>OX371264.1:54512230-64512230 GCA_947311025.1 Lypha dubia
GGGGGGGGGGGGTACAAAATCTCTGAAAACAGCGTTACGTAATATGTGCACAGCCCCCAAATAGTTTCAGAACCACGATCTTTTTCATTTACTGATCAATTTTCCACCACGACAGACTACATTGCAATTTTTAAAAATAATTCTAGGACATCAATGCACATCCATAAATTAAATAAATATTTTTCTCTTTCTTTTTGCTTTTAGATGAAAACCCATGTTTTGGTTTCTTAAATCCCAACGAAGATGATGAAATGAAAATCACCGGCTATCGCCGGTCAAATTTACGTACATTAATATGTTGGCTTTGTATTTGTTTGACTGGCGGCCTATTGCGTTTAGTGCTACATTGGTGGAGTCATTGGTACTTAATTGCCACCCATGAAATATGCACATTAGAAGAAGCTGAAAAAGTTTTAGTGCAAGAAGACTACAAGGGAAAACATAAAATCTATTATGTTAAACAGATACAAACGTTGGATTTTAATACCTTAAGGTAAGTGTTTAATTTTTTTGTTTGTTTTGTATAAAATCAAAACTTTTTATTGGCTTATTGAATTTTTCAGACAAGACCAATTGAAGCGGGCAAAACAATTGAAAAAGATCAATAACGAAAACTTAGCTAATGGTTGCAATAGTATAGATGCCGTAGCCAATATTGATGAAAAGAATTTCCATTTATCAATGCACTTTGAAACGGGACAATTTAAAT
This sequence comes from Lypha dubia, assembly GCA_947311025.1. Classification (NCBI taxonomy): domain Eukaryota; kingdom Metazoa; phylum Arthropoda; class Insecta; order Diptera; family Tachinidae; genus Lypha; species Lypha dubia. Next base: position 54,512,940 of record OX371264.1, read on the forward strand.
GTAAGTAGATTAAATAATAAAAAATATAGTAGAAAAATTTATAAACTAAAAATAATTTAATTACGATAATTAAAAAAAATGCTTAAAAATATGAAAAATTAAAGAAATTGCTGAGACTGTAGAAGTTTTTTTTAACATAAATTTTAAATATTACCGATACAATTAGAAATGATTGATAGTAATTTAATTTTAACAATGAGGATATTTACTTCAATCCGACTATCTACAGCATTATAGATTAGTGTAAAAAACCATTTCACTAAAAACATGTTTAAAATTTCTTCTACTCATAATTGGCTCCGTGGAGTACTCCGTTAATTTCCATGAAATGTTCCGCATGCATTTCTCACATTCAACAAATGATCTCCAACTTAACTTATTTATATTTGGTTTTGAAAATTTACAGATTTTACAAAATTTCTGTTTAAAATGTTCGAGATATTTATTTTTCCCAGTTATTATTTTTTTTTTTTTTTTGTTAATAAAGTTTTTTGTAATTTGTCGTTATAAAATCTTGCACTCGATGTTTGATCTTCGACGGTTATCGATCATCGAATAACAAATCAAATTCATATTATAAGTTGCAGCACTGTATACGAGCAACTGTTCGTTAGATATCGAATTATCTGAGTACTACCATACCACACTGTTCGAAATTCTTGAAAGATTAAGAGCCAAATTTACAGTTATCTAATGATGATAGGTTAACTCATGATATTTGTATGAAAAAAATGAAAAACTATTGTTATTAGTTAACTAAATACTGTGAATTGGGGCCTAAATATCTTAAAATTGTTTTTAACTTTTTGGCGTCCAAACGAATTTTGTGGGATCTAATGTTGTGAGAACCAATACAAAAATTGAAAATGTGCTATTCACTAATAGAAGAAGATCTTTAACTTTTTATTTTAATGGAAAACACTTTTATTAGTTGCTATTTTATTTTCAGTTAACTAATATTAACATATTACGCAACGCTGTTTTCATGGATTTATTACCCAGCGTAACGTGTCTGAAATTTTAAATCCGTAACAAATTTTTAAACCCGCCCCGCCCCCTTTTAACGTTATGTAATATGTGCACAGCCCCTTGGTAACAATAAAAAATGAGTGAAATTTACAAAAGCACGATTATCGGTCGAATGAACGTTATCATCACATGATCAAATGATTTTTATCAGGCATGAGAAAAATAATTTCGTATCAACGCACCTTTAAAAATTGTACTTTTTCTAACCCAATAGTACTAAAATCTGTATATTTTGTTGTCAACTTTCTTTAGTAACTTAAACAAAAACTAGACGTTCTTAAAATTCATTTGTACATGTAAACTCAAGGCGAATAGATAACAAAAAAAGAATATTAAATACAATTCAAAAATTAATACATCCATACATATGAATATGTTGTGTAAATAAGGTACATACAAAATAAATGAAAGCAAAATCACACATTTTTTGATAACAAATCAGTTGTTCTTTTAAAATTATATCAACAAAAATAATGTGTTTTATAATTCTATTTTAATTCAAATTGAAGGAATTCCTTCATTTTGATTATACATATGTATTTTGAAATGAAATTATTCTTTCCACACTTGCTGATGAGTTTGGAACTGAAAATAATTCTCTGGTAACTCTAGAAAGCTCTGGAAACATTAGCTCACCAATTAATTTTTTATTTGCTGCCAGCTTAGACCAAAATATATAATTATTATAATTTTTAAGAATTTTTTATACATCTACATCACACGAAGGTCGTGGCTCGTTATTTGTAGTGTCCTAATTTGCACTTTTTCATTTGGGATAATATTTAGGAGTAATAAGAAAAGTTCTAGACTTAAATTTTATCATTCATATGCATAATTAGGAAAGGCTTGCAGAAAACCGATAATATTTTTTAAAATATTCCCATGTTCCTCTTTTAAATTGTTATGTAGAGGTTTTAAGAAAAAGAAAAATTGTATTCCTATAATGTATTTTCAATCCCAAGAGGTTTCAAAAATACAGTTAGTACAGTTATCCTTGAATCAAGTAAAAAAAGACTGATTCAATATCTTAATTCAATCCCCAAAGAAAAAGGATAAGCTCAAAAAAGCGTTCAACTTGACTTCTCCAATTTTCCAGTTTTTCTAACCCAAAAAATGAATACACGTACTTAAATTTAGTATGAGTTTTTTTTCTATGTGTATGTTTGTATCTAATCCTTATCTAACACAGTTCCGCTAAAATTCTTGATAGTACAGAACACGTTTTTCAAAATAATTTTGCAATTTCTATTTCATCGATTTTACGGTCCTGTTATCAAACACTTAATGAATAAAAATCAAATACATATATTGGTAATAAAGACTTAAATAGTTGCTTTTAAAAAAAAGTACATATTAACAAATTTTAAAGGTTTTAAATAAAATCGAGATAAGTGTGCCACGACTGTTAGTGTTTTTGACGACTTATAATATTAATTTTTATCTTTCATTTCTGTATAAGGTATTTTTTTTTTTTTTTTGCAAATTGCCAAGGGTCTATACCTATTGACTATGTAAGTCCGATTTCTCAATTGTATTTGAGAATTTTTCTATAAAATTTTAAAAATTAAAATTGTGTAAATTTTGATGATCTTTCTATAAAATTTTAAAAATTAAAATTGTGTAAATTTTGATGATCTTAACGGGAATTTGGCCATTTGTGGGCACATTTTTGTTTGTCACTCATTTGGACCAATTGGGAATTAAAGTTAAGGGTCTATACTTATTGACTATGTAAGTCCGATTTCTCAATTGTATTTGAGAATTTTTCTATAAAATTTTAAAAATTAAAATTGTGTAAATTTTGATGATCTTTCTATAAAATTTTAAAAATTAAAATTGTGTAAATTTTGATGATCTTTACGGGAATTTGGCCACTTGTGGGCACATTTTTGTTTGTCAATCATTTGGACCAATTAGAAATTAAAGCCAAGGGTCTATACCTATTGACTATGTAAGTCCGATTTCTCAATTGTATTTGAGAATTTTTCTATAAAATTTTAAAAATTAAAATTGTGTAAATTTTGATGATCTTTCTATAAAATTTTAAAAATTAAAATTGTGTAAATTTTGATGATCTTTACGGGAATTTGGCCACTTGTGGGCACATTTTTGTTTGTCACTCATTTGGACCAATTGGGAATTAAAGTTAAGGGTCTATACTTATTGACTATGTAAGTCCGATTTCTCAATTGTATTTGAGAATTTTTCTATAAAATTTTAAAAATTAAAATTGTGTAAATTTTGATGATCTTTCTATAAAATTTTAAAAATTAAAATTGTGTAAATTTTGATGATCTTTACGGGAATTTGGCCACTTGTGGGCACATTTTTGTTTGTCAATCATTTGGACCAATTAGAAATTAAAGCCAAGGGTCTATACCTATTGACTGTGTAAGACCGATTTCTCAATTGTATTTGAGAATTTTTCTATAAAATTTTAAAAATTAAAATTGTGTAAATTTTGATGATCTTAACGGGAATTTGGCCATTTGTGGGCACATTTTTGTTTGTCACTCATTTGGACCAATTGGGAATTAAAGTTAAGGGTCTATACTTATTGACTATGTAAGTCCGATTTCTCAATTGTATTTGAGAATTTTTCTATAAAATTTTAAAAATTAAAATTGTGTAAATTTTGATGATCTTTCTATAAAATTTTAAAAATTAAAATTGTGTAAATTTTGATGATCTTAACGGGAATTTGGCCATTTGTGGGCACATTTTTGTTTGTCACTCATTTGGACCAATTGGGAACTAAAGTTAAGGGTCTATACTTATTGGCTATGTAAGTCCGATTTCTCAATTGTATTTGAGAATTTTTCTATAAAATTTTAAAAATTAAAATTGTGTAAATTTTGATGATCTTTCTATAAAATTTTAAAAATTAAAATTGTGTAAATTTTGATGATCTTTACGGGAATTTGGCCATTTGTGGGCATGGCATATTTTAGTTTAACAATCATTTGGACCAATTAGAAATTAAAGCCAAGGGTCTATACCTATTGACTGTGTAAGACCGATTTCTCAATTGTATTTGAGAATTTTTCTATAAAATTTTAAAAATTAAAATTGTGTAAATTTTGATGATCTTTACGGGAATTTGGCCATTTGTGGGTACATTTTTGTTTGTCACTCATTTGGACCAATTGGAAATTAAAGTTAAGGGTCTATACTTATTGACTATGTAAGTCCGATTTCTCAATTGTATTTGAGAATTTTTCTATAAAATTTTAAAAATTAAAATTGTGTAAATTTTGATGATCTTAACGGGAATTTGGCCATTTGTGGGTACATTTTTGTTTGTCACTCATTTGGACCAATTGGAAATTAAAGTTAAGGGTCTATACTTATTGACTATGTAAGTCCGATTTCTCAATTGTATTTGAGAATTTTTCTATAAAATTTTAAAAATTAAAATTGTGTAAATTTTGATGATCTTTCTATAAAATTTTAAAAATTAAAATTGTGTAAATTTTGATGATCTTTCTATAAAATTTTAAAAATTAAAATTGTGTAAATTTTGATGATCTTTACGGGAATTTGGCCATTTGTGGGCATGGCATATTTTAGTTTAACAATCATTTGGACCAATTAGAAATTAAAGCCAAGGGTCTATACCTATTGACTGTGTAAGACCGATTTCTCAATTGTATTTGAGAATTTTTCTATAAAATTTTAAAAATTAAAATTGTGTAAATTTTGATGATCTTTACGGGAATTTGGCCATTTGTGGGTACATTTTTGTTTGTCACTCATTTGGACCAATTGGGAATTAAAGTTAAGGGTCTATACTTATTGACTATGTAAGTCCGATTTCTCAATTGTATTTGAGAATTTTTCTATAAAATTTTATATATTAAAATTGTGTAAATTTTGATGATCTTAACGGGAATTTGGCCATTTGTGGGCACATTTTTGTTTGTCACTCATTTGGACCAATTGGGAATTAAAGTTAAGGGTCTATACTTATTGACTATGTAAGTCCGATTTCTCAATTGTATTTGAGAATTTTTCTATAAAATTTTAAAAATTAAAATTGTGTAAATTTTGATGATCTTAACGGGAATTTGGCCATTTGTGGGCACATTTTTGTTTGTCACTCATTTGGACCAATTGGGAATTAAAGTTAAGGGTCTATACTTATTGACTATGTAAGTCCGATTTCTCAATTGTATTTGAGAATTTTTCTATAAAATTTTAAAAATTAAAATTGTGTAAATTTTGATGATCTTTCTATAAAATTTTAAAAATTAAAATTGTGTAAATTTTGATGATCTTTACGGGAATTTGGCCATTTGTGGGCACATTTTTGTTTGTCAATCATTTGGACCAATTAGAAATTAAAGCCAAGGGTCTATACCTATTGACTATGTAAGTCCGATTTCTCAATTGTATTTGAGAATTTTTCTATAAAATTTTAAAAATTAAAATTGTGTAAATTTTGATGATCTTTCTATAAAATTTTAAAAATTAAAATTGTGTAAATTTTGATGATCTTTACGGGAATTTGGCCATTTGTGGGCATGGCATATTTTAGTTTGTCAATCATTTGGACCAATTAGAAATTAAAGCCAAGGGTCTATACCTATTGACTGTGTAAGTCCGATTTCTCAATTGTATTTGAGAATTTTTCTATAAAATTTTAAAAATTAAAATTGTGTAAATTTTGATGATCTTTCTATAAAATTTTAAAAATTAAAATTGTGTAAATTTTGATGATCTTTACGGGAATTTGGCCATTTGTGGGTACATTTTTGTTTGTCACTCATTTGGACCAATTGGAAATTAAAGTTAAGGGTCTATACTTATTGACTATGTAAGTCCGATTTCTCAATTGTATTTGAGAATTTTTCTATAAAATTTTAAAAATTAAAATTGTGTAAATTTTGATGATCTTAACGGGAATTTGGCCATTTGTGGGCACATTTTTGTTTGTCACTCATTTGGACCAATTGGGAATTAAAGTTAAGGGTCTATACTTATTGACTATGTAAGTCCGATTTCTCAATTGTATTTGAGAATTTTTCTATAAAATTTTATATATTAAAATTGTGTAAATTTTGATGATCTTAACGGGAATTTGGCCATTTGTGGGTACATTTTTGTTTGTCACTCATTTGGACCAATTGGAAATTAAAGTTAAGGGTCTATACTTATTGACTATGTAAGTCCGATTTCTCAATTGTATTTGAGAATTTTTCTATAAAATTTTAAAAATTAAAATTGTGTAAATTTTGATGATCTTAACGGGAATTTGGCCATTTGTGGGCACATTTTTGTTTGTCACTCATTTGGACCAATTGGGAATTAAAGTTAAGGGTCTATACTTATTGACTATGTAAGTCCGATTTCTCAATTGTATTTGAGAATTTTTCTATAAAATTTTATATATTAAAATTGTGTAAATTTTGATGATCTTAACGGGAATTTGGCCATTTGTGGGCACATTTTTGTTTGTCACTCATTTGGACCAATTGGGAATTAAAGTTAAGGGTCTATACTTATTGACTATGTAAGTCCGATTTCTCAATTGTATTTGAGAATTTTTCTATAAAATTTTAAAAATTAAAATTGTGTAAATTTTGATGATCTTTCTATAAAATTTTAAAAATTAAAATTGTGTAAATTTTGATGATCTTAACGGGAATTTGGCCATTTGTGGGCACATTTTTGTTTGTCACTCATTTGGACCAATTGGGAATTAAAGTTAAGGGTCTATACTTATTGACTATATAAGTCCGATTTCTCAATTGTATTTGAGAATTTTTCTATAAAATTTTAAAAATTAAAATTGTGTAAATTTTGATGATCTTTCTATAAAATTTTAAAAATTAAAATTGTGTAAATTTTGATGATCTTAACGGGAATTTGGCCATTTGTGGGCACATTTTTGTTTGTCACTCATTTGGACCAATTGGGAATTAAAGTTAAGGGTCTATACTTATTGACTATGTAAGTCCGATTTCTCAATTGTATTTGAGAATTTTTCTATAAAATTTTAAAAATTAAAATTGTGTAAATTTTGATGATCTTTCTATAAAATTTTAAAAATTAAAATTGTGTAAATTTTGATGATCTTTACGGGAATTTGGCCATTTGTGGGCACATTTTTGTTTGTCACTCATTTGGACCAATTGGGAATTAAAGTTAAGGGTCTATACTTATTGACTATGTAAGTCCGAGTTCTCAATTGTATTTGAGAATTTTTCTATAAAATTTTAAAAATTAAAATTGTGTAAATTTTGATGATCTTTACGGGAATTTGGCCATTTGTGGGCACATTTTTGTTTGTCACTCATTTGGACCAATTGGGAATTAAAGTTAAGGGTCTATACTTATTGACTATGTAAGTCCGATTTCTCAATTGTATTTGAGAATTTTTCTATAAAATTTTAAAAATTAAAATTGTGTAAATTTTGATGATCTTTACGCGAATTTTGCCATTTGTGGGCACATTTTTGTTTGTCACTCATTTAAACCAATTGAAAACTTAAGTTAAGAATCCATACCTATTGACTATGTAAGTCCGATTTCTCAATTGTATTTGAGAATTTTTCTATAAAATTTTAAAAATTAAAATTGTGTAAATTTTGATGATCTTTACGGGAATTTGGCCATTTGTGGGCACATTTTTGTTTGTCACTCATTTGGACCAATTGGGAATTAAAGTTAAGGGTCTATACTTATTGACTATGTAAGTCCGAGTTCTCAATTGTATTTGAGAATTTTTCTATAAAATTTTAAAAATTAAAATTGTGTAAATTTTGATGATCTTTACGGGAATTTGGCCATTTGTGGGCACATTTTTGTTTGTCACTCATTTGGACCAATTGGAAATTAAAGCCAAGGGTCTATACTTCTTGACTATGTAAGTCCGATTTCTCAATTGTATTTGAGAATTTTTCTATAAAATTTTAAATATTAAAATTGTGTAAATTTTGATGATCTTTACGGGAATTTGGCCATTTGTGGGCACATTTTTGTTTGTCACTCATTTGGACTAATTGGAAATTAAAGCCAAGGGTCTATACTTATTGACTATGTAAGTCCGATTTCTCAATTGTATTTGAGAATTTTTCTATAAAATTTTAAATATTAAAATTGTGTAAATTTTGATGATCTTTACGGGAATTTGGCCATTTGTGGGCACATTTTTGTTTGTCACTCATTTGGACCAATTGGGAATTAAAGTTAAGGGTATATACTTATTGACTATGTAAGTCCGATTTCTCAATTGTATTTGAGAATTTTTCTATAAAATTTTAAAAATTAAAATTGTGTAAATTTTGATGATCTTTACGGGAATTTGGCCATTTGTGGGCACATTTTTGTTTGTCACTCATTTGAACCAATTGGAAATTAAAGCCAAGGGTCTATACTTCTTGACTATGTAAGTCCGATTTCTCAATTGTATTTGAGAATTTTTCTATAAAATTTTAAATATTAAAATTGTGTAAATTTTGATGATCTTTACGGGAATTTGGCCATTTGTGGGCACATTTTTGTTTGTCACTCATTTGGACCAAATGGGAATTAAAGTTAAGGGTCTATACTTATTGACTATGTAAGTCCGAGTTCTCAATTGTATTTGAGAATTTTTCTATAAAATTTAAAAATTTAAATTATGTAAATTTTGATAATCTTTACGGGAATTTGGCCATTTGTGGGCACATTTTTGTTTGTCACTCATTTGGACCAATTGGAAATTAAAGCCAAGGGTCTATACTTCTTGACTATGTAAGTCCGATTTCTCAATTGTATTTGAGAATTTTTCTATAAAATTTTAAATATTAAAATTGTGTAAATTTTGATGATCTTTACGGGAATTTGGCCATTTGTGGGCACATTTTTGTTTGTCACTCATTTGGACCAATTGGAAATTAAAGCCAAGGGTCTATACTTATTGACTATGTAAGTCCGATTTCTCAATTGTATTTGAGAATTTTTCTATAAAATTTTAAATATTAAAATTGTGTAAATTTTGATGATCTTTACGGGAATTTGGCCATTTGTGGGCACATTTTTGTTTGTCACTCATTTGGACCAATTGGGAATTAAAGTTAAGGGTCTATACTTATTGACTATGTAAGTCCGATTTCTCAATTGTATTTGAGAATTTTTCTATAAAATTTTAAAAATTAAAATTGTGTAAATTTTGATGATCTTTACGGGAATTTGGCCATTTGTGGGCACATTTTTGTTTGTCACTCATTTGGACCAATTGGGAATTAAAGTTAAGGGTCTATACTTATTGACTATGTAAGTCCGAGTTCTCAATTGTATTTGAGAATTTTTCTATAAAATTTAAAAATTTAAATTATGTAAATTTTGATGATCTTTACGGGAATTTGGCCATTTGTGGGCACATTTTTGTTTGTCACTCATTTGGACCAATTGGAAATTAAAGCCAAGGGTCTATACTTCTTGACTATGTAAGTCCGATTTCTCAATTGTATTTGAGAATTTTTCTATAAAATTTTAAATATTAAAATTGTGTAAATTTTGATGATCTTTACGGGAATTTGGCCATTTGTGGGCACATTTTTGTTTGTCACTCATTTGGACCAATTGGAAATTAAAGCCAAGGGTCTATACTTATTGACTATGTAAGTCCGATTTCTCAATTGTATTTGAGAATTTTTCTATAAAATTTTAAATATTAAAATTGTGTAAATTTTGATGATCTTTACGGGAATTTGGCCATTTGTGGGCACATTTTTGTTTGTCACTCATTTGGACCAATTGGGAATTAAAGTTAAGGGTCTATACTTATTGACTATGTAAGTCCGATTTCTCAATTGTATTTGAGAATTTTTCTATAAAATTTTAAAAATTAAAATTGTGTAAATTTTGATGATCTTTACGGGAATTTGGCCATTTGTGGGCACATTTTTGTTTGTCACTCATTTGGACCAATTGGAAATTAAAGCTAAGGATCTATACTTATTGACTATGTAAGTCCGATTTCTCAATTGTATTTGAGAATTTATCTATAAAATTTTAAATATTAATATTGTGTAAATTTTGATGATCTTTACGGGAATTTGGCCATTTGTGGGCACATTTTTGTTTGTCACTCATTTGGACCAATTGGAAATTAAAGCTAAGGATCTATACTTATTGACTATGTAAGTCCGATTTCTCAATTGTATTTGAGAATTTTTCTATAAAATTTTAAAAATTAAAATTGTGTAAATTTTGATGATCTTAACGGGAATTTGGCCATTTGTGGGCACATTTTTGTTTGTCACTCATTTGGACCAATTGAAAAATAAAGCCAAGGGTCTATACTTATTGACTATGTAAGTCCGATTTCTCAATTGTATTTGAGTATTTTTCTATAAAATTTTAAAAACTAAAATTGTGTAAATTTTGATGATCTTTACGGGAATTTGGGTCCTACTTATAGACTACTTAAGTCCGATTTCTCAAATACAATTGAGAGATGTAAACCAAAAAGTTCAATCAAGGTATGTTAGCCACGTCTCGACTAAACATATTTAACTTTTGAGTTAAATATGTCGTGACGTATGCTCTTACGTAAAACATATTTAACTCGGAATATTTATCTTCACACACATAAAACCGGTTACATCACAAAAATTTTAAATCAGATCAAGTCATATCTCTTCTAATCAAAAGTATGATCAAATTTATAAATTTTATTTCTGCAGCTACATAAATTTGTGGCAAACAGAAGTACCAACATATTTATTTTTAATTTTTGTAATTGCATTTCGAATTTATGGCCGCTACGGCTGAAATCAACTTTCATTTCACAATAAATTGAAGTTTTTAATCTTTGTGAGTTTATTTACGTTATTAAAAGAAACCTCGCTCTTTAACTCAACTGTCCCGTCAATAGAATAAGCAGCCTGCACAGCTGATTCTTGTCACTTCATATGGTGGAAAATTCAAATAAAAAAAACTTACCCGTATGCCGCAAATACAAATAGCGAGGTAGAAGAAAAGGGCTGACCGCTTTGTGCGACTACGTAGAAGCTTGGCCACATTACGCAGTATTGTGGAATCGGATCCTCCACCATCCTGGCAAACATCCACCGAAATTTGGCGCGAGATTGAGGCTCTGGAAAGCCAAATGGACATACACCGCAGTTAACAAAAAATTTAATTTATATTTAATTAAGCTATTGCATAGCTTCTATCGCGGGCTTTGCGGCGACCGAATCAAGAAATTTTGAAAAATTTGTTTCTTAAGTCTTTTGTTTTTGAAACGAAAATATCTGACACTAAGTTTGTTTCTTAAGTCTTTAGTTGTTTTAAGTATTTAAATCGCCCAATGTATGTTAACCCCTAAAGCATGCTATTGATTGATTTTGATTTCATTAACATGCAGTATTGCCAGAATAACAACAGAGTTATTAAACAAAACGTAATAATATCAGGGTTTAAAAAAACTAATATATTTAGTAAAAATTCCCATCATACTCCATAATTTTATGTGAAAACTAGAAAAATATTTACCTGATAACAAATAAATTTCCAGTTTTCTAAAAAAAATTTTGTAATTGACAACTAGTAAAATTTTTTACTAGCACACATTTAGCAACAATGAAAACTACAAAACAATGAAAACTACAAAAAAAAACCACACAAAAATGCAAAAAACACACATATACAAAATATTCTTTTCATACAATATGCCGCTATCAAAAATACCAAACAATAAAATATATGCCAATCCAAAAAATTTTTCTCCTTGAATCAACAACCAGCAACCCAAAAAATTTTCCAAAATATGCGTTGATAATAGCAGATTTCAAGAATTTTTAACAATCGACATTTGCTTTATGAATGTTTACTTGTTGTGAGCAGTTGAGAGTCTCATTTTGATGTGTATAATGAAAATCGTGTACGAGATTTCATGTGTGTACGGATGTATGCATGAATGCTTGTATGAATGTATGTATGTATTTATGTATGTGAGTATGTATGATTGTGTACCAACTTGTGTATATCAACATACACATTATGTACAATGTACAGATGTACATATGTGTATACATATCTGATGTCGTTGAAAATTTCTTTGAAGCAGCAATTATCAACGCATATTTTGAAAAATTTTTTGGGTTGCTGGTTGTTGATTCAAGGAGAAAAATTTTGTGTGCTAGTAAAAAATTTTACTAGTTGTCAAGTATAAAATTTTTTTTAGAAAACTGGAAATTTATTTGTTATCACATAAATATTTTTAGTTTCTCTACTATCAAAAATGGAAACGGATCATATTTTCTCACTAGTCGCTAGTATAATAAATAAAAATAAAAAAACTAATCTTAAACCCTGAAAAATATAATTGCATAAGTTGATAAAAAATGCTATGCAATAGCTTTACCGCGGCAGTCCCCGAGTGCCACGTGTCTTTTTTTAAATTGACATGTTTAGAACAATTTTTTTTTTTATAAACTATATTCTTTTGTTACAATTATTTGGTTCCTTCTATTTTGTTACACCTGTAGTTATACACTAGAAAAATTACTTGGCCAGTTCGTAGAACTATTTCGCCACCACCATTATTAAAATTAAAAATTTTTTTAAGCTATTGCATAGCTTCTATCGCGGGCTTTGAGGCGACCGAATCAAAAAATTTTGAAAAGTTTGTATCTTAAGTCTTTTGTTTATGAAACGAAAAAACCTGAAATTCGTTTATGAAACGAAAAAACCTCACAATAAGTTTGTTTCTTAAGTCTTTTTTTTTTTGAAGTGAAAACTTCTTTTTTGTATAGTCTATGTATGATGATTATATAGTGTTGCCGCTTTGGAAATTTTTTAAATTTCCAGTGTTTCTGGATTTCTGGGATTTTTAGGGGATTTTTGTCCAAGTTTTTGGGAATTCCCGTCCAGAGTTGCCACCTTACCTGGGAAATTTTCCGGGATTTCTGGGTTTTTGAGGGGATTTTTATATACATATGTATATAAAAGAAAGTCGTGTTAGTTACACTATTTAAAACTCAAAAACGGCTGAACTGATTTGGCTGAAAATTGGTGGGCAGGTAGCTTAGAACTAGGAGAAGTACATAGGATATTAATAAATATTTAATAAATATATATTTATATTTTATTTCACATGCGCATCGATTCTATTGTAAAATACTTTTTGTCAACACAAAATATATGAATCATATGTATCGCGCAAACAAAAATATAAGTTAATGCGAAGAAGAATAATAGAATGTAATGTTAATCAGCAGCTGATAATATAAAAGCGCTGCCATAGTCACGAATAGTTAGCGAAGGAGAAAATTTAAAAAATTACCAATAGAGGGCAGTGTATATTTTTATTTTTTAGTACGATTTAGCCGGATATGAAATCTTTTATTAGTTTTTATAATTAATAAATTATAATTATATTTTTGTAAAAATTAGAAAAGAAGAGTAAAGACAGAATTTACTCCTATATGAAAAAGAAAAAGTAGATAATATGTGTAGTCGTTTGAAGGAAAAAGAGGACAAGTCTATCATATCACAATTTAATGAGATCTACACAAAGGTTGTAAATTTAATAAACAATATACATAAATGGTAAAGAAATCGTAGAATTTCCTGGTGGTTCAGGAGCAGTATTTGTAGAAAACATTGGTAGGTAAAAACCTTAGCGAAGAGATATAGAGCATGGAGTTAGTACTACCACTAAAGAGCCTGATCAACTTTTTATTTCGGAATGCACTTCAGTCTCTGATATTAAAGCGATGAAGAAGCTTAGGTTTGATATAATAGAAAAAAAAATATTACAAGTAGTAGTAAACGATTTGGAAATAGTAGTAAAATGTATTGATTATCCAAATAACACAAAGATGTATTTGAAGAAGCTATTATCAAAAATGCTATTAATAAACGTGAAAGAACTAGCATTAAATGCTAACGATGCAATTTTTAAGTTACTTACAAAAGAACAGTTTAAAGAAATATTTAAAGAAGTAAGAGTTTAAAGCAAGATTAAAATATTCGTTACAAAAACCAAACGAATTATTAGAAATATCCAAAAAATTGGCTCTTTCTTTTAAAAGCTATAATGTGCTTTATCAAAATACTAAGGCATAAAGCTGCCTTATAAGCTTGGTCAGTGGCGTAATAACGCCGTCACTCTAATACTTTCTTCCAATAATCACTTACCCTTACACATTAATTCCTCCATCTTCCTTAACATAAACAATTTTTCTACTTCCAGCGGTAATACGTTGCATGTTTAATAGCCGGGGAGGATGGCTTAGTCATATTCAAAAATTTAACAAACTACACAAGAAACAACTTGTTATTTTTATTTCATTTAATCAAAAAATAAAAGGATGAAAGGAAATGCATACAAAATCCCTTTGGCATCATTTTCGACGGCACTTTTACAATATTATTATGAAATCAGATACATACATACATATGTATGAAGGAATCTGTTGGTTTTTCCATTTAAAATTTTAGGAAATAAATTTAGAAGTAATTCTTCCTTCAAATATTTTATTATCATTGTCATCCTTGATAATATATAAAAATGGCCCATTCACTACCAACTCCAATTCAGTGCCGTCTCCAAAGCGGTCATCCAAATCTACCGCTGCAAATTATAAAAATATAAGAATGTAATAATTAGAGAATTAAAGAATTTCATATTCTAAATTTATACAAATTTATGTGTGATCTTGCTGCTGTTGTATAGACTTCACAATATTTGTTAAAATTAACTTCTGCTACATAATTTAAAAAAAGACGTCTTAAAGTGAACTTTGAGTTTTTGTGTGTTTGTGTGTGACTCATTATTCATTATGTTATACCCTTAACCAAAATGGAAATGGTATTTATAGATATATCATTGCGAAGCCACCGGAAGAGTTAGAGACTTGGCTGTTGAACGAATATGACAGGATTTACCTTATGATAATTCGTATTAAAAAACAGCAAAAATTACATAAAAAAATAGTACATATATTTGCTAAATTCACAAACATCTGTGTTGCGTATGTTGTATCAAATACTCCTCCTGTCCTCCTCTCTGTCTTTCTACCAACTGAATAAAAACATTGCAAAGTAAACTTTCCCTGTGTGAAAGGCCTCTTATTGTTGTTACTTTACTTGCAAAATCAGTTAGAGAAAAACGGTTGTAGTGTGTATCTAGTGTGTTTGTTTTTTTTTTTTTAGCTGGCATTAATACTAAAACCACAATAATCCACAATATCTTGCTCACTTATGTGAATAAATATTTTTAATTTAGTATAAGTTTTGTCAAAATCGGTTCAATATTGTGGTCATAGAGGTCAGCACAAAAATTTGTCTTGCCTATTATATTTATATGACTTAGTGAAGCGTATAAAACAATCGTTACAGACAATTTTTTTCCAAAAATATTTTTTTTTCCGTTAAACAAACACAATATTTGGTCGGAATCGAACCGGAAATCTTCGGACTAGTAGGCTACGACTGCCACGTATGGAAACAAAAGAGAAGATAGAAATTCATGTAAAAGTACATTTGAGGTATTTTATGACGATTGGATAATTTCTCCATAAAATTAAAAAAAAATACTTTCTATCTAGAATACGGACAGTTGAATCGTCCGTTGGCTATACTTATACATATGTACATGTAAAGGCATTAAGTTCTTCACATTTGCCCCCCATTTTTAAGGTCAAATGCAGAAACATTAAAACTCACAATAGAAAAACAACATATGTAGAGATTAATAAAACTGTAAATACGTACCGGTAGCAGCAGCAGCTTCAGTGCCTTCTTCATCGACCTTAATGAAAGCTTTATGGACTATTGAACTTACATACAATGCTTCTGAAGTTTGTAATAAATTTCTAAATTCAGCACCATTTGAAAACATGCGTTGCATTCCCATCTACAAAAAACGAAAAAAGCAAATTTATAAAATTAGCAAAATATATTGATGGACTTTATTTTCAATAGGATTGAAATATTAAAAAAAACTTAGATTCAAATTCTTACATTTTGCAAAGCATTTGACAAGTCGACTTGAAATTCAGACTTGAATTTCGGAATATGCACTAATATTTCAGAAGGACTCATTTCTGTTAGACGACTCAATGACATTTTTCCCACTGTTTTCGCCACATCGGATAAGTTAGTACCACGGATGGGAAATATAATCAACATGGAAAGTTTGGAGTCCTTATATGGCATTTCTAAAACATAAGATTTTAACTCGTCTATGAAACCATTTTTAAAATTTCCTTTTTGCTGCATCATTTTCACAACGCCTGTTGAATTGTCCGCAAAATTGAATGTTCGATTATAAGTTCGACTAACGTCAAACTTAGAAGCCCATTCGCCCTTAAAGTATACAGCATTTACCAACACCAAACGTGTATCGCCACTTAATTTATCTTTTGATATTAAATCTCTAATTGTATTATTAGTTTGATTCTCCACCCAATAATTTATAGCTTTAGCAGATCCACTACTTTTGGCAAAATTTATGCCAGCTATTTGTGCGAAGAATTTCTTTTGTAACGATAAGTAAAAATTTCGCTTAATTTTATAACCTTTCATGTGATAAATTTTATTGGCAATCTTAAGAATTTTACTATTCTGATATTCTTTTAAGATTTCAAAATACTTTTGTGCCACTTCTCTGGGTTGTTGAGGGGACAGTGTCATTGCAATATCTATTTCCTCAGCAGTCGTACCAATTGCACCCATACGAGTCATGGCCAGACATGTTTCTATGGACAACGGAGAATAGAAAATATTTTCTTTACGGTGCTCTGCATCTATGTGTGAGTATAGATTTGCTTCAAAACCTAGTGAAACTCGAGATGAAAGCGCGTGACATGATGAGACATATACAAGGATTGCAAATATACAAATTATTTGTGAAATATTAGCTGTAAAAAATAGAAATTAAAATAAATGATAATAATTTAAATAAATTAATATTAAAATTAAAATTATAAAAAAAACAGAAATGAAACTAAAACTGAATAAATTCAATATTTCTAATTTTCCGCTAACGAAAAATTAAGCAATTTTAATCGCAATATGCAGACACTTCAAGATTGTTGTGGAATCAGCTTTTAATTTAGCATTTAACAACCCCCTGTAGGCACTTGGAACACACATACATCCATCCAAATATCATTATGGATTTTGCTTCAATCGTTTCAAATACAAATGAACACTTCTAATTAAAAATTAAATTTTTGTCTATACTTTTATATAAAAATTACCTTTAAAAATCATTTTGATTTATTTAATTATTTTGTAAAATTTCGCGAGAACTTAACGTTTTTAGTTAGGTTGAAATTATTTAACACTTTAATAAAAACTTGACTTTTAGTTCGGCGGTACACGTCTTTTATAGACGGGTTCTGCGAAATAATAGAACAGTTTTTATTTATTTTATGATAATTGAAATTTTAAGCAAATATAAATTTGTTTTTAACTAAAAATTATAACGAAGTAATGTTCAAGGTAATTGTTAGTGTCTGCTACGTTAACCGAATAATTTGAGTCGAATAATTTGAAGCGAATAATAACTTTAGAAAAATTAAACTATTCTTTTTCGAATTTAAAAAATTTTAAACGGAATGACCGACTATGCGATTCAGTTTAATTCGGAGATCGGTAAATGAAAATGTCACGTTCACACATCATACAACTCTACTTATTATTCAGGAAAAGTTAATGATGCTTTCAAGCCACTTTCCAAAATTATAGACCTTTTTTTTATAAACAAACCAATATAATATGAATATTAATTGTAATTTTTGTAATTACT
Organism: Lypha dubia; assembly: GCA_947311025.1. NCBI lineage: Eukaryota > Metazoa > Arthropoda > Insecta > Diptera > Tachinidae > Lypha > Lypha dubia. The sequence continues at coordinate 54,530,722 of OX371264.1, forward strand.
ACGCACTGCTTATTATTATTATTTAGTAGTGAGAAGTCTCGTATTCTATTTGCAATCGAAATGTGTATAAATGGAATATGTAATCACGTTCAACAGAGCTACCTAACAAGTAGGGAAAGCACTTACATATATAAACTGACGAAGTTAAGTGGCTTCTACCGAAAACAACGTTCGTTTTATTCAGCCGTGTAGTTGAAATCTAAAGTGATGTTTAGATATTAAATTTTTCCTTTGTTGCTTAAAATATGTTAAAAATGTCTAATATTCGCTGATTATTTAATTTACGAACTTTAGCCGGAGTAAATATCAACAAAACCTAATTTAAAATTTTTTAATAATAATACATTGTGACCGCATGCCCAAACATCAGCCCCTGCACTGTGGTAGCCAAAAATAAAAAAAATAAGTCAAAATTCTGGGTAAAACTTTGGCAATACTAACTCACAATAGATTTTGCTCTTTGAAATTACTTTTGTTTTGCTTTATTCCACCTGTCCTCAAAAGGCATACCATGAAAATGTGAAGGTCCAAAATAAATCGTAAAAACCTCTTTGAAAAAGATTGCTTAAACAATGGAAGAATTAAATATTGTAAAGAAAGGTATTAACTATTATTTAAAAGAATTAAAAGCTTCTCAGCATGTTGTGTCTATTTTATTAAATCAATTTATTATATGTGCCTATTTCAGTACTAACTCGTGTGTAGACTTAAACTTCACTTAGAGGTTTAGTTGTGAAGTCGATCGAAGTTGACAACCAAATTTGTTGTAAAATATTTATCAATATTTACATATTATATGATGTAAATTTCAACTGCGAAAATTTGCGATTAAGATAACTGATATGCCAACTTTGGTGTGCCTACTATGAAATTTAAATTTCCAGGATTTAAGAGAGGTCCTTGAATCATTTTACAGATTTTAACCAAATTTTAGAAATTGGTGTCATTTAAAGAGACTGTGAGATGTGCCAAATATTATTCTCCTATGATAACTCCTTCTATTTTTGGCCGCTCTTTGTATGAAACGGTAACCACTGTGCCCTGGTTGTCAGTTAATTTCATTTTGTATTATTCTGCAATACAAGAGCTGCCAATTTTTTTTTGGAATTAAAATTTTAATCGAATAATTGAATGACTTAATGGAATTTTTTTTACCTCTGGGTATGTATGACGCATTTTACTAAATAAATATTAAAATAAATAATAAAAGATATTTAGATTAAGAATATAAAAAATTCTAAGAAATACATAGATAGTTATACATACATATTTAAAAAATGGTTGCTAAGCATATTACACTAACCAACAAGATTTTGTAACCATCTATATCCTAAAGAGAGTTTGATAAAACTTTAGCCAAATTAGAAATATTTGCTAACAGAATTAAAATAATATTTTAGTTTAATTTGAGATAAAAGCGTTTAAAGTTGCTACTAATACATGCACGCATATTACTCATGTACGAAAGTAAATATTCATGTGTTTTACTTCAATTGGTTTCGAAAAAAAAAATAAACTGTAGAATAATAGATTTATTATATATTTATTTTAAGTCTGAAAGCTCTACGAGGACCTCCTAAGACTGATTTTTTATTAATTATTATTTAGAGCTCCGTGAGGAGCACCTAAGAGTAATATTTTTTTTATTCCTTCATAAACTAAATTACCTTGTCTTATATATTAACTATGAGAATAATTCTTAGGGGTACCTTAAGATAAGAGGATAAAGAAAAGATATATAATTATCAAATAAAACATTCCTTTTAGTTTCCCACGGTGGATGAGAAACGTGTGTCTCAGCAGTGTTGTTTATATTAGTGTTGTTTATATTAATAATCAAACAAATGTAGTTAATAAATGTGATCTATTTAAGTGCATAGTGAAGATGCACTTGATCAAACTTATGGGTGTCAAGTGACCGTCACACAAAATATTTTGATTGCAGTTTGTCTATGCAATTTGCATGTTGCGGTAATGTTGACTCGCAATGCTTACTACACATTGTTGACTATACCTAGACCCGCTACAAAACAAATATAAAACATATTTTTGTATTTTTGGATGTGTGAGAATTTTAGAAATGTTCAAGGAAGAAAGGAAGGCATTTTCTTCTTGAATTTAACAGTTTTTTTTTAATTTTAATATATTGCGAATTCAAGCAAAAATAATATTAAATAGTTGTAGTAGTGGATGTTGTACAACTGTTTTTATGGAGATTTTTTATGATAATTTCTATATGAATATTATGTAATTTATTTACATCTAGAATACGTTCGATTGTGTCGGCCATTGGTTACGCTATTCTATATAAAATGTGGTAAATGAAAATTACTAGGTCTTTTACACTTGAAATTTTTTGGCGATGCGAATACCTTAATAATTTGTCTTAATTGTGAGATAAGATTCAATAATGAAATTCTGGTTTATTTTTTTAATAGTGAAATATTTTCCTACCAATAAAACCTATTCTTATTATTAAAAGATTAAATAACATTTTGAATATATAATTTTGTTGTCTAGTGTAATCAGCAAACCTCAACTGTTTTTTTGTAATTTCCTTATTTAATATAGTATTCGTTATATAATTTTTATGTTTGTAGTAGATTTGCGTCAATATTATCAACTTCCAGACACATGATAAAAATTTTAATCTTTTAAATAAACATTCGTAATCGAAAAAACTACAAACCAACACGTCAAAGAGATCCACTGCGTTCGGAAACAAAATTCAATACGTATTTTGATTCTTAAAAAAACCGAAAAATGAAATGTTTTTACCAAATGAAACCATTTTTAAATTTACAAACAGAAAAATTTTATTTATCTAAAAGTGGTTTTATTCCAAAAGCTAGTTTCGTTATTCTCTTTTTGAAGAAACAAAATACAAATTGAATTCCGTTTCCGAACGGAATAGATCTTTGTGACATGTTTGTATATTTATGTATACAAGAACGTTAACTTTGTCCAGTTAAAGTTCAATAGTTAAATCAATGAATAAAAAAATTATTTAGAGTAAGAGAAAAACAAAATAATTTATTAACAATAATGTGATGGTAATGGTAACGATGATGATGATACCTTATATGTATGTCTGAACAACCAACAACAACAGTCGATTTTCGGGACACAGATCTGATTGTAAGTATAGAAACACTAGATTTATACAAAAAAAGGATTTTCATTATACAGTACAATACGCATATAAGAAAGTCTGAAAATGTACTGATTTTGTTTCTTATATGCGAGCTTTCTTATAAAGAGAACACGCATATAAGAAAGATATTTTCTTATATATGTATGTAACACGCATATAGGAAAGATATTTTCTTATATGCGTCAGAAACAAAATTAAAAAAATTTCCTATGGAGTATGCAGATATATATTTGAAATAAAATTAATACACATTATTTTGTACAAAAAAAAAAAATAACGAAGCCGGCTGATTTCACAAAAACCAACGACTTCATTGGACATTTGGACCAGTGTTCACAGATGTAAATTGTAAAATATAATCAAAAAATTTATATTTTTCCCCAAATTGAAAAAAATTTCATTGTGAGAATACTTTCTTATACACGTACAATTTTCTATGGAAGGAATATAATTTTTCATAAAAATTTGTTTCTTATAGCAGAGTTTTTCTTATAAGCGAGTTTCTTATATAAGGATTATTTAGCACGTAGTTATATGGATTTGTACATGGTGTCTGGAAAAGTGTTTCTTATAGCCGAGTTTTTCTTATAAACGAGTTTCTTATATGCGTATTGTACTGTATACTAAAAAATTAGGTCTTTTTTAAATTTGTGCATTTTTTCGCGAATTTTAATTTTCTTACATGAAAATCTCGAATACACACAAAAAATATTGTTGGTTAATCCAACCAATTTTAGTTGTTAATTATCTAATTTTTAATGTAAACTGTTGTTGCATTTTATTCAAACTACCAAACATTTTTTGGTTAAAGTAAGGATGAAAATTTGTTTGCAGAACCTTCATGACATTTTTACTAATTTAATTGTATTTTTTTTTTTTTTTCAAAAAAGGGAAATTTTAAGATAGTACATATGTACATGTACATGGCTGAGCTGCCTAAGGCGATGTGTTAAAATGTGTGGGAAAAATTGGACTTCAAAATTAAATGAGTATCTAATATGTATATGGAACATACAAACAAACAAATACAGATTTTTTATTTTAATATACAAATGTGTGTACATATGTATGTATGTATGTATTAATGTATACATAGAAGATAGATAGAAAACCTTTTTAAAGCTTCATTTAATATATTCATCTTCCTAATTTGAATCCCAAAAACTATTTTCTATTTTTTTAACAATGAAAAGTATTAATTTAGATGGAATCAGTCTGAAAGGAAACATATTTTAAGTTTATTTAGTAGATCGTAGAACATTTAAGAGGAGATGTGTACATAAATACATATGTATATACGCATTGTAGGTAGAGGAAATATGTATGTATGTATTTTTTTTTTATATAAAGATTTAAAATAAACACGATGTTTTTCGTATTCATTTTTCTGATTACGTCTGCCAAGAGCAGGGCTGGAGAGATTATTTTAAAGTTTTAGTTTTCGCATATTAAATCTTATTAGCCAATTCACAAAATGTTCTATTAAGTCTTTTGTTCAGCCATCATTTCGAATTTTTGAGAAAAATATTGATATTTACACACGTAAGTAACCAAGAAATATTTGTAGGAAATAAACATAAGAAAAAAGAAAAGACTTGTAATTTTTAATAGGAGTTTATGAAATTTAATACATTTATATGTAAGTTTGGTAAAACGAGGAAAATCCTATAAAAATTTCCTTGATATTAGAAAATACAAATTTAGTCTTTCACAAGAAACTATTCATAATCACAGGAAAATATTTACTAAAACTATCTCATGTTTATTCAAATAATGAGTAAAAATATCATATGGTGGTGCTGCCAGCTGCCACTTAGCTACGGCAGCTCCATATATTTGTGTAGTAGTGCAGATAATTACTGTTGTCTTCCTTCAGTAGATGGCTGTCTCTTCTTTTGTATTTTTGTGGATTAATTTTTTATGGGGGAAAGAGGAAAATTGCAACTCTAACTCGAAATTGCCACTCAGACAACTACAGCACGCCACCAAATTTAATTTCTTGTAAATTTTAAATCATGAACAAAAAATCTTCCAATTGTAAGAAGAAAAATGAACTTGAGTTCAGGGTTTTATGAACTGTGAGCTAGAGGTAAGTGATTACGAATTTCGTCGACGAAATTCTCAAATTGAAAACTAAAAAGTTTTTTTTTCTAAGTAATATATCACAGAGAGAATTTATTTTTATTTTGTATGCAATAAAAAATATCTCAATAGGAGATTTTTTTGTTTTTTATGATACACAAATATGTTAAATGAATTTGCAAGAATAAAAAATTAAAAAAATTCTATAGTTTTGATGTAAGATTGTTATATGCGTTTTTAATTACAGTAAATATATACATATTTTATATATACATTTTAAGCTCTGATGCAAACAAACGTGTAATTGAAAAATTTTCATTAATATTTTGGTAAAATTTGTTTCTGTGAATAATGCCCTAAGTCAGTGTGTCCAAAAAACAACTCAACAGCTTTTGACAAAATTATATAATTTTTAATGGTGTACTAAAAATACAATAACAATTGTTACAAAAATGTTTCTCAATTTTTTTTTATAATCCATTTAGTATCCTTAACATCTCCAACGAAATAAATTAAATAAACCTTACAGAAAGTTGATATTCGCACATGTTGAATCATCGTGAAAAACTAAACAGGACATCATTGAATTTATTGATTGGAGAATGGTAAAAGCGAATGTTTAATATTGTTTTAGTTTTTTAATAGTTTTTCTGATGTAAATTTGCTATTGATTTTTCCTTCAAATATTTTAGTAGACGTCTTCATATTCCATACGATGAAGTGAAATGGTCTATTCATTATCATTGTCTGAGGTAAACTGCGTTTTGAAGCACCCGCCGCTGTATATAATAAAATCGAAATAAATAAATACATACTACTAACTGAGTATCAAGGCAGAACATAATATAATGTCATATTCATATATCTGTATAAATGGTTGTGTGTGTGTTTTTATATGCTTTCCTAAGTCTTGAACTTAATTCAAACGTATACTCGTATATATATATATATATACATAAATGTCAATATACTAATTTTGGGAGAAGCAACTTTTTATTAAGAACATCATTAACTTTGATGATATTTGGTGCAACAGATCGTCTGGATCACACATATGTACATGCACACATTCATTCATACAAACTATTAAATTTTTACACAATTTATTAAAAACTAAAATCTTTTTAGTAGAGAAAATACAAAATCACTTAAACTTTTAATTAAAGAAACAAATGCAAGAAAATTTTAAATAAATACGTACCGGAAGCAGCAGCAGCTACAGAGCCTTCTTCATCGACCTCAATGAAAGCTTTATGGACAATTGAACTTACATACAAATCATCAGAAGGTTTTTACATATTATTAAATTCAGCATCAACTGAAAACATCCGTTGAATTCCCATCTTTATGCAATTAAAAAAAAAACATATTTAAAATATTACAAAAATATATTGTGGTCCTTTATTCCTAATAGGAACCAGAGAACAGAAAGTATAGATCAATAATAAATTAAATTTCTTACATTAGTCAAAGGTTTCATCAAATCCACTTTAAATTCAAACTTAAATCGTGGCAAATAAACATCGACTTGGTCAATCCCATACTCTTTAGTATTTTTATTCAATTGTGCAATGATTTTGCTAAATGAATACGTTTTTAAATTTTCCTCCACATCAGACAAACGCCTATAGGGTAATAGAATCAACATAGCAAAATTGTAATTTTCATAAGGCAAATTCACAACACCAGCTTCTAATGCTTTTATATTCGCAATAGCAAATTTATGTCTTTCGAACATCATTTGTACATCAAACGTTGAATTGTCCTCCAAAGTGAAAGTGTCAGTAGTAGTCAAGCTTTTATTAAACTTAGAAGCCCATTCGCCCTTAAAGTATGCAGCATTTACCAACACCAAACGTGTATCCCCACTCAATTCATCTTTTGATATCAAATCTTTAATTGTATTATTAGTTTGTTTCTCCACCCAAGAATTTATAGCTTCAGCAGATTCACTGCTTTTGGCAAAATTTATGCCTGCGATTTCTGGGAAGAATTTGTTTGTTAACAAATTGTAAAAACTTCGCTTAATTCCATAACCTTTCATGTGATAAATTTTATTGGCAATCTTAAGAATTTTACTATTCTGATATTCTTTTAAAATTTCAAAATACTTTTGTGCCACTTCTCTGGGTTGTTGAGGGGACAGCGTCATTGCAATATCTATTTCCTCAGCAGTCGTACCAATTGCACCCATACGAGTCATGGCCAGACATGTTTCTATGGACAACGGAGAATAGAAAATATTTTCTTTACGGTGCTCTGCATCTATGTGTGAGTATAGATTTGCTTCAAAATCTAGTGAAATTCGAGATGAAAGCCCGTGACATGATGAGACATATACAAGGATTGCAAATATACAAATTATTTGTGAAATATTAGCTGTAAAAAAATAGAAATAAAAATAAATTTTTTTTTTTTTTTAATTGGGACCAGCACTCAGGGGGTGACCCCTACGTATTCAGTGCATTGTGCCGGAACTCAGAGAGAGGGATAGAGTAGAGAAGATAGATGTTGAAAATGTAGAAGGCTTCACTCTTTTACAACTCTGCTTTGCGCGTTATGTTAATTTTTATAGCAGTGTTGAGGCGCCTCCGGTGTTAGGTAGACGCATTAACTTTGTTAAGCTGTATTAGCAGGCATTTTATTAATTGTTTTACTTCGCCGATGTTTCTGCTAACCGACGAAGGAGGGCGATGTTGTGTACATTAGCTTGGAACATCATCAAAAGCTGTCGGAACAGTTTTTTAGTGACCAGTGCTATGCCTTCATCACTTAAATAGTCCGAACCCAACTAATACAATGCCACACAAATGTACATTAGAGAAATTAATGATGTTGATTGACTTGCTCTGGCCAGGGTTCGAACCCAGTCCTCAAGTCATTGTTTGCTTAGTAGTCAACGCGCTAACCACTTCAGCCAACACCACTCTCAACAATAAAAAACAAAAAAAAATCTTTTAATCGCAGTAATAAACCAATTTTGTTTGTCCTTAATATATTTAAATGTCGACTGTTGTTAAAAAGAGTGCAATTGATTTAAATCCTTTTTATTATATGAACTAAAACTTAATTTAGTCAATACTTCTAATTTTCCGCTGACAAAAAAAAGCTGAAAGTTAGTAATTTTAATCACAATATGCAGACACTTCAAGAATGTCTTGGAATCATCTTTTAATTTAGCATTTAACAACCCACTGTAGGAACTTGGAACACACATCCATCAATTAAAATCTCATTATGGATTTTGCTTCAATCGTTTCAAATAGAAATGAACACTTCTGTTTAAAATATAATAAAACTTTTTACTCTACTTTTACATAAAAATTACCTTTAAAAATCATTTTGATTTAATTAATTATTTTCTAAAATTTCGCGAGAATTAAACGTTTTTAGTGAAGTTGAAATTATTTAACACTTTAATAAAAACTTTACTTTTAGTTCGCCGGTATACGTCTTCTATTGTCGGGTTCTGCGAAATAAGAGAACAGTTCTTATTATTTTATTATAATTGAAATTTTACGCAAATATAAATTTGTTTTTAACTAAAAATTAAAACGAAATAATGATCAAGTGTCTGCTACGTTAACCGAATAATTGAAGTCGAATAATTGGAAGCGAATTGTTGGAAGCGAATAATAACTTTAGGAAATTTAAACTGTTCTTTTTCGAATTTAAAAAATTTAGACGGAATGACCATCTAAGCGATTCAGTACTATTCGGAGATCGGTAAAGGAAAATCCCTTTTTCGTGTGTAGTTATGTGATGATGTATTTAAAACCTTCACACATCATACAACTCTACTTATTATACAGGAAAAATTTAATGATGCTGTCAATCCACCCTTCCAAAATTTTAGAGTTTTTTTTGGAATAAAAATACTAATTTAATATTTGTTTAATAATGGATTTTGAGCACACGTCCAAACAACAGCCGCAGGATAACACTTAATTTTAGTTTGTACCATTCCGAAATACAAAAGCTCCCAATTTATTCGAATTAAAGTTTATACTTTATTTTCTTAATCGAATAATTGAATAACTTTTGTTTTACCTCTGCGTAAGTATGACGCATTTTAACTATAGATGTCATAAAAGATAAAGAATAGATAAAGAATATAAAAATAAAAAAAATTTAAGAACTAGATAGTTATTTGTATAAGAAATTGTTGGTTTGCATATTACACTGATCAACAAGATTTTATAAACATAAATGTACTTAAAAAATCGATACTTTCTATGCCACTTGGCATAGTCAGGTTTTAGAGCTTGTTTTAATGAAAACAATTTATGAATAGATTTCTTTTCTAATATCATATTTTTCAATAGTGTTTTTTAGAAATAGGTTGGTGTTGGCTGAAGTGGTTAGCGCGTTGACTACTAAGCAAACAATGACTTGGAGCCTGGGTTCAAACCCTGGCCAGAGCAACTCAATCAACATCATTAATTTCTCTAATGTACATTTGTGTGGCATTCTATTAATTGTTATCGGACTATTTAAGTGATGAAGGCATAGCACTGGTCACTAAAAAACAATTCCGACAGCGATTGATGATGTTCCGAGCTAATGTACACAACATCGCCCTTCTTCCTCGGTTAGCAGAAACATCGGCGAAGTGAAACAATTAATAAAATGCCTGCAAGTACAGCTTAACAAAATTAATGCGTCTACTTAACACCTGAGGCGCCTCAACACTGCTATAAAAATTAACATAACGCGCAAAGCAGAGTTGTAAAAGCGTTAAGCCTTCTAAATTTTCAATATCTATCCCTCTCTCTGAGTTCCGGCACAATGCACTGCATACGTAGGGGTCATCCCCTGAATACTGGTCCTAATTAAAAAAAAAAATATATAAAAAAAAAAATTTTGAAGGCTGTACACATTCCTATGGTTCAGAGGGTGCCTCATGAGAGTTGCAATTTACAAAAAAAGACATATAACATTTTGTAATTTTTAATATTTTATTATCAAAATTAATTTATTTGTTGACTTTATGAAATTAATTTAGTAAATAATCATTCCTAAGGAAGTGAAAAAAAATTAAAACCGAAACAGAGTATAATAGAGCTACCCCAATTTTTTCGTTGCATACTGTTAAAGTGATTGGAAAAATTAGCAATGCGTAATAAACTAAACACGAAAGATATTGAAAATATTTTAGTTAGTTTTGATAATTCAGATGTATCTGGTTGTAAAGGTGAGGCAAAAGAAGAAAACAGGAGTTTATTGTTGAATATTTTCTAAACTATTTTCCATATGATTTTATTGATTAATATTTGTACAGGCTAAAGTTCGTAAATGTTTATAATCAGTGAAATATTAGGTAGACATTGTTAACATATCTCGAGCAACAAAGTAAAAATAATGAAAATATTTCTCTGATTATAAACATTTTCGAACTTTAGCCTGTACAAATATTAACAAATATTCATAATAAACAGTTCGTAGTAATTAAAAAAAAATTACAATTAATATACAAATACAAAAACGCAAATGCCTGTGCTAATTGTATGTTCAAAAACGAACATTAATCAAAAATATACTTAAGTTTAAAAAACAAACCAAAAAAGTTTGTCTTAAGTAGAACAAAAAATCAGGAGATTGGGCATTGTAGGTTATAATTCACTGGCAACACTGCAATGTTTAATATATAATAACAAATAAAAACAAAAAAAATATAAAAAATTTCCCAGCTAGCATCCAGTAGATATAAGTCGCGTATTCTATATGCATTTGTTATTGGGTATAAATACAGTATGTAATGACGTTCAACGAAGCTACCTAACAAATAGTGAAAAAGCATTTGCACATGAATACTGACGAGGTTTAGTGGCTTTTACCGAAAAACAACGTTTGTTTCTATTCAGCCAGTGCTGTTGAAAAATCTACAAAAGGGATGTATAAGTATTAAATTTTTACTTTGTTGCTAGAAATATGTTAACAATGTCTACCTAATATTTCTCTGATTATCAACATTTACGAACTTTAGCCTGTACAAATATTCATAATAAATAGTTCGTAGTAATTTAAAAAAATTACAATTAATATACATATTTTATCGAAACTATTGTTCAGGCAACAAATCAAGTCTCACTCATGAAAAGCGAAACTGCTCTTAATGTTATAAAAAAGTGAATTTTTTATGCCGGCAGCGATGCGAATACCTTAAAAATCTGTCTTGATCGAGGATTACGAGTTCAATAATGAAACTCAGATTTTTTTTTTACAGTAAGGAAATAATTTTTCTACCAATAAAATTTGTTCTTCTTTATTTTCAGCAAAACAATTATTAAAAGATCCCAGCAAAAAATAATCAAGTTTTTGGAAGCAGTACATACTTTTTCTGCCTTAAGAACGTGCTTCGTTTTAAGCACATATGTATTATCTTAACAAATGCAGAAATGTACGGCAGAAAATGTAAAATTTTTTGATAACTTTATTTAATCAATGTAGAAACAAATAACACTAAAGCAAATAATCTCTATACATGCTCCCTTATACTAGTGCATACTATAAAGAATATATTGTAAGGCAATGATTAAAATTATAAATTTTAGGAAGTGTAACGAACATAATATGACATCAGTACGAATGTTTGGATGATGCAATAAAAAATAATTCAGTTGCTCTGAAATAAGCACTTAAAACGAAATGCTCCAAAGTGGGACATCGCGAACAAATATCATGCCATACGTAAGCGGGTTTGTAATCTAATATCACCTGATATTCCCTTACAAACCTGCTTACGGCGATGCAGTAATTTTTGCTGGGATTGAATAGCATTTGCAAAATTAAATTTTATTGTCTAGTGTAATCAGCTAAATACGTATTTTGTCAAAACAAAAAAGAAGGTATTATGATTTTTTATAGTTATATTATTATGTAGTATTCGGTATATATTATTTATATGATTGTAGTAGATTTGCGACAAAAATATCAACTGTCTGACACATGAAAGCTGTATAAAATTAAAACTTAAAACAAATGAAAATTTCAAAATACATATTTCTATCCAATTTCCAAAAGTGATAAAAACAAAAAAAAAATTACGCTGATAAGAAGTGTAGCAATTTAAAGTTTATTCTTTTGAAATAAACAGTAGAAGTCACAAAAAATACATACATTCAAGCCTTGAATCCATGTAAATAAAAATTATTAAGAGTATGAGAAAATCAAAATTTATACACAAAACAAGTTTTTTATTACACTGCTTTAGTTGTAATCATTGTCCTGATAATTTTGAATAAAGCAAATAATTATAAATATTGCTCATTAACAAAGTTCATAATTCGTACACAACAGACTAACTATAAAATTGATACAGCAAATATGTATATCCCAAAGTCAAGATAAGGCAATTTTGAGTTAATATCATCATTGTACGCTCCATATTCAAAATTATATCTGAACAAAGTTTTATTTAAAAGTAAAGAATCGAAAAACCAATGATCAACTAACTATACACACATAAGTACAATGGGAATAAATTTTTAAGAACCCACTTAAGCATTTAAGGTAATATTCTAAAAAACTATAAAATATGACTTGAGCATTTTTTTTATTGCCACCGATTTATAGCTCTTCTTGCAGCTTGAGCTCCTACAACTTTGGCTTTAAAATCACTTACAACAATTTCTCGAATTTTCGCGCGCCAGCTCTAACAAAAGTCAAATATCTTTAATATTTGGTGTGAACTAAAAAAAAATTTGCTAAAATTTGATACATTTTACTTAGTTTAAGTTTAAAATGGCGCCGTTTTTCAACAGAAATTCTGTAAAAATTTACTTGGTATTAGGATTAGGATATATGTACATACACAGAGCCAAAATTGCCTAATAGAATCAAGAAGATTTTCTCTATGAAACGCTTTTAGGCTAAGGGGTATCCCAGCAAAAAGAAGCGAAGATTTTTTCGAAGAGATTCCTTATTGTTTTTATGTGGTAAATCTTATTAATTTTTTCAATAAGGAAAACACATAAAATCAAGAAGATAACTTGTTATTTACAATTTTTTTTTTACCCAATTTCCGTTATTTTTGGCACCAAAAAACAATCCATAGAGAAAAACTTTTTGATTCTATTAGGTTTTCATATGAATTGTAAATAAAAGGGATTTCTTATTGATTTCATTAGGCCATCTTATTGTTTTTTTTTTTCAAGATGGTTTCCTTCTTGATTTTATTAGATTCCTGTATGATCATGTGTAAATCATCTTCTTAATTTTTTTAATAAGAAAATCTTCTTGATTATCTTAGCTTGCTTGTTATTTCATACATATAAATCAACATAGGAACAATTTTTTTCATAATTTTTTTGTGCAACAATAAATCATCTTCTTAAGCTGGCTGCTAACATGTATGCTATAGTAAGGTGTAGTAGTGAGGTGGTTAGAGTGCCAATCTACTAAACCGAAGTTCCTTGGTTCAACTCCCTGAATACGTAAGTTTTATAAAAATGTTTTCATCACCCCTCCATCCAGATAATACAAATACATGTTGTAAATAAGTATACGTCCCGTCCCGAATGCTTCTGATGACATCAAATTTGTATTTCCTAACATCATAACAGAGAAAACAGTGCCTAATAAATACCTAATAAAATAGAACAAAATTAATAAGATATCTCTACGAATTTTTTTCAAAAAGGAAGTCTTATTATTTTAATAAGGAAAACCTTTTTGAAAAAATCAATAAGAATACCTAATAAAATCAAGAAGAAAACCTTATTGAAAAAAAAACAATAAGAATACCTAATAAAATCAAGAAGAAAACCTTATTGAAAAAAACAATAAGAATACCTAATGAAATCAAGAAGAAAACCTTATTGAAAAAAACAATAACAATACCTAATAAAAACCATAAGATTCCTTATTGATTTTTTCGATAAGGTTTTCCTTATTAAAATAATAAGACTTCCTTCATGAAAAAAACCATAGAGATATCTTATTAATTTTGTTCTATTTTATTAGGTATTTATTAGGCACTGTTTTCTCTGTATACATACATATATAAAAATATGTTTAACTCTTGTGGTGTGCGGACGTGTTGGTTATATTCGTGGCAACAGAATATTAAAATTTATTGAAAGTTATAAAAACAAAAATAAAAATGAGCAGTTAGACTACTTGTTAATCTTTTATTTTTTATGTGTCTTATACGAGCACATACATACATAAGAATATATAAGTACATACATATGTAAGAATGTTTACCTAACTTTGGTTGCTAATGAGGACAACAAAAATAAAAAAACTAAATACAAACTTGAATTCAGCACAAAGCTTAAGTACTCATGTGCGATCATGTTCTCCTTTAATGTTAAATACTGATCACGAAACAACAACAACAACAATTGCTACCTTTAGAAAACTCGACAGCTTAGCTGTACAAAAAAAAAACAATCAACAACAAGGGGATGCGACATTTGAAATTAGCGACAGTAGAATGGATAGGGTATGGATAGATACATAACCGTGTTAAAACGTGAAAGAAGTCCCAAATCGGCTAAAATTGCCTCAACGGTGAAAGTTCCCAGAAATGAAAACATTAATAATAAAAAGTCTTAAAATTGGTTCGCAATTTTAAACGAACAAGAAGGTGAGGAAAGAGAACAAAATTCGAATGTTCTGCTAAAAAGGCTTATTGTTGAACTGCCACCAGTCGACTGACTCTCTACCACAAATACCCAAAAAAGACCTAGGTATCGATAAAATAAGCAACAAAATGCTTCAAGAACTACCTTATGTTGTAAAAAGAATAATACTATTCATTTTTAATGGTACATGGTGTATTTTACGGCTGCAATACTATCCAACTGAATGGAAGGTTTCGCTTATTACTATGATACCAAAGCCCGTCAAGGATCATGTAAAGTTTGACTCCTATCGGCCTATTAGTTTATTGCCTAATATGTCGAAATTTTTTGAAAAGCTGTACATGAGAAAGCTGACTCCTATAGTGAGTAGCAATGTATGTATTCCACATCATCAATTCGGTTTTCGCAGACAACATAGCACAATCGAACAAACTCACAGACTTTTGATGCGGCTCGCCTCACTGTCTGGTGATCTGTTCTTTTTAGGAATGTGTTATATTTTCAAAAAATAAACAACATATTTTTACATATGTACATTAGGGCTATAACTTTTTCACACTTTTTGCGAATATCAAAAACGTCATAGTATAGTCGTGTAGAACATTAAAAGTTATTAATAAAAAATATGATAATTTTTTCGGATCGTTAAAAAAGTTCACGCAGGGATCGGGTTGAAATGTGAAAACAACCATTTTTATCTCACGAAAATTTTAAAAAATATACACCTGATATTTGTATATATTCCTATACGTATCACTTAAATGCTATTTTGGAATTTATTCACTGCTTTAGATTCAAAAATTTTTTAGAAAGCATGGAAATTGTTGCGTATTTACATATAATTTAAGGTTTTAGAAATTTGCTTTCCTGCGTGAAGTTTTTTCGCAAAACGACGGGAGACAGGTGTTTTCATTACTAAAACATTCTTGGCAACTCCGTGGTACTATGCCAAAAATTTGGTTATTGCCCTAATGTACATACATATGTATGAATTTTTTAATCGAACCGATTTGTTATGACAGATTTTTTGAGGGTTTGGGTTTTGGTTTTTTGTGAGTTCAGCATTTCCTTCCAGCCACTTAGCACACGTGCCTAAAACTCTGTGCTTTTTTCGTTGTGCTGAACGCCAATATTTTTTACAACAACTATGTATTAAAATTATGTAGACATTGCTTTACTCCATCTCCTCGGCTTTTTGAAATTTCGCATACTTTTGTAGCTAAGAACTGCATTTTCTCATCAAAGGTTTTAGCATTAGATTCCTGTAGTATTTTGAATAAATTCATTTTTAAAAATTTTAATTTTTAAATTTTTTTGAATAAATTCATTTTTGCCATGATTACGAATGGTGAAAAAACGATTCATTGCTAATCTCTACTTTAACGATTTAAAAAATAATAATAATTTTGTTGTACAGTTAGATGCATAATATGTACGCATGTATGTATGTAAAATTTTACTTAAAATCAAATAACGTATACTTACTATAAAAATAAATAATTTCCACAACAATTTTAATTTGATTTATTTACATATTTTTTTTAGAAATTTAATTTTTCGTTTTGTATTTTATTGTTTTTTGTTCAAGGTTTTCTTTTTTTAATATAAATTCTATTGCATAAAACGACCAAAGAAATAGGACATATATTGTTTACTCTTAATAATAAAAATAAACTGATGATTGGCATTAAAGCGTTTACGTTTAACTGCACTTGCGGGGGATGTATGCAACACTGTAAGAAATATATAAAAATAAAAAAGTGTATGATAAATTTCTACTTAAGCCGAATTATAATTTCATATCCAGGCACGAACGATATGATTCCAAGTGTTTATATGCTACCAGTTAATTAAATATACACTTATTTGTATATGTATGTACAGTCGAATTCGGATAACAGCGCACTGTTTAAATGAAAAAATCGCTTAATTAAAAATAAAAATTCTTATAAATTTTTTTTTTTTGATAAATTTCAAAGCACTTTCATTTACTTAAAGGAAAATCCGCTTAAAAGAAAACCCGCTTAATTGAAACATATTTTAATTAGAAATAAGCTAAGTTATATAAAACAAACACCGCATAAAAGAAAAACTTATTAATTTACTGGTGACGAAATACTCTTTAAATTTAATATAATTAATGATTTATTATTTTCAAATATAGTTGCAAGAGAAATTTTGAAGAGATTTCGTTCAACTGAAACGTTTTTCACTTATCCGAACATCTTTTTATCGAAAATCTCTCACAAGCAAAACAAAGAGCTTAAAATTTTATTTTTCCGCTTAACCGAATTCGATTGTATATAAAAATAAAAATATGCTCACATGTGTTTGTTATATAATATTTATGATTGTCTCCCAGAAGTATGCTACCAAAGAGAATCTTTACGAAATTGTCTGTTATGTGCTTCAAGCATGGTCTAATAATCAGGTCTGCGCAAGAAGTAATATGGTTTTTTGTAGGGTTGTGTTTTGACCGTTAAATAATCTGCAAAAATATGGTAAGTTTCTGCGGTCTTGTCAAAAGTGGTTTACATTTTTGGCCGCCATCATGAATATTTTTGTTTACATTATGCTTTTTGTTTTTGCATAACCACTAAATACATACAAAACAATACTGTTTTGTTTTGTATACAGCTTTTTTTTTTGACAATTTTGGCTAATTTTTTCACAAACAAAATGCATGTCGTTTTTTATTGTTGTGTTGATAAGCGCACCTTATATTATTACACCATGGCTTCAAGTTTATCAAAAGTATTTACTAGATTGCAGTTTACAAATTATACACACACACATACAATATAACTTATTTAATTGATCCACGGTTAATAAATATTTCATATCCCGATATACTTACTTACATTAATTCCAATATTTTTTAATCACATTTTTCGCATCTCTTTGATGAAATTCTTCAATTAAGCATTAAAAAAAAATTTGGAAGATAATATTTTGTATAGATACACCAAGGTACACAACTAAACACTCTGACCCACAATCATAGTCCTAAAAATGGTATACTTTAAGAATTCTGAAACTTATATTTATTCAAAACTAGTATATGTATAACCAAGGGCCGTATTCTAGATGTAAATAATTTTTTTACATAAATTTTCCTAAAACAATAACAACAACTACAACTATTTAATGTATATTAAAAATAAAACAGAAAAGTTAAATGCAAAACTCTCTGTCTCTCTCTCTCTCTCTCTCTTTCACTGTCTCTTCTCTTTTGTTCCTTTAACAAACCACAACTATCCCATATTCAAACCATGGCACAATTAATAAGGTCTGCTTAAGCCTACAACATGCATTTTGTTTGTGTAAAACCAAATCAATATTGTCAAATTGGTCCATGATTTAAACATAGAAAAAAATGTTTATTATTTGTTACTTTCCTTGAAAATTCAGTTTTGAGGAAAACACATGCATGAGTAATATGTGTGCATGTATTATTAACTTAAACGCTTATATTTCCCAAAATGCTAAGCACACAATATCCGAACACTTCTGTAAATAAAAATTTATAATTTGGTTTAAGTTTTGTGAAAATCTATTCAATATTGTGGCTATAAAGTCCATCACAAAATATGTTCTTTCCTATTAATTATAAAATTTAGTTATGCTTTTGGCTTACTATAGACAAGAAAATGAATACTCAACTTTAAGCTTGAAAGTCTTCATCAACTTAATACTGGCTTAAGTATAAAATTTTTTAACATCATTTTAAACCAGATGCTTTTTCCTATGATACATTTGCAGTATATACTATTTTTAGGCGCGTTCAGCACAAAAACCTGCAACTGAACAGTTTAGTTGTAACATTTATTAATTTTTCTGAAGGATAAACTCCCTTTTTTATTGAAAAAAATTAGACTTGTCAATAAAAATTAATGAATTTAATTTTGTATAAAATCTACTAAAATTTAAAAATGTTTTATTATGATACTAGATTTTACCCGTGACTTCGTTCACGCTGCATGTTAATGAAAAAACAAAAAGTACTAAAAACAAAACGCACCAAAAGTACCTGCTTTTCCTTATATTACACCAAAGAAAGTATACTATATTAATGTACGTTATTGTAAAAACAATTTTTCTTTTTTAATAAAAAGTTATTATAGTACCAAAAGTGACAGATTTTCATTATTTTTTCCCCAAGAAAATACGCTGTAAGTCAATGTAAAATCCTAAGAAAAACAAAACTTACCAAAAGCACAACAAATTTTACGTCTTTTTAACACTTAAAAAGTACCCTATCAAATTTCATAAAAATCCATTAAAAAAAGTACAAAAAATAAAATCAAGTACAAAAGTACTTTTAAACCTTCTCTAGACTTCCACATATAATTCAAGCCAAAATTAGCCATATCGTTCCAGCGAGTTTTAGCGAGACTAACGAACAAATCAAAAATAGTGAACGCTTACTCAACATGTTGTCCTGTCCTTCTGTTATCAAAATGTTCAGCTGATTGTTGAGCAACAGTTGTACAGCAAACTGTGTGCTGAACGCACCCATTGTCAACTTAAAATATAGTTAGCTTTTGACTATACATAATTACAAAATATGTAGCTTTAAAAAGAAACATGGTTTTAATTGAAAATTATTGCTAAATAATACCTACTTTAGCATTTGGATGCGATTATAGGCCAATAATGTGGTTTTTAAGTTCTACAAGACTACCCGTCTTAAAACTGAGAAAATCTATAAAATTAATAACATTAAATACTTTTTTATACTTTATTTTTTAATATTTTCAATCATTGCAAATGATTTCTTATTACTGCTAACAGCAGATATCAAGCTTGTTTACTTACACGCATACATACATAATTTTAAATAATTTGAACTAATTTATGTTTCCGATGAAATTAAAGGGCATACTTCTAGGTGTCATTTTTAATTTGGTTCACATTTTACCATACAACCATTTTTAATCGTTTTAATTGTTTTTGTTGGCCGCCCTAGCATTGAAACTCCTTCCTAATGCTGTTATTTCTGTTTTCTTGTCTGTTTTTGTAATTGATTGTTAAAAACATTATCCGAATTTATATTTAAGACCGTCTAATTTTACATATTTTGTCAAATTAATATTCCGTTTTAATTAAATTTTATATTTAAAATTTTCCATTTCCTTGAAACAATATTACATTCCTTGTATTCTTAATCATGTAATTAAATGGTCTATCAACAGTAAATATTTTGGGTAAAATTGGACGTACTGAATCTGATCTGCCACTAAAACATGTTACCATGGCTACAAATTGAAACAAATAGAAACAAAGATGAACAAACGTATAGAATTAGAAATACATACATAAATTAAATAAAAGCTAAAATAGTAAAATAATATATCGTTTCTTAAAATGTAAAAGGATTGTATCATTTTGTCAAACTACAAAGTCTCTATAAAGTTTTATGAATCTGCGTTTATAATAATCAATTTCCCATTACACTGAATCTTTGATATAACAAAGTTAAAGGGAATCACAAAATACTTCTTTGGTATAAGGAAATATAAGAGAAATGAAATTAGTTTTTTTTTTAATTTCATTATTCAAGAGGATTTTGAATGAATACTTCGTTATATAGAAGATCTCTATTGCTTTGACTTTCTTCGTTTTAAACCGACTTCAAAATAAGAAGAAGGTTATAAATTCAAGGGGTATATTTTTTATTAATGTTTAGACCACCACAACTCTGTCTTTTATCAACCTATTTTCAAAATATTTGTTTGTTTAAAAAGAGTTTCTTGCAGTTGGGTCGCATATTTTTTTTTTTTTGAAAAATCGGGCGGCAAGGTGTTCCGCCTAATATTGATTCTCTTCTAACTATGGACCAATTTTTATAATTCTTTTGTGCGTTTTAATCGGTTTCCCTTCAGTTTGGTCCCATATAATTTTTTATCAAATTTGAGGAAAATTTTTTCCCATTCAAAATATATGTACATATATTGATTATCGCATATCACTATCATTTCTTCAATGCAATTTTAGCCTTTATGGAACTAAAATATTTAATTAAAATGGTTAAGTGTATATATTGAAGTCGTTATATTGAGAGTTTTAATTTCATCGAAATTAGTTATATCAACGTTTCACTGTTATTATATAGGAGGAGGCCATGCCAACGAAGTTAAGAATTTTTAGCTCTTTTAAGATGACCCCGCATTTAAATAAAATATTTCTTTATAAAAAGGAACCAAAAAAATATTTTTTTTCCATTGTTTAAAATCTTTTAGGCCTGTCGCTTTTTTATATTTTCAACAAGCCAACGTTGCCGCAGAAATTTTGAAAATTTTGTCACTAGTTACCGCGTCTATGTCCAGATGTATATGTTCACAGATTTTTTTCTCATACTCATACATTAGATAGTATTTGACAAACTTTTTCGTGAAAACTTCAAACCAACGAAAAAATTTATTCACATTCCCATCTCATTGCACGGAAAATATGCCATTGAGAACACCTACTGACATAGAAAATTCTATTAGGTTGTTTGAAGCACATGCCAAACAAGCTGCTCTTAATGCTTCTTCAATTCAACCAAATCAACAAGCGAGATTTAACAATATTTTTTGTGCAGATATAGAAAGGCTATTGACTGAAAAACGGAGAGCTCGACGAGATTGGCAGCGCTACAGATCGCCCCAGCTAAAATTAAGGCTTAAGGAGTGTACCAAGCAGCTTAGAAAAGTTTTGCAAACACAAAAAACAGCTTCGCTGCAAAAATTTCTGCAAGAACTCGATGCAACACCACAAACAGATTATTCACTGTGGCGTGCAGCCAGAGGACTTAAAAGGCCGGTGATATGTAAACCTCCATTACGAGCTTCAAATGGTGACTGGGCAAGAACTGATGCTGAAAAAGGTGCTCTTTTTGTTAAACACTTAGAAAAGGTACTCGTATTTACTCCAAATATTTCTGCTGATATTACTGAACTGCCGCCAGTCGTCGCTTTACCAGAAATTCCGCTAAGATTTAATATTGTGGAGATTGAAAAGGCTATTACAAGTCTAAACTCAAAAAAAGCCCCAGGTATTGATAGAATAAGCAACAAAATGCTGCAAGAATTGCCTTTCATTGCAAAACGAATAATACTATTCATCTTTAATAGTATTTTACGACTGCAATACTATCCGGCAGAATGGAAGGTTTCGATGATTACTATGATACTAAAGCCCGGTAAGGATCATACAAAGGTTGAATCCTATCGGCCTATCAGTTTATTGTCCAATATGTCGAAACTTTTTGAAAAACTGTACATGAGCAAGCAGACTCCTATAGTAACTAGCAGTGCATGTATTCCAGATCATCAATTCGGTTTTCGCAGTCAGCATAACACTATTGAACAAACTCACAGACTTGTGAATGTCATTAGAGAAACTTTTGAAAAAAAAAAATATTGTTCAGCGCTTTTTATTGATGTCGCACAGGCCTTTGATAAAGAATGGCACGAAGGTCTTGTCCACAAATTAACACAAAATCTACCCGCAAACATCGTCAGGCTCTTAAAAAGCTATCTAGAGGAACGAAAATTTGTAGTTAAAGAAGGCAATTTTTCAAGCCCCCCGCAGTCGATTGAAGCCGGAGTCCCTCAAGGCAGTATCTTCGGTCCTTTATTTAATATATGCCTCCGACTTACCGTTAAGCAGTATCATTCACACGTCAACATTTGCTGATGATACGGCTTTTCTAAGCGTTCATGAAAATCCTGTAGAAGCTTCCCGGAATCTACAAGGGTACATCTCAAAATTGGAAATATGGCTAAAACAATGGCGGATAAAAGTGAATGAGCAGAAATGTATACACGTTACTTTTACTTGACGCAGGGAAACATGCCCGCCTATACAAATCAACACCGAGACTATACTGCAACACACTGTAGTAAAATATCTAGGCGTTCATCTTGATCGTCGTTTAACATGGAAATCGCATATAGACGCGAAGTTGACACAAATGAAATTAAAAGCAGCCCAAATGAATTGGCTTATGGGAAGAAATTCTATACTGAGCCTAGACTGTAAACTTCTACTATACAACGCGATCCTGAAACCAATATGGTCCTATGGAATCCAGTTATGGGGCACTGCCTCAGCATCAAGTGTAGAAAAAATTCAAAGGCGACAAAACAAAATTCTACGTACAATTACTGCAGCCCCCTGGTATATCCGAAATCAGCGAATTCACAAAGATCTTGATGTTCCGTTGGTGAAGATAGTATTTTAAAAACACGCAAAAAAATATATTGAAAAATTAGTATTGCACCCAAATCCACTTGCGCGCAACATTCTATATTATAGAGGCCACACCCGGTTGAGAAGGAGGGATACTCTTTCTCTCAGCCGTACACGAGAGATGTAAAACATCAAAAATCAACAGTTGGAATTAAAAATTTTGTTTAGCACTGGCTAAACATATCGTCGTGCCAAAGTTATCTTCACGTATATCACAAAATACCAAAAAATTAGATAAGACCGCTTCCTGTAGTAAATTTTATAGATCTATCGATCTGTGCAATCCCCAGGTCTCTATCTCTTATGGTTTTTGAGATATTAAAAAAGCTTTTTATTGTATATCCACTATTAATAAAATTTTAATGTGTTATATTAACGTATGCAACATTATTATGGATATACTATAAAAAGTATATGAAGTTCTGTTGGGAAAAAAAACTTGGGTTATCTTCACGTATGTTCATGGAAATAATTAAAAAGTTGTCTTCACGTATGTTTGTGAGAAAAATTAAAAGTTAAATATAAACCATTATTGTAATATACATATCCTTTTCGTTCTATATCGCAAAAATTTTTTGTATTATTCTTTAATGGTAATTTTGGGTTTATATAAATGAAAACTAGATTCTTAGGGAATGTACATATGTATGTCCGTTTTGCTTAAATAAACTTTATTTCAATTAAATTAAATAACAATTCAAAAGCCTTAAAAATACTTGATTGATTGAAAAAACTGCAACATAATATGTTTTACTCGAGCTTAATTTTTCGTTCTGAAAGTTTGAATATACTTTTTACAAACTTAAACGAATAAGTCCGAGAAGAATTTCGCATCATTTTGTGGAAGATAAGCGTATAAACTTTCAATATCTTTTATTTTGTCTTTAGAAATATTTATCTTTGCGGTTATATTTAGTTCTTTTTGAAAAATGTTTTCCAAAGTAATAAAAACACCCTTCCTGGGTTGTTTTTTTTAAAGTTGCGTGCGAGCCAACCAATAGTGTTTACTAATTGTAACAAATTTCACGTATGTACCATAAAGTAAAAAATATTTCCCAAAATGTGGCATATACAATAAAATGACAAATATTTTTTGGATGTAAAAATAGCAATAACATACAAATTTTTTTCAATAAAATTTTTACATAAATCGATAAAAAACTTCAAACATAATATCTAACAAAAATATTGGACTACTTTTTTCACGTAAATTTTTTTGTATATCATTATGAAACTTTGGACTCAATTTCCCAAAAAAAAAAAAATTGGAGATACGTGAAGATAACTTTGGCACGACGATATATTAAAGTATTTTTAGATTTAAGATTTGAAAAACTTATTGATGTTTCAATTTATAATTGAAGATTCAATAAATAATAAAACTACCACCAAAAAAAAAAAACATTCCTATCCCGGCATTTTTCTGCTTGACTACGCTCATTATGTAAAAACAAAATTTTTGTTTGAGGGATGGCGTTCTCTCCACTCCTAACTCAACTGTTTTCCGCCTGATTATGCACATTCTGTTGGAAAATTGGTTAAATAGTTGATATTCTTTCCCAATTAGTATCCACCTTCCAAAAGAGATCAAGAGATTTTTTGTTTCGTTTAGTATTATAAAAAGTGTATTTGACAAGGTGACAGACAGCGAACGGTATGCCACATGATAATTTTTTGTTTCATCCATTTCATTTTCATTTCATCCATCCATATGTCAAACTAGTTTATGGTTGCGTAAATTGTTTGTTATGTTCGTAACAAAAAAATTCTGAAGGTAGATACGGTCACACTTGGCAAACATTTGCCCAAAAAACGTAACCACTAATTTTGCTTAAGGTTAGTGTGATTAAACGTGATTTTTATATCACAAAATGAAGTCAATTATGCCGCAAAATGCTATTTTTATATTATTTTTAATAAATGCGAACCCATATTTAAAAAAATATTGGAATTAAAGAAAATGCAAATTTAGCTTGTCTGGTGGTCACCTTTTTTTTCGGCAAATATTTGGCAAGTGTGACCGTACCTTAAGAAAGTACAAAAAATATTACCTGGCGATAATTTAGCCTCATGACTAAAGTCCTTGTGTCTCAAACAACCAAATCAAACAATGCTACAACATACAAGTATAGAAGCCAGCATATTTATTAAAAATTTCACTTTCGTTTTTAGCTTTTTTTTTAAATTGGTGTCAAATGTTTTTGACAGATTGATTCATTTTACATTAACAAAATATAGTGTGTTCTTATTGTATTTTGTTTTTTTTTTTCAATTTCTTTTCTTTTTTTTTTTTTGTTTCCTCCTGCTGCCACCTTCTTGAATACACCTTTCTATTGCTCATCATCAATTTCATTCACAAATTTTTTAAATTTCCTTTGAAGATAACAAGTCTCATTTTATTGAGCAAAGTGTAATAAAATGGTTTATTAGCATTAAAAACTTTAGGTACTTCCTCGAACATTGGCATCGAACATAACATGATACCCATGGCTGTTTTGAAAATGAAATTAATAAATATATGTATGCATAAGTTATTTAAGACAAATAAAAATATTTGGTGCGAAAATATTTAATAAAGGTAATATATTTTTTTGGTTGGTATTGGCTGTAAAGTGCTACAGGTTTTTAGCATACATATATTTAATTAAAATTCTAGTATAACCAACGAGCGACACAATCGATACTAAATTTTCACAATTAAAATTCTTTGTTCAAGGGTGTAGTGTTCCATTGTTAAAATTTCCCAACTTTTTACTAAATAAATGTCAAAGGATGACATCTCAATTTTCGACATTTAATCATTTGACAGCTTCCTAGCCTCAACTTTTCCCACCCTATATTTTTTTCTTTTTTTTTTGTTAGGACTATCACTCAGGGGATGACCCCTACTAATGCAATGCATTGTGCGAATACTCAGGTAGAGGAATACGATAGAGAAGATAGATGTTGAAAATTTGGAAGGCGTAACTCCTTATGTTAATTTTTATAGCAGTGTTGAGGCGCCCGGGCACTGGTAAATTTTGTTCAGAGTAGCGGCAAAAAGTAGAAGAAAACGTCGTAGATCTTTGAAATTTTGCAGAGATCAATTTTTAGTTATAAAAAAAAGTTGTTGAAAAAATCAAGGCAGTCCGCCCACTTTTACGCCCACCTCTCATACAAGTGTAATATGAAAAGTGGCATATTTTCCACAATTTCAGACCAATAAATATTAAATGTGATATATAGCGTTGATAAATATATTTAATTATGTAAACCACATTAAAACAATATCTGCCCACAACCAAGCCTACCTCCCATACAACTTTGACATCAAAAATGTCGTATTTTAGTCACTATTGTACCTAATTCAACAAAAAATCCAATTTTTACATAAAACAATATAAATTTAATTTTCAATCATATTTTTTTAACAATTCTTTTACATCGTCATGATATTCTAATTTTTTAACCTTTAATTTGTGACGGAATTTGTTAATAAATGGATCTGATGATACCAGTAAATGATGCATAACGTCTTCATTGGTAGATGATCTTGAACATTTTCTCGAGTGATGGAGCCTATAACTTCTGTAATCTTTATTTCTGGCTTCCTGTGCTTCCTCAGATAACATTCCTGTGTAAAAATAAAATTCGATAAAAACATACTGTTTAAAAGCAATTTAATAAGACTCACCGATTGGTAAAACGGCTTCAGATATAATTCTGGAACCATGTATGAGAACTTTATGCACTGTGATAGGCATGTAGTACCAGCCGTACAGTTCCACGTACAATTTGGCAGTGTCCATCGCATATTGGTGAAATTTCGTTGGGTCTATTGCTGCACTGCAGTTAATTGTTGCCAATATTATTTTAAATCTATGAATTAAATTGGTATTAATACCAATGACATCGGCCGTTATGGATGGATTTTCAAAAAACCTTCTGGACGTGTTTCCGTCATTCGTAGTGCCCATACCTTGTTTTACAACGTCCACATTTATTCCGAGCACCGCTTTGAGTCTGCTTTGAATCTCCGCTTTAGCAACATCCCTCTGTGGCTTAGTGACACTATTTACTCTCCATGCACGGAAAGTTTTATTATAAGCTATGTGCAAGATGCACTCCATAAACTTTATCCGCGCATGTAGGGGAGAAATACCAAATTTGAGAGCATCTTCCGAATTTTTTTTTAACAACAACGCATCTAAATTGTTCATTTCCGTGGGTTTTGAACCACATATGAAACAAACCGCCATTGACGCAGTCCCAGTCATCGTGCTTGCAACTTTGCCATCAATCATTGTCAATGACAAGGAATGAGTGACTTCGATTTTTTTATTATTTATTTCAATGATAGTTTTTCTTAAATTGCATATTTCACTATTCATTCTATGTATTTCTGCATTGATGACAGTTTGAGATTCCTTTGCGAATTCAAATTTTATTGGCCTGCAAAATCTCGTTGAAGACGGCTCATTATTAATCCAACAAATTCTTGACCCAGTACTATATTCTGTCAACTTTAATGGTACAAGAGATGTCAGAAACATATTTTTGTCCGTATAACCTTCGCTAGAAAATGCTTGATTGTATTCGCTGTGCCCAGAAGAACCGTCACAACCCCACTTCGATATTAGCATAAGTTCATTTGGAAAATCTGCCAATTCTGTTTCCGATTTAGTCATAACAATTCTGGTCACTGTGTGATCCAGCAAACTTTGCAAACTAACTTTGCTTAAGTTTTGGTGAACTTCAACATTTGGCGGATAACACTCCTTTTTCGCATCCAAAACATGCTGATAAAGGGGGAAAATATCGCAACCTACCTCCTTGCAAGAACGACGTAGTACCTCATATTGATGCTTGGATAAGGCAGCATCAACAATAAGGCTAAGCGCTTTATGTGTACTAAACATTTTAAATGTTTTCTCACTTTTATCCAATTGTTTGGCAGCTGACAATATTAGTTCAGCCGATGTATCCTCACATAGCTCCTGTACTTTGCTGCGTTTCGATCTTTCCTTAC
Source organism: Lypha dubia (assembly GCA_947311025.1). Lineage (NCBI taxonomy): Eukaryota > Metazoa > Arthropoda > Insecta > Diptera > Tachinidae > Lypha > Lypha dubia. Next base: position 54,558,794 of record OX371264.1, read on the forward strand.
TGTCTTCAAATGATTTCATTGGGCGACCACGTTTGCCTCTGGAAGTCGAACTTTCTTCTTCGGTTTCTGTGACAGCTTCAACCGTATAAATTTTTGATAGCCAATTTGCATTTTCGTCTAGAAACCTTTGCATATGGCGATTTGCATTGTTCCATTTTATTTTAAATTTTGGTATGAAAAATTTAACCAAAAATTGTTTTAAATTTTGAATGTCTTCCATAGATATATTGGTGTTATTCGTCGCAATAACACCAACAAGAACTTCAATATCTTTTTCACAATCAATAAACAAATCAAAAATTTCCTTATAAGATAATTTTAAATTTGCCATTTTTAAAAATTTTTAATAATATAATATATGCACTAGAATAATACACTGCTTAATTACTCTTATTACTTGATGTAATATTATTATTATTTCGATAATACACATTTTAATAACTGTTTTCACAAAACAACAACAACGAACAAAGCGAGAGATAATGCGTAGATGTTTTTCTACATTTCTCTCTAGTGAATTTTGATCGCTTTTTTGTTTGTTTTTTGATAATAAATCAAATTCGCGCAAACTTGCGCAGCTGAATTTTACATGATTGTTGAGCTGGGACTTCAAGCTTTAATTTGGTATTAGCCTCCAGTTGGTGCTCGTTGGAGTTCGTAAAATGCAGTCCACTGAAGTTGATGAATATTTGGTTTTTTAGAGCAAAAGGTTTTTGTATGAAAAATTTTTTTGTTATGAATTTTTTTTAACTATTTGTTTACAGTTGTCATTAATGATAACTGTTATTATCAAATATGTAAAAAAAAATTTTATATTTCAATTACATTTTATTTATCAAGATTTTAAAAGTAAAGTTAATTATCATGCAAGTTTCATCCTCGCAACATAACTTAAGTTTGAGCGTGTCTTACCGGAAAAATAATGCATATTTTGACCTAATATTTTGGAAACATGGTTGTTGGGTACCTATAAACAACATATTAAAAAATCATTAAAATCGGAAGACATGAAAAAATTGATTTTTTGCCGCCAATTTACCAGTGTATATATATATTGTATTTACATAATAAAAAATATTTTTAGTTTTTAGTGCATAGTTTTTTATACTTTACTTCATAGATTTGCTTATTTCCGACTGCGTCGAATATTTAAAGCATTTTTTTACTCACAGCTTTAAACAATTTTATTTTAGTTATATTTTTTTTTTTACAATATCACTATTTTAAAAAATTTTCGCTTATTTTTAAGTTCATAGAAAATACAAGAAGAGAATAATCGAGTTTACAATTTATGAGATTTTGCACATGTATGTGACGAAATGCGCAATATTTGCAAAAATGTTAGCCCATATATTATGTTGCGGTCTTGTTATTGAATATTTTTATATTCGGATACATGAAAGAACAGTTTAAGCGACTCCAATGACCATAAAGAGCCAAAATTTTACTTCATCGTGGCAAAGAAGTAAAATTATGAAAATTACAAAGCATAATTTTTTTAGTTCTGGAAGCAGGTTTTTAAATTCTTGTTGCATATTTATTGTTCAGTACAATACAGTTTTAAAGAAATATTTTCTCTGCTTTGAACTTTATTATATTTATTTTTTTTTTAGCCGACTTGAAAAATATGAGAATCATTTTTTATCGCGGGCTTTGAGGCGACCGAATCAAGAAATTTTGAAACGTTTGTTATTAAGTCTCTTGTTTTTGGAACGAAAAAACCTGACACTAAGTTTGTTTCTTAAGTATTTTGTTTTTTTAAGTATTTAAATCGTCCAATGTATGTTAACCCCTAAAGTATGCTATTAATTTTGATTTCATTAACATACAGTATTGCCAGAAAAACAACGGAGTTATTAAGCAAAACGTAATAATATAATTGCATAAGTTGATAAAAAAATGCTATGCAATAGCTTTACCGCGGCAGTCCCCGAGTGCCACATGTCTTTTTTTTTTTGTATTTTTGATTTGTATTTTAAATGGCTATTTATTATATGGAAACTTGTTCTTTCAGAAGAATACTCTACTCGTATTGTGGTAAAAATTTCATCATGTTCTTGATTTTATTATACAGATAAAAAAACTATGGCTTATATATCATTGGATCCGATAGACAATTTTATATATACGCTTTCATATATATTTCACAGTTATGTTCAATATATATTCATATATATATGCATACAAGTATATGATAGTTCATATTATGGTATGGTATGTCTTCGCACATATAACAAAGATATTTGAATCAAATACCAACAGTTTTAGTATTCAATTGTTCATTTTTTTCATTATATTTATTTAAACTTGTTTAATAATTCCATTAAAAATAATTACATTTCTTGAATTTTTGATATAAACAAAGAATTGCTTATTGACTAGAAAAGTTTCGATCATTTGTATTCCGGGCCTAATAAAAGGTTTTTGGACACCTGAAATTTTCAAATATTAGTTGCAAATAAAATTACTTGAAAAACAAAACTTGACAAGGACAGATATGTACAATTACAAAAATTTCGAAAACATAAGCTGATCTAAAGACAAGAAATAATTTTTTTTGTTTAAATAAATTTTTTAAGAAGTTTTAACAAAAAAATTTTATTGAAAACAGCACGGACCAAAGCATTTTTATACTAGTTAAGACTCGTCCAATTTGTTTTGGAGAATAATTTGTTGGTATATAAAAATATGTGTAGAAAACTGTGTGCCCAAAAAAAAAAAACGTGTGAGTTCATGAGGCCACTATGGTATGAATTTGCTTTGGTAAAGACATTTCCAATTCTATCAAACAAAGAATTAATATTTTTAAAAGCTATATGTATGTATGTACATATGTATATTAGAAAGACTGTTTTACATGTGAATAATTTAATTATTTTGATTATGGAAATTAATGAAATTAAAATATGCACAATAGAGAGAGTGACAGACAGTCTTCACTATTTACAATTTTAGTTAATTTAAATATTGTTGCTTTATTTATAGCTTCGATGCAGCTTTAAGCCGGCCACTCACGTACAGTTTTAACTGTCAGTTTCAACTGTTCTTTCGGAATGGTTTTATTCCGTTACGAAATTTGTATTCTGTTCGTTTTTGTTTAACAGTTTTCAGATTCATTTTATTTTTTATTTAAATTTTAAAGTGAGAAAGTTTTTTTATACACATCGCTGTTTGTTTGAATTGTTCACATTAAGCTTTCTTATTAATTTCAAAAAATCCTAAAATCCACTAAAAATTACGAAAAACTATTTTTTTTTTTTTTGCAATTTATTAAGTTTCCGGTATTCTTTATAACCGCACCAAATATCAAGGCTAAGACTTGATTTCTAATTTTCGAAATTATTTTCGAAATTTAGTTCCAAAATAAATATAAAGCTCGTTGTATTTATTTAGAGCTAAAACTCTAGTATCAAGAATTTAGTTTAATAACATTATTTCGGAAAACAGAAGAAGAATACTGGAAACTTAATAAATTGTTGAATATTTTAGGGCACTTTTTCGTTTTTATAAATATTCTGAAATATTTTTTCTACACAATTTTGAAGTAAATTTAGAAATTAAAATTTTGTAAATCCTTCGAAATTTTTAAGTTCCAACCTGATCTAAAATAGTTATATTTTTTAACAAAAATTATTTATCATTTGCAATGATTAACTCAAAAATCAAATTTTTTGAGTTATGACTATATTGAAGCAAATGTTCGATATCTGGTTAGTATAAAAATAATACGGCTAAAACATAGAGGTCTGCTCTTAGTATATATTTATGCACATTGAAACTTCGATATAACGAAGTTGAAGGGAATCGCAAAATCCTTCGTTATAGCTATTGCTACCTTGTACACACGTATGTAACAGTCAAACCTTGCTATAACGAAAAGAACACGATAAAAAAAATCGTTATAGCTTGAGATAACAAAATTCAATATTGAAGACTTCGTTGTAGAGAGAGAGAGACAGAGACTTTTGAATGAATACTTCCAAAGTAAATTTAAATCAAGTATATGCAAGTAATCAAGTGATTCATTTTTTTTGCGTTTAGCTGTTTACAATTTTCGTACGCCATTTTGGTTTGTTTTGCTTTGTTATACATAATTCTACAAATTGGTTTTGTTTTCTTCATGTTGTTCTCATCTGACATTCATCCATTATTTTTACACAAACAAAACGCCTGTTGTTTTTGTACTTTCTTAGTTGTTGTACACTTGCATATACTTGATATAAATTTACTTTGAATACTTCGTTATATAGACGTTTCATATCTAAGCATTTCTTCGTTACAGCTATAAAGTATTTTTGTATATGTTTTTGGTATATCGAAGTTTTACTCTATACAGATACATGTGTACTAAAACTAAACTCTTTTTTGCCTTTTAAGTATGTCTTATATTAATTTACATGTTTAGAATTTTTCACACTTAAAGTTCATCTTTTATTTCATTCACATTCGCTCCAGTTGGCAAAATAATTTTATCAATATTTTTTATTTCACCGGCAAATAAAATTAAATTTGAAGCGGAATTTTCTGCTTCTGATGCAGGCTTATGTAGAATCTTGAACATAAACGGATGTTCAATATTGAACTCTTTGATTTGGCTCGAATCTATAAGAGATCGTTTCTTTCTTATAGCCATGCCTAAAAGATGAGAAGTTGAAGAAAGACAAAAGACAAATAACACAAATATTTTGTAGATGAAAATGAATGACATTGAAAGTTAAATCTTAAGAAAATGTTAATAAAAACAAACAACAGATAAGTGATAAGTTGCAATTATAATTTGGGAGATTAAGGAGATTAACATGCACCACAAAGATAAAGAAGAGTTTTTGGAATATTTTTGAAATATAAAAGCATTAAGATTAATACTTATTTTATTAAGTTACGATCATACCGATTTAAATAATGATGAGACATGCAAAACTAATGACATTGCATTGCTAGTACGCTTGATGAAAACTAAAAGAGCTTATGAATCGTTATTAACTTTCAACAGATATTCGGGCAAGTTTCACATTCCGAATGGTTTCAATTCCGTAATTGCATTGCGATCGTTTGTGATTCCGTTTATTTTGTATTTTGACTTTACATTGATAAAGCTTTTTATGTCCATAAGGCGCCTGGTTGAATTGTTTTTACCAGCAAAGCTCAAATTAAGCTTTTTTACTAACATGCAACGACTATATTTCTTGCGCTCCGAAAAGTTAGTAAAACAAATCATTGTCAATTTAATTTTAAAGTTTAAAAATGGTTTGATAACAAACAAAATTTTCGTTCACTACAGACTCAACTTTCGAAATTGAAATCACTTTCGATCGGAATTGAATTATGTGACAAAAGTAAGTTTAAGCCATCTTTTCCTCAAGAGATCTTCTAATCAAATCGCAATCGATTATTAATTAATTAAAAAAAGTAAGAACATATTAAGGCCATTAGCACCAAAAAGCAATAAGACAAGAACAACAAAAACAAAAAAACACCACCAAAGAAAATTTGGAACTGAAATAACTTACCGGTGGCAGCAGCAGCTTCAGTACCCCTTTCATTGACCTCAATAAAAGCTTTATGTATCACAGCAGACACTTGTAGGCTTTCTTTCGACTCCAACATTTTGCCAAATTCAGCAGTTGGCGTAAACATGCGTTTCATACCCATCTAAGAAAAAAATTTTTTTAAATTTAATTTATTGATTGATTTTAATAGCAAACAATTGAATTCAGCTGCTTTACCTTAATTAACGGATCCGATAGTTCAGCTTCAAATTCAGCCTTAAATTTTGGCAAACTCACAATAATTTTCGTCGAAAACATGCGTTGTGTTAAGTCAGGCAATGACACATTTTGCAATTTGTTCTCCAAATCAATTAAACCAGTAGGTGAATTGGGTAAAATAATCAGCATACAGAGATCGGAATTTTTATAGGGCATTTCCAATGCCGTGGCATCTAATTCAGGAAATTCGCCAAATTTGAAATTTTCTTTCATATTCATCATTTGTACTTTAATTGTTTTGGTCTCATCCAAATAGAAATCCATTTCGCGTGTACTACGTTCTGGAAATTGATGTACCCAGTCACCTTTAAAGTGTATAGCATTAACAAGGACCATACGTGTATCGGAACTCAATACAGTTGGCTTTATCAAATCTTTAATTAAATTATTTGTTTTACTTTCTACCCACGAATTGATAGTCGCAGCTGCAGCGGCACTGTTGGCAAAGTTTAAAGAATCAACCTTTGAGAAAAACTTTTCGGTTAACAGTTTATTGAATTCTGGTTGAATTTCGAATCCTTGCATCATATAAATTTTGTTGGCTATTTTAAGACTTGAACTGTTTTCATATAATGCCAATATGGTGTGATATTTCTGAGCGATATCAATAGGATTTTGATCAGACAAGGCCATAACTTGATCCATTTCGTGTGCAGTAACACCCTCTGCCCCCATGCGGGCCATAGCAATGCATGTTTGTATAGAGAAGGGAGAAAATACAATATTTTTATTAGGATGAGTTTTGGCCAACTCGGAAAATAGATGAATGCCAAAGTGCTCTAAGCCCTTGTTAAATGGTTCCATTTGTTGATTTTCGCCCACAGTAAGACGAGGTGTGCCAAAAAGCGACATGGCAAATATGGAAAGTACACGTATCAGCAAAATTTTGACTGTAAAAGAAAATGATTTCAACAGTTATTTTGGCAAATATTTTCAAGCTATAAGCAGATGTATATTTAACTTTTTCTTTTAAACGAAACTATGCTCTAAAAGCAAAAAAAAAAACAATAAAATTGCAAAATGTATTAGTATGGCTGTGTGCCTGCCGATCATTGGTGTAACATTTAATTTCGTACTTAATCACAACTATTAGAAAAATATTACACAAAATTTGAAGTGTATGAGATAAAGTTTGTTTTTAAAATACATTTAAAAAAAATGCTGCTCTTAATTTTTTTACATAAAAGTTCGGAGCTCACTTTGTACACATATATTTGCAGATACAAATAGTTTGAATTGATCATATATCATTCGATTGGAATACATATGTATTTCACATACTCGGACGAGTATGTTGGATATATTTATGTCCTATGCGCTGAAAGTTGATCGAAATAAAAAATTTTAGCATCAATTAGTCACTGCATATTTTGAATATTTTACTCTTTAAAGCATAATTATGCATATTTCCGACTACACCGCCTATTACAAGCGTTTAGCATATTTACATGTTTTTGTTGTATATTTTTATTTATTTGTTTTTTTTTTAACATATGTATCTACATAGTTGTACAAAGAAGATAAAAAAACATATTAGGATTTGTTATTTCACAATTTTTTTTTTTTTTTGTTGAAAAAGTGGAAAATTGGAAAAAGTTTACTAATTTTATAACAAATATAAAATAATTATTTCACAAAAAAATTTGTTCTTGTCTCTGTTATTAAAAAAAAACCAATAAATCTTTGCAACTTCGAATTCGTAAAATTAATACCCTTTAAGTTGTCCTGATCGGCAACTAGTACAAAATCTAAAATTAATTTACATCTAATGTAATTAATTGTTCTCCAATTTTCTAAAAAAAATTCGGTATTTCTTTGATTTATTAAGAATTTATTTTCAGATAGAAAATTTTTTAGCTAATTTTTTTTAATATACATATTTCTAGTGCATATTTTTGCAAATTTTACTCTTTACTTTAGCGAATATTTTCTGTATTTTTGTATTTTTTGCCTTTTTTTAAATGTTTTTTTAGTTTAATGTGCTGTTTTTGCATGACGAACAAGTGATTTGATTGTAAAATTTAAATAAAAAACTGGATGCTTTTCATACAAATTTGTTCTTTTAAATCACTTGTTCGTCATGTGAAAACAACACATACATATGTATATACCAACTTTTACTAAAATTAATAAAAAACATTATGTCCTTTTTGATCAGTAATTTTTCGAAATTTTAAAAATTTTTCTTTAACAAATTTAATTTCAGTGTAAATAATTTTTTTCCAATTTTCTAAAAATTCTCCGTATTCTTTTGGTTTTATAGTTTATGGTAAATAAAACACGTTATTTAATACCTAAACTATTAACTAAATATTATTTAGTTTTATTTAATAATAAAAGTTACAAAAATTTATTTTATGACGCGAGACGAATTTTCTACAGCTGTGGCAGCAAAGACAACACGAGGAATTAACTTCTGTTTTCTTTTTGTTTTGTATTCTAAAATGTTGCCAGATTCACTCTGTTCACTAGCTTGCAGGCTTGGGGCTGCCACATCCACTCCCTCTCCAGTGACCAAGTTAGGAACTGCAGGGAACGATGCACTTTCGTCAGTGGAAACCGTAAAATCATTATTGATTGAAGTTTCTAGCCGTGGTGATGTGGTATGCTGCTTTGATTTCGGATTTTGAGATCTTTGGTGTTGAATATTGTCTTGTTGAGTATCATTGATGATAAAGGCTGGTTTTAATCGGTCGACGTTGACGTTTACGTCTTTGTTCTTAATTTTTATGGTATATAAACGATCGGATATACGTTGAACTACCTCATAAGGTCCTGTGTAAGGCGTCTGAAGTGGTTCTCGGACTGAATCGGTGCGAAGAAATACATGACTGCTATCATCCATATTTTTCAAAACAAACATTTTGTTTTTGCTATGATGGACTGTCGGTATTGGTCGTAGAAGATTAAAATGGTTGCGAAGTTTTTTAAGAAATTCATCAGAATTAGTAGTAGTACCGTTATAATTTTCAAAAAATTCATTTGGTAAACGTAGTGGGCCTCCATATAATAAATCCGATGGAGAAGCATGAATATCCTCTTTGAAGGAAGTTCTTAAACCAAGTAATACTGTCGGCAGAATGTCAACCCATGAAGTATTAGGATGGCAAATAAGAGCTGTCTTAAATGTTCTATGCCATCGTTCGACCATGCCGTTTGATTGCGGATGGTATGCAGTAGTTCGAGCGCGTTTAGATCCAATGAAATTAGTCAATGATTTGAATAGAGCTGATTCAAACTGTGTACCTTGATCTGTAGTTATAGTTTTTGGACATCCGAATCTAGATATCCAATGAGTCCAGAAAGCTGTTGCAATGGTTTGAGCAGACATGTCTTTCAAGGGGACTGATTCTGGCCATCTCGAAAACCTGTCAATCATAGTAAGGCAGTATCATTATTACAATGTCTAAGTGGACGTGGTCAAAACGATTATCAGGTACATCTATCTTGTTTGGTGTAAAACGATTATGTTTGGTTATCTTCGCTCTTTGACATAATAGACAAGTACGAACCCAATTGATAACTTGCTTCTTCATACCAGGCCAAATATATTTCTTTCGGATTTCTTGAAGTGTAGCTTTACCACCAGGATGTGATAGATTATGTATAGAGTTGAAAACTTGTTGGCGTAGTTCATTAGGAACGTAAGGGCGTACATAACCGGTCGAAACGTCACAATATATTGAAGAAGAATCGAAGTGAACTATTTGAAGTTTTAACGAACTGTTACCTTTCAGTAAGGTTTTCAATTCGTCGTCTGATTCTTGTGATGATTGTAGTTCTTCGTATGATGTTGTTAATGGCATCGAAATTACGTTTAAACGAGACAGAGCATCAGCAACAGTATTTTCGGAACCAGACAAATGAATTATCTCTGTTGTAAATTGGGATATAAAATCCAAATGTCTCAATTGTCGCGGGGAAGCTTTTTCTGGCTTCTGTGAAAATGCATAAACTAGCGGTCGGTGATCGGTTTTAATGACAAAGTGACGAGCCTCCAGCATATGACGAAAATGTTGCCAGATTCACTCTGTTCACTAGCTTGCAGGCTTGGGGCTGCCACAGTTTTTTCAGAATTTACTTCAAACAGAAAATTTTTTTGCTCATTTTTGCATATTTTACACTTTACAGCATAATTTTCTTATTTTGGACTGCTGCGAATATTTACAACATTTTTTAGTAATTTTTTTTTTGTTTACCAAAACCACAGATTACATTTACAGATTTTTCGCCTATTTAAAATTTTATAGTAAATACAAGAGGAGAAGAACGGAGCTTTGAAAAAATTTAAGTAATATTTGAGAGTTTGCTCATTTAAGAGAAGTATTTGCTAAAATTTTGATGTCTATTATATCGCTTTCGGGTGCATCAAAGAACACCCTCGTATTGTTTAATTGGAAATGAAAATAATTTAAGAAAAACTTGAAAAATCTCAATTTAAAAATTCATTTAAATTACATTTTTTCAGCCAACTTGTTTTCAAAAAAAAAAAAAAATTACATGCAACCAATTTTCAAATTAATTTAGTCGTAATAATTTTTGATAATGAAAAATAAATCTTTTATTGTTGATCATTATTAAAACCTTTAGAAATCATTTTATCGCAGTTTTCATCAGTCTTGTCCAGCCAAAAAAAAAATAACTTTAGTAAAATCACTTAACAAACGTTTAAAGCACTCTGCGATTTAGTTGAAACTAAATACATATTTTAATTTAAAACGTATAGATCTTACATAGGAGGGCTTAGCTTAGATAGAACAAGGTGAAGAAGGAAGAAAAAAAAAATTTAATTTTTACTGATAATAATTAAACCTTAACGCGCCCAAAGAGTCAGAAAAGTCCCTGATTAAATATACAGATGTTTAATAATGTTGGTATTCAGAGTTTGCTGCAAAACCTGTTGCAGAAGTTTACATGCAAAATATTTTATTTTGAAAAAAAACACTAGTACTATTCAATATCTTATGCAAACGGAATTGAATTATTGAATTTTTCAAAATGCATTATTACATTGGGCCTGTTCGTAAACTAATTAGTGCGCGGCAAATAAAAATTTCAAATTTAAACTTAAAAAAAAAAACTTTGCTGGAGCAAGTGAAATACAAATTAGTGACTAATTTACAAACAGGCCAGGCCCATTGTTGAATTTCCCTTATATTTATGCTAGGGAAGAGAATAGATTTATTATAAAAAAAAAACTTTTATCCGATTGCTCGCGGGTAATTAAAAATTCCTTAATTTTGAATAGTTTAGTAAACGAATTATTAAAAACTGTATTGAAATCAATATCTCACGAGCGATTCATACAGTGATTGAAAATCACGACTAAACATCATAGAATTTTTGTTTTTGGTACACAAGCGGGGTAGCTAAGAAAGTGAGTTAGAAAAAACAACACGATTACTACTTCCATGCACTTTTTTGTTATTTACTTTCATTTCTACTTTCACAGAAGATTAGACTTTCAAAAATAAATTTAATAAAAGCATAGATTTTTAATTACTTGAAGAATTGGATGCTATTTTTTGCTGTTTGGGTTCGTAAATGTCTCTCCTTCTCTCTATATCGATCTCTTGATAGAAAAATCAATTGAGTAAAACTCAATAGAAGACCAAAAATGTAATTAATAATACTCTCGTTAACGAAAATACAATTTCGTATTTGTTGGTAAAGTTGTCAAAAGAAAAATACAATAAATACGATGACACACATTACGGTGTACAGTGGGCCGAAGTTATAGTAATTTTGTAAATAAATAAGATATTTCTAAACGGACTAATTGTATTAAGTTGCTGTTTTCACATGACGTAAGATTAATTCGAGTGTAAAATTTATATGTAAATCACTCAAAACAACAATATTTTTTAGTCAAACCTGATAAGATGACTTCTCTACAATTCTCATATTATGACACTTGTCAATGTTTCGTGTCCTTATAGCCATAATGTTAATGAGTTACACCTTCAAGGTATCTGATAACAATTAATTGTCTTGTTGTTAGTTGAAAGTTTGATGCAAATTTGATACAACACGATTGAGTCTGATTTGTTACATATACAAATTTTTAAGCAAAATCTTTAAATATTTCAAAATTTTGATAATTTTTACTTTAAATGGTATTAGATATGTATATGTGCTCGTATGTCTCTGAAAGAAATTTTGATATGAAGTAAATAAAAAATTATAACAAATACATTTTTTTGGAATTTCTTTAAACTTTCTTAAGTACTCGTCGATTCTCAAAACAAGAACTGAATTTCCTTTTCTTCATCAGTATTCACTTCACTACTTACTGTATATAATTGCAAAGTTTCAATAATCAATAATTTTATAATTTAAATTGTATAATAATTTTTAAGGCTTTAGGTCGTTTTCATATAAAAAATGTTTTTAATTTTTCGATATTTCGCCACACCGTTGGTTGGCTTCTTTAGGAGATTTAACTCAATTTCTCCTAAAGAAGCCAACCAACGGTGTGGCGAAATATCGAAAAATTAAAATTAAAAACATTTTTTATATAAAAACAACCTAAAGCTTTAAAAATTATTATACAATTTAAATAAAAAAGGTCAAGAATTTTAGAAAACTATTAATTTTATAATTATTAGAAAATAGTAGAAAATATTATTAGAAAATATGTAGAAAACAACATGTTTGCAAAATATTTTTAAAAAATATGTAAATATTTAAAATCTAAATCGGCTATTGAAAATTGCATAAAATATGAAAAATTTTGATTTGTGACATGTCTACTACCTTCCTCTATTCTGTAAAATTAATGGATTTACTCGTATAACGAAAAACTATATATATATATGTATACGTAATGTTTTTTACTAAAGCTTTATACTAAGTTTGTTGGTTTATGCACATGTTACACATACGTTCAGAAATGGATGATTTATTTCCAAATCGCTTTAATTCTGTCCCACTGTAAATTGTCTCATTCAATAAATCAATGCATGTACGTATATTTTTATTTGTTTAAGATAACAGACCATATACATACATACATCCATCGCTAAACTATATATTATTTTCTTTTTTTTTCTATAATTTTTTCTCTTTTGTCAATGCGAGAAAGAGCTGGTGTCAAGGCCAAATGTACTTATCAGAAAAACTAATATGTACTTAATTATATGTCGTAATAAAAGGTATAGACTCTAGCGTGGATCCGGAAGAGGTCAAGTCTGGCCTTGAAAATAGTGGCTACAAGGTGAAAAATGTCTCAAACATTAAAAATAGAGAAAAAATCCCCCAACCAATATTTAGAGTCGAGTTACAGCCAGATGGCATAAAAATAAAAAAGAATGAAGCGCATCCAATATATGACTTAAAGTACTTGTTGCATCGAAGAGTTACTGTTGAGCTTCCACATAAAAGAGCTGGGCCTGTTCAATGCCTGAACTGCCAAGAATTTGGGCACACGAAGACTTATTGCAAGTTGCCTACAGTCTGCGTTGTATGTGGTGAGTTACACAGTACTGCTAACTGTGATAAAATAAAAGGTGATACCAAGGCGAAAAAATGTGGCAATTGCGGCAGAAATCACACTGCCAACTATAGAGGCTGCCCCCTTTACTCGTTTTTTAAGAATTCATTAACCAAAAAAACCAATGCTACTCCCGCTCAGCCTAAAACCCCTATTAACTATCCACAGTTACCTCAACCGTCCACCAGCCAAAATCAATTTTCAAACATTTTCAAGTCTAACGCGACTAGTGCTCAACAACAATCTAACAACAAATTTTCATACGCTAGTATTTTAAAAAGCAATCAGAGTACGGCGCAAAAAACCGTAAATGTAAATGAAGATTCGGGGTATAATTTTAGTCGTATTGAAGCCTCAATTGAGAGCTTAATACAAACTGTAAACACATTTACTCTCAACATGTCCTGTATGATGCAGGAAATGTTGAAAATGCAGTCTACCTTGTTGCAGGCTGTACTAAGCAAACCATGAACTTAAAAATCTGTTTTTGGAACGCAAACGGCATCTGCCAACATAAAAACGAAATAGAATATTTTCTTCAGGATAAACAAATCGATGTTATGCTTATCTCAGAAACTCATTTGACATCTCGAAGCTGTTTCAGAATTAGTGGATATAATTTTTACGACACCAAGGATCCCCGTGGGAGAGCTTGTGGTGGTTCGGGAATCCTAATAAAAACGCGAATAAAACACCACCTGTTGAATGATTTTTGTGAAGATTATCTTCAAGCAACGAACATCTGCATCGAAACTTACTATCAAAAACTTGTAATATCATCTGTCTATTCGCCCCCCAGATTCTCAATTACCGAGAGTCAATATACGGCTTTTTATAAATCACTGGGCCTCCGTTTTCTAGCAGCTGGCGACTACAATGCTAAACACACATTTTGGGGTTCACGTTTAATTACACCTAAGGGACGAATTTTATTCGACACAATATCTAAAATGGGTTTGAATGTAGTTTCAAGTGGACAGCCAACATATTGGCCAACAGATTGACAAAAAATTCCTGATGTTATCGACTTTGGAATTGTGAAAGGCGTGCCCAGCGAGATGGTTGAAGTTGAAGCATCTTTGGACTTATCTTCAGACCACTCGCCTACTATTGTCACTATTTACTCACACACAACATGTGATTTAGCGACGACATCTGCACGCATTAACTGGTTGAAATACAGAAAATATCTGAGTGCTCATTGCTCGGAAAAAATGCCGCTGAGAACACCTTCAGACATAGACGATTCTCTCAGGTTGTTTGAAGCGCATGTTAAACAAGCTGCTTTTAATGCTACTTCAAATGAAATAAACCAACCAGTGAGATTTAACAATATTTTTTCTGTAGATATAGAAAGGCTATTGACTGAAAAACGGAGAGCTCGACGAGATTGGCAGCGCTACAGATCGCCCCAGCTAAAATTAAGGCTTAAGGAGTGTACCAAGCAGCTTAGACAAGTTTTGCAAACACAAAAAACTGCTTCGCTGCAAAAATTTCTGCAAGAACTCGATGCAACACCACAAACAGATTATTCACTGTGGCGTGCAGCCAGAGGACTAAAAAGGCCGGTGATATGCAAACCCCCATTACGAGCCCCAAATGGTGACTGGGCAAAAACTGATGATGAAAAAGGTGCACTTTTTGTTAAACACTTAGAAAAAGTTTTCACTCCGAATATTTCTGCTGATATTGTTGAACTGCCACCAGTCGTCCCTTTACCAGAAATACCGATGAGATTTAACATGACGGAGATTGAAAATACTATTACTAATCTTAACACCAGAAAAGCCCCAGGTGTCGACAAAATAAGCAACAAAATGCTTCAAGAATTGCCTTACACTGCAAAAAGAATAATACTATTCATTTTTAACAGTATTCTACGCCTAGAACACTATCCTAAAGAATGGAAGGTTTCGCTAATTACTATGATACCAAAGCCCGGCAAGGATCATACAAAGGTTGAATCCTATCGGCCTATTAGTTTACTGTCTAACATTTCAAAACTATTTGAAAAGCTGTGTATGAGCAAGCTGATGCCTATAGTGACTAGTAATGGATGTATTCCAGATCATCAATTCGGTTTTCGCAGACAACATAGCACAATTGAACAAACTCACAGACTTGTGAACGTAGTTAGAGACACCTTTGAACAAAAGAAATATTGCTCTGCGCTCTTTATAGATGTTTCTCAAGCTTTCGATAAAGTATGGCACGAAGGTCTTATCCACAAATTAACACGAAATCTCCCCGCAAACATCGTCAAGCTTTTAAAAAGCTATCTAGAGGAACGAAAATTTGTTGTTAGGGAAGGCAATTTTTTAAGCCCTCCGCAGTCGATTGAAGCCGGAGTCCCTCAAGGCAGTATCTTCGGACCCTTACTTTATTTAATTTATGCCTCTGACTTACCGTTAAGCAGTAACATTCATACATCAACATTTGCGGATGATACAGCCTTTCTAAGCGTTCACGAAAATCCTGTAGAAGCTTCCCGCAACTTACAAGAATATATATCCAAACTGGAAAAATGGCTCAAACAATGGCGTATAAAAGTTAACGAGCAGAAATGTGCACACGTCACTTTTACGTTGCGCAGGCAAACATGCCCGCCTATAAAAATTAACACCGAGACCATACCGCAACACAATGTTGTCAAATATCTAGGCGTTCATCTTGATCGTCGTTTAACATGGAAATCGCATATAGACGCAAAGTTGACTCAAATGAAATTAAAAGCAGCTCAAATGAATTGGCTTATTGGAAGAAATTCTATACTAAGCCTAGACTGTAAACTACTATTATACAACGCGATCCTGAAACCAATATGGTTCTATGGAATCCAGTTATGGGGCACTGCCTCAGCATCAAATGTCGAAAAAATTCAAAGGCGACAAAATAAAATTCTACGTACAATTACAGCAGCCCCCTGGTATGTCAGAAACCATCGAATTCATAAAGACCTAGACGTTCCGTTGGTGAAGACAGTATTTTCAAAACACGCGAAAAAATATATAAAAAAACTTGAGTTGCACCCAAATCCACTTGCGCGCAATATTCTTCATTATAGAGGCCACACCCGGCTGAAAAGAAGGGATACTCTTTTTCTCAGCCGTTCACGAGAAATGTAAAACAACAAAAATTAACCGTTGAAATTAAAAATTTTGTTTAGCATTGGCTAAACTTATATTTAATATTATTTTTTTAGATTTAAGATTTGAAAAACTTATTGATAATTCAATTTAAATAATTAAAGATTCAATAAATAATAAAATTATCACAAAAAAAAAAAAAAAAAAAAAATTATAATTAGGGTACACATAACAGTGGTCGGCACTTTTACTTACTTTTTTTTATTTGTGCCTATCAGATCTTTTGTGTGAGTGCTCATTTTCCGCTCTTTTTATTAAATTCGTTCGCACCGTTAGATAAGTTGTTATTAAGGCGAATTCGGCAGTAATGCCATGGGTTGAGAAAAACCACTCACAAAGTAAAGGGCTCACTACTCAGCTGAGCGTTAAATTTTCTCTTAATTGACTGACTTTAATTTAATTTTATTCAATTTAACAAAAGTTTGTTTTTATTATTTTTCTTTATCTCCCGGCTAATATTTACTATAACACAGTCTACGTCCATGTGGGCCAACTTTAGTTGGTGCAACTTCAATTTTCGTTTTTCTTTTGAAGTTGTCAATACAATGAAACTTTTGTTGCGTAGCATCTGTAAACTTTCTTGCTTCATCTCGTTTTCACAAAAGTTGCATAAGCCGAAAAACATTTTCCCTTCCTCTCTCCTCTCTCATTTACCAATTAAAAAGTTGACTCGTATGGGATAGGAACTTACGCGTCAGGTATTAGACTGTTTTCGAAAACTTTTTTATTAATTTTGACTAATTTAGGTATTTTTCTCAGTACCCGATGATCCTACTACCTAAAAACTACCTAAAAAAAATATACAATGATCAACCTGCACAAAATTTCAGGTTTGCGTTACTTTCATATATATTACTAACTGAACCCCCCGGGTTCGCACAGAAGATATTTACTTTTATAAATTTCGATTTAAACTTATAATGATTACTCACTGACAGCTGTCAATGTGTATGCGTGTATGCGCTACAACGTGTATTTACCGTGTGTATGAAATCAGCACACAGTAAACATACCGCACTCGCTCATAGGCGCCTACGTATTTGTTGTTTTTTTTATATGGACAAAATCACATGTTGTCATGAAGAGTCATAACTCACGAACGCGTCGACCGTGCAAACTTTACATAAACCATCTACACGACCATACCAAGGCGTATCCAACAGGTGAGCTTACTAGCACAGCTGACTGAGCTCGCTTTATAGCAAATTTTCATACAAACTGATATAGTTTGAAGAGAGTACATAAATACTGGTACTCATACGTAAGAAAATGCTTTAAATTTGTTTTTGTATTTTGATCTGAAGCGAGTACGTTACACTAACAAAATACATGCTGTTTTTTAGATTATTGTAGTTGTTGTCGAACTGCGCATACCTGTTAGTTTTACCATGAACCATACGAACAAACCCGAAAAATTTAATCGAATTCGATTTGACCGTTCGTGAGTTATAAAGTGACAACACTCTTGCAACAATTTTTTAAATATGTACATATGTATATAGATTATCATATAAAAAGTTCTACTATATGAGAAGTGCCGACTTGTGCACTCTTGCTCCTTCCTGTTCATCGCAAATTCAGACTTCAGTCCTTAGTTTTCGAAGAGACAAACATCAACTTTTATATACATACATATGTATGTATGTATGTATGTACATAAATGTAGGAATTTATAAGTGATTGTTGACAAGATTTTTTGGAAAATTTTGTTGAATGATCTTTACGATTTTTAACTCACTTAAAAAGTAGAAGGAAGTTATCAATTCATCGGGTACTTCTTTAATGTTTCTTATGACAAAAATTGGTCGCTGCCGTTCTTGTTCTATTTTGTCCGTAAAAGCGACAACAATTCCTGTTATCTTTGAAAGTAAAACCAATTAATTGAAGAAAAGAAAAGAGCACGTATTGAAGTATTGCAGTATCGAAACAATAGTTAAAGAGTTGAGGTTTGTTTAAATAAAATTCTACGTACAATTACAGCAGCCCCCTGGTATGTCAGAAACCATCGAATTCATAAAGACCTAGACGTTCCGTTGGTGAAGACAGTATTTTCAAAACACGCGAAAAAATATATAAAAAAACTTGAGTTGCACCCAAATCCACTTGCGCGCAATATTCTTCATTATAGAGGCCACACCCGGCTGAAAAGAAGGGATACTCTTTTTCTCAGCCGTTCACGAGAAATGTAAAACAACAAAAATTAACCGTTGAAATTAAAAATTTTGTTTAGCATTGGCTAAACTTATATTTAATATTATTTTTTTAGATTTAAGATTTGAAAAACTTATTGATAATTCAATTTAAATAATTAAAGATTCAATAAATAATAAAATTATCACAAAAAAAAAAAAAAAAAAAAAATTATAATTAGGGTACACATAACAGTGGTCGGCACTTTTACTTACTTTTTTTTATTTGTGCCTATCAGATCTTTTGTGTGAGTGCTCATTTTCCGCTCTTTTTATTAAATTCGTTCGCACCGTTAGATAAGTTGTTATTAAGGCGAATTCGGCAGTAATGCCATGGGTTGAGAAAAACCACTCACAAAGTAAAGGGCTCACTACTCAGCTGAGCGTTAAATTTTCTCTTAATTGACTGACTTTAATTTAATTTTATTCAATTTAACAAAAGTTTGTTTTTATTATTTTTCTTTATCTCCCGGCTAATATTTACTATAACACAGTCTACGTCCATGTGGGCCAACTTTAGTTGGTGCAACTTCAATTTTCGTTTTTCTTTTGAAGTTGTCAATACAATGAAACTTTTGTTGCGTAGCATCTGTAAACTTTCTTGCTTCATCTCGTTTTCACAAAAGTTGCATAAGCCGAAAAACATTTTCCCTTCCTCTCTCCTCTCTCATTTACCAATTAAAAAGTTGACTCGTATGGGATAGGAACTTACGCGTCAGGTATTAGACTGTTTTCGAAAACTTTTTTATTAATTTTGACTAATTTAGGTATTTTTCTCAGTACCCGATGATCCTACTACCTAAAAACTACCTAAAAAAAAATATACAATGATCAACCTGCACAAAATTTCAGGTTTGCGTTACTTTCATATATATTACTAACTGAACCCCCCGGGTTCGCACAGAAGATATTTACTTTTATAAATTTCGATTTAAACTTATAATGATTACTCACTGACAGCTGTCAATGTGTATGCGTGTATGCGCTACAACGTGTATTTACCGTGTGTATGAAATCAGCACACAGTAAACATACCGCACTCGCTCATAGGCGCCTACGTATTTGTTGTTTTTTTTATATGGACAAAATCACATGTTGTCATGAAGAGTCATAACTCACGAACGCGTCGACCGTGCAAACTTTACATAAACCATCTACACGACCATACCAAGGCGTATCCAACAGGTGAGCTTACTAGCACAGCTGACTGAGCTCGCTTTATAGCAAATTTTCATACAAACTGATATAGTTTGAAGAGAGTACATAAATACTGGTACTCATACGTAAGAAAATGCTTTAAATTTGTTTTTGTATTTTGATCTGAAGCGAGTACGTTACACTAACAAAATACATGCTGTTTTTTAGATTATTGTAGTTGTTGTCGAACTGCGCATACCTGTTAGTTTTACCATGAACCATACGAACAAACCCGAAAAATTTAATCGAATTCGATTTGACCGTTCGTGAGTTATAAAGTGACAACACTCTTGCAACAATTTTTTAAATATGTACATATGTATATAGATTATCATATAAAAAGTTCTACTATATGAGAAGTGCCGACTTGTGCACTCTTGCTCCTTCCTGTTCATCGCAAATTCAGACTTCAGTCCTTAGTTTTCGAAGAGACAAACATCAACTTTTATATACATACATATGTATGTATGTATGTATGTACATAAATGTAGGAATTTATAAGTGATTGTTGACAAGATTTTTTGGAAAATTTTGTTGAATGATCTTTACGATTTTTAACTCACTTAAAAAGTAGAAGGAAGTTATCAATTCATCGGGTACTTCTTTAATGTTTCTTATGACAAAAATTGGTCGCTGCCGTTCTTGTTCTATTTTGTCCGTAAAAGCGACAACAATTCCTGTTATCTTTGAAAGTAAAACCAATTAATTGAAGAAAAGAAAAGAGCACGTATTGAAGTATTGCAGTATCGAAACAATAGTTAAAGAGTTGAGGTTTGTTTAAATAAAGAAAATATTTAATAAAAATTGTAAACAAAACTAAAAAAAAAAACAAAAGAACTCAGTTGAAAAATTTATGCGCTAGTGAGTAATAAAAAAAGTGCAAAAACAAAGAAAATAATTTATGAATGTTTGCCGCAATCGTTATTTTTTAATGGGATGATACTTTTGATCTATCAATTGGAAATTTTTCACTGAAAAATTATTAAAAACCGTTACGACGAGGGGGGGTTTATAAAATCTCTGAAAACTGTGTTACGTAATATGTGCACAGCCCCTTAATCAAAGAACTACTCCAGAATGTAAGTGCAGTTCATCTAAACGTTGTTGATTTTTACTTTTTACTAGAAATTCGATTTAAAATTTTAACTAAAATAAAAATGAAAAAAAAAATCTATAGAGTTATGAACGGATTGACAGCGTACCGAAAACAATAGGGTTCCATTAATTTTTTTCTATACATAACAGTGTATCTATATCCAGTGAAAACTGTGGAATCGTAGAATCAAATTTGTTTGCAGAAATTTAGCTTGTGGGCATAGCTGCCAGACGTCATATTTGTGGGCAAAAATCGTTATTATCGTCAATATAGCTTATTAAAATCGTCATAAAAATGTCAAATGAAAAACCGCTTTTTTTACCAACAAAACATATTATATCAGAGGCAAAACGTAACAAAACTCTTAAATCAACATATCTTATTAATAAAACATTATTCTTTTAAATACAGAGATCAGATACTTCAATTAGAATTCACAATAAAATCACATGTAAATAGATTGCATGTTTTTCAATACTTTGAAATACATATATATACATACATACATACATACATATACATTGTAAGGAAAAAAATAAAAAAATTCAATAAAAATACATGTAAATTTTTAAGAAAATAGACTAACATATATACATATACATACATGTATGTATGTATGTATAATATATTTCACAAATATATACATATACTCAAATTGTACAACTGCTAGATCATAGCAGCTACATTTGTTTATCTTTAAATAATCTTTTTTATATAATATTGCTTCCAAAGATGTTTATCTGACTAAATATTACTTCCACATTTGCTGAAGAATGTGGGAAAACTAGGATTTTTGTGATAAATTTTGTCAAAACCGGAAACAAAAGACTAGAATCCCTAGTTTGCCTCTCTGATAGTTTTTTTCCAAAAATCCCATAGTTATATGTTTTTATCAGGACAATAATTTTAATTGTCTGAACTCAGTTTCTAGATCTTGGCTTTCACTGTCTTCAACAAAATAGGAAAATTCTTATATAATTTCAGAAAACCCACTTTTTTCTTCATTAATAATATTAAATGGATTAATCTGGACAAGAGCTTTATATTTATTTTCTTGATAATCTGATCACAAATCTCTAATATAAAAATTAACACAATTATTATTTTTCGTTTGCACTTATTTGTGCTTCTTCCAATACGTCTCTGGCAAATAGTCGTATAAATAAATGTCTTCAAAATTTAAAAAAAAATATTTTTGTTTTTATAACCAATTAAATAAAAGTTTTCAGTTTTAATAATTTTATTTAATATATAAAATCGTCAAAATTAGGGTATAAATCGACCCATCGTCATTTTCAGGACCTAAAATCGTCAAAGTGACGATAAATAGTCAAATCTGGCAACTATGCTTGTGGGAAATACAAATACAGTACATACATACATACATACATACATACATACATAAGTGGTGCAGCTTTAAATTCTAGAGTCTAGAAAAATATATATGTATTTAAAGCTAGACCACTTTTAAATTCAATTTGAGTCGTACTGATGAGCTTAATTAAACGTGTATTTTAAAATAATAAAGCAGAGTTTTTAATATTAACTGAAATAATTTAAATAATTAATAAATTAATATAAAAGCAAATAAATTAAAGCAATACATCAGTGTCAAAACAAAAGGAAATTATTATAAATTACAAATATGACTTTATTGATAACAACAGGTAACTACTGTTTAAAATTATACAAAAATTTATAAAAAAAACACTTGAAAAATAGTTTATAAAAAAATATGCACATACATACATATGTACATATGTATGTTACTGTCGCATGTTTAGCAAGAAAAAATATTCAACTTAAATCGCAGTATGAATTGTTGCACTTTTCTTTTTTATTAAACACGGGGAATGATTCCCCCTCACATAAGCGAAGCTATAAGTGTTGAAACTACAAAATTTTTTAATGGAAAATGCATCCATATGTGGCCAATAAATTTAATTTATAGAGAAAGTTCCATTACCTCTTTTTTCTTCTTGCACACAGTTTATGTTACAAGAACTTAAAAAAAAAACTTTACCCAAAATTTTGCCAAATAAGCTCTTAGTAAATATGTAGGTAGTAGCGTTACCCTAATATAACTGTATTCTTATTCAATAATAATTCCAATCATATTTACAATAATAATTCCAATATATAAACAGTTTTTGTAATTATGTTAAAGGAATTTGTTAAAGAATTTAAATACCGCGTTATATTAGGGTAACGCTAATTAATGTTAGATAAAAATATTAATGTATAATAAATATAATAATTATATAAAATGCGCTACAGTAGTTTAAAAAAAGTGGTATACTTTTGACCGTGTGTGTCATTAATGGAACTTACTAATTTGTGGCATTTTACGCTGTCTTTTAAGTTCAGAAAAAATAGTCGAATCTTTAAAATCGATTTCACAAGAATTTTTTTTTTATATAAAATTCTGGTAAACAAAAACAAATTTCATACAGAAAAAAAAAATTATAAAATCCGACCAGCTATTTGTATTTCAGGCGGCTACATAAATTTCTAATTACATTTCGGATTAACATTTTTAATCACAACTCATACTCAAAGTAATGCTAAAATAGTTAAATTTAGTACGAGTTTTTTTTGTGTGTATAGCATTATGAGTGGGCAAACAATAAAAAAAACCAAATTCTAACGAATCCTGTTAAAAAAACTTTTTTCGAAATTTTTCGTCACGAATATCTATTAACACCGCTATATGGATTTTTATCAAAATTTTAGAATGTGATTGCCAAAGACATAAATTATAAATATAAAGAGCTCTTTTTTTAATTTTTTTGACACAACGACATCTGTCGAATGAATGGATCAAACTTTTTTCCAGCCGACGTTGTTTTGTTTGATTTTAAGAGTTCATTAGATTTGAGATTTGATCGGATTAGTATTTTAAAATTTATTTAAAAAATAAAAATTTTTGGAAAACTTCATTTTGAAAAATTCCCAAAATGCTTGACACCAATTTCGTTATCTCAAGGTCATCTAGCTGAGATCAATTCGTTTAGAATGCTGTGAACATATTTCTTATCAGTTATGCCATTCTTAAGTTATGAGGAATTGCATACATACACATCTACACACACATAACTACAAACAACCACACGGACGTATTCGTAAAAATAGTGTGAGTCGAGATCTAATAAAAACCTGATTTTCGTAAATTTGGATTGAAATCAGTAATTTCCTATTTCTTAGAGCGGGAAGTTAAAAAAAAACTGTTGATATTGCTCTTTCTTTTTTTTCCTGTTTGTAATGGATTATTTTCAAAATAATGAATAATAAATAAAATTTCGATTTGTTGTTTTATCTACCAAAAATGGTTTCGACATAAGTGACAAAATAATTTAATATTCATGGAACTAAACAAAACAATAAATGATAAGACACCAACCACCCGTTTATTTTTATATTAAATGTAAGCAAAGTTATTTTAGTTTAGGAAGTGAATATCTGTCAGTCATGAACTTAAAAAAAGTTTTATTGTCTCTTTTTTTTGTAGTACGGATTAAAATAAAGACTATTAATAATTACGTTTGAAAAACTAATGTACGTGCATACAAGTTGTGGTCAGAAAGACACAGCAACTGAACGATCTTTCCCACACAAGTTTGAAAGTGATTGCTTCCTTCACGAAATATACCCTCATTTATAGGTTTGTCATTTCGTGTGCAATTTCCGCGTGCAGTCCACAATTTCATATGATACTCATAAAGTATAAATATTCTGGATCCTTTTACATAAGAAAGTTCAAAGAGTCCTGTTTGTCTGTCTGTGCGTGACGAGTTGGAAACTTGAGTCTCAGTCTGATGTGTCAAACTTAAATCTTAAACACAATTCGTATCAGACAAATTAAAAAAAAAACATACCAACTCATATATGAAGGGTATGTAAAATTCGTCACAGCCGATATAGCACTCTTAATTGATATCTATATAAATATATAATTTTTTTTCTGGGGACTTGCAAATTAATTTAATTTGTTGTCTCCACAAGAGCGTCACTGTTCTATATATCAAAAGAAGTGTACATACAAAAAATTGGAACGATCGATCGGACCATGTTTAAGGATCACTAGAAATTTCGACTTTTAATTTTGTGTATCAAACTCTAAATGAAAAAAAAAAACAAAAATTTCATAAGGCGATAAAAAATTTAGAAATAGCATAAAAAAATATTATGTATAAAAAAATTGGCGGCGAATCTTATTTTCCGAGTTATGGACATCTGAAATTATCATACAAAACGGGTTATGGCGTTACATTTCACAGGTCCATAACTCGAAAACTATGCTTTTCCGACACTTTTAGTCCCAATTCACACTAGGCTATTCTTATTGCAAAAGTTTTAATTCAGCTTGGAGAAAAACAAAGAAAGCAATACAAATTTGTCTGCCTTTCTCTCAGCTGAATTAAAACTTTTGCAATAAGAATTGCCTAGTGTGAATTGGGACTTACCACAAAAAATTTTCGTCTTATTTTTCAATTTTCTATAATCCGGAGTAATCTTTTTTTTTTTTTTTTGGTCATCGGTACGTCGGTTATTCCCAATTTACAGTTTATTACGAAAAATCGTACATTTCTAGCAACTCAATTTGTAGCAAAAGATTATAATAATTTTGCAATTTGAGTCAGCCTATTGTAGACATGTACTTATGTATGCATATGGAACGTGACTTGCCTATAATCTATTATTTCTATTATATTTCACGAACGATTTTGATAGAGGTCATCAAAAAATATTTATTTACGTTTAGCAAGGTTTTTTCTAACGTTTACGTGTGCAATTCATTTAACACTCGTATCTCTTTGCTGAAGAGGGTTTTTTTTTTGGCCTACATAAAAAGAAGTCCCCCACAGCGGCCTTTTAGCAGATTGAAATGTTCTAAAAATATTTGCCATAAAATGCTATTATGGTTTTGAAAAGTCATCACAGCCCTAAATTCATATTTAGCATCAGAAATCATTCAACTTGCTAGATGTGTTTAAGGGTTAATTTTATAGTTATTCACATAAAATCCTCCATAAAATAGAATAAATTTAAGGAAATATTGTAAGTATACAATTAATATACTCGTAGTTAATTAACATATAAAACTATTTTCAATTCGGTAATTGAATCATTTAATCGTGTGAAAAAAAAATAAAAGTTTTCTAGCAATTTGAACAAATTTTTAACAATTGAAAGTTTATATTTTATTGATGGCATATAAAATTTTCGTCGTACGAAATTAATTGATGCTGCAGTTTTTGTAATTGAAATCGCACTCGAATCTCGTTGTATGCCCGTGCAGTGTGTAATTTTTTTCAATCAATTATTTGATGGGCAACAAAATTATTCTCAATTAATATTTTGATTGAATCAAAAAATATTTTAATGGATTTTATTTTCTTTTAAAACATTATTAGCAGTAGAATTGAAATCAAGGCAATATAAATTTAATATTTCAATTAAATATTTTAATTAACCAAAAAAATATTTTCAATTAATTCTGTTGATCGAATACTACGATTTTCGCAATTTGTTGACTACTAATGCATTTTTAACCGACTTTATAAAAAACGAAGCTGGTTATTAATTCAAGGGATATTTTTTTAATGTTTTAACCTTCATAACTTTATCGATTTTCAAAATTATCTTTTTTTATAGGAACAAATTATTCTCATATAATAATAATGGGTTTCCATACAATTTTGTCCCATGAAATTGTTATTAAAACCGGTGCAAATTGTCCCCTTCAACCCTAAATATTGATTATCCCAGAACTCTATTATTCATGAACTGATTTTCAAAAATACTTTTTTGGTTTAAAAGGGTGATAACCGGGTTAAGTTGAATGTCATCAATTCGTATCCAATGTAATATTGATCCAAAATATTGATTTTTGTTCATGTTATTAAAAATACTAACTATCAACAATATATTCACATTTTTATCCTTTTACAGTTTTGGTTTTAATACCGATCCTTTTATTGGAACACACATCGATAATGGCACAAGCTGCAACAACATCCGAGTCCAGCAGTCAAAGTTCATTTGCCAGCAATTTATTTTCTTATATTGTGGAAAAGAAATCAACGCAAAATATCTGTTATTCACCTGCCTCCATTTATACTTCGTTGGCATTAGTTTATTTAGGCTCTGCAGGCCATACAGCTGAGGAATTGCGAACAGTTTTAAAAATCGAACAGAAAAATAAATCACAATTTGCTTCAGAGTATGGTAAATTTTTAGGAACAACATTTAAGACAACTACAACCAAAGACTATGCGCCACAACTGAAAATGGCCACACGTTTGTATGTCAATAGAGAATTAAAAATTTCACGGCAATTCAATAAACTTGCCCAAGATAATTTCCAAAGTGAAGCGGAAAATGTTGATTTTAGTCGGTCCGTAACAGTGGTGGAGCAAATCAATAAATGGGTAGAGGAAAAAACAGCAAATAAGATAAAAAATCTACTCGAAAAAGACTCGATTGATACTGCTACCAGTTGCGTATTGGTGAATGCCATTTATTTCAAGGCCATGTGGTTGCATCCGTTCAGTTTATCAGCGACAAGTAAACATGATTTTCATAAAAATCGCAATGAAAAAGTTAAAGTCGATATGATGTATACAGATGATCATTTCGGTTATGCCGAATTGCCCGATTTAAAAGCAAAAGTTTTATCAATGCCTTACAACGAGTCAGATATCTCAATGCTAATCGTGTTGCCCGATGAAATTGACGATTTGGAAAAGATGGAAAATAAACTGAAAGGAGTCGATTTAAATGATATTGCCAGCAAGTTGGTGGAACAAAAAGTAGATGTATTTTTGCCCAGGTTTCGCTTAGAGGTTAATATTGATTTAAAGAACACTTTAGTGAAGATGGGCAGTTCTTCAATGTTTGCACGAAATGCAAATTTAAGTGAGATTTTTGACGGCACTGCTCCTCCGCAAAGAATTTCGGATATCAAACATAAAGCATTTTTAGATTGCAACGAGGCTGGCTCAGAGGCAGCTGCCGCCACTTGTAAGTTTGAAATTAAATAAATCTTGTAATTGTTTTATTTTCCCTTCTTTTTTTTTTTTAATTTTTAGATTTAAAAATTGTTCCCATGAGCTTGGATTTAGATAAGAAAATGTTTCGTGCCGATCATCCATTTGTGTTTTTTATACGCAACAAAAATGCTGTATATTTTGCCGGACTTGTGGCAAACCTTTGAATTGAACAATCAAAAAAAAAAACTTGTACTAAATTTAAGTATTTTCGGATTACTTTAAAAACCAGTTGTGATTAAAGATTTTAATTCAAGATGTACTTAAATCACACATAATCCAAATTCCATACTAGTTGCAATTAATTCTGAAATTGAATCAATTAAACATGTGAACAAAGACAAATTTTCCTATATTTTGAGTAATTATAAATTGTAATTGCCATGATTAAATATAAAATTTTCATCATAGGTTGACCTTCAATAATAAAATTATGTAATATGAATTCGGATATACTTTTTTCTTAAAAGAAAAATATTGTTTATAATTTTTCAATTAAATGTTTATTCTGTATCAAAATAATTTTCAATTAATTGCGTTTTAATTGATTTTCAGTCTTGTCGCAGAACTCAATTGCGAACGAAAGTGGTGTCAATTCTAAAAGTTGAGTCTAGAAAACAAAAACTTAGTTTGTTGTCAAACCACTTTTAAAATTCAAAATGCTATTGACATTTGTAGTAAAATATAAAAAAACATGTATACTTTTAGGGGCGTCATTAAAATATGCTCTGCATGTAAATAAAAAAAAATTCTATGTAAGCTTTGCAAGTAAAAACAATTTAAGCAAAGGCCTATGGGTATAAAAATACTTTCTCAATCTTAAATTTAAATGCAAATAATCTAATATGTATTTAAAAAAATTATCGTTAAATTTTTGCACATGAAATAATTAAAACAATTGTTTTTCACATTTAAAAAACGAAACACACAGTTTTTTTAAAAACTTTCAAAACATTTGCTTTAGAATAAAGTTATTTACGAACAAAAATTTTGGGTTAAATACTACGATAGATAAATAAGTCAATGTTAAACAGCAAATTAATGTTAATGAGTTAAAAAATTGAATGCACTGCCAAAACGTTTTCCAAATTGATATGTGGCTAAAATAAATTAAAAAAGAATTAGATAACGTTGTTAAATATGGAACCCTAGCCTTTTTAAATGCATCAATTGCACATTTATCCGTGTTTCTAGTTTGCTGTGTAGGTAAAGGAATGTGGAAGTTTTGTAACTATTAATGTCAAAAAATCAAAATCATTTTCATTTCGTATTTTTGCGCTTTCGTTTAAAGTTTTGCAAAAACTCCACCATACATTGTTCTTGAGAAATTTGATAACAAAAAAAAATATTTTTGCATGCCTACATACATACATACATACATATGTGTATATATTTCCAAATCTCTGAGTGAGTCAACATTTTTCCGAACACAAATAATAATACCAAACCACCATAAATTTTATTTAATCAGAGGATCATATATTGAATAACATAAATATGTGTGAATGATTTCTACGAAATATCTAAAACCAATTAAAAAAAATTTAATAATAATAATTAGTCTCCATGAAAATTGGCCCCAAACTACAAATTAAAAATGGCGCCAAAGTTTTGTATGGATAGCAACAAGGTAAATTCATAACATGTAGACTCGCTTCAATTCGCTTTGAAATACATACATATACTTCCGGTGTCAACAAATGTACCAAACAAGTGTCAACACAGCAAGGGGCGAAAATAATCATCTAAGCTGTCGAAACAAAGGCGAATTCACTTAAAGGTGTTTTACACAGCTGTACAACGAATATATACATACATATATACACCTTGCCAAATAATCAAAGATATTTAATCTTTCGTACAACCGATACACAACTTCATACAACCAACCCACCCACTATGCACAACCTCGTCATGTTATACCATCGGTTGCAAAGTGTGTGGCTTGCTTCTTGATAAAATCCATTTGCTCACAGAAGGAAATAATCTTTTTGCGATTATGAACAACACTGGCACAAACATATTTTTTACTTCCAATTTCTATTGCCCTCTTCCTCAGTCTTGTCGATTATGTATGTATGTACTCCATGCCAAGGGTGGAAATGGAAATTTAAAAATAATTTTGTTTAGGAAAAAAAATATTTAAATTTTCACTATTAGAAGCGAATCTAAAAAGGGAATTTCCAATGAGCGGATTTAATTTTTTTATAGTCAGAAAAAATCTTTTCATGTAAAAGTAAAAATGTATTGAGTAGGAGAAAATTCGTAAATTTTTATTTTCTACACCATTTTAGATACTTATGTAATCTTATCCCACCTTGAACGGTATGTATGTATACATATATGTATGTATATTGAAGGTATTACCGGGAAACTATTTAATATATTTGCTTTGATTTTATTTATAACACCCGCGTAAAAATGAAACAAACTTTTGCTTTCTTTTCTAAAATACGTACAGAATTTCATAATATTATTGTCCTACAAAATCCTAATACTTTGCATTACCATGTAAATATACCTTATACTATGTTCACACGACAAGATGAAGCACTTGCTTCGCTTTCTGAAGCATGTTTATGAATCTAGCTGTTTATACGACTCATGTACTTGCTTCGATTTGACAGTTCTCTTTTTAATTACAAATAAAATCTAAAATGTACAAAAGAAAATAAGTTAAAACTATTATGCATTTTTAAAAACGCACGAACATATTTTTTGTTTCCATTGTTGTTATATCTTTATAGTTTTAATTCAATTTTTCACTGTTAATTTAAGTTTTTGTTGTTTTTTTGCAGCTAGTTCAGATAAACTTCCGATAAATTCCGATAAAATTTAGAGAAGACAGCAATTTTTCATGCTTCGTAAGTAGATTCAATATGAATCTACATGTTGCTTCGCTCATGATTGGGGTGTGAAGCATGAATAGTATTAAGCTCTCCCGTTATATACATACGCCTTGATATTATTTAAACAAATTGGTGAAATTCTTCAATTATAATGAACATAGTGATGCACTATATATACATACATAGGTATGCATCTTGTTTTTAAGTTCAAATAGAATCAAACAAAATTTGTATGTTTATTAAATTTACCATCCCTGAGCTACACACTCTTATAAACATCAACAATACAAAAAAACAAAAAAACAACTGCCCACAAAAACTTTATGACATCAATTGATGAAATTTATAACTAAATGATTTTTTTAATACAATTGATTCTATAATTTCATCAACATATTTATCTTAATTTTTTATAACAATATAAACTAATTCACTGCTACTTACAATGTTTTGCAAATTATATATCAAATAAATAAAATCTTTAGTTTTTATAATATTCACCGCTGTTTTTGTTCCGGTATTTATAATTTTCTTGTACACTGTAAGAGTTGGATAACTCAAATGATAATGACAGCAATTTACGCTCTTATTTAATAAAAATATGTTAGTACTGGGCTGCCAGACTTTTGTGACGGTTTTAAGTAGATGTGTTTACTTCATAGCTTGGGAATTTCGATTAGAATTAGAAATCATTACGATAAGAGAAATAAAATAATCTAGTCATTAGAATTGAATTTTGATAAAAATTTCAGATTACTAATTGATTAGATTAGAAATAATCAAAAATATAATCACAATTAGTGACGATTAGCATTTCTAATCAAATCTAATCAAAACTAATCAAAAAAATAATTGATTAGATTTCTTGATTATTTTTGATTAGATCCACTATTTTTGACGTCGTCAGCACCCGTTGAACGACTATTCTCATTTGCAGGCATCATCAATACTCCAAGACGAAATTCATTGTCAGACTTTTCTTTTGAAAAGTTGGTATGAATGAAGTCTAATGTCAATTTTTTTTTAATTATATATGAGCAGAATCAGCACACATTAGGGAGATCGATCGAATATTATTCGGCCGGTTTTAACCGGTTTTTTAGGTTTCGCTAAAGCCGGTTTTTTTTAAATATGCATTTTTCGAATATCAAATAAACCGGTTATTTTAATACGGTTAACCGGTTATTTGAAACAGGTACAATTGCTTACATTTTCCTTATTTTTATTACAACTATGCACGCAATTGAAGTCTCTCTGAGAGATTTATAATAATAGATGTGGCAACCTTGTAGGTTTCATGAATAACGTAGAAAATAACAAACATTTATAGCAGGTACATGCGTTTATACAACTCTGCCTCGTCAAAAAGTTCTTGTCGGTTGTCAAAAATTACATAGAGAACAAAAACACTATTCGTCATACATGCAAGCACACTAGAATACGCGCTTACGAGCACTTAGATAACGCATGTACTCGTACCTCTTAAAGATGTGCCTTATGTTCAAACAATATTAAAAACCAAGAGAAGAGTGTGGAAAATTATAGAAGCTTGTATTCTTCTTAAAAACATATAATTGAAAAATTTCAACTGCATAATTGTAATAATTAGTGCTTGTAAGTAATATTGCCAATAATAAATATGTACATATTTAAGTGCGTTAATCTATATTCATACAGATGTCTTCTGAAGTGTGGAAATATTTTTAACGTGATGGAAAAGACAAGGCCAGATGTGGGAACTGTCCTAAAATTTTAAGCTGCAAAGGCTCTTCTACTTCAGGGCTAATTAACCACCTCAAGAATGTTTATAAAATTGAAATAATTCTGCAGCAAGGAAAACTTGATGATATCCCAACCAATTCCAAGGAGCAAGCAAATAACACAATTATAAAATACGCTGTCAAAAATGAATCTCTGGGTGAAATATTAGCACGTTGTGTTGCCGAAGATGGAATATCCGTAAAGGCCCTGAGAAAGTCTAAAGTTGTTCATTCATATTTACAAGCTAGAAAGTATAATATGCCAGCGGAATCGACTATATGTGACAAAATTTATCAGTTTTATTTGTTAAAGGGGGTGGTGTTGGCTGAAGTGGTTAGCGCGTTGACTACTAAGCAAACAATGACGTGGGGCCTGGGTTCAAACCCTGGCCAGAGCAAGTCAATCAACATCATTCATTTCTCTAATGTACATTAGTGAGACATTGTATTAATTGTTGTCGGACTATTTAAGTGATGAAGGCATAGCACTGGTCACTAAAAAACTGTTCCAACAGCGATTGATGCTATCCATGCTAATGTACACAACATCGCCCTCCTTCGTCGGTTAGCAGAAACATCGGCGAAGTAAAACAATTAATAAAATGCCTGCCAATACAGCTTAACAAAGTTAATGCGTCTACCTAACACCGGAGGCGCCTCAACACTGCTATAAAAATTAACATAACGCGCAAAGCAGA
Organism: Lypha dubia; assembly: GCA_947311025.1. Lineage (NCBI taxonomy): Eukaryota > Metazoa > Arthropoda > Insecta > Diptera > Tachinidae > Lypha > Lypha dubia. The sequence goes on from OX371264.1 coordinate 54,592,038, forward strand.
GTTGTAAAAGAGTTAAGCCTTCTACATTTTCAACATCTATCTTCTCTACTCTATCCCTCTCTCTGAGTTCCGGCACAATGCCCTGCATACGTAGGGGTCATCCCCTGAGTGCTGGTCCTAATTAAAAAAAAAAAAAAAAAAAAAAAAAAGCAACAGGAATTGAGAAGTAAATTTGAAAAAATAAAACAAAATGATGGGAGATTTTCAATTGTAGTCGACGAATGGACTGATATTTCATACAAAAAATATGTTAATGTTACTATTCGTTACTACAACGCTGAGAAAAAGTTATTTGAAATATACAATCTTGGATTGGAAGCATTTAAATGGAAGGCTACCGCAAATAACATCGAAGAAGTAATTAAATACAAACTGGCTGAATTTTCGTTATCTATTGAAAGTGACATTGTAGCATCTACCCTTGATGGTGCAGCGGTTATGCAAAAATACGGTCGAAACATAGACGCAGAATCTCAGCTATGTATAAATCACGCAATCCATCTTTGTGTTGTGGACACAATTTACAAAAAACAAAACTGTAGCATTAGCGATAATCTTAGCTCTGACGAATCAGAGTTGGATCAGCAGGATTGCGAAAATGAAGTGTCTTTTTTAATTGATGAAAATACTATTTTAAAGGAAAACATCGCTGAAACAATATGCCGCGTAAGAAAATGTGTCAAAATGTTCAACAAATCAAGTGACAAACAGAATAAACTTCAAATGTATGTTAAAGATCAAGAGAAAAAGGAGATTAAACTTATTCACGATGTAAGACATAGATGGAATTCAATGTTAAAAATGATTTCACAATTTTTAAGAATTCATAAATGTATTAACCATGCTCTTTTAGAGATGGGAATAACTCCATTTAGTGAAAATGATATACAAATATTAAATGGTCTACAGAATACTTTGAAGCCGTTAGAAGTATCTATAAATGAATTGTCCAAAAACTCTACCACTTTAGTAGAGGCTGAAGGCATTTTTAAATTTTTGTTTTCTAAATTTCCAACAATTCAAAATCCTCTTTCATATGATTTATTGGAATGCTTAAAATTACGTATTACACAACGACGAAATAAAGTGCTCAATACTTTAATATTATACCTAAGTACTGGACACTTTCCCGTTAGCAGTTCTTTTCTTCAATATTGTAACAAAATTGATACAAAAGAATTTGCCTCTCAACTATATAATCGTTTATTTAGTGATAAAGTTAATATTGTAACAAATTTGGATGAAAAAGATAAAAGTGCTGATTTTGAGCAAAATTTGGAAAATGAACTAAGCCATACTATTAAATGTATGCAAACACCAAAAGACCGTATACAAGTAAATCGTAATGAAAACATTTTGGAAGATTTTTTTTATTTAGACAAGTGTCATAAGAGATCTGAAAGACTTGAAAAATTACTTAATGCCTTGTATTCTATAAACCCAACAAGTACGCTAAGTGAAAGGGCTTTTTCGATTTCAAGTTTTATAAAAACAAAAGAAAAAAATAGATATACTTCAAAACATTTGAACTGTATCTTGTTTTTAAAAGATTATTTTAAAAGAATCAATTAAATACATGGCTTTTTATATTATATTCTTTATCTAGTGAGATCTCATTTTGCAAATAATTACATATCGATGGCTTTCTATATTAACCCATCGATATATACATACATATAGATAAATAAACATATGTACATATAAAATTACATATATAATTATATATGTATGTATGTGTAATAATAAATATGTATAAGTATAATAATATAAGTATGAACTTATGTAATTTTTATTTAGTTACGATACTGTTGTTAATTCCTTATTTAATATAAATAAACCTTATTTTTTAACGAATTTTTATATATTTTAATGAAATAACCGGTTAACCGGTTATTTTTTAAATTTTTAGCCGAAACCCGGTTTTTTAAAAAATGCAACTATTCGAACTATTCGAAAACCCGGTTTTCAGAAAAAGTCGAATAATCGATCTCCCTAGCACACATGCACCGTATGCAATTTTATGCAATATTCAAAAACTGTTACATTATGTAAATATAGCAACAAATGTGATAAATAAATATTTTCTTTTCACAAAAATAGTTAAAAATAGTGGATCTAATCAAAAATAATCAAGAAATCTAATCAATTATTTTTTTGATTAAAATGGCTAACTAATCATAATTAATCAATTTTTTAGCACAATTAAAATTTCTAATCCAATTGCTAATCATTAGGATTACTAATCATTATTCCCAAGCTATGGTTTACTTTCTGCGAATTAATTTCACTATATTAGATATTATTTATGAATTATTTAAAAGCATTGTTTGTTGGCGTATAGGCACAGACGTAATACCGTGCATATTCTGTGGTATAGGTATAGCCGAAGTAGACGAAAAATAAACACACATATGTATCTAAGCACAAACATAAAGATACAATCATTTAAGTACATACATACCTGTTTATTTTGTACTCGCAACTCATATTTTTAATATCCACATCAGTGATGGAAAATTTGATGCGATCGTATTTGTATTTATACTACAGTAAACCTCGGTTATTGCAAACTTCATAGGATTAGCAAAAATAGTTCCTTATAATGCTATGTTCAGACATGCGATAATCGCAATAAATGTGTATGTCTGAACAGGGTATAATCATGGTATGTAACAATTATAAGGTCTGTGCAGTAGTACAACAAAAAGGTTGTTTTCAGAGATTTTATAACCCCTTCCAATCGTAACGCTTTTTACTAATTTTTCAGTGCAAAATTTCCAATCCGTAACAAATGTGTAACCCCCGCCGCCCTGGAGCGTTACGTAATATGTGCACAGCCCCTTATGCTCAAGATGTCAAACAGACTCCATACATAAAATTTTGTGTTAAATTCGTAATAATCGTAGTGACACGCATAACCAAAAAAACTTTTAACTACATATCTAAATATTGTCTTCTTTTTCGACATTTTAAATAAACTGGATATTTTTCATGGGCCAGCTGATTATATGTGTTATCATGTGAAATAAAATGTATGTATGTCGATTTAACATTTAATGTTGCCATTGCTACATAGTACGTAGTAGGTAAGTAGTTTGTTACAATGTGGATTCGTTATAAAAGACTTTTTATCTCGTAACTAATTTATAGCTTTATTTTCTAATTAACATGAAAAATACTTAAGGAATAATTAAATAAACAATTATATTTTCTCCGGACACTTCCAGTGTGGACAACAATTTGGATACAGTTTTGTTAAATCTACTGGGACAAAATTACATTCTTTAGCTCCGTAAGCATTTGGACAGCTAAAAATAATTTGTACATAAATATGTTCCCAAAAAAAAATATAATGATAATTATAATTTTTAAACGAGTTATCCAGTAATTGCAATTATTTACCCCTCAATTTCATATTCGTCATAACGATTGCCGTGGCATACAACTTGACTACATTTTCCGGGCACGGTTTTCGCTTCACCTTTCTTCAGTAATAAACCATAAACTTCACAGTCTAAAAAAATTAAATAAATTATCACCACAAACAAGACAACTCAAACAGCAAGCAATAATTATTAAGCGCATAAATAATTTTTAATTGGACGAATATATACAACAAACAAAACAGATATCTCAAGATTTAATTACCAGAATAACAAGTTGTTAACAATGTTAAAAAGATTAATAAAATTAAACAAATTTTCATATTTATTTGTAAAATTTTTTGTAAATCGCACAATTTTGCTCGTTTCGAGAGACGATTATGAACTGATTTCAAATTCGATTCTATAGAACTTATTATTTAAACTTGAACAGGTATTTGACTTAGAAGATGATTGTTTTAATTATTTTTAATTTAAATATACGAGAGTATAGTAAGAATTACAAGTAAATAGCATGAAAAATAATGACAGTGTTTTTATTTTTCAAAATATTCTTAACAAAATTTTTATGGAAGAAAACTTCAAGCAAACAAAAAAATATATAAAATAATTCTATAAACGCAGTAGTTATTCGTAAATCAATATATTTAAGGAACAAATTTTAAAACACAATAAAAAGCTGATTAAACAAAAAAACTAATTTTGAAAATCGGTTCATAAATGATACATTTAAGAAAGTTTAAACATAGACAAATATACCCCTTGAACTGATAACCTCCTTCTTTTTTGAAGTCGGTTAAAACATTAAAAAATAAATTGAAAAAAAAAAAACGTCTACAATTTTTCTTTAAGAATAAAGGTTGACATGTTTCATTAAAATCGAATCACATCTCTTTTAACACTTTTTTATAAAGAAATCCCAAAAATTTACAATTTTATACATGTTTGCAGTTAAGATGCTTGAAACTTTTAAACTACGATCCAAATTGATATTGAGATGCAATTTTTCTAATTTGATTACATTTTTCGAATACGAAAATTTTTTTGGATTTCGGTTTACAGAATATACCGATTAGTAGAATATGTTGAAATATTGTCACACAAAAATTGGCGATAATTTTCTTTTTCAATCCGCAAATACTATTTCTTCTAAGCCCAAACTTGTCCAAAAACTCAACTTTTCATAACTTCAATAACTCGTATGCCAATGTATAAAATTTTAATTCTATTCATAGTGGTGAACATTTCTCGTACCACCTTCGTATAAAAACATCTCCCAAATCAATTTATTCATGGGTTTATTGATAACCTTTTAATTTTATAAAATATACAAATTACTAAATACATAACTACTTTTAAGATGATCTATACTATTCAAGTATTAGGGGAAGTTAAAATTATAATTTCGATCTTAAACCGTGATAACGCCAAACTTACACAAGATTAAAGTCGTCGTTCATAGAGGCAATAAATATGTATAAAACAAAATTAGTTGTTCTTGTGTTTGTTTATAGTTACTGCACTGAGAATAATAATGATTCACTAAATATGTTTTAATTTGATTTTTTTTCGTTTTGATTTTTTTCCTAATTAATATAACAGTAGATTTCATAAAAGCAGCACGGTAAAGAAGAATAACTGCAAGAGTAAATGAGAGATATATAAATATTTTTGGGGAATCAAATTTCTGAACAGACGGGAAAAAGACTGTTGCGGGAAAAGGAATTTTGAACATTCGCAGTTAACTATTTTGCTTTAAGCTGTGTTCTTCGGACTTACAATTTCCAAAAAAAAATAAATATTTACGAAAAACAAACATGATAATTAAAGGAATAAAATAATAAATACGCAAAAGTATTTAGTGTGCCGTTTCATATTTTAGCTGAATGAAAAATAAATTTATAGCAATAAAAACCCACAGAATTCACTCGCGGATAAAATTTATCCTGAGAAAGCAACACGAAAACTTAACCAGGGGAAGAAATGCAGTGTATTAAGTCAACACATATTCCAATACTGAAATATTATAAATTTGTTGCTGTTATTGATCTCAATAGTATTTTAAGAGTGAGTTTATATATAGGTGGGCGATGCGAGATTTAATTATCTAGCTGAAATACAAAACATGTATAAAAAAACCAGCTTGCAAAATATTATAAAAGTGCAGCCATTTTTGATTCTTCAATATGGCAATTTTGCACGGCTTAAGCTGCATATCACTTAAACAAAAAAAGCAAACACAATTAGTGCTCGATTAAATTTATACTCAGATTAACTGTCACTGATCACTACGCTTAAGCTCTATCCAAAAAACTCACTCTAAGTTAACTAATCTCTAAGAGTGAGTTTATAGGATAGAGTTTAAACGTAGTTTCAAACTACGTTTATGTTAATCTGAATATAAATTTAATCGTGTTTGCAGTTTTTAAGTGATAGCTTAAACCGTGCAAATTGGCCATACTGAACACTAAAATGGCACTATGCATCAAATGGCAATGTTTTTGTTTTGTTTTGTTTTAATCTCTGATCGGCCACCTAAAATTCTTCTAATAATTCCTTCTAAAATGTTTCAGGAAAAACTGATGAAATTTTTTTCCTGTCCCTCATCTTTAATGTGCTTTTTTCCGGGTGAGGAGATACCAATTTGAGAAGGGAAGAGTGTAAAATTTCCAGGGATATTTTATTTAGAATAGGGAAACAGGGAGTAGGGGAATTTTTTTGGGCTAATATTTACCGCCAGAGCGTTTAATATGCCAGTTGTGCTATTTATGATAGCACAGTTGTTCGTTCTCAAATTTGTAAAACGTATTTATGCACTTACAAACTCGTTTCTTACTAAAGCTCGCTATTCTGGAAGCTTTTAATGTTAAAAGCTCTATTCATTACTTATTTTTTGCAAACAAATAATTATAAATTTTTAAGGTAAATTAAAAAAAAAACACACACACAAAACGACAGACAAAATACTTGTTCAACAAGTATTTTGAAAGACTTCAAATTTTGTATTTAAGCTTCAGGTTTTCTCTTTCTTTAACTATTTTTAGCAAATATTTTAACAAATCTTTGGAATAAATTTATTAGTTTTTTAAAAACAGTGAAACAGTCAACACACAACGTACAAAAAATGAAAATAATTGTAGTGAGTATTAAACAACAACAAGAAAACGATGCAGATACTTAAGTTCCGCAACCAGGTATAAAATATATTTAAATTGTAAATCGTTTGTGTTTTCTTTTATTTAAAGGTATTTCTATCAATTTGTTTAAGACTGGCTTTAGCTGATGTTTCACATATTGTGGGACATCATCATGAGACTACAACACCTAAGGCGGGCCCTGCTAGTCCTTATGTATTCAGTTATCAAGCTGGTCGTGCCCCCGGTCATGTAGATCGCCAACATACCGAGGTATCCGATGGCACTGGTGTTATACGTGGTGCCTTTTCATATGTTGATCCCAAAAATCAAGTGCGCACTGTTCAGTATGTAGCTGATGAGCATGGTTTCCATCCACAACTGAGCCATGAACTCGAAGACAGTGAGGCCGTTAAGGCAGCCAAACAAAAACATTTTAATTTATACAATCGAATTGCGCAAGAGCACGCTGCTGGTGCTCACCATCCAGCTGTAAGTAATGCATTGCAAGTTTATGTTTTATTAAAAGCTTTATTTTACAAAAGTTTATTTTTTCTCATTGCTTATGCTCATTAACAGGCCCCTCTGACAGGTCCCAATCAAAGTGAAGCTGTTGTTCGAGCCACTCACAAACATTTGAGTTTGTACGATCACATTGCTGCAGAACATGCTGCAATTGGTGCCCAACAGGAAGCTGAACGTTTGGCACTTGCTTCCAACTCTGCACATGGTCATGAAGAAGATGGTCAATATCATCCTGAGAGTTATTGAATTTTAATTGCCCTCGGCCAAGGCAAAAGTATTCAATCGGAAAAAAAAAGTACTTAATCAAATTACTTCTTTAAATTAAAATGTTTGTTTTTGCCAAAAAAAAAAAATTTAAATTGTTGAAATTAAAATACATGAGAAAAAGCAACGAAAAGCTTTTAGTTATTTATTTTATCTGAACACGGATTACAAATATTTCACCCCGGAACAGAATCATGGGTGAACGAGATTTTAAGTGAGTTTTGTAATTATTGATAAAACCTATATTATAATATCGTTACTTTAATATAGAAAGGCCTTAAAAATACGCGATTTGAAAAAAATAATTAGTTAGGGCCCTTATACATATGTATATGTACATGTTAATATTCGCATTATGTGCCCTTCTTTTTTTGTGTTTTTCCTTTAACCTTTTTAAGCTACACCTTAAATTTACAAAACTTGGAATTTAGTAACAGAAATTCCAACAAACAGGAAATGAATTTGCCTTGCTAAGATATTTAAATGATTAACTTAAAATACAATTGTCCTTGTAAAATACTTACGAAAACTCCTAAAATCTAATAAACTATTGAAAATAATATTGGCTACATATTGTTGTGCGCTTTAGTTTTTAGCCTCCAGTCACCTTTCCATTGCTGTCACCTGCTTTGATCCCGTACTTTTTAGGCAAAGTCCGGTAAAATGAGAGCAAACAAGAATTTCTCTCAATTAGAGACAAAAACGCACAAAAGTACGGGAACACTAAAAACCACATTTTTATCCCAAAAGTTTGTATGAAATTACTGTGAAAGTAAACAAAAAAAATAAATACTGTTTTTGATTAGTATTTCACTTTTTAAGAGATTTTAGTTAGTACACACATACATATCTATGTTTGTATATCCAAACATACATATTTTGCTTTGCTTTTTGCAAAAGTAACAGTTATTTCATCATTATTCTTGTTAGGTAAAATTCAAATTTCTTATTTGTTATTGTTTATTTCATAAACAGCTGATTGATTACTACTTGCACAAACTAGCCCGAAGAAAAAGTACGGGCAGTTTCGTGCAAGAAGAAGAAGCACACTGCTCTCTCAAAATCACTCTCACTTGCACGAACTTTGTGTACGGGAACAGTTTTCGTGCAAATTGGGATCCCGCGGGGTCCCAATGTTGAGTACGGGATCACACCTATTATCTACTTGAGTGAAATTGCGAATAGATTGATTTAAAATCTGAAAGGATTAAAAAAATTTTATGAATTGATTAGATGACCAGGGTTGGAATATTTTTTATATAAGTATGTATGTATTACCTCATTTGATTTCGAGCTGCGTACAACTTGGCGAGCCACTGAACCCATATTGTTAACATTAACAGCAACCCGGGCACACAAACGTTTTTTGCTGAAATGAAAATTAAAATTTTTATTTGAAATAAATTTAAAATGAAACCAAGAGTTTAAATAAAATATTTATTATTCAAATGATATAGAATACTCAGACGGTCGGTATATATATGTGTGAACTTAATTAAAGTCTTGCCTTGATTTTCAGTTTAAAGTATTTATTAATATTTTTATTTATTTATTTCTATTTTATAACAAACAGCAGCTAGATTTACTGATCGAAACTCAGCTCCGACGTTCAAAGTTAGACCATTTAAATTTTTCATAGTGGATATGAAGACATATGAAAAAATATTTGAAGGAAGAATCAATCAAATTAATTACTTTAATTAGGAATTCAAGCAGGATGATGTTCGCTTTAGTTTTCTACGATGACTCAACATGTTCCAAGTTCAACTTTATTTATTTAACTTTCCTGCTGATAATAACGATATTAAAAAATATTTAAATAATTTTATATCGAAATTTCTGTAATAATTGCTATTATATTTTCACTACACCATTAAAAGTTGTATGTTTTGTCAAAAGCTGAATAAATAAATGAACTAACTTTGCCATTGGGGAAACTTTACTCAAACATTTAAAATTTTTTTTGGGCCCGAGATTTATTTTATCTCCCGTTTGCGTGCATCAGATCATAAATTGCAAATATATTTACTATGATTTAAAACGCATCTAATAATTCAACATGAAAACTAAGGATCTGTACAGACTATTGATGTTATGAGTACTCGTATTCGTATTCGATTATTCGCCCATTTCAAGATATTCGTATGTGCCAAATTCTAGCGTATATTTGTCGAATAATTTGCACATACTTTTTAAAGAAAAAATACATAAAGTTTAAAAAAGTACATAAAATGTCCAAAAATATATTTTTACTTTAAAAATGGAAGAACTAGAATTTCGCAATCTTCGAAAATATGTTCTCCGAAACAGCACTGAATTACTAATTTATTTAAAAGCGCAAACAGAGAGAGAAAAACGAAATCTCAAAGTATGTAAATAAAATAATTTAAAAATGTTTAGTAGAGGTCTTAAAATTCGGCATCTCAATGATAAATATCTAGACTAGTGTGACATTTTTTTTTTATTGTAACTGACACAAAGGGAGATATTTTTCCAAATAAATTTGATACATTAAATACCCTAAGCCTTAAAAGTGATATTCGTATTCGTATTTGGCGAATATTTTTTCAAGTATTCGTTTTCGCATTCGTATTTGCGAATACTACAAATTGATATTCGTAACATCACTAGAACAGACAGTTGCCAGATCAAACAATATTGGCAGTAAATTACAACTTACAACTGTCTGAATTTACAATTTTTGTCGGACAACGTTGCAGGAAAAACCATTGTCAGTGAATTTTAATACAAAAAACTGACAAAACATTGTGTGACATCTAAAAATTGTCTGAACTCAATTCGTTTTCATTGTCAGATAATTTTCAGGCAATTGACAGACAACTTTTAATTGTCAGATGAGGAATTTTTTTGCATCTGACAATTTTTATACTGTCTGTAAATAAACAAACGAAACGAAAACGAATTCGGATAAGAGCGCGCTGTTTAATGGATCGATTATGGATGGCAACCGAACACCAGTTGCGTTGTCAGTTGCTGACAATTGTATTACGGATAGCAACTGGCAACTGAGAGGTTCCAGTTTCAGTTGCTATTGAAGGCCGTGCTTCACTATCATACACAGTCGTGCGATCTGCCAAATATGAAATGTGTGCTGAAAAAGTATGGTAGTGTGTACTAAAAATGCAACTGTGTGACAGATTTTTTGGGTAGTCGTGCGATTTGTAAAATTTTATGAAAATTTTCATAAAATGAAAGTTTTTCTGCGATCAGAGGAGTATTTATTGTCAACCAGAAGTTTGGCATCAGTTTTGTATGATAGTTTGGTTACAGACCACTTTTTATAACCAATAATATGTATATTATTTCCACACAAATAAGGACACGTCAATTTACTTTATTTTTAAATACTTTATTTATTAATATGAAATTTAAAAAAATGTGTTTGGTGCCGCTTTCGTAACTTTTCTCTTCTCGGTTTTTCTAGGGTTACCAATAATTTTATTTTTAGTATTTATGTGGGTTTGTTTAAAGGGTTACCGCCACAATAGTATGGCACCAACAACACCATTTTGAAACGATTTTTAAAGTCGGTCAGATTTTTGCACGATTTTCCTGCGAATGAATCGTACGATTCTGTAGGAGAGTGAAGCACGGCCTTTAGTGATTTTCTGGCAACCAGAAAGTTTTAGTTGCCGGCTGGCAACGCAACTGAAGTTCGGTTGCTATCCATAATCAAGCCATAAATGTAAAAATCACTTAATACAAATAAAAATTCTTATATATTATTTGTGATCAATTTCAAAGCACTTGCATTCGTTTAAAAGAAAACCCGCCTAAAAGAAAACCTGCTTAATTGAAATATTCTTTGATTAAAAAATATTCTAAGTTATATAAAACAAATACCGCGTAAACGAAAAATGTTTTAATTTAATGGTATCGAAATACCTATTAGCGACTGCTCATTTCAATTAAATATAATTAACTATTTATTATATTCAAATATAGTTGGAAGCTTAAACATATTTCAATTTTCAAAATGAATCTGAAATGAAAAACATACGAGTATCACAAATGTTTTACTTCTATTGCTATAATTTCTTTTTACAGAGCAATTTTAAAATAAGTTCGTTCAACTGAAACATTGTTCTCTTATCTGAACTTCTTTTCATCGAAAATCTCGCATAAATGAAACAAACTGCTTGTAATTGTACATTTCCTTGTTATTTTAAATAATAAATAAAAATAAAAACTTTTGTTTGTTTTTTGTTTTCATTTATTAATCCTATCCGATATTTCATCTTCAGGGAAAATATTAAAACTAAAAATAATAATAAATATGTACATACATTTATAACAAAATAAATTAAAAACCGTAATAACAAGAATAATTTCTATCTAACTCATCTGTTAACACCTACAACATATTCTTTCAAAATGGTAATGTAACTAATAATTTCGGCAAAATATTGAAAAAACATATTTATAATTTTCATATGATAATTTTAAGATTATTAATACAACAAATACACAAACATATTAGTGCATTAAGAATACTAAGAGTAAGTATAAAGGATAACTTAAGAGAATATGATTTTAAAATGCTTATGTTAAGTGAAGGAATTATTTATGATAATATTAAACACAACAACAACACTAGACTGAACAAAAAACTTGTCAAAATAAGAGACAATGAAATCGCAAATATGAGAATGATTTTCAATAAGGAATGGTTTATTAATAAAACAACGAAAATTATACCTTCTAACATACAGTCGATACTATCTTTAGGCCCAAAATTTGCATTACCCTACACTAAAAATAACATGCCATTATTCAGATGTTCAATGTATCCAAACTATTTGTGATAAGGAAAAACAAGAAATGGCTCGAATAAAATTTCTAACTTTATTAGAAGACCCCAAAAGAAGAGTTAAACCAGATATTAGAGACGCATTAATATTTGACACAGTGAAACAAACTGAAAAATTCTGAAAAGAGAATAAGGACATAATTATATTAAATTCAGACAAAGGCAATAAAACCGTAGCAATGGATAAAATCGACTACCTTCTACGAATGCAAAATATTATCGGGGATATGTGCATATAAGTATAGACGACTAAAGAGAGATCCTACACTAAGCTTACAAAATAAGAACAACAGCTTGGTAGAAAAATTATTCAATTTGAATCTCATAAATCAATTTGAGAAAAATAAACTTATGAATAGGATTGCAGTCTCTCCAAGAATGCATGGCTTAACGAAAGTACATAAAGAAAATATGCCTTTACGACCAATATACTCTTCAGACAATTCACCGTCATATGCACTTAGCAAATATATAACGAACATTTTAAAAAACTTGACAACTAATTCAATATATATCGTAAAAGACTCAAAAGAATTTAAGATGAAGGTGGATAATACTCCAATTAAAGATGACGAAATATTGATTTCTTTCGATGTAATTTCATTGTTCCCCAGCATTCCAGTGGATCTAGCGATGAATACAATTGAAAACTATTGGAATATATTAGAAAAACACACAAGAATACCTAAGACGCTATTTATGGAAATGTTGAGATTTTGCATTAGAGATTGTAGATATTTTAAATTTAAAGAATTTTATTATCAACAAAATATAGGTATGCCAATGGGAAGAACTTCTGAACACTGTTTTGGAAAAACTGAAAATCAAACCTAGAGTAATGACGAAATATGTAGACGACCTGTTTGGGATAATTAAAACTAATCAAGTTGACGAAGCACTAAGGGCATTGAATGAATATAATAGACATAAACAATTTACTGTAGAAAGAGAAAAATGCAACAAACTGCCATACCTAGACACATTAATCCTTCGAGAGGGTAATATGATCTAACTAGACTGGTATCAAAAACCTATGTCATCTGGCAGACTTATAAACTTCGATGGTGCCATAGTACGTCTTAGTACCCCACACCATAACGCCGCCCTCTCGGATGAGATGTCGGTTCAAAAATCGCTCTTATTTGCGCAGATCATGGAAATAATAGTTGTAGCCATCAGGCCCACCCAAATTAAACTTCTTCTCGTCCGTAAATACAACGGTTCTCCAGTCATTTACATGACCTCTTTGCTGCACATCCTATACCATGTAGTCTCTTGCGAATTGAAGCCGCTTTTCCTTACGAGGAGCATTAAGTGTCGGCTTTTTTTGTAATTTCAGGTATTTAAGATACTCACAGCTCTTAATTACTCCGCGTTCTGATGACTTGCTCGCTGGCACTTCAGCTTGAGGTCTTATTTTTGACAAGGATAAGGCAGAATTAAAGCAATTCTGATGATTTTCCTTTAAAATTTTTGAAAATCCCTAGAGGTCCTTGATGTAATTGTCGACAAATGTTGTGGTTCGTTAAATTTGTTTAGCTATTGCGCGGTTAGAATATCCTTCAGAATTTCCCTAATATAGAGTAAAAACAACAAAAACGTTAAAATACAAAGTAGAATACTTTGATGATAACGGACTATGAGTTTGTGTTGATTATTAGTTCCAAACAGTAATGAGGGAATTTCGTACTAACCAGCACTGTTTCATTGTAGAATAAAAATTGAATTAAAAATTAATTCTCATATTCTATTTCTGTTGAAAACTGGTTAAATAGTTGATATTCTTCTCAATTAGTATCCACTTTACGAAATTTGTAAAGATGGACAATTGAACGCTGATGAGAGGTGTAGCGGCCTTGAAATCAGTACTGATACGTTCTGCTAAAAACTGATTGGATATAAATAATAATATTTTCCAACACAAAAAACTCTTAGTAATTTTGAATTTTCATTAATTCAATAAAACTGAACTTGAGCCTGATAATATTACTTTCCATAAATAACAAAAAATAAAAAATAAAATGCCTTTATTCAAGTGAACCAGAATAAGTAACACATTTTGGGACTTTTTTTTATAAATTGCTTAAAAAAAGTTCTTTAGTTAAGTGGTTTTTTGTTGTCATAATTTTTTTTTATATCTCAAGATGTCTAGCTTCCATTTCCATTTTAAAATTCTGTAATCGGTTAAAAATTGCAAAATATACAGGCTGCTGAATATGGAATTTTTAGTGCATTTAAATAAGTGAACCGGAGTGTATGTATAAAACAATCGTTTTCCCTTTTCCATGTAAATAAAATTCAAAAACATTTTTAATTAACAAAAAAGATTTATTTAATAAAATACATGTAAATAAAATTTTGATGAATTACATAGTACGCACTGCACTCATATTTGAATAAATATATAAATATCCTTAATATATCTTAATATATATGTAAAGCTTCGAACTCATTAATTTTTCAAATCGCGTTATTTATTTCAATAGTTGAAGTTATCGATATAAACCAAAAAACGCGATATCAAAATAAAAAAAGTTAGGGCTTTCTATATTAAGGCAACGATATTTATAATAGCTGTTATCTATTCAAATATGCACATATGAATATTTTTATTTTTAATATTTTTAAACAATTTTAATACAAAAATGGCTGGTTTTGTCTACTCAAACTGTTTCGATTGTTCATAGTAAAGTCAAAGTGATCGGAATTTATGCTTATAAAAAACAAACGATCGTTTTGATTTCTGTCGGAATACAATGCAGGAGTTATGAATTTATTTATTAAAGAGAATTTTTAATATATGGCTGTAATACTAAAAATTCCTTAAATTTTAAGTGAAATCATGAAAATAAAGTGAATTTTCAAAGCATTGGTGTTATAAAATAAATATTTATAACAATTACATACAATTCGTCAGTACTTTCATTCCGACTGATAACACTGCGATAGTCGAAAAAATGAACTTCGATGAATCCTTTTCGAACTATTAGGGGGGAGTCCCCTGAGTGCGAAAGTACATTTGGAACTGTCCGATTGGCTCCAATTTTTGAGAAATCGGTATATATCCATTTTTCATGGATATAGCTAAATCTGCGCTATTTAAAAAATTTTTATTCGACTGTATTAGTTTTTTTTTGCCATCTTAACTTTCATTTACGGAATATTTTGACTTTTTTTCAAAATTTCAAGTAATTTAAACCATTAATGTCGATCAAAAGTAACGATTTTTAGCCATTTTTTCAGGTTTTTATTTCGTTTTACCAAAATTTTCCTAACATTGGCCTCAACATATGTAGGCTTCAAAATCAAAATGTACTTTCGCACTCAGGGGACTCCCCCCTAATAGTTCGAATAGGATTCATCGAAGTTAATTTTTTCGACTATCACAGTGTTATTAAAATCAAAATTTATTGATTCATCTTAAAATTTTTAGCAAGCAAACAGAAACCAATTTAATGTCGGTATTGCCGGTTCGATTACGGTCAAATTGCATCGCGGGTTGTTTTAGTTACAAAACGAAATTATGCAATAATTTGTCCTTCTCTACTTATTATTAAAATTAAAATTTTTACTTTTTGTTGCTTCTCCTAATCAAAAGAATTATTATGAAAAAAAAATTATGTATAGTTTTTATTTTTCAAATTTCTGCGCATTACTTTATATAACAAATTCTTGTGTAAACACACGTTTTCTAAATAAACCTTAAGAAAAACAATTTTTAATTGCTTTATTACTTTGTTTTCATTTAAATGTTTTAAGTTTATTGCTAAATACGTCAAATGTTGGTAGTCAGATAAATAAGAGCAGAGAAACAAGGAGATAAAAGCAAAGCACCCACAGATGAAATTACTCTGAGAGTAGCTGGTAACAAAATTTTATTAGTTTATTTTGTACTGATCTTAAGAAGTTTAAGGTCTGTTATGTCTTTAGAAAATGTGTTCAACAATTGACGTCAATGAAATAATCATGTTTATTAAATTAAACTACAGATTTTATTTAATTGACATGGAAACAGTTTTTAGATAAAAAAAAAATATACACTCTTTGTTGTAATTTATATAATTTTCATAATAATTTTTAAAAGTAGGAAAAGCAACACAGAAAAAAGTAGTAACTAGTTTTAACCCATTAACCGCCAAATTAAAACCAGAAGTGTTTTTATTCATTAGGTACGAAATTGATATGAGATTATCAAAAATTTTTAAAAAGTTATATGTGGGTGGAGTAGAATTGGTGTACTCAACTGAGTAAAGTGGCGGGATGCAGCTGAAAATTTTCAAAACATTTTTTTCAATGCATAATGTTTTCCATCATTTCTTGCATTGTCAGCGAACTTTTGCATGACATAAAACACATCTAACTTTTTGGGGTAGTGACCTACACCATCTTGAGGAAACCCCATCACCAACGAGAATGAAATTCGAGCCTTATTCTGCGTGTTTCGGCGTAAATAGTAACTTGCAATGGATCGCAGGAATAAAGGTTTAACAAAGCCAGCGCTATGACTCATAACATATAATCGCCAAGCGTTCGTAATTACAACGAATGGCAATTCTGTAATGTGAAATTGACTGGTCCAATACATCTACTCCTGCAATATGTTTGTTTTAAGACTGAAACACCTTTCTAGCACTGGCATCAATTTTTTGTCGTTGAATAGAAGACTACCGTTTTACAGCTCCTAATGATTCCAGTGAGTCATAATTTGTTGCTATTGTATAGACGCTATTGTCTTTCTATTTTACCAACAGAATTTCCTTTTGCTTGTCAAACATATAGTCATATGAGCCTCGGTCTTCTGTTTCATTTCTTTAGTACTTCTCAATGAACATTTTTTCTGTTCTCTCTTATTATTCCAGTCGCACGAAATGTAAAAAACTGCTTATCAGGGTGATGCCCAACATATTTTACCATCGACTCATCAATTGAAATGTGCTCGTGAAATACTCCCCACTGAAGGATTTCAACATTTAATTACTTTAATCAAACCAATCACAAATTTTGGGAATTCTCTTCTTACATATTTAGATAAACACGTCACAATTTTATTTTATGGATTCCGCCGCTGTACTCAATTTAGTACAGTGGTATTTAAAATTGAATAACTTTGTAAACGTTACTAGAAGATAATTTTTTTTTTATTTATTTATTTATAAAATAAAATAGGACTTATCAACATAGTAAAGGCTGAAAAAGAGAAAATTCTATGTTTACCTCGCCTCACCAGTTTTGTAACTTATATTCAGTTGTCAACAACAAACTTCTTATCCAAATGGGCTGATAAAGCCAACATATGACTAACACATATGTACCAACATAACAAAAAAATTTCGATAATCGAATGTACATACACAGCCCGCGAAAGTTCAAAATTCACCTATTCATTTGTACAAACCTCGTATGTATGTTCATATCCGTTATACATAAAATTCACGACGAAAGAAGAAAACAATCAAGATTTTGATTTTGAAGCTTATTTTGAGGCCTATGTTAGGAAAATTTTGGTAAAACGAACTAAAAACCTGAAAAAATGGCTAAAAATGGTCAAAAATCTTTACTTTTGATCGACATTAATGGTTTAAATTACGTGAAATTTAGAAAAAAAGTCAAAATATTCCGTAAAAGAAAGTTAAGATGGCAAAAAAAAACTAATGCAGTCGAATAAATTTTTTTTAAATAGCGCAGACTTAGCTATATCCATGAAAAATGGATATAAATAAAATAATTAATAGGAATTCTTTCAATAACAATTATTAATAGGATAAAGGAAATTAAAGTTAATTTAATTGAAAAAGAATATATTTCATTTGATTAATTTAAAGGTTTTAAGTTAAAAAAACTAATAGCCTTCAACCGATTTCTCAAAAACTGGAGCCAATCTGACAGTTCCAAATGTACTTTCGCACTCTGGGGACTCCCCCCTAATAGTTCGAAAAGGATTCATCGAAGTTCATTTTTTTCGGGTCAAAAACTATCACAGTGTAATTAGAATAGGGAAGAATGTATGTATATACAATGTGTGTGCTTTTACTTTAAACCTTTCAAATATGGCTGTATTTTGAGAGGTTCACTGCAGTACACACATACATATACATACATACATTCATATAATTACGAATTTTTACAAAATTAATACTAAAGGCCTTGTTTTATAAATTAAAGTTTCAAATAATTACTAAAAACACTTAAGTAAAGATTCAGACTATTTATTAATATAATTTTTCTCGTGAAAAATTACTTGGCGAAGCTTGCACGCCTCCATGAGTGAATGTTTTTATAGTTCTCAGAAATTTCAATACACCCGCAAAATCGAAAGTTACAAATAAGAAATGATGATGAATTTTTACTTAGTTAAACTAAATTAAAGATATGAGAAAAGATTAAGTTCTCTTCTGTTTGTCACAGTTTAAAAGTTGGTAGATTCTGCACAAATAAAAATATGTACATATGTAGTTTAGAAAATATATTTCGTATATACATATATATTATATATATATATATATATATATATATATATATATTAACACCGATTTTGAGGGAGTACTTCATTTATGTTTTAGTTTAACAAACATCCTTGAATTGAAAAACGTAAAGTAGAAGCGTCATCCAAATGTTTTTCAAGAGAATTTTTAGTGCCACAGATTTGCAAATGTTTGGAATTTCATAAAAGTTTTCGAGTTTGACAAATCTATCAGTTTTTGGAAACAGATTTAGCTAAACTAAACTAAAATTTTAATGTAGTTTAAGCCTAGTTTAAATAATTCAGCACAACAAGTGTCAAAAAACAGGTGCTTGTTGGTAGTTTAAATATCGACTTTTTTTATGCGCTTAAAAATGGTTTATATGTTTACTGATTTACAGCTTGATTGGAAAAACAAATTTTAACCTGCCGAGATTCTTCAGCCAAAAGGATTAATTTTTTTGACATACTAGCTTTTACCCGCGGCTTCGCCCGCATTGAAGCCATACTATAGTAAATTGGATTGGATATTGACGTGACTGTGGGTAATACAGTGCGACGGTTTTACAGCATCAGGATTGGAGCGTCATTACTGGAATGCTAGATGGCGTTGAAATAGCAAGAATTTAAGATTTTTTGACAAACAATTTTTTTATCTTTCGTAAGAAATAAAACTTTTTTTTAATAAAAAGTATCCTATGTTACTTCTAATACCTCCAAGAATATGTGTGCAAATTTTCATGATGATCGGTTTAGGAGTTTTTGCGTGAAAGCGCAACAAACAAACGGACATTCACATTTATAATATTAAGTATGATTTCAAACTTGAATTTTTTAGAGCTGGTTTTTTATGTTCAATATCTGAGCACAATTTTTTTAAATATTTTTTCCATGTTGGTAGTTTCATTCTTAATTATCTTCAACTATTTGTAAAAATCATCCTCGAGTAAATAAAGAGATAAAATCTAAGTTAATCTCGCACTATAAATGCCATTCCTTAGTTTTTGTGCAGGGTGGTGGCGGGGAAGTTAATAATTCGTTTTATAGGATAAAAGAAACCAGGCGTATTTATACAGACATCGTTAATTCCAAAACAATTTAAAAATTTTCAAGAAGTTAAATGTGAGCCTCTATTAAAACGTACATACATATGTATGTATGTACATATATGTACATACAAATTTTAACACATTCCGTCGTAACGCTAATCTGGGATAATAAACATCAAGTATCGTTCGCAATTATAAATTTAATTAATTAGGAAACTCTTCGTTCACTGGCCTTCGAGAGCTATGCATTGTTTAATGTTAGGGAGTTACAGTTTCACGTTGTTTTTAAGAACTATTTGCAAGAAATATGGAGTGGATTTTGGGAGTACCTATTAATTTATACAACAATGATCGTATACATAAGAATTTTATCGGAAGAAATTCTTTTATAAAGAAATTGTTAAAGGCGTTGGTAGGTATTATCCACTTATTACCATACCACATCTATGTATACATGCGCCATGGCCCCAACTTCACAATAGCTTGGCTTTAACAAAACAGCAGTCCAACAGTCGTTTAAGTAACTTGCAAGAGTATCTCTTCGAAGAGTGAAACACGATTTCTAACTATTAACAGCCCTCCAATGCCCGCCAAAATGCGTATACGACGATTAATTCGTCCAACAATCGTCAGAATGACTCGCAAAAGCATTATTTGGAAGAGTAAAATATAATTTTACTTCAACAATCGTCTGGACGATTAAAAAAAGAGCCGAGAAATGATCGCGCTCGTCAAATAATCTTCCAAATGCTGGCTGGGTATGTATGTACGTTCTATATGTATATATGTGCTTTTGGATCGGTTGTATCACAATATACACCGAATTGACTCGAGACAGATTATATTTATATTTATAGGATTATTATCACTTACGCAGTCCTATACTATTTGATGTCCTTTTGTGATGTATTTCTATTCAAATTAATGTTAGAAAACACAATACTTATTAAATATTACTGTGTACATATATACATAATTCACATTCTAAATACTATTATGTTATTAGTTAATTTAAGTTTATTTTCATTGATCTTTTACATATTAACTTTATAATGTCTGTAAAATATCAGATTTTATCAATCATGTATGTAAGTATGTATGTATGTTTGTATGTAACCATTCGATGTACAAAACAAATTTGACAAATTCAGTTTAATTAATACCACTGTAAAGTATAAATATGAGAATTACTAATGACACACCATGTGGGGCAAATGTCCACTTCTAGCACGGCGGCAGATTTCTGCTCTTTGCCCTACAAAAATGAGACTAGTCCATACATGCGTGTATGCACTACTCCACAATGGAGTAGGACTACTCCAAAACTATTCCAAATGTATCGGAAAAACATGGTCCAATCTACATTGCGATGTCCTAGGGCTGGACCACGTAACCCAAAAACTACTCTTTGTTACTAATCCAAGGGGTACCCACAGGGATTAGTTTCGAAACTACTCTATTTTTCTAATCCATGGAGTACCCACAGGGGTACTCCGATAAAAATTTATACATACATACATACATATGTATGTATTTCTGTCACTAATATAATTTAATGATATTTTAAGTACATACAAAATGTGGGAATTCAGCTTTTACATTACATTTAAAAAGATACAAAATAAAATTCAGAAATTGAAAAAAAAACGAACTAAATTGTGTTTCTTTAAGCTTCCATGAATTTGTTTTAATTTTAACAGGGGATTTCACAGAAAAAAATTTTTCACCAATTAACTCTTTACTTAAAAGTATAAAAAAATTTGATTAAATATTTAATTTATTTAATTAAAGTTTTAATTGTAATAAATAATTTTAGTATAAAAATTTAATTGATACTATTAATTTGTTTACTAGTGCAAATACTACTAAAAATTGCAATTGCAACAGTTTCAATTTAATTCCAAACATTTTTAGTGTTGCCAAATGGTATTTAACTATAAATATGTGTACAAGTGAAATGGTCCACGGCTGCATTACATAGGAGTAGTCCAAAAACTACTCTTTTTCCTAACCTCAAATTTACCCACCCTTTATTTTTCAATTATTTATATGCCGTAAATATATACAATTATTAAATAGTAATATGCTGCATTTTCACTTAAAATTTAACTTGTTTTTGGATTTCGTTTGATTTATGTTTTTTTTTCAGTCCCTTACTGAAACAACTAAAATATGATTCAAGATTTTTTTACCTGTCAAATACGTCAGTTAATTCTGCGAATTTGTAGTTGTATGTACACCATTTTGTGATCTAATTATTTTATGACCTTTGTAAGATTTTAGCATGCACGTGCATAAAACCATTATGCAAAATCCCTAATGAATACCTGTTTTATTTATTTATTTATTTATTTACGTATAAAAGTCTACATAATGGTTTCATACAGAATTTAGTGACAAAAAATACAAGATTATTTATCATATAAACGAATAGGTGGGGAAAAGGACAAATTAACAATTTAGAAAAATTATAATATATCGCTTGATAACATTTAAACTTAAAGAATAATCAATAAGTTGATATAATTCGTTAAAATTGACACAGATTCTTCTCAGCGGAAATTAGTAGCAATAACGATTCCGTGGATCCATTTGATTTGAGGCCCGTCACATCATCGCTTTTACTACGCCTGCCCATTAATTCGATCCGATGGTTGATGTATAAGGCAGATTTGATGGAAACAAAAGCCAAACGATCCTGCGATATTCCAGAAAGAATAGATGATTTTTTATTGAGATTTCCAATTTAGTGAATTGCTTGAAAAATCATTATTGGGGTTTTTTCCAAATTAATGTTACTAAGAAAAGAATGATTTGGGCACACCCGTATTAATTCATGTATTTAAAAAACAATTATAATCGTCAAATTAAGACTAAATTAAAAACTACGAATAGTAAATTAGTTTAAGAAATAGTTGTTATATTAAAAGTAAAATATGAAATGAAATGTTCACAATAGTGTAAATATTTGACAGCAATTGTATAATTTTATATATTAATTAAAATAAAACTTTCATCAGAATAACAAATGGTTTAAAAATTATTTTTTAAATGTTTAAAGTTTGTGGTAAATATTTTAATAAAATTTGGATTTGAATATTCTACTTTTTGTCGTGTAACCTCATCCAGCAATTAACCCATTTTGTTCGAATTGTCCGCCTCTTTTACTAAATTTAGAACTAGTTACGGTTTACACAAAAAACAAAAAACGAATAATACATACAATTTTCTTTAAAAAACAAGGTGAAGTGCTTAATGACAAAAAGTATTTCTATGAAAATCCACATATGCACAAGCACTAAACCAATTTTTTATATATTTTTTTCAAGGGTTTAGGGTGGAATAATTAACGGAAAATTTGCTTTTATCGAATAGAAAACACTAATGTTGGTTTTGTGCAACAAATAATTATTAACCGTACCTATCATTAATTTAATAATTATATTGAATGGTGCATTTCGAGTCCAAAATTTGATTCCAAAGCGATCTTAAATCGCCTTAAAATATATATATGTACATATGTATATTTTTTTCAGTTTGCGGTGAGGGGAATAAAAAGGGAAAAATAATCGCCGGTACCCGGCTATTTCAAGCAATTCTCTCATTCTTTTTTTTTTTTATTTGAATATTTGACATTTCTTTCCATTCGGTGTTTCGCTTCTTGGTGTGTAAATCATTTATAGTTTCAATTAAACGCAAAAATTACACGTTTTAAATATGTAAAAATAATAAAAATATTATAGAGTAAAAATTTTTATTAAAAGCTTCCTACATTTTGTTTATTTTATTGAAATTGTTTATTTTATGAAGCACAAATGTCAAATTGTAAGAAAATAAAAGCTAAACAAAACAGAAGAATTGCCCAACTAAAATCGTCGTGTGTGAACATAAAAGCAAGTCCAAAAGAGATTCTGAAAAAGTTGGGCAATTAAAATCGTCGTGTGTGACTTTAGACTAAACAACTACATACATATGTACATGAATAAAATATGTGTTTCATGTTCTCTTTTTATAAAAGAAAAAATGGCGATGTGTTTCAATTTTGTGAGCTCTATATTCAATACCAATAACACTACTAGCAAAATCACTTTTTGGCTCAACTTTAAATAAAACTATGTGGACTATATGGATTTTGATGTGCTAAACTCAATTCCGTTTCCGGTTTTTCTCCACCACGTAGGGTTTTTTATGGGCGTGGCAATATTTTCACGTACGAAGACATATTTCAGCCTAACTCGAGAACGACTCATCCGATTTTCATAAACAAAACACCAAAAGATGCATAAGAAAATTTATATTTAATTTAGTTCAAAATAGTTTTTTTCTATATTTTATCGTTTTGGAATTTCAGAAGGAAAATTTTTATTTTGTTTTGAAAAATTCGTTTTTTTGTTCAGTTTAAAAATGCAATAAAAAAAAGAAAAGCAAATATTTTATATTTTGCACATTTGAGCTGAGAGCTAAATACCTCAAGAATAAGCTAAGGTATAAATCGTGAAAATCGATTAACAAATGAAGACCTTATTCGCAATTTATCGCAGGTACCCAATTTTGAACGAATATGTGTGCAGCCAACCTTATATATTGCGATAGGTTTGCGCTCGCTTAGCAGGCAGGTAATGGAAATAAAGGCCAAGGGTATTTTGTGTGGTTCTTGTAATTAAAAATTTCGTTGTAATTGATTAATTTTTTTCAGCTGCATTGGATTTATACATCAAATAATATTTTTCAAATTACAATGAAAAACTCAATTTTTAACAAATCTAGAACAAATAATAGAGGCTTTGAAAAAGATATGAATTTATTTGCAGACTTCACATTCTAAGTGATATAAAAGGTTTTTCAATAACAGTGACATTATTTCTTTTAAAAAAAAACACACTTATTGTTAAGGAAATTCAAAAGTTTTATATTTAATGTGAAGTACAATCGATACAATTAAATTCTAAATAAATCGTCATTCAAATGGCCTCCACGACTTCTTCTGCAGGAACGAATTCGATGAACCCAATTTTCGAGCACTTTTTCCACTAAATCAAGTCGTATGTCATGAATGGCACGTTCAATATTGACTTGTTAAGCTTGAAAAGAGTCTGGTTTATTTCGAAAGACCAACGACTTCAAAAACCCCACGAGAAATAGTCTAATGGTGTTAAATCACAACTTCTTAAAGGCCATTCAATATCACAATTTCTTGAAATAATCGAATCTCCAAACTTTTCTCGTAGTAATTCAATTGTTGCATTTGCTGTGTGGCACGTAGCCTCGTCCAATGGCTTCAGTTCTTGAGTGAGAACAATTTTATACGGATGCAAAACCAAATCCTTTCTCAAAATCCGCAGGTGTTAGTTTGAGTAGCTATGCCAATTTTCAGGATTTTTGGGATCAGTCAATCTCGAAATATGCTTATGCGTTATAGGGGAAAGTTATGAAAGTTTGTTTTACTAATATGTATGTATATAAGTACAGCAAAAAAAAAAGAATAAAAATATAAAAAGAAAACATTTAAAAGTAAAGAATTTCGCGATTGACTGATCCCGAAAATGCCGGGATTGGCATCCCTAGGTTTGAGACAGTCCCAATTGTTGAGAACGTCTTGGAATCGACAAATATCGGTCTTCAGCAACACTTGCCTAAACGGCAGCAATATTTGCATTACTTCGAGCGGTTCTTTGTCTTATTGGCAATTGAACAGTATGAAAAGAAAATGTAAGCACAAAATTTTCAACAATTCGACGAACAGCGAGCACACTTGGACGATCATTACGACCATAAAATGGCAAAGCGCACGAAAAGTTGCAATTGGAGAACGATTCTTTAATAAAAAAAAACACAATTAGGTACTACGTGTCCTGGAAAATTCTCACTTTCAACATAAATTGATGCTTCCTCACAATTTCTATTTCTTTACAGATTTTTTTTGCTTTTTCACCAATCTTCTCCTATTTCTTTTGCTCATTATATGTAAGTAGCTATGTATGTGTGTATACACTAATTTAAACAAAAACAATAATATACATATAATTAGTTTTATACTTTTTACTTACCTTTTTATATCACTTTTTATTATTTTTTTTTAACAAAACCAGCTATTTAGCTTGGGCCACAAATGCAACAGAGCAACAAGCCGATGTTATTTAATCGGTGCTAGCTCAGAAAAGAAATATCGGCGGCGACTGAAAAAGCAGCTTGAAACAAATATTTGCAACTAAAATAATTTAAATTATTTTTTAGAGAAGGCTTATTCAGAAGGAAATATATCTATGTACATGTATGCACGTATAATTAAAAATTGCCCCAAAGTGTGTCTTTGAGTAAATTGCAGTCGGCGGCCCAGAGATCAATAAAAACAATTGTAGTCGGCTACTCGCCGCTTTTGAGCCCATCAGCTTGAGTCAAACATATTCCCTAATTATCAAAAACAAAATAGGTACAAAAAAAAACAAGTTGTTGACATTGTCACCAAAAAGACACCATAATTGTAGACAAATATATTGACATGTACCCATGCATAACCCCATGCTCCCTTCAGGGTAGATAAAAAATATTTTTACAACTTCAATTGATCGAATTTGGATTATTTTCGTCTCAAAACTATTTGATTTCCCATTGGACGGAAATTAAACAATTAAAAGGAAATAAATACGCATTTGAAGTAGAGCAAATAAATATTATTATTTTTTTAATATACATAAATATTTAAAACAAACACAAATGTTTTAGTTTTTATTCTTCTGTTGAAGGCAGCGATGTAGAGTTTAGTTTAGGGTTTTGAATTTCCGCAAATTAAAGGTATAAACACATTCGCCACAGCAGACTACACGAACACAAGAACACAAATGCTGCTAGCTACCGTTGTAGCCGTTTAGCAGCTACTTAATTATTTTGGATACGACAGATACACAGGAAACAGCTGATCCTGAATTGTTGCAACAATTCATTTATGTATATTACAGTGGTGCATATTTAGCGCTTTTACTTTTTTAAAGTTCGCTGGGGCGAATTGCGTACGGCGAATTGAATTCGCCACTCACATCAGTTTGTATGGATTCGCTTTGCCATAAACAGAAAATATTCATCTCATGGATCTCTTTTGGCTCCGGAGTTACGGGTTCAAAACTTATTTTTTATTGGCCATAACTCTTAGAATATGGAACGGATATAAGCGTATATATAAAATACCTTTATAGTGGTATAAACATATTTTAAAACAATTTACCCATTGCGAGTGAAATTCAATTTTATAATTTTTTTTTATCTGACTTTTCACTTTTACATAGAACTCACCATGCTTTTATTTTGTGTATACTTGAAAGCTGTCACCGATGAAATACGTAATTTATGCTTTTTTAATGATGATTTTAAGAATTAAATGAGTTATTTAGAGCATTTTGTAGGACTTATGATCAATAATATATTATAGTTTTGAACCCCGTAACTGCGGAATCAAGAGAGAAGGCCGAAAAAATTACACAAAAATTTTTACGTAAAAAAGGCTAAAGTATTCAGCAGAAAATACTGGAAATATGACATGGTATTAAGGCACAAGCACTGAAACTTTAAGTTTTGATCATTCCATACAAAATATAAAGTTTCACTAAGTCTTCTTTCCGATCCATTTAATGACAGAAACATTTATATACAAAATTTTCCACTACATATTTATGCCATAGATTTGTTTTGCGCAAAATTAGTTTCTACGAAATTTCATAATTAATGTACATGATTTTTGTTTGAACAAGTGTTAACCTATTTTTTTTTTTTTTATTATATTATTGTGTATAAGAAAACCACTTATCTTATAACAATTTAAATAATGAGACAGCGCAATAAACTAAATTTGATAAAAATAATAAATCCTCATTCCAAAAGATGACAAAAGATAACAAAACATTTTTGTGGATGTGATTTCATGTCGCAATTTTTTGTATAAAAATGCCACTTGCAAACGCTTTTAAAGTACAGTCAGCACCGCTTAAACTCTTACAGTTTTTTCTGACAGATTTTAAACTTAAAAATGAAAGTGTTCGATATTCTCTTCGTTATTGCAATTTACTGCGACCAAAGAGGTAATTTGATGTTTGCTTGTTAAAAAAAAAAAAAACTTAATAATTCTATCTGAATTTTAATTTTCAGGAAAAAGATTATAAACAATGTATGATGATTGTGACAGTGGCCTTAAATGCGTAAACCTTGTTCCTCTTGGTAAATATTGTACCTCAGACAAATTTTAAAAAAATAAATTTTGTTTAATTGTTTGAAATTTAATAAATCTTAATTACTGAATAATAAAATCTTTAATCATTTAAATTTTGTTATTTTCTTTTTTATTTTACAATAAAAAATATTTCTAATCACTAATTTGCTTTACAAATTTTGTTATATTGTCAACACTGTTTTGGTTTTGTGGCCATCAGAAATAGAAATTAGTTTAATTCGACTACACGACAAAAGTAGCATGGACAAAAACCTGTTGCCGTGTTGCCTTGCTGTCTTCAATATAATCATTCTCATATGCACACATGTATTCTAATTTTGACAGGTGGTAGTCGGTAGTATGCTGTGGCGAATGTGTTTAACACGGCAACCGGTTTTTGTCCATGCTACTTTTGTCGTGTAGTCGAATTAAACTAATTTCTATTTCTGATGGCCACAAAACCAAAACAATGTTGACAATATACAAAATTTGTAAAACAAATTATTGATTAGAAATATTTTTTATTGTAAGATAAAAAAAATATTACAAAATTTAAATGTTATAATATATATACATCAAGAATTTTTATTAGCTTTATTGTTATATGGAATATTGACTTTAGTCAAAAATACCAACATTGTTAAAGTTTTAAAAAAACTCACAGGGTAATGCCCTTTTTTACCTAAAAATTTTTGTGTAATTTTTCGGTGCTCTCTCTCTCGATTCCGCAGTTTCGGGGTTCAAAACTTTAATATATTATTGATCATAAGTCCTACAATATAGATCGAATATAAACGACATAGGTATCATTTCAAATGCTCTAAATAACTCATTTAATTCTTACAATCACCATTAAAGAAGCATAAATTACGTATTTCATCGGTGACAGCTTTCAAGTATACACCAAATAAAAGCATGGTAAGTTCTCTGCAAAAGTGAAAGTCAGATAAAAAAAAATTAAAATTGAATTTCACTCGGAATGGGTAAATTGTTTTAAAAAATACCAGTATATGTGACAGCGCATAGAGAAAGAGACCTAAGGGTAAAAAATCAATTTTCACCCTTTTTTTTTTTGATGTGGACAACATCAACAGAAAATTGATATTAAATGAATTAGCTTAGTTCCTATATAAAAAAAAAAAATCTAAATATAAATATTTGTACTTAGTACTTTTGTTAATTAATTTATGTTGTATATATGTAAAAAACAAAAAATAAAATTATGAATTCTTATTTTTAACAGCTTTAATTTTGCCAATCTGGCTCACAACTTTATATTATGCCAGTTATACATAGATCATTATTTACATTTAAACAAATTTTGTTATTATATTAGTAAATGAATCTATTAAAATAAATAAATAAATAAACATCTGAGCATCGAATGAGACCGATCACATGCCCCAAAAGTGTTCCCTCCCAGAGATATGCGCGTTTTATGAAAGTGATGGTACACCAAAGATACACGTATTTAAATCCTTAAAATGGCTCTCCTGAACAAAACCGGTTTTTACCCTTAGGTCCCTTTCTATTTTGCGCGTCACATATACATAGGTATTTTAGAGAAGCTTAGAGTGATATCCACATCGCTTATATCCGTTCCATATTCTAGGAGTCAATAAAAAATAAGTTTTGAACCCCGTAACTCCGGAGCCAAAAGAGATCCATGAGATGAATTTTTTCAGTCAAAGCGAATCCATACAAAGTAATGTGAGTGGCGAATTCAATTCGTCGTATTCAATTCGCGGTATTCAATTCGCCCTAGCAAACTTTAAAAAAGTAAAAGCGCTAAATATCACCACTGTAATATACATAAATGAATCGTTGCAACAATTCAGGATCAGCTGTTTACTGTGTATCTGTCGTTTCTCAAGTCCAGTTTTATTGAATTAATAAAAATTCAAATTACTAAAAAAAAAACGTAACTAAGAGAGAAACTTCAAAGTTAATTCTTTTATTTCCAATATATTTTTTTAGCTATAAGTACGAGCATTTAATAAATGTGAACGTAGCTTGAGAGTTTTTTTTTTTTAATTAGGACCACCAATCAGGGGATGACCCCTACGTATGCAATGCATTGTGCCTGAACTCGGGGAGAGGGATAGAGTATAGAAGATAGATGTTGAATATTTAGAAGGCTTAACTCTTTTACAACTCTGCTGTGCACGTTATGTTAATTTTTATAGCAGTGTTGAGGCGCCTCCGGTGTTAAGTAGACCCATTAACTTTGTTAAGCTTAATTAGCAGGTATTTTATTAATTGTTTTACTTCGCTGCTGTTTCTGCTAATCGACGAAGGAGGGCGATGTTGTGTACAGTAGCTTGGAACAGCATCAATCGCTGTCGGAATATTTTTTTTTGTGACCAGTGCTATGCCTTCATCACTTAAATAGTGCGACAACAATTAATACAATGTCCCACTATCTACATTAGAGAACTTAGTGATGTTGATTGACTTGCTGGGTTCAAACACCCAGGCCCCAAGTCATTTTTTGATTAGTAGTCAACGCGCTAACCACCTCAGCCAACACCACCCTCAAGAGTTCTTATTTTGAAAAACATTAGTATATCCAATCAGATTAGCAGAACATATCAGAATACCGATTTCAAGGCCGCTACATGTTCGTTCGCCTATTTTTACAACTTATGTAAAGTGGCTACTATTTTGGATGGAGGATAAAGAGAGTAGTGACAGGAAAAAACTCTGCGGGGAGTCTATTCCACTTACGAACATTTCGGCTAAAGTACGAGTTCTCCCTGTAATGTTTAGTACAGCTCACTGGTATATCGACCACAAAGGGATGTGCTCCCTCAGAAGAGCGTATTGTACGCGAAAAGTGATGCGTTTCGGGAAAAACTTTACTGATTTCATTAGAACATATTCCGTTGTAGTAGCGATCGAACAGTGAAACGCACCCCACATTGCTTCGATACTCCAGGGACTCAATAAGCTTCTTCGCCCTCTCCTGTACGCGGTCGAGTAACTTCAAAATAGTTTTTTTTATCCCATGCATGTATTCCCTGTATTCCATTTTTTGTCGGATAAAGGTGGTATAAATATTAAGGAGATGAGATGGAGTGAAGTATGTCTTACACCGTCTTAAAAAAACGAGGGAACCGAAGCATTCAACTTCTATTGAGACATGAAAAATGTGATCATTCCATCAAGTATCACAATGAATTTTCATGCCAAGAATATCGAGAACTTCTGATTCCTCAATATTTATGCTCCATAATTACAGATGAAGCAGCATTTCCAGTCATATTGGTACTGAATGAACGACGATGCTGTCAGCTGTAAAAGAGTAGACAGGTTTGAAGGTCATTAAGAAACTGGGTAGGAGAAAGAACGGAACCAAAGCAAAGGGATGAATGCTGTTACACCACTTTTCCGATTGGAAAGCTAGTAAGTCCCTCGTAGAGCGCCCTCTACGAAAGCCATACTGCCGGTTGCTCAGTCAACTGTTGGACTATATATATTTCGCAAGATGGAAATTCAACATAGTTTCCACCAATTTTGAAAACGCAGAACTAATGACAATTGGGCGGTAATTTTCAGGTTTGTTGGCCGCCAACATTTTTGGGAATTGGCGTTACATTGGAATCGGCTGAGGAGACTTTTTATGTTAAGCTTCGGATTGGGAGACGTTGCGAAGTTTGGAGAACGAAAAGGTGGCAGAAATGGTACAATGATCCGAGTTACCAAGAGGTGCATTAACACTCACTTCGTACTTTCCAGGGTGCAAGGTGAGAAAAAGGTCGAGATTGTTGTTATGAAACCATTCAACACCTGAAATATATGTTAGCTCATTCACTAGTTGCGCAAGGTCATTATGCGCGGCGAAAAGCTGAATATATTGGCCTTCCGGAGCTGTGTGACTCGAATGGTGAAGCCAAGATGAGTTGTGAACATTGAAATCACCAGCAACGACAATTTCACAGTTCGGACAGCTCTCTCTCTCTCTCGGAAAGGAAATCGAAGTTGAATAAGGTTTCATCACTTGCCGCGTTTGCTAAACTCAGGATCAGACGTGCCTAATGGTTGCTGGCACTGATACACAACTTCATTACGCATCTTCATTGCAAGACCCCTGCGATCAGGAGATGATAACCAGGTATATAAAAATCCTGTGGATCAGAGTCTTCGGATAGAATATCAATTATTTAACCAAGTTTTCAACAGAAAAAGAATACGTGAATTTTATAATTTCTTTTTATTCTATTTTTACATATTTGGGGTATTCACACTGTGGTCATAAGTCATATGTCATAAAATAATAACGCACCAAAATATGACAAGTCTGAACACCCCGTCATAATTTAGTGTGCTATGTCATAATTGTGCCAGCTGATAAACATTTAACAACACTCCATTTTTAGTCGGACTATTGCGCATACGTTTGCATTTAGACTTAAATGTAAATGTTTTTTAATTGTTAATAAAGAACGCAATAAATTTCCTGTAAATTTTATAAAATGTCCATTATCGATTAAAATTTTCAATTTTTTTTTATTTATACGAACTTGCCGGTAACATGAGCTGAACTATATTTTTGGACGGCGGCAAGTGGAAAAAAGTTCACAAGCTGCCAGGCAAATCAGTTACACAAACACATATTTTCATTCAGGGCGAATAATTTATAAGGTTAATGCAGTGGCGAATTCACGCGAATTTATACATTACCTACACTGTCAAATTTGTTACATATTTTCCCGCGCCATTTTAATGTAATTTTTTATGCATGGAGAATTTTGACAGCGTAGGTAATGAATTCGCCGTTTACAGAAACAAATGCCTGTAAATTCGCGTGAATTCGCCACTGCATTCACCTTATAATTAATTCGCCTTGGTCGTGCATATACTTGGTAATTAATTTGCCTTGTTTTCATTCTTGTATTATTTAATGGTAGCGGCGGCTTAATATATTATCGCCGGCATGAATAAGGAATTGCAGCTGCTCGACTAAGATTTCTACTGCTATTTTATGACAAACCATAAACATACCTCAAAATGTCTTATTATAATATGACTTTTCTGTTTGAAGCACAACAACAATTTTTTTAAACTATTGCAAAATAATAAGACATTATGACAATATGACTGATATGACAACAGTGTGAACACCCCAATTGAAACAATTTTTGGTTAGCCTGAAATTCCCCATTTCTGATTGGTCATTACTAATATTCAACAAAGACTCAAAGTCATTAATTAAAAATTTTTAAAAAAAACATAAAAAAATATTTCATTTAGTTTTAATTTATTAATGAAACTTCGAAACGCTAAGAGATTTAGGAACATTCGAATATCGAATAAGACTATGGAAGCATTTCAGCTTACCGAATTCAAGTCCGCTACACCTCTCATCAGCGTATTTTTTTCCACTTTTCGAAGTTGGTAATTTGGTTGAAAATATTTTTGTTTGTTTTTACTTTTAAGTTTATACAGCTTTTATCTATGAGACAGTTAATATTTCTGACGCAAATCTACTACAATCATAAAAATAATATAACAAACAAAATATTAACAAAGAAAATTATATAAAAGATATGTATTCGTGAAGGCCAGAGTAATTTTTTGACAAAATACGTGCTCGCTGATAACACTAGACAACAAAATTACATATTTCAAATGCTATTCAATCTTTTAATAAATTTTCCATTTACCACATTTTATATACATAAATATATACTTATGCATATATACCAGTACATATAACTAACGGAAGACACAATCGAACGTGTTTTAGATGTAAACCAAGAAAAGAAACATCATTTATTTATTTATTTAATGCCATATTGGCCATATTTTAAGAAATAAACAGAACAGTTTAATGCAAAAATTAAAAGGGTTCCAGTAAGCTAAATCTATTTACTGAGTTCTCTGCCTCTGTTTTCGTTAGATGAACGCTTCAACATCTCGCTTACTTTATTGTTACTTTTTTGCAAAACGAGTTGAAGGATTCCCGATTTGTTCGTATTTTTTTTTTATCTCACATGGATGAGTAGTAAGTCTGTATTTAATATTACGTTAGCTTCATGTGTAAAAGTGCTAAGTCAAGTTTTTCAAATTTTATAGGAGAGACAAAAAACTCAATAACTTTAAACTTTAGTAAAGCTTCTTTTTTGAAACTGTTAATGTAGTTTTCTTAATTGTATGCCTGTTAAATAAATAAGAATGAAAATATATAAAAAATAACCTACACTGTCTTCTTGGACAATAATTTTAGCAATAGATAGGAAATTTTTTATTGTTATAAAAATACAGTCTTACTTCGTTGCTCTGAATATAAGAAATTAAATGAGAAAAAACTTAAAATTGTTCACAATTTATCACAAATAATAGTTTCAGTCTTACTTCGTTGCTGCTATCAAGTAAAAAAGTGCAGTCGGTATAAACCGACTGATAATATTTACCCTCTTTTTCCTTTTTCAAAGGTGAGGGTATAATAAAAACATTAAATTGTAAAAATAAAAACATTAAATTATTCATAAGGTAAATCATCATAAAATTGATGATGGTCTTTAGGCAAAGTTGCTTTTACCGATTGCAAGTCTTCGAATTTTCTACGACTTATTGGTTCTCTTCTTTGGTACAGCTGTTCCAAATCGCACCAATTTAGAGCAACTATGTTCTTATTAATTCGTTGGGGTAATATCTCCCATGAATTGGTGAATCTTAACTTGAACCATATTTCTCCACTTGGTTTATATTGTAATGCACGAATATCTGACACTTTAGCATCACCTTTACCACGCCCAGGACGAATGCTTTTATAGTATTCTATTTTATTAAATTTTTCAAAGAAGTCATGAGTCAAGTAAGTGACGTCGTATGGCTCAGGTTTTTTTTCTAGCTGCTCTGCATATGTTAATGTATTCAGCTGGAACGTCAACTGTTCTGTTTTTCAAAGCGTGCTCTATAGCAGAGTGAATGCTGTCGACCTCCATTTGCCCGTCTCCAGTATTTTTTGTTCGATGGTAATATTGTGTTTTAAAGCTGTATTAAGAAGGGCGTTACTCATTAGGCTATTGCGGTATTGATATCCACATCCATCACTAAAAAAGTTTATTTTAATTGTCTCCTCGTTGTAGCTAAGGCTTGGAAGAATTTTTTTTTCAATAAAGTGAAACCAAATACTAGCGAACTCTTCTGCATTAACTCCGCCTTCAGTTTCGTTCCATAAAAAGCAGTACCCGTTTTTGTTTATAAGGTTATAAAACACTAAATTGTGTACCTGCAATTTAGTTTTATAGTACAAGCTGCTAACTTGTGATCTTGGAGCCAATAGCACTGCTTGAAGGTCAACTGTAAATACAATTGATTCTTCAGATCTATCTTTATGTTTCTCATGTCTTGCTTCTTCCTTTTTATTTTGATGAAGATTGTAGACTTCAATTGGGATAGTGCCGACAGAGTAACGTGCATATACCTCGCATTGATCTTTTTTTGGTGCAAACAGGGCCAGATTTCTTTTCTCAAATATCGAATAAAATGAAGATAACGATAGTGGTTGGACGTTTTGAGTTGGGCACCAATCTTTAGAATAAAAGTCAAACAGCATTTTTTTCGAACGCCATTCTGGCAAAATATATTTTTCTTGCGTTACAGCTCGGCAGTAATGAGACTCCATAACAGGTAAAGAATCAAAAAATAAATGGATGGCTTTTTTGTCCTTAGAACAGTTTGTTTGAACTCTATTTTTGGCATTATTGTGAGCACCTAAAGGTGTCTTAAGCCAAGTAAGCACAGAACGTCTACCTACGTTCAATGTGTTTAAGAACAATGTTCTACATACGCGTAAATTTTGGTGGTTACTTTCAAGTGGTATGTTAAAGTTGGGGCTCTTCTGGAGACGCTTGGATTGGTGCGATTTCTAGTCTGGGCAGGCTTAGTCGTGAGAACTAAAGTATTGACATATATTTTTTTTTTGGTTCCAGTTCATCTGTCAAAAGTTTTTAAATATTTGCAGTCTTTGGGCATCGGTCACCTGTGCGCATTTCATAGTAGAAGTACCAGTTTTTTGTATACATTTACACCTTGCCTTCATTGCTCGCGGTTCTTTTACTATTGTATAATTCCAGACATCACCTTCCTACCGCCTCCTGTAATACCTTTTACCACATTCTCGTCGCTTTTTATTTTTTGCGGCAAGCCAAGAATCATTTTCCACTTGTTTTCTTTTCATTCGCTTTTTGGTTCTTACCAGCATGTCAAAAGAATTTTCCGAATCACTATTAAAGCAGTATGGTACCAGTCCAATAACTCCATCATCAGCTTCGATACCAAAAGAAGCATTATCAGTGCATTGAAGGCACTGTGCCGCACCGTTTTTGTTGCCGTTCAAATTCATTAGAATTTTCCAATATAAACAAATATTTTTTACATTTCGTTTTAAGTAAAGTAAAAAGAGTAATTTCTCACCTTTTCTGCTAAAAATATAACTTCAAAACTATTTATTTAGCTCATATAATGCGTTTACGCAACACAAGCTGCTCAAGTGGATGTTCTTAAGGACTGTTTTTTGATTTTAGATGGCTTTACGTAAAAAAAATTGCATTTAACGTTTTGAAAAATATTTACTATTCAAAATATAGGACCGTTTTTAGTCTGTCCTCTAAAATTTAAAAAATTGACTTAGCACTTTTACACATGAAGCTAACGACAGCTGACTTAGCACTTTTACACACCATTGACAAACAGCGTCACAAAAAATAAATAGTTACAAAAAATTTTTTTTTAAATGTTGTATTTTTAAATTTTCAATCGAACTGCATCAAAATCTCATTTTTGTAAAAAATTGACTTAGCAACTTTAAACGCTAATAGCACCCAAAATGCTGAACCGAAAATAACCCACAATATATCGAGCACTTCCATTAATAATTATTTCGTACACGTTTTGCCAAAATAGGTTGTATAATGTGTGCATAAGGTCCATCACAAAAACCTTATAGTCTATTAACTATAAAGATAAATATATATTTTATTTTGGTTTAAGCCCCTTAAGCTAAAACAGTACAAGATAAAACATATAAAAACGTCGTTATTAAAAGTATTTTATTACTTTATAATGTGGCCACTCAAGTTTGATAAAACTCCTTAGTACAATTATGGTTACAAAATCTTGTTGACTAGTGTAATAACTATCTATTTCTTAAATTTGTTTTTTTTATGTTCCTTATCTAAATATCTTTTATCTCATGCTAAATGCGTCACCCATACATATGTCATTAAATCATTCGATTAAGAAAATCAACCATAAACTTTAATTCGAATAAAAAGGTAAGGAATTTTCCTTAATTAATCCCTGAAATGGGGTTATATGAAATAACCAGCCTTTAAATTGGACCTACAATAATAAAATAAATCCCAAAAATTTAAATAAATAAATTAAAAAAATAATAAAATTATTCCCAAGCGTTAATTGAAATAAGTCTATATTTTTGGGACTTGGTTCATAACGAAATAACTAAAAAAATTTACTTGAAACTTGCCTTTCGGCGTTTTTCGGGACCGACGATTACGAATCTGGTATTAAATTTTAAAAAACTCCGACATTTTGAATTTGGAAAGTCTGACTTTAGATTCAGTACCAGCTACCCCGAAAAACACTGAGTGACGAGTTTCATACAAATTCAATAACATTACAAAAAATAGTCCGCCATATTGGATCCGCCATTTCGAATTTTCAAAATCCAATACCAGATTCGTAATCAGCGACCCCAAAACCCCCTCATAACGGGTTTGGAGCTGTAAAAGCGTTCAGGCGTTTCAAAATTAACTTGTTAACTTTAAAATCGTTTTTCTCCAAAACTCATTATTTCCCATAGATCCCTTTTAACTGAAACTGACACATAAATATATAAAATATATGAAATAAGTGCAGAATTTTTTTATGGGCTCATAAGAAATAAGTTCAAATATATTTCCTTAATCAAAGATGGCCAAATACTAATTTCTTCGTACATAATTCCATAACAAAAAAAAAAATTACTTTCAAAATGCAATGAAATACAGGCATGTTCTGACATCAGGGTAGTTTTAAATCACAAACGATTTTGATATTACGGAAGTGATATTTAGGTATTCTGAAAATCACAAGATTTTTAATTTTTATTAGTGATTTCGTTGTTCTAAATCAAGAGAAAACATCTGATTTTCTTTCTTTACAAATATTTTTTATGCATCTTCAATAATTGATTTAAAGATTTGTAGATTGATTGTTCTTAGTAAAATAATTAATTTTATTGCAAAACCAAACCATTTTAAGTGGGTGTGTGATAATTTTATTGCAGAGTTTAATGAAAAATACCTAAAAAAAAATTGGAGATTTGAAATCGTCACATCTGTAATCCGACTGGTTTCCCAACAATTGTGCGCCCAGAACATCTTTTCAGTGATTTGAAATCACTTAACAAAAAAGTGATTTTCAGAACATGCCCCGATAATCCCCAATATATTGAAAATTATTTCATAATGCAAAAACTCTCAAAATCTATGGAAATTTTTAGAGACTCATTTCATATTTTTTTTTTTATATTATTTCGTTGAGCGTTATTTCATACAGCACCGAAAGGTAATGAATCGCTTAGTCGGCCCTTCCATTTAAATATTTTAAATTTATTCATCTTAATTCGATAAAGAGAAATTTAACTTCCCGCAAGTAATTATTCGACTTCAGTTATTCGGTAGAAAGAGCAAACACTAACAATTATCTGATCATAATTCGGTTTTAATTTTTAGTTAAAAACAACATTTTATTTGCTTAAAATTTTAATTATCATTAAGCAAATAAAAAACACTTCAAAAACAGTTCTATTATTAAAGTTCTCTAATCCCGCCTATATAAGACGTGTACCAACGAACTAAAAGTTAAGTTTTTATTGAATCGTGCTTTCAGCCACAGAAGTGTTAAATAATTTCAACTTAACTAAAAACTAAAAAAAAATTGTCGCTAAATTTGCCAAAATAATTAATTAAATCAAAATGATTCCTAAAGGTAATTTTTATATAAAAATGTAGAAATTTAATTAATTATAAACAGAAATGTTGAATTAAATTTGAAACATATGAAGAAAAATTCATAAGGAGATTTGGATGGATGGATAGATGGGTTCCACGCCCCTCGAGCTCAATTTAAATGGAATGGTGTTCTACCCCATTCTCGACAGTGCTATCTTAAAAACCGTTGTTTTTTTGCGCAGATAATTCTTTTAATGTTTTTTTTTTTATAAAATTGACAAATGATCGTACAGGAGAATTAGAATTAATTAATTTAAATCCTAAACATTTATTCTTATTTCTATTTCTTACAGCTAAAATTTCACAAATACTTTGTATTTTCTTCGTATTTGTCTCATCATGTCACGCGCTTTCATCTCGAGTTTCACTAGATTTTGAAGCAAATCTATACTCAAACATAGGTGCAGAGCACCGTAAAGAAAGTATTTTCTATTCTCCGTTGTCCATAAAAACATGTCTGGCCATGACTCGTATGGGAGCAGATGGTGAAACTGCTAACGAAATAGATAAAGCAATGACAGGGTCAGGTCAAAAGCGCACAGAAGTGGCACAAAAGTATTTTGAAATCTTAAAAGAATATCAGAAGAGTGGAATTCTTAAGATTGCCAATAAAATTTATCACATGAAAGGTTTTGGAATTAAGAAAAGTTTTTTCAATTCGGTAAAAACCAAATTCTTGGCAGAAATCGCTGGCCTAAATTTTGATAAAAGTAGTGGATCTGCTAAAGCTATAAATTCTTGGATGGAGAAACAAACTAATAATACAATTAGAAATTTGATATCAAAAGATAAATTGAGTGGCGATACACCTTTGGTGTTGGTAAATGCTGTATACTTTAAGGGCGAATGGGCTTCTGAGTTTAATAAAAGCTTGACTACTACTTACACTTCCTATTTGGCGGACAATTCTACGTCTGATGTACAATGGATGTTCCAAACGAATAAATTCGATTTTGCGAATATAAAGAATTTCAAAGCTTACGCTGTGAATATGCCCTTTAAAAATTCCAATTTTTCTATGTTGATTCTATTACCCTACAAGAATGCACATCTGTCTGATATAGAAGAAAATTTAAAAACTCCTCCTATTTCTGAAATATTTGATTTGATGAATAAAAATAAGAATAAAGTCGTTGATGTATTTTTGCCACGATTCAAGTATGAATTCGAAGTTGATTTGAAGAATCCTTTGAATAATGTAAGAAATTTGATTTTTAATTTTTTTGTTCTATAATTTCTGTCCTCTGGTTCCTCCACAATTTATTTTTTTAATATTTTAAATATGTTTTTTTTTTTAATTGTATAAAGATGGGAATTGAACGGATGTTTTCAAGTAATGCTGAATTTAATAATATGTTAAAATCTTCTAAGGATTTGTATGTAAGTTCAATTGTCCATAAAGCTTTTATTGAGGTCAATGAAGCAGGCGCAACAGCTGCTGCTGCTACCGGTACGTATTTATTTACAATTTTATTGATTTCGAAAACTACTTTATTTTATTGAACGTTTTAGTGTTTTTTGCATTCCATGATTTTAGTTTTTGTTAAAAATTAAAAATGGCCTCAAACTAAAAAATTAAAAATTGTTTCAACATTTTCACATTGAAAACAAAAAAAATTTTTTTATGGCCATTTTTCCTATTTTGGTGCCATGTTTAAATTTTTTATTTTGAGTTTGGGGCAATTTTTCTTATTTACTTTATTATGAAATGGAAATCGGCTGCAAATTAGAAATGCAAAGTTGCCCCAAAATAGCAAAAGAAATATGTATGTATATCCCAAAAATTCTTTTTTCATATTTTTCTTGGGATATTTATTAAACTGAAAAATAAAAATTATACCAAAACCACAAGAAAAATTGTCCCAAAGTTTGTATTGATACTTTTAATATAAAATTTTGCTGCCATTTTTAAGTTTGGCCTAGAGGACATATTTCGGGTTATTTTACATGGATCCGTTTTTTTTATATCAAAAAAAATAAAGTACAAAGCTAATTTAGGATAAAACTTTCTCAAAACTTTCAATTGATTGTCACTTTTTGGAATAAAATTGGCTTAAGCACAGATTTTTTATTAAAATTTACAGGGTTGCTTGAACCACATTTATATATAATATGTACATACATACATACATACATACGTCTATGTACATATATGTATATACTGTAGGTCAAAATTACATTGTTCGAGTATGACTTAAGATCAAGCCATACACAAACACATTAATACATATATATACATACATATATTTATATTGATAAATGGGTATATATATATATATATATATATATATATATATATATATATATATATATATATATATGTAACCATGCAATTGTGTGAACTTAATTAAAGTCTTGCCTTGATTTTCAGTTTAAAGTATTTATTAATATTTTTATTTATTTATTTTTATTTTATAACAAACAGCAGCTGTAATGATTACACGAAACCCAAATCAATTTACTGATCGAAACTCAGCTCCGACGTTCGATGTTAAACCATTTAAATTTTTCATAGTGGATATGAAGACATATGAAAAAATATTTGAAGGAAGAATCAATCAAATTAATTACTTTAATTAGGAATTCAAGCAGGATGATGTTCGCTTTAGTTTTCTACGATGACTCAACATGTTCCAAGTTCAACTTTATTTATTTAACTTTCCTGCTGATAATAACGATATTAAAAAATATTTAAATAATTTTATATCGAAATTTCTGTAATAATTGCTATTATATTTTCACTACACCATTAAAAGTTGTATGTTTTGTCAAAAGCTGAATAAATAAATGAACTAACTTTGCCATTGGGGAAACTTTACTCAAACATTTAAAATTTTTTTTGGGCCCGAGATTTATTTTATCTCCCGTTTGCGTGCATCAGATCATAAATTGCAAATATATTTACTATGATTTAAAACGCATCTAATAATTCAACATGAAAACTAAGGATCTGTACAGACTATTGATGTTATGAGTACTCGTATTCGTATTCGATTATTCGCCCATTTCAAGATATTCGTATGTGCCAAATTCTAGCGTATATTTGTCGAATAATTTGCACATACTTTTTAAAGAAAAAATACATAAAGTTTAAAAAAGTACATAAAATGTCCAAAAATATATTTTTACTTTAAAAATGGAAGAACTAGAATTTCGCAATCTTCGAAAATATGTTCTCCGAAACAGCACTGAATTACTAATTTATTTAAAAGCGCAAACAGAGAGAGAAAAACGAAATCTCAAAGTATGTAAATAAAATAATTTAAAAATGTTTAGTAGAGGTCTTAAAATTCGGCATCTCAATGATAAATATCTAGACTAGTGTGACATTTTTTTTTTATTGTAACTGACACAAAGGGAGATATTTTTCCAAATAAATTTGATACATTAAATACCCTAAGCCTTAAAAGTGATATTCGTATTCGTATTTGGCGAATATTTTTTCAAGTATTCGTTTTCGCATTCGTATTTGCGAATACTACAAATTGATATTCGTAACATCACTAGAACAGACAGTTGCCAGATCAAACAATATTGGCAGTAAATTACAACTTACAACTGTCTGAATTTACAATTTTTGTCGGACAACGTTGCAGGAAAAACCATTGTCAGTGAATTTTAATACAAAAAACTGACAAAACATTGTGTGACATCTAAAAATTGTCTGAACTCAATTCGTTTTCATTGTCAGATAATTTTCAGGCAATTGACAGACAACTTTTAATTGTCAGATGAGGAATTTTTTTGCATCTGACAATTTTTATACTGTCTGTAAATAAACAAACGAAACGAAAACGAATTCGGATAAGAGCGCGCTGTTTAATGGATCGATTATGGATGGCAACCGAACACCAGTTGCGTTGTCAGTTGCTGACAATTGTATTACGGATAGGAACTGGCAACTGAGAGGTTCCAGTTTCAGTTGCTATTGAAGGCCGTGCTTCACTATCATACACAGTCGTGCGATCTGCCAAATATGAAATGTGTGCTGAAAAAGTATGGTAGTGTGTACTAAAAATGCAACTGTGTGACAGATTTTTTGGCTAGTCGTGCGATTTGTAAAATTTTATGAAAATTTTCATAAAATGATAGTTTTTCTGCGATCAGAGGAGTATTTATTGTCAACCAGAAGTTTGGCATCAGTTTTGTATGATAGTTTGGTTACAGACCACTTTTTATAACCAATAATATGTATATTATTTCCACACAAATAAGGACACGTCAATTTACTTTATTTTTAAATACTTTATTTATTAATATGAAATTTAAAAAAATGTGTTTGGTGCCGCTTTCGTAACTTTTCTCTTCTCGGTTTTTCTAGGGTTACCAATAATTTTATTTTTAGTATTTATGTGGGTTTGTTTAAAGGGTTACCGCCACAATAGTATGGCACCAACAACACCATTTTGAAACGATTTTTAAAGTCGGTCAGATTTTTGCACGATTTTCCTGCGAATGAATCGTACGATTCTGTAGGAGAGTGAAGCACGGCCTTTAGTGATTTTCTGGCAACCAGAAAGTTTTAGTTGCCGGCTGGCAACGCAACTGAAGTTCGGTTGCTATCCATAATCAAGCCATAAATGTAAAAATCACTTAATACAAATAAAAATTCTTATATATTATTTGTGATCAATTTCAAAGCACTTGCATTCGTTTAAAAGAAAACCCGCCTAAAAGAAAACCTGCTTAATTGAAATATTCTTTGATTAAAAAATATTCTAAGTTATATAAAACAAATACCGCGTAAACGAAAAATGTTTTAATTTAATGGTATCGAAATACC
Organism: Lypha dubia; assembly: GCA_947311025.1. Lineage (NCBI taxonomy): Eukaryota > Metazoa > Arthropoda > Insecta > Diptera > Tachinidae > Lypha > Lypha dubia. Next base: position 54,635,688 of record OX371264.1, read on the forward strand.
TATTAGCGACTGCTCATTTCAATTAAATATAATTAACTATTTATTATATTCAAATATAGTTGGAAGCTTAAACATATTTCAATTTTCAAAATGAATCTGAAATGAAAAACATACGAGTATCACAAATGTTTTACTTCTATTGCTATAATTTCTTTTTACAGAGCAATTTTAAAATAAGTTCGTTCAACTGAAACATTGTTCTCTTATCTGAACTTCTTTTCATCGAAAATCTCGCATAAATGAAACAAACTGCTTGTAATTGTACATTTCCTTGTTATTTTAAATAATAAATAAAAATAAAAACTTTTGTTTGTTTTTTGTTTTCATTTATTAATCCTATCCGATATTTCATCTTCAGGGAAAATATTAAAACTAAAAATAATAATAAATATGTACATACATTTATAACAAAATAAATTAAAAACCGTAATAACAAGAATAATTTCTATCTAACTCATCTGTTAACACCTACAACATATTCTTTCAAAATGGTAATGTAACTAATAATTTCGGCAAAATATTGAAAAAACATATTTATAATTTTCATATGATAATTTTAAGATTATTAATACAACAAATACACAAACATATTAGTGCATTAAGAATACTAAGAGTAAGTATAAAGGATAACTTAAGAGAATATGATTTTAAAATGCTTATGTTAAGTGAAGGAATTATTTATGATAATATTAAACACAACAACAACACTACACTGAACAAAAAACTTGTCAAAATAAGAGACAATGAAATCTCAAATATGAGAATGATTTTCAATAAGGAATGGTTTATTAATAAAACAACGAAAATTATACCTTCTAACATACAGTCGATACTATCTTTAGGCCCAAAATTTGGATTACCCTACACTAAAAATAACATGCCATTATTCAGATGTTCAATGTATCCAAACTATTTGTGATAAGGAAAAACAAGAAATGGCTCGAATAAAATTTCTAACTTTATTAGAAGACCCCAAAAGAAGAGTTAAACCAGATATTAGAGACGCATTAATATTTGACACAGTGAAACAAACTGAAAAATTCTGAAAAGAGAATAAGGACATAATTATATTAAATTCAGACAAAGGCAATAAAACCGTAGCAATGGATAAAATCGACTACCTTCTACGAATGCAAAATATTATCGGGGATATGTGCATATAAGTATAGACGACTAAAGAGAGATCCTACACTAAGCTTACAAAATAAGAACAACAGCTTGGTAGAAAAATTATTCAATTTGAATCTCATAAATCAATTTGAGAAAAATAAACTTATGAATAGGATTGCAGTCTCTCCAAGAATGCATGGCTTAACGAAAGTACATAAAGAAAATATGCCTTTACGACCAATATACTCTTCAGACAATTCACCGTCATATGCACTTAGCAAATATATAACGAACATTTTAAAAAACTTGACAACTAATTCAATATATATCGTAAAAGACTCAAAAGAATTTAAGATGAAGGTGGATAATACTCCAATTAAAGATGACGAAATATTGATTTCTTTCGATGTAATTTCATTGTTCCCCAGCATTCCAGTGGATCTAGCGATGAATACAATTGAAAACTATTGGAATATATTAGAAAAACACACAAGAATACCTAAGACGCTATTTATGGAAATGTTGAGATTTTGCATTAGAGATTGTAGATATTTTAAATTTAAAGAATTTTATTATCAACAAAATATAGGTATGCCAATGGGAAGAACTTCTGAACACTGTTTTGGAAAAACTGAAAATCAAACCTAGAGTAATGACGAAATATGTAGACGACCTGTTTGGGATAATTAAAACTAATCAAGTTGACGAAGCACTAAGGGCATTGAATGAATATAATAGACATAAACAATTTACTGTAGAAAGAGAAAAATGCAACAAACTGCCATACCTAGACACATTAATCCTTCGAGAGGGTAATATGATCTAACTAGACTGGTATCAAAAACCTATGTCATCTGGCAGACTTATAAACTTCGATGGTGCCATAGTACGTCTTAGTACCCCACACCATAACGCCGCCCTCTCGGATGAGATGTCGGTTCAAAAATCGCTCTTATTTGCGCAGATCATGGAAATAATAGTTGTAGCCATCAGGCCCACCCAAATTAAACTTCTTCTCGTCCGTAAATACAACGGTTCTCCAGTCATTTACATGACCTCTTTGCTGCACATCCTATACCATGTAGTCTCTTGCGAATTGAAGCCGCTTTTCCTTACGAGGAGCATTAAGTGTCGGCTTTTTTTGTAATTTCAGGTATTTAAGATACTCACAGCTCTTAATTACTCCGCGTTCTGATGACTTGCTCGCTGGCACTTCAGCTTGAGGTCTTATTTTTGACAAGGATAAGGCAGAATTAAAGCAATTCTGATGATTTTCCTTTAAAATTTTTGAAAATCCCTAGAGGTCCTTGATGTAATTGTCGACAAATGGTGGGGTTCGTTAAATTTGTTTAGCTATTGCGCGGTTAGAATATCCTTCAGAACGGTAAACATCGATTTTAGCTTTTTCCGATAGATATAATTTTTTTTTTCAATTTTGACTCGTAAAATGATTAAGATGTAATAAATTGTAATAAAGAAACGCTCCCTACAAAAAATCATCGCTTACTTTAAAAATAACAAAAAATAAAAAATAAAATGCCTTTATTCAAGTGAACCAGAATAAGTAACACATTTTGGGACTTTTTTTTATAAATTGCTTAAAAAAAGTTCTTTAGTTAAGTGGTTTTTTGTTGTCATAATTTTTTTTTATATCTCAAGATGTCTAGCTTCCATTTCCATTTTAAAATTCTGCAATCGGTTAAAAATTGCAAAATATACAGGCTGCTGAATATGGAATTTTTAGTGCATTTAAATAAGTGAACCGGAGTGTATGTATAAAACAATCGTTTTCCCTTTTCCATGTAAATAAAATTCAAAAACATTTTTAATTAACAAAAAAGATTTATTTAATAAAATACATGTAAATAAAATTTTGATGAATTACATAGTACGCACTGCACTCATATTTGAATAAATATATAAATATCCTTAATATATCTTAATATATATGTAAAGCTTCGAACTCATTAATTTTTCAAATCGCGTTATTTATTTCAATAGTTGAAGTTATCGATATAAACCAAAAAACGCGATATCAAAATAAAAAAAGTTAGGGCTTTCTATATTAAGGCAACGATATTTATAATGGCTGTTATCTATTCAAATATGCACATATGAATATTTTTATTTTTAATATTTTTAAACAATTTTAATACAAAAATGGCTGGTTTTGTCTACTCAAACTGTTTCGATTGTTCATAGTAAAGTCAAAGTGATCGGAATTTATGCTTATAAAAAACAAACGATCGTTTTGATTTCTGTCGGAATACAATGCAGGAGTTATGAATTTATTTATTAAAGAGAATTTTTAATATATGGCTGTAATACTAAAAATTCCTTAAATTTTAAGTGAAATCATGAAAATAAAGTGAATTTTCAAAGCATTGGTGTTATAAAATAAATATTTATAACAATTACATACAATTCGTCAGTACTTTCATTCCGACTGATAACACTGCGATAGTCGAAAAAATGAACTTCGATGAATCCTTTTCGAACTATTAGGGGGGAGTCCCCTGAGTGCGAAAGTACATTTGGAACTGTCCGATTGGCTCCAATTTTTGAGAAATCGGTATATATCCATTTTTCATGGATATAGCTAAATCTGCGCTATTTAAAAAATTTTTATTCGACTGTATTAGTTTTTTTTTGCCATCTTAACTTTCATTTACGGAATATTTTGACTTTTTTTCAAAATTTCAAGTAATTTAAACCATTAATGTCGATCAAAAGTAACGATTTTTAGCCATTTTTTCAGGTTTTTATTTCGTTTTACCAAAATTTTCCTAACATTGGCCTCAACATATGTAAGCTTCAAAATCAAAATGTACTTTCGCACTCAGGGGACTCCCCCCTAATAGTTCGAATAGGATTCATCGAAGTTAATTTTTTCGACTATCACAGTGTTATTAAAATCAAAATTTATTGATTCATCTTAAAATTTTTAGCAAGCAAACAGAAACCAATTTAATGTCGGTATTGCCGGTTCGACTACGGTCAAATTGCATCGCGGGTTGTTTTAGTTACAAAACGAAATTATGCAATAATTTGTCCTTCTCTACTTATTATTAAAATTAAAATTTTTACTTTTTGTTGCTTCTCCTAATCAAAAGAATTATTATGAAAAAAAAATTATGTATAGTTTTTATTTTTCAAATTTCTGCGCATTACTTTATATAACAAATTCTTGTGTAAACACACGTTTTCTAAATAAACCTTAAGAAAAACAATTTTTAATTGCTTTATTACTTTGTTTTCATTTAAATGTTTTAAGTTTATTGCTAAATACGTCAAATGTTGGTAGTCAGATAAATAAGAGCAGAGAAACAAGGAGATAAAAGCAAAGCACCCACAGATGAAATTACTCTGAGAGTAGCTGGTAACAAAATTTTATTAGTTTATTTTGTACTGATCTTAAGAAGTTTAAGGTCTGTTATGTCTTTAGAAAATGTGTTCAACAATTGACGTCAATGAAATAATCATGTTTATTAAATTAAACTACAGATTTTATTTAATTGACATGGAAACAGTTTTTAGATAAAAAAAAATATACACTCTTTGTTGTAATTTATATAATTTTCATAATAATTTTTAAAAGTAGGAAAAGCAACACAGAAAAAAGTAGTAACTAGTTTTAACCCATTAACCGCCAAATTAAAACCAGAAGTGATAATTAATAAAAAAAATTATGTTTTTATTCATTAGGTACGAAATTGATATGAGATTATCAAAAATTTTTAAAAAGTTATATGTGGGTGGAGTAGAATTGGTGTACTCAACTGAGTAAAGTGGCGGGATGCAGCTGAAAATTTTCAAAACATTTTTTTCAATGCATAATGTTTTCCATCATTTCTTGCATTGTCAGCGAACTTTTGCATGACATAAAACACATCTTAACTGTTTTTCTAACTTTTTGGGGTAGTGACCTACACCATCTTGAGGAAACCCCATCACCAACGAGAATGAAATTCGAGCCTTATTCTTCGTGTTTCGGCGTAAATAGTAACTTGCAATGGATCGCAGGAATAAAGGTTTAACAAAGCCATCGCTATGACTCATAACATATAATCGCCAAGCGTTCGCAATTACAACGAATGGCAATTCTGTAATGTGAAATTGACTGGTCCAATACATCTACTCCTGCAATATGTTTGTTTTAAGACTGAAACACCTTTCTAGCACTGGCATCAATTTTTTGTCGTTGAATAGAAGACTACCGTTTTACAGCTCCTAATGATTCCAGTGAGTCATAATTTGTTGCTATTGTATAGACGCTATTGTCTTTCTATTTTACCAACAGAATTTCCTTTTGCTTGTCAAACATATAGTCATATGAGCCTCGGTCTTCTTTTTCATTTCTTTAGTACTTCTCAATGAAAATTTTTTTGTTCTGTTCTCTCTTATTATTCCAGTCGCACGAAATGTAAAAAACTGCTTATCAGGGTGATGCCCAACATATTTTACCATCGACTCATCAATTGAAATGTGCTCGTGAAATACTCCCCACTGAAGGATTTCAACATTTAATTACTTTAATCAAACCAATCACAAATTTTGGGAATTCTCTTCTTACATATTTAGATAAACACGTCACAATTTTATTTTATGGATTCCGCCGCTGTACTCAATTTAGTACAGTGGTATTTAAAATTGAATAACTTTGTAAACGTTACTACACCATTTTTCAATGTAATTCAGAAAATTCCAAATGAAATTGAGAATTTCAAGTTTAAATTCAGAAAATTCCAATTAAAATTGAGAATTTCACGTTCAACATCAGAAAATTCCAAATGAAAGTGAGAATTTCAAGTTCAAATTCAGAAAATTCCAAATGAAATTGAGAATTTCGAGTTCAAATTCAGAAAATTCCAAATGAAATTGAGAATTTCACGTTCAAATTCAGAAAATTCCAAATGAATTTGAGAATTTCACGTTCAAATTCAGAAAATTCCAAATGAAATTTAGAATTTCAAGTTCAAATTCAGAAAATTCCAAATGAAATTGAGAAAGTTCGATATAATATTAAGAAATTGATTTGTTTTAAACAAATAGGTAAACTTTACACAACTTTAATCAATTGTGATATTACTTAAGGCAAAAAATAATTGAAACATATTACATAAACTTCAATAATTTTTTGGTCAACAAAATTAACGGCTTTGTCAGAGCTTGAAAACAAGTGGTCTGGATAGATGAGACTAACTTCAACTTATTTTGCCGTCGAAAACGTGGTTGGTATCGTGTTGCAATTTGTACGTCAGGCTTTGTCCAAATGAATAGTCGTAGAGGTTCATTCAACGCCGATACTGCAAATGAATGGGTCAGAGGACTTTTTGAGAAATGGGAGGATTTAGGGAATCAGTTATCCGAACTCGTCTTGGTATGCGACAATGCTCCCTGCCACAGTCGCTTACATCAAATTTTTGAAACTACACCAGCGAATATCTTACGATTGAGTTCCTACTCAACAATGCTTAATCCCATTGAAATTATTTGGTCCAAAATTAAAAGTAGTGTAAAATCCAAAATAAATATACCAAATGTAAGCCCGCCTAATGTAGGTGAGTAGAGGCTGATATATCTTGAAGAAATCATAAACACTTCCAAGTCGTGCATAACTACCGGAGATTGCAGTAGAGCTATACAGTACACAACTACATTTTTCCAAACTACTCTGCAATTAGATGATATGCCTGTTGGGCAGTAAAATGATGCAAACATGTACATATTTACAATTATTTTATATCTGCATTATTTTAATGTTACATATGAAGGTATAATTAATTTTGTTAAACACAAATCTCCCGATTTCAATATTTTTTTTATTTCATATAGAATCTGAAATTCTCAATTTCATTTGGAATTTTCTGAATTTGAACTCGAAATTCTTGATTTCATTTGGAATTTTCTGAATTTAAACTTGAAATTCTTAATTTCATTTGGAATTTTCTGAATTTAAACTTGAAATTCTCAATTTCATTTGGAATTTTCTGAATGTAAACGTGAAATTCTCAATTTCATTTGGAATTTTCTGAATTTGAACTCGAAATTCTCAATTTCATTTGGAATTTTCTGAATTTGAACTTGAAATTCTCAATTTCATTTGAAAGTTTCTGAATTTAAACTTGAAATTCTTGATTTCATTTGGAATTTTCTGAATTTAAACTTGAAATTCTCAATTTCATTTGGAATTTTCTGAATTTGAACTTGAAATTCTCAATTTCATTTGGAATTTTCTGAATTTGAACGTGAAATTCTCAATTTCATTTGGAATTTTCTGAATTTGAACTTGAAATTCTTAATTTCATTTGGAATTTTCTGAATATAATCGGTAATGTTCTGAATTACATTGAAAAATGGTGTAGAAGATAATTTTTTTTTATTTATATATTTATAAAATAAAATAGGACTTATCAACATAGTAAAGGCTGAAAAAGAGAAAATTCTATGTTTACCTCGCCTCACCAGTTTTGTAACTTATATTCAGTTGTCAACAACAAACTTCTTATCCAAATGGGCTGATAAAGCCAACATATGACTAACACATATGTACCAACATAACAAAAAAATTTCGATAATCGAATGTACATACACAGCCCGCGAAAGTTCAAAATTCACCTATTCATTTGTACAAACCTCGTATGTATGTTCATATCCGTTATACATAAAATTCACGACGAAAGAAGAAAACAATCAAGATTTTGATTTTGAAGCTTATGTTGAGGCCTATGTTAGGAAAATTTTGGTAAAACGAACTAAAAACCTGAAAAAATGGCTAAAAATGGTCAAAAATCTTTACTTTTGATCGACATTAATGGTTTAAATTACGTGAAATTTAGAAAAAAAGTCAAAATATTCCGTAAAAGAAAGTTAAGATGGCAAAAAAAAACTAATGCAGTCGAATAAAATTTTTTTAAATAGCGCAGACTTAGCTATATCCATGAAAAATGGATATAAATAAAATAATTAATAGGAATTCTTTCAATAACAATTATTAATAGGATAAAGGAAATTAAAGTTAATTTAATTGAAAAAGAATATATTTCATTTGATTAATTTAAAGGTTTTAAGTTAAAAAAACTAATAGCCTTCAACCGATTTCTCAAAAACTGGAGCCAATCTGACAGTTCCAAATGTACTTTCGCACTCTGGGGACTCCCCCCTAATAGTTCGAAATGGATTCATCGAAGTTCATTTTTTTCGGGTCAAAAACTATCACAGTGTAATTAGAATAGGGAAGAATGTATGTATATACAATGTGTGTGCTTTTACTTTAAACCTTTCAAATATGGCTGTATTTTGAGAGGTTCACTGCAGTACACACATACATATACATACATACATTCATATAATTACGAATTTTTACAAAATTAATACTAAAGGCCTTGTTTTATAAATTAAAGTTTCAAATAATTACTAAAAACACTTAAGTAAAGATTCAGACTATTTATTAATATAATTTTTCTCGTGAAAAATTACTTGGCGAAGCTTGCACGCCTCCATGAGTGAATGTTTTTATAGTTCTCAGAAATTTCAATACACCCGCAAAATCGAAAGTTACAAATAAGAAATGATGATGAATTTTTACTTAGTTAAACTAAATTAAAGATATGAGAAAAGATTAAGTTCTCTTCTGTTTGTCACAGTTTAAAAGTTGGTAGATTCTGCACAAATAAAAATATGTACATATGTAGTTTAGAAAATATATTTCGTATATACATATATATTATACATATATATATATATATATATATATTTTAACAACGATTTTGAGGGAGTACTTCATTTATGTTTTAGTTTAACAAACATCCTTGAATTGAAAAACATAAAGTAGAAGCGTCATCCAAATGTTTTTCAAGAGAATTTTTAGTGCCACAGATTTGCAAATGTTTGGAATTTCATAAAAGTTTTCGAGTTTGACAAATCTATCAGTTTTTGGAAACAGATTTAGCTAAACTAAACTAAAATTTTAATGTAGTTTAAGCCTAGTTTAAATAATTCAGCACAACAAGTGTCAAAAAACAGGTGCTTGTTGGTAGTTTAAATATCGACTTTTTTTATGCGCTTAAAAATGGTTTATATGTTTACTGATTTACAGCTTGATTGGAAAAACAAATTTTAACCTGCCGAGATTCTTCAGCCAAAAGGATTAATTTTTTTGACATACTAGCTTTTACCCGCGGCTTCGCCCGCATTGAAGACATACTATAGTAAATTGGATTGGATATTGACGTGACTGTGGGTAATACAGTGCGACGGTTTTACAGCATCAGGATTGGAGCTTCATTACTGGAATGCTAGATGGCGTTGAAATAGCAAGAATTTAAGATTTTTTGACAAACAATTTTTTTTATCTTTCGTAAGAAATAAAACTTTTTTTTAATAAAAAGTATCCTATGTTACTTCTAATACCTCCAAGAATATGTGTGCAAATTTTCATGATGATCGGTTTAGGAGTTTTTGCGTGAAAGCGCAACAAACAAACGGACATTCACATTTATAATATTAAGTATGATTTCAAACTTGAATTTTTTAGAGCTGGTTTTTTATGTTCAATATCTGAGCACAATTTTTTTAAATATTTTTTCCATGTTGGTAGTTTCATTCTTAATTATCTTCAACTATTTGTAAAAATCATCCTCGAGTAAATAAAGAGATAAAATCTAAGTTAATCTCGCACTATAAATGCCATTCCTTAGTTTTTGTGCAGGGTGGTGGCGGGGATAGGATAGGATAAAAGAAACCAGGCGTATTTATACAGACATCGTTAATTCCAAAACAATTTAAAAATTTTCAAGAAGTTAAATGTGAGCCTCTATTAAAACGTACATACATATGTATGTATGTACATATATGTACATACAAATTTTAACACATTCCGTCGTAACGCTAATCTGGGATAATAAACATCAAGTATCGTTCGCAATTATAAATTTAATTAATTAGGAAACTCTTCGTTCACTGGCCTTCGAGAGCTATGCATTGTTGAATGTTAGGGAGTTACAGTTTCACGTTGTTTTTAAGAACTATTTGCAAGAAATATGGAGTGGATTTTGGGAGTACCTATTAATTTATACAACAATGATCGTATACATAAGAATTTTATCGGAAGAAATTCTTTTATAAAGAAATTGTTAAAGGCGTTGGTAGGTATTATCCACTTATTACCATACCACATCTATGTATACATGCGCCATGGCCCCAACTTCACAATAGCTTGGCTTTAACAAAACAGCAGTCCAACAGTCGTTTAAGTAACTTGCAAGAGTATCTCTTCGAAGAGTGAAACACGATTTTTAACTATTAACAGCCCTCCAATGCCCGCCAAAATGCGTATACGACGATTAATTCGTCCAACAATCGTCAGAATGACTCGCAAAAGCATTATTTGGAAGAGTAAAATATAATTTTACTTCAACAATCGTCTGGACGATTAAAAAAAGAGCCGAGAAATGATCGCGCTCGTCAAATAATCTTGCAAATGCTGGCTGGGTATGTATGTACGTTCTATATGTATGTATGTGCTTTTGGATCGGTTGTATCACAATATACACCGAATTGACTCGAGACAGATTATATTTATATTTATAGGATTATTATCACTTACGCAGTCCTATACTATTTGATGTCCTTTTGTGATGTATTTCTATTCAAATTAATGTTAGAAAACACAATACTTATTAAATATTATTGTGTACATATATACATAATTCACATTCTAAATACTATTATGTAATTAGTTAATTTAAGTTTATTTTCATTGATCTTTTACATATTAACTTTATAATGTCTGTAAAATATCAGATTTTATCAATCATGTATGTAAGTATGTATGTATGTTCGATGTACAAAACAAATTTGACAAATTCAGTTTAATTAATACCACTGTAAAGTATAAATATGAGAATTACTAATGACACACCATGTGGGGCAAATGTCCACTTCTAGCACGGCGGCAGATTTCTGCTCTTTTCACAAAATTTTTAACCACATTTTGCAACAAAGCTTCGCTTATCTCGTCCATGCAGCGGCGAATTTCATCTTTCAGAGCGTCAGTTGTTTGTGAATCCCGGTCTTTCAACAGGCTAAATGGCGAGTTGAAATCGGCAAATCGAGAAATTGCCCTACAAAAATGAGACTAATCCATACATGCGTGTATGCACTACTCCACAATGGAGTAGGACTACACCAAAACTATTCCAAATGTATGGGAAAAACATGGTCCAATCTACATTGCGATGTCCTAGGGCTGGACCACGTAACCCAAAAACTACTCTTTGTTACTAATCCAAGGGGTAAACACAGGGATTAGTTTCGAAACTACTCTATTTTTCTAATCCATGGAGTACCCACAGGGGTACTCCGATAAAAATTTATACATACATACATACATATGTATGTATCTCTGTCACTAATATAATTTAATGATATTTTAAGTACATACAAAATGTGGGAATTCAGCTTTTACATTACATTTAAAAAGATACAAAATAAAATTCAGAAATTGAAAAAAAACGAACTAAATTGTGTTTCTTTAAGCTTCCATGAATTTGTTTTAATTTTAACAGGGGATTTCACAGAAAAAAATTTTTCACCAATTAACTCTTTACTTAAAAGTATAAAAAAATTTGATTAAATATTTAATTTATTTAATTAAAGTTTTAATTGTAATAAATAATTTTAGTATAAAAATTTAATTGATACTATTAATTTGTTTACTAGTGCAAATACTACTAAAAATTGCAATTGCAACAGTTTCAATTTAATTCCAAACATTTTTAGTGTTGCCAAATGGTATTTAACTATAAATATGTGTACAAGTGAAATGGTCCACGGCTGCATTACATAGGAGTAGTCCAAAAACTACTCTTTTTCCTAACCTCAAATTTACCCACCCTTTATTTTTCAATTATTTATATGCCGTAAATATATACAATTATTAAATAGTAATATGCTGCATTTTCCATTAAAATTTAACTTGTTTTTGGATTTCGTTTGATTTATGTTTTTTTTTTCAGTCCCTTACTGAAACAACTAAAATATGATTCAAGATTTTTTTACCTGTCAAATACGTCAGTTAATTCTGCGAATTTGTAGTTGTATGTACACCATTTTGTGATCTAATTATTTTATGACCTTTGTAAGATTTTAGCATGCACGTGCATAAAACCATTATGCAAAATCCCTAATGAATACCTGTTTTATTTATTGATTTATTTATTTACGTATAAAAGTCTACATAATGGTTTCATACAGAATTTAGTGACAAAAAATACAAGATTATTTATCATATAAACGAATAGGTGGGGAAAAGGACAAATTAACAATTTAGAAAAATTATAATATATCGCTTGATAACATTTAAACTTAAAGAATAATCAATAAGTTGATATAATTCGTTAAAATTGACACAGATTCTTCTCAGCGGAAATTAGTAGCAATAACGATTCCGTGGATCCATTTGATTTGAGGCCCGTCACATCATCGCTTTTACTACGCCTGCCCATTAATTCGATCCGATGGTTGATGTATATGGCAGATTTGATGGAAACAAAAGCCAAACGATCCTGCGATATTCCAGAAAGAATAGATAATTTTTTATTGAGATTTCCAATTTAGTGAATTGCTTGAAAAATCATTATTGGGGTTTTTTCCAAATTAATGTTACTAAGAAAAGAATGATTTGGGCACACCCGTATTAATTCATGTATTTAAAAAACATTTATAATCGTCAAATTAAGACTAAATTAAAAACTACGAATAGTAAATTAGTTTAAGAAATACATAGTTGTTATATTAAAAGTAAAATATGAAATGAAATGTTCACAATAGTGTAAATATTTGACAGCAATTGTATAATTTTATATATTAATTAAAATAAAACTTTCATCAGAATAACAAATGGTTTAAAAATTATTTTTTAAATGTTTAAAGTTTGTGGTAAATATTTTAATAAAATTTGGATTTGAATATTCTACTTTTTGTCGCGTAACCTCATCCAGCAATTAACCCATTTTGTTCGAATTGTCCGCCTCTTTTACTAAATTTAGAACTAGTTACGGTTTACACAAAAAACAAAAAACGAATAATACATACAATTTTCTTTAAAAAACAAGGTGAAGTGCTTAATGACAAAAAGTATTTCTATGAAAATCCACATATGCACAAGCACTAAACCAATTTTTTATATAAATTTTTTTCAAGGGTTTAGGGTGGAATAATTAACGGAAAATTTGCTTTTATCGAATAGAAAACACTAATGTTGGTTTTGTGCAACAAATAATTATTAACCGTATCATTAATTTAATAATTATATTGAATGGTGCATTTCGAGTCCAAAATTTGATTCCAAAGCGATCTTAAATCGCCTTAAAATATATATATGTACATATGTATATTTTTTTCAGTTTGCGGTGAGGGGAATATAAAGGGAAAAATAATCGCCGGTACCCGGCTATTTCAAGCAATTCTCTCATTCTTTTTTTTTTTTATTTGAATATTTGACATTTCTTTCCATTCGGTGTTTCGCTTCTTGGTGTGTAAATCATTTATAGTTTCAATTAAACGCAAAAATTACACGTTTTAAATATGTAAAAATAATAAAAATATTATAGAGTAAAAATTTTTATTAAAAGCTTCCTACATTTTGTTTATTTTATTGAAATTGTTTATTTTATGAAGCACAAATGTCAAATTGTAAGAAAATAAAAGCTAAACAAAACAGAAGAATTGCCCAACTAAAATCGTCGTGTGTGAACATAAAAGCAAGTCCAAAAGAGATTCTGAAAAAGTTGGGCAATTAAAATCGTCGTGTGTGACTTTAGACTAAACAACTACATACATATGTACATGAATAAAATATGTGTTTCATGTTCTCTTTTTATAAAAGAAAAAATGGCGATGTGTTTCAATTTTGTGAGCTCTATATTCAATACCAATAACACTACTCAGCAGCAAAATCACTTTTTGGCTCAACTTTAAATAAAACTATGTGGACTATATGGATTTTGATGTGCTAAACTCAATTCCGTTTCCGGTTTTTCTCCACCACGTAGGGTTTTTTATGGGCGTGGCAATATTTTCCCCCTAAATTAGTCACGTACGAAGACATATTTCAGCCTAACTCGACAACGACTCATCCGATTTTCATAAACAAAACACCAAAAGATGCATAAGAAAATTTATATTTAATTTAGTTCAAAATAGTTTTTTTCTATATTTTATCGTTTTGGAATTTCAGAAGGAAAATTTTTATTTTGTTTTGAAAAATTCGTTTTTTTGTTCAGTTTAAAAATGCAATAAAAAAAAGAAAAGCAAATATTTTATATTTTGCACATTTGAGCTGAGAGCTAAATACCTCTAGAATAAGCTAAGGTATAAATCGTGAAAATCGATTAACAAATGAAGACCTTATTCGCAATTTATCGCAGGTACCCAATTTTGAACGAATATGTGTGCAGCCAACCTTATATATTGCGATAGGTTTGCGCTCGCTTAGCAGGCAGGTAATGGAAATAAAGGCCAAGGGTATTTTGTGTGGTTCTTGGAATTAAAAATTTCGTTGTAATTGATTAATTTTTTTCAGCTGCATTGGATTTATACATCAAATAATATTTTTCAAATTACAATGAAAAACTCAATTTTTAACAAATCTAGAACAAATAATAGAGGCTTTGAAAAAGATATGAATTTATTTGCAGACTTCACATTCTAAGTGATATAAAAGGTTTTTCAATAACAGTGACATTATTTCTTTTAAAAAAAAACACACTTATTGTTAAGGAAATTCAAAAGTTTTATATTTAATGTGAAGTACAATCGATACAATTAAATTCTAAATAAATCGTCATTCAAATGGCCTCCACGACTTCTTCTGCAGGAACGAATTCGATGAACCCAATTTTCGAGCACTTTTTCCACTAAATCAAGTCGTATGTCATGAATGGCACGTTCAATATTGACTTGTTAAGCTTGAAAAGAGTCTGGTTTATTTCGAAAGACCAATGACTTCAAAAACCCCACGAGAAATAGTCTAATGGTGTTAAATCACAACTTCTTGGAGGCCATTCAATATCACAATTTCTTGAAATAATCGAATCTCCAAACTTTTCTCGTAGTAATTCAATTGTTGCATTTGCTGTGTGGCACGTAGCCTCGTCCAATGGCTTCAGTTCTTGAGTGAGAACAATTTTATACGGATGCAAAACCAAATCCTTTCTCAAAATCCGCAGGTGTTAGTTTGAGTAGCTATGCCAATTTTCAGGATTTTTGGGATCAGTCAATCTCGAAATATGCTTATGCGTTATAGGGGAAAGTTATGAAAGTTTGTTTTACTAATATGTATGTATATAAGTACAGCAAAAAAAAAAGAATAAAAATATAAAAAGAAAACATTTAAAAGTAAAGAATTTCGCGATTGACTGATCCCGAAAATGCCGGGATTGGCATCCCTAGGTTTGAGACAGTCCCAATTGTTGAGAACGTCTTGGAATCGACAAATATCGGTCTTCAGCAACACTTGCCTAAACGGCAGCAATATTTGCATTACTTCGAGCGGTTCTTTGTCTTATTGGCAATTGAACAGTATGAAAAGAAAATGTAAGCACAAAATTTTCAACAATTCGACGAACAGCGAGCACACTTGGACGATCATTACGACCATAAAATGGCAAAGCGCACGAAAAGTTGCAATTGGAGAACGATTCTTTAATAAAAAAAAAACACAATTAGGTACTACGTGTCCTGGAAAATTCTCACTTTCAACATAAATTGATGCTTCCTCACAATTTCTATTTCTTTACAGATTTTTTTTGCTTTTTCACCAATCTTCTCCTATTTCTTTTGCTCATTATATGTAAGTAGCTATGTATGTGTGTATACACTAATTTAAACAAAAACAATAATATACATATAATTAGTTTTATACTTTTTACTTACCTTTTTATATCACTTTTTATTATTTTTTTTTAACAAAACCAGCTATTTAGCTTGGGCCACAAATGCAACAGAGCAACAAGCCGATGTTATTTAATCGGTGCTAGCTCAGAAAAGAAATATCGGCGGCGACTGAAAAAGCAGCTTGAAACAAATATTTGCAAATAAAATAATTTAAATTATTTTTTAGAGAAGGCTTATTCAGAAGGAAATATATCTATGTACATGTATGCACGTATAATTAAAAATTGCCCCAAAGTGTGTCTTTGAGTAAATTGCAGTCGGCGGCCCAGAGATCAATAAAAACAATTGTAGTCGGCTACTCGCCGCTTTTGAGCCCATCAGCTTGAGTCAAACATATTCCCTAATTATCAAAAACAAAATAGGTACAAAAAAAAACAAGTTGTTGACATTGTCACCAAAAAGACACCATAATTGTAGACAAATATATTGACATGTACCCATGCATAACCCCATGCTCCCTTCAGGGTAGATAAAAAATATTTTTACAACTTCAATTGATCGAATTTGGATTATTTTCGTCTCAAAACTATTTGATTTCCCATTGGACGGAAATTAAACAATTAAAAGGAAATAAATACGCATTTGAAGTAGAGCAAATAAATATTATTATTTTTTTAATATACATAAATATTTAAAACAAACACAAATGTTTTAGTTTTTATTCTTCTGTTGAAGGCAGCGATGTAGAGTTTAGTTTAGGGTTTTGAATTTCCGCAAATTAAAGGTATAAACACATTCGCCACAGCAGACTACACGAACACAAGAACACAAATGCTGCTAGCTACCGTTGTAGCCGTTTAGCAGCTACTTAATTATTTTGGATACGACAGATACACAGGAAACAGCTGATCCTGAATTGTTGCAACAATTCATTTATGTATATTACAGTGGTGCATATTTAGCGCTTTTACTTTTTTAAAGTTCGCTGGGGCGAATTGCGTACGGCGAATTGAATTCGCCACTCACATCAGTTTGTATGGATTCGCTTTGCCATAAACAGAAAATATTCATCTCATGGATCTCTTTTGGCTCCGGAGTTACGGGTTCAAAACTTATTTTTTATTGGCCATAACTCTTAGAATATGGAACGGATATAAGCGTATATATAAAATACCTTTATAGTGGTATAAACATATTTTAAAACAATTTACCCATTGCGAGTGAAATTCAATTTTATAATTTTTTTTTATCTGACTTTTCACTTTTACATAGAACTCACCATGCTTTTATTTTGTGTATACTTGAAAGCTGTCACCGATGAAATACGTAATTTATGCTTTTTTAATGATGATTTTAAGAATTAAATGAGTTATTTAGAGCATTTTGTAGGACTTATGATCAATAATATATTATAGTTTTGAACCCCGTAACTGCGGAATCAAGAGAGAAGGCCGAAAAAATTACACAAAAATTTTTACGTAAAAAAGGCTAAAGTATTCAGCAGAAAATACTGGAAATATGACATGGTATTAAGGCACAAGCACTGAAACTTTAAGTTTTGATCATTCCATACAAAATATAAAGTTTCACTAAGTCTTCTTTCCGATCCATTTAATGACAGAAACATTTATATACAAAATTTTCCACTACATATTTATGCCATAGATTTGTTTTGCGCAAAATTAGTTTCTACGAAATTTCATAATTAATGTACATGATTTTTGTTTGAACAAGTGTTAACCTATTTTTTTTTTTTTATTATATTATTGTGTATAAGAAAACCACTTATCTTATAACAATTTAAATAATGAGACAGCGCAATAAACTAAATTTGATAAAAATAATAAATCCTCATTCCAAAAGATGACAAAAGATAACAAAACATTTTTGTGGATGTGATTTCATGTCGCAATTTTTTGTATAAAAATGCCACTTGCAAACGCTTTTAAAGTACAGTCAGCACCGCTTAAACTCTTACAGTTTTTTCTGACAGATTTTAAACTTAAAAATGAAAGTGTTCGATATTCTCTTCGTTATTGCAATTTACTGCGACCAAAGAGGTAATTTGATGTTTGCTTGTTAAAAAAAAAAAAAACTTAATAATTCTATCTGAATTTTAATTTTCAGGAAAAAGATTATAAACAATGTATGATGATTGTGACAGTGGCCTTAAATGCGTAAACCTTGTTCCTCTTGGTAAATATTGTACCTCAGACAAATTTTAAAAAAATAAATTTTGTTTAATTGTTTGAAATTTAATAAATCTTAATTACTGAATAATAAAATCTTTAATCATTTAAATTTTGTTATTTTCTTTTTTATTTTACAATAAAAAATATTTCTAATCACTAATTTGCTTTACAAATTTTGTTATATTGTCAACACTGTTTTGGTTTTGTGGCCATCAGAAATAGAAATTAGTTTAATTCGACTACACGACAAAAGTAGCATGGACAAAAACCTGTTGCCGTGTTGCCTTGCTGTCTTCAATATAATCATTCTCATATGCACACATGTATTCTAATTTTGACAGGTGGTAGTCGGTAGTATGCTGTGGCGAATGTGTTTAACACGGCAACCGGTTTTTGTCCATGCTACTTTTGTCGTGTAGTCGAATTAAACTAATTTCTATTTCTGATGGCCACAAAACCAAAACAATGTTGACAATATACAAAATTTGTAAAACAAATTATTGATTAGAAATATTTTTTATTGTAAGATAAAAAAAATATTACAAAATTTAAATGTTATAATATATATACATCAAGAATTTTTATTAGCTTTATTGTTATATGGAATATTGACTTTAGTCAAAAATACCAACATTGTTAAAGTTTTAAAAAAACTCACAGGGTAATGCCCTTTTTTACCTAAAAATTTTTGTGTAATTTTTCGGTGCTCTCTCTCTCGATTCCGCAGTTTCGGGGTTCAAAACTTTAATATATTATTGATCATAAGTCCTACAATATAGATCGAATATAAACGACATAGGTATCATTTCAAATGCTCTAAATAACTCATTTAATTCTTACAATCACCATTAAAGAAGCATAAATTACGTATTTCATCGGTGACAGCTTTCAAGTATACACCAAATAAAAGCATGGTAAGTTCTCTGCAAAAGTGAAAGTCAGATAAAAAAAAATTAAAATTGAATTTCACTCGGAATGGGTAAATTGTTTTAAAAAATACCAGTATATGTGACAGCGCATAGAGAAAGAGACCTAAGGGTAAAAAATCAATTTTCACCCTTTTTTTTTTTGATGTGGACAACATCAACAGAAAATTGATATTAAATGAATTAGCTTAGTTCCTATATAAAAAAAAAAAATCTAAATATAAATATTTGTACTTAGTACTTTTGTTAATTAATTTATGTTGTATATATGTAAAAAACAAAAAATAAAATTATGAATTCTTATTTTTAACAGCTTTAATTTTGCCAATCTGGCTCACAACTTTATATTATGCCAGTTATACATAGATCATTATTTACATTTAAACAAATTTTGTTATTATATTAGTAAATGAATCTATTAAAATAAATAAATAAATAAACATCTGAGCATCGAATGAGACCGATCACATGCCCCAAAAGTGTTCCCTCCCAGAGATATGCGCGTTTTATGAAAGTGATGGTACACCAAAGATACACGTATTTAAATCCTTAAAATGGCTCTCCTGAACAAAACCGGTTTTTACCCTTAGGTCCCTTTCTATTTTGCGCGTCACATATACATAGGTATTTTAGAGAAGCTTAGAGTGATATCCACATCGCTTATATCCGTTCCATATTCTAGGAGTCAATAAAAAATAAGTTTTGAACCCCGTAACTCCGGAGCCAAAAGAGATCCATGAGATGAATTTTTTCAGTCAAAGCGAATCCATACAAAGTAATGTGAGTGGCGAATTCAATTCGTCGTATTCAATTCGCGGTATTCAATTCGCCCTAGCAAACTTTAAAAAAGTAAAAGCGCTAAATATCACCACTGTAATATACATAAATGAATCGTTGCAACAATTCAGGATCAGCTGTTTACTGTGTATCTGTCGTTTCTCAAGTCCAGTTTTATTGAATTAATAAAAATTCAAATTACTAAAAAAAAAACGTAACTAAGAGAGAAACTTCAAAGTTAATTCTTTTATTTCCAATATATTTTTTTAGCTATAAGTACGAGCATTTAATAAATGTGAACGTAGCTTGAGAGTTTTTTTTTTTTAATTAGGACCACCAATCAGGGGATGACCCCTACGTATGCAATGCATTGTGCCTGAACTCGGGGAGAGGGATAGAGTATAGAAGATAGATGTTGAATATTTAGAAGGCTTAACTCTTTTACAACTCTGCTGTGCACGTTATGTTAATTTTTATAGCAGTGTTGAGGCGCCTCCGGTGTTAAGTAGACCCATTAACTTTGTTAAGCTTAATTAGCAGGTATTTTATTAATTGTTTTACTTCGCTGCTGTTTCTGCTAATCGACGAAGGAGGGCGATGTTGTGTACAGTAGCTTGGAACAGCATCAATCGCTGTCGGAATATTTTTTTTTGTGACCAGTGCTATGCCTTCATCACTTAAATAGTGCGACAACAATTAATACAATGTCCCACTATCTACATTAGAGAACTTAGTGATGTTGATTGACTTGCTGGGTTCAAACACCCAGGCCCCAAGTCATTTTTTGATTAGTAGTCAACGCGCTAACCACCTCAGCCAACACCACCCTCAAGAGTTCTTATTTTGAAAAACATTAGTATATCCAATCAGATTAGCAGAACATATCAGAATACCGATTTCAAGGCCGCTACATGTTCGTTCGCCTATTTTTACAACTTATGTAAAGTGGCTACTATTTTGGATGGAGGATAAAGAGAGTAGTGACAGGAAAAAACTCTGCGGGGAGTCTATTCCACTTACGAACATTTCGGCTAAAGTACGAGTTCTCCCTGTAATGTTTAGTACAGCTCACTGGTATATCGACCACAAAGGGATGTGCTCCCTCAGAAGAGCGTATTGTACGCGAAAAGTGATGCGTTTCGGGAAAAACTTTACTGATTTCATTAGAACATATTCCGTTGTAGTAGCGATCGAACAGTGAAACGCACCCCACATTGCTTCGATACTCCAGGGACTCAATAAGCTTCTTCGCCCTCTCCTGTACGCGGTCGAGTAACTTCAAAATAGTTTTTTTTATCCCATGCATGTATTCCCTGTATTCCATTTTTTGTCGGATAAAGGTGGTATAAATATTAAGGAGATGAGATGGAGTGAAGTATGTCTTACACCGTCTTAAAAAAACGAGGGAACCGAAGCATTCAACTTCTATTGAGACATGAAAAATGTGATCATTCCATCAAGTATCACAATGAATTTTCATGCCAAGAATATCGAGAACTTCTGATTCCTCAATATTTATGCTCCATAATTACAGATGAAGCAGCATTTCCAGTCATATTGGTACTGAATGAACGACGATGCTGTCAGCTGTAAAAGAGTAGACAGGTTTGAAGGTCATTAAGAAACTGGGTAGGAGAAAGAACGGAACCAAAGCAAAGGGATGAATGCTGTTACACCACTTTTCCGATTGGAAAGCTAGTAAGTCCCTCGTAGAGCGCCCTCTACGAAAGCCATACTGCCGGTTGCTCAGTCAACTGTTGGACTATATATATTTCGCAAGATGGAAATTCAACATAGTTTCCACCAATTTTGAAAACGCAGAACTAATGACAATTGGGCGGTAATTTTCAGGTTTGTTGGCCGCCAACATTTTTGGGAATTGGCGTTACATTGGAATCGGCTGAGGAGACTTTTTATGTTAAGCTTCGGATTGGGAGACGTTGCGAAGTTTGGAGAACGAAAAGGTGGCAGAAATGGTACAATGATCCGAGTTACCAAGAGGTGCATTAACACTCACTTCGTACTTTCCAGGGTGCAAGGTGAGAAAAAGGTCGAGATTGTTGTTATGAAACCATTCAACACCTGAAATATATGTTAGCTCATTCACTAGTTGCGCAAGGTCATTATGCGCGGCGAAAAGCTGAATATATTGGCCTTCCGGAGCTGTGTGACTCGAATGGTGAAGCCAAGATGAGTTGTGAACATTGAAATCACCAGCAACGACAATTTCACAGTTCGGACAGCTCTCTCTCTCTCTCGGAAAGGAAATCGAAGTTGAATAAGGTTTCATCACTTGCCGCGTTTGCTAAACTCAGGATCAGACGTGCCTAATGGTTGCTGGCACTGATACACAACTTCATTACGCATCTTCATTGCAAGACCCCTGCGATCAGGAGATGATAACCAGGTATATAAAAATCCTGTGGATCAGAGTCTTCGGATAGAATATCAATTATTTAACCAAGTTTTCAACAGAAAAAGAATACGTGAATTTTATAATTTCTTTTTATTCTATTTTTACATATTTGGGGTATTCACACTGTGGTCATAAGTCATATGTCATAAAATAATAACGCACCAAAATATGACAAGTCTGAACACCCCGTCATAATTTAGTGTGCTATGTCATAATTGTGCCAGCTGATAAACATTTAACAACACTCCATTTTTAGTCGGACTATTGCGCATACGTTTGCATTTAGACTTAAATGTAAATGTTTTTTAATTGTTAATAAAGAACGCAATAAATTTCCTGTAAATTTTATAAAATGTCCATTATCGATTAAAATTTTCAATTTTTTTTTATTTATACGAACTTGCCGGTAACATGAGCTGAACTATATTTTTGGACGGCGGCAAGTGGAAAAAAGTTCACAAGCTGCCAGGCAAATCAGTTACACAAACACATATTTTCATTCAGGGCGAATAATTTATAAGGTTAATGCAGTGGCGAATTCACGCGAATTTATACATTACCTACACTGTCAAATTTGTTACATATTTTCCCGCGCCATTTTAATGTAATTTTTTATGCATGGAGAATTTTGACAGCGTAGGTAATGAATTCGCCGTTTACAGAAACAAATGCCTGTAAATTCGCGTGAATTCGCCACTGCATTCACCTTATAATTAATTCGCCTTGGTCGTGCATATACTTGGTAATTAATTTGCCTTGTTTTCATTCTTGTATTATTTAATGGTAGCGGCGGCTTAATATATTATCGCCGGCATGAATAAGGAATTGCAGCTGCTCGACTAAGATTTCTACTGCTATTTTATGACAAACCATAAACATACCTCAAAATGTCTTATTATAATATGACTTTTCTGTTTGAAGCACAACAACAATTTTTTTAAACTATTGCAAAATAATAAGACATTATGACAATATGACTGATATGACAACAGTGTGAACACCCCAATTGAAACAATTTTTGGTTAGCCTGAAATTCCCCATTTCTGATTGGTCATTACTAATATTCAACAAAGACTCAAAGTCATTAATTAAAAATTTTTAAAAAAAACATAAAAAAATATTTCATTTAGTTTTAATTTATTAATGAAACTTCGAAACGCTAAGAGATTTAGGAACATTCGAATATCGAATAAGACTATGGAAGCATTTCAGCTTACCGAATTCAAGTCCGCTACACCTCTCATCAGCGTATTTTTTTCCACTTTTCGAAGTTGGTAATTTGGTTGAAAATATTTTTGTTTGTTTTTACTTTTAAGTTTATACAGCTTTTATCTATGAGACAGTTAATATTTCTGACGCAAATCTACTACAATCATAAAAATAATATAACAAACAAAATATTAACAAAGAAAATTATATAAAAGATATGTATTCGTGAAGGCCAGAGTAATTTTTTGACAAAATACGTGCTCGCTGATAACACTAGACAACAAAATTACATATTTCAAATGCTATTCAATCTTTTAATAAATTTTCCATTTACCACATTTTATATACATAAATATATACTTATGCATATATACCAGTACATATAACTAACGGAAGACACAATCGAACGTGTTTTAGATGTAAACCAAGAAAAGAAACATCATTTATTTATTTATTTAATGCCATATTGGCCATATTTTAAGAAATAAACAGAACAGTTTAATGCAAAAATTAAAAGGGTTCCAGTAAGCTAAATCTATTTACTGAGTTCTCTGCCTCTGTTTTCGTTAGATGAACGCTTCAACATCTCGCTTACTTTATTGTTACTTTTTTGCAAAACGAGTTGAAGGATTCCCGATTTGTTCGTATTTTTTTTTTATCTCACATGGATGAGTAGTAAGTCTGTATTTAATATTACGTTAGCTTCATGTGTAAAAGTGCTAAGTCAAGTTTTTCAAATTTTATAGGAGAGACAAAAAACTCAATAACTTTAAACTTTAGTAAAGCTTCTTTTTTGAAACTGTTAATGTAGTTTTCTTAATTGTATGCCTGTTAAATAAATAAGAATGAAAATATATAAAAAATAACCTACACTGTCTTCTTGGACAATAATTTTAGCAATAGATAGGAAATTTTTTATTGTTATAAAAATACAGTCTTACTTCGTTGCTCTGAATATAAGAAATTAAATGAGAAAAAACTTAAAATTGTTCACAATTTATCACAAATAATAGTTTCAGTCTTACTTCGTTGCTGCTATCAAGTAAAAAAGTGCAGTCGGTATAAACCGACTGATAATATTTACCCTCTTTTTCCTTTTTCAAAGGTGAGGGTATAATAAAAACATTAAATTGTAAAAATAAAAACATTAAATTATTCATAAGGTAAATCATCATAAAATTGATGATGGTCTTTAGGCAAAGTTGCTTTTACCGATTGCAAGTCTTCGAATTTTCTACGACTTATTGGTTCTCTTCTTTGGTACAGCTGTTCCAAATCGCACCAATTTAGAGCAACTATGTTCTTATTAATTCGTTGGGGTAATATCTCCCATGAATTGGTGAATCTTAACTTGAACCATATTTCTCCACTTGGTTTATATTGTAATGCACGAATATCTGACACTTTAGCATCACCTTTACCACGCCCAGGACGAATGCTTTTATAGTATTCTATTTTATTAAATTTTTCAAAGAAGTCATGAGTCAAGTAAGTGACGTCGTATGGCTCAGGTTTTTTTTCTAGCTGCTCTGCATATGTTAATGTATTCAGCTGGAACGTCAACTGTTCTGTTTTTCAAAGCGTGCTCTATAGCAGAGTGAATGCTGTCGACCTCCATTTGCCCGTCTCCAGTATTTTTTGTTCGATGGTAATATTGTGTTTTAAAGCTGTATTAAGAAGGGCGTTACTCATTAGGCTATTGCGGTATTGATATCCACATCCATCACTAAAAAAGTTTATTTTAATTGTCTCCTCGTTGTAGCTAAGGCTTGGAAGAATTTTTTTTTCAATAAAGTGAAACCAAATACTAGCGAACTCTTCTGCATTAACTCCGCCTTCAGTTTCGTTCCATAAAAAGCAGTACCCGTTTTTGTTTATAAGGTTATAAAACACTAAATTGTGTACCTGCAATTTAGTTTTATAGTACAAGCTGCTAACTTGTGATCTTGGAGCCAATAGCACTGCTTGAAGGTCAACTGTAAATACAATTGATTCTTCAGATCTATCTTTATGTTTCTCATGTCTTGCTTCTTCCTTTTTATTTTGATGAAGATTGTAGACTTCAATTGGGATAGTGCCGACAGAGTAACGTGCATATACCTCGCATTGATCTTTTTTTGGTGCAAACAGGGCCAGATTTCTTTTCTCAAATATCGAATAAAATGAAGATAACGATAGTGGTTGGACGTTTTGAGTTGGGCACCAATCTTTAGAATAAAAGTCAAACAGCATTTTTTTCGAACGCCATTCTGGCAAAATATATTTTTCTTGCGTTACAGCTCGGCAGTAATGAGACTCCATAACAGGTAAAGAATCAAAAAATAAATGGATGGCTTTTTTGTCCTTAGAACAGTTTGTTTGAACTCTATTTTTGGCATTATTGTGAGCACCTAAAGGTGTCTTAAGCCAAGTAAGCACAGAACGTCTACCTACGTTCAATGTGTTTAAGAACAATGTTCTACATACGCGTAAATTTTGGTGGTTACTTTCAAGTGGTATGTTAAAGTTGGGGCTCTTCTGGAGACGCTTGGATTGGTGCGATTTCTAGTCTGGGCAGGCTTAGTCGTGAGAACTAAAGTATTGACATATATTTTTTTTTTGGTTCCAGTTCATCTGTCAAAAGTTTTTAAATATTTGCAGTCTTTGGGCATCGGTCACCTGTGCGCATTTCATAGTAGAAGTACCAGTTTTTTGTATACATTTACACCTTGCCTTCATTGCTCGCGGTTCTTTTACTATTGTATAATTCCAGACATCACCTTCCTACCGCCTCCTGTAATACCTTTTACCACATTCTCGTCGCTTTTTATTTTTTGCGGCAAGCCAAGAATCATTTTCCACTTGTTTTCTTTTCATTCGCTTTTTGGTTCTTACCAGCATGTCAAAAGAATTTTCCGAATCACTATTAAAGCAGTATGGTACCAGTCCAATAACTCCATCATCAGCTTCGATACCAAAAGAAGCATTATCAGTGCATTGAAGGCACTGTGCCGCACCGTTTTTGTTGCCGTTCAAATTCATTAGAATTTTCCAATATAAACAAATATTTTTTACATTTCGTTTTAAGTAAAGTAAAAAGAGTAATTTCTCACCTTTTCTGCTAAAAATATAACTTCAAAACTATTTATTTAGCTCATATAATGCGTTTACGCAACACAAGCTGCTCAAGTGGATGTTCTTAAGGACTGTTTTTTGATTTTAGATGGCTTTACGTAAAAAAAATTGCATTTAACGTTTTGAAAAATATTTACTATTCAAAATATAGGACCGTTTTTAGTCTGTCCTCTAAAATTTAAAAAATTGACTTAGCACTTTTACACATGAAGCTAACGACAGCTGACTTAGCACTTTTACACACCATTGACAAACAGCGTCACAAAAAATAAATAGTTACAAAAAATTTTTTTTTAAATGTTGTATTTTTAAATTTTCAATCGAACTGCATCAAAATCTCATTTTTGTAAAAAATTGACTTAGCAACTTTAAACGCTAATAGCACCCAAAATGCTGAACCGAAAATAACCCACAATATATCGAGCACTTCCATTAATAATTATTTCGTACACGTTTTGCCAAAATAGGTTGTATAATGTGTGCATAAGGTCCATCACAAAAACCTTATAGTCTATTAACTATAAAGATAAATATATATTTTATTTTGGTTTAAGCCCCTTAAGCTAAAACAGTACAAGATAAAACATATAAAAACGTCGTTATTAAAAGTATTTTATTACTTTATAATGTGGCCACTCAAGTTTGATAAAACTCCTTAGTACAATTATGGTTACAAAATCTTGTTGACTAGTGTAATAACTATCTATTTCTTAAATTTGTTTTTTTTATGTTCCTTATCTAAATATCTTTTATCTCATGCTAAATGCGTCACCCATACATATGTCATTAAATCATTCGATTAAGAAAATCAACCATAAACTTTAATTCGAATAAAAAGGTAAGGAATTTTCCTTAATTAATCCCTGAAATGGGGTTATATGAAATAACCAGCCTTTAAATTGGACCTACAATAATAAAATAAATCCCAAAAATTTAAATAAATAAATTAAAAAAATAATAAAATTATTCCCAAGCGTTAATTGAAATAAGTCTATATTTTTGGGACTTGGTTCATAACGAAATAACTAAAAAAATTTACTTGAAACTTGCCTTTCGGCGTTTTTCGGGACCGACGATTACGAATCTGGTATTAAATTTTAAAAAACTCCGACATTTTGAATTTGGAAAGTCTGACTTTAGATTCAGTACCAGCTACCCCGAAAAACACTGAGTGACGAGTTTCATACAAATTCAATAACATTACAAAAAATAGTCCGCCATATTGGATCCGCCATTTCGAATTTTCAAAATCCAATACCAGATTCGTAATCAGCGACCCCAAAACCCCCTCATAACGGGTTTGGAGCTGTAAAAGCGTTCAGGCGTTTCAAAATTAACTTGTTAACTTTAAAATCGTTTTTCTCCAAAACTCATTATTTCCCATAGATCCCTTTTAACTGAAACTGACACATAAATATATAAAATATATGAAATAAGTGCAGAATTTTTTTATGGGCTCATAAGAAATAAGTTCAAATATATTTCCTTAATCAAAGATGGCCAAATACTAATTTCTTCGTACATAATTCCATAACAAAAAAAAAAATTACTTTCAAAATGCAATGAAATACAGGCATGTTCTGACATCAGGGTAGTTTTAAATCACAAACGATTTTGATATTACGGAAGTGATATTTAGGTATTCTGAAAATCACAAGATTTTTAATTTTTATTAGTGATTTCGTTGTTCTAAATCAAGAGAAAACATCTGATTTTCTTTCTTTACAAATATTTTTTATGCATCTTCAATAATTGATTTAAAGATTTGTAGATTGATTGTTCTTAGTAAAATAATTAATTTTATTGCAAAACCAAACCATTTTAAGTGGGTGTGTGATAATTTTATTGCAGAGTTTAATGAAAAATACCTAAAAAAAAATTGGAGATTTGAAATCGTCACATCTGTAATCCGACTGGTTTCCCAACAATTGTGCGCCCAGAACATCTTTTCAGTGATTTGAAATCACTTAACAAAAAAGTGATTTTCAGAACATGCCCCGATAATCCCCAATATATTGAAAATTATTTCATAATGCAAAAACTCTCAAAATCTATGGAAATTTTTAGAGACTCATTTCATATTTTTTTTTTTATATTATTTCGTTGAGCGTTATTTCATACAGCACCGAAAGGTAATGAAACGCTTAGTCGGCCCTTCCATTTAAATATTTTAAATTTATTCATCTTAATGCGATAAAGAGAAATTTAACTTCCCGCAAGTAATTATTCGACTTCAGTTATTCGGTAGAAAGAGCAAACACTAACAATTATCTGATCATAATTCGGTTTTAATTTTTAGTTAAAAACAACATTTTATTTGCTTAAAATTTTAATTATCATTAAGCAAATAAAAAACACTTCAAAAACAGTTCTATTATTAAAGTTCTCTAATCCCGCCTATATAAGACGTGTACCAACGAACTAAAAGTTAAGTTTTTATTGAATCGTGCTTTCAGCCACAGAAGTGTTAAATAATTTCAACTTAACTAAAAACTAAAAAAAAATTGTCGCTAAATTTGCCAAAATAATTAATTAAATCAAAATGATTCCTAAAGGTAATTTTTATATAAAAATGTAGAAATTTAATTAATTATAAACAGAAATGTTGAATTAAATTTGAAACATATGAAGAAAAATTCATAAGGAGATTTGGATGGATGGATAGATGGGTTCCACGCCCCTCGAGCTCAATTTAAATGGAATGGTGTTCTACCCCATTCTCGACAGTGCTATCTTAAAAACCGTTGTTTTTTTGCGCAGATAATTCTTTTAATGTTTTTTTTTTTATAAAATTGACAAATGATCGTACAGGAGAATTAGAATTAATTAATTTAAATCCTAAACATTTATTCTTATTTCTATTTCTTACAGCTAAAATTTCACAAATACTTTGTATTTTCTTCGTATTTGTCTCATCATGTCACGCGCTTTCATCTCGAGTTTCACTAGATTTTGAAGCAAATCTATACTCAAACATAGGTGCAGAGCACCGTAAAGAAAGTATTTTCTATTCTCCGTTGTCCATAAAAACATGTCTGGCCATGACTCGTATGGGAGCAGATGGTGAAACTGCTAACGAAATAGATAAAGCAATGACAGGGTCAGGTCAAAAGCGCACAGAAGTGGCACAAAAGTATTTTGAAATCTTAAAAGAATATCAGAAGAGTGGAATTCTTAAGATTGCCAATAAAATTTATCACATGAAAGGTTTTGGAATTAAGAAAAGTTTTTTCAATTCGGTAAAAACCAAATTCTTGGCAGAAATCGCTGGCCTAAATTTTGATAAAAGTAGTGGATCTGCTAAAGCTATAAATTCTTGGATGGAGAAACAAACTAATAATACAATTAGAAATTTGATATCAAAAGATAAATTGAGTGGCGATACACCTTTGGTGTTGGTAAATGCTGTATACTTTAAGGGCGAATGGGCTTCTGAGTTTAATAAAAGCTTGACTACTACTTACACTTCCTATTTGGCGGACAATTCTACGTCTGATGTACAATGGATGTTCCAAACGAATAAATTCGATTTTGCGAATATAAAGAATTTCAAAGCTTACGCTGTGAATATGCCCTTTAAAAATTCCAATTTTTCTATGTTGATTCTATTACCCTACAAGAATGCACATCTGTCTGATATAGAAGAAAATTTAAAAACTCCTCCTATTTCTGAAATATTTGATTTGATGAA
This sequence comes from Lypha dubia, assembly GCA_947311025.1. Taxonomy (NCBI): domain Eukaryota; kingdom Metazoa; phylum Arthropoda; class Insecta; order Diptera; family Tachinidae; genus Lypha; species Lypha dubia. The sequence goes on from OX371264.1 coordinate 54,666,021, forward strand.
TAAAAATAAGAATAAAGTCGTTGATGTATTTTTGCCACGATTCAAGTATGAATTCGAAGTTGATTTGAAGAATCCTTTGAATAATGTAAGAAATTTGATTTTTAATTTTTTTGTTCTATAATTTCTGTCCTCTGGTTCCTCCACAATTTATTTTTTTAATATTTTAAATATGTTTTTTTTTTTAATTGTATAAAGATGGGAATTGAACGGATGTTTTCAAGTAATGCTGAATTTAATAATATGTTAAAATCTTCTAAGGATTTGTATGTAAGTTCAATTGTCCATAAAGCTTTTATTGAGGTCAATGAAGCAGGCGCAACAGCTGCTGCTGCTACCGGTACGTATTTATTTACAATTTTATTGATTTCGAAAACTACTTTATTTTATTGAACGTTTTAGTGTTTTTTGCATTCCATGATTTTAGTTTTTGTTAAAAATTAAAAATGGCCTCAAACTAAAAAATTAAAAATTGTTTCAACATTTTCACATTGAAAACAAAAAAAATTTTTTTATGGCCATTTTTCCTATTTTGGTGCCATGTTTAAATTTTTTATTTTGAGTTTGGGGCAATTTTTCTTATTTACTTTATTATGAAATGGAAATCGGCTGCAAATTAGAAATGCAAAGTTGCCCCAAAATAGCAAAAGAAATATGTATGTATATCCCAAAAATTCTTTTTTCATATTTTTCTTGGGATATTTATTAAACTGAAAAATAAAAATTATACCAAAACCACAAGAAAAATTGTCCCAAAGTTTGTATTGATACTTTTAATATAAAATTTTGCTGCCATTTTTAAGTTTGGCCTAGAGGACATATTTCGGGTTATTTTACATGGATCCGTTTTTTTTATATCAAAAAAAATAAAGTACAAAGCTAATTTAGGATAAAACTTTCTCAAAACTTTCAATTGATTGTCACTTTTTGGAATAAAATTGGCTTAAGCACAGATTTTTTATTAAAATTTACAGGGTTGCTTGAACCACATTTATATATAATATGTACATACATACATACATACATACGTCTATGTACATATATGTATATACTGTAGGTCAAAATTACATTGTTCGAGTATGACTTAAGATCAAGCCATACACAAACACATTAATACATATATATACATACATATATTTATATTGATAAATGGGTATATATATATATATATATATATATATATATATATATATATATATATATATATATATGTAACCATGCAATTGTGTGAACTTAATTAAAGTCTTGCCTTGATTTTCAGTTTAAAGTATTTATTAATATTTTTATTTATTTATTTTTATTTTATAACAAACAGCAGCTGTAATGATTACACGAAACCCAAATCAATTTACTGATCGAAACTCAGCTCCGACGTTCGATGTTAAACCATTTAAATTTTTCATAGTGGATATGAAGACATATGAAAAAATATTTGAAGGAAGAATCAATCAAATTAATTACTTTAATTAGGAATTCAAGCAGGATGATGTTCGCTTTAGTTTTCTACGATGACTCAACATGTTCCAAGTTCAACTTTATTTATTTAACTTTCCTGCTGATAATAACGATATTAAAAAATATTTAAATAATTTTATATCGAAATTTCTGTAATAATTGCTATTATATTTTCACTACACCATTAAAAGTTGTATGTTTTGTCAAAAGCTGAATAAATAAATGAACTAACTTTGCCATTGGGGAAACTTTACTCAAACATTTAAAATTTTTTTTGGGCCCGAGATTTATTTTATCTCCCGTTTGCGTGCATCAGATCATAAATTGCAAATATATTTACTATGATTTAAAACGCATCTAATAATTCAACATGAAAACTAAGGATCTGTACAGACTATTGATGTTATGAGTACTCGTATTCGTATTCGATTATTCGCCCATTTCAAGATATTCGTATGTGCCAAATTCTAGCGTATATTTGTCGAATAATTTGCACATACTTTTTAAAGAAAAAATACATAAAGTTTAAAAAAGTACATAAAATGTCCAAAAATATATTTTTACTTTAAAAATGGAAGAACTAGAATTTCGCAATCTTCGAAAATATGTTCTCCGAAACAGCACTGAATTACTAATTTATTTAAAAGCGCAAACAGAGAGAGAAAAACGAAATCTCAAAGTATGTAAATAAAATAATTTAAAAATGTTTAGTAGAGGTCTTAAAATTCGGCATCTCAATGATAAATATCTAGACTAGTGTGACATTTTTTTTTTATTGTAACTGACACAAAGGGAGATATTTTTCCAAATAAATTTGATACATTAAATACCCTAAGCCTTAAAAGTGATATTCGTATTCGTATTTGGCGAATATTTTTTCAAGTATTCGTTTTCGCATTCGTATTTGCGAATACTACAAATTGATATTCGTAACATCACTAGAACAGACAGTTGCCAGATCAAACAATATTGGCAGTAAATTACAACTTACAACTGTCTGAATTTACAATTTTTGTCGGACAACGTTGCAGGAAAAACCATTGTCAGTGAATTTTAATACAAAAAACTGACAAAACATTGTGTGACATCTAAAAATTGTCTGAACTCAATTCGTTTTCATTGTCAGATAATTTTCAGGCAATTGACAGACAACTTTTAATTGTCAGATGAGGAATTTTTTTGCATCTGACAATTTTTATACTGTCTGTAAATAAACAAACGAAACGAAAACGAATTCGGATAAGAGCGCGCTGTTTAATGGATCGATTATGGATGGCAACCGAACACCAGTTGCGTTGTCAGTTGCTGACAATTGTATTACGGATAGCAACTGGCAACTGAGAGGTTCCAGTTTCAGTTGCTATTGAAGGCCGTGCTTCACTATCATACACAGTCGTGCGATCTGCCAAATATGAAATGTGTGCTGAAAAAGTATGGTAGTGTGTACTAAAAATGCAACTGTGTGACAGATTTTTTGGGTAGTCGTGCGATTTGTAAAATTTTATGAAAATTTTCATAAAATGATAGTTTTTCTGCGATCAGAGGAGTATTTATTGTCAACCAGAAGTTTGGCATCAGTTTTGTATGATAGTTTGGTTACAGACCACTTTTTATAACCAATAATATGTATATTATTTCCACACAAATAAGGACACGTCAATTTACTTTATTTTTAAATACTTTATTTATTAATATGAAATTTAAAAAAATGTGTTTGGTGCCGCTTTCGTAACTTTTCTCTTCTCGGTTTTTCTAGGGTTACCAATAATTTTATTTTTAGTATTTATGTGGGTTTGTTTAAAGGGTTACCGCCACAATAGTATGGCACCAACAACACCATTTTGAAACGATTTTTAAAGTCGGTCAGATTTTTGCACGATTTTCCTGCGAATGAATCGTACGATTCTGTAGGAGAGTGAAGCACGGCCTTTAGTGATTTTCTGGCAACCAGAAAGTTTTAGTTGCCGGCTGGCAACGCAACTGAAGTTCGGTTGCTATCCATAATCAAGCCATAAATGTAAAAATCACTTAATACAAATAAAAATTCTTATATATTATTTGTGATCAATTTCAAAGCACTTGCATTCGTTTAAAAGAAAACCCGCCTAAAAGAAAACCTGCTTAATTGAAATATTCTTTGATTAAAAAATATTCTAAGTTATATAAAACAAATACCGCGTAAACGAAAAATGTTTTAATTTAATGGTATCGAAATACCTATTAGCGACTGCTCATTTCAATTAAATATAATTAACTATTTATTATATTCAAATATAGTTGGAAGCTTAAACATATTTCAATTTTCAAAATGAATCTGAAATGAAAAACATACGAGTATCACAAATGTTTTACTTCTATTGCTATAATTTCTTTTTACAGAGCAATTTTAAAATAAGTTCGTTCAACTGAAACATTGTTCTCTTATCTGAACTTCTTTTCATCGAAAATCTCGCATAAATGAAACAAACTGCTTGTAATTGTACATTTCCTTGTTATTTTAAATAATAAATAAAAATAAAAACTTTTGTTTGTTTTTTGTTTTCATTTATTAATCCTATCCGATATTTCATCTTCAGGGAAAATATTAAAACTAAAAATAATAATAAATATGTACATACATTTATAACAAAATAAATTAAAAACCGTAATAACAAGAATAATTTCTATCTAACTCATCTGTTAACACCTACAACATATTCTTTCAAAATGGTAATGTAACTAATAATTTCGGCAAAATATTGAAAAAACATATTTATAATTTTCATATGATAATTTTAAGATTATTAATACAACAAATACACAAACATATTAGTGCATTAAGAATACTAAGAGTAAGTATAAAGGATAACTTAAGAGAATATGATTTTAAAATGCTTATGTTAAGTGAAGGAATTATTTATGATAATATTAAACACAACAACAACACTAGACTGAACAAAAAACTTGTCAAAATAAGAGACAATGAAATCGCAAATATGAGAATGATTTTCAATAAGGAATGGTTTATTAATAAAACAACGAAAATTATACCTTCTAACATACAGTCGATACTATCTTTAGGCCCAAAATTTGCATTACCCTACACTAAAAATAACATGCCATTATTCAGATGTTCAATGTATCCAAACTATTTGTGATAAGGAAAAACAAGAAATGGCTCGAATAAAATTTCTAACTTTATTAGAAGACCCCAAAAGAAGAGTTAAACCAGATATTAGAGACGCATTAATATTTGACACAGTGAAACAAACTGAAAAATTCTGAAAAGAGAATAAGGACATAATTATATTAAATTCAGACAAAGGCAATAAAACCGTAGCAATGGATAAAATCGACTACCTTCTACGAATGCAAAATATTATCGGGGATATGTGCATATAAGTATAGACGACTAAAGAGAGATCCTACACTAAGCTTACAAAATAAGAACAACAGCTTGGTAGAAAAATTATTCAATTTGAATCTCATAAATCAATTTGAGAAAAATAAACTTATGAATAGGATTGCAGTCTCTCCAAGAATGCATGGCTTAACGAAAGTACATAAAGAAAATATGCCTTTACGACCAATATACTCTTCAGACAATTCACCGTCATATGCACTTAGCAAATATATAACGAACATTTTAAAAAACTTGACAACTAATTCAATATATATCGTAAAAGACTCAAAAGAATTTAAGATGAAGGTGGATAATACTCCAATTAAAGATGACGAAATATTGATTTCTTTCGATGTAATTTCATTGTTCCCCAGCATTCCAGTGGATCTAGCGATGAATACAATTGAAAACTATTGGAATATATTAGAAAAACACACAAGAATACCTAAGACGCTATTTATGGAAATGTTGAGATTTTGCATTAGAGATTGTAGATATTTTAAATTTAAAGAATTTTATTATCAACAAAATATAGGTATGCCAATGGGAAGAACTTCTGAACACTGTTTTGGAAAAACTGAAAATCAAACCTAGAGTAATGACGAAATATGTAGACGACCTGTTTGGGATAATTAAAACTAATCAAGTTGACGAAGCACTAAGGGCATTGAATGAATATAATAGACATAAACAATTTACTGTAGAAAGAGAAAAATGCAACAAACTGCCATACCTAGACACATTAATCCTTCGAGAGGGTAATATGATCTAACTAGACTGGTATCAAAAACCTATGTCATCTGGCAGACTTATAAACTTCGATGGTGCCATAGTACGTCTTAGTACCCCACACCATAACGCCGCCCTCTCGGATGAGATGTCGGTTCAAAAATCGCTCTTATTTGCGCAGATCATGGAAATAATAGTTGTAGCCATCAGGCCCACCCAAATTAAACTTCTTCTCGTCCGTAAATACAACGGTTCTCCAGTCATTTACATGACCTCTTTGCTGCACATCCTATACCATGTAGTCTCTTGCGAATTGAAGCCGCTTTTCCTTACGAGGAGCATTAAGTGTCGGCTTTTTTTGTAATTTCAGGTATTTAAGATACTCACAGCTCTTAATTACTCCGCGTTCTGATGACTTGCTCGCTGGCACTTCAGCTTGAGGTCTTATTTTTGACAAGGATAAGGCAGAATTAAAGCAATTCTGATGATTTTCCTTTAAAATTTTTGAAAATCCCTAGAGGTCCTTGATGTAATTGTCGACAAATGGTGGGGTTCGTTAAATTTGTTTAGCTATTGCGCGGTTAGAATATCCTTCAGAACGGTAAACATCGATTTTAGCTTTTTCCGATAGATATAATTTTTTTTTTCAATTTTGACTCGTAAAATGATTAAGATGTAATAAATTGTAATAAAGAAACGCTCCCTACAAAAAATCATCGCTTACTTTAAAAATAACAAAAAATAAAAAATAAAATGCCTTTATTCAAGTGAACCAGAATAAGTAACACATTTTGGGACTTTTTTTTATAAATTGCTTAAAAAAAGTTCTTTAGTTAAGTGGTTTTTTGTTGTCATAATTTTTTTTTATATCTCAAGATGTCTAGCTTCCATTTCCATTTTAAAATTCTGCAATCGGTTAAAAATTGCAAAATATACAGGCTGCTGAATATGGAATTTTTAGTGCATTTAAATAAGTGAACCGGAGTGTATGTATAAAACAATCGTTTTCCCTTTTCCATGTAAATAAAATTCAAAAACATTTTTAATTAACAAAAAAGATTTATTTAATAAAATACATGTAAATAAAATTTTGATGAATTACATAGTACGCACTGCACTCATATTTGAATAAATATATAAATATCCTTAATATATCTTAATATATATGTAAAGCTTCGAACTCATTAATTTTTCAAATCGCGTTATTTATTTCAATAGTTGAAGTTATCGATATAAACCAAAAAACGCGATATCAAAATAAAAAAAGTTAGGGCTTTCTATATTAAGGCAACGATATTTATAATGGCTGTTATCTATTCAAATATGCACATATGAATATTTTTATTTTTAATATTTTTAAACAATTTTAATACAAAAATGGCTGGTTTTGTCTACTCAAACTGTTTCGATTGTTCATAGTAAAGTCAAAGTGATCGGAATTTATGCTTATAAAAAACAAACGATCGTTTTGATTTCTGTCGGAATACAATGCAGGAGTTATGAATTTATTTATTAAAGAGAATTTTTAATATATGGCTGTAATACTAAAAATTCCTTAAATTTTAAGTGAAATCATGAAAATAAAGTGAATTTTCAAAGCATTGGTGTTATAAAATAAATATTTATAACAATTACATACAATTCGTCAGTACTTTCATTCCGACTGATAACACTGCGATAGTCGAAAAAATGAACTTCGATGAATCCTTTTCGAACTATTAGGGGGGAGTCCCCTGAGTGCGAAAGTACATTTGGAACTGTCCGATTGGCTCCAGTTTTTGAGAAATCGGTATATATCCATTTTTCATGGATATAGCTAAATCTGCGCTATTTAAAAAATTTTTATTCGACTGTATTAGTTTTTTTTTGCCATCTTAACTTTCATTTACGGAATATTTTGACTTTTTTTCAAAATTTCAAGTAATTTAAACCATTAATGTCGATCAAAAGTAACGATTTTTAGCCATTTTTTCAGGTTTTTATTTCGTTTTACCAAAATTTTCCTAACATTGGCCTCAACATATGTAAGCTTCAAAATCAAAATGTACTTTCGCACTCAGGGGACTCCCCCCTAATAGTTCGAATAGGATTCATCGAAGTTAATTTTTTCGACTATCACAGTGTTATTAAAATCAAAATTTATTGATTCATCTTTAAATTTTTAGCAAGCAAACAGAAACCAATTTAATGTCGGTATTGCCGGTTCGATTACGGTCAAATTGCATCGCGGGTTGTTTTAGTTACAAAACGAAATTATGCAATAATTTGTCCTTCTCTACTTATTATTAAAATTAAAATTTTTACTTTTTGTTGCTTCTCCTAATCAAAAGAATTATTATGAAAAAAAAATTATGTATAGTTTTTATTTTTCAAATTTCTGCGCATTACTTTATATAACAAATTCTTGTGTAAACACACGTTTTCTAAATAAACCTTAAGAAAAACAATTTTTAATTGCTTTATTACTTTGTTTTCATTTAAATGTTTTAAGTTTATTGCTAAATACGTCAAATGTTGGTAGTCAGATAAATAAGAGCAGAGAAACAAGGAGATAAAAGCAAAGCACCCACAGATGAAATTACTCTGAGAGTAGCTGGTAACAAAATTTTATTAGTTTATTTTGTACTGATCTTAAGAAGTTTAAGGTCTGTTATGTCTTTAGAAAATGTGTTCAACAATTGACGTCAATGAAATAATCATGTTTATTAAATTAAACTACAGATTTTATTTAATTGACATGGAAACAGTTTTTAGATAAAAAAAATATACACTCTTTGTTGTAATTTATATAATTTTCATTTATGTTTTTATTCATTAGGTACGAAATTGATATGAGATTATCAAAAATTTTTAAAAAGTTATATGTGGGTGGAGTAGAATTGGTGTACTCAACTGAGTAAAGTGGCGGGATGCAGCTGAAAATTTTCAAAACATTTTTTTCAATGCATAATGTTTTCCATCATTTCTTGCATTGTCAGCGAACTTTTGCATGACATAAAACACATCTTAACTGTTTTTCTAACTTTTTGGGGTAGTGACCTACACCATCTTGAGGAAACCCCATCACCAACGAGAATGAAATTCGAGCCTTATTCTTCGTGTTTCGGCGTAAATAGTAACTTGCAATGGATCGCAGGAATAAAGGTTTAACAAAGCCATCGCTATGACTCATAACATATAATCGCCAAGCGTTCGCAATTACAACGAATGGCAATTCTGTAATGTGAAATTGACTGGTCCAATACATCTACTCCTGCAATATGTTTGTTTTAAGACTGAAACACCTTTCTAGCACTGGCATCAATTTTTTGTCGTTGAATAGAAGACTACCGTTTTACAGCTCCTAATGATTCCAGTGAGTCATAATTTGTTGCTATTGTATAGACGCTATTGTCTTTCTATTTTACCAACAGAATTTCCTTTTGCTTGTCAAACATATAGTCATATGAGCCTCGGTCTTCTTTTTCATTTCTTTAGTACTTCTCAATGAACATTTTTTTGTTCTGTTCTCTCTTATTATTCCAGTCGCACGAAATGTAAAAAACTGCTTATCAGGGTGATGCCCAACATATTTTACCATCGACTCATCAATTGAAATGTGCTCGTGAAATACTCCCCACTGAAGGATTTCAACATTTAATTACTTTAATCAAACCAATCACAAATTTTGGGAATTCTCTTCTTACATATTTAGATAAACACGTCACAATTTTATTTTATGGATTCCGCCGCTGTACTCAATTTAGTACAGTGGTATTTAAAATTGAATAACTTTGTAAACGTTACTACACCATTTTTCAATGTAATTCAGAAAATTCCAAATGAAATTGAGAATTTCAAGTTTAAATTCAGAAAATTCCAATTAAAATTGAGAATTTCACGTTCAACTTCAGAAAATTCCAAATGAAAGTGAGAATTTCAAGTTCAAATTCAGAAAATTCCAAATGAAATTGAGAATTTCGAGTTCAAATTCAGAAAATTCCAAATGAAATTGAGAATTTCACGTTCAAATTCAGAAAATTCCAAATGAATTTGAGAATTTTACGTTCAAATTCAGAAAATTCCAAATGAAATTTAGAATTTCAAGTTCAAATTCAGAAAATTCCAAATGAAATTGAGAATTTCACGTTCAAATTCAGAAAATTCCAAATGAATTTGAGAATTTCACGTTCAAATTCAGAAAATTCCAAATGAAATTTAGAATTTCAAGTTCAAATTCAGAAAATTCCAAATGAAATTGAGAAAGTTCGATATAATATTAAGAAATTGATTTGTTTTAAACAAATAGGTAAACTTTACACAACTTTAATCAATTGTGATATTACTTAAGGCAAAAAATAATTGAAACATATTACATAAACTTCAATAATTTTTTGGTCAACAAAATTAACGGCTTTGTCAGAGCTTGAAAACAAGTGGTCTGGATAGATGAGACTAACTTCAACTTATTTTGCCGTCGAAAACGTGGTTGGTATCGTGTTGCAATTTGTACGTCAGGCTTTGTCCAAATGAATAGTCGTAGAGGTTCATTCAACGCCGATACTGCAAATGAATGGGTCAGAGGACTTTTTGAGAAATGGGAGGATTTAGGGAATCAGTTATCCGAACTCGTCTTGGTATGCGACAATGCTCCCTGCCACAGTCGCTTACATCAAATTTTTGAAACTACACCAGCGAATATCTTACGATTGAGTTCCTACTCAACAATGCTTAATCCCATTGAAATTATTTGGTCCAAAATTAAAAGTAGTGTAAAATCCAAAATAAATATACCAAATGTAAGCCCGCCTAATGTAGGTGAGTAGAGGCTGATATATCTTGAAGAAATCATAAACACTTCCAAGTCGTGCATAACTACCGGAGATTGCAGTAGAGCTATACAGTACACAACTACATTTTCCAAACTACTCTGCAATTAGATGATATGCCTGTTGGGCAGTAAAATGATGCAAACATGTACATATTTACAATTATTTTATATCTGCAGTTCATTTTTTTCGGGTCAAAAACTATCACAGTGTAATTAGAATAGGGAAGAATGTATGTATATACAATGTGTGTGCTTTTACTTTAAACCTTTCAAATATGGCTGTATTTTGAGAGGTTCACTGCAGTACACACATGCATATACACACATACATATACATACATACATTCATATAATTACGAATTTTTACAAAATTAATACTAAAGGCCTTGTTTTATAAATTAAAGTTTCAAATAATTACTAAAAACACTTAAGTAAAGATTCAGACTATTTATTAATATAATTTTTCTCGTGAAAAATTACTTGGCGAAGCTTGCACGCCTCCATGAGTGAATGTTTTTATAGTTCTCAGAAATTTCAATACACCCGCAAAATCGAAAGTTACAAATAAGAAATGATGATGAATTTTTACTTAGTTAAACTAAATTAAAGATATGAGAAAAGATTAAGTTCTCTTCTGTTTGTCACAGTTTAAAAGTTGGTAGATTCTGCACAAATAAAAATATGTACATATGTAGTTTAGAAAATATATTTCGTATATACATATATATTATACATATATATATATATATATATATATTTTAACAACGATTTTGAGGGAGTACTTCATTTATGTTTTAGTTTAACAAACATCCTTGAATTGAAAAACATAAAGTAGAAGCGTCATCCAAATGTTTTTCAAGAGAATTTTTAGTGCCACAGATTTGCAAATGTTTGGAATTTCATAAAAGTTTTCGAGTTTGACAAATCTATCAGTTTTTGGAAACAGATTTAGCTAAACTAAACTAAAATTTTAATGTAGTTTAAGCCTAGTTTAAATAATTCAGCACAACAAGTGTCAAAAAACAGGTGCTTGTTGGTAGTTTAAATATCGACTTTTTTTATGCGCTTAAAAATGGTTTATATGTTTACTGATTTACAGCTTGATTGGAAAAACAAATTTTAACCTGCCGAGATTCTTCAGCCAAAAGGATTAATTTTTTTGACATACTAGCTTTTACCCGCGGCTTCGCCCGCATTGAAGACATACTATAGTAAATTGGATTGGATATTGACGTGACTGTGGGTAATACAGTGCGACGGTTTTACAGCATCAGGATTGGAGCTTCATTACTGGAATGCTAGATGGCGTTGAAATAGCAAGAATTTAAGATTTTTTGACAAACAATTTTTTTATCTTTCGTAAGAAATAAAACTTTTTTTTAATAAAAAGTATCCTATGTTACTTCTAATACCTCCAAGAATATGTGTGCAAATTTTCATGATGATCGGTTTAGGAGTTTTTGCGTGAAAGCGCAACAAACAAACGGACATTCACATTTATAATATTAAGTATGATTTCAAACTTGAATTTTTTAGAGCTGGTTTTTTATGTTCAATATCTGAGCACAATTTTTTTAAATATTTTTTCCATGTTGGTAGTTTCATTCTTAATTATCTTCAACTATTTGTAAAAATCATCCTCGAGTAAATAAAGAGATAAAATCTAAGTTAATCTCGCACTATAAATGCCATTCCTTAGTTTTTGTGCAGGGTGGTGGCGGGGATAGGATAGGATAAAAGAAACCAGGCGTATTTATACAGACATCGTTAATTCCAAAACAATTTAAAAATTTTCAAGAAGTTAAATGTGAGCCTCTATTAAAACGTACATACATATGTATGTATGTACATATATGTACATACAAATTTTAACACATTCCGTCGTAACGCTAATCTGGGATAATAAACATCAAGTATCGTTCGCAATTATAAATTTAATTAATTAGGAAACTCTTCGTTCACTGGCCTTCGAGAGCTATGCATTGTTGAATGTTAGGGAGTTACAGTTTCACGTTGTTTTTAAGAACTATTTGCAAGAAATATGGAGTGGATTTTGGGAGTACCTATTAATTTATACAACAATGATCGTATACATAAGAATTTTATCGGAAGAAATTCTTTTATAAAGAAATTGTTAAAGGCGTTGGTAGGTATTATCCACTTATTACCATACCACATCTATGTATACATGCGCCATGGCCCCAACTTCACAATAGCTTGGCTTTAACAAAACAGCAGTCCAACAGTCGTTTAAGTAACTTGCAAGAGTATCTCTTCGAAGAGTGAAACACGATTTTTAACTATTAACAGCCCTCCAATGCCCGCCAAAATGCGTATACGACGATTAATTCGTCCAACAATCGTCAGAATGACTCGCAAAAGCATTATTTGGAAGAGTAAAATATAATTTTACTTCAACAATCGTCTGGACGATTAAAAAAAGAGCCGAGAAATGATCGCGCTCGTCAAATAATCTTGCAAATGCTGGCTGGGTATGTATGTACGTTCTATATGTATGTATGTGCTTTTGGATCGGTTGTATCACAATATACACCGAATTGACTCGAGACAGATTATATTTATATTTATAGGATTATTATCACTTACGCAGTCCTATACTATTTGATGTCCTTTTGTGATGTATTTCTATTCAAATTAATGTTAGAAAACACAATACTTATTAAATATTATTGTGTACATATATACATAATTCACATTCTAAATACTATTATGTAATTAGTTAATTTAAGTTTATTTTCATTGATCTTTTACATATTAACTTTATAATGTCTGTAAAATATCAGATTTTATCAATCATGTATGTAAGTATGTATGTATGTTTGTATGTAACCATTCGATGTACAAAACAAATTTGACAAATTCAGTTTAATTAATACCACTGTAAAGTATAAATATGAGAATTACTAATGACACACCATGTGGGGCAAATGTCCACTTCTAGCACGGCGGCAGATTTCTGCTCTTTTCACAAAATTTTTAACCACATTTTGCAACAAAGCTTCGCTTATCTCGTCCATGCAGCGGCGAATTTCATCTTTCAGAGCGTCAGTTGCTTGTGAATCCCGGTCTTTCAACAGGCTAAATGGCGAGTTGAAATCGGCAAATCGAGAAATTGCCCTACAAAAATGAGACTAATCCATACATGCGTGTATGCACTACTCCACAATGGAGTAGGACTACTCCAAAACTATTCCAAATGTATGGGAAAAACATGGTCCAATCTACATTGCGATGTCCTAGGGCTGGACCACGTAACCCAAAAACTACTCTTTGTTACTAATCCAAGGGGTAAACACAGGGATTAGTTTCGAAACTACTCTATTTTTCTAATCCATGGAGTACCCACAGGGGTACTCCGATAAAAATTTATACATACATACATACATATGTATGTATCTCTGTCACTAATATAATTTAATGATATTTTAAGTACATACAAAATGTGGGAATTCAGCTTTTACATTACATTTAAAAAGATACAAAATAAAATTCAGAAATTGAAAAAAAACGAACTAAATTGTGTTTCTTTAAGCTTCCATGAATTTGTTTTAATTTTAACAGGGGATTTCACAGAAAAAAATTTTTCACCAATTAACTCTTTACTTAAAAGTATAAAAAAATTTGATTAAATATTTAATTTATTTAATTAAAGTTTTAATTGTAATAAATAATTTTAGTATAAAAATTTAATTGATACTATTAATTTGTTTACTAGTGCAAATACTACTAAAAATTGCAATTGCAACAGTTTCAATTTAATTCCAAACATTTTTAGTGTTGCCAAATGGTATTTAACTATAAATATGTGTACAAGTGAAATGGTCCACGGCTGCATTACATAGGAGTAGTCCAAAAACTACTCTTTTTCCTAACCTCAAATTTACCCACCCTTTATTTTTCAATTATTTATATGCCGTAAATATATACAATTATTAAATAGTAATATGCTGCATTTTCACTTAAAATTTAACTTGTTTTTGGATTTCGTTTGATTTATGTTTTTTTTTTTCAGTCCCTTACTGAAACAACTAAAATATGATTCAAGATTTTTTTACCTGTCAAATACGTCAGTTAATTCTGCGAATTTGTAGTTGTATGTACACCATTTTGTGATCTAATTATTTTATGACCTTTGTAAGATTTTAGCATGCACGTGCATAAAACCATTATGCAAAATCCCTAATGAATACCTGTTTTATTTATTGATTTATTTATTTACGTATAAAAGTCTACATAATGGTTTCATACAGAATTTACTGACAAAAAATACAAGAATATTTATCATATAAACGAATAGGTGGGGAAAAGGACAAATTAACAATTTAGAAAAATTATAATATATCGCTTGATAACATTTAAACTTAAAGAATAATCAATAAGTTGATATAATTCGTTAAAATTGACACAGATTCTTCTCAGCGGAAATTAGTAGCAATAATGATTCCGTGGATCCATTTGATTTGAGGCCCGTCACATCATCGCTTTTACTACGCCTGCCCATTAATTCGATCCGATGGTTGATGTATATGGCAGATTTGATGGAAACAAAAGCCAAACGATCCTGCGATATTCCAGAAAGAATAGATGATTTTTTATTGAGATTTCCAATTTAGTGAATTGCTTGAAAAATCATTATTGGGGTTTTTTCCAAATTAATGTTACTAAGAAAAGAATGATTTGGGCACACCCGTATTAATTCATGTATTTAAAAAACAATTATAATCGTCAAATTAAGACTAAATTAAAAACTACGAATAGTAAATTAGTTTAAGAAATAGTTGTTATATTAAAAGTAAAATATGAAATGAAATGTTCACAATAGTGTAAATATTTGACAGCAATTGTATAATTTTATATATTAATTAAAATAAAACTTTCATCAGAATAACAAATGGTTTAAAAATTATTTTTTAAATGTTTAAAGTTTGTGGTAAATATTTTAATAAAATTTGGATTTGAATATTCTACTTTTTGTCGTGTAACCTCATCCAGCAATTAACCCATTTTGTTCGAATTGTCCGCCTCTTTTACTAAATTTAGAACTAGTTACGGTTTACACAAAAAACAAAAAACGAATAATACATACAATTTTCTTTAAAAAACAAGGTGAAGTGCTTAATGACAAAAAGTATTTCTATGAAAATCCACATATGCACAAGCACTAAACCAATTTTTTATATATTTTTTTCAAGGGTTTAGGGTGGAATAATTAACGGAAAATTTGCTTTTATCGAATAGAAAACACTAATGTTGGTTTTGTGCAACAAATAATTATTAACCGTATCATTAATTTAATAATTATATTGAATGGTGAATTTCGAGTCCAAAATTTGATTCCAAAGCGATCTTAAATCGCCTTAAAATATATATATGTACATATGTATATTTTTTTCAGTTTGCGGTGAGGGGAATAAAAAGGGAAAAATAATCGCCGGTACCCGGCTATTTCAAGCAATTCTCTCATTCTTTTTTTTTTTTATTTGAATATTTGACATTTCTTTCCATTCGGTGTTTCGCTTCTTGGTGTGTAAATCATTTATAGTTTCAATTAAACGCAAAAATTACACGTTTTAAATATGTAAAAATAATAAAAATATTATAGAGTAAAAATTTTTATTAAAAGCTTCCTACATTTTGTTTATTTTATTGAAATTGTTTATTTTATGAAGCACAAATGTCAAATTGTAAGAAAATAAAAGCTAAACAAAACAGAAGAATTGCCCAACTAAAATCGTCGTGTGTGAACATAAAAGCAAGTCCAAAAGAGATTCTGAAAAAGTTGGGCAATTAAAATCGTCGTGTGTGACTTTAGACTAAACAACTACATACATATGTACATGAATAAAATATGTGTTTCATGTTCTCTTTTTATAAAAGAAAAAATGGCGATGTGTTTCAATTTTGTGAGCTCTATATTCAATACCAATAACACTACTCAGCAGCAAAATCACTTTTTGGCTCAACTTTAAATAAAACTATGTGGACTATATGGATTTTGATGTGCTAAACTCAATTCCGTTTCCGGTTTTTCTCCACCACGTAGGGTTTTTTATGGGCGTGGCAATATTTTCACGTACGAAGACATATTTCAGCCTAACTCGACAACGACTCATCCGATTTTCATAAACAAAACACCAAAAGATGCATAAGAAAATTTATATTTAATTTAGTTCAAAATAGTTTTTTTCTATATTTTATCGTTTTGGAATTTCAGAAGGAAAATTTTTATTTTGTTTTGAAAAATTCGTTTTTTTGTTCAGTTTAAAAATGCAATAAAAAAAAGAAAAGCAAATATTTTATATTTTGCACATTTGAGCTGAGAGCTAAATACCTCTAGAATAAGCTAAGGTATAAATCGTGAAAATCGATTAACAAATGAAGACCTTATTCGCAATTTATCGCAGGTACCCAATTTTGAACGAATATGTGTGCAGCCAACCTTATATATTGCGATAGGTTTGCGCTCGCTTAGCAGGCAGGTAATGGAAATAAAGGCCAAGGGTATTTTGTGTGGTTCTTGGAATTAAAAATTTCGTTGTAATTGATTAATTTTTTTCAGCTGCATTGGATTTATACATCAAATAATATTTTTCAAATTACAATGAAAAACTCAATTTTTAACAAATCTAGAACAAATAATAGAGGCTTTGAAAAAGATATGAATTTATTTGCAGACTTCACATTCTAAGTGATATAAAAGGTTTTTCAATAACAGTGACATTATTTCTTTTAAAAAAAAACACACTTATTGTTAAGGAAATTCAAAAGTTTTATATTTAATGTGAAGTACAATCGATACAATTAAATTCTAAATAAATCGTCATTCAAATGGCCTCCACGACTTCTTCTGCAGGAACGAATTCGATGAACCCAATTTTCGAGCACTTTTTCCACTAAATCAAGTCGTATGTCATGAATGGCACGTTCAATATTGACTTGTTAAGCTTGAAAAGAGTCTGGTTTATTTCGAAAGACCAACGACTTCAAAAACCCCACGAGAAATAGTCTAATGGTGTTAAATCACAACTTCTTAAAGGCCATTCAATATCACAATTTCTTGAAATAATCGAATCTCCAAACTTTTCTCGTAGTAATTCAATTGTTGCATTTGCTGTGTGGCACGTAGCCTCGTCCAATGGCTTCAGTTCTTGAGTGAGAACAATTTTATACGGATGCAAAACCAAATCCTTTCTCAAAATCCGCAGGTGTTAGTTTGAGTAGCTATGCCAATTTTCAGGATTTTTGGGATCAGTCAATCTCGAAATATGCTTATGCGTTATAGGGGAAAGTTATGAAAGTTTGTTTTACTAATATGTATGTATATAAGTACAGCAAAAAAAAAAGAATAAAAATATAAAAAGAAAACATTTAAAAGTAAAGAATTTCGCGATTGACTGATCCCGAAAATGCCGGGATTGGCATCCCTAGGTTTGAGACAGTCCCAATTGTTGAGAACGTCTTGGAATCGACAAATATCGGTCTTCAGCAACACTTGCCTAAACGGCAGAAATATTTGCATTACTTTGAGCGGTTCTTTGTCGTATTGGCAATTAAACAGTATGAAAAGAAAATGTAAGCTCAAAATTTTCAACAATTCGACGAACAGCGAGCACACTTGGACGATCATTACGACCATAAAATGGCAAAAGCGCACGAAAAGTTGCAATTGGAGAACGATTCTTTAATAAAAAAAAACACAATTAGGTACTACGTGTCCTGGAAAATTCTCACTTTCAACATAAATTGATGCTTCCTCACAATTTCTATTTCTTTACAGATTTTTTTTGCTTTTTCACCAATCTTCTCCTATTTCTTTTGCTCATTATATGTAAGTAGCTATGTATGTGTGTATACACTAATTTAAACAAAAACAATAATATACATATAATTAGTTTTATACTTTTTACTTACCTTTTTATATCACTTTTTATTATTTTTTTTTAACAAAACCAGCTATTTAGCTTGGGCCACAAATGCAACAGAGCAACAAGCCGATGTTATTTAATCGGTGCTAGCTCTGAAAAGAAATATCGGCGGCGACTGAAAAAGCAGCTTGAAACAAATATTTGCAAATAAAATAATTTAAATTATTTTTTAGAGAAGGCTTATTCAGAAGGAAATATATCTATGTACATGTATGCACGTATAATTAAAAATTGCCCCAAAGTGTGTCTTTGAGTAAATTGCAGTCGGCGGCCCAGAGATCAATAAAAACAATTGTAGTCGGCTACTCGCCGCTTTTGAGCCCATCAGCTTGAGTCAAACATATTCCCTAATTATCAAAAACAAAATAGGTACAAAAAAAAACAAGTTGTTGACATTGTCACCAAAAAGACACCATAATTGTAGACAAATATATTGACATGTACCCATGCATAACCCCATGCTCCCTTCAGGGTAGATAAAAAATATTTTTACAACTTCAATTGATCGAATTTGGATTATTTTCGTCTCAAAACTATTTGATTTCCCATTGGACGGAAATTAAACAATTAAAAGGAAATAAATACGCATTTGAAGTAGAGCAAATAAATATTATTATTTTTTTTAATATACATAAATATTTAAAACAAACACAAATGTTTTAGTTTTTATTCTTCTGTTGAAGGCAGCGATGTAGAGTTTAGTTTAGGGTTTTGAATTTCCGCAAATTAAAGGTATAAACACATTCGCCACAGCAGACTACACGAACACAAGAACACAAATGCTGCTAGCTACCGTTGTAGCCGTTTAGCAGCTACTTAATTATTTTGGATACGACAGATACACAGGAAACAGCTGATCCTGAATTGTTGCAACAATTCATTTATGTATATTACAGTGGTGCATATTTAGCGCTTTTACTTTTTTAAAGTTCGCTGGGGCGAATTGTGTACGGCGAATTGAATTCGCCACTCACATCAGTTTGTATGGATTCGCTTTGCCATAAACAGAAAATATTCATCTCATGGATCTCTTTTGGCTCCGGAGTTACGGGTTCAAAACTTATTTTTTATTGGCCATAACTCTTAGAATATGGAACGGATATAAGCGTATATATAAAATACCTTTATAGTGGTGTAAACATATTTTAAAACAATTTACCCATTGCGAGTGAAATTCAATTTTATAATTTTTTTTTATCTGACTTTTCACTTTTACATAGAACTCACCATGCTTTTATTTTGTGTATACTTGAAAGCTGTCACCGATGAAATACGTAATTTATGCTTTTTTAATGATGATTTTAAGAATTAAATGAGTTATTTAGAGCATTTTGTAGGACTTATGATCAATAATATATTATAGTTTTGAACCCCGTAACTGCGGAATCAAGAGAGAAGGCCGAAAAAATTACACAAAAATTTTTACGTAAAAAAGGCTAAAGTATTCAGCAGAAAATACTGGAAATATGACATGGTATTAAGGCACAAGCACTGAAACTTTAAGTTTTGATCATTCCATACAAAATATAAAGTTTCACTAAGTCTTCTTTCCGATCCATTTAATGACAGAAACATTTATATACAAAATTTTCCACTACATATTTATGCCATAGATTTGTTTTGCGCAAAATTAGTTTCTACGAAATTTCATAATTAATGTACATGATTTTTGTTTGAACAAGTGTTAACCTATTTTTTTTTTTTTTATTATATTATTGTGTATAAGAAAACCACTTATCTTATAACAATTTAAATAATGAGACAGCGCAATAAACTAAATTTGATAAAAATAATAAATCCTCATTCCAAAAGATGACAAAAGATAACAAAACATTTTTGTGGATGTGATTTCATGTCGCAATTTTTTGTATAAAAATGCCACTTGCAAACGCTTTTAAAGTACAGTCAGCACCGCTTGAACTCTTACAGTTTTTTCTGACAGATTTTAAACTTAAAAATGAAAGTGTTCGATATTCTCTTCGTTATTGCAATTTACTGCGACCAAAGAGGTAATTTGATGTTTGCTTGTTAAAAAAAAAAAAACTTAATAATTCTATCTGAATTTTAATTTTCAGGAAAAAGATTATAAACAATGTATGATGATTGTGACAGTGGCCTTAAATGCGTAAACCTTGTTCCTCTTGGTAAATATTGTACCTCAGACAAATTTTAAAAAAATAAATTTTGTTTAATTGTTTGAAATTTAATAAATCTTAATTACTGAATAATAAAATCTTTAATCATTTAAATTTTGTTATTTTCTTTTTTATTTTACAATAAAAAATATTTCTAATCACTAATTTGCTTTACAAATTTTGTTATATTGTCAACACTGTTTTGGTTTTGTGGCCATCAGAAATAGAAATTAGTTTAATTCGACTACACGACAAAAGTAGCATGGACAAAAACCTGTTGCCGTGTTGCCTTGCTGTCTTCAATATAATCATTCTCATATGCACACATGTATTCTAATTTTGACAGGTGGTAGTCGGTAGTATGCTGTGGCGAATGTGTTTAACACGGCAACCGGTTTTTGTCCATGCTACTTTTGTCGTGTAGTCGAATTAAACTAATTTCTATTTCTGATGGCCACAAAACCAAAACAATGTTGACAATATACAAAATTTGTAAAACAAATTAGTGATTAGAAATATTTTTTATTGTAAGATAAAAAAAATATTACAAAATTTAAATGTTATAATATATACACATCAAGAATTTTTATTAGCTTTATTGTTATATGGAATATTGACTTTAGTCAAAAATACCAACATTGTTAAAGTTTTAAAAAAACTCACAGGGTAATGCCCTTTTTTACCTAAAAATTTTTGTGTAATTTTTCGGTGCTCTCTCTCTCGATTCCGCAGTTTCGGGGTTCAAAACTTTAATATATTATTGATCATAAGTCCTACAATATAGATCGAATATAAACGACATAGGTATCATTTCAAATGCTCTAAATAACTCATTTAATTCTTACAATCACCATTAAAGAAGCATAAATTACGTATTTCATCGGTGACAGCTTTCAAGTATACACCAAATAAAAGCATGGTAAGTTCTCTGCAAAAGTGAAAGTCAGATAAAAAAAAATTAAAATTGAATTTCACTCGGAATGGGTAAATTGTTTTAAAAAATACCAGTATATGTGACAGCGCATAGAGAAAGAGACCTAAGGGTAAAAAATCAATTTTCACCCTTTTTTTTTTTGATGTGGACAACATCAACAGAAAATTGATATTAAATGAATTAGCTTAGTTCCTATATAAAAAAAAAAAATCTAAATATAAATATTTGTACTTAGTACTTTTGTTAATTAATTTATGTTGTATATATGTAAAAAACAAAAAATAAAATTATGAATTCTTATTTTTAACAGCTTTAATTTTGCCAATCTGGCTCACAACTTTATATTATGCCAGTTATACATAGATCATTATTTACATTTAAACAAATTTTGTTATTATATTAGTAAATGAATCTATTAAAATAAATAAATAAATAAACATCTGAGCATCGAATGAGACCGATCACATGCCCCAAAAGTGTTCCCTCCCAGAGATATGCGCGTTTTATGAAAGTGATGGTACACCAAAGATACACGTATTTAAATCTTTAAAATGGCTCTCCTGAACAAAACCGGTTTTTACCCTTAGGTCCCTTTCTATTTTGCGCGTCACATATACATAGGTATTTTAGAGAAGCTTAGAGTGATATCCACATCGCTTATATCCGTTCCATATTCTAGGAGTCAATAAAAAATAAGTTTTGAACCCCGTAACTCCGGAGCCAAAAGAGATCCATGAGATGAATTTTTTCAGTCAAAGCGAATCCATACAAAGTAATGTGAGTGGCGAATTCAATTCGTCGTATTCAATTCGCCGTATTCAATTCGCCCTAGCAAACTTTAAAAAAGTAAAAGCGCTAAATATCACCACTGTAATATACATAAATGAATCGTTGCAACAATTCAGGATCAGCTGTTTACTGTGTATCTGTCGTTTCTCAAGTCCAGTTTTATTGAATTAATAAAAATTCAAATTACTAAAAAAAAAACGTAACCAAGAGAGAAACTTCAAAGTTAATTCTTTTATTTCCAATATATTTTTTTAGCTATAAGTACGAGCATTTAATAAATGTGAACGTAGCTTGAGAGTTTTTTTTTTTTTAATTAGGACCACCAATCAGGGGATGACCCCTACGTATGCAATGCATTGTGCCTGAACTCGGGGAGAGGGATAGAGTATAGAAGATAGATGTTGAATATTTAGAAGGCTTAACTCTTTTACAACTCTGCTGTGCACGTTATGTTAATTTTTATAGCAGTGTTGAGGCGCCTCCGGTGTTAAGTAGACCCATTAACTTTGTTAAGCTTAATTAGCAGGTATTTTATTAATTGTTTTACTTCGCTGCTGTTTCTGCTAATCGACGAAGGAGGGCGATGTTGTGTACAGTAGCTTGGAACAGCATCAATCGCTGTCGGAATATTTTTTTTTGTGACCAGTGCTATGCCTTCATCACTTAAATAGTGCGACAACAATTAATACAATGTCCCACTATCTACATTAGAGAACTTAGTGATGTTGATTGACTTGCTGGGTTCAAACACCCAGGCCCCAAGTCATTTTTTGATTAGTAGTCAACGCGCTAACCACCTCAGCCAACACCACCCTCAAGAGTTCTTATTTTGAAAAACATTAGTATATCCAATCAGATTAGCAGAACATATCAGAATACCGATTTCAAGGCCGCTACATGTTCGTTCGCCTATTTTTACAACTTATGTAAAGTGGCTACTATTTTGGATGGAGGATAAAGAGAGTAGTGACAGGAAAAAACTCTGCGGGGAGTCTATTCCACTTACGAACATTTCGGCTAAAGTACGAGTTCTCCCTGTAATGTTTAGTACAGCTCACTGGTATATCGACCACAAAGGGATGTGCTCCCTCAGAAGAGCGTATTGTACGCGAAAAGTGATGCGTTTCGGGAAAAACTTTACTGATTTCATTAGAACATATTCCGTTGTAGTAGCGATCGAACAGTGAAACGCACCCCACATTGCTTCGATACTCCAGGGACTCAATAAGCTTCTTCGCCCTCTCCTGTACGCGGTCGAGTAACTTCAAAATAGTTTTTTTTATCCCATGCATGTATTCCCTGTATTCCATTTTTTGTCGGATAAAGGTGGTATAAATATTAAGGAGATGAGATGGAGTGAAGTATGTCTTACACCGTCTTAAAAAAACGAGGGAACCGAAGCATTCAACTTCTATTGAGACATGAAAAATGTGATCATTCCATCAAGTATCACAATGAATTTTCATGCCAAGAATATCGAGAACTTCTGATTCCTCAATATTTATGCTCCATAATTACAGATGAAGCAGCATTTCCAGTCATATTGGTACTGAATGAACGACGATGCTGTCAGCTGTAAAAGAGTAGACAGGTTTGAAGGTCATTAAGAAACTGGGTAGGAGAAAGAACGGAACCAAAGCAAAGGGATGAATGCTGTTACACCACTTTTCCGATTGGAAAGCTAGTAAGTCCCTCGTAGAGCGCCCTCTACGAAAGCCATACTGCCGGTTGCTCAGTCAACTGTTGGACTATATATATTTCGCAAGATGGAAATTCAACATAGTTTCCACCAATTTTGAAAACGCAGAACTAATGACAATTGGGCGGTAATTTTCAGGTTTGTTGGCCGCCAACATTTTTGGGAATTGGCGTTACATTGGAATCGGCTGAGGAGACTTTTTATGTTAAGCTTCGGATTGGGAGACGTTGCGAAGTTTGGAGAACGAAAAGGTGGCAGAAATGGTACAATGATCCGAGTTACCAAGAGGTGCATTAACACTCACTTCGTACTTTCCAGGGTGCAAGGTGAGAAAAAGGTCGAGATTGTTGTTATGAAACCATTCAACACCTGAAATATATGTTAGCTCATTCACTAGTTGCGCAAGGTCATTATGCGCGGCGAAAAGCTGAATATATTGGCCTTCCGGAGCTGTGTGACTCGAATGGTGAAGCCAAGATGAGTTGTGAACATTGAAATCACCAGCAACGACAATTTCACAGTTCGGACAGCTCTCTCTCTCTCTCGGAAAGGAAATCGAAGTTGAATAAGGTTTCATCACTTGCCGCGTTTGCTAAACTCAGGATCAGACGTGCCTAATGGTTGCTGGCACTGATACACAACTTCATTACGCATCTTCATTGCAAGACCCCTGCGATCAGGAGATGATAACCAGGTATATAAAAATCCTGTGGATCAGAGTCTTCGGATAGAATATCAATTATTTAACCAAGTTTTCAACAGAAAAAGAATACGTGAATTTTATAATTTCTTTTTATTCTATTTTTACATATTGAAACAATTTTTGGTTAGCCTGAAATTCCCCATTTCTGATTGGTCATTACTAATATTCAACAAAGACTCAAAGTCATTAATTAAAAATTTTTAAAAAAAACATAAAAAAATATTTCATTTAGTTTTAATTTATTAATGAAACTTCGAAACGCTAAGAGATTTAGGAACATTCGAATATCGAATAAGACTATGGAAGCATTTCAGCTTACCGAATTCAAGTCCGCTACACCTCTCATCAGCGTATTTTTTTCCACTTTTCGAAGTTGGTAATTTGGTTGAAAATATTTTTGTTTGTTTTTACTTTTAAGTTTATACAGCTTTTATCTATGAGACAGTTAATATTTCTGACGCAAATCTACTACAATCATAAAAATAATATAACAAACAAAATATTAACAAAGAAAATTATATAAAAGATATGTATTCGTGAAGGCCAGAGTAATTTTTTGACAAAATACGTGCTCGCTGATAACACTAGACAACAAAATTACATATTTCAAATGCTATTCAATCTTTTAATAAATTTTCCATTTACCACATTTTATATACATAAATATATACTTATGCATATATACCAGTACATATAACTAACGGAAGACACAATCGAACGTGTTTTAGATGTAAACCAAGAAAAGAAACATCATTTATTTATTTATTTAATGCCATATTGGCCATATTTTAAGAAATAAACAGAACAGTTTAATGCAAAAATTAAAAGGGTTCCAGTAAGCTAAATCTATTTACTGAGTTCTCTGCCTCTGTTTTCGTTAGATGAACGCTTCAACATCTCGCTTACTTTATTGTTACTTTTTTGCAAAACGAGTTGAAGGATTCCCGATTTGTTCGTATTTTTTTTTTATCTCACATGGATGAGTAGTAAGTCTGTATTTAATATTACGTTAGCTTCATGTGTAAAAGTGCTAAGTCAAGTTTTTCAAATTTTATAGGAGAGACAAAAAACTCAATAACTTTAAACTTTAGTAAAGCTTCTTTTTTGAAACTGTTAATGTAGTTTTCTTAATTGTATGCCTGTTAAATAAATAAGAATGAAAATATATAAAAAATAACCTACACTGTCTTCTTGGACAATAATTTTAGCAATAGATAGGAAATTTTTTATTGTTATAAAAATACAGTCTTACTTCGTTGCTCTGAATATAAGAAATTAAATGAGAAAAAACTTAAAATTGTTCACAATTTATCACAAATAATAGTTTCAGTCTTACTTCGTTGCTGCTATCAAGTAAAAAAGTGCAGTCGGTATAAACCGACTGATAATATTTACCCTCTTTTTCCTTTTTCAAAGGTGAGGGTATAATAAAAACATTAAATTGTAAAAATAAAAACATTAAATTATTCATAAGGTAAATCATCATAAAATTGATGATGGTCTTTAGGCAAAGTTGCTTTTACCGATTGCAAGTCTTCGAATTTTCTACGACTTATTGGTTCTCTTCTTTGGTACAGCTGTTCCAAATCGCACCAATTTAGAGCAACTATGTTCTTATTAATTCGTTGGGGTAATATCTCCCATGAATTGGTGAATCTTAACTTGAACCATATTTCTCCACTTGGTTTATATTGTAATGCACGAATATCTGACACTTTAGCATCACCTTTACCACGCCCAGGACGAATGCTTTTATAGTATTCTATTTTATTAAATTTTTCAAAGAAGTCATGAGTCAAGTAAGTGACGTCGTATGGCTCAGGTTTTTTTTCTAGCTGCTCTGCATATGTTAATGTATTCAGCTGGAACGTCAACTGTTCTGTTTTTCAAAGCGTGCTCTATAGCAGAGTGAATGCTGTCGACCTCCATTTGCCCGTCTCCAGTATTTTTTGTTCGATGGTAATATTGTGTTTTAAAGCTGTATTAAGAAGGGCGTTACTCATTAGGCTATTGCGGTATTGATATCCACATCCATCACTAAAAAAGTTTATTTTAATTGTCTCCTCGTTGTAGCTAAGGCTTGGAAGAATTTTTTTTTCAATAAAGTGAAACCAAATACTAGCGAACTCTTCTGCATTAACTCCGCCTTCAGTTTCGTTCCATAAAAAGCAGTACCCGTTTTTGTTTATAAGGTTATAAAACACTAAATTGTGTACCTGCAATTTAGTTTTATAGTACAAGCTGCTAACTTGTGATCTTGGAGCCAATAGCACTGCTTGAAGGTCAACTGTAAATACAATTGATTCTTCAGATCTATCTTTATGTTTCTCATGTCTTGCTTCTTCCTTTTTATTTTGATGAAGATTGTAGACTTCAATTGGGATAGTGCCGACAGAGTAACGTGCATATACCTCGCATTGATCTTTTTTTGGTGCAAACAGGGCCAGATTTCTTTTCTCAAATATCGAATAAAATGAAGATAACGATAGTGGTTGGACGTTTTGAGTTGGGCACCAATCTTTAGAATAAAAGTCAAACAGCATTTTTTTCGAACGCCATTCTGGCAAAATATATTTTTCTTGCGTTACAGCTCGGCAGTAATGAGACTCCATAACAGGTAAAGAATCAAAAAATAAATGGATGGCTTTTTTGTCCTTAGAACAGTTTGTTTGAACTCTATTTTTGGCATTATTGTGAGCACCTAAAGGTGTCTTAAGCCAAGTAAGCACAGAACGTCTACCTACGTTCAATGTGTTTAAGAACAATGTTCTACATACGCGTAAATTTTGGTGGTTACTTTCAAGTGGTATGTTAAAGTTGGGGCTCTTCTGGAGACGCTTGGATTGGTGCGATTTCTAGTCTGGGCAGGCTTAGTCGTGAGAACTAAAGTATTGACATATATTTTTTTTTTGGTTCCAGTTCATCTGTCAAAAGTTTTTAAATATTTGCAGTCTTTGGGCATCGGTCACCTGTGCGCATTTCATAGTAGAAGTACCAGTTTTTTGTATACATTTACACCTTGCCTTCATTGCTCGCGGTTCTTTTACTATTGTATAATTCCAGACATCACCTTCCTACCGCCTCCTGTAATACCTTTTACCACATTCTCGTCGCTTTTTATTTTTTGCGGCAAGCCAAGAATCATTTTCCACTTGTTTTCTTTTCATTCGCTTTTTGGTTCTTACCAGCATGTCAAAAGAATTTTCCGAATCACTATTAAAGCAGTATGGTACCAGTCCAATAACTCCATCATCAGCTTCGATACCAAAAGAAGCATTATCAGTGCATTGAAGGCACTGTGCCGCACCGTTTTTGTTGCCGTTCAAATTCATTAGAATTTTCCAATATAAACAAATATTTTTTACATTTCGTTTTAAGTAAAGTAAAAAGAGTAATTTCTCACCTTTTCTGCTAAAAATATAACTTCAAAACTATTTATTTAGCTCATATAATGCGTTTACGCAACACAAGCTGCTCAAGTGGATGTTCTTAAGGACTGTTTTTTGATTTTAGATGGCTTTACGTAAAAAAAATTGCATTTAACGTTTTGAAAAATATTTACTATTCAAAATATAGGACCGTTTTTAGTCTGTCCTCTAAAATTTAAAAAATTGACTTAGCACTTTTACACATGAAGCTAACGACAGCTGACTTAGCACTTTTACACACCATTGACAAACAGCGTCACAAAAAATAAATAGTTACAAAAAATTTTTTTTTAAATGTTGTATTTTTAAATTTTCAATCGAACTGCATCAAAATCTCATTTTTGTAAAAAATTGACTTAGCAACTTTAAACGCTAATAGCACCCAAAATGCTGAACCGAAAATAACCCACAATATATCGAGCACTTCCATTAATAATTATTTCGTACACGTTTTGCCAAAATAGGTTGTATAATGTGTGCATAAGGTCCATCACAAAAACCTTATAGTCTATTAACTATAAAGATAAATATATATTTTATTTTGGTTTAAGCCCCTTAAGCTAAAACAGTACAAGATAAAACATATAAAAACGTCGTTATTAAAAGTATTTTATTACTTTATAATGTGGCCACTCAAGTTTGATAAAACTCCTTAGTACAATTATGGTTACAAAATCTTGTTGACTAGTGTAATAACTATCTATTTCTTAAATTTGTTTTTTTTATGTTCCTTATCTAAATATCTTTTATCTCATGCTAAATGCGTCACCCATACATATGTCATTAAATCATTCGATTAAGAAAATCAACCATAAACTTTAATTCGAATAAAAAGGTAAGGAATTTTCCTTAATTAATCCCTGAAATGGGGTTATATGAAATAACCAGCCTTTAAATTGGACCTACAATAATAAAATAAATCCCAAAAATTTAAATAAATAAATTAAAAAAATAATAAAATTATTCCCAAGCGTTAATTGAAATAAGTCTATATTTTTGGGACTTGGTTCATAACGAAATAACTAAAAAAATTTACTTGAAACTTGCCTTTCGGCGTTTTTCGGGACCGACGATTACGAATCTGGTATTAAATTTTAAAAAACTCCGACATTTTGAATTTGGAAAGTCTGACTTTAGATTCAGTACCAGCTACCCCGAAAAACACTGAGTGACGAGTTTCATACAAATTCAATAACATTACAAAAAATAGTCCGCCATATTGGATCCGCCATTTCGAATTTTCAAAATCCAATACCAGATTCGTAATCAGCGACCCCAAAACCCCCTCATAACGGGTTTGGAGCTGTAAAAGCGTTCAGGCGTTTCAAAATTAACTTGTTAACTTTAAAATCGTTTTTCTCCAAAACTCATTATTTCCCATAGATCCCTTTTAACTGAAACTGACACATAAATATATAAAATATATGAAATAAGTGCAGAATTTTTTTATGGGCTCATAAGAAATAAGTTCAAATATATTTCCTTAATCAAAGATGGCCAAATACTAATTTCTTCGTACATAATTCCATAACAAAAAAAAAAATTACTTTCAAAATGCAATGAAATACAGGCATGTTCTGACATCAGGGTAGTTTTAAATCACAAACGATTTTGATATTACGGAAGTGATATTTAGGTATTCTGAAAATCACAAGATTTTTAATTTTTATTAGTGATTTCGTTGTTCTAAATCAAGAGAAAACATCTGATTTTCTTTCTTTACAAATATTTTTTATGCATCTTCAATAATTGATTTAAAGATTTGTAGATTGATTGTTCTTAGTAAAATAATTAATTTTATTGCAAAACCAAACCATTTTAAGTGGGTGTGTGATAATTTTATTGCAGAGTTTAATGAAAAATACCTAAAAAAAAATTGGAGATTTGAAATCGTCACATCTGTAATCCGACTGGTTTCCCAACAATTGTGCGCCCAGAACATCTTTTCAGTGATTTGAAATCACTTAACAAAAAAGTGATTTTCAGAACATGCCCCGATAATCCCCAATATATTGAAAATTATTTCATAATGCAAAAACTCTCAAAATCTATGGAAATTTTTAGAGACTCATTTCATATTTTTTTTTTTATATTATTTCGTTGAGCGTTATTTCATACAGCACCGAAAGGTAATGAATCGCTTAGTCGGCCCTTCCATTTAAATATTTTAAATTTATTCATCTTAATGCGATAAAGAGAAATTTAACTTCCCGCAAGTAATTATTCGACTTCAGTTATTCGGTAGAAAGAGCAAACACTAACAATTATCTGATCATAATTCGGTTTTAATTTTTAGTTAAAAACAACATTTTATTTGCTTAAAATTTTAATTATCATTAAGCAAATAAAAAACACTTCAAAAACAGTTCTATTATTAAAGTTCTCTAATCCCGCCTATATAAGACGTGTACCAACGAACTAAAAGTTAAGTTTTTATTGAATCGTGCTTTCAGCCACAGAAGTGTTAAATAATTTCAACTTAACTAAAAACTAAAAAAAAATTGTCGCTAAATTTGCCAAAATAATTAATTAAATCAAAATGATTCCTAAAGGTAATTTTTATATAAAAATGTAGAAATTTAATTAATTATAAACAGAAATGTTGAATTAAATTTGAAACATATGAAGAAAAATTCATAAGGAGATTTGGATGGATGGATAGATGGGTTCCACGCCCCTCGAGCTCAATTTAAATGGAATGGTGTTCTACCCCATTCTCGACAGTGCTATCTTAAAAACCGTTGTTTTTTTGCGCAGATAATTCTTTTAATGTTTTTTTTTTTATAAAATTGACAAATGATCGTACAGGAGAATTAGAATTAATTAATTTAAATCCTAAACATTTATTCTTATTTCTATTTCTTACAGCTAAAATTTCACAAATACTTTGTATTTTCTTCGTATTTGTCTCATCATGTCACGCGCTTTCATCTCGAGTTTCACTAGATTTTGAAGCAAATCTATACTCAAACATAGGTGCAGAGCACCGTAAAGAAAGTATTTTCTATTCTCCGTTGTCCATAAAAACATGTCTGGCCATGACTCGTATGGGAGCAGATGGTGAAACTGCTAACGAAATAGATAAAGCAATGACAGGGTCAGGTCAAAAGCGCACAGAAGTGGCACAAAAGTATTTTGAAATCTTAAAAGAATATCAGAAGAGTGGAATTCTTAAGATTGCCAATAAAATTTATCACATGAAAGGTTTTGGAATTAAGAAAAGTTTTTTCAATTCGGTAAAAACCAAATTCTTGGCAGAAATCGCTGGCCTAAATTTTGATAAAAGTAGTGGATCTGCTAAAGCTATAAATTCTTGGATGGAGAAACAAACTAATAATACAATTAGAAATTTGATATCAAAAGATAAATTGAGTGGCGATACACCTTTGGTGTTGGTAAATGCTGTATACTTTAAGGGCGAATGGGCTTCTGAGTTTAATAAAAGCTTGACTACTACTTACACTTCCTATTTGGCGGACAATTCTACGTCTGATGTACAATGGATGTTCCAAACGAATAAATTCGATTTTGCGAATATAAAGAATTTCAAAGCTTACGCTGTGAATATGCCCTTTAAAAATTCCAATTTTTCTATGTTGATTCTATTACCCTACAAGAATGCACATCTGTCTGATATAGAAGAAAATTTAAAAACTCCTCCTATTTCTGAAATATTTGATTTGATGAATAAAAATAAGAATAAAGTCGTTGATGTATTTTTGCCACGATTCAAGTATGAATTCGAAGTTGATTTGAAGAATCCTTTGAATAATGTAAGAAATTTGATTTTTAATTTTTTTGTTCTATAATTTCTGTCCTCTGGTTCCTCCACAATTTATTTTTTTAATATTTTAAATATGTTTTTTTTTTTAATTGTATAAAGATGGGAATTGAACGGATGTTTTCAAGTAATGCTGAATTTAATAATATGTTAAAATCTTCTAAGGATTTGTATGTAAGTTCAATTGTCCATAAAGCTTTTATTGAGGTCAATGAAGCAGGCGCAACAGCTGCTGCTGCTACCGGTACGTATTTATTTACAATTTTATTGATTTCGAAAACTACTTTATTTTATTGAACGTTTTAGTGTTTTTTGCATTCCATGATTTTAGTTTTTGTTAAAAATTAAAAATGGCCTCAAACTAAAAAATTAAAAATTGTTTCAACATTTTCACATTGAAAACAAAAAAAATTTTTTTATGGCCATTTTTCCTATTTTGGTGCCATGTTTAAATTTTTTATTTTGAGTTTGGGGCAATTTTTCTTATTTACTTTATTATGAAATGGAAATCGGCTGCAAATTAGAAATGCAAAGTTGCCCCAAAATAGCAAAAGAAATATGTATGTATATCCCAAAAATTCTTTTTTCATATTTTTCTTGGGATATTTATTAAACTGAAAAATAAAAATTATACCAAAACCACAAGAAAAATTGTCCCAAAGTTTGTATTGATACTTTTAATATAAAATTTTGCTGCCATTTTTAAGTTTGGCCTAGAGGACATATTTCGGGTTATTTTACATGGATCCGTTTTTTTTATATCAAAAAAAATAAAGTACAAAGCTAATTTAGGATAAAACTTTCTCAAAACTTTCAATTGATTGTCACTTTTTGGAATAAAATTGGCTTAAGCACAGATTTTTTATTAAAATTTACAGGGTTGCTTGAACCACATTTATATATAATATGTACATACATACATACATACATACGTCTATGTACATATATGTATATACTGTAGGTCAAAATTACATTGTTCGAGTATGACTTAAGATCAAGCCATACACAAACACATTAATACATATATATACATACATATATTTATATTGATAAATGGGTATATATATATATATATATATATATATATATATATATATATATATATATATATATATATATATATATATATATATATATATATATATATATGTAACCATGCAATTGTGTGAACTTAATTAAAGTCTTGCCTTGATTTTCAGTTTAAAGTATTTATTAATATTTTTATTTATTTATTTTTATTTTATAACAAACAGCAGCTGTAATGATTACACGAAACCCAAATCAATTTACTGATCGAAACTCAGCTCCGACGTTCGATGTTAAACCATTTAAATTTTTCATAGTGGATATGAAGACATATGAAAAAATATTTGAAGGAAGAATCAATCAAATTAATTACTTTAATTAGGAATTCAAGCAGGATGATGTTCGCTTTAGTTTTCTACGATGACTCAACATGTTCCAAGTTCAACTTTATTTATTTAACTTTCCTGCTGATAATAACGATATTAAAAAATATTTAAATAATTTTATATCGAAATTTCTGTAATAATTGCTATTATATTTTCACTACACCATTAAAAGTTGTATGTTTTGTCAAAAGCTGAATAAATAAATGAACTAACTTTGCCATTGGGGAAACTTTACTCAAACATTTAAAATTTTTTTTGGGCCCGAGATTTATTTTATCTCCCGTTTGCGTGCATCAGATCATAAATTGCAAATATATTTACTATGATTTAAAACGCATCTAATAATTCAACATGAAAACTAAGGATCTGTACAGACTATTGATGTTATGAGTACTCGTATTCGTATTCGATTATTCGCCCATTTCAAGATATTCGTATGTGCCAAATTCTAGCGTATATTTGTCGAATAATTTGCACATACTTTTTAAAGAAAAAATACATAAAGTTTAAAAAAGTACATAAAATGTCCAAAAATATATTTTTACTTTAAAAATGGAAGAACTAGAATTTCGCAATCTTCGAAAATATGTTCTCCGAAACAGCACTGAATTACTAATTTATTTAAAAGCGCAAACAGAGAGAGAAAAACGAAATCTCAAAGTATGTAAATAAAATAATTTAAAAATGTTTAGTAGAGGTCTTAAAATTCGGCATCTCAATGATAAATATCTAGACTAGTGTGACATTTTTTTTTTATTGTAACTGACACAAAGGGAGATATTTTTCCAAATAAATTTGATACATTAAATACCCTAAGCCTTAAAAGTGATATTCGTATTCGTATTTGGCGAATATTGTTTCAAGTATTCGTTTTCGCATTCGTATTTGCGAATACTACAAATTGATATTCGTAACATCACTAGAACAGACAGTTGCCAGATCAAACAATATTGGCAGTAAATTACAACTTACAACTGTCTGAATTTACAATTTTTGTCGGACAACGTTGCAGGAAAAACCATTGTCAGTGAATTTTAATACAAAAAACTGACAAAACATTGTGTGACATCTAAAAATTGTCTGAACTCAATTCGTTTTCATTGTCAGATAATTTTCAGGCAATTGACAGACAACTTTTAATTGTCAGATGAGGAATTTTTTTGCATCTGACAATTTTTATACTGTCTGTAAATAAACAAACGAAACGAAAACGAATTCGGATAAGAGCGCGCTGTTTAATGGATCGATTATGGATGGCAACCGAACACCAGTTGCGTTGTCAGTTGCTGACAATTGTATTACGGATAGCAACTGGCAACTGAGAGGTTCCAGTTTCAGTTGCTATTGAAGGCCGTGCTTCACTATCATACACAGTCGTGCGATCTGCCAAATATGAAATGTGTGCTGAAAAAGTATGGTAGTGTGTACTAAAAATGCAACTGTGTGACAGATTTTTTGGCTAGTCGTGCGATTTGTAAAATTTTATGAAAATTTTCATAAAATGATAGTTTTTCTGCGATCAGAGGAGTATTTATTGTCAACCAGAAGTTTGGCATCAGTTTTGTATGATAGTTTGGTTACAGACCACTTTTTATAACCAATAATATGTATATTATTTCCACACAAATAAGGACACGTCAATTTACTTTATTTTTAAATACTTTATTTATTAATATGAAATTTAAAAAAATGTGTTTGGTGCCGCTTTCGTAACTTTTCTCTTCTCGGTTTTTCTAGGGTTACCAATAATTTTATTTTTAGTATTTATGTGGGTTTGTTTAAAGGGTTACCGCCACAATAGTATGGCACCAACAACACCATTTTGAAACGATTTTTAAAGTCGGTCAGATTTTTGCACGATTTTCCTGCGAATGAATCGTACGATTCTGTAGGAGAGTGAAGCACGGCCTTTAGTGATTTTCTGGCAACCAGAAAGTTTTAGTTGCCGGCTGGCAACGCAACTGAAGTTCGGTTGCTATCCATAATCAAGCCATAAATGTAAAAATCACTTAATACAAATAAAAATTCTTATATATTATTTGTGATCAATTTCAAAGCACTTGCATTCGTTTAAAAGAAAACCCGCCTAAAAGAAAACCTGCTTAATTGAAATATTCTTTGATTAAAAAATATTCTAAGTTATATAAAACAAATACCGCGTAAACGAAAAATGTTTTAATTTAATGGTATCGAAATACCTATTAGCGACTGCTCATTTCAATTAAATATAATTAACTATTTATTATATTCAAATATAGTTGGAAGCTTAAACATATTTCAATTTTCAAAATGAATCTGAAATGAAAAACATACGAGTATCACAAATGTTTTACTTCTATTGCTATAATTTCTTTTTACAGAGCAATTTTAAAATAAGTTCGTTCAACTGAAACAGTGTTCTCTTATCTGAACTTCTTTTCATCGAAAATCTCGCATAAATGAAACAAACTGCTTGTAATTGTACATTTCCTTGTTATTTTAAATAATAAATAAAAATAAAAACTTTTGTTTGTTTTTTGTTTTCATTTATTAATCCTATCCGATATTTCATCTTCAGGGAAAATATTAAAACTAAAAATAATAATAAATATGTACATACATTTATAACAAAATAAATTAAAAACCGTAATAACAAGAATAATTTCTAACTCATCTGTTAACACCTACAACATATTCTTTCAAAATGGTAATGTAACTAATAATTTCGGCAAAATATTGAAAAAACATATTTATAATTTTCATATGATAATTTTAAGATTATTAATACAACAAATACACAAACATATTAGTGCATTAAGAATACTAAGAGTAAGTATAAAGGATAACTTAAGAGAATATGATTTTAAAATGCTTATGTTAAGTGAAGGAATTATTTATGATAATATTAAACACAACAACAACACTAGACTGAACAAAAAACTTGTCAAAATAAGAGACAATGAAATCGCAAATATGAGAATGATTTTCAATAAGGAATGGTTTATTAATAAAACAACGAAAATTATACCTTCTAACATACAGTCGATACTATCTTTAGGCCCAAAATTTGCATTACCCTACACTAAAAATAACATGCCATTATTCAGATGTTCAATGTATCCAAACTATTTGTGATAAGGAAAAACAAGAAATGGCTCGAATAAAATTTCTAACTTTATTAGAAGACCCCAAAAGAAGAGTTAAACCAGATATTAGAGACGCATTAATATTTGACACAGTGAAACAATTATTATATTAAATTCAGACAAAGGCAATAAAACCGTAGCAATGGATAAAATCGACTACCTTCTACGAATGCAAAATATTATCGGGGATATGTGCATATAAGTATAGACGACTAAAGAGAGATCCTACACTAAGCTTACAAAATAAGAACAACAGCTTGGTAGAAAAATTGTTCAATTTGAATCTCATAAATCAATTTGAGAAAAATAAACTTATGAATAGGATTGCAGTCTCTCCAAGAATGCATGGCTTAACGAAAGTACATAAAGAAAATATGCCTTTACGACCAATATACTCTTCAGACAATTCACCGTCATATGCACTTAGCAAATATATAACGAACATTTTAAAAAACTTGACAACTAATTCAATATATATCGTAAAAGACTCAAAAGAATTTAAGATGAAGGTGGATAATACTCCAATTAAAGATGACGAAATATTGATTTCTTTCGATGTAATTTCATTGTTCCCCAGCATTCCAGTGGATCTAGCGATGAATACAATTGAAAACTATTGGAATATATTAGAAAAACACACAAGAATACCTAAGACGCTATTTATGGAAATGTTGAGATTTTGCATTAGAGATTGTAGATATTTTAAATTTAAAGAATTTTATTATCAACAAAATATAGGTATGCCAATGGGAAGAACTTCTGAACACTGTTTTGGAAAAACTGAAAATCAAACCTAGAGTAATGACGAAATATGTAGACGACCTGTTTGGGATAATTAAAACTAATCAAGTTGACGAAGCACTAAGGGCATTGAATGAATATAATAGACATAAACAATTTACTGTAGAAAGAGAAAAATGCAACAAACTGCCATACCTAGACACATTAATCCTTCGAGAGGGTAATATGATCTAACTAGACTGGTATCAAAAACCTATGTCATCTGGCAGACTTATAAACTTCGATGGTGCCATAGTACGTCTTAGTACCCCACACCATAACGCCGCCCTCTCGGATGAGATGTCGGTTCAAAAATCGCTCTTATTTGCGCAGATCATGGAAATAATAGTTGTAGCCATCAGGCCCACCCAAATTAAACTTCTTCTCGTCCGTAAATACAACGGTTCTCCAGTCATTTACATGACCTCTTTGCTGCACATCCTATACCATGTAGTCTCTTGCGAATTGAAGCCGCTTTTCCTTACGAGGAGCATTAAGTGTCGGCTTTTTTTGTAATTTCAGGTATTTAAGATACTCACAGCTCTTAATTACTCCGCGTTCTGATGACTTGCTCGCTGGCACTTCAGCTTGAGGTCTTATTTTTGACAAGGATAAGGCAGAATTAAAGCAATTCTGATGATTTTCCTTTAAAATTTTTGAAAATCCCTAGAGGTCCTTGATGTAATTGTCGACAAATGTTGGGGTTCGTTAAATTTGTTTAGCTATTGCGCGGTTAGAATATCCTTCAGAATTTCCCTAATATAGAGTAAAAACAACAAAAACGTTAAAATACAAAGTAGAATACTTTGATGATAACGGACTATGAGTTTGTGTTGATTATTAGTTCCAAACAGTAATGAGGGAATTTCGTACTAACCAGCACTGTTTCATTGTAGAATAAAAATTGAATTAAAAATTAATTCTCATATTCTATTTCTGTTGAAAACTGGTTAAATAGTTGATATTCTTCTCAATTAGTATCCACTTTACGAAATTTGTAAAGATGGACAATTGAACGCTGATGAGAGGTGTAGCGGCCTTGAAATCAGTACTGATACGTTCTGCTAAAAACTGATTGGATATAAATAATAATATTTTCCAACACAAAAAACTCTTAGTAATTTTGAATTTTCATTAATTCAATAAAACTGAACTTGAGCCTGATAATATTACTTTCCATAAATAACAAAAAATAAAAAATAAAATGCCTTTATTCAAGTGAACCAGAATAAGTAACACATTTTGGGACTTTTTTTTATAAATTGCTTAAAAAAAGTTCTTTAGTTAAGTGGTTTTTTGTTGTCATAATTTTTTTTTATATCTCAAGATGTCTAGCTTCCATTTCCATTTTAAAATTCTGCAATCGGTTAAAAATTGCAAAATATACAGGCTGCTGAATATGGAATTTTTAGTGCATTTAAATAAGTGAACCGGAGTGTATGTATAAAACAATCGTTTTCCCTTTTCCATGTAAATAAAATTCAAAAACATTTTTAATTAACAAAAAAGATTTATTTAATAAAATACATGTAAATAAAATTTTGATGAATTACATAGTACGCACTGCACTCATATTTGAATAAATATATAAATATCCTTAATATATCTTAATATATATGTAAAGCTTCGAACTCATTAATTTTTCAAATCGCGTTATTTATTTCAATAGTTGAAGTTATCGATATAAACCAAAAAACGCGATATCAAAATAAAAAAAGTTAGGGCTTTCTATATTAAGGCAACGATATTTATAATGGCTGTTATCTATTCAAATATGCACATATGAATATTTTTATTTTTAATATTTTTAAACAATTTTAATACAAAAATGGCTGGTTTTGTCTACTCAAACTGTTTCGATTGTTCATAGTAAAGTCAAAGTGATCGGAATTTATGCTTATAAAAAACAAACGATCGTTTTGATTTCTGTCGGAATACAATGCAGGAGTTATGAATTTATTTATTAAAGAGAATTTTTAATATATGGCTGTAATACTAAAAATTCCTTAAATTTTAAGTGAAATCATGAAAATAAAGTGAATTTTCAAAGCATTGGTGTTATAAAATAAATATTTATAACAATTACATACAATTCGTCAGTACTTTCATTCCGACTGATAACACTGCGATAGTCGAAAAAATGAACTTCGATGAATCCTTTTCGAACTATTAGGGGGGAGTCCCCTGAGTGCGAAAGTACATTTGGAACTGTCCGATTGGCTCCAATTTTTGAGAAATCGGTATATATCCATTTTTCATGGATATAGCTAAATCTGCGCTATTTAAAAAATTTTTATTCGACTGTATTAGTTTTTTTTTGCCATCTTAACTTTCATTTACGGAATATTTTGACTTTTTTTCAAAATTTCAAGTAATTTAAACCATTAATGTCGATCAAAAGTAACGATTTTTAGCCATTTTTTCAGGTTTTTATTTCGTTTTACCAAAATTTTCCTAACATTGGCCTCAACATATGTAAGCTTCAAAATCAAAATGTACTTTCGCACTCAGGGGACTCCCCCCTAATAGTTCGAATAGGATTCATCGAAGTTAATTTTTTCGACTATCACAGTGTTATTAAAATCAAAATTTATTGATTCATCTTAAAATTTTTAGCAAGCAAACAGAAACCAATTTAATGTCGGTATTGCCGGTTCGACTACGGTCAAATTGCATCGCGGGTTGTTTTAGTTACAAAACGAAATTATGCAATAATTTGTCCTTCTCTACTTATTATTAAAATTAAAATTTTTACTTTTTGTTGCTTCTCCTAATCAAAAGAATTATTATGAAAAAAAAATTATGTATAGTTTTTATTTTTCAAATTTCTGCGCATTACTTTATATAACAAATTCTTGTGTAAACACACGTTTTCTAAATAAACCTTAAGAAAAACAATTTTTAATTGCTTTATTACTTTGTTTTCATTTAAATGTTTTAAGTTTATTGCTAAATACGTCAAATGTTGGTAGTCAGATAAATAAGAGCAGAGAAACAAGGAGATAAAAGCAAAGCACCCACAGATGAAATTACTCTGAGAGTAGCTGGTAACAAAATTTTATTAGTTTATTTTGTACTGATCTTAAGAAGTTTAAGGTCTGTTATGTCTTTAGAAAATGTGTTCAACAATTGACGTCAATGAAATAATCATGTTTATTAAATTAAACTACAGATTTTATTTAATTGACATGGAAACAGTTTTTAGATAAAAAAAAATATACACTCTTTGTTGTAATTTATATAATTTTCATAATAATTTTTAAAAGTAGGAAAAGCAACACAGAAAAAAGTAGTAACTAGTTTTAACCCATTAACCGCCAAATTAAAACCAGAAGTGATAATTAATAAAAAAAATTATGTTTTTATTCATTAGGTACGAAATTGATATGAGATTATCAAAAATTTTTAAAAAGTTATATGTGGGTGGAGTAGAATTGGTGTACTCAACTGAGTAAAGTGGCGGGATGCAGCTGAAAATTTTCAAAACATTTTTTTCAATGCATAATGTTTTCCATCATTTCTTGCATTGTCAGCGAACTTTTGCATGACATAAAACACATCTTAACTGTTTTTCTAACTTTTTGGGGTAGTGACCTACACCATCTTGAGGAAACCCCATCACCAACGAGAATGAAATTCGAGCCTTATTCTTCGTGTTTCGGCGTAAATAGTAACTTGCAATGGATCGCAGGAATAAAGGTTTAACAAAGCCATCGCTATGACTCATAACATATAATCGCCAAGCGTTCGCAATTACAACGAATGGCAATTCTGTAATGTGAAATTGACTGGTCCAATACATCTACTCCTGCAATATGTTTGTTTTAAGACTGAAACACCTTTCTAGCACTGGCATCAATTTTTTGTCGTTGAATAGAAGACTACCGTTTTACAGCTCCTAATGATTCCAGTGAGTCATAATTTGTTGCTATTGTATAGACGCTATTGTCTTTCTATTTTACCAACAGAATTTCCTTTTGCTTGTCAAACATATAGTCATATGAGCCTCGGTCTTCTTTTTCATTTCTTTAGTACTTCTCAATGAACATTTTTTTGTTCTGTTCTCTCTTATTATTCCAGTCGCACGAAATGTAAAAAACTGCTTATCAGGGTGATGCCCAACATATTTTACCATCGACTCATCAATTGAAATGTGCTCGTGAAATACTCCCCACTGAAGGATTTCAACATTTAATTACTTTAATCAAACCAATCACAAATTTTGGGAATTCTCTTCTTACATATTTAGATAAACACGTCACAATTTTATTTTATGGATTCCGCCGCTGTACTCAATTTAGTACAGTGGTATTTAAAATTGAATAACTTTGTAAACGTTACTACACCATTTTTCAATGTAATTCAGAAAATTCCAAATGAAATTGAGAATTTCAAGTTTAAATTCAGAAAATTCCAATTAAAATTGAGAATTTCACGGTTAACAT
Source organism: Lypha dubia (assembly GCA_947311025.1). Taxonomy (NCBI): domain Eukaryota; kingdom Metazoa; phylum Arthropoda; class Insecta; order Diptera; family Tachinidae; genus Lypha; species Lypha dubia. The sequence continues at coordinate 54,707,571 of OX371264.1, forward strand.
CAGAAAATTCCAAATGAAAGTGAGAATTTCAAGTTCAAATTCAGAAAATTCCAAATGAAATTGAGAATTTCACGTTCAAATTCAGAAAATTCCAAATGAATTTGAGAATTTCACGTTCAAATTCAGAAAATTCCAAATGAAATTTAGAATTTCAAGTTCAAATTCAGAAAATTCCAAATGAAATTGAGAAAGTTCGATATAATATTAAGAAATTGATTTGTTTTAAACAAATAGGTAAACTTTACACAACTTTAATCAATTGTGATATTACTTAAGGCAAAAAATAATTGAAACATATTACATAAACTTCAATAATTTTTTGGTCAACAAAATTAACGGCTTTGTCAGAGCTTGAAAACAAGTGGTCTGGATAGATGAGACTAACTTCAACTTATTTTGCCGTCGAAAACGTGGTTGGTATCGTGTTGCAATTTGTACGTCAGGCTTTGTCCAAATGAATAGTCGTAGAGGTTCATTCAACGCCGATACTGCAAATGAATGGGTCAGAGGACTTTTTGAGAAATGGGAGGATTTAGGGAATCAGTTATCCGAACTCGTCTTGGTATGCGACAATGCTCCCTGCCACAGTCGCTTACATCAAATTTTTGAAACTACACCAGCGAATATCTTACGATTGAGTTCCTACTCAACAATGCTTAATCCCATTGAAATTATTTGGTCCAAAATTAAAAGTAGTGTAAAATCCAAAATAAATATACCAAATGTAAGCCCGCCTAATGTAGGTGAGTAGAGGCTGATATATCTTGAAGAAATCATAAACACTTCCAAGTCGTGCATAACTACCGGAGATTGCAGTAGAGCTATACAGTACACAACTACATTTTTCCAAACTACTCTGCAATTAGATGATATGCCTGTTGGGCAGTAAAATGATGCAAACATGTACATATTTACAATTATTTTATATCTGCATTATTTTAATGTTACATATGAAGGTATAATTAATTTTGTTAAACACAAATCTCCCGATTTCAATATTTTTTTTATTTCATATAGAATCTGAAATTCTCAATTTCATTTGGAATTTTCTGAATTTGAACTCGAAATTCTTGATTTCATTTGGAATTTTCTGAATTTAAACTTGAAATTCTTAATTTCATTTGGAATTTTCTGAATTTAAACTTGAAATTCTCAATTTCATTTGGAATTTTCTGAATTTGAACTTGAAATTCTCAATTTCATTTGGAATTTTCTGAATTTGAACGTGAAATTCTCAATTTCATTTGGAATTTTCTGAATTTGAACTTGAAATTCTTAATTTCATTTGGAATTTTCTGAATATAATCGGTAATGTTCTGAATTACATTGAAAAATGGTGTAGAAGATAATTTTTTTTTATTTATATATTTATAAAATAAAATAGGACTTATCAACATAGTAAAGGCTGAAAAAGAGAAAATTCTATGTTTACCTCGCCTCACCAGTTTTGTAACTTATATTCAGTTGTCAACAACAAACTTCTTATCCAAATGGGCTGATAAAGCCAACATATGACTAACACATATGTACCAACATAACAAAAAAATTTCGATAATCGAATGTACATACACAGCCCGCGAAAGTTCAAAATTCACCTATTCATTTGTACAAACCTCGTATGTATGTTCATATCCGTTATACATAAAATTCACGACGAAAGAAGAAAACAATCAAGATTTTGATTTTGAAGCTTATGTTGAGGCCTATGTTAGGAAAATTTTGGTAAAACGAACTAAAAACCTGAAAAAATGGCTAAAAATGGTCAAAAATCTTTACTTTTGATCGACATTAATGGTTTAAATTACGTGAAATTTAGAAAAAAAGTCAAAATATTCCGTAAAAGAAAGTTAAGATGGCAAAAAAAAACTAATGCAGTCGAATAAAATTTTTTTAAATAGCGCAGACTTAGCTATATCCATGAAAAATGGATATAAATAAAATAATTAATAGGAATTCTTTCAATAACAATTATTAATAGGATAAAGGAAATTAAAGTTAATTTAATTGAAAAAGAATATATTTCATTTGATTAATTTAAAGGTTTTAAGTTAAAAAAACTAATAGCCTTCAACCGATTTCTCAAAAACTGGAGCCAATCTGACAGTTCCAAATGTACTTTCGCACTCTGGGGACTCCCCCCTAATAGTTCGAAAAGGATTCATCGAAGTTCATTTTTTTCGGGTCAAAAACTATCACAGTGTAATTAGAATAGGGAAGAATGTATGTATATACAATGTGTGTGCTTTTACTTTAAACCTTTCAAATATGGCTGTATTTTGAGAGGTTCACTGCAGTACACACATACATATACATACATACATTCATATAATTACGAATTTTTACAAAATTAATACTAAAGGCCTTGTTTTATAAATTAAAGTTTCAAATAATTACTAAAAACACTTAAGTAAAGATTCAGACTATTTATTAATATAATTTTTCTCGTGAAAAATTACTTGGCGAAGCTTGCACGCCTCCATGAGTGAATGTTTTTATAGTTCTCAGAAATTTCAATACACCCGCAAAATCGAAAGTTACAAATAAGAAATGATGATGAATTTTTACTTAGTTAAACTAAATTAAAGATATGAGAAAAGATTAAGTTCTCTTCTGTTTGTCACAGTTTAAAAGTTGGTAGATTCTGCACAAATAAAAATATGTACATATGTAGTTTAGAAAATATATTTCGTATATACATATATATTATACATATATATATATATATATATATATTTTAACAACGATTTTGAGGGAGTACTTCATTTATGTTTTAGTTTAACAAACATCCTTGAATTGAAAAACATAAAGTAGAAGCGTCATCCAAATGTTTTTCAAGAGAATTTTTAGTGCCACAGATTTGCAAATGTTTGGAATTTCATAAAAGTTTTCGAGTTTGACAAATCTATCAGTTTTTGGAAACAGATTTAGCTAAACTAAACTAAAATTTTAATGTAGTTTAAGCCTAGTTTAAATAATTCAGCACAACAAGTGTCAAAAAACAGGTGCTTGTTGGTAGTTTAAATATCGACTTTTTTTATGCGCTTAAAAATGGTTTATATGTTTACTGATTTACAGCTTGATTGGAAAAACAAATTTTAACCTGCCGAGATTCTTCAGCCAAAAGGATTAATTTTTTTGACATACTAGCTTTTACCCGCGGCTTCGCCCGCATTGAAGACATACTATAGTAAATTGGATTGGATATTGACGTGACTGTGGGTAATACAGTGCGACGGTTTTACAGCATCAGGATTGGAGCTTCATTACTGGAATGCTAGATGGCGTTGAAATAGCAAGAATTTAAGATTTTTTGACAAACAATTTTTTTTATCTTTCGTAAGAAATAAAACTTTTTTTTAATAAAAAGTATCCTATGTTACTTCTAACACCTCCAAGAATATGTGTGCAAATTTTCATGATGATCGGTTTAGGAGTTTTTGCGTGAAAGCGCAACAAACAAACGGACATTCACATTTATAATATTAAGTATGATTTCAAACTTGAATTTTTTAGAGCTGGTTTTTTATGTTCAATATCTGAGCACAATTTTTTTAAATATTTTTTCCATGTTGGTAGTTTCATTCTTAATTATCTTCAACTATTTGTAAAAATCATCCTCGAGTAAATAAAGAGATAAAATCTAAGTTAATCTCGCACTATAAATGCCATTCCTTAGTTTTTGTGCAGGGTGGTGGCGGGGATAGGATAGGATAAAAGAAACCAGGCGTATTTATACAGACATCGTTAATTCCAAAACAATTTAAAAATTTTCAAGAAGTTAAATGTGAGCCTCTATTAAAACGTACATACATATGTATGTATGTACATATATGTACATACAAATTTTAACACATTCCGTCGTAACGCTAATCTGGGATAATAAACATCAAGTATCGTTCGCAATTATAAATTTAATTAATTAGGAAACTCTTCGTTCACTGGCCTTCGAGAGCTATGCATTGTTTAATGTTAGGGAGTTACAGTTTCACGTTGTTTTTAAGAACTATTTGCAAGAAATATGGAGTGGATTTTGGGAGTACCTATTAATTTATACAACAATGATCGTATACATAAGAATTTTATCGGAAGAAATTCTTTTATAAAGAAATTGTTAAAGGCGTTGGTAGGTATTATCCACTTATTACCATACCACATCTATGTATACATGCGCCATGGCCCCAACTTCACAATAGCTTGGCTTTAACAAAACAGCAGTCCAACAGTCGTTTAAGTAACTTGCAAGAGTATCTCTTCGAAGAGTGAAACACGATTTTTAACTATTAACAGCCCTCCAATGCCCGCCAAAATGCGTATACGACGATTAATTCGTCCAACAATCGTCAGAATGACTCGCAAAAGCATTATTTGGAAGAGTAAAATATAATTTTACTTCAACAATCGTCTGGACGATTAAAAAAAGAGCCGAGAAATGATCGCGCTCGTCAAATAATCTTGCAAATGCTGGCTGGGTATGTATGTACGTTCTATATGTATGTATGTGCTTTTGGATCGGTTGTATCACAATATACACCGAATTGACTCGAGACAGATTATATTTATATTTATAGGATTATTATCACTTACGCAGTCCTATACTATTTGATGTCCTTTTGTGATGTATTTCTATTCAAATTAATGTTAGAAAACACAATACTTATTAAATATTATTGTGTACATATATACATAATTCACATTCTAAATACTATTATGTAATTAGTTAATTTAAGTTTATTTTCATTGATCTTTTACATATTAACTTTATAATGTCTGTAAAATATCAGATTTTATCAATCATGTATGTAAGTATGTATGTATGTTCGATGTACAAAACAAATTTGACAAATTCAGTTTAATTAATACCACTGTAAAGTATAAATATGAGAATTACTAATGACACACCATGTGGGGCAAATGTCCACTTCTAGCACGGCGGCAGATTTCTGCTCTTTTCACAAAATTTTTAACCACATTTTGCAACAAAGCTTCGCTTATCTCGTCCATGCAGCGGCGAATTTCATCTTTCAGAGCGTCAGTTGTTTGTGAATCCCGGTCTTTCAACAGGCTAAATGGCGAGTTGAAATCGGCAAATCGAGAAATTGCCCTACAAAAATGAGACTAATCCATACATGCGTGTATGCACTACTCCACAATGGAGTAGGACTACACCAAAACTATTCCAAATGTATGGGAAAAACATGGTCCAATCTACATTGCGATGTCCTAGGGCTGGACCACGTAACCCAAAAACTACTCTTTGTTACTAATCCAAGGGGTAAACACAGGGATTAGTTTCGAAACTACTCTATTTTTCTAATCCATGGAGTACCCACAGGGGTACTCCGATAAAAATTTATACATACATACATACATATGTATGTATCTCTGTCACTAATATAATTTAATGATATTTTAAGTACATACAAAATGTGGGAATTCAGCTTTTACATTACATTTAAAAAGATACAAAATAAAATTCAGAAATTGAAAAAAAACGAACTAAATTGTGTTTCTTTAAGCTTCCATGAATTTGTTTTAATTTTAACAGGGGATTTCACAGAAAAAAATTTTTCACCAATTAACTCTTTACTTAAAAGTATAAAAAAATTTGATTAAATATTTAATTTATTTAATTAAAGTTTTAATTGTAATAAATAATTTTAGTATAAAAATTTAATTGATACTATTAATTTGTTTACTAGTGCAAATACTACTAAAAATTGCAATTGCAACAGTTTCAATTTAATTCCAAACATTTTTAGTGTTGCCAAATGGTATTTAACTATAAATATGTGTACAAGTGAAATGGTCCACGGCTGCATTACATAGGAGTAGTCCAAAAACTACTCTTTTTCCTAACCTCAAATTTACCCACCCTTTATTTTTCAATTATTTATATGCCGTAAATATATACAATTATTAAATAGTAATATGCTGCATTTTCCATTAAAATTTAACTTGTTTTTGGATTTCGTTTGATTTATGTTTTTTTTTTCAGTCCCTTACTGAAACAACTAAAATATGATTCAAGATTTTTTTACCTGTCAAATACGTCAGTTAATTCTGCGAATTTGTAGTTGTATGTACACCATTTTGTGATCTAATTATTTTATGACCTTTGTAAGATTTTAGCATGCACGTGCATAAAACCATTATGCAAAATCCCTAATGAATACCTGTTTTATTTATTGATTTATTTATTTACGTATAAAAGTCTACATAATGGTTTCATACAGAATTTAGTGACAAAAAATACAACATTATTTATCATATAAACGAATAGGTGGGGAAAAGGACAAATTAACAATTTAGAAAAATTATAATATATCGCTTGATAACATTTAAACTTAAAGAATAATCAATAAGTTGATATAATTCGTTAAAATTGACACAGATTCTTCTCAGCGGAAATTAGTAGCAATAACGATTCCGTGGATCCATTTGATTTGAGGCCCGTCACATCATCGCTTTTACTACGCCTGCCCATTAATTCGATCCGATGGTTGATGTATATGGCAGATTTGATGGAAACAAAAGCCAAACGATCCTGCGATATTCCAGAAAGAATAGATAATTTTTTATTGAGATTTCCAATTTAGTGAATTGCTTGAAAAATCATTATTGGGGTTTTTTCCAAATTAATGTTACTAAGAAAAGAATGATTTGGGCACACCCGTATTAATTCATGTATTTAAAAAACATTTATAATCGTCAAATTAAGACTAAATTAAAAACTACGAATAGTAAATTAGTTTAAGAAATACATAGTTGTTATATTAAAAGTAAAATATGAAATGAAATGTTCACAATAGTGTAAATATTTGACAGCAATTGTATAATTTTATATATTAATTAAAATAAAACTTTCATCAGAATAACAAATGGTTTAAAAATTATTTTTTAAATGTTTAAAGTTTGTGGTAAATATTTTAATAAAATTTGGATTTGAATATTCTACTTTTTGTCGTGTAACCTCATCCAGCAATTAACCCATTTTGTTCGAATTGTCCGCCTCTTTTACTAAATTTAGAACTAGTTACGGTTTACACAAAAAACAAAAAACGAATAATACATACAATTTTCTTTAAAAAACAAGGTGAAGTGCTTAATGACAAAAAGTATTTCTATGAAAATCCACATATGCACAAGCACTAAACCAATTTTTTATATAAATTTTTTTCAAGGGTTTAGGGTGGAATAATTAACGGAAAATTTGCTTTTATCGAATAGAAAACACTAATGTTGGTTTTGTGCAACAAATAATTATTAACCGTATCATTAATTTAATAATTATATTGAATGGTGCATTTCGAGTCCAAAATTTGATTCCAAAGCGATCTTAAATCGCCTTAAAATATATATATGTACATATGTATATTTTTTTCAGTTTGCGGTGAGGGGAATATAAAGGGAAAAATAATCGCCGGTACCCGGCTATTTCAAGCAATTCTCTCATTCTTTTTTTTTTTTATTTGAATATTTGACATTTCTTTCCATTCGGTGTTTCGCTTCTTGGTGTGTAAATCATTTATAGTTTCAATTAAACGCAAAAATTACACGTTTTAAATATGTAAAAATAATAAAAATATTATAGAGTAAAAATTTTTATTAAAAGCTTCCTACATTTTGTTTATTTTATTGAAATTGTTTATTTTATGAAGCACAAATGTCAAATTGTAAGAAAATAAAAGCTAAACAAAACAGAAGAATTGCCCAACTAAAATCGTCGTGTGTGAACATAAAAGCAAGTCCAAAAGAGATTCTGAAAAAGTTGGGCAATGAAAATCGTCGTGTGTGACTTTAGACTAAACAACTACATACATATGTACATGAATAAAATATGTGTTTCATGTTCTCTTTTTATAAAAGAAAAAATGGCGATGTGTTTCAAACTTGTGAGCTCTATATTCAATACCAATAACACTACTCAGCAGCAAAATCACTTTTTGGCTCAACTTTAAATAAAACTATGTGGACTATATGGATTTTGATGTGCTAAACTCAATTCTGTTTCCGGTTTTTCTCCACCACGTAGGGTTTTTTATGGGCGTGGCAATATTTTCCCCCTAAATTAGTCACGTACGAAGACATATTTCAGCCTAACTCGAGAACGACTCATCCGATTTTCATAAACAAAACACCAAAAGATGCATAAGAAAATTTATATTTAATTTAGTTCAAAATAGTTTTTTTCTATATTTTATCGTTTTGGAATTTCAGAAGGAAAATTTTTATTTTGTTTTGAAAAATTCGTTTTTTTGTTCAGTTTAAAAATGCAATAAAAAAAAGAAAAGCAAATATTTTATATTTTGCACATTTGAGCTGAGAGCTAAATACCTCAAGAATAAGCTAAGGTATAAATCGTGAAAATCGATTAACAAATGAAGACCTTATTCGCAATTTATCGCAGGTACCCAATTTTGAACGAATATGTGTGCAGTCAACCTTATATATTGCGATAGGTTTGCGTTCGCTTAGCAGGCAGGTAATGGAAATAAAGGCCAAGGGTATTTTGTGTGGTTCTTGTAATTAAAAATTTCGTTGTAATTGATTAATTTTTTTCAGCTGCATTGGATTTATACATCAAATAATATTTTTCAAATTACAATGAAAAACTCAATTTTTAACAAATCTAGAACAAATAATAGAGGCTTTGAAAAAGATATGAATTTATTTGCAGACTTCACATTCTAAGTGATATAAAAGGTTTTTCAATAACAGTGACATTATTTCTTTTAAAAAAAAACACACTTATTGTTAAGGAAATTCAAAAGTTTTATATTTAATGTGAAGTACAATCGATACAATTAAATTCTAAATAAATCGTCATTCAAATGGCCTCCACGACTTCTTCTGCAGGAACGAATTCGATGAACCCAATTTTCGAGCACTTTTTCCACTAAATCAAGTCGTATGTCATGAATGGCACGTTCAATATTGACTTGTTAAGCTTGAAAAGAGTCTGGTTTATTTCGAAAGACCAATGACTTCAAAAACCCCACGAGAAATAGTCTAATGGTGTTAAATCACAACTTCTTGGAGGCCATTCAATATCACAATTTCTTGAAATAATCGAATCTCCAAACTTTTCTCGTAGTAATTCAATTGTTGCATTTGCTGTGTGGCACGTAGCCTCGTCCAATGGCTTCAGTTCTTGAGTGAGAACAATTTTATACGGATGCAAAACCAAATCCTTTCTCAAAATCCGCAGGTGTTAGTTTGAGTAGCTATGCCAATTTTCAGGATTTTTGGGATCAGTCAATCTCGAAATATGCTTATGCGTTATAGGGGAAAGTTATGAAAGTTTGTTTTACTAATATGTATGTATATAAGTACAGCAAAAAAAAAGAATAAAAATATAAAAAGAAAACATTTAAAAGTAAAGAATTTCGCGATTGACTGATCCCGAAAATCCCGGGATTGGCATCCCTAGGTTTGAGACAGTCCCAATTGTTGAGAACGTCTTGGAATCGACAAATATCGGTCTTCAGCAACACTTGCCTAAACGGCAGAAATATTTGCATTACTTTGAGCGGTTCTTTGTCGTATTGGCAATTAAACAGTATGAAAAGAAAATGTAAGCTCAAAATTTTCAACAATTCGACGAACAGCGAGCACACTTGGACGATCATTACGACCATAAAATGGCAAAAGCGCACGAAAAGTTGCAATTGGAGAACGATTCTTTAATAAAAAAAACACAATTAGGTACTACGTGTCCTGGAAAATTCTCACTTTCAACATAAATTGATGCTTCCTCACAATTTCTATTTCTTTACAGATTTTTTTTGCTTTTTCACCAATCTTCTCCTATTTCTTTTGCTCATTATATGTAAGTAGCTATGTATGTGTGTATACACTAATTTAAACAAAAACAATAATATACATATAATTAGTTTTATACTTTTTACTTACCTTTTTATATCACTTTTTATTATTTTTTTTTAACAAAACCAGCTATTTAGCTTGGGCCACAAATGCAACAGAGCAACAAGCCGATGTTATTTAATCGGTGCTAGCTCTGAAAAGAAATATCGGCGGCGACTGAAAAAGCAGCTTGAAACAAATATTTGCAAATAAAATAATTTAAATTATTTTTTAGAGAAGGCTTATTCAGAAGGAAATATATCTATGTACATGTATGCACGTATAATTAAAAATTGCCCCAAAGTGTGTCTTTGAGTAAATTGCAGTCGGCGGCCCAGAGATCAATAAAAACAATTGTAGTCGGCTACTCGCCGCTTTTGAGCCCATCAGCTTGAGTCAAACATATTCCCTAATTATCAAAAACAAAATAGGTACAAAAAAAAACAAGTTGTTGACATTGTCACCAAAAAGACACCATAATTGTAGACAAATATATTGACATGTACCCATGCATAACCCCATGCTCCCTTCAGGGTAGATAAAAAATATTTTTACAACTTCAATTGATCGAATTTAGATTATTTTCGTCTCAAAACTATTTGATTTCCCATTGGACGGAAATTAAACAATTAAAAGGAAATAAATACGCATTTGAAGTAGAGCAAATAAATATTATTATTTTTTTTAATATACATAAATATTTAAAACAAACACAAATGTTTTAGTTTTTATTCTTCTGTTGAAGGCAGCGATGTAGAGTTTAGTTTAGGGTTTTGAATTTCCGCAAATTAAAGGTATAAACACATTCGCCACAGCAGACTACACGAACACAAGAACACAAATGCTGCTAGCTACCGTTGTAGCCGTTTAGCAGCTACTTAATTATTTTGGATACGACAGATACACAGGAAACAGCTGATCCTGAATTGTTGCAACAATTCATTTATGTATATTACAGTGGTGCATATTTAGCGCTTTTACTTTTTTAAAGTTCGCTGGGGCGAATTGTGTACGGCGAATTGAATTCGCCACTCACATCAGTTTGTATGGATTCGCTTTGCCATAAACAGAAAATATTCATCTCATGGATCTCTTTTGGCTCCGGAGTTACGGGTTCAAAACTTATTTTTTATTGGCCATAACTCTTAGAATATGGAACGGATATAAGCGTATATATAAAATACCTTTATAGTGGTGTAAACATATTTTAAAACAATTTACCCATTGCGAGTGAAATTCAATTTTATAATTTTTTTTTATCTGACTTTTCACTTTTACATAGAACTCACCATGCTTTTATTTTGTGTATACTTGAAAGCTGTCACCGATGAAATACGTAATTTATGCTTTTTTAATGATGATTTTAAGAATTAAATGAGTTATTTAGAGCATTTTGTAGGACTTATGATCAATAATATATTATAGTTTTGAACCCCGTAACTGCGGAATCAAGAGAGAAGGCCGAAAAAATTACACAAAAATTTTTACGTAAAAAAGGCTAAAGTATTCAGCAGAAAATACTGGAAATATGACATGGTATTAAGGCACAAGCACTGAAACTTTAAGTTTTGATCATTCCATACAAAATATAAAGTTTCACTAAGTCTTCTTTCCGATCCATTTAATGACAGAAACATTTATATACAAAATTTTCCACTACATATTTATGCCATAGATTTGTTTTGCGCAAAATTAGTTTCTACGAAATTTCATAATTAATGTACATGATTTTTGTTTGAACAAGTGTTAACCTATTTTTTTTTTTTTTATTATATTATTGTGTATAAGAAAACCACTTATCTTATAACAATTTAAATAATGAGACAGCGCAATAAACTAAATTTGATAAAAATAATAAATCCTCATTCCAAAAGATGACAAAAGATAACAAAACATTTTTGTGGATGTGATTTCATGTCGCAATTTTTTGTATAAAAATGCCACTTGCAAACGCTTTTAAAGTACAGTCAGCACCGCTTGAACTCTTACAGTTTTTTCTGACAGATTTTAAACTTAAAAATGAAAGTGTTCGATATTCTCTTCGTTATTGCAATTTACTGCGACCAAAGAGGTAATTTGATGTTTGCTTGTTAAAAAAAAAAAAACTTAATAATTCTATCTGAATTTTAATTTTCAGGAAAAAGATTATAAACAATGTATGATGATTGTGACAGTGGCCTTAAATGCGTAAACCTTGTTCCTCTTGGTAAATATTGTACCTCAGACAAATTTTAAAAAAATAAATTTTGTTTAATTGTTTGAAATTTAATAAATCTTAATTACTGAATAATAAAATCTTTAATCATTTAAATTTTGTTATTTTCTTTTTTATTTTACAATAAAAAATATTTCTAATCACTAATTTGCTTTACAAATTTTGTTATATTGTCAACACTGTTTTGGTTTTGTGGCCATCAGAAATAGAAATTAGTTTAATTCGACTACACGACAAAAGTAGCATGGACAAAAACCTGTTGCCGTGTTGCCTTGCTGTCTTCAATATAATCATTCTCATATGCACACATGTATTCTAATTTTGACAGGTGGTAGTCGGTAGTATGCTGTGGCGAATGTGTTTAACACGGCAACCGGTTTTTGTCCATGCTACTTTTGTCGTGTAGTCGAATTAAACTAATTTCTATTTCTGATGGCCACAAAACCAAAACAATGTTGACAATATACAAAATTTGTAAAACAAATTAGTGATTAGAAATATTTTTTATTGTAAGATAAAAAAAATATTACAAAATTTAAATGTTATAATATATACACATCAAGAATTTTTATTAGCTTTATTGTTATATGGAATATTGACTTTAGTCAAAAATACCAACATTGTTAAAGTTTTAAAAAAACTCACAGGGTAATGCCCTTTTTTACCTAAAAATTTTTGTGTAATTTTTCGGTGCTCTCTCTCTCGATTCCGCAGTTTCGGGGTTCAAAACTTTAATATATTATTGATCATAAGTCCTACAATATAGATCGAATATAAACGACATAGGTATCATTTCAAATGCTCTAAATAACTCATTTAATTCTTACAATCACCATTAAAGAAGCATAAATTACGTATTTCATCGGTGACAGCTTTCAAGTATACACCAAATAAAAGCATGGTATGTTCTCTGCAAAAGTGAAAGTCAGATAAAAAAAAATTAAAATTGAATTTCACTCGCAATGGGTAAATTGTTTTAAAAAATACCAGTATATGTGACAGCGCATAGAGAAAGAGACCTAAGGGTAAAAAATCAATTTTCACCCTTTTTTTTTTTGATGTGGACAACATCAACAGAAAATTGATATTAAATGAATTAGCTTAGTTCCTATATAAAAAAAAAAAATCTAAATATAAATATTTGTACTTAGTACTTTTGTTAATTAATTTATGTTGTATATATGTAAAAAACAAAAAATAAAATTATGAATTCTTATTTTTAACAGCTTTAATTTTGCCAATCTGGCTCACAACTTTATATTATGCCAGTTATACATAGATCATTATTTACATTTAAACAAATTTTGTTATTATATTAGTAAATGAATCTATTAAAATAAATAAATAAATAAACATCTGAGCATCGAATGAGACCGATCACATGCCCCAAAAGTGTTCCCTCCCAGAGATATGCGCGTTTTATGAAAGTGATGGTACACCAAAGATACACGTATTTAAATCTTTAAAATGGCTCTCCTGAACAAAACCGGTTTTTACCCTTAGGTCCCTTTCTATTTTGCGCGTCACATATACATAGGTATTTTAGAGAAGCTTAGAGTGATATCCACATCGCTTATATCCGTTCCATATTCTAGGAGTCAATAAAAAATAAGTTTTGAACCCCGTAACTCCGGAGCCAAAAGAGATCCATGAGATGAATTTTTTCAGTCAAAGCGAATCCATACAAAGTAATGTGAGTGGCGAATTCAATTCGTCGTATTCAATTCGCCGTATTCAATTCGCCCTAGCAAACTTTAAAAAAGTAAAAGCGCTAAATATCACCACTGTAATATACATAAATGAATCGTTGCAACAATTCAGGATCAGCTGTTTACTGTGTATCTGTCGTTTCTCAAGTCCAGTTTTATTGAATTAATAAAAATTCAAATTACTAAAAAAAAAACGTAACCAAGAGAGAAACTTCAAAGTTAATTCTTTTATTTCCAATATATTTTTTTAGCTATAAGTACGAGCATTTAATAAATGTGAACGTAGCTTGAGAGTTTTTTTTTTTTAATTAGGACCACCAATCAGGGGATGACCCCTACGTATGCAATGCATTGTGTCTGAACTCGGGGAGAGGGATAGAGTATAGAAGATAGATGTTGAATATTTAGAAGGCTTAACTCTTTTACAACTCTGCTGTGCACGTTATGTTAATTTTTATAGCAGTGTTGAGGCGCCTCCGGTGTTAAGTAGACCCATTAACTTTGTTAAGCTTAATTAGCAGGTATTTTATTAATTGTTTTACTTCGCTGCTGTTTCTGCTAATCGACGAAGGAGGGCGATGTTGTGTACAGTAGCTTGGAACAGCATCAATCGCTGTCGGAATATTTTTTTTTGTGACCAGTGCTATGCCTTCATCACTTAAATAGTGCGACAACAATTAATACAATGTCCCACTATCTACATTAGAGAACTTAGTGATGTTGATTGACTTGCTGGGTTCAAACACCCAGGCCCCAAGTCATTTTTTGATTAGTAGTCAACGCGCTAACCACCTCAGCCAACACCACCCTCAAGAGTTCTTATTTTGAAAAACATTAGTATATCCAATCAGATTAGCAGAACATATCAGAATACCGATTTCAAGGCCGCTACATGTTCGTTCGCCTATTTTTACAACTTATGTAAAGTGGCTACTATTTTGGATGGAGGATAAAGAGAGTAGTGACAGGAAAAAACTCTGCGGGGAGTCTATTCCACTTACGAACATTTCGGCTAAAGTACGAGTTCTCCCTGTAATGTTTAGTACAGCTCACTGGTATATCGACCACAAAGGGATGTGCTCCCTCAGAAGAGCGTATTGTACGCGAAAAGTGATGCGTTTCGGGAAAAACTTTACTGATTTCATTAGAACATATTCCGTTGTAGTAGCGATCGAACAGTGAAACGCACCCCACATTGCTTCGATACTCCAGGGACTCAATAAGCTTCTTCGCCCTCTCCTGTACGCGGTCGAGTAACTTCAAAATAGTTTTTTTTATCCCATGCATGTATTCCCTGTATTCCATTTTTTGTCGGATAAAGGTGGTATAAATATTAAGGAGATGAGATGGAGTGAAGTATGTCTTACACCGTCTTAAAAAAACGAGGGAACCGAAGCATTCAACTTCTATTGAGACATGAAAAATGTGATCATTCCATCAAGTATCACAATGAATTTTCATGCCAAGAATATCGAGAACTTCTGATTCCTCAATATTTATGCTCCATAATTACAGATGAAGCAGCATTTCCAGTCATATTGGTACTGAATGAACGACGATGCTGTCAGCTGTAAAAGAGTAGACAGGTTTGAAGGTCATTAAGAAACTGGGTAGGAGAAAGAACGGAACCAAAGCAAAGGGATGAATGCTGTTACACCACTTTTCCGATTGGAAAGCTAGTAAGTCCCTCGTAGAGCGCCCTCTACGAAAGCCATACTGCCGGTTGCTCAGTCAACTGTTGGACTATATATATTTCGCAAGATGGAAATTCAACATAGTTTCCACCAATTTTGAAAACGCAGAACTAATGACAATTGGGCGGTAATTTTCAGGTTTGTTGGCCGCCAACATTTTTGGGAATTGGCGTTACATTGGAATCGGCTGAGGAGACTTTTTATGTTAAGCTTCGGATTGGGAGACGTTGCGAAGTTTGGAGAACGAAAAGGTGGCAGAAATGGTACAATGATCCGAGTTACCAAGAGGTGCATTAACACTCACTTCGTACTTTCCAGGGTGCAAGGTGAGAAAAAGGTCGAGATTGTTGTTATGAAACCATTCAACACCTGAAATATATGTTAGCTCATTCACTAGTTGCGCAAGGTCATTATGCGCGGCGAAAAGCTGAATATATTGGCCTTCCGGAGCTGTGTGACTCGAATGGTGAAGCCAAGATGAGTTGTGAACATTGAAATCACCAGCAACGACAATTTCACAGTTCGGACAGCTCTCTCTCTCTCTCGGAAAGGAAATCGAATAAATAAATAAACATCTGAGCATCGAATGAGACCGATCACATGCCCCAAAAGTGTTCCCTCCCAGAGATATGCGCGTTTTATGAAAGTGATGGTACACCAAAGATACACGTATTTAAATCTTTAAAATGGCTCTCCTGAACAAAACCGGTTTTTACCCTTAGGTCCCTTTCTATTTTGCGCGTCACATATACATAGGTATTTTAGAGAAGCTTAGAGTGATATCCACATCGCTTATATCCGTTCCATATTCTAGGAGTCAATAAAAAATAAGTTTTGAACCCCGTAACTCCGGAGCCAAAAGAGATCCATGAGATGAATTTTTTCAGTCAAAGCGAATCCATACAAAGTAATGTGAGTGGCGAATTCAATTCGTCGTATTCAATTCGCCGTATTCAATTCGCCCTAGCAAACTTTAAAAAAGTAAAAGCGCTAAATATCACCACTGTAATATACATAAATGAATCGTTGCAACAATTCAGGATCAGCTGTTTACTGTGTATCTGTCGTTTCTCAAGTCCAGTTTTATTGAATTAATAAAAATTCAAATTACTAAAAAAAAAACGTAACCAAGAGAGAAACTTCAAAGTTAATTCTTTTATTTCCAATATATTTTTTTAGCTATAAGTACGAGCATTTAATAAATGTGAACGTAGCTTGAGAGTTTTTTTTTTTTAATTAGGACCACCAATCAGGGGATGACCCCTACGTATGCAATGCATTGTGTCTGAACTCGGGGAGAGGGATAGAGTATAGAAGATAGATGTTGAATATTTAGAAGGCTTAACTCTTTTACAACTCTGCTGTGCACGTTATGTTAATTTTTATAGCAGTGTTGAGGCGCCTCCGGTGTTAAGTAGACCCATTAACTTTGTTAAGCTTAATTAGCAGGTATTTTATTAATTGTTTTACTTCGCTGCTGTTTCTGCTAATCGACGAAGGAGGGCGATGTTGTGTACAGTAGCTTGGAACAGCATCAATCGCTGTCGGAATATTTTTTTTTGTGACCAGTGCTATGCCTTCATCACTTAAATAGTGCGAC
Organism: Lypha dubia; assembly: GCA_947311025.1. Classification (NCBI taxonomy): domain Eukaryota; kingdom Metazoa; phylum Arthropoda; class Insecta; order Diptera; family Tachinidae; genus Lypha; species Lypha dubia. The sequence goes on from OX371264.1 coordinate 54,724,653, forward strand.
AACAATTAATACAATGTCCCACTATCTACATTAGAGAACTTAGTGATGTTGATTGACTTGCTGGGTTCAAACACCCAGGCCCCAAGTCATTTTTTGATTAGTAGTCAACGCGCTAACCACCTCAGCCAACACCACCCTCAAGAGTTCTTATTTTGAAAAACATTAGTATATCCAATCAGATTAGCAGAACATATCAGAATACCGATTTCAAGGCCGCTACATGTTCGTTCGCCTATTTTTACAACTTATGTAAAGTGGCTACTATTTTGGATGGAGGATAAAGAGAGTAGTGACAGGAAAAAACTCTGCGGGGAGTCTATTCCACTTACGAACATTTCGGCTAAAGTACGAGTTCTCCCTGTAATGTTTAGTACAGCTCACTGGTATATCGACCACAAAGGGATGTGCTCCCTCAGAAGAGCGTATTGTACGCGAAAAGTGATGCGTTTCGGGAAAAACTTTACTGATTTCATTAGAACATATTCCGTTGTAGTAGCGATCGAACAGTGAAACGCACCCCACATTGCTTCGATACTCCAGGGACTCAATAAGCTTCTTCGCCCTCTCCTGTACGCGGTCGAGTAACTTCAAAATAGTTTTTTTTATCCCATGCATGTATTCCCTGTATTCCATTTTTTGTCGGATAAAGGTGGTATAAATATTAAGGAGATGAGATGGAGTGAAGTATGTCTTACACCGTCTTAAAAAAACGAGGGAACCGAAGCATTCAACTTCTATTGAGACATGAAAAATGTGATCATTCCATCAAGTATCACAATGAATTTTCATGCCAAGAATATCGAGAACTTCTGATTCCTCAATATTTATGCTCCATAATTACAGATGAAGCAGCATTTCCAGTCATATTGGTACTGAATGAACGACGATGCTGTCAGCTGTAAAAGAGTAGACAGGTTTGAAGGTCATTAAGAAACTGGGTAGGAGAAAGAACGGAACCAAAGCAAAGGGATGAATGCTGTTACACCACTTTTCCGATTGGAAAGCTAGTAAGTCCCTCGTAGAGCGCCCTCTACGAAAGCCATACTGCCGGTTGCTCAGTCAACTGTTGGACTATATATATTTCGCAAGATGGAAATTCAACATAGTTTCCACCAATTTTGAAAACGCAGAACTAATGACAATTGGGCGGTAATTTTCAGGTTTGTTGGCCGCCAACATTTTTGGGAATTGGCGTTACATTGGAATCGGCTGAGGAGACTTTTTATGTTAAGCTTCGGATTGGGAGACGTTGCGAAGTTTGGAGAACGAAAAGGTGGCAGAAATGGTACAATGATCCGAGTTACCAAGAGGTGCATTAACACTCACTTCGTACTTTCCAGGGTGCAAGGTGAGAAAAAGGTCGAGATTGTTGTTATGAAACCATTCAACACCTGAAATATATGTTAGCTCATTCACTAGTTGCGCAAGGTCATTATGCGCGGCGAAAAGCTGAATATATTGGCCTTCCGGAGCTGTGTGACTCGAATGGTGAAGCCAAGATGAGTTGTGAACATTGAAATCACCAGCAACGACAATTTCACAGTTCGGACAGCTCTCTCTCTCTCTCGGAAAGGAAATCGAAGTTGAATAAGGTTTCATCACTTGCCGCGTTTGCTAAACTCAGGATCAGACGTGCCTAATGGTTGCTGGCACTGATACACAACTTCATTACGCATCTTCATTGCAAGACCCCTGCGATCAGGAGATGATAACCAGGTATATAAAAATCCTGTGGATCAGAGTCTTCGGATAGAATATCAATTATTTAACCAAGTTTTCAACAGAAAAAGAATACGTGAATTTTATAATTTCTTTTTATTCTATTTTTACATATTGAAACAATTTTTGGTTAGCCTGAAATTCCCCATTTCTGATTGGTCATTACTAATATTCAACAAAGACTCAAAGTCATTAATTAAAAATTTTTAAAAAAAACATAAAAAAATATTTCATTTAGTTTTAATTTATTAATGAAACTTCGAAACGCTAAGAGATTTAGGAACATTCGAATATCGAATAAGACTATGGAAGCATTTCAGCTTACCGAATTCAAGTCCGCTACACCTCTCATCAGCGTATTTTTTTCCACTTTTCGAAGTTGGTAATTTGGTTGAAAATATTTTTGTTTGTTTTTACTTTTAAGTTTATACAGCTTTTATCTATGAGACAGTTAATATTTCTGACGCAAATCTACTACAATCATAAAAATAATATAACAAACAAAATATTAACAAAGAAAATTATATAAAAGATATGTATTCGTGAAGGCCAGAGTAATTTTTTGACAAAATACGTGCTCGCTGATAACACTAGACAACAAAATTACATATTTCAAATGCTATTCAATCTTTTAATAAATTTTCCATTTACCACATTTTATATACATAAATATATACTTATGCATATATACCAGTACATATAACTAACGGAAGACACAATCGAACGTGTTTTAGATGTAAACCAAGAAAAGAAACATCATTTATTTATTTATTTAATGCCATATTGGCCATATTTTAAGAAATAAACAGAACAGTTTAATGCAAAAATTAAAAGGGTTCCAGTAAGCTAAATCTATTTACTGAGTTCTCTGCCTCTGTTTTCGTTAGATGAACGCTTCAACATCTCGCTTACTTTATTGTTACTTTTTTGCAAAACGAGTTGAAGGATTCCCGATTTGTTCGTATTTTTTTTTTATCTCACATGGATGAGTAAGTAGTAAGTCTGTATTTAATATTACGTTAGCTTCATGTGTAAAAGTGCTAAGTCAAGTTTTTCAAATTTTATAGGAGAGACAAAAAACTCAATAACTTTAAACTTTAGTAAAGCTTCTTTTTTGAAACTGTTAATGTAGTTTTCTTAATTGTATGCCTGTTAAATAAATAAGAATGAAAATATATAAAAAATAACCTACACTGTCTTCTTGGACAATAATTTTAGCAATAGATAGGAAATTTTTTATTGTTATAAAAATACAGTCTTACTTCGTTGCTCTGAATATAAGAAATTAAATGAGAAAAAACTTAAAATTGTTCACAATTTATCACAAATAATAGTTTCAGTCTTACTTCGTTGCTGCTATCAAGTAAAAAAGTGCAGTCGGTATAAACCGACTGATAATATTTACCCTCTTTTTCCTTTTTCAAAGGTGAGGGTATAATAAAAACATTAAATTGTTAAAATAAAAACATTAAATTATTCATAAGGTAAATCATCATAAAATTGATGATGGTCTTTAGGCAAAGTTGCTTTTACCGATTGCAAGTCTTCGAATTTTCTACGACTTATTGGTTCTCTTCTTTGGTACAGCTGTTCCAAATCGCACCAATTTAGAGCAACTATGTTCTTATTAATTCGTTGGGGTAATATCTCCCATGAATTGGTGAATCTTAACTTGAACCATATTTCTCCACTTGGTTTATATTGTAATGCACGAATATCTGACACTTTAGCATCACCTTTACCACGCCCAGGACGAATGCTTTTATAGTATTCTATTTTATTAAATTTTTCAAAGAAGTCATGAGTCAAGTAAGTGACGTCGTATGGCTCAGGTTTTTTTTCTAGCTGCTCTGCATATGTTAATGTATTCAGCTGGAACGTCAACTGTTCTGTTTTTCAAAGCGTGCTCTATAGCAGAGTGAATGCTGTCGACCTCCATTTGCCCGTCTCCAGTATTTTTTGTTCGATGGTAATATTGTGTTTTAAAGCTGTATTAAGAAGGGCGTTACTCATTAGGCTATTGCGGTATTGATATCCACATCCATCACTAAAAAAGTTTATTTTAATTGTCTCCTCGTTGTAGCTAAGGCTTGGAAGAATTTTTTTTTCAATAAAGTGAAACCAAATACTAGCGAACTCTTCTGCATTAACTCCGCCTTCAGTTTCGTTCCATAAAAAGCAGTACCCGTTTTTGTTTATAAGGTTATAAAACACTAAATTGTGTACCTGCAATTTAGTTTTATAGTACAAGCTGCTAACTTGTGATCTTGGAGCCAATAGCACTGCTTGAAGGTCAACTGTAAATACAATTGATTCTTCAGATCTATCTTTATGTTTCTCATGTCTTGCTTCTTCCTTTTTATTTTGATGAAGATTGTAGACTTCAATTGGGATAGTGCCGACAGAGTAACGTGCATATACCTCGCATTGATCTTTTTTTGGTGCAAACAGGGCCAGATTTCTTTTCTCAAATATCGAATAAAACGAAGATAACGATAGTGGTTGGACGTTTTGAGTTGGGCACCAATCTTTAGAATAAAAGTCAAACAGCATTTTTTTCGAACGCCATTCTGGCAAAATATATTTTTCTTGCGTTACAGCTCGGCAGTAATGAGACTCCATAACAGGTAAAGAATCAAAAAATAAATGGATGGCTTTTTTGTCCTTAGAACAGTTTGTTTGAACTCTATTTTTGGCATTATTGTGAGCACCTAAAGGTGTCTTAAGCCAAGTAAGCACAGAACGTCTACCTACGTTCAATGTGTTTAAGAACAATGTTCTACATACGCGTAAATTTTGGTGGTTACTTTCAAGTGGTATGTTAAAGTTGGGGCTCTTCTGGAGACGCTTGGATTGGTGCGATTTCTAGTCTGGGCAGGCTTAGTCGTGAGAACTAAAGTATTGACATATATTTTTTTTTGGTTCCAGTTCATCTGTCAAAAGTTTTTAAATATTTGCAGTCTTTGGGAATCGGTCACCTGTGCGCATTTCATAGTAGAAGTACCAGTTTTTTGTATACATTTACACCTTGCCTTCATTGCTCGCGGTTCTTTTACTATTGTATAATTCCAGACATCACCTTCCTACCGCCTCCTGTAATACCTTTTACCACATTCTCGTCGCTTTTTATTTTTTGCGGCAAGCCAAGAATCATTTTCCACTTGTTTTCTTTTCATTCGCTTTTTGGTTCTTACCAGCATGTCAAAAGAATTTTCCGAATCACTATTAAAGCAGTATGGTACCAGTCCAATAACTCCATCATCAGCTTCGATACCAAAAGAAGCATTATCAGTGCATTGAAGGCACTGTGCCGCACCGTTTTTGTTGCCGTTCAAATTCATTAGAATTTTCCAATATAAACAAATATTTTTTACATTTCGTTTTAAGTAAAGTAAAAAGAGTAATTTCTCACCTTTTCTGCTAAAAATATAACTTCAAAACTATTTATTTAGCTCATATAATGCGTTTACGCAACACAAGCTGCTCAAGTGGATGTTCTTAAGGACTGTTTACATGATATGTATGTAAGTGGATGTGGATAAACTGTCCTGTATTTTGAATATTAAATATTTCCCAAAATCTTAAATACAATTTTTTTGATTTTAGATGGCTTTACGTAAAAAAAATTGCATTTAACGTTTTGAAAAATATTTACTATTCAAAATATAGGACCGTTTTTAGTCTGTCCTCTAAAATTTAAAAAATTGACTTAGCACTTTTACACATGAAGCTAACGATAGCTGACTTAGCACTTTTACACACCATTGACAAACAGCGTCACAAAAAATAAATAGTTACAAAAAATTTTTTTTTAAATGTTGTATTTTTAAATTTTCAATCGAACTGCATCAAAATCTCATTTTTGTAAAAAATTGACTTAGCAACTTTAAACGCTAATAGCACCCAAAATGCTGAACCGAAAATAACCCACAATATATCGAGCACTTCCATTAATAATTATTTCGTGCACGTTTTGCCAAAATAGGTTGTATAATGTGTGCATAAGGTCCATCACAAAAACCTTATAGTCTATTAACTATAAAGATAAATATATATTTTATTTTGGTTTAAGCCCCTTAAGCTAAAACAGTACAAGATAAAACATATAAAAACGTCGTTATTAAAAGTATTTTATTACTTTATAATGTGGCCACTCAAGTTTGATAAAACTCCTTAGTACAATTATGGTTACAAAATCTTGTTGACTAGTGTAATAACTATCTATTTCTTAAATTTGTTTTTTTTATGTTCCTTATCTAAATATCTTTTATCTCATGCTAAATGCGTCACCCATACATATGTCATTAAATCATTCGATTAAGAAAATCAACCATAAACTTTAATTCGAATAAAAAGGTAAGGAATTTTCCTTAATTAATCCCTGAAATGGGGTTATATGAAATAACCAGCCTTTAAATTGGACCTACAATAATAAAATAAATCCCAAAAATTTAAATAAATAAATTAAAAAAATAATAAAATTATTCCCAAGCGTTAATTGAAATAAGTCTATATTTTTGGGACTTGGTTCATAACGAAATAACTAAAAAAATTTACTTGAAACTTGCCTTTCGGCGTTTTTCGGGACCGACGATTACGAATCTGGTATTAAATTTTAAAAAACTCCGACATTTTGAATTTGGAAAGTCTGACTTTAGATTCAGTACCAGCTACACCGAAAAACACTGAGTGACGAGTTTCATACAAATTCAATAACATTACAAAAAATAGTCCGCCATATTGGATCCGCCATTTCGAATTTTCAAAATCCAATACCAGATTCGTAATCACCGACCCCAAAACCCCCTCATAACGGGTTTGGAGCTGTAAAAGCGTTCAGGCGTTTCAAAATTAACTTGTTAACTTTAAAATCGTTTTTCTCCAAAACTCATTATTTCCCATAGATCCCTTTTAACTGAAACTGACACATAAATATATAAAATATATGAAATAAGTGCAGAATTTTTTTATGGGCTCATAAGAAATAAGTTCAAATATATTTCCTTAATCAAAGATGACCAAATACTAATTTCTTCGTACATAATTCCATAACAAAAAAAAAATTACTTTCAAAATGCAATGAAATACAGGCATGTTCTGACATCAGGGTAGTTTTAAATCACAAACGATTTTGATATTACGGAAGTGATATTTAGGTATTCTGAAAATCACAAGATTTTTAATTTTTATTAGTGATTTCGTTGTTCTAAATCAAGAGAAAACATCTGATTTTCTTTCTTTACAAATATTTTTTATGCATCTTCAATAATTGATTTAAAGATTTGTAGATTGATTGTTCTTAGTAAAATAATTAATTTTATTGCAAAACCAAACCATTTTAAGTGGGTGTGTGATAATTTTATTGCAGAGTTTAATGAAAAATACCTAAAAAAAAATTGGAGATTTGAAATCGTCACATCTGTAATCCGACTGGTTTCCCAACAATTGTGCGCCCAGAACATCTTTTCAGTGATTTGAAATCACTTAACAAAAAAGTGATTTTCAGAACATGCCCCGATAATCCCCAATATATTGAAAATTATTTCATAATGCAAAAACTCTCAAAATCTATGGAAATTTTTAGAGACTCATTTCATATTTTTTTTTTTATATTATTTCGTTGAGCGTTATTTCATACAGCACCGAAAGGTAATGAATCGCTTAGTCGGCCCTTCCATTTAAATATTTTAAATTTATTCATCTTAATGCGATAAAGAGAAATTTAACTTCCCGCAAGTAATTATTCGACTTCAGTTATTCGGTAGAAAGAGCAAACACTAACAATTATCTGATCATAATTCGGTTTTAATTTTTAGTTAAAAACAACATTTTATTTGCTTAAAATTTTAATTATCATTAAGCAAATAAAAAACACTTCAAAAACAGTTCTATTATTAAAGTTCTCTAATCCCGCCTATATAAGACGTGTACCAACGAACTAAAAGTTAAGTTTTTATTGAATCGTGCTTTCAGCCACAGAAGTGTTAAATAATTTCAACTTAACTAAAAACTAAAAAAAAATTGTCGCTAAATTTGCCAAAATAATTAATTAAATCAAAATGATTCCTAAAGGTAATTTTTATATAAAAATGTAGAAATTTAATTAATTATAAACAGAAATGTTGAATTAAATTTGAAACATATGAAGAAAAATTCATAAGGAGATTTGGATGGATGGATAGATGGGTTCCAAGCCCCTCGAGCTCAATTTAAATGGAATGGTGTTCCACCCCATTCTCGACAGTGCTATCTTAAAAACCGTTGTTTTTTTGCGCAGATAATTCTTTTAATGTTTTTTTTTTTTTATAAAATTGACAAATGATCGTACAGGAGAATTAGAATTAATTAATTTAAATCCTAAACATTTATTCTTATTTCTATTTTTTACAGCTAAAATTTCACAAATACTTTGTATTTTCTTCGTATTTGTCTCATCATGTCACGCGCTTTCATCTCGAGTTTCACTAGAATTTAAAGCAAATCTATACTCAAACATAGGTGCAGAGCACCGTAAAGAAAGTATTTTCTATTCTCCGTTGTCCATAAAAACATGTCTGGCCATGACTCGTATGGGAGCAGATGGTGAAACTGCTAACGAAATAGATAAAGCAATGACAGGGTCAGGTCAAAAGCGCACAGAAGTGGCACAAAAGTATTTTGAAATCTTAAAAGAATATCAGAAGAGTGGAATTCTTAAGATTGCCAATAAAATTTATCACATGAAAGGTTTTGGAATTAAGAAAAGTTTTTTCAATTCGGTAAAAACCAAATTCTTGGCAGAAATCGCTGGCCTAAATTTTGATAAAAGTAGTGGATCTGCTAAAGCTATAAATTCTTGGATGGAGAAACAAACTAATAATACAATTAGAAATTTGATATCAAAAGATAAATTGAGTGGCGATACACCTTTGGTGTTGGTAAATGCTGTATACTTTAAGGGCGAATGGGCTTCTGAGTTTAATAAAAGCTTGACTACTACTTACACTTCCTATTTGGCGGACAATTCTACGTCTGATGTACAATGGATGTTCCAAACGAATAAATTCGATTTTGCGAATATAAAGAATTTCAAAGCTTACGCTGTGAATATGCCCTTTAAAAATTCCAATTTTTCTATGTTGATTCTATTACCCTACAAGAATGCACATCTGTCTGATATAGAAGAAAATTTAAAAACTCCTCCTATTTCTGAAATATTTGATTTGATGAATAAAAATAAGAATAAAGTCGTTGATGTATTTTTGCCACGATTCAAGTATGAATTCGAAGTTGATTTGAAGAATCCTTTGAATAATGTAAGAAATTTGATTTTTAATTTTTTTGTTCTATAATTTCTGTCCTCTGGTTCCTCCACAATTTATTTTTTTAATATTTTAAATATGTTTTTTTTTTTAATTGTATAAAGATGGGAATTGAACGGATGTTTTCAAGTAATGCTGAATTTAATAATATGTTAAAATCTTCTAAGGATTTGTATGTAAGTTCAATTGTCCATAAAGCTTTTATTGAGGTCAATGAAGCAGGCGCAACAGCTGCTGCTGCTACCGGTACGTATTTATTTACAATTTTATTGATTTCGAAAACTACTTTATTTTATTGAACGTTTTAGTGTTTTTTGCATTCCATGATTTTAGTTTTTGTTAAAAATTAAAAATGGCCTCAAACTAAAAAATTAAAAATTGTTTCAACATTTTCACATTGAAAACAAAAAAAATTTTTTTATGGCCATTTTTCCTATTTTGGTGCCATGTTTAAATTTTTTATTTTGAGTTTGGGGCAATTTTTCTTATTTACTTTATTATGAAATGGAAATCGGCTGCAAATTAGAAATGCAAAGTTGCCCCAAAATAGCAAAAGAAATATGTATGTATATCCCAAAAATTCTTTTTTCATATTTTTCTTGGGATATTTATTAAACTGAAAAATAAAAATTATACCAAAACCACAAGAAAAATTGTCCCAAAGTTTGTATTGATACTTTTAATATAAAATTTTGCTGCCATTTTTAAGTTTGGCCTAGAGGACATATTTCGGGTTATTTTACATGGATCCGTTTTTTTTATATCAAAAAAAATAAAGTACAAAGCTAATTTAGGATAAAACTTTCTCAAAACTTTCAATTGATTGTCACTTTTTGGAATAAAATTGGCTTAAGCACAGATTTTTTATTAAAATTTACAGGGTTGCTTGAACCACATTTATATATAATATGTACATACATACATACATACATACGTCTATGTACATATATGTATATACTGTAGGTCAAAATTACATTGTTCGAGTATGACTTAAGATCAAGCCATACACAAACACATTAATACATATATATACATACATATATTTATATTGATAAATGGGTATATATATATATATATATATATATATATATATATATATATATATATATATATATGTAACCATGCAATTGTGTGAACTTAATTAAAGTCTTGCCTTGATTTTCAGTTTAAAGTATTTATTAATATTTTTATTTATTTATTTTTATTTTATAACAAACAGCAGCTGTAATGATTACACGAAACCCAAATCAATTTACTGATCGAAACTCAGCTCCGACGTTCGATGTTAAACCATTTAAATTTTTCATAGTGGATATGAAGACATATGAAAAAATATTTGAAGGAAGAATCAATCAAATTAATTACTTTAATTAGGAATTCAAGCAGGATGATGTTCGCTTTAGTTTTCTACGATGACTCAACATGTTCCAAGTTCAACTTTATTTATTTAACTTTCCTGCTGATAATAACGATATTAAAAAATATTTAAATAATTTTATATCGAAATTTCTGTAATAATTGCTATTATATTTTCACTACACCATTAAAAGTTGTATGTTTTGTCAAAAGCTGAATAAATAAATGAACTAACTTTGCCATTGGGGAAACTTTACTCAAACATTTAAAATTTTTTTTGGGCCCGAGATTTATTTTATCTCCCGTTTGCGTGCATCAGATCATAAATTGCAAATATATTTACTATGATTTAAAACGCATCTAATAATTCAACATGAAAACTAAGGATCTGTACAGACTATTGATGTTATGAGTACTCGTATTCGTATTCGATTATTCGCCCATTTCAAGATATTCGTATGTGCCAAATTCTAGCGTATATTTGTCGAATAATTTGCACATACTTTTTAAAGAAAAAATACATAAAGTTTAAAAAAGTACATAAAATGTCCAAAAATATATTTTTACTTTAAAAATGGAAGAACTAGAATTTCGCAATCTTCGAAAATATGTTCTCCGAAACAGCACTGAATTACTAATTTATTTAAAAGCGCAAACAGAGAGAGAAAAACGAAATCTCAAAGTATGTAAATAAAATAATTTAAAAATGTTTAGTAGAGGTCTTAAAATTCGGCATCTCAATGATAAATATCTAGACTAGTGTGACATTTTTTTTTTATTGTAACTGACACAAAGGGAGATATTTTTCCAAATAAATTTGATACATTAAATACCCTAAGCCTTAAAAGTGATATTCGTATTCGTATTTGGCGAATATTTTTTCAAGTATTCGTTTTCGCATTCGTATTTGCGAATACTACAAATTGATATTCGTAACATCACTAGAACAGACAGTTGCCAGATCAAACAATATTGGCAGTAAATTACAACTTACAACTGTCTGAATTTACAATTTTTGTCGGACAACGTTGCAGGAAAAACCATTGTCAGTGAATTTTAATACAAAAAACTGACAAAACATTGTGTGACATCTAAAAATTGTCTGAACTCAATTCGTTTTCATTGTCAGATAATTTTCAGGCAATTGACAGACAACTTTTAATTGTCAGATGAGGAATTTTTTTGCATCTGACAATTTTTATACTGTCTGTAAATAAACAAACGAAACGAAAACGAATTCGGATAAGAGCGCGCTGTTTAATGGATCGATTATGGATGGCAACCGAACACCAGTTGCGTTGTCAGTTGCTGACAATTGTATTACGGATAGCAACTGGCAACTGAGAGGTTCCAGTTTCAGTTGCTATTGAAGGCCGTGCTTCACTATCATACACAGTCGTGCGATCTGCCAAATATGAAATGTGTGCTGAAAAAGTATGGTAGTGTGTACTAAAAATGCAACTGTGTGACAGATTTTTTGGGTAGTCGTGCGATTTGTAAAATTTTATGAAAATTTTCATAAAATGATAGTTTTTCTGCGATCAGAGGAGTATTTATTGTCAACCAGAAGTTTGGCATCAGTTTTGTATGATAGTTTGGTTACAGACCACTTTTTATAACCAATAATATGTATATTATTTCCACACAAATAAGGACACGTCAATTTACTTTATTTTTAAATACTTTATTTATTAATATGAAATTTAAAAAAATGTGTTTGGTGCCGCTTTCGTAACTTTTCTCTTCTCGGTTTTTCTAGGGTTACCAATAATTTTATTTTTAGTATTTATGTGGGTTTGTTTAAAGGGTTACCGCCACAATAGTATGGCACCAACAACACCATTTTGAAACGATTTTTAAAGTCGGTCAGATTTTTGCACGATTTTCCTGCGAATGAATCGTACGATTCTGTAGGAGAGTGAAGCACGGCCTTTAGTGATTTTCTGGCAACCAGAAAGTTTTAGTTGCCGGCTGGCAACGCAACTGAAGTTCGGTTGCTATCCATAATCAAGCCATAAATGTAAAAATCACTTAATACAAATAAAAATTCTTATATATTATTTGTGATCAATTTCAAAGCACTTGCATTCGTTTAAAAGAAAACCCGCCTAAAAGAAAACCTGCTTAATTGAAATATTCTTTGATTAAAAAATATTCTAAGTTATATAAAACAAATACCGCGTAAACGAAAAATGTTTTAATTTAATGGTATCGAAATACCTATTAGCGACTGCTCATTTCAATTAAATATAATTAACTATTTATTATATTCAAATATAGTTGGAAGCTTAAACATATTTCAATTTTCAAAATGAATCTGAAATGAAAAACATACGAGTATCACAAATGTTTTACTTCTATTGCTATAATTTCTTTTTACAGAGCAATTTTAAAATAAGTTCGTTCAACTGAAACATTGTTCTCTTATCTGAACTTCTTTTCATCGAAAATCTCGCATAAATGAAACAAACTGCTTGTAATTGTACATTTCCTTGTTATTTTAAATAATAAATAAAAATAAAAACTTTTGTTTGTTTTTTGTTTTCATTTATTAATCCTATCCGATATTTCATCTTCAGGGAAAATATTAAAACTAAAAATAATAATAAATATGTACATACATTTATAACAAAATAAATTAAAAACCGTAATAACAAGAATAATTTCTATCTAACTCATCTGTTAACACCTACAACATATTCTTTCAAAATGGTAATGTAACTAATAATTTCGGCAAAATATTGAAAAAACATATTTATAATTTTCATATGATAATTTTAAGATTATTAATACAACAAATACACAAACATATTAGTGCATTAAGAATACTAAGAGTAAGTATAAAGGATAACTTAAGAGAATATGATTTTAAAATGCTTATGTTAAGTGAAGGAATTATTTATGATAATATTAAACACAACAACAACACTAGACTGAACAAAAAACTTGTCAAAATAAGAGACAATGAAATCGCAAATATGAGAATGATTTTCAATAAGGAATGGTTTATTAATAAAACAACGAAAATTATACCTTCTAACATACAGTCGATACTATCTTTAGGCCCAAAATTTGCATTACCCTACACTAAAAATAACATGCCATTATTCAGATGTTCAATGTATCCAAACTATTTGTGATAAGGAAAAACAAGAAATGGCTCGAATAAAATTTCTAACTTTATTAGAAGACCCCAAAAGAAGAGTTAAACCAGATATTAGAGACGCATTAATATTTGACACAGTGAAACAAACTGAAAAATTCTGAAAAGAGAATAAGGACATAATTATATTAAATTCAGACAAAGGCAATAAAACCGTAGCAATGGATAAAATCGACTACCTTCTACGAATGCAAAATATTATCGGGGATATGTGCATATAAGTATAGACGACTAAAGAGAGATCCTACACTAAGCTTACAAAATAAGAACAACAGCTTGGTAGAAAAATTATTCAATTTGAATCTCATAAATCAATTTGAGAAAAATAAACTTATGAATAGGATTGCAGTCTCTCCAAGAATGCATGGCTTAACGAAAGTACATAAAGAAAATATGCCTTTACGACCAATATACTCTTCAGACAATTCACCGTCATATGCACTTAGCAAATATATAACGAACATTTTAAAAAACTTGACAACTAATTCAATATATATCGTAAAAGACTCAAAAGAATTTAAGATGAAGGTGGATAATACTCCAATTAAAGATGACGAAATATTGATTTCTTTCGATGTAATTTCATTGTTCCCCAGCATTCCAGTGGATCTAGCGATGAATACAATTGAAAACTATTGGAATATATTAGAAAAACACACAAGAATACCTAAGACGCTATTTATGGAAATGTTGAGATTTTGCATTAGAGATTGTAGATATTTTAAATTTAAAGAATTTTATTATCAACAAAATATAGGTATGCCAATGGGAAGAACTTCTGAACACTGTTTTGGAAAAACTGAAAATCAAACCTAGAGTAATGACGAAATATGTAGACGACCTGTTTGGGATAATTAAAACTAATCAAGTTGACGAAGCACTAAGGGCATTGAATGAATATAATAGACATAAACAATTTACTGTAGAAAGAGAAAAATGCAACAAACTGCCATACCTAGACACATTAATCCTTCGAGAGGGTAATATGATCTAACTAGACTGGTATCAAAAACCTATGTCATCTGGCAGACTTATAAACTTCGATGGTGCCATAGTACGTCTTAGTACCCCACACCATAACGCCGCCCTCTCGGATGAGATGTCGGTTCAAAAATCGCTCTTATTTGCGCAGATCATGGAAATAATAGTTGTAGCCATCAGGCCCACCCAAATTAAACTTCTTCTCGTCCGTAAATACAACGGTTCTCCAGTCATTTACATGACCTCTTTGCTGCACATCCTATACCATGTAGTCTCTTGCGAATTGAAGCCGCTTTTCCTTACGAGGAGCATTAAGTGTCGGCTTTTTTTGTAATTTCAGGTATTTAAGATACTCACAGCTCTTAATTACTCCGCGTTCTGATGACTTGCTCGCTGGGACTTCAGCTTGAGGTCTTATTTTTGACAAGGATAAGGCAGAATTAAAGCAATTCTGATGATTTTCCTTTAAAATTTTTGAAAATCCCTAGAGGTCCTTGATGTAATTGTCGACAAATGGTGGGGTTCGTTAAATTTGTTTAGCTATTGCGCGGTTAGAATATCCTTCAGAACGGTAAACATCGATTTTAGCTTTTTCCGATAGATATAATTTTTTTTTTCAATTTTGACTCGTAAAATGATTAAGATGTAATAAATTGTAATAAAGAAACGCTCCCTACAAAAAATCATCGCTTACTTTAAAAATAACAAAAAATAAAAAATAAAATGCCTTTATTCAAGTGAACCAGAATAAGTAACACATTTTGGGACTTTTTTTTATAAATTGCTTAAAAAAAGTTCTTTAGTTAAGTGGTTTTTTGTTGTCATAATTTTTTTTTATATCTCAAGATGTCTAGCTTCCATTTCCATTTTAAAATTCTGCAATCGGTTAAAAATTGCAAAATATACAGGCTGCTGAATATGGAATTTTTAGTGCATTTAAATAAGTGAACCGGAGTGTATGTATAAAACAATCGTTTTCCCTTTTCCATGTAAATAAAATTCAAAAACATTTTTAATTAACAAAAAAGATTTATTTAATAAAATACATGTAAATAAAATTTTGATGAATTACATAGTACGCACTGCACTCATATTTGAATAAATATATAAATATCCTTAATATATCTTAATATATATGTAAAGCTTCGAACTCATTAATTTTTCAAATCGCGTTATTTATTTCAATAGTTGAAGTTATCGATATAAACCAAAAAACGCGATATCAAAATAAAAAAAGTTAGGGCTTTCTATATTAAGGCAACGATATTTATAATGGCTGTTATCTATTCAAATATGCACATATGAATATTTTTATTTTTAATATTTTTAAACAATTTTAATACAAAAATGGCTGGTTTTGTCTACTCAAACTGTTTCGATTGTTCATAGTAAAGTCAAAGTGATCGGAATTTATGCTTATAAAAAACAAACGATCGTTTTGATTTCTGTCGGAATACAATGCAGGAGTTATGAATTTATTTATTAAAGAGAATTTTTAATATATGGCTGTAATACTAAAAATTCCTTAAATTTTAAGTGAAATCATGAAAATAAAGTGAATTTTCAAAGCATTGGTGTTATAAAATAAATATTTATAACAATTACATACAATTCGTCAGTACTTTCATTCCGACTGATAACACTGCGATAGTCGAAAAAATGAACTTCGATGAATCCTTTTCGAACTATTAGGGGGGAGTCCCCTGAGTGCGAAAGTACATTTGGAACTGTCCGATTGGCTCCAATTTTTGAGAAATCGGTATATATCCATTTTTCATGGATATAGCTAAATCTGCGCTATTTAAAAAATTTTTATTCGACTGTATTAGTTTTTTTTTGCCATCTTAACTTTCATTTACGGAATATTTTGACTTTTTTTCAAAATTTCAAGTAATTTAAACCATTAATGTCGATCAAAAGTAACGATTTTTAGCCATTTTTTCAGGTTTTTATTTCGTTTTACCAAAATTTTCCTAACATTGGCCTCAACATATGTAAGCTTCAAAATCAAAATGTACTTTCGCACTCAGGGGACTCCCCCCTAATAGTTCGAATAGGATTCATCGAAGTTAATTTTTTCGACTATCACAGTGTTATTAAAATCAAAATTTATTGATTCATCTTAAAATTTTTAGCAAGCAAACAGAAACCAATTTAATGTCGGTATTGCCGGTTCGACTACGGTCAAATTGCATCGCGGGTTGTTTTAGTTACAAAACGAAATTATGCAATAATTTGTCCTTCTCTACTTATTATTAAAATTAAAATTTTTACTTTTTGTTGCTTCTCCTAATCAAAAGAATTATTATGAAAAAAAAATTATGTATAGTTTTTATTTTTCAAATTTCTGCGCATTACTTTATATAACAAATTCTTGTGTAAACACACGTTTTCTAAATAAACCTTAAGAAAAACAATTTTTAATTGCTTTATTACTTTGTTTTCATTTAAATGTTTTAAGTTTATTGCTAAATACGTCAAATGTTGGTAGTCAGATAAATAAGAGCAGAGAAACAAGGAGATAAAAGCAAAGCACCCACAGATGAAATTACTCTGAGAGTAGCTGGTAACAAAATTTTATTAGTTTATTTTGTACTGATCTTAAGAAGTTTAAGGTCTGTTATGTCTTTAGAAAATGTGTTCAACAATTGACGTCAATGAAATAATCATGTTTATTAAATTAAACTACAGATTTTATTTAATTGACATGGAAACAGTTTTTAGATAAAAAAAAATATACACTCTTTGTTGTAATTTATATAATTTTCATAATAATTTTTAAAAGTAGGAAAAGCAACACAGAAAAAAGTAGTAACTAGTTTTAACCCATTAACCGCCAAATTAAAACCAGAAGTGTTTTTATTCATTAGGTACGAAATTGATATGAGATTATCAAAAATTTTTAAAAAGTTATATGTGGGTGGAGTAGAATTGGTGTACTCAACTGAGTAAAGTGGCGGGATGCAGCTGAAAATTTTCAAAACATTTTTTTCAATGCATAATGTTTTCCATCATTTCTTGCATTGTCAGCGAACTTTTGCATGACATAAAACACATCTTAACATTCTAACTTTTTGGGGTAGTGACCTACACCATCTTGAGGAAACCCCATCACCAACGAGAATGAAATTCGAGACTTATTCTGCGTGTTTCGGCGTAAATAGTAACTTGCAATGGATCGCAGGAATAAAGGTTTAACAAAGCCATCGCTATGACTCATAACATATAATCGCCAAGCGTTCGCAATTACAACGAATGGCAATTCTGTAATGTGAAATTGACTGGTCCAATACATCTACTCCTGCAATATGTTTGTTTTAAGACTGAAACACCTTTCTAGCACTGGCATCAATTTTTTGTCGTTGAATAGAAGACTACCGTTTTACAGCTCCTAATGATTCCAGTGAGTCATAATTTGTTGCTATTGTATAGACGCTATTGTCTTTCTATTTTACCAACAGAATTTCCTTTTGCTTGTCAAACATATAGTCATATGAGCCTCGGTCTTCTTTTTCATTTCTTTAGTACTTCTCAATGAACATTTTTTTGTTCTGTTCTCTCTTATTATTCCAGTCGCACGAAATGTAAAAAACTGCTTATCAGGGTGATGCCCAACATATTTTACCATCGACTCATCAATTGAAATGTGCTCGTGAAATACTCCCCACTGAAGGATTTCAACATTTAATTACTTTAATCAAACCAATCACAAATTTTGGGAATTCTCTTCTTACATATTTAGATAAACACGTCACAATTTTATTTTATGGATTCCGCCGCTGTACTCAATTTAGTACAGTGGTATTTAAAATTGAATAACTTTGTAAACGTTACTACACCATTTTTCAATGTAATTCAGAAAATTCCAAATGAAATTGAGAATTTCAAGTTTAAATTCAGAAAATTCCAATTAAAATTGAGAATTTCACGTTCAACTTCAGAAAATTCCAAATGAAAGTGAGAATTTCAAGTTCAAATTCAGAAAATTCCAAATGAAATTGAGAATTTCGAGTTCAAATTCAGAAAATTCCAAATGAAATTGAGAATTTCACGTTCAAATTCAGAAAATTCCAAATGAATTTGAGAATTTCACGTTCAAATTCAGAAAATTCCAAATGAAATTTAGAATTTCAAGTTCAAATTCAGAAAATTCCAAATGAAATTGAGAATTTCACGTTCAAATTCAGAAAATTCCAAATGAATTTGAGAATTTCACGTTCAAATTCAGAAAATTCCAAATGAAATTTAGAATTTCAAGTTCAAATTCAGAAAATTCCAAATGAAAGTGAGAATTTCACGTTCAAATTCAGAAAATTCCAAATGAATTTGAGAATTTCACGTTCAAATTCAGAAAATTCCAAATGAAATTTAGAATTTCAAGTTCAAATTCAGAAAATTCCAAATGAAATTGAGAAAGTTCGATATAATATTAAGAAATTGATTTGTTTTAAACAAATAGGTAAACTTTACACAACTTTAATCAATTGTGATATTACTTAAGGCAAAAAATAATTGAAACATATTACATAAACTTCAATAATTTTTTGGTCAACAAAATTAACGGCTTTGTCAGAGCTTGAAAACAAGTGGTCTGGATAGATGAGACTAACTTCAACTTATTTTGCCGTCGAAAACGTGGTTGGTATCGTGTTGCAATTTGTACGTCAGGCTTTGTCCAAATGAATAGTCGTAGAGGTTCATTCAACGCCGATACTGCAAATGAATGGGTCAGAGGACTTTTTGAGAAATGGGAGGATTTAGGGAATCAGTTATCCGAACTCGTCTTGGTATGCGACAATGCTCCCTGCCACAGTCGCTTACATCAAATTTTTGAAACTACACCAGCGAATATCTTACGATTGAGTTCCTACTCAACAATGCTTAATCCCATTGAAATTATTTGGTCCAAAATTAAAAGTAGTGTAAAATCCAAAATAAATATACCAAATGTAAGCCCGCCTAATGTAGGTGAGTAGAGGCTGATATATCTTGAAGAAATCATAAACACTTCCAAGTCGTGCATAACTACCGGAGATTGCAGTAGAGCTATACAGTACACAACTACATTTTTCCAAACTACTCTGCAATTAGATGATATGCCTGTTGGGCAGTAAAATGATGCAAACATGTACATATTTACAATTATTTTATATCTGCATTATTTTAATGTTACATATGAAGGTATAATTAATTTTGTTAAACACAAATCTCCCGATTTCAATATTTTTTTTATTTCATATAGAATCTGAAATTCTCAATTTCATTTGGAATTTTCTGAATTTGAACTCGAAATTCTTGATTTCATTTGGAATTTTCTGAATTTAAACTTGAAATTCTTAATTTCATTTGGAATTTTCTGAATTTAAACTTGAAATTCTCAATTTCATTTGGAATTTTCTGAATGTAAACGTGAAATTCTCAATTTCATTTGGAATTTTCTGAATTTGAACTCGAAATTCTCAATTTCATTTGGAATTTTCTGAATTTGAACTTGAAATTCTCAATTTCATTTGAAAGTTTCTGAATTTAAACTTGAAATTCTTGATTTCATTTGGAATTTTCTGAATTTAAACTTGAAATTCTCAATTTCATTTGGAATTTTCTGAATTTGAACTTGAAATTCTCAATTTCATTTGGAATTTTCTGAATTTGAACGTGAAATTCTCAATTTCATTTGGAATTTTCTGAATTTGAACTTGAAATTCTTAATTTCATTTGGAATTTTCTGAATATAATCGGTAATGTTCTGAATTACATTGAAAAATGGTGTAGAAGATAATTTTTTTTTATTTATATATTTATAAAATAAAATAGGACTTATCAACATAGTAAAGGCTGAAAAAGAGAAAATTCTATGTTTACCTCGCCTCACCAGTTTTGTAACTTATATTCAGTTGTCAACAACAAACTTCTTATCCAAATGGGCTGATAAAGCCAACATATGACTAACACATATGTACCAACATAACAAAAAAATTTCGATAATCGAATGTACATACACAGCCCGCGAAAGTTCAAAATTCACCTATTCATTTGTACAAACCTCGTATGTATGTTCATATCCGTTATACATAAAATTCACGACGAAAGAAGAAAACAATCAAGATTTTGATTTTGAAGCTTATTTTGAGGCCTATGTTAGGAAAATTTTGGTAAAACGAACTAAAAACCTGAAAAAATGGCTAAAAATGGTCAAAAATCTTTACTTTTGATCGACATTAATGGTTTAAATTACGTGAAATTTAGAAAAAAAGTCAAAATATTCCGTAAAAGAAAGTTAAGATGGCAAAAAAAAACTAATGCAGTCGAATAAAATTTTTTTAAATAGCGCAGACTTAGCTATATCCATGAAAAATGGATATATACCGATTTCTCAAAAACTGGAGCCAATCTGACAGTTCCAAATGTACTTTCGCACTCTGGGGACTCCCCCCTAATAGTTCGAAAAGGATTCATCGAAGTTCATTTTTTTCGGGTCAAAAACTATCACAGTGTAATTAGAATAGGGAAGAATGTATGTATATACAATGTGTGTGCTTTTACTTTAAACCTTTCAAATATGGCTGTATTTTGAGAGGTTCACTGCAGTACACACATACATATACATACATACATTCATATAATTACGAATTTTTACAAAATTAATACTAAAGGCCTTGTTTTATAAATTAAAGTTTCAAATAATTACTAAAAACACTTAAGTAAAGATTCAGACTATTTATTAATATAATTTTTCTCGTGAAAAATTACTTGGCGAAGCTTGCACGCCTCCATGAGTGAATGTTTTTATAGTTCTCAGAAATTTGAATACACCCGCAAAATCGAAAGTTACAAATAAGAAATGATGATGAATTTTTACTTAGTTAAACTAAATTAAAGATATGAGAAAAGATTAAGTTCTCTTCTGTTTGTCACAGTTTAAAAGTTGGTAGATTCTGCACAAATAAAAATATGTACATATGTAGTTTAGAAAATATATTTCGTATATATATATTATACATATATATATATATATTTTAACACCGATTTTGAGGGAGTACTTCATTTATGTTTTAGTTTAACAAACATCCTTGAATTGAAAAACGTAAAGTAGAAGCGTCATCCAAATGTTTTTCAAGAGAATTTTTAGTGCCACAGATTTGCAAATGTTTGGAATTTCATAAAAGTTTTCGAGTTTGACAAATCTATCAGTTTTTGGAAACAGATTTAGCTAAACTAAACTAAAATTTTAATGTAGTTTAAGCCTAGTTTAAATAATTCAGCACAACAAGTGTCAAAAAACAGGTGCTTGTTGGTAGTTTAAATATCGACTTTTTTTATGCGCTTAAAAATGGTTTATATGTTTACTGATTTACAGCTTGATTGGAAAAACAAATTTTAACCTGCCGAGATTCTTCAGCCAAAAGGATTAATTTTTTTGACATACTAGCTTTTACCCGCGGCTTCGCCCGCATTGAAGACATACTATAGTAAATTGGATTGGATATTGACGTGACTGTGGGTAATACAGTGCGACGGTTTTACAGCATCAGGATTGGAGCTTCATTACTGGAATGCTAGATGGCGTTGAAATAGCAAGAATTTAAGATTTTTTGACAAACAATTTTTTTATCTTTCGTAAGAAATAAAACTTTTTTTTAATAAAAAGTATCCTATGTTACTTCTAATACCTCCAAGAATATGTGTGCAAATTTTCATGATGATCGGTTTAGGAGTTTTTGCGTGAAAGCGCAACAAACAAACGGACATTCACATTTATAATATTAAGTATGATTTCAAACTTGAATTTTTTAGAGCTGGTTTTTTATGTTCAATATCTGAGCACAATTTTTTTAAATATTTTTTCCATGTTGGTAGTTTCATTCTTAATTATCTTCAACTATTTGTAAAAATCATCCTCGAGTAAATAAAGAGATAAAATCTAAGTTAATCTCGCACTATAAATGCCATTCCTTAGTTTTTGTGCAGGGTGGTGGCGGGGAAGTTAATAATTCGTTTTATAGGATAAAAGATACCAGGCGTATTTATACAGACATCGTTAATTCCAAAACAATTTAAAAATTTTCAAGAAGTTAAATGTGAGCCTCTATTAAAACGTACATACATATGTATGTATGTACATGTATGTACATACAAATTTTAACACATTCCGTCGTAAAGCTAATCTGGGATAATAAACATCAAGTATCGTTCGCAATTATAAATTTAATTAATTAGGAAACTGTTCGTTCACTGGCCTTCGAGAGATGCATTGTTTAATGTTAGGGAGTTACAGTTTCACGTTGTTTTTAAGAACTATTTGCAAGAAATATGGAGTGGATTTTGGGAGTACCTATTAATTTATACAACAATGATCGTATACATAAGAATTTTATCGGAAGAAATTCTTTTATAAAGAAATTGTTAAAGGCGTTGGTAGGTATTATCCACTAATTACCATACCACTTTATGTATACATGCGCCATGGCCCCAACTTCACAATAGCTTGGCTTTAAAGGGTGATACTCGTTTATGCGAATTTTTTTTTTTTTTTTTTTTTTGTTAAAAACCTATAGGTACTTGATGCAATATTGTTTATATGGAATAATGAAATTTCGCACCTTTTTTTGGCAGGGTGCAGATCCTCCACAATTGTAAATATGTAGTAAAAATAACTAAATTATCACTTTAAACACACATTTTTACTAACACAGTACTAGTAGGTAATATTTTTAATGTAAAGATTCTATGTTTTAACAAATTTTTTCAATACTAACGAAGTTTATTTAATTTAAATCACATTTTAATTTAAAATAAGACTCAACGCACATAAATTATTTCACAACTGCAGACTTGCTTGACCAAACATGTTGGTGACAAAATACAGATATATGTAATTATCGATAAAAGACAAAACGAAAGAGTTGTTGCAGTTGTTCAGGCAAAATTGTGAGTAAGGTTCTAAACTAGACTAAGTAGAAATGAGGTAATTGTTGTCTTTGGTTTTTCTCAGAAATGGGATAACTTGGCAGCACTTCCTTCAACCAATTGTAAAGAACTTTATATTCTGTTAATTGATTTTAGTTAATTTAGGAACAGAATGTTAGTCTCGAAAACTTTTGAGAGTTTTATTTCCAAACAAATTCAAATATTATTTTATTAAAGTTATGTAACATTGTACATATATTATATAAAATATATGGCTGTTGCAACAAGTTTTTAAATTTAAAAATGCCTTTTCTGTAAAACAAAGTATATGGCTGTAAAAGATTGTTTTACATTTAAAAGGTAAAAAATTTCAAAATATTTCTTGAATTGATTTCATAAAAACTTGCTCAAGATAAATTTTTGTTAAATAGTTTTCAAAACCTTTTAAAAGTTACATAAACTAAAGACATTTGTAATAGTTATACATGGCTGTGGTATAAATTTTACAAATTCTTTTATAATAAATATATATATATATAAGTATATAATTGTACATTATTTTTCTAGTATCTATTATGGCTTGTAATTTGGGTGGGGCTGTTGATGACTTATATAACTATCTACTCTTAAAGCTTTTAACTACACTTTTATAGATTATTTGATATTTTACTATATACAATTTTATCAATTTCCATTGGCATATTACTTGAATTATTCACAACATATATATACATACATACATACATACTATATACGAACAAATATTTAAACAAGTTTTCTAACAAAAGCATATTATTTAAAATGATGGAATTTACTTAAATTGCCTCTAATATTATCTACACAGCATTTTATGGTTTTCTATATTTTCTGTTAACAAGTTTTTTTTTTAAATTTTAATTAGTACAAGACATATTTTAATTACAATATATTTTGTTGTTCGTTTTAGTTTAGAAACCTAAGTACGTTGTTTATGAAATTTGCATTGGTTTGTTTGTTCATTTTTGTTTTAAGTGTAAAAAAAAACATTTTTTTCTTTCTTATAAACTAATTCCCTAAACATTGTTTTTGCATGCGAATTTCCATTTGAGCATATTTGTTGTGTTTATTTTGTTTTTAACTAAAACTAGCAGAAGCCTTACTCTAAGGTAGAGTAGACATAAAATATTGTAATTGTATAGATATTTAACAATAGATAACATTTAAATAATATTTTCTATACATAATACACTTGAAATCTAGCAAATGGTTGACTTCAAACATCTGAAGCTTCTTTGGTGTCGGTTAAACGTACTTGTGTTGCATCTGACGTTACGCCATTAGCACCTGACACCTGTTGATCTCGCCACGGTGTGGTGAGTATGCGTAGACGTTGTCTCAAAGATCCTGATGTTGTCAATAATTTGTATATTGCCACGCCTGGTATCATTATAACCGATGAACCAGCTATGCACCAACCCATAGCGTTTGCCCAAAAAGGATATTCATAATCCCCATAGGTCAAGGGTTCATAGCCGATAATACCATAGACAGTGATAAAAAGTAGAAATAAAGGTGCTACGAAACGCCAACATATTTGCCAATATTTGCCTGGTCTAAAGCCAATCATGTCCTTAATGTCTTCACAAAAACGATTTGTACCTTAAATGAATGTTTTGTAAGTTAATACACAAAATAGTGGCTCACCCAACCGACGAATTCATCCAAGGTGTTCTAGAGAGCACAGGCACCGCTTGTATGTTCGATCTCCGTCAGCTGTTAAAATACATATTTCCGTACATTTTTTAAGGCAAATTGGGACGAGACTACCTTGTATGAATTCGCTTTGGGCTGACCCAATAAGCCGACGGAATAAGCCAGCCGATTTCGTAATTCCATCTGGCTCTCAATTTGCATTAATCTAAAAATTATATATTTTTAATTACCATAAATCCAGGATACTGCTATGGCTTCAAAGAACACGGCCACTAAGATTGAATAGCCTGCAGCATATCGATCCAACAGTTGAAAGAAGTAAAAGCCACCCTGAGTACAACTTGCTAAGCCCACCACAAAATATAGTGAAAACAAGCCGGCTACAAAGATTTCGCGATTTCGTCCGATTTTGGGAAATTCGTCACTCAAGGCAGTAATAATGGCTTCGGAGCCACCAAACTATAAAATTCGGTTTTTAGAAAAAATATAAATCAATGTTTGTTTCAGATAATACGTGCGTACCAGATGGATGAGGAAACAGTCAGAACTTGTACAAAGTTACCAAAACGCGTTCCACATAACAATTATTTTTAAATTTTGAGAGCAATTGAGAGATTATTTTTTTCATTTCCTCTTCAAAAGTTGTACGAACTTTTTCTTTGTACAAGTTCGGACAGGAATTAAATAATGAGATGAGAAAAAAATTTTATTTAAAAATTTAATAAAAATCAAAATGGTAGGTTATTTAAAAAATCTTGAATTTGTAATTATGTAAATGTGTCCATACTTCTCGCCTCTTTTTAATATATGTATGTATGTGTGTAGCTAAACGCTTTTAAAGATCAGCAAACAATTTATGGACAAATCCAGTAAGTCTGATGTTGCCAATGATGCATTCATTTCACTGGTAGTGTTGTATTTTAGTGTTACCGATTATGCGACTCACTCACAAAATTATATTTAATGTTAGTTCGTTAAATGTTAAATCTGAAATATTATTTCGTAACAATAAGCCTGTCCTTATTAAATGTTCAAACGAATATTACTTAAAATTATACTTAAGATAAAATCAAACAATCAGTTTTTATTAAGTAGAAGAAAAACATGAGAAGAAACATTGTGAAATATAATTCATTGGCAACACTGTAATGTTTAGTATGTGGTGAAATATATACCTACAAACTAACATCAATTTAATAGTGAAAAGTTTCGTATTCCATTTTCACTTGATATCACGTTCAAGTAGTGAATGAAAGCATTAAACACATGAATACACACTCTGGCGAGGTTTAGTGGCATCTACCGAACACAACTAATGTTGTATTCAGCCGTGTATGTTAAAATCAACAGTGCTGTTTACATATTACATTTTTCCTTTCTTGCTTAAAATATGTTTACAATGTGTAATTTTTCTCTGATTATTAAATTTACGAATTTTAGCCTATAAAAATATCAACAAATATGTAATAAGTTTTAAAACATACCGAACTATCCAGACCCAAGGTAAGCAGCATCATAAAAAATATTAAAGCCCAAAATGTACTACCTGGCATGGTAGCTATTGCGGCCGGATAAACAACAAAAACTAGACCAGGACCCTCAGTGGCAACTTCTTCAATATTCTGGCCCGATTTATGAGCCATATATCCCAACACAGAGAATATCACAAAACCAGCTACAAAACTTGTAGCCGAATTAATACAACTAGTAAGTAAAGCGTCTCTGTAAATAGAAAAAGAAAGAAAGAAAGAAAGAATATAAAACCGTGAAGTTTATCTGCCCAAAAATCCCTATTAAAAATTTATAAAATAAATTTAAATTACCCATCATTATTCAATGAAAATTGTTTTTTTTTTTTAATTTTACGTACTCTATTACATACGAGGTTGGTTTTTTAAAACGCAAGGTGATTTTTGAATGTTTGGGGGCTGTGTACCAGTGAGCTGCAACAAGTGTGATCGAGCCTAATGTTGAATGAAATTGATAAAATTCATTTTATTTTATTTGTATTTGGAAACAAATAGTTGACCATAAATAGCCCGCAGGTAAATCTTATTGATATTATTATTTTCCTAAGTTTTGTGAAAAAAGTTGTATGCATCAGACATCTGCAACAAGTATGATCGAGCCTACTTATTCCCTAACGTTGAACACAAACAAGTATTATTCAATTTTATACTCGTTCCGATTTTTATGAACAAGCAGAAAATTCATCAACAAGTGTAAATCATATCCATCATTTGATGCGAACTGATATGTATTAAAACAAAAAGTCTTCTTCATAGACAATTTGTTTTTTGCAGGACGGCTTAGTTGTGCATGATCTGATTGCATGATACAATGAATATAAGTCATATGCAGAAATACAAACAACACCAACTCAATGTATTTTGTTGGTAGAAATTTGATTTCGGAAGTCAAAAGTATAAATATGTAAAAGAGTGAATTAAATCTGATTTTTAATTCACAATGAATTAGAGAATATATAATTAATTAATTTTGCTCACAATGTGAATTGAATTGAAACACGAAAGCATTCCTAATGAATTAAAAATTCTTGCATGCATTGCCATCACTTAAAAAATTACTTGAATTAAAAAGTGAATGAATTCAACATGAAACAAAGTCTTGAATTTTTTCATTTTATTCACAAAAAAAAAATTGAATTAAAATTTGAATGCACTATCGATGATTCAAGAGAAAGGAATTGCAAGTAATTTTTGTTTCACCCATTTAATTCGGATTAACATGATAAAACATTTAAAACGATTTAAAAACTGCAATAGGGAGTTTTTTAGTATTTATTTCAAAAGGTTGCGATTAGATCAGCATAGTCAGTTTGATTTTTTTGAAAATGAGGGTTGGGCCGTTTTGGCACTGAGCGCCTTAATTAAGTATGCCCGAAAATTTAGCACTTGTTGCTGATGTCTGCTGTGTACATTCGATTATCGAAATTTTTTTGTTATGTTGGTACACATGTGTTAGTCATATGTTGGCATTATCAGCCCATTTGGATTCGTAGTTTGTTGTTGACAACTGAAAATGTTAGTCACGTTTGTTTGTGTTCTTCGAATTTTGACTTTTGAAAAAAATGGATCAAAGAATATGTATTAAATTTTGCGTTAAAAATGGAATAAAGTGCTCCAAGGCACTTGTAATGTTGACTGTGGCATTCGGCGACTCCGCTTTGTGTCAAAAAAGTGTTTTTAAGTGATACAAGCGCTTTACAGAAGGCCGAGAAAATGTTGATGACGATGACCGTCCTGGAGTTGCAACCACGTCAAGTGACGAAAACAGTGAAACAATGAAAAAAAAAATTTCAAAATAAAAAATTATTATACACTGAAAAAGATAAATCGCAAAATCCCCGCGAAAAAAGTGTCCCAAAAACAGCAGCTAAAATCTCTAATTCAGGCACAAATATCCACACCTGGCTACAATCATTGAAATCCAAATTATATACATATCGCACCCTAAATACAAAAGGGTCACAACTCAAAATTTTCCAAAACTGACTTTTTTCTATAAATTAATTCAGAGTACACATCTCTAATTACTGCAAAAATTTCCTTAACTGGAAAAATACAGTTATGTCTATTTTTATGTTAAGTGTGTTGCTTCTGCACGAAAACAGTTTTTTGCCTCTCCTGAAAATTTTAGTATTTTGAGTTGTGACCCTTTTGTATTTAGGGTGCGATATGTATGTATGTATGTACTTACTTATAAACATTATTGTGATATTTATTGTAAGAAGCATAGGCTAAAAGAACACCAAATCCGGGACCCAGTGAAAAGAACACTTGTGTGGCAGCATCAACCCAAACTTCCGCTTTATAAATTGCATCAAAATTTGGATTTAAATAGTATTTAATGCCCATTGCAGAGCCCGGCAACGTAATCCCACGTATTAACAATATAAGTAAAACAGCATATGGAAATAGAGCGGTAAACCATACAACTTTCCCCGAGGTACTTATTCCCTTCCACAAGGAAAAATAACAAATTAAATAAACTACCAGCAGGCAAGCTGCCATATCCCATTTAATGGCACCCAAATCATGAAGACCCTCGCTTTTGTCTAATTCTAATATATAACGACTGTAATTAAATACAAATAGAAAGTTTGGATGGATTAAATACAGAAATTTTTAAAGATAAAATACCGCTTACCTAAAATATTCCGAAGCTGCTGATTGAAAACGTTCGCTTGGTGCTGCAGTTGCATTTAAAGTTGTTAAATTAGAAAATGTTACATTTAGTTCAGAGGTAATTGTTGAATTTAAATAATTATCGCTTAGATTTCCAGCCAAGCTACGGCCACCAACTTGTTGTTCAAACTAAAGAATGTATAAAAAAAAATGTTTTTTTTAATCAAAATGATTCACTTGAATGTGCCGTATTAAAATTTTAGTTAAATACATTAGCCGTATTCACAATTTTGTGCAAATGGTCTCACATCACTGCAAATGTAAAATGTTTCGAGTTTATTTTAAACGCCTTCAAGAAATGAACCAGTTTATCAGTTCGTGTAGTATTTTTTATTTTTCGATACTCATACCTCTAATATTTATAAATCGATTTTTTTTAAATTCCTCTTTTGCTTGCATTTTAATAAAATATGTATATATTTTTTTTTCAAATATTGTTTATCGCATGGTCTGATTTTTAAAATTTTTTATTTTTGTTTGCTTGCAGTTTGGTCATATATAATTTTTTTCGGGCACAAGTTGCTCCCGCTTCGCCCTTCTCCGAAATATTGATTATCGCATAGCTCCTGTACTTACGCACCGTTTTTCTAAATTCTGTTTTGTTTGTTCGGGATGGGTTTCTTGCGCTTTGGTCTAATAAAATGTTTTTTTTGGAGGTGGGGGTGGGAGTTATACAAATACATCCGGAATTTATGAACGGATTTTTAATTTTATGTATTTAAAAGGTCGTCAAGAACGATAATTTCGTATAAAAATTCATGTTGAAAACAACAATAAAAAACGAAAATTTGTTTTTGTCGTAAATTTAATTTCTCACACGAAATTATAGTTTCATTTTATAAAAGCCGGCATTAAGTACTTGTTATATTATTAAAGAGTTTCTTTTAACGAGGGTCGCGTTAACCGAGGTCACACTGTATCAGAATTTCAGTTATGTGACATAATTAAGACAATCAAATTTTGGTTGCAGCAAAAATACAAAATTTCCCTATTTTACATAGGAAACATATTAATTCGATTGTCACAACTAAAGTTTTCCGTTTTATCACTTACCGGTCGACAATCATCTGTATTCCAGTAATTGAAACATGTTGTCCATGGCAATGATTTGGTAAATGATGCAAAAAAGAATCTTAACGACCAGGCTATAATGACATTATAATAGAAATCTACATAAAATGCAATTAAGACTACGGCATAACCAATTCCTAAAATACAGATTGGATGAGAAAGAAGAAAGAATCAAGGAATTTATTAAAGTTTTATTTGTGGTTGGGTTTTTTTTTTTTTTTTTTTTTTTGACAAACCTTTGAATAATGGCACCAGTCTTCCCCAGCATGTAATGGCACCTTTACGACTATGTTGTCCCAAAGCTAATTCCATATAAAAAAGCGGTATGCCACCAACTAGTAACATTATGCAATAAGGTACAAGGAAGGCACCTAAAAAGAGAAAATTTTAATTTAATTTCATATTTGTTAATATTTATACAGGCTAAAGTTCGTAAATGTTAATAATCAGAGAAATATTAAGTAGACATTGTTAACATATTTCGAGCAACAAAGGAAAATTTTAATATCTAAACATATCCTTTTTAGATTTCAACCGCCCTGGCCGAATAGAATAAACGTTGTTTTCGGTAGAAGACACTAAACCTCGTCAGTATTCATGTTTTTTTGTAATATGTAGTAGTAGATGAAATTTGGTTGACTTTTCCATTCTCTGTAGTGATTTGCGTTAGAAGTCCAGAGCTGGGATTAATTACTGATTCGTGGATCTTTAGACCTGATCGTTTCTTATTAATTGTTAGTGCATTCCTGTACTGCTATTCAGTAGCATTTTTAATGATACTCTCTGTCGTTTAAAGTCTGGTATTACTTCAAGCAGTTTATTTCCGTTATTGAAGCGATAAATATTTAACCCAGGCAAATTCATAACAGGTAGACGATTTGAAAAACCTCCACTTACTTGGTCAAAAAATGTACCAAACAATATGTCAACAAAGCATTTGCGAAAGTAACTGGCGCAATGGGGCGAAATAAGGCGAAAATAATCACCTGAGCTGTCGAGATTACCTGTTATAATTTTGCCGTATAATAATCATACGATTTAGTAAGAACCGATCAAGATTTTTACCTTGCAACAGTTAGTTGATCGGTTACAAGATGTTAAGTTAAATGCTTAGAAAATAATTGCTGTATTCAATCAAGGTAAGCGAATTTGGAAACAAAACTTAAAATTTTCGGATCGTTAAAAGTTAATGAATGGCGCCTACTATCGATTGTTTAAGAAACATAATTACGGATTGTCTTAAAAAAATTCCGGCTGTGTTTGGTAATTTGTTGAGGTTGAGTTTGAGTTTGAGTTTAATTTATTTTCATTGTTATAATACAGTGAAAACTTTATTTTACATAATTTTAATGAATGATATTCCATGATTTAGAGTTGTTAATTTAATAATACAGTGGAATCCCGATAATTCGTAATCGCAAGGGAACGGCCATTTCTTACGAATTATAGGAGTTTTCGATTTACCGGAGTTTCGATTTAACGGGGTTAAAATAAAATAAATAACGGGGTTTTATTTTTAAAAAACATAAAAATGTTATGTTATTCCGTTTTTTAAAGCGATCGAGCGAGCTACTGCTTGCTTTAAAATCATTAAGATTAAACTTTTATGCAAAACATACTGCTTTTTCCGATAGCAATGGGCCACTAATCGGAATGTTAGACTGCCGGCACTGTGTAAACCATAAAAGTAAAAAAATTTCAAGCTCTGGATATTCAGGTAGTTTTTCGCGCTTTAGCTTACTGCCTGGAGATTAGCAACGTCTATTTTTTCTCTCCATTGTCAATGGCTGCAAAAAATTGTTGTTTTTGTAACACCGACAGAGTTTTATACGTTCGCTTTGACATTTTTCGTTATTATTCATGTAACAAACTGATTTTAAGAAAATAAACACACGCACAGAAGCAAAACCCCACGCAAAAAAATTGCGGTAGGCAAAAAATCATTCTTTCCATGTTTCTGTTATTTTTATTACGAATTATAACTGGTAGTAAGCAAACAATTACGATTTATAAGAAGTAAAGAAGATTTTATTTGAAAAAAAAATTACGAATTAGCGAGATTTTTTCAAGGGGCCGACAGTTTATTACGAATTATCGGGAATTAAGAATTATCGGGGTACGAATTATCGAGATTTGACTGTAATTGTTATTCTTTAACAAAATTACTGAACATACTAGTACGTCAAGTAGATCAAAATTAATGAACAATTCGTTGTTGAAACAATGAAATTTTTCAATATTTGCACAGAAAAAAATTTAATTTTTTTTTTCAATTACCCCTTTAATTAAAAATATAAAAAAAATTTTATTAAATATTTAATTTATTTAATTAAATTTTTAACTGTAATAAATCATTTTAGTTAATAAATGTATAAACATTTTATTGATACTATTAATTTGTTTACTGGTGCAGATTTAATTAAATTTTTAATTGATATCACAAATTTTTTAACTGAAATCAATTTTTATTTTTTTCTGCGTGTACAGGCTAAAGTTCGTAAATGTTTATAATCAGAGAAATATTAGGTAGACATTGTTAATATATTCCGAGCAACAAAGTAAAATTTTTAATATTTATACATCCCTTTTGTAGATTTTTCAACAGCACTGGCTGAATAGAAACAAACGTTGTTTTTCGGTAAAAGCCACTAAACCTCATCAGTATTCATGTGCAAATGCTTTTTCACTACTTGCTAGGTAGCTTCGTTGAAAGTCATTACATACTCTATTTATACACAATTACAAATACAAATAGAATACGCGACTTAAATTTTAAAATTTTTCGTTAAATTTTTTTATAGCAAAAATCGTATTTTTCTTATTTATTCTAAGTTATAACAGTGCACCAAATTTTATTCGCTTCGCAAAACACTGTGATGCACTTGACCAGCTTGTTGCATTTTACATTCTAATAAAACAAAACAGAAAGTATTTGACATTTTAATTAAAGTACGCATTGTTCTCAAACTAAAAATTATGTTATAATAACATTCTGGACATTTTGGATATCTTTTATAATTACCCATATCAAATTGCTTGCAAATCAATTATGTTCACATTTAAATTCATGGTTTTACAATTCTACAATAAAATATTTAAGTAGATTTATTTTTACACACTTACATATATGCGTTTTCTATAATACAAACAATTGGTTTGAGTAGAAAATTTTTATGAAAAACACTGTTTTTTTTTTAAGTGATTCCCATACAAATGTTCTTCTACAAAAGTCATTTGTCCGTATTGTGGAAACGGCACCTAAAACAAACTTGTGTTGTGTGCACGGGATATGACACAGCAATTTCCTTTAATATCCGGCTTAAATTAAAAGTGCTGGTTTTATTATTTTTAATGTTTACATTCGCACATACACACACATACACAAGATCACAGGCACATACACACATTAAACCATTTGTTTGTCTTCTTTAGCAGGGAACAATAAAATTAAGCCAATCACAGAAAAAGGAATGCTTTTAAAATATTATTAATATGACGATGACAACAATAATGTTAAAAGAACCAAAATAGTATTATGAACAAATCTAATTTGCCTGCTCGAAGCAATTCCCTTTTTATGTTGAAAAAATAAAACTGATATAATAAAATAAGAGTCAGAGTCAGAGTCACCAGTTGTCCTTGATAACATAAACCTGTGTCGGTGTAAGCTTATGAAGGTGACCCCCAAAAATATATTTTTTTAAAATTAAAATAAGACAAGTTTTCTTTAGCAACAATGACTAACACGAACGACTAATGTCGTCCAGCTCAAAAATTAAATTTATTACTAACTTTTTCATTTTTATTATATTTTTTCGTTGATAAATGCACTAAAATGAGCTATAATAAGCATAAGCAACAGCTGATTAGCAATGGCAGTGCAAAATAATCATATTATGCAGCGCAGTGAAGAATAGTTTGAAATTGCTCACTCCTTACATTCGCCTTGAAAAAGTTTCAAATGCGCAAGGAGAGGAGCAGCAAAAAAAGCAGCAATTGGCTTTGCGCAGCGAAAGCGCTTTTATTTTGATTGCGCTTTATTTTACGCAATTCACCACATTCATTCGTTCGACATCGTGGGCCGGGCAGTAAATTGATTTTACTTGCAAAGCTTTATTATTATCTATTAACATGCAAAGCTTATTTTACTACTAAAAGCCTGCATGTTTTTATTATTGTTTACTATAAATGAATTTAGCAGAAAAATTCACTGTCAAATCCATTTTGAATTTTAAAAGTGATCTGATTACAAACGAAATTTTCATTTTCTAAGGACTCAACGATCGGAATTGAGTTCTGTGACATATTATGTATGTATATTTTATTGAAATCGAACTGGCCACCTAGAGATTGCTGTTTTATTATAATTTTTTTTAATTCTGCTACTAATTTTCAACGTGAACATTTATTCGAAACCAATATCGAGTGCGATGCAGCATTAAGTGCAATAAATTTTATATTTTTTATTTTCCATGAAAAATATATAGATAATTATTTATTTTTTCTAACATTTAACATATCAAGCTGTTTCCTTAAAGAAAAATGCTTCTTTTTTTGCGCTGGGTGAAAAGAATTATGCGGGTCAAGCGTAATAATACATTGAGCCCGATCTTTATGAAAAGTTACCTATTGGAGAATCACCACATATGACTCTTAGAAAAAAGATTTTTCTGTAGCCTTTTCGAGCTGTCACAAATAGAACTGATAATAAACTAGTAGTATATCAGGAACAACGTGTGATCTATACTTGTTCTTATTTATTTCATCAGTTCACTTTTTATTAAATACAACTCTTTTGCTTTATACTACTTTCCACTGTTCTTTGGGTTCTGCTTGAGGTATCACAATGGAATCATACCCTTGGGCCGAATAAACACAGATTTTCTTTCTTACTATCTACCAGGAAGTTTCCAAACTTATCTATTATAGGCCTTATTAGAGAACCAAATTTAGTGCAATATCGATACTGGTGGAGATCATTCAAGGTCTAGGAGTGGACTTGTGTATTGACTGCAGCACAGTGTAAGGTTTTACATCATTTTTTAAAGGTACTTCATTATGATCGGCGGTTCAATAATGTGCTGGGTAGCAAGAATTTACTATTTTTTGCGTACTCAATATTGAAAAGTAGTTACCCAATAATTTCCGAGTTGTATTTTTTTTTAACTAAAAGCAGTGAAAATTTTAGGATTGAAATGCAACTCTGTGAAAATATATGTAGATATACAATTTTTATTAACTGTTAAAAGTATCGTGTAGTATTAAGTACCCAAATAAAAAGTATTTAGTAGTACAGAGTAATCAAATGTAGGAATATGTATTTAAATTATTTTAGCTCATATCTCGATTCGCATAATTAGGGCCCTCCCTAATGTACATACATTCTTATGTAAGTATGTATGTTAGAAGCGCAAAATTGTACAAATTGAAAACAATATAAAAACTTTTGAAAAACGGACAGTATGCATATCGGCATATGTACATGCATACATATACATATCTATTGTTTGTGAATCGTATGTATGTATGTACATATGTATGAATGTATATAAACCATATTTGACAACATAAAGTGGCTTTTTAAAACAATCAACATGTCAATAGCACAACGACAACAATAACATTAACACCAGTGACACCAGTGACACCAACAGGAACAGATATGAATATTTGTATGTCGAATATATCGCAAATACAGTCATAGCCTGTTGGAATAGGACTGCTAACCATTTATTTCAATTAAGATCCACTAAGAATTTCAAACAAATTAACTTTCTCAAACTCAACATTATTACCAAATACAGCCGGATTTTTTTTAAAACAATCCGTCATTACGTTTCTTAAACAATCGATAATTTGCAACCTTCAACGCCATTCATTAACTTTTAACGATCCGAAAATGTTAAGTTTTGTTTACAAATTCGCTTACCTTAAGGATAGTGGTGATATTTTGTAAAATTTTCTTAACGATTGAATACAGCAATTATTTTCTAAGCATTTAAGTTAACATCTTGTAGCCGATCAACTAACTGTTGGAAGGTTCTTACTAAATCGTATGTTTAATACACGGCAAAATTATAACAGTTAATCTAGACAGCTCAGGTGATTGTATACATATGTGCGCCAGTTACTTTGCAAATGCTTTGTTGACATATTCACCCCTATCGTGAATAATTTTCCACATAAAATTTTTTCACGTTTCACGTATTTGCAATCGTGAACAACTCGCATGAAAAAATTTTGTTCAGTCCAGAATAATAACGTAAAAAATGTTCACTTAAAAAAATTCCCCTTATCGTGAACAATTTTTTCCCCACGATTTTTTCACTTTTCCCATCAATTTATTCACTTTATTTTTGATGGGGAACAGAACAGAACATGTATGTATTTCTTCTTACAAATATAATTACAATTTTTTAAAAAATTGATTTAGAAATGGGTGCTCAAATAAAGCAGTGTAACCAACACAAAGTTGTGACACTCTTTAAAAAACACTCTATACATGGAGTCGTATGATTAATATTCAAGTATTTAATGTACGAGCATATTAAGTATACGCTATGGTGCATTTATAAGCATTTAATAAATAATTTTTCCAACATTTTGCTTCATAAGCACCACAAAAATTTTCTAAATCAATTTTTTAAAAAATTTTAATTGTTGTACACGTCTCTAGCAATAATTTGGCTTTTACAGATTTAAAAAATATCAATTAGTCGACGAGTTATAGCCAAAAAACCATATAAACAATGTGCTGAAAATCGGCATTTGACTGCAAAGTTCACAGGTCGATTAAAAAAAATTCGAACTAACATAAACAAACGCCGCGATACGGGTCTTCTAATTTAGCCTCTATTTTCACCCCTCACTCTCAGATTCGACCTAACTTTTGCTAATCTGAATTTGTTCCACAGTGTAATTCGAATATTAAAGCTTAAAAAGTTTATTTTAATTAAAAGATCTTATAATAAGGCACAAACTGATGTATTCCTTAACAAAATGCAAAAAAAACAGGCCGCTTGCCTGCAAATTTGTGAAGCTTTAATTTGTTGGCATTTTTTCGTTTTGTTGGCTTTCCAAAAAGTAGCCGAATTATTTAACCACATAAAAGTTAGAATGCAATAAACAAACGGAGCAACCAAACTAAAGCTCCAACACTGAATATTATTTAACTTTGATTTTTGAAGTTTTCTTTAAAATAAATATGTCCGTGTATATTTTTGAACAAAAAGTTCTACGATTTTTTATTT
Source organism: Lypha dubia (assembly GCA_947311025.1). Lineage (NCBI taxonomy): Eukaryota > Metazoa > Arthropoda > Insecta > Diptera > Tachinidae > Lypha > Lypha dubia. The sequence goes on from OX371264.1 coordinate 54,762,301, forward strand.
TTTTAATCTTCTTCCCATTTTTACATTCACTAAGAACTGATAGCGGGAATAATTTTTCACGGGAGATTCACGATACCATTTTTCACTTCGAGTGGAATTAAAATTTCACGTGAACAAAAATTGCACTTCTTATTCACGATAGGGGTGATTGTCCTTTACATTTTTTGACCAAGTAAGTGGAGGTTTTTCAAATCGTCTACCTGTTATGAATTTGCCTGGGTTAAAAATTTATCGCTTCAATGACGGGAAAAAAATGTTTAAAATAACACCAGACTTTAAACGACAGTAGAGGAATGAATGCTCTAACAATTAATAAGAAACGATCAGGTCTAAAGACCCACGGATAAATAATTAATCCCAGCTCTGGACTTCTACTGCAAATCACTACAGAGAATGGAAAAGTCAACCAAATTTTATCTACTACTACATATTACGAAAAAACATTTACAGCGAAATTGCGCCCTTGTTTTGTGGCCATCAATGTAACAGAATTTAACCACTTTCATCACTACTATCAGTGTATGTAAGTGATGTGAAAACCATTTTGATGAAACTGAAGAGCAAAAATATTTGAACCACTTATGTATGCTTACAAGCATACATACATACACACACGTACATACATACATGTAAACACACATTTAACATTTACTTCAAAGGACTTTTACGAGTATAATAAGTGATGAAGATGATGACGATGATAAGAACAATGTTATTTATGGTTAGTTCCTGTCGATGGTGCCAAGGTGTTGGGAAATAAGTGTTCCATACTTTTATTATTACGATTTTATATGTAGAAAAATTTACTTGCAATTTTTATTTTTTATTTTCTTCTTTATTAATTTTTTAATGGAACAAAGAACGACAGTATCAGTCACATCATTTTAGAAACTATTGTTGAAATTTGTAACGCTTTTAATGACATCATAAAATAATTAAATGCTTTTTATATTTTTCCAAGTTGATGTAGTTGTAATTTGAAAGTTTTAATGTATGTAATCTTTTTTTAATTTTCATTTAAAGTTGCTTAAAAACAAAACTAATGTACGAGGGGTAACATTGTGTAGTACTGCAATGGAAAGGGACTGATGACCGCAACATCTTAAAATAAAACATTTTTATATTAATCATCATTAGTTTAAACTATATTATCTGATAAATGTTTATTAAACACTTTTAGATGATTTTTATACCTTTGAAGAATTGAGTTTTTAATTTGGGTATCCTTCAATAGAAATAAGAGAAATAATCTAAAAGTTTTGTTATGGAAGACAGAGAAATTTGATAAGCAGGTACGTGGAATATTTGCTACGTCTCAAAGTATGTGCAGAGGACTGACTTATTGAAGTCTATCGGATTTCTATTGAAATCTTTATTAAAATCTACATTGTTTACACCAAGCTTTTTTGAAAATTTTCAGGATTTCATAACCACAAAAAAAACTGCAGAATGAAATTTTCGGTGGGATAGAATTGACCTTGCGGGAAATCCCTGGAAGATTCTATACGAAACTTGTGGCATCTGTCGAAGTATTTTATGTTCAAAGGAAGTTAGCCGAATTCTAAAAAGCAACTTTACTTGAAGTTTTATAGTAATTAAAAACGATTTTTTTCTTTTAATTTTTCGACACCGATATCTCATTAACCGGTTTGCCGATTTTGATCAAACTAACAGCATGTGGCATAATTTTCAAGCTTTAGAACATGAAAATTTTTTAAACCAATTTGAGAAGTGCTTTTGGAGTTACGAATATAAAGTGTTTTGTTCGAATATTTTCAACAGCAATATCTCTCTCGAACGAATCTAACGATTTTACTTAAACTTTTGCTATCGGCGTTTATATTTTGAGTTTAAGAGTTGATTAGATTTTGTATTTAATCGGTCCAGAATTTTAAAATTTATAAAAAAATAAATGATTTTTTGGAAAACTTCTCAAAATCTAGCGAACTGAATCGATTCAATATCCCTAGGCAATCTAGTTGATACCATCTCCCTTAGAATGTACGCGAATTTGATTTCAATCGGTTAAGCCATTTTCCATCCAGACGGACCTCGTATGTCTCTACGAATATCCAGAATAGATTTCCATGGTCACAAAATGTCAAGATCTTCCCTTTATGTAATTAAAACTTTCCGTCGTACCTATAACAAGCATAGGGCCTCAACAAACACGTGCCAACTTGATTTATCTTGGGCAAATAATTTTATTTTGCCACAACTTTATGGTTTTAGTTTCGATATCAATTTGTCGCCTAAATGCATGCGCAGACCTCCCCTTTTTACAGATTCCATAGCATTTTTGGTGACGTCGTTTGAACGTCAAACGTAGAATATGGTCGATCTAGTTTCACTTTCGCCTCTTTATTTGGGTTTTCTAAACGACTTCTCAAAATGTTTTAATAACGTAGTAGTAAATTTTCAATTTTAAACAGTCATAACTATTTTGCTTCAAAACGGATTTCGACTACTTTAGTTTTATTGTATAGATTTTATTTTTATCTTTGGTTTAGGTTGGTATCATAGGTTTTTTCCATTTTTTTTTTAATTGTTAAATTATGATTGATCTGAGTTGTTTGTCTATTTCAAACACTATTGCTATTTATAATTTAATTGAAATTAGTTATAAAATAGATGAGATATGTCATGTTTTGACTTTTATATATCAATTTCTACTTTTCATAAGACTGTTACAAGAGATGAGATAAAATTTACTTTGGGATTTTCATCTACCCAATTTTTGTCACAATGCATTGTAATGTGGCAAATAAGCACGTCAATGTTGCAAAATGCGTGTGATTATTGTTGTTCTTTTCCAGCATGCTCGATCTTATACTCAGGACACCAAAGTGGTTAACTTTGGGCTTATAATGAATTCAAACTTAAGCTAACGTTATAGTTTTTGTGTAAGAAAATAAAGATTTAGCAAGTAGATTTGCCTAACCAAGAGCTATAAACAGCTATTGTATATTTATGGGCTGCGCCGTTTAACATTTCGCCAAAAAATTAAATTTCGTTATTCACACACGAGTACAGAAATCAAATTTTCTTAATAAATTATAATGAATTTAGGAACTATTCATTTTACTTAATATATCATCTTTGACCTGATACATTAAGCCCACTAAATTTTCACATACAAACACACACACACACACGAAACTGTAATACTTAACCCTTATACGATCTTTGGGTGAAATTTCACCCATTTTGAATGTTAAAGTTGTATATCTCATACAAATATTGTCTGATACAAATGAAACTTTTTCTAATTATCACATTTGGTATATTACATCAAAAAACCAAAAATTTTTTTTTATATAATTCAACAAAACGCAAATATTTGAAGAATTACACAAAAGTCACTCGGGTGAAATTTCACCCATTAAGAAAAACGTGTAGGTATTATATGAGATTAACATTAAGTGGTAACCTATATATCAGAAATACAATACTTCTGGCAGCACAGTTCAACTATTCGTTGTTTTGTGGCTTGTCAAGTATTGGGATTCCCCGTACGTCATTTGAATATAAGGTTTGTTTGCAAGAATTTTATTTTGTAAAAAAAATAAACTTACTGCGTTTTATAACAAAATATCGAAAATGTCCACAAATAGAACGATAAATATAAATATCATTGAGAAATAAAAATATTATTATTATACGTTCCAAAAAAGTACAAAATTGTCAATGCTCTTAGTACTTTTCATCATAATAAATCAGTAGTACATGGAAGAAATCAGTTGCCAGAGACACTTTAGATAAGCTGGTGAGTACTTATATAGTAGAAAGAAACACTTATCAGCAGTTAATGCTTACGTTCTATGGCAAGAAATGAACAACGATTGGAATAAAGGAAAACTAAACAAAAGTAGATTATTTCTGCACGAACTGGGAACGGAATTAGTAAATCCAGAAATTCAACGCCGATCTTCGTTACCAAGGGTAGATTCTGCAATACCGTTGTTGAACACCTATGTACGTCAGTCAAGCGAAGAGCCTTCTACGTTATCAAGTCGCAAAAACCGAAAATTGACTTCGAGTTCTCGATGTGAGCTTTGCCCAAAAACTACAGAAAAGCATATTCGTCATGTACTTCTTGCCAAAAATCAATTTGCGCACAGCATAAAATAGCATATTTTGTATGCGCATATTGCAATAAAAAGAGTTAGTTTTTATTACTATATATATAAAAGCTCAAAGTAAGTTATTGTAATAGCATCCGATTGAATTAGTGGATGGTTTAAGTTGTTATTGTTTCTCTATTATTTTTTTATTGAACTCAGCTGAATAAAAATACCTTAAATTAAACTAAAAAATTTTATTTTCATTAGAAAATCAGTAAAGAATTTACAGGGGTGAGTTTTCACCTGAAGAACTCTAACGTAACTTTGTTTGAAGAACGTATAAGGGTTAATAATAGAGATGTGCGCGTGAGCAAAAGTACACTCACGATCACGAAACATAATGATTTGAAACTTTCACGATCACCACGCTCACGAACATAATATGTTTAATCACGTACTTTCACGCACGAAGGGAATAATTTTGCACGCACGCGCACTGTGAAATACAAATTTTGCAATAGAAGATTTAGCGTATGCTAAAAAATTTTATTTTATAATTAATTTCTTTATTTACTTCAAGATTATCAATTAAATAAAATAAAATTCAGGATATGTTCGAAAAATTAGCATTACAAAGGATAAACTTAATATATAAAATCTAGCACTGTCTACCAAGGCAGGTTTTTTAAATTTATTACTTATGTGTAAAGAAATTCAAAAGGAGTACTAGTGTTATTAGGTTTAGGTTAACGCAAGATTTCCAAAGGTGTATGTATGCATAACGTACATGGATATGTATTCATCTACACATGAATGTCTGCATTTGGATCGGAGATTTTAATGTACGTAATTACATACATATGTATGTATGTATGAATGGATGTAATTTTAGCAAAGATCAAAAAATTCAAAAGAAGAAAAAGCTTAACATAGAGAACTGTTTTGAGTGCGTGAAAATTGTATTAAAAAATCACGCACGATCACGCACGGTATTATATTTTTGAATCTCGATCACGCACGCACGCGTGATTTTATCAATTTGTAATCACGAATCACGTGATTCACGCGTGAAAATTTCACGACATTTGCACATCTCTACTTAATAATTCAAAGGAGTTTTTTTAAATGAAGTAACAAAATTCACAATGAATACGACGAACACTTATAGGAATCATTCAAGCGAGTAATATAACAACCTTAAAAGGAGAATGAGAAAAATTATAAACTGAAATGGAAAATGTGACTTTTTGATTATTTTCACTTAAAATCAGCCATTTAGCACAAAGCCATAGAGGATTTTATTTTAACCCAACAAACACAAATACAAACGTTTGTTACATGTATCGTCAGATTGCTCAGAGGACAGTAATGAAACTAGCAGATGTTAGATGGTGACAGCATATCCATCCTCAAGAAGAAGGAGTATGCCAAATATAGGACGACACTCTCTACCCCCGGATAGACACTCTCTGTTGCTCTGTTGTTTCAGAGATTGGGTAGACGACCATAAGTTTTATGGGTGATTGACAAAAGCTAATGTTTGGAAAAGACAATTAACCTTTTCCCCAACAGGCACAGCACCAATGTGTGGACATCACCAAGTTGACAAAACGTACCCCCGGGTCGGCCGACAGTCTACAGAAATAACTGTCGACAAGTCAGTCTTATGTTGTGGGTTAGAAATAATGACGGTAAATGCGTTTTTTTTTTTCAGACATCTCGCCAAGAAATGTTCACTTAACACTTTTCTGAAACTGTGTTATAATAAAATATGAATAAAAATAATAGAATCAAAGCAATAAAATGATAAATTTCCAGATTAAGATCTAGTGTCATTATATAAATGTATGTAGTTCTTGTACAGCTTGTTGCTTTTTAAACCCCACAATCTTAAAAATAAGTTACGTGCAAGGATTGTTAACAAACGCAAAGTGAAATGAAAAAGAAAATATAAAGAAAAACTTAAATCGCAGCCAATTGTGTTAATATTATGCTTTTAACCATAAGTTGTTCACTTTTATTTCATATACTTTTGTGATATTATTTCTTTCCTTTTTCCTTTTTTCTGTTTTTTCTGGTTTTTAGAAAGAACATACAATAATTGAATATGAAAATCTTTTTCTTGAAATTGTTCACAGAATTTGTTGCTGTTGTAAAATGAAGAAGCCAACGGCAGTATGAGTGAGTGAGTGTCTTGACAACGAAACCGAATCACATTAAATGTGATTACAATGATTGTATGTATGTATGAGTATGTTCATACATATATATGAGTGTAAGATGGTTATGATGACTTTTGGAAAGTATTTTTTCAGCGACACACTTTATCACTGCACGAAGGCTTTTTATTTGCAGCCGTATACATTCATTCTTCCAGAAGCACTTAACTTTGAAAATTATTTAAGAATGATGAATACTTCTAAATCAGAGCAATCTTCTGCGTTAAGAATATAATACCGGATAACAAAGACGTACATAAATACATTTTTCTGCTGCAGCCCAACAAGTGGTGGGAAAACAAGGAATTTCGAATGGTACGTTTTTATACATACGGGCGACATAAATAAAACATTTTTATACAGACATAAAATTCCATGCTTTTAAGACGCTCGTATATATATACATATTGTATCTGTAACTTTTCCACACGCATCTTTTTCACGGCAAAGATCATACAAAGGTTGAATCTTATCGCCGGCCTAATATGTCAAAACTTTGTGAAAAGCTACTTAAGAGAAAGCTGGCCCTAACATTGAGTAGCAACGGTTGCATTCCACATCATCAATTCGGTTTTCGGAAACAACATTCGAACAACCTCACAGACTTGTGAATGTAGTTAGAGTAACTTTTGAAAAAAAGAAATATTGCTCAGCGCTCTTTATTGATGTTAAACAGGCTTTTATACCTTATAATGGCACGAAGATCTTATCCACAAATTAACGCAAAATCTACCCGCAAATATTGTGAGGCTTTTAAAAAGTTAATTAAAGAAACGACAATTTGTAGTTTGGGAAGGACATTTTTTAAGACCTCCGCAGTCGTTTGAAGGCGGAGTTCCTCAAGGCAGCATCTTCGGTCCCTTGCTGTACTTAAACTATGCCTCTGACTTACCGTTAAGCAGTAACATTCACACGTCAACATTTGCTGATGATACAGCTTTTCTAAGCGTTCATGCAAATCCAGTAGAAGCTTCCGGAAATCTACAAGGTTACATATCAAAACTGGAAACATGGCTAAAACAATGGCGTATTAAAGTTATCGAGCAAAAATGCATACATGTCACTTTTACGTTGCGCAGGGAAACATGCCAGCCTATTCACATCAATGCCCAGACTATACCGCAACACACGGAAGTCAAATATCTAGGCGTTCATCTTGTTCAACGTTTAAAAGGGAAGTTGCACATAGACGCAAAGCTGATCCATATGAAATTAAAAGCAGCCCAAATTGAATTGGCTTTTTGGAAGAAACTCTATACTAAGCCTAGAGTGTAAACTTCTATTATACAATGCGATCCTGCAACCAATATGGTCCTATGGAATCCAGCTATGGGGCACTGCCTCAGCATCGAATGTAGACAAAATTCAAAGGTGACAAAACAACATTCTACGTACAATTACAGAAGCCCCCTGGTATATCCGAAACCAGCGAATTCACAAAGATCTGATGGTGAAGACTGTATTTTCTAAAGCACGTGACAAAATGTATAAAAAAAAAACTTGTGTTGCATTCAAATACACTATTTTAAAATATATAGAGACCATACTCGGCTGTGAAGGACGGATACTCTTGCTCTCAGCCATAAATGACAAACGTAAAACAACAAACAATCAAACGCTAAAACTAAAAATAATGTTGAGCACTGGTTAAACATACATTTAAAATTTTTAAGTTTAAGATTTTAATACAAGTTTCTATAGTTCCAGATTTCACCAATTTGAATTTTTTCGACAAAAGAACATTTCTTGTAAATAGTTTTTTTTTAGCTACATGAGAGCTATCGATGTCGATAACTACGGTTTGGCAGCTCAGAATGTCAAACTGTGTTGGTATTGCTGTAGCGAACTGGTACAGCGCGGAAGACGCTAAAATTAATCCGCCAAAAATAAATTTTTTTTTCTGTCTGAACATCAAGCAAAATCTAATGGCAGAACTTTGATAAAATTATTTTAGGGTGTTTTTAATATCCCGGTTCACATAGAACCTACTTTTTGCAAATTTCGATAAAAGTACAAATAAAATTATTAAGAAAATACTTAGCGAATAAAGTTTTTCCCTTAACCAAACTTTAATATCTAAATGGGGGGCAAAAAGGATTTAGCCAAATCCAACAGACAGGAAAGAAGTCTTTAAAAGAAATGGAGACTTTCTTTTCCACAGATATTTGTACATGAAGTGTTCATAAGCAGAGATGCCATGATGAAAAAAATATGTTGTAACAAAGGTATTTTACATATCTATGTATGTACGTATGTATGTATTTGGCAAATAATGAAATCAATGAAAAGACGTTAAAGCCGTTGTTGCACGCTGTAAGAGGTTTTTCAAAGAAAATTTGATAATTTTGACATACCATCCTACATATATGTAATTTGACTCGAATCTGTTAGTGTGTACGAGCGAAATGCAAATAAAATTCGAATGTGGGTCTGGTAAAATTTTCACAGAGAAAACAGATTAGTTGTGCCAACCGAATTGCGGCGATTGCACCAACTATAAATAATGGTGACAATTATGGTATTATGGTTATTATCATAGAATGTTGGTTGGATCCATAGAATATTGGTAGCGGTAACCGAAATATAATCTATGAAACTGATATTCTATTGACACAACCGATTTCCAACCAATCTTTTTTCTGGCTGCAATATTCTTTCACCATGCTACGGGTCTTCGAATAAAATTAGGCGGGCCACGCTTACTTTTCGTACAAAGCTTCACTTATGCATAGACATTATTAATGCATATATACTACATTTGATTTTGATATCTGCTTTAGAACGAAAGTTTTTACTTTTGATTATCTACAATTACGGAAAAGTCACACTGTGCACACTGTGTCAGGAGCAGTAGATGGTTCGCCCAATAGCGGGTTTGACATCTTGCCCGTTTCACTGCAAGTCTCACCCCTTGCTTCGACTTTTCCCACCTGTTTTCTCTGTCCCTCTTTTACCTACACTTCTTTAGAGTCCTCTAATCTCCCTTTCTCTAATGCTATCCTTCACTACAGGCAACACAACGTGGCCACATCAGGACCCAAGTGAGCTGGAATCTAATCTTCCTCTTACCAGCAGGATGCTAACCTAAACTAACTTTGAAGAGTACGAGACAAATGACACATGCAGGAAATGTTGAAAATGCAGTCTACTTTGTTGCAGGCTGTATTGAACAAACCATGAACTTAAGAATCTGTTTTTGGAACGCAAACGGCATCTGCCAACATAAAAATTAAATTGAATATTCTCTTCTGGATAAACAAATCGATGTTACGCTTATCTCAGAAACTCACTTGACGTCCCGAAGCTATTTTCGAATTAGTGGATGTAATTTCTACGACACCAAGGATCCTCAAGGTAGAACTTGTGGTGGCTCTGGAATCCTAATAAAAACTCGAATAAAACACTACCTACTAAATGACCTTCGTGAAGAATATTTTCAAGCAACGAACATCTGCATTGAAAATTTTTATCAAAAGCTTGTGATATCATCTGTTTATTCTCCTCCCAGGTTTTCAATTTCAGAGAGTCAATATACCGCATTTTATACAACACTGGGGTTCCGTTTTCTAGCTAAACACACATTTTGGGGCTCACGTTTAATCAGTCCTAAGGGTCGTGTTTTGTTTGACACAATTTCAAAAATGGGTTTGAATGTAGTTTCAAGTGGTCAGCCAACATATTGGCCAACGGATCGTCAAAAAATTCCTGATGTTATCGACTTTGGGATTATGAAAGGCGTGCCCAGCAAAATGATTAAAGTAGAAGCATCTTTGGATTTGTCTTCAGATCACTCGCCTACTATTACCACTATTTACTCACACACAACTGCAACACCAACATGTGATTTACCGCTGACACCTGCACGTATTAACTGGCTGAAATACAAAAAATATTTGAGTGCACATTGCACGGAAAATATGCCACTGAGAAAACCTGATGACATAGAAAATTCTATTAGGTTGTTTGAAGCACATGCTAAACAAGCTGCTCTTAATGCTTCTTCAATTCAACCAAATCAACAAGCGAGATTTAACAATATTTTTTGCGCAGATATAGAAATGCTATTGACTGAAAAACGGAGAGCTCGACGAGAATGGCAACGTTACAGATCGCCTCAGCTAAAATTAAGGCTTAAGAAGTGTACCAAACAGCTAAGAAAAGTTTTGCAAACACAAAAAACAGCTTCGCTGCAAAAATTTCTGTAAGAACTCGATGCAACACCATCAACAGATTATTGGCTGTGGCTTGCAGCCAGAGGACTTAAAAGGCCAGTGATATGCAAACCTCCATTGCGAGCCTCTAATGGTGACTGGGCAAGAACTGATGCTGACTATTGCTAGTCTTAACACCAAAAAAGCCCCAGGTGTCGACAAAATAAGCACCAAAATGCTTCAAGAATTACCTTACATTGCAAAAAGAATAATACTATTCATTTTTAATGGTATTTTACGGCTGCAACACTATCCGGTAGAATGGAAGGTTTCGATGATTATTATGATACCAAAGCCCGGCAAGGATCATACGAAGGTTGAATCCTATCGGCCTATTAGTTTACTGTCTAACATTTCAAAACTATTTGAAAAGCTGTATATGAGCAAGCTGATGCCTATAGTGACTAGTAATGGATGCATTCCAGATCATCAATTTGGTTTTCGCAGACAACATAGCACTATTGAACAAACTCAGAGACTTGTGAACGTGGTTAGAGACACCTTTGAAAAAAAGAAATATTGCTCTGTGCTCTTTATAGATGTTTCTCAAGCTTTCGATAAAGTATGGCACGAAGGTCTTATACGCAAAATCTACCCGCAAACATCGTCAGGCTTTTAAAAAGCTATCTATATGAACGAAAATTTGTAGTTAGGGAACGCAATTTTTTAAGCTCACCGCAGTCGATTGAAGCCGGAGTTCTCCAAGGCAGCATTTTCGGTCCCTTACTTTATTTAATATATGCCTCTGACTTACCGTTAAGCAATAACATTCATACATCAACATTTGCTGATGATACAGCTTTTTTAAGCGTCCATGAAAATCCAGTAGAAGCTTCCATCAACTTACAAGGGTATATATCCAAATTGGAAAAATGACTCAAACAATGGCGTATAAAAGTTAACGAGCAGAAATGTGTACATGTTACTTTTACTTTTAAATTATATATATCGTTACAAAGAGTTCCCACAAATCGCAGGTCACATATTCAGAATTTTATAATTGCCAAAATATAGTATACTAAAATCTCCACATGGAACAAAAAAAAAACTACTTATTTGATTAAACAAATAAACATCAAGCGACAACAACTCGTTTATAAAATAAAACAAAAGAATATCCTTTTTGTGTAAATGTATGTCCTGCTTCCCAAACAAAAAAAAAGTCATCCTTTAAATGTCAAGATTAAATAAAAAATGCTGCTGGCCTCTTTATAATGCGTAAATTGTTTTACGGTTCTAATTGTGCTCATTGTGGCATTAAGCCACATTAAGTGCCTCAAATTAGCTTTAACTTTAGTAACTTTCGTAATTTTTATATCTTTTTACTAAACTCAACCAAATGCAAGTACACAATTATAATGATGCGGTACTTATACATATACATGTATAAGTATATACATACATGCATATACATATACATTGTACTATGTATAAAAATACTCGTACTATTACATTTTAGGAAATAATTAACTTCTACTTACCAAGAAATATAAAAACAAAAAATATAACTTACCGCCGCCATTTTTGTAACACAAATAAGGAAATCGCCATACGTTTGCTAAATCTACAGCAAATCCTATAACGGATAAAAGGAAATCGACTTTGCCGCTCCATGTTTCACGTTCATCGGGATTATCACTGATATCGCGTGGCGTTGGTGTCTTGGCTATTTGTCTATTAGTCGGTGACATCGCCAAGGCGATGTCGTCTTCTTTGCGTTCTAAATCTGTAAATAATGAAAGTAAAAGAAAGGAATTTTACAATAATATAAGTACATATGTATGTAAGTCTTGCCTTAATAATTTAGCATATTCTTGTGTGCGGTATGAAATCATATAAAAGGTGTTTCAGTTGGAGGTTTATTATACATACATACATGTAGTAAAGATATCTTGAATGATGTATAACAGTTAACAGTGCTGACAAAGTATTGAGTAGTTGGTACCGAGTTATTCAATATTTATTAATAGTTACTCAATTATTTCAGTGCTGTATTTTTATAACTAATACTCTGTTCAGACATATACATACATTTATTGAGCTCAATATTCCATACAAAATTGTAATTAAGTTATTGCGCAATAAATACGAAATTGTTATAAATATTGAGAAAAACCTTGAAATGCAACACTGTTCACAAGTATGTTCAGTGGTAAAAATTAGAGATGTGCAAATGTCGTGAAATGTTCGTGTCACACGTGACTCACGCGAGAACCACGTGATTCGTGATTACAAATTGAAAAAATCACGCGTGCGTGCGTGATCGTGATTCAAAAATATAATACCGTGCTTGATTTTTTATATTATGTTTATCCTTTGTATTGTAATTTTTCGACCTTTCCCTCAATTTTTTTTTTATTTGATGATCTTGAAGTAAATAAAGAAATTAATTACAAAATAAAATTTTTTAGCATATGCTAAATCTTTTATTGCAAAGTTTGTATTACACCGTGAACGTGCATGCAAAATTAATCCCGTCGTGCGTGAAAGTACGTGATCAAACATATTGCGTTCGTGATCGTGACAGTTTTAAATCATGCCGTGCGTGAGCGTGCGTGAAAAATATTTATGTTTCGTGATCGTGCGTGATCGTGAGCGTAATTTTACTCACGCGCACATCTCTAGTAAAAATTATCTGCAATTTTTCTACAATGACAATAGTCCGGTCAAATTAGATTAGAAAAATAAGAGTAAAGATACAGAAATTTACAACAAGCTGAAAATCAGTAAAATTGTTCAAAATATAATTATAACTAAAATTTTTAAATTCCTCTCTATTCCGGTGTATGGTGGCTCGTATGAAAAAAAATATTAATACGTTTTTTGTAGATAATTTTATGGTCTACAATTTTTATCTAGAGTATTTTTATGATAAAACTTACCGTTTTGCTGAAAATCGCAATCGTTTTTTTTTACCTTTGACCTTGAATAAAATTTTTTCCATACACCGGAATGGGGGGAATTTCAAAATTTTATTTATAATTGTATTTTTAACAGTTTTACTGATTTTCAGCTTGTTGTAAATGTCTGTATCACCGAATGTCCAGATTGACCGGACTACAAGTGTCAACAAAATGAATTACAAAAAAAATTTATTAAATTTCAGTTTTTTAAATTTAAATTATAATTTATAACAAAAAATAAGTTAAAAAAGCTAAAAAATAACCAATTTCTTTTTTAGATAAACATGTAAATTTAAAAATAAAAACAAAGAGAATGGGCTGTAATGAGGCCAGTTTAAAATAAAAACAAAGTTATTTTCCAGATGACAAAGCTTATTGAGTTAGCTTAATTATGTGTGTGAACACTAAAATAATTTTGTTAATTAACCAAATATTGACTCAATGAAATTTGTATGTATGAACATAGTATAACCTCAATGAAATTTTAACGACTTATATGTTTCTCAGTGATAAACTATCTAGAACTTTATCTAAAAGCAGCCCCTAATAAAAGTATCGAGTAAAATTAAGTACCTAATTGAAAACTATTGAGTAATTAAAAGTATTAGCCAGCACTAATATATAAATCTTTCGAGCATCTCAAGCACACAATATTCATTGGAAGAAAGCTTCATGGTGCAAAGTAGGCTCAATATGCTTCTTCAAGACTTTTTATACCAAAAAAAAAAAATAAAGTCAACTATGTATATAATTTGGAATTTTATTTTTAGTAAACAAAAATACTTCATAACAAATCACCTTCTATTTAGATGTTCTTTGTAGTGATGTTACGAATACTCGTATTCGTATTCGACTATTCGACTATTCGCCTGTTTTAAGATATTCGTATTCGTATTCGTATTCGCCAAATTCAAGCGAATATTTTTCGAATAATTTTCCCATACATTTTCAAAAAAAAATCATACAAAAGTTTAAAAAAAGTACATAAAATGTAAAAAAATATATTAATTTTTATTAAAAAAAACCCATTGTATTTCACGCAAAGTAATAACCTTCTTAAAAAACAAACAAAAATATATATGTATTTTGCAACTAGTATTCAAAAATTAGTTTTAAATCATGTTAAATTAGTAATCAAACCTCAGTAGAGGAATGTTGAATTTCAAAAATAGAAGTTTTGAAGCCTTTTCTCCATCAAGCCTATTACGATGCGGTGTATAAATAAGCCCCGCACCACTAAACATTCGCTCGCTTGGAACACTCGTTGGTGGTGTCACTAAATATTGCCTGACTATATGAAATTCCACTGACACAGGTGGATGCGCCTTCTACAAAAATATGTTCGCTAAACAGCACTGAATTATTAATTAAAAACCCAAACAGAGTAAGAAAAACGAAATCTGAAAGTATGTAAGTAAAATAATTAAAAAATGTTCTCTAGAGGTTTTCAAATTCGGCATCTTAATGCAATAATAATGTCAAATCACTAAATTTTTTTTTTCATTTATAGTTACTAACGCAAAGGCAGGGATTTTTTCCAGTTAAATTTGAAATATAAACCTCAAAAGAAATATTCGTATTCGTATTCGCCGAATACTGTTTTAAATATTCGTATTCGTATTCGTATTCGCGAATACTAAAAATTGATATTCGTAACATCACTAGTTCTTTGCACATCATTTGATGATGTACTTAACAAACACAAGTTACAAGTTATAAATTTTAGTCTCATAAATTATTTTTTAATTTATTTTATGGAATACTCTGCTTAAGCCTTAGCAATTATGTCAGATTTGTGTTGAGATTTGTAAAGAAGTCCACAATTAATTTAATTATTATTATTGTTTGAGTACAAAAAGTGTATTAAGTTCTTTGTAGCCCATATAAACATGCAAACAATCATTTGTATTTACTTCCGAACAGGCCCACACATCCAACTCACGGACAATTCTTAATTATTATTTAATTAAAAGAATCGTCAAAGATTAAGCCAGACATTAAAATAACAGTGGACAGTGCAGATAGACAATAGTTTATTACACTATGCAACAAAATGAAATTTTTTGTGTGATACAAGAAAAAAATATATATGTATATCAGACTTTGAGTTACCTGCCGTTTACACATGTAAGTGCAAGTGCGAAAAACTCTATACAATCACACTTTTTCACTAACACAAGCATAATTTTCGGACTTGCAGGTCTACTTACAAGAGAATTTGCTTTTAAGTGAACTTTTGACACTTACGGCAAGTAAAATGACAAGTAAAGAAACACTGCTACCGAGGATGATTTTTATATCAATTAACCAGTATTTAGTAAAATCAAAGTAATGTTTATGGCTGATTTTCTGTGTATTTATAAAAAATAAAAAGAACAGAAATGAACACATCTATACAACAACGCATCTTAATGGTATTTTTAAGCATGAATTTCATGCATTTTGAAAAAAATTTATTAAACCAAATATTCTTTTCAGTAATTTTATGATATCTCCAACACGGCAATACGAGTACTGGGGCATTCGATATCGTACAAAAATAAATAAAATTTGAGATGATGCCTTTCGATATCGAGTCATCGATCGAGTGTTTATTTGCAAACATTGCTCGATACCAAAATGTCAATCGTAAACAAAACAAATGGTTTTCTTAATTTTATATGCAAACAATAAATTGTGAAAAATGTAAGTATTATTTATTTTTTGAGTTAAAACAATTGTAATTATGGTGTACATTTTAGGACAAGTGTGAAAAATATAAATTAAAAACAAAAAGTAATACTGGCAGAATTTATGTCCGAACTCCCGAATTTAGCAAAGAACCTATTGCCAAATTGTGGACAGGGAAGAGTTGTTGCAAACAATTGTCCTTCGACAATCTGAACCGCTGTTTAAATCTAAAAAATATACAGTCAAGAATTTCAGTCTGATTATTTCATTCCAAATATGTACTAAATTTATTACTTACACTTTTGTTGGCAAGGATAGAACGTCGCTCTTATCTCGCATTTGTCTCCTAATACGCTCCAAATGATGTTCTTCTTCTAACTCCGACGAAGATAAATATGGTACCATCAATATTTGTTGATCCATTTTCTATTAAATACAAACTTTTAATTAAAATAACAAAAATTCTAGTTTTTACTTACATTACTTGTATTTTGTTTTATTTATATTGCATGTAAGCATGTGTTGCCACTCTATTACAAATTTAAAAAAATGTTTTACAATTAGTAGGAAAACTCGATTCGATAGCGATCGAAAGCCATCATGAGGAAACTCGATATATATCGAGTTTTATTTTTGCTCGATAGTTTATTCGATATCGAAAGCGGTAATTAGACCCCTGGGGTCGAGTTTTATTTTTGCTCGATAGTTCATTCGATATCGAAAGCGGTAATTAGACCCCAGGTTGTATTTTGTTTTTTAGGTTGAATTAAAAACGCAAAAAAGTAGAGAACAAAAAAATAGATTTCATTTTCAAAGCCGAATGATTTGCTAAAAAATGACTCTCAATTTTAGATGGTTTCATCGCATCGTTCGAAATAGTTTTGTGGCATATAACGTACTGTATGTAAACTTCACCGTTTCTATTTAAATATATAAAGCTAAAATTTAAATAAAATTTATTTTCTTTTCTTTCAAACTAAATTAAATGGCAATAAAAGTAATATCAGCTGTTATTTGATAGTGATGGCAATAACAGTCACTGTAGAGTCTGGGGTACTTTATATTAAAAAGTGAAGAGTAAGCGTTTGCAATAATATTTGTTGTTTGTGTTTGAAGATTTTAAAACATACATACATATTATAATTGTACGAGTATGTACGTATAAAAAGTAAAAATAATAGTTCAAAAATAAAATCTTATATTAATTATGAAAACCCCTTTTTTTTAGCTCTTCTCACTCGGACCCGTTGGATGGTTGCTACGGACTTCATAATAATTCTGGCAAAAAAAAAAACAACAATAAAATAGCAAATTAAACAGATTGCGAAACCGACGCAACTGTGACGCACGTTCAAATCCCAGAATATATATCCATTTTAATATTTTATTTTTATATTTTTAGCTTCATATAAAACTAAAACATGTACGAAATTAGTACACAGAGAAAACAGATTAGTTTTGGCAACAAATTCGGTTGCTACAACTACAATTTTCGTGTAGTAGCACTGAATTTTTAGTTGTGGCCATTAACCTAATAGTTGCAACACCCGATAAAATTGGTTACCTCCATGGAATTTTAAATGGAAGCTAAGCGGGATTATTTACGCTCATTTTTATCATGGAACGCAATTGAATTGATATTTTTAATACTTAACTAAATTAAATTGTTTTATTTAATCATTTTAATTTAAAATTTATTTTTGTCCATTATTGGTTTTGAATAAAAAAGGAGGTTTTTTAAGAGTGTCACAACTATTTAGAGAACTTGAAAATATTTTTTACATTTCTAATATGTATAAAAAAAATTTTATACATTCTTACATATGTATGTATGTATGTATGTACATTCCCATATTCTAATATGGGAAAGATATAATTACATGAAAATATATCGCCAAGTTTTGGGTTGCTGGGAAATGAGATAGCAAACGTAGGACCTTGCGGGTGTACGTTTGGTTCTATATATAATATGCAAAATCATCAGTAGATCTTTGTTTTAGTAGCCGAGGAAATGCATCATATACATAGATTGACATAACAAATAAATAAAATTTTTGGAAACAGAATTTTTCAATAATATTTCACATGTTAATATTTCGAAACAAATTTTGGGACATTCAATATAAAGGGTGTTTTTTATAGAGTGTCACAACTTTGACTTGGCATCGCTGCTTTATTTGAGCACCCATTTAACAGCTGATAGTTGGTTTTTGTTTAGTTTGCTTTGAAATTTCATAATGAATCGACTTACACCAGAGCAACGCGTACAAATTGTTGAAAATTTTAATCAAAATAATTGTTCTATTTGTCAAACTCATCGTGCACTTCTTCCATTTTATGGCGTACATAATCGTCTTTCAGAGCAGCTAATTCGAAGAACACCAATATCGTGTGTTTTAACACCATTATTATTTCTTTGGGGTTATGCTAAGTCACTTGTCTACGTTGATAAGCCACAAACAATTGAACACCTGGAAATCAACATTCGAAGAGTTATCGGCAAAATACGGCCACAAATTCTTGTTGAAAATGTTTGTTGTTCCAGATTGCGTCTTCTTCGCGCCACCCGTTGCGGCCACATGGCAGACATCATATTTGAACTTTAATTTCATAAAAGCCTGTTTCAATGATATTTAAAATATATTTCCTTGTTTTATTATGATTTAAACTTGTGTCACTCACATGTTTGGAACACATCGTCTTAGACAACTCAACCACTTGAGTATTTTAAAATCGGCAAATATTGGTTATGTAGTTATTTTAATATAATTGGTTATGCCAACCGAATAATCGGTTAGGAGTATCACCCAAACTATACTTATCGCCAATTCTTCAATTGTCCTCGCCATTTTGACATATATTAGTGGCAAAAGAAAGCATTCGGTGGACCTAACCAATTTAAGAATTGTCACAACAGTATGTTGGTTACAATTTTAGTGTTATGGTTATTGTCATGGAATATTGGTAGCGGTAACCAATATATAGTCTATGCAACTGATATTCTATTGCCACAACTTATTTCCAACCAATCTTTTTTTCTGTGTGTACGTACATAGGGGGCTGCGCACATATTACTTAACGCTGTTTTCAGAGATTTTATACCCCCTCACCCCCCCACACCGTAACGCTTTTTAATAATTTTTCAGTGCAAAATTTCCAATCCGTAACAAACCTTTAACCCCCCTTGGAGCGTTATGTAGTATGTGCACAGCCCCTAGATACAATTTATTTTATTTGTTTACAAAATTACCACTTTTTCTTATATTTTCTATAAATTTTTTTATAATTAAAAATTCAAGTTTTACGAATATTTAAGCTTAATTGACATAATTTCGAATATATTCATACAAAATTATGATTTATGGGTGTAGCAAAATCGTAATTGCAAAATTAATATTTCTAACACAACATTGACGAAAATCCCCCACACATCCATTGAAGATTATGAGCTTTTATTACTCTTATAAAATCTAAAAGTATTATCAAACAATAATAATGACATAAAATGTTTGAAGAAACGATGAGACGGGATAAATTTCCCTCCGAATTTTATAAAAACATGGGACCAAACTGCATGGAAACCCGTTGAAACACAAAAACAATTATGAAATCGATACATAGTTAGAGGAGTTATTCAATAATCAATATTCGGAAGAACAACTTGACCCCGATCGTTCCAAAAACAAATTATAGGACCCAACTGATGATGATTTCCTAAACTGCATGCGTAAATCCTTAAATTTCATATATTTTTTAGTGCTTAGATAGAAAAATCTTCTTGCAATTTTATTTTTTTATAAGATTACAAATACCAGATTGGCAACGGTTTGAAATTTTTCAGAAAATTTATTAACATAAATAGATATACTGCTCACACAAACAAATGAATACATATGTATATATAGTAAATAACCAACAAACATTTGTCCGAACTCTATCGAATTTCTTTCCGAAATTTTTAGGGAAATTCTAAAAGAATTTTCGACATGTCAAATTAACGTCGGAAATATACCTACACAAAATTTTCCGATTTATCTGATACTTGTTATTTTCTTCGAAATTAATGTTGGATCATAAATTTTTGTTACAAAAACTTTCAAGAGCTTAGAGAGAAGAAGTATAAAAACTAAAATAATAAAATACTCAGTCATGGCGAATGCATGTTACAAATCGAAGATCCGCAAACCTGCAGACAATAAATGTCTTAAAGGAAATGAATCTGTCTTCCGATAATTTAAAAAATAGTAAATTTCTTTAGAAAATATATAGAAAAATGTCGTAGCAAATAATTTATTACTATTCGGCTAAAAGTCCTAGAGAATCTCAGGCAGCCCGCTTGATGAACTTGCAAATTATAAAATTTTTTCTGACTTCAGATATATAGACCAATAATGTTCCTGGGTTACATATATACAGATACAAATGTATGTATGAACTTGTGCTATATATATATAAACAGATTCTCCTCAATTTGTTTTGTTTTTACAAAAATGTTAAAATGCAACCAACTGCAATCTGCGTGGGATTTGTCTTTTATTCAATTTTTATTTATTACAAAAAAAAGAAAACAAACAAACAAACAAACAAATATTTAGATACAAACGAAAATATGAATGTGTGTTTGTATTTATGAATATGATTGTAAGTGGATTTAATGTCTAATACATACATGTAAATTAAATTTTACTTCAAGCTCTTATTTACACTAGAAACAAAAACTGGTTCTACTTCCAATTAATGTTTTGTTTGATTTTGCAAAAATCATTTTTGTTTAACCATTATGAAATATAAACAGTTTTACCGAATTTATACATTTTTGTACTGATTATTAACGAAAAATTGTTTTGAACAATTTAATGTTTGAACATTGAATGTTTTTTTCAAATTAGTTTTTTAAATAAAAACTAAATTAAAATGAGGAATTAAAAAATCCCTCATACTCAAGAGTGAGTTTTGGTTTTGATATGAGGCTATTTTTGCCTCATTCTTATGAGTGAAGAAATGCGAACTCTGATCCATAGTTAAAAACCACAAATGCAACAGCGAAATATTTTTGTAAAATTAAACAACTTTTTTTAAATAGGACCAGCACATAGGGGATGAACCCTACTTATGCAATGCATTGTACCGAAAGTAGCGAAAGGTATAGGGTAGAGAAGATAGATGGTGAGGAAAGCTTAATTCTTTTTTTACAACTCTGCTATTGCGTCCTTTTTCTTGCAGCGCCGCTGGTTTTAAGTAGACGCATTAAGTTTTTAAGGTGTGCAGGCATTTTATTAATTCAGCCTTATTACGGTTCTCGTATTCTATTTCTGTTGAAAACTTTGTTAAATAGTTGATATTCTTCCCAATTAGTATCCACTTTACGAATATTGTAAAGAACTTAAGCCTAATAATAATAATTTCTCATTTTCAGTTTAAATAATAATAAAAATGAAAAAAATAACAAACAATAAGTTTGTTCTGTTTGAAATACGAACGACGACGATTCTCCTGCATGAGGCGGACGTAGCACCATCTGTCATTCAACAACAAAAATAATTATGAGGTGGACATAGCGCCATATGTTGGGTTAATAAAGGGTGTCCGCCGGGAAGGTATACTACTTTGTTTTGCCGCCATTTTGGTAAACATTAGTCTTGACAGTTCATTTTTGGCAGTCGTGAAGTAGACACGTGGCAAATTTATTATGGAAATATTCGATAAACCAACGTGTTTTAAAGGATGTTACAGCTCTACAATTACAACCCCGATTTTCATCAAAAAATCATAATGAGTGACGAGGCACATTTTCATTTGAATGGATATGTGAATAAAGAGAATAGTCGGTTCTGGGCAATGGGAACCCCTTAAATTATTCATCAGTCACCTTTGCATCCATTAAAAGTGGCCGTCTGGTGTGCAATTTGGTCAGAAGGAATCATTGGACCTTATTTCTTTGAAAATGAAAACTGTCAATGGGGAGCGATATTGTGATCTGATTGAAAACTTTTTCGCGCTACAACTGCATGCTTTGGGCTTGATTAACATGTTGTATCAACAACACGGTGCCACAACGCATACAGCCAGGACACCCTGTACTTTAGTACATACATGAATTGCTCCTCCCTCACCTGCTCGTGCCCTTAGCGGTTTAAAATATACTTTAAAACCTAATCTCATACCTACCAAATATACGTGACACGAGAATTTTATATATTAGATTGATCATACTCGACTCTTATTTGACCTCTCTGCACGATTTAAATAACCATTCAGGCACCCTTCATTATTCTAAGAATTTATAGATTTGGAAAAATTTGTGAAAAAATTTAAAAAATTTGGTAATTTGAAAAAAATTTAAAAAACTTTTAGCACAAAACCTTTTTTTTTTTTTTTGGTAAAAGTAAATATTAAAATTTAAAGAGACAGTCAGCATAATACAGCATATTATGTCGTTGGATATACCCAAAAATCTACAGAAAAAACAAGCAAATTTGACACAAAAACTAAAAACTTCCTTAAATATGCGGGTAGAATATGCAAAAATAAGCACTAACAAATTGATGCTAAAATTCTTGAAAAGTTCTGAAAAGTATGTATATTTTATTTCGATCTACATCTATAGTACAGAAAAAAAAACATGTAATTGAATATTTGCGAGTTCTCCGGCAACAAATTATCTTTTACAGCAATTTTATCCATAATTTTATATTAAAAATCTCAGTAGAGTCCACTTGAGATTTTATCTGGATTTTTTATCATAAATTACATCATCATGCAAAACATTATGGTATGCATACATACATACGGCTGTTAGTTTTCGAAATTAGTTTTCTCTAAGTTCGGGAATAAGATTGCTGCAATCTCCGTTAAATTTTTTTTTTTTTTTTTTGTGGTAGTTTTATTATTTATTGAATCTTCAATTATAAATTGAAACATCAATAAGTTTTTCAAATCTTAAATCTAACAATACTTTAATATATGTTTAGCCTGTGCTAAACAAAATTCTTAATTCCAACTGTTGATTTTTGATGTTTTACATCTCTCGTGTACGGCTGAGAGAAAGAGTGTCCCTCCTTCTCAACCGGGTGTGGCCTCTATAATTTAGAATGTTGCGCGCAAGTGGATTTGGGTGCAATACTAGTTTTTCAATATATTTTTTTTTTGCGTGTTTTGAAACGTTAAATTTGAAACTAATATTTAAAAATTTTTTTTATTCTTTAAAAGTCTTTTTAAATGCAAATTGATTTCTTTTAAGAGAATGTTTTTGTTTCCTCACTTTTAATTTAATAAGTTTTTTTTTTATATTTATTATTTCTAGATCTCTTAGTTATAATTACCTGGCTTGGTTTTGAAAATATTATACAAATGTTTTAGAGACATTTTTATTACTTTTCTGTAATTTACTTTATTTAAAATGTTTATTAAATTATTACGTATTTCTAAATTTAACACACTATCTATCCGATGAAATTTAAGTGTCGCTACAAAAACATCTTTTTTGTTCTTCTGACTATCATCGACTGATTTAACACAACAGAATAGATACAACAAACGCAGCAATAAATATCTTAAATTTTTTTTGTCGGGGTATTCAATTAAATGCGTTTTTGTTTTGTACTCTCGATTAATGGTTGAATTAATTAATCGAGTTAATTGTGTATTAAACGATTAATCGATTAATAAACAAATATTCTAAAAATTAATTTAAATAAATGCGTAGATATAGTTTGTATGTAAATTATTTCTTAAATAGTATTAATTTTTATACGTCATTATTTTATACAAGTAGAGATATTTAATTTGGACCCAGCAATTCATAATTCTAAAAAATCTAAAGGTATTAATACAAAGAGCGAATAAGCAGAATAAAAATTTTGAGAGAGTTATAGAATGACCAGTATTTCTTTGTATGGGTGCAGCCTTTAAACCAGTGTCGGGCACACACATACTCTCTCATATGTTTTGGTATGGAAAGCAGCAAAAAAACGAACGACCGGCAATAATTATACACTCGAAAAATTTTTCTGTTGCCAAAAGTAAAATACATTTCTTGCCTTTTAGTATTTTTATTTGATTTGAATTTTTTTCAATAATAATTTTTATGTTAATATAATAATAACGAAAACAATATTCATTTAATAATAAACTAGTTACACAACGAATGAAATAAAATATAATATTTAATAAGTAAAGAAATATCGAGAAAACATAATAAATAAAAATAAAATTTATTAAAAACGAAGCCCTCAAGCTTGATAATTTATTAAATTCGATAATTAAAATAAAAAGTTCGAATAAAAACAAAATTATAAAAAAAAAATCATTTTCCCATTCTTCATTGAACATTTTGCTTTGAGTGTAAACAAAAAATTGTAAAGCGAGATCTTACTCAAACAAGTGCTGATCAGCGACTGGTTTGATTTACTTTGACGAAATGATAACAAAGCAACAACCGAACGTTAATTCTCATAAGCTACACGAAGATGCTTATAGTATACGTGTGTCGACGTCGCGCCAACAGAATTTTCTTGCTAAGCACGCGTGCTTAGCATTTCAAAAATCGCCCGACACTGCTTTAAACCCTTCGATCGCTTCAAGATTTCCCTGGAAAACGTATTCTATTCTAGGAGTAACCCACATTAAATTTCAAGACTTTTATTTCAATATTAATAATTTCTTTGTATGGGGGTAATACAGTTCGAAAATTTCAAAACGATTGACCTTACCTATAATGTAAGAACAATTAGTAAACTAAGACAGAAAGTACTAATTTGTCTCGTTTTTAGCACTTAAAGTACCCTATATTTTAAACTTGGGCTTATGCTAGCCCTTCTGGCAAAATTCATCCAAATTCATTAAGAGAATTTCTCAAGAGAAAAATTACGAAAAGCAAAAAAAAAACACTAGAAATAAACAAGTACCAAGAGTACCAGTACTTGTTTATTTCAAATGGCTCGGGCACACACTAAGAAAGCCATACAACGAAATCTGCCACGAAACACTTAAGTGGAAGCCCCAAGGTTCAAGGAAACGGGGAAGACCAAAAACAACATGGAGACGCACAATTTACAACGCGACCGGAATATCCTTCAACGTACCAAGTCGTATAGCAACAAATAGACAGACATGGAGATTCTATGTAGACAGCCTATGTTCCTGATGGAATCTGCTGAATAATATAAAAGTACCAGTTGTTTCTCATATCAGCACCTATAAAGTATGTTACTTTATAAAAAAATGTATATCTAATATATTAGTACAAAAATAAAAAGTACCAAACCTAGTAATTTTTCCCTTTTTTACGATTTAAATGTACTTTTGTTTGGGTCATAGACCAAAGAAAGTACTAAAAGTAAAAAAACACTAGAAGCGAAAAAGGATGTAGTAAAAAAGTACCAGTTTTTCTCATTTTAGTCCACAGAGAAAGTATGTTAATTTAATAAAAAAAAAAATATAATATTAGTACCAAAAATTGACATTTGGCCTCTTTTTACCCCTTAAATGTACCCTATATTTTAATCTATGTTGCACGCTTTTTGTCTCAAAAGAAAAAATACCAAACGTATAAATGTACTATAAGTAAACAACTACCAAAAGTACCAGCTTTTCTCATTTCATACCCCAGAAAGTATACTAGTTTATAAAAAATGCGTAATATATTAATACAAAAAGAAAAGGTACCAAAACTAGGCATTTGTCCCTGTTTTACCCCTTTAAATATACCCTATAGTTTAATTTTCATCCAAATGCATTGATCGGTTTTCGCGTTATAGTGGCATAAATATCTATTAGTAGGATATAAGAGAGCTCAGGAGAAAATCTTTCACTTGTCCCAGCTGTTGCGGCAATCGAAAGATAACCACATCGTGGAATATTGAAATTCTCAGTCCAATTTGTGTTTTTTTTTTTGTGTTAAATATGAAATTTTTTTAAGTTCTTGTTAATAACTTCCTAACGCTTCCAATAGTTTCGAATATATAAAATTTCCGATTAATCGAAAAGGTAATCGATAAGCAATGACCTTTTAATCGATTAACAGTTAACCGCTTAAATACCCTAGTGTTTATGCTGGACAATAAAGCATACTTTACTTTCGTTTTTGTTGGCAATTTCCTTTTTGTCCACTTTTTATAAGTTGTAAGTTCTTGTTAAGTTGTAAGTTCTTGTTAATAACTTCCTAACGCTTCCAATAGTTTCGAATATATAAAATTTCCGTTTAATCGAAAAGGTAATCGATAAGCAATGACCTTTTAATCGATTAATAGTTAACCGCTTGAATACCCTAGTGTTTACGCTGGACAATAAAGCATACTTTAGTTTCGTTTTTGTTGGCAATTTCCTTTGTCCACTTTTTATAAGTTGTAAAGAAAAGCATTATTATAGAAAACAAATTATATTGTTGTAATAAATTGAAACAAAAACGTTACAAAAATTAAAAATATAAAAGATAGGGATGGTAATTTCCTAAATTTTTTTTATTTTACACTTGTGTCGTCATCGTCATTGATTTTGTAGTTGATGTCTAGTTACGAGAAAGAGATTGAGTTTTAATAAGTATCGAAGCGATATAAAAAACGAACAATTTGATTAGTAATATTGAAAATTCCTTTGAACTTTGTTAATTCAATAATGAATATTTATGTCGAACCATTTTGTACAATAAGTAATAATTTAAATATACTCGTATATGAATGGACGTAGGATGGACGTGGGATGATGCTAGGATGTATGAAGGAAACAAAACTTTACATTTTCTGAAACTGGTATGGTAAAAATTTTAACTGAATTGAAAAATTCTCTGTAGGGTTGCTCTAAAGTTAACTATTGCGGTTTTCATGCAAATTTAATATATATATATATATAACTAGCTGATCCCGGTGTACTTCGCTACCCCCCTCGTTATAAAATAAAATTAAAAGTATTTATATATCCTATTGTGACGATCGGTCCAGTAGTTAAGACTATATTACGATTTTTAATTTTAATAAAAAGGAGCGTGGTCCCATCCACTTTTCTCCCGGTACGTATTCCAAATTATGGCAATACCATATGTACCAAATATCATCGACGTAGGTCAAAAAATGCCCAAAATATGGCGATTTCAATTTTTGGGTTATATGGGAGCTGCCACGCCCACTTGTCCGATAACGCCCATTTTTGTCCTGATTACTCACATTAGTAACATATGAACTATTGCAATGTTTCAAAACTCTTGCTATCACAATAGTCAAGATATATGATGTTATTCAATTTATGTGGGAGGGGCTACGCCCACTTGAAATATTAAAAGCCTAAAACCATCCTCTATAAATTCCCTTTTGAATGACACCAGTTTGGGTCAAATCGGTTGGATAGTTTCCGAGTCTATAGCGAACATGGGTACAAACATTTTTTGTATTTTATATATATAGATTTGATATATAATAATAGATATATAATTTTATAAATAAAAAAAAAATTATTTCGATATTTGAAAGAGGAGGAGGTAGCTCAAACAAAAAATACGGTTGACGAAGATGTAAAAATGATTTATTTGTATACTACTGGAAAAAATGTAGCGTGCGTAACGTTGGGTTCACGGCCATTGATAAAAACTACAACATTTTAGAATTCTCTTATATTCATCTTTCTTTTAGGTATTTCATTTTTCTGATTTATTATGCAAAATTTGCTAAAAATTACGATAACATACCTCAACCTTCAAAGCTACTTCCATTTTTTGTAGCGCGCGTAACAATACTTTGAGATCAAATTTTTCGGAACTTATACCTGTTAAAAAGGATATTTTGGAAACAGAATTTTTCAATAATATTTTACATGTTAATATTTCGATACAAATTTTCTGACATTCAAAAACACCCTTTATATTTTTTATAGAGTGTCACAAGTTTGACTTGGCATCACTGCTTTATTTGAGCACCCATTTAACAGCTAATAGTTGCTTTTTGTTTAGTTTGCTTTGAAATTTCATTATGAATCGACTTACACCAGAGCAATGCATGCAAATTGTTAAAATTTTTAATCAAAATAATTGTTCTATTCGTCAAACTTATCGTGCAGTGGCCGCTACATTTGATTTACTCGAAGAAACTTTTGACGAAAAAAATAATTTCACGTACTGGTCCAATTAATTGGCCATCAAGACCGTGTGATTTAACCCCATTAGATTAT
Organism: Lypha dubia; assembly: GCA_947311025.1. NCBI lineage: Eukaryota > Metazoa > Arthropoda > Insecta > Diptera > Tachinidae > Lypha > Lypha dubia. The sequence continues at coordinate 54,790,524 of OX371264.1, forward strand.
TTTTTTTGGAGTTATATTAAGTCACATTGAACACTTGGAAATCACCATTTAAAGAGTTATCGGTGAAATACGGCAGCAAATGCTGCGAAAATTTTTTAAAAATTGGTGTTCCAGATTGTGCCTTCTACGCGCCAGACGTGGCGGCCACATGGCAGAAATCATATTTAAACATTAAATTTTCTTTCCAATAAACCCCGATTCAATGATATTAAAAATATATTTCCTTGTTTTCTTATGATTTAAACTCGTGCATGCAATTTTCCTTTAAAAGAAATTGTTGAATTGGAAATTGATTCATTTTATATACATATATACTAGCCATAACCGGTGCTCTTCGGTGCCCCTTTGTATGGGGGTACCCTTACCCTGTCCTTAAAATATGTCTGGAGGTTGTATTTTGTTCCAGAAGTGACACGCAGCGAATTTTATGACACTCATTGCTTTAGTTACTGAGATATGGGATAATTAGCAATATCTTGGTACCCTTCCTCAAATATGAAAAATGGCCCCAAAATGATTCTTGTTTGTTTTCAATGTCAACATTTTGTGACCAGTTTTAATTTTCCACTTTGGGGCTATTTTTCCTACTTCAAAACAATTAAAAATTATCCCCGAGTTTAGGAAAAATTGTCCCAAATTTAAAAATAAAAAAATGGAAAATGGCTCCAAAAAATAAGAAAAATGGCCTCGAAGTTTTTGTTTTCAATACAAAAATTTTTGGCCATTTTGCATTTTCGGTTTGGGGCCACTTTTAATGGAGCCTATTTATTGTAATATTCATATACGAGTATGGTACATAAATTAACATTTAGGGGTATGAAAAATATATGTTGACCAACATTCAGACCTACCCGATATGCACACAAAATTTCTCTGTGTTTTTTTTTCACTGCAAAAAGTTGCGTAGTGTAAACACGGTAAATGCTAACAAATTGTGAAGCGAAATATGGAATTTAAATTAATACATTTGCAGACATGCATGTATGTTAAAATGAAAGACCCACTGATTGATTAAGTTTGATTGAAGTTTATTACCGATTTCGCCACTTATTGGAAAAAACAACCAATAGACACCAATTAGTAACAAAATGTTTTTTTTTTTTTTTTGTTGTTAAAATAATTCAACTTACCTTGAAATTTCTAAAATAGCAAATACTATTCCCAAATCATAATCAGTTTGTAGTTGCACTTTTTAAAAATTTGCGTTTTCGTTTGTTTTCTTTAAAATTAAGTTTCAAATATTAAAAAAAATTCAAATAAGTTTACAGCTTATTGCACATGTAGTGATCAATTTAGTAAAATATTAATACAAGAAAGAACAAGAAATTAAAATTTAAATTAAATTTAATTTTTTTTAGGATTTTTTTAAGTAAAAGAAAACAAAACACCAAGTTGTAATTAATATTTTTTTTTTTACTTTTTCACTTATTTTTCAAATCTTTCTTTCAAAATTAAAATGTTTTCCAGCCAACGGTAACTGTTAAACGAATGTGATATTTCTCTAAAGGACACGGCTTTTTATACCATTTTTTCTGAACCAAAGTGGTACTAAAATGTGTAAGATTAAAGATTACAATAGGAAATGAAATTGTATGCAATGCTTGCGCTTGCGAAGAATTTGTAGAAAGTTTAGCCCAACAGGTGGTATGAATGTATGTTGAACAATTGAATTTGTATGAACCTACAGATTATAAGTAGAGTGAAAAAAAGCTTTAAGCTGTCATGCATGTTATTTAACATTTTATATTGATGTATTATGTTTAACATTTTTAGCAGTTGTGTTATATTGAAGCTTTCAATGATAACTTTTATTTAGGGTTGCCAAAGTGTTACATCCATACTAGATTTAATTTTAATCCAACGGAAATTTTCGAAATTTATATTCATTATCTTTTGGTTCCGCAGCATCAGATGCTACTCTGACGCTATTTATTAAGTTCAAAAGTAGTAGCCATATCTGGAAAATCAATTTTGGCAGAAGTTTTAAATTAAATAAAACAAAAATTTTGAAATATTTTTGCAGCGATATCGCTCTCCTTAACCCCTTCACGTATTTGATCAAATTAAGAACAGCTTTTGATGCAATTACAGAAGTGCTTTTGGAGTTATGTTAATAAAAGCGCTTTAAACGAAATTTTTTGACAACTAGTATATCTATCAACGCTGTTTTGATTGTTTAAGCCCTACTTAAGTTACTAGGACTTAAATTCTTACATACAAACATACATACACATAGACACTAGTAATGTTACGAATATCAATTTTTAGTATTTGCGAATGCGAATATTACTTTTAATGCTTAGAGCCAGTTAAAATTTTAAATTTAATTGGAAAAAATCCTTACCATGTGGCAGTAACAATAAATTAAAAAAATATATACCACAACTTTTTTTTTTTTTTTTTTTAATTAGGACCAGCACTCAGGGGATGACCCCTACGTATGCAGTGCACTGTGCCGGAACTCAGGGAGATGGATAGGGTAGAGAAGATAAATGTTGAAAATTTAGAAGACTTAACTCTTGCACAACTCTGCTTTGAGCGTTATGTTAATTTTGAAGGCAGTGTTTATGCGCCTCCGGTGTTAAGTAGACGCATTAAGTAAGTTGTTTAGCAGGCATTTTATTAATTGTTTTACTTCGTCGATGTTTCTGCTAACCGACGAATAATACACATCAATACTAATTGATAATCATCAATTCAAATCGTATTAATCGTGTTTGAATTGGTGAGTATCAATTAGTATTGCTGAGTTTTAATCGAGTTGGAATTGATGAACTAATGAGTTTGAATTGATAATAATCAGTACTACTTGATACTCATTAATTCGTAAAATTTTAATTTGTTTAAAGAAAATATAAACAACAACTCTTAAAATTATTCAATACTTAGAGAGCGGCGATTAACTGACAGCACTGAGTTTAGGTGACTAAATGAAGTGTTTGTTGTTATTTATTTTTTTTTTTTTTGGCGGAACCTACAATTGTTTAAATTTTTTTTTTTTTTTTTTAATTTACGATTTTTGATGAATTTTATTGTTTGCATTTAAAAATTTTAAGAAGTTTTTTACAATTTTTTTTATTATAATGTTGTTGGTGTTTTTCCATTTAATTTTTTAACTCTGAACAAGTGATAAGATCTTAACTAACTAAAGCTTCATTTATATTGCGGAAAATCGCCATGATATTTCATGTTGCCATTTGCAACTTCCAATATTATGAACTATTGTACCTTTATAATCGATTACTACTTAAGTGCTAATGGACATGGCATTAATTTCATTTCTCCTTTCCCTCCAATTCATTTTGTGTCATTAATTGGTTGAATCTTTTCTTTCATTTTCTAGTTATAAACATTTACTATGTTTTGATTTATTATTCTTTTTTTTTTTCTCTCTACTTAATTAAGCAACCATCAACTCTTAAATTCTGTATTTTATTCTATTGCGTTTGGCAACTTCAAAATAAATTACGAAAGTGTTGTGAAAATAGAGCAAATTTTTAAATTATTTAATCAAAATATTTACTGAAAATAGTTAACGATCCGCGAGCCAGATTCGTCAGTCTTCTTCACTTTCCAAGGGGGTGAGAAAAATTACGAAGTTGGAGAACCCGATTCTAACAGTAATCGGCCGCGGTCACTTTTACATGAAATCTAATTTATCTTATTTATTTTTCTTATCTTTGGGGTGAAGGAATTCAAAGTTCTGTATATCCATTTTTTGGCCCCCGTTATCTATTTTGTCTTGAAACTATTGCGAATTTTGCTTAATAATTCTTTTGTGTTTTGCGTTTGTTAAGCAAATACTTAATTCAAAAGAAAGAAGTTAATAAAAGAAAAATAAGAAAATAAATCAAAAGCGAAGAGATGTGATCAACTTGTTGTTTAAAAATAAAATCCCAAAATTATTTACATACATATTTCCTAGCAAATAAATAAATTTATTTATTATGCAGACAAGGAATTCGTAAAATTTGAATTTGTTAGAAAAGATTCGTACACGAATCAATAAAATTTAGATAGTGTCTTAAAACTTTGCAGCAGTTTCACGAGGTATTTTAGGGTCAGTGTAAAGTGGCGTTTTTAGCGTGTTAAAGACCCGCACTCCTGGCAGATACCACCAGTTTTCTTCCCAAGAATAACAATAAAAAACATACATACAACTACACGAGTATCATCATAAAAATACTCAGACCAGATTTCCAAGGCTTCAAAACGTAGAGATCTAATGAAAATCCGACTTTCGAAAATTGGGTTAAAAACATGACCTTCATACTTTTTATAGCTGGTTAAAAATTTTAAAAAATCGAAGTTCCTAAGGATTATGTCAAATGTAGGCTCTTCACTTTTTTACATTCACTGAGAACTGATAGCGGGAATAATTTTTTTACGGGAGATTCACGATACAATTTTTTCCTTCGAGGGGAATAAAAATTTCAACTGAACAAAAATTTCACTTCATATTCATGATAGGGGTGAATATTTTTTACTTTTCACTGTCTCTAACTTTTGGTGCCACTCACATTTGCTCACTCCATAACACGATTACGTTTGAATCATTTGTTCATAAATTTTTCGTACGATATCTACTCCATATGACATACATTTGTAAATAGTAATAGATTATCAAAATTCGAATAACTGAAAGTTCTAATAAATACTTATCCACACACACACATACACATTAATCATATTCAAATACGCATTTGCATACAAAAAATAAATAAATAAATAAATGCATGTATTTCACGATCATTGACTTGCTTTATTCTTTGTTTGATCGATCTTTAAAATAACACTACAATACTTGTTGAAAATTCAATAAAAATCGTCTTAACAGCTCGAAAATGGAATTAATTATTTATTTTATATACATATTTAAAAGTTTCTTATAAACTACATACATCAAAATCTTTACATGTGGCATGGTTTGCTGTCCGGTGACGATTGTGTCTAGCAGTATGTCTGCTAGCGACAAACATTTTTTATCAAAATTTTAAGGAACCAAAAACAAATATATAATTAAATAAAAATAATATTTAAATTCAAAGAAAATAAACAAACACAAAATTAGTTGCTAAAGGCCAATAAAAGAGTTTTTATTGTTTTCTTTGCAGCATTTTATGAGCAAAAATTAAAGAATTTCCCAAGAAAAACAAAAAAAAGAGAGCAAAATCAGTTTGAAATGTATTTTTTTATATGAAAATTTCGAAATTTTCAAACACATTATCTCCGTAAAGAAATTTAGATTTTTGTTCTTTAATTTATTAACCCAGCAAAACAATACAAAATGAATAATATGAGAGAACTGATAGTGAAAACAAAAAGAAAAAGGAAACCGCCATATCACAGGCATATCACAGAACACAATTACGATCGAAAGTAATTTCAATTCCAAAAGCTGTATCTTTAGAAAACGAAAAATATTTTTTTTCTAACTTTATTTTTATAATACAATAAAAAAAACTGCTTCCGAGCTTCCGTTAAATATTTTACTATAAAGAGCCATTCGTACGTTACTTAACGGTGTTTTCGGAGATTTTATACTCCCACCCTGGTGCAAAATTTCCAATGCGTAACAAATCTTTAACCCCCTACCTCTGGGGCGTTATTACTGTGAGATTTGCTAGTAAAACAATTTAAGCAAACGGTTATGTATCATTGTAAAATCGAAATACAAAATAAACAGAATCTGAAGACTGTAAATCAAAATCGATTGGAATACAAGTACGAAATTGAAACAATTCCAATCGGAATGTGTGAATTGCTCGTATATCTCTATTCAAAGTCTTGTTAATTTGGCATTGTAAATTTGTGTTATTGCAAGTTTTTCCCAGTAACTGGTAACGCAACTGATTGGAAATTGAAAAAGAACCATATCCTATATATTGGCTGACTTCGAAAATGTCAATTGCTTTGTGTTTGAACATTTCATAACGCCGCAGTACAATAATTATACAATCAAGGGCCAAATCACCGCTTACAATATCGAACAAAATTTATCGAAATTTTTCATTTTGGTATTATCGCATACGATATCGAATGAATTGTATCGTAATTTGACTAATCGTTTTCCATAATTTGCTTATTCGACACATATCGTAATGTTATTCGATACGATAGTTAATTCGATATCGTATGCGGTGATTTGGCCCCGGGCATGTTCTGAAAATCACTTTTCCGTAAAGTGATTTCAAATCACTGAAAAGCTGTTGTGGTCGCACAAATGTTGGAAATTTCGTGATTTAAAAGCGGTCAACTAACAGCATGACGATTTCAAATCACTTTAAGTTTTTTTAATAATTTTTCTTTAAAATATGCAATAAAATTATGACGCATTTTTAAAATGATTTGCTCTTTATCTGTTTTTGCAATAAAGTTAATCATTTTACTTTTAAGAACCTACAAAATTTACAAATTTAGGGACCATGTATTTTTTGCAGTTCCTTTTTCAATTTTGCTTTTAGATCATTTATTGCTAACGAACTTGCTCCAGGCATTTTTACGATATATTTACAAAAAACTAAAGGCACGTAGCTAGGAATGTGTTTATACAGTTGTTTATACAATTTAAAAAAAAAAACAGCTGTATATATAAGCGCATTCCAAATAAAAACCCCTAGAGTATTGGTAGCCGAAGGCTGCCACCTGGGAATGAAATAAGAGACACTAGAATAAAGCTCAACTTGAACAAGATAGACTTTGAAAAAAGTATAGTAAAGTTCCAACCCATTAAAAATTATAAAAAGCTGTAGTGTAAAACTTACATGTAATTCAGCAGATTTAGTTAATGTAAAGGATCTTTAACTGGTCTGATTGCAGCTGCCGTTGTGGCAGTGAGGTCTAAGCGGTAGACAACTCTGATGATGAGACTGTAGTTAGTCTCGAAACATCGATGTCAGTTCAACCCTCCGCGCAGTCAAAAAACTTTTTCTTTGTCTGTTTCAAGTATTAAGAGCCACTAGATTTTTCTTTCTAATTTAAATAATAATTTAATTTATAATAAAATTAAATTTAGAGAAAACGAACTTAAGCCTGAAAAATTAAAAATTTCTTTGATTAAACATCACTCAGTTCGAATAAAAACTTCACAAATTATTTACAAAAACTTTAACTTTAATTCGTAAATTTATTATATTTTTGTGATAAATTTCTTAAAGATACAAAAAAAATGTTTGTAAACAGTAAATATCAGCTGTTTGCTCGTGATTTAGAACAATGAAATTACGACTAAAAATGAAAAATCACGTGCTTTTCAGAACACCTTAATAACACTTGCGTGGTTTTAAAAACGTTGGTAATTTGATATCACCGTGATTTTGGAACAAGCCTGATTGTATACCATTTCAAAACGCCGCCGCCAAGTATTTTTAACGCAGTAAGAAAGCAAACAAGGCATCTGTTTTATAGTTGTTGCATTGTTTCAGAACTTTGTATATGTATGTGATTTTAATACAGTAGCACTACTGTATACAAACTTTGTATACGAACGTTTTGGTAGTCAGCCTTTATTATATTAAAAATCTATGTAGTATTTTTATAATTTTTATCGCCTTCTAACTTCTGCATAAATAATTGATAGTGGGGATGGCCCCTACTTATGGCCCCTACTTATGCAATGCATTGTGCCAGAATTTAGAAAAAGGGATAGGTTAGAAAAGATATGTATATGTTGAAAATATAGAAGGTTTAATTCTTTTACAACTCTACTATTGTACGTTTTGTTAAAGGCAATTTACTTCGCCGACGGTGCTGCTGACTAACGAAGGAGGGCGGTGTTGTGTACATTAGCTTGGAACAGTACCAATCGCTGTTGGAACAGTTTTTAGTAACCAGAGGACATTTTTCAGTTTGGGGTAATTTTTCATTGAGCCAAAAATAACGACAAAACAAACTAAAATTGTATGCAACTCTGCCAGCAACCACAAATTTTTAATTGGCTTTGTCAAGACGAACAAGCACACAATTTTTTTTTTTTTTTAATTAACTTTTATTAAAATTTATCAAACTTTAAGAGTGTATATATTTAAGAAATTCAAAACAGCGGCATAAAAGAAGAGCGGTATGTCTAGTCAGCTTAACCAGGCGCTGACACAACTCTTTTGAATTATTGGCATTTAAAAAGTATAATCGTGTCTGTCATGAGTTTCACATCCGTGTGAAAGTTAATCTTTTCCGAATTTTGGTATCCTGACTTTCACTTCCGATCAATTTTTTCGTTTTACTTTCGACTGCACTAAGCTGTGTGAAAGCAAATAGAATCTCATTTATTACACAATAAAACTAATTTAATTTTAAAAAAATCTTTTATTTTTAACTTAAGTTTGATATCTTATCTACCTAATTCGGAAATAAAAACCAATATATGTTTGATAATAACACATGGAAAAGGAGATTTAAAAAAATTCGCACATTAACTAGCAATCGAGCAAAAATATTCGGAAGTATGCCGGACAACAAATATTCTATTTTGTGATTCGGAAATTTTAATTCTAATTAAATACGTTCGGAACTCATGACAGACATGAATATTTATTTATTTTATATAAAATTCTAAAAAGTTAACCACCCCCCCCCCCCCCCCCCCACCCCCTTGGATCCGGACCAACCTTAACCATACATAATCATAAGAAACTAGATAGTGTGTATCTGAAGTTTTTCTGAGTGTATTTTATTATTTGTTTTATTATGTTTAATAAATTTTGTTCCTTAGCGCCTAAATATGCTGTTGGGTTATACTTTTACTATAGAATCTAGAGCACAAAAACTCAATTTTTATCAAAGAATTTTCGAACACATTTCTATTTCTACATCAGTTTTCTTTGGATTTTCCTACGGTTCGGTCTAAGAAATAAAATGAAAATAGTCTGCACATTGAAACTTCGCATTCTGAGTGCCTGAAATTGCATTTTAAAAATAGCCATCACCATCACTATTTGTAGTAAAGCGAATATAAAATCATAAATGAAGAATATAATGAAAATGCGATTAAAAATAATACATATTCCTATATTTTTTAATTTAAAATATTTATAAAAACATTTAGAATTTAATCAAGAGAAGAAAAAACAAGAAATCATAACAAGATCTAAAGGTTTTCTAAAAACGTAATTAAATTTACACAAAATCACAGTGATTTATTACTAATTTGATTATTATTATTGATGTATGAACAAATTATACAACATATTAATTTATGTATGCATGTATGTACTCTATGTATGTACATAAATACAAATAATTTGGTTAATTTGTGTACATAATTGTTAATTTTTTTTGTATCATTCATTGTTATATGTACGATCAGGTACATATGTATGTGTATGTATGTATGTATATACACAGTGCGTCTTTTATATAATTTTTTTTATTTTCTAATTTTGTGTCTCAAACGAAAAATTGTGAAAAGAATTTTATTTTATTTCGTCTGAAGGCAAAAACATAAAACAAACAAGTTTGCAAAATTTAATTTGTTATTTTTTTTTTTTTTTTTGTGAAATTTTTATTTCGAAATTAATGCGAACAGCGTGTAAGTGTGAAGAATGCCGACACTGGCAATGTAATATGTGTTACAAGAGTGTAAATACACTGTCGATTGGTCAGATTGGAATTTCAGCCGTTTAATGCAATCACTTTATTATGAAATCTAATACTTTAATTGTATTAAAATTGTATAGACGATTTGAAATATGTCTTTAAGTCAAGAGAAATAATTTAAAGTAAAACTACAGTGAACTCGCGATAATCTGAACTAATTAAAACCAATGTCATCTAATTATTTTTTTAAAAACGATTTTTCCATAAAAAAAAAAGTTTCACTTTTAGAGTTTTTTGATTGACAGCTGAAGACAATTTAAAAGTAAAAGATAAAATATTTTGCATTTGCACTATCTCAACGCCATTTACACCAAACACCGAATACCGCTAATATATCATATTGCCAGTGCAATGATGCAAGGCGATTTGCACAACATTAGCGGTATTCAGTGTTTGGTGCAAATGACCTTGCGAAAGTGAAAATGCGCAATATCGTAGAATTTACACTTTCGCAACACTATTTACACCAAACAGAGAATACCGCCGTTGCGAATACGGTAAATGTGTTTAAAAAAATTTTACCCATAAATAACCAACTCGAGAATAATACTTTTTGATCCTTTTGTAAAAAAAACAGCATTTTTATGCTGTTGAAGATGGCACATATTTCCTTTTTTGTGTTGTTGTCCAAAGGAAAACTTATCGTTAATTAAATCGAATCTACATGCCAGAACATAACAACGTTTGATTTAAAAATCACCACATTTCGCTGTCAGTATTCGTGCGTATTTCACGTGATTCACCATTTTTTAGGTGGCTCTAGTTATATGTGTATTCAAGATTAGTTTAAAAAAATTATTATGATTAAAGAATTACTTCGAGAATTATCATTAATCCTTTCTCAACTGATCATTAAGGCCAAATTAAAAATTGCTTATTAACGTTAAATTGTTCTGTTGTTAGGCACTAGCTTTAAAAATTTTTCTTCTAACTTCTTTTATCTTTATTGTGAGTAAAATAAGTAGAAAATAACTAGTTTGATTAATACTATCACTTCTGCGATGGCCTTTTCTATCGATATCCTTAGCCATTTTTCTGACCAAGGCATATCAGAGATTTCCGTCTGCAAGTCGCTACATCTATCCTGAAGTCTAAATAGAACTCTTGCACCGAATTGTTCTACATAGAAATTTACTTTTTTAATTGCGACTGTAAATGGCTTGACCGGTTCTTTAGGATTGTTGACAAGCTCACTATATTCATTCCTCCCTATTGGTAGTAATAATTCCGTGCAAAAAATCCGACTTCCATACTAAAAGCCAATCGAAAAGATTGCGCAAATATGCAAAAGCTTTTAGTTTATTTCTAGTGGGAGTAAAGAAAGTACTTTAAACATTTTAAATCGCTGCATAAATAGCGGATTTATTTATTAATCAATAGTTCAAGGGTTCACTTTCATTTGTAGCAATGAGATAAATATTTCTGGGTGAGACCTTGCCGAACCGATAAACAAAAATTATCGGACCAAGCAGCAAGAAGCCCAAATAAAAAAAAATAATTTTTAAACCGCTTGCTCCAAAACGGGGCCAAGCACACTAGCAACAGAAAAAAGAATTATGAAAATCAGTTTATAAATTGAGGAGTTTTTTTCAAAAATACTAATTTAAGGAAACATTTTTCCCCGATTTTAATAAACATTTTATGATACCAAGCTGCACGGAAACCCGTGCAAACACAACAGGAATTATTAAACTCGTGACATAATTGAAAGTATTATTTGATAATCAATATTTTAGATTTTTGAAAAATATACATATGTAAGTATGTATGGGAACCAACAGCAAGCAATCATCTATCAAATAAAAAAAGAATTTGGAAAATCGGTTCAAACATAACAGAAAAAAATACCCCTTGAATTGAAAACCTCCTTCTTTTTTCAAGTCAGTTAAAAAGAAGCATGAAATTTACAATTTTATTTGGAGGTTTATGTTTCCAGAATTTTTTTCTTATTCGTAAATATGTGAAAAAAGTTATAATAATCCAGCAAAATCTTACGCGACAAAAACGTAGTTTAATCATGTGTTTGAATGACTACGAACTGGTTTGATTTCGGTGAAACATGTATGCTTTTAACGCAGGCGTGACATTGGAGATCATGTGTTTATGCACCAATTTAAATAAAAAGCAATACTTCAGAACGCATGAACCAATGCAAAATCGATGATTTAGATACGTTTTTTCATTGGTAAAATAAATCAGTTCTAATACGTGACAGATATTTTGCATATGAAACAATTAGTGAAATGAATGGGTTTTTCAGGATTTCGACAACGACAATTATATTGAAATTTATGAATACATTAAGAACGCATTATAAAAAATACATTCTTAAGAAGTCATGAAAAATCACTTCATTTAGAATTCATTCAATTTTATTTTAACTTTTGCAGAAAAGCTTTAAGTATTGAAAAATCAAAAATGTTTAGAATTATACATTTGAAAATTTCATGTTAAGTTGAAGAATTATGTATTAGAAAATTCTAGCAATAATATTTTTTTTGTCCAGTATAGATTTTATTATTATAAATTTTTAAGGTTTCAAATTAAAATTTTTCTAAAATGATTTATTAAATAAAAAATTTGTATGTTGTTAACTAAAATATATCAAAATGAAAAATTCCTTAAAATGTAATAAAATTTATGTACTAAAACTCTCCCTCTAGCCCTTTCCCACCTCCAAAGAAAATACTTATTGGTGATTTTAGCAGTTTAGTCAACATAAATGTATAAATAATAGTTCAATGCCATCTAAACATATTTTCACAACTGTGTCAAATTTTAAAAAATTCAAACACTAATGGAAAAAGTTAAATATGAACGTAGGTTAATAATCAGCGTTGTCAACTTGGTGCGTTTCGCACCTTTTTTGGTGCTTTTCTAAATGTTTTGTGCGAAAAATATCTGAGTTGGTGCGTGGTGCGCTTTTTTTTTTTAATTTTGGTACGTTTTTTTAACTTTGGGTGGCAAAGCATATTAAACACAAAAGAATTTTGTACAAAAGATACAACTGTTTGAATATCATTTCATTCAATTGTAGACAATTTTTACATTCAATTTTACAGACCATAATAAGAAAACACATTCACAAAAACCGTTAAACCGTCTTGTTGTTATAGATAATTTGTAACATTTCATTATAAGAAATTTGTTGTCCCTTTTAGATTTTCAGAGTACCTAATTGTTTGTTGTCGTAAAAGTTGCTGTCAAGTCTGTTAAAGAGCTTAGCAAAAACAAAGTATTCTCGAGACTAGCGATCATTGTTCGATTTTCATAAAATGCATAAAAAATTCGTTTATGTAAAGTGTTGTAACACTAAAATTAATAAAATTTCTATTTACTAAAAAATATATTTAAAGTTAGTATCAATAATGGAGTCTAAAAAAGGAGATCATAAGCGAAATACAAAAAGATTTGGGAATCACAATGTGAGTTTAAGCAATGGATTCGGCCTTGTCCAAATAATAACATAAAAGCAAGATTTTATTGCAAATGCGATATCACGTCTAAATATCCAACCTTGTTCGGCATGCTGAAACGCGGAAACACATTGCAGCTTTAAGCCCATGTAGCTACAAACGACATCAAGAACCAACATTGTACAAAATGATTTATCCCATTACAAATATGATATCATGCCATTAGCAGTACAATTTGAATCCGATGTCGAAATATTATCTATCTAGTATTCAAAATCGGTGGAGAATAATTCACTTCATGCAATGGAACAATATTGTATCAACATTAGAATTTTGGATTTTGTAAAGACGTAAAATTAATTCAATAAAAAAAAATTCTGAACTTGGTGCGTTTTTTGTTGAATGGCGCGTTTTTTTCTCCATTTTGGTGCCTTTTGAAATTTCAAAGTTGACAACGCTGTTAATAATAGTTACGTTTTGATAATTACAGTTTCTATTACGTACTTATGTATGTTTTTTTGTTTTTGTCTCCTCCTTAAAAGTTGCAACTATGTGGGTTAACGGCTTTCTACATGAGAACACCGATATGCAAATAAAAAAAAAGAGGATGCTATTAATAAACAATATTAACGATGTTGGCAAAAATTAACCAAAAAAAAATTAATCTTTGTGTCTGCCTTAGGCCAAAAAAAAAACATTAATATAAATAAAACAATAACATATGTCCATATGTATGTACATACATATGTGTGAATGTACGTATCCACATACAAAATCTGTTTAATAATAAGTATTAAATTGTTTATTAATACATCCTTGTTAAGTAAATATACATTTATTGCTTGTTTGAATGTGTGAGTTATTGGACAATAAAAAGCAAGAAAAAACAACATAACATTTTATTCTTAACAAAGGACATGCATATGCATGTTCAGATTTATAATGGCATTCTTTACACGTTGCAATTGGCCATTAATTCTTTTGTACATTCATATTAACATACAAATAAATGTCTATGAAGAAACTGGCTTTTTTTTTGTGTATTAATAATCATAAATTAGTTTTATATTCCAGGAAATTGTTAAATATTTAAAATTCATCATTATAACAAAAATACTGATAAAATATTAACAAAAAAAAAAAATCATAGAATTTCGTTAAATAAAAACACAACAATAAACAATTTAATGAAAGAAATTTAAAAAGAGATCAACAAACAAAACGCGAACGAACCATAAATTTCAATGAAAATTTCAGAAATAGTTTTAAATATTTAAATTTAATTAAAATTGTTCGCCGGTATTCGACCACTGCTACAAAAATTCCTTAAAAATTTATCATAACACAAAATTTCTAAACGAATTAAATTGTTACACAAAAGTGTGTCGAGCCAAACCCAATTTTACATGTGATGTTTATGTATTGAGTTCTAAATAATAATTTCAATTTTAAAACACGCTTTTTTTTCAAGGAATATTGTGTAAAATTTTAAAGAAGAAACGTGCAAGTGTTATAAAAAGAAAAAAAAAAGAAAAATTACACCACACACAGATTTTCGTATTGGTATTTTCACTGTAAAATGGATTTAGAAAAATAATCACAATCGATTAGATAAATCAAATAATTTTAGCCCGTTAAGAGGGAAAAAAATTTTTAAATATACCCGAAAATAATTTAGAAAATCAAATGATATACATATCAACATAAATAGACGTTTAATAAAACAAAAAAAAAAATGTCAAAGAAACCACGAGGGAGTATCCATAAGATTCGTGAATTCGAGTTAGAAAAGGTAAGTGGCTAAAATGAGAAGTAACATAATTTATAAAACTAATTTTTACATTTAAAAATATCCATATAAAATGAAAATGAAATAAGAAACACTAGAATAAAGCTCAACTTGAACAAAATAGACTTTGAAAAAGTATAGTAAAGTTCCAACCCATTCAAAATGATAAAAGCTGTAGTGTAAAAACTTACATGTAATTCAGCAGATTCAATTAATGATAGAAGATCTTTAACTCGTGTTAACAGCTGCCGTGGTGGCAGTGAGGTCTAAGCAGTAGACACCTCTGATGATGAGACTGTGGTTAGTCTCGAAACATCTGATGTCAGTTCAACCCTCCGCGCAGTCTAATTTTTCTTTGTCTGTTCAAGTATTAAGACCCACTAGATTTTTCTTTCTAATTAAAATAATAATTTAATTTATAACAAAAATTAAATTTAGAGAAAACGAACTTAAGTCTGAAAAATTAAAAATTTCTTTGATTAAATATCCATATAATTTATTATAACGTTTTAATTTTAAAGAATTAAAACGGTGCTTACAATTGCCCAGCTATTGAAAATAAAATTAAAAATTAGCTTTTCGGAATTTACATATTTATGTGTGTATGTAAGTCTGTAATTTGGAAATCAAAACCAACTGTAGCTAATAAAAATTTTCAACATTATTTTTAACGAACCCGAAATATCAACATTTAAATTTTAAAGAAGGATAATTTTTCTTTGTTCTGTTCATATCACTGGCTGGATATTCTTGAAAAAACTATTTTCCTATTTAGAAAACCCACAATTTGCACATCAAACAGAATGATATTTTTATGCTCTTTATTATGATATGATACTTATCAAGTTATATTTTGATAAATTATAATTTTTGGATCCTAACTTCATTTGGCCGGCCTCTGGCCACTATTTTTAAATTTAGAAGACAATTTAAAAATTAATTGACACGTTACTCGTCAGTAGCAGATAATTAATTCAGTCTTTGGTGCAAATGCTCCTTCGTCGGTTAGCAGAAACATCGGCGAAGCAAAACAATTAATAAAATGCCTGCTAATTCAGCTTAACAAATTTAATACCTCTACTTAACACCGGATGCGCCTCAACACTGCTATAAAAAAAATTAACATAACGCGCAAAGAAGAGCTGTAAAAAGAGTTAAGCCTTCTAAATTTTCCACAACTATCTTCTCTACCCTATCCCTGAGTTCCGGCACAATGCACTACATACGTAGGGAAATTGGGAATTAAATTTATTCAACATATCTTGCGAAGTTACAAAAGAAGTGTAACATGTGTTATTTATATTCATATAAGTTATCACTCGTAACAACGCATCAAGAAGTTCGTATTGCATTATATTTCAAAACAAGTTCTTTAAAATGGTGCGTAACTGCCGCCGCATCCTTATAGCTACAAACTTTTGGGCAAAACTGATTGAAATTAGATGGAATATCACCATTAACAAACGGTAACTTTGTCCATTGTGTGTCATAAACATCCTGCCGGATTATAATATTTACATAAGAAAAGATGCTATAACAAATTTTTCTTAACACACCATCTACACGAGCCATCAATTTAAAACATCAAAATATCAGCATGAAAATAACATTTTACATACTATTTTGTTTGTATTGATTTGAACGATTTTTAAGAAATATATATGGCTCATCAAAAGTGTCCAATAAATTCGCCCCAACTATTTTATAAATCGCAAAAAAAAAAATGGCCATGTTGCCAAAACGAAAATTAGGACGCCAAACAGTTTTTAAAAACACCACGTTTGGCGAGAAATAGCCACATCTGACATCCCTGATTCTAGCAAAGAAACACGTCTTCAATACAAAAAGCCAATTAAACAGACGCAGCTTAAAACCCACCATATTACGCTTCTCAAATCGGCTTTGAGTGTTGTATTAGATTCAAGAAATACTCAACACTTTTCTTTAATCTATTACGGCAGTCGAAGTTGATTCGAGAACCCTAATAACGATCAATATAATCAATTTCTAACATATATTTTACTCCCACGAGAGATTAAATAAAGTATCTTCTTAAATAAATAGATTTAAAATCGGTCTATAAATATCGGATAAATGCGATACTCAATATATCTGGGTAGGAAAGCTTAGGGGATATGAAAAACTTGTTCAACAACATCCAATAATCAATATCGATATGTGCCCCTTTCAAACAACAAAAGAAATTAGTTCGCAAAATATTGATTTATTTATGCAGGCACAAACATTAAAGAAAGCAAAAACAAATACATACATACGAATTTATAATATAGAAAAAAAAATATTTATCACACGTTACAAATACAATTATAAATTATATTAAAATCCCAAAGGTAATGTCGATACTGAAATTGTTTTGACTCGCTTTTGACTTTGTCTATCGTGAATAACAAGTGGAATTTTTGTTCCAGTGAAATTTTTATTCCCCCCCAAAGTGAAAAATGCTATCATGAATATTACGTAAAAAATTATTCCCGCTATCAGTTCTCAGTGAATGTAAAAAAAAAGAAGATTAAAAAATAAAAAATCAAAGAAATTTTAATGATAAATTTATTGATTGTAGCCTTGCGATTCGGAAAAAAAGAACTAAAATTTATATTTATAAACTATTTGATCTACAAAATTTTACATTTATTTGAGCATGTACTCAAAAAAAATTGATCTACTTTGAAACGAATGATCTGGTTCCTTCACTATCGAAAATTTTGAAGAAAATCAATTTATTTGCTATCTTTCAAAAAAAATCATATACTATATCGGGTAGGTACTTTTTCATATTTTATTTATAACTTCGAAATACAGCAGAACAAGACTTTTTTTTCATAAATTAAAATACCGAGATGACATTAAAGGTTAAGAATTCCAACTTAGGTAAAAAATTGTGGAATTAATGCGAAGAAAATAAAAAGGAAATAAACTTATTCCGAGAACAAACAGCACGCAAAATTGGCGGTGTGAAATAATTTTGCTTATATGACACATCGCAGTGATTAATTTACGAACAGGCTCATAATTTCCTAGGAAACATAAATATTTCTAAAGGCCGTGATTCACTATCCTACACGATCGTACGATTCATTCACAGGAAAATCTTACAAAAATCTGACCGACTTTAAAAAGTCGTTTCAAAATGGTGTAGTAGGTGCTACACTATGATACAAAAATTATGCAAAAACTTCATTTATTACCTTAATCCATATTTGCTTATTTTTTTAAGCCATTATACCTACATTTTTTTAAAAATATAGACTAATGGTAACATAGAGATTTACCTCAAAAGCTTTGTGTGTATAGGGATGATATGATTTTGAAGTGACGTTTCGGCCATTTGTAATATGTCATGATCTGTCATTTGTTTTTCATTGTATTCAGTAGTGTTTAAAATTTCATCATGGAGAGATATACGCAAGAACAACGTTTACAAATTATTCAGTTTTATCATCAAAATAATCGTTCTCCAATTGTAACTTTTCGTGCGCTTTTGCCTTTTTATGGCCGTAATAATCGTCCAGGTGTGCTCGCTATTCGTAGAATTGTTAAAAATTTTGTGCTTACATTTTCTTTTCATACTGTTCAATTGCCAATAAGACAAAGAACCGCTCGAAGTAATGCAAATATTGCTGCCGTTCAGGCAAGTGTTGCTGAAGACCGCAATTTGTCGATTCCAAGACGTTTTCAACAATTGGGACTGTATCGAACCACAACCTGGCGGTATAGATCGATGATAAACAACTTTTTATGGCGGAAATTGAAAAATGTAGATCTTGACAACATTTTGTTCAAATAAGACGGGGCTACGTGCCACACAGCAAATGCAGATTGAATTATTGCGAGAAAAGTTTGGAGATTCGATTATTTCAAGAAATTGTGATATTGAATGGCCTGTAAGAAGTTGTGATTTAAAACTATTTCTTGAGAGTTTATTTGAAGTCAGTGGTCTTTCGAAATAATGCAGACTCTCTTCAAGCCTTACAAGTCAATATTAAACGTGCCATACACTGAAAAAACCGTTTTACATAAATTCAACGTATTATACGTTGCTTCAATAAAATATTCCTTGAAATTATTTATGAACTCAACGTTGAAACTATTATTTGATTTTATTCGTTAAATTAAACAATGAACTAGTTTTGTGATTTAACGTATAATACGTTGAATTTACGAAACTCGTTCATTTATTTAAACACAATGAACAAATACTTTGATTCAAAGAACCTGTTTATTGATTTTTAGTAATATACGTTGATTTGTTGTATGAACACGTTGGATCAAGGAATAAATTCTTAAAAATCAACGTACGGTTTCAACGTATGGTCTTTTAACTTCAACGAACTGGTACGTTGAATTCACCAACCCTTGATTGCCATACGTCGAGTTCAAAGAACCTGTTCCTTGGGTGAAAAATAAGGAATAATTCGTTGAATCGACGGTTTTGGTTGAGTGTACGACTTGATTTAGTGGAAAAAGTACTCTTAAATTGGGTTCATCGAATTCGTTCCTGCAGAAGAAGTCGTGGTGGCCATTTGAATGACTTTTTATTTAGAACTTAATTGTATCGATTGTACTTCACATTAAATAAAGAACTTTTGAATTTCCTTAACAATAAGTGTGTTTTTTTTAAATATCATATCACTCTTATTGGAAAACATTTTATAAAATAAAATATGCTTTATAGGTAAAAATATTTATAAACCTTAAATATCGGGTATTATCGAATATATTCGTAAGTAAGAAAAATTTGATATCAAAATTGTTAAAAATCATATTTACATTTTGAAAAAAAAAAATAAATAATCCAACAGGTGGTAGATATTAATAAATACTGTGAATAAAAATGTAGTTTTTTTCTTACTAATGATTCGGTTATAAATTTTGTTCGAGTGCGATTTGCACATATGTATGTACTATACATACATACCTATCGATGGGTTAATATAGTAGGGTCGTATCTCGCTTTTTTTTAAATCGGTTTTTTACATCTTCTGGTAGAAAATACTCAAATACACCTCCATTAAAAAATTCAGCTTCCTATGTTGACGAATAACAGATTTGCAGTAATTAAAAAAAGACTTAACTCATTAAAAAAAAAAAATAAAACAGAATTGAATTTTTTGGCAGTTTAAATAAAAATCTGCTTCAGAAGAAAAAATTATTATTTTTTCAGATTTTATTGAGTTTTTTCCTTCTCCTGTAAAGTAGCTAAAAGTTGAGATACGACCTTTCTATATTAAGCCACCGATATGTATGTTTATGTGTTAATAACAGAAAAAAAACATATTTTAATAATATAAATTCAATATGTTTTGACATAAAAATTAATTATTGGCAATTTGCCAAAATCATACCAATATCAATATTTTCCTTATCCGTAAATATTTTAACACACACACATACATACACCAATAAACTAAAACGATTTAAAAATCGTTTGTAACAAGATTACAAACTTACAAAAGTATTTTTAAAACTATTGTAAAACAATGAAAACTAAGCCCTTGTGATAAATATTGCTTGTATGTAGTATGCAAAAAGCTTATAAGCTTAATTATAGAATAAGCTTGCAGAAAAGTGGTTTTCAAATTATGATATAGCAAGTTTACATTTGTAATATTATAGTTAGCAAATGTGTTAAAACAGTATTTAAAAACTGTTAACATTTTGTAGTTAAATAATCTTTAAATAAGTAAGCTTATAAAAAGTTGTAGGAAATCTATTATGATAAGCATTTACAGTACTTCAGTTACATCTTGCTTATGAAGTGGCTTATTCGGGCATCTTCAAATTGTTTATTATTTTTAATAAGTTTACGAAAATATAAAATTACTTTTTCTATCTAAATTCTTAAGAAATAATTATGTTTGTGTACATATCTTGCAGATACATTTAATCGATGAATTTGATATATTACAAATTGTTGGCGAAGGATGGTTTGGAAAAATATTATTAGTCGAACATCGTGCATCACATACAGAAATGGTTTTGAAAGCAGTTCCGAAACCATACGTCTCATTAAGAGATTTTTATCGAGAATTTCATTATGGTCTACATTTGGGAATACACCGAAATATCGTAACAACATATGATGTGGCGTTTGAGACAGCCGGCTTTTATGTTTTTACACAGGAATATGCACCATTAGGTAACAAGACTGTTTTTAATTTAATATATATGTATTTTCTCCAACTGCAAATATATACATATAAAGTTTATAATATTTTACCATTTAAGGTGATCTTACTTCTAATGTGACTGATACGGGTGTTGGTGAAGTTTATAGCAAGCGGGTGGCGAAACAAATTGCATCTGCTTTAGATTACATGCATTCAAAGTAGGACAAGTCGTTGTTTATTTATTACACATTTAATCTTAATTTTTAAAGTTTTTGTAATTTACTGTTGCCCTATACAGAGACATAGTACATCGTGATGTTAAGCTGGATAATGTTTTAATATATCGTTCTGACTTTTCACGTGTCAAATTATGCGATTTCGGGGAATCATATCAGTCTGGTACAGTGGTTGAAAGACGGAACGAATGGCTGCCCTATAGCCCACCAGAAGTATTAGATATTAAGCCGGAAGGAACTTATAAGTAAGTATCTACATGCATACCTATTTTAAATAATATTTACGTAATATTAATTGCCATCGAAAAAAAAGCAATAAGCCATAAAAGCCATACATGAAAAAAGGCCCCAAAAATAGGAAAAATGGCCCCAAAGTTCGTTATGTTGTTATCAATACAAAATTTTGGAGACAATTTTTTATTTTTGGTTTGTGGCCATTTGTCATTGGTTGCGTTTTTCATGGAGCCACTGTTTATTTAAGGAATTTTACAAATAAAGGATTATATCTATCTTAGTTTTACCAGAACTTAAAAAATCCATTATAGAAACAAAACTGTTCTATTTATTTATTTATTTATTTATTTATTTATTTCTTTATTTGTCCATGGAGAATATCCTTACAATGTACAACAATATTAAATTTAACAAAGAGTTGAGACACAATTATATACATACATTAACATGCTATTTGTTTAGAAAAATGAGAATTAGATTTTTTATAACATTAATATTTGAAGAATAGTCAATAAATCTATAAAATTGATTAAAATTATTGCACATCCTTCTAAGTGGGTCATAGTGGTATATTAAAAGAAATTTCATTTATAAGAAATCCACAGCATAAGTCTCCTCTAATAACATTCGTAATAAATGACACGTTCATCATAGTTCTACGGCTCTTTAGAGTGGGCAGCTTGATAAGAGCAAGTCTAGCTGATTATGATGGTAAGTTGAGAGGGTTAAAACGTAGTCCACGCAGACAAAACAACAGAAACTGCTTTTGAACTGACTCAATCGCATTTGAATGAATTTGATAGATAGGATCCCATATTATCGAGCCATGTTCCAAAATTGGGCGTACAAGTGAAGTATATAACGTTTTAGTTATGTATGGATCGTTAAACTCTTTTGCCCAGCGTGTTAAATAGCCAAGTGTAACTCGAGCTTTATTAATTGCACTTGTTATGTGCGGAACATAATTCAATTTCGGATCAAATAAAACGCCCAGATCAATACAATTAGTCTACTTGATAACTACCTAAGAAATAATTTATAACAGTTTAATTATTTCTAGAAAATCGCATAAGTTTGCATTTCAAATTTAACTCCATTAAATTTATACTGCACCTTTCATAAAATGAATCCAAGTCCATTTGAAGCCGCTGTTGATTCAAAAGCTGGTTATGGGTTATGAAAATCTTTACATCATCCGCGTACATTAAGATATTTGAAAATTTTATAATTTGCGGCAGGTCACTAAGGTACAAAGAGAATAGCAGTGGGCCACCTTGTGGTACACCTGAAGTAATCTGTATACATTTTGATAATATGTTATTGAAACAAACAGTTTGTGTCCTGTTTGATAAATATGATTGAATCCACTTGATAGCAACAAACATAGTTTCTTCAAAAGTATTAAATTATTTACCTTATCAAAGGCCTTGCTGAAGTCTGTATATACGACATCTGTTTGATTTCTATGAAAAAATCCACGATTAATTATGGTTGTAAAGTGGATCAAGTTTGTAGAAGTAGAGCATCCCTTTTGAAATCCGTGTTGAGAAGGAGAAATAAAATTTGAGGTTTGGTAATATACATAAATGCTCCGTAATTAGTTTTTCTAAAAGTTTAGGTATAGTTCTTACATTTGCTATACCTCTATAATTTTCAACATCAGCTTTTTTACCAGATTTAAACAGTTTAACTATAAATGATTCTTTCCAAATTTGCGGTAGGAATCCATATTTAATTGATGTATTGAACATAATTGTTAAAGGGATGGCTAATGCTTCAGCACAGTTAATTAATATATTACTGGGGATTTTGTCCGGTCTAAAACAATATGAAAATTTAAGCCTTTTTAATTGACAAGCAACCGTAGAAATATCCAAAAGTGGTAATGATATATTTTGATCCTCAGTTAGAAAATAAGGATAATCTGTTGTATCATCTATATAAAAATTATTTGTTTTTTTTTATTAAATCGTCCTGACAATTTCTCTTTAGATTACAAATATAGCACTTACATACATCGTTACATATTTGAATCGGCATATTAATTTAGTATTTTAACAACAAAGAAAATGTTATTAAAAAAAAATTACTTTTATTATTTACAGAACTGATCCCAGTCACGATGTGTGGCAATTTGCAATTGTTATATTTGTATGCTTGACGGGCTGTTTGCCATGGCAAAAAGCCGCATCCGATGATCCTCGATATGTTCGCTATTTAATTTGGCAGAACACTATGATGTTAGCCATACGACGTACACCAAAGTTATTTAAACTTTTATCGTCAAAAGCACAACGAATGTTTAAGAGATTTTTAGAGCCAAAGGCAGACAGAAGACCAAAGAATCTTACCGACTTGGCCAAGTTTTTGGATGATCGTTGGCTAGCAAAAACGGCAGAGAAAGAAATGGCTGAATACGAAACAGATGAATTGTGTCCGTCGATGTATTCATTTCACAGTAGCCCGGATGAGAAAAATCGTTTGTTATATAATTTAGCTGACTGTGGTATTGAGACAAATGTTGATAGGCATACCAAAAAAATGCGAATCAAAGAATGGATTGAGTCGTCCGTAATAACAGAAGAGGAAGAGGTATGGCGTTTCTTTAATTCTAAAAATAATCGTATTTATTTACAATTAATTCTCTTAATGCAGGAGGAGCTTGATGAAACTAATTCGGCCTCGTCACCGTCATCTTCTGTATCGCGAGAACCAGTTCGAGGTCACATTTCATCTTTGCGTACTTCATCCACCGAAAAGTCTAAGGAAATCAAAACTACTTTAAAAGATGCCAACCAAAAACATTTTGACCCACGTACTGGCGTTGTGCAGCAAGGACCAAGTGAAATGGGTGTTGTTGCCAGACCAAAAACTGAAAGTACCTTTTCAGCAACCAGTAGTATGTCTACGATAAATAATAATGACAGCTTGGCTGGTAGTATTCTAACATTGGGTTCTCGTCCAGATTTATTGGCTAGTAACATGGAAATTTATAATTCCGCTTGTACTGATCTAAATCGTTTAGGTGAGCTTAACGGTAGCTTCGATCAACTCTCTTTCCAAATGCTTAGCAATAGTAATTTAGCATTAACAACAAGTCAAGGAGATAATATTGCAGCAACTCCTCAACAATTGGCAACTACTAAAAATTCGATTGGCGTTAATACGGGACATTCTCTAACACCTAATAAAAGTATATTACAACGATCAAAATCTAATTCCGTTAGAGCTGCTCTTTTTGCCAGCACTCCAACTTTAGATAACAGAAATGCTATTGAGTGGAACATGTCTAATAACAGAATCATAGAGCCTAACAATAACAACAACAATAAATCGGTTACTTTTATGGGGTTGGCAAATTCGTTTCAGACTTTAGCACCCATTTTAATACCTGCAGGCGTGAACATTAATATGAATAACACAACTACTTCCAATACTAATCACACATCATTCTCGCAAAATCAAAACCTAATTCACCCACAGCAACAACATCAACATCACAACACTAATAATATCAAATTTCCTTATTACGATTCTACAGTTAAAGACAGCGCTTACGGTTCTTCAGAAATTAATAATGACGTATACACATCCCAACAACCAGCATCAAATGGTAAGCTAAACGGTAACGCACCTTTACTCATTCGACAAAATACTACTTCCACTACCGTACGAACTCAGAGCTCTCAGCAACAGAGAAGCTATGTTGCAGCTTCCCCAACAAGTATGAAAGACACAGCATATGATCGATCCGTGACGAATAATGTTCGCAGAAAATTAATTTAAATTATCAATTGCGATAATAGAACTCAACCACTTTAATTACTTAACTATCTACTACGTATTGTTAATTTGATAATTTTTACTTTTATGTTTTCTTATTGTTAGTTTTTAAATAAAAAAAAAAATGAAAAATGTATCATCAGATTCATTTTATAATTGAAGAGGGCTTGAATGCCTTAAAACTACGATCATTTACCAAAGAATTTCTAAAACCGATATCAAGTCTTGAATTGTCTTGTTATAAATCAGGACCATCGCGAATAGATAATACGTATTGCAGCAAACTACACTCTCACCGTCAGGAACCTGTAACTACATATATTTACACTGGTCGACGTTCATAAATGAACAATAGTTGACAGCAGTTGAAACGGCATTGCACTCGCTCGAGCACAAGAATTTAATTATGGAAGCCACATCCGCCATGGGGAAAGCACGTATAACCAGGTATGCCTGCAAAGGTACGCAGCAAGTGGAGTTCTATCACCTCTTTTATGATTTAATTAGCACGATTGTTTTTATAAAATTGTTTTTTTTTTTGCAAATTTCAAGTTTTAACCACACAGCTTAAAGCACACCAGCTGACTTCGAATATTCAAAATTCCCTTTTCCACATCACTTTTGTCCACGTATGTTAAAAATTAGGGAGTTTTGTTTTTGGGAAAGTGAACTCCCCGAGAACTCATTTCTTCGGGAATATTCATAATTGGACTGTTAGTGTTTCCGGCATAATTCTGAACAATTAAAAATGCTGGGGAAAAAATATTCTGAACTTTTTCTATGCTTTCGTATGATACTTTATGACATAGAAGCAGGATCTTTGCAATTAGCATTCGAATGGGCCACGAAACATTAAACTAAAGAATTTATATGTTGAAAGACCCCAGTGGAAGTGACAAAAGGACGAATTAAGTTCAAAATTTTTCTCCTTACTTTAAGTACGATTTGTATTTACAAATTTGATTGCGAATGTTATGGAACGATTTTTATTTTTTTTTTATTTAAGAAATTATGTTAATCCCTCATAGGAGTGAAATATAAAAGCTAGAATTGAATTATATCGGATTTTAAGCTTCCTATAGTTGTGTCGACTGACTGACTTTTTGTATTGAATTGGGGTTTTATGCCAGTACCCATTTTCTTTAACTTTAGTGAGAAGTTCTCGTGACGAAAATATGTGAATCAAATTATTCCATCGTTTCTCGAAAAGTGAGAAAAAAATGAATCTGTAACTCATGTCGAAAACTTCCAAAAATGCTTACCTTGTTACGTTAGAAATGTCAGAAAATATAGTTCGATGTCGATATGTAATTAAAGGCGATAAGAATGCTAGCTAAAACAATCTTCGACGGCGACCAAAATACACTACAATAGAAGAATATAAACGGCGGCGTGAAATATACAACCGTCGGCTATACAAAATAATGTGTAGTGCGGCGTTAGTGTCTGTTATTTGCAAAATAGTTTTGGAAGCACTTTCTATTAAAAACATTTTTAATCATTTTTCTAACACAAAAACAAAATTTTTAAAATAATCATTTAACAATTAGTTAACCACGAAATACCTATTTTTTTCATTAATTTTATTTCCAATAACATTGTTATGGTGGTACTTCACCGCGATTTGTGAATATATTTGACAGTTCAAAGTGTGAACTTTTTCCGCAAAAGTTTTACAGACACAGTATTTCTGTAAATTTGCGAGTAATTTTCTTACTGTTACTGTTACTCACAAAAAAACTTACAGGTTCAGTTTAGTGAGAAAATCAACTATTTGTTTCAATTTATGACATTTTGTATATTAATTATAATTTTTTAAATTACTACGAACTGTTTATTATTAATATTTGTTAATATTTATACAGGCTAAAGTTCGTAAATGTTTATAATCAGAAAAATGTGAATATCTCGTAAACAGCATTACGTAATATGTATCATTCCTGCACCTAAATTTCATGTACGAAATTATATTGGAATCATACACGTAATTTTTTAATTCATTTTATAAAAAGAGGCAGCTAAAATAGTCTGTCTTAATAAAATTAAGCAAACATTTGGAAAAAAGCCGCTTAAAAGACATTTTTACTTGCATATATGTACATACAGTGGCTCGATAAAGTCTACATACTTTTTTTTGTAGATTTTTTTTTTATCTAAATAAATACTTTTATCTTCTGACAAAATTTTAGTTGTTTTTAAATAAATTTTGCAATTAAGTATGTAGACTTTTTTGTGCCACTGTAACGAGTATATGTACTCATATATTATGTTTCATTTTGCTCATCTTATCAACTTTTAATTTAACCAGTTGTCAGATTAAATTACGAAATTAAAAGTGAAATAAATAATTTTGTTAATTACTCGCAACAATGAGAATAATGAATAAATTTGAATTTCTAGCGCACGTGTTGGGATCTTATTCAAAATAATATTGCAATAAATTTTATTAAATTCAGACTAAAGAAAAACAATGTGAAAATTAATTGTTTATATTAGAAAAATAAAAAATGTATTTATTGAGAAAAAAAATGGTTACATAAAAATTAAACCTTAGCAATGAGTGCAGAAAAAGGGATGGGAATACCATCATGATTTATAAATTGGTCTTAAAAAGTCTTTAAAGGTCGCAAAAAAATACACAAGGACCAATAACACACATTTATAAGGCTCACTGTGTAAGCGAATTTCGAATGTAGTTCCCATCAAGGCGAATTCAAAGTTATAATATTCGCCTACTTCGCCGCTCTCTATCAGATGTCAGAACAAATTCGGGGCGAGCATACCTGTTATCAATATGCCTTGGTTTCCATTATGAAAACTTGTTATTTGACTTTTATTAAATTAAATTTAACTTAGCAACGATTTAATCTAAAATTGATTTAATATACTATTGCTTTAATAGAAATCAAACATTAATTTAACCATTGAATACAAATCATGTTGTCTGTTTCAAGTAAAAATAATAAATTGCCAGAGTATCGCCCCACCATTAATTTTTAATAATTTTTTTATTTATCAATCAGCTTGTGTTTTGCAATAAGCATTGCAACCTAACCCAAAGATATCATTCACAATTGATAGAATAATTTTGCAATTACATAAATTTGCAATCTCAAATGCACAAGATTGTGAATACGGCTATAGATTTTTTAATGAATAGTTATCAGATAAAAGACAAAATCTCAAATTAAATCAGACAATTTTGAAAAGAAATAAAAACAAAACTATACCAAATAAATTTTTAATAAAAAAAAAACAAACTTTAAACTGACTTCTCATTGAAAACGCATTTGCACAAACTGACTTGACTGAGATTTCACTGCAGTTGTTGTTTAAAAATAAATTATCATCTGTTTAATTGTATTTGTTTAGTATTTAAGTTTAATTGATAATAATTTTCAAAACTACATAAAATATTTTTATTAAATATTTACCGATGTAAGACAGTAAGTATCAAGGGGGAAAAGAATAAGTAGGAGAATTAATGATGAAGTTAATTAAAATACAGCGAAATTAAATTAAATAAGCTTTGCATCAGCTGGGTTACGAACTCATGATCTTTTCGTTTACTAAGACAGGGATTTATTTTATATTTCTAGATCAAATAGAGAGAATCTGTCAAAATGCAGGTCATGTGAATGCTGGGCAAACAACCGCTTTAAGTTCAATTGCTTTATATAAAAGATAGACAGAGAGAGAGAGATAGAGAGATAGAGCTGTCACTTATGCATGATGTGCAAATTATTTATTAACTGTTTTACTTCGCCCGACGATTCTTGGGTAGGCGCGCTCTGTAACATAAATTAGCATAGTACTATTCACGTAAATAATTATGATGTTGATGAATTGACGTGATCAGGGATTGAATTGAATTGATGCTCTTAGTTCATCACTTCAGCCTTAAAAAGATTCTGATAAACAAACAGATTTTGACAAAACTTTTACCAAATTAAAAATATTTATTTACAGTAGCGAACGAGATACTGTGGGCTATTGTGGCCTTAGTATTTCTTTGCATCTCATTTTTTTTTTTTTTTTGCTATTACAGATAATATTACATGTATTCATTTGTAGATAAATTATAATGTGATTTAAAAAATGTATTTAATGTATAATTGTACTTATATTTTTCTATACTAGAGAGCTCGTTTAAGGGACAGTGTATAAAAATATGTTATTGAAACTATTCTTTTGTTATTTCTAAGTATAATTATAAGAAACATTTTGCTGAAATAAATGATTAAAAAAAAAAAAAACAAACGTAATATTTAATATCTAAACATCCCTTTAGTTTTCAACTACACGGCTGAATAGAACAAACGTTGTTTTCACTAGAAGCCACTAAGCCTCATCAGTATTCATGTGTAAATGCTTTCACTACTTGTTAGTTAGCTCTGTTGAAAGTGATTATTTATCTCATTTATATACATTTCGAATGCAAATAGAATACAAGACTTCTACTCCTAAATTGATGTTAGCTGATGTCTTTTTATTTTTTAACATACATATATTAAACATTACAGTGTTGTCAATGAATTTGTCCTACAATGCACATCTTCCTGATTTTATGTTCTACTTAAGACAAAACTTTTTTTGGTAGTAAAAGCATTTACACTTGAAAACTGACTTGTGGCTTCTACTGAAAACAACGTTTGTTCTATCTTCTTTCAACAAATATTAATAATAAGCAGCTCGTAGTAATTACAAAAATTACAATTAATATACAATAAGAAATTTGCTTCTATATTTGGATGTGGGAGAACTGTAGGAATGTTAAAGGAACTAAATAGAGAGAGAGAGAGAGAAAGTGTAAATAGATTTAGTTCATTGAAAGCTATTTTGTTTTTACATTTAATTATTGTTTTTTTTTTTAAATATAAACATGTTAAATAGCTGAAACTATGAACATATGTTCGAGACTAGTGTGCAAACATAAAAATATATAAAACCGATTATCGAACATACGTGGCCAGCGCATTTTGAAAATTCACGTTAATTTTTGATCAGACCTCGTATACGAATTCATGCAAATATACTTATGTACAATTAAATAATAGTAGACGTAGTTGTTTTATGGGATTTTTTTATGATAATTTCTCTATGAATATTAAAAAGGAGTTATTTACATCTAGAATACGGTTGATTGTTTCGGCCATTGTTTATATTTCAATCATAATATAATGATAGATGATAGTTGTTTTAACCATATTTTCTCTTTGCGTGAAACATATTTAAAGACATGATTTCATTTGTATCTTTAGGCTAAATCAAAAGTGCCTTTTTGGTTCAGAACAATTTCGATTAATTTTTTTACTAAAGAGCTTTTATTTCTGTTAAAACAAAAAAGCTGTCATTAAAATTTTAAGAACATTAACTCTTTAGATAATACACCTTTAACCTTATACCGGTAATTAATTATAGTTAATTATCTATAGCCAGAGAGAAGGTTAAAAGCAGAAGAGAAACCAAAAAAAAATATATATATATATATATATATATATATATACACATATATATATATATGTATATGTATTTCAAAAACAAGTTAATAAACTTGATAATATTATAGACTTTTTTTGGTTTCAATTCATATTTTTTTTTTCTTGTTATAATTGCACTGTTGGTCGAAACTTGCCAACAGAAGATTAATTTTCATTACATTCCTAAACATTAGCCAGAATTAGGTGGTTTAAAGGTGGCAATGATTGCCTATTAATGCAGAGGTTGCCGGTTCGATTCCGTCCTAAGACTGTGAAGGTTTTCTGCCGACAAGCCAGAAAATCGGAACGCGGCTTTGTGTCTTTAAAAAAAAATAACGCAATTTTGAAGGCTGCGTACTCAAGCATATTTTAATTTTTGCCATGAAATTTTAGAACAACAATTTAATAATTTATTTGTTGTTCCAATGGACAGTAAAATCTTTTTTCCGTATTTAAATATTTTGATCGACACTGTAGTAATTCATATACAATCTTGATGTCCACATACGACGTAATCCTCCCAACATTTAAATTTAAAACACACTATTATTGTACGAGTACAATACCGACGAACAAAATTTTGTATCTCTGTGTACAAACAGAAAAAAAACTCCCTTTTGAGTAAAAGATGCTTTAGCCGATCTCAATACAATTTTTTTTTTTATTTTTCGTTTTATTTTATTTTTAAATCATTTTTTCTACATGATAAATATAAGAATAATAAAAACAAAACAACAACAATATTAAAAAAAATCGAATGTAAACATTGAACATTGAATTTAAAATCTCAGTTTAAGTTGAGCTTTCATTAGCAACACAAGTGTGATTAAAAACTTTTTTTTCTTTATTTTTGAAAAACACAGAATTCAATGACGCGATTTCAAAAAAAAAAAGTATATTGAAATAAAATAAAACTTGTGTTTATTTATAAGGCGGCCTACACACTATTATTATTTTACTAAGTGATAAAAGAATTGTTTTGTGGAACCTAAAATTAATTCTAAAATTCCAATAATTGATTGTTTTTCAACTATTGATTTGCATTTCTACGTATCAGATATCTTAAAAAGAAATAATTTACAATCAGAATTTTATTAAAAAAAAATGTTTTTGCAAAAATCTATGTGGATGTTGTTGGTCGTATTATCAATTTCACTGAATATCAGTTGTGGTGATATAAAAAGCGATGGCAAATGTAAGTTTAAATAAAAAAAGAAATACAAAATCCGTTTATGATAAAAAAAAGCTTTTTAATTTTTATAGTTTCAAAGTAGTTAAAGTGATAAAATTAAGAGAACTTGCACATACACACACACATGTTAATTTCCATATTTCTCACTCAGATGCCCATCAAATTTAAAAAAAAAATACTGCGATTTTTAAATAGATTATTTTTTGTCGAGACGTAAGATTGAGTGACTACGTTTTAAGCCAAAAACTTAATCGAAATGCTTTAATAGTTCAACTTTTATTTTCAATATTATTATTATTATTCTTATTATTATTATTATTATTATTATTATTATTATTATTATTATTATTATTATTATTATTATACATCACTATTTTCGGTAAAAAAAATGTGAAATAAATAAAAACTAAAAAGATATGCTCGCGAATTCCCAATTTTTTATATTTAGAAATATATTATTGGGCCTTACTACGGTTCTCGAATCGACTTCGACTGTTGTACTAGATTAAAGAAACACACAACATTTTTCTTTAATCTATTACAGCAGTCGAAGTCGAATCGAGAACCGCAATAAACCCCAATGGGGGATTAGATCTGAAAACAAGCCATAACGATCAGTACCTCGTTTCTGTAACTAATGTCCGAGTTTCTCGTACATCAAAACGTTTATTATCATTCTGAGGAAAAAATTTAAATTTTCGTACTTTTATAAGCTTTGCATGGTTGGTCAACCTACAAAAGGCCACGCGACAAGTATAAAATTTCTCTTTTTTTTTCTCGATGTGAGAACTTCTCACAAATTACAGAAACGAAGTACTGGTTCCTTCCGTAGCCCATATTTCAAAAAAAATTTTTTGCTGTGCAATGCATTATAGTCCTACTTAAATGAGTTAGGGCTTTTTTTAATTACTGTAAATCTGTTATTCGTCAACATAGGAAACTATTTTTTAAGGTAGGTGTATATGAGTATTGTATACCAGAACATGCAAAAAAACCAATTTTGAAAAAAACGAGATACGACCTTTCTATATTAAGCCATCGATATGCATAAATTTTGTTTTAACTTCGAAATGGAATAAGAGTTTTTTTTCATAAATTAGTACCGAGATGGCATTAGATACAATTATTTAAAAATATTGTTATTCAAAACATAAAAGTTATTATTATGGATAGTGGCTGTTTGTTAAAGGTAATGATGGAATTGGGGGCGGTGGCTTAAGCTGCAGCAAATGATGAAATGATGTAGATGAGGAGAATTTTAAAAATTACATATATACATTTTGTTTGCAAATCCTCGCAATTTAAAAAAAAAATTGTTAAAAATTGTTTGTAAAATTTTTTACGTATTTTTTTTTTTTTAATTTTTGTCCATGTGAGTAGTAGGAATAAATTTATGGGGGCTGAGATGAGAAAAAACTGAAACTTTTGGTACTTTTCAATGCATGGTACTCTTATTAGATACTTTTTTGGCACTTTTATTCCAGAGAAATTCTTTTAATGGATTTAAATGCAATTTAATAGACAGATACCATGTGACCCAGATTAAAATATAGGCTACTTTTTAAGGGGAAAAAATGGGACAAGTTAGCAGTTTTGGTAGCTTTTATTTTTGTACTAACATTTGATAAATTTTTGATAAATATATATACTTTCTGTGCTCTGAAGTGGGAAAAAACTAGTAGTTTTTGTACTCATCTACTAATGGTACTTTTGCCCTTTTGGTGCATTTTTACTTTTGGTACTTTTTCTCTTAAGGAATTCATTTAATGGATTTGGAAAACGGATAGCATGTGACCAAGATTAAAATATAGGGAATTTTTGAAGGGCTAAAAACTAGAAAAATTTTTACTTTTTTTACATTAGTGCAGAGTGTAATTTCTGGGAGGTAAAATAATAAAAATCTAGTACTCTTCAAATATACAGTGTATTTTTGGGGTGTAAAATGGGGATAAGTTGGCCGAGATATGACTTTGCCATTAAGATCTTGGATTGGAAAATTTACTATTGGCTCTACTCCAGCATGAAGATTAGTTAAATGCAAAAATATGCCAAACAATATTTATTTTACACAAACTCAACCCTAGAATTGATTATCTTGCCGGCAGAAAATATCCAGGGTCTGTGGCCGGAATCGAAACGGCATCCCCGGACTCAATAGGATAGAATTTCTACCTATCAGCCACGGCGGTAATGAAAGAAAGTTATTTATTTTAATTTTTTTTGCTAGTTAAGCGGCCGATGTAGGTAGTTTAAACCTAAACAAGCAAAAAAAAACACAAAAATATACAACTTCAAGAGTAAATACAGATATAAAATTTAACTTAATCTCTAATCTAGTTCTTAAAAACCCACTCTTACTGTAGCAATTGAAACATCTGAAACAAGTTATAGATTTCAAAAAGAAAATAAAAATAAAGACAGCGAATACCGCAATGCTCAATCACACTTCTTATTAAAAATCAAAAATTAAAATAACTTTTTATTTAAAATAAAGTTAATTGTTTTTTACTTTGTTCAAACAATAAACCAAATTTCAGCTACTATCTAAAAGACTTATCTTAAGTGGTTAGCAGACGACAGAATAAAACCGGCGTTGCAAATTAATTGAAAAAAAAAAAAAAAACAAAATTAAATCGCTTATCGCATTAAAAATCGGGATATATGAGAATTGATTTTTAAATTTTGTTTTGCAGAGTCTTGAATGATTTGCAGAGTCTTGAAATAAAGCAGGTGGGACACGCTTTAAGTTCAATAAATTTTATGCAAGACTTTTTACATTTATTTGCTACTAAATAACTCACCGGCGTGCTTCGCAACACTACAAAATGACAGATAATTAATTGTCTTTATTAGTTTTAGAGATATACCAAAATTAATATTTGATCACTCCTTCATAATTTTTCTTTAAAGCCAATCTTAATAATCTCGGAAATATATATATTTTTTTATAAATTCACGCCATTGTGCGAAGAGCAAAATACAAAAAACAAACAACAGTTTATTATTAACCAGGATTTCTTTAGAAAAACCGAAAATTCGGGGGAATTTTTTTATTCAAAATAGTTAACAAGAATTTCTGAATTGAATTGCGAAAAAAATAGCTTGTTAATTATAAAACCATACAGGTTTGCAACACAGGCACACACACAAAGAATGACGTACAAAAGTGGTTTGTTTTAGCTAAATAAAAGTGTAAATACCTATGGGGTTTTTTTTTATAAATGTTAACACGTACATAAACAACTTTACTTAAATTAATTATGAATATGATGAATAAAAATTATAAACTGGTCTAGTTGATAGAAACTCATAGTAAATGCAATTGCAACTGAAATGCATTGAACGCATTGAGAATTTATTTAATTAAAATAGAATCCACATGGTGTTATTTTGTTGTTAAACGGTTTTACAATTGGATTTACCCTTGATTTACGAGGAAGTAATACTGCACAATGCAATGATCATTTTGAAAATTTATGGTTTTGTGAGTTCCATTCTATTGAGAATATTAATGAAAATAAAATTTATTCTGAGTAAACAATTAATTGGTAAAAAATCAGACAAATAACTAATAATTTTATGAAAATTAAAGAAACCACTACAAGGACAAGTGCCATTAGTTAGATTAGTATCTCAAATGAACGGCTGCAATGACAAGTTAATGTGAGTTAATGTTTTTGTCTTTAAAAAGAAGGGTTAAAAGCCTATTAAAGATCTCGAAATTATTTTTTACTTATTGGGATTCGAGTCGGGGTACTTCGGCTTTGTAGATAGACACACTAACTACCACACTGCTACACCTCGCCACATTTCACCAACCAGTTCACATAAGAACTGAAATTTCGTAATTTTTACATTGGCAATGTTAATTTCTTGAAACTAGTTTTGAACAAAAAATTTTTTATAAAATTTTGTTCTTTAATTGTTTGAAAATTTTTCAATTTTAGACGAATTATGAAGTCATTTTCTAAATAATTTAAATTTAAATTTAAACACAAATAAAATTTAAAAAATCGGTCAATGAATTGGGTGGTGGAAGGTAACGTAAGGTAAGATGTGTAGCAACTTGCCCCGATTTTCAAATAACTTCATGGGAATAACCTGCAAACAAACAAAAAAAAAATTATTATGAAAATCGTTCTACTAATGCAGGAATTATTCGAAAATGAATATTTTAGGGAAACGAATTTCCACCCAATTTTAGGAAAAATTATTTGAACAAATTGCAGGCAAACCCACACAAACTAAAAAACAAGAGCTTTTAAAAGTGAAGTTATTTAATAAATAATCACCCCTATCGAGAATAATTTTTCCCTTGTAATTTTTTCACTTTTCACGTATTTGCAATCATGAAAAACTCCCACGAAAAAAGTTTATTCAGTTCATAATAACAACATGAAAAAATGTTCACTGAAAAAAATTTCCCTTATCGTGAATAATTTTTTCCCTCGGAATTTTTTCACTTCTCGGTTAAAACTACGATTTTTTGGAGTAACAATACGAACTACACTAAAAATTCGATATAACGAATTTGAAGGGGATCGCAAAAACCTTCATTATATTGTTTCGTTGTACATGCATATATAACAGTCAAACTTTGGTAAAACGAAATCTGAAGAAAAACGAAAAAAAATTGAATGAATACTTCTTTCTCAAAATTTCTTCGTTATAACTATAGTGTATTTCTGTATGAGAAACTTTGCAATGAAAATGTTTTTGCACAAGACTCAGATCCGTTCTATTAATTATTAGTTGTTACTATTTCTTTTTAGGAAATTTCATTTACTTTAAATGACATTTTTTAAATTTTTTTATTTCAACATGTAAAAATAGAATAAAAATGAATTAAATTAATTCTCGTATTCTATTTCATTTGAAAACTTGGTTAAATAGTTGATATTCTTTCCCAATTAGTATCCACTTTACGAAAATTGTAAAAATGGGCAAATGAACTGATGAGAGGGTGTAGCGGACTTGAAATCGCTGCTAAACTGATTGGATTATACCTAGTAATGTTTTTCAACATAAAAACTCTTAGTAATTTGAATTTTCATTAATTCAATAAAACTGATCTTGACGCTGATAATATTAATTTTCAATTTTTTAAATTTTATTAAAATTTTGACTTTATATTCAGAAAATGTTTTCTTAAATTTAGTGTGTGTCTTTTTGTGTGTTTAAAAAACCTTAAAACATCAATCGATCATGCTTAAAAAAGTTGTATCTTATTGATGATTACCTTGTGTCTCCAATGCATCCAGCCAGCCAAGCCACCAGCTCTCCACTCAAACGTAGTGAAACCGTTTTAGGTTTTCAGAGTAATTATATAAAATACTCATGTAAATTAAAACAAAACAATCACACATCTGAATGCTTTAAAAAAAACATGACTGATAGCGTGTAGTCTCACGGCAAACATAAATTTTGTTCAATTGCACACGATACAAAAACAACAAACAAAATAACAAACCCAACCAACTGTTAAGACGGTGTATTCTCGAAAATCCACTATTGTGTGATAAATTTTGAAGCTAACAAAAAATGACTCATAGCAAACAACAACTCATTGAAAATAATTCAAAACTGTTTTTTTTTTTTTAATTTCTTTTTCAATATATTTGGGTTTTTTCTATTCTTCCCAAAATGCTGTTCAAGGTTAAAATATTCAAGGGCTCGTTGTACTCGAAGCTTTTAATAATTCCGGTGCACGGAACGATTTACAAACTCCCATAAAACAGTTAAGAAATGTTTTACCGGTTTAGTTTTAGACTTAAAAAAATTTTTTTTTGCTTGATTTTTTTTTTTATTAAAATATTTAATCAAAAGTGAAAAAAATTGCAAGGTCCTAAGATAACAAAAAAAATGCAGCGAAACTGGTTAATAATTTAAAACATGTTTTCACGCTAATTAATGTTGTGTGTGTATGTTAATTTCTTTTTTTTTTTTTATTTTTTTTTTAATAAAAAAAAGATCTATCAAGTTGTGTTGTTTTGGGTACAGAATTATATAAAAAAAATATTTTTTATGAATACAAATTTCCTTTAAATTTTGAGAGATTGTTACTGATTTGCTGGCCAGTCTGTCTATAGAATAGTTTTCAACAATATTCAACATTTTCACACAGCACAATGCCGCCAACCTTATCATAATGTCAAGTGTATATATATTTAAAACTTAAATGTATTGAAAGATGACCAACCAACCAAGAGACCAACCTGTTTTGCGGTAAGAACTTGAAAAAATTTCAATCTTTTGGATTTCATGAAAAAATATACGAGTATTTATTAAATTTTACGATTATATTTAAGTTTTAATTTAGGCGCTGCGCTATGTGCAGAATTTAAAATAGATTTAATAAAAACAAAACCTGTGTCTGAAAATAATTTACACACATCTACGCTGATCAGTGGGACAAGATTTTAAGACATTTTTCAGCTGAATCGACATAAAAATGCTCTATATCTTTGTGGTTAAAGGAGCAAGGTGTTTACTTGTGGCCCATTTTATGCACAAATTATACTACGGCTTCGCAAAAACGAATGTTAGAATTTTATGGAAATTGTAATTTTACAATTCCGCTTAACCGAATTAGACTGTAAATGTCCCGACATATTATATAACGTTGGTTCACGACAGTAAATTTCAAAAGGAATTGGTATTTTCTTTGCAAGCATTAAGATCTGACACAATGGTGGTTAGTGCCAATCCTGACTGCTGATTTTCCTTATATTACACCCAAGAAAGTATACTATATTAATGTACGTTATTGTAAAATCAGTTTTACTTTTTTTAATAAAAAGTTATATTAGTACCAAAAGTAACAGATTTTCATTATTTTGCCCCTAAGAAAGTACGCTGTAAGTCAATGTAAAAAACCTAATAAAAACAAAACCTACCAAAAGTACAAATTTTACGCCATTTTAACACTTAAAAAGTACCCTATCAAATTGCGTCAAAAACCATTAAAAAAAAGTACCAAAAGTACTTTTAAACCTTTTCTAGACTTTCACAAATAATTCAAGACCAAAATTAGCCAAATCGGTTCAGCCGTTCTCGTGTTTTAGCGAGACTAACGAACAGCAATACATTTTTATACATGTATATATAGATTAAAGGAGCAAGGTGACTTCTTGTGAACCGTCTTACGCACAAATTATAGTTTATTAAATTTACGATAGAAATTCCTTTCGCAATAGAAATGATTTTTTTTTTTTTTTTTGGTTGGACCAACACTTAAAAGATATGCTCCTACTTATGCCATGGTTAGGGCGGTTCGATGGTGAAATGTAGAAGGCTTAATTATTTTACTCTGCTATTGCATGTTTTTGTTATTGTTAAGAGCAGTGTTAGTTACAGCGACTCTGGTGTTAATTAGACGCATTAACTTTCTTAAGCTGTACGAGCAGGCATTTTATTAATTGTTTTACTTCGCCGACGATTCGACGAAGCAGGGCAGTGTGTTGTACATTAGCTTGGAACTGTATCAGTAGCTGTCGGAACAGAGAATTAATGATGTTGATTGACTTGCTCTGACCAGAGATTGAACCCAGCTCCTAAGACATAGTTTGCTTTTTAGTCAACGCGTTAACGACAACCTCTTGCAATTTACAAAATATCAAACTTTACTCTTGATAATAATTTTTTCATTGTTTTTAGTGCGAGTTTGCATTGTGGAATCTCGCGGTCATTACCGCAAGGCGCCGCAGTTCTGTCCCTTGCTCGAAGCGGCGAGCAATATGGAGTGTGTACTGGGTATTGATCGTCTGGATTGTGTACGTCGTATACACAAGGGTACTGCACACTTTGGTGTCCTGTCCGCCGAAGATTTAGTGGCTGCACGATGGGCCAGTGTAGAAATACTGGTGGCAAGTGAAATGAGATCACACGATGCACACTTTGAATATGAAATAGTAGCAGTAGTGGATAATGAAGCGGACATTCACACAGTTCATGATCTAAGAGGTGCTAAGCTGTGTCATCCGGGTTATGGTTTGAAAAATCATTGGACTGATGTATTGGCTAATGTGAGTTTTAGAAAAAAATTTAAAGAATTTTATTTTGAAAACAACTTCTGTATACAATTTTTAGTATTTTGAGTCAACAATGGTGGCAAAATCTTGTGATCCTGAAATGTCTATTTCCGAGGATCGAATAAGGTCCTCAGCCCGTTTCTTTGGACCCAGTTGCAAGGCTGGTCCATGGGTGCCAAATCAAAAGCAGGATCGTCAGCTAAAAGATCGATATCCTTCATTATGTCAAATGTGCTATGATCCTTACAGATGTGATATTGGTGATAAACATTGGGGCCGTAGAGGTGCTTTATACTGTTTGACCAGTGGTGGTGGCAGTGTTGCTTGGGCTCGTTTGGATGATGTTAAAAGTCATTTTGGTGTAAGTTTGTTTTTGCATTAAAATGTTTATTTGAAACTAATAAAAGTCTCCCTCTCTCTCTCTCTCGTGTGTAAAATAGTTGTCTGGTATACAGGCTCAAGCCAATCCTGGTGAATACAGCTATTTGTGTGCCGATGGCCACCTGCAGCCTATTAATGCCACAAAACCCTGTGTTTGGGTGGCCAAACCATGGCCTGTTATAGCTGCTCGAAGAACTCATGCTGCCCAAGTACAGCATCTTGTTACAGGTCTTAATCATGATACTCCTTCCAGTTGGCAAAATGCCCTGCTGAGTTTGTTAGAAAATTTCCATGTCGAAATAAATCCTTTGGACAATGTGATACCCATCGATGACTATTTGGATCAAGCTACTGGCTTTCAAAGCGCCTACAGTTTTCCGGAATGCAATCCACCACGTTCAGTTGTCTTTTGCACCACCTCTATTATAGAACACATAAAATGTTCTTGGCTGCAAGAAGCATCTCAAGTTTATGGTGTACAACCAAATATTCAATGTATAAGATCGGCTAATTTGGAGACCTGTATGGATGATATAAAATACAAGGCAGCCGACTTGGTAGTGGTCGACATGGACCAGCGCCTTAAGGCTCAGCGGGAATATAAACTGAAACCCATTTTATATGAATTTTCTTCAAGCATGCATGAGTTGTATGCCACAGTGGCTGTCGTACATAAAGATTCGAAATTTAATTATTTTAAGGATCTGGCCGGAGCCAAGGCTTGCTTACCCTCATATGAAGGCCCTGCCTATATTTCGCTGCTTGAAACTCTACACAATCAAACTGGACAAATTACTTCTCCTCATAAGTATTTCTCTCGTGATTCTTGCTTTTGGCATGGTGACAAAACATGCTCTGATGTTTACAGAGGTGATGAGGGCGCCTTAAGGTGTCTAGCCCAAAAAGGAGATGTGGCCTTTATAAGCTCCGCCACTTATAAGCAATATATCGTGGGCAATTTAACCTCATCTTGGGTTAGAGAAAGTGGTCATAAATCTTTTAAACTCCTTTGTCCCTACGGTAGTAATGAAAGATTTTCAAAGTTTGAATTTTGCTACATGCACTGGACCACACGCAGTTACGTTATGACTCACGATGGCTCCTTGATCAGGCAAAATGAAATCTACAATTCCTTACGTGAAATAGATGGTTTGTTTGGGAAAAAGTTCAAGGATGATGTACGACCTTTTACCATGTTTGGGGTTTTCGATAAACAAAATAATGTCATATTTCGCGATCAAACTGATGAATTGCGCGGTCTTCGAGAAATGCGAAACGATATTAACTCGAGAATAATGGAAGACATCTATGAAGATTATTTAACGGATAAATACAAAGGTGCCATTGATAGTGGTGTATGTAAATTGTGTGTAACATTCTATAGCTTATGTTTAAGTGTTATAGTAGTGTTGCATACTTTTAGGCAGACATTTTAATTTGTTAGCTTTCCTATTTCAACCATACATACATATGTATGTATTTGTTAATAGCCAGTTAAGACATTGTTTTTGTGTTTTTTTGTAATTTTTTTTTCTTTAATTATTTATTGTGATATTAAAATTTAAGTAAATCACTGTTATCATAAAAAACTTAGTCACAAAATGTAAAATAACCACTGATCTTGCTTTAAGAGTACATTATATTAAGAGACAATTTTAAAAAGTAAATATATGTACATATATTTTTTATTGTAACAAAAGATAAGTGACTCTCTTTTTTTAAGTTTTAATATGAAACAACTACTCTTTTGTGCTTAAATATTTAACAAAGTTATTTAAAGAAATATAGTATGAGACTTATGTTTAAATAAAAGTACATTTACAAGTTAAATCAGTTTTGGTTAATACGCAACTTGTCATCTCTTTGTATAATTCATTCTATACCGTATTATCCTTTCCTTTTGCTTTCTGCTTTTAATTTTCGACGCGAACATAAGAAAATCTTTTTGAAAATAGTGACTACATAATATGAACCGATTTGTCTTCTATATCTCATGAGTTTATTGTTGTGGCACTTTTGAAAAGTCAAATAGTGGAAGAAAAGGAGATCATCACCTTCACTTTCTAGGCGGATGATCCTTTAGTAACCTCTCCGAGCTTTCAGCAACGGAACCCAGGAACTTAAATTCTTTTATCAGGAGCAGCGGGTGGTTCTCTCGCTGACTACTCAACAGCAGGCTCAGTATGTCTGTATCTCTTTTCTCTTTTGCTGCATCTAATTCTTGACCCTACTTGACCTTTCTTCTTTTAATCTACAGTTTCTTCTCTTTATCCTACAGATTTCACAATGGGACCACATCAGCCCCCAAGTGGGATGAAATCTAATTTTCATTTCAAA
Source organism: Lypha dubia (assembly GCA_947311025.1). Taxonomy (NCBI): domain Eukaryota; kingdom Metazoa; phylum Arthropoda; class Insecta; order Diptera; family Tachinidae; genus Lypha; species Lypha dubia. Next base: position 54,833,124 of record OX371264.1, read on the forward strand.
GCAACCTGCTAACCTAATCTAAATGTGTTCACTAGATTATTGAATAAAGCAAATGTTTGGCATGCCAATTGACCTTTAAACTTAAGAGAAGTTTCTTAGATTATTGCTTTGCAATATATAATCTTGTTACTAAACGTTTCAAAAAGTTTTAGTGAAACAGCAAGTATGTTCAAAATTACCAATTTTCTTCTCTTTTACGTCTGAAGCCCGCAATCAAAAATATAAAGAAAATTTTGACTGTTCGGAAGGTTGATGTGACATCATGATATTTCAAAGGAAAACAATAAAAAAGTACAATTGAACAAGACAAGAAAAATGGTGAATTTTCCAACCATTAATTGAAACCTTATTTTTAGTGAAAATTAAAAAAAGAAAGTATTCACCCGATGTTCTTTTCTTGTAATTTTATATTGAAAATCTTTAGTTCTTGCGTAGTAAACCGATTCATTGCTTGTCGTTTGTTTACTTTACAAATGTCCAAATACCATTTGTAAAAGTTATAGTGTTTTCCAATAGGGTCATTACTTTTGCCCCATTAATTAATAATTTGTTGTAAAATGCGAAATTGTCAATTAAGTACAATTTACACTGCCCGACAATTCAATAAAATTATTTCTTCATTATTAGAAGACACTATTTTAAAATATTTCTTGAATAAAACTAACAAATAGTTTGGGACTTCTTTTTATTGATTGCTTTGTTCACAAAATATTTTAGATTTTCGTCTTCTAATAATAAAGTAAAAATTTTTAAGAAAAGTTTCCACTACTGTATGTGTTCATTCCTTCAAAAGACAGGCGACATTTTGTTTTAAAAAAATTCCAATACTGAAAGCAAGACCTAAAATATATTTAATACTATGAGCATTAAATTGCGGAAATTGCGCAAAACCTGTTTAAAGTAAATATATGTCGAATTAATGTCGACAGTGAAACAGAATTCTATTAACTTAACAATTTATATGTGCATTAATGAAAACAAAAGAAATCAATTATTTGATAAATTAAATTTATTTAAAACTACTATCGTATTTACATTATGCAACTTTATTGCATACAACTCATCTTGAGGATGTCAGAGAAGAATAATAAAATGTATACATTTCTATTTCATACACTCTCACTTATACCGTATTTACATAATGCATAAGGTTGTTGCATGCAACTTGATATTAAAAGAGAGAGTTGCATGCAACAAACTTGCGTAATGTAGATATCGTTTTAAAACGAAAATTTAGATGTCAGCTGTTAAAAATCATGACATTACATTTTCACGTGCGCCAAGCTAGCGTCAATTTTGGGAATAAAAAAAAGTAGAGAGTCATAAAAATAGCATCGCTTTTGGGAATTAAAAACTTCACCGTTTTAAACTTCCTTAGGAGTTATGGAATCCAACACAGGCTTTTGTACTTATACAGAACAGACCCTTTTAATATGAACATATAGATCTTAATGTACAAAATAAAGATAATCGTGCTAAATCATATGAGTCGTTCCCAAGTAATCCCATCTTTTCCAAATTCTTGTAAAAAAATCTCAGGAAATCGGAAATGATGTTTTTTGAATTTAATTAGAAGAACACACAACTAAAAAATACTTCATACATTTTCAAATTAATCATTGTTTATATCCGATGAAGAAGTGACTAACTGTAGTACAAAACTAAATTTTAAGCGTATGATTCATTTAAGCTTCAACCAAATGAGTCCTATTAATTATTATATTGAGTTGACATCGGGAATTCATGTAATCGTCACGTTTCAAAACTTTTATGTTAAATACCACGAACATTTTAATACTGTAAAGGTACGGTCACATCTGGCAAACATTTGCCCAAAAAAGCGTAACCACTAAATACTAATGTATACATATGTACATAATTAGAATGAATTACGTACATACTTTTCAATAAATACATATGTAATAAAATACAGACTGTTTAAAATATTTTACAATTTTTCATCCATCAGTGAACAAAAAGTACATAATATACACATAACACTAGCAAGCCTTAGTAGCAGGATAGTTCATGCGTTGAATTATAATCGAAAAATAAATATAATTGAAATATAAATCGAAAAATCGGAAATAAATTTATAAATTTATTTCCGAAAGGGTTATATATATATATATATATATATATATCTTCACTTATTTGTATATATAACACAATATCAGAACCGATATTTTATTTTTGCTGATATACAATACGAATCACCTTAAGAAAAATTCTTACATTTTATTCCAAGACCCAGGTCTTTAGCACTTCTAGTGTCTTCGGAAAATCGATTTCACGTAAAGGCAAACGGACATGGCTCATTGAATTTCCCTATCTATAAGGATTCAGAATATAAATACTATGGACCTCATATAAATATTGTGGAAATTACACACGTAATGACAAACCATTTTTGGTTAAGGGTATAAAAAAATATAATAGAAATTAGTTACAAAATAGGAAAAATGGCACTAAGCTGAAAATAGCACCAAATTGTTTCCATTGAAAAGGTAATAAAAAATTTTTTGGGACCAGTTTTTCTATTTTGCTGCTATTTTTAATTTTTTTTTTTTTGTTTTTTGTCATTCTTCAGTTTAGATTCATTTTTCATTGAGACCTAAATGGTATTAAACATTTTTTGACCTGCCCATGTTCAATACTAAAAATTAATAACAAGAAAATTTGTATACTAATGTGGCTTTGCTAAGGCGATGTGTTACGAACATGTGAAGTTCAATACCAATGTATAAAAATAAATTCAAAAATGAAATGAGTACCACTTACCTTAACATGGGCCACAAACGCCAATGTAAGGTCTGAGCGTTCAAGATAGACTTTTTCCGCTCGTACGATTTTCCATCTCAAGCCAAAATAATTTTCATAAGCTGAAAAAAAAAATATTTTAAATTTAGAAATATTTCGCACAATTCTTAAGCAAATAGGCTTTTTAGATCTTTTCTATTTTATACACATACCTACATACATACAACATGACGTCGTCATTATTGTTTTCGTATATAAATATCTTTTCGATTTGGTATGTGGGAGCAGTTGGCGTAACGAAAACCGCAAGTCAAAAGGTAAACAATTAAAATAAAATATTTATACACGAAAAAGAATTTAAATTTAAACATCAAATTCGAATTTAACGTACATACATACATACAAATTTATTTGTTTTAGTCCATAAATACGTAACACAAAATTAGCTAACGAAGAGCACAAATTATTAAAATGGCGATATCTAATAATTTACCATCTACAACAATTAATAAAATAACATCGAGCAATTGTTTTAAATATAGAAATATGTATCGTTAGTTATCGTTATTTATCTAAATAATTCTCTATAAATGAACTGAATTAAAAAACAACACTGTTATTAGCTGCGAGATAGAGAGAGAGAGAGAGAGAGAGAGAGAGAGATTCGTGGTCATGATCTTGCACGCCCACAAAAAGCACTAGCTGAAAAATTGGTAGAAACCCAACGCTAATGAAAATTGAAAAGTCAGTTTTCCAAGAAACAATAAAAACGGAGTCCAAACCTTTAAAAAAAATCATGAAAACTAACGGGCTCATAGAAAACCACAGAACCAAATAAACATCAAACCCACAATATAAAATGGGGTCGATTGAAAAAACTAATTTTCAAGTTATAAATTTTTAGGCGAACTGAATGATGTTATTAATCAAAGAAGATTTTAATTTTTATTTCTATTAGAAAGAAAAATCTAGAAGCTCGTAATAATGGAATAAACAAAGAAAAATTATACTGCACGGTTTCAATTAAAAAGTAGAGAAATATTTACTAAATGCGAATTATATTTGCAGCTTTAGCAAAAACATTTCTTATTAATATTTCGCAAGCACTAAAATTTCTAGAATTTATGTGTACATATTTTTCTCAAATGTTTAAATTGTTTGTATTTTTAATTCTGCATATTTTTCAGACTGATTAAAGACTAAGAGGTCAGTACTAAACATTCCCGGAGAAAAATCACCATATTTTAAAAAGATGGGGAATAATAAAAATATAGGATAGGGAAAATTATAAATCAGCTATTTCGTGTTTACATTTTATTCTATAGAAAGGCAAAAGTTTAGCAATGTAAATTTACTGTCTGGCCCACGATCTCGAACGATATCTATCGATGGATTTCTAGACGTAAAAAAAGTATCTTGCGTTTCACTTATAAGCGATTTTATTTACAGGCACAACAACTAAACAAATAAATCAAATAGATAGTTAGAAGGTCGTAAATCAGTTGTTTTTCGTTTACAATTTCAGCATTATCGATCGGTCGCCATCGTGGGTTGGGAGGTTTTCATTATCATTAAGATGTGTGTCATGTTATAAATCTATTTATGCGTAAATAAAATAGTGTAAACTAAAATCCACAGCGTAGCAATTTACTCAGCGAAAAAATGTTTGCTGAGGTAGTAACACGAAAACTCATCCAGGGAAAGATGTGCAAAGTATTAAGTCAACAATAGTTTCATTTACTGCTATATTAATTGTTTTAATTGTTATTGGTTTCAATAATATTATAGGTCAATAAATGTGCTTTTTTTTCGAGGTCGCGTCAATAAATCCGTGACTTTTTAAATTTCCCGCCTCTTAATTGAAATGGCAACACTGCTCCTGTCTGTTGATTTCTGTCAAAATTTCAACAATCTGCGTCATTTATCTATTATTGATGAACCGATTTTCAAAATTCTTAGTTTGTTTAATGGTGTTGCTGGCAGTTGGGTCGCATTTTTTATTTTTTTTAACCGGTTGTTCCCCCAAATAACTCCTCCAGTTATGTTTCAACGGGTTTCCGTGCAATTTTATCCCATATAATTTTTATCAAACTCGGGGAAATTGTGACGCCTCCAAAATATATATTGATTATCGCATAACTTTTTTGCATAAATTTCGTACAAAATGTTTTAATTGGCTGTATGAAATAATGCCCAATAAAATAACATAAAAAAAATATGAAATAAGTCCCAAAAAATTTCCATACATTTTGGGAGTTATTGCATTGTGAAATAACTTCCAAAATTTTGGGATTTATTTCATTTAATTTAGAGTTGTAAATTTTGAAATAAAAATACCATTTAAGAAACGGCAATCTCTTAGAAATTCAATAAAAATTCATACCTACAAAAACTTGGTTGACTCAGAAAATAATGTAATTTTCCATCCCTGATAGAATCGTAAAGATCTGGTGAAATCTGTAACTTGATTTTTTTTTTATTTATTTGTTTTAAATGAACTAAAAAAGTCGTTAACAATGCTGAGAGTTAGAAATTTCAAAAAATTATGATGACAAATCCGTGTGTAACCATAGCAAATTTTTTACAATATCTAAAAGGGAAATTAAAGGCTATTGACCTACAAAATATTTGAAAACATATTATTTGGGTTTCTTGAAAAGCAAGATTTTTTAAAACTACTTTAACTTTTTCTAAAAAAATATTTATGTTAATATCGTAATAACCTTTTTTTAAAATTATAAAAACCCAAAAATTAAATAAAAAAAATTGGTATGTACATCAAACAAAACTCTTCACACGACATTGGAAAATTTGTTTTGAGTTGAGAAGAAACATGCGTTCGTGTGCATGTGTTATAAATTTGCATACCATTTGCGTACCAATTTATCATTATTTTTATTTTATTTAAATGGTGTTTAGACTTCGTTGTCAAGTGTTAAAAATTTAATAAAATTATTTGAATAAATACACACACGAGCACATAATGATTAACAGTTCCGAGAAGCTTAAAAGACCAATAAATTGAATTTCTTGTACTGTTGTGATCATTTAAATATGCCGCCGTTTTGGTGCCGTGCCAGTCTTTACACCCGTGCGTAATAAATAGGGGATTTGCTAACGAATATAAAAAAATTTGTTACTTTAATTATAAAAAAACAAAAAATGTTAACAACTATAAACAACTGTTTTGAATATCATTCACGAAGTGAATGAAAGTGAATAGGGATGATATGATTTTGAAGTGACGTTTCGGCCATTTGTAATATGTCATGATCTGTCATTTGTTTTTCATTGTATTCAATAGTGCTTACAATTTCATCATGCAAGAACATCGTTTACAAATTATTCAGTTTTATTATCAAAATAATCGTTTTCCAATTGCAACTTTTCTTTTGCAATTTTATGGTCGTAAAAATCGTCCAAGTGTGCTCGCTATTCGTCGAATTGTTAAAAATTTTGTGCTTACATTTTCTTTACATAATGTTCAAGTGCCAATATGACAAAGAACCGCTCGAAGTAATGCAAATATTGCTGGCGTTCAGACCGCAATTTGTCGATTCCAAGACGATCTCAACAATTGGGACTGTCTCAAACCACAACCTGGCGGTATAGATCGATGGTAACCAACTTTTTATGGCCGAAATTGGATGAAGTTGATCTTGACAACATTTTGTTCCAACAAGACGGGGCTACGTACCACACAGCAAATGCAACAATTGAATTAATGCGTGAAAAGTTTGGAGATTCGATTATTAAAAAAATTGTGATATTGAATGGCCTCCAAGAAGTTGTGATTTAACATCATTAGAATATTTCTTGTGGGGTTATTTGAAGTCATTGGTCTTTCGAAATAAACCAGACTCTCTGCAAGCTTTACGTGCCATTCATGACATACGACTTGATTTAGTGGAAAAAGTGCACGAAAATTGGGTTCATCTAATTCGTTCCTGCAGAAGAAGTTGTGGAGGCCATTTGAATGACGTTTTATTTAGAACTTAATTGTATCGATTGTACTTCAAGAATGGGGTTTTTTCACTCTGAGGTGAATAAATTAGAAATACACTAAATCCAAAAAATTGAGCTCGTTTTGGAAGTATTTCACCAAGCACAAAAATGAAAAAAAAAAAACAAAGTCACATGTAACAAGTGTCCTAAAGTATACAAAATTGTTGGATCAACAACAAAAAAAATTAATAATTCTCTTGCAACAGATTTACGAAAACGTATTAAAATAAGAATAAATGAGGGACGTATAAAATTTTTTAATACGTTAATAAAATTTTTTAAATTCTGGAAATTTTCCGAGCAATGAAAGGTTTTTAAAATATTCTTTAAAAAGTGAAACTAAAGAATAAATTATACTCCAGATTATTTTATGTTGAAAGTAACCACAATAATTCAGATGAAAGTAATCTTTTATACGAATTAAATAATTATATTAAAAGTTCAAAATTCAAAATATAAAAAGACTTCAGCGATATATTAGACGATATGGTATATTTGAAAAAATGTAAAAAAAGAACAGAAAAATTAGATAAACTATTTTATGCTCTTCTCACAATATCACCTACCTCGACAATTAGCGAAAGATTTATTTCAAAAACCAAAACCAAAAATCGTTTGAAAGCTAAAAAATTTAGTCAACTTTTATTTGTATAACATTATTTCTTAAGAACAACCCAAATTGTCTGATTTCACAAAAAAAAAAAAAAAAAACATTTGATATTTTTTGACAGAATGAAGCATGTTTATTTGAATTAATAGTTTTATGTATTTTATTGTTAATAAAAATATTAACTATTTTATTTTTAAGTTTTTTGTATGAAATGTTTATTTTTTGTCAATAAATTTTTTAAATAATTTTTTATTCGTTGTTCTCATCGATTAATCGAAAAATTTTTCAGCTTTAATTGTTTGATCGAACGATCAAAATCAATTATTTGAATTATTCGAACAAAGTTCAAAGGCGAATAATTGACAACTCTAATATGTATGAATGTATGATAGAAAATACCTAGGTTTTTTGGCCGGAATCGAACCGACAACCTACGGAATAATAGGTAGAACGTAGATTTGTTGCGAAATTTTAATTGACTATCTTGAGAATGATGTATTAAACAAGGTGGGTGGCAGGGGGAAAGAGAGCGATGGTGAGTACAGACTTTGAATTATATAATCGCAAAGTTTCGGTTTGTTGGATTTATATACGTATGTATAGAGAAATCATAAAACATCAATTCAAAATGTAAAAAAAATAAGAACAAACATTAAAAAGAAAACAAAGTTTTAAAAAACAATAGTTTTTGTGTCACAACACCAAACAAAGCTTAAGAGAAAATTTAAAACAAGTTATCACAGAAAACTTTGCGTGTCTAAATCGGGTGTAGTTTATATGAATGTATGTATGTATGTGCGTATGTATGTATGTGATGAAATACTTTTTAACTTCTGTGGCTTATTTTTAGATCCACGACGTCATTTCCAAAGAAACAGACAATTTTTAAAAAGATATCTGTGTGTATGTACATATGTATATGTTTTGTGATATACTACATACATATGTATTTATGTATATAAATTTTTCTTTATACCTGTGTGATCATGTAGAGCAAAAGCATTTTCACATTAGCAAACTTCAAAATTAATTGTTGTTCATATTTTTGTCGTTTCCATCTCTAGCACACAATAAGTGATTTAATATGCAATGAAACATTAAATTCAGGGGCCAAATTACTGCATACGATATCGTATTAACTATCGTATCGAATAACATTACGATACGTGTCGAATAAGCAAATTATGGCATACGATGCGTCAAATTACGATACAATTCATTCGATATCTTATGCGATAATACCAAAATGAAAAATTTCGATAAATTTTGATCGATATCGTATGCGGCGATTTGGCCCCAGCACTTAACATTGCTGCTATCGTAATATGGGGATATTCATATAGATATATAAATATGTATTACGTAGTGTTGTTATCAAAGACTTTATACCATAATCACAAGACGAAAAACCCTAATAAAATATATGAAAATGATTTCTATATGACTTGAATAAAACGGGGAAAACTGACAAATACCACCGGGAATTATATCTGATAGCAAATTTTCGAACCAACTTATTTCTAAACCAATTACGAAAATGATAGCATTAACTCTCGCAAGAACTAATTGAAAATAGGTTTTTTAAAATTTTTTCAGGATTTTTTTTACTCAAATTAATTAAAAGTATATTTGATATATTAAAAAAAAAATCAATTTAATTTCCATAAAATTATGTCGAATATTCAGAAGAACTTAAGTATGAGTGCTCCTGTTCAAGCCGTATTAAAAACATACTCTATACAAGTTACCAATAATTTTGTTAAATAAAAAGAATATATGCCTATTGCAGAAATATGTTGAAAATAAAAAAAAAAAAATTAAAGCGAATATTTCTCGAATAATTTGCAAAATCATTTACCCAAAAAATATCTAACAAAAATTTTAAAAAAGTACATAAAATGTACAAAAATATATTAATTTGTAATAATTTTTATTTAAAGAAAGAAAGACTTTTATCTTTGACGCAAAATAATAATTTTCTTAAAAACAAACGATAATTATATTTCGTGACTATCATTTAAAAGTTGAAGTCTTATATGTAAATTCATATCATGTTAAGTCAGTAATCAATTCTCAGTAGAGGAATGTTGAACTTCAAAAATGGAAGAGCTAAAATTTAAAGTCTGAAAATCCACCGAGACAGGTTATGTTCTGTTCTCTCAAACAGCACGGAATTACTAATTAAATGCGCATACACAGTGATAAAACCGAAATCTGAAAGTATGTAAGTAAAATAGTTTAAAAATGTTCAGTAGAGGTCTTCAAATTCGGCATCTCTGCATCATAATAATGATAAATACCTAGAGTAGTGTGACAGTTTTTTTCAATTTGCTGGTACTGACGCAAAGGAAAAGATTTCTTGCAATTAAATTTTAATGATTATGTGGCTCTAAACCTTAAAAGAAATATTCCTATTCGCCGAATACTGTTTCAAATATTCGTATTCGTATTCGCGAATACTAAAAAATTCGTAGCATCACTAATATGTACATATATGTGTATAATACTTATTTCTATAGATTACGAAATTAGCTTTTCCCATACCATATAAATATGCCGGTTAATGAATGAAATTATTTAAATTTAAATAGCAATGGAGCACAATCAAAAGATATACAACGGACAGTTCTTCAATTTTTAAAAATATTATAGTCATTGTTAGCTTACTTATGTATGTATGTGTGTGGGAGTATGTGTATGCACATTAAAATGAAAACATGTATAAGCGCGCATCCGCAAAATGGTACGATCAAGTGCCGAATAGCATTGACCACCAACAATAAACAAACACGATCAGTATGACTCATTTCTTAACAGACCACCAAAAACTTAATGGCAAAAAAAGTTTACTGCTGCTCGAAATTGGTTGTAATCTTTTAGGTTTACGAAAGTTGGAAGCATCTGTACATAAGCAAATTTTAAAATTTCTTAATTTACACAAGCCAACGAAAAAATTAACTACTTAAATGTTTTTATTTAAGAATAAATATGTTTTTCAGCTTAATTTTGTAAACGAACCCATCCCTTATATGAAAATCCGGTATCTGACGCCTTGTGTTGAGTTCAAAAAGTAGCCGAATTTTGAAAATCAACTTCACCTGAAATTTTACATTAAAAATCTAGAGAACCGAATCGGATCATTATCTCTAGGCCATCTAGCTGAGCCCAGTTTCAGTAGATTGATGCGAATTCGGTTCCGATCGGTTAAGCCATTCCAGTTCGGAGTAGCCATATACATACTTACAAAAACACACATACTTATGTACATACATACATCCGCACGGATATTATCGTAAAGTAGTCAGATATCTGATGAAAATCCAATTTCTGAAAATTGGTGTAAAATCAATGACTATTTTAAATAGCGGAACGTTAAAAAAATAAGTACCTGTTTAATGTAATTTTGTATCATAAGTACTCTATTATTTATTAGAGATATGATCGTGATTAATTTTACACTTATTCTCGACAATGAAGGCTAACGGAGCAAACATGAGCTACGCAACACAACTTTGTTGTTCGGTTCACGTTCGTGCGCTCTCACATGGGATAAAAAATTTAATCAGAATCAGAATTTTCATATACGACGATTTATCGCAAACGTGTCGATTTTTCTTACCGCAGTACTTTCTAAAGCTGTCGGAACACATTTTATTGACCAGTACTATGTCTTCATCACTTAATCACTACATTAGATTAATTCATGATGTTGATGACTTGCCCTGACCAGAAATCGAACACAATCCCAAGTCATAGTTTGCTTAGCAGTCAAGGCACTTAAGCCAACATCATACTCAAATTAAAGCTAATTCGGGACCAAACGAGTTTTGTCCATATGTAGGAAAATTGCTGCACTGATCTATCGTCAGTTGAAATGCAAAGTTATGTAATTAAACTTTAAAGGAAACGGAAATAACTGTATACAATTTTTCAAGTGGTTGAAGTACATAATTCCATGTAATTTGCAATAAATAATTATTTATGTTATTTAAAATTTTTTGTTAGTTACGTTGCTTAGCATTTCGTCTAACTATATGTAGATTTTCCGTGTTGCCAAGTTATGTTTTTTAAACCATTTTCAAATCATTCTCAAGCGACTGAAATTTGATAAAAAGTTAAATTTCAAAGCATTTATAATTTGTAGTAAAACTGGGGGTAAAGTTATTTTTATTGAATCGAGGATTTTCAGGTTTTGAATGGGAATTTTGGGGGGCACCATTTATAAAATTGGAAACATGAATTAAAATGTATTTACCTGGCTACATTGTTAACAACTGGTTAACATTTTATGTGCAACATCTGACTCATTTTGAAAATATTTTTTCCATAAGTTTTCATAAATAATCCACTGTGACGTCACAATTAAGTGAAGGTAAAAATTTAATAATAAACTAGTGAATAATATAGCGTGTGCCAATGATAGATAATAATATAAATTATAGTAGATACGATTTGATTTTTTTTTTTAAGATTAAAATTATGGTGGGAGCAAAACGGTAAAAAACCGCAATATTTTGTAGAATCATGAAAGATAATATAAATAATTATTTCTAATGATCTGATCTGTGTTGTAATACTTTATGTGTCTAATAGTGAGGAGAAGAAAAACACTCTCTACCTAAATTAGATGAGTAAACATTTTTGTAGTGATTAGAAATTAAACAAAAGTGAATTGTAAATAGCCTGCAATATTAATTGTATGTACGTATGTAAGTAAGTAATTATATATATACATACATATATCTTTAATTAGCTACTAATTTTAAGGAAAAGGAATGTGAATGGAAAATATTTAATAAGACGGAAATGTTAAGCAACTGAAGCGATTTTCAACATTATTGATATAATGGACCCACAGAGGTTTTTCAAAATCATTTATGGATTTCTTCTTTTACATACTACGACGCTACGTTTTTCTTCCATAATGGAGGTCGAAATCTCAAAATTTGTACATGAATGCATAGGGGCTGGTAAAATGCAACTGTGTAACAGATTTTTTGGCAAGTCGTGCGATTTGTAAAATTTTATGAAAATTTTCATAAAATGATAGTTTTCATGCGCTCAGAGGAGTATTTATTGTCAACCAGAAGTTTTGGCATCAGTTTCGTATGATAGTGTGGCACCTACAACACCATTTTGAAATGATTTTTAAAGTCGGTCAGATTTTTGCACGATTTTCCTGTGAATGAATCGTACGATTGTGTAGGATAGTGAAGCACGGCCTTTATATGATGTATTGCAGTGATTAATTCACGAACAGGCGCTTAATAAATAATTCTGGTAGACATACTTAAAATGATTTCAATGCAAAAAGTAAATTTAGCAGGTTGCGAAATCATCGCAACATGGAAAAGCTTAAGATTGAAAATCGGTGTAAATAAGAATTTTACATTAATCAATATTTTTTGGCCCCCGATTTTCACGAAAATGTATCGAGACCGAACTGCACGGAAACCCGCCTAACCAAAAACAAAAGATATATATATATAGGTTCATGTGGTTATCAATATTCCGGCGGGGAGTACACTTTAAAAATAAATATATGTGTCCAAGCTGCAAAGCCGTTCAAACAAATAAATGGGGGAGGTATCTGATAATCAATATATCAGAAACGATTTTGTGACAGGAATCGAACCCACAACCTCGGAGTAGGTATGATAACTTCTTAACTTGCAAATCTGCCGATGAACGCATATCATATTTATTGACATTTTCTATCCATATCGATCGATCGGTGACGGATACTGGCGATATAGCCTTTGTATTATTCTATAACGAATTACTATACATATGCATACCCAGCGAGCAGTTTTGTCATCATCTCAATCAATATTACCCCATTAATATCAGATTAGTCTGCACATTATCGAAAGGGAATATAATTTCACAAAATAGTCCGTCATTTGTCTCTAAAATCATGTCTCCAAAAACTTTTATCATTTATCTGTTGATAGTTTTAGAATAAATGAGAGAGTTTTTCAAGTTCTAAAATATTTAAAACTGTTTTCTAATAATGTGTTTTCATAAAAATAACAGCCCAGCTAACATTTTATATATATGACATTCGTGAAATATTATGCGGTTAACGAATTGGAACCAAATTCGCGATATTCGTTAGATGACCTTAAGATAATAAATCAATTCGGTTCGATAGATTTGGAGAATTTTCGAAATTAAATTTTCGCAAATATTTATTTTTTAAATAAATGCTAAACAATTGCACCGATCATCTCCAAAATCTAATCAACACTTAAACTTAGGGGTGGTGTTGGCTGAAGTGGTTAGCGCGTTGACTACTAAGCAAACAATGACTTGGGGCCTGGGTTCAAACCCTGGCCAGAGCAATTCAATCAACATCATTAATTTCTCTAATGTACATTATTGAGACATTGTATTAATTCCTTTCGGATTATTTAAGTGATGAAGGCATAGCACTGGTCACTAAAAAACTGTCCCGAAAGCGATTTATGCTATCCAAGCTAATGTACCCAACATCGCCCTCCTTCGTCGGTTAGCAAAAAGATCGGCGAAGTAAAACAATTAATAAAATGCCTGCTAATACAGCTTAACAAAGTTAAGCGCCTCAACACTGCTATAAAAAAATTAACATAACGCGCAAAGAAGAGCTGTAAAAAGAGTTCAGTCTTCTAAATTTTCAACATCTATCCCTCTCCCTGAGTTCCGGCACAGTGCAAAAATTTTGTTTTAAATCGATCAATTCATTTGACAGATATCGTTGTCAAAATATATTGAACAATATTCCAAACTAAAAAAGCGCTGCTCAAATTGATTTTTAATATTCATTTATGTAAAGGGTGTTTTTTATAGAGTGTCACAACTTTGAGTTGGCATCAGTGCTTTATTTGAGCACCCAATTAACAGCTGATAGTTGCTTTTTGTTTAGTTTGCTTTGAAATTTCATTATGAACCGACTTACACCAGAGCAACGCCTTCAAATTGTTGAAAATTTTAATCAAACTAATTGTTCTATTCGTCAAACTCATCGCGCACTTCCTTCATTTTATGGCGTACATAATTGTCCTTCAGAGCAGCTTATTCGAAGAACACCAATATCGTGTGATTTAACACCATTAGTATATTTTCTTTGGGGTTATGTTAAGTCACTTGTCGACGTCGATAAACCACAAACAATTGAACCCCTGCGGTGGTGAGGGGTATAAAATCTCTGAAAGCAGCGTTACGTAATATGTGCACAGCCCCTTATTTTGTGCTCAGTGAAATACAATTTTGACATGCGAACATTTCTTAAGAATATTCTAAGGCTACTTTCACATTTATCAAATATTTTTCGAAAAAAAAACGTAACCAATAATGAAACTAATAATTTATTTCCTTTAATTGCAATATTTGTTGAATTGTGCATTCGCATTTTTTAAAAAGTGTATAAAAATACTTTTTGTAGAATAATTAATTTTATTTTGCAATATAAAAACCAAGTTAAATGACACTATTCCTAAGCAAAACATGTGGTTATGTTTTTTTGGAAAAATATTTAATAAAAGTGAACCTAGCTTAAGAAATTCCTTCAGATATTGTAGAGTTTGCTTTGTCCTTTCGGCAACAACACCAACCATATTATTTTCGTTGGCCTTTCTGTACGACTTCGAATACAAAAAATTCAAGATCATGTGCATACTATCGCGCTTATTACAAAAAAAGAGCGTTTGCGCTGACTATATGTTCATATGTACACAGATATATAATTCTATACATATGTACATACATACATACATATATACTGTTCTATTGCAAATACGATCAACTAAGAATTTTTAGACCATTTGTGGCATCAAAAAAATTTCACATGTATTTTTTTTTTCACGGGAAGCACTAAATCCCCATATAAAATAACAAACAATACAACAATGAATGGAGAAAGATTATTTAAACAATTCACAAACTAAATAAAACACCGACTCTCACGTAGCAATTATTATATGTGAAACGACGATTTAGTCAAAATATTATCCGCAAAGTGTTAATAAAAGCAAAAAAAAGCAAAAAAAAATATTAATGCACAATTTCTTAAATTAACTGAGTCATTGAGGGCTAAATTAATTGATTTATCATTATAAGTCTTTAAATAATAAAGATAGAAATATTTGTGTGCTAAATTCGAGCTTCTTTTTATAATCAGACAATTCATCTTACAGCAAAAACATTCGAATTGTGATATTTATTATTTGATAGTTTTTGACCGAATTAATTCGTTTCGGTTTAGTCTGGTTCAATTCTAAGCCGGCATTTAATGAAAGAATTTAAGTGTACAGTTTACATTTAATATCTTAAGCGTACGCGGAGCCATTAAAATGTGGATCAAATTAGTTTTATGAAAGTTTCAAATAAAAGGTTTTCCAATAAGAGTGATATGATTTCTTTAAAAAAAACACACTTATTGTTAAGGATATTCAAAAGTTTTTTATTTAATGTGAAGTACAATCGATACAATTAAGTTCTAAATAAAACGTCATTCAAATGGCCTCCACAACTTCTTCTGCAGGAACGAATTAGATGAACCCAATTTTCGTGCACTTTTTCCACTAAATCCAGTCGCATGTCATGAATGGCACGTTCAATATTGACTTGTAAAGCTTGAAGAGAGTCTGCTTTATTTTGAAAGACCAATGAATTCAAATAACCCCACAAAAAATAGTCTAATGGTGTAAATCACAACTTCTTGGAGGCAATTCAATATCACAATTTCTTGAAATAATCGAATCTCCAAACTTTTCTCGTATTAATTCAATTGTTGCATTTGCTGTGTGGTACGTAGACTCGTCTTGTTGGAACAAAATGTTGTCAATATCAACTTCTTTCAATATCGGCCATAAAAAATTGGTTACCATCGATCTATACCGCCAGGTTGCGGTTTGAGACAGTCCCAATTGTTGAGAACGTCTTGGAATCGACAAATTGCGGTCTGAACGGCAGCAATATTTGCATTACTTCGAGCGGTTCTTTGTCATATTGGCACTTGAACATTACGTAAAGAAAATTTAAGCACAAAATTTTAAACAATTCGACGAATAGCGAGTACACTGGGACGGTCATTGCGACCATAAAATGGCAAAAGCGCACGAAAAGTTGCAATTGGAGAACGATTATTTTGATGATAAAACTGAATAATTTGTAAACGTTGTTCTTGCGTATATCTCTCCATGATGAAATTGTAAACACTACTGAATACAATGAAAAACAAATGGCAGATCATTACATATTACAAATGGCCAAAATGTCACTTCAAAATCATATCATCCCTATTGGAAAACCTTATATTTGCTAAACTGAATTTTTGATTCTGTTAAAAAAATTATCTATAAAAAACTTGTTAGCAGTCATTTCCTTGCTATGTGGTTTTTGATTTTGCTAAGCGTTTATTGTATCCGTGCTTTTCTCTTTAGAAATATCTGACATGTGATACAATTTTTCTGCTAGGTATTGTCGAGTACTGAACTTAACCAACAAATAGTGTAAAGATAGAGGGCTGTCTATCAACACAAAAAAACCATAATGGTTCCATTTACCAGACGAAGAAAACTAAGAATCATGGAACCTACCTTAAATGACTTGATCATAAGGTTTACCAATGAAGTTAAATACCTTGATGTCATATTTGACAAGTCACTCACTTGGAACCAACATGTTTCCTATATTGCAAATAAAGCCATCAGGACAATCTATGCCTGCCAACGGCTATTTGGGCTCAAACCAAAAATGATTGGTTATTTACCACCATAATGAAACCAATAATAACATATGCTGTCCTTGAGTTCTGGCCAAAAACTGAACTAACTACTACTAGAGCAGTACTTGACAAGGTATATCGCCTTGTTTTTATTTCGATCACGGGGTCAATGAGAATATGCCCTACACATGCTGCACATTCCATCTTTGCACATCGCAGTGAAGAGGGACGCTCACAGACGCGCACGACTGCCACATGCCTCCAGTATTAAGGCTGGGCACATGAGCATATTAGGACACTTTTTTAACGACCCATATTTTAGGACGCGTGACCAAACACAACCGACAATAGTTCTGAACAAAAACTTTCATGTTCTGATAACCGAACCGAGTTGATGGCGGAACTCTGCTACATGGCACAAAGATGCCGACCAAATATGGTACACCGATGGCTCCAAACAGGCAAATGCAAAAGGTCATTTCCATGAGTAAATGCGCTACAATTTTCCAAGCCAAAGTCTATGTCATACTTATTAGTGCTAGAGAATGCCTAAGACAAAAATGTAAGTGTACTCGTATCTACATTAATGTCTTGCGGGATAAGATCGAGTGAACTGCGTTATATTTCTAAACGAACTTGCTGTCATAAATAAACTAACGTTCTGCGGGATGACAGTTTAGCCAAGAAAGATGCCGGACGTAAATTTATAGGACCGAAGCACTTCTTTGGTATACGACGCGAATATATCAAAGAACAAAATATGTAGTTCAGATTGGTTCAGATGGAATTTGTTCGCCACTTGGAAGCCATCCAAGGCCTAAGACAATCAAAACGATTTATTTCGGAATCCCCAAAAAAAAAAGTGCCAAATTTACTACTAATGGAATAAAATTACCTTAGATTACTGACGGGTTTCTTCGGTAAGGATACTGCGGTGTCAGGAGACACAAATTCATCATTGGGAAATCTCAGACCGATTCATGTAGATTATTCGAAACACAAAACGAGACGCCGGAGTTCATTCTCTGTGGCGACCCAGCGGTAACCGAGCGCAGAATAAGGTTTCTTGTAGGTATCTCGATGACTCCAAATAAGATTTACAATCTTTCATCGTGTAGAGTAGATGGCTGTCTTTCCAGCCTTAATTTACTTCGGTGAACGTTTGGGCTGCACAAAAGAGCCATTAAGTCCCGGTGCCTTTGGCCTCATTTAATAATAATAATAAATCTGCACCTGAAAAGTATAAGAATAATACACCGAAAATATATTTTCTTACATTTCATTTGAATCAATTTAGATTTTCAATTATCTTTAAATGTTATTTTTTTACCTACCAAATTTTTTTTATTGAATTAAAATTTTGCAAATTTTAAAAAACTGATTTTATTGATTGTACAGAAAATCCTTGATATACATATGTAGTGTTGCTCTGTTGCACGGTGCGACCGACTAAATATTTTTTGTAGCTGGTAGATTAAAATCAAAGACATGATTTAATGGATTTTTTTTTTACTTTTCACGAATAGCAAAATTGTGCAAAAAAAAAACAAGTATAAAAATATATTTTGTCTAATTTGGTTTGTCCCAAACTTTAATATAATTACTTTTTTTTAATTCGCTACTGACGATCACAAATAACGTGTGAAATCCGATACAACAATTTATTCAAATTTAATAAAGAAAGAAAATAAAATACAGTGTCTATCAGAAGTTTAAAAAAAAAACTACTACGTCATAATTTTAACTTACCGTTTACAAATGGACGTGCAAGTGCAAAAAACTCAATGCAATGACTAAATACATACAATCGTACTGCTACAAGTTGTGGGCTCACTTGCAAGAGATTTTTGTTGCCAGTGAATTCTACAATCTGTATGTTGATAAATTGTCAACGGAAGCTGAAACTTTGACAACCCAGACATCAAAAACTCATAAAGCAATTTTATCTAGAACCTCTAATTTCGGCGAAACTTTGCATATAAACTTACACTTGCCTGTTACTACGTTTATATGCGCCATTTGACTGTTAAATTAATTGTTAACTATTTTATCTTCGAATATTTTTCTATTTATTGAATCTTAAATTATAAATTGAAATTTCAATAAGTATGTATTCAAATCTTAAATCTAAAAAGTATTAAATTATGTATATATTGAGCCAGTGCTAAACAATATTTTTAGTTTCCAAAATTGTTGTTTTTGTGGTTTTACGTCTCTCTTGTACTGCTGAGATCAAGAATATCTGTCCTTCTCAGCCGAGTATGGCCTCTATAATTTAAAATATTTCGCGCAAGTGGATTTGTCACATATTCTGAAAACACAGTCTTCATCAACGGAACATCAAAATCTTTATGTATTCGTTGACTTCTGCAACAGCTGCTTGCGGAGAATTTTATTTTGTCGCCTTTGAATTTTTTCCACATTTGATGCCGAGGCAGTGCCCCATAACTGGATACCATAAGAAGATATTGGTTTTAGAATCGAGGTGTACAATAAAAGTGTACAATCCAGTTTACAATAAGCCAATCCATTAGATCTGCTTTTAATTTCATTTTCGTCTATGTATGATTTCCATGTTAAACGGCGATCAAGATGGACACCGATATAATTAACTTCAAAGTGTTGCGGTATAATCTGGCTATTGATTTGAATAGATGGGCATGTATTTAAAAATAATCAAAATTTTTGGGCATTTATCTTTAATGTGCAGGTAAAAAATTAAAAAATTTTGTGCGGTTAAGTCAAAAGCGCACTTAAAGAAAAGGCAGTTATATGAAAACTGTTGTAGCACCCATAAGACTTATTTATAACAAATAAAAACGCTATCTTTTTTCCCATTTTTGATCACCATTAATTTAATATTCAGAATAATTTTGCTTTGAAATTTTTTGAGTGACACTGTAATTGTGTCTGTAGTTCATGTTTTTTTTTTTTTTTTTTTTTTTTAATATTTAATAGATTTAACAACTGGAACTTTAATTATGCACAAAATAAACGTCAAGAGAGTGAAGCTTATAAAAATTTTTACGACTCTATAAAATTATAATTATTCACTTGAATGTGCATTTTGTACTCGTATTTTATTATAGATTGATTTTATATAAAAGTAATAAAACAATTATATGCCAAATTTGTAAATAACGAAAAAAAACTATATAAAACTAATTGAACAAGTGAAATTTTAATTTTATGAAAACCACATTTATAAGACTATTTGACAAAGATCATCTTTTATCTATTTCGAATGAATAGTTCCATGCACTTTTTATCTACAAAACAAATTTAGTGCGTACTCAGTTTCTGATTTGATCGCCTTTCAGGGCATTCATACCCATTTTATTTTTGTAAAGGATAAAGGAGTATTAAGGGAATAAACCGTCAATCTACGTTAAATGTGGTTGATAGTCAATGTAGTGTATCCATGCCTGGTTTCGGCCATCTTCAGTGTACTATTTAAGAGAACACTGAATTCAAACAAACCTCCAGTCGAAAAAATATAACTCCGAAAAATTTTGAATTTCTTTTTTAAAGTATTTTTTATTAAATATTACCCTTGAAAGCTTTCATTTAGATGAGTGATTTCCATGGAATTTTCCGATAATATCAAGTTTAAAGCGATTGGAAAATTTCGAGTTAAAATAAACATTTTTATATTATTATTATTACGAATAAACGTAATTATTATTTGAACTTATATTGATTTACATATGAAAAGTAATATTATCAGGCTCAAGTTCAGTTTTATTGAATTAATGAAAATTCAAAATTACTAAGAGTTTTTTTGTGTTGGAAAATATTATTATTTATATCCAATCAGTTTTTAGCAGAACGTATCAGTACTGATTTCAAGGCCGCTACACCTCTCATCAGCGTTCAATTGTCCATCTTTACAATTTTCGTAAAGTGGATACTAATTGAGAAGAATATCAACTATTTAACCAGTTTTCAACAGAAATAGAATATGAGAATTAATTCTTAATTCAATTTTTATTCTACAGTGAAACAGTGCTGGTTAGTAAGAAATTCCCTCATTACTGTTTGGAACTAATAATCAACACAAACTCATAGTCCGTTATCATCAAAGTATTTCACTTTGTATTTTAACGTTTTTGTTGTTTTTACTCTATATTAGGGAAATTCACATCTTACTGTGACCCCTGCTATTAGGGTATTTATAGCTCGTGCCCAAGCGGAATTAATATTTTTATATTATTATTATTACGAATAAACGTAATTATTATTTGAACTTATATTGATTTACATATGAAAAGTATTTCACTGTAGAATAAAAATTGAATTAAAAATTAATTCTCATATTCTATTTCTGTTGAAAACTGGTTAAATAGTTGATATTCTTCTCAATTAGTATCCACTTTACGAAAATTGTAAAGATGGACAATTGAACGCTGATGAGAGGTGTAGCGGCCTTGAAATCAGTACTGATACGTTCTGCTAAAAACTGATTGGATATAAATAATAATATTTTCCAACACAAAAAAACTCTTAGTAATTTTGAGTTTTCATTAATTCAATAAAACTGAACTTGAGCCTGATAATATTACTTTTCATATGTAAGTTAAAATAAACTTTAAAATCTGATACTGATACTTCGGTAGCAGCTGGGAAGATACAAGTTAATTGAGGAAAAGTTTTTACATCAACATAAATTATTTATTTTTTATGGTATAAAAGTATTGTATTCGATTACCAAAACCATAAAGAGGTTAATAATTAATATCGAATTAGTTTTACCAACTTTTAAAGTTTTGTCAAGAATTTATAATCAACTCGTATTCGACGTGTTTCTTTTTAAAATAATAAAAGGAGAATGATGAAAATATCTCATTGTCAAGTAAACCAGAAATATGCCTTTAAATAAGCAGCAAAAATTTAAAAATATTATCCCGCAACTACAACAAATATTTACGGAGGAAGTATGCAAAATTATGCTGTAAAGAAAAAGTAAAATAACCAAGAAATTGATGAGAAAATTCTTAAAAACTTCTGAAATGTTTAAATATTTTATTTAGGACCAAAAAACTGACATTTGCATATTTGCGGTTTCCCAGCTTCAAATAAAATAGTTAAGAATAAAAATGTTAAAATCAAATACGCACGAAAGCACAAGTGAATATAAATTTCCATTATAAAATAGAATCATACATGTCTATTAAACAATTCTATTATTAAGAGGGTTTTCCCATAACAGTTTTGTAATATTATTCGTTTTTCTTTTCTTTTTTTTTAATTGCTATACATTTTGTATAATTATCTTAATAATATTGAATATGTACTAAATCAATCTCTATCAAACATTCATATAAAAACTTTAATGGACACATACTTGTGCACAATTTTTCCATTTGGAAAGAAAATTTGTGTTCTTAATTTAAAAACACAAAAAATTATTAAAATACCTTCCACCAAGATTGCTCAAATGTTTTCCCTAGAACAAAACTATTAAAATTGAACATTAAGAGACTAATTTAAACTAATCGAGTAATTATTTCTAAGCTTAAACTATTTGTGAACAGTTGATAGTTAAAACAGTTGAGCACAAAAATATATCAGCAAAATAGAAAAACTATTTGACTGGTTGATACATACAAACGTTCTGAAACTTTAGTCTGTAGATGTGTGTAGTTCCAATGTTAATTGGATAGAAAGAGATAATAATTCTGGCAAAACAACCGACTTCAATACAGAAATCAAATCGATAGATTACAAAAACAACGCAAGATTTTCAAGATTTAAAAACTAGCAAAACTTTTAAACAAAAATAAACTATTTTAAAAATCAGACTACAAATGGAGGAGTTATGCCATTAACTATATTTTTGAAGGATGGATGATTTGCCCCTATTTAAACAAAAAAAAAAAAAAATATGGTACCAAATTACTGGCATACCGATCAAACAAATAAATATTCGTAAATAAATGAAGGAGTTATATAATAAGCACTATGTTTTTGAGGGGCGGGGAGGTGGGATAACTCTTCCCTACCTCCGATTTTATAAAAATTGTATGTGATCACAATGCAAGCAACCCGATTCAAACTAAAAAAGAATTATGAAAATCGGTCTATAAATAGGGGAGTTATTGCCTAATCAGTATTTTGCGGCAACAACTTGGCCCTGATTTTCCAAAAAAAAAATTATATTTATTAGAATGTTTATTTAAGCTATAGGTCTTTTTATAAAATTTTATAAATTTTTCCTGAAGATGCTAACAAATTGTTAAAATAAATATAAATATAAACAACAATATATATATATTAAAATAAAAAGACCTATAGCTTAAATAAACATTCGAATAAATATAAAGAAAAGGTCAAATAAAATAGAATATAAAAAAAAAAAAAAAAAAAATTATATATATATAAAATTTCAAAATCTTTTATTACGAAAAGGTGCACAGAAATTTTTGGAAACAAACAATTTTTGAAATACTTTTCAATAAAGTCTTTTTTTTAATTTTTATAATTTTTAAAAAATAAAATTTTGTTGAAATGATATATTTTTAAAAATTCTTCATATTGAAAAGGTTACTTCCAGGAAGTTTTACTATTTTGGAAAGCTACTATTTTTGGAAAAGATGGAATTTTCGGAAAAGGTACCTTTTATAAAAGGTGTTTAAAATACATCCTTTTCCGGAAATTCTACTTTCAGATAAGATATTTTTGAGCAGCATACATTTTCAAAGATGTATTAAAAAAAATTCAACGTTTTTAATCATCTACTTACTATAAAATTCAATTTTTTCATGTGTGAAAAATATGTATGTACGTTTTGAAAAAGCTACACGTTGTAAAATGTATTTTCTGTACAGTTTTTCTCTTTTTCAGCCGACTTTAGAACCAATTTTCATATTTACTGCGTCCCATGAAATGTGTTGGAAAATATTGATTTTCGAATAACTTACAATTTGGACCGATTTTCCAATTTTTTTTTCCCACCTGCCCAATACCACCAAAATATTGATTATAACATAACTTCGCAATATATAACAAGTTTTAAAATTTTTTGTGCGTTCACTAATGCTTGCAATTTGATCCCATCAAACTTTTTGGTGAAAATCGGTGGGCATGTTGTCCGCCCTTAAATGTTGATTCTCCTTGACTTCATGTTCTTACACTGATTTTCAAAATTAGTTTTTTTTTAAATCGCTTGCAAGTGGTCAAAACTACTTTTCCCATTGCCTTTTGGCATTAGTTAATTTTTTTTTGCCGCAATTATTAAGGTGCTTTGCTAAATTTACAATTTTGTCTTGGAATCAAATACAAGGGTTTTTTCTTATGCTCCATTATGTTTCTTCTTATGTATAGCAGTGGGAAGAAAGCACGTTTGTTTCTAAATGATATAAAAGAGTTGCGTGAATGGAGACGTAATGAATTTTCTTGCTTGCAACTTTTTTTAACATAAATTGGTATAGCAAATTAGATTATAACTCATTTATAGGGTAAAAAATTATATATTTTCATGATGAGAACTTCTACTAACATTTGCCATACAGCAGTACTTTTAAGAACATTTGGAAAATTTTAGCTTAATAACAATCATACCTGGCTCACACACGTCAAGTTTCCTTAATCAAGCTTTAATTCATTTGGGAGGGAGACAGAGAAATTTATACTGTGTTCTTTGCCTTCTTCTCTGCTCTCTGAATTAAAATTTGATCAAGGAAACTTAACGTCTGATAAACTTTAGTTTCTAAGCAATAAAAATTTTAAAAATTCCACTTTAACAACCCTGATGCAATAGACTGAAAAAGAGAGAAACCCAAAAAACAAGAGCAAAAACTGACAGTGCTTTTTCAAAAGGGAATTGTCTACAGCTTTTATTTAATATAAAGCTTTACATTGGCTAAAAATGATCATTCAGTTAAGAGACTTTGAATGTGGTAAAAGAATAAAATAAGAAAAATTAAACATAAAACAATAGTACAATTTGTATTAATTTAAAATAAAACAAATACAACAAACTAAAATCAATTTAGCAATTCAATGAATTTAAAGCGAATAAATTAGTAAGAAAAGTGTGTTTAAATTAAGAAATCAAATATAAGAGAAGAATTGATAATTGAATTAAAAATAAATATAAAAAAAAAACGGAAACAAAGTTTGGCTTTTTTTATTAATTGAAATTGAATTGAAAAGTTAATACCTCTAGCAACTATTTGTGATTAATAAAGCAGTGAAGAAAAGTTAAAAAATGAATGTGGAAGATTTTCGAAAACATGGCAAAGAAATTATCGATTACATTTGCAATTATGCCACAAATATCGATCAACGTGATGTGGCGCCAACTTTAGATCCAGGATATTTGAAACAATTATTGCCCAGTAAGTGTTTTAGTCACGTAAATTGTAAAATCTACAAGTGAATAAACTCAATAATTCTAATAACGATGATGATATGACAGTGATTGACATGTTCATACATTTTCGCTGTTATTTTTATTTGTATTTGAATTTTTTTAAATTCTGAATTAAACACGTGCTTAGTTTGTACTACAATATTCGCATCTATTAAATATGTTTCGAGTATGTGTGTGTGTGTTTTTTTTTTTTTCTTCTTAATGACAATTTAAAAAGAAAACTAAAATCATTTTTATTAAATTGGTTTTTTTTTTGTTTTAACGGTCACTTTTTAATTTTATTGTTTTTTAAATATTTGTGAGTTGCGGTTGCTTGGGTTGTGTGGCGTGGTGCGGTTTGTGTATTTTATTTAAAGTGAGCAATATCGATTGCAAACGAGTATTTAAATCAAATGCATTCATAAATCAATTTATTGACATTTTTATATAATTTTTAAATAGTTTCGCTAATTTATTGTGCAAATAATAAAATAAACACTATTAAATTAATACATAATAACAAATATGCTAATTTAGTGTCAACAATTAGTATTTAAGAAGACAATGAAACGAATTATATTCAGATGATGATTAAAACAAATTTAGAAGAGTTTTCCCGGGATATGAAATTTCTTTTGCAAAACGTTTTTCAATAAAGTTGTTAATTGGTTTTCAATATTTTTAATTTATTTTTTTTTTTTTTTTTTGTAAAATTATTACTTTATTAGAAACGAAAATCCGGAAGCTCGTAATAATTGAACAGACAAAGAAAATTTTAAGTGTTCGAAAGGTAGAACTGGCATCATGACGATTCGAGACTAACCACAATCTCAACATCAGAATTTTTACCGCTTAGACCTCACTGCCAACCACGACACCTGCAATCAACTATTTAAATATCCTCTATCGTTAATTGATTCTGCTGTCACATGAAAGTTTTTATCAGCAGTTTGTTTTTAATATTAATGGTTTGGAAATTCACTAGTTTCCCCTAAAAGAATCAGGCCCCTTATACATTGTAAACATCTATCTTCTCTAACCTTTTCCTAAGTTCTGTGACAATGCACTGCATAAGTAGTGATCATCCACTACTATTCAGGCATTGCATTGTCTAAATAATTAAATTTTTTGGAATTTTTTTGATCACAAATAAATATATCTGTATCATCGTACACATCAACGGAGAAAAAGAACGAAAAGAGGACATAAAAAATTTCTGTCTGCTTATTTTAACTTATTAATTGTAATAGGTTTGCCTTTAAAATTTAAAAATATCTGCTTTTGAAAAAGCAGTCTTGGGGCGTATTGCGTTTTGGGTTACGATATAATCTTCTTAATTTGTACCAAAGTATATGAATAGCAAGTACATGCAACTCGGCAACAACTTAAAAAATAAAAAAAAAAAACAACTGGCTTTTGTTTTTGTGTAAAATAAATTTACAATTGTCAAAAATAGCTCAGTAGCAGAGCTGTAAAGGAATGATTCCTTTTTGAAAGAATCTACGAAACATGAACGCTTTTAACATTTTTTTTTTAACATTCAAGAGTTTTTTAATAATGATCCTAATCCTAGTTAAAACAGTGAATTAAAATTGCTTTTCTATAAATCACCAATGAATTCATTCAAACTTTAATTCAATTAATTTTTAAAGTGAGCTGAATTTTTAATTCATGAGGAATGCATTCGTGTTTCAATTCAATTCATATTTTGTGTAAAATTAATCAATTAAACTTTTTGTAAATCATTGTGATTTAAAAGCCAAATTTTAAGCATTCTTTTGCAGAAAAACTTTGACAATAGTCAATGAAAATATCTATAAAAAAACACGAACAGCTGGGCTCTTGCATGTACTTGTATAAATATACTTTGATTTGTACATATGTGCATATGTATACGAAAATTATTAAGTTCGTTTGTTGTTTAATTTTTAATTAAATTTTTTTTTTTATTAGAAAGGAAAATCCAGCAGCTGGTAATAATTGAATAGACAAAGAAAATTTTTACTGCACGGATGGTTGAACTGACATCATGACGTTTCGAGACCATCTGCGGTCTCATAGTCAGAGTTGTTTTCTGTCTAGACCTCATTGCCAATCACGACAGCGCATCATGGATTCAATTTTCTTTCGATTAAACACCATACAGTTTGAATAAAAATTCATAACTTAATTGTTAAACACTAAACGCGCTTAGCTAAGAATATACATTACAGTGGTTAAAAAAAAAATTCCACCCCCCTGGGATTAAAGATAATGTAAAATAATTCCAAAATTAGTTTTCTTATTTTTTTTTGCCACGGCTACAAGTATTTTGTTCACTATATTTTTGAACGATAATGAGGCTGTGTTATTTTGATGAAACTTTTGCATTGAAGCTACATATTTATTTTTATTCATGAGCAAAATAGTTATAGGTGTTAAAAAAATACTTACAGTGTTTTGAGATATTGCAACACCTTTGCCATCTAAGTATGAGAGAAACAATAAAGAAATTTCAATTGAATAATACGACTGACAAAAAAAAAATATGTAATATCCGAATCATGAATATGAGCAAATCTGATGATAAATTTTTAAGTGACTCTGCTGCAAAATTAGTTAATGATAACGGAGTCCATGCAAACTCTTTCAAACAAAAAATTAAGGAATTATGCGATAAGTTGTCCCATCGATTTCCTGATTAAGACAATGGGACAAAATTATCGAATTAGTGTATTGCAAAATTATCAATTAATATGGCCGTTGAAAGTGGAGCAAAATGGAGTTCAAAGATTCTATTACATGCATGCATACTTACAGGTCATTAATGTAAAACGTGTTCAAAGTTTGCAACTACAAAAGTAAATACAGATATTAAATTTAACTTAATCTTTAAAAACCCAGGAAAATTTGTACTTCATGATTTTTGCACACGACGTCTCATATGGGAGTTTTTTTTTACATAAAGCTGCTAAAATCATGCCTTCATCTTATTGTATCTTCGTCAAGATTCGCTGCTTTTGCGTTGAGCCAACAATAAAAATGTAATCGTGTATGAATCTCTTCATTTCTTGTCGTAAGTAAGATTGAATTAGTGTATGCCTAATTTTTGGGAATATTCGGAAGCCATTCAAAACAGCCATTAATTTTGTTGTCGTTAAACAATTCAATAATTTAGGCACCATATTTGGGTTGAATTTTTTACAAAGTTTTTTATAAAAGGAACTGTGCAGATTTTTTCTTTTCAATTTAATTTTACTACATCACAGAAACGTCCTACTAAATATACCATCTCCATTTTCGTTATACACTCCGGTTCACTTACTTAAAGGCACTAAAAATTCCATGTTCAGCAGCCTGTATCTTTTGCAATTTTTAACCGATTGCGGAATTTTCAAATGGAAATGGAAGCTAGACATCTTGAGATATAAAAAATATCATGAGAATAGTGGATTTTTAACTAAAGAATTGAGCAATTTATAAAACTCGTCCGAAAATGTGTTTTTTTTTTTTTTTTTTGTTCACTTGAATAAAGGCACTTTGTTATTTTTTTATTATTTTTTAAGTACGCGATGATTTTTCGTACGGAGCGTTTGTTTATTACAATTTATTACATCTTAATTTTTCTTTCATTTTATTTCTTTAATTTTTTTTATTTAAAATTTTTTAATCTATCGGAAAAAAACTAAAATTGATGTTTACCGTTCTGAAGGATATTCTAACCGCGCAATAGCTAAAAAATTGGACGAAGCCCAACAGTTTTCGAAAATTACATCAAGGACCCCGAAGGGTATAGACAAAATTTTAAAGGAAGGGTTTCATTGTCTTTATCTACGTATGAGTAAATAATTACAAATTTAATTATGAATAAAATTCATAAAAAATTTTATAAACAAATTAATTTCTAACATAGGATGGCTGGCCTTTTAGTTTATTAAGAATTTTATGTGAAATTTCTTCTCTGACTGATAATTAAATTCAGTAGAAAGAAACCAAAAAAATAAAATATCATAATAAATGCAAAACAACACACAAACTAATAATAAATAATAATTACTTGAGAAATATTCCTTAATGGAAAAAAGTTTGTTGTTCGACTGTTTGAAAACCAAAATTAAAAACAAAAACACACACCCAACAACAAATAATTAACACTTTTGCAGCATTTCTGTTTGAAATTTCAAACATTCGAACGATTCTCTAGTTATAATGTTTACATAAGCTATTTTTTGTTAAACTAAAATTTGTTAAGATAATAAATTTAAATATTTAGTTGCAATTTAAAAAAATTATCATGTAGAATATTATAATTTTTACTTCGTTTATAAACGTTTTTGAAATTAGCAAGAATCGAAAAGGTGAAAATCTTCAATTAAAAAATTCACACTCACAAGTATTGTAAGAATAAAACGATGATCAATTTGATGGGAATTAGTTTTTATTACCTTAAAGTTTGGCCAACATTCCAAAGAATAAGGAAATATTAACGTTGAGTAATTTTAATCTTACACGGTTAAAAATAACAATGATGCTGCCAAAGGCAAACTCATCAGATTTGATGAAAAAAGAAATACGAAAATTATCATTATTTCAGGTACACATGCTAAACGATGAATTCCGATACCTTATCACGGTATTTGAGATATCCCAAGCACGGGGATTATTAAATTTTGAATTCCTAGGTTTTTAGGATTACTTTTTTAATACTGTTTTTTTTTACAAATTAAAAAAAAAATATATTTCTTTAAGGTCTTGCCAGGAGTTAAACCTTCGTATTTAACATATCTGCTTCAATTTGGCATAAAAATATGCAAACAAAAAGTCGTTCATATACAGCCCCAATTATGAATTAATTTTCCGGGGAATAAAACTCCCTTATTCTAAATAGAGCGGGAGAATAGTTTTGCGTGCAAGGACATTTTGAACTTTCGCGGTGATCTTTTTTGCTTTAAACTGTGTTTTTTTGACTAAAAATTTCCAAAAAAAAAAAAAAACTTTTTGTAAAAGATTTTCTTATCTCGTAACTAATTTAATCAAGGGGAAAAAATTATTATTGCTATAATTTTCAAAACACCAATGAAAATTATGAAAAATTTTTGTAAAAGACAATAGAGCTAATTAAAGAAATAAAATCTATGTATATATCGATGACTTGATATAAAAAAGGCGTAACTCGATTTTTTTTATATCGCATATTTTTTGCGATATAAAATAAATTTAAGCATAAGATTTCTTGCCTATTTTTAATAAAAATGTTGCCTTAAAACTTTTTTATACCTAAAATTTATGGATTTTATAAAATGTTTTTCTTTGCCCTCTGGTCAGGAAGGAATAATAAAGTATTTTTTAATATCTTATATGGGCGTGGCAGTTCCTCCATTTCAAAGTTCCATACCTGTATGAAAAACACCCTTTACAAAATAATAGAGTAACAGCAAATAATAGCACATTAGTAAAACAAGCTACCGCCAGATGATCACATCTTGCAGGTACATAGTCATGGAAATCTTCATCAAATCTGCCCACATTTCAAAACGTTTTACTGCAAATACAATATTT
Source organism: Lypha dubia (assembly GCA_947311025.1). Taxonomy (NCBI): domain Eukaryota; kingdom Metazoa; phylum Arthropoda; class Insecta; order Diptera; family Tachinidae; genus Lypha; species Lypha dubia. The sequence continues at coordinate 54,864,096 of OX371264.1, forward strand.
ATGTTCCAAGAATTTAAACCGAAAATTCACTTTCTCATTCAAGTCGATAACATATTTTGAGTAGAATACATTGAATTGAAATTAAAACATTGCCAAATCAGTTTATCACTAACATAATCAAATTAACAAGGTTGTACAAATATTTATAAACAATTGTCTTGCAAATGACTAGATAATTTCATTAATTTTACTCACTTGAAATAAAAATCGTTTCTTTCGTTTAAATTTTAAGAAAAAAAAAAGTAAAAGAAACAACTAAAATATAAACAATATTGGTACATAAACATACATACATATTTATGTACTTAAAATAAATCTTGAGAATAAAAAATACATCTCAATAACACCTGTACATCCAACTAAATTAAAATAAACAACGATACGATTCATCGACAATGGCCAGCCAAAAACAATTAAAACAGCTAATTGGTAACAAAAGTGATAACTAATGACCGACCCAACCCATAATATTTTGTTTCCTTTAACGAAAAAAATTTAAATTTTAATTCAAGAATAGAAAAAGTGAAACGGATGATCATCAAAAAAAAAAATGATTAAAATGTTAATTGATTAATGTTCGCCTTAGTGATTAAACAAATTGTTGTTTATTTCGTGTATGATAAATATTATTGCTGGCAATTAATCTCGTGCTTTTTTTTAATCTTAAATTAATGAATTGTTCTAATTTATCTTGTGATTATTTTTCTTCCAGGCGAAGCCCCTGTGAATCCAGAAAAGTTCGATGATGTTTTGGAAGATTTTGAAAAAAAAGTTATGCCTGGTGTGGTACATTGGAATCATCCCAAATTTTTTGCTTATTTTCCCTCCGGTAATTCATTTCCATCTATATTAGGTGATATGCTAAGCAGCGCTATTGGTTCGATAGGCTTTTCATGGGTAAGTTTTAGACACAAAAAAAAAAGGGTTGGTTAAGAAATATAATTTTTTTTTTTTCTTAGGCCTCTTGTCCAGCATCTACAGAACTAGAGACCATAGTATTGGATTGGTATGCCAAAGCTTTGGGTTTGCCAAAGGCATTTATTAGCGATGTTCAGGGTAGTAGAGGGGGCGGTGCCTTGCAAGGTTCTGCTTCTGAGTGTACCCTCGTTTGTATGATTACAGCTCGTTGCCGAGCCATTCAGAAATTGAGAGGCACGACTTCCGAAATACACGAAAGTGTATTTTTGCCACATCTTATAGCATACGCCAGCAAGGAAGCTCATTCATCTGTGGAAAAAGCTGCCAAAATGGCTTTGGTTAAGTTGCGTATAATTGAAGCAGACGAAAGAGGTCGCATGCGTGTTGATCTCTTGCGTCAAGCCATACAAAATGATGCCAATGCTGGTCTAACGCCATTTTTTGTGGTCGCCACTGTAGGCACAACTGGCGCATGTGCATTTGATAACTTGATTGAAATTGGTAAAATTTGTAAAGAAGTTCCTAGTATATGGTTCCATGTGGATGGCGCTTATGCTGGCAATTCGTTTATACTGCCCGAAATGAGACAATTCGCAGAAGGTTTAGATTATGCCGATTCCTTTAATACAAATCCCAATAAATTACTGTTGACCAACTTTGATGCATCGGCCATGTGGGTGAAAGATGTTATGAGTCTAAAGACTGCCCTCAATGTAAATCCTTTGTATTTACAACATGAACATGACATGGCCATCGATTATCGACATTATGGCATACCATTGAGTCGACGTTTTAGAGCCTTGAAATTATGGTTCGTTTTTCGTTCGTATGGTATTAGCGGTCTACAAGCGTACATGCGGAATCACATGGCCTTGGCGAAAAAATTTGAGATGTTGGTGCGCAAAGATGAACGTTTTCAGGTTCGAAATGATGTCTACTTGGGTTTGGTGTGTTTCAGAATGAGGTGAGCATGCAAATGAATATATTCTTAGTTAATGTGGATTTTAAAGTTTAATATTTCTTTAAGAGCTGCTGATACTTTTAATCAGGAACTATTGGCTCAAATCAATCACTCGGGTCGTATGCATATGATACCGTCAATGGTTAATGGCAAATATGTTATTAGATTTTGTGTAACATACGAGCATGCTACGGAAAAAAATATTGGTAAGTATTGGACAAAAAATAATAATACATAATTTGATTGCTATTTTCGAAAATATTGGCACAACTCAAATGCTTTTTAAACGATTTTTTTACAATTAAACCATTTACATATTTTCAAAAACTGTAAAATTCTTTAAGAAAAAAATGAACTTTCAAAATAAAAATTAGTTGCTACACTTTTCAAAGTGATCTTAAAAAATCAATGGAGTACAACAAAATGGAAATGGTGCATCAGAACCAATTTTGTAGCACAGTGTAATAGGCCGTATTTATTTAGATATGCATACAAACATACTCACAAGACTGTTCAATTAATCTTTTATTTTATTCATATTTTCTCATTTTTTTTTTTTTGCGCAGTCGATGCTTGGACCGATATCAAGTCCTTTGCTGAAGATATATTACGTGATGCCACAATGGAAATATCGTCGCTTCCACCCACGCCAGAGAAAGAGAAAATGCCTTCGGAACCCCAGACGATTATTGGAAAACCGCCAATCAAAAAGAAGCTTACCCGAACAAAATCGCTACGTTTCTCCTTTACACGGAGTATATCACGTGAAATGTACGAATCTCAAAGCGAACATCTTAAGGATGGTTGTACGCCCATTTTGGTGGTCGATTCAAATGCAATGCTACAAAGTTTCCTAAAAGCAACCGCTGATAATCAACAAAATAAGCTGAAAGGCATACAAGATGTTGATACTGATGAGGCAAGCAATTAGAAATATAATTTTATTAATCGAATAGTTTATTTCTCCATTAAAATAGTATTATATTTTTATTTAATTTCATATTACATATTAATGTACTTAAGAGATTTGTTTCGTTTGTTTGTTTATTAGTTTAGTTAATAAGTTGCCTCCTATAATGTAAATTTCCTACATCATTTTATTTATTTAATGTATTTATTGTATCATTTGTCTAACATTTATTGCATTTAAACAATTAACAAAAAGAAAATACAGATTTAGTTTGAATTACAAACCAAGTGAGTTTAAAATTGTTGCTAATAGTATTATTATTTTGTGTATGTGTGATAAAAATTATTTTTTAATAAATTAGTTATACGTTCTTGTAAGAATTGCCTAAATATGTTCCTACAAAAATAACTTCTGTATTATAGATTTGCAAATTTCCATCATGTCATGTTATCACAAATGTTAATTATTGTAAATTATTAATTTTTTGCATAATGTTTTGTTCAAATAAATGTAAATCACTTTACTTTTTTACCTACAATTTGTTTAAATGAATGTGTACAGTGCCTTACATAAGTGTTCGCATTTAACTGTGCCACGAATCAAAACTTTCTAAGTTTTTTTTTTTATTTAAAAAGCAGATATTTCCATGTTCGATTGCTCTCGAAGCGATGAAGCGAAATGGGAACTTAAGACTTAAACATATTTCAACTTTTGACATACTCCGGTCGTTCAAATTCGATTTTGAGCTTAGTTGTCCTTAAAGAACTTAACTAAAACTAATATATAATAATAATAATATGCAAAATACTTTTCATTTCAGCCAGGTACAGTATTTTCCTTCCACTAAGTGTTAAAATGTTCCTTGTAGTGTTTCACATAAAAGTACTGGACACAGAAGATTTTCAAAACTATAAAAATTATCAAATTCGGTGACTTCAAAAACTTATTTTGGAATTTCAGATGTAAGCTTTCAAAACACCGAAAAGCGTACATATATTTTTCCTCTTTACTAGAATTTTTTTTATTTATTAATCAGATAAAAATACACTGAAAGGAAGGAAATAAAGTATTGCGAGAAAGTTGAAAAATTATGTGAAAGTTTAAAGTGTCAAGTACACATTTGCAATACACGTAAACTCTGATGAGCGGTTGTTGTGGATCCCAAAAACTAAATTTTTATGTTCTGCCGTGTAGCTTAGAAATAATTAATGATCTCTTCTCCAGTTCCTAAGAATATTATCTAATGCTCAATTGATTGTGAATAAAAGTTAAACAATTTTAGTGAAATAAAAAAATTTAAAATTATATATCGTTAGCTGGAATGCAAAACACCGTAACTAACTAACTAAGAATTCAAAACCACATTTTTAATTAATTGTTGGGAATTGTATTGAAACGCATGTCCACTAAAATTTTAAAACCTCTATCATAAAAATCAGACAAATTAAAAACGAAAACTTAAGTTTAGTCACTTGAAAATTTTTATGTGGTTTTTTGCCTTTACAATCAAATCAAAAAGTGTAGTTACGTGAATTTGCATTTTAGCTGACGACATACTATAACAATTAGTATTATAGTAATTTTTATCGTCAACCTGTTACATGAATTTTTCTTTTTATTTTAATTTAGTTTATTTTTGGTTCGATTTTTTTATGTCTCTTTCAAAATCTTAAGGGGCACGTTCGGCTGATGACGATGTTCATAAAGATATTTTATCGATGACTAAAACGTTGTTTATTGGTTTGTTCAAAAATAGAAAGTATTGCTTTTGTGACGAAAATCAAATGAAAAATACAGTTGACGATGAATTGTATCGCCCTGTAAAAACTATAACAAAAACAATTAGCAAATAGTTTGCAATGTGAAAGTAATTTAAAGTGTACAAATCAAACACATGACAAGCAATATACTCGTATCGTTAGTCACTACATCAGACATTTATAGCAGAAGTTTAAAATGTTTATTATTTAATATACTTAATCAGACCAAGAGATAAATGTTGGCTCCCCAATTGCGACTCTATTAAAGAATCACCAAATATTGTTTGATACGGTTGATAAACCCAACTTTCTGGCTAAAGGCAATCAACCACAGCATTTGCTTGAAAGATTATTTCAATGGCTTAACATAAAAAGAACATAACTCGATGTTTTGTTACTTTATAAGGGAAGGATTACATTGCGGAGAAAGTTAAGTGATGATCCTCGATATTTCTAAGGCGTTTAATAATAGTGGGAAATTCTGTACATTTCTGGTAACTTGTTGCTTTCGGTTGATGTCGGTGATGAATGCTCTTGATTTATACCGAGCTTTCTCATTGATTACATTTCTATGTTATGTACTAAATTCTCTTAAGAGATTGTTCGAATTTAAATAAATATATATGGGCATTTCCTGCGGTCACGAACGTACGGTCGCATGCTTTTGATGTACAACAAATATAGAAAATAAAAATTTTTCCTAGCATTATTTTTGCGATTTGATAGCATTTTGGTAGCTCTATGTTTAGTTCCAAAGATGGATTTCAATGAATTGAAGTTTTCATAATGATGGTTATAAATATGTGGTCACGAACGTACGCAAAATAGAATTCAACTTTGGCTGACAGTACTGAAAGGTAAAACTCTGCGAAATGGAACGGAATATTGAAAAGCGATTAATTTATTTTAAAAGTGTATTAATGTAGGCCTCTATCCAATATTTACACAATAAAATATCTCCATTGGTTTTTTTTAATTGGCTTAAGTACCGGTCGCGAACGTACGATTTTTTTCATATGTTTTTTTTATTATTATCACCATGCATTTTCCCATAAATATTTTCAAATTTCCTTAGCAAAAAAAGTAAATATTCAATTTATAGTGTGCAGTAATACTTATAACAAGAAATAGACTTTTTATTTAATATGAAATAATAAAGTTTTAACAATATTTATTATATTTTTGTTTTTATTAAATAGGCCGTTAGAGCTGTTCTTAATTTAAAGTCCTCGTCATTCTGATACCTGGAATATTCGGTATATCATTAAATTTTTCAAGTAAAGTTAGGGACATATCATCAATTATATCAGCTCCCATGTATATAATGTTAATTCCAGTAATGTGGTGATGTGCACAGTTGTAAAAAGATAATGCACAATGTTGTTCTTCTTGTTGAACTTCATTTTTCTTCTTTTGTCGATATTCTTTCAACCTTGCGCGTTCTTTTTCATGCGTTTGTTCTAAAAACCTTTTTATTTTTTGTTAATGCTAAGCGTAGTTGTCGCATCCTCTCAGCAGCTTTTTCACGTAAATTTTTTAGTTTTTGTGGATCGGTTTCAATTTTGTTAATATAACGCTTTTGTTTTTCATTTTGCGATTTATCACATGTTTTACGCATCTACTAAAGCATATTTGCGTGTTAAGAAAATAAATGCATTGTTTATGAAACAAATTTACTTACGGTCGCGAGCGTACGAAATTTTGCAAATAAAAAAAAAAGATTTTTAATTGTCACCCAGAAGTTTTTTTTATTTACAAATAAGTGACACCGAGGTTAATTAAAATGTGTTATGTCTGGCACCTGTTGACGTTTAATGCAAAGCAAATACAATAAAATGATATTTTCGGTCGCGAACGTACGATTAAAACATAGATAAGAAACAAAGTAAAAATTGACCGTTAATTGAACTTTTTTATTCTCCTTACACTTTTCTCTTCTTCATTGATTGTAATAGAGAGATTTTAAAGAAAGAGTGCAAACATAGCATATTTTTTGCATGTAAAATAATTATATATAAAAATTTCTTTAGAAATAACTTAAAAAGAAAATATAAAATTTTCCAGTTCCAGCCCAATTTCCTCAATTAAAACAGCTGAGAAATGCTATGAAATAATTCTATTATAAAAACATAGAACTTTTTTTTTTATAATTATAAACAATAAAACACGATGATTATCAAAATTTTATTTTTCGATCCTGGTTGACCATTCGGAGGAAATGCCCATATGTACATACATACATACATATTATCGTTCACCCATGACTTCGCTCACACTACATTTTAATGTAGGAAATATACTATCAGGATACGCAATTCATTGAAAATATAAAAATTTCCGAAAGTAAAAAACTACTAAGTGACAGCTTTTTCTCATAAGAAAAACCAGTTAGTGCCGTTTTAACTCTTAAAAAGTCTCCAATATTACAAATTCTAGGGGACAAATATCGAAAAATCTAAACATAAATACTTTCACATTTAAAAATATAAGCCCTAGAACTTAATTAAAATAAATATAAAAACAATATATGACATTTATTTGAGCAAATACTCAAGAATGAAGTACTGAGTTGGTATTGAGCATATAGATTTGCTAACCCACAACAAATAAATAAAAAAATGTAAAAAACAATTATCAAATAAAATTGAATAATAATTTTCGTTTCATATTTTAAAAAAACAAAAATGACTTTCTGTACTTCTGTACTTGTTGAAAAATTTCAAATAACTGCATCGGTTAATTTGTTAGTTACCAAACTACATTTTTATATCCAGCGTAACATTTTAGTTCTATCTACAGTTCGTTATAACTCACTGTTTTATCCAAACAACTTTGAAATGGTTTTATATCTCAATTACTTTAATATTTCTCTTGATGAACATAAAAAGATATTCACGTCTATTCTCTAGCTTCCCATTTGATTTGAATTACCATCCTTTCTGGGAAGATTATGCGTGCCGCGATCATTATGTGGTCTCCTACGTTTTTGGTTATTAAAATTTCTCTGCTGATTACTATCGCCTGAGCTACCACTACCATCTCCAGTTGGAGGACGCTGATTATTTGAAACATTCGTTGGATTTTGCTGATAATTTCTATTTTGACTCGGCCTCGGTCTTCGCTGTGCTTGGCCGGTACCTTTATGATTATTAATTGAAGAACTATTTTCAACATTTTGCCTACTATTGTTGTAAGACCAAAAATCAGTTTTGGTGTTTGGTTTTTGTAGCCTGGAAAATAGTTGCAATGTTTTATTCAAATATAACTTTCTATAACATTTTTACTTACCCACTTACATTGTCGTTTATAGGTTCTAAGCTCATAAATATGTGTATTGATGGTATTTGACGACTTACCACTATTTCTTCTAAACCTTCCATTTGCGGCATCCAGTGTTCTTCTACGCTGTAATTAAGTTTCAATAAGTTTTATTTTATACATACACCCAGTGCGCTCTCGTCCTATGCAAAACAATTCCTAGACTATTGCAACTACAAACGCTGTGTAATACACACACACAGAACAAAATTATTCCTTAAATCATTTCAATGAAGATAGTTTTTCCAAATATAAAATTGACTTCAATCAATTTCGTATTGGAATCAATTACTGACATCATTAAAAACAAAACAGTTATAATAATTTCTACAAACCATAATATAATAAATTTATTATACCCATGCTACAAACATTTGAAAAATTAACTGCCTGGGAAAAACAATTTTTAAAATTTGTACGAAAGAAAAATTCGTTCGACATCGTTGGCCAGGCAGTAAGATTATTTTAGGCTTAAATTCAATATTTTGAATTAATTAGAATATTTCTATTAACTGTATTTTTTTTTTTTTTAATTACTACGAACTGTTTATTATACAAATACATGTTTATTGTACAAATATTAACAAATATTAACAAATTATAATATTTCAATTTGAAGTCCGATAATGTTAATGAAAGAAAACCACTTTAACACAATTACACATGTGGCAAAACAAAGAAATAAATCTCGAAAAGTTGCAAAAAAAAAAGCCATAATTTTGATTAAAAATCGAAAAAAATTTGAGGCATGCGAAAAGTAGCTGTTTTCATAAAATTCATAAAAATAGTTTGAATTCTTCAAGTGGTTGAGGTGAAATTCATTTTGTTTTCTTATTCAATTTCACTGTCGTACGTCGACGTATTTTGATGTAACCCGCTAATAATTAAGTAAAAATGTGATTTAGAATTTTTGGTTGGTTAAATGGTTTTACATTTCAGCCAACGATATGAAAATTACCAACAACAAACTAACACTAATGTATTTTAATAGAAAATACACTATACGATTATATACAAACGGATCTTGTGAATTAAACAAATATAAATATTAATTTCTACAAATTTTAAATTATTTACAATGAGAATTTTTGTATGTGTATGTTCAAATTTCCTACCTGGTTCGACATCATCTTAATTGAATCGTCAGTTTTAAAAATTTAAATTTATTATATCGTGTTATTATACATAAGTAGATATTCCTAATGAAATGCAGCAAATAGATTAACTAAACCTCATCAAATAAGAAAAGTTTTGGATATGAAAATATTTATACAAATCTCTATAATTTTTCTTTAAAAAGAAAATCTCAAATAGCATTTTCTTGTTATTGCATAGAGCGATTGTGCACCGCAATGTAAATATTACGTTGTGTAACACGTTCTGGTGACTTGATATAAAGGATATGATCTTTTAAGTATTTCAGCACAGGATATTGTTTTTACAACACCGCCACCATTGCCGCTCCAAACAATATGCTTATATTGGCCTTTTTCCAAAGCAATTTTTGCAAAAGCAAGAACGTTATTAACTTTTGTGCCACCGTTAACCTTGATATTTGTATATTGTTTTTGAAAAATTTTATTGTATTTTATTATAGTTTAGATAGTTAACTTACATGCATCCATAAAAATTCCGTGTCCTTGGTTATGAAATCTTCAAATGGCAGCTGTTCTTTTGTCAGCTGCTTTTCTACATTTTCACCTTTTCTATAGTGCATCATTTTTTATCTGTAATTATTTAAGAAAAATTTAACTAATTTTTACATTCTTTTGTTCTAAAAGTTGTAAAATTGTTGATATTTGTAAGAAGTATCGGGTGTCTAAAATATGTGTATATCTTTCACTTTCTTCAAACACATGGTCAGTGCTGAGGATGTAAGTACTTATGTACTGACTTCCATAACGAACATTGTGTTTAATAGCAGAGAACGTAGAGAAATAGGTTATCAAATAAAACACAACTATTTTCGTATATTAAAGACAGAAAATTCTGATTCTTTATTTGAAAATATTACCTTTAAAATGTGCAAAATATGTCGTTGATAATTGTTCAAGATTCAAAGAACATGTAAATAAAACGAGTAAATATTGAGATGGCGGAGGCAGAGCGTAATCGAACCACTAGGAATTTACTCATTAGAATCCAAATAAATATCCCTATAATACAAAGTTGCTGGCAACAAACTAAAGAAAATAAATCACAATACGTCTATCAATTATTTGGTTCTCTTTAATGAATTTTGTTTAGATGCCTTGGTGAATGGATATAAAGTTGAGGTGATTTACACTGATTTTTCGAAAGCGTTCGATAAGGTATCACACGCGGTGTTGGTATCTAAATTGAAGTTAATGGGATTTCCTACTAAAATCCTAGTTTGGATTAATTCCTATTTGTCCAATAGATTATGCTCAGTTACAATTGAAGGGTTTAGTTCTGTCACTTATTTGCAAACGTCAGGTGTACCTCAGGGTAGTATACTAGGACCGTTGTTGTTTAACCTTTTCATAAACGATATTAGTAATTGTTTCGTTAAATCTAACCATCTTTTATATGCTGATGATTTAAAGTTTTATGGTAAACTAGTTTCTATACATGATGCGCAGATTATGCAAATGGAGCTCAATAAGTTAAGTGAATGGTGTCGTCTTAATGGTTTGTGTTTGAACATTAATAAATGTGTACATGTCTCTTTTCATAGGTCTCTTGCCCCTACTGCGGTGGAATTTTATATTGATGGAGTTATGTTGAATAAATCTAATTCTAAACTTGACCTAGGCGTATTGTTTGATAATTCCTTGTCGTTTGTTGCTCATGTGGAATACATAGTTCCGAAAGCCTATAAGATGCTGGGTTTTCTGAAAAGAACTTGTTCTGAGTTTGCTGACCCATACACTCTTAAGTATGTTTATACGTCATTTGTTAGGTCTAAGTTGGAATATGCTTCTGTTATCTGGAGTCCTCACGTAGCTAACATTATCACTCGTTTGGAGAGAATTCAACGTATTTTTGTTAAGTTTGCTACGCGCTCGCTATCTTATTTGTCTGCGGTTCCATATGAGTCAAAATGTTTATTTATTGGTTTGCGTACTTTGGAATCACGTAGAAAAGTTCAATCTGCCCTGCTGCTTTACGACATTATCAATGGCTCTATTGATTGCCCAGATTTGCTTAACGCTATACGGTTCTATATTCCGCCGAGGAATCTAAGGTTAGCTAAGCTATTCGATGTTCCGTTTCGTCCTACTGATTATGCACGTAATGGTACCCTAACCCGCGCGTTTGGTCTCTTAAATGACTTAAATTTTAATTTGCAAAGAGACTCTAACTCATTTATCGAATTCAGCACTGGTAAAATTGAGTTTAAATTGTTACTTTTTAGTGTATTAAAATAGTTTGGCTCAAATCGTCTTAATAAAAGAGTTATGTGTATGCACACTTATTTTTATATTTACATCTACTGTGATTATGTTTGGTGTGATTTTATTTGTTCTTTCTTATTTATTTTATCTTATATTGATTTAAATTTTGTTGCTAGATAACCATAGTTTTATTTATTTATTTTATATTATACATATTATATTATCTTAGTCTGTAAGGACTTTTTTGTCTATAGACTGAAATAAACAAACAAACAAACAAAATTATATAAAAAATAAATTAAGTTAAGTTTAATATTGAACACATTGATTTGCACTGTCACTTGCTCCTAAATACCAAAAGTATCAGTTTATTATTTATTTTGCTTTCACGTTGCTTACAGACGTTTAAGAAGCTTTTTGTCTCACATTTGATCCAAGGATCAACACAAATTCATAACAGATATAGTTGAAAACACAGCCTTGCCAAGGATGTTGTTTGTCGATTCGAAATTGGTCCATTTTTTTAAATCACTAGCAAATGCTCCTTTAATACATACTTAAGTATCAATTAAGTAAACAATTGATTCCGACAAAAATTATAAAAATAGTTTTTACATAAATTTATTACTATTTTTGTTTACTTATTTTCGTTGTAGGACTTTTTGCCATTCTCGAAAGAAGTTAAAAAAATCTCTAGTATTTAAAAGGATCGTATTAAAATATCAACAAGCTTACCTAAGAAAAATTATTAAAAAATCACTATATTTTTTATCAAGTAATCGGAATTAAAATACAATTTATACAATACAATACATGTATATAGTAAACCAAATTACCAAATGTATCTGTGAACCATAGACTAAAATGTTTGTATTTGACACACGTGCCACAAAATGCGAACTTCTGTTGGGGCATGGTGGAATAATAAGGTGCGCGTAAGAATACAACAATAAAAAACGACATGCATTTTGTTTGTGTAAAATTAATTCAAAATTGTCAAAACAAAGCTGTATACAAAACAAAACAAAAGTTGTTTTGTATGTATTTATTGGTTATGCAAAAACAAAAAGCATAATGTAAACAAAAATATTCATGATGGCGGCCAAAAATGCAAACAACTTTTGACAAGAAAAGCATACTTTTCCTTTTTTTAACGGTCAAAACACAACCCTACAAAAAACCATATTCCTTCTTGCGCACACCTGATTATTCCACCATGTGTTGGGGTAATAGAAAAATGACAGAGATGTCAGACAATTGAAATCAGCTGCTGTTAACACCACAGTATTTATTTGTTTAGAAAACGTTTAAGAAAAGAAAGCTGTAAAACAACGCAAACGCCGGCATTTAATTATTTATTTAAGTTGTTAAAATTTAATAGCTTATTTAGATTGTATAATTATTAATAAGAAAAAATGCCTACTTGGAATCAAATACAATCTCAACTACGAAACCCCAATAATCCAGTTGTGTTTTTCGATGTTTCTGTAGGAACTACTGTAAGCTATACAATTATTTATCTTCTTGTCTCATTGTCTTACCCAGCTATCATTTTAATTCGATATTAACTTTTATACGTCTGTAGGAAATTGGTCGAATGATTTTTGAGTTATTTGCCGATACTGTGCCAAGAACTGCTGAAAACTTCCGACAGTTCTGTACTGGTGAATATCAACCCGATGGTGTACCTTTAGGTTATAAAGGGGCTAGCTTTCATCGAGTGATAAAAGATTTTATGATACAGGGAGGAGATTTTGTGCACGTAAGATAGTGTTAAATTTTTCCTTATGCTCTTTTTATCAAAAACATGTATCTATTTTTGTAGGGTGATGGTACTGGGGTCATGAGTATTTATGGTAACACTTTCTGTGATGAAAATTTCACCCTAAAACATGACTCTCCCGGACTTCTGTCGATGGCTAATAGTGGCAAAGACACAAATGGTTGTCAATTTTTTATAACCTGTGCGAAATGTAATTTCTTGGATGGCAAACATGTTGTATTTGGAAGAGTACTAGATGGTCTTTTAATAATGCGAAAAATTGAAAACGTTCCAACTGGTCCCAATAATAAGCCGAAATTGCCAGTTTTAATATCTCAGTGTGGGCAAATGTAAATTGCATACTAAGTAGATACTAAAATACATACATATGTATGTAATTGTTATATACATACATATGTACATAAATATACTCTGACCCTAAAGTTGTAAACTTGTAATTAATAAAACTAAAAAATTTACCTTCTATTTTACTAATTTTTTCAATGCGCTTAGACAAGAACCAAATACTCCTAAAAAAAAGTAATTTAAATTTTTTCAATGGTGTTTTTTTTAGGATCAGCACTACTTACGCCATGCAGTTTGCCAGAAATAAGGAGAAAGGTGCAGTTTAGATAGTGAAAAATGTAGAAGGCTTAATTTCTTTAAAACTGCTACTGCTCTTGTGTTAATTAGGCGCTTTTCTTAAGCTTTATTAGCAGTAATTTTATAAATTGATAGTAGCATGGCTCGATAGCGCTCGCTCATTTCGAAAGAAATAAGGACCAATGATGACTCCAGCGTGTAAACCTCACCACACACTCATTTTTAATGTCACAATACCTATGCTTGTCAAGAAAAATTTAAGGAATGTAAATACCTATTATCTGTTATACATAGCATAAAACTAAGTGCTCCAACAAATTAAATTTACATACATAAAAAGAATACAATATGGGTAGCGATGACAATTTATTTAGAAACCAACTTAACTTAATTATATAGTAGATAAATTGTTATTTAATCACTAATTAGTAAATACTTAATTAAAAACAACACATACATATACAATAATTATAAATTATAGCAGTTAGCTGCACGAATCTAAGTATTCTTAAATTTCCTTATTAAATGCTCCTAATTCATAATATTTTTCTTTGCGCAACATTTGGCAGTCATCGATTGCAAAGCTATAGAGTAACGATGTAATAAAAGCTGTAGCCAAATGCCATAAAGCATGAGCATCCATAATCCACATAATTGGTGGAAAATCTAAAAGCTCTAAGCTCATGCTAATGCCCAGCAATAAATAGAAACCTAAAATTTTACGGTAATAAGGCCGCTGCTTACGTACTTTAAATGACCAAAGGAACCAGCCCAGGCCACTAAGTACACCTGCAGATATTTAACCATTTTAAAACGAATATTCGAATATTAAAATATTATAACGTTTTTTTTTTTTTTTTGAATTAATAAAGCATTCACCTGTTACTACATTGGTTGTCATATTTAAGGAATAACTAAATTGTCCCACACTTACATATGCGAAATAGTTAATATAATATGCCACAAATATCAGCGATATTAAAGCTTTTAAAACCCAGGAATATTCATGTAACATTCTGAAACGTAAAATATTATTAATAAATAAGGTTTTAGATTAGGTCTTTGCTTTCATAGCATACAGATGCATACATGTGGGATAAAAATCTATTTTGAAATTCTTACCTTATTACCATACAATATAGCGTAGTTAGGACCATTGAATACGCGAACACATAGTCTAGCAGTTCAGTCAAAGGGAAATCACGAGCATGAAAAACAACTGACCATATCCAAGCATTGAGAGACACCTAGAATACGTAAGTATATTAAAAATAAAAAGAAACTAGTATTATTAAGGTAAAAATAGCACGATGCTAAGTACATATATAATTTATTAAAGAAAAACAATATGATCAAATAGTATTAGGGGCTTAATGCTCTACCAGATCTGTTTTGTATTTCATATCCAGAAAACTACACCCAATTCATACCATGATTTTTAAATCGCGATTTTTTGTGTATGTCGGCGAACGGGGTAAAAAAAAACATCGCGATTTTTAAAATCATGGTGTGAATTGGGTGCTAGTTTATCGCATTCGACATTTTTAAAAAAAATTCTTCAGTATGTGTACATACATATGCACGTATTTACATACATATGTTATTTATTTCCTACTTACTGCAGTAAAAATATGCCACAATTTATAGCAGGGACTATCTGGACGTACTTCTTTACGAAATTTTTGCAAATTTCGTAAGTGGGCAATAACATTAAACAGTGAAAATATAACGGATGCCGGTTCTTGAAAACCAATAAATCGAGCAAAAGGCCACTGTCAAAGAGATAGCACAATAAGTATATGTTAGTTATTCCATAAAAAAAGACTTTACAAACTTTGCCATAAAACTGTGGTATTGGCCAGCCTCTATCCCTAAAAGCATCAACAGTACGCCACATACAGCCGTATTGGCATTCATCGGCACAAGACCACTGCAAAAGTTTATCAAATATTGTTTGTTGATAATATTTAATGGCTTGTTCTTGAATCTCTATACCATCTAAAAGAGATTTTATTAACTTTTTTAAAAGGAAGTTTTATATACACAAACATACATACATACATACTTATGTATGTAACCTCCTACCTGCAGAACAGTTTTGTCTTTCACAATTTTGGCGACATTGATTAAAGAAACCCGTGCGATCACCATTTGAAGCAAGTGTGTATGTTATAGGAAAACAAAAAATAATACTAATAAATAAACATTTAACTGCATTTAACATGTTTATTATTAAATTATAGTTATAACTACACCTACTAAATACTTTACTAATGAACTGTTACTATTGATTTTTATTTTCAATACAGCGGCTGATTTACAATTCAATAAAACACAGGCCTTTCGGTTTGTTGTTTTTTCTTTATTTAATTGTGTCTAGAAAAATAATGTGAAGCAAACGAACAAAATTTAATAAGCAAATGTCAAATACATAAACATAAAACTGCCAAAATCATCTGGGTTTTTTCAAAGAAAAGAAGCACAAAAAAAATGAAAAGAAGTGCAAAAACTTCAGAGAAAAAGAAAAGTTTAAGTGAAAAATTTGAATTTTATATTTATACAGTATTATGAAAAAAATATGTTAATATTTATATAAATTTAATTTCAATGTGGTAAAAAATACTTTAATCACTTGTTTAAAATGCAAAATGAAAAAATGTTTCACAACATCACAAAATTATGTATAATATAAAAGAACAACAACAACATACAAATAGTTGTTCAATTGTGCGTGTTAGATTATCTTTCACCACTGTTCCAACATATTGCTAATAAATTGCAATAAATTTTTTTATACTTTTGATTAAGTATCGAATGTCGCGAAATTATTATTTGACCAATTCTCCAACACAAAATGTTAGCAGTGATCAAGCCCCCCTGGAAGCTGCATGTATGAGCAATCCTACCAGCAACATTGCACAAACTACTAAAAGCAGTTCCAATCCTTCAACACATTCCATTAAAAATAGTCGCAACAACAATAGCAAAATATACCCAACAAATAAGAAGAGCCTAAATAACCCTGCTCTAGTTAAACATAAGCATTATTCAAAGGTAAGTTAAATTCTATGGAATTTGTAATTATACCTATGTACATACATATGTACCTACCTTTTTATTTATTCTTGGATTATAAGCGTAGTAACTAACGTCACTGTTCTTTTATATAAGTATATACTTTAATTGAATTGATTAAATAGTTGATAATCTTTCCCAATTAGTATCCACTTTACATAAATTCTAAAAATGGACGAACGAACGCTGATGGGTGGTGTAAGCGGCATTTAAATCGGTATTCTGATACGTTCGGCTAGTATATACTAATGATTTTCAAATAATAAAAACTCTTAACTTGCCACCGAATTTTGAAATTGTTTCATAAATGATAAAATTTATAATATCCTTTATTTTGAAGTCGGTTAAAAAGTGGTTTAAGATTTTTTTTTTCTATAATTTCCTTCTAACTTATCTATCTAATCTAATTTGGTTGAGAAATTTTAAAAATTACAATTAATATACATACATGGTTGAAAAATGTTTGTATGCATTCATATCTATCTAATACTTGTGTATTTATGTTTCGTTGCATGCCTATGAGTATCGTTAGCTGAAATACAAAGTTGTGTATATTTTTGATCTCAATTAATCTACATACTTACTTCTAAGGCCTATTTGAGCTTGTGAGAACAATAGTGGCATTACCCATTAGTATACCCAATGTAGTTAAATGACATTCTATAGAGTACATATTTTTGCCAACGAAATATTATACTTTTAACAAGGTGAATAAATTTTTCAAACACTTTAACCAAAAATAACTTAAGCATTTTTTATATATTGCGATGCAATAGACCTACATATGTATATATTCATTAGTCCTTTATACATATAATGATAATGGAAAGAAGATTGAGAAATACGTATGATACAAACCTTTGGTAATCCATATTTCAAATTTAAGTAAGTGCTAAAGGCCGTGCTTCACTATCCTACACACTCGTACGATTCATTCACAGGAAAATCTTGCAAAAATGTGCCAAAACATCTGGTTGACAATAAATAATCCTCTGATCGCATTAAAACTATCATTTTATGAAAATTTTCATAAAATTTTACAAATCGCACGACTTGCCAAGAAAATCTGTCACACAGTTGCCTTTTTAGTCCACACTACCATACATTTTTAGCACACATGTCATATTTTGCAAATCGCGCGATTGTGTAGGATAGTGCGGCACGGCCTTAATAGATACCTTGACATTTCAGCCAACGATACGTACGGCCAACATTTATATTATACATACTTGATGATATTGTGTAATGGTATTGTGTATAATATAATAGTTTCATAACATTCAAAAAGACACAATTCTTTTCCTGTAAATATTATGACCCTTTTTCTTTCATTGATAATGTTATTGCTTTGCTACCTGTATGAAAAATCCCAGTTTTTTTAAATCATCCTAAATACACACAGCGGCTTACAACAATAAAACAAAAATTAAGATACAAATAGCAACCAAAATGATTGGAATACATATGTATGTACATACATACACACTTACAGATTTTATTTTAGTTTTGAAAATCGACCAACAACAAATTCTATTTTAATTACTTGACCACAGTTTCTCTGATTTTACTCGTAACTATTTTACCTTAAGAGGTTAGTCTGCCATTGACAGCATTCCAACTTGGATGTTTACAGAATAAGTTAAAAGTGTATAGAATTTCCCAAATTTATTTTTGTGAATAAATAAATCAGGTTTATCAATAGTGAAGAATTTAAAAATTTTGAAAATTATACATTCATTCCATACCTGTAGCAATAAGGAAAAAGAGCTTAATTCATACTAAATAATTTTCTAAAAAAGTACTTTTAAATGTTTAATGGGTTTTTAAAAATGCATTCCCTTGAACTTAAAGTTGATCATACTTTTTTTGAATTGTTTGATTTACAAACACATATGTATGTAGTTCTGCCTGCCCACCATAACTAAAGTATTCAATTTTTTATATTTTATTTATTTGTTGCGGGTTAGCAATATCTAGATACATATTTCATTGGTAGCTATACCAATTCATCAGTAGATGTTTTACCCTTTATGTTTAAAAAATTCCAAAACTCATCTATTTATACAAAAACTCACAAATATATTTTTGTGAATTACAAAGCATAAAAATAGCCTTTAAAAAATTTTTTCAAACACACACAACAATAATTTTCCATTATGAATGTATTTACTTTTCTATACCTATACAATTAGACAACCGCTGGTTGCCATTAAAAGTATTTTATAAGGCAAAAATGAAAAGCAAATCTCCCCGTTACAAAATTTTTACATTTATTCGAGCATGTACTCAAGTATTTATGTTTTATATTTTATTTATTTTATAAATAATTTTACATTTATTTGAGCATGTAATCAAGTATTTATGTTTTATATTTTATTTATTTGTTGCGGGTTAGCAATATCTAGATATATATTTCGTTGGTAGCTATACCAATTCATCAGTAGATGTTTTACCCTTTATGTTTAAAAAATTCCAAAGCTCATCTATTTATACAAAAACTCACAAATATATTTTTGTGAATTACAAAGCATAAAAATAGCCTTTAAAAAATTTTTTCAAACACACACAACAATAATTTTCCATTATGAATGTATTTACTTTTCTATACCTATACAATTAGACAACCGCTGGTTGCCATTAAAAGTATTTTATAAGGCAAAAATGAAAAGCAAATCTCCCCGTTACAAAATTTTTACATTTATTCGAGCATGTACTCAAGTATTTATGTTTTATATTTTATTATTTATAAAATAAATAAAATATAAAACATAAATACTTGAGTACATGCTCGAATAAATGTAAAAATTTTTTAAAGTATTCAATTTTAAATATAATATTTTATAAATCAATTTAACTAGAAAAAAAGCAGCAAGTCATTATGAAAGAACTTCATTAAAAATCGTTCTTTACAAATTTAATTTTGCACAGAGATAGTTTTGAATATGGAAAATAAAATGGTGATATTAACTTAAAATTAGCTTAACTCGATTTAAGCACTTTCTCCTTTTTGCGACAGATATAAGTAACTTTGTTAAAGCCCCCACAAAAGAAATTAATATGAAATGTTTGATTTTATTTAAATCCAAAAAAGCGCAAATGTCACTGATAATATTTAAAAAAAAAACGACAAACCCATGATGCAATGACTATATATATGTATATGTATATGTACATGTACAATGACTATATAAGTATAGTCATTCTATCATGCAACAAATCATATAAAGTGGTTGTCCTTTTAATTATTGTTTAATTTATTTGATGAATATTTTTTATTTTTTCACTTTTGTACTTGCAGCGTGAACCGATTTTCTTTTTTATCATGCGCTTAAACTTAAAGGCTGTCCTTTTGCTCCTAACTATTGCTGTAGTGGTTATAACATGTGCAGTATATATGCGTTGTGCAGAATTTACATTTCCTCATGATTTGGTGAAAAGATGGGATCGCAAGTTGTATGCAGTTGGCAGCAATGCTGACCTACTAAATAACAATATAGGTGATGGTGGCGTTGGTGGTAGATCAGGAGAAGGCGATGACGGTGATTTAACGCCTCTACACGATATTGAGTGTCTAATTAATCAAGAATATACAATACGTTGTAAACACGATGAGGATGATCATGAGATCTATGTACCGTTTTCATTTATACGTAACTATTTTGATATATCTGGATCGATAAGTAATCCAGCCTCACCACAAGCCATTGAGGGTAATAATGAGCTACAATTGCCTGTACCGAAATTCATGTGGATGCATAGTACAGCAAAAATAAATTTACCTAAAGGCAAATATGATCCTCGGGGACTGTTCATGTATTTTGAAAATTATAATGTTGAGGTAAGATTGTCGTTGAAAATCACCTATCGCTTAATTTACATGATTTTCGCATTTTGAGGGATATGCTTGTATGTTTTTAATTTACATTCTTCAGATTTCGTTTATTTTGTAATTTGATTTCACAATTTTTACTCAAATAAACTTTTTTATTAACAATCAAAACTTATTGTACTGAAGCTCCTCAAAGTATGCATGTTTTCTTATTCTTTGCTACAAATAACGTTTGTAGAAAAATTCACTGTGAATTTATTTTTAAGTTTTAAAATTGGTTTGATTTCGTTTTTTGTTTTCTAAAGACTCAACTTTTGGAATTAAAACCAATTTCGATTGGAATTGAATAAAATGTTAAATGTTTTTTTTTTTTAATTGATTTATACTCGTATAGGTATATACCAACTTAATTGAACAAACTCATGTACATACTTTATTTCATAGGTTCGTGATCGTGTGAAATGTATAAGTGCTGCTGATGGAGTGCCTATTAGTACGCAATGGGAAAAGCGTGGCTATTTTTATCCCACTCAAATTGCCCAGTTCGCTTTGTCACACTACAGCAAAAATCTTACAGAGCCAGAGCCAAGAATTAAAGTTAGTGTTTTAATAAATTAAATGCTTATGAAATGCAGTCAAAATTTAATAAAAACATTTTTACTTCAAGGTACTTGAAAATGCTGACAATGTTCAAAGTTCTTGGACTATACCGAAAAGCAGCAATCTGACACGTAAATGGCATCCAAAATTTAACTCATCTGTAATTCAATATGAAACTGCTATTGATTTTGACAGCGCCATAACACTTAATAATGTGGATCAAACTTTCGATTTAGTTTTAAGTATTGATTTACTACTTATAACAAACAGCAGCAGTCTTATGGTGACTGTAGAAAATCATGAAACAAAACGAACATATCGAGTACACTATATTCCGGCGGATTTATTATTGAGTGTACAAGATTTGAATATTTACTACGGTCTTAGCATACAGTCACTAAATAAATGGCGACATTTAACACGCGACTTGCATATAGATGTTCAAAAGGGCCTGGCAATGGAAAGTCCAAAAAAATCAGGCGTTAAAGTTAAGCGTTCTGAATTGCGTATTGTTTCAATAGCGTTAATGGGTATTGGTTTCTTTGATAATATCACTCTGTCAACATACAATCATTTGGCACATTTTTATGATGCAGCTGAATGGTTTGTAAATAATCAAGACTTGCGTACTGGTGGCTGGACCAATCCAGTAAAGCGTAGTCTAAACGGTTTTGCCGAATTGAAATCCGGTTGGCTATCTGCTATGGGCCAGGGTCATGCAATATCGGTGCTGGCAAGAGCTTATTGGCATTCAGGTGGTGATAAAAAGTACTTAAAAGCGGCCTCATTAGGCTTAAAACCATATCGGGTGTTTTCGAAAGATGGTGGTGTTCTGGCTCAGTTTATGGATAAATACTATTGGTAAGTGTAATGCGGATCTTTTTATTAATTAAAAAATTGTATTTTGACGCAACATTTTTTTGTATCCATTTGTATGTACAATAAGCAAGCAGCAGTGTAAGTGGACCAAAGTAAAAATGGTCCTTAAATTAAAAATTTGTTAAAAAAAATTTTTTATTTTGAAAACAGCAGAAAACCAGATATTTTCTGCTCTCCTGCACCCTTTCGGAACATAGAAACTAATTATTTTCAGTCTTCGCAGCACTTTTAATACAGCTTTTAAATGTTTTTATTAAAACTTTGCATACATATGTATGTATTTTCTTCGCTAACTTTTGTTTGTTTACTTTATTGAATCATATGTTTTTGTTTTCTACAGGATTTTACTGGCCAAAATTTGTCCAGTAAAAATTGATTGGCCTTGAAGGCTTTATATTACTTTACAAGCAACAAATAAATAAAATAAATCAAGAACAAATAAAAAAAAAAATTTTTTCGCAGGCTCTCAGACAGACACTGTCACTACTCTCTCTCAATTTATGTTCTCTTTTGCAAACTTATTTGTAAACGAACGAGTTTCAGCAAAATCCAGGAGAGTATTTTGATTCGAATAGAAAACTGTTCGAACTTGCATGTTATTTACATTGGAGTTCGAAAGACTTTTCTTTCGATTCGAATTACAGAGTGCAAATTAGCACAAAATTGCCGTAAAAAAAACACTCTTATTACAATTTCAATATTCTTCAGAACATTAATGCTTTTTTAATGCTTTTGATTTCAGGTATGAAGAATATCCAACAACACCGGCATCTTTTGTCCTAAATGGTTTTATTTATTCCCTACTTGGACTATATGATCTTAATTCTACGGCTCCCTCAAATATTGCCAATGAAGCAGGGAAACTTTTTAATCAGGGCATGATATCGTTGAAAAAAATGCTACTTCTATACGATACTGGCTCAGGCACTAGCTATGATCTGCGTCATTTAAGTTTAGGTGTAGCGCCAAATTTGGCACGTTGGGATTACCATGCGACTCATGTTAATCAACTACTTTTATTGGCAACTATAGATTCGGATCCAATTATTACACAGACGGCTGAACGTTGGAAGGGGTATATGTTTGGCAAAAGGGCTAAACATAATTGAGTATGTCTGAGACCAGGGAGCAATACAGTACGCCGCTGCCATAAATATAAGCGTACAAAAGAAACTCTCCTGGTTTCGCGATAATAAGTCTGTGACTTCAAAAACATTTAACTGGTTTACTTGAACTATTAGTGCTCCTCTTCCTTAAAAATAACCCGACAAAAAATGATAGAAGAATAAGTGATATTTGCACATTTGAACTTAAGTATTGTTATTTATTTTTGTACTTGAAAAAACAAATCGTAACACAAACAAAAAATTCGACTTTCCTAAAGTTAATTTTTTTCTCTTAAATTTAAGTTTTATGGAATTTATGATGAAATCTATGTTCTTGTCCATTTATATACAGACGTATATAAAATCTGAAATACTGTTACAAACAGTATATAAAAATCTTATTAGTATTAAAATTTTATGTTTGTATGTATTTTATTTTTATTATATATTTTGATACAGATTTTTTTTATTATTATTATTTATGTCTTTTATATAATTTCGAATGTATTTACTTATGTATTTGGTGCTGTTTTTAGTTTTATATTTTATTTTACTCTCAGCTTAAATGTACCTTTAATAACTTTATTTAGTTTTGCCACTATAACATATATAAAACATTAAATTTACAACTATTAATTTTCAATGTTTTAGCTTTTACTTTAATAAAAAACTGTAAATTATTTTTTGTTTAATAAAGATGTATACCTATGGGTTTTTGAAAAACCTACAAAATATTTAATAATACGTACATACATACATATTGAAAAGAGAACTGTATTTTCACAGTATAAATAACAAACCAAGAAAACTAAACTACTAAACTTAATGAAATGCTTTTATTGAATTCTAAGTTATAATAAACTATACCACCAATTAAAGCAATTCTACTAGGTAGTGTCGGTGATTTGTCTGCAAATATATAAAAATAGTTTATAAAAAAAAAATTGAAGAGAGACTATGTCTACTTGGGAACTAATTTAATAGTTCTACCAATTCTCCTTAAATTGCTTTTTTTTACAGACCACTTATTTGGACCCATAAAATAAAAGTACTATTAATAAGTATAACTTATTGATTATTATAGACACACTTTTGATACGTTATTATTTAAGATACTTACCGATTTTTTTAATCTGGCGCTTCCTAATATTCGGTAAGGTATACATATTTCTAGGAAAAAAAAGGTTTTAACACAAATCCAGTAAATCCTTTAAAAAAATATTTAAAATTCAGTCCAGTGATTGCGGAGTTATGCGATCAACAATATTTCTTTGTATGGGATTAAAATCATCACCCTCCCATCGGCTTAAAAAGTCGCTGGCAAATTAATTCAGCCCAATTTTGATATAAAATTCACGGCTTTTCAAGTTTTTCGCCTTCTTTCAATCCTCTATTACTAATTGCGAGGTTCATAAGGAAAAAAGTAAATATTCTGAATGTGTGGGATAATGTATAGATTTTACCTTACCTCACATTAAGCATATTTATTTCCTTATTGATATTTGTTAATATTTACACAGGCTAAAGTTCGTAAATTTAATAATCACAGAAATATTAAGACCATGTTAACATATTTCAAGCACCGAAGGAAAAATTTAATATCTAAACATCACTTTAGATTTCAACTACACGGCTGAATAGAACAAAACTTGTTAGGTAGCTCTGTTGAACGTGAATACATATCCCTTTTGTATACATACAAACAAATTTAGTTGTATCGATATTAAAAAAAAACAACAACGCTGAGGATTTAAGCGCATTTCATTGAAAATATTTTAAACATTTATGCAACAACTTTTAATTACAATTAATTTAAATTATCAGCTAGTTTTTTTTCCAAATTAATTAATTTAATATAATTTGGAAATTAATTATTGATGGGTATTATCAGGAATAGCTTCAAGAATCCAATATTTATTTAATGTGTTAAGATTTAAAAATTGATTTGCGCTACTTTTAAGCGAGATTTGTGGAGATATTGTAGACCTTGCCTTCCCTGGAGCTTTACAAGGTAATTGAATAGAAAAATAGATTTCAAAAGAATTTTCAAGTAATTATAAAATTGGAAATGTCTCAAGCAAATTAATTGATTTTGATGAAGATTTCAGCACACAACGTAGTTTCTAAAGTCTTACAATTTTTGTTTTATTTTAGGGGCTGTGCACATATTACGTAACGCTCCGGGGGTGAGGGGGCGGTTAAAGATTTGTTACGGATTGGAAATTTTGCACTGAAAAATTAGTAAAAAGCGATACGATGAGCATTTCACAAAAATCGAAGTTTCAGTGGAATTTAAGTGTAAACTTCAGCCGTAATCAAATATTACAATTTGATTCTTAACTTATT
Organism: Lypha dubia; assembly: GCA_947311025.1. NCBI lineage: Eukaryota > Metazoa > Arthropoda > Insecta > Diptera > Tachinidae > Lypha > Lypha dubia. Next base: position 54,889,522 of record OX371264.1, read on the forward strand.
CACTTGTTATAAAAATGGTTTGGCTTTCAAACAATTTGTTCTTAATTTTTGTTTACACATTTAAGTTTATTTTTTTCAAATTTGTACAATCCCATTATTTTAATTGTATATTTTTAGTTAAACTATTTTCATTAAAGCACATTTCTATATACAAAGTACCATGTAAGAAAATCTTAAATTAATTGTTAAATGCTGTGTAGTTTTTATTGTAGTTATGTACGTAAAGAAACGTTTCAGTAGTTAACGTTAAAAATATAAATCTATTCTTAGTTATAATAAATATCTTAATTATAATTATAAAAAAGTAAAGGAATTTTAGAACAATAAAATAATTTTATAGAAAACTAAGTAAAATATATACTAATTATATATAAAGAATTTTCTAATCTCCAATTAACGACTTTCATTTAACAAATTGAGGTTAGAATACTATATTAACAACATGATGTACATACATACATATGTACATACTTACATATGTAAGTTACTTGATCATTATTTTTAAAATACTGTGCAGTCGATTATATTCATACTTTGGGGTTCGTCTTCCCAAAACAGATAACAGATAAAAATCGGTGGAATATTTAATTAGCTAAAATATTTTTCAATTCAATTGTTTCAGATATTGAGGATCGTGTATTTATATATCTGGAAATAACAAAACGAAGTCATACATAATTATTTATGTATGTACATATGTACATATGTATACCATTCAGTGAATTTTTTAATCCAAATTCCAAAGCATAATTACAAGGCATGGATATCTGAAGACGCAGAATTTAATAACCAAAGACTCGGAGCATTTATCCTAGTTACATATGTCCACAAAAGTTAACAGGGGGTAATTATCAAAGTATGTATTCTTAAAAGCATTTACACTATGAACAATATATTAAAAAAAATTCTGAACTACTTTCGGAATACATAATTCATCAGCTACCTTCACATGTTCACTGATGCTAAATAAAACAAAAAATTTTTATCCAAAATTACCTCTGTGCATTATTCTGCATGACAATCATATACAAATTCAGCCCAATTATGACAAATAATTCCCTTTTTCCATTCGTCCTCTTAATAAATTTGATTTCCATAAGGAAAAATTTCATTTTATATTATTATTACGAATAAACGTAATTATTAATTGAACTGTAATAATGTATAAATGAGAAATTATTATTATTAGGCTTAATTTCAGTTTTATTGAATTAATGAAAACTCAAAATACTATGAGTTTTTTATTTTTGAAAAACATTAGCATGTGCAATCAGATTAGCAGAACGTATCAGTATACCGATTTCAATGCTGCTACACCTCTCATCAGCGTTCAATTGTCCATCTTTACAATTTTCGTAAAGTAGATACTAATTGGGAAGAATATCAACTATTTAACCAAGTTTTCAACAGAAATAGAATACGAGAATTGATTTAATTCATTTTTGTTCTATTTTTATATATTGAAACAATTTTGGTTAGTACGAAATTCTCAATGTTTGAATGCTTACTATTAATATTCAACAAACTCTCATAGTCCGTTATACTAAAAGTATTTTACTTTGCAATTATAACGGTATTGTTATTATCTCTCAATATTAGGTATATTCACAGCACTGTGATGATCCTATTATTGTAAAGATGGACAAATGAACGCTGATTAGAGGTGTAGCGGCCTTGAAATCGGTATACTCATACTTTCTACTAATCTGATTGCACATGATAATGTTTTTCAAAAATTTACATATGAAAAGTAATATTATCAGGCTCAAGTTCAGTTTTATTGAATTAATGAAAATTCAAAACTACTAAGAGTTTTTTGTGTTGGAAAATATTATTATTTATATCCAATCAGTTTTTAGCAGAACGTATCAGTACTGATTTCAAGGCCGCTACACCTCTCATCAGCGTTCAAATGTCCATCTTTACAATTTTCGTAAAGTGGATACTAATTGAGAAGAATATCAACTATTTAACCAGTTTTCAACAGAAATAGAATATGAGAATTAATCCTTAATTCAATTTCCATTCTACAACGAAACAGTGCTGGTTCCGCTTGGGCACGAGCTATAAATGCCCTAATAACAGGGGTCACAGTAATATGTGAATTTCCCTAATATAGAGTAAAAACAACAAAAACGTTAAAATACAAAGTGGAATACTTTGATGATAACGGACTATGAGTTTGTGTTGATTATTGGTTCCAAACAGTAATGAGGGAATTTCGTACTAACCAGCACTGTTTCGTTGTAGAATGGAAATTAAATTAAGGATTAATTCTCATATTCTATTTCTGTTGAAAACTGGTTAAATAGTTGATATTCTTCTCAATTAGTATCCACTTTACGAAAATTGTAAAGATGGACATTTGAACGCTGATGAGAGGTGTAGCGGCCTTGAAATCAGTACTGATACGTTCTGCTAAAAACTGATTGGATATAAATAATAATATTTTCCAACACAAAAAACTCTTAGTAGTTTTGAATTTTCATTAATTCAATAAAACTGAACTTGAGCCTGATAATATTACTTTTCATATGTAAATCATAAATAAGTTCAAATAATAATTACGTTTATTCGTAATAATAATATAAAAGTATTAATTCCGCTTGGGCACGAGCTATAAATGCCCTAATAACAGGGGTCACAGTAATATGTGAATTTCCCTAATATAGAGTAAAAACAACAAAAACGTTAAAATACAAAGTGGAATACTTTGATGATAACGGACTATGAGTTTGTGTTGATTATTGGTTCCAAACAGTAATGAGGGAATTTCGTACTAACCAGCACTGTTTCGTTGTAGAATGGAAATTGAATTAAGGATTAATTCTCATATTCTATTTCTGTTAAAAACTGGTTAAATAGTTGATATTCTTCTCAATTAGTATCCACTTTACGAAAATTGTAAAGATGGACATTTGAACGCTGATGAGAGGTGTAGCGGCCTTGAAATCAGTACTGATACGTTCTGCTAAAAACTGATTGGATATAAATAATAATATTTTCCAACACAAAAAACTCTTAGTAGTTTTGAATTTTCATTAATTCAATAAAACTGAACTTGAGCCTGATAATATTACTTTTCATATGTAAATCATAAATAAGTTCAAATAATAATTACGTTTATTCGTAATAATAATAATATAAAAGTATTAATTCCGCTTGGGCACGAGCTATAAATGCCCTAATAACAGGGGTCACAGTAATATGTGAATTTCCCTAATATAGAGTAAAAACAACAAAAACGTTAAAATACAAAGTGGAATACTTTGATGATAACGGACTATGAGTTTGTGTTGATTATTGGTTCCAAACAGTAATGAGGTAATTTCGTACTAACCAGCACTGTTTCGTTGTAGAATGGAAATTGAATTAAGGATTAATTCTCATATTCTATTTCTGTTGAAAACTGGTTAAATAGTTGATATTCTTCTCAATTAGTATCCACTTTACGAAAATTGTAAAGATGGACATTTGAACGCTGATGAGAGGTGTAGCGGCCTTGAAATCAGTACTGATACGTTCTGCTAAAAACTGATTGGATATAAATAATAATATTTTCCAACACAAAAAACTCTTACTGCCGATTTCACGATGTCGAAAGAATTTTGATTTTTTTTTTCATTCGTACAAATACATTTGATACAAAAACAAAATTTTAAAATTTGTTTTTGTTTCACATGTAATTACACGAAAGAAAACATATGGAAATTTTCTTTCGATATAGTGAAATAGGCCGTTAGTAGTTTTGAATTTTCATTAATTCAATAAAACTGAACTTGAGCCTGATAATATTACTTTTCATATGTAAATCATAAATAAGTTCAAATAATAATTACGTTTATTCGTAATAATAATATAAAAGTATTAATTCCGCTTGGGCACGAGCTATAAATACCCTAATAACAGGGGTCACAGTAATATGTGAATCTCCCTAATATAGAGTAAAAACAACAAAAACGTTAAAATACAAAGTAGAATACTTTGATGATAACGGACTATGAGTTTGTGTTGATTATTAGTTCCAAACAGTAATGAGGGAATTTCGTACTAACCAGCACTGTTTCATTGTAGAATAAAAATTGAATTAAAAATTAATTCTCATATTCTATTTCTGTTGAAAACTGGTTAAATAGTTGATATTCTTCTCAATTAGTATCCACTTTACGAAAATTGTAAAGATGGACATTTGAACGCTGATGAGAGGTGTAGCGGCCTTGAAATCAGTACTGATACGTTCTGCTAAAAACTGATTGGATATAAATAATAATATTTTCCAACACAAAAAACTCTTAGTAGTTTTGAATTTTCATTAATTCAATAAAACTGAACTTGAGCCTGATAATATTACTTTTCATATGTAAATCATAAATAAGTTCAAATAATAATTACGTTTATTCGTAATAATAATATAAAAGTTTTTCAAAAATAACAAAACTCATAGTAATTTGAATTTTCAATAATTGAATAAAACTGAACTTAAGCCTAACAATAATAATTTCTCATTTATGAAAAAATTTCAAGTTAAAATGTTCACCTGCATTTATTATCAATAATTGATTAGCAGGAGTATTATAATAATTATTGACGACATTTATTAAATATGATTTTTTTTCATACAAATTTTATAGATTAATGTTAAAAAATAACAAAAAGTTACATCGAACTTAACATCTTATAATTAAAGAATAACAATATTGAAAAGTTAAGTCTATATAAAAATTCATAAATATTAACCCACACTGAACTTTAACACTTAGTATGTTCTATTTACAATTTAACTATCAACCATAATTATGTTTACAATACATTTTTAATTTGAAATAAATTTTCGACCAGTCTTTTGTCATCATTTCTATATGGTTATTAATTACAGAAAAATATAAAATATCTACTATATAAAACAAGAAATTGAATACTTAAATTCTTAAGTTAAGAATCTCAATAAATTAGTAATTAAATTGCTTTTAAGGTCAGGACCGCCTCGATGTTAAAACATGGGATTTTATTGAAGCGTCACCAAAACGTCTTTTAGCCTCTGTTATAAAAGCATTTTCCATTTGATCGCATATCAAATCAAAAAATAAATTTGCTATATTACTATGAAGTAATGATTTAAATTCAAATGCCACTTTAAAGTCTAAAACGCATGATTGTGGTATATCCTTGAGACCTGGACTAAAGCGCCATTCGTTGAGTAAATAGCTAAATACTCGACCATCTTTACATTCGGATGTTACTAAGCTTGGTGATTTTAGTCTTACATTAGACGTATAGATTTCGTTAAGTGGAGGAAAGCCTACAATTAGATCAGCTTTGAAACCATTTGAATGATCGCTATGCACGTGCGATTTCTTAACGTACGGAACAAATTTATAATAGTTTTTAACATCGGATACAACTGAATACATTTCCTCCATTGAATATCTGAAAAAAGTAAAATTACAATTAATTATAATCTTTGTGAATATTTCGTACACTTATTTTATTTAAAAAAAAAACATAATTCAGCTACCCGATATATAGAGTGCCTATCTGCCTATTTCGCATCAATTGGAGTTTCCTAATACAACGAAAACATACTCAAAGCTTCATGAATTTCCATGTTTGTTTGTTTGTTTTTATTTAGAACCAACCGTATTACTGATGAGCGGGAAATTTAAATAGGCTATTTTTAACATTGCAGGGTGTTTTCAAACTTTTTCAAATTTGGTGTGTTACACCGACAACAAATACAACTTGCAGAAAAATCTTTTGGCGATATGATGAGGGAAAGAGTTAACTGTCTTACAAAGATATCGTTAATATTCGATATGGTTTAGTTCTAAAACAAAATACAATTTAATAATAATATATCTAAGAAACTAATATTGTAAATGTGTTTTAAATAAAATACATTTCCAGGGAAATCTTGAAGCGAAAGGAGTAAAAAGGGTACCTACTACATGCAAAGAAATATTAATTTTATAAAATTTTGGCGTTAATACGTAATTTTAAAACTACATAAAAATCACACATTTGGAGATGCATACATACATATACATATTGCCAAGCCATTGATTTAATCTATAAGCAAATTTTAATTTCAAGTTACAATTTCCGTTAACAACTCACCCAATAAGTTCTTTTTTGTAATATCCCCGATTTTTGTTCGTTATATTGGCCAGACTAAACAGGCTGTGTCTTGAGTTGTAGTCTCTTGAATAGCTGAAATAAGTAATTAGCAGAATAATATTAATGCAATTTGTATTTACATTTCCTGCTAACCTTGACCATGGGCTACATCATTGCCATTTGAAGGTTATGTAATGCAAATAAAATGGAAACAATATTTTGCATTTGTCGCATTTTATTAGAGATAAAACTTACTTTTTTCTGCATGACGTACTTAAGACTTGTTTATTTGTCCGGAGCAAACTCAATGTTTTCATCATTATTTGGTTAATAGTATTTGCGTCGTTAGAAGTAGAGCGTTCTAATTTTTGTCGATTACAGAAATATAAACAAACAATTTTTTTTATTTTTGTTTTTCATTTTACTAACTGTCAGAATTTGTTTTACATCACTAACATGGCACAACTTTTAGGTATGAGCAGATCGACAACATATACAACAAGGCAAATTCATACCAGGTATATGCAGGACTACAACAAATCGCCAACAAAACAAACAACAGGCATTTTGTTAGTGTAATCGGCGAATTGAGGCGAATTCATTACCCGGCCTGTCAAAAGCAAGGCAAATTCATACCAGGTATATGCAGGACTACAACAAATCACCAACAAAACAAACAACAGGCATTTTGTTAGTGTAATCGGCGAATTGAGGCGAATTCATTACCCGGCCTGTCAAAAGTAAAAGTGTAAACAACACAATTGCAAGCAAAAATTTTAGCCAATGGGTAATGTATGAAAAAACTTTTAATTAGTAAAATAAAGTGAATAAAGTCTATATATATATGTTTTAACAGCGGAATCTTTCGATTATGATGTTGAGGAGCGCGTCATTAATGAGGAATATAAAATTTGGAAGCAAAATACACCTACTGCAGTCGTTGAAGATGTGGCATGGAATTTGCTTCACGAATGGGCAGATGATCAAAAACTAATGATATTGGACACACGTAATAATAACACGTCCAAGACTTTCCACACTGTAGATGCACTAATGATTAAATTTACCAAGTACAGTGGTCACGTCATAATGAAACTATTTTGGCTTCTGTGTTGTTGATTATTAATATTCAGCTACTATTGCTACCGTTTGCGTGTCTGGGATTTGTCAAAAATCGGTAATTATTCTTTCATTTGGCGCATTTCTGTATGGTGTTCGAAACATATTTCTTCAAGTTGAGGAAAATGCATGTCGCATGACGTACATGTTTGGAATTCCACAATTCACGGTATAATTTTATTACCCAACAAAGATAAAAACTTGATTATGAACATTATAATATTTTCTTAACGTTAATTTAGAAAGTAACTTTTGAAGATAACAAATACTTTCCGTATTATGGATTGTACTATTATTATGAGGGTAGACTGCAGAAAGATGTTAACAAATTAGTTTTGAAGGGGGCCCCAGTAATTTTTGTGCCCGGAAATGCTGGTTCCTACAAACAAGTAAGTGAGTGGAGTTTTAGAGACACAGGTTTGGGTTTTTTTATATTGAAAATAAAAAACGTGTCTCGGATTTCGCAATTTTATAGCAGAAATCCGGTAGAAGTTTACTTTAAAGTATTTTTTAACCATTAAAGGTTCGTTCTCTGGCATCGGTTGCATTAAGGAAAGGTTATGACAATGAACGTGGCATACATTTAGACTATTTTACAAGTAAGTTAGCATTTTCTTTTCATAAATGTTACATATTAATTAATATAATCAATGATTATTTTATTTTTGTACTTTTAGTTAACTATGAAGAACAATTTTCCGGATTATATGGAGGATATTTAGAAAATCGGAAACAATTTCTTCGTTATTGTATTTTGGCTGTACAAAATCTCTATAAGAAATCGTCTAATATTCAGAAACAGACAATTCTTAGTGGCCATTCAATGGGTGGCAAAGTGGCTCAAGCTGTTCTCGAAGAATTAAATATGGAACAACACATCAATACAATTATATTTATTTCTACGCCGCTTGATAAGCCAGTAATAGAATTTGATTCTAAAATACATCAATTTTACAGCAACATTGATCGTTACATTTCAACCAAAAGGGACATGTATGTACCGGACAATGGCACAAATGTACATATGTAGTAATTTTAGATATCGCATACCAGCAAATAGAAACGAATCAAAACTATTGGATAATGTTTTAATGATATCGATAGGCGGCGGTAATAGAGATATTCTTGTACGTAACGGTCTAACCACTTCAAAATACAGTGATATTCATGCAATGGTATGTATGTTGGCTATATCGCTTCTTTATTGTAATACTAGCTGATCCCGGTGTACTTCGCTACCCCGCTCGTTATAAAATAAAATTAAAAGTATTTATATATCCTATTGTGACGATCGGTCCAGTAGTTAAGACTATATTACGATTTTTAATTTTCCTAAAAAGGAGCGTGGTCCCAATCCACTTTTCTCCCGGTACGTATTCCAAATTATGCCAATACCATATGTACCAAATATCATCGACGTAGGTCGAAAAATGCCCAAAATATGGCGATTTAAATTTTTGGGTTATATGGGTGGTGCCAAGCCTCTTTGTCCAATCCCGCCCATATTTGCAGCAGCACTAAAAAAATGCACACCAAACCGACGTACCAAATTTTGTTCAAATACCGTTATCAGGAGCAGAAATAATAGATTTTTAATTTGTGGTTTGTATGAGAGGTACCACGCCCCTTTGTCCAATCCCGCCCATATTTGCAGCAGCACTTAAAAAATGCACACCAAACCGGCGTACCAAATTTTGTTCAAATACCGTTATCAGGAGCAGAAATAATATATTTTTAATTTGTGGTTTGTATGAGAGGTACCACGCCCCTTTGTCCAATCCCGCCTATATTTGCAGCAGCACTTAAGAAATGCACACCAAACCGACGTACCAAATTTTGTTCAAATACCGTTATCAGGAGCAGAAATAATAGATTTTTAATTTGTGGTTTGTATGAGAGGCACCACGCCCCTTTGTCCAATCCCGCCCATATTTGCAGCAGCACTTAAGAAATGCACACCAAACCGACATACCAAATTTTGTTCAAATACCGTTATCAGGAGCAGAAATAATAGATTTTTAATTTGTGGTTTGTATGAGAGGTACCACGCCCCTTTGTCCAATTGGACCGAATTGTAAATCTAAACCACCCGGGGCGCCACCCAAACGCATACAAAAAAATTTATGCAAATCGGTCCAACCGTTTAGGAGGAGTTCAGTTACAACGCACGTACAGTAGAATTATATATACTATTGGAAAAAGTGGGCTTACTGAAGCGACTATAACTCATAAACCAATCCACACACAAAAACCGTATATACATAAAAACCTTGGTATTGACGTCACCTTTCATAAGAAGTTTACAGAATTGAAATCGGTTCAGGCATTACAGAGAACATCAATCAAAAATTGTTTCCAAATTTTAACATAAAAGAATTATTGAAAATGAGTTAAGTATTGGATAGATATAAAACTTTTAACATAGAAAAAATTATTAAAAATGTTATGTTATAAAAATAGTGTTAAAAAATTATCATTGAATTTAATATATCAACACAATTAACATTAAAATGTATAGTATGTATCCAGGCTGTTTTTTAACATAGAAAAAAATATTAAAAATGTTATGTTATAAAAATAGTATTTAAAAAATTTTTTTTTAACATTGAATTCAATATATCAAAACAATTAACATTAAAATGTGCATTATGTATCTAGGCTGTTTTTTAAATATAAATATCAAAAAATTATTTACAAATTTTTAAAAGCTTTATAAAAGTTAAGAATAATAAAAATCCTACAGGAAATTAAGTTATTATTATATTATACACAGTTTTTTCAATAACTTTTGTATAATATACATATATATATATATATATATATATATATATATATATATAATTAATAATTTTTAATAATTATAGATATTTTATGGTTTTTTTAGGTTTTAAATATAAAATTTTTTGTTCTTTTCTTTTTAATTTAATCGATAAAAGCTACAATTAATTTGGCAATTGATGGGTTTGATTTGTTTGTTTTCATAATTCTTGCTAAGTTTTTAAATTTGCTTTAAATGAAATGAAATTTGAAAGTAAAACTACATAAGTTTAATATATAAGTAAGCATTCAATGATGGTGCATTGCTTCAACGTCTGTGGCCCAATATAAATTTGCTGAAATGAAAAGGATTTTAAATTATTTAATTAAACGAAATTCAAAAATTAATTAAATACTATCCTTTTTCAAAGTAAGCATTCAATGGTGGTGCATTGCTTCAACGTCTGTGGCCCAATATAAATTTGCTGAAATGAAAAGGATTTTAAATTATTTAATTAAACAAAATTCAAAAATTAATTAAATACTATCCTTTTTCAAAGTAAGCATTCAATGGTGGTGCATTGCTTCAACGTCTGTGGCCCAATATAAATTTGCTGAAACGTTGCTGAAATGAAAAGGATTTTTTTTATATATTTTAGTTTATTTTTTACATATGAAAAGTAATATTATCAGGCTCAAGTTCAGTTTTATTGAATTAATGAAAATTCAAAATTACTAAGAGTTTTTTGTGTTGGAAAATATTATTATTTATATCCAATCAGTTTTTAGCAGAACGTATCAGTACTGATTTCAAGGCCGCTACACCTCTCATCAGCGTTCAATTGTCCACCTTTACAATTTTCGTAAAGTGGATACTAAGTGAGAAGAATATCAACTATTTAACCAGTTTTCAACAGAAATAGAATATGAGAATTAATTTTTAATTCAATTTTTATTCTACAATGAAACAGTGCTGGTTAGTACGAAATTCCCTCATTACTGTTTGGAACTAATAATCAACACAAACTCATAGTCCGTTATCATCAAAGTATTCTACTTTGTATTTTAACGTTTTTTTTGTTGTTTTTACTCTATATTAGGGAAATTCACATATTACTGTGACCCCTGTTATTAGGGTATTTATAGCTCGTGCCCAAGCGGAATTAATATTTTTATATTATTATTACGAATAAACGTAATTATTATTTGAACTTATTTATGATTTACATATGAAAAGTAATATTATCAGGCTCAAGTTCAGTTTTATTGAATTAATGAAAATTCAAAACTACTAAGAGTTTTTTGTGTTGGAAAATATTATTATTTATATCCAATCAGTTTTTAGCAGAACGTATCAGTACTGATTTCAAGGCCGCTACACCTCTCATCAGCGTTCAAATGTCCATCTTTACAATTTTCGTAAAGTGGATACTAATTGAGAAGAATATCAACTATTTAACCAGTTTTCAACAGAAATAGAATATGAGAATTAATCCTTAATTTAATTTCCATTCTACAACGAAACAGTGCTGGTTAGTACGAAATTCCCTCATTACTGTTTGGAACCAATAATCAACACAAACTCATAGTCCGTTATCATCAAAGTATTCCACTTTGTATTTTAACGTTTTTGTTGTTTTTACTCTATATTAGGGAAATTCACATATTACTGTGACCCCTGTTAATAGGGCATTTATAGCTCGTGCCCAAGCGGAATTAATACTTTTATATTATTATTATTACGAATAAAATTTCAGTTTCATAAAAACTTTCAAGAAATTTTCATGAAATTCTGTTGTTTTTTATTTCTCTTTCATTGATAATACGTATAGGGAACTTTCATGAAATTACTTTCATGTGTAAACGCAGCGTTAAAATGTCGTCAAAGGGAAAGCTTAATATATTTCTTCCATTGCTGTTTTTTGTTATTTTTATTTTTCAGAGTTGCCAGTATAATTAACCAAGCCGAGTTTTAGGAAACGCATTAAAACTAAAATTTATTTTTATAATTCTTTTAATATTTTTAAATTATAATTAGAAAAATTGTTTGTTATATATGCTTAAAATGAAACTGTTAGAATTATTTGTTTAAACGCTTAAAACAAGTAGCTTTTGTACCTGCTTTTTAAAACAATCCTGAAATTTTTCATGATTATTTTTACCTGGCAACACACCTTTGGTTATTATCATTTCTTTCAGAAAGTATATTGAAAGTGTCAAAAAATTACTTTCAAGAAATTTTCGTTGAAAGCAGAGCTGAAAGTTGACTGAAAGTGACAAATATATGAATGTGTTTGTGAGGAATTGTGAGTGTATTGCGACTTTCATGATATTACTTTCATGTGTAAACGCTATGTAAAACTAAAATTTCAGTTTCATAAAAACTTTCAAGAAATTTTCATGAAATTCTGTTGTTTTTTATTTCTCTTTCATTGATAATACGTATAGGGAACTTTCATGAAATTACTTTCATGTGTAAACGCAGCGTAAGTCCCAGTTCACACATTTCAACTTTTGCTGCTCTATTCTTGAGTTTGTTGAAGAGAGGGGAAAGAGGAGTGGTATTTGGTACGGAGTTGCTTGTACTGGGAAGCTCTTTTTGTTGCTCACTTTCACTCACAAATTTGAAGAAATTGGAAGCAAAAGAAAACGAAAATTAGTTGAAACTGATGTCTGTGTGTGAACATTAAGGCAACTTTAAAGGGAATTGAAATGAATTTGAGCTAAAAAATTGAAGTGTATGAACCGGGACTAAATACAGTAGTGACAACATAGAAAATCGAAAATTTTGGAGTATGGCAACTCAAGTGAATTTTGTTTTTCTTTCCGTTCTGTAAACCAAAACGTCAAGATGGCCGAGGTAATTTTTTTTTGTAAATCTCAAAAAATATAAAACATCTGGATTATATATTTACTAATTTCCATAAAAATTTATGTAAAAATGTGTTTATTATACAATGTTTTTACAATTTTTGTTAATATCTTTTTATTATTTACGTAGGTTGATGAAACTCTTAAAAAGAAGCGAACCTTCAAAAAGTACACCTACCGCGGTGTAGACTTGGATCAATTGTTGGATATGCCCAAGTAAGTGTTTGTATAAAATTGTCTTTTCGATTGATATATAAAGTAAACTATGAATTTTTCTTTTAGTAACCAATTGGTTGAATTGATGCACAGTCGTGCCCGCAGACGTTTCTCTCGTGGTTTGAAACGCAAACCAATGGCTCTAATCAAGAAATTGCGTAAAGCCAAGAAGGAGGCTCCCCAAAATGAAAAACCCGAAATTGTTAAAACTCATTTGAGGAACATGATTGTTGTACCCGAAATGACTGGCTCCATTATTGGCGTCTATAACGGCAAAGATTTCGGACAAGTTGAAATTAAACCTGAAATGATTGGTCATTACTTGGGTGAATTCGTATTGACCTACAAACCAGTTAAGCACGGTCGCCCCGGTATCGGTGCTACTCACAGCTCCAGATTTATTCCATTGAAGTAAACGTTTTCTAATATTCTTTCAATTGGATTTACATCCTTCATCAATCTACAAATTTATAGTTTGTTATTGTAGCACAGTTCTGACAAAAAATGCATATTGTGTTATTATGTCTTGTCTGTCTGCTACTGCTCCGTTTATGCAGATAAAAAAATAAAGAAATAAAGCTTTGTTTAAGAATTAACTTAAAAAATAAAATATGAAACGTGTGTATATAATCAAATTTAAATTGACTAGTGGAAGTGTAACGCTCTGGAATTTAAAGCGTAATAGTGTGTACTCTTGGGCAATTTACATTTATACTGTGATAAATATCAACATGACTGGTATAGGATTTCGTTAGGTTCGTTTCAAATAGTTTAAAAATTCCAATAATACCAGTTCTAATATCTAAATATGTTCCTAAAGAAAGCTGAAAATAAAATTAATTAAAATTTACATATGAAAAGTAATATTATCAGGCTCAAGTTCAGTTTTATTGAATTAATGAAAATTCAAAACTACTAAGAGTTTTTTGTGTTGGAAAATATTATTATTTATATCCAATCAGTTTTTAGCAGAACGTATCAGTACTGATTTCAAGGCCGCTACACCTCTCATCAGCGTTCAAATGTCCATCTTTACAATTTTCGTAAAGTGGATACTAATTGAGAAGAATATCAACTATTTAACCAGTTTTCAACAGAAATAGAATATGAGAATTAATTTTTAATTCAATTTTTATTCTACAATGAAACAGTGCTGGTTAGTACGAAATTCCCTCATTACTGTTTGGAACTAATAATCAACACAAACTCATAGTCCGTTATCATCAAAGTATTCCACTTTGTATTTTAACGTTTTTGTTGTTTTTACTCTATATTAGGGAAATTCACATATTACTGTGACCCCTGTTATTAGGGCATTTATAGCTCGTGCCCAAGCGGAACCAGCACTGTTTCGTTGTAGAATGGAAATTGAATTAAGGATTAATTATCATATTCTATTTCTGTTGAAAACTGGTTAAATAGTTGATATTCTTCTCAATTAGTATCCACTTTACGAAAATTGTAAAGATGGACATTTGAACGCTGATGAGAGGTGTAGCGGCCTTGAAATCAGTACTGATACGTTCTGCTAAAAACTGATTGGATATAAATAATAATATTTTCCAATACAAAAAACTCTTAGTAATTTTGAATTTTCATTAATTCAATAAAACTGAACTTGAGCCTGATAATATTACTTTTCATATGTAAATCATAAATAAGTTCAAATAATAATTACGTTTATTCGTAATAATAATATAAAAATATTAATTAAAATAGCCATTATAGTGAAAATCTAATTATATTTATACATTTCTGAAAACGACTGCCATTAACCTACTGCAGGTAACTTGGTGCCCGTACCTCCGAAGATCATAAAAAAGGAAGTTACGTTAAACGGTTTGCCGCATCGAGAGCAAATTCCTTCTAATTGCACTGGGAGCAAGATACATACACATCTGAATAAGTTTCTTTAAGAATCGAACTACAGAGCAACACCAGAGGGCTGAGACAACGGAAAATAAATTTTTAAGTACATATTCACTAAGACTTGTATTTAAAAAAATAATTTTGATTTATGTATTTACGTATCGTTCCAACAATATAGATATATATGTATATCGGCAATGGTCTGAAAAACGTAGCGTTTTCAAATCGCATACTGTTTTAAAAACTCCACGTATTTTGTCATGATCTGAAAACGCTACGATTTGCTATTTTCCGAAACTGTATTCGAACAATAAAAATTTTTTTTCGGCTTAAATCTAGTATAGCGACGCAGCTCCAAATTAAAAAAAATACTTAGGGCGGTAGAAAATCGAGAAATGAGGCGAAAATTTACTGCCTACCCACGATGCCGATCGCTTGATTTTTAGACGTAAAAAATCTACTTATCTTGCGTCCCGCTAATATCCAACTTTATATAAGTATTTGTTTAGCTTTTCTTCCAGTAAACAATAAGTTAAATAAAATCGGTTATTAGTGGAACGCAAGATAGGTTTTTTACGTCTAAAAATCAAGCGATCGATATCTTGGGTTAGGCAGTTAATGTGGTAACTTTCCCGGAAACGCATAGTTTTCGAGTTATTGACCTCGGAAGTTTTCATATGAAACGAAATATCCAATACATTTCTGAATGAATTAGGTCCAAAACAAAAACAATATATTAAATAAGAAATCGTGGCGATCCTTATTTCAAGAGTTATGTGCATTTGAAGATTTTATATAAAACAGTGGTTATACACCATTGGGGTATTCACACTAGTCATATGTCATAAAATAATAGCACACCAAAATACATATGAAAAGTGTGAGCACCACGTCATAAATTACTGTGCTATGTCATAATTGTGCCAGCTGATAAACATTTGCTTTTAGTTTTTGCATAACCACTAAATAAATACAAACCACATTTTGTTTTGTTTTGTATACAGTTTTTTTTGCAATATTGGCCTTTTTTTACACAAACAAAATGCATGTTGTTTTTTATTGTTGTATTCATAAGCAGACCTTAATATTATTGGATCATGATCTATAGACTGTGTTCACAGTGAAAGTTTTCTTTCATGAAGGTGTTAGTTTGTCGGTGAGTGGGGAGAGAAGAATGGTGTCGGGTACACCCTTTCATGTGCTCTGAAATTCTGTTTTGTTTTGTAGTTCGTAATTGTCAACACGTACAATTGTTGAAACAAAAACAAAATTTTTGAATTTGTTTTTGTTTCAAATGTAATTGCTCGAAAGAAAGAACTTCTTCGATATCGGCGAACAGGCAGTAAATATATAAGGAACAAATCTAGTTTAGTGACGCAGCTCCAAATGAAAAAAAAATTACATAGGGCGATAGAAAATCGAAAAATAAGACGAAAATTTAATGTGGTAACTTTCTCGGAAACGCATAGTTTTCGAGTTATTGGCCTCTGAAGTTTCTATATATACATATGTGCGATTTCCCTTTGCATTTCTCAACGTATAAGGACAATTTTGGTATCATTTGAAAGCTTTTGACTAGATCTTGTATATGAATTTGCAAATGTTCTATTTAAATTTTAAAATCTTTAGGTGTCAAAGCAGTTTTTTACATTGTCTGCATCGCTTAATGATTTTCTCCACCATGGTATATCCCGACACGGCGGTATATAGAATAGTTTTTCTGCATAGCCGTCCTTAGTGATTTTCTCCACCATGGTATATCCCGACACGGCGGTATATAGAATAGATTTCCAGCATAGCCGGCCTTTGGCCGGGCTTAGTGATTTTCTCCACCATGGTATATCCCGACACGGCGGTATATAGAATAGATTTTCTGCATAGCCGGCCTTCGGCCGGGCTTAGTGATTTTCTCCACCTTGTACACCAACACAATGATATAGAAAATATAATATTTATGACATCAGATTGTACGCTGGAGGAAGTTTTGACAGATATTATCCACACTAATTTATTTTAATATAGGTTAGCAGGTTGCTGGAAATTAGATTCTAGCCCACTTGGGTCCAAAAACAATAATGTTTTTTTAAATATCACTAAAATCTTCTGTATTTTAACAAATTCATATAGATCTAGTCAAAAGCTTTCAAATGATACCAAAATTGTCCTTATACGTTGAGAAATGCAAAGGGAAATCGCACATATACATACATATATACAAACTTCAGAGATCAATAACTCGAAAACTATGCGTTTCCGAGAAAGTTACCACATGAAATTTTCGTCTTATTTTTCGATTTTCTATCGCCCTATGTAATTTTTTTTTTCATTTGGAGCTGCGTCACTAAACTAGATTTAAGCCATATATAAAAATGTTGTTTCATGAAATTAAATTTCAGTGTGTAGACACGAATGAAAGTTTAAAAAAGAATTTCAGAAATTTCATGAAATAGAACTTTCCCGTGTGAACTTAGACATACCATGGTGGAATAATAAGGTGCGCGTATCAACGCAACAACAAAATCGACATGCATTTTGTTTGTGTAAAATTAATTCAACATTGTCAAAACAAAGCTGTATACAAAACAAAACAAAAGTTGTTTTGTATGTATTTATTGGTTATGCAAAAACAAAAAGCATAACGTAAACAAAAATATTCATGATGGCGGCCAAAAATGTAAACAACTTTTGACAAGACCGAATTAACTTACCATATTTTTGCAGATTATTTAACGGTCAAAACACAACCCTACAAAAAATCATATTCCTTCTTGCGCAGACCTGATTATTAGACCATGGATGGCGGCCAAAAATGTAAACAACTTTTGACAAGACCGAATTAACTTACCATATTTTTGCAGATTATTTAACGGTCAAAACACAACCCTACAAAAAACCATATTCCTTCTTGCGCAGACCTGATTATTAGACCATTAAGCTGGATTCACCCATTGTTTCGGAACAAAATTTTTGTCCGGACAAAATTTTTTTTATATGAAGTTTGAAGTTTCTCTTTTTGAGAGTGAGAGAAAAAGAGAACAAAATTTGTTCGGAACATTTTTTGGTTGAATTGGTTTAATTTTAAATTTTGTCCGGACAAAGTTGAAATAAGCTGCCACCTATTTTATTTTCTCAGCCAAAGTTGAAGCGAGCTGCCACATAATGTTATAAGTATGTATAATAAAAGCACATAGTAACTTATATCCAGTAAAATAAAAATAAAGTAAAGCTCAATTGCTAGTAAAAAAACTAACTGACTTTTATTAATTTTTTTTAACATGTAATTTTCTTATTAAACAATAAAAAATAAGTGCGTTTGACAAATAAAACACCAAATTAAATTCATCTGTCACTGTACTGCCACCTTGCAAAATTAATAAAACACATGTATTTCATACGGTAACTTTGATTTTCCAGACAAATTGTTCGAAATGAGTGAATCGTGTTGCAAAATTGTTTCAGAACAAAAAATTTTGTCCGGACAAAAATTTTGTTCGGAAACAATGGGTGAATTCAGCTTTAGACATACTAACTTGCTGAAATAAATATAATCAAAAGCAGCTGTTGCCGGTAACATGAGCTGAACTATTTTTTTTTTGGACGTTGGCAAGTGGAAAACGTTCACAAACTGCCAGACTGATCACTTACACAAACGCATATTTCTATTCTTGTGTTATTTATAAGTAGCGGCGGCTTGTAAATATTATCGCCGGCTCTACTGAAGAGTTTTAGCTGCTTGACTCAAGTTTCTTTTATGACAAACCATAAACATATATTAAAAAGTCTTATTATTTTATGACTTTTTTGCTTGAAGCACAACAACAAATATTTTAAAGCATTGTATAATAATAAGACATGACAATATGACTGATATGACTACAGTGTGAAGACCCCATATGATTCTTTACATAGTCAACAGGATGTTTTATTGATGTTGTGTTGCAAGAACTGACAAACACTTGCTGAGTAGAGTTGTAATAGTATTGATACTTAAGTACCGAGTACGGAATACTGTACATATGTTTCTTTAATCGGCAAGCAAAATAAACTGTTCAATACTTTTAGAATATGTATTAATTTTTAGAATTAACATGCATTTTTAGTTGAACTGAATGATGTTTAATCAAAGAAATATTTAAGTAGTCAGGCTTAAGTTCGTTTTCTTAAATTAAATTATTATTTTTATTAGAGAGAAAAATCTTCGTAGAAAAAAATTCGTAGTTATTTAACAGACAAATTTTTCATTCTAATAAAAACAATAATATAATTTCAAAATTAAATATACTTATTATATTTTTAGTGCAAATACAGAAGTGTTCCCTTTGAATATTTAAAAAAACACCTTGAAAAAATAAAAGAGGAATTGAAAGTGACGAATAAAATTGAGTACCAGTAGAAGAAGTAGTCAAATGAAGCACTTTTTTACAACACCACTGCTGAGAGAAAAATAGCAACACACAATTGTATGTTATTTACTCACAAACAGTGTAGCCACCGAGGTTATTTGTTTTCAAATTGCTAGCAAACATTTCGGGATAATTTCGAAGACGCTATGAGAAACTTACATGACGCATTGCAGATCGTACTAGATTTCTTTCATTGCGAAAAGAGAAATAATTGCATAGCTTTTTACATATGACCCCATTAAAAATCATTAAAGAAAATATTCTTTTGAAAAGTTTCGTTATTCTAATCCGCTAAAAGCGAAAGATGGATAACAATTTGTAGAAAAACGAATTCGGATAACTTTTTTGTTTGCTTATAAGTAAAAAGTATTAAACACACAATTTTTTTCTAACTTCAGCATGTTGTTTAATTTTAATTTAATTGCTTCAATCAAAAGTTCCTAAAATTTATATGTATATTAATTGTATTCTACAGACAATGTATATCTTTTGTGTAACTTTGAAGAATTGTGTGTATAAATTTAATTTATCATTCAGGCAACACTGCACTCACATATTCAACACCCTCTATCACCCCCCAAATTATAAGCTAACTTGCACAATCTTTTAACGAATTGGTGATATTTTCATTTTAACTAATTTTATATAAATCGATAACTCGAATTTTAAATTGAAACTATAATCTAAAAATAAAAATATAAAATGAAAACAGAACAGAACATCTTATCGTTTATTGTTTTAAAAGATTACAGTGCGAAATGTTCATAAAATAAGACACATAAAGAGCTGCCAGCAACGCACACTCATGCACATCGTAAACACACCAGAAAAACTGTCAGCTGGGTGTTGGTTGGAAATTGCCTATGGCTGGTCTGCAACAGTTATCTGGAGCTGCTCTAAAGAGTAACATGAGAAAAGTGTAAAAGAAACAAAAGTTAGAGACGATCTTAAGAAAAATGCACTGAATGGTGATTGCAATCGTACTGGAACTGTGATTTAAAGGTTAATTAAAAAGCCAACTGAGTTTACTGCAATACTTTCTTTTTTTTTTTTTAAAAATGGCCAAACTAAATCAACGTCTGTTGCCAATAAAGGCACATTATTTCTTTTTCATGGCGGGTAAAAATTAATATTGTGCTTATTGTCATAGTTGTAATTTCTTTATTTCCTTTTAAAAGCAATGGGCCCAATTTTACCTCAGTTGTCTGTTTGGGGCAAACAAATTGGTATTGCCCCCGAGGTAATGGGTTACATTACTTCCATTTTGCCTGTGATGTATGTTTTAGCTAAACCTTTATTTGGCTTTATAGCAGACTATTTTACGGTAAATATTATTGAGGTTGTTGTAATAAATTGTATAAATAAATATTTTAATTCTTTGTTCTTTTTATAATTTATAGCATTTTCGTAAACTTATTTTTATCGGGCTGATAATGGCCATGACTTTGGCCTTTTCTGCTTTCTATTTGATGCCTCAGCCCCAAGAGTCTTTTGTTTCCATAAATGACGTATGGAATGTTACAATCAATTTTAAAAATTTGTCGATATGTCATGAAAAGGTATGTAGTATGTATGAATGTATTCACAAATTTTATATTAAAATAAGAAAAAAAAAAATAATCACGCAAGAATGGAAATTTTTCATTGAGGCAATTTATTTTCAAGCAAAAAAAAAAACTCCCAAATTTTTCAATTAAAAACCAAAGCAATATTTTTTTATCTGCATTTTTTTAATTTTGGGTAACATTTTCCATTTTTGGTGCAATTATCCAGAAAATAAAATGTGAAATTCCCTCGAATAAAGAGACCCAAAAATATATGTACATTTTGCTTTTACCAAGAGATTTAAGTTCATTATCCTGAAAAAAATTTTAAGAAAATAATTTATTTGAAATCACATAATTTTATATTGAAAAATAGTTCACAAATTGAGAAAAAATACAAAATAGTAAAGTGGACAAAGTCAAGCTTTGTGTACCTTATAAACCAAAAAGTACTTTCCAAGAAAAACTGTAATTTTGTCAAACAATGGATTTTAAGAAAAAATAACAAAATTTTAATTAATAAAAAGGTTTAATTAAAAATTTAATCGAAATAGCAACGGGGAGAAAATCGAAATTGTGTCCAACCAAATGTTTTGCGCAAAATTTTTTACATATAATTTGGTAGTAAAAGTTAATTTATTTTAAAAATTCTCAAAAGGTAAACATTTTCAACTCATTTTTTATTTTTGTTTCAGAATCATTTTAGTACTTAAGTATTTGCTGGCATATTTCTTCAAGAAGGAAAAATTAAAAATGTTCCCAAATGTTGTATTGGAAACACTAAGCAAAATTTTTCGGCGTAGTGTATTTTTTGATTTTTTATACAAAACACAAATAATGTTTCTAACTTAGTATGTGTGTATGTCCGCTATAGACTCCGAAACCACCTAATCCATATACTTCCAAATCGTTTTCGTTAGAAACGCAATTTTGTGAAGATCGTTTTAGACATAAGGTCTATGAAGACAAATTTTCGAATAAAAATATTTTTCTGCAATTTTGAACATAGCACCAAAAATCCACAATTAATCTCAATTTATTGAAAAGATTTACATGGTCAAAACACCATTTTTAGTACATTTTTCTATCCCAGTTTTCCTCGAAAGCAGTAAGCAGAAACATATAATTTAAATTCACTATAAGCAAGCCTCAGAATAAATATCTCTGCATCGATATAAACGCATTCAGAGTAATAAATGTTTTACTTCATCTGAAATATGGTGTTGTAACGGCAAAAGTCGTTGCACTTGTTTTTCCCACACAACAATAATTGGCAAATAGAATATTGTCTATACTTCTTTATGGATCGAAGTATCGCCAGTTTTGTTATTATGTTTTTATATTATTTACATTACTATTATTAATTGAATTATTCTCCATTCATTTTGTACTACCTGAATTTGTAGTATCTAGTTTGCATTATATTCCTTATTGAATTTGTTTCATCGAAACGGAAATATATTTTATTTAATCATATTAAAACTAGTCAGTAAGTTAAACTACCCTTTCAAATTATAACGTCTTTATTAACGGATAAAGTAACGCCCCCTGCATGTCAAATATGGATACCCCCACCAAAATACAACCGCTCGCTGTACAGCCATGCAAGGCATACGACACATATACTACGCTGTGTATGCGTGTGTATCGACAATTGTATAGGCATAAAAGGCAAGACAAAATAATAGAGAAGTCAGTCTGCTGGGAGCTCGCTTAGCGGTAAGAACTCACTTTGGTCGTGCGGTAATAGCCTACCAATAGTTTGTGATTTAAACTAAACGTGCTACTAAAACGATACGAGGAGTTTATTCTTGTACTGTTTCCAGACTTCACTGGTGTACTTCCTTCACTGCCAGTATCTGCGTACGAAGAGTGGAAGCCTGTACGGGAGTTTGTCTCTATAGGTTTGCCACTAAATTCATCCTCCGTCAGGCGACGTCCCTTAGAGCCATCCCTCTTTTTCATCAGCGCCGGTGTCAGGTAGCTGCTTGACCTGTATGGGAGTTTATTCCTACAGGCCAGCCGCCCACTGACCACTTCATCCTACCACAGGAGAGTGCTATACCCAAAATCTTGGACGGCCAAACCAGCCCAAAACAGCCTTCGACTACAACTCTCGTAAGGCGGCATTACAACATCGCAATTAATATAAAGCTGTAGAAAATTAAATAAAGGATTATTTTAAAGAATAAGAAAACCAAGTTGTTCACTGTGGTTTTATTTCATTCGAACGACCCTGGACCCCGCTGAACCTATCCCAGCATCCAGCGAGGAAACGTGTCGTTACATGGCGCCCGAGCAGGGACATTTAATGTCTAAATCCAACAAAAATAAAGATTAAAAAACAAATATATAAATATACAAAAAAAAAGGAAAAAAAACCCTTTTTTATTAATTTACAGCGAAAATCAACTATAACTACAAAAAAAATTTGCAACAACGAAAAGAGATCTGTGCCCAGAAAAACTGCTACCACCACATAAATTTTTGTCCATCTAAAAGAAATGCTGAAAACCACGTGGGTATACTCACTAAAAAGGGAAGAGCTAATCAGCTACTTGGCGGAGTTCGAGCAAACTGCTACAGGTACCGTGGAAGAATTACGTAAGCGATTCGCAAAATTCTTAACAACCGACCACGAGGCGGCAATAATGAACAGACTGCTAGAACTGCAGGCACAACACGAGAAAGTTTCCTCACTATCACCCGGGGCCAGCTTGTCTGTGCCACCACGGGATACCGAGGCAGCAAATAATACATCCCCACTGAAAATAGAGACTATAACCCAAAGGCTGTGCAATCTTGATGTACAGAACACGGGAAAAGAGAGCAAGGTACTCATAATCGACCTAGTGCGGAAATGGGGCCTCAAGTATGATGGTGGAAAGGACCCTCTAGGGTTTATAGAGCGAGTAGAAGAGTTATCCGGTATGTACGAAATTCAATTAAATGACGTCCTCAGAGTCATGTCAGAATTTTTCCGCGACAAAGCGCTCAGCTGGTTCCGAAATAACAATAAACAATGGGACCAGTGGCGGATGTTCAAAAAAGATTTCTGTGACTTCTTTCTACCTCCGCGGTACTTTGAAAAGCTGGAGGATGAGATCCGAAAACGCACCCAGAAACCTCGCGAATCATTTAAAGAATATATGCTGAATTTACAGGATCTAATGAGGCACACAGATCTTAATCCTACCCAGAAACTTGAACGAATCTACAGAAACACATTACCAGACTACCAGTGGTATATCCGACGGCGTGATTTCACAACGTTGGACGAACTTATTAATTTAGCGGCGGATATGGAAACGATACCGCGTAATGCACAACAGAATCGAGGGGAACACTATCGCATGTTGTCCACAGAGTTTTTTCCAAAGACCGGACGACATCCATATAAACCGAGCAAAGCTACGAAAAACCAAAGTCAAAACACATACTTGACTTGGGGAGAGGAGAAATTAAAGGCAACATTATTAATCGAAGGAAACTTGGTCACAGCCATCATTGACACCGGTGCGACGCGAAGCTTCATCGTGCCGACGCTCATCCAACAGCTAACACCTAAGCCCCCATATGGCCAAGAGGTCATCGACGTGATACTAGCCGATGGCTCAAAAAGTGTCGTCACGAAGGCTGTCAAATATAACGTGCGCTTGGGAAATGTGACCGCAGAGCACGAATTTCTAATTATGGACCAAGCGACAGAAAGTGTCACTTTAGGCCTTGACTTCCTGCGCAATTTTAACACGACATTCACATGTGCCGGTCTTGTCACGCATTCCAGGAAAGTCGAACAGAGTAGGCCACGTCGAAGGGAGCGTTTCACAAAGATTACGGGTAAGAAAAATCATGAAAAAAGTAAACAAGTGCGGATCATGAGTAACAACCAAGAAAAATTTGATGCGTCACGGGAAAAGTTCCGACAAAACCTAAAAAAGGATCAAGCTAAAAGCCGTCGAACCATAGTCCTCAAAGACGACGACATCCCCAGCACAAGTCGAAAACGGAGAATACGCACCACCAAAAACAGAGCGCGTCGCTTCACAAAGGGGAGCACAGTACCCACATCACCAACAGATAGTTCCAAACGTACTAGCACGGAACAATATTTTCGAATGAGGGCACATTCACATGTAAACAGTCCCCCACTACCACCAGATCGTCGGCCATCGTGCAAGGAAATATCATTAATCGCATCATCAGTTACGTCGCCCAGAACACTAGTCACGCCTCCAAGGCAATTCGCCAGAGTAGCACCATTAACAGTTTCTCCAATGTCAATGGTCTCCAGAGCGCCGCCACTCCCGACTAATTCACGGGATATATCATTGTTGCAGGCTCCTGAAGAATTGCGAGAGGAAATTGAAAAACGCTTCCCAGTAGCACCGTCCCAGAGACGTGTGCGTACGCTAATAGAGATACGAGGGCAGAAGTACCGCATCAACTATACGCGCAATGGCCTTGTGCGCATCCGGTGGCTACGCCCATAACCTTAAATGAATAGAGGGGGAGCAGTGTAACGGCAAAAGTCGTTGCACTTGTTTTTCCCACACAACAATAATTGGCAAATAGAATATTGTCTATACTTCTTTATGGATCGAAGTATCGCCAGTTTTGTTATTATGTTTTTATATTATTTACATTACTATTATTAATTGAATTATTCTCCATTCATTTTGTACTACCTGAATTTGTAGTATCTAGTTTGCATTATATTCCTTATTGAATTTGTTTCATCGAAACGGAAATATATTTTATTTAATCATATTAAAACTAGTCAGTAAGTTAAACTACCCTTTCAAATTATAACGTCTTTATTAACGGATAAAGTAACGCCCCCTGCATGTCAAATATGGATACCCCCACCAAAATACAACCGCTCGCTGTACAGCCATGCAAGGCATACGACACATATACTACGCTGTGTATGCGTGTGTATCGACAATTGTATAGGCATAAAAGGCAAGACAAAATAATAGAGAAGTCAGTCTGCTGGGAGCTCGCTTAGCGGTAAGAACTCACTTTGGTCGTGCGGTAATAGCCTACCAATAGTTTGTGATTTAAACTAAACGTGCTACTAAAACGATACGAGGAGTTTATTCTTGTACTGTTTCCAGACTTCACTGGTGTACTTCCTTCACTGCCAGTATCTGCGTACGAAGAGTGGAAGCCTGTACGGGAGTTTGTCTCTATAGGTTTGCCACTAAATTCATCCTCCGTCAGGCGACGTCCCTTAGAGCCATCCCTCTTTTTCATCAGCGCCGGTGTCAGGTAGCTGCTTGACCTGTATGGGAGTTTATTCCTACAGGCCAGCCGCCCACTGACCACTTCATCCTACCACAGGAGAGTGCTATACCCAAAATCTTGGACGGCCAAACCAGCCCAAAACAGCCTTCGACTACAACTCTCGTAAGGCGGCGTTACAACATCGCAATTAATATAAAGCTGTAGAAAATTAAATAAAGGATTATTTTAAAGAATAAGAAAACCAAGTTGTTCACTGTGGTTTTATTTCATTCGAACGACCCTGGACCCCGCTGAACCTATCCCAGCATCCAGCGAGGAAACGTGTCGTTACAGTGTTCATCTGAAGATTACATCCAAGTGGCTAATTACGTATTTTCATCAGTGATCCATATTTCTAACCAAAAAAAAATATATAAAAAGATATAAATACACCATGCAAAAATTGTGCGAATTAGAAATTTCTGTCATTATGATTTTGTCTAATCTTATTAAAATAAATTTAACTGCAGATATTTATTTGTCAATTAAGTATAATAATGTGTGGAAAAATAAATAAAGATCACAAAGCGATAAATGTGTTTCTACCTAAAAATTTATTAATTTTAGTACAATTGTTTATCTTTGAGAGAAAGAGAGTGAGTGAGACCAAACAAAACACACACATATGTTTTCTAATATTCCAAATCCCAGGTATCATTTTGTATCATATTCAAATCTTTTGGCAATCAGGCTGAGGGGCAAAATAACCGTTTGAATGAAGTTGACCGTAGTTTTTGACTTTTATTGCATTCAGTGCTTAGGTTCTTTATATAAAATTTCACTTGCCGTTAGGTCCATTTGCAATATTTTATAAAAAACAAGTTTTAGTAAAATAAATCATCAAATGATTTGCAAATTTTATTTGCCGCCGTTAAGCATTTATAAACTAAAAGTTTTTTTCTTTGGGAATGGTTGAATTGTAGTTTTAATTCCAGGCGTGCTTTTTTTTTGTTCATATCTATGAATCATATGTGAACTCTTTTTCAATTGATTAAGGTATAAATCAAACAAACTTATCTAAAGAGAATCTTTTGAGTGATTTTTTTTAATAATCCTAGTTGGGATAATTAACAAAATACATATGTACATATATATATGTATATTTATGTATGTATGTACATACATATGTATATACATACATATGAAATGCAAAATCACGCAACTAACAAAAAATTATAAATCACATTTTTAATTAATTAATTTTTTATTAATCAGTGATATTAAAAATCAAAACAAAAAAATTTTACTTAAGAAATTTATTTAGTTTTCTTTCTCACTCTCTCTCTTGTAAAATTTCAAAAATTGTAGCTATGTACATACATACATACATATGTATGTTTTTTTTTTGTATTTAAGTTGACGATATGTGCAGACATATTCCTACATATTATTTTTCTTTTCAGCTTTTAACTAAAACGAATTTATGCCGAACAACACATCATGCTCATTGCTATGATGATATCTCCAAATTTGAAGCCTTTTTTGTTGACATCTTCAATCCAGCTATTAATTCTCTCAATCTAACCTCAAACTATGAAAAATCATCTTTACAATTGCACGTTTGTGTGAGTGAGAGTACGTTGTTTTCTATCCGGCAAAATGTAACCGCTTTCAATGGCACCTGCGACTTTCGAACTGCGGTACAATCTCAGTGTCTTTATACATCATCGATATTTTGGATTTTTGTCCTCTTAATGTGTGCCGGTACAATTGGCTTTAATGTCACCAATTCTATATCAGATGCCATTTGCTTTGATATGTTGGGTGATCAAGAGGAGGGCAAATATGGTGCGCAGCGTGTTTGGGGTACCATAGGTTTTGGTGTTTCCGCCTTGATTTCCGGCATCTTGGTTGACTATTGGACTTTGGGCGATATTAAGAGTATTGTTCCAGCTTTAGTAGTCATGTTAATATTTAGTGGTTTTGATTTATTAAGTGTCTCTAAGTTGAAGCTGCCCAAACTATCCTCCTCAGAGTCGATATTCAAAGATGTCTGGGATTTAATTAAACATCCATCTATAGCAATATTTCTGGTTTTTGCCACCATAGCGGGCATAATCGATTCATTTATTATATATTTTATGTTTTGGCATTTGGAAGAGGTGGCTGAACAGACCGGTTTTATGTCGCAAATAAAATTGATTGAAGGTTGTGTGGTCGCAGCAGAGTGTCTTGCCGGAGAAGTGCCATTTTTCTTTTACAGCGGTAAAATCATTAAGAAATTAGGTTATGTCCACTGTATGAGCTTATGTTTCTTTTTCTATGCCATACGATTGGCCTTGATATCTTGGATACCAAATCCTTGGTATTTAGTTGGTGTCGAACTGTTCTTTCAGGGTTGCACGTATGCTCTCTGTTACACTTGTATTGTGGCCTATGCCTCTGCCGTGGCCCCACCTGGTACTTCAGCCACTGTACAGGGACTTATGGCTGGTATGGATGATGGTTTGGGCTTTAGTATAGGCTCTCTGATCGGAGGTTTATCTTTTAAGCGTTTTGGTGGTAGACGCAGTTTTATGTATTTCTCAGTAGTGGCCATTTGTACTTGTATTGCTCATATTGTTATAAGACCTTCATCGAGAAAACGTCAATATTTGCCCAAAACTGGCTATCAGTTACCAAGGGAACAGGTCGCCGTAGCTATGGAAGACGTGAAAACGTAGTTCATACATACATACATACATACTTATGTGTATTAATTTGAGTGTCATAAGTATATTAACGGTGTTAATAAAGTTTGAAAATGACTACGGCTTTGTGTGGTATGTTCTAGTATGCTTAAGTGTATTGTATTGTAAATATGTTGTACATATGTATGTATGTACATACATATGTATGTACATATGGATATATTTATACATATGTATGTACCATGTTTAAGATATTTGATAAAACTATTTTTGATACAATAAGATTGTATTTTGTATATGTATGTATGTATATTTTGTATATTATAAAAGATTTTTATATAGTTTTATACCTATATGAAGGTAGATTAAGTAAATGAAGAAATAAAAGTATTTTTAACTAAAAAATTTTGTCTATACACTCAAGAAAATATTCTGTGGTAATGACCAGCAAAATTTGGGCACCCGGTGGGTTTGGGTAGCTTACGAACGACCTAGCTCATTTGAACGATTCGATCAATTGAAGTAAAGAAACTAGTTCAAGTTTTCATGGTCACTAGGGGCTGTGCACATATTACGTAACGCTGTTTTCTGAGATTTTATCCCCCCTCCACCCATCGTAACGCTTTTTACTAATTTTTCAGTGCAAAATTTTTAATCCGTAACATATCTTTAACCCTCCCTCCTCCTGAAGCGTTACGTAATATGTGCACAGCCCCCTAGATCAATTCAACTACGAAACAAAATGCAAAATGGTTTGCTTGAAACCACTATTTTTTATCTCCTTATTGTTTCAGATAAAATTGTCGAAAACTTAATGCCGAGCTTATATTTTGAATTGATAACCAACCTTCTTATATTTTTGAAGTCGGTTAATTATTTCTATAAACTGAATTTTCATAAAATCATAAAATAAATTCTTTAGGAAAAGCCATGGTATAATAAATAAAAAAAACAAATACAACGTCACAAAAACAACGCATTTTGTTAGTGTAAAATGTTTTCTGTATGTCAAAATTAGAGAAACAAGCCGATCGCTTCGAAGCCGGACATCGTCGCCGCTTTTATGAATTCGAGCCGCTGCCAAACACATCGGTTTTTTATTACTTTAACTGGTAGCGTTGTTAGGTTTAAGTTTCTTAATTTTATATACAATTTTTCTTTACAGCAGATATTTTTATTTTTTATATAAAATTTCCAAATAAAATTTTATACTTCACCGGCGGGTTGAAACAATTTTTTTTGCTTAGACGCCGCTACAAATTGTTAATCACCTTGTTGCTCTGCTACATACAATTTGACATTTGTAAAACAAAAATACACGCCTGCAGCTGCCGGGACAACTTTACTTTATTTATTATACCATGGGAAAAGCGATTTTGTCGATTTAATGTTTAAAAAAACAAATGGCAGCACTGGCCGCTTATGTCATTTGAACAAAATTCCTCTCCCTGTTGTGTGCAGCTGTTTCCACAATAATAGTAGGGTAAACAAATCGAAAAAAAATTGTTTTAATAAATAAATTAAATTGCTTAAGAACAAAAAAGGATATTAACTATTTTGCATTACAGTGGAGTAACAGAAGAAAAGAAGAAGGAAAGAAAAAAATAAAAAGAAATTAATAAAGTTTCTGTTAAAAATACATAACTAGACTAGTAAATTTGTGTTTTCAACAATTCTACTGAGACTTTTTATCGTGAGTTGTTTTATTGATTTTAGTTTCTTCCTGATAATAAGTTAATATTTTTTGCATAAACAGATGGCTTCAGCATCGAGTAGCAGTGCCAGACACTTGTTTGACGATAGGTGAATATTGGTTGCATACTTATTATTAAATAAGTATTTGCCCATATAAATTTTTGACTAAAGCACGCATTTACACTGCACAATTTTGTTGGATGCGGGCCTCAATGGAAAAATTATCTGACAATGGTGCTATTGTCAGATGTATTGATTCAAACACATCTGCCAATAAAACAAGAGCTTACAATGTCTGACAATGGCAAAGTAGAGTGTTCTCACGATTGTCAGATGTCTGACAATATTATTGTCGTACAATGAACTGACAATGCTTTTTCTTGCAACGTTGCAAGACAAAAATTGGAAATTCAGACGGTTGTCAGACATTTTCTGACAATATTCTAAGACCTGCCAATCGTCTGTACAGACTATGTACAGATGTGCAGATCTTACAATATTGTCAAAAAAATGTTCAGAAAATGTCTGACGACCGACCGTCTGAGTATTCTATATCATTTGAATAATAAATATTTTATTTAAACTCTTGGTTTCATTTTAAATTTATTTCAAATAAAAATTTTAATTTTCATTTCAGCAAAAAACGTTTGTGTGCCCGGGTTGCTGTTAATGTTAACAATATGGGTTCAGTGGCTCGCCAAGTTGTACGCAGCTCGAAATCAAATGAGGTAATACATACATACTTATATAAAAAATATTCCAACCCTGGGCATCTAATCAATTCATAAAATTTTTTTAATCCTTTCAGATTTTAAATCAATCTATTCGCAATTTCACTCAAGTAGATATTGTG
This sequence comes from Lypha dubia, assembly GCA_947311025.1. Lineage (NCBI taxonomy): Eukaryota > Metazoa > Arthropoda > Insecta > Diptera > Tachinidae > Lypha > Lypha dubia. Next base: position 54,920,882 of record OX371264.1, read on the forward strand.
TCTGATTATAGTGCTCAGAATCTAAATAAAATGTCATTGATATTGCAACATGTCAGTTATCATTATGATGCCATGAATGATAGTGTAAATCATTTGGATTACCTCAAAGAGCAGGTGACAGCAATGGAAAGGTGACTGGAGGCTAAAAACTAAAGCGCACAACAATATGTAGCCAATATTATTTTCAATAGTTTATTAGATTTTAGGAGTTTTCGTAAGTATTTTACAAGGACAATTGTATTTTAAGTTAATCATTTAAATATCTTAGCAAGGCAAATTCATTTCCTGTTTGTTGGAATTTCTGTTACTAAATTCCAAGTTTTATAAATTTAAGGTGTAGCTTAAAAAGGTTAAACGAAAAACACAAAAAAAAGAAGGGCACATAATGCGAATATTAACATGTACATATACATATGTATAAGGGCCCTAACTAATTATTTTTTTCAAATCGCGTATTTTTAAGGCCTTTCTATATTAAAGTAACGATATTATAATATAGGTTTTATCAATAATTACAAAACTCACTTAAAATCTCGTTCACCCATGATTCTGTTCCGGGGTGAAATATTTTTAATCCGTGTTCAGATAAAATAAATAACTAAAAGCTTTTCGTTGCTTTTTCTCATGTATTTTAATTTCAACAATTTAAAATTTTTTTTTTGGCAAAAACAAACATTTTAATTTAAAGAAGTAATTTGATTAAGTACTTTTTTTTCCGATTGAATACTTTTGCCTTGGCCGAGGGCAATTAAAATTCAATAACTCTCAGGATGATATTGACCATCTTCTTCATGACCATGTGCAGAGTTGGAAGCAAGTGCCAAACGTTCAGCTTCCTGTTGGGCACCAATTGCAGCATGTTCGGCAGCAATGTGATCGTACAAACTCAAATGTTTGTGAGTGGCTCGAACCATGGTATAATAATCAGGTCTGCGCAAGAAGGAATATGGTTTTTTGTAGGGTTGTGTTTTGACCGTTAAATAATCTGCAAAAATATGGTACGTTAATTCGGTCTTGTCAAAAGTTGTTTACATTTTTGGCCGCCATCATGAATATTATTGTTTACGTTATGCTTTTTGTTTTTGCATAACCAATAAATACATACAAAACAACTTTTGTTTTGTTTTGTATACAGCTTTGTTTTGACAATGTTGAATTATGGCGTTTTCTTTTCTGAAAAAAGTGTTGCATTTATGCTACATTCTTTAATTTTCGTGATCCATTCTAAAAAATATGTAACATATTTAAAAGCGATTTCGTTCCTTTCTAATTATGTTGCACCAATAAATGTTGCATATTTTGCCCTCAACTATCAGGTCGGGGTGAGATACTGCCCATTTGTACAACTTTGTTTAGTATATTTTTATACAAGTAAGAACTTGCATTTTTGTCATTCTACTTACTTAAGCGAAAAAACTTATAATTAAAACGATAATTAATTAATTAATGTTAAGTAATGTTAAGCCTCAAATATTTTGTACCATTGTGGCAATAAAAAATGTACCACTTTTTAAAGGTAGGTACAAACTGTAAAAAGTGTTACACATTGAAAGGGCAACATTTTTGTTCAGAAAAGAAAACACCATTAATTTTACACAAACAAAATGCATGTCGATTTTGTTGTTGCGTTGATACGCGCACCTTATTATTCCACCATGGCTCGAACAACAGCTTCACTTTGATTGGGACCTGTCAGAGGGGCCTGTTAATGAGCATAAGCAATGAGAAAAAATAAACTTTTGTAAAATAAAGCTTTTAAAGCTGGATTCACTCATTGTTTCGGAACAAATTTTTTGTCCGGACAAAATTTTTTTTATATGTAGTTTGACGTTTCTCTTTTTGAGAGAGAGAGAAAAAGAGAACAAAATTTGTTCGGTACATTTTTTGGTTAAATTGGTTTAATTTTAAATTTTGTCCGGACAAAGTTGAATTGAGCTGCCAGCTATTTTATTTTTTCAGTCAAAGTTGAAATGAGCTGCCACATAATGTTAGCAGTATGTATAATAAAAGCACATAGTAACTTATATCCAGTAAAAAAACTAACTGAGTTTTATTAATTTTTTTTAACATGTAATTTTCTTATTAAACAATAAAAAAATAAGTGCGTTTGACAAATAAAACACCAAATTTAATTCATCTTTCACTGTACTGCCACCTTGTAAAATTAATAAAACACATGTATTTCATACGGTAGCTTTGATTTTCCGGACAAATTGTTCGAAATGAGTGAATCGTGTTGCAAAAATGTTTCAGAACAAAAAATTTTGTCCGGACAAAAATTTTGTTCGGAAACAATGAGTGAATCCAGCTTAATAAAACATAAACTTGCAATGCATTACTTACAGCTGGATGGTGAGCACCAGCAGCGTGCTCTTGCGCAATTCGATTGTATAAATTAAAATGTTTTTGTTTGGCTGCCTTAACGGCCTCACTGTCTTCGAGTTCATGGCTCAGTTGTGGATGGAAACCATGCTCATCAGCTACATACTGAACAGTGCGCACTTGATTTTTGGGATCAACATATGAAAAGGCACCACGTATAACACCAGTGCCATCGGATACCTCGGTATGTTGGCGATCTACATGACCGGGGGCACGACCAGCTTGATAACTGAATACATAAGGACTAGCAGGGCCCGCCTTAGGTGTTGTAGTCTCATGATGATGTCCCACAATATGTGAAACATCAGCTAAAGCCAGTCTTAAACAAATTGATAGAAATACCTTTAAATAAAAGAAAACACAAACGATTTACAATTTAAATATATTTTATACCTGGTTGCGGAACTTAAGTATCTGCATCGTTTTCTTGTTGTTGTTTAATACTCACTACAATTATTTTCATTTTTTGTACGTTGTGTGTTGACTGTTTCACTGTTTTTAAAAAACTAATAAATTTATTCCAAAGATTTGTTAAAATATTTGCTAAAAATAGTTAAAGAAAGAGAAAACCTGAAGCTTAAATACAAAATTTGAAGTCTTTCAAAATACTTGTTGAACAAGTATTTTGTCTGTCGTTTTGTGTGTGTGTTTTTTTTTTAATTTACCTTAAAAATTTATAATTATTTGTTTGCAAAAAATAAGTAATGAATAGAGCTTTTAACATTAAAAGCTTCCAGAATAGCGAGCTTTAGTAAGAAACGAGTTTGTAAGTGCATAAATACGTTTTACAAATTTGAGAACGAACAACTGTGCTATCATAAATAGCACAACTGGCATATTAAACGCTCTGGCGGTAAATATTAGCCCAAAAAAATTCCCCTACTCCCTGTTTCCCTATTCTAAATAAAATATCCCTGGAAATTTTACACTCTTCCCTTCTCAAATTGGTATCTCCTCACCCGGAAAAAAGCACATTAAAGATGAGGGACAGGAAAAAAATTTCATCAGTTTTTCCTGAAACATTTTAGAAGGAATTATTAGAAGAATTTTAGGTGGCCGATCAGAGATTAAAACAAAACAAAACAAAAACATTGCCATTTGATGCATAGTGCCATTTTAGTGTTCAGTATGGCCAATTTGCACGGTTTAAGCTATCACTTAAAAACTGCAAACACGATTAAATTTATATTCAGATTAACATAAACGTAGTTTGAAACTACGTTTAAACTCTATCCTATAAACTCACTCTTAGAGATTAGTTAACTTAGAGTGAGTTTTTTGGATAGAGCTTAAGCGTAGTGATCAGTGACACTTAATCTGAGTATAAATTTAATCGAGCACTAATTGTGTTTGCTTTTTTTGTTTAAGTGATATGCAGCTTAAGCCGTGCAAAATTGCCATATTGAAGAATCAAAAATGGCTGCACTTTTATAATATTTTGCAAGCTGGTTTTTTTTATACATGTTTTGTATTTCAGCTAGATAATTAAATCTCTCATCCCCACCTATGTATATATAAACTCACTCTTAAAATACTATTGAGATCAATAACAGCAACAAATTTATAATATTTCAGTATTGGAATATGTGTTGACTTAATACACTGCATTTCTTCCCCTGGTTAAGTTTTCGTGTTGCTTTCTCAGGATAAATTTTATCCGCGAGTGAATTCTGTGGGTTTTTATTGCTATAAATTTATTTTTCATTCAGCTAAAATATGAAACGGCACACTAAATACTTTTGCGTATTTATTATTTTATTCCTTTAATTATCATGTTTGTTTTTCGTAAATATATTTTTTTTTTGCAAATTGTAAGTCCGAAGAACACAGCTTAAAGCAAAATAGTTAACTGCGAATGTTCAAAATTCCTTTTCCCGCAACAGTCTTTTTCCCGTCTGTTCAGAAATTTGATTCCCCAAAAATATTTATATATCTCTCATTTACTCTTGCAGTTATTCTTCTTTACCGTGCTGCTTTTATGAACTCTACTGTTATATTAATTAGGAAAAAAATCAAAACGAAAAAAAATCAAATTAAAACATATTTAGTGAATCATTATTATTCTCAGTGCAGTAACTATAAACAAACACAAGAACAACTAATTTTGTTTTATACATATTTATTGCCTCTATGAACGACGACTTTAATCTTGTGTAAGTTTGGCGTTATCACGGTTTAAGATCGAAATTATAATTTTAACTTCCCCTAATACTTGAATAGTATATAATAAAAAGATCATCTTAAAAGTAGTTATGTATTTAGTAATTTGTATATTTTATAAAATTAAAAGGTTATCAATAAACCCATGAATAAATTGATTTGGGAGATGTTTTTATACGAAGGTGGTACGAGAAATGTTCACCACTATGAATAGAATTAAAATTTTATACATTGGCATACGAGTTATTGAAGTTATGAAAAGTTGAGTTTTTGGACAAGTTTGGGCTTAGAAGAAATAGTATTTGCGGATTGAAAAAGAAAATTATCGCCAATTTTTGTGTGACAATATTTCAACATATTCTACTAATCGGTACCTATATTCTGTAAACCGAAATCCAAAAAAATTTTCGTATTCGAAAAATGTAATCAAATTAGAAAAATTGCATCTCAATATCAATTTGGATCGTAGTTTAAAAGTTTCAAGCATCTTAACTGCAAACATGTATAAAATTGTAAATTTTTGGGATTTCTTTATAAAAAAGTGTTAAAAGAGATGTGATTCGATTTTAATGAAACATGTCAACCTTTATTCTTAAAGAAAAATTGTAGACGTTTTTTTTTTTTTCAATTTATTTTTTAATGTTTTAACCGACTTCAAAAAAGAAGGAGGTTATCAGTTCAAGGGGTATATTTGTCTATGTTTAAAATTTCTTAAATGTATCATTTATGAACCGATTTTCAAAATTAGTTTTTTTGTTTAATCAGCTTTTTATTGTGTTTTAAAATTTGTTCCTTAAATATATTGATTTACGAATAACTACTGCGTTTATAGAAATATTTTATATATTTTTTTGTTTGCTTGAAGTTTTCTTCCATAAAAATTTTGTTAAGAATATTTTGAAAAATAAAAACACTGTCATTATTTTTCATGCTATTTACTTGTAATTCTTACTATACTCTCGTATATTTAAATTAAAAAGAATTAAAACAATCATCTTCTAAGTCAAATACCGGTTCAAGTTTAAATAATAAGCTCTATAGAATCGAATTTGAAATCAGTTCATAATCGTCTCTCGAAACGAGCAAAATTGTGCGATTTACAAAAAATTTTACAAATAAATATGAAAATTTGTTTAATTTTATTAATCTTTTTAACATTGTTAACAACTTGTTATTCTGGTAATTAAATCTTGAGATATCTGTTTTGTTTGTTGTATATATTCGTCCAATTAAAAATTATTTATGCGCTTAATAATTATTGCTTGCTGTTTGAGTTGTCTTGTTTGTGGTGATAATTTATTTAATTTTTTTAGACTGTGAAGTTTATGGTTTATTACTGAAGAAAGGTGAAGCGAAAACCGTGCCCGGAAAATGTAGTCAAGTTGTATGCCACGGCAATCGTTATGACGAATATGAAATTGAGGGGTAAATAATTGCAATTACTGGATAACTCGTTTAAAAATTATAATTATCATTATATTTTTTTTTGGGAACATATTTATGTACAAATTATTTTTAGCTGTCCAAATGCTTACGGAGCTAAAGAATGTAATTTTGTCCCAGTAGATTTAACAAAACTGTATCCAAATTGTTGTCCACACTGGAAGTGTCCGGAGAAAATATAATTGTTTATTTAATTATTCCTTAAGTATTTTTCATGTTAATTAGAAAATAAAGCTATAAATTAGTTACGAGATAAAAAGTCTTTTATAACGAATCCACATTGTAACAAACTACTTACCTACTACGTACTATGTAGCAATGGCAACATTAAATGTTAAATCGACATACATACATTTTATTTCACATGATAACACTTATAATCAGCTGGCCCATGAAAAATATCCAGTTTATTTAAAATGTCGAAAAAGAAGACAATATTTAGATATGTAGTTAAAAGTTTTTTTGGTTATGCGTGTCACTACGATTATTACGAATTTAACACAAAATTTTATGTATGGAGTCTGTTTGACATCTTGAGCATAAGGGGCTGTGCACATATTACGTAACGCTCCAGGGCGGCGGGGGTTACACATTTGTTACGGATTGGAAATTTTGCACTGAAAAATTAGTAAAAAGCGTTACGATTGGAAGGGGTTATAAAATCTCTGAAAACAACCTTTTTGTTGTACTACTGCACAGACCTTATAATTGTTACATACCATGATTATACCCTGTTCAGACATACACATTTATTGCGATTATCGCATGTCTGAACATAGCATTATAAGGAACTATTTTTGCTAATCCTATGAAGTTTGCAATAACCGAGGTTTACTGTAGTATAAATACAAATACGATCGCATCAAATTTTCCATCACTGATGTGGATATTAAAAATATGAGTTGCGAGTACAAAATAAACAGGTATGTATGTACTTAAATGATTGTATCTTTATGTTTGTGCTTAGATACATATGTGTGTTTATTTTTCGTCTACTTCGGCTATACCTATACCACAGAATATGCACGGTATTACGTCTGTGCCTATACGCCAACAAACAATGCTTTTAAATAATTCATAAATAATATCTAATATAGTGAAATTAATTCGCAGAAAGTAAACCATAGCTTGGGAATAATGATTAGTAATCCTAATGATTAGCAATTGGATTAGAAATTTTAATTGTGCTAAAAAATTGATTAATTATGATTAGTTAGCCATTTTAATCAAAAAAATAATTGATTAGATTTCTTGATTATTTTTGATTAGATCCACTATTTTTAACTATTTTTGTGAAAAGAAAATATTTATTTATCACATTTGTTGCTATATTTACATAATGTAACAGTTTTTGAATATTGCATAAAATTGCATACGGTGCATGTGTGCTAGGGAGATCGATTATTCGACTTTTTCTGAAAACCGGGTTTTCGAATAGTTCGAATAGTTGCATTTTTTAAAAAACCGGGTTTCGGCTAAAAATTTAAAAAATAACCGGTTAACCGGTTATTTCATTAAAATATATAAAAATTCGTTAAAAAATAAGGTTTATTTATATTAAATAAGGAATTAACAACAGTATCGTAACTAAATAAAAATTACATAAGTTCATACTTATATTATTATACTTATACATATTTATTATTACACATACATACATATATAATTATATATGTAATTTTATATGTACATATGTTTATTTATCTATATGTATGTATATATCGATGGGTTAATATAGAAAGCCATCGATATGTAATTATTTGCAAAATGAGATCTCACTAGATAAAGAATATAATATAAAAAGCCATGTATTTAATTGATTCTTTTAAAATAATCTTTTAAAAACAAGATACAGTTCAAATGTTTTGAAGTATATCTATTTTTTTCTTTTGTTTTTATAAAACTTGAAATCGAAAAAGCCCTTTCACTTAGCGTACTTGTTGGGTTTATAGAATACAAGGCATTAAGTAATTTTTCAAGTCTTTCAGATCTCTTATGACACTTGTCTAAATAAAAAAAATCTTCCAAAATGTTTTCATTACGATTTACTTGTATACGGTCTTTTGGTGTTTGCATACATTTAATAGTATGGCTTAGTTCATTTTCCAAATTTTGCTCAAAATCAGCACTTTTATCTTTTTCATCCAAATTTGTTACAATATTAACTTTATCACTAAATAAACGATTATATAGTTGAGAGGCAAATTCTTTTGTATCAATTTTGTTACAATATTGAAGAAAAGAACTGCTAACGGGAAAGTGTCCAGTACTTAGGTATAATATTAAAGTATTGAGCACTTTATTTCGTCGTTGTGTAATACGTAATTTTAAGCATTCCAATAAATCATATGAAAGAGGATTTTGAATTGTTGGAAATTTAGAAAACAAAAATTTAAAAATGCCTTCAGCCTCTACTAAAGTGGTAGAGTTTTTGGACAATTCATTTATAGATACTTCTAACGGCTTCAAAGTATTCTGTAGACCATTTAATATTTGTATATCATTTTCACTAAATGGAGTTATTCCCATCTCTAAAAGAGCATGGTTAATACATTTATGAATTCTTAAAAATTGTGAAATCATTTTTAACATTGAATTCCATATATGTCTTACATCGTGAATAAGTTTAATCTCCTTTTTCTCTTGATCTTTAACATACATTTGAAGTTTATTCTGTTTGTCACTTGATTTGTTGAACATTTTGACACATTTTCTTACGCGGCATATTGTATCAGCGATGTTTTCCTTTAAAATAGTATTTTCATCAATTAAAAAAGACACTTCATTTTCGCAATCCTGCTGATCCAACTCTGATTCGTCAGAGCTAAGATTATCGCTAATGCTACAGTTTTGTTTTTTGTAAATTGTGTCCACAACACAAAGATGGATTGCGTGATTTATACATAGCTGAGATTCTGCGTCTATGTTTCGACCGTATTTTTGCATAACCGCTGCACCATCATGGGTAGATGCTACAATCATAGCTACCAGATTTGACGATTTATCGTCATTTTGACGATTTTGGGTCCTAAAAATGACATGGTGACGATGGGACGATTTATACCCTAATATTGACGATTTTAAATAATTAAAGTTTGCAACATTTATTGAAAATTGTAATGAGCAACTTTTTAAAACTAGTTTGCTTAAAACTGTAAACTTTTAGTTAATGGATTAGAGAAACAAAAACATTTGTTTTAAATTTTAAAGACATTTGTTTAGGAATATATTCTAGAGACGTATTGGAAGAAGCACAAATAAATGAAAAAGAAATTATATGATATGAGATTTTGAAAATATATACAAAGCTCTTGGCCAAATTAATCCATTGACTATAACTAATGAAGAAAGGATTTGTTTTTCCGTAATTATAAAAGAATTTTTCTGTTTTGTTGAAGAAAGTGAAAGGCAAGAGCTAGAAACTGAGTTCAGACAATTAAAATTATTGTCCTGATAAAAACATTTAACTATCAGAGATGCAAACGAGGGATTCTAGTCTTTTGGTTTTGATTTTAACAAAAATTATTACAAAAATTTATTCAGCAAATGTGGAAAGAATATTTAGTCAGGTAAACATAAATAATAATAAAATAAGAAATTCGTTGAAAAAGTCGTCTTTGGAAGCAATATTATGTACAACAGATTATTTAAAGATAGACAAATGTAGCTGCTCTGATCTAACAGTTGTACTTGAATTAATCAACATGTTTAATATATATATGTATAAGTCTATTTTCTTTAACAATTATATTTTTTTGTAGTTTTTATAAATTTTTAGAAAAAGTGTTTCCAAAAATGAAATTTAAAATGCATATTTTACTAAATTGGAAAAAAATAACGAAAGGATTTGAATTTTTTTATTTCTTTCCATACAATGTCTATATATATTTCAAAGTATTGAAAAACATGCAATCTATTTACATGTGATTTTATTGTAAATTCTAATTGAAGTATCTGATTTCTGCATTCATAAGAATGCTGTTTTATTAATAAGAATTGTTGATTTAAGAGTTTTGTTATGTTTTGCTTCTTTTTTTCATTTGACGTTTTTATGACGATTTCAATAAGCTATATTGACGATAATGACGATTTTTCCCCAAAAATATGACGATATTACCTCTAAAAAATCTGGCAGCTATGGCTACAATGTCACTTTCAATAGATAACGAAAATTCAGCCAGTTTGTATTTAATTACTTCTTCGATGTTATTTGCGGTAGCCTTCCATTTAAATGCTTCCAATCCAAGATTGTATATTTCAAATAACTTTTTCTCAGCGTTGTAGTAACGAATAGTAACATTAACATATTTTTTGTATGAAATATCAGTCCATTCGTCGACTACAATTGAAAATCTCCCATCATTTTGTTTTATTTTTTCAAATTTACTTCTCAATTCCTGTTGCTTTTTTTTTTTTTTTTTTTTTTTTTTAATTAGGACCAGCACTCAGGGGATGACCCCTACGTATGCAGGGCATTGTGCCGGAACTCAGAGAGAGGGATAGAGTAGAGAAGATAGATGTTGAAAATGTAGAAGGCTTAACTCTTTTACAACTCTGCTTTGCGCGTTATGTTAATTTTTATAGCAGTGTTGAGGCGCCTCCGGTGTTAGGTAGACGCATTAACTTTGTTAAGCTGTATTGGCAGGCATTTTATTAATTGTTTTACTTCGCCGATGTTTCTGCTAACCGACGAAGGAGGGTGATGTTGTGTACATTAGCATGGATAGCATCAATCGCTGTTGGAACAGTTTTTTAGTGACCAGTGCTATGCCTTCATCACTTAAATAGTCCGACAACAATTAATACAATGTCTCACTAATGTACATTAGAGAAATGAATGATGTTGATTGACTTGCTCTGGCCAGGGTTTGAACCCAGGCCCCACGTCATTGTTTGCTTAGTAGTCAACGCGCTAACCACTTCAGCCAACACCACCCCCTTTAACAAATAAAACTGATAAATTTTGTCACATATAGTCGATTCCGCTGGCATATTATACTTTCTAGCTTGTAAATATGAATGAACAACTTTAGACTTTCTCAGGGCCTTTACGGATATTCCATCTTCGGCAACACAACGTGCTAATATTTCACCCAGAGATTCATTTTTGACAGCGTATTTTATAATTGTGTTATTTGCTTGCTCCTTGGAATTGGTTGGGATATCATCAAGTTTTCCTTGCTGCAGAATTATTTCAATTTTATAAACATTCTTGAGGTGGTTAATTAGCCCTGAAGTAGAAGAGCCTTTGCAGCTTAAAATTTTAGGACAGTTCTCACATCTGGCCTTGTCTTTTCCATCACGTTAAAAATATTTCCACACTTCAGAAGACATCTGTATGAATATAGATTAACGCACTTAAATATGTACATATTTATTATTGGCAATATTACTTACAAGCACTAATTATTACAATTATGCAGTTGAAATTTTTCAATTATATGTTTTTAAGAAGAATACAAGCTTCTATAATTTTCCACACTCTTCTCTTGGTTTTTAATATTGTTTGAACATAAGGCACATCTTTAAAGCTGGAGTTACATACCACGCGTTATACGCGTCGACGCGTTTCATGCGTCTGTCAGAAGAGTAGAATCAGTGCATTTGCATGTGATAAGTTACACAGCACGACGCGTAGAACGCACGCGACGCATGCGACGCGAAAAGTAGATCTACTTTCTACTTTTGTACGCGTCAGACGCGTCATATAAATAAACACAGCTGTATTTGTTAGTCATGGATGGTAAATAATATTCAATTTCCAATGTTATCGATAAATATTTTAGTGTCGTGGATAAATTGTTTAATTTTTTTTTTCATAAAAAGTGCTGAATATACAAAAATCTTTTGTAATTAAGCTTGTAAATATTGAACACAATAATAAAATGCATTTTAATGCACATTTTACTACATTTATGTAATCAACAAAATTTGCATTTAATTATCGATAACTTTTAAGTTGTTTGTATCATCTCCATTGCATGTTTATTAAAAACAAGTGTAAAATATTGTGTGCGAAATGGAAGAGCAATTAATAAATTCTATTAATTCTTTTAAAACATCGATTTCACTGTCCATTTTTGCCAAAACAATTTACTTTATATAACTGGTATGTATGTAAACAAGTTCACTTTACTTGAACAACAGCTGATCAATACGAACATTTTGGCGCATAGAACGCGTTGCATGTAACTTGAATTTCAAAAAAGTGTGCAACGCGTACAACGCGTAAAAAGCGTAGAACGCGTGACGCGTAGGACGCGTGGTATGTAACTCCAGCTTAAGAGGTACGAGTACATGCGTTATCTAAGAGCTCGTAAGCGCGTATGTGAGTGTGCTTGCATGTATGACGAATAGTGTTTTTGTTCTCTATGTAATTTTTGACAACCGACAAGAACTTTTTGACGAGGCAGAGTTGTATAAACGCATGTACCTGCTATAAATGTTTGTTATTTTCTACGTTATTCATGAAACCTACAAGGTTGCCACATCTATTATTATAAATCTCTCAGAGAGACTTCAATTGCGTGCATAGTTGTAATAAAAATAAGGAAAATGTAAGCAATTGTACCTGTTTCAAATAACCGGTTAACCGTATTAAAATAACCGGTTTATTTGATATTCGAAAAATGCATATTTAAAAAAAACCCGGCTTTAGCGAAACCTAAAAAACCGGTTAAAACCGGCCGAATAATATTCGATCGATCTCCCTACTAAAGGCCGTGCTTCACTCTCCTACAGAATCGTACGATTCATTCGCAGGAAAATCGTGCAAAAATCTGACCGACTTTAAAAATCGTTTCAAAATGGTGTTGTTGGTGCCATACTATTGTGGCGGTAACCCTTTAAACAAACCCACATAAATACTAAAAATAAAATTATTGGTAACCCTAGAAAAACCGAGAAGAGAAAAGTTACGAAAGCGGCACCAAACACATTTTTATAAATTTCATATTAATAAATAAAGTATTTAAAAATAAAGTAAATTGACGTGTCCTTATTTGTGTGGAAATAATATACATATTATTGGTTATAAAAAGTGGTCTGTAACCAAACTATCATACAAAACTGATGCCAAACTTCTGGTTGACAATAAATACTCCTCTGATCGCAGAAAAACTATCATTTTATGAAAATTTTCATAAAATTTTACAAATCGCACGACTAGCCAAAAAATCTGTCACACAGTTGCATTTTTAGTACACACTACCATACTTTTTCAGCACACATTTCATATTTGGCAGATCGCACGACTGTGTATGATAGTGAAGCACGGCCTTCAATAGCAACTGAAACTGGAACCTCTCAGTTGCCAGTTGCTATCCGTAATACAATTGTCAGCAACTGACAACGCAACTGGTGTTCGGTTGCCATCCATAATCGATCCATTAAACAGCGCGCTCTTATCCGAATTCGTTTTCGTTTCGTTTGTTTATTTACAGACAGTATAAAAATTGTCAGATGCAAAAAAATTCCTCATCTGACAATTAAAAGTTGTCTGTCAATTACCTGAAAATTATCTGACAATGAAAACGAATTGAGTTCAGACAATTTTTAGATGTCACACAATGTTTTGTCAGTTTTTTGTATTAAAATTCACTGACAATGGTTTTTCCTGCAACGTTGTCCGACAAAAATTGTAAATTCAGACAGTTGTAAGTTGTAATTTACTGCCAATATTGTTTGATCTGGCAACTGTCTGTTCTAGTGATGTTACGAATATCAATTTGTAGTATTCGCAAATACGAATGCGAAAACGAATACTTGAAACAATATTCGCCAAATACGAATACGAATATCACTTTTAAGGCTTAGGGTATTTAATGTATCAAATTTATTTGGAAAAATATCTCCCTTTGTGTCAGTAACAATAAAATGAAAAAAAAAATGTCACACTAGTCTAGATATTTATCATTGAGATGCCGAATTTTAAGACCTCTACTAAACATTTTTAAATTATTTTATTTACATACTTTGAGATTTCGTTTTTCTCTCTCTGTTTGCGCTTTTAATTAAATTAGTAATTCAGTGCTGTTTCTTAGAACATATTTTCGAAGATTGCGAAATTCTAGTTCTTCCATTTTTAAAGTAAAAATATATTTTTGGACATTTTATGTACTTTTTTAAACTTTATGTATTTTTTCTTTAAAAAGTATGTGCAAATTATTCGAGAAATATACGCTAGAATTTGGCACATACGAATATCTTGAAATGGGCGAATAATCGAATACGAATACGAGTACTCATAACATCAATAGTCTGTACAGATCCTTAGTTTTCATGTTGAATTATTAGATGCGTTTTAAATCATAGTAAATATATTTGCAATTTATGATCTGATGCACGCAAACGGGAGATAAAATAAATCTCGGGCCCAAAAAAAATTTTAAATGTTTGAGTAAAGTTTCCCCAATGGCAAAGTTAGTTCATTTATTTATTCAGCTTTTGACAAAACATACAACTTTTAATGGTGTAGTGAAAATATAATAGCAATTATTACAGAAATTTCGATATAAAATTATTTAAATATTTTTTAATATCGTTATTATCAGCAGAAAAGTTAAATAAATAAAGTTGAACTTGGCACATGTTGAGCCATCGTAGAAAACTAAAGCGAACATCATCCTGCTTGAATTCCTAATTAAAGTAATTAATTCGAGAATGGATAAATCTGCTTTTGAATATTATTGGGGTTTATTACGGTTCTCGATTCGACTTCGACTGCTGCAGTAGATTAAAGAAAAATGTTGTGTGTTTCTTTAATCTAGTACAACAGTCGAAGTCGATGCGACAACCGTAGTAAGGCCCATTATAATATTTTTTATGACGTAAATTTGCTATTGAATCTTCCTTCAAATATTTTTTCATATGTCTTCATATCCACTATGAAAAATTTAAATGGTCTATTAACTTCGAACGTCAGACCTGAGCTTCGATCAGAAAATGTAGCTGCTGTTTGTTATAAAATAGAAATAAATAAATAAAAATATTAATAAATACTTTAAACTGAAAATCAAGGCAAGACTTTAATTAAGTTCACACAATTGCAAGGTTACATATATATATATATATATATACCCATTTATCAATATAAATATATGTATGTATATATATGTATTAATGTGTTTGTGTATGGCTTGATCTTAAGTCATACTCGAACATTGGGCCTTACTACGGTTCTCGAATCGACTTCGACTGTTGTAATAGATTAAAGAAAAAGACAAAATTTTTCTTTAATCTATTACAGCAGTCGATGTCGATTCGAGAACCGTAATAAACCCCAATGTAATTTTGACCTACAGTATATATGTATATGTACATAGACGTATGTATGTATGTATGTATGTACATATTATATATAAATGTGGTTCAAGCAACCCTGTAAATTTTAATAAAAAATCTGTGCTTAAGCCAATTTTATTCCAAAAAGTGACAATCAATTGAAAGTTTTGAGAAAGTTTTATCCTAAATTAGCTTTGTACTTTATTTTTTTTGATATAAAAAAAACGGATCCATGTAAAATAACCCGAAATATGTCCTCTAGGCCAAACTTAAAAATGGCAGCAAAATTTTATATTAAAAGTATCAATACAAACTTTGGGACAATTTTTCTTGTGGTTTTGGTATAGTTTTTATTTTTCAGTTTAATAAATATCCCAAGAAAAATATGAAAAAAGAATTTTTGGGATATACATACATATTTCTTTTGCTATTTTGGGGCAACTTTGCATTTCTAATTTGCAGCCGATTTCCATTTCATAATAAAGTAAATAAGAAAAATTGCCCCAAACTCAAAATAAAAAATTTAAACATGGCACCAAAATAGGAAAAATGGCCATAAAAATATTTTTTTTTGTTTTCAATGTGAAAATGTTGAAACAATTTTTCATTTTTTAGTTTGAGGCCATTTTTAATTTTTAACAAAAACTAAAATCATGGAATGCAAAAAACACTAAAACGTTCAATAAAATAAAGTAGTTTTCGAAATCAATAAAATTGTAAATAAATACGTACCGGTAGCAGCAGCAGCTGTTGCGCCTGCTTCATTGACCTCAATAAAAGCTTTATGGACAATTGAACTTACATACAAATCCTTAGAAGGTTTTAACATATTATTAAATTCAGCATTACTTGAAAACATCCGTTGAATTCCCATCTTTATACAATTAAAAAAAAAACATATTTAAAATATTAAAAAAATAAATTGTGGAGGAACCAGAGGACAGAAATTATAGAAGAAAAAAATTAAAAATCAAATTTCTTACATTATTCAAAGGATTCTTCAAATCAACTTCGAATTCATACTTGAATCGTGGCAAAAATACATCAACGTCATCAAGTCCATACGTATTTTTATTGTAGTTTAATTTATCAAATATTTTAGAAAAAGGATAAGTTTTTAAACTTTTTTCTATATCAGACAGATGTGCATTCGTGTAGGGTAATAGAATCAACATAGAAAAATTGGAATTTTTATAAGGCATATTCAGAGCGTAAGCTTTTAAATTCTGTATATTCGCAAACTCGAGTTGATTCTTTTGGAACATCATTTGTACATCAAACGTAGAATTGTCCGCCAAATAGAAAGGTTTAGTAGTAGTCAAGCTTTTATTAAACTCAGAAGCCCATTCGCCCTTAAAGTATACAGCATTTACCAACACCAAAGGTGTATCGCCACTCAATTTATCTTTGGATATCAAATTTCTAATTGTATTATTAGTTTGTTTCTCCACCCAAGAATTTATAGCTTTAGCAGATCCACTACTTTTGGTAAAATTTAGGCCAGCGATTTCTGCCAAGAATTTCTTTGTTAACGAATTGTAAAAACTTTTCTTAATTCCAAAACCTTTCATGTGATAAATTTTATTGGCAATCTTAAGAATTCTACTTTTCTGATATTCTTTTAAGATTTCAAAATAGCTTTGTTCCAATTCTGTGCGCTTTTGACCTGACCCTGTCATTGCTATATCTATTTCGTTAGCAGTTTCACCATCTGCTCCCATACGAGTCATGGCCAGACATGTTTCTATGGACAACGGAGAATAGAAAATATTTTCTCCACGGTGCTCTGCATCTATGTTTGAATATAGATTTGCTTCAAAATGTAGTGAAACTCGAGATGAAAGCGCGTGACATGATGAGACAAATACGAAGAAAATACAAAGTATTTGTGAAATTTTAGCTGTAAAAAATAGAAATAAGAATAAATGTTTAGGATTTAAATTAATTAATTCTAATTCTCCTGTACGATCATTTGTCAATTTTATAAAAAAAAAAAAACATTAAAAGAATTATCTGCGCAAAAAAACAACGGTTTTTAAGATAGCACTGTCGAGAATGGGGTGGAACACCATTCCATTTAAATTGAGCTCGAGGGGCTTGGAACCCATCTATCCATCCATCCAAATCTCCTTATGAATTTTTCTTCATATGTTTCAAATTTAATTCAACATTTCTGTTTATAATTAATTAAATTTCTACATTTTTATATAAAAATTACCTTTAGGAATCATTTTGATTTAATTAATTATTTTGGCAAATTTAGCGACAATTTTTTTTTAGTTAAGTTGAAATTATTTAACACTTCTGTGGCTGAAAGCACGATTCAATAAAAACTTAACTTTTAGTTCGTTGGTACACGTCTTATATAGGCGGGATTAGAGAACTTTAATAATAGAACTGTTTTTGAAGTGTTTTTTATTTGCTTAATGATAATTAAAATTTTAAGCAAATAAAATGTTGTTTTTAACTAAAAATTAAAACCGAATTATGATCAGATAATTGTTAGTGTTTGCTCTTTCTACCGAATAACTGAAGTCGAATAATTACTTGCGGGAAGTTAAATTTCTCTTTATCGAATTAAGATGAATAAATTTAAAATATTTAAATGGAAGGGCCGACTAAGCGATTCATTACCTTTCGGTGCTGTATGAAATAACGCTCAACGAAATAATATAAAAAAAAAATATGAAATGAGTCTCTAAAAATTTCCATAGATTTTGAGAGTTTTTGCATTATGAAATAATTTTCAATATATTGGGGATTATCGGGGCATGTTCTGAAAATCACTTTTTTGTTAAGTGATTTCAAATCACTGAAGAGATGTTCTGGGCGCACAATTGTTGGGAAACCAGTCGGATTACAGATGTGACGATTTCAAATCTCCAATTTTTTTTAGGTATTTTTCATTAAACTCTGCAATAAAATTATCACACACCCACTTAAAATGGTTTGGTTTTGCAATAAAATTAATTATTTTACTAAGAACAATCAATCTACAAATCTTTAAATCAATTATTGAAGATGCATAAAAAATATTTGTAAAGAAAGAAAATCAGATGTTTTCTCTTGATTTAGAACAACGAAATCACTAATAAAAATTAAAAATCTTGTGATTTTCAGAATACCTAAATATCACTTCCGTAATATCAAAATCGTTTGTGATTTAAAACTACCCTGATGTCAGAACATGCCTGTATTTCATTGCATTTTGAAAGTAATTTTTTTTTTTGTTATGGAATTATGTACGAAGAAATTAGTATTTGGTCATCTTTGATTAAGGAAATATATTTGAACTTATTTCTTATGAGCCCATAAAAAAATTCTGCACTTATTTCATATATTTTATATATTTATGTGTCAGTTTCAGTTAAAAGGGATCTATGGGAAATAATGAGTTTTGGAGAAAAACGATTTTAAAGTTAACAAGTTAATTTTGAAACGCCTGAACGCTTTTACAGCTCCAAACCCGTTATGAGGGGGTTTTGGGGTCGCTGATTACGAATCTGGTATTGGATTTTGAAAATTCGAAATGGCGGATCCAATATGGCGGACTATTTTTTGTAATGTTATTGAATTTGTATGAAATTCGTCACTCAGTGTTTTTCGGGGTAGCTGGTACTGAATCTAAAGTCAGACTTTCCAAATTCAAAATGTCGGAGTCGGTCCCGAAAAACGCCGAAAGGCAAGTTTCAAGTAAATTTTTTTAGTTATTTCGTTATGAACCAAGTCCCAAAAATATAGACTTATTTCAATTAACGCTTGGGAATAATTTTATTATTTTTTTAATTTATTTATTTAAATTTTTGGGATTTATTTTATTATTGTAGGTCCAATTTAAAGGCTGGTTATTTCATATAACCCCATTTCAGGGATTAATTAAGGAAAATTCCTTACCTTTTTATTCGAATTAAAGTTTATGGTTGATTTTCTTAATCGAATGATTTAATGACATATGTATGGGTGACGCATTTAGCATGAGATAAAAGATATTTAGATAAGGAACATAAAAAAAACAAATTTAAGAAATAGATAGTTATTACACTAGTCAACAAGATTTTGTAACCATAATTGTACTAAGGAGTTTTATCAAACTTGAGTGGCCACATTATAAAGTAATAAAATACTTTTAATAACGACGTTTTTATATGTTTTATCTTGTACTGTTTTAGCTTAAGGGGCTTAAACCAAAATAAAATATATATTTATCTTTATAGTTAATAGACTATAAGGTTTTTGTGATGGACCTTATGCACACATTATACAACCTATTTTGGCAAAACGTGTACGAAATAATTATTAATGGAAGTGCTCGATATATTGTGGGTTATTTTCGGTTCAGCATTTTGGGTGCTATTAGCGTTTAAAGTTGCTAAGTCAATTTTTTACAAAAATGAGATTTTGATGCAGTTCGATTGAAAATTTAAAAATACAACATTTAAAAAAAAATTTTTTGTAACTATTTATTTTTTGTGACGCTGTTTGTCAATGATGTGTAAAAGTGCTAAGTCAGCTGTCGTTAGCTTCATGTGTAAAAGTGCTAAGTCAATTTTTTAAATTTTAGAGGACAGACTAAAAACGGTCCTATATTTTGAATAGTAAATATTTTTCAAAACGTTAAATGCAATTTTTTTTACGTAAAGCCATCTAAAATCAAAAAAATTGTATTTAAGATTTTGGGAAATATTTAATATTCAAAATACAGGACAGTTTATCCACATCCACTTACATACATATCATGTAAACAGTCCTTAAGAACATCCACTTGAGCAGCTTGTGTTGCGTAAACGCATTATATGTGCTAAATAAATAGTTTTGAAGTTATATTTTTAGCAGAAAAGGTGAGAAATTACTCTTTTTACTTTACTTAAAACGAAATGTAAAAAATATTTGTTTATATTGGAAAATTCTAATGAATTTGAACGGCAACAAAAACGGTGCGGCACAGTGCCTTCAATGCACTGATAATGCTTCTTTTGGTATCGAAGCTGATGATGGAGTTATTGGACTGGTACCATACGGCTTTAATAGTGATTCGAAAAATTCTTTTGACATGCTGGTAAGAACCAAAAAGCGAATGAAAAGAAAACAAGTGGAAAATGATTCTTGGCTTGCCGCAAAAAATAAAAAGCGACGAGAATGTGGTAAAAGGTATTACAGGAGGCGGTAGGAAGGTGATGTCTGGAATTATACAATAGTAAAAGAACCGCGAGCAATGAAGGCAAGGTGTAAATGTATACAAAAAACTGGTACTTCTACTATGAAATGCGCACAGGTGACCGATGCCCAAAGACTGCAAATATTTAAAAACTTTTGACAGATGAACTGGAACCAAAAAAAAATATATGTCAATACTTTAGTTCTCACGACTAAGCCTGCCCAGACTAGAAATCGCACCAATCCAAGCGTCTCCAGAAGAGCCCCAACTTTAACATACCACTTGAAAGTAACCACCAAAATTTACGCGTATGTAGAACATTGTTCTTAAACACATTGAACGTAGGTAGACGTTCTGTGCTTACTTGGCTTTAGAAACCTTTAGGTGCTCACAATAATGCCAAAAATAGAGTTCAAACAAACTGTTCTAAGGACAAAAAAGCCATCCATTTATTTTTTGATTCTTTACCTGTTATGGAGTCTCATTACTGCCGAGCTGTAACGCAAGAAAAATATATTTTGCCAGAATGGCGTTCGAAAAAAATGCTGTTTGACTTTTATTCTAAAGATTGGTGCCCAACTCAAAACGTCCAACCACTATCGTTATCTTCGTTTTATTCGATATTTGAGAAAAGAAATCTGGCCCTGTTTGCACCAAAAAAAGATCAATGCGAGGTATATGCACGTTACTCTGTCGGCACTATCCCAATTGAAGTCTACAATCTTCATCAAAATAAAAAGGAAGAAGCAAGACATGAGAAACATAAAGATAGATCTGAAGAATCAATTGTATTTACAGTTGACCTTCAAGCAGTGCTATTGGCTCCAAGATCACAAGTTAGCAGCTTGTACTATAAAACTAAATTGCAGGTACACAATTTAGTGTTTTACAACCTTATAAACAAAAACGGGTACTGCTTTTTATGGAACGAAACTGAAGGCGGAGTTAATGCAGAAGAGTTCGCTAGTATTTGGTTTCACTTTATTGAAAAAAAAATTCTTCCAAGCCTTAGCTACAACGAGGAGACAATTAAAATAATCTTTTTTAGTGATGGATGTGGATATCAAAACCGCAATAGCCTAATGAGTAACGCCCTTCTTAATACAGCTTTAAAACACAATATTACCATCGAACAAAAAATACTGGAGACGGGTCATACGCAAATGGAGGTCGACAGCATTCACTCTGCTATAGAGCACGCTTTGAAAAACAGAACAGTTGACGTTCCAGCTGAATACATTAACATATGCAGAGCAGCTAGAAAAAAAACCTGAGCCATACGACGTCACTTACTTGACTCATGACTTCTTTGAAAAATTTAATAAAATAGAATACTATAAAAGCATTCGTCCTGGACGTGGTAAAGGTGATGCTAAAGTGTCAGATATTCGTGCATTACAATATAAACCAAGTGGAGAAATATGGTTCAAGTTAAGATTCACCAATTCATGGGAGATATTACCCCAACGAATTAATAAGAACATAGTTGCTCTAAACTGGTGCGATTTGGAACAGCTGTACCAAAGAAGAAAACCAATAACTCGTAGAAAATTCGAAGGCTTGCAATCGGTAAAAGCAACTTTGCCTAAAGACCATCATCAATTTTATGATGATTTACCTTATAAATAATTTAATGTTTTTATTTTTACAATTTAATGTTTTTATTATACCCTCACCTTTGAAAAAGGAAAAAGAGGGTAAATATTATCAGTCGGTTTATACCGACTGCACTTTTTTACTTGTTTTTATTTTACTTGATAGCAGCAACGAAGTAAGACTGAAACTATTATTTGTGATAAATTGTGAACAATTTTAAGTTTTTTCTCATTTAATTTCTTATATTCAGAGCAACGAAGTAAGACTGTATTTTTATAACAATAAAAAATTTCCTATCTATTGCTAAAATTATTGTCCAAGAAGACAGTGTAGGTTATTTTTTATATATTTTCATTCTTATTTATTTAACAGGCATACAATTAAGAAAACTACATTAACAGTTTCAAAAAAGAAGCTTTACTAAAGTTTAAAGTTATTGAGTTTTTTGTCTCTCCTATAAAATTTGAAAAACTTGACTTAGCACTTTTACACATGAAGCTAACGTAATATTAAATACAGACTTACTACTCATCCATGTGAGATAAAAAAAAAAAATACGCACAAATCGGGAATCCTTCAACTCGTTTTGCAAAAAAGTAACAATAAAGTAAGCGAGATGTTGAAGCGTTCATCTAACGAAAACAGAGGCAGAGAACTCAGTAAATAGATTTAGCTTACTGGAACCCTTTTAATTTTTGCATTAAACTGTTCTGTTTATTTCTTAAAATATGGCCAATATGGCATTAAATAAATAAATAAATGATGTTTCTTTTCTTGGTTTACATCTAAAACGCGTTCGATTGTGTCTTCCGTTAGTTATATGTACTGGTATATACATATGCATAAGTATATATTTATGTATATAAAATGTGGTAAATGGAAAATTTATTAAAAGATTGAATAGCATTTGAAATATGTAATTTTGTTGTCTAGTGTTATCAGCGAGCACGTATTTTGTCAAAAAATTACTCTGGCCTTCACGAATACATATCTTTTATATAATTTTCTTTGTTAATATTTTGTTTGTTATATTATTTTTATGATTGTAGTAGATTTGCGTCAGAAATATTAACTGTCTCATAGATAAAAGCTGTATAAACTTAAAAGTAAAAACAAACAAAAATATTTTCAACCAAATTACCAACTTCGAAAAGTGGAAAAAATACGCTGATGAGAGGTGTAGCGGACTTGAATTCGGTAAGCTGAAATGCTTCCATAGTCTTATTCGATATTCGAATGTTCCTAAATCTCTTAGCGTTTCGAAGTTTCATTAATAAATTAAAACTAAATGAAATATTTTTTTTATTTTTTTTTTTAAAATTTTTAATTAATGACTTTGAGTCTTTGTTGAATATTAGTAATGACCAATCAGAAATGGGGAATTTCAGGCTAACCAAAAATTGTTTCAATATGTAAAAATAGAATAAAAAGAAATTATAAAATTCACGTATTCTTTTTCTGTTGAAAACTTGGTTAAATAATTGATATTCTATCCGAAGACTCTGATCCACAGGATTTTTATATACCTGGTTATCATCTCCTGATCGCAGGGGTCTTGCAATGAAGATGCGTAATGAAGTTGTGTATCAGTGCCAGCAACCATTAGGCACGTCTGATCCTGAGTTTAGCAAACGCGGCAAGTGATGAAACCTTATTCAACTTCGATTTCCTTTCCGAGAGAGAGAGAGAGAGAGAGAGAGAGAGAGAGAGCTGTCCGAACTGTGAAATTGTCGTTGCTGGTGATTTCAATGTTCACAACTCATCTTGGCTTCACCATTCGAGTCACACAACTCCGGAAGGCCAATATATTGAGCTTTTCGCCGCGCATAATGACCTTGCGCAACTAGTGAATGAGCTAACATATATTTCAGGTGTTGAATGGCTTCATAACAACAATATCGACCTTTTTCTCACCTTGCACCCTGGAAAGTACGAAGTGAGTGTTAATGCACCTCTTGGTAACTCGGATCATTGTACCATTTCTGCCACCTTTTCGTTCTCCAAACTTCGCAACGTCTCCCAATCCGAAGCTTAACATAAAAAGTCTCCTCAGCCGATTCCAATGTAACGCCAATTCCCAAACATGTTGGCGGCCAACAAACCTGAAAATTACCGCCCAACATAGCTGCCAGATTTTTTTTTTGTAATATCGTCATATTTTTGGGCAAAAATCGTCATTATCGTCAATATAGCTTATTGAAATCGTCATAAAAACATCAAATGAAAAAACCGCCTTTTTACCAACAAAACATTTTTTTATTACAGGCAAACCATAACAAAACTCTTAAATCAACAAATCTCAAATTAAAAAACAGCGTTATTTAAAATACAGAGATCAAATACTTCACTTAGAATTCACAATAAAATCACATGTAAATAGATTGCATATTTTTCAATACTTTGAAATATATTTATACATTGTATGGAAAAAACAAAAAAAAATCAAATCCTTTAGTTATTTTTTTCAATTTAGTAAAATATGCATTTTAAATTTCATTTTTGGAAACACTTTTTCTAAAAATGCATCAAAACTACAATAAAATTTATACAATAAAATATAAGTTTTTAAGAAAATAGTCATATACATATATATATGTATGTATAATATATTTTACAAATATATATTGCAATTAAAGATATTGATTAATTGGTACAACTGTCAGATCATAGCAGGTAAATTTGTTTAGCTTTAAATAATCTTTTGAATTTAATATTGCCTCCAAAGACGACTCTTTCAATTTCTTATTTTAGTCTTATTTACGTTTACCTGACTAAATATTCTTTCTATATTTGCTGAATAATGTGTTAAAACTAGGATTTTTGTAATAAATTTAGTCAAAATCGGAAACAAAACACTAGAACCCCTCGTTTGCATCTCAGATGTTTTTTTCTCAAAAATCCAATATTTATATGTTTTTATCAGAACAATAATTTCAATTGTCTGAACTCTGTTTCTAGCTCTTGGTTTTCACTTTCTTCAACAAAATAGGAAAATTATCTTATAATTTCAGAAAACCAACTTGTTTTCTTCATTAATAATATTAAATAGATTAATTTGGCCAAGAGCTTTATATTTATTTTCAAAATATAAAAATTAACACAATATAAAAATTAACACAATTATTACTACTATCATATTCTTCTTTTGCATTTACTTGTGATTCTTCCAACACGTCTCTGGCAAATATTCCTAAATAAGTGTCCTCAAAATTTAAAAAATTGTTTTTGTTTTTATAATCAGTTAAATAAAAGTTTTCAGTTTTAAGCAAACTAGTTTTTAAAAAGTTTCTCATTACAATTTTCAGCAGTTCAAGGTTGCTCTAATAGTACAAATATATGTTGCAAACTTGAATTATTTAAAATCGTCAAAATTAGGGTATAAATCGTCCCATCGTCACTATGTCATTTTTAGGACCCAAAATCGTCAAAATGACGATAAATCGTCAAATCTGGCAGCTATGCCGCCCAATTGTCATTAGTTCTGCGTTTTCAAAATTGGTGGAAACTATGTTGAATTTCCATCTTGCGAAATATATATAGTCCAACAGTTGACTGAGCAACCGGCACTATGGCTTTCGTAGAGAACGCTCTACGAGGGACTTACTAGCTTTCCAATCGGAAAAGTGGTGTAACAGCATTCATCCCTTTGCTTTGGTTCCGTTCTTTCTCCTACCCAGTTTCTTAATGACCTTCAAACCAGTCTATTCTTCAACCCTGTCTACTCTTTTACAGCTGACAGCATCGTCGTTCATTCAGTAACAATATGACTGGAAATGCTGCTTCATCTGTAATTATGGAGCGTAAATATTGAGGAATCAGAAGCTCTCGATATTCTTGGCATGAAAATTCATTGTGATACTTGATGGAATGATCACATTTTTCATGTCTCAATAGAAGCATTCAAGTCCCTCGGTTTTTTAAGACGGTGTAAGACATACTTCACTCCATCTCATCTCCTTAATATTTATACCACCTTTATCCGACAAAAAATGGAATACAGGGAATACATGCATGGGATAAAAAAAACTATTTTGAAGTTACTCGACCGCGTATAGGAGAGGGCGAAGAAGCTTATTGAGTCCCTGGAGTATCGAAGTAATGTGGGGTGCGTTTCACTGTTCGATCGCTACTACAACGGAATATGTTCTAATGAAATCAGTAAAGTTTTTCCCGAAACGCATCACTTTTCGCGTACAATACGCTCTTCTGAGGGAGCACATCCCTTTGTGGTCGATATACCAGTGAGCTGTACTAAACATTACAGGGAGAACTCGTACTTTAGCCGAAATGTTCGTAAGTGGAATAGACTCCCCGCAGAGTTTTTTCCTGTCACTACTCTCTTTATCCTGCATCCAAAATAGTATCCACTTTACATAAGTTGTAAAAATAAGCGAACGAACATGTAGCGGCCTTGAAATCGGTATTCTGATATGTTCTGCTAATCTGATTGGATATACTAATGTTTTTCAAAATAAGAACTCTTGAGGGTGGTGTTGGCTGAGGTGGTTAGCGCGTTGACTACTAATCAAAAAATGACTTGGGGCCTGGGAGTTTGAACCCAGCAAGTCAATCAACATCACTAATTTCTCTAATGTAGATAGTGGGACATTGTATTAATTGTTGTCGCACTATTTAAGTGATGAAGGCATAGCACTGGTCACTAAAAAAACCTTTCCGACAGCGATTGATGCTGTTCCAAGCTACTGTACACAACATCGCCCTCCTTCGTCGATTAGCAGAAACAGCAGCGAAGTAAAACAATTAATAAAATACCTGCTAATTAAGCTTAACAAAGTTAATGGGTCTACTTAACACCGGAGGCGCCTCAACACTGCTATAAAAACTAACATAACGTGCACAGCAGAGTTGTAAAAGAGTTAAGCCTTCTAAATATTCAACATCTATCTTCTATACTCTCTCCCTCCCCCCGAGTTCAGGCACAATGTATTGCATACGTAGGGGTCATCATCTGATTGCTGGTCCTAATTAAAAAAAAACTCTCAAGCTACGTTCACATTTATTAAATACTCGTACTTATAGCTAAAAAAATATATTGGAAATAAACGAATCAACTTTGAAGTTTCTCTCTTGGTTACGTTTTTTTTTTAGTAATTTGAATTTTTATTAATTCAATAAAACTGGACTTGAGCTGATAATATTAATATAGGTTCAAATAATATTCATGTTTAATAATATACAAATATGAGATAGTTTTTAGTAAATATTTTTTTGTTATTATGAAATGTTTCTTATGAAAGACTAAATTTCTATTTCACAGCATCAAGGAAATTTTTAAAAAATTTCCATAGTTTAAGTTAATGTTTTTTAGTGTACGTGTATAAAACATATCACACCCTAAATACAAAAGGGTCACAACTCAAAATACTAAAATTTTCAGGAGAGACAAAAAACTGTTTTCGTGCAGAAGCAACACACTTAACATAAAAACAGACACATACATGGGACTTTTTCGTTGGCATTGAATTTTCATTGGCATTATTTTCAGCGTTGCCATTTTGGTGCTTTTCGGGTATTTTTTGGTGCTTTTTTACTTAAGCAATACCCGAAATTTTGCTAGTATTCAACTAGTAATCAACATTTTTGACACTGAACACTTTTCCTACTATTCTTCAAACGCACCTAATACTTTTATAACCAACTGCGTATTTTGATTAATACTCGCAAACTGTTAAGAGTTTGAATTCTAGAATTTCTCAAGCACCTTTTTTTAAATTCGTGCAGTGATCTTACTTTTAATAGTACATATCCTTTGATTTGTTTGTTGTGCAAATTTAAGCAAGAAAGAGCCTTGGTTATTATCAAGCTGCACAGTTATTAAAAGTAAGTTCTTCATTGATGTTAAAGTTCATATGTGTTAAAGTTCATATGTGTTAAAGTTCATCATCTAACAATGGCTTTCCCTTAGATCGAAAAACAAATACTTATATAGAAAAGCTTGGGAAAATGATCCAGCTTTTAAAAGGTGGCTTAGATCAGCAAAAGATGAACTTAAAGCATATTTTATTTGTTGTAATTGTGAAATAAATGCACGATAAAGCGATTTACTCCGACAAAGGCACACAAAAAGCCATGAAAAAGCAATAGATCTGTTAGTGCTGTGGTTAGTGCTTTTGTACCCGAAATTTTTTTCATTTTTACCCTTTTTTACCCTATTTCCATGGGCTCACAGTGCTTTTGATGTTGCAAGAGTTGGCATCACTGATTATTTTAAACATTTACAATGGAAAAAAATCAGTACCAATAAATGTCATTGCTTGTTTTTTAAATATAATTTTTCTACTATTTATAATGAAAAAACAATGGAAGCTTTGAAATACTAATTACAATTGATAAAAAAATAATTAATACTATCTGTATAAAAAAATATATGGCCACATCAGCTTTTGAAAAAATAAAATTATAAATTAAAATACAAACCAAGCTATGTACATTTTTTAATACATACACATACATACATATATATGTCAATAAATATGTGAAATAATATTGACGTTTAATACTGATAATGCTTTTAAAAAACTTTAGCATTGATTATTTGTAATGCTTTTACTTTTTAGCTAACTAATAATGAAATTATTTTATTGAAAAGCATTAGCATTGTTCAAAAAATTGATAATGCTAAAAATTTAATTGGCATTGTTTATAAGTCAATGCCAATGAAATCGACAATTAATTAGTCAATTTATTTAATTACTCCCATGTATGAATAGACATAACTGTATTTTTCCAGTTAAAGATGATAGTGATGTGAAAGAAATTTTTGCAGTAGTTAGAGATGTGTACTCTAAATTAATTTATGGAAAAAAGTCAGTTTTGAAAAATTTTCAGTTGTGACCCTTTCGTATTTAGGGTGTGATATGTATACAAGTACATATATGTATGAACATGTATACAAATTTATAAACTCTTCTACAAATTTATAGCTTTTCTCTTTTTTTCTACTACCTGGTAATTATTGTAGCATGATTTCCTAGAAATTTTTATTGTGTACGTGTGTAAATAGAAATATTTTTCACAAATATTTCAATTTTTAGTTCGTCTTACTAATAGTGGCTGTACGCAATATAAGGAATATGACGCAATAGAAAACTTTGTGAATTGGCTGATAACATTTAATTTGCGGAAATTCAAAACGCTAAAATAAACTCTACATCGCTGCCTTCAACAGAAGAATAAAAACTAAAACATTTGTGTTTGTTTTATATATTTATGTACATATATTAAAAAAAAATAATAATATTTATTTGCTCTACTTCAAATGCGTATTTATTTCCTTTTAATTGTTTAATTTCCGTCCAATGGGAAATCAAATAGTTTTGAGACGAAAATAATCCAAATTCGATCAATTGAAGTTGTAAAAATATTTTTTATCTACCCTGAAGGAAGCATGGGGTTATGCATGGGTACATGTCAATATATTTGTGTACAATTATGGTGTCTTTTTGGTGACAATGTCAACAACTTGTTTTTTTTTTTGTACCTATTTTGTTTTTGATAATTAGGGAAAATGTTTGACTTTTAAAAACAAATCCTCAAGCTGATGGGCTCAAAAGCGGCGAGTAGCCGACTACAATTGTTTTTATTGATCTCTGGGCCGCCGACTGCAATTTACTCAAAGACACACTTTGGGGCAATTTTTAATTATACGTGCATACATGTACATAGATATATTTCCTTCTGAATAAGCCTTCTCTAAAAAAATAATTTAAATTATTTTATTTGCAAATATTTGTTTCAAGCTGCTTTTTCAGTCGCCGCCGATATTTCTTTTCAGAGCTAGCACCGATTAAATAACATCGGCTTGTTGCTCTGTTGCATTTGTGGCCCAAGCTAAATAGCTGGTTTTGTTAAAAAAAATAATAAAAAGTGATATAAAAAGGTAAGTAAAAAGTATAAAACTAATTATATGTATATTATTGTTTTTGTTTAAATTAGTGTATACATACATACATAGCTACTTACATACATATAATGAGCAAAAGAAATAGGAGAAGATTGGTGAAAAAGCAAAAAAAATCTCTAAAGAAATACAAATTGTGAGGAAGTATCAATTTATGTTGAAAGTGAGAATTTTCCAGGACACGTAGTACCTAATTGTGTTTTTTTTATTAAAGAATCGTTCTCCAATTGCAACTTTTCGTGCGCTTTTGCCATTTTATGGTCGTAATGATCGTCCAAGTGTGCTCGCTGTTCGTCGAATTGTTGAAAATTTTGAGCTTACATTTTCTTTTCATACTGTTTAATTGCCAATAAGACAAAGAACCGCTCAAAGTAATGCAAATATTTCTGCCGTTTAGGCAAGTATTGCTGAAGACCGATATTTGTCGATTCCAAGACGTTCTCAACAATTGGGACTGTCTCAAACCTAGGGATGCCAATCCCGGGATTTTCGGGATCAGTCAATCGCGAAATTCTTTACTTTTAAATGTTTTCTTTTTATATTTTTATTCTTTTTTTTTGCTGTACTTATATACATATTAGTAAAACAAACTTTCATAACTTTCCCCTATAACGCATAAGCATATTTCAAAATCCTGAAAATTGGCATAGCTACTCAAACTAACACCTGCGGATTTTGAGAAAGGATTTGGTTTTGCATCCGTATAAAATTGTTCTCACTCCATAACTGAAGCCATTGGACGAGGCTACGTGCCACACAGCAAATGCAACAATTGAATTACTACGAGAAAAGTTTGGAGATTCGATTATTTCAAGAAATTGTGATATTGAATGGCCTCCAAGAAGTTGTGATTTAACACCATTAGACTATTTCTCGTGGGGTTTTTGAAGTCATTGGTCTTTCGAAATAAACCAGACTCTTTTCAAGCTTAACAAGTCAATATTGAACGTGCCATTCATGACATACGACTTGATTTAGTGGAAAAAGTGCTCGAAAATTGGGTTCATCGAATTCGTTCCTGCAGAAGAAGTCGTGGAG
Source organism: Lypha dubia (assembly GCA_947311025.1). NCBI lineage: Eukaryota > Metazoa > Arthropoda > Insecta > Diptera > Tachinidae > Lypha > Lypha dubia. The sequence goes on from OX371264.1 coordinate 54,951,859, forward strand.
GCCATTTGAATGACGATTTATTTAGAATTTAATTGTATCGATTGTACTTCACATTAAATATAAAACTTTTGAATTTCCTTAACAATAAGTGTGTTTTTTTTTTTAAAGAAATAATGTCACTGTTATTGAAAAACCTTTTATATCACTTAGAATGTGAAGTCTGCAAATAAATTCATATCTTTTTCAAAGCCTCTATTATTTGTTCTAGATTTGTTAAAAATTGAGTTTTTCATTGTAATTTGAAAAATATTATTTGATGTATAAATCCAATGCAGCTGAAAAAAATTAATCAATTACAACGAAATTTTTAATTCCAAGAACCACACAAAATACCCTTGGCCTTTATTTCCATTACCTGCCTGCTAAGCGAACGCAAACCTATCGCAATATATAAGGTTGACTGCACACATATTCGTTCAAAATTGGGTACCTGCGATAAATTGCGAATAAGGTCTTCATTTGTTAATCGATTTTCACGATTTATACCTTAGCTTATTCTTGAGGTATTTAGCTCTCAGCTCAAATGTGCAAAATATAAAATATTTGCTTTTCTTTTTTTTATTGCATTTTTAAACTGAACAAAAAAACGAATTTTTCAAAACAAAATAAAAATTTTCCTTCTGAAATTCCAAAACGATAAAATATAGAAAAAAACTATTTTGAACTAAATTAAATATAAATTTTCTTATGCATCTTTTGGTGTTTTGTTTATGAAAATCGGATGAGTCGTTCTCGAGTTAGGCTGAAATATGTCTTCGTACGTGACTAATTTAGGGGGAAAATATTGCCACGCCCATAAAAAACCCTACGTGGTGGAGAAAAACCGGAAACAGAATTGAGTTTAGCACATCAAAATCCATATAGTCCACATAGTTTTATTTAAAGTTGAGCCAAAAAGTGATTTTGCTGCTGAGTAGTGTTATTGGTATTGAATATAGAGCTCACAAGTTTGAAACACATCGCCATTTTTTCTTTTATAAAAAGAGAACATGAAACACATATTTTATTCATGTACATATGTATGTAGTTGTTTAGTCTAAAGTCACACACGACGATTTTCATTGCCCAACTTTTTCAGATTCTCTTTTGGACTTGCTTTTATGTTCACACACGACGATTTTAGTTGGGCAATTCTTCTGTTTTGTTTAGCTTTTATTTTCTTACAATTTGACATTTGTGCTTCATAAAATAAACAATTTCAATAAAATAAACAAAATGTAGGAAGCTTTTAATAAAAATTTTTACTCTATAATATTTTTATTATTTTTACATATTTAAAACGTGTAATTTTTGCGTTTAATTGAAACTATAAATGATTTACACACCAAGAAGCGAAACACCGAATGGAAAGAAATGTAAAATCTTCAAATAAAAAAAAAAAGAATGAGAGAATTGCTTGAAATAGCCGTGTACCGGCGATTATTTTTCCCTTTTTATTCCCCTCACCGCAAACTGAAAAAAATATACATATGTACATATATATATTTTAAGGCGATTTAAGATCGCTTTGGAATCAAATTTTGGACTCGAAATGCACCATTCAATATAATTATTAAATTAATGATACGGTTAATAATTATTTGTTGCACAAAACCAACATTAGTGTTTTCTATTCGATAAAAGCAAATTTTCCGTTAATTATTCCACCCTAAACCCTTGAAAAAAATTTATATAAAAAATTGGTTTAGTGCTTGTGCATATGTGGATTTTCATAGAAATACTTTTTGTCATTAAGCACTTCACCTTGTTTTTTAAAGAAAATTGTATGTATTATTCGTTTTTTGTTTTTTGTGTAAATCGTAACTAGTTCTAAATTTAGTAAAAGAGGCGGACAATTCGAACAAAATGGGTTAATTGCTGGATGACGTTACACGACAAAAAGTAGAATATTCAAATCCAAATTTTATTAAAATATTTACCACAAACTTTAAACATTTAAAAAATAATTTTTAAACCATTTGTTATTCTGATGAAAGTTTTATTTTAATTAATATATAAAATTATACAATTGCTGTCAAATATTTACACTATTGTGAACATTTCATTTCATATTTTACTTTTAATATAACAACTATGTATTTCTTAAACTAATTTACTATTCGTAGTTTTTAATTTAGTCTTAATTTGACGATTATAAATGTTTTTTAAATACATGAATTAATACGGGTGTGCCCAAATCATTCTTTTCTTAGTAACATTAATTTGGAAAAAACCCCAATAATGATTTTTCAAGCAATTCACTAAATTGGAAATCTCAATAAAAAATCATCTATTCTTTCTGGAATATCGCAGGATCGTTTGGCTTTTGTTTCCATCAAATCTGCCATATACATCAACCATCGGATCGAATTAATGGGCAGGCGTAGTAAAAGCGATGATGTGACGGGCCTCAAATCAAATGGATCCACGGAATCATTATTGCTACTAATTTCCGCTGAGAAGAATCTGTGTCAATTTTAACGAATTATATCAACTTATTGATTATTCTTTAAGTTTAAATGTTATCAAGCGATATATTATAATTTTTCTAAATTGTTAATTTGTCCTTTTCCCCACCTATTCGTTTATATGATAAATAATCTTGTATTTTTTGTCACTAAATTCTGTATGAAACCATTATGTAGACTTTTATACGTAAATAAATAAATAAATAAAACAGGTATTCATTAGGGATTTTGCATAATGGTTTTATGCACGTGCATGCTAAAATCTTACAAAGGTCATAAAATAATTAGATCACAAAATGGTGTACATACAACTACAAATTCGCAGAATTAACTGACGTATTTGACAGGTAAAAAAATCTTGAATCATATTTTAGTTGTTTCAGTAAGGGACTGAAAAAAAAAACATAAATCAAACGAAATCCAAAAACAAGTTAAATTTTAATGGAAAATGCAGCATATTACTATTTAATAATTGTATATATTTACGGCATATAAATAATTGAAAAATAAAGGGTGGGTAAATTTGAGGTTAGGAAAAAGAGTAGTTTTTGGACTACTCCTATGTAATGCAGCCGTGGACCATTTCACTTGTACACATATTTATAGTTAAATACCATTTGGCAACACTAAAAATGTTTGGAATTAAATTGAAACTGTTGCAATTGCAATTTTTAGTAGTATTTGCACTAGTAAACAAATTAATAGTATCAAATAAATTTTTATACTAAAATTATTTATTACAATTAAAACTTTAATTAAATAAATTAAATATTTAATCAAATTTTTTTATACTTTTAAGTAAAGAGTTAATTGGTGAAAAATTTTTTTCTGTGAAATCCCCTGTTAAAATTAAAACAAATTCATGGAAGCTTAAAGAAACACAATTTAGTTCCTTTCTTTTCAATTTCTGAATTTTATTTTGTATCTTTTTAAATGTAATGTAAAAGCTGAATTCCCACATTTTGTATGTACTTAAAATATCATTAAATTATATTAGTGACAGAAATACATACATATGTATGTATGTATGTATAAATTTTTATCGGAGTACCCCTGTGGGTACTCCATGGATTAGAAAAATAGAGTAGTTTCGAAACTAATCCCTGTGGGTACCCCTTGGATTAGTAACAAAGAGTAGTTTTTGGGTTACGTGGTCCAGCCCTAGGACATCGCAATGTAAATTGGACCATGTTTTTCCGATACATTTGGAATAGTTTTGGAGTAGTCCTACTCCATTGTGGAGTAGTGCATACACGCATGTATGGGCTAGTCTCATTTTTGTAGGGCAATTTCTCGATTTGCCGATTTCAACTCGCCATTTAGCCTGTTGAAAGACCGGGATTCACAAACAACTGACGCTCTGAAAGATAAAATTCGCCGCTGCATGGACGAGATAAGCGAAGCTTTGTTGCAAAATGTGGTTAAAAATTTTGTGAAAAGAGCAGACGTCTGCCGCCGTGCTAGAAGTGGACATTTGCCCGACATGGTGTGTCATTAGTAATTCTCATATTTATACTTTACAGTGGTATTAATTAAACTGAATTTGTCAAATTTGTTTTGTACATCGAATGGTTACATACAAACATACATACATACTTACATACATGATTGATAAAATCTGATATTTTACAGACATTATAAAGTTAATATGTAAAAGATCAATGAAAATAAACTTAAATTAACTAATTACATAATAGTATTTAGAATGTGAATTATGTATATATGTACACAATAATATTTAATAAGTATTGTGTTTTCTAACATTAATTTGAATATAAATACATCACAAAAGGACATCAAATAGTATAGGACTGCGTAAGTGATAATAATCCTATAACTATAAATATAATCTGTCTCGAGTCAATTCGGTGTATATTGTGATACAACCGATCCAAAAGCACATACATACATATAGAACGTACATACATACCCAGCCAGCATTTGGAAGATTATTTGACGAGCGCGATCATTTCTCGGCTCTTTTTTTAATCGTCCAGACGATTGTTGAAGTAAAATTATATTTTACTCTTCCAAATAATGCTTTTGCGAGTCATTCTGACGATTGTTGGACGAGTTAATCGTCGTTTACGCATTTTGGCGGGCATTGGAGGGCTGTTAATAGTTAAAAATCGTGTTTCACTCTTCGAAGAGATACTCGTGCAAGTTACTTAACCGATGATGATGATGTTTCTTTTCTTGGTTTACATCTAAAACGCGTTCGATTGTGTCTTCCGTTAGTTATATGTACTGGTATATACATATGCATAAGTATATATTTATGTATATAAAATGTGGTAAATGGAAAATTTATTAAAAGATTGAATAGCATTTGAAATATGTAATTTTGTTGTCTAGTGTTATCAGCGAGCACGTATTTTGTCAAAAAATTACTCTGGCCTTCACGAATACATATCTTTTATATAATTTTCTTTGTTAATATTTTGTTTGTTATATTATTTTTATGATTGTAGTAGATTTGCGTCAGAAATATTAACTGTCTCATAGATAAAAGCTGTATAAACTTAAAAGTAAAAACAAACAAAAATATTTTCAACCAAATTACCGACTTCGAAAAGTGCAAAAAAATACGCTAATGAGAGGTGTAGCGGACTTGAATTCGGTAAGCGAAATGCTTCCATAGTCTTATTCGATATTCGAATGTTCCTAAATCTCTTAGCGTTTCGAAGTTTCATTAATAAATTAAAACTAAATGAAATATTTTTTTTATTTTTTTTTTAAAAATTTTTAATTAATGACTTTGAGTCTTTGTTGAATATTAGTAATGACCAATCAGAAATGGGGAATTTCAGGCTAACCAAAAATTGTTTCAATATGTAAAAATAGAATAAAAAGAAATTATAAAATTCACGTATTCTTTTTCTGTTGAAAACTTGGTTAAATAATTGATATTCTATCCGAAGACTCTGATCCACAGGATTTTTATATACCTGGTTATCATCTCCTGATCGCAGGGGTCTTGCAATGAAGATGCGTAATGAAGTTGTGTATCAGTGCCAGCAACCATTAGGCACGTCTGATCCTGAGTTTAGCAAACGCGGCAAGTGATGAAACCTTATTCAACTTCGATTTCCTTTCCGAGAGAGAGAGAGAGAGAGAGAGAGAGAGAGCTGTCCGAACTGTGAAATTGTCGTTGCTGGTGATTTCAATGTTCACAACTCATCTTGGCTTCACCATTCGAGTCACACAACTCCGGAAGGCCAATATATTGAGCTTTTCGCCGCGCATAATGACCTTGCGCAACTAGTGAATGAGCTAACATATATTTCAGGTGTTGAATGGCTTCATAACAACAATCTCGACCTTTTTCTCACCTTGCACCCTGGAAAGTACGAAGTGAGTGTTAATGCACCTCTTGGTAACTCGGATCATTGTACCATTTCTGCCACCTTTTCGTTCTCCAAACTTCGCAACGTCTCCCAATCCGAAGCTTAACATAAAAAGTCTCCTCAGCCGATTCCAATGTAACGCCAATTCCCAAAAATGTTGGCGGCCAACAAACCTGAAAATTACCGCCCAATTGTCATTAGTTCTGCGTTTTCAAAATTGGTGGAAACTATGTTGAATTTCCATCTTGCGAAATATATATAGTCCAACAGTTGACTGAGCAACCGGCAGTATGGCTTTCGTAGAGGGCGCTCTACGAGGGACTTACTAGCTTTCCAATCGGAAAAGTGGTGTAACAGCATTCATCCCTTTGCTTTGGTTCCGTTCTTTCTCCTACCCAGTTTCTTAATGACCTTCAAACCAGTCTATTCTTCAACCCTGTCTACTCTTTTACAGCTGACAGCATCGTCGTTCATTCAGTAACAATATGACTGGAAATGCTGCTTCATCTGTAATTATGGAGCGTAAATATTGAGGAATCAGAAACTCTCGATATTCTTGGCATGAAAATTCATTGTGATACTTGATGGAATGATCACATTTTTCATGTCTCAATAGAAGCATTCAAGTCCTTCGGTTTTTTAAGACGGTGTAAGACATACTTCACTCCATCTCATCTCCTTAATATTTATACCACCTTTATCCGACAAAAAATGGAATACAGGGAATATATGCATGGGATAAAAAAAACTATTTTGAAGTTACTCGACCGCGTACAGGAGAAGGCGAAGAAGCTTATTGAGTCCCTGGAGTATCGAAGCAATGTGAGGTGCGTTTCACTGTTCGATCGCTACTAGAACGGAATATGTTCTAATGAAATCAGTAAAGTTTTTCCCGAAACGCATCACTTTTCGCGTACAATACGCTCTTCTGAGGGAGCACATCCCTTTGTGGTCGATATACCAGTGAGCTGTACTAAACATTACAGAGAGAACTCGTACTTTAGCCGAAATGTTCGTAAGTGGAATAGACTCCCCGCAGAGTTTTTTCCTGTCACTACTCCCTTTATCCTCCATCCAAAATAGTATCCACTTTACATAAGTTGTAAAAATAGGCGAACGAACATGTAGCGGCCTTGAAATCGGTATTCTGATATGTTCTGCTAATTTGATTGGATATACTAATGTTTTTCAAAATAAGAACTCTTGAGGGTGGTGTTGGCTGAGGTGGTTAGCGCGTTGACTACTAATCAAAAAATGACTTGGGGCCTGGGTGTTTGAACCCAGCAAGTCAATCAACATCACTAATTTCTCTAATGTAGATAGTGGGACATTGTATTAATTGTTGTCGCACTATTTAAGTGATGAAGGCATAGCACTGGTCACTAAAAAAACCTTTCCGACAGCGATTGATGCTGTTCCAAGCTACTGTACAGAACATCGCCCTCCTTCGTCGATTAGCAGAAACAGCAGCGAAGTAAAACAATTAATAAAATACCTGCTAATTAAGCTTAACAAAGTTAATGGGTCTACTTAACACCGGAGGCGCCTCAACACTGCTATAAAAACTAACATAACGTGCACAGCAGAGTTGTAAAAGAGTCAAGCCTTCTAAATATTCAACATCTATCTTCTATACTCTCTCCCTCTCCCCGAGTTCAGGCACAATGCATTGCATACGTAGGGGTCATCCCCTGATTGGTGGTCCTAATTAAAAAAAAAACTCTCAAGCTACGTTCACATTTATTAAATACTCGTACTTATAGCTAAAAAAATATATTGGAAATAAAAGAATTAACTTTGAAGTTTCTCTCTTGGTTCCTTTTTTTTTTTAGTAATTTGAATTTTTATTAATTCAATAAAACTGGACTTGAGCTGATAATATTAATATAGGTTCAAATAATATTCATGTTTAATAATATACAAATATGAGATAGTTTTTAGTAAATATTTTTTTGTTATTATGAAATGTTTCTTATGAAAGACTAAATTTCTATTTCACAGCATCAAGGAAATTTTTAAAAAATTTCCATAGTTTAAGTTAATGTTTTTTAGTGTACGTGTATAAAACATATCACACCCTAAATACGAAAGGGTCACAACTCAAAATACTAAAATTTTCAGGAGAGACAAAAAACTGTTTTCGTGCAGAAGCAACACACTTAACATAAAAACAGACACATACATGGGACTTTTTCGTTGGCATTGAATTTTCATTGGCATTATTTTCAGCGTTGCCATTTTGGTGCTTTTCGGGTATTTTTTGGTGCTTTTTTACTTAAGCAATACCCGAAATTTTGCTAGTATTCAACTAGTAATCAACATTTTTGACACTGAACCATTTTCCTACTATTCTTCAAACGCACCTAATACTTTTATAACCAACTGCGTATTATTTGCATCTATATTTTGATTAATACTCGCAAACTGTTAAGAGTTTGAATTCTAGAATTTCTCAAGCACCTTTTTTTAAATTCGTGCAGTGATCTTACTTTTAATAGTACATATCCTTTGATTTGTTTGTTGTGCAAATTTAAGCAAGAAAGAGCCTTGGTTATTATCAAGCTGCACAGTTATTAAAAGTAAGTTCTTCATTGATGTTAAAGTTCATATGTGTTAAAGTTCATATGTGTTAAAGTTCATCATCTAACAATGGCTTTCCCTTAGATCGAAAAACAAATACTTATATAGAAAAGCTTGGGAAAATGATCCAGCTTTTAAAAGGTGGCTTAGATCAGCAAAAGATAAACTAAAAGCATATTTTATTTGTTGTAATTGTGAAATAAATGCACGATAAAGCGATTTACTCCGACAAAGGCACACAAAAAGCCATGAAAAAGCAATAGATCTGTTAGTGCTGTGGTTAGTGCTTTTGTACCCGAAATTTTTTTCATTTTTACCCTTTTTTACCCTATTTCCATGGGCTCACAGTGCTTTTGAAGTTGCAAGAGTTGGCATCACTGATTATTTTAAACATTTACAATGGAAAAAAATCAGTACCAATAAATGTCATTGCTTGTTTTTTAAATATAATTTTTCTACTATTTATAATGAAAAAACAATGAAAGCTTTGAAATACTAATTACAATTGATAAAAAAATAATTAATACTATCTGTATAAAAAAATATATGGCCACATCAGCTTTTGAAAAAATAAAATTATAAATTAAAATACAAACCAATCTATGTACATTTTTTAATACATACACATACATACATATATATGTCAATAAATATGTGAAATAATATTGACGTTTAATACTGATAATGCTTTTAAAAAACTTTAGCATTGATTATTTGTAATGCTTTTACTTTTTAACTAACTAATAATGAAATTATTTTATTGAAAAGCATTAGCATTGTTCAAAAAATTGATAATGCTAAAAATTTAATTGGCATTGTTTATAAGTCAATGCCAATGAAATCGACAATTAATTAGTCAATTTATTTAATTACTCCCATGTATGAATAGACATAACTGTATTTTTCCAGTTAAAGATGATAGTGATGTGAAAGAAATTTTTGCAGTAGTTAGAGATGTGTACTCTAAATTAATTTATGGAAAAAAGTCAGTTTTGAAAAATTTTCAGTTGTGACCCTTTCGTATTTAGGGTGTGATATGTCTACAAGTACATATATGTATGAACATGTATACAAATTTATAAACTCTTCTACAAATTTATAGCTTTTCTCTTTTTTTCTACTACCTGGTAATTATTGTAGCATGATTTCCTAGAAATTTTTATTGTGTACGTGTGTAAATAGAAATATTTTTCACAAATATTTCAATTTTTAGTTCGTCTTACTAATAGTGGCTGTACGCAATATAAGGAATATGACGCAATAGAAAACTTTGTGAATTGGCTGATAACATTTAAGCCTTAAACACATTCGCCACAGCAGACTACCGACTACCAAAATTAGAATACATGTGTGCATATGAGAATGATTATATTGAAGACAGCAAGGCAACACGGCAACAGGTTTTTGTCCATGCTACTTTTGTCGTGTAGTCGAATTAAACTAATTTCTATTTCTGATGGCCACAAAACCAAAACAGTGTTGACAATATAACAAAATTTGTAAAGCAAATTAGTGATTAGAAATATTTTTTATTGTAAAATAAAAAAGAAAATAACAAAATTTAAATGATTGAAGATTTTATTATTCAGTAATTAAGATTTATTAAATTTCAAACAATTAAACAAAATTTATTTTTTTAAAATTTGTCTGAGGTACAATATTTACCAAGAGGAACAAGGTTTACGCATTTAAGGCCACTGTCACAATCATCATCCTTCATACATTGTTTATAATCTTTTTCCTGAAAATTAAAAATCAGATAGAATTATTAAGTTTTTTTTTTTTTTTAAGAAGCAAACATCAAATTACCTCTTTGGTCGCAGTAAATTGCAATAACGAAGAGAATATCGAACACTTTCATTTTTAAGTTTAAAATCTGTCAGAAAAAACTGTAAGAGTTCAAGCGGTGCTGACTGTACTTTAAAAGTGTTTGCAAGTGGCATTTTTATACAAAAAATTGCGACATGAAATCACATCCACAAAAATGTTTTGTTATCTTTTGGAATGAGGATTTATTATTTTTATCAAATTTAGTTTATTGCGCTGTCTCATTATTTAAATTGTTATAAGATAAGTGATTTTCTTATACACAATAATATAATAAAAAAAAAAAAAATTGGTTAACACTTGTTCAAACAAAAATCATGTACAGTAATTATGAAATTTCGTAGAAACTAATTTTGCGCAAAACAAATCTATGGCATAAATATGTAGTGGAAAATTTTGTATATAAATGTTTCTGTCATTAAATGGATCGGAAAGAAGACTTAGTGAAACTTTATATTTTGTATGGAATGATCAAAACTTAAAGTTTCAGTGCTTGTGCCTTAATACCATGTCATATTTCCAGTATTTTCTGCTGAATACTTTAGCCTTTTTTACGTAAAATTTTTGTGTAATTTTTTCGGCCTTCTCTCTTGATTCCGCAGTTACGGGGTTCAAAACTATAATATATTATTGATCATAATTCCTACAAAATGCTCTAAATAACTCATTTAATTCTTAAAATCATCATTAAAAAGGCATAACTTACGTATTTCATCGGTGACAGCTTTCAAGTATACACAAAATAAAAGCATGGTGAGTTTTATGTAAAAGTGAAAAGTCAGATAAAAAAAATTATAAAATTGAATTTCACTCGCAATGGGTAAATTGTTTTAAGATATGTGTATACCACTATATATACGCTTATATCCGTTCCATATTCTAAGAGTTATGGCCAATAAAAAATAAGTTTTGAACCCGTAACTCCGGAGCCAAAAGAGATCCATGAGATGAATATTTTCTGTTTATGGCAAAGCGAATCCATACAAACTGATGTGAGTGGCGAATTCAATGCGTATTTATTTCCTTTTAATTGTTTAATTTCCGTCCAATGGGAAATCAAATAGTTTTGAGACGAAAATAATCCAAATTCGATCAATTGAAGTGGTAAAAATATTTTTTATCTACCCTGAAGGAAGCATGGGGTTATGCATGGGTACATGTCAATATATTTGTCTACAATTATGGTGTCTTTTTGGTGACAATGTCAACAACTTGTTTTTTTTTGTACCTATTTTGTTTTTGATAATTAGGGAATATGTTTGACTTTTAAAAACAAATCCTCAAGCTGATGGGCTCAAAAGCGGCGAGTAGCCGACTACAATTGTTTTTATTGATCTCTGGGCCGCCGACTGCAATTTACTCAAAGACACACTTTGGGGCAATTTTTAATTATACGTGCATACATGTACATAGATATATTTCCTTCTGAATAAGCCTTCTCTAAAAAAATAATTTAAATTATTTTATTTGCAAATATTTGTTTCAAGCTGCTTTTTCAGTCGCCGCCGATATTTCTTTTCAGAGCTAGCACCGATTAAATAACATCGGCTTGTTGCTCTGTTGCATTTGTGGCCCAAGCTAAATAGCTGGTTTTGTTAAAAAAAATAATAAAAAGTGATATAAAAAGGTAAGTAAAAAGTATAAAACTAATTATATGTATATTATTGTTTTTGTTTAAATTAGTGTATACATACATACATAGCTACTTACATACATATAATGAGCAAAAGAAATAGGAGAAGATTGGTGAAAAAGCAAAAAAAATCTGTAAAGAAATAGAAATTGTGAGGAAGCATCAATTTATGTTGAAAGTGAGAATTTTCCAGGACACGTAGTACCTAATTGTGTTTTTTTTTTATTAAAGAATCGTTCTCCAATTGCAACTTTTCGTGCGCTTTTGCCATTTTATGGTCGTAATGATCGTCCAAGTGTGCTCGCTGTTCGTCGAATTGTTGAAAATTTTGAGCTTACATTTTCTTTTCATACTGTTTAATTGCCAATAAGACAAAGAACCGCTCAAAGTAATGCAAATATTTCTGCCGTTTAGGCAAGTGTTGCTGAAGACCTACAAATATTTGTCGATTCCAAGACGTTCTCAACAATTGGGACTGTCTCAAACCTAGGGATGCCAATCCCGGGATTTTCGGGATCAGTCAATCGCGAAATTCTTTACTTTTAAATGTTTTCTTTTTATATTTTTATTCTTTTTTTTTTTGCTGTACTTATATACATATTAGTAAAACAAACTTTCATAACTTTCCCCTATAACGCATAAGCATATTTCAAAATCCTGAAAATTGGCATAGCTACTCAAACTAACACCTGCGGATTTTGAGAAAGGATTTGGTTTTGCATCCGTATAAAATTGTTCTCACTCAAGAACTGAAGCCATTGGACGAGGCTACGTGCCACACAGCAAATGCAACAATTGAATTACTACGAGAAAAGTTTGGAGATTCGATTATTTCAAGAAATTGTGATATTGAATGGCCTCCAAGAAGTTGTGATTTAACACCATTAGACTATTTCTCGTGGGGTTTTTGAAGTCATTGGTCTTTCGAAATAAACCAGACTCTTTTCAAGCTTAACAAGTCAATATTGAACGTGCCATTCATGACATACGACTTGATTTAGTGGAAAAAGTGCTCGAAAATTGGGTTCATCGAATTCGTTCCTGCAGAAGAAGTCGTGGAGGCCATTTGAATGACGATTTATTTAGAATTTAATTGTATCGATTGTACTTCACATTAAATATAAAACTTTTGAATTTCCTTAACAATAAGTGTGTTTTTTTTTTGAAATAAATAATGTCACTGTTATTGAAAAACCTTTTATATCACTTAGAATGTGAAGTCTGCAAATAAATTCATATCTTTTTCAAAGCCTCTATTATTTGTTCTAGATTTGTTAAAAATTGAGTTTTTCATTGTAATTTGAAAAATATTATTTGATGTATAAATCCAATGCAGCTGAAAAAAATTAATCAATTACAACGAAATTTTTAATTCCAAGAACCACACAAAATACCCTTGGCCTTTATTTCCATTACCTGCCTGCTAAGCGAACGCAAACCTATCGCAATATATATTAGGTTGACTGCACACATATTCGTTCAAAATTGGGTACCTGCGATAAATTGCGAATAAGGTCTTCATTTGTTAATCGATTTTCACGATTTATACCTTAGCTTATTCTTGAGGTATTTAGCTCTCAGCTCAAATGTGCAAAATATAAAATATTTGCTTTTCTTTTTTTTATTGCATTTTTAAACTGAACAAAAAAACGAATTTTTCAAAACAAAATAAAAATTTTCCTTCTGAAATTCCAAAACGATAAAATATAGAAAAAAACTATTTTGAACTAAATTAAATATAAATTTTCTTATGCATCTTTTGGTGTTTTGTTTATGAAAATCGGATGAGTCGTTCTCGAGTTAGGCTGAAATATGTCTTCGTACGTGACTAATTTAGGGGGAAAATATTGCCACGCCCATAAAAAACCCTACGTGGTGGAGAAAAACCGGAAACAGAATTGAGTTTAGCACATCAAAATCCATATAGTCCACATAGTTTTATTTAAAGTTGAGCCAAAAAGTGATTTTGCTGCTGAGTAGTGTTATTGGTATTGAATATAGAGCTCACAAGTTTGAAACACATCGCCATTTTTTCTTTTATAAAAAGAGAACATGAAACACATATTTTATTCATGTACATATGTATGTAGTTGTTTAGTCTAAAGTCACACACGACGATTTTCATTGCCCAACTTTTTCAGATTCTCTTTTGGACTTGCTTTTATGTTCACACACGACGATTTTAGTTGGGCAATTCTTCTGTTTTGTTTAGCTTTTATTTTCTTACAATTTGACATTTGTGCTTCATAAAATAAACAATTTCAATAAAATAAACAAAATGTAGGAAGCTTTTAATAAAAATTTTTACTCTATAATATTTTTATTATTTTTACATATTTAAAACGTGTAATTTTTGCGTTTAATTGAAACTATAAATGATTTACACACCAAGAAGCGAAACACCGAATGGAAAGAAATGTCAAATCTTCAAATAAAAAAAAAAAGAATGAGAGAATTGCTTGAAATAGCCGGGTACCGGCGATTATTTTTCCCTTTTTATTCCCCTCACCGCAAACTGAAAAAAATATACATATGTACATATATATATTTTAAGGCGATTTAAGATCGCTTTGGAATCAAATTTTGGACTCGAAATGCACCATTCAATATAATTATTAAATTAATGATACGGTTAATAATTATTTGTTGCACAAAACCAACATTAGTGTTTTCTATTCGATAAAAGCAAATTTTCCGTTAATTATTCCACCCTAAACCCTTGAAAAAAATATATAAAAAATTGGTTTAGTGCTTGTGCATATGTGGATTTTCATAGAAATACTTTTTGTCATTAAGCACTTCACCTTGTTTTTTAAAGAAAATTTTATGTATTATTCGTTTTTTGTTTTTTGTGTAAACCGTAACTAGTTCTAAATTTAGTAAAAGAGGCGGACAATTCGAACAAAATGGGTTAATTGCTGGATGAGGTTTCACGACAAAAAGTAGAATATTCAAATCCAAATTTTATTAAAATATTTACCACAAACTTTAAACATTTAAAAAATAATTTTTAAACCATTTGTTATTCTGATGAAAGTTTTATTTTAATTAATATATAAAATTATACAATTGCTGTCAAATATTTACACTATTGTGAACATTTCATTTCATATTTTACTTTTAATATAACAACTATTTCTTAAACTAATTTACTATTCGTAGTTTTTAATTTAGTCTTAATTTGACGATTATAATTGTTTTTTAAATACATGAATTAATACGGGTGTGCCCAAATCATTCTTTTCTTAGTAACATTAATTTGGAAAAAACCCCAATAATGATTTTTCAAGCAATTCACTAAATTGGAAATCTCAATAAAAAATCATCTATTCTTTCTGGAATATCGCGGGATCGTTTGGCTTTAGTTTCCATCAAATCTGCCATATACATCAACCATCGGATCGAATTAATGGGCAGGCGTAGTAAAAGCGATGATGTGACGGGCCTCAAATCAAATGGATCCACGGAATCGTTATTGCTACTAATTTCCGCTGAGAAGAATCTGTGTAAATTTTAACGAATTATATCAACTTATTGATTATTCTTTAAGTTTAAATGTTATCAAGCGATATATTATAATTTTTCTAAATTGTTAATTTGTCCTTTTCCCCACCTATTCGTTTATATGATAAATAATCTTGTATTTTTTGTCACTAAATTCTGTATGAAACCATTATGTAGACTTTTATACGTAAATAAATAAATAAATAAATAAAACAGGTATTCATTAGGGATTTTGCATAGCACGTGCATGCTAAAATCTTACAAAGGTCATAAAATAATTAGATCACAAAATGGTGTACATACAACTACAAATTCGCAGAATTAACTGACGTATTTGACAGGTAAAAAAATCTTGAATCATATTTTAGTTGTTTCAGTAAGGGACTGAAAAAAAAACATAAATCAAACGAAATCCAAAAACAAGTTAAATTTTAATGGAAAATGCAGCATATTACTATTTAATAATTGTATATATTTACGGCATATAAATAATTGAAAAATAAAGGGTGGGTAAATTTGAGGTTAGGAAAAAGAGTAGTTTTTGGACTACTCCTATGTAATGCAGCCGTGGACCATTTCACTTGTACACATATTTATAGTTAAATACCATTTGGCAACACTAAAAATGTTTGGAATTAAATTGAAACTGTTGCAATTGCAATTTTTAGTAGTATTTGCACTAGTAAACAAATTAATAGTATCAATTAAATTTTTATACTAAAACTAGCTGATCCCGGTGTACTTCGCTACCCCCCTCGTTATAAAATAAAATTAAAAGTATTTATATATCCTATTGTTACGATCGGTCCAGTAGTTAAGACTATATTACGATTTTTAATTTTCCTAAAAAGGAGCGTGGTCCCATCCACTTTTCTCCCGGTACGTATTCCAAATTATGCCAATACCATATGTACCAAATATCATCTACGTAGGTCAAAAAATGCCCAAAATATTGCGATTTAAATTTTTGGGTTATATGGGTGGTGCCACGCTTCTTTGTCCAATCCCGCCCATATTTGCAGCAGCACTAAAAAAATGCACACCAAAGCCGACGTACCAAATTTTGTTCAAATACCGTTATCAGGAGCAGAAATAATAGATTTTTAATTTGTGGTTTGTATGAGAGGTACCACGCCCCTTTGTCCTATCCCGCCTATATTTGCAACAGCACTAAAAAAATGCTCACTGAACCGACGTACCAAATTTTGTTCAAATACCGTTATCAGGAGCAGAAATAATAGATTTTTAATTTGTGGTTTGTATGAGAGGTACCACGCCCCTTTATCCAATCCCGCCCATATTTGCAGCAGCACTAAAAAAATGCATACCAAACCGACTTACCAAATTTTGTTCAAATACCGTTATCAGGAGCAGAAATAATAGATTTTTAATTTGTGGTTTGTATGAGAGGTACCACGCCCCTTTGTCCAATCACGCCCATATTTGCAGCAGCACTTAAAAAATGCACACCAAACCGACGTACTAAATTTTGTTCAAACACCGTTATCAGGAACAGAAATAATAGATTTTTAATTTGTGGTTTGTATGAGAGGAACCACGCCCCTTTGTCCAATCCCGCCCATATTTGTAGCAGCACTTAAGAAATGCACACCAAACCGACATACCAAATTTTGTTCAAATACCGTTATCAGGAACAGAAATAATAGATTTTTAATTTGTGGTTTGTATGAGAGGTACCACGCCCCTTTGTCGAATCCCGCCCATATTTGCATCAGCACTTAAAAAATGCACACCAAACTGACATACCAAATGTTGTTCAAATACCGTTATCAGGAGCAGAAATAATAGATTTTTAATTTGTGAATTGTATGAGAGGTACCACGCCCCTTTGTCAAATCCCGCCCATATTTGCAGCACCATTAAAAAAATGCACACCAAACCGACGTACCAAATTTTGTTCAAATACCGTATTTAGGAGCAGAAATAATAGATTTTTAATATGTGGTTTGTATGGGAGGTACCACGCCCCTTTGTCCAATCGGACCGAATTGTAAATCTAAACCACCCGGGCGCCACCCAAACGCCTACAAAAAAATTTATGCAAATCGGTCCAGTCAGCTGAAGTTTGTTTAAAGGTTTTTTTAGTCTTATTAACGAATTTCAAAAATATGGAAGAAAAGCATATTCTACACTTAAAATTAGCTCAATAAAGGCAAAAACTCACAAAATCTTGCAACTAACTTAATTTAGTGCTCATTTTCGCAAAATATTTGCTCAAAAATTAGCAAATATTTTTTCCATCGGATTGAGTAAAAAGATAAAATTGTTTTACTTCGCTTCCACAATCGATTTCTTCGAAATTGGTTTTGGCGATATATGGACCGATTTCCCAATTCTCATTTTTTTCTAACTTTTTTTATCATCAGATTTACTCTGTATTCCCAAAAATTGTTTTACTTTGCTTCCAGGGCCAATTATATCGAAAATCGGTTTTGGCTATATCTCGGCTATATATGGACCGATTTCCCAAATTTTTTGGTTGAATGACCTATTTCTATTATCAGATTTACTTTTTATCACCAAAAATTGTTTTACTTTGCTTCCAGGGCCAATTATATCGAAAATCGGTTTTGGCTATATCTCGGCTTTATATGGACCGATATCGGGAAAATTTTTTTTTTGCCTTCAAATCTCCATAAGAAGTGATATTACCAACTTTGGCGCAAAAAAAAATTTTTCAAAAAATTTATCAAAAAAATGCATAATTTTGACCCCAAAAAACCGGTTTTTTGGATATATCTCCGCTACCCGTGAACCGATATTGCTGAATTTCAATAGCAAACACATGACCGATATTTATAATAGATTGGCGAAAAAAAAAAGTTTCTAAGTCAAGCAGTTTTCAGTGTGTAGAAGTTTATCTACAGCGCCACCTAGCGGAGAGTTACGGAAAAATTGATAGTCCAAAAATTTATTCTATGAAAAATTCCTTATACACGCCAAGTTTCAACACGATCGGATGAGCAATGTAGGAGTTTATCGCTTACCAACCAACCAACCAACAAACATTCATTTTTATATATATAGATTATTTATTACAATTAAAACTTTAATTAAATAAATTAAATATTTAATCAAATTTTTTTATACATTTAAGTAAAGAGTTAATTGGTGAAAAATTTTTTTCTGTGAAATCCCCTGTTAAAATTAAAACAAATTCATGGAAGCTTAAAGAAACACAATTTAGTTCCTTTCTTTTCAATTTCTGAATTTTATTTTGTATCTTTTTAAATGTAATGTAAAAGCTGAATTCCCACATTTTGTATGTACTTAAAATATCATTAAATTATATTAGTGACAGAAATACATACATATGTATGTATGTATGTATAAATTTTTATCGGAGTACCCCTGTGGGTACTCCATGGATTAGAAAAATAGAGTAGTTTCGAAACTAATCCCTGTGGGTACCCCTTGGATTAGTAACAAAGAGTAGTTTTTGGGTTACGTGGTCCAGCCCTAGGACATCGCAATGTAAATTGGACCATGTTTTTCCGATACATTTGGAATAGTTTTGGAGTAGTCCTACTCCATAGTGGAGTAGTGCATACACGCATGTATGGAATAGTCTCATTTTTGTAGGGCAATTTCTCGATTTGCCGATTTCAACTCGCCATTTAGCCTGTTGAAAGACCGGGATTCACAAACAACTGACGCTCTGAAAGATAAAATTCGCCGCTGCATGGACGAGATAAGCGAAGCTTTGTTGCAAAATGTGGTTAAAAATTTTGTGAAAAGAGCAGACGTCTGCCGCCGTGCTAGAAGTGGACATTTGCCCGACATGGTGTGTCATTAGTAATTCTCATATTTATACTTTACAGTGGTATTCATTAAACTGAATTTGTCAAATTTGTTTTGTACATCGAATGGTTACATACAAACATACATACATACTTACATACATGATTGATAAAATCTGATATTTTACAGACATTATAAAGTTAATATGTAAAAGATCAATGAAAATAAACTTAAATTAACTAATTACATAATAGTATTTAGAATGTGAATTATGTATATATGTACACAATAATATTTAATAAGTATTGTGTTTTCTAACATTAATTTGAATAGAAATACATCACAAAAGGACATCAAATAGTATAGGACTGCGTAAGTGATAATAATCCTATAAATATAAATATAATCTGTCTCGAGTCAATTCGGTGTATATTGTGATACAACCGATCCAAAAGCACATACATACATATAGAACGTACATACATACCCAGCCAGCATTTGGAAAATTATTTGACGAGCGCGATCATTTCTCGGCTCTTTTTTTAATCGTCCAGACGATTGTTGAAGTAAAATTATATTTTACTCTTCCAAATAATGCTTTTGCGAGTCATTCTGACGATTGTTGGACGAGTTAATCGTCGTTTACGCATTTTGGCGGGCATTGGAGGGCTGTTAATAGTTAAAAATCGTGTTTCACTCTTCGAAGAGATACTCGTGCAAGTTACTTAACCGATGATGATGATGTTTCTTTTCTTGGTTTACATCTAAAACGCGTTCGATTGTGTCTTCCGTTAGTTATATGTACTGGTATATATGCATAAGTATATATTTATGTATATAAAATGTGGTAAATGGAAAATTTATTAAAAGATTGAATAGCATTTGAAATATGTAATTTTGTTGTCTAGTGTTATCAGCGAGCACGTATTTTGTCAAAAAATTACTCTGGCCTTCACGAATACATATCTTTTATATAATTTTCTTTGTTAATATTTTGTTTGTTATATTATTTTTATGATTGTAGTAGATTTGCGTCAGAAATATTAACTGTCTCATAGATAAAAGCTGTATAAACTTAAAAGTAAAAACAAACAAAAATATTTTCAACCAAATTACCAACTTCGAAAAGTGGAAAAAAATACGCTAATGAGAGGTGTAGTGGACTTGAATTCGGTACGCTGAAATGCTTCCATAGTCTTATTCGATATTCGAATGTTCCTAAATCTCTTAGCGTTTCGAAGTTTCATTAATAAATTAAAACTAAATGAAATATTTTTTTAATTTTTTTTAAAAAATTTTTAATTAATGACTTTGAGTCTTTGTTGAATATTAGTAATGACCAATCAGAAATGGAGAATTTCAGGCTAACCAAAAATTGTTTCAATATGTAAAAATAGAATAAAAAGAAATTATAAAATTCACGTATTCTTTTTCTGTTGAAAACTTGGTTAAATAATTGATATTCTATCCGAAGACTCTGATCCACAGGATTTTTATATACCTGGTTATCATCTCCTGATCGCAGGGGTCTTGCAATGAAGATGCGTAATGAAGTTGTGTATCAGTGCCAGCAACCATTAGGCACGTCTGATCCTGAGTTTAGCAAACGCGGCAAGTGATGAAACCTTATTCAACTTCGATTTCCTTTCCGAGAGAGAGAGAGAGCTGTCCGAACTGTGAAATTGTCGTTGCTGGTGATTTCAATGTTCACAACTCATCTTGGCTTCACCATTCGAGTCACACAACTCCGGAAGGCCAATATATTGAGCTTTTCGCCGCGCATAATGACCTTGCGCAACTAGTGAATGAGCTAACATATATTTCAGGTGTTGAATGGCTTCATAACAACAATCTCGACCTTTTTCTCACCTTGCACCCTGGAAAGTACGAAGTGAGTGTTAATGCACCTCTTGGTAACTCGGATCATTGTACCATTTCTGCCACCTTTTCGTTCTCCAAACTTCGCAACGTCTCCCAATCCGAAGCTTAACATAAAAAGTCTCCTCAGCCGATTCCAATGTAACGCCAATTCCCAAAAATGTTGGCGGCCAACAAACCTGAAAATTACCGCCCAATTGTCATTAGTTCTGCGTTTTCAAAATTGGTGGAAACTATGTTGAATTTCCATCTTGCGAAATATATATAGTCCAACAGTTGACTGAGCAACCGGCACTATGGCTTTCGTAGAGGGCGCTCTACGAGGGACTTACTAGCTTTCCAATCGGAAAAGTGGTGTAACAGCATTCATCCCTTTGCTTTGGTTCCGTTCTTTCTCCTACCCAGTTTCTTAATGACCTTCAAACCAGTCTATTCTTCAACCCTGTCTACTCTTTTACAGCTGACAGCATCGTCGTTCATTCAGTAACAATATGACTGGAAATGCTGCTTCATCTGTAATTATGGAGCGTAAATATTGAGGAATCAGAAGCTCTCGATATTCTTGGCATGAAAATTCATTGTGATACTTGATGGAATGATCACATTTTTCATGTCTCAATAGAAGCATTCAAGTCCCTCGGTTTTTTAAGACGGTGTAAGACATACTTCACTCCATCTCATCTCCTTAATATTTATACCACCTTTATCCGACAAAAAATGGAATACAGGGAATACATGCGTGGGATAAAAAAAACTATTTTGAAGTTACTCGACCCCGTACTGGATAGGGCGAAGAAGCTTATTGAGTCCCTGGAGTATCGAAGCAATGTGGGGTGCGTTTCACTGTTCGATCGCTACTACAACGGAATATGTTCTAATGAAATCAGTAAAGTTTTTCCCGAAACGCATCACTTTTCGCGTACAATACGCTCTTCTGAGGGAGCACATCCCTTTGTGGTCGATATACCAGTGAGCTGTACTAAACATTACAGGGAGAACTCGTACTTTAGCCGAAATGTTCGTAAGTGGAATAGACTCCCCGCAGAGTTTTTTCCTGTCACTACTCTCTTTATCCTGCATTCAAAATAGTATCCACTTTACATAAGTTGTAAAAATAGGCGAACGAACATGTAGCGGCCTTGAAATCGGTATTCTGATATGTTCTGCTAATCTGATTGGATATAATAATGTTTTTCAATATAAGAACTCTTGAGGGTGGTGTTGGCTGAGGTGGTTAGCGCGTTGACTACTAATCAAAAAATGACTTGGGGCCTGGGTGTTTGAACCCAGCAAGTCAATCAACATCACTAATTTCTCTAATGTAGATAGTGGGACATTGTATTAATTGTTGTCGCACTATTTAAGTGATGAAGGCATAGCACTGGTCACTAAAAAACCTTTCCGACAGCGATTGATGCTGTTCCAAGCTACTGTACACAACATCGTACTCCTTCGTCGATTAGCAGAAACAGCAGCGAAGTAAAACAATTAATAAAATACATGCTAATTAAGCTTAACAAAGTTAATGGGTCTACTTAACACCGGAGGCGCCTCAACACTGCTATAAAAACTAACATAACGTGCACAGCAGAGTTGTAAAAGAGTCAAGCCTTCTAAATATTCAACATCTATCTTCTATACTCTCTCCCTCTCCCCGAGTTCAGGCACAATGCATTGCATACGTAGGGGTCATCCCCTGATTGGTGGTCCTAATTAAAAAAAAAACTCTCAAGCTACGTTCACATTTATTAAATACTCGTACTTATAGCTAAAAAAATATATTGGAAATAAAAGAATTAACTTTGAAGTTTCTCTCTTGGTTACGTTTTTTTTTTAGTAATTTGAATTTTTATTAATTCAATAAAACTGGACTTGAGCTGATAATATTAATATAGGTTCAAATAATATTCATGTTTAATAATATACAAATATGAGATAGTTTTTAGTAAATATTTTTTTGTTATTATGAAATGTTTCTTATGAAAGACTAAATTTCTATTTTACAGCATCAAGGAAATTTTTAAAAAATTTCCATAGTTTAAGTTAATGTTTTTTAGTGTACGTGTATAAAACATATCAAATACAAAAGGGTCACAACTCAAAATACTAAAATTTTCAGGAGAGACAAAAAACTGTTTTCGTGCAGAAGCAACACACTTAACATAAAAACAGACACATACATGGGACTTTTTCGTTGGCATTGAATTTTCATTGGCATTATTTTCAGCGTTGCCATTTTGGTGCTTTTCGGGTATATTTTGGTGCTTTTTTACTTAAGCAATACCCGAAATTTTGCTAGTATTCAACTAGTAATCAACATTTTTGATACTGAACACTTTTCCTACTATTCTTCAAACACACCTAATACTTTTATAACCAACTGCGTATTATTTGCATCTATATTTTGATTAATACTCGCAAACTGTTAAGAGTTTGAATTCTAGAATTTCTCAAGCACCTTTTTTTAAATTCGTGCAGTGATCTTACTTTTAATAGTACATATCCTTTGATTTGTTTGTTGTGCAAATTTAAGCAAGAAAGAGCCTTGGTTATTATCAAGCTGCACAGTTATTAAAAGTAAGTTCTTCATTGATGTTAAAGTTCATATGTGTTAAAGTTCATATGTGTTAAAGTTCATCATCTAACAATGGCTTTCCCTTAGATCGAAAAACAAATACTTATATAGAAAAGCTTGGGAAAATGATCCAGCTTTTAAAAGGTGGCTTAGATCAGCAAAAGATAAACTAAAAGCATATTTTATTTGTTGTAATTGTGAAATAAATGCACGATAAAGCGATTTACTCCGACAAAGGCACACAAAAAGCCATGAAAAAGCAATAGATCTGTTAGTGCTGTGGTTAGTGCTTTTGTACCCGAAATTTTTTTCATTTTTACCCTTTTTTACCCTATTTCCATGGGCTCACAGTGCTTTTGATGTTGCAAGAGTTGGCATCACTGATTATTTTAAACATTTACAATGGAAAAAAATCAGTACCAATAAATGTCATTGCTTGTTTTTTAAATATAATTTTTCTACTATTTATAATGAAAAAACAATGAAAGCTTTGAAATACTAATTACAATTGATAAAAAAATAATTAATACTATCTGTATAAAAAAATATATGGCCACATCAGCTTTTGAAAAAATAAAATTATAATTTAAAATACAAACCAAGCTATGTACATTTTTTAATACATACACATACATACATATATATGTCAATAAATATGTGAAATAATATTGACGTTTAATACTGATAATGCTTTTAAAAAACTTTAGCATTGATTATTTGTAATGCTTTTACTTTTTAGCTAACTAATAATGAAATTATTTTATTGAAAAGCATTAGCATTGTTCAAAAAATTGATAATGCTAAAAATTTAATTGGCATTGTTTATAAGTCAATGCCAATGAAATCGACAATTAATTAGTCAATTTATTTAATTACTCCCATGTATGAATAGACATAACTGTATTTTTCCAGTTAAAGATGATAGTGATGTGAAAGAAATTTTTGCAGTAGTTAGAGATGTGTACTCTAAATTAATTTATGGAAAAAAGTCAGTTTTGAAAAATTTTCAGTTGTGACCCTTTCGTATTTAGGGTGTGATATGTATACAAGTACATATATGTATGAACATGTATACAAATTTATAAACTCTTCTACAAATTTATAGCTTTTCTCTTTTTTTCTACTACCTGGTAATTATTGTAGCATGATTTCCTAGAAATTTTTATTGTGTACGTGTGTAAATAGAAATATTTTTCACAAATATTTCAATTTTTAGTTCGTCTTACTAATAGTGGCTGTACGCAATATAAGGAATATGACGCAATAGAAAACTTTGTGAATTGGCTGATAACATTTAATTTGCGGAAATTCAAAACGCTAAAATAAACTCTACATCGCTGCCTTCAACAGAAGAATAAAAACTAAAACATTTGTGTTTGTTTTATATATTTATGTACATATATTAAAAAAAAATAATAATATTTATTTGCTCTACTTCAAATGCGTATTTATTTCCTTTTAATTGTTTAATTTCCGTCCAATGGGAAATCAAATAGTTTTGAGACGAAAATAATCCAAATTCGATCAATTGAAGTTGTAAAAATATTTTTTATCTACCCTGAAGGAAGCATGGGGTTATACATGGGTACATGTCAATATATTTGTGTACAATTATGGTGTCTTTTTGGTGACAATGTCAACAACTTGTTTTTTTTTTTGTACCTATTTTGTTTTTGATAATTAGGGAAAATGTTTGACTTTTAAAAACAAATCCTCAAGCTGATGGGCTCAAAAGCGGCGAGTAGCCGACTACAATTGTTTTTATTGATCTCTGGGCCGCCGACTGCAATTTACTCAAAGACACACTTTGGGGCAATTTTTAATTATACGTGCATACATGTACATAGATATATTTCCTTCTGAATAAGCCTTCTCTAAAAAAATAATTTAAATTATTTTATTTGCAAATATTTGTTTCAAGCTGCTTTTTCAGTCGCCGCCGATATTTCTTTTCAGAGCTAGCACCGATTAAATAACATCGGCTTGTTGCTCTGTTGCATTTGTGGCCCAAGCTAAATAGCTGGTTTTGTTAAAAAAAATAATAAAAAGTGATATAAAAAGGTAAGTAAAAAGTATAAAACTAATTATATGTATATTATTGTTTTTGTTTAAATTAGTGTATACATACATACATAGCTACTTACATACATATAATGAGCAAAAGAAATAGGAGAAGATTGGTGAAAAAGCAAAAAAAAATCTGTAAAGAAATAGAAATTGTGAGGAAGCATCAATTTATGTTGAAAGTGAGAATTTTCCAGGACACGTAGTACCTAATTGTGTTTTTTTTATTAAAGAATCGTTCTCCAATTGCAACTTTTCGTGCGCTTTTGCCATTTTATGGTCGTAATGATCGTCCAAGTGTGCTCGCTGTTCGTCGAATTGTTGAAAATTTTGAGCTTACATTTTCTTTTCATACTGTTTAATTGCCAATAAGACAAAGAACCGCTCAAAGTAATGCAAATATTTCTGCCGTTTAGGCAAGTGTTGCTGAAGACCGATATTTGTCGATTCCAAGACGTTCTCAACAATTGGGACTGTCTCAAACCTAGGGATGCCAATCCCGGGATTTTCGGGATCAGTCAATCGCGAAATTCTTTACTTTTAAATGTTTTCTTTTTATATTTTTATTCTTTTTTTTTGCTGTACTTATATACATATTAGTAAAACAAACTTTCATAACTTTCCCCTATAACGCATAAGCATATTTCAAAATCCTGAAAATTGGCATAGCTACTCAAACTAACACCTGCGGATTTTGAGAAAGGATTTGGTTTTGCATCCGTATAAAATTGTTCTCACTCAAGAACTGAAGCCATTGGACGAGGCTACGTGCCACACAGCAAATGCAACAATTGAATTACTACGAGAAAAGTTTGGAGATTCGATTATTTCAAGAAATTGTGATATTGAATGGCCTCCAAGAAGTTGTGATTTAACACCATTAGACTATTTCTCGTGGGGTTTTTGAAGTCATTGGTCTTTCGAAATAAACCAGACTCTTTTCAAGCTTAACAAGTCAATATTGAACGTGCCATTCATGACATACGACTTGATTTAGTGGAAAAAGTGCTCGAAAATTGGGTTCATCGAATTCGTTCCTGCAGAAGAAGTCGTGGAGGCCATTTGAATGACGATTTATTTAGAATTTAATTGTATCGATTGTACTTCACATTAAATATAAAACTTTTGAATTTCCTTAACAATAAGTGTGTTTTTTTTTTTAAAGAAATAATGTCACTGTTATTGAAAAACCTTTTATATCACTTAGAATGTGAAGTCTGCAAATAAATTCATATCTTTTTCAAAGCCTCTATTATTTGTTCTAGATTTGTTAAAAATTGAGTTTTTCATTGTAATTTGAAAAATATTATTTGATGTATAAATCCAATGCAGCTGAAAAAAATTAATCAATTACAACGAAATTTTTAATTCCAAGAACCACACAAAATACCCTTGGCCTTTATTTCCATTACCTGCCTGCTAAGCGAACGCAAACCTATCGCAATATATAAGGTTGACTGCACACATATTCGTTCAAAATTGGGTACCTGCGATAAATTGCGAATAAGGTCTTCATTTGTTAATCGATTTTCACGACTTATACCTTAGCTTATTCTTGAGGTATTTAGCTCTCAGCTCAAATGTGCAAAATATAAAATATTTGCTTTTCTTTTTTTTATTGCATTTTTAAACTGAACAAAAAAACGAATTTTTCAAAACAAAATAAAAATTTTCCTTCTGAAATTCCAAAACGATAAAATATAGAAAAAAACTATTTTGAACTAAATTAAATATAAATTTTCTTATGCATCTTTTGGTGTTTTGTTTATGAAAATCGGATGAGTCGTTGTCGAGTTAGGCTGAAATATGTCTTCGTACGTGACTAATTTAGGGGGAAAATATTGCCACGCCCATAAAAAACCCTACGTGGTGGAGAAAAACCGGAAACGGAATTGAGTTTAGCACATCAAAATCCATATAGTCCACATAGTTTTATTTAAAGTTGAGCCAAAAAGTGATTTTGCTGCTGAGTAGTGTTATTGGTATTGAATATAGAGCTCACAAGTTTGAAACACATCGCCATTTTTTCTTTTATAAAAAGAGAACATGAAACACTTATTTTATTCATGTACATATGTATGTAGTTGTTTAGTCTAAAGTCACACACGACGATTTTAATTGCCCAACTTTTTCAGAATCTCTTTTGGACTTGCTTTTATGTTCACACACGACGATTTTAGTTGGGCAATTCTTCTGTTTTGTTTAGCTTTTATTTTCTTACAATTTGACATTTGTGCTTCATAAAATAAACAATTTCAATAAAATAAACAAAATGTAGGAAGCTTTTAATAAAAATTTTTACTCTATAATATTTTTATTATTTTTACATATTTAAAACGTGTAATTTTTGCGTTTAATTGAAACTATAAATGATTTACACACCAAGAAGCGAAACACCGAATGGAAAGAAATGTCAAATATTCAAATAAAAAAAAAAAAGAATGAGAGAATTGCTTGAAATAGCCGGGTACCGGCGATTATTTTTCCCTTTTTATTCCCCTCACCGCAAACTGAAAAAAATATACATATGTACATATATATATTTTAAGGCGATTTAAGATCGCTTTGGAATCAAATTTTGGACTCGAAATGCACCATTCAATATAATTATTAAATTAATGATACGGTTAATAATTATTTGTTGCACAAAACCAACATTAGTGTTTTCTATTCGATAAAAGCAAATTTTCCGTTAATTATTCCACCCTAAACCCTTGAAAAAAATTTATATAAAAAATTGGTTTAGTGCTTGTGCATATGTGGATTTTCATAGAAATACTTTTTGTCATTAAGCACTTCACCTTGTTTTTTAAAGAAAATTGTATGTATTATTCGTTTTTTGTTTTTTGTGTAAACCGTAACTAGTTCTAAATTTAGTAAAAGAGGCGGACAATTCGAACAAAATGGGTTAATTGCTGGATGAGGTTTCACGACAAAAAGTAGAATATTCAAATCCAAATTTTATTAAAATATTTACCACAAACTTTAAACATTTAAAAAATAATTTTTAAACCATTTGTTATTCTGATGAAAGTTTTATTTTAATTAATATATAAAATTATACAATTGCTGTCAAATATTTACACTATTGTGAACATTTCATTTCATATTTTACTTTTAATATAACAACTATGTATTTCTTAAACTAATTTACTATTCGTAGTTTTTAATTTAGTCTTAATTTGACGATTATAAATGTTTTTTAAATACATGAATTAATACGGGTGTGCCCAAATCATTCTTTTCTTAGTAACATTAATTTGGAAAAAACCCCAATAATGATTTTTCAAGCAATTCACTAAATTGGAAATCTCAATAAAAAATCATCTATTCTTTCTGGAATATCGCAGGATCGTTTGGCTTTTGTTTCCATCAAATCTGCCATATACATCAACCATCGGATCGAATTAATGGGCAGGCGTAGTAAAAGCGATGATGTGACGGGCCTCAAATCAAATGGATCCACGGAATCGTTATTGCTACTAATTTCCGCTGAGAAGAATCTGTGTCAATTTTAACGAATTATATCAACTTATTGATTATTCTTTAAGTTTAAATGTTATCAAGCGATATATTATAATTTTTCTAAATTGTTAATTTGTCCTTTTCCCCACCTATTCGTTTATATGATAAATAATCTTGTATTTTTTGTCACTAAATTCTGTATGAAACCATTATGTAGACTTTTATACGTAAATAAATAAATAAATAAAACAGGTATTCATTAGGGATTTTGCATAATGGTTTTATGCACGTGCATGCTAAAATCTTACAAAGGTCATAAAATAATTAGATCACAAAATGGTGTACATACAACTACAAATTCGCAGAATTAACTGACGTATTTGACAGGTAAAAAAATCTTGAATCATATTTTAGTTGTTTCAGTAAGGGACTGAAAAAAAAAACATAAATCAAACGAAATCCAAAAACAAGTTAAATTTTAATGGAAAATGCAGCATATTACTATTTAATAATTGTATATATTTACGGCATATAAATAATTGAAAAATAAAGGGTGGGTAAATTTGAGGTTAGGAAAAAGAGTAGTTTTTGGACTACTCCTATGTAATGCAGCCGTGGACCATTTCACTTGTACACATATTTATAGTTAAATACCATTTGTCAACACTAAAAATGTTTGGAATTAAATTGAAACTGTTGCAATTGCAATTTTTAGTAGTATTTGCACTAGTAAACAAATTAATAGTATCAATTAAATTTTTATACTAAAATTATTTATTACAATTAAAACTTTAATTAAATAAATTAAATATTTAATCAAATTTTTTTATACTTTTAAGTAAAGAGTTAATTGGTGAAAAATTTTTTTCTGTGAAATCCCCTGTTAAAATTAAAACAAATTCATGGAAGCTTAAAGAAACACAATTTAGTTCGTTTTTTTTTCAATTTCTGAATTTTATTTTGTATCTTTTTAAATGTAATGTAAAAGCTGAATTCCCACATTTTGTATGTACTTAAAATATCATTAAATTATATTAGTGACAGAGATACATACATATGTATGTATGTATGTATAAATTTTTATCGGAGTACCCCTGTGGGTACTCCATGGATTAGAAAAATAGAGTAGTTTCGAAACTAATCCCTGTGGGTACCCCTTGGATTAGTAACAAAGAGTAGTTTTTGGGTTACGTGGTCCAGCCCTAGGACATCGCAATGTAGATTGGACCATGTTTTTCCCATACATTTGGAATAGTTTTGGAGTAGTCCTACTCCATTGTGGAGTAGTGCATACACGCATGTATGGATTAGTCTCATTTTTGTAGGGCAATTTCTCGATTTGCCGATTTCAACTCGCCATTTAGCCTGTTGAAAGACCGGGATTCACAAACAACTGACGCTCTGAAAGATGAAATTCGCCGCTGCATGGACGAGATAAGCGAAGCTTTGTTGCAAAATGTGGTTAAAAATTTTGTGAAAAGAGCAGACGTCTGCCGCCGTGCTAGAAGTGGACATTTGCCCGACATGGTGTGTCATTAGTAATTCTCATATTTATACTTTACAGTGGTATTCATTAAACTGAATTTGTCAAATTTGTTTTGTACATCGAATGGTTACATACAAACATACATACATACTTACATACATGATTGATAAAATCTGATATTTTACAGACATTATAAAGTTAATATGTAAAAGATCAATGAAAATAAACTTAAATTAACTAATTACATAATAGTATTTAGAATGTGAATTATGTATATATGTACACAATAATATTTAATAAGTATTGTGTTTTCTAACATTAATTTGAATAGAAATACATCACAAAAGGACATCAAATAGTATAGGACTGCGTAAGTGATAATAATCCTATAAATATAAATATAATCTGTCTCGAGTCAATTCGGTGTATATTGTGATACAACCGATCCAAAAGCACATACATACATATAGAACGTACATACATACCCAGCCAGCATTTGGAAGATTATTTGGCGAGCGCGATCATTTCTCGGCTCTTTTTTTAATCGTCCAGACGATTGTTGAAGTAAAATTATATTTTACTCTTCCAAATAATGCTTTTGCGAGTCATTCTGACGATTGTTGGACGAATTAATCGTCGTATACGCATTTTGGCGGGCATTGGAGGGCTGTTAATAATTAAAAATCGTGTTTCACTCTTCGAAGAGATACTCTTGCAAGTTACTTAAACGACTGTTGGACTGCTGTTTTGTTAAAGCCAAGCTATTGTGAAGTTGGGGCCATGGCGCATGTATACATAGATGTGGTATGGTAATTAGTGGATAATACCTACCAACGCCTTTAACAATTTCTTTATAAAAGAATTTCTTCCGATAAAATTCTTATGTATACGATCATTGTTGTATAAATTAATAGGTACTCCCAAAATCCACTCCATATTTCTTGCAAATAGTTCTTAAAAACAACGTGAAACTGTAATTCCCTAACATTAAACAATGCATAGCTCTCGAAGGCCAGTGAACGAAGAGTTTCCTAATTAATTAAATTTATAATTGCGAACGATACTTGATGTTTATTATCCCAGATTAGCGTTACGACGGAATGTGTTAAAATTTGTATGTACATATATGTACATACATACATATGTATGTACGTTTTAATAGAGGCTCACATTTAACTTCTTGAAAATTTTTAAATTGTTTTGGAATTAACGATGTCTGTATAAATACGCCTGGTTTCTTTTATCCTATAAAACGAATTATTAACTTCCCCGCCACCACCCTGCACAAAAACTAAGGAATGGCATTTATAGTGCGAGATTAACTTAGATTTTATCTCTTTATTTACTCGAGGATGATTTTTACAAATAGTTGAAGATAATTAAGAATGAAACTACCAACATGGAAAAAATATTTAAAAAAATTGTGCTCAGATATTGAACATAAAAAACCAGCTCTTAAAAATTTAAGTTTGAAATCATACTTAATATTATAAATGTGAATGTCCGTTTGTTTGTTGCGCTTTCACGCAAAAACTCCTAAACCGATCATCATGAAAATTTGCACACATATTCTTGGAGGTATTAGAAGTAACATAGGATACTTTTTATTAAAAAAAAGTTTTATTTCTTACGAAAGATAAAAAAATTGTTTGTCAAAAAATCTTAAATTCTTGCTATTTCAACGCCATCTAGCATTCCAGTAATGAAGCTCCAATCCTGATGCTGTAAAACCGTCGCACTGTATTACCCACAGTCACGTCAATATCCAATCCAATTTACTATAGTATGGCTTCAATGCGGGCGAAGCCGCGGGTAAAAGCTAGTATGTCAAAAAAATTAATCCTTTTGGCTGAAGAATCTCGGCAGGTTAAAATTTGTTTTTCCAATCAAGCTGTAAATCAGTAAACATATAAACCATTTTTAAGCGCATAAAAAAAGTCGATATTTAAACTACCAACAAGCACCTGTTTTTTGACACTTGTTGTGCTGAATTATTTAAACTAGGCTTAAACTACATTAAAATTTTAGTTTAGTTTAGCTAAATCTGTTTCCAAAAACTGATAGATTTGTCAAACTCGAAAACTTTTATGAAATTCCAAACATTTGCAAATCTGTGGCACTAAAAATTCTCTTGAAAAACATTTGGATGGCGCTTCTACTTTATGTTTTTCAATTCAAGGATGTTTGTTAAACTAAAACATAAATGAACTACTCCCTCAAAATCGGTGTTAAAATATATATATATATATATATGTATAATATATATATACGAAATATATTTTCTAAACTACATATGTACATATTTTTATTTGTGCAGAATCTACCAACTTTTAAACTGTGACAAACAGAAGAGAACTTAATCTTTTCTCATATCTTTAATTTAGTTTAACTAAGTAAAAATTCATCATCATTTCTTATTTGTAACTTTCGATTTTGCGGGTGTATTGAAATTTCTGAGAACTATAAAAACATTCACTCATGGAGGCGTGCAAGCTTCGCCAAGTAATTTTTCACGAGAAAAATTATATTAATAAATAGTCTGAATCTTTACTTAAGTGTTTTTAGTAATTATTTGAAACTTTAATTTATAAAACAAGGCCTTTAGTATTAATTTTGTAAAAATTCGTAATTATATGAATGTATGTATGTATATGTATGTGTGTACTGCAGTGAACCTCTCAAAATACAGCCATATTTGAAAGGTTTAAAGTAAAAGCACACACATTGTATATACATACATTCTTCCCTATTCTAATTACACTGTGATAGTTTTTGACCCGAAAAAAATGAACTTCGATGAATCCATTTCGAACTATTAGGGGGGAGTCCCCAGAGTGCGAAAGTACATTTGGAACTGTCAGATTGGCTCCAGTTTTTGAGAAATCGGTTGAAGGCTATTAGTTTTTTTAACTTAAAACCTTTAAATTAATCAAATGAAATATATTCTTTTTCAATTAAATTAACTTTAATTTCCTTTATCCTATTAATAATTGTTATTGAAAGAATTCCTATTAATTATTTTATTTATATCCATTTTTCATGGATATAGCTAAGTCTGCGCTATTTAAAAAAATTTTATTCGACTGCATTAGTTTTTTTTTGCCATCTTAACTTTCTTTTACGGAATATTTTGACTTTTTTTCTAAATTTCACGTAATTTAAACCATTAATGTCGATCAAAAGTAAAGATTTTTGACCATTTTTAGCCATTTTTTCAGGTTTTTAGTTCGTTTTACCAAAATTTTCCTAACATAGGCCTCAACATAAGCTTCAAAATCAAAATCTTGATTGTTTTCTTCTTTCGTCGTGAATTTTATGTATAACGGATATGAACATACATACGAGGTTTGTACAAATGAATAGGTGAATTTTGAACTTTCGCGGGCTGTGTATGTACATTCGATTATCGAAATTTTTTTGTTATGTTGGTACATATGTGTTAGTCATATGTTGGCTTTATCAGCCCATTTGGATAAGAAGTTTGTTGTTGACAACTGAATATAAGTTACAAAACTGGTGAGGCGAGGTAAACATAGAATTTTCTCTTTTTCAGCCTTTACTATGTTGATAAGTCCTATTTTATTTTATAAATATATAAATAAAAAAAAATTATCTTCTACACCATTTTTCAATGTAATTCAGAACATTACCGATTATATTCAGAAAATTCCAAATGAAATTAAGAATTTCAAGTTCAAATTCAGAAAATTCCAAATGAAATTGAGAATTTCACGTTCAAATTCAGAAAATTCCAAATGAAATTGAGAATTTCAAGTTCAAATTCAGAAAATTCCAAATGAAATTGAGAATTTCAAGTTTAAATTCAGAAAATTCCAAATGAAATCAAGAATTTCAAGTTTAAATTCAGAAACTTTCAAATGAAATTGAGAATTTCAAGTTCAAATTCAGAAAATTCCAAATGAAATTGAGAATTTCGAGTTCAAATTCAGAAAATTCCAAATGAAATTGAGAATTTCACGTTTACATTCAGAAAATTCCAAATGAAATTGAGAATTTCAAGTTTAAATTCAGAAAATTCCAAATGAAATTAAGAATTTCAAGTTTAAATTCAGAAAATTCCAAATGAAATCAAGAATTTCGAGTTCAAATTCAGAAAATTCCAAATGAAATTGAGAATTTCAGATTCTATATGAAATAAAAAAAATATTGAAATCGGGAGATTTGTGTTTAACAAAATTAATTATACCTTCATATGTAACATTAAAATAATGCAGATATAAAATAATTGTAAATATGTACATGTTTGCATCATTTTACTGCCCAACAGGCATATCATCTAATTGCAGAGTAGTTTGGAAAAATGTAGTTGTGTACTGTATAGCTCTACTGCAATCTCCGGTAGTTATGCACGACTTGGAAGTGTTTATGATTTCTTCAAGATATATCAGCCTCTACTCACCTACATTAGGCGGGCTTACATTTGGTATATTTATTTTGGATTTTACACTACTTTTAATTTTGGACCAAATAATTTCAATGGGATTAAGCATTGTTGAGTAGGAACTCAATCGTAAGATATTCGCTGGTGTAGTTTCAAAAATTTGATGTAAGCGACTGTGGCAGGGAGCATTGTCGCATACCAAGACGAGTTCGGATAACTGATTCCCTAAATCCTCCCATTTCTCAAAAAGTCCTCTGACCCATTCATTTGCAGTATCGGCGTTGAATGAACCTCTACGACTATTCATTTGGACAAAGCCTGACGTACAAATTGCAACACGATACCAACCACGTTTTCGACGGCAAAATAAGTTGAAGTTAGTCTCATCTATCCAGACCACTTGTTTTCAAGCTCTGACAAAGCCGTTAATTTTGTTGACCAAAAAATTATTGAAGTTTATGTAATATGTTTCAATTATTTTTTGCCTTAAGTAATATCACAATTGATTAAAGTTGTGTAAAGTTTACCTATTTGTTTAAAACAAATCAATTTCTTAATATTATATCGAACTTTCTCAATTTCATTTGGAATTTTCTGAATTTGAACTTGAAATTCTAAATTTCATTTGGAATTTTCTGAATTTGAACGTGAAATTCTCAAATTCATTTGGAATTTTCTGAATTTGAACGTGAAATTCTCAATTTCATTTGGAATTTTCTGAATTTGAACTTGAAATTCTCACTTTCATTTGGAATTTTCTGATGTTAACCGTGAAATTCTCAATTTTAATTGGAATTTTCTGAATTTAAACTTGAAATTCTCAATTTCATTTGGAATTTTCTGAATTACATTGAAAAATGGTGTAGTAACGTTTACAAAGTTATTCAATTTTAAATACCACTGTACTAAATTGAGTACAGCGGCGGAATCCATAAAATAAAATTGTGACGTGTTTATCTAAATATGTAAGAAGAGAATTCCCAAAATTTGTGATTGGTTTGATTAAAGTAATTAAATGTTGAAATCCTTCAGTGGGGAGTATTTCACGAGCACATTTCAATTGATGAGTCGATGGTAAAATATGTTGGGCATCACCCTGATAAGCAGTTTTTTACATTTCGTGCGACTGGAATAATAAGAGAGAACAGAACAAAAAAATGTTCATTGAGAAGTACTAAAGAAATGAAAAAGAAGACCGAGGCTCATATGACTATATGTTTGACAAGCAAAAGGAAATTCTGTTGGTAAAATAGAAAGACAATAGCGTCTATACAATAGCAACAAATTATGACTCACTGGAATCATTAGGAGCTGTAAAACGGTAGTCTTCTATTCAACGACAAAAAATTGATGCCAGTGCTAGAAAGGTGTTTCAGTCTTAAAACAAACATATTGCAGGAGTAGATGTATTGGACCAGTCAATTTCACATTACAGAATTGCCATTCGTTGTAATTGCGAACGCTTGGCGATTATATGTTATGAGTCATAGCGATGGCTTTGTTAAACCTTTATTCCTGCGATCCATTGCAAGTTACTATTTACGCCGAAACACGAAGAATAAGGCTCGAATTTCATTCTCGTTGGTGATGGGGTTTCCTCAAGATGGTGTAGGTCACTACCCCAAAAAGTTAGAAAAACAGTTAAGATGTGTTTTATGTCATGCAAAAGTTCGCTGACAATGCAAGAAATGATGGAAAACATTATGCATTGAAAAAAATGTTTTGAAAATTTTCAGCTGCATCCCGCCACTTTACTCAGTTGAGTACACCAATTCTACTCCACCCACATATAACTTTTTAAAAATTTTTGATAATCTCATATCAATTTCGTACCTAATGAATAAAAACATAAATGAAAATTATATAAATTACAACAAAGAGTGTATATTTTTTTTATCTAAAAACTGTTTCCATGTCAATTAAATAAAATCTGTAGTTTAATTTAATAAACATGATTATTTCATTGACGTCAATTGTTGAACACATTTTCTAAAGACATAACAGACCTTAAACTTCTTAAGATCAGTACAAAATAAACTAATAAAATTTTGTTACCAGCTACTCTCAGAGTAATTTCATCTGTGGGTGCTTTGCTTTTATCTCCTTGTTTCTCTGCTCTTATTTATCTGACTACCAACATTTGACGTATTTAGCAATAAACTTAAAACATTTAAATGAAAACAAAGTAATAAAGCAATTAAAAATTGTTTTTCTTAAGGTTTATTTAGAAAACGTGTGTTTACACAAGAATTTGTTATATAAAGTAATGCGCAGAAATTTGAAAAATAAAAACTATACATAATTTTTTTTTCATAATAATTCTTTTGATTAGGAGAAGCAACAAAAAGTAAAAATTTTAATTTTAATAATAAGTAGAGAAGGACAAATTATTGCATAATTTCGTTTTGTAACTAAAACAACCCGCGATGCAATTTGACCGTAATCGAACCGGCAATACCGACATTAAATTGGTTTCTGTTTGCTTGCTAAAAATTTAAAGATGAATCAATAAATTTTGATTTTAATAACACTGTGATAGTCGAAAAAATTAACTTCGATGAATCCTATTCGAACTATTAGGGGGGAGTCCCCTGAGTGCGAAAGTACATTTTGATTTTGAAGCTTACATATGTTGAGGCCAATGTTAGGAAAATTTTGGTAAAACGAAATAAAAACCTGAAAAAATGGCTAAAAATCGTTACTTTTGATCGACATTAATGGTTTAAATTACTTGAAATTTTGAAAAAAAGTCAAAATATTCCGTAAATGAAAGTTAAGATGGCAAAAAAAAACTAATACAGTCGAATAAAAATTTTTTAAATAGCGCAGATTTAGCTATATCCATGAAAAATGGATATATACCGATTTCTCAAAAACTGGAGCCAATCGGACAGTTCCAAATGTACTTTCGCACTCAGGGGACTCCCCCCTAATAGTTCGAAAAGGATTCATCGAAGTTCATTTTTTCGACTATCGCAGTGTTATCAGTCGGAATGAAAGTACTGACGAATTGTATGTAATTGTTGTAAATATTTATTTTATAACACCAATGCTTTGAAAATTCACTTTATTTTCATGATTTCACTTAAAATTTAAGGAATTTTTAGTATTACAGCCATATATTAAAAATTCTCTTTAATAAATAAATTCATAACTCCAGCATTGTATTCCGACAGAAATCAAAACGATCGTTTGTTTTTTATAAGCATAAATTCCGATCACTTTGACTTTACTATGAACAATCGAAACAGTTTGAGTAGACAAAACCAGCCATTTTTGTATTAAAATTGTTTAAAAATATTAAAAATAAAAATATTCATATGTGCATATTTGAATAGATAACAGCCATTATAAATATCGTTGCCTTAATATAGAAAGCCCTAACTTTTTTTATTTTGATATCGCGTTTTTTGGCTTATATCGATAACTTCAACTATTGAAATAAATAACGCGATTTGAAAAATTAATGAGTTCGAAGCTTTATATATTAAGATATATTAAGGATATTTATATATTTATTCAAATATGAGTGCAGTGCGTACTATGTAATTCATCAAAATTTTATTTACATGTATTTTATTAAATAAATCTTTTTTGTTAATTAAAAATGTTTTTGAATTTTATTTACATGGAAAAGGGAAAACGATTGTTTTATACATACACTCCGGTTCACTTATTTAAAGGCACTAAAAATTCCATATTCAGCAGCCTGTATATTTTGCAATTTTAAACCGATTACAGAATTTTAAAATGGAAATGGAAGCTAGACATCTTGAGATATAAAAAAAAATTATGACAACAAAAAACCACTTAAGTAAAGAACTTTTTTTAAGCAATTTATAAAAAAAAAGTCCCAAAATATGTTACTTATTCTGGTTCACTTGAATAAAGGCATTTTATTTTTTATTTTTTGTTATTTTTAAAGTAAGCGATGATTTTTTGTAGGGAGCGTTTCTTTATTACAATTTATTACATCTTAATCATTTTACGAGTCAAAATTGAAAAAAAAAATTATATCTATCGGAAAAAGCTAAAATCGATGTTTACCGTTCTGAAGGATATTCTAACCGCGCAATAGCTAAACAAATTTAACGAACCCCAACATTTGTCGACAATTACATCAAGGACCTCTAGGGATTTTCAAAAATTTTAAAGGAAAATCATCAGAATTGCTTTAATTCTGCCTTATCCTTGTCAAAAATAAGACCTCAAGCTGAAGTGCCAGCGAGCAAGTCATCAGAACGCGGAGTAATTAAGAGCTGTGAGTATCTTAAATACCTGAAATTACAAAAAAAGCCGACACTTAATGCTCCTCGTAAGGAAAAGCGGCTTCAATTCGCAAGAGACTACATGGTATAGGATGTGCAGCAAAGAGGTCATGTAAATGACTGGAGAACCGTTGTATTTACGGACGAGAAGAAGTTTAATTTGGGTGGGCCTGATGGCTACAACTATTATTTCCATGATCTGCGCAAATAAGAGCGATTTTTGAACCGACATCTCATCCGAGAGGGCGGCGTTATGGTGTGGGGTACTAAGACGTACTATGGCACCATCGAAGTTTATAAGTCTGCCAGATGACATAGGTTTTTGATACCAGTCTAGTTAGATCATATTACCCTCTCGAAGGATTAATGTGTCTAGGTATGGCAGTTTGTTGCATTTTTCTCTTTCTACAGTAAATTGTTTATGTCTATTATATTCATTCAATGCCCTTAGTGCTTCGTCAACTTGATTAGTTTTAATTATCCCAAACAGGTCGTCTACATATTTCGTCATTACTCTAGGTTTGATTTTCAGTTTTTCCAAAACAGTGTTCAGAAGTTCTTCCCATTGGCATACCTTTATTTTGTTGATAATAAAATTCTTTAAATTTAAAATATCTACAATCTCTAATGCAAAATCTCAACATTTCCATAAATAGCGTCTTAGGTATTCTTATGTGTTTTTCTAATATATTCCAATAGTTTTCAATTGTATTCATCGCTAGATCCACTGGAATGCTGGGGAACAATGAAATTACATCGAAAGAAATCAATATTTCGTCATCTTTAATTGGAGTATTATCCACCTTCATCTTAAATTCTTTTGAGTCTTTTACGATATATATTGAATTAGTTGTCAAGTTTTTTAAAATGTTCGTTATATATTTGCTAAGTGCATATGACGGTGAATTGTCTGAAGAGTATATTGGTCGTAAAGGCATATTTTCTTTATGTACTTTCGTTAAGCCATGCATTCTTGGAGAGACTGCAATCCTATTCATAAGTTTATTTTTCTCAAATTGATTTATGAGATTCAAATTGAACAATTTTTCTACCAAGCTGTTGTTCTTATTTTGTAAGCTTAGTGTAGGATCTCTCTTTAGTCGTCTATACTTATATGCACATATCCCCGATAATATTTTGCATTCGTAGAAGGTAGTCGATTTTATCCATTGCTACGGTGTTATTGCCTTTGTCTGAATTTAATATAATTATGTCCTTATTCTCTTTTAAGAATTTTTCAGTTTGTTTCACTGTGTCAAATATTAATGCGTCTCTAATATCTGGTTTAACTCTTCTTTTGGGGTCTTCTAATAAAGTTAGAAATTTTATTCGAGCCATTTCTTGTTTTTCCTTATCACAAATAGTTTGGATACATTGAACATCTGAATAATGGCATGTTATTTTTAGTGTAGGGTAATCCAAATTTTGGGCCTAAAGATAGTATCGACTGTATGTTAGAAGGTATAATTTTCGTTGTTTTATTAATAAACCATTCCTTATTGAAAATCATTCTCATATTTGCGATTTCATTGTCTCTTATTTTGACAAGTTTTTTGTTCAGTGTAGTGTTGTTGTTGTGTTTAATATTATCATAAATAATTCCTTCACTTAACATAAGCATTTTAAAATCATATTCTCTTAAGTTATCCTTTATACTTACTCTTAGTATTCTTAATGCACTAATATGTTTGTGTATTTGTTGTATTAATAATCTTAAAATTATCATATGAAAATTATAAATATGTTTTTTCAATATTTTGCCGAAATTATTAGTTACATTACCATTTTGAAAGAATATGTTGTAGGTGTTAACAGATGAGTTAGATAGAAATTATTGTTGTTATTACGGTTTTTAATTTATTTTGTTATAAATGTATGTACATATTTATTATTATTTTTAGTTTTAATATTTTCCCTGAAGATGAAATATCGGATAGGATTAATAAATGAAAACAAAAAACAAACAAAAGTTTTTATTTTTATTTATTATTTAAAATAACAAGGAAATGTAAAATTACAAGCAGTTTGTTTCATTTATGCGAGATTTTCGATGAAAAGAAGTTCAGATAAGAGAACACTGTTTCAGTTGAACGAACTTATTTTAAAATTGCTCTGTAAAAAGAAATTATAGCAATAGAAGTAAAACATTTGTGATACTCGTATGTTTTTCATTTCAGATTCATTTTGAAAATTGAAATATGTTTAAGCTTCCAACTATATTTGAATATAATAAATAGTTAATTATATTTAATTGAAATGAGCAGTCGCTAATAGGTATTTCGATACCATTAAATTAAAACATTTTTCGTTTACGCGGTATTTGTTTTATATAACTTAGCATATTTTTTAATCAAAGAATATTTCAATTAAGCAGGTTTTCTTTTAGGCGGGTTTTCTTTTAAACGAATGCAAGTGCTTTGAAATTGATCACAAATAATATATAAGAATTTTTATTTGTATTAAGTGATTTTTACATTTATGGCTTGATTATGGATAGCAACCGAACTTCAGTTGCGTTGCCAGCCGGCAACTAAAACTTTCTGGTTGCCAGAAAATCACTAAAGGCCGTGCTTCACTCTCCTACAGAATCGTACGATTCATTCGCAGGAAAATCGTGCAAAAATCTGACCGACTTTAAAAATCGTTTCAAAATGGTGTTGTTGGTGCCATACTATTGTGGCGGTAACCCTTTAAACAAACCCACATAAATACTAAAAATAAAATTATTGGTAACCCTAGAAAAACCGAGAAGAGAAAAGTTACGAAAGCGGCACCAAACACATTTTTATAAATTTCATATTAATAAATAAAGTATTTAAAAATAAAGTAAATTGACGTGTCCTTATTTGTGTGGAAATAATATACATATTATTGGTTATAAAAAGTGGTCTGTAACCAAACTATCATACAAAACTGATGCCAAACTTCTGGTTGACAATAAATACTCCTCTGATCGCAGAAAAACTATCATTTTATGAAAATTTTCATAAAATTTTACAAATCGCACGACTAGCCAAAAAATCTGTCACACAGTTGCATTTTTAGTACACACTACCATACTTTTTCAGCACACATTTCATATTTGGCAGATCGCACGACTGTGTATGATAGTGAAGCACGGCCTTCAATAGCAACTGAAACTGGAACCTCTCAGTTGCCAGTTGCTATCCGTAATACAATTGTCAGCAACTGACAACGCAACTGGTGTTCGGTTGCCATCCATAATCGACCCATTAAACAGCGCGCTCTTATCCGAATTCGTTTTCGTTTCGTTTGTTTATTTACAGACAGTATAAAAATTGTCAGATGCAAAAAAATTCCTCATCTGACAATTAAAAGTTGTCTGTCAATTACCTGAAAATTATGTGACAATGAAAACGAATTGAGTTCAGACAATTTTTAGATGTCACACAATGTTTTGTCAGTTTTTTGTATTAAAATTCACTGACAATGGTTTTTCCTGCAACGTTGTCCGACAAAAATTGTAAATTCGGACAGTTGTAAGTTGTAATTTACTGTCAATATTGTTTGATCTGGCCACTGTCTGTTCTAGTGATGTTACGAATATCAATTTGTAGTATTCGCAAATACGAATGCGAATACGAATACTTGAAACAATATTCGCCAAATACGAATACGAATATCACTTTTAAGGCTTAGGGTATTTAATGTATCAAATTTATTTGGAAAAATACCTCCCTTTGTGTCAGTAACAATAAAATGAAAAAAAAAATGTCACACTAGTCTAGATATTTATCATTGAGATGCCGAATTTTAAGACCTCTACTAAACATTTTTAAATTATTTTATTTACATACTTTGAGATTTCGTTTTTCTCTCTCTGTTTGCGCTTTTAATTAAATTAGTAATTCAGTGCTGTTTCGGAGAACATATTTTCGAAGATTGCGAAATTCTAGTTCTTCCATTTTTAAAGTAAAAATATATTTTTGGACATTTTATGTACTTTTTTAAACTTTATGTATTTTTTCTTTAAAAAGTATGTGCAAATTATTCGAGAAATATACGCTAGAATTTGGCACATACGAATATCTTGAAATGGGCGAATAATCGAATACGAATACGAGTACTCATAACATCAATAGTCTGTACAGATCCTTAGTTTTCATGTTGAATTATTAGATGCGTTTTAAATCATAGTAAATATATTTGCAATTTATGATCTGATGCACGCAAACGGGAGATAAAATAAATCT
Source organism: Lypha dubia (assembly GCA_947311025.1). NCBI lineage: Eukaryota > Metazoa > Arthropoda > Insecta > Diptera > Tachinidae > Lypha > Lypha dubia. The sequence continues at coordinate 54,995,311 of OX371264.1, forward strand.
CGGGCCCAAAAAAAATTTTAAATGTTTGAGTAAAGTTTCCCCAATGGCAAAGTTAGTTCATTTATTTATTCAGCTTTTGACAAAACATACAACTTTTAATGGTGTAGTGAAAATATAATAGCAATTATTACAGAAATTTCGATATAAAATTATTTAAATATTTTTTTAATATCGTTATTATCAGCAGGAAAGTTAAATAAATAAAGTTGAACTTGGAACATGTTGAGCCATCGTAGAAAACTAAAGCGAACATCATCCTGCTTGAATTCCTAATTAAAGTAATTAATTCGAGAATGGATAAATCTGCTTTTGAATATTATTGGGGTTTATTACGGTTCTCGATTCGACTTCGACTGCTGTAATAGATTAAAGAAAAATGTTGTGTGTTTCTTTAATCTAGTACAATAGTCGAAGTCGATGCGACAACCGTAGTAAGGCCCATTATAATATTTTTTATGATGTAAATTTGCTATTGATTCTTCCTTCAAATATTTTTTCATATGTCTTCATATCCACTATGAAAAATTTAAATGGTCTATTAACTTTGAACGTCGGAGCTGAGATTCGATTAGGAAATACAGCTTCTGTTTGTTATAAAATAAAAATAAATAAATAAAAATATTAATAAATACTTTAAACTGAAAATCAAGGCAAGACTTTAATTAAGTTCACACAATTGCAAGGTTACATATATATATATATATATACCCATTTATCAATATAAATATATGTATGTATATATATGTATTAATGTGTTTGTGTATGGCTTGATCTTAAGTCATACTCGAACATTGGGCCTTACTACGGTTCTCGAATCGACTTCGACTGTTGTAATAGATTAAAGAAAAAGACAAAATTTTTCTTTAATCTATTACAGCAGTCGATGTCGATTCGAGAACCGTAATAAACCCCAATGTAATTTTGACCTACAGTATATATGTATATGTACATAGACGTATGTATGTATGTATGTATGTACATATTATATATAAATGTGGTTCAAGCAACCCTGTAAATTTTAATAAAAAATCTGTGCTTAAGCCAATTTTATTCCAAAAAGTGACAATCAATTGAAAGTTTTGAGAAAGTTTTATCCTAAATTAGCTTTGTACTTTATTTTTTTTGATATAAAAAAAACGGATCCATGTAAAATAACCCGAAATATGTCCTCTAGGCCAAACTTAAAAATGGCAGCAAAATTTTATATTAAAAGTATCAATACAAACTTTGGGACAATTTTTCTTGTGGTTTTGGTATAATTTTTATTTTTCAGTTTAATAAATATCCCAAGAAAAATATGAAAAAAGAATTTTTGGGATATACATACATATTTCTTTTGCTATTTTGGGGCAACTTTGCATTTCTAATTTGCAGCCGATTTCCATTTCATAATAAAGTAAATAAGAAAAATTGCCCCAAACTCAAAATAAAAAATTTAAACATGGCACCAAAATAGGAAAAATGGCCATAAAAAAATTTTTTTTGTTTTCAATGTGAAAATGTTGAAACAATTTTTAATTTTTTAGTTTGAGGCCATTTTTAATTTTTAACAAAAACTAAAATCATGGAATGCAAAAAACACTAAAACGTTCAATAAAATAAAGTAGTTTTCGAAATCAATAAAATTGTAAATAAATACGTACCGGTAGCAGCAGCAGCTGTTGCGCCTGCTTCATTGACCTCAATAAAAGCTTTATGGACAATTGAACTTACATACAAATCCTTAGAAGATTTTAACATATTATTAAATTCAGCATTACTTGAAAACATCCGTTCAATTCCCATCTTTATACAATTAAAAAAAAAAACATATTTAAAATATTAAAAAAATAAATTGTGGAGGAACCAGAGGACAGAAATTATAGAACAAAAAAATTAAAAATCAAATTTCTTACCATATTCAAAGGTTTCTGCAAATCAACTTCGAATTCATACTTGAATCGTGGCAAAGATACATCAACGTCATTAAGTTCATACGTATTTGTATTGAAGTTAAATTCATCAAATATTTCAGAAAAAGGATAAGTTTTTAAATTTTCTTCTATATCAGACAGATGTGCATTCTTGTAGGGTAATAGAATCAACATAGAAAAATTGGAATTTTTATAAGGCATATTCAGAGCGTAAGCTTTTAAATTCTTTATATTCGCAAACTCGAATGGATTCTTTTGGAACATCATTTGTACATCAAACGTAGAATTGTCCGCCAAATAGAAAGGTTCAGTAGTAGTCAAGCTTTTATTAAACTCAGAAGCCCATTCGCCCTTAAAGTATACAGCATTTACCAACACCAAACGTGTATCCACATTTAATTGATCTTTTGATATCAAATTTCTAATTGTATTATTAGTTTGTTTCTCCACCCAAGAATTTATAGCTTTAGCAGATCCACTACTTTTGGTAAAATTTAGGCCAGCGATTTCTGCCAAGAATTTCTTTGTTAACGAATTGTAAAAACTTTTCTTAATTCCAAAACCTTTCATGTGATAAATTTTATTGGCAATCTTAAGAATTCCACTCTTCTGATATTCTTTTAAGATTTCAAAATACTTTTGTGCCACTTCTGTGCGCTTTTGACCTGACCCTGTCATTGCTTTATCTATTTCGTTAGCAGTTTCACCATCTGCTCCCATACGAGTCATGGCCAGACATGTTTCTATGGACAACGGAGAATAGAAAATATTTTCTCCACGGTGCTCTGCTTCTATGTTTGAATATAGATTTGCTTCAAAATCTAGTGAAACTCGAGATGAAAGCGCGTGACATGATGAGACAAATACGAAGAAAATACAAAGTATTTGTGAAATTTTAGCTGTAAGAAATAGAAATAAGAATAAATGTTTAGGATTTAAATTAATTAATTCTAATTCTCCTGTACGATCATTTGTCAATTTTATAAAAAAAAAAAAACATTAAAAGAATTATCTGCGCAAAAAAACAACGGTTTTTAAGATAGCACTGTCGAGAATGGGGTGGAACACCATTCCATTTAAATTGAGCTCGAGGGGCTTGGAACCCATCTATCCATCCATCCAAATCTCCTTATGAATTTTTCTTCATATGTTTCAAATTTAATTCAACATTTCTGTTTATAATTAATTAAATTTCTACATTTTTATATAAAAATTACCTTTAGGAATCATTTTGATTTAATTAATTATTTTGGCAAATTTAGCGACAATTTTTTTTTAGTTAAGTTGAAATTATTTAACACTTCTGTGGCTGAAAGCACGATTCAATAAAAACTTAACTTTTAGTTCGTTGGTACACGTCTTATATAGGCGGGATTAGAGAACTTTAATAATAGAACTGTTTTTGAAGTGTTTTTTATTTGCTTAATGATAATTAAAATTTTAAGCAAATAAAATGTTGTTTTTAACTAAAAATTAAAACCGAATTATGATCAGATAATTGTTAGTGTTTGCTCTTTCTACCGAATAACTGAAGTCGAATAATTACTTGCGGGAAGTTAAATTTCTCTTTATCGAATTAAGATGAATAAATTTAAAATATTTAAATGGAAGGGCCGACTAAGCGATTCATTACCTTTCGGTGCTGTATGAAATAACGCTCAACGAAATAATATAAAAAAAAAAATATGAAATGAGTCTCTAAAAATTTCCATAGATTTTGAGAGTTTTTGCATTATGAAATAATTTTCAATATATTGGGGATTATCGGGGCATGTTCTGAAAATCACTTTTTTGTTAAGTGATTTCAAATCACTGAAGAGATGTTCTGGGCGCACAATTGTTGGGAAACCAGTCGGATTACAGATGTGACGATTTCAAATCTCCAATTTTTTTTAGGTATTTTTCATTAAACTCTGCAATAAAATTATCACACACCCACTTAAAATGGTTTGGTTTTGCAATAAAATTAATTATTTTACTAAGAACAATCAATCTACAAATCTTTAAATCAATTATTGAAGATGCATAAAAAATATTTGTAAAGAAAGAAAATCAGATGTTTTCTCTTGATTTAGAACAACGAAATCACTAATAAAAATTAAAAATCTTGTGATTTTCAGAATACCTAAATATCACTTCCGTAATATCAAAATCGTTTGTGATTTAAAACTACCCTGATGTCAGAACATGCCTGTATTTCATTGCATTTTGAAAGTAATTTTTTTTTTTGTTATGGAATTATGTACGAAGAAATTAGTATTTGGTCATCTTTGATTAAGGAAATATATTTGAACTTATTTCTTATGAGCCCATAAAAAAATTCTGCACTTATTTCATATATTTTATATATTTATGTGTCAGTTTCAGTTAAAAGGGATCTATGGGAAATAATGAGTTTTGGAGAAAAACGATTTTAAAGTTAACAAGTTAATTTTGAAACGCCTGAACGCTTTTACAGCTCCAAACCCGTTATGAGGGGGTTTTGGGGTCGCTGATTACGAATCTGGTATTGGATTTTGAAAATTCGAAATGGCGGATCCAATATGGCGGACTATTTTTTGTAATGTTATTGAATTTGTATGAAATTCGTCACTCAGTGTTTTTCGGGGTAGCTGGTACTGAATCTAAAGTCAGACTTTCCAAATTCAAAATGTCGGAGTCGGTCCCGAAAAACGCCGAAAGGCAAGTTTCAAGTAAATTTTTTTAGTTATTTCGTTATGAACCAAGTCCCAAAAATATAGACTTATTTCAATTAACGCTTGGGAATAATTTTATTATTTTTTTAATTTATTTATTTAAATTTTTGGGATTTATTTTATTATTGTAGGTCCAATTTAAAGGCTGGTTATTTCATATAACCCCATTTCAGGGATTAATTAAGGAAAATTCCTTACCTTTTTATTCGAATTAAAGTTTATGGTTGATTTTCTTAATCGAATGATTTAATGACATATGTATGGGTGACGCATTTAGCATGAGATAAAAGATATTTAGATAAGGAACATAAAAAAAACAAATTTAAGAAATAGATAGTTATTACACTAGTCAACAAGATTTTGTAACCATAATTGTACTAAGGAGTTTTATCAAACTTGAGTGGCCACATTATAAAGTAATAAAATACTTTTAATAACGACGTTTTTATATGTTTTATCTTGTACTGTTTTAGCTTAAGGGGCTTAAACCAAAATAAAATATATATTTATCTTTATAGTTAATAGACTATAAGGTTTTTGTGATGGACCTTATGCACACATTATACAACCTATTTTGGCAAAACGTGTACGAAATAATTATTAATGGAAGTGCTCGATATATTGTGGGTTATTTTCGGTTCAGCATTTTGGGTGCTATTAGCGTTTAAAGTTGCTAAGTCAATTTTTTACAAAAATGAGATTTTGATGCAGTTCGATTGAAAATTTAAAAATACAACATTTAAAAAAAAATTTTTTGTAACTATTTATTTTTTGTGACGCTGTTTGTCAATGATGTGTAAAAGTGCTAAGTCAGCTGTCGTTAGCTTCATGTGTAAAAGTGCTAAGTCAATTTTTTAAATTTTAGAGGACAGACTAAAAACGGTCCTATATTTTGAATAGTAAATATTTTTCAAAACGTTAAATGCAATTTTTTTTACGTAAAGCCATCTAAAATCAAAAAAATTGTATTTAAGATTTTGGGAAATATTTAATATTCAAAATACAGGACAGTTTATCCACATCCACTTACATACATATCATGTAAACAGTCCTTAAGAACATCCACTTGAGCAGCTTGTGTTGCGTAAACGCATTATATGTGCTAAATAAATAGTTTTGAAGTTATATTTTTAGCAGAAAAGGTGAGAAATTACTCTTTTTACTTTACTTAAAACGAAATGTAAAAAATATTTGTTTATATTGGAAAATTCTAATGAATTTGAACGGCAACAAAAACGGTGCGGCACAGTGCCTTCAATGCACTGATAATGCTTCTTTTGGTATCGAAGCTGATGATGGAGTTATTGGACTGGTACCATACGGCTTTAATAGTGATTCGAAAAATTCTTTTGACATGCTGGTAAGAACCAAAAAGCGAATGAAAAGAAAACAAGTGGAAAATGATTCTTGGCTTGCCGCAAAAAATAAAAAGCGACGAGAATGTGGTAAAAGGTATTACAGGAGGCGGTAGGAAGGTGATGTCTGGAATTATACAATAGTAAAAGAACCGCGAGCAATGAAGGCAAGGTGTAAATGTATACAAAAAACTGGTACTTCTACTATGAAATGCGCACAGGTGACCGATGCCCAAAGACTGCAAATATTTAAAAACTTTTGACAGATGAACTGGAACCAAAAAAAAATATATGTCAATACTTTAGTTCTCACGACTAAGCCTGCCCAGACTAGAAATCGCACCAATCCAAGCGTCTCCAGAAGAGCCCCAACTTTAACATACCACTTGAAAGTAACCACCAAAATTTACGCGTATGTAGAACATTGTTCTTAAACACATTGAACGTAGGTAGACACGTAGGTAGGTGCTCACAATAATGCCAAAAATAGAGTTCAAACAAACTGTTCTAAGGACAAAAAAGCCATCCATTTATTTTTTGATTCTTTACCTGTTATGGAGTCTCATTACTGCCGAGCTGTAACGCAAGAAAAATATATTTTGCCAGAATGGCGTTCGAAAAAAATGCTGTTTGACTTTTATTCTAAAGATTGGTGCCCAACTCAAAACGTCCAACCACTATCGTTATCTTCGTTTTATTCGATATTTGAGAAAAGAAATCTGGCCCTGTTTGCACCAAAAAAAGATCAATGCGAGGTATATGCACGTTACTCTGTCGGCACTATCCCAATTGAAGTCTACAATCTTCATCAAAATAAAAAGGAAGAAGCAAGACATGAGAAACATAAAGATAGATCTGAAGAATCAATTGTATTTACAGTTGACCTTCAAGCAGTGCTATTGGCTCCAAGATCACAAGTTAGCAGCTTGTACTATAAAACTAAATTGCAGGTACACAATTTAGTGTTTTACAACCTTATAAACAAAAACGGGTACTGCTTTTTATGGAACGAAACTGAAGGCGGAGTTAATGCAGAAGAGTTCGCTAGTATTTGGTTTCACTTTATTGAAAAAAAAATTCTTCCAAGCCTTAGCTACAACGAGGAGACAATTAAAATAATCTTTTTTAGTGATGGATGTGGATATCAAAACCGCAATAGCCTAATGAGTAACGCCCTTCTTAATACAGCTTTAAAACACAATATTACCATCGAACAAAAAATACTGGAGACGGGTCATACGCAAATGGAGGTCGACAGCATTCACTCTGCTATAGAGCACGCTTTGAAAAACAGAACAGTTGACGTTCCAGCTGAATACATTAACATATGCAGAGCAGCTAGAAAAAAAACCTGAGCCATACGACGTCACTTACTTGACTCATGACTTCTTTGAAAAATTTAATAAAATAGAATACTATAAAAGCATTCGTCCTGGACGTGGTAAAGGTGATGCTAAAGTGTCAGATATTCGTGCATTACAATATAAACCAAGTGGAGAAATATGGTTCAAGTTAAGATTCACCAATTCATGGGAGATATTACCCCAACGAATTAATAAGAACATAGTTGCTCTAAACTGGTGCGATTTGGAACAGCTGTACCAAAGAAGAAAACCAATAACTCGTAGAAAATTCGAAGGCTTGCAATCGGTAAAAGCAACTTTGCCTAAAGACCATCATCAATTTTATGATGATTTACCTTATAAATAATTTAATGTTTTTATTTTTACAATTTAATGTTTTTATTATACCCTCACCTTTGAAAAAGGAAAAAGAGGGTAAATATTATCAGTCGGTTTATACCGACTGCACTTTTTTACTTGTTTTTATTTTACTTGATAGCAGCAACGAAGTAAGACTGAAACTATTATTTGTGATAAATTGTGAACAATTTTAAGTTTTTTCTCATTTAATTTCTTATATTCAGAGCAACGAAGTAAGACTGTATTTTTATAACAATAAAAAATTTCCTATCTATTGCTAAAATTATTGTCCAAGAAGACAGTGTAGGTTATTTTTTATATATTTTCATTCTTATTTATTTAACAGGCATACAATTAAGAAAACTACATTAACAGTTTCAAAAAAGAAGCTTTACTAAAGTTTAAAGTTATTGAGTTTTTTGTCTCTCCTATAAAATTTGAAAAACTTGACTTAGCACTTTTACACATGAAGCTAACGTAATATTAAATACAGACTTACTACTCATCCATGTGAGATAAAAAAAAAAAAAAAAATACGAACAAATCGGGAATCCTTCAACTCGTTTTGCAAAAAAGTAACAATAAAGTAAGCGAGATGTTGAAGCGTTCATCTAACGAAAACAGAGGCAGAGAACTCAGTAAATAGATTTAGCTTACTGGAACCCCTTTAATTTTTGCATTAAACTGTTCTGTTTATTTCTTAAAATATGGCCAATATGGCATTAAATAAATGATGTTTCTTTTCTTGGTTTACATCTAAAACGCGTTCGATTGTGTCTTCCGTTAGTTATATGTACTGGTATATACATATGCATAAGTATATATTTATGTATATAAAATGTGGTAAATGGAAAATTTATTAAAAGATTGAATAGCATTTGAAATATGTAATTTTGTTGTCTAGTGTTATCAGCGAGCACGTATTTTGTCAAAAAATTACTCTGGCCTTCACGAATACATATCTTTTATATAATTTTCTTTGTTAATATTTTGTTTGTTATATTATTTTTATGATTGTAGTAGATTTGCGTCAGAAATATTAACTGTCTCATAGATAAAAGCTGTATAAACTTAAAAGTAAAAACAAACAAAAATATTTTCAACCAAATTACCAACTTCGAAAAGTGGAAAAAAATTGGCTGATGAGAGGTGTAGCGGACTTGAATTCGGTAAGCTGAAATGCTTCCATAGTCTTATTCGATATTCGAATGTTCCTAAATCTCTTAGCGTTTCGAAGTTTCATTAATAAATTAAAACTAAATGAAATATTTTTTTATTTTTTTTTTTAAAAATTTTTAATTAATGACTTTGAGTCTTTGTTGAATATTAGTAATGACCAATCAGAAATGGAGAATTTCAGGCTAACCAAAAATTGTTTCAATATGTAAAAATAGAATAAAAAGAAATTATACAATTCACGTATTCTTTTTCTGTTGAAAACTTGGTTAAATAATTGATATTCTATCCGAAGACTCTGATCCACAGGATTTTTATATACCTGGTTATCATCTCCTGATCGCAGGGGTCTTGCAATGAAGATGCATAATGAAGTTGTGTATCAGTGCCAGCAACCATTAGGCACGTCTGATCCTGAGTTTAGCAAACGCGGCAAGTGATGAAACCTTATTCAACTTCGATTTCCTTTCCGAGAGAGAGAGAGAGAGAGAGCTGTCCGAACTGTGAAATTGTCGTTGCTGGTGATTTCAATGTTCACAACTCATCTTGGCTTCACCATTCGAGTCACACAACTCCGGAAGGCCAATATATTGAGCTTTTCGCCGCGCATAATGACCTTGCGCAACTAGTGAATGAGCTAACATATATTTCAGGTGTTGAATGGCTTCATAACAACAATCTCGACCTTTTTCTCACCTTGCACCCTGGAAAGTACGAAGTGAGTGTTAATGCACCTCTTGGTAACTCGGATCATTGTACCATTTCTGCCACCTTTTCGTTCTCCAAACTTCGCAACGTCTCCCAATCCGAAGCTTAACATAAAAAGTCTCCTCAGCCGATTCCAATGTAACGCCAATTCCCAAAAATGTTGGCGGCCAACAAACCTGAAAATTACCGCCCAATTGTCATTAGTTCTGCGTTTTCAAAATTGGTGGAAACTATGTTGAATTTCCATCTTGCGAAATATATATAGTCCAACAGTTGACTGAGCAACCGGCACTATGGCTTTCGTAGAGGGCGCTCTACGAGGGACTTACTAGCTTTCCAATCGGAAAAGTGGTGTAACAGCATTCATCCCTTTGCTTTGGTTCCGTTCTTTCTCCTACCCAGTTTCTTAATGACCTTCAAACCAGTCTATTCTTCAACCCTGTCTACTCTTTTACAGCTGACAGCATCGTCGTTCATTCAGTAACAATATGACTGGAAATGCTGCTTCATCTGTAATTATGGAGCGTAAATATTGAGGAATCAGAAGCTCTCGATATTCTTGGCATGAAAATTCATTGTGATACTTGATGGAATGATCACATTTTTCATGTCTCAATAGAAGCATTCAAGTCCCTCGGTTTTTTAAGACGGTGTAAGACATACTTCACTCCATCTCATCTCCTTTATATTTATACCACCTTTATCCGACAAAAAATGGAATACAGGGAATACATGCGTGGGATAAAAAAAACTATTTTGAAGTTACTCGACCCCGTACTGGATAGGGCGAAGAAGCTTATTGAGTCCCTGGAGTATCGAAGCAATGTGGGGTGCGTTTCACTGTTCGATCGCTACTACAACGGAATATGTTCTAATGAAATCAGTAAAGTTTTTCCCGAAACGCATCACTTTTCGCGTACAATACGCTCTTCTGAGGGAGCACATCCCTTTGTGGTCGATATACCAGTGAGCTGTACTAAACATTACAGGGAGAACTCGTACTTTAGCCGAAATGTTCGTAAGTGGAATAGACTCCCCGCAGAGTTTTTTCCTGTCACTACTCTCTTTATCATCCATCCAAAATAGTAGCCACTTTACATAAGTTGTAAAAATAGGCGAACGAACATGTAGCGGCCTTGAAATCGGTATTCTGATATGTTCTGCTAATCTGATTGGATATACTAATGTTTTTCAAAATAAGAACTCTTGAGGGTGGTGTTGGCTGAGGTGGTTAGCGCGTTGACTACTAATCAAAAAATGACTTGGGGCCTGGGTGTTTGAACCCAGCAAGTCAATCAACATCACTAATTTCTCTAATGTAGATAGTGGGACATTGTATTAATTGTTGTCGCACTATTTAAGTGATGAAGGCATAGCACTGGTCACTAAAAAACCTTTCCGACAGCGATTGATGCTGTTCCAAGCTACTGTACACAACATCGTCCTCCTTCGTCGATTATCAGAAACAGCAGCGAAGTAAAACAATTAATAAAATACATGCTAATTAAGCTTAACAAAGTTAATGGGTCTACTTAACACCGGAGGCGCCTCAACACTGCTATAAAAACTAACATAACGTGCACAGCAGAGTTGTAAAAGAGTTAAGCCTTCTAAATATTCAACATCTATCTTCTATACTCTATCCCTCTCCCCGAGTTCAGGCACAATGCATTGCATACGTAGGGGTCATCCCCTGATTGGTGGTCCTAATTAAAAAAAAAAAAACTCTCAAGCTACGTTCACATTTATTAAATACTCGTACTTATAGCTAAAAAAATATATTGGAAATAAAAGAATTAACTTTGAAGTTTCTCTCTTGGTTACGTTTTTTTTTAGTAATTTGAATTTTTATTAATTCAATAAAACTGGACTTGAGCTGATAATATTAATATAGGTTCAAATAATATTCATGTTTAATAATATACAAATATGAGATAGTTTTTAGTAAATATTTTTTTGTTATTATGAAATGTTTCTTATGAAAGACTAAATTTCTATTTCACAGCATCAAGGAAATTTTTAAAAAATTTCCATAGTTTAAGTTAATGTTTTTTAGTGTACGTGTATAAAACATATCACACCCTAAATACAAAAGGGTCACAACTCAAAATACTAAAATTTTCAGGAGAGACAAAAAACTGTTTTCGTGCAGAAGCAACACACTTAACATAAAAACAGACACATACATGGGACTTTTTCGTTGGCATTGAATTTTCATTGGCATTATTTTCAGCGTTGCCATTTTGGTGCTTTTCGGGTATATTTTGGTGCTTTTTTACTTAAGCAATACCCGAAATTTTGCTAGTATTCAACTAGTAATCAACATTTTTGACACTGAACACTTTTCCTACTATTCTTCAAACACACCTAATACTTTTATAACCAACTGCGTATTATTTGCATCTATATTTTGATTAATACTCGCAAACTGTTAAGAGTTTGAATTCTAGAATTTCTCAAGCACCTTTTTTTAAATTCGTGCAGTGATCTTACTTTTAATAGTACATATCCTTTGATTTGTTTGTTGTGCAATTTTAAGCAAGAAAGAGCCTTGGTTATTATCAAGCTGCACAGTTATTAAAAGTAAGTTCTTCATTGATGTTAAAGTTCATATGTGTTAAAGTTCATATGTGTTAAAGTTCATCATCTAACAATGGCTTTCCCTTAGATCGAAAAACAAAGACTTATACATATAGAAAAGCTTGGGAAAATGATCCAGCTGTTAAAAGGTGGCTTAGATCAGCAAAAGATAAACTAAAAGCATATTTTATTTGTTGTAATTGTGAAATAAATGCACGATAAAGCGATTTACTCCGACAAAGGCACACAAAAAGCCATGAAAAAGCAATAGATCTGTTAGTGCTGTGGTTAGTGCTTTTGTACCCGAAATTTTTTTCATTTTTACCCTTTTTTACCCTATTTCCATGGGCTCACAGTGCTTTTGATGTTGCAAGAGTTGGCATCACTGATTATTTTAAACATTTACAATGGAAAAAAATCAGTACCAATAAATGTCATTGCTTGTTTTTTAAATATAATTTTTCTACTATTTATAATGAAAAAACAATGAAAGCTTTGAAATACTAATTACAATTGATAAAAAAATAATTAATACTATCTGTATAAAAAAATATATGGCCACATCAGCTTTTGAAAAAATAAAATTATAATTTAAAATACAAACCAAGCTATGTACATTTTTTAATACATACACATACATACATATATATGTCAATAAATATGTGAAATAATATTGACGTTTAATACTGATAATGCTTTTAAAAAACTTTAGCATTGATTATTTGTAATGCTTTTACTTTTTAACTAACTAATAATGAAATTATTTTATTGAAAAGCATTAGCATTGTTCAAAAAATTGATAATGCTAAAAATTTAATTGGCATTGTTTATAAGTCAATGCCAATGAAATCGACAATTAATTAGTCAATTTATTTAATTACTCCCATGTATGAATAGACATAACTGTATTTTTCCAGTTAAAGATGATAGTGATGTGAAAGAAATTTTTGCAGTAGTTAGAGATGTGTACTCTAAATTAATTTATGGAAAAAAGTCAGTTTTGAAAAATTTTCAGTTGTGACCCTTTCGTATTTAGGGTGTGATATGTATACAAGTACATATATGTATGAACATGTATACAAATTTATAAACTCTTCTACAAATTTATAGCTTTTCTCTTTTTTTCTACTACCTGGTAATTATTGTAGCATGATTTCCTAGAAATTTTTATTGTGTACGTGTGTAAATAGAAATATTTTTCACAAATATTTCAATTTTTAGTTCGTCTTACTAATAGTGGCTGTACGCAATATAAGGAATATGACGCAATAGAAAACTTTGTGAATTGGCTGATAACATTTAATTTGCGGAAATTCAAAACGCTAAAATAAACTCTACATCGCTGCCTTCAACAGAAGAATAAAAACTAAAACATTTGTGTTTGTTTTATATATTTATGTACATATATTAAAAAAAAATAATAATATTTATTTGCTCTACTTCAAATGCGTATTTATTTCCTTTTAATTGTTTAATTTCCGTCCAATGGGAAATCAAATAGTTTTGAGACGAAAATAATCCAAATTCGATCAATTGAAGTTGTAAAAATATTTTTTATCTACCCTGAAGGAAGCATGGGGTTATGCATGGGTACATGTCAATATATTTGTCTACAATTATGGTGTCTTTTTGGTGACAATGTCAACAACTTGTTTTTTTTTGTACCTATTTTGTTTTTGATAATTAGGGAAAATGTTTGACTTTTAAAAACAAATCCTCAAGCTGATGGGCTCAAAAGCGGCGAGTAGCCGACTACAATTGTTTTTATTGATCTCTGGGCCGCCGACTGCAATTTACTCAAAGACACACTTTGGGGCAATTTTTAATTATACGTGCATACATGTACATAGATATATTTCCTTCTGAATAAGCCTTCTCTAAAAAAATAATTTAAATTATTTTATTTGCAAATATTTGTTTCAAGCTGCTTTTTCAGTCGCCGCCGATATTTCTTTTCAGAGCTAGCACCGATTAAATAACATCGGCTTGTTGCTCTGTTGCATTTGTGGCCCAAGCTAAATAGCTGGTTTTGTTAAAAAAAATAATAAAAAGTGATATAAAAAGGTAAGTAAAAAGTATAAAACTAATTATATGTATATTATTGTTTTTGTTTAAATTAGTGTATACATACATACATAGCTACTTACATACATATAATGAGCAAAAGAAATAGGAGAAGATTGGTGAAAAAGCAAAAAAAATCTGTAAAGAAATAGAAATTGTGAGGAAGCATCAATTTATGTTGAAAGTGAGAATTTTCCAGGACACGTAGTACCTAATTGTGTTTTTTTTTATTAAAGAATCGTTCTCCAATTGCAACTTTTCGTGCGCTTTTGCCATTTTATGGTCGTAATGATCGTCCAAGTGTGCTCGCTGTTCGTCGAATTGTTGAAAATTTTGAGCTTACATTTTCTTTTCATACTGTTTAATTGCCAATAAGACAAAGAACCGCTCAAAGTAATGCAAATATTTCTGCCGTTTAGGCAAGTGTTGCTGAAGACCTATATTTGTCGATTCCAAGACGTTCTCAACAATTGGGACTGTCTCAAACCTAGGGATGCCAATCGCGGGATTTTCGGGATCAGTCAATCGCGAAATTCTTTACTTTTGAATGTTTTCTTTTTATATTTTTTTTTTTTTTTGCTGTACTTATATACATACATATTAGTAAAACAAACTTTCATAACTTTCCCCTATAACGCATAAGCATATTTCAAAATCCTGAAAATTGGCATAGCTACTCAAACTAACACCTGCGGATTTTGAGAAAGGATTTGGTTTTGCATCCGTATAAAATTGTTCTCACTCAAGAACTGAAGCCATTGGACGAGGCTACGTGCCACACAGCAAATGCAACAATTGAATTACTACGAGAAAAGTTTGGAGATTCGATTATTTCAAGAAATTGTGATATTGAATGGCCTCCAAGAAGTTGTGATTTAACACCATTAGACTATTTCTCGTGGGGTTTTTGAAGTCATTGGTCTTTCGAAATAAACCAGACTCTTTTCAAGCTTAACAAGTCAATATTGAACGTGCCATTCATGACATACGACTTGATTTAGTGGAAAAAGTGCTCGAAAATTGGGTTCATCGAATTCGTTCCTGCAGAAGAAGTCGTGGAGGCCATTTGAATGACGATTTATTTAGAATTTAATTGTATCGATTGTACTTCACATTAAATATAAAACTTTTGAATTTCCTTAACAATAAGTGTGTTTTTTTTTTGAAATAAATAATGTCACTGTTATTGAAAAACCTTTTATATCACTTAGAATGTGAAGTCTGCAAATAAATTCATATCTTTTTCAAAGCCTCTATTATTTGTTCTAGATTTGTTAAAAATTGAGTTTTTCATTGTAATTTGAAAAATATTATTTGATGTATAAATCCAATGCAGCTGAAAAAAATTAATCAATTACAACGAAATTTTTAATTCCAAGAACCACACAAAATACCCTTGGCCTTTATTTCCATTACCTGCCTGCTAAGCGAACGCAAACCTATCGCAATATATAAGGTTGACTGCACACATATTCGTTCAAAATTGGGTACCTGCGATAAATTGCGAATAAGGTCTTCATTTGTTAATCGATTTTCACGATTTATACCTTAGCTTATTCTTGAGGTATTTAGCTCTCAGCTCAAATGTGCAAAATATAAAATATTTGCTTTTCTTTTTTTTATTGCATTTTTAAACTGAACAAAAAAACGAATTTTTCAAAACAAAATAAAAATTTTCCTTCTGAAATTCCAAAACGATAAAATATAGAAAAAAACTATTTTGAACTAAATTAAATATAAATTTTCTTATGCATCTTTTGGTGTTTTGTTTATGAAAATCGGATGAGTCGTTCTCGAGTTAGGCTGAAATATGTCTTCGTACGTGACTAATTTAGGGGGAAAATATTGCCACGCCCATAAAAAACCCTACGTGGTGGAGAAAAACCGGAAACAGAATTGAGTTTAGCACATCAAAATCCATATAGTCCACATAGTTTTATTTAAAGTTGAGCCAAAAAGTGATTTTGCTGCTGAGTAGTGTTATTGGTATTGAATATAGAGCTCACAAGTTTGAAACACATCGCCATTTTTTCTTTTATAAAAAGAGAACATGAAACACATATTTTATTCATGTACATATGTATGTAGTTGTTTAGTCTAAAGTCACACACGACGATTTTCATTGCCCAACTTTTTCAGATTCTCTTTTGGACTTGCTTTTATGTTCACACACGACGATTTTAGTTGGGCAATTCTTCTGTTTTGTTTAGCTTTTATTTTCTTACAATTTGACATTTGTGCTTCATAAAATAAACAATTTCAATAAAATAAACAAAATGTAGGAAGCTTTTAATAAAAATTTTTACTCTATAAT
Organism: Lypha dubia; assembly: GCA_947311025.1. Taxonomy (NCBI): domain Eukaryota; kingdom Metazoa; phylum Arthropoda; class Insecta; order Diptera; family Tachinidae; genus Lypha; species Lypha dubia. The sequence continues at coordinate 55,011,820 of OX371264.1, forward strand.
ATTTTTATTATTTTTACATATTTAAAACGTGTAATTTTTGCGTTTAATTGAAACTATAAATGATTTACACACCAAGAAGCGAAACACCGAATGGAAAGAAATGTCAAATATTCAAATAAAAAAAAAAGAATGAGAGAATTGCTTGAAATAGCCGGGTACCGGCGATTATTTTTCCCTTTTTATTCCCCTCACCACAAACTGATAAAAATATACATATGTACATATATATATTTTAAGGCGATTTAAGATCGCTTTGGAATCAAATTTTGGACTCGAAATGCACCATTCAATATAATTATTAAATTAATGATACGGTTAATAATTATTTGTTGCACAAAACCAACATTAGTGTTTTCTATTCGATAAAAGCAAATTTTCCGTTAATTATTCCACCCTAAACCCTTGAAAAAAATATATAAAAAATTGGTTTAGTGCTTGTGCATATGTGGATTTTCATAGAAATACTTTTTGTCATTAAGCACTTCACCTTGTTTTTTAAAGAAAATTGTATGTATTATTCGTTTTTTGTTTTTTGTGTAAACCGTAACTAGTTCTAAATTTAGTAAAAGAGGCGGACAATTCGAACAAAATGGGTTAATTGCTGGATGAGGTTTCACGACAAAAAGTAGAATATTCAAATCCAAATTTTATTAAAATATTTACCACAAACTTTAAACATTTAAAAAATAATTTTTAAACCATTTGTTATTCTGATGAAAGTTTTATTTTAATTAATATATAAAATTATACAATTGCTGTCAAATATTTACACTATTGTGAACATTTCATTTCATATTTTACTTTTAATATAACAACTATTTCTTAAACTAATTTACTATTCGTAGTTTTTAATTTAGTCTTAATTTGACGATTATAATTGTTTTTTAAATACATGAATTAATACGGGTGTGCCCAAATCATTCTTTTCTTAGTAACATTAATTTGGAAAAAACCCCAATAATGATTTTTCAAGCAATTCACTAAATTGGAAATCTCAATAAAAAATCATCTATTCTTTCTGGAATATCGCAGGATCGTTTGGCTTTTGTTTCCATCAAATCTGCCATATACATCAACCATCGGATCGAATTAATGGGCAGGCGTAGTAAAAGCGATGATGTGACGGGCCTCAAATCAAATGGATCCACGGAATCATTATTGCTACTAATTTCCGCTGAGAAGAATCTGTGTCAATTTTAACGAATTATATCAACTTATTGATTATTCTTTAAGTTTAAATGTTATCAAGCGATATATTATAATTTTTCTAAATTGTTAATTTGTCCTTTTCCCCACCTATTCGTTTATATGATAAATAATCTTGTATTTTTTGTCACTAAATTCTGTATGAAACCATTATGTAGACTTTTATACGTAAATAAATAAATAAATAAAACAGGTATTCATTAGGGATTTTGCATATTGTTTGTATGCACGTGCATGCTAAAATCTTACAAAGGTCATAAAATAATTAGATCACAAAATGGTGTACATACAACTACAAATTCGCAGAATTAACTGACGTATTTGACAGGTAAAAAAATCTTGAATCATATTTTAGTTGTTTCAGTAAGGGACTGAAAAAAAAAACATAAATCAAACGAAATCCAAAAACAAGTTAAATTTTAATGGAAAATGCAGCAAATTACTATTTAATAATTGTATATATTTACGGCATATAAATAATTGAAAAATAAAGGGTGGGTAAATTTGAGGTTAGGAAAAAGAGTAGTTTTTGGACTACTCCTATGTAATGCAGCCGTGGACCACTTCACTTGTACACATATTTATAGTTAAATACCATTTGTCAACACTAAAAATGTTTGGAATTAAATTGAAACTGTTGCAATTGCAATTTTTAGTAGTATTTGCACTAGTAAACAAATTAATAGTATCAATTAAATTTTTATACTAAAACTAGCTGATCCCGGTGTACTTCGCTACCCCCCTCGTTATAAAATAAAATTAAAAGTATTTATATATCCTATTGTTACGATCGGTCCAGTAGTTAAGACTATATTACGATTTTTAATTTTCCTAAAAAGGAGCGTGGTCCCATCCACTTTTCTCCCGGTACGTATTCCAAATTATGCCAATACCATATGTACCAAATATCATCTACGTAGGTCAAAAAATGCCCAAAATATTGCGATTTAAATTTTTGGGTTATATGGGTGGTGCCACGCTTCTTTGTCCAATCCCGCCCATATTTGCAGCAGCACTAAAAAAATGCACACCAAAGCCGACGTACCAAATTTTGTTCAAATACCGTTATCAGGAGCAGAAATAATAGATTTTTAATTTGTGGTTTGTATGAGAGGTACCACGCCCCTTTGTCCTATCCCGCCTATATTTGCAACAGCACTAAAAAAATGCTCACTGAACCGACGTACCAAATTTTGTTCAAATACCGTTATCAGGAGCAGAAATAATAGATTTTTAATTTGTGGTTTGTATGAGAGGTACCACGCCCCTTTATCCAATCCCGCCCATATTTGCAGCAGCACTAAAAAAATGCATACCAAACCGACTTACCAAATTTTGTTCAAATACCGTTATCAGGAGCAGAAATAATAGATTTTTAATTTGTGGTTTGTATGAGAGGTACCACGCCCCTTTGTCCAATCACGCCCATATTTGCAGCAGCACTTAAAAAATGCACACCAAACCGACGTACTAAATTTTGTTCAAACACCGTTATCAGGAACAGAAATAATAGATTTTTAATTTGTGGTTTGTATGAGAGGAACCACGCCCCTTTGTCCAATCCCGCCCATATTTGTAGCAGCACTTAAGAAATGCACACCAAACCGACATACCAAATTTTGTTCAAATACCGTTATCAGGAACAGAAATAATAGATTTTTAATTTGTGGTTTGTATGAGAGGTACCACGCCCCTTTGTCGAATCCCGCCCATATTTGCAGCAGCACTTAAAAAATGCACACCAAACTGACATACCAAATGTTGTTCAAATACCGTTATCAGGAGCAGAAATAATAGATTTTTAATTTGTGAATTGTATGAGAGGTACCACGCCCCTTTGTCAAATCCCGCCCATATTTGCAGCACCATTAAAAAAATGCACACCAAACCGACGTACCAAATTTTGTTCAAATACCGTATTTAGGAGCAGAAATAATAGATTTTTAATATGTGGTTTGTATGGGAGGTACCACGCCCCTTTGTCCAATCGGACCGAATTGTAAATCTAAACCACCCGGGCGCCACCCAAACGCCTACAAAAAAATTTATGCAAATCGGTCCAGTCAGCTGAAGTTTGTTTAAAGGTTTTTTTAGTCTTATTAACGAATTTCAAAAATATGGAAGAAAAGCATATTCTACACTTAAAATTAGCTCAATAAAGGCAAAAACTCACAAAATCTTGCAACTAACTTAATTTAGTGCTCATTTTCGCAAAATATTTGCTCAAAAATTAGCAAATATTTTTTCCATCGGATTGAGTAAAAAGATAAAATTGTTTTACTTCGCTTCCAGAATCGATTTCTTCGAAATTGGTTTTGGCGATATATGGACCGATTTCCCAATTCTCATTTTTTTCTAACTTTTTTTATCATCAGATTTACTCTGTATTCCCAAAAATTGTTTTACTTTGCTTCCAGGGCCAATTATATCGAAAATCGGTTTTGGCTATATCTCGGCTATATATGGACCGATTTCCCAAATTTTTTGGTTGAATGACCTATTTCTATTATCAGATTTACTTTTTATCACCAAAAATTGTTTTACTTTGCTTCCAGGGCCAATTATATCGAAAATCGGTTTTGGCTATATCTCGGCTTTATATGGACCGATATCGGGAAAATTTTTTTTTTGCCTTCAAATCTCCATAAGAAGTGATATTACCAACTTTGGCGCAAAAAAAAATTTTTCAAAAAATTTATCAAAAAAATGCATAATTTTGACCCCAAAAAACCGGTTTTTTGGATATATCTCCGCTACCCGTGAACCGATATTGCTGAATTTCAATAGCAAACACATGACCGATATTTATAATAGATTGGCGAAAAAAAAAAGTTTCTAAGTCAAGCAGTTTTCAGTGTGTAGAAGTTTATCTACAGCGCCACCTAGCGGAGAGTTACGGAAAAATTGATAGTCCAAAAATTTATTCTATGAAAAATTACTTATACACGCCAAGTTTCAACACGATCGGATGAGCAATGTAGGAGTTTATCGCTTACCAACCAACCAACCAACAAACATTCATTTTTATATATATAGATTATTTATTACAATTAAAACTTTAATTAAATAAATTAAATATTTAATCAAATTTTTTTATACATTTAAGTAAAGAGTTAATTGGTGAAAAATTTTTTTCTGTGAAATCCCCTGTTAAAATTAAAACAAATTCATGGAAGCTTAAAGAAACACAATTTAGTTCCTTTCTTTTCAATTTCTGAATTTTATTTTGTATCTTTTTAAATGTAATGTAAAAGCTGAATTCCCACATTTTGTATGTACTTAAAATATCATTAAATTATATTAGTGACAGAAATACATACATATGTATGTATGTATGTATAAATTTTTATCGGAGTACCCCTGTGGGTACTCCATGGATTAGAAAAATAGAGTAGTTTCGAAACTAATCCCTGTGGGTACCCCTTGGATTAGTAACAAAGAGTAGTTTTTGGGTTACGTGGTCCAGCCCTAGGACATCGCAATGTAAATTGGACCATGTTTTTCCGATACATTTGGAATAGTTTTGGAGTAGTCCTACTCCATTGTGGAGTAGTGCATACACGCATGTATGGAATAGTCTCATTTTTGTAGGGCAATTTCTCGATTTGCCGATTTCAACTCGCCATTTAGCCTGTTGAAAGACCGGGATTCACAAACAACTGACGCTCTGAAAGATAAAATTCGCCGCTGCATGGACGAGATAAGCGAAGCTTTGTTGCAAAATGTGGTTAAAAATTTTGTGAAAAGAGCAGACGTCTGCCGCCGTGCTAGAAGTGGACATTTGCCCGACATGGTGTGTCATTAGTAATTCTCATATTTATACTTTACAGTGGTATTCATTAAACTGAATTTGTCAAATTTGTTTTGTACATCGAATGGTTACATACAAACATACATACATACTTACATACATGATTGATAAAATCTGATATTTTACAGACATTATAAAGTTAATATGTAAAAGATCAATGAAAATAAACTTAAATTAACTAATTACATAATAGTATTTAGAATGTGAATTATGTATATATGTACACAATAATATTTAATAAGTATTGTGTTTTCTAACATTAATTTGAATAGAAATACATCACAAAAGGACATCAAATAGTATAGGACTGCGTAAGTGATAATAATCCTATAAATATAAATATAATCTGTCTCGAGTCAATTCGGTGTATATTGTGATACAACCGATCCAAAAGCACATACATACATATAGAACGTACATACATACCCAGCCAGCATTTGGAAGATTATTTGACGAGCGCGATCATTTCTCGGCTCTTTTTTTAATCGTCCAGACGATTGTTGAAGTAAAATTATATTTTACTCTTCCAAATAATGCTTTTGCGAGTCATTCTGACGATTGTTGGACGAATTAATCGTCGTTTACGCATTTTGGCGGGCATTGGAGGGCTGTTAATAGTTAAAAATCGTGTTTCACTCTTCGAAGAGATTCTCGTGCAAGTTACTTAAACGATAATGATGATGTTTCTTTTCTTGGTTTACATCTAAAACGCGTTCGATTGTGTCTTCCGTTAGTTATATGTACTGGTATATACATATGCATAAGTATATATTTATGTATATAAAATGTGGTAAATGGAAAATTTATTAAAAGATTGAATAGCATTTGAAATATGTAATTTTGTTGTCTAGTGTTATCAGCGAGCACGTATTTTGTCAAAAAATTACTCTGGCCTTCACGAATACATATCTTTTATATAATTTTCTTTGTTAATATTTTGTTTGTTATATTATTTTTATGATTGTAGTAGATTTGCGTCAGAAATATTAACTGTCTCATAGATAAAAGCTGTATAAACTTAAAAGTAAAAACAAACAAAAATATTTTCAACCAAATTACCAACTTCAAAAAGTGGAAAAAAATACGCTGATGAGAGGTGTAGCGGACTTGAATTCGGTACGCTGAAATGCTTCCATAGTCTTATTCGATATTCGAATGTTCCTAAATCTCTTAGCGTTTCGAAGTTTCATTAATAAATTAAAACTAAATGAAATATTTTTTTATTTTTTTTTTTTTAAATTTTTAATTAATGACTTTGAGTCTTTGTTGAATATTAGTAATGACCAATCAGAAATGGGGAATTTCAGGCTAACCAAAAATTGTTTCAATATGTAAAAATAGAATAAAAAGAAATTATAAAATTCACGTATTCTTTTTCTGTTGAAAACTTGGTTAAATAATTGATATTCTATCCGAAGACTCTGATCCACAGGATTTTTATATACCTGGTTATCATCTCCTGATCGCAGGGGTCTTGCAATGAAGATGCGTAATGAAGTTGTGTATCAGTGCCAGCAACCATTAGGCACGTCTGATCCTGAGTTTAGCAAACGCGGCAAGTGATGAAACCTTATTCAACTTCGATTTCCTTTCCGAGAGAGAGAGAGAGAGAGAGAGAGCTGTCCGAACTGTGAAATTGTCGTTGCTGGTGATTTCAATGTTCACAACTCATCTTGGCTTCACCATTCGAGTCACACAACTCCGGAAGGCCAATATATTGAGCTTTTCGCCGCGCATAATGACCTTGCGCAACTAGTGAATGAGCTAACATATATTTCAGGTGTTGAATGGCTTCATAACAACAATCTCGACCTTTTTCTCACCTTGCACCCTGGAAAGTACGAAGTGAGTGTTAATGCACCTCTTGGTAACTCGGATCATTGTACCATTTCTGCCACCTTTTCGTTCTCCAAACTTCGCAACGTCTCCCAATCCGAAGCTTAACATAAAAAGTCTCCTCAGCCGATTCCAATGTAACGCCAATTCCCAAAAATGTTGGCGGCCAACAAACCTGAAAATTACCGCCCAATTGTCATTAGTTCTGCGTTTTCAAAATTGGTGGAAACTATGTTGAATTTAAATCTTGCGAAATATATATAGTCCAACAGTTGACTGAGCAACCGGCAGTATGGCTTTCGTAGAGGGCGCTCTACGAGGGACTTACTAGCTTTCCAATCGGAAAAGTGGTGTAACAGCATTCATCCCTTTGCTTTGGTTCCGTTCTTTCTCCTACCCAGTTTCTTAATGACCTTCAAACCAGTCTATTCTTCAACCCTGTCTACTCTTTTACAGCTGACAGCATCGTCGTTCATTCAGTAACAATATGACTGGAAATGCTGCTTCATCTGTAATTATGGAGCGTAAATATTGAGGAATCAGAAACTCTCGATATTCTTGGCATGAAAATTCATTGTGATACTTGATGGAATGATCACATTTTTCATGTCTCAATAGAAGCATTCAAGTCCTTCGGTTTTTTAAGACGGTGTAAGACATACTTCACTCCATCTCATCTCCTTAATATTTATACCACCTTTATCCGACAAAAAATGGAATACAGGGAATATATGCATGGGATAAAAAAAACTATTTTGAAGTTACTCGACCGCGTACAGGAGAAGGCGAAGAAGCTTATTGAGTCCCTGGAGTATCGAAGCAATGTGAGGTGCGTTTCACTGTTCGATCGCTACTAGAACGGAATATGTTCTAATGAAATCAGTAAAGTTTTTCCCGAAACGCATCACTTTTCGCGTACAATACGCTCTTCTGAGGGAGCACATCCCTTTGTGGTCGATATACCAGTGAGCTGTACTAAACATTACAGAGAGAACTCGTACTTTAGCCGAAATGTTCGTAAGTGGAATAGACTCCCCGCAGAGTTTTTTCCTGTCACTACTCCCTTTATCCTCCATCCAAAATAGTATCCACTTTACATAAGTTGTAAAAATAGGCGAACGAACATGTAGCGGCCTTGAAATCGGTATTCTGATATGTTCTGCTAATTTGATTGGATATACTAATGTTTTTCAAAATAAGAACTCTTGAGGGTGGTGTTGGCTGAGGTGGTTAGCGCGTTGACTACTAATCAAAAAATGACTTGGGGCCTGGGTGTTTGAACCCAGCAAGTCAATCAACATCACTAATTTCTCTAATGTAGATAGTGGGACATTGTATTAATTGTTGTCGCACTATTTAAGTGATGAAGGCATAGCACTGGTCACTAAAAAAACCTTTCCGACAGCGATTGATGCTGTTCCAAGCTACTGTACAGAACATCGCCCTCCTTCGTCGATTAGCAGAAACAGCAGCGAAGTAAAACAATTAATAAAATACCTGCTAATTAAGCTTAACAAAGTTAATGGGTCTACTTAACACCGGAGGCGCCTCAACACTGCTATAAAAACTAACATAACGTGCACAGCAGAGTTGTAAAAGAGTCAAGCCTTCTAAATATTCAACATCTATCTTCTATACTCTCTCCCTCTCCCCGAGTTCAGGCACAATGTATTGCATACGTAGGGGTCATCATCTGATTGCTGGTCCTAATTAAAAAAAAACTCTCAAGCTACGTTCACATTTATTAAATACTCGTACTTATAGCTAAAAAAATATATTGGAAATAAACGAATCAACTTTGAAGTTTCTCTCTTGGTTACGTTTTTTTTTTAGTAATTTGAATTTTTATTAATTCAATAAAACTGGACTTGAGCTGATAATATTAATATAGGTTCAAATATTATTCATGTTTAATAATATACAAATATGAGATAGTTTTTAGTAAATATTTTTTTGTTATTATGAAATGTTTCTTATGAAAGACTAAATTTCTATTTTACAGCATCAAGGAAATTTTTAAAAAATTTCCATAGTTTAAGTTAATGTTTTTTAGTGTACGTGTATAAAACATATCACACCCTAAATACAAAAGGGTCACAACTCAAAATACTAAAATTTTCAGGAGAGACAAAAAACTGTTTTCGTGCAGAAGCAACACACTTAACATAAAAACAGACACATACATGGGACTTTTTCGTTGGCATTGAATTTTCATTGGCATTATTTTCAGCGTTGCCATTTTGGTGCTTTTCGGGTATTTTTTGGTGCTTTTTTACTTAAGCAATACCCGAAATTTTGCTAGTATTCAACTAGTAATCAACATTTTTGACACTGAACCATTTTCCTACTATTCTTCAAACGCACCTAATACTTTTATAACCAACTGCGTATTTTGATTAATACTCGCAAACTGTTAAGAGTTTGAATTCTAGAATTTCTCAAGCACCTTTTTTTAAATTCGTGCAGTGATCTTACTTTTAATAGTACATATCCTTTGATTTGTTTGTTGTGCAAATTTAAGCAAGAAAGAGCCTTGGTTATTATCAAGCTGCACAGTTATTAAAAGTAAGTTCTTCATTGATGTTAAAGTTCATATGTGTTAAAGTTCATATGTGTTAAAGTTCATCATCTAACAATGGCTTTCCCTTAGATCGAAAAACAAATACTTATACATATAGAAAAGCTTGGGAAAATGATCCAGCTGTTAAAAGGTGGCTTAGATCAGCAAAAGATAAACTAAAAGCATATTTTATTTGTTGTAATTGTGAAATAAATGCACGATAAAGCGATTTACTCCGACAAAGGCACACAAAAAGCCATGAAAAAGCAATAGATCTGTTAGTGCTGTGGTTAGTGCTTTTGTACCCGAAATTTTTTTCATTTTTACCCTTTTTTACCCTATTTCCATGGGCTCACAGTGCTTTTGATGTTGCAAGAGTTGGCATCACTGATTATTTTAAACATTTACAATGGAAAAAAATCAGTACCAATAAATGTCATTGCTTGTTTTTTAAATATAATTTTTCTACTATTTATAATGAAAAAACAATGAAAGCTTTGAAATACTAATTACAATTGATAAAAAAATAATTAATACTATCTGTATAAAAAAATATATGGCCACATCAGCTTTTGAAAAAATAAAATTATAATTTAAAATACAAACCAAGCTATGTACATTTTTTAATACATACACATACATACATATATATGTCAATAAATATGTGAAATAATATTGACGTTTAATACTGATAATGCTTTTAAAAAACTTTAGCATTGATTATTTGTAATGCTTTTACTTTTTAACTAACTAATAATGAAATTATTTTATTGAAAAGCATTAGCATTGTTCAAAAAATTGATAATGCTAAAAATTTAATTGGCATTGTTTATAAGTCAATGCCAATGAAATCGACAATTAATTAGTCAATTTATTTAATTACTCCCATGTATGAATAGACATAACTGTATTTTTCCAGTTAAAGATGATAGTGATGTGAAAGAAATTTTTGCAGTAGTTAGAGATGTGTACTCTAAATTAATTTATGGAAAAAAGTCAGTTTTGAAAAATTTTCAGTTGTGACCCTTTCGTATTTAGGGTGTGATATGTATACAAGTACATATATGTATGAACATGTATACAAATTTATAAACTCTTCTACAAATTTATAGCTTTTCTCTTTTTTTCTACTACCTGGTAATTATTGTAGCATGATTTCCTAGAAATTTTTATTGTGTACGTGTGTAAATAGAAATATTTTTCACAAATATTTCAATTTTTAGTTCGTCTTACTAATAGTGGCTGTACGCAATATAAGGAATATGACGCAATAGAAAACTTTGTGAATTGGCTGATAACATTTAATTTGCGGAAATTCAAAACGCTAAAATAAACTCTACATCGCTGCCTTCAACAGAAGAATAAAAACTAAAACATTTGTGTTTGTTTTATATATTTATGTACATATATTAAAAAAAAATAATAATATTTATTTGCTCTACTTCAAATGCGTATTTATTTCCTTTTAATTGTTTAATTTCCGTCCAATGGGAAATCAAATAGTTTTGAGACGAAAATAATCCAAATTCGATCAATTGAAGTTGTAAAAATATTTTTTATCTACCCTGAAGGAAGCATGGGGTTATGCATGGGTACATGTCAATATATTTGTGTACAATTATGGTGTCTTTTTGGTGACAATGTCAACAACTTGTTTTTTTTTGTACCTATTTTGTTTTTGATAATTAGGGAAAATGTTTGACTTTTAAAAACAAATCCTCAAGCTGATGGGCTCAAAAGCGGCGAGTAGCCGACTACAATTGTTTTTATTGATCTCTGGGCCGCCGACTGCAATTTACTCAAAGACACACTTTGGGGCAATTTTTAATTATACGTGCATACATGTACATAGATATATTTCCTTCTGAATAAGCCTTCTCTAAAAAAATAATTTAAATTATTTTATTTGCAAATATTTGTTTCAAGCTGCTTTTTCAGTCGCCGCCGATATTTCTTTTCAGAGCTAGCACCGATTAAATAACATCGGCTTGTTGCTCTGTTGCATTTGTGTCCCAAGCTAAATAGCTGGTTTTGTTAAAAAAAATAATAAAAAGTTATATAAAAAGGTAAGTAAAAAGTATAAAACTAATTATATGTATATTATTGTTTTTGTTTAAATTAGTGTATACATACATACATAGCTACTTACATACATATAATGAGCAAAAGAAATAGGAGAAGATTGGTGAAAAAGCAAAAAAAATCTCTAAAGAAATACAAATTGTGAGGAAGTATCAATTTATGTTGAAAGTGAGAATTTTCCAGGACACGTAGTACCTAATTGTGTTTTTTTTATTAAAGAATCGTTCTCCAATTGCAACTTTTCGTGCGCTTTTGCCATTTTATGGTCGTAATGATCGTCCAAGTGTGCTCGCTGTTCGTCGAATTGTTGAAAATTTTGAGCTTACATTTTCTTTTCATACTGTTTAATTGCCAATAAGACAAAGAACCGCTCAAAGTAATGCAAATATTTCTGCCGTTTAGGCAAGTGTTGCTGAAGACCTATATTTGTCGATTCCAAGACGTTCTCAACAATTGGGACTGTCTCAAACCTAGGGATGCCAATCCCGGGATTTTCGGGATCAGTCAATCGCGAAATTCTTTACTTTTAAATGTTTTCTTTTTATATTTTTATTCTTTTTTTTTTGCTGTACTTATATACATACATATTAGTAAAACAAACTTTCATAACTTTCCCCTATAACGCATAAGCATATTTCAAAATCCTGAAAATTGGCATAGCTACTCAAACTAACACCTGCGGATTTTGAGAAAGGATTTGGTTTTGCATCCGTATAAAATTGTTCTCACTCAAGAACTGAAGCCATTGGACGAGGCTACGTGCCACACAGCAAATGCAACAATTGAATTACTACGAGAAAAGTTTGGAGATTCGATTATTTCAAGAAATTGTGATATTGAATGGCCTCCAAGAAGTTGTGATTTAACACCATTAGACTATTTCTCGTGGGGTTTTTGAAGTCATTGGTCTTTCGAAATAAACCAGACTCTTTTCAAGCTTAACAAGTCAATATTGAACGTGCCATTCATGACATACGACTTGATTTAGTGGAAAAAGTGCTCGAAAATTGGGTTCATCGAATTCGTTCCTGCAGAAGAAGTCGTGGAGGCCATTTGAATGACGATTTATTTAGAATTTAATTGTATCGATTGTACTTCACATTAAATATAAAACTTTTGAATTTCCTTAACAATAAGTGTGTTTTTTTTTTGAAATAAATAATGTCACTGTTATTGAAAAACCTTTTATATCACTTAGAATGTGAAGTCTGCAAATAAATTCATATCTTTTTCAAAGCCTCTATTATTTGTTCTAGATTTGTTAAAAATTGAGTTTTTCATTGTAATTTGAAAAATATTATTTGATGTATAAATCCAATGCAGCTGAAAAAAATTAATCAATTACAACGAAATTTTTAATTCCAAGAACCACACAAAATACCCTTGGCCTTTATTTCCATTACCTGCCTGCTAAGCGAACGCAAACCTATCGCAATATATAAGGTTGACTGCACACATATTCGTTCAAAATTGGGTACCTGCGATAAATTGCGAATAAGGTCTTCATTTGTTAATCGATTTTCACGATTTATACCTTAGCTTATTCTTGAGGTATTTAGCTCTCAGCTCAAATGTGCAAAATATAAAATATTTGCTTTTCTTTTTTTTATTGCATTTTTAAACTGAGCAAAAAAACGAATTTTTCAAAACAAAATAAAAATTTTCCTTCTGAAATTCCAAAACGATAAAATATAGAAAAAAACTATTTTGAACTAAATTAAATATAAATTTTCTTATGCATCTTTTGGTGTTTTGTTTATGAAAATCGGATGAGTCGTTCTCGAGTTAGGCTGAAATATGTCTTCGTACGTGACTAATTTAGGGGGAAAATATTGCCACGCCCATAAAAAACCCTACGTGGTGGAGAAAAACCGGAAACGGAATTGAGTTTAGCACATCAAAATCCATATAGTCCACATAGTTTTATTTAAAGTTGAGCCAAAAAGTGATTTTGCTGCTGAGTAGTGTTATTGGTATTGAATATAGAGCTCACAAGTTTGAAACACATCGCCATTTTATCTTTTATAAAAAGAGAACATGAAACACATATTTTATTCATGTACATACATATGTATGTAGTTGTTTAGTCTAAAGTCACACACGACGATTTTAATTGCCCAACTTTTTCAGAATCTCTTTTGGACTTGCTTTTATGTTCACACACGACGATTTTAGTTGGGCAATTCTTCTGTTTTGTTTAGCTTTTATTTTCTTACAATTTGACATTTGTGCTTCATAAAATAAACAATTTCAATAAAATAAACAAAATGTAGGAAGCTTTTAATAAAAATTTTTACTCTATAATATTTTTTTTATTTTTACATATTTAAAACGTGTAATTTTTGCGTTTAATTGAAACTATAAATGATTTACACACCAAGAAGCGAAACACCGAATGGAAAGAAATGTCAAATATTCAAATAAAAAAAAAAAGAATGAGAGAATTGCTTGAAATAGCCGGGTACCGGCGATTATTTTTCCCTTTTTATTCCCCTCACCGCAAACTGAAAAAAATATACATATGTACATATATATATTTTAAGGCGATTTAAGATCGCTTTGGAATCAAATTTTGGACTCGAAATGCACCATTCAATATAATTATTAAATTAATGATACGGTTAATAATTATTTGTTGCACAAAACCAACATTAGTGTTTTCTATTCGATAAAAGCAAATTTTCCGTTAATTATTCCACCCTAAACCCTTGAAAAAAATTTATATAAAAAATTGGTTTAGTGCTTGTGCATATGTGGATTTTCATAGAAATACTTTTTGTCATTAAGCACTTCACCTTGTTTTTTAAAGAAAATTGTATGTATTATTCGTTTTTTGTTTTTTGTGTAAATCGTAACTAGTTCTAAATTTAGTAAAAGAGGCGGACAATTCGAACAAAATGGGTTAATTGCTGGATGAGGTTACACGACAAAAAGTAGAATATTCAAATCCAAATTTTATTAAAATATTTACCACAAACTTTAAACATTTAAAAAATAATTTTTAAACCATTTGTTATTCTGATGAAAGTTTTATTTTAATTAATATATAAAATTATACAATTGCTGTCAAATATTTACACTATTGTGAACATTTCATTTCATATTTTACTTTTAATATAACAACTATTTCTTAAACTAATTTACTATTCGTAGTTTTTAATTTAGTCTTAATTTGACGATTATAATTGTTTTTTAAATACATGAATTAATACGGGTGTGCCCAAATCATTCTTTTCTTAGTAACATTAATTTGGAAAAAACCCCAATAATGATTTTTCAAGCAATTCACTAAATTGGAAATCTCAATAAAAAATCATCTATTCTTTCTGGAATATCGCAGGATCGTTTGGCTTTTGTTTCCATCAAATCTGCCATATACATCAACCATCGGATCGAATTAATGGGCAGGCGTAGTAAAAGCGATGATGTGACGGGCCTCAAATCAAATGGATCCACGGAATCATTATTGCTACTAATTTCCGCTGAGAAGAATCTGTGTCAATTTTAACGAATTATATCAACTTATTGATTATTCTTTAAGTTTAAATGTTATCAAGCGATATATTATAATTTTTCTAAATTGTTAATTTGTCCTTTTCCCCACCTATTCGTTTATATGATAAATAATCTTGTATTTTTTGTCACTAAATTCTGTATGAAACCATTATGTAGACTTTTATACGTAAATAAATAAATAAATAAAACAGGTATTCATTAGGGATTTTGCATAATGGTTTTATGCACGTGCATGCTAAAATCTTACAAAGGTCATAAAATAATTAGATCACAAAATGGTGTACATACAACTACAAATTCGCAGAATTAACTGACGTATTTGACAGGTAAAAAAATCTTGAATCATATTTTAGTTGTTTCAGTAAGGGACTGAAAAAAAAAACATAAATCAAACGAAATCCAAAAACAAGTTAAATTTTAATGGAAAATGCAGCATATTACTATTTAATAATTGTATATATTTACGGCATATAAATAATTGAAAAATAAAGGGTGGGTAAATTTGAGGTTAGGAAAAAGAGTAGTTTTTGGACTACTCCTATGTAATGCAGCCGTGGACCATTTCACTTGTACACATATTTATAGTTAAATACCATTTGGCAACACTAAAAATGTTTGGAATTAAATTGAAACTGTTGCAATTGCAATTTTTAGTAGTATTTGCACTAGTAAACAAATTAATAGTATCAAATAAATTTTTATACTAAAATTATTTATTACAATTAAAACTTTAATTAAATAAATTAAATATTTAATCAAATTTTTTTATACTTTTAAGTAAAGAGTTAATTGGTGAAAAATTTTTTTCTGTGAAATCCCCTGTTAAAATTAAAACAAATTCATGGAAGCTTAAAGAAACACAATGTAGTTCCTTTCTTTTCAATTTCTGAATTTTATTTTGTATCTTTTTAAATGTAATGTAAAAGCTGAATTCCCACATTTTGTATGTACTTAAAATATCATTAAATTATATTAGTGACAGAAATACATACATATGTATGTATGTATGTATAAATTTTTATCGGAGTACCCCTGTGGGTACTCCATGGATTAGAAAAATAGAGTAGTTTCGAAACTAATCCCTGTGGGTACCCCTTGGATTAGTAACAAAGAGTAGTTTTTGGGTTACGTGGTCCAGCCCTAGGACATCGCAATGTAAATTGGACCATGTTTTTCCGATACATTTGGAATAGTTTTGGAGTAGTCCTACTCCATTGTGGAGTAGTGCATACACGCATGTATGGGCTAGTCTCATTTTTGTAGGGCAATTTCTCGATTTGCCGATTTCAACTCGCCATTTAGCCTGTTGAAAGACCGGGATTCACAAACAACTGACGCTCTGAAAGATAAAATTCGCCGCTGCATGGACGAGATAAGCGAAGCTTTGTTGCAAAATGTGGTTAAAAATTTTGTGAAAAGAGCAGACGTCTGCCGCCGTGCTAGAAGTGGACATTTGCCCGACATGGTGTGTCATTAGTAATTCTCATATTTATACTTTACAGTGGTATTAATTAAACTGAATTTGTCAAATTTGTTTTGTACATCGAATGGTTACATACAAACATACATACATACTTACATACATGATTGATAAAATCTGATATTTTACAGACATTATAAAGTTAATATGTAAAAGATCAATGAAAATAAACTTAAATTAACTAATTACATAATAGTATTTAGAATGTGAATTATGTATATATGTACACAATAATATTTAATAAGTATTGTGTTTTCTAACATTAATTTGAATATAAATACATCACAAAAGGACATCAAATAGTATAGGACTGCGTAAGTGATAATAATCCTATAACTATAAATATAATCTGTCTCGAGTCAATTCGGTGTATATTGTGATACAACCGATCCAAAAGCACATACATACATATAGAACGTACATACATACCCAGCCAGCATTTGGAAGATTATTTGACGAGCGCGATCATTTCTCGGCTCTTTTTTTAATCGTCCAGACGATTGTTGAAGTAAAATTATATTTTACTCTTCCAAATAATGCTTTTGCGAGTCATTCTGACGATTGTTGGACGAGTTAATCGTCGTTTACGCATTTTGGCGGGCATTGGAGGGCTGTTAATAGTTAAAAATCGTGTTTCACTCTTCGAAGAGATACTCGTGCAAGTTACTTAACCGATGATGATGATGTTTCTTTTCTTGGTTTACATCTAAAACGCGTTCGATTGTGTCTTCCGTTAGTTATATGTACTGGTATATACATATGCATAAGTATATATTTATGTATATAAAATGTGGTAAATGGAAAATTTATTAAAAGATTGAATAGCATTTGAAATATGTAATTTTGTTGTCTAGTGTTATCAGCGAGCACGTATTTTGTCAAAAAATTACTCTGGCCTTCACGAATACATATCTTTTATATAATTTTCTTTGTTAATATTTTGTTTGTTATATTATTTTTATGATTGTAGTAGATTTGCGTCAGAAATATTAACTGTCTCATAGATAAAAGCTGTATAAACTTAAAAGTAAAAACAAACAAAAATATTTTCAACCAAATTACCGACTTCGAAAAGTGCAAAAAAAATACGCTAATGAGAGGTGTAGCGGACTTGAATTCGGTAAGCGAAATGCTTCCATAGTCTTATTCGATATTCGAATGTTCCTAAATCTCTTAGCGTTTCGAAGTTTCATTAATAAATTAAAACTAAATGAAATATTTTTTTTATTTTTTTTTTAAAAATTTTTAATTAATGACTTTGAGTCTTTGTTGAATATTAGTAATGACCAATCAGAAATGGGGAATTTCAGGCTAACCAAAAATTGTTTCAATATGTAAAAATAGAATAAAAAGAAATTATAAAATTCACGTATTCTTTTTCTGTTGAAAACTTGGTTAAATAATTGATATTCTATCCGAAGACTCTGATCCACAGGATTTTTATATACCTGGTTATCATCTCCTGATCGCAGGGGTCTTGCAATGAAGATGCGTAATGAAGTTGTGTATCAGTGCCAGCAACCATTAGGCACGTCTGATCCTGAGTTTAGCAAACGCGGCAAGTGATGAAACCTTATTCAACTTCGATTTCCTTTCCGAGAGAGAGAGAGAGAGAGAGAGAGAGAGAGAGCTGTCCGAACTGTGAAATTGTCGTTGCTGGTGATTTCAATGTTCACAACTCATCTTGGCTTCACCATTCGAGTCACACAACTCCGGAAGGCCAATATATTGAGCTTTTCGCCGCGCATAATGACCTTGCGCAACTAGTGAATGAGCTAACATATATTTCAGGTGTTGAATGGCTTCATAACAACAATCTCGACCTTTTTCTCACCTTGCACCCTGGAAAGTACGAAGTGAGTGTTAATGCACCTCTTGGTAACTCGGATCATTGTACCATTTCTGCCACCTTTTCGTTCTCCAAACTTCGCAACGTCTCCCAATCCGAAGCTTAACATAAAAAGTCTCCTCAGCCGATTCCAATGTAACGCCAATTCCCAAAAATGTTGGCGGCCAACAAACCTGAAAATTACCGCCCAATTGTCATTAGTTCTGCGTTTTCAAAATTGGTGGAAACTATGTTGAATTTCCATCTTGCGAAATATATATAGTCCAACAGTTGACTGAGCAACCGGCAGTATGGCTTTCGTAGAGGGCGCTCTACGAGGGACTTACTAGCTTTCCAATCGGAAAAGTGGTGTAACAGCATTCATCCCTTTGCTTTGGTTCCGTTCTTTCTCCTACCCAGTTTCTTAATGACCTTCAAACCAGTCTATTCTTCAACCCTGTCTACTCTTTTACAGCTGACAGCATCGTCGTTCATTCAGTAACAATATGACTGGAAATGCTGCTTCATCTGTAATTATGGAGCGTAAATATTGAGGAATCAGAAACTCTCGATATTCTTGGCATGAAAATTCATTGTGATACTTGATGGAATGATCACATTTTTCATGTCTCAATAGAAGCATTCAAGTCCTTCGGTTTTTTAAGACGGTGTAAGACATACTTCACTCCATCTCATCTCCTTAATATTTATACCACCTTTATCCGACAAAAAATGGAATACAGGGAATATATGCATGGGATAAAAAAAACTATTTTGAAGTTACTCGACCGCGTACAGGAGAAGGCGAAGAAGCTTATTGAGTCCCTGGAGTATCGAAGCAATGTGAGGTGCGTTTCACTGTTCGATCGCTACTAGAACGGAATATGTTCTAATGAAATCAGTAAAGTTTTTCCCGAAACGCATCACTTTTCGCGTACAATACGCTCTTCTGAGGGAGCACATCCCTTTGTGGTCGATATACCAGTGAGCTGTACTAAACATTACAGAGAGAACTCGTACTTTAGCCGAAATGTTCGTAAGTGGAATAGACTCCCCGCAGAGTTTTTTCCTGTCACTACTCCCTTTATCCTCCATCCAAAATAGTATCCACTTTACATAAGTTGTAAAAATAGGCGAACGAACATGTAGCGGCCTTGAAATCGGTATTCTGATATGTTCTGCTAATTTGATTGGATATACTAATGTTTTTCAAAATAAGAACTCTTGAGGGTGGTGTTGGCTGAGGTGGTTAGCGCGTTGACTACTAATCAAAAAATGACTTGGGGCCTGGGTGTTTGAACCCAGCAAGTCAATCAACATCACTAATTTCTCTAATGTAGATAGTGGGACATTGTATTAATTGTTGTCGCACTATTTAAGTGATGAAGGCATAGCACTGGTCACTAAAAAAACCTTTCCGACAGCGATTGATGCTGTTCCAAGCTACTGTACAGAACATCGCCCTCCTTCGTCGATTAGCAGAAACAGCAGCGAAGTAAAACAATTAATAAAATACCTGCTAATTAAGCTTAACAAAGTTAATGGGTCTACTTAACACCGGAGGCGCCTCAACACTGCTATAAAAACTAACATAACGTGCACAGCAGAGTTGTAAAAGAGTCAAGCCTTCTAAATATTCAACATCTATCTTCTATACTCTCTCCCTCTCCCCGAGTTCAGGCACAATGCATTGCATACGTAGGGGTCATCCCCTGATTGGTGGTCCTAATTAAAAAAAAAACTCTCAAGCTACGTTCACATTTATTAAATACTCGTACTTATAGCTAAAAAAATATATTGGAAATAAAAGAATTAACTTTGAAGTTTCTCTCTTGGTTACGTTTTTTTTTTAGTAATTTGAATTTTTATTAATTCAATAAAACTGGACTTGAGCTGATAATATTAATATAGGTTCAAATAATATTCATGTTTAATAATATACAAATATGAGATAGTTTTTAGTAAATATTTTTTTGTTATTATGAAATGTTTCTTATGAAAGACTAAATTTCTATTTCACAGCATCAAGGAAATTTTTAAAAAATTTCCATAGTTTAAGTTAATGTTTTTTAGTGTACGTGTATAAAACATATCACACCCTAAATACGAAAGGGTCACAACTCAAAATACTAAAATTTTCAGGAGAGACAAAAAACTGTTTTCGTGCAGAAGCAACACACTTAACATAAAAACAGACACATACATGGGACTTTTTCGTTGGCATTGAATTTTCATTGGCATTATTTTCAGCGTTGCCATTTTGGTGCTTTTCGGGTATTTTTTGGTGCTTTTTTACTTAAGCAATACCCGAAATTTTGCTAGTATTCAACTAGTAATCAACATTTTTGACACTGAACCATTTTCCTACTATTCTTCAAACGCACCTAATACTTTTATAACCAACTGCGTATTATTTGCATCTATATTTTGATTAATACTCGCAAACTGTTAAGAGTTTGAATTCTAGAATTTCTCAAGCACCTTTTTTTAAATTCGTGCAGTGATCTTACTTTTAATAGTACATATCCTTTGATTTGTTTGTTGTGCAAATTTAAGCAAGAAAGAGCCTTGGTTATTATCAAGCTGCACAGTTATTAAAAGTAAGTTCTTCATTGATGTTAAAGTTCATATGTGTTAAAGTTCATATGTGTTAAAGTTCATCATCTAACAATGGCTTTCCCTTAGATCGAAAAACAAATACTTATATAGAAAAGCTTGGGAAAATGATCCAGCTTTTAAAAGGTGGCTTAGATCAGCAAAAGATAAACTAAAAGCATATTTTATTTGTTGTAATTGTGAAATAAATGCACGATAAAGCGATTTACTCCGACAAAGGCACACAAAAAGCCATGAAAAAGCAATAGATCTGTTAGTGCTGTGGTTAGTGCTTTTGTACCCGAAATTTTTTTCATTTTTACCCTTTTTTACCCTATTTCCATGGGCTCACAGTGCTTTTGAAGTTGCAAGAGTTGGCATCACTGATTATTTTAAACATTTACAATGGAAAAAAATCAGTACCAATAAATGTCATTGCTTGTTTTTTAAATATAATTTTTCTACTATTTATAATGAAAAAACAATGAAAGCTTTGAAATACTAATTACAATTGATAAAAAAATAATTAATACTATCTGTATAAAAAAATATATGGCCACATCAGCTTTTGAAAAAATAAAATTATAAATTAAAATACAAACCAATCTATGTACATTTTTTAATACATACACATACATACATATATATGTCAATAAATATGTGAAATAATATTGACGTTTAATACTGATAATGCTTTTAAAAAACTTTAGCATTGATTATTTGTAATGCTTTTACTTTTTAACTAACTAATAATGAAATTATTTTATTGAAAAGCATTAGCATTGTTCAAAAAATTGATAATGCTAAAAATTTAATTGGCATTGTTTATAAGTCAATGCCAATGAAATCGACAATTAATTAGTCAATTTATTTAATTACTCCCATGTATGAATAGACATAACTGTATTTTTCCAGTTAAAGATGATAGTGATGTGAAAGAAATTTTTGCAGTAGTTAGAGATGTGTACTCTAAATTAATTTATGGAAAAAAGTCAGTTTTGAAAAATTTTCAGTTGTGACCCTTTCGTATTTAGGGTGTGATATGTCTACAAGTACATATATGTATGAACATGTATACAAATTTATAAACTCTTCTACAAATTTATAGCTTTTCTCTTTTTTTCTACTACCTGGTAATTATTGTAGCATGATTTCCTAGAAATTTTTATTGTGTACGTGTGTAAATAGAAATATTTTTCACAAATATTTCAATTTTTAGTTCGTCTTACTAATAGTGGCTGTACGCAATATAAGGAATATGACGCAATAGAAAACTTTGTGAATTGGCTGATAACATTTAAGCCTTAAACACATTCGCCACAGCAGACTACCGACTACCAAAATTAGAATACATGTGTGCATATGAGAATGATTATATTGAAGACAGCAAGGCAACACGGCAACAGGTTTTTGTCCATGCTACTTTTGTCGTGTAGTCGAATTAAACTAATTTCTATTTCTGATGGCCACAAAACCAAAACAGTGTTGACAATATAACAAAATTTGTAAAGCAAATTAGTGATTAGAAATATTTTTTATTGTAAAATAAAAAAGAAAATAACAAAATTTAAATGATTGAAGATTTTATTATTCAGTAATTAAGATTTATTAAATTTCAAACAATTAAACAAAATTTATTTTTTTAAAATTTGTCTGAGGTACAATATTTACCAAGAGGAACAAGGTTTACGCATTTAAGGCCACTGTCACAATCATCATCCTTCATACATTGTTTATAATCTTTTTCCTGAAAATTAAAAATCAGATAGAATTATTAAGTTTTTTTTTTTTTTTAAGAAGCAAACATCAAATTACCTCTTTGGTCGCAGTAAATTGCAATAACGAAGAGAATATCGAACACTTTCATTTTTAAGTTTAAAATCTGTCAGAAAAAACTGTAAGAGTTCAAGCGGTGCTGACTGTACTTTAAAAGTGTTTGCAAGTGGCATTTTTATACAAAAAATTGCGACATGAAATCACATCCACAAAAATGTTTTGTTATCTTTTGGAATGAGGATTTATTATTTTTATCAAATTTAGTTTATTGCGCTGTCTCATTATTTAAATTGTTATAAGATAAGTGATTTTCTTATACACAATAATATAATAAAAAAAAAAAAAATTGGTTAACACTTGTTCAAACAAAAATCATGTACAGTAATTATGAAATTTCGTAGAAACTAATTTTGCGCAAAACAAATCTATGGCATAAATATGTAGTGGAAAATTTTGTATATAAATGTTTCTGTCATTAAATGGATCGGAAAGAAGACTTAGTGAAACTTTATATTTTGTATGGAATGATCAAAACTTAAAGTTTCAGTGCTTGTGCCTTAATACCATGTCATATTTCCAGTATTTTCTGCTGAATACTTTAGCCTTTTTTACGTAAAATTTTTGTGTAATTTTTTCGGCCTTCTCTCTTGATTCCGCAGTTACGGGGTTCAAAACTATAATATATTATTGATCATAATTCCTACAAAATGCTCTAAATAACTCATTTAATTCTTAAAATCATCATTAAAAAGGCATAACTTACGTATTTCATCGGTGACAGCTTTCAAGTATACACAAAATAAAAGCATGGTGAGTTTTATGTAAAAGTGAAAAGTCAGATAAAAAAAATTATAAAATTGAATTTCACTCGCAATGGGTAAATTGTTTTAAGATATGTGTATACCACTATATATACGCTTATATCCGTTCCATATTCTAAGAGTTATGGCCAATAAAAAATAAGTTTTGAACCCGTAACTCCGGAGCCAAAAGAGATCCATGAGATGAATATTTTCTGTTTATGGCAAAGCGAATCCATACAAACTGATGTGAGTGGCGAATTCAATGCGTATTTATTTCCTTTTAATTGTTTAATTTCCGTCCAATGGGAAATCAAATAGTTTTGAGACGAAAATAATCCAAATTCGATCAATTGAAGTGGTAAAAATATTTTTTATCTACCCTGAAGGAAGCATGGGGTTATGCATGGGTACATGTCAATATATTTGTCTACAATTATGGTGTCTTTTTGGTGACAATGTCAACAACTTGTTTTTTTTTGTACCTATTTTGTTTTTGATAATTAGGGAATATGTTTGACTTTTAAAAACAAATCCTCAAGCTGATGGGCTCAAAAGCGGCGAGTAGCCGACTACAATTGTTTTTATTGATCTCTGGGCCGCCGACTGCAATTTACTCAAAGACACACTTTGGGGCAATTTTTAATTATACGTGCATACATGTACATAGATATATTTCCTTCTGAATAAGCCTTCTCTAAAAAAATAATTTAAATTATTTTATTTGCAAATATTTGTTTCAAGCTGCTTTTTCAGTCGCCGCCGATATTTCTTTTCAGAGCTAGCACCGATTAAATAACATCGGCTTGTTGCTCTGTTGCATTTGTGGCCCAAGCTAAATAGCTGGTTTTGTTAAAAAAAATAATAAAAAGTTATATAAAAAGGTAAGTAAAAAGTATAAAACTAATTATATGTATATTATTGTTTTTGTTTAAATTAGTGTATACATACATACATATCTACTTACATACATATAATGAGCAAAAGAAATAGGAGAAGATTGGTGAAAAAGCAAAAAAAATCTCTAAAGAAATACAAATTGTGAGGAAGTATCAATTTATGTTGAAAGTGAGAATTTTCCAGGACACGTAGTACCTAATTGTGTTTTTTTTTTATTAAAGAATCGTTCTCCAATTGCAACTTTTCGTGCGCTTTTGCCATTTTATGGTCGTAATGATCGTCCAAGTGTGCTCGCTGTTCGTCGAATTGTTGAAAATTTTGAGCTTACATTTTCTTTTCATACTGTTTAATTGCCAATAAGACAAAGAACCGCTCAAAGTAATGCAAATATTTCTGCCGTTTAGGCAAGTGTTGCTGAAGACCTATATTTGTCGATTCCAAGACGTTCTCAACAATTGGGACTGTCTCAAACCTAGGGATGCCAATCCCGGGATTTTCGGGATCAGTCAATCGCGAAATTCTTTACTTTTAAATGTTTTCTTTTTATATTTTTATTCTTTTTTTTTTGCTGTACTTATATACATACATATTAGTAAAACAAACTTTCATAACTTTCCCCTATAACGCATAAGCATATTTCAAAATCCTGAAAATTGGCATAGCTACTCAAACTAACACCTGCGGATTTTGAGAAAGGATTTGGTTTTGCATCCGTATAAAATTGTTCTCACTCAAGAACTGAAGCCATTGGACGAGGCTACGTGCCACACAGCAAATGCAACAATTGAATTACTACGAGAAAAGTTTGGAGATTCGATTATTTCAAGAAATTGTGATATTGAATGGCCTCCAAGAAGTTGTGATTTAACACCATTAGACTATTTCTCGTGGGGTTTTTGAAGTCATTGGTCTTTCGAAATAAACCAGACTCTTTTCAAGCTTAACAAGTCAATATTGAACGTGCCATTCATGACATACGACTTGATTTAGTGGAAAAAGTGCTCGAAAATTGGGTTCATCGAATTCGTTCCTGCAGAAGAAGTCGTGGAGGCCATTTGAATGACGATTTATTTAGAATTTAATTGTATCGATTGTACTTCACATTAAATATAAAACTTTTGAATTTCCTTAACAATAAGTGTGTTTTTTTTTTTGAAATAAATAATGTCACTGTTATTGAAAAACCTTTTATATCACTTAGAATGTGAAGTCTGCAAATAAATTCATATCTTTTTCAAAGCCTCTATTATTTGTTCTAGATTTGTTAAAAATTGAGTTTTTCATTGTAATTTGAAAAATATTATTTGATGTATAAATCCAATGCAGCTGAAAAAAATTAATCAATTACAACGAAATTTTTAATTCCAAGAACCACACAAAATACCCTTGGCCTTTATTTCCATTACCTGCCTGCTAAGCGAACGCAAACCTATCGCAATATATAAGGTTGACTGCACACATATTCGTTCAAAATTGGGTACCTGCGATAAATTGCGAATAAGGTCTTCATTTGTTAATCGATTTTCACGATTTATACCTTAGCTTATTCTTGAGGTATTTAGCTCTCAGCTCAAATGTGCAAAATATAAAATATTTGCTTTTCTTTTTTTTATTGCATTTTTAAACTGAACAAAAAAACGAATTTTTCAAAACAAAATAAAAATTTTCCTTCTGAAATTCCAAAACGATAAAATATAGAAAAAAACTATTTTGAACTAAATTAAATATAAATTTTCTTATGCATCTTTTGGTGTTTTGTTTATGAAAATCGGATGAGTCGTTCTCGAGTTAGGGTGAAATATGTCTTCGTACGTGACTAATTTAGGGGGAAAATATTGCCACGCCCATAAAAAACCCTACGTGGTGGAGAAAAACCGGAAACAGAATTGAGTTTAGCACATCAAAATCCATATAGTCCACATAGTTTTATTTAAAGTTGAGCCAAAAAGTGATTTTGCTGCTGAGTAGTGTTATTGGTATTGAATATAGAGCTCACAAAATTGAAACACATCGCCATTTTTTCTTTTATAAAAAGAGAACATGAAACACATATTTTATTCATGTACATATGTATGTAGTTGTTTAGTCTAAAGTCACACACGACGATTTTAATTGCCCAACTTTTTCAGAATCTCTTTTGGACTTGCTTTTATGTTCACACACGACGATTTTAGTTGGGCAATTCTTCTGTTTTGTTTAGCTTTTATTTTCTTACAATTTGACATTTGTGCTTCATAAAATAAACAATTTCAATAAAATAAACAAAATGTAGGAAGCTTTTAATAAAAATTTTTACTCTATAATATTTTTATTATTTTTACATATTTAAAACGTGTAATTTTTGCGTTTAATTGAAACTATAAATGATTTACACACCAAGAAGCGAAACACCGAATGGAAAGAAATGTAAAATCTTCAAATAAAAAAAAAAAGAATGAGAGAATTGCTTGAAATAGCCGTGTACCGGCGATTATTTTTCCCTTTTTATTCCCCTCACCGCAAACTGAAAAAAATATACATATGTACATATATATATTTTTAGGCGATTTAAGATCGCTTTGGAATCAAATTTTGGACTCGAAATGCACCATTCAATATAATTATTAAATTAATGATACGGTTAATAATTATTTGTTGCACAAAACCAACATTAGTGTTTTCTATTCGATAAAAGCAAATTTTCCGTTAATTATTCCACCCTAAACCCTTGAAAAAAATATATAAAAAATTGGTTTAGTGCTTGTGCATATGTGGATTTTCATAGAAATACTTTTTGTCATTAAGCACTTCACCTTGTTTTTTAAAGAAAATTGTAGGTATTATTCGTTTTTTGTTTTTTGTGTAAACCGTAACTAGTTCTATATTTAGTAAAAGAGGCGGACAATTCGAACAAAATGGGTTAATTGCTGGATGACGTTACACGACAAAAAGTAGAATATTCAAATCCAAATTTTATTAAAATATTTACCACAAACTTTAAACATTTAAAAAATAATTTTTAAACCATTTGTTATTCTGATGAAAGTTTTATTTTAATTAATATATAAAATTATACAATTGCTGTCAAATATTTACACTATTGTGAACATTTCATTTCATATTTTACTTTTAATATAACAACTATTTCTTAAACTAATTTACTATTCGTAGTTTTTAATTTAGTCTTAATTTGACGATTATAATTGTTTTTTAAATACATGAATTAATACGGGTGTGCCCAAATCATTCTTTTCTTAGTAACATTAATTTGGAAAAAACCCCAATAATGATTTTTCAAGCAATTCACTAAATTGGAAATCTCAATAAAAAATCATCTATTCTTTCTGGAATATCGCGGGATCGTTTGGCTTTAGTTTCCATCAAATCTGCCATATACATCAACCATCGGATCGAATTAATGGGCAGGCGTAGTAAAAGCGATGATGTGACGGGCCTCAAATCAAATGGATCCACGGAATCGTTATTGCTACTAATTTCCGCTGAGAAGAATCTGTGTAAATTTTAACGAATTATATCAACTTATTGATTATTCTTTAAGTTTAAATGTTATCAAGCGATATATTATAATTTTTCTAAATTGTTAATTTGTCCTTTTCCCCACCTATTCGTTTATATGATAAATAATCTTGTATTTTTTGTCACTAAATTCTGTATGAAACCATTATGTAGACTTTTATACGTAAATAAATAAATAAATAAATAAAACAGGTATTCATTAGGGATTTTGCATAGCACGTGCATGCTAAAATCTTACAAAGGTCATAAAATAATTAGATCACAAAATGGTGTACATACAACTACAAATTCGCAGAATTAACTGACGTATTTGACAGGTAAAAAAATCTTGAATCATATTTTAGTTGTTTCAGTAAGGGACTGAAAAAAAAACATAAATCAAACGAAATCCAAAAACAAGTTAAATTTTAATGGAAAATGCAGCATATTACTATTTAATAATTGTATATATTTACGGCATATAAATAATTGAAAAATAAAGGGTGGGTAAATTTGAGGTTAGGAAAAAGAGTAGTTTTTGGACTACTCCTATGTAATGCAGCCGTGGACCATTTCACTTGTACACATATTTATAGTTAAATACCATTTGGCAACACTAAAAATGTTTGGAATTAAATTGAAACTGTTGCAATTGCAATTTTTAGTAGTATTTGCACTAGTAAACAAATTAATAGTATCAATTAAATTTTTATACTAAAACTAGCTGATCCCGGTGTACTTCGCTACCCCCCTCGTTATAAAATAAAATTAAAAGTATTTATATATCCTATTGTTACGATCGGTCCAGTAGTTAAGACTATATTACGATTTTTAATTTTCCTAAAAAGGAGCGTGGTCCCATCCACTTTTCTCCCGGTACGTATTCCAAATTATGCCAATACCATATGTACCAAATATCATCTACGTAGGTCAAAAAATGCCCAAAATATTGCGATTTAAATTTTTGGGTTATATGGGTGGTGCCACGCTTCTTTGTCCAATCCCGCCCATATTTGCAGCAGCACTAAAAAAATGCACACCAAAGCCGACGTACCAAATTTTGTTCAAATACCGTTATCAGGAGCAGAAATAATAGATTTTTAATTTGTGGTTTGTATGAGAGGTACCACGCCCCTTTGTCCTATCCCGCCTATATTTGCAACAGCACTAAAAAAATGCTCACTGAACCGACGTACCAAATTTTGTTCAAATACCGTTATCAGGAGCAGAAATAATAGATTTTTAATTTGTGGTTTGTATGAGAGGTACCACGCCCCTTTATCCAATCCCGCCCATATTTGCAGCAGCACTAAAAAAATGCATACCAAACCGACTTACCAAATTTTGTTCAAATACCGTTATCAGGAGCAGAAATAATAGATTTTTAATTTGTGGTTTGTATGAGAGGTACCACGCCCCTTTGTCCAATCACGCCCATATTTGCAGCAGCACTTAAAAAATGCACACCAAACCGACGTACTAAATTTTGTTCAAACACCGTTATCAGGAACAGAAATAATAGATTTTTAATTTGTGGTTTGTATGAGAGGAACCACGCCCCTTTGTCCAATCCCGCCCATATTTGTAGCAGCACTTAAGAAATGCACACCAAACCGACATACCAAATTTTGTTCAAATACCGTTATCAGGAACAGAAATAATAGATTTTTAATTTGTGGTTTGTATGAGAGGTACCACGCCCCTTTGTCGAATCCCGCCCATATTTGCAGCAGCACTTAAAAAATGCACACCAAACTGACATACCAAATGTTGTTCAAATACCGTTATCAGGAGCAGAAATAATAGATTTTTAATTTGTGAATTGTATGAGAGGTACCACGCCCCTTTGTCAAATCCCGCCCATATTTGCAGCACCATTAAAAAAATGCACACCAAACCGACGTACCAAATTTTGTTCAAATACCGTATTTAGGAGCAGAAATAATAGATTTTTAATATGTGGTTTGTATGGGAGGTACCACGCCCCTTTGTCCAATCGGACCGAATTGTAAATCTAAACCACCCGGGCGCCACCCAAACGCCTACAAAAAAATTTATGCAAATCGGTCCAGTCAGCTGAAGTTTGTTTAAAGGTTTTTTTAGTCTTATTAACGAATTTCAAAAATATGGAAGAAAAGCATATTCTACACTTAAAATTAGCTCAATAAAGGCAAAAACTCACAAAATCTTGCAACTAACTTAATTTAGTGCTCATTTTCGCAAAATATTTGCTCAAAAATTAGCAAATATTTTTTCCATCGGATTGAGTAAAAAGATAAAATTGTTTTACTTCGCTTCCACAATCGATTTCTTCGAAATTGGTTTTGGCGATATATGGACCGATTTCCCAATTCTCATTTTTTTCTAACTTTTTTTATCATCAGATTTACTCTGTATTCCCAAAAATTGTTTTACTTTGCTTCCAGGGCCAATTATATCGAAAATCGGTTTTGGCTATATCTCGGCTATATATGGACCGATTTCCCAAATTTTTTGGTTGAATGACCTATTTCTATTATCAGATTTACTTTTTATCACCAAAAATTGTTTTACTTTGCTTCCAGGGCCAATTATATCGAAAATCGGTTTTGGCTATATCTCGGCTTTATATGGACCGATATCGGGAAAATTTTTTTTTTGCCTTCAAATCTCCATAAGAAGTGATATTACCAACTTTGGCGCAAAAAAAAATTTTTCAAAAAATTTATCAAAAAAATGCATAATTTTGACCCCAAAAAACCGGTTTTTTGGATATATCTCCGCTACCCGTGAACCGATATTGCTGAATTTCAATAGCAAACACATGACCGATATTTATAATAGATTGGCGAAAAAAAAAGTTTCTAAGTCAAGCAGTTTTCAGTGTGTAGAAGTTTATCTACAGCGCCACCTAGCGGAGAGTTACGGAAAAATTGATAGTCCAAAAATTTATTCTATGAAAAATTCCTTATACACGCCAAGTTTCAACACGATCGGATGAGCAATGTAGGAGTTTATCGCTTACCAACCAACCAACCAACAAACATTCATTTTTATATATATAGATTATTTATTACAATTAAAACTTTAATTAAATAAATTAAATATTTAATCAAATTTTTTTATACATTTAAGTAAAGAGTTAATTGGTGAAAAATTTTTTTCTGTGAAATCCCCTGTTAAAATTAAAACAAATTCATGGAAGCTTAAAGAAACACAATTTAGTTCCTTTCTTTTCAATTTCTGAATTTTATTTTGTATCTTTTTAAATGTAATGTAAAAGCTGAATTCCCACATTTTGTATGTACTTAAAATATCATTAAATTATATTAGTGACAGAAATACATACATATGTATGTATGTATGTATAAATTTTTATCGGAGTACCCCTGTGGGTACTCCATGGATTAGAAAAATAGAGTAGTTTCGAAACTAATCCCTGTGGGTACCCCTTGGATTAGTAACAAAGAGTAGTTTTTGGGTTACGTGGTCCAGCCCTAGGACATCGCAATGTAAATTGGACCATGTTTTTCCGATACATTTGGAATAGTTTTGGAGTAGTCCTACTCCATTGTGGAGTAGTGCATACACGCATGTATGGAATAGTCTCATTTTTGTAGGGCAATTTCTCGATTTGCCGATTTCAACTCGCCATTTAGCCTGTTGAAAGACCGGGATTCACAAACAACTGACGCTCTGAAAGATAAAATTCGCCGCTGCATGGACGAGATAAGCGAAGCTTTGTTGCAAAATGTGGTTAAAAATTTTGTGAAAAGAGCAGACGTCTGCCGCCGTGCTAGAAGTGGACATTTGCCCGACATGGTGTGTCATTAGTAATTCTCATATTTATACTTTACAGTGGTATTAATTAAACTGAATTTGTCAAATTTGTTTTGTACATCGAATGGTTACATACAAACATACATACATACTTACATACATGATTGATAAAATCTGATATTTTACAGACATTATAAAGTTAATATGTAAAAGATCAATGAAAATAAACTTAAATTAACTAATTACATAATAGTATTTAGAATGTGAATTATGTATATATGTACACAATAATATTTAATAAGTATTGTGTTTTCTAACATTAATTTGAATAGAAATACATCACAAAAGGACATCAAATAGTATAGGACTGCGTAAGTGATAATAATCCTATAAATATAAATATAATCTGTCTCGAGTCAATTCGGTGTATATTGTGATACAACCGATCCAAAAGCACATACATACATATAGAACGTACATACATACCCAGCCAGCATTTGGAAGATTATTTGACGAGCGCGATCATTTCTCGGCTCTTTTTTTAATCGTCCAGACGATTGTTGAAGTAAAATTATATTTTACTCTTCCAAATAATGCTTTTGCGAGTCATTCTGACGATTGTTGGACGAGTTAATCGTCGTTTACGCATTTTGGCGGGCATTGGAGGGCTGTTAATAGTTAAAAATCGTGTTTCACTCTTCGAAGAGATACTCGTGCAAGTTACTTAACCGATGATGATGATGTTTCTTTTCTTGGTTTACATCTAAAACGCGTTCGATTGTGTCTTCCGTTAGTTATATGTACTGGTATATATGCATAAGTATATATTTATGTATATAAAATGTGGTAAATGGAAAATTTATTAAAAGATTGAATAGCATTTGAAATATGTAATTTTGTTGTCTAGTGTTATCAGCGAGCACGTATTTTGTCAAAAAATTACTCTGGCCTTCACGAATACATATCTTTTATATAATTTTCTTTGTTAATATTTTGTTTGTTATATTATTTTTATGATTGTAGTAGATTTGCGTCAGAAATATTAACTGTCTCATAGATAAAAGCTGTATAAACTTAAAAGTAAAAACAAACAAAAATATTTTCAACCAAATTACCGACTTCGAAAAGTGCAAAAAAATACGCTAATGAGAGGTGTAGCGGACTTGAATTCGGTAAGCGAAATGCTTCCATAGTCTTATTCGATATTCGAATGTTCCTAAATCTCTTAGCGTTTCGAAGTTTCATTAATAAATTAAAACTAAATGAAATATTTTTTTAATTTTTTTTAAAAAATTTTTAATTAATGACTTTGAGTCTTTGTTGAATATTAGTAATGACCAATCAGAAATGGAGAATTTCAGGCTAACCAAAAATTGTTTCAATATGTAAAAATAGAATAAAAAGAAATTATAAAATTCACGTATTCTTTTTCTGTTGAAAACTTGGTTAAATAATTGATATTCTATCCGAAGACTCTGATCCACAGGATTTTTATATACCTGGTTATCATCTCCTGATCGCAGGGGTCTTGCAATGAAGATGCGTAATGAAGTTGTGTATCAGTGCCAGCAACCATTAGGCACGTCTGATCCTGAGTTTAGCAAACGCGGCAAGTGATGAAACCTTATTCAACTTCGATTTCCTTTCCGAGAGAGAGAGAGAGAGAGAGAGAGAGAGAGCTGTCCGAACTGTGAAATTGTCGTTGCTGGTGATTTCAATGTTCACAACTCATCTTGGCTTCACCATTCGAGTCACACAACTCCGGAAGGCCAATATATTGAGCTTTTCGCCGCGCATAATGACCTTGCGCAACTAGTGAATGAGCTAACATATATTTCAGGTGTTGAATGGCTTCATAACAACAATCTCGACCTTTTTCTCACCTTGCACCCTGGAAAGTACGAAGTGAGTGTTAATGCACCTCTTGGTAACTCGGATCATTGTACCATTTCTGCCACCTTTTCGTTCTCCAAACTTCGCAACGTCTCCCAATCCGAAGCTTAACATAAAAAGTCTCCTCAGCCGATTCCAATGTAACGCCAATTCCCAAACATGTTGGCGGCCAACAAACCTGAAAATTACCGCCCAATTGTCATTAGTTCTGCGTTTTCAAAATTGGTGGAAACTATGTTGAATTTCCATCTTGCGAAATATATATAGTCCAACAGTTGACTGAGCAACCGGCACTATGGCTTTCGTAGAGGGCGCTCTACGAGGGACTTACTAGCTTTCCAATCGGAAAAGTGGTGTAACAGCATTCATCCCTTTGCTTTGGTTCCGTTCTTTCTCCTACCCAGTTTCTTAATGACCTTCAAACCAGTCTATTCTTCAACCCTGTCTACTCTTTTACAGCTGACAGCATCGTCGTTCATTCAGTAACAATATGACTGGAAATGCTGCTTCATCTGTAATTATGGAGCGTAAATATTGAGGAATCAGAAGCTCTCGATATTCTTGGCATGAAAATTCATTGTGATACTTGATGGAATGATCACATTTTTCATGTCTCAATAGAAGCATTCAAGTCCCTCGGTTTTTTAAGACGGTGTAAGACATACTTCACTCCATCTCATCTCCTTAATATTTATACCACCTTTATCCGACAAAAAATGGAATACAGGGAATACATGCGTGGGATAAAAAAAACTATTTTGAAGTTACTCGACCCCGTACTGGATAGGGCGAAGAAGCTTATTGAGTCCCTGGAGTATCGAAGCAATGTGGGGTGCGTTTCACTGTTCGATCGCTACTACAACGGAATATGTTCTAATGAAATCAGTAAAGTTTTTCCCGAAACGCATCACTTTTCGCGTACAATACGCTCTTCTGAGGGAGCACATCCCTTTGTGGTCGATATACCAGTGAGCTGTACTAAACATTACAGGGAGAACTCGTACTTTAGCCGAAATGTTCGTAAGTGGAATAGACTCCCCGCAGAGTTTTTTCCTGTCACTACTCTCTTTATCCTGCATTCAAAATAGTATCCACTTTACATAAGTTGTAAAAATAGGCGAACGAACATGTAGCGGCCTTGAAATCGGTATTCTGATATGTTCTGCTAATCTGATTGGATATAATAATGTTTTTCAATATAAGAACTCTTGAGGGTGGTGTTGGCTGAGGTGGTTAGCGCGTTGACTACTAATCAAAAAATGACTTGGGGCCTGGGTGTTTGAACCCAGCAAGTCAATCAACATCACTAATTTCTCTAATGTAGATAGTGGGACATTGTATTAATTGTTGTCGCACTATTTAAGTGATGAAGGCATAGCACTGGTCACTAAAAAACCTTTCCGACAGCGATTGATGCTGTTCCAAGCTACTGTACACAACATCGTACTCCTTCGTCGATTAGCAGAAACAGCAGCGAAGTAAAACAATTAATAAAATACATGCTAATTAAGCTTAACAAAGTTAATGGGTCTACTTAACACCGGAGGCGCCTCAACACTGCTATAAAAACTAACATAACGTGCACAGCAGAGTTGTAAAAGAGTCAAGCCTTCTAAATATTCAACATCTATCTTCTATACTCTCTCCCTCTCCCCGAGTTCAGGCACAATGCATTGCATACGTAGGGGTCATCCCCTGATTGGTGGTCCTAATTAAAAAAAAAACTCTCAAGCTACGTTCACATTTATTAAATACTCGTACTTATAGCTAAAAAAATATATTGGAAATAAAAGAATTAACTTTGAAGTTTCTCTCTTGGTTACGTTTTTTTTTTAGTAATTTGAATTTTTATTAATTCAATAAAACTGGACTTGAGCTGATAATATTAATATAGGTTCAAATATTATTCATGTTTAATAATATACAAATATGAGATAGTTTTTAGTAAATATTTTTTTGTTATTATGAAATGTTTCTTATGAAAGACTAAATTTCTATTTTACAGCATCAAGGAAATTTTTAAAAAATTTCCATAGTTTAAGTTAATGTTTTTTAGTGTACGTGTATAAAACATATCAAATACAAAAGGGTCACAACTCAAAATACTAAAATTTTCAGGAGAGACAAAAAACTGTTTTCGTGCAGAAGCAACACACTTAACATAAAAACAGACACATACATGGGACTTTTTCGTTGGCATTGAATTTTCATTGGCATTATTTTCAGCGTTGCCATTTTGGTGCTTTTCGGGTGTATTTTGGTGCTTTTTTACTTAAGCAATACCCGAAATTTTGCTAGTATTCAACTAGTAATCAACATTTTTGACACTGAACCATTTTCCTACTATTCTTCAAACACACCTAATATTTTTATAACCAACTGCGTATTATTTGCATCTATATTTTGATTAATACTCGCAAACTGTTAAGAGTTTGAATTCTAGAATTTCTCAAGCACCTTTTTTTAAATTCGTGCAGTGATCTTACTTTTAATAGTACATATCCTTTGATTTGTTTGTTGTGCAAATTTAAGCAAGAAAGAGCCTTGGTTATTATCAAGCTGCACAGTTATTAAAAGTAAGTTCTTCATTGATGTTAAAGTTCATATGTGTTAAAGTTCATATGTGTTAAAGTTCATCATCTAACAATGGCTTTCCCTTAGATCGAAAAACAAATACTTATATAGAAAAGCTTGGGAAAATGATCCAGCTTTTAAAAGGTGGCTTAGATCAGCAAAAGATAAACTAAAAGCATATTTTATTTGTTGTAATTGTGAAATAAATGCACGATAAAGCGATTTACTCCGACAAAGGCACACAAAAAGCCATGAAAAAGCAATAGATCTGTTAGTGCTGTGGTTAGTGCTTTTGTACCCGAAATTTTTTTCATTTTTACCCTTTTTTACCCTATTTCCATGGGCTCACAGTGCTTTTGATGTTGCAAGAGTTGGCATCACTGATTATTTTAAACATTTACAATGGAAAAAAATCAGTACCAATAAATGTCATTGCTTGTTTTTTAAATATAATTTTTCTACTATTTATAATGAAAAAACAATGAAAGCTTTGAAATACTAATTACAATTGATAAAAAAATAATTAATACTATCTGTATAAAAAAATATATGGCCACATCAGCTTTTGAAAAAATAAAATTATAATTTAAAATACAAACCAAGCTATGTACATTTTTTAATACATACACATACATACATATATATGTCAATAAATATGTGAAATAATATTGACGTTTAATACTGATAATGCTTTTAAAAAACTTTAGCATTGATTATTTGTAATGCTTTTACTTTTTAACTAACTAATAATGAAATTATTTTATTGAAAAGCATTAGCATTGTTCAAAAAATTGATAATGCTAAAAATTTAATTGGCATTGTTTATAAGTCAATGCCAATGAAATCGACAATTAATTAGTCAATTTATTTAATTACTCCCATGTATGAATAGACATAACTGTATTTTTCCAGTTAAAGATGATAGTGATGTGAAAGAAATTTTTGCAGTAGTTAGAGATGTGTACTCTAAATTAATTTATGGAAAAAAGTCAGTTTTGAAAAATTTTCAGTTGTGACCCTTTCGTATTTAGGGTGTGATATGTATACAAGTACATATATGTATGAACATGTATACAAATTTATAAACTCTTCTACAAATTTATAGCTTTTCTCTTTTTTTCTACTACCTGGTAATTATTGTAGCATGATTTCCTAGAAATTTTTATTGTGTACGTGTGTAAATAGAAATATTTTTCACAAATATTTCAATTTTTAGTTCGTCTTACTAATAGTGGCTGTACGCAATATAAGGAATATGACGCAATAGAAAACTTTGTGAATTGGCTGATAACATTTAATTTGCGGAAATTCAAAACGCTAAAATAAACTCTACATCGCTGCCTTCAACAGAAGAATAAAAACTAAAACATTTGTGTTTGTTTTATATATTTATGTACATATATTAAAAAAAAATAATAATATTTATTTGCTCTACTTCAAATGCGTATTTATTTCCTTTTAATTGTTTAATTTCCGTCCAATGGGAAATCAAATAGTTTTGAGACGAAAATAATCCAAATTCGATCAATTGAAGTTGTAAAAATATTTTTTATCTACCCTGAAGGAAGCATGGGGTTATGCATGGGTACATGTCAATATATTTGTCTACAATTATGGTGTCTTTTTGGTGACAATGTCAACAACTTGTTTTTTTTTTTGTACCTATTTTGTTTTTGATAATTAGGGAAAATGTTTGACTTTTAAAAACAAATCCTCAAGCTGATGGGCTCAAAAGCGGCGAGTAGCCGACTACAATTGTTTTTATTGATCTCTGGGCCGCCGACTGCAATTTACTCAAAGACACACTTTGGGGCAATTTTTAATTATACGTGCATACATGTACATAGATATATTTCCTTCTGAATAAGCCTTCTCTAAAAAAATAATTTAAATTATTTTATTTGCAAATATTTGTTTCAAGCTGCTTTTTCAGTCGCCGCCGATATTTCTTTTCAGAGCTAGCACCGATTAAATAACATCGGCTTGTTGCTCTGTTGCATTTGTGGCCCAAGCTAAATAGCTGGTTTTGTTAAAAAAAATAATAAAAAGTGATATAAAAAGGTAAGTAAAAAGTATAAAACTAATTATATGTATATTATTGTTTTTGTTTAAATTAGTGTATACATACATACATATCTACTTACATACATATAATGAGCAAAAGAAATAGGAGAAGATTGGTGAAAAAGCAAAAAAAATCTCTAAAGAAATACAAATTGTGAGGAAGTATCAATTTATGTTGAAAGTGAGAATTTTCCAGGACACGTAGTACCTAATTGTGTTTTTTTTATTAAAGAATCGTTCTCCAAT
This sequence comes from Lypha dubia, assembly GCA_947311025.1. Taxonomy (NCBI): domain Eukaryota; kingdom Metazoa; phylum Arthropoda; class Insecta; order Diptera; family Tachinidae; genus Lypha; species Lypha dubia. The sequence goes on from OX371264.1 coordinate 55,050,241, forward strand.
TGCAACTTTTCGTGCGCTTTTGCCATTTTATGGTCGTAATGATCGTCCAAGTGTGCTCGCTGTTCGTCGAATTGTTGAAAATTTTGAGCTTACATTTTCTTTTCATACTGTTTAATTGCCAATAAGACAAAGAACCGCTCAAAGTAATGCAAATATTTCTGCCGTTTAGGCAAGTGTTGCTGAAGACCTACAAATATTTGTCGATTCCAAGACGTTCTCAACAATTGGGACTGTCTCAAACCTAGGGATGCCAATCCCGGGATTTTCGGGATCAGTCAATCGCGAAATTCTTTACTTTTAAATGTTTTCTTTTTATATTTTTATTCTTTTTTTTTTGCTGTACTTATATACATACATATTAGTAAAACAAACTTTCATAACTTTCCCCTATAACGCATAAGCATATTTCAAAATCCTGAAAATTGGCATAGCTACTCAAACTAACACCTGCGGATTTTGAGAAAGGATTTGGTTTTGCATCCGTATAAAATTGTTCTCACTCAAGAACTGAAGCCATTGGACGAGGCTACGTGCCACACAGCAAATGCAACAATTGAATTACTACGAGAAAAGTTTGGAGATTCGATTATTTCAAGAAATTGTGATATTGAATGGCCTCCAAGAAGTTGTGATTTAACACCATTAGACTATTTCTCGTGGGGTTTTTGAAGTCATTGGTCTTTCGAAATAAACCAGACTCTTTTCAAGCTTAACAAGTCAATATTGAACGTGCCATTCATGACATACGACTTGATTTAGTGGAAAAAGTGCTCGAAAATTGGGTTCATCGAATTCGTTCCTGCAGAAGAAGTCGTGGAGGCCATTTGAATGACGATTTATTTAGAATTTAATTGTATCGATTGTACTTCACATTAAATATAAAACTTTTGAATTTCCTTAACAATAAGTGTGTTTTTTTTTTGAAATAAATAATGTCACTGTTATTGAAAAACCTTTTATATCACTTAGAATGTGAAGTCTGCAAATAAATTCATATCTTTTTCAAAGCCTCTATTATTTGTTCTAGATTTGTTAAAAATTGAGTTTTTCATTGTAATTTGAAAAATATTATTTGATGTATAAATCCAATGCAGCTGAAAAAAATTAATCAATTACAACGAAATTTTTAATTCCAAGAACCACACAAAATACCCTTGGCCTTTATTTCCATTACCTGCCTGCTAAGCGAACGCAAACCTATCGCAATATATAAGGTTGACTGCACACATATTCGTTCAAAATTGGGTACCTGCGATAAATTGCGAATAAGGTCTTCATTTGTTAATCGATTTTCACGATTTATACCTTAGCTTATTCTTGAGGTATTTAGCTCTCAGCTCAAATGTGCAAAATATAAAATATTTGCTTTTCTTTTTTTTATTGCATTTTTAAACTGAACAAAAAAACGAATTTTTCAAAACAAAATAAAAATTTTCCTTCTGAAATTCCAAAACGATAAAATATAGAAAAAAACTATTTTGAACTAAATTAAATATAAATTTTCTTATGCATCTTTTGGTGTTTTGTTTATGAAAATCGGATGAGTCGTTCTCGAGTTAGGGTGAAATATGTCTTCGTACGTGACTAATTTAGGGGGAAAATATTGCCACGCCCATAAAAAACCCTACGTGGTGGAGAAAAACCGGAAACAGAATTGAGTTTAGCACATCAAAATCCATATAGTCCACATAGTTTTATTTAAAGTTGAGCCAAAAAGTGATTTTGCTGCTGAGTAGTGTTATTGGTATTGAATATAGAGCTCACAAAATTGAAACACATCGCCATTTTTTCTTTTATAAAAAGAGAACATGAAACACATATTTTATTCATGTACATATGTATGTAGTTGTTTAGTCTAAAGTCACACACGACGATTTTAATTGCCCAACTTTTTCAGAATCTCTTTTGGACTTGCTTTTATGTTCACACACGACGATTTTAGTTGGGCAATTCTTCTGTTTTGTTTAGCTTTTATTTTCTTACAATTTGACATTTGTGCTTCATAAAATAAACAATTTCAATAAAATAAACAAAATGTAGGAAGCTTTTAATAAAAATTTTTACTCTATAATATTTTTATTATTTTTACATATTTAAAACGTGTAATTTTTGCGTTTAATTGAAACTATAAATGATTTACACACCAAGAAGCGAAACACCGAATGGAAAGAAATGTAAAATCTTCAAATAAAAAAAAAAAGAATGAGAGAATTGCTTGAAATAGCCGTGTACCGGCGATTATTTTTCCCTTTTTATTCCCCTCACCGCAAACTGAAAAAAATATACATATGTACATATATATATTTTTAGGCGATTTAAGATCGCTTTGGAATCAAATTTTGGACTCGAAATGCACCATTCAATATAATTATTAAATTAATGATACGGTTAATAATTATTTGTTGCACAAAACCAACATTAGTGTTTTCTATTCGATAAAAGCAAATTTTCCGTTAATTATTCCACCCTAAACCCTTGAAAAAAATATATAAAAAATTGGTTTAGTGCTTGTGCATATGTGGATTTTCATAGAAATACTTTTTGTCATTAAGCACTTCACCTTGTTTTTTAAAGAAAATTGTAGGTATTATTCGTTTTTTGTTTTTTGTGTAAACCGTAACTAGTTCTATATTTAGTAAAAGAGGCGGACAATTCGAACAAAATGGGTTAATTGCTGGATGACGTTACACGACAAAAAGTAGAATATTCAAATCCAAATTTTATTAAAATATTTACCACAAACTTTAAACATTTAAAAAATAATTTTTAAACCATTTGTTATTCTGATGAAAGTTTTATTTTAATTAATATATAAAATTATACAATTGCTGTCAAATATTTACACTATTGTGAACATTTCATTTCATATTTTACTTTTAATATAACAACTATTTCTTAAACTAATTTACTATTCGTAGTTTTTAATTTAGTCTTAATTTGACGATTATAATTGTTTTTTAAATACATGAATTAATACGGGTGTGCCCAAATCATTCTTTTCTTAGTAACATTAATTTGGAAAAAACCCCAATAATGATTTTTCAAGCAATTCACTAAATTGGAAATCTCAATAAAAAATCATCTATTCTTTCTGGAATATCGCAGGATCGTTTGGCTTTTGTTTCCATCAAATCTGCCATATACATCAACCATCGGATCGAATTAATGGGCAGGCGTAGTAAAAGCGATGATGTGACGGGCCTCAAATCAAATGGATCCACGGAATCGTTATTGCTACTAATTTCCGCTGAGAAGAATCTGTGTCAATTTTAACGAATTATATCAACTTATTGATTATTCTTTAAGTTTAAATGTTATCAAGCGATATATTATAATTTTTCTAAATTGTTAATTTGTCCTTTTCCCCACCTATTCGTTTATATGATAAATAATCTTGTATTTTTTGTCACTAAATTCTGTATGAAACCATTATGTAGACTTTTATACGTAAATAAATAAATAAATAAATAAAACAGGTATTCATTAGGGATTTTGCATAATGGTTTTATGCACGTGCATGCTAAAATCTTACAAAGGTCATAAAATAATTAGATCACAAAATGGTGTACATACAACTACAAATTCGCAGAATTAACTGACGTATTTGACAGGTAAAAAAATCTTGAATCATATTTTAGTTGTTTCAGTAAGGGACTGAAAAAAAAACATAAATCAAACGAAATCCAAAAACAAGTTAAATTTTAATGGAAAATGCAGCATATTACTATTTAATAATTGTATATATTTACGGCATATAAATAATTGAAAAATAAAGGGTGGGTAAATTTGAGGTTAGGAAAAAGAGTAGTTTTTGGACTACTCCTATGTAATGCAGCCGTGGACCACTTCACTTGTACACATATTTATAGTTAAATACCATTTGGCAACACTAAAAATGTTTGGAATTAAATTGAAACTGTTGCAATTGCAATTTTTAGTAGTATTTGCACTAGTAAACAAATTAATAGTATCAATTAAATTTTTATACTAAAACTAGCTGATCCCGGTGTACTTCGCTACCCCCCTCGTTATAAAATAAAATTAAAAGTATTTATATATCCTATTGTTACGATCGGTCCAGTAGTTAAGACTATATTACGATTTTTAATTTTCCTAAAAAGGAGCGTGGTCCCATCCACTTTTCTCCCGGTACGTATTCCAAATTATGCCAATACCATATGTACCAAATATCATCTACGTAGGTCAAAAAATGCCCAAAATATTGCGATTTAAATTTTTGGGTTATATGGGTGGTGCCACGCTTCTTTGTCCAATCCCGCCCATATTTGCAGCAGCACTAAAAAAATGCACACCAAAGCCGACGTACCAAATTTTGTTCAAATACCGTTATCAGGAGCAGAAATAATAGATTTTTAATTTGTGGTTTGTATGAGAGGTACCACGCCCCTTTATCCAATCCCGCCCATATTTGCAGCAGCACTAAAAAAATGCATACCAAACCGACTTACCAAATTTTGTTCAAATACCGTTATCAGGAGCAGAAATAATAGATTTTTAATTTGTGGTTTGTATGAGAGGTACCACGCCCCTTTGTCCAATCACGCCCATATTTGCAGCAGCACTTAAAAAATGCACACCAAACCGACGTACTAAATTTTGTTCAAACACCGTTATCAGGAACAGAAATAATAGATTTTTAATTTGTGGTTTGTATGAGAGGAACCACGCCCCTTTGTCCAATCCCGCCCATATTTGTAGCAGCACTTAAGAAATGCACACCAAACCGACATACCAAATTTTGTTCAAATACCGTTATCAGGAACAGAAATAATAGATTTTTAATTTGTGGTTTGTATGAGAGGTACCACGCCCCTTTGTCGAATCCCGCCCATATTTGCAGCAGCACTTAAGAAATGCACACCAAACTGACATACCAAATGTTGTTCAAATACCGTTATCAGGAGCAGAAATAATAGATTTTTAATTTGTGAATTGTATGAGAGGTACCACGCCCCTTTGTCAAATCCCGCCCATATTTGCAGCACCATTAAAAAAATGCACACCAAACCGACGTACCAAATTTTGTTCAAATACCGTATTTAGGAGCAGAAATAATAGATTTTTAATATGTGGTTTGTATGGGAGGTACCACGCCCCTTTGTCCAATCGGACCGAATTGTAAATCTAAACCACCCGGGCGCCACCCAAACGCCTACAAAAAAATTTATGCAAATCGGTCCAGTCAGCTGAAGATTGTTTAAAGGTTTTTTTAGTCTTATTAACGAATTTCAAAAATATGGAAGAAAAGCATATTCTACACTTAAAATTAGCTCAATAAAGGCAAAAACTCACAAAATCTTGCAACTAACTTAATTTAGTGCTCATTTTCGCAAAATATTTGCTCAAAAATTAGCAAATATTTTTTCCATCGGATTGAGTAAAAAGATAAAATTGTTTTACTTCGCTTCCAGATCCGATTTCTTCGAAATTGGTTTTGGCGATATATGGACCGATTTCCCAATTCTCATTTTTTTCTAACTTTTTTTATCATCAGATTTACTCTGTATTCCCAAAAATTGTTTTACTTTGCTTCCAGGGCCAATTATATCGAAAATCGGTTTTGGCTATATCTCGGCTATATATGGACCGATTTCCCAAATTTTTTGGTTGAATGACCTATTTCTATTATCAGATTTACTTTTTATCACCAAAAATTGTTTTACTTTGCTTCCAGGGCCAATTATATCGAAAATCGGTTTTGGCTATATCTCGGCTTTATATGGACCGATATCGGGAAAATTTTTTTTTTGCCTTCAAATCTCCATAAGAAGTGATATTACCAACTTTGGCGCAAAAAAAAATTTTTCAAAAAATTTATCAAAAAAATGCATAATTTTGACCCCAAAAAACCGGTTTTTTGGATATATCTCCGCTACCCGTGAACCGATATTGCTGAATTTCAATAGCAAACACATGACCGATATTTATAATAGATTGGCGAAAAAAAAAGTTTCTAAGTCAAGCAGTTTTCAGTGTGTAGAAGTTTATCTACAGCGCCACCTAGCGGAGAGTTACGGAAAAATTGATAGTCCAAAAATTTATTCTATGAAAAATTACTTATACATGCCAAGTTTCAACACGATCGGATGAGCAATGTAGGAGTTTATCGCTTACCAACCAACCAACCAACAAACATTCATTTTTATATATATAGATTATTTATTACAATTAAAACTTTAATTAAATAAATTAAATATTTAATCAAATTTTTTTATACATTTAAGTAAAGAGTTAATTGGTGAAAAATTTTTTTCTGTGAAATCCCCTGTTAAAATTAAAACAAATTCATGGAAGCTTAAAGAAACACAATTTAGTTCCTTTCTTTTCAATTTCTGAATTTTATTTTGTATCTTTTTAAATGTAATGTAAAAGCTGAATTCCCACATTTTGTATGTACTTAAAATATCATTAAATTATATTAGTGACAGAGATACATACATATGTATGTATGTATGTATAAATTTTTATCGGAGTACCGCTGTGGGTACTCCATGGATTAGAAAAATAGAGTAGTTTCGAAACTAATCCCTGTGGGTACCCCTTGGATTAGTAACAAAGAGTAGTTTTTGGGTTACGTGGTCCAGCCCTAGGACATCGCAATGTAAATTGGACCATGTTTTTCCGATACATTTGGAATAGTTTTGGAGTAGTCCTACTCCATTGTGGAGTAGTGCATACACGCATGTATGGAATAGTCTCATTTTTGTAGGGCAATTTCTCGATTTGCCGATTTCAACTCGCCATTAAGCCTGTTGAAACACCGGGATTCACAAACAACTGACGCTCTGAAAGATAAAATTCGCCGCTGCATGGACGAGATAAGCGAAGCTTTGTTGCAAAATGTGGTTAAAAATTTTGTGAAAAGAGCAGACGTCTGCCGCCGTGCTAGAAGTGGACATTTGCCCGACATGGTGTGTCATTAGTAATTCTCATATTTATACTTTACAGTGGTATTAATTAAACTGAATTTGTCAAATTTGTTTTGTACATCGAATGGTTACATACAAACATACATACATACTTACATACATGATTGATAAAATCTGATATTTTACAGACATTATAAAGTTAATATGTAAAAGATCAATGAAAATAAACTTAAATTAACTAATTACATAATAGTATTTAGAATGTGAATTATGTATATATGTACACAATAATATTTAATAAGTATTGTGTTTTCTAACATTAATTTGAATAGAAATACATCACAAAAGGACATCAAATAGTATAGGACTGCGTAAGTGATAATAATCCTATAAATATAAATATAATCTGTCTCGAGTCAATTCGGTGTATATTGTGATACAACCGATCCAAAAGCACATACATACATATAGAACGTACATACATACCCAGCCAGCATTTGGAAGATTATTTGACGAGCGCGATCATTTCTCGGCTCTTTTTTTAATCGTCCAGACGATTGTTGAAGTAAAATTATATTTTACTCTTCCAAATAATGCTTTTGCGAGTCATTCTGACGATTGTTGGACGAGTTAATCGTCGTTTACGCATTTTGGCGGGCATTGGAGGGCTGTTAATAGTTAAAAATCGTGTTTCACTCTTCGAAGAGATACTCGTGCAAGTTACTTAACCGATGATGATGATATTTCTTTTCTTGGTTTACATCTAAAACGCGTTCGATTGTGTCTTCCGTTAGTTATATGTACTGGTATATACATATGCATAAGTATATATTTAAGTATAAAATTTATTAAAAGATTGAATAGCATTTGAAATATGTAATTTTGTTGTCTAGTGTTATCAGCGAGCACGTATTTTGTCAAAAAATTACTCTGGCCTTCACGAATACATATCTTTTATATAATTTTCTTTGTTAATATTTTGTTTGTTATATTATTTTTATGATTGTAGTAGATTTGCGTCAGAAATATTAACTGTCTCATAGATAAAAGCTGTATAAACTTAAAAGTAAAAACAAACAAAAATATTTTCAACCAAATTACCAACTTCGAAAAGTGGAAAAAAATACGCTGATGAGAGGTGTAGCGGACTTGAATTCGGTACGCTGAAATGCTTCCATAGTCTTATTCGATATTCGAATGTTCCTAAATCTCTTAGCGTTTCGAAGTTTCATTAATAAATTAAAACTAAATGAAATATTTTTTTAATTTTTTTTAAAAAATTTTTAATTAATGACTTTGAGTCTTTGTTGAATATTAGTAATGACCAATCAGAAATGGAGAATTTCAGGCTAACCAAAAATTGTTTCAATATGTAAAAATAGAATAAAAAGAAATTATAAAATTCACGTATTCTTTTTCTGTTGAAAACTTGGTTAAATAATTGATATTCTATCCGAAGACTCTGATCCACAGGATTTTTATATACCTGGTTATCATCTCCTGATCGCAGGGGTCTTGCAATGAAGATGCGTAATGAAGTTGTGTATCAGTGCCAGCAACCATTAGGCACGTCTGATCCTGAGTTTAGCAAACGCGGCAAGTGATGAAACCTTATTCAACTTCGATTTCCTTTCCGAGAGAGAGAGAGAGAGAGAGAGAGAGCTGTCCGAACTGTGAAATTGTCGTTGCTGGTGATTTCAATGTTCACAACTCATCTTGGCTTCACCATTCGAGTCACACAACTCCGGAAGGCCAATATATTGAGCTTTTCGCCGCGCATAATGACCTTGCGCAACTAGTGAATGAGCTAACATATATTTCAGGTGTTGAATGGCTTCATAACAACAATCTCGACCTTTTTCTCACCTGGCACCCTGGAAAGTACGAAGTGAGTGTTAATGCACCTCTTGGTAACTCGGATCATTGTACCATTTCTGCCACCTTTTCGTTCTCCAAATTTCGCAACGTCTCCCAATCCGAAGCTTAACATAAAAAGTCTCCTCAGCCGATTCCAATGTAACGCCAATTCCCAAACATGTTGGCGGCCAACAAACCTGAAAATTACCGCCCAATTGTCATTAGTTCTGCGTTTTCAAAATTGGTGGAAACTATGTTGAATTTCCATCTTGCGAAATATATATAGTCCAACAGTTGACTGAGCAACCGGCACTATGGCTTTCGTAGAGGGCGCTCTACGAGGGACTTACTAGCTTTCCAATCGGAAAAGTGGTGTAACAGCATTCATCCCTTTGCTTTGGTTCCGTTCTTTCTCCTACCCAGTTTCTTAATGACCTTCAAACCAGTCTATTCTTCAACCCTGTCTACTCTTTTACAGCTGACAGCATCGTCGTTCATTCAGTAACAATATGACTGGAAATGCTGCTTCATCTGTAATTATGGAGCGTAAATATTGAGGAATCAGAAGCTCTCGATATTCTTGGCATGAAAATTCATTGTGATACTTGATGGAATGATCACATTTTTCATGTCTCAATAGAAGCATTCAAGTCCCTCGGTTTTTTAAGACGGTGTAAGACATACTTCACTCCATCTCATCTCCTTAATATTTATACCACCTTTATCCGACAAAAAATGGAATACAGGGAATACATGCGTGGGATAAAAAAAACTATTTTGAAGTTACTCGACCCCGTACTGGATAGGGCGAAGAAGCTTATTGAGTCCCTGGAGTATCGAAGCAATGTGGGGTGCGTTTCACTGTTCGATCGCTACTACAACGGAATATGTTCTAATGAAATCAGTAAAGTTTTTCCCGAAACGCATCACTTTTCGCGTACAATACGCTCTTCTGAGGGAGCACATCCCTTTGTGGTCGATATACCAGTGAGCTGTACTAAACATTACAGGGAGAACTCGTACTTTAGCCGAAATGTTCGTAAGTGGAATAGACTCCCCGCAGAGTTTTTTCCTGTCACTACTCTCTTTATCCTGCATTCAAAATAGTATCCACTTTACATAAGTTGTAAAAATAGGCGAACGAACATGTAGCGGCCTTGAAATCGGTATTCTGATATGTTCTGCTAATCTGATTGGATATACTAATGTTTTTCAAAATAAGAACTCTTGAGGGTGGTGTTGGCTGAGGTGGTTAGCGCGTTGACTACTAATCAAAAAATGACTTGGGGCCTGGGAGTTTGAACCCAGCAAGTCAATCAACATCACTAATTTCTCTAATGTAGATAGTGGGACATTGTATTAATTGTTGTCGCACTATTTAAGTGATGAAGGCATAGCACTGGTCACTAAAAAAACCTTTCCGACAGCGATTGATGCTGTTCCAAGCTACTGTACACAACATCGCCCTCCTTCGTCGATTAGCAGAAACAGCAGCGAAGTAAAACAATTAATAAAATACCTGCTAATTAAGCTTAACAAAGTTAATGGGTCTACTTAACACCGGAGGCGCCTCAACACTGCTATAAAAACTAACATAACGTGCACAGCAGAGTTGTAAAAGAGTTAAGCCTTCTAAATATTCAACATCTATCTTCTATACTCTCTCCCTCCCCCCGAGTTCAGGCACAATGTATTGCATACGTAGGGGTCATCATCTGATTGCTGGTCCTAATTAAAAAAAAACTCTCAAGCTACGTTCACATTTATTAAATACTCGTACTTATAGCTAAAAAAATATATTGGAAATAAACGAATCAACTTTGAAGTTTCTCTCTTGGTTACGTTTTTTTTTTAGTAATTTGAATTTTTATTAATTCAATAAAACTGGACTTGAGCTGATAATATTAATATAGGTTCAAATAATATTCATGTTTAATAATATACAAATATGAGATAGTTTTTAGTAAATATTTTTTTGTTATTATGAAATGTTTCTTATGAAAGACTAAATTTCTATTTCACAGCATCAAGGAAATTTTTAAAAAATTTCCATAGTTTAAGTTAATGTTTTTTAGTGTACGTGTATAAAACATATCACACCCTAAATACAAAAGGGTCACAACTCAAAATACTAAAATTTTCAGGAGAGACAAAAAACTGTTTTCGTGCAGAAGCAACACACTTAACATAAAAACAGACACATACATGGGACTTTTTCGTTGGCATTGAATTTTCATTGGCATTATTTTCAGCGTTGCCATTTTGGTGCTTTTCGGGTATTTTTTGGTGCTTTTTTACTTAAGCAATACCCGAAATTTTGCTAGTATTCAACTAGTAATCAACATTTTTGACACTGAACACTTTTCCTACTATTCTTCAAACGCACCTAATACTTTTATAACCAACTGCGTATTTTGATTAATACTCGCAAACTGTTAAGAGTTTGAATTCTAGAATTTCTCAAGCACCTTTTTTTAAATTCGTGCAGTGATCTTACTTTTAATAGTACATATCCTTTGATTTGTTTGTTGTGCAAATTTAAGCAAGAAAGAGCCTTGGTTATTATCAAGCTGCACAGTTATTAAAAGTAAGTTCTTCATTGATGTTAAAGTTCATATGTGTTAAAGTTCATATGTGTTAAAGTTCATCATCTAACAATGGCTTTCCCTTAGATCGAAAAACAAATACTTATATAGAAAAGCTTGGGAAAATGATCCAGCTTTTAAAAGGTGGCTTAGATCAGCAAAAGATGAACTTAAAGCATATTTTATTTGTTGTAATTGTGAAATAAATGCACGATAAAGCGATTTACTCCGACAAAGGCACACAAAAAGCCATGAAAAAGCAATAGATCTGTTAGTGCTGTGGTTAGTGCTTTTGTACCCGAAATTTTTTTCATTTTTACCCTTTTTTACCCTATTTCCATGGGCTCACAGTGCTTTTGATGTTGCAAGAGTTGGCATCACTGATTATTTTAAACATTTACAATGGAAAAAAATCAGTACCAATAAATGTCATTGCTTGTTTTTTAAATATAATTTTTCTACTATTTATAATGAAAAAACAATGGAAGCTTTGAAATACTAATTACAATTGATAAAAAAATAATTAATACTATCTGTATAAAAAAATATATGGCCACATCAGCTTTTGAAAAAATAAAATTATAAATTAAAATACAAACCAAGCTATGTACATTTTTTAATACATACACATACATACATATATATGTCAATAAATATGTGAAATAATATTGACGTTTAATACTGATAATGCTTTTAAAAAACTTTAGCATTGATTATTTGTAATGCTTTTACTTTTTAGCTAACTAATAATGAAATTATTTTATTGAAAAGCATTAGCATTGTTCAAAAAATTGATAATGCTAAAAATTTAATTGGCATTGTTTATAAGTCAATGCCAATGAAATCGACAATTAATTAGTCAATTTATTTAATTACTCCCATGTATGAATAGACATAACTGTATTTTTCCAGTTAAAGATGATAGTGATGTGAAAGAAATTTTTGCAGTAGTTAGAGATGTGTACTCTAAATTAATTTATGGAAAAAAGTCAGTTTTGAAAAATTTTCAGTTGTGACCCTTTCGTATTTAGGGTGTGATATGTATACAAGTACATATATGTATGAACATGTATACAAATTTATAAACTCTTCTACAAATTTATAGCTTTTCTCTTTTTTTCTACTACCTGGTAATTATTGTAGCATGATTTCCTAGAAATTTTTATTGTGTACGTGTGTAAATAGAAATATTTTTCACAAATATTTCAATTTTTAGTTCGTCTTACTAATAGTGGCTGTACGCAATATAAGGAATATGACGCAATAGAAAACTTTGTGAATTGGCTGATAACATTTAATTTGCGGAAATTCAAAACGCTAAAATAAACTCTACATCGCTGCCTTCAACAGAAGAATAAAAACTAAAACATTTGTGTTTGTTTTATATATTTATGTACATATATTAAAAAAAAATAATAATATTTATTTGCTCTACTTCAAATGCGTATTTATTTCCTTTTAATTGTTTAATTTCCGTCCAATGGGAAATCAAATAGTTTTGAGACGAAAATAATCCAAATTCGATCAATTGAAGTTGTAAAAATATTTTTTATCTACCCTGAAGGAAGCATGGGGTTATGCATGGGTACATGTCAATATATTTGTGTACAATTATGGTGTCTTTTTGGTGACAATGTCAACAACTTGTTTTTTTTTTTGTACCTATTTTGTTTTTGATAATTAGGGAAAATGTTTGACTTTTAAAAACAAATCCTCAAGCTGATGGGCTCAAAAGCGGCGAGTAGCCGACTACAATTGTTTTTATTGATCTCTGGGCCGCCGACTGCAATTTACTCAAAGACACACTTTGGGGCAATTTTTAATTATACGTGCATACATGTACATAGATATATTTCCTTCTGAATAAGCCTTCTCTAAAAAAATAATTTAAATTATTTTATTTGCAAATATTTGTTTCAAGCTGCTTTTTCAGTCGCCGCCGATATTTCTTTTCAGAGCTAGCACCGATTAAATAACATCGGCTTGTTGCTCTGTTGCATTTGTGGCCCAAGCTAAATAGCTGGTTTTGTTAAAAAAAATAATAAAAAGTGATATAAAAAGGTAAGTAAAAAGTATAAAACTAATTATATGTATATTATTGTTTTTGTTTAAATTAGTGTATACATACATACATATCTACTTACATACATATAATGAGCAAAAGAAATAGGAGAAGATTGGTGAAAAAGCAAAAAAAATCTCTAAAGAAATACAAATTGTGAGGAAGTATCAATTTATGTTGAAAGTGAGAATTTTCCAGGACACGTAGTACCTAATTGTGTTTTTTTTATTAAAGAATCGTTCTCCAATTGCAACTTTTCGTGCGCTTTTGCCATTTTATGGTCGTAATGATCGTCCAAGTGTGCTCGCTGTTCGTCGAATTGTTGAAAATTTTGAGCTTACATTTTCTTTTCATACTGTTTAATTGCCAATAAGACAAAGAACCGCTCAAAGTAATGCAAATATTTCTGCCGTTTAGGCAAGTATTGCTGAAGACCGATATTTGTCGATTCCAAGACGTTCTCAACAATTGGGACTGTCTCAAACCTAGGGATGCCAATCCCGGGATTTTCGGGATCAGTCAATCGCGAAATTCTTTACTTTTAAATGTTTTCTTTTTATATTTTTATTCTTTTTTTTTGCTGTACTTATATACATATTAGTAAAACAAACTTTCATAACTTTCCCCTATAACGCATAAGCATATTTCAAAATCCTGAAAATTGGCATAGCTACTCAAACTAACACCTGCGGATTTTGAGAAAGGATTTGGTTTTGCATCCGTATAAAATTGTTCTCACTCAAGAACTGAAGCCATTGGACGAGGCTACGTGCCACACAGCAAATGCAACAATTGAATTACTACGAGAAAAGTTTGGAGATTCGATTATTTCAAGAAATTGTGATATTGAATGGCCTCCAAGAAGTTGTGATTTAACACCATTAGACTATTTCTCGTGGGGTTTTTGAAGTCATTGGTCTTTCGAAATAAACCAGACTCTTTTCAAGCTTAACAAGTCAATATTGAACGTGCCATTCATGACATACGACTTGATTTAGTGGAAAAAGTGCTCGAAAATTGGGTTCATCGAATTCGTTCCTGCAGAAGAAGTCGTGGAGGCCATTTGAATGACGATTTATTTAGAATTTAATTGTATCGATTGTACTTCACATTAAATATAAAACTTTTGAATTTCCTTAACAATAAGTGTGTTTTTTTTTTGAAATAAATAATGTCACTGTTATTGAAAAACCTTTTATATCACTTAGAATGTGAAGTCTGCAAATAAATTCATATCTTTTTCAAAGCCTCTATTATTTGTTCTAGATTTGTTAAAAATTGAGTTTTTCATTGTAATTTGAAAAATATTATTTGATGTATAAATCCAATGCAGCTGAAAAAAATTAATCAATTACAACGAAATTTTTAATTCCAAGAACCACACAAAATACCCTTGGCCTTTATTTCCATTACCTGCCTGCTAAGCGAACGCAAACCTATCGCAATATATAAGGTTGACTGCACACATATTCGTTCAAAATTGGGTACCTGCGATAAATTGCGAATAAGGTCTTCATTTGTTAATCGATTTTCACGATTTATACCTTAGCTTATTCTTGAGGTATTTAGCTCTCAGCTCAAATGTGCAAAATATAAAATATTTGCTTTTCTTTTTTTTATTGCATTTTTAAACTGAACAAAAAAACGAATTTTTCAAAACAAAATAAAAATTTTCCTTCTGAAATTCCAAAACGATAAAATATAGAAAAAAACTATTTTGAACTAAATTAAATATAAATTTTCTTATGCATCTTTTGGTGTTTTGTTTATGAAAATCGGATGAGTCGTTCTCGAGTTAGGCTGAAATATGTCTTCGTACGTGACTAATTTAGGGGGAAAATATTGCCACGCCCATAAAAAACCCTACGTGGTGGAGAAAAACCGGAAACAGAATTGAGTTTAGCACATCAAAATCCATATAGTCCACATAGTTTTATTTAAAGTTGAGCCAAAAAGTGATTTTGCTGCTGAGTAGTGTTATTGGTATTGAATATAGAGCTCACAAGTTTGAAACACATCGCCATTTTTTCTTTTATAAAAAGAGAACATGAAACACATATTTTATTCATGTACATATGTATGTAGTTGTTTAGTCTAAAGTCACACACGACGATTTTCATTGCCCAACTTTTTCAGATTCTCTTTTGGACTTGCTTTTATGTTCACACACGACGATTTTAGTTGGGCAATTCTTCTGTTTTGTTTAGCTTTTATTTTCTTACAATTTGACATTTGTGCTTCATAAAATAAACAATTTCAATAAAATAAACAAAATGTAGGAAGCTTTTAATAAAAATTTTTACTCTATAATATTTTTATTATTTTTACATATTTAAAACGTGTAATTTTTGCGTTTAATTGAAACTATAAATGATTTACACACCAAGAAGCGAAACACCGAATGGAAAGAAATGTCAAATCTTCAAATAAAAAAAAAAAGAATGAGAGAATTGCTTGAAATAGCCGGGTACCGGCGATTATTTTTCCCTTTATATTCCCCTCACCGCAAACTGAAAAAAATGTACATATGTACATATATATATTTTTAGGCGATTTAAGATCGCTTTGGAATCAAATTTTGGACTCGAAATGCACCATTCAATATAATTATTAAATTAATGATACGGTTAATAATTATTTGTTGCACAAAACCAACATTAGTGTTTTCTATTCGATAAAAGCAAATTTTCCGTTAATTATTCCACCCTAAACCCTTGAAAAAAATATATAAAAAATTGGTTTAGTGCTTGTGCATATGTGGATTTTCATAGAAATACTTTTTGTCATTAAGCACTTCACCTTGTTTTTTAAAGAAAATTTTATGTATTATTCGTTTTTTGTTTTTTGTGTAAACCGTAACTAGTTCTAAATTTAGTAAAAGAGGCGGACAATTCGAACAAAATGGGTTAATTGCTGGATGAGGTTTCACGACAAAAAGTAGAATATTCAAATCCAAATTTTATTAAAATATTTACCACAAACTTTAAACATTTAAAAAATAATTTTTAAACCATTTGTTATTCTGATGAAAGTTTTATTTTAATTAATATATAAAATTATACAATTGCTGTCAAATATTTACACTATTGTGAACATTTCATTTCATATTTTACTTTTAATATAACAACTATTTCTTAAACTAATTTACTATTCGTAGTTTTTAATTTAGTCTTAATTTGACGATTATAATTGTTTTTTAAATACATGAATTAATACGGGTGTGCCCAAATCATTCTTTTCTTAGTAACATTAATTTGGAAAAAACCCCAATAATGATTTTTCAAGCAATTCACTAAATTGGAAATCTCAATAAAAAATCATCTATTCTTTCTGGAATATCGCGGGATCGTTTGGCTTTAGTTTCCATCAAATCTGCCATATACATCAACCATCGGATCGAATTAATGGGCAGGCGTAGTAAAAGCGATGATGTGACGGGCCTCAAATCAAATGGATCCACGGAATCGTTATTGCTACTAATTTCCGCTGAGAAGAATCTGTGTAAATTTTAACGAATTATATCAACTTATTGATTATTCTTTAAGTTTAAATGTTATCAAGCGATATATTATAATTTTTCTAAATTGTTAATTTGTCCTTTTCCCCACCTATTCGTTTATATGATAAATAATCTTGTATTTTTTGTCACTAAATTCTGTATGAAACCATTATGTAGACTTTTATACGTAAATAAATAAATAAATAAATAAAACAGGTATTCATTAGGGATTTTGCATATTGTTTGTATGCACGTGCATGCTAAAATCTTACAAAGGTCATAAAATAATTAGATCACAAAATGGTGTACATACAACTACAAATTCGCAGAATTAACTGACGTATTTGACAGGTAAAAAAATCTTGAATCATATTTTAGTTGTTTCAGTAAGGGACTGAAAAAAAAACATAAATCAAACGAAATCCAAAAACAAGTTAAATTTTAATGGAAAATGCAGCATATTACTATTTAATAATTGTATATATTTACGGCATATAAATAATTGAAAAATAAAGGGTGGGTAAATTTGAGGTTAGGAAAAAGAGTAGTTTTTGGACTACTCCTATGTAATGCAGCCGTGGACCATTTCACTTGTACACATATTTATAGTTAAATACCATTTGGCAACACTAAAAATGTTTGGAATTAAATTGAAACTGTTGCAATTGCAATTTTTAGTAGTATTTGCACTAGTAAACAAATTAATAGTATCAATTAAATTTTTATACTAAAACTAGCTGATCCCGGTGTACTTCGCTACCCCCCTCGTTATAAAATAAAATTAAAAGTATTTATATATCCTATTGTTACGATCGGTCCAGTAGTTAAGACTATATTACGATTTTTAATTTTCCTAAAAAGGAGCGTGGTCCCATCCACTTTTCTCCCGGTACGTATTCCAAATTATGCCAATACCATATGTACCAAATATCATCTACGTAGGTCAAAAAATGCCCAAAATATTGCGATTTAAATTTTTGGGTTATATGGGTGGTGCCACGCTTCTTTGTCCAATCCCGCCCATATTTGCAGCAGCACTAAAAAAATGCACACCAAAGCCGACGTACCAAATTTTGTTCAAATACCGTTATCAGGAGCAGAAATAATAGATTTTTAATTTGTGGTTTGTATGAGAGGTACCACGCCCCTTTGTCCTATCCCGCCTATATTTGCAACAGCACTAAAAAAATGCTCACTGAACCGACGTACCAAATTTTGTTCAAATACCGTTATCAGGAGCAGAAATAATAGATTTTTAATTTGTGGTTTGTATGAGAGGTACCACGCCCCTTTATCCAATCCCGCCCATATTTGCAGCAGCACTAAAAAAATGCATACCAAACCGACTTACCAAATTTTGTTCAAATACCGTTATCAGGAGCAGAAATAATAGATTTTTAATTTGTGGTTTGTATGAGAGGTACCACGCCCCTTTGTCCAATCACGCCCATATTTGCAGCAGCACTTAAAAAATGCACACCAAACCGACGTACTAAATTTTGTTCAAACACCGTTATCAGGAACAGAAATAATAGATTTTTAATTTGTGGTTTGTATGAGAGGAACCACGCCCCTTTGTCCAATCCCGCCCATATTTGTAGCAGCACTTAAGAAATGCACACCAAACCGACATACCAAATTTTGTTCAAATACCGTTATCAGGAACAGAAATAATAGATTTTTAATTTGTGGTTTGTATGAGAGGTACCACGCCCCTTTGTCGAATCCCGCCCATATTTGCAGCAGCACTTAAAAAATGCACACCAAACTGACATACCAAATGTTGTTCAAATACCGTTATCAGGAGCAGAAATAATAGATTTTTAATTTGTGAATTGTATGAGAGGTACCACGCCCCTTTGTCAAATCCCGCCCATATTTGCAGCACCATTAAAAAAATGCACACCAAACCGACGTACCAAATTTTGTTCAAATACCGTATTTAGGAGCAGAAATAATAGATTTTTAATATGTGGTTTGTATGGGAGGTACCACGCCCCTTTGTCCAATCGGACCGAATTGTAAATCTAAACCACCCGGGCGCCACCCAAACGCCTACAAAAAAATTTATGCAAATCGGTCCAGTCAGCTGAAGTTTGTTTAAAGGTTTTTTTAGTCTTATTAACGAATTTCAAAAATATGGAAGAAAAGCATATTCTACACTTAAAATTAGCTCAATAAAGGCAAAAACTCACAAAATCTTGCAACTAACTTAATTTAGTGCTCATTTTCGCAAAATATTTGCTCAAAAATTAGCAAATATTTTTTCCATCGGATTGAGTAAAAAGATAAAATTGTTTTACTTCGCTTCCAGAATCGATTTCTTCGAAATTGGTTTTGGCGATATATGGACCGATTTCCCAATTCTCATTTTTTTCTAACTTTTTTTATCATCAGATTTACTCTGTATTCCCAAAAATTGTTTTACTTTGCTTCCAGGGCCAATTATATCGAAAATCGGTTTTGGCTATATCTCGGCTATATATGGACCGATTTCCCAAATTTTTTGGTTGAATGACCTATTTCTATTATCAGATTTACTTTTTATCACCAAAAATTGTTTTACTTTGCTTCCAGGGCCAATTATATCGAAAATCGGTTTTGGCTATATCTCGGCTTTATATGGACCGATATCGGGAAAATTTTTTTTTTGCCTTCAAATCTCCATAAGAAGTGATATTACCAACTTTGGCGCAAAAAAAAATTTTTCAAAAAATTTATCAAAAAAATGCATAATTTTGACCCCAAAAAACCGGTTTTTTGGATATATCTCCGCTACCCGTGAACCGATATTGCTGAATTTCAATAGCAAACACATGACCGATATTTATAATAGATTGGCGAAAAAAAAAAGTTTCTAAGTCAAGCAGTTTTCAGTGTGTAGAAGTTTATCTACAGCGCCACCTAGCGGAGAGTTACGGAAAAATTGATAGTCCAAAAATTTATTCTATGAAAAATTCCTTATACACGCCAAGTTTCAACACGATCGGATGAGCAATGTAGGAGTTTATCGCTTACCAACCAACCAACCAACAAACATTCATTTTTATATATATAGATTATTTATTACAATTAAAACTTTAATTAAATAAATTAAATATTTAATCAAATTTTTTTATACATTTAAGTAAAGAGTTAATTGGTGAAAAATTTTTTTCTGTGAAATCCCCTGTTAAAATTAAAACAAATTCATGGAAGCTTAAAGAAACACAATTTAGTTCCTTTCTTTTCAATTTCTGAATTTTATTTTGTATCTTTTTAAATGTAATGTAAAAGCTGAATTCCCACATTTTGTATGTACTTAAAATATCATTAAATTATATTAGTGACAGAAATACATACATATGTATGTATGTATGTATAAATTTTTATCGGAGTACCCCTGTGGGTACTCCATGGATTAGAAAAATAGAGTAGTTTCGAAACTAATCCCTGTGGGTACCCCTTGGATTAGTAACAAAGAGTAGTTTTTGGGTTACGTGGTCCAGCCCTAGGACATCGCAATGTAAATTGGACCATGTTTTTCCGATACATTTGGAATAGTTTTGGAGTAGTCCTACTCCATTGTGGAGTAGTGCATACACGCATGTATGGAATAGTCTCATTTTTGTAGGGCAATTTCTCGATTTGCCGATTTCAACTCGCCATTTAGCCTGTTGAAAGACCGGGATTCACAAACAACTGACGCTCTGAAAGATAAAATTCGCCGCTGCATGGACGAGATAAGCGAAGCTTTGTTGCAAAATGTGGTTAAAAATTTTGTGAAAAGAGCAGACGTCTGCCGCCGTGCTAGAAGTGGACATTTGCCCGACATGGTGTGTCATTAGTAATTCTCATATTTATACTTTACAGTGGTATTAATTAAACTGAATTTGTCAAATTTGTTTTGTACATCGAATGGTTACATACAAACATACATACATAGGCTGACTTCCAAAACGTTCGTATACAATGTTTGTATACAGTATTGCTACTGTATTTAAATCACATCCATATGCAAAGTTCGGAAACAATGCAACTACTATAAAACCGATGCCTTGATTGCTCTCTTACTGCGTTAAAAATACTATGCGGCGGCGTTTTGAAATGGTATACATTGTATAGTTATTGTACTGCGGCGTTATGAAATGTGATGCTTTGTTCAAACACAAAGCAATTGACGTTTTGGAAGTCAGCCATACTTACATACATGATTGATAAAATCTGATATTTTACAGACATTATAAAGTTAATATGTAAAAGATCAATGAAAATAAACTTAAATTAACTAATTACATAATAGTATTTAGAATGTGAATTATGTATATATGTACACAATAATATTTAATAAGTATTGTGTTTTCTAACATTAATTTGAATAGAAATACATCACAAAAGGACATCAAATAGTATAGGACTGCGTAAGTGATAATAATCCTATAAATATAAATATAATCTGTCTCGAGTCAATTCGGTGTATATTGTGATACAACCGATCCAAAAGCACATACATACATATAGAACGTACATACATACCCAGCCAGCATTTGGAAGATTATTTGACGAGCGCGATCATTTCTCGGCTCTTTTTTTAATCGTCCAGACGATTGTTGAAGTAAAATTATATTTTACTCTTCCAAATAATGCTTTTGCGAGTCATTCTGACGATTGTTGGACGAGTTAATCGTCGTTTACGCATTTTGGCGGGCATTGGAGGGCTGTTAATAGTTAAAAATCGTGTTTCACTCTTCGAAGAGATACTCGTGCAAGTTACTTAACCGATGATGATGATGTTTCTTTTCTTGGTTTACATCTAAAACGCGTTCGATTGTGTCTTCCGTTAGTTATATGTACTGGTATATATGCATAAGTATATATTTATGTATATAAAATGTGGTAAATGGAAAATTTATTAAAAGATTGAATAGCATTTGAAATATGTAATTTTGTTGTCTAGTGTTATCAGCGAGCACGTATTTTGTCAAAAAATTACTCTGGCCTTCACGAATACATATCTTTTATATAATTTTCTTTGTTAATATTTTGTTTGTTATATTATTTTTATGATTGTAGTAGATTTGCGTCAGAAATATTAACTGTCTCATAGATAAAAGCTGTATAAACTTAAAAGTAAAAACAAACAAAAATATTTTCAACCAAATTACCAACTTCGAAAAGTGGAAAAAAATACGCTAATGAGAGGTGTAGTGGACTTGAATTCGGTACGCTGAAATGCTTCCATAGTCTTATTCGATATTCGAATGTTCCTAAATCTCTTAGCGTTTCGAAGTTTCATTAATAAATTAAAACTAAATGAAATATTTTTTTAATTTTTTTTAAAAAATTTTTAATTAATGACTTTGAGTCTTTGTTGAATATTAGTAATGACCAATCAGAAATGGAGAATTTCAGGCTAACCAAAAATTGTTTCAATATGTAAAAATAGAATAAAAAGAAATTATAAAATTCACGTATTCTTTTTCTGTTGAAAACTTGGTTAAATAATTGATATTCTATCCGAAGACTCTGATCCACAGGATTTTTATATACCTGGTTATCATCTCCTGATCGCAGGGGTCTTGCAATGAAGATGCGTAATGAAGTTGTGTATCAGTGCCAGCAACCATTAGGCACGTCTGATCCTGAGTTTAGCAAACGCGGCAAGTGATGAAACCTTATTCAACTTCGATTTCCTTTCCGAGAGAGAGAGAGAGAGAGAGAGAGAGAGCTGTCCGAACTGTGAAATTGTCGTTGCTGGTGATTTCAATGTTCACAACTCATCTTGGCTTCACCATTCGAGTCACACAACTCCGGAAGGCCAATATATTGAGCTTTTCGCCGCGCATAATGACCTTGCGCAACTAGTGAATGAGCTAACATATATTTCAGGTGTTGAATGGCTTCATAACAACAATCTCGACCTTTTTCTCACCTTGCACCCTGGAAAGTACGAAGTGAGTGTTAATGCACCTCTTGGTAACTCGGATCATTGTACCATTTCTGCCACCTTTTCGTTCTCCAAACTTCGCAACGTCTCCCAATCCGAAGCTTAACATAAAAAGTCTCCTCAGCCGATTCCAATGTAACGCCAATTCCCAAAAATGTTGGCGGCCAACAAACCTGAAAATTACCGCCCAATTGTCATTAGTTCTGCGTTTTCAAAATTGGTGGAAACTATGTTGAATTTCCATCTTGCGAAATATATATAGTCCAACAGTTGACTGAGCAACCGGCACTATGGCTTTCGTAGAGGGCGCTCTACGAGGGACTTACTAGCTTTCCAATCGGAAAAGTGGTGTAACAGCATTCATCCCTTTGCTTTGGTTCCGTTCTTTCTCCTACCCAGTTTCTTAATGACCTTCAAACCAGTCTATTCTTCAACCCTGTCTACTCTTTTACAGCTGACAGCATCGTCGTTCATTCAGTAACAATATGACTGGAAATGCTGCTTCATCTGTAATTATGGAGCGTAAATATTGAGGAATCAGAAGCTCTCGATATTCTTGGCATGAAAATTCATTGTGATACTTGATGGAATGATCACATTTTTCATGTCTCAATAGAAGCATTCAAGTCCCTCGGTTTTTTAAGACGGTGTAAGACATACTTCACTCCATCTCATCTCCTTAATATTTATACCACCTTTATCCGACAAAAAATGGAATACAGGGAATACATGCGTGGGATAAAAAAAACTATTTTGAAGTTACTCGACCCCGTACTGGATAGGGCGAAGAAGCTTATTGAGTCCCTGGAGTATCGAAGCAATGTGGGGTGCGTTTCACTGTTCGATCGCTACTACAACGGAATATGTTCTAATGAAATCAGTAAAGTTTTTCCCGAAACGCATCACTTTTCGCGTACAATACGCTCTTCTGAGGGAGCACATCCCTTTGTGGTCGATATACCAGTGAGCTGTACTAAACATTACAGGGAGAACTCGTACTTTAGCCGAAATGTTCGTAAGTGGAATAGACTCCCCGCAGAGTTTTTTCCTGTCACTACTCTCTTTATCCTGCATTCAAAATAGTATCCACTTTACATAAGTTGTAAAAATAGGCGAACGAACATGTAGCGGCCTTGAAATCGGTATTCTGATATGTTCTGCTAATCTGATTGGATATAATAATGTTTTTCAATATAAGAACTCTTGAGGGTGGTGTTGGCTGAGGTGGTTAGCGCGTTGACTACTAATCAAAAAATGACTTGGGGCCTGGGTGTTTGAACCCAGCAAGTCAATCAACATCACTAATTTCTCTAATGTAGATAGTGGGACATTGTATTAATTGTTGTCGCACTATTTAAGTGATGAAGGCATAGCACTGGTCACTAAAAAACCTTTCCGACAGCGATTGATGCTGTTCCAAGCTACTGTACACAACATCGTACTCCTTCGTCGATTAGCAGAAACAGCAGCGAAGTAAAACAATTAATAAAATACATGCTAATTAAGCTTAACAAAGTTAATGGGTCTACTTAACACCGGAGGCGCCTCAACACTGCTATAAAAACTAACATAACGTGCACAGCAGAGTTGTAAAAGAGTTAAGCCTTCTAAATATTCAACATCTATCTTCTATACTCTATCCCTCTCCCCGAGTTCAGGCACAATGCATTGCATACGTAGGGGTCATCCCCTGATTGGTGGTCCTAATTAAAAAAAAAAAAACTCTCAAGCTACGTTCACATTTATTAAATACTCGTACTTATAGCTAAAAAAATATATTGGAAATAAAAGAATTAACTTTGAAGTTTCTCTCTTGGTTACGTTTTTTTATTAGTAATTTGAATTTTTATTAATTCAATAAAACTGGACTTGAGCTGATAATATTAATATAGGTTCAAATAATATTCATGTTTAATAATATACAAATATGAGATAGTTTTTAGTAAATATTTTTTTGTTATTATGAAATGTTTCTTATGAAAGACTAAATTTCTATTTTACAGCATCAAGGAAATTTTTAAAAAATTTCCATAGTTTAAGTTAATGTTTTTTAGTGTACGTGTATAAAACATATCAAATACAAAAGGGTCACAACTCAAAATACTAAAATTTTCAGGAGAGACAAAAAACTGTTTTCGTGCAGAAGCAACACACTTAACATAAAAACAGACACATACATGGGACTTTTTCGTTGGCATTGAATTTTCATTGGCATTATTTTCAGCGTTGCCATTTTGGTGCTTTTCGGGTATATTTTGGTGCTTTTTTACTTAAGCAATACCCGAAATTTTGCTAGTATTCAACTAGTAATCAACATTTTTGACACTGAACCATTTTCCTACTATTCTTCAAACACACCTAATACTTTTATAACCAACTGCGTATTATTTGCATCTATATTTTGATTAATACTCGCAAACTGTTAAGAGTTTGAATTCTAGAATTTCTCAAGCACCTTTTTTTAAATTCGTGCAGTGATCTTACTTTTAATAGTACATATCCTTTGATTTGTTTGTTGTGCAAATTTAAGCAAGAAAGAGCCTTGGTTATTATCAAGCTGCACAGTTATTAAAAGTAAGTTCTTCATTGATGTTAAAGTTCATATGTGTTAAAGTTCATATGTGTTAAAGTTCATCATCTAACAATGGCTTTCCCTTAGATCGAAAAACAAATACTTATATAGAAAAGCTTGGGAAAATGATCCAGCTTTTAAAAGGTGGCTTAGATCAGCAAAAGATAAACTAAAAGCATATTTTATTTGTTGTAATTGTGAAATAAATGCACGATAAAGCGATTTACTCCGACAAAGGCACACAAAAAGCCATGAAAAAGCAATAGATCTGTTAGTGCTGTGGTTAGTGCTTTTGTACCCGAAATTTTTTTCATTTTTACCCTTTTTTACCCTATTTCCATGGGCTCACAGTGCTTTTGATGTTGCAAGAGTTGGCATCACTGATTATTTTAAACATTTACAATGGAAAAAAATCAGTACCAATAAATGTCATTGCTTGTTTTTTAAATATAATTTTTCTACTATTTATAATGAAAAAACAATGAAAGCTTTGAAATACTAATTACAATTGATAAAAAAATAATTAATACTATCTGTATAAAAAAATATATGGCCACATCAGCTTTTGAAAAAATAAAATTATAATTTAAAATACAAACCAAGCTATGTACATTTTTTAATACATACACATACATACATATATATGTCAATAAATATGTGAAATAATATTGACGTTTAATACTGATAATGCTTTTAAAAAACTTTAGCATTGATTATTTGTAATGCTTTTACTTTTTAACTAACTAATAATGAAATTATTTTATTGAAAAGCATTAGCATTGTTCAAAAAATTGATAATGCTAAAAATTTAATTGGCATTGTTTATAAGTCAATGCCAATGAAATCGACAATTAATTAGTCAATTTATTTAATTACTCCCATGTATGAATAGACATAACTGTATTTTTCCAGTTAAAGATGATAGTGATGTGAAAGAAATTTTTGCAGTAGTTAGAGATGTGTACTCTAAATTAATTTATGGAAAAAAGTCAGTTTTGAAAAATTTTCAGTTGTGACCCTTTCGTATTTAGGGTGTGATATGTATACAAGTACATATATGTATGAACATGTATACAAATTTATAAACTCTTCTACAAATTTATAGCTTTTCTCTTTTTTTCTACTACCTGGTAATTATTGTAGCATGATTTCCTAGAAATTTTTATTGTGTACGTGTGTAAATAGAAATATTTTTCACAAATATTTCAATTTTTAGTTCGTCTTACTAATAGTGGCTGTACGCAATATAAGGAATATGACGCAATAGAAAACTTTGTGAATTGGCTGATAACATTTAATTTGCGGAAATTCAAAACGCTAAAATAAACTCTACATCGCTGCCTTCAACAGAAGAATAAAAACTAAAACATTTGTGTTTGTTTTATATATTTATGTACATATATTAAAAAAAAATAATAATATTTATTTGCTCTACTTCAAATGCGTATTTATTTCCTTTTAATTGTTTAATTTCCGTCCAATGGGAAATCAAATAGTTTTGAGACGAAAATAATCCAAATTCGATCAATTGAAGTTGTAAAAATATTTTTTATCTACCCTGAAGGAAGCATGGGGTTATGCATGGGTACATGTCAATATATTTGTCTACAATTATGGTGTCTTTTTGGTGACAATGTCAACAACTTGTTTTTTTTTGTACCTATTTTGTTTTTGATAATTAGTGAAAATGTTTGACTTTTAAAAACAAATCCTCAAGCTGATGGGCTCAAAAGCGGCGAGTAGCCGACTACAATTGTTTTTATTGATCTCTGGGCCGCCGACTGCAATTTACTCAAAGACACACTTTGGGGCAATTTTTAATTATACGTGCATACATGTACATAGATATATTTCCTTCTGAATAAGCCTTCTCTAAAAAAATAATTTAAATTATTTTATTTGCAAATATTTGTTTCAAGCTGCTTTTTCAGTCGCCGCCGATATTTCTTTTCAGAGCTAGCACCGATTAAATAACATCGGCTTGTTGCTCTGTTGCATTTGTGGCCCAAGCTAAATAGCTGGTTTTGTTAAAAAAAATAATAAAAAGTGATATAAAAAGGTAAGTAAAAAGTATAAAACTAATTATATGTATATTATTGTTTTTGTTTAAATTAGTGTATACATACATACATAGCTACTTACATACATATAATGAGCAAAAGAAATAGGAGAAGATTGGTGAAAAAGCAAAAAAAAATCTGTAAAGAAATAGAAATTGTGAGGAAGCATCAATTTATGTTGAAAGTGAGAATTTTCCAGGACACGTAGTACCTAATTGTGTTTTTTTTATTAAAGAATCGTTCTCCAATTGCAACTTTTCGTACGCTTTTGCCATTTTATGGTCGTAATGATCGTCCAAGTGTGCTCGCTGTTCGTCGAATTGTTGAAAATTTTGAGCTTACATTTTCTTTTCATACTGTTTAATTGCCAATAAGACAAAGAACCGCTCAAAGTAATGCAAATATTTCTGCCGTTTAGGCAAGTGTTGCTGAAGACCTATATTTGTCGATTCCAAGACGTTCTCAACAATTGGGACTGTCTCAAACCTAGGGATGCCAATCCCGGGATTTTCGGGATCAGTCAATCGCGAAATTCTTTACTTTTAAATGTTTTCTTTTTATATTTTTATTCTTTTTTTTTGCTGTACTTATATACATATTAGTAAAACAAACTTTCATAACTTTCCCCTATAACGCATAAGCATATTTCAAAATCCTGAAAATTGGCATAGCTACTCAAACTAACACCTGCGGATTTTGAGAAAGGATTTGGTTTTGCATCCGTATAAAATTGTTCTCACTCAAGAACTGAAGCCATTGGACGAGGCTACGTGCCACACAGCAAATGCAACAATTGAATTACTACGAGAAAAGTTTGGAGATTCGATTATTTCAAGAAATTGTGATATTGAATGGCCTCCAAGAAGTTGTGATTTAACACCATTAGACTATTTCTCGTGGGGTTTTTGAAGTCATTGGTCTTTCGAAATAAACCAGACTCTTTTCAAGCTTAACAAGTCAATATTGAACGTGCCATTCATGACATACGACTTGATTTAGTGGAAAAAGTGCTCGAAAATTGGGTTCATCGAATTCGTTCCTGCAGAAGAAGTCGTGGAGGCCATTTGAATGACGATTTATTTAGAATTTAATTGTATCGATTGTACTTCACATTAAATATAAAACTTTTGAATTTCCTTAACAATAAGTGTGTTTTTTTTTTAAATAAATAATGTCACTGTTATTGAAAAACCTTTTATATCACTTAGAATGTGAAGTCTGCAAATAAATTCATATCTTTTTCAAAGCCTCTATTATTTGTTCTAGATTTGTTAAAAATTGAGTTTTTCATTGTAATTTGAAAAATATTATTTGATGTATAAATCCAATGCAGCTGAAAAAAATTAATCAATTACAACGAAATTTTTAATTCCAAGAACCACACAAAATACCCTTGGCCTTTATTTCCATTACCTGCCTGCTAAGCGAACGCAAACCTATCGCAATATATAAGGTTGACTGCACACATATTCGTTCAAAATTGGGTACCTGCGATAAATTGCGAATAAGGTCTTCATTTGTTAATCGATTTTCACGATTTATACCTTAGCTTATTCTTGAGGTATTTAGCTCTCAGCTCAAATGTGCAAAATATAAAATATTTGCTTTTCTTTTTTTTATTGCATTTTTAAACTGAACAAAAAAACGAATTTTTCAAAACAAAATAAAAATTTTCCTTCTGAAATTCCAAAACGATAAAATATAGAAAAAAACTATTTTGAACTAAATTAAATATAAATTTTCTTATGCATCTTTTGGTGTTTTGTTTATGAAAATCGGATGAGTCGTTCTCGAGTTAGGCTGAAATATGTCTTCGTACGTGACTAATTTAGGGGGAAAATATTGCCACGCCCATAAAAAACCCTACGTGGTGGAGAAAAACCGGAAACAGAATTGAGTTTAGCACATCAAAATCCATATAGTCCACATAGTTTTATTTAAAGTTGAGCCAAAAAGTGATTTTGCTGCTGAGTAGTGTTATTGGTATTGAATATAGAGCTCACAAGTTTGAAACACATCGCCATTTTTTCTTTTATAAAAAGAGAACATGAAACACATATTTTATTCATGTACATATGTATGTAGTTGTTTAGTCTAAAGTCACACACGACGATTTTCATTGCCCAACTTTTTCAGATTCTCTTTTGGACTTGCTTTTATGTTCACACACGACGATTTTAGTTGGGCAATTCTTCTGTTTTGTTTAGCTTTTATTTTCTTACAATTTGACATTTGTGCTTCATAAAATAAACAATTTCAATAAAATAAACAAAATGTAGGAAGCTTTTAATAAAAATTTTTACTCTATAATATTTTTATTATTTTTACATATTTAAAACGTGTAATTTTTGCGTTTAATTGAAACTATAAATGATTTACACACCAAGAAGCGAAACACCGAATGGAAAGAAATGTCAAATCTTCAAATAAAAAAAAAAAGAATGAGAGAATTGCTTGAAATAGCCGGGTACCGGCGATTATTTTTCCCTTTTTATTCCCCTCACCGCAAACTGAAAAAAATATACATATGTACATATATATATTTTAAGGCGATTTAAGATCGCTTTGGAATCAAATTTTGGACTCGAAATGCACCATTCAATATAATTATTAAATTAATGATACGGTTAATAATTATTTGTTGCACAAAACCAACATTAGTGTTTTCTATTCGATAAAAGCAAATTTTCCGTTAATTATTCCACCCTAAACCCTTGAAAAAAATATATAAAAAATTGGTTTAGTGCTTGTGCATATGTGGATTTTCATAGAAATACTTTTTGTCATTAAGCACTTCACCTTGTTTTTTAAAGAAAATTTTATGTATTATTCGTTTTTTGTTTTTTGTGTAAACCGTAACTAGTTCTAAATTTAGTAAAAGAGGCGGACAATTCGAACAAAATGGGTTAATTGCTGGATGAGGTTTCACGACAAAAAGTAGAATATTCAAATCCAAATTTTATTAAAATATTTACCACAAACTTTAAACATTTAAAAAATAATTTTTAAACCATTTGTTATTCTGATGAAAGTTTTATTTTAATTAATATATAAAATTATACAATTGCTGTCAAATATTTACACTATTGTGAACATTTCATTTCATATTTTACTTTTAATATAACAACTATTTCTTAAACTAATTTACTATTCGTAGTTTTTAATTTAGTCTTAATTTGACGATTATAATTGTTTTTTAAATACATGAATTAATACGGGTGTGCCCAAATCATTCTTTTCTTAGTAACATTAATTTGGAAAAAACCCCAATAATGATTTTTCAAGCAATTCACTAAATTGGAAATCTCAATAAAAAATCATCTATTCTTTCTGGAATATCGCGGGATCGTTTGGCTTTAGTTTCCATCAAATCTGCCATATACATCAACCATCGGATCGAATTAATGGGCAGGCGTAGTAAAAGCGATGATGTGACGGGCCTCAAATCAAATGGATCCACGGAATCGTTATTGCTACTAATTTCCGCTGAGAAGAATCTGTGTAAATTTTAACGAATTATATCAACTTATTGATTATTCTTTAAGTTTAAATGTTATCAAGCGATATATTATAATTTTTCTAAATTGTTAATTTGTCCTTTTCCCCACCTATTCGTTTATATGATAAATAATCTTGTATTTTTTGTCACTAAATTCTGTATGAAACCATTATGTAGACTTTTATACGTAAATAAATAAATAAATAAATAAAACAGGTATTCATTAGGGATTTTGCATATTGTTTGTATGCACGTGCATGCTAAAATCTTACAAAGGTCATAAAATAATTAGATCACAAAATGGTGTACATACAACTACAAATTCGCAGAATTAACTGACGTATTTGACAGGTAAAAAAATCTTGAATCATATTTTAGTTGTTTCAGTAAGGGACTGAAAAAAAAAACATAAATCAAACGAAATCCAAAAACAAGTTAAATTTTAATGGAAAATGCAGCATATTACTATTTAATAATTGTATATATTTACGGCATATAAATAATTGAAAAATAAAGGGTGGGTAAATTTGAGGTTAGGAAAAAGAGTAGTTTTTGGACTACTCCTATGTAATGCAGCCGTGGACCATTTCACTTGTACACATATTTATAGTTAAATACCATTTGGCAACACTAAAAATGTTTGGAATTAAATTGAAACTGTTGCAATTGCAATTTTTAGTAGTATTTGCACTAGTAAACAAATTAATAGTATCAATTAAATTTTTATACTAAAACTAGCTGATCCCGGTGTACTTCGCTACCCCCCTCGTTATAAAATAAAATTAAAAGTATTTATATATCCTATTGTTACGATCGGTCCAGTAGTTAAGACTATATTACGATTTTTAATTTTCCTAAAAAGGAGCGTGGTCCCATCCACTTTTCTCCCGGTACGTATTCCAAATTATGCCAATACCATATGTACCAAATATCATCTACGTAGGTCAAAAAATGCCCAAAATATTGCGATTTAAATTTTTGGGTTATATGGGTGGTGCCACGCTTCTTTGTCCAATCCCGCCCATATTTGCAGCAGCACTAAAAAAATGCACACCAAAGCCGACGTACCAAATTTTGTTCAAATACCGTTATCAGGAGCAGAAATAATAGATTTTTAATTTGTGGTTTGTATGAGAGGTACCACGCCCCTTTGTCCTATCCCGCCTATATTTGCAACAGCACTAAAAAAATGCTCACTGAACCG
This sequence comes from Lypha dubia, assembly GCA_947311025.1. Classification (NCBI taxonomy): domain Eukaryota; kingdom Metazoa; phylum Arthropoda; class Insecta; order Diptera; family Tachinidae; genus Lypha; species Lypha dubia. Next base: position 55,082,395 of record OX371264.1, read on the forward strand.
ACGTACCAAATTTTGTTCAAATACCGTTATCAGGAGCAGAAATAATAGATTTTTAATTTGTGGTTTGTATGAGAGGTACCACGCCCCTTTATCCAATCCCGCCCATATTTGCAGCAGCACTAAAAAAATGCATACCAAACCGACTTACCAAATTTTGTTCAAATACCGTTATCAGGAGCAGAAATAATAGATTTTTAATTTGTGGTTTGTATGAGAGGTACCACGCCCCTTTGTCCAATCACGCCCATATTTGCAGCAGCACTTAAAAAATGCACACCAAACCGACGTACTAAATTTTGTTCAAACACCGTTATCAGGAACAGAAATAATAGATTTTTAATTTGTGGTTTGTATGAGAGGAACCACGCCCCTTTGTCCAATCCCGCCCATATTTGTAGCAGCACTTAAGAAATGCACACCAAACCGACATACCAAATTTTGTTCAAATACCGTTATCAGGAACAGAAATAATAGATTTTTAATTTGTGGTTTGTATGAGAGGTACCACGCCCCTTTGTCGAATCCCGCCCATATTTGCAGCAGCACTTAAAAAATGCACACCAAACTGACATACCAAATGTTGTTCAAATACCGTTATCAGGAGCAGAAATAATAGATTTTTAATTTGTGAATTGTATGAGAGGTACCACGCCCCTTTGTCAAATCCCGCCCATATTTGCAGCACCATTAAAAAAATGCACACCAAACCGACGTACCAAATTTTGTTCAAATACCGTATTTAGGAGCAGAAATAATAGATTTTTAATATGTGGTTTGTATGGGAGGTACCACGCCCCTTTGTCCAATCGGACCGAATTGTAAATCTAAACCACCCGGGCGCCACCCAAACGCCTACAAAAAAATTTATGCAAATCGGTCCAGTCAGCTGAAGTTTGTTTAAAGGTTTTTTTAGTCTTATTAACGAATTTCAAAAATATGGAAGAAAAGCATATTCTACACTTAAAATTAGCTCAATAAAGGCAAAAACTCACAAAATCTTGCAACTAACTTAATTTAGTGCTCATTTTCGCAAAATATTTGCTCAAAAATTAGCAAATATTTTTTCCATCGGATTGAGTAAAAAGATAAAATTGTTTTACTTCGCTTCCAGAATCGATTTCTTCGAAATTGGTTTTGGCGATATATGGACCGATTTCCCAATTCTCATTTTTTTCTAACTTTTTTTATCATCAGATTTACTCTGTATTCCCAAAAATTGTTTTACTTTGCTTCCAGGGCCAATTATATCGAAAATCGGTTTTGGCTATATCTCGGCTATATATGGACCGATTTCCCAAATTTTTTGGTTGAATGACCTATTTCTATTATCAGATTTACTTTTTATCACCAAAAATTGTTTTACTTTGCTTCCAGGGCCAATTATATCGAAAATCGGTTTTGGCTATATCTCGGCTTTATATGGACCGATATCGGGAAAATTTTTTTTTTGCCTTCAAATCTCCATAAGAAGTGATATTACCAACTTTGGCGCAAAAAAAAATTTTTCAAAAAATTTATCAAAAAAATGCATAATTTTGACCCCAAAAAACCGGTTTTTTGGATATATCTCCGCTACCCGTGAACCGATATTGCTGAATTTCAATAGCAAACACATGACCGATATTTATAATAGATTGGCGAAAAAAAAAAGTTTCTAAGTCAAGCAGTTTTCAGTGTGTAGAAGTTTATCTACAGCGCCACCTAGCGGAGAGTTACGGAAAAATTGATAGTCCAAAAATTTATTCTATGAAAAATTCCTTATACACGCCAAGTTTCAACACGATCGGATGAGCAATGTAGGAGTTTATCGCTTACCAACCAACCAACCAACAAACATTCATTTTTATATATATAGATTATTTATTACAATTAAAACTTTAATTAAATAAATTAAATATTTAATCAAATTTTTTTATACATTTAAGTAAAGAGTTAATTGGTGAAAAATTTTTTTCTGTGAAATCCCCTGTTAAAATTAAAACAAATTCATGGAAGCTTAAAGAAACACAATTTAGTTCCTTTCTTTTCAATTTCTGAATTTTATTTTGTATCTTTTTAAATGTAATGTAAAAGCTGAATTCCCACATTTTGTATGTACTTAAAATATCATTAAATTATATTAGTGACAGAAATACATACATATGTATGTATGTATGTATAAATTTTTATCGGAGTACCCCTGTGGGTACTCCATGGATTAGAAAAATAGAGTAGTTTCGAAACTAATCCCTGTGGGTACCCCTTGGATTAGTAACAAAGAGTAGTTTTTGGGTTACGTGGTCCAGCCCTAGGACATCGCAATGTAAATTGGACCATGTTTTTCCGATACATTTGGAATAGTTTTGGAGTAGTCCTACTCCATAGTGGAGTAGTGCATACACGCATGTATGGAATAGTCTCATTTTTGTAGGGCAATTTCTCGATTTGCCGATTTCAACTCGCCATTTAGCCTGTTGAAAGACCGGGATTCACAAACAACTGACGCTCTGAAAGATAAAATTCGCCGCTGCATGGACGAGATAAGCGAAGCTTTGTTGCAAAATGTGGTTAAAAATTTTGTGAAAAGAGCAGACGTCTGCCGCCGTGCTAGAAGTGGACATTTGCCCGACATGGTGTGTCATTAGTAATTCTCATATTTATACTTTACAGTGGTATTAATTAAACTGAATTTGTCAAATTTGTTTTGTACATCGAATGGTTACATACAAACATACATACATACTTACATACATGATTGATAAAATCTGATATTTTACAGACATTATAAAGTTAATATGTAAAAGATCAATGAAAATAAACTTAAATTAACTAATTACATAATAGTATTTAGAATGTGAATTATGTATATATGTACACAATAATATTTAATAAGTATTGTGTTTTCTAACATTAATTTGAATAGAAATACATCACAAAAGGACATCAAATAGTATAGGACTGCGTAAGTGATAATAATCCTATAAATATAAATATAATCTGTCTCGAGTCAATTCGGTGTATATTGTGATACAACCGATCCAAAAGCACATACATACATATAGAACGTACATACATACCCAGCCAGCATTTGGAAAATTATTTGACGAGCGCGATCATTTCTCGGCTCTTTTTTTAATCGTCCAGACGATTGTTGAAGTAAAATTATATTTTACTCTTCCAAATAATGCTTTTGCGAGTCATTCTGACGATTGTTGGACGAGTTAATCGTCGTTTACGCATTTTGGCGGGCATTGGAGGGCTGTTAATAGTTAAAAATCGTGTTTCACTCTTCGAAGAGATACTCGTGCAAGTTACTTAACCGATGATGATGATGTTTCTTTTCTTGGTTTACATCTAAAACGCGTTCGATTGTGTCTTCCGTTAGTTATATGTACTGGTATATATGCATAAGTATATATTTATGTATATAAAATGTGGTAAATGGAAAATTTATTAAAAGATTGAATAGCATTTGAAATATGTAATTTTGTTGTCTAGTGTTATCAGCGAGCACGTATTTTGTCAAAAAATTACTCTGGCCTTCACGAATACATATCTTTTATATAATTTTCTTTGTTAATATTTTGTTTGTTATATTATTTTTATGATTGTAGTAGATTTGCGTCAGAAATATTAACTGTCTCATAGATAAAAGCTGTATAAACTTAAAAGTAAAAACAAACAAAAATATTTTCAACCAAATTACCAACTTCGAAAAGTGGAAAAAAATACGCTAATGAGAGGTGTAGTGGACTTGAATTCGGTACGCTGAAATGCTTCCATAGTCTTATTCGATATTCGAATGTTCCTAAATCTCTTAGCGTTTCGAAGTTTCATTAATAAATTAAAACTAAATGAAATATTTTTTTAATTTTTTTTAAAAAATTTTTAATTAATGACTTTGAGTCTTTGTTGAATATTAGTAATGACCAATCAGAAATGGAGAATTTCAGGCTAACCAAAAATTGTTTCAATATGTAAAAATAGAATAAAAAGAAATTATAAAATTCACGTATTCTTTTTCTGTTGAAAACTTGGTTAAATAATTGATATTCTATCCGAAGACTCTGATCCACAGGATTTTTATATACCTGGTTATCATCTCCTGATCGCAGGGGTCTTGCAATGAAGATGCGTAATGAAGTTGTGTATCAGTGCCAGCAACCATTAGGCACGTCTGATCCTGAGTTTAGCAAACGCGGCAAGTGATGAAACCTTATTCAACTTCGATTTCCTTTCCGAGAGAGAGAGAGAGCTGTCCGAACTGTGAAATTGTCGTTGCTGGTGATTTCAATGTTCACAACTCATCTTGGCTTCACCATTCGAGTCACACAACTCCGGAAGGCCAATATATTGAGCTTTTCGCCGCGCATAATGACCTTGCGCAACTAGTGAATGAGCTAACATATATTTCAGGTGTTGAATGGCTTCATAACAACAATCTCGACCTTTTTCTCACCTTGCACCCTGGAAAGTACGAAGTGAGTGTTAATGCACCTCTTGGTAACTCGGATCATTGTACCATTTCTGCCACCTTTTCGTTCTCCAAACTTCGCAACGTCTCCCAATCCGAAGCTTAACATAAAAAGTCTCCTCAGCCGATTCCAATGTAACGCCAATTCCCAAAAATGTTGGCGGCCAACAAACCTGAAAATTACCGCCCAATTGTCATTAGTTCTGCGTTTTCAAAATTGGTGGAAACTATGTTGAATTTCCATCTTGCGAAATATATATAGTCCAACAGTTGACTGAGCAACCGGCACTATGGCTTTCGTAGAGGGCGCTCTACGAGGGACTTACTAGCTTTCCAATCGGAAAAGTGGTGTAACAGCATTCATCCCTTTGCTTTGGTTCCGTTCTTTCTCCTACCCAGTTTCTTAATGACCTTCAAACCAGTCTATTCTTCAACCCTGTCTACTCTTTTACAGCTGACAGCATCGTCGTTCATTCAGTAACAATATGACTGGAAATGCTGCTTCATCTGTAATTATGGAGCGTAAATATTGAGGAATCAGAAGCTCTCGATATTCTTGGCATGAAAATTCATTGTGATACTTGATGGAATGATCACATTTTTCATGTCTCAATAGAAGCATTCAAGTCCCTCGGTTTTTTAAGACGGTGTAAGACATACTTCACTCCATCTCATCTCCTTAATATTTATACCACCTTTATCCGACAAAAAATGGAATACAGGGAATACATGCGTGGGATAAAAAAAACTATTTTGAAGTTACTCGACCCCGTACTGGATAGGGGGAAGAAGCTTATTGAGTCCCTGGAGTATCGAAGCAATGTGGGGTGCGTTTCACTGTTCGATCGCTACTACAACGGAATATGTTCTAATGAAATCAGTAAAGTTTTTCCCGAAACGCATCACTTTTCGCGTACAATACGCTCTTCTGAGGGAGCACATCCCTTTGTGGTCGATATACCAGTGAGCTGTACTAAACATTACAGGGAGAACTCGTACTTTAGCCGAAATGTTCGTAAGTGGAATAGACTCCCCGCAGAGTTTTTTCCTGTCACTACTCTCTTTATCCTGCATTCAAAATAGTATCCACTTTACATAAGTTGTAAAAATAGGCGAACGAACATGTAGCGGCCTTGAAATCGGTATTCTGATATGTTCTGCTAATCTGATTGGATATAATAATGTTTTTCAATATAAGAACTCTTGAGGGTGGTGTTGGCTGAGGTGGTTAGCGCGTTGACTACTAATCAAAAAATGACTTGGGGCCTGGGTGTTTGAACCCAGCAAGTCAATCAACATCACTAATTTCTCTAATGTAGATAGTGGGACATTGTATTAATTGTTGTCGCACTATTTAAGTGATGAAGGCATAGCACTGGTCACTAAAAAACCTTTCCGACAGCGATTGATGCTGTTCCAAGCTACTGTACACAACATCGTACTCCTTCGTCGATTAGCAGAAACAGCAGCGAAGTAAAACAATTAATAAAATACATGCTAATTAAGCTTAACAAAGTTAATGGGTCTACTTAACACCGGAGGCGCCTCAACACTGCTATAAAAACTAACATAACGTGCACAGCAGAGTTGTAAAAGAGTCAAGCCTTCTAAATATTCAACATCTATCTTCTATACTCTCTCCCTCTCCCCGAGTTCAGGCACAATGCATTGCATACGTAGGGGTCATCCCCTGATTGGTGGTCCTAATTAAAAAAAAAACTCTCAAGCTACGTTCACATTTATTAAATACTCGTACTTATAGCTAAAAAAATATATTGGAAATAAAAGAATTAACTTTGAAGTTTCTCTCTTGGTTACGTTTTTTTTTTAGTAATTTGAATTTTTATTAATTCAATAAAACTGGACTTGAGCTGATAATATTAATATAGGTTCAAATATTATTCATGTTTAATAATATACAAATATGAGATAGTTTTTAGTAAATATTTTTTTGTTATTATGAAATGTTTCTTATGAAAGACTAAATTTCTATTTTACAGCATCAAGGAAATTTTTAAAAAATTTCCATAGTTTAAGTTAATGTTTTTTAGTGTACGTGTATAAAACATATCAAATACAAAAGGGTCACAACTCAAAATACTAAAATTTTCAGGAGAGACAAAAAACTGTTTTCGTGCAGAAGCAACACACTTAACATAAAAACAGACACATACATGGGACTTTTTCGTTGGCATTGAATTTTCATTGGCATTATTTTCAGCGTTGCCATTTTGGTGCTTTTCGGGTATATTTTGGTGCTTTTTTACTTAAGCAATACCCGAAATTTTGCTAGTATTCAACTAGTAATCAACATTTTTGACACTGAACCATTTTCCTACTATTCTTCAAACACACCTAATACTTTTATAACCAACTGCGTATTATTTGCATCTATATTTTGATTAATACTCGCAAACTGTTAAGAGTTTGAATTCTAGAATTTCTCAAGCACCTTTTTTTAAATTCGTGCAGTGATCTTACTTTTAATAGTACATATCCTTTGATTTGTTTGTTGTGCAAATTTAAGCAAGAAAGAGCCTTGGTTATTATCAAGCTGCACAGTTATTAAAAGTAAGTTCTTCATTGATGTTAAAGTTCATATGTGTTAAAGTTCATATGTGTTAAAGTTCATCATCTAACAATGGCTTTCCCTTAGATCGAAAAACAAATACTTATATAGAAAAGCTTGGGAAAATGATCCAGCTTTTAAAAGGTGGCTTAGATCAGCAAAAGATAAACTAAAAGCATATTTTATTTGTTGTAATAGTGAAATAAATGCACGATAAAGCGATTTACTCCGACAAAGGCACACAAAAAGCCATGAAAAAGCAATAGATCTGTTAGTGCTGTGGTTAGTGCTTTTGTACCCGAAATTTTTTTCATTTTTACCCTTTTTTACCCTATTTCCATGGGCTCACAGTGCTTTTGATGTTGCAAGAGTTGGCATCACTGATTATTTTAAACATTTACAATGGAAAAAAATCAGTACCAATAAATGTCATTGCTTGTTTTTTAAATATAATTTTTCTACTATTTATAATGAAAAAACAATGAAAGCTTTGAAATACTAATTACAATTGATAAAAAAATAATTAATACTATCTGTATAAAAAAATATATGGCCACATCAGCTTTTGAAAAAATAAAATTATAATTTAAAATACAAACCAAGCTATGTACATTTTTTAATACATACACATACATACATATATATGTCAATAAATATGTGAAATAATATTGACGTTTAATACTGATAATGCTTTTAAAAAACTTTAGCATTGATTATTTGTAATGCTTTTACTTTTTAACTAACTAATAATGAAATTATTTTATTGAAAAGCATTAGCATTGTTCAAAAAATTGATAATGCTAAAAATTTAATTGGCATTGTTTATAAGTCAATGCCAATGAAATCGACAATTAATTAGTCAATTTATTTAATTACTCCCATGTATGAATAGACATAACTGTATTTTTCCAGTTAAAGATGATAGTGATGTGAAAGAAATTTTTGCAGTAGTTAGAGATGTGTACTCTAAATTAATTTATGGAAAAAAGTCAGTTTTGAAAAATTTTCAGTTGTGACCCTTTCGTATTTAGGGTGTGATATGTATACAAGTACATATATGTATGAACATGTATACAAATTTATAAACTCTTCTACAAATTTATAGCTTTTCTCTTTTTTTCTACTACCTGGTAATTATTGTAGCATGATTTCCTAGAAATTTTTATTGTGTACGTGTGTAAATAGAAATATTTTTCACAAATATTTCAATTTTTAGTTCGTCTTACTAATAGTGGCTGTACGCAATATAAGGAATATGACGCAATAGAAAACTTTGTGAATTGGCTGATAACATTTAATTTGCGGAAATTCAAAACGCTAAAATAAACTCTACATCGCTGCCTTCAACAGAAGAATAAAAACTAAAACATTTGTGTTTGTTTTATATATTTATGTACATATATTAAAAAAAAATAATAATATTTATTTGCTCTACTTCAAATGCGTATTTATTTCCTTTTAATTGTTTAATTTCCGTCCAATGGGAAATCAAATAGTTTTGAGACGAAAATAATCCAAATTCGATCAATTGAAGTTGTAAAAATATTTTTTATCTACCCTGAAGGAAGCATGGGGTTATGCATGGGTACATGTCAATATATTTGTCTACAATTATGGTGTCTTTTTGGTGACAATGTCAACAACTTGTTTTTTTTTTTGTACCTATTTTGTTTTTGATAATTAGGGAAAATGTTTGACTTTTAAAAACAAATCCTCAAGCTGATGGGCTCAAAAGCGGCGAGTAGCCGACTACAATTGTTTTTATTGATCTCTGGGCCGCCGACTGCAATTTACTCAAAGACACACTTTGGGGCAATTTTTAATTATACGTGCATACATGTACATAGATATATTTCCTTCTGAATAAGCCTTCTCTAAAAAAATAATTTAAATTATTTTATTTGCAAATATTTGTTTCAAGCTGCTTTTTCAGTCGCCGCCGATATTTCTTTTCAGAGCTAGCACCGATTAAATAACATCGGCTTGTTGCTCTGTTGCATTTGTGGCCCAAGCTAAATAGCTGGTTTTGTTAAAAAAAATAATAAAAAGTGATATAAAAAGGTAAGTAAAAAGTATAAAACTAATTATATGTATATTATTGTTTTTGTTTAAATTAGTGTATACATACATACATATCTACTTACATACATATAATGAGCAAAAGAAATAGGAGAAGATTGGTGAAAAAGCAAAAAAAATCTCTAAAGAAATACAAATTGTGAGGAAGTATCAATTTATGTTGAAAGTGAGAATTTTCCAGGACACGTAGTACCTAATTGTGTTTTTTTTATTAAAGAATCGTTCTCCAATTGCAACTTTTCGTGCGCTTTTGCCATTTTATGGTCGTAATGATCGTCCAAGTGTGCTCGCTGTTCGTCGAATTGTTGAAAATTTTGAGCTTACATTTTCTTTTCATACTGTTTAATTGCCAATAAGACAAAGAACCGCTCAAAGTAATGCAAATATTTCTGCCGTTTAGGCAAGTGTTGCTGAAGACCGATATTTGTCGATTCCAAGACGTTCTCAACAATTGGGACTGTCTCAAACCTAGGGATGCCAATCCCGGGATTTTCGGGATCAGTCAATCGCGAAATTCTTTACTTTTAAATGTTTTCTTTTTATATTTTTATTCTTTTTTTTTTGCTGTACTTATATACATACATATTAGTAAAACAAACTTTCATAACTTTCCCCTATAACGCATAAGCATATTTCAAAATCCTGAAAATTGGCATAGCTACTCAAACTAACACCTGCGGATTTTGAGAAAGGATTTGGTTTTGCATCCGTATAAAATTGTTCTCACTCAAGAACTGAAGCCATTGGACGAGGCTACGTGCCACACAGCAAATGCAACAATTGAATTACTACGAGAAAAGTTTGGAGATTCGATTATTTCAAGAAATTGTGATATTGAATGGCCTCCAAGAAGTTGTGATTTAACACCATTAGACTATTTCTCGTGGGGTTTTTGAAGTCATTGGTCTTTCGAAATAAACCAGACTCTTTTCAAGCTTAACAAGTCAATATTGAACGTGCCATTCATGACATACGACTTGATTTAGTGGAAAAAGTGCTCGAAAATTGGGTTCATCGAATTCGTTCCTGCAGAAGAAGTCGTGGAGGCCATTTGAATGACGATTTATTTAGAATTTAATTGTATCGATTGTACTTCACATTAAATATAAAACTTTTGAATTTCCTTAACAATAAGTGTGTTTTTTTTTTAAATAAATAATGTCACTGTTATTGAAAAACCTTTTATATCACTTAGAATGTGAAGTCTGCAAATAAATTCATATCTTTTTCAAAGCCTCTATTATTTGTTCTAGATTTGTTAAAAATTGAGTTTTTCATTGTAATTTGAAAAATATTATTTGATGTATAAATCCAATGCAGCTGAAAAAAATTAATCAATTACAACGAAATTTTTAATTCCAAGAACCACACAAAATACCCTTGGCCTTTATTTCCATTACCTGCCTGCTAAGCGAACGCAAACCTATCGCAATATATAAGGTTGGCTGCACACATATTCGTTCAAAATTGGGTACCTGCGATAAATTGCGAATAAGGTCTTCATTTGTTAATCGATTTTCACGATTTATACCTTAGCTTATTCTTGAGGTATTTAGCTCTCAGCTCAAATGTGCAAAATATAAAATATTTGCTTTTCTTTTTTTTATTGCATTTTTAAACTGAACAAAAAAACGAATTTTTCAAAACAAAATAAAAATTTTCCTTCTGAAATTCCAAAACGATAAAATATAGAAAAAAACTATTTTGAACTAAATTAAATATAAATTTTCTTATGCATCTTTTGGTGTTTTGTTTATGAAAATCGGATGAGTCGTTCTCGAGTTAGGCTGAAATATGTCTTCGTACGTGACTAATTTAGGGGGAAAATATTGCCACGCCCATAAAAAACCCTACGTGGTGGAGAAAAACCGGAAACGGAATTGAGTTTAGCACATCAAAATCCATATAGTCCACATAGTTTTATTTAAAGTTGAGCCAAAAAGTGATTTTGCTGCTGAGTAGTGTTATTGGTATTGAATATAGAGCTCACAAAATTGAAACACATCGCCATTTTTTCTTTTATAAAAAGAGAACATGAAACACATATTTTATTCATGTACATATGTATGTAGTTGTTTAGTCTAAAGTCACACACGACGATTTTAATTGCCCAACTTTTTCAGAATCTCTTTTGGACTTGCTTTTATGTTCACACACGACGATTTTAGTTGGGCAATTCTTCTGTTTTGTTTAGCTTTTATTTTCTTACAATTTGACATTTGTGCTTCATAAAATAAACAATTTCAATAAAATAAACAAAATGTAGGAAGCTTTTAATAAAAATTTTTACTCTATAATATTTTTATTATTTTTACATATTTAAAACGTGTAATTTTTGCGTTTAATTGAAACTATAAATGATTTACACACCAAGAAGCGAAACACCGAATGGAAAGAAATGTCAAATCTTCAAATAAAAAAAAAAAGAATGAGAGAATTGCTTGAAATAGCCGGGTACCGGCGATTATTTTTCCCTTTTTATTCCCCTCACCGCAAACTGAAAAAAATATACATATGTACATATATATATTTTAAGGCGATTTAAGATCGCTTTGGAATCAAATTTTGGACTCGAAATGCACCATTCAATATAATTATTAAATTAATGATACGGTTAATAATTATTTGTTGCACAAAACCAACATTAGTGTTTTCTATTCGATAAAAGCAAATTTTCCGTTAATTATTCCACCCTAAACCCTTGAAAAAAATATATAAAAAATTGGTTTAGTGCTTGTGCATATGTGGATTTTCATAGAAATACTTTTTGTCATTAAGCACTTCACCTTGTTTTTTAAAGAAAATTGTAGGTATTATTCGTTTTTTGTTTTTTGTGTAAACCGTAACTAGTTCTATATTTAGTAAAAGAGGCGGACAATTCGAACAAAATGGGTTAATTGCTGGATGACGTTACACGACAAAAAGTAGAATATTCAAATCCAAATTTTATTAAAATATTTACCACAAACTTTAAACATTTAAAAAATAATTTTTAAACCATTTGTTATTCTGATGAAAGTTTTATTTTAATTAATATATAAAATTATACAATTGCTGTCAAATATTTACACTATTGTGAACATTTCATTTCATATTTTACTTTTAATATAACAACTATTTCTTAAACTAATTTACTATTCGTAGTTTTTAATTTAGTCTTAATTTGACGATTATAATTGTTTTTTAAATACATGAATTAATACGGGTGTGCCCAAATCATTCTTTTCTTAGTAACATTAATTTGGAAAAAACCCCAATAATGATTTTTCAAGCAATTCACTAAATTGGAAATCTCAATAAAAAATCATCTATTCTTTCTGGAATATCGCAGGATCGTTTGGCTTTTGTTTCCATCAAATCTGCCATATACATCAACCATCGGATCGAATTAATGGGCAGGCGTAGTAAAAGCGATGATGTGACGGGCCTCAAATCAAATGGATCCACGGAATCGTTATTGCTACTAATTTCCGCTGAGAAGAATCTGTGTAAATTTTAACGAATTATATCAACTTATTGATTATTCTTTAAGTTTAAATGTTATCAAGCGATATATTATAATTTTTCTAAATTGTTAATTTGTCCTTTTCCCCACCTATTCGTTTATATGATAAATAATCTTGTATTTTTTGTCACTAAATTCTGTATGAAACCATTATGTAGACTTTTATACGTAAATAAATAAATAAATAAATAAAACAGGTATTCATTAGGGATTTTGCATATTGTTTGTATGCACGTGCATGCTAAAATCTTACAAAGGTCATAAAATAATTAGATCACAAAATGGTGTACATACAACTACAAATTCGCAGAATTAACTGACGTATTTGACAGGTAAAAAAATCTTGAATCATATTTTAGTTGTTTCAGTAAGGGACTGAAAAAAAAACATAAATCAAACGAAATCCAAAAACAAGTTAAATTTTAATGGAAAATGCAGCATATTACTATTTAATAATTGTATATATTTACGGCATATAAATAATTGAAAACTAAAGGGTGGGTAAATTTGAGGTTAGGAAAAAGAGTAGTTTTTGGACTACTCCTATGTAATGCAGCCGTGGACCATTTCACTTGTACACATATTTATAGTTAAATACCATTTGGCAACACTAAAAATGTTTGGAATTAAATTGAAACTGTTGCAATTGCAATTTTTAGTAGTATTTGCACTAGTAAACAAATTAATAGTATCAATTAAATTTTTATACTAAAATTATTTATTACAATTAAAACTTTAATTAAATAAATTAAATATTTAATCAAATTTTTTTATACTTTTAAGTAAAGAGTTAATTGGTGAAAAATTTTTTTCTGTGAAATCCCCTGTTAAAATTAAAACAAATTCATGGAAGCTTAAAGAAACACAATTTAGTTCGTTTTTTTTTCAATTTCTGAATTTTATTTTGTATCTTTTTAAATGTAATGTAAAAGCTGAATTCCACATTTTGTATGTACTTAAAATATCATTAAATTATATTAGTGACAGAAATACATACATATGTATGTATGTATGTATGTATAAATTTTTATCGGAGTACCCCTGTGGGTACTCCATGGATTAGAAAAATAGAGTAGTTTCGAAACTTATCCCTGTGGGTACCCCTTGGATTAGTAACAAAGAGTAGTTTTTGGGTTACGTGGTCCAGCCCTAGGACATCGCAATGTAGATTGGACCATGTTTTTCCCATACATTTGGAATAGTTTTGGAGTAGTCCTACTCCATTGTGGAGTAGTGCATACACGCATGTATGGATTAGTCTCATTTTTGTAGGGCAATTTCTCGATTTGCCGATTTCAACTCGCCATTTAGCCTGTTGAAAGACCGGGATTCACAAACAACTGACGCTCTGAAAGATGAAATTCGCCGCTGCATGGACGAGAGAAGCGAAGCTTTGTTGCAAAATGTGGTTAAAAATTGTGTGAAAAGGGCAGACGTCTGCCGCCGTGCTAGAAGTGGACATTTGCCCGACATGGTGTGTCATTAGTAATTCTCATATTTATACTTTACAGTGGTATTCATTAAACTGAATTTGTCAAATTTGTTTTGTACATCGAATGGTTACATACAAACATACATACATACTTACATACATGATTGATAAAATCTGATATTTTACAGACATTATAAAGTTAATATGTAAAAGATCAATGAAAATAAACTTAAATTAACTAATTACATAATAGTATTTAGAATGTGAATTATGTATATATGTACACAATAATATTTAATAAGTATTGTGTTTTCTAACATTAATTTGAATAGAAATACATCACAAAAGGACATCAAATAGTATAGTACTGCGTAAGTGATAATAATCCTATAACTATAATTATAATCTGTCTCGAGTCAATTCGGTGTATATTGTGATACAACCGATCCAAAAGCACATACATACATTTAGAACGTACATACATACCCAGCCAGCATTTGGAAGATTATTTGACGAGCGCGATCATTTCTCGGCTCTTTTTTTAATCGTCCAGACGATTGTTGAAGTAAAATTATATTTTACTCTTCCAAATAATGCTTTTGCGAGTCATTCTGACGATTGTTGGACGAATTAATCGTCGTATACGCATTTTGGCGGGCATTGGAGGGCTGTTAATAATTAAAAATCGTGTTTCACTCTTCGAAGAGATACTCTTGCACGTTACTTAAACGACTGTTGGACTGCTGTTTTGTTAAAGCCAAGCTATTGTGAAGTTGGGGCCATGGCGCATGTATACATAGATGTGGTATGGTAATTAGTGGATAATACCTACCAACGCCTTTAACAATTTCTTTATAAAAGAATTTCTTCCGATAAAATTCTTATGTATACGATCATTGTTGTATAAATTAATAGGTACTCCCAAAATCCACTCCATATTTCTTGCAAATAGTTCTTAAAAACAACGTGAAACTGTAACTACCTAACATTAAACAATGCATAGCTCTCGAAGGCCAGTGAACGAAGAGTTTCCTAATTAATTAAATTTATAATTGCGAACGATACTTGATGTTTATTATCCCAGATTAGCGTTACGACGGAATGTGTTAAAATTTGTATGTACATATATGTACATACATACATATGTATGTACGTTTTAATAGAGGCTCACATTTAACTTCTTGAAAATTTTTAAATTGTTTTGGAATTAACGATGTCTGTATAAATACGCCTGGTTTCTTTTATCCTATAAAACGAATTATTAACTTCCCCGCCACCACCCTGCACAAAAACTAAGGAATGGCATTTATAGTGCGAGATTAACTTAGATTTTATCTCTTTATTTACTCGAGGATGATTTTTACAAATAGTTGAAGATAATTAAGAATGAAACTACCAACATGGAAAAAATATTTAAAAAAATTGTGCTCAGATATTGAACATAAAAAACCAGCTCTAAAAAATTCAAGTTTGAAATCATACTTAATATTATAAATGTGAATGTCCGTTTGTTTGTTGCGCTTTCACGCAAAAACTCCTAAACCGATCATCATGAAAATTTGCACACATATTCTTGGAGGTATTAGAAGTAACATAGGATACTTTTTATTAAAAAAAAGTTTTATTTCTTACGAAAGATAAAATAATTGTTTGTCAAAAAATCTTAAATTCTTGCTATTTCAACGCCATCTAGCATTCCAGTAATGAAGCTCCAATCCTGATGCTGTAAAACCGTCGCACTGTATTACCCACAGTCACGTCAATATCCAATCCAATTTACTATAGTATGGCTTTAATGCGGGCGAAGCCGCGGGTAAAAGCTAGTATGTCAAAAAAATTAATCCTTTTGGCTGAAGAATCTCGGCAGGTTAAAATTTGTTTTTCCAATCAAGCTGTAAATCAGTAAACATATAAACCATTTTTAAGCGCATAAAAAAAAGTCGATATTTAAACTACCAACAAGCACCTGTTTTTTGACACTTGTTGTGCTGAATTATTTAAACTAGGCTTAAACTACATTAAAATTTTAGTTTAGTTTAGCTAAATCTGTTTCCAAAAACTGATAGATTTGTCAAACTCGAAAACTTTTATGAAATTCCAAACATTTGCAAATCTGTGGCACTAAAAATTCTCTTGAAAAACATTTGGATGGCGCTTCTACTTTATGTTTTTCAATTCAAGGATGTTTGTTAAACTAAAACATAAATGAAGTACTCCCTCAAAATCGGTGTTAAAATATATATATATATATATGTATAATATATATATACGAAATATATTTTCTAAACTACATATGTACATATTTTTATTTGTGCAGAATCTACCAACTTTTAAACTGTGACAAACAGAAGAGAACTTAATCTTTTCTCATATCTTTAATTTAGTTTAACTAAGTAAAAATTCATCATCATTTCTTATTTGTAACTTTCGATTTTGCGGGTGTATTGAAATTTCTGAGAACTATAAAAACATTCACTCATGGAGGCGTGCAAGCTTCGCCAAGTAATTTTTCACGAGAAAAATTATATTAATAAATAGTCTGAATCTTTACTTAAGTGTTTTTAGTAATTATTTGAAACTTTAATTTATAAAACAAGGCCTTTAGTATTAATTTTGTAAAAATTCGTAATTATATGAATGTATGTATGTATATGTATGTGTGTATATGAATGTGTGTACTGCAGTGAACCTCTCAAAATACAGCCATATTTGAAAGGTTTAAAGTAAAAGCACACACATTGTATATACATACATTCTTCCCTATTCTAATTACACTGTGATAGTTTTTGACCCGAAAAAAATGAACTTCGATGAATCCTTTTCGAACTATTAGGGGGGAGTCCCCAGAGTGCGAAAGTACATTTGGAACTGTCAGATTGGCTCCAGTTTTTGAGAAATCGGTATATATCCATTTTTCATGGATATAGCTAAGTCTGCGCTATTTAAAAAAATTTTATTCGACTGCATTAGTTTTTTTTTGCCATCTTAACTTTCTTTTACGGAATATTTTGAATTTTTTTTCTAAATTTCACGTAATTTAAACCATTAATGTCGATCAAAAGTAAAGATTTTTGACCATTTTTAGCCATTTTTTCAGGTTTTTAGTTCGTTTTACCAAAATTTTCCTAACATAGGCCTCAACATAAGCTTCAAAATCAAAATCCTGATTATTTTCTTCTTTCGTCGTGAATTTTATGTATAACGGATATGAACATACATACGAGGTTTGTACAAATGAATAGGTGAATTTTGAACTTTCGCGGGCTGTGTATGTACATTCGATTATCGAAATTTTTTTGTTATGTTGGTACATATGTGTTAGTCATATGTTGGCTTTATCAGCCCATTTGGATAAGAAGTTTGTTGTTGACAACTGAATATAAGTTACAAAACTGGTGAGGCGAGGTAAACATAGAATTTTCTCTTTTTCAGCCTTTACTATGTTGATAAGTCCTATTTTATTTTATAAATAAATAAATAAGAAAAAATTATCTTCTAGTAACGTTTACAAAGTTATTCAATTTTAAATACCACTGTACTAAATTGAGTACAGCGGCGGAATCCATAAAATAAAAATTGTGACGTGTTTATCTAAATATGTAAGAAGAGAATTCCCAAAATTTGTGATTGGTTTGATTAAAGTAATTAAATGTTGAAATCCTTCAGTGGGGAGTATTTCACGAGCACATTTCAATTGATGAGTCGATGGTAAAATATGTTGGGCATCACCCTGATAAGCAGTTTTTTACATTTCGTGCGACTGGAATAATAAGAGAGAACAGAACAAAAAAATGTTCATTGAGAAGTACTAAAGAAATGAAAAAGAAGACCGAGGCTCATATGACTATATGTTTGACAAGCAAAAGGAAATTCTGTTGGTAAAATAGAAAGACAATAGCGTCTATACAATAGCAACAAATTATGACTCACTGGAATCATTAGGAGCTGTAAAACGGTAGTATTCTATTCAACGACAAAAAATTGATGCCAGTGCTAGAAAGGTGTTTCAGTCTTAAAACAAACATATTGCAGGAGTAGATGTATTGGACCAGTCAATTTCACATTACAGAATTGCCATTCGTTGTAATTGCGAACGCTTGGCGATTATATGTTATGAGTCATAGCGATGGCTTTGTTAAACCTTTATTCCTGCGATCCATTGCAAGTTACTATTTACGCCGAAACACGCAGAATAAGTCTCGAATTTCATTCTCGTTGGTGATGGGGTTTCCTCAAGATGGTGTAGGTCACTACCCCAAAAAGTTAGAAAAACAGTTAAGATGTGTTTTATGTCATGCAAAAGTTCGCTGACAATGCAAGAAATGATGGAAAACATTATGCATTGAAAAAAATGTTTTGAAAATTTTCAGCTGCATCCCGCCACTTTACTCAGTTGAGTACACCAATTCTACTCCACCCACATATAACTTTTTAAAAATTTTTGATAATCTCATATCAATTTCGTACCTAATGAATAAAAACACTTCTGGTTTTAATTTGGCGGTTAATGGGTTAAAACTAGTTACTACTTTTTTCTGTGTTGCTTTTCCTACTTTTAAAAATTATTATGAAAATTATATAAATTACAACAAAGAGTGTATAGTTTTTTTTTATCTAAAAACTGTTTCCATGTCAATTAAATAAAATCTGTAGTTTAATTTAATAAACATGATTATTTCATTGACGTCAATTGTTGAACACATTTTCTAAAGACATAACAGACCTTAAACTTCTTAAGATCAGTACAAAATAAACTAATAAAATTTTGTTACCAGCTACTCTCAGAGTAATTTCATCTGTGGGTGCTTTGCTTTTATCTCCTTGTTTCTCTGCTCTTATTTATCTGACTACCAACATTTGACGTATTTAGCAATAAACTTAAAACATTTAAATGAAAACAAAGTAATAAAGCAATTAAAAATTGTTTTTCTTAAGGTTTATTTAGAAAACGTGTGTTTACACAAGAATTTGTTATATAAAGTAATGCGCAGAAATTTGAAAAATAAAAACTATACATAATTTTTTTTTCATAATAATTCTTTTGATTAGGAGAAGCAACAAAAAGTAAAAATTTTAATTTTAATAATAAGTAGAGAAGGACAAATTATTGCATAATTTCGTTTTGTAACTAAAACAACCCGCGATGCAATTTGACCGTAATCGAACCGGCAATACCAACATTAAATTGGTTTCTGTTTGCTTGCTAAAAATTTTAAGATGAATTAATAAATTTTGATTTTAATAACACTGTGATAGTCGAAAAAATTAACTTCGATGAAACCTATTTGAAGCTTACATATGTTGAGGCCAATGTTAGGAAAATTTTGGTAAAACGAAATAAAAACCTGAAAAAATGGCTAAAAATCGTTAATTTTGATCGACATTAATGGTTTAAATTACTTGAAATTTTGAAAAAAAGTCAAAATATTCCGTAAAAGAAAGTTAAGATGGCAAAAAAAAACTAATGCAGTCGAATAAAATTTTTTTAAATAGCGCAGATTTAGCTATATCCATGAAAAATGGATATATACCGATTTCTCAAAAACTGGAGCCAATCGGACAGTTCCAAATGTACTTTCGCACTCAGGGGACTCCCCCCTAATAGTTCGAAAAGGATTCATCGAAGTTCATTTTTTCGACTATCGCAGTGTTATCAGTCGGAATGAAAGTACTGACGAATTGTATGTAATTGTTGTAAATATTTATTTTATAACACCAATGCTTTGAAAATTCACTTTATTTTCATGATTTCACTTAAAATTTAAGGAATTTTTAGTATTACAGCCATATATTAAAAATTCTCTTTAATAAATAAATTCATAACTCCTGCATTGTATTCCGACAGAAATCAAAACGATCGTTTGTTTTTTATAAGCATAAATTCCGATCACTTTGACTTTACTATGAACAATCGAAACAGTTTGAGTAGACAAAACCAGCCATTTTTGTATTAAAATTGTTTAAAAATATTAAAAATAAAAATATTCATATGTGCATATTTGAATAGATAACAGCCATTATAAATATCGTTGCCTTAATATAGAAAGCCCTAACTTTTTTTATTTTGATATCGCGTTTTTTGGCTTATATCGATAACTTCAACTATTGAAATAAATAACGCGATTTGAAAAATTAATGAGTTCGAAGCTTTATATATTAAGATATATTAAGGATATTTATATATTTATTCAAATATGAGTGCAGTGCGTACTATGTAATTCATCAAAATTTTATTTACATGTATTTTATTAAATAAATCTTTTTTGTTAATTAAAAATGTTCTTGAATTTTATTTACATGGAAAAGGGAAAACGATTGTTTTATACATACACTCCGGTTCACTTATTTAAAGGCACTAAAAATTCCATATTCAGCAGCCTGTATATTTTGCAATTTTTAACCGATTGCAGAATTTTAAAATGGAAATGGAAGCTAGACATCTTGAGATATAAAAAAACAAACAAAATGACAACAAAAAACCACTTAACTAAAGAACTTTTTTTAAGCAATTTATAAAAAAAAGTCCCAAAATGTGTTACTTATTCTGGTTCACTTGAATAAAGGCATTTTATTTTTTATTTTTTGTTATTTTTAAAGTAAGCGATGATTTTTTGTAGGGAGCGTTTCTTTATTACAATTTATTACATCTTAATCATTTTACGAGTCAAAATTGAAAAAAAAAAATATATCTATCGGAAAAAGCTAAAATCGATGTTTACCGTTCTGAAGGATATTCTAACCGCGCAATAGCTAAACAAATTTAACGAACCCCAACATTTGTCGACAATTACATCAAGGACCTCTAGGGATTTTCAAAAATTTTAAAGGAAAATCATCAGAATTGCTTTAATTCTGCCTTATCCTTGTCAAAAATAAGACCTCAAGCTGAAGTGCCAGCGAGCAAGTCATCAGAACGCGGAGTAATTAAGAGCTGTGAGTATCTTAAATACCTGAAATTACAAAAAAAGCCGACACTTAATGCTCCTCGTAAGGAAAAGCGGCTTCAATTCGCAAGAGACTACATGGTATAGGATGTGCAGCAAAGAGGTCATGTAAATGACTGGAGAACCGTTGTATTTACGGACGAGAAGAAGTTTAATTTGGGTGGGCCTGATGGCTACAACTATTATTTCCATGATCTGCGCAAATAAGAGCGATTTTTGAACCGACATCTCATCCGAGAGGGCGGCGTTATGGTGTGGGGTACTAAGACGTACTATGGCACCATCGAAGTTTATAAGTCTGCCAGATGACATAGGTTTTTGATACCAGTCTAGTTAGATCATATTACCCTCTCGAAGGATTAATGTGTCTAGGTAAGGCAGTTTGTTGCATTTTTCTCTTTCTACAGTAAATTGTTTATGTCTATTATATTCATTCAATGCCCTTAGTGCTTCGTCAACTTGATTAGTTTTAATTATCCCAAACAGGTCGTCTACATATTTCGTCATTACTCTAGGTTTGATTTTCAGTTTTTCCAAAACAGTGTTCAGAAGTTCTTCCCATTGGCATACCTATATTTTGTTGATAATAAAATTCTTTAAATTTAAAATATCTACAATCTCTAATGCAAAATCTCAACATTTCCATAAATAGCGTCTTAGGTATTCTTGTGTGTTTTTCTAATATATTCCAATAGTTTTCAATTGTATTCATCGCTAGATCCACTGGAATGCTGGGGAACAATGAAATTACATCGAAAGAAATCAATATTTCGTCATCTTTAATTGGAGTATTATCCACCTTCATCTTAAATTCTTTTGAGTCTTTTACGATATATATTGAATTAGTTGTCAAGTTTTTTAAAATGTTCGTTATATATTTGCTAAGTGCATATGACGGTGAATTGTCTGAAGAGTATATTGGTCGTAAAGGCATATTTTCTTTATGTACTTTCGTTAAGCCATGCATTCTTGGAGAGACTGCAATCCTATTCATAAGTTTATTTTTCTCAAATTGATTTATGAGATTCAAATTGAACAATTTTTCTACCAAGCTGTTGTTCTTATTTTGTAAGCTTAGTGTAGGATCTCTCTTTAGTCGTCTATACTTATATGCACATATCCCCGATAATATTTTGCATTCGTAGAAGGTAGTCGATTTTATCCATTGCTACGGTTTTATTGCCTTTGTCTGAATTTAATATAATAATTGTTTCACTGTGTCAAATATTAATGCGTCTCTAATATCTGGTTTAACTCTTCTTTTGGGGTCTTCTAATAAAGTTAGAAATTTTATTCGAGCCATTTCTTGTTTTTCCTTATCACAAATAGTTTGGATACATTGAACATCTGAATAATGGCATGTTATTTTTAGTGTAGGGTAATCCAAATTTTGGGCCTAAAGATAGTATCGACTGTATGTTAGAAGGTATAATTTTCGTTGTTTTATTAATAAACCATTCCTTATTGAAAATCATTCTCATATTTGAGATTTCATTGTCTCTTATTTTGACAAGTTTTTTGTTCAGTGTAGTGTTGTTGTTGTGTTTAATATTATCATAAATAATTCCTTCACTTAACATAAGCATTTTAAAATCATATTCTCTTAAGTTATCCTTTATACTTACTCTTAGTATTCTTAATGCACTAATATGTTTGTGTATTTGTTGTATTAATAATCTTAAAATTATCATATGAAAATTATAAATATGTTTTTTCAATATTTTGCCGAAATTATTAGTTACATTACCATTTTGAAAGAATATGTTGTAGGTGTTAACAGATGAGTTAGATAGAAATTATTGTTGTTATTACGGTTTTTAATTTATTTTGTTATAAATGTATGTACATATTTATTATTATTTTTAGTTTTAATATTTTCCCTGAAGATGAAATATCGGATAGGATTAATAAATGAAAACAAAAAACAAACAAAAGTTTTTATTTTTATTTATTATTTAAAATAACAAGGAAATGTAAAATTACAAGCAGTTTGTTTCATTTATGCGAGATTTTCGATGAAAAGAAGTTCAGATAAGAGAACACTGTTTCAGTTGAACGAACTTATTTTAAAATTGCTCTGTAAAAAGAAATTATAGCAATAGAAGTAAAACATTTGTGATACTCGTATGTTTTTCATTTCAGATTCATTTTGAAAATTGAAATATGTTTAAGCTTCCAACTATATTTGAATATAATAAATAGTTAATTATATTTAATTGAAATGAGCAGTCGCTAATAGGTATTTCGATACCATTAAATTAAAACATTTTTCGTTTACGCGGTATTTGTTTTATATAGCTTAGCATATTTTTTAATCAAAGAATATTTCAATTAAGCAGGTTTTCTTTTAGGCGGGTTTTCTTTTAAACGAATGCAAGTGCTTTGAAATTGATCACAAATAATATATAAGAATTTTTATTTGTATTAAGTGATTTTTACATTTATGGCTTGATTATGGATAGCAACCGAACTTCAGTTGCGTTGCCAGCCGGCAACTAAAACTTTCTGGTTGCCAGAAAATCACTAAAGGCCGTGCTTCACTCTCCTACAGAATCGTACGATTCATTCGCAGGAAAATCGTGCAAAAATCTGACCGACTTTAAAAATCGTTTCAAAATGGTGTTGTTGGTGCCATACTATTGTGGCGGTAACCCCTTAAACAAACCCACATAAATACTAAAAATAAAATTATTGGTAACCCTAGAAAAACCGAGAAGAGAAAAGTTACGAAAGCGGCACCAAACACATTTTTATAAATTTCATATTAATAAATAAAGTATTTAAAAATAAAGTAAATTGACGTGTCCTTATTTGTGTGGAAATAATATACATATTATTGGTTATAAAAAGTGGTCTGTAACCAAACTATCATACAAAACTGATGCCAAACTTCTGGTTGACAATAAATACTCCTCTGATCGCAGAAAAACTATCATTTTATGAAAATTTTCATAAAATTTTACAAATCGCACGACTACCCAAAAAATCTGTCACACAGTTGCATTTTTAGTACACACTACCATACTTTTTCAGCACACATTTCATATTTGGCAGATCGCACGACTGTGTATGATAGTGAAGCACGGCCTTCAATAGCAACTGAAACTGGAACCTCTCAGTTGCCAGTTGCTATCCGTAATACAATTGTCAGCAACTGACAACGCAACTGGTGTTCGGTTGCCATCCATAATCGATCCATTAAACAGCGCGCTCTTATCCGAATTCGTTTTCGTTTCGTTTGTTTATTTACAGACAGTATAAAAATTGTCAGATGCAAAAAAATTCCTCATCTGACAATTAAAAGTTGTCTGTCAATTGCCTGAAAATTATCTGACAATGAAAACGAATTGAGTTCAGACAATTTTTAGATGTCACACAATGTTTTGTCAGTTTTTTGTATTAAAATTCACTGACAATGGTTTTTCCTGCAACGTTGTCCGACAAAAATTGTAAATTCAGACAGTTGTAAGTTGTAATTTACTGCCAATATTGTTTGATCTGGCAACTGTCTGTTCTAGTGATGTTACGAATATCAATTTGTAGTATTCGCAAATACGAATGCGAAAACGAATACTTGAAAAAATATTCGCCAAATACGAATACGAATATCACTTTTAAGGCTTAGGGTATTTAATGTATCAAATTTATTTGGAAAAATATCTCCCTTTGTGTCAGTTACAATAAAAAAAAAATGTCACACTAGTCTAGATATTTATCATTGAGATGCCGAATTTTAAGACCTCTACTAAACATTTTTAAATTATTTTATTTACATACTTTGAGATTTCGTTTTTCTCTCTCTGTTTGCGCTTTTAATTAAATTAGTAATTCAGTGCTGTTTCGGAGAACATATTTTCGAAGATTGCGAAATTCTAGTTCTTCCATTTTTAAAGTAAAAATATATTTTTGGACATTTTATGTACTTTTTTAAACTTTATGTATTTTTTCTTTAAAAAGTATGTGCAAATTATTCGACAAATATACGCTAGAATTTGGCACATACGAATATCTTGAAATGGGCGAATAATCGAATACGAATACGAGTACTCATAACATCAATAGTCTGTACAGATCCTTAGTTTTCATGTTGAATTATTAGATGCGTTTTAAATCATAGTAAATATATTTGCAATTTATGATCTGATGCACGCAAACGGGAGATAAAATAAATCTCGGGCCCAAAAAAAATTTTAAATGTTTGAGTAAAGTTTCCCCAATGGCAAAGTTAGTTCATTTATTTATTCAGCTTTTGACAAAACATACAACTTTTAATGGTGTAGTGAAAATATAATAGCAATTATTACAGATATTTCGATATAAAATTATTTAAATATTTTTTTAATATCGTTATTATCAGCAGGAAAGTTAAATAAATAAAGTTGAACTTGGAACATGTTGAGTCATCGTAGAAAACTAAAGCGAACATCATCCTGCTTGAATTCCTAATTAAAGTAATTAATTCGAGAATGGATAAATCTGCTTTTGAATATTATTGGGGTTTATTACGGTTCTCGATTCGACTTCGACTGCTGCAGTAGATTAAAGAAAAATGTTGTGTGTTTCTTTAATCTAGTACAACAGTCGAAGTCGATGCGACAACCGTAGTAAGGCCCATTATAATATTTTTTATGATGTAAATTTGCTATTGATTCTTCCTTCAAATATTTTTTCATATGTCTTCATATCCACTATGAAAAATTTAAATGGTCTATTAACTTCGAACGTCGGACTTGAGATTCGATCAGAAAATGTAGCTGCTGTTTGTTATAAAATAAAAATAAATAAATAAAAATATTAATAAATACTTTAAACTGAAAATCAAGGCAAGACTTTAATTAAGTTCACACAATTGCATGGTTACTTATACGAGTATATATATACCCATTTATCAATATAAATATATGTATATATGTATGTATATATATGTATTAATGTGTTTGTGTATGGCTTGATCTTAAGTCATACTCGAACAATGTAATTTTGACCTACAGTATATATGTATATGTACATAGACGTATGTATGTATGTATGTATGTACATATTATATATAAATGTGGTTCAAGCAACCCTGTAAATTTTAATAAAAAATCTGTGCTTAAGCCAATTTTATTCCAAAAAGTGACAATCAATTGAAAGTTTTGAGAAAGTTTTATCCTAAATTAGCTTTGTACTTTATTTTTTTTTGATATAAAAAAAACGGATCCATGTAAAATAACCCGAAATATGTCCTCAAAGCCAAACTTAAAAATGGCAGCAAAATTTTATATTAAAAGTATCAATACAAACTTTGGGACAATTTTTCTTGTGGTTTTGGTATAGTTTTTATTTTTCAGTTTAATAAATATCCCAAGAAAAATATGAAAAAAGAATTTTTGGGATATACATACATATTTCTTTTGCTATTTTGGGGCAACTTTGCATTTCTAATTTGCAGCCGATTTCCATTTCATAATAAAGTAAATAAGAAAAATTGCCCCAAACTCAAAATAAAAAATTTAAACATGGCACCAAAATAGGAAAAATGGCCATAAAAATATTTTTTTTTGTTTTCAATGTGAAAATGTTGAAACAATTTTTCATTTTTTAGTTTGAGGCCATTTTTAATTTTTAACAAAAACTAAAATCATGGAATGCAAAAAACACTAAAACGTTCAATAAAATAAAGTAGTTTTCGAAATCAATAAAATTGTAAATAAATACGTACCGGTAGCAGCAGCAGCTGTTGCGCCTGCTTCATTGACCTCAATAAAAGCTTTATGGACAATTGAACTTACATACAAATCCTTAGAAGGTTTTAACATATTATTAAATTCAGCATCACTTGAAAACATCCGTTGAATTCCCATCTTTATACAATTAAAAAAAAAAAAACATATTTAAAATATTACAAAAATAAATTGTGGAGGAACCAGAGGACAGAAATTATAGAACAAAAAAATTAAAAATCAAATTTCTTACATTATTCAAAGGTTTCTTCAAATCAACTTCGAATTCATACTTGAATCGTGGCAAAAATACATTAACGTCATTAAGTCCATGCGTATTTTTATTGAAGTTTAATTTATCAAATATTGTAGAAAAAGGATTAGTTTTTAAATTTTCTTCTATATCAGACAGATGTGCATTCGCGTAGGGTAATAGAATCAACATAGAAAAATTGGAATTTTTATAAGGCATATTCACAGCGTAAGCTCTTAACTTCTTCATATTCGCAAACTCGAATTGATTCGTTTGGAACATCATTTGTACATCAAACGTAGAATTGTCCGCCAAATAGAAAGGTTTAGTAGTAGTCAAGCTTTTATTAAACTCAGAAGCCCATTCGCCCTTAAAGTATACAGCATTTACCAACACCAAACGTGTATCCACATTTAATTGATCTTTTGATATCAAATTTCTAATTGTATTATTAGTTTGTTTCTCCACCCAAGAATTTATAGCTTTAGCAGATCCACTACTTTTCTCAAAATTTAGGCCAGCGATTTCTGCCAAGAATTTGGTATTTACCGAATTGTAAAAACTTTTCTTAATTCCATAACCTTTCATGTGATAAATTTTATTGGCAATCTTAAGAATTCCACTCTTCTGATATTCTTTTAAGATTTCAAAATACTTTTGTGCCACTTCTGTGCGCTTTTGACCTGACCCTGTCATTGCTATATCTATTTCGTTAGCAGTTTCACCATCTGCTCCCATACGAGTCATGGCCAGACATGTTTCTATGGACAACGGAGAATAGAAAATATTTTCTTTACGGTGCTCTGCATCTATGTTTGAGTATAGATTTGCTTCAAAATGTAGTGAAACTCGAGATGAAAGCGCGTGACATGATGAGACAAATACGAAGAAAATACAAAGTATTTGTGAAATTTTAGCTGTAAAAAATAGAAATAAGAATAAATGTTTAGGATTTAAATTAATTAATTCTAATTCTCCTGTACGATCATTTGTCAATTTTATAAAAAAAAAAAAACATTAAAAGAATTATCTGCGCAAAAAAACAACGGTTTTTAAGATAGCACTGTCGAGAATGGGGTGGAACACCATTCCATTTAAATTGAGCTCGAGGGGCTTGGAACCCATCTATCCATCCATCCAAATCTCCTTATGAATTTTTCTTCATATGTTTCAAATTTAATTCAAAATTTCTGTTTATAATTAATTAAATTTCTACATTTTTATATAAAAATTACCTTTAGGAATCATTTTGATTTAATTAATTATTTTGGCAAATTTAGCGACAATTTTTTTTTAGTTTTTAGTTAAGTTGAAATTATTTAACACTTCTGTGGCTGAAAGCACGATTCAATAAAAACTTAACTTTTAGTTCGTTGGTACACGTCTTATATAGGCGGGATTAGAGAACTTTAATAATAGAACTATTTTTGAAGTGTTTTTTATTTGCTTAATGATAATTAATATTTTAAGCAAATAAAATGTTGTTTTTAACTAAAAATTAAAACCGAATTATGATCAGATAATTGTTAGTGTTTGCTCTTTCTACCGAATAACTGAAGTCGAATAATTACTTGCGGGAAGTTAAATTTCTCTTTATCGAATTAAGATGAAAAAATTTAAAATATTTAAATGGAAGGGCCGACTAAGCGATTCATTACCTTTCGGTAAAAAAAAATATGAAATGAGTCTCTAAAAATTTCCATAGATTTTGAGAGTTTTTGCATTATGAAATAATTTTCAATATATTGGGGATTATCGGGGCATGTTCTGAAAATCACTTTTTTGTTAAGTGATTTCAAATCACTGAAAAGATGTTCTGGGCGCACAATTGTTGGGAAACCAGTCGGATTACAGATGTGACGATTTCAAATCTCCAATTTTTTTTTAGGTATTTTTCATTAAACTCTGCAATAAAATTATCACACACCCACTTAAAATGGTTTGGTTTTGCAATAAAATTAATTATTTTACTAAGAACAATCAATCTACAAATCTTTAAATCAATTATTGAAGATGCATAAAAAATATTTGTAAAGAAAGAAAATCAGATGTTTTCTCTTGATTTAGAACAACGAAATCACTAATAAAAATTAAAAATCTTGTGATTTTCAGAATACCTAAATATCACTTCCGTAATATCAAAATCGTTTGTGATTTAAAACTACCCTGATGTCAGAACATGTCTGTATTTCATTGCATTTTCAAAGTAATTTTTTTTTGTTATGGAATTATGTACGAAGAAATTAGTATTTGGTCATCTTTGATTAAGGAAATATATTTGAACTTATTTCTTATGAACCCATAAAAAAATTCTGCACTTATTTCATATATTTTATATATTTATGTGTCAGTTTCAGTTAAAAGGGATCTATGGGAAAAAATGAGTTTTGGAGAAAAACGATTTTAAAGTTAACAAGTTAATTTTGAAACGCCTGAACGCTTTTATAGCTCCAAACCCGTTATGAGGGGGTTTTGGGGTCGCTGATTACGAATCTGGTATTGGATTTTGAAAATTCGAAATGGCGGATCCAATATGGCGGACTATTTTTTGTAATGTTATTGAATTTGTATGAAACTCGTCACTCAGTGTTTTTCGGGGTAGCTGGTACTGAATCTAAAGTCAGACTTTCCAAATTCAAAATGTCGGAGTTTTTTAAAATTTAATACCAGATTCGTAATCGTCGGTCCCGAAAAACGCCGAAAGGCAAGTTTCAAGTAAATTTTTTTAGTTATTTCGTTATGAACCAAGTCCCAAAAATATAGACTTATTTCAATTAACGCTTGGGAATAATTTTATTATTTTTTTAATTTATTTATTTAAATTTTTGGGATTTATTTTATTATTGTAGGTCCAATTTAAAGGCTGGTTATTTCATATAACCCCATTTCAGGGATTAATTAAGGAAAATTCCTTACCTTTTTATTCGAATTAAAGTTTATGGTTGATTTTCTTAATCGAATGATTTAATGACATATGTATGGGTGACGCATTTAGCATGAGATAAAAGATATTTAGATAAGGAACATAAAAAAAACAAATTTAAGAAATAGATAGTTATTACACTAGTCAACAAGATTTTGTAACCATAATTGTACTAAGGAGTTTTATCAAACTTGAGTGGCCACATTATAAAGTAATAAAATACTTTTAATAACGACGTTTTTATATGTTTTATCTTGTACTGTTTTAGCTTAAGGGGCTTAAACCAAAATAAAATATATATTTATCTTTATAGTTAATAGACTATAAGGTTTTTGTGATGGACCTTATGCACACATTATACAACCTATTTTGGCAAAACGTGTACGAAATAATTATTAATGGAAGTGCTCGATATATTGTGGGTTATTTTCGGTTCAGCATTTTGGGTGCTATTAGCGTTTAAAGTTGCTAAGTCAATTTTTTACAAAAATGAGATTTTGATGCAGTTCGATTGAAAATTTAAAAATACAACATTTAAAAAAAATTTTTTGTAACTATTTATTTTTTGTGACGCTGTTTGTCAATGATGTGTAAAAGTGCTAAGTCA
The DNA here is from genome assembly GCA_947311025.1 of Lypha dubia. Taxonomy (NCBI): domain Eukaryota; kingdom Metazoa; phylum Arthropoda; class Insecta; order Diptera; family Tachinidae; genus Lypha; species Lypha dubia. Next base: position 55,112,865 of record OX371264.1, read on the forward strand.
GCTCTCGTTAGCTTCATGTGTAAAAGTGCTAAGTCAATTTTTTAAATTTTAGAGGACAGACTAAAAACAGTCCTATATTTTGAATAGTAAATATTTTTCAAAACGTTAAATGCAATTTTTTTTACGTGAAGCCATCTAAAATCAAAAAACAGTCCTTAAGAACATCCACTTGAGCAGCTTGTGTTGCGTAAACGCATTATATGAGCTAAATAAATAGTTTTGAAGTTATATTTTTAGCAGAAAAGGTGAGAAATTACTCTTTTTACTTTACTTAAAACGAAATGTAAAAAATATTTGTTTATATTGGAAAATTCTAATGAATTTGAACGGCAACAAAAACGGTGCGGCACAGTGCCTTCAATGCACTGATAATGCTTCTTTTGGTATCGAAGCTGATGATGGAGTTATTGGACTGGTACCATACGGCTTTAATAGTGATTCGGAAAATTCTTTTGACATGCTGGTAAGAACCAAAAAGCGAATGAAAAGAAAACAAGTGGAAAATGATTCTTGGCTTGCCGCAAAAAATAAAAAGCGACGAGAATGTGGTAAAAGGTATTACAGGAGGCGGTAGGAAGGTGATGTCTGGAATTATACAATAGTAAAAGAACCGCGAGCAATGAAGGCAAGGTGTAAATGTATACAAAAAACTGGTACTTCTACTATGAAATGCGCACAGGTGACCGATGCCCAAAGACTGCAAATATTTAAAAACTTTTGACAGATGAACTGGAACCAAAAAAAAATATATGTCAATACTTTAGTTCTCACGACTAAGCCTGCCCAGACTAGAAATCGCACCAATCCAAGCGTCTCCAGAAGAGCCCCAACTTTAACATACCACTTGAAAGTAACCACCAAAATTTACGCGTATGTAGAACATTGTTCTTAAACACATTGAACGTAGGTAGACGTTCTGTGCTTACTTGGCTTAAGACACCTTTAGGTGCTCACAATAATGCCAAAAATAGAGTTCAAACAAACTGTTCTAAGGACAAAAAAGCCATCCATTTATTTTTTGATTCTTTACCTGTTATGGAGTCTCATTACTGCCGAGCTGTAACGCAAGAAAAATATATTTTGCCAGAATGGCGTTCGAAAAAAATGCTGTTTGACTTTTATTCTAAAGATTGGTGCCCAACTCAAAACGTCCAACCACTATCGTTATCTTCGTTTTATTCGATATTTGAGAAAAGAAATCTGGCCCTGTTTGCACCAAAAAAAGATCAATGCGAGGTATATGCACGTTACTCTGTCGGCACTATCCCAATTGAAGTCTACAATCTTCATCAAAATAAAAAGGAAGAAGCAAGACATGAGAAACATAAAGATAGATCTGAAGAATCAATTGTATTTACAGTTGACCTTCAAGCAGTGCTATTGGCTCCAAGATCACAAGTTAGCAGCTTGTACTATAAAACTAAATTGCAGGTACACAATTTAGTGTTTTACAACCTTATAAACAAAAACCGGTACTGCTTTTTATGGAACGAAACTGAAGGCGGAGTTAATGCAGAAGAGTTCGCTAGTATTTGGGTTCACTTTATTGAAAAAAAAATTCTTCCAAGCCTTAGCTACAACGAGGAGACAATTAAAATAATCTTTTTTAGTGATGGATGTGGATATCAAAACCGCAATAGCCTAATGAGTAACGCCCTTCTTAATACAGCTTTAAAACACAATATTACCATCGAACAAAAAATACTGGAGACGGGTCATACGCAAATGGAGGTCGACAGCATTCACTCTGCTATAGAGCACGCTTTGAAAAACAGAACAGTTGACGTTCCAGCTGAATACATTAACATATGCAGAGCAGCTAGAAAAAAAACCTGAGCCATACGACGTCACTTACTTGACTCATGACTTCTTTGAAAAATTTAATAAAATAGAATACTATAAAAGCATTCGTCCTGGACGTGGTAAAGGTGATGCTAAAGTGTCAGATATTCGTGCATTACAATATAAACCAAGTGGAGAAATATGGTTCAAGTTAAGATTCACCAATTCATGGGAGATATTACCCCAACGAATTAATAAGAACATAGTTGCTCTAAATTGGTGCGATTTGGAACAGCTGTACCAAAGAAGAAAACCAATAACTCGTAGAAAATTCGAAGGCTTGCAATCGGTAAAAGCAACTTTGCCTAAAGACCATCATCAATTTTATGATGATTTACCTTATAAATAATTTAATGTTTTTATTTTTACAATTTAATGTTTTTATTATACCCTCACCTTTGAAAAAGGAAAAAGAGGGTAAATATTATCAGTCGGTTTATACCGACTGCACTTTTTTACTTGTTTTTATTTTACTTGATAGCAGCAACGAAGTAAGACTGAAACTATTATTTGTGATAAATTGTGAACAATTTTAAGTTTTTTCTCATTTAATTTCTTATATTCAGAGCAACGAAGTAAGACTGTATTTTTATAACAATAAAAAATTTCCTATCTATTGCTAAAATTATTGTCCAAGAAGACAGTGTAGGTTATTTTTTATATATTTTCATTCTTATTTATTTAACAGGCATACAATTAAGAAAACTACATTAACAGTTTCAAAAAAGAAGCTTTACTAAAGTTTAAAGTTATTGAGTTTTTTGTCTCTCCTATAAAATTTGAAAAACTTGACTTAGCACTTTTACACATGAAGCTAACGTAATATTAAATACAGACTTACTACTCATCCATGTGAGATAAAAAAAAAAAATACGCACAAATCGGGAATCCTTCAACTCGTTTTGCAAAAAAGTAACAATAAAGTAAGCGAGATGTTGAAGCGTTCATCTAACGAAAACAGAGGCAGAGAACTCAGTAAATAGATTTAGCTTACTGGAACCCTTTTAATTTTTGCATTAAACTGTTCTGTTTATTTCTTAAAATATGGCCAATATGGCATTAAATAAATAAATAAATGATGTTTCTTTTCTTGGTTTACATCTAAAACGCGTTCGATTGTGTCTTCCGTTAGTTATATGTACTGGTATATACATATGCATAAGTATATATTTATGTATATAAAATGTGGTAAATGGAAAATTTATTAAAAGATTGAATAGCATTTGAAATATGTAATTTTGTTGTCTAGTGTTATCAGCGAGCACGTATTTTGTCAAAAAATTACTCTGGCCTTCACGAATACATATCTTTTATATAATTTTCTTTGTTAATATTTTGTTTGTTATATTATTTTTATGATTGTAGTAGATTTGCGTCAGAAATATTAACTGTCTCATAGATAAAAGCTGTATAAACTTAAAAGTAAAAACAAACAAAAATATTTTCAACCAAATTACCAACTTCGAAAAGTGGAAAAAATACGCTGGTGATGAGAGGTGTAGCGGACTTGAATTCGGTAAGCTGAAATGCTTCCATAGTCTTATTCGATATTCGAATGTTCCTAAATCTCTTAGCGTTTCGAAGTTTCATTAATAAATTAAAACTAAATGAAATATTTTTTTTATTTTTTTTTTAAAAATTTTTAATTAATGACTTTGAGTCTTTGTTGAATATTAGTAATGACCAATCAGAAATGGGGAATTTCAGGCTAACCAAAAATTGTTTCAATATGTAAAAATAGAATAAAAAGAAATTATAAAATTCACGTATTCTTTTTCTGTTGAAAACTTGGTTAAATAATTGATATTCTATCCGAAGACTCTGATCCACAGGATTTTTATATACTTGGTTATCATCTCCTGATCGCAGGGGTCTTGCAATGAAGATGCGTAATGAAGTTGTGTATCAGTGCCAGCAACCATTAGGCACGTCTGATCCTGAGTTTAGCAAACGCGGCAAGTGATGAAACCTTATTCAACTTCGATTTCCTTTCCGAGAGAGAGAGAGAGAGAGAGAGAGAGAGAGAGAGAGCTGTCCGAACTGTGAAATTGTCGTTGCTGGTGATTTCAATGTTCACAACTCATCTTGGCTTCACCATTCGAGTCACACAACTCCGGAAGGCCAATATATTGAGCTTTTCGCCGCGCATAATGACCTTGCGCAACTAGTGAATGAGCTAACATATATTTCAGGTGTTGAATGGCTTCATAACAACAATATCGACCTTTTTCTCACCTTGCACCCTGGAAAGTACGAAGTGAGTGTTAATGCACCTCTTGGTAACTCGGATCATTGTACCATTTCTGCCACCTTTTCGTTCTCCAAACTTCGCAACGTCTCCCAATCCGAAGCTTAACATAAAAAGTCTCCTCAGCCGATTCCAATGTAACGCCAATTCCCAAACATGTTGGCGGCCAACAAACCTGAAAATTACCGCCCAACATAGCTGCCAGATTTTTTTTTTGTAATATCGTCATATTTTTGGGCAAAAATCGTCATTATCGTCAATATAGCTTATTGAAATCGTCATAAAAACATCAAATGAAAAAACCGCCTTTTTACCAACAAAACATTTTTTTATTACAGGCAAACCATAACAAAACTCTTAAATCAACAAATCTCAAATTAAAAAACAGCGTTATTTAAAATACAGAGATCAAATACTTCACTTAGAATTCACAATAAAATCACATGTAAATAGATTGCATATTTTTCAATACTTTGAAATATATTTATACATTGTATGGAAAAAACAAAAAAAAATCAAATCCTTTAGTTATTTTTTTCAATTTAGTAAAATATGCATTTTAAATTTCATTTTTGGAAACACTTTTTCTAAAAATGCATCAAAACTACAATAAAATTTATACAATAAAATATAAGTTTTTAAGAAAATAGTCATATACATATATATATGTATGTATAATATATTTTACAAATATATATTGCAATTAAAGATATTGATTAATTGGTACAACTGTCAGATCATAGCAGGTAAATTTGTTTAGCTTTAAATAATCTTTTGAATTTAATATTGCCTCCAAAGACGACTCTTTCAATTTCTTATTTTAGTCTTATTTACGTTTACCTGACTAAATATTCTTTCTATATTTGCTGAATAATGTGTTAAAACTAGGATTTTTGTAATAAATTTAGTCAAAATCGGAAACAAAACACTAGAACCCCTCGTTTGCATCTCAGATGTTTTTTTCTCAAAAATCCAATATTTATATGTTTTTATCAGAACAATAATTTCAATTGTCTGAACTCTGTTTCTAGCTCTTGGTTTTCACTTTCTTCAACAAAATAGGAAAATTATCTTATAATTTCAGAAAACCAACTTGTTTTCTTCATTAATAATATTAAATAGATTAATTTGGCCAAGAGCTTTATATTTATTTTCAAAATATAAAAATTAACACAATATAAAAATTAACACAATTATTACTACTATCATATTCTTCTTTTGCATTTACTTGTGATTCTTCCAACACGTCTCTGGCAAATATTCCTAAATAAGTGTCCTCAAAATTTAAAAAATTGTTTTTGTTTTTATAATCAGTTAAATAAAAGTTTTCAGTTTTAAGCAAACTAGTTTTTAAAAAGTTTCTCATTACAATTTTCAGCAGTTCAAGGTTGCTCTAATAGTACAAATATGTATATGTTGCAAACTTGAATTATTTAAAATCGTCAAAATTAGGGTATAAATCGTCCCATCGTCACTATGTCATTTTTAGGACCCAAAATCGTCAAAATGACGATAAATCGTCAAATCTGGCAGCTATGCCGCCCAATTGTCATTAGTTCTGCGTTTTCAAAATTGGTGGAAACTATGTTGAATTTCCATCTTGCGAAATATATATAGTCCAACAGTTGACTGAGCAACCGGCACTATGGCTTTCGTAGAGAACGCTCTACGAGGGACTTACTAGCTTTCCAATCGGAAAAGTGGTGTAACAGCATTCATCCCTTTGCTTTGGTTCCGTTCTTTCTCCTACCCAGTTTCTTAATGACCTTCAAACCAGTCTATTCTTCAACCCTGTCTACTCTTTTACAGCTGACAGCATCGTCGTTCATTCAGTAACAATATGACTGGAAATGCTGCTTCATCTGTAATTATGGAGCGTAAATATTGAGGAATCAGAAACTCTCGATATTCTTGGCATGAAAATTCATTGTGATACTTGATGGAATGATCACATTTTTCATGTCTCAATAGAAGCATTCAAGTCCTTCGGTTTTTTAAGACGGTGTAAGACATACTTCACTCCATCTCATCTCCTTAATATTTATACCACCTTTATCCGACAAAAAATGGAATACAGGGAATATATGCATGGGATAAAAAAAACTATTTTGAAGTTACTCGACCGCGTACAGGAGAAGGCGAAGAAGCTTATTGAGTCCCTGGAGTATCGAAGCAATGTGAGGTGCGTTTCACTGTTCGATCGCTACTAGAACGGAATATGTTCTAATGAAATCAGTAAAGTTTTTCCCGAAACGCATCACTTTTCGCGTACAATACGCTCTTCTGAGGGAGCACATCCCTTTGTGGTCGATATACCAGTGAGCTGTACTAAACATTACAGAGAGAACTCGTACTTTAGCCGAAATGTTCGTAAGTGGAATAGACTCCCCGCAGAGTTTTTTCCTGTCACTACTCCCTTTATCCTCCATCCAAAATAGTATCCACTTTACATAAGTTGTAAAAATAGGCGAACGAACATGTAGCGGCCTTGAAATCGGTATTCTGATATGTTCTGCTAATTTGATTGGATATACTAATGTTTTTCAAAATAAGAACTCTTGAGGGTGGTGTTGGCTGAGGTGGTTAGCGCGTTGACTACTAATCAAAAAATGACTTGGGGCCTGGGTGTTTGAACCCAGCAAGTCAATCAACATCACTAATTTCTCTAATGTAGATAGTGGGACATTGTATTAATTGTTGTCGCACTATTTAAGTGATGAAGGCATAGCACTGGTCACTAAAAAAACCTTTCCGACAGCGATTGATGCTGTTCCAAGCTACTGTACAGAACATCGCCCTCCTTCGTCGATTAGCAGAAACAGCAGCGAAGTAAAACAATTAATAAAATACCTGCTAATTAAGCTTAACAAAGTTAATGGGTCTACTTAACACCGGAGGCGCCTCAACACTGCTATAAAAACTAACATAACGTGCACAGCAGAGTTGTAAAAGAGTCAAGCCTTCTAAATATTCAACATCTATCTTCTATACTCTCTCCCTCTCCCCGAGTTCAGGCACAATGCATTGCATACGTAGGGGTCATCCCCTGATTGGTGGTCCTAATTAAAAAAAAAACTCTCAAGCTACGTTCACATTTATTAAATACTCGTACTTATAGCTAAAAAAATATATTGGAAATAAAAGAATTAACTTTGAAGTTTCTCTCTTGGTTACGTTTTTTTTTTAGTAATTTGAATTTTTATTAATTCAATAAAACTGGACTTGAGCTGATAATATTAATATAGGTTCAAATAATATTCATGTTTAATAATATACAAATATGAGATAGTTTTTAGTAAATATTTTTTTGTTATTATGAAATGTTTCTTATGAAAGACTAAATTTCTATTTCACAGCATCAAGGAAATTTTTAAAAAATTTCCATAGTTTAAGTTAATGTTTTTTAGTGTACGTGTATAAAACATATCACACCCTAAATACGAAAGGGTCACAACTCAAAATACTAAAATTTTCAGGAGAGACAAAAAACTGTTTTCGTGCAGAAGCAACACACTTAACATAAAAACAGACACATACATGGGACTTTTTCGTTGGCATTGAATTTTCATTGGCATTATTTTCAGCGTTGCCATTTTGGTGCTTTTCGGGTATTTTTTGGTGCTTTTTTACTTAAGCAATACCCGAAATTTTGCTAGTATTCAACTAGTAATCAACATTTTTGACACTGAACCATTTTCCTACTATTCTTCAAACGCACCTAATACTTTTATAACCAACTGCGTATTATTTGCATCTATATTTTGATTAATACTCGCAAACTGTTAAGAGTTTGAATTCTAGAATTTCTCAAGCACCTTTTTTTAAATTCGTGCAGTGATCTTACTTTTAATAGTACATATCCTTTGATTTGTTTGTTGTGCAAATTTAAGCAAGAAAGAGCCTTGGTTATTATCAAGCTGCACAGTTATTAAAAGTAAGTTCTTCATTGATGTTAAAGTTCATATGTGTTAAAGTTCATATGTGTTAAAGTTCATCATCTAACAATGGCTTTCCCTTAGATCGAAAAACAAATACTTATATAGAAAAGCTTGGGAAAATGATCCAGCTTTTAAAAGGTGGCTTAGATCAGCAAAAGATAAACTAAAAGCATATTTTATTTGTTGTAATTGTGAAATAAATGCACGATAAAGCGATTTACTCCGACAAAGGCACACAAAAAGCCATGAAAAAGCAATAGATCTGTTAGTGCTGTGGTTAGTGCTTTTGTACCCGAAATTTTTTTCATTTTTACCCTTTTTTACCCTATTTCCATGGGCTCACAGTGCTTTTGAAGTTGCAAGAGTTGGCATCACTGATTATTTTAAACATTTACAATGGAAAAAAATCAGTACCAATAAATGTCATTGCTTGTTTTTTAAATATAATTTTTCTACTATTTATAATGAAAAAACAATGAAAGCTTTGAAATACTAATTACAATTGATAAAAAAATAATTAATACTATCTGTATAAAAAAATATATGGCCACATCAGCTTTTGAAAAAATAAAATTATAAATTAAAATACAAACCAATCTATGTACATTTTTTAATACATACACATACATACATATATATGTCAATAAATATGTGAAATAATATTGACGTTTAATACTGATAATGCTTTTAAAAAACTTTAGCATTGATTATTTGTAATGCTTTTACTTTTTAACTAACTAATAATGAAATTATTTTATTGAAAAGCATTAGCATTGTTCAAAAAATTGATAATGCTAAAAATTTAATTGGCATTGTTTATAAGTCAATGCCAATGAAATCGACAATTAATTAGTCAATTTATTTAATTACTCCCATGTATGAATAGACATAACTGTATTTTTCCAGTTAAAGATGATAGTGATGTGAAAGAAATTTTTGCAGTAGTTAGAGATGTGTACTCTAAATTAATTTATGGAAAAAAGTCAGTTTTGAAAAATTTTCAGTTGTGACCCTTTCGTATTTAGGGTGTGATATGTCTACAAGTACATATATGTATGAACATGTATACAAATTTATAAACTCTTCTACAAATTTATAGCTTTTCTCTTTTTTTCTACTACCTGGTAATTATTGTAGCATGATTTCCTAGAAATTTTTATTGTGTACGTGTGTAAATAGAAATATTTTTCACAAATATTTCAATTTTTAGTTCGTCTTACTAATAGTGGCTGTACGCAATATAAGGAATATGACGCAATAGAAAACTTTGTGAATTGGCTGATAACATTTAAGCCTTAAACACATTCGCCACAGCAGACTACCGACTACCAAAATTAGAATACATGTGTGCATATGAGAATGATTATATTGAAGACAGCAAGGCAACACGGCAACAGGTTTTTGTCCATGCTACTTTTGTCGTGTAGTCGAATTAAACTAATTTCTATTTCTGATGGCCACAAAACCAAAACAGTGTTGACAATATAACAAAATTTGTAAAGCAAATTAGTGATTAGAAATATTTTTTATTGTAAAATAAAAAAGAAAATAACAAAATTTAAATGATTGAAGATTTTATTATTCAGTAATTAAGATTTATTAAATTTCAAACAATTAAACAAAATTTATTTTTTTAAAATTTGTCTGAGGTACAATATTTACCAAGAGGAACAAGGTTTACGCATTTAAGGCCACTGTCACAATCATCATCCTTCATACATTGTTTATAATCTTTTTCCTGAAAATTAAAAATCAGATAGAATTATTAAGTTTTTTTTTTTTTTTAAGAAGCAAACATCAAATTACCTCTTTGGTCGCAGTAAATTGCAATAACGAAGAGAATATCGAACACTTTCATTTTTAAGTTTAAAATCTGTCAGAAAAAACTGTAAGAGTTCAAGCGGTGCTGACTGTACTTTAAAAGTGTTTGCAAGTGGCATTTTTATACAAAAAATTGCGACATGAAATCACATCCACAAAAATGTTTTGTTATCTTTTGGAATGAGGATTTATTATTTTTATCAAATTTAGTTTATTGCGCTGTCTCATTATTTAAATTGTTATAAGATAAGTGATTTTCTTATACACAATAATATAATAAAAAAAAAAAAAATTGGTTAACACTTGTTCAAACAAAAATCATGTACAGTAATTATGAAATTTCGTAGAAACTAATTTTGCGCAAAACAAATCTATGGCATAAATATGTAGTGGAAAATTTTGTATATAAATGTTTCTGTCATTAAATGGATCGGAAAGAAGACTTAGTGAAACTTTATATTTTGTATGGAATGATCAAAACTTAAAGTTTCAGTGCTTGTGCCTTAATACCATGTCATATTTCCAGTATTTTCTGCTGAATACTTTAGCCTTTTTTACGTAAAATTTTTGTGTAATTTTTTCGGCCTTCTCTCTTGATTCCGCAGTTACGGGGTTCAAAACTATAATATATTATTGATCATAATTCCTACAAAATGCTCTAAATAACTCATTTAATTCTTAAAATCATCATTAAAAAGGCATAACTTACGTATTTCATCGGTGACAGCTTTCAAGTATACACAAAATAAAAGCATGGTGAGTTTTATGTAAAAGTGAAAAGTCAGATAAAAAAAATTATAAAATTGAATTTCACTCGCAATGGGTAAATTGTTTTAAGATATGTGTATACCACTATATATACGCTTATATCCGTTCCATATTCTAAGAGTTATGGCCAATAAAAAATAAGTTTTGAACCCGTAACTCCGGAGCCAAAAGAGATCCATGAGATGAATATTTTCTGTTTATGGCAAAGCGAATCCATACAAACTGATGTGAGTGGCGAATTCAATGCGTATTTATTTCCTTTTAATTGTTTAATTTCCGGCCAATGGGAAATCAAATAGTTTTGAGACGAAAATAATCCAAATTCGATCAATTGAAGTGGTAAAAATATTTTTTATCTACCCTGAAGGAAGCATGGGGTTATGCATGGGTACATGTCAATATATTTGTCTACAATTATGGTGTCTTTTTGGTGACAATGTCAACAACTTGTTTTTTTTTGTACCTATTTTGTTTTTGATAATTAGGGAATATGTTTGACTTTTAAAAACAAATCCTCAAGCTGATGGGCTCAAAAGCGGCGAGTAGCCGACTACAATTGTTTTTATTGATCTCTGGGCCGCCGACTGCAATTTACTCAAAGACACACTTTGGGGCAATTTTTAATTATACGTGCATACATGTACATAGATATATTTCCTTCTGAATAAGCCTTCTCTAAAAAAATAATTTAAATTATTTTATTTGCAAATATTTGTTTCAAGCTGCTTTTTCAGTCGCCGCCGATATTTCTTTTCAGAGCTAGCACCGATTAAATAACATCGGCTTGTTGCTCTGTTGCATTTGTGGCCCAAGCTAAATAGCTGGTTTTGTTAAAAAAAATAATAAAAAGTGATATAAAAAGGTAAGTAAAAAGTATAAAACTAATTATATGTATATTATTGTTTTTGTTTAAATTAGTGTATACATACATACATAGCTACTTACATACATATAATGAGCAAAAGAAATAGGAGAAGATTGGTGAAAAAGCAAAAAAAATCTGTAAAGAAATAGAAATTGTGAGGAAGCATCAATTTATGTTGCAAGTGAGAATTTTCCAGGACACGTAGTACCTAATTGTGTTTTTTTTTTATTAAAGAATCGTTCTCCAATTGCAACTTTTCGTGCGCTTTTGCCATTTTATGGTCGTAATGATCGTCCAAGTGTGCTCGCTGTTCGTCGAATTGTTGAAAATTTTGAGCTTACATTTTCTTTTCATACTGTTTAATTGCCAATAAGACAAAGAACCGCTCAAAGTAATGCAAATATTTCTGCCGTTTAGGCAAGTGTTGCTGAAGACCTACAAATATTTGTCGATTCCAAGACGTTCTCAACAATTGGGACTGTCTCAAACCTAGGGATGCCAATCCCGGGATTTTCGGGATCAGTCAATCGCGAAATTCTTTACTTTTAAATGTTTTCTTTTTATATTTTTATTCTTTTTTTTTTTGCTGTACTTATATACATACATATTAGTAAAACAAACTTTCATAACTTTCCCCTATAACGCATAAGCATATTTCAAAATCCTGAAAATTGGCATAGCTACTCAAACTAACACCTGCGGATTTTGAGAAAGGATTTGGTTTTGCATCCGTATAAAATTGTTCTCACTCAAGAACTGAAGCCATTGGACGAGGCTACGTGCCACACAGCAAATGCAACAATTGAATTACTACGAGAAAAGTTTGGAGATTCGATTATTTCAAGAAATTGTGATATTGAATGGCCTCCAAGAAGTTGTGATTTAACACCATTAGACTATTTCTCGTGGGGTTTTTGAAGTCATTGGTCTTTCGAAATAAACCAGACTCTTTTCAAGCTTAACAAGTCAATATTGAACGTGCCATTCATGACATACGACTTGATTTAGTGGAAAAAGTGCTCGAAAATTGGGTTCATCGAATTCGTTCCTGCAGAAGAAGTCGTGGAGGCCATTTGAATGACGATTTATTTAGAATTTAATTGTATCGATTGTACTTCACATTAAATATAAAACTTTTGAATTTCCTTAACAATAAGTGTGTTTTTTTTTTTAAATAAATAATGTCACTGTTATTGAAAAACCTTTTATATCACTTAGAATGTGAAGTCTGCAAATAAATTCATATCTTTTTCAAAGCCTCTATTATTTGTTCTAGATTTGTTAAAAATTGAGTTTTTCATTGTAATTTGAAAAATATTATTTGATGTATAAATCCAATGCAGCTGAAAAAAATTAATCAATTACAACGAAATTTTTAATTCCAAGAACCACACAAAATACCCTTGGCCTTTATTTCCATTACCTGCCTGCTAAGCGAACGCAAACCTATCGCAATATATAAGGTTGACTGCACACATATTCGTTCAAAATTGGGTACCTGCGATAAATTGCGAATAAGGTCTTCATTTGTTAATCGATTTTCACGATTTATACCTTAGCTTATTCTTGAGGTATTTAGCTCTCAGCTCAAATGTGCAAAATATAAAATATTTGCTTTTCTTTTTTTTATTGCATTTTTAAACTGAACAAAAAAACGAATTTTTCAAAACAAAATAAAAATTTTCCTTCTGAAATTCCAAAACGATAAAATATAGAAAAAAACTATTTTGAACTAAATTAAATATAAATTTTCTTATGCATCTTTTGGTGTTTTGTTTATGAAAATCGGATGAGTCGTTCTCGAGTTAGGCTGAAATATGTCTTCGTACGTGACTAATTTAGGGGGAAAATATTGCCACGCCCATAAAAAACCCTACGTGGTGGAGAAAAACCGGAAACGGAATTGAGTTTAGCACATCAAAATCCATATAGTCCACATAGTTTTATTTAAAGTTGAGCCAAAAAGTGATTTTGCTGCTGAGTAGTGTTATTGGTATTGAATATAGAGCTCACAAGTTTGAAACACATCGCCATTTTATCTTTTATAAAAAGAGAACATGAAACACATATTTTATTCATGTACATACATATGTATGTAGTTGTTTAGTCTAAAGTCACACACGACGATTTTAATTGCCCAACTTTTTCAGATTCTCTTTTGGACTTGCTTTTATGTTCACACACGACGATTTTAGTTGGGCAATTCTTCTGTTTTGTTTAGCTTTTATTTTCTTACAATTTGACATTTGTGCTTCATAAAATAAACAATTTCAATAAAATAAACAAAATGTAGGAAGCTTTTAATAAAAATTTTTACTCTATAATATTTTTTTTATTTTTACATATTTAAAACGTGTAATTTTTGCGTTTAATTGAAACTATAAATGATTTACACACCAAGAAGCGAAACACCGAATGGAAAGAAATGTCAAATATTCAAATAAAAAAAAAAAGAATGAGAGAATTGCTTGAAATAGCCGGGTACCGGCGATTATTTTTCCCTTTTTATTCCCCTCACCGCAAACTGAAAAAAATATACATATGTACATATATATATTTTAAGGCGATTTAAGATCGCTTTGGAATCAAATTTTGGACTCGAAATGCACCATTCAATATAATTATTAAATTAATGATACGGTTAATAATTATTTGTTGCACAAAACCAACATTAGTATTTTCTATTCGATAAAAGCAAATTTTCCGTTAATTATTCCACCCTAAACCCTTGAAAAAAATTTATATAAAAAATTGGTTTAGTGCTTGTGCATATGTGGATTTTCATAGAAATACTTTTTGTCATTAAGCACTTCACCTTGTTTTTTAAAGAAAATTGTATGTATTATTCGTTTTTTGTTTTTTGTGTAAACCGTAACTAGTTCTAAATTTAGTAAAAGAGGCGGACAATTCGAACAAAATGGGTTAATTGCTGGATGAGGTTACACGACAAAAAGTAGAATATTCAAATCCAAATTTTATTAAAATATTTACCACAAACTTTAAACATTTAAAAAATAATTTTTAAACCATTTGTTATTCTGATGAAAGTTTTATTTTAATTAATATATAAAATTATACAATTGCTGTCAAATATTTACACTATTGTGAACATTTCATTTCATATTTTACTTTTAATATAACAACTATTTCTTAAACTAATTTACTATTCGTAGTTTTTAATTTAGTCTTAATTTGACGATTATAATTGTTTTTTAAATACATGAATTAATACGGGTGTGCCCAAATCATTCTTTTCTTAGTAACATTAATTTGGAAAAAACCCCAATAATGATTTTTCAAGCAATTCACTAAATTGGAAATCTCAATAAAAAATCATCTATTCTTTCTGGAATATCGCAGGATCGTTTGGCTTTTGTTTCCATCAAATCTGCCATATACATCAACCATCGGATCGAATTAATGGGCAGGCGTAGTAAAAGCGATGATGTGACGGGCCTCAAATCAAATGGATCCACGGAATCGTTATTGCTACTAATTTCCGCTGAGAAGAATCTGTGTAAATTTTAACGAATTATATCAACTTATTGATTATTCTTTAAGTTTAAATGTTATCAAGCGATATATTATAATTTTTCTAAATTGTTAATTTGTCCTTTTCCCCACCTATTCGTTTATATGATAAATAATCTTGTATTTTTTGTCACTAAATTCTGTATGAAACCATTATGTAGACTTTTATACGTAAATAAATAAATAAATAAATAAAACAGGTATTCATTAGGGATTTTGCATATTGTTTGTATGCACGTGCATGCTAAAATCTTACAAAGGTCATAAAATAATTAGATCACAAAATGGTGTACATACAACTACAAATTCGCAGAATTAACTGACGTATTTGACAGGTAAAAAAATCTTGAATCATATTTTAGTTGTTTCAGTAAGGGACTGAAAAAAAAACATAAATCAAACGAAATCCAAAAACAAGTTAAATTTTAATGGAAAATGCAGCATATTACTATTTAATAATTGTATATATTTACGGCATATAAATAATTGAAAAATAAAGGGTGGGTAAATTTGAGGTTAGGAAAAAGAGTAGTTTTTGGACTACTCCTATGTAATGCAGCCGTGGACCATTTCACTTGTACACATATTTATAGTTAAATACCATTTGGCAACACTAAAAATGTTTGGAATTAAATTGAAACTGTTGCAATTGCAATTTTTAGTAGTATTTGCACTAGTAAACAAATTAATAGTATCAATTAAATTTTTATACTAAAATTATTTATTACAATTAAAACTTTAATTAAATAAATTAAATATTTAATCAAATTTTTTTATACTTTTAAGTAAAGAGTTAATTGGTGAAAAATTTTTTTCTGTGAAATCCCCTGTTAAAATTAAAACAAATTCATGGAAGCTTAAAGAAACACAATTTAGTTCGTTTTTTTTTCAATTTCTGAATTTTATTTTGTATCTTTTTAAATGTAATGTAAAAGCTGAATTCCCACATTTTGTATGTACTTAAAATATCATTAAATTATATTAGTGACAGAAATACATACATATGTATGTATGTATGTATGTATAAATTTTTATCGGAGTACCCCTGTGGGTACTCCATGGATTAGAAAAATAGAGTAGTTTCGAAACTAATCCCTGGTACTAATCCCTTGGATTAGTAACAAAGAGTAGTTTTTGGGTTACGTGGTCCAGCCCTAGGACATCGCAATGTAGATTGGACCATGTTTTTCCCATACATTTGGAATAGTTTTGGAGTAGTCCTACTCCATTGTGGAGTAGTGCATACACGCATGTATGGATTAGTCTCATTTTTGTAGGGCAATTTCTCGATTTGCCGATTTCAACTCGCCATTTAGCCTGTTGAAAGACCGGGATTCACAAACAACTGACGCTCTGAAAGATGAAATTCGCCGCTGCATGGACGAGAGAAGCGAAGCTTTGTTGCAAAATGTGGTTAAAAATTTTGTGAAAAGAGCAGACGTCTGCCGCCGTGCTAGAAATGGACATTTGCCCGACATGGTGTGTCATTAGTAATTCTCATATTTATACTTTACAGTGGTATTCATTAAACTGAATTTGTCAAATTTGTTTTGTACATCGAATGGTTACATACAAACATACATACATACTTACATACATGATTGATAAAATCTGATATTTTACAGACATTATAAAGTTAATATGTAAAAGATCAATGAAAATAAACTTAAATTAACTAATTACATAATAGTATTTAGAATGTGAATTATGTATATATGTACACAATAATATTTAATAAGTATTGTGTTTTCTAACATTAATTTGAATAGAAATACATCACAAAAGGACATCAAATAGTATAGGACTGCGTAAGTGATAATAATCCTATAAATATAAATATAATCTGTCTCGAGTCAATTCGGTGTATATTGTGATACAACCGATCCAAAAGCACATACATACATATAGAACGTACATACATACCCAGCCAGCATTTGGAAGATTATTTGACGAGCGCGATCATTTCTCGGCTCTTTTTTTAATCGTCCAGACGATTGTTGAAGTAAAATTATATTTTACTCTTCCAAATAATGCTTTTGCGAGTCATTCTGACGATTGTTGGACGAATTAATCGTCGTATACGCATTTTGGCGGGCATTGGAGGGCTGTTAATAATTAAAAATCGTGTTTCACTCTTCGAAGAGATACTCTTGCACGTTACTTAAACGACTGTTGGACTGCTGTTTTGTTAAAGCCAAGCTATTGTGAAGTTGGGGCCATGGCGCATGTATACATAGATGTGGTATGGTAATTAGTGGATAATACCTACCAACGCCTTTAACAATTTCTTTATAAAAGAATTTCTTCCGATAAAATTCTTATGTATACGATCATTGTTGTATAAATTAATAGGTACTCCCAAAATCCACTCCATATTTCTTGCAAATAGTTCTTAAAAACAACGTGAAACTGTAACTACCTAACATTAAACAATGCATAGCTCTCGAAGGCCAGTGAACGAAGAGTTTCCTAATTAATTAAATTTATAATTGCGAACGATACTTGATGTTTATTATCCCAGATTAGCGTTACGACGGAATGTGTTAAAATTTGTATGTACATATATGTACATACATACATATGTATGTACGTTTTAATAGAGGCTCACATTTAACTTCTTGAAAATTTTTAAATTGTTTTGGAATTAACGATGTCTGTATAAATACGCCTGGTTTCTTTTATCCTATAAAACGAATTATTAACTTCCCCGCCACCACCCTGCACAAAAACTAAGGAATGGCATTTATAGTGCGAGATTAACTTAGATTTTATCTCTTTATTTACTCGAGGATGATTTTTACAAATAGTTGAAGATAATTAAGAATGAAACTACCAACATGGAAAAAATATTTAAAAAAATTGTGCTCAGATATTGAACATAAAAAACCAGCTCTTAAAAATTTAAGTTTGAAATCATACTTAATATTATAAATGTGAATGTCCGTTTGTTTGTTGCGCTTTCACGCAAAAACTCCTAAACCGATCATCATGAAAATTTGCACACATATTCTTGGAGGTATTAGAAGTAACATAGGATACTTTTTATTAAAAAAAAGTTTTATTTCTTACGAAAGATAAAAAAATTGTTTGTCAAAAAATCTTAAATTCTTGCTATTTCAACGCCATCTAGCATTCCAGTAATGAAGCTCCAATCCTGATGCTGTAAAACCGTCGCACTGTATTACCCACAGTCACGTCAATATCCAATCCAATTTACTATAGTATGGCTTCAATGCGGGCGAAGCCGCGGGTAAAAGCTAGTATGTCAAAAAAATTAATCCTTTTGGCTGAAGAATCTCGGCAGGTTAAAATTTGTTTTTCCAATCAAGCTGTAAATCAGTAAACATATAAACCATTTTTAAGCGCATAAAAAAAGTCGATATTTAAACTACCAACAAGCACCTGTTTTTTGACACTTGTTGTGCTGAATTATTTAAACTAGGCTTAAACTACATTAAAATTTTAGTTTAGTTTAGCTAAATCTGTTTCCAAAAACTGATAGATTTGTCAAACTCGAAAACTTTTATGAAATTCCAAACATTTGCAAATCTGTGGCACTAAAAATTCTCTTGAAAAACATTTGGATGGCGCTTCTACTTTATGTTTTTCAATTCAAGGATGTTTGTTAAACTAAAACATAAATGAAGTACTCCCTCAAAATCGGTGTTAAAATATATATATATATATATGTATAATATATATATACGAAATATATTTTCTAAACTACATATGTACATATTTTTATTTGTGCAGAATCTACCAACTTTTAAACTGTGACAAACAGAAGAGAACTTAATCTTTTCTCATATCTTTAATTTAGTTTAACTAAGTAAAAATTCATCATCATTTCTTATTTGTAACTTTCGATTTTGCGGGTGTATTCAAATTTCTGAGAACTATAAAAACATTCACTCATGGAGGCGGTCAAGCTTCGCCAAGTAATTTTTCACTAGAAAAATTATATTAATAAATAGTCTGAATCTTTACTTAAGTGTTTTTAGTAATTATTTGAAACTTTAATTTATAAAACAAGGCCTTTAGTATTAATTTTGTAAAAATTCGTAATTATATGAATGTATGTATGTATATGTATGTGTGTATATGTATGTGTGTACTGCAGTGAACCTCTCAAAATACAGCCATATTTGAAAGGTTTAAAGTAAAAGCACACACATTGTATATACATACATTCTTCCCTATTCTAATTACACTGTGATAGTTTTTGACCCGAAAAAAATGAACTTCGATGAATCCTTTTCGAACTATTAGGGGGGAGTCCCCAGAGTGCGAAAGTACATTTGGAACTGTCAGATTGGCTCCAGTTTTTGAGAAATCGGTATATATCCATTTTTCATGGATATAGCTAAGTCTGCGCTATTTAAAAAAATTTTATTCGACTGCATTAGTTTTTTTTTGCCATCTTAACTTTCTTTTACGGAATATTTTGAATTTTTTTTCTAAATTTCACGTAATTTAAACCATTAATGTCGATCAAAAGTAAAGATTTTTGACCATTTTTAGCCATTTTTTCAGGTTTTTAGTTCGTTTTACCAAAATTTTCCTAACATAGGCCTCAACATAAGCTTCAAAATCAAAATCCTGATTATTTTCTTCTTTCGTCGTGAATTTTATGTATAACGGATATGAACATACATACGAGGTTTGTACAAATGAATAGGTGAATTTTGAACTTTCGCGGGCTGTGTATGTACATTCGATTATCGAATTTTTTTTGTTATGTTGGTACATATGTGTTAGTCATATGTTGGCTTTATCAGCCCATTTGGATAAGAAGTTTGTTGTTGACAACTGAATATAAGTTACAAAACTGGTGAGGCGAGGTAAACATAGAATTTTCTCTTTTTCAGCCTTTACTATGTTGATAAGTCCTATTTTATTTTATAAATAAATAAATAAGAAAAAATTATCTTCTAGTAACGTTTACAAAGTTATTCAATTTTAAATACCACTGTACTAAATTGAGTACAGCGGCGGAATCCATAAAATAAAAATTGTGACGTGTTTATCTAAATATGTAAGAAGAGAATTCCCAAAATTTGTGATTGGTTTGATTAAAGTAATTAAATGTTGAAATCCTTCAGTGGGGAGTATTTCACGAGCACATTTCAATTGATGAGTCGATGGTAAAATATGTTGGGCATCACCCTGATAAGCAGTTTTTTACATTTCGTGCGACTGGAATAATAAGAGAGAACAGAACAAAAAAATGTTCATTGAGAAGTACTAAAGAAATGAAAAAGAAGACCGAGGCTCATATGACTATATGTTTGACAAGCAAAAGGAAATTCTGTTGGTAAAATAGAAAGACAATAGCGTCTATACAATAGCAACAAATTATGACTCACTGGAATCATTAGGAGCTGTAAAACGGTAGTCTTCTATTCAACGACAAAAAATTGATGCCAGTGCTAGAAAGGTGTTTCAGTCTTAAAACAAACATATTGCAGGAGTAGATGTATTGGACCAGTCAATTTCACATTACAGAATTGCCATTCGTTGTAATTGCGAACGCTTGGCGATTATATGTTATGAGTCATAGCGATGGCTTTGTTAAACCTTTATTCCTGCGATCCATTGCAAGTTACTATTTACGCCGAAACACGCAGAATAAGTCTCGAATTTCATTCTCGTTGGTGATGGGGTTTCCTCAAGATGGTGTAGGTCACTACCCCAAAAAGTTAGAAAAACAGTTAAGATGTGTTTTATGTCATGCAAAAGTTCGCTGACAATGCAAGAAATGATGGAAAACATTATGCATTGAAAAAAATGTTTTGAAAATTTTCAGCTGCATCCCGCCACTTTACTCAGTTGAGTACACCAATTCTACTCCACCCACATATAACTTTTTAAAAATTTTTGATAATCTCATATCAATTTCGTACCTAATGAATAAAAACACTTCTGGTTTTAATTTGGCGGTTAATGGGTTAAAACTAGTTACTACTTTTTTCTGTGTTGCTTTTCCTACTTTTAAAAATTATTATGAAAATTATATAAATTACAACAAAGAGTGTATATTTTTTTTTATCTAAAAACTGTTTCCATGTCAATTAAATAAAATCTGTAGTTTAATTTAATAAACATGATTATTTCATTGACGTCAATTGTTGAACACATTTTCTAAAGACATAACAGACCTTAAACTTCTTAAGATCAGTACAAAATAAACTAATAAAATTTTGTTACCAGCTACTCTCAGAGTAATTTCATCTGTGGGTGCTTTGCTTTTATCTCCTTGTTTCTCTGCTCTTATTTATCTGACTACCAACATTTGACGTATTTAGCAATAAACTTAAAACATTTAAATGAAAACAAAGTAATAAAGCAATTAAAAATTGTTTTTCTTAAGGTTTATTTAGAAAACGTGTGTTTACACAAGAATTTGTTATATAAAGTAATGCGCAGAAATTTGAAAAATAAAAACTATACATAATTTTTTTTCATAATAATTCTTTTGATTAGGAGAAGCAACAAAAAGTAAAAATTTTAATTTTAATAATAAGTAGAGAAGGACAAATTATTGCATAATTTCGTTTTGTAACTAAAACAACCCGCGATGCAATTTGACCGTAATCGAACCGGCAATACCGACATTAAATTGGTTTCTGTTTGCTTGCTAAAAATTTTAAGATGAATCAATAAATTTTGATTTTAATAACACTGTGATAGTCGAAAAAATTAACTTCGATGAAACCTATTCGCACTATTAGGGGGGAGTCCCCTGAGTGCGAAAGTAGATTTTGATTTTGAAGCTTACATATGTTGAGGCCAATGTTAGGAAAATTTTGGTAAAACGAAATAAAAACCGGAAAAAATGGCTAAAAATCGTTAATTTTGATCGACATTAATGGTTTAAATTACTTGAAATTTTGAAAAAAAAGTCAAAATATTCCGTAAATGAAAGTTAAGATGGCAAAAAAAAACTAATACAGTCGAATAAAAATTTTTTAAATAGCGCAGATTTAGCTATATCCATGAAAAATGGATATATACCGATTTCTCAAAAACTGGAGCCAATCGGACAGTTCCAAATGTACTTTCGCACTCAGGGGACTCCCCCCTAATAGTTCGAAAAGGATTCATCGAAGTTCATTTTTTCGACTATCGCAGTGTTATCAGTCGGAATGAAAGTACTGACGAATTGTATGTAATTGTTGTAAATATTTATTTTATAACACCAATGCTTTGAAAATTCACTTTATTTTCATGATTTCACTTAAAATTTAAGGAATTTTTAGTATTACAGCCATATATTAAAAATTCTCTTTAATAAATAAATTCATAACTCCAGCATTGTATTCCGACAGAAATCAAAACGATCGTTTGTTTTTTATAAGCATAAATTCCGATCACTTTGACTTTACTATGAACAATCGAAACAGTTTGAGTAGACAAAACCAGCCATTTTTGTATTAAAATTGTTTAAAAATATTAAAAATAAAAATATTCATATGTGCATATTTGAATAGATAACAGCCATTATAAATATCGTTGCCTTAATATAGAAAGCCCTAACTTTTTTTATTTTGATATCGCGTTTTTTGGCTTATATCGATAACTTCAACTATTGAAATAAATAACGCGATTTGAAAAATTAATGAGTTCGAAGCTTTATATATTAAGATATATTAAGGATATTTATATATTTATTCAAATATGAGTGCAGTGCGTACTATGTAATTCATCAAAATTTTATTTACATGTATTTTATTAAATAAATCTTTTTTGTTAATTAAAAATGTTTTTGAATTTTATTTACATGGAAAAGGGAAAACGATTGTTTTATACATACACTCCGGTTCACTTATTTAAAGGCACTAAAAATTCCATATTCAGCAGCCTGTATATTTTGCAATTTTAAACCGATTACAGAATTTTAA
Organism: Lypha dubia; assembly: GCA_947311025.1. Taxonomy (NCBI): domain Eukaryota; kingdom Metazoa; phylum Arthropoda; class Insecta; order Diptera; family Tachinidae; genus Lypha; species Lypha dubia. Next base: position 55,135,779 of record OX371264.1, read on the forward strand.
AATGGAAATGGAAGCTAGACATCTTGAGATATAAAAAAAAATTATGACAACAAAAAACCACTTAACTAAAGAACTTTTTTTAAGCAATTTATAAAAAAAAAGTCCCAAAATATGTTACTTATTCTGGTTCACTTGAATAAAGGCATTTTATTTTTTATTTTTTGTTATTTTTAAAGTAAGCGATGATTTTTTGTAGGGAGCGTTTCTTTATTACAATTTATTACATCTTAATCATTTTACGAGTCAAAATTGAAAAAAAAAAATATATCTATCGGAAAAAGCTAAAATCGATGTTTACCGTTCTGAAGGATATTCTAACCGCGCAATAGCTAAACAAATTTAACGAACCCCAACATTTGTCGACAATTACATCAAGGACCTCTAGGGATTTTCAAAAATTTTAAAGGAAAATCATCAGAATTGCTTTAATTCTGCCTTATCCTTGTCAAAAATAAGACCTCAAGCTGAAGTGCCAGCGAGCAAGTCATCAGAACGCGGAGTAATTAAGAGCTGTGAGTATCTTAAATACCTGAAATTACAAAAAAAGCCGACACTTAATGCTCCTCGTAAGGAAAAGCGGCTTCAATTCGCAAGAGACTACATGGTATAGGATGTGCAGCAAAGAGGTCATGTAAATGACTGGAGAACCGTTGTATTTACGGACGAGAAGAAGTTTAATTTGGGTGGGCCTGATGGCTACAACTATTATTTCCATGATCTGCGCAAATAAGAGCGATTTTTGAACCGACATCTCATCCGAGAGGGCGGCGTTATGGTGTGGGGTACTAAGACGTACTATGGCACCATCGAAGTTTATAAGTCTGCCAGATGACATAGGTTTTTGATACCAGTCTAGTTAGATCATATTACCCTCTCGAAGGATTAATGTGTCTAGGTAAGGCAGTTTGTTGCATTTTTCTCTTTCTACAGTAAATTGTTTATGTCTATTATATTCATTCAATGCCCTTAGTGCTTCGTCAACTTGATTAGTTTTAATTATCCCAAACAGGTCGTCTACATATTTCGTCATTACTCTAGGTTTGATTTTCAGTTTTTCCAAAACAGTGTTCAGAAGTTCTTCCCATTGGCATACCTTTATTTTGTTGATAATAAAATTCTTTAAATTTAAAATATCTACAATCTCTAATGCAAAATCTCAACATTTCCATAAATAGCGTCTTAGGTATTCTTATGTGTTTTTCTAATATATTCCAATAATTTTCAATTGTATTCATCGCTAGATCCACTGGAATGCTGGGGAACAATGAAATTACATCGAAAGAAATCAATATTTCGTCATCTTTAATTGGAGTATTATCCACCTTCATCTTAAATTCTTTTGAGTCTTTTACGATATATATTGAATTAGTTGTCAAGTTTTTTAAAATGTTCGTTATATATTTGCTAAGTGCATATGACGGTGAATTGTCTGAAGAGTATATTGGTTGTAAAGGCATATTTTCTTTATGTACTTTCGTTAAGCCATGCATTCTCTTGGAGAGACTGCAATCCTATTCATAAGTTTATTTTTCTCAAATTGATTTATGAGATTCAAATTGAATAATTTTTTTACCAAGCTGTTGTTCTTATTTTGTAAGCTTAGTGTAGGATCTCTCTTTAGTCGTCTATACTTATATGCACATATCCCCGATAATATTTTGCATTCGTAGAAGGTAGTCGATTTTATCCATTGCTACGGTGTTATTGCCTTTGTCTGAATTTAATATAATTATGTCCTTATTCTCTTTTAAGAATTTTTCAGTTTGTTTCACTGTGTCAAATATTAATGCGTCTCTAATATCTGGTTTAACTCTTCTTTTGGGGTCTTCTAATAAAGTTAGAAATTTTATTCGAGCCATTTCTTGTTTTTCCTTATCACAAATAGTTTGGATACATTGAACATCTGAATAATGGCATGTTATTTTTAGTGTAGGGTAATCCAAATTTTGGGCCTAAAGATAGTATCGACTGTATGTTAGAAGGTATAATTTTCGTTGTTTTATTAATAAACCATTCCTTATTGAAAATCATTCTCATATTTGCGATTTCATTGTCTCTTATTTTGACAAGTTTTTTGTTCAGTGTAGTGTTGTTGTTGTGTTTAATATTATCATAAATAATTCCTTCACTTAACATAAGCATTTTAAAATCATATTCTCTTAAGTTATCCTTTATACTTACTCTTAGTATTCTTAATGCACTAATATGTTTGTGTATTTGTTGTATTAATAATCTTAAAATTATCATATGAAAATTATAAATATGTTTTTTCAATATTTTGCCGAAATTATTAGTTACATTACCATTTTGAAAGAATATGTTGTAGGTGTTAACAGATGAGTTAGATAGAAATTATTGTTGTTATTACGGTTTTTAATTTATTTTGTTATAAATGTATGTACATATTTATTATTATTTTTAGTTTTAATATTTTCCCTGAAGATGAAATATCGGATAGGATTAATAAATGAAAACAAAAAACAAACAAAAGTTTTTATTTTTATTTATTATTTAAAATAACAAGGAAATGTAAAATTACAAGCAGTTTGTTTCATTTATGCGAGATTTTCGATGAAAAGAAGTTCAGATAAGAGAACACTGTTTCAGTTGAACGAACTTATTTTAAAATTGCTCTGTAAAAAGAAATTATAGCAATAGAAGTAAAACATTTGTGATACTCGTATGTTTTTCATTTCAGATTCATTTTGAAAATTGAAATATGTTTAAGCTTCCAACTATATTTGAATATAATAAATAGTTAATTATATTTAATTGAAATGAGCAGTCGCTAATAGGTTTTTCGATACCATTAAATTAAAACATTTTTCGTTTACGCGGTATTTGTTTTATATAGCTTAGCATATTTTTTAATCAAAGAATATTTCAATTAAGCAGGTTTTCTTTTAGGCGGGTTTTCTTTTAAACGAATGCAAGTGCTTTGAAATTGATCACAAATAATATATAAGAATTTTTATTTGTATTAAGTGATTTTTACATTTATGGCTTGATTATGGATAGCAACCGAACTTCAGTTGCGTTGCCAGCCGGCAACTAAAACTTTCTGGTTGCCAGAAAATCACTAAAGGCCGTGCTTCACTCTCCTACAGAATCGTACGATTCATTCGCAGGAAAATCGTGCAAAAATCTGACCGACTTTAAAAATCGTTTCAAAATGGTGTTGTTGGTGCCATACTATTGTGGCGGTAACCCTTTAAACAAACCCACATAAATACTAAAAATAAAATTATTGGTAACCCTAGAAAAACCGAGAAGAGAAAAGTTACGAAAGCGGCACCAAACACATTTTGTACATATTTATTATTATTTTTAGTTTTAATATTTTCCCTGAAGATGAAATATCGGATAGGATTAATAAATGAAAACAAAAAACAAACAAAAGTTTTTATTTTTATTTATTATTTAAAATAACAAGGAAATGTAAAATTACAAGCAGTTTGTTTCATTTATGCGAGATTTTCGATGAAAAGAAGTTCAGATAAGAGAACACTGTTTCAGTTGAACGAACTTATTTTAAAATTGCTCTGTAAAAAGAAATTATAGCAATAGAAGTAAAACATTTGTGATACTCGTATGTTTTTCATTTCAGATTCATTTTGAAAATTGAAATATGTTTAAGCTTCCAACTATATTTGAATATAATAAATAGTTAATTATATTTAATTGAAATGAGCAGTCGCTAATAGGTATTTCGATACCATTAAATTAAAACATTTTTCGTTTACGCGGTATTTGTTTTATATAGCTTAGCATATTTTTTAATCAAAGAATATTTCAATTAAGCAGGTTTTCTTTTAGGCGGGTTTTCTTTTAAACGAATGCAAGTGCTTTGAAATTGATCACAAATAATATATAAGAATTTTTATTTGTATTAAGTGATTTTTACATTTATGGCTTGATTATGGATAGCAACCGAACTTCAGTTGCGTTGCCAGCCGGCAACTAAAACTTTCTGGTTGCCAGAAAATCACTAAAGGCCGTGCTTCACTCTCCTACAGAATCGTACGATTCATTCGCAGGAAAATCGTGCAAAAATCTGACCGACTTTAAAAATCGTTTCAAAATGGTGTTGTTGGTGCCATACTATTGTGGCGGTAACCCCTTAAACAAACCCACATAAATACTAAAAATAAAATTATTGGTAACCCTAGAAAAACCGAGAAGAGAAAAGTTACGAAAGCGGCACCAAACACATTTTTATAAATTTCATATTAATAAATAAAGTATTTAAAAATAAAGTAAATTGACGTGTCCTTATTTGTGTGGAAATAATATACATATTATTGGTTATAAAAAGTGGTCTGTAACCAAACTATCATACAAAACTGATGCCAAACTTCTGGTTGACAATAAATACTCCTCTGATCGCAGAAAAACTATCATTTTATGAAAATTTTCATAAAATTTTACAAATCGCACGACTAGCCAAAAAATCTGTCACACAGTTGCATTTTTAGTACACACTACCATACTTTTTCAGCACACATTTCATATTTGGCAGATCGCACGACTGTGTATGATAGTGAAGCACGGCCTTCAATAGCAACTGAAACTGGAACCTCTCAGTTGCCAGTTGCTATCCGTAATACAATTGTCAGCAACTGACAACGCAACTGGTGTTCGGTTGCCATCCATAATCGATCCATTAAACAGCGCGCTCTTATCCGAATTCGTTTTCGTTTCGTTTGTTTATTTACAGACAGTATAAAAATTGTCAGATGCAAAAAAATTCCTCATCTGACAATTAAAAGTTGTCTGTCAATTGCCTGAAAATTATCTGACAATGAAAACGAATTGAGTTCAGACAATTTTTAGATGTCACACAATGTTTTGTCAGTTTTTTGTATTAAAATTCACTGACAATGGTTTTTCCTGCAACGTTGTCCGACAAAAATTGTAAATTCGGACAGTTGTAAGTTGTAATTTACTGTCAATATTGTTTGATCTGGCAACTGTCTGTTCTAGTGATGTTACGAATATCAATTTGTAGTATTCGCAAATACGAATGCGAATACGAATACTTGAAACAATATTCGCCAAATACGAATACGAATATCACTTTTAAGGCTTAGGGTATTTAATGTATCAAATTTATTTGGAAAAATACCTCCCTTTGTGTCAGTAACAATAAAATGAAAAAAAAAATGTCACACTAGTCTAGATATTTATCATTGAGATGCCGAATTTTAAGACCTCTACTAAACATTTTTAAATTATTTTATTTACATACTTTGAGATTTCGTTTTTCTCTCTCTGTTTGCGCTTTTAATTAAATTAGTAATTCAGTGCTGTTTCGGAGAACATATTTTCGAAGATTGCGAAATTCTAGTTCTTCCATTTTTAAAGTAAAAATATATTTTTGGACATTTTATGTACTTTTTTAAACTTTATGTATTTTTTCTTTAAAAAGTATGTGCAAATTATTCGAGAAATATACGCTAGAATTTGGCACATACGAATATCTTGAAATGGGCGAATAATCGAATACGAATACGAGTACTCATAACATCAATAGTCTGTACAAATCCTTAGTTTTCATGTTGAATTATTAGATGCGTTTTAAATCATAGTAAATATATTTGCAATTTATGATCTGATGCACGCAAACGGGAGATAAAATAAATCTCGGGCCCAAAAAAAATTTTAAATGTTTGAGTAAAGTTTCCCCAATGGCAAAGTTAGTTCATTTATTTATTCAGCTTTTGACAAAACATACAACTTTTAATGGTGTAGTGAAAATATAATAGCAATTATTACAGATATTTCGATATAAAATTATTTAAATATTTTTTTAATATCGTTATTATCAGCAGGAAAGTTAAATAAATAAAGTTGAACTTGGAACATGTTGAGCCATCGTAGAAAACTAAAGCGAACATCATCCTGCTTGAATTCCTAATTAAAGTAATTAATTCGAGAATGGATAAATCTGCTTTTGAATATTATTGGGGTTTATTACGGTTCTCGATTCGACTTCGACTGCTGTAGTAGATTAAAGAAAAATGTTGTGTGTTTCTTTAATCTAGTACAATAGTCGAAGTCGATGCGACAACCGTAGTAAGGCCCATTATAATATTTTTTATGATGTAAATTTGCTATTGATTCTTCCTTCAAATATTTTTTCATATGTCTTCATATCCACTATGAAAAATTTAAATGGTCTATTAACTTTGAACGTCGGATCTAAGATTCGATCAGAAAATACAGCTTCTGTTTGTTATAAAATAAAAATAAATAAATAAAAATATTAATAAATACTTTAAACTGAAAATCAAGGCAAGACTTTAATTAAGTTCACACAATTGCAAGGTTACATATATATATATATATATACCCATTTATCAATATAAATATATGTATGTATATATATGTATTAATGTGTTTGTGTATGGCTTGATCTTAAGTCATACTCGAACAATGTAATTTTGACCTACAGTATATACATATATGTACATAGACGTATGTATGTATGTATGTATGTACATATTATATATAAATGTGGTTCAAGCAACCCTGTAAATTTTAATAAAAAATCTGTGCTTAAGCCAATTTTATTCCAAAAAGTGACAATCAATTGAAAGTTTTGAGAAAGTTTTATCCTAAATTAGCTTTGTACTTTATTTTTTTTGATATAAAAAAAACGGATCCATGTAAAATAACCCGAAATATGTCCTCAAAGCCAAACTTAAAAATGGCAGCAAAATTTTATATTAAAAGTATCAATACAAACTTTGGGACAATTTTTCTTGTGGTTTTGGTATAGTTTTTATTTTTCAGTTTAATAAATATCCCAAGAAAAATATGAAAAAAGAATTTTTGGGATATACATACATATTTCTTTTGCTATTTTGGGGCAACTTTGCATTTCTAATTTGCAGCCGATTTCCATTTCATAATAAAGTAAATAAGAAAAATTGCCCCAAACTCAAAATAAAAAATTTAAACATGGCACCAAAATAGGAAAAATGGCCATAAAAATATTTTTTTTTTGTTTTCAATGTGAAAATGTTGAAACAATTTTTCATTTTTTAGTTTGAGGCCATTTTTAATTTTTAACAAAAACTAAAATCATGGAATGCAAAAAACACTAAAACGTTCAATAAAATAAAGTAGTTTTCGAAATCAATAAAATTGTAAATAAATACGTACCGGTAGCAGCAGCAGCTGTTGCGCCTGCTTCATTGACCTCAATAAAAGCTTTATGGACAATTGAACTTACATACAAATCCTTAGAAGGTTTTAACATATTATTAAATTCAGCATTACTTGAAAACATCCGTTGAATTCCCATCTTTATACAATTAAAAAAAAAACATATTTAAAATATTAAAAAAATAAATTGTGGAGGAACCAGAGGACAGAAATTATAGAACAAAAAAATTAAAAATCAAATTTCTTACCATATTCAAAGGTTTCTGCAAATCAACTTCGAATTCATACTTGAATCGTGGCAAAAATACATCAACGTTATCAAGTCCATACGTATTTTTATTGTAGTTTAATTTATCAAATATTTTAGAAAAAGGATAAGTTTTTAAACTTTTTTCTATATCAGACAGATGTGCATTCTTGTAGGGTAATAGAATCAACATAGAAAAATTGGAATTTTTATAAGGCATATTCAGAGCGAAAGCACTTAAATTCTTCATATACGCAAACTCGAATGGATTCTTTTGGAACATCATTTGTACATCAAACGTAGAATTGTCCGCCAAATAGAAAGGTTCAGTAGTAGTATCTTTTTCTTCAAACTTAGAAGCCCATTCGCCCTTAAAGTATACAGCATTTACCAACACCAAACGTGTATCCACATTTAATTGATCTTTTGATATCAAATTTCTAATTGTATTATTAGTTTGTTTCTCCACCCAAGAATTTATAGCTTTAGCAGATCCACTACTTTTCTCAAAATTTAGGCCAGCGATTTCTGCCAAGAATTTGGTATTTACCGAATTGTAAAAACTTTTCTTAATTCCATAACCTTTCATGTGATAAATTTTATTGGCAATCTTAAGAATTCCACTCTTCTGATATTCTTTTAAGATTTCAAAATACTTTTGTGCCACTTCTGTGCGCTTTTGACCTGACCCTGTCATTGCTTTATCTATTTCGTTAGCAGTTTCACCATCTGCTCCCATACGAGTCATGGCCAGACATGTTTTTATGGACAACGGAGAATAGAAAATACTTTCTTCACGGTGCTCTGCATCTATGTTTGAGTATAGATTTGCTTCAAAATTTAGTGAAACTCGAGATGAAAGCGCGTGACATGATGAGACAAATACGAAGAAAATACAAAGTATTTGTGAAATTTTAGCTGTAAGAAATAGAAATAAGAATAAATGTTTAGGATTTAAATTAATTAATTCTAATTCTCCTGTACGATCATTTGTCAATTTTATAAAAAAAAAACATTAAAAGAATTATCTGCGCAAAAAAACAACGGTTTTTAAGATAGCACTGTCGAGAATGGGGTGGAACACCATTCCATTTAAATTGAGCTCGAGGGGCTTGGAACCCATCTATCCATCCATCCAAATCTCCTTATGAATTTTTCTTCATATGTTTCAAATTTAATTCAACATTTCTGTTTATAATTAATTAAATTTCTACATTTTTATATAAAAATTACCTTTAGGAATCATTTTGATTTAATTAATTATTTTGGCAAATTTAGCGACAATTTTTTTTTAGTTTTTAGTTAAGTTGAAATTATTTAACACTTCTGTGGCTGAAAGCACGATTCAATAAAAACTTAACTTTTAGTTCGTTGGTACACGTCTTATATAGGCGGGATTAGAGAACTTTAATAATAGAACTGTTTTTGAAGTGTTTTTTATTTGCTTAATGATAATTAAAATTTTAAGCAAATAAAATGTTGTTTTTAACTAAAAATTAAAACCGAATTATGATCAGATAATTGTTAGTGTTTGCTCTTTCTACCGAATAACTGAAGTCGAATAATTACTTGCGGGAAGTTAAATTTCTCTTTATCGCATTAAGATGAATAAATTTAAAATATTTAAATGGAAGGGCCGACTAAGCGATTCATTACTTTTCGGTAAAAAAAAATATGAAATGAGTCTCTAAAAATTTCCATAGATTTTGAGAGTTTTTGCATTATGAAATAATTTTCAATATATTGGGGATTATCGGGGCATGTTCTGAAAATCACTTTTTTGTTAAGTGATTTCAAATCACTGAAGAGATGTTCTGGGCGCACAATTGTTGGGAAACCAGTCGGATTACAGATGTGACGATTTCAAATCTCCAATTTTTTTTAGGTATTTTTCATTAAACTCTGCAATAAAATTATCACACACCCACTTAAAATGGTTTGGTTTTGCAATAAAATTAATTATTTTACTAAGAACAATCAATCTACAAATCTTTAAATCAATTATTGAAGATGCATAAAAAATATTTGTAAAGAAAGAAAATCAGATGTTTTCTCTTGATTTAGAACAACGAAATCACTAATAAAAATTAAAAATCTTGTGATTTTCAGAATACCTAAATATCACTTCCGTAATATCAAAATCGTTTGTGATTTAAAACTACCCTGATGTCAGAACATGCCTGTATTTCATTGCATTTTGAAAGTAATTTTTTTTTTTGTTATGGAATTATGTACGAAGAAATTAGTATTTGGTCATCTTTGATTAAGGAAATATATTTGAACTTATTTCTTATGAGCCCATAAAAAAATTCTGCACTTATTTCATATATTTTATATATTTATGTGTCAGTTTCAGTTAAAAGGGATCTATGGGAAATAATGAGTTTTGGAGAAAAACGATTTTAAAGTTAACAAGTTAATTTTGAAACGCCTGAACGCTTTTACAGCTCCAAACCCGTTATGAGGGGGTTTTGGGGTCGCTGATTACGAATCTGGTATTGGATTTTGAAAATTCGAAATGGCGGATCCAATATGGCGGACTATTTTTTGTAATGTTATTGAATTTGTATGAAATTCGTCACTCAGTGTTTTTCGGGGTAGCTGGTACTGAATCTAAAGTCAGACTTTCCAAATTCAAAATGTCGGAGTCGGTCCCGAAAAACGCCGAAAGGCAAGTTTCAAGTAAATTTTTTTAGTTATTTCGTTATGAACCAAGTCCCAAAAATATAGACTTATTTCAATTAACGCTTGGGAATAATTTTATTATTTTTTTAATTTATTTATTTAAATTTTTGGGATTTATTTTATTATTGTAGGTCCAATTTAAAGGCTGGTTATTTCATATAACCCCATTTCAGGGATTAATTAAGGAAAATTCCTTACCTTTTTATTCGAATTAAAGTTTATGGTTGATTTTCTTAATCGAATGATTTAATGACATATGTATGGGTGACGCATTTAGCATGAGATAAAAGATATTTAGATAAGGAACATAAAAAAAACAAATTTAAGAAATAGATAGTTATTACACTAGTCAACAAGATTTTGTAACCATAATTGTACTAAGGAGTTTTATCAAACTTGAGTGGCCACATTATAAAGTAATAAAATACTTTTAATAACGACGTTTTTATATGTTTTATCTTGTACTGTTTTAGCTTAAGGGGCTTAAACCAAAATAAAATATATATTTATCTTTATAGTTAATAGACTATAAGGTTTTTGTGATGGACCTTATGCACACATTATACAACCTATTTTGGCAAAACGTGTACGAAATAATTATTAATGGAAGTGCTCGATATATTGTGGGTTATTTTCGGTTCAGCATTTTGGGTGCTATTAGCGTTTAAAGTTGCTAAGTCAATTTTTTACAAAAATGAGATTTTGATGCAGTTCGATTGAAAATTTAAAAATACAACATTTAAAAAAAAATTTTTTGTAACTATTTATTTTTTGTGACGCTGTTTGTCAATGATGTGTAAAAGTGCTAAGTCAGCTGTCGTTAGCTTCATGTGTAAAAGTGCTAAGTCAATTTTTTAAATTTTAGAGGACAGACTAAAAACGGTCCTATATTTTGAATAGTAAATATTTTTCAAAACGTTAAATGCAATTTTTTTTACGTAAAGCCATCTAAAATCAAAAAAATTGTATTTAAGATTTTGGGAAATATTTAATATTCAAAATACAGGACAGTTTATCCACATCCACTTACATACATATCATGTAAACAGTCCTTAAGAACATCCACTTGAGCAGCTTGTGTTGCGTAAACGCATTATATGTGCTAAATAAATAGTTTTGAAGTTATATTTTTAGCAGAAAAGGTGAGAAATTACTCTTTTTACTTTACTTAAAACGAAATGTAAAAAATATTTGTTTATATTGGAAAATTCTAATGAATTTGAACGGCAACAAAAACGGTGCGGCACAGTGCCTTCAATGCACTGATAATGCTTCTTTTGGTATCGAAGCTGATGATGGAGTTATTGGACTGGTACCATACGGCTTTAATAGTGATTCGAAAAATTCTTTTGACATGCTGGTAAGAACCAAAAAGCGAATGAAAAGAAAACAAGTGGAAAATGATTCTTGGCTTGCCGCAAAAAATAAAAAGCGACGAGAATGTGGTAAAAGGTATTACAGGAGGCGGTAGGAAGGTGATGTCTGGAATTATACAATAGTAAAAGAACCGCGAGCAATGAAGGCAAGGTGTAAATGTATACAAAAAACTGGTACTTCTACTATGAAATGCGCACAGGTGACCGATGCCCAAAGACTGCAAATATTTAAAAACTTTTGACAGATGAACTGGAACCAAAAAAAAATATATGTCAATACTTTAGTTCTCACGACTAAGCCTGCCCAGACTAGAAATCGCACCAATCCAAGCGTCTCCAGAAGAGCCCCAACTTTAACATACCACTTGAAAGTAACCACCAAAATTTACGCGTATGTAGAACATTGTTCTTAAACACATTGAACGTAGGTAGACGTTCTGTGCTTACTTGGCTTAAGACACCTTTAGGTGCTCACAATAATGCCAAAAATAGAGTTCAAACAAACTGTTCTAAGGACAAAAAAGCCATCCATTTATTTTTTGATTCTTTACCTCATTACTGCCGAGCTGTAACGCAAGAAAAATATATTTTGCCAGAATGGCGTTCGAAAAAAATGCTGTTTGACTTTTATTCTAAAGATTGGTGCCCAACTCAAAACGTCCAACCACTATCGTTATCTTCGTTTTATTCGATATTTGAGAAAAGAAATCTGGCCCTGTTTGCACCAAAAAAAGATCAATGCGAGGTATATGCACGTTACTCTGTCGGCACTATCCCAATTGAAGTCTACAATCTTCATCAAAATAAAAAGGAAGAAGCAAGACATGAGAAACATAAAGATAGATCTGAAGAATCAATTGTATTTACAGTTGACCTTCAAGCAGTGCTATTGGCTCCAAGATCACAAGTTAGCAGCTTGTACTATAAAACTAAATTGCAGGTACACAATTTAGTGTTTTACAACCTTATAAACAAAAACGGGTACTGCTTTTTATGGAACGAAACTGAAGGCGGAGTTAATGCAGAAGAGTTCGCTAGTATTTGGTTTCACTTTATTGAAAAAAAAATTCTTCCAAGCCTTAGCTACAACGAGGAGACAATTAAAATAATCTTTTTTAGTGATGGATGTGGATATCAAAACCGCAATAGCCTAATGAGTAACGCCCTTCTTAATACAGCTTTAAAACACAATATTACCATCGAACAAAAAATACTGGAGACGGGTCATACGCAAATGGAGGTCGACAGCATTCACTCTGCTATAGAGCACGCTTTGAAAAACAGAACAGTTGACGTTCCAGCTGAATACATTAACATATGCAGAGCAGCTAGAAAAAAAACCTGAGCCATACGACGTCACTTACTTGACTCATGACTTCTTTGAAAAATTTAATAAAATAGAATACTATAAAAGCATTCGTCCTGGACGTGGTAAAGGTGATGCTAAAGTGTCAGATATTCGTGCATTACAATATAAACCAAGTGGAGAAATATGGTTCAAGTTAAGATTCACCAATTCATGGGAGATATTACCCCAACGAATTAATAAGAACATAGTTGCTCTAAACTGGTGCGATTTGGAACAGCTGTACCAAAGAAGAAAACCAATAACTCGTAGAAAATTCGAAGGCTTGCAATCGGTAAAAGCAACTTTGCCTAAAGACCATCATCAATTTTATGATGATTTACCTTATAAATAATTTAATGTTTTTATTTTTACAATTTAATGTTTTTATTATACCCTCACCTTTGAAAAAGGAAAAAGAGGGTAAATATTATCAGTCGGTTTATACCGACTGCACTTTTTTACTTGTTTTTATTTTACTTGATAGCAGCAACGAAGTAAGACTGAAACTATTATTTGTGATAAATTGTGAACAATTTTAAGTTTTTTCTCATTTAATTTCTTATATTCAGAGCAACGAAGTAAGACTGTATTTTTATAACAATAAAAAATTTCCTATCTATTGCTAAAATTATTGTCCAAGAAGACAGTGTAGGTTATTTTTTATATATTTTCATTCTTATTTATTTAACAGGCATACAATTAAGAAAACTACATTAACAGTTTCAAAAAAGAAGCTTTACTAAAGTTTAAAGTTATTGAGTTTTTTGTCTCTCCTATAAAATTTGAAAAACTTGACTTAGCACTTTTACACATGAAGCTAACGTAATATTAAATACAGACTTACTACTCATCCATGTGAGATAAAAAAAAAAAATACGCACAAATCGGGAATCCTTCAACTCGTTTTGCAAAAAAGTAACAATAAAGTAAGCGAGATGTTGAAGCGTTCATCTAACGAAAACAGAGGCAGAGAACTCAGTAAATAGATTTAGCTTACTGGAACCCTTTTAATTTTTGCATTAAACTGTTCTGTTTATTTCTTAAAATATGGCCAATATGGCATTAAATAAATAAATAAATGATGTTTCTTTTCTTGGTTTACATCTAAAACGCGTTCGATTGTGTCTTCCGTTAGTTATATGTACTGGTATATACATATGCATAAGTATATATTTATGTATATAAAATGTGGTAAATGGAAAATTTATTAAAAGATTGAATAGCATTTGAAATATGTAATTTTGTTGTCTAGTGTTATCAGCGAGCACGTATTTTGTCAAAAAATTACTCTGGCCTTCACGAATACATATCTTTTATATAATTTTCTTTGTTAATATTTTGTTTGTTATATTATTTTTATGATTGTAGTAGATTTGCGCCAGAAATATTAACTGTCTCATAGATAAAAGCTGTATAAACTTAAAAGTAAAAACAAACAAAAATATTTTCAACCAAATTACCAACTTCGAAAAGTGGAAAAAAAATACGCTGATGAGAGGTGTAGCGGACTTGAATTCGGTAAGCTGAAATGCTTCCATAGTCTTATTCGATATTCGAATGTTCCTAAATCTCTTAGCGTTTCGAAGTTTCATTAATAAATTAAAACTAAATGAAATATTTTTTTATTTTTTTTTTAAAAATTTTTAATTAATGACTTTGAGTCTTTGTTGAATATTAGTAATGACCAATCAGAAATGGGGAATTTCAGGCTAATCAAAAATTGTTTCAATATGTAAAAATAGAATAAAAAGAAATTATAAAATTCACGTATTCTTTTTCTGTTGAAAACTTGGTTAAATAATTGATATTCTATCCGAAGACTCTGATCCACAGGATTTTTATATACCTGGTTATCATCTCCTGATCGCAGGGGTCTTGCAATGAAGATGCGTAATGAAGTTGTGTATCAGTGCCAGCAACCATTAGGCACGTCTGATCCTGAGTTTAGCAAACGCGGCAAGTGATGAAACCTTATTCAACTTCGATTTCCTTTCCGAGAGAGAGAGAGAGAGAGAGAGAGAGAGCTGTCCGAACTGTGAAATTGTCGTTGCTGGTGATTTCAATGTTCACAACTCATCTTGGCTTCACCATTCGAGTCACACAACTCCGGAAGGCCAATATATTGAGCTTTTCGCCGCGCATAATGACCTTGCGCAACTAGTGAATGAGCTAACATATATTTCAGGTGTTGAATGGCTTCATAACAACAATCTCGACCTTTTTCTCACCTTGCACCCTGGAAAGTACGAAGTGAGTGTTAATGCACCTCTTGGTAACTCGGATCATTGTACCATTTCTGCCACCTTTTCGTTCTCCAAACTTCGCAACGTCTCCCAATCCGAAGCTTAACATAAAAAGTCTCCTCAGCCGATTCCAATGTAACGCCAATTCCCAAAAATGTTGGCGGCCAACAAACCTGAAAATTACCGCCCAATTGTCATTAGTTCTGCGTTTTCAAAATTGGTGGAAACTATGTTGAATTTCCATCTTGCGAAATATATATAGTCCAACAGTTGACTGAGCAACCGGCACTATGGCTTTCGTAGAGGGCGCTCTACGAGGGACTTACTAGCTTTCCAATCGGAAAAGTGGTGTAACAGCATTCATCCCTTTGCTTTGGTTCCGTTCTTTCTCCTACCCAGTTTCTTAATGACCTTCAAACCAGTCTATTCTTCAACCCTGTCTACTCTTTTACAGCTGACAGCATCGTCGTTCATTCAGTAACAATATGACTGGAAATGCTGCTTCATCTGTAATTATAGAGCGTAAATATTGAGGAATCAGAAGCTCTCGATATTCTTGGCATGAAAATTCATTGTGATACTTGATGGAATGATCACATTTTTCATGTCTCAATAGAAGCATTCAAGTCCCTCGGTTTTTTAAGACGGTGTAAGACATACTTCACTCCATCTCATCTCCTTAATATTTATACCACCTTTATCCGACAAAAAATGGAATACAGGGAATACAGGGAATACATGCATGGGATAAAAAAAACTATTTTGAAGTTACTCGACCGCGTACAGGAGAGGGCGAAGAAGCTTATTGAGTCCCTGGAGTATCGAAGCAATGTGGGGTGCGTTTCACTGTTCGATCGCTACTAGAACGGAATATGTTCTAATGAAATCAGTAAAGTTTTTCCCGAAACGCATCACTTTTCGCGTACAATACGCTCTTCTGAGGGAGCACATCCCTTTGTGGTCGATATAATAGTGAGCTGTACTAAACATTACAGAGAGAACTCGTACTTTATGTTCGTAAGTGGAATAGACTCCCCGCAGAGTTTTTTCCTGTCACTACTCTCTTTATCCTGCATCCAAAATAGTAGCCACTTTACATAAGTTGTAAAAATAGGCGAACGAACATGTAGCGGCCTTGAAATCGGTATTCTGATATGTTCTGCTAATCTGATTGGATATACTAATGTTTTTCAAAATAAGAACTCTTGAGGGTGGTGTTGGCTGAGGTGGTTAGCGCGTTGACTACTAATCAAAAAATGACTTGGGGCCTGGGTGTTTGAACCCAGCAAGTCAATCAACATCACTAATTTCTCTAATGTAGATAGTGGGACATTGTATTAATTGTTGTCGCACATATAAGTGATGAAGGCATAGCACTGGTCACTAAAAAAACTATTCCGACAGCGATTGATGCTGTTCCAAGCTACTGTACACAACATCGTCCTCCTTCGTCGATTAGCAGAAACAGCAGCGAAGTAAAACAATTAATAAAATACCTGCTAATTAAGCTTAACAAAGTTAATGGGTCTACTTAACACCAGAGGCGCCTCAACACTGCTATAAAAACTAACATAACGTGCACAGCAGAGTTGTAAAAGAGTCAAGCCTTCTAAATATTCAACATCTATCTTCTATACTCTATCCCTCTCCCCGAGTTCAGGCACAATACATTGCATACGTAGGGGTCATCCCCTGATTGGTGGTCCTAATTAAAAAAAAACTCTCAAGCTACGTTCACATTTATTAAATACTCGTACTTATAGCTAAAAAAATATATTGGAAATAAAAGAATTAACTTTGAAGTTTCTCTCTTGGTTACGTTTTTTTTAGTAATTTGAATTTTTATTAATTCAATAAAACTGAACTTGAGCTGATAATATTAATATAGGTTCAAATAATATTCATGTTTAATAATATACAAATATGAGATAGTTTTTAGTAAATATTTTTTTGTTATTATGAAATGTTTCTTATGAAAGACTAAATTTCTATTTCACAGCATCAAGGAAATTTTTAAAAAATTTCCATAGTTTAAGTTAATGTTTTTTAGTGTACGTGTATAAAACATATCACACCCTAAATACAAAAGGGTCACAACTCAAAATACTAAAATTTTCAGGAGAGACAAAAAACTGTTTTCGTGCAGAAGCAACACACTTAACATAAAAACAGACACATACATGGGACTTTTTCGTTGGCATTGAATTTTCATTGGCATTATTTTCAGCGTTGCCATTTTGGTGCTTTTCGGGTATTTTTTGGTGCTTTTTTACTTAAGCAATACCCGAAATTTTGCTAGTATTCAACTAGTAATCAACATTTTTGACACTGAACCATTTTCCTAATATTCTTCAAACGCACCTAATACTTTTATAACCAACTGCGTATTATTTGCATCTATATTTTGATTAATACTCGCAAACTGTTAAGAGTTTGAATTCTAGAATTTCTCAAGCACCTTTTTTTAAATTCGTGCAGTGATCTTACTTTTAATAGTACATATCCTTTGATTTGTTTGTTGTGCAAATTTAAGCAAGAAAGAGCCTTGGTTATTATCAAGCTGCACAGTTATTAAAAGTAAGTTCTTCATTGATGTTAAAGTTCATATGTGTTAAAGTTCATCATCTAACAATGGCTTTCCCTTAGATCGAAAAACAAATACTTATATAGAAAAGCTTGGGAAAATGATCCAGCTTTTAAAAGGTGGCTTAGATCAGCAAAAGATAAACTAAAAGCATATTTTATTTGTTGTAATTGTGAAATAAATGCACGATAAAGCGATTTACTCCGACAAAGGCACACAAAAAGCCATGAAAAAGCAATAGATCTGTTAGTGCTGTGGTTAGTGCTTTTGTACCCGAAATTTTTTTCATTTTTACCCTTTTTTACCCTATTTCCATGGGCTCACAGTGCTTTTGATGTTGCAAGAGTTGGCATCACTGATTATTTTAAACATTTACAATGGAAAAAAATCAGTACCAATAAATGTCATTGCTTGTTTTTTAAATATAATTTTTCTACTATTTATAATGAAAAAACAATGAAAGCTTTGAAATACTAATTACAATTGATAAAAATATAATTAATACTATCTGTATAAAAAAATATATGGCCACATCAGCTTTTGAAAAAATAAAATTATAAATTAAAATACAAACCAAGCTATGTACATTTTTTAATACATACACATACATACATATATATGTCAATAAATATGTGAAATAATATTGACGTTTAATACTGATAATGCTTTTAAAAAACTTTAGCATTGATTATTTGTAATGCTTTTACTTTTTAACTAACTGTAGTGTATTTACTTTATATATTTACGATTTATAACATGCGCTCTGGCAACCCTTTTTGTAACTTCACATGTTGGATTAAAATATGAATAAAACTCACTTTGAGATTGAACAAACTAAAGAAAAGACGTGTATTAATCTGTCATATTGGCGACGAGGATAGAAACATAAAAGAAAGAAAAGAATTTTTCTGAAATTTGCAAATAAAAGTTTTTAATAAAAATAAAGATTATTGGGTTTTTGTGAGCGATCGTAAAATAGCAAGGAATGGCTACGGATAAGACAGCCAATAATGCAGCAATGCAAATACAAGTTCCAATGTTTGATCATGAAGTGAACACTTGGAGTATATTTGAGAAGAAACTGCAGCAATATTTTATTGCAACTATGGTTACCGATAACAACAGGAAAAAAGCGATATTCTTAACTGCGCTGGCGGACAACGTTTATACCTTATTGGAAAACCTATTATCTCCAAACAAACTGGAAGATGTTCCCATGGAGACGTGTTTGGCAGCAATGAGGAATCATTTTCTGCCGCAACATCAGCGTTCTTAGAACGATTTAAGTTTTATGGTGCTACAAAACATTCGAGTGAATCTGTCAACGAATGGGCGGCACGGGTACGAGCGTTAGCCGTAAAATGTGAGTTTGGAGATAGCTTAAATATGATATTGAGGGACAAATTCGTCATGGGATTGGAAAAGGGTCCAGCACGTGACAAAATATTTTTAGAAAATATAACCTCAACT
Source organism: Lypha dubia (assembly GCA_947311025.1). Lineage (NCBI taxonomy): Eukaryota > Metazoa > Arthropoda > Insecta > Diptera > Tachinidae > Lypha > Lypha dubia. The sequence goes on from OX371264.1 coordinate 55,154,902, forward strand.
TTTGAGAACGTAGTGAAGATCGCGAACACAGTCGAATACATACAACAACAACACAATGAACACGTGATCATAAAAATGGAGGATGACTTGAACTATATTCACAAAAATAAAATAAAGCAAAACGAACAACGTCAGCAGTGTAGTAAGCAGCAGTCACAAGGGCAGCAGCATCGGCAGCGACAGCAACAACCATGCGAAGTCTGTGGGTATACGAATCATACCAAAAAAGATTGTAAGTTTAAGTCTTATAGATGTAACCATTGCAAACGCAGAGGGCATTTAAGAAAAATGTGTACCGAGAAAGCTGAAAATGTAAATTTTGTCGATAGTTCGGAGATGAGTCTATTTGCATTTAACAGTTCACAAGATAATCCGATTAAAGTCAAAGTTTATATTAAGGATGAACTTTTTAATATGCAATTAGACACAGGCTCCGAAAATAACGTAATTTCAGATAAGTTCTTTAAAGATTACCTTTTGAGTTACAATATTAAAAAAATAAGTACGTTGTTGAAGGCATACAATGGTGCAAGTATTACTGCTCTAGGGGCTTGTGATGTAAATGTGCGTTTTAAAAACCAGAATAAATCGATGAGATTTATAATTATTAAAGATGGTGGGCCTCCATTGCTGGGGCGAAATTTTTTAAAAACATTTAGAATTGAATTTTCAAATTTAAATTATACAAAGCAGATTAACAGCGAAAATGGTTTGTTACAAAAGTATAGAAATTTATTTGACGGTACGTTGGGTTTGTTCAAGAAAAGTCAAGCACATTTGCATTTAAAGGAAGGTACGTATCCAAAATTTTTCAGACCGCGATCATTACCATTAGCTATAAAGAAAAAAGTGGAAGCGGAGTTAGATAATTTAGTATCATTGAAAGTATTAGAACCGGTGGAGTATAGTGAGTGGGGTACACCGATTGTGCCCATATTGAAAAAAGATGGAGGAATGCGCATATGTGGTGATTTTAAAGTCACATTAAACTCCAACTTATACATTGAAAGGTATCCACTACCTAGAATTGAAGAGATTTTTGCTAAGTTACATGGGGGGGTAGAGTTTGTGAAGCTCGATTTAAGTACTGCATATCAGCAAGTAGAACTAGATAAGGAATCGAGAAAGCTCACTACTATTTCCACCTCCAAGGGGCTTTTTCAGTATACCCGATTAATCTACGGATTGGCGTCCGCCCCGGCAATTTTCCAAAAAATAATGGATTCGATGCTAGTGGGCATGGCGGGCGTGGTGGTGTTTCTGGATGATATTTTAATCACAGCGCCTAATAGAAAGGTACTATTAAATAGAGTAGACACAGTACTAAAATTGCTAAGTAATGCAGGTTTTAAATTGTCTAAAGACAAGTGCGAATTTTTTTGCAAAAGTATTACGTATTTAGGACACGTGATTGACAGAAAGGGCCTTCACATGAATCCACAAAAGGTAAAAGACATACTGGAAGCGAAAGATCCGTCAAACGTAAAGGAGCTCCAAGCATTTTTAGGAGTAGTAAACTTCTATAGACGTTTTTTGCCAAATGTGTCAACCGTACTTAACCCTATGTGTGGTCAGAAGAATGTTCTCAAGCGGTTGAGGAATTAAAAAAACATTTGTTGTCTGATAATTGCCTAGCTCACTTTAATCCCAATAATAAAACAAAAATTACAGTGGATGCAAGTCCAGTAGGGGTAGGAGCGGTGTTGTCCCAAATAGATGGCCAAGGAAATGAAAGGCAAATTGAGTTTGCTTCCAAGGCATTATCGGGGGCGGAAAAGAGATATTCGCAACTAGACCGAGAAGCAGTTGCGATAATGTTTGGTGTTAAAAAGTTTCACCAATATTGTTTAAGTATGCATTTAGTTATTCGACAGTTCACTGTCTTTTTACAGTGATGATGTTTTTATGTGAAAGTAAATCTTATTACAACCTTGTTGGAATTACTACAACGAGTAAAACCCTAACGGGGCTTAAATATTGTTGATCGCTTTACTTAAAATTCAGTATTATTATATCGTTGATCTTCATCAAAGTACCACGTACAAATACAATAATATTATTTAAAGCACTACGTGCAAATACAACATTCATATCTATTGAAATAACAGTATAATAAATACCAACCTATTAAAAGCATTCCATGCATAAACTTTTATATACGTATATGATTATATCTATATCGCAACATCGAAGGTAAAATCTTTTGAAATTTCGATAAATAAAATTTATTAGCATTTTTAGAATTAATCATTTATGAAAATTCTCTTGTGTTTTATTTTCTGGAATTCCTAAACCTAAACGGATATACGCCGAAACATTGGTCCTTCGAGCCGGATTTACAACGAAGGGAATCTAAGGAAATATTCTAATAAAAATCCTTTACTAGGAAATTTAATAACTAAGCAAGAAAATTCAGGTTAGTGAGTTGAAGTGCTGAGTGATTTGGAAAAAATAGATATACTCAGATACATATATGTACAAAAATCAACAAATATAAGTCGATAAAACCTAAAAGATAAAACGGTGTCTGGTACAGGATAATACGGTATCATAATTTATCCAGTACCATTTGTTACGTTTTTATTTTCAATGCGATAAATATCAAGGCGGTGTTTGTTTTTTTTTTGGACGGACGGCCAAGTTGAAGAAAAATAAATTTGTTGAACAAGTTTTACATTTACTTAAATTATATAAATACATATAACGAAAATTACAACCATACGCGAACAATAAAGATAAACAAATAGTTTACATAATTAATAACATTGTTCAAAAGTGTATTTGGAAATACATAATTACCTCTTTCTTTTATATATTCTCTATCGATGGTTGAATAGAAGAGTTCGTGAAAATATTCCGGGGTTATTGACATTGCGATTGATATATATAAAAGTTATATATTTACACAAACAGCTTATATACTTTGAGAATTCTTCTTCTTTCCGTCATTTCTCAGTGGTCATTCTACAGTCGGTCAAGTTAACTTCAAAAGTAATCTGTGCAAGGAAAATATCGTAAGTTATTTTAAATTTAAATTTCATGAGATTTCTTCGTTCAAATTTCACACTTTAATCAACTTTTAAATAGATATTTCTTATAATAAAGTTAATTTGAAAATTAATAATGACTACCTCATTAGAGAAATTTATTAGGGCCGCGGATGCAGTTATTATGTTTGAAGCTTGTTTTAATGAGCTACTAGAGGAGTCACACACGGTGTTTACCCTCGAACTTCATGATGAAGAACTCAAACCTTTATGGGAGAAAGTAAAACAGACATATGAAAAATGTCTTTATAGTTTAAAAACCCCTAAAGGTACTGAAACCGCTGAAGATACTGAGGCCACAGATGCCAAAGTTATTACCACTAAATATCGGGCTGCGTATGCGTCATATATAAATTGTTTAGGTATTATTAGAAAAAAGAAACACGAATATGAAGTAGAGCACAAACATAATGATCCTCAAAAAACAAATTCGACCAATGAGGATTCTTCCAATCATAATTTGCATTTGCCTCCATGTGATGTAGATGTGTTTGAAGGAAATTATTTGACGTGGCCAACCTTTAGGGAGTTGTTCACAGCTTTATATATAAATAATTCCAGAATTAGCAATATTGAACGATTGTGCCATTTGTTACGTAAAACTTGTGGCGAAGCCAAAGAAATTGTTTCAAAATGCCCCTTGTCAAATCAAGGGTTTGAGGTTGCGTGGAACAATTTAAAAGATATATATGAAAACCCTCGCATGTTGATTAATAATCAATTGAAGTGTCTTTTTTCATTAGAAAACATCACGAAAGAGACAAGTTCGGCGTTAAAAAATTTACAAAGGGGAATAAATGGGGTTTTGAATGCTATGTCAATTTATTCTATTGACACTACAAATTGGGACCCAATCATTGTTTTTATTTGTATACAACGATTGCCAACACATACAGTGACACTGTGGGAACAAAGTATACAGAATAAAAGAGCAATCTCTTTATGGAAGGATTTGGACAAGTTCTTAACGGAACGTATTCAAACCTTAGATTGTATACGGGATCTCACTAGTATTGAAAGTGACAGAAAGGTTGGCGAACGTAAGGTTAAAGCCCATGTCACAAATAAAAGCTCTGGACTTACTTGTGTTTTATGCCCAAAACAGAATCATGTGTTGAGATTCTGTCGTCGATTTAAGAACATGTCTATAAGTGAACGATTTTCAACTATAAAAAAATTTCAGTGCTGCATCAATTGTTTGGCAAAATCCCATGTAGCAAAAGACTGTACGAGCGATCATTCTTGTTTCAAATGCAATAAAAAACACCACACTATGCTCCATCGTGAAGAGCCTATTAACAATTCAGAAAATGTTTCAATAAACACATCTGATTCAAACGGTTCTACTTTTAACTCTAATTTACGATCAAATGAAATGACAACAAATCGACCATCAACCTCAGCAGCCAGTTCCACAAACTTTAATCGACAAGTTTATCATATTTCACAAAATTCTTCTGTGTTGTTTGGGACCGCAATGGTCTCTATCATATTTGAAGAAAATATATACCCAGCTAGAGAATTAATTGATCCAGCTTCAGAAGCGTCTTTTATTTCGGAACGTTTGCGAAATCAATTAAGACTTACGTCACATTCTACGAATGTAAAGATTTCCGGCGTAGATGATAAAGCTTCTACAACTTCGACGAAGATGTGTTCCATTCGAGTTGGATCTTTACTAGACAATAAAATCGATTTGGAAACAATCGTTCTTGTCTTGCCGTCTATATCGCAAAACTTGCCATCATTCGTTTGCCCAGCAAACTTTACAGCTGACTTAAATAGTCTACAATTAGCTGATGTTAATTTTTATAAAAGCAGACCTGTGGATCTTTTATTAGGGGCAGATTTATATCCAAAAATACTTCTTGGAGAAGTTCGTCAAAACATATTCGGGTCCCTCATGGGTCAGAAAACCGTTTTTGGCTGGATTTTGACAGGACCCATAAATTCTTCAATGAATAACTCAGTTAATGTTTTTTCGACAACTATATCCTTTTCCGACGAAGATAATTTAAATAAAAACCTTTTAAAATTCTGGGAGTTAGAGGAAAGCACGAAGAAAAAAATTTTATCGCCTTCTGATAAGATTTGTGAGGAAATTTATAAGAAAACCACGGTGAGAGATTCAATGGGTAGATATGTCGTGTCATTACCTTTTAAATCAGAGTTTCCTCGCGATATTAATTTAGGCATCTCAAGATCTAGTGCCGCGAAACAATGGATGCGAATTGAATCCTCCTTATCAAAAAGGCCGGAGATTAAAAATATGTATGACGAGGTGATAATGGATTACCTAAACGCAGGTCACATGCGTTCTATTCAATATACCAATCAAACCGTCACAAATGCGTGCTATTTACCACACCATCCAGTGATCAAACCAGAAAGGAAAACTACGAAACTTCGAGTAGTTTTTAATGCATCGAATAAGACGTCTAATGGTAACAGCCTGAATGATTGTCTTTTTATAGGTCCAACGTTGCAGGCTGATTTAGTGAATTTGATTCTTCGCTGGAGGTTGTTCGAATTTGTTTTTAATTGTGACATTTCAAAAATGTATAGGCAGATTCGAGTTCATGCATCTCATACTCCGTTTCAGCGAATCCTCTATCGCACTTCTTTAGATGATCAATTGAAAGATTATGAATTACAAACAGTGACATTCGGTTTAAATTGTGCTCCGTATTTAGCAATACGTACTTTATTACAATTGGCTGAAGATTGTGAGAAGGAATTTCCTGTTGCAGCAGAAATTCTGAGAAAAGGTATGTATGTCGATGATGTCCTTTCGGGAGCTCATGATGTAGCAAATGCTTTAATAGCGAGGAACGAACTGACAGCCGCCTTATTATCAGCTGGATTCGAATTGCGGAAATGGACAGCAAACGATCTTTCTCTTTTACAAGGATTACCTGATGAACATCTGGTGGACTCAAAAGTTTTGACCTTTGAAGAATCGAGCTGCTCAAAAACGTTAGGAATTTTTTGGAATGCGCAATTAGATTCGTTTTTTTTTAAAACATTTCCCTTAGAACGAAAACCGAAATACACGAAAAGAGAAGTACTTTCTTCTATTGCAAAATTTTTCGATCCTGTAGGATGGGTCAGCCCAGTAATTATCACTGCGAAAATTATTATGCAACGCATCTGGCGTGATAATATTGACTGGGATGAATTTCTTACAGAGTCAACGGAAAAGGAATGGGATAAATTTGTCGAATTTTTTAATGAAGTCAATCTGATTAAAATCCCAAGATGGGTAAAATATTATAAATCATCAAGAGTTGAATTACATGTCTTTTCAGATGCCTCAGAAAAGGCATATGCAGGAGTAATTTACATCAGAGTAGAAAACTCCAATGGAGTGATATACTAATTTATTAGCTGCAAAAACGAAAGTAGCTCCAATAAAATGTGTTTCCTTACCTCGTCTTGAATTATTTGGGGCAGTGTTAGCTTCAGAATTGCTGAAAAATGTGCTAACAGAATTTGAAATTCCAATTTCAAAAATATATTGCTGGACAGATTCAACAATCGTCTTATCATGGCTCAGAAAGACTCTAAGTGCGTGGACCACCTTTGTGGCCAATAGAGTTTGTCGTATTCAAGAAAACTCTGGAAGTCACAACTGGGGTCATGTACGGTCTGAAGATAATCCTGCTGATTTAGGCAGCCGGGGGGTGGACCCGCGCATGTTATCAAAAAGTATACTATGGTGGCATGGTCCATCATGGCTGAGTCAAAACAAGAACGATTGGAATACACACCCATTAGAAGTTCTTGACACGGATATAGAAAAGAAAAAGGTAAAAGTCCATGCGTCATTTTTTTCAAAATTTGAAGATGTTTTGGATAGATTTTCTTCATTGGATAAAGCGTGGCGTGTACTTGCATATGTATGTAGATTTTTCCACGCTACACATCGAGCTCATAAGGAACATTTTCATTATGAAACAATTCTTGTATCTTGTAAAGAAATCAAGGAGATCAAACTACGTTTGACAATCGTCGCGCAAAAAGCATTTTATGCTGAAGAGTATAAATGCCTCTTAAATAAGACGCCTCTATCACCCAAAAGCTCATTACTATCTTTAAATCCTTTTCTAGATGAAAATAAAGTCATGAGACTGAACGGGCGAATTGTCAGAGCACCTTCGCTTTCCTATCGAGAACAATATCCAATTATTCTGCCATATACTTGTCGATTTGCTAAGCTATTGGCAGAATTTATACATTTATTGTCGATTCATGGTGGAAATCAATTAATGTTGCGGATATATCGTTTTGAATATTGGGTACCTAGATTAAAAGTTTTAGTACGCGCGGTGATTCGTCGATGCAAGCGTTGTATCATTGATAGGCAACGTTCATGTAGTCAAATAATGGCTGCTCTTCCTCCGGAGCGGACTACCATTGATAGACCATTTACTAATACTGGTGTTGATTTTGCGGGTCCCTTCGATATGAAAACTCACAATAGTAGGTCCAGCAAAATAACAAAAGGTTATGTTTGCCTTTTTGTATGCTTTTCTACAAAGGCAATACATATTGAAGCAGTGTCAGACTTATCAACTAACACTTTTTTGGCAGCATTCAATCGCTTCATTTCCAGAAGAGGCTGTCCTCAAACCATCTTTTCGGATAATGGTACGAACTTTGTAGGCACGTCACATGAGATCGCAAATGATTTTAAAACATTTTTAAAAGAATGTCAAGCTCGAATGTGTTCCACCTTTGGACACATAGGTTTGACATGGCGTTTTATACCACCTGGTGCGCCGCACATGGGTGGGTTATGGGAAGCAGGGGTCAAAAGCTTCAAGCTTCATTTTCGAAAAGAGGTCCAAAATTGTCGCTATACATTTGAAGAATTCTCGACGATTTTGGCCAGAATAGAGGCGTGTTTGAATTCGCGCCCTTTATGCCCTCTGCCAGACAATCCTGGTGAGCCACTTGCATTAACACCCGGACATTTCCTAATTGGGTCAGCTATACTAGCTCCGCCTGAACCAACTATTTATGATAGCCCCCCTCAGTATCGTCAATCGGTATCGTAAAGTAAAAGCTTTGATTCATCAATTTTGCAAAAGATGGAAAGAAGAATATCTAGTAGAGTTACATAAACGTTATAAGTGGAAATACCCCCAGCGCGAAATCGCATTGAATGATTTAGTCGTTATAAAAAACGAGCAACTACCTGCTACTTCGTGGAGGTTAGGAATCGTGATAAAAATTTATACAGGTTCTGACGGTCACGTTCGGGTCGCTGATATACGCACGCAAAACGGGTCCGTTACTCGTCCCATAACCAAACTTGTGGTTTTATACGACTTTTAATTTCAAATCACTTTGTCCTCAATTTACTCTTACTAACCGCATTTTTTCCCAGAATAATGAACTCCAACATTGATGCCAATTTGTCCGATTCATTAGAAGATGGTCTTTTGGACTACGAAGAAGCCATGGACGTTAGTGCTCCCGTACGAACTCTCATTTCTGAGGGCAATTGTAATAATCAATGTTCCGTTGTGACAAACTCATCGGAGAAAGATGTGCTCATCGAGCCTTCGGTATCCTCTGTTATCATAACAGAAGCAATCATCAAAAAGGTCGCTCCAGATGACACTTCCGTTATGCAGGTGGAAGCTTTGGACAACAAACAAGAGCAACAAAGAAAGTCCACTTGTCCTATCTGTGGAAAGAATCATCCGATTCGTTTTTGCTACCGATTCCGAGATATGAGTTTGGAAAGGAGGTTGCGCATGATCGCGGTAAATCGTGTTTGTAGTCGTTGCTTGGCTACCAATCACATTGGTAAAGAATGCCTAAGTGCGGCTACTTGTAAATATTGCAAACAAAATCACCATGCGCTTTTGCATGAACATAAAAAATCATCGAAACCTCATTCCAAGCCCAGATCCAGACCAACAGCGATTCCGCTTCCGATTCGGCAGTCGGTTTCGTTCTCCCCAACGTTACGCCTTAAACTCATCCAACAAAATTCAAAAATACCCATACGAGCCGTCTTAGACGCTTGTTGTCAGAACAGCTATATCTGCTCTGATGTTGTCAACCGACTCAAAATATCGTCGTATACGGTGGGTACCGACAAATATTGCCGACTCGAAGTGGAATCGATCCATGATCGGACTCAACACCTTCATATAACGGCGAGAATTTATCAGATGCGTGGCATCAAAACCCCGTCTACCGATGTATCGGACAACATTTTGGAATCCTTCCAGGGTCTACAACTTGCGGATCCCAGTTTTAATCACTCTGGAAATGTTGCGCTGGTTTTGGGCCCTGAAGTGATGCCTCTAATGATGAAGGGTAGAATTCATGCGAGTCCAGGGTTTCCACTTGCACAATATACTATGTTCGGGTGGGTTATCTCGGGATTCTCACCTTACTAGACGTTTCAACTCACAAGCTGATGGTCAAACACGGCCACAACAGGAGTCCTTCATGACTCAACTCAACAATCCTTATCAACAGGATTCCTTAATGACTCAGTCGTCGTTCATAAAACATCAGGGGCCTTTCATGACCCATTTATAATTTAAATCCGAATTCGTTTATTCATACAGTCCACAGGAGTCTATAATGGCTCAATTTAATTACTTTCTTCTAGCTGTATTGAATTTAATTGCAACGTTATTTTACTATTGCAAGGTGGCCGGCAATGTTTAAGTATGCATTTAGTTATTCGACAGTTCACTGTCTTTTTACAGTGATGATGTTTTTATGTGAAAGTAAATCTTATTACAACCTTGTTGGAATTACTACAACGAGTAAAACCCTAACGGGGCTTAAATATTGTTGATCGCTTTACTTAAAATTCAGTATTATTATATCGTTGATCTTCATCAAAGTACCACGTACAAATACAATAATATTATTTAAAGCACTACGTGCAAATACAACATTCATATCTATTGAAATAACAGTATAATAAATACCAACCTATTAAAAGCATTCCATGCATAAACTTTTATATACGTATATGATTATATCTATATCGCAACATCGAAGGTAAAATCTTTTGAAATTTCGATAAATAAAATTTATTAGCATTTTTAGAATTAATCATTTATGAAAATTCTCTTGTGTTTTATTTTCTGGAATTCCTAAACCTAAACGGATATACGCCGAAACAAATATGTTTTTGGAAGACATTTTACTTTAGTAACGGATAATAAGCCTCTGCAACACATATTCAGTCCAAAAAAGGGAATTCCAGAAATGGAATCGAATAGGTTGCAGAGAATTGCATTATTTTTATCCGGTTATCAATTTGACGTTTTACATGTGAACTCAAAAAGTAACATTGCCGATTATTTTTCAAGATTCCCGAAAGGATGTAGTTCGAATCAGGATGACTTAGGTGACAATGTGTACCTGAATTTTTTTAAAGAAGTTACGGGTTCAAATCAAATGATATCGCTAGAAAGAATTAAATTAGAAACAAAAGAGGACGAACTGCTGCAAAAAGTAGGTAAACTGACTAAAGATGGATGGCCAGAAAAAAACATAGATTCGGTTTTATCACCGTATTTTATTAGACGAGCCGAATTGTCAGAAGAGTCAGGTTGTTTGTTTTGGGGATTTAGGATAATCATTCCAAAAAAATTGCAATCAGAAACAATTAAATTTTTACATGCCACACACTTAGGTATAATTAAACTGAAATCTATGGCTAGGGAATGTTGTTGGTGGCCAAATCAAAGTAAAGATTTAGAAAGGGCAGTCCGTAGCTGTGAACCATGTTTGTTAACTAGATCAAATCCCCCACTGAATGAATTATTGCCTTGGAAAAGATCCGAAGAAGTCTGGTCAAGGATTCACATAGACTTTTTCGGACCTTTTATGAAACGTTGGTGTTTGATAATTGTGGATAGCACCAGCAAGTGGTTAGAGTGCGTTGATATGGGAACAAACACAACGAGCACAGCTGTCATATCGGTATTAAGAGAGATGTTTGCAAGGTTCGGGTTACCTAAAGTGTTGGTTTCAGATAATGGAACGCAACTTGTTTCGAGTCAATTCAAATTGTTTTTAAAAATGAATGGAATTGAACACATTACGTCACCAGTGGGCTATCCAGCCACAAATGGACAGGCAGAAAACTCAGTAAAAACTGTTAAACAGGCGCTATTGCGAAATCTACATAAAGTACCATCCACTGAATTCAACAACGCACTTAATAGATCTTTACTTGATTATCGCAACACTGTACATTTAAGTACTGGTGTTTCGCCTGCTTATATAATGTTTAATAGAAGAAAAATTAGATGTAGACTAGATTTATTAAATGAAAAGCGTAATGTTATTTACAAAAGCAATAAAGAAGTTACAGCTTTTGCCACAAAAAAACAAGCCAAGCAACAGCAAAATTTTAAGGGTGCAATGCAAAGATCATTTAAGTTAAATGATATCGTAATGGTCAAAGACTATTCACACCCTAATAAAGTGGTTTGGTCAAAAGCTATAATTTCACAAAAAATTGGAAAACAAACATATATTGTAAAGACAATGGAAAATAAAATGTGGAAAAGGCACGCAAATCAAATTATTTTAAGACAAAAAGAAATAGAAAATACAATGTTAAAAGATCCACTACAAGCCATCACACCAATGATGGTAATTGATCAAAATAATAATAATAACGAACAGGTAATTTTAAGTAATAAAAATATTGTTCAGAGCGCATCCATAGAACCATATAATTTAAGATCAAAAATAAAAAAAAAATAATAAAGATATTATATAAAGTTCATAGACATATATACAAATTAAGCGAGGGGTATTGTAGTGTATTTACTTTATATATTTACGATTTATAACATGCGCTCTGGCAACCCTTTTTGTAACTTCACATGTTGGATTAAAATATGAATAAAACTCACTTTGAGATTGAACAAACTAAAGAAAAGACGTGTATTAATCTGTCATACTAACTAATAATGAAATTATTTTATTGAAAAGCATTAGCATTGTTCAAAAAATTGATAATGCTAAAAATTTAATTGGCATTGTTTATAAGTCAATGCCAATGAAATCGACAATTAATTAGTCAATTTATTTAATTACTCCCATGTATGAATAGACATAACTGTATTTTTCCAGTTAAAGATGATAGTGATGTGAAAGAAATTTTTGCAGTAGTTAGAGATGTGTACTCTAAATTAATTTATGGAAAAAAGTCAGTTTTGAAAAATTTTCAGTTGTGACCCTTTCGTATTTAGGGTGTGATATGTATACAAGTACATATATGTATGAACATGTATACAAATTTATAAACTCTTCTACAAATTTATAGCTTTTCTCTTTTTTTCTACTACCTGGTAATTATTGTAGCATGATTTCCTAGAAATTTTTATTGTGTACGTGTGTAAATAGAAATATTTTTCACAAATATTTCAATTTTTAGTTCGTCTTACTAATAGTGGCTGTACGCAATATAAGGAATATGACGCAATAGAAAACTTTGTGAATTGGCTGATAACATTTAATTTGCGGAAATTCAAAACGCTAAAATAAACTCTACATCGCTGCCTTCAACAGAAGAATAAAAACTAAAACATTTGTGTTTGTTTTAAATATTTATGTATATTAAAAAAATAATATTTATTTGCTCTACTTCAAATGCGTATTTATTTCCTTTTAATTGTTTAATTTCCGTCCAATGGGAAATCAAATAGTTTTGAGACGAAAATAATCCAAATTCGATCAATTGAAGTTGTAAAAATATTTTTTATCTACCCTGAAGGAAGCATGGGGTTATGCATGGGTACATGTCAATATATTTGTGTACAATTATGGTGTCTTTTTGGTGACAATGTCAACAACTTGTTTTTTTTTTGTACCTATTTTGTTTTTGATAATTAGGGAAAATGTTTGACTTTTAAAAACAAATCCTCAAGCTGATGGGCTCAAAAGCGGCGAGTAGCCGACTACAATTGTTTTTATTGATCTCTGGGCCGCCGACTGCAATTTACTCAAAGACACACTTTGGGGCAATTTTTAATTATACGTGCATACATGTACATAGATATATTTCCTTCTGAATAAGCCTTCTCTAAAAATTTTTTTTTTTTTTTTTTTTTTTTTTTTGTGATAATTTTATTATTTATTGAATCTTTAATTATTTAAATTGAATTATCAATAAGTTTTTCAAATCTTAAATCTAAAAAAATATTAAATATAAGTTTAGCCAATGCTAAACAAAATTTTTAATTTCAACGGTTAATTTTTGTTGTTTTACATCTCTCGTGAACGGCTGAGAAAAAGAGTATCCCTTCTTTTCAGCCGGGTGTGGCCTCTATAATGAAGAATATTGCGCGCAAGTGGATTTGGGTGCAACTCAAGTTTTTTTATATATTTTTTCGCGTGTTTTGAAAATACTGTCTTCACCAACGGAACGTCTAGGTCTTTATGAATTCGATGGTTTCTGACATACCAGGGAGCTGCTGTAATTGTACGTAGAATTTTATTTTGTCGCCTTTGAATTTTTTCGACATTTGATGCTGAGGCAGTGCCCCATAACTGGATTCCATAGAACCATATTGGTTTCAGGATCGCGTTGTATAATAGTAGTTTACAGTCTAGGCATAGTATAGAATTTCTTCCAATAAGCCAATTCATTTGAGCTGCTTTTAATTTCATTTGAGTCAACTTTGCGTCTATATGCGATTTCCATGTTAAACGACGATCAAGATGAACGCCTAGATATTTGACTACAGTGTGTTGTGGTATAGTCTCGGTGTTAATTTTTATAGGCGGGCATGTTTGCCTGCGCAACGTAAAAGTGACGTGTGCACATTTCTGCTCGTTAACTTTTATACGCCATTGTTTGAGCCATTTTTCCAGTTTGGATATATATTCTTGTAAGTTGCGGGAAGCTTCTACAGGATTTTCGTGAACGCTTAGAAAGGCTGTATCATCCGCAAATGTTGATGTATGAATGTTACTGCTTAACGGTAAGTCAGAGGCATATATTAAATAAAGTAAGGGTCCGAAGATACTGCCTTGAGGGACTCCGGCTTCAATCGACTGCGGAGGGCTTAAAAAATTGCCTTCCCTAACTACAAATTTACGTTCCATCAAATAGCTTTTTAAAAGCTTTACGATGTTTGCTGGTAGATTTTGTGTTAATTTATTGAAAAGACCTTTGTGCCATACTTTATCGAAAGCTTGTGAGACATCAATAAAGAGCGCAGAGCAGTATTTCTTTTTTTCAAAAGTGTCTCTAACGACATTCACAAGTCTGTGAGTTTGTTCTATTGTGTTATGTTGTCTGCGAAAACCGAATTGATGATCTGGAATACATCCATTACTAGTCACTATAGGCATCAGCTTGCTCATATACAGCTTTTCAAATAGTTTTGAAATGTTAGACAGTAAACTAATAGGCCGATAGGATTCAACCTTTGTATGATCCTTGCCGGGCTTTGGTATCATAGTAATTAGCGAAACCTTCCATTCTTTAGGATAGTGTTCTAGGCGTAGAATACTGTTAAAAATGAATAGTATTATTCTTTTTGCAGTGTAAGGCAATTCTTGAAGCATTTTGTTGCTTATTTTGTCGACACCTGGGGCTTTTCTGGTGTTAAGACTAGTAATAGTATTTTCAATCTCCGTCATGTTAAATCTCATCGGTATTTCTGGTAAAGTGACGACTGGTGGCAGTTCAACAATATCAGCAGAAATATTCGGAGTGAAAACTTTTTCTAAGTGTTTAACAAAGAGTGCACCTTTTTCAGCATCAGTTTTTGCCCAGTCACCATTTGGGGGTCGTAATGGGGGTTTGCATATCACCGGCCTTTTTAGTCCTCTGGCTGCACGCCACAGTGAATAATCTGTTTGTGGTGTTGCATCTAGCTCTTGAAGGAATTTTTGAAGGGAAGCGGTTTTTTGAGCTTGCAAAACTTTCCTAAGCTGCTTGGTACACTCCTTAAGCCTTAATTTTAGCTGGGGCGATCTGTAGCGCTGCCATTCTCGTCGAGCTCGCCGTTTTTCAGTCAATAGCCTTTCTATATCTACAGAAAAAATATTGTTAAATCTCACTGGTTGGTTTATTTCATTTGAAGTAGCATTAAAAGCCGCTTGTTTAACATGCGCTTCAAACAACCTGAGAGAATCGTCTATGTCTGAAGGTGTTCTCAGCGGCATTTTTTCCGAGCAATGAGCACTCAGATATTTTCTGTATTTCAGCCAGTTAATACGTGCAGATGTCGTCGCTGAATCACATGTTGTGTGTGAGTAAATAGTGACAATAGTAGGCGAGTGGTCTGAGGATAAGTCCAAAGATGCTTCAACTTCAACCATCTCGCTGGGCACGCCTTTCACAATTCCAAAGTCGATAACATCAGGAATTTTTTGTCAATCTGTTGGCCAATATGTTGGCTGTCCACTTGAAACTACATTCAAACCCATTTTAGATATTGTGTCGAATAAAATTCGTCCCTTAGGTGTGATTAAACGTGAACCCCAAAATGTGTGTTTAGCATTGTAGTCGCCAGCTGCTAGAAAACGGAGGCCCAGTGATTTATAAAAAGCCGTATATTGACTCTCGGTAATTGTGAATCTGGGGGGCGAATAGACAGATGATATTACAAGTTTTTGATAGTAAGTTTCGATGCAGATGTTCGTTGCTTGAAGATAATCTTCACAAAACTCATTCAACAGGTGGTGTTTTATTCGCGTTTTTATTAGGATTCCCGAACCACCACAAGCTCTGCCACGGGGATCCTTGGTGTCGTAAAAATTATATCCACTAATTCTGAAACAGCTTCGAGATGTCAAATGAGTTTCTGAGATAAGCATAACATCGATTTGTTTATCCTGAAGAAAATATTCTATTTCGTTTTTATGTTGGCAGATGCCGTTTGCGTTCCAAAAACAGATTTTTAAGTTCATGGTTTGCTTAGTACAGCCTGCAACAAGGTAGACTGCATTTTCAACATTTCCTGCATCATACAGGACATGTTGAGAGTAAATGTATTTACAGTTTGTATTAAGCTCTCAATTGAGGCTTCAATACGACTAAAATTATACCCCGAATCTTCATTTACATTTACGGTTTTTTGCGCCGTACTCTGATTGCTTTTTAAAATACTAGCGTATGAAAATTTGTTGTTAGATTGTTGTTGAGCACTAGTCGCGTTAGACTTGAAAATGTTTGAAAATTGATTTTGGCTGGTGGACGGTTGAGGTAACTGTGGATAGTTAATAGGGGTTTTAGGTTGAGCGGGAGTAGCATTGGTTTTTTTGGTTGATGAATTCTTAAAAAACGAGTAAAGGGGGCAGCATCTATAGTTGGCAGTGTGATTTCCGCCGCAATTGCCACATTTTTTCGCCTTGGTATCACCTTTTATTTTATCACAGTTAGCAGTACTGTGTAACTCACCACATACAACGCAGACTGTAGGCAACTTGCAATAAGTCTTCGTGTGCCCAAATTCTTGGCAGTTCAGGCATTGAACAGGTCCAGCTCTTTTATGTGGAAGCTCAACAGTAACTCTTCGATGCAACAAGTACTTTAAGTCATATATTGGATGCGCTTCATTCTTTTTTATTTTTATGCCATCTGGCTGTAACTCGACTCTAAATATTGGTTGGGGGATTTTTTCTCTATTTTTAATGTTTGAGACATTTTTCACCTTGTAGCCACTATTTTCAAGGCCAGACTTAACCTCTTCCGGATCCACGCTAGAGTCTATACCTTTTATTACGACTGTTAGACCTTTAGCACTCTTTAATTGGTACGTGTAGAAGTTTTTATTTTTAGATTCTAAATCTGAAACAATTTTTCGGTAATTATTTTCATGAGCTACCTGAATTTTTGTCTCATTGATGTTTCCGCGCTTAATTGGAGTTACATAAAACTCATTTTCTCCAATTAATGAGATAAGACTTTTAACCAGCAAACTGGAATTCTGCTCTCTTAAATATATGGGTGGGGGCTTACTCGAACTTGTTGTAGTTGTGCCTTCATCGCCTTGTTCAGATAACATCGCGAAACGATTTTCGGAATTTATTATATTGTTTTTTCCATCTCTGGGAACTTTCGATGTTGAAGCAATTTGAGCTGATTTTGGACTTCTTCCCCTTTTTAACACGGTTATGTATCTGTCCATTCCTGTTTGAATTTTATTATCATTTATTGTACTCACCGCATCTACCATTTTGTGCACGTTGGTCACCTTGTTACTTATTGTTTGTTTGTTTGTTTGTACAGCTAAGCTGACAAGTTTGCTGATGGGTGCAATTGTTGTTGCTTCTTGATCACTATTTAACATGTTCAGAGATAATGATCGCGCACGGGTATTTGTGTTTACTGTTAAATTCAGGTTTTTGTTAAAATCATTTTTTTTACTGTCGTCATCAGCAACTAAAGTTATATATTGCACATTCCTACTGCTTGTAGGACTATTGTTGTTTTTTTCAGAAGATGAACTCATCAGAGTTCTCTTTTTTTATTTTCACTTATATTAGTTTGTGTATGCAAATATTTATGTACTATATTGCACACAAGCAAAAAAATAAAATAAAACCAGTAAAATAACTGTTCAATAAATGTTTTGTTTTTTTTATATTTTTTGTGACTTGAAAATATTTTTTTATTTAATTTTTTTTTTATATTCAGTTGCCACGATTATAAAAACGCGTCTGTTTACTATGAGAGTTGAAACACGAAAATAGAGCTCACAAGTTTGAAACACATCGCCATTTTTTCTTTTATAAAAAGAGAACATGAAACACATATTTTATTCATGTACATATGTATGTAGTTGTTTAGTCTAAAGTCACACACGACGATTTTAATTGCCCAACTTTTTCAGAATCTCTTTTGGACTTGCTTTTATGTTCACACACGACGATTTTAGTTGGGCAATTCTTCTGTTTTGTTTAGCTTTTATTTTCTTACAATTTGACATTTGTGCTTCATAAAATAAACAATTTCAATAAAATAAACAAAATGTAGGAAGCTTTTAATAAAAATTTTTACTCTATAATAATGTTTTTTATTTTTACATATTTAAAATGTGTAATTTTTGCGTTTAATTGAAACTATAAATGATTTACACACCAAGAAGCGAAACACCGAATGGAAAGAAATGTCAAATATTCAAATAAAAAAAAAAGAATGAGAGAATTGCTTGAAATAGCCGGGTACCGGCGATTATTTTTCCCTTTTTATTCCCCTCACCACAAACTGATAAAAATATACATACATATGTACATATATATATTTTAAGGCGATTTAAGATCGCTTTGGAATCAAATTTTGGACTCGAAATGCACCATTCAATATAATTATTAAATTAATGATACGGTTAATAATTATTTGTTGCACAAAACCAACATTAGTGTTTTCTATTCGATAAAAGCAAATTTTCCGTTAATTATTCCACCCTAAACCCTTGAAAAAAATATATAAAAAATTGGTTTAGTGCTTGTGCATATGTGGATTTTCATAGAAATACTTTTTGTCACCTTGTTTTTTAAAGAAAATTGTATGTACATATTATTCGTTTTTTGTTTTTTGTGTAAACCGTAACTAGTTCTAAATTTAGTAAAAGAGGCGGACAATTCGAACAAAATGGGTTAATTGCTGGATGAGGTTACACGACAAAAAGTAGAATATTCAAATCCAAATTTTATTAAAATATTTACCACAAACTTTAAACATTTAAAAAATAATTTTTAAACCATTTGTTATTCTGATGAAAGTTTTATTTTAATTAATATATAAAATTATACAATTGCTGTCAAATATTTACACTATTGTGAACATTTCATTTCATATTTTACTTTTAATATAACAACTATTTCTTAAACTAATTTACTATTCGTAGTTTTTAATTTAGTCTTAATTTGACGATTATAATTGTTTTTTAAATACATGAATTAATACGGGTGTGCCCAAATCATTCTTTTCTTAGTAACATTAATTTGGAAAAAACCCCAATAATGATTTTTCAAGCAATTCACTAAATTGGAAATCTCAATAAAAAATCATCTATTCTTTCTGGAATATCGCGGGATCGTTTGGCTTTTGTTTCCATCAAATCTGCCATATACATCAACCATCGGATCGAATTAATGGGCAGGCGTAGTAAAAGCGATGATGTGACGGGCCTCAAATCAAATGGATCCACGGAATCATTATTGCTACTAATTTCCGCTGAGAAGAATCTGTGTAAATTTTAACGAATTATATCAACTTATTGATTATTCTTTAAGTTTAAATGTTATCAAGCGATATATTATAATTTTTCTAAATTGTTAATTTGTCCTTTTCCCCACCTATTCGTTTATATGATAAATAATCTTGTATTTTTTGTCACTAAATTCTGTATGAAACCATTATGTAGACTTTTATACGTAAATAAATAAATAAATAAAAAAAACAAGTATTCATTAGGGATTTTGCATAATGGTTTTATGCACGTGCATGCTAAAATCTTACAAAGGTCATAAAATAATTAGATCACAAAATGGTGTACATACAACTACAAATTCGCAGAATTAACTGACGTATTTGACAGGTAAAAAAATCTTGAATCATATTTTAGTTGTTTCAGTAAGGGACTGAAAAAAAAAACATAAATCAAACGAAATCCAAAAACAAGTTAAATTTTAATGGAAAATGCAGCATATTACTATTTAATAATTGTATATATTTACGGCATATAAATAATTGAAAAATAAAGGGTGGGTAAATTTGAGGTTAGGAAAAAGAGTAGTTTTTGGACTACTCCTATGTAATGCAGCCGTGGACCATTTCACTTGTACACATATTTATAGTTAAATACCATTTGGCAACACTAAAAATGTTTGGAATTAAATTGAAACTGTTGCAATTGCAATTTTTAGTAGTATTTGCACTAGTAAACAAATTAATAGTATCAATTAAATTTTTATACTAAAATTATTTATTACAATTAAAACTTTAATTAAATAAATTAAATATTTAATCAAATTTTTTTATACTTTTAAGTAAAGAGTTAATTGGTGAAAAATTTTTTTCTGTGAAATCCCCTGTTAAAATTAAAACAAATTCATGGAAGCTTAAAGAAACACAATTTAGTTCGTTTTTTTTTCAATTTCTGAATTTTATTTTGTATCTTTTTAAATGTAATGTAAAAGCTGAATTCCCACATTTTGTATGTACTTAAAATATCATTAAATTATATTAGTGACAGAGATACATACATATGTATGTATGTATGTATAAATTTTTATCGGAGTACCCCTGTGGGTACTCCATGGATTAGAAAAATAGAGTAGTTTCGAAACTAATCCCTGTGGGTACCCCTTGGATTAGTAACAAAGAGTAGTTTTTGGGTTACGTGGTCCAGCCCTAGGACATCGCAATGTAGATTGGACCATGTTTTTCCCATACATTTGGAATAGTTTTGGAGTAGTCCTACTCCATTGTGGAGTAGTGCATACACGCATGTATGGATTAGTCTCATTTTTGTAGGGCAATTTCTCGATTTGCCGATTTCAACTCGCCATTTAGCCTGTTGAAAGACCGGGATTCACAAACAACTGACGCTCTGAAAGATGAAATTCGCCGCTGCATGGACGAGATAAGCGAAGCTTTGTTGCAAAATGTGGTTAAAAATTGTGTGAAAAGAGCAGACGTCTGCCGCCGTGCTAGAAGTGGACATTTGCCCGACATGGTGTGTCATTAGTAATTCTCATATTTATACTTTACAGTGGTATTAAGTAAACTGAATTTGTCAAATTTGTTTTGTACATCGAATGGTTACATACAAACATACATACATACTTACATACATGATTGATAAAATCTGATATTTTACAGACATTATAAAGTTAATATGTAAAAGATCAATGAAAATAAACTTAAATTAACTAATTACATAATAGTATTTAGAATGTGAATTATGTATATATGTACACAATAATATTTAATAAGTATTGTGTTTTCTAACATTAATTTGAATAGAAATACATCACAAAAGGACATCAAATAGTATAGTACTGCGTAAGTGATAATAATCCTATAAATATAAATATAATCTGTCTCGAGTCAATTCGGTGTATATTGTGATACAACCGATCCAAAAGCACATACATACATATAGAACGTACATACATACCCAGCCAGCATTTGGAAGATTATTTGACGAGCGCGATCATTTCTCGGCTCTTTTTTTAATCGTCCAGACGATTGTTGAAGTAAAATTATATTTTACTCTTCCAAATAATGCTTTTGCGAGTCATTCTGACGATTGTTGGACGAATTAATCGTCGTTTACGCATTTTGGCGGGCATTGGAGGGCTGTTAATAGTTAAAAATCGTGTTTCACTCTTCGAAGAGATACTCGTGCAAGTTACTTAAACGACTGTTGGACTGATGTTTTGTTAAAGGGTCTTAAACGATCCGTAGGCGACTAATTATGGTGCATTGTAGACGATTCGTATGGAAGAGTCGCCATCAGGACACAGTTTCTCCCGTTGTCTTTAACTTCTGCGATCGGAATGCGTCATCTTGGACGATCGGATAATCGTCTTCTCCGATCGCGGAAGACTGTTTATCGACTAAAAATGCTAGCTGGGTATACATACATGCATAGGTACATATGTATGTATGTATGCATGTACAATGATTACACAGGTAAACAGCGAAAATGGGCTTGAATATAGTGGTTATTCATATAGATTTGATGCATCATGGATACCTAAGTACAAAAATGGTAAAATTTTTCAATTCTATGGATAAGTTTTTTTTTAATTTTTTTTCTAAAATTTGGGATTTTCGAATGATTACCAATTTTATCATAACCATGGAACGACTTGTTCACTTTTGTCACAAAACATACTAAAAAAATTGAAATGAAATTACTTTTAAGCCATGCTAATAGATTTTTTTTTATAAACTCAACGGT
This sequence comes from Lypha dubia, assembly GCA_947311025.1. Lineage (NCBI taxonomy): Eukaryota > Metazoa > Arthropoda > Insecta > Diptera > Tachinidae > Lypha > Lypha dubia. The sequence goes on from OX371264.1 coordinate 55,176,881, forward strand.
TTCGGAATTATTTAGACTGCAATGATTAAAAATAATTTTTTTTATGCAAAATTGGAAAATTTTTATTCTTAAAAACTATATAAAAAATCGAAAATGGCAAAAACTTCATATTTTTATTACATGATTAGAAAGGTATCTATATTCTAAATAAAATAAACTTTACTTCATGATAATCGATGCATAAATGTTGATTTTATTCAGAATACAGTGAAATTAACCGAATTTGAAATATGACTACGTTGCAATAAATGCTCGATAATCGTTTAAAAACCAAAAATCCTTTAATGAAAAAGTAAAATTTACTAAAAAAACAAAATATAGCTTTAAAAAATAGAAGAATTGACAATAAGAAATTGCTCCACTAAATACGAATGTAAGATTCTTCCTTAAAAATGTATTGAAAACAAAAATAATACAAGTTGGGTATCTATTTGTTTTAATTTTAGTTTATTTAATTTTTTTTTTCTGTTCAAAATTTGGTTGTGAGTTTTTAGGAGGCCGATCAGAGATTTACACAACTTTAATCTGGATTAACTGTTTTTAGGATGACAATTAACTACAATTACTTGAAAGTTTAAACGGCCAGTGTTGGTGGGATAAACTTATTGAAATATGGTAACACAACAACACGTTTAAAAAGCCCGCTATCAAAATATTATAAAAAATTAAATATAAGAAAATAAATAGAAGATTTTTTTCAATTTCTGTATTGTTTAAAAAAAAAAAAAACTTAATAAAATTAAAAAATGCAGTGTTGTACGGTAAAAAACATTGCCATTTGATGTATAGTGTTGCCAATTTTTAGTCTTTAGTATGGCCATTTTGCACGGTTTAAGCTATCACTTACAGCAAGCACAATTCAGATTTATTCAGATTAACATAAACGTAGTTTGAAACTTCGTTTAAGTTCTATCCTAAAAAAACACTCTAAATGGTTGATATACTCTTCCAATTGCAATCAACCTTCCTAATTGTAAATTTTTTGTTATTTAATTTATTAGGCAATTGAAAAGTCGATTAAACGCAATAATATTAACTCAGCTATAACGCTGATGAGAGGTGTAGCGGCCTTGAAATCAGTACTGATACGTTCTGCTAAAAACTGATTGGATATAAATAATAATATTTTCCAACACAAAAAAAAACTCTTAGTAATTTTGAATTTTCATTAATTCAATAAAACTGAACTTGAGCCTGATAATATTACTTTTCAAAGTTAACTATGTTATACAACAATATTGTACGATATATGTTTGATGCTCTCATCATGCATATCCAGAACTACATAAATAAGTGAATTACTCCAACCTATCAGGTTTTGACGTATCCGTTTTTGTCAAAACGGAATCTTATTGATTCTACTTGAATGCTTGTGCGTAACGGGCAGCCACGTAAACCTACCTATCAGATTTTGACGTATGGCAGCATGAAATGTAACGTATTAATGACATATCACAAATATCACATCTTTCTAGAGGAGAGAATGATTTGCTTTCAAAATCAACCTTTTGATATTGAAAAAGTAGAAGCGGAAACAAATTTTTCTCAACAACTGGGAGATAAGAATTTACTGACTTTGCCTAACGGAACATCAATTACAGCTAGACAAGAAATTATAACATTTAAAAAGTAAATGGTAAATCCTGGTGGTTAATGGAACTTGTTACACTTTGTAGATTTTCCTTTATAACTTATAATTTTACTATTTTATATACAGCTTTTACTATCCTTTAAAAAAAAATTAATAGTCCTCTCTTGGACTATATTTCTGTATTGTCTTTAACTTTTTTCTCAGTAAGTCAGCTAATTAACAACGCTGCAAACCTTTTAAAAACAATTTAATATCATTGTTCTATACGTATATATCTTGCGTTTTTACAATATTACTAAAATTTTATTAAAAATTGCATTGGTTAAGCTGCTGCAATGGAATATAAACAATCCCAAAGATCTCGACCAAAGAAAAATGCTTGGCCCTTTAGGAGAAATCAATTTTATGAAAACGATAAATTCTTTACCCACTAGTGATTAAATCTGTAAGTCTGAAAGGCTGAAAAATTTCTTTGCCGTTTATAAAAACACATTAAAAATTTCTTTTACAGAATCTGCAGTTTATTTATTTCAAATTAGCGAACATTTTGAACATTTCTATATAAAAAAACATATTATGTATTAAAAAGAGATTGATGATTGTGGGACGTAAATATTATTTCATTTATTATTTATTGTTACCTAAAATCATAGAGATGGTTGGTCAACAATGATTTGAATACTCTTGCTGTGGTAATCATTTTTTCTGTTTTTAATGTTTTTTTTTTTTTTTTTTTAATATGTAAAGGATCCAATTAAATGTGAAAATTTTGAAATTTTAAAGTTTAAAGAATGTTTTAAACTTTCTTTAAGCTGTCCATAACCAAAGGCATATTCTTGCTAATAAAGCATTTAAAACCACGGAAGGCCCAGGTACAGGAATCAGATTTTTGTTCATTTTTATCGGCACACTTTCCAACATCAAGCTTAACGGCATCCTTATTTGGCTTGCCATGGCCGAGTTGAGCAACTAAATTGTCATTTTTAAAGCCAACCTTGGGATCGAATAAGTCGAATTTCTTGAAAATGCATTCAATGTAGCATCTAGTGACTTCATCATCAGGGAAATCGAATTTCTTATATTTCTCAATCATTTCGGGAGAGACTTTTTTTGCTGCCATGCATTCTTCGCGGGCCTTCTTTAAATCATCTTGATTGCGAATTTTATATTCGGCTGTAACCTTAAATTTGAAAGCAATTAAAAACAAAATATTAGTTTTAATTTAAAAAATATTCTTCAATTCACAAAAAAAAAATTGGCACCTTTATTTTTAATCTAAAGTAAACATTTTAACGATTTAAAATTTCAAATATAAAATCGGGACTTGCTTACAAAAATTTTCGTGAAAAATATTGTGGCTTTTTAATGGAATCTCTCAGCAACGCTGTGGCGGTATTAAGTATTTGGGTGCAAATGATCTTGCAAAAGAGATGTTGCAAAATTTTGTAGCTCTTTTGTAAAATTCAACAAAAAAAGCTACAATATTTTACAATGCTCTTTTGCAAGACAATTTGCACCCAAAAGCTGAATTTCGCTGGGTATTTGCTACGATATTTTACATATTCTCTTTTGCAAGACCCATCAGTCGAAAAATTGAATATGTATCACTTAATTCAAAACCAAGTAGAGCAAAACTTTATCAAACACTGAATTTCGCCACAGTTTATAAAAATACATAAGTGCAAATTTTGCATTTACAATTTTTATTAAAAACAATTTATGTATTCTTAACAGAAATTTTATGGATGTGAAATGTAATTGATAAAAAATTATGTTGTTGTATACAAACATTTTTTTAAATACATTTCAAACACAAAATTTGTTGATATGAATACAGAAGTTATGATTTAATTTGAATAAAAGGATTATTTTATTTTTTTTTTGACTTACCAAAGCAAAGATTGCTATTAAAATTGCTAGTGATGCCTTCATATCGATTTTTAAAATTTTAGTAAATTGTATTAAATCTCAAATATCCTTGTATTGTAGATTGTTGTTTGTCAAAGCTTGATACTTTTGCAACTGTTGACAATTGTAACATAAAATTGGGTTTTTATAGTATTTTTCTCTCATTTATCAATCATCTCACTCAAACAAACACAAATTGATCATTCACTCGCTGTACTACTACGTGTTAATCGGATGTCATCAGAATATGGACTTGTTGCCAGAGGAGTTGAGGGAATGGATCTAGTATAGAGGGAGTGTAAATAATGTACACAGTCGTCGTCGTAGATTCTGGCTATCGGCTTTTTAAAATTAATTTTCCATAAATTTCGTACAAAGTTTATTTTTTCTTTGACTTGATCGTTCTTTATGTGAATATCCAATAGGGAAGGTTGAATTTCAGTGCTTATGTTGAGTGAAAATAACTATTGTAAACATTATCATTGTCATCAGTTGAACTGTTTTGTTTATTATTAACTCATCATGTGATATTTTTTTCAATTGAATTTTACTATTTTGCCGGTTATGTTTTGTACACTTATTAAATCTCTGCAACAACAAATTAAATTATTTTTTTTTTAGTATGTATTTGACAGCAATAAAGCCACTGCAAGAATGTCTGCTTGTACTCGTATATACAAGTAAGTACCGGGTATAATTATTAATTAGAGCTTCGTCATTAATTTTTTAATGATCTCCAATTTAATTTCTCTTTCAATTTATGCTCCCATTGCAATATAAATAACCATTCATTTAAAGATGATCCTCATATGCTTTGTAACAAAGTAGTTTTTATCTAGAGCGGACTTGTGTCCCACTTATATGTATGAACCATATTTTTTTCGGATTTCGATTTCGAAACGTTCAGGAAATGATTTTAGTAAAATATATATATTGTGCGTGTCGTCGGTTAGCAGATGCGTCGGCGAAGTAAAACAATTACAAAATTTCGTGCTCACACAGTTTAAGAAATTTAATGCGTCTACCTAACACCAGAGGCGCTGCTACAACGCTCTAAAACGCATAAAACGCGACATAGCAGAGCTGTAATAGAATTAATCCATCTTCTACACATTCACCATCTAACCTTTCTACCCCATCGCTTTCTCACTAGTTCTTCCACAATGCATTGTAACGTTCAACCCCTGAGTGTTGATTCTAAAAAGAAAAAACTGTTCACTTGGCCGGACAATTAGAATATTATACTAATGTCAGATCCGGACAAAAACACAAGTAAAAAAATAAGGTCAAATTCATTTCCAAAAATTTCATCTATTGTTTGTACATACTGAGATTAAAATGTTGAGCAGGCTCTTGGTAGGAATTTTTCTTTTATTGAATTACGTTTTTGTTGTTTTAAATGGCATGCAAATACATATGTATGTATTCATAGCAGTAATTAAAAATCTATAGAACATTCTGAATTCGAATATATTTTTCGCTTGTCTCTATAACTAATAGATTTTAAAATGGGCTTGATGTATATGACTGCCGAAATAAGAAGGTCAGGCAAGTACATTAAAAACAAATTTCTGGTCGCTACTTTCTAATCCGGATGTTTTGGTATTTAATTTTTCTAAATCGAACAAACCGTGCTCGAGTTATGATACAACAGCGTGATGGCGCTATTTGAAATTTTTATCTGTACGTGATGGAAAATTTCTGAAGACCGATTTGGATATTGCACACTAAACTTAATTTATTAAATATATTTCAATTTTAAGACAATTTTTCTGTGCACCAGTGTTGTTAGCTGAATGGTGTTAAGAAGACTTTAAAAGAAAAACTCTATGGAAGCAGTGAAAAAGTCATTCCAAAAAAATTATATTCACAATTTTCCCATGGTGAGATCATGATCATATTTTATTTTCTATTTAAAGTGCATACATACGAGTCTTCTAGATTTAGTAACTAGCTGCAGTTATCTTTTTTTACATTTCAATAAAGGACGCAGCGCAAAAGGTATACGAATCAAATGTGAAAGCCTTTGTAATCATAGTTTTCTTCTGACATCAAATTATTTAATTATGGATAATTTAATTGCTTTTTTTTCTAAGATATTTCATATTTTATTTGAAAATTCTTAATTTCAAACAAAAAAACACCTACTATTTTATTATTCCATACAAAGTTGCTTGCTATTTATTTAAAACCAACTCATACTACATACATACATACATACATACATCCATACGATCAAAATGCAATATGAAATTATAAATTTATGTACAGGAGTATGTGTGTGGGTTAGTGTGTGTACCATATAGAAATTGGTAATTTTCCTTAATCAAATTTAAGAGGGCAGGCAATATAAACATATAAAACTAAATTAGTCTTTATTAACGCACTTTAGCAATTTTGCACACACAATTGGAAAAAAAAAACCATGGACGATTCTATTATTTTTTTTCTCTTCTTTATCCAGTGGGAGTACGTACTACTCATAATTTAAACATTAAGCAAGTCCCTTCAAATAATCAAATCTACCGAATGATGTTGAGTGAGATATACTGAAATTTGTATATGATTTTTTCGTTTTTCAATTAAATTAATAGGAAATAACATAAAAAATTTTCCAGTATTCTATCAGGAATATTGATCGGCAGATTCCATTTATGAAATCCACTTATGATGAAAATGTTCAATTCACAAACATCTGTATCGTACATATTGTATCAAATACACTTTCTATTAGTTTGTGAACACAGAGTGTATATTATATCGATTTGTATCTCCTATTGATAGGCGGACAAGCGAAGAATATCGTACGAAAGAATATTGTTGGAAAACATATCGTTAGCTAAAGTCCATAACTCCTAACTATCAAAGAGAATCGGTTTTTGATTAATTATAATCAGCGTTGTCAACTTTGAAATTTCAAAACGCACCAAAATGAAGAAAAAAACGCACCATTCAACAAAAAACGCACCAAGTTCAGAATTTTTTTTTTTTTTTATTGAAAATTTTTATTGAATTAATTTTGAATCTTTACAACATTTTACTTTAGTCCAAAATTCTAATGCTGATACAATCAGCCTTATTGTGTTAAAGAAAAATTAGATTAAAGAAAAATCTGGCGTCAAACACAATAAGGCTGAATATTGTGCCAGTGCATGAGGTGAATCACTCTGCACCCTTTTTCAATACTAGATAATATTTCGACATCGGATTCAAATTGTACTGCTAATGGCATGATATCATATTTGTAATGGGATAAAACATGTTGTACAATGTTGGTTCTTGATGTCGTTTGTATCTAAATGGGTTTAAAGCTGCAATGTGTTTCCGTGTTCCACAATGCCGAACAAGGTTGGATATTTAGGCGTGATGTCGCATTTGCAATTAAAACATCTTGCTTTTGTGTTATTATTTGGTCAAGGCCGAATCAATTGCTTAAGCACACGTTGTGATTCCCAAATCTTTTTGTATTTCGCTTATGATCTCCTTTTTAGACTCCATTATTGACACTAACTTTAAGTATTTCTTTTAGTAAATATAAATTTTATTAATTTTAGTGTTACAACACTTTATATAAACTTTTACGCATTTTATAAAAAAAGAACAATGATCGCAGGCCTCAAGAATACTTTGTTTTTGCTAAGCTCTTTAACAGACTTGACAGCAACTTTTACGACAAAAACTCTGAAAATCTGAAAGAACAACCAAATTCTTATAATGAAATGTTACAAATTATCTATAACAACAAGAAACGGGTTTTGTGAATGTGTTTTGGTACCTCTTAAACATCATTAATGGTTGCACTTATTATGGTCTGTAAAATTGAATGTAAAAATTGTACACAATTGAATGAAATGGTATTGAAACAGTTGTATTTTTTGTACAAAATTCTTTTTCTCATACCGAAACAAAAAATTCTGTTTAATATGCTTTGGAACCACCCAAAATTAAAAAAACGCACCAAAATTAAATAAAAAGCGCACCACGCACCAACTCAGATATTTTTCGCACAAAACATTTAGAAAAGCACCAAAAAAGGTGCGAAACGCACCAAATTGACAACGCTGATTATAATGCATATCATCAACATCCATGCCCCCACCAATTTTTACTCTGATATAATAAAAAATAGACATTTTATAAGCGTAAACCGAAAGTACGTAACTACTTATAAAGTACGTAACATATAACATATTTTGTTTCTACTGAAAAATAACAAAAATGTTAGTTACGTGGTTTTGGTTTTTAGCTAACGATATGATACAACGTCTCTGTGAATTGAGCAATTCATAAATTTCTAGAATTTGAACGTAGGTTAGGTTAGATTAGCAGGTTGCTGTGAAAATAAAATAGATTCTAGCTCACTTGTGTCCTGATGTGGTCTCATTGTGATGCCTGTATTAAAAAGAGAGTAGATTACAAGAAGAAAGGTCAAGAAAGATCAAGCAAAAGTGAGAAAAGATACAGGCGTAGTGAGCCTGCTATTGGGTAGTCAGCCAGAGAACCACCTACTGCGCCTAATAAAGGAATAAAATTTCCTGACTTCCGTTGCTGAAAGCTCCGAGAGAGAAATTGTTGTCAAGGTCGACATCTGTAAGCTGGGTTCCACTCTTAGCCAAAGCGTCAGCAAAGAAATTGTACTTAAAAATTTGTATTTAAAGTATATTGTGCCTCGTTTCCGTAACGAATGTGAAAAACAGGATGATTGAGTAAATTATCGTATTTTTATTTGGTTTGCAGGGTGGCTCTTATTAAAATTCTACTAATATTATATGAATCATCGTACAAAAGATTGGATGACAAGTACGTTCTCACATTTTTTTTCGTTGTGAGAACTTTTCACAAGTTACAGAAACAAGGCACTGATATAGATTTTGTTTTAATCAATATTTGCTGTAATTTTATTTTAGGCTGCGGTTTCACCCTGCTTAAGTCTTCTGTACCCTTTCCTTAGAGCAAAACGTCAATAGTCTGATCGTAAATCTCTACAAGATTTAAAGATTTTCGTTTTTAAATCCAAACTGCATTCTTTTAAAACTCTGTCTGCATAAATAATGTATGCGTTTATATTCTTTTTTTTATCGAATAATAAAAATGAGCAAAAATTTAAAATTTCCAGAATATACGAAATACTTCTGTATGCATATATCTATGTATGTATGTATGTACTTATCTATCTACATATGTATGTATATATAAAAATGAATCCGTGTTTGTATATTTGTTTGACTGTATATTTTCTTATATTAAATCAAACAATAATATTGAACGTTTTGAAATTTTGGAAGAGTCTTACTAACGACCGGGAAATTCAAATAGAATATTTTGTTTTTAATATTGGAAGGGGACGGGTACCTTCCATACGATTTAAATATTAATTATCCTTTATCGGAGTAACTAAAATAGAGGATGTGGGTTACACCTCGATTATGACATACATACAACTTCCAAAGAAATTTTAAGGCGTTAGGAGGCTTGTGACGGCTACACCCATACAAATTAATTAGTATTATTCAAATATTGACACAACTAAAAAAATTTAAACTCGATGAGGGTTACTCTTAGAAAAAACTACAAAACTTAGCGAAATCTTGAAGCTATAGGAGGCAGAATCAGGTAAACGCCTTAAAAAGCAGTTATTATTATTATCCTTTTATCTTTTTGAAAGTTTTTAACGCAATTTAGCCTCCTTAATTTATTTTTTTTTAAATTTGAAAAGTCAATTTGCTCGCCTAAAATACTAATATTTATTTTCAGAATTATGAATTGCTTAAAATATATTATAAAGCTTTAGATTAAAAAACGGAACTGTCTAAAATAATGAAGTATTAACAATTAACTAACGACAAAAAGTGTGCAATAGCAGAGTTGTAAAAGAATTAAGCCTTCTAATACATTTCACCATCTAACCTCTTTACCCTTTGTGGCACAATTCATGCATAAATAGGGGTCATTCCCTGCCTAATTGCTGGTCCTATACAAAAAAAAAGTATCAAAAGTAGTATATAAGAGTCGATAATTTATACTTACACTCCGGTTCACTTATTTAAAGGCACTAAAAATTCCATATTCAGCAGCCTACATCTCTCGAAAGTTTTAACCGGAAGCTAAACATCTTGAAATATAAAAAAAATCATGACACAAGTGGTTTCTTAACCAAAGAACTTTTTTTGAGCAATTTATTGAAAAAAAGTCCCAAAATGTGCTATTTTTTCTAGTTCCCTTGAATAGAGGCATTTTAACTAGTTTTAATGAAAACCAGTTTTTCTTGTTTTTTTTTTTATTTATTTTACTTTATTTAAGATCTATTAGTAATGGGTACACCCCCTTTGTTTTTAATAACTTCATATATACGGGTTTAAATTGACAGATAAAGAGAATTCATGCAATCCATCGAAATTTGATTCCAAGCATCCTTAATGGCCTGAATTAGTGACTGTTTGTCATCAAATTGTCTACCTCCTTCATAAACCTTACGAGATAACCAACCCCAAACATTTAATTAACTGCTTTACAACTCTGACGTTGTGTATGGGGCATTATCCTGTTGCAATATCCAAGATATTGGACCAAATGGTTCACTGAACTTCGGAAAAGCCAATTCCAATAATGTTTTATAGGTTGCACCAGTAATTTTTGCACTTTGAAATTCAAGATCTATGGTGCCATAGTACGTTATAGCACCCCACACCATAACGCCGCCCTCTCGGCTGTGATGTCGGTTCAAAAATCGCATTTCTTTGCGCAGATCATGGAAATAATAGTTGTAGCCATCAGGCCCATCCAAATTAAACTTCTTTTCATCCGTAAATACAACGGTTCTCCAGTCATTTACATGACCTCTTTGCTGCACATCCCATACCATGTAGTCTCTTGCGAATTGGAGCCGCTCTTCCTTACCAGGAGCATTAGGTGGCGTCTTTTTTGTAATTTCAGGTATTTAAGATACTCACAGCTCTTAATTACTCTGCGTAGTGATGACTTGCTCCCTTGCACTCCAGCTTGAGATCTTATTTTTGACAAGGATAAGGCAGAATAACTAGCAATTCTGATCATTTTTATTTACTCATACGTAGATAAACCCAAACGCTCCCGACAAAAAATCATCGCTTACTTTAAAAATAAAGTGCCTTTATTCAAATGTGAGAATAATGATAGCGAAGCACACCGGGTAGCTGCCGTAGTATAAATGACACTTGTCACAATTTTGTGCTTCACGGCGTAGCTAATGTGATATTATGAAAAGCTTAAATATTGAGGTCGTTTCTTTTGATCACAAGTCAAGAAACCTGATACAGCAGATTTAAATCAAGTTGAAGCAATAAAAACAAAATTAACAATGGATAATGGCCATTTTCAGAAATCTGTATTTGACCAAATTTACCTACTCACTTCATGTTTATTTGTGCAGCAAAAGAGTACACACGGAAAAAAATATTGAGAAGTTTTACTGAATGTGGACGGACCAGACCAATGAAAGAAATTCAGAGAAAAAAATTGTACATAATTATTTTAGTTCTTGCAGAAAAACCGTTTTTTGGCTTCGTAAAAGTTCAAATTTAAACAAAATAAACGTGTAAATGTTTCTACATATTTTTCAAAATTTGTTAAAAAGTTCGCAAATGTAAATAATTTGAAATCGGAATATTTGAAATTTCTTGTAAAGTCAAGCAATAACGGCGTGAAACAATTTTCTAAAACCGATTTGATGAATTATTTAATTTCAGATTAAGAGCAGCTTTGCTGAGTAGATGTTTTGCCTAGTTGGTAATCGTCCGGTCTAAAAGCAGTTGAATAGTCTCTTCGTTGACAAAAAGTTTTCTGTTTCTGTCCAACACTGAGCTATTTTGTTCTTTGGGAAAATGGAAACCTATAAGGAAAATGACATAATAAGATTTCAATTTTGAAAACTGTAGATTAAAAAATGTTTGTATATGTATTCATAAAAATTCACTCGAATTTTGTTAAAAACTACATTACAATTTTGATTTTGAATCTATTACGTTTTTACGCGACAAAGTTTTTTGTCTTATTTTTTTCTTTTAATAAATTACAAAATTTCATGGTCTCACACGGAAGTGTTACGAATTTTTAACAAAATCAATTTTAGTTTAAGAGTGCATTTTTTTCGTGAGAGCGGCTTGTCGATTAAACTAAATTATTTGTATTCAATCACTAAAATTCAAATTCTCAACTATTTCAAATTTGTAAATATTGATTAAGTCAATTTCAATTTCAAAATTGTTTCAATGTAAATCGAAAATTGTTTAAGAATATTTTTTTCTGTGTAAATCACATGAAATAAGTTTTAAAAAATATATGAGGGTGGTTTTTCATTTTGATAATACACCCAACTCTTTTTAACGCAGAAAGTAGTGAAACTAACAAAAAAAACTTTGAAATAAAAATCTTGTAAAAAATACATGCGGAAAATATAAGGATGCGTTTTCTATTTTGTATAAAAAACGCATAAGTTAAGAAAACTGTGAGAGTGGATTTTTAGTAACGAGGTTAATGAATAAATTAAAATTTATATCTGTATTTACTCGTTTAGTTGACTTTGTTCTTAAAGTTTTCTGCTAGTTTCGGATTAAAACGGCAGGATTGACTAAAAAAAATAATTAAAAAGTATTCAACTCCAAGCATAAAATTTAAATTAATCGCAAATCTCGTTCTTATAAATCCGCTCTAATCTAATGAAACTTAAATACAGTCGAATTCGGCTAAGAGAAAATGTAAAATTACAAGCAATTTGTTTCGCTTATGCGAGATTTTCGGTAAAAAGAAGTTCGGATAAGTGAAAAACATTTCAGTTAAACGAACTCACTTCAAAATTGCTCTGTAAAACGAAAGTATGGAATTTGAAGTAAAACATTTGTGATTTGTTTTTCATTTCAGAGTCATTTTAAAACTTGAAATATAGGATTGCAAGTTGCAACTATATTTGAAAATAATAAATAGTTAATTATCTATGTGTGTGAAGTTAAATTTTAAAATATGAAACCCTAGACATGAACCACAGAATATAACAGAGCTCTGTTTGCAGATTAACAGTGCTCTGTAGACAAATAAAAATCATAGCGAGTACACAAAAAATGTACTTTTTTTAGGACGAAGTCAGCGTGGGCGGAAAAAAAATCATTGGGTTTTTGTGGACGAAGTGGTCCTCTACAAACCCCCATAATTGGTATATATAACAGTTTGGCGTTTTACCGAGATATACTCGATTTTCAAAAATCCGTCGCTAAAAAGTATTTCAATGAAGCGGATTTTCTTTTAAGCGAATGTAAGGGCATGGAAATTGGTCAAAAATAATAAATAAGAATTTTTATTTTCAATTAAGCGATTTTTTCATTTTCATTTCGCTCTTATCCGAATTTGACTGTAGTTTTATTACAAAATACGATTTAAAAGCCTAAGACAGTTAATTTGTACAAAAAATAGTGTTTATTATATTTTTGGAAGAATTCAGTCAGCTGCACTTCATCATCATCATTATGTATTAATATGTACTCGTATGCATCACAATTTACGATGAATATGCAACATCTAAAGAGTGGGCAAATTTGAGGTTAGAAAGTAAATTGGCTGTCAAATGATGAAATGTCAATAATTGAGCTGTCTTTTGACATTTAGCTAGTAAAATGTTGGCAAATTTTAACCATGGAACGCTACACTCTTGAACACAAAATGTTAATTATGAAAATTTTTTATCATGAGAAATTTCCCGGTCGCTTAATTTCTCGATTTGGCGATTTCAATTGGCGGCTTCGTTCTTGTGATTAAATACATTGGATTATTTTCTATGTGCACATTCGAAAGACCGGACTTGGGTGAACAAAACACAAACAACTGACGCTCTGAAAGATGAAATTCGCCGCTGCATTGACGACATAAGCGAAGCTTTGTTGCAAAATGCGTTTAAAAATTTTTTGAAAATAGCCTACGTCTGCTGACGTACTAGAGGTGGATATTTGCCCAACATCGTGTTTCATTAATAATTCTCATATTTCTACTTTACATTGGTATCTACTAAACTGAATTTTAAGCGAATTTACTACCTAACCTCAAATTTGCCCACCCTTTATCCATCTTCTCTACCTAATGCCTTTCCATAACTTCTGGCACAATGCATTGGGGGTCCTAAAAAAATCATATAATATTTAACAGGATCTGGTAAAAATGTTTGCATGTTCCAAAATTACTGGAAAAAAATATTTCTACTTTTTTGAGAAAAGTGTTATTTCTCGATCGTGTAAAAAAAACAGTTGGGTAAACTTATTTCATTTTAGAAATTAAGAATATATTTCAAATGAAATAAATTTCTAAAGCTGAGGATCTATTCCATTTTCACTTCACGATAAACCTACCTGCTTATAAAATTTCTCACGGAATTTGGTAAATCCAGTTCCAATAAAAAAGAAATTGTGAAATTGCTTTGGGCATACTATTGTCCCTAATGAAAATATGAAATAAAAATTGAGAAGATTTTGTTAAAATTTAATCAAAGTAATTTTAATTTGTCAGGCTTAAGTTCGTTTTCTCTAAATTTAATTTTGATAAATTAAATCATTATTTTATTAGAAAGAAAATTCTAGAAGCTCGGTAAAATTGAACAGACAAAGACAAATTAGATTGCACGGATTGTTAAAATTTTCAAGTCTTTGTAATTATCAGTATTCATAAATAGAAATTCTTTTGATTTATTTGCTGAGAAATTGCATCCAAGGCAATTCGTTTTGGATTCAACGAACAGGCTGGTTATGTGAAAATTGTTGTTGTGTCCTTGAAAAATAAATCCTGAAAATGATTTTGAAGAATCGGCAGCAAATTTCAGTCACTTTGGGAAAAATTAAAAATTTATAATTATAAAACAGCAAAATTTAATTGGATTTTTGCAAACGCAATGAAATTTAAATGATGCCAGTGAACAACGCCCGTCAACTGGTACTTCAACAAATCATACTTACATAGATGCATACTCGCATACATACTCAGATTTTGAATTTAGAACAGAATTATAAAGAAATGTTTGTGTTCTGACCCCCTATAAATTGTTGCTCATCAAATTTTATTGTAAACATAGTGAAAAAATATATCAAAAACACAGATTTTATTTTGTATTAAGAATTGTTGTTATTATTTGTATTTGTATTAGCCGACATAAGATACATTTTTGTTTAAATGGCAAATTAAATGCAAGTTATTCTATTATTTATTTTATTATCGACTTACGGCCATTCAATTTTTTTTTTTTAATTAAAAATTAATTAAATAAATATTAAATTGATTGGAAATAAATAATATTGTTTGAAAAATGAAACTAATGAAAATTGAACGAAGTGTGCTTTCTTTAAAAACCAATGTTTTTGAATTAAACAAAATCACATACAAAGAAACTAAGAAAATTTTACATGAATGTTAATAAATTTGATTGAAGTAGTCGTCATCGCATGATCGCTTATTGAATCAACTCATAACGATCATTTTTATTTAAAGCTCATTATGTTGAATTAAATTCAATTCAAATTCAGTTAGAATTTCTATGACAATCATTTAAAGAAATGCATAAAATTAAAACTAAATTTGTTTTGCTCGTGTTTCGAAAATTGTGTGCGAACAAAATTTCCCGCTGATAAATATCCAAAATTTTCCAATTTCTTTTAATGGTTTTAATTCCATCAGTACAAATTTTAAGTCATATTTCTAGCGACGCATACAATTCGAATGGGTGAGTGGAGAAAGTTATTTACCTGCTCAGTATATTTAACAATCAAAAGCATTACATCGAAAATGTGCGATCTGTTTATGAACACAAGAGAATAAATTTAATAATCATTTCTTGCAGCCGGAAAACACCTCCGGGCGATTAAGCTGCAAGCGCCATAAGCAATTATTGCTTCTCGAGAGTTTTTAGCCTCAATTTCTCGCCTGTTCTTTGTGTTTAGAGTCGATTAAGGGTGCTGAAATACGAATTTTCCCAGAAAGCCAATTAAGCAGATTATTCTATTCTAGTTGATATTTTCTTCTTAGATTTAAAATTTTTATATATGTATATTATTTTATTATTTTTATATTATAATGTTCAAAGAAACTTTCAGTAATTTGAATTCATTTCTGAGCTGCAATATTAAGATCGTTTCGTAAATGAAGGAGTTATGTGATAACCAATATTTTTGAAGCAAAATTCGCCCCCGATTCCAAGAAAATTTATAGAAAAAAAAAAACTGTAAGCAAACCAATTGATATGTCATTTTCCTGTTCAACAATTTCAAACATTTTTTAAAATTTCGTTCTTCCGACGATTGATTCTTTTAAAGGAGACAAATATAGCCTTTGTTCATATTTAGACCAAAAAATATTTTTTTATATTCGTTTGCGATGGAAATCACCTATACTACAGAAAACATTAGTTCACACCAAATATTAGAGCTCTACGTCTTTTTTTCAGCTAAAAATAGATAAAATATTGATTTTTGCCATTTTTGCATTTTTCATGAGACTATTATTAAAATTGTTAAATTTTAGGGCAAAAAAATATTTTTTAATTATCTGAATATTTTGTATTGCGAATGGCACACTAAAAGTGAAATTTTAAGTTTGCGAAATTTCATTAGATTGAGATTCAAACGAAATTAGCGATTTCAAAATTTCTTAAAAGTTAGTTTTTTAATAATTTTAACAATTTAACACATCAAAAGCTTTCACTGTTATCGTTTTCTTATTTTTAAAATATATTTAAAAGAAGTTTTCTTTTTCATTTATTTCATTTATTTATTTATTTAAGTATTTTATTTTGTTCAAGCTATAAACTATTTGTTCTTTGTTTAATTAATTTGTCTCATCTATGAGGTTTTATTATTTTCTATGTTCGAACTTGATTTTTAAAAAATAGTTTTCAGTGAATGTTCTAAAATAGTCGAACTCACTTCTTTAATTCTATTTTGCTTTTATTAAGTATATTTTTTGGTTTTTTCATATTTCTATAATGATTTACTATTATTTAAATTAAAAAAATATATATAAATGAAAACTAAATTAAGACATAAAAATCCTAAATAGTGATGGGTCGATTATAGAAAGCAAACGAAATATCATTGGATAAATAGTTGCTCAAAACGATGGAAGTAAATGACTGCTGGGAAGTGCCATATTTGCCAATTTCAGTTGCTAAAGAAAAATTGGGTTTTTGTTTAAGCATAAGCGAGTTTTAAAAAAATCTATAATCGACGTATTAGATTTTCAGATTAATAATTTGAGAACTAAATTTTTAAGGAAGTTTTTGTTGGTTTTCTTAAAATAAAAATGAAGGTAATAATGATGAAATGATAATGACAATAATCACAAAAAATTAAGTAAACAAATGTACCTATACATATTTACCATAAGTTGCAAAATCCTAAACAAATTATGTAAGTATGTATGGATGTGTATGTAAATACCATGGTAGAAATGCTTGATGTCTGATTTAGTTGATGTTTAATTATTAAAATGTTAATTATTTAAATAATTTTTTTTTAATTTTCTGGAATGGTTGTCAATGTTTTTGAGTATGAGCCATTCAAAGTGATATTACTTTGATCCGTTGAAAGGGTATTGTTTGTGCTTCCACTAATGCCATTTGGGGCTGTCGTTGAAATTGTAGCTGTATTAAGAATATCGAATAAATTTAAATCGATTTCTGGTATGGGATCGCGCCAATAATTGAAATGTGAAAATTCCACAGCAGTTACTTCGTCGGGTTTGATAGGCGGAAATAGTTGATCGACAATAAATGTCATACTGCAGTATCTGTAAATGAAAAAGAAAAACTCATGTTAGTAAATTAGTACAAATCTTTTTGTAGCCCCCAAATACCCTTCTAAGTTTACCCAAATATACTCTAAGTTTCGGTGTACATACTAGTGATGTTACGAATATCAATTTTTAGTATATCAAAAAATCATTTGGAAGCTCTTTCTATCTCTCTCATTTCTTCAGATGTGTGTATACTCCCACCGACAGATGAGTTTTGTAAATAACGGAATAAAACGAAGGTAATAATCAGTTCTGATAGAATTGCTTTTAAAAAGCGTACTTTGGATGCTTCAAAAAAAGCGCTCGTTTATGTAAAAACAAATAAGAGCTCCAAAATTGGGGTCTGCGATCAAAAATCATACAGCAACAACAAACATTTCTCTCTCTTACGAACCTGCTTCGGCTGATTCAGCGATAGATCTCCTCAAAGAATATTTCTACTATGCTGCAAATTTGTCTTACAAACTCACGATACACAAAGGAAAAAGTAAACTACCGTTCTGGTGTTCAGACATTGCACAGTCGTGAAGAGACGACGACGGGCGGCTTGTCAAGCTATAAGACTTATTGAATCGTTTTAAAAATCTTGCCAGAAGCACAAAAAAGTGGTCTTGGAGGAATTTCTGTAGTGGTATATAAAATTGCTCAGAAACCAACCGAATGCGTAAAATATTAGCTACCTCACCGGTGGCAATACCCAGCTAAATAAAAAGAATCCTGTGGAAGGTGGACCTTATGTAGTCATGAAACACCCGGCGTGCTGCTTGATACTCATTTTATCGGCAATATCACAGTCTCTGCTATGGCGACTGGTACCGGTGATATGATTACTTTGCTGGAAAATGACAGAATTAAATGGGCTATAAGCAGTTCAGATACATTAAAATTTTCGGTACCAGATAGAACCATTCTAGCTGATCTACAGAGAAATGTGGTCCTGGTTGTGCCTTGCCTCTTTGTAATATTCAGAGTGCTTAAAAATCTGTGTAGGGTCACATCATTCCAAAAGGGGGCCAAGACGTCCTACACTAAACCTAAACATTTCAAGCCAATCAGCCTGACTTTTTTTTCTGTTCAAAACAATGAAAATGAACATTCCTACACAAAGATTAAGTCTGTGAAAGTGCTCTCCATTCTCTGGTCAGCCTCATACAGAAGTCTCTTGAATACAAAGAGTTTATTATGGTAGCATTTGTGGATATAGAGGGCGCTTTCAACTTTGTTAAACCAGTTTCCATCTTAAAAAACATAATGGAGTTGGGGATTGATATCAATATCTGCAGGTTCATATAGAATCTTCTACCAAATAGGGTCATAGGTGCCGCGTTGGCAACTGCTACTGAATACATGGCAGTTAATCGGGCTACTCCACAAGGGAGTACACTGTCTCTTACACTGTATATTACTGGCTTCTATACTATAAATATATTAAAAATTATTAAAGGTTGTGCTAAAGTGTGCAACAAAACATATGGGGGACTTATAAAAAAGAACATGGAATTAATTCTGTCTACAAACCGGATTTCAATACAAAAAGCCAATCTAACAGATTAGAAGGTAGCCGCAACATGCAATAATGTATTTCTAGTTTATATTTTATTAAAAGTAAAGATTAAAATATCTTTTTAAATTAAAAATTAAAATCAGCAGGCTAGAAATAAAGTGATATTTTACCCATCAAGAACTTGGTGATCATTTTGATCACAATACTTTTTGAAGAGAAGCTTGACTTTATTTTCACGTTTTTAATTTGTTGATCAGTTTATTTTAAACTATTTACGTCAATATTTTTGTAATTCTCAAATCTTCTTTAAGAATTTTTTTCTTATTCGAGCAAGTAATCAATAATTTTTGTTTTAAAATTTTCTAGTCAAGTCGATTTTTTGGGTTCTATACAAGGCGAATTCGTGCCAGGTGACAGTACCCACCTTATTTCGCCGCTAATATTTATGATCTTCTTCAGATGGCAAAAGATATCTTTAGAACATTTTTTGATATGCCAAAAAGAACATGTATGCAATAAACAGCTGATAAGTTTCACAAGATGCAATATTTCATGAAATTTATTTCATGAAACTCTGTTTTTCAAGGATACCAACTTAGCTATTTTAGAGCTAGCTTTAGCTCTTTTTCATTACCTCTGACTCGTAATTTTTCCATTCAGCCCTTTTTATAAGAAAAGACCTAACTTTTCAAACTATTTATTAGCACACCTCTTTTTAGCATTTTTAATAAATTTTCCCGTTTTCATACCCTTTTTTTTTGTAAGTGTGTCATTTACAGAAGTAATATTGCTACTATGTTTTTTTTTTTTAATAAATAATGAAATTTTTAAAAGACATGTACATAAGCCTACATCTAAATTTAGTTTTTTTTTTAATAAAAACAAACTGCGTGAGCAAGAAATTTTTTTTAAATTATATTAAAACAGAAGAAAAATGTCTTAAATATATAAACACACACAAATTGGCACAAAAACGTAATCGTCAATAACAAAAAAATATACAATATATGTTTTCCCTTCATATCAATCTCTTGTTTTTGCTGCAATTACATTAAAACATAAAAATAAATTCAATAAAATATAAAAAAATTCAGTTAAATATAAATTAAAACAAAACTTTAATTTTTTTATTAGTTTGTTTCTTTTCGATAAAATAAGAAATTAATTAAAATTAAATGAATATTTTTAAAATTCATCACATTTAGTCCGGTTTCAGGAAACTTACGAAAATAAAACTAAAAAAGGTACTGAATGAAACGCTTTTTTTGTGGGCAGAAAGTTAATATTTAAAACAAACTTAAAAAACTAAATAACTTTAAAAATACATGTATGTATGTGTAGTTTCGTAACAATAATAGTTATCCTGTTTTGCTTCAAAATATTATTATTAACAATACTTTTATTTACTTAAAACTAATAAATTTGAAAGATATTATACTATAAAAAGACACAAAAACCCCTTATAATCTACAGACACTTTCAAAGTACATATATAAGTATGTACATATAAACATAAATACATACATACATATAATTGTTATGTATTATTTTTCCAATTTTAATACTAAAGGCAATTTAATTGCATACAAATAACCAGGTAATAAATATCACAATTTAGTTGTCGAAATTTTCTATAAAATATTTTTTTTTTGTTTCTTCATAATTTGTCATTTTTTTTTTTTTTTAGTTCACATAGAGGGAGGCATTAATAAGAACTGCCGTTGCTGGCGAGGAATTGCCATTATCTGCTCGATTCATAACTGGCGTTTGGCTATTAACTGAAGTGATCAGATTTCTGGATTCTGTAATATCTACCACTATGCCATCATCTTGATCATCGAGATATTCATCACTAAAGATTTCATCTTCATCACTTTCTGTATCACTAAATTTTAGTTCTTCCTCCTCTTCATCATCATCGAATACATCCGTTTTATAATCGTAATCATCATTATCCAATAAAGGAAAATGTTCATCTACTTCTAGTGACTGATTGATATAACCACTAAAATGTAATGTATTGTAACAAAAAAATTAAAAATAAAAAAGATAAAAAAACATACAATTTATGTTTTGCAAATAAAATTAAAAAAAAAACAAAGAAATTTTTTACAAAAATACAAATATGTATGTACATAAATGTTGGTGGAAATTAAAATTCACGGCAGAAACTAAATAAATACAAACGTTTATTTTTTAAAATTGAGATTATTGCTTCCATTCCATTGCATTTCACTCAAAATGACAATAATGCGGATTTGAATTAATATTTTTGCACGCACAAGTCTAGTTCATTCTTTTGGAGGGTAAATTCAATATGAATGATTGATAAAATTAAACTCCTTTTATAAAAATTTTTACCTATTAAAAATAATAATTCCCGATAATGAAGGTTAAAAATTTTTCACTTTAACTGATATTTATTTAGCATATTTACTTTTTTCCTTATGGAAATCGCAATTAATAATAGGAAGATTGGAAAAAGGGAAAACATTATCTTCATAGTTGGGATATAATACGCACCTGCATTTTAATGATAAAGTTTTTTTTTTATAAAAACAAAATTCTATGAAAAAAAAAAATTAAATATATATTGTATGTACGTACTCGTATGTATGTAGCAATGTTCCCATGAAATGATCATTTCTCTTCAAGAGAAAATAGGTTTCGTGAAATTCCCATCTATCAGTTCTCAGTGAATGAAAAAAAAAGGAAAGATGAATTCTATAGTTAACAAGAAATTAAAAATCTAAGAAATTTTAGGCTAGAAATTGGAACAACATCGAATTGTTTCTGAAAGTTACCCCAGCCAGCAGTCTAATTTAATCAAATAAATTTTGGTGTTAAATTACCTAGGGGCTGTGCACATATTATGTAACGCTCGGGGGTTAAAGACTTGTGACGGATTGGAAATTTTGCACTGAAAAATTAGTAAAAAGCGAACGAAGGGGGGGAGAGGGGTATAAAGTCGCTGAAAACAGCGTTACGTAATATGTGCACAGCCCCATAGCAACTTTCTCCAAAGTAAGGGGGTTATTCTGGATTGCGAAGCGATAGCAAATGCGATGTGAAAGCAATTTTATTTACATTGTTTTCGCATCGCATTTGCTTTCGCATCGCAATCCAGAATAAACCCCAAGCTCTGTTTTCACATTCATACATATATTTTCGACACGCGGTGAATAAGTTTCTACAAACGATCAAAATCATTTCCTGACCTATTACCACGCAACTTAGTGTATTCGTAATAGAAAGACACTGCAAGGAATTGTTGAACACTATTTACTGATCTTGTCGTAAAAATTTGACTATATATTTGTAATTTTTAATAAAAAAAATTATATGATAAAAAGAATAAAAATTACATGATAAATTTGGCCTGTTCGACTGCTAAAACAAGTGAATAAAACTAAAATCATTCATGGTTAGGGAAATTTTTGTTCACGACTGTAAAATGAGGAAAAGGGAAAAATTCACAATAGTGAAGGGTGATAATTTTTATTACGAGTGAAATACAGAAAATATTTAAAAATTAAATTTATCTATATGCTACATTTGGTTGGTTGCTAGATCTTTAGCATGCTTGAAAGTTTTTCAAACTCATTTGTTTATACACAAATATCATATTTAATAAAATTATAGTGGGAACTTAAGAAGCAAAAATGATAGAAATTTTTCATTTCAATTTTAAAAATTAAATTTAAATTAAATTTGAGATTACTTGTAGCTCGTTTTTATAATGGTGGCCGCCTTCCTTAATTTTAATTTCCATGTCTTTATCAAAATATAACAAAGCTTAATAATACATTTTATAGGATTTTATTAGATAAATTAAAATAGGATAAACGATTTGCTTATGAAAATTACATATACATCCAAAAAATATGATATAATTATTATGTTATTTCTGGTACATTAAATCTGATTGAATTTTTTTTTTAATATAGATTACGTCTTTTTGCCAATTAATTTTATGTATTCTAGATTAAGTATAAATAATGAATGTGTTTTTAAAATGATTTTAGTGTACATACATTGATAATATAATATTGAAAATATCACACCATTTAAAGTATTTTAAAAGTTGTAAAATTGTAATGACATACACCTTGTACTTTATATGTATGTATGTATTTATGTATGTATGTATATAAATATGCTGATTAAAGGCGATTTGTGACAAAGTGACAGTTTAAATGAACAGTACACCATTTACTTTAAATACAGATGCACAAACATTACATTTATGGTAAAGTTCTTTTTAGCCTTATATGGAGAAGGATATTTAAAATAATAATTAGTACTTACGAAGATTGGAATGTTTGTGTTAACTCGTGTTTTAATTCTCCTTTGGTGTTGATTGTGAATATGCGTTTGATTGGTATACCAACAGCACGATAGGCCCATACATCCTAAAAAGAATAGAGAGTATTATTTATAACGTTGTATGCTTTTATTTCAATAAAGAGCCTAACATTATTTTTTATAAACTTAACAGGAGAGACAAAAAGCTTAATAAAACCATTGTAATTATAAACTTTATTTCATTCACAACAGCAGAAGTGTAATGTAATAAGCAGTGAATAAATAAAATAATATTTAAATATTTCTTCTAATTTCTTCGATATTTTATTAAATTTATTTTCAGTCTGATTTTCCCGAGTTAAAGATCCACTTTTTTGTTTTTTTTTTTTTTTATAAAAAATAACAATAACAATCTTTATTTTTAAAAAACCAATATTTCGCTACCAAACAATGGGTAGCTTCTTCAGGGTTATATTACGTTAATATTTATATGAAAAAATGTTTTGTTTGTTTACAAATTTTTGATAGGAAATTGAAACAATTATTTCAAAACAAGACTTTTTGTAACGTTCCAATTTATTTTTATTATCTCCCGAATCACTTTTTGATGAAATAATTGTTTCAATTTCCTATCAAAAATTTGTAAACAAACAAAACATTTTTTCATATAAATATTAACGTAATATAACCCTGAAGAAGCTACCCATTGTTTGGTAGCGAAATATTGGTTTTTTAAAAATAAAGATTGTTATTGTTATTTTTTATAAAAAAAAAAAAAAAAAACAAAAAAGTGGATCTTTAACTCGGGAAAATCAGACTGAAAATAAAATAATATTTGTTAAAGTTTCGACAAATCGTTCCGACCGGACCGAAAGATTAAAGAAAGTAAGTTTAAATACTTCGTTTGTTTTTTTGACGTGTTAACCATAAAAGAAGTATTTAAGAAAAATATTTCTAAGAAACGAAATTTTCAAAAGAAATTATAAAAATTAACTGCCTACCCATTGCTGGTGGTGATAAAAAACTTGACTCTTGGAAACTATTTTGACAGTTTCGTTTGTCAATTTTAGCCAAGAAGAAAATAATTTTTATAAATGTTCAAAATAAGTGAACAAATTGATAACCCAAAAACTTTGTTTTGAAATAATTGTTTCAATTTCCTATCAAAAATTTGTAAACAAACAAAACATTTTTTCATATAAATATTAACGTAATATAACCCTGAAGAAGCTACCCATTGTTTGGTAAATAAAATAATATTTGTTAAAGTTTCGACAAATCGTTCCGACCGGACCGAAAGATTAAAGAAAGTAAGTTTAAATACTTCATTTGTTTTTTTGACGTGTTAACCATAAAAGAAGTATTTAAGAAAAATATTTCTAAGAAACGAAATTTTCAAAAGAAATTGTAAAAATTAACTGCCTACCCATTTCTGGTGGTGATAAAAAACTTGACTCTTGGAAAATATTTTGACAGTTTCGTTTGTCAATTTTAGCCAAGAAGAAAATAATTTTTATAAATGTTCAAAATAAGTGAACAAATTGATAACCCAAAAACTTGTTCGCATAAGTGTGAAACATCAGCTCTGTTCAGTTACTGAAAATTGTTAACAATTACCAACAATTGTTGATAGAAAACTCCCAAAGTTTTAAATGGCAAAGACAAAAGTAAAATTTGTACTTTAAAGAATTATCCAAACACCTGTTATCATCTTCTGTTAAATTAATCTTTCTAAAACAAGTTGAAAAAAACATTACTTTGGCAAATTTTCCGTTGCGTTTGTATATAAAAAAAGAAATATTATTTAATTATTTTAAAAGTATAAGGTGAACAATTCAATTGCAATTTATATAGTTTCATTTTTAATTAGTTATATATATTGATTTATTTTTCATTTAAAACGATTTATTAATGTTGAATTAAACTATTTTGATTTATTTTGCTTTGATAATTTTAGTATTGTAAACATAACGAGTACCTAGGGAATTTCACTGATTTTAAAGTTATGTATTTTAATGTCGATTTTCATTACTTCGAAAATTACGATTTGTTCGAATTTAGAAAAAAGTTAAACATGAATTTATTTCTTGTAATGAAAAGTCGTGAAAACTTCAAATTTCCTGAACTACTTCGTTTACTTTTTGCTGGGGTGCATTATATTGTGAAAATGGAACGTTAATCTTTTTAAAAGCAAAATAAGGGCAGGAGAATAACAAAAAATTTTTTTGGGAACTTACATTGATACGATTTCCATAGCCGGCATAGAACGGATCTTTATTTGGGAATAAATCTCTAATATCTGACAAACAAGCGATTTTGAATTGTTCTGGTTTGCGTTCGATTACCTCACGATGGAATGCCGATATCAATGAAGTAGGATTTAAAAGCAATGGACCATCGGGTAGCTTAACATCTCCTTGACGAATGGAACGTAAATATTCACGTGTGGCTCTCGATTGGCCAATGGCACGAGCCGATAAATACAATAGCTTGTAGCCATTTTGTTCGATTTTCGAGAAAAGTTGAGCTACACCCAATTGAGCCCAATCTTTGCCGACCATTGGTAAAAGGTGACCTAACACATCGGATTTTGTAATTGTGCCATCGATGTCGGAAATTACAACTTTATCATTGTGTTTCCAACGGAATAAGTAGCATTTGCATCGTGTGGTACCCTGATAGGCGGTGGTAACACTAAATTCAATTTCATTCATTCCCTCTTTCAAGTTGAGTTTTTTCTTGAAATGGAAAAAGAACATTTTCAAGATTTTCTTTTAATGATGATTATTATAATTTTTACTCACTATTAACTCTGAACTTAAGCGCAAAGACTTTTTGTAACGTTCCAATTTATTTTTATTATCTCCCGAATCACTTTTTGATGAAACCTGTGACAA
Source organism: Lypha dubia (assembly GCA_947311025.1). NCBI lineage: Eukaryota > Metazoa > Arthropoda > Insecta > Diptera > Tachinidae > Lypha > Lypha dubia. Next base: position 55,202,880 of record OX371264.1, read on the forward strand.
ATCTTCCATATTATCCAAAATGGCCGATGTATTTTCAGCATTCATTGTGGAATCAGTTTTACTTAAAGTTCGATCACTTATATCAGGCGAATTGGGACGTGTTGTTTGTGTGGCCACGGCATTTTGATCATTTTCTATTAGATAAATATAGACAGACATTTGGATTTTAGGTAAAGACATATTAAACTTTGTTTATTTTATTTTCATACCCTTTTCTTCTTGTTTGTCATCCATTTTATTAGCCTTTGAGGTAATATTTACAGCATTAGCAGTATTATTAACGGTTTGTGAACGCCTCCAATACCACCAAGAACGCTTGGCTTGATTTTGTGCACCAGTAGGAGTGCCAATATTAACTTCAGCCTTATTAACAGCTGCAGCAGCAGCTACAGCATCCTGTTTAGCATTAACCATTAACTGGTCTACTGCATCCTTTAAATGTTTATAATAATAATTTTAAATTAAAAAATAAAATATATTTTTGTTCATACACATGTACATCTACAACACTATATGCATAAGTACATATTAGATTATAAAGCTTTTAGATGATTTTTTTCTTTTTGTGTGATACTGTGTGTTTTTGAAATTGGACTTTTTTTAAGACAAAACAAACTTACATTAGTTAAGGGCTTCTGGAATGTTATTATTGTCATGACAATGGGACATGCAGCCGCCCAGCTGTAATATTTACCATTAAGGCGAACAACTAAATTAGGTGATGAAAAGATGCTGGGATTTTCACAGACCTAGGACAATGTACACAGAAGTGATGATTATAGATAGCATGTATGTAGTGTTTTTTAAGTTAATTAAGATTAATTGTTTTCATATGATTGCTGTTTTGGTAATAAATCACTACAAGCAGGTATTAAAATTGTGTAATCAAAAGAAAATAGAGCATACATAAGTCTAGTTTTGTATAAATTTAATAATAATTTAGATTTTATGTAAGAAGTGCTTTTTGCAGTTTTTAATCGAAATTAATAGAAGAAGTTTTCTAGATCGTTAGTATTTTTTTATTTTGTTTGTCGCTTCAGAATGTTGCCTTTTGTGGACACAAAAAAAATACATTTCCGGAAATAGTGGCACAATTAAAAAAAAAAAAAAAAATCGATACTGTTCTTTTTGACCTTTCAACGAGTGTAGTTAAATAAAATTTGATCCGATTAGCAAAGTACATATAATAACTGGTAGAATATTTTTCAAACAAATGTATAATTTATAATATTCAGTTTAAAATTTTTTTTTTTTTTAAAAAAGAAAGAGTGAACAAAGCAAAATTAATACAAAACATGGCCTCTCGATTCGCTTAAAAATACGATAAGATTAAAACTGTTTTTAGTGCAAAAGCAAACAATAAAGAACATGCCATAGAGTATTTCGAATAAAAAATATCAAATATGAGAATGCTTTTATTGAAAAATACTGGTAACTAAAAAATACTTACATCTTTATATTTAATAGAATGACGTTTGAATTCTTCATCTGAAGGATCATCCTTTTCCTGCAGCCCGCATAATGACATTGCCACAAAGTCTAGATATCTGAAATATTAAACAAAATCAAGCCATTAGTTCAAATTTTTTTTTACAAATTTTTAATTTTGTGCTGTGCAAAAATTGTTAATTAAATTGTTTAAATATTCATGAATACATTAACTTACTTTCCATCTTGAAGTTTGCCATCTTCATAGTCGGAATCTAAACTTTTTTGTCCCTCCAACGAACTGGGTGAATGGGGCAAGGAAGTGCCGTTACCACTCTCACGATCATCCTCATTGCAGGTTAAGGCCTGGACACCTACATTACCTTCTTTGGAAGATACTGTAGGGAAATACATGGCCATCATTTCTGGATCCATAGTTTCAGTATCCAAATCCGATAAATAAATACCACCCTCATTGACATATTTGCGTAGTTTATTGTTAGTTTTCATAAAATTAAACATATTGCTAAGCATAGAGTTACGTTTAGCCTGAGCCTGAGCTGCCTGACTGTCGGATTGATCTTTTGGTTCAGGAGTGGGTAATTCTCCCCATTTCCACGAAGCAGAGTTAGTCAACAAATCACTATCGGTTTCCTTTTCACGCATAGACATTTCTAATTCGCTATCACTTTGTATGGGCGTGGAAGGGCGGCCACCACCACGACCTGAACCCATAGGACCATTACCGCCCGATGACGTAACTTCTGTATCCGAAAAGAAATGTATATCCAAATCAGGAATACGAGATGGATTAGGTGTTATCGGTGATGTTTGACTAATCTCTGAAATAGGACTTTCGTCACCGCCCAAGGCAGTGACCAAACCAACAGAAACTTGTTCACCCGATTTAGGCGAGGCTTCATCATTCGATGAGTTGGTGGTATTGTTTGAGATCGATATCGAACTTGTTTCAGCAGCATCTTCGCCGCCTTGCTTGCAGTCATCGACTATGGCCACACCATCTTGAGGCGTATTACTGCCTACCGAACTGCTGGACGACGATTTACGTTGAGCATTTTTCTTTTTCATTTGGGACTTCTTGCGGCGTTTCTTTTTACTTTTAGATTCTTCCTTGAAACTATTATTGGAGTTTATTTGTTCCGACAAAGTCTGCTGTTGATTAGCTGCGTTTGTTATAGAAATTGTGGGCGTTTTAATGTCTTCAAGCGTTTCGTTGGTTAAAGTAGTATCAAGCGTGGAAGTTTGGTTAATTTCTTGTAATGTTGGCTCTTCTTTGGCTACAAATTCTATAGGTTTATTATCTTTTTGAGTGCTATTACTCCAGTCCTGAAAAAATACAATATAATAGAATAGTGTGTTTTAATTAAAATTGTGTGTGTGTTTGAGTGCGTACCTTGTCCTTATCAAAAGCATCAAATTGAAATATTTCTTCATGCTCAGCCCATTCCTGACGTAACTTTTGTGTGGTATATTCATTGATTTTCTTATTCAAATTAGGCCTTTCCATTGTATTATCAGTATGTCTGCAATGAAATTAAATAACTTCTTGAGATGTTTTCTTTAACATTTTAAATATCAATAACAGTGTAAACACAGTCCTTATAATCAAACAACTTTCACATGCTTTAAATATTTTTAACATAAATTATATTTACACAAACTATGTATTTTTTTATATATAAAGTAAATATATTTACTACCTTCTGAGACTGTAATCAGATATTTGATTTTCATATTTATCTGAAGCTTCACTTCCTTTGGGTGACTCTTTGGAAAAATCTATGGAATTACGTCTAGGCAATGGCAATTGTAATGGCAACTGTAGTTCGTCACTAGCAATTCTATGTTGATTAAATGAGTTAAAAAAACAAATAAATAAATAAATAAAAATTTTTAATGAAATTAAGAACTTAAAATTAAATTAAAGAACAAATAGTTTTCATTGAACTAAATACAAAAATCGCATACAAACTACATCTACTCATACACAATTTGAATATTAAATTATCTAATTTAAAATTTTTAGATTAAAATAATAAAATAAAAATATATTATAACGATTGTGAAGTATGTGTGTGTGTTGTGTGTTTAAAGTTCAAAATAGTGTATATTTCTTTAATAATATCAGGCATATAAGTGACCAGGAATGAAAAATGGAAACTTCAGTTTGGAATATGAAATGAAAAACTCGAGAAAATATTAAATTGTATTAGAGAATTAGAACTGGTTTTCTTTCGGACACTCTAAACACCGGCCGCCCAAACTTTGCAGATCATTAGTTTTTATATATGTATTCCCATATTATGGGCATCAATCGTAAGAATTTTCTGAGAAAGCTGCTGATGACAAAGCGTAATCACTTCAAATTCAACATCAAACAGTGGGGATCCATAATTAACAACTAATTGTTTTTTTACGTCCCAATAATATATCCAAAATAAAGGGTTTTCGTAGTAGACATCTAATAACAGAAAGTAATCATTCTAAATTAAAAATGATGGGCACTCAAAACAACGGATGCCAAAATTTGCGATTCATTATTTTTTTACGAGTTCCCATAATATACAATATATAAGAAATTTATATACATTTAAAGGGTATACGACTAAAGGGTATATAAGACTTGTCATAGCCGAAAATAGCAACTATTACTTGTTGAATTACACAATTTGTTTTTATTTTAAAGGCTTTAATTTGTATTCGGTTCCTAGCATTGGTTTCCTTATAAGAATTGTATTGTATAATTGTATAAAACATGATAATGAATACAATTAACGTGGTAATTTGATAATTAATTTCTTGTCTCTTAGAAAATATTGCCCTGACAACTTGTATGTTATTATAGCACAATGCATATGTATGTATCTAGACAAATGCATCGTAATGAGGGTGGTGTTGGCTGAAGTGGTTAGCGCGTTGACTACTAAGCAAACAATGACTTGGGGCCTGGGTTCAAACCATGACCAGAGCAAGTCAATCAACATCATTAAAATCTCTAATGTATATTAGTGTGACATTGTATTAATTGTTGTCGGACTATTAGGGCGATGAAGGCATAGCACTGGTCACTAAAACCTGTTCCGACAGCGATTGATGCTGTTGCAAGCTAATGTACACAACGTCGCCCTCCTTCGTCGGTTAGCAGAAACATCGGCGAAGTAAAACAATTAATAAAATGCCTGCCAAAACAGCTTAACAAAGTTAATGCGTCTACCTAACACCAGAGGCGCCTCAAAAACTGCTATAAAAATTGACATAACGCGCAAAGCAGAGTTCTAAAAGAGTTAAGCCTTCTAAATTTTCCACATCTATCTTCTCTTCCCTATCTCTCTCACTGAGTTCCGACACAATGCACTGCATACGTAGAAGTCATCCCCTGAGTGCTGGTCCTAATTAAAAAAAAAAAAAAAAAAACTAATGCAATTTGCCATAGTCAAATTCACGCAAGGGTTTAGAAATAACTTAAAATTAAAAATCTGTTATTAACTAATTTTGTTACTGTAAAAAAAGAGGTAAAAAGGGTTGTTAAAAAAACTTCAGCTTAATATGGAATTACTTTATAGCGATAATAAAACGAATTCGTTTAATTTTTTACTCCGCTTAAAAAGGAAAAAAAATGGTTTTAGCGAGGCGATTATTCGCGGAATACTGTAACTGCCTGTTCGCCGATATCGAAGAAGTTCTTTCTTTCGAGCAATTACATTTGAAACAAAAACAAATTCAAAAATTTTGTTTTTGTTTCAACAGTAATTGCTCGAAAGAAAGAACTTCTTCGATATCGGCGAACAGGCACTAAGTCTTCAAAACCTAAAATTTGTTTAAGGGTTATTTTCGTACTTATTCTTAATTAGTGCTAAAATATCCCATAAAAGCAGATGTTATAAGACTATTTTTTTTTACTATATTTAGTGTGTTTTAATTTTATTATAAAAACTATTTAAACTAAAACAATTTGGACTACATTACAAAATTAGAACTGCAATTTTTAAGCAATATGAACTAAATATTTGATAATACATACATACTAACTATTAACTATTTTTTTTTTTTTTTTTTTTTTTTTTGTTTCTTTTAGTGAAAACTTACTTTTCTTTTTCATTATTAGTATCGGCATTATTACTATTTAAATATTTTTCGGGAAAATGATTTGATGGTATTGGCGAAGTAGCCAAATTATTGGGCAATTCTTCAACATCTTCTTCGGGGCATTCTTCTACAAAAAAAGCTTCACCAGATTCACCCAATTTCATGTGTATATCGACAGGTTCTCCATTGATTTCAATGTCAACCTAAAAACAAGAATTAATGCATATCGATCAACATTCATATTATATTATTAGTATATTTTTCTTTTTGGAATATTTAGTTTGTATTGCATACTTTTAAGGTAATTCAAATGAACTGAGCACAAACAATAAATTTAAAAAATAAATCATGTTCAAGCACTGCCCATATACTTGACTTTAAAGTTACAAGCAGAGTCAATGCCTGGCTGTTTTGTTCTAGCAACCAATAACATTTTACAGTTCATTCGATTTGGAAAGTGGTAATCCATAATGCAGCGAAATCGAATGACATCTAATGTATCTATGTGTAATTTAATAACCCTTCAATAGGAAAAAGTTATTGATTTTACTCCAAATTTCGATAATCGAATTTTCATCAGATATTGACGTTTTGAGGGCATGGGAATTTATTCTGAGTATTTTTGCAATGTACATATGTATGTGAATGTGTGTGTGTGTGTGTGACTTCTGACTTTGCCACCAGTACGTACTACCTTTCTACTGTCACAAGAACAATGTGTTGAATCCGCTTCATTGAGAATCTACTGACTAGGTAGTGACTACGTAGTTCTGGGACAATATAGAGAAATTCAAACCAGAAATTTACTGCTAGATTTCTATAAGTTGAGCAAAATGATTTGTCAAAAAAAAAAAAAAAAATGTGGTGCCCATCAAAGCAAACTAAAAAGTGTAAACGTGTCGTTGGCAATGTCACCAGAAAGTCAAATAACTAGTTGACAAAAGTGGTGACTTGGAGACACTTTGCCCTCAGGCTTCCTACAGGGTAAGTGTGTAACTCCTTATAACTTAAGAAATGCCTAGCCGATCGCAACCAAATTAGCGACATTCAAAAGAAACTAGACTCAGATAGATGACCTAGATGCGATTAACCGATTCGGTTCGCTAGTTTTGAGAGTATACAAAAAATAATGTTTTTAAAAAAATTAATTTTTTAAATAAATTTTTGAACTACTGAACCGATTAAGTTTAAAATCTAATTAACTCTTAAGTTTAACAAACAATATCGAATGCTAAATTTTTTTGATTAATTAAGGCCGTGATTCACTATCTTACACAATCGTGTGATCTGCCAATATGACATGTGTGCTGTGGACGCAAAATGCATCTGTGTGACAGTTGTTTGGCAAGTCGTGCGACTTGCTTTGACTTCGATGCTTTGGCATCATTTTTGTATTATAGTGTGGCACCTACGCCACCATTTTGAAACGATTTTTTAAAGTCGGTTAGATTTTTTTAAGATTTTCCTGTGAATGAATCTTACGATCGTGTAAGATAGAGTATCAGGGCCTTTAAAATTGATTGTTTCGGTAGAGAGTTATCGTTAAAGTTAAAGTTTTGGTGATTTTTAAGATGTTAAGTCCCTTTACGATACCTGCAAGTGCAAACTAGATAGAAAAGAGAAAAAATTAAGAAGGAGTTGTCACATGTCCTGATGAAGAAATTAATTTTTGGCGATTCTGGCCTCCGCACACCTCAGACAAGCTCACGAAGGACGATCGGCTTTTAATTGCTATTGGTAGCTGCTCCAGAGAAGTACAGAAACAGAGAACGTGGGAGATTGATTCCTCCTCCTTCATATTTAGGCAGCTTCTACAGAATTCATGGGACGTTAGTACCATTAACTTTGCATGGTTGCCAAATTTGCAATGACGCATGATCACTGCAAGAAGGTCTTTTAAGAACGTATTCGGGAAACATAATGCGCACAGATTGAGTCAAGTCTAGGAGAGTAAATCTGTAAATTTCCTGCTTACAGGCGGAAAGTGGATGTCTGACTCAGTGAGACACCCCCCTCACGCCAGCCAGTCAACGATGTTGTTACCCATGCTGGTCCCATATCCCGGTACCCAAACAAGAATGTTGTTTGAATGTCTCGCCATCCTATTTACGGAATGCTATTTTTATATAAATTTAACGTTGATTATCATGGGATCAACTATACTATGATATAAAACAAACTAAAACACATATTGCGTCAGATATTTAGTTTCACTTGACACACACAAACAAAAAATAAACGAACAAGCTTTTATATGCTTATCAAACCAAAGGCTATAGATTAAAAATAATAAAATAATAAATTCCTGAGCTGAAAATTATAATGAACTTTAATCTTTAAGTTTCAGCAGACATTAAACATAAAACGTTTACCGGTTTCTTATCTCTCTAAAAAAAAGAAAGAAAGAAACAGGTAGGAGGTACTCACCACTTTTTCACGACTCCTGAGGACACCCAATTTGCCGAAACGTACATGAAATGGTGAACACTGAAATTCTCCATCTGGCTGTTCCACCACAATAACATCAATGGCCCCCGTCAAAGTGGCTCCATTGATTTCACTATAGAATTCCTTAAAGTTACTGAAAACTTTAACTAAACTATTCATTTTCAAATGCTTCAAAGAATTGCTTCAAACGTTAGTTGTCTAGCGGGTTATACAGCCAATTGAAGATAATGTATTACAATGGGTTTGTTCGTAGCGATTACAATGGTTATCGCAGCAATAAATCGTATCAACTGTTGTTTGTTATAATATTCTCGTCTTTAATTTTATTTTCCTAAAGAATTTTTGATTATTTTTATAATACAATCTTAGCTTATGTCCTTTGTTGTTGGTGTGTAGAAATGGAACTAAATATTGGTTTATGGCCTTTATAATTGTTATCGTTGGTCTTTATTTTATTTTAGGTTTTCTTTTCATAAAAACAAAGCATTTATTTCTTAGCCATTTTATCGGTTTTTTGTTTACTGTACTTTATATGTACGTGCAACCAACAGCGCCTGTTTTTTTCTTTGTTTTTTTTTTTTTTTTTTTTTTTTTTGTGAAAAGTGTTAACAGGTTATCGGCAGATCAATTCAAATTCAAATTTTTCTTGCCCCGTTGTACTTTGCCACTCTGAAATTATCTGTAAATAAAAATAAATTGAAAATTCAATAAATATTTAAATAAACTTCGTTGCATACATACATATGTATGTACATGTACTTTATATGTATGTATGTATGTATGTACACATAAATGAAAAAAAAATTTAATATTTTTGTGCTTTTGGAATCGTTTTAATGAAACACTTTCGAACTTTAGTTCATATCCATCTCAAAGGACCATGAAGAGATTATTTTCAAGAAAAGTTTCCATTGAATTGTCAAGTACTGTATACATGTTTTTCTTTATTTAAATTAACTTACGAATTTTTTTAAGAAATAACAAACTATAATCGTATATACATGCATACATATACATATATGAAAATATACAATACATACATACATATGTATATAGACTTGAAAACAAATTGTTTTTAATATTTTTCTACCCTGTCACCTTTTGTTTCAAACATTAATCACGTGACTAGAAGCTGTATCCCAGCTGAACATTATGGCACAAATCTTTTTATTATAATATTTAAAATGAGCAAATTGTTTTTAAAAATTTAAATAAATTTATTTACCAAGAATGGTTAGTGTCAATACACATACATACATATACACACACACACATACACCACACATACGAGTACATAATTTTTTGGTTTCAATTTGATGAGATTATTTTTAAGAGGTTATTTAAAAAGGAATGTGTCTATGGAATTTTTTAAAGTACTTTATATATTTTACATTGAGAAACATTTTTAAATTTATATGTACATGTGTATATCGCCCCAAGGTAGTCAGATCCAAAAAAAAAAATAACCAAAACTTTTAAGTTACTGAAAATGTGTTTCATATGCATTCTTCATAACATAAAAATAATTTTGAGAAATATGCCTTAATCTACACCAAAATTGTAATCACTAAAAAGGATAAAAGATCCATTTATAAAAACCTGAAAGCATTTTTCTAAGTTTCAGTTCTTTTTCGAGTTATGACTACATCATAATTGAAATATGTATAAATAGTTAGATATGAATCCAATATCATAAATAAATAACTGAACATTTAAACGGTGGTTTAGTTAAACGGAACTTTGAATGAAAAATAGGTAAAATATAAATCTTTACTACATATGTACATTAGGGCAATAACTTTTTCACACTTTTTGCGAATATCAAAAACGTCATAGTATAGTCGTGTAGAACATTAAAAGTTAATTATTAAAAATATGATAATTTTTTCGGATCGTTAAAAAAGTTCACGCAGGGATCGGGTTTTTATCTCACGGAAAATTTAAAAAATACACACCTGATATTTTTATATATTCCTATACGTATCACTTAAATGCTATTTTGGAATTTATCCACTGCTTTAGATTTAAAATTTTTTTAGAAAGCATGGAAATTGTTGCGTATTTATATATTATTGCAAGGTTTTAGAAATTTGCTTCCCTGCGAGAGGTTTTTTCGCAAAACGACGGTGTTTTCATTACTAAAACATTATTGGTCACACTGTGGTACTATGCCGAAAATTTGGTTATGGTTATAGCCCTAATGTACATACATAAATACATACAATATGAATTCTATGTACATATGATTGTATGTATATTTTTACATTAGGGCGGCCATCTGATGTACATATAAAACAATTAAACAAGTGCTTGTTACATCTTTAATATAATAGATACATACTCACATACTTAGATGGTTTTAGATCGCTTTAACAAAATTTTTTTAGATCGCTTGAAAAAATTACAATTAGACCAAATTGAGCGATAATAGTGTGAAATGGCCTTAAGTACTTTGAGGAAAATAAAAACCAAACATGATATGTGGTTATTTTTTAAATCCGGAAAACATTTTCTTTTGAAGTATTAAAGCTTGTATTATTGTAGTATGTAGTTTTCACTACACAACAAAACTAACTTAATTTTCTTTAAAGAAATTTAACAATAATAATAGAATAAAGTTAGTTTTAAATAATGTATAAATTTCAAAATAAAAAGAAATTTTCTCAATACTGAACTGAATTTTTTTTAATAGTAGATACATAGATAAATACATACATAAATCAAAGAACTTTTTTGTTTGAGGCGGTAAATAATTTCTTTAAAAAGTCTCAACTAAAAACAGTAAGCATAAATTTTATTTGTTATAACTAAAGCTTTTCAAATTAAAAACCTGTTAAATGTTTTCAACTGCGTGTGTTTATATAAAAACTGTAATATACTAAATGAGAATTGCCTAAACATCAAGAAAATACTTGCTGAAATTTAGAATGAGCAGCATACCCATAGTCGTTTGTTTAATTTGGTTTTACTAGAAAAGCTCACATTAAGCTTTTTTTTATTTCTTAATATGCAAAACTTATACAATATATTAAGGCGACTTCTAAATCACCCCTATCGTGAATAACTTTCCACATGAAATTTTTTCACTTTTTACGTATTTGCAATCGTGAACAACTCGCATGAAAAAATTTTATTCAGTCAAGAATAATAACGTGAAAAAATGTTTACTTCCAAAAATTCCCCTTATCGTGAATATTTTTTTCCCACGAGTTTTTTCACTTTTCCCTTTAATTTATTCACTTTATTTTTGATAGGGAATAGAACAGAAAACGTATATTGTTCTTCTTATGATTTGAATATTAAAGCTTCTAAATTTTATTTAAAGAAAATGATCTGATAATAAGCCACAAACTGATGTATTTGTCAACAAAATGCAAAACAACAAGTCGATTCCCTGCGGATTTGTGAAACTTTAATTTGTTGGAATTCTTTAGTTTTGTTGGCTTTCCAAAAAGTAACCGCAATATTTTACCACATAAAAGTTAGAATGAAATTAAGAAACGCTGCAAATAAACTATCGCCTCAACATTGAATATATCACTTTACTTTTGTAAGTTTTCTTTCAAATATATATGCTCGTGTATATTTTTGAACAAAAATTTCTTTGATTTTTTGTTTTTTTAATATTCTTTATCTTTTTACATTTACTGATAACTAATAACAGGAATAATTTTTCACGTGAGATTCATGATAGCATTTTTCACTTCGGGGGGAATAAAAACTTCACGGGAACAAAAATTCCACTTGTTATTCACGATAGGGGTGAGTATGATCAGATTTCACAACATTTTGCTTACAGACTTCATTTGATGACAGATATAACAGTGGCGACTTTCCTCAAGAAGTTGCGTATATTTCCTGAAGAAGTCTAATGTGCTTTCATTTTAGGTTACGACATATTTATTCATCTGCTTATATTTAAGTATAAAAATATATCCAAAGGTTGACGCAGATCAATCAAATAACTATTTCAGAATTAGGTCCACCTTAATGTGAATATACAAATTTATAAAAAAAATCTACATAATATAGAATTATTTCTTTTATGCTTAAAAAAATAAACAAACTAATATATGTAAATTTAAAGATTTGAAGAGGAAAATTTTCTAAAATTAAATATTTGTCAATCAAACTTATGTATGTATGTATGTATGTATGTATGTATGTACGTGTACGTATGTACATTTATATACTCGAACCCAGCGTATGTTGAGAAAGTCTGTTGCTGTCTAGAGCACTTCAAAGATGATTATTGGCAGCAATATGTTTATTTATTTATTAATTTTTTTCCATTTTTGCATAAGTTCTTGCAATCGAGGTGACAGCGTGGGTGGTAGGTACATACACACAATCTGAAATGCGTTTGGGATTGGCTGGTTGTATGCATGGCTGTATTTGTATCTGTCTGCCGGTGCGTGTTAACAACATCTAGAATTATTGAACTTGATTCTGAGAAAAACGACAATGCCCACAAAAAAAGAAAAAAAAAATAAAACAAAATGCAACACCAATGTGTCGCATAATGAAAGAAACCTTGCAAATGCAAACTATATTTATGCAACTTTTGTTTGAAAATTAGTCTAAACGATACCTTTCAGCACACATTCTTGTTTATCTATTTAATGCAAAGAAGAAGAAGAAACAGCTACATACATACACACATACATACATATGTATGTATTTACATACATAAGAAAAAAAAAAGCGTTTCTAATTATAATTTCAATTTAATCGTTGTTACATCGAGCTTTCTACTCTAACTTGATTAAAAAAAAATTAGACAGGAAAACAATATAAATAGATTAGTGATTAACCCTAAAATGAGCGTAAGTGTTTATGTATACCAATACATAGGACACACATGTTTTTGGGCGCAGGTGTGCCAAAAATTTTATTCTCAACAATTTCAATTCTTAATTATTTTTCGTGCATCGCAGCATGATTTTATAATAGTTTTTTTTAAGGAACATTGCAATTAAATTTTAAATTGAAAAAGTAAATAATATTTTGCAATTAAAACTGTTTAATTCTTCGCATTTCATGATTAATTAATAAATATTTTAATTGAATCAACGCGTTTCGCAATTGGATATTGTTTTTGCTTTATTTCCGTGTATATTGGGTTAACATGATCAGTATCAGTTTTATATATATGGATATAGCAGGATATTCATTTCACAATTTTTTTTTGCTATTGTGAAATGAACATAAAAATTGTACCAACACACTCGAAAAATTGTACTTTTGTAAACCCAATGTATCAAAAAAAAAAATTTTTTATACATACATATGTATGTACATATATATTATTTTTATTATGTAAAAGTAGCAACAACACATTTGTACATAAACATAACACAAAATTGTACATACAAAATTAATTTCTGTTCTAATTAGCCCAAAATTTAGATATGCTTTAATTTTTCAAGTCTTTTAGAGTGAGTTTTTAGGTGGCCGATTAGAGATTAACACAACTTTAATCTGGATTAACTGTTTTTAGGATGTCAATATGCTGACAACGTACTGACAATGAAAAATTGTTACCAAAAGGTAAATTGTTAGTTCAGACGATTGTAAGAAAACCTTACAATTTCATTGTCAGACAATAAATTTATCTGCCAACAAAAATTGTCAGTTTACACGGTTGTCAGCTTGTTGTGTGGAAATATTGCCAGATGCATTGTTAAGTTTTGTCAGAACTGTCAAATCCAATAGTATTTATGGACAGCATTGCCAACAGAAAAATTAACTTACAATGGTGCCATTGTCAGATGCATTAATTTAAACACATTTGCCAATAAAACAAGAGCTTACAATGTCTGACAATTATCTGATAATGGCAAGGTAGAGTGTTCTCACGATTGTGAGATGTCTGACAATATTATTGTCTTACAATGAACTGACAATGCTTTTTCTTGCAACGTTGCAAGACAAAAATTGTAAGTTTAGACGGTTGTGAGACATTTTCTGAACATTTTTCTGACAATATTGTAAGATCTGCCAATCGTCTGTACATAGCTTTACCTACATTTACTTGAAAGTTTAAGCGGCTAATATTGGTGGGTTAAACTTACTAAAATATGGTAACACAACAACAGGTATACAAAGCCAGTTATCAAAATATTATAAACAAAAAAATATAAGAACATAAATAACAGATTTTTTTTTAATTTTATAGTGTTTTTTTAATCTTTTCTATGCACTAAGTTGATAAAATATGGATTTTTGGGATTTTTTTGCAATTTTCACCTTTTTCATAGCCTTTGATCGAAATTATGCTAAAAAATTAGTTTTTGGTTTTTCTATTCTATAAAAATCTCTGAAAACAGCGTTACGTAACATGTGCACAGCCCCTAAGAGATATCGGTGCCCAAAAATTAAAAAAAAACCCCTTTTTTGATAAAAGTGTAAAACTTTTGTTGAAAATTGATTTTAAAGATTTATATAAGGATTGCGCTATGTTAGGGTATTTCCATGGATGGCTAACAACAGTAATCCATATTTTTTATTATACTTACATGCATACGAGTACATATTTTTGTAGCTGGTGACAGGCGCTTCAAAATTAAGTTTAGTTTGTTACATGCAAAAACAGGAATTTTGTCTGATGAATGTAAAATTTATAAAACCAGGAAGTTTCACATTTCTTTTTTAAACCGTAAATTTTAAAATTTCAAATTTAGTAAAAAAGAAAACTTTGTATGTTTTTTATAATTATAATATTTCTTTAGTTCCGTATAATTTTATGTTGAGCCGTTTCTTAATATATTCATTAAAAATTTTGCCAGACTTTTATTTGTTTTGTTTTTATTCAACTTTAAAATCGTACGTTATTTTTTAACAAACACAAAAACCTAAACAACCACGAAAAAGCAGCAATGACGATTGTTTGCTGTTATTGGTTAAATATCGCAGATCGCGCGATATGCGTTACAGTATCACGCCACTCACATGTCTTTTTATTGCTGTTTAGCAACAAGATCATTGAAAAAAAAAGAAACAACTTGGTAAACATGTATCTGCTAAATAACTCTCACTACACTGAATAAAAGTCATCTGTTAAATTTAAGAAAAAATTCATTCATAATACATATTTTACAAAAATTTACTAAATTTTATTACAATTTAAAGTTTTTTTTTTTAAATGAAATAAAATCTGGCCATTCATGTCTTTGAAAATTGTTCGTAACTCCAAAAAATCTCTCTTTCGAGAAAATGTAAACAATTTTATTTTAAGCAAATTAGTTAGGAAATAAATTCTTACTCCTGAATAGTTTATAAGACGATTGTCCTCAACTTAATGGTGGTTTCTTTTCTAAAAAAATGGTACATCTGTATGCAGAAAATGTACTTTGGTGTTCGTTTCTTAAAAATGTTTTGCTCTCTAAAAGGGCAGTGTATTTGATTCTAAAAAAAAATCGCCATCACTAATGGTGGAAGGTATTGCACTTTATGCCCCGAAAAAATCGACAGTGTTGATAGTGCCCTGTAAAACTTAGGTGTCAGCTGTTGAAAACAGCGCCTTCCACTTTTTCATAAGTTGTGTTTAGTTCTAGTGAAGTAACAAGCTGCATTAATACAGATTTGGCAAACATTTTTTGTATGTACTTTTCAACAAGGTGCCATTATGTATGTAGAAAAGAAAACACCTTAAGTTTATTATTATTCAGTAATTGGAAAATAATTGAAGAAAAAAATTTTTTGTAAATTATTTTTAGTTCTTTGAAACTAATGTATTGATTCTAATGTAAGAAATTACGGAATTAGTGCTTATGTGAACAGGCAGGTAGCATGTGGCAAGTACATATAGTAGTGTGGTAATTAGAGCGCATATCTACTACACCGAAGTATCTCGGTAGGAATCGCAATAGGCCACGAGTTTTATTAAAATGTTTCAAATCCCCCTTTTTACACGAACAACATACGAGTACCTACATTTTTTGTGGAAAAGAAAACTCGATTAGGCTCAAATTTACAGTCTTTAGTTAACTTATGATGTTAATTTAACTCATGATATTTGTATAAAAAATCTTTGGTTTATCTATTGTTATTATTTAACTAAAGACTGTAAATTTGGGAATTAGTAAAACATTTAATGCCTGGCGCACGATGTAGAACGAATATTTCTTTCGTACAAATTACATTTAAAACAATTAAAAATTAATTAGTCGAATGAAATTGAAGTAAATCTATCGGAGATTTCGACGCGCACGACAGTTTCGTCCAACGTACTTATTGTAAATTCTAAGACGAATAATTGTCACGAAAAATTATTAGGTCGTCCAAGTTGTTTCTACAATTTTCTATAGTAGAGCAAAAAAATATTTTGATAAAACTTAGGTTCAGAAGCTTGACAGAAATATCTTAATCAGGGCGTTAAGGAGGCTTTACAGAATATGTATTTCACAGTGTGCTTGTCAAATTTCCCACTGCAAAATGCAAACATGGTGTGTAAAAGCAAAAAGAATTTACTTTTGTAAAACTCCGCCTGAATTTACATTGTAAAAATTTTCAATTAGAACGTATTCTATTTTAAACTAGGTCCGTTGGTTTATTTTTACAATAAAATGAAGTAAATGAGTGAATACTAAGTAAAAAGCAGAATTTACTCTCAAAAAAAATTTGCAAGAACTGTCATTTTGCGCTCTCACATTTTAAAAAATTAATTCTGGTATTCTATTTCTGTTGAAAACTGGTTAAATAGTTGATTTTCTTCTCAATTAGTATCCACTTTACGAAAATTGTAAAGATGGACAATTTAACGCTGATGAGAGGTGTAGCGGCCTTGAAATCAGTACTAATACGTTCTGCTAAAAAAAAAATGATTGGATATAAATAATAATATTTTTCAACATAAAAAACTCTTAGTAATTTTGTATTTTCATTAATTCAATAAAACTGAACTTGAGCCTGATAATATTACTTTTCATATGTAATAATAATATAAAAATATTAAAAAAAAATTTATTTATATTAAAATCTATTTATTAATATATATTATTTAATTTTAAAACCATTGAAGCAACCATATTTGGTTTTATATAGAACGTTTTATCTTCACCTTCACTTGCTTAATTCTTTTATTTTTCAATTTTATGCCAGATATTATTGAAATAATGCAACAAGTCGCAATCTTCACAAAGACAGCTGTTGTAAATTATTATAGGTTATGTCAGATGAAATCAAAAACTCAATTGTGAAAGCGAAACTGCAAATTTATAAAAAAAACCTGATTTTCCAGTGAAAAAACTGCATATAGAACAAAATCCAAAAAATTTATTGTTCATTTAATTTATTTTATATATAAAAAAACTGCTTTACGTACAAGAAAACCAAATTTAAAACTGCACAATGCTTTGAAAAACGGCAAAAAACAGATAAATCTGCACATTTGGCAACGCTGCATACTAGTGATGTTACGAATATCAATTTTTAGTATTCGCGAATACGAATACGAATATTTAAAACAGTATTCGCCGAATACGAATACGAATACGAATATTTCTTTTGAGGTTTATATTTCAAATTTAATTGGAAAAAATCCCTGCCTTTGCGTTAGTAACTATAAATGAGAGACATGATGACTTTACTCATGGATACAAGTGACAGTGACTGTGAAAATGGAGATGAAATTTCTCAACTTAGTTTCCCAGATTCCATTCATCATTTACTTAGAAAAACTATCGCGGAATATATATCGGAAAAACGGGCGGCAAATGACGTTAACCCACTGATATGGTGGAAAGTAAATAAGGAAAAATACGAGCTTTTTTAACCTATAGTCAGGCAATATTTAGTGACACCACCAACGAGTGTTTCAAGTGAGCGAATGTTTAGTGGTGCGGGGCTTATTTATACACCGCATCGTAATAGGCTTGATGGAGAAAAGGCTTCAAAACTTCTATTTTTGAAATTCAACATTCCTCTACTGAGGTTTGATTACTAATTTAACATGATATAAAACTTTAATTTTTGAATACTAGTTGCAAAATACATATATATTTTTGTTTGTTTTTTAAGAAGGTTTTTACTTTGCGTGAAATACAATGGGTTTTTTTAATAAAAATTAATATATTTTTTTACATTTTATGTACTTTTTTTAAACTTTTGTATGATTTTTTTTGGAAAATGTATGGGAAAATTATTCGAAAAATATTCGCTTGAATTTGGCGAATACGAATACGAATACGAATATCTTAAAACAGGCGAATAGTCGAATAGTCGAATACGAATACGAGTATTCGTAACATCACTACTGCATACATTTAAAGTTAATGTTTGGTTACGCGATACTCAACGCTCTAATTTATGTATGGCTGTTAAAGTATGTTTTAATGATGATTATAATTATGTTCTATTGCTATTACTTTCTTGAACACAGATTTAATTTTTACTTAATTGCAAAATTTTGGAATATTTTTTAATTATTTCAAGTGTAGTGTTTAATAATCCAAAAATTCAAAAAGTTAAAGCTTCCCAGTTTCTAGCTTTAAATATTTTCCCCTTTAAAATCTACGAATGTCAGGTCTAGACAAACAAAGATCTACTTGCATACAATTTTATAATTTATTTTCTTTCTACTTACATACATACATACATATATATTTTGCTGTCATTCAAAATTTCACTGCAAATTTAGAAACGCAATTTATACAGATTTTTTAGATGACTAAAACATTTTGACGCTAAATTGTTTTTTATTCTTTAAATTGCATATTGTGTAAGATGCATTTGTTAATTTAAATAAAGAGAATTGTTTTTTTTCTGTTTTGTTTTGGCAACTGTGACGTGAAACGTGAACCGGTGTTCTCTCGCATAAACAACAAAATATTTGCGGCATGTAAATTTATTTATAAAAGTTTTTAATACAACACAAAAAAAAACGTAATAATTAATTTAATTTAACGGAAAAAAATTAAAGGTTATTTTTAAAAGGAATTTCAAAAGACGCTTAATCCTCTTTGAAATGTAATTTTTAACTTTTTTTAAAAAAAAGTTTTGACTGAACAAAATTTATTACAAACTTGCGCATTTAAATACCAAGAATTATACCCTGCATTTGAAATTTTTGTTCTTAATATTTTTCTTATATTTTGCAAAGAGGAAACATTTTTCAGTTTATAGTTTTTTGTGAATTTTAAATTCTAGTTTATTTATTCTATGTATGTCTCATTTGACCTTGAAATTTTACAAATCTATTAAACGTTTAATAAAAGCGGCAGAACTTTCAATGAAATGAAAGCATTAAATTAAATTTAGAAATATAGGGTATGTTAGACAATTGGGAACCACAATATGATTCTGCACGGTACATTTACATACATACGTATATGTACATACATATATATCTACTCCGCACTGCGAAAATCTCATCTTTTTGGCAGCGATTTAAAAAATATAAATTGCTCTTGAAAACTATAAAAGCATACAATTTGCGTCAATATTTTGATTATTTCCATGCTGGCGAATAGTGTGCTTAAAAAAGAGTTCTCTAGCGATATATCGGATATACCAATTAGAAAAAATATAAACACTCAGTTCAATATTTGGTGAAAAAGCTTTTGTAAGACTTTGCAAAGTATACTACGGCCCCAGCCCTTTCATCCTGTATAATTTGTTTCATGTCTCTCAGATCTACAGCAATTTTCCTCTCCCAAAGTCTGATGTGATTTTTACAGTCTTTCGTTATAATTTTTAAAAGATGAAGCCGAAACGTACAAAAAATTATCAATAAAAAACTTTTCGTAACCGACTTTAATTCTTCTTTATTTTTTTTTTTAATTTTTGTGCCCGAATAACTCAATCATTTATGTATCAATGTTCAAGATTCCTTTTTTGTGTGAAAGGGTTTGCCGTAGGCTTGCCACTCTTCTTGATCTTGATTAACAAGAATTTTTGATGTCTGTCAAGAATCAAGAAAAAATACATTTTGTCAAGAACTATTTAAATCCAGAAAAAGTTTGTTTTGAAATTTGTTCAGAGTTTTCCTCAAACAAAGCTGTGTAAAAAAAAATAAAATATACACAACTCTTCATCCGCGAGATTGTGATTTTTACTTAACTTTAATTTAATTAAGCAAAAAATAGGTTTATATTATCACACACACACACATATATATGTAATAATTATTAATGAAAACATGAAATTTTTATTAAATTTCTATTTATGAGTTTTTGTGCTAGTAAATAATAAAATGTAAACATGAAACAGCTGACGCACATATTACATCTGCACTAGTTTATTATTTCCCGGCTTTTTAAAATAGGAGGATTTTTTCCCGGTAATAATGAATTCCTAGGGAATATTTAGAATTGAGCTGGATAGATTTTTGACTTTTAACAACAACTTGGTATGAATTAAGTAACGAAATTATATGGAATTTTACGAGAGTGACCATACAATTTAAG
Organism: Lypha dubia; assembly: GCA_947311025.1. Classification (NCBI taxonomy): domain Eukaryota; kingdom Metazoa; phylum Arthropoda; class Insecta; order Diptera; family Tachinidae; genus Lypha; species Lypha dubia. The sequence continues at coordinate 55,223,270 of OX371264.1, forward strand.
CTCAAAAATTAATGGCTTATAATTAAAGTCATACACAAAGTATATTTTAAGAATTTTAAAGTTAACTTCTGCCAAAAACATCGGCCTGCAAAGCATCTGATTCGCATGTGTCATTAGTTTGCTCAGCTGATACAAAACAGCATATGAAGTGTTTCCAGCCATTGATTTTCAGAACGTACAACGCATCAGACGCGGCGCAGTGATGCATTTCCCAACAGGCCTTATACTCTCGCTGTACTGACAGGCTACTCATTTCACCAACTATATAAACAAAATTAACTCATCATCATTAATAAAGATAATTTTTGTTTGCCCTTAAGTTTATCTGGTTTCCTTTTAATTTTATTATAAAATGATTAATTTTGACATTACATTTTTGTGCTAATTTAGAAATATTTTAAACATTTTTTTAAGAGCTTTATTAAGGCTAAACCATGAAAATATAATATAACATTAATATTACAGCTTCATATGTGCATTTAATTTCTACAAAACATGAGTTACACAAAAATTCAATTAAAATGTGTTTTACAAAGAATTTTAAAATTAAAATTACTATCTCTGAGAATTGTATGTTATTACTTGAAAGGGTTGTTAATTTCATGTGTACAAAAGCCAGATATGATTTGTAGGCATTATTAATAATTACGGCGTGAAGTTTACAAATTATACTGTTGATAATAAATTGTACTTCTTTTTTTTGCATTATATATATATATATATATATATATATATATATATGTATATAAAATAATTTTTGAATGAAAGGAAATAAATTAGTCTTGAAAGCCTGGTTCCAGAGCAAACATTTTAAGCCAATCAAATTTAAGAAAATAAATTTATAAAATATTTTTTTTTATTAAAAGTTGGCAAATTTTACAAAAGTAATGATTTTTATTTGTAATGATTTTTATTTTTAAAAAATAAAAATCATTACTTTTGTAAAATTTGCCAACTTTTAATAAAAAAAAATATTTTATAAATTTATTTTCTTAAATATATATATATATATATATAAATAAAATTAAAAATAAAAATCATTACAAATAAAAATCATTACTTTTGTAAAATTTGCCAACTTTTAATAAAAAAAATATTTTATAAATTTATTTTCTTAAATTTAATTGGCTTAAAATGTTTGCTCTGGAACCAGGCTTTCAAGACTAATTTATTTCCTTTCATTCAAAAATTATTTTAATTGTGTGTTTGCATTTTTTAAAAACTGTATAAAAATACACTTTTGTAGAATAATTTTTTTTGTTATATAAAAACCAAGTTAAATGACACTATCCCTAAGCAAAACTAGTAGTTACGTTTTTTGGTCATCTGTTTAATAAATGTGAACGTAACTTAAATAATTTTATTTTCACATTAAATTTCCTATTTATTTCTATTGATTATTTCTGTTAAGTTTTTTTTATTTGATTTTGATAAGTACATTGAAATGACTTGCAAATTTTATTCATTTCTTTGTTTTGTGTATAGACTTCGTCCAGACGACAAATAAGTTGCAAATGGTGCTGCTAAGCCTTGAAATTTTATATAAAAAACAAAAAACTGAAAACTTCTATACATGTTTGTATGTATTGGATTTTTAGTTGTTTTGTAAATTTGAATTAGAGTGCAACATATGCATGCACATACTTCTGAAAACGGTTTCAACAAAGATTATTAAGGAAAATTTTGGTTTTGGGGCTTTTCACGCAATACGTACTTAACGTTATTTTTATACTCTATTCTTAACGCTTTTTATGAAAATTTCAGTATATATTTTTTAACTAATCCGTACCAAATAATCAACCCTACAAACTATAATTGCCATGCAACGAAATAGCGAAATGAACTTTACTTAATTGCACCCAAAACATAACATAAGCCAGTGCGGGTAACTAATTGATTAAACAAATTATAAATTGCAAACTTAAAATTCATTATTTAACCTTAATATTATTGTAAATTCATACAAACAATTAATTATGTGGTTATTTCAATTGTACTTTTACACGCCCTTAATCTTATATAAATTTGTACATTGAACTTTTTCTGTTCACTAGTTGCGAGTAAATAATTTGTGTTTTATTTTTTATTTAAAACAATATATAATTTATTTAATAGAAACCACTACATATTCAATAAATAGTGCGATAAACTAAATCGTATAATATGAAATATGTAATACAAAAACAAAAACAATTTGTTGTTGCGATTGTGAGTCAGTAAGAAAATAATATGTATTAATACGAGTATGTACTTATGCTCTGCGTATGAGTATTAGTTTCTTCACTAAAATCGCACGATATGAATTTATTATCTATGGCGGTCAGTGATGCCAACTCTTGCAACATCAAAGGCACTGTGAGCCCATGGAAATAGGGTAAAAAAGGGTAAAACTGAAAACAATTTCGGGTAAAAAAGCACTAACCTAATTTTGTTTTGGGTCTGGTGGATCAAAAGACAGCCTTGGCTGTACTGAAAAAATTGTATTTGGATCTATTGCTTTTTCATGTTTTTTTGTGCGACTTAGTCGGAGTAAATCGCTTTTATAGAGCATTTATTTCACAATTACAACAAATGCAATATGCTTTTAGTTCATCTTTTGCTGGTCTAAGCCACCTTTTGAAAGTTATATCATTCTCCCAGGCTTTTCTATTTATTCGTTTTTCCGGCTGTACGAAAAATCGCCCAAGTTAAAATCGACCGAATAATATGTAGGATCGCCCAAAAATTGTTTTAAATCGACTTTGGGCGATTCAACATTTTCAGATATTTGGGTATTTGTTCATAATGAATAATTGCCCAATTTTTGTAAAGAGTTAAAAAACCCAAAAAAATTTTTGGGCGATTATTCATTTCACACTTTTGGATTTTCCTTCATCTTTTTTGTGCTATCGGGCACTGTTTTTTGGGTGTTTCTTCACTATGACGAATCACCTAACTCTTTTGGGCTTTACTTCAGTTAGCTGCTTTGTGCGATTTTCACTTGGGCGATAATACGTACAGCCCGTTTTTCCATCTAAAGGAAAGACATTGTTAGATGATGAACTTTAACACATATAAAATGAATGAAGAAGTTACTTTTAATAACTGGCAGTTTCTTGCTTATATTTACACAACAAGCAAATCAACGGATATGTAAATTAAATGTAAATCGTTGCTAAAGAAATAAATCATGAAAGTTTTTCACGAATTAAAACGAATTCTAGAATTCAAACTCTTAACAGTTTGCGAGTACTCATCAAAATATAGATGCAAATAATACGCAGTTGGTTAGAAAAGTATTAGGTGGGTTTAAAGAATATGTAGTAAGAAAATGCATTAATGCCAAAAATTTTGATTATTTAAAAAGCACTGTGAGAAATTGTTAAAAGCACTATAAATACCCGCTTTTCAAAAACGGGTATTTAATAAAATTTCGGGTATTGCTTGAGTAAAAAAGCACCAAAATGGCAACGCTGATGGCGGTACCTATTCAGTGTTTGGTGCAAACGGCAACACTGTATGTGTTGTTGCTGAATTTTATCACAAAGCTACGATATTTTTTGTTTGCCCGTCTGCAAGGCCATTTGCATCAAACACTGAATACTGCAATTATGTACGCGTATGCACATACATCAATACATACATACTCAAATGTGTAGTCGATCTTGTAAATGTCTATCACATTTGTGCGTAATAATTTTGGGCTCTAACTTTCCTAACAGTTTTCAATAAAGAAGAGATTTTTAATTTTGCGAAAAAATATCTGATTAAATTTTCGAAATTTGTAGTTTTGTACTACAAAATATAGGGCTAAAAAACTTACCCCAGCCTTCCTGACACGATCGGGGTGGTTTGAATCGGTGACAGGGCACCTGCAGGATATTGGATAAACGATTGACTTTGCTATATGGTATCACAAAGGGACCAAATTTAACGGAACTACCTGCGCCACTTCTTAGGCTGTGACGGCTCCCGAAAACCCAATCTAACCTAGTTCTGCACTAACCCAGACTACTGTCGCTCTATTGCAAATTAAGAAAATTGTTTTAGACATTATAGTTCATCCTTAAATTATTACATGGTTCTAAGTTTTCGTTACGGAATTATAGGGTTAAATATTTTGTTATTTTAATTAGTCACATCTGTAATAGTAGGAAAAGCATATTAAAATATGCATTTTAAATTATTTGAAAGTTCAATAAAACACCTTTTCAATGGCATGTATATAAAATGTTTCAAGTTAAATTGTCCGTTGCAATGCACATCCAACTTTTATAATTTTGTATTTTATTATTTCGTATTTTTTTGAGCAAAGTAAACGTAACAACATTTGCACTTAATGGCCACAAATCGAAAGACATTGATTGCAATGCACTATAAAATTTTAGAATTTTCATATATTAATACAGGTATAACGAACGAATAAAGAAATTTTAATTATTTTTTTTTTTATATTTAAAAAGACAAGGACAATGCATTTTTCAATTTATTTCATTTTAGGAAATTATTAATATTTTGACATCAAAAGTTGTATGCAAATAAGATGTTGGCAAAAGAGATTATATCAGACTTGTTAAACACCTTACATGGAATGACAAGGCTAACTTTTAACGATTCAAACAGTCCGGACTTACCGTTTTTTTGCTAATTTTCAATACGAATCTGGAGAATAAGGCGGCAGATACAAAATTTCTGCACCAACCCCTTTAGCAAGCTCGATAATCTTATCAGAATTATGAAAAGTAGCATTGTCAAGAATGACAGTCTGTCCAGGTTCCAAGATCGGTGTCAAAAATGGCTCAACCATCCATTAAAAACATCCATATTACAGTGGCCTTCAAAGGTTAACGGAGCAACTATCTTTCTTCCACTTAAGGCTGCAACTATACTGATTCGTTGAGTTTTCTTTTCAGATTTTAAGGCATAAGGGGTAGTATTCGGTGCTATCAATGCCAGACTCATCTATATACACTAACCCCCTAATTCATAAACGATTATTAAAGTTATTGTGGCGTTAGTGTTCGAATTTTGTATGGGAAACCCGGTTTTAATCTGCACTTTAACTTTATAAATCGTTTATGAATTACGGGGTAAGTTTTTAGGTTCTTTTGTCGTTATAATTTTCAAAAATTCAATACGAAGCGTCTTAAGAAAAATCCTTACATTTCAGACCAAGACCCAAGCCTGTGGCTCTTCTAGTGTCTTCGGAAAATCGATTTCACGTACAGACCGACGGATAGACGGACATGGCTCATTCAACTTTCCTATTTATAAGGATTCTGAATATATATACTATATGGACCTCATATAAATATTGTGGAAATTACACACGCAATGACAAACATTTTTCGGTGAAGGGTTTAATAACGAGTAAGTTGAGAAAAAGTGCAGCAATAGAAATGTTTAGCGTTTCCTCTGCATAATCGAAAAATTTGCTGAAAATTTTTCAAAATATTTTTAAATGCAGACATTTCTACAACATAACAACAAAATGTACGTATGTACATATTTGCAATTTGCTTTGTTGGCACTAAAAAAACAGGAGCAAAAATAAAATTGCGTATTCGATAAATTTCAAGTAAAAGTAAACAAAAACTATGACCGCTATATTTTTATATGTCAATCATGGCAACGAAAAGTGCTCAGCAGGGTTATACTATGTTCACACGGACCGAAATTATAGAGGTTCGCACTCTCATTCTTGGTTCGCGGGCCAACCTTGATTGAACCTACATGTTTCGCCATACAAAATTTTGATTCATTTTGAACCTTGTCGCGAACCCGTATAATTTACTATCATCTCTAATTTTGATAACAAATTATCGCTAGTTTATCTGAACTAGTTGTCCAAAAACATTTTAACAAAGAAAAACAATTGATAAGTGCTAAATTTTAATAAAAACATTGAACAAATAAAAAGCATATATTTATATTTATGTAAATAATTAAATAAAATGGAAAAACAATAAATAATATTAAATAACCAATTACGAACCAATCTAGAATGTGTCGTGTGAACACATAGGTTCGCCATCGTGGTTCATGGAGTGAACCTAGTGTTTCAGTTCTTCGTGTGAACATAGTATTATAAACCACATTGCAAGGAACAGCAATACTACACAAATATGTGAAGAACATTATTTCTAGACATGGCCAGATGGCGCCTCAGTAGATACGATTTTACAATTATTACTGACTTTACTAACTAACTTGTTTTTAGTAAATATTTTTCTGTTATTTTCATATATTTCTTGAAAAAAAGAACCATTTGTATTTCCTTATATTAATTAAATGTTTGCAGAATTTTGTGTAAAAAAAGGGCATTAGCGCATTTTGAACTCAAATTGAGTAAAATTTTCCAAATTTTAATGAAAAAGCTTTACCGCGGCAGTCCCGGAGTGCGACATGTCTTTTTTTTTTTAATCAATTGCCCAGAGATGGTAATTAAAAGAAATTAAAGATGTGTTAACATCTTAACATTAACAACACGAAATTAAAGATGTTGGGAAATAATTTTAATTTATCCTTTTATTTTTTTTTTCAATAGGTATTGTTTTCACTTCATTGTAAATATTTAGGAATTATATACACAGCACTTACTAAATTTAGATATTTTAAGATTACTTTGAGTATAAGTTATGATTAAAAATGTTAATCCAAAATGTATTTAAAAAATTTTTAATTAAAATTAGTACGTACTCGTATGTAACAAAATTTAATTAAGCTAATTATTAAATATATTAAATAAATTTTTTGGGATTAAATAATCTGGACTTGAAACCAACTTTTTACACTGGATTAAACAAAAAAATATCGGTTTTATTGGGATTATTGTTTTTTCCTATGTAGTTTTTGCTATTTAAATTCTCCACCAATGTTATATTTTTTTTTTATGGAAAAACTTGACGATTTACTAAGAAGATTATCTGGCAACTACAAAATATGTGATAAAAAAAAGCATATACAGTCAAATCCCGATAATTCGTACCCCTATAAATCGTAATTCCCGATAATTCGTAATAAACTGTCGGTCCCTTGAAAAAATCTCGTTAATTCGTAAAATTTCCATACGTTTTGGTCCCCTCGCTAATTTGTAATTTTTTTTTTAAATAAAATCTTCTTTACCTCTTATAAATCGTAATTGTGTGCTAACTACCACTTATAATTCGTAATAAAAACAACAGAAACATGGAAAGAATGATTTCTTGTTTACCCCTATTTGTTTTTTTTTTGCGAGGGTTTTTGCTTGTGTGTGTGTTTATTCTTTTAAGATCAGTTTGTTACATAAATAATAAAGAAAAATGTCAAAGCGCGCGCATAAAACTCTGTCGGTGTTACAAAAAACAACAAATTTTTGCAGCCACTGACAATGGAGAGAAAAAAATAGACGTGGCTGAGCGATTTGAAATTGCTCCATCGACTCTTACTTCAATCCTTCAAAAACAATTGTTTTTATGTTTTTTTTTATCGTTTTAGTAAAACCCCGTTAATTCGTATTTATTTTATTTTAACCCCGTTAAATCGAAATCCCGCTAAATCGAAAACCCCCCTAATTCGTAAGAAATGGCCGGTCCCTTGCCATTACGAATTATCGGGATTTATTTATGTATTTATGTATTTATAAGTAAAACAATTCAACAGATGTTGTTGCTGGGAGAGCAAAAACAAAACCAAAATAAATGAGATTACCCAAAAAAAAAAAAACAACCAAAAATGACGACGATTGATGCAATAATATGCAGTTTACAAGTTGCAATGAAGGCACAAATGTAAGCACATACATACATATGTACATAAGTATATATGTATGCTTGTATGTAAATATAAAATTTTGTAAGCTTCTTCTACAACATGTTTTAATAAATTACATTTTTTTTGTTGTTGTCGGTGTTTTGCGGTGTTATCAGCTGAGGAGAAAAAGGGGAAACGAGAAATCGCCAACACAAAACGAAGCAATTGTGCCAAAGTCCAACTCACATGTGTTTGTGTATTTGCAAATAATAGAAATACTAATAAAAATAACAATAAAAGATAAAATTCTTTGTTTGTGAACGGTGTAAAACATGCAGAAGAATTATTTCTTTTAGGAATTTTTTTCAATTTAATTTAATTTTTGTCAAAAAATACTGTATGGATTTTTATAAAATTTGATGTGGGGTTTGATATCAGTAGTATCCCGTTTAGAATATAAAATCTACCTTTTAAGGGAATACAAAAGTACAAATATTATAAAAATGATGCTTTTAGATAATTAACACATTCTGCTGTTGGACCCCTGGTCATATTTATAGCGGTAACTTTAAACAATGCCTACATAAATCCATACATATGTACATACATATGTAAAGAACTATATACATATGTACCTATTATGCATTATTTATAATCATTATATGCATACATATACATATGTATGTATGTATGTATGTATGTATATTGTACCTTTTGTATTATATTATTTTTTCATATCTAGTATCAAATAAATTTATTTACCTGTTGTATGTGGTTGGTGAAGAAATTGTTTAAAATTTCTGTTTCCAAGTAGGTAGGTACGCAAATAAATAAATATATAATTGGCGATTTTTTTCCTTTGCTATTTTTTTTTTATTTTCAAAAAACTAGCGAGTTTTGTTTTTATTTGTATGCAGTTTTATTGCAACTTTAGTTATATTCTTCAGCACACAAACTCACTCTATTTCACAATGTTTTCTCTTGAATAAGTATAAAACTAAAGTGCCGTTTAAATTGGTGTTAGAAAACTTTAATTTTTAACTTATTTTACATTTTCTTATGTATGTTTTCAGATAATTAAATTTTGTCTTTGTCTATGTATATATGTAGGGAATTTTCCCTTCACTTAACTTTTTCTTTTATTCAAATTTTTCTCTTTAAACTATTCTCCTTGTAGTTGTTCCGACAAGTGCGATTATTAAACTAAAACTTGCGCGTTTACGGCCTCGAATGTTATAAGAAAATAATACAATAACGAGCAAACGAACGAACCATAGCAAAATTGAATGAATACAATAACAAATACAGCACTCGAAAAAACGATTTTAATCAAATTATTCTACTCGAGCAAAACACAAAAATATTAAGAGAAAAAATTTATTAAATACGCTCTTGCGCATTTTGATTGTTAAAAACGAACACCAACCGCCAAAACAAAAACCACTAAAAACGCCAAAAAAAAAGGGGGGATTTTGATGTTGTTTCCAGAATACTCTTTCTTGTTTTGTTAGTGTTCTCTTAAAGATCAGTATAAGCATGTAAAAAAGCTATCTGTATTGTTTTTAAACAGAAAATCTTTTATTACTTGTCTGTAATTTTACTGGTATACAGTTGTGAACCATTGTATTGATTCCCCAATTTAAAGAGTGGTGTCCCCATTAAAAAGCTTAAAATCCCCGAAAATATAATCATCCTTATCGGATATAGGAGGCGAACATTTTGTTCACGTAAAATAATTCTCATAGAAAAAAAAAACTGGTAAGCCAAATTAGAAATTGGGTCTCTCACACAACAAGAACGCAAAAATTGTCCATTACAATTCTATGGAAAGGGAACAGGTTTCACATGATCTTTTATTCCCTATAAGCGTGATTTACGAGTATATTAAGCAATTTTAGAGGCCTTCCTAGAGATTCTTTAAGATCTAGTACTCCTGCTCGCTGACCTTCTCAAGAAGGCCTTATGGAAGGCCTACCTACTCCCTTCTAAAAATGTGATTTTTATTATGTGAATGTGTACATAGTTAACAAAAACATGTCATCAAATGTAAAGAAAACCCTGAAATTCAACATAATACAATAATCACTATTTTGTAGAGTTGATATTTTGGCACTTTCATGCGTTTTTACTACGTTTTTGCATTTCTAAAGGTAATTTAAAAATATATTTGTGACTGAATAAGGCCTTCTACCAGGCCTGTGTAAGAAGGGAACTTCGAAGACCTTGGCTGGCTAGGACATCGTGTGTAAAAAATGAATGATTATGTAATGGGGCAAGAGGCCAAGTAAGGTCTTCCAGAAGGCCTGCTTAGTGCTTCTTTGCGCCGCTGGGTTCATATGTATAATAACAGGTCCATTTGTTTACTTTTACAGTAAAATGCAGTAACTGAGTAAAGAGAAAAATTTACTCTCCAAAAAAATGTTTGCCCAAAAAAGTACGCGAACGGAAAAATTGTAAAAATTCGTAAGATTAAGGCAACTAAAGGAAAATAAATGTAGTGTTGGTTGAAAAATTTTTTAATTTTTAAGCCATTGCATAGCTTCTATCGCGGACTTTGAGGGGACAGAATCAATAAATTTTGAAACGTTTGTTTCTTAAGTCTTTTGTTTTTGAAACGAAAAAACCTGACACTAAGTTTGTTTCGTAAGTCTTTTGTTTTTGAAAGGAAAAAACCTGACACTAAGTTTGTTTCTTAAGTCTTTGGTTTTTTTAAGTACATACTTAAATCGCACAATGTATGTTAACCCCTAAAGTATGCTATTGATTTTGATTTCATTAGCATACAGTATTGCCAGAAAAACAACGGAGTTATTAAACAAAACGTAATAATATAATAGCATAAGTTGATAAAAAAATGCTATGCAATAGCTTTACCGCGGCAGTCCCCGAGTGCCACATGTCTTTTTTTGGATATTTGAACAATTTATTCATCGGTACTCGATTAAATACTTTTTATAACACAAATATTTTAATAAAACATAAACAATTTAATGTATGTAATCTCTCCATTTCTCTTCCATTGTGTGGTTAAAATTATTCAAAGTATGTACATGAAAATTTGTTTTTGCTACTGAGCATTACTAAGTACTCAACTACTTTAGAATTTCACAACTCCAAAGAATTAAAATAACACCTCCACAAAACTAAAATAACTTTTACTTTCCATTAAAAGGCATGTACGTAATTGTGTCACAAACAAGTTCAATAAATATTTTAGTCACAAATTGCACACTTTTTGTTTGTTTACCTTTTGAATCTTATAATTTCTTGTTTTACTAAACTTTGCTGCGAAAAATTTCTGTAGTAAAAAGTTGCAAGTTCTCAGCAGCGTTGTCAACTTGGTGCGTTTCGCACCTTTTTTGGTGCTTTTCTAAATGTTTTGTGCGAAAAATATCTGAGTTGGTGCGTGGTGCGCTTTTTCTTTAATTTTGGTGCGTTTTTTTAATTTTGGGTGGCTCCAAATCATATTAACAATAAACACAATTTTTTGTTTCAGTATGAGAAAAAAGAATTTTGTACAAATAATACAACTGTTTCAATACCATTTCATTCAATTGTGTACAACTTTTACATTCAATTTTACAGACCATAATAAGAGCAACCATTAATGATGTTTAAGAGGCACCAAAACACATTTACAAAAACCGTTAAACCGTCTTGTTGTTATAGATAATTTTAACATTTCATTATAAGAAACTAGATATATCCGGTGCGCTTCGCTACCCCCTCGTTATAAAATAAAAGTCCTATTGTGAAAATTTAATGACGATCGGTCCAGTAGTTAAGCCTATATTACGATTTTTTATTTTCCTATAAAGGGGCGTGGTCCCACTCACTTTTCTCCTAGTACGTATTCCTAATTATGTCAATACTATATGTACCAAATATCATCGGCGTAGGTCAAAAAATGCCCAAAATATGGCGATTTCAATTTTTGGGTTATATGGGAGCTGCCACGCCCACTTGTCCGATAACGCCCATTTTTGTCGTGATTACTCACATTAGTAACATATGAACTATTGCAATGTTTCAAAACTCTTGCTATCACAATAGTCAAGATATATGATGTTATTCAATTTATGTGGGAGGGGCTACGCCCACTTGAAATATTAAAAGCCTAAAACCATCCTCTATAAATTCCCTTTTGAATGACACCAGTTTGGGTCAAATCGGTTGGATAGTTTCCGAGTCTATAGCGAACATGGGTACAAACATTTTTTGTATTTTATATACATATATAGATAGATTTGTTGTCCCTTTTAGATTTTCAGAGTACATAATTGTTTTTTGTCGTAAAAGTTGCTGTCAAGTCTGTTAAAGAGCTTAGCAAAAACAAGGTATTCTTGAGACTTGCGATCATTGTTCGTTTTTTATAAGATACGCAAAAGTTTATATAAAGGGTTGTAAGACTAAAATTAATAAAATTTATATTTACTAAAAGAAATATTTAAAGCCGCGGTGCCCACAAGTTCTTTATGGAAGAGCAAACACCAATACATTTAAAGAAAAACAAATTTTTATTCAAAATTTTTTGTTGTAAAAACAAATACATGCAAAGAAAACACAAAAAATATATTTCATATATATATATTTCATATCATACGTTAAACAAAAACAAAATGTACATTGATGATGGCTGTCGTCAATGTTTACCAGCAAAGCATACAAAAGTGTTGTTGCTTTGCTCTTGCGTGTATACAGTGAAGAACGACAAAAAAAACTAATAAGACAAAGTTGTTTGTGTATTTCGCATTGAGGTTGCTGAGAGCTGTATGAGTATTTTAAAACACGCAGCCTATAGCTAAGAGTATTACAAAAACAAATGAGAATGAAGAGCATAGGGCCTGGGCACCAATGATTTAAAGTAAGTGTCAAGAATAGAGTCTAAAAAAGGAGATCAAAAGCGAAATACAAAAGGATTTGGGAATCACAATGTGAGTTTAAGCAATGGATTCGGCCTTGACCAAATAATAACACAAAAACAAGATGTTTTTATTGAAAATGCGATATCACGCTTAAATATCCAACCTTGTTCGGCATGCTGGAACACGGACACACATTGCAGCTTTAAGCCCATTTAGCTACAACCGATGCACTTCATGCATTGGCACAATATTATCAACATTAGAATTTTGGACTAAAGTTAAATGTTGTAAAGACGCAAAATTAATTCAATAAAAATTTTCAATAAAAAAAATCTGAACTTGGTGCGTTTTTTGTTAAATGGCGCGTTTTTTTCTCCATTTTGGTGCCTTTTGAAATTTCAAAGTTGACAACGCTGGTTCTCAGTTAAGAACTGTCACTTTACGCTCTCAATTGGTGTTCTCATTTACTATATTTTGTGCAAACGAACGCAATTTAGTTAAATGCAGTAAAGTTCATTAAAAAATAGTAAAAACTTTTGCGTACTCGAACACACTTGTTATTGACATATTTACTTAGGAATAATTAGAAATAATTATTGAAAATTTAAATAACAAGTGAAAAAAATGCCAAAATAAAAAAAAAACAGATTACATATCATATACTGAAAATGAAAAATACCCAAATCCGTCCCGACGAAAATCAACAGCTAAACAACAGCTAAATCTCCACACCTGGCTACACTGTTGTGGACGCACATTTATGCTTACCAGCATAAGAGTATAAACACAATGTTTGCGGTGCGGTGCGATTTCTCGTTGCGGGAGAGAGAAGTAAACATAATACAACGGAAGACGGTGACGGCAATAAATTTACATTTTTATTAATTTATATGTGTATACATTCAAACTAGACATGTGCAAGTGTCGTGAATTTTCCGCGTGACGCGTGACTCACGTGATTCGTGATTACAAATTGATAAAATCACGCGTGTGTGCGTGATTGTGATTCAAATATATAATACCGTGCGTGACCATGCGTGATTTTTTATTACAATTTTCACGCACACAAAACAGTTCTATATGTTAAAATTTCCCTTACAAATGCAGACATCCATCTACATACATACATATCCATGTACGTACATACATATGTAGATATGAAAGTCCGTTTTGTTTTCTGTATGTTTAATCAGATAATGGAAATATGTAATGTGATATTTTATCTCATTGGTGTTATAAAATATATGTATGTACATATCAATAAAACACTATCTTGAACCGTAGTATGTAGTATCTACATACATACATACACCTTTGGAAATCTTACTTTAACCTAAACCTAACAACATTACATATAAGTAATAAATTTCAATAACCTGCCTTGGCAGACAGTGCTAGATTTTTTATATTAAGTTTATCCTTTGTATTGCTAATTTTGCGAGCTTATCATAAATTTTTTTTATTTAATTGAGATCTTGAAGTAAATAAAGAAATTAATTATAAAATAAAATTTTTAGCACCTGCTAAATCTTTTATTGCAAAATTTGTATTTCACCGTGAGCGTGCGTGCAAAATTATTCCCGTCGTCCGTGAAAGTACGTGAATAAACATATTGCGTTCGTGAGCGTGCGTGAAAAATATTTATGTTTCGTGAGCGTAATTTTACTCACGCGCACAACTCTAATTCAAACATACTTCAAAAACATTTTTTTTTGTTTACTTTATTCAAAAACTATGGCAACATCAGAAAGAGAAAGAGTATCAAATATTGAGAGAATAAGAAAGTCCGCAATGAAAATAAAATAGATTTTAATTTTATACCGTTCCGCACTGCGGTTTTTTACTTCAAAATCGTATGAAAAACCGCACCGCAATAAAATATCGTTACATTGTGTTCAGACTCTAAAATAGATTTTAATTTTATACCGTTCCGCACTGCGGTTTTTTACTTCAAAATCGTATGAAAAACCGCACCGCAATAAAATATTGTTACATTGTGTTCAGACTCTAAAGGTAAAAAACAAGTTTTTCTTGCAATTCAACTTTTTATTCCTACTACATATGAAGCATACATACATACATACATAAACACATATATACTCACAGTTGGCCAGATCGTCTAACACGATACGCAAGCAAGAATATCATATCTCACCAAATACGGCTGTTCTGTTTATTGACGTATCCATTCAAACAAAAGTGAGCTTCATCGTTGAACAAAATTATTTTAATTTAAATTAAATACGTATTTCGAACAGAACCATGATTTATAATGTAATAATAAATTTGCAGAAGTTGGAAGCGTTATTCAGGCGTCAGTCTATTCATATTGAAATTCCAAACCAAACTAAACATAAATCACTTGACAAAATGTACACCAGTTAAAAGTTTTGACAACTTGAAGTTTTATACCTCTATAAAAACACACTTTATAAATCTGTAGCTGAGAAGTAAACTACACCGGTTAAATTTTTTCAAAATGCGTTTTTTATTACAGTTTTAATAAGCTTTTTCCATTTATTCGACAGGTAATTTCAAGTATGTAGGTCTTGTTTCAAGGGGCACAGTAAAGCTCAAAATCATGTGGGAAGTAAGAACATCAAAACCTTTTTAAAAAGTAACAGCAATATTATGGGATAGTATTGGGTGAAGTGGTTGTCTGGTTGACTACTAAGCAAAAAATGACTTACAACCTGGGTTCAAAACCTGGTCAGAGCAAAACAATCAACATCATCAATTTCTCTGATGTGCATTAGTGTAACATTGTATTAATTGTTGTCGGACTATTTTTTAAGTGATGAAGGCATAGCAGTTGTCACTAAAAACTATTCCGACGGCGATTGACACTGTTACGAGCTAATGTACACAACATCGCCCTCACGGAGCCAAAACTGCATAATAGAATCAAGAAGATTTTCTGTATGAAACGCTTTTAGGCTAAGGGGTATTCCAGCAGAAAGAAGCGAAGATTTTTTCGAAGAGATTCCTTATTGTTTTTATGTGGTAAATCTTATTAATTTTTTCAATAAGGAAAACACATAAAATCAAGAAGAAAACTTGTTATTTACAATTTTTTTATCCAATTTCCGTTATTTTTGGCACCAAAAAAATAATCCAAAGAGAGAAACTTCTTGATTCTATTAGGTTTTCATATGAATTGTAAATAAAAGGGGTTTCTTATTGATTTCATTAGGTCGTCTTATTGTTTTTTTTTCAAAAAGGTTTTCTTCTTGATTTTATTAGGTATTTTTATTGTTTGTTTCAATAAGGTTTTCTTCTTGATTTTATTAGGTTCATGTGTAAATCATCTTCTTATTTTTTTAATAAGAATATCTTCTTGATTTCATTAAATTGATTTCAATAAATCATCTTCTTAAACTGGCTGCTAACATGTATACTATAGTATGGTGTAGTAATAAGGTGGTTAGAGTGCCAATCTACTAAACCGAAGTTCCTTGGTTCAACTCCCTGAATACGTAAGTTTTATAAAAATGTTTTCATCACCCCTCTATCCAGATATAATACAAATACATGTTGTAAATAAGCATTCGGGACGTACCATGACGTTCTGATGACACCAAATTTGTATTTTCTAACATCACAACAGAGAAAACAGTGCCTAATAAATACCTAATAAAATAGAACAAAATTAATAAGATATCTCTACGAATTTTTTTCAAAAAGGAAGTCTTATTATTTTTTGAAAAAATCAATAAGAATACCTAATAAAATCAAGAAGAAAACGTTTTTGAAAAAGTCAATAAGAATACCTAATAAAAACCATAAGTTTTCTTCTTGATTTTTTCAATAAGGTTTTCCTTATTAAAATAATAAGACTTCCTTCTTGAAAAAAACCATAGAGATATCTTATTAATTTTGTTCTATTTTATTAGGTATTTATTAGGCACTGTTTTCTCTGTGCTCCTGCGTCGGTTAGCAGAAAACGTCGGCGAAGTGGAACAATTAATAAAATATCTGCTCCAGCTTAAGAATGTTAATGCGTCTAACTAACACCAGAGGCGCTACAACACTGCTCTAAAAATTAACGTAACGAACAATAGCAGTTGTAAAAGAATTAAGCTTTCTACATATTCAATATCTAGACGTAGTTTTAATAAAAATATATTCTACAATGGCATTCACGGTTTCTGTTGAATGTGCGGGGAATAAGGGAAGACAGAAACTATACAGCATATCATCTTTCAATGACAGCGTTGGCGATATCGCGAAGTGTAAACTTACGGATATCAGGGACTTTATCATGGAAATAACTGACAGATGCTGGGGGATTTTTCTGATTTTCTTTCTTAGGCATAAAAGGCGGTTAAGTGAATTAAGAAATAAAATTAGGTGAAGAGAATAAAAATGGATTAACTTGGATTTTCGAATGGAGACGTACTTTACAGTAAGTGCCCCTACTAACCTAACCTAAAATTTTCTTGGTGATTTTTTTCCTATACATTTGGGGATAAGAAAAAATACTACCTGGCATCCTTGTGTTAGCATATGCCTATATATATGTACGTGCGAGTGTTTGTGTTGGTAGTATGTATGTATGTTTCGTTAGCCAGAAACTTCAAGATGTTTGTGAAATATATTATTAACTGCAACAAAAACAAAAAGGGGGTGTGTGTGATGCTATTTTATCGCTTGACATATTCATAATACCTATTTTGTTTTGTATAATTAATTTATTATTTTGAAAACATGTAAATATGCATGAGTAGATAGATAGACAAAATTTATCTAGAGCATATTTTGTTTTTAAAACGATTTGAGGTTGGAGCAATAGTGGCCTGATCCGAGATGATTTGCAAAATCAATAACAACAAAATTGAAGTTGTTTGAACGGCCGTAGGTAGATAGGCTGTACCTCGTAGGTATGTAGTTCAAGCAATAATCAAACTGATTTAAAGTAAGTAAATGCGGTTGAAGGTACATAAATTTGTGACAAGGAGTAGTATTTTTTTTTCAAGCAACAATATGAGAAAAGTATGATGTACGTGATTTTCAATGGTTTTCATTGTTAAAGGTGGTAATCACAGGCTAGTGTAATTCATTTACCAATTTATTGGCTATATGTGTATGTTAGTTTATTCTTGCCAACGTTTGCTACTCTGCTATTACGCGATTTGTTAATTTTAGAGCAATGTGCAACGCCTCTGTTCTTAAGTAGACGCATTAATTGTTTTATTTCGCCGATCAGGTTTTGAACTCGGCTGGTTTGTTTTGTAGATAACGCGCTAACCACTTCAGCCAACACCACCCTCATTGCGTTAAACTATTCGTGCATAAAATTAATAACAACATATTCCAATAATTTAATAAAATTTATCAATGAATGGTGCGATTGGATGCTCGGTGAGAAAATAGGGAAGCAAATAATTTTTATACTTTTAGGTGATTTTTTTTTTTGGTAAGAAAAAGCTGACAGCAAAACCTACATACATATGTACATACATATTTGAAACTCGACAAAATAAGCCTGCATATTAAAATGTCAGATTTACACTATTTATGCGTGTGAAAAGTGGAATGCGGCAACAAGTGACATTCAATCCAGAATCTTTGTCAACAAATAATAATAATGAATTCCCATTGATCCTATGCGGAGCATAAGGCATCAATAAATTGGTTGAACATCTTCCTGTCTTGTATCAAGGCTCTCATTTCACCCCAGGTTTTAGCCATTCCGGCCACTTCTGCGTCGATTTGCGTTCTTCATGTATGTACTGAAGGTCCTCTTCTTCGACTTCCTTGCGGATTCCAGGCGAACGTTTTTTTATTTCTGTGGCCATGATTTGTTGGTTGTTCGCAAAGCTTGTTGTTGGACACCACTCTAGGCCAGAATAATCGCAATATTTTGCGAAGACACTGATCCACAAGTACTTGGATCTTCTGCATGTTTCGAGGGTAAGCATTCCATGTCTCGTAACCGCCCACAAAAAGAAGCACCTCCCATTTATGAAAAGAAAAACCAACCAACATTCCATCGATTTGGAAAGACGCTGGTCACATGTTGTGCAGACCACCAAATGATGATGTTAAATAGAAAATATAATGAAATCCACAAGTCAGATGTCGTATCGGAAGCCCAAACAACACATGAATATATTACAGCGTGGTCAAACATCAAGATGAAAATCGATTAAATACACTATTCATGGTTGGAAATATAATATCTGGCAACACTGAAATTTGAAAATATATGAGAGATTATCTTGTTTGCGTTTCCGGAAAATAATGTTCTGCTGAAAAAACCGCTTGTCATTAACATAAGAAAACAAGCAAAGAAAATTTCATCAATGAAACTGAAGAGCCGAAAAGACTAAGACCGAGGAAAGAAACACAAATACATACATAAATAAAAATTTGTAAATAAAAATTAGCAGAGAAAAAACAAATTTTTAGTATATGACCGGGCAAATACAAGGTCAGTCTGTCTATAAGGAAGAAAATGTTAATAAGTAGTAAAATAATCACAAATAATTAAATAAATAAAACAAAAAGGGTGAATCATATTGTGGTGTGTTTTAACGTTGTCTTATACATGGTATTAAATTTCTATACTATTTTGTTATGGAAAGTCCGACATCGGTTACAGTGTTCCCAAGCGAAAGTTGTTTTATGACAGTCGGGATTTCGCGAGTGATAAATACAACTTATGATCAATACAATTGTCATGTAGAATATACAATACGCAAAACAACCAAATATGTTCTACGCAATATATTAGTTCTAGACGATAAACTAGTATGATAACTATTTAACGAACAAATCAATGAAACGCACTTCTCGTATCCTTGAAAATATTAATTGTCCTTGAAAATATGAGAATTGTCAGAATAAATAAACACACATGCAAAAGAGTTAAGACAGTGGGGGAAATTATGCAGTTAATGCGAAGATATTCAAAATTATTAAGGTTGGCTGGCATTTAAAAACTTGCTAATTCCCAAAAAAAAAAAATCCAAAATCCCCAATAATCGAATTTTTTATAATTTTTTTTTTCTTTAATTTTTTGTCTAGCGTAAAAATTGATTGCGAAAGTATTTAACCATATAATTTTCTAATTTTCTTGACCTTTTTAATTTTAATGGTATAATAATTTTTAAAGCTTTAGGTCGTTTTTTATACAAAAATGTTTTAAATTTTATTTCGATATTTCGTCATACCGTTGGTTGGCTTCTTCTGGAGAAATTGAGTTTAATTCTAATTTTATAATAATTTGAATGAACATCAATCAAAATATTGAAAAATATTTGTCAATTGAATATAATATTTTTATTTTTTGAAACAGAAAGGTGATTGTTGATTTAATTCTTATAATTTTGTCCCTTGTTGATTTGAATTTAATAACACATCCTTTAATTTGGTTGTTTTTCGTGAAATTGTCATAATTTATTTTTATTTTGGAAATAATATTTTATATATTTTTACTTTAAAAATAATAAAGTGCCTTTATTCAAGTGAACCAAAAAAAAAGGTGGCACGAAATAAGCCCCAATGAAATAAGCCCCAAATCGAAAAATGAAATAAGCCCCAAAAAATTTTCAAATTATTTGTTTGGGGTTTATTTCATTTTTTTTGGGGCTTATTTCATTTTTTAAAAATTTGGGGCTTATTTCATAAAATTTTTTGGGGCTTATTTCATTTTATTTGGGGCTTATTTCATATCCGTAAAATAGATCTAAAATCCTTGCGCCCTGCCCTAGGCCGGTTATGCAGAAAATACTTTGAACGCGAAGCCTGTGTTCGATATACCATAGAGGATAAATTCCTTGCGCCCGGCCGTAGGCCGGTTATGCAGAGAATACTTTGAACGCAAAGCCGGTGTTCGATATACCATAGAGGATAAATTCCTTGCGCCCGGCCGTAGGCTGGTTATGCAAAAAATACTTTGAACGCGAAGCCTGTGTTCGATATACCATAGAGGATAAATTCGTTGCGCCCGGCCGTAGGCCCGTTATGCAGAGAATGCTTGGAACGCGAAGCCGGTTTTCGATATACCATAGAGGATAAATTCCTTGCGCCCGGCCGTAGGCTGGTTATGCAAAAAATACTTTGAACGCGAAGTCTGTGTTCGATATACCATAGAGGATAAATTCCTTGCGCCCGGCCGTAGGCTGGTTATGCAAAAAATACTTTGAACGCGAAGTCTGTGTTCGATATACCATAGAGGATAAATTCGTTGCGCCCGGCCGTAGGCTGGTTATGCAAAAAATACTTTGAACGCGAAGTCTGTGTTCGATATACCATAGAGGATAAATTCGTTGCGCCCGGCCGTAGGCCGGTTATGCAGAGAATACTTTGAACGCGAAGCCGGTGTTCGATATACCATAGAGGATAAATTCCTTGCGCCCGGCCGTAGGCCGGTTATGCAGAAAATACTTTGAACGCGAAGCCTGTGTTCGATATACCATAGAGGATAAATTCCTTGCGCCCGGCCGTAGGCCGGTTATGCAGAAAATACTTTGAACGCGAAGCCTGTGTTCGATATACCATAGAGGATAAATTCCTTGCGCCCGGCCGTAGGCCCGTTATGCAGAGAATGCTTGGAACGCGAAGCCGGTTTTCGATATACCATAGAGGATAAATTCCTTGCGCCCGGCCGTAGGCCGGTTATGCAGAAAATACTTTGAACGCGAAGCCTGTGTTCGATATACCATAGAGGATAAATTCCTTGCGCCCGGCCGTAGGCCGGTTATGCAGAGAATGCTTGGAACGCGAAGCCGGTGTTCGATATAATTTAGAGGATAAAATTCTTGCATTATATGATTTCTTCTTAAGCTTACATCATAAAGTTAACAAATTTGGGGCTTATTTCATATTTTTGGGGTTTATTTCATTTTTTAAAAATTTGGGGCTTATTTCATAAAATTTTTTGGGGCTTATTTCATTTTATTTGGGGCTTATTTCGTAAATTTTGTTTGGGGCTTATTTCATTTTTTTTGGGGTTTATTTCATAAAATTTTTTGGGGCTTATTTCATATTTCGATTTGGGGCTTATTTCATTGGGGCTTATTTCGTGGTGCCAAAAAAAAATAGGCACATTTTTTTACTTTTTTTCATAAATTGATCAAAAAAAGTTCTATAGTTAAGAAACCACTATTGTCATGATTTTTTTTAATATCTCAAGATGTCTAGCTTTCATTTCCATTTTAAAATTCTGCAATCGGTTAAAAATTGCAAAAGACACAGGCTGCTGAATATGGAATTTTTAGTGCCTTTAAATAAGTGAACCGGAGTGTAAGTTTTTTAATAAAGTATGTTTCGGTGCGGGTTTTCTTTAAGCGAATATAAATTGCTTTGAAATTGATCCATAATAATAAATAAAAATTTTTTTCAATTTAGCGACTTTTTCTTTCCATTTAACGGCGTGCTCTTCGATTGTATATTAATAGGCCATATGATTTCTTGTCTTATACTTTTAATGTATGTCATCATTGTCCACCAATATCAATGAAACATAGACGGGTTAAGATGTATTATTTCATAGATATGCACAATATACTTTTTGTCAAACTACCCGGTTACAAAACCGGAAACAAGTGGTCGAATTTCGGCTACTGGGCGTGGTTCTAGTGTTTAAAGAAATAACTTACCAAGCAAACAAAAAATAAACAGAATAAATAAAACCATTCAGAAAAAACTTTAACAAAAATATAATTATATTCAATAACTAAATTGAAAGTTTTATTCAAAAATTAAATCAGCAAACAAAATTTCGTTTTCTATACAAAATTAATAGATAAATAAAATTTAAATTTAAGCCAAATATAATTATAAATTAAATTAAACAACAATTAAATAAAGGTTAAAATTTATAAAATTAATAAAAGAGGAAAGAACAAAACAAAAATATAATTAATTTTACACGAAACACAAAAGTTTACAAATTAAAAAATAATATAATAATACAATTAATTCATTTTAATATTTAAAATTTATAAATTAAAATAAATATTGGCAAATGAAGAGGAAAATACTAATAATAATAATAATATATGCAAATTATTTAAACAATTAAATAAATGTTTAATTACAAGCATTTTGTTTAATTACAAACATTAAATGCGTTACGAGTTTATGAAATTCCATATTGTAGAAAAAATAATAATTTGCTTCCAGGTAGATATTAACAACAACAATATTGTGGAACTTTAACTCATACAAGCGATTAAGACATAAAAGTATGCTAAAACCTTGAAAGTTTTATTTGCTGCTACAGAACTGTGCTTCCCGGTAAATTCTAGTTATCTGTCCAGACCAGAAAATAAATATCTAGCAACTGATTACAGCAGAGGAGAGCCAGAACATTTTAAAGTTCCCGATTACATTGGACGATTTTTGTCGCTGCAATTTTTGTTGTTTCTTCTCCAAAAATGCAAATTCGTTTACATTGTGCGATTTTTATTGCAGCAATTTGTATGTGAATGTATACATTTATTTACATTTTACTCATATTTAATGCTACGAATGAGGGAAGAAAACGAATTGCCAGAGTACATGCCTACACAGAGCCAAAACTGCCTAATAGAATCAATAAGATTTTCTCTATGAAACGCTTTTAGGCTAAGGGGTATCCCAGCAGAAAGAAGCAAAGATTTTTTCGAAGAGATTCCTTATTGTTTTTATGTGGTAAATTTTATTAATTTTTTCAATAAGGAAACCACATAAAATCAAGAAGAAAACTTGTTATTTACAATTTTTTTTACCCAATTTCCGTTATTTTTGGCACCAAAAAAAAACAATCCAATGAGAAAAACTTCTTGATTCTATTAGGTTTTCATATGAATTGTAAATAAAAGGGATTTCTTATTGATTTTATTAGGTATTCTTATTGTTTTATTCAATAAGGTTTTCTTCTTGATTTTATTAGGTTCCCGTATGATCATGTGTAATTAATTATTTTTTTAATAAGAATATCTTCTTGATTTTATTAGGTATTCTTATTGTTTTTTTCAATAAGGTTTTCTTCTTGATTTCATTAGCTTGCTTGTTATTTCATACATATAAATCAACATAGGAACAAGTTTTACATAATTTTTTTTGTGCTACAATAAATCATCTTCTTAAACTGGCTGCTAACATGTATACTATAGTATGGTGTAGTAATAAGGTGGTTAGAGTGCCAATCTACTAAACCGAAGTTCCTTGGTTCAACTCCCTGAATACGTAAGTTTTATAAAAATGTTTTCATCACCCCTCCATCCAGATAATACAAATACAAGTTGTAAATAAGCATTCGGGACGTACCATGACGTTCTGATGACACCAAATTTGTATTTCCTAACATCACAACAGAGAAAACAGTGCCTAATAAATACCTAATAAAATAGAACAAAATTAATAAGATATCTCTACGAATTTTTTTCAAAAAGGAAGTCTTATTTTTTTTTGAAAAAATCAATAAGAATACCTAATAAAATCAAGAAGAAAACGTTTTTGAAAAAGTCAATAAGAATACCTAATAAAAACCATAAGTTTTCTTCTTGATTTTTTCAATAAGGTTTTCCTTATTAAAATAATAAGACTTCCTTTTTGAAAAAAACCATAGAGATATCTTATTAATTTTGTTCTATTTTATTAGGTATTTATTAGGCACTGTTTTCTCTGTGTATGTGTACCCCTCTTCATACGTCTCACCTAACGCGCCAACAAACTAAGAATCGCAGCGACAAAAATCGTCCAATTTAAACGTGGAAAAACTGTTTTACTTAATCTTACCCCAAGGGGCTTGATAATACAAAAGCGCATAAGCAGCATAAGTAACACACACGTTTCGAGCCGCCAAAAATGTATACAAATAACCGCCGATATAAGTTCTTCTATTCGCCGCCGAAAGCATTGCTTCTTCTTGTTTCTCTGCACAAGTTGTTTGTTTACATTTCATATTTTTTGTACCAAAAAAAAGAGTATGTGGGAGTACTAGGAACCAATATTTGGATACAATTAGGAAATTGTAGTTTTCCTTTTTACTGCATTTCAATGATGAAAATACAAAATCCCAAAAAAAAGAACAACTGCTAGAATGTGTGAATCTAAGCTTAAGTTTAATTTGCCTGGAAAAGAGCTGACTATTGATCCTCATCAGGGCTTGATTCAAATGCAAAAAAGATTTTAGTTCAAGAACGTGACTGGGTTGATCTATAAAGGCTGGTACTCTGTTCATAATTTCGTGCGAAATGCTGTCAAACTGCATATAAAAGTATTTCGTATGAAATATTTGTGAAATTATGTTGCATTAGTAGTACTGTGTTCTTACATCGGAAAACACGCGAATTGTATCTGTTAGAATTAAATATGTTTCTAGCAACTTTTTTTTCAGCTGCGAAACAACATGGCCAGTACTTTTTTCGCACGAAATTTTAGTCAACAGTTAACAAATGTATAAATTGTAATCAAGGCACAACTACCAGGTATGCGCAGTTCGACAATAAGTACAACAATGCAAAAACAACATGTATTTTGTTTCTATAAAGTATTGGGTTTTTATCAAAACACAAATAATTTAACACATTTTCCTACGAATGCTTTCAAAACTATAACAATTATTCATGTATGCTTTTAAACTGTATCAGTTAGTATGAATCTAAAGTTAGTATAATATAAAGCGAATTGAGTCAGCTGCGCTTTCTAGCTCACCTTTTGGATATGCTTTGAATAATACATATGAGTTCTGTGTCAAAATTTTCGTACGAAATAATTACACTTGTCATATTTTGGTGTGCTATTATTTTATGACATATGACTTTATTATGACTACAGTGTGAACACCCCAAATGTATTAGTCAGCCATCTTATAAGTCGGAGTATTTTACATCCATTAAAGTTTTAAATATATATTAAGATTCTAATTCATAAACGATTTATAAAGTTAAAGTGCACATTAAAACCGGTCTTCTCATACAAAATTCGTACATTATCGCTACAATAACTTTAATAATCGTTTATGAATTAGGGGGTATATCTAGAATGTAAGAATAACAGGATTTCATTATAACAATGAGAAAACTGGACGAACGTCATGTCCCCTTAAAAAGAGTCCCATACATAAATTTTCATAACGTCGGTATATGTATATTTTTTGTCCTTTCCACCAGCATCAGCTGTAAAAATATTGTTTTTAGAGAACAATATTTTGTTATACAATCTTTTTGATCAAGTGATGCTTGACATTTGAAAGAGAAACTATTTTGGTGGCGGATTACGAGTGGCAGGTATGTTATTGTGGAAAAATGGCAAAGAAAATTTTATAAAAAAAATATAACTCACATTCTTTTAATTATTGTAATTTGCAAAGTATATTTTGGAAATAAAGCAACAAATCTTGTTTACTATTTCATTTGCAATTTTTGATTTGCGCCCTTAAATGAATAGCTTTAATGTAAAATTCTTTGTAGCCAAAAAATATTTCTTTTTTCCTTTAATAAATTTGAGCAAATTTCTTAAAAAATATTTGTCTTTTTGTCTTTTTTTTTTTTTGTTTGGGTGTATATTAAAATTAGTTTAAATAATTTATTTTAAATAAAAGATTTTTCTACCGTTTAAGTTATACATTTTTATAAATACAAACATGTTTAAAAGGATATAATTAATATGTCTGTATGTATGAATGCGTGTAAATATGTATATAAATATTTTTTTTTGTAACAATTTTAAAACTATTGTAATTATGACCATTTATTAATATTACAAATTTTTGGCGGCCTTTTTACGTCTGGCATCTGTTATAGCACCCCATAATTCAATGATGAAATCATCGGTGAAACCAAAAGATTCTAAATCGGAATTATCTATGGCCTCAGCAAAATCCATGGAATTTGTTTTGTCAGTACCTAGATCCCAAATTTGTGTGGCCAATTCGGTATCGTTGATACCCATAAATGATTCCAGCAAACCATTGATGGCCTCTATGCCTGCTTGCGTTGAATCATCGAATTTTTCTTCAATTTCCACATTCCCATTGGCCTTGAAGCGTAAAGTTTCTTTGCCACTGCCGTAGCCAGCTCGACCTGACGGCATGCGTGATTGTGATCTTGGTCCTATACCCTGAAAGCCACTTTTCATCGGTTCCACTAGACGCAAGGTAAACGTGGAGCCGGTAGGAATTTCTTTTAACAATCTGGCCACCTCATAATGACGTTTACCCACCATGGTCACACCGTTTAACTTTTCAATATGATCCCCTACTAAAATATGTTCAATGCGATCGATTACGGAGCCTTCTTTGATGCGTTTGATAAATGCAAAACCAGCACCATTATCAGTAATTGTTAGACCCAAGGCATCTTCTGATTTTAAGATTTCAATTTCCTTTGGTTGACCTTTTCGATGGGCAAATATAAAATCATCGAGTCCTATTTGCCCACCCAATAATTTGGACATGTCCACTTTGTGGGAATTAAGTGTACAAAATAGTATTTCATCGGCTGGTATCTCATAACATTCGGCAATTTTCTTATATAATTCTCGAACGCTAGCAAACCCTGTTATTAAACCGGTTGGACTACCGTGGGCCAATTGACAGTGAAACACCAATTGGGGTTTTGTGACATTTGGTTCGGGCATATTATGATTCCCCGCTTTTCCATTCAAACCATTCATATTATTATGTTTACCATTGGCCAATGTGCCATTGTTATTGTCATTTAGTCCGGCATTAGAGTCTGGCAATGAAGCTTTGGGTATTTTCTTGGCAAAAAGTGGCATTCTGTTATTTTTTTTTCTTTTATTCCAAATTTTGAATTATTTTGTCGTTACACGTACAATTTTGCACGGTATTTTAAGATTTTACTATCTATTTTTGGTATAAAGAAAAATGCAATTTTTATTGATTTAAATTTTTTCAATTCTTGTAGTTGTATTTATGTACATAATTTAATAAGTATAGTATATATGTGTATATTAAATGTTTGTGGATTTTTATGAAATGTTGGCGGATTTTAAATGGGATTTTAGTTTCCTTGATGTTTAAATGTTAACCACAGCCATGTGCAAAAATTTAGAACCATACACCAAATTTCTTAGATATTTATATTACAGGTACATTAACTGCCTAACCCACGATATGGAACGATGTCGATTGCTTGATTTTAAGACGTAAAAAATCTAGCTTGCGGTCCACTAATAACCGATATTATTTAACTTATTAATTGTTTACTGGAAGAAAAGCTAACCAAATAAATAAAATCGGTTATTAGTAGACCGCAAGGTAGATTTTTTACGTCTTAAAATCAAGCGATCGACATCGTTCGATATCGTGGGTTAGGCAGTAAATTTTGTGAGTGATAAATAATATTATTATATTTTTGAATTGAAATAAGTGTGTAAAATTTTACAGTTTAATAAACAAAAATTAGGCCACGTCTTCTCATGCTTAAATTTCAGTTTATTACTACGCAGGCTTCAAATTTAGTGCAAATAAATCTATTTTGTTTTTTGTTTTTTTTTTTATCTATAAATCAGTGATGTATAGACCATTTTTAAACGTATGAAATTGAGAATTTGAACTATCAATACAAATCGATATCGCACAACAAAATAAATAATTATTGCAATTTTTGTAATTATGTACTACGAACTGCTTAAGCTTTCAAATTTTCATTTTACAATAGATTTAAAATATTAGCTTACAAACGTATGTACATGTACAAACACATCTGACATGAAATATATTTGTTTGCAACAGTCATTAAGTTTAAAAATTGCCTTACGCCGTCCGTCACTGAATATTTTTGCTTGCGCCGGAAAAGTACTGACGATTCTGTAAGTTTTCCAATTTTTATTTAATAAATTCAAAGAAATTAAGTTTACACAAAATGATAATGCATAATATAATATACATACATACATATAATTGTTATTATATATGCAAACATAGTCTAAAAAAATATATATGGCTACTGCAAAATTTTATATTCATTATTTTATATATTTATAATGCTATCGCCAATAACCAACCGCAGCTGAATTTTTTCTTAGGGCATAGATTTCTCGCAATACTTTTTATTATAATAAAAACAGCTGATCTGAACAGGTTTGTCAGGTCAAAATATAACACCGTCTTTCAGACGTATTTGCATTTGTACTTTACAGAAGAAATATTTTAAAGGTATCACACAACATGTACATGTTTAGCAGTAGAAAATTTGACAAGTCAGCTGTAAAAAATATGTCGTGTTTGCGGGGAGCCTTTATTATTAATATTTGTTGACATTTATACAGGCTCAAGTTTGTAAATTTAATAATAAGAGAAATATTAAATAGTAATTGTTAACATATTTTGATATCTAATTATCCCTTTAGATTGCAACTACACGGCTGAATAGAACAAACGTTGTTTTCAGTAGAAGCCACCTCGTCAGTATTCATGTGTAAAGGCTTTCACTAATTGTTGGGTAGTGGAACATTAATCATGCCCCTATTATGATTCACAACTCAACTAAGTTGAGTTGTCAATGTTACAACTCAACTCAACTATTTCATTGCATTATGGTTTACAACTAATTTTCGTTGTCTTCGTTAAGTTGTTGTCAACCTTAACCTTAATCAACCTGTTGACAACTTGAATCAACTATTAGATAGATAAATACATGCATATGTACATATGTATGTACTATATTCAAAGTGTGTTGATAATATTTTTGGAAAATTTGTAAAGATTAATTTATAAAAATAGATATATCTGTCGAAATGTATTTTTCGGAAGATTCAGAGGAAAAAATGTGGATCTTATGCGTACCGACGCAGCATTAGAAGTCGAAGTAACTTATTGGAATTACCAACTGTCAAGTATATAAATGCATTAAAGAAAGCAAAAAAATATGCTACTCATATATTTTTATATTCATTAATAATTTTAGATTATTTGTTGAAGGAACTATGGATCAAAGTAGCTTTGACTAATCAATTAGGCGGACAATTTCCTGTTTTTTTTTTTTTTTTTTTGTAATTTTGCTGAAATTAATTTTAGTATATGTACATACATACATATAAATTGTTATTGTATATTTTATAATATTTATACAAAGTTACATTGTTTTTTTTTTTCATTTGTATCACTCGCAGGTAGAAACACATCTGATAAAGTAGCTGTCGCTGTTTGACAGCTTATACAACTAAACTCAGAATAGTTGTAAATCATAATACTCGTAACACCTTAACGAAGACAACTTATTGAACAGCCGATTGGAAGTTGAGTTGAGTTGTAATCCATAATAAGAATTTGACAACTACAACTCAACTATCAATTCAGTTGTGAATCATAATAGGGTCATTAATGTACCACAAGACCTAGTTGAAATGGCAATATGGTGTTGTTCACAAACAAAATTAATGTGGAATTTTATTGTTGTACTAGTGCACAGACCTTAAACTGAACCATGATGAGAACTATCGATATCAACAACTATGATTTGACAGCTGAGAATGTCAAGCGGTGTTGACATTTCTTTTCATTAAGGTTTGGCAAGCATAATGAATCGTTTAACGCCTGAACAACGCTTCCAAATCGTGGAAAGTTACTTTGAAAACATACAGTGCGCTCGCGATAATATGAACTAATTAAAACCAAGCCAGTTCACTTTTGCAAGATTGTTCATATTTGCGAATGGCATCTAATTTCCCCTTAGAAACATTTTTCCCATAAAAACAAATAGGGAAATCCCAAAATTATTATGCAGTTGAAGCAGAATTTATCAGCAACCCTGTTTACAAAGATTAAATCACTGTTTCGATAAAAATCTGCTAAAAGAATGCAAAAATAAGTTGTTCACATTTTAAAGCTTTCGCACTAAGTTCATATTTTAGAGTAGCCAATGGAAGAAAAAAAGTGTTCATATTTTGGGGTGTTCATAAATTTCGCGAGTGCAGTGTATAAACAAATCTGTACGCGAAGTTCATAGATCATTTTTAAGCTCATTGCTGGTTAAACGACTACGTCAATAAGAAAAATTGCCGTATTTGGAGCGAAAACAAGCATTACATCCATTAAAATTTATTTTTTGGTGTTTGCTGCATCGGACCTTATTTCTTTCGAAATTGGCTGATCGAACATATGCAGTTCATAAGGTTTTATTATTAGATGACTTTAAACTATTTTAAAATAATAAGACATTACATATACATATGTATGTATGCATGCATATGACACCGTTTGAATTCCCTAACTGTTTATCATTTTAAGTTCTCAGGCAGCTAAAAAAAACACACCCGATAATATTTTGCAACGAATAATTTCCTATATTTCTTTAAAACATGACACAAAGACGTGAATTTTTTTTTCTTCTTTTTTTGAATGACATATTCTGCGTTTTAAACAACTTTTAAACAGTTTCGAGTTCATTATTTTTGTTATAAAACTATTGTTCTTTTTGCACTTTATGTGACAAACTACTGATGTATCGAAATCTTCCTTTGGCACTTACATTTGTTAATACTAAAGTGAGGTTAGATTCAATTGTTTATATTATTTTCAGTGCTTTGTTATTATTTTGAAGAAAGCGCATTTTTTTATTTTAAAATTTTATTAGGCAGAAGTCTAGCCCCTTCAAAGTAATTATTTTTCTTAAATCGGGCGAATTTGTTTATGTTTATTTTTTAATTAAATTTAATTAAATTTAATTTTATTAAATAAAAGTCTTAACTTGAGTGCAAATTCTTTTTGTATTTTATCACGACTCATACACATACGTTGTGTGGAAGAAAAATGTATTCAACGATATAGAAATTGTTAAAGATAAGATATAAAAAAGGTATACAAGAAAAATTAATTGTTTTTGTTGTACAGGGTGTTTTTTAAATGTTAAAAACTTTGAGATAAGGACACTGTTACGGTTTGTCATGGGATTTGACAGTTTGCGATGCATTTAATTTAGTGAAAGAAACAGTTGATGAACAATTCGGATTATATATCTAGAGGTCCATTAAATTATTCGTTTTTGGGAAACTTCGAGCCTTAACCGCGAAAATATCTTAAGTGACATTGATTTAAAATTAATTTTTTTTTTTTTTTAATAAATGAATAATTGGCAAGATTTTCATCATATCTTACAACGTCATGGTCACGCACGGGACAGTTACGAATTTATAACAAAATCAATTTTAATTTAACAGTGCTTTTATTTTATCGTGACAGCTGCTTGTCGCTTAAGCTAAAATTGTTGTTGTCGCTTAAGTTAATTTTGCGGTTATAACTCGACTTGTCAAAGCCGAAAACCGTAAGCGATTGAACAGGTGAAAGCCAAATTTTGGCGAATTAGCGGAGAAAAGTTGTAAACTTTAAGAAAAAATCACCCTTTATTATGCAATGTGTGTGTTTGTGGTGTTGATGATTTATAAGACTTATTTGTTGTTGCATCTATTTACTTTTTTTTGTTATTTATTTTTTTTATCACATATTTCATTTTCCTTTTTAGTTAAATAGCGAATATTCAAAACATTTATGTTAAATGAGTGATAGTAGATTCCGTCTCTTTAACGTTTTGTACTGACTTCTGACGATACAAATTTAATACTGATTTGTAAGAAGAACGTGTGGTATACCGGACATTCAAATACTTTAAGTGTCTCGTTAGTCTAGGGTGATGAAAAAGTCGAAGTGCAACCACTTTAAAACGATTCTATATTTAGCTCTTGACATTTCTTCGTTTATAAAAACTTAACAAACACAAACTAGAGAAATTTCATAATAATAAATAATTGAGTTATACACAAGTGAATGAAGAAAACACACTTCAATTTAAAGAAAATGTGATAAAATATGATTTTTTAACATCAAACGGAAATTTAATTGAAGAAATACCAGTAGAGTTTTTTTTTTCTCTCATCAAATAAGTATCAACAGTAGTGTTCAAAACTGTTACTGCAAGTTAATCAAAATTATTTTATTTGTTGGGACCATGGTATAAGAATTAATTTTCTGTTTTTTCGGACATATTATCGTTTGACAAGAAAGGAGATCTGAAGTTTATGTGCAAAATATTGCTACCATCCTCGTATTACAAAATCCGAATTTTCGTCAAAATTTTAATTGTGTAAAGAATTATTTAAAAAAATAAAGGATTACTAGGTATCACTTAAAAAATGCAACTAATCTGACTAATATTATATATCTATATATATGAAAGCTGGTATGTTTAGATGTTTGAATGTTTGTTCGTTCCACTATAACTCGAAAACCGCTTGGTTGGTTTACGTTGCTGCCTGTTACGCACAAGCATTCAAGTAGAATCATAAGTAAGATTCCGTTTTGACAGACTTCGAAAACCGCTTAGTTAGTGATATTGAATGAAAATCGGTATATATGTATGACCCGGATTAATATGAACTGTTCATTTTGAAAGTGGCATAAGTCACTTTGTTTTTAAGTCGTGATATTTAAGGGTTTGCGTTTTAACACGTTTAAATATATGGATGCTAACTTTCGAGAAGATTTTCTTGTATTTGTTATCTCATGATACTGATATTTTTCTCAGTATTTCTCCATATTTTTATATTATTATTATTACGAATAAACGTAATTATTATTTGAACTTATATTGATTTACATATGGAAAGTAATATTATCAGGCTCAAGTTCAGTTTTATTGAATTAATGAAAATTCAAAATTACTAAGAGTTTTTTTGTGTTGGAAAATATTATTATTTATATCCAATCAGTTTTTAGCAGAACGTATCAGTACTGATTTCAAGGCCGCTACACCTCTCATCAGCGTTCAATTGTCCATCTTTACAAATTTCGTAAAGTGGATACTAATTGAGAAGAATATCAACTATTTAACCAGTTTTCAACAGAAATAGAATATGAGAATTAATTTTTAATTCAATTTTTATTCTACATTGAAACAGTGCTGGTTAGTACGTAATTTTGAATTCTCCATATTTTTAAACGTTTTTAAATGCAAACCCTTATATAGCTCGACTTAAAAACAAAGTGACTTATGCCACTTTCAAAATAAGCGGCTCATTATAGGATACGTTCGTAGGAGGTAAAAACAGAACAAATAAGTACTTTTTGTTTTTTTGATAAATTTGGTATACAGATAGACAAACAGACAGACAGTTTACGTCTTTATTAACATGTAGCGTGAACGAAGTAGTCAAGGGTTAAAGCTACTAAGAAAATAAAACAGTTGTAATCTATAAGGAATATTTACAATATGTGCGTCCGTACGACTCAACTTTTGTTTCTACACCTTTCTTAAATTTTATTTTCCAGTTACATTCGAGTCCATACAATGTAATTTTTGCAGCGCAACATTTATAGTTCTTACGTACGCTTTATGGTTATTCTTTTAATTTGTACATAAAAAATTGCAGATTTTTCCATTTCCCTTTCCCACCCATTAACAAATTCAAATGTCGACTGGTATGGACAGGCACAGAGCTAAAATAACGCAAGTCACACAAATCAAAGTGTGTGGAAGAGAACCATATATAAATATTTGCTACAAAAATATATCAAAATATATATATGAAGGCTTAAAATTTATTTTGTAAAATCGAATATATCACGAATATCCTGAAAATTTATAAAAAAAAAAAAAAACGGCGAATCCATCACGAATATCCTAAAAATACCAAAAGTTCGCAGAATGGTCGCAGTATTGTAAACAATCCCTAAAATAAATTAAAACACGCTAAAACTGTAAAGAGCATCAAACAATCCGAAAATATAGCGAAAATTATGAAAATTTGCAAGAACTCACTTAAAGTTTTAAAGATCACAGAATGCAATACCGGTTAAGAGTTCCAAAAAGAAGTGAGAATGTCAAAAATTACACCACCACCCAGAAAAATCTTCGACAAATTGAAAAAATGTATATAAACCATAATTCGCACAAAATTGCAAGCAACTTGGAAATTTTAAATCGTAATCTAGCGCTAAAATATATGAAAAAATATATATAAAGAAGCAAGTTCAGGAAAAATCGC
The DNA here is from genome assembly GCA_947311025.1 of Lypha dubia. Lineage (NCBI taxonomy): Eukaryota > Metazoa > Arthropoda > Insecta > Diptera > Tachinidae > Lypha > Lypha dubia. The sequence goes on from OX371264.1 coordinate 55,257,784, forward strand.
GAAATGTATTAAAGAAATCATTTAACTGGAAAAGAATAAAAAAATCTAACATTTCGAATTTGCTGCAGTAAATCCGGATCACTGCAATGGTTAAATACGCCTTAAGTGAAACTATATTGTTTTCTGATATCGCGGTTCACGGTCCAACCGAAAGTTATCTACACACAGAAAGCGTCTATCGAATATTAAACCTAAATTAATTTTATTAGTATTTGTTTTACTTTCCTTATATCCCCGTTCCTGTCGTCCTCTCTATTTAACCGAACTTTGTTACTGGTATTTGTTGATTTGTCATTCACCCACTTAAAATATTTCATTAATTTTCATAATCAAACAAAATCGTTTTAGACGTTGGTGGAGATTTAAAAACTCCAGAGTGATTTGTGGCAATTTCCTTGCTATAGGGCTGGGTGGGTACTGGCGTTAGACCCAAGTTCATGATATCATTTATAATGCCGCCAGGGCAGATGAGTAGCAATACTAGCCTACTAGTCCGGATGATGTCGGTTGGATTCCGGTCAGAGATCCTGGGTGTTTTCTGCAGACAACCTAAGCTAATCGCGCTTGCGTGGTTGTTTGTTTTAAACAAAAACGAAAAGATAATTGCAATTATAAAAAGTCTTAATAACCACTGCAGCTCTTGCAAAAACGACTGATTGATACATATAAATCATCAAATTTCACTAGAAATAATTTGCTTTGTCCCCGTCCAGATTTGCAATTTTATTGGCTGCAATTCTTTAAAATTCTGCTTTGAAATTGCATAAGTGTCCACATTATAAAAATCTAATTTTGCAATTTTTGTATTTACACCACCACAGAAAAATTTATTTTCAATATTTTTAACTTAAAAAACTTAATGCATCACATATTAATTTAATTTTCGTTTTATTTTGTTTTTCATATAATTGAAGAAATACAATAAAACGTCAAATACACATAGAACCCAGTGCGAATTGCAAGGCAAAAGAGAATTGCCGAGCACATGAAACTCTGTACCCCTCCCCAAGCTTCTTACCTCTCTCACCTAAAAAACCAAGAATTGCAGCTAATAAAATTGCAAGTCTGGACAGGGACTTTGCAATCAATCAATTGATAAATGTTCTTGTTTCTGTTTTCTTTTTCTTTTTCTTTTTCTTTTTATTTTATTTAAATTTTTTTTTTTTTTTTTATAAAAGGTTGTGTGTAATTTCAGAAAAGTTCTTTTATAAATATTTGCACAAATCCCACTCAATAGTAGACGGTGTCTGTTAACTTTAACATTTGTTTCAATTACCTTTGAATTTTGTTTTAAAGTTTTATTATTTTAAAGTCAACCAAAAATTTGAGGAAAATTTTGTTTATATATTTATTTTTGAAAAGCTGACAATTTCGTTACTTTTGAAAATCACAATAATGAAAATAATTAGAAATCATACACTGGCAAAAATTCATATATTAAGTTAATTTCAAAATAAATACGAGTAAATAATAAAACCATTAATTTTGTGAGCAAAATGGTGTCTGCCAAGGAATCAGATTGTAGCATATTATGCTTGCATATCTTTGAATCGTTATTATTCGATTTTTTTAAACATTAATCAGCTCAAATATGAATAAAAATTCCCGGAGAATTTTTTCCTATTTTTTCCCATTTTTCCTATTAATAATCGCGATTTCCTTAAAGAAAAAATAAAACGTAAATATTCTTAATGTGACGGAAAGTAACATTTTTTTCCATCTTTAATACCAAAAAAAAATCTAAATCGGTTCATAAGAAGCGAATTAAATTTATACATATACTGATAACTCTAATACTATGTTCACACGACAAACTGAACAACTAAGTTCGCTCTGTGAATCACGATGGCAAACCCATGTGTTCACACGACAGATTCTAGATTGGTTCGTACTTCGACATCCTTTTACAGTTTGAAATAAGGTTGACTAGTTTCTTTTCCATTTTATTTAAATATTTACATAAATATAAACATATGCTTTTTATTTGTTCAATCTTTTTATTAAAATTTAGCACATATTAATTGTTTTTCTTTGTTAATATAATTTTTGACAGCTAGATCAGATAAACAAGCGATAATTTGCTATCACAATTGGAGATGATAGTAAATTATACCGGTTCGCAGCATGACTCAAAATGAACCATGATGGTTCGCCTTCAAAATTTTGTATGGCGAAACATGTAGGTTCAATCAAGGTTGTTCCTCAAAACAATGAATGAGAGCGCGAACCTCGATAACTGCCGTCCTTGTGAATATTGTCGAAAACAAGTAATGGAAAACGAGATTTGCATTTCAGTATAAAAAGAAATTTGTTTTCGTACTTTTTTGATTCCAAGAGTACCAAAAATTACATTATGTATGTATAATAGTTTTTAAGTGGGCATGGCTGTTTTAGGTTATATTGAAACCTTTTCGCACAGTATCCCGTTTTGTCTAAGATGTGGTGAATATGTGTTCTTCATCTGTCCACGATTCAACAATTCGATAACGTACATATTTACAAGAAGTTTTAGGGCGTAGGAGTAGACTTGACAACATAGTTCCAACCATGTTGCATTCTTGCCATAACTGGACGCATGTTTATAATTGGAACTTCGTAGTTTGGAAGAGATTCGGAGAAAAATCAATATATGTGGCCTGCTCCACGAAAAGGGACCTCTGCGCCGAAAAATTTTTTTTACTTTTTGAGTGATTGTTATAGGAAAAAGACGCTCTTTCAAATCCCGCAAACCGGAAGTTTCTATGTCTTTTAGTTTTTTTACAAATCACCTGTAAAGATGAACATAATTAATGAAAATCATCGGTGCAGATACGTAGCTCAAAACGAAGCGCTTTTTTTAAACGCGTTTTTCTCAATAACTTCTTTTCGGCGCAGAGGTCCCTTTTCGTGGAGCAGGTCACATATGTAGTTGAGCTAGGTAGGGTCTAGGACTTTTCACAACTCGTGACTAAAGCTTTACGGCAGTTCTGCGATTTACATTTGGTTCAACGTAAAGGGGTGTTTTTAGCATGTTAAAGTCCAGGACACGTGGCAAATACCACCACTACCAGGATATTTCAATGATTATCATACCAGGAAATAAAAAAACAGAAAATGTATTTATAAAAATCGTTAGTTAGTATATAAACATAAGCAAATACATACATATGGATGTTTGACGTATTTTTGTAAATAAGTATGTTGTAAGGAACAAAAAATTTTCAATAAATCTTTGGCCTCAATAAGAGTTGACACTTTTGGAACATAAAGCCTATTCCTTTGTTTTGTTTTTACGAATTTGGGTAAGAGAAAATCCTTTCTACATTTGCAGAGGAGTGAGGTACTTATATACAATATTTCGTAAGCAACTCCTAATTTATCTGAAAACATCTACATATATACATATTAACAATAACAATAAAAAGGAGATATTTTTAAACAGATATACACATATACATACATGTATGGAAATGTATGTGTAACAGTTCAACCTAAACAAGAGCGGCAAGCGGAACGTTTTCTACCGTCTAACGCTAACCATAAAGCGGCATACCTAAAAAAAGAGCGAAAGCCTTGTGTAACCAATAAAAACAGGGCTGTAATAAAACTAACAACTCTGAATAGTGATTGGACAGGAATGATAAGGCCGTTTCAAAAATTGTACTTCATTGAGTGGAAAACACTACCTTTTTTACCCAAATTGCAGTCAATGTAATTTTTCTTATTAAAGCCTAGTACACAGTTCTTACGGAATTTCAGTTTTAAAATTTTGCATTTAATCCTACACGGAAAATAATTATGTAGATGTGTCTAGAAACGTAATATGTTTGCTAATTTTTTTTAATTATTTCATAGAAATTTAAGTATTAACTTTAAACAATAATTACCAATACTCACAATTCCTTCACAAAACAATTATCGGAACATTAATTTTTGTTTCTGTTCACGGAAAAATTTTCCATTTTTTACACAAGCATACCTGTAATTACCAATCAAATGTCAAAAATTCCGTACACTTTCCTTCTCAGCTGTGTATTAGTGTACGGAACTTAACATAAGGAATTTACCAACCTGAACTTCCGTTCGACTTTTTATACATACTTCTTATGGCAACCTTAAATTCCGTAAGAACTGTGTAGTGGCCTTGACTTGCATAGTAAAGAAGTTAACGACAAAGTTATTGTATTGAAAGAGTGGTTATTAATTTGGAAAAACAAAATATTATTTGTTTAATCTTAGTCTAAAGTATTTTGATTTTATTTAGCAATTTGTGCTATATATACATATATTAAAATAATACGCGCACAAGCGATTTCACAAAATTGCGCTCAATGTTATTTTCTTGACATGATATAGAGCAAAATTTGTACTTCATTTGTCACAATAATGAGTTTTCGTTGAAGTCTAATCGTACCATGACAGAGCTTTTAAAAAAATGTATGCATGTACATAAGTAAATTCACAGATAGTACTTTTGATATGAAAATGGTACTGAGAAAAGTATTCATCGTTCCTGACAAGAAAAAATATTAATACAACAAATTTTTTAAACATTGTTTTTATATTCTGCAGCTAACTTCACTATTAAACGCGTTGTCAAAATCGGATTTCCAACCGCTAACTCTAAGCGGGTATTTCGGTTTGTTTCATGCAAATTGTATGGGAATGAGAAATTTTGACACCTAGAAAACGCTTGCCGCTCTTGTTTAGGTTACACTGTAAGAGCATCAAATGTGTTGGGGGAGTACTACGGTACTTTTTGATGTCAAATAGTATCAAAGACCTTGATGTTCCGTTGGCGAAGACACTATGAATTTTCAAAACACGCGAGAAAATATATTAAAAACTTGAGTTGCACCCAAACGTACATGCGCGCAATATTCTACATTATAGAGGCCACACCCGGCTGAAAAAGAGGGATACTCTTTTTCTCAGCCGTACACGTGAGATGTAAAACAACAAAAATCCACCGTTGAAAATTAAAAATTTTTTTTAGCACTGGCTAAACATATATTTTACATTTTAAGATTTCAAAAACTTATTGATGTTTCCATCATAAATTGAAGGTTCAATAAATAATAAAATTATCAAAAAAAAAAAAAAAAAAAAATAAAAAACAAAATATGTACGATCGTATAAACTGCCCCAACACTGCTAAAAACTATTAAATGTTTCTAACCAGCCTCATTCCAGGTAATACATATGCATTTAAAGAAGCGCCCCGGACGTTCCAGAACTCTCCTAACATCGATCAGCAACGACAAAAACTATATTGCAAGAAACTACACTACTAATTACTTGAGTAAACATCGATCTAGTTTTTAGGAAATATTTTCTTATTATTATTTGTGTAAAAAACGGCATAGGTGCAATAGGAACAACAATTTTGAACTCAAATTAAGTAAAATTTTACAGATTTTAATTTATATTTGCATTATTTTTATAAGTTTATTACACATACATATATGTATGTATTAGGGTGGTCCTTATTCCTAAGAAAAAAATTTTTTTTTTCTTTAATTTCGCGGGGCACCACGTAATTTGATTATATACCATAAGAAAGTATTTCAGTTTTTTTTTTGAATTTTTTAAATTAAATTTAGAGGTCGCTACCAGGGTTTGAATTTTAAATAAAAACTCGAAATCTGCATTTTTTAGATTCTTTTATTTTTATAGCCAGAACATAAAAAATATTACAAAATTATTGTTGTTTTTATAAATTAAGATATTATGTAGATATATACAACATTTATTTTTAAGATACAAGGGTTGACTTGTTAGTATTAGGGTACTTTTTCCTATACTCTTTTACCAACAAAAGCAAATATTGCTTTTGTTCTTCATTGGTTGTAATTAATTTATTATATTCTTCCATTAAAGCAACACCGCGCTCAGCTACGTCATTCACTACTCGCAAAGAATGAACGATATTTTTGGCAGCGACATAATCAGTGTCGTCGTTCCAAGTTTCCACGTCTTTTTTCAAAAAATTTGATGAAATACCTAGGATCTGGAAGAATCTTAAGGAATTACTACTCACGAAGTTTTCTATATTTTTTTGGTGGATATGTGTGATATCAAGATTTATTCTTTTTAAGCAATCTTCTGTGCCTTCAATTTTCAGTCCTTCTACCATTTTGTTCTTCTCTTGAACAGAAAGTTCGTCATCAAAAAAGGCAGGCGCAACTAGCTCTTCCGACAAATACCACAAATGATTTAGAATCTTTTTCAGCGCAACAGTAGCTACATTTTTGTTAACGCTTTCAAAGGCTTTAAGGTCTTTCAGTAATTGTAAATCGTTTCTTGGTGCTGACCATCCGGTAGAGGCTTGAAACCAATATTTAACATAAATCATCACCGTGAAAATGCATATTTCCCTCACAGCCTTTTCGTCCTTCTTCGTTAGCTTAAACTGATGCTTAAACAAATAGATTTTTAAACTGTACAAGGCTCTTGCCATCCATCTAGCTCGATGTAGACCAGCAGGTCTCCTAAATGAAACGCCTTTTTCTGGAGCACCTCCTAAGAAAATGATAGTGAGATTCAACAGTTCTCTGTAGTCATCTCGAGGTTGATGCACTTGTAGTTGCTTTTTGGCAAAAGAAATAATGTCTGCGGCCCCTTCTGCAAAAATATTTGCCTCAGCATCATCTCTTATTGTTTTGAAGTCGCTTTGGTCAATATTGTTCCAATTGTTCTTAAATCTTTTAAATAATTGTATATCAGGACCACTAGATGGGCCAAACGATTGATCCACTACAGCTGACAACATAATTTCCATTATGTGGTGACGACAAGCAAACCAAAGCATTTTTTTGTCCATTTTTCGCTCCAAAAGAACGCATACTCCACTTCTCAAGCCGGTATTTACATTAGTTGTGTCAAAACACAAACAGTTTACCTTATCGCTCAAATTCCATGAATTTATAGCTTCGTATACAGCTGACGCACAGGCTTCACTCGTTCCACGTTTCAATTTTGGAACTGCGAGTAGTTGATCAACTCCATGTCCTGATACCAAAATTGGCAGCCGATCTACAGTTTCATGTCCAGTAATATCTTCTATAAGTTTACCGTCCAAATGGATTGTTAATGATGAATTAGGTTTAAACTCACTTTTGAGAGACTCTGCAACAGCTTTGCGATTTTTCACACGCTGCCGACGAATAGAAGACCTATTTACATTAAATTTTGATGGATCACAGCCTGCACTTTTTAAAGTTGATATCACGACCATAGTTGCTCGTCTGTCACTCAATTTGGATACATCAAGACTGGAAGTTAGTTGGCTGTTAATAATGTTTTTTCGAGCTCGTTTCTGAGGTGGTTGCATTTCGGACAATTCTGATATGCATTCGAAGTCAGATGAAGTTTCTTCTTTACTAGTGAAGCTAGACGACGGCGAAAGAAATGATAATGAAGAAAAAGAGCACTTTTCTGTTAAAGCCAAGATATCTTTGTTTTCACGCTCGCGCAATTTTTCAAGGCGTTCTTCTTTCTCTTTTATTTTCTTAGATTTGTTTAAACTTTTTCTGTCCACAGAACCAATTAAAAATTGCCGTGGAGTTTGTCGCACTGCTAATAAAAACTCCTTGTCTTCTTCTAAAGTCATAATATTTAAAGCATCACGATGAGCAATATCAAATAAATCTTCTAATTTTTTTGGCCAGTTTTCTTCTTTTTTCTTTAATGCTTCTGAACGTTTTTTCTTGTTTTCTTTATTTTTTTTTAGATTCTGCCATTCTTTGAATAGTTTTTCAATTTTACTGATGACATGTTTTCTTAATTGAATTGGTATACTAGCTTTTTCCCACAATTTTATAACTTCGCAAGCCGTCAAAGTCGCAGATTCACGTATGCTTTTCTTTTCGTCATTTTTGTAGTAAAAAAAAAACGCAAAACTTCACCGATGCATGGTAACGTTGATTGGCTTAATTCTGATAATAATTGTCCAATAAGCCAAACTTCAGTTTGATTTCTAGTAGCTTTACTGAGTCCGCTACTTTTAGATGCCATTACAAGTTCAAACACGTTACTATGATTTTTACAAATAAAACACGTGCGCTGTCGTTAATGACTTATTAGAACTGAAGTGCGGGGTGGGCTTAAGGTGTTCACACAATCAAAAGAAAGAAAATAATCGAAAACATAGTAACATAGTGTTTTATTTACAGCACTTTTTTATTGAAATTTTTTGTTATAGTTGATCTGTTATTTGTAAATATTTGAAATTTTTTATTTTTTGGATCGAGATCATTTTTTATAATTTTTAATCCAAATAAATAGGAAAAATTATAAATTTTTTTTAAAGCAATTCAGAGACAATATCGAAAAATCGGTAATTACCGGCATTCGAATTTGGACTTCGGGTATAATCGGCAATGATTGCTCACCTCACCCTGCGGTGATTTTTGTGCTCGAAAACGCTATATGCGAGTTTTACTTGCACGAAAAATGTGATATAAATACCTAAATGAAACATTAATGAAACCATCAGTTAAGCTGTTCATCAATACTTTTTGTAAAAATTTTGACAGCTGGTAGCGACCTCTAAATCTTAACAAAAAAAAAAAAAAAAAAAAAACGTATTTCATATTTAGAGGTATATAATCAAATGAGAAAGTGCCCCGGGGATAATTTAAAAGTCGAAAAATTAGGACCACCCTAGTATGTATGTATGTACATATGTATGTATGCATAATTTTCTTAAATAAAAATTCCCTAATTTCATTTACTATTTTTTTCAATTACATTTGAAATTTTTCAAAATTTTAAATTGAAAATCTCTATTTCATTTGGAATTTTCATATTTTAATTGAAAATTGGTGTAGAAGTAGGCTTAATAAATTAACTGCTGTATTAACCTAATTTTGCTCTTTTTAATCCATGTATTTTTTGCAGTATGTTCTCCAGATTTGATGTTAAAATTTTATCAATTTCCGATCTGGCAAAAACAACAAAAATGGAATATTACAAAAATATTCAGGGCAAATTTTCCATTTTTAAATAAATCTAACAAATACAAATAACATGAATTTGTTATCTCATCAATTTAGCAATTTAAAATAAATTTAACCCAGATTGTGTCAATGAATAAGTGAAAACAAACAAAAACAAACATATGTATGTACTTATCTATTCGCAAAAAAATATTTTACAAAATAATAAAGGAATAACCCTGCAAACAAATGGAAGATAGCGCCTGAAGCAATATTAAAGCAATATCCCGAAATTGTCATTTAGAAGAAAATAATGATATTAATATTTTTATTTTCTTCTTTTTATCATTTTTGAGAAAATTATTACACTGGACGTATTTTCTAAATACGTCAACAATTTTTCCCTAAGAGCTTTCGTTTTTGAGTTATAGGTAACTACCCACATTTAGTATTTTTACTTAGTATGTATATTTTCGTTTTTTTTATTGGACATTAAAATATATTTGGTTGATGTTCTAGGGGCTGTGCACATATTACGTAACGTTTCATTGTGGAGGGGGGTTAAAGATTTGTTACGGATGGAAATTTTGCACTGAAAAATTAGAAAAAAGCGTTACGAAGGGGAGGGGGGGGGGTATAAAATCTCTGAAAACAGCGTTACGTATTATGTGCACAGCCCCCTAGATATGGCTTCTTCAACATGTATGCTTAAGAGTCTGAACCAGGGCTGTGGAGTTGTGAAAAAATAGTTGCGACTCCGACTTCAGCCGCCAAAATTTTTAAAGTACGACTCCGACTCCGACTCTGACTCCAACTCCAACTCCAATGCTAAATGTATATGGACATTCCCGATAATTGAATCGCGAAATGTTCAACAACTTTTTTTTGAGGGTACTATGGACCTCTAAACGCGATTGAAGTTTGGGATTTCGCGAAAAAACATAAAAATACCTATTACAAAATAAAGCTGAATCAAAAGTTGTTTGTTTTTTACAAAACATTTCTGTATTGTTTGGTGAAATAGTGGTCATTAAAAGAAAAATTACAAACAACGATTGTTTGAAATTTTTCCTTTAATGAGCACTATTTTACCAAAAAATTCAGCATTAATTTGTAAAAAACTAACAACTTTTTTTCGCGAAATTTTAGTCCGGGTTTATATAGTGAAATATTTCTTATGATTTTTTTTTATTCTCTTCTACACTTTCATCCGTGTCTGTACACTGAAATTTTTGTAATGAAATTTCACTGTGTGAATCGTGACTTTTCAAAATTGCTTTTACTTGGGAGAGAACGTTAATGCTTTTGTTTGCTTCGGTTTCTTCTCAATCATGAGAAAATAAAAGCACAAGTTTATGAGTGACAAATAGGGTTAATGTTGAAATTTTTTAAACGAAAAGTCTCACATTTTTACGTTTTTATTTAATCAAACACACAACAAAAAATCAACAAAATTAATAATTCAAATTAAATAAACTAAAAAATAATTCATTAAAAAGATTAAGTCAACTTCTGTAAAAAGGCAAATATTTGAAAATAGAAAATATTAAAAAAAAAAAAAAAAAATTCCCAGAATTTTTATTATGGAAAATATTTAAAAATTCTTTGTCGGAGTCGGAGTCGCGACTTTTTTTAGCGACTCCAACTCCGACTCCGACTCCGGCAAAAACAGTGCAACTCCGACTCTTCGACTCCGACTCCACAGCCCTGGTCTGAACACAATGTTTGCGGAGCGGTGGGATTTCTCGTTGCGCTAAAGAGAAATAAAATTAATACAACGGAAGACGGCTTGGAATTCTTTTTTTTTTTTGGTTATGAGTAATTTTCTAGGCAAAAAGAAATCTGTCGACCATGTCGAGCTTGTGAAGTGCATGATAACGAACTTGCAAGACGTAGGATGAAATATAAGTATAAAAATCGGCAGGAAGAGAGTTATAAAGGAAAGTGGGACTCACATATGATGGCAGACTCTACGGCTGTAGTTTGCAACGAGCTCTACCTAAAGTCGTTCATTCAAAGAAATTTTATAAAAGATCATTTAATAGTGTTCGATAGAATAAAAACCCTAGACATGAACCACAAAATTTAATCGAGTTCTGTTCGCAGGTTAACAATGCTCTGTAGACATATAAAAATCGTAGCGGGTACACTAAAAACGTATTTTATTTTAGGAAGGAGTCAACGTGGGCGGAAAAAAATCATTGGGTTTTGTGGACGAAGTGGTCCTTTATAAACCCCTATATTTGGTATATCTAACAGTTTGAGATTTACGGAGATATACTCGATTTACAAAAATTTTAGAAATATGAATTCTCCAAGGGAAAAATATTTTTATAATATGAAACGAAAATCTGTCGATAGTTTAAACGGTTAAACCGATTAGAGATAAGGTAGGTCTTTGGCCCGTTCAAAATTAGAAACCGTAAATGAATATGTATTTATACAGCTGTATGTGTGTATGTATGTACATATTTTAAAATGCAAAATCTTCTTTGTAATCTTCTAAATGATATTTTAGCGACATCTTCTTATTCTAATATAAGTGGTTATATGGCGATATCACTAGTTTATCATCTGGAAGAATGGCATATCGTATTGCTTAAGGCCGTGATTCACTATGCTACACAATCCTGCGATCCATCTCCCAAATATGAGATGTGTGTCGAAAAAAATTATGGTAGCGTCGATTTGTAAAAATTTATGAAAATTTTCATAAAATGATTGTTTTTATGTGATCAGAGGAGTATTTATTGTCAATCAGCTGAGAATTTTACTTTATCTTCTTCGTTAACATTTTATTTCTTTTGTTTTATACAACGAAAGGGATGCAATTTTTTGCTTTGGCATCATTTTTGTTTCATAGTGTGGCACCTACAACACAACACCATTTTGAAACGATTTTTTTAAGTCGGTCAGATTTTTCTAAGATTTTTCTTTGAATGAATCGAATGATTGTGTAGGACAGTGAATCGCAGCCGCAAAAGAAATATCGATTATTGCCCCGATAATATTTTTCATCCAGGCAATACATGAAGTGTATTTCTGTGTTTGCTGGGAATTATAAAATTATTTAAAAAACGATTTATGTATATAAACAAAAAACAATTGACCATGTAAACTAAAGGCGAATTAAATACAAACAAAGCTTTTGATCAGTTTCTTCAACTTTCATTTGGGTTTGAAGATAGCGGATTATTAAAATGTTTTAATAAAAGATTGTTAATAAAGAATGCTTTTAAAATCTTTTATTTGTTATAGGTTAGCTAATCGATGTACATACATACATACGTGCATACATATTAGGGCGGGTCTATTTAAAAATCGCACAAATTACAAGGAAAATCTTACTCTAGGGATCAAAATAAGAAACATTGTCGAAGGAACCATACCTCTACAATGTATTTTGATGTCCCGACTTTAGGGTGCCTCAATCGAGTCAAAATGTATGACCGACCCCCACTAACTTTGGAGGGAAGACCCACCTATGCCAGTGGCACACCCCATGGAACCACCCCCGGGGGGTTCACCATACAAACATTTCTAAAAATTACCATTTTTGGCACTTTACAAGAAAAATATATGTATATATAATATATGTATATACAACCAAAGTAAGTGGGGGTCGGCCATACATTTTGACTCGATTGAGGCACTCTAAATGGGTCAAAGTGAGATTTTTCAAAATTTTACCCTTGGGGTCAAAAGTCGGGACGTCAAAATACATTGTAGAGGTATGGTTCCTTCGGCAAAGTTTCTTATTTTGATCCCTAGAATACGATTTTCCTTGTAATTTGAGCGATTTTTTTGCCTCCATACAAATCGACCCGCCCTAACACATATCTATATACATACATATGTATGTATATGAATTTCATTGGTAGATAAATACCAACTCATCAGTAGATACATATTTACCAATTCGCCATCAAAATCTCATAATAATGTCATATGCCTATTGTAGTGTGACAGTTTTTTTTCCAATTTATTGTTACTGACACAAATTTTAAATATTAAGTGGCACTAAATTTCAAAATTAATGGCAATGTGATAGTTTTTGACCCGAAAAAAAATGAACTTCGATGAATCCTTTTCGAACTATTAGGGGGGACTCCCTCATTTTTTCGACTATCACAGTGTAGTCGAATTCGTATTCGGCGAATATTGTTTCAGATATTCGTATTCGCTAATTCTAAAAGTTTATATTCGTAACATCACTAGTACGGGCTACTGACAAAATTCAAATGGCTACTAATTCGGTTACCACCATGAATCTGTTTCTGTGCTTTTTTTTTTTTTAATTTTTCTGCAACACCAATAATGTTTTGCTGGGGGATTTTGTAAATTCTGGAAAAACTAACATAAATTATGAATGGCATATATCACGTTTTGAGATATTTAATCATTTATTTTTCATCTGGAAAGAAATGCAGTGGAAAATTACCCGATCTGCAAACAAAATAAATTAATTTTTACAATTCACCAGTAGGTACTGTTTTGCTCAGGGATTTTGTAAGTTTTGGAAAAAAATAACATAAGACAAAAGATTTTACTAAAAGTTTTGCCAAAATTTGTTTTTGTTTCTCTTTTCTTCTCTCTAGTCAAACGACATTTATCATCTATCAGAAATAAAATTAAAAATTTGAAAAATATATGCATACGAGTATATACATACATATGTATATGTGGAAGTACATATACATATATGTATGTATACTGGCTTTTTTTTAAAATTTGCTTATGGTAATTTTGCGTTCTATAAAAAATACGTGTATAGCTTTTTTACTTTTTTTTTTAATTTAAAAACACGTTTAGAACTATATTTATTTAAATGTTAAATAAAAAATTTACTATGTATTCGTATACAGAATACATATGTACATTCATAAACATACATACACACACAGCGGCGAAGTTTTGAAGGCCTTCATTCATAAGGTCTTCCAGAAGGCCTGTTTAGTGCTTCTTTCTGCCGCTGGGTATGTACATAAATATATGTATGTAATTATGTACCCACTTAACCAACGCTTCCGTTTATTATTCATATGCCCTTCTAACGTATTGCAAAGATTTTCGGCCGTATTCATAAAAAAATATTATTGTAGGTTTATAGAGTACAATAGCTATCGTAGACTTTTCGTTTTATTAATGATTAATAAAAATTGGTATTCATAAAGGAACAATATCAGTTTTATAGCTGTTTAACGATTGTAGCGACTTTATGTGAATGTATGGCAACTCTCTTTTTATGTGGTTGTCATTTAGTTCTTAGTGATGCTTTAAACCACTGTTTGCTAAACCCGATAATCAAGTAGATATCAGGTTTTCTATAAATTATTTAAAAAATTTAATGAAAAATATATGTTTGCAAAATAAGAAACTTAAAAAATGAGTTTGCGAACAATTTTAAATGAAAATCAATAAAGAAACTGTTACCATTTATCAATTTTTGTGATATACGGTAGCAAAGGTAACCGAATAATTAGTTTGTCTACCTTTAATTTACATCACTGCTATAATTCGTCAGAATTTTATTTTATTTCTTTGATTTGTGCTTCAAGTAAACGTACATATGTATTTATAATTTGTGTAATTAAAATGGATGCAACTAATAACAAACAAGAACTTTCAGAAAATGAAATGGAAAACATGGTAAATATTATTAATACATGCTACATATCTACACACTTATATACATACATATATGTATGTATGTCACCATATTTTATATTTACTTGAATATAATGCAAAATGTCACTTTATTTTTGGTTTAAAGAAGGGCAAATCCAACAATAAATTTTTTGACTTTACTGATGGTTTACTAAAGGTTTAATAAAATTTTTTCGTTTATGAATACAACTTTAACAATTTTGGCTGATAAACCGCCAATAAATCTGAAATAAATTTTTATGAATACGGCCGTTTGTATGTAAACCATTCGAGATCAACAACAACGGACCAACAAGACATCATCCTTCTTCTTTTAATCTCAAGAACGCTCACAGCATAAATTATTCTTAAAAACTGTTTAATTATTACACTTAATCAAAAATTAAAATGAGTTTGAATTAATTCCGTATTTAAATCAATTAATGAATGTGATCATGTGCGACTTGCAACTTGATTTGGACCCACCTTAAACGGCCGGATTTATTGACAATACACTAACTAGACCATTGCCCTAGCTAGGATCGGGCAACTTGTCCACAAATTGCAGAATATCGCATATCTTCTGTATTTAAGGGCCGGATTACAAAACTCCCTTTTTGGTTTGAAAGAGTTTGCATGAAAAATTTTAGAAAAATTACATTAATTTTCTCGTCGATGATTTTATTCTTATATTAAGAATTATTTATTACTTTTTAGTTCAATTCACTACAAAGCGTAATTTTTACTTGTTTTAGCTATAATTTATTTATGGAACATTTTTCTTTCGAAAATGTTTCGCTTTTTCTTTATTTTCGAATCTTAGGTGAAGTGGGTATTTACATTCACATGTACATACATACATATACACATGTAGATATGTGAACGAACTCGTACGACAAATATGTTTGTCATTATTATATTTTTGTGTTGGTGAAACACGTGTACAATATTTTATTTTTTATTAATAAATAAAAAAGCAAATTATTCATGTTGATTTAAAAAAAGGGGCTCGTTTTTTTCCATTGGAAATCTGACGTAAATATCTTTCGATATATTAAAGCTTTGTTATGTTCTTATGTTACTATTCCCAGCAAACATACGAATTTGCTTACCAATTGACTAGCGAAATTTTCTGATGGGAAACTTTCGTGATTGAGATTGTAGTTGTCATATAAAAATAATCGGTGCTATTCGCGAATAGCTTCACTAGTTCGAGCAAAGAATTACAGTTTGCAGCAATCTACTTTTAAAACAGCTGAATTATAAATGGGGTGTTCACACTGTAGTCATATCAGTCATATTGACATAATGTCCTATTATTTTACAATAGTTTAAAAAAATTGTTGTTGTGATTCAAGCAAAAAAGTCATAAAATAATAAGACTTTTTAAGGTATGTTTATGGTTTGTCATAAGCTGGCAGCTTGCGAACGTTTTTCCACTTGCCGCCGTCCAAAAAAATACTTCAGCTCATTACCGGCAACAGCTGCTTTTGTTTATATTTATTTCAGTTCGTATAGATAAAAAACAATTTGAAAATTTTAATTGATAATGGACATTTCAGAAGATTTACAAGAAATTTATTATTTTCTTTATTAACAAGTCGGACTAAATAAAAAACATTTACATTTAAGCGAAATTGCAAACGTTTGCGCACTAATCCGACTAAAGAATGGAGTGTTGTTAAATGTATATCAGCTGGCACAATTATGACATAGCACACTAAATTATGACGGGATGTTCACACTTGTCATATTTTGGTGTGCTATTATTTTATGACAAATGATTTTATGAATACAGTGTGAATACCTCAATTGAATGGAAAAAGTTAAAATCAAAAAAAAAAATATCAAAAGAAATTAACTAAAAATAAAACTAAATAGAGTTACACTCTTTTAGAGTACACACACCTATCTATCCGACAATCAGCTCCAACCTCAAAGACGAAAAATTAATATGGATTTCATTTGTTTTTTTTTTAAATCCAGACAAAGATATCGTTCCGTAATTCCGTTTTTATAATTCCGTAATTGCAAAACGTCTTGAGAAGTTATTACTTTATTATAATAGACGTCAAAATCGATCGGGTTCGACACATATGCGACAAATAATTCGGTCATAAATTTGTTCAGTTAATTTGACCACTTATAAGAATTATTTACTTTTTGGCTGAAATAGACAAACGAAATTGTCAAAAAAGAGTTCCGAAGTCTCGTACACTTATTTTATTACCAGCAGAAACGGTATACATAAATATAATTTTTACAATTTCTTTTAACAAAATCTATTTTTATAAATAAAATAGCTAAGACCTGGCGGCAGGCGCTTCGCTACACCACAACCATTTTTGTTTTGAGGTGTAGAATAAAAATTTTAAAATATAATTTACTTTAAAAAAAATTTATTTATTTGTTGTGGGTTAGCAAATCTATATGCATTTTGTTGGTTGCTAAATACCAACTCATCAATAGATATTTACCATTTATGTTTGAAAAGCTCCAAAAGTAATTTATTCATACATAAACTCCTAAATAAAATTTGCGAATTACAAAAACACAAGCAAAATAGTTTTTCAAAAAACTTTACAAACATCACAACAAACAATTATCTTCATTTATTATGAATGGGTTTACCTTTCTACAAAACTATATACAATTACTAAATAACTAAATATTTCCTCTTTGTGTAAAGTTCTATGCAAAATTGGACACCCCGCACAAAATTTCAAATATTTAACTGCATTACTTATATAAAGCTTTTATTTTATTTGTGGAAAATGCTACGCCCACTAAGTTTTTTCACATTATTTTTTCTCAAAAATAATGCCCTAAATCAGCAGAGTAAATCCTAGAAAATCTCAGGTAATTTACTTTATTAGTTCCAGATATATATCAAAATTATTGTGTGGGATGTGCTATGCCCACCAGTCCAATTTTCAATACTTTTTTTTAAACTTTTACACAGTGAGCTACAAAACTTCAAGTTCTTAACTGCATTAGATCCATAAATATAATTATAAAAAAAGTTCCTCTTTATGGAAAGTGCAGCGCCCAGAACATAAACTAGCCTATTTTTCCTTCCTGATCCCGCAATTAATCTGTGAAAATTTTAGGAAGATTGGTTAACTGGTTTAGAAGTCCATAGATTTTAAACAGACAAACAATCACTTTTCACAGCGATGGAAATTTTGAAATGTCTGTGTTAAGAAAAGCTCACAGTGTGTAATTTTATATCCAGGCCAAGTTCCGGCCACACAGTGTGTATATTTACACGAAAACATTCGAGATTTTTTACCCCCCTCATAACTTTGCTCCTCTTGATCATAATATAATGAAACTCCCTGACCGTACAGAGGTGACCTCACAGGTTAAATTTTAAAGTTCTACCGTAAAAGCTTCCCGCGATATTGTGTTCTGAAAAGTCCATATTTTAGTACATATTCACTCAGTCACGCACTCACTGACTCATCAATATTATTGGGCACTTCCAGTATAGCTAGAGATTAGAAACTCGGTACACAGGTAGGTGGTCTTGGTGAGAAATTAACCAGAAAAATCTGAAAACGGACACTTTACACCCGGGGGGACTAGGGTGCCCCCTTCTAGTTAGAAAAAAATCTGAAATTTGATACACAGGTAGGTCCTGACGAGCAATTAACAAAAATGATTTTTAAACGGGCCTTTTCTACCTGGGGGGACTAGGGTGCATCTTCGTTGTATGGGGCACTTTCAGTATAGCTAGAATGCTTAAATTTCGTACCAAGAATTCTTTCCCATATTAGAAAGGCAAAAAAATATTGCCAAGCTTACAGGTCGCCAAGAAATGAGATGGTATTGTACCCATCAGGAACTTTGCCCTTATTTTGATCACAGTACTTTTTACGGCGGAAATTTTATGGATAGGAACTTGGCCTTATTTTCACACTTATGTTTTTGCGCGGATAAAACTTACTCGTACTGGTAATAATAAATATTTGGAAGCAAAAAAAAAAAATTTTTTTTTATTAAAAAATTTTCATTAGATATTTTTTTGTGTTCATCTTTGAGTGCAAAATTTATTTAAATAAAGATTTTGCATACCAGCTAAATATTACTGCGACATTTACTAATCGGTAAAAAATTTATTATATATTAGTAAAAATTAAATGGAACATAAAATAAAAATTCAGAACATATCAGTAAAAATAAATTTTTACTCAAATTTTACTGGTACTGCAAAGAGCCCATGATAGCAACAATGTATGTATATACAGCTGCTGTCAAAATAATAGCACCACCACTAAAGAATATTAAACTGATCTTGCAATTCTAGCTTTTCTGATTTTTGTTTTTTCTTCAAAACTTCCGTTACTTACATTGTGCTCTTTAATTGAGTAAATAAATTTTTGTTAAAACAATAAGTAATTTAAAAGAAACAATAAAAAATTTGCAAATAGTCGTAAAGAAAGCCTGTCAATATAATAGCACCAAATTCAATACGTTGCGTAAAAAAGTATTGTGAGCCAAAATTGTCTTTCAATTTGAATATAAAACGTTTGTAATTACATAGTTTCTTAAATATTATTCAATTAAAAATTTAAGTAATTTTTTGTGAGAAATTGTTAAAAATTGGTCGAGCCAAACATTGTACAGATGAAAAGCGTAATCTCATTAAAAAACTAATTTCGGATCGAACAACTTACTCACAAATTAGAAATATTATTGGCTGTTCAAATAATATGATACGATACGCGATAACACCCGATTTTAAAGCTGAAAGTCGTGGAAGGAATGCGGTTACATCTCTTTTATTGATTAATCGCATAGTTAGGAAAATCAAAAAGTATCCATTATTTACGTCAGCTGTGGAAATTAAAAATGAACTAAATCACTGAAACTACATACATATGTACATGCCGTAGGCTTAGAAAACATAATCTGAAAGCTCCCAGCTCAAGAAAAGTTCCGCTGTTAATAAAGAAACATGTAGAGAAACGAATTAAGTTTGCCAAGCACCACTTAGAATGGCCAATTGAGAAGTGGCGAAACATTCTTTGGACTGATGATTCGAAAATAGTTTTGTTTCGTGTTAAGGGTTCAAGATCGTACGTTAGAAGACCTCCAAACTCAGAATATAACTCAAAATTTACTTTGAAAACGTTAAAACATGGTAGCTCCAGTATCCTGATATGGGGTTGTTTATCATACTATGTGTTGGGCCCATTCATCTCATAAATACCATCCGAATATGTACGAATCCTTGCTACCATATGTATCTGAGGATATGACGCTGATTTTGGTCATGCAACAAGACAATGACTCAAAACATACTAGCAAAAATGCCTAAGTGGTTTCAGGATAACAAAATACAAGTCACGTAGTGGCCTGCTCAGTCGCCCGATTAACTCGATTGAAAATTTGTGGGCTGACATTAAAATAAAAGTATACAATAATGACCTGTGGGATATAGTGCAACGGTCATCGTTTTCCACTACTTCCGAAGTGCTTTTATTATAACAGTGATATTTTTAGACCTTTTTAGGAAAAGTTTAATTTTTGTTTTTGTTAAAGTTAATATAAATTCAAATTTTAGCTTACATATGTTTTCTTCTTTATGTTTTTACTATTCATTTTTAAAAAACATATGATATTAAGTTTTAAATAAACCTGCTTTTAGAAGGCGTGCAAAATGAGCCATTTAAGTGGTGCTATTATTTTGACAACAACTGTATGTTATCTAGAAATAAAAATTGTTTTGTAGTAATATTTCTTATTAATTTAAATGATTAAAATTAATTTGCATTTGTTTACTGTAATGCTTCCTTATTGTGTGATTGGCTAAAATATTGTGGGCTTGTCGCGATTTTGTTGTTGCTTTGCTCCACGTCTCCACGACATCGCTGCGTACAACCATGCAGACAGACATTGTTTTGACAAAACGATGATACATTCCTGTTCTAATTGCACGTAGGTTTGTGTGTCTATATGAAATTTACATCTTAATGGTATAAACAATTTGTTACGATATTGTTTTTTGTTTTTAGTTTTTCTTCAAGGTGAAATTCTATTCTAGCGCGAAAACAAAACAATCGCATTAATCCATTGTCGGCTACAAAAATATTTTATGAAAGATGCAATAAAATTTCTTGAATCAATTATTTTGGGTGTGTGCCTAAAATATTAAGTCGCTAGCTCTTAAAAACAGGAAAAAAAAAACTAAGGCTAGAGAAAAAAAATAAATTACTCATTTACTTCAGTTTAACGAAACTCCTTTAATATTTAAGAGATTAGCTGTTTTGAATTCTCAACATGGCAAAACTACCAGGTATGCGCAGTTCGACAACAAGTAAAACAATCCAAAAATAACATGTAAGTTGTTGGTATAAAGCACTCGCTTTATATCAAAATACACAAACAAATTTAAAACATTTTCTGACGTATGCATTCCAAGCTATAATTATTGTTTATGTCTTCTTTTAAAACTGTATCAATTAGTACGAAAATTTGCCTTGGTTCTCAACTACTTGAATCAGGGTTGATAAAAAATTTATTCAAAATTGTACTTGATTAATGCCCAGGTTTTGACTTCATATTTAAGTACATAATTAGTAAATTTTTATTTAAATTTATGTTGTATTTAAATAAGATTCGATTTTTTAGTGAGTAATTAAAGTTCTTATTAAATTTTTTTTTTTTTTTTAATTAGGACCAGCACTCGGGGATGACCCCTGCGTATGCAGTGCACTGTGCCGCAACTTAGGAAGAGGGATAGGGTAGAGAAGATAGATGTTGAAAATTTAGAAGACTAAACTCTTTCACAACTCTGCTTTGCGTGTTATGTTAGTTTTTTAGGCAGTGTTGAGGCGCCTCCGGTGTTAAGTAGTAGGTAGCACTACGTAAAATAAAAAAAAAATCCCACAAATTTCCCTAAAGAACAGCTGACTAGAACAAATAAAGAAAAATCCAAAAAATTATAATTTTTATTTTAGCTAAAAATAAGAATAATTAAGAACTGCTGAAATGTTGTAAAAGAATAAAAGCAACTTTCAAAATGATTAAAAGGGTAATAGCCACAAAACAAGATAAAATTTTATGCAATTTACCAGCAGCCACAAATATTTTATTGGCTCTATTTTCTATAAGAAGAACAAGCAGTCAAAAACATATAGAAATTCGTAAATCTTAATTATTATTTAAATACACAAAAATTTTTTTTTAAATTTCTTTTTATGCATTAACATACGGTGTACTTTTTTACTTTTTGCACTTTTTAATAAATTTATTATACAGATAGTTTGTTCCCTACGTTGTTAGCATGCAGTGTAAACGAAGTCTATAAAATTAATAGGCAAGACAATTTTTGTGATGGACTTTATGGCCTCATAATTCAACCGATTTCCTCAAAGCTAATAACAAATTAAAAATACACATTCCCAGAAGTAAACTTTATATTATGGATTATTGTGGATTCAGTATTTTGGAAGCTATAAGCTATTAAATTTGCTACTAATACATGCAAACGTATTAAAAATTTTTTCATAATTGGGCTGTATGAGTTAAAATATTTTAAATCCGAAAACTTTAAAACTGTAGTACTTTTGTACTTTAGCAATGCGAATTGTTATTCCGTAACAGTTTGCTAAGTCAATATCAAGACAATATTAAAAATTAGCCATCTTGCCACTTGCTTGTTTCGACAATAATTAATAAACTTTTGACTACCTCTTGTTACTTTCTAGATCAAAGAGAATAGTTAGAGACAGTCAGCTGAAGCATATTGCTCTCCCGAAGGAGTACGTAAGTGCCCTATTTTTAATATTGATATTCCGTGTACTGCAAAAAAAAAGTAAAAATCAACATCGAAAGAAAAGTTCTGGCCGGTCACATTACGACTCCAGGGAATTTTCGTTTGATTCTTACCTCTATTTATATTTTATAATTGAATTTTATGATTTAAGTTTTACAACATTTATTTTTCATTAGCATAATCCGTTTTGGTTTAAGAAGTTTATTTTTATATTTTAAGTAATCAGACTTACTTAAGCACTTAAAGGGTTAATGAAACGTTTTGAAAACGTTTTTTTTCACAAACAAATTAATATTAATCATTTTGTATAATTCTTATAGTAAATGTATGTATGTATGTATGTACGTGTCACAACATTTGCTGTCTCTTTTAATGGGGCTTTGGCGTTTCAGATATTGATTTGTTTATTAATTTGTAGGGGAAAACAATATATTGAATAACAATTTTAAATAAAAACAACACAGCTAGACGATAACAAATTCTTAAGACCATAAAAAAATTTGAAAGGGCTGAAGCAAAAAAATATACTCGTATATAAAAAAAATTCTGTAAAGTGGGACTTTGACTTGCACATAAATTGTTTCGTAGGAATGCCAAATAAGAGTATCTACATACATATTTAATGTTATTTATTTTAGTGGCCTTATTTGCATTTTATTTTTTGGATCTAATGAAGTGTTAGTTTGGTACATGATTTTCCATTTTTTACCATTTGATGTTAATTTAATAAATTATTGTTTAAACTTGACGACTTTAAACGTAGTATGGATTTGGAGAACTTTCGAAAATAAACATTTCGAACTGCTAGACCGATCATGGTAAAAACTGCAAAAACTATGATTAAAATCGTTTATTTGGAAAAATGCGTTTTATATTAATAGAACTAACTTTAAAGGTCTTATCAAATCGGTTTTCAATATTTGCTGCTCCGAATGTTGTACATTTCATCAAAATTGGTTAAGAGGTTTCAGTGACATTGGAAAATTTCGCAAAAAGTGCACTTTTTTTGTAATTACGGTAAAACTTTTTTATTAATTGATTTTCATTATTTCGCTAGATATATTCAACTTGAAAGACTGCGTAGAATTCCGCAAATTTTATGTAAGGATTGTTCTTAGCCCACAAGATCAATCATGTCCCCATATTTTTTTTTTTTTTACAAAAAACACCAATTTAATATTAATTTGAAGTAAAAATTCACCTTCACAAGGGACGATTCAATAATTTCTAATAAATTATTTTTTTCGAAAAATTATTATATTGAAATTGTCATTGAAAATAGACTTTGTGCTCAACATTTTTCTGCAGAACAGAAAACGTCATAGTGTTTCATGATATCATGAAGGTTTTTCCTGGGTTGTTAATACAATTACTTCGAATTTTACAGAATGAAAAATACTAACAAGAAAACAATTTTCCAAAAATTAATAATTAAATTGTAGAAATAATATGAATTGATAAATAACAGTAATTCTTAACAGCAGTTTATTTTATCACAATCATAAATTTTTAATCAGACCAGTAAATCATATGAATATGTATGTATGTATGTATGTATGTGTTTACTTTCCACAGAATAGTTTTATTTACTAACATTTCAATTAAAACTTTTAGAAATACATATTTGTTTATCACTTTATACAGAAATTGCGTATGGAAACCAAAAAACATGTACATATTATTGTTTTTTGTTATTATTCCAAGAAAATTTAGAAAAAGATATATAAACCAATAACAAATTGTTAAGAATCAAAACAAAAACAACTTAATAAAAATTCATAATAGTTTTGTAATAACAACAATCTGACACGTCGAGTAAACGGTTTTAGATGAGAAAAGTGAGGGGAAAAGGTTAATAAATGGACTAAACCAATATTACACAATTTACTTGATATGGGCAAATGAATGAACAACAACAATAACAACAAATATGAGCAATAAACTAAAAAATTATACATACATAGGTACATATTGTATGAGTATTTTGGCTTAATTTTTAAATAAATAATTTAAAGAGCACAAAAATAATAAAAAATAATATTTGCTAAGCTTATCGACTCTTGAAATTAAATGAATAAACAACATCTCTTAATTATTATACTTAAGAGCATTTAAAGCTTTATAAAAGCTCGTTTACTAAGTGCAAAAGCTTTTATGGAATTCCGTACTGGACCCATTCCAATAAGTCGGGGGCCACAGAATAGCACATACTTTATTTGAAATTTACATTTGCAGTGTAAAATTTCATGCGTTTCAATGTTTCCGTGTGGGAGCGATTCCTCAGTGTCATTTACATTCTATATCATGATGAAAATTCATCACGCCAAGACTTAATTTATTAATGTTATTTACATCAAGCAGGCAGCGTTATGACAGAATCATTAAAGCTCAAGGAAAGATTTTAAGTGATTTAATTTGCCATTTTTACTTTTACGTTTATTTTTTTATTTATTTAGTGCATATTATAAGAAATTAGTAATATTTTTTCGGGTAGTCAATACTTAAAAGTAGTTACTCAGAATTTAATTTTTTATTAATTAATATGTACAATGAAAATGTAACGGACAATATGCAATTCTGTGATAAATTATCTACAACTTTGCCTACAAAAGCTTATGCTTTAAAAGTATCGAAAAGTATTGAGTACCTTAATGAAAAAATTGAGATATATATCGTTACGCATACAGTTATATAATCATTCCAGTACCCTGTTCAGACATACTCATTTATTGCGATTATAGCAATAAATGTCATTATTGAGCTCAATATTCCATACAAAATTTTAATTAAGTTATTGCGCAATAAATACGAAATTGTTATAAATATTGAGGAAAACTTTATATCAACACTGTTCACAAGTATGTTCAGTGGTGAAAATTATCTGCAATTTATCTACAATGACAAATGTCAACAAAATAAAAAAAAAGAGGTGTGGCACTCGGAGACTGCCGCGGTAAAGCTATTGCATAGCATTTTTTATCATCTTATGCAATTTCAATTTCAATTTCAGCTTTCTAGCTATACTGGAACTGTCCCATACAAAGAAGTGGCATCCTAGTCCCCCAGGTAAAAAACGCCTTACCTTGTGTCCTTCTCCTGGTTCTAAGCTACCTGCCCACCGATTTTCAGCCAAATCAGTTCAGCCGTTCTTGAGTTATAAATAGTGTAACTAACACGACTTTCCTTTATATACATAAATAAAAATCCCTTCAAAAAACCATAAATCCCGGAAAATTTAATGGGAAAAGTGGCAACACTGGAAATTTAAAAAATTTCCAAAGCGGCAACACTGTATAGTCATCATACATTGACCATACAAAAAAGAAGTTTTCACTTCAAAAAACAAAAGAGTTAAGAAACAAACTTAGTGTCAGCCTGACGCGTGATTTTATCAATTTGTAATCACGACTCACGTGATTCACGCGTGACACGAAAAATTCACGACATTTGCACATCTTTAGCGTCAGGTTTTTTCGTTTCATAAACAAGACTTAAGAAAAAAACTTTTCAAAATTTCTTGATTCGGTCGCCTCAAAGCCCGCGATAGAAGCTATGCAATAGCTTTATTAAATTAAATTTATTAAATTTAAATTCTTAATATTAATTTATAATTTATAACAACAAATAAATTTAATAAGTTAAAAATAACCAATTTATTTTTTAGATAAATATGAAAGTTTAAAAATAAAGAAAAATAGAATGGGGTGTAATGAGGCCAGTTGAAAATAAAAAAGAAAGTTATATGCCATCTGACAAAGTTTATTGAATTAGCTTAATTCTGTATGTGTGAACACTAAAATAATTTTGTCAATTAACCAAATATTGACTCAATAAAATTTGTACGTCTGAACATAGCATTATGAAGGTGTTAAATAATTACACACTACATACATACATATCGTCGACTAAGATGCAAAATTGTCTAACAACACTTTATAAACCAAAACGAACTAAAAACAGGCAAAATTTTAAGAAAAATCCTAAAGTTTTCTAATCTATTAGTCAATTTATACCTTCTATTACTTATAATTGATTAATCAAACTAAATTAATTTGATATATTTGATTGTTAAAAGATATATTGTCATAAAACTATTGGCATTTTCTTTTCTGACAAAAGTGTTGCATTTATGCTACATTATTTAATTTTCATTATTCATTCTAAAAAATATGTAACATATTTAAAAGCGGTTTCTTTCTTTTCTAAATATGTTGCGCAAATAAATGGCAAAATATGCAACATATTTGACCCTCTACCATAAAGTCGGGGTGAGATACTGACCTTCTTTACATCTTTTTTACCTTTTTTACCTTTTTATACAAGTAAGAAGTTTTATTCTTGTCATTCTATTTGCATAAGCGAAAAAAATCATTTTAAAAAGATAAAAAGTGAGGAAGATTTGAAAAAAAAAAATTTAATAAATACTTTTACAATTAAAATTTGCCGCTAAATTTTTGCAGCTGATGAGAAAACAATGTTGCTGAAGTCTTTTATTGATAAAATTGCGCCTAAAACCGTAAAAACATTGCAACGATACGTATACATTTAATCTCCTATTCAGACTTTGTAAATGCAAATTTAAAGAGATAATTTTAGCGTGAATTTATTCTTTAGTGCCTTTGGTTTGACCACCGTCATTTAAATGGGTCAACAGAATAGAATTGGAAAACGATAGTTGAATATCTTTGTGTATGTAAATATGTACATCTAACAATATAAAAATACAGCTGTTTCTTTTATTTTCTACTAGCTTATCCCGGTGTGCTTCGCTACCCCCCTCGTTATAAAATAAAATTAAAAGTATTTATATATCCTATTGTGAAAATTTAATGACAATCGGTCCAGTAGTTAAGACTATATTACGATTTTTAATTTTCCTAAAAAGGGGCGTGGTCCTACCCACTTTTCTCCTGGTACGTATTCCAAATTATGCCAATACAATATGTACCAAATATCATCGACGTAGGTCAAAAAATGCCCAAAATATGGCGATTTAAATTTTTGGGATATATGGGAGGTATCACGCCCCTTTGTCCAATCCCGCCCATATTTGCAGCAGCACTAAAAAATGCACACTGAACCGACATACAAAATTTTGTTCAAATACCATTATCAGGAGCAGAAATAATAGATTTTTAATTTGTGGTTTGTATGAGAGGTAACACGCCCCTTTGTCCAATCCCGCCCATATTTGCAGCAGCACTTAAAAAATGCACACCAAACCGACGTACCAAATTTTGTTCAAATACCGTTATCAGGAGCAGAAATAATAGATTTTTAATATGTGGTTTGTATGGGAGGTACCACGCCCCTTTTTCCAATTGGACCGAATTGTAAATCTAAACCACCCGGGGCGCCACCCAAACGCATACAAAAAAATTTATGCAAATCGGTCCAGCCGTTTAGGAGGAGTTCAGTTACAACGCACGTACAGTAGAATTATATTTATAAAGAGCCACGCCCCTCCGCCCCCAGGCCATCAATTTAAATAATAACTATCCTATCATCTAAGTTGGACCAAATTACATATATATGCCAATTTTCATGAATATCAGTTGACTCGTTTTTGAGTTTATTCGAAACATACACAGTGACACGGATTTTTTATATATTAAGAAGATGACGTTCTAACTTAAAAAAGTGAGTGTCTAATTGACTTCTTAAACAAGCGTAATAGTACACACATACAGAGACATATACTACATACATTAGCGTTGCCGTTTTGGTTACTTATAACCAAGCAGGGATATTTTTTCGCCAATCTGTACTTGTGAACCTGTTTTTTAATTTTTTCTCATATCCCACTATGTAATAAGTAATTGTATATGTGATATTTAGTATTTGTTTCACTACAACGAGAAAACCACCAAGCGGATAGTATAACATACATACATATAACATACTTTTTACAGTCTTAAAGGTAAAAAACTGGTAGTTTTGGTACCTTTTTTACTTATGGTACTGTTTTACTTTTGGTGCTTTTTTTACTTTTGGTACTTTTTATATACATACATATATATTTTTACGTTGAGTTACAGGGTAATTTTTGTAATTTGGTTCTTTTCGTTACTTTTTATTTTTTTATAAATTTTTTTTACAATTACATGCAGTGTACTTTAGAGCAAAATAACGATTTTTTAAAGTCGGTCAGCTTTTCCTGCGAATGCATCGTACGATTGTGTAGGATAGTGATGCACGCCCTTAAAATTACAGTACAAGCTCCCTAATACAGACACTCGCTAATTCGGACTATCCTGTAAACCGGACATTTACATTTTTCGGACACTTTATGAAATCTATTACATCGTCTTAAATTATATTTTTTTAAAGTATTGAAAAAAGGTACAAATAAAATTTATAAATTAATCAAAATTACAATTGAGTAATTTTGAAATTCACAGACAAATTTTTGGAAGCGAGTAAATTCTTATTTTTCAAAATTAATATTTTTTGGTATTTTTCTTTATGTTTTCTGTAAATTAATTAAATAAAAATGAATTCTGTTCGGTAACGAAAACAAATTTTATGTGTGTACATATTTGTATTGTGTTTAAAAATTTATTTTAACCGTAGTACGGACGATTATTAATTAATCCGGAAAATAGCTGGAACTATATAATTAATTGTTCATGAATATCGCCTGTCGTTTATATTCTGTTCCAAAAATTATTGCCTACGGTTCTCTACAGCTTATGGTACGGTCACATTGGGGAAACATTTGCGAAAAATGTTATATATTTCCTTATCGTAGTCTGACCATAAAATATTTATTAGAGGCAAACAGCAAAACAGCTGTGTAATGGCAAACAAAATTATTTGCTGCCAAACAAAAATGTTTTAAAAATATTTTGATTTATTTTGGGAAAACAATTATTAGAACTTACAAAATTTTTTGTAAGAACAAACAGAGTCAAATAAAAATATCTACCTTTAGCCAAAATGCTTCAATAAAAAATTTTTACGGCTGATATTTTCTTGCCTGCTTTGTTCGACATGCCTCGTGATTCTCTAAAACTACTACTGATGCTGGCTGATAAAAACTTTAAAAAATTATGTTGCTTCCTGCTGCGAGAAAAGCGAAAAATCTCTATAAATTGCAATATTTTTAAAAAGCCAAAATTAAAAAAAAAAAAAGGCAAGAAGTTTGGCAGAATTGCAAATTTCGCGAAAAACCGACAACTTGCGAAAAATTATTAAATATCAATAAAGCCATAATATAAAAAAACAATTCTTCCTAAATCGAGAATATGGCGAAAATTTTCAAATCTTGTTAACGAAAAAATTACAAACTCACAAACTTGCACATAAATTAATCAGAAATCGAAAAACTGTTAAAATAAAAATAAATGGTAAAAACGCGGTGTTGGCTCAAAATTGACGACGAAAGTAATAGTTTTTATGCAATTTGCAAAAATATTTTTTTAATATTACCTTTTGGTTGCCCAACTGCAGAAACTAATCATTAACAATGAAATGTTTGTTCAAAAACAAATTTATGTTTTTTGATAATTTTTTCTAATATTTTGTTAAGGAAAATATTTGTTCAAGTTAGGAAAATATGTTTTCCCATGTTAGCACCTGCCGTTGTTTGACAGCTGTTTCAACAAACAAAATGGGAAAATAAATGTGCGTAGTGTGACCACAAAACAAGTTGTGTATTTATTTACCTAAATTTTTGTTCAACACGAACCAACATATTTGAAGCAAATGTTTCCCCAATGTGACCGTACCTTTAGCAAAATTAAATAAAAAAATGCATTTATTTAATGAATGCATTTGCATAAAAATGTTTTAGCGTGCTAAGAAGGAAGGCATGATTTTAAAATTATTAATAAAACAAAAGTTCAATGATCGATAAAAAAAAAGATGTATATATGTATGTAAGTATGTACATATATGTAAATTACAGCATTTTGAGCTTAAAAAATAATTAGACAAGAATTGTATATGTACGAGTATATACATGCATATGTATATGTGTATATGTGAAAAAGGGTTGTATTTTAGACGTTCACATTTTTGAGTTGAATCGGTGTTTTAGTTAGTTGGCATCTGAAAGTTGCTCTGATGTTAATTTGGCAAATAAACGGATTAAAAGTGATGCAAATCGAAATCAAAATGATGCAAAGCAGAAACGCTAATCTTCGCTCCAGTATGCATATCTGGAGATAAACCTTCTGCATTTTTTACAATCCAAAGCATGAACATGAACTTTTTCAAATTTATTTCTGATATCCTACCTTTTTTACATGCTAGTGGACTACCTGGACTCTACTTACATATATACAGGATGTCCCGTAAATAGTGGTCCAAACGAATTGTGTCCATAGACGACATCATACCCTATCAGAATAACCCAACATAGATCTGTAAAAGTGTTACGGTTTTCAAAATATTCGCAATTTTACGAGTTTTGAGAAAATGCAGCCCCTTCCTCAGATTTCTTTAAGCCGTTGTCACGGGAAATGTCGTAAATAAAATTTCTTTTTGTATTCTTGCACCTGATTAGATGTTCAATGAGTCGTATGATTCAATTTTACAAAAACGTTCTCAATTTTTCGAGGAAACCACCAGAAAGTCGCAATTGAGATCGTACATAATTTTTCCATTTAAGTTTAATACACTGCCGTATATAAAAAAAAAACTTCTGTATTTAATGCAGATTTGGAAACAAAAATCGACACAATTCGTTTCGGCCACGGGACACCCTGTATATAGTAGGTTATAATTAGATTTGCCCACTAATATTCATCCTAAATGAGTTTTAGCTAATTTTGCTACGACTCTTAAGTGTTTTGCAGTGATCTGTTAAATGCAAAATTGGGTCGACTAAAATTTTTTTTCAAATCTATGCTAGTTAGCTTTAAATTAATTCTAGATTTTAATCTAGGTCATATAATAACTGTCCATTAAATTTGATCTATTAAGCCGGAAAAGTGTGTGAATTTCACAAATACTCGTACATACATCGATATTGCGCCATTTGACATAAAATTATATTTCTAATAAAAGTAATTCATTGATATTAAAAATATTTTTCTTTCTTTTATTTCAAGTTAAATTTAAGCACTTTAGAAAAAATACCCTTTGTTTAGTACATATTTCCATAAATTGAAATAAAGGCTTAAAAAGGCCAACAGCACTGACAACAAAGAACTTAACTGATGCCGAAGCAATAACAATGCATTCACAGTGACGGAACAAAAAGTAGGCCACTGAGATTAAGTGTAAATTGTCATTACTCATATTTCCGTTACTTTGCAACCATAGTGGCACTGTTGTGTCAGGGATGGCACAGTTGCAGAAATGGGAAATGGATTTTTGAATTATGTACAAATTACTATGAAAAAATTTAATTTAAATGTATGTACATTTTCAAAAGGTTTTAGTTTTTAACTTGCCGCTATCAAAAAGTCGCTACCAGCTACTTCTTTTGGGCATGACGTTCCCGGGATGGCCTGCAAGGTCAAAGGTGTCTCAAATTTTTTTAAATCGTTATAGAAATTTTTAAATTCAGAATAAAATAAAATTTGCAAGTTTATTGCCGAGGCACACATTTAGTATACATTGTTTTTTTAAAACTGTATTTACTGTTGCTCTACTTTCCTTGAAAAAGGCAGAAAAAGAGGTGGCAAAATATATGTGTGTGACGATAAATATGTTAAATATATTTTATGTAAGAGCTTACTTACGTCATGACATATTTAACTCAAAAGCTAAATATGTTTAGTCTCTACGGGAATTTGGCTATTTGTGGGTACAGTTTTGTTTGTCACTCTTTTGAACCAATGGGAAATTAAGGCCAAGGGTCCATACTTATTAACTATGTAAGTACGATTTCTCAATTGTATTTGAGAATTTTTCTATAAAATTTTAAAAATTTAAATTTATGTAAATTTTGATGAGCTCTACGGGAATTTGGCCATTTGTGGGCACATTTTTATTTGTCACTCATTTGGACCAGTGGGAAAATGTATATGTGTACACAATATTAACTTAATAATAACTTTCTGTATTTTTTAGTGCACTGATGGATGGAAAATTGTAAAATATTTCAAATAGTCCGTATTTTTTGTACATATGTATATAGCAATGAAAAAAATATAATGTGTGTTCATGTATGCAGTTTAAACTTGCTTTTTATTTTACTTGAAATGTTATATTTATGAGAGAAGGAAAGCCTGTATTATATTCAGTGAATCACATATTTATGCATTGGTGAAGACTATAAAGATTCGGCATAGCCGAATAGAGCACTCTTACTTGTTTTAAATAATAATAAATCGCTCTATACCGATTTAAGTTGT
This sequence comes from Lypha dubia, assembly GCA_947311025.1. Lineage (NCBI taxonomy): Eukaryota > Metazoa > Arthropoda > Insecta > Diptera > Tachinidae > Lypha > Lypha dubia. Next base: position 55,290,438 of record OX371264.1, read on the forward strand.
TGACGCGTTGTGTCGTTTTATACCCTTCACCAAAAATGGTAAAGGTATTTTTAGGTACATATGTAAATCATTACATATGTAATTTCGACAATATTCGTATGGGACCAGTGAAGCATACATACATATAGGGATATTTTGGATCCTTATCGATAGCAAAGTTGAATTAAGGCCGTGCTTCACTATCCTACAGAATCGTACGATTCATTCAAAGGAAAAATTTTACAAAAATCTGACCGACTTTAAAAAATTGTTTCAAAATGTTGTTGTAGGTGCCACACTATGACACAAAAATTATGCCAAAACATCTGTAGGTTTTATGAAATCAAAATCGTTGTACAAAACAAAATGAATAAACTGTTAACTAATAAAGACAAAGTTAAAATTATCAGCTGGCTGACAATAAATACTCTTTCTGTAGTGGGATTCTCTATTCAATTTTAACGTCAATTGAATTGTTAAAAATTTTTAACAGCTAAATTAACGTCGATGTTATTCAGTAAGGATTTTAACAATATCGTTTAACATTATATTCAATTATAACGTCAAATTTTTCAGTTAACTTAACATCAATAATTTTTTCATTGTTTATTTTTAAAGTTGTTGTTATTTTGAAATGTTCAAAAAATATATTTTGGAACAAAAAAAAAAGAGCGCACTCTCCTGTACACTATTCTGACTAAAAATTTATTGTTTAAATGTATTGATTTTTAACAAAAAATAAAGAGAGCGCCCTCTCTTGTGCACTCTTCTGGCTTAAAATTCATTGTTTTCCAACAAATATGCCACCTGATTGAATTTTTTAACAATGTTTGTTATACTGAGTTACAGAATTGATGCATTGCTACCACAAGCAATAAATTGTGTTGGTAAAATTAACTTAACGCTTATTGTTAAAAGTTACAGAATCGCACTACTGATCGCGTCAAAACTTATCATTTTATGAAAATTCTCATAAGTTTTTACAAATTCTACGTGTTGCCAAAAAACACGGTTGCATTTTTAGTCCACTCTGCCATACTTTTTTTAGCACACATCTCATATTTGGCAGATCTCACGATTGCATAGGATAGTGAAGCATGGTCTTTATCCACGTCCGTATATCTGTATGTGAAATAGGTTTTCCGAAGTCACCAGAAATTATCATATATGTATGTATTATGTTTTATAAATATGTACTAGAATCCCGCCCACTAGAATTCGACCACTTGATCCGTAACCGGGTTTATTTTTAACCAGTTTAGTAACCGATTTTCCAAAACGTGTTTGAACAGAGCATCACATTTCATAACGCCGCAGAACAATAATTATACAATGTATACCATTTCAAAACGCCGCCGCCAAGTAACGCAGTATGAAAGCAAACAAGGCATCGGTTTTATAGTTGTTGCATTGTTTGGGAACTTTGCATATCGATGTTATTTAAATACAATAGCAATACTGTATACAAACTTTGTATACGAACGTTTTGGGAGTCTGCCTTATCGTGCATAAAAGTAAATATTCTAAATGTGTGATAGAGGGAAAAATTATTAGATCCCCTCTTATTAAGAATATTTACATTTTTCTTAATGGACATCGCAATTATTTAATAATAAGAGGAATGGAAAATTCCCCAGGAACTATTATTTATAATTGGGATAATAAGATAGCATAATACAAGACATATTAAATATGTACTGATATATGACTTGGTGAAGGGAATATAAGATTCGGCACAGCTGAATGTAGCACTCTAAATTAATTTTTTGTTTGTTTTTGTTTTTGTAAAAGTATTGTTAAAAACTTAACTGCAATTTTGGCATTTACATTTTATTGACATTTAAATGTTTCACCTGGCTGAACTCCACCACTTTAACTGGTAACATGAAATTATGTTAGTGCACTTCAAATGGCCTAACTGCTGCTGTTTTACATAACTACGAATACATTAAATAGATGTAATATAATCCATGTACACAGATACCTAACTACCAATTATGAATTGAATTAAATATGTATGTTTTTATTTTAATGGGTTGCCAACTTTTAAAGTTGTAAAAATAAGACAAAATAATGACTGAGTATAATAATAATAATTTTTCTAACAAAATTTACTTCTTGGAAATACATTTGAGAAACATAAATAGTTTTGACAGATCATGCATGCAAAACGATCACGTGAATATAAGAAAATAGTTTATATGAAGTGATCATACATATGAAGTGTTCATATAAATGCTACACATTTCTATTAAATGTGAGGTTAATAAATGACATTTTCAAATTGTTACATTTTATGGCACAATAAGAGTAGTTTTTTTTCATCTGAGTTCTATTTATTAATTTTCCCACTTTTGCAAAGAAAGAAGTTGATTAAAATATATTTTATTAATGTATATACATTTGTATGTACATATTAGTGATGTTACGAATATCAATTTTTAGTATTCGCGAATACGAATACGAATATTTGAAACAGTATTCGCCGAATACGAATATTAATTTTATGATAAACGTTATCCATTTTTGGAAAAATTTTTTGAACTCCATGGTGTCAAGTTAATATAATGTAAAATTTAATCCACAATTAATGACCCACCTCAATAACAACACAGGTTTTTCCGGAAGCTTTTCGGGAAATTACTTTATTCCCATCTTCAAGCGGCAAACTTAAAAAATTTTTATTTTACATTTATGTATGTATAATTAAATAGATTGATATTTAATTATACATACATAAATGTAAAATAAAAATTTTTTAAGTTTGCCGCTTGAAGATGGGAATAAAGTAATTTCCCGAAAAGCTTCCGGAAAAACCTGTGTTGTTATTGAGGTGGGTCATTAATTGTGGATTAAATTTTACATTATATTAATTTTATGGTTTAGAGCCACATAATCGTGTCTGTCATAAGTTCCGAACGTTTTCAATTAGAATGAAAATTTCCGAATCAGAAGATAGAATATTTGTTATCCGGATATACTTCCGAATATTTTTGTTCGATTGGTGGCTAATGTGGGAATTTTTTTAAATCTCCTTTTGCATGTGTTATTAGCAAACATATATTGGTTTTTATTTCCGAATTAGGTAGATAAGATATCAAACTTAAAATCAAAAAAAATTTTTTTCAAATTAAATTAGTTTTATTGTGTAATAAATGAGATTCTATTAGCTTTCACACAGCTTCTTAGTGCAGTCGAGAGTAAAACGAAAAAATTGTTCGGAAGTGAATGTCAGGACACCAAAATATTCGGAAAAGATTCACTTTTACACGGATGTGAAACTCATGACAGACACGAATATATGAAATTTAATCCCACCCTTTGCGTCAGTAACAATAAATTGAAAAAAAAAAAAACTGTCACACTACTTTAGTTATTTATCAATATTATGACATTGTGATGCCGAATTTGAACATTTTTAAATTATTTTACCTACATACATTCTTTAAGATTTCGTTTTTCTTATTTTGGTTGCGCTTTTAATTAGCAATTCAGTGTTGTTTTGAAGAACATATTTTCGCAGATTGCGCAGTCACGTGTCTCGGTGGACTTTCACATATTAAATTTTAGTTCTTCCATTTTTGAAGTCCAACATTCCCCTACTGAGAATTGATTACTAACTTAACATGATATTAATTTACATATAAGACTTTAACTTTTAAATGATAGTCACGAAATATAATTTTCGTTTTTTTTTTAAGAAGATTATTATCTTGCGTCAAAGATAAAGTGCTTTCATTCTTTAAATAAAAATTAATAAAAATGAATATATTTTTGTACATTTTATGCACTTGTTTAAACTTTTCTTTGGGAAAATGTATGTGCAAATTATTCGAGAAATATTCGCTTGAATTTGGCGAATACGAATATCTTAAAATGGGCGAATAGCCGAATAATCGCATACGAATACGAGTATTCGTAACATCACTAGTACATACATATATGCATATGTATATATATGCTTTTAAATATGTAGATTGATTTATGCCCAAGTATTTGTATGTAGTAAATTTGTTAGAGTAAAAAGAAAAAAGTACATTGGTATATATGCAAAAAAGAGATTGTCACGCGAAACAAATTAATATAATACAGTGCTATTGTTGTTTTTTTTTTTTTTGTGTACTTTTTTTTATTTTAGTTTTTCAACTTCCGTTTCCCCGATGCTACGGTACATTCGACTAGTAATTATGCACCAGCGAATTCGATTTGGATTTTTTCCAACAGCCTACAAAAAAAAGTATTCGTCATCAAGTGTCGGCATGTACATTAGGGCCACACATTTTTGCTATTTTTTATAGAAAAGCCAATCTATACTAATATTATGTAGTGAGATAATAAAAGAAATACCTTTTCTAAAACAAGAATTTCGTAAACGAGTATTATACCTAATTAGCATTAAGACAAATCATATAAAATGATATGGAAAACCCCGCAACATTTAGGGAGGTAAAACTAAGAATTTTCTTTTATTGATAACAAAATTGAACGTACATACTTCTTTGTTCAACATTTTTGCTAACAAATAAATATTTTCCATAAATTGATAAAAAAAAGAGAAAATAACAAAATCTGTAACGCATATTAGATAAGAAGCAAACAAAGAAATTCTATTAGGGGCTGTGCACATATTACGTAACGCCCCAAAGGGTTGTTAAAGATTTGTTACGGATTGGAATTTTGCACTGAAAAATTATTAAAAAGCGTTATGGTGGGTGGGGGTATTAAATTTCAGTCATCTTGGTGATATCCACATCTTGTTGCTGTGCCTCCAGGGGAAAAGTAGGGGTTCTCTTTCGAGGCAGTAACCTAAACCTACATTGGACACACATTTTCGGTGTGTTTTTGCGAGATGCATATCTGTTCTCTTGAGAGGTATTGGTTTAAGGACTGATGCTCGACCGGTGCTAGTGGCTGGTTGGACTTCGGTCCAGATAAAAGAGATTAGATCGCTCAAACACTTAAGCAAGGTGTTTGGGCATGGCAAGTGGATCATGCCTAAAAAGTTTCCACCCGATGTGACCCTGAGGGTTCCACTTGTGATTCCCTAGCTAATTTATCAGGAAGTAACATAGGCAAAATTTGCGGCGGTATGGCGGGGAGAATGGGCACCACCATACAAAAGAAATAAATAAATATTACAAAGTTATTATAAATATTCACATATCCGAGAAACTAAAACAGTTAGTCCTCAAATTTAATGTCGGCTACACCTAAAGTATAATATGTGTAGATATCTGCGAAAGCTGAAAGCGATAAAAGAGAAAATCCTAAAACTCAATTATAATCTCTAAATTTAATTTTCCTTCCTTTTTAATAAAGATCATACGTATTTCTCGTTTGAAACAAGGTAGACGAAAGAAGTTAGTCCAACATCTTAATTTTCTCACTATCAAACAAGGCAGTTTTACACATAAAAAGACATGCGGCACTCGGCGACTGCCGCGGTAAAGCTATTGCGTAGCATTTTTTATCAACTTATGCAATTATATTATTACGTTTTGTTTAATAACTCCGTTGTTTTCTGGCAATACTGTATGTTAATGACATCAATATCAATAGCACACTTTATGGGTTAACATACATTGGGCGATTTAAATACTTTAAAAATCAAAAGACTTAAGAAACAAACATAGTGTAAGGTTTTTTCGTTTCAAAAACAAAAGACTTAAGAAACAAACTTAGTGTCAGGGTTTTTCGTTTCAAAAACAAAAGACTTAAGAAACAAACTTAGTGTTAGGTTGTTTCGTTTCAAAAACAAAAGACTTAAGAAACAAACGTTTCAAAATTTCTTGATTCGGTCGCCTCAAAGCCCGCGATAGAAGCTATGCATTAGCTTAAAAAAACTTTAGTTTATGTTCCTCTTATATTCTCGTTATAGGTTTATCTGGATTGGGTGTTTCCTACTTTAGTGTTAGGTTACCAAATATGTCAGATCTGATTTAAAATTTGTGCTTTGTGCTTTGAGTTTTTGCTCAAAAAGAGCAAATCTTATCGTTTGTGAAATATTTAAGGTTTCACCTTAATGAAATGAAGTCGACTACTACTTCTGCAACTAAATATAAACAAAATGATAGAGTATAAATACTTATGTATGTACATTGAAAAAATAACTGACAAATATACAATTACATACATAAATACATACATTTGTATATATGAAAGTGAATCACGATGGCAAACCCATTTGTTCACACGACAGATTCTAGATTGGTTCGTACTTCGACATCCTTTTAAAGTTTGAAATAAGGTTGACTAGTTTCTTTTCCATTTTATTTAAATATTTACATAAATATAAACATATGCTTTTTATTTGTTCAATGTTTTTATTAAAATTTAGCACATATTAATTGTTTTTCTTTGTTAATATAATTTTTGACAGCTAGTTCAGATAAACAAGCTATAATTTGCTATCAAAGTTTAAGATGATAGTAAATTATAAGGGTTCGCAGCAGGTTTCAGATTCAAAATGAAGCGAAACATGTATGTAGGTTCTATCAAGGTTGGCCCGCAAACCATGAATGAGAGCGCTGTCCGTGTGAACATAGTATAAGATGTTCGATCACTCGCAAAATTTACATGATTAGACCAAGTGAGGGTGTTGTTAGAGTATCTATATATATACCAAGATTTTTGGCAGAGTTTACAATATGTGTGTGAAGATAAATTTAAAATTAACTAGCAAAGATTTGAACCAAAAATTTTAGTCAAGCCAATTTTGCAGTTAACAGAACACAGTTGCAGTAAAGGTTGATGTGACTCATTTCGGATGAATATTAGTTAATATTATGGAAAAGTGGTGAAGTATAGGAATATCCCACTATATACAAATGATAGTCCAGGGGGTCGACTATCATGCAGAAAAGGTGGGATATCTGTAATAATCTTGGGACTTTAAAAAAATACAGTTTTAAATTTTTATATGAAAAAAATTTCTGGAGAAGATTAGTGGTTTTAATGGAGCCTGAATACCATACATATATTTCTGTACATATATTGAACGCGATTGAATATCGCGATATATATTGAACGTAAAACATATTTAATTCGGCATATTTATCTTCACATACATCTTGTTGTATTGATGTGGAAAGTCTGAATCTGTAATGTTTACTAACTTTTATGTGAAATATTTTAAAAAGAACTAAAAAATAGATTATTTCTATATGGAATAATTTCCTTCCAGCTAAGAACTTAATCACATCAAAGTTTTATAACTGAAATTTGATGAATAAATTACCAAAGAAAGATTAACTTGTTATTTTAGTGGGTATTCTGTGGCTTAGTTTTGTGTTAATGGTATTCTTATTTTCAATAAAGATATTTTAAGAACGAAATTCGGTACATTTTTTCTGGCAAGGGGCTGTGCACATATTACGTAACGCTCCAGGGGGTGGGGGGAGGGGGTGGTTAAAGATTTGTTACGAATTGGAAATTTTGTACTGAAAAATTAGTTAAAAGGGTTACGAAGGCGGGAGGGGGGTATAAAATCTCTGAAAACAGCGTTACGTAATATGTGCACAGCCACCAATACTTCTCACAACAAATGAGTAACGTTGAGAGTGAATGGTTTAAAAAACATTTGACAGTTTATACCACGAACAAAGCCAATAAAAAACATCTGGCGTTTCGAGACTACCTGGTACATTAGCCTACCATGGATATGAGTATATCAGATTTGTGGCTGTTAAACAAAAGCTAAAATGTAAAACACAACTACATACATATTTATAATAAAAAATCCCCAAATCCCTCCCCATGAAAATCTGTCCCAAAAAAGCGGCTAAGGTCCCAACATTTCTTAAAAAATGTTAGTTAGTTGCGTCCTTTATAAATTAAAGTAACGATACGTACATTTATACATACATATGTACATATTCAGTATTACACACTCTTATTGCTTTTCTTTATTTTTATTTCACAAAGAGTTAATTTTCATACACACTGTTTTATTTAATTTAGTTATTTATTTAACATAAAAATGTACATACATATTTAGTTCTATTGAAAGTAAAAATAACTTTACGGTTTAATAATTCCCACTCTTTTTTATGTTTTTTTAATTTACTTGTAAGCAAAAAAAAATATGCAGACATTTATTATTTTATTTCGTTAATAAACACTTTTTTAATTTTTATTTTTTTTTTCTTCGTTCGTTTGTATTCACATTTCAAGTACATTTATTTAATTTCAGATTTATCTTTATGCCTGTCCTTGAGTTTGGTCTCATATTTGTAAAAATTATGTTGAAAAATTCAAATTTGTATAAATTGTCTATTCAGGCATTATTATTTAATTTTTGTTTTTTGAGACAAAATTGAAGTAAATGATAATTAAAGCAAATAGATAAGAATTGCCGAAATATTACGTTATTCGATAAAAGGAATAATATTAATAAAGCATTGATCTAATGTAGTAGACAAATTTTAAAATTCATTTTCAGCTTTTTTACTACGCTGATTTTATTCGATTTAAAGTTGGCGTTTATCGAATGTATTTTTCAATTCGAAAGGGCCAATTAATATTTAATATCATTTCTAGTGAAATGTGCAGAGTCGCGGCTAATTCTATTACCCCTATTGTATTCGACTACTAGTTTATAACCGGAAAATAAATTTTGATAATTAATATAACGTTTAATTGCGATGGCAACTTTGAAATTATCTATCAGCTGGAGATAATTACTAATTCTCGTATTGAATTTTCATTGGAGAATTGTTTGCGTTAGAATAATTACTAATTCTCGTATTCAATATTCACTTAGTTTAACTTAAAACCTTTTATATATAAAAATTTACTGATTAGGACCACTGAAAACGATAGATTGGCATTAATTAACATTAATATATGTATGTATGTTTCATTTCACAATTGTTTTTATATAATGAACAATATTCGATAGAAATTTCGTTTTCTTTAAGGAATCAACAATAAGGAAATATATTAAAGAATAATCAAATTCTTAAATGCATTTTAATACCTGTCTTTTATTATAATTTATGGAAAGTCGAACAAAAGTCTCAGAATAAACGAGACGAGACAATTTTGTTTTAACCGAAATGCGTACTTAATCACAAATTGTCTGTGGCCAACATAAAAATTCTGTAAAATAATCAAACACTACCCAGTAGAGCTACATATAAAAGTTGTTGAGTCATGCCATAAAAAGGGTGTTTTTTTTTTCTCCCATATAAACCGGCATTGGAACAGGCAACAATGATTACATACTACATACATGTACATACATACGAGTATATACTTGTGGACTAAAAACCGAAAATCAATTTTTGCAACTAGAAAAGACGATTCCACACCCTGAGAGACAATTAAAACTAAAAGAGAAATAAATTGTATGAAACAACCCCAGTTGTCAAGGCCAAAAATACAACATGTCACGCAAGAAGAGCCAGCCCCTAGTTGAAAGCTCTCGTATGCAATTACTCGTAAATGGCCAACTCCTAATTATAAAGAAACATAATAACTAAAACACTTGTTCAAAGCAGAATAAAGAACTTTAATAATATTTTAATTTTAATTATTAATCATAAATATTTTTTTAATTCTCGTTCTATCGGTCTTACTGTTGCAATATTGATTGATTTATTAAATCTTTAATTTGCCCGCAATCACTTCGAAAGCTTTGACACATGATATGTTCAAAAGAGTTGATAAAAATTGTTTGTTACAGACACATAGCAAACTTCCGATATTAATTTTAAAGGGCAGTGCAATATCTACGACAAGTAAATAAAATAGTATATGTATGTATGTACTTGATGGGTGTCAACAAAACCTTGTATATGAACATAAATTAAAATCGGCTGATTCAAACAAAGTAAAACCGGTGTAGAAAAATAGAAAAAATTGACATACGCATGAGCAATGGAGACGAACAATTTGACAGAAATTTATAATTCAAAGGCGTTATATGAATTTTCGGTTTATCGAGATGATAATCAGCTGTTTTAATATGTTTACCGATTCGGACTCACTTTAAAGCTTTCTAATTGTCCAAAAAAAATTGCGGAAATCTGTCTACACGCTTAAAAAAAATATGCATGTACTAAAGTTAAGTAAAATATCTCCTGCAAAATAGTTTAAAACCGTGTCGAAATTTAACTATAATTTTATTAAAATTTCGAAAACTAATTTTTTAATCAAATAAAATTTCTTTTATATAGGAAAAAATCAAATAGTTCACAAAAAATCGTACTTTCAAGGGTACGTTTATTTAATTTGAGAACGATTTTCTAAAAGTAAGAACTTCTTTTTGCTAACTCCTATATTTGTGTCTTTATGTTTGAAGGGCTTTCCTTGCAATTTTGAAATATATTTTTTAACTGTCCGTTCAAAATATTGGTTATTGAATAGCTCCACCAATCATGGACAGGTTTCGAGTGTGCGCTTTTATTTTGGTCACCTAATACACTCCGGTTCACTTATTTAACGGCACTAAAAATTCCATATTCAGCAGCCTGTATCTTTTGCAATTTTTAACCCATTGCAGAATTTTAAAATGGAAATGGAAGCTAGACATCTAAAGAGATATAAAAAAAATCATTACAAGAGTGGTTTGTTAAAAAAAGGACTTTTTTTGAGCAATTTATAAAAAAAGTCCAAAAATGTGCTATTTTTTTTGATTTTCCGCATTGAAGTTTGTTTTTTTGTCTGAATTATTAAAACGACATTTGCATCGCAGAATAGTGTAGTTTATTTTATGGAATATGATAGCCTTGCTGCAATAGTTTTGTGTGGTAAAAAAAACTGTTTAATGTAATAAATTCGGCTCCATGAAAAATGGCCCCAAACCAAAAATGAAAAATGGACCCAAACTATTGTATTGAAAACAACAACACGAACTTTGGGGCCTTTTTCCTAAGGTTTGGGGCCATTTTGCCTTTTTCATAAATTAAAAAATGGCTACAAACTTTAGGAAAAATTGCCCCAAACCTAAAAATAAAAAATGGCCCGAAAAAAGGAAATATGGCCCCAAAGTTCGTGTTGTTGTTTTCAATAGAAAACTTTGGGGCCTTTTTTCATTTTTAGTTTTGGGGTAATTTTTCGTTATATGAAAAATTGCCCCGAAATTAAAATGAAAAATCGCCCCAAAACAGAGTCAATGAAATATACATCCCAAAAAGTGCCTATTTTCAATTGGGCCATGAAAAATGGCCCCAAACTAAAGTATGTTCCCAAACTGAAAAATGGACCCAAAATGAAAAATGGCCCCAAACTTTTTACATTCAAAACAACAAAAAAATTGTCTGTGGCCATTTTTCCCATTTTGGGGCCATTTTTCAGTTTGGGACCATTTTTCATGGAGGCAATATATTCACTATTTACTCCAGTATATTGTGCACTGTGAGTGCATTGTCATGATTCTTTCATGAGTTGTGATTAGCTTTATTTGCAGCTTGGTATATCAATAGATGAGAAGTTCTATGTATCTCAAAGTACGATTCGAACAATTAACCTACAATAATAGACTGAAACTAAAAAGGCATATGGAACTAAACAAAGAAATCGGCTTGGAAATTATTTAAAGAAAATTAAGTACTTTCTTACAAAAATAATGCAAATACGTACTGTTAAGTTAAAAACTGGTGCAAGTTTAATATTGAATATTAATGGTAGTACATATTCATAAAAAAATAAAACAGATTTCAACTGAGTTTTAGTACAAAATTTCAATACAAATTTGTCTTAAAATTAACTGGTAAGAATTTCATTTGATTATTCGAAGTAAACTTTTAAATTTATTTCAAACATCTTTCGTATAACTTTTTCTTTTTCTTCTTGCATCTCGTTTATTTTAGCCAAATGTTCAGCTGCTAACGATTACAAAATTTATTACGCTGAAATAATTTGCATAAATCTAACATACACTTTTTGAATTTGGTAATTTTTTCTTCTTTTTTGTACATAAATATTAACAAAACATTGTTGTTCGTACATCCATATTAAGAAGTGAAAAAAAAAAATATTCGCCCAAAGTTTAAAACAAACAAGAAAATAACACAAAGAGTTATATAAAAGTCGTAAGTCCAAATTAGTACTTAAAAATATGCATACAAAAGATGTTAAATAGATTAACACAAAAATCTATGCACTAAAACGTACATACATACAACATATGTCTACATACATATATACAAAATATATTCAAAAGAAAAATTAAATTGTTTAACTAAAATTATTTATTGCACTAACAGATGAATAATATTTTTATTATATAAAACAATAGCCGAAGTTTATAAATAAAATACGAAAGTTTACATATACAATAATCTTTTAATAGTGTATTGTTTATAAATTAGGTTTATTATCATCATAAGATATGATAAAAAAAAAAACAAATTTAATAACTTTCTTTAATTTGACAAATGAAACAGAAATATTTCTCATATTTTTATTAGTGTGCTAATTAATATTTATATAGAAGCAACTTTAACGATTTTATTTTAAATTTATTTTCTTTTTTTTTTTCTTAAACATGCAGCTGACTTTTATACTTCACTTCCGTGCTAGATCGTATTTTTATTGAAAAAAACCCAATTTTTTTTACCAATATATGTGACCTGGTCTATGAAAAGGGACCTTACGTGTCAAAAAATCATTTTTCACTTTCTTGTCGATTCAGATAAGAGTTTGCGACGCTCTTTCACGTGGTGAAATCCAAAAAATCATAATTTGTTTAAAAGTTTACTAAAAGTGAAGAGAAAGAAGAGTACTAATACGAAAAATACTGTTATTGTTTCACTTCAATAGCTGTTTTCGCACGTAAGGTCCCTTTTCATAGACCAGGTCACATATAAAACTGGCTTGAATCTGTATTTAAAAAGAAAAGAGTCAACAGTTTTTGTATAAAAAAGTATAAATGAAGCAAAATGTACGACATTCATTCATTTAAATTAAAATTTTAAATATCGTTTTGTGCTTGACGTCAAGGCGAACGCATACAAGGGGTCTCGTCTAAATTCGCCATAAAAAATGCCTCTCTCGTATGTCAAAAAAATTTTACTGAAAAATGTATTTTTGACATCTTAGAGAAATCAAAAATATAAGCGGTGAATATGATCACCAGTGTCTCTTAAATTACATTGGTTTGATTACACTTTTCTGCAAAAAATCACTTTTTGGTTCTCCTTTAAGTAGAACTATGTGGACTATATGGATTTTGATGTGCTAAACTCAAGGCCGTTTACGGTTTTTCTCCATCACGTATGGTTTTTTTTTTTACGGACGTGGCAATTTTTTTCCCATAAATTAGTCAAGGACGAAGACATATTTCGTCCTACTCCAGAACGACTCACCCGATTTTCATAAACAAAACACCAAAAGATGCGCAACAAAATTATATTTAATTTAATTCTATATAGGTAGTTTTTTATATTTTATCGTTTTGGAATTATTCAAAAATTTCAGAGGGGAAAAAATTTTTTTCTTGCAAAATTCGCTCTTTTTTCAGTTTAAAAGTGCAATAAAAAAAGAAAAAGCAAATAATTTATATTTTACACATTTTTTTGAGAACTAAATACCTCAAGAATAAAATAAGGTGTAAATCATGAAAATCGACAACAGACAATATACACAAAAATCCACAACCGCAAAACTGTCTTTATGATTAATTGCGACAAAAAAATTGGTTGCAGAAAATACATGTGGTTTGATACAACATCCCCACACAGAGCTAAAATAAATACGTTTGATGAAAATTTAAGTATTAATTTACAAAAAGTTTCAGCATAATTATATGCAGTATTTCAAAACTGGGACTAACGGAAAAAAAATTGTCATAAATATTGAAGATGAGTACTTTTAAAGATATGTAAGCATGTTTTCAGCATTAAATTTATTGAAAGTTGATTTGGAAGATTGGAGTCCTACAGAAGACCTGGTAAAGAAATTTACAAAAACATTTCCAAAAAAAAATTTCAGAAAAATTTTACAACTAACTTATTTATAAAAGTTTTCGCGAAAATTTCCACAATATTTAATGCAAAAAAAATTTTAAAGAATTGTGCGACATATTAAGTCGTATATCGTTAGCTGAAATCCAAAACCACGTAACTAAAAACTTATTATTTTTCAGTAGAAACAATATATGTTATATGTTACGTACTTTCGCTTTTAAAATGTCTATATTTTATTATATGAGAGTAAAAATTGGTGGGGGCATGGATGTTGATGATATGAATTATAATCATTCAAAAAATCGATTTCTCATTTTTTGTTAGTTACATGGTTTTGGATTTTAGCTAACGATATGGTAAAACGATAATAACATATATGTATGTACATATTTGTATGTATGTAAGTATGATATTAAAGCCACCCAATATACATACATACATATGTACATGCATACATATGTACTTACATATACAATAATAAATATCCAATTATTTTAGTTTAATATTTTTAACCTTTGACCCATGCTGTAAATATGTTTGCTTTTGATAAAAGCAGTGTAAATGAAATATATGTATGTATGTGTGCACCTGTTAAACTTTTAGCCCCATAGTGCAAGAGTTAAAAGTGCGATTGGTTGGTGAATATGTAAATAAATGAAATGAAAATAGGTACATACTTATGTATGAATTTATGTATAAAAAACATTCAAAAATTAAACTTATAACGAAAATAAGCATATCACCGAAAAACTTTAAAAAAAAAACTATAACTTACCGCTGATGTTTCTTCCGCATAAATCGATTTAAAATGACCTGCAATTGGCAAAAATATTTTTTTACTTATTTAACTGAAGAAAGAAAAAAGGACCAGAGAAATTAAATTCTTGTTCAGATTGATTAGTTGTCGCTTTTAAAAAAATATTCTTAACAATTTAACACTTTTTAATATATGTATGTATGTAGGTACAAAATATTTTTTATTATCTCTTTAACTACGTTTTCGTTTTTTTCCAATTACTTTCACGTTCCGAGTTTCTTTCGCACTTCACTTTTTTGTATTGATCTTCAATTAATAATGTTGGATTTTTTTTATACTTGTATTGTTGTAACTCTTGCAAATCAGGTTTAGCAGAAAAAGAAATAATTGCTGTCTTGTGCACTAATAATAAATTTATAAATTTTTCACTTTTTATTCAGCTCCAAACATGTACATTTTAATCTAATAAGTCACTTGACTTTTTCTTCCAGCTTTTTTTGGAGTGTTGTTTTCACTTTGACATTTG
Organism: Lypha dubia; assembly: GCA_947311025.1. Taxonomy (NCBI): domain Eukaryota; kingdom Metazoa; phylum Arthropoda; class Insecta; order Diptera; family Tachinidae; genus Lypha; species Lypha dubia. The sequence continues at coordinate 55,305,610 of OX371264.1, forward strand.
TTATTGTTGTAACCAATTTGCAAGATATTTTCTTTTTTTTTAAGATATTTTTTTATACCTAGAACTCTTTTCCTTTTTTACTTTGTACAAACTTTAACAATTATCATTTATTTATTTATTATCTTATTTTTCAATTGAAATTCATCTCCACTTACTATTTTCCACGTTTTATTCGCTTTAACAACCACTTTAAAACTAACTAACGTCGACGTACCGCTATTATTTTGATGACGAAGTCGGGTTGTGTAAAATTTTCTCTATCATTGTTTTTCTTCTTTTTCTCGAATTTTTTGTGAGTAGAGTTTTGTTGTTTTTTCTTCTCAAAATTGATTTTGTTGTTTTTTCTTGGTTATTTTGTTGTTGTTTTGTTTGTTTTTTTTCAATTGTGTGAAAGTACAATCAGCTGTAACTGAAGAAAAAGGTGGAAAAGAGCTACCAAGTTTTATTCCATTTGTGTCAGTTAGGTCGAAGGCAACGTAACCCAGCAACATTTTTATATTGATTTTTTTTTTTACCTTTTATAATTTTGTTTCCAAAGTTTTAATACACTCACACTTTTTTAGAGCAACTTTTCTTAATAGATTTTTAATTCCAAAGGAATTAGGTCTAACACTTACTCATCTGAAATTGACTACCAAACAATTACTCTTCCAAGTTGTGTCTCAACTTGACGGTTAAGTTACTTTTATTATTTCTTATAAATAAATTGTTAATTTTCTTGATGAATAAATCTTGCAAGCAAAATTGACAATTAATACAACTAATTTCTAAAAGTTTTCCTCTCTCTCAATTTAGGTATAAGGATTTAGTATTAATGGTGAGTGTTTTCATCCGCATGGAATATCATAACATTAAGTTGGCCGAGTCTTACAGACTTCCGAAGAAGTGGAGAATTATTCAATGCAGACTAATGCAAAGGTGCTGGGCAATGTTCGTAATATTAATTTTCTTTAGTATTTCTGTTTAATCTTAATAAAGAACATATTGTTATTTACAGCTTTCTTATTACTTTTATTACTAATATAAACTTATTAATTATAATGAATTTTATAAGAATATATCTATGTTTTAGAGCCAGAATATATTAAATTTGTATTTATACAGTATAAAAAACATTATTTATAAGCCGGTATTTTTATCTACGGATTTAAAAATCATTAATAACTTTATACATAGTTTAATAGTTTATGCTAAAAAACACATTACATTATTATTTGAATTTGTTCATAATAACCTTATAAGTTGTCTTTAATGCAATAAAAACAAAATAATATTGCAAAAAATATATAAAATTAAAATAGTTATCTATATGGCAAAAAAATATAGTACACAATAGAGAATGAACAGTAACTAATTGGAAAAAGGCACAAAATAGAAAAAATAAAAAGTTATTAAAACATATACACGAAGAATATACCAAAGGAAATAGAAATAATCATTAAGTATTTATAACAACACTTGAAAATTTTTAACCTATTTTAGGATCTTCATCATCATCTATAGCATCTTCGTCGGAACGTTCATCTACGCTAGCGAGCTTTTGACTTTTTAAACGCAACTCAAATACTTCACTTATCGCATCACGGAAGCAAAGAAAATTATAATCGATAACGCCTTGACGATTAAAGTTCTCTTCACGCAATATACAGACCAAAGCTAAGAATTTATTAACTTCACGTAAATATAAAATTGTATTATTATTGAGTTTAATGAGACTAGAGCTTTGATGATCGAACGCTTTTTCTTCGGAACTGGAAAATAATACCAAATTGTTTAAAAAGGAAATTTGTCAGGCATTTATAACACTTTACCTATAAATGCTTGATAGGTCTATAACAACATCAATCATATCACAACACAATTCATAGCTTTGCATATCAACGGGTGAACAATCGGTAGCAATATAAATTTTCGATACCACATCAAAAAGAAATGCCTTCTCAATGCCGGAATTCTGTTGAAATGTTGTTTAAATATTGTTTTTTCAAATATAAATTACGTTTTTAAATTATATCTTCTTACCGATATGAAAATATTTAACAAATTTTCCAGTGTTGGTAATTGAGGTATTAATTTTTGAACCACTTTTGAAAAAGCCTCAAAAATTGAATGATCATAGATAGACGTTAAATGAAAACTTAAGTGGATTTGTGTTAAGCCAGCATCAGCTAAATCATCAGAAGCACGTTGATGTATATCGCGTTGTGATTCCATTTTGGTATCATCACTTATACCGTCAACCTAAAAAGTTTTGAAAAAACAATATGTTGAAAATCACAACTCAGTAAAAATGTATTTTTATGAAAAAGACTCATGTCATATCTATGGATCTTGAATATTTTCGTTTTTTAAATCATTAAATCTGAAATTAAATAACTTCCGTTTGCAAGGAAGGAAATGTTATAGTATTTCGACAAAGAAGGCTAATTTACTTTCTGCTTTTAAAATATCACAAAACCCAAAACAGAAGTTGATTTATATAGTACTGAATTGAATTGGGAAAATTCTATATTTATTTTTTAAAACCATAAATTCGATATGGAAAGGTTTTTCGTTGACCTATAAATAAAATTTATATTAATAACAAGCTGACCCGTTCGGGTTCGCCCTCATGAAGTTTGCCTATAACCGAACAGTATATCAGGTTTTTTCCAGCAGTTTTTTTTTTTGCATAGGGGTCCAGTTTTCTCCCTCCTATTGCTTCATGATTTTACAGAAAAATTTCTTTTATATATATTTTAAAATTAAATTGCAGGACTATCACTGTTTTTAGTTTCCCGGATATGTGCAATATAAATATTTTAATGTATGGGAGTTAGGAGTTTGTCCCGTTCTAACGTCCAAAAATTTTCCTGCGAGCTAAATTTTGATCTTGGTGTAACACGCACCGAATTTAAAGATATTCATTGCGTTAGTAGTTTTCTTTTTATAGAGGTGTCCCGTACTCCTCAGCCTACTCTTAGCAGTTAGGGGTCCAAAATCTAGTTACAACCGATTCTCAGATCTACCAATTATGTACAAAAATTATCAAGAATTTTTCGAGCCGTTTCGGAGACGAAATTAAAAAAAATTTTTTAAGCTTAAACTTTCATAAAAAAAAGAACTAAATATATTTTAACAATGGTCTAGTAACCCGGCGCCTTATTAAATATATTTTACAAATTTACTTTGTAAAGTATAGTATATATAAATAAATAAATATATTTTAAAAAATTATGAAAAAGTTTTTAAATTAAAAGAATGCACAGAAACCCTACAAGTACATTTCGCTTTATATAAGTTGATAAGAAATTTATTATTGTCCACACCCATTATTACCTTGTGTATAAAGACTTCAAATTTTATACGCGGATTGATCTTGTATGCTTTAATCACAGTGTTTTTAAATTTCGTTAGCGCCTCATTGTAATCATCTTTAGCATCGATCACAAATACCAATGATCCGCAATTGCCAAATATCATATCCGAATCAAACGTGGGATCAAAAAAGTCTATTTGGCCCGGAAAATCCCATATGCAAAATTGTACAAAACTTGAATTGTTAATATTATCTTTTACAATTTGATTGGTTGACTCGAGGAACATGGTCTCATTCGGCGACATTTTATGGAAGACAACTTTTTGTATAGAGCTTTTTCCTGATCGTCGCAGCCCCATTAATAATATACGTGGTTTAAGATCGGAATTGGTACCAACCATCCCTGCGGCATCCAAACCATCTTGGTCAAAAGCGCCATAACCATATTCTTTGGGAAATGTATCCACATGATAGTCGTCATCTTCGTAGCTCTGTAAAGACGTAGTACATGTAATATATTATGGGCGGTGTTTTTTAGTAAGCCTTACCATTATGCGCAAAATTTATAAAACTTCAGTAGAGCGTTTTAGCTTGCAAACGCCTTTTAAAAGAATAACCATATATGTATTTAATTACGAAATTATTGTTTTATATATTGTTTATTTGCCGTAATTTTAATTCTTTTAAAATTTTTGTGTTAAAATATTTTATTTTTAAGATGTTCTCAGCTGATTGATAATGATGATGTTGTTATAAATTTTACATAGCAAAGAGCTCTTGTATGTGTTAATGTTTTCACATAATTTGCTCTCAACTTATAAAAGAATGCCAACGGTTACTTCCAGCAATTATCGATAACTGTTCGAAGAGAAGGGGTATTAAAACTGTTTTATTGAAACTGTTTTTTTGAAATATACAATAGGATATTATATATAATATGAGAGAAATTATTATTTTATACTCAAATATACCATGACTCAAATATATATTACAGCAATTTTTTTTTATTTAGTTTGTTTATATTAGTATAGAGCAATTTTTAAGCAAAACAAGTGAATTTTATAATATGTATTTAGAAATAAGTTTGGGAATTTGAAAGTGTCAGAAAAACATTACGTTAGCAATTACATACTTATATAAATTAGTTTTATAACACAATTCGATAAATTCAAGGCGAATTTTATTTTGTAACAAAATTATAATAAGTGGTGCCAAGCTTTTAAATTCTTCTTCTATTTGATTCGTATTTTCACTGTAGAATAATGACTATCTAACAGCTGGTTTTCGGTACACATTCTTACAGATTTTAATAAAAAAATCTTACGAAGTTTTAAAAATTATTAATTTTTTCTATTAAAAGATATGTCGGCTCGAAGTTTACTGCTTTTAGGACAATGTATGCCATGCGTTAAAAAGACTGCTTCTAAAATTCGCGTTAGACGGATGGAATTGGATACAAATCTTAATATGGTATGTACTCCTGTACGAAAGCCACTGCTGCTTTACTTCATATACTTTGTTTTATTTCTTATTAGTATTTCAAAAAAGATGAATTTATATTTGCCCACGATCCCGAAAAAATCTGCAAAACTGGGGACGTTGTTTTAATACGAGAGTTGCCTGAACGTTTAACCCGTCTTATAACCCATAAGGTGGAAAAAGTGGTTTATCAGCTTGGTGACATAATAGATCCTATTACTGGCAAGTCTGTAGTAGTGGGTCAATACCGTGATCAAATCGAAGAGACTAATCGCATGTTTGGCAAATCAGAGAAAGCGTTCGACTACAGTAAAGCACCACCACGTGGACGTTTGGAGGGCACCAAAGATTTTACTCATGGTGAAACCTATATTAAGTATCACGAAGATGGTACAGATCAACCGTTTGGTGTTTAAATAATTTATTGTTATATGATATAAAATAAGTAAAAAAATATGGTATAATTTTCTTTTATTGCTTCAAGAAATTAGAAAAATTGGTGGCATAAAGATACGAAAGTATACACTTTCAGAATCTATAAATGGGAAAGATGCATAAATACGGTGACCATTTCTTTTGTATTATACTGAACAGTATTGCATTTGAGATCTGCTCTGAATGCTGAATTTAAAAACATACATACAAATGGTCTGCATTTTATTTATCGTAGCGTATTACACTTTAATTTTTTTAAGTTAGAAAGATTTAACGGAAAAAGTTTAATCGTAAATATGTATGTATTTTAAAGTAGCTCAACAAAAAGTACCGTTAAGTCAATTCGCCTTAAGATAATAAAATACATATCAAGGCGAATTGAATTCAATTGAATATTTAATTCGCCTTGGTTATAACTATTTTAATACAAGTCATCGTTTTCAATAGGCAGTTGTTCGTTGGCGCGGAAGATGTTTCAGTCAGAGAATATATATAGTCGTCTATGGTTTCAGTCGCAGGATATTTTGTAGTTTCAGTGTTAGTGTTAATTTCTAGATTTTCATTTATATTTTGTGCCATATTAATTTTTCTTTTATTTGTTTAAATTCGTTATCGTTTCCACTGGGTTGTAATAAAAAGTTCCACTTGTACATAAAAAGACGTTTTCGGTCTTGCCAGTTAGGGGCTGTGCATATCTAACGTAACGCTGTTTTCAGAGATTTTATACCCCCCACCCAACCATCATAACGCTTTTTTTTTACTAATTTTTCAGTGCAAAATTTCCAATCCGTAACAAATGTTTAACCCTCCTCCAGCGTTACATATTATGTGCACAGCCCCTTATGACGATTTCGTCGCCCAAAGTGGCGGTTAAAAATTCAATTAATTTTTCATTAAAAGAAAATGAAAAATTGCCTAAAGTTTAAAAATGAAAAATGGCTCCAAAATGTAGGAAAAGTGGCTCCAAAAGTTCGTGTTGTTGTTTATGGTCATTTTTCATTTTTGTTTTTAATGGAACCAAAATGTGTACTTTTAGCCAGCGTTGCCATTCTGAAAATTATATTTATAGGTGTCTATTCCAGAAAACGCGTCGAAGAAGTGAAAATTTACATGTAAAACAAAAACAAAATTGAATACATTTTTGTTTATCAAATAAATTTTACTGCTTTTCGTAGAGAGAGAAACGCGTTAAATTTCTCACGTATATTTAATTTAAGAAATGTATGAAAAGCAAAAACAATTCTTGAATTTTTGTTTTTGTTTCCATGTAAATATTCACTTCTTCGACGCGTTTTCTAAAATAGATACCTATAATAGTTTTCGTTTGCGAAAAAGTAACTAAAATGGAAAAAAGTACACTGGCAAAAAAAGTAGCAAAAGCGCGATATTTGGACACGGTTCTATATACATAGTAGTAATTGTACTTTTCAAATATTTTGCTTCTTAAGGTACGGTCACATCTGGCAAACATTTGACCAAAAAAGCGTAACCACTAAATACCAATGAAAAACTTTTTGATTTCTACATTTATTTATTAAGTTAAACAGCATCTAATAAGATAAGATTCTATTACATTTTCTATACATTATGTAGGAAACTGTTTAACGTAATAAACAGGTATATAAATCAAAAGTGTTTACATTAGTATTTAGTGGTTACGCTTTTTTGGGCAAATGTTTGCCAGATGTGACCGTAACTTTAAATAAAATTCCAGTTTGAAATAAAACACCAGTAATTCGTTATTATAAATTTTCTAAATATTTTGTGTTTTGTTCTTAATAAATATTTAATATGTAATCATAATGGTATTCGTGGATCATCATTAATTAATTAAAATTATCATTCATCTCTAATTTTATATAGCAGTGATAATAAATTTTTGCTATTTATTTTTATTTTGTGATTTGATTTGTTCCAATAAATTTTTTGCTTCTGTTCTTTTTGAGACAAAATAATAAAAGTGATTAAACAAATATATAATTATGTATGTATGTATGTATGTTTGCATGTCGGTTTTATGTAAACGTTTAATGATTTAATGCTTTTCACTACTCAATATTTACAAAATTACTGCCGATTTCACGATGTCGAAAGAATTTTGAATTTTATTTTCATTCGTACAAATACATTTGATACAAAAACAAAATTTTAGAATTTGTTTTTGTATCAAATGTATTTGTACGAATGAAAACATATGGAAATTTTCTTTCGACATAGTGAAATAGGCCGTTAATATAAAAAAAGTTATTAAAACGTGCATGTTTTGTTCGATTGGTTACATTTTGTTCTAACGATTTCAAAAATCATATTTATGGTTGCCTCGTCATTATATAACTAAAAATCTAATGCATTTTGTGATTAAATTAATAACATGAAAGAAAAAGGTTCGTATGAATTTATAAAAAGAAAATAAAAATTTATAAAAAGAAAATAAAAAAGTACAAGAATTGTATACACATATAAAGTTAAATTTTAAAATTTAACATTAAGAATGCATTTAAATTAGGACAAAGGGTTTGTTGTTGTGTTTCAATCACAATTTCTTAAAATTCTAAAATTGTACTGCAGTATTGTGTTGCCTTCGTGGGGTCGCTCTAGGCAAATATTATTTGACTGAAATAAAGAACGGAAAATATATTAGTGTATTGAAGTGCAAATTTTTAGAGTTATGTATTTGTATTAAAATTATAATTAAAATAATATTATGTATTTTCATTTTGGTTATTTCGAACTTTTTTACTCTTTCATCCAAATTATATGGAATTACATGTCGCGTCTTTGCTGCATTATGGGTATAACTCCAAAAAAAAAAAAAATTTAACACAAAACGAGACTAAAGTTTTGAATTCGCAAACAACTTAATGGTATAAAACTTTAAATATTTTTCAACTATTTTGGGTCATGAATCTGTTACAGCAAGGCTCGTAGTAGTCAAATAGAATTAGGCTAGATCAACAGATCAAGACCTATTTATACAGATCTTATACAACTCTACAAAAAAAAAAAAAAAAAAAAAAATGTTTTCCGCTGTGTATGTCGAAGAGCATACGTATAACAAATTCCCAAAATACTTTTGGAATTGCAACAAAATATTTGCAGTCCTGTATCAATGTGCCGCGATTAATATTTCAAGGAATAAGAAAAAAGCCGACATTAATTTAATTTTCAAAAAACATAATATGTTTATTATGTATTTTTTATGTATATTATACAACAGAATGACTTCGAATCTTGTTTCAAACCCTGGCCAGAGCAAGTCAATCAACGTCAATAAATGTAGAATAGTATTAATTGTTGTTGGGCAGTGTTTGATACTGTTCGAAGCTACTTTACCCAACATCGCCCTCCTTCGACGGTTAGCAGAGCCGTCAGCGAAGTAAAATATTAAAAAAAAGGCCTGCTCAAACAGCTTAATAAAGTTAATGGGTCTAATTATCACCAGAGGCGCAGCAACACTGCCTAAAAAAATTAACAAGAATTAAGCTTTCTTCTACACTTCCAACATTTCCCTTCTCTAAAATATCCCTTTCTCTCTTGTATTCTGGCACAATGCATTTCATAATTAGGGGTCATCCCTTGAGTGCTAGTCCTGAAAAAAAAGATTTTTTTTTAAACAAACACAATCCCGCAAAGCGAAAAAAAAAGAAAACACCCAAGATCTCTGGTTGGAATCGAACCGACATCCTCCGGACTACGAGGCTCGCATTGCTACGAGTACCTATCAGCTACGGGGACCACACCGCCATCCTCATTACATCATAGACATGATCTAATGCTGGTTACCTCTTGTTAGAAAGACAGACATACAACATATGTATATCTCGCAACTCTTACATTTCCATTTTTTTTGTGAAATATAAGAATTTCCCCACTAGGAATTGAACCGACGATGGCAATCATATTTGTGAAAAATATAAATAGAATTTAAGTTGAAATTAACATCTGTGGTATTAGGGGCTGTGCACATGTTACGTAACGCTGTTTTGAGAGATTTTATACCCCCCTCTTCGTATCGGTTTTTTTTTTATTTATATGAGGTCCATATAGTATATTTATTCTGAATCCTTATAGATAGGGAAGTTGAATGAGCCATGTCCGTCTGTCCGTCGATCTGTACATGAAATCGATTTGCCGAAGACACTAGAAGAGCTTCAGGCTTTGGTCTTGTATGTACAACGTACTGACAATGAAAAATTGTTACCAAAAGGTAAATTGCCAGTTCAGACAATTGTAAGAAAACCTTACAATTAAGTTGTCAGACAATAAATTTATCTGCGAACAAAAATTGTCAGTTCACACGGTTGTCAGATTGTTATGTGGCAAAAATTAACAGATGCGTTGTTAAATAATAATTGTTGTTTTTTTAATAATCGTATTTATGGACAGCGAATATAGCACTCTTACTTGTTTATAGTTTCTTTCTTACCTTTTCTGGATCATTGGTGGCACGTAAAATTATATCTTTAACAAAATAGCCCCGACTTGGTACATTGAGTAGCAGCAGCGAGGTATTCCGTCTGCGTTGCAAAACATTTTGGGAATTTTCATGTAAATTGCAAACTATCCATTGCAAAGGAATAGAGGATCTGTAATTGAGAATTTGCAACATTTCAATTCATGCATAATTTTAGAGAATTGCACTCTTTTAAAACTTACGTTAAATGTACTTCAACACTTTGTTCCTTAAAGAAACGCGACAACGGAATGACAAAAGTATTATTCACTGATTTTCCCAGTTTTGGACAAAAATCCTCTGTAGCGAAAGTGTTATTTAAACGTTCCGCATATATACAAGTTCGAACTTTCCAACAGTCGCCATCTGAGGGTGGCAAATCTGGATCTACAGACAATTTAGGTTGTGCACGGCTAACTTTGTTTTCATCTTTCTTTACTGATTTCGTTTCGTCGCCGATTACTTCATCGGAAAAGTTATGCTCCAATAGAGCATCCAAATGTTCAGCATCTACTTTACGCAGTTCTTCTGCATTTTGTTGTTTCGCTAACGCTTGTTTGCTGTGAATAGTTTTGCCTTTCGGATAGTTTGCGGTTAAAATGGAGGCATTAAGAGTTTCCTTATTTCTCAAATTCCCCTCATAGGTAGCCTGTAAGTCATCATCTGTGTCATGTATAATTGCATCGTTATCTTCAGATTCACTATGATTTTCATTATCGATTTCGTCTTGTTGTAGAGTAGATTTTATTTTCTTCAGCTCTAAATTTTTTAAATGCAAATTCGATTGATTGGGTGCCAATAGCTGATTGCTTTCTTCAAAGCAAACGGACTGTAAAAAGAGGTGGTTATAAGGAGATTAGTTTGAGGAAATCAATTATTATTATGTGCCCTTTTATGAATATTCGGCGGGAAATGAATTTCATTTACTCGGCAATTCTAACCAGATGGGGAGAATAGTGTCAGCTGCAGAAATGGGAACTCTTTTTAAAACTACATACATATAACAAATTTTAATGAAATTTAAAACGAAGATAGATCTTATTTTAACATTTTCAACGTTTGTTTAGAATTAGAATAGAGAAGCAGGTGGTAGGGAAAAAAAACTCCCGAGAAATTCTCATTCATAATTACGATGTACATATATCTCGCCTACCTGACAATTGGAGATATCCTCCCGTTTAGTTTTACTGTTACATTGTTCGGGCTCACCAAATGTATCCACATATACAATTGAGCTTTGTACATTGATTTGCTGGTGACCTGTACCGGAACTTGAAGATGAAGAACTAGTACGACGTGCCAAAAGAGATTGACGATCATCTAGACCCAGTATAAAATCTACCGGGTTGCCTATTATGTCAGTGGCACTATAAATAGATTCATTATTGTCATTGGATAGTTGTTGCAATAGATCGGAATTATCTGTGGTACGATCAACCAGATTGCGACTTTTATTTGAAATAGATTGATTTTCTAGGGAATGGTTAGCATGAGGAGCATCGGTATTGACTTTGTTTGTCAGACTGCGGCTACTGGTTGTACTGGTATCAGTTGTTGGTGGTGAAACAGTTTTATAAATGATCAATTCTCCTCCTTTGGCGTTGGTGTGTCGAAGTAGATTTGATTGTGTTACCGAGTTTTCAATAACCAGGCCCGTCTCATCGATAATGTTACTACTCGAGGTACTAACTATGGGCAAGTTAACATTTAACTTTTGTATTTCACTATGCGCTGACGACTCCTTGGCCACTGGTAAGCGTATTTTTCCTGCTGCTGACTTTGCACGATTACTGCCTTGCTGTTGGGAATCTGAATCAATGGAATTATTTTCAAAATCTTGTTGCACATCTGCAATCTTTTCAGTTGATGTTTCGTTAATATTTTGCGTAATATTCTGGGCATTTTCTGCATGTGGTTGTCCATTCAAATTAAGAGAACGTGTTGAAGGCAGAGCATTGCGATGAGTTGCCGATTGCATTACTCTCAAGACTATCTGTGGTTGAGGCCATTTATTTTTGTGCTTACTAATCGATGTCTTATTGTTTCGTTGCAAGACAGGTGCTGTAGTGGCCCTTTGGGGTTCATTGTATGTCTGTAAAATTTCATGACCCACCGAAGGTTTTTCCATAACAACTGTTATTTCATCATTTCGTAGATGTTGAGATGAAGATGAACCAAGTATATCATCTGGAGTTCCCACATATCTAAAGTCAGCATTTTGATAGTCGGCATTATTCCTATTTTGTGTTCTCGACCGTACCTCTCCCACCACTCCTCCCGTCACAATAGGTGGCTGATATGCAAATGTTGGCCAATGCGTATGATTTCTGGCAGATTTTAGCATATTGATGAAATTACGTTCCTGTTCCGTTAATGTCAAACCCTCATGACCATAGATATGGCCATTATTTAACATCTGTATGTTCTCTAGATATTTTAAATTTTGTTGTTTCTTATTGTGTTCAACGAAATACAAGGTGGAAACGGCAGCCAAGCTAAAAGTGAAAAAGGAAACTGTTAAGCTTTTCTTTAACTTATGCTGTATTTACAGTATGCAACTTTGTTGCATGCAATTTTCATTGTAATTGAAAGTGTTATACTAGAAATGTATACATCTTATATTTCTTCTCTGTCTTTCTAACTGGAAAAAAGGGGTTGCATGCAACAAGTTCTTGTAGTGTAACTATGGTACAAGGAAAACAGTTCCAAAGAGTTGTACTTACCAAGCCGCCATAACTATAACTAATAAAAATATAATTATTTGCAATGTTCGATTCGAGCAAATCTCATAGCCATCCCGATTGGACGTGATACTTTTGCAATGTAAAAATTGCAGTTCATTCTCTTTGGCTCGCTGCAGGCGGGTATTGACACGCTCTAAGTTCTCAATGCGCGTTTCTAAAGTGCCCGTCACTTTGCACAACTCCTTGACTGCTCCAATATTTTCCATAAGTATACGATCTTTATTTACCAAAAGGAAGTTTTCAATGATATTGCCGTTGGGCAGCACTACGCTGCCACCCTCTTGTACGGCATCCGGTATAACTTCACGTACTTCTTGTGCTATAACACCGGTGTCAACAATGTCTGCTGCATCTTTGTGACTTTTTAGGCCAGAATGCAAAGCGAATTGGGGTTCCAAACGATAGCGAACAATGCGTATCTTTTGAAGATTGCGCAGTTGAACAGAAGTGTCCAATTCTCCAATTTCTTGCTTAGCCCGACTATCACTGGGCTGTATTATGTGACCCGATATCTTGAGATTGCCATGGATTACCAGACTCTCATCGGGACGGTCTGTGTTAATGCCCACCCTACCAGCATGATAAATTGAATCTTGGGTTAGGCCTCTTTGCCAACACAAATCAACATCTGATTCGAATTGTCCAGGATTCGAGGCGCGTACAATAATTTTATCACTACTTTGACTTATAATGGGAAAATCTCCGGATGCAGTGTGAACATGTAAGGCTACAATCAATTGGAAGTAACGCTGCTCCGGATTGGGGCGTCCTTTTTTTCGCATATTATTGTTGGTGGTTTCGGAAAAGTGTAAACGTCCCACTGTTACTTTGCTAACAATGTGACTTTGGAGATCGATACTTTATGGGCGCAAAATAAAAATATGTAAATAATTAATATGAAATGTCTTTCTGTTTTTCAAATACTTACGGTACAGGAAAGAAAGGTTTCTTCGAACGATCCGATTGACTTTGTTCTATACGTATGGTCTGGTTGGGTGCCTCCAATTTGACTCCATAGAAGTGCAAGTGAAAAGATTTGATTTTCTCCAAACCGGACGGTGTTCTAACGAATTTAGCTGCGCTTTGTAAGCGAGCATGGCAAGTTATTTGAAAATGATTTTTTTTCTGACACACAAATGCATCATCCGATACCGAAAAATTAAAGCCTTTATCAGCATCGACACGGTAATAGACCACCGAAATATCCTGCAAATGCTGATCGCATAATTTGTGCCAATTTTGCTGTTGAAATGGCGCAAAGCGTATGCAAGGACTCAAGGCATCACCGTTTTGCGAAGTTGTATCGGAATTTTTATAACTCCCATCCATGTTGACCGAGGAGAGTGCTGGCGAAAGTGAGGCATTTGAGGGTGCTGGTGTATCGACCATGTCATGGTTGCTTAGTTGTATATTTAAAGGTGATATTGAGGATCTCTTTAAACTGTCTCCTGACAGTGGAGTCGCACAAACTGAGCTACGTGATGGACTTAATATTAAACCAGGGTCTGGCTTTACGCAGCGAAAGTCTGGATCATCGATTTGTGTGGACATTTTACGTTTACGTGATGATGACTGGTGATTGGGCGTGGAAGGCGCAGATGTTCTGCCCAGAGTAGGAGTTGAAGGTATACTAGTGCCAATCACTTGTACATGTGGCAGATCACCGATTGTGGTTAGCATACAACTTGGCGCGTCCTGTGGCGAATGATGTTCCACCTGCTGATTTAAATTTATTTGATACGTTGCTGCTGTAGATGCCGCTGCAGCTCCTGATGCTGTATGTCCTGGTTGCATATATAACTTGTTCGAGAGATTTTCATAGCTGATTTGATTAGTATTACTGTTAGGATGCTGATGATGATTGTTTGCATAAATGTGCTGTTGATTGGGCATCTCAATATGAGTATCTAGACTTTGGTTAGCATTAGTATGCAATGTTGGGCTACAGTTAAGTGTTTGTGCTAAGCTATTCGGATTGATTATAAGACCGGATTCATGTTTAACACGTATTCCACCGCCTGCCAAAGTTTCTTGAGTTGTGGGACTTGCTAAAGGATTTAGATTCATATGACCGTCTAATATATGTCCATAGTGATTTGGTTTTTGTGGTAGTGGCGGCGGTTGTGGCGGATGATGCACATGCATAGTATGTAGCTCATGAAGTTGTGCCGTTGAGCTATTTAGAACGCCACTTCCACCACCACTAGTGTGGCTGTATATATCCTGGAGTGGACTATAGGGAGGTTCTGATCCAGAATCTGGCGGACTTTCGGGCAGGTGTGACAATGTATTGAGATTAGTATTGTTGGTACTGTGATGTATACCAATGTACGGTGTTGCAGGAACCGCTGTTAAGCTAACACGTGCCGAAACTGTTGGTATTGATGGTAGAATGATGTCGGCTCCTATTGTTGTCATAGATGATGGTGATGCGATGGGTGTTTCCGTTTTGGCTGTACATAGTAGTACCGACTTGTCTGCAGCAGCACCACCACCAGAACTTGTGTTATTAGTGTTATTTGCATCTGATCCTAGGCGAGCAAGGCCTGCTGTTACTTGTAAGTCTTCGAAAAATATTGCTTCATTGTCGATACCACCGACATAATCTGCCCGGTCTGAAAGGTAGAGAAACTTGTTTTTATTACTGAAGAATATAGTAGATCTCTGCATATGTCCTTGTTACTTATAAGTTATAGAAAGATTAAATTAATATTTGCAGCATAGGGTAGAAATTATGATCTTCAGACACATATAGGCATGCCACACCTTCCGGTTGCTATTAACACTCGATTTGATAGCAATAAAGCTTTTGTACCTTAAGGCGACAAAGGTCATATTAACATGGAAAACTTGTGCTCAAATATATGCATATATGTTGCTTTCAAATTATCCACTACTAAAAATAATCTTTTTATACCTTTCACGAAAAATGGTAACAGTACTTTAGGTTTGTCATTCCGTGTGCAATTGTCGCAACATGTATACTTCTGAAACCCATAAAGTATATTTATTTTGTATCCTTATATATAGTCAAGCTGAATGAGCCATGTCCGTCGGTAAGATTGTCCGTCAGTCCGTCTATACTCGTATGTAAGTGAAATCCGGTTTCCGATGCCACCAGAAGAGTTGGAATCTTGGGTCTTGAACTGATGTATCAAGATTTGTCATATAGACGATTCGTATTGAAAATTATCAAACATAAAATATCGGTTCCAGTGCAAACACTTATACGCATTTATATACAACAATTTCGGAAAGAAATAATTATTTTTATATTTGAATTAGATTCATCTCGAAAATTCTATATCATCTGCAGATTAATATAATTAACTGCAAAAAATCCTTTATAACGAAACTTTTAGTATCCGCAATCCCTGCCTTTGACTTTAAACACAAATTGCCTTAATTTCAATTATTTGTCAACGCTATTCGAGCAATAAATAGTAATTAATTAATTTTTTGACGCTTTAATGTTAATGTCTGATAAACTTACATAAGTACATATATTTATTTTTAAAAACAAATTTGGTTTAATAAATAATTATGGTTGCACATGTACATGGTTTGAAAATAAAGCAATCAACTCTTTATTTTAAAAAAAAAAAAAAACATCGTCACGATGGTGTTTCAGTAATTGCACAAAAAATAATAATATAATTTTATCACACAAACATTTAAGAAAAAAAAAAAAATATATAAAGTTCATTTAACTTTAAAACATGAATATTTGTAGCCGAAGTTCATTTTGTATATTGCGGACTTTTTCATCTAAATCTGTTTTCTGTTTTAATCCAAATATTTTCAAGGACTTAAGCATTGTATATCCGGCATTTAAAAAGTCTTTTGTTTCTCTCAGATCAAGTAAAATCTTCGTTTACTAAAGTTAAACTCTGATGTCAAAGTGCGTTTGTTAAATGATTAAATAATACGGCACATATTTAATATGCGATCGCTTTAAAATATCAAAATGAGAGCGCAGCCGAAAACGAGTGAACGCTACAATTCGAGGCACATAATCTTTTCAGGTCACTCTCAAATTTATCACTGGAACAAGACAAACATGCATTATTATTGAAAAAGATATATTTGGCAAATTCAGCTGATCAAACAGCTGATACATTTAGAAATTTGTTGCGTGAGACTTTTTTACTAATTGACACTGAGAAGACATCGAAAAATTTGTTTATCATGTGAAAGAGTTAAGCAATGTTAACATTTATTAAATATTTGTCAAAAAAAAAAAACGATAGTGGCATTTAACTTGGTTTTTATATTACAAAAAAAAAAAAAAAAAACATTAATTTTTCTACAAAAAAGTATTTTTAAACAGATTTTGAAAAAAATGCAAACACATAATTAAATAATATTGGATTTAAAGAAAATAAATTATTAGTTTCTTTCTTGTTCATGTTTTTTTCGACAAATATTTTGTAAATATGAATGTAGCTGTAGTCTCAGGATATAAAAGCCTTCCCAGAAAATACAATAGTTTTACCCGAAGCAGGCAGTGGAAAAATTTGGTTGTTGATGTTAGTCTCGGTTCACACGTGAAAGTTTTTTTCATGAAAGTGGTTAGTTTGTTGGTGAGAGGGGAGAGGGGAGAGAAAAATGGTACCCGACACCATTCCACCACTTTCATGAAAGAAAACTTTCACGTGTGAACGCAGATTTATTTATTTCACCATTTATGTCACATTTTTTTTTAACAACGATTTCTTTCGAATAAATCGATCTGTTTTCATCAGTCGACGCTGTTTTTTGAGTTTAAGATTTAATTAGATTTTAAATTCGATCGGTCCAGTAGCATAAAATTAGAAAAAACAAAAATTTTTGCGAGCTTTAGAGAAAATTCTCAAAACTTATCAAACCAAATCTGTTCATTAACTCAAGCGCATCTAGTTGAGGTAAAATCTTTTAGCATGTTGCGAATGCTGTTGTGATCGTTTAAGTCATATTTAAGTTATGAGGAGTAACAAACTTCCACACAAGAATATACATAAATGCATTATATCCCCGCGCATATCATCGTAAAAATAGTTAGAATAGATTTTCATGGCATCGAAACGGCGAGATTTGATGCGATTCCGATTTTCGATAATTGGGGTGAGATTAGTAATGTCCTATTGTTTATAGCAGGTAGTTAAATGAACTTAAAACTTAAAAAATTTGTATTGAAATTTTTAAAATAATGGTGAAGAAAATTAAAAAATCATCGACAACACTGCTTTGAGTGTTCTTTAAATAAAAGCATGAAATCGGACAAACTGTAAGTTCTGTTGAACAAACTCACAGACTTGTGAATGTTGTTAGAAACACTTTTGAAAAAAATCTCGCCGTTTCGATGCCATGAAAATCTATTCTAACTAGAACAATCAAGTTTTTGTTACAATTCTATCAAATTTCACATTTTGAAAAATATAACACAATTATTTTGAAAATTATTAAAGTTTGTCAAAGTAAAAGTGGGCGTGTAGAACAAATTAAACAAAAAAAAAAACACAAAAAATGTAAAATTTGTACACACTCATACACACACACACGCAATCATTTGCACACAACTGATAACAATTTACAAACAAATTTAACACAAAAAATAATTCGAGAAAAAAATAACTTTTGTTTGATCAATACAAAGAAAAAAAAAAACATGACAAACTAAATTATTCACTCGTTGTTGTTTTCTGTTTCAATTTCTATTTATTTAAATGAATTTATTATGAAATAATTACCATTACAACTTTTATGATAATCCATAAGAATTAATTCTCTTTATATTTTATTTAAAATTATGTATTTTATTTTTATATTTTGTTTTTCACGATTTTCTTGTTGTTTTTTTTTCTTATTTTTTTTTTTTTTTGCTATTCCTTGAATTCCATTTGGCGTTGGCAAATTAATCTGAATTCCCAACCGTTAATCAACAAACGAATGTTACAAATACGACTGTGAATGTGAATAGTTTTCAGATTCTTTTTTGCAGTTTGTGAGTTTATGTATTTGTATTTCGTTTTTGTATGTAGTTGTTATTTATAAAAAAAACATTAGTTTTTTGTTGTTGTAATTTTTACCTTTAAAGTTTAAAAGTTTTTTCTTTCTTTCTTTAAATATGAGTACACTTAATAGGTATTTTTTTATATATTATTTATTTATTTTTTTTTTTTTGTGTAAAAGAGTGAACGTTTGGAGTTTTACGTGGATTTAAAAGTAAAAAAAGTTTTATTCACTGGAATTGGTGGAATTAAAAGAGTCACTATTTAGGCTTTAAATTAAAAAAAATATTAAAAGTAAAAATTTTGCCTGGATTACACAGTGGTACATATCGTAAGGAGGGCGCGAAAAGTGGGTTAATTTTGGCAGAATTAAAATTGTTTTAATTTTTTTTTTTTTTTTTTTTTTGTCGATTAAAAATATATTTGGTTTATTTCGAGATATAAATAATTAACATTTATAACTTTTAATAAATAAAACTAACTACTAGTTGCAACAGTCTGTTCTTCATCTCATCATGTACATCACTCTACATCTAAACATGCATTTGTCAATTTTGCAATAAATACAAGGTCTGCAATTGGGCTGTATGAAATTTAATGAAATGAGTCGCAATAAATATTAAACTATTCTCAAACGTCAAATGAAATATGTTTTTGAGAATTGCTTCATAATGAAATAACTCCCACGCAATAAAAAAATATGAAACAATTTTATTGGCAGGGCAGGGAAGACGTCTTTGAAAACGCAATATCAAATATCATTTTTAGAAATATGAAAAAATCCAAAAAAAAAAAAAAAAATTAATTAAATAACTCCCAAAGTCTTTCCTCAAAGAATTAAAGCTGTAAGCACATAGAGCACAGCCGACTTCACAACAGCAGACTTCAAATGCAGTTGGCTTCAATTGCTGCCACATGTAGTTAGCTACAGAATTATTTTGAGAACGACAGCAGCTGACAAATGAATTTCAAGTTTCAATATTATTTTTCAATATATTTTTTACTACATATTTCAGAGCTGCCACATAAATATTTCACAAGAATAATAACGAGTAAAATTATAAAAGCACATTATTTACTTTATTTATTTTAATTTTGTTATGTTATTTTCGCTTCAATAACACAAAATATTTTAAGCTCTCATAGCCGTAACATTTATAATATATTGGCAGCTTTGTATCAGCTTATTGCTGCTTGTGAAAACAGAAATTAGTCTAATTTGGCAGCAACAGCAAAAGTAGCATAGACAAAAACCTGCCTTGCTGTTGTCAAAATAATCAACTTCATATAAAATCGTTTATTTTATTTTTGACACATTGCTGGCTGCTGCTCGCTGTCGTCTATGTGTTTGTAGCTTAAACCCACAAATATGTTTTCCTGATTTTACTTCCTTTTGCAAGTTATTTTTATAAAATGAAATTATTCTTTAAAAAGCAATTACGGCCCGTCCCACGATGTCGATCGATCGATAATGCTGAAATTGTAGACGAAAAGCTACTGATTTACGACCTTCTAAACACCCATTTTATTTATTCGCTCAGCTCATGTGCCTCTAAACAAATAATAAGTTAAATAAAATCCGTTATTAGTGGAATGCAATATAGTTTTTTTACGTCTATGAATCCAGCGATCGACATCGTTCGATATCGTGGGCCAGGCCGTTAATTTCAAATTGAAATGAAACAAATCTCAATATTTGGAAATTATTTCATAATTGTATTAATTAATTAACTCCCAAAATTTATGGAATTTTTTCTGGGGTTTTTTTTTTATAATACAGCCCTGCAGTTGTTTTAGAAAATGCAATAAGCTTTTTTTCATTAGGATCAATACCCACTAGATGAGCCCTACTTATGCAATGGATTGCGCCGGAAATAGCAAAAGGGGTATATGTATAACAGAAAATTGGTAAGTGGTTAAATAAGAAAGCTGAATTCCATTACAACTCTACAATGGCCCGTTTTGCTTATTTAATAGCAGATTTGTTACAGAATAATGTGGGAACCTGCCTTTCGGCTTTAGCCCACAATGCTTTTAACACCATGTGAATATATGTGTTCACAAGCACGCGCGAGTTACCCGAATTAATGGCTTTACCTTCGTAGACCAAAGTCCATCGAGCCACTACCACTGGTCGAGCATCAGTCCTTAAACCAATACATCTCTCAGCTTTTGGTAGTAACTACAGCCACCGGAATAACCGGTCACGGAATCATGCAACCAACGACGCATCTCGCAATACCACAACGCAAAATGAGTCCAATATAGAAACAACACAACTCCCTACACACCGGTAGACACTCTCCCGTGGGGCTTACCGGCTCACTTGGGGATTAAATTTCTATGGATTTTGGTCTTGAGGGAGACCTTTTCACCTTCTACCAGACTAACATAGATTACCTACTTCCTTTTCTATCTTATATGTACATCCGTTGGTCTGTTGTTTCAGAGATTGGGTAGTAACATATACGTTTTATGGGTAATTGGCCAAAGGTAATGTCCTGAAAAGACAATTACGCTTTTGCCCAGCACCTAGGTTTGAATATCACCAAGATAACAAAACGTACTTCCCAGGAGGAATTTAAGAGCAGTGATGTAGTGCGTCTCTGACAACGTGTGCCGGCATTTTATTAATTGTTTTAATTCGCTGACGATTCTGCTAATTGGGGAAAGATTAGCAAAGAGCAATATTAATCACTGCCGAATCAATCAATGCCTTAATCGCTTAAACCGTGGCGATGTTTTTTTCCAAGCAACACTGCATTTTATGCAAAAGAAGAAGAAACTTTTAATTTTATTAAGTTTATATTTGAAAAGAAAATTGAGTGCATAGAAAAAACAGTATAAAATTAAAAAATATTTTATACATACATATATCTTCTTAAGAGTTTTTTTTTTGTTTATAATATTTTGATAGCTGTCTTTTTATACATGTTGTTGTGTTAGCATATTTCAGTAAGTTTAACCCACCAACATTGGCCGCTTAAACTTCCAATAAATGTACCCTAAAACAGTTAATCCAGATTAAAGTTGTGCAAATCTCTGATCGGCCACCTAAAAACTCACTCTTAAAATAATAAAGTTAATCTGAGTTTAAAATCGTTGTCGTATTGCGCGGCGCTAATGCCGTTCTTTACAGAAATTCTGTAAAATTTTCCTTGATGCTAGGAAATACAAATGTCGTTTTTCTCAGGAAATCTTTTTTAATAATTATAAGAAAATATTTACTAAAAACTAGTTAAGTGTTTATTAAAAAATTAGTAAAAGTTTCGCCATCAAGATTTATCCAATGTTTCTTGTAAAATAGTTCGCGAATAAATAAAATTAAAAACATATAATTGTATAGTGGTTTATTTTCTTGCTATGTGGTTTTTGATTGTGCTAAGCGCTTCTCATTTCGGTGTTTTCTCTAATGGACGGCGCTTGTCCATGCGATACAACGAAGGAGAGTGCTCTAACGTATAAGGCAGCTTGTACATATTGTTTGAAATGAGCACTGTTGAAAGTCTTTCAATAAAACTCGAAGTATTTTGGGATTTGAACCGGGGTACATAGACTCTAGACACCTCTTATCCTCCAGTTTACGTAAAAACTAATTTATAATTTCCAACATTAAAAAAGTTAAAATCTTGAACTAAATTTAATTAAAAAATTTTTTTCTTTAATTATTGGAAAATTTTTCAATTTAAGAACAAAAAAAAAATTATGAAATTAAGTTGAGGGAGCACAATCGTTTTTTTTTTTTTTTGCTATTAAGTATGCAAATTTTTATGAATTATTCATGAAAGTCATTAACTTGATATTTCTTTAACGGCCTGGCCCACGATATCGAACGATGTCGATCGCTGGAGTTTTAGGTGTAAAAAAGCTAAATTGCGTTCCACTAATAACGGATTTTATTTAACTTTTTATTTGTTTAGAGGCACATAAGCTAAACAAATAAATAAAATGGGTGTTTAGAAGGTCGTAAATCAGTTGATTTTCGTCTACGATTTCAGCATTATGGATCCATCGACATCGTGGGGCGGGCCGTAAAAAAAAAAACAAATTATACTTTTAAGAAATGCGCTCTCAAACTAAATAAGCATTTTCTAGAAAATAAAATTTTTTAGAGTAACATTATAAACTCTTTAATTCTTGCTTGTATTACAACAATTTTATTTGACTTAAGAAAATTTTTCAAAAGTTAAAAGAAAATTAGAAATTTTTTTAAACAATTTTGAAAGACATTTTTAATTTAAATTTAGTACATACGTACATGTCTCTTTTTTTAATTGTACATTAAAAAAAACCTGAATTGTTGAAAATATTACAAAACCTTGCACAAATCAAACATGTTAAATCTGCAACGTAGGGTGTATAAAAAAAAATCACTGATAATTTACATTCTTATGCACTCAATTATCTAATGGTAGAAACAAATCGAATATTAATCTCTTAAATTCATCACAGGCAGTAACCACATCTCCACCACACATTTACTTCTTTTATTGCGGTTGATGCACTTTACTCTTGGATGAGCATTTCGACAAAAATAAAAAATAAACAAAAAAAAGAAATACATTTATAAATAAAACAAAATAAACAAAAATTGCTACATAATATTTTTTTAAAGCAAAAGCAACGAAATTATTAACAATGAAAAAAAAGTTAATTAAATAATAAAATATAGAGTAACCAGCCAGCATGCATGCAACGTTTAATGGCTTTTCTTCTCATATCTTTTGCTAATAATACTTTTTGTTTTACTTTAAACGTTTAATAATGTTTAAAATTTACAACAAATTTTATTGAATTGTAAAATGAAACTCATTCACTGTTAAGCGAAAAAAACAAACAGAAAAAATTGTCATTTGAGTTTTTTTTTTGTCAATAAATTTGAATCATATGATTTTGCTGTTTGTTGTTTTTTTTTCTTCTACAATTTCACCCATTTGCAATTAATTCGTAGTCACAGAGTGATTTAGTGAATAATTAAATTTAATAATAAATAACTGGAATTTTGGTGAAAATTAATTTGAAGCATTTTATTTAAATAGGATTCCTATCAACTGGTTATGACAACAAAATTTTGTTCAAAACAAACTTAATTGCAATTACTTTCTAAATACAATTAAGTGATTGCCACAGTGGGACTTTTTTCTCTTAATATGTAGATTTATATCTAAACAAAAAAAAGTATTCTTCAAAAATTTTCCATAAACAATTTAATGAAATAAAAAAAACCAACATTGAAATATTAGACAGAGCCAATTAATTTAGTAAAATGATTTAACTACATATATAACAAAATTTCGAGTAATTGAAAATATTAATTTAATTGCCTTGCATTTTTTAGAAATGAATGTTATTTAAGCCTGAAGTTTAGTTTTTTATTGAATAAATGAAAAATCAAATTAAAAAGAGTTTTCTCGAAACATTTGAATATAAAATGAGAGTAGCAAAACGTATCAGTATACTGATTTCAAGTCCACTAAACCTGTCATCAGCGTTAGTTAAGGCCGTGCCGCACTATCCTACACAATCGTACGATTCATTCACAGGAAAATCTTGCAGAAATCTGACCGAATTTAAAAAATCGTTTCAAAATGGTGTTGTAGGTGCCACACTATCATACAAATCTGATGCCAAAACATCTGGTTGACCATAAATACTCCTCTGATCGCATGAAAACTATCAATTTATGAAAATTTTCATAAAATTTTACAAATCGCACGACTTGCCAAAAAATCTGTAACACAGTTGCATTTTTAGTCCACACTACCATACATTTTTAGCACACATGTCATACTTTGTAAATCGCGCGACTGTGTAGGATAGTGCGGCACGGCCTTTGTTTCGTTTTCTTAACACTCATAAAGGTGGATTGTAATTGGACGAGAATAACAATAACGACAGCAGACAAAGGAAATAAAACAGTTATAATGTACAAAAATGATTACAACAACAAAATGAGTTCGATGGTAAAGGACAGGAAAATCTATAAGCCAATAGAAACGGATCCAACTGAAAAACTCCAAAATCGAAATAATACCATAGTTACAGAATTATATAAAAAGAACATAATTACGAAATTTGAAAAATATAAAATGACAACACATGCAACAGCAGCTCCCCAATTATATGGTTTACCAAAAATCCACAAAGAGAACATTCCCCTTAGACCCATTTCATCATCAGTGAACTTACCGTGTTACAAGCTATCAAAATTCATAGGAAATATATTAAAAAATATCATATCGCGAACATACAACATCAAGAACTCGTTTGAACTAAAACAAAAATTAGATCATTTAACAATAGATGACAACGAAATTATGGTCTCATTCGACGTGGTATCATTGTTCACCAATATACCGATATACTTAGCAATAAAGAACATACTGGACAAATGGCAAATAATAAAGGAACACACAACGATGGAGAAAAAATTATTCCTCAAAATATTACAATTCTGCCTAAATGACAATAATTATTTAAATTTTGAAAATAAATTTTACCATCAGACACATGGTATGCCTATGGGAAATCCTTTATCCCCAACTATAGCAGACATTGTACTTGACACCCTATTGGACGATGCTATTGAGGAACTAAAATCGAAAAATATTGAAATAAAATTTTTGACGAAATATGTGGATGACATTTTTGCTGTGATAAAAAAATCTGACGAACAAATTATACTAAAAACACTTAACGCATACCATAACAAAATACAATTTACAACAGAAACGGAGAAAAATAGTGCAATACCATATCTAGACATTTATATAATTAACAACAATGGCAAAATTTTAACAAATTGGTACAAGAAGCCTACTTCTTCAGGAAGAATGATGAATTATTTTTCGACACAACCGTTACAAATGAAGATAAACACAGCTACCAATTTTATTAAAAAAGTATTCCAATTAAGTGACAAAATGTACAGAAGACAAAATATAGACACAATATGGGATATATTAAGTAAAAATAACTATCCATCATTCATAATAAATAATTTAATAAATAAAATCCTTAAAAACGATAAGAAAACTTCAACAAATCAACAAGAAAAACATGAAGTTAAATTTTACAGTGTACCCTACATACCTAAGCTTACTGAGACAAGAGCATTAAATAATATAATTAAAGATCCTACAACAACAATAGCACATAGATCAAACAGAACCTTAAGAAACCTGTTTACAAATAATAAAACAAAACTGGACAGACTAAAAGTAAACAACGTTGTTCACGAAATAAAATGCAATGGAAATGAAAGAGAAAACTGTGACTTAGTTTATATTGGCACAACAAAAAGAAAGCTTGGGACGAGAGTAAAGGAACATAAATCTGACATCGAAAAGGGAAAGGAGACGACTGCGTTATCCCTTCACGCAAAAGAATGTAAACATATCATTGATTTAGAAAACATTAAAATATTGGACAGGGAAAAGAAAGAAAACAAACGTTACACTCTGGAAAGTCTCAGGATACAACAAAAAATACAAAGGACAATGAACACAAAAGAAGATAAAGACAATACCAAGCTACAATATTCTGCTGCAATAATTTAATTAGTTAAAAAAGTACTGTGATATTAGCGTTAAGTTTGACAAATAAATTTGTGTTGTATTGCTTCTATTTTATTTATTTATTTATTTTATTTATACAAATTATGTGTCGTGAAGTCCAGTTTTGATATATTAAAGTATGAATAAATAAAACAACAGCGAAATTTAAAACAACAAAAGTTTGTAAGTCAAAATATTATACCTACTAATTATTTGATATGAAATTTATTAAATTATTGTGTTTTGATGCTAGATTAAGCTAATAAAAAATACCCCTGAAGAAGTTTGAAACAAACAAACGAAACGTTGGGTGCTGAAAATAAAATGAATTAGTCTTTGTTTTATTTAAATTTTGGAATGACCATTACTAGCCCGAAGGTAACACCTATCAATAAACATTAGAGAATATTAACTATTTAATCAATTTTTCAACAGAAAAAGAAATCAAAAATTATTTTTGTAAATTCTTTTATTGATTGGTCTGTTAATTTCAAAGTATGTACATACATACTCTGCTTGTTAATTTAACGTTTCTTCAATTTTTATAGTAGGGTGGTTCATGTAATTTTTATTTACGGTGTCCTTAATGTTTTTTTTTTTTTTTTTTTTTTTTTTTTTTTTAATTAGGACCAGCACTCAGGGGATGACCCCTACGTATGCAAAGCATTGAGCCGGAACTAGGAAAATAGGTTTTGGGAAGGAGGATAAAGGGAGTAGTGTTTGTGGACATTCGATTTGAACTCCGACACACTGATAGTGGCAGGAAAGACCTCTGCGGGGAGTTTATTCCACATACGAACAGTACGGCCAAAGTACGAATTCTCTCTGTAATGCGTGGTGCGGTTCACTAACATATCGACCACAAAGGGATGTGCTCCTGATGAAAGGCGTGTTATACGTGAAAAGTGGCGGGTTTCAGGAACAAGTTCCCTGATTTAATTAGAGCACATTCCATTGTAGTAGCGATAGAACAGCGAAACACACCCAACATTGCGTCGATGCTCCAATGAGTCAATAGAGTTGGCTACCCTACTGTCACCGATAAGCTTCTTCGCCCTATCCTGTACGCGGTCGAGTAACTTCAAAATAGATTTTGAAGCACCGGCCCATACATGAGAGTTGTATTCCATTTTCGGTCGGATAAATGTGGTATAAATATTAAGGAGATCAGATGGAGTGAAGTATGTCCTACACCGTCTTAGAAAGCCGAGGCACTTGAATGCTTCTTTTGAGACATGAAAAATGTGATCATTCCATCGAACATCACAATGAATTTTCATGCCAAGAACATCAAGAGATTCTGATTCCTCAATATCTATACCATCCATGTTTACAGATGGAGCAGCATGTCCGGTCATACGTCTATGTGTGAGCATAGCACATTGGGTCTTCCGTGCGTTAAAATTTACCCTATTAGCATGACCCCAATTTGAAATTAACAGGAGATCGCGATTTAGCGTATCATTCATATTTTGCCGCATTGCCCGGATCTCCGACGGCTGTAGCCTGTTGCTGAATGAATACGAATGCACTAGGCTACTGTCATCTGCAAAAGAGTAGATAGGGTTGGAAGTTTGACGTAGAAGGTCATTAAGAAAAATAAGAAAAAGGGTAGGAGAAAGAACGGAGCCTTGCGGTACCCCTGAATTTAACTTGAACTCGTTTGATGAGACCCCATCTACAACAACTCGTATAGTGCGATCTCTGAGAAAGCTCGATACAAATCGAGTGAAGCCATCACCGACACCAAAAGCAATCAGTTTTGACAGAAGTGCTCCATGCCACACTCTATCAAATGCCTTGGAAATATCTAGAGCCACCACTTTACTTTCGCCAAAGTGATGTATGCTATTACACCACTTCTCCGAAAGGAAAGCAAGTAGGTCCCCCGTAGAGCGGGCTCTACGAAAGCCATACTGCCGGTCGCTAAGTAAACTGTTGAGCTCCAAATACTTCACAAGATGGAAATTCAACATACTTTCCATTACTTTGGAAAGCGCTGAACAAATTGCAATTGGGCGGTAATTTTCAGGGTTGTTGGCCTCCCCCTTTTTAGGGATCGGCGTTACACTGGCAACCTTCCAACACTTTGGAAATTCTCCAGCATGGTACAAAGTGCTAAACAGGCGTGCCAATGGACGTGCTAACGTCGAAAAGCACTGTTTCAAGACCAGTGCTGAGATACCATCCGGCCCAGGAGACTTGTTAACGTTAAGCTTCGCTAAAACCTTTTTAACTGCACGCGCTCGAAAGAATATTTTTGGCATAGTTATAGATACTCCCTCGAGAACGGGTAGTGGTTGACTGCTTTCCGGCAAGTGAGAATTTCTTGCAAACATTTCAGCCAGAAGGTTAGCTTTATCAACCGGGTCAGTGAATACATGGTCGTCCTTTAAAAGAGGTGGAATTGAAGAACTAGCATTATCCTTGACTCTTTTAACGAATGACCAAAAGCTCTTGCTACCCCGTGGAGCATCAAGAACTTTAGTACGAAGGCGCTGCTCGTACAGAGCTTTTTCGCGCCTTAGTACTCTGGCACATGAAGATCTCGCCTTTTTGCGCAGCGAATTAGTATCGGCAAATTAATGGCTGATGCCGAAGCAGAATTAATAGCTTTTATATTATTATTACGAAAATATTTAATTATTATTTCAACTAAATTAATTAAACTAACAAATAAATAATATTCTGTAAATTTTTCATAATTAAAGTAAAGCTATGTAAAGACGATTAGCAGATCTTACAGATCTTGTAAGATATGGCAATTATATGAAAAATTGTTACCAAAATGTAAATTGTCAGTTCAGACGATTGTAAGAAAACCTTATAATTTTATTGTCAGGCAATAAATTTATCTGCCAACAAGAATTGTCATTTCACACGGTTGTCAGATTGTTGTGTGACAAAAATTGCCAGATGCGTTGTTAAACTTTGTCAGAACTGTCAAAGCTAATCGTGTTTATGGACAGCGTTGCCAATAGAAAAATTATCTGACAATGGTGCCATTGTCAGATGCATTAATTTAAACACATCTGCCAATAAAAAATACCTTACAATGTCTGACAATTATCTGACAATGGCAAAGTAGAGTGTTCACACGATTGTCAGATGTGTAACAATATTATTGTCTTACAATGAACTGACAATGCTTTTTCTGGCAACGTTGCCAGATAAAACTTGTAAGTGCAGACGGTTGTCAGACATTTTCTGAACATTTTTCTGACAATATTGTAAGATCTGCCAAATCTTCTGTACATAGCTTAAGTTATAGTTTTTCCTCCACGCAAAAAAAAAATACATAATTGGGAAATGTTCATGTTAACTAATGGCTCGATTATTGGTAGCAAGCGAACTTCAGTTGCGTTGCCAGCCGGCAACTGAATTTGTGGTTGCCAGAAAAGCACTAAATAGTAACTGAAACTGGAACCTCTCAGTTGCCAGTTGCCATCAGTAATACAATTGTCAGCAACTGGAGTTCGGTTGCCATCTATAACTGACCCATAAGTATGTCTGCCACAAACAAATAATTATTTATTGAATCAAATATGGTTGATATGGTTTCTTAAGCTGTGTGTGCTAATCGAAGAAGGAGGGTGCTGCTTCGAAATGTATCAAATGCTGTTTTACTGAACAGTGGATATGCCAAACAGTCCAACAACAATTAATACAATGCCACACTAATGTACAGATGTGTTACAGATTAATGTGGGAACCTGTCTTTCCGCATAAGCCAACAGAGCTCTTAACATCTTTTGAATACGAGTATATATGTTCACAAGCACCCCCGTATCACTCCACACAACTGTCCTCGATGATCACATCAGGGGCAACTCCATCCCCCATGCGTAAAAATCTTGCTTAAGTGTTCGAACTTTCTAATCTCCTTTTTCTGTTGTTTCCCTCCAGCTACTAGCACTGGTCGAGAATCAGTTCTTAAACCAATATCTCTCGCAGATTTTGGTACACACCACAGCCACCACGTGTACTCCCGAAAGCGAGCTCACCGGAATATCCGGACACGGAATCATGCCATTAACGAGCTTAGTGCGATGGCTGCCAGCATATCCATTCTCAAGGAAAAGGAGAGTTTGCCAATAGAATACCCATCCCCAAGAGCACAGATATGCACTCTCAAAATCACATCGCATGGTGAGTGTAAAATAGGAACAAAACTCCGTAAGCTGCAGTTGAAACTCTACCGTGGGGTTTACCCGATCCTGAGCTACCAATGCCGTCTCAATTTCTACTAGACTAACATAGATTACCTACTTCCTTTTCTATCTTATATTTACATACATCCGTTGCTCTGTTGTTACAGAGATTAAGCAGTAACATATAAGTTTTATTGGTCATTGGCCAAATGTAAAGACTGGAAAACACAATTACCCTTTACCCAGAAGGCACAGCGGCAAGGTGTAGATATTACCAAATTAAAAAAGTACCCTCCGGGAGACACTGATGTACATTAGAGAAATTTGTAATGTTGATGACTTGCTCTTAGTAGAGATCGAACACAGGTCCTAAGTTATAGTTTGGTTAGTAATCAACGCACTAACCACTTCAGTCAACACCACCCTCGAACAAGATTCTGTGAATTGTACGGTTTTTCAGATCATTGATTTTCTAATTTGGTTTTGCTTAAAATATTATGCTCAATAACTTTTGTTTTGAGTATGGAGTCACTGTGCTTTTGTGATAATCAAATTAATTTCCCTGAACATTATTTTGTTTTTTATTAAAAATACCACTCACACTCCATTTGATAAGTTTTCAATTACAAATCAATAAAATTCTAATTATTT
Source organism: Lypha dubia (assembly GCA_947311025.1). NCBI lineage: Eukaryota > Metazoa > Arthropoda > Insecta > Diptera > Tachinidae > Lypha > Lypha dubia. The sequence goes on from OX371264.1 coordinate 55,336,367, forward strand.
GACGTCTTTAAAGTTTTTTTCAATTCATTTTAAAGAGCATTTTTTCTATAGAGGTACTCAAAACACTTTAAATTAGCTTGATTTAATATTTATTATAATTTTAAAATCATGTTACAATTATTTTAAGTATTTCTATTTATTTATTTATTTGTTTATACTTGTTGGTATTTATTGAATACCATTACTTTTTTTTAATAATTATTTTATGCATTTAAGCTTTCATTATCTTTTTCTATGGAAATTACAAATAACTTTCATTATTCAAATTATAGTTTGCAATAGAAATGCAATTTCCCGATAAAATTATTATGTTTTAATAGTTTAATATAATTAAATAATTAATGTGTTCTTTTTTTATTAATTTATTATTATTATTTTTTAACTTATATTTAAGATGTTTTTAAACCATTTGCTAAGTCTTGTTGTGGCTTGATTTTTCCATTAAGGAAAACTATTCGCTAAAAATAAGATACCGAAAATCAACAACAGCAGTCACAAATTTAGAATTAGCACACAATTGACAAAGCAAAACTTTTTTTTGTTGTGTTGTGTTCATTCAATCTGGTTACAATTTGTCTTCTTGTTCTTTTTACTGAAATATAAATTATTGATCAAACACCACTTCTGTTAGCAAGAGAACAGGTATTTTTGTTATTTTATTTACACAATAGAATTTATATGACAACATCAGAACTGTAAAAGAATGATTATTTTTTGGCGACACTGCAATCATTAAGGCAATGAATTATAATTACAAAACATAAATGCATGCATTCACTTGGTGAAAAAAATACAATTAAAAATGTTAATATGTGCCTTATTTTCGTTCTCTGATGATGAAGATGAGTATACAATGGCAGAGCAGAATACTTTGCAGAGGGAAATAGGGAATTCATCAAATATATTTTCAATGCCAATTTTTTTTCAGAATTTTTTCGAACTGTTTTCGTGTGGTTATTTTCAATCTAAAATTATTTGCATTAGATAAAAACACTTTTCATAAAGTTCATTAACAAAAGTACTTACTCTTTTGATGTTTAATTACTTTTAAATTAACTTTTCTTTTTTGTCGAATTAAATAAAATACACGACTATTTTCCCAACTTTTGACACTCGAATGCGAGAAACGTAGTATGTACAACAAATTGTAAAAGAATTCTTGACAAAGTTGTATTTTTATGGTTTTCGAGAAACGTAGTACGATAGTGTAAAAACGACAAATTTAAAGCTAGAATACGAGAAACGTAATAAGGCTGAATGTCTGGAGAACACAATTACGCTTTACCCAGAAGGCATATCGGCAAGGTATTATATGGTATGGTGTATACCAAAATTCAAAGGCGTATCCCCCGGGAGACACTAATGTACATTAGAGAAATTTACAATAGTGATGACTTGCGCTGAGCAGGGATCGAACCCAGGTCCTAAGTTATAGTTTGGTTAGTAGTCAAGGGAGTAACCACTTCAGTCAACACCACTCTCAAACAAAAACAAAAATTTAAAATAGTAAAAAAAATTTTATATATTTTTCATAAAATATTTAAAGAAAATTTTACGATCAAAGCTATACCAGAGTTTCTTTAATTCACGAGTAAAATAAAGTAAGTTGTGAATTTGTTTTTTTTTTTTTATTCGAACTGAGTGATATTTAACAAAATTATATTTAGAGAAAACGAACTTAAGCCTGAAAAATTAAAAAATTTCTTTGGTAAAATAAAGTACTAATTAAATTATCTCCAATTCATTGTGAATTAAAAACCAAATTTGAATCATTCGTCTACAGCTCTGAAAAGTAAACGTACAAACACAAACACGTACAACTTTTCAGTCAATTGGGTTAAATGCAACAACTACATATTTTTAGTTTAACTCGTGTTACTTCTATTTAACAGTAGTTTGACAGTTGTTAAGACAATTGTGAATGTACACTAAAAATAAGTTAACTAAAATTTTAGAAATTTTACTTAATTTGAGTTGAAACAAGTAAGAGTGCATATTCGGCTGTGCCGGATCTTATATACCCTTCACCAAGCCGTAACTCATTGAATATAATACAGGATTTCTCTTCTTATATAAGTATGCACATACGAGTTTCCCTATATACATACATACATATGTACTACACATACTTACATATAATTAGAATGAATAACGTACACACTTTTCGATAAATACATATATATCATAAATGATTCGTAAACGATTAGAAATATGAATGAAAAATGAGTCGAAAAAGACTCGAAAATAATTAGAAATACGACTAAAAAATGACTCGAACAAGACTCGCAAATCATTAAAAATATGAGTCATAAATGACTCGAAACTGATCAGAAAATCGGGTAAAAAATGACTCCCCAAGAAGAGTCGCGGGTAGGGTACCATTTTCTCCCGAGGAAACAAACATTTATGATCAGAAAATGAGCTCATATATGCTTATTTTAATCGCGCAGAGGAGTCATAAATGCCTCGAATATGATAAATTTTTTCAAAAAATGCTTGTAGGGTATACACAAAATACAGACTGTTTAAAATATTTTACAATTTTCCATCCATCAGTGAACTAAAAAGGAGTTTGTACGAAAAAATATTTAAAGTTATTAAGGTAATATACACATAACACTAACAAGCCTCAGTAGCTCGATGGTTCGTGCGTTAAAGTATAATCGAAAGATTCCATATTCAACACTGGGGCACCGTCATGTATTTATAAATTTATTTCTGAAAGGTATATATATATATACATATCTTCATTTATTTGTATAAATAATTCAATATCAGAACCGATATTTTATTTTTGCTGATTTTCAATACGAAGCATTTTAAGAAAAATCCTTACATTTCAGTCCGAGACCCAAGTCTCTAGCTCTTCTAGTGTCTTCGGCAAATCGATTTCACTTACAGACAGACGGATAGACGGAAATGGCTCATTCAACTTCCCTATCTATAAGGATTTAGAATATATATACTATATGGACCTCATATAAATATTGTGGAAATTACACACCTAGTGACACACCTATAAATACCTTTACCATTTTTGGTGACGGGTATAGCAAAGAGGCCGCCGTGAATAAAAGGTAGCGATCCTGCCCTAGTAGTCCGGAGGTTGTCGGTTCGATTCCGACCAAAGTCTCTGGGTAGTTTCTGCAGGCAAGCTAATATCTTCGCGGGTTGTGATTGTTTAAAGTAAAAAAAAAAAATAATAAAAATGGAAATGGAAATACAAACTTCGTCTTTGCATATGGTTCCCTTTACGGCATGCGATAACAGTCTTTATTGTGCTTTTTCTTCTCACCTGCAGGTATCACAAAATGGCCCAACTGTGCAGTAGCAGCCTGCCTAACCTATTCTAAGTATCCACAAAATTCGTAGTTTTAGAAAATTCCCTCTCATCAAAGTAATTAAACAATTCCGTGAAAATAAGATTTTTTTTTTCATTATGATCTATTTTCAAAGACATGAAATATTTGATTTTTTAAATTAAATTTTCTAAATATAAATAGAAATAAATAGAGAATTTTTTTTAAACTATGTATGTATGTATATTGAAGGAAAATTTTTATTCAAATTTACTAAATTTTTTTTCAGTGTACATACATATGTGTACTCATGGTGGGTAACATGGATCTAATCTTTTTTAATTAAGATTTAGAAAATATTGGAAGTCTTAGATTAACGTAAGCAGATGAGGTTAGTTTTATACATTTGTTAATTCCAAAAGAAAATCAAAATATTATCCGTTCTTATGGACTCTTGTCAGTAGCTCTTCAATGTAAGCAAACTATAATTCTCAACATTTAGTGGTCCGGATGGAGTCCCGAAGAGCATTCTAATATTGTGCGGTCAAAATTTAGTTTACCCTCTTACTATCCCGTTCCATAATGTAATTAAATCTCGCTATTTTGAATAATTGGATGGAAAATGGAAATAGGCACGGGTGCTGGCGTCTACTTTTTAGGAACGGACATTCGTAGGTCTTTTAGGCTACCGGACGAATGTAGTGTATTTCAGGCTGAGATCCTAGCGATCCTCAGGGCCACAAAACTAGTAACAGAACACGTAACTGAAAGGGTGAAGGTAACATTCTACGTTGGCAGTCAGGCGGCGTTGAAAGCTTTGAAGGGGCTTAGTGTCAAATTGAAGCTGGTCAGCAAGTGTAGGCTATCTCTCAACTTGCCTTTTGACAAATTTAGCGTTAGGCCAGGACATTACAATATTGAGGGAAACAAAATTGCTGATGAGCTGGCAAGAATAGGGTCAGCATTAGATGTGGCAGCTAGTGACAGGTCGGTTAAACCTCCAATCGGTCACTACTATAGGGAACTCAGTAATTGGGTAATTAGCAGAACTAACCATTCCTGGAGGAATAGAAAATATTGTAGAGTCTCGAGGTCCATATGGACAGTACAAGACTCAGGTAAAACTGATCTACTGCTGGGTATGAATAGAAAGGTTTTGAGGCGCCTTGTCTGGCCAATGCCCGGTTAGAGCGAGGACCAGCATATGGGAAAATGGCACTCTGGATTTCTGTAGGATGTGTGGGGATGAAGAGGAGCCAGAAACTACAGAGCATATCATCTGTCATTGCCCAAGGCTGCAACGCGTTAGGCAAAGATGGCTGAGCAGACGTTTCCATGAGGGCATTAGTGATATCGCGAAGTGCAAACTTGAGGATGTCAGAGGTTTTATCATGGGAATTAAATTGCTGAATGATGGATGATAACGGCTCTTTGTTTCTCCTTGGACAGTAAAGAGACTAATTAGTCAATAAATTATAAATGAAGGGAATCACAATGGATCCAATTGGGTCTCCGAGTGGATGTGTATTTCACACTACCCTTCCTAACCTAACCTAACACCATTCTAACATTTATTTCGTAAAGTTCGTTTTACATCAACTAATCTATTACATTTAATTGCTTTAATTAGTCAGGATTTCGCAAGTGGGCAGTTTATAACCTGCCTTTGACAGAGTTAACCACCGCCATTTATGGAAGATTTTGACAAAACTTATATGAAAATAAAAATATTTATTCTCAGAAGTGAAATATTGTGGGTTCAGTATTTTGAGAGCTATAAAAGTTTAAAAAGCCGAAAATAAATGGAGAAAACTGGACAATTGCTGTTTTACAGCTCTGACTTAAGACCAAATTTATTAAATCCAAATCATTGGAAAGTAACTCATTCTTAAATAAAAAAAAAAACAATGAATCTGTTGCTTAGCAAATGGCAAAAACGTTACATGGAATTATATGTATTTATGTAAATATGTATGTATGTATGTATATACATATCTATAATATATTACAAATTATAAAAATATAACAAACTATAAATTTATTGCCCAAAAATTGCAAATATGTAAATATTGCAGCACGTAATAATTATGTCGAAAATATTTACATTTACAAATAAATATGTAGGTTTTTAAAAATTATTTAATGACTCTTTCATTAGTTTTGCTTAATATAAACTACCACAACACGTAAATGAAATTTAAGTAATGCCAAGATAGGAAAAAACAAACTAGTCAAAATATTCATTATATTTTTATTGAAGCAGGAAGGACCAATCACAAAATTACCAAATAATATTTATTTCAGAAATCAAGAATATTTCTACAAAGAGTATTTATTTCACAATATTTTTGGCTGAGTAAATGGAAAAGTGGAAACATTTAATATTTTTCCAAGTCAAAATTTAATTTTCAACATACAAGTTTGAAAAAATCGTTATAAAACATTTAAATCCCCACTATAAATTTATCCAAACATTTCGTTACTTTCGTATAACCAGTAATGCTCTTTTAACCCATTTATTCGACGTCTTGAAAAATATTAATTATTTGCAAGATTGATTTCACAATGTTTGATGACACTTGATATTTTTCGACCTTTTATATAAAAAATATATCGTTGACATCCACTGATTGTAATATTTAATTTTTTTCATTTGTCCTTTAAAAAAAATTATTATTTTTATTAGAAAGAAAAATCTAGAAGCACGTAACAATTGAACAGACAAAGAAAAATTAGACTGCACGGAGGGTTGAACTGACATCATGATGTTTCGAGACTAACCACAGTCTCCTTATCAAAGTTCTTTACCGCCTCAGACCACCTCTAAAGCGAAAATCAATTTGATACAAAAGAGTTTTTAAAGAATTCAATAAAATTGGTTAAGTTCAATATCACTAAATGATATAGAACTACTTTATCGCTCAATATGCAACTGAATTTTGGAATTCTGGAGGTTTCTATTTAATAAAAAAATTATTTCAACAAAAATTTCTTTATATATTTAATTTATAATAAATCAAATTTAGAACTGTTTACTTAACGATTTAGTGTTATTTAGTCATTTAGTCCTATGGAATCCAGTTATGGGACACTGCCTCAGCATCGAATTTAGAAAAAATTCAAAGGTGACAAAACAAAATTCTACAATACAATAACAGCAGCCCCTGGTATATCCGAAATCAGCAAATTCACAAAGATCTAGACGTTCCGTTGGTGAAGACAGTATTTTTAAAACACGCGAAAATATATATAAAAAAACTTGAGTTGCACCCAAATCCACTTGCGAGCAATATTCTAAATTAACACCCGGTTGAGAAGGAGGGATACTCTTTCTCTCAGCCGTAAACGAGAGAAACAACAAAAATCAACCGTTGAAATAAAAAATTTTGTTTAGCATTGGCTAAACTTATATTTAATATTTGAAAAACTTATTGATGTTTCAATCATAAATTGAAGATTCAATAAATAATAAAAATTATCAAAAAAAAAAAAAAAAATTTAGTTGTTTAACAATTTTTTCAAAGATAAAGAAATATCACCGTTACGCATATGTAACAGTGGTTAGCAATGAATGGCTTAAGCGAATGATTATCTCCGTTACTGTGTGTCAATAAAATTACTTATTTAAGCGAGGAAAACTTTTAAGCTGGATGCATTTATGTGGAAATTTTGCCAGCAGCTATTGCGTATTAAAACGGAAATAAGGTTCAACTTTGTACGCTTAAGTGAAATGAAATTTTAAACAATCACTTAGTAAATAAATACATGACTAAAAACTCACCCAAATCTGTCAATATATGTTCATTGTAAAAGTCCATGTCCATGTGTGCTAAATTTATGGTATCCTTTTGTTATTTCAAGCATCCTTACAAATTTTCTGAAGTAAAAAATTTGCTATAAAACCTGAAAAGATTAAAATAAATATTTATATTTGTTTATATTACATCATATATTTATGTCTATGAAATAATCAATAACAAATAAATTACTTTTTAAAATATTTAAATTATTTATTAACCATCCTTTGGGCTGCCACAATTAATTAATAGCACGAAATCGAATTGAGTTAATAATATCGATTAGTTAATTTTTTATTCTTTTTATTTTGCAGGTAGTGTCTTTCTTTTTGTCGAATTGTGAATAAATTTCGCTGATTAAAAAGATGTAGAAAAAATTTAAGTGCTATAAAAATGTGACCATCGATATGAATATTTCACCAAATAATACTTTCTTCGATCTTACAAGGAGGTATGTACTGAAAATATATTCATTAGATATTTACAATAAAAATCATTAATCAAAAATTAAAATTGTTTTAAGTAATTGCTCAATCAATGTGATTGATCAACATCAACTTTGCAAACGTTGAGTAAATCTTAAATTTTAATAGATGAAAAATATAGTTTTGTTATTTCTCGGGATTCTAGAGGTAGTTTTCCGGCTATGGAAGGTGGGAATAGAAAATAAAGTTTTAAGATCGTTAGAAATTTAATATGTGAGCAGGTTCATGAATTAAATAGAATTTTCAAAAATTTCTAGTTGTGCCGGTTTATGATTTAGTGTGCGATATAGAGATGTTTTCTGAAATTCCATATATATAAGGTTTTCCAGTAAGAGTGATATGATTTCTAAAAAAAAAAACACACACTTATTGTTAAGAAAATTCAAAAGTTTTTTATTTAATGTGAAGTACAATCGATACAATTAAGTTGTAAATAAAACGTCATTCAAATGGCCTCCACGACTTCTTCTGCAGGAACGAATTCGATGAACCCAATTTTTGAGCACTTTTTCCTCTAATTCAAGTCGTATGTCATGAATGGCACGTTCAATATTGACTTGTAAAGCTTGAAGAGAATCTTGTTTATTGCGAAAGAACATGACCACAAATAACCCCATAAGAAATAGTCTAGTGGTGTTAAATCACAACTTCTTGGAGGCCATTCAATATCACAATTTCTTGAAATAATCCAATCTCCAAACTTTTCACGCAATAATTCAATTATTGCATTTGCAGTGTGGCACGTAGCCCCGTCTTGTTGGAACCAAATGTTGTCAAGATCAACTTCCACCAATTTCGGCCATAGAAAGTTGGTTATCATCGATCTATACCGCTTTCCATTGACAGCAACAATGTTGCCAGCTTTATTTCGAAAGAAGTACGTACCGATGATTCCACCAGACCACAAACCACACCAAACTGTCAATTTAGATGAATGTAATGGTTTTTCATGAATAATTTGTTAATTTTCTTCGCACCAGAATAAAAAGTTTTGTTTATTTACCGCACCACTCAGATGAAAGTGAACCTCATCGGAGAAGATGATTTTCTTAAAAAAATCGTTATCGTTTGCAAGTTGTTCCAAGGCAAAATCAGCAACGTTGTTCTTGCGTATATCTCTCCATGATGAAATTGTAAATACTACTGAATACAATGAAAAACAAATGACACATCATGACATATTACAAATGGCCGAAACGTCACTTCAAAATCATATCATCCCTATGGAAAACCTTTTATATACATACATACGTAACATATAGAAATTTTTTAAAGGCTATTTTTATGCTTTGTAATTCACAGAAATATATTTGTGAGTTTTTGTATAAATAGATGAGCTTTGGAATTTTTTTTAAACATAAAGGGTAAAACATCCACTGATGAATTGGTATAGCTACCAACGAAATATATATCTAGATATTGCTAACCCGCAACAAATAAATAAAATATAAAAAATAAAATCAAAAGTTAATTTCAAATGTATGTACATTTTTTTTTAATTAGGACCAGCAAGCACTCAGGGGATGACCCCTACGTATGCAGTGCACTGTGCCGGAACTCAGGTAGAGAAAATAGATGTTGAAAATTTAGAAGACTTAACTCTTTTACAACTCTGCTTTGCGCGTTATGTTAATTTTTAAGGCAGTGTTTAGGCGCCTCCGGTATTAAGTAGACGCATTAACTTTGTTAAGTTGTATTAGCAGGCATTTTATTAATTGTTTTACGTCGCCGATGTTGCTGCTAACCGACGAAGGAGGGCGGTGTTGTGTACATTAGCTGGGAACAGTTTCAATCGCTTTCGGAACAGTTTTTTAGTGACTAGTGCTATGCCTTCAACACTTAAATAGTCCGACAACAATTAATACAATGTCTCACTAATGTACATTAGAGAAATTAATGATGTTGATTGACTTGCTCTGGCCAGGGTTTGAATCCAGGCCCCAAATCATTGTTTGCTTAGTAGACAACTCGCTAACCACTTCAGCCATCACCAAACTCAATGCATGCATATCATCTACATACATATGTATCTTTACGTTAATATAAAAAGGCCCTAAATCATATTTTCTAGTCGCGTTTTTTCTTTTCTTATAGCAATAACTTACAGAGTTACCTATCGAAATAATATAAATACGCGATCTGAAAAGATAATTAGTTAGGGCTTTTAAATATTAAGGTAACGATATCTATTCATATATGTATGTATGTATGTATCATAAAATAACAATAATACAACAAATCTTTTCTACTCAAGTAAACATTTTATTCATCTTCACGCCTGCAGAAACGTTTAAATACAAATACGAGCACATAGTTGCTCTCTGTCGCATAATAAAAATAAAATTATTTTATTCTTATTTAAAATTTAAATTAATTTAAGGCTTAAGAATCGTATTTACTCATTCTTAATTGAATTAACGCCTTTCTTTTCTTTGTGGTTTTCCAAGTGTCTGATCTGATTAAGAGTATTCGGTATGGATTGATTTAAATTTAGATGCACATACATAAAGTACGATGTACAGTGGTGTTTAAAATAGTTGCAACTGGAAAATGTATTTCTTTCATCTAAAGCCATTTTAATCCTTTTAATGTGTGTTGTAAATAAATTTTAGAATTTCAAATAAGTTTTGATGAAGGAATCGTTATAAATTTGAATGGAAACATTTACCCAATTCACAAGCCTAATTGTATCGCCTATTGTTGTAAGACAATGTAAATAAATTGTTCTAAAATGGTTTGGTCTTTTCAAATACAACAATAGGCGATACAACTAGGCTTGTGAATTGGGCAAATAAATATGTGGGTCCCCTGCTCCATTCATCAAAAGTAGTTAGCACACAAAAAATTGAAATTGGAACGATCGGACTATACTTAGAGGTCGATAGAAATTTGCAGTTTTAGTTCTGTGTATCAATTTATGGCTTAAATAAAATTTAACCGACGCATCTTAAAAAAAAAGTATACATGGGGCGATAGAAAATTTAAAAATAAGAAAGAAAATATTATATAAAAGAACTAGATGATTGGCTTCGCCCGGCAGCTATTTTCTTACATGGGGAAACCATGCTCCCCACTCATCAACACATTTTTCCAATTTTGATAGGCGGACGTAGCACCATCTGTCCTTCAACAACATAAATAATTTTGTTCTACTTGAAATACGAATGATGACGCTTCTCGTGAATGAGGTGGACGTAGTGCCATCTTGCTGTCAATATGATGCGACGCTTCTCGTAAATGAGGCGGACATAGCGCCATCTGTCATTCAACAACAAAAATAATTTTGTTCTGTTTGAAATACGAATTGGGATAATAGTTTAGTAAATACAGGGATTGCCCCCTCCCTCCCGTCCTCGTGCCCCTAGCGGTTTAAAATATACTTTAAAACCTAATTTCATACCTACCAAATAAGCATAAAAAATTTAATAAAAATCGGTCGAGCCGTTTCGGAGGAGTTCGATAACAAACATCGTGACACGAGATTTTTATATATTAGAAGATAGATTTACCGGCTATTCATATTTTGAGTTATCATTTATAATTTCGTTACATATGAGTGGTTCATAACTCAAAATTTATGCGTTTCCGAAACTTGTATCACATAAAATTTTCGATTTATTTTTCCATTTTAATTTCTCTGTTTGTTTGAAGGGATTGCCTTGCGGTTTGTTTATATAAAAGTTTTTTTTTAACTCGGAGGGGCAAGCTGCTCGATCGAAGGAAGGATTATTACTTTTTTTATAAATTAGAAGTAGATTAATCCGGTTCTAAACTTTCGCTTAGTGGCGTCGCTTGGCTTTCGGCATTGAACACATTTTATTTATGCCAGAATTATTTTTAATTATATTATATTTTTGTTATTGCTCGTGATCATAGCTGCCAGATTTTTTTAGGTAATATCGTCATATTTTTGGGCAAAAATCGTCATTATCGTCAATATAGCTTATTGAAATCGTCATAAAAACGTCAAATGAAAAAACCACTTTTTTTACTAACAAAACATATTTTTAAATCAACAAATCTTATTAAAAACAGCATTATTTAAAATACAGAGATCAAAAAAGTGAAAATACTTCACTTAGAATTCACAATAAAATCACATGTAAATAGATTGCATGTTTTCCAATACTTTGAAATATATTTATACATTGTATGGAAAAAAATAAAAAAAGTCAAATCCTTTAGTTATTTTTTTATATTTAGTTAAATATGCATTTTAAATTTCATTCAACACTTTTTCTAAAAATGTATAAAAGCTACAATAAAATTTATACAATAAAAATATAATTTTTTACAAATATATATTGCAATTAACCATATTGTTTAATTCAGCTACAACTGTCAGATCATTGCAGGTACATTTGTTTAGCTTTAAATAATCTTTTGAATATAATATTGCCTCCAAAGACGACTTTTTAAATTTCATATTTTAGACTTATTTACGTTTACCTGACTAAACATTCTTTCCATATTTGCTGAATAATGTTTTAAAACTAGAATTTTTGTAATAAATTTAGTCAAAATCGGAAACAAAAGACTAGAATCCCTCGTTTGCATTTTAGATAGTTTTTTCCAAAAATCCAATAGTTTTATGTTTTTATCAGGACAATAATTTCAATTGTCTGAACTCTGTTTCTAGGTTTTGGTTTTTACTTTCTTCAACAAAATAGAAAAATTATTTTATAATTTCAGAAAACCAACTTTTTTTTCTTCATTAATTTGGCCAAGAGCTTTAGACATATTTTCAAAATCAAATCTTGATAATATCTGATAACAAAGCTCTATATAAAAATTACCACAATTATTACTAATATCATATTTTTCTTTTCCATTTATTTGTGATTCTTCCAATACGCAATTATTCCTAAATAAATGTCTTCAAAATTTAAAAAATTGTTTTTGTTTTTATAATCAGTTAAATAAAAGTTTTCTGTTTTAAGTAAACTAGTTTTTAAAAAAGCTTCTCATTACAATTTTCAGCAGTTCAAGGTTGCTCTAATAGTGCAAATATATGTTGCAAACTTGAATTATTTAAAATCGTCAAAATTAGGGTATAAATCGTCCCATCGTCACAATATCATTTTTAGGACCCAAAATCGTCAAAATGACGATAAATCGTCAAATCTGGCAGCTATGCTCGTGATACTGCATGAGAACGAGTGAAATGTTGCACACAACCTTATCTGTATTATAATAAATTTTAACCATTTTCAGTGGAACGAACTATTTATCGTCTGCCAGCGTTTATGTGTGTAAGTGGAATTGTAAGTGATCTTTAAGATTAATACCTTTACTACAAAGTAGGCTTGGTTATTGTATATATGAACATGTCAGGGTTGGAAAACCTTGTTTTAATATTGTCCTAATTGAGCAGCTAAAATTTCACCATTTTGAGTTTAATTGTGCAAAACAGTTTCTTTAATAAAAAAAATTAACCAAAAACTTTTATGGAATTAAGTAAAATAGTATTTTTAAGGCATATTTTTTCTAAAGATAGACGAGTACCAAATAAAGTACATCTATACCAAGTTATCCATCTCTGATGTACATCTCTACACATGTATCATAAACTCAACAATAGTTTAACTAAATTTCTACGCATTTTATAGTTTTTTTTTTTTTTTTTTTTTGACGAAGTCAACTAGAAATGTATGCGTGTATGTGAGTTGTGCGTGATACGTTGAAATCTTTTGTAATTTAATTAAATTTAGATCAGAGAATGATGTCTTCATTCTTTCTTTGCATCCGGGTAAATTAAACAATTTGTTATACTAGCAGTTGTTTTCGTTATAATTTTTTGATCTCAAAAAAACCAGTTACGTTTTTTTAAGTTATTCGAATGGCTACAAATTTTAAATATTTCAAACGTCTGTATGTACGAGTATGTATATAAATATTTCATTCTTGTTACTGTTATTTCCCCCCGACCGACTTAAAGTTATTCGACCGGTTAGTAGCCTCTTCAAATAAGCGTAAAATACAAAAAAAAAACCAATACAATCTTTTAAATAATTTATTTAGATGGTCTATTTTATCTAAGAAATAATCATAAAGGTTTTGTAAAACGGTGCACGGAGGTACCATGACACGTTGAAGTTTTATTTAATAAATGACTATGATGAGAAACCCACACATACATACGAGTACATCCATACATTTGTATGCATTATAAAATTTAAGTTATTGAAAATTTGAAATACATCAAGGCTGGCCCAATTGGAATAAAAAATTCGCCATTCTAAATTCGAAGACAATTCAAAAGCTCTTAATTGCCATGGCAAAATGTTGATGTATCTCTTGCTCGATTTAGAAGCAGTTGCTTGCCTGAAGATCTACTTTTCTTAAAACTGTATTTTGTCAAAGGTATTTTTTCTAACAACAAACTTTTGGTATTATTTTTCAAAAAAAAGTTATTTGTTTTATTTTTCTTATTATGTATTTCTGCTTTTCTTTAAGTTTTAAATTTCTTAAATGCTTCGAATACTGAACAGGTTCATTCTAAAAAGATCATATTTTTATTATGAAAAGGTATTTTTACAAAATAGCAGAAATAAAACACATAGTTTCCCTTAGAAAGTACATTTTCAAGCTAACTTTTGTTTTTTTTAAATGTTTTAAAATGGAATATTTTCGTCATTATCTTTAATAATAAAAACTATAAATACTTTTAGATCTCTGCAAATACATATTTTTTTGCAAAGGTGTTTGATTCGTTTTATTAGACCTTTCAACGCAAATCACAAGGATAAAAAAGAAACTTGATGTTAACGACCACCAAAATACACGTGTCGAATGTTTTTTTAAACGTTCGATCATTTCCCGAGATGTTATTTGCCTTTAAAACTTTTACTATTGTGTTTTTTTTTTCTAATAATCTCTAATATTTATTAAATGTTTAGGCTTACCAGATTTAAATAATTTCTTAATTAATATTCATTAATTTAGAAATTCAGTCAACGCAAATGTTAATTTGATCACTTTAAAATAGAGGATTTGGGAGTGGAAAGAGTGCATGTAAAGCAGCAGATTTTGAATGGGCCGTTCGATTTTAATAAAATTTCACATATTACTTTTCCATATTTACTCTTTGGGTTGACATTTTTTAAATCGTAAAACTGAAAAATTGATTGGACCAAATATGAAAAAATGCCCAAAAATATTTTTTTCTGGTATCTATACCCAAACTCGCTTACTTGTTTTTCGTGTTTTGGTGTTACTCATACGTCATGAGGGGCATCATCTATTCGTAAATTAGGTTTAGTCGCAAATTATTATGGTTGTAAAATATATATTCATATGTATGTATGTGTGTATACATATGTTCTTTTTAATCATATTTTGATTAATTCTTTCATTAAAATATTACGATTCCAATAGCAGTAGAAAAAAAAGTGTACATAAACAAAGATTACTTAAGAAAGAAATGCATAAAAAAGATTATAAAAGTCATGGTCCAACGATCGGCGCTGTGGCATCGATCTTTAAATTAAAACAAGCGCTGTATGAACCTATCGTTATGTATGTATGTAAGTCAGAACAGAGGTGATAAAGGCCTGCCCAATATTCATGCCGTAACCTCAATTATAACTTTTTTCATCATCAAAAATCCCCAAAAGCTTTTATTAATTTGCACAAATAAATTTTATGTATTATCATACTATATAAAAAAAAAGAAACAAGAAAAGCAAATTTGATTAAAAAAAAAATCAAATAAACTGAGTAAAATATTTCTCTGCGTTTAATTTGGTCTTAGAACTTATAGCGCGGTACTCCTCGAAATCCTTTGGGACTTTCCAAATTGTAAATATAATTCTCATACGATACCTTTATTAACACTAAAGAAAGTATATAAGTTGTTTATACATGATTATAAAAAATAAAAATGTTTGTAATTCGCGGCTGTCATAGAGTCCAAGTCGGTTTTGCTGATTGTCGGTTTTTTTTATATTGAAGAAGTGAAGGATACCCACCATACAAAGTAAATATTAACATATCTGTGCAACTAAAGCTGTCAATGTCTTAAAATTAAAGGATTTTGTTACTCCAAGAACAAAATTAAACTTACAGCAAAATCTTGGGATGATAGGACGGTGGAAAGGGATACCCCCATACAAAATATTTATAAATTTTCATATATGTATGTATCTTAGAATCTAATGCACTGCATGTCTTAAAGTTTGTCGTAGGACATTCTTAAAATAAAATAAAAGTTATAGCGTAACACACAGAAAAAATTTAAAACATGATTCAATTAAAAAATGCGAAGATTCAATTAAAAAATTAATTGATTTTCAACCAATTACGAAAATTGTGGTATTAACACATCATGCATAGAAACGATATGAGCTGGGAAAATAGTACCCCACACAAAGAAATATTGATTATCGCAATTTTTTTTTTCTTAAAAATGGTTTTATTTTACATATTGGCTTAAAAAAACAATTTTGTATGGAAATTTGGCTTATAAGCCTGTAATAAATCAAAATTCATTTTTATAAATACGCCCGTTAATAAATATGTAGGTATGTACATATTTTTATATTAAAATTGAGATATCACTGTGCAAATAAATTAATACATACATATGTATATACATACATACATAATTTTTTTCTTATTCATTGTGGCGCTAAAATATTGCAAATTAAAGAAAATAAAAAAAGCAGAGGTAAATAATTGTTTTTACATTAAAAATAAATAAAATTTATTTGTATCTATTGCTGCCGTGGTCATTGCTGCTGTATTTATTTATTTAAATTTTAAAACAAATGTCAATTATGTTGTTTTCATGTACGAGTATCACTAGTTAGTATGTGGTTGTTGTATTTACCTTAAAAACGAGTAGATACAACATGTATGAGTTTGTAATTATGTATGTATGTATGTATGTCTGCATTCATGAGTTTATGTGTTAAAGTTTGTTTGTGTTTTATGACAGGTATTGCTGTCACAAGATATCTATGTATATGTTGGTGTATTTGTGTGAGCATGAAGTGGAAGGAAAAATAAAATAAAATTAATAAACTTAACCAACTGGTTTTAATAACAATTTGCTTTCAAGAAACATCTTTAGCCGTTTTATTTTCTATCTGTCATGTCACTCTCTTTAAAAACAACAACGTTTTAATGATTTTAGCAAATCACATTTTGTATTATTTATTTGTTTATTTGATAAACTTTATTTTTCTTGAAAAAAATTGCTGTTATCGTCGGGTGTTTGAACATTTTCCTGTGTGGTTCAAACAAGATTGAGCAAGTATACTTAAGCTCACATTCTTGTTCATACGTACATATTCATGTTACATGTACACATGTATGTATGTATGTAATTCAAAACGAAGAACTATTTTGAACACACATATTTTGAGTATAAATTTAATGTAAAAAATTTGCTCTTACAAAAAACATATGTACCCACACAAATAAAACTCGTAGGTACTAAATTCAAGTATTTTTAGATTATGTACATACCCCACCTACTTTGAATCCGAGTTGTGACTAAAAATTTCGTTCTGAATTTCTCTAAAATGGACTTGAGCCAATCTTAAACGGAATTAAAAACTTTTTCAGCTACCTCTGTTCTACACCAGAAATGAACAAAAATAAACTAATAAGAAATTTTTCTTGACTTTTAATTGTAGGTTTTAATGTGGCTGAGTTGTGTAACCGATGTGTTACAAACATACATTCATACATATGATTCTATGTTCAATACCAACAATAGACAAAAATAAATTTGAAATGCAAAACATTAAATTTATGTAGATAAATAATAAAAATATTGAATTCAATTCTGTTCCAGGATAAAAGTGAGCGTCGAAAATACGGATAAAGGAATGTTTTATTTATGCGACAGAATTGATTTTAGGTAAAAAAAAAAAAATTGTGTGCATCTTTTAATTGCATGTATGCTGATCTTGCACGTAGATTTATGCATCCCATATAAAGCCGCTAATTTTCGCCTTAAATCGGATGATTTTTTTTTATCAAATTTATTGTTTTAGGATTGAATTAAGCATTAAAAGGATATTATTTTAAAATATCCTTTTAATATGAAAAAGTCGTTAAAAAATATAAATTTAATAAAACGCTAAAAAGGCTGAAACACAAAAAAGCGTTATATAAGGTTTTCCAATAAGAGTGATATGATTTCTTATTTAAGGTGTAGTACAATCGATACAATTAAGTTCTAAATAAAACGTCATTCAAATGGCCTCCACGACTTATTCTGCAGGAACGAATTCGATAAACCCAATTTTCGAGCACTTTATCCACTAAATCAAGTCGTATGTCATGAATGGCACCTAAAGCTTGCAGAGAGTCTGGTTTATTTCGAAAGACCAATGACTTCAAATAACCCCACAAGAAATATTCTAATGATGTTAAATCACAACTTCTTGGAGGCCATTCAATATCACAATTTTTTTAAATAATCGAATCTCCAAACTTTTCAAGCAATAATTCAATTGTTGCATTTCCTGTGTGGCACGTAGCCGCGTCTTGTTGGAATCAAATGTTGTCAAGATCAACTTCTTGAAATTTCGGACATAAAAAGTTGGTTATCATCGATCTATACCGCTCTCCATTGACAGTAACGGTGTTACCCGCTTAATTACAACAGAAGTACGGACCGATGATTCCACCACACAAGAAACCACCACCAAACTGTCAATTTAGATGAATGTAATGGTTTTTCATGAATAATTTGTTAATTTTCTTCGCACCAGAATCAAAAGTTTTGTTTATTTACCGCACCACTCAGATGAAAGTGAACCTCATCGGAGAAGATGATTTTCTTAAAAAAATTGTTATCGTTTTCAAGTTGTATTAAGGCAAAATCAGCAACGTTGTTCTTGCGTAAATCTCGCCATGATGAAATTGTAAATACTACTGAATACAATGAAAAACAAATGACAGATCATGACATATTACAAATGGCCGAAACGTCACTTTAAAATCATATCATCCCTATTGGAAAAAAAATAGCGGATAAACGTAAAAACTCGTTAAAAAAATACATATCTTGACCAACTGGAAGAAATCGCAACCAAAAGCTTACCAAGTCACACTTTACAGAATTTATTTAAAAAGTTCTTTTTTTTATCGATTTATTCTTATTTTACAACACAATTTAACTATTTTATTTATAAAAAAGTACTTTTTACTAAGAATTATTATTTATTTTCACAAATATAAAATAGTTAAATTTATTAATTATTTATCTTACAGTTTGACATTTCTATTAAGGCTTCATTTTAATTACCAGCCTTCAGATTTACGAAACCACATCGAAAGTCTGTTTATAAATAACAGCTGCATGATGCAACTGAGTCGTCTTGGCTACGAAAAATATGTAATAAATGTCAAATGCCAACGGTAGAACGAGTCTTTTAACAAAATCTTTATTTTTCTTTTTGTTTTGCATATTTATTGCATTAACAAACACAACAACAGCTATTAAATACTCGAGTACAGCTTACAAGTTGAATGGCTTAAGAAAAGAAATAAAAATTACTTATTTTACTTTTAGACTTTATAATAAAATAATAAAAATAAAAATAAATATTAAAAAATTATTTATAAAAGAACCAACTATACGAAAAGCTTTACGAACAATAAGATTTAATTTGTCTTTGTGAGGAATTACAAAACATTTTTATCGTATGTTTTTGAAAGTCTGGCTGGCGTAAATCTCTATAGAAAATTCAATGAAATTCATATTAAACTTTTTATGCGTTGATATTTTAGTTTTAAATCTTCTTATACATAAATATGTAAATACATACATACATACTATATTCTTTTCATAACTAATGAAACTAGTTTAATGTAGTTTGCACTTTACTTTTACACTCGCTGATAAATGTGCCATTGCTTGCACGTAAACGTAACGTTACTACGTCTTTTATTTGGCGATAAACTTTTTAGCATGTGGATGTTGTTTATGGAACCTAACCAACATTTCTGTTTCGTAATTTTGCTTGAACTAACAAAAACTTTATTATTTCAATGGCAAATTTATTTCTATTGTTTTAGCGATTGTTGAAATAAATTTAGCGATTATTTATTGATAAAATGAAAAACAAAACAATGAACAATTATCACTTTGGGAAATTTAAATAAATAAAAGTTACAATAGATTTAAAATTGAAAGAGACGTTAAGGAATTAATACATTCACTTTAATAAGTTTTGTTCTTTAATCCGTTATTTGATAGTTTTCTTTTTTTAATCTCAATCAAAGCTTTCTTTCATACTCATCTCAATTATGAATACACAGAAAACAAATTAGGCCCAAAAGTACTTAAATCAATCCCAAACGGTGTAAAAATATATGTCAAGTATGGATTTTCTTAAATCAAGTACAAAAGGGTTGATTCAAGTACGGATTATTTAATTCTAAAATTCATAATTAAATCCCAAAAAAAAAAGGATTACTCCGATCAAGGCGAAAATGACAGATATATTTTACCACATATATTTTACCTAAAAGTAATCCTGTCGCATGGTCCGAATTAATCAGGCGCTAATCGGGATTATTTACACTCATATTATTCCTGGGGAATTTGTTTCCATTTCTCCTTCTGTGATCTTGAGATATTCTAAATGTGATGGAGAGGGAAACATTTTTAAAAAAGGCCCAAAATACAAATGGAAAATGGCAAAAAAAAAACATAGGAAAAAATAACCCAAACTTCCTGTTGTTCTTTCTAATGCAAATCTTTGGGGTCATATTTCATTTTATCTTGGGAAAAAATGGCCGCAAACTGAACTAAATAAATTGGTACTTAACCAAAAATTAATATTGGCACTACTTCTTAAGAACTCTTAGCTTAGCTAGAATTCGACCGGGCTTAAGAATTTTCTCTACCTTGTAATTTTCCGAAACGCCGATGTTTATTGAAGATATTCTACGTTCCATTAGGTACTTAGTTCATTTTGAACTAAAACGCCAATGCAATGCTCAAAATATTTAGTAACCAGTGCAGTTTCGGGAAATATTATAGTGTAGGAAATGTCTTAAGCCCGGCCGAGGACACCTATGCCGGCAATCTTTCGTAACCAGTGAAATTTAGGGATTTTAATGAATAAAATAAAAATTGGCTCCAAAATATGATAACTTAACAAAAATTAAAAAAATACTTATGGAAAAATAACCCCAATGCAAATTTACCCCAAACTGAAAAATTAAAAATGTACCCAAATCGCCCAATTGGCTGTGTCTTCATATCCATTGGCATGTGCATTGGAATGTGCTCTAGAGTTTCATCCTCATAATCACAGAATCTGCACAGGCTGTTTCTCTCAATGCGTTTTAGTTTCATTTCACTCCAACATGTCCGAGTACCCAGCAGAGTCTGACTGACCTTATTCATGCTGCTTAACTCGTTCAGCTTAATACGCCATTCCCAAGTCAACTTAGAGGTAAACTCATTTGAGCTAAGTGCTTTAATAGCAACTAATCGATAAGATGGGTATTTCTCTTTCTCGGTAGTCCCTATCAAGATTAAATTGAATACATCTCTAAATGGCATATACTTCTGATTGAAAAATGGTAGGTTTTTTTCCCAAGGAGTCGTTATAGTTATTCCTCGGTCCTACAATTCCAACACTAGAGCCTTCCAGCGATCTGAAACCATCAGTGGTCCACCTTATAATGCAACTTCCAAAAGAATATCGTGTTGCAATCGACTGAAATATATATATACCAGATGAACACAAAGCGATGAATTCGTCTTAAGGGGCTGTGCACATATTACGTAACGCTCTACGGGGGAAGGGGGGGTTAAAGATTTGTTACTGATTAGAAATTTTGCACTGAAAAATTAGTAAAAAGCGTTACGAAGGGGGGGGGGGGGGGGGGGAGGTATAAAATCTCTGAAAACAGCGTTACGTAATATGTGCACAGCCTCTAAACGTCATATATAAGGTATAGGTTTAACCCATGTTATACCGCCTGCTTTTTAATATATTATTTTATAAACATGCATATATTTATTTAAAAAAGCACATGCTTTCATTCATATATTCATATTTGGGCATTTTATTTCATATTTTTATGTACTTACAAAGTTGTCGTTTATTTTCCTTTCTTCTTATCAACCAACACGAACAGCCTTAAAATAATATTTTCATTTTGCACACATTCTCTTTTGCAAAAAATTTTAATTTAATCACTATACACGAGCAAATATTTCAAATAAAATTTCCATCATATAATTTTTTTGTAAATTTATTTTTTTTCAATTTCTCCTTTGGCTTTTTTTAATTGTTTAAACAAAAATAGGAAGAAGATTACAACAATAATACTATATTTTTGTAATATTTATTTGCTTTTTTATAATTTAATTTAAATTATATTTCAATATGTTTTTAATCAATTTGTATTTATACTGTGTAACTACGTTTTAATATTTTGTTTAGCGCTTCTTATCAGCTTAAATAAATTCACTTGATTTTTTTTTTTTCAATAATTTTGTTTAATATATGCCATCATAATTTCGCTTAAATTGTAAAATTAAAATGATAAAAAAACAACAACAACAATAAGAAAATAAATAATGATGTAAATTGCAAAAGAAAATAAAATAAATGAGCAAAAAAAAAATTCATTTTTTTTTATAGATTTTTCTTTTGTGCAACAAAATCACATAAAAAGATTGACTGACATTTTGTAGATGTTTTTAGAGTCTGGTTTTCAGTTGAGAGAAAATAAAAACAGATTTTCGAATGATTCACTCTTTAACGATTTTTGAAAGTTTTAGTTAAAATATTTAAAACAAAAACTTTTAAATGTCTTGTAAACTATTTAGAGCTTTTTGCTCTACAGTTTGGTAGTGATAAACATCTCGTGATGTACATCACAGGCTTTCGGGACAGCCCTTACCACTGTAGCCAGGTGTGATCAATTATTCCAAAATTGGCGATTTCAGCTGCTATTTGGGGTCAGATATTCGTAGGGAGGGATGTGAGATTTCTCATTTTCCGTATATAAAAAATTCAATTTGAAAAACAATATGCGCGATACGGCCCTTGTAAATGAGACTAACGTTATGCACATATCAAAATCGTTACTATAATATATAAAGGGCCTAACTTAATATTTTTTTTAATCGCATAGATACCACATTTCTTTAAGTAGCCACCTAAGTTATCGATATAAGTAAAAAAAAACGTGATTTCAAATAAAATTAGTTAGGTCCTTTCTATATTTAGGTAACGATATTTATGTACATATATATGTATGTATGTATATATGAGGTAGCTATACCAATAATTATCGAAAGAAATTTTGAATATTTATGGCCAGATAATTAACCGGGTATTATTGTTATTGTATATATATTTACACTGTCTTCGAATTACGCGTTATACGAGTATATGCGATTTCAATGTAACACAAAAAAGCTACCATTTAAAATATATGTAAATCTTGAATTACAGGAAATAATTATTGCTCTAGTTCTGAACGAGCTAGAATATAATTAAGAAAGTGCTGGGAATGTCCTGGTACCGTTTTGATGCCTGATATATGGAGGTTACGTGAAAGTTCCCTAGCTCTCCTAAATTAGCACTGATATTGAATTTCTCTATTGACTAATATCATCGACAGATGACATGATTGACAATATTTTCCTCCTCTTCATTTTGTCAAGTTGTGCCATGAACACTAATAAGCAGGCGCTTGTCCCCGATATTCTTGTGGACTTTGTGAAGTTATACTGAATGCAGAGTGATATTTAAGCCATACACTGACATGGTTTCACTAGCACATCTGGTTTGTTCTAAATAGTTGCGACTGAATTTCAATTTGTAGTAAAAAATCTTCATGAGAGACAATATTTAAACGTATTTTTTTTAATTAGGACCAGCACTCAGGGAATGACCCCTACGTATGCAGTGCACTGCGCCGGAACTCAGGGAGAGGGATAGGACAGAGAAGATAGATGTTGAAAATTTAGAAGACTTAACTCTTTCACAACTCTGCTTTGCGCGTTATGTTAATTTTTAAGGCAGTGTTGAGGCGCCTCCGGTGTTAAGTAGACGCATTAACTTTGTTAACCTGTATTAGCAGGCATTTTAATCTATTTTTATCATCTAAAATCTTTTTGGTAAAAATAATTCATAAATTAATATGATTACTTATTTGTCTTAATTGTCCTTGACACTAATTATAATTACAAAAAAAAAATGCGGCACTAGCGTGCGTGTTGAAAGATTTTCACTGAATGACGATCCAAATAGATGAAAATACACATCTCAGCCAACCCAAATACTTCATGAAGAGAATGGAGTGCATTTTCAACTAAAACTGAATCCTAATTATGTATAAAATTGCCGTTATTTCTATTTATTTAACTTTTAATAAAAAAAAAAAAATGCCGACTACTGGTGCATGTCCTATACGTAAATATTTCTAACGTAAATGGAATACGAGAATTGCTTTTAAACTGATTTTTGTCTGTTGTTTCAGCACACATTAAACATTTCAGTGTTACCATTGAGCTAAATTTTACAATATCCACTTTTTTCTCCTGATTTATTTTTTTTGGTCATCTTATGTCAAACTTTGTTTTGGTTTGTTTTACCGGTCTTATTAATTAGTATTTATATAACACTGGTTTACAATAAAAAAAAAAAATTATCCGCGTCGGAAAGAACTTTTCTTAAATAATTTGCTGAAAAACGAATGTGACATTTTATTAATTTTCTTAAGAAACGTCTGAGCGTATTTCTACAAAAATTTCGAGAAGTTTTTAAATAATAAAATATGTAGGTATACAACTTGCAGTATTTCTACATATGTATGTACATAGCCATGTATGCTGCAGTGATCGGCTCGAAATTCATTTAGTTACTGTGTAGTTCATAATTTTGCAATTTCTTTTTTTATTTTATGCGAAAAATTCAATTTTCTTATTGAAAACCTGTGTTGTTTTCCCTTTGTTTTTTCTTTAAATTTTTTTATTTTCTTTTTGTTTTTGTTTTCATTTTCATTTAGTTATTTTTGCACGTTACAACTGATAATTATGTCTGAGGTTTCTTGCTCTTAATTTTAAAGTATTGGTGGTGCTGCAGTTGTTGTACCCAGTAGGTACATACATACATACATATGTATGTACATACGTATCTTTGTAGGCATAATTAAAATATTTACAGAAATTTAAAATTTTATTTTCTGTTGCACTTGGTTTTTTATTTATGTACTATTTTTTTTTTCTTTTGTTTGGTGAGAAAAGTATGAGATTTTCATTAGATTTTCTTTATTTATAAATTATTTTTTCACTGTAGTTATTGTCGTTTCATTTTAGCCGCAAACACTTGTCGTCACCGAAAAAGTTTAAGCTGAAATTCGATTCAAAAACACAAAAAAAAACTGATTTTTTTTTTGTTTTTCGAAAGAAACTCACTCTCGTTTTAGTATATTGTTGTTGTTGTTTTTTCTATATTTTTCATACATGCAAATGAACGATGGCAACGAGTCTCCAACAAACCCCATCTCATCGATGAGTGAGTGTGTGTGTGAATCTGTGCAAGTCTTCTGCGGGTATGTGTGTGAAATATCTGTGTTCGCAGAGATTTTGTTTTTGGAAAAAATAACGAGTTTTGGTTTTTTATTGATATTTTTAAATTTTATTGTTAAATTTTTTTTTTTTTTTTTTGGATCTTACGTGTTTCTAAATTTATGTATTTCGAATTTTTAAGTGTTTATGGATGTACGTACATATACTTATGTACATACATACATACATATTTAGATAAAAATATAACCGATATCACTTAATCGTGTTTGTATGTTTCTGCATTTTATATCGCTTAGAACTAGTGTAACCGCACGAGATGAATAAAAATATTATTGTAACTTTCCGCGTTTACTGCTGTCACTGGAGTGGATCAAGTTGATCAAGCGCAACCTCAGTTAAGCCAGACTTTAGCGCTCACATACAGTCCATATACAATCTGAGTTTATCATCGTCAGTCAGCCAGTTTGCCAACAAACAAACAAATACACGTTCATATAGAAATCAAAACGGCACACGATTGATGTGGTTGTACAACTCAAATGTCTCTTAAAATATTATTGTTTGTATCGTCATTAAAAATGTTTACATTATGTACTCAGATGCAGCTAAGTAAAGGAATGTAATTGTTTTCGTTTAAACTTAGTCGTACACCATTTCCTAGTACATACATACATATTTTTGTTAAGTTTTTTATTACGCCTGTTGCACTTTTATAATTAAAATTTAATATTCTGTTCTCTCCATCTTCTGTATGGGATTCTCGAAACTTGTGATGCCATTATTTTGAACTTAGGAGCTGTTATTAGGTATGACCTCCATAATTATAGGTTTGTAATTTTGTGTGTAATTTTTACAATATTCATATGACACCCATGAAGAATATATATATTGTAGATCCTTATAGACAGGGCAGTTGAATGAGCCATGTCCGTTTACCTTTTTGATTGTCTTTCCGATTGTCTGTACATTAAATCAGTTTTCCGAAGGTACCAGAAGAGTTGGAGATCTGGGTCTTGTACTCATGTGTAAGTATTTGTCTTAAGACGAAATGTATTGAATATCAGCCAAAATAAAACTTTTTCTAAACATACACATACATACTTATGTATAGCCATGCAGGATATAAATTTATTGAATCTTTAATCATCAAGATTAGAATTTAACACACTGTAGCAGTGCTATTGGGGTTTGTTCATGTGTTGTGGATAATTTTTTGTTGGCTGAAGTAGTTGTTAGCATGTTGACTGCAAAGCAAACTTTGACTTAGGACCTGGGTTCGATCCCTGGTCAAGGCAAGTCATCAACATTATGAATTTATATATTAGTGTGGCATTGTACTAATAGCAGAATCTTGTTATCAACCAGGCACTTCTGAAATTTAAATTGGTTGAAGTTAATACCTCGATAATTTTATATCCAGCCCACTCACGAATAATAATTCCGCAGAAGTTTTCTCCCTTTCCCCATTCCTTCTATTATGAATAAAAATCCAGTATGAGATTTCTCACTTTACCTTTTCTTCATATTTGTACCATTTTTATCAACTGTTTGAATGAAAGGGAATAGAACTGAATGGGTAAAAAAGTAGTTATTCTCAATGCCTTTGAATTTTGTTTTTTTCCCTAAAAATATTTCACTTAGAAAATAGAAGGGAGTTTCCGTAAAAATGAAAGTCATTTTTTATAAAATAAAGTTTAAATATATAAAAAAAATATTTAAATGTTCATTTATGTCGAAGAGCACAAGTAAAGCGCAATTGCAACATCCGTTGGGGATCCGTTGGCTATTTCGTTGTTGTTCTTCTACAACACCAATTTCGTCCAGAAGTGCTCGCTTAGCTAAATTGTACATTTCTTATTCTTCTTTAAAATTTTTGTGTTAAACAATATAATTTATGTTTGCAAACCGTAAATTGGAAACAAAAACATAAGAAATTAAATGTCAACAAGCAAAACTGCTTTCTTCAAAATTCAGGGATGCCACTTTTTAAATTTTTTGCTCCCGCGGAATTTATAATTGGAGGAAATTTTTCTCGAGAAAAGTATTTTCCGTGGGTGAGAAATTCCTAGGGAATATTCGTGATTGGGCTGATCAAGTATCACATATTCGATCGGGTCTTGTTTAAATTAAAAATTCTTTACAATTCATTGCTACACTAGAATAAATACACACTCTTATCAGACAGATATTCGAGAGAATGCTATTAATCTTCTCCTAAAGAATGGGTGATTTCTTCAATTCCCCATCTTCTCAGTAAAGATTTTCAAATTTTGTGTACTACCAACCAAATTGGAATTAAAACGTAAATAATGATTTAGTTCTTTTCATTACTGAACTACACAATTTGAATATACTCGTAGTTGTTGTTTTAAAGTTTGGTTTTTCTAAGCCGATAGGAAAGTAAGTGCTTCGCATTGACCAACACAAATTAAATTTGAAACCTTATTTAAGGAAATATCTGAAATAATTCGCGTTTTATATCGTTATATTATTTATGCATTTAACTTATTGAATTAAAAGAAAACCTGATGTTTTTATTTTTTGTGGGTAATTCTCTTAATAAAAAATGCTCTCTTGCACATGAAACTGATCATGTATAAAAAGCATTTAGTGTACGTTATTTTCTTACGAGTGATCGTATGTAAATGATGTTATGGAAGAACCTACTTGACCAAATATGTACTTGCAACTAATGCTGCTTTATAAGTAGTAGTTCAAGTCTCTGCCACCCACCAAGTTATTAATTAATAGGGGATTATTTAATTCCATGGCAAAACTAACAGGTATGCGCAGTTCGACAACAAATTCAACAATCCAAAAACAACACGTATTTTGTTGCCTTGACCAAGGCGTATCCAACAGGTGAGCTTACTAGCACAGCTGACTGATACTATGTTCAACGGGCAGAAATTATAGAGGTTCGCGCTCTCATTCTTGGTTCGCGGGCCAACCTTGATTGAACCTATGTACATGTTTCGCCATACAAAACTTTGAGAGCGAACCTATGTGTTTCATTATGAACTTCGTTGCGAACCCGTATAATTTACTATCATCTCTAATTTTAATAACAAATTACCGATATGTAGTTTATCTGAACTAGTTGTCCAAAATTATTTTAACAAAGAAAAACAATTGATAAGTGCTAAAATTTAATAAAAACATTGAACAAATATAAAGTAAATATGTATATGTATTTATATTTATGTAAATAATTAAATAAAATGAAAAAGCAATAAATAGTCAATCGTATTTTAAACAGTAAAATAATGTCGAAGTACGAACCAATCTAGAAACCTAGTGTTTCAGTTCGTCGTGTGAGCTCGCTTTATATCAAATTTTCGTACAAATTGATACGGTTTTAAAAGAAGACATAAATAATGGTTACAGTTTGGTATGCATACGTAAGAAAATGTTATAAATTTGTTTTTGTATTTTGATATGAAGCGAGTGCCAACAAAATATGTGTTGTTTTTGGATTATTGTACTTGTTGTCGAACTGCGCATACCTGTTAGTTTTGCCATGGCTTTGATTTAATTCTTAAGCATTAGAGCATGCTCTTTCTTATATTAGATAAACTCTTAAGTTACTTGGCTGTGAAAGAGAGTGACTTGGTTTTATTATAAGAAATGTTTACAATCTTGTTTATTAAATAAAACTAAATTTTTTTTAAATTCTGTTGCACATAATTGCCTTTATTTATTTTTTTTTTACAATATAAATATTGTTCACAAAAGATCTGAATATGTATTCAAAGGGAACAATAATCATATTATTAATATTAATTTAGTTTTGATATACATATGTACATATGTAAGTATTAATTTAAATTGAAATTTCTAGTAATTTGTTCAAGCGAGTCAGCCTCTAGAGAATCGCCCTCATTTAGGAATTTTATAACTTCAGATAAAGCTGAAATATAAAATTAAATATATATAATTTAAAGTTTGTTCCTGTACGTGCACAAAGTCGCCCAAAATTAGCCTTAAAGCTTTTCAAATACAAATTCACCCATATCGTGAATAAAATCTCACGTAAAATTTGTTTCCTAAAATTGTTTATGGAAAAAAAATTTCGCTATAATTCACGATAGTGATGATTATGCATTGACAAGAGCTCTCACTTATGTTTGGGTAACTTTGTAAATTTATAGTTCAAAATCTTTTCATTGGATCATAAAAGCTTTTCATAAAATTTGAAAATCAATGTCGACCATAGTCGCGAAAGTGAAAGTGATATAGAAAACAATAACAAAATTATCCATTAATATTTTATGAATTTGTAGTTTTTCATAGAAATTATTTACCGAACATGGGAAAGTTTAAAACCCGTTATAGTTGATTTCCAGTTTTTTAAATAAACATCCATAAATAAATAATTATCAATCAATAAATTTTCTTTTAATTTAAGTACGGTTTAAGCACTTTCGACAAAAGTGATTTGAGTAGAAAATTTTCATGAAAAATCAATCAGATTTTTGAGTGACAAACTTTTTACACATATCAAATCGCACTTGCTTTCACTTTGACTGGTAGTTTATTTTAAAAATTTCTTATACCTTTCCGTTCCTCACTCGACATAAGTAGAGATAATATAGAAACTTGTTTATTTTTACTGACTTCCAAGAGTGTGGTGGCGGTATTGACATCCTTTTCTATTATATAGAAATCATGTAAAGTGTTTATTATATCAGTTAAAGTGTCTGAATCAAAACTAGCTCCCAAAATTTTGCATAACTGTTGCGGGGGAATACTCTAAAATTGCAAATTTTAAAAATTAATGTATATGAAAAATAAAGCAAATACTTTTAAGTACTACATACTTTTAAGTAGTGGTATTTTTGTCGAGCTGTTAATTCTTTCCAGTTAGAATAAAATTGAGCTGTAGAGGTGGGCGAAGGTGGTAAAGGACGCTAAAAAATTAATAATAATAATTAATTAATAATTAATGCATAATAAAGGAGCACAACATTCAATTAATTTGCTAAAATACCTCGACGTTATTGCTAGACGTCGCTTCAATTTTATTAGAATCTTCCTGTTTCTTATTATATGAAGAGGACTGCTGCTTATCTGTTTCTGAATTTTCAGACTTTAATGATTTTTCAGCTTCTTTAGGTACATTAATAGTTTTCTTAGCATTATGCTGCTTGTGAATATCGCCTTTAATCTCTTCAAAATTGCCACAATTGCTGTTAAACAATTTATCTATATCATCATCTGATATTGTTAAATTTTCGAAATTTTTGCTCTCCTTTGGACCAATAACATCAGCAATGGCTAAGCGGCATAAAGGTTTTGTGGACCGTTTATATGCTGGCTTTTCATAGGGTAAAATATCTACTAAATTTGAGCGCAGCGGGGTAAAATTGGGTCCTTGAGTAGTTTGAACTGCAGAGAATTTTTTTAAAATGGAAATTTTAGTAACATGTGATCTATATTTTATTTACCATTTTTGCGTATACGCTCATTGATGCGCTTCAAACTACGTTTGGCTTCAGAATTTTTGGGATCAATCATTAATATTGTCGTACAGTCCTTTAGAGCATCCATATTATTACCTAGACATTCATTAGCCATCATACGTCTATAATAAGCCTTCACCGCCAAACGATCGATTTCAATTGCTATTTCACAATCCTCGATACATTCATCATATCTAAATCACAAAAAATTAATATTTTAATTACACTTGAAAGCATGGAAAATTATTTAATTAAATTTTAAATTTGAGACAATTTTTCCTAAATTGTGGGGGAATTCTTTATTTTTAAGTTTGAAGGCATTTTTAGTAAAATTGCAAAATAAAAAATGGACCCAAAAATACGAGTTCATTGTGATTTAACACACCAAAGCATTCCAGATAATCTTTTTGGGAAATACCATGTTGGATAAATCCCTCAAGCCCAGACGAAATCCACTTTTGCAGGAAATCTTAATCAACCATTTCAAGGTATTTTTTTACTCCAAAAGATTTTTTAAAATGACCACCGAATGAAAAAACTAAAAATGCCCATAAAATTTTTTCATTAAAAGCAACAAAAATATTAGTCGGGGAATTTTTGCTATTTTTAATGTTTGCTTTATAGCCACTTTAAATTTTTCAGTTTACACATACATAGTCTTAATTTAGTATCAAAACCTTAGAAGCTCATAACTAGCCAAGTCATATATTCAATTAATCTGTTTTTTTCTTATTTTAAATTTTCTTGCACTTTGGCACTATTTATTTCAGAATAGTTGAGCAACTTGACTAAATTATACTTTTGACAAAAATCATACCTTTCCAGCTTCAAATAGCACAATGCTCGATTGCAATAGTACACAGAATCATTATCATACAATTGTATGGCCTGAGTGTAGGCTTCTATAGCCATATTGTACTCCGATAGTTTAACTAATTTATTACCACGTTCTTTGACTTCATTTGCTTCTTTATGCTTAATATCCAATGGGTCATTCGGTGTGTCTTGTTTTTCACTGGATGGTGACAAAAAGGAACAATACTTATTGTCACCGCTACTCAAAACATTTGCCTTAGTAAAGTTTGTTGACAATTTTTCAGATTCCTGCTCCTTAATATGACTTCGAATCGGCAAACTCTGTTAAGAATAAGAAATACATAAACTTTATTAAACAAGTAATTTGTATGTCACCACTATTTACCAAATCATTTTGCTCTTTATTGTTGTCGGCCTGACTTTGTATTTTTCTTTCCTTGTCCTTGATTTCTTTTTCCCAACTGTACAAATCATTTAGAGTATTTTTAACTACTTCGGCATTTTGCTTCACCTGGGCTTGTACCTCAAATGATTTTGTCGCTGCATTCATTTTGGTCTTATTGTTAGTTTAATATTTTTTTTAGAAATAATTGTTCTGCTTTTTTTTTTCTTCTATTAATTTCTGTGCGCGGAACTTTAAGGAAATTTCTGTTTCCAAAACAACTTGAGCTGTCAACACTGTTGCCAGATTTGACGATGTATCGCCATTTTGACGATTTCAGATGTCAAAAAAAGCAGTTTGACGACGTGACGATTTGTGTCTTAAATTTGACGATTTTTAAACAAAAAAAATTTACCCTACTTTGAACTTTTCAAGAACTTATCAGCTTTTGCCGCAAGCAATATGTAAAAAAAGTTAGGAGTAAAAGAGATAGTTTTATCACATTTAGTTGTTTTTGAGTTGATGATTACAGGAAATTGAATCTGAGTTCAGGCAATTGAAATTACTAATTTTAGAACAATTCTTCCCGGATACGGACATAAAGCTTTTAGATTTTTGGTAAAAGATTTCAGTTATGAAAAAGACTAGAGTCTTTTATTTCCCACGTTAACTAATTTTATTAAAAAAATTTTGGTTTTACCACATTTTTCGGCAAATGTAGAAAGAGTGTTTAGCCAAGTTAATTTCAACAATACAAAAGTTAGAAATCGGTTAGAGAAAGCTTCTTTGGAGGCAATTTTATATACTAAAGATCATTTAAAATTAAACAAGTGTAATTGTTTTGACATGAAAGTAGTACCTGATTTAATCAAACGGTTCAACTCGAATATATATTTTTACTGCCTATTTCACTATGTTGAAAGAAAATTTCCATATGTTTTCATTCGTATAATTACATTTGAAGCAAAAACAAATTCTAAAATTTTGTTTTTGTATTAAATGTATTTGTACGAATGAAAATAAAATTCAAAATTCTTTCGACATCGTGAAATCGGCAGTTAATATTTTTTTTGTTTTTAATTTTTACAAATGTGTTGCAACATGAATAAACTATCATCATTTTTAATTTGAACTCAAATTTTATCTCTAAAAATTTAAACTTGCTAATATTTTATGGATATGGTATGTAGGTATTGTATTAAAAAATACACAAAACACCTGATTATACTTTGTTTCAACAGTTGATCTCTTAATTCATAAGAATTTAATTTATTTTATATAAAAACCCTTGAATTTTATTTATTATGTTATGTTTTGTTAAATAAAATAAATGTTTTGTTTGAAAAAATTTTGTTTTTATATTCGACGATTTATTGGCGACTCCGGAAATCTATTTTGACGATCTTACACTAAAAATTTGACGAATTCGGACCCATTTCATCTGGCAACTATGGCTGTCAAAGTTCTTATTTCCTTTCATGGTGGAATAATAAGGTGCGCGCAAGAAGGAATATGGTTTTTTGTAGGGTTGTGTTTTGACCGTTAAATAATCTGCAAATATATGATAAGTTAATTCGGTCTTGTCAAAAGTTGTTTACATTTTTGGCCGCCATCATGAATATTTTTGTTTACGTTATGCTTTTTGTTTTTGCATAACCACTATGTATGTTATGTATACAGCTTTTTTTTGACAACATTGGCTAATTTTTACACAAACAAAATGCATGTCGTTTTTTGTTGTTGCGTTGATAAGCGCACCTTATTGATTTCACCATGTTTCCTTTCTTTCGATCATATCAGTGAAAACAAATTGGTACAAAAATGTACTGGTACGCTTATAGTTCTAAAATTCTAAAATATTTTTCTATTAAATAGCTTTATTATTAAAACAATAGCCTTGCCACTATGGTACTATACAATGATAACCTTTGACAAAATATATATCCGCAAAATTTCTTTGAAAATTGTAGACACTACTCAGCTATCATTTTCAATCGTGGAAGAGTCGATTGGAAATCTTGCACGATAGCAAACTACATGTGCTAATTCTTTGTGAGATTCTTCTAAAATGCAACGAAAATTGTTTATATTAGTCGTAGCGATGTCCAGATCACGCGTTAAGCTGACCCCATAATTATATTAAATTGGCCAAAATTCAATATAAATTCCATTAACAGGCTATACACAATTGATATGTGTATAAAATTTGCAGGGTGTATTAAACAAGGTGGCAGTAGGAGGAAAACAATTGGCAGCACGAGGAAAACTAAAGAACAATTAAGTGAAAAACATTTATATTTTTAAATTTTATTTATTTATTTGTAATTACGAACATTTATATGAACAAAAATTACTCTTGCTAAATTGAATTATTTCAATTATGAAGTAAAAAATTAATACATGGGTTGATACTGCCACCTGGTTAAATATACATACATTAAATTTTGTAAACAGGCAGTGTAGATTAGGCAGTGCAAGAGTTGATATGGATAACGCAGTGTTATGTCAATATTACCAGTTGAGTGAACGCAAAATAGCGGAAATAGCGTTTATTTGAAATTAATTTTGATTTTTAAACAAAACCGCTTTGAATTCCTTATCTAGTTTTAGTTTGTTCTTTTAGGTTGCATTTTTTTTTTAATTACAGAACATTTATGTATGTTAATTTAAAATTTTTATTTGGAACTATGTATGTATGTATTTTATATTAGCTGCTTTCTTTTCTTTAACTTAAATTTTTGTCTTAATTTTAACTTTGCTTTGTCATTGTGCGCTTTTTAAGGGTTATTTCCATACGATTTTTTAATATTAAATTTTAAAGTATGTATATACATATGTATGTAATTTAATTTAGTAAATTTTAAAGAACTTTCAGTTATAACGGACATAATGTTCATACATTTTAAAATAAGACTGATGTTACTACTGTTTGTATATATAAATATATTTTATTGATAAATTCATATGTTCTTATATCCATCTGAACGTGCAGCCTAGTAATTATTAAAAGAAAAATAAAAAATTATAATAATATACTTAATTGCCCGTTTAAATTTCTTCTTCAAAAAATAATTTGTTGTTGGCACTTCACAAGTTAGTCGAATACATAATTTAATAGCAGTTAACACTCTACTAAAAATTTTAATATTGACTTATAATTCTGCACAAGAAGTAGCACCAGCTGTTTTAGAACAAATAGTTTTCTATTTTGATTCAGGAATGGGAAATGAGGGTTTTGAATTTTAATGAAATATAGTGACTAAATTTATTAAAAACAAAAACTTAGTGAAAAACATGCATATGCGCATAAAAATAAAGCAAAATAGACCACACTTGGATGATTTTTTTTAAAATCGATACAATATTTTGAAAATGAAGCATGAGGAGTAGTAGAATAGCCCAATTATTCAATTGACATCGATGTTTATGAACGATGTAGCGATGTTTTTTATAAAATTGATGTATCGTTTGCATTCATATATACAAGTCGCAAATTCTTTTTTTTACTTATAGCAGACTCACAATAGTCTTTTGTTTTCATTTCACACACATTGTAACATTTTACTTAATTCTTTATGCACAATTTGATACAAAATCTCTGGTCTCAAGACTCTTTTTTATGACTCTCACCAACAAACTTAACATGCTAAGCAGCTGAAACTGTGAACATATGTTCAAGACTAACGTAAATAAAAAAAATCGGTAATATAAATTTGAAAATTAACCTTAAATTTTGAACAGAACTCGTATGTTCAAATCAAACAAGTTAAAAAAATCTCTCAAATTCTATTTCAATTGTAAAGTGGGTTCAATAGTTCACATTCTTACACATTAGTATTCCACGTCATACCACACAAATGAACAATAGGACGCTAATGGGAAGGAAGTGCGGCGGAATAAAAAGAAATTTTAAAGCAAATTGAAAAAAAAATTCTCATTAACACCTTTTTATTAAATTTCCCATCGACTCTGCAAGTAAAACGCCCCTTTTAAACGAATTAAACTTTTTTGTCGCCTCCAATTAATTACCAATAGATTGAACAAAACAAAAAGCTATAAAATTGTTAACTGTGACTAAAATGTAATTTAGTTTAATTTGTTGCTCGGTGTTACACGTTTCTTTTGTTAAATACGATATTTGCATTAAAAGAAGAATGTTCCAACATTTGCGCTTTTTTGAAGAGTTTATGAAAGTTCCCGTTGGCTTTTATAAAACCATCGGCGAAAATATATTCGACTACCGTTCAGAACATCACCGAATGAATATTTTTTATAAGTGTTTACTTTATATGGGTTTCATTAATTTCAATTTGTTGGTAATGGGCGAAATAATTTTCTTTTATCAAGCTGTTCAGTCTAAAGATACTGTTCTTGGGGCCATTGCTGTAGCTCCCTGTATTGGTTTCTCTCTGGTGGCAGATTTCAAACAAATGGCTTTAGTGCGTAATAAGAAGATTGTTCGACAACATTTCGATAAAATGGAGAGTATATTTCCAAAAACAGCCGCTCAACAGCTGGTATATCAACTGCTGCATCATGAACGCGTCATGCATCGGGTTATGAATATATTTTCAATACTTTGTCTTGCCTATACTTCTACCTTCAGCTTGTATCCGGCCTGTAAATCTTTTGTAGAATATTATTTGTTGGACGCTGAGAAGTTTGATCGCAGATTTGGCTTTTTAATTTGGTATCCTTATGATGCAACCGGCAAAACTTGGATTTACTGGTTAACTTACATGGGCCAGGTTCATGGCGCCTATTTAGCTGGTGTGGCATTTTTATCGGCTGATCTATTACTGGTCACCTCCGTTACTCAACTCAATATGCATTTCAATTATTTATCTAAACAATTGATAGAATATACACCAGACAAAGATACGGAACAAAAGGATTTGGAGTTTTTGGCCCATATTATTAGGCGTCACATAATTTGCTTGGAGTAAATTAAAAAATTCAAATCTATACTAATTTTTTGTTTTATAATGCTGGGAACACAGTTGGAACGAACAATGACTTTTTTGTGGCGAAAGTTTGTCATCAGAAAAAAACACAAGACCGGCGTCGAACGAAATTCTTCGTGCGTCACGAACTCTGGTCCGACGAATGAGGAATAAATGTTTTAACTTTAAATCTTTTTTTTTTTTGTTAAAATTTAAGAATTTCCGCAAATTTTTTTTATAATCAAATGAAAAGTATGCAAAATATTATTTCTATTGGAAAAAAAAGACCGTGAAAAGTTGCAAATTTGGTAACAAACATTAAAATTAAAAATTAATTGCAATTGATTAAAAACATAATAATATTTTCTTTTCTACAAAATATGCGACAATTTCATGCAAAAAGAGAAAATTAGCTTAAAATTTAATAATCTTAAAAAAATCGATATTTTAGATTAAAATTTTCTTAAACTTTAAGGAATACAAAAATATTGTTAAAATCGCTAAAATTACAAGATTTCGTTAAAACATGCAATACTGATTATCAATTATCAAAATTACTCCTGTCGCGAAAAATGCGAAAATTCGCTTAAAATTGCAAAATCTAAAAAAAACATATTTTCGATTAAACATCGATAATATGCTAAAAATCGCTATTACATATAAAAAAAATTCGCAAAAATTTGATAGCATCGCGAAAATTTCCAAATCGGAAAATAGCAGTGATATTGATTAGAAATCGCTAAAAGTATTAAAACGAAATAAAATGAAACGATCGCGAAAAATTCCATATCGAAAAGAGTTGTTATCATGTTTTAAAGTTGTGTTCCCAGTATAACTCTTTCGCATATTTTTACACAGTCTTCATTAAATATATTTTCAAATTTCCCCCTAGACTGAGTGGACATGTCAACAGCATCTTTAGTTTTTCTTTGTTGCTCAACTTTCTGACAGCTTCATTGACAATTTGTTTTATTGGCTTTCAAGTGACCACCTCCAGTCTGGAAGTGATAATAATGTATTGTATTTTTCTCTTGGCTTCCATGTTGCAGGTGTTTATTGTATGTTTCTACGGCGATGAACTAATGACGGCGGTAAATAATACAAAATTTTTTTATGCAATTTTAATTTATAAAAGCTTTTTTGTTGTTGTTGTTTTCCATTTCAAAAGAGCTCTAAAGTTGGCGATGCTGCTTATAATCAGAAATGGTTTGACGCCAGCACAAAATACAAAAAAATGTTACTGTTAATTATGCAGAGAAGTCAACGGGCCGCGTGTATTACACCGCCTACATTTAATGCCGTGTCCTTTGAATCGTATATGAAAGTGAGTGTTCTTAACTACGTATGATATTGATCACTTCTTGGTACATATTTTTCTTTATCTTTTTCTTTCAGGTTATTAGTATGTCTTATAGATTTTTTGCTTTATTAAGAACAACATATTATGGCAACTAAAAGCCTCTGATTGGGGGGAAGGAATTGAAGAAGATAACAAGAAGCAGAAAATATTAATATCTCGAAAAACTTAAATTGTTTGTTAGCTAATCGATAGGATGCATTTTCGGTTAATAATACCAAATTATCGGTATCTATTGATGAGTTGGTATTAGCAACTAACGAAATGCAGCATATAGATTAGCTATCCCATAAAAAACACATTAAATTTTTGAAAACATGAACTCATTGCTGAATGGAGGGTATATAACCAAAATACAAAATAATTTGCAGTAGACACATTGTCAATAAAAAGTCTAATTAAAGAAAAACAAAGTTCATTTTATAAAATTTAAAATAAATAATATACTGTTTTTAAAATCATTATGGTTGTATTTTACTAAAAAATTTAAAAATTACAGCATGCCGCATGTAAAAAAAGTTCCCAATACTTAATTTCGTCAAACCGAATTTATTAGTGAAATCTTTAAGAAGCACTCATTACACAAAATTTTAAATTTAATATTGGAAATCTAAACATAATTTTGGAAATTGTAACTGCATATATTTTAAAACTTTAACATTATTTGGAACTTTATTTTGAAAATTCGGGATTCAAAACTGCATTTTAAAAATTAGAAACTTCTTTTTATGTCGAAAGAGCTCTAAATAAAGATGAAGAGCATTGATATTAGACAAGGAGTAATGACAACCAAAAAATTTTTTTTTTAATTAGGACCAGCTCTCTGGGGATGACCCCTACGTATGCAGAGTACTGTGCCGGAACTCAGGGTGAGGGATAGGATAGAGATGATAGATGTTGTTAATTTAGAAGAGTTAACTCTTTAACAACTCTGGTTTGCGCGTTATGTTAATTTTTATAGCAGGGTTGAGGCGCCTCTGGTGTTAACTAGACGCATTAACTTTCTTAAGCTATATTAGCAGGCATTTTATTAATTGTTTTACTGCGCCGATTTTCCTGCTAACCGACGCAGAAGGGCAATGTTGTGTACGTTGGCTTAGAACAGCATCAATCGCTGTCGGAACAGTTTTTTAGTGACCAGTGCAATGCCTTCATCGCCTAAATAGTCCGACTAATACCTACAACGTCTCACTAATGTACATTAGAGAAATTAATGATGTTGATTGACTTGCTCTGGCCAGGGTTTGAATCCAGGCCCCAAGTCATTGTTTGCTTAGTAGTCAACGCGCTAACCACTTCAGCCAACACCACCCTCAATTTCGAAATTCATGAATCGATTTTCCAATATTTTTTTTATTTGACCAGCTTGCTTGCAGTTGTATTTCATAAATTGTTTCGAAATTCTCCAATATTCATTATCGCATAGCTACTCGGTTTAAGGCCCGGTTTTAAAATCTTTTTTTTTTGGTTTTCCGTTATTGTTGGGCAAGTTGTCCAACAGAATAATTTATTTTGGCATAAAAAAACTTCAAAAAATATTTATCGTTTGCCTCCTTGATGTACGTATTCCTTAATTTCCTTGCAGTTGTGCTCCGTAATTTTGTTAAATTCGTATAAATTTGTTAAGTTGCCCACTCGAAATTGAAATTGTACGCTTGCACTTTAGTCCCATAGAAATGTGACTGGCCGCCAGATATACATACATATGTATATATTTTGATTAAAAAATAAATTTCTTATTTCTGGACCGCTTTTCAATTTAATTTTATTTAAAAAGATTCTTTCTTTTCTTTTTTCTTTCGTGTCATCAAGATTTAAGCTATAAATTGACTATATCGGGTTTTTTAAACTTTCGCATGTATTGAATCGGCTTTTTTTTGGCAAAATTATCTAGTTCATAACATGTGAAATATTTTTCCCGGCACTGAATTCCATCCTGGACTCAAATTGTTACATCTATGAACGTACAACGTACGGCTCACGAAAGTAAATTTAAAATTATTCATTTATAAGGTGACCACTGACTTGTACTCGTATGTTAACGTGCGAAAAGATTTGGGAACTGATTTGTTTATTTTATATATTCTTTATTTTAATTTTATTATGAACACATTAAATTTAATAGATGTTTTATAAATGTAGGTAACATAAACATAAGTATAACTTAACTAAAATGCTCTTTAAATATAAGCCCTAGATTTTTAAATTGCAAACAAATTGGCCCATAATTATAATCATAAGCAGAGAATACTTTAATGTATACTTTAGTGTTAAACCAGTATTTTTTAATGGAAATAAGGGTTTTAATCTATTAAAGTGCACTTTATGATTACATATTGTGAATATGGACTAGATATTGATTTCGAACATATAAATATACATATATTAAAAATTATATAAATTTATAACATATATGGGGGTATACATTCATACATATGCATAAATATATACATATCGCTCCTTTATTGTGGCAAAATGCGTTTTAAGTTTTCAAAATATGGACGGCTTGAGCATATATGTAAGTGTTTGTAACTTCGGTTTAGATAGAGATATGTTTATGAACATTTTTTACAAATAAAGAAGGTATTAAGAAACTATTTTTCGTCAGTAACTGAACATTTTTGAGATATGACTACGTTGCAATAAAGGAGCGATATGTATATATTTATGCATATGTGTAGTTTCTAAGCAAGTGTTTATACAGAAATTAGTTCGTAAAAATTTTATATAATTATTTATTAATTTAAAAACATTTATACATACACATATTTACATATCGTTGGTCGCACGTAGAAAGGCCCTAACTCGCATAATTGAAAGTTTACGGGAAAAGGTAAAAACATAACAACAAATACAAATGCATGTATGTATTTTATTTTTTTCTTAAACAGGTTATGTATTATTTTCCATAATTTTTTCATATTATAAGTTTTTCTGTTGATCTGCAAACGCAAAATATTGAATTTGTTTCAGAATTTTGTTATAAAATTTTTAAATGACACATACATACATATGAGCCGTTTTTTTAAAGTGACATAAGTCACTTTTTCAAAAAAATCTAGTTAATGGCAAAACTAAATAAAATTGAACGGTATCTTTTCATTTGTAAAACATTTGCACCCAACAAAAAAAAGTGACTTATGCCACTTTCAAAATAAACGGCTCATAGTATGGATGTATTTAAGTGACTGTGAAAAGGTTGAAAATTCTCATACCGCGTCTATAGTTTAACATTTAAAGGGCACTATACATTCGTCAAAATCACAGCAAGCATTTAAAGTTGTATTAGTGAAAATTTGTTTGTATGTGTGACACCGACGGCGCTTGATGAAAAATCAAAATATTTAGATATTGGGTATGCTTGATGACAAGCACAAGTACACACGCTTGGTGTCAAGTATTTTGACAGTGTATAGTGCCCTTTAAACTCTCTTGTTATATATTGATCTTAAGACATGCGCGTTTGTTCATGAAAACAGCCTAAGTATATAAATAGATATGTACGTGCATATGTACAAAAATATAAAAATCTACAATAACCGATTTGAAGTGTATATTCTCGTTCATTTGTACCGGAGTCTCATTTCTTTTAGTACCCATCCAATAGGATGAAACATATATTTCTTTACAATTTTAACTGTAAATTGCTTAACCAAATAAGTTCGGAACGAATAATTTCTTTTTTTGTTTGGAATTTTCAAGGCTGTCATTTGGAAAAGTGTCTTGACGTCTATGAGCTTTTTTTACATTTTTGTAGCCAACTGATGGATTGATAGGTATAATATCGCCGTCTTCGATGTAGTAGTAACCTCGTCTAAGACGACTTATTAACGAGTCTTTAGAAACCACTTTACGGGTTTGAAAAGCTGCAAAATCACCATTGAAATCGCGATCAATATCAAGGGGTGTTGAAATGAAAGTATCCATATCAGTAAATGGACGAGCTGTAGTTTCAGCGATGAGGGCGAAGAATAGGTAGAACAAGAGGGTTATGTATGCTGTTAAGTGCTAAAAAGAAAAGAAAAAAATATTTTATTAATTATAATTAATAACGTTCTTATCGATAACTTTAAGATTTCCGTAGAAGATATTAATAAACAGTTCCTTACAGACTGTCTAAAGTTCCTGTTGTACAAAAATATAAGAAAATAAACGAATGTCAATTTAAATACAAAAAATTAACTTTTTTGCATTGACTTTGGCTCCCGAGATTTATCGTTATTTAGAAGAAAAATAATGATGTTGCTACACCACATACATACATAATATGAAACAACTCGATAACTAGCTAGTATTGGCAATAAAATAGTCCTGTGGTATAAACAATTTTTTTTACCAATCTTTACAGCTTAGATATTCAAAAAGTCTTTTAAAAAGAAACACTTGTTTCAAGAAAATTTTAAAATCATTTCTGTTAAATAATTTATTAAAAATGTAAAATGAACAAAATCTCAAATGTTGTTTCTAATTTTAATATCTGCATATATTACAAATCACCAGCTAACATCAATGCAGTAGTGAGAAGTCTCGTATTCTATTTGCATTCGAAATTTGTATAAATGGAATATGTAATCACGTTCAACAGACCTACCAAATAATTAGGGAAATTAGTGGCCTCTACCGCAAACAACGTTTGTTCTATTCACCCGTGCAGTTAAAGTTTAATGTGATGTTAAACTATTAAATTTATTCTTTGTTGCTTGAAACATGTTAACAATGTTTATTTAATATTTTTCTGATTATCAAATTAAAAACTTAAGCCTGTATAAATATTAACAAATATTAATCAAATTAATCATATTTTTATTTTTGTTCATAATGATGTGGTAGGACCTATTTTATATCTTTGCATAAGTTATTTTCACTAAACACCGAGTATCGCCGCTATTTAAAAACTGTTCTTTTTTGTATGAATTTAATTATTTCTTTTTTGTTTTCCAATAAGTATGTATAAAGAGCATTTCGAACACTGTATTTAATAACTATTTATAAATTTTCGAATTAAAAAACATATCGCACCCTAAATACAAAAGGGTCACAACTCAAAATTTTCCAAAACTGACTTTTTTCCATAAATTAATTCAGAGTACACATCTCTAACTACTGAAAAAATTTCTTTCCCATCACTATCTTCTTTAACTGGAAAAATACATTTATGTCTATTTTATGTTAAGTGTGTTGCTTCTGCACGAAAACAGTTTTTTGCCTCTCCTGAAAATTTTAGTATTTTGAGTTGTGACCCTTTTGTATTTAGGGTGCGATATGTACACTTATGTGATACTCTGCCAGAAGTTAAGCCTTTGCTGCAAGCTCCAAAAAAAAATGAATTTTACAGAAAACGAGTTTAAAGTTTTGAATTCGCTATCAATTTAATGGTGAAAGAAATTGTTATTTTTCTCTCAAAAGTTTAATATATAAAAAATTTGTACAGAATTTTTACACACTGAAGAATGATACGGCAACTAATGCCAAGTTATGCCTTTATTGCACAAAAGGCTCGGTATGACAAATATTAGACAAATTAAAAGCCAATCATTTAAATATGGTATTTAGTTTCACTAAATATGGTCGAATATTCTCGTATACATACATACCAGAGAAGTGCATGAGTTGAATCATTTTCGCAATCCACAATGTTTTGCTATGTATTCAAATAACTCACAAAAGCTTGCTGTCTTTTATGTGTTACAAAACAGTGCGTATATGAATGTTTTCACACATTTTTAGAATAAATGTAAAAGGTATTATATATATATAATTTTTTTTAATTTCAAGAAAAGCGCAATAAATTAGCAATACATATGTAAAAGGTATTTAAAAAGTGAAAAGTTTTAAAATTATTTTTGTAATGTAATAAAATATGGAAAGTAGAATTTACCGTATAATCAAACGTGCTCTATTAATAAGTAGTTATCAAAAAAAAATTTTTTTAATGTATTCAAAACAATCATGATTCATTGCTTTTTTGATTCATATGAATAATTTAGAAAAGCACGCAATGGCACACATTTAGTAAAAACGTTTCATTGATGTGTTTCATGTTTCATTGCCATCTTCAATTTTTTAAGTGTAAAGTGCTATCTCAGTATTCATTATAAAAAAGACAATAATATATCGTTTGAATCGCAATCAAGTAGATCTCTGATACTACTCGTTATTGTTAACGACATACATATTACAGGATTCAAAAAATTTTAAATAGATTTCTTTGTTCTTTTAAAGAAGATTTGTTTTTTGTTTGATGGATCACTTGAACAACGAAATTTTTTAATTGAATAAAATTAATGTAGTACTACTCATATTGTAATGGTGAAAGTTTGTATGTTTGTGA
Organism: Lypha dubia; assembly: GCA_947311025.1. NCBI lineage: Eukaryota > Metazoa > Arthropoda > Insecta > Diptera > Tachinidae > Lypha > Lypha dubia. Next base: position 55,380,763 of record OX371264.1, read on the forward strand.
GATGAAATTTTTTAGGTGGATAGATTAATAATGGGGTACTTTTTAAGAGATAGAAAAGGGACAACTTCCTGGGGGCTGGAATGAGAAAAAACTGGTTCATTTGATACTTTTTTACTTTTCGTGCTTTTTAATTTTGATACTATTTCTCTTAAGAAATTCTCTTAATGGATTTGTATGGAATTTTGTGACCTAGATTGAAATATAGGGTACATTATAAAGGGATAAAAACGGGAACAATTGGTACTTTTGGTAATTTTTCTTTTGTTATTATAGTTATTTACAGTGTACAACATTCTGGGAGGTAAAATGAGAAAAATCTAGTATTTTAGTATTTCTGATACTGTTGGTGCTTTTTATATTTTTTCAGAAATTTTTCTTACAATAACATACAGTGTTATTGGTGGTAATCCGAGGAACAACTGGTCATTTTGGTACCTTTTATTTTTTCACTAACATGCACCGTAAACGAATTAAAAGCTAATAAAATTATAAAATTTTGTCGGATTAAATTTAAATTTCACAGAAATGGACAAAATATATGCAGATTTGTTTCTTTCATATGAGCGGCGAAAATTCGCAGGGAAAGTGGAATTAGTGAAAGTGTTTGCACAAGGCATCTCATTCTAAAGTCGTTTTGATTTACTTAATGACTACCGCAGAGCTCATCATCCTTCTCATTTGAAGGGAAAATAATACTGTGGTTGGACAAGTGATTTAAAGTTATATCTTCTAAAAATACAAGTTTAATATCGATGATCCAGATGCATACCAGACATCTGCAATAAGTGCTGAAATTTCGGGCATACTTAATTACGCACATTGATTTTTATGATCTAGTCGTTTTTGTTCAAAAGCAAAAAAAAAAAAAAACACTTGTTTACGCAACCGTTCGTTTCAAACATTCAGTTTTATTCACTTCTTGTTTTGTGCTAACATAAATTTTCTGACTGTGTCGTTTAAGCTGGATTCACCCATTGTTTCCGAACAAAATTTTTGTCCGGACAAAATTTTTCGTTCTGAAACATTTTTGCAACTCGATTCACTCATTTCGAACAATTTGTCTGGAAAATCAAAGCTACCGTATGAAATACATGTGTTTTATTAATTTATAAGGTGGCAGTACAGTGACAGATGAATTAAATTTGGTGTTCTATATGTCAAACGCACTTATTTTTTATTGTTTAATAAGAAAATTACATGTTAAAAAAATTAATAAAAATCAGCTAGTTTTTTTACTAGCAATTGAGCTTTTCTTTATTTTTATTTTACTGGATATAAGTTACTATGTGCTTTTATTATACATACTTATAACATAATGTGGCAGCTCGCTTCAACTTTGGCTGAGAAAATAAAATAGGTGGCATCTTGTTTCAACTTTGTCCGGACAAAATTTAAAATTAAACCAATTCAACCAAAAAATGTTCCGAACAAATTTTATTCTCTTTTTCTCTCACTCTCAAAAAGAGAAACGCCAAACTTCATATAAAAAAAATTTTGTCCGGACAAAAATTTTGTTCCGAAACAATGGGTGAATTCAGCTTTAGAGTATGAAACTCATTCTGAATCGAAGCCAACGTGTTGTTAGCGGAACAAGTGTTTTATTCAGTTGTTAAAGTAATTTTGTACTCGTATTTGAATAAATAATTTTTATTTATATTTTTGTCACAGTTTGAAACATTCACACAAACGTATTTATACTTTTGACTTCCAAAATCAAATTTTCTACCAACAAAATACATAGAGTTGGTGTTGTTTGTATTTATGCATATATTTTATATTCATGCTATCATGCAATCTGATCACTCACAATAAAGCAGTTCTGCAAAAAACAAACTGTCTAAGACTTTTTGTTTTTATACATATCAATTCGCATGAAATAATAATGGAAATGACTTACACTTTTTGATGAATTTTCTGCTTGTGCATAAAAAGCGACCGAGTATAAAATTGAAAAATACTTGTTTGTGTTCAACGTTAGGGAATAAGTAGGGTCGATCATACTTGTTGCAGATGTCTGATGCATACAACTTTTTTCACAAAACTTATAATATCAATAAGATTTACCTGCGGGCTATTTATGGTCAACTATTTGTTTCCAAATACAAATAAAATAAAATGAATTTTATCAATTTCATTTTACATTTACCCAACGTTTCGTTTGGTTTTTACAAACTTCCTCAGGGGTTTTTTGTTGTTGTTTTTATTTTCAAGATTTTATAAGTTCAAATAATAATTTAATTAATTATTCTAAAAAAACTGGACTTCACGACAAAGATTTTTATAATAATTAAGTAAAAATGTAAAGCAGTGCAACACAACACCATACAGAATCAATAGTCAAAACTTGACCATAAATATCCCGCAGGTAAATCCTATTGATATTATTGAAATATACTCACTGGTCATAAAAAACAAATCTTAAGAAAATAATATTTTTGCTACTACGTCACAGTCCTACCTAATGTAGCGCTATTGACATGGGCTATGCATAAAAAGATACAGGACATATACAATGTAGTTACCACCACGCAATGTCTCAATTCACACTGACAGTGGATTCGTGAGCATGACGTAGAGTTTTTAAATTGCGTACATGTTCGTTGAATGCAAAATTTATGGCACGACTCACGTCCTTTATTACTTAAATTAATAACTAACCGACTTTAAAGTCAGTACTTTTAAGTGATTCGCAGTACATATTTTGCTTCGTAGAATTTCAGTGCAAATAAAAAATATTTAAGTCAACTTTCTTATTCTTTTTTTGGTTGAATAGTGTAAAAATCCTTTCCTGTAATCCTTTCTTAATTTAAAAGAATTAACTTATTATGAACAAAATATTTTTAGTATTTTATTCTTCAAATAATCCTCACCATTAAATCCATTGTAATTGTAGCTGCTGAAGTATTTCAAATAAATTTTTGCTAAATTTATTTTACAAATTTCAACAATAATTCTTAGTGATTTTTTTTTAATATAGCTGAGTTTTTGTTGCACAGTAAATTGTGTTCAGAGTTCTTTGTTTGTTTTTGTTCTAATTAAATTTTTTATGTATTTAATTTTTCAGTTTAAAGCACTTGATCCGTGTGTTATTAACAATTTGAAGTTCAATATTGTTCTGTTTAATAATTGAAATTGAAAGAGTGATTTTATAGGAAACTGATAAGTTGAAATTTTGAAAAACAACTTTATAATGGTATTTTCACACCAATCTGTGAAATAAGCAACAACTGTTTTCAAATTATATAAATTTGTAAAAAAAAAAATAAAAAAAATACTTTATAGAACCCAGCCAATAACCTTTTTAGCTGAAAGCAAAATAAAAATTCTACGAAAATTATTTGGGAATTAAGAAGAGATTAAAGAACGCTTATTCCTAAAAACAAATGTACAATTAATTATATATAAGATTTTTTTTTGGGAATAATCCAAATGGAATTTCATTCATGATATTTTTAATTCTAAAAATACAATTTTCTAACAGCACCTTGACTGAGATATTTAATTAAAACTACACAGGAAAACAATTTTAAATATTTTCACAATAAACATTTCTTTGAAATAAACGTTTAAATTTCATGAATAATTTCTTGGATTCGTTTAATCAGTCAGTATTTGTATAATTAACAGGCAAGATCAATTTTTGTGATGGTCTTTATGGCCACATAATTTATCCGATTTTGACAAATCTTATACCGAATTAAAAATATTTATTCACACAAGTAAACAATGATATACAGTCCAATCACGAATAATAATTCCGTGGGAGTTTTCTCCCTTTCCCCATTTTCCTATTATGAATGAAAATCCCGCATGAGATTTCTCACTTTGCCTTTTCTTCATATTTGTACCATTTTTATCAACCGTTTGAATGAAAGGGAATAAATCTGAATGGGGAATGCCTTTAAATTTTGTTTTTTCCCTAAAAATATTTCACTTAGAAAACAGAAGGGAGTTTACATAGAAATGTAAGTAAATTTTTATAAAATAAAGTTTAAATAAATAAAAAAAATATTTAAATGTTCATTTAAGGTGAGTTTACATGGTAATACAAAGTATTAACACTTTGTTGAATCAAAATATTATGAAATTCTTTTTGTGTATAAGAAGAGAGAACAAAAGTCTGTTGCAGGTATTTTTTATGTTTACACGGATAATATTAATAAAATCAAAAGTATGTGCTACGAAATACATAGCTGGTGGTTACAGTTCTACAATATTTACAAAAACAACATGAATTTGTTTTAGTTGTTTTTGTAATTATTGTATAGAAATGATTCCATCTTCAATATATACTCTTAATTCTGTACCCATGTTCTGTAACTTTAGTGAGAAGTTCTAAGGGCTAACTATAACGTGCTTCAGCTAGCTTAAGCAACTGTGCGAATACACACAACCAAATGTTGACAGCTATTATGTACTTAAGAACTTTTTCTAACATAACAAAAATTTAAATAAATTGCTTGTTTATGGTCTTAGATTAATTAAACGTAGACATAAAATCAATTTTTGGAAAAATAAGAAGAAAATAGTTTTTGAATAGTACATAGTATATTTGCAACTCAGCGAAGGAGATCTTTAAGTCAAATAAGTACAATGTAGCCACACAAAAGTCGTCAATAATTTGCTTAAGCATTTGACATGCTTTTCGTTGATTTTTGACAGTAGCTTAAGCACATTATAGTTAGCCCTCTAGTGGTGAAAATATGTGAAACAAATTATTCCATCGTTTCTCGAAAAGTGAGAAAAAAATGAATCTGTAACTTTAGTCGAAAACTTCAAAAAATGCTTACGTCGTTACGTTAGAAATGTCAGAAAATATAGCTAGATGTCGATATGTAATTAATGTAATAAGGCGATAAGGATGCTAGCCAAAACAATCTTCGATGCCGACCCAAATTCACAAAAGTATAAGAATATTAACGGCGGCGTCAAATATACAACCGGCAGCTATACAAAATAATGTATAGTGCGGCTTTAATGAATGTTATTTACAAAATAGTTTTGGAGCACTTTCTATTAAAAACATTTTAACAATTTTTCTAATATTATAAAAATAAAATAATAATTACACAATTAGTTAACCTTGAAATACCAATTTTTTCATTAATATTATTTCGAATAACATTGTTAAGATGTAAACTCACCTAGTTTTTTGTTGTGAGTATATTTGACAATTCAAAGTGAGAACTTTTTCCTCAAAAGTTTTACAGGCACGGTATTTCTGAAAATGTGCGAGGAATTTTATTACGTGACAGTTGTTACTCAAAAAAAAAAACTTAAAGGTTCAGTTTAGTGAGAAAATCAACTGTGTGTTTCAAATTATGATATTTTTGTTTCATTTTGCACGTTTCAATCGAAAAGTTTCTCGTAGCGGAAGTTACAGAACATGGGTACTGGCAATGTTTACTTAAAAAGACACCTCTGATAAAATGAGTATACGTAAGTTTCTAAAATGGTTTAGAAAATAAGCATTTACCGAACGCTTGTCACATTTTTTATCCGTATTCTCTGTTATTCATAACAATTTGCGTTTACATGATAAGAGTTTTTTCAATTTTTGACATACCGATATACATGTATTATCATGTAAAGAGGCCTTTAGGTCGAAGAGCACAAGTAAAGCGCAATTGGTACATTTGTAGGTAATCCGTTGGCTATTTCGTTATGGTTCTTCTACAACAACAATTCCTCCCCAAGTGCTCGCATAGCTAAATTGTACATTTCTAATTCTTCTTTAAAATTTTTATGTAAAACAAATTAGTTTATGTTTGCAAACAGCAAATTGGAAACAAAAACATAAGAAAATTATATGTCAATCAGCAAAACAGCTGGCTTCAACATTCAGTGATGCCACTTTTAAACTTTTTTATTCCCGCGGAATTTATAATTGGAGGAAATTTTTCTCGAGAAAAGTATTTTCCGTGGGAGAGAAATTCCTAGGGAATATTCGTGATTGGGCCTGATATTGTGGGTTATTGGTTTAGGATTTTGGAAGCAACGAGCATTTAAGGTTAATACTAAGCCATGCGCACTTATTACTCATTTAATTTAAGTTGAAGTTAAGTGGGTTTTCAAAGAAAGTAACAACAATAGGATTTTTTGTCTAAATTTGAATGTTGGAGAATTACAGGATTGCTAGAAGAATCTAAAGAATAGAGAGCCCAGGGAATATATTTAACTGATTCGCATGTTTTTTATTTTTGCACTAAACTGCTCTGCTTCATTTTCAATATATGCGAATTAATGCCAATGTACGATTAAATATTTGTACTTTTGTAAGACTGATTTTTTTTTTTCAGATATTTTGTATGATCATTTTTCTAAGGACTGAGTGTCGCCGTCTGTAGCTGACGGGAATTACAAAACATGGGCACTGGCTTAATACGCATTGTAGTGGGCTTACGATTTTTTTTTTTTATTAAATGTCAAATGTATATACAGTGAAAATTCAATATAACGAAACCCCTCAAAAAAATGCACTATAGCTATAACGACTAAATACACTTTTATTTTAAGCAATAGTGAGACTCTATTAATTTAATGTTTAGTTTAAAAAATGTGATTACTACTATAGTTTATTTTAAAATGCAATTATATTATGATCAAATATAACATAAAGAAAATAATACTTCATGTCAGATTGGCTATTCCTTATTCAAAAAGTTTGCCATTTCAACATTGACTGTTGGCTGTTGAATGATTTTCTGTCAGTTTTTCATTTAACTTGAAAGCTGTTGGGGAGTTTTTGTCCGCTTGGATTGAACAAAATTTTAAAGAAAACAAATAAAAATTAAAATATACAATGAATGCTAAAAGTCAATAGAGAAAACGTGTGTCAACAAGAAATGGGAAAATAAATAATAAAATTAAATATGTATTCCATATTTAACACATGGACCAGTTAAAAACTGTTATGCTCGTATTTGATTTAAGTTAAAAATTTTACTTTTTCAACTATTGTATGCATTATTTATGATGGAAATATGATTAAGAAAATAACACATACTTAAACATACATATATGGGTGATTCCATGTAAAATTTATTTGAGATATTTTTCAAAATTAGTTATTTAATTTTATTTTATTTATCATTATTTTACGCCAAACAAAATTTAACTATAGTGGGAAATGGTGTACTTAATAGGAAGAAAATATAAACTAATAAGATTTGCATCTGAAAACATCTCGATTTCCTAAAGAAATTAAAAACAAAAATCATAATAATAGGATTTTCTTTTAGCATTTTTTAGTCTGTTTTTTTTTCAAATTAAAGATCCACCTTTTTCAAAGTGGATCAGTATAATAAAATAGAAAGATCAAAGAAATTGGAAGAACTACTTTAAGCCTTAAGCCTGTATTAAGCTGTCGTGATAAAGTTGTTGATGGCAGTTTTACCATTCGATATCGAGTATGTATTTGTGCTGCATATTCTTTATAATTTCGAAATGCAGTAGAACAAACTTGTCCATTTTTCACAAATTAATACTGACATGAAGTTAAAATTTTTAGAAAAAGGATGTTGCAAAATTTGGAGTTATTAATGTTGTTTTCTTTTCTACAAAAAAAATGGTACATCTCCATGTAGAAAATGTACTTTGGTGTTCGTTTCTTAAAAATTTTTTGCTCTCTAAAAGGGCAGTGTGTTTGATTCTAAAAGAATCGCCTTCACTAATGGTGGAAGACATTGCAGTTTATGCCCCGTGAAAATAAACAGTGTTGATAGTGCCCTGTAAAACTTAGCTGTCAGCTGTTAAAAACAGGACGTTACACTTTTTCATAAGTGTTTCTGTTCTAGTGAAATAACAAGCTGCATTATTACAGAGTTGGCAAGACATTTTATACATGTACCTTTCAACAAGGTGCCATTTTGTGTGTAGAAAAGAAAACACCATAATATTTTCGACTAAAAGTACAAATGATAAAGTAAACTAAATGCAAATAATATTTGTTTTTTGAAAACCCTTGAAGTCCCAAAAAAATTTTCAAAAATCACAAAAATTGGATTTTGTATTTTTTGCGTATTTTTCTTATTATTCAACCAAAAGCAGACAATATTTTTTGAAACATTTGCAAGCTGAAAATCTGAAAAAAAATGGGGAAAATAGACTTTATCAAAATTCTAAATTAAGCTACGCAAAAAGTTTTCAATGAGTGGCGTTTTTAAGAAAATTTTGAAATAAATTGTGACACGTCGCATTTAATTCATAAGTCATGAACAAAAGTTTATGCAAGTCGGTCAAAATTTGACTTCCATCATTAGCAAAACATGTGACGGGAAGTTTTATTGAGTATCTGCCAAACGGTAAGCGGAATCCCTCTTGCATAGACAAATCTCTTTTTTTATCAAATAAAAAAATAGGCTGCCAAATGTTTGAATTTTTCATAAATCAAAGGTTGCCCATTTTGGGTCTTGTGGCCCTACCCCACTCCTACAAAAGATGTATGAGGCAAATTATTATCTTAAAATGCATTATGAAATTTCTTTGTAATCGAACTGCCCGTTTATAAACTGCTGATTTATTTGCACTTTTTTTTTATCCATGCTGCAGGGAATCAGTGCCTTTTAAATATCTGGACCAGTCTCTTCAAAACTTTGAAAGATTTAAAAGCAAGATAAAATATTTTTTTGGGAAATACTCAAAACAAGAGATCGACTGTAACTGTTTATTTTACGATGTTGAAACAGCTTCTTTGTAATTTGTGCAGTTACGTTTGAAGCAAAAACAAATAAAAAAATTTTGTTTTTGTTTCAAATGGAATATGTATAAGCATTCAAATTTAATGGACTTCTAATAAAATATTTTGAATAAAAAAAATTTTCCATTCATGTTTTGTAGGAATATTTCGAAAAATTTATATTTACTTAATTTAATATAATTGAACCAATAAATTTCAATTAGCAAAATATAGAAAATAACACAAAAATTTCCAAAAGGTCAACAGAAATAAACAAATTGTAAATAAAAATATAAAGTGTAAATATATTTCATAAAACTTTAATTAGTAACAATTTTATGGAATAATTTTAAGATTTTAATTAAGTATTTGCGCATCTGCGAAATTCCTTTATCGATTATAATTTTAAAAGAATATTAAATTTGAAGCTTTGGCCTGTATGATCGATCACAGTCGTTTAAAAAGTGTATTATGAAGTTCTAAATAATCGCCAATAAACTTTAGTTTAGTAACTTCCGTGTTTGTTCAAATAATTTTCACTATATGAAAAACATTTTTCTTGAGCACTTAAGCACAGAACTGCAAACAAATTTAACACTAAATTTATTGCAATAAACAAAAAAAAAAAAAATATTTGCTAAAATTTCATGATTTCATATAAAATAAATTTAATATTTTTTGTAGAATCAAATGGTGTCCCAATAACATCTAGAGCACAGTCGTTAATAATAAAATCATAAATTAAAAATTATTGGCATCTACTAATTAATTGCCTTTTAGTGCGTTCGAACAACTTCTTGTAGCCACTTTTAAAATGATTAGAGTTCCTTTTAAACAGCCAACAACAATGGTCTTTCTCGAAAATAACCAAATTAAAAAAAAAGTGCGAAAATATTAACTTTTAATTTGCAGCTCGTTTTGTGTTAAGCTGAATATTTTAAACGCCAAAAAATACAACAACAACAACAAATAAAAAGATTTTTATATAAGAGGTTTTAAAAGAAATTTTTAGAAAATCAGTTAAACTGGCACGAGACTTTTGATAGCATTTTTTCTTTTTTCACTTCAAGTTTTGCGGCTGTTTCGCAGACAAAATAAATGGAAAACACATTTTTATTACAGGTGTGTCCATCTAAAGCAGAAGCAAAAGTGTAATAAAAACAAAAGAATGGTCAATTTATTACTACATAATAGATACATACATACATACATACATACATAATTACATATATATATATATATATATATATACATATATATATATACATACATATCGATGGCTTAATATAGAAAGGTCGTATCTCGTTTTTTTTTCAAATCGGTTTTTTACATGTTCTGGTAGACAATACTCAAATACACCTCCCTTAAAAAAAATTCAGTTTCTTATGTTGACTAATAACAGATTTACGTTAATTAAAAAAAAGCCACAACTCATTAAAAAAAAAAATAAATAAATAAAACATAAAATAAAACAGAATTTGTTGGTTGTTTTACTAAAAATCTGTTTCAGAAAAAAAAAATTTTCATTATTTTTTGAGATTTTATTGAGTTTTTTCCTTCTTCTGTAAAGTAGGTAAAAGTTGAGATACGACCTTTCTATATTAATTCATCGATATTTTTGTTTAACAAACATAACCCTGCAAAGCGATTAGCTTGTCTGCAGAAAACATCCATGATCTCTGGCCGGAATCGAACCGACAAGCTCCGGACTACTAGGCCAGTATTGCTACCTATCTGCCACGAGTTATAAGATAATCAATCACCTTTATTCTACTTGGCGGTGCCAATGTCGTCATAAATTTTGAGTCAACATCACTTTTACTTAACTTCAACAGCGCCTCAACACTAATTTTATATTCTGTAACCATGTTAAGATGACGTTGACTGTTTATCGATAACTGTTATGAATATATGTAATACTTGAAACATTTTATTTGTTTTGTTTACAATTTTTATTAAAATTTTTAGTGGAAAATATCTATATATATGTATGTATATAAAATTAAGTGCAAAACTTCCTTTTCGCATACTCCTCCTAGACGGCTTGCCCGATTTCAATGAAATTTTCAGGGGTGATTGGGGTCTGTGTAGAGGGTGCACATAAGAAATTTAGTGGGCGTGGTCCCTCCCACATAAATTAAATAACATAATATATCTTGACTATTGTGATAGCAAGAGTTTTGAAACATTGCAATAGTATATAGGTTACTCATGTGATAATCAGGACAAAAATGGGCGGGATCGGACAAGTGGGCGTGGCAACTATCATATAAAATAAATATTTAATATCAAATATCTAGAGTTATATAATAGTAAGAGCTTTCAAACTTTGTAGGAGTGCATAAATTAATAATATTAGCAGCTGAAGTGGAAATGGGCGTGATTGGGCAAGTGGGCGTGGTAGATCTCATACAAAGTTTTAACATATAATATCTGGAGTACTATGACAGCAAGAGTTCTGAAACTTTGCACATGTACATATTAAACTAATCTGAAGAGTTGTAAAAAAAATGGGCGGGATCGGGCTAATGGGCGTGGCAGCTCCCATACAAAGTAAATATTAAATATCATATATCTACAGTACTATAATAGCCATAGTCTTAGAAATTTGTGCACGTTGATTATATTATGAATAGTCATGGGAAAATTGGCCTACTTTTACGCACGCCCCTTTTTAGGAAAATTAAAATCGTAATTTAGTCTTAACTACTGGACCGATTGTCATTAAATTTTCACAATAGGATATTCTTACGAAATAATAAATGCTTGACTATATAAAGTATTGATTGGGCAAAGGGGCATGGCACCGCCCATATAACCAAAAAATTTAAATCGCCATATTATGGGCATTTTTTGACATACGTCGATGATACTTGGTACATATGGTATTGGCATAATTAGGAATACGTACCAGGAGAAAAGTGGGTGGGAACACGCCCCTTTTTAGGAAAATTAAATATCGTAATATAGTCTTAACTACTGGACCGATCGTCATTAACTTTTCACAATAGGGTATTCTTACGAAAAAATAAATTCTTGACTATATAAAGTTTTAATTGGACAAAGGGGCGTATCACCGCTCATATAATCCAAAAATTTAAATCGCCATATTTTGGGCATTTTTTGTCCTACGTCGATGATATTTGGTACATATGGTATTGGCATAATTAGAAATACGTACCAGGAGAAAACTGGGTGGGAAGACGCCTCTTTTTATGAAAATTAAAAATCGTAATATAGTCTTAACTACTGGACCGATCGTCATTTAATTTTCACAATAGGATATTCTTACGAAAAAATAAATACATGACTATATAAATACTTTCAGTTTTATTTTATAACGGAGGGGGTAGAGAAGCACACGGGTTTTTTCGGATTTTTATTATTGTTTTGCCGCAAGATTGGCAGTCCTGCCTTCTACTAATAAATAAACAGAGACAGCAGGCGAATGTTTACAATTATTAAAAAACATTGATCTCGCAACATTGTGTGTTTTTTCCACATTTAATTCAATCGATTTGCTACATTTATTCGAAAAGAATACTTTATCGGACTTACATAGTCTATAAGTATGGATCCTTGGCTTTAATTTCCCATTAGTCCAAATAAGTGACAAACAAATGTTATAGAAAAATTCTCAAATACAATTGAGAAATCGGACTTACATAGTCTATAAGTATGGATCCTTGTCTTTAATTTCCCATTGGTCCAAATGAGTGACAAACTTAAATGTGCCCACAAATAGCCAAATTCCCGTAGAGCTGAACAAAATTTACACAATTTTAATCTTAAAAATTTTATAGAAAAATTCTCAAATACAATTGAGAAAACGGACTTAGATAGTCTATAAGTATGTATTCTTGGCTTTAACTTCCCATTGGTCCAAATGACTGACAAACAAAAATGTGCCCACAAATAGCCAAACGTAGAGCTGAACAAAATTTACACAATTTTAATCTTTAAAATTTTATAGAAAAATTCTCAAATACAATTGAGAAATCGGACTTAGATAGTCTATAAGTATGTATTCTTGGCTTTAATTTCCCATTGGTCCAAATGAGTGACAAACAAAAATGTGCCCACAAATAGCCAAACGTAGAGCTGAACAAAATTTACACAATTTTAATCTTAAAAATTTTATAGAAAAATTCTCAAATACAATTGAGAAATCGGACTTAGATAGTCTATAAGTATGTATTCTTGGCTTTAATTTCCCATTGGTCCAAATGAGTGACAAACAAAAATGTGCCCACAAATAGCCAAACGTAGAGCTGAACAAAATATACACAATTTTAATCTTAAAAATTTTATAGAAAAATTCTCAAATACAATTGAGAAATCGGACTTAGATAGTCTATAAGTATGTATTCTTGGCTTTAATTTCCCATTGGTCCAAATGAGTGACAAACAAAAATGTGCCCACAAATAGCCAAACGTAGAGCTGAACAAAATTTACACAATTTTAATCTTAAAAATTTTATAGAAAAATTCTCAAATACAATTGAGAAATCGGACTAAGATAGTCTATAAGTATGTATTCTTGGCTTTAATTTCCCATTGGTCCAAATGAGTGACAAACAAAAATGTGCCCAGAAATAGCCAAACGTAGAGCTGAACAAAATTTACACAATTTTAATCTTAAAAATTTTATAGAAAAATTCTCAAATACAATTGAGAAATCGGACTTAGATAGTCTATAAGTATGTATTCTTGGCTTTAATTTCCCATTGGTCCAAATGAGTGACAAACAAAAATGTGCCCACAAATAGCCAAACGTAGAGCTGAACAAAATTTACACAATTTTAATCTTAAAAATTTTATAGAAAAATTCTCAAATACAATTGAGAAATCGGACTAAGATAGTCTATAAGTATGTATTCTTGGCTTTAATTTCCCATTGGTCCAAATGAGTGACAAACAAAAATGTGCCCACAAATAGCCAAACGTAGAGCTGAACAAAATTTACACAATTTTAATCTTTAAAATTTTATAGAAAAATTCTCAAATACAATTGAGAAATCGGACTAAGATAGTGTATAAGTATGTATTCTTGGCTTTAATTTCCCATTGGTCCAAATGAGTGACAAACAAAAATGTGCCCACAAATAGCCAAACGTAGAGCTGAACAAAATTTACACAATTTTAATCTTTAAAATTTTATAGAAAAATTCTCAAATACAATTGAGAAATCGGACTTACATAGCCTATAAGTATGGATCCTTGGCTTTAATTTCCCATTGGTCCAAATTAGTGACAAACAAATGTTATGGAAAAACTCTCAAATACAATTGAGAAATCGGACTTACATAGTCTATAAGTATGGATCCTTGGCTTTAATTTCCCATTGGTCCAAATTAGTGACAAACAAATGTTATAGAAAAATTCTCAAATACAATTGAGAAATCGGACTTACATAGTCTATAAGTATGGATCCATGGCTTTAATTTCCCATTGGTCCAAATGAGGGACAAACAAATGTTATAGAAATATTCTCAAATACAATTGAGAAATCGGACTTACATAGCCTATAAGTATGGATCCTTGGCGTTAATTTCCCATTGGTCCAAATGAGTGACAAACAAATGTTATGGAAAAACTCTCAAATACAATTGAGAAATCGGACTTACATAGTCTATAAGTATGGATCCTTGGCTTTAATTTCCCATTGGTCCAAATGAGTGACAAATAAATGTTATGGAAAAACTCTCAAATACAATTGAGAAATCGGACTTACATAGTCTATAAGTATGGATCCTTGGCTTTAATTTCCAATTGGTCCAAATGAGTGACAAACAAATGTTATAGAAAAATTCTCAAATACAATTGAGACATCGGACTTACATAGTCTATAAGTATGGATCCTTGGCTTTAATTTCCCATTAGTGCAAATGAGTGACAAACAAATGTTATAGAAATATTCTCAAATGCAATTGAGAAATCGGACTTACATAGCCTATAAGTATGGATCCTTGGCTTTAATTTCCCATTGGTCCAAATGAGTGACAAACAATTGTTATGGAAAAACTCTCAAATACAATTGAGAAATCGGACTTACATAGTCTATAAGTATGGATCCTTGGCTTTAATTTCCAATTGGTCCAAATGAGTGACAAACAAATGTTATAGAAAAATTGTCAAATACAATTGAGAAATCGGACTTACATAGTCTATAAGTATGGATCCTTGGCTTTAATTTCCCATTGGTCCAAATGAGTGACAAACAAATGTTATGGAAAAACTCTCAAATACAATTGAGAAATCGGACTTACATAGTCTATAAGTATGGATCCTTGGCTTTAATTTCCCATTGGTCCAAATGAGTGACAAACAAATGTTATGGAAAAACTCTCAAATACAATTGAGAAATCGGACTTACAAAGTCTATAAGTATGGATCCTTGGCTTTAATTTCCCATTAGTCCAAATGAGTGACAAACAAATGTTATAGAAATATTCTCAAATACAATTGAGAAATCGGACTTACATAGCCTATAAGTATGGATCCTTGGCTTTAATTTCCCATTGGTCCAAATGAGTGACAAACAAATGTTATGGAAAAACTCTCAAATACAATTGAGAAATCGGACTTACATAGTCTATAAGTATGGATCCTTGGCTTTAATTTCCCATTGGTCCAAATGAGTGACAAACAAATGTTATAGAAAAATTCTCAAATACAATTAAGAAATCGGACTTACATAGCACATAATTATGGATCCTTGGCTTTAATTACCCATTGGTCCAAATGAGTGACAAACAAATGTTATGGAAATATTCTCAAATACAATTGAGAAATCGGACTTACATAGCATATAAGTATATATCCTTGGCTTTAATTTCCCATTGGTCCAAATGAGTGACAAACAAATGTTATAGAAAAATTCTCAAATACAATTGAGAAATCGGACTTACATAGCACATAAGTATGGATCCTTGGCTTTAATTTCCCATTGGTCCAAATGAGTGACAAGAAAATGTTATGGAAAAATTCTCAAATACAATTGAGAAATCGGACTTACATAGTCTATATGTATGGATCCTTGGATTTAATTTCCTATTGGTCCAAATGAGTGACAAACATAAACGTGCCCACAAATAGCCAAATTCCCGTACAGCTGAACAAAATTTACACAATTTTAATCTTTAAAATTTTATAGAAAAATTCTCAAATAGAATTGAGAAATCGGACTTACATAGTCTATAAGTATGGGTCCTTGGCTTTAATTTCCCATTGGTCCAAATGAGTGACAAACAAATGTTATGGAAAAATTCTCAAATACAATTGAGCAATCGGACTTACATAGTCTATATGTATGGATCCTTGGATTTAATTTCCCATTGGTCCAAATGAGTGACAAACATAAATGTGCCCACAAATACCCAAATTCCCGTAGAGCTGAACAAAATTTACACAATTTTAATCTTTAAAATTTTATAGAAAAATTCTCAAATAGAATTGAGAAATCGGACTTACATAGTCTATAAGTATGGGTCCTTGGCTTTAATTTCCCATTGGTCCAAATGAGTGACAAACAATTTTTATAGAAAAATTCTCAAATAGAATTGAGAAATCGGACTTACATAGTCTATAAGTATGGATCCTTGGCTTTAATTTCCCATTGGTCCAAATGAGTGTCAAACAAATGTTATGGAAAAACTCTCAAATACAATTGAGAAATCGGACTTACATAGTCTATAAGTATGGATCCTTGGCTTTAATTTCCCATTGGTCCAAATGAGTGACAAACAAATGTTATAGAAAAATTCTCAAATACAATTGAGAAATCGGACTTACATAGTCTATAAGTATGGATCCTTGTCTTTAATTTCCCATTGGTCCAAATGAGTGACAAACAAATGTTATAGAAAAATTCTCAAATACAATTAAGAAATCGGACTTACATAGTCTATAAGTATGGATCCTTGTCTTTAATTTCCCATTGGTCCAAATGAGTGACAAACAAATGTTATAGAAAAATTCTCAAATACAATTGAGAAATCGGACTTACATAGTCTATAAGTATGGATCCTTGTCTTTAATTTCCCATTGGTCCAAATCAGTGACAAACAAATGTTATAGATAAATTCTCAAATACAATTGAGAAATCAGACTTACATAGTCTATAACTATGGATCCTTGTCTTTAATTTCCCATTGGTCCAAATGAGTGACAAACAAATGTTATAGAAAAATTCTCAAATACAATTAAGAAATCGGACTTACATAGTCTATAAGTATGGATCCTTGTCTTTAATTTCCCATTGGTCCAAATGAGTGACAAACAAATGTTATAGAAAAATTCTCAAATACAATTGAGAAATCGGACTTACATAGTCTATAAGTATGGATCCTTGGCTTTAATTTCCAATTGGTCCAAATGAGTGACAAACAAATGTTATAGAAAAATTCTCAAATACAATTGAGAAATCGGACTTACATAGTCTATAAGTATGGATCCTTGGCTTTAATTTCCAATTGGTCCAAATGAGTGACAAACAAATGTTATAGAAAAATTCTCAAATAAAATTGAGAAATCGGACTTACATAGTCTATAAGTATGGATCCTTGGCTTTAATTTCCCATTGGTCCAAATGAGTGACAAACAAATGTTATAGAAAAATTCTCAAATACAATTGAGACCTTGGACTTACATAGTCCATAAGTATGGATCCTTAGCTTTAATTTCCCATTGGTCAAATGAGTGACAAACAAATGTTATGGAAAAACTCTCAAATACAATTGAGAAATCGGACTTACATAGTCTATAAGTATGGATCCTTGGCTTTAATTTCCCATTGGTCCAAATGAGTGACAAACAAATGTTATAGAAAAATTCTCAAATACAATTGAGAAATCGGACTTACATAGTCTATAAGTATGGATCCTTGGCTTTAATTTCCAAATGGTCCAAATGAGTGACAAACAAATGTTATAGAAAAATTCTCAAATACAATTGAGAAATCGGACTTACATAGTCTATAAGTATGGATCCTTGGCTTTAATTTCCCATTGGTCCAAATGAGTGACAAACAAATGTTATAGAAAAATTCTCAAATACAATTGAGACCTTGGACTTACATAGTCCATAAGTATGGATCCTTAGCTTTAATTTCCCATTGGTCAAATGAGTGACAAACAAATGTTATGGAAAAACTCTCAAATACAATTGAGAAATCGGACTTACATAGTCTATAAGTATGGATCCTTGGCTTTAATTTCCCATTGTTCCAAATGAGTGACAAACAAATGTTATAGAAAAATTCTCAAATACAATTGAGAAATCGGACTTACATAGTCTATAAGTATGGATCCTTGGCTTTAATTTCCCATTGGTCCAAATGAGTGACAAACAAATGTTATAGAAAAATTCTCAAATACAATTGAGAAATCGGACTTACATAGTCTATAAGTATTGATCCTTGGCTTTAATTTCCAATTGGTCCAAATGAGTGACAAACAAATGTTATAGAAAAATTTTCAAATACAATTGAGAAATCGGACTTACATAGTCTATAAGTATGGATCCTTGGCTTTAATTTCCCATTGGTCCAAATGAGTGACAAACAAATGTTATAGAAAAATTCTCAAATACAATTGAGACCTTGGACTTACATAGTCCATAAGTATGGATCCTTGGCTTTAATTTCCAATTGGTCCAAATGAGTGACAAACAAATGTTATAGAAAAATTCTCAAATACAATTGAGACATCGGACTTACATAGTCTATAAGTATGGATCCTTGGCTTTAATTTCCCATTAGTGCAAATGAGTGACAAACAAATGTTATAGAAAAATTCTCAAATACAATTGAGAAATCGGACTTACATAGTCTATAAGTATGGATCCTTGGCTTTAATTTCCCATTGGTCCAAATGAGTGACAAACAAATGTTATAGAAAAATTCTTAAATACAATTGAGAAATCGGACTTACATAGTCTCTAAGTATGGATCCTTGGCTTTAATTTCCCATTGGTCCAAATGAGTGACAAACAAATGTTATGGAAAAATTCTCAAATACAATTGAGAAATCGGACTTACATAGTCTATAAGTATGGATCCTTGGCTTTAATTTCCCATTGGTCCAAATGAGTGACAAACAAATGTTATGGAAAAATTCTCAAATACAATTGAGAAATCGGACTTACATAGTCTATAAGTATGGATCCTTGGCTTTAATTTCCCATTGGTCCTAATGAGTGACAAACAAATGTTATAGAAAAATTCTTAAATACAATTGAGAAATCGGACTTACATAGTCTATAAGTATGGATCCTTGGCTTTAATTTCCAATTGGTCCAAATGAGTGACAAACAAATGTTATGGAAAAACTCTCAAATACAATTGAGAAATCGGATTTACATAGTCTATAAGTATGGATCCTTGGCTTTAATTTCCCATTGGTCCAAATGAGTGACAAACAAATGTTATAGAAAAATTCTTAAATACAATTGAGAAATCGGACTTACATAGTCTATAAGTATGGATCCTTGGCTTTAATTTCCAATTGGTCCAAATGAGTGACAAACAAATGTTATAGAAAAATTCTCAAATACAATTGAGAAATCGGACTTACATAGTCTATAAGTATGGATCCTTGGCTTTAATTTCCCATTGGTCCAAATGAGTGACAAACAAATGTTATGGAAAAACTCTCAAATACAATTGAGAAATCGGACTTACATAGTCTATAAGTATGGATCCTTGGCTTTAATTTCCCATTGGTCCAAATGAGTGACAAACAAATGTTATGGAAAAATTCTTAAATACAATTGAGAAATCGGACTTACATAGTCTATAAGTATGGATCCTTGGCTTTAATTTCCAATTGGTCCAAATGAGTGACAAACAAATGTTATAGAAAAATTCTCAAATACAATTGAGAAATCGGACTTACATAGTCTATAAGTATGGATCCTTGGCTTTAATTTCCCATTGGTCCAAATGAGTGACAAACAAATGTTATGGAAAAACTCTCAAATACAATTGAGAAATCGGACTTACATAGTCTATAAGTATGGATCCTTGGCTTTAATTTCCCATTGGTCCAAATGAGTGACAAACAAATGTTATAGAAAAATTCTCAAATACAATTGAGAAATCGGACTTACATAGCCTATAAGTATGGATCCTTGGCTTTAATTTCCCATTGGTCCAAATGAGTGACAAACAAATGTTATAGAAAAATTCTTAAATACAATTGAGAAATCGGACTTACATAGTCTATAAGTATGGATCCTTGGCTTTTATTTCCCATTGGTCCAAATGAGTGACAAACAAATGTTATAGATTTCTCAAATACAATTGAGAAATCGGACTTACATAGTCTATAAGTATGGATCCTTGGCTTTAATTTCCCATTGGTCCAAATGAGTGACAAACAAATGTTATAGAAAAATTCTCAAATACAATTGAGAAAGTATGGATCCTTGGCTTTAATTTCCCATTGGTCCAAATGAGTGACAAACAAATGTTATGGAAAAATTCTCAAATACAATTGAGAAATCGGACTTACATAGCCTATAAGAATGGATCCTTGGCTTTAATTTTCCATTGGTCCAAATGAGTGACAAACAAATGTTATAGAAAAATTCTCAAATACAATTGAGAAATCGGACTTACATAGTCTATAAGTATGGATCCTTGGCTTTAATTTCCCATTGGTCCAAATGAGTGACAAACATTTATGTGCCCACAAATAGCCAAATTCCCGTAAAGCTGAACAAAATTTACACAATTTTAATCTTTAAAATTTTATAGAAAAATTCTCAAATACAATTGAGAAATCGGACTTACATAGCCTATAAGTATGGATCCTTGGCTTTAATTTCCCATTGGTCCAAATGAGTGACAAACAAATGTTATAGAAAAATTCTCAAATACAATTGAGAAATCGGACTTATATAGTCTATAAGTATGGATCCTTGGCTTTAATTTCCCATTGGTCCAAATGAGTGACAAACAAATGTTATGGAAAAATTCTCAAATACAATTGAGAAATCGGACTTACATAGTCTATAAGTATGGATCCTTGTCTTTAATTTCCCATTGGTCCAATTGAGTGACAAACAAATGTTATAGAAAAATTCTCAAATACAATTGAGAAATCGGACTTACATAGTCTATAAGTATGGATCCTTGTCTTTAATTTCCCATTGGTCCAAATGAGTGACAAACAAATGTTATAGAAAAATTCTCAAATACAATTGAGAAATCGGACTTACATAGTCTATAAGTATGGATCCTTGTCTTTAATTTCCCATTGGTCCAAATGAGTGACAAACAAATGTTATAGAAAACTTCTCAAATACAATTGAGAAATCGGACTTACATAGTCTATAAGTATGGATCCTTGTCTTTAATTTCCCATTGGTCCAAATGAGTGACAAACAAATGTTATAGAAAAATTCTCAAATACAATTGAGAAATCGGACTTACATAGTCTATAAGTATGGATCCTTGTCTTTAATTTCCCATTGGTCCAAATGAGTGACAAACAAATGTTATAGAAAAATTCTCAAATACAATTGAGAAATCGGACTTACATAGTCTATAAGTATGGATCCTTGTCTTAAATTTCCCATTGGTCCAAATGAGTGACGAACAAATGTTATAGAAAAATTCTCAAATACAATTGAGAAATCGGACTTACATAGTCTATAAGTATGGATCCTTGGCTTTAATTTCCAATTGGTCCAAATGAGTGACAAACAAATGTTATAGAAAAATTCTCAAATACAATTGAGAAATCGGACTTACATAGTCTATAAGTATGGATCCTTGTCTTTAATTTCCCATTGGTCCAAATAAGTGACAAACAAATGTTATAGAAAAATTCTCAAATACAATTGAGAAATCGGACTTACATAGTCTATAAGTATGGATCCTTGTCTTTAATTTCCCATTGGTCCAAATGAGTGACAAACAAATGTTATAGAAAAATTCTCAAATACAATTGAGAAATCGGACTTACATAGTCTATAAGTATGGATCCTTGTCTTTAATTTCCCATTGGTCCAAATGAGTGACAAACAAATTTTATAGAAAAATTCTCAAATACAATTGAGAAATCGGACTTACATAGTCTATAAGTATGGATCCTTGGCTTTAATTTCCCATTGGTCCAAATGAGTGACAAACAAATGTTATAGAAAAATTCTCAAATACAATTGAGAAATCGGACTTACATAGTCTATAAGTATGGATCCTTGTCTTTAATTTCCCATTGGTGCAAATGAGTGACAAACAAATGTTATAGAAAAATTCTCAAATACAATTGAGAAATCGGACTTACATAGTCTATAAGTATGGATCCTTGTCTTTAATTTCCCATTGGTGCAAATGAGTGACAAACAAATGTTATAGAAAAATTCTCAAATACAATTGAGAAATCGGACTTACATAGTCTATAAGTATGGATCCTTGTCTTTAATTTCCCATTGGTCCAAATGAGTGACAAACAAATGTTATAGAAAAATTCTCAAATACAATTGAGAAATCGGACTTACATAGTCTATAAGTATGGATCCTTGGCTTTAATTTCCAATTGGTCCAAATGAGTGACAAACAAATGTTATAGAAAAATTCTCAAATACAATTGAGAAATCGGACTTACATAGTCTATAAGTATGGATCCTTGTCTTTAATTTCCCATTGGTCCAAATAAGTGACAAACAAATGTTATAGAAAAATTCTCAAATACAATTGAGAAATCGGACTTACATAGTCTATAAGTATGGATCCTTGTCTTTAATTTCCCATTGGTCCAAATGAGTGACAAACAAATGTTATAGAAAAATTCTCAAATACAATTGAGAAATCGGACTTACATAGTCTATAAGTATGGATCCTTGTCTTTAATTTCCCATTGGTCCAAATGAGTGACAAACAAATGTTATAGAAAAATTCTCAAATACAATTGAGAAATCGGACTTACATAGTCTATAAGTATGGATCCTTGTCTTTAATTTCCCATTGGTCCAAATCAGTGACAAACAAATGTTATAGAAAAATTCTCAAATACAATTGAGAAATCGGACTTACATAGTCTATAAGTATGGATCCTTGTCTTTAATTTCCCATTGGTCCAAATCAGTGACAAACAAATGTTATAGATAAATTCTCAAATACAATTGAGAAATCGGACTTAAATAGTCTATAAGTATGGATCCTTGTCTTTAATTTCCCATTGGTCCAAATGAGTGACAAACAAATGTTATAGAAAAATTCTCAAATACAATTGAGAAATCGGACTTACATAGTCTATAAGTATGGATCCTTGTCTTTAATTTCCCATTGGTCCAAATCAGTGACAAACAAATGTTATAGATAAATTCTCAAATACAATTGAGAAATCAGACTTACATAGTCTATAACTATGGATCCTTGTCTTTAATTTCCCATTGGTCCAAATGAGTGACAAACAAATGTTATAGAAAAATTCTCAAATACAATTCAGAAATCAGACTTACATAGTCTATAACTATGGATCCTTGGCTTTAATTTCCCATTGGTCCAAATGAGTGACAAACAAATGTTATGGAAAAATTCTCAAATACAATTGAGAAATCGGACTTACATAGTCTATAAGTATGGATCCTTGTCTTTAATTTCCCATTGGTCCAAATGAGTGACAAACAAATGTTATAGAAAAATTCTCAAATACAATTCAGAAATCGGACTTACATAGTCTATAAGTATGGATCCTTGGCTTTAATTTCCCACTGGTCCAAATGAGTGACAAACAAATGTTATAGAAAAATTCTCAAATACAATTGAGAAATCGGACTTACATAGTCTATAAGTATGGATCCTTGTCTTTAATTTCCCATTGGTCCAAATGAGTGACAAACAAATGTTATAGAAAAATTCTCAAATACAATTCAGAAATCGGACTTACATAGTCTATAACTATGGATCCTTGTCTTTAATTTCCCATTGGTCCAAATGAGTGACAAACAAATGTTATAGAAAAATTCTCAAATACAATTGAGAAATCAGACTTACATAGTCTATAACTATGGATCCTTGGCTTTAATTTCCCATTGGTCCAAATGAGTGACAAACAAATGTTATGGAAAAATTCTCAAATACAATTGAGAAATCGGACTTACATAGTCTATAAGTATGGATCCTTGTCTTTAATTTCCCATTGGTCCAAATGAGTGACAAACAAATGTTATAGAAAAATTCTCAAATACAATTGAGAAATCGGACTTACATAGTCTATATGTATGGATACTTGGATTTAATTTCCCATTGGTCCAAATGAGTGACAAACATAAATGTGCCCACAAATAGCCAAATTCCCGTAGAGCTGAACAAAATTTACACAATTTTAATCTTTAAAATTTTATAGAAAAATTCTCAAATACAATTGAGAAATCGGACTAAGATAGTCTATAAGTATGGATCCTTGTCTTTAATTTCCCATTGGTCCAAATGAGTGACAAACAAATGTTATAGAAAAATTCTCAAATACAATTGAGAAATCGGACTTACATAGTCTATAAGTATGGATCCTTGTCTTTAATTTCCCATTGGTCCAAATAAGTGACAAACAAATGTTATAGAAAAATTCTCAAATACAATTGAGAAATCGGACTTACATAGTCTATAAGTATGGATCCTTGTCTTTAATTTCCCATTGGTCCAAATGAGTGACAAACAAATGTTATAGAAAAATTCTCAAATACAATTGAGAAATCGGACTTACATAGTCTATAAGTATGGATCCTTGTCTTTAATTTCCCATTGGTCCAAATGAGTGACAAACAAATGTTATAGAAAAATTCTCAAATACAATTGAGAAATCGGACTTACATAGCCTATAAGTATGGATCCTTGGCTTTAATTTCCCATTGGATCAAATGAGTGACAAACAAATGTTATAGAAAAATTCTCAAATACAATTGAGAAATCGGACTTACATAGCATATAAGTATGGATCCTTGGCTTTAATTTCCCATTGGTCCAAATGAGTGACAAACAAATGTTATAGAAAAATTCTCAAATACAATTGAGAAATCGGACTTACATAGTCTATAAGTATGGATCCTTGTCTTTAATTTCCCATTGGTCCAAATGAGTGACAAACAAATGTTATAGAAAAATTCTCAAATACAATTGAGAAATCGGACTTACATAGCCTATAAGTATGGATCCTTGGCTTTAATTTCCCATTGGATCAAATGAGTGACAAACAAATGTTATAGAAAAATTCTCAAATACAATTGAGAAATCGGACTTACATAGCATATAAGTATGGATCCTTGTCTTTAATTTCCCATTGGTTTAAATCAGTGACAAACAAATGTTATAGAAAAATTCTCAAATACAATTGAGAAATCGGACTTACATAGTCTATAAGTATGGATCCTTGTCTTTAATTTCCCATTGGTCCAAATGAGTGACAAACAATTGTTATAGAAAAATTCTCAAATACAATTCAGAAATCGGACTTACATAGTCTATAAGTGTGGATCCTTGGCTTTAATTTCCCACTGGTCCAAATGAGTGACAAACAAATGTTATAGAAAAATTCTCAAATACAATTGAGAAATCGGACTTACATAGTCTATAAGTATGGATCCTTGTCTTTAATTTCCCATTGGTCCGAATGAGTGACAAACATAAATGTGCCCACAAATAGCCAAATTCCCGTAGAGCTGAACAAAATTTACACAATTCTAATCTTTAAAATTTTATAGAAAAATTCTCAAATACAATTGAGAAATCGGACTTACATAGTCTATATGTATGGATCCTTGGATTTAATTTCCCATTGGTCCAAATGAGTGACAAACATAAATGTGCCCACAAATAGCCAAATTCCCGTAGAGCTGAACAAAATTTACACAATTTTAATCTTTAAAATTTTATAGAAAAATTCTCAAATACAATTGAGAAATCGGACTTACATAGTCTATAAGTATGGATCCTTGGCTTTAATTTCCCATTGGTCCAAATGAGTGAAAAACATAAATGTGCCCACAAATAGCCAAATTCTCGTAGAGCTGAACAAAATTTACACAATTTTAATCTTTAAAATTTTATAGAAAAATTCTCAAATACAATTGAGAAATCGGACTTACATAGTCTATAAGTATGGATCCTTGGCTTTAATTTCCCATTGGTCCAAATGAGTGACAAACAAATGTTATAGAAAAATTCTCATATACAATTGAGAAATCGGACTTACGTAGTCTATAAGTATGGATCCTTGGCTTTAATTTCCCACTGGTCCAAATGAGTGACAAACAAATGTTATAGAAAAATTCTCAAATACAATTGAGAAATCGGACTTACATAGCCTATAAGTATGGATCCTTGGCTTTAATTTCCCATTGGATCAAATGAGTGACAAACAAATGTTATAGAAAAATTCTCAAATACAATTGAGAAATCGGACTTACATAGTCTATAAGTATGGATCCTTGGCTTTAATTTCCCATTGGATCAAATGAGTGACAAACAAATGTTATAGAAAAATTCTCAAATACAATTGAGAAATCGGACTTACATAGTCTATAAGTATGGGTCCTTGGCTTTAATTTCCCATTGGTCCAAATGAGTGACAAACAAATGTTATAGAAAAATTCTCAAATACAATTCAGAAATCGGACTTACATAGTCTATAAGTATGGATCCTTGGCTTTAATTTCCCACTGGTCCAAATGAGTGACAAACAAATGTTATAGAAAAATTCTCAAATACAATTGAGAAATCGGACTTACATAGTCTATAAGTATGGATCCTTGTCTTTAATTTCCCATTGGTCCAAATGAGTGACAAACAAATGTTATAGAAAAATTCTCAAATACAATTGAGAAATCGGACTTACATAGTCTATAAGTATGGATCCTTGTCTTTAATTTCCCATTGGTCCAAATGAGTGACAAACAAATGTTATAGAAAAATTCTCAAATACAATTGAGAAATCGGACTAAGATAGTCTATAAGTATGTATTCTTGGCTTTAATTTCCCATTGGTCCAAATGAGTGACAAACAAATGTTATAGAAAAATTCTCAAATACAATTCAGAAATCGGACTTACATAGTCTATAAGTATGGATCCTTGGCTTTAATTTCCCATTGGTCCAAATGAGTGACAAACAAATGTTATAGAAAAATTCTCAAATACAATTAAGAAATCGGACTTACATAGCATATAAGTATGGATCCTTGGCTTTAATTTCCCATTGGTCCAAATGAGTGACAAGAAAATGTTATGGAAAAATTCTCAAATACAATTGAGAAATCGGACTTACATAGTCTATATGTATGGATCCTTGGATTTAATTTCCTATTGGTCCAAATGAGTGACAAACATAAACGTGCCCACAAATAGCCAAATTCCCGTAGAGCTGAACAAAATTTACACAATTTTAATCTTTAAAATTTTATAGAAAAATTCTCAAATAGAATTGAGAAATCGGACTTACATAGTCTATAAGTATGGGTCCTTGGCTTTAATTTCCCATTGGTCCAAATGAGTGACAAACATAAATGTGCCCACAAATAGCCAAATTCCCGTAGAGCTGAACAAAATTTACACAATTTTAATCTTTAAAATTTTATAGAAAAATTCTCAAATACAATTGAGAAATCGGACTTACATAGTCTATAAGTATGGATCCTTGGCTTTAATTTCCCATTGGTCCAAATGAGTGACAAACAAATGTTAAGGAAAAATTCTCAAATACAATTGAGAAATCGGACTTACATAGTCTATAAGTATGGATCCTTGGCTTTAATTTCCCATTGGTCCAAATGAGTGACAAACATAAATGTGCCCACAAATTGCCAAATTCCGGTAGAGCTGAACAAAATTTACACTATTTTAGTATAAATACTTTTAATTTTATTTTATAACGAGGGTGGTAGCGAAGCACACCGGGATAAGCTAGTATTTCTATAAAATGTGTTTCATTTTCGTGTCAAATTCTAATTGTAATCATGAAGAAGAAAAATTTAACAATGCAAAGAAGACTACTCGGGTAGAAATCGAACATATTTAAATTGACAGATGATAAGTAAGTGCGATTTTATCGCAAGAATCGTACCAGCTGTCGACAATTTTGTCCGAAACTCTAGGTCTTTTGGATATGAAAGTTTGCCCATAATGGATCAAGTTTCAAATGACGGAGCTGAAAAAACCGAAGCCAAATTAAGTTTTATTGAAAAAGCCGATTTCCCGGGTGTAATTGGGTGCTTGGATGGATTCCATATAAAAATTGTAGGGCCAGATAATTTATATTTGTCCATTTTATTTTAATTTTTGAAAAGAAAAGTAAAAAATAACAGAAAACCAATTTTCGTTAATACCAAAATCACCGACGACAAGATCAGAGTCAATACAATGCAACGTCGCACAGTGGGGATTTGTTCATACAAGCTTGGAAAAAACTATAAGGAGTGCTCGTAGAATGTTGAAATTTTTCTCTGAGCCTTTGGTTAGGTCAATTAAGAAAAATATAAAGTTTCATCATAATTGGGCATGCCCACCTCCCACCGCCCATAGAACCCGAAATTTATTTTTGGCCCAAACTTTTTGAAATACCTTAATTAAGAAAAATATAAAGTTTCATCAAAATTGGTCAAGCCCACCTCCCACCGCCCATAGAACCCGAAATTTTTTTTTCGGCCCAAACTTTTTGAAATTTGGCACAGAGAATTATATTACCCTAATTAAGAAAAATATAAAGTTTCATCAAAATAAAAAACAGATGAAAGTAATTGTAATTCTTGATTTTTCTAAATTCGTTTAAATAAAATCCGACTAGTGGTTCTTGAGTTATGTTAAACAAATTGACAGGTGGCACCTGGTGGCACTTGAAATTGATTAAAAAATGTAAAAACAGATATGAGACAATGTATTAGAAGGGATTTCGAACTGTGGGAATGTATGGCTAAAATTGCAGGTCCAAATGTTTGGAGAAAAAAGGGTTTTTTGTTATATGTTTATAAAAATAAACAAGAAAAAAAAAACTTTAATAAAAAATAAAAAGAAAAACGTTAGCTCACATAATAAAATAATATTCGTCTTGAAATTCTTAGGTTTAAATTAAGTTGTTTCGGTAAAACATACAAGTACTGAGTTTGAGACGGCTATAAAAAAAAAACTAGCAGTCGGATCGGAGTAATTCTTTTTGATTTGATTGTACTATTTAGTCTAAAATTTCAAAATATCACTGCATATTGCATGAAGAGTATGTCGACAATTTGACTTTTTTCCGCGAAATCCCCAGTGTGCGTCGCCGTTGCATTTTTTTATAGAATACAAAAAATATGTTGCAAGTAATCGATTACTTTCAATGTTGACATTCAAAATACCGATTTAACACAAGGGAGACAAAACTATGTTGTGTTACATTGACAAAAATACACCTGGAAATGATAAGCTCCTTCTTTTCTGAAGTCGCCCTAAAATCCATTAAGATTTCCAAAAAAATAATGAATAAATTCACAGAATGCTTCAAATCCTAAAAGTCTACCTTTTGAAATTGTCTTAGTTTGGTAAAAAAAATTAAAAGTAAACTTTATCATGTTAGAACAAATGCAGACTAATAATACAAAGTTTTTATGCAAATTAAAAACAAAAGTCGGTGATGGATTAAAACAATGGAAAACAAAAGACTTAAGAAACAAACAGTTTCTATACATGTGATTAAATTGTTGTTGTAAGAAGAAAAAAAACTATTAACAGATGCGCCGACATTAAGTCTACTTAAATCAAATTGTTATGATTAAAAATTTATACAAAAAATTAACTGATGATAATTATTAACTTTGCCAACAACAACAAATACATTATTGAATACAAAAAATTCCACAGACACATTTTTAGCGGCTTTTGAAATTCTTGACACGCAGACTTCAGGTGATGGTTAGAAAACTTCCTGATAACAACAACAATAAATCATGTCTACAAACATTTTAATATTTACTTGTGTGTATGCCTGTGTGTGTGTGTGGATTAGTGAAATTTGCAATGTTTGAATTTATTAAATAAATAAACATTTTTTTTTAATACTTTTGATTGTGGAAATTTTTGCAATTAACTTCCTAATTAAATGTGTTTATGTATGTGTGTATGTATGTATATATGTAATTTGATTTATAAATTTGTCTATCATTTATCAATCCATGAAATAAATTGAATGTATCTACGCACATATTCGTATGTGCCGGTGAATATTTCATTATTTGTATAGATAAAGTAAGTACATACATATGTATGTATTTACATACATACGTATGTATGTATGTACCCTGTAGTAAACGCGGGGCCAATTGTCTCTAAGTCACCACTTTTGTCGACTTGTTTGGTGAATTCTTAATCGGCTTATTGGTGACAAGTCACCAATTTGTCGACAAGTGCTGACTTTTTGATGACATTGTCAACGATACGTCCAAGGCGTATTATTACACCGTGGATACGTCTACACTTTTTAGTTTGCTTTAACAGGTAGACTAAAATTATAGAAATATAATAGTAAATTTCTGGTTTGAATGTCTCCACTTGGTACCATTATAACTACGAAATTACTACCTAGTCAACACTCTTAATGTTACTAGTACATTTTCATTGCCAAGCACAATGCACAAAGCATTGTATGGGGGTGTTTAGAGTAGTACTGGTTAAGAAGTCAAAAGCGAGTCAGTACAATTTCACTGCCGACATTTCCTGCAGGGTATGTATATTTTTATGTATGTATATAGAGTTTCGCTATGTACACAACAAAATAGTTTGTATCCATGCACATCGAAATTTTTTCAAAATAATTTCTTTTATTCTCATTTTTTTTTTAATTTTAACAATGGCTTTAGAAAACTCAAATTATTGCTTGGAAACTAGATCTAGATGTTTTAGTAAATTTCATAGTTATGGTTTATTCACGATAACCATGTTTATGCATATATGTATATCGGTTGTCTACTACAAAGTGTAATTACGAAAAAACATATTTTATTTTAATTAGTACCATCACTTAGAGGATGATCTTTTTAAATATGCCTTTTTAAAAAGGTACTTTTTTTAAATTTATGTTTTTTAAATAGAAAATTTTTGAAAAAATTTATTCTAACATTTATTCTAAAAAAAAACAATTTTTCAAAACTACCTTTGCAGAAAAGTACCTTGTTGTAAAAGTACCTTTTTTAAAACATCTTTTACTAAAAATGTCTCTTTTCTTAAAACTTTTTTTTTGTTAATAAATTAATACCCTTTTCAAAAATGCCATGGCCTAAAATTCCCTTTTTAGTAAAATATGACATTTGAGAGAAGTAAAGTGCTATCTTTGAAAACGTATTTTTATGTGGTTCAAGTTCCTTTTATTTTCATATTAATCTTAAAATTATTTAAGTTTGCTTATGTACAAAAATGTGTGATATTGAATTTAATTTGTTTGAAAACTGTTTTTAATGTACATATCGCTCATTTACTAATACAACGTCAAACCTCAAAATTTCAAATTTTGGAGTTAATCATACAAAATTGTTCGCCATTACATGCTTTATATTGTGGATAAGTTTGATCTGTCTTTTCTACTTTTTACGTTTTAAGAGAATAAGTCAGACATTTTGCTAGATGGTGAGAACTTCAACTGCGATTATATAGAAATGGATTTTTTTGAGTTATGACGTTCTATTAGTATTAGGTGCTTATGGGGAAGAATTATGAAAAATAAATAATATATTAACCAAAATAACAAAATATATTACAATTTAAATTTTAGGATCATTTTTGACAGTTTATCAGTTTTTTTTTTTGCATTTTTTAGCTTTATTTTAAATCCGATTTAGCAGCAAAATACATTTGGATATTGCCACACTGCAAGAGACAAATATGTGGCAATATCGTGTTCTTTATAACCAGAATGTTTTCTTTTCATTTTTCATTTTGTTGAAGTTTATTTTATGTTTTAGGTGAAATGCACTTCCCCCATTTAATATATTTTTTGTCCCGCAAAAGTACCTAAAATAGTACCATTTCTATTTCTTATATGAAAAAATTCAAATTCAATTTGGGAAGATAAAATTGAGTGCTACTAAGTATCAAAATTCATATTAAGCCGGGCGGGCTTAAACCTAAAATGTAAAAATATCATTTCCTTATTTTTTAATTCGAGCAAGTTAATTCTTCTTAATTTTTATATAAATAAATTGAAATACTTAGAATGTAAAATTATTTTGGCCTTACACAATAAATGAAGCTCTAATTGATTGAAAAACTATTTTTATTTCTATAACAAAATTCTATCATATGAATCGATATTTATTAGAAGTTGGTCATGCCAGATATTGAAATGCATTTGTCTAATTTAATTAACGTGTAAATGATGATTCAATAATAATAAATAATTTACACAGTAATAAAATATTATAAGCAACAGCACCAGCAATAAATTTTTATTAATTAAGTTGTGAATTTTTTTATTTTTATCTAATGTTACAATACAATTAATTGGCGGGCAATAAGCAGACATAAAGACTAGCACAGTATTAGACGACACTGAAAAATAAAACCCTAGAAGACCTTTTACGATCAAAGTAAAATATTTATTAAAAGGCACTCAATTCAATTTGTTTTTCGAAAACAACTGAATAAAAGTTCTTATTGGTAACACGATCAAGTTTTTCCGCTTGTTTTACTAGAACTAATACGGCTGGGAAGTTTTTTATTTAAAAGTCTAATATTTATTAAGCCGTAACTCAGCTCTGGCTAGCTTGACATATACGAATGGAACTTCGTACTTTTTCAAAATAGCTTTATTCTGACAGATTATATTACATAACTGAAAAAAGAATAATTAGCGTTTTTAACCGATCAAAATTATAGAATTTTTCAAATTTTCGCGAATTTTCTTTTGTGGATAAAAAAAAATACTATTATAGTTTTAATCAATTGCAATAAATTTCAAGATTTTTTTTCCCAAATTTGCAACTTTTCGCGAAATTTTCTTGTTAATTTTGGCAATAGAAATGAAGTTTTGTATACTTTTCATCTAATTATAAATATTTTGCTGTACCTATTAAATTTGAACAAAAAAAAAAGTCATTTTGTCCTCTAAAAAGTTTACAATTATAAAATTTATTCGTCGATGTATTGCAGAGCTCATCACGCACGAATTTTCATATGGACAAATGTGTTTTATTTCTGATGTCGAAAGTTCCCAATGAATTAGTGTTTTCAAAAACTAGCTAATCCATAACAAACACATTAATTATTAAAATTAAATACAATAATTTTTTAATAGTTTAGTATTTTAAATATTTTAGGCACTATTTTTAAACCGATTTAGTATTTTTAAATATGGTCACACCGTCACCGCTAGATAAGATATCCAAAGCGTGGTATGTATTAGAGAAAATCATAAATTAAAAACAAAGTTAAAAGAGAATAAAATAAAAATGAAGAGATGAATGGAAATAGAGAAGTGAACTTTTGTTAATTGTTGTACTAAAAAGCTCCACATCTATAGAGAATTAAAATATATTTGCAATTAATTAGTGTTATTCATTACTCTCGATCGAAATGAGTTAATTTTTCTCAATTGTTTTCGGTTTTTCTATTTGTTTTTATGTTAATTTATTTGTACTACTTAAATGCAAAAGCCAAAATAAAAAATTAAAAAAAAAACACGTTGAAACTAAAATAAAACAACAAACTAAAGTATAGAAAATAAATGAAATAAATATAAATAAAAACAATGAAAATTCGCAAACACTTGTTACCACGACGTTTGGTCGATTGGTTGTGTTTTCTATTGATTGGTGTCTTTATGCCGATCATTTTTATCTTTGAAATAATCATCGTGTTGCCAGCTTTCCATGAGCCCGGCGGTTTTTGGCATGCATTTACGTTCGTATTTGCTATGTTTTTAATATTTCAAATCAAAGGGAACTTTATTGCATGTCTAATGATTGATACAAGTATTGATTGTAAGTATAAAAAATATAAAGTTTTGTATTGCTTTCATGTGTAGGGTATTCTCATTAATTTTTGTGTAATGGATATCAACAGTTTTTTGATAAAAGTTGCAATATACCATTCAGTTAAAATATATTTTAAGGCACATTCTTGGAGCTAAAAATAACTTATATGAGTTTGAAAACATTTCAATCATGTTGGTAAAGGTTTACTGATGAGAGCTGGCTTAGCAGCCAATTAAAAATGCAGCATATAGACTAGCTAACCCATAACAAATAGAATTAATGTTTGAAAACATAAATTCTTGAGTAGGTACTTGCTCGAACAAAATGTTATAATTCATAACTTATTAGTTTTAGACATATTTTTTCGAACTTTCAACGCCTTTCATAAATGAGTTAGCACGTCGGAATCACACCAATCACACCAATGTGCCCGTATTCATTTTATTATCAATATTAAAAATAAGTTTTTAAGTGACAAAATTAAATAGTAATATGACCAATATTTATTATTGCACATTAGTTTTGTAAGCAAGAAAATTGTTGTTCGAATTTTTAAGTTTTGCAACGGAATATTGTAACAATGGGTCTAAAAGTTCTCTGCTGAAAACTTGAAAGGTGCGATGAAAGGTTTTCCAATAGGGATAATATGATTTTGAAGTGACGTTTCGGCCATTTGTTTTTCATGTGTATTCAGTAGTGTTTACAATTTCATCATGGAGAGATATACGCAAAAACGACGTTTGCAAATTATTCAGTTTTATTATCAAAATAATCGTTTTCCAATTGCAACTTACGCTTTTGCCATTTTATGGTCGTAATAATCGTCCAAGTGTGCTCGCTATTCGTTGATTCTGGTGCGCAGAAAATCCACAAGTTATTCATGATAAACCATTATATTCACCTAAATTGACAGTTTGGTGTGGGTTTCAGGCTGGTGGGATCATTGGTCCGTACTTCTTTCGAAATTAAGCTGGTGACAGCGTTACTGTCAATGGAGAGCGGTATAGATCGATGATAACCAACTTCTTATGGCCGAAATTGCAAGAAGTTGATCTTGACAACATTTGGTTCCAACAAGACGGGGCTACGTGCCACACAGGAAATGCACCAATTGAATTATTGCGTGAAAAGTTTGGAGATTCGATTATTTCAAGAAATTGTGATATTGAATGGCCTCCAAGAAGTTGTGATCTAACATCATTAGAATATATCTTGTGGGGTTATTTGAAGTCATTGGTCTTTCAAATAAACCAGACTCTCTGCAAGCTTTACGTGCCGTTCATGACATACTACTTGATTTAGTGGAAAAAGTGCTCGAAAATTGGGTTCATCGAATTCGTTCCTGCAGAAGAAGTCGTGGAGGCCATTTGAATGACGTTTTATTTAAAACTTAATTGTATCGATTGTACTTCACATTAAATAAACTTTTGAATTTCCTTAACAATAAGTGTGTTTTAAGCTAAGCATAGCTTCTATCGCGGGCTTTGAGGCGACCGAGTCTTTTGTTTTTGAAGCGAAAAAACCTGGAAAAAATCTATCATTTGTTTTTGAAACGAAAAAACCTGGCACTAAGTTTGTTTCTTAAGTCTTTTGTCTTGTTAAGTATTTAAATCGCCCAATGTATGTTAACTCCTAAAGTATGCTATTGATTAACATTAACATTTGATATCATATAGATATCATTAACATACAGTATTGCCAGAGTAACAAAGGAGTTATTAAACAAAACGTAATAATATAATTGCATTGCAATTGATAAAAAATGCTGTCAATAGCTTTACCGCGGCCACATGTCTTTTTTTTTTGTAAGAAATCATATCACTCTTATTGGAAAACCTTATCTTTGCATATTTCACAGTTACTAGGAAATAAAGTTGGGAAACTTAATAATTTTCTACATCATTTTACAAAAACATCTTGATTCTGTAATAAAGAGGACAGTAAAACTATTTTCTTTTTGTGGGGCAATTAACCCTCATATCTCATTAGGGTTAAAGTAATCCACAAACTATTTTATTGAATTCTTAAATAATCTGAATGCCTCTTTCAGCTCAATCATTAATAACACTCAAGTTTATGATAATTTTTATTCGCACTTACGTACTCTCCTATCGCATTCGAAGAATGTGGGCCTTATTTGGTATTCATTTCTTCACTGTCTTACTTTTTGCTATGTTGTCTATCCTTTCATCAAACAAACAAGAAAAAAGCCAAAACTTTCTTCGTTTAAATGATAAATTATTATTATTAGGCTTAAGTTCAGTTTTATTGAATTAATGAAAATTCAAATTACTAGGGTTTTTTTGTTTTTAAAAAACATTAGCATTTACAATCAGATTAGCAGAACGATTTCAAGGCCGCTATACCTCTCATCAGCGTCCATTTGTCCATTTTTACAATTTTCGTAAAGTTGATACTAATTGGGAAGAATATCAATTTTTTTCAACAGAAATAGAATACGAGAATTAATTTATTTCAATTTTATTCTATTTTTACATATTGAAACAATTTTGGTTAGTACGAAATTCCCCATGTCTGATTGCTTACTACTAATATTCAACAAACACTCATAGCCTTCGTTTAAGTAAAACAGATGATTTAATACCTTGGAAGCGGCTTTGTCCGCAATATTTTGATAATTTTCCAATATCCTCAAAAAGCAGCTTTATCCGCTTTATTCGAATCAATTCAAAAATATGAATAATAAAACTTAATAAAAAATTTTCGTTTATGAAGAAAATTGTAAAATTCCCCATAATTGTCATCTTAATTCAACTTTTCAGAAATTTTATTTATAAATATGCTGTCAGTTAGCTAATCTATATGCTGCATTTTGTTGGATGGTAATGCCAACTCATTAGTAGTTATTTAACCATATCGATTACAAACTGTTTGTTCTGCTTTTTGCACAAGTTTTTAACACTATTATGCTCCTTGTATTTGTAATTCTCATTTTATTAACAATATGCATAGATAAAATTAGCTAACCCACATCAAATATATGCAATTTTTGA
Source organism: Lypha dubia (assembly GCA_947311025.1). NCBI lineage: Eukaryota > Metazoa > Arthropoda > Insecta > Diptera > Tachinidae > Lypha > Lypha dubia. Next base: position 55,417,392 of record OX371264.1, read on the forward strand.
AAATATAAATTATTGAATCAAATTTCAGTTCAAACCCTTAAGCTTCCTGAAGAAGACAAAGTCAAATTGGAATTAATAGGATGGCATGAATGTGAAAAGTGTCTGAAGTTTGCACCACCTCGTAGTTGGCATTGTTCCGTGTGCCAAACCTGCATTTTAAAACGCGATCATCACTGCCTTTTTGTTGGCTGTTGTGTGGGTCATAAAAATCATCGTTATTTCATCATGTTTATCGTATATCTATTTATCGGCGCTACTTATGCTTTTGTTTACAATTCATTATTTTTATGGATAATCAAGGCACATATTTATCGTAATTGGTTTTCAATTTTAAGAATGACCTGTCCTCTATTGATGCTGATCAGTGGTTCCATGTGGCATAATATGTTTCTAATATTTTACAATCTTAATATATTAGCTGTGGTTTACAGTGTAGTTTTATTAGCTTATCACGGTCCAGGACTATTTAAGGGCGGAGTTTGTTTTGAGAAATCTAAAAATTATCCATACAATAGGGGATCGTGGAAACGAAACTTTGAGACAGTTTTCGGTAAACGTATGCACTTGGTATGGTTGTCGCCACTCTTGAAAAGCGTTCTGCCAGATGATGGAGTAGTTAGGAAGGTTACAAAGAAAGAGAGGACTAATGAATTAAATATAATAAATAAATATAAGAAAAAGAAGTTAAAATAAATGATTATTTAAATATTTTGATTAATATAAAATTTGGGACGTAACAAATTATCGATCGAACTAACATGTCTTTTATACTCTCATTTGCATTCGCTAAAATTGTAAGATCCTGATAAAATCACTTCTAATTATTTAACGATCTATTGAAGGTTTTTTTTAATTGCTTACTTAAATTATCTTTTTAACTAAAATTGGCCAAAGCCTTCTATCTCGAAGCGTATAAGGTGTACAAACCCGAGATTATATTGAACGTTAAAATGTTAATCTATGTATATACATACATATGTACATACATAAATATATGTACACTCCGTTTCACTTATTTAAAGGCACTAAAAATTCCATATTTGTTTCTTTTGCAATTTTCAACCGATTGTAGAATTTTAAAATGGAAATGGAAGCTAGACATCTTGAGATATAAAAAAAATCCTGACAATAGTGGTTTATTTACTAAAGAAATTTTTTTTTAGCAATTTATCAAAAAAAGTGTAAAAATCTGCTATTTTTTCTGGTTCACTTGAATACAGGCACTTAAACTAATTTTAATGAAAAACAGTTTTTCTTGTTTTTTTTTTTTTTTAATTAATTTTACTTTATTACTAAACCAATTTACTGAAATGTTCGCAGTATTTTTGTGATGGTCAGGAAGGAACATTAGGATAGTTATTTTTTAATACCTTAAGTGGTCGTGACACTTCCCACATAAAGGAATTTTTGTATTTTATAAAAAGTATGACAATTTTTGCGTGTAGTCCTTTTTATGTTGGTTTTTTTTATATTATTAAGGAATAGCCAAACGGGCGTGACACCTATTACATTACATAATTTTGTCACATTATAATTGTTTGCAATTAAAAAAGTAAATGACGTGCGATTTTTTAGGAACTAATCCGTTGTTTTAATGCATTATTCTTTAAAAAATAGTCAGCATAATATGATTGGGCTTGGCACTTTCCACATATAATGCAAAATAGAGTTGGAATATATTTGGGACTAAAATTAGGTAAGAAACGTTAAATTTCTGTGTAATGCGTCCCAGAAAAGAGAAAACTTTGGCTGACTTCCAAAACGTCAATTGCTTTGTGTTTGAACAAAGCATCACATTTCATAACGCCGCAGTACAATAATTATACAATGTATACCATTTCAAAACGCCGCCACCAAGTATTTTTAACGCTGTAAGAAAGCAAACAAGGCATCGGTTTTATAGTTGTTGCATTGTTTCGGAACTTTGAATATGTATGTGATTTAAATACAGTAGCAATACTGTATACAAACTTTGTATACGAACGTTTTGGAAGTCAGCCTTTCATTTGTGAACCGTGACTTACATTTTATTGTATTGATTACATAAATTCTGGCAGTACTGGTCGTTAAAAACTTGGCAGCACTATTTAATGTCAGTGAATAATTTTACAGTTATTTTGCTATTCAATGAATCAACGTCAAAAGGAAGGATATGGTGTGTTTGTTTATAGATGCACACGCACATAAACGAATAACGAAAACAAAATAAAAGACCAAATAAATAATCGAAAAATCACCGGTTTTAAAAGAATTATTAGGCAAAGCTAAACATACATACATACATATATTTTTGAAACATATTGTAAAGCTAAAAAAAAAATAATTAAATCATGTTTAAAATAAGATCTCTTAAGGAATTACCACAATCTCCAGCTGATGTGGGATGCTTAATATTTTTGCTTTCATTTGTGCCTGCAAGTTTTGTATTTCAATTGTGCATTGTATTACCAGCATTTCACGAGCCCGGCAGCATAATGTTTCTATTAACTTGGCTAGGGGGCATTTTTATTGTTTACAATATCATGGGCAACTATATAGCCTGCATACTAGAGGATCCTAGCATAAGAAGTAAGTGTTTAACGGAAACATATGGATTTTTTTTAAATATAAGCATTATTTATTATTGTCTTTGTGTTAGGTTTGATGTTAAAACCTCCGCTGGAACCACAGATGCGCAAACAATGGCGTTTGTGTACAGTATGTGAATTGCTGGCACCACCGCGTTCCTGGCACTGTGATACTTGTAAAACTTGTATTTTGAAACGTGATCATCATTGCAGTTTTGCCGCAAATTGCATTGGTCATCGCAATCAACGATATTTTCTATTGTTTTTATTTCATTCACTTATCGGCTGTGCCTACTCGTTTCTCTACAACAATCTTTACTTCTGGTGGCTACACAATGATGTCTACTTGAACCTACGCACTGCCTTTAAGCTCGTATTTCCTTTTTTGGGATTTTTTGCTGAATTCTCATGGCGAAATGTGTACCTCTTTGTGTATGAAATCAATTTTATATTATTCATCTATATTATCGTGCTTTTATGTTTTCATCTGCCCAATATTCTGAAAGGAGCTACAACCTATGAACGTAATTATCCACATTACGATTTAGGCTGGAAAAAAAATATTGAAATGATATTGGGTAAACGCTGGAATTTAGTGTGGCTGTCACCATTCTTAAATAGCCCCTTACCACATGATGGCATACATTGGGAGAATCTTTTGAAACAATCGACGAAAAATCGATAAAATTAGTACTAGTGAATGATTATAATGTACATATCAATAGAAATACATTTGATAATTTTTTTTAAATTCACCCAATTAATTAAATTTTGAAATCTTATTTTTTTTTTTCGATCTTTTATATTTGTTATGAAATTAGCAATCAATATGGCTTCATTTTGTTGGTTGCCATTGCCAACTCATCAGCAGCTAACCCACATCAAAAACGAGTATATGAAATTTTTGCAATATAAATTCTTGAGAATACCTGGAATAAGTTGTTAAAATGTGTTTACAAGACCTGAAATAGGAAAACTAACTCATTTAGAAATGCGTTCAGAATATAAATGGACTTTAGATTTAAAACTAACGAAAAAGTTAATGTCAAAATTTAAGAATTAATTAAGTCCAATTTCTATCTTGATATTCTTAAGCTGAGAATCCAATATTTGAAGACTATGTGCTGTGTCACTAAGCCAGATATTATTATTGTTTAAAAATCAATTAGTTGCTATTACAACTTTTACGATTTCTTAATATTTATTTTCTTTAATCGGCATTTTCAATAAAAAAAAAATGAATACATCTTTCTCTATCTATACTATCGTACTCTATATTGATTGTAAACATTCATAATTAAATTATTCTTTTAAAAAACTATCACCCACCAACGATTTCATCTTTGAAAAATGCACTTCGTTCAAGGTGAAACCTTCATTTATGCGTTTAGCCAAAACTAAGCCATCCATGTTGTTCTCAACAGCATATTGCAGACATCGTACAGCTTGTGAAGGTGCCTTATTTACTATAGATGCCTCGACAAATTCCATAAGACATAATTCCGAGGGAGTACCAGGAATACGATGCTGATTTTTGTCAATATTGTCAAAAACTTCAACAGCCTTTTCCCAAGTACCACCACGTAGCAAAAGTGATAAAATATCGCCAATCATCTGGCCAGTAAAGGATAATTTCCTGTATCTACTCTGCGAATCTTCGACCTTATTATAAATATCCAACGCAACTTTAGCAAATTGTTCGGGTAAGTTTTCTAGATGTTTCTTTGTTGTATCCGGCTTATTTGACACCATTATATTCAAAGAACGTGTTAAAAGACTTTCACGGTTTATATGATCGAATATCACCATGTCAGACCACAAACGGGGCATCAATTCAAAGGCACCATTAAGATCTACCATTTTTAAAATTTCCTCCATTATGCCAGGTTCGGGTATGTAGATATTGGGCACTAGCAAGTCATATATTTCCATAAACTCATCCACGGTCGAAGTTTGGCTTAGCAAGGCAAAGTAGTGCCTATAATAAATCGCCTCTTTGTAAGAGTCTCCCATCAATTCGAAATTATTGGCCGTGTGCAGCAAATCATTAACCTTTTTAGCTAAGAAACGATCGTGCAAATGGCGTCGACACACATCCATGGCAGTGACAAAGAAGAATGTATCTTTAGGATGCTGTATTTCAAATGATTTTCCTTTAATCTGATTTAAAATGTCAACAATAACATGCGACACTGGTCCTCTTTCACGACAAAAGATAATCAGAACGTAGTAATAAGTTCCTAAGCTTGGATTTATGCTCAATTTCTTGAATTCTGATAAAACTTGTAGGGCTGAATTACGCGCAAAGCTATAATTGCCAAATGTACTTATGCACTCCAACAATGAATTCATAGTATCTAAATTTGGTTTCAGATGTTGTTGATTCATTTGATGCAATAGATCTTTGCAAAAGCCCCAACGTTGATCATAATTTTCTTTTAAGAAATTAGCATTGCTTATAATGGAATTGTAGGTATTTGTGTCCAATTGAAATTGTTTTTCGATTGCTTCCTGGAAGAGAGCGTAAGCTCGTTCGGCCTGAGGGAAACAGAAAGTATTAGAAAGTTATTAAACTTGTTTTATTGGTTTCGTTCGAATCCATTATAAAAGTTCTAAGAAAATAATAGCATCGTTTACAACGTTTTGAAGAATTTAAAGATTTTTTTAATAATAATATCAAGCACAAGGTCTTTTTATAAAAGTATATTTAAAAATTTGTTATAGAATAAGTTTTTTATTGTTTTTTAAAAAAATTGTCATTGTCGAAGAAAAAAATATTCCCTGAAGGAGCTATCCATTGAGATAGCGAAATATCGGAAAAATAAAAAAGTTATTGCTACTGTTACTTTTATAAAAAGACCTTGTGCTTGATATTATTATTAGAAAAATATAATAAATAATAAATCTTTAGAAGTTAAAGATTTTACAAAAATTTTTGTTATGAAACAATATAAATTGCAAAATAGGAATATGTTACAGAACTGATTTGAAATACTTTCAAAATATAATTCCTTATTTTTTAGTTGTGTAATATAATTGAAAGAGCAAACATAATTTTGAATTTAGCTTTTTTGGAGAATTAAATGCGTTTTCATTTGCATAAACATTCATACCCTGTGTGATATTCTTTTCCATGTTTGTGTCTTTTCTCAAATACTTTTAAAATTAAAAAAATAAATTCCCAAGGGATTTTTTTTAATTTTCTTAGTTTTCAGAGAAGGTAGATCGATAAATTCGAATTTATATTTAAGGAATAATTCAATTGAATTGAAAACTGTGACAATTTGTTACGGACTAAAGAAAAGAGCACATTCTTATTTAAATCTACGAGGACGTTTCCTTTAATCTACGATAATTTGTCGAAGTCACAAAATCGACTGCATTAAAAGGGTGAATATTGAAAAAAATTTGTTTTTAATCTGCTGCCATGACGCAGAATGCATTTGCAATCGAAAGGGCTGATTGGGAATAATATGATACACTACTAAAAGCCTTGGCAGATGGAATACACCATAACACCATCACATAGTGCGGCTTACGAACATCAGAATATTTGCCATGAACACTCAGGTTAGCAAATTTCCGCGGCTGAGTTCATAATCCTTGAAAGAAATTTGTTTTCTTGTTTTACCTGATAATATTTAGCCATTCCTCTAATTAAAGCTGCATAAGTATTAGCCGTTTTTGGTTCAATTTCATTAAAAATCTGTTCAGCCAAATCACCATCTTTCCAGGTTTTACCATGTCGCTGCTGCGCCTCATTGTTTTGTTTGAACAAACGTTCCTCGTAATCTTCTTCTGGTAGAGGTTCTTCATTGTTATAAAAAGATAACAATTCTAAGAGACTTTGGCGTTGTTCTGTACTGACTTCCATGTTCTTTTCTTTCATTAGCTTATAAACAAAAACGGCATCTTTAATTTCACTTTGTTTAATTAGCTGATCTAAAGTTTCGCTACTGACTTCAGATTCTTCAGTGAAAACCATTTTAGGGGCAAATGCTTCTATTGGAGGCTGGGCTTCTTGGTGCTTAAAAATTAAAATATAATGACAGAAGAAATTAAATGTAGTACTTTAAAATATTACTTGGAACAGATTCCTGTGCTCTTGCTTAATCCATTTAGCTGCCTTTCGTCCGGCTTCTTGCGACAAGGCATAAGTTCGTTTGGCTACATTTGATGTTGGTATCAAATACGGATCATCGTGATACTTATAATTGGGCGCTGTAGGATCTCTTTTCACGGTGGTAGATAAAGCCTGCAGTATGTCTGTTGGAGATCTGTGTATGCGTTGTGGTATTATGATTTTTTCTTTCGAGCTGCTGGCCGCAATATTTGTACTCATTTTAATTAAACGTACATTTTTAGGCAAATGTTGCAAACCTCTTGCTAAATGCATTATAATTTTACTAATCCCGTACAATTTTCAACAGAAATTCAAAGTTTTTATTGAAAAATTGATTATAAAATAACTTTTTCAATTTCTCACGATTAAAATGCAACAAAAAAAGTGAAAATGTCAAAATTTTATTGTTGCGTTTATGTTGAGGTTAGAGCAGCAAACAGCTGTATGCAGGGCTGTGAGCTGCTCATAATATAAAAGCACCGCTGTGTACCAAAGTTATCGAAAAGAGAAAAAGTGGCAAAAACAAATTTAATTAAGTGAAAACTTTTTAAAAAATCAAAGCAAAATTCCCAATTTTTAAGTAGTTTTGTGAAACAAACTTTATATACACAGGTATATAAAAACAATAATAAAATAAGTGTTTTAACAAATTAACAGCTTCTTAATATAAAAAAATATTTATATCTTCGTATTGTGTAAAGAAAAACACAATGCAAAATTTTTTATAATAAATTCGAATCTCCGCAATGAAAAAAAAAATACCTATTGTGGATAAAAATAACCAACACTGGCAGTTGTGGTTATAATTACTGAGTGATGCCATACTGTTTACAAGGCGCGGTGAATTTCTGCCGCTTATCAAAAAACACAACCGAATTACTATATGTAAGTGGTGGAAACTCCATAAAATACGATGATCGATAAAATACATATTTATTGTTTTATTGACTTTGAACTCAGTTGTAATCTGTTTTTGAAATCATAAGCACGATTTTAAATAAGTGCGGCATAATGAAGCCAATATTATATTACGATCAACGCAGTCCACCAGTACGCAGCGTTTTAATGTTATTAAAAATTCTGAAAGTTGATGTGAATTTAAAATTTATCAATTTGTTTGAGGGTGAACAATTAAAGCCGAGTTTTAAAGAAGTAATCGAATCAAAATTTGCTTAAAATTATTTTTTAAGTAACAATAATTAATATTGTAGATCAATCCTGCTCATACCGTGCCCACACTCGTAGATGATGATTTAATTTTAACAGATTCACATGTAATTTTAATGCACTTGTGTGAGAAATATCAAGAAGACAGTTTGAAACTCTATCCTAAGGAATACAAGGAACGTATTAAGGTGATCAATATGCTGTTATTCGAGGCTTCTTTAATATTTCGACGTGATAGTGAAATGATGGTGAGTAAATTAGTGTAAATTGCTTCCTTTGTTTACAATTTTACTATTTAGAAGTTTGATTAAACTTGAGATCTTTTTTCCATAAAATATTTTTTACACTCATAACGCTGTAATTTATAAAGTGATGTTTTTAATCGGTGGCACGAAATAAGCCCCAAATCGAAAAATGAAATAAGCCCCAAAAAATTTTAAAATTTTTTGTTTGGGGTTTATTTCATTTTTTTTTGGGGCTTATTTCATTTTTTAAAAATTTGGGGCTTATTTCATAAAATTTTTTGGGGCTTATTTCATTTTATTTGGGGCTTATTTCATATCCGTAAAATAGATCTAAAATCCTTGCGCCCGGCCGTAGGCCAGTTATGCAGAAAATACTTTGAACGCGAAGCCGGTGTTCGATATACCATAGAGGATAAATTCCTTGCGCCCGGCCGTAGGCCGGTTATGCAGAGAATGCTTGGAACGCGAAGCCGGTGTTCGATATAATTTAGAGGATAAAATTCTTGCATTTTATGATTTCTTCTTAAGCTTACATCATAAAGTTAACAAATTTGGGGTTTATTTCATTTTTTTTGGGGTTTATTTAATTTTTTAAAAATTTGGGGCTTATTTCATAAAATTTTTTGGGGCTTATTTCATTTTATTTGGGGCTTATTTCGTAAATTTTGTTTGGGGCTTATTTCATTTCTTTTGGGGTTTATTTCATAAAATTTTTTGGGGCTTATTTCATTTTTCGATTTGGGGCTTATTTCGTGGTGCCTTTTTAATCTACTTTTGCTTAAAAGGGGTTGCTCCGTAGTTGGATCCCATAAAAAAAAATGTGGGGGAGAAGTTTTTCTCTCTAAATACTAATTATCAAATAACTCCTTCATTTGTGGATCGATTTTCACAATTCTTTTTTTGCTTAAGTAGGTTGTCTTGCATTTTCTTGTTGTTTGGTGTCAGAAACCGGCGATTCAAGTTGTCCCCCGAAAAATTTATCATCATATAAAAACATTAGTTTAATATATTTATTTGTTTGAGTGGGGTTGCTTGTAGTTTTGTGCCAGAATTATTTTATAAATTTAACATATTGATAAAAATCGGCTAGTTCGGAGAAATTATTTGTGTGATCTTCAATTATTAGGTCCGTTTGTTTACTTTTACAGTAAAATGCAGTAAATGAGTATAAATGAGTAAACAGCAGAATTTACTCTAAAAAAATGTTTGCTCAAAAAAGTATGCGAACGGAAAAATTGTAAAAATTCGTTAGATTTAGGCAACAACTGATGGAAAATATATGTATGTAGTGTTGAATTTTTTTTAATTTTTGGATATTTGAACAATTTATTCATTGGTACTCGATTAAATACTTTTTATAACACAAATATTTTAATAAAATATAAACAATTTCATTTATGTAATCTTTTCCATTTCTTCTTTTTTTATTTTGCATATTTGTGCGTGGTTACATTTATTCAAAGTACATAAAGTTCAATAAATATTTTAGTCACATATTGCACACCTTTTATTTGTTTACCATATATTTTCTTGATTTACTAAACTTTGCTGGGAAAAATTTCTGCAATAAAAATTTACAAGTTCTCAATTAAGATCTGTCACTTTACGATCTCAATTTGTGTTCTCATTTACTGTATTTTGTGTAAACGAACGCAATTTAGTAAAATGCAGTAAAGTTTAGTAAAAAATAGTAAAAACTTTTGCGTAATCGAACACACTTATTATATTATGTAATTCAGCTTCGGCACCAGCCATTTCTTTGTAGCAGGGTCTCAATCTCAAAACAACAATAGGTTATATTGCAAAGTAGTCTACTTTGAATACATATAACGGACTATGAGTGTTTGTTGGAATATTAGTAATGACAGTTGTGGTGAATTTCAGACTAACCAAAAATTTAATAAAATAAAGTATTCCTGAATTCTGTATCTGTTGAAAAATTAGTTAAATAGTTGCTATTCTTTCGCCATTAGTTTCCACTTTCATAAGTGGTAAAAAGGAACCTGCAAATGCTGATGAGAGCTTTAACGACCTTAAAATCGGTATACTGCTCCGTTCTGCTAGTCTTTAGTGATTTGATATTCTAATTTTCCTAAGAAATCTTAATAATTTGAATTTTTATTACTTTAATAAAAACTGAACTTTAGCTTAAAAAATATTCACATCTCAAGGTTTGATAAATTTTCATTTCAATATTTGTTGTATACGAGTATGTACGTGCAAACATACATATTTTCTTTGTCTTTCAGTCTGATATTGTTCGTCAAACATATGCCAATATCGACATATCATACCATCAACGTAAAATTCACGAAACTTACGACATGTGTGAAGCTCACTTAAAGAAGCAAAAATATTTTGCAACTGATTACGTAAGTGCTTTTAAGAGTTTTATTGAAAAAAAAAAAAAAAAAAAAAACAACACAGAATATTAAATTCAACTAAATTTATACATTTATGTTTATTTAAACAAACCACCAAATGCTAAAAAAAAAAATTGTAAATTATCATGTTTCATTTATTAGTTAACAATTGCTGACATTTCCGCCGTAACCACATTAAGCACCGTGGATCTCATGTTTCCCATTGTTGCCGAACAATGGCCCTCGCTCACATCTTGGCTGACAATTATGAAATCTATGTCTGAATATGAAATAAATCAAAAAGGTTTGGATGAATTAAAAGACAAAATTGAAATTTATGGTAAATTTAAGTTTCCCCGTTGAAGAAATACATGAATAAAATGTCCATATGTAAATATATACATATGAAAACACAATACATGTGTGTGTATGTTTTTGTAAAATTTATCTATAATTTATGTGAATATTTATATTGTTAAGAACTAAAATCATCACCTACACAATGCGGCATACAGTAGTTTCAGCTTAAATGCGACCCTTTTAAATGAGTTGTCTGTTTAAATGCGCAAAGCTGCTGCCAACAGAGATACGCCTAAAGGCGTCTATTATGTATTTATCAGAGGTTCATTTTAAAATACGCACTTAAGTAGGAACTACTGTATAGAAAAAAAAATCGTATCCAGTTTGTATTATAAATTACAGGACCTTTAGAAAAACGTGTTTTATTCTAAAACAAAGTATTTACCAGAGAGATCGAAACGCGAATTTAAACGGTGGTATAAAATATCATTTATAATTTGACTAGTGTCCCTAATTTCGAAGACTTTTTGATTTTTTAATGGTGAGTATTTGCTATTTGTATTACAGGAACTTTAGGTGTAATGGAATTAAAAACCATGTCCCCCCCCTTAAGTAAGAAAGCGTACAAGAATAAAAGTTAGCAAAAACACGCAAAAATCTTGAAGGCTAAAAACATCTTAAAAGAAAAATATTTTTATAAAAACATTTTGAAATTGTAAAAATCGACAAACAAATAAGAAACTTCATATTAGAAAAAAATTTAAAATAAAAATCGCCAAGCCAAAATTTTGTGCAAAATGCAAAAATCCAGACAACATAACGGATGTTGTTTTAGACCCGATAAAACTTGCGAAAGGTTTAACTGTCATATTGCGCACAATTTATGACATTTATAAGGTGTGTTCCAGGTGCATTACGAAACAGTCCGAACTTACTCAAAGTTACCCAGAAGAGCTCCAGATCACAATTTGTGTTAACTTTTGAGAGCGAATGAGGGAGTAATTTTTTTCATTTCCTGTTCAAAGTTGTACGGACTTTTTGTTTGGGTAAGTTCGAACAAAAATTAAATAATCAGCTGTTTTTTATTTACATATGAAACAGAAATTATTAATCAGAACATTTGCAAACAATGTAAAAAGTAATTTTTATTTAAAAATTTTTTAAAAAGCTTTCTTCAATAAAAAAAAAAATATTTTGCCGATCAGTGAACAATTTATGGAGTCTGATGGAATTTTTTTACAGCTGCTGCCAATGATGGAACTGTTTTTTTTTATTATTGTTTAAAATCACTAATACAAAAATTTTATTACAAAATAAGTTTAAAATTAAAGTTAAATTGAAATGTTTGGACTTCAAATTGTGTTTTTTCGCCTTGAACAATTTTCATAGTTTCAGGGAGTAAATTTTCAGTTTCCTCTTATTAGTCCGAACTTGTCCGGAGTCACCTGGAGCAGACCTACAATTAATGTTGAAAAATATATTGAATAGTTTTCTACAAGGCAAATTCATAAAAAAAAAAAAAATTGTATGTAACTGCTGATTTACACAGGTCAAGTTTCCTTAAACAAGTTTTAATTCAGCTGGGAGAAAAACAAAGAATCAATAAAAATTTCTTTGTCTTCCTCTTAGCTGAATTAAAACTTGATCAAGGAAACTTGACGTTTGCAGCACTAATAATCTATAATTTTATTTATTGACAATTTTTATAAATGTATTGTTTTTATTATTTAAATAGAAGATACCCTGAAGAAGTGGACAAATAATCTACGAAACGTCGGGAAAATTGTAAACAAAAGAAATTTTATTTACAAACATTTTTTCAGGCCTAATTAGCTTAATATGTTAATTAATACTCATATATTCCTTTTATCTTATTCCCTTGGTCCTTGTCCCATGAATAAAGTATTGAATATTCAATTTGAAATAATCTTAAAAATTTTCATTTCGGTTTTTAAAAATCAATGTAAATTTTACTGCAATTATTCCTGCATGTTTTCCATGTCTGGTTTTTCAAAAATTAACGCAGTCACATCGTCAAGGTATACTTCCTTCCATATCCTGATGTCATGTGGACCCCATGGTATAATAAAAACAGGTAAAGTCGTCCTGCCTGCTGTAGAAGAATATTTTTGTATTACAAATGTCAAATTGTATGTAGCAGAGCAAAAAGCTGATTAATACTACGTTCACACGGAACATCCTTCGCTCTCTATTCATGCTTCACACCCCAATCATGAGCGAAGCAAAATGCTTCGCCATACAAAATTTTGAGAGCGAAGCATGTAGATTCATATTGAATCTACTTGCGAAGCATGAAAAATTGCTGTCTTCTCTAAATTTTATCGTAATTTATCGGAAGTTTATCTGAACTAGATGCAAAAAACACAACAAAAACTTTAATTAAAAGTGAAAAATTGAATTAAAACTATAAAGATAAAACAATAATGGAAAAATAACATATGTTTGTGCATTTTTCAAAATGCGTAATAATTTTAACTTATTTTTTTTTGTCCATTTTAGATTTTATTTGTTATTAAAAAGAGAACTGTCAAATCGAAGCAAGTATAGGAGTCGTGTGAACAGCTAGATTCATAAACATGCTTCAGAAAGCGAAGCAAGTGCTTCATCTTGTCGTGTGAACATAATATAAAAATTTGTAGCTGCGTCTAAGTGGAAAAATTCATTTCAACCCGCCGGTGAAGTATAAAATTTTATTTAGAAATTTTATATATTAAATAAAAAAAAGACAAGTAGCACTCGGGGACTGCCGCGGTAAAGCTATTGCACAGCATTTTTTATCAACTTATGCAATTATATTATTACGTTTTATTTAATAACTCCGTTGTTATTCTGGCAATACTGTATGTTAATGATATCAATATGATATCAAATGTTAATGTTTCTCAATAGCATACTTTAGGGGTTAACATACATTGGGCGATTTAAACACTTAAAAGAACAAAAGACTTAAGAAACAAACTTAGTGTGAGGTTTTTTCGTTTCATAAACAAAAGACTTAAGAAACAAACTTCAAAATTTCTTGATTCGGTCGCCTCAAAGCTCGCGATAGAAGCTATGCAATATCTTAAAAAACTGCTGTAAAGAAAAGTCTAATATCACATTAAGAAACTTAAACCTAACAATGCATTTTTAAGAGCCGAAATTCCTGTAAGAGCAGTAAAAAACCGATTTGTTTGGCAGCGGTCGAATTCACAAAAGCGGCGATAATGTCCGGCTTCGAAGCGATCGGCTTTATTCTGTGATTTGACACACAGAAAACAATTTACACTAACAAAATGCCTGTTGTATTTGTTTTAGGGACAAGACTACCTTATTTATTATACCATGTGTGTACCTGTAAAACAAATATTTATAAACTTTTTTTAATGTAAATTTGTTTTTTAAATTCAATTCTTGTATATTAAATTTTCTTCAATTCTTTTTTTTTGTTGAGATCGTTTTAAATTTTTTGTGATAAAAATAGAACAAAATTCCTCAAAGTCACCATAAAAATGGAATTTGACGATTTTGATGATATCGCCACACCGCCAATATTATATTACGATATTATAAGTGCTCATGCTCGCAGTTGTCAAATGCTTATAAAAATGTTAAATATAAATGTGGATTTAAGGGTAACAGATTCACTAGATGATATAGAATTGGATGAAACCTTTACATGGGTATGCATACCATAATCAATTTTATTATTGCTTCTTTAATGTTTGTTTCTCTTGAACAATTCAGATAAATTCGTTTTGTAAGTTGCCAACATTGGTGGACGCTGGCATCACTTTGTGCAACGGACATTCCATTTTAATTTATTTGTGTCAGAAATATGGCTCTAAATCAAATCTCTGTCCTTGTGACTATATCACAAGACAAAAAATAACAAGTGTGCTATTCTACGAGGGTTGTATTCTACATCGTTGCTTAAGTCATTTAATGGTAAGTCAATAGTGCTTGGATTTAGTCTTGTGGGTCATTGGATTCCTATTGTATAAATGCAAAAGTTAAATGCGCCTGTGTTCTACATTTTCAAAATGAAATGAAAGTGAAAATTTCACTAATTTTCTGTTCTTAAATTCGTTAAATTGAAATAAAATGTAAAATTTCATTTTCAGCTTATTTCAAGTGAAATTGATGTGTTCGACAAATCATTTTCACCACAAAAAAAAAAAAATAATTGGAAATAGAAATACTTTTTTTTAAATTTTATTTATTTGTTGCGAGTTAGCAATATCTAAATATATATTTCGTTTGTTGCCATACCAACTCATCAGTAGATGTTTACCATTTATGTCTAAAAAGTTCCAAAGCTCATCTATTTATAAATAAATTCACAAATAGATTTGCGAATTACAAAGCATTAAAATAGCCTTAAAAAAGAAACTTTTCAAACATACACAACAAATAATTTTTCATTATGAATGTGTTTACTTTACCGACAAGATTTTTTTCTTATTTTTTGATTCTCCATCGGATAGGATATTTTTTAACAACGCAGCCAAATTAGAATTGTTCCCACATTATTTTAAAAATTTACTTGAAACAAAATAAAATTGAAATCGTCGGAAAAACAAAGTTTCATTACTTTTCTAGAACACAGTGATATTGTGTTTTTTTTTTTTTTTTTTTTTTTTTTTTAACAAACCAACCCCGCAAAGCGATTAGTTTGTCTGCAGAAAAACACCCAGAATCTCTGGTTGGAATCGAACCGACAACCTCCGGACTACTAGTCTAGCATTGCTACCTATCAGCCACGGCACGGCGGCACCCATTGTAAATGTGAAATTGAAAAGTTTTTCACTTTCATTTTGTAGTGAAATACAGAATACAAGCGATAGTGTAGGTGTATAAATTCACTGCAGAAAATCCCGATAGTGAAATATGTTTGTCATTAAGAATGTCCACTATGTAGCTCTCATAGGACTAGTTAAAGCAAACTAAAAAGTGTAGACGTATCGTTGCCAATGTTATCAAGAAGTCAGCTATAGTCGATAAATTATTGACTTCTCACCAATAAGGCCAATAAGAAGTCATCATACAAGAAGACAAAAGTGGTGGCTTGGAGACACATGGCGCCGAGCTTAGTACAGGTTTAAATTATACTGTAATATGTATGTACTCGTATGTGTATCTTCAGTTTTTTTAATTTGTAATTTTAGTGATTAAATGTACAATTTCCATTTGATGAGAGAAATTATTACAATCTTCATTTCTCGTAATTGTTTTTTTTTTTCTGAGTACCTATAAAAATTTTTATTTAAATAACTAGCTGATCCCGGTGTACTTCGCTACCCCCCTCGTTATAAAATAAAATTAAAAGTATTTATATATCCTATTGTGAAAATTTAATGACCATCGGTCCAATAGTTAAGACTATATTAAGATTTTTTATTTTCCTATAAAGGGGCGTGGTCCCACTCACTTTTATCCTAGTACGTATTCCTAATTATGTCAATACTATATGTACCAAATATCATCGGCGTAGGTCAAAAAATGCCCAAAATATGGCGATTTCAATTTTTGGGTTATATGGGAGCTGCCACGCCCACTTGTCCGATAACGCCCATTCTTGTCCTGATTACTCACATTAGTAACATATGAACTATTGCAATGTTTCAAAACTCTTGCTATCACAATAGTCAAGATATATGATGTTATTCAATTTATGTGGGAGGGGCTACGCCCACTTGAAATATTAAAAGCCTAAAACCATCCTCTATAAATTCCCTTTTGAATGACACCAGTTTGGGTCAAATCGGTTGGATAGTTTCCGAGTCTATAGCGAACATGGGTACAAACATTTTTTGTATTTTATATATATAGATTAAATCAATTAAATATCGTTTAAACTGAAACGAAATAATTCCTTTAATATTTTGATCTTTTTACCAACTTCAAAAACGAAGAATGTTATCAATTCAAGGGATATTTTTTGAACCTGATTTCCAAAAATTTTTTTTTTTATTTGAAAGGGTTTACTTACATTTGGGTTCCATTGGAAAATTGGAGGCAAATTTTTCCTCTAAAATCTTGATTATCGATTTAAATTTACCGTATTTAAAAATTCTCAATATGTTTGATTTTATTTAATTGGGGAAAGTTGTCCAGAAATATTGGTCCCATAGAAATTTAAGCGGCTCCCTGAAATATTGTTTAATAAATCAACTCGATATTTATGGGCCGATTTTAAATTTATTTGCATAGAAATCGCCTCTTTGGTCAAAATATAAGAGCTATTTTTTTACCATAGACTGATATTATTCTGGCAAAATATCCAAATATCAATGTGGAATATCATAGAGAGAAAGTGTCAAATATCTACAATTCCCTGAATAATTTTCTAAACGGCCATTTGTATATGATTGGAAATTTTGTAAGTATTCAACAACAACAACATACATATATTACTACTTATACATACTCGTATGTATGTATTTACTTACAGCTGACTATTGCCGATATTTCTGTTGTCTCTTCGGTGAGTGCCTTAAGAATTATTTTTCCCATAAACCATAAGAAATTTCCAAAATTATTTGACTGGTTTGAACGTTTAAAGAAAATGGATTTCTATAATTGCAATGATGAAGGCATTCTTAAGCTGCGCTGTATGTTATGCAAAATTGGCAAATATCCGTTTCCTTCGCAATTCGAAAACGAAATAAAAAGAAATAGCAACACAAGTGAACGGAGTACCAAAAATACAGATAATAAGTCAAAAATGAAAAGGATCGAAAACAATTTGACCGATAGTATTGAAAATACATCGGATTTCTCTACACAAAATGAAAGTGCTTCGACGACGTGTAATTGTCCTTATGTTAAAACAAAAAATAAAGCCACCGTAAATGATTTCTTGAGTCAAGATTCTACAGAAACAAGTGAGCTATATAAAAGTCATAAAACAATTCTTCATTGTAAGTAAAATTTCTAAATAACTTTTATCAATCCGTTTGTATATTGAAAAATTTGTCTTTTTACACAGAAAAAAATAAAAATTGATTTCAATTAAAAAATTTGTAATATCAATTAAAAATTTAATTTAATTTGTACCAGTAAACAAATTAATAGTATCAATTAAATTTTTATACATATATTAACTAAAATTATTTATTGCAATTAAAAATTTAATTAAATAAATTAAATATTTAATCAAATTTTTTTATATTTTTAATAAAAAAATTAAATATTTTTTTCTGTGTAAAAGAGTTTTTCCTTTCCGATTGGTCGCAATTGGTTAAATATTTTTTATACAGGACTTGCGTTTTGTCCGTCTGTTAATGTACATTTATTTCCGTTAACTTTATTCTAAAGTTAAAAAATAATCACCATTATTCTACTTGGCGGCGTCAATGTCGTCATCAATTTTAAGTGAACATCACTTTTACTTAACTTCAACACCGCGTCAACATTAATTTTATATTCTGTAACCATGTTGACTATTTATCGATAGTTTTTATGAACATATTTAATACTCTAAACAGCTTATTTGTTTTTTTTTAATTTTTATTAAAATTTTTAGTGGAAAATATATTTCTATAAAATGTTTTTAATTCCGTGCCAAATTCTAATTGTAATCATGAAGAAAAAAAATTAACAATGCAAATAAGACTACTCAGGTAGAAATCGAACATCTTTAAATTGACAGATGATAAGTAAGTGGTAAATTCAAAGTCTTATAATTGCAAGTTGCACACTTTGTGGTTTCTTTAAAAGTTCGTAAGTTTTTTTCGGATGAATAAAGAAGCATTTAAATATATCCTGGAGATTATTGTGAGGTTTCTATAATACAAACAATTGGTTTGAGTAGAAAATTTGTATAAACCAACTTTTGTTCCGAACACAATCAAACTTTACGATTTTTATCGCAAGAATCGTACCAGCTGAGTGTGGGTAACGGTTTCAATTTGGGATTATCACAGCCTGTTGTGTCGGAAATTTTGTCCGAAACTCTAGGTGTTTTAGAAATGTAAGTTTGCCCAAACTGGATCAAGTTTCAACTGAAGGAGCTGGAAAAGCCGAGAAGCCAAATTAAGTTTTATTGAAAAAGCGGATTTCCCGGGTGTAATTAGGTGCGTGGACGGATCCCATATAAAAATTGTAGGGCCAGATAATTTATATTTTTCCATTTTATTTTAATATTTAAAAAAAAGTAAAAAATAACAGAAACCCAAATTTTCGTCAATACCAAAATCACCGATGACAAAATCAGAGTCAATATAATGCAACGTCACTGTCACATTTTTTTATAGAATACAACAAATATGTTGACAGTAATCGATTACTTTCAATGTTGACATTGAAAATACCGATTTAACACAAGGGATACAAAACGATGTTGTGTTGCATTGACGCTGCCAAATAGAATATGGGTGAATATTTTAAAAGTTTTAAAACACTTTAAATGAAATGTTTGCTTCGCTCAATTTTCAATAATAAAAATATAAAAGAATCGGTTTAATTATTTCACTAAAATTTTTAAATATATAAATTATATGCTGACATAAAAAAAAAACGGTACTTAATTTTCTATAAAACGATATACAGTGAACTCGCGAAAACGTGAACTAATTTTTACCAAGGCTGTTCACGTTTTCAAATTTGTTCATGTTTACGATTTTGAACATTTTAGACCAAAAAAGCACGGTTTACCACCAGATATTAGCTTCTAGCAAATAAATCAAAACCAAATATTCAAAATTGGATTACAAATTGAAAATGTTTACATTTATTTACTTTACTCAAAAAAATACGTAAACAATTCAAGCAAATCAGATGCTTAAAATTGTTTTACAAATATAAAATGTTACAATTACACTTCCTGTAATTCGCAGCAAATGAATAAAAGTTGCTTAAAAAAATTAAATAACAAAAATATAATGAATTCAACAATGTACATGTAGTACATATAACTAAATTTAAAAAATAACGGCCTGTTCCACAATGTCGATCGAACGAAAAATTTGAAATTGCAATGATAAAAAACTGATAACGCTAATAACGCATTTTAATTTTTTATTCAATTCAGTAAATAAATAAATTAAAGAAAAAATAAATTTGGGTCATAGTAGGATGCAAATCAGTTTTTTTATCGCTTGCAATTTAAAATTTTTCGTTCGATCGACATTGTGGAACACAAATTTCATTAGACGGATTTTTTCACCAAATAGTTTTTTACAGAAAGAAATCGCTTATCTTTTTTTGGAATGTGTTTTGTAAGCATCAGTCCACTTACTGGCATTTTTTATACCTCATGTTCACAAACCATTTATAGAGATTTTTCTCCATTCTCGGGAGCTCAGATGCGCGTAATGTCTTGCGAATTCCTGGACCACAAAATGTATTGTTAACACATTTTTTGCTTTGTCCTTCTTTTTAATTGAGCAAACTGTGGATTTTGCCACTTGATATTTCTTGGCTAAGCCAGTTACACTGCAACCCTTTTGCAAAAGGTCAACAATATCTGCTTTGTCTTTCAGACTCAAAACTTTTGGCTTTTTAGAAGACATTTTTTTTATTCCCTTTCACAAATTATATTTGTACTTTAGCGCAAAATAATATGTACGTAATTCTTAACTTAACCGTTGTGTTTAGAGATCAAATATCATATAACAACTAAATCAGAAGAGCTACAAATACGTATGCATGTATTTGTTGAAAGCACTCTAACGTAAACATAAAATATGTATTCTAATAGGCTGGGATTCCCAAAATTAAAAAAGAATGCAACAAATAAAACGGAAAAACTCAGAAAATTTTGTTCACGTTTTAGAGCTATTAGAACTTGTTCACGTTTTAGAGTAGTAAATGTAAATATAAAAGTGTTCACGTTTCCGAGTTGTTCATGTTAACGGGTATTCACGTTTTCGCGAGTTCACTGTATATACATACATATATAACGATATACATACATACATACTGCTCTGCAATTCAATTGTCCCTAAATTATAAACTTTCAATGCAACATGTGCATTTGCGCCTACTACGCGATTCTCAAAACTCCATATAAGCTGTAATTTATAATAGAACATTGTGTACCATAGTTAGTGCGAACCATTCGGGATTTCGTTTTTAAACTCAATTTAATCTGCACATACATATGTATGTACGTGTTTATGTATTTGTAATTTTTATATGTGTAATGGACGGACACTCGATCACAGAAATAGGAAATTAAATTTTACCACTATCATTCTCTTCTATTACGTTTTTTATAATTTTTTTGGATTTTATATCTAGCAAACAGCACAGAAGACACGTTAAAAGAGGCCTCACATCGGAATTTCTCTCATCACCCTGTAAATAAGATCAATGATGGCCTTGAACAGCTCGTGAGACCATGTTATTGTCTCAAAGAATTTGGGCAAAAAACAAAAAAAATACAAATGGAAAAAAGACGTTTAAATAGAGCTAAAAATTTTTATCGGGAAGGTCCAACAATCTCTGATAAAAATAAAAAAGAAATTAACTTGAATAGATTGGAATTGAAAGAAAATGATAGTTCCACTACTAGTGGCGGTGAAGACACAACGAATCATTATTCTAAACATCATCTTGTAGTAAAGGAAAAATATAGTAAAATATGTAAATGTAAAGGTAAACAAAACAAGAATCTAGATAAAGATAAAGCCAATGAAAATAATGTATTGGATGCGGATAATGAAACTTTAAATGATGCATCGGTCAAAAGTCAAAATAATGAAAACAATTGCTTAAAAAATCAAGAAGTTCAAAGTTTGATAGCAAAAGTTCAAAAATTAGAAACAATATTAGGTAAATGACTATAAGGGAATATTATTTAAGAGATTTTATGGAATTTTCAAAAATCAATTTAATATCCTTTAAAACATTTAACGGAATAGTCTGCACAATTTCTCTTAAGAGTCTTTTAACTGTCCCATTTTTAATTTATCTCTTGAGAGTTTATGCATAAATGTTTGTATTTTTAACTTTTATAAAATATGAGCATGAGCAGCCATTTTTTAAAGGCCGAGACACATAGAGTCCGTCATACGTTATACGTCGCCTTTTTCAACTGACAGCTAAGTTAAAATACATGTTTTCTTATGAACTTGATCACATACAGTACTTCTCCGTCAACGCATAGTACAAAGTTGGGAAACTTTTAACGTACGTTGAGTACTTTGACAACTCTTAGTTGATTTGTTCTTTGTTTTAGTTTTGTTGTTCGCTCAAAAATAAAATAATTTAAATTCAAATTTATACGATTTGATAAACTTTTGGTGGTGTTATAAAAAAATAAAGAAAAAGTTTATAATTAAATCAATTTTCAATTATTTTCTCTCCGTTAACAAAGTACTCATTGTGACAGCCTTCTCCGTCAATACGTTTACGTCAATTGAAAAAGGCGACGGATGACGTATGACGGATTTTATGTGTCACGGCCTTAAGACATTAATACGTCAACACCAGACATCTGCAACAAGTCTAAACGAGCCTACTTATTCCCTAACGTTGAACACAAACAAGTATTTTTCAATTTTATACTCGTTCGCTTTTTATGCACAACAGAAAATGCATCAACAAGTGTAAATAATTTCCAACATTTCATGCGAATTGATATGTATAAAAACAAAAAGTCTTAGACAGTTTGTTTTTTGCAGAACTGCTTTATTGTGGGTGATCAGATTGCATGATAGCATGAAAATAAAATATAAGCATAAATACAAACAACACCAACTCTATGTATTTTGTTGGTAGAAATTTTGACTTTGGAAGTCAAAATTATAAATATGTATGTGTGCATGTTTCAAGCTGTGACAAAAATATAAATAAAAATTATTTATTCAAATACGAATACAAAATTACTTTAACAACTGAATAAATACTTGTTCCGGTAACAACACGTTGTCTTCGATGCAAAATTAATTTCATACACTTGACAACACAGTCAGAACATTCATGTTAGCACAAAACAATAAGTGAATAAAACTGAAAACAAGTGTTTTTCGCTTTTGAACAAAAACGATTAGATCATAAAAATTAATAATAAATTAATAATTAAGAGAAATCTTTATTGTTTTCTTTTTTTCTCCCAGCTGACTTGATCAAGGAAATTTGTCCTGTGTAAATCAGCATTTAATTAAGTATGCCCGAAAATTTAGCACTTGTTGCAAATGTCTGGTCAACACACAAAAAATAAAGAGAAGAGAGTTCATTAAATTCAGTTGGGTAGGCTGACTTCCAAAACGTCACATTTCATAACGCATCAGTACAATTATTATACAACCCATACCATTTCAAAACGCCGCCGCCAAGTATTTTTAACGCAGTAAGAAAGCAACCAAGGCATCGGTTTAATTGTTTCGGAACTTTGCATATGTATGTGATTTAAATACAGTGGCAATACTGTATACAAACTTTGTATACGAACGTTTTGGAAGTCAGCCATAATTTGAAAGAATATTGTTTTTGTATTTTACAGCAGTTTTTTTTATTTCAATAACGGTACATTAGTATACTCTTACAATGATTAATTACGTACAGTGTCCCGATACGTTATTAAATTCCATAATTGTATTCCGATCGTTTTTGATTTATATTCTTTGAATTTTGTATATTGATTTTACAATGATAAAGTTTTTTATTCCCATTAGGCGTTTTTCTAGCAAAGCTCACATTAAGCTTTTTTTTTATTAAAATTTATTGCACTGAGGCTCCTTAAAGTGAGCATGTATTTTATAATTTACTACAAATGATGTTAGTAGGAAATTCCTTGGCAATTCGATTTTGCATTTTTAAAAGTATTTAGTTTGTAGTTCGTTTTTTAAAAACTGAACTTTCGAAACTCAAACCACTTTCGAATAGAATTTACTCTGTAACATGGCTGTATATATTTTTCGTTACATAAAACGCAAAAGGGTCTTTACGATTTAAAAAAATTTTTCAGGAGTGTTAAAAAACAAAATATAAAAAGAAAATAAATGTTTGTACAATGTAACGTTAATTTTGATGAGCTATTTTGAATTCTCATTAAAACTTGCTGCAAAGAAATTGTTTTTTTTTTTTGGCGATCTGCGCAATATCTCAAAATATATACTTATTTTCTTATTCCAGATATTTCTGATAAGGTCATAAAGAATAATAATAAAATATCAACAGCAATTTCCGATAATTCTTCGACTGATTCTATCACAAGTAAATTTCCACGCAAATGTGGTCTACCACAATATTGCCACAATAAACCAAAAGATTCAGGCGAAGTTTGTCTGCGTAGTGCCAGAATAGACGCATTAGATTTTGATGAAGTAACTCATGTTGTTATGCCAAGTTTTTTGGTAAGAAACTTGGACACACCACAATGTTCGGATAAATCTGAAACTACTAAAGATGAAACAAAAAATAATGATCGTTTAGAGGCTGGCAGCAATCGCAATCAATTCAAAAATAATTTTATTTTAATGGACTTTCCAATGGAATATGAAAAATTAAAAGCTATTACTGAAATTCCGAAGATAAGCGGGTGCCATGATGGCAATAAAACTGCGCCCATGGTTCATCTATTGTGTATAAAAAATATTTGCAAGAATAAAAATAAATGTCGCTGTGATGATTGCTGTAAAAAGGAAAAAAATATGAATTCCAAAATACCGCGTATAATTTACAATCAAAGAAATCTTTAGTTAAAAGATCAAGATCAAACTATCAGGCAAATAAGTTAAGTTCTTTAGTAAAAGATCGAGTTTGGATTTCCAACGAGAAGAAATCACGGTTTTGATTTTTACTATTGCTAAACATTTGTATAAATCTCTGTAAATGCAATAAATAGCTTATATAATATCAACACAGAAAAAAATATTTAATATTTTTTTCAATTAACCCTTTAATTAAAAGTATAAAAAAAATTTAATTAAATATTTAATTTATTTAATTAAATTTTTAATTGTAATAAATAATTTTAGTTAATAAATGTATAAAAATTTAATTGATACTATTACTTTGTTTACTGGTGCAAATTTAATTAAATTTTTAATTGATATCACAAATTTTTTAATTGAAATCAATTTTTATTTTTTTCTGTGAACGCAAAAAAAACAATTTAATTCGTGGCAGGGCCAAGTAGGGTCCTGAAGGATGTCTTCTATTTTCACTGTTTTGATCATAAGTTAAGTTAATGAGCTTCCCAGCATTTTTGGTCAGTCAGGAGATATTTCTTAAGGCGTAAAGATTTTAATAAAGGGTGTTGTTTATAGAGTGACACAAGTTTAAATCATAATAAAACAAGGAAATATATTTTTAATATCCATGAAAGGGGCTTTATTGGAAAGAAAATTTTTCTGAAATTAATGTTTAAATATGATTTCTGTCATGTGGCTGGCGCGTAGAAGGCGCAATCTGGAATACCAATTCTCAACAACTTTTCGCAGCATTTGCGTCGGTATTTCGCCGATAACTCTTCGAATGTTGATTTCCAGGTGTTCAATTGTTTGTGGTTTATCTACGTACACAAGTGACTTAACATTATTCTAATGGGGTTAAATCACACGTGTAATGTGATAATTTTAAAACGAAAGGATTTTTAAACTCGCTTGGTTGTTGAAGGTGGAAATTATTAATGATTGTCCGTGAGACAAACATTAATCAATGGTTAAGATATTTACCATTTAAACTCTTACGTCACTTGAAAAACTTCGCACACGCGCTTGCTAAGCTAGCTAGTTCGGGAAATGGGCAGGGTTCTTGTTTTACACGTTGACGTTACGCGTTACACTACAAAAAAAAATTCACGTGTGCTTTTCTATGCCCTTAAATAAAGACAATAGAAACTACTCTAATTTTATTTCTCTAAGACCTTTAGAACGCGATGGTGACGTTCGTGGCCTCTATACCCACCCAACCTATGGTTTTCCATACGGCCTACTTATAGTTGGAAAACCCCACTTACACAACACCTGATTCCTTAGACCTAGAAGATTTACCTTTTTAAATAAATTATTCCATTTTCAAATTTATTTCTTATTTATTATCAAAAAAAAAAATAAAAATTTATCGAAACTAAATATTTATACATCCGTATCAACTATTTTGATCTAGCCTTACTAGGGTTAAGGTAATAGGGATAATAAAGTTTATGTAAACAAAAGAAAAATGAAACATACTAATTCATTATATGGCTAATGCCCTTTGTAAAAGCATATATATCTGTATATATACAAACATAAGTACGATAATGTTAACAAAATTTAAGATTTCAATGTAAGTATGTACATATGTATGTACATATATAAAAAAAAAGGGAAAAAAAAAAAATTGTGTTATTACAAAGAGAAGTTATATCGCTTCTCCTACATGCATTAACGTATTACAATAACAACAACAATACCAAACTGCATGTAGGGGAAGAGGCACAAATATTCTTTGTTTAAATAGTCGCAAATAAAACAACCATTAAGAGAACCAAAAATACATGAATAATTAGAAATAACAAAACTGATAATAAAATTTCTCCACTTACATTCTCTTATTTATGACTCCATCGTTGTATGAAGGCCTCCAAAATTCGATGAGTAGCTGGTTCAATTACCCAGCGGTAAAAATTGTCATTATTTAATCGCCGATGTAAGCAATATTTAGTAGCTATCAGTGATGATTCTGTCGCTTATATTACTACTTAAATTTAGCATAGGAGTGTCATAGGTCGTTTAATCGGTGCGCTTTCGCTTAAAGAGTAAGCAGCGATGTCAGTGATTCGCATTTCAATTGCGTTTACTTCATAAGCGAAGTCTTAAGCAACGTTAATGATACATCAATAAATCTTAGCAAGTTATGGTGTAATGCACGTTCATTACGGGTTAATTTGCATTTGTAAGCGATGGCTAGAACATAGTACCACTAGTCCCAATGATTTTATATGTATGTAAATACCTTTTTAGAAATTTACTTGTGGTGTAAGCTTTATGTTCTGCGATCAACGATAAACTAACAAACAGAAAAAGAATTGAAACAATTTTTGTATTTTTTTTTTAATGCCACTATTACGGCATTTTTGTTTTTGCATTTTTTGTGTATTAAGAGTAGAAACATACATTAACCAACCCTTCGCTTATTTTGTAATGGAAGTTATAATGAGTGGATATTTTTTTGCATTTTTTGTGTACTAAAAGAAGACAAAAAAAATTCCTAAACATTTTTGCAAATATACTCAACCAACTCTTCGACTATATTGTAATTGAAGTTATAATGAGTGGATAAAATTAATTAGATTACACATAGATAACATTTTAAGTACTTATATCGTTCGCTTAAAATGTCATCCTGATGTCATTGATTATTATCTAGGTACTTCGTTCAATTTACCGCTGGGTATTTACGCATTTAATAGAATTTGAAGAAATTATTTCTTCTCTGTAGGGTTTTAATGTAGGGGTATTTTTACAATACTCAAGTTAATGGGTATAATTGGAATGGTAATGAATATTAGGAATTTATGTTCTTTTTTTTTGTTTTGTTTTGTTTTAGGAATTAATATAGGGATATTAGTTATTTTAGGATATGAGTTAGAGTTTTACGGAAATGAAATGTTAAGGGAATTTTTACGAATTCATATTATTTATATATTAGGATTAATTATATAATTATAAGGGTGTGTACTAGTTGTTAGATATATAGGTGATATTTTAATATTCATGTTCTTTTATTCTTCATGAGCTAAGGGTGTTTTAGAAATCTTTAAGTTGATGAGAATTTTGGAGTTTTATTCATTTATATGGTGTTGTGGATGAGTAACGAAAACAAAAGCATTGATACGGTTGTATGGAGTCACTATTTAGGGATTCAGGTTTCTGCGGATGTTAAAAGGTGATACTTTTAATTGCAAGCAATGATGCCTTTATACATGCGATGTTGACTGGCAGTGCATTCAAATCAATAGATAACTGTTGTTATAACGGGATAATCCCTATATTCCGTTAGGTGATATGCAAATCAATATGGGTTAGAATTGCTGGTGAAGGTTTTATACAGAGTTTACTGTTAATATAAATATAAGGAACCAAAAACTCCGGACCAGGCCGGCTTCCTTCATAAAAATAAAGAAAGGTTTATCTCTGTTGCAATAAAAAAATTACAATAATTTTTCATTGTTACCTTGTGTCCAAATTTAAGAAAAATCCTTATTATCGCTGCCTTAGCGAAGTAATAAAATAAGGAATAATGTACTGTCTCGCCAAAAATGGTCTAATTGGTCACTAAATTTTTATTTTCTCGTACAATATTATATATTTATTTTATTTTATTTATTTTATTTTAAGTTTTTCTCTTAGTTATTTAGTTAGATATTTAAGTTACCCGCTTTTGATGCTAATGGTATGAAGTTCAACTTGAGAAAGAATGCATATATGAATTTTGTAACACATGTCGACTCTCATTGTTACAAGTTGCATTTTTTTATTTAATTCGAGTTGTTTTTTCGAATTCAATATTAAAAGCTTGAAAATACAGTTAATCGATATTTGCATCTCACTCATCATGTATATTGATCACTTACATTAAGTGTAAAATACATGTTATGTCGAAATTGCGAAAAGAAATAATTCAAAATATGATTGCCATTATACGCACTTTTAGATATTGGTGGACATAAGAAAATGAAAGGGACGAACCTAGGGGGACTTTATTTGTTAAATGTACACAATTAATAAAAGTACTTTGAATTTAAGGGTGTACAAAACAAACAAATATTTGCTCTGAGTGTTTTTTGAGACATTATTTAATAATTATTGAAATAAATAATGTTTGCAAAATTCTGATATTACACACGATCTTGGTGGACAATTAATTGTGCCATTAAGTGAAATTAGTTTTTCATCAAAAGTTTCTTTGGGTAAATCAATTGAAGCGGCCACTGCACGATGAGTTTGACGAATAGAACAATTATTTTGATTAAAAATTTTAACAATTTGCATGCATTGCTCTGGTGTAAGTCGATTCATTACGAAATTTCAAAGCAAACTGAACAAAAAGCAACTACCATCTGTTAAATGGGTGCTAAAATAAAGCAGTGATGTCAACTCAAAGTTGTGACACTATAGTAAACTATTGTATTGATTTAGTAATAATAATAATGAAAACGAAAGCACTTCTAGCAGGAACTATATCATTTTCATTCAATGCTTGTGAAGAGAAAGGATATTTCGAATAACAGCAAAATTATTATTATCTGATCACAAACCTTTTAATTTATTTGCATATAAAAAAAAATAAATTAGTGGTCTAAGTTTTGGCCCTCGTTATGCATACGTATGTTTAATAACAATAAAATCTTTAATGGCTTAATAGAGATGATGTTATTTTTGTTGAAATACTCGTATTTAATTTAGAACTCACTTGTAGCAAGCTTAAACTAAGCTCACCGACATAAGCCTTAATCTTAGAAAAGTGTAAATAGTAAATAGTTTATTAAAAATGGTTTAATAATAAAAACTAAACCTTTGTCTTAAATATACAATACGATAAAAAGTCTAATTATAGAATAAGATAGATATCTAATCATGCTTATAATAAGCTTATATTCGCAATATTATTGTAAGCTTGAGAATATAGCCAAAGACATACATGTAAAATATTCGTTTCATTAAAATTTGTCACTCATTCTTATTTCTCGACATACTCGTACATACAATTACAAATTATGTAAATACATATCTAGTTTATTTTCATTCTACCCCTCAATTTCCCCCTAAGCAAAGGTTAGTTAGGTTATATTTTATTGTAATGACAATCGATAAATTTGATAATATTCTATTTAATTTCTTTTGTCTCTCAGTGGCAAAATAAACATGTTACTAATGATTGTAACAGTACAGTATGTAATACGACACACTTGTTTGTTTATTTTATTAATTGGCATAACAATTATTTGATACTTTTTTTTTGAAAGTGATAAAATTTCAAAGATAATTATACGTAATTGTTATGTCAGTACATGCTATCATTTGTGCGTTTGTTTCAACATGTGTTACTCTTTCTTCTGTACAGGAAAAACAACGTGACAATTTTTGTTTTCGTGAAGTACAAAAATATTTGTTTAATATGAATTTAGAATTGATGTAAAAACACATGAGTATTTGCATTGTCCAAAAATGTGTCAATAGCAATGAAAGCATAATTTTTTTTTTTTTTTTTTTTTTTTTTTGATAATTTTATTATTTATTGAATCTTTAATTATTTAAATTGAATTATCAATAAGTTTTTCAAATCTTAAATCTAAAAAATATTAAATATGTATAAGTTTAGCCAATGCTAAACAAAATTTTTAATTTCAACGGTTAATATTTGTTGTTTTACATCTCTCGTGAACGGCTGAGAAAAAGAGTATCCCTTCTTTTCAGCCGGGTGTGGCCTCTATAATGAAGAATATTGCGCGCAAGTGGATTTGGGTGCAACTCAAGTTTTTTTATATATTTTTTTCGCGTGTTTTGAAAATACTGTCTTCACCAACGGAACGTCTAGGTCTTTATGTATTTGATGGTTTCTGACATACCAGGGGGCAGCTGTTATTGTACGTAGGATTTTATTCTGTCGCCTTTGAATTCTTTCGACAAAGATGTACAATTAGCTTTTTCTCGATAACTGTACAACTAGCTTAACACCTTGGCTGCCAAAGCCTTTTTAGAATTTTAATCGTTCAGTAGCAATGTCATTTAACAATTTTGTTCACTTGAGGCCAACAACTTATTTTTGTTCTTTTTTGTTTCTTAGTGCCTAAAAATTAGTTTTGACTACTCGCGACTTTATTTATTTATACCATTAAAAATACACACAGCGGCATGGGAAATACACCAAAATGTTCACCACAGGCCAGAGAATCCAAATTCCATGTAAAATTCCATATTAAAATGTACGAAAATGTGCGACGTGGCCTCACGGTAACATTTGGGTGTCGCATGAAAACGTGCGACGTGGCAGCCAACATCTTAAGTGTGCTTCAATTTAATCAGCCGTAAGCTAACTCAAAGTGAGCTAGCTTGTGTTTATTACAAACTTATGCAGTATGAGTGAGTACTGATTCATTGTAATGACAATACGTAGAAAAACTGAATAGCGGTTAATACAGACATTGAGTTAGATTTTGAGTCAGCTGTCACTTGTATCTGATTAACGATGAGTTACATTTTAGTTACCTCAAATCCCGGCAGGGATAATACAGGATTTCCCTTCTTATATATGTATGCACATATACATACATACATATGTACTACACACACTTACATATAATTAGAATGAATTACATACACACTTTTCGATAAATACACATGTACAAAAAATACAGACTGTTTAAAATATTTTACAATTTTCAACCATCAGTGAACAAAAAGGGGGTTTGTACGAAAAAATACATAAAGTTATTATTAAGTTAGTATACACATAACACTAACAAGCCTCAGAAGCATGATGGCTCGTGCGTTAAATTATAATCGAAAGATTCCATATTCAATACTGGGGCACACCTCATGTATTCATAAATTATTTCTTCATTTATTTGTATATATGTATATAACGCAATTTTTCAATTTTTGCTGATTTTCAATACGAAGCATCTTAAGAAAAATCCTTACCTTTCAGTTTAAGACCCGAGTCTCTAGCTCTTCTAGTGACTTCGGAAAAACGATTTCACGTGCAGACAGACGAACAGACGGATAGATGGACATGGCTCATTCAACTTCCCTATTTATAAGGATTCAGAATATATATACTATATGGACCTCATATAAATATTGTGGAAATTACACACGTAGTGACAAACCTATAAATACCCTTACCAATTTTGATGAAGGGTATAAAAAGGGTTTGCTTGTAGTTTGGTAACAATTTTTTCTGGAAAATCATGGAAAGTTGTCCCCCACAACCAAAATATTGATTATCCTAGGCCCTCAATTTATTTAACGATTTTCGAACTTGTTTTTTGTTTGATTGGGGTTTCTTGCAGTTTGGTCGCATGAATCGTAGGGGCAAGTTGACCCTGCGAAATTTTGGTCCGATAGAAATATTGGTGTGGTTCTCTGAAATATTGATAAATAAGTTATCCGCTACTAATGGGACGATTTTCATATGTTTTTTTTATTTTCTAAACAAAGATCTTTAGCTTTTGCATATCGATTTTTTAATCTGTTCGATTGGCTTTTATTATAATATTCCTTCAGAATCTAAAGTTTGCTACAAAAAGCTTAAATCTCTCAAAAACGTTTTTGAATTAAAGGGTCTCAATGTTTGTCTATTGTTTTTTTTTTGTTCTATAAAATTTATCTTGTTTTCTTTTCTTTTCGATACCAAGTGGCAGCGTAAAATATCCTGCAGATATGAAATAATGTCCTTTTTGGTTGTGTTTTTTTTTTAACAAATGAAATACAAGAACATAATGAAATAGCCTGGCGACAAAAGCTGAAAAAAAACAACAACACTTACACCTTCTCCCAATTTTTATTTTATAGAATAACAATAAAAGTGTGTTTTACATTAAAGAAAATTGTTCTTGAAATACTTTTGAAAACCTTTATCACATTACTAAAAGCATTATTTCATTTTAAACTTTTTATGAGCTTTACAAAGGGTAGGTATTTAAGTTGTTTATTTTATTTGTAATTTTTATTTATATCATCTAGGCAATTAAATATATTAGCAGGTGTCAGGTATGTTTTTGGATTTTTCAAATTCAGCAAATAATTTTCTAAAATTTTGATAATATTTGTGAGACTAGCTTTTATTTAAAAAAAAAAAAATCAATATATTTGTAAAGACTATGCCGCACTTAAATATTTTATAACAAATTATAAATTTCCACACTCATATTTTATTTGAAAGCAATGAAGGCTTGAATAAATTATTTAATATATAATTGAAAGGGTGTTTCGGATTCGGCATGCATATGTGTAACTCATCCGCTTGCTGTTTTATACACATTTACACCTCCAACTTAATTTTTTATTTCTTTGCTGTTGTGTGTTAAGTAAGTGTGTTTTAAAGGTCAAGAGGACAAACGTAATTTTTTATCTCTACAAAATTTACTTTAAAAGACAGATTTAGTCTCTCCTTTTAAAGTCAATTGATACGGACATTTTAAATTAATTTGCAGAAGAATATTGTAATGCAAATAAACCTATTTTGCTTCGTTAAATAAAAGTTTAAATTACAAACTTCTGGATATTTGGTTAAATTCGAACTTGTTTTTGTAAATAAACATGTTTGCAATAACTGAAGTATAAATATTTTAATTGTTTTATCGTTAACAATAATATTCTTAGCAATATTTTGCCGTAAAATATTTTTATGTAATTCCATAATGGCTACAATTGAAATTCGAAAAAAAAACATTTGTTAAGTCCTTTGATATTGCTTTGCGCGATAAAGTTTTATGTTTTTGCGTTTCTGTAAAATGTTTTGGGAATTTTATTAAGAAAAAGTATGGAAACAAACTTTAAATGGAAAATATTTGAACTAGATTTAACGAAAAAAAATTCAACACAAACAATAAAACAATAAAAAAGAAACTCTGAGAAAATAAAACAGAAACAAAAGTTGTTTTTTAAGCAAAAATTTGGTTAAAATTTGTACGATAAAAGAAAATAAAACTTTAAGGACAAAAATACAGTCTGGTTTTTATGTAGATGAAAGTTTTTTGTTTAAAAAATATACTGCGACATAATTAAACCTTGATATCAGGAAAAGCCCAAATATGCCTTAAAATTTATGTTTTATTAAATATTAAATATGCATCATAAAAGTAAAAATGTGCCAAGTAAATAACAAAAAAAAAAATAGGCTGGTAAATATTTGTTCAAAGCAGTTCCTGCTTAAATAAAAGTTGTTATCCAGGTAAAGCTGAAACTATGTTCCTTTGGGCATTAAATATGCAGATTTTAAAAATATTTTGACTAAATTACAGAAAAATATACTTTAAAAAGGGCATACAAATCAAATAATTTTTTTAATTTATAGTATTTATTTCTGACACCATAAAGACGATTAATCAATGCCGGACTGTTATTTAAATTATCCGGATATAAAATATTGTGGTCTTAAATTGCACAAGTTTTTCATATTTTCGCATTTATCAGCAAAATCTCATAAATGAGCCGTTTATTTTGAAAGTGGCATAAGTCACTTTTTCAAAAAAAACGAGTTAATGGCAACACTAAATAAAATTTAACGGTATCTATTCATTTTTAAAAAAAATTTCAATCAACAAAAAATAGGATTTATGCCACTTTCAAAATAAACGGCTCAAATGGTTTAAATATTCGGAAATCTCGATTATTCTCTTTAGAGATTTTCCATGATATAAAAAGTCGGTAGTAAAAGAAAAATCACAAAAAACATTCAATTAGTCCAAATATCACTACTGATAAAATATATGGAAAGCAGCCAGCAAAAAGATCTTAATAGTTATCCAATTTCGAAATAAGCACAATTATGCATTAAAAAGTAAAATATGCAAAAATTTGCCAGATTTCCAAAATTAATTAAAATTTTTATATAAATTCGAAATAAATCGATAAAATATGGAAATTTTTTTGGAAAAATGAATATTAAACAAAAAAAAAAAAAACTACGGGTAGCACTCCGGGAATGCCGACAGAAGTGAAAACGATTTGTGATTACAACAATACACATGCGTAGATATAAACAATTATATAAATACATGCAACAAATTTAACCACTTATCAAGGCGTATGTAACAGGTGAGCTTACTAGCACAGCTGACTGAGCTCGGTTTATAGCAAATTTTCATACAAACTGATATAGTTTGAAGAGAGTACATAAAAAATGGTTACAGTTTGGTACTCATACGTATTAAAATGCTTTTAATTTGTTTGTGTGTTTTGATATGAAGCGAGTGCTTTATACCAACAAAATACATGTTGTTTTTGGATTGTTGTACTTGTTGTCGAACTGCGCATACCTGCTAGTTTTGCCATGCCACTTATTGTAAACGCAAATGCAACTGCGCCCGAGAGGTTAACAACCTAAATTTTTTTCGCTCAAAATGAAGAGAGCGCCATCTTTGTGTACTCTTCTTAATCAGTTTCGCTCAAATTCAAGAGTGCGCTCTCTTTGGTGCACCAAAAAATTAGTTTTTTTCTCATATATGGCAACATCACCCACAAGAGAGGGCGCTCTCTTCATTTTGAGCGAAAAAATTTAGGTGTTGGGCCTTACTACGGTTCTCGAATCGACACACACAAATTTTTTTTTAATCTATTACAGCAGTCGAAGTCGAATCGAGAAGCGTAATAAACTCCAATATCTGTAGGTTGTTAACTTCACTCCGACTAGGCATTCGCACAAACAGAGATGCTACAAGCGTGACGGTGTCGCGAGCTCTGAGGTTTTCTCTCATCCAAAACCTTCGTACCGCGCCAATAGAAGTTTTCACTTAAAAAAAAAAAAAAAATATAAATCTGCTCTGGAAAATACCCAAATATACATAAAAAAACACAAAATAAAATAGGTGTGCAGTGTAGTACGAAATATTTTTTATATGAATTTAAAATAAAATTCAAAATCGTTTTTAACAAAATTTCTAAAGCTGTAAAAAATTTAAAATTTATAATCACAAAACCGTTTTATTTGGCTCCATTAAAAATGGCTCCAAATTTTAAAATAATATATGAGAAATGGCCCCAAAAAAATAGAAAAAATTGTCCCAAAGATTGTGTTGTTGGTTTTATTTATCTCTTTAGCTCTTGTGGCAGTAAACAAATAATAAGTTCTTTTACGCCAGGAAATCCAGCAGACGATATCGTTCAACATCGTGAGCCAGGGCGTAAATATTCAAGTTATTTGAAGATAGGCTTAATTACCTTCCCACCGGTATATAATATATAGTACTTTGTAATTGGCATGACCTTAAATAATTATTTTTCAATTTAGCACTTGTATTAGTGCCTACTACGTAATTCTCAAAATTCTTTAGAGGCTATTGATGATGTGCTGTGTACTTTGTGCGTACCATTTGCCTTTTTCGATTTCAAGCTGCATTTAGTTTTTACATATGTATGCGTGTATATATTTACAAGTGGACACTTGATGGCTGAAGCTTGAGCATTACAACTTTTATTCAAAATTACTTGAAAAATTCTGTTAATCATTGAGCGGAAAAACGATGTTATATTATTTAGTATTATTAAGTTCAGGGGATTTTCTTGTGTCATAGAAACACTGTTTTGTATCAAACAGACGGAAAGTGAGACACTTCACATACAACTGCAAAATTTAATACACAAGTCGTAATTTTTTTTTTTTTTTAAATTAATAAAAAAAACTTATTTTCATCGCAACATCCTTTTTATTTATTTGAAGTCAAACGAAATAAACAAGTAATATCACTTCGCTCCAACAAAATTTAATTATTGCCAATTCTTAAAAACGACTTTCGCAAACTTTATTAATATCAAAGTTAGAAATTATGTGAACAAAAACTTTTTCCTTTTTAAATAAGACTTCTTCGTTTCAGGCCCTAGCAATTGCATTATTAAAATCAAGATGTTGTCTACAGAATAATATTGACTGATTTTCATAATGAAACAATCATTATAATGGAATAAAAACGAAGATATTATTAAATTTCATATTCTTGGTTAAGGTTTTGTTACATTAGTTTTGACAAAACAGCTTAAGTACAATTTAAAAAATTTTCAGGAAAATTAAAATAGAGAGCAGAATTAGACTTTAGAAAATTAAATTTTAGGCCACTTCATTGATAATATTTTTATTATTTCTTATTAGAAAGGTAAAATAAACATTGCATATAAATTAAATGGTATTGGATATATCTTGAAGCTCGTTCCTCATTCCGATCTCAGTACTTTTAATGGTCGTAATTTTTATAAATTGGAACTAGGTTTTATTTTCACATAATTGATTTTGTTTAAATCTCACTTCAAAGAAATAAAGGACCACCTAGTACGTGAAATAATTTATTTTCGTTTTATCATATTTTACTTATTAAATATTTTGCTTTTTATTGATTTTATCATTTTCGGCGATTTTAAGTTCTAAACATTTTTTTTCCATTTTAAGGAGTTTTTGTGTTTGAAAATTTCAAGCTTATTTATGATTTTTTGACGTTGTGGATTATGACAGTGTTTTTTGGTTTGGTCGTTTTTCAAGTTTAGCGTTTTCTTCATATTAGCGTTTTTTTTTTCGTTTTTGTGATTTGATGGCATACTTTTTAATAATTAATTTAGATTGATGTTGCAGTTTCTATAATAATTGTAATTCTATCAAGTTTCTAATTATATTAGATTAAGCTTCACATCAAAATAACATTAGCTGATGTAATACCCGTTAATTTAGATTGTGGGTGGTTTGTTAAAATATTTCATTGCA
Organism: Lypha dubia; assembly: GCA_947311025.1. Lineage (NCBI taxonomy): Eukaryota > Metazoa > Arthropoda > Insecta > Diptera > Tachinidae > Lypha > Lypha dubia. The sequence goes on from OX371264.1 coordinate 55,454,509, forward strand.
ATTCAGCGGTGGCTTTAAAAATTGAAATAGAGTGCCTCTTACGGATTCCATTGTAAAATTACATTAACTGATCGAATACCATGTAAATTTTGTTTTGTGTGAATTTAAGTATCTTTTTAAGAGTTTTGTTTACTATGTTTATGCCATGTGTCTAGGGTTCACAATGTACTTACATGCATACGTTACAAATACTACATGTAACGTTGCGCGTTTTGGGACACCCTTTATCTTAAATAAATTTTTTAAAATTATAGAATTCACTCAGCAACAAAAATGAAGTGCACGTATACGTTTTTATTATTGTTTGTTTCTAGTGCTGTGCCACTACTCGCAAGTGTTCACCAAACTAATTTTAAGCAATAAATACAAATTATTTTAAAAATATCCAAAAAATAATTTATATATTTATTAAATTGAGTAACAGTTGGTTCTTAATACTCGGGTGCAATAAATGACTTCATGAGTTAAAAGAGGAAACGCAACAGGCATGAAGAGAAATAAATATTTTCAACATGAATTGATTTAATTAAAAATAAATTGTTGTTAATTTGCATAGAGAAAAAAATTTATAAAAATAAAAATATTATTAAGAAAATCCAACAAGAATTTTTGCAACAATTTGCAATGCCCGAAGTTTAAAAATAGCTATTCATAGTTTATACATTTACTACGTGTAGAATGAATTTTTTAAACAAAAAATTTGTAAATTTTTATTAAAAATTCAAGAAATCCGTCACATTTTACGCCTTTTACAGTTTTTTTGTTTTCTAATTTAATGAGAAATTTTTTTTTAAATATCTTTTCAGCGACACTTTTGAAATTTTAAATAAAAAGTTTATTTTTAAAATATTCATTAAAGGAGAACAATTAGGTTATTCTGTATGTAATTTATAGAATAATTTCAGTTTCAAGATATCAAAACGTAGTATAGCGAGATACGATTGCAAAGCATTGAAATATTTATTGAAAAACATGCTTTTGTTCAAAATTAATAATCGGTAAACTATTAAAGCCTGAAAATAAATATGAAAGATTTTATTAAAATAATTCTAGCAAAAAAAAAAAAACAAAAACGACTTGAATAAAAAAAATTTAAATCGGCTTGCTAAAATTTATATGTGACAAATATTTCGGAGGACTACTTGTCCGTTATGGGACCAAACTGCAAGAAAACGTTTCCATCAAAAGAAAAAAATCGTTAAAAAAATTGAAGATTTTTACGATAATCTTTTCTCTTAAATCTTCTTTTTGGGAGGAAAGGGAATAATTTTTCCCTATTAAAATTATTATGGAACCAAGCTACATACACACTATTTCAAACAAAAAAGAAATGTCCAAATTTGGTCAATTTAGAAGTTATTGGATTGTTCTGATTTTCCTACAACAAAACTTAAAAAAAAAAAAAAAATTGAAGATCGGTTCATAAATGATTGTGATGGGGTGGAGGCTCAATCATTTAAAAAAAAACTAACCAACGGCCGACACAATCGACCGGTTGCAGGTTGCTGGGGGAAAAAAATTAGTTCCCAGCCCACTTTGGTTCTGATGTTATCCCATTGTGTTACCTGTAGGGAAGAAGAGTGCAAGAGAAGACGGAGATTAGGCATAGGAGAGTCTAGAAAGGGTCGAAAAGAATGACCGAAAAAGTGAAGGTGTGAGTAAGTGGAAAATTGATGGAAGGCATGAAACTTGTAATGGTTATGGGCAAGTTATGAAGCCCGCTATTGGGCAGTCAGTGAGGGGAACCATCCACTGCTCTTGAGAAAGAAGTTAAGGCTTCCGAGTTTCGCTGCTGAGAGCTCAGAGAGGGTACTGAGGCATCTTTTACCGTATTCTAGATGTAAATAGTTATTTTTTATACTCATAGAAAAATCATCATAAAAAATCTCTTATAAAACCGACATACCTCGACCAAAACTACAATTATTTAATGATAAATTTGCATTAATTCACAGATATGAAAAATAAAAAAGAATGGTTAAATGAAAAAACAAATTACCTTCTATAGAACTAAATTAATTTTCTTCCTACAATTCTCTCTCATCTTATTAAAGTTGTTACTCTCTTTGCAACCCAAATATATAAAAAAAGTATGGTTTCCATGGACATACGAGTATATTAATTGTAATTTTTGTCATTACTGCGAACTTGCTTCTTATTATTAATATTTGTTGATAATAGAGGCTAATATGTTCGTAATTTTAATAATCAGAGAAAAATTAGACATTGGGCGCCTTCAGCAGAAAAACCTGCTAATAAACAGTTCAGATGTAGAAGCTTTTGATTTGATTCATTTTTCTGAACGATGTGCTCACTTTTTTTGTAAAAAATATAAAAAAATGAAACTCTTCAATTAATATTATTGAATTTTATTTTGTAAAAAGTTTCACAATATTTATTTGTGAATTTAAATGAATTAAAATTTAAAAATATATTATGAAATTTGATTCGAAAGTCAAATTGTATTTTTTCTTTGCTACCTAAAACAGTGAGCGCTCACTCAACATGTGAGTAATCAAAGCGTTCAGCAGATTGTTAAGCAACAGTTGTGTAGCAAACTGTGTCTCCTGCACGCGTCGCACCCATTGTTAAAATATTTCACGCATCAAAGGAAAAATTTAATATCTAAACATCACGTATTTAACTACACGGCTGAATAGAACAAACGTTTTTTTTTTGTTAGATATTTGGCTCTTCTTAACTGTCATAAATTAAAAATTTAGAAGAAAATTAAAATTATATTTGTGATATTTTCAAGCAGCCTAATGTTTATTAAATGGCAAAAAATTCCGCAAACATAATTATAAAAATTTATAAGTTTCAGATGAGATCTGAAGGTGGTAGTGATGCGCTTTACGAAAAATTATATTGATTTGGAGTTTTTGCTTGTTCTTCTCAATATTGATTATGTCTCATCCACTCCGAATGCAAAGCCACGAATCTTAGTCGTATAAATATTTCTGTCATTTAAAATCTTATTAAACATTATTTTTGCATTCTTTTGTGCATTATAAAATTACTAAAAGAGTTACAAGATGCAAATATTAAATTCTTTTAATTTTTCTTTATATTAACTCTGTAATGACTGTTAACTTTTTGCAGCTTTATTTTAAGCATAATATTAAAAGCTTTTTTCTTATCGCTGACAATTTGTTCATTATGATGATGAAGATAATTAATGCCGACTTTAATAAAGATGCTTAAATGAGTTGACTTCATATAAAAGGGACAAACTTCTTAAAATCATAGAACTTTGAAATTACAATTTCCTTTTGCCGTAAAATGGAAAAGAAAGATGTCATTTGAAGTAAATTTATTGTTACTGATGAGTTGGTATTAGCAAACAACAAAAAGTAGCATATGTATAAGTTAGCTCATAACAAATAAATTAAATTTATATGTAACCCAGCGGCGGAATTTTGGAGGCCTTCATTTATAAGGCCCTCCGAAAGGCCTTCCTAGAGCTTCTTTTAGATTTTTGTACTCATGCGCGCTTTCCTTCTCACGAAGGCATTATGGAAGGCCTACCAACTATCTTCTAAAAATGTAGTGTTTAATATGGGTATGTACTCGTATATATCAATAAATAAATAAACAGTTAATCCTGAAATTCAACATAATACAATAATCACTATTTTGTAGAGGTGATATTTTGGCACTTTCATGAGTTTTTACTATGTTTTTGCATTTCTAAATTTGTGACTGAATAAGGCTTTCTATCAGTCCTGTGTATGAGGGGAATTTAGAAGGCCTTGGCTGGATAATGGGGCAAGAGACCACACCACGTAAGGCCTTCCAGAAGGCCAAATAAAGCCTTCTAGAAGGTCTGCTTAGTGCTTCTTTCCGCCGCTGGGTAACATATTTTTTTAAAAAGTCTGTCTTTGTAAGCAAGTACGTGACATTGTAAAATTATTATTTTAGTATTTTAATTTTTAGTGTGTGCGTGTTTTTGTTTATACATACATAATTATGTGTATATGCACAAAATAAAAAATATTTTTGTTTTATAGGAAGAATTAATGAAACAACTGAAATAAGTGTGCAAACTTTCAATACCAAGACAAATCTGCCCACGTAATTTCTTGTTTTTTTGGAATTATCTAGATTTTATTTATTTTTTTATAGCCGACCATTTCTAATATTAGCCAAATTAGTTTCCCTCTTTCATATGTGTGTTTTTGTTGGAGGAGGAGAGGAATTTTTTAAAGCATTTAATGATTAACAAATTTAATGTACACATATCCCTCATATAACGTAGAGGTTATCTTATTATCTTGTCTTATATCTTGTAAATGAGAAATTTTGAAAATTGTGTTATTATGCAAAAAAACAAAACTAAAATTACTTTGAATTATATTTTAAATATAAAGACATTTATTATATTTACATTTGCTAGCTCTGTAAAGCTTGCAAATTATGTGTTCCCTAAGAGGGGGTGTATCTGATTTCCAGCAGACCTGGCTGTTGACATACACTGAAATAAAAACGTTTCGTAATGAGAACTAAACCTTTTACATTAATATAATGAAAAATTTAATTAAAGACATGAAACATTTTATTGCAGTGATAAAAACTTACATAAAACTTATGTGCAATTTTTCAAGCACATTTGTTACATTTAGAAATTACATCTAGAATACGGTCGATTATATCGGCACTTCATTTACTGGAATGTTTACGATTCAAAAGCCGAAAAAAAAGCTACATGGTTTTTTGTGAACGAAAGCTGCAGGTAGTAAAAAATGGGTTTGTTCAATCCAAAATTCCAAAATTTTAAAGATAATGGGAAATATATATATTCAATTTACATATACATACATACATACATACATACATACATACATATAGTATGTGTTATTATACATTCTCACATTCCGTGATTTTATTATTGTTTTCAATATCGGCATTGAATCTTTATTTGGTGTTTTCTGCATAATGATTAAAAATGCTTTGAAAATTGCATATTGGCATATAGTTTCCGATAAAAAGCCCTCACATTTCTACTTTCATATAAGGCCACTTAATTACAAGGACCCCACGTTAAATGTGGGATTTCTGTAAAAATTTGCTATTAGAAAAAATTACCTTAAAATGTCTTTGAACTTAATTATCTCAAAATAAGAAGGAAATTTATGTCTTCTTTTGCGAAGTATCATTAAAATTTTCTTATAAGATTTTAATTTTAATAGAATTTATGAATTTATGCCCATACACTACGGATCATATGAAGGAAAAACATTCAAAAATTCAATACAAATATTGAAACACTCGAAAAAGTATTGTTGGTTAATCCAATAAATTTTAGTTGGTAATTTGCAAAACAAATCTTGTTAGTTTATACATACATGTATGTATGTGTGTATTTGCTTTTATTTGTCGATTGTAATATTTTGTTGTAGCAGAGTTGTCTCAGGCAATGTGCTACAAAGATGTTAGTTCGGTTTTTAATAGCAAAATTAGAAAGTTAAACGAAGAACAGTGTTCCCAACTTAAAGTTTTATACCTCTATAAAAAACATCCTCTATAGTTTTTATTGCTTTGTGCAATTTAAACTAACAAAATTGGTTTCTTTTGCTCTTGATTTTAATAAATAATTTAAACTCTTAATAATACACTACCCAAAACCATTAATTATGATTAATGTGCTAAACTAATAGTTAATAATTTTCAAGATTATGTGTCTGAACACAATGTTTGCGGTGCGGTGTGATTTCTCGTTGCGGGAGAGAAAAATAAACATAATACAACGGAAGACGACGACGGCAATACTTGTCATTGATTGTTTACATTTTTATTAATTTATTTCTGCATACTTCAAAATCGCATCGAAGCCGCACCGCAATAAATTATCGCTACCTTGTGTTCAGACTCTAAGTCATAAAAAATTACATTTAAAAATAAAGAATCTAAAAAGCACAACATATGATTGGAGTTTTCGAAAAACTTTGGTTACAACAAACACGTGTTGCCATTATTTTGTCTCATGGTCATTGTCGTAAATCAGACTGATTTCGAAACATTTATGTGAATATTCAGTATGTGTGTATGTATGTATGTATGTATGTATGTATGTATGTATGTATGTATGTATGTATGTATGTATGTATGTATGTATGTATATATGTATGTATGTATGTATGTGTTCTCATTTTTTGTTTTCAATAAAAAAATTAAACAAATAACAAACAAAATTCCAAATGACGAATATGTTTTATTTATAAATTTTCTATTAAACAAAAATTTGTCTTTGTAATATTTGTACTGGCTAAAGTTCGTACATGTTTATAATCAGAGAAATATTAGGTAGACATTGTTAACATATTTCGAGTAACAAAGTAAAACTTTAATATTTATACATCCCTTTTGTAGACTTTTCAACAGCACTAGCTGAATAGAAACAAACGTTGTTTTTCGGTAAAAGCCACTATATTAGTGCTGGCAAAGTATTGAGTAGTGGGTACCGAGTATCGAGTATTCGCCCTTTTTTTTTGGATACTTAATACTCAAAAGTAGTTACTCGATACTTTCAGAGTTGTATTTTTAAGCAGTTGAGTGGCTAAAATAGTGTATAAAAATACATCACTGTACAAAATTAAACCAACCGCCGAAATACGAGTAAAGCTGTCAATAAAATAAAACAACCACATGTGATTAATTACATTTTAAATGTACTTAAAAATGTATATTAGTTAAATATGTATATATACATACATGTAAATATTATATTTTAATTTTTACATACATACACAATGTATTACACATGCAGGCACATATGTATGTTCATGCATTTATAAATATTTTCAATTCTTTAAACAAATCAAAACACTAATTTTCCAATGAACCCTTATATGCGTAACAAAATTTTTTTTGATAACAATTAAATTATTTCTTAGGTTGTTAACGTTGAATTAAAAGTTAGCTTTACATTTATTTTTGATTTAATAATACAGATATACAAAACCAATAATAGTTGTAGATCTATTTTTAATTTTTGAAGAAACTACTTCAATATGCAGATAAAAACTATGCGTTACAAATTCATAAAATCCGTTAAAAGTATCGAGTAGTATTGACTACCCAAATGAAAAGTATCGAATATTATTGAGTAATGAAAAGTAGTAGAATTTGCCAGCACTACACTATATGTCAAAAAAAAAAAATCGAACATTAATCAAAAATATACTTAAGTTTAAAAATCAAACCAAAAAAGTTTGTCTTAAGTAGAACAAAAAATCAGGAGATTGGGCATTATAGGATATAATTCGGTGGCAGCACTGTAATGTTTAATATATAATAACAAATAAAAACAAAAAATAAAAAATTCCCCAGCTAGCATCCAGTAGAAATAAGTCACGTATTCTATTTGTATTTGTAATTGTGTATAAATAGAGTATGTAATGACAAATAGTGAAAGGACATTTGCACATGAATACTGACGAGGTTTAGTGGCTTTTACCGAAAAACAACGTTTATTTCTATTCAGCTAGTGCTATTGAAAAATCTACAAAAAGGAATGTATAAATATTGAATATTTGCTTCGTTGCTCGAAATATGTTAAGAATGTCTACCTAATATTTCACTGATTATAAACATTTACGAACTTTAGCCTCTACAAATATTAACAAATATTAATAATAAACAGTTCGTAGTAATTTAAAAAATTACAATTAATATACAAATTTGTCTTCTTGTGTATTAAGTTGATATATTTTTCAACTGCTTAAAGTTTCTTGAAATAAATTTCATTTTAAATTAATTTATTTTTTTTTTGATCAAAAACAAAAAAATTAAACACTTATCCAATTTACCTCTGTCACAGTGTGTCGTTTAATGGCCATTAACAACATACATTTTACAGCTTGGCATTGAGTTGGGATGTTTGAATGTGACAACAAACAACTTACAAGAGTGTCAAGCATGTTGAAGCAGATGTTTTTTTTTTCAAAATTCATTTGTTTGTTTTTTAAGAAAAATTCTGATGTGTGTGTATTGCTTTTTATTTGCAAAATAAAAATAAATTTTTTTCGTTGTTAATTTATGTGTTTGTTTTGGTATGGAAAATTTTTAAAATTTAAAATAATAATAAATTGTATATAATATTTCATATTTTAAAATTTCCAATTATCTCTGTTTGAAAACTGATTTATAATATGATTTTTCTTTAAAATACAATATTTGAATGAATAATTTTTTAGAATTACCGTCAATTTTTCTTTTTACTTTTTTTTTGTGTCACTCCAAACATTTTATGTGTATTTTTTTATTTTAAAATTGATTTTGTGGCGAATTTTTTAAGCGATTATTTTTTGTTTGTTTATAATATAACATCCGCTGGCCTTGACTTTATCTTTTGCACCATAATTTGGTTGCAGCAGAAATGCTTAAAAATATCTTTATGTCAGAAATCATTTTAATTGTCCAATTTACAATAAAAATATCAAAAAGAAAACATTAAGATATCAAAAGTTGCTTTTAAGAATAAAGTAAAAGACATGCCAACATTCATATGTTGTACATTAATAATTAGGGTGGCACGATCAATCGATTAATCAAACATTTTGATTAAATTAAATCATTTATTTAACTAAATAAATTTAAATTTAATCGATTAGTTATCGTTTTGAATAGGCAACAAACTTTTCTTTCTTATTAAATAATTGATTATTCAGAATATTGTTCAGCATTTGTTTACTACAATTAAATAAAATAGTTGTGACATGTAAATTTCGTTAGAATTTACCAAAGAATTCATGTCCGGCTTTTATTTTGTACGTAAACATATACTCAAGCTCATACACATACGCACGAAGGGAAATATTTCTGTTTTATGGGAATCTTTAATCAATTAATTTCTTTCGCTTAATGTTATTAAAAAAAATCGTTCTTACAAAGAATTTTTTATTTAATTTGAAATCGCATTTTTTAAAAGTAATAATATTTTTACGACAATAATTTTAAATTCAAATGGAGTAAAATCATCAAAATTTTAGCTAATTTTTTTCAAGTGTTTGCAAACAGATGACTCTGAGGGGTAGGTGAAGGCATGTACTTCGAGAATCTAAAAGCAAACTTTAGTCATGTACAAGGTGACTAATTGCCTACGATATTGACGGATATTCCATAAAAATATGAGACTTTTCAGCAATGATAGACCCGCAATCAGTTCCCTAACAGATATATATTTAACATCCAATCTAGTCTAGTAATGTTCAAGATCACTAAACGGAATGTAGAGACATTCAAGCACAACAGATCAGAGTAGTCAACAATAACGCTGACAAGGTATTTAAAAGGGTTCTTCATTGGTCCTTTGGCGGTATTCCACTTTTTACCTGCAAAATGAAAATTTATTTGGAAATTTTTTTTTGTAGGTCCACCAATCAATGGATGACCCCTCCCCCCACTAAAGTAATGCATTGTACCTGAGCTTAGGGAAAGGGATAAGGTAGAGAAGATAGATGTTGAAAATGCTAAGTTTTAGGGCACTGTTGCAACGCCTCTGGTATTAAGTAGTGCATTAACTTTATTAATCTGTCTAAGCAGACATTTTATTAATTGTTTTACTTCTCTGACGGTTCTACTAACCGACGAAGGAAGGCGATGCTGTGTATATTAGCTTGGAACAGTATCAATCTCGCTGCCGGAAAAATTGTTAGTGACAAGCGCTTTGCGTTCATCATTTAAACAGTCTAGCAACAGTTATTAGAATGGCACACATGAAATTTATGATGTTGATGACTTGCTTTTATCAGGGGTAAGACTGGAAGTCTTTAATCACTTATGCTAGCACCACCCTCTTGCCCAGCATAGACCGGTTAGAGTTCTACTTTAAGGATCTCTTGAACGATGTAGCCGAGAACGAAAATGATGTGCAGCAGGAACCACTTGAATCTCCAAGTCGTGAGACGATCAGCTTATGGAAAAATATAAAAGACTTTGCCTGTACAAATATTAATAATAAACAGTTCGTAATAATTTAAAAAAATTACAATTAATAGACTTTGAAACATGTTACTGCCCCATGTGGCCTGGTTCGGGACTTTATAGCTGCATTTTTGGGGGATATTACCAGATCATCTTCTCGTGTTTAATTGGAATATTCTTTTGTTAACTCAACTTGTAATTTTATCATCATCAAATTATTTGTTTAGAAGTGGCTGATTTAGTTACGAACTATTTTAGGTTTTGCAATGGTTCTCGTAAGAAGTAAAATGTGAAAGTAAAAAAAAAAAACACCTGACTGATCATACACATACAAATTTTTTTCTCTAATTATGCAGACATTTTTGGTTAAAAATATGTTTGTCTGTCATTTTGCATTTTTTTTAGCTTTTGACTAATTGGAAATTTGATTATTTTTAGACAATTTGTTTGATGGTTGAAAATTTTTTAAATCTGTTTTACATTAAATATTTGTAAAAAAATTGTGTATTCTTTTTTAAAAGTTTCAAATGATTTTCACAAAAAAATTTCTTCTTTAACACTAATTGACGAGTGATCAGTGGAAATTTGTTATGAATTTAATGAAAATTGATTGATGATAAACAGAAAATTTTATAATTCAATGCATCATAAGAAAAACTTATTTCTCATATTTTTTTCTTTTTCATATTTTTCGGTTTTTCATTAAATCAACTGTTTGCTGCAAAATATTAATTTGATAAATAATTTGCAAAATTTCTTTTAATTTTTCCGTATTAAAAATGATTATAAAAAACCACATTCCTCAATTATATTTGATTTGTTAGAAAGCATTTTTCGTAAAGTGCGAAAATAGATAAGATCGTGTATGCATGTGTGTATGTGTGTGTGTGAGTAGTGCGTCTTAAAAATATAATTATAAATGAACAGTCATCTATATGCCAAAGCCAAAAACAAGCAAGCAAAACAAATGTTTCTTTTATGTTTTTGGTTTAAATGATGAAAATTTCTTTAAAAATTTTTTTAATAAATACAAAATGTGTGGGCGTCTGTCTTTATTCGTTTATTTTAAATTCGCGCTCTTGAGTGAGATTTTCTTGTTTGTTTTTTTTTTGTTCTTTTTTGTTCTTTTTTGATATTTTTGGAAATTATATTTTCTAAAAAAATTTTCCATTGAAATATTTTTGGTAATGATGTGTGTCTAAGAGAATGAGTGAGTATTGTAAGGAATTGAGTGTTTTCTGTTCCTGAGTATGGGTGGGTGAGGCGTAAAAATAACGTTAAAAACATTCATATGAATAACAAGACGTTTATAAACTCTGACATCAGCGAGGATCAGTATCAGTCTACTTTGGTTTTTTAACAAAGCAACTTTTCCAAACAAGCAACAGAAAAAAATCTAAAATGTCTCTTGAACGTGCTATTAAGGCTAAGGTGAATATTAATTAAGTGCAACAAAAAAAAAAGGATTAAGAATCCATAAATTAAATTAAAAAGTGAACACTAAAAACACTAAAAAATCAAAACTATAAAACTTTGTGGAAAATTTTCAATATTTTCAAGGGCAGAATTCATGAATAAATAAAGTGATTAAATTTTTTCCAATGCAAAAGTCTTCCACAAATTCTTAAACGAATATAAAAAATACTTTGCTTAAACTTTGATTTTTAAAAAGTGGAATTCTGTTAACATTTCACAGTATTTGAAATCTGGAAACTTTAAAAGATTGAAAAAATAATTAAAAATATTTTTTTTCAACATACCAAGAACAATACAAAAAATATCATGAGCTTTTCAATACTTAAGTGAAATAAATAAAAGTTTTATAGTGTCATTAAAACTGGCTGCTTTAGAACGAACATAGATGAAATGAAATTGAAAATTTAAAAAATAATTTGGGACTTAGTTTTCCATCGAAAGAAAAAAATATATGTATCAAAGGTGGAGAGAAAACTCCTCGAAATGGCAGATGTCCCCATAATGAATAGATAATAATGAAAAGATTTTATCATCTTTGTTTTATTCTTCTTTAAGATCGCTGGCAAGCGTAACCCTGAAATGGACAAAGAAGCCCAAGAATGGGTTGAAGCTCTTTTGGGTGAAAAATTCCCCGGCGGTGTTGACTACGAGGAACATCTCAAGGACGGTCAAGTTTTGTGCAAATTGATTAACATTTTATCACCCAATGCCGTTCCCAAGATCAATTCTTCTGGTGGTCAATTCAAGATGATGGAAAACATTAACAACTTCCAAAAGGCTTTGAAAGCTTATGGCGTACCTGATATTGATGTCTTCCAAACTGTAGATTTGTGGGAAAAGAAAGATATTGCCACAGTTACCAACACCATCTTTGCTTTGGGACGTGCTGTAAGTTAAAAAACAACAACATAAAAATAAAAAAACTCTACAAATATTGAAAACTAATTGATAATCTTTTAAAAATCTTAGTGCTACAAGCACCCTGAATTCCAAGGTCCCTTCTTGGGCCCCAAGCCCGCTGATGAATGCAAACGTGATTTCACCGAAGAACAATTGAAGGCCGGCCAAACTGTCATTGGCTTGCAAGCCGGTACCAACAAGGGTGCCACTCAAGCTGGTCAAAACATGGGTGCTGGCCGTAAAATCTTGCTCGGCAAGTAAATGTTTCTGCTATCACACAACATTTTGCATTGCGCTTTTTAGTTTAAGTAAAAATTCCTTAAAAATACACACATACAACTTTCATTTTATTAGAAACACCAACAACAAAAATGTTTATCTATTCTGTACAACTACAAAAAAAAAAAAAAAATACACAAAAATTTATTGGAAGAAAAAATTGTATTTATAATTGAAAAGTTAAAAATCACACCTTTTTGTGTATTTTACTATTTAAAGTAAACATAAGTTTATTTTTAGGTTAATTTTATATATAAAAACAAAATGTAAAAATAGTTAAAATAATAGAAAAAGAAAGAAACGCGTTTCGAATAAAAAAAAAATTAAATTCATGTATAAACTGATCACCTTTAGAAAAACTAGTTGCTTTTAAATTTCTTTTCACTTCTATTCTAAATTATGAAGCCTTCAAGAAGTTTGAAACCAAAGTATACAAACTGAATTATTATGGGCTAAATAGCGAAATTAAGAAATTTGAGGAAAATCAAAATAATTCTTCTCAAGCTTTTCTTGGAATAAATAATTATGTTATTTAAAACCGACTTTATAAAAAAACCAATCGAACTGATTAAGCTCAATCCGCTACATAATATAAGGAGAGTTTTTTTATAGAAGTACAAAACTTCAAGATGGCAACACTTTTTTAACTAGCGGTCAGTTTTTCAGCTGCCAAGTGATTTATGTTTAGTTTGGTTTGGCTTGGCTTTTCAACAAGGCTTCCAAATTGTGCAAATTAATTTTGAAAATCATGGTTTTCTGCGAAATACGTATCGCACAGAAAAAAATAAAAATTGATTTCAATTAAAAAATTTGTGATATCAATTAAAAATTTTATTAAATTTGCACCAGTAAAAAAATTAATAGTATCAATTAAATTTTTATACATTTATTCTCTAAAATTATTTATTACAATTAAAAATTTAATTAAATAAATTAAATATTTAATCAATTTTTTTTATATTATTAATTAAAGGGTTAATTGAAAAAAAAATTAAATATTTTTTTCTGTGCGCGCACTACGTTCATTTTACGCTCAACATAATCGTCCAACAGAGCAATTAGTTTTGTTTGGGGATGATAATCCTCAAGTGTATGTTGAGATACCGATACACTCAGAAAAACTGACTGCACAAGAGCTTGGTGGGCTGGTGGAATCATTGGTCCGTACTTCTTTAAAGACGATGATGGTCAGAACATTACAGTCAACGGTTAACGCTTTAAAGCATTTATTACTGACTTTTTCGTTCATCAATTGAACAACCCTGATGGGCTGGAGCTGTGGTTTCAACAAGACGCCGCAACATGTCACACAGCTCGTGCCGCAATTGATTTATTGAAGGAAACGTTTGGTAACTGCATAGTTTCACGTTTCGGGTCCATTAATGGGGAGGAGGACAACATTCGCAGCGTTATTACCGATATATATTTTTAGTTTAAATTTCACTTCCATGAAAAATTAAAGTACTTTCTTAAATTAAAATTAAAATTGAATCGGTTCATAAATAGCCGATTTATTTATTTAACTGAGAAATTCTCCTTATTGTCACTTTAAGGTAACACTGATACTAAAGAATAGAGAAAAGATCCTGAACATTTTGGAAGAATCTTTTGTTTCAATAAACATTTTACTGACCGGGTTATTTCCAGCCTATTGAAAAAAATAGTTGGGTTTTTAATATTTTCAAAAGAATAGTTTTTTTATAATTAAGTCTGCCGAAACATTTGCAAATGTTATAAAATTATTACGCTTACTTCTCAAAAGAATTGGGAGGAGAATCATAGCCTCCTTTGACCCTACTATTTTTTTTTAGCTACACTTTCAAAAACTGATAAAATATTTTTGTACATTCCAAAAAAAAAATCATTTTATATGACAAAAAAAAAAACACAAAAAAAAAAAAACAGTACCATCTATTTGGGCGAAACCCCCAAAATTGGTTCGATTTTAACACTGTTCAAGTTCAATTGCATCTAACTTTCAAACTGAAAGAGATGTCGGCATAAAGCTTGCTGCATTTTACCACTTGCTGTATTTTTGAATAAATTATCAATCACTAGATAAATATACTCGTAATCTAAAATAATATCATGCAAATATTATAAAATACATAGTTTTGATTGAACGCATTTATCTCTGAAACTTAAGAGACATTTTAATATTCAGACTTAAAGGTTTTTCAAATTTTTAAAATAAGTGAAGTTATCAGTAAAAATTCGTACGAAATAACTTTGCTTGTATTCAGGATAACAATGTTACTCAATACGTATACTTACTATTGTTATTATTTCATATTATTAAGTATACGTAACTTTTTAAATAGTTTCATAAAGTGCGGTCGGTCTACACATAACTTAAAATCAATAACTTAAATATTAATTTGTTGTTCATGTTTGGAGGAGACCGCTCATGTTAAAGTTATAACTTAGTTGTTATAACTTTGCGCTCAACCAAAAATTCGTTGATTCAACGAATTATTCCTTATTTTTCACCCAAGGAACAGGTTCCTTGATTCAACGTATGGCAATTCATTGGTTTGTTGAATTGAACGTACCAGTTCGTCAAATTTCGTAATAAAAATTTAAAAAAAAATTTAACAGAATCGAGTCAGTAACGAGAGGTATGATTAGAATTTTCTCTTTTCTTTAAAAATTTTATCTTGTACCCTTTTTGAAAAGCTCAATACTCGTATTTCATTGCTTGCCTTATTTACTCTTGGCCTTTGTGTGTTTTTCCACAAATAAAAAAAAAGAAAAAAACTTTTGAAATAAATGTTTCATCACGACCAAATCTTGACTAGTTGTTTATTTATCTGTCTGTCATCTGACAATAAAGATGTTTTGAAAATATATATTTTTTCTATTTGACTTTGTGGCAGTTGCTTGTTTAATGGTTGCCAATAATGGATATTATTCTTAATTATTTTGGTGTTAATGTTAGAAATAAAAACATCAGAAGCAAAGAGCTTAAGGCAGCACATCACTGTTAGAGTTTTCGAACAACTCAGTGTGAAACTCATAATAAATACATGATGAGTATTTTCATTACTGTTTGTGGAAGTGATAATGATGTCATTTGAATAATACGCTTTAAATACGCACACATACACACACACACAAAATAAAAAATCCGTACTAAATTGAAGTATTTTAGGATTATTTTAGCAAACTAAACAAAAAGCAACTATCAGGTGTTAAATGGGTGGTCAAATGCCAACTCAAGCCAGTGACACTCTATAAAAAACACCCTTTATGTATTTAAATTTTCTTACTTTTTAGTAATAAAATTTAACAAAAAATACAAAGAAATTTATGAATCGTCAATACAAGTAAAAAATTATGAGGAGAAATATTTATGCGGATCATAATTCCGCTAAAATATTTTCACATATTATTCAATAAAATCTTAAAAATTTAAATTTCGTTTATTAAAATTAAATCACAATAAAATTTTTAAAACTTTTTAACAATAAATAATTTCAAATGTTCCATGAAAATTACCTGGCATATTGCCTAATTTTGCTGTGTTTGTTTTTCTAATGATTCTTGAAACAAAATTTAATTATTTGTAAAACAGTGGGAAAGTTGTATATGAGACGATCACCTTGAAATTGCAGGTAAAACACCTGCAAAATAAATAAATAAATAAAAATTATATATAAATGCTAAAAACAAAATATTAATTAAAGCCAAATAGGCTACACTAATCATTTCGTTTGACAATTTTTAATGTTTTTTTTTCGTAAGGAAAAAATACTTTTTCGTTATTTTTCCAACTACATATTTAAAATATTAAAAAAACTTCAAAATAAACTACTGAGCAATTATAACACTACATATAAGGAGTACAAAAAAGATCGCTTTATTAAAAAGAGAATAAGAATAACGGACTTATTTGAAATATGACGAAACCCCGATTTGTTATAAATAAGTTAGCTAAAGAAAAATCAATAGATATTTATTAAAGGGATACCTCTCTGGCCCTTCCCTTAGAGCTTCCAGATTTTAATAGAAATGATAGTGTATTCTATCCGGAACCTTATTAAAGCTTCAAAATATTCTCAATTTTAATTGTACAGATTTGAAAATATTAATAATAACCAAGAATGATAGATAATAACTATCATTCTTGATAATAACTTTGTGTATGTGGGGGAGGTTCCCTTCTCACCATCAATATATAAAAAACGAGTATCTTATTGGAATTTTTCGGCCGTCATTAAGACAGCTTCAAAATAGCATAATGATCGTTTTACAGTTTGACTTTCTGTGTGGAACATACAAACAAACAAACTTGCAAACACAGATTAATTTTGATATAAATACATACGAGTATACACATACACAGATGCCATTTCATGTGGTGGCTACTGGTTTGCCGCACAGAACAAAAACGTTTTTTTTTTTGAGAAAAATTATAAAGAACTAGCTTTTTCCCGCGGCTTCGCTCGCCTTGAAGCTATACTATACTAAATTGGATTGGATAAGAGCTGTGCACATATTACGTAACGCTGTTTTCAGAGATTTTATTTGTTTTGCTGTTTGAAAGCTATGGAGTCCAATCTTGCTAAAATTTTTACCGTATATTTGTCATAATCTAAAAGGAACAATAGAAATTATGTGCGCGTAGCCCAATGACGCATTTGTTTTAAATAATAAGTATTTCAAATAAGACAAGTAAGTGGAGCAGCTCCCACATAATATTTTGATATATTTTGGGAACTAAAGAAGTAAATGATGAAATTGTTTAGAATTTAATTTGTTGATTTAGAGCAAAAAAAAATTAATTAATATGAGTGGGCGTGGCACCTGCCATAGATAATAACAAATAATTTTGTGTAGCTCCCACAAATAGGAAATATTTAGTTTTTATTCTTCCGATCATCTGGGGGTAAAAAGTTAAAGATTATAGTTTATCCGAAGGCATTACCACACTTTTCTTATTTTCACAATAATAATAACTGATTAATTTTCAATAGAAAAAAATATAATAAACTAAAAGTTCTATTATTATTATTATTATTATTATTATTATTATTTAAATATACAAATCGCACTTGATCAGCAAGAGGGTATTAACTCAAAATTTTTAAAATTTCACATTTTGCAAGAAATCCACTAACAACATCAGTATCTATCTAATGTAAAAATTTCTTGTTGATCAAGTGCGATATAGATTCGTTGCAGTTGCACCAACTATTCTAGTGTCACAGCTACTATTATCCTGTCGTACCACTGTATTTTTAATTATTTCCATTAATTATTTACAACCATGGAATTTTAAGTGGAATCTCATCGGGATTATTTATTCTCACAGTTGAATTAATATTTTTAATACTTAGTACTAATTTAAATTGATTTACCAACTTATTTGAATTTCAAATTTATTTTTGTATTTATTTGCATAAGAAAGGATTTCATTCCAATTTTGTTCCCATCATTATTCGGACTTGACTTACAAAATAGGGTGGTATTGGCATTTCGGTATAAGAGTCTTCAACCATTTCTAAAAAAATATATTGCAAAAAAGTTTCTTGATATTTACACTCAAATTATAACTTTTATATACATACCCGTACACGGCCAGCGAAAATTCACAATTCATCTTTCCTTTTGAACAAACATGGTTTACAAATTTAGTGGTGTATTTTATTTGTTTATTATTTACTTATAACTTGAGTAATTTTTTTGTTGTTACAACGAGCTTAAAATCAACACACAATTATAGAATATTGAATTTTAACCCTGACTTCGTTAAAAAGGGCATTAACTCTCAGTATACCAAATTGGTCGAAAAATTAAAAGCAAAAAGTACAAAAGTTCGTGCTTTTCTTAAGTTTACCACACGCTGCATGTTAATGTATACAACATTAGTAAAAAATAAGAAGTAACAAAAGTACCCATTTTGTACTGTTTTGACCCCTTAAAAAGTACCTAATATTTAAATCTCTGTCATATGCTATTCGTATAACAATTTTATCTAAAGCCATTACGTAATATTATAGTCATAGTGGATAGATAGATAGATAAGTGAAAAGATCTGGTCCAAGGACCGGCACTGCGACACCTATTGGATCTTTTGTGCCATGGATCTCTAAATCAAACTAAGCACTGAATGACTCTCCTTATGAAAGTCAGCACATAGCTTGGAGAAGTCCACCTAATATCCTCCGAACACACAAATTCAGAAAGAAGAACACGCCTTCACAGAGAATGTGGGCCATTGTCTCATCCTCTTCCATGCATAAACGGCATAGTAGAACGACCATCCAAACTTTTAAACATTCAAACATACAAACTTTCAGATTTACAATATTATTTACGGATCTTTTCACAATGCGCGATTAAAAATAAACGTGGACTTTAACGGAAAGTATGTCATACAAAAGTTGTGGTTAAAGTAAACGTTAACTCTTAATCATACATTATGGAAAGAGCCGTAAGTAGGATATTTTTAATGTAATTTTTTCGAACTAATTTTTGCTGTTTTAATTTATTCATAATTGTTATGATAAATTACATAAATTGGCATAACCTAATTTGACACAAAAGTAATGAAAAAATAAAATGCATGTTGTTTTTGTATTGTTATATTATTTGTAAATCTGAGGCCACCCATATAAAGATGCCTTAAAATCATAACTATCAGACCAGAAAGTAAATATTCTAAATCTTTATAAGTTTTCTTAGACAATTGAACTTTAGAAATATGTGAGATTCAGCTTTTCAATTAAAACTTTTTATAAAAAAGCTTTGTATAGAAAATAAAAATAATTTTTATTACAATTTACAAATTTTATCGCTTAAAAAACCAAATCAAAAACTTCCAAAATCATAAAATTTTATGTTACACAAGTTTTCTCTAACAAAGCAATTTTAGCATTTAACTCCTCAATAGTAGTTTTTAAATCTTCGTTTGTTTGTCGTAATTTATTTGCCTTTTCTACTGTCCTATCGTAGTCCTTCATTAGTGCTGGCTTCGAAAGTACTCCGCTGCGATTAGTGAGAGAAATTATTTCGTACCTGTAACGATTACGTTCAAGTTTAAGTCCTGTAATATATTCACGTAGCTGCTTTCTCTCTTGCAAGAGATCTTCTAAGTAATGCTTTTGTGCCGCAATAATACTCCGCATCATTTTTTGTTTCTCTTTTAAATGTGCCAACTTGTGAATGTCGTTATCGCAATAATTGTGAATTCTTTTGAGAACGACATTGTGTTCTGAAATATAAAATTTTTTCTTGTATTCGAATGTATGCTAAAATAGATTTCGTTTTATTTTTATTTTTATAGTACCCTCAATTTTTTTAGTTATAGCACCAGTTTCCGTTTCTAGAGACTCGAAATCATGTACAGTTAAGCCGTTCCCCAAATCTTCTAGTATTCCCATTTGCTTTAAAGGAATAATAAAAAAAAAAATTGAATCAAATATAAAATTTAATTCGAACAATGAGACGGACACAATTGGGACAAACGGCGAATTTTTCCTTACGGATTTTTGTCATCAGATATAAAACACAGAAGTTTTTTTACTGTAATAATTTCATTTGAATCAAAAACATATTCTAAAATATTGTTCTTGTTTCTTTCGACGTCGTGAAACTGGCTAATAATTTATTTGTTGCATTTCATTGGTTGCTAATACCAACTACTCACTTGATATTTACTATGCTTTACTGACAAATGAGTCTGATTACTTTTCTATCCTGTACTGATGAGTTGTTATTAACAACCAATGAAATGCAGCAAATAGATTAGCTCACCCATAACAAATAAATCAACTTTGGAAAATAATTTAATACATTTAATTTAATAAAAAATATGACGACGTTACCTTTTTCAACAAAGAGAATTGATGCTGTTGAAGCAAAAGTCTTATACGAACTTGTGAAATCTCTTTCCGAACTGACGACATTTTGCTTAAATTTTTATCAACCGCAACCGGATATTTCAAAAATGTTGATTTTATTAACTGTTCTAGTTTATCAATTTCTGAATTTGTTTGGTCTTTGGCTTCTTCAAACTGTTGTTTCAATTCAAAAATTTGTTTTGAGTAGAGAGTTTTAGTTTTTTCTTCTTTGGCCAACCATTGATCTAAAGTACTGATTGCACTTTGATACGTATTGCGGTACATTTTGAAAATGCTACCTTTGTCAGCAGTAATCATACGAAATGCACCTTTGCGTTTAAAGAAACTTACAGTTTTTCGATTGAGAAATTGTGAACTTTTTCGTTCCAATTCTAGCAAATCATATTTCATTTTAATTTCATGCATTAATTTATTTTTATCCAAGAAATTGCGTAATAAGACATCTCTATCTAAATACTCGGCCTTTTTTACACAGTGATCTATTAATTTATTAAGAAGCATTTCGACAATATTTTGACCTTCAATATCAGTTATCAAATCTTCTTCAGGCACTTCAGATTTTTCCACGGCATGAGTTTCTTTTTGTTGCACTGTTTCAAGGAACAGCTTAAAGGTTTCATCAGCCAACTCTTCCGGAGGTTTTACATTATCAAAGTTATCAAGAAGCATCTCAAAGTCATCTTGCTCTCTGGACACTTCATCTCTCTCCTCGTCTTCACCTACTTCCCCCACTTGCTCTGTTTCTTCTGATATACTTTCGACTAAACTGAGAGACTTTTCATCTGTAGATAATATGCTTTTGGTTGCAAATATAGATTTTGTTCTAATACCAGTTATAGGATCTACAAATGTTCCTGAATCTCCCACATCTACTGAATCTATTCTTAAATCTATTGGTTTCTCTATAATTACATCATCTGTTAGGTCTAGTGAAACTTCATCCATATGCGGTACTTCGCCAATTACTTCAAAAAAGTCCGGTCCACTTTGCACTTCTTGGTGTTGTTGTTGTTGGCTACCAACATCTTCTTCACTTTCGTCATCTTCTTCTTCTTCTTCACTTAAAGTTATTTCATCGGAATGTATATCAAGATCTAAAATGTATTTTTGTTCCAACCCTAAATCACTAAAATGCTCTTCAATTATTTCCGATTGATTTGATAGTTCTTCGACTTCTGATGATGATCCAACTGACTCGATATCATCGATTGCTTTTTCCAATTCAATATTAATGGGCAAAATTTCCAATATATTAAATTTTTTAGGTTCAGCCGGTTTTGATTTTTCCATCAACTTTTTGGATAGTTTACTGCCTCTTTTAATTGATTTTGTAGAAGATCGGTTCATTTCGGCCCGATTAAATCGTTTTGCGGCGTCAGATCCTCTAAAGCCCTTTTGATTTTTGGTCGATGCGATTAAGAATTTAGTTGAACTTTTTACGTCTAAACTATTGTCGGACTCTTTTTTAACTGAAGAAGGCATTTTTTGCAATTTTGATCTGAATGTGAATCACTTCAAATTGCAATTAATAAAAACGATTAACACGCGATATAAAATCACAATAAAAAAAGAAAAAAAAATCTATTTAAATTATTGTTGATGTCTTCAACAAGAAATATATAAAAGTACTGAAGAAATAATTTTTCCTACATTTTCTAAACATCAATTTTACAATGTTGAGTATACAAAATATTCGGAATCACCCTGTTTTGCTTGAGTGGTATGCTAACAAACACATATTCTTTTAATGATCTTTGACCTTTTAAAAATGGGAGTGATTCCAACGGATACATGCGACTATTGCGGAGAAAGTGAAGACGATTCTCATATAATCTTCGAATGTAAAAAATTTTCGGATACCCGGGCAAAATATCCATTAATAAGTAAATACACATGTATAGAGGACTTTTTCAAACATAAAGAAATAGATAACTACGAATTCCTCGCGGAATTCCTAGGGGTTCTGGAGGTAAAGCTGTAACGCGGAGGACCGTGTGAATTGGTGGTGGCGCAATTGTGCTTTGAACAGGCTAAATAATTCTTCTTATGTTTATTTCAAATGAGTAACAAAATAGAAAGAAGAAAAAAAATAAAGATCTTTGATAATTCAAAATAAATTTCTTCCGGAAATAATCGAAATATAAAAACTTTCCGGAAAACTTTTGCCGTCATTAAATAAGAGTTTGCCTTACAAAGTTAATCCATTAAAAGTACCGGTAAGTCCTTAGAAGCTCTAACTGCAGCTCAAATTAATCAACAACTCATTGAGGCCGTGCATCACTATCCTACACAATCGTACAATTCATTCACAGAAAAATCATACAAAAAACTGACCGCTCAAAACATCTTTTTGTTTTGTACAATTATTTATTTATATTAGAAAAAAAAAATATAACGACCTTTTGGTTTTTATAAAACAAAAATAGTAACGTGGCCCGAATTAAGACAAAGTTAATATTCTCAGCCCGTTGGCTAATCTAATCGCATGAAAACTATCATTTTATGAATTTTTTCATAAAATTTTACAAATCGGACGACTTGCCAACGAAAAAACCTGTCACACAGATGCATTTATGTCCACACTACCATACTTTTTCAGCACAGATCTCATATCTGGCAGATCGCACGATTGTATAGGATAGTGAAGCAGGACCTTTAGACACAATTTTTACGAAATTAAGGTTTTTTCTAACAAATTTCTGCATTTTGCTGTATTTTAATGTTTCAATAGGAATAGTGGCAAATTTTACTTTAAATTCTTTAAAATTTTGTTACAACATCTCACTCGGTTCAAATTTTATCTAAATTCAAAAAGGCAATTAGTACACAATATTTTTCCATTATGAAATTTTATTTTATAACGGTTAAAGACACTGAACTGCAGCAACGACAAGCTGTTTTTACATTTACGTTCACATCTACATCCATATTTATAATTTTCATTTACAAAACATGCGACTCGAATGTGCTGTATTTCTTAATTAAAGAAATAACAATTAATATTCCGTATACGCCAGTGGTTAAAAAAATAAATATTCATCATTAAGTAGCATACTTTAGAGCGCACAAATACAAAGATTTATTGCATGAGCAATATTTTTTTTGCACAGTAAGTATACGCCACCTCAATACATACAAACAGTATTCGCCGAATACGAATACGTATACGAATATTTCTTTTGAGGTTTATATTTCAAATTTAATTGGAAAAAATCCCTGCCTTTGCGTTAGTAACTATAAATGAAAAAAAAAATTTAGTGATTTAACATTATTATTGCATTAAGATGCCGAATTTGAAAACCTCTACAGAACATATTTCTAATTATTTGCGAAAAATATTCGCTTGAATTTGGCGAATACGAATACGAATACGAATACGAATATCTTAAAACAGGCGAATAGTCGAATAGTCGAATACGAATACGAGTATTCGTAACATCACTAGTACATACTTTTAATTTCTTTGTGATTACAGGTGAAATTTTTCGGAATTTTTCGATGATAAAACATCAATAGGAATTCAAAAACAGATGACCTTGAGAGCACAGGTGATAGATATACTCATTTTGGTCTTAAAATTGAAGTAATAGAAAATTTTAAAATTGAATTTTGTGTGAATTGCTGTTGAGAACGTTTTAAAATGTAGAGGTAAAATCAGACTAAAACGGTGCAGTGAAAATTACAAAACATGGCAATAATCGTATTTTGTGAATTTTTAGCTGAAAAAAAGTCAAATGACTTTAATATTTGGTGTGGCCTATGCTTTTGTGTATTAACATCGATTAGCAATGCAGAATATTTGAAAAACCAAAAACTATTTTTTTGTACAAATTGAACAAAGGCTATAATAGCCCAGTGTAAATTACAAAACATGGCAATAATCGTATTTTGTGAATTTTTAGCTGAAAAAAATCAGCCTACCAGCTGGCGAATACACAAACCTTAGGTGAAACTACTTTCATCAGTAACACGCATCTTTTGCAAAGCAAGAAAATAAATCGATAAGACATCCGTAAAAAATTGTTGTATTTTTCTGTTTAATGAAATACTTACCTTTTAAGATGTTTTTGGGCCGTATTCAGCAGCACAAGGATATTGCAGCACTTTCTGAAATTCTTGTTACATCTTTTGTAGCAATAAAGTGTTATTGTTTTTTTGTGATATTAACTTTTTATTGGAAGTGACATTGTTACAATGCAGTATTAAATATGTTTTATTAATGTATATAAGCATTATGATTATCTCTAGATAATTTTCTTTCTACTTTAAAAATTCTTTGTTGAATTGTCTCTAGCGTGGCTCTCAGAATATTAACTTTTGTGCGCTGCTCTCTTAACAACACTACCATCTGATCATAGTCATACAACAAAGCAGGTTTATTCAAAAGACTATTTTGAATATTTAATTCTTTGATTTTCTTGCGAATTTTACTACTTTTAAATTTCAATTGATAAAAATACTGACGCAAAGAACTGCATTTGCTGTTGAGTTTTTCATAAGCAATTGATTGTTTTGCAACCTCGGCTTTTGCGATCCTTTGACTATCGTTTAGGTGCGCTAGAAAATGTAAATTCTTACGAAATCGATGCTGTAGTTTTATCAAATTAAAGTGACGTTCTAGAAAAAAGAAAATATTTTTTATCTTGAGAGTTACTTTTTTCTTATCTTACCCTCAATTTTTTTTTCAACCGATTGGTTTTCAGCTTGTACATAATTGTAGTAACTTGCCCTTACTCCTGCTCCTAAATTTTCAGAGAGTGAAATTTTCTGCAATAAGTTTTTAATATAAGATTTAAAATAATTGAAATATTTCCAGATCCACATACATTTTGAAGCTGGCTAAACATTTCTTGTTTAATTATCATTTGATAGCGAAGATCACCGACTTCTTTACGAGTTTTATCCATGGTTTTCAGCAAGTTTCCGATAACCTAAAATATAAATAAGTTTCTATTATAATTTAAGCTCATAGAAAAGATGAGCCGGGATTCAGGGCTCAGAAGTACACAATCGAGCATATCAATAGTCTCCTTGTCATTATTGAACAGTCTGTCGACTATTCTATGCTTAATCAATTTTGAGAAAGTTTTCGACAAATTAAATCATAATGAAATTCGGGGAGAATTAAGATGCGAAAACGTCCCAAATAAATTTCTAAAACTTATTAATGGCCTGCCCACGATGTCGAACGATATCGATCGGTGGATGTATAGACCTTCGTTCCACGTATAACCGATTTTATTTAATTTAACTTAAAGAAGTAAATAAAATGGACATTTAGAAGGTCGTCGGCAGTTTTTCATTTGCAATTTGAGCATTATCAATCGATCAACATCATGGGGCGAGCTGTAAATCTTTATACATGAATGCAGATTTAATTAAGTATTGCAACAGCACGGACAATATTATTAAAGTGGGAACTGGTGCTTGACAACGATGTATTTAAATAGTGATGGGCACATTTCTTAAAAGATCTCTTTGTAATGGCGGGATAATAAAAGGGAAACTTCAAGGAAGTATAAATGACTTTTATTATGCCAACTTGGCTCATCATCATCGTTTCTCAGTTCACGGAGCAAGTCTGCAAAGCAGAACACCCAACGGCAACCGAAGCAGTAGCCTTAAATATAAAGGTCCTTAATCAGAAATACTTCCCGTCAATACGTCGATATAAGACTTATAGTGTTTTCTTTTCTACACACAAAATGGCACCTTGTTGAAATGTTCATGTATAAAATGTCTTGCCCAAATGATATTGCCAATGGCAGAGAATGTTAGCCACAAGGAAGCCAAAGACCGGATCGCCCAGCCCATACATGGAGAAGACAATTAAATAAAGAAATAGGAAAAAGCTGGGGCGAAATGAAGGCGTTCGAGTACTATAGGGACGTGTTCAAATACGATAAAAATAAATCAGCTACAGGCAAAAAATCAAAAAAACAATCCCTTATATGTCAAAGCTATTGAAGAACTTAAAAACTCAATAAATACAGTGTTAATATTGAAGCTATTGAAAAATCGAACAATCTCGTGTAT
Organism: Lypha dubia; assembly: GCA_947311025.1. Taxonomy (NCBI): domain Eukaryota; kingdom Metazoa; phylum Arthropoda; class Insecta; order Diptera; family Tachinidae; genus Lypha; species Lypha dubia. The sequence goes on from OX371264.1 coordinate 55,480,989, forward strand.
TGCACCTTGGTGCCAATCAAGTATCATTGTAGATTTTTCTCTTGCATACGCCAAAAAAAGGGAATTAATTCCAGAGGAAGTTCAGCAAAAATTTCATGAAATAATTAATAAAAAATATCTTAACTACTCTAAATGTTTCACAGATGGCTCTGTAATGAAGGCAAAAGCAGGATTTGCTGTATACGAGTATGGTGAAAATACAGTTATAGCAAAACGTATACACCACCATGGATCACAAGTCACTTGAACATTATGGGAAACGAAAAAGTAGATCAACTTGCAAAAGAATCCTTATTAACAATTGTCTGCGCAGAATTTAAATTTCAATATTCAATAATTGTAATAACGTAAAACTAAATTGTAAAAATAATAAAAAATACTTATGTCTTTAAAACATGCATTGCTATTTAAAGGGCCAATATAACCTTGCTGTGTTGGGGCCTTTAAACATCTAAATAAATGAAATGAAAGTGTAGGATGGAAATCAAACGTAGTTTTTCTGCCGATCTATAAAATTTTTAAGTACTTATTTTTGTTGTGAGTTGAAAATCATTCCCAGCAAAATAAAATTGGATGGGTTCTAAATGAAGTGATTTTTCATGACTTCTTATGAATGTATTTTTTATAATGCGTTCTTAATGTATTCATAGAATTCATTATAATTGTCATTGTCGAACTCCTGAAAAACCCATTCATTTCTGCAATTGTTTTATAATGAAAAATATCTGTCACGTATTACAACTGATTAATTTTACCAAATGACTTACGGTGTTCAATTTCGGATAATCTTTCCTACACAAAGTTTTCTTAAAGACATCTTCAAGCAGTGAAATTTTGTTCTGACTTTGTTGTTTTGTTCTTTTGAATGCGTCACTCAGATCTGCGATAGTACGCTCTAATGAATCTTTGACATTTCTTTGTCTGGCCAGTAGATCATCTAAACGCTTTAAGGCATTAAAATATTTTTCTTTTTCTCGTGGCAAAGTTTTTAAATTCTCTTGCAGAATTGGCCGATATATAGATTTACGTTTGAAAAAATTTGTAACTTTACGATTAAGTAATTCGGCCATATTTCGCTCCTCTTCAGATTTTCGATATAAATTAAATAGTTCAACTATAAGTTTTCGTTTGTCTAGATTTTGTCTTAAAATTAATTCGTCATCAACAAGTTCTGCTTTTTCTACAACTTTTTTGACAAGATTATCGATAAATTTTAAGGTTTGTTGGTGTATTTCTTCACTTGCTCGCTTTCTAGCCATTTCTTCGAAATCGTTTTCAATTTCCGGCTCTTTGCTTTTAGTTAATTCAAAGAGTTTCTCCAATAAGTCTTCAGTTTTATCATTTTCTATATCTAATATCGTTTTAGCAGGCTCTTGTTGTAGTAATTGTTCCCTTTTCGTATAATAATCGGGTAATAAAATATCACTTAGTTCGCTTTGATCGGATGCTAAAACAAACTCTTCATCACTTTCAGTTGAAAAGGGATCCATAATATTAATGTGTGATGAAAATTTTGTACCACGGTGCAACTCTAAGCCTGTCTGAGAATGTGAAAACGGTTGCGTATCTTTTAAGAAAACTTCAGCTGATTTTGCCGATATTAAGGATGCCACGCTTACGTCTTCTGATATGTGATTAATATCTGGAAAGTCTAAAAAATTTTCGAAATATCGCAAATTATCGGTTAATGATGTTTGAGGTGGGTTTTCAATTCGCTCTTCTATATCTTCGTCGCTAGCGGACTTTTCTAAAAGATCATCGATATCGAATATAAGAGAAGACTTCTTTTCATTTTCATTCTGGAAAATTCTGGATACGTTTAAGTCTAACGTTGTAGATGACGCCAATGAATGCAAATCTTTTTTTTCTTGTATTATGACAGATTTTTGCAGTTTAGATTTCCTCTTACTTTGCTTAACGTTTTTTGCATGTTTAGTCATTTTAAATGCAAACTCTTAGTTTTCTTTCTTTAGTTTTGTTTTTTCAGATATAAATATGCGTAGAATAAGATAAAAAATAAATTAAATAAATTTTCAATTTATGAAAAATAATGGATTGTTTATTTTTAAAATAATTAAGAATATGATTTTTTTTTCAGTTTTGACTATATGTAAATTACTTTTATTTTTGTTCTAAATTGGATAGTGTTCGTTAACTTCACAAAAAATATTTGCAATTATTTTACAGATTTAATTGTAAAAAAATTATTATTCTAATTTTTCGACCTTTTTATTATTAATAAAAATTAATTTGTGAAGTTTTTATTCGAACTGAGTGATGTTTAATCAAAGAAATTTTTAATTTTTCAGGCTTAAGTTCGTTTTCTCTAAATTAAATTTAGAGAAAACGAACTTAAGCCTGAAAAATTAAAAATTTCCTTGATTAATAAAAATTTTAATTAATAAACACGCTTAACAATTAACAATTATTTTATTTTGATATTCACCAAAATTTCAAGTCCTGAACTGGTGAAGGACTACTGTTAAATATTTTAGCGGATAATTAAATTCTTTAATTTGCTTGATAATGGTTATCGGTGATAACCGAAATATCGGATTAATTTAAAATAAAAACTTAAAAGATTTTAAGGGATAACACTTCTTTGGTTTTTATTTTTATTTCTTCTTAATGAGACCTTTCAGCCGAATTAATTAAAAAAATTTTACGCAAATAAATTAACACAGGTCTACTATATTAAACATTCTACAAAAAAAAAAAAATTATATTGAAAAAACTTAGTCTGTGAAAAATTTGTAAAAAATTAATTCAAAGTCAAAAAGTTGTGTGCAATTTAAAATTAAAAAAAATTTGAACAAAAATAAAAAAGTTGTAAACAATTAAAAAATACCAAAAATCTGTTAAAAAATATTAAAAATATTATTTATCAATAAAAGAAACAATAAACACAAAACAAAATATGAAATTGTGTTGTAATTTTTCTTTTTTCCCTTATTCCTATTAACACATCTAACTCTTGAGCAACAATAACAAGCCCTGTTGTTTTTTTATTGTTGCCTTGTTGTAGTTGTGCGGCTACCTAGTATATTATTGTACCATGTATTGTCCCATAAACAAATACAAAGTCACAAAAACAACAGGCATATTGTTAGTGTAAAATGTTTTCTGTGTGTCAAAAACAGAGAAAAGAAGCCAGCCGATCGATTCAAAGTCGGCCATCACCGCTGCGTTTATAAATTCGAGCAGCTGCCAAACACATCGGTATGTTAATTCATATGCTTTGTTGACATATTGTTCGGTACATTTTTTGACATCGGAAGTAGATTTTTTTAAAGCAAATTGAGACGAGTCTACGTGTTATAAATTTGATAAAAAAATGAAACGAAGAAAGCATTTGACAAAGCAAAAAGGTCACATAAACATGGGGCGAAACAAGGCGAAAATAATCAGCTGATCTGTCGAGACTACCTATTATAAATTTTGTCTTAAAATTTTCAAATTCATAACAGGTAGACTCGGCTCAATTCGCTTTCAAAAACTCCAGTTACTTTGGCAAAAAACAAGGTATATTAATTATCAGGTAGTCGCATTAGCTAAAATTGATATCAGCTGATTAATTTTTTGTTGTCAAAACTTCGTTGTTTTTATAAAAATATTGTGACATTTTTTTTATTTAATTAAAATTTAAGAAATTGAAAAAAAAAACGTGTGAAAAATTTTTAAAATTTAATTAAAATTAAAAATATCAATTACAATGCGTGTATGTAGTGTCTGCAAAAAAAATTTGCAAGGGGGGAAGGAAAGTTCTTCCAAGTACCCAAAGAAAAGCGCCTGAGAAGTATATGGAGCGAAATTTGTTTCAGGAATTTCACACCAACTTCTCTTTTATGTACATACATACATAGCTCTCACTTTTTGCCATCAAGCATTTTACATGCTGGAAAAAAGGTAAAGTCTAATCGTGAATTGTGCATTTCCATCTTTAACATTTTCCGTTCCTCCAACAACAGCATTTACAATACGTTCAATGTTGCGTTGTTGCAAAATATCCTGGAAAGGAGGATACATAGACTTTCTTTAAATTTTACTAGGAATTTGTCGATATATATGTATGTACATATATTTTTGTTTTTTTACATTTCCTGTAAAAATATCCTGTAATGAAGCAACATTCTTCTCCAATGCCTCTACTACTGGTAATTTTTACGTATACATATATGGGCAGTATTCTCTTATGATCTAATTCCACTTTTCGATGCAGTTTAATTATCATAACTCCAGCCTTAAGCAAATTCATTTGCAAAGGGAGGAAATTGTTTCCTAGTACCCAAATAAAAGACACATCCTCTTAGATTTTATACATACATACATCTATCAACACCTTTTTGTTTTCTGTATTGTAAAAAATTTTAACTTATAATTTTAATTTATGCAATTGTTTTTTTAATTTAATTTTTGTTTTGTTTACACATCACATTTTGACAACAGCCAAGTTTTTACACTGTTGTTTTTGTGATGTTGTATTTGTTTTAGGGACAAGACTACCTTATTTAATATACCTTGGCAAAAAATGTACTGAAAAATGTGTCAACAAAGCATTTGACAAAGTAACTGATGCACAAATTCAAGGCACGCATCAAGGCGAAAATAATCACCTGGGCTGTCGAGACTACCTATTATAAATTTATCTTGATATTTTCCTTACTCGCAGTCTACATTAGCTTATTATTTGTTATAAATGTTCATGTGCTGTTTTACCACAATATTAAGGTGGAGTGGCAGAGACAGCAAATAGCTTTTGTTTGTTGTCTCGTTTTTTCATATTGGAAAATGACATTTGATGTCTGACATCGTTGTTCTGATAATTGTTCTGATAACGATGTTATAAGAGTAACAAATTGCGGTCTATACTAGCAAAATTTTTCTCCCGATAAATGTTATAACAAATAATGAGCTAATGTAGACTGCTGGCATAGCCAGGGCGAACTCCTGTCAAGTGATCCCGACGGTCCAGGTTTTTTATCGACTAATCTTTTAGTATTTTCGGCATCCGAAAAAGCACACCAAAAAATAATTTTTAACCTCATTTGCTTTTTGCGATATTCTACTACATATTAGCTTTGACCCGTCACTTCGTTTACGCTAAATCTTAGCTACGGCGCCAGAAGTATCAAAAGCTCTAATTTGTCCTGTTTTTACCACTTAAAAATAAATTATATATAAATCTGGAACATATGCTTACCGAAATTCCATCGACATCCATTAAACAAAAGTTTTTCGAGTTATACTGGAGCAAACCTCCAAATATCGCAACATACAAACTTTCACATATATATATATATATGTATATATATATATATATATATATATATATATATATACATACATATTAGTAGGATAACATGCTATCTATTAACGTGTTTGTATATAAATTTAAATTGTATTTTTCTTTAACGCATTCATAAGAAACCAATGTAGGCCCTAATCGTTACATGCGTGAACGTACAATTTGTCATAATATAATTGAAGAATTGAGAGGGTTCTTACATGACGAGTTTGCACGTTCACAGATGTAACGGTTTCGGACCCAGCTTTGAATAATATAGAAAATTTCAAGTATTTATTTACTGATTCCGATTTATTTATATCCTGCCGAAGTCAAATCATCAATTACTGCTACTACTACTACTACTGCTACTACTCTCTGTACAATCCATAGATCTTTTAATGAAATAATTATATTTTAGCCAAAAAATTTCTCTTGACAATTTAGATTTACGTCTAATACATCGCTTCCTTATCCTCTGCAACTGCTCTTCATCTAAGCTGGACCCCGATGAATGTATGGGCAAGTTTTTCATTTGTATACGTCGTATTTCAAGCATTTTTCTTTTCGCTTTATGCATAAAAAACTTTTTCGTAGGAACAAATTTTATTGAAGATGTCGAAGATTCAGCGTATGAATTGCCAGATAGTGCCGACTCAGTTGTGCAGGTTTGTAACACATTTTGCTGTTCTTGTAACGGAGATGGGTTTTTGATTTCTACTTTTTGAAAATCTTTTATGAAATTTGATTGATGCAATTCTCTGTTTTCCTTCGTATTGCCATCATCATCCGCCTGAAGAGTTATTTCGTTGTTTTTGGTTGTAAATTTGATTGTTTGCCAAGACATTTTTGCTATTTTTTTTTGTGAACGGAAATTTTGGAATGTGTTATAAATTGTCAGAATTATTGATTAATTTGGATTACAAGCATACAGGGTGGCATTTTAAAGGTCTTCACTTTCGAATAACATTAGCAATAAGGGTACTCACTATTCATGCGTAAAAATCACATCAATTATTTTTTTTGTATCAGTGAAAATTTACTTGTATGAGTGAAACCGACAATGCTTGATGGAAAATGTAAATATTTTGATATTTGGTCTGCTTGGTGTCAAGCACACGTAGACGAGCTCGATGTAAGGCATGTTTACAGTGGCCTCGAAAAAACAGCTGATTATATTCTATATACTTTCAGCGCTTATGTAGATTTTTTGATATCTCAAGATTATATTTTCAATATGAATTATGGCAAAATTATTTACTTTAATATTCTGGGAACAGAATGCCATGATATTGAAAAGTATTATGATGTTGAAATTGGTTTTTCTAATTTTTTGAAGAAATATTCTTAGCATATATATGTATGTTGGTATTCATGTTAAAGTATATTTTATATTTTGTCACAAATATTGGGGATGTGGCCAACCCTTTCAGCTATGAGTAACTACACCGCCAAAAAAAGTAAAACAAAGACTGTCAATTTACCACACTTTTTTCTTAATCGACTTAGAAATGGGCAAAATTATCAATACGCCGAACTTTGCCATTTCTAAAGCGATTGCGAATTTTGTTTTGTCTAAAAGGATCCTGAAGTAATAAAATATGTATATTGCTGTATCTAACGAAAAAGTCTTCCTCAGAATTCTTATACTTTGAATTTAAACCAACGCATACGATTTGCAGACTCGATAGTTCATCTTTCATATAAACTACCGATTCAAAAGTGGCAAGCAAGGACATTAAAGAACTAAAAATTTGATAATTTTACTTACTGCCTACTTTACAATGTCGAAAGAATTAGTTTAAGTTTTTTCATTCGTTTAATTCCATTTGAAGCAAAAACAAATTCTATAATTTTACTGGGCATGCATAATTATTTATTTGTTATTTGCTTTAATCATCACTTATAAACTAAAATACATACATACAATTAAAATGTTTTTAGACATAAGTATCCATGGATTAATTCAAATTTTATAATGTCGCATTGCAGCAATTTAGCTGCTATACATATATAAATTATGTTTTGCTTTATTTGAAATAAAATGCAATTTATTTTTAACAAATGAAAAGGTATAAAACTCATTGAACTTAATGCCAAAATATAAAAGCTGTTCTTGTCAATATACAAAAAGTTTCAATTTATCAACATTTGCATTCACTTACCTTTTTGCATTATTTATTATCGAAAATATGAATTTGTTGGAAATAAAGTCTAGTCAGCGTATAAAAAAATTCGCCACTGAATTTTAATGTACATTCAAATGATACTCGTATTTGCATGCTTATTTTTGGATGTCAATAGAATAAAAGCTCAAACATACACATACACATACACATACAACGAAAAATACTAAGTAAAAAATTTAATTTGTTCTTTGTTTATTTCGTATAAAATCTTGGCATACTTTTAGGATTCAAATTGTTAGGTTTTTTTATTACAGTAATCATCGCAAGATAAGTTGCATTAAGTGAGCGAAACTTTTACAACAATTTTTTTAATACTCAAAATATTTGCAGATGTATAAAAACAGGACATTATTACTCTTTATTTACGTGATCATAAATAATAAATTTTTAATTTAACATTGAAATTAATGCCTTCTATGCACTTCTGAAATTTCCATATAAGCTTTAGTTTCTGATCGAACATTCTCTTGATAGTTAGTGCTTGTCATTCGTAAATAGAGTTTTGGTACACATTAATTTTGTTCGACTATTCACTTCAGTAGCATAGAAATATTTCTCATGATTTTAAAATTAATAGATATACTTATCACAATTTTTCGAATATATATTTAATTAAATTTACCATTTTTCTTGGCCTTATTCTAAGTTTTCTAGACCTTGGAGAACAGAAGGAATTTTCAATAGTGGGAGATACTTATTCCACTGTTTCAAGTTTTTAAAATTCATGTGCAAATACGCGCATTTCTCTTCAACATTAAAGACTGTCATTGACAGTGGTCTACATATCGATACCTGAAACACAAATTGCTCTAATTGGAATAAATGCCGAAATCCATCTATATGAACTCCGATGCATATTACTGATGCAGTTTACTGATAACTAGTAAAAAACAAGTAAGAGTGCTATATTCGGCTGTGCCGAATCTTATATACCCTTCACCAATGCATATATATGTGATTCGCAGAATATAATAAGCCTGTATATCCTTTGTTAATATCCTTTGATAATACTGTAAGCAGTATGTGTGCATATTTTATCATTACTTTTTTTCTCACTGAGTTTAAAAGGAATCTAAAATGAAAAACAAATCAAATATTTTTTACTTCTTAATACAAAAGCATTTTTAACATACACACATATATGTACATACATATATATATAAATTAATATGTTTTTGTACATTTTATGTACTACTTTTTTATGATTTTTTTTTTTTTTGAAAATGTACCTACTCTGTGCAAATTATTCGAGAAATATTTTTAAATGAAATATGTAGAAATATGTAGCTATTATACATATTAGGTACATATGTATGTATGTACTTATATTATCCAATCAGCCTAACAGAACGTATCAGTTTATCGATTTCGAGAAGGCTAAAACAATATTCATTGTTCTAACGTAGGGCTAGTTCAAATAGTAATTATGTAAGTTATTTATTCTTCGTTATTGATCTATTACATAGGAACTTATGTATGTATGTACATATCAAAAAACACCTCATAAAAGGGAAAGTTATTTTACTGGTGACAAAATACTTTTTAGCGACGGCTCATTTGAATTATGTATACAGTATTTTTCGGTTAATTGACCCTACGGTTAATTGGTTTCCACGCTTAATTGAACCACATGATCGGGCAAAAAAATATTGCATACGAAAATACATGTAAATTTCCTCGGATAATTGAACCCGGTTAATTGATTTTCCCGCTTAATTGGTTCAAAATTCATGTCATCAAAAATAAATTTCCTCTTACTTTTACCCGGTTAATTGCAAATGAATTGTTTTTATTCTTTAAGTTTATGTTTTTTTTTTTTGTAAAACCAATATATGAATTGTTTTTAGTTTATAAATTTTATTTTTTTGTAAAACTAATGTGCACATAAATAGTGCATTTAATAGTAAATATGTACCTACTTACAATAATAAATACCTGCGTATTCACATATATGTACATTTTTTTCTGTTAATTGCATTTTTTTCGTTTAAGGTAAAAAAAAAATTATTTTGAAAAACTTAAAGTGCACATATGCGATTTCTTTTAATTCATTAGTAGTTCCAATTATGCGGATTCTTGTAATTGAACGATTTGTTCAATTAAGCGGGTATCGGCTAATTGGTTCCCCGGTTAATTGAACAAAAAGTTGTGCAAATTTTGATGTGCAATTAACCGAAAAATACATATATACCTATGTATATATATACACAAATGTATATTTACCGTGTAGTACCTACACCTGTATCATACCATAGCGTTTTAATTTACTTTAGCAAAAATAAAATTTCGGTTCTGATTTTTGATTACATACATATATACAATTGTATAACCCTTTCAGAAATAAATTTAAAATAAATAAATACTCCAGTATTGAACTGAGGAATCGCTCACAATAATCCAACACACGACCCATCGTGCTACTGAGGCTAGATAGTTCTTTGTGTATATTAATTTTAAAAAAAATATATATATATATATATGTATAAAATAACCTGTTAATTATTTTCAAAAATAGTTACAAGCCTATGTACATATATTTCAATTTTTAAAATGAAAAACAAATTGACAAAGATACAACATTTTAAAAGATAAATACAAAAGCATTTTTAACATACATACATATAAATACATCAGAGTATATTTGTAATCATCAGTGTGCGACATTTTTTTCCACAGAGTTTACTTTGTGGTACGTATAGTGTTCTAAAAACGATGTGTGTGCATACATACATACATATTTATGTTTATAATGTGCTTTGGTGAAAAAAAAATTGAAATTTTTTATGTGTGTAGAATAGTGCTTGGTATCAGAGCTGCCGTTTTTTGTTATTTCTAACAAAAATTGGTAATTTTATTTTTCAATGTGAGATGCGAATATTTTTTCATTTTGGTGACTTTTTTTCGTAAGTACAAATATTGCTTATTTTAAATAAATAAACACTTTAAAAAGTTTGTTTAAATTTAAGTTTCTTGTTATGTTTTTCACTTATTAATAAGAAATTTATTAATATGTAAAAACAATTTCTTTTTTTCCTTTCTTATTATTTATAAATGTGCAGTACAAATTTTATTTATTGTAATGATCCTATTCAAAAAAAATTTTAATTTATAAACTTTCAATCAAATGAATTTTGTATAAACATTTGGCAGGTTTAACTCTTATAAAAAAAAACTATTTTTACGAATAAGGGCTCAAATAAACAAAAACTGATTTCAATTTAAGTTTCTCCTTTTCATTTACTATTAGTATGAATTTTTTTTTTTTGTTTTCTTGTTTTGCAATTATTATTTAACTATGTATAAAATGCAAATAAACTGTATGTAATGCTACTTTAAATAAATTTAAATATTTTTTGTTAATAAAATATGCATTTTAAATTTGGTTATTTTTTCACATTTGGTAACTTTTTCAAAAAATTTGGTTGTAATATTTTTTTGGTCGTGGCAGCACTGCTTCTTGGTATGTTAAAACCAAATAACGATTTGAATGTGTGTGATCTTTCAAAAGCAAATGCCTTGTATTTTTATACACACATGCTTAGATGTGTGACAAAAAGGGGTTTGTACGAAAAAATACGTAAAGTTATAATTAAGTTAATATACATTCAACACTAACAAGCCTCTGTAGCACAATGGTTAGTGGGTAGAATTATAGTGAGCGACTCCTCAGTTCAATACTGGAGCACATAAGTATTTATTATAAATTTATTTTTGAAAGGTTTATAAAATTGTATATATGTAATCAAAACTCAGAACCGAAATTTTATTTTTGCTAAAGTAAATTAAAACGCTATGGTATGGTGTAGGTACTACACGGTAAATATATGTGTATAAAGTCGAATTCGGATAAGAACGCACTGTTTATATGTAAAAATCGCTTAATTGAAAATAAAAATTGTTATTTATTATTTTTGATCAATCTCAAAGCACTTGCTTGCATTTGCTTAACAGAAAACCTGCTGATTGAAACATATTTTGTTTAGAAATAATCTAATTTATATGAAACAAACATCCCATAAAAGGAAAAATGTTTAATTTCTGGTATGTACAAAATAAGCAAATAGTCGAAAAATCGAATACGAGTATTCGTAACATTACTAGTACGTAGGTACATACATAAAATAAAGATAATGGAAATTTTTTCAACATCCATCGACAGCTTCTATTATTTATTCATGGATAGCTCAAATATATTTATTAGATCAACATCAAGCTTAGTTAGAACTTTAAAATTCAACAAACATTAACATTTTCAACACAAATACTTACATACATATATATGTAATTCTGCTTCTGTGTGTATAAATATTATTGTTTGCAAGTATTTTAAATACCCTGCAGTCGGCGTAGCTAGCGAATGTCTAGCTATTTCGCGAGCTGCCAGTCATTTCCTCTAACTACCAGCCTAACAACTAGCAATGCACTCGACTGACGATTTGAACATACGGATGACATTGAGGGTAATCACTTGACACGATCAGACCGATGAGATCACTGGTGAGCAACTCCCAACTATTTCTCTAGTCAAAATGTACCAGTTAGATCAACAATGATATTTCCTAAATGAAAATACTACAGAAATTTAATTTTTTTTTTGATACATATTTGTTTATTTATCAAATTTCTTTTTCAATAGTTATAAAATATTCAATTAATTGTTCTTTTTCTTTGTTTATGCAACGTTTTAGTTGACTTCTGCTCATTTTACCTTTAAAAAAACTTTTTTTACATGTATATGTGTGAGAGAGTCAAAGGCGAACTCTTGCATTACTTGTGGCCACTGTAGTATTTAGTCGGATTTTCGTTAGGGAAATACTTTACGATTTCGATTAAAATTCTACTTTTAAAACTGCAGGGTATGCCCTTTTTATGAAAACATTCAGGCATACATACATATATATATACATACATATAATTATATAATATATATTTGTACGTATGGTTGGGCGCATGGGCAATAATACAAAATATTTATTTTGTTTTTCTACCGTAAGACATTTCTGTATTATGTCTGAAGTTATACCTATTTGATGTTTACAAGTTTTAAATTGAGTTTGTGAAGAGAAACATTTTTTTAAAAAATTTAATTATTTAGTAAGTATTGCAAAATCAGGTAAAATTCGTTAATACAGTCTTTTTCGGTTAATTGCACATCAAAATTTGCACAACTTTTTGTTCAATTAACCGGGGAAGCAATTAGCCGATACCCGCTTAATTGAACAATTCGTTCAATTACAAGAATCCCGTTTAATTGAACAATTTGTTCAATTACAGAAATCACGCATAATTGGAACTACATTCTAATGAATTAAAAGAAATCGCATATGTGCACTTTAAGTTTTTCAAAATAATTTTTTTTTACCTTAAACAAAAAAAAAAAAAGGCAATTAACAGAAAAAATGTACATATATGTATGTGTATCGCATGTATTTATTATTGTAGGTACATATGTACTATTAAATGCACTATTTGTGTGCACATGTGTTTTACAAAAAAATAAAATTTATAAACTAAATAAATAAAAAATAATTCATATATTGGTTTTACAAAAAAAACATAAACTTAAACACAAATTTTTTCACAAATGATGTCAAATATGTATGTGCAAAAATGCCAGATTATTTTTCAATAATAATGCAATTAACCGGGTAAAAGTAAGAGGAAATTTATTTTTGATGACATGAATTTGAACCAATTAAGCGGGAAAATCAATTAACCGATTTCAATTATCCGAGGAAATTTACATGTGTTTTCGTATGCAATATTTTTTTGCCCGATCATGTGGTTCAATTAAGCGTGGAAACCAATTAAACGTAGGATCAATTAACCGAAAAATACTGTATTATTTTTAGTTCAATAGATAAATATAATTAACATGAAAAATTTAATAAAATTTACAAGATAAATAGTGTTTTATCACGTGCAGATCTTTAGTCAATTAAAAATGATTACGAAAACATTAAGAATAGTCTAAACGACATTGTTAAGACATATTTTTACAAATCGAAACTTTCAAATTCGTTACAAAATCGAAGTTTTTGGTTTGATGGGTAACTTTGTTTTATATTTATACGCACATTTTTACATACATATGTACATACATATGTTTGCCTTATGTTGGCTTGTTACTTTCATTTCAGCACGGATTTAAAGTTGATATTGTTATATGTACATATTGATATAATTGCTATGTAGGTACCTACATATGTATGTATGTATATTGTTATTTGTTACACACATAATTACCTATTATTTTAACTGTAGGTACCTAATAATTTGATATTTGAAAAGTCAACACTATTTTGAGTTAGCTTAAAGCTTAGTACATACCTACTTGCTTAGATGCAAATTCAAATTACTAGGTGGTTTTTAAAAACACATACATATGTACATACATATGTATGTAGTTATTATACATATTAGTTACATACATATGTACTTACTTAGATTATCCAATCAGCCTAACAGAACGTATCAGTTTATCGATTTCGAGAAGGCTAAAACAATATTCATTGTTCTAACGTAGGGTTATTTCAAATAGTAATTATGTAAGTTATGTATTTATTCTTCGTTATTGACATATTACATAGGTACTTATGTATGTATGTACATACATATCAAAAAACACCTCATAAATGAAAAGTTATTTTACTGGTGACAAAATACTTTTTAGCGACGGCTCATTTCAATTATGTATATATATATATATGTATATATATATATGTATAAAATAACCTGTTTATTATTTTCAAATATAGTTACAAGCCTATGTACATATATTTCAATTTTTAAAATGAAAAACAAATTGACAAATATACAACATTTTAAAGGATAAATACAGAAGCATTTTTAACATACATTTAAATACATCAGAGTATATTTGTAATCATCAGTGTGCGACATTTTTTTCCACAGAGTTTACTTGTCTGGTACGTATGTATAGTGTTTGTGTGCATACATATATGTTTATGTTTATAATGTGCTTTGGTGAAAAAAAAATTGAAATTTTTATGTGTGTAGAATATTGCTTGGTATGTAAAAGCAAATAACGATTTGAGTCTGCTGATCTTTCAAAAGCAAATGCCTTGTGTTTTTATACACACATGCTTAGATGTGTGACAAAAAGGGGTTTGTACGAAAAAATACTTTGAGTTATTATTAAGTTAATATACACAAAGAACTAACAAGCCTCAGTAGCACGATGGGTCGTGTGTTGAATTATTGTCTCTGACACATATTCAATGCGCGTGACCCCGTATTCAATACTACTGAGGCACCTAGTGTATTTATAAATTTATTTCTGCAATGAATATATATATATCTTCATTTATTTGTATATATATCCATTTCAGAATCGATACTTTTATTTTTGCTGATTTTCAATACGAAGCATCCTTAGAAAAATCCCTACATTTTACTTTAAGAAACAATTCTCTAGCTCTTCTTGTGTCTTCAGAAAATGGATTTCACGTACAGACAGACGGATAGACGGACAGACGGACAGACGGACAGGGCTCAGTTAAATTTTTTAATTATAAGGATCCAGTATATATATACTATATGGACCTCATATAAATATTGTGGAAATTACACACGTAATGACAAACCTATAAATACCCTTACCATTTTTGGTGAAGGGTATAATAAACAAGTCAGACTTTACTTAGCGTTTAGACATGTCACTTATATTTCAAAAAACTCAATACTTTCAACATTATTTACTATGTGTGTGTAAACATTTTTCGCAATGGCAGATCCAGTGGCAGCAGATTTTACATGCGAGTGAATACTTGGCATTTCCACTAAATGTGAAAACGATGTTGCTGTAAAATTCTAATTGAAGTTTTAACTTTTTATACACATATATTTTTATGATTTATTTGATGAAATACGCATAAAAATAAAAGTTAACACTCTTCTCAAAAATGTGCTTATATGATAAACTTGGTAACTCTCTGCTCTCTTCTCTCTCTCTCTGGTTATTTTTTTCAATTGAGAAGTAAACGAATGTTCTAAAGTTAACGCTTCGGCGAAATTTTGAAAATGAAATGGCAGTGACATACTCGTATGTAAACGCAAAAGCAAATTGCAAGAGATTCGATTTTTTCGAATAGTCTTTTGTTGATAATACGTATACAGCAATGGCATGTCACTACTTGCATGTGTAAACTCAGCGTTAACTAATAAAAAATCAGGTTTTATTAATAAAATATTTAAATATAGTAGACTTGACCAGTGAAATTATTTGTCAATACATCACTTATGGTGTTTTCTTTTCTACGAACAATATGGCACCTTGTTGAAATGTACATGTATAAAATGTCTTGCCCACTCTGTAATAATGCAGCTTGTTATTTCACTAGAACAAAACACAACTTATGAAGAAGTGGAACGCCCTGTTTTTAACAGCTGACGGCTAACTTTTACAGAGCACTATCAACACTGTCGATTTTTACGGGGCAAAAAGTGCAATGCCTTCCACCCTTAGTGAGGGCGATTTTTTTAGAATCAAACACCCCATCCTTTTAGAGAGCAAAACATTTTTAAGAAATGAACACCAAAGTACATTTTCTGCATGGAGATGTACCATTTTTTTTGTAGAAAAGAAAACACCATTAGTCTTTAACTGTCTCATATCCAGATATGAGATAATTGGTTAATTCCGCAGGTTGAGTTGTTAGAAAATTTTATTTGTAATCAAACCAAACCATTTATAAAATTTAAAATGAAACCTGGGAATGAATTTTTCTGCGCCATTGAAAATACCCCATATGAAAAATGGCCTTATGCTGAAAAATAAAAAATGACCCCATAATTTTTACATTTAAAACAACAATAAATATTTTTGGGGTCTTTTTTCATTTTTCAGTTTGGATAATTTTTTTTCATCTTTCATATCTGCCACAACCAAATAATTATTCTTTGAAGCAAATATGGTTGCATTAAACATTCTTCAATTATTAAAATATTTGTCAATCGTATGTAACTTCAGTCGTTCATAGAACTTAATAAGACGAGGAGATGTGAAGTGAAAAAATTAATATTAAAATTATAATTATATGATGAATGTTATTTAATTTTCCAACAAAATAAAAGTGTACCTGAAATCTTCAACATCAGCGGTTTAAGGTACATACGAGTATACGAGTACATGCTAATAGATGGAAAGAATTAAATATATGAATGTATGTTTCTTTGCAGCACGACGAAAAAAATATTACGGATTGGATTTTACATTAATATGCCGATAAAAAAGTTAAATATTTTTAAATTTAATAAATTTAATTTGTCCAAAAAAGTTTATTCGATAAATATTTTCAAATAATAATATTTATCAAAAATATATGTAATATGATTTAATTTAAATTAATAAGTAATTGTGTAATCATTTTTCTTTTATCTAAGCAAAATGTCAAATTGTCAAAAAAAAAAACATTTTCATAGTTACTATAATGCGCTCAAATTTCTTAGTATTTGCAGTTCATACATATATTGTCAGAAGGAGATTTTTGAAGAACATATTGTGTTCCTTAGATGAGAAATGCAATATATAGTAGCTGCAATCATTAATCTGAACATGAAATGATACTTTGGGATTACGATTCCATCAACCATGTTTTTTCTTTGCAAGTATAACAAACTTTATGACTGTAAAATCGAAATACAAAACAAACGGAATCTGAAGACTGTAAATCAAAAACGATCGGAATACATTTATAGAATGAAAACATTTCCGATCGAAATGTGTGACTCGCCCGATAAACGAAAAAGTTATTAAATTTTTAAGTCCCATGGTGGCTTTTAGCTAAACCTTGTATTACATCGGTTAACGTTGTTTATGATTTTTTATGATGTATGGTGTATAAAGGGTGTCTCAATAATAATGCACTTTTTAAATTAACAGTAACTCTAAAATTTGACAGCTCTCACGTATTAATTTTATTTTATTTTATTTTATTTTAAAATGGAAAAAGTTCAGTCTTATTGAGACACCCTTTATGTATTCTGCTGAAATAAAATGTTGAAATTATTGCATTTTTTAAATCTTGTTTTTGAAAAATTTCATTACAATTAAGTAAATGAAACCACATAAATATTAGAAATTTAATATGTATCACTTGAATGCGACTTAATATTTTATTTAGAATTAAAGCAAAAATTAAGGGTTGACCTCATTTATATGTATGTCTGAATGTGTATGTGTAGTGCTTCAGGCGACTTAATGTCAGATAGCCAGGCAGTGCTTATGGCCCTAATCTTTTACGAGATAAGCTCGGGTGTTGTCATGGAGTGTGTTACATCGCTAAATGAACTTGGCGCCCAAAATAAACTAACGTTATGTTGAGTACCTGGCCATGAACGTCATGCTGTAAGCAAACGGGCTGACTGTCTAGCCAACGAGAGAAGCACAATATAAATTTATAGGACCGGAATCCTTCTTAGGCATATCACGCGGATATGTCAAAGAAAATAATTGTTCAAGGTGTAATTGCACGCCACTTGAAAGCCCTACAAGGCACAAAACAAGCGAAAACGATTTATTATGTTATTCCAAAGCAAATCCTAGAGTTGTTACCAATGCCTTAATTTGTTGACGGGTTTGTTTACCGGAAACTGCGGTATCAGAAGACACCAGTTCATCATTGGAATCTTTGAGACCGATCTATGCAGATTATATGCGAAACGCAGAAAGAAATACCGGAGCATATTATCTGTGACTGCCCAGAAGCTACGTCAAACAGAATTGTGCGTAATAGTTGCATGAAATGGTGGCCATTGATTTACATCACAAGCTAGTCAGCGATTTAATTTGGTTTTCTCTAAATATAAGGGAAAACATTCAGAAATTTGAATGGCGTTACACTTGTGATAGAGTAAATTTATAGGATTTTCGGTAATTCGTGCCTAATGGGCCCTCTGTTCTAGCGGGTTCATATGGATTGCGGTTGAATAAAAGTCTATTAATGACTCTGTTCTTAGTTGGAAAGTTGACAATTTAAAAAAAAAAAATAAAAAAAAGTTTGCCGACGTGGCTGAGAGGTAGCAATGCTAGACCAGTAGTCCGGAGGTTGTCGGTTCGATTCCGGCCAAGATCCTGGGTGTTTTCTGCAGACAAGCTAATCAATCACTTTGCGGGGTTGTGTTTGTTTTAAAAAAAAAAAGATCATTCGAAGGTTGTTTTATTTTTGCATTCAACGGTTCTTTTTTATTTTTAATACATTCGAATTCATGCAAATGAACCATTAACTAATTTTAGTTACTCAAAGAACACCTTCCTAATATGCATTTAATTTTTTTCCAAGACCATTTGCATCGGTCCTTATGCAGTTAAAGTTCTTTAACATATTTTACAATATTTTTTTTCACATTTTAAGGTAATTAGTGGTGGATCAAAAGTGTTCATATTATCGCGAGTTCACTGTATATATTTTTTATTGCTCTTAAACTTATAAATAACTAGATATACCCGGTGCGCTTCGCTACCCCCTCGTTATAAAATAAAATTCCTATTGTGAAAATTTAATGACTATCGGTCCAGTAGTTAATACTATATTACGATTTTTTATTTTCCTAAAAAGGGGCGTGGTCCCACCCACATTTCACCTGGTACGTATTCCAAATTATGCCAATACCATATGTACCAAATATCATCGACGTAGGTCAAAAAATGCCCAAAATATGGCGATTTAAATTTTTGGGTTATATGGACGGTGCCATGCCTCTTTGTCCAATCAAAAATTTATATTGCCTATGTCACCCGTCTGAATATTCTGAAGATTCCCTGAAAATTTTATCAAAATCGGTCTAGTAGTTTCGGAGGCTATTCATTTCAAACAAACAAACAAAAAATCAAACTTTTCCGCTTTATAATATTAGTATAGATATACATATGTATATGTTCATGCATACTCGTACAAGCTACAAATCTTTTCCCTCTTGTATTAATATTTAATATATATATATTTAATTTTATATATATAACTGCTCACACACACACTGAAATCAAAACTGTCAAATTCAGCTATCAGTCACATAAATCTTTTATCAAATCTCAACTTGCAAGCAATTGACTTTTAACCGAAATGAATTAAAAATTCATTACAACGAAATTAAAAATAATGCTTGTGTGATTGTCTTTTGGATTCGTGTTGATTATAAAAGCAAACCACACACAAATAAAGTTATTTGTACGAATGATAACTTTAATTTTTTTGTGTTTCCACCTCAAGTGTAGAAAACGTACCATCACGTACAAGCTTCCGTTTAATACGGTTTGGACAAAAGCTAATTTGACGTGTTGCAAATACTAAATGTGCACAAAGTTAAAAGGTTTCATGAGAACTATGAAACAACATGTAACACTTAAGTATTCTTTGCATATTTCGCAAACAAATAAAATTTTAATATTAAAATTTTTGCATTTTAAACGTAATCAGAATTGTTGGGAAAATTTCTCATTATGCTTCGAATTAGAGAAGTGTTGTTATCTTATCGCTATTAAAATTGTATTTTATGGTCGCAACATTTTTGATATTTGGGGAAAATGGTATGCTAAGGGTTAATTCCCACATTAAACAGATGAAGTTAAGAGAGCACAGTGGTAAACTATCTAGTTAGTATAGGGTGTTTTTATAGTGGTATAGAACTTTTAAATGTTGAAATACGAAACATTTTTGCGACAAGCCCAACAACGCAATAAAACAAATTTATAATAATTTATGAAACAAGAAACAAAATATTCAATACGAATTTGAAAATTGTTAACAGAAATCTGAACTGAGCGAAGTTTAATCAAAGAAATTTTTATTTGTCAGTTCTAAGTTCGTTTTATCTAAATCTAATTGTTATAAATTCAGTTATTTTTTTAATTAGAAAGGGAAATCTAGAAGCACGTTATAAAGAAAAACTAGACTGACATCATGATGTTTCGAGACTTACCACAAAAGAAAAAAAAAACTTTGCGTAACTAGACAGCGGTGCAAACAACTATACAATATATTCAAAAATTGTAGAATCAAAGGTATTTCAAAATGCTGCAGGAGTGGTCAAAACTGCAGATGGACAACAACAAAAAGTTTTAGGAAATATAAATTTGGAGATTGAATACAATGGACAAACTAAGCCCAATCAGTTTTTGCTAATACCATCAATTAAACAGGATATACAAATTAAGTAAAATTTCCCATATTTTAATTAATTTTGTTTTAAGTGTAACGATTGAATAATCCGTACTTGAATCAATCGTTCAATATTTGACATAACGAATTTTTTACTCCGCGTTAGGATTGATTTATGTACCCTTGGAATTATTTATTTTCTGTGTATATAACCAGAATGTGGTTAACTTTTAATTCCAGTTATTTCTAAATAATTGAAAACCTTGTAAATAATTTTAGAAAAATATATAATGCAAATAATATATATTTATTTATTGCTTCAATTGGTTATTGATACAAAATGCAATTTATAAGATGCCCTTCGAGATTATTTTAATCTATTTATTTTAATATTTACATAAAACTCTATACATTCATAAGCACATACATACATACATACTATCATACATATAATAGAATGCTTAAAAACAAGAATAATTTGAAAACATATTTTTGGCGACAGTTTTATAATAAAAATTAAAATGGAAAATAATAATAGAAAAGGAGATCTTCCAATCGACAGTAGAATTGAAAATAATTTTACGTAATAATTTTTTTATTTTTATTAAAAATTTCCATAAAAACTAATGCCACAAGACAGAGCATCAGATGTATTGGTTTATTTACATATAAACATTTCGCTATGACTTTTTCTTTAGCAAAGCGAAAGGAAGTAGGAAGGACGGCTAATAGGAAGAAATACTAGCCTAGTAGTCGAGAGACCGCCGTTTCGATTCCAAATCAACTACATACTCACATCGTTCGGGTTTTATTTATTTTTTATTATTTCTTTACAAGTTGTTTTCACTGTTCTTTAACACAAATGTCCTTCAAATAACACTAACTTGAATAGAGGAGAGACTTTACTGCGCTTAGTTAAAATCCAACTTCGGATTTTATATATCTGGTATAGATGCTTTTTTTTATTGAGATTTGCTTGTCCGATTTCAATTGTATAATGCACCAGAAAATGTGGGGCAGATTGTTTGCTATTTTAAACTCCCCCGTAGTTAATTAGAAATTAGTGACGAAGAAAATTGTTTGGTTGATGCAAAATTAAACTTTTCTTAAACTGTGGTGAACAATCTGTTGAGATTTCTGGCGATCTCTATAGGCTAAAGTTCGTAGCGTTATATTCAGAAGCAATTAGACGTTTTTAATATATTTCGGAACAAGCGAAACATTATCAGCAATTTGGATTTTAACATACACGGCAGAACAGAACAACGATTGATGACGACACTCAATCACCCTACGGCTTCACGAGCCATCTACTTGAACATGACATGAATATAACGTCGGCAGAGAAACGGTAATAATATGTCCACCCTCTAGAATGTGGCGAATACTTACAGATGTTCATGTTCTGACTAACCACAATTTTTTGTTTGTCAAAGCATTCACATAGTTCATGTTTTTCGATTTTATGGTTTCTTTTAGGTATTTTTTTTACAATTGTATTTAAAAGTGTCTTTTTTACGTTTTTCGCTGTTTTCTGTGCAGTATTTGTTGCAAAACAATATTTGATTGAAACATAAGCTGCCATAACCTAAAAAATAAACTGTCAAAGAGAAAATGACATTGAATGGCCAACCTCATGGCGAACATTGTTGCTCAGCCATATGTTCGGGCATTGATGTCAGAGCATGGACGAAACATGGACATGAGCGGTCTACATTAGCCATATGCGTTGTCTGACATGATGTTCATACCAAGTTCATGGCTAATGGAGACGCCTAGTCATGTGCATCATGCTTGTCACTACTTGTTAGGTAGATTTGTTGAACGTGATTACAGTTTTTATATAAATTCTTTGTGAATTTTGTATACGACAATTACTTTAGTACACCACTTAAATTGTGTTGAAATTTCGATCGTAATCGAATGCCATAATTGGCTTAATTTTTCTTATCCGAAAAAAATTTGGACATTAAAATATAATAGAAAAAGAAACAAATAAAAATCATAGAAAAAAAAGAAATTATTTCGTAAACACATTCATATCTACTACTTTACACTTGGAAAAATATCAAGAAATTTTTGATAAATTTTTTTTTTTAATTTTTTCCCTTCACGATTAATGATCCTCCCTGTCTAAAGTTCGTAACCGAAATATCTTTCATTGTGAGAACAATATATTTACAGTTTCTTATGAGATCAACAAAGTGAAATTGTTATCACTCAAGATTACGTCACACTTAAAATAAAAAACAATTATTTTCTTCAACTGTTTTAGCATCCATTCAGCTGATATTTCTTTCTGATAATTGTAGAGCATTCGTTCGAATGAGGCATCATCTTATTGTAGATTTATTTATTTAAACACATTAAATTTCTTTGGAAATAGTAGCAAATAATCTGTAGAATGCTTATCAGTATTTGGGATTTCATTTCATTGTAAAGTAGTGAATTAAGACAAATAAATACTGACAACTGAACCTGTTTGTGATTAGTCTCATTTTAAATTTATATTCAGTGACAGATACGCGTATTTTGAATTGTTTTCTAAGAATTTTTTTTTTAAATTACTTTATCAATTTTTATTCAAAATAATAATAAACTATGAAGAAAATATTAATATCCTTGCTGTTGGTTGTTGCTTGTAATGAAATTTTGGGACGTACCATTATGCCGTGGCATAAAAGCAACATGCCGTATTGGCATGATTACGATTACGATCTGTTTAATCCCAATAGTGATGGCATCGCTAATTTCATGATGGCTGCCGAATCTGAAGAGTTAAAAGAAACACTAAAACCTTTGTCTGCAAACAACAATAATGATGCCGATGATGATGCCAATGATGATGATGATGATGTTTTAAGTAATTTCTTCGGTAATTTGCTTGGCTCTATTCTTGCAGTAAGTGATGAAAGTACGGATAACGATCAAATAGTCCCAACTAAAATTGATGATATTTACAAAAACGTCCAGCTCGAAAAAGACAATGATGACAATAATGACGATGATAAAAACGTTATGGAATTTGAGATTCACATATCAAATATTTTTCTAACTAAAGATCCAAACTCTTCTGAAGAAGCGAAAAATGTGAACGAAAACGAAGAAAACAAAAGTTCAGAAGAAAATTTATTTTCTTTTTTTGAAAATGATAAAAGTGATGAAAATACTAATGAAATAAAATCCAAAAGCAACAACAACAACAATGATGGTATCGAAATTTATGATTTAACAAAATCTTCCGAAGAAAAGAAGAGTGAAATCGATAATAATGATGCTGATGATGTTGATATTAATGAAAATGACATTAAAAATTTGGCACAATTATTTGTCACTTTGAATATATTAGAAGATTTGGTAAAAATTTCATCTGAAAGTAGAAATCCTGACAATGAGGCAAAGGCCAAAGAAGTTGACCAATATTTGACACTATTTAGTGCTGTTCTGGATAAAGCTACAGAAGAGGAGAAAAAATTAATAGAAAAAAATAATATTGAAGAAGATAACAAGACAACTACTACTCCTAAAAATGATAGTGATGAAAATGATAAAGACAATGATGATGATGATGATAATGACGATGATAAGAACGATGATGATGATAAGGATAAAAATAAAAACAATAATGCCAGCGATAGCAACGAAGATGATACAAATCTAACTTCTCTTGCATTCTATGAAATAAATGATGAAACAAAACAAACAAATCTTAATGATCATCAGTACGCAGTTGTCGATTCAACACAAGATTTTATGGCAACCAGTTCACCTTTTCTACCCGAAATGCTCACTACACCAAATTCAGACAATCAAAATGCTATTCATAAATATGTTGAAATACGTGAAAATCTAGATAATCAACAAAATACTTTGCAAAATAATGAAATTACTTTAGATAAAGATTTCTACAGCATTATTGCCAGTAACTACGATGATGAAAGTATAAATAAGTTCGAAAAGGATATTTATGTTGTACACGAAAATTTGGATAGAATTAAGAGAAATATTAATGCCATGCAAAATCTCCAGTCAAAACTCTATTTGCACAAACTAATAACTGCTGCTGTTAAAGATGCCCAAAAAAATAAATTGCAGAATTAATTAAATTTAAGTTTATAGTTATTTTAGAATTTGTTAGAAATTCTGGTATTCTTTATATAAGAACTAAATTTATTTTGTTATATTTTATTTATTGATATAAAAAAATAAATTGAAATGATGATATTCAATAAAATAGTTAATCAATAAAACTGTGATAAGAAAGTAAAGTTAAAGTTCCGCAAAACTTTTAATCCCAGAATACAAAGAAACAATGGACTGAACATAAAAAATAAAATTGTTCTGTTAAGTGCGAAAATGGTCCAAGTTTTGAACACTGTGTTCAACTCGACGAAAGACATCTGGATGTCGTACTCTTTAAAAAATAAAATTTGCATTTCCATTCTATCGTTCAATGCTCTTAATAAAACTTTGTGCCAATTATTACGTTTTTTATTTAAGTTTGAAAATATAAATTTGCCACCAGACACCCTGTATATATATTCTGAATCCTTATAAATAGCAAAGTTGAATGAGCCATGTCCGTCTGTCCGTCTGCCTGTACGGCAAATCGTTTTTCCGAAGACACTAGAAGAGCTAGAGACTCGGGTCTTCAACTGAAATGTAAGGATTTTTCTTAAGATGCTTCGTATTGAAAATCAGCAAAAATAAAATATCTGTTCTGAAAAATTGGGTTATATGTATATATGCAAATAAATGAAGAATAACCCTTCCAGAAATAAATTTATAAATACATGAGATGCCCCAGTGTAGAATATGGAATCTTTTGGTTATAATTCAACGCACGAACCATCGTGCTACTGAGGCTTGTTAGTGTTATGTGCATACTAACTTAATAATAACTTTGGCTGACTTCCAAAACGTCAATTGCTTTGTGTTTGAACAGCACATTTCATAACGCCGCAGTACAATAATTATACAATGTATACCATTTCAAAACGCCGCCGCCAAGTATTTTTAACGCAGTAAGAAAGCAAACAAGGCATCGGTTTTATAGTTGATTCATTGTTTCGGAACTTTGCATATGTATGTGATTTAAATACAGTATCAATACAGTATACAAACTTTGTATACGAACGTTTTGGAAGTCAGCCTTTATGTATTTTTTTTTGTACAAACACTGATGGCTGGAAAATTGTAAAATATTTTACACACAGGCTGTATTTTTTGTACATACATATGTATAAAGCTTGAAGAAAATATGATAGTGTGTACATGTATGCAGTTTAAACTTACTTTTTATATTGTTTAAAATGTTATATGCATGAGAGAAAGGAAAGCCTGTATTATATTCAGTGAATCATATATTTATGCATTGGTGAAGGGTATATAAGATTCGGCACACTCTTACTTGTTTTTATTGTTAATTTGAGCTTTATATTGCTTCCTTCATATCACGATGAGAGCCAGATGTTATTTATACTTAAGCTTTGTAAATATTTGCATTTATTCTTATTTATTATTCAAGAATTGAGCTATAAGTTGGTTAATTTGGTTTATTTTAATTTCTAATTAAATTATTTGTATTAGAAAGAAATTTTTGGCAGCACTTAAAATTTCTTTGGATTAAAAATTAACTAAAAATTATTTGAAATCTTTATATATATAATTCTTCTGAAAGTGTGTTAGTAACTGAACTCCTCCTTAACGGCTGGGCCGATTTCGATGAAATTTTTTGTGTGTATTTGAGTTGGTCCCTGAATGGTTTAGATTTACAATTCGGTCCAATTGGTCAAAGGGGCGTGGTACCTCTCATACAAACCACAAATTAAAAATCTATTATTTCTGCTCCTGATAACGGTATTTGAACAAAATTTGGTATGTCGGTTTCGTGTGCATTTCTTATGTGCTGCTGAAAATATGGGCGGGATTGGACAAAGGGGCGTGGTACCTCTCATACAAACCACAAATTAAAAATCTATTATTTCTGCTCCTGATAATGGTATTTGAACAAAATTTGGTATGTCGGTTTGGTGTGCATTTCTTATGTGCTGCTGCAAATATGGGCGGGATTGGACAAAGGGGCGTGGTACCTCTCATACAAACCACAAATTAAAAATCTATTATTTCTGCTCCTGAAAACGGTATTTGAACAAAATTTGGTACGTCGGTTTGGTGTGCATTTTTTTAGTGCTGCTGCAAATATGGGCGGGATTGGACAAAGAGGAGTGGCACCACCCATATAACCCAAAAATTTAAATCGCCATATTTTGGGCATTTTTTGACCTATGTCGATGATATTTGGTACATATGGTATTGGCATAAATTGGAATACGTACCGGGAGAAAAGTGGATGGGACCACGCTCCTTTTTAGGAAAATTAAAAATCGTAATATAGGCTTAACTACTGGACCGATCGTCACAATAGCATATATATAAATACTTTTCATTTTATTTTATAACGAGGGGGGTAGCGAAGTACACCGGGATCAGCTAGTTTCATATAAATTTTTTTAATTCTTTCTACAATGAAATCTATTTTGTAATAAAAAAAAATTAACTTTAAAGATATATTCGACACTCCGGAAAATTTTTTACTAAATTCCCCATTTCTTGTGAAAGGTAAAACAACACCTCTTATTACAATAACTGCAAAAAAAAAAAAAAAGATTTGTTCGACTATCGAAGCTTAGAGGTGATTTTAATTTTTCCTGATTATAAATTATGCATTCTGACTTTTAATTACGTTTCATTATTTTGAAGGTCACCGACACTAAAGCAAACTTATAACAAAAACAACATGTGAAAAAGTATATAATTACATAATGAAATTATTATCATTTAAAATATGTATATTTTTCGTGTCAAAATAGTTAAATATATTGGTATTTTAATTTCCGGATAAACACTTATAAATTTAAGAGTTGAATCAATATCGGCGAGATACCAAAAATATAACTAAAATTATATGCATTTCTTTAAAATATAAAATAAAAAACATATATTTATATTCTTTTCATACACTATTATTTATTTGTCTGTGTTGATTAGCTTAAACTATTAAAGTAAGATTATAAACAATAAACAAAAAAAAAAAAAACCAAAAAATAAATGCAAATATTTTCAAATTAATTTTATTGTGATTAATTGTAACTAGTTTGCTCTAACAGCATCCAGTTGTTGAATCGACTTAGATTTACTACTTCTTTGTCTAAAATATATCGGATTGCTGGCAACTGTCACCTCCATTTGTACTTCTCCATAATAAAGTTCATTATTAGGCGGCTCTGTCGGTTCAAATATTAACTTTGAATTTCCATTTCCGAACAGTTGTGCGCTTTGTAAAGGTTTGGATATGGAAAGTTCTATTAAAAATATTGTTAACATGAATATGAAAGCAACGTTTTTCATTATTTTTTGGAAAATTTAATATTTTAATATTCGTACGCAAATAAATTGAATACTGACGGAGAGAATCTTTTCGCTGTACTGGACTATATTGCAATATATTGTTTATATATTTTTTTTGATAGATAACGCGAACAGTTTTTTATACACATACATTTTTTTTACTCTTAATAGAATTTGTTTTATATTATTTAATTTTCATCAGATTAAAAAATTTATTAGGTATTTCTAGCGTAAAATTTTAGTAAACGAATAATCGTGCCAACGGCACAAGCTGATGTTGAAACGAACCAGTCCCAATTTCATACTGAGTGAAATTTTTTCACAATTTTTTTTTTTGGTTGTGTATAATGCTGATTTTGTAACATCAATTATATGTGTAGAATATTGGCTATCTTATTTCTGGCAGATCGCACGATTGTGTAGGATAGTGAAGCACGGCCTTAAGAGGCTTTCAACACGCCTCTCATTCCAGACGACACATCCCATCTGTAAAGAAGCAGGCTCGGCCTGTTCAAAGCTGTATTGAACGTAAAAGTTTCGTTGTACCACATGGAAGATTCAGGGGAAAACGGAGAATTGGGAAGCGCTTAGCAAGATCAAAAACCATGTAACAAAAAAACTAATTACTGCAGAATGGCGAAAATTTTTAATAGATTTTGGAGAAATATTGAAGTAGTTTTTTTACGACAATCATTTTGAACTCAAAATTTGAATAATTACCCAAATTTTAATTATATATTTTTTCCGCTTAGTGAATAGTTGTGAAACACTAATATTACTTATTATTATTGCTTATTTTGACCTTAAAATGGTTGTCATGTGGCGCCAATGTCCTTGTTTTTACAGAAATTCTGTAAAAATTTACTCGAAATTAGGAAATACGAATTTTCTCTTTTACAGGAAATTTTTGATAACAAATAATTTTCTAAGAACAATGTTTTCCTCATAATTTTGTAATGGTGCAGTTACATGCAATGTGGTTTGTGACCTTGCTCACCAGTTCTAATTGCCGTTTTTTTCCCTTTATATAGAGCTTCCTGAATGTCTATATAATTGACGTTTTCGTTGCCAGGGGAGCGCAGGAACATCCGCGGGCTTTTTCTTTATATGTAGATGTTTTCGCTAGAAACGATAATCTTAACATCACATGTTCGATGAAATAATGTTTTATATCAAGAATTTCTGCGGGTCGGAAATTGAGCAGTTTCAAAGTTATTGATTAAAAGAAACTTCACCAGGATAAAAAATCAATCAATATATAAAAAAAAGGAAAAAATATATTTAAAATTTAGTGAGAACAATTTATAGACGTATGTATATGTATGTATGTATGTACATATGTATATTTAAAAACTGTCGATTTTTTTTCGCATTGTGAGCATAAATAGGTTAAGTGTCTTGTAGGAATGGTGTACGTAACATTCACATAAATGAACAGTCATCTGTTTTCCAAAAAGTTTTATAAAAAAAAACATCAGATAAGAGCAACATTTGGGGTGTTGATGATATTCCACAGTGGCGATGTCACGATTTTATTCTAGTGAACAGTTAGAGTGAGAGAGAGAGAAGAGAAATAATGAAACTATTTGAAAATATATTCTGATTATCGCAAAGTTTTTTCCACAAATAAACATACATACATATTTATATAAAATGGAATTTTTTCGGTAGCTTCTGTTTAGTCATTCACACATCGTTGGGCTTTTTGTTTTTGATCATCAAAACAAAATGAAATTAAATCTTTTGATTTTAATGATAACGGTTGGCGTTTTAAATTGTTCTGGAAAACCTCTAGATAAGAAATCCAACCAGTTGCTGGTAAATAATCCATATTCTGATGACTACAATGACGTGGATAATTATAAATCTAGCCCGGAAAACTTTGGAATCAATCCGCTAAAGTATAATTATTTATTAAATCTCAAGCAGAATTCTCATGAACTTGCAGAGTACACAAACTTAAATCGACAAGATTTGAAAATTGAAAGAATTCAACAAAATCGATTATAATAAATTTTACAAAAACCTAAACATTCCAATGAGCGAAAAGTAAACAGCAAATAATAAAATGAATGTTTTAAAAAACTAGATTGATTTGTTTTTCTTTTTGTTCCTCTTTTTTTTATGAGTCTTCCATGTGAAACGATTATGAAGGTGAATTCCAAGATGCTTTTTTTGAATCAAGTGTAAAAATATTGTTCAAAAAAGCGTCCGACTGGATTTAAGGCAAAAATTAACAGCTTTCGTTTGGATGTATGAATCTGTGTCCACACCAACAAGCATGCAACTGAAAGCCGTACGTACACATTATACGGGTATAAATTTTTAAACACAATTCATACTTAAAATAGTCCTAATATACTTAAATTAAGTACGAGTATATGTTTGTGTGAAGGCAACTGGTTCATTTATGTTCACAGACAAAGAAAAATCATAACTGAAGTCATCAAATTCTAACCAGTTCTAGTTGGAAATATCTTTCTTTGTGTGACAAAATATATATTAAGTCTATTAATCAACTGTGATAAGTAGATATGAAATAATCTTTATGTCTACTGGTATACAACTATAATTTTCATACACAAATAAAAGAAACTAATATTTGGTTATACTTTGACTGTAGTTTCTAATCAACAAGAAAAACGAAATTGTGTTAGAGATAAGATCGTGTGTAAATATTCATATCACCAAGTAAAGGGTGTCCAAAATTGGTGTATCGTTTTAATTTTAAGAAAAAAAAGTACTTATTTTTAATATTTTTATTTCAGTTTATTACATATTTTTTATATTATATTTAAGAAAACCCCCACAAAAAAATCTAAAGGTGCCAAATAGCATGATCTTGGTGACCAATTTTTCCTTCAAAAGATCCATCTTGCTGTTTGGCAAGTGGCACAATCATGTTAAAAAACATATATTCTCTACGTCTAAATCATAAATGTTCCGCATTTTATAATCTTCTTGTAGCGATTTCTATTGACCTTAATTGCATTTCAATTTTCGTTTTCAAAAAAATATAGTTCGATGAACCCTTCGGACCATAAACCACAACAAACATCCCCTACGTTGTTAAATTCTAATTCTGCTATCCGGAACGGATCCAGTTTCTTCAAATTTCTCAACCATCAGCTTGATGGCACGATTTGTTGGAGAATTTTCTCCGCCGAATTTTGTTCTAAATTTCCTAATTACATCTTGAAAACTTTTGCCATTTTCATAAAATGTTTTAATAATAAAAACACGTTGTTCCTTCGTGTAACGTTCCATATTAATTAACCGGAATATTTTTAGAATCTGAAAATAAAAATTTATAATAAAAATTACATTACATTACATTAATAAAAAAATATTTATTTTTAATTTTTGCTATAAAAATTTATGAAATCCGATATTTAGAGTTGAACAACTTCCAATAATTAGCTGAGGACATGCTAAGGTGACTTTATTGAGTATGAGCGTAATATTGGACTACGACAATATTTGCAACATGATCTCATTGTTACAGTTGGTTGAAAGTTTTATAATTTTATTTCAGAGATTTCGGTTAAAATTTCAGATCGTTTCAATCTAAATTTAACCGTCTCGTTGAAATTCTACTCGTAAACACTCATTCACAAAATCTTATCATATACAAGTTCTTGAACACTCAGAGGAATAAGAAAATCTACTCACTATCACGTAAATCATGTGAGCTAACCTCATTTCTACTATATTTATCAAAAATTAATTAAGTACTTGGATCAACATTTAATATATTCTCACAATTTAGCTATGGATTGTGAAGGACAAAGAGTTCTTTAGTTTTGTTTGACACATCCACCAAGATCACAATGAAATTTCTATTTCTACTAAATTTATATTGCGTTTTAGTAGTGACAGCTAAAGTAACAACTGACGAATTTAATGAACCTTTATTGTATGGTCCATTGCACTATTTACTTATTATTTTTTATTTTTTTATTTTAAAGAAAATCCTGGAAAATGTGTGATAAATGGATTAATATTAAATCCTAGCGAAAAACAGGTATAATATCCTACTTGCTATAAATAAAATAAGTTGTGAGGAAAATATTATGGTGTCTACTCACAAGTTAGTCATACAATGTTATTGGACATTTTATCATACTATTATCAGTTAACATTATACTACTCTATACGTATGTTTCACACTATTTTGAAACATAATATACTGTAAATTGTCCCACAACATTTAATATATACTCGTGTATACCAACGGTCGACCCAATCGACCGTGTTCTTGTCATACGAGTAGAAAGAATTATCACAAAAAATCCACACAGAGAAAAGTAACAAAGATGTGGGAGAATTGTAGGAAAAAAGATGAGAGAGTGGAGCAAATTGATTTAACTCAATGGAAAGTATTTTGTTTTTGCACTTAAGCGTTACCTTTTTTATTTATAATTTTTTTGAATTCATACATACATACATACATATGTATCATTAAACAATTGTAGTTTTGGGTGTTGTATGACTATTTTTTAAGAGATTTTTTATGATATTTCTTTCTATGACTAGAATACAGTCGATTAGTGTTCAAGATAACATAATCAGAAACAGTACTATATGGCCTTTACTGTAACAAAGTCAGATGATGAATTTTTATTCTAGTTTCATTTGATATTAATTTTTATAAAATTATTTCAGGCATTCTTAAAGCTTAGGTACCACTAGCAGGACAATGTAATAATATTCACGCGGCTACTGCAATACAGGTATGGGAAGAACTAAATTATTTTGTTTATTTATAAATTGAAAATTTTTTTTATAAAACTGTGACTCTAAATGAAAAAAAAAAAAAAAAAAAAACATTCAATAGCATTAAATCGTGTCTGAAGGTTACATACGATACGAATCAGTTGAATATGAATTTTAGTTTCAATTACAGTTATGGGACCAACATTTTAAAATTTTTTTTAATATTTAATAGAAACAACTTATCATCAATTTTCTAAACACAAGTTGCAAGCAAACCCTTTTAAGCAAACAAAACGTTCGTCTCAAACATTAATTCCTTATTGAAGTTATTCGCAGTGCATAAGTAGCTGTTACAATCAAACCGAGTTTAATTGCGTCTCTGCAAATCCCATATACACATACATACATAAATATAACTGAATTAATGATAATTTTGACCTATTACATACTATAGAATGATGTAGATGTGTCTACACATGTTAGCAGAATATAATATTTTGCCTTATCACCATTTTACATATAAAGTGAAAACTACGTTTTAAAAATAAACAAGAAATTGGAATACTTGTGAAACGATGACAGTAATATAAATAAATTGTTATGTTACCAAAAGTTAAAGTTTTAGTCCATTTAGGTTCTTATATAGAATTTTATTGTTACGAAAAAGCAAGATCGACTTCTGTTTGAAATGCACATTGGTACCGAATCAACTTAAATTGCTAATAATTTGGCTGTATAGAATTTCACATTAAATCATAAGCGTGAAAACTTTCCTTTCTAATAAAAATAATAGTTTAATTAAAAATTAAATTAAAAACGAGTTAAAGCCTAAATAATATTTTTTTTTTTTCTAAAACTATTTGATTCTATTATAGTGAATGGGTAATGTAAGCGGCACGCGGCAGAGGGTGGCAACAAAACATTAGTTTATTTTCATAACGTTTCATACAAAATTTTTGACAAATTTAATATAATATAATATAATTTGGCAATGCCGTTAAAAGCGGCCAAGCGGCAATGTTGAATTTAGTTCAACTTTTCGTTTTGCCGCTTATATTTGACAAACCAAAAAATATTATAAAATATGTTGAAATCGCTGTTCATTTTATTTACAAAGTTTTTCGGTTTAAAAAATCATAAATTTTTTTCTTAATAATTTCCTCTTAAAAAATAGTAAGTTTCTTTATTTTAAATTTTCAAAATAAAAATGTTTTCTTTATAGAGCCGCGTTCATTTTCCTACCAAAAATGAACTCAAGCGGCAAATAGAGCAGCTGATTGCAGCACGCTGACGTGTGCCGCTTACATTGTCCTTTCACTATTATGAAAACCTATACAAGACGCCAATATCGGTCATAATACAAAACTGTTCTTAGTCTATGTGTAAATTTATTCCGATCGAACTATCTGTTTTGAAATGGCGAAATATTTTGATTCTGGCACCACTGTGCAATGTTGACACACATTAAAGAGCCAAAACATAAAAAGTCTGATAGGCACATCTGTTTGAATTTAAACTTTGAGGAGAAACTTATGCAGCAGAAAAAAAAATTCACGGAGAATATTTGACGAAACGGAAACAGATCATTTTAATGGAAAGCTTTTTGTTGTACCGCCAAGTGAATTAATATGTTTAAATGATTTTTTGACATATTATGTTTAATCGAGTAGGTAATAACTTATAATTTGCTCTTAAAAATTTGTAAAACTAAATAAATAAATAAGCAACTAAATTTTCTAAACTTTTCTCTTTTAGCAACTAATTGCTAAAATTCTAGCTATAAATTCAGAGTTAACCTTCGAGTGACTTCAACTTACATATTTGTATTAAAATTTATTTATTAAATTCCAATACAATAATAATAATAATAACAAAATTGGCAACGCTGAAAACTATAAATAATTCAAACAACTTGTTGATCTGTTTTGTTTTTTTTTCATATCAGCAAAAATTCTTAAGAATTTTAAAGTTTATTTTTAAAAATATTGTCTGCTGCTAAAAACAAACTCGGTATTTTTTTAAACGAAAATAAAGGAAAATTCGTAAGAAAAAACAAGTGCAAAATTTCGTTTGGAGACACATACATGGGCACACAATTAAACATAAATGTATGTATCAGTAATGTCTACCTTAACGATGCCCTAGAGATCAAAGGAAAAAGTTAAAAAAATGGTTTATCAAGGGTTTTTATTTTTTGTCTTGGTATTTTAAATATTTAAAAAACAAACTAATTTTAAATTGATTTTCGTGTGCATAAGAAATATTTTTGAAGGGAGGCTATGAGAACAGAGCTTGATTACAGAGCGCCATTACTCATAATTGAAACATGAATTTAGGAACATTTTCTTTATAAAAAAATAATTGTATATAACAGACAAACTCTAAGGTCCAAATTCACAGTCTTTAGTTAACTAATGATATTTGTATGAACATTTTTTGGTGAAACTGTTGTTAACTAATGGTTATAAATTTGGACCTAAAGGTCTTGATAGCCAATTGTAATCGTGTTTTTGAGAAATTACACAGTTAAAAACATTTTCATGCAAAAGAACGATGTTATCGTTGCTATCGAGTGGTGGTTCACATCAGTATCTTTCAATTATGAACATACAAAATCATCAAATGAAATGCCCATACCCATACTCGATTCTCTACATCACTAATGGAGAAATTTTTACTTCTCAAGTGTTGGAAAAGTCTGTATTATAGTCAACGCTGTGCTTAAAACACAGTAAACTTAAGAAGTATACGAGTATCTTAAAATTTTGCCTTTTTGTAGAGACATTTAAATTTTTTAAAATTAACACTCTTCAATCGTGTGTAAGAGTGTAAGAGTAATAAAATTGATTTCATTCTAGCATTTTGAGAGTTGCTTACAGGTAATATTGCAAGCTAAACTTAGAGACTAAATTGATGAAAAAGCTTTGGATGAAAATTTCAGTTAAAAAATACTCGTATAATAAAATAATAATTGAGGCCCTATGCTCCTTATAGGAACTAAAGGAATCAACATATATACATATATATATGTATATAATAAAATAAAATATTTTTTGATTTATTATTCGAAAGCATACCACAAAACCCAGTGGAAAACAAAAGATGAAATAACTGAATACTGGTAAAACCAATGGCCGATACAATTGGCTTTATTCTAGATGTAAGTAAATTATCATAAACAAGTCTTTTAACAGTCATAACACAACTATTATTATTTAATGGTACGTTTGCACGAATTCCGATAAATAAATAAAAAAAAAAAAAAAATAAGACCAGTTAAATGCAAAAACAAAATACCAAAATACTTTCCAGTGAAAATAGCATTCAACAAAACGTGCAAATAATAAAATTATTTTATCAATAGATGTTCTGTTCTGGCAACTTACCGCTCACTTCGCCCTTTTTATGGTCGCCATAATCATCCTACCGACAGTCAACTGCTTCAGTACACGGTCGACCAGCTGAAAACATCGCCGCTGTCCTTGAAAGTGTTCCGAAAAGACAGCGGCAGTCGATTTCGTATCGCTTACAAGATTTCGTATCGCCTTTCGCAGATCAAAACTTAATGAATTTTTGCGCCGTGTCTTGGGCCTGCACCCCTGCAATACTCAACTGAGCCAGGATTTGAAGGTAAACATACATAGCCAACGATGTGTGTTCGCTTAATGGTCTCTGGAACAGTTAGCAACTGGCCCTAGTTTCATCAAAAAATCATCTTTAGCGATGAGATCCGTTTTTCTATGAATTTGTACGTACACAAACAAAAATGGCGAATTTAGGACGATAGGAATTCACATGAGATCCAACAGCTTCCAATGCATCCCGAAAAAGCCACTGTTTGGTGTGGATTTTTGGGATGGCCGCGTCATCGGTCTATATTTCTTTGAGCCAGCCATCACTGTCAACGTCGAGCACTATGGGTTGATGATTAGCAACATTTTTTGGCCTGAATTGGATGATGTGGACACCATCGACATGTGGTTTCAATAGTACGGCGCTACGTGCCAAACAGTTCATGCCACATTGGATATTGTGTACGAGCAATTTAAGGGGATAGTCATCTCATGCGGAAGTGATATGAACTGGTCACCGAGATCGTGCGATTTTACCCCGATAGACTTTTTCTTGTGCGGTTTTCTTAAATCGCAGTTGAATGCGAATAAGCCACAAACCTCTGCGGTCTTCAAACGCAGCATAATCCATGCCATCGGTCAAATTCAGCCTGGCTTATGCGTCAGAGTCATGGTACATTTCGGATGCGCTCCACTCACAGAAGCCATGTTGGTCATTATTGATTTTTCAGTTTGTGGCCATTTTTCATTGGGGCCATTTTTTTCCTATTCGTGAAAAGAGGTATTTTTTAATAAAAATAGTTTTATTTTATATATTTTCTTTTTCTATTTTGTCGGCGTTTTTCATCTTTAATTTGGGGCAATAGCCTTGTATTTTATATGTACATGGGTATTTCCCCAGAAAATTCCACTTTTTGTATAGTAACGACAAAACTTATGTTGTTCTTTTTCTTTCTTAACTGAAGATCTAGTTTTGCGCTACACCAAACAATTTTAATTGCTTGCTGGAGTGACACGACAAAAGGTGGAATTTTAGAAATAGAAATGACTATTTAGTTCAAAACAGATTGTTATTTTCTTAATTAATTTGAAAGATTATCCCAATAATAATTTTTTTTTATAATTATTAATAAAGAAGAAATTCTTTAGTGTGACTGAATATAGCGAAAATGAAGAATGATATCTTTTAGATTCCATTTAATTTGTTTCACCACTCATTACGTACATACATACTCGTAATATAAACACTGTAACCATGTAGTCGTGTATGTGAGTGATCAGATTCGAATATTCAACTGAGTCGAGTAATGAAAAGTTACTAAAACGTACAGCCAAACTGATAAGAAATTGTTGAAAATCAATAAAAACTTAATAATAATTTATGTTACTGGAACAGTATACAACGAATTGAGCCGTAAAAACAACGTTGCGATTTTAAGTAAAATTAAAAAAAATACATTTATTAATTATAATTAAATAGAATAACTTTTGATATACATAAAAAAAAAATAAATAATTATTTAATCAGGATAATGAAACTATTAGTTTTATGTGCAATATTGAGTGTGTTACTAGCAGTGTCCTTGGCTAGTCCCGTTAAAAAAAAAATACACGATGAGTCCGATTCATTCGAAAGTGCGGAAAGCTCTGAGCTAAGAAACGCTGATAAAAGTTCCGCCTCTTCAGAAGAAGAATTGTTGAAAAATAATGAAAAGATCAATTCCTCTGGCTCCAGTGAAGAGCAGCTACCTAAAAATCCTCTTGATAAGGAAGAGGCAAATGAGTATAGCAATGCGGTAGAAAGTGAAGAACATAATTTCGTAGAGGTGACTGATGATAATGAAATCTTAAAATATGATAATTATGGTAAATCCAAGAGATCAGTTGATTTTGCTCCTCAAAATAACAACCAACTTAAAGTTAAAGATAAGGATTCTATTAAGTATGAAAAATATTTAAAGCTAAAAAGCCTTAGACGATCTCTAGAAAGTGATAAAGCTAAAGATTTTCAGGACATGCCTTCACATATGCTCTTAAGGCACGAACGCAATGCTGACACTTCCGAAGAAGATTCATCGGAGGAGCAAAATCCTGCAAAAAAATCGGATACATCACCTGCTAAAACACATCCCCAGTATGAAGGTGACAGACGTCGAAGAAATGCGATCAGTGAAGAAATTTCCGAAGAAGATTCATCGGAAGAGAAAGATGCTCCGAACGGTGTAGTCATTGCCAAGAAACCCGATACAGCTCCTGCAGAAAGTGAAGCCAAGCCTGAAGGTTCTAGACGCAGAAGAAGTTCACGTAGTGCTGAAACGTCCGAAGAAAATTCGTCAGAAGAGGATAAACATGGTAAAAGTCATTCAGTAGCTGAAGCGAAAAAGGCCGATACAGTTACTGCTGAGACTTTGGGAGTGGCTGCCAAACCTGAAACTGCTCCTGCAGAGAGTAACCCCAAACTAGAAGGCGCTAGACGAAGACGAAATATAAAAGTTTCCAGTGGCGAAGATTCTACACAGGATCAAGATATAAACGAAGTTTTTATTTTTAGCAACGAAATGCAAAAATATTCTGACGAGAGCTCCGAAAAGGATCAATTAAACAACACTGACGATGTTATAGTAGCTGAGAGAATTTCGGTAGATTCCGCAATATCAAACGAAAATAAAAACTCTGAAGAAGACTATGCGCAAGGATGTGGTGGCAGCAATGGAAACCATGACGACGACGATTCAATTGAAAATTCGAATGAAAATAATGAGACCGCAATTGATAAATTTTAAAGTTTATTTGTTAAATTATTTTTAATAAAAATCGTATAAAATAATTTTCTAAATATACAATTGGCAACAGTTCAAGGTTGCACAAATTGAAAATATGCGCAGTTAATCAGTAATTAAAAACTTTTGTTTTAATTAAAAACAAGTTATGAATACTACTATCTTCACGTACACATGTTCTTTTTAAAATCTTATGTATGCATGTTTGTATATTTAATTTTTTTTTTCATTATCAAGGTTTTAACACATTTTCTCTTATCAGGGCTTTTTTGCTGTTCATGCACCACACATTAAAATATCTGACGGACTTTAATCATCTTAACACTTAAAGCTCATTAAATAAAAAAAAGTATACGAAAATAAAACAAATTGTAACATAAAAATATTTAAAAAGGGCATATTTATTTAAATAATAAAAAAAATAAGTAAGTAAGAAGCTTAAGATAAATTTGAAGTGATAAGAAACATTGAAATGAACGAAAATATAATAAAAGCTGACAATTGTGGTGTGATTGTTTACAAATCACTTCAATTTCGTTTATTTATTTAATTTGTTTTTTTCAACTAAAGAAACATCAATTATTGATTTCCCACAAAGGGCATAAAACTACTATATCCAGCTAAAAAAACGCTTGTTATAAGCTTACCTGCATAAGGTTTTATCTTAGGAAAGTGTTCTGAACACAACAATCGTTTAATAAAGAAAACTGAATCCTTGCTACAATAATGCTTGTCTGCGGTAAATAATAAGCTAAAAGTTCTATATATAAAAAAGTGTATATTCGTAATATTTTTGTAAGCTTAAACTATTTGAAAATTTTTAAATATATTTTTTTAGAACTAATTTTTCAAATTCTTATTCTCTCATAATCTCCATATAAAAGTTGTCCCAAAACTAACGCAAGATTTTAATTTCTTGCCATTTGTGCAGTAAAATGCTGGCAACCGTAACAAAAATAATTCGACAGCTGACAGTTTAGGGTAGGTAAAGATGGAGCGATATATGATCCATACAAAACTTTTTTAGCTGGGTTGTGTAAACGTTTTCTTTATCTTGATGTCTTCAAACAGCTCCGTGTTTATGTATATCGATGATTGTCGGCAACACTGTTCGGGGCTTAACTTAAATCTGCTAATTGTTTATACTTTAATTGGTCGGCATTCTGCACAAGATCGCTCACAAGATCGCTCACAATATCGTCGCTTCCGAAAACATTTTGATCGGTTATAGTAACCACAATTTCTCCTTTCTCCGTGGCGCACGTTACATTAAATTAGTAGAAAATCGATACATTATGCTGATAGTGGGATCTTCGGGAAATAAATTTCAATAACTGAAGTTAATAGCAGTTGTGTTTTTAATTTTACTGAGTTTTTATATCCCTTTATTGACCATAAATGTCGCATAAAAATAGAAGACAATTTTGTTTTAAAAACGTGCGTAAATTCCAGTTACGTTACATTCGATTTCTCTAACAGTTCTAAGTTCTTAACACGTAACTAAATCGCTCAGCTGTTTCACATTGTTACATTTACACTCCATTCCCGTCGTCTAACTGAGCTTTTATTTTAGAATTACCTCACCAAGACTCGGTGAACACTTCCGAAATTTTACTAATAAATATCACGTTTTAACTACTTGGAGTACGCTTAAAATATGGTAGAAATTACAAAGTGTATGATAAAATTATATTAGGCAACACCAACTGTAGTGTGAATGGTATAAAATAAAATTTTTCTGGAAGCTCTTGTGCATTTTTCCACTTTAAAAGTGTATTGACTTTTTGAGGAAATACATGTTCGATAAAAAAGAAAATTTGTGTACTGCAAGCACGCACAACAATTTGCGATAGAATTTCTTTAGTAAAATCAATTTTTTGTTTGTTTTTCAATTCTCTTTTAAACGATTTTATTGTCTGGCAAACAAAAGAACATTATTTAAGTGGAATTGCGAAATGCATATATTGGCTAACAAAGAATGTATTAGAAGTCTAGATATGAGGGCCAATAGGAAATGCGAAAGCCTTGAATTTTGTTTTAAATAAAATTGCAAACATTTGGAAAATTAAAAGATATCAAAAGATGTGTGAAAAATTTATTTTGCAGCAGTTTTTTTTACTCAACATTTACAAGATTTTCTGACATACAAATTTTGATAGTCATTAGAAGAATTTTTTATTTAATTTTAATATACAATAATAATGTACGAAATATTCTTGGTTCTATTACTCGAATTTTTATACGAATAGTGTTTTAAATTTTAAAAGTAAATTATGAATTTTAAGTCGAACTGTATAGTGTTTAATCCGAAGAAAAAAAAGTGTTAATTAATCAAGAAAGACAAGAAAATAGTGAATTTGCAAACCCTTTTTATTGTATAGAACCAAGCTGAGTGCTGCTATGGCTCCTAGTTTTGCCATGCGTTGTGCCAGAACTAGGGAGAGAGGGATTCTGTAGAGAGGTTAGAATTGTGAAATATAGAAGAATGCTGTTATTGCACGTTTTTGTTAATTTTTTAGAGCATTGTTGCAGCGCCTTTTAAATTTTTTTGCTCTACTAACCGTCGAAGGAGATTACTGAGGTGTACTTTATCTTGCAAAGGTATCAATCGCTGTCGGAACAGTTTTTTTAGTGATCAATGATATGACTTCTTATGTCACTTTAAAAAGTTCAGCAACAATTAATGCAATGCCACACTAACGCATATTAGAAAAATTTATGATGTTGATTGACTTGCCCTGACCAGAAATCGAATCCATGTCCCAAGTCATAGTTTGCTTTGTAGTCAATTCACTAACAACTACTTCAGCCAAAGTGCAAAATTTATTGATGATAAAGAAATTTCATGTAATTAATTGCAGCTGTCGCTATTCGCAGTGTGGTCGAAGCGGACAACAACTCTGATGATGTCAGTTCAACCTTCAGTCCAGTCTAAATTTTCTTTATCTGTTCGCTTTTTGCGACCTTCTGGAGTTTAATTTTTTTATAAAAATAATTTAATTAAAAATTTAATTATGCAAGTAGGAGTTAAATGTATGAAGAGAGTCAGAAGCGAAATGTGATTATCAGACATATTTTGCTAAAGAATACTTAACTAATTCATAACGAATAAAAATTATTTGTTTAGTTGTTTGATAATTTTTTTTTAAACTTGTGTATAAGTAAATGAGTTTTAAAACTTTTCAAACATGCTGGGAAAGACTTACTGCCAATGAAATGCAGCATATAGATCAGTTAACACATAACAAATAAATTAATTTTTGAAAAAAAAAATAATTTTTTAAAACATTTTGATTATTTTTGAAGGGAGAAATTTTCCTATCGGGTATTTTATTACAAGAAAACATCAATATATGAATTTCCACATACTCTTTGTATGCATAAACAAACTGAAAACATAGACCGACCTATCCCAAAATAACTTAAATTGACCCAAAATAGCATCTACTTGACACACGCTAAACACAGATGGATGCCAACAAGTGATGAAAACACGCAGCAGAAATTAAGAAATTTACAGAAATAAACATTTTTTATGTTATTTTTTACGAAAGAAAACACTTAAAAAACTATTACTGCAGCAAAAACGAAATAGAAATGTTTTTTTTTTTTGTAAAATTTGTAGAGAGCAACTAATTTCGAATAGACCACAAGGGAAAGATATTTTGTAACTTTAAAACTAATCAGTTGCCAAATTGCAGTGTAAAATAGAATACATAAAATTAAATTATTTCTAAACGGAAAATAAAAAGTAGAATAAAATCTTACAAATTTATTTAAATTGTTTTTTAAAATAAAAAATTTAAATTTAAAAAAAGTTATACCATAAACTAAAACAAGGATTTATTTTACCGAAGTGTTTATGTAAGAAATAAAGTTTTACTTGAAAAACTTAAATAAATTAATGAAAGTTTAGTTGTTAAAAAATGAAAAATAAACCGATTAAATTTACGTTATTACGTAACTTGGAAAATTAATGAAAAAAATATTTTTTTTTTCCCAAATAATTTTTACAGTTTTACAGTTTTTATTAAAAAATTTTATTAAATGTAAACATACCGGCATTTAATAAAACCGTGCAATTATATTTTGCTCATAATTTAAGACAAGAAATATATTATTTTTAAAAATTTATCTTAAAAAAACATCTCATAATAAAATTAAATTTTTCTTTTATTCACTGGCAAATAAAGAGTGCACATTAATAAGAGACCGTTAGAAATTTTGGGCAATAAATATCGCTCTTTCTTGTACATAAGAGCGTGGCTAATGAGCGATTTTTGTGTTGTCAAAATAAAACTTATGTTTAAATTAATTATGGATGTTAGTTGTTTTATAAATATCTTGAAATTATTTACTGCTGCTATATAAATTAAATATGTACGTTTTGTATATTTGTTTTAGACTTTTGAAGACTGGTAAATCGTGAACGAAGGACTTTATGATTTTTCCTTATCTTTCTTTTTTTTTTCTTTTTATGAAATCATTAAAAAAATAATTTTAGTGTCACAAAAACAGATCTGATCGGTTGGTTGAAATTGGTATTATATATAATCAGTTTCTATCGACTTGTTTGTGATCATTTTTGATATAATCTTTATTGTCTAGTGGCTTCAAAAAACGTTTAGTACAATACTTAATACAATTGAAACTGTATTTCGGTCTGGGTTAACGGTAGAACACTCAGCAAATGCCTTTTTATTAGACTTTCCGTTAAGAAAACCCACGATTATTTTTCGAATTAAAAACCAAAATATTGTATACATTCACAAGAAAAATTCTATGAAATGTGCACTACAAAATGTAATCAAAAAGAGCTGATTCGCACAAGGGGCTTTCTTAATACCGTATCGAGGCAAAATCAAAACGATCATATGACACCAATTCGTATCAGAAGCAATTCTCAATTCTG
This sequence comes from Lypha dubia, assembly GCA_947311025.1. Lineage (NCBI taxonomy): Eukaryota > Metazoa > Arthropoda > Insecta > Diptera > Tachinidae > Lypha > Lypha dubia. Next base: position 55,524,970 of record OX371264.1, read on the forward strand.
ATATATATCAATTCTTACATGGATTCTGCAACAATCCAGAATAATTATATAACTGCTGTTGTCGACCTTTCAAGAAGGTTTTCCTTATTAAAATAATAAGACTTCCTTCTCGAAAAAAATCCGTAGAGATATCTTATTAATTTTGTTCTATTTTATTAGGTATTTATTAGGCACTGTTTTCTCTGTGTGGGCTAGTCAGTATATAAAATCCACAGCAATTGAGGGTTAAAAATTGCTATTTATTGAATTTTCTTCAAGAGACCTAAGAAACAGTTCAAATCACAGATATATTTATACCATAAAGTTTCATCAAGATTAATTTATATTAATTGTTAATATAGAATATACTTTTGCTTAAATCTGCACTTCCCTGAACTATTATCGCACTCTTTATAATGCAAAATTAAACAAAATAATCTCTTCAAGTCTTCTGCATAAAAAAAATTAAAATAGCTGCAAACACAAAATAGCCATAAATAAAAAAAAAGACACAACAAAAATAAACAAAACAAAAAAACTTACCTGTCTCACTGCTCGAAATATGCCAGAACCAAACTTTTTGTCTCTCTACTCATTTACACCGGAACCACCGAAAAAATCTCCCGTTATTAAACTGTCGTGCGGTATCGGTGATACCGATGGTTTCCCAGCCTTTGATGTTGAGTCTGAACAATACGCTAACAAAGATGTTTCAAAATGGGGTTTCCTTATTACGGGTGGCGCCGAATTTCATATGCCACTAACGGTATTTCAGGTAAGTGAATATTAACGAAATGTGAACAACAGAGCACAACTAAAAAACATAAATATTTATTTACATACTTATGCGTATACCCAGCAAACATGCAGGTTTTTACTTATAACAACGAAATTTTAATTGTTAAATATTAAAACTTAGTCATTAAAATTATGTTTAAAACTTGAAGTAGGTGAAGAAATACTGCTTCTTAATTTTATAAATTTATATATATGTAATTTTTTCTCTAAAATGTGTATTTTAAACGCTTAAGAAGAAAGAAAATTTTATACTTGAAATGTTAAACATTTTGTTTAATTAAAAACATCATATATCAATTATTTGACTTTCTGTTTGTTGGGTAGCTGAGAGAGCTCAAATACATCCTGAATTTCTTAGACCAGAGTTGGCCAAAAAAAAAAAAGAAGTTCTGTTAGTAGTAGTATCTATGAGTATGTTTTAGTGAAAATAAAATGAACCAAATACATAAAAATAGCACAATACCGACATTGAATTTTTTCTGTTTGTTTTGTATAAATGTTTTGATAAGGGGCTGTGCACATATTACGTAACGCTCCAGGGGGGGAGGGAGGTAAATTTTGCACTGAAAAATTTATAAAAAAGCGTTATGGTGGGTGGGGAGGGGTATAAAATCTCTGAAAACAGCGTTACGTTATATGTGTACAGCCCCTAAATAAACAAATTTTTAAATTTAATAAATTACATCAAGCAAAAATTTCATCATTTCATATAAAAAACTTCAAGGATTAATAATTGGTATGGTCGAAGAAATTAAAAAACACTCATTAAATAAAAGAAAAAATCAATTTTTTACAATCATACTCATTTTTTTACAAATCTATAAACTTGAATAAAATAAAGTAATTGTGCGTTGTTGCAAATATTTGCTGTGTTCAATTCAAAGAGAAAAATCAAAAGGCAATGCGACATAAAACTTTTTGTGCAAAATCTTTCATTCAGCTGAATGCAATTGTTGTTAATTTTTTACATTTTGGTGAGTACTTTTATTTTCATTCGGTTATATATAATTAAGAAACCGAATGATGTTCGGAACTTAAGTGCCCATTTGGTCTTTGCTGCCTGAGACCAGTGGTGTTCAACTTTGAACACCACTACTACGATTACTATTAGTGAGTAAGTTATTACTCGCAGTCTACATTAGCTTATTATTTGTTATAACATTTATCAGGAGAAAAATTTTGCTAGTATAGACCGCAATTTGTTACTCTTATAACATCGTTATCAGAACAATTATCAGAACAACGATGTCAGACATCAAATGTCACTTTCCAATATGAAAAAACGAGACTACAAACAAAAGCTAATCGGTCTAATCGTGTCAATTGACTACCGTCAATGTCATCTCCATGTTGAAATCGTCAGTCGAGTGCATTGCTAGTAGTTAGTCTGGTAGTTAGTGGTAACGACTCGTAGTTAGCGAAATAGCTAGTCATTCCTAGCTACGCCGACTGCAGGGCATCCTTTAAATTTCTGTAAACATATTTTTTTTGCTAAAATATCTGTGGAAAAAGTGAAAAAGTGCTTAGGTCGAGATAAGCTCATTTTGAGTTAATATCACCATCGTATTTTCCATATTCAAAAGTATCTCTAGGCAAAGTTTCATTCATATTGAACAATTTTTAAAGAAGTTCTGGCACAATTACTTGCTGCGTTTCTTTTTGAAAATAATTTTCTAATATGGAATATCGGCTCAATTTGACTTATAAAATATTTCATTTCAAACTCAATAACTTTCTTATGGTGGGCAGAACCATGTGTTAAAAAATTAATAGAATCGAAAAACGAATGGCTGAAGTGGTTAGCGCGTTGACTACTAAGCAAACAATGACGTGGGGCCTGGGTTCAAACCCTGGCCAGAGCAAGTCAATCAACATCATTAATTTTTGTAATGTACATTAGTGAGACATTGTATTAATTGTTGTCGGACTATTTAAGTGATGAAGGCATAGCACTGGTCACTAAAAAACTGTTCCGACAGCGATTGATGATGTTCCAAGCTAATGTACACAACATCGCGATGCATCGCCCTCCTTCGTCGGTTAGCAGAAACATCGGTGAAGTAAAACAATTAATAAAATGCCTGCCAATACAGCTTGACAAAGTTAATGCGTCTACCTAACACCGGAGGCGCCTCAACACTGCTATAAAAATTAACATAACGCGCAAAGCAGAGTTGTAAAAGAGTTAAGCCTTCTACATTTTCAACATCTATCTTCTTTACTCTATCCCTCTCTCTGCGTTCCGGCACAATGCACTGCATACGTAGGGGTCATCCCCTGAGTGCTGGCCCTAATTAAAAAAAAAAAAAAAAAAAAAAAAGCGATTACATTTTTATCAAACCACTTACACATATAAAACGGATTTTCTAGATAACTATAACATATGACTTAAGCACATTTTCCTTATTGCCACAGATATAAAAATTAAAGCAATTTGTTGGTTTATCTTCAACATTTTCTGTAGACTAAAAAGAGCAAAAAAACTTTTCAGTAAAAATTGTTTCAACGTTCCTGATTTTTATATTCTAGGTGATATAGTTTCAATAGCATTATAATGGTGTACTTGTTTACTGGGTTAATGTATAAAACAACAAGCAATGACAACTTAGTAGCATACCTTAGGGCACACTCATATAACGATTAGTAATATTTGTTTCCCACAATAAGTATACGCCACATATGACCGTAACATTTATTGAGAGTAGCTTTGCTGGTAAATAAAAAAATAGTAACAATATTTATTTATTTGCAATACTTCTTTGTCAATAAACTTATTTTCTTGTATTAATTCGCCTTTTACCATGTCTTATTGATGTGCTTTCACTTTGTACTTGCTTACTTAAAATAATCAAATGATTGCTCTAATCCTCGTTTTATGAAGTGAAATTCTGCTAGCAAAAATGTGTGCAGTAAAATAAATAGCGTTAAAAGACATCCATTAATGTTCAAAGAATATTTGATAAATGATGAAAAACAGCCTGATTAGACTTGTTAACATGTTTTTCCAGATGAATAAACTTTACATTTTCTTTTAATATATTCGTTTGAAGTTCTTTGATAAAAATATATTTGTCTAAAATTATTTTGACAAATAAAAGCATTTAACATTGATAACATACATATAAAAAGATCAATCTAAATCTTCAACATAAAAAAACAGCAAATGATTAAATATTCATAAAACTGTTGTATGGAAGAACAGGTGTTTGATTTACACAGTCCAACTATTGATGGCAAAATATTGAGTGAATGAGCTAATAATTATAACCAAGGTGTATTAAACAACGTGTCATCAGGAGAAATAAAAACTTAGCAGTATGAGAAAGAGTAATGCCAAAATAAGTCATTCTGTTAAAAACATTTATTTGTTTAGAACAACAATTACTTTTGCCATAGGCCAAGTTCGGCCACACAGTGTGTATATTTACACGAAATCATTCGAGCTGTTTTTACCCCCTCATGACTTTGCCCCTCTTAATCATAATATTATGAAACTTGAAACATAAGGTCTTCCCACAGAGGTGACCTCACAGGTTAAATACCGTAAAAGCTTCCCGAGATATTAATGTGTGAAAAGTCCTTATTTTAGTACAAACATATTCACTCTCTGACTCACTCACTCACTGACTAATCAATATTATTGGGCATTTCCAGTATAGCTAGAAAGCTGAAACTCGGTACACAGGTAGGTCTTGGTGAGAAATTAACCAGAAAAATGTGAATACGGGCACTTTCCAGGGGGGTCTAGGGTGCCCCTTCCTTGTATGGGTTACTTCCAGTAGAGCTAGAAAGCTTAAATTTGGTACACAGGTACCTCCTGATGAGAAACTAACAAAAATAATTTTTAAACGGGCACTTTTCATCTGGGGCGACTATGGTGCCCCTTATTTGTATAGGGCACTTCCAGTATAGCTAGAAAGCTGAAATTCCGTACACAGGTAGGCCCAGATAAGCAATACCTATAAATATTTATACAAAAACAACTTAGAAAAAAGATGTGAGATCCGCACTAAAACACAAATGTGACAATAAGGCCAAGTTCCTATTCAAAATATTTCGGCAGTAAAAAGTACTGAGATCAAAATAAGGACCAAGTTCTTGATACGTACAATTCCATCTCATTTCTAGGCAACCTGTAAGCTTGGCAAAATTTTTTTGCCCCTCTAATATGGGAAAGAATTCTTGGAAAAATATTGCCAAGATTATAGGTTGCCTAGAAATGAGATGGAATTGTACCTATCAAGAACTTGGTCCTTATTTTGATCTCAGTACTTTTTACGGCCGAAATATTTTGGATAGGAAATTGGCCTTATTTCACATATGTGTTTTTGTGCGGATTGATTTATTCAAATTTGTGAAACTGTAGTGAGTGTGTGTTTTTAATGTTTGAAGTATTTACTGAGCTCTGCAGCCGCTTTTCTTCAGCACCAGAAGTGCCGATTTCGTTTTGAGAATATAATAATAGACTTCAAAATTTGATTGTCAAATTAATTCTAAAGTTTATTGAATTTTGTCTCAGCTTATATACTAAAATTTATTCTAAATTATTATCTATGTCAGCACTATCCCACGAAATCAATTTTGTTTAAAAATCCCTATACGTTAATGAACTCCGTGAAACTTGCTGACAGTACGCTTATTCATTCAAGGCCAATAAAAGAATGTTTGTTTACTTTATTAAATAGTTCATATTACAACTGCACGACAAACAGCAGTGTACAAAAATTTAGCACATAGTGATGTACATACACTACACCCTCACCCTTATTGGTTTTGGGTATTATTAAAAATGAAACAAGAAAAACAAATACTTTGGCTGAACAAGACGTTATGTACTATATCTAAAAAGAAATTAACAATTGTTGATGTAATATTAAACTTTATAAACGTAAAAAATGTTTTGATATTTTGCTTATGTATATACATATAATTATACTTATGTATGTGTCTACAAAAATAAATTTTAAGTTCTTATATATATATTGTTGTTTGTCAATTCAAATATTTTTTTAGATTGTTCTTATGTACTAATTTTGTTTTATTATCAATTTCTATAAGTATATTTAAATCTTCTATATCTAATACTTTGTATGGGCCTTTGTATGGAGGTTCATACTTTTTTCTATTTAAAACTTTAACTAAAACTAAATCTCCTATTCTAAGATCTATTCTATTTTGCTTCTTTTCAGATTCTAATTTTCTTTTTCTTTTTACTTCGAGAATTATCTCTCTTGCTCTTTGTAATGAGTTGTGAAGTCTAATCTTTAGTTCATTTAAATAGTTGTCAGTATTATAAATCTTTCTAGTATCACTTAAAGTGTCGTTTGGCAGTCTAGGAAGTCTACCAAAAATTAGTTCAAACGGAGAATAGTCTGTATCGATATTTGGTGTCGTATTAAAAGCAAAAGTATAATATGGTATCCACTCATGCCAACTATTGTCATCTACAAAATTTAGAAAATATTCATTTAGAACGCGATGATTTCGTTCTATTGTACCTAAAGTTTCATGATGGTAAGGTGTTGAGAAATTTTGTTTTATTTTTAATAATACACAAATCTCTCTCATTATTTCGTTGGTAAATTCAGTTCCTCTATCTGTTTTGAGAATGTTAAATAAACCGTATTTTAATACAATATGTTCTATTAAAGCTTTCGCGACTGTTTTGGCATCTTTAGATTCAATCGGACAAGCAACAACATATTTTGTCAGTTCGCACTGCATTGTAAGTATGTATCTAAATTGTCCGGATGGTCTTAATGGTCCAACTGTGTCCATTACAACAGTATCGAAACCGTGTGATGGTGTATCTGTTATAGTAAAGGGTTCTTTTGTATTTCTTATCTGCTTATGTTTTTGGCATGAATCACATGTTGTTATGTATTTTTTAACCATTTTGTTCATATTTTTCCATATATATCTTTGTTTTAATTTGGAAAGTGTTTTCCTAATTCCAAAATGTCCTCCATGTGGTGAGTCATGAAATTCTTCTATCAATCTATATTGTGTTATATTATCTTTTATATCTCTTGGCATTCTGTATATAATTATTTCGATATCGTTTTTCTTTATATTGTTATACTTTTCCTTCAATTCTTCGGCCGTTATATATTTAAATATTTCATCATTATCATATAGTACGTACTTTTTAAATTTCAATTTCCTCAATCTCAATAAAAGTTTCTCCATAAATGTTCCTGAAAACGTAGGATTTTCGCTTTTATTGCATATTATGCGCGTTATTCTATCATTCTTCTCTTTTAGTTTATTTTTTAATTCTTGCTGCAGCTTATTATCATATATAAATTCAATCTTTTGGGTACCCTTAATATTATTTATTGACGTACATTCCCACATATGGAGGTGATCAATCTCCTTTCGAGATATGCAGTCGTTCTTTTTATTTTCATCTTCATCATATTTATTTTTCATTTCGTTATTAATTTTATTCTTCATTTCGTTGTTAAACATATTTCTTGTTATTGCCAAGGTTTTCTTTTCTTTTTCATCAACATAGATTGGAATCATGTCTCTTAATATTTGTGAGTTTATTTCTACACGCGATAGAGCGTCTGCGTTTGTATTATTCGCTCCCTTCTTATATTTTATATCAAAGTCATAATCTGATAATTCAAGTCTAATCCTGGTCAATTTTGAAGACGGGTTCTTGGGTAAACAAAGCAATAAGAGGTCTATGGTCTGTGACTACGGTAAATTTTCTACCATATAGATATGGTCTAAAAAATTGTATTCCCCAATGAATACCTAATAACTCTTTTTCAATTACTGATTTATTTTTCTCATGTTTATTTAATGTTCTACTTGCATATGATATGGGTAAATCGTTTCCGATTTCACCCTGTGAACTACATTTGAAGCGTCTGTCGCCTAAATGAATGTTTTGTCAAAGCTCGGATATCGTAATATAGGCGGGTTTTTTAATTTGTCTCTTAGTGTCTCAAATGCTATTTGGCAATCTTCTGTCCAATTGAAAGTTACTTTCTTTATATTTAGTTATACATATTTAAATTTATATATTAACGTTTTAACTATATATACTTATATGCAAATGTCTAACTGTAGGTTTTTAACTACAGTTAAATTTAATTTAAATTGTTTTAAATGTAATCCATTGCGGTATTCTAAAAATCTAATAGTTTTACATGCAGACACATTTGTTTTCTTTGCTTTAACATTAAAAGTTACCTTGTAATAAAAAAATTAATAAAGAACATTTTTAGCTAAAAAGTAATTTTGAAATTATTTTAATCATAAAAAAAATTCATATATAAACTTATATACGTCGTTTCAAAAAGTGAAAACTTATGCCAAGTCTTAATAACTTTGGCAAATACCATCAAACCGAAGACAACAAAATCAATATAACTTCTGCTAATCTCTTTCGTTTGTTATATTTCACGTTTTTTTTTGGTCTACAGAAATATTTATTCCTTCCCAGTTATGACGTGTTTGTAAAAAGTAGTAATGTTACTCTAAAAAAATGTTTTATAACTTTTTAAACCCCTATTTTTATTATTTTTAGAGTTTCTTTATTTTAAAACATGTTTGTTGTGTTTCTTTTTTTTTTTTTTTAGTTTTTTTTTCTTTTTCTTTTTCTTTTTTTTTTTTTGTCTATAACTTTATTTTTTTTTTTTTTTTTTTTTAGCAGTTGGTTTACCTCATAATTAACTAATTTTTGTATTTTGTTTTTCGTATTGTTAATTATAAATTAATGTTATCATTTAATTACTCTCCGTTTTTGCAACTGTTGTTTTAATGGTAGTATATAGTAAAGTTTATGTATATAAAAAAAATTTCTTTTTTAGATGTTTTTTTAAAAATTAATCTTCATTCATTCATGTTCTTTTCTTGACTCTATTTATATTTATATATAAGTATATAAAATTGATTCTAAGAGCTTTGTATGTATATATGTATGGTTTCATATTTTGTTTGTTTTCTATAAGATCTTTTTTTATAATTAATTATTAATTAGTTATTAATATTATAATAATATAAAATTTAATATTTAATATTTAAGAACTGTACGAAACAGACGACGCTATAGCTTAGAATATGTTCACCCTTTTTAAATTTTGTCGATGTTGTTATAACGATGATTTGCAAAATTTCTGTTATTTCCTTTATGTATGTCTATTTCTTGTAGTGGTTCCTTATTGAATGAATAACAGCAGCAGCATTATTTTAGCAGGATAAACAAAATCTTTCCTTCAGGAACGTACTCCTCTTGTAGAACTTTTTGCCAGCGTTCGAAAATTTCGTTGACTTCTTTTTGAGTCATTTAGAAAAATAAATTTAAAAAGGAAAATAAACAAACAGGATCTCAAAAATTTATTCTGTTTTTGTGTGGATTCTCCAGGACTCATTTACATAGATTGGCAGGATAAAAATTTTTGCAATAAAAATATTGTTTTAGCAGGATTAAAAAAAAAAAAAATTTTTTGTTTTCTAAAAAAATATTATTTAACAAGAACGCAAATTTTGTTTGGCAGGATCGCCATGTGGTGAGTGTGTGTTTTTAATGTTTGAAGTATTTACTGAGCTCTGCAGCCGCTTTTCTTCAGCACCAGAAGTGCCGATTTCGTTTTGAGAATATAATAATAGACTTCAAAATTTGATTGTCAAATTAATTCTAAAGTTTATTGAATTTTGTCTCAGCTTATATACTAAAATTTATTCTAAATTATTATCTATGTCAGCACTATCCCACGAAATCAATTTTGTTTAAAAATCCCTATACGTTAATGAACTCCGTGAAACTTGCTGACAGTACGCTTATTCATTCAAGGCCAATAAAAGAATGTTTGTTTACTTTATTAAATAGTTCATATTACAACTGCACGACAAACAGCAGTGTACAAAAATTTAGCACATAGTGATGTACATACACTACAAAACAAAAAATTATCACATGGCTTGGCTACGCTTTGAATATAACCTTCACTACTAAGTCTATTTTGAAATTTCAAAAAAGAAAAAAAAAATTGTATAGCAACTGGGAAATTTTTTTATTCAAAAATCACTGACAACTAGGATATTAGTTTGAATAATGTTTTTTATATTTTTTGAAAAACTCAAGTCATATAATCTTTGATAAAGAAAACCAAGTCCGATTTAAGTTAAAACAAATTAATCGAATATTCCCTTTTTTTGGAAAACAAATAATTTTTATTCGATATGAATCTGCATATTTTTTTTAAATATTTATGGAATTAGTCTTCCTATTGTGATTGTGCTTTAGTAATTCTCATTTCAAACTGGGAATTTTGTGTATAAGTAAGTGAGTTTGAAAACTTTTCAAGCCTAGTGGTAAAGATTAACTGATAGAGTTGGTATTTAACAACCGATGATATGCAGCATGTAGATCTGCTAACCCATAACAAATAAATTAATTTTCGAATACATAAATTCTTAAGTACTTGCTCGAATAAAATGTAGTAATTTTTATATATAAAATAACAACAAAATTGTTTATTGATTTCTTGTTTTAAATATTTTTAATTGTTAGTTACCCTAATCAAAATGTTATTAAATTGTCTTAGACCATTTTCAAAACAAACGGCTCACTTGCACATAAATTTTAAAGATGTTAAGCACTAATTGTGAAAATATTTATGTATATATTTTTATTTGTTGTATCGAATATAGTATGTCGCAATTAATATTTTCTCACACTGCGTCTTATGAAGGGGAAACCATTTTCTAGCACGCGTCTGCTAAATATAGCAAAAGTTTGTAGATTTTAAAAACACAATTAGTATTTCAAATAAATAAAAAGTATGTATTGCCAAAAATTGTTCACTAATATAAAACAATTTTCTTTATGTAAATTTAAAACAAATATTAAGTAATTTATTTTGAAAATTTTAGAAATTATCACAACTATTGTCCGATGAACTTCTTTTAAAAAACGCAAAAAATATATTCTATTAAAAAATGTTTAATAAAATTATTTTTTTTTCTACAATTTGCTCATAAAAGAAAACTTTAAACGTTAAATATAATTTCTTTTCGCCAAATATGCAAATTTATTGTCTCTATAACATGTCCTTAAAGCATAAATCTCTTGTTTCATCAAACAACAATAATTTTACGTTGGAGTAGGAAAGCAAACGTTTCACTCCTTTGAGAGAAATGGTATTGTGGTGTACAAAAAAAAAAAAATTCTAATTGTCAACAATGTCGTAAGAGCCATATGCCACTATGTGTTTTCTAGTCTCTAAAATTCCCTTCGGTTTTAATTCTTAAATGCCTGACAGGGTTTAGTTTTTCGACAAATTTCTAAACTATGCACAAAAGAATATTTCTGTAAATGTTCTCTGTTTTGTACGAGTTTATAAAAAAACGCAATATATAAAAAATGTGTAATGGGCCTATAAAAAACATTCTACACTGAGAAGAAAATACAATGATTTTTTTAACTATGTGTCTGGTTAATTTTTTCATGGTAAATGTTTGATTACGAAGCCAAAATAACGTTATATAATGTCAAATGTACATGAAAAATAGTTGAGTTAACATTAAAAAAGGTTGGCTTTTTCGAGAGAGAGGCAGAAAAATGTGCGAGATATGCAAAAATTCAAAGTTCAGTCGGTTTTTTTTGTGATCGAAGTTTATGAACTGCTTTGTGTTACACGAAGTTGAAACGAATGCGAATGCGCTCTCTCAAAAATCCAACACCAAATGGTAGTTTGTCTGCATGTCGAGCTGTGAAGAAGCTTCAGTTGGTGTTGAATAGTGAAAGTGAGTAGTGTTGGTGTCGGAATCTGTTTGTTGGTAAGTTAGAAATTTTAATATGTTATAATATTAGTACAGCAAGGCGATTTCAGAAAAGTGTAAGATTCTGCGTTAAAAAGTGAAGAAATATGTACACGCTGTCGCATTAACGGTACATGACAACCAGAAATAAGGAGAAAAAAAACTAATGTATATGTACGTGTGTGTATGTGGTCTTCTTATCGTTGCTTGTGCACTTGTGGCTGCTACGCCGTACGTATGTACGTTGGTGTTGTTGATGCTAAGTTGAAAGTGTAAAGAGTACATGCATATTTTGTTAGAAGTGTTACCTACATATCGCACCCTAAATACAAAAGAGTCACAACTCAAATTTCCCAAATATTCAGGAGAAGCAAAAAAACTGTTTATGTAAGTATGTACAAATAGTTGCAATATTAAAAAAAATCAGTTCCATTATGAAAAAGTTATTTTGAAGAATGTTTTGCTATAATTGTTTTAGTTTTATATTGTGTTTTTGGAAATAAACCACAAACTTTATCATTTTTTACAGTTATAGCGGCACAACTCAAAATAACACCATAACATAAAAATATACATAACGGTATTTATTCAGTTAAAGAAGATAGTGATGAGTCTGAAATTTTTATAGTTAGAGATGTTTACTGTAAATAATTTATGGAAAAAAATACATTTTGGAAAATTTTGAATTGTGACTCTTTTGTATTTCGGGTGCGATATATACGAATATTTTCTAATCTTTTTGTTCTTTTATCACAGGTGTTCGTTTTTCGGTGGCTGTTCGTGCTTAAACTTTTGGTAAGTTGGGCCAATACAATACCTTGTTAAGGAAATTAAATACCTCGAAGAAGTTGGCTTGGATATTTATGTGAATGACACATAATGACACATGACTCGGGATAGCGTGAACACCCCATTTCATCAACGGTTTTAATTAATTGACGTTATCCCCAGCGCACTGTATATACATATGTACATATACTTGTAAATATAATAAAAAATAAACTTGTAAAAAATTAAATTTTTCTTGTTTTATTCAAATATTAGTAGGTAAATTTTTATATCAACTATGTTTCTGGTTAAAAGAGGTAAACAATAAATGGTTAACTTAACAAAAAAAAAGGTTTAAATAACAATCTTCATAGTTATTAATATTAATAATAATATTAACAATTATTTTAAAAATAACAGTTTTCATGGTTAAAAAAGTTAACAATGTATTGTTAAAACAACAGTAATCATATTAATATCTACCATTTTCATGGTTAAAAAATTCAACCACGAAATAGTTAAGTTAACTATTATTATTGTTAAATACCAGTCAACAAGAAAATGTTCAAATTAACCTTATATAACGTAGACTCCAAATCATGTTTATTTATGGTTAAGTTAACCTTATATAAGGTTAATTTTTTTCTCTGTGTATGACGTACAATAATGTGTAAATAAGATATAATATGAAATTATACTGCGATTTTAAATTGTACGAACATTCATTTTTGCAGTAGTGTTGCCAAATTATTGATAAAATGGCATGGCAGAAAATGTTCATCAATATTTCAAATATTTTAAAGATGTTCAGCACTAATTGTGATAATATATTTATATATTTTTCTTTGTTGTATCGAACACAGTTTATCGCAATTCGAAGACACTAGAAGAGCTAGAGAATTGGTTCTTGGACTGAAATGTAAGGATTTTTATTAAGATGCTTCGTATTGAAAATCAGCAAAAAAAATAAAAGATCGGTTCTGCTATTGAATTATATACATACATATATGTACAAATATATGAAGATATATGTATATATATAATGGGTGATCCAAGTAGAGATACTTTTTTCAATAACCTTTTTTTGACAGATCACGTGTGAGTCGTGTCATGCTGTCATGTTATTTTTGTTTAGTATTGTTTGGCATTTCATAATGGAAAGACTTACGCCTGAACAACGTTTACAAATCGTTCAACTTTATTACGAAAATTCACGTTCTGTGAGAAATGTGTTTGGAGGCAAATTTTGTTTAGCGATGAGGCCCATTTCTGGCTCAATCGGTATGTAAACAAGCAAAATTGTCGCATTTGGGACGAAGAGAAACCTGAAGAGATTCAAGAACTGCCACTTCATCCAGAAAAAAACAACGGTTTGTGGGCCGGTGGAATCATCGGTCCATATTTCTTTAAAAATGATGCCGGTGCGAACGTAACCGTCAATGGCGACCGTTATCGTGCCATGATAACCGACTATTTGATGCCTGAAATTGGAGCTCGTGATCTCGGCGACATTTGGTTTCAGCAAGACGGCGCCACTTACCACACATCGCATCAATCAATGGATTTATTGCGAGAACATTTCGGTGAGCACATAATTTCACGTTTTGGGCCGGTCGATTGGCCGCCAAGATCGTATAATATCACACCGTTAGACTTTTTCATGTGGGGATATGTAAAGTCTAAAGTTTATGCGGACAAACCCGCTTCGCTTCAGGCCTTGGAGGAAAACATCACGCGTGTCACTCGCCAGTTACCAGTTGAACTGCTCGAACGAGTCATCGAAAATTGGACTCAACGGGTGGACCATCTGCGACGTAGCAACGGCCAACATTTGATAGAAATAATCTTCAAAAAATAAATGCCAAAGAATGTTCTTTCAAATGATAATAAACATTCTCCATTAAATGTGAATTTTATGTGTTTTTTTCTTTAAAAAAGTAGGGAACCTCGAAATGGATCACTCCTTATATTTATATAATCATTTCAGAAATAAATTTATGAATACATGAGGTACCACAGTGCTGAAAATGGAATCTTTCGATTATAATTCAACGCACGAGCCATCATGCTGCTGAGGCTTGTTAGTGTTATGTGTATACTAACTTAATAATAACTTTAAGTATTTTTTCGTACAAACTCCCTTTGTGTTCACTGATGGTTGAAAATTGTAAAATATTTTAAACAGTCTGTATTTTTTGTACACACATATGTATGTATATAGCACTGTAGAAAATATGAAAGAGTGTTCAAGTATGCAGTTTAATCTTACCTTTTATATTGTTTGAAATGTTATATTTATGCGAGAAAGGAAAGCCTATTTTATATTAAGTGAATCACATATTTATGCATTGGTGAAGGGTATATAAGATTCGGCAAACCATTTTGTCGTATGGAAAAATGGATAGACGGCCATGGAACGTGCAATGTCATTGAATTTTCATTTATTTTATATCACATTTTCACTTAATTTTATACACAGAATTTTCTGAGTGTACGAGTATGATTTCTTTAAAACATTAAAAAAAAAACCAAACTATAAATCTTTACAATGTCTGTTGCTTGAAATCGAAATAATTTTGCTAACACATTTTGCTATGAACTGCCTTAATATTTTACTAGAGACACAAGAACTTGCATCGTATTTATGAATGTACAAAACGTCTCATGTGCCAGATACTGAATATTGTTTTAAATACATAAAAGTAGGTTAAGAAAATCTAGTGTTCTTGTACATTTTGTTATAATTGAAACACACACACACACACGCGAAAAAAACAAAAAACATAAATATATAATTTAAAAAAATTTATTATAAACACAATTTTGAAAAACCATTCGCCCCAAATTGATGTGAATGACCAAACAGTAGTAATTTAGTTTCGAAAGTAGACACAACACAAAATTATTATTTTATTAAACAATTTTCAAATAAAACGGAATAGAAAATTTCCTTTCAATTCAACTAAATACATGCAAACATAATTCAATACTCACAAGTGTTTTTAAAAACCAAATTTCCAGGTAACACCAGACGGATTAGCTGATAAGGGTGGCATATGCTTGGGTGATATAATATTGGAAATCAACGAGGAGGACGCAACGCAATTGACACTAACAAAGGCCCATGAGAAAATAGACACCAGCGGCAAGAAAATTCATTTTTTAGTTAAAAGGTAAAGTATTTCTTTTTACTTCCAATAATATTTGCTTTTCTTTTTATTCAAAAAATAAAGACATTATAAGAATAGTAAATAAATCGTATTATATTTAAATAATCGTGGCATTAGCTGGCGGTTAGTTTTCAATTGAAAATATATTTAAACATGTCTTTGTTTGGTCAATTTGTTGCATAACAAAAACATAATAACTAAAAGTAAATTTATGGTCGAAATACAACAAAATGTTTGTTTATTTTATTATTTGACTACACAAATTGAGAATAAGGAATTACATACGCTAAAAAAGGAATAGAAATACTCTTCTTCGAAAACTTTTCTCTATAAAAAAAAAAAAAAAAAAAAAAAAACACATTGTAATTTTTAGTGATAACATTTTTTGGGAAGCATCGACCTTCCTTTACTCTTCCGGAATTGGAATTATTCTCCATGAACAATATTTTAAATTTCCTTTGAAAATAATAATAATGTCTCTGCTGCATAATGATTTCTGTCTTGGTGCCCTCTGTACAACCTTTAAAAGTTTTCTCCTCTTGGTATGTATACGGAAAAGTGACATGGCTGATTTAATATTTTTCTGCGCTACTGGTTTTGGCTTAGGTTTAGGACTTTCTCCCCCATATTAGTGTGTTCGCCTGCTCTAAATTTGTAATTAATTTCACTAATTTAGAATGATATTTTATCATTTCGTTGCCGATATATCGTTGTAAAGTCTCTCGGTCATTCCCATCTAAAAATTACTAGTATTGTGCCAGTTCTTCCAAAGATTTGTGATCAGCAAAGCGTAAGAAAACACATCTGAAATAATATTGCCTTTCTAATATGTGAAAGAATTCTTGGAAAAATATTGCCAAGCTTATAGGTTGCCTAGAAATGAGATGGAATTGTACCTATCAAGAACTTGGTCCATATTTTGATCTCAGTACTTTTAACGGCCGAAACTTTTTGGATACGAACTTGGCCTTATTTTCACATTTTTGTTTTTGTGTGGATTTAACTAACAGGCACAATGAAAAGGGAACAAAGAAAAGGACTAAAACACATCATCGGGAAAAAGTATACAATTAATGAAATAAAACCAAATCATTGCGAACATTGGCTGACTGCACATCGTCAAGGCAAGCCATTAACATCATGGGTTTCTCTAATGTGCATTAGTAAGGAATTGTATTAATTATCGTTGATATAACAATTGGTCCGCCAGCAACTGATATGGTTCTTTACGAATTGATATGCAAACGCCCTCTGACTTCGTCGATTAAGAGAGGGATCGGTCGCTAAAGTAAAACAATTATTAAATTATATGCAGATAAAAATTACAAGAAGGGCAGCAATTATGCTCTTAAAATTACTAAAACGTGCAAAACGACCGTTGTAAAAAGATTTAAGCATGCTTCTGCCATTTTCACCATCTATCTTCTCTTCCCGAACCATTTCCCATAGAAAGCAACATATTAAATAGTTGGCATTGATTACATGAAAGTTACTTTTATGAAAAAATAAACGATTTTACCAAAAAGAAAATTATATACACTTGCAAAAAAAAAAAAAAAAATATTAGACAAAGCAGCCATATTCAAAAGCCATCCAAACAAGAAAAACAAAACCTTCGAACAATATACAGCCATGCCACAGAACTCAATTCCGATCGAAAGTGGTTTAAATTCCGAAAGTTGTCTTTTGAAAACAAAAACCGAAAATTCAGAATCGAAGTGACAACAAAAGTTACTACTAACTTCGCGTGTAGTAACCAAGAAAAAACTTGCATACTTTTGGGAGTGTCAGTAAAATGTTGGAACACAATTATATAATTAAAACCATTCTGATCGGAATGTGTTGACTTGCCCGATAGCAGCAAGAAAAGCATATAAGGGAAACTCAATTACGTCAGCAAGGATGATTATTTTACAATAAATTCAGTTAGGAGCGCTTTTCATGCGAAATCGAAGAGCTCTTTAGGAGTTTTATGTACGTGGTTGTTTGTAACATTTTTATTATGGCGAATTTTCGCAATTTTTTTCATTTTGGCGATTCTATCAAACGTTTTTAATCCTGACGATTTTTTAAGATCTTTCGTTTTTTTAGCGTTTTTTTTTTTAGTTTTGAAAGCTTTTGTTATTATGACGATTAGTTTTTGTGTGAATAATATAATAAGTCGATTATTATATTATTTTTACGATTTTTAAATTGGCGCTTTTCTTTAAATTTTTCATTTAATTTTCGTTTTTCCGTTTTCGTATCGTTTTATTTTTTTTATTCTGTCTTGTACGTTATATTACATGACGGGGTACTTATTTATTTATTATTTTGAATAATTTTTGATTCATAATTCCAAGTTTTAATTATGAAGTTTTAGAAGGAACAGACAGCATAATTTAAAAATTCCATTAACTGATAGACAGCCATTTAAATTTTAATTTATTCGATTTTTAATTTGTCATTAAAAATCTGCGCAAGGGTTGAAAAATCTTAACATAAAGCGTTCTACATTTTTTAAAGATACAGAAGATCTCTGTCAAAATTACATTAACTGATAGAATACCCTTTACATAAATTTTATTTTGTTTAGATCTTACTACGGTATATCTTATTCTGATATGCATTATAATTTGTTTAAAGCAAAACAATCAAACAAGTTATTTCAGCTACAGTAAGTAGACGCCCATAAATTAGAACTCTTCGAACTTAGAATATCCACAAATCTCTGAAATAAAAAATAAAAATTGGAATTCGCGGAAAAGTTAAAAACAAAAATTAGAAACAAGAAAAATTATGGATGTTCGTTGATTACATCTTGTGAAATTGAATTCATCTGTGCAAATTATGCAGAGTCACAGGAGAAATATTAAAGGAGAAATCTGACTTTAGTTTACCCAAAAAATAATGCAGGCGGGCTTCGATTATCCGTGATCCGGTTAACCGGTAACCCCGATTAACCGTGATGGCCAAAGATCAGTCTATTGTTTTTTGTTTGCAATGTTTTCAAATTGTTTGCTTCGATTAACCGTGATTACCTCTATTACCGTGATGGCAGAATTTTTTTTTTATTAATTTAAAATTCATACATACATACATACAAACAAACATGAAAACGGCGAAGTCTCTTGTTTGCATACGATGAGTCAGAAGCATTTACAAGTGATTAGTTTAATTTTGAAATTTGAGAAGTGCGGGTGGTTAGATCTAAATATATTTAGTATGGCATCGTTACCAGTGGTAAAAAGACAAAAAAAAAAACGTTTTGAATATTGAAGATAAAGTTAAATAATAAAAACATTAAAAAAAACTGTTTAATCAAAATTTTTATTCGATTAACCGTGAAAATCGATTATCCGTAATGCTTGTGGTCCCGACCATCACGGATAATCAAGGCCCGACTGTAGTGCAGGCATTAGAAAGATGTGAAAAATCGGATTAGAGGGTATATCTTATTTGCGAGTGTCTACTGATCTGAAATAATAAATTATAGATATATTCCTTTTAAGTACTTTTAGTACAAATTATAATAAAACTTTTTTTATTGTCTTTTAGCATGGACGACGAGGATCTAATGGCAGGTTATGAGCCTCGAGAGGAAAGATCAATTGTGTTGAGGGTTCCAAAGCCCGCTGCGCCACCCAAAGGTACAAAAATACTAGTAATCATTTTTATCATTTAAAAGCATGTTTATTTAGTTCCTGTTTCTTTTTTAATTTTTGCCTGCTTGCTCTGCTCCGTTAAAGCTATAAATCTAACAAAAAAAAAAAAAAATATATAAAAATAACTAAAGAATGACACACAATTAATTCTTATTTGTAGAATTTTCCCCCACTCCGTTGCTAGGCTCCCGTTGTTGGCATCCCATTATGTGGACAGAACCTCCACCACCACCGAAACCAAAGAAAAAGAAAACTAAAACTGAAATCGATGAAGAAGGCAACGAAGTTATAATTGAATTGAGCGAAGATGAATCGTCCGACGATGAAGATGAGGAGGTATTGCCAACAACTTTTTTGTTTTTTGTTAATATTTAAAACATTATTAACCCATTAATCACTTTTTTGTTTGTTTGTATATAAAAAAAAAACCATGCACATACTTTTTGAATGGACACTGCCACAGGAATTGCCACATAATCGTATCATACGCAATATTAGACGTTTCTTTGCCGAAGTCAAGGACAACGATTTAAAAGCTCGCATTACAGAGGACATGTTGCTGGCATTGCCTACAGCTTCCAAAGAAAAATAACTTCAAAACTAACTCTTTTCGAATGGATTTGATTCTTTTTTTCTAATTTAAAAATTAACTTAGTTTTTTTTTTTTTTTGTTTAATTAAAATCTGTAATATTTTATTTTAGTTAAGTAGAGAATAAAGTAAACACAGTTTTTTCCAAATACATTAAATCACAAAATTTATACAAAATTTTTTTTAGTTTCCACAATTGAAAAACGTCTGCAAGAGTTGCAAAGAAAA
Organism: Lypha dubia; assembly: GCA_947311025.1. NCBI lineage: Eukaryota > Metazoa > Arthropoda > Insecta > Diptera > Tachinidae > Lypha > Lypha dubia. The sequence goes on from OX371264.1 coordinate 55,544,926, forward strand.
TTATCGGAAATTGCTGAAATACCAAAAATATTATCATCCACCCTGGCAACTGTTTCAGAAACTTTTGATAAACTTACCACAACACTTCCGCCAAATATAGCGCCAACACAACGTAAAAATCATACTCACAACGGAAATGATTATACTCCCCTTTTCTATGATGATGAACAAAAACGCAAAATGTCATATGATGAAGATGTGTATGATTACGAACTAAGTGATAACGATGATAATAAAGATGCTGATGAGGATTATAAGGATAACGATAAGTTTGATGCAAAACTGGCTTATTTACAATTGAAACGTTATGCGGCTAGACAAAGGAGGTCTAAGGATGTTTCACCTGAATCAGATTATGCCTCGGAAAGCAACTATCCGCAGAATGATAAAGTGGATGAGAAGGATGATCAAAATAGTGACATTATCGAAGATGATGATGACAACACCGCTGTTGCCTCTATTAGTGCTTCCGATGACGAGGATAATATGACTGAAAAAAGCTTTGAAATGTTTGAAGAGTTTAACATTTCGTTACTTACACCTTTTGCTCACAATGACAATGAAAGTGATATTGAAGAGTATGATGACGTTGATGTACATGAAAATGCTGATATTGGCGACGGCGATGACGATGACGACGGTGGTGATGATGATAATGATGAAGATTTCTTAACTACAACCTTTACCTGGAATTTACGCAATAAACCAAAGCAACAAATAAACGACGCTAACGCTGCTGACAACATTGATGATGACAGCTCTAATTTACATGAACGAGACAACGAACAAGTTAATGTTGAAAATGAAGATAAATTTGATGTCAAACAAGAAAAATCTTTAAATAAATGCAAGCAAATTTCATACCAAAAACTACAAATTAAAGCTGATACACCGGAGAAAGAACAAAAGGTTTGTATAAAAGTTGTATAAATTTCAAAAATAATTGTTACAACAAAGAAATGGTGACTCACACACAAAGTTGATGTGTTGCCTTGTACTCTGTGCACGTTAAGGAAGAAATTTAAATGCACAATACATACGAGTATGTATATAGTGCATATGTGAGCACAATTATTGAATCTGTAGGTTTTTCTACAGGGATATCGATTAATAATACAGGAAACTTAATAAATAGAAAACACATATTTTTGCTAATTTTTTCTTATAAAGTTTATCGATGTCTAAAGAAAAGCTTAGCTCACACCAAACATCAAAGCTCTTTGAGTTTTTTTTTTAAGCTTTCGCATGTAAAATGATTTTCTTTTTATAAGTATTATTTCGAAATATGTTCGAATATTGAATTTAAAAGTAAATTTCGAACTTATTTTCGTACACTCAAACTTTATTTCGAAAACATGAAAGTAATGTCGAAAACTCTAGATTTATTTCGCAAATTCCTGATCTCAATTTTGAAATTTCAAACTGAATTTAGCAAGCAATATAAAGTGAATATCGAAACTTCACTTTGCGGCTTTTAGCTGTAAATGCACATTTTATCTTTGATATTTGGTTTGATCTTAAGTTTTTACAGGGATATCGATTAAAAATACAGAAAATTCAATAGATTGAACAAAATATTAATGGATTTTTAAAAAATTGCCAAACAAATCCATTTTTCTTCTTTAAATTAATATTCCGACTTATTTTTACAGCTGGCGCGCGAGAATTAAGTTTCTGTTAAATAATTAATTTCGACAATTTAAATTTTATCTGATTTGGTTACAGATGAGATAATATTTCATATAAATCCTTAAGAAGAATAATTTTTAATAAATTCGTTATTTTATTCAAATTCTAAATATTTTTTTCTAATATTATTATTTTTTCTTTTTCTAGCTGGACAAACTGGAGCGTTCATGGCCATGGGCAGATCGTGAAAAAATAATTTATAAGTATGTAAATTTATAGAAAATTTTCTGATTTTTCCTTTTTTTTTTTTTATCTGACGACTCATCACCAAAATTTTGAAATTTTAATGCAATTCGAGTCGAAATTATTTTGTTTGTAAATTTCAAAACTTTACATTGTCAAGTTTATTTTTACTTAAACTGTGGCGAACTATAATTTGAAGAATGAGTAGTAAGCTGAGCCTGATCTCGGATCCATATTTAATAGAATATTCTATTTTTTAACTATTTTTTAGTGCGTTTTTTAAAAAGTTTTTATTTATTTGTTGCGGGTAAGCAATACCTAAATATATATTTCGTTGGTTGCCATACCAACTCATCAGTAGATGTTTACCATTTATGTTGGAAAAGTGCCAAAGTTCTTTAATAACGACAAAAGACGCAAAAGTAAATTGAATTATTAGCGGGGGTAACATGTCCACGTTTTTGGTCTCACCACGTTTCATATCGGCAGCCGACTCTATTCGTTATGGTGAAGCACACGTCTGGACCTAAACTCAGGCCCAATTAAATATTAAATTTCAAAATATTATTTGAACAAATCGACACAAAGCTATCCGTGGTGTTTTATTGTATTCATGTTTGTTTTTGGTGTTTATTAGATGACAAACACCCGAATTACATGATGACTTTTGCGACGTCGCTTTTTCGACGTCTCTTTTTGCTTGTTGGTGGGTAAACAAAAAGTCTTGATTTGTGTTTTTAAGACTTTTCTTCCATTTCTCTTTGTTACTTTTCATTATTTTTCTTACTTTATTATTATTATTTATTATTGTTACTTACATTATTTAAAAAAAAAAATGGGAAAAAGGACATGAAACTAAAAGACATCGTCGGAACGCACAAAGGTTTTGGTAGCAACTTCAAAATGGAATTCAGTAAAATCGACGTCGCAAACGTCATCATGTGAATTGGGTGAAATTTTATAGAAATCGAACAGAGGTCATTTAAATATTTCCTTACAAAATTTTTATTTCTGCATTCATAAATAATTTGTATTTAATACTTTAATGAAGTGTGTCTAAAGCGCTGTTAATCCTCTTACATATTTTACTTCTTTTATGATTTTTTTCTTTCAGACAATCGACATGTCACTTGGTGCCACACAAGCCACTGGGCTTGATCGGACAACGCATACAATTGCTGGCCAAACGTAATCTTTTAGAGCACATTAACAAAATCAAGAATCCTCAATAAGTTCTAAGCGTGAATACATAAAAAATCTAGTTGTAGGATTTATTTTATATTTAGTTTTAGTTGAAATACTATGCTGCGTTTTTATCACAAACTAATTTTAGAAATTAATTTAAAAAAAATTTTTGCTTTATCTAAAACTGATCGTTTGTTCAAACAATAAAATAAAACAAATAGAATTTAGAAAAAAAGTAATTTCAAAATATTTAATTTGGGTAAATACGCAAAAAATTTTCGAATGTCAATGACATACTCTTGGGTAGAACAAAGAAAATTTTACAAAATGTTGCAAATATTTAAAAATAATTTAAATATAGAGTTTGTGTGATCATACCAAAACTACATACACTTTATCACTTTAAATGATTGAAAATATAATAATAATACATGGAAATATCTACTCAAAATCAAATATTTTTAGTCATAATCGGCTGAATAATTTAAGAAAAAATTTGCTCATTAATTTTTAACTTTAATCCGCTTTTTCAAACTTCTTGTAATAAAATATTAGGAAAATTCGTGTGTGTATGTTTGTGTTCAGCTAAACAGCTAAGATAAATAAAAAAAAAAAAATAACAAATAAAAGAAGAACATAAAAAAAACGTTTGCAAATGCAGTTAAATAAAAGTATAAATGTGTTTCGCGTGTCGTTTTTTCTGCAAAATGGAATATTTTTATTACAACTTAAGATAAATATTTTTACGTTATTTTGTGACTAAAAGAACTTTAGCATGTGTTTGTCTGTATGTTAAGCCGTTTTAAGAGGACAAGAAATCTTTTAAAATTTTACAGTTTTATCGAGATAATAAAAATAACAGATATTTTAATCGTTTTGGGGGTGTGAGCCTTTTAGCTTCTTCTATTTCTACATCTTCATACGCGTCCCAAACAGATTTTACTACGAAGTAAGTAAAATGTCATACAAAAACCAAAAATCAATTGAATATTAAATTTCCATTAATATTCGTATATTCTCTTTTTCATTCCACGTTATTTATCAAACATGATACTCATGTGCAGAGGGTCTGCAATGAAATCTCAGTTTATCAAATTTTGTGTGTCAAATAGTTAATCGTTAATTTGGTTATCGATGTTCCTACAGAAAAGTATTGTTCAGACCAAATATCGAAGCAATCGGACGTTTTTTCAGCAGAAAATTGAAAAAAACAATTGCTTTAAAAAATTTGAGATAATGGTGTTGGTAGATCTCATTTATTTATTTTATTTTCTACCCAAATCATTTCTCAATTTATCAAGTGATTTAGGCAATTCGTGTAGAGTCATTCTTTTTATTTTAGGGAATTCCAAATCTGCCACAACCAGTAAATGATAATTCGAAAAAGAAAATTGACACACAACGTCAGCCCTAAAATATCCCAACAAAATTGCTATTAAATGTTTGTGACAATGGTGTTGGTGCCAGCTTAAAGCTAAAGAAAATCCTTATATTCATGTTTCCTCTGCTAAAGAGACGAGGGTATAAAAAGAGTATATTAACGTGACAAAGGCAAATACATATGTATGTATGTATGTATGTATGTAGATATTACAGTATGTAGATTAAACAATACAAAAAAGCAAATCGAAAAATATTAAAGGTCACTTTTATTCGCTAAGAGAGAGAGATAGAGAGAGCTTTTGCCTAAAAGCATTTGAATTTTTTCCTTTAACATACAGCAACATTTTCTGTATGACCATAAATGGGGTTTATTTAAAATGAAATTTTACTTAAAAAAAAAATTAATGGGAATTGATGAAGTGCTAATAGCTTGTTTGTGCTTTGCGGAAATTAAAAACAAAAACATTCAACATTAAGGATAAGAATAATAACAGCAATTTTTCAATGTAATTGAAGAAGAGCCGGATATCCTGAAATAAACATCGACATGATTTTAGTAACATGCAAGATTACTTTTTTAAGCTTGATCTATGATTTTGGGTCAAAAGATGGGAAAGAAAATTAATTAAAATTGTAGGTTGGTTTACGTGGCTGCCTGTTACGCACAAGCATTCAAGTAGAATCAATAAGATTCCGTTTTGACAAATTGTATCAGAAAAGAAAAGTTCTTTACACAGATCTGCGTTTTTTTCAATTTGACACCAAATAATATTTTTTGGTTTTTCAAATGTATCCTTCATTTTGCTAATCGATGTTAATAGACAAAAACATAGTCCACACCAAAGGCTATTTTAAAAACAGTAAAATATATTTTTCCAGTGAATATTACAAAAAATTCCAATAATCGTATTTTTTTAATTTTTAGTTGAAAAAAAGTCAAATGACTTAATATTTGGTGTGGACTATGCTTTTGTGTATTAACATCGATTTGCAATAAAGGATACATTTGAAAAACCAAAAAATATTTTTGGTGTCAACTTGAACAAAGGCTATAGCCCAGCAAAAATTGCAAAAATGGCAATAATCGTATTTTTTGAAACTTTAGTTTAAAAAAAGTCAAATGACTTTAATATTTGGTTAGGAATGCTTATATGTATGGACGTATGGATGGATATATTCTTATTAACTGGTATAAACGTGTTCAGCTGCTTCCGGCTCCATTTTGATTTTTCAGCACTGAATTTTGTACGGCCAAAAATAAGGTCGTATTTCAAAAAAACACCATTAAATCCAATTAAAAAAGAATTTAAGTTGGATTTAACATAACAATTTGGTATGGTAAATTCAGAATTTGTTAAATTCATGTCTATGTGAAAGCATAACAAGATTAAATTTTAAAGTGCTTTTAAGCTTTTGCATATACACAGTTTAATAATTTTAGTTTGGGCTTTCTGTCTAGCACTAAGAAAGTTCTGTAAAAAAAAAAAAATTTAAAATGATGTCCTTAGAGTTTTCAAATTTTTTTTTTTTTTCTGATAACATTTTTTAATTTTTCGTTTTGTTTAATATTGAGATTATTTTGTCCAGTTGATCACTGTTTTTCTTTTGTTTTGGCGACTTTTTCAATATGAAAATATTTTTGTTTAATAGTCTTAATTAAGCACAACCAAAAGTAACAATTTAAAAGAAAAAAAAAATATAAATCAGACTTAACCTTTTATCAGCAGCAAATCTTAAGAAATAAAAAAAAATCCAATATAAGAGTCAAAAATAAAACTTTATGTATTTATTATTTTTAAAATTATTTAGTTTTTCATTGATTGTATTTTTTTCTTATTTTTTCTTTTCTATAAAACAATTTTAAATTTGCTATAAATAAAACTTTATATTAAATTAAAAATGAGTCTGATACAAAAAATTCAGCATTAAATACTTAAAAAAGTTATTTGTTTTTAAACTTAATACTACACTTTACAAGTAATTGGTTACATATACACACACAGACATAAATATAAACACACTAACATACATACTAACTATATATGAGATAATATTACAAAATATATTATAAAATTTATATTCACACTCAGGCAAGCTAAAATACTTTTTTGTAGTGCCAAATATTATGGCGTGAAGACGAGAGAGATATCGATTGCCAAAAAGCATCCACCCATATACAAATTTTTTAAAATTACACTTAAAATTAAATTTTTATGAAATTATAGCTTTTAAAAATTGATTCCTACGTACACGTATGTACTCGTATATGTAGATGTATAATTAAATTGATACAGGGAAATTTTTCTATTGAGAGAAGTTTGATCTAAATATGTCACAAAAAAAAATTAAACAACACTTTAAAACAAGAGAACAAAATCAAAAGTTCCCACAACAACAAATTCCTACAGAGCGGATAAAATATGCATATGTTTTGTTGTTTTAAAAGTTTATGCTCAGATTTTCTTTTGAGGTATTAAAATTCTATCGTTTTGCACATGCTGTAGCAGTGAATCGATGTAAAAGAAAATTGTGGAATTCTTTTGTGAAAGATTTTTCACAACATTTGAATGTAAGCTTTCAAAGTCACCAAATCTCAAAACTTAACTTGAAGGCGGGAAATAAGTCGAAATGGTCAATGTAATCGTATTTTGTATATATTCCACAAAATCCGATTTAGGTTTGCAATAAAAATTTTTCTGGCATCAAAAATCATTATAATACAGAAATAAATAAAAACAAGGATTTCATTAGAAAAGGCGTAAAATCAATTAAAAAATTAATTAGTATATTACGAAATTTTTAGTATTAACTCAACAATCCAAAAAAAATTTTAATTATTCAGGCTTAATGTCTTATAATTTTATTATTTATTAAGGCCTTTATTATGAGTTTCATTCAATGTTCGAAGTTCGCTGGCTATCGTACATCCATCATTGAATGTAAATTTCGCTTTAATATTTTTAAATTGGGTCATAAAAAAAAGGCCCAAAAATTGCAACATTCTGCGCGTAATATTCTAGAGTACTGAGGCCACACCCGGCTTAGGAGGAGGGATAGGATACTCTTTCTATCAGCCATACACGAGAGATGTAAAACAACAAATATCAACCGTTGAAACTAAAAATTTTGTTTACCCTTGGCTAAACATATATTTAACATTTTTTATTATTTAGATTTAAGATTTGAACAACTTGTTGATGTTTCAACTAATATTGAAGATTCCAATAAATAATAAAATTTATCGAAAAAAAAATTTTTTTTTTTAATTTTTTATTCAATTTATTTATATTTTGTTAATTTTTTATTTAATTTATTTATTTTTTTTAATTTTTTATTTTTACGAAAATGCCAAAATTAAAAAATCATACTTCGTATTATTGTTTGAAAAAATTTTTGCATAAAATTATTTGTATTTGTTTGTGTATTCGTATCGTTCTTTCTCGCGATATACATATCTACTTTATATGACCTAAACTATATTTAGATTTTTTTTCTTACCAGTTTAATTAAAGCTTTTGTAAACTAACTAAATTGTGCCGCATAAAGTTTAATTGAGTTGAGGTAACTGAAACGAAAAATTACGGCCAAGTTTGTTGAAACATTAATTAAAGAAAATGAGGAACGTATGCAATAAAACTAAAGATATATATTCTTTAGCAATTAGATACTTGAACTCAGTTAAACATGTATTTGCGTAGATGAACACACTGTTACCACAGAATAACTGAAAATATTTCTTATGAAACTTGTGACAAATTAATCAATTACACGGGTTGGTTTTAAGATTTTATTTATTTTTTTTTAAGCCAAACCGCGATGCGATTTGCTTGTCTGCTGGCATTGAATCTAAGGTTTCATGACCAAAAGGCTGACAAAGCTACCTTCCATCCGCGTCGGCAAGCAATTCGTCGGTGATGAAAACCATATTAAACTGAATTTTTACAGTTTTTGAATAACTTTAACGATAATTGCAAGTTTTATATACGAGTATGTAGCACATTTGAATGCTACACTAAAAGTAAACCATGCAAAATTTTTGGAAAAGAATTTTTAAGATCTGATTTTCCGCTTATTGGCTCCTCTTATTCAGACGTTAATTTATATTCCAACATGCCAAATAAAGCTACGAAAAAACTAAGAGTCGCAAAAAAAAACACTTTTATTAAAACCTTGTACACAAGGCTGGATATTTTTTTATACTATGTTTGTTCTTACATAAAATTTGTAAAATCTAATAATTATTTTCTAAAAATAAGTTAAAATATATGCCTTAGTGCTGTCACACCATGTTCACATATGGAATATTTTTGTTTGGTAACAAAATGATTTTTTTTGCACAAAATGAGATATTTTGTTGTTTGCCGAACAAAATACTTTATGGTCAACCTACAGTAAATATGTAAATATTTGATATCATGATACAATAAATATAATGGTCTTTTCTTTTCTACAAAAAATTGAACATCTCCATATAAAAAGTGTACTTTTGTGTTCGTTTCTTAAAAATGTTTTGCTCTGTAAAAGGGTGGTGCGTTTTATTCTAAAAAAAATTACCCTCACTAGCTGTTTCTACTTTTTCATAAATTGTTTTTAGTTCTAGTGAAACAAGAAGTTGCATTATTACAGGGTGGGCTCTACATTTTATGCATGTACCTTTTACCAGTGTATGCAGAAAAGAAAACACCATAAGGTATATGGAGCAAAACAAAAACAGCAATTTGATTTCGGAAGTCAAAATTACGAATATGTATGTATGTGTGTACGTTTCAAACTGTGACAAAAATATAAATAATTTTTTTTTATTAAAACAAGAAAAAAAAAACATTTGCTATGAAACTTTTTCTGAAGATTTCTTTGCACGATTTTAATTCGATTTCATCTTAGGGAACTTTAAAAAAGGATCGTTTCCAATAGTTCTAATCACACCTTATTTTCCACAAATGCAATTTCATATTTATTACGTATTCATTTTCAAAAATTTTACAATTTTCTTCATAAAAGAAATTTTCGTTAATTTAAATTTAATAAAAATATAAAAATCAAAATTTGACACCCGAAATTAAAAACAAGTGGTTAACAACATTTGCCAGCAGTGCTTGTAAGACTACCTTGTAGTCATTGTATCATGATTTGATATTTTCCTTCAAATGTATCGCTCATGTGAACGTACCTTAGAAGTACTACAATAATTTTAATGAATTTTAAGAACACTACCGGAAATCAGTAAAATATTAAACACTAGCATACCCGCCCGGTACTTCGTTACCTGTAACTTTTAAAGTAAAAAATAAATAACATATTTTTCATGTTTTCAAAAAACATAAGCATTTATGCTAATAATAATATTTTTTTTATGCTTCTTTTAATATATTTCGGTTCAAATCTGCCTCCCAAAAGGACCCCACATTCCAAATTTCATATTCCTGGACCATTTATAAAAATATTCCATTTGGAACGCTTTTACCCCTTTTTACCCCCTTAAAGTGCGAATTTCTAAAAATTTATATTTTAGTTCGAGTCTACGTCCTGAAAGGAACTTAAATTCCAAATTTCATATTCCTGGGACCATGTTTAAAAATATTCCCTTTTGGGACGCTTTTTACCCCCTTAAAGTGCGAATTTCTAAAAATTTATATTTTGGTTCGAGTCTACGTCCTGAAAGGAACCTACATTCCAAATTTCATATTCCTGGGACCATATTTAAAAATGTCCCTTTTTGGGCCGTATTTACCCTTTTTTAGCCCCTTAAAGTGCGAATTTCTAAAAATTTATATTTTGGTTCGAGTCTACGTCGTAAAAGAAACCTACGTTCCAAATATGATATTCCCGGCACCTTTTTTAAAGATTTTTTTAAAAATTTCATTTTTCTTAAAAATTCGAATTTCCAACAATCCCGTCTTAGTGGATCTACACTCTGTAAAAGGAACTTACATGCCAAATTTCAAGTTTCTAGGTTCAGCGGTTTGGGCTGGGCGATGATGAATGAGTCAGTCACTCACGCAACTCTTTTATATATATAAAGGATAGATTTACACATCACTTTTAGGCTCTAAATCATACTCTTAAGCAAAAATAAAATCGTTTGTTCAGACACCATCGTTACTGATCTAAAAACTAAGCTCCTTATTAATAAACAATTATTCAAGTTTGTGTGGTCTTAAGGTATGAATTTTGTATGACAAACCCGGTTTTATTGTGCACTTTAACTTTATCAATCATTTATGAATAAAGTGCGAATGTCATTATTCTAGTCTTCGGCAAATAAGTCTGGCTTGATAAAATTTTTAGCGGTCCTGGAATAAAAATTTTGTCATTGTATTTTGGCGATTTCCTGATCGAATTAAGGTGAAATATATTGATACTGTTTAAAAATATCTGAATATGATAGAAAATAAGTGAAAACGAACTTCAATTGATCAGATTAAATTCTCTATGTCATATTTTTATTTTTACGGGTATTTTCTCTGCAGACTAATTTAATCCAAAATTTAATTAATTTGTTAAACTTTTGTGCCAATAAGCAAATAATAATAAAATCGGTAATTGGTGAACTTGAAGTTAGTGTTCTTACGTCTAGACATCCAAGAAGGGATACGTTTCAACACCATGAATCAGGCCGTTAATTTAAATGTATAAAATTTCCTAAAACTACAGTTTTTTTTTAATTTTTGGATGCCTAATAAGAACAAAAAAAAATATTATGGAACTCACTTATTTTACTCTGACATTCGTTGGAACAAATATAAATTTCTTTTCTTATTAAAGAGACTCATCGATTAGTTGCAGCTCAAGTGATTTAAGATCTAAATTATTTTGTAGTGAACAGGTGGGATGAGAGAAGGTGGCTTCATCAAGTAAACAGTTGTAGGCTGTAACTGATGTTCTTTTCGTTGTTCTTACTGCTGTTGCTGCTGTTATTGCGGTAATTTGGTGGTTAGTTGGCATTTGTGTTAGTACTCGTGCTGCTCGCACTAATACCTGTCTCCATAATTATTGGTAACGCACCTAAAGGATTTGTTAAACATGTTACTGTACTGGCTAATGGTTGTGTAGCTGCTGGAGTTATTGTTGAATTTATGTCGGATGCTGTTGTAGGTGTAACTAAAGCTGTCGTTGTTTGTTGCAATAGTTTTTCATGTGTTGCCATTCTTGCTGTTGTCGCCGTAGTATTTAGAAGAGTGGTGGTTGTAGTGCGGCTGGTGCTGCTCATTGTAGTGGTAACATCAATAATTTTTTGTATTTCATCTTTGCCATCGACAACATCTGTTGTCAATTCCATTAAGGAACAGTCGAATGCATTTGGCTCCGTTGGCTGCATTGTTATTGATGTTCTTTGTGTGTCCTCCATTAATGGTTGTGTAATGCGCGAATTGTTGGCATCTAATGTTTTGTGACGTAATAAATGAGCTTTCCTTAAGCCGTTTAGCAAACCCATGGTAGCACGACTATGATGAGTTGTTGTTTGATGTCGTGATGACGATGCTGGTGCTGTACTATGGGATCTTTGGCGTTGCTGTTGTTGATGTCGTTGATGTGCAGATGAAGTTGCTGCTGATGTAACAGCACTGGACGCTCTTCGTGTTACCACAGACGACAATTCTTTTAGTCATACGTTCTCTTCACCGGGCATTGCGGGTCCACAGCGAACGAACTATAATCAAAAGAACTGAGATTTTTTTGATATTCTATTAACAAGGAAAAATGGTTGTTGTGTATGCCAATTAGTTTTTTTTTTTTTTTTTTTTTTCTTAAAGCTTAAGCATAAAAGCGTTTTGAATAAGCATTGTTAAAAGTGAAAACAATTTAGCACAAAGGAAGAACAAATGAAAAAGTGTAAGCAACAAGAATATAATACACAAATATGAATATTAAAAAACTTTTATAGTTGGCTTCTTAAGTTGCTGATAATAAAATCTTTCAATCACGATGTTAAATTTTAGAGCAAAAAAATATTTTTTAATTATCTGAATAATTTGTAATGTGAATCGATGTTACTACAGAAAACGGTAGATCACACCAAATATTATGGCTCTGCGTCTTTGTTTCAGCCGAAAACCGATAACATATGGATTTTTGGCATTTTTTGCATTTTTTATAAGATGCAAAATATTTCTTATCCTTTAATTTGAACAATGCAAAAAACGCAACACTCTTAATTTATTTTTGACCTTATATGACCTTTAACTTCTACAAGATTCCTTCACCCACTTACTCAGAGAAGTTTTAGTTTCTATTTAAAAATAGCTGCCAGTCAGAAAATAATAAATAAGACGCACTGGTTAAATACATTCAAAGTTATTTTCACATCGTTGTATTAAAATTGTGATTTATTTGCAACTTTTGTAAATTGCGAAAAAAGGGGGATTTTTTCCATTGCAACACAACCACAACAGTAGTCTTTTTCTTCTGTTTAATTTCGTATTCTGTTTTTAAAGAATAAACTTTAAATCATAGAATTAAAATTTAGAGAAATAAAAACACATGTCACAGAACTCAATTCTGATGATCGAGTGTTGTTTCAATGCCGAAAGTTGAAGCTTTCAAAATACATAAACAAAAATTCATAATTCCATTACAACGAATATGAATTTTTCTACTAACTTCATTTGTAGTAAATAATAAAAAGAAACAAGCATACTTTTAGGAGTGTCAGTAATATAAGTTTTGCATGTTAATAAATAAAGCTTAACATAAGCTTTGCAATTAAAAACAATTTAAACAAACGTCTATGGATATAAAACATTTTATCAATGTAAAATTTAAATAAAAAATATACAAAATCTTAAGACTGTAAATGAAAAACAATCGGAATAAAACTATGGAATTGAAACCATTCAGATCGGAATGTTTGACCAGCCGTACTGCTTAGAATCGCTTTTAAGGATATTAATTTATTGCTACTACTTAGGCAATAACTGTTTTTTAAGGAAAAACAAAAAAGATCTAAAATATTATATCCCGAACCAGAGGCATTTTAGCACAACTCATCCATCTGATCTCATTTCTTTGAACATAAACTATACAATTGCCGATTGATATGCCTACTGCAGAATTTTGGCGAATCTGTAGTAAAAGTCCATATGGTGGAGATATCGACGCTGAGTGGGGTATAATAATTTGGCAGGATAGTTTGAAGGAACACGATCGGTTTAATAATTCTTAGGTTAATGAAGGCAGCCCATTTTTGGGTATTAAAAGTCACACCATTTTAAAACCATTTTGTTTATATTTGCCTCGAAGACATTTTACACAGCAAATCTCAGTAACTGATTGCACGCGCATTAGTAAAGTTGTAAATGAAACATTTGTGAACACGATACGCCATGTAAAATAAAGAAAGCCGATACTTCGAAAACATGACAAATCTACGATTAGAAGAGAAGAATATGTGAATCGAAATCGCAAATATTACCGACTGATACTGGGCCTTATTGAAATGTCTGATCATTAGAAATATAATGTAAGCTCCACAATGCTTAATCCTCAATTGCAAGGGTGTTGCAACTTAAATCTAAATGAAGTTCTAAAGAAATGTTTAGGATATGGACAGAAGGCAATATTGTTTTAAATGGTTGAAAAACTCAACTAGTTTACATTTAATCAATTTATTATTTGAGATAATCTAACAATTTTATTAAAACAATCATATATTGAGAGTTACGTCTGAATTATTTGGCTTTTATATCAGGAAAACTTTTAAGAATCTGATTTACACAACTATTTACACAGCGAATAGTAGTGTTCCAAGCTAATGTACACAACAGCGACCACCTTCGTCGGTTAGCAGAATCTTCGGCGAAGTAAAAAATTAACACAATGCCTGTTCATAGAGATTAAAACAAGTTCATTTGTTTACTTAACACTAGAGGCGCTGCAACACTACGCTAAAATTAACAAAAGGCGCAGTAGCAGAGTTGTAAAGGAATTAAGCTTTTTTCTACATTTGCACCATCTTCCTTCTCTATCCCATCCCTTTCTCCCTAATTCTGGCACAATGCATGGCATAAGTACGGGTCATCCCCTAAGTGCTGGTATTAAAACAAAACGCAATTGTATTCTATTATAATATTATTAGCTTAAATTTAATAGTTCACACCATATTATTGTTATGTATAAAAATAATATATTATATGGTACAGATTTCTTTTCATAATGGCGCGCTGTACTTGCAATATATTTTAATCATAGTTTTTTCCTCTTGGACTATAGTTGCCTCAACAATGTTATTGTTTCATTCAATTTTTTTGCATCAAAAAAAGAGTAATATAGGATGACTTGGCCTTAACATGGCAATAAAATAAATCTAGGCGCACGGTAGCTAGAAAGCTTAAATTTGGTACACAGGTAGGTCCTGATGAGAAACTAACAAAAATAATTTTTGAACGGGCACTTTTCACCCAGGGGGGACTAGGGTGCCCCTTCTTTGTATGGGGCCGTTCCAGTATAGCTAGAAAGCTGAAATTTGGTACACAGGTAGGTCCTGATGAGAAATTAACGAAAATGATTTTTAAACTGTCACTTTTCATCTGGGGCGACTATGGTGCCCTTTCTTTGTATAGGTCACTTCCAGTATAGATATAAAGCTGAAATTTCGTACACAGGTAGGCCCAGATAAGCAATACCTATAAATATTTATACAAAAACAACTTAGAAAAAAGATGTGAGATCCGCACAAAAACAAAAGTGTGAAAATAAGGCCAAGTTCCTATCCAAAATATTTCTGCCGTAAAAAGTACTGAGATCGAAGTAAGGACCAAGTTCTTGATAGTTACAATTCCATCTCATTTCTAAGCAACCTGTAATCTTGGCAAAATTGTTTTGCCTTTCTAATATGTGAAAGAATTCTTAAAAAAAATATTGCCAAGCTTATAGGTTGCCTAGAAATGAGATGGAATTGTACATATCAAGAACTTGGTCCTTATTTTGATCTCAGTACTTTTTACGCTCGAAATATTTTGGATAGGAACTTAGCCTTATTTTCACACTTGTGTTTTTGTGCGGATATGTATTACAGACTCTGAAGAAGATGAGCAACTGATTAGTTTTTATTATAAACTTCTTAATACATCTTAAAAATCAAATGTGATTAGTTTCTTACTCACGTTTTTAAAAGAGTTCTGTCTGCAGATAATTTTAAAAGGACTTGACAAATTGTTTTGTTCATAATATTTGATATACATTTGTTTTTACTTAAAGCTGTTTTATAATACTTTCAATGGGGATTTTTGATGTTACGACAAGCCGATGGAATACATCCAGTGATAAGAGACTTAGTGACACATCTTGTAGCGTGGATTTTGGCAAAGAGCTCATCAAAACACAAAGTACAACGACAAACGGTTCAATGTACGTAATCAAGACAAATGATTTATTATTTCACCATTTTAACAGAATATCAAAATAAATACAGGTTTAAGCATTTAACCTTTTATTAACTCTACAATATAACATTAAAGCCAAACTTTAATTTTTGTTAAAGAAATTATCCCCATTAGTGCATTTAAAATGGTAAACAAACAACTTTGAATTTAATTTGTGCTTCTAAAGAAAGTGAATCCACTATATGTTGCTATTAAAATTAATAACCGCAATAAGTGAAAATGTACAATTTTACTCACACCTTTTTTACAATAAAGCCATACATAGTTTGTTGAATTTCACTATTCATTCTCGCTTTTAATTTTCGCCAAAGTGGCAAAACTCCACAACAAAAGAAAATTTCAAGTTAGTAGAAAGAAAAGAACAGTTTAGAAATTAAGTAAAAGAGAACAACGACAACAGACCATAAAAATACTCACAAAAATGTCCAATGTTAAAATAAAAAATTAAAAGCAACTGAAAATTGTTATCGCCAAAGACAGACACACACATACACACACATAATTATGCACTATGTACAAAATCTTACCGAGACCTGAGTGGCCGTATAGGAATTAGCACGTGGTCTGTTACTCAGAAATGTCGTGCGCCATTTACGTTTCACCTGGGCAATCACTTCACCATTAAAGAAACAAAAGAAAGTGGCCACACACAAACCCTGAAAGTATAGAAATTAAATTATATTTTTAATATAAAATGTAAATAAACGCTGCATAATAATTTTAAATGTTAAACTCTACACATACATACACATATATATGTATATTAGGGCGTTCCAAGAAAATATTATATTTTTTTTGTAGGATTAGCACTAAGGGAATAACCCTTATTAATGCATTGCTTTGTGCCAGAACTCAGCGAGAGGGATAGGGGAGAGCAGATAGAATAAGTTTATAATTTAGAAGGCTTAACATTTTAACAACTCTTCTTTGTGCGTTATCTTAATTTTTATAGCATTGTTGAGGCTTATTTTGTTGAGATTATTTTTTTTACTTCGCCGATGTTTCTGCTAACCGACGAAGGAGAACGATGTTGTGTACGTTATCTGGGAATAGTATGAATTGCTGTCGGAACAGTTTTTAGTGACCAAGTGCTATGTCGTCATCAAATAGTCCGATAAGAATTAATACAATGGTCGCTTTCATAAGGCGTAACTGTAGAGCTCAACTGTTGCGAAACTGATGGCAACTGTTGAGCTCAACAGCTACGTCTTAGAAACACCGTGATGAAAACTGCAAAATGAACAGCTGATAAATGTAAACAATTGAATAGAAATAAAAGAGGGGCAAAAGAAATATCTAATTTAAATTAACAAAATATAATAGTTTAGCTGAAAAGCATGGATAGTAATACAATGCAATAGTCAGCAGCCCACCGATTTTCCATTAATATTTTATTTTAAAATTGTACTTAAAATTTATTGAATTTGCACTACAAGACAAGAAACACTGCAATAAAATGACAAGGCTGCGCCGATAGCATTTCTAACTCAACGCTAAACCGCCATCGTGTTCAAAAATCATTCAACGTTATAGTGAATTAAGTATGTGGTATAAATATAACAAAACACTATAATAAACACCTATTTAGTGAAATTGTTGTTATTTTAATTGCATTTCTTTATTTTGTTATTTATCACATTTGTCATGTTAAATTGAACAGTTTAGTTTGCAGCCGCCACCTAACAAAGCGGCGTTTAATTTTGATATAAACGCCATAACTCTCTTGGATCAGCTGTTGAGGCTGAGCACAAAATGTTGAGTTTAGATAGTAAAAAAATTTTTTGATAGAAAAAATGGCCGCCAATACTCAACTGTTGAGCTGAGGGGAACTGCTCAACTATGCGTTTCTAAAACAAACACTCAACGGTTCCACAACAGTTACGCCTTATGAACGCGACCAATAGCACACTTAAGGACTTTAGAGAAATTATTGATGTTGATTGATTTTCCCTGACCAGGAATCGAACCCACATCCTAAGTCATAGTTTGTTTAGTAGTCAACGCGCTAACCACTTCAGCCAACACCACCCTATTTTTTTATATGTATATTAATTGTAATTTTTTTACTTATTTTTTTTCTAGTAAATTATAAATAATTTTTATTAATTCTTTATGTCTAAAAGCAAAAAATAAAGAAAATGCATTGAAAGTTTAAATTTTTATACGAGTAATAAATTTAGTTAGTTTGCATGAAATATGAAATGAATATTTTGCCCTCTGTTTATCTTTCTCTCTCTCTCTCTCTCTCTCTCTCTATTTATCTTTTTCTATTAACAACATAAAAGCATCTAGTTTCTTTTATAGATACTATGATTGACAGACAACTTTAAAAGAAATGTTAAACTCTAAAAACACACTTCAGATATAAATCTTTAAGAAGCTTTATCATAAAATTAAATAGATTTTTACTTTTATATTTTACAAACTCATATTGTTTACGATTCAAATAAAAAAAAAAAAAAAACATGTTACGTTTTATCTCATTTAAACAACAAGTTTTTGTAGATATTTTTTTCCAGCTTTTCTAAAGTGACAACAGCAAAACACGAACAAAAACCAAGAGAAAACTAAAAGAAAAAAAAAAGATCTGAAAAGTGAACTCAACTGCACAAAAGATGTGTTGTTTTTCTTTATTTTGAATTAAAAGTAAAAACAAATATCTAAATGTTTAATATATGTACATGTGTATGTATACAAATAGTAATATTACACATGAAATACCCTACATTTGTAAAATATAATATTTTTTGAATATGGCCAAAGCTTTTATATAAAAAGCTTCAAAAACAAGTATGTATGTATGTATACGAGAATATAGTGCCCGATTATCAGCAATAGAATACAAATTAAATTATTCTATATGTTGCGTATGATGAATACTTAAATACATGTAGAATAATAATTTAATATTACGCATACTCCGCATGCTTAAAATGACACAAACGTTGTAGCCGAAAAGCAGCATATGGAAAATTATCATGGAGGTGTTCTGTATATGAAAATAGACTTGGTAAGACACGATTAATTAAATAATAACATCAGTCTTTTTTTCTTTGTGTGAATTTTGTTATTATTTGCTAGTGATTATATTCACTGAATACCGAAATATTGAAAAAAAAATATATTTGAAAAATATTTTATATTACAACGAGTTCACAAATAACAAAACTTGCCTCTAGCTGAATTATTCTTTTAATTTGACGTAAGTTACTAGAAGGCTGATTAGAGGGCATTATAAATTCGACATTGTATAAGTGATAATTTATTTCTATGTGTAATACTGACGACACAAGATGGAAAATCCAAAAAAAGTTAGATATTTCGTATGATTGATGTCTAGCAAACATTAACACGCTTGATGTCAAGCATTTTGAAAGTGTATAGTGCCCTTAAAAATGTTTTCTATTAAATTTTTTATAAGAATTTCAAATGCTGTGTGTTAGTATGTCTTTATTCCAGAGTATTAAGCCGACCACTCACGTACAGTTTTAACTGTCAGTTTCAACTGTTCAGTTAAAACTGTCAGAGAAAACTGTACGTATGTGGGTTATAACTGATAGTTCAACTCAACTGTTCAGTTTAACTGAGAAATTTAAAGTTTTTATATTTTTAACTGACAGTTTAAACTGAAGTGAATGTGTGTGGGGGTTCAACTGTACCGTTCTCAGTTCAATTTGTGTCGAGCGCGAGTGCGTATCATGTCGCGTAAATAGAACCAAGTGATAGTTGATTTTATTGAAATCTCAATGTTGCAGTTAATCTTTCATGTGGAGAAATTGCGCTTCTCATGACTTTATCTTCCTTCATAATCAAAGGGGAAACCAACGAAAGGAGTTTTTGGTACACTGATTGAGTCATACGCAAATAATTGGAAATCTAATGGTTCTTCACTTAATTCTTTTAAAAAACTAATGTGGGAAGATAAATTTCGTTGTAATAACCACTTCTTGCACCACTGTTTACGCTGTTTATTTTTCTTTTTTGTAAAAATTACAAAAAGTACACCGAGAGCGGCCCAACCGTCCTGCTCGTTCGAATCCATATTAAAAACTGAAGTATTGAACTGCAGGTGTGTGTACAACTCAGTTCAAAGTTAAGTCTGTGAGTTATAACTGAACAGTTAAAACTTCATCATCAGTAGGCTTTAAATTTCTTAAAAGTTTTTTCAAAGGCTCTTAAAAATTAACATACATTTTTTATATAAATTTTTAAATATGTTTTTTGACTATAAGGTAGTCTTACAAGCACATCTGACAATTGTAGTAAACCACTTGTTTTTAATTTCGGGTGCCAAAGTTTGATTTTTGTTTTTTTATTAAATTTAAATTAACGAAAATTTCTTTTATGAAGAAAATTGTAAAATTTTTGAAAATAAATACGAAATAAATATGAGTTTGCATTTCTGCAAAATAGGTGTGATATGTAAAAAAGATTAGAGGTTTTTGCAAAGGAACCTTTTTTAAAGTTCCCTAAGAAAAAATCAAACTAAAATCGTGGAAAGAAGTCTTCAGAAAAAATTTCATAGCAAATGTTTTTTTTTTAATAAATAATTTTTATTTATGTACATATATATGTATGTATATTTTTGTCACTATGCACACATACATATTTATAATTTTGACTTCCAAAATCAAATTTTCTACCAATAAAATACATAGTGTTGGCTGTTTTTTGTATCATGGTTTAATTTACAAACATCCTGTTTTCCCATACAAAATTCGTACAATAACGCCACAATAATTTTATGAATCGCTTAAGAGTTACACCTTTATGGTTTTTTAAATACAAATATACGATTTTTTAATAGATTTCCTACAACTTTTTATAATGCGGTACAAATGAAAATGTGCAAATGGCACACACCAGAATATTTAATATCTTTTTTTTTTTAATTTTCAATTTTAAGAGTTTTGCAAGAAATATATTAAATTATAAAAAGTTCTAATCAAAATATTCCTAAGCTTAATAATATACTACGAATGTAAGCATATTCTATAATAAGATATTTTAGCTTATGGTGTACTAAAAATAATTAATTTTTTCTTAAGAGTTCGGTTTTCATTATTAAACAATTCTTAATAAAAAACTTACAATAGTTTTCACAACCCTTTTCTAACTTCTAAGTTAAAAGCATTTGCCGACAAGCATACTACAAGTGATTCAAATTATTATTAACACGAGGCGAAATATTATCATGTAAAATTGAATAAAATAAGCTATAAAAATATCTCGGTTACAATTTTTTTTTTAAATCTACCACCTTCATGAGTGCTAAAAACGAGCAAACGAACGCTGACGAGAAGTATAGAAATAATTTTTGATACATTTTTAAAAGATATTCATGTTTAATTATATTTAAGTTATGTATATGGAAGTGGTAATCTTGCATTGTAACCCAAATCACAGAAGTATGCAAGATATAAACCGTTATTGGCGTGCAAAAAGTGTTTTAATTTTTTACAATACAAACAATACAATTTTATACGAATGCAAAGCATATAAATAATTCGTCACTACAGAATTTTAAATACAAAGACTCAATCAAGTCCTAATGCCGATTTTTATGTACATCTTTTAGCTTTTTGCAGAATTTCTAAATTTTTAAAACAAAAGAGGACAAGTATTTTTTTCGAATCACTTGTGCATCACAAAAGTTTAATAAAAAGAGAAAGTGTTTTTTTTTTTAAAGAAACGACATAAACCTTGAATGCAACTAAATTGAATGGAAATAATGTGTTGAAGTTTTAAAAAGTAAAATCATCAAAATTTCTTAAAAAAAAAAACAAAAATAACGCAACTATTGACTTAAAAAGCTTTTTATTTACAAAAATAAAAATCGTAATAAAATTTGTACCAGACAAGAAGTCAGTTTGTGTGATTAACATTGTATGTATATACATACATCTATGCATGCATACATACATATGTCAGTACATACATACATATCAATTTGTTTCAGAACCAAATTTATGTTCATCAGCAAGATTATGAAAATATGAAAACTTTGTTAAAAATTAGAGATGTTTAAATTTCTTATATTCGTGAATATAAGATATATATATACATATATATATTTAATTAGTTCAGAGTACACATCTCTATCTACTGCAAAAATTTCTTACACATCACTATCTTCTTTAACTGGAAAAATACAGTTATGTCTATTTTTATGTTAAGTGTGTTCCTTCTGCACGAAAACATTTTTTTGTCTCTCCTTAAAATTTTAGTATTTTGAGTTGTGACCCTTTTGTATTTAGGGTGCGATATATATAATAAATATGTCGTTGGCTGGCTGAAGGCTGCGTATTTGGGAACTAATGTTAAAAATTAATAACAATTACATATTAAATCTTATATAAAATACCTTTAATAATGGATATTAATTATTCTATTTAATTTAACTATATATATACATATGTATGTATATACGTATTTTCATATCTAATCTAAATTATTGTTTTCAATGGAAATCAATAAGGTATTTTATTTCTTTAACTTAGCAAATTTGCTTATTATTGTAAAATACATTGCAAATAAATATGTAAAAAAAAAATAATTACATGATTGATTGTTGATCTAGAAACTCTCAACACCCTTTTGAAATATTTTCATAAATTCCTTTTAATGGCGATACAATTATAAAGTCTATTTTTTATGATTTTACAATTTGATAAAACCTTTACACTCTGTCCAATAAGTTCACAGCTTATTTAATCACATCACGGCAATAGGCGTGAAGAAAAAAGAACTTAAATTAAATTTTTTCTACTGAGATTTTATTATTAACTTCATGATAATTTTCATGATTCATTTTGATGATTAATTTTTAAATTCCAGTTGTAAAATAACATCTTTTGTTGATTTTAAGAATATTATTTCCCGCGTTTTTTAAATATAAATTATTAAAAATTATTATATTTTGTTTCCTTTCATGTACTTTTTTACACTTTATGTATATTTTGTAACATCACATTAAGAATAATAAAATTTTCTTTTTATTATGCGTATGAGTCATATATTACTATCTTACGTACTACAATATTACTCATACGTCGTGAATATTAAAAGTCATAATTTCATACTAAATACCAAAGTATATTTATACAAGTACGAATATACGCAAAGCACAGCTGGCCGTATTATTTTTAACGTATTTTCATTGACTATTGTCAAAAATTTTTCATTTTCTTTCTACAAAATTTTCTTTAAGTTCTGCAGAGCAGAGCTGAATTATTAAAATTTGGTTTTTAACTCAAAATGATTTACAAAAAGTTTAATTGATTAATTTTACACAAAATGTGAACTTAATGAAAACACGAATGCATTCCTCATTAATTAAAAATTCTCGCATGCATTCACATAACTAAAGAGATTAATTGAATTAAATTTTGAGTGAATTTATTTGTCATTTAAAGAAAATAAATTTTTTTAATTCAATGTTTTCACTACAATTAGGATCATTATAAAAAAACTCTTGAATGTTTTTAAAAAAAATTTCAAAAGAGTTTATGATTCGTAGATTCTTTCAAAAAGGAATCAGTCTTTTAAAGCTCTGCTACTGAGCTATTTTTGACAATTGTAAATTTATATTAAAGAAACAAAAAGCCTGTTGTTTTTTTATTTTTTAAGTTGTTGCCGAGATGCATGTAGTTGATATATGTAAATACAGTTTGTTAAATACGGTTCCACACTTTCGAATATAAATGACAGTTCTATTTTATTTTGAAATTTTGTATAAAAATAAAGGCTCCATGAAAAATGGCCCCAATGAAAAATGGCCCCAAACCAAAAATGAGAAATGGCCCCAAACTTTTGTATTAAAAACAACAACACGAACTTTGGGGCCATTTTTCATTTTTTATTTTTAAGTTTGGGGCCATTTTTCCTAAAGTTTGGGGCCATTTTTCATTTTCGAGTTTGGGGCCATTTTTCATTTTTCGTTAATTGAAAAATGGCTCCAAACTCGAAAATGAAAAATGGCCCCAAACTTTAGGAAAAATGGCCCCAAACTTAAAAATAAAAAATGAAAAATTGCCCCAAAAAAGGTAAAATGGCCCCAAAGTTTGTGTAGTTGTTTTTAATACAAAAGTTTGGGGCCATTTTTCATTTTTGGTTTGGGGCCATTTTTCATTTTTATTTTTCGAATTTGGGGTGATTTTTTCTAATTTGGGGCCATTTTTCATTTTTATTTGGGGCCATTTTTCATTTAACGAAAAATGAAAAATGGTCCCAAACCAAAAATGAAAAATGGCCCCAAAATAGTGTGAATGATATAAATACCACAAAAAACTCTTCACATCAAATAATGCGTTTTCAAAATTAGTGTTATTATTAAACGGCGACGTTGCTCGAAATTCTATGGAGTAGAGTTACCTTGCGCTCCGTCGAGGGGCCTAGAATGCAAAAACCCGTTAGTAAGCTACTGCCGCTGTGAGCCAACATGAAGAAAAAAGTGGCTGCGCCCAACAATTGCCCAAATAATTTAAGTCCCCAGATTCGCTGCACTGCATTGGGGTGATACGTCAAAATAAAATTAGGTACGTAATTCCTCAAATAGGAAAAATGGCCCCAATGAAAAATGGCCCCAAACTGAAAAATGAAAAATGGCCCCAAACTTTTTACATTGAAAACAACAATAATTATTTTTGGGGCCATTTTTCCTATTTTGGGGCCATTTTTGGTTTGGGGCCATTTTTCATTTTTCAGTTTGGGGCCATTTTTCATTTTTTAGTTTGGGGCCATTTTTCATTGGGGCCATTTTTCATGGAGCCAAAAATAAAAATTCCGCTGTAAAGAAACTTAAGTTTAACAATGAATTTTTAACAGCCGAGCTACTAGTAAAAGAATTAATAAACCGATGTGTTTGGCAGCGGCTAGAAGTGATCGGCTTGAATCTCTGTTTTTGGCACAAAGAAAATATTTTTCACTACATAATAAAACGCCTATTGTTTTTGTGAGGTTGTATTTGTTTTAGGGATAACACTACCTACTTTATTATATGATGGTTCGGCCACTAGTTTCGTCTGGCAAAAGTCCTTTGTAAAAACTGTTCATATTTTTTTACGCCTGACTTTTGTTTGTAGAGTACTCACAATGTACGATTATGTATGATTAGAACCACTTGAAGGTATGTGATTAGTAAATTACATCTTTTCAAATATTTTGTCGATAGCTAAGCTTTTATTAACGGCGTGAAGGGCACTTTATTGAGAATATAAAAATCAAAAAAAAAAAAAAACATTAAAGTTTAATGTAATAGAAATTTACAGGTCCTTTAAAGAAAACACAATATAAAATTTAATTTTAAATGCTCAAATGATTAGAACCACTTGGTATTTTTAAATTTTCCTTTAAGTAATGGTCTTTGATTTACGCATTATTACGCATCAACTACTTGTAGACGCAAAATATTACTTTCTAATAAACAGTTGTGAAAAATGAACAAGAAAAATATTTTGAACATAGCGGATAAACGAAAAACGATGTTTACCAATCGCAAGGATATTTCTTTCGTTCCATAGTGAAGGAAATTGGTAGGAGTAACAAAACTGTAGTGAGATACTTAAAATATATTGAAAACTATAAGGGAACTAAGGGAAGATTTCAACCAATTTAAAATCCAAAGAATTGATACGAAAATTAGGTCTCAAGTCGGTACCAAGAGAAGTAGCTCAAATTAAAAACGAGGCATTTGTTAGCTCCAAATACCTGAAGTTAAAAAAATTAAGAAAAAGACATCTGGTGAATGATGTACGCAAACAAAATTCGACAATTTGTTAAAAAGCATATAACATGGGACATTTGAATAAGAGGTAATGTTAATGATTGGTGGTTTTTTTGTGGGTAAAAGAAATTTATTACAAATTTATTATGGGTCAAAAGAAATTTATTGTGAATACGAGAAAAGAGTTTTAGTTTTAGCTAGTTTTAGATCGCCATCATACCCTCGGTTACGGTCTGGTTTCTCTTCAGTTGTCTTATATCACTCCTGTACAAAAGGAGTGATATAAGAGTGATTTGATTTCGTTAAAACTAAAAATTAAAAAAAAGTACAATCGATAGAATTAAATTCAACAATTCGACGAAAAGCGAGCACACTTGGACGATTATGACGACCACAAAATGGCAAAAGCGCACGAAAAGTTGCACTTGGAGAACGATTATTTTGATAATAAAACTGAATAATTTGTAAACGTTGTTCTTGCGTATATCTCTCCATGATGAAATTGTGAACACTACTGAATACAATGAAAAACAAATGACAGATCATGACATATTACAAATGACCGAAACGTCACTTCAAAATCATATCACCCCTCTTGGAAAACCTTTTATAATGTATTACCGAATTTCAAAGTGCAAATATTAGAACACACTTTTATAACCAGCTTTCCCTAAATTAATAGATATTTTTGGACCGATTTCATGGATTCTAAAACAAGATAAGGCTCTTGTTCCTAGCTATGATACCTAGTTAAGAACATGAACATAAACATAATTAATTAAAATATATGGAGTTGGCTTTCACGTCAGTTTTATTAACTTTTGAAAAACTTGAAAATTTTTTTTGCAAAGTTTCTATACTTTTAAGATATGACTATGTTGCAATAAGAGAGCGATAAAATACTATTTTTTATGGATTTCTTATATTATTATAAAATATAATGTTGTCTCTCGCATTTAAAGAACAATGAAATATTATAAAATATGCTGTTTCTGAGAACAACAAGCGAAAAGAAAAGGCCAACAAAATAAGGCTGCGATATGCATTATTCGATATATTTATGGATTCCTTGATGCTGTTGCTAAATCTTAGCATTGCGACCATGACCATTTCTTTGACCGGAACACATGCCGGTAGCTGAGTAATAATTGTGTAAAGTGCTTTTATTGCTATTGAGCTGAACGCATATAGTCGACGAGTTATTTCAAAGGTTATGCGATAAGAATTTGCTTTACCACAAACAAATTCCTTAAATAAAATTTTCTTACGCATCTTTTTGTGTTTTTTTTTATGAAAATCGGATGAGTTGTTCTCGAGTTAGGCTGAAATATGTCTTCCTACCTGATTAATTTACCGGGAAAAAATGCCACGCCCATAAAAAACGTACGTGATGGAGAAAAACTGAAAACGGATTTGAGTTTAGGACATCAAATTCCATATAGTCCACATAGTTTTATTTAAAGGAGAATTTTGCTGCTGAGCAGTGTAATTGAACAGACAAAGTCAAATTACTTTGCACGGGGGGTTGAACTGACATCATGATGTTTCGAGACTAACCACAATCGCATCATCAAAATTTTTACCGTTTATTTCTAACTGCCAATCACGACAGTTGCAATCAATTTGTTAAATATCCTCTTATCATTAAATCACATCACCATTTTCTTGTTTTCTTATTCAGTTGAGCATTTTTTTTATTTTTACACAATTATTACTCTATGGCAAGCTTGAAGTTGAGTCTTATAAAGTTTTTTGAGAAATTTATGTGGACGGGAGCAAGTTGTTCCCCTAAAATATGGATTAACGAATAACTTACTTGCTTTATTTAACGATCGATATTCTAAATCCTTTTTTGGTAATCGTATTTTCTAGTTTATTATAGAAAATCGGAGGCAGGTTTTCTTCCACAACCAAACAACCAACCCCCCCTCACACAAAAAAAAAAGATTATTTAAGGACCTTTTTATACTTTTTTTCTTTGCGAAGGGTTGCTTGCAGTTTGGTGTTATATATTTTAATTTAGATTTTTTAACACAAATGAAAATCAAGACACTGTTTGTAACTAAATGTTTTGCAAGTATAAAATTTCTAACTTAAAATAAACACGCAACTGAATAAAAACAACACGAACACGTTTAACAAAGGAAAGAGAAGCTACAGAAATATATATAGTCATATAATGGAATATGACCACATTCTTTTAAAGTACTTTTAATTCTTTTTGTAAACATTAATAAATAATGCTGACGTGCAGATTCACAGCGACTTGAAATTGTAACTTGAAACTTCCCTTTGGATTGCTAAGCGTGTGAATCTGCACCGTAAGCAACATGAACAGTTCCAACACATTCTTGATTTTCCTTTGTTCTCTTTGTTTAAGCAACATATATTTTTGTTAGCATGTAAGACTCTGCATCTTTTAAATAATAATAAAGTCAGTCTGTCAAAAATAAACCAAGCTACAAGTCGTTTTAAATTTACAACTGCGTGCATAATTGGCGACGAGGATAAAAAAGTAAAAATACATAAAAAAAAAATAGAAAAACACTAAACACTAAATAAGTTACTAAATAAAAATAAAATAAAAAGTAAAAATACAAAAAAATAGAAAAACAATGAAATAAATTACTAAATAAAAATAAAATAAAAAATAAATAAAAAGTAAAAATACAAAAAAAAGAAATAGAAAAACAATGAAATAAGTGAAACTTCATGGATTGTTTCTTTATTCATAAAAAAAATACGTCGCTCACATTTTAACTGTTCAGTTTTTTTTGACTGTTTGGAACATTTTTATAAACTTAAGAACCTTTGGCAAGACAACAAACAATAACAAACGAAATAGAAGAAACAGCAGCAACTATATCAGCTACAACTACAATAAATCCCCTATCAACAAAATTCGCAACAAATACAACAGCGAAAACGATAAAAGCAGGAGAGAATTCCGTGTTCAGCAAACAAGAGGCCAATCAACATCCACCTCAGGAAGAAGAGACGACGATCGCAGACCACAGAATAATTCGGTTTGATTTTATTATTTAATTTAACTATGTTCATAGAATGACTTATAATTTTTGATACCTCAAATGAAAACTTGTTATTTATTAAGACCTTATGAAACAGGCTGATTTTGCTATAGATTAATTGAATTTTTTTTTTTTGGTGAATAAAGGTTGAAAAAATTGTGATTGTAAGAAGAATGGATGCACAGAAATTTAGTTTGGTTTTAGAATGTATTAAAAATATAGAATCATTAGATGGCTCATATAGAAGCCAGCTACCTAACTTCATCGGTCAAGTAGAGAATATTTTGCCAACCATACAGGAATTTGACGTAGCCCATAAGAACATACTCATGGACTATGTGAAAGGGAAGATAGTAGGGGGATGTAGAGAAACCCTACACAGACAGGGTAACCCGAACGATTGGGAAAGGGTTAAAGAAATTTTAAAGGATAATTTTGGGGAAAAGGAAAGTAGTAATGTCTTGATGGACAGACTTAAGATGTGTCGTATGACTGATACTATAGAAAAATACTACCTTCAAATTACGGAGGTAATGAACAGAATACAAAATAGAAATTTACTTTTTGAGGATAATGTGTACTCTACTCTAGCGCTGAATAGAATAGCACTTCAAACCTTTCGAGAGAATTTACCGGAACCAACTAGGACCATGATATTTGCTAGAAACCCTAACAATATAGAGGAGGCATACAAAATTATCAGAGAGGCAGGACACCTGAGCTACGGTGTAACAAGTAATAGGAATGATAGTTTCAATTATAATACTCGTAGCAATCGGGGCTTTAATTCAGATTATAAAAGAAATGACAGCAATAACCGACCAGGAAATTATCAAGGACAAGGTAATCAATTTGGAAACTATCAAAGACAAAACCTTCAATTGGGAAACTATCAGAGACAAAATAATCATTCAGGAAATTATCAAAGACAAAACAGTCAATTGGGAAACTATCAGAGACAAAATAATCATTCAGGAAATTATCAAAGACAAAACAATCAACTGGGAAACTTTCAAAGACAAAACAATCATTCAGGAAATTATCTAAGGCAAAATAATCACTCAGGAAACTACCAAATACAAAATCCATCAGGGAGTTATCAAAGGCAAAATAACCAATCGGGAAAATTTGATGGACGTAGGGATAATTACTCAGGAAATTATGGTGTGAGAAACGGTGCTGGGTCGAGCCAGAATAGGAACTTTAACAGACACCAGGACATAGTCCCCATGGATATTGGGTCTTCAAACGTAAATTTTTCAACGGAAGCCTTAAACAACTTCCCTATATAGTAATAGACTCTCCAATAAGAAAATTATATTTTGTGGTTGACAGTGGGGCAGAATTTAGTATTTTAGATGTAGGAGTATGTTCGCCAAAATGGAAAACACAAATATCTCTACAGGCAAGGGCCTTAGGGAAAACATTTTTAATGAAACACCTTTGCAGATTTCCACTCTTTAAGGAATTTAACATTAAGAATTATTATTGCGAATTTTTAGAATGTGAACTTAGTAATGGATATGACGGTTTAATTGGCAACAATATATTGCAGGGAGTAAGAAGTATCATTGATTATCCGACTCGGCAACTTATTACGGAAAATGCAACCTTGCCATTATTTATGAACAGAGACGAAGAAGTCTATCATAATATGTCTTATAAGGAAAATATAATAGAACTAGGGAACAATGAAATAGTAAGGGAAAATTTTCTTTCCTTTGTAAAAACAGACCATTTGAATGATTTTGAAATAACCAAATTGAGGCCAAGCTTGTTAAGATATAAAGAAATATTTTACAAATCGGATCAGAAACTATCTTTTACTAATGACATTAAGCACAAAATAAAAACTAGACATGATATGCCCATTTATTCTAAAATGTATCGTTATCCAGAGGTGCACAAGGAGGAAGTGAATCGACAAATTGAGGAGATGCTTGAAAACGGCATTATTAGAGAGTCAAACAGCCCATATAATAGTCCTATTTGGGTCGTTCCTAAAAAACTAGGTCGTGATAATGAACAAAAATGGAGAATCGTAATCGATTTCAGGAAATTGAACGATATTACAATTGAGGATAGATTTCCCATGCCTAATGTGGAAGATATATTCGATAAATTAGGAAACTGTCAATATTTTTCAACTATTGATTTAGCTAAAGGATTCCACCAAGTAGAAATGGATCCTGGCGATATTCACAAAACCGCTTTTTCGACCGCAAATGGTCACTTTGAATTTTTACGAATGCCTTTTGGTCTTCGCAATGCACCTGCCACATTCCAAAGGTTGATTAACAATATCTTGCGGGAGTTTATAGGCAAAATATGCTTCGTCTATTTGGACGATATTATAGTATTCTCTACGAGTATAGAGGAACATATTGAATCTCTAAGTAAGGTCCTTAAATGCCTTCAAAATGCGAATCTTAAAATTCAACCGGATAAGTGCCTATTCTTATCCAGGGAAACCGAGTTTTTAGGCCATATCATTACACCCGAGGGAATTAGGACCAATCCAAAAAAGATCGAAGCCATTGACGCCATACAACTGCCTAGAACCCAGAAACAAATCAAATCATTCCTTGGTATTACGGGCTACTACAGGCGATTTATTAGGGACTATTCAAAAATAGCCCACCATCTTATAAAGTATTTGAAAAAGAATGCTAAAATTAACATAAAAGACCCCGAATACGTGGAGGCATTTCATAAATTAAAAATTTTATTGAAAAACGACCCCATTTTCAAAAACATTTTACGTTGACTACTGATGCCAGCAATTTTGCACTCGGTGCAGTGCTCATGCAGGATAATAGACCTGTTGCTTATGCCAGTCGTTCCCTTAACGGTCACGAACAACGATATAGTACCATAGAAAAAGAACTACTGGCAATGGTTTGGGCAACAAAGCATTTTCGCCCCTATTTATACGGTCGTAGATTCACAATAAGAACTGATCATAGGCCATTGGTTTGGCTGAATAACATGAAAGAGCCGAATTCTAAGATGCAACGCTGGAAGATAAAACTAAACGAATTTGACTTTCAAATCGAATATATAAAAGGAAAGGAGAACGTAGTTGCGGACGGCTTAAGTAGAATAGTGTACGAGGGTAAACCAAATGAGAAACAGAGTGAAACAGTCACTGAATCAGATATTTTTATTAACTTGAATGAAATGTTCAACCCTGAAGAAAATAACATTGAAAATGATATTGAGACGGTTCACAGTGCAGAAACTGATGGTACCAATTTCATATCGATTACAGAAAATCCTCTAAACTTATTTAAAAACCAAATTGTTCTTAGTTATGGGACCAGGGAATTAACGAAATTAAAAATTGTTCACAGAAGAAAATTTAGGAAAATTTTAGTGGTTACAGGAGAAACTGATTTGCGAAGGACACTGCTAGAATGTCTACCGGAGAAGGGACTGGCAGTTATCTTTTGTGCGGATGACAATCTTTTTCTGAAGATTCAGGATGCCTACAGGATATATTTTGCTAATAATAAGAGTCTGAGAGTTTTAAGATCTAAAATATTGTTGGAAGACATTACGGACAGAGAGATTATTCTAAGAAAAATTGAAACGGAACATTTAAAAAATAATCACCGCGGAATAAACGAAGTTTTTGCAAATTTGAAAAGGATATGTTTTTACCCAAGCCTACAGAGGGAAATTCAGAAATATATTAACAATTGTGAGATATGTAATCTCGCAAAATTTGATAGGAGTCCGATCAAGCACACATTTAACGTTACAAGTACACCCAACAGACAAAATGATATAGTTCACATAGATCTTTGGTACCCACAGAGGAACATAATGTACCTTACTAGTGTGGATAAACTTACTAAGTACGCCACAGCTGAAAAACTGAAAGACAGAACCTGGCTTTCTATTATTAATGGACTTAAAAATCGAATCAGATATTTGGGAAAGCCAAGACTAATAGTAATGGATAATGAATTCGACACTTTAAATGTAAAACAGTTTCTTGACGATAACGGAATTAGTTATCACCTAACAACTACATACTTGAAAACTGGAAATGCGGACATTGAGCGGTTGCACTCTACTCTGAACGAACACATCAGACTACTCAACGCCGACCCCAACAATGAAACCGACTTAGATGGTAATGTATTTAGAGCAATAACAGCCTACAACGATACAGTTCATTCAACGACGAGACATAAACCAATTGACTTCCTCAATAACCTAATATCGACTCATGATTTGGAAATTTTCGCTGGTAAGCAGCACGAGGCAAAAGAAAAAAGAATCCAGATGTTGAACCAAGAAAGGGAGCAAGTAACTGATTTTGCAAACGCGTTTGTGGATAATAATAGGGTTAGCAAATCTCGACCTGAATATAGGAAAATTCAGAATTTTGTGACGCAGGGCCCATTAGCACTCGCTTGAGCAGAACATATGATTTATTTTGATATAAAAATTTTAATTTGCTTGAATATGAACTCGAGAATCATAATAACGAATTGCTTGCGTTAGTTCTTCATGAAAAATACAGTAAATTTTTATTCACACAAAAAAAAAGAAAAAAAAAAATTTATGAAAACTGTAATAGAAGTAATATATAACATTGTAAGAATTATCGTTTATTGAAAACTGTTTTGATTAACAATTAAATTTTTGCATATTTTCTAAAGTAAGTAAAATTTAGTTACGTCATTAATAATTTAATATTGAAAAAGGTAACGCCTTATTGAAGAAACAAAAAAAAAATATATAAATAAATAGAGTAAACTATAAAAATAAAAAATATATATATGTAATACTAATTTTTTTTTTATCTAATAATTGTTAAACTCAATTTTATCGGAATTGTGTTGGAAGTGTTTAAAACTCAATCATTTAACTTAGGCCCACCTCTGTGCATTCTACAGAGACTGTAGAATCTAGGGATGGAGGAGTCATATAATGGAATATGACCACATTCTTTTAAAGTACTTTTAATTCTTTTTGTAAACATTAATAAATAATGCTGACGTGCAGATTCACAGCGACTTGAAATTGTAACTTGAAACTTCCCTTTGGATTGCTAAGCGTGTGAATCTGCACCGTAAGCAACATGAACAGTTCCAACACATTCTTGATTTTCCTTTGTTCTCTTTGTTTAAGCAATATATATTTTTGTTAGCATGTAAGACTCTGTATCTTTTAAATAATAATAAAGTCAGTCTGTCAAAAATAAACCAAGCTACAAGTCGTTTTAAATTTACAACTGCGTGCATAATTATATGCATGTATGAGTGTGTATATATAGCTAAATCTAAAAGTAGAATTTTACTGAAATGGTGATCTAAAAGTGCTTGGAATATTAATAAAAAACAACAAATCAGAAGTAGGGAAAATTCAGACAAAACAAAAATTGATTTTAAACGCAAAAGTTGCAGTTTCTTGCATACCTCTTCTGTTGAAAAGTTTGTTAAATATTTGACATTATCCCCAATTAGTATCAGTATACTGCTACGCTTTACTTGTATGATTAAATATTCTAATGTTTATTACAAATTTCTTAGTAGATAACTTAAATTTTCATTAATTCAATAAAAACTGAACTGAATATTTAATAGTATTCATTTAACAAATTATTTTTAGTCTTAAATAAACACATGATATCAGTTTCTTTGAATATTTTTAAGAATTCTTTTATAAAAGGTTTTACATCTACAGGTTTTTTTTTCTTTTTGGTTTACAATTTTTCTTATTATCTGTTGTTATTGATGTTTTGTTAACTGGTAACCATAGTTTGCTACAGCTTGCTACAAACACGTATACAGAGACAATAAGCAAATAATAAAATATTTAATAAAAGAAAGTAACTTGATCCTGTAAAGAAAAACCAAAAACAATTCCAAAGAATTTTCTATAAAAAAATAACTTTATTTTTGTTTTCTTTTGTGTTCTTTTTTATGCAAATCGCATGAATTGTGTGGCATTAAAGAACGAACTTTGCTATGTTGTTATTAACTTTAATTCGTTTTTGTTTACAAAAAGTTTTTTCATAAATGTCAGTGATTTTTTTGTCTTCTATTTAAAAAAAAAATATTTATCTTTAAGAATCAAATATTATTATTCTCTTTTGAAGTTAAAAAACAAGTGAAAAGTCATTTGTGGGTGGTTAGATTTTTTTAGCTTTTGTAAAGTTTTCAAAACATTATTGTAAAATGTTGTTTTAAATTTTCCTTTTGTTTTAAGAATTAGTTTTGGTTTTTTAATATCGATTCAATTTCGTTTCCTTGTCAACGCTTGCGAATGTAATTAAAAGTTCTTAAGGAACAGATCACGTTATCGATGTTTCTATTAAACTTTTTCATTAAATCAGGGCATTAAATATCAAAAAGTGTATTTTTTTTACACAAATCAAAAAAAAAAAAAAACATTTTGTTTCATCCTTATAATCTGAAAAAAAAACTTCCAAAACTTTCATCATAATTTAAAAATCTTGGTTGCTAAAAAAACGTTACTAAACTTGTAAGTAAATTTAATTTTGCACAAACTTAAAACGTTCGAAAAATTAATTTTAAAATAAAAGAAAATTGTAAATATTTTAGTTTTGTTTCAAATTTAAATACTTTTACAGCCTAACCCACGATGTCGATCGATATCGCTCGCTTGCTTTTTCAACGACAAACAGCTGTTTTGCGCCCCACTAAAAGTTTTCAGCACGACAAGTCGATCGACAATGAAAGCGAGCGATAACGTAAACATTTTCATACAAATTTCCGACCCACTAAGAAATATTATGCGACAACAACTGTCAAAATCAGTCACGAAAGTTTTGTTGTCGACAGAGAAATTAATTTGACAAAATAATTTAAAAAATGTTATTTTATATGAATGTATGTACATATGTAATAATTTTAAAAATTTTCATGATGGGAAATTAGTAGGTATTTACATAAATATGTACATACATACATACGAGTACATATATTAATAAATATATTGTTGTACAGATAATAATTATTGATTAGCATTTAACAGGCAAAACCGAAGCCGCTGCAGGGTCTTGTTGAATTTGTGAAATTAACAAAATACCAAAAATTATTTTGATATAAATATTTTTCACAAAATTCATTTATTGAAAGCATATGTTTTGTGTTTAAATTTGTAGCAAGGCATATCCAAAAGGTGAGCTTACTAGCACACCTACCTCAATTCGCTTTATATTAAACTAAGTTTATATTCATGCCAACTGATACAGTTTTAAAGCATACACAAATAATTGTTACAGCTTGGAAATCATTCGCAAGAAAATGTTAAATTTATTTGCGTTTTTTGGTGAAAAGCGAGTACTTTATGCCAACAATATACATGTTGTTTTTGGATTGTTGTACTTGTAATGGAACTGTGCATACCTGGCCGTTGTGCCACGTTCAAATGGCCATATTTATGGCTCAATTTACATGGAATATTTGATGTGGCAATATAGTCATTTGACAATGATTACGTTAAAACGTAAAGCCAGACAACCGACAAGTCGATAGTTAGTGGGTCGCTTATACGAACGATAATGAGTGAGTTGATGTCGCTCTATCGACTTGTCGGTCGATATCGTGGGTTTGGCTGTTAATATCATGCTACAGGCAGTTAAATTTATAATCGTCTTATAAATAACTTTATTTTTTCGAATCTTTTGTGCCTCTAAATAAAAATAAAAATAAAAGATCAATTTAAAATCTGTTTAATTCAAGTTGTTTATGCCATGTCAGTTTATTTTTTCCAGATGAAAAGAAAAACTTATTAGTTTTAAAGCCAAATGAATGGTACAAAATAAACAGGACAATAAAAAAAAATAGAAAAAAAAAATATTTAAAGGAAACAGCAGTGTTTTTGTAGAAAAGAAATAATTCAGTTTCCAAATAATAAATTGTTTCAATTAATATTACAGACTTTTTAGGTCTTCGCCACTTAATATTGTTAAATATTTTAAATAAAATATTCACATGAACGAAATATAAGAAAAGCCTGACCACTTGCACAAAAGGAAACGGAACCTTTATCACTACACTAACAGACACATAAATAAGGAGGGTTTTTTTTCAGATATTTTAATACATAAATATTATATGATGAGAATAATTCACGAAAGACATTTATTATTTTTTTTTTGTATTCAGTGTGAGGTACAAATGGTCTGGCGAAAGAGCAAATGGAAAATATTGTAGTTTTTTTATGGAATCTAACGGCAAATATGTGTATTTTGTTAGTGTTTTTAACAAAAAAAAAACTGTAATTATTTGCTCTTGTTTTTTCACAAGAACATTTGCTCCACTGAATACCGACATTTTATTTTTGTGTTCGGTTTTTATTTTTATTTATTGTGGCATAGACCCAACAGGGTTGTTGATGCCCAAAATCGGAAATGAATTTTTGACATTTTGAACAAAATTGTTTAGTTTTCAATGTATTTTAAACATTTTCATATTTACATTCTTTATCATGTTTTTATACCCTACGCCAAAAATGGTAATCGAGTCAGATAAATCTTCTGCTTCGCATTAGGTTACAGATACTCTTTGACATCTGAAATGAAATGTGCACATTTTTACAAAATATGTCACATAAAGAACTTTTAACGTAGCGCGAAGCGAAAAGTTGTCCACTCTCATCTTTTTTCGCGCCGTGACAATTAAATATATAAAAACTACCCCAAATAGCGTAAGTATTGTCAAAGGTTTTATTGTATCATATAACTTTTGTTTCATGTGTTTCCATCAAAGTTAAAAACGTCACTCAAAGCGACGAAGTTGTGTCATTCAGTGCGTAATTTCCACAATATTCATATAAGAACCATAATAGGTATACATTGTGGATCCTTATTGATAAATAAGTTGAATAAACCATGTCCGTCTGTTTGTTTGATAGTACGTCCGCCTGTACATCTGTACCTGAAATCGGTTTTTCTAAGCCATCAGTAGAGTCTTAGACTTGGGTTTTCAACTGATGTAGAACGATTTGTCTTGAAATAATTCGTATTGAAAATTTGTAAAATTAATATATCGGTTTAGATAACCTACGAGAAAGTGCTGCAACACAACGGAAATAAGTAAAATCAATTTTTCAAACACATTAACGTCACTAGATGGCCTTGTTTTGCAAACATTACTAATTCGGCACTTTTTATATAATTCGGGGATAAACCCCTCTTTCCTCTCATATCCAATAAGAGTGATATGATTTCTTAAAAAAAAAACACACTTATTTTTAAGGAAATTCAAAAGTTTTTTATTTAATGTGAAGTACAATCGATACAATTAAGTTCTAAATAAAATGTCACTCAAATGGCCTCCACGGCTTCTTCTGCAGGAATGAATTCGATGAACCCAATTTTCGAGCACTTTTTCCACTAAATCAAGTCGTATGGTATGAATGATGGCACGTTTAATATTGAGTTTCAAAGCTTGAAGAGAGTCTGGTTTATTTCGAAACACCAATGACTTCAAATAACCGCACAAGAAATAGTCGAATGGTGTTAAATCACAACTTCTTGGAGGCCATTCAATATCACAATTTCTTGAAATAATCGAATCTCCAAACTTTTCTCGCAATAATTCAATTGTTGCATTTGCTGTGTGGCACGTAGCCCCGTCTTGTTGGAATCAAATATTATCAAGATCAACTTCTTCTAATTTCGGCCATAAGAAGTTGGTTATCATCGTTATGGTTGTGGTTTGAGACAGCCCCAATTGTTGAGAACGTCTTGGAATCGACAAAATGCGGTCTTCAGCAACACTTGCCTAAACGGCAGCAATATTTGCATTACTTCCGGCGGTTCTTTGTCTGATTGGCACTTGAAATGTTCAAGTACAGAAAATGTAAGCTCAAAACTTTCAACAATTCGACGAATAGCGAGCACACTTGGGCGATTATTACCACCATAAAATGGCAAAAGCGCACGAAAAGTTGCAATCGGAAAACGATTATTTTGATAATAAAACTGAATAATTTGTAAACGTTGTTTTTGCGTAAATCTCTCCATGATGAAATTGTAAACAATACTGGATACAATGAAAAACAAATGACAGATCATGACATATTACAAATGGCCGAAACGTCACTTCACTTCAAAATCATATCACCCCTATTGGAAAACCTTATATATGCACATATACATACATACGTATATATAACCATTCCGGAAATAAAATTAATACGGTGAAAAAAGGCTTACAAATACGGGCTCACCATTAGAAGAGGATCATAGAAGAGCTGATTGTATTGTAGTCAGCTTCACATTCTTTTGATCACCTCGGAAGTTGTAAACATCATCAGAAAACCTTGTATTCTGAATATTTCCTCAGTGCACCGACCAGAATCCTGGCATGGCCAAAAGCATTTGGTCTCCACCAAACACATGCTGTACAGCTCTCGTCATTGCTTCCGGATATATCCCATACACGAAGGTCAATCGGAATGAAGCATTAAGAGTTTTTTTCATTTCAAATGATAATGTTTTACAATCGTCCATCTTTGAAGGTGGAAATTTAGAACATCATAGCAACGTGTAGAGGGTAGATAGAGAAACTGCTTCTAATTATGCTAATGTGCGACAATTTATTTTAAACCTTGTTTCTTTACAAAAATCTTTTGTAATTTAAAAATAAAAATATTGAAAACTGTAGTCCTGCTTGTCAGCTAAATCTAAACAAACAAAAGCTTACAACAATGAAGACAAAAGTTAACTGAAGTTTTTCATCTGTCCAAAACAACAAAAAAAAAAAAAAAAAAAATATGTGGCAGTCGTTCCATTTAATTAAAAAACAACTTAACTTTATTTTGTTCTTTTTTCTTTTTCTGTTCTGCTCTCTTTTTCTTTCCGCTGCTTACAAACATTACTTGCAACTTTAAATCAAAGTTAAATTAGTTTTTCTATCACTCACCTGAAATGAAGCAGTAAATGCTGATATAACCTCATAAGTACGCTCCCAAGGATGTAAAGGATCAGGACGAAACGGTGTTAGAATATATTGTAAACCCAACAAAGGCACTAACAAAAGCGTGGCACTAAACACAGTTAAAAAGAAAATTATGGTAAACATTAAATTTTACAAATTCAATTTAACAACTTTGCATAACTTAAATTACTAAAAAGTAAACATAAAGAAAAAAAATTAATTTAAAACAAATGACCGTTGTAATGGTGTGAAAACAGTTATTAACGGTTATATTCGTTAGAAATATTATTAAATTAATTGAAAGTACATTTCAATTCGCTTCTGTATGTTTGTAACTCACCGAAATGCCTGGAGAACAGTTCTTGATGGGCCGCAACTGTTTTGTAGGCTGGCTGGTGCTTTCATTTTTAACAAAACAACACGAACAATATTGCACAGGAATAACAAATTAAGGAACATTGAAATGCAAACAGGTACAACCAAAATATTATCAAAATTGGTAGCGTTCATCCAACAGCTGTGTAAAAGTAACAAAATTTAAATAATTATCCAATTCAATAAAAAGAAAATTTCAATTTTATTTTCTTTTGTTGTCATAACAAAATTTCAATTTAAAAACATACATGACATTATCGTCTGGTGATGCCATCAAACCACGAGCCAAACCATAAACAAAAATGACAACAGCTGGCGACCCCCAGCCAAATGCTATCAGCCATTTTACCAATTTTTTTTCTGATATAAATGCCGATACTAAAACTGTATGCAAATAGAAACCTTCACATAACATCCACGAATAGTTGGATAAAAGGAAGTACTGCAGTATCACGTGTAAAGCTATACAAATAGGCTGGATACATAAAAAGGATAATAAAAAGAAGGAGAATAAATAAAAAAATTTATTTATATTCTAAACTAAATAATTTATTTAAATGGGGGAAAAGATAACTATTATTCACTTACAGGACTCTGATGCAGCAACTCTGCGTCTGGCATCACAACAAAATACCATACCAACCACAAGGAATTATTGACAGCGAACGATGTAAAAAGATTCATGTGTAAAGTAATGCGAGCACAT
Organism: Lypha dubia; assembly: GCA_947311025.1. Classification (NCBI taxonomy): domain Eukaryota; kingdom Metazoa; phylum Arthropoda; class Insecta; order Diptera; family Tachinidae; genus Lypha; species Lypha dubia. The sequence continues at coordinate 55,585,509 of OX371264.1, forward strand.
TTTAAGGACCTTTTAAAAATATAAATAAAAATTTATATAATTTAAGCTTAATTTTGAAGATAAAAAAATACTAAAATACTAAATGTGTAGACTTAAAAAATATGAATAAATTTAAAAATAGAATGGCTATTTTTAATAAAATATAGAAAATAGTTCTTAGAAAAGAATTAGAAATAAAAAAAAAAAAAACAAAATGCATATGAACGCCCTTAGGCAGTCATTAGCGCGTTTATCAAGGTTTTGCCAAAATATGACACAAAGAATTAATACTGAAATAAAGGTAAATCTTAACCGCTGACATTCATAAGCAAATTTGCCATTACAGAGGGTGATTTTTTTTAAAACAGCATATTGGGTCTCATATAACACTTGACTATTCACGACTCATTCAGGGATATACTAACTGACACATGATGGCAAAAGTTATCGATCGCTGGACTTCTAGACATAAAGAGACTAACTTGCGTTTCATTAATAACCGATTTCATTTAACTTATTATTTGTTAGCTCGCATAAAAGCTAAAAAAATAAAATATAAATACTCGTATGTAAATATATTTTTGTAAACTAAACAAAATTGTGGCACATTTATCATGTAAAAGGGTTTCCAATAAGAGTGATATTATTTCTTAAAAAAACACACTTATTGTTAAGGAAATTCAAAAGTTTTTTATTTAATGTGAAGTACAATTAAATTCTAAATAAAACGTCATTCAAATGGCCTTCACGACTTCTTCTGCAGGAACGAATTCGATGAACCCAATTTTCGAATACTTTTTGCTCTAAATCAAGTCGTATGACATGAAAGGCACGTTCAATATTGAATTGTAAAGCTTGAAGAGAGTCTGGTTTATTGCGAAAGAACATGACCACAAATAACCCCACAAGAAATAGTCTAGTGGTGTTAAATCACAACTTCTTGGAGGCCATTCAATATCACTTTTCTCGCAATAATTCAATTGTTGCATTTGCTGTGTGGCACGTAGCACCGTCTTGTTGGAATCAAATATTGTCAAGATCAACCTCTTCTAATTTCGGCCATAAAAAGTTGGTTATGTTCAATCTATACCGCTCTCCATTGACAGTAGCGGTGTTACCAGCTTCATTTCGAAAGAAGTACGGACCGATGATTCCACCAGACCAAAAACCACACTAACCTGTCAATTTAGGTGAATGTAATGCTTTTTCATGGCTAATTTGTGGATTTTCTTCGCACCAGAATCGACAGTTTTGTTTATTTACCGCAACACTCAGAGCAATAGCGAGCACACTTGGACGATTATTACGACCATAAAATGGCAAAAGCGTACGAAAAGTTGCAATTGGAGAACGATTATTTTGATAATAAAATTGAATATTTTGTAAACGTTGTTCTTGCGTAATTCTCTCCATGATGAAATTGTAAACACTACCGAATACAATGAAAAAAAAAATTACAGATCATGACAAATGGCCGAAACGTCACTTCAAAATCATATCATCCCTATTGGAAAACCTTATATAACAATTGAATATTTTTTTTTTATTTATTTTTTTCTATAGTCCCAGCACTCAGGGTATGACTTCTACTTATGTCGTACATTCTATCAGTAGTAGGGAGAACGGAATAGAGTAGACTGGTAAGGTGGTTAAATGTAGAAGAATAAAGCTTAATTAATTTATAACGCTGCTCTGGCGCGTTTTTCTTAACTTTTAAAGCAGTGTTGCAGCACCCCTGATGTTAAGTATATACATTAAATTTGTTAAGTTGCATTAACAGGCATTTTATTAATTGTTTTACTTCGCCGATGTTTCTGCTAACCGACGAAGGAGGGCGATTTTGTGTACATTAGCTAGGAACAGTATCAATCGCTGTCAGAACAGTTTTTTAGTGACCAGTGCTATTCCTTTATCACTTAAACAGTCCAACAACAATTAATACAATGCCACACTAATGTACCTTAAAGAAATTTAGGATGTTGATTGAGTTGGGCTGACCAAGAATCGAACACAAGTCCTAAGTCTAAGATTTCTTTGTAGTAAACGCGCTTATCATTTGAGACAACGCCGCCACTCATAAAATTTTAAATCCACTCGAAGAGGAAAATGCAGCCGTGAGTTTGCCGTAAAAAATATGCTGCTATCAGCCGAACATACGAAAAACATATTTCACATAAATCTTTTTCAAATTTTAAAAACATTTTTTTAACATGTGTTTTGAAAAATTAATTTATTTTTTTATGGGTTGGCTAATCTAAGTATATGTTGCATTTCATCGGTTGTTAAATACCAACTCATTGGTACACCATAACAGTCATGCAGAAAAAACCCCAAACGTACTGAATCAATCACAAACTGTGTCAATAAGGCAGTATGTACGGGTTTGCTGGAATCAAGTACAAAAAGATTGATTCAAGTACGGATTATTCAATCCCAATAAAAGATTATTTCAAAAAAGTGTGCGGCTTGATTTAATGCGAAAATGTGATTTATGAAGCCACGTCCAACAACATGCATGCGTCCGACTAATAGCCACATTTCTTTTACCTAAAATCAATCCTGTCACATACTGGAATCAATCTCTAATCAGGATAACTTATGCTCATTTTAATCCTTAAACACAATTGAACTATTTTTTTTTTTATTTTTATTTAAATTAAATTGTTTTGCTTAAGGATGGGTCGCATTTGGCCAAAAAAGCGTAACCCCTAAGTACTAATAAAAAAAATGTTTTGTGTCAGAGACGTTGTGACACGGTTTATTACGTTAAACAGTTCGTACAAAACTTATAGAAAATGTTCTTAAATCTAATATTATTGGCAAATGTTTATCTTAATAAAAACGTGTATAAATCAAAAAGCTTTTCACTGATATTTAGTGGTTACGCTTCTCTGACCAGCCAAGTGTGACCCTACTTTTACACATTTCAATTTCAAATTTATTGTTGTGCAGTCTTGGTATTGGACACAGGCAGCCAAAAATAAGCGCTTAATTCCTTTCGAGATTGATTCAAGTACATTTCGGATTAAAATTTTTAATCACAACTCGAACTCAAAGTAATCCTAAAATACTTAAATTTCGATCGAGTTCTTTGTTGATGTGTTCAATTTGAAAATTTGATTTTTTTATCTCTGAACTGAGTTATGAGCATACAAATATTAAAAAATCAATAAATTTTAATAAAATGCTAAAAAGAACTTTCTTTTTCATGGTTGCAGTTAAATCACTTTTCTTTTACTCGTATATATGATTTTTATTTATGAGCAAAATGATATTTAAAGCATTTTGCTTAACTAAAATACATAAATGTGTCTGAAATTAAATTCATATGCTTGCAAGTACCTAAGTACTAAATTTTTATTAATATTATGAGCTTTTTCTTTTAAAAAACTTCGTAGGACAAAGTAGCGAGCAATTTCGTCTTTGTTTTTAAAATACAAAAAATTAATGCTGTTTTTAAAACAAATTGTTTTTATTTCATAAACAAGAACATATTTTAATTTATATGTAAATTGCTGTTTTTCCAGATTTTATTAGCATTTCGTTATATCGAGCCTTCACCTCGAAAATAGCTTAAGCGACATGGTTTTCACTTTTATTTTTTTTTTTAATAAATGAAATAATTGGCAACATTTGCATCATATCTTACAATTTTAGGCACCACGAAATAAGCCCCAATGAAATAAGCCCCAAATCGAAAAATGAAATAAGCCCCAAAAAATTTTATGAAATAAACCCCAAAAAATATTAAATAAGCTCCAAAAAAAATTTACGAAATAAGACCCAAAAAATATGAAATAAACCCCAAATAAAAAAATGAAATGAGCCCCAAATTTTTCATTTAATGAAATAAACCCCAAAAAAATGATATAAGCCCCAAATTTGTTAACTTGATGAAGTAAGCTTAAGAAGAAATCATAAAATGCAAGAACTTTACCCTCTAAATTATATCGTACACCGGCTTCGCGTTCCAAGCATTCTCTGCAAAACCGGCCTATGGCCGGGCGCAAGAACTATTTCCTCTACGGTATAACGAACACTGGCTTCGCATTCAAAGTACTCCCTGCATAACCGGCCTACGGCCGGACACAAGGATTTTATCCTCTATGGTATATCGAACACAGGCTTCGCGTTCAAAGTATTTTCTGCATATATCTGATTTTGTCACTTAAGATATTTTCGCGGTTATGACTCGATTTATTCTATTTATTAGGTATTTAGAAAACAACATTAAAAAAATTTAACAACCCTTGTTAGTAAATAAATGATTTATGGCATACGATGATGAAATTTGGCATTATTTAACACATTTTAAGGATTATTGCAAATGAAATTTGTTAAAGAAAGTGAATATAAAAATGAGGATAACATTTTTTTAAAACTCAAAGACTTAATGAATAAATATGTTAAGCACTAGAATAAAATATTTTTAATATTCTTTTTTGAGAAAAAAAATCGCAGAATTTAAACTCCAGCAACTGAAGTCGGGAGTATCTTAAAAAAGTAAAGTTGTAAAATATATATGACACAATTTTTACTTCTTTAAGAATTTTATTTACAAAATGTAATTAATTATAATTAATTTTTTCCATTTGAAAATATCAATCAATTTATTATCTTTCAATTAAACATGTATTGAAGTCTAACATTTGATAACGACTATGAATATATGTCATTTAAAAAATGAAGAGGGTATTTATTATAGAGGTATGGAGCAGTAAATAAAACACATATGAATTTTTTAAATTGACATGAAATTTACTTTATTCGAAAGCTAATCTTCTGCCATTACAATTTAAATATGACTTCTTGCATATGACAGCCACGCCTGGCTCGGACGTAGTCTAATCTGGAGGTCCAGTTTTCGATAACTTTTTCCAACATTTGTGACCGCATATTTTTTATTTTTTTTCTTAGGACCAGCACTCAGCTCCTGCACATCATGTTTTTTCAATTGATGAACGAAAAAGTAAGTTTTAAATGCTCTGTAGCGTTCACCATTGACTCTAAAGTTCTGACCAGCATCGTTTTTAAAGAAGTGCGGACCAATGATTTCACCGGCCCATAAATCACACCAAACAGTCAGTATTTCTGGATGTAACGGTGTCTCAACATACACTTGAGGATTATCATCAGTCCAAATACGACAGTTTTGTTTCTTGACGTATCCAGTCAAAAAAAAGTTAGTTTAATCGGTAAACAAACTTCGCTTATGAAAATCGGTTTCAACGGAAATCTAGTTTTGGGCCCATTCACCACCATTTGAAAGCGTTGTTCAGGAGTCACTCTATTCATTTTTAAATGCCAAACCAATAGGTCTTTTCTAGAATGCATTCTGCCGTAGTTGCCGGGATCAAAGCAAAGAAGAAACAGTCTTCCTCTTTCTTTGCGAATGCCCGGCCTTGCACCTTTCGAGACACAAATTCTTGGGCAATAGCATATTAGACGATTTATAGGAGGTATCAAAGATAGGTCTAGGTAACCTAATTATATACCTCAATGCTACGGCATGGATCTAGTATCTTACTGTGAATTTGAGGCCTGGGTTCGGACCTAAATTAGGTTGACACTGACGAGTGGAGTGGTCTGTCAAAACAGAATCTTATTGATTCTACTTGAATGCTTGTGCGTAACAGGCAGCTACGTGAATCAACCAAACCAACCAAATGCCAAACCAAACTGAACATAAATCACTTGAAAGCTGACAAAATGGCCAAAAGTTTTATAACTCTCTAAAAACACCCTTTATAATCGATATACTCATACATAAATTAAAATTCACAAAAATAAATGTGTCTCGTTTATTCTGTTGCTTCAAATAATCGTATTTATCTCTGCCTCATTTTTTTCTTCTTTATGTATTTTTCTTTTTATAAATTTTTTTGCTTGATTTTATTAAGCTGATTGTGCACTCTTGACCTTCGTCTAAACAATAACGATACGTTTATAGGAGGATATAGTTTTAACACTCAAATAGATACACTTGCTCATATATTTATATGTATGTATGGGTGTATGGACATACACATGTATTTCTATACAAAATGACAAAATAAAATGTGTGCTGCATAGTTTTTTGAACAAGTTTTGTGGATGATATTTACCAGTCTAAAGGGTGTGAATTCCCAAAGTCTAAATACATTATTTGCTGCACGAACGGACATTTTGCGAATAAAGGGGAACAAAGTTTAAAAAAATATATTTTTTCTTTTTTTTTTTGTAATGGAATGGCTAAACAACAAACAAATTCATATCGAATAACAATTTTTTGTTGTTCTTATAAGTTTTTTAAATCAATAGCACACTCGGTTTGTGTTTAAAAGCTTTTAAAATTTTTTTTATAGATCTAATGATGAAGTGCCATTATGAGCCAACGAAATACAGCTGAAAATGGCAACCCAAATAGACGGTGACTCTGCTAGTGATCACCACCATTTACTTGGAACCGTACGGCAAAATGTGGCATCTATTACTATAGCGCAGAAAACACAGCGATAGAAGAATTGGAGAAAAAATTGGGCAAAGGATGACCAAATTTCTGTCGCCAGTAATAGAATGAACGACTCATAAAAAAAAATATATATAAAACTTTACGTCAAAAATCCTTAACATATGTCAGTGGTGCACCACTAATAAAACCGGAAATTAATATATAAGTGAAACTCTATACTCGTATGTCAGTCACTCTTAACCAACGCAACTGAGATAAATAACAATCGATATATCAACTGGTGGCCCTGATACTTTCTTACCCTACTAAAAAAACACATTTTACCTCGTTCAGACAACTGAGCATTCTGAGTTATTTTCGGCATCCCCTGTAACTAGTGTCAACTCATCTGCAGAATTATAAGCGAATATTGGATAACGACGCCAATATCTGAAGTCTTGAACACAAAAAGGTGATCTTTTACACTGGAAAATTGACGCACTTTGACCTTAGTAAACAATATTAATTACTTATCGGCCAAATAATAAACAAAATGTTGACAACAGCATTCACATAGACAGTTTTTTTTATAAAAATCGAATAGTCAGTAGAATGTAGATCGCTTTTGAGAAGGCTTTCGACACACTTTTGCAAGTAGATGTTTGGCAAACTACTCAACAGGGAAGACCCAAGGAAATTATAAAGCTGATAAAAGTCTTCTACAGTAACGCATGCATTCGGACCTTCCACAAAGGATGTGTTAGAAGTATATGAATAAGAGCTAATCTAAGGCAAGGATGCATTCTATCTCGCCTTCTGTTTAATATTGTGTTAGAAAGCATTTTAATGACATCAATTTAGGAACGCATATTAATCACGGAACAACACGTGAGGATTTTGATGATGCCGAGGATATATGCTTCTTATTGCAAACGTTGAATGACATAAAGGAGAATATGTAATAAACAACAAAATGATTGGTAAATCAGTACAAATAAGATAAGATCAGATGGTTCCAGCGATCTACTAGCGTCTCTAGATGATCCAAGATCAACACATTCAGTTCTTAAAACAAATCAACGATCCGTAGGTATGACTGAGATGATAAAGGTCTTTGTGACCTATCTCATTCGAGTTATGAAAATACCATTCGCCAGCAACTACCCTACAGGAAATGTGGTACCAATTGTCTAAAACATACCTGTCCTATGGTACAAAGTGTTCCTGAGTTGTGACTGGTGAAAAGAGGACATATCACGTGACGTGTCCTGTTATAGGTTCTTTTCCCTCTAGGGTATGTCCAATAAAATAGTATGGGATGACACTAACCAAGTTCCCATGAGAGCGGTAGAAAAAAATTGTGATGACTCTGCCACACACTAAGAAAACCAACAAAAAAAATATCCATTCAGGATAACGTAGAAAAGGCACACCATTTCACATATAACTCCGCCAATTTGAACTGGAAGCCGACAACAGAGAAAAAGCTCTTAATGGAACTCTAGTTCCACAAATGCTTTAGACTTTTAGCCGTCTTCTAGCAAAATGTCCCACAGTGCATCGGTAAAGCATACCATTGAACAATATATTTCTGTTAATAATATATAAAATTTATCAAAACAAGAAACAAATGGAAAAAATAAAAGAAATATTGAGGATTATCAATATTGATATGGACAACTGACAGGTTTTGATATCTCATTAATAAAAAAAAAAAAAATAAAACAAAAAAGTATGCTATAAATTTTGATTCTATGTGTATGTATGTAGATATGTATGTATGTTTATACACATATTGTGCCGTATCGACTGAATAACAAATTGTAGAAAACAATCATTAGTTTGATGAATTAAATCAGCAAAGTTGGTCATCATTGTCACATTGAAAATTTAATAAAAAGAAATTACAAACAAAAGACCGCCTTTGAAATCGTTATACCGATTATTTTAAGCTATTGTAGGGAAGTTAGCAGAGAAAAAGGCGAAAAATTAAAAAGATTATTTTGAAAGTCGGTCCAAATTTATCGAAAAAACAAAAAGGGCCGAAAGCCAAAACTACCAGCTATTTGTCATTTTATCCGCCTTTATGTTACTGTAAAAAATTTTTATAAAAAAAAAATAATAAATAGCAATTTCTCCCATTTTCACCCTTTTAAAAATACTGGACCCATTGAGCGCTTTTCGAGTTATAATAGAACAATTATCTGAACATACAAGAATCACATGTATAATTTTAGTAGGACAAATAGAGTTCCCATAATAATTACATCCTGTCGTAATAAATATATAATTTTATAGTAAGAACTAGCTGATCCCGGTGTACTTCGCTACCCCCTCGTTATAAAATAAAATTAAAAGTATTTATATATCCTATTGTGACGATCGGTCCAGTAGTTAAGACTATATTACGATTTTTAATTTTAATAAAAAGGAGCGTGGTCCCATCCACTTTTCTCCCGGTACGTATTCCAAATTATGGCAATACCATATGTACCAAATATCATCGACGTAGGTCAAAAAATGCCCAAAATATGGCGATTTAAATTTTTGGGTTATATGGGTGGTGCCACGCCCACTTGTCCGATAACGCCCATTTTTGTCCTGATTACTCACATTAGTAACATATGAACTATTGCAATGTTTCAAAACTCTTGCTATCACAATAGTCAAGATATATGATGTTATTCAATTTATGTGGGAGGGGCTTCGCCCACTTGAAATATTAAAAGCCTAAAACCATCCTCTATAAATTCCCTTTTGAATGACACCAGTTTGGGTCAAATCGGTTGGATAGTTTCCGAGTCTATAGCGAACATGGGTACAAACATTTTTTGTATTTTATATATATAGATAAGTATGTATCTAATATTTCTCTGATTATTTAATTTACGAACTATAGCTTGTATAAATTATTAATAAATATTAATAATATAAGGTTTTCCAATAGGGATGATATGATTTCAAAGTGACGTTTCGGCCATTTGTAATATGTCATTATCTGTCATTTGTTTTTCATTGTATTCAGTAGAGTTTACAATTTCATCATGGAGAGATGTACGCAAGAACAACGTTTACAAATTATTGAGTTTTATTATCAAAATAATAGTTCTGCAATTGCAACTTTAAGTGCGCTTTTGCCATTTTATGGTCGTAATAATCGTCTAAGTGTTCTCGCTATTCGTCGAATTGTTGAAAATTTTGAGATTACATTTTCTTTACATAATGTTCAAGTGCCAATAAGACAAAGTCCCGCTCGAAGTAATGCAAATATTGCTGTCGTGCAGACAAGTGTTGCTAAAGACGGTACTTCTTTCGAAATGAAGCTGGTAACACCGTTACTGTCAATGGAGTGCGGTATAGATCGATGATAACCAACTTTTTATGGCCGAAATTTGAAGAAGTTGATCCTGACAACATTTGGTTTCAACAAGACGGTGCTACGTGCCACACAGCAAATGCAAGAATTGAATTATTGCGAGAAAAGTTTGGAGATTCGATATTTCAAGAAATTGTGATATTGAATGGCCTCCAAGAAGTTGTGATTTATCACCACCAGACTATTTCTTGTGGGGTTATTTGAAATCATTCGTCTTTCGAAATAAACCAGACTCTCTTCAAACTTTACAAGTCAATATTGAACGTGCCATTCATGACATACGACTTGATTTAGTGGAAAAAGTGCTCGAAAATTGGGTTCATCGAATTCGTTCCTGCAGAAGAAGTCGTAGAGGCCATTTGAATGACGTTTTATTTAGAACTTAATTGCATCGATTGTACTTCACTTTAAAAAAAAAAACTTTTGAATTTCCTTAACAATAAGTGTGTTTTTTTTAAGAATTCATATCACTCTTATTGGAAAACCTTTTATATAACATTTATTGAAAGTCTTTAATTTATTCAATGTAGCCGAAGAAATTACTAAATCGAAAAAAAAAATTCGAATTATAATTAAATTTTATTCTAAGTTTTAAATGTGGAAAAAAGTCTAAAAGAAATATTTTAATTGGCTAAAACTTGATAACCGTTTTTGGTGACACATCCTGCTTAGAATTTTAATAATGGTTTTCTTTTTCTCATTCGTGTTTGTTCAATTAGACATGAATAAATTGCATTATTGTTGGCTAAATTCTGCTTTAAAGCACAAAAACATAAAGAAACATTTTGTTTATTGACCTGCCGATATTTTCATTTATTTCCATTCAACTACAGGAAATTAGCATCTCGGTTTGATGAGAATCATTTGTAAAAAGAGGATATTGATTGATTTGCAATCAATTTATTTTGTTAAAAAAAAAAAAATAATGTTTTTTTGTATCGTTAGCGTATCGTAGAAAGGCTCTAACACATATTTTTTTTTCAAATCGAGAATTTATCATAATATTATTATGATTGGTAAACCTCTACCCTTTGGATGCAGTCCCAAAAAATGCGATGTAAAATATTAGTTAGGGTCTTTCTATATTAAGGTTCATTAAAATTAAATCAATTTTTGTTTGCACTAAAAACATAAACTTATTAAATCAAAAAGAACGATTTTTTTTCTAACTCACTTGAAATAACTCAATATGGCCAAGGATAATAAGATGGCTAGTAAGGATATGCCATAGCCTACTTCATAAATAAGATTTATTTTATGCTTCCACTGAAATGGTCAAAGGAGAAGAACACATAAATATACATTTTTTATATTAAATTACGACAATACCAAAAAGAAAATGGTAATAAATTATAAATAAATTTACCTCCAAATCATCTATATTTACACATGTTGTGTAATTCGACCAAGATTTATTTGTTAGCGGATGTTTAAACCACTCACCATTCGTATCGCAATCCTTGTGAGCGTATCCTGCAAAGAAAGTTGAATTTGCAATAAAATTAAATCAAGCATGAAAACATTTCAACAAAGTACGTACATACATACATGATAGATACATGTGTATGTACATATTTATGTACAATTTCCTTTTACAAAAAAAAAAAATACTTTCAATTATATATAAAAAAAAATAATTTATTCATGCAAAAAAATTTCAAATTTCCTCCTGTCAATAGAAATTAATTAAAATTTTTAAAAGTTAATAAAAGTTTTGAATTGTGGTTTTTATTTTGAACTGAATAGAAACAAAAGGAAGTAAGAAAAAAATCAGGAGCTACACAGTGCCACAGTTTGTGTGCCAAGATTATCGACAGTACCTGCCTTGCGGCTAATCAGACGGTGCTCTCACAATAGGAGCTGCGGTTTCACACAGCTCGTGCTACAATTTATTTATTAAAGCAAACGTTTGGTAACTGTATAGTTTCACGTTTCACGCCTCCAAGATCGTGCGATTTAACGCCGCTAGACTATTTTCTGTGGGGATATATAAAGTCGCTAGTCAAAGCATAAAAGCATGAAACGATTGACCACTTAGAGGACAACATTCGCCGTATTGTTGCTAATATACGGCCACAAATGTTGGAAAAAATCAACGAAAATTGGACCTCCAGATTAGACTAGGTCAGAGCCACCCGTGGCGGGCATATGTCAGAAGTCATATTTAAATTATAATGCCAGAAGATAATTTTCCGAATAAAGTAAATTTCATGTCAATCATATTTTATTTATTTCAATTCTACACCTCTTTAAAAATACCCTTTATTTCTAGAAACATGCATTTCTAAAAGTAAATTAAGTTTCATTGAAATTTGTTTTTAATATCATATAAAATTTGTAGCCTCTGGAAATATCGGTCTGATAGACCAGGGTCGTGTATACGTATTTCATATTTTGTCGTGACTCTATACTCATGATAATGATAATTTTCAACAGACTTTACAAATAGAGGATTTTTTTCTATTTTCACACTTACAACTCTGGCTGACTTCCAAAACGTTCGTATACAAAGTTTGTATACAGTTTGCTACTGTATTTAAATCACATACATATGCAAAGTTCCGAAACAATGAATCAACTATAAAACCGATGCCTTGTTTGCTCTCTTACTGCGTTAAAAATACTTGGCGGTGGCGTTTTGAAATGGTATACATTATATAATTATTGTACTGCGGCGTTATGAAATGTGATGCTTCGTTCAAATACTAAGCAATTGACGTTTTGGAAGTCAGCCTCTATTTGTTTTATGAACCGTATTATAATTATTTTTGTTTGAAAGGATTTACTTGCAGTTAGGTCTTTTAGGTTTTTTGAAAATCGGGTGCATGTTGTCGCTTGTTCTCCTCAAATATTGATTTTTTTTTTTTTTTTGTTTTCACAAGTTTTCTTGTAGTTTGGTTTGGTTATAAAGTTTTTGGAAAATTAGAGCAAGCTCTCCCCATCCCCCCACCCAATAAAATAAAATTTGATCACTTCACAATTTGTTGGTTGATCTTCAAACTTCTGTTTTTGTTTGAACTACTGTGCGTGAATGTGGTTCAAACAATTGTTTTAAATCGGGACAAGTTGTTCCGATCTCCGGTCAAAAATATATATATTTGATAACCGAACGATTTTATATATCAGTTTTTTATCGAAGAGACAAGATTTCTCTCGCTAAACAGAAATATTGGTCCCATCGAATAGTAAAATTATGTCACAATTTTTTGCCAGTTCCCAGTTCCCAATATTTTCATTTAATTTGTTTTTGTTTTATAATTAGCGTTTTTTCTAAAATGATTAAAATCTTAAGCTCGTCTATTTAAATATAAAAATTTTCTTTTCAAGTGATGATGAATTTTTTTTTAATTTTGAGATTACATTTTCTTTACATAATGTTCAAGTGCCAATAAGACAAAGTCCCGCTCGAAGTAATTCAAATATTGCTGACGTGCAGGCAAGTGTTGCTGAAGACTGTCAATGGAGAGCGGTATAGATCGATGATAACCAACTTTTTATGGCCGAAATTGGAAGAAGTTGATCTTGACAACATTTGGTTTCAACAAGACGGTGCTACGTGCCACACAGCAAATTCAAGAATTGAATTATTGCGAGAAAAGTTTGGAGATTCGATATTTCAAGAAATTGTGATATTGAATGGCCTCCAAGAAGTTGTGATTTATCACCACCAGACTATTTCTTGTGGGGTTATTTGAAATCATTCGTCTTTCGAAATAAACCAGACTCTCTTCAAACTTTACAAGTGAATTTTTTTAAAGGAAAATATATCGCGTCACAAATTTCACCTAATTTTGAATTAAAAATATGTCCTCAAAAATTTGGATTTAATTTAGAAATGTTAAGATAAAAATGGATTATAACAAAAATGCCATTTAGAAGAACAGGTCCTTATAAAACATTTAATATTTCGAATGAAATCAATAAAACATACCTTAACATAATTTTTTAATCAAAGTAACCTGAAAAGGGGAATGGTCATAATATTTCTGTGGCAATAAGGAAAAAGTGCTTAAGTCATATTTTATAGTTATCTAGAAAAGCAGTTTTAAATGTTTAAGTGGTTTGATAAAAATGTAATCGCGTTGTACTAAAAGTTGATCATTCGTTTTTCGATTCTATTGATATTTTTTACGATTCTAGAGGGTGGTGTTGGCTGGAGTGCTAAGCGCGTTGACTACTAAACAAACAATGACTTGGGGCCTGGGTTCAAACCCTGGCCAGAGCAAGACAATCAACATCATTAATTTCTATAGTGTACGAGTACATTAGTGAGACATGGTATTAATTGTTGTCGGTCTATTTAAGTCATGAAGGCATAGCACTGGTCACTAAAGAACTGTTCCGACAGCGATTGATGCTGTCCCAAACTAATGTACACAACCTCGCCCTCCTTCGTCGGTTAACAGAAACATCGGCGAAGTAAAACAATTAATAAAAATGTCTGCTAATACCGCTTAACAACAAGGTTAATGCGTCTACTTAACACCGGCGGCGCCTCAACACTGCTATAAAAATAAACAAAGCAGAGTTGTAAAAGAGTTAAGCCTTCTAAATTTTAAATATCTATCTTCTCTACCCTCCCTCTCTCCGAGAACCATTACAAAGCAATGCATACGTAGGAGTCATCCCCTGAGTGCTGGTCCTAATTAAAAAAAAAAACATGGTTCTGCCCACCATAAGAAAGTTATTCAATTTGAAATGAAATATTTTATAAGTCAAATTAAGCCGTTATTCCATATTAGAAAATTAGTTAGAAAATTGAAACGCAGCCTGTAATTGGGCTAGAACTTCTTTAAAAATCGTTCAATATGTATATAACTTTGCCGATGGTGATATTAACTCAAAATGAGCTTATCTCGACTTAAGCACTTTTTCTTTTTTCCACAGATTTAATGTGATTTTATTCGTACATTATGTAGACATCATCATGAATATATTTACAAACAAAACTTTCTAAAGCAAATAAAGTTTTTTTTTCAAGGGCCTTAAACAAGGCTGTTATCTAGCAAAGGTGAATGTTAATTTACAAAATAAATTGTTTCTCAAAAGTATAATGTACTGATCTATTAAAACATTCCTAAGATATTTAGTTTGCTATAAATTGCTATCAGCAGGACGGAATTTCTCTAAAAATTTCACTCTAATATTTTGATAGCGTGTTTTTGGAGTGTGTGTGTTGATTTACACATCATTAATATTAAATAAAAGAACAAGTTGTTATTGTAAAAAGGTATTGCATGATATAAAATAAGTAATTTTTTATAAAGAAGTAATTTGTGTTAAGGGTCAATAATATGACAGTTTAGTTTTAAAACTTTGTTTGTAGTTAAAATGATGTTAGAAAAAGTTTTATATAACAAACAAAGTTCATGCCATGTGAGTGACTTACAGAAGCTTGGGGTGGGCGTTTTGTAGCTCGAATAAATTTATTGGTATATATTTTGGTTGAAATGAAAGTTGCTAGTTTGGAAGAAAAATGCGAGGTATATTTATTTATAAATTAAAATTGTCAGCCCTTCATACTTATAAAAAATAATTCCCGAGGAGTTGTTCCCTTTTTCCAATTCTCCATATGGAGAAAGGAAATATTCTAAAGGTGAAGAATATGAAGTAGATGTTACCCTCCTTTGCACTGAAAACATTAACTTTTTATCATATGGAAACGGCAATTAATAAAAGTAGGAATGGAAAAATCGAAAGATTCGCCGTTAACGTAGTTTCCTCCACCTCTTCCTCCTAATTCTGGCAGCTTTTTCTGAAGTCATTGAAGTTACATTACTCCCCTAAAAATTGCATGGTTTCCAAATTTTCAATGTCCTGCCTTTCAATCGCTTTATTTTGAGTCTTAAGTGGATTGTGTGCGATAATAGTCTAGAAGTTAAGATGAAGGTTAAACAAACCATTGTCCTGGGCAAGGGCCAGAAAATAATACAGAAGTCCATTTTTTCATATTATCAGGGATGCAGCACTATGTCGCCATCTCTTTAAGGAACGTGGTGCATTATTTCGCTAGGATAGATGCTATGTAGGCAACGGTAATGGCCTAATTTCGGTTTTGCTACCAGTGAAGACTCAAAACTTTAATATAAAATTGACTAACTAGATTGATAAATTGATTAACTATATTTGTTCTAATTAAATTTAAATTTAATTTTTATTTAATTACTTTTAATTATTGTGATAAAACTAAAACTATTCTTATGCTTTGCGATAAACTATATTCGTTGACTTTCCTTCAGGGGAATACATGAAAAAACACTAAATATAAAAAAAAAACTCTCTTTGTGGGAGGTGCTATACCCATATGCCCTTTCCGTTTTTTTCTAGGAAGCATCACAGAAAATTTCAAGTTTCTTAATTAATTATGTGCAAAAATATCTCAGTATTATTTTTCATTGTATGTGAAAATTGCCAAGCCCACTCATTCATTCATTTTATTCTTGTAAAAAATAGTAGTTAGTATTCACTTTTTTTATTTTGCCTTCGACAAGAATGACACTGAGATGATTTGTATATTTATGCTGTCTTTCATCAAACATTATAACTTAATTTGCATTTTCTTGTGCATTGCTGCAAAGTATCTTTTCATTATAATATTTGCATTTGATAGATATTTTCAAGTGTTTATTTATCCCATAGAGATTCATAGATTTCTTAAAAAAAAAACTTTTACTGTTATTTGAGCACTTAACGTAGAAATGTACTTGATATATAATTTATTTTGAAAAGATTTCTTAAGTATTGAATGCATTGGATAGATTTATTATAGTTTTATTCCAAAAAAACAAAAACGATAAGTGTAAGGGAACAATATAAAATAGCGTAGAAATTCAAGAATGAATTGTTAACAAAAAAAAAAAAAATGAAAAATAAACAGAAAATTAAACACCACTTCTGTGTGCGTTTAAAGAAATTTTTAAATATAATAAAAAGAAAAATTAAATATATTTATTGAGTACTTTTTGGTATATTTCTAATATTTAGAGTATTTCATAATTTTCTATTAAGATTTCATACAAAAAAGGATTTTTTACGGAAAAACTGTGTGTAGATATGGTTCATAAATTTTAAACTTAAAATTAATATTTGTAAGAATTGTAAATAAATTTGCAATTAGAGAACATGAAAAACTTTGGAAAAATTATTTGATACCAGTAAAAGTTATTTAAAAACAATTTTTAGTTTAATTGAATTAATTTTTATGATATTTCTCATGCGAAACATAGAAAAAGCTAAAAACAAGATTCAATAAAATATTTAATTAGTTTTTAATACATCACGAAAAATGTAGTATTAACGCAACAGAATTAATTAAAGATATATGAATAAATTTTTCAATTAAAAAATGATTTATATGATATAAAACATTTTATTAAAATTTTATTCAAAATAAATTTTTTTACAGAATGTCGCATACTTAGTAGTTCTTCTAATCCGCTCAAATGCCAACTAGTTCGACATTATTTTTAAGCATGTAGAAATTATTAAAATTGTATGGTGTCTTGATTTAAATTATATTGATAAAATCGTTTTAAAAGAAAATCAAATCAATTAATGTGACAATTGGTTCAATTAAAAGTAAATTATTATTATAATTCACATATCTGCGCAATGAAATACATTTTTCAGGAAAATCTTTAAGCGATAGGATGGAAAAAGAGTACCCATACACCAAAAAATATTGATCATCACAGAACTGGGCCGACTATTTATTCAGCGTAATTTCAAAGTAAAATAATGGAGTTGTCTAATATTATAAAGAATCAAAAGTAGTTAATATTAAGAAATATTTTAGACACTCTGTGGAACACAGTGAGCAAACAACATATCAAAGTAACGAAAATGTCAATCATCACATTTCAAACTCTATATGCAATAAAGCAACAATATTAAATATTTTACTATAAGAGATTTATTAAAAATTTGTTTTACTTTGCAATTCCTAAAATTAAAGCAAAATACCCTTTTAAAATGTATAAATAAAAATATATGAAAAAGTGCCTGCATGCATGTGTTTGTGTGAATATGAATATGAATAAAATACATAAACTTTCTTGATATGTAAATTTTAAAAACTTTATCAGATTTACAATATTTCTAAAGGATTTTATTTTTTTATGTTTTTAAATAAAGTTTAAATTTACAAAACACATTCATTTTCTATTTAAAATTCCAAGTGTTCATGAAAAGTGTATTTGAGCATTAAAAGTTTATTATGCAAAAAAGTTTAAAAAATATTTACAAACGATTGAACAATAGAATAAAAAGTTGGAGCTTAATTTTTTAAAAATTCTAGTTACAGTGGCTATCAGAATATAACGTTTTCTTGTATACTGCAAGAGAAAGCCAATTAAGACAAAATATCTAATGAAGTAGTTAAATAAATTTGCTTTTTCAATCAAAGTGATTATATCGGTCATTGCTATAGAACTTTATTGAAATTTTAAAGGATTAACCTCAACTCTTAGAAAATACGCTCGCAAACTAAATAAACATTTCCTTGAAAGTAAGATGATTTTGAACATGAACCAATTGTTTTTTTTTTCTTATATTTAATTTTAAATCATTAATTTTGTAGAAATCTTTAAGGAAACTTTTAACTTCAATTAAGTGAATGTCTTTTTTGTTAGAATAATTAGTAGGAATATCAGCTTTAAGAGAATTTTAGTTCATGAAATTAAATTAATTTTTGTTTAAAACGAACTTCCTTACACCTGACTATTTTATCATTAAAAGCTCTCATAAATTTTTACTATCAGAGAAAGTCGCACTGAGATCTAACACGCAAATAGCCAAATAACTTTAAATTGGTGGAAGATTAAATCGGATTCGGACTATTGACTATCCTCTTGGGACATGGTATTGTTTATTGACTTCATTAAAAGTTATCACCACTAGTTGTGAATTAGTTAACTTAAAGACAAAACTTAAATATTCAGCATTTAGCTTAAAGCTTTCATGTTCATTAACAATTTGGTTCTTGTTCTTATGAATGTTCTTTTTAGGCAAGTTGCAATCGTTTTTTTTTTATGAGATTTTCAACAAAATGCTTTTGAATATTTCTATCTGTGTTGGTATTTATAATGAATACATTTAAAAGGAATCTAAGCTTATTTGTCAAAAACCATTAAATGTTTTTCGAACACGTACGTTTTCGCTTCTACTCGTATGTATAAATTCTCGTTAGTTGCTGTTTTTAATTGTTTTATTTTCCACACAATTGACTCCGTTTAATTTCATTATAAAATTGTAATCGATTTATTTTCGATTTATATTTGGCAAAAACAAAATAAATTGCTTTATTATATGTGTAAACATGTCAATAGGATTAAAATAATAAAATGTTAAAGTAAGCAGAAAAGCCACAAATATATATTTTTTTTGTGTAATTAGATTATGCTCGTAAAAGCAAAACAATTATTTCGATGTTGTCCTATTGTGCAAGAAGACCAGAATAATAATAAAAATAATAGTTTGTTAAGAGTGGTGGAAAATCGTTCTAAATGGTTTAAATGAACTTTTGAATAAAAGCTGAAAACACTAAAAATAAATGTTAAATTAAAATAATGAATGCATCAAAATAAATCAGTTCTTCAAGCTATTAATACAACAATAATCAATAATAATAGAGAATTTGCGCGGTAGCAGATTGTGTTGCCATTTATTCAAGCATAGATTATTTAATATCAGAATACTGTCCATCTGTCAGTTTATCCATTTGCCAGCAAGTGAAATCGGTATTCCGAAGCCATCAGAAAAGTTGGAAACGGGTTTTTCATCGATGTGATAGGATTTGATACGGGTTGAAAATTTTGCACTGAAAAAAGTGTAAAAAGCGTTACGAAGGGGCGCGGTATAAAATCTCTGAAAACAGCGTTGCGTTACATGAGCACAGCCACTTATCCATAAATTAACACAAAATCTACAGGCAAACATTGTCAGGATTTTAAAAAGTAGTTTAAATGAACGAAAATTTATAATTAAGGAAGGCAATTTTTTAAGACCTCGTTGCGCAGGGATACATGCCCACCTGTTCAAATAATTAGCCAGAGTCGACCACAGCACTCTGAAGTCAAAGGATCATCGTTTAACATGGAAATCGCACATAGACGCAGAGATGATCCAATTGTAATTAAAAGCAGCCCAAATGAATTGGCTTATTGGAAGAAATTCTATACTAAGCCTAGACTGTAAACTTCTATTATAAAACGCGACCCTAAAACCAATATGGTCCTATGGAATCCAGTTATGGGGCACTAACTCAGTATCGAATGTAGAAAAAGTTCAAAGGCGACAAAACAAAATTCTACGTACAACTGCAGCAGCCCCCTGGTATGTCAGAAATCAGCGAATTTATAAAGATCTTGATGTTCCGCTACTGAAGACTGTGTTTTCAAAACATGTGACAAAATATGAAAAAAAAATAAGATCTTGAGTTACACGTAAATCCGCTTGGGCAAAATGTTCCAAATTATATAGGCCGTACTCGTATGAAAAGGGGGATACTCCCTCGCTTAGCCGTATACTAGAGACGCAAGACAAATAAAAATCAACCGCTGAAACTAAAAATTTTAATTTAATTAATATTTTTAGTTTTAAGATTTGAATACTTATTCATAATTCAATTTAAGATTCATTAAATAAAAAAAACGTACACAAAAAAAGAGTTGTTTGCCGCAAAGATCTCACGACAATTGCAAGTAGTTCATGATCCTGTATGATTAATTAATTCTGCTTAAAGGTCTTAAAAGTCTGGAAATTCACCCTTTTTCTGTATTTCTATTCACTTTCTCTCGCGTTGAAGCAAACATGGTGGCGTTTGTTTATTCTGGTTGTTGGTCAAGATAATAATTTGCTTGCAATTTAGTCCCAAGTAAGAAATTTATAGACATATCCTGTAGTTTGGTATCTTATTTTTATTTAATTAGGGAGGACAACCTGCACGTCCGTTTAGTTCAGTTTAAATCTATGTATCCGTCTGATATATTGATTTTTTAAATAAATCTGCATATTATGGAACGATTTAATATTTATTTTATATAAAAAATTTACTTTAAACTTTCGTGAAAATAAAATATAAACTAAAAGTAAATTATATCGGTTTGAAAACACTTTCATAGTTGTTTGGAAATCTGTTTCATTGGCTTTTTTTTATTAAAGTCGGATTTGTTTGTTAAAATTTTCATTTTAAAGCCATAAGTCGTATTTCTATTAGCCAAACTTTAAATTTATTTGTATAGTCTTTATTAAGACGCGTATTTTAAGATAATTATTACATATAATTTATTTACGTTTCTTGTGTAAATTCTCAGCTAAAGAAAGATTAAGTTAAATCTGAACAAAATCGTTACTAACATTTCCTTCAAACATTTTCCTCACCAAAAACTTTTTATGGTCAGATGTGGTGCCTTATTCATATCAAGGGTAGTGTAATATTTTTATTTACTTTGTAATATTTAGATAGTTTCATTTACAACATTATACATTTGTAAAACAATAAATTTTTAAGTAGGATGCCAGGGCCAGCAAAAGAAAATAAAAATGTCATCGTATTGATTTCCCAAAATTTTTCGAAATGAGGTTAAAATTCGTCTACAGACATTTAATGGTAAAACTATATTTCTTTGTATGAAACGTACATATATACTCATTATACATATGTACGTTTATGGTGTTTTTAATTCACAACATTAAATAAAAATAAAGAAAAATATTTGTATGTCATTAAGGTTGAAATATGATTTCGGTCATGCACCCGATGAGGGTGGCGCAATATGATTTACTGACAGTAAACAGTAAATGTTTATTTCAATTTGTTTTTAATGTTAAGAATTGATTTTAACCTCTTTTCTACATTCAACACATACATTTTTTTTTAATCGTCCAATAAAAGAAATTCAATTAAATAATAAATGAAAACTGGAAAAAAAAATAAAACCAAAACGTATATTTTATACGATTACAAAATACTCAATGGACTTTTATAAACGATTCGTTTAATGTTCAGTCGCCTGCATAAGAAATATTTACAATTACTTGTATTAATTTTTATGGTCTACTTACTTAATGGATCAAAGCCGGTTATAAATTCAGGACATCGTTCATAAGCAGAAGTACCAGCAGGAGTATCCGGCCAACAAAGCCACCCATCAAACGTGCCAGGACAAAATTTATCTAAACGAAAAACATATAGAAAGAAAAAATAATACATATTTGTGAAACACTGAAACACAGAAATGGTTTAGGCTTTAAAAAATCTAGTGGACTTCTAAATAATATGAAAATCTTAAAATATAAATAACTTTTAATAACATTATGCAGATGCTTAAGCTGAGGTACACTTAAGCGGTTATTCTATAGCAAGGCTCGAGAAATGTTACACAGTTGAATATTTTCAATATATTTAACGATAAAATATGAAGGCAGTAACAGTAGAGTTATGAGATTTGGATGATTTGACATTAAAGATATGGTTGATTCTGAAATTACGGGCTAATTTGCTATATTTGTATTTAAAAGGAAAAAAGAAAAGATATATATTCCACTTTATTAATTACTTCACAGCAACGTTTTATAGGTCTTTTACTGTCTCTGAAATAATTTTTCCTAAATTTTTTTTTTTTTTTTTTTCAAAAAATTAACTGCTAAAGTGTTAAAAAGTCATTACCCTTGCTGTCCCTCACATTACTTTTCTTAAATATATCAAAATTTTTAACAAAATAGTATATAATATTTTAATAAAATGATTGTATCTATAATAAAAAAAAATAAAAATAAAATTAATTCTCGTATTCTATTTCTGTTGAAAACTGGTTAAATAGTTGATATTCTTCTCAATTAGTATCCACTTTACGAAAATTGTAAAGATGGAGAATTGAAAGCTGATGAGAGGTGTAGCGGCCTTGAAATCAGTACTGATACGTTCTACTAAAAACTGATTGGATATAAATAATAATATTTTCCAACATAAAAAAACTCTTAGTAATTTTGAATTTCCATTAATTCAATAAAACTGAACTTGAGGCTGATAATATTACTTTTCATATATACATCAATATAAGTTCGAATAATAATTACGTTTATTCGTAATAATATAAATAAAATATATAAAAAAATAATATTAAATGATCTCTTTTTTCACGTATTATACATATGTATGTATATTATATTTTATCAATTAATATTTTTATGAATTATAATATTTTGTCCCTCAAGTTTCACGTCATTCCCCTGTAAAATCGTTAAAACTTAATTTCCCGAAATATTGGTGATTTGCAATAATATAAATTTCAAAGAACATTAGCCGTATTCACAATCTTGTGCATTTGATATTGCAATTTTATGCAATTGCACATTTATTCTATCGATTGTGAATGATATCTTTGGGTTAGGTTGCAATGCTTGATGCAAAACACAAAATTCACAGCTGACTGATAAATAAAAAAATTTTTTTCCACTGAAGTCTTGGCCTAAAAATACGTATCAGAAATTACTCAAGTATCAAAAATTTCAAATAATTCTAGTTGTTATTATAAAAATAAGGATTAATTTGTCAGTTAGTCAGGATTTTAAATAATATGTAAATTTAAATAATTGAATAATTTGATTTGAGATGTTTTGCGTTTTGCTAATTTTTTGCTTTTTGTTATTAAAATTTTTTATTTCAATAATTAAGTTATGCATTTTTTTTTTATTTCATTAATTTTTGTTTGTCTGGTTAATTTCCTTATGATTGAAATATTTTTGTTTTATAATTTTGAATAAAATTATTAATATTTGAATAAGCATAATCGACTTAGCTCACTGCGTATCAGCTGTCGTTTTGCAATTAAGTGTTGCATAAGTAGAGTAAATATATGCTATTGGTTTTTGGTGTTGCTTATTTGCAAAGATATAGCGTGTGCATTTCTCTGTATTTTGTTAGTGTAGAGTAAAAATATCCTACACCATTTTGCAAATGCAATGATGCAAGACCATTTGCACAAGATTGTGAATAGGGCTATTATGTTTTCTGCGTATACATGTTGCAGCATAAATACAACGGTTCTCCAATCATTTACATGACCTCTTTGCTGCAAATCCCATACCATTTAGTCTCTTGCGAATTGAAGCCACTTTTACTTACGAGGAGCATTAAGTGCCGGCATTTTTTTGTAATTTCAGGTATTTAAGATACTCACAGCTCTTAATTACTCTGCGTACTGATGACTTGCTCGCTTTCAGTTCAGCTTTAGCAATTCTTTTTGACAATGATAAGGCAGAATTAGAAGCAATTCTGATGATATTTCTTTTCTCATACGTATATAAAGACAATGAAACCCTTCCTTTAAAATTTTTTCCATACCCCTCGGGGTCCCTGATTGCTCGGTTTGAATATCCTACAGAACGGTAAACATCGATTTTAGTTTTTTTCGATAAATTTAAAAGTTTTTGTTTTGCCATTTTGACTCGTAAAATGATTAAGATGTAATAAATTGTAATAAACAAACGCTCCCTACAAAATATCATCGCCAAATTTAAAAAGAATAAAATAAATAATAAAGTGCCTTTATTCAAGTGAACCAAAAAAAAAAAAATATGACATTTTTGGACTTCTTTTTATAAATTGCTCAAAAAAAGTTCTTAAGTTAAGAAACCACTATTGTCACGATTTTTTTTATATCTCAAGATGTCTAGCTTCCATTTCCATTTTAAAATTCTGCAATCGGTAAAAAATTACAAAAGATACAGGCTGCTGAATATGAAATTTTTAGTGCCTTTAAATTAGTGAACCGGAGTGTATGTGTATATTTATTCAAATATCGTAACCGATACTTTATTTTTGTTGATTTTAAACATGAATTAAATCTATATTATTTAGTTAAATACTCAATTCTCCAACGTTTTTGGGTGGCTTCGGAAAACCTATTTCACGTTTGGACAAGCGGACAGACTGATAAATGAAAAAGACGGCAGATGGACATGGTCATTCAACTACCATGTCTATTAGGATCCAAAATATATGTACTTTATGGGTCTCATACGTCTATTATGAAAATTACAGACGGAATGTCAAACCTATAATACCCTTCTCATTTTTGGTGAAGGGTATTAAATAAATCTGTACGCCCCTCAACTGGATGTATGAGTGCAGGACTTAACCCGTTATCGTTCGCCAATCAATCAATCAATCCGTATTTGTATTTAACGTATTTTTGACAACGCTTGGGATTTATTCAAGTATGCTCATGTTTGGATGTACTCGTATGTGTGCATGGAAATATGTGTGATGCATCGAAAAAGTTTCTAGTAATAGTTTTTTCAAAGAAACATTTTATTTTACCTGACACCTCATTTATTGCTGATGATGCAGATGCTGCAGTTTGATTAAGACGTTCATAGCATTCGTTGCGTAAAATTTCAAAAGGATCTGGTGGTGTTTCATTTACTTCTGTTTGTTCTTCTACTCCTGCCATTGCCCCTGGCATCATCACAGCATCTGTGGCTTCGTGGTCTATTAAGAAACTCCTTGTTGTTGTTATTTTTGTGGTGAACATATCTATATTGCTGCCACTATTAACCATGATAAATAAAAAAATTTGCTTTTTGTTGCCTTTAAGAAAACTGAAAAAAGCTCTGCAACTTGCTGAAAAGAATCCTTGTGATATGTTGCAGTTGTGTGGTTTCAACTAAACATTTATACACTGCCGGAACAAGAAATAGTCTTAACATGCACCATTTAACAGAATTTTGTAAACAATCATAATTTTAGTCCGATATGAATTCATGAGTTTACTTTATATTCATTTTATTTTGCTTAAATGAAAGGACATGGACGTGTGCATATATGATTTCTTAGCTCGTATCTGTTTTGCTTTGCTTTGCAAATGAAAGGATTATAATTTTTTGTTATTGTTACTTTATTGTGGTTCGTCTTTATTATACTTTTCTATAGTTTCATTGCATTTTATTCTGTTTTTTGTCGTTTTTTTCTTTGTGATTTAAATTACACATTTTACTACTTCCCATGAGCTGTACATTATCTTAATAAAACTTTTTTTTAGCCAGAATGAAATCTGAAAAGAAAATGATACAAAATATGTTAGATATTATTACGATACATATGTAAGTATGTATGTGTGTATGTACGCATGTATATTATTATTATTTTTAACGCTTATGACGTTTACAAAAAAATTCATGTGAGAAGTAAATTAGTTTTTGGGTACTAGTCGTCATTTGGCCTAAACATGAAACGGACGACTTAAAGGACATGACTTTTCTACTACATACTTAGTTTAGCTTTAAAGCTTTACGAGTATATATCACATATTTGAATATATCAACAACAAGGCTTACGAAAAAATTTATACGAAATGGGTGATAGATGACAAGCTTTAGTACAAAACTACAATAATTGTAAGAAACTTGTTTAAATAAAGAAATTCCAAAAATTCTAATAATGGATTTTTTTATAATTTTTTAAATTTAAAAACTTACAAAACTATGAACTGAAAGTGTGGACTATTTGTAAAAAAAAAAACAAAAGTCGGGGTAAATTGACAGTTTTTAGTACATTATCGCGAAATATATATTTAGTAGTAACAGTTTGATGGGTAATTGCCCAAATATAATGTCTGCAAAAAGCCAATTAATTTTTTCCCAGAAAGCACAGTACCAAGGTGAGATTAGTCATCAAGATACAGACAAGTGCTTTGACGGGGGACTGTGGAGAATGGAGATGGGTTACAGATTAACGTAACTACCTGCCTTGAGATAAAACCTGAGGATGCTCCAAAACCCGTGTGAAATCATGTGTTCACCATGAACTTCGATTCTATCCGAATCCACACAAGTGTGCCCTCAAAGATTACATCAGGTTTCAAATTTTTATGCATGGATCACGTGCCATTCGTCAACTTCTTGCTTAATTGCTGGAGTTATCTCATGCTACCCCAAAAGCTTCTGTTGTATAGCAACATCACATACATAGAGGCTTGACATTGGTAGACCGAAGCCCAACCAGCTACTAGCACTGCTCGGCCATACAATCATGCCACAATCGAGGATACCACGGATATTCAACGGAGAGGGACAGAGTATGTATCTCGCAGCATATCGTAGGTTGAGTTCAATATAGGAACAACACTTCTCTTACTCTCCAGTGGCCAATCATAAGTGAAGCTCACCGGCTTCAGAGCTACCACTCGATATATAAGGTTTTCCAAAAGGGATGATATGTTTTTGAAGTGACATTTCGGCCATTTGTTGATTTTTGATTTTGGCTTGGAACAACTTGAAAACGATGATTTTTTTTTAAGAAAATCATCTTTTCTGAAGAGACTCATTTTCATCTGAGTGGTGCAGTAAATAAACAAAACTGTCGATTCTGGTGCGAAGAAAATCCACAAAGTATTCATGAAAAACCATTACATTCACCTAAATTGACAGTTTGGTGTGGTTTTTGATCTGGTGTAATCATCGGTCCGTACTTCTTTCGAAATGAAGCTGGTAACACTGTTACTGTTACTGGAGAGCGATTTAGATCGATAATAACCAACTTTTTATAGCCGAAATTGGAAGAAGTTGATCTTGACAACATTTGATTCCAACAAGACGGGGCTACGTGCCACACAGCAAATGCAACAATTGAATTATTGCGAGAAAAGTTTGGAGATTCGATTATTCCAAGATATTGTGATATTGAATAGCCTCCAAGAAGTTGTGATTTAACACCATTCGACTATTTCTTGTGGGGTTATTTGAAGTCATTGGTGTTTCGAAATAAACCAGACTCTCATCAAGCTTTACAAGTCAAAATTAAACGTGCCATTGAACATAATATACGATTTGATTTAGTGGAAAAAGTGCTCGAAAATTGGAAAAATATAATTCGTTCCTGCAGAAGAAGTCGAAGAGGCGGCCATTTGAATGACATTTTATTTAGAACTTAATTGTATCGATTGTACTTCCCATTAAATAAAAAACTTTTGAATTTCCTTAACAATAAGTGTGTTTTTTTAAAGAAATCATATCACTCTTATTGGAAAACCTTTTACAAACATAAATTAATCAACTTCCTTTTATATCTTATATGCACATTCATTCCACAAAGTTAGAGGATAATTAAAATGTCCAGCCAAATTCGACATATGTTACGTATCGTGTTGAAGCCACATCTAGCGAAGATTAATGTCAATCATACTTTAAAACAATATGTTGCGGAAACGATCGTCATTGAAATAGACGAGAGCTCTGTTATTATACGTCATCACATTGAATTACCAGTTTTTCGAATATTAAAAAAGAAACTGTAAAAACTATTTCAAAATACAGCTGGAGAATTTTTTATTCAAAATCAAAAAAACTTCGTACTTTTTATTGTGTTGCTTGGTAAAGGAGGAGTATAACAAACTCGCCACAATCGAATAAAACCACATTATTTTTTTTGTACATGCTACGCTTTGACTTGTATAAAATTTTAAATTACATGATTAAGTATTTTTCTTAAACAACTGTGCCATGTAATTTCTTTTGTTTTCCCATCCCAGATAATTTTAGCTTTTAACAGAACTCTAAATTACAGAACATTTACTGCATACATACAATTTCTTGTTTTTGCAAATAATGCCAACGTAAACTAAAGTAAATTGGAGTAAAATCAATATTAACATGTCATTATATACATAGAAGACATACGTACGTGTGTGCCGCATATGGATTTTTAAACATGTGTAAGTAAGTGAATAAAAAACATTTACTTAAAAAACTCAATAGTAATACAACGTATGAAACATGCAAACATACATGTGTATAAATAGGCTCCATAAAAAATGGCCCCAATGAAAAATGGCCCCAAACTGAAAAATGGCCCCAAACTAAAAATGAAATATGGCCCCAAAATAGGAAAAATGGCCCCAAAAATAATTATTGTTGTTTTCAATGTAAAAAGTTTGGGGCAATTTTTCATTGGGGCCATTATTCCTCAAAATGAAAAATGGCCCCAAACTCGAAAATGAAAAATGGCCCCAAACTTTAGGAAAAATGGCCCCAAACTTAAAAATAAAAAATGAAAAATGGCCCCAAAAAATAGGCAAAAAGGCCCTAAAGTTCGTGTTGTTGTTTTCAATACAAAAGTTTGGGGCCATTTTTCATTGGGGCCATTTTTCATAAATATTCAAGACAAGACAACATCGAAAGCAGTGTTTCCACAAGTAAAATAATTTTTATTTAAAGTGTCAAAGATTTCCACAAAAACGGGTGCAATAAAATAAAATTCATTTAATTTTTTTTTTTTTACATCAAAAGAAGAATATAAGAAACGATGTTCAAGGCTAGAAAAATATAATATCCTACACTTACAATTGACAACACTGATTACTATCGAAAAAAAACGTCTACAACAAAATGACTTTGTCTTTTAGCAAAATGATGTGCGAATAACAGATTTAATATGTTGAACGAAACCCCAAAAAAATGTATCATCACAAAACTGTCAAATAAACCTAAACGACACATTTAACAGATTGTGGTGGAATTTAAAACATAACAAAAAACAAATATTATTAAAAATATTAAAAAAGAGAAAAGAATTTCAAACGCTGTGCTGCAAAATTTCATCCATTTTCTTATTTCGATATAACTTTGTAAATAACGAATGCTACGAAAATTACAATATTGTAAATCGAAGACAAAGTCGAGATCTTACCTTCAATGGTGAATATTATTGCGAACCACCTACCGCATAAGGCTATAAAATGAGAAAATATGCTAAAAATTCTAAATTTTCTTTAAGGAACTAATTTGTCTTTGCTTCTGAATAATTAATATTCGAAAAATACAAATATCTCTAAACAAAAAATATTTTCAAGTGGTACGTTTGTTTATCTTCATGACTATTACGTATCAAGGTCCTGAGATTCATATACATAACAATAATTATACTAAATTTAAGTATTTTAGGATCAGTACAAGCTGTAATTGCAAATTTTAATAAAAATATCCCTAAAACATACTTCAATCAATCCTAAATAGAATTTGGAGAATCACATAGTAGGTACCAGTGACCTGCAACAAGTATGATCGAGCCTACTTATTAAGTAATCAACAAGTGTAAATCATTTCCATCATTTGAAGCGAATGTGCATGATCTGATTGCATGATGCAATGAATATAAGGGATATGCAGAAACACAAAAAATACCAACTTTATGTATTTTGTTGGTGGAAAATTTGATTTCGGAAGTCAAAAGCATAAATATGTATGTGTGCAAAAATATAAATAAAAATTATTTATTCAAATATGAGTACAAAATTACTTTCACAGCTGCTAAAAACACGTTGACTTCGCTTCAAAATGAGTTTCATACTCTAAACGACACAGTCAGAACATTCATGTTAGCACAAAACAACAAGTGAATAAAACTGATTGTTTGAAACGAACGGTTGCGTAAACAATTGTTTTCTGCTTTTGAACAAAAACGATTAGATCACAAAAATCAATGTGCATAATCAAGTATGCCCGAAAATTTACCACTTGTTGCTGATGTCTGGTAGGTACTAATTAATGCAAATGTTTCATTAAAAAATTGATACATGCAAATAAATACCATTGGAAATGCAGAGTACTACATGTTATATATCGTATGTAACTGCATCCCGATTTTATGTCTCCAAAAATGATATTTTCCTATTTTTAATATTGAAAATTGAACGAAGCACACATTTAATATAATTTTTTAAAACCTTACGAAATAACCAATAAAAAGCTCAATTAAACAATAAAATCAGATGATAAACTTTCAAGTGACTCAGCACAATTAAATGATGATAACAAATATTCAACTAGAAAATTCAAAATAAATTAACAAAAAATCATTCCACACTAATTTTCATACACTCATATGGGAACATTATCGTAAACATACACCGAATTAAGTTTTGAGGTCTCAAAAGCGTCAACATTTAATATAAACTCGATTTAGAAAGTCGGTCTGAGATCAGAAACTTCAATTATTTTAGTTAATATTGTTAATATTTATATAGGCTAAAGTTCGTAAATGTTAATAATAATATTTTTATACATCCCTTTTTCAGATTTTTCAACCGCACTGACCGAATAGAACAAACATTTTTTTTGGTAGAAGCCACTAAACCTCGTCAGTGTTTATTTGAAAATGCTTTCACTGTTTGTTAGGTAGCTTCGTTGAATATGATTACTGATTACTTACGGTATACCGATACGTTCTGCTAAACTGATTGGTTTAGATTGTTAATAATAATATTTT
This sequence comes from Lypha dubia, assembly GCA_947311025.1. NCBI lineage: Eukaryota > Metazoa > Arthropoda > Insecta > Diptera > Tachinidae > Lypha > Lypha dubia. The sequence continues at coordinate 55,616,559 of OX371264.1, forward strand.
TCAACATAAAATAACTCTTAGTAATTAGAATTTTCATTAATTCTATTTTTAGTTTGGCATAATTTTTATCCAAATTGGTTAAGTCATGTAATAATAAAGTAATAATAAGAGAGTTATAAAGTCCATCACAAAAAAAAAAAAAAATATCTCGCCTATTAATTATACAGATTACAAAAGCTTTGCTAAAAAAGTTTTAATTATTCTGGCTAAATTTTATATAAATGAATTAAAAAGCATTAAAGTAGTTCGACCAGAAATCCAAAATTTAATTATAATTTTTGTAATATTTGTTTGTTGCTTTTCAATGTTGCCTAACGTACGGTTTAAAATACGACGGAAAGTTTGAAAAAACCGAGATTAAAGGCTTTATGCCTGATAAGTAAATTGTGAGCTAAATTTTTTTAAATTTAATTTTTCTGGCAATTAAAACACAATTAAAAATTTCAACCTGTTTGGGGTTTTTCTAAGGCTCAACATTTTGCTCTCTTTTACTCATATTTTGTAATAATCTTTAAACCAATTTATATAAAAATATATTAGAAGTAAAGAGTTTTTTCTTAATACGTGCGTATACGAAATATTTAAAAGCCAATATAACGTATTCGCAACATCACACATATAAAAAACAGATACTGGGAGTTTATTTTAAATAGTATTTCACTGAAAAGTTTACTATTATTATTATTATTACAATATTGTAAATATTATTTGTCTTGTGCGCTGATCTCAATACACATGTGAATGTAGAAGTTAATTGTTATCATATAAAATAGAATTTTTAAGGAACATTTTCCTCACGTATTAGTTTAATGAGCTTTTTATATTACTAACCACACAAAGAGCTACATAAATGTGTTTCATTTGTATTTTATCCACGATTTATCTTTTGCAACATTATTTATCGTTGTTCTTATGTAAAATTGCCCCAACATGTATTTTTTTCGAAATTGCGTTTTATTAGTTAGTGAATTATATAAAAAATAACAGTTGGGATTTTATGATTACAATTTCTATTATGTTTATAACTATTACTGTAAAGTTGTAATTAAGTGAGTTAGGACCTTTCTTCAGTGACTATTATGTATAATCATCTCAATAATACGTTGGGTTTTTATGAAGTTTTTTTATTTTAAGACTACAATTATCGGCGAGTCGGTTGGTCTATTAAAAGTAACAAAAAAGGAATTTGAGAAACTTTAGAATTTAGAGATGACTACAAATTTCATAGCAATATTAAATAAAACCAAAATATAAAAAAGTTTTGGGATATGGTTGACCTTGTAGGCCACCCCTGAAACATACCCATTTCTTAAATTTTGCTGCATCTGACGATATTTTTAAACTTCAAAAATATGTAGACGATTATTGCAAATCAATTTAAAAAAAGAAATTTTCTTGAATATTGATTAAAAAAAAATATCAATATTAGTAATGAAAAACATTTAATAATTATTATCATGGAAAGGAGTTTCATGCACACTCAACCCAAACCTTGGGTGAAAAATAAGGAATAAATTTGTTGAATCAACCCAAGGAACAGGTTCTTTGAATTCGACGTATGGCAATCATTGGCTTGTTGAATTCAACGTACCAGTTCGTTGAAGTTAAGAAACCATATGTTTAAGCCGTACGTTGATTTTTAAGAATTTATTCCTTGATCCAACGTATTCATATAACAAAATCAACGTAAATTACTTAAAATAAAGAAACAGGTTATTTGAATCAAAGTATTTGCTTCTTGTGTTTAAATAAATGAACAAGTTTTTTAAATTTAACGTATTCTACTTTAAATCAAAACGTTGAGTTCATAAATACATAAAATTTTACCTTTGAATTTCAAAGAATATTTTACTGAAACAACGTTTAATAAGTTGCATTTCAAATAAATTAATTCAAAGAACGGGAGTTCGTGGAATTTATGTAAAACTATTTTTTCAGTGCAAATGAATGTTTTTTTCCCTTAAGCCTGATGATGGCTAAGCCGAAATATCCTTATGATATAATTAATTTGCTAAAAAATGCCATCGATTTCTTAGTATATATATTTGCATATTTTGGGGAAAATGCATAATTTTACATATTTTGATAGTGTGTCATATCTTGTGAAAAATTCAAAATGTAACATAAGAATTATCCCAGCAAAAGGTACACTGCTTCGGCCGAAGCAGGTTCGTAAGGGTGAGATGCTTGTTGTTGTTGTGTCTCCTGCTTCGACAACCTCTTCGAATATGCATGATATTTGTTCACGATGTCCCACTTTGGTGCTCTTGTTTTTTACAGAAAAGAGCGCTTTTTTCTTATCATGCAAAATGCACTAAAATCATGTTTGTTTTGCTGCGAAAATATAAATAAATAAGAGAGAAAGAGAGAGATAGAGGCAGAAAATTTTTCTTCCATTCACTGTTTACTTTATTATTCGTGTCAACTTAATGTGAATAGCCAAAATGGAATTTTAAAACGCTAACTTTAGAATGTTTTCGATAAAATCTGGTATATTTTGAAACGTTTTCGCATCTTTAAGTACTGATCCCTTAAAACAAGTAAAAAAAGAAATGTTTGCGATTTGGGCAAGATATGAATTTCGCTTTAGAAAACCTGAGAACGAAGCTAGATGAACTGATATAATTTAAATTTATTTCCTAACCGGTAAGCGGAAACCGATAAATGCCTGATAGTTTTTTGCAGCTCTTTTATAAGCATATTTACTTTTAAAATATCTTCCATATTGGATCGAAAATATCATGATGAAATATTTTTGAATCCTTTCGTAAGGTGAGTCATTTTTGGGATCTTTTATTTACGTTCCCATTAAACGGCAAATTTCATATTAAATTTTATTGAAATTGAAGTGGTCGTTAAGAAACTGCAGATTTATATCAAATTTAATTCTTAAATCCTCTACTGTGAAATTATTTCTGTAATATTTTAATTCTACCACTGTGTGTTGAAAATGTTTAAGCTTTTAAAAGTGTTTTCCCTCACTTTTTCCCTCTGTCCGCTTTCATCATAGAAAACAAGCTCAAAATGTTTGCTGGGAAGTCTTTTATTTGCTTTATTCCTTAAAGCTTCATACTGAGTTATAGGCGACTATACAACTAAGAAATGTGTTAATGTACATTAGTTCTTCTCATCTTGTATGAAGATCAAAAACGAGTTTTGTTTAGCAATTTACTGATTTTATGTGTTCTTACATTGACATCATTTTTATATTTATTTTTTTTTTTATGGAAAAAAAAAACTTGCCCTCATAAACTGTCATCGTTAAACCTCTAAAATGTGTTGGGAATCATCATAAATCAAGCAAAACATAATTCGTAAGTGTATCAAACAAATTTTTTTTTCTATGAATCGCCTTATGCGTATGAATATTTATGGGTATTTAAGAGAAGTTTCGAGTACAATAAAATATATAAAAGCTTTTTCTTTGTTGTCCTTTCATCATGAGTAATATGTTGCTTTTAAGTTTTCTTAACATTTCTTTCGCCATCCACCGACTACATATACTCGTTCACTAATCCTTTTCAACATTATGTCGTTTCTCATAAAATAATGATAAAAATTTTATGTAAAATAAGGAGCAACAATTATCTGGTAGATAATTCAAAATATGCATGTTAAAAATTAAAACATTTAATAAATAGCTGCCAATTTGATGGGTTTTTATTTTTATGGTTTTTTGTCATTTTATTTCTTACATTTTTATGGGATTTTTTTTAAAGTTTAAAGGTTTCAATTTTAATAACGATTTCCTTAAAAATTTCCCAACAAAATATGCTGCTTTATGTGCAACGACTTTTTTTAATAATTGAAATAAAATCGATTAGTGTTGCATAGCAAAATTGTTACACTGACAACATGTAAAATGTATTCGCAAAGATAAAAACCCTTTTGCAATTTTGTGTATAAGCAAATATATTTATTACTACCCCGCTACCCCCTCGTTATAAAATAAAATTCCTATTGTGAAAATTTAATGACGATCAGTCCAGTAGTTAAGACTATATTACGATTTTTTATTTTCCTAAAAAGGGGCGTGATCCCACCCTCTTTTCTCCTGGTAGGTATTCCAAATTATGCCAATACCATATGTACCAAATATCATCGACAATGTTAAAAAATGCCCAAAATATGGCGATTTAAATTTTTGGGTTATATTTGGTTATATTGGGTTTGTTAGGCCAGCTGTGGAAAACCATCCTTCGTCGGTTAGCAGAAACATCGGTGAAGTAAAACAATTAATAAAATGCTGGTCCTAATTAAAAAAAAAATACTTGTGATTTCAACAAGATGGAGCCACAGCATATACTGCAGGTGCCTCAATGGCTTTGTTGTTTTTTGCTGCCTGGGAACTATCGATATCGATAAATATCGTCTGACAATTAAGAATTTCAAACTGTGTTGACATTTATGTTCAGTAAAATGTTTGGCAAGTCATCAGGAATTGTTTAATGTCAGAACAACGCCTTCGAATTGTGAAAATTTATTTTGAAAAAAAAAATAGAAATAGAAATCTGCGCACGAAGTTCATAGAGCATTTTTATTACAGAATTGTGTTTAGTGATGAAAATAATTTCTTGATAATCAAAAATTGCCGTATTTGGAGCGAAAACAATCCTAACAACGTTATCGGGGCATCATTGGTCCTTATTTCTTTCGAAAAAGACTGAACGAATGAACCATGTTAATCCATATACCATAAATTATCTACCAGATTACAATGAAAAAAAAATCCCTCCAACAATATTTCTATCTTGTATTATCATTTTAAGTTATCACGCAGATAGAAATAAAGCAGCCAAATTTAGGGATTGATACAACAGGATTGATTTTAGTTGGATGATTGAAGAAGCGGGACGTGGATACATGCATCTAAACTAAATATGTTAATTTTCACCTTAAATCAAGCCTGACCCTGTCATGTACAAGCTTTTTGAGCTCAATCCGAAAATGGGATAAGCATCGAAACCATCTTGTTGATATCCACACCTTGGTGCTGTGCCTTATTGGGAAAATGGTAATTGTCTTTTCCAGACATTACCTTTTCTCAATTACCCATAAAACTTATATGATACTACCCAATCTCTTAAGCAACAAACCAACGGATGTACATCTAAGGTAGGTAGGGAAGTAGGTAATCTATGTTAGTGTGGTAGAAGGTACACGGGCACTTAATGTCTTCCTGAAGACCAAAGTTAGTTGAAAGTTAATCTTTAGCTGTTCTTTTTCGAGACTTGACCAGTAACATAAGCTGGTGCCTTTGCAGCCGGAAGCCCCACGGAAAAATGTCTACCGGCGGGGTAGAAATTGTTGTTTTATATTGGACACACATTTGCGATGTGATGCATATCTGTTCTCTTGGGGATGGATATGCTATTGGCATACTCCTTCTCCTTGAGAATAGACATGCTTGCAGGCATCGCACTACCCTCGTTGGCATGGCATGCTTCACTGACCAGTTATTAGTAAGATTTCCTTCGAGAGTCTACGTGGTGACTGTGGTTGCTACCAAAAGCTGCAAGAGGTATTGGCTTAAGCACTGATGCTCGATCAGTGCTAGTGGGTGGATGATGGTCTTCGGTCTGCCAATGTTAAGCCTCCTTGTGCTGTTGTGAAACAACAGATAAAAGAAATAAGATAGCTCGAATATTTAAGAAAGGTATTTTACTCAAGGAGGGGTGGACTATGCGTTGCCACCTCATATGACCCTCGAGGTCACGGTGGACTTAAGCCATACTGGCAGGTTCCAACATTAACCTGTAACACATCTGTACTTGTATCAATTCTAAAATGGATTAAACACTTTATAGTCTCTGTTAAATTTTTTCTTTCATTTGTCGATTTTAACAGACTATTGTGGCTGAGGGGTCTATGGAGATGTGTTACAAATATCGCAATACCGAATAGACAAAATAAAATTTTAAATTCAAATGAGTAAAAAAATAATTAAATTAATTTAATTAACATGTTTAGGGCTTGATTCAAGTATGCGAAAGGGTTCAGTTTCATAATACTATAAAAATCATACAGCTTTTTTTTTGAAATTGAATTAAGAATTTAAGGTTTAAATAATCCGTACTTTAATCGATATTTTATACTTGATTTAACAAAATCCGCACCTACTGTATTATTGACTAAGCTTAGGAATAATTTAAGTACGTTTGGGACTATATATTTCTTTTTATGGAAGGATGTTGAAATATTGAAAATGTATTTAATTTCTAGTACCACAGTTCGAAGTACGAAGAAAGTTGTAAAATATATTCATAAATTTTTTTTCATCGAAATTTGCTACAAAATTTCAAAGCTTTTATAAAATTTTGTGAACATAAAATTATTTCTTATTTAATGCTTTCTCTTTTGGTTCACTATATTATGACGCATGTGAGATTAAATTCGTCTGTTTCCAATTTCAGGATATAATATTTTTTTAAATTAATTTGAAACTATGTCTCTATGTAGATATGTATGTACAAAAATGTGTATGTGTTCGTATACTGTATTTCCAAAAACATCAATCAATTGCTTACAGAGTGTTCAAAAGAAGTATGTATGTTCTCGTATGTTTTCGAACGTATGTATGTATGTATGTGTGCGTTTGAACTTTTCGCTTGATGGCAAAACAGTTTACATCCATCAATCATATCAGCTCCTTTTTATGTGTGTGATTCTTCACAATTTCTTTTTCTTTTTCCAACTTTCGCTTTAAGCAATTTAAATACAATTCAAGTGGAAAAATTGTTTTGCACTTTGACTTTGAAAGAACATTCTCGCAATAATAATGACATTTACAACTAAAAAACATTTTGAAATTCTAAAAAAAAAACGAAAATGTGTATGTTTAAGTGGGTTTAAACTGAGAGGTTGTCATGCGGAAAATAGCAGAAAAAAAAAGAAAACTCTAATTTCATCACGCTCATTAAATTATTTGTCAATATTTCTTTTTTTTGTTTGGTTTTTAATGATGTCAAATTGCATAAATAACGTGATTTTATTGTAAAAATAATGTGAACGCTAGTTAATATGCGAATAAGATTTTTCGCTAGGTAGTGATAACATGACATGGTTATATTAGTGCGAATTTTAGTTCAACAAAAGATTTTGAATGAATCAAGTTATGAATTTTAAGTCGAACTGAGTGATGTTCAATTTGTCAGGCTTAATTTCTTTAAATTTATTTTTATTTTATTTTATAAATTAAATTATTATTATTATTAGAGAGGAAAATCTATGAAATGAGAAACACTAGAATAAAGCTGAACTTTGATTTGGACATTGAAAAACAGGTATGCCTGACAAATTTAAATTTCTTCGCTTTCAATAAATTTAAAATTATTAAATCTTTCAGATATTCTGCATAAACGACCCTTCCTTATTGAAAACATCTTTATAACGTGCAACACGATTAACTAAATTAATTTTGTATGCTGAAGACGACGTCAACCTTTGAGCTTTTGAAACATAATCGTAAACCTAAATATAGAAATCAAATGCAGTAGATGTACTCGTAAATAGAAAAATAAGCGAAACACTTTCTGCTGCTGTTCGGATGATAAGAAATTTGTTATATAAATAAAATAAAAGACCAAACAACGGATAATTATTTTTATATACATAATCTTTTATTTTAAATAAACGTAGTACGGACTTCGTGACACCATTTCAAAAAAAGAAAGGAAAGGCAAAGTAGCTAAAAGTAAGATGCTCGCGCTTACGGAAAATATATTTTCATTGACAACATAATATTTTATTGAGAGAAAAAATTCTACGATATGCCATCTGTAATACCTACCAATTTCACTCAATAACAGATAATCCTTTAGACTATGGTTTTGACAAGTTTATTTTATATTTTATAGAAATCAGTATTTTTAATTCTCTATGTTTCAATCGTAAAATCTCTAATAATAATTTTTATATATTTTTCATCTGACAGTAATATCAATGCAGCCTTTGAATTCATATTAGTTATAGGTCCGTGTTGCCACATCCCTCCTATTTTTTTCAGCTTTAACTTTATTACTGGATCTGTCTGCTGCAATACATCTGGTGGTGAATTCCCCGGGCTGTTTTCAGTTGAGACATTAGTTAACGCGGATTCGTCCAAAAGAGTTCCCATTGTTCGATCCCCATAAGGAATACTCAATGGGGCATCACATTCAGAAGTGGTTAACAATGGTATTTTTTTAACGTGACTGATGTTTCTCTTAAACGTTTTTCCGTTACCTACTACTGCCACCTCGTTTCCCTCTTTCTCCACAACCTTATACTCCGTTGCATTAAAATTTGTGGTTAACTTATGTGGGAAAATAACATTCTTTAGTAGAACTTTATCTCCAACCGTTATATCTGTTTCCTTCGCTTTTCGCCTCTTGTCTCCCCTTACCTTTCCTTTTTGTTTGTTTATACAATCTAAATCTCTGGCTGATGAGTCAATTACATCTTCAGTTATGTCTTGAACACTTGGTATTTTATTGCGTATAACACGATTGAACATTAGTTCGGAAGGTGGCGATCCAGTTGTCCCATGCGGTGTTACTTTATGCATTAAAATAAATTTTTGTATTTCAAGTTTATAATTACTTTTATTAGCACTGGCAATTTTTAACCACTTCACAAGTGATCTATTCATATTTTCGACCTCTCCATTGGCTTGTGGCCAATAAGGAGGTGTAGTAATATGCGTAATATCGTTTTCGTTGCAAAAGTTTTCAAATTCCGAACTTACATATTGTCGCCCATTATCCGTTCTCAATGATTTAGGAAATCCAAGTCTACAAAATATTTCCAGCATAGAATTTATAATTTTTTCAGACGTTATACTTTTCAAGAAGACTATCTCTTGATAACGGGAATAATAGTCTATAAGAACTAAAACATACTCATTATTATTTCATAGCTGACTCACCCGGATGTCCTTCATGAGCTAACTGGAGCACCTTTTCACGAAGTGATTTTGGTATAACAATACGAGTTCCTCTCAAAAGAATACTGCCAATCGAAGAAAGTTCAAATCGAAATGGGTAGTAAATATTTGAATTATCCGAATCCCATGTTTATTCCTTAATATGAGTTATATTACGGCATATTTCTTCATCTTCTGCACACTTGTTAGCTATGAGCGTAATTGTCAACGGGAACGGTTTCGAATGTAACACGATATGGAATATGTTATCTTCACAATTACCATCAAATGAACTTGTATTGGAAATTCTGCAAAGCCTGGATATAGAATCTGCGATATTTTCCTTTCCGGCTGGGTACATTACCTTAAATTTGAATGATTGCAAACGTAACAGCCACCGTTCTATTCTGGCCGGAGGTTTTGATGTATGTTTGAAAATTGCCTCTAATGGTTTGTGATCAGTTACCAATTCAAATTCCAGACCTGATAAGTAGTAATAGAATTTTTCAACGGACCAAACTAGGGCCAAGCTCTCTTTTTCAGTTTGGGAATATCTTTTTTCAACGTCAGACAAACTCTTACTAGCGAACGATATTATTTCTGGATCACTATTTGAATCAAATTGAATCAGGACTGCACCTAAGGCTACTGGGCTGGCATCCGCTATAACCCGAGTTCTCTTATTTGGATCAAAATATGCTAAATTCGAGACTTTGGATAGTTGCGTTTTTAGCCGCTGAAAAGCTTCCGCCTGGCTAGCACCCCACACAAATTGTGTCCCCGATTTTAACAAGATCCTTAATGGTTCGGTAATGTCTGCTAAATCAGATATGAATTTACCAACGTACGTTATCAAACCCAAAAAACTCCGAACTTCTTCTTTAGTGTTGGGTGCACGAAAATCTGTAATGACTTTTACCTTCTCTGGATCTGCCGAAAACCCCTTTTCTGAAAGTATATGACCCAAAAATTTAACACTTCGAGCTTTCCATACGCATTTGTCCTCGTTAAGTACAATGTTCTTTTCTTTAAATATGTTAATAACCTCTTTAACAGCTCTGTCATGATCTTCTTCTGTATTCCCAAATATGATAACATCATCTATGTAATTAAGGCAGTTGCTACAGGATGCCAACAGGCTTTCTTAAATGCGTTGAAAAATTTCTGGTGCCGAATTTACACCAAACATCAGTCTTTTATACCTAAATAACCCCTTATGCGTAATAAAAGTTGTGATTTCTCTGCTATCCTCGTGTAATTCGAGTTGATGGTAGGCGCTTTTAAGGTCTAGCCGCGAAAAATAGTTTGCGCCTCTTAATTTCGTCATAAAAGAATCAAATGTGGGCAAAGGGTAGTTCTCTCTTAAAATAGCTTTATTTGCACGCCGCATGTCGATGCATAGCCGCATTTCACCATTTGCTTTAAAAACGATAACCACCGGTGAAATCCATGCACTTGGTCCACAAACAGATTCAATTATATCCAAACTGATTGCTTCTTCTAGCTTGGCTGCCACTTTTTCTTCCAGTGCAATTGGTACACGTCGGAGTGGCTGTTGTACTGGTCTTACTGAAGTATCAATCGATAATTTGACTAAAATGTCTCTCATTTTTAGGAATATTTCTACCTTATCAACACGATTTATGTTTAAACCAACTCTAAGTACCTTAAGCTCTATAGCTGTTTCACGACCTAATAAAGATTGAGTACCGTTTTCAATCACGTAAAATGTAGCTACGGTTTCAGAATAATCATTTACTGTAATCGGAGCATCGAATACACTGATTACATTAAGAATTTTGTCTGATGCATAAGCTTTAAATTGATTCGAAGAATTTGATCGCATGTTCCACATAACCGCTTTCTTGTTTTTCATTGTTAACCAATCTTTTTCACTCAACAGGTTAAATCGTGATCCAGAGTCAATTACCATTTCACATGATTGGCCTCCAACATAACACTTAATTACTTCACTGTTTTCCGAATTATCGTCTATTTTAAAACAAGTAAATTCGCGTAATGCATCATCAATCGAGTCGTGTCCTTCCATATTTTGTATACAGCGTACTTTTGATGGTCTTGTATTTCGTCGATTTTCTCTACTCTCATGCTCAGTAAATCTTCTCTTAAAACCCTTTAGGTGGATTCACCCATTCTTTCCGAACAAAATTTTTGTCCGGACAAAAATTTTTTTACTGAGAGTTTTCTGCAGCACGATTCACTCATTTCGAAATATTTGTCCGGAAAATCAAAGCTGCCGTATGTAAGCAAAATCAATTAGTTTCACAAGGTGGCAGTACTGCAGTGACTGATTATACTTTTCTTTGTTCATTTTGGTGTCAAACTACATATTTTAAGTTATTTCCAAAGATTATTGTTAATAATGGACGAAAAGAGAAAATTACTTTTGCTGATGGCAATTGAAATGCATAAAGCATTATTATTAGCAAAGTATATATATATAAATAAAAAACTAAAAAAAAAAATCGCAGTGAAAAAAATTTTAAAGCAAAGAAGAGCAATTTTTCATTTCTTGTATAAGTTTTTCGGCAATCGATTCATTTAGCTCCATTTTATTTTATTAAATATATTAAATATTTTTCAAAAAATATTACACACATTTATATTTCACAAACACAAAATGAATATTAAAATATTGCATGATGGGGCAACTCAATTCAACTTTGTATGAAAACATTTAACCTATTGGCAGCTCAGTTCAAGTTTGTCCGGACAAAATATAGAATTAAACCAATTCAAGCTGAGAATGTTCCGAACAAAATTTGTTCTCTTTTTCTCTCACTCTCAAAAAGAGAAACGTCAAACTTCATATAAAAAAAATTTTTTCCGGACAAAAATTTTGTTCGGAACGAATGGGTGAATCCAGCTTTAGTCTTACATTTGATAGCGAAGTGTCCCACTAAGAAGCACTTGTTGCATTTTGCACTTCTTGCCGGACAGTGCATCGAGTTACCCACGTGACCACTGCGACCACATCTGAAACATTCGCCGTCACCGTCTTGGACAAATTTTTTTCCTGACGAAATTTTTTTAACAACTTCATCATGAACTCCTGTAATCATACTTTGGGACTGTTTAACAATTTGTTCGTAAACTTGGCACGATTCAATTACATCATTTAGACCTTGCTCTTTTTTCAACAGTCTCTTTCGCAGTTCAGTAGGGGCCCAAACATCAATTATTTTGTCTTTAATACAAATTTCTTGAATTTCCGTCTCTGTCGCGCCGAAAAAACATTTTGCAGCTTGCTGTCTCAAGCGTAATAGAAATTTGTTGAGAGATTCTCCCTCAGTGGGTGCAAGATTCCTATATAAGTGTCTTTCAAATGTTGAGTTTCTTTTTGGCGAGAAATATTCGTCTAACTTCGTCACCAAGATAGAGAAAACGTCTTTACCTTCTTCAGTAACGGTTTCGACCAACGCACCAGGAATATTATATACAACTTCTTGTAGTTGTGGGCCTCCTAAATGGAGCAATTTGTTCTTCATTTTAGCTGGGTTTGTTATTTCTTCTGCTGTAAGATACAGCTTATAAGATCGAAACCATTTTTCCCACTCAGTACGTAGCAACGATTTGTCTATTACATCGCAGAGGAATGGCTTAATGTCAGACATCACGATCGATTTGAAAAATTTAGGCCTGGTAAAGAAAACTGGCAATAATACCATATGCTCAACTGCTTAACCACTACACAATTAAATGTGATTTATCGACATACCTTTCCACAATTTAATGCGCTTTTGAGACGTTCTCTTCTCTTTCCTTCCAAAATATAATTTGGGAACAATTTAGGCTCCAAACGACAATATTATGTTCACTTAGTAGCGCAATTTAATGTGCCTTTCCAACTTCTGATCCAATTAAATGGTTCTTCACTCTTTAGTCCAATATATGTAACTTGAAATTAACACAATTTAATGTGATTTTATGAAATTTCATTTCCTTTAGTTCTCGTAAATAACAAGAAAATATGTACAAAGTTGCATGCACATGTACATATGTACATACATATATATATATATATATATATATATATATATATATATATATATATATATATATATATATATACATATACATACATATATATGCACATGCTAGTTTATACAACTCCCATCAACGAGAAAAAACATTCCAAAATTTAATAATTTACCGCTCGTCGCCAATGTAATACCTACCAATTTCACTCAATAACAGATAATCCTTTAGACTATGGTTTTGACAAGTTTATTTTATATTTTATAGAAATCAGTATTTTTAATTCTCTATGTTTCAATCGTAAAATCTCTAATAATAATTTTTATATATTTTTCATCTGACAGTAATATCAATGCAGCCTTTCAATTCATATTAGTTATAGGTCCGTGTTGCCACACCATCAATAGTAATTGCGGTCAAAAGAAAAGATAATGTCAACAATACAGAATAAAATTTGGTTTAAATGATATTAAACTGACTTGGTTACATGTAGCGCGGCTTGATTTAAGGTTAAGGAGGGACGGTCTCAGACTAACAGCTTGACATTTATACATATTATGTAGATTCAATTCAAGGCCGTTTATTATTTTATTTATTTATTCTTTTTTAATTCTGGAATAGAATTTTTTTTATTCTATTGAACTCTTGAATTTTTTTGTGTATTTCTTTTCTACAAACAAAATAAGCATTTCGATGGCTTAATATAGAAAGGTCGTATCTCAACTTTTAGCTAATTTACAGGAGAAGGAAAAAAACTCAATAAAATCTAAAAAAATAATAAAAAATATTTTTCTGAAGCAGATTTGTATTAAAACAGCCAACAGATTGAATTCTGTTTTATGTTTTATTTTTATCATATGTAATGAGTTAGGGCATTTTTTTAATTACTGTAAATCTGTTATTCGTCAACATAGGAAACTGAATTTTTTAAGGGAGATGTATTTGAGTTTCGTCTACCAGAACATGTAAAAAACGATTTTGAAAAAAAAAAACGAGATAGGACCTTTCTATATTAAGCCATCGATTTGTTGCTCTTTTCATTGAAAACTTTTAACATAATGATTTTCAATTCAGATAAATTTTTGCTAGAAATGAACTAGAAAATTCTTGGTAATGTGCTGTGATTACCAAACATTACCAAACAGCATACAATTCAACGCAAACTAAATAAAATCTGTATTTAAATCAATTACTCAGTAGTTAAATCAATTACTCGCTAGTAAATGGTTTTGGCGTAAAAAGACCACCAAACTTTATTACAAAAATCCAATTGTTTAGATTACAAAGTCGATGCCACTGTGCAAGAAATCAAAGCCCGTTATAGTTTCTTTTTAGTTTATATTTTACTACCGCGAAAAGTTAAAGCACCTTCTTCGGACTAATCAAGATTTCAGGCGGCCAATGACATTTCCATGGAAGCAATCTGCAAATGTGCGCTTCTTAAATCGGTACATAAATGGCAGAGTTACACGATAATAAACATTTCGAGGGCCAACTTAGAGCCCTTTTACATATTGGCAAGTGAAAGGCAGACATTTTTGTTATTCTCTTTTGAACTTGTACGTAGCTTTTACATATTGGAAATTAATAGACAGACAGAAATTGTTTGTATCCCCTTTTCGTTCTTTTTCGCTGTTGTTGTGTATGAACAAAATTTTTCGCACCACATGCAGTAATATTAAAATGCCAATGGTGTGAGAAAAATGATATGAAGCAACAACATAAAAAATGCGAAGAGTGAAAGAGAAAGACGAAAAATGTCCGGTACAGAGGGTCGTGTACTATACTCTCTGCATCTTCACCCCTTCTTCAAGAAACTTCGTCTGTCTGCCATTCACTTGCCAATATGTAAAAGGGCTCTTACCGCTGCGAACCAAAAAAAGAAACAGTATGACACAAAAATGCAACAAAGGGCTGTGCACATATTGCGTAACGCTTCAAAGGTGTGGAGAGGGTTATACAGATTTTTTACGGATTGGAAATTTTTCACTGAAAAATCTGTAAAGCGTTAAAAGGGGGGTAATGAAATATCTCCATTATGTTATATGTGAATGGCCCCCAAAGGAAACTGCATCAAATATAAAAAGAAATTTGATGCTAAAGTTGACCCCCGTCCTCCTCCAGTCAACCAACCAAAATATATTGATTATTTCCTAACTCCTCTATATATCACCCAATTTTTAAAATTGGTTCTATAAATTATTTTGGAAAATCTGGGGGCAAGTTGCCTTTCTCCCAAGATTTTGTTTGTCGCATAATTAAAAAAACATATATTTTTTTCTTTCTAAACTTAGAGCTGCAAGATTTTCCTCGATATATTGAATATTCGATATTTATGGACCGGTTTGGAACTATCTTTTTGTGTTTTAAGGGGTTCTTTGAATTTTTGTCCTCATTTTTTGTTATTTCGAAGCTTTAAGTTGCCCGCCCGATTTAAGAAGCGCACATTTTCAGTTTGGTTCCATGGAAATTTAAGTGAACGCCTAAAATATTGATAATTAAATAAATCCGGTAATTATGGACCGATTTTTATTTTCCTGTTTTGTACTTAACTTAACCTTCCGTGGTAGTAAATTGTAAACGGCCTGGATTTTGAAATCTGTTCGATTTAATTTTTCTATTAAAGTCAGGGTTTTTTTCCAGCATTATATTTTACACGAATCGTCACAAAATTAACACTAAAAAGGTCATTATTTCCTTTTTATTTCTTACAAAATTGTTGGCTTTATTTTTCTCAATGTAAAAATAAAGCATTTTGTCTTCAAACGCTCGCTGCCTTTAAACTTAAATTAAAATTATTTGATAACTTTATACTCGTATTTATTTGATTTCTTTTTAAACATTTTTATTTCTTAAAATACTTTTTAGATTTCTTAGCATATTTTGAGTTTTAAAATTTTTCATTTGTGTTTTAATCAATTGCTCATTGTGCGGCCACTGTGATGCGATCATTCGTTTTGGACGTTGCTTTTGTATTTTATGCTCGTATGCATTTTCACAGAATTTTGTAAACTGTAGACCATAATAGTAGCGAGATTTCTTTTTGGTCAAAATTTCTGTACACAATTCCTCCAACATTTTATCAACCGCTTCTTTGCCCATTTTCGGAGATTTATGTTGTTGGGCCACTACCACCCAGGCCAGGCTGAGAGATATGAATATTACGACAACTAGAAATTTCATGCTCTGTTTCTGTTAACTTGAGAAATCCGTTTAATTCGATTTTATTTTCAAATCGTCAAATCCTCTTTTTCATAAGAACTCTGAATTGCAACTGATTAATTGTTGATAATTATTTTATTATTTTATTAACAAAATAAAATATATATAGAATGTATCATTTTGCTTTTGCTAATGTTGTCGATCATATCAACTATACTCGTAGTTCTTTTAAGTACATAGAGATGATCTAATCACAAATTGTCGCAGCAGTTGTATTTTATTCACACTTAATTAATAAAATTCAAATTTGATAAGAAATCAATTGTTTCAATTCATTGACAAGTTGTTGATGGCTCAATGTTAGACTTAATAAAATTGTGTCAATACTTTGATATATATTTTTTCATTGGAATGCATTTTTAATGGAAATGTAATCGTAATAGTACAAACAACAACAAAAAAATGGGCGGGTTTTTAAAATATCAACAAAAAAATAATATTACAAATATCTATTACAGACAATTAAAACTATAAAACAATGTTACAACTTGCGTATAAAAAGGTGTGGCATTAATGACAAATAGTAATTTCAATTTATATGTATCACTTTTGAGTTAAAATTGCAATTGCGGAAATTCCATTTAAAAGTTTTAACCATTTTTTTTTTTTTTTTTGTTAAAAATGTAGCATTTGAAATTCTTCAGAATTGATTAAAATTTAAAGCTTTCCATATATACGTATACAACTTTTCAGACTAACCTCGTATTAGCAAAACCGTATGATAGCGCAACCCAAATACACTAGGCGTGATGCTATAAGCGCGTTTATATTAATCAGATGGATGATCAAAGCGGAAAAAAGTGCTTAAATCTGTTTAAAGCCGCCGATTACATAAAATATAATTTCTATTTAGATTGTTTTAAGAATTATAATATAAAAAAAAAATTAAACATGATTCGAAGGAATCAGTTCAAAACTGTTTTCTCTTTCGTGCTCTAAAAATGTGATCGTACGATTTTAAGAAACCAAAAACACAATTAACTGATCTATAACTTGATCAGGAAGTTTTAGTTGTAACTGTAACTATTTCAAAACAAATCGATCGATCTTGCTCACACAATACACGAGTATAGACGTACATACATACATACATTCATACGATAGCGTAAAAATTTTAAAATGATATTATAAAATTTTTAAGGGGATCTAATTGACAGTTTTCGTGAGTAAATGAAAAGAAGCAATATTTTTATAATCAAAGTTTATGTAATTAAATTTTGTTATGTTTTCGGTACACAATTTTTTTTTACTTTATTGTAGGACCCGGTATCAGGGTATGAGCCCCACTTATGCAACACATTGTGCCAGAACTTAAGGAAAGGAATAAGGTAGAGAAGATAGATGTAGATAAAAATGTAGAATGCGAAATTCTTTCGCAAATTCTGCTATTGCGCCTCGTCTTAATTTTTAGAGGAGTGTTGCAGTGCCTCAAGTGTTAAGTGGACGCATTAAATTTCTCAAGATGTGTGAGCAGTAATTTTATTAATTGTTTTAGTTCGCCGACGGTTCTGCTAACCAACGAATTAGGGCGATGTTGTGTAGATTAGCTCGGAAATGTATCAGTTACTGTCGTAAAAGTTTTTATTGACCAGTGCTAGTCATTAATCACTTTAATATTCCAAAAATAACTGCTACAATGAATTTTTTTAAACATTCAATTAATAAAATAATTGAATTGTTTAATTGAAATGCTTTGATTTTTAAATATTTAAATAATAAAATAATTGAAACATTTTTATAAAATCATTAAAATAAATTAACTGAAAAATTTTTATGAATTCAATTAAAATAACTAATTAAAATATACTAAAAATCAATTAAAAAAAAAATTCAATTATTAAATTAATTAATATATTTTGACGAACTGAACAAAAGTGTTCATTGAAAACAATTTTGCCTATTAAACGAATACATTTTTGATTAAATAATTAATGTATTCGATCAAAATTCAAAACAGAATCAATTAGTCCAGTAATCAACAGTATTTAAAAATTTTAAGTAACTGAAAGTTTTATATTCAAGCACTAAAATTAACTTTAACAACAAAATTAAATTTGAAATCGTATTTTACTTTTTTCTGTCTGCTTTTAAATTTGATGTAGACGGAATATATTACGAGTACACCCAGAAAAAAGATTGAGGGCTTGTGTCACTAAAATATCAGTTACATAGACAATATAGTCAGCTAAAGCTATTAATATTCTATGAACACAAAACACAATGCATGCTCATTACAATGATACGACTGTAATAATCATACGATTGTGATCATTCTTAAATTGATTAGGTCAATCGAACATATGCTTTTGCTACAATTAACTTCTAAAAATGTCGAACACAACTGAATCGTATGCAATGAATTGTATTTTAGTACCAATTATTGGTTGTGGCAACTAAAAAAGTTATATTTTAAAATTTACATTAAAATAACGATCGGTTGTTGCAACTAACTAATAGTTATTTTTATTATGACAATCTATAGCAGTCAATTAAAATTAAATTTTAACCGATTATTCGTTTGGCATAACCAATTATAGTAAAATAAGTTCTTACTCCATTTTTGTGTATTTTAAAATATGTACTTGCTGTGGCTGGTTTATCTAAGGTAACCAAGAGAAACTAGACAGTAGTAGTGTTTATGAGTATGTATTAGTGTAAATACAGTGAACAAAATGCATGAACATAACACAATACCGACATTGAATTTTTTCTATTGGTTTTGTATAAATATTGAGATAAATTAACAAATTTTTTGAAGTTAATAAATTCCATCAAACAAGTGTTTCATCAGAAACCATATAGAAATGTCAAAACTTGAAAACTTCAACGTTTAACGATTGGTATGTTTGACGAAATTAAAAAAATATATTGAACAAAAGAAAAAAATACTTTCCTACAACCATCTTCATTATTATTTTATTTTTATTAAAAATCTCCTTAAAAATTATAAGCTTGAATAAAATAAAGTAATTGAGCGTTGTTGCACATATTCACTGTGTATTTAATAAAAAAAATTAATTGAGAAATATCAAAGGTGACATAAACCTGATAGTGAACTTTGGCACTATTCATTCACCTGAATAAAATTATTGTTTATTTCTTAATTTTTGGTGAGGAATTATGTGTCTCACTCACTCCAGTGAGGTCTATGTGGTAAACAACTCTGATGATGAGACTGTGGTTAGTCTCGAAACATCGGGATGTCAGTTCAACCCTCCGCGCAGCCTAATATATTTTTTTTTCTGTTCAATTATTACGAACATATAGATTTATAATTTAATGTATAAAAAAAATTAAATTTAAAGACCACGAACTTAAGCCTTACAAATTAAAATATCTTTGACTAAATATATTTATTAATCGGTGTAAGTGAAGGCCTACAAGAATTTATGCGCAACAAAATAGTGTTTTAGCATTAAATTACAGCATGTGTCCAAAAGTAGGAATGTATCGTAATAATTTTGCAGTTCGAATGATATCAAAATGTAGAATTGTATTAAGTTTATCCACCACTGTTTGGTGTATTACAGGTTGTGATCATTGGGAGGCAAGAAAATAAAAGTTATAATTTGTTTTTCTCTGCTATAAAATTAGAAAAACAGTTAAAAGATTAACTAAATTAATAGAACCAATTAAAAAAAGGTATTGGTATAATATTCAAAGTTACAAACGATTTTCACCCATACCTAGCAAAAGTATTATTTACATAAAATTAAGATGAAGCAATTATTTAACATTTCGTAGCTATTTTAATTAAAATTACTTGATAACTCTCTTTTGATAGAGCAGTCGATTCAATTAAAATAAACGTTGATTTAAATATTACATTAATTGAAATAATTAATCGAAATTTTTAATTGTTAAAAATTAAACAAATAATTATTTTCACTGTATAGTTTTCTGACTTTACTTTCTATTATTCTTTCTTTATTTTGTTAAAGAATTCATTAAAGAAATTTTTATTCCATCTAATAATAGTTTATTTGCCCGATAAGAATAATTTGGTGGCAACGGTTATTAACCCTATTTGCGGTAGCCAAAGAGCAAAGCGTGAGAATATATTAAGCTTTTTGCTGATAAAAATAATTAGAACAGACTCCCATTAAAAGAATCTTATCAATTTAAGTTTTATACAAGTTTCGCAAATAGTAGTTCTGCTACGCAAAAATTTATAAACTTTACGGACACCATTTCATAATATCTCACAGTCCAAAAACTATGAAACAATAAAACTATTAGCAACAAGTTCATGCAACAGACATGTGTTTGTGTTAAAAAACTTTATTCCATGATAAATAAAATTAAATAAGACTAAACCAAATATCTTTTAAAGCAGGAGACATTTTTGTTCTGTAAATTATACTGATGGTGGTGGTCTGCAATTAAATCTGAAGAAAATATTAACAACATATTTATTATTTAAAAATCAAAAAGAAAACAATATTTATAACAATTTCCTTCTTTAAGGAAATCAAAAGGTTCGTTGTAACACATGTGCGCTTCAGGTAGCGCCAATCACGGGGGAAAATACGGAAATGGCAAGCGCTTAGCCAGATCAAAAACCAAATAGCAAGGAAATGAACCAAAACACATTTATGTGAAAACATTGTTCCTAAGCCACGGCTGATGGCGCTTTATGAAGAATTTTTATTAATTTTTGGATAAACACAAAATAGTTTTTATTTTATTATAATTGTAAAAAATTTCCTAAGAAAGATGCAATTTTTATTTTCTAACATCACGGAAAGAATTTCTGCAAAAGGCCCTATTTGGAACCGAAATTAAGTCAAATTTCCCAACATTTTTTTTAGTGTAGTTGCTCGTTTTACACCAGCAATTTTCAATAAACAAAGTTTAAATAAAATTATATCTTCAATGACACCGTTTTAATTTTCTTAAATACTGCTCGCTATTATTTGAACTAATGTCAAATTATACAAGATTTTCAAAAACGAAACTGCTTCATGTGCATAATTTTTATATTTAAATGAACGTAGACATGTTTGCGTGTGTACGAGTATGTGTTTCTAGCAACATACTCTCAACTTTAAGGATTCTCTAATTAATTTAACGAAACAAACCTGTTCATTTCATTTCAACGTGTTGCAATGCAGAAATGTTCATTCCTAATGATTTTCCTTTTTTTCCCCCAACTCAATATTTTAATATAATTATTTCCTTGCTTAATTTTATATAAAAATATATTTGCTCTTTTAGCGAATACATATGGGTTGTTTGTGGTTCTTTTTTTAATGTTTTGCAATTTCATTTAACGCAACATTGTTTGTTTAATGTTGCAAATTTCATTATTGGTTCACTGTCTTATTAAATTTTTCACATTAAACTTCTTTGCATTGCTGATTTGTGTAGCAAGGAAACCCACATTTTTAATTCCTCGTACTTTTATCATGATCATTACGATGAATAAGACGAGCAGTATGTTGATGATGATGATGGCATGTGACATGAACAATAATAAATGCAAGGACAGACATGTAACTAATGGAACTTGACTGTTAAATTGCAGCCATTGGTTTCATGGTGGTGGTAACTATTAAGTACAACATACATAAGTTATTACACATATACGGAAATATGCACATACAAACATACGTAGATATGTATGTGTCTAATAGGAAAGAAGGTTTTTTGTTTGGTTCATGTCATCAACAGAAGCAAAGGGATGTATAAATTAATGGTGACGGTTTCAAAACAAATTTTTCAAACAAACGTCTATTTTAATGAATATTTAGATTGAAGAACAAGAACTTTACAGCGTTTTTCAAAATACAGAAATAAATGATTTCAGATTTAAGTTTCAATCAAGATTGAGCAGAGATTTGAAAAAATAATATGGAATTAGTTTTTAATATAACAGAGATCTTTTCCAAATATTTTTGAAATTGTTGAATACTTTTTTATTTCTTTTAACTTTTAGCTCTTTTGGCCCTTTAAACGACCATGGGCTAATATGCTTGCCCATGGGTTTTTAGTAACATATAGAGTAAATATGGCAAAGTATGTTTTATAGAAAAAGATTGGGGCAACAACAATGTCGTTGAGTCTTTATCTGTTCCCAATTGTTATCTACGAAGATCCGAATTTGCGACCGTTCAAAGCAATCAGTTCCTTTGCTTCAATTCGTCCTGTGATTGTGTTGGATGCTATCCTTTTCGTGATTAGAGAAGTATTGTATTTTACTTGATAATTCAAATAAAAACCGATTTTTACATCTTTTCTGGAATTAAATAAATTGGGATACAAATGTCCTTTCAACCAATAGGTAACTAAAATTTCGTAGCGAAATTAGGGAGGTAAATTTTTTTCAGCAGAAAATGTTGGATTGTTAGCCGGTAAACCAACTTTAACTTCTTAGTGTTTGTGACCACAAAATTCTATAATTTGTGAAAAAATTTTTGATTTCAGTTCAGTCTCAGAATTTTTTTTTTTAAAACCTTTAAGCTACTTGTTATAGTTTTAAACATATTTGAAAATTTCCTTTTTTTTTATATTTTACACCAAATAGTCGTATGTGACAAAAATCAAATTTCACGATAGTATAGAAAAACAATAAAAATCTCAATTAACTAAAACAAGAAAATTAGAGATAAAATTACCATCAAAATGAAAACTGAAGTGAATTGATTAAAACTAAAGATATTGAACTATTTGATTGTAGGTATAGGCTGGCAATCCCTAAGCAATCCACGCGGGCAGTTAGAAACTTTCTCTACCTTTTGATATATTTTTATACCCTTCACCAAAAATGGTAAGGGTATTTATAGGTTTGTCATTACGTGTGTAATTTCCACAATATTTATATGAGGTCCATATAGTATATATATACTGGATCCTTATAATTAAAAAATTTAACTGAGCCCTGTCCGTCTGTCCGTCTGTCCGTCTGTCCGTCTATCCGTCTATCCGTCTCTCTTTACGTGAAATCCATTTTCTGAAGACACAAGAAGAGCTAGAGAATTGTTTCTTAAAGTAAAATGTAGGGATTTTTCTAAGGATGCTTCGTATTGAAAATCAGCAAAAATAAAAGTATCGATTCTGAAATGGATATATATACAAATAAATGAAGATATAGTTATATTCATTGCAGAAATAAATTTATAAATACACTAGGTGCCTCAGTAGTATTGAATACGGGGTCACGCGCATTGAATATGTGTCAGAGACAATAATTCAACACACGACCCATCGTGCTACTGAGGCTTGTTAGTTCTTTGTGTATATTACCTTAATAATAACTCAACGTATTTTTTCGTACAACCCCCTTTTTGTCACACATCTAAGCATGTGTGTATAAAAACACAAGGCATTTGCTTTTGAAAGATCAGCAGACTCAAATCGTTATTTGCTTTTACATACCAAGCAATATTCTACACACATAAAAATTTCATTTTTTTTTTCACCAAAGCACATTATAAACATAAACATGTATGTATGCACACAAACACTATACATACGTACCAGACAAGTAAACTCTGTGGAAAAAAATGTCGCACACTGATGATTACAAATATACTCTGATGTATTTATATGTATGTTAAAAATGCTTCTGTATTTATCCTTTAAAATGTTGTATATTTGTCAATTTGTTTTTCATTTTAAAAATTGAAATATATGTACATAGGCTTGTAACTATATTTGAAAATAATAAACAGGTTATTTTATACATATATATATACATATATATATATACATAATTGAAATGAGCCGTCGCTAAAAAGTATTTTGTCACCAGTAAAATAACTTTTCATTTATGAGGTGTTTTTTGAAATGTGTGTACATACATACATAAGTACCTATGTAATAGGTCAATAACGAAGAATAAATAACTTACATAATTACTATTTGAAATAGCCCTACGTTAGAACAATGAATATTGTTTTAGCCTTCTCGAAATCGATAAACTGATACGTTCTGTTAGGCTGATTGGATAATCTAAGTAAGTACATATGTATGTAACTAATATGTATAAAAGCTACATACATATGTATGTACATATGTATGTGTTTTTAAAAACCCCCTAGTAATTTGAATTTTCATCTAAGCAAGTAGGTTTGTACATATGTACTAAGCTTTAAGCTAACTCAAAATAGTGTTGACTTTTCAAATATCAAATTATTAGGTACCTACAGTTAAAATAATAGGTAATTATGTGTGTAACAAATAACAATATACATACATACATATGTAGGTACCTACATAGCAATTATATCAATATGTACATATAACAATATCAACTTTAAATCCGTGCTGAAATGAAAGTAACAAGCCAACATAAGGCAAACATATGTATGTACATATGTATGTAAAAATGTGCGTATAAATATAAAACAAAGTTACCCATCAAACCAAAAACTTCGATTTTGTAACGAATTTGAAAGTTTCGATTTGTAAAAATATGTCTTAACAATGTCGTTTAGACTATTCTTAATGTTTTCGTAATCATTTTTAATTGACTAAAGATCTGCACGTGATAAAACACTATTTATCTTGTAAATTTTATTAAATTTTTCATGTTAATTATATTTATCTATTGAACTAAAAATAATACAGTATTTTTCGGTTAATTGACCCTACGGTTAATTGGTTTCCACGCTTAATTGAACCACATGATCGGGCAAAAAAATATTGCATACGAAAACACATGTAAATTTCCTCGGATAATTGAACTCGGTTAATTGATTTTCCCGCTTAATTGGTTCAAAATTCATGTAATCAAAAATAAATTTCCTCTTACTTTTACCCGGTTAATTGCATTATTATTGAAAAATAATCTGGCATTTTTGCACATACATTATTGACATCATTTGTGAAAAAATTTGTGTTCAAGTTTATGTTTTTTTTGTAAAACCAATATATGAATTGTTTTTTATTTAGTTTATAAATTTAATTTTTTTGTAAAACTCATGTGCACACAAATAGTGCATTTAATAGTACATAGTATGTACCTACAATAATAAATACCTGCGATACACATATATGTACATTTTTTTCTGTTACTTGCCTTTTTTTTGTTTAAGGTAAAAAAAAATTATTTTGAAAAACTTAAAGTGCACATATGCGATTTCTTTTAATTCATTAGTATGTAGTTCCAATTATGCGTGATTTCTGTAATTGAACAAATTGTTCAATTAAACGGGATTCTTGTAATTGAACGAATTGTTAAATTAAGCGGGTATCGGCTAATTGGTTCCCCGGTTAATTGAACAAAAAGTTGTGCAAATTTTGATGTGCAATTAACCGAAAAAGACTGTATTAACGAAGTTTACCTGATTTTGCAATATAATAATAATAATAATTAAATTTTTTAAAAAAATGTTTCTCTTCACAAACTCAATTTAAAACTTGTAAACATCAAATAGGTATAACTTCAGACATAATACAGAAATGTCTTACGGTAGAAAAACAAAATAAATATTTTGTATTATTGCCCATGCGCCCAACCATACGTACAAATATATATTATATAATTATATGTGTGTATATATATATGTATGTATGCCTGAATGTTTTCATAAAAAGGGCATACCCTGCATTTTTAAAAGTAGAATTTTAATCGAAATCGTTAAGTATTTCCCTAACGAAAATCCGACTAAATACTACAGTGGCCACAAGTAATGCAAGAGTTCGCCTTTGACTCTCTCACACATATACATGTAAAAAAAGTGTTTTTAAAGGTAAAATGAGCAGAAGTCAACTAAAACGTTGCATAAACAAAGAAAAAGAACAATTAATTGAATATTTTATAACTATTGAAAAAGAAATTTTATAAATAAACAAATATGTATCAAAAAAAAATTAAATTTCTGTAGTATTTTCATTTAGGAAATATCATTGTTGATCTAACTGGTACATTTTGACTAGAGAAATAGTTGGGAGTTGCTCACCAGTGATCTCATCGGTCTGATCGTGTCAAGTGATTACCGTCAATGTCATCCGTATGTTCAAATCGTCAGTCGAGTGCATTGCTAGTTGTTAGGCTGGTAGTTAGAGGAAATGACTGGCAGCTCGCGAAATAGCTAGACATTCGCTAGCTACGCCGACTGCAGGGTATTTAAAATACTTGCAAACAATAATATTTATACACACAGAAGAAGCATTACATATATATGTAAGTATTTGTGTTGAAAATGTTAATGTTTGTTGAATTTTAAAGTTCTAACTAAGCTTGATGTTGATCTAATAAATATATTTGAGCTATCCATGAATAAATAATAGAAGCTGTCGATGGATGTTGAAAAAATTTCCATTATCTTTATTTTATGTATGTACCTACGTACTAGTAATGTTACGAATACTCGTATTCGATTTTTCGACTATTTGCTTATTTTAATATATTTTTATTCGTATTCGACAAGTAAGTATTTTGTTACCAGAAATTAAACATTTTTCCTTTTATGGGATGTTTGTTTCATATAAATTAGATCATTTCTAAACAAAATATGTTTCAATCAGCAGGTTTTCTTTTAAGCAAATGCAAGCAAGTGCTTTGAGATTGATCAAAAATAATAAATATAAATAACAATTTTTATTTTCAATTAAGCGTTTTTTACATATAAACAGTGCGTTCTTATCCGAATTCGACTTTATACACATATATTTACCGTGTAGTACCTACACCATACCATAGCGTTTTAATTTACTTTAGCAAAAATAAAATTTCGGTTCTGAGTTTTGATTACATATATACAATTTTATAAACCTTTCAAAAATAAATTTATAATAAATACTTATGTGCTCCAGTATTGAACTGAGGAGTCGCTCACTATAATTCTACCCACTAACCATTGTGCTACAGAGGCTTGTTAGTGTTGAATGTATATTAACTTAATTATAACTTTACGTATTTTTTCGTACAAACCCCTTTTTGTCACACATCTAAGCATGTGTGTATAAAAATACAAGGCATTTGCTTTTGAAAGATCACACACATTCAAATCGTTATTTGCTTTTAACATACCAAGCAGTGCTGCCACGACCAAAAAAATATTACAACCAAATATTTTGAAAAAGTTACCAAATGTGAAAAAATAACCAAATTTAAAATGCATATTTTATTAACAAAAAATATTTAAATTTATTTAAAGTAGCATTACATACAGTTTATTTGCATTTTATACATAGTTAAATAATAATTGCAAAACAAGAAAACGAAAAAAAAAAAAATCATACTAATAGTAAATGAAAAGGAGAAACTTAAATTGAAATCAGTTTTTTTTTATTTGAGCCCTTATTCGTAAAAATAGTTTTTTTTTATAAGAGTTAAACCTGCCAAATGTTTATACAAAATTCATTTGATTGAAAGTTTATAAATTAAAATTTTTTTTGGATAGGATCATTACAATAAACAAAATTTGTACTGCACATTTATAAATAATAAGAAAGGAAAAAAAGAAATTGTTTTTACATATTAATAAATTTCTTATTAATAAGTGAAAAACATAACAAGAAACTTAAATTTAAACAAACTTTTTAAAGTGTTTATTTATTTAAAATAAACAATATTTGTACTTCAGGAAAAAAATGTAATTGTTTTACAAAATTTTTCTTTTAAATCAAAAAATTAATAGATTTACAATTCACAGTATTGAGATTAGAAATTATATACGAATTTTCAATTCATATCTTTGGCAGACCGTAAATAATGGGCAACATTTTGATTTTTGCAAAACTGTTTCGATTGGATAATATTGTTAATAGTTTTAAAATCAAGACTATTACGAAATTTGGTTTTGTTTAAATTAAGCTGTGAAAACATTCTTTCGGCTGCAGCAGAACTATGTGGCAATGATAATAAATTTTGTACGAAATAAAAAAGTTGTTCAAAAGTTTTTTCGTTCGTCCCATTTTTGTTTTGAAAGTTGTCAGGTCTAGTTAGATGTGAATCATTGAATATTTTTTGATAACACAGAGCAGATCATTTAGTAGTACGGAGAGGTGTTGACAGTGTTGGGACCCAATCGTACTATGAACAGGTAATTAAAAATTTTCAAAAATTGTTTTCAAAGCTTAACAAGTTATATATATAGTTAAAAAATATTCAAACGAAAAAAACTAACCAAAATGAAAAAATATTCGCATCTCACATTAAAAAATAACATTACCAATTTTTGTTAGAAATAACAAAAAACGGCAGCTCTGATACCAAGCACTATTCTACACACATAAAAAATTTCAATTTTTTTTCACCAAAGCACATTATAAACATAAATATGTATGTATGCACACAAATCGTTTTTAGAACACTATACATACGTACCAGACAAGTAAACTCTGTGGAAAAAAATGTCGCACACTGATGATTACATATATACTCTGATGTATTTATATGTATGTTAAAAATGCTTCTGTATTTATCTTTTAAAATGTTGTATATTTGT
The DNA here is from genome assembly GCA_947311025.1 of Lypha dubia. Taxonomy (NCBI): domain Eukaryota; kingdom Metazoa; phylum Arthropoda; class Insecta; order Diptera; family Tachinidae; genus Lypha; species Lypha dubia. The sequence goes on from OX371264.1 coordinate 55,645,080, forward strand.
CAATTTGTTTTTCATTTTAAAAATTGAAATATATGTACATAGGCTTGTAACTATTTTTGAAAATAATAAACAGGTTATTTTATACATATATATATATATATATATATATTTTTTTTTAAATTAATATACACAAAGAACTATCTAGCCTCAGTAGCACGATGGGTCGTGTGTTGGATTATTGTGAGCGATTCCTCAGTTCAATACTGGAGCATTTATTTATTTTAAATTTATTTCTGAAAGGGTTATAAAATTGTATATATGTATGTAATCAAAAATCAGAACCGAAATTTTATTTTTGCTAAAGTAAATTAAAACGCTATGGTATGATACAGGTGTAGGTACTACACGCTAAATATACATTTGTGTATATATATATACATAGGTATATATGTATTTTTCGGTTAATTGCACATCAAAATTTGCACAACTTTTTGTTCAATTAACCGGGGAACCAATTAGCCGATACCCGCTTAATTGAACAAATCGTTCAATTACAAGAATCCGCATAATTGGAACTACTAATGAATTAAAAGAAATCGCATATGTGCACTTTAAGTTTTTCAAAATAATTTTTTTTTTACCTTAAACGAAAAAAATGCAAGTAACAGAAAAAAATGTACATATATGTGTATACGCAGGTATTTATTATTGTAGGTACATACTATGTACTATTAAATGCACTATTTGTGTGCACATGAGTTTTACAAAAAAATTAAATTTATAAACTAAAAAACAATTCATTTGCAATTAACCGGGTAAAAGTAAGAGGAAATTTATTTTTGATGACATGAATTTTGAACCAATTAAGCGGGAAAATCAATTAACCGGGTTCAATTATCCGAGGAAATTTACATGTGTTTTCGTATGCAATATTTTTTTGCCCGATTATGTGGTTCAATTAAGCGTGGAAACCAATTAACCGTAGGGTCAATTAACCGAAAAATACTGTATACATAATTGAAATGAGCCGTCGCTAAAAAGTATTTTGTCACCAGTAAAATAACTTTCCCTTTTATGAGGTGTTTTTTGATATGTACATACATACATAAGTACCTATGTAATAGGTCAATAACGAAGAATAAATAACTTACATAATTACTATTTGAACTAGCCCTACGTTAGAACAATGAATATTGTTTTAGCCTTCTCGAAATCGATAAACTGATACGTTCTGTTAGGCTGATTGGATAATATAAGTACATACATACATATGTACCTAATATGTATAATAGCTACATATTTCTACATATTTCATTTAAAAATATTTCTCGAATAATTTGCACAGAGTAGGTACATTTTCCAAAAAAAAAAAAAAAAGTCATAAAAAAGTAGTACATAAAATGTACAAAAACATATTAATTTATATATATATGTATGTACATATATGTGTGTATGTTAAAAATGCATTTGTATTTAGAAGTAAAAAATATGTGATTTGTTTTTCATTTTAGATTCCTTTTAAACTCAGTGAGAAAAAAAGTAATGATAAAATATGCACACATACTGCTTACAGTATTATCAAAGGATATTAACAAAGGATATACAGGCTTATTACATTCTGCGAATCACATATATATGCATTGGTGAAGGGTATATAAGATTCGGCACAGCCGAATATAGCACTCTTACGTGTTTTTAATAAAAATATTTAAAAAAATATAACAATTTGTTCGAGATATTTTCAATAATTTTTATTTAAATTTTTTTATATGCTGCATTTTGTTGGGTGCTAAAGTCAACTCATCAGTAGATCTTTTTTTTATAAAGTTCTTAATTTTCTATGCTTATGCACGAACTTTTGCAATTCTCATTTCTTGCTTGAGAGTTTGTGCAATGTTAAAGATCTACTGATCTTGTAAGTATTAGCACCCAACAAAATGCAGCATATATGTACATATACAATCCACCGCACAAAAATTAAAAAAAAAAATTTTTAAATTATTTAAATAAAAAAATTTGGATTAAAAATCATACAATACAACTAAAAACTCATAACTTAATTATTAGACCATATTTTTTAAATTTACTCATTTAGAAACAGAAATTGATGAAAATCGATCCAATCAACATCATGAATTTTTCTGATTAAAATTAGTGTGGCATTTTACTTATTGATGTTAAACTGTTTAAATGATAGCACAGGTCACTAAAAACTGTATCAACAGAGATTTTTACAGTTACCAGCTAAAGTACACAATGTCGCCTTCCTTCGTCGGTTAGCAAAGCCGTCGTCGAACTAAAACAATTAACAAAATGCCTGCTAAGGCAATAACAAAAAAAGGGGCAGGGGTAATTATAGAGAATGTTCCGCGCGCTTTTATAAAATGTTGCCAATCTAGTTAATTATAAACGAAATGAAGGAAACAAACTAAAGCTGAAAATCTTCTACCATCCATTAGAACATCAAAACATAAATACATTTGGCAAAAAAAAAATTAAGAAATGGCATATATGATAATTTCGCTAAACAATTCGAAAGGAAATTTTCCATATTTATATCGACTTGAACAACTTACAAAAGAATATTAAATTTATATCAAAAATGAGGCCCAAGGGGTTATTTAACAATTGATTGGTAAAAACTTAACAATACCCTGTGCATATTTATGTATATGTTACATATGTATATGTGAATATTTATACACATGTGTGGTTATACAACAATGGAAACAAAAAGCTTACATTGTAACATAGATAAACTTTTGTGGAATTAACAATAACACAAAATTTAATTATATTCACAAGGGTCAGCTGGAGGCTAAACGAAATACGGACAATGAGACAAACACACACACACACACATATATATTACATGTATATGGAAGTATATCTATGTCATTCTAAACTTTAGAAACTAAAGTGTCAATTATTACAGTGAAAATGCTTTAAACGCATAACTGAAACTTATTTAAAAAAACGGTATCAGACCCTTAAGTAGTTAAAATAAAGCCTATTTAACCCTCAGCGTACCAACTTGTGTCTGTGAGACAAATTTTCATCTGGTAGCGTAAATATTTGGCATATCGCAACCGAACTTCCTTAGTTTTATTTTGCATATCTTTTGTTTGGTTTAAGAAAAAAAGATTTTAAATTATTAATTATTCAAATTTTTAACATCACAACAAAAAAAAAAAAAAAAACAAACAAACTAAACTAGCAACATGTGTCGTCTCAAGGACACATTCAGTTCGAAAACACTTTTTACGCGTTCTGCTAGTCTGATTGAACATGCTAATGTTTTTCAAAAAATAAAAAACTCCTAGTAATTTGAATTTTCATTAATTCAATAAAACTGAACTTAAGCCTAATAATAATAATTTCTCATTTATGAATGTAAAAAAATATTAATTTGCAATATTTGTTTTCGCATAAAATTCAGGCAAATAGAAAAGATCAAATATATGGATGCTACAAAAAACTTATAAGAAACTTGCAAATAAATTAAAAAAAAAATAAGAGTGCTATATTATATTATTTATATAAAATATAATTTATATAAAATAAACGAAAATATGTGTCAATTAAACGGGGTTTCTTTTAAGCGGATTTTCTTTTAAACAAATGTAATTTTTTTGAAATTTCAAATTGATAAATACATAAGAACTTTTATTTTCAATTAAGCAATGTTTTCTATTGACCAACGTGCTCTTATCCGAATTCGACTGTATACATATATACATCTTCATTTATTTGTATATATAATTCAATATTAGAACCGATATTTTATTTTTGCTGATTTTCAATACGAAGCATCTTAACCTTCCTGACTATTTTTGTTGTCTATAAGACAGACGCATACTTTTTTGTTGATTACATTAAAACAAAAAGTGGCAACGCTCTTATGCTCTCAGTATCTTCGCGAATATTCATTACTCACCGTTTAGTGTAACAACTGCGTTTGAATTGAAGTTTCGTACCAGCGCTGGCTGATCAGTTTGTCAGTCTTCTTTCGTATTATACCTTTATTATGGTGACGCATAAAATATTATCAGCAGTATAAGTTTGGGTGGTAGGTCTTTTGGGTGACCGTAGATATATATGTTAGATCTAACACTCTCATGAACTTATGCTATCTGATATTTTTTTCTATTTTTTCATTCCTGCCCACTTCGATCTGTGAACAAAACGGTGGTTTCAACGAATAAAAATGAAACACGCCTCAGTATCAAGATCCAATACTGGGACATTGTCATATAATTGTCTTAAGACCCAGGTCTCCATCTCTTCTGGTGGCTTTGGAAAACTGATTCCATATAAAGACTTACGGACATAACTTGAATTTCTGTAAAGATCCAGAGTATATCGTCCCCTCAATATAACAATAGCGTATGTGCTATATATAATAGCGTATTATACGCTATTGTTATATTGAGGGGACGATATATACTTTATGAGTCTTATATGAATATTGTGGAAATTAAACACGGAATGAAAAACAAATAAATATTTTTGCTGAAGGGTATAAAATGCAAAGATACAAAGACACAATACCAATTAATCCATGTGATTTTTAACATGTGATTTTATTTTATAAATGCTTTCAATTCTTTCTTTTTTATTATAAACTAGCTGAACCCGGTGTGCTTCGCTACCCCCCTCGTTATAAAATAAAATTCCTATTGTGAAAATTTAATTACGATTAATTTTTGTATATGTATTGGATTTTGCCACGCAAAATCAGACTTCAGACTTCACAGTGTCACCCGCCTGAATGATCTGAAGATTCCCTGAAAACTTCATCAAAATCGGCCTAGCCGTTTTGGAGTCCATACTTTACATACATACACACATCCTGTTTTATATATATAGATTTCAGCCTTTTGTTGGCTTGCCTTCATATACTTACTTGTATTGTATAAAATACTTGAGTGCCCTTGTGGGATAGTGTATTTTTCTCAACATACTATAACTATTTGTTTATTGTAGTAATAAAAACTTTATATGCAAAATAAATAAATAAACAAACAAAAAAAAAAAAAAAAAAAGACCTCATGCGAGAATACATCATGTTGTATATTTTCTTTGATTGTATCTACTGATGAAAACCATTATTATAGAAAGACAAACTTAAATGCGGTCTACTTTGTTGAAATCTTTGCTAGAAAGTTTATTCAACTCCCACATGCAAACATGTCTAATAAACAGTTTGTCAACAAAACTGTTAACAATTATTACATGCGATTTGTACCTGCAGACACAATTTCAAATTTAATTTATATTAAAGATTGTCAACAATATATATAAATATTCATGCATATTCGACTGGAATTGGGATGCATGGAATTATAGATGAACTAAAATTGGGGACTTGATGGTTTAAAAAAGTTTACATTTAAAAACTTTACAAAACTTCCACTTTCATATATCCGTACCCAGATTTTAAATTTTCAATTGAAAAGAAATTAATTTAAAATTAATTTTATACACCAAATATCCTACCAGTGTATCATTCTTCAAACAATCTATGTTCAGAATGAAAGCATTCTATAGATGTCGCCCCTTTTTGCTTCTGTGAAGATGGAAAAAAAAAGAGTCAAACTGATGACAGGTCTGATGCTGACAAATAACTTAGGTTACGTTTTTTCTATAACAAATAATGTTGTCCTTTCAACGTCATTGAAAATTTTATAAAATTTATACTTAAATTGGTTGCTAAAGCTATTTTTCTATTCTAACTAGACTGAGTTTGAGTGTCTGGAGAACATAAAATGTTTCGCAATTCAAGTGTATCTGTAATATAGAAAAAATTACTTCAAAAATTATATGCAAAGAGTTGATCTTAAAAGTTCACTAAACGTGATATTACAGTGGGCTTCAGAAAACATAAAAAATCATATTTTTAAGGTTTTTAATATAAAGTTTGTGTATTTATTTTTAAATTTTATCCCTTAATATAATCAAGATGTTTATATTTTCAGCTATTTATAGATTTTTAATGTCTGTAAATTTTAAATTTAATCTTTAATTTCATTTATGTTAAAAAAATTTTCTGAAACGTCATATTTTTTATTAAATTTTACGATAAAGATATTTTTTTGTTTATGTTTACTATTACCCCAAATGGTGACTGGGCAAAAACTGATGATGAAAAAGGTGCACTTTTTGTTAAACACTTAGAAAAAGTTTTCACTCCGAATATTTCTGCTGATATTGTTGAACTGCCACCAGTCGTCCCTTTACCAGAAATACCGATGAGATTTAACATGACGGAGATTGAAAATACTATTACTAATCTTAACACCAGAAAAGCCCCAGGTGTCGACAAAATAAGCAACAAAATGCTTCAAGAATTGCCTTACACTGCAAAAAGAATAATACTATTCATTTTTAACAGTATTCTACGCCTAGAACACTATCCTAAAGAATGGAAGGTTTCGCTAATTACTATGATACCAAAGCCCGGCAAGGACCATACAAAGGTTGAATCCTATCGGCCTATTAGTTTACTGTCTAACATTTCAAAACTATTTGAAAAGCTGTATATGAGCAAGCTGATGCCTATAGTGACTAGTAATGGATGTATTCCAGATCATCAATTCGGTTTTCGCAGACAACATAACACAATTGAACAAACTCACAGACTTGTGAATGTCGTTAGAGACACTTTTGAAAAAAAGAAATACTGCTCTGCGCTCTTTATTGATGTCTCACAAGCTTTCGATAAAGTATGGCACGAAGGTCTTTTCAATAAATTAACACAAAATCTACCAGCAAACATCGTAAAGCTTTTAAAAAGCTATTTGATGGAACGTAAATTTGTAGTTAGGGAAGGCAATTTTTTAAGCCCTCCGCAGTCGATTGAAGCCGGAGTCCCTCAAGGCAGTATCTTCGGACCCTTACTTTATTTAATATATGCCTCTGACTTACCGTTAAGCAGTAACATTCATACATCAACATTTGCTGATGATACGGCTTTTCTAAGCATTCATGAAAATCCTGTAGAAGCTTCCCGGAATCTACAAGGGTACATCTCAAAATTGGAAACATGGCTAAAAGAATGGCGGATAAAAGTGAATGAGCAGAAATGTGTACACGTTACTTTTACTTTACGCAGGGAAACATGCCCGCCTATAAAAATTAACACCGAGACTATACCACAACACACTGTAGTCAAATATCTAGGCGTTCATCTTGATCGTCGTTTAACATGGAAATCGCATATAGACGCAAAGTTGACTCAAATGAAATTAAAAACAGCTCAAATGAATTGGCTTATTGGAAAAAATTCTATACTAAGCCTAGACTGTAAACTACTATTATACAACGCGATCCTGAAACCAATATGGTTCTATGGAATCCAGTTATGGGGCACTGCCTCAGCATCAAATGTCGAAAAAATTCAAAGGCGACAAAATAAAATTCTACGTACAATTACAGCATCCCCCTGGTATGTCAGAAACCATCGAATTCATAAAGACCTAGACGTTCCGTTGGTGAAGACAGTATTTTCAAAACACGCGAAAAAATATATAAAAAAACTTGAGTTGCACCCAAATCCACTTGCGCGCAATATTCTTCATTATAGAGGCCACACCCGGCTGAAAAGAAGGGATACTCTTTTTCTCAGCCGTTCACGAGAAATGTAAAACAACAAAAATTAACCGTTGAAATTAAAAATATTGTTTAGCATTGGCTAAACTTATATTTAATATTTTTTTAGATTTAAGATTTGAAAAACTTATTGATAATTCAATTTAAATAATTAAAGATTCAATAAATAATAAAATTATCACAAAAAAAAAAAAAAAAAAAATGTTTACTATTAAATGCATGCTAGCAATATTTTGTTTCGATTACAATTAAGTTGCTCTACCACCACCTACCCCCACCACCTCTTCTTTATATAAGAGCGTCCAAAACAAACAACTTAAAAAAGAAAAATATCATTAACAACAAACAACTTCAAGTTTAATATGGAAATGGTGTAAATAAATTTATGTATATTATCTGTAACCAATTTAATGGCTTTAGCCTGATTTTTTTTTTATAATTTCCTCTTTCTCTCTAAGACTGCATAAAAATAATTTGCTTTGATTGCCAGTTAAATGTCTAAGGAATTGTTACGTTTATTTAGTTTGGAAAAAAAAGAAACTGTTGAAATTTCCAAACAAACAGACAAACTCATCAATGACAACAACAGAAAGTAACCATAAGTTTTTATTCTTCTGCTTTTACCCTCCCCTTGTATTTATAATAATAAAGTAAAATAAACAAATGTGATGAAGAAAAAGTCGGTATAAATATAAAAGACAGAATTAGCCAAAAGCTCATAAAATTGTATCAAAACAAAGTGTAAAGAAAAAGTATGGCAAATGATTGATATTGAAAAATGAATAGAATTGTAGGCGATACGATGAAAATAAAAATAATGGTTGAGGTATGGGGACAGTTGATGCGATACCTTAAAGGTTGAATAAAAAAGAAGAAATTACAGGCACACACACAGTGGTTAGATTACGTTGAAATGCAAACGTTATAAACGTTTTCCAAAAAAGAAAATTTATTCCATATAATAAATAGGCAGACAAGTTTTTTAGTGATGAACTTAATACACTCATTATACAACCGATTTTGGCAAAACATGTATCAAATTATAAAATAATACAATTCTCTATGAATATTAAAAATATATTTACTAATGTACATCTAGAATACGGTGAAATGTGTCAGCAGTTTTACCATTTTTTTCCGCAATTTCAAACATTTCTAGCCACTTTTGAAAAAAAAAATTTTAAGAACGAACAGTTTTTTTAGGTTTTTGCTAATATTTTTTTTCTACTGTAAACATATCCATTCCTAATTTGTGTACTTCAGGCGGCATTACTTAGAATTTAAAGCATCTACTCCATAAATGACATACGTTTTAAATAATTCTGATTAAAAGCGTAAAAGTGGGATATTTCTTGCGACTAATTTCGCAAATTTCTGTATCTTTTTTATTGCTTTTTATTAATGTGTTATTTCCTTACTTTGTAACATAATTCTTGTAGATCAATAAATATCCATTATCTGTGTGATTTTTTTTTTATCATCCTAAATAATTGAATTAAGAAGTTTATTATTTTTTTGTAGCTCGATTGTAATCCGTAGAACTTCTTGCTCTTAATGCAGAGATTGATGTCATTAAAATTAAATTAATGAAAACTCAAGTCTCTAGTCAGCCATTATTCATACTTTTTGTATCTTGAATATTTAAAAGACGCGCAACCAGCAACGCTGACAATATGCCAGTTACTCTACAAGATTACAAGTATTATATTGGAAAAAATACAACAACAACAAAAAAAACTCTATTGATAATCGACACAAAAACTAAATAAATTGTAAATAACTTCCAAAGAAGCAACAACTTTTTATTTTGTAAGAACTGCTCATGTTCTGCATGTTACATGGGGAATGCAAAACAGCAACCAGGGAACAACAACAACAACAACAAGTGAAACATCTTAAAAATGTTAAAAAATGTATGTGACACAGGTTTAAGAAATACAACAGAGAAATAGAGAAAAGAAATTTGATGCATCACTAAGACCATCGATAAGATGGGCAGGAGCCCAGCTGTTCCATGAGAAACATGTGCAAGAAGCGTGAACATGAACAGCTACTTCTTGTATTCCATTGGCAGATTGGCTTGGGGATTAGAAAACACATTTGGGAAAAAAATATATAAAAATAAAATCGAAAAAAAGAAACAAATGTTTTGTGCAGCATTAAAAGTATAGAACTTGTTAAGTTTCCGGATCTGTTGTTGCTGCTGCTGCATTTGTTGTTTGGTTTGGTTTGGTTTTTATTTAAGCCAACATAATCCTCCAATAGGGAAATTCTGAGTAAAAGCACTTAAGAAGTATTTATGCGTTTGTATGGGTGGGGATCAACAAATCAATAAACACAAAGCAAGTGTGTATGTAAGTAATGTGCTTGTGTTTTACGAGCCAGTGTAAAGTGAGTTTAATCATCTTAAAAAATGTTTTAAGTGCAGATCTTTTGCATATGGCAAAGGTTATTTTAAGTGTCAGTTGAAAGTTAGCTTTACTAAAATATAATTTTGTTAAAATATGAAGTGCGCTACGAAGTGCGCAGTATTTTATAATTAAGTGAAACTTATTAAAGACCTCTTAAACATTTAATATGAGTCATTTTAATCATTAGATGGTCAAATACCCTTAAAAGGAAAATTGTTAATGGCAAAGCAATCTGTTAAAATGCATTTTAAAAATATTGATTCAAAATGTTAATACTTGGCTTATAAATAAAATTACAATAAATATATAATATTTTCATTAAATTTACAAAAAAATAAAAAAAATATGCTACTAAGCATTCAACTCGTAAAGTAATGCATGCAGCTTGTAAATTGTTTTAGAAATTGCAACATTTGGCCACGTTTTTGTCAGAATCTTCAGACTCAGAATTTAAGGCACCATTTAGCATTCTTTATGTTTAAGATACTAAAGAAAATCGATACCTGAAAGAAATCCCGTACTTGTTTTGCGAATACCCATTATTTGTAGAAAGACACTATCAATAGAATATCGCTAGCTAAAATGCAAAAAGGTGTAACTAGCAAAAAAATTCAAAATCGAGTTTTTGATTAATTATTATGAATGCCATTATTTCTTAGCAAAATTTTACACTTCTGCGATCAAAAATGAGGCTTTTATTAACAAAAAACAAAGGGACGTGTTTATAGTTTTCATTTTAAAAAGTTTTTCTTCTCCTGCAAAATTATATTTTTGTTACATACGCCCGCATATTTGCATTTAAGCTAACGATATGGAATAATTATCACGTTTAATATAATAAAATAAATGATGATGAAAAAATTTAGAAAAGTGCTACCCTGGCACCCTCTCGAATTACAAGCATATTGTATTTTATACAAATATAAATGAATTTGTTTACGTTTTGGTGATTTATTATCATGTGCCGACTTTTTTTAATCTAAAAAATAATGTAATTTCTAATAGAAATTTTTTGTTTTTTTTTTAATTTTTTGTCATTTTGACGATTTATAATTTTAATGATTTTATTGGATTTTTTTTTTTCATTTTTCGTTTAGAAGTTATTTTGCGTTTATGCGCATTTTTTTTTAATTTTGCGATTTTACTTGCTTTTCAGGTTTAATTTTCCTTTTGACGATTTTTACCATTATTGATTTTTGTTTCATTTGTATCTTTTTTTAATAAGAAGTTTGTTCCTGTTTTGGCGAATATTTTTCGTTTTTTTTTAATTTTTCCTGTTTTGACAATTTTTTTGTTTTGACGATTTTGATTAGTTGATAAAAATTATTTTTGTATTGATACTTTTTTCTGGTTTTGTCGAGATTTTTCGTTTTCTTTTTCTTGTTTTTACAATTTTTGGTTTGGTGATTTTTGAAGTGTAAACTTCTTTTAGCGCAGTACGCATATTTTTAGACGAGACCAAATATCTGAACTCGCGACACCGTGATGAGACGCTAAATAAAAACGACACCGTTATGAGACGCTAAATAAAAACGACACCGTGGTGAGACGCTAAATAAAAACGACACCGTTATGAGACGCTAAATAAAAAGAAACGTGACATTTTTTTTGTATAGTCTATGATGACTATACAGCATTGCCACTTTGGAAATTGTTGAAATTTTTAGTGTTGCCACTTTCCCAGGAAATTTTCCGGCATTTCTGGGATTTTGAGGGGATTTTTCCTAGTTCTTGGGAATTTCCGAAGGTGGTTTGTGTCTTTGCTTAGACTATGTGTCTCGGCTAAACTCAAGTGTTTCTTGGCTAAGTTTCCAAACAAGCAAGTGTCGTCGAATAAGCGGATATATACATACATACATATATGTATATATAAATTTATTTTGTTCTACAAGTATCGCAGTATTAAAGGTAGGTGGTGCATTTTTGCTATTGAAGTGAAAACTTCTTTTAGCGGGCTACGCATATTTTTAGATGAGACCTCTGAACTCGCAACACCGTTACGAGACGCAGCTATAGTGTGTGCATATATGCATGTACATATTGCAGACCACGCACGCGTCTACATAATTAAAAACAAATATGCGTACCCCGCTAAAAGAAGTTTACACTTCAGTTTCTGTCGGCACTCCCGGAGTGCTACTCGTAATTTTTAATATAAAAAAGGGTCTTTAAAAATATTTTTTTTTTTTTGTAGCTGGGTTTCAAATTTTTTCGACTTTTTTCTATTGAAGATTTTATTCGCTTGCGCGATTTCATTCATTTTTATTTTAATTTCGTTTTCCTTTTGACATTTTTAGTTTTTTTTGTTTTGGTGGCTTTTTTTGTTATTTTTCTTTTGTACCATTAAGCAGTATTTCCAATGACGGTGAAAAAAATATTCTACCAGAGAATGGAACTATTTTCAATTGCTTAAACAAACATTCTAATAAAAATTAAATTTATATAAATAAAAATGAATTGCTGTTCGTTAGTCTCGCTAAAACTCGAGAACAGCTGGACCGATTTGGCTAATTTTTGGCCTTGAATTATTTGTTGAATTTTAGAGAAGGTATAAACGTACTTTTGGTACTTTTTTGTTTTTGGTACTTTTTTTTAATGAATTTGATGAAATTTGATGGGGTACTTTTTAAGTGTTAAAAAGGTATAAAATTTGTACTTTAGGTAGGTTTTCTTTTTATTAGGTTTTTTACATTGACTTACAGCGTACTTTCTTGGTGGAAAAATAATGAAAATCTGTCACTTTTGGTGCTATTATAACTTTTTATTAAAAAAAAGTAAAATTGTTTTTACAATAACGTACATTCATAAAGTATAATTTTTTGGGTGTAATATAAGTAAAAGCAGGTACTTTTGGTGCGTTTTGCTTTTAGTACTTTTTGTTTTTTAATTAACATGTAGCGTGAACGAAGTCACGGGTAAAATCTAGTATTTAATAACTTTAAAATATTGATATTTTTACGTTGTTTTTTGTAACTCAAAGTAGCATGTACCTTCCTCCAATGGCATCGCGAAGTCAAAGTATTTAATTAGAATGCTAAATTGTTTCATTCCCATTACGAAATGTTGTTCTTTCACTGCATTATTTATTACTTCCTTAAAATATATAATGTCACTTAATTCATTGCAGATTTTATTTATTTATTTTATTTGCAGATGTGAAAATAGATTTTTTACAAAATATTATTTGAAATAAATTCACAAATTATGTGTATGTATGTCATTTGCTGGTATGTGTGCACGTAGTAAATATCCTTCATATCCTTAATAATGGTGTTCATGATTCAAATACTTACATGCATAATTTTTCATATTTTATTTAATGCAAGTTTTTGGAGATGACAAATAATAGATAATTTAAGTAAATTTTGCACACACAGCACATGCTCGTAGATTATTTAAAAGGGTTTGTTTTTTTTTTTAAATTGCAGGAAAAATAAATTAAACTATCTGTGTACTAATGCATCAAGCTTAGTGGCAAAAAAAACAGTAAAATAATTATTTGAACGTCAATCTATAAAGACGGACATTAAAATATTATACAAAACCATATGAGAAATAATTATATTTACAAGGGTACAAAAAGACATTTTGTTACTTAAGTTTCGGGAACTTATTTTTTAACAATTTAAATTTCAACAGGTAAAAGCATATTCTTGAGAAGACAATTAGACATTGAAATTTTTATCTACATGTGGTGCCTGTCAGGGACAATTTTGGAAGATTTTTATTTAAAATTGCCTCTTTTCTTCATCCTATTTCTTTCATTGTCACATTTTTTAAATTCCGGTATCATTATAAGAAACAAAAGGAGATTTTTCGATAAAATTAATAAATTCAATTAATGTTTGCGTGACTGGAAAAAGATTATAATAAAATATTTTGGAAATTAATTATCTATTCTAAACGGATTGCACAAAGACTTTGCAGGGAGTAATTATATTAAAGCAGGAAAAAAATAGAATTCCCTATTGCACAGTGGGTCATTTTTAAAAAATAAATGGTAATAAATTTGCCATTTCGAAGCTACTGATAGGGTGTAAGTTATCACTTCCCACTGCATTCGACTTTAGTAAAGAGCACGTTCACATAACATCATATTGAGTGACGAAAGAAAAATTTAAATGATCACCAGCATTGGCATTTACCGTATTTGAGGAAAGATTTAAGTAATTGGGATTTGCTTGAATTACGGGGATGTTAGTAAACGTTGTGTTAAGCGTATTTGCATCATCAAGGCAGCTAACATTGTCATTCGCATTGCCTATTCCTATTTCACGAATAGCATTCCAAGTTTGTTGGGAATTGATAGCATTACTGAACCGATTAAAATAATATTCTGTTTTGGCATGTTTTATTTGGTAATTAACATTTTATATCTTTTCTATCTGGCGTATGCTAAGTCCCCTTAATGTATAGCAACCTTAACACATTTCGAAAACCAGGGTTTTTGTTTCTTTTTTTTTTTTTTTTTTGTTTTAGCGGTACTGTCAAATCAAAAAGTTGCTGAATATAACGCTCTAAAAATAAAGAGTACTCATCAACGGAGGACAGAGAAAAAATGTTACTCCACGGAATAGATGATGAGTATTCACAGATTTGATTGAAGTCTATTTGTTTGAAATCACGATAACTGAAAAATTGTTCTATTTGTTGGACTTGAAACTTGTAAGTTAAAAAGATCAGGTCGTGTTTAGAAAAACAAGGAGCCGATATCTGATCATACAAAATGATGCTAGCAGTGTTGGAAACGAAGAAAAGGTCAATATACGTTCTTGTTGTGGATGTATGGTGCGTAGGGCATGTCATGTTAACTGGATAAAGACCAAGCGATAGCATGTCATCAACAAGACTCATCTCGGCCAAAATATTTGAATTAAAGTCGCCAGTGATAACTATATCAGCATATTCAGAAGCAAGATTATTAAGTGATTTTTTAATGTATTTTTTCGCGTGTTTAGAAAATACTGTCTTAACAAACGGAATATCGAGATCTTTGCGAATTCGATGATTTCGGATATACCATGGGGCTGCTGTTATAGTGCGTAGAATTTTGTTTTGTCGCCTTTGAATTGTTTTCTACATTTGATGCGGAGGCAGTGCCCCATAACTGGATTCCATAGGCCCGTATTGGTTTTAGGGTCGCATTGTATAATACAAGTTTACAGTCTAGGCTTGTTGATCAAGTGCGATATGCATAATGCTTATATATAAAAAAATTATTTTGTATTGTTTTTTTTTAACATTCTAATACAACAAAATTTTTGTAATCATTCTCGCAAACTAAATAATTCCGCATTATTTGTGTCACCCCATAGTGCAAATAATATATATTTTTATTTGTCATCCTATTTTAATCATTATTTAATTCTTAGTTTAATTAACTTGTTTCTTTGAACCTTTATAACAACTCGTACATGTAGTTGTTCACAACAACTTTTTTTAATTTATCATCCGCAGGTACGATTAACGCCATAAATATGTAACTTTTTTGTTTGCTAAAAGTTGATATCTTAATGTGTCTACTGATAATGATTGTGAGAATATCACGCTGAATTATAATTACAATTAATTGTATTAAGAACATATATACAACAACACTACTCGACAATTCTGAACTTTTTGCTTTTTTTAGCAGAAATAAATATTATTTTGGAGAAGTAAATTAAGTTTAAGTTCTCTACGTGGAATTAGTTCGTAAATCCATCGTTAACATTTCAGAAAAACAACAGAGCTGGTGACAGATAATCCAAAAATCTTTAGCCAAGCTTTTTGCAAAGTTATAAACACATAAAGATTCCCATTAAGGTTTAATTAATAGTGTCTGCTATGAAGTGAAAGCTTTAAATTTTTTTTTTTGCATTTGTGTGGTGCAGTGTAGGCAATTAGTAAATGGTTGATAGTTGCCATTCTGGGGGATTAATTATACTTTAAATAATGTTGTTTTTCTAGTCTCTTATCAGTGACTTACTGTTGTAATTATTTAGCTGTGTCATTAAAATGTTTCAGTTTGTTTTTCTGCTTAGTTGCATTTTTCTTTTTGTTTTTCGTTTGAATTAGTTTTCTTAAAGTTATTAGAAAAATAGAAAATAAAATGAAACAAACAATAACAATTAAGAAGGCGAAATGGCACGGCTTCATCTGTATGCTACTTTATATCAATTTTGATTTTATAGCAGTGATTCTTTTTTGATATTTTAATGGAAGTTTTCAATAAAGGCAAATTCGGTGTTATAAAGGGTGTTTTTTTATAGAGTAACACAAGTTTAAATCATAACAAAACAAGGAAATATATTTTTAATATCAATGAAACGGGCTTTATTGGAAAGAAAATTTTATGAAATTAATGTTTAAATAATATTTAAATATGATTTCTGCCATGTGGCCGGCTGGCGCGTAAAAGGCACAATCGGGAACACCAATTTTCAACAATTTTTCGCAGCATTTGCGGCCGTAGTTTGCCAATAACTCTTCGTAAGTTGATTTTCAGCAGTTCAATTATTTGCTGTTTATCGACGTACACAAGTGAGTTAAGATAACTCCAAAGAAAATAATGAAATGGGGTTAAATCACACGATCTTGGTGACCAATTAATTAGGCCGTTACGTGAAATTATTTTTTCATCAAAAGTTTCTTTAAGTAAATCAATTGTAGCGCCCGTTGTGTGGCATGTGGCTACGTCCTTTTGGAACCACATATCAGCAAGCTTAATGCTACGTAATTGAGGTACGAAAAAATTGCGAATCATGTTTCTATACCGTTCACCATATACAGTATCATTCTGACCATCATCGTTTTTGAAAACATGTGGCCCAAGGACTCCGCCAACCCATAAATCGCACAAAACAAGACATTTTCTGTGGATGTAGTGGTGTTTCCACTCACTCCAAATGCTTCAATTCTGCTTATTTACGTACCCATTGAACCAGAAATGGGCTTAATATCGGAAAATGAAATTTTTAATGGAAATTCAAAATCAATATCGATGAGTTTGACGAACATAACAATTATTTTGATTAAAAATTTCAACAATTTGCAAGCGTTGCTCTGGTTTAGTTCGATTCATAATGAAATTTCCAAGCAAACTAAACAAAAAGTAACTATCAGCTGTTAAATGGGTGCTCAAATAAGGCAATGATGTGAACTCAAAGTTGTGACACTCTATAAAAAACACCCTTTATATGAGTTACAGTCCCGAATTCGACTTAAGCGGAAACGTAAAATTACAAGCACTTTGTTTCGCTTATGCGAGATTTTCGATAAAAAGAAGTTCGTTTAAGTGAAAAACGTTTCAGTTAAACGAACTCACATCATAATTGCTCTGTAACACGAAAATATATTTGAAAATTCATTTTTTATTTATATTGTTACGAATAAACGTAATTATTATTCAAACTTATATTGATGTGCCTATGAGAAGTAATATTATTTAGGCTCAAGTTCAGTTTTATTGAATTAATGAAAATTCAAAATTACTAAGCCACGTTCACATTTATCAAATATTTGTCCAAATAAACGTAACCACTAGTTTTGCTTAGGGATGCTGTCATTTAAGTTGTTTTTTATACTACAAAATCAAATTAATTATTCTACAAAAAAGTATTATAATACAGTTTTACAAAATGAGAACGCAAAATTAGAAAAATACTGGAATTAAAGGAAATAAATTATTTGATTTTTTCTTGGTTACGTTTTCTTCGACAAATATTTGATAAATGTGAACTTAGCTTAAGAGTTTTTTTTATGTTGAAAAATATTCTTATTTATATCCAATCAGTTTTTTTAGAAGAACGTATCAGTACCGATTTCAAGGCCGCTACACCTCTCAAATTTAGTGGTAGTACAATTAGGTTTTCAACGAATTCGGTTGCCACAACTAATATCTTTTCTCTATGTATTTAAGTGATTTGCAGTGTATATTCGAAGTAAATATTTTTTACAACTAAATATCTAGCCCAGTCTTAATGCAATTCTCATAAAAGAGGCGCATGTACATATCACTGGTATTTTCATATAATAATCTGCTGGCAAAGTAAACAAACTTACCACAAGTAACAACTTTTCAGTTTTTTTTTCAGGTTAACAATTTATCTTTTGCTGCGTCATTTATATTAAAAGACGAATATGTATTATTTTTTTTTTGTTTTGACCGCACGTTAGTACATTTTGATAATACCCAAATGACACTAAATTAAATATGTAAGTCTGTGATGGTATTATCATAGCAATTTTCTATGTAAATTATCTACGATAATAATATGATATAAATAGAATCATTTAATTTAATCGTTACATGTTGTTCATATAGATTATGGTCACATCAACCATATTCTATTCGCATCTATTGTTATGCAAGTCACAGATAGATTATACTCTTACCATTCTTATTTATTTCTAATGAACTCATTTCATTTTAATATATATTATTAATAAACTAAGACGGGACTACTACAAACTGTTTGCAATCACTTTTCTCTCTGTGTCACAGTGCCCAACGGCATCACTATGTACACATTTCGCACAATTTCATGGATACAATAAATCAAACAGTAAGATTAGAGTGATACTTGTGTACAACTAGAATTTTTATCTTTTATTGTTAAAGAAAATAAGCAAAACAAAAAAAAATAAAAACACAAAACAAATAAAAAAATATTGCTTCTAAAGTGCTGTTTACAGAACCCTAACAATCGACTTGAATGGAAATTTTTTCATGAAAATCATTAATTTTTTTTTAAAGGAGTTGTCATAGAAATTTTTCACTCAAGGCAAGATTGTGTGCAATCTATGAACAGCACACAAAGATACAAGTAATAAATGAGCAACAGTTTTGTTGTCGAGAATACAATAATTTTTTTTTTTTTTGCTAGGCAAACTAAGCTGTGGCATAAGTTATGCAGAAAACTACAAAAAAAATATTGTTAAACATCATAAAATATTATGCAAACAATCTGTTAGATTTCTATAGAACGAACGAAAGGGAATACATGAATGCTAATAAATGACGATAAAGTTTTTTGTGTAAACTATAAAAAATAAATTGAGTAAAAATGTTTTGTTCAAATGCACAATTTGACAAATTGATAAATAAATTAAATTTATATTTGAATTTAAGAGAAAGAATTTTATAACAAAAAATTTACTCATTAGAAATATTTTTATTAGATTGCTGCTGTTTAACTTTAACTTCACCTCATGTTTATATAAAAGTAACAGCAATGGACGACACAATCGGCCATATTCTAGATGTAATCAATTTTTTTAATTATTTTAAAAACAGTCGTACAGCAACGACAACTAAAAATATACTCGTATAACGTTGCCACAACAATTGAATGTTTGATACGGAACGACCCGAGTACCAATCGGCCAAAGATAGTCAAGTCAGCAAAATCAGCACCAAATCAAAGTTTTTTCTTTAAGAAAGAACTGCCGAAAACAGCAGAGCTGCTAAAAAAAATTACATGAACACCCAAATATTAAAAATACAACAGAATAGTAAAATGGCAAACAAAAAACCAGTCAGTATCTTTCCGTCGTCATCCTCGGATGACTCTATTATTGATGAAAATTTGATTCGACAATCTTCCAATTAGTTCATACATATAATTTGCACATGTTGTATATGCCACCTACATTCAAACTATTTCCGCTTATCATTTAATAAATTTTGTTTAATTTGATTCGTCTATTGTATCAGGCCTTATAACATGTCCAGTATCCATTTTTGCCTCTTTTAGTTGTTTACATAAGTAATGTTCTCTTCAGATAATGGTCTAACTTGATGACATGTTTCGTCTCACGTATATTGATTTTATCGGCAAGAATTGTTTCCTCTCATTTCTGTTAGCATCAATTTTTAATTAACAGGATATCAAATCGTTTTTATGTTTGTTTAGAGTGATATCACTGGCTCGCGATCGCTATCAATATCTCTACTGCGTTTAGTGCTTAAATCCGGTAGTAAGGTTTTTCATTGTTGGAGTATACAAACATATGTGGTCTATTTGGTTTCTAGTGTAACTGTCCCCCCGATTAACATTTATGAATATCCTTATCAGAAAAAAGTGATCCTCTGATAACAAGATCGAATGTTTGTAACATTGCGCGTAACGCTCTAAATTATAGTTTCTTGATCCATCCACACAGCTGATCGTTGAAATCATCCTTTGCTACGTCCTCGCTATCTGCAGTTACACAATCAATAAGTTTCGTCAATAACTTGTTGAACCACAAGAAAAATTAAATCGTATATCTGCCAAGGTTAAAGTGAGATTAACGCATTTGTCGTTTAAACTTGACGCATATTCGCTTTCAAAAAAAAAAACCGGCTTCTTCCTTTCGTGATTAAAGTGAGATTAACGCATTTGTCGTTTAAACTTGGCGCATATTCGCTTTCAAAATAAAAAACCGGCCTCTTCCTTTCGTGATTAAAGTAAGATTAACGTATTTGTCGTTTAAACTTGGCGCATATTCGCTTTCAAAATAAAAAACTGGCTTCTTCCTTTCACAATTAAAGTGAGATTAACGCATTTGTCGTTTAAACTTACGGCATTTTCGCTTTCAAAATAAGAAACCAGCTTGATAGTAGTGCAAATGTGTTGGCGTGCGCCAAGAATACTTGAAAAAAATTAAAACTTGTGTATATCTTTTTGCACGATTTTATACAGCGACTTAAAGTAAGGTTTTAAGTGCAAGATTAGAAAATAAGTTAAATTTTATAACTGTATTTGATATTTTTTAAATTATTTTTTGCTTTTTAAGCGGACGTTGTAGGTAGTTTAATCCTAAACCACCCTTCTAATAATATACAAAAATGATTTTCTTTTATTACACGGGTCAACACAAAATTTGACCTAAACTTAAAAGTATGAAATTTCGATTCTTTTGTTGGTAATTAGACGCAAAAAAATTATATAACATTAAAAAGTTTGCTTTTGTACTTGGGAGATCGACTGAAAGATATATATATATAACTATATATATATATATATATATATATATAGGTATATATAACTATTACAAAAGCAAACTTTATACCGGAAAAAGGTATTTTCTTTTTGTTTTTGTTCATAATTAACCAAAAATCATAAAATAAACTTTAGGACGAAGAACAAAAATTTTTTTGTAGAGCCGTGCTATTTGCATTTCTATCAGAAGCTTTAATTTCAACTTAAATACTTTCATCCTTTTTTTATCGTTAACCTAAAGCATCAAATGAAAATAACAGCAAATGCTAAAAACTGTCAAAGATTCCAAAAAAAAGGACATGAATCTAAAACAAAAAATATTTTATAAGCAATTTGTCACAAACACTAACTAACCCAACCCACTCACTCTTTTCTGAACATCCTTAAGAACAGCAGCTGTTGATAAGACAAGAGAAAATTATGTTGGTTAGAAATATTAAACTTTAAGGGATACGAAAAATTAAGATAAAATATTTATGAAGAGGCTTTAAAACTAAATAAAAGGAGCATATCAAAACCTGACCATAAACATTGCATAATTTATTAAATAGAATGTGTAATCGTATGACAACCGCATAATGACACATATTGGATTAAATGTAAACGTGTGTATTTTTTTTAAGTTAGACACTATATTACATGTTACAGTCAGAAGAAAACTTGTTATTCACAATTTTTTTACCCAATTTCCGTTATTTTTGGCACCAAAAAAACAATCCATAGAGAAAAACTTTTTGATTCTATTAGGTTTTCATATGAAATGTAAATAAAAGGGATTTCTTATTGATTTCATTAGGTCGTCTTATTGTTTGTTTCAAAAAGGTTTTCTTCTTGATTTCATTAGGTTCCTGTATGATCATGTGTAAATCATCTTCTTAATTTTTTTAATAAGAATATCTTCTTGATTATATTAGCTTGCTTGTTATTTCATACATATAAATCAACATAGGAACAATTTTTTTCATAATTTTTTTGTGATACAATAAATCATCTTAAGCTGGCTGCTAACATGTATACTATAGTAAGGTGTAGTAGTGAGGTGGTTAGAGTGCCAATCTACTAAACCGAAGTTCCTTGGTTTAACTCCCTGAATACGTAAGTTTTATAAAAATGTGTACATTACCCCTCTATCCAGATAATACAAATACATGTTGTAAATAAGCATTCCGGTCGTACCATTGCGTTCTGATGACACCAAATTTGTATTTCCTAACATCACAACAAAGAAAATAGTGCCTAATAAATACCTAATAAAATAGAACAAAATTAATAAGATATCTCTTTCCTTATTAAAATAATAAGACTTTCTTCTTGAGAAAAAAAACCGTAGAGATATCTTATTAATTTTGTTCTATTTTATTAGGTATTTATTAGGCACTGTTTTCTCTGTGTATATTTAATCAAATAATATTATATTATAATAAAAAAAAATCAAATGTTCATAATCAACCTTATTCTATATGGCAACGGCAATAGAAGACAAAACGTTTTTTTATCTTTTGTTGCCAATCGGTTTCTAGGTGGCAATAAAAAAAAATTAAATAACAAATAAATGCCAATTCAAGAAGCTTGTGCAAGAACTTGAAGGAGAATCATTTTTATTTTAATGTATGCACAAAAATTTTATTTATTTAAAAACTCTTTTGCCGAAAATAATCAAATAAATGTCAGCTGACTCAAATATTAGATATGTCTGTTTTATGTTTCGATAAATTAGTATTGACGTTGTGTTCTATTGATGTTGCCTTATAATAGCCGACGTTGTTGCCGACGCCTAATAGAATAAGAGTGAATGTCACTTCAAAAAAATTCAACTTCAAGGGAATTTTTATTTTTTGAGTGCGTATTTTCCAAAAGTAAGAATGTTTTTACTAAATTAATGTTAGTTTTTACACTTTCTTTTTCACCACATATTAAATATTACAGTGTTGCCAATGAATTATATTTAACAATGCCCAAAGACCTTATTTTTTATTCTACTTAAGTCAAACTGTCTTAGTTTGACGTGAAAATTTAATTCACAAGTCTATTAAAGTTTAATGCATTTAAAAATATTCTTACAAAATAATCCTCAGAAGGTTTTCAGTTTTCTTTTTTGCATTGAAGGAAAAAATCAATAAAACCAATTTTAAAGGTCACAAGCTCACTTTGTTAAATTTTGCCAAGATGTAAAATTTATCATAACACTTCATTTTATTTCACATCCGGTTTGCTATGGCATACATTTCAATACAATGAAACATGTGTCATGGTTTGTTATACACATATATACATACATACGTACATAAGAACACATGAATAATACAGAAGAAGAAAAACATGTTAAGGGAATTACATGAAAGTGCTACAAACAGTAGTTCGTTAATTTTTATACCCGCCAGGAAAACTTTAACAATAGCTGACAAACTATTTTAATGCTCATACATGTTTTTTAAGAGGTCTTGAGAAAATTGTCTTTTGAAGATTATCCGCTAAGTGACTTGAAAAATTTAAATATTTGAAAAAATGCTGGAGTTCTAAAATCAAATTTCATGCCTAAAAATAAACGTCAAAAAGTTACATAAAAAATTAATCAATTGTTTAAAAAAAAAAAAACCTGAAAAAAGCTCAATTGAACAACAATGGACAGATAGAATTGAAGATAGTAAATTTCCAAACCTTTAATATGAAAAACAATCAGTTGCTTAAAACTTTCATGTGACTCTGTAAAATCAATTAATGATAAAAGATTTTTTACTTGCTGATTGCAGCTGTCGTGATTATTGGCAGTGCGGTCTAATCGGTATTCTAATCTGATGATAAGACTGCGTATGGTCTCCAAACATCATAATGTCTTTGTCTGTTAAATTTCCTACACTCAACCAAAAAAGCAATTAAATTCAAGGAAAAAATTCGAATTTATTCCTTATTTTTCACCCAAGGAACAGGTTCTTTGAATTCGACGTATGGCAATCATTGGTTTATTGAATTCAACCTACCAGTTCGTTGAAGTTACGAAATCATACGTTGAAACCGTACGTTGATTTTTAAGAATTTATTCCTTGATCTAACGGTGTTCATACAATAAAATCAACGTATTTTTCTTAAAATCAAGAAACAGGGTTCTTTGAATTCTTTCGAAATATCGAAAATAAATATAAATAAAACAACAATATATATATATATATATATATATATATATATATATATATATATATATATATATATGTGTGCAAATGCGATAGATCGAAAACATTTTTTTTAAACGTAGCATAGTTTAAAAACATTTGCATATTTTGAAAACAGTCTTCAAAATAATCACGTATAAATCGCATAGTTTGAAAACTTGTTAGTTTGAAAACATTTTATTTTACTTTTTGATTTTAATTTCAAATTATTCCTGTTTGTTATTAAATGCATATTTTCTTAGACATATAATAACAAAATCTATTTTAATGCATGCAAACTTAAATTTAAAATAAAATTTTTTAGTAAAACATTGCCATACTTTGTTTATAAATTAGTCGTTTGATCGCCATATGACGTTGATTGCGTCGGCGTTCAAAATAAACAGCAGAACGACTTGGATTTTTTTGCCGCCATATACATAGATATGCCAGCAATTTGATAGTTCAAGGCAAATTCATACCAGGCATGTGCACCACTACTACAATCCGCCAACAAAACAAACAACAGGCTTTTTGTTTGTGCAAACGGCGAATTCATTACCTAAAGTAAAATTGTAAACAAAACAATTACAAGCACAAATTTTAGCTATTGGATCGATTACTATTGGATAATATATATAAAAAAAATTTATAATATATGTAAGTAAGTTGTGTGAAATATATAGAAAAAATTTATATAAATGTACATATGTTTTAACATCGGAATCTTGCTAATAGCTACATAGTTTGCAGCTGCCCAGTGACGACGCTCAGTTTGATGGATCATGCAATTTGTTTGTGGGACATTAACGCTACACCCAAGGAACGATTCTAAAAAAAGATCATCAAATAAAGATGTAGTTGAAATACAAGAGGAAATCATATTGCCACCACATTCAATACAAAAAGCAAGAAATCAATTGCGATTAACTAACGAACAAACTGCAACAACTGGTGCTGACGAACAGAAAGAAAATAATGAATCCATTAAAATGGGAGATTCTGCTAATGAAAAAAGTTCTTTTAACTATACAATAAATGATAATTGCAATAAAATCACTGCCGAAAATTATTATGAAGAAGTGCTTGTGAAGAAATAAACAGTGTCTCAAAAAGAAAAATTAAGAAAAGTGTCTGCGATGCAAAATCAATCCCAAATGTACTCCACAATGTATATTGATGGCAAGGTTACTTACACACAATGTGGATGATGATATTACTGAGAAGCATAATAAATCTCAAGTGGAGTTGTCGAATATAGAAGAAGGTGTTACTAAAGTGCCTTCTTAAATACAAAACAAATTAAAAATCAGACTATCAATAGCCGATTTATTTATAAACCAATATTTTAGGCGGCCACATACATAAGTACATATGTACATATGTATGAATATGGGACCAAACCGCAACCACCGACTTTCCAAATCGGTACGTAAGTGGTGGAGCTACGAGATAAACAATATTTCGAGCAGATTTCTCCCCCAAACTAATAAGAATGGTACAAAACCTCAAGAAAAGTCCTTCAAATTTTTAAATCGTTCCATAAATTTAGAAGTTATATTCAAAACAAATATATCAATGGCGAGCACCTACATATAAATTATATTATATGTATATAAATTATATTATATATAAATAAAATACATTTTTTTATTTCTATAAATAAAGCACCAAACTATAAGAAACGAACATACATTTATATATCGCACTTGATCAACAAGAGGGTATTAACTCAAAATTTTAAAATTTTCAGTAGAGGCAAAAAACTTTTTTTTTGTAATATTACTCTTCTATCACAAATAGAGATACAACTGTATTTTTTGTGGTAAAAGAGTGGAGGAAACCGTGTAAAATTTTTACAGTGGGTAGATATGACCACTGTACATCAATTTCTTGCAAAAAATGAAATTTTAAAAATTTTGATCACGTTTCTTGTTGATCAAGTGCGATATGGTAATCAATATTTTGGAGAGCCACTAGCTACTTTATCAAACTATGCAATAATCAATATTTCGTGATTTTAATAATACAATAGATTTAAGAACCAAAAATTTTGTGCTATTAACCACATTAAAAAAATAGAAACGTCGATGAACAAAACTGATCTTTGCAATGTATCAATGAAATTATGTAGTGTCCAAACTTAATCGCTTCGGAACAATTTTTCCTAAACTAAAAGCACATACATATGTACATATGTATGTATTTACTTATTCATTTTACATAATTTGCCTGCAAATATCTAATTTCTTTTATATAAAACAAAGTTGACTAAAAATCCATATATGTACGCACATACAAAAGATAATTAAATGCACATACATTTCTGAAATTTTGGTAAATCGAGTATATCTCAGTAAAACTCAAACTGTTAGATGGTCCAAATATAGGGGTTTGTAGAGGACCACTTCGTCTACAAACCCCTATATTTGGAATATCTAACAGTTTGAGTTTTACTGAGATATACTCGATTTACCAAAATTTCTGAAATATGGATTCTCTAAGGGATGACCACATTTTTTTTGGAATGAGTCAACGTGGGCAGAAAAAAATCATTGAGTTTTGTGGTCGAAGTGGACCTCTACAAACCCCTATATTTGTAATATCTAACAGTTTGACTTTTACTGAGATATACTCGATTTACCAAAATTTCTGAAATATGGATTCTCTAAGGGATGACCACATTTTTTTTGGAATGAGTCAACTTGGGCGGAAAAAATTCATTGGGTTTTGTAGTCGAAGTGGTCCTCTACAAACCCCTATATTTGTAATATCTAACAGTTTGACTTTTACTAAAATATACTCGATTTACCAAAATTTCTGAAATATGGATTCTCTAAGGGATGACCACATTTTTTTTTTGGAAGGAGTCAACGTGAGCGGCAAAAAATCATTGAGTTTTGTGGTCGAAGTGGACCTCTACAAACCCCTTTATTTGGAATATGTAACAGTTTGACTTTTACTGAGATATACTCGATTTTCCAAAATTTCTGAAATATGGATTCTCTAAGGGATGACCACATTTTTTTTGGAATGAGTCAACTTGGGCGGAAAAAAATCATTGGGTTTTGTGGTCGAAATGGTCCTCTACAAACCCCTATATTTGGACCATCTGACAGTTTGAGTTTTACTGAGATATACTCGATTTACCAAAATTTCTGAAATATGGATTCTCTAAGGGATGACCACATTTTTTTTTGGAATGAGTCAACTTGGGCGGAAAAAATTCATTGGGTTTTGTAGTCGAAGTGGTCCTCTACAAACCTCTATATTTGTAATATCTAACAGTTTGACTTTTACTAAAATATACTCGATTTACCAAAATTTCTGAAATATGGATTCTCTAAGGGATGACCACATTTTTTTTTTGGAAGGAGTCAACGTGAGCGGCAAAAAATCATTGAGTTTTGTGGTCGAAGTGCTCCTCTACAAACCCCTATATTTGTAATATCTAACAGTTTGATTTTTACTGAGATATACTCGATTTTCCAAAATTTCTGAAATATGGATTCTCTAAGGGATGACCACATTTTTTTTGGAATGAGTCAACTTGGGCGGAAAAAAATCATTGGGTTTTGTGGTCGAAATGGTCCTCTACAAACCCCTATATTTGGACCATCTGACAGTTTGAGTTTTACTGAGATATACTCGATTTACCAAAATTTCAGAAATGTATGTGCATTTAATTATCTTTTGTATGTGCGTACATATATGGATTTTTAGTCAACTTTGTTTTATATAAAAGAAATTAGATATTTGCAGGCAAATTATGTAAAATGAATAAGTAAATACATACATATGTACCACTTCGACCACAAAACCCAATGATTTTTTTCCGCCCAAGTTGACTCATTCCAAAAAAAGATACGTTTTTAGTGTACTCGATATAATTTTTAATTTCTACAGAACAATGTTAACTTGCGAACAGAGCTCTGTTAAATGTTATGACGTAAGCTATTACGTAAAACTTATTTAACTCGGCATATTTATCTTCACACACATTTAAAAAAGAACGAATATTTTAACCTGGGTTATATGCTATACGTCAAGAACATTTAATCCAAATCCATAAATAATTTTAAAAGTTATAATGGAACAAACATTCATGCACCTAAACACACAAACTTTTACATTTATAATCAGCCTCGATTAGATTAACGACAAACGCCAGTGTTTTCTTTAATCTAGTACTTGGCGTAGTCGAAAAACGCCAAACACAATAAGGCTGAATATTAGCAGGATTAGTCAAAAAGTTAAAAGTACTAAAGCTATTAACTGGTCGTTTTTTAGCCTTGGATTATATTTTAATCCGGGACACATCCTAACTCTATACCAAGTTTCTTCCAAAATCCATTAATAAATAAAGGAGAAAAAATACGGAAAGTAAAAAAATTACCAGAAGCAAAAATCATTATAGGTAAACATGTACCAGCTTTATTCCTATTTCGATTATCAGAAAGTATACAGCATGCTGATACTCGTATATAGAAACTTGAAAAACTGCTAACCCAACCACCTGCATTTCACAATGGGTCATATGCTATCCGTCATATTTAAATATCTTAAAAATTTCAGTAATCCTACAAATATTATACATACATAAACTTAAAAGTTTGTATGTTCACATGTTTTTTCCATTATAACTCGGATATCTTTTAATGGATTTGAATGAAATTTGGTTGACGGAGTTTCAAATTTCATTCAAATCCATTAAAAGATATCCGAGTTATAATGGAAAAAACATGTGAACATACAAACTTTTAAGTTTATGTACATATAATATTTGTAGGATTACTGAAATTTTTAAGATATTTAAAAATTTTTCTGGTCATTTAAAATTTTGATTTTAAATTAAATTTTATTATTATGCGATTTCTTTAAATTTTATACTTGAGTTTTTTATTTAATTTTAAAGCTTTTTTTTAAACTTAAATTTTAATTTCTCAAAAAGTTTAGAATTAGTAAAATAATTAATTAATTATCAAAAAATGTTACCGAATCCAAAACTTTAAATACATTTTCTACAAAATTAATTTATTTTGATTAAATTATTGGAAATTTAATTTTACACTACTCGCATCTAAATATTTAAAACAGCAATATCGCCAAAATATTACATTGATTCATCCACATCAGTACCTGAAATAAAAATTATGTTGTAATTACATATGTATTTGTATATGATATTAA
Organism: Lypha dubia; assembly: GCA_947311025.1. Classification (NCBI taxonomy): domain Eukaryota; kingdom Metazoa; phylum Arthropoda; class Insecta; order Diptera; family Tachinidae; genus Lypha; species Lypha dubia. Next base: position 55,674,345 of record OX371264.1, read on the forward strand.
TATTAACTTACTTTTGTTATTTTTGTATCTTCTTTGGTTATCTATCCAGCTCTTAATTTGCTGGGGCGTCCTCTTATGAAGAACTGTTGTTTGGCGAATGGCATTCAAACATTCTTTCAGAGAAGGAAGATTTGGTAAGCTTCCTAAATCTCCAAATACTGAAGCAATCGCTTTTTTCTCAGCATTGCTCCATCTAATGCGCTTAGTTTTGCCGAATGGGGACGCTAAATAAAAATAAAAGTTATTAAATACAAAATTTTACATTTATTTGAGCATGTACTCAAGTATTTATGTTTTAAATTTTATTAATTTGTTGCGGGTTAGCAATGTCTAAATATACATACATATATTTCGTTGTTAGTTTAAAAATTTTTTTAAACATAAAGGGAAAAACATCTGCTGATGAGTTGGTATGGCTACCAACGAAATATATATTTAGATATTGTTATTAATTACAATAATTTATTATTTATAATATAATTTAAAATAATTTGGTTATGCTAAATTTAAGTGTATGAAAAGATACTCTAGAATATTTAGGATTCAAAATTGTGAACTTACTTATCGAGCGTTTGCTGCAATAAGATCATAACTCCAAAAAATATATTTGCACAAAATGGTAAAAGCAAATGTTACTTTTCTCTCAAATTCTTATATACATATGTAAGATGTATGGATGACTTCTTTATATTATAGATGTATGAGCCGTTTATTTTGAAAGTGGCATAAGTCACTTTGTTTTTAAGTCGAGATATTTAAGGGTTTGCGTTTTAACACGTTTAAAAATATGGATGCTAACTTTCGAGAAGATTTTCTTGTATTTGTTTTCTCATGATACTGATATTTTTTTCAGTATTTCTCCATATTTTTTAACGTATTTAAATGCAAACCCTTAAATATCTCGACTTAAAAACAATGTGACTTGTGCAACTTTCAAAATAAACGGCTTATATATAGATGAACGATGTGAATAATACTACACTATTAACTTAAAAATTAAAACTTTTTTAGGACTATTGCAGCAAAGACTAGTTATATAAATATGTATGATGAGTATAAGCTTTCATTATCCATGTTAATACTTACTGCTTCTACGTTTTCTGCTAGACGCAGAAGAATTTTTGGATGTTTCTAAGAAACTGTCATCTTGACTCTGATTGTCTGCCTCGTTGGATCGACATTCTACTTTTTCATTTTCTGTGATATCATATTCCACCTCTTGTTCATCTACTTCATTTCCTACCGCAACTGTCAAAAGTTTCGAAACACATGTAATTTCAGCGACAGGAATCGACATTCTATATATTCCTTTGTGAATGTCCTTGTGATGACCCATGAAATTAGCTAGTCTCTCCACCGATGTCTCTCCAACATTAAGCATCGCCATGTATGTTGCTATATGTTTACGTAATGTCGTTCCTCTAAGACTTTCTGGGGTTTTCGCACCACACTCTTCCGAAAACATTTTTAGTAATGGACAGGCTCGGTAGTATGGTTTTGCTAAAGTGGAGTTAGTTGGCCTAGCAAAAACGTATTTGTTGGCTGTAGTTATCCCTGCTTCTACTCTAAATTTCATAACTAGATCAATTGCTTTTACACACATTGGGCACAATAAAACGCTAACGGTTCTACCGAGCTTACCGCGTAATGTAATTCGAACAAACTGCTTTGCAAAGTTTACGGATTTTATTGAATAGTTTTTTAATATATTTTTGTCAATACTATCGGTAATTATTTCCTTATTGTCGAAATTTTCTATGGTGAGGCGTTCAATTTCACCAGCTCTTTTCCTGTTAAATATCTGTACAAGGACGAGTGTAGCTTGAACCAAATTGGTCCAACTGTTGACACAAAATGTTTCGGAAAGCACTTCTATATCATGACAAATTTTTCCTTTTAAATGTGCATACAATTTCTTTATGTCATCTGTTAAGGGTAAATTGACTTTTTTAATTCTTTTTTTGTTGCTTTGGTCTTCAGCAGCTTTTTTGTTTATTTGCGTTGGGGTGTCTTCATCCCATAATAACAAAAAATTGTTCAGTTCCACTATGAGATCTTCACTACGTTCCTTTATAAACTCTGTCCTTTGTTTTTTCCCACATTTTTTAATTAATGATGTCATATTTTGTGCAACTGCGGGTGCATTAAAGCAGTCGTTCTCTTCATCCCAACTAGCAACAGCGCGAAGGGCTTTGACGCTCTTATCAAAGTGGTCACTATTAAAAATTTCTTTTAGTTCCTTTATGTCTGAATCTAGTTTTTTCATCTCAATTATAAAACGACCTAGTAACCTCAAATTAGCCCGAATCATATCATGCTGGTGCAAGGGAGAATACTTTTCAGCCAACTTATTTCCGAATTTGATTGCTAGTTCATCGTATCGTATTGCCCTTGTAACGGCATCGTTCCTCATAACCGGAAAAATTTTAGTTCTTAGAACGGTACTTGCTGCCGAATGCATGTATTGTGTTAATCTTCGGCTTTCGATCATATTGGACTTTTTGGTCTTAGATTTCTTACAGTGCGGAATGTGAATACGAATAGTTCGTTTGGAAAAGAATCCTTTGCACTTCGTGCAACAAACGTAGTCATCTGCACTGTTCTTGAACTTGCTCTGTTGCCGCCGACTCACAATTAGCACCCCGGTGTTGTGGTTTGAAGATGTATTGTGTTCGAAATCCCCTTGTTTTCTTAAATTAGCTATAATTTGCAAACGATCCTTGCTTTTCTTAGGCAACGCTAAAGCTTTTTTAACTTCTAGCTCCTCCTTATGTTTTAAAAGCAAATGTCTTCCAATCGTACATTGTAATTTTTTACAAAAAATGCAAAAGTGTTTTTTTGCTTTAGTTTTAGAATACGGAATTATTATATCCTTTACATTCAAGGGCTCATCTATTAAATTTAAAGTTTCCTCTTTATCTACCGTATCTGTCGATTTCTCGTTTCCTATACACGTGCTGGCTGAAAGATCTGGAATATACTCTGAAAACGAACTTTTATCATCGTAACTTATATCATTAAAACTTCTACCGTTCAAACTATTTTCTGATAATGTCGTACTATTAACGTGTTTAGTAGTTGTTTTGTTGATAAACTTTGCTGTGTCTCCATTTCCCCAATTTATATTATCGTGTGAAGATTTTTCAGTGTGAAAATACTCAGCGTCATTTAAAATTTCACTAATATTGATATTTATTGTAGTAGAAATCGGTTGTGAACTATTTGCCGACGATAGATTGCTTTTATTAATTGAGTCGGGAGGCAATGTTTTTATTTGAGTATTACCGTAATTAGTCTTTTTACTTGAATATGTTTTAGTTGCCAAAATAATATCAGATGTAAAAGAACTATCGGATGTTATATTATTAGAGTCGGCTAGCAATGTTGATGTTTTAATATTATCGTAACTTGTATTGTTTTTTTGTGGAGACATTATATTTGGAGAAAAAGAGTCAGACATTAACGAAGTTTCGGAATCTGAATAAGGCACGATTCTTGGCTTTAGACTAGGAGGCAAATCTATTATATTTGCAATTTCTGAAGCTGAACTTCTGGTATCGAGCAAGGAACATATATCTACAATACTTTTAGGTTTAAAATTTTTTTCTGACAGTGCGGTGTTATGGGTAGTTGTTGTGTTGAGCAAAGACATATCATCACATACATCATTAGTATTATTTTTGAGTTGTGATATATTTCCCGATAGCGACGAGCATAGTCTAGCCTTATCGTTATGTATATTGGTGTCACTAGAACATGTTCCAATTTGTAAACTGGTATCGTGCATACAATTGTTATCAGAAATAAATATCGGCGATTCTTTAAACATAACATCAGCCGAATTAATATTATTAGGTTTCAACTTATTTTTTGGTAAATCTTTTTTGTTGACAGACAATATTATATTATTAGGTTCATTGTCTGCGTGAGAATAACGGTTTGAAGTGGAAGATGAATTGAAGTTTGAGGTATTTCTAATTTTGGACTTTGACGAACTGGGAAACTTTTCTTCTTTCTTCAATTTTTGGTCAAGCAGTTCTGATTTATCATCTAAAGGATAATATACATACATATAAATTTACATCGCAAATCAAACAAGTTTTATTGTTAAAAATGTGCAAATATTGAAATTCTTTTGCGACCTTTGAATTTTAGGTGAAAATATTTAATATACGATTGATTCGATTATGACACACAATGTTACTACGTTATTTGATTCGAAAAGAAAACTTTCCGAATTTGTACCCTATTTACATTGCAATTCGAAAGTATTTGCTTTCGATTCAAAATACAGAGTAATCCCCAAGTTTTAAAAAATATAAAACAAATATGTTGTTTAACTACTTAAGCTCTGCACAGACGGTTGTCGGATCCAACAATATTGTCAGTAAAATGTGTTGAAAATTTCTTACAACCGTCTGAACTAACAATTTTTGTCTGACAACATTGCCAGAAAAACCATTGTCATTGAATTGTTATACTACAAAATATCAAAAAATTTTCAGACATCTGACAATCGTGAGAACACAATTCGCTTTCATTGCCAGGTAATTGTCAGACAATTTTTCATTGTCAGATGTTCGAGTTTTGTGAATCTGACAAGTTTTTCATTGTCAGTAAGTAAACAAGCAAAAGCTTTTATTACAGTCGAATTCTGATAAGATTGCTTAACTGAAAATAAAAATTTTTATTTAGTTTTTTCTATCAATTTCAAAGCATTTACTATCGCTTAAAAAAATCCGCTTAAAAGTAACCCCGTTTAATTGAAACATATTTCGGTTAGAAATAAGATAAATTATATAAAACAAACACCACTTAAAAGAAAACATTATTAATTTAATGGCAACGAAATACTTTTTAGCGACTGCTCATTTCAATTAAATATAATTAACTATTTACTATTTTCAAATATAGTTACAAGCTTATATTTCAGTTTTTAAAATGAATCTGAAATGAAAAACATAAATTTTCGCTTAGCCGAATCCGACTGTATTCTCTTTCTCTTAAAAGTATTCTATACATTTCATGGTGTTTATGCTCTCTGAGAGAATCTGGCAATTATTGTTATATCTAACAACTATGTAAACAGACAATTTATTGACTTACAACGTTGCTAGATAAATTTAATGTCTGACAATAAATTAAAAGCTTTTCTGACAATTTTCTTACAACCGTGTGAACTGACAATAAAGCTTGTGCTGGCAATTTTGTATTGTCAGTACATTGCCAGCAAATTGTTAGATCTGACAATATTGTTAGATCTGACAACCGTCTGTACAGAGCTTTAGAGTGAGTTTTTAGGTGGTTGATCTGAGATTAAAACAACTTTAATCTGGATTAACTGTTTTTAGGATGTCAATTAACTACATTTATAAACGTAGTTTGAAACTACGTTTAAACTCTATCCTAAAAACTCACTCTTAATGTTAAATTTATAAAGTGATCCACTTACTGATCTTGACCCATTTAGCACTAACTCCTTATCAACAATTAAATAACAATTATTACTTCTTGATAAAAATTTACTGTTCAGTTGCTTATCCTGGCAGAAAGAACTGAAAAAAGATTTCTTGATATGTATTTGGTACATACCATATATATACATCTGTTAAACATAACGACTCCACTTAATTTTTGCATTCCGACTAATTCTATTGTTCCTTTAAAATCGGCTTTAAAATCAGTAATGTGTATTTAAGACAAAGAGTGTAAAACAGGAACAAATTTAGTTTAGCTACGTATCCCAAATAAAAAAATATTATTCCAAAATAAAAAAATAACGTATTATATATTCAAAGGTTGGATTTCTGTACATTGATATTCGCTTCTGTATTTGAGATGTAAAAAAATTAACGTATGTGAACAAACCAACAATGAATTCGCCGTGATATCGTATTATAATATTGAAAGGTTTGATTTCTTTACATGGATATTCGCTTCTGTATTTGAGATGTAAAAAAATTAACGTATGTGAACAAACCAACAACAAATTTGGAATATTTTATTTTTAATTCTTTTATAAAGCCTTATATACGTTGCTTTATTACTTTATAAAAGTTGCTGAATGCTGTAGGCAAAAACTGGAGCGGGGTTATAAATCAGATCAGTGGGAATAGTGTATGTGAAGCATACAAAAGTTGGTGCATTTCGGGAACAGTTTATTGCGAGCTTATTAACTTTCCTGATAAGATATTTCATATAAAATTCATATTCATAGATAATCCTACAGGAATACATACCTCCGAATAAAACAAGACTTACTACAGTAAGGAGAATTTAATTCTAAGAATCAGTTCAGAGTACAAAAATCCTCGGAATGCCAGTAAAGTAAAATAAAGCCAATTATATTTACGGTTTTTAAAATGTTTTAATTGTAAATACTACTTACAGATATACATACGTTCATATTTATGGAACTTGGAAAAACAAATTAATGTGCGGTTTCTATAATACAAACAAATAGTTTGAGTAGAAAATTTGTATGAAAACCACTCAAATTTTTGAGTGATTCCCATACAAAATTTTTACCCAAGTCATTTGTCTGCATTGTGGAAACGGCACTTAAGTATAAATTTGAAGATTTTTAGTAGAACAAAAATACAATTAAAAAGAGTTGAAGGAAAATACTACAGAAATTTAATTTTTTGGATTTTTGTTTATCAAATTTATTTTTGATATATAATAATTTATTTTTCAATATATATAAAATTTTCAATTAATTGTTCTTTTTCTTTTTTTATGCAACGTTTTAGTTGACTTCTGCTGCTCATTTTACCTTTCTAAAAAAAAAAAAACAATTAACATTCACTGACCACGAACTTCTAATTGTATGCCAACAAAGAATAATAACTCTTACACACATACATAAAATCTTTATTAGTTTTTGTTGATTTTCTTTGGAATACGGGCACAGTTTCTTTCCTGCCTAACCCACGATATCGAACGATGTCGATCGCTTGATTTCTAGACTTGAAAAATCAAGGTTGCGCTCCATTAATAACCGATTTTATTTAACTTATTAATTGTTTACTGGAAGAAAAGCTAAAACTATTCGTAAAAAAAAATTTAAGATTGAAGGCATTAACATTTATGAACGAGTGCGTGTACATGAGTGAGAGAGTCAAAAAGGCGAACTTTTGCATTACTTGTGGCCACTGTAGTAGTTAGTCGACTTTTCGTTAGCGAAATACCTAACGATTTGGAATCAATTTCTACTTTTAAAACTGCAGGGTAAGGACAATTTTACTACATTCACATTTACATATGTATGTAAATAAACAAGCACACATCTGCTGATTACAAGAAGATATAGCATTTAAATTCACATTTACGAATAATTTTCAAATTGTCGTAAATCGATCTTAGTTCTTTTGTAAAAAGTCTATGGATATACATACATGCATACATATCGATGGATTAGAAGAAAAAAAGTGTAACTCAAGTTGTTAATGCACTAGACAAAAAATAAATTGTAGAATAAGATGAGTTTCCTTTTTTATTAAAAATTTCATTAAAACCTTTTAGTAGACCACAAGTTTTTCTGATTTTATTGAGTTTTTCCTATCCATACATAGAAGTAAATTAACTCAATATAGGCATTTATTATATAAAGCCATCAATATTTTCCATTACATACATACATACATATGTACGTATGTATGTATGTATGCACATAAGTATGTTAATATACTCGTATAACCAGTTGATTTCTTTGAAAACGTAATTTTAGAAATGTTGCAAGATAAAACATTAACTTTCTGCAAAACTTACTTTTTGGAAAGGGACAATATCAATATCCCTTTGACAATTGTAACGTTATTGATATGTATGTATATACCTGTATAAAAGGAATCTCTGTAAACGCATTTTCCCAAAGCCTTCCACCTCAGGAAACCAAACCGGATGTAACGATAACACTGGAAAACACAACTATTGTTTCCTTTATTTTTTCCTGTTATTTGGTATTTCTATGGCCCTGACTATGAAAAAAATACTGCAAGATTACTAACAGCTTTACTTTTTAAAATATGCAGTTTTATTATTTTTACAAAATAATACAAAAATTTCTATCGAACACTATCATATTGCTCCTTTATTGCAACGTAGTCATATCTCAAAAAAATTTAGACGTGGCAAAATGCATTTAAAGTTTTCAAACCGTAAGCATTTATATGGACGGCTTGAGGATGTAAGTGGTTATAACTTCAGTTTAGATAGAGATATCTGTGGCAATAAAGAAAAAGCGCTTATGTCCTATTTTATAGTTACATAGAAAAGCAATTTAAAATGTTTACATAAGTGTTTTGATAAAAATGTAATCGCGTTGTACTAAAAGTTGATCATTAATTTTTCGATTCTTTTGATTTTTTAACACATGGTACTATCCACTATAACATACATATATGTACATGTGTATATTAAATTTGAAAACTATTATGTTATAAAATTAAATAAGATGTTATTCCATATGGGATAATTATTTAGAAAAAGAAAAGCAGCAAGTAATTGTTCAATCGTTCAATATATGTAAATAAAACTTTGCCCAGAGATACTTTTGAATATAGAGAATACTATAGGAATATTAACTCAAAATGAGCTTATCTCGACTTAAGCAATTTTTCATTTTTGCCACAGATATGTTTATGAAAAATTGTTTACAAATAAATAAGGTATTGAGAAACTATTTTTTGTCAATAACTGAAAAATTTAGTTTTGCAATAAAGGAGCGAAATGTTCTGCTATAAGATTTCCTTGAGTGAACGACTTTAGGTATACATACATACTTATATGCGATTTTTTATAACACTTGGAAAATATGACTGGCTAATTACCAATGGTCAGATATTAATAATCTTGGGATTTTGCCCAGAGTCCAAAGCCTTCGACTTTATAATATAAAACCAGATGGAAAATGATGATAATCAATGATCATACTGAGCTACGCTTATACTTTCCCTGAATTATATTCATGGGATTTTTTATAAAACTTGGAAAATGTGACTTGGGTAATTACCAATGGTCAGATATTAGTAAAATTGGGATTTTGCTCAGTGAAAAATGAAGATAATAAATGGGGCTGAAAACTTAATAACATAATTCAGGAAATGTAAACACAGTTTAATAGGCTCATCGATTACCTTTATTTTCCCTACATACATGTAGAATATTTCCAAAAAATAATTAAGTTTCCACACTCTTAGGAGTAAGATGTCCAAATTTTTTTTTATAAACATACAAATTTTCTTAACCCACAAATAGTTAACAAATATACATTTCAATATTTTTATGTATATATGCATATAAAAACGCCGTACTTTTCGAGTAAAAATCACAATTATTTTTTAAATGCATGTTTTTACTAAAGATCAAAAATAACTTATGTAAGTATTTGCACGATTTTAACAAATAAAACTTATTTCATTAGTTATGAAAATTTGGAACATATCTAGTTTAGCGACGCAGCTACAAATGAAAAAAAAAAATACATAAGGCGATAGAAAATCAAAAAATAAGACGAAAATATCATGTGGAAACTTTCTCGGAAACGGATAGTTTTCGAGTTATTGGCTTCTAAAGTTTTTATATATATGTGCGATTTCCCTTTGCATTTCTCAACTTATAAGGCTAATTTTGGTATTATATGAAAGCTTTTGACTAGATCTAAATGAATTTGCAAATTTTCTATTAAAATTTTGAAATCTTTAGGTGTCAAAGCAATTTTTTAAATTTAATGCATAGCCGGCCTTTGGCCCTGCTTAATGATTTTCTCCACCATGGTATAGCCCGACATGGCGGTATATGAAATAGATTTTCTTATAATTTTAATGATTTTCTCCACCTTGTACACCCAAAAATTGATATAGAAAATATAACATTTATGGCAGCAGTTTGTTCGCTGGAAAAAGAGTGTGACAACAATTCAAACTAATTTATTATATATTAATATAACTACAATAAAAACAAATAAATTTTATTTTAAATATCACTGAAATCTTTTGTATTTTAACAAATCCATTAAAATCTAGTCAAAACAAACAAAACCAAAATTGGCCTTATACGTTGAAAAATGCAAAGGGAAATCGCACATACATATATGTATGTATATGAACACTTCAGAGGCCAATAACTCGTCTTATTTTTCGATTTTCTAACGTCCTATATAATTTTTTAATTTGGAGCTGCGTCGCTAAACTAGATTTAAGCCCAGAAATTATATTTTCAAAACAAATAAGACTTAGCGAATAACCCAGAACTAGTTTTGTTTATTAATTATGCGCTATTTTATATTGGAATAATCCAAGTAATGTATGTACATGGGATTCTAAATGTTGAATATTGGACTTACCATTTTGAGAAACGAGGAACGCAGCATATTTCCCTCCGCTATATTTAACAACACACTCCTTTTTTGAAACCATCTGTACGTTTCTCGTTTGTATAACAGACAACTTGCCGTTGTGAAATTTAACAAGTGAAAACATCTAAAACCAATTAAAGACATTTACATAAATAAAAATTTGTTAATTTGTATAGAAATTTATAGTTCAAATTAAGTTTAGCAAAGTCACTGCTAAAAAGTTAAAAGCACTGGACCCTCCGATACAAAATCAATTAAATTAAAAAAATGCCAGCGAGTCTTGTCTTAAGAGTAATTTCCAGTACAAAATTTTGATTATGTACATATGTATGTATATACACACATTCATACATGCAGGTATATACATATGTATATGGTATGATCTTCAAGGAGAGTGGTCAATTTTGGAATCAAGTATAAGCTTTTGATTCCGAATGGTGACTTCACTAAATTTAATTTGATCCCTTTTAATTAAACTTACCTTATTTCTTTGGATAATAGTAAAAACTTTTACTGTTCAGAACTACAGCATTAATATTAATTTTTCCAATTGAGCTATGCATATACATATGTACATATACTTATCTGGGATGTAAATATTTATTTACTATATGTAGATATATAATTATATTAATTAAAATTTTTATTATGCAAAATATCACTTTAAACTTTATTCTTGAGGAATTATAGGTAATTTCACAAAAGTATAGGAACCGTTATAATGCGGCGTGGGTTATGCTGCCACACTTTTTAGTACCGAAAAAATTTAACAATGTTGCATTTTAATTAAAGTTGCCACTATCAAAAGAAGTTCTTTTGCAATAAAAATCAAAAGAGTTTTGCTATTACACTATCGAACGCTGACGGCATACTTCAGTACACATAAATGTTGTTTGTATGTTGGTGTGCGACATACATCAGAGAATCAAAAATTTTTGAAAACCAACATATATACATGTCTGACGTACTCTACATACATGCTATTAGACAGTAAGTTTTGGTATGCCATCGTACATGTCTGCAGACAAGTATGCGTGTCTAATAGCCCTTTTACAGGAAATATAAATTAAAAATTATATGTTACTATAGAAAAAATTGTGCCACTGTATTAAAACTTAGGGGTTCGCCTTACAATATCTTGTTATTGAAATATGTGTGGAGTATTCAAGCGAATTCAAAACAATTTTCTTATGCGATCTAGTGCAAATTTATAGGTTTTCTCCAAAGCAAATCAGGAGCGCCTACCTGATAGTAATATGCTTTTCCGATGAAATTAGATAATAAACACCCTAGAAGACGTACTGAAAAAGTACGGCCTACTTTGGCCGCTTAAAGGGCTATTAGACACGCATACTTGTCTGCAGACATGTACGATGGCATACTTTGCGTTTTGCTATTACACTATCGAACGCTGACGGCATACTTCAGTATACATAATGTTGTGTGTATGTTGGTGTGCGACATACATCAGAAAATCAAAAATTTTTGAAAACCAACATATATGTCTGACGTACTCGACATACATGCTATTAGACAGTGAGTTTTGGTATGCCATCGTACATGTCTGCAGACAAGTATGCGTGTCTAATAGCCCTTTTATGTTTGATATCACAAGCATGGGTTTCAAAGGCGAATTGATGCGAATATACCTTATATACATAAATAGGCAAGTTCATTACAAGCAGCATGCATTTTGTTTGTATAAACGGTGAATTCATATCCTACGCTGTCAAAATTCTTCCTGCATAAAAAATTACATAAAAATGGCGACGGACGACGAATGGATAGGAGTATATCCAAAGTGATGAATTTGATATCTAAGGTGAGGTTTTTCATTCATAGCAGATAGTCTCAACAGCCAGGCAGCTAATTCTCGTAGCTAAAGCTAAATCTCGATCGCTAATAATTTTAGGGCGAACATTTTAGCGATTTTGCCAAAAAAGAATTCTGTAACTCATCTCGTGTGCGGAACGCCACTTGCCAATATGTAAAAGGGCTCTTAAGGTGCCCACACACGATTGATTTGTGCGTGTGATTTGTACGTGTTCGACGTCTTGTTACAAGTTAATGGGGCTGTGCGCGCACAAATCATAAGAAATTGAAAATTTTCAATTTCTTGTGATTTGTTGGATTGTTGGTGGACTTGTGCGCGAACATTTTAAAATTTTTCATTTTAGTGCACAACGAAACGTAAAAGAGACAACATGTGTGCATGTATGTATGTACTTATGTACTGCGGAGATGAGTAGCAAGCAAAAAATTTTTAGTTTATTCTGCATTTTTTATTTACTATTGTTTGTGGTCGAGTTGAATATGTTTAAAGATAGTTATTAATTAATTTTTAATTTATTTTGTACATTTAATGTGTACATATGTATGTATGTATTAAGATTTCAAAAGAAAAAAATGCCATTTGGCAAAACAAAATTTAAAAATATAAAGGGAGAAATGAAGAACAAAATAATTCGATCAAATTTTTTCTTCTTATATATATTTACATTTATTTATTTATTATACCATGACAAATTTATGTATATACTCGTATTTTCATACATTCATACATGTTTTTTAATAATATTAGTTTGCTTCTATGTATATACATATGTATGCATATGTATATAATTTGGTTTTGCCCATACAAATATATACATACATACATACATACATACATACATACATATGTATCCGCTTCACAATTCATGTTTTCTTCTTGACGTATAAGGTTATTGTGATTTGTTCGTCGTTTGGGGAGAAATGGTACGCAAACAAATCACACGCACAAATCACTCGTGTGTGGGCAGCTTTAGCTAAAATTTACTTTTTGCGCCGTAGCTAATTTCCTTTCATTAGACCATTCCTTTCTTTCTTATTTAAAAATATAATATTGAAAAGAGACAAATATATATGCGTGTATATTTGATATTTTATATCAGTGCTACCTTACATTATAATTTATACTCCGTAATAGTGATTGTGTTTTTGTTAAAGAAATTTTTAAAATATTTATTTTATTTTTATTTTAGAAAGCTATTTTACAAAGTTCTAGTCCAAACTTATTGTTTTTTTGCAGCACCTGCATTTTGAAAATTGTAAAGCGCATAGTTTTTGCGTAGTATTTTCTCATGGAAGCATTATTTCCGAAAGTTATGGGAACTTTTATAAGAGATGGCATCATTCTTAAGAATTAATTTCAGTAAACAATTGAAATTTTTTTACTGTGGCGTAGTTATTTGAAAGTATTTATTTGTACAAAAAATTTGATTATAATAAATTTAAAATTTGTGCGGAGTTTTCTTAAATTTTGTAATATTTGTTCACTGCTTGACATATATAGAAATTGTAAAAATCTTTTTTTCTTATTAAATAAATATTCTATATAAAATTTGTTATTTAAGTTTTATTTAAATTAAACTACTCATAACAGCTAAAAGACTTCAACCTTTCATTGTCAACCTCTTTATACTATTCCAAATACTAAATGAGCATTTATTTTTGCCCTTTTTTATCCTTTTTGTAGTTTTCTACATTCTAAAAAAAAGGTTAAACAACAATGATATAAATAAATGACATTTTAGCGCCTTCAAAATAACGTTGGTTAAATTTTAGCGTTTCTAATTAGAAAAGTTGCTTATAAGTATGTGCTTAGAGAATACAAATGTATAAAATTTTAGCGATGACAGAAAATTCCAAAATTGCGGCGAATTCAATTTTTATGACATTGCCTAATTTAGAAATACGTATTAAAGAATTTAATATGTAGCTAAAAATCTCTAAAAAGATTTTAGACATGTTTAGCGATGTAACTAACTTTAGCGAGTTACAGAATATAGCTGAAGGTTATTATTATCGCCGATTTACCTGTTGTGAATTTGCCTCGATTGTATTTTTCTGGCAAGAGAAATTCATAACAGGTAGACTCGGCTCAAATCGCTTTGAAAAATCTCCACTTACTTTGTCAAAAAATGTACCGAAAAATGTGTAAAAAAAGCATTTGACAAAGTTTCTGGCGCACAAATACAAGGGGCGAAAATAATCACCAAGGCTGTCGATACTACCTGTTACGAATTTGCTTTGGTTTCTGGCAATGAATTTGCCTTGATTCATAATAGTATTCAATTCGCCTTGGTTTCTGGCAGCTAACATAAGTCCAGAAACACAGTTGTATGATGGAAACAGCGTGACCGTCTTTGCCACTAAAGTCCAAAATTGCTACTTCTCTGATCTTATTTCTGCCACGTTTTGCAACAACAGATTGTCTCTTCTTGCCACTTTTTAGAAATATCGTAAAGCTTTCAAAAAATAGAACACTTTAATATGTATACCAAAATATGAAAATATTGATTATAAACATTCTTTATACATACTTTAATGATATAATTACCATTTTTACTAGCCATAAAAATGAAAAATGCAATTAATATTATTAGTTATTTATCAAAGTTTTACCAAAAAATTGTGTGTTGAAGATATATCAAGAATTTGTTATAAAAAAAACTCCAATGCACTGCGATATTTACATCCAACATTTGAAAGTCAAATGAGGACATAAAATCTTTCGAAATAGTTATCCCATACAATCACTGATGCAGAAGGTTTTGTTATTGAGTTCAAGTTATTCGAGAGTAAAATAAACGGCAAAAGCTAAGAAGACATCTTCACAGTTAAAATTTTGGAAAGTTGTTTCAACGAAAAAAGTTAGCTAAAACAAGTTTTACGACAGAAGACTTTGTAAAGATTTATATAAGAACATTTTCAAAATATTTAAAATTGAAAAATTTTACACAAACGTTATCAACAATTTCTTATTGAAAGTATTGAAATATCTAGTTTTGATATTAATTTCTATATACATATATTCATTAATTGTTATAAGGTTTTGTTATCTATAAAATTTAAAGAAAACCTTATGAAATATGTACCAACAATTAAACTTTTTACGAATTTTTTTCGATATACTTTAAATCTAGTAACTGTAAATAAAATTCATATTTCTTGAAATGAACGAAATAAAATTAAAATCATGATTTTAGCTTGAATATTTGTTATTTAAAAATGATTTTTTTCACTAAATACTCTTTTTGACACTTTTAGAAATTTCGCAACGGTCACGCAGTATAGATAAAACAAGGTACATTTACTTACAAGGTAGTATTGAAAGTACAATGATTTTTAGGAAAGCAAGCAAAAACACTTGTAACATGATAATTTGTTTTTGATATTTGCATTTGTTGTCATAGCAATACTACCTATAAGCAAATGTTCATTGAAACAGTAAACCCAACAATAGCGTTTAAAAAAGCGTTTATACATATATTTATTATCTTTCAATTACCAACATCATATAAAAACGATGTCCAATTATATATCAATAGCAGTTGATATTCTCTTCATATATTCATGGTAATATTCTTTTTAGTTAGCAGTATATGGCTTGAATGATGTTAACGCTAACATATAGTATTCAGAATAAATCAAATAAAAAGCTATCGAAAGATAATGGTGCATTTAGATAGTTTTAATTTAATCCTTTCCCTGCAAACAAATCGAAGATATCGCGTAGAGCAATAGTGTACTAACATACCGAAATTGTCATCAAAAGAAAATAATTATAAAAATGCTTTTATTTTCTTCGTTTTATAATTTTTGAGAAAATGAAGCAATATACATATGTTGACAAAAATAAAATTGAGTATAATTATGTGTACATATATATGTATATGTAGATACAAATTTTTCACAAAATTTATAAAACCGAAATCTCCATGAAAATCATTTTTATATATGAAACGAATATCGGTCGATAGTTTAATCGGTTAAAACAATTAGAGTTAAGGCGACTAGTTGGCCCATAAAAAATGCGTTTTCCATTAATGAAAGTGTATACTTTCATCTCTATGGATGTGTGTACATGTAGAAAAATCTAAAATCATTTTATTATCTTCCTAATGATACTTTAAAAATATCTTCTTAGTGTTCTGTAATTGGTTATGTAGCGATGTTGCCAAATAATCATCTTTAAGAATCACATATCGTATTGCCTAGAGATACATTTCTTCCCGAAGGAAGTATTTTCCGTTACACGAAAAATATACATGTTTATGTGCCTATGTTTCAAACTATCAAACAAAAAACATAAATACTAATTATTTATTCACATAAGAAAACGAAATAAAAAATTCGCTATAAAATTTTTTCTGAAAATTTTTCTGCACAAATTCAAACTGATATATATTTTGTATTAGTTTAAAAAAATTTTACATTTTATTTATAAAATAAATTTAAGAAACGAATTCAAGCATTACTACATAATTTTAATTAAATATTTTTCAGTTTGATTATAAAATAACTTATTTGTTTTTTATTACGAAAAATTTTTTAATTTAAATATAATAAATAAACACAAAGCAAAATTTGGCAACTGAAATTGAAAACAAGTGGTTTACAACAATTGTCAGTTGGTCTTGAAAGATTACCTTATAGTAATTGTAGGTATAATGAGAAACAGCAAAATATGCAATAGTATTTTGTAATGAATGAGCCTCTTAAAATTAGTTAAGTTGTCGGGTTAAGTTCACATGTTAAGATAGATCGAAATGACATAAAAAATATTACAATTAATTATGAGAACAACCATTTGTGTTAGTTCAGAATTTGGGAAAATAGTGATACAGATCTGATAAGTCTTGTTTATTGAAGTATTAAAACCCACCTTGTAATGATACATAGTTATACCAGTTCGTGATAATATAATAAAATCTTTTATAATTAGAATAAAATATTAGTTGAATTAGTTATAATTTTTATAGTATTCATATGTTTAATAGAAAAATATATTTTCCTTCTATTTCAATTCATTTGGGCTGTTTTCAATGAAAAACATCATTAGCATCACCAACTAGTAACTACCTAAATCTCATTGCTAGAGTCTACATACTGACGGCGGCGGTAAAATTGAAGAAATAAATATAACATCTGGCCATACAGATTTTCATCAATATCTTGCATAATTTAAAAACATGCACTCGAACTACGCGCCTGGGAAAAAAATGTTTTCAAAATATGCGTATTAATATTTGATATTATAATTTTACGATTTCTCCCATTTCAGTAGGAACTGAAGAAAAATTTCGATAGTACATCTAAAAGTTTTTTTATTTTTAATGATATTCCGGTAAAAAAAGTAATGATTTTTACTGCATCCAAAATATGCACTCTACACACATATATATATATATATATATATATATATTAAATCAAAAGACCTATTGCTTAAATAAACATTCTAATAAATATAAAGAAAAGGTCAAATAAAATAGAATATAAATATATTTTTGAAATAAAAATATTTATCGAATAAACTTTTCTGGACAAATTAAATTTAATAAAATTCAAAATAATTAACTTATTCATCGGCATATTTATGTAAAATCTAATTGCCATCTTTTGCAGTTCCGTAGTATTTTTTTTTGTTTTGTCATGCTGCAAAGAAACATACATTCGTATATTTAATTCACTCCATGTATTAGTATGTACTCGTATATGTACCTTAAACCACAGATGTTGAAAATTCCAGGTGCACTTTTATTTTGTTGTAAAATTAAATAACTTTCATCATATAATTATAATTTTAACATTAATTTTTTCACTTCACATCTCCTCCTTTTATTAAATTCTATGAACGACTGAAGTTAAATACGATTGAAAGCTATTTTGTTTCTTTTCACAAAACAAACAATGTATGGTCACAATAAACTTTAATTTTAAATAAACTTTTATAATTCCCATTCGCAAAAGATACTCTTGTAGCAGTTTTTTTTGATACATTAAATTTTTATGGGAGGAAACCCAGAATTATTATTTTATTGTCGCATCAAATATTTTAATAATTGAAGAATGTTTAATGCAACCATATTTGCTTCAATGAATAATTATTAGGTTGTGGCAGATATACTTAGTTGACATGAACATTTTGCAATCATGTCTTTTCTCTGCGTGTGGGTATGCTATTGGCATGCTTCTTCTCCTTGAGGATGAATATACTGACAGTCATCGCACTACCTTCCTTGGTGGCATGAATCCGTGACCGGTAATTGGTGAGGTGTCTTTCGGAAGTACATGTGGTGGCTGCGGGTGCTAGCAAAAGCTGGTATTGGCATTGTTTTGAGGACTGATGCTCGACCAGTGCTAGTGACTGGCTGGACTTCGGTCTACCAATTTCAAGCCTCCGTTTGCTGTTGCAACACAACAGATGTTTACGCATGGCGTTAGACCATGCATTATAGATTTGCCACCTAATGTGACCCCCGAAGTTACACTAGTGTACATTTGGGGTGACTTAGGAGTGCTTGTGAACACAGATATTCACACTTTATTAAGAGCACTGTTGTCTTAAGCCACAAGGCAGGATCGCACATTAATCTGTAACACATCTATCTGTTCAGTTATTACCAGCTTCTATATTTTACTTTCTAATCAAAGTAATAATTTAACAATTCAGTCAATTTTGACCAAAGTATACTCTATTCGATAAAAATTGGAGACCGTAATTTCATGCGATAACTTACGTCGAACACAACTATTCTGTTAAAACGTGTCGTCTGTACCTCTTATATTAAAAGTATTTACAAAGCTTTAAAAATATTTAGCAAACAACGCAACATACGACTTGGAATTATTAAAACCTACAAACTTTGTCCAGACATTGTCCAGATTTGTTTGGCAATCGATATCTTAATAGGAAAATTTAAAACTTTAAACAAAAACTTGTATTTAATTTATTTGAGCAGTGTCCGAAATTAATTATTCGAATAATTTTTATTTATTGGGAACTTAGCAACTTTATATTGAAAGTTGCAACACCAATAAGAAATAACAATTTTTCCAATTAAAAATTTCTGAGTTTCAACTTGCAATTTTATAAAAAAAAGATATTCTAAAATTTCTTTGAACATCAATACAACATTTAAATTAAGATTTTGATAATTTTCAAGGAACCAATTAAATTTTTTATTTGCTTAGATAAAGAAATTAAAATTTTGCATCTAAAGACTTTTTTCAGTAATTGACAATTAAATTTTTTGAAATTTATAAAAGATTTTGTATAATTGCATGAGCAGCAAAAAATACAATTTTGCCAATAATATTTTAAGACTTCTATGAACAGAATTAGTTTCATCATAAAATAACCATCAGTTCGTTACTGTATATTACCATTTCCCCATCTCCCCAAACCCCTCTTAATTATTATGACCATTTTAATTAAAGCTGAACGTACAAATGGAAATGATGAAATGTACAGATGTTTTTCATTTAAAATTGTGTTGAAATAGAATATGATTTATGAATAAATTTAAAATGAGATTTTCAACCTTTTGACAGAAATAAAAGACACAAACACTTTGATTAACAATAGAAATAATATGAAGATATTTCTTATAACTTGAACAAAATAAATTACAAATTAAAGAATATTCAGAAAAGAAAATAAAAATGCTTGAAGCACTAATAGAATTCATGATATAAAAAATATTGGTATTTGCACAGTGGCGCAAAATACAAATAAGATAGTAACAATTATCTAATGGTGTTTTTCTTTCGATATACCAAAAAGGCAACTTGCAGAAATGTAAAAAATGTATGTCTTGACTTGTTATTTCACTAGAACAAAACACAATTTTATTTTATTATATTTATATTTTTAATTAAAAAAAATATAACCCGCGAAGCTACCAGCTTGGCTCCAGAAAACACCAACAGTCTTAGGCCGTAATCGAACTGGCAACCTCCTGTCTAATAGGATAGCATTGCTCGCTCTCAGCTACGTTGACAGATCAACACTTGATGATAAATTGATACAATAATTCTGTGAAATTTACATTACAGCTTTTCTATAATGTCGAAAGACAAAAACCTAATCTGTGGTCATCAGCTAAAGGCTTGTCAAAATAAGTTCAACAAATGTTAAAAATTTTTTTAACCATTTTTATTTCGAGTGGAAATTTAAAAATATTTTTATTATGAAAAGACGATTTTAATAAAAATAAATATGGTTTCCATGAGGTAAGTATAGTTCACGACTATATAGACTCCCTTACTTGTCTTTGTAGTTGAATGTTGAGTCCACCGTTAGGTAGACCGAGCATTCACTGAGACAGGCGCTAAAGCTAACGATTGTTCTGAACTTTCGGAAATTCTGGAATTCGATTCGATAATTATGGGCTTCCATTCTCATCACAGTGTTCATAGTAGTTGTATTTATCATCTATAATAAGCTGATTTTGTATATCCGCGTACTACCAGCTCTTTGAGCATCATACGAACGTACATTTTGGAGTCTCTCGTCATCTTTTCACAAAAAAAAAAATCAAGCCACTGTAGAATTATAGCTTTAATCGTACCAAACCCGAGTGAAATAATTAATTTGTTCTCGTCCAGATCAAAATTTTGTAATTTTATTTGATACTTTCTTTCCCGTTGTATGTCCCTCAATACACAACAGTGTTACCTCATTAACACAGTCTTCACTAGTTTTCTTGCACCAACTTGGAGTACAAGTTGCATCAATTCAACATTTTTTTAAGTTTTTCACTTAACACTAGACAGAGGAGAGGAGTATCACACTTTACTGGACACTTGCTTCTGCTTTTCCACTACATTAGAGATCCATCAGTAAAAATTTGGGATGTTACTTTCCACACACTCATTACGTATGCTACCATCCGCAATAAGCTCCGGATGCACTCTTTCGATTATCCTTCTTCTAATCAAGCGCACCAAAGGCATTTTAGTTTCTCTATCGCCTTCATATGTATGTCACTGCTTATGTTGCTTGCTTCGACGTACTGCGTAATGATCTACATAAAGCCTGACAACCCCATCTATCCTACATGTGACTGTCTTCTGAGAAGACTTCGACCACCACACAACCGATGAGTAAACTGGTGTAAGCTTTTAGAGTAAAAATCCAGTGTACGGTCTAAAGCAGGATTACCAAACTTTGACCACGCACCGTTCTACATTGATATATTCAAAAAATGCGATTATTTGAAGTGAATTTCGTTACTATCGTTACATCTAATTATTATTTTTTGATCCAAAAGATCTTAAAGTACAAAATAGGTTTTGGGAAGGAGGATAACAGGAGTAGTGTTTGTGGACATTCGATTTGAACCCTAACACATTGAAAGTGGCAGGAAAGATCTCTGCGGGGAGTTTATTCCACATGCGAACAGTACGGCTAAAGTACGAATTCTCTCTGTAATGCGTGGTGCGGTTCACTTGAGCTGTTTGGCTGTCTCTTGCAACCTCGATTGCTGTCCATAAGACTGCCTCATAACCATCAATGCTATATCATATCAGTATACCCTATATTGTACATGGCCATTAAGTCAAGTCTTCGCAAAAACCAAATGCCTGCCAGCAGAAAGGAAACAACACTTTAAAGCGGGAATTGTTTGGCCACCAAAACTGGATATCCTATTTCTGAGGTTTATATCCGTTAATCGTAGCATAGAGTCGATCTATTCTAAGTAAATTACATTAGTCTCTCAAATTTTTTTCTTTTAATTCGTGCGAAAGAAAAATTCGATTTACATAAAGACTTGTTCGAGTAGTAAAAAAATCTCAATATTGATTATTTGATTAATCGAAAAACTGAAAAGTCAATTAAATGAACATCGACCGACACAGATGTAAATAATTTTTTTTTTTTTCACGTTCATAGACACATTCTCCACACGCAATCAAAAGTTTCTTAAAAAAGTGATACAACAACCACAACAACAATACAAGAGAACAATACATGAGTCATTTGAGTCAGGCGTGGATACGTGGTGGAGAGGGAAATGGGATATTTCCCCCCCCCCCCCAACTCTCTTCAATTATTGGCTTTTAAAAAAATAATATTTAATATTTATTTATTTTATATGAAATTCTAAAAAGTTTCCCCCACCCCCCAAAAGAGATCAAGCTGGATTCACGACTATATGTGTACATGTATTAATAGCAATTTTAAACGCTTATGTCTCCTAAAATACTAAACAGACAATTGCCCACAATGCATCCATCCATTGTTCACTTCTGTGAATAAATGCTTTTAAGTTGGTATAAGTTTTGTCAAAATCGGATGAAAAATGTGACCATTAAGTTTATCACAAATATTGGCCTCGTCAACTGATAAAAATATCAAAACATAAGTAACCCGTACATGAAAGCAAGTATACACCCACTCATCGCCATTTGTTATACACAAAGTTTTAAAGCTTATTCATGAACAGAAAGTATCGCTGATTAGCTTTTTAGAATTCATTCCACGCCAATAAGGGAGCCACCATAAAAATCATAAACTTTTATTACAAATTTAATTATTTAAGGTTGTATTATGCTAACTGCTAATTATATAGCCACAAAAACCGGTGTCTCTCTTTGCATTAATTTGTCACTATTGTGCAGCACTAAAGTTGTAGAATTATTAGACTTCATAACGTACGAATTAAAAAAAAAACTAACATTTTATTTTTAAGTATTTCATTATACTCATAAATCCTTTAAGTGGTTTTGGTTAAGAGGGTTAATAAGCCGGGTCATTATCACAAAGAATAAAGTTTCAATTTTTGAAAAACTTTTTCAATTAATTTTCTTTGTTATTAAAAATTTAAAATAATTGCGGTTTTGTAATAACAAAAGTTATTATTCTTTTAAGAGGGTGTTTTATGTTTGAAACTTAAAGAAAATCAATAGGAAAAAACAATTGGTTTGTCCACAACAAATACACAAAGAAAAATAGTCAAAATAAGAAAAGTATTTTGATTTTAATACAAACCAAGTTGTGCGACATTATGTGGCAGTTGTTTTATCACAATATTTTTTTTTTCTTCTTTTAAGGAAGAAACTTTCTATTTCAATACTGTAAAGGGAAATAGACAAAAATAACGTAAAAAATTCGATTTCTTTCTAGTCTAGTAATCCAGACAATACTTCTACATTGTGTTGTTCATGTTTTGGTTATAAAAAATATTAAAGTCTATAAAACTCCGGCTAAAATTGGTCACACTCATGGCGTGAATTAATGGCATTCAACTCCGTGACCAAATCAAAAGAAAAACTCTTCTAACAAAGCGCAGCTGCCTATAACCTAAATATTAAATGATCCTAAAACAATAAACATTTGTAATATTTTGTTAATAAAACAAATTTCGTAACTTAAAACGTCAGAATTGTTGTACGATTAAGGAAACGGCTTCTGCTCCTTATTGTTTGTTTTTTTAATTAAATAAATTTCTCTTATGATAATAATTAAAACAAAGAGAAGCGAAAAAAAATGTTTTTAGTAATTTTATTCTCCATTTTAATCGAATCAGTAACTAACACTTGAAAAAATTTAAATTTTTAAATAAATAGTTTAGGTTTTAACAAAAGAAATGGGAAAATTAATGGAAATTAGTAAAACAAGAGCTGAATAACTAATGTGTTGCAAGAATGAGAATGAAAAAATCTTTCTCACATTTGTAATTAAAAAAAAAAATTGTTGGTTTAGAGATTGATGTTAAATTAATTAATTAGAATATTTAAAAGCTAAGGAAGTCCCATTGTGAGATTGTGATTGTTCTCAACAGCTTGAATTTAATTTCAATGAAAATTATCTGTGAATTTTTATACCCTTCATCAAAAATGCGATTTGCACAAATTTTATATGAGACCCATAAATTATATACTTATTCTATATCATTATAGATGAGGAAGTTTAAAGAGACATGTCCGTCTGTCTGTTTGTCAGCCTGTACGTGAAATCTCTTTTTCGAACCCACCAGAAGAGTTGGAGACTTGGATCTTGGACTGGTGTCTAAGGATTTGTCTCAAGATGATTTGTATTGAAAAATCACCTGAAATAAAACATCGGTTCCGATATTTGATAAAAAAAACACATACAGTGGTGGCCATTAGGTTTGATTGTTTTTATCACTTGCTTTTTGTAATGCAATTTAGCAGAAAACTAAAAATTGTTTCTCATATATACAAAAGGAAATATCATCAGCAACATTGTTTTTTATAAAACATCTTTTTTAGTTGTTGTTATTTTTAATAACAGCTGGACATCGCAATGAATTCAAAATTAAAATATATGATCAAAAAATTAAAAAATAATATGCTCATAAAACAGCATACAAATAATTTCGTTTGAAATTTTTCTAATATTAATTACTGACACTCCGAAGTATAATTATGGACATTGCAGACGACTAAGCTACGCCAACCTGCGTTCATCAAGAAAGAACATAAAATAATTTATGAGCTTAAATATTCAATAATATAAGGTTTTCCAATAGGGATGATATGATATGGAAGTGACGTTTCGGCCATTTGTAATATGTCATTTATTTTTCATTGTATTCCGTAGTTTTTACAATTTCATCCTGGAGAGATATAAGCAAGAACAACGTTGCTGATTTTGCCATGGAGCAACTTGACGACGGTAACGAGTTTTTTAAGAAAATCATCTTCTCCGATAAGGCTCACTTTCACCTGAGTAGTGCAGTAAATAAACAAAACTTTCGATTCTGGTGCGAAGAAAATCCACAAATTATTCATCAAAAACCATTACATTCACCTTAATTGACAGTTTGGTATGGTGGATTCATCGGTCCGTACTTTTTTTGAAATCAAGCTGGTAACACCGTTACTGTCCATGGAGAGCGGTATAGATCGATGATAACCAATTTTTAATGGCCGAAATTGGAAGAAGTTGATCTGGACAACATTTGGATCCAACAAGACGGGGCTACGTGCCACACAGCAAATGCAACAATTGAATTATTGCGAAAAAAGTTTGGAGATTCGATTATTTAAAGAAATTGTGATATTGAATGGCCTCCAAGAAGTTGTAATTTAACACCATTTGACTATTTCTTGTAGTGTTATTTGAAGTTATTGGTCTTTCGAAATAAACCAGACTCTCTTTAAGCTTTACAAGTCAATATTTAACGTGCCATTCATGACATACGACTTGATTTAGTAGAAAAATTGCTCGAAAATTGGGTTAATCAAATTCAATGTTATTGTAACTAGTAAATGTTTAATTGTTGTTATTAAAACTTTAATTAGCGTTAGTTAGGATCGTAAAATATATGTCTTGCCGGCATGGCATGTCTGTGGTGGTTGAACCATGCCAACATGAGACAATTTGCTTTCAAAAAATTATACGAAAACACATCGCAAACTACTAACGAATGAAATTTGAAATTCTTTAAACAAAATAATGACTAAAAATTACTATATTTAAATATGTTTTGTCTTTTTTAATTTAAATAAACAAAAAAAAAAATGAATAACAATGGCAGCGATTTTGTCAGGCCATCATACGAATGTGATCTTTCCATTTAATTGTGCATTTAAATCTTTTGTTATGTGTAACAATTTATGTGTACTTTTACTTTTTGGCCAATCTTTTAAATTTAAATGAAAGCAAAACGACAATAAAACCATTTTTTACTCTAAATATTTATGCATGCCTGACCATTTTCAATGAACAATAAAAAAGTATTCAAGAAAAATGAGAAAATATAACAACAAAAAAATATATATTCATGAATATACTTTCTTTTCTTTTGTTGTCTTTTTTTTTAAGGAGACAGTCTTATTTCAAATTATAATGGGTGATATATTTGTGCAAAGTTTCTACATTGCCTTTGTGAGTCCCGTCTTGCATGTTGCAAAACTATAAATTATTGAAAAATATTATCATGATCTGGGAGAAAAGTGTTTTTTTTTTCACTAACATTATTTCAAACAAAAGTTTCCAACCGAAAAATGAAAAATCCAGAAAATTCTTTAAGAAATTCAAAAACAAAAAATCCCAATAACGGTGAGTTTACATGGTGATAAAAAGTATTAACATTTGGAAGAATCAAAATATTATGAAATTCTCTTTGTGTATTAGAAGCCAAAACAAAAGTCTGTTGCAGGTATTTTTTAATTTTACACGGATAAAATAAATAAAATCAAAGGTTTTGCGGTAGGAAATAGATGGCAGTTGGCATCACTGAATTTTGAAGGCAGCAGTTTTGCTTACTGACATTTAATTTTCTTATGTTCTTGTTTCCAATTTTGTTTTACATAAAAATTTTAAAGCAAAATTAGAAATAAAAAATGTAGGCATGCGTGCACTTGGTGTTGCAGAAGAACAACAACGAAATAGCCAACGGATTACCAACGGTTGCAATTGCGCTTTACATGTGGTCTTCGACCTAAATCAACATTAAAATATTTTTTAACTATTGCATAGCTTCTATCGCGGGCTTTGAGACGACCGAATCACGAAATTTTGAAAAGTTTGTTTCTTAAGTCTTTTGTTTATGAAACGAAAAAACCTGGAATTTGTTTATGAAACGAAAAAATCTCACACTAATGGCCAATAAATGAGTGGATGATAATGTTTCATTTATTTTTAAAACTCGTTTAAATGAAAAATTTTGTTTTTCATTGCAATATTAAATCAACATTAAATAGCCAACGTTGTGTATTTAAACTTGGTTTAAGTTATGCAAATTGAACATATGTTTTCGACTGCTTGTTCTTCTTGTTTGAAAAAAGCAAATAAAATATTAGTGGCTGCTGACAAGTTGCATAAAATTTTGGCATCTTTTTTCGCTATTACCCTTTTAATCGTTCTGAAAGTTGCTCTTATTCTTTTATAACATTTCAACAGTTCTTAATTATTCTTATTTATAGCTAAAATAATAATTTATTTTTTTTAGATTTTTCTTTATTTGCTCTAGTCAGCTGTTTTTTTGGGAAATTTGTGGGAAATTTTTTATATTACGTAGTGCTACCATATTTTCATCGTAATTAAATAAGAATTTTAAG
Organism: Lypha dubia; assembly: GCA_947311025.1. Classification (NCBI taxonomy): domain Eukaryota; kingdom Metazoa; phylum Arthropoda; class Insecta; order Diptera; family Tachinidae; genus Lypha; species Lypha dubia. The sequence goes on from OX371264.1 coordinate 55,701,562, forward strand.
TTTGACTGAAAAAATGAAAGTGTGTTTAAACGAATTTTAAATTTTTATGAAAATTAACTAAAACTATAATTAAATATCCACTCATTTATTGGCCATAAGTTTGTTTCTTTTGTTTTTTTAAGTATTTAAATCGCCCAATGTATGTTAACCCCTAAATTATGCTATCGATTTTGATTTCATTAACATACAGTATTGCCAGAATAACAACGCAGTTATTAAACAAAACGTAATAATATAATTGCATAACTTGATAAAAAATGCTGTGCAATAGCTTTACTGCGGCAGTCCCCGAGTGCCACATGTCTCTTTTTTTATCTATTTAAACTTTATTTTATAAAAAATTACTTACATTTTTATGTAAACTCCCTTCTAAGTGAAATATTAGGGAAAAAACTAAATTCAAAGGCATTCAGAATAACTACTTTTTTTCCCCATTCAGTTTTATTCTCTTTCACACGGTTGATAAAAATTGTACAAATGTGAAGAAAAGGTAAAGTGAGAAATCTCATGCGAGATTTTTATTCATAATAGGAGCAATGGGGAAAGGAGAAAACTCCCGCGGAATTATTATTCGTGATTGGGCTGATACTGTTAAAGCAGCCAATGTTTAATTAAAATGACACCTCTGATAATATTAGTTTTAAAAATTGTTTAGAAAATAAACATTTACCAAACGCTTGTATGATTTTGTATCTGTGTTCTCTCCTACTCATACATTTTGCGTTTACATGATAAGATTTTCTTAATTGTTGACATACCGTAATACTTTTAATTACCATGTAAATACACTTTAAATAAAGAGATTTTTTAGTATTCTCAATTTTTTGTATAGTTTTCGGCAGGCGCAAAATATATTTTTGAAAATTCAGTGAAAATTCGATAATCCACACTCCAGTAATCCGGAATATTCGGTAGTCCGGACAGAATTTTGCATCTCATTGCGTATTCTATACTATAGAGTATAGTCCGGATTGAATAACAAATCACAGCATGCTTTGAAAAATACAGTTAGAATAGTGTGATAAGAGTATGTTTGCATGTTTTTAGTTTAGTATTGATGCAAGATGCCTTCAGTGAAGAGAGCACACAAGACTTTATTATCCATTTTAGATAAAGTAAAAATTGTTGAACAACTTAGTAAATTGTTGAACAACTTGGAAGGGTGTTGGCTGACAAATATGGGGTTGGTACTTCCACTATTTCAGATATAAAAATAAGAAGTGATAGCTTCAAAAGGTGACTTAATTTTTTTACATGATTTTTAATTAAATACATATTAACCAAAATATTTTACATTCAGATTTGCGAAGACATCTAATCGAAAACTATTGCAAACGCGTAAAACTTTAAAAGATGGTGAATATAAAGAGTTTGAACAATAATTATATTCGTGGTTGAGAAACAACGTGAAAAACAACTACCTATTTAATTTTGCTATGAATTATTATAAATACATGCGGAGTAATCCGGATAATTCGCTACTCCGGATTGGGGTCTGCAATCAATTATCCGGGTTATCGAATTTTTACTGTATTTATGAACAAAAAATGGATAGATGGGAGATGGCGCAGTAGCGCGGACAAAATACTATAAGAATATTTTTTTTTTCTTACAACTCCTAAAAATTTTTTGAAAAATCCCGCAATGAGATTTTTGTTTATTTTGCAATTTTTTTCTTATTTTTCGCCAAGAGCAGATAATATTAGTCCGGTTGGTGGCAAGATTAACTTTTTTTGTTTGCATCTTTGAAATTTAACGAAACAGGATTTAATATTTGTATTTTCAATAAAAATAGTTATATGTACCTCGAAACAATCTGTCATATCAGACTCCTACAGTAACTCACTCAATCCTCTCGCCAGCAAGTCATCGTAGCTTTTGGCAATGCTAGTCCCATGTCCCTGTATTCAAACAACGGTGATATTTGAATGTCTCACCAACTAGTTTAAGTAAGCCCGTCATTCCTGAACCAGGTTGAATATTGAATAAAAACATGTTATCTACCTAATTGCGATTTTGCTATCGGTGCAAATTTTGCTATTCTTATAGACTATTCTGTGATACCGAAACCAGATAATCACCATATTTCAACCTGAATAACACTACAATTGTCTGGAAACGTAAAGGAGATTCTAACGTCAACACTTACGATAAAATAACCCATATCCTACCTTATAGATCTTCGTGGAGTGATAAAACACCTCCCTGTGGGGTGCCTACGTTGGTGCATATAGCTGTAGCTGTCGACTCCATAGTGTGCAGTATGTTGTTGGGGTTGTTGTTGCAAGACATCTAACTGTTTTATTATTATTACTATTTAATTTTTAATCTATCTTAAATATTAATTAAAAACACACATTTTACTGCAAGATTATCTTAAATGGCATTTTGATTTAAGAGTTTTTTTTTTTTTTTTTTTTGGTCAATCGTGTCGTTGACAAACTGATTTTTATCAGATTAAACGTGAGCAGGAGAGACAACACTAAAAGTTTCATGTGATTTGATAAAATTTTAATTGGCATGAAATTGACACATAACGCCACTTAGTAGGCATTATAAAAATAAATAACAGCAAACAATTACAACAACTGTGGAAAGAAAATATTGCCATAAAATAACTAAATTATATAAAAACACAAAGAAATTGTTAAAAATAAACTTAAGATGCGAACATAAACGATACAATGACACGATTAAAAATTGAAAAAATAAAAACTTTTCAACAACAATGTAGTATGTATGAAATAACTTTTGTTCAATAGATCTGAAACAACTTTTTTAATTATGTTTAATTGTTCGAAGCTTTCTTGTAGACACTTTTGTAAATTTATTTTATAAGAACTTTAAATGAAACCTGCAGATAAAAGTAACGGAAGAGTAAGATCCTATTAAAGAGACGTACAACCGGTTATGTCAACATAAGTGATATTTACTAATTACAGATTATACGAGAGATAGAAAAATGTGAATATGTTTTCAACATAAATACGTACTTAAGTTGTTATTGCTGGAATTAATTTAAAAGTGAAAAAAAGTATCGCCACAAATCGATAATATTCCGTAAGCTTTTACTATCAAGAAAAGAGTGAAAAATTTGAAGTATTTTACATCAATAAATAAAACGTAAGACGACTTACGCTATTAATAAAAAACACACACACAAACAGAAATTATAACACATATCGCACTTGAACAACAAGAGCGTTTTAACTCATAATTGTAAAATTTTCAGTAGAGGTAAAAAACTTTTTTTTTTTTTTTTTTATGAAAGAGTGAAGAAAATGGAGTAACATTTTTACAGTGGGTAGATATGACCATCAATTTCTTTCAAAAAAATAAAATTTTTAAAAATTTTGTTTCAATACCCTCATCTTGATCAAGTGCGATATATGAAACAACGCCTAACTAACTAACATCCAACAAAAATATATATGAAATAAGTTCCAAATAATTTCGAAAATATTGGGATTTATTTCATTTTATTTTGGAAGTATTTTTTTCTTTTTTGGATTTATTTCATTTTATAAATAAAATTTCAAATGAAATAAAACCAGAAGAAACTAGTTTTGCGACTTCTTTCATCCAGGAAAGATTTTTTCATGAGCCCATTAAAAACTCTACACTTATTTCATATTTTTCGAATTTAATTTGATTAGGACCTAATTCATTTTTTTTTTAATGAGAGCTATTTGATTATGAAGAAAGCCCGAAAAATTTTAACTCATTTGATTTGACGTTTGGAAATAATTTCAATCGTTTTTGGATTTATTTCGTTAAATTTTTTGGACTTATTTAATCTTCTTCGGTGTATCAAATTTATCGATACTAGGAAAAATGCCAAAAATAAAAATAGTACCAAAAGTTTAAATATTACTAGAGGGATAGATTTTTTTCATTTTATACCACATCCACATCCCAAATAAAAACTTTTGAAACAAATGAAAAGTACCAAAAGTACCAATTCGTACCGTGTTTGTCACTTAAAACGTACCCTGTATTTATATCTCGATCATATGCAATCCATCTACCAAATATCCAAATATCCCATCGATTAAGCAGTTTTCGCGATATAGTGGAGTCATTCCAAGTGAAATCAGATCTTTTGATTTATGTAAAATCAGGTGGAGGAGGGAGTTTTACAAAAATTATATGGTACCAAACTGCACAGAAATTCAAATCAAAATTTAGGAGAACACTTTACTCCTAAGAATTTTGAAAATCGGTTTATAAATTATAAAATAATGGAGGTTCAAACATTAAAACTAAATTATATAACCCTTGAATTGATAACCTGCTTCTTTTTTGAAATCGTTTAAAAATAGAGCCATGTAAAATGGGCTCAAAAGCACTCGTGGGGGTAAAATAGAAAAATCTGATATTTTTCACAAAATAGTTGCAACAACATAACTTTACCTCGGTTTTATTAAATATTTCTTTTAGCAAATTTAATAATATATATAGAGAATTTTTTTTTAAATTAGTTTTCTACGACAAATCTCTCAAGCGACTAATTATTGTAATAAAAATATTTTAATATCCCTTAATGAGAAATTACACTTTTTTTTTTATTTAAATCAATTTAGTCTATGAATATACAATTCTTACAGACTACTTATGTACAGATAGATATATCAAATGATTAATTATTTAACGAATACAAAATATTACGTTTAATGGTATAATTATTGACAGAAAAATCCACAAAAGAGTAAAGTTTATTAAAATCTCTGCAACTTCTAATAAACGGATCAAAGTAAGCATAGTTAGTTCTTAAGACTTTAATGGAGAGGGGATAGTAATATCGAGTTGGACGATGTGGAACATTAACCGATATCTCCGCAATTAAAAAATCTGAGGAAATATTACCATTTAACAAATTTAATACAAACATTACATTTAACATTGTTCTACGACTTTTTAACGATGGAAGCTTAATAAGAGTAAGTCTAGCTTGATATGCCGGAAGATTTAGTGGATCCCAATGTAAACGACGGAGGCAGAAAAGAAGAAACTGCTTTTGTACAGATTCAATGCTGTCAGTATGAACTTTCGATTTGTAAAATATCAATTTTTCAACTAAAAAGTTAAGTTTCTTATACATTAAAGCTGCTACACAATAAACACATTTCTAAATACATAAAATTTCCATTTGGGTAAATTGTTTCCAGTAAATTAAGGCAACTGAATTATATGGGTCAAATGCTACATGTCCTAAAACTATAAATATTGTAAAGAATGAAGTAAAAATAAAAACAAGGAAAATAGAAAAATTAATATATTAAGCCGATTAAAGTGAAACAAACGTTGACTTCATAATTTTCTTGGGACTGTTTTCATGCAAAGGACAAGGAAGTTTTCATTGTAGTGTTTGTTGAGTGCCTGTATTTATTTGGTGCCAATAAACTCGACACTTAATAAGAAGAATTTTATTTATATTTACTCTTGGCATAAAATAACTTGAGAAAATTTTAGCAGTTTCTTTTTTTTTTTTGTTTACTTCTGTGTAGTGCATAAAAGAAAGAAAAAAATTTCTAATTTTTGTTTAGTCAGTTTTCTAAACTCTTAAATTAAATTAAAATTCTTTTGGTGTACAATATGACAGTTTAAACTAGAAACCATTTTCTATTATGGTCAAATGTTGCATTCGTATTTCTCTTCTTTATCAAAGCATGAGTGAATGTAAGAATGAATTTTATTGTTTTAATATTACAAAACTAAATTTCAAATCCATGATATAATAAAAAAATTTCGAAGCTTCAGATAAGTGGAGGACTTATGTGATGCACTAAGGTGTCATGTCAGATGATGTGGTTAAAATTTTTTATTGTAAAATTACTACAATACTGGAGATGGCGGTTGGACGGATTGACCGATGGATTTTTCGTCTAACTGTTTAATTTGAAATATTGATTCAAGTTTACGATGTCAACTTAGTCAAATACATTTCTACTTTATTAAAAACTGAGCCAATTTTGAACACACATTTAAATGCTAGCAAAATTAATACGAAAATGAAAAAAAAAAGTTGCTGCAACAAAAACAATTCCAGGCACATTAGAGTCATTCAACCACAATTTAATTGAAAATGTGATCAGTTTCTGAACACTTAAATAAACTAAACACATTTAATCAAATATTTTTTTAAGTTAATAAATTTATCAAACTTTCTTCTGATAGAAAAGCAACAATAACTTCAATTATACGAATAAAATCAATATTTTTTTAATTTAAAACCAACTCAAGACACAATACAACAGACAAACGGAAGTCTTATAGAATTAAATAAATATGCAAAAAGTAATTTCCTTTTCTGTATTTGTAAATATTATCAAAAATATTTCTATTAAAAAACCAAACATACTGGCTTCTAAAGTCTCTTCGCAAGCATCCTCTTCTATCCTCTGTCCCAAATTATTTCTGTGTATATTTTCATTAATTTAAACTTATTATACATCTAAAAAATATGTTGAAAATTTTAACAGATTTTTGAACTCATTTAAATTTTGTAAATATTTACAATGTGCGAAGAATACAAAATAAATTTCTATTTTATTAGTTACATACATATTTTTATTTTGCTTGTTATTTTAGCGTTGTAATGTAGTATCTACGGCATTTGCCAATTTTTCCATTGCTTTTCATTCGACAACAAAACTTAACCACAACAACAACGTGTAGGTTTTTATTTTCTTAAATATTTAGCAATTTTCAAGTCTAAACACACCAAAACATAAAAATCAACACAGATAATTTTAATTTTGTTTCATTTTTAAAAATACTGGCAATACGCTGATATAATTTATAGTTTTCAAACAACAAACCAACCCTAACAGTGTAAATATTTTGATGAAAAACATGCATGAAACCAACGAGGACAATGTGCAACCTGTCCAATATGGCCCACTAAGAATTGTGCCAGCTTCATGATGAGTAAAATTAAATTTAGAAAATATAATTAGATGTTGTGGTCAAATTATTGTAATTGGAAGTATGAAAGTTTAGTGATACTTAACAGCAAACAGGATATTTAGTTAAAACATATCCTGGATAACAAAGTGTTGAGTAGAGCGAATCGCAAAATTAAATTTTTAAAAATGTAATTTGAAGTGCTTTCCATGGTAGGTTTGAAATACCTTTGGAAGCTTTGAAAATTCTGAATCGATCACAATAAGCCAGAAATCAAAAAAAAACTTCATCGTCAAGATAAAAATCGCAAAAAACTTTAAAAAATTCGATTTTTCCCCCTGTTCAGGTCCATAGGTAGCAAACCGTTTAAAATTCAAGGAAACAATCAACTAAAAAACTGTACCTAAGATCTCAATAAACAACTTTCTAGAACATATAAACTTCCTAGGAATAATTGAATGAGCTACAACTTTGCCTCAGAGAGTAAATCCGAGCGGTTTGCAAGATATGAGCCTGAGAAAATTATCAGTTTTTTGAAAACATGACACCGAGGCCCCAAATCATAGGGGGCCCATAAAAAAAGTGCATGACTTTGGGCAAAACTGGGAGACACGCATCTTTTTTGTTTTTTTTTGGTCTTTATAACGTAGTGGTGTCCGTATATGGTTATATTTGTTCGTGTTGCACTGTGTTAGTTTGCTTTTGTGCACTTTCAATATTTATTCTGAGTATTCGGCAAAGGTTTAAGGAAATTAATTGACTTTTTTTTAATATTTTAAATTATTAATTCATATATGATTCAAGAAAAAATTAACTTTGTAATTGAATCGTAGTTTTTATTAATTTATTCTTGTTTTTAATTATTTCTGTGTAGAGAAATACATTTAGTATTGTGGTTTTAGTGTCCTAAGAAAGTAACAGAGCTTGTCATATATTGTAAGTGTGGTGAGCTCATGAGAAAGCTCAGGTCCTGCCACTAGTAAGCGAAGATTTTACTTCTGGCGATCAGAGCAATCACAGAAAATATGTTAGTGTTTTTTTTTTTTTTTTTAATTAGGACTAGCACTCAGGGGATGACCCCTACGTATGCAGTGCACTGTGCTGGAACTCAGAAGAAGGATAGGGTAGAGAAGATAGCAGTTGAAAATTTAGAAGACTTAACTCTTTCACAACTCTGCTTTGCGCGTTATTTTAATTTTTAAGGCAGTGTTGAGGCGCCTCCGGTGTTAAGTAGACGCATTAACTTTGTTAAGCTGTATTAGCAGGCATTTTATTAATTGTTTTACTTCGCCGATGTTTCTGCTAACCTACGAAGGAGGGCGATGTTGTGTACATTAGCTTGGATAGCATGAATCGCTGTCGGAACAGTTTTTTAGTGACTAGTGCGATGCCTTCATCACTTAAATATTCCGACAACAATTAATACAATCACAGAAAATGTGTTAGTGTTGGCTCTTCTTTGTGTGTTAGCTGCTCCTGCAGTGACGATCATTAAGGAAAGCCTAGACGTTTCGTCATCCACCCGATCGTGCCTCGTCACTATTATTACCAGGAGTATAAGCCAGCTTTGTTCCAATGTAACGAGATCAAGCATCAAGGGGCACTACTCTACTAATTAAGGGGCCAGTTGTGTCATATATGATGTGATTTAGTGGTTATTTTAGATACCTGAGTGCTGTCTTTTTTATTATTAATCCGTTAGTCGCGTTTGACATCTCAACTAAAGGAATATCATTATCTCATTGTCATTGAATTTGCTACATCCTTCTCTAGAGCTTTCCTCAGCCATAGTATACCCTTCAGATCCGGAAACCCAAACTACATCGACATTATTTCTTTCAAATAGATCCTGATATTGAATTCATGCCAGTAGACCCCTCAGTTTCTGCACCTTGGTAATTAAGACCGTCACAGCTGCCAATCTATGTACTAAAATGCCTTTGAATGTGGTCTCTGAGGCGATCATATCAATTTATTTCTTAGCTTCGGTTATGTTACTAAATACTCTAGAACACACTGAAGGTGTTCGGGCCCTTGGGATACAATGAAATGTTAAGATTTCAGATTATACCGTGAATAAAGGACCACTGTGCATTTAAAAACTGTCCGTAAAGATCAGAAGTGTACTGTTTTCAGTTACGAATGCATTTGCAAGCTTTCATTAGAATTGTATTAGATTTAAGTACCAAGTAATTAAAAAGAGAAGTGGCACCGCCCATGCTTCTTATCATAATATTTTACTCTGACAAAATTTTAATGTTCGTATAAAGAATCAAATGGAACGATCAAGGAAAAGTAGTTAAGAATGAATATATAGATTTTAAGTGGGCATTATGGGGGCTCACTACAGCACCTGTAGTAGAAAAATTGTTTGCAAAATTTTATGGCAAGGCCACAGCCATATAAATTTTCAAATAAATAAAAGCTTTTGATAAAAAATAGCCAGTAGTATCTACAACAAAAGATGACATCGTGCCACTATACCTCGCGAACAATTATATGATTCTCAAAAATTATTCTAAATTGGCGCACTTACCATTTATTTTTTAAAAATATACAAAACAATATCATTGAATTCAAATTCAGACACTCTCATATCAGTGATGCTCTAAATGCAATTTAATTAAAAATAGTTTCATTTTACCATTTTACAATTTTTAAAGGTAAAAGTATGAGAAATGTGTGGACTTTCAAAAATAAATTCGTATTATAATTTTACATGCCACGTGATATTAATTATTTTTCATTTTATCTAAAATCTTGGTAATATTTTGCTTGCCTACAGAAAATCAAACAGCACAATGGAAAAAAAAATTGCACAAGTGAAACGTCAATTGCATTGCACTTACTACAGTAGAATATAGATTATGCGATCGATTTGTCAAACTTTAGATTAATTTATGTAAATATTTAAGCAACTAGAATACGTTTGGAAGTTAAAAGTAATTAAAAATAGAAATAAAATATAATTATATTAAATTTTACATTTTCCTAAATCAAATATTAAACATTTTTCTGTGCCAAGTGGAACTTTGAAAAAAAAAGTGCTATTGGCAAAAAAGACAACTGCTTGCTACTCGTACCGAAGAACAAACAACAAGTTACAAATGCAATTTTTATGTTTATCTTCAACAAAGTTTAGTTCAACAATTATTTATTTTTATTTTCTCTCTCTCTTATTTCGGTATTTGTTTGTTATGATTGTAAAAATATTCAACATTTGGCCAACAAAACTGTAGTGACTCTGGTATATGTTTATTAAAGTTCAATAGTGAACGACTTTATGTTAACAATGTTTCTTGATAATTTTAATTAAATTTTTGTTTAGACTTTATTTAATAAACTATGAATAAAAAAAAACTACGGGTAGCACTCCGGTAGTGCCGACAGAAGTGAAAATGTTTTGTGATTACAACAATACACGTGCTATTACCAAAAAAAATTATGCGTAGATATAAACAATTATATAAATACATGCAACAAATTTAACCACTTATCAAGGCGTATGCAACAGGTGAACTTACTAACACAGCTAACTGAGCCCTCTTTACAGCAAATTTTCATACAAACTGATATAGTTTGAAGAGAGTACATAAAAAATGGTTACAGTTGGGTACTCATACGTATTAACATGCTTTTAAGTTGTTTGTGTGTTGTGATATGAAGCGAGTGCTTTATACGAACAAAATACATGTTGTTTTTGGATTGTTGTATTTGTTGTTGCATACCTGCTAGTTTTGCCATGCCACTTATTGTAAACGCAAATGCAACTGCGCCCAAATGAAGAGAGCGCCATCTTTGTGTACTCTTCTTAATCAGTTTCACTCAAATTGACGAGTGCGCCCTCTTTGGTGCACAAAAAAATTAGAGTTTTTCTCATATATGGCAACATCACGCTCGCTTCATTTTGAGCGAAAAAATTTAGGTGTTGGGCCTTACTACGGTTCTCGATTCGACTTCGAATGCTGTAATAGATTAAAGAAAAATGTTGTGTGTTCCTTGCTCAGAGACCGTATAATCATTTTACATACTAGGTAACATTTCTTAGGTCTAATTTTCATAAATGTTATATCTTTTTTGTTTTCTTCAAAGCAAAAATCATTCCCGGATTTTTTTGAACTAAAAAAAAAATTTATTTGAACATATTGTCCGTCCATCAGTACGTCTCTCTCTCTCTCTCTCTGTGTATTTGGGCCTGTTTTTCACAACGGCATATCGCTTCTCCCAAACATTTGTTAAAAATTTTTTGTTGATCAAATTAACCCATTGAAGTGTGCATAAGATCCGGCATAACAGTCTCCTTTTTATAAAAAAAATAAAATATAAAAACTAAATTCCTATTGTATTCTACATTTGTTGAATTCAAGTGTCTTCTTGTGACACCACAATCATCCGAACATCTAAATATGTACGTGACTAGATGATTTTTGTTTGTGACGTTATCTTTATGTTTCATGTGACTGTGTGTAATAGTCCGTTCGTCTGATTTTTTAATAATGTAGGTCTGTCCTACCCACCGTATAAAATACACAAATAAAGAAAGTTGTTATAAATTTTGTTTTTTGCATTTCATGCCAAAAACGTTGCCAATTTAATTTTCATATGTTGGGCATTACAGCAAAATAATGGTCTATAATATTTTATTGGTCAAATGCCACATGTGTTGGATAAGTTACCTCCGTCCATATTTTATAATTTGATTTAGTTATCAGCAAAAATAATAGAAAAATAAATATTGGAAGCAACAAATAGTTGGATTTTTTTTTTTTTTTTTTTTTTTGTTTTTTTGTTGAATATACTTTATTATGGGATCTTTATTGTTGCTCGTTAGCTGCATATGAGATATTGTTGATGTGATCATATACTAAGAGAAAATTTAGTTAAATAAAAAATCCAAAGATAAATAATATTAATAGTGGACTTCAGTGTTCAATGCATATGGGCATGCAAAAGTGCATTTTATATTGAAAATTGGAGAACCTTCAGACATTTCCTATCAATTTTGAACGTTAACTTTTCTGTTGCTAAATTGTATGTAGTTGTGCTGTGATTGTAGTTTGGGTTTACATGGGGTACTTTATGGCAAAAATCAATAACAATGCTCTCCGTCCACAGACCGAAAACAACATCTTTTGCAGAGCAAAAATACATTTAGTAACCAGATGATTTCAAAAAATTTGTGAAAATAGAAATGAACACACCCGACACAATAAGAACATCGTTATCTTTCAGAAAAACTTAACCGATTTAACGCGAATTTTGGATATTTAGCCAATTTCTTCATAAATAATTTATAAAATTTTCCTGAAGATGCTAACAAATTGTTAGCAAAATATCGAAAACAAATATAAATATAAATAAAAAAAATATGTATATAAGGGGTGATCCATTTCGAGGTTCCCTACTTTTTTAAAGAAAAAAAAACACAGAAAATTCAAATTTAATGGAGAATGTTTATTATCATTTGAAATAACATTCTTTGGCATCTATTTTTTGAAGATTATGTCTATCAAATGTTGGCCGTTGCTATGTCGCAGATGGTCCATCCGTTGAGTCCAATTTTAGAAGGGAGTAGGTAGACCTTCCTAAAGAGGCAAGCGAGCATTAATACTAGATTTAAATAAGCTCTAGGAAGACCTTACGGAGGGCCTCGTAAATGAAGGCCTTCAAAATTTCGCCACTGGGATATTATATACTTAGTTGTTTTTTATATATTTACTTACAGATTTAATTGAAAATATATGCATGTAACTTTTTAAATGAACATTTTGTCAATTAGTGAGGAATAGTAAGTTATTTTGATATGAAATCAAATTAAGTTTGTATATATGTTTGTATGTGTGTATAATTAAATACATATGTAAATATTTCAATAAATATAAATTTATAGTTACCTTTTATACGGCCTAATAACAACATAGACAAATATCACACCTGTAAATAGACCATAAAGAATATAAATTTATTATTGCAATTAACTTGAATTAAAATGACTGTGATTCATTAAAAAACATTATCAAAGATTTTAATGATAAATTTATTAAATAATTAGCACATTAGTTTAAAATATCTCTGCACATTAAAGTATTATAGAGACTTTCTAATGATTTTTTAATGACAAAAAAGGCAATTTTGTAATGTTGGCAAATGATTAATTGCTGAATTTTCAAATTGCTGTATTCGAAATGCATACGAGTTTTGAGAATATTTTAACTAATACACCACCACTAACACGTAATTAATAGAGATTAGAGATGGCATCGTGAAGAGTGATAGGATTTGAATGAACTTTAGCTGACTTAAAATATGAACGAAGTTATAAATTCGTGTTTATAAAGTATGGCACGAAGGTCTTATCAACAAATTAACACAAAATCTACCAGCAAACATCGTAAAGCTTTTAAAAAGCTATTTAATGGAACGAAACTTTGTAGTTAGGGAAGGCAATTTTTTAAGCCCTCCGCAGTCGATTGAAGCCGGAGTCCCTCAAGGCAGTATCTTCGGTCCCTTACTTTATTTAATATATGCCTCTGACTTACCGTTAAGCAGTAACATTCATACATCAACATTTGCGGATAATACAGCTTTTCTAAGCGTTCACGAAAATCCTGCAGAAGCTTCCCGCAACTTACAAGAATATATATCCAAACTGGAAAAATGGCTCAAACAATGGTGTATAAAAGTTAACGAGCAGAAATTTGCGCAGGGAAACATGCCCGCCTATAAAAATCAACACCGAGACTATACCGCAACACACTGTAGTCAAATATCTAGGCGTTCATCTTGATCGTCGTTTAACCTGGAAATCGCACATAGACGCAAAGCTGATCCAAATGAAACTAAAAGCAGCCCAAATGAATTGGCTTATTGGAAGAAATTCTATACTAAGCCTAGACTGTAACTTCTCTTATACAACGCGATCCTGAAACCAATATGGTTCTATGGAATCCAGTTATGGAGCACTGCCTCAGCATCAAATGTGGAAAAAATTCAAAGGCGACAGAATAAAATTCTACGTACAATTAAAGCAGCCCCTTGGTATGCCGGAAATCATCGAATTCATAAAGATCTAGATGTTCCGTTTGTGAAGACAGTATTTTCAAAACACGCGAAAAAATATATAAAAAAACTTGAATTGCACCCAAATCCACTTGCGCGCAATATTCTTCATTATAGAGGCCACACCCGGCTGAAAAGGAGGAATACTCTTTTTCTCAGCCGTACACGAGAAATGTGAAACAACATTAATTAACCGTTGAAATTAAAAATTTTGTTTAGCATTGGCTAAACTTATATTAAATATTTTTTTTTTTTAGATTTAAGATTTGATGTTTCAATTTATAATTGAAGATTCAGTAAATAATAAAATTATAAAAAAAAAAATCCAATTTTTAGTATTTGAACACGAGGAACAACTCTATTATTTATGAACCGATTTTCAAAAACTGTGTTTGTTCCGCTCCAATTTTTAGTAAATTGGGGTGCAAGATCGTTAATATAAAATATTTATTATGGAAAAACTCCTCCATTTATGGATTTATTTGCAAAATTCCTTTTGTTTAGTTTGAGTTTCTTACGTTTGCCCGCTTCATTTTTTGAAAAATCGAAGGGGTACCGCACTTTGACCCTCACACATCCCCCCTCTCCACAACACACATATTATTGACTTCGCACAGCTCCTCCGTGGCGGATCAGGTTTCAAATTTTTGGACCACCCATTTAACACCCCCCCCCCCCCCCTTAGTAACATATTTATTAATAATTGCATAGCCCCACCATTTACGAACCAAATTTGAATATCATTTTTTTTTTGTTTGAACGAGTTTTCTTGCCGTTTGATCCCCTGCAGTTTTTAAATAAAATTTTGAGGTCTATTCATGGACCGATTTTCAAAATTCTTTTTTTATTTCATTGACTGATTTCATGGACTGATTTTAAAATGTCTCTTTAGTTTGAAGACTTTTTATTGCGGTTAGGTCCCGTATATTTTTTTTTTTTTTAATTCGGAAGCACCAGTTGCACGCTTAAAATATTTATTACTAAATAAATTCCCTTTTTATGAAGCGATTATTAGTTTTTTTGGATTTAAAAGAGTATAAGAGGACTAAAATACCATGTAAAAATTATATAAATATATAAGATTTTACCGCTTTTATAATTTGTAATCTGATCGTTTGAAGTTTTCTACTGAATTTATTTTCTTGGCAGAGTTATTTCAATAAACAGTTGCAACTAAGTGTTAAGCAAACAGTCGTAACTCCTTCTCGGTATGCTGAGCGCCGTATAAAATTTACATTGTTTAAATTACAAAATGTTTAATTTACAATGTTTTTTATAATCGATTTTTACTAAATTATTTGTCCTTAAAATTTATGTTGGCCCTAAATTTCTAGCAGTAAAAAAATTTAATGATACTTCAAGCTTATTTTAATACGCCGCAATAAATTTTCTCAAGCATTATTTTTTATTGCTGGTAAATCCAAATGAGTAACAAATGTTTTGTTCGTGTGACATAACAACAACAAAAAATATGTGTTGACATAAAATTTAGGTGACATTAAATAATGAATTTAACCAAAAGCAAATTTATTTTTGTGTTAATTTTATTAAGTTAGTCACACTTTAGAAGTGCTTAAAGTTTTCATTATGGTTTTCTTGAATGCGTTTGAGTTTTTCTTTTCATGATTATCTTTTATTACTTGTAGACATTTTATTAAGACTCTAAACTTGTACATCAAGTAAAATTTCTATAGCTGGCAGGACTATTAATATGAAAATTTGTTCAAATAATAATTTTTCGTGTTGCGAATAGGCAACAGAAGTGCTAAAAATTATTGGGGTAATAAAATCAAATAAGATTACTTGGATAATCATAAAATCATTTGTTGTGCTGAGACTAAAACTGCAAATAATAAAATCCTGTCTAAAGCTACGTTCACATTTATCAAATATTTGCCCAAAAAAACGTAACCAATAGTTTTGCTTAGGGATAGTGTCATTAAACACGATTGTTATATTACAAAATAAAATTAATTCTTCTCCAAAAGAGTATTTTTATACAGTGTTTAAAAAATTCGAACCCAAAATTAAATAAATATTGGAATTAAAGGAAATAAATTATTAGTTTTTTTCTTGGTTACGTTTTTTTCGACAAATATTTGATAAATGTGAACGTAGCTTAAGTATTGAAAATAAAAATGAGAACAAAATGTATCAAATACAACTTTAATAAATGTCCTTTTAAGCCTAAACGTAGAGAAAAGTAAATATGCAAATTTCTCACTACGTTTAATATCCCTGCAATATTTATTTGTTGCCGTATAAAAAATATCATCTTTGTGGCATGTTGAGTCGAACATACAACTTGGTTGGTTTGTAAGGGAAAAAGTAATAACCAATTTTAAATAAGAATAAAATACTTTTTTTTTATCTTAATTTTATAGCTTTTCATTTCGAGTTATATGAAGTTATTAGCAACAGACTACGATTTAGAAGAATCTATGAAGCAGTTATCTCTAGGTATTTTACTGAATATCATTTTCCCCATTCTTACTGGAAAAAGGGTGTTCAGAAGAAGAGAATCCGCAAATATACAATTGTATAATTCTTACTTGTCCCGTGAATATGTCATCAAATAAAATATTTATACTTTTTACAACTTTTTAAGAATTTTAGCGTTAATTTATTAGTGCATATTTTTGCATACTTTACTTTTTGTAGCATAATTTTTCATATTTTCGCCTACAACAAACATTTTCATGTTTTTCAACAATATTTTGGTATTTTTATTCTGAATTTATATAAAAATTTATAAATTTTAAAATTATTTCATTCATTCATATTTGACGCCTTTCACGCTTCATACGTGTATTTAAATTCAAGTTACATGCAATGCTTTTTACGTGCTAATTGTTTCGTTTTGATCATGTGTGGTGTAAGTATTTTCATAAAAAAAAATTATTATTAGTACAAAAAATAGAAAAAATTAATCCACGAAACAATTATATATATCGATAACATTGAAAGTATAATATAATTTGTCATGATTGGCTATCCAAAACAGCTGTCATTTTATCATGGCGCGAGAGACGCGTACAAAAGTATAAAGTAAACCTACTTTACGCGTCGTACGCGTTTAAGCGTTCTACGCGTTGTGCTGTGTAACTTGCCCATACAATTACACTGATTCTACTTTTTTGACAGCCGCGTACGACGCGTAAACGCGTGAAACGCGTGGTATGAACCTCCAACTTTAGGCTTAACCGATTAAAGACAAAACATTTTTTTTTACTAATAAGACAATAGAACATCTCATAAGAAACAACCCACATCGAACAAAACAAACGTAAAACTGTCTGTTTGACTTACTTCGCGATAACATTAGTTGCAGAAAAAACAAACTGTAGTGTGTTTGACTAACCACTACTGCATGCCGTCTGCATGCAGCAAGTGAAACATAACACTTTTGTTATTGTCCACATTCCAATTGTATGATCAGAATGTATTATGCTGATCATGCATATTCCCACACATACTTTGTGTATGTGTTAGTTTTAAGACATAGAATATTGTAGCATTATTTAGATTGATTAAGAAATTATAATTAAGTTAATAATTGTGTCTCAAACTGGACAGTCGCACAAGCGGCTGTCCAGAACTAAAATAATATTCAAATAAAGAAACGTTTTATATAAAAATACATATTTTCTCTTTACATGGCGATCCTGCCATTATTAATGGCATTTAAATGCTGCCAGAATAAAAGTACATAAAATTAAATAGTGCCTAAAATCCTCTCTAAAATCATGAGTCAAGTTTCTGGTAATAATCGTGAAAATAAAACCCCAACAAACAAGACCATGCCACACATCCAAATATAGTCCAACATCTCAAGCAATTGTATCCTGCTCCATATTTTATAAACATATCGCAGCAACGAGCAAATCAATGAATGGAGGTTGATGGTGATAAATATGAAAACATCAATGGAGTCATAAATGCCGAGATTGCTAACAGTGATTTACATCCTTAGCTAACAACGAGCAAATCAACTTTAATTATTGATGGCAATAAATACAGCAATTACAACAAGATAATGGGAAACGCACCGGAATATTACCATCAAGTAATGTATTAATATATTTGTGTTTGAAAACGTTTATATAAAATACTAAAAGTTTAATTAATTAATTTAAATAAAAGAAATAAAATATTAACAATATAAAGAAATTGATTGAAATATTTTAACTTTGCAACTGAAAAATTAATTTAAATAAAAGAAATAAAATATTAACAATATAAAGAAATTGATTGAAATATTTTAACTTTGCAACTGAAAAATTAATGGAATATTAACAATATAAAGAAATTGATTGAAGTATTTTAACTTTGCAATTGAAAAATTAATTTAGAAAAGAAAAGAAGCACTTGCAGAAAGCAACATTGAATCACTCGATTCATATTCATAATTTTGTTTTAAAATTTATAGCTTTAATGGCAATAAATATTTTGTAAACTCCTAAATTTCAAATGTGTAGTTTATGTTTTAACTGAATGTTTAATGGAATTCTGTTGTGTTTGAGGAGGAAAGAAAAAGAAAATATATAAGATTTATCGCTGAGATACTTACGAGTCCCTCCAGTCGATAATATCAAAAATAAATTAAATAAAATTATAACTAATATGTATGTCACTGAGAAACTCACGAGTCCCTCCAGTTGATATATATATATTTTGTATCAGAAACATTTTTTTACTTTAAAAAATAATGTAGGAATTAAACTTCTTTCAAGAAATAAATAAAATATAAATAAATTTGTTCTACAAAATGTAAGAATTAATAAAATTATTAACATAATAATATTTAATAAAAATAAATTTGTATAATTACTATATTTATAAATTGATTCACTAGCCATTAATATTAATGAAATAATTTTGATGATCATACTTCGAATTTTGAAAAATAATATGGTGAAATATTCCATAAAAATATAGAATTTTTTTTGAAGACCTAATAACAGATTTTTCTTTGCATTTTTGGTAATACCATGATATTATTTTTAATGTGAAGTAATACTTCAATATGCTTTGAATTTTGAAAAATTTTATCAAACATAATTATTATCGGTTGGTTTAGAAATAAATATATGAGGCGATAAATGCCCATGAGCACTGTGAAGTACCTAGACTACTTCACCAAATTAATAATGAAAATAAATGAATATATAAAAAGGGAAAGCGAGTACTTTCCAAATTTGAGTTGAACGACAAAATTATAAATAGAAATGTAGACTTAGGTCACCACTTTCTAAAGCTTGAAAAAGTAGCTGATAATATTGCTCTGACAACATTGCGACTTTCACTAGATGATCGTACGCTTAATAACCTAGGAATGAATATAGAAACCTTCAAAGAGAAAGGTATTGAAATCTTGCAAGATGCAGATATAACTATTGTGCTCACAAAAAAAAAAAAATAAATAAAATCACCACCGATCAAAAAAAAAAGAAAGGATAGTAAATGAATAGAAGTATGTGAATTTGAATTAAATTTTTTTGTCCTGTTTTCGAATAATTTTGAATTTAGAAAAGAAATAAATAAAGGTAAAATCGAAGTATGATACGTTTGAAATCAAGTATATTGTTTAAAATGAATTTTGTTTTTGCATTAGTGCAACAATTTTTTTGAAATACGTCCATTAGAGGCCAATTTTTAACGGCTTTGGACATTTTTTTAATTGCATAATAAATAATTAATATGAACAAAATGAATGAATAGTTAAGAATTTTTTTTGTAATGAATAGTTAAGATTTTTTTTTAAGATAAAAATACAATTTTATAATAATGTAATTTTTATTTTTAGCATATGCATATGTATAAAAAAAAAAATTGGCGCCAAATAATCATTAATATATCCCCAATTAAACATTAAAATATATCCAAATAAACATTAATATATATCCAAACAAAACATTAAAATATATCCAACAAATAAAATAATGCATATATTGTATTTACTTTAATTTTTTTAATTTTTTTAAATATATAATTTTTACTCTATTTTCATAATTTTGTTATATGCAAAGTTCTTTATCTTTATAAATATTACATATTAATTAAAATATATAACCCTTACTTTAATTTTTTATATAATTTTGAGTATGCTTTACCACAAAGTTGCATTTTGGCTTTATTAAACTGTACACATTTCTTACCAGCTATATTAAGCCCACAATTATTAGTAATAATTCTATAATTTTTTTTTATAATAAAATTTTTTTAATATATATATATGACTTAACATTTTTTTTTCTAAAAAAGGGAGGGAAGGTATATTCCCTAAAAATCCCTGCAATTTTTTATTTTATAATTTTTTATTACTAGTAAGAATAATCAACTCAGTATTGATTATTCTTTCTGAAAAAGGGAGGTGTAGTGTGTTTGACTAACCACTACTGCATGCCGTCTGCATGCAGCAAGTGAAACATAACACTTTTGTTATTGTCCACATTCCAATTGTATGATCAGAATGTATTATGCTGATCATGCATATTCCCACACATACTTTGTGTATGTGTTAGTTTTAAGACATAGAATATTGTAGCATTATTTAGATTGATTAAGAAATTATAATTAAGTTCATAATTGTGACACAAACTGGACAGTCGCACAAGCGGCATAGACTACTTCACTTTACAAAACACACAAAGAGTAAGACAAAGAATAAGACAAAACTGACTAAAACGAATGTTGGTGCACATATTTGCGTGCTTTCTTATGATGCAACTCACACCAATTAAGACAAGTAAAAAATAAACAAAACAAAACCTTTATTTGTGTTTTTATATGAGTTAGCATCAAACCAATGTCTTTGACTTAGGACAAAAACGTTTTGCCTCTCGTTGTTGTGGGTTCAGCCTTAGACATTTTTCTAAAATCTGCAACACTTCTTTGAATTAGTCGATTCAAAACTTTAATAATTTTAAATTAATTTTATGTATCGACTTGTAAGTGCCCACCCAGTTGATTTTTTTTATATTTTAATATCCAAAATAAACAGATTATTTACAGATTTTAAAATTTCAAATTCATTTTAGAGATCTATTTTTTAGTGCACATTTGTGCATATTTTGCTCTTTACAGTATGTTCTCAAGGACAGCAATTATCGAGCTTCGCGCAGCCTAATTTATTCCTTTTGCATGTTTTAATTTACCACTCATTTCATATACATACATAAAATTAAAATTGTTACTTCAATTTAATTTTAAAAATAAGTTTTTTTCTATATGACAATACAAGTGAAAACAGTTTTTGATCTTCCATCTTAAATCTTTTAATTTTTTAATCCAATTTTATAGAGCAACACGCAAGTTTCTTTTCAAATCGTGTCTAATTATTGTTAAAGTCATCCTGAAGCAATTTTAATTTGTTTTATTTGTAACCCATTTCTTTTTGCAAACAAAGTTGTAGAGAATGACACTAAGAAATATGCATAAAATTATTTAAATTTTTTTTATTTTTTTATCTTCTTTATACATAAAATTTTATTCATTTGTGTATTTGCATCTTTTGTAGTAGAAAAATATTCTTTTGGCGTCTTGTATGATTTGAATGTTTGTTGCTGTCGTTTGTTGTTTAAATTTTTGCATTACAATCTTTCAGCTTTAACACGAAAGAGATTATCGTAGAAGCTGTTAAGGAGAAAACGCAGAGGCATTTAGTGACATGATATGCCATCTCAGTGTACTGAGGCGTGGATGTACTAAGAAAAAATAACAAGAAATAAAAAAAAAATTATCTGTTCTATTCGACAATTTTATGCAAAAGTTTTCATATTCATTTCAGTTAGTTCGAGTGATGAAAGAAGTACTTGTCGACGATGTGAACGTAGTGATGATATAACATTCGGTAGAAAGTGGACTTTTCAGCACGAAATTCTATTGTATTATATTTTGTTCTATTCACACTTTTAAGTGATGAACATTTTCATGTATTCCATTTTGCATGACCTGACCCAAAGCTGGTTATTGAAATTTAATGCATTTTAAGATGATGTTACTGAGAAAAGTAGCGCACCTCTTAAGTTTCAAAGAATTAAATGCATTCATTTTGTGCATGACCTGTTTTTCAATAAATTGTTGAAAAAAAAAACATGAGAGCTTTTTATTTAAATCTTTACGTAAGACTAGAAATAAGATTTTACACACGGCTTCGATAGTCTTAATATATTTGTAGAAACTTTAAAATTATACACATGAGACAAAATGTTATAAACGATGTAAAGGAAAGCGGTAAATTATTAGTGGGATATTTCTCGTATTACAAAGAGACATTACATGCTTAGAATAACTGAAATTAAAAAAAAAACTAAGGAAAACGCCCCCGCTGAATTTTATCCGTAAAGAAAATAGATTACAATTTGTTTGGGAGCATCTGACATGGGACATTCAAATAAGAGATCATGTTTATGGTTTAAAGAATTTTAATATGTATGGGTCAGATCGCCACAATTATTGTTTTCACGATACAAGAAAAGATGGGCTATTGTTAAATGGCAATTATCGCAATCGCAGATTCGGTGGGGTTATAACCCATTAGGAAACAATCGATTTAAAATTTCAAACTGCAAAAATGAGTTGTGAAACGTACAAGACTCTGTTAGAATTTGCTTTTCCTGAATTAAAAGATATTTTTGGACCGCTTACATAGTTTCAGCAACAAGATATTGCTCCTATTCATAATACTAAAGTTCTAAACAACTTATTTCACACGAAAATGTTCATCTTCCAATTGGGCACCATATATTCCACTCATGCCTTCCTGGATGGGAAAAATAACCTCTTTCCTGTTTTAATTTTAAATAAAAATTTGTGAGTTTGGCTATCGCGCAAGGTTTATGAAGGAGGAGGACAATTCGGCGATAAGAATTCACGGTAAAACGGACTAGTGGAATCAAATTTTTTAAGATTTTTTTAAGCACTTTTTGTTCAAACTCGTGTAAGAGTATTTAAATTTATTTTAAAGCAACTACTATTAAAATTTCTAAAATATTATCAGTAAATTCAATACTATGGTTTTTAACCGACTTAAAGAAAAGAGGAGATTATCAATTCAAGAGGTATATATTTTTTTAGTGTTTGAACCTCCATAAGTCTATTGTTTATGAACAGATTTTAAAAATTCTTATTTTTTGGCTTGGGTCCAATAATTTTTATTTTGGAAAAATCGGCGGCAAGTCGTCCCAAATATTGTAATTAAGACCGATTTTCATAATTCTTTTTGTGTTTTAATTTTTTTTTAAATTACTCAAAAACTTAAAAAGGATGACAATTTGGAGGCTCAAATGGATACATTCTGATTTTCTTGTGCGTGCTGTCACCGTCTTGTGTTTACAATGGACGTTTTTACAAAATTTATGTTTTCATAGAATTATTCATTTGTTGATTATTTTTTAATTTTTGCTGATTTTTAATAGGAGTCGTCTTATGGCAAATCGTGACACATCAGTTATTTAAGTCTTATTTTTCTAACTCTGCTGGTGGCTTCGGCAACCCGATTTCATATATAGACAACGGGCTGACAGAATATATTTACTTTATATGGGTCATATGAATATTGTGGAAATTACATACGGAATGACAAACATATAAATTCCCTTATCATTTTTGGTGAAGGGTATAAATACCTAGATTGTATTCGATCTGTACTAACGTTTGTTATTAATGCCCTTGAGACACTCAAAAGTCGTCAGCCACAGATAAATTACTTTTATATCTCTATACACAATTCCTGTAACCAAATGTTCATGTCTGATGCTTAACAAAAGTAAATCTTAGAACTTTATTTTCAAATTTAAAAGCTGAAATTCTACTAGAAGCAAATCCTTTGCAGCATAAACGACTTCTAAGAGACGCAGACAAAATCTTGTATTAAAAAAAAATATCTAAAATTAAAATCTTTAACAATCTTTATGTCTATTCATTAGTTTGTGTGAACATTTTAAGCAATTTGCTACTTTTGTCAGGCAACGAAAATCCAATGAATTTTTTCTAAAGCCTCATTATTGATCGTTTGTAATCACGTTGTCACTTTTTGTAGTTGCAGTTTCGTTTTCATGTTCATCAAATTATCCGTTGAGACATTTAAAGAATAGTTGCTTTTTGCATCATTGCTGTTTGCATTTTAATTAAATATTTTTTTTTTTTTTTTATTTTTTGTGCATTTCTACAATAAAATTATTTTTTTTATTTCCTATTAAAACGCCAAACCACTCAAGTATTTTTAAGTAGAAAATATTTATTTGCTTGTCGTCAATCAAGTGTTTTTTATTCAATTGGTCTCCTATTCATTCATAAAATTTTACGATAATTTCTCAACCGGTTTTAAGGAAGGCAATACTACAGACGTGTTTTTGGCTTTAATTTTGCAAACAAAGGCTGTTTTCTTAAGAGATGTATTTAGACATGTTTATGTCATTGATTATAATCAATATCATTTCTTGACTTTGATCAGTTTCAACTTTAATTAATAAGAACTTTTGTGCATCAAAATTGCAATTAATAAAGAGACAGAGAGAGAAAGAGGGATTCAGACCAATTCAAATATGGGCCATAAAAATGGGATGAATTGGTAATTTTTATACTTTTTAATTTTGTACGATATTTTATAAATTTTTTAGGAATTAACATAGGAGCTGAATTAAGAAAGAACGTCTACTTTTGGTACTTTTTTAATTATTGTAACTTTAACTTATGTTACTTTTTACTTTTGGCACATTTTCTCTTGAAAAATTCTCTTAATGGATTTGGATGAAATTTATTAGATGCAAAGCAAATGACTTAGATTAAAATATTAAGTACTTTTTAAGGCGTAAAAACGGGACAAATTGGTACTTTTGGTATTTATTCTTGAAAATGTTTTTCACATTAATATAAATTGTAATTTCTGGGGAGTGTTAAATGAGGAAAATGTGGTACTTTTAGTACTTAATTCTTTATTAAAATATAGAGTGGACGAAGTCACGTATAAAAAGTAGTACTTCATATATGTATACTCATATGTACGAGTATGTAACTGCATATATGAAATAAGCATGTGTCACATTTATATAATGCAGCCGAAAATTTTTTACCTGGTTTATTAACATTTTCTATAGCGAACTTCTTTACAACCGTAAATGAACTCATAAATATTTATGAAAATTAAAACTAATATGAACATTATTGATTTATTTGCACAGAAAAAAAAGCGATTCAAATCAGTGGTGGAGGCATTCAAAGCCATTAACGACAAATGTCTGTTTATTCAAGTAATTATAGAAAAAACTTGAAGAAATAATTGCTTGAAAATGTAAAGTTCAATTAAAGCGCATGATAAATAAATTTTTTTTGAGTCTAATTAATTTTTTTTTAGTCTTCAAGTAAGCAAAATACATATTTTTAGCAATATTTTTTATATTTTACTGTTGCTCTACATTGATTTTACGCGATTGTAGTTCACTCCAATTTTTCAAATATGTACATTTTTTTTTGTGTAAAAAGCAGTTCCGTAAGATTTATTTTAGTCGAACTTTAAGTCAATGAAGAAAAAAGCAAAATTTTGAGTTTACAAATTAATATTCATATAACATTTAAGGAGGGTCTACTGTAAAATTGAGTTTAGAGTTTGAATTTTTATATCTTTAGTGGGACTTACAATACTTAAAATTGTGATTGTTTTTGTACTTTGCTTCACTGATTGCCTATTGGCAAAGTCAAATTTTGTGTGCCTTGCAAAAACCGTTTTTCGTCCATTAAATTATATGTTAAATTTTTAACATTTTACGAAAGCTTTGATAAAAAACAAGAAAACAATTAGTAAAAAAATTTTAGCTGTACCTATCCTACACAATCATACGATTCATTCACAGGAAAATCTTACAAAAATCTGCCCGACTTTCAAATATCGTTTCAAAATGGTGTTGCAGGTGCCACACTACGATACAAAACAGATGCCAAAACAACTTTTTATTTTGTGTATACATACGTAACCATTTACTTACATTAGAAAAAAAATACTTTCCATTCGTTGTATAAAACAAAGAGAATAAAATGTTAACATATAAAGGCAAAGTTA
This sequence comes from Lypha dubia, assembly GCA_947311025.1. Lineage (NCBI taxonomy): Eukaryota > Metazoa > Arthropoda > Insecta > Diptera > Tachinidae > Lypha > Lypha dubia. The sequence goes on from OX371264.1 coordinate 55,727,585, forward strand.
AAATTCTCAGCAGGCTGACAATAAATACAGTTTCTTAAGGAAACGAAATAAAATAAAACATCAATTTCCCAAAAATTTTAAATAAGCGAAAAAGTACGTTTTGTTCTGCGACTTCTCATAAATTTTAAACGGATCCTATGAAACATATCAGAGAATTTTTTTTTTTTCAAATTTTAGTAATTGAAGGTGACAAAGCATTTCAAAATATAACGCATTTTTTTAATAAAAAATATTAATTGTAAAGTCTGCTTTCTCCAATTTCAAAGCTGCAAATAAAAAATTAATGATGTCACTTGAAGGAATAGGAAGTTTTTTCCAAAAGTATTTTGTGCATAAACGGCACAATGGTGAGCGAACTAGATTACTTTTCCAGCGATGCTTGAGGTGCTGAATTTTCCTTTTCTAGTTCTTGCGTGTTGGTAGCCCTGCACTATCATACCGACAATCATCGCTTGAAACATTCAAATTCATTTAAAAAAAATTTTTGTTAAAAAATCTATGAAAATTCAAAGAGAAAAGGACAAAGTCGATTTCAGTATTTTTGTGGTATTTTTTCACCACTTCCTAGGTAATTTTAATGCAAAATTATAGCAATTTTGGAGCTCGAATGTCTTGCAGAGTATATTACATCTCTTTTTTTCAAAAACTTAGATGATACAAACGATGAGTTGGGAGAGCGATGAGCAGCACCAAAATTTGACGAAAATCCAAAGACGACATAAATAAACCTACGTTCATACTTGGGAAATATTTTACCAAAACAACGTAACCATTGCTTTTGCTTTAGGTTGGTGTCATTTAAATTAGATTTTATATTACAAAATAAAATTTGCTATACTACAAAACGATATTCGACACCACAAACAATACGAATATCTTGAAATAGACGAGAATAGTCGAATAATCGAATACGAATATGAGTATTCGTAATATCACTTATTGATACCAATATGTTCTTTATATATTTTATTTTAGTTAAACTTAATTCCATTTGATAAGATGATTGTATCATTTAAGATACAAAGAACATTTAAGGGTTAATCACAAAATCATTCAATTTCCCAGTTTTTCGATTCTCGCTAAAACAATTTCAAAGTAATACCTGCTTTGCATCTGTTTTGCTTTTTAACTAAACTATTACATACATACATATACATATTTTCCAATAAATCTTTAAGCGATAAAAAAATTGGTAACGACTAAAAAGACTTAAGGATTCTTTGAAAATATTATATTTTTGTGTTTTACTTTCATACATATATACATACATACAAACATGTACATTTCACGTTAACTAAGAAAATAACTTGTAGTCAAAATCAGTTTACAAAACTGGCGTTAGTTGCTTAGCATGTACTGCTGTCAAAACCTGAATAATATTTATGACACTTAATGTCAACAGAGATATGTGACATTTGTAATTATGGAAAATGTGAAATGCAAAATTGTATAGATCAGCATTTTCTTGATTTTTTTTTTAGTTTTGTTAGCCAGACATTTTCGATATGTGTTTACAGGCAGGTACGAGTAGCAAGCGTTAAGGGACACCTTAACAGGTTTAACAACAATTTAATTGCAATTGACAAGATTAATAATATGAAATATGTATGTACAATGTACATACTACATGCAGGCATATGTATAAAAAAATGAGTATTATTTAAAAATTCCATTTATACATATGGTTACCTTAATATATAAAGGCCCAAACTCATTATTCTATTCAAATCGTGCAATTTTCATTTTTAATTAGAAAACCCTCTAAGCTATCGATATAAGCAAATTAAGGTGGTGATTTGTAAAAATAATGAGCTGGGGCCTTTCTATTTTAAGGTAACCATATGTTAAATAAATTTAAGTTTAACCATAATTAATAAATAGTTTAAACTTGTCCAACACACAACAAGTATTTGCAACAAATTCCTACTTCTTTCATCTTTCAACCATTATTCGCTTAACCGCTTAACTTTAAAATTTGTATTTTCGACTATGAATTAAGTCGCTTAATTTTGGTCAATTATCCGATTAAGTAATAAAGGGTGGGAATATTTGAGGTTAGGAAGTAAAATGGGTTAAAAACTCAATAGTTTTTTGACAAATTCAGTTTTTTTGATACCAATGTGAATGATCTTCAAGAAAAACTTGAACACTGTAAGCTTAGGCTGTATGCAGATGATATTCAGCTTTATATAAGTTGCAGAAGCACTGCGGTTGATGAATGTGTTAGGAGTTTAAATCAGGAGTTAGGTATTGTTTACGAATGGGCCACCGCTAATGGGCTTGTAATTAATCCTAATAAGTCCAAGTGTTTAGTTATTAAAAAGAAGTTATTAAAACTTGAAAACAATCCCATTGTATTTCTAAATAACCAGTCTATAGATTTTGTAGACTCTGCCAAAAATCTTGGCATTTATTTTAATAACACACTTACTTGGTCTTATCACATAAACTTTGCATGCGGTCGAACGTTCTCAATTTTAAGGAATCTTTGGCGAACCCAATATTGTACTCCTATTAAAATTAGAATACTTCTTGCAAAATCTTACTTAATACCAATGTTATTGTATGGCTGTGAGCTATATGCCAGCTGCGATGGGGAAAGCAAACGAAAACTTAATGTTGCGTTCAATAACATTACTCGGTTTGTATTTGTTCTAAGAAGATACGACCATATATCCCACTTTGTGACCCGACTTTACGGCATTGATCTTGATGATTATCCTAGAATGCGTACTTTATTGTTTTTACACAAAATTATATATAAACAGCTGCCAGTACATCTCCATGAGCTTTTCAACACTTAATAGAGGTAAAAGAATTCTTTCATTTGGTGATCGCACACTGATGTCGAAGTACCATTTTTTCATTCATGCTATCAGTCTCTGGAGTGGAGTCCCCTTTAGATTACAAACCATTGGTAACGCACGTCAGTTCAAGAAGTGTATTTTTTGTTATTTTACACGATGAATATACATACAAATGTTTGTGTTATATAAATTCCAATTGTATAGCAATGTTTTCACTTTGCTGGTTAAACATTTTTTATCATTTTATTTTAATTAACTTCTGTTAACTATTCGAAATCAGACTTAATTGAAATTCGGGTATTAATTTAATTTATATATGTATTATCATAATTTGCCACACATAATATACTTAATCTAACAAAAATTTATATAATATAATTATTATTTTTTGTAATTTATTGTTTTTACATATGCTTAGTTCCATCCTGCAATATTAGACATAAGTCTTGTGTATGCGACATCGAAATAAATATATAAAATTAAAATTAGCTGTTTTTGTGGTCAATGTTTTGCAATACCTGCTAGATCTGCAACGTATGCCAGATCAGTTTTCAACCAAGAGTAGTACATATGATGAAATTTAATAATGAAAGATTCTTCATTCGTCCCAATTATGTCCCCACAATTATTTACTTAAAAAAATTGTGTCATATATTTTATGAAATTAACTAGATGATTGTCCGGCTATGCCCGGAAGCTATTTTCTTATATGGGGGAACCATTCTCCCCACTCATCAAACCATTTTTCCAATTTTGATAGGCGGACGTAACACCATCTGTCCTTCAACAACATATATATTTCTGTTCTACTTGAAATACGAACGATGACGCTTCTTGTGAATGAGGCGGACGTAGCACCATCTTCTTGTCAATATGATGCGACGCTTCTCGTAAATGAGGTGGTCATAGCGCCATCTGTCATTCAACAAAAAATAATTTTTTTCTGTTTGAAATACGAATTGGGTTAATAGTTTAGTAAATACAGGAATTGCCCCTCCCACCTCTCCTCGAGCACTTAGCGGTTAAAAATATACTTTAAAACCCAATCTCATAACTATCAAATATGCATAAAAAATTTCATTAAAATCGGTCGAGCCGTTTCGGAAGCGTTCGATAACAAACAACGTGACAGGAGTTTTTTATATTTGAGCCTTTTATTTTGAAAGTGGCTTAACTCACTTTTTCTAAAAAATCGAGTTAATGGCAACACTTAATAAAATTGAACGGTATCTTTTTATTTGTAAAACATTTGCAATCAACAAAAAAGTGACTTATGACACTTTCAAAATAAACGGCTCATATAAGAATAAGATAGTTCTATTCATTTTGTATGTTTGTCGCAAAAAGCACCAAAAATTCTTTTAATTAAAATATAAATGCAAAATTAAAGAAGAAATTTTAGTGCAATCGGAGCAGGCAGTAAAGAGTTAAAGAAAAAGAAAGAAACCACAAACATTACTCGTAGTTTTTTAGGGTTAATAAGAGCGCTTGGGGCTTAATACTTGAATCCAGCGTTGTGTAATCGATTTATGAAAAACAGTACTATCTGTACTTTAAAATTGATTCATTTACGTATGAGTTGATTTTTCTTCTGAGTGTAATGACAAATTTTAAATTTTTACTTGAGCTGTAGTGTAAGAAACGAAAACCAGCAAAAAGTTAAAAAAAACATAGAAATAATCATAAACTAAAAAAGAATTTACTAACAAGTCTGCAGGCTATAGCAACTGCTACTGACACAGACATTTTTAAGAGGCCAACGTTCCGCATACCTTCAACAGCACTCGTACCACATATTACATCGCAATACGTATTTTTAAAGGTTATTGTCCATTTACAATACATGTTGTATGGTTTAACACATGACTTAATGAACTACAACAAATATATCAGCACCAACATATTTAAGAATCCCACCGCGTTGCAAACACGCAACATCGTCTCATATGAATAAAGTGTGTGGAAAAAAAATCTTGATATTTTTTACATGAATATTTTTTTTAAAAAAGTGTATGAAGAAAAATTATTGAACGACATACAAAAAATACATTTACTGCCTGTTCCACGATTTAGACAGAGTTTCTTCTCTCGTAAAACTACCATGAAAACAAAAACAAAATTTTTAAAATTATTTTTGTTTCAAATTTAACTAAACGAAAGAACGATCTCTATCGACATCGTTGAATAGGCAGTAAAGAAATTATTATTTTCTTCGTACTTCTATTGTACGGTTTATTAAAATCTTGTAAAAGGTTTTCCAATAAGAGTGACATGATATATTTAACAAAAAAAACACACTTAGTGTTAAGGAAATTCAAAAGTTTTTTATTTAATGTGAAGTACAATCGATACAATTAAGTTCTAAATAAAACGTCATTCAAATGGCCTCCACGACTTCTTCTGCAGGAACGAATTCGATGAACCCAATTTTCGAGCATTTTTTCCCACTAAATCAAGTCGTATGTCATGAATGGCACGTTCAATATTGACTTGTAAAGCTTGAAGAGAGTCTGGTATATTTCGAAAAACCAATGACTTCAAGAAATAGTTTAATGGTGTTATATCACAACTTCTTGTAGGCCATTCAATACCACAATTTCTTGAAATAATCGAATTGTTATCGTTTTCAAGTTGTTCCAAGGCAAAATCAGCAAATTCACGACGTTTACGTTGGTCCAATGGCTTCAGTTCTTAAGTGAGAACAATTTTTTACGGATGCGAACCCAAATCCTTTCTCAAAATCTGCGAGGTTGTGATTAGAGGCAGTCCCAATTGTTGAGAACGTCTTGGAATCGACAAATTGCGGTCTTCAGCAACACTTGCCTGACCGGCAACAATATTTGCATTACTTCGAGTCGTTCTTTGCATTATTGGCACTTGAACAGTATGTAAAGAAAATGAAAGCTCAAAATTTTCAATAATTCGACGAATAGCGAGCACACTTGGACTATTATTACGACCATATAATGGCAAAAGGGCACGAAAAGTTGCAATTGGAGAACGATTATTTTGATAATAAAACTGAATAATTTGTAAACGTTGTTCATGCGTATATCTCTCCATGATGTAAAGAATTTGTTTTTTTTTTGCTTAGTTTTTTAGGGTTTGTGATGTTCTGCTATTGTTTTTAACACGACCGGCATGTCCAGTCGGATACCACCAGTCGTAAGGTTGTATCAGTGGGATTGCACAAGTTTGAATGCTTCTACAAAAGTTTTAAATATAAAAATTAAAATCACATGTTCAACAAAACTACCAAACAAGTAGTGACAAAATAATAAATATGAAAACAGACGATGTTCAAGGGGCTTCTTCCGAAACATCGTTTTTTTATTCTGCCGTGTATGTTAAAATCTAAATTGATTTTGTATGTTAATTTGTCCCTTATTGCTTGAAATATGAACAATATTAAATTCTTTTTTAATAAAACGTTACTAATCACTTTAGGCCGAAATAATTACAATCATTAACTTTAATTATTATTTTTAAATAATGGGGGTGGGGTAAAATTGAAAATTATGTCCCTCACTGGATTAAATAAATAGCGATCGGATACAAGTAGTAGTATCCTAAACTGCCAATGTCAAGAGATTAAAAATGTTTCAGGTGTTTACTGATTTACAGATTTGCTGCTTTAAAAATGTGTTAAAATATAAAACAGCTTCTTGACCTAGAAACAGTGGTTTAGTTAATCTTAATAATATATAAATGTAGCTTAAACTCAGCGGCAGTAAATCACATTAATACTATTTTATGTAGTTTAAATAACAATAGTAATGTGGCAGCACTACAATAAATTTAAAATATAAATACTTTTATGGCGTGAAGTCAATGAAAAAATTTGTGGTCTTTATTTGTAGTTTAAACTTACATTTGTATGCGTTTAAAATTGGTTACTACCTTAGGGGCTGTGCACATATTACGTAACGCTGTTTTGAGAAATTTTTTCACCCCCCCCCCCCCCCTCCCCACCACTTCAGTATGGCCATTTAAAAACAGCAAACACAATTAAACTCGATTAAATTAATATTCAGATTAACATAAACGTAGTTTGAAGCTACGTTTAAACTCTATCCTAAAAACTCACTCTAAAGCAGTATTTGCTTAAACGCTGGTTAAGTAAATCACTAAATCACTGCCCTGTATATAAAATGCTTAAACAACAATCATGTGCTAAAGCTGGCTGTCAATAAAAAATGGCTGTGTTTAAGACTTCAAATGTGTCCGTCCGTGTAAAAAAAAAATGTTGTGTATTTATTGGTTTATACATTTGGTTGTTTCAACATATTCTAAATTGAAAAGGGAGTTTGTCTTCTACTCATTGATTAGTCCTTAGTGCACAAATATTGCCAATGTCTTTAATTACAAAATATTTTAGAGACCTAAAGCCTAAATTAGTATCTTTCGATGTCTCTGATTAAATATTTTACGTTTGTCTGAATTGCACATTTTGCTTCATATTGAACTCACCTGAGTTTTACGAATTTTTCTATCTCATGTATGTATGAGTATGATTTCAAGTTTGCTTATGGGTTTGTGCTGTTAAATTTTTTTTCATCCTCAATTTATTCGTGTTTGAAATCAAATACGATTTATCTTGCCTTCTGATTAGCTCCTATGGATTCGAGCTGAAGGAAAAAAATGTTTTTCTTATTTTTCGTTTTTTTTTTTTGGAATACATAATTGAATGTGGGTGATTGAATTAAAGCCTTTTAACTAAAAGCGCAATTGAACACAACAAACATGAAAAGTCAAAGAAATTAAAGATTGTAACGACTGTGTATAGCGACGAAGTTCCATTAAAATGCTGTTAAAGAAGATGATGATGATGACCCACATGACAATGTAGGAAACAAAAAAATACAAAAAGCAACTGTAGACCATGTTGTGAATTATACTAAATGTTGTAAATAAAACCTTAAATGGTTTGAAGTCCGCAAAATAAACAAACTTGAAAAGTTGAACAGAAGCTGGATACTGGCTTGCCAACAGAAACTGGCATTGGTAATGGTAGTGGCAGTGGTGCAGCTGCAACAAAACTATGATGCGCTTTAAATAGTAAATGAAAAGGAGATGATAAATCAAATTAACTATTCGTTTTCTTTTTGTTGGTGTGGGGCTTTTATTATCATCATATTTTTGTTTTTTTTTAGATTTGTATCAACTTTATTGTATTTGAAAATTGAAATCCTGTCATTTGTTTGAGTTTTTAGTATTGGCCATTATCTGTTATCCATCCATGTTTGGATTTCAGTATTTTTTATTTACTTCAAATTGCTGTTGAAAGTGGCGATATGCACCAGTTGTTAATTGGAATTTTATAAGTTTTTAAACTGCGCCTAATGAGTTGTACGAATATTAATGCTGGATCATAACGCAGTTGTTTTAAATTGATGTGAAGAAATTTCCCTTTACGTTTCTAATGTATAGAGGCAGAAGTCTTTTAATAAGTGCTTTTGACAATAATTTTTTATATGTTTCTAATTTTTATCTTGCGTTTGACATCTTTTGGTCATAGCTATGATCGTAGCTCGATCCTTTTTGGGGGGTGGCATAATTTCTACCAAATACCAAAAGTAACGACAAACTCATATAAAAATGTGTGGTTACGCCAATGGTCATAGTGATTGTTGTAGCTGTAAAAATTGTAGTAAAACTTCATTAATTTATTATTTTTTATGTTTTCTGTTGCTGGTTAATTTGCTCTTCTCAGAAAGCCGGAAAAAACATTTATGTTATAAAAAACTATTAAGTCATTTTGCAGAAAACATGACAAAGTGTGTAATTATGTATTTTCTTTTTTTTTTTGCCGACATTTTTAATTGCACAATAGTACAACTGGCCCCCCGTTAAGGAAACATATTTAAGTGCTTCCATATCCAGTAAATGAAAAGAGTAAGTGTAGAACTTCATAATCAGATTATTAATTGTGGTGTAAAACTAAAAGTCTCAAAATAAATGAAATTTTTACATCTGAGACTCTTTTGTGAAACTCAAGCACTGACTGGAGGATAAAAATAAACCAACCTAATTTTTAAATTTGGGAAATACTATGTATGTACTTGTACAAATGTAGGGGAATTGCGCTACCAGTTTCCAGCAAACACAATTCCAACCTTCGAAGTAAGAGGTTTTTTATCATTAGTTATCAGCCACCATTTTTAAACCTTTTTCAAAGTGAATATAAGAATAAATTTAAATTAATAAGGATTTGAATCCAAAAAAAAAAAACGCAAACGTTATTTTATCAATTTGTTACGAAGTCATATTTGTGGATAAATTTTTACTCTGTATGGCTGTATGTGTATCCCTTCCTATCGCTTCACGATTTCACTTGAAAATGTGTTATTTTATAGAAGAAATTCACTACATAAGTTTCTCCAATATGTCAGTATTTACAATTCCTTTGTAATGGGGGTACTTCTTTCTTCCGGACAATAATTTCAAAATTTTGCTGTAAGCTTTATTTTCTTCCGGGAGTTACCCACAGCAAATTTCAAAACTATCAGTGTTTGCGATGAGAATATTAAGCCACATTATATTTTTGTTTAGTTTAACTAAGCCAGCGTTTACTGATACACTCCAGTTCACTTATTTAAAGGCACTAAAAATTCCATATTCTGCAGCCTGTATCTGTTGCAATTTTTAAACGATAGCAGAATTTTAAAATGGAAATGGAAGCTGGACAGCTTGCGATATAAAAAAAAATCATGCAATGATAGTTTCTTAACTAAAGAACTTTTTTTGAGCAATTTACAAAACAACCTCCACTTGAGTTACAGTATTCAATTCGAAAGTATTAAATTTTCTGTTTTTAGCTTTCAACACATTCCATGATACTAAAATGCTGATGACGACACGGAAAATACAAAGTACCCTCTGATTTAGTGCCGATAAAGAGGGACAACAGTCGCTATCATTGATTGCAACTTGTATATGGTCCTTAGATCCGAATTCTGGCATTGCCCATCAAGCAATCAGAAAAAATAGTTTCCAATTTTCTCTTTCTCTTTCTCTCTCTTTCTCTGTCCCTCTATTTCATACTGATATAGATGAGGCTCATAATAACAGAGTACCCTATTTTGTATTTTAATGTTGGTAGCACTGTTTATCTTTCTATTACACTCTCTTACAACCTGTTTCGCGTAAGGATCTTAACCTTTCGTGTGTCTTCTAGACGAAAAATAAATGATTTGCCTCGACATCGTGAGAGTCTTTTAGAGTGCTTATCAACTAAACCTAAAAAGCCTGGCTCGAATCGTAATAAACTTCGACTTTTATTAAAAGGATTTTAAACCACCTCGTTCCAGACTATAGAGACTACCTGTAAAGAAGAACCCCCGCACGTTGCTGTGCTCTCCTGACGGTTCAAGAAGTGTCATTAAAGGGCAAACACGAAAACGACAAGCGCTTAGCAAGATCAAAGACCACTTTGCAACGAAATGAACCAATTATATGAATACATTGCTAATAAATTTTTACTAATTTTTGTTGAACACTTAACTAGTTTTCAGTAATAATTTTCTTATGAAAATTTCTTGTAAAAACTAAATTTGTATTTAATAACATTTAGGAAAATTTTACAGAATTTCTTTACGTCAAATTTCTAACATTTCAGTTCATTTTTTTGGACTAGTTTTGAATCGCAGAGCTGCAATGAGTATTAACCCTTCGAGGATGATTATGTTTTCCGGGTGTTTGTGAAGCAACCGTTGTTATTGAACAACAAAAAATTATTATTTTAAAACCAAGTAAGAAAACAATTATGGAAAAATACACTAACAATTTAAAATGGCACGATTTCAATGCTCAGCTGAGACATTTAAGTAATTTCTTGAAATTTCGTAGTCAAATTGAAAAAAAAGTTTATTAGCATTTTAACTCATTATTTTGCCATACAATCTTTTATTATATATTTTTAAAACTTTTTTTCTTTTAAGTCTATTACTTCTTAAATATCTCAGCAAAAAATTAACTATTTCTACTTAAGTATTTGAACTAATTACTTCAACAAGGAGTTAATGTCCTTGAAGGCAAGTACATGACATATTGACTTATAAATAACATTTAAGAACTTCAATACTTAAAAGTCATTAAATACTCAAAACATGATAGAAATCAAAAATCTCTGCTAAACATTGAAGACGTGGCAAATGTGTTTCATGCCATGTGTTTTACTTACTCGTCTACTCCACAATTTGTTTTTACTAACTTGCACATATATAAAAACAAACTCAATTTACTTCGGCCGCATTTCATCTTTAGATCATCAGAATGAGAACCACAGACACACTACTACGCGTGTTTGAGAATAAATGCTTTGTTTGGTTGCTCAGAAATAAGTAGTTAGTGTAACTACTTTAAAGTAATTCGGACGGAATTTTTTCTGGGATTTTATCAAAACTAGAAGCAATTTACACAATCAAAAATAATGTTGCACAACTCTGTTTAGTTCATCCAGTATTTAGGAATTTATTTTACACTATTTAATTAAATTTATACGAGTTTTTTCTATCTTAAATTTACAATCAAAGCTCCATAATAAAATAAAAGAGAAAAGCAACATGCTTTAGATATATTTTCTTAACACTTAAGAAATTGCCGCATATCGAACCCCCCATGATAATAATTTTAGTTTGTTTTCTTTAGGATTTTTTTCCATTATTTTTTATTTTATTTCAATCAATTATTACAATTAAAAAAACTATCAATAAGTTTTAGTTTATATAAAACGTTTGCAGATGCTAGATATGTAATAGTATGTGTTTTTAAGTGGCTCGTGCGGCCGTCTATAAAAATTATTGGATGTATGTTTTCTTATAAAACAAACAATTTAAATATCAGACTCCTTTAAAACAGACATACATACATACATACATACACCACAAATACATATTTCATCGTAACCACACGCAACGCCAACTTTTATATATCATAAGATTTGTTCTTCAACATACATTTTCCTTTGACTTTTGTTTCTCTCCCATTTCCGGTGGAAAAACATTTTCAATTTGTTATTTTTGTTTAAATTTTGTTGGTGTTAGAAAAACTTTTAATGGATTTCTTATTAAAAGTTATTGATTTTTCTTTTTTTATTAAAAAAATAAATTACAAATTTAAATTAGTTTTTAATTAAAAGAAAAAAAGTTGCTCCAAACATAAAAACTGTTTAATTAAACAAATAATTCAATATTGAAATTGAACGTTTTCTGCTAACTAATTAATTTATTAAACAATCATAAATTTTTAAATTATATTTTTTTTTTGCATCCTTCCATTAGTATTCATAAATATTAATAATTAATTTATTGAACTCTATGTTAGCATTTAAATGTTTGTTAATTTAAACATTTCGCATAAGCAAAACTAATAATTGGCATTTTACTCCATGGTGATTATTATATATAGAATATAGAGGATGTAGGTTAAGGATCACAGCAGAACTTTCAAAAAAAAAAAATTTTACGTAACGAAGATTTCAAGGAACATGATCACAATCAACATGAATGCAATTGCCTAACTACAAAGCAAAACTGAAAGAAGTCGGCATCGGAAATTGCCACACATGAAAAGAGTCACTGGGTATGTGTATGATGCCTGTTAGTACTTCAATGTGATCGCAAATTTTATACAAATATTTCTCGAAATTTCAATACGAGAATTACTACTAAATTGATGATCATTTTATTTTGTACCGCAATAAATCCCCACTATTACTGTTGGATTTTTATTATAAATTTTCTTTCTCCTAATATTTTCCAACATAATTCAAACTTTTTTGTTTTGATTTTTGCCTTTTTTGTAGGACCAGCACTGAGAGGATTACTCCTACTTATGCCATGCATTGTACCAGAATTTGGAATAGAAGTATTAATAATAAGATGAAGACGGAATTTACATTACGCAACTTTGTTGCATGCAACTGTCTTTTTTTTTTCAGAGTGAAAAAGTGAGAAGAAATAACATTTCTGTTTCAACACTCTCACTTTAAATAAAAATTGAATGGAAGAAAGTTGCATATTGTAACTGTCGTCAAATTGAGAATTTGACTGGAAAAGATAAAAAACGGTTTGTCCTTTTGCCACAATTCTATAGTTGACCGGTTCTATTTTAACTATTCAATTAAATGTAATTATGTATACTCGTACATGCAATTAGCGCAAAATGCCTCATTAATATTTTTAAGTTGTTTTAATTTGCAACAACATCACCATTCAATTTGGGCATTCATAAAAATGTATGTTTATTCAATAGTAGGCAGATGAACAATTGATTATCTGAATTCTATTTTTAAACTTAAAATCACTTTAAAGTTGAATTTATTTTTTAAATTAACGTTTGTTTGTTGTAAATAACAATTTCCCATAAATTAATTGGAAGATTGAAAACATCTCAATAACCCCCACTGGGAAGTTATACACAGCAATGAGCATCACAAGAAGTAGAGATCTTTATACCATAAATTATAATAAATGTCGGCAACAAGCTGTTCACCACTGTTTCACAAGCAACTAGATATATTGTGAAGTAGCCCTTCTAATTTTGACTTTAAAACGAAAACTTTTCAATATATATTTTAAACAAATTGTTTTAAAAGCTTTTTCAGTTATTTACCTTTGTATGAATTTTAGCCAAAAATGCTGAACTTTTGAAAACTCTTCAAATACTATTCGCATGTTAGCATTGATTTCTAAAGGGAGTTTTCAAAATACCCCAGAGATTTGTCGTAAAATAAACAAGGGAACAAGGGAACAAAGGAACAAAACAACTGATTGGTAAGTTTTGTAGGTATGCATGTATGTCTGTACATATGTTATTTATTTTACAGGTTGAAGTATTTTATGTTGGTAATATAACTCTGATTAACAATCGAGTAAAAAATAAACAATTGTTTAATAAAATTGGATAAGGCATTGTTTAAAATGAATTGTTTGTCGTCGTTGTAAGCGATAAAATTGACACACAAAATAAATGGAAATAAATACTGCCCTGCTAAGAAAGAAAGTCACAAGTGCCAAAAATCGAAAATTGAGATATGGGCAGATTCGGAACCTTGAATGAGTTTCTGAATTTCGATTTAAATTTAAAATACAAATTTTTAACTGTAAATGGCTGAAAAACGTTAATCAAAATTGTCACTTTTACCACTTCTAGCGTGTTTGCTACTCAAAAAAGTCTTATCTGCCACATACTATGATAAAAAGTCACATTGACCAAAATAGTAGGCTTTTACGACTTTTTTGCTTAGTATTTATGATTTTACAGATAACAAAAAAAAAAACCCCATGATCACTAGATAAATGCAAAAACAATAGTAGGTGTATTATACAATATACACAACCAAAAAGAAATTTTGAACTTATTTGTGCTATTAAGTTTTCGTAAGATTTTTTTGGGTGCCATTTTTGAAATTTTTAAAAAACATTTCATTTAAAGCCGCGAAAGATAAAAAACGTAGAAGCTAAATATCTCAAAACTACTAAAATGGAGATGTAACTTTCTTACTTTTTAGGGCAGTATAGTACCCCTTGTGAACAACCTAAATTATTATATCAATCAAAAACACAATAAAAATTCTAGCACTTTTTTTAGCACTTTTTATTTAACACTTTTTGCACTTTTATTTTTACAATGTAACACCCAAACACATTCAGCATATGCCAACACTGATTGTTGTTGCTTTCGTTCTTATTGATGTGCAATACATTTTTTATTTTAATTGTTTAATTGTTTTGAATATACTAGGCAAAAAAGTCATAAGTCCATTTTCTCTACTTTCTCATCAAAATTTCGCCTGTTTGGTAGTATAATAAAATTGAATAAAATATTATAAATTTATATCATTTTTAAAATTTTTAAAAAACATTTTATTTAAAGGCGCGAAAGATAAAAAACGAAAAAGCTAAATATCTCAAAACTACTAAAATGGAGATGTGACTTTCTTTCTTAGCAGGGCAGAATATCTATCAAAGGTTTAAGTGAATAGAAATTTTGTGTGACTACAAACAGTATTATTTGAAAAAGATTTAATACATAATTAATTTAATTTCATGGAGTCTGTGTGTCCTTTAGTAACAATTTAAACTATTGTCAAACGTCGTTTTAATTAAGAAAACAACTGCTTTAATAAAGCGAAATTTTCTTATTATATTTTCTTTTTACTTAATTAAAATGTTTTCAAAAACATAAAAGTAGCTAATTTGGTTAAATTATTATTATTAAGATATAATTAAAGCAATTGTTTATTTCCATGTTACTTGTAAAATATGTAACTAACTTGTTATCTGTTTGTAGCAAAACATCCCTTCATGCATAATTTCCGTTATGTCTAAAAAGGATATAAACTTAAATATAAAGCGGATGTTTAGCTGATAAACTTTAAAAATTGAAATTTGTCTGAAATACAAAGAAACGAGTATAGAACAAACAGCTTTAGTATCGAAAGTGAAGTTAACTAAAGTCTTTCAAAGAAATAAAAACCCAACTAGTCCCATCCTCTCTCTGTATTTTTTTTTTTTTTTTTTTGCGAAGTTAAGATTTCAGCTGCAATAAGCACCGAATAGTTCAAGTACAAGCTTGTGATAAATTCACTAGATTTAATTTAAATTGTCGCATAAATAGCATAGCCTTTTTATAAAATATAAGATTTCACATAAAATAAAATTTTTAAAACTAAACCAAAAGTTTACTTAAAGTCTTCGATTATAATGTTTATAATAAGATCACACCCATATATTCGTGTCTGTCATGAGTTCCGAACGTTTTTAATTAGAATAAAAATTTCCGAATCACAAAATAGAATATTTGTGTCCGGAATATTTTTGCTCGATTGGTGGCTAATGTGGGAATTTTTTTAAATCTCCTTTTCCATGTGTTATTATCAAACATATATTGGTTTTTATTTCCGAATTAGGTAGATAAGATATCAAACTTAAGTTCAAAAAGGATTTTTTTTCAAATTAAATTATTTTTATTGTGTAATAAATGAGATTCTATTTACTTTTACACAGCTTAGTGTAGTCGAAAGTAAAACGAAAAAATTGTTCGGAAGTGAATGTCAGGACACCAAAATATTCGGAAAAGATTTACTTTCACACGGATTTGAAACTCGTGACAGACACGATTCTGTTGGATTTTTATTAAACTGATTCTTATCACTTTTCAACAGAATTTGATCATAAAACGCACCGCGAGAGTGAGACAGAGAGCCGGACCTTATTAATATTTCATATTATTACGAATACGAGTATACGTGATTATTCGGACTTATTATGAGTGTTGTTGTCGTAACGAAATCAGTAAAATGTGGCCACGTTTGCGATATACTTACATATGTTTTACATTGGATTCGTTAAAGATCAATTACTACAACGACACTAGTGATAACAGTCATTATTTGCACTATATGAACGTACATGTGTAAGTGAATATTATTGCGGCTTAAGTTCAATAATACTTCAATTAATAAAAATTTAAATTATACTTTCTTTAAGCTGGGGCCAAATTACGGCATTCGATGTCGATCGAAATTTACATTTAAATTGTATTGAAATTTCGATCGATATCGAGTGCCGTAATTTGGCCCCTGGAAGTTACTGGAAATAAAGGGTGTTTTTATAGAGTGTCAGAACTTTGATTTGGCATCACTGCTTTATTTGAGGACTCATTTAACAGCTGATAAATGCTTTGAAATTTCATTATGAATCGTCCTACACCAGAGTAACAAGTGCAAATTGTTGGAATTTTTAATCAAACTAATTGTTCTATTTGTCAAACTCATCGTGCAGCGGGCGCTACAATTGATTTATTCAAAGAAACTTTTGATGAAAAAATAATTTCACGTAATGGCTCAAATAATTGGCCACCAAGATACTGTGATTTAACCCCATTAGATTATTTTCTTTGTGGTTATGTTAAGTCACTTGTCTACGCCGATAAGCCGCAAACAATTGAACACCTGGAAATCAACATTCAAAGAGTTATCGGCGAAATTCGGCCGCTACGAAAAGTTGTTGAAAATTGGTGTTCTAGATTGCGCCATCTACACGCCAGCCGTGGCGACCACTTGGCAGAAATCATATTTAAACATTAATTTCATAAAATTTTCTTTCCAATAAAGCCCGTTTCATTGATATTCAAAATATATTTCCTTGTTTTATTAAGATTTAAACTTGCGTCACTCCATAAAGAACACCCTTTACTTTACATATTTTTCTTCTCCTTGTTCTTCTAAAATACAATATGTTATTGCTTGGTTGGTGGTAACATTTATTTTTAATATTATTTTACGATTTCGGTCTGTTATGTGCTCAATTTTTACGGATTTTACTATTTTCAGTGTTTTAAAACAGCTTCCAAAATGTCAAAAAAATTTTATAAAATTTTATCTTTAATTCCTTATAACTCGACATTTTTTATCCGGCCAATAAAAATTACACACTATTTAATATGTACATACTTTAAAACAAGATATAACTTTGTATTTTTTTCATGTTTAACTCTTCCCAATTATCACACAAATATACGCAGTACAATTTTTTAAACATTTTCATTGTAAAGCAATTCTATTGATTAATTCAGTTTCATTTTCTTGCCTAATAATTATTAAGGGCCCACTTCATTATATGAACTGCCGCCGCAAAAGTTAATGATTTAATGATATTTATTTACATCGAAAAGTAATGGTTATAAACCCATATGTGGGAGTGTTGCTTATTGTCTTCCATCATATTGATTTAATACTTAGACAAAACTTCCTTTAGTCTACAACAATAATATCATTATCATCAATTCAATTTTAGAACAT
This sequence comes from Lypha dubia, assembly GCA_947311025.1. Lineage (NCBI taxonomy): Eukaryota > Metazoa > Arthropoda > Insecta > Diptera > Tachinidae > Lypha > Lypha dubia. The sequence goes on from OX371264.1 coordinate 55,745,198, forward strand.
TTTTATCTTTGCCAAATTCATAGACAAGACATCTTTAAAGACTTTTGCTTACAAAAAAAAAAACAATGTTAAATTTTCATTGAAATACTTGACATTTCCCGCCTGTAACATTGTTAACATTTAACGTTGTGACACATTTATCTATTAGTTTCATCTGAGGGGCGTATAAGATCAGCATGAAAACTAAAAGACAAAACTTTTATATTAAAAGAAAAATTAAGAAGAGAAGAAAATTCCAAATTTATTACCACATCTGTTTGAAAGTTGTTTCACTATATACACACACACATATATTTCTAATAACTTAATAAAACAAGTAAATTTGTATTAACAAGATTGAGTGTAGTGTATTGTTAGGCAAGTTAACTTCCAAAGGAATGTTAACTTTTCTTAGTGTAAATTTACTTAACAATATTATTTACGTTTTATTTCAAAAGTTTTATTTAAAAGAAAAAACCCTTGTGATGGGGAAAGTCCCCCCGCCAAAAACAAAAGCTGTTAGGGAAAAACTGTTGACGTATTTAGAAAATACGCCTCAATTTGAGATAGAAAAAAAAAATTCCAGGAAACAATCAGTTTTTTTCCTTTTGTTGACCAGTGTAATATTAAGAAACTAAATGTTTTAAACTAAAGTATATTTTTTTTATGTTTTAGATACTGTTTCTTGGTGAAGATGAATGTTTCAAGGGACTTTTTGGCAAATAGAAAGATTTGGAGCAAAAATTACCATTCTTCTGCTTTTCCAATGTGTCTCTTAGCTGAACTTGATAAAAACTTGTTAGAAAGTTTTGGAAAAGCAGAAATTGTTCATCTGATTCGGATCTAAAATTTCATGGCAATCCATTTCCTTCGGATACAGAAATTATCCCAATCTCACCATTCTTAGTGTGTGCTACTTGAGGCAGAGTTATCAATAATTTTGGAAAAACACCAAGCCATTCCTGATTCAAGCATCCAAAATATAAGTCATCGGTATTTTTTTAGACACATAAGTTTTAATTTTCATAACAATTGGCTTACATTCGTGCGGCATTGTAATAATTGTTGCCGGACTATTTAAGTGATGAGCCCATAGCACTGGCCACTAAAACCTGTTCCGACAGCGATTGATGCTGTGCCAAGCTAATGTACACAACATCGGCCGCCTTCGTCGGTTAGCAGAATTAAAACAAACAAAAAATGCCTGCTAATACAGCTTAACAAAGTTAATGCGTCTACTTAACCCCAAAGGCGCCTCAACACTGCTATAAAAATTAACATCACGCGCAAAGCAAAGTTGTAATAAAAGACTTAAGCCTTGTAAATTTTCAACATCTATCTTCTCTTCCTGAGTTCTGGCACAAGGCATTGCATAAGCAGGGGGTCAGCCCCTGAGTGCTGGCCCTAAAAAAAAGTGAGACCCTCTCTCACGCTCCCAGTCATAAAAACATTTTGTTTATGTATCCTTTTTCAAGCAGAACTATTTTTTTAAATTTCACTAAAATTGGTTGCCAGGCTCCCGGAACAAGTTTTGAAAAGGCAAAAGTGTTCCTATATCAAAATCGGTTCAGGCGTTTAACCGGTAAAATATAACAAACAGTGTTGTTTTTGCTTTCGAACAGGGAATGGCCGTGCAAATGAACTCAAGGGCAGACATGTGGAATGGAAGCCTGTTGCCGTACTCACATAAATAAGGCACTATTTTAAATTTACAGACTTGCTTTAATAGATCTCTGCTAAAGCGATAATAAATATTTCCTGGGTATGGGGAGTTAATCGCCCCATTGACCCTATTCTAAGCACTTTAACGTTATAATAATGAGACTCACGTTTCAGAATTATTCAGAAATTATTTGGGTAAAAGAATTTTTCACGCAAAATTGTATAAATATTATCTTTTTCTAAAGTTTTCGAAAATAAAAAGTATTTATATTTTGATGTATTGAGTCCGTCCACGTCCTTTACATACATAATTTAAAAAAAAATAACTAAAATTAGTCTATGGTGGAGCTATGCGATAGTCACTATTTAGGGTGAGAAAATTACCCATATGATTATCGAAAGAAAAATTATGCAACATTTTAAACAAATGAATTTTGAAAGGCGCTTAACAAACTTATTTTTATTCCAATAAAACTTTCATGCAAAACAGGAGGAAAGTTGTTCCCCTTTAATATTGATTATCGAATAAGTCATCCATTTTAAGACGGATTTTCATACGACATCACCAAAATTCATTAAGTGTTTATTTGGTAAAAATGAGAATTCTTAGCTTCGTACATTTTAATTAGTTATACTTCCCCAAAATCGCTTTTTAAGGCGTATATTTTTTATATATAATTATTATGTAAATATTGTTTCTATTTTTTAGCCTATTAAATTAATGTTATTATTGATACATTTACTTTTCCTTAATGTCTTATTACATTTTTTTGTGTTGTTTTTTTTTTTTTTTTCTTTTTGTAAAAAGCGATATCCAATTTATCATTGTTTACGTGATAAATGTGTTACATTTGAATTGTATTAAAATTCCTTAAAATTCTTATCTATTTCTGGGGGATTATTTGTGTTGCATGAGCAAATAAGAAACAAAAAGGACGAACAAAAATGTTTATAAATAGTGAAAATAATAAGGAGACTAAACTAATAGCGAATGTAATTAATTTTATACAAGATAAATTAAAGAAAGTGGAGTGGAAATATACTCGTATATTAAAATATATTTTTAATTACATTGGTCAGGGTACTTTGAATTTTGAAATATATAGATATTCAATAAGCTAAATATCAAAATAATATTTAACATGATCTTCTGCCTTATTTATAAAAAAAAATTTTATTGATTTATTAAATGTTTATAAAACAAATTTTGTATGGAAATGTGCTTTATCAGCTCTTAATAAACCACAAATAGTATTTTATAAATAAGGCCATAAAAATTTAAGCATACATGGTTACATGCAGATGAAATTTTAACGCTCCTGGGGGGGTGTGTTAAAGATTTGTTACGGATTGGAAATTTTGGACTGAAAAATTAGTAAAAAGCGTTACGAAAATCTGTGAAAACAGTGTTACGTAATATGTGCACAGCTCCTAACAAGATGGCACTGCTCTTTGTGCAAGGTACGAAAAGAGCAGATAAGAGCGGCACTGCTTCTTAAAAATTTCGTTTTTTGAAAAGAGCTTAATTTAAAGTAACTTTTTTTTGCATTTACTTTCTTTGAAAGATATTTCATTAAATGGCACTTTATAAACTTACTTTTTTTTAAATACTTTTCTTAGAAGTACTTTTTTAAAAACTACTTTTTAAAATTAGTATATGGTTGGTTGGTTGGTTGGTTTACGTGGCTGCCTGCTACGCGCAAGCATTCAAGTAGAATCAATGAGATTCCGTTTTGACAGACCACTCCACTCGTCAGTGTCAACCTGATTTAGGTCCGAATCCAGGCCTCAGATTCGGAGTAAGATTCTAGATCCATCCCGTCGAATTAAGGTATCTAATGAGGTCACCTAGACCTATCCCTGATACCTCCGAGAGATCGTCTATTATGCTGTTGCCTAGAAATTTGAGTCTCGAATGGTGTAAGGCCGGGCATTCGCAAAGAAAGTGGAAGACTGTTTCCTCTTTGCTTTGATCCCGGCAACTACGGCAGAACGCATTGTAGGAAAGGCCCATCCTGTTAGCGTGTATATACTTATATAAAATAATAATAATGAAATAAAGTAATGTAGCTGTAAAAGAGTGATTTGATATTCTGACGAAGATGAAATATTGAGAGAAAATTATAATTTCTTTAAAAGCAAATGCAAATAATCATTAACAAACATAAAATACTTATAATGAATTTATTGAAAAGAGACTTTGACGTTGAGACATACATATATATCTACGTATATTCTGTTGCTAAATCAATACACACTTGAAATATTTTTAGCGTCCTTGAAAATAAAATAAAAATTAAATTCAATGGTATCCTTCTACTTTGCTTTGCTTGACTTGAAATTTATGTTTTGAATAAAAATGACATAAGAATTTCTCTTAAACTCTCTCATATGTGTTGTTGCCTACAATCTATGAACACATACATGTACTGTATTGTGTGTAAGGCATTTGGTAAAAAATGATGGACACAATCCTGAAAGAAAGACGCACTAACATATATTTTTCTATTTAAATGTTCCTAATTTATAATCACCAACTTTAAAATAGCTATTAAATAAACTTAGTAACTGTTATTTAAGTCGTCTAGGCTTTTTTTTTAAATATATACAACTTTGCAGCTTTTAACTTGCGACTTCAAAGTCGTAAAATGTTTTTATCTCTAAGAAAACAATCTATTTTTTTTATTTGTTTGTATTCAATACTGCACAAATAAATACCCATGTTATATATCATCTTTAAAGCTACAACATTCAAAATATTTATTTTTCAAATTATTATTTCTTTCCTATTGGAAAAAAATATGCTTAAAGTTTATAACACAACAGCGCAGAAAAATGTTGATGTCATCTAATTACACGCTGCGCAGATTGTAGTCTGGCAAGAGAAGCTCATGTACAACATCTCTTACGGACATTATTAACGTTTTTAGGTTTTATTCTTATTCTTATTTGTTTTTTTTTGCCATCATTGTAGCAACAAGATTAAGAATTTTATTGGAGATTAGATTTTAGCTTCAATGGTGTGGTTACGTTAACAAAGTATTTTTTATGATCAAGAGTTTATAAATTTATGCTGAATTGCCAGTCTTTTAAAGGAAATATGTTACCAGTTCTGTTGAGATTATGGAAAAGTTGTCAGCAAATATGTATTTACATTCACCACAAATAAAATTTCAAATCCATACACACAGAAAACAGATTAGTTGTGGCAACCGAATTGTGGCGGTTGCACCAACTATCATAGAATTCGGTTGCTACAACTACAATTTTCATTTAGTGTCATTGAATTTTCGGTCGCGACAACATATAAAATTACACACAACTTACACAACCTTTACAAACTTTTACAAACGACAAATATTGAGCACGAACTTATTTTCCAATAATTGGTTATGCAACCGAATAATTTGTTAGGAGTATCAACCAAACCATATTCATTGCTAATTATTCAGTTGTGCTCGCCATTTTGGCATTTAGTAACAGCAAAAGAATGCATTCCGTTGATCCAACCAATTTAAGAATTTTCACAACCGTATGTTATTTATAATTTTACTATTACAGTTATGATCATGGACTGTTGCTTGGATCCATAGAATATTTGGTAGTGATAGCTGAAATATAGTTTAAGCAACCAATATTTTTCTGGATGTAGGGAACAAGTAGAACACAATAATGAATTACTATCAACGACATTCTTGTTGTCACAATCACTTTCTATCAAACAGTATTTGACATATTTACTCTAACTGTTACCTGAATATATATTTAAACTAAAATCCCTTGGATTAGCATAGATACTTGCCAATGGTCCTTAACGTGCCAGAGGACGGCTAAACAAAAGAATCTTACTGATGCAAATATTTCACATACATAATTGGAAAACCCCAGCGACGGCCTGTTAAGCATGAAATCTTCACTCATCGAATCGACTATTCGGGCAACAATATTTGTTTTGAATTATTCTATATTATTGAAATTTGGCTAATCATTTACAGTCATCATTTTCAAAGGATCCAAAGGCAATGAAGGAAGAATCAGGCAGTTTGTGCCTTTTTTTGTTTATTTTTAATGTTTGTTCTTTAACATATTTTGTGAGATTTTATTCTCATTCGGCATTTAATTGTCCAAAAAAGATTTGGAAATATCAAGCATCGAATAATGAGTAGCGTTTAGGAAAAACCCCAATTGAAATTCTCATAAAATTTTAGATATTTTGCCTAGAAAATGGGTAATTAAAATTTCCAATATTTGCACAATTTCACCACGTTCAGTTTTTAAATTATTCACAGCTCTGCAAATTAAAATTTAATGATTTTGAAATACGTTCTAGTGTCAAATACAGAGTATTAAATCGCAACTCCAATGAAAATCATTCGACTATTTGCATTGGCAGTTTAAGGAAAGTTTTCTCATTTACGAATTGGACTATAGTGTGGGTCTCTAAATGAGATATGTGTTAAATATTGAAAATAGAGGTTCCCCTCCAACGGACAGCACTGTACAGTGTTATTGCAAGAAAGCACCACGTTAATAGTGATGTGAGTTACTCTGAGAATTAAGCACAACTCTGTAATTATAGTGAGACTCATTTAGTTGAATTTAGTAAAATCTTTGTAAGAATATGAGAATAAAAATAAAAAATTTGAATTTGAGTTGAATTACGAACAAATATTTAATATTTTTTTGGAAAGATGGACAAAAGCCATTCATTGCAATAATAAAAAATCAACATCAATTCGATAATGGCTTTTAATATAAAAATATTTTAGCCTGGATGAAATACTTACAAGCGTTAAGCACAAATACATACATACATACCTATTAATTAAAATCCCAGAAAATAATTAATAACAATTATAAATACGCACACGCATACAAAAATAATTGATTGTGTATGAAAAGTAAATAGCTTTTACTATTTTGACATAATGGCAACATTATTTTAACCACTTTGTGAAAAACACAGAAACAAAATAAATGAAAAATAGAAACTGCCAAGAAATATTAATTGCAGCACTACTTTTGTGTTCGAAATAATGAAAATGAAACCAACCAAAAGTCCTGTTTAACATCAGCAACATTAAAATAAAGAACGTCCTCAACCTAAAAACAATTTATAAATTGAAAATATATTTCGAATGTATATTTTTTTTTAAATAAACCAGAGGCACATCAATTTCATGTTTAAACAGAATGAAATCATATCAATAATGGCAATTTATTAAAATGTATTCATGCACTTTTCATTTCTCTGCCATGCACTGCAAAGACTGAATAGAAAATTACATTTCAAATAAAGGAGTGATTTATTTGGTGAAATAAATTTTATTTTCAATTTCAAAATATTAAATATAAACGATAATTCTGGATTTAGTTTTAGCGAATATTAGACGATTTTCACCAAAACCTTTGTACCTACAAGATCAAATTAATTAAAATTAATTGCTTAAATAAATGGATGAATATTTATAAAAATAATCGTGAGCATAAAACAGCTCTATAGTACAGGGTGTTTTTAGAGTGACACAAGTTTAAATCATAATAAAATAAGGAAATATATTTTTAATATCAACGAAACGGGGTTTATTGGAAAGAAAATTTTATGAAATCAATGTTTAAATATGATTTCTGCCATGTGGCCACCACAGCGTAGAAGGCGCAATCTGGATTACCAATTTTCAACAACTTTTCGCAGCATTTGCGGCAGTATTTCGCCGATAACTCTTCGAATGTTGATATCCAGGTGTTCAATTGTTTGGGGTTTATCAACATAGACAAGTGACTGAACATTACCCCAAAGAAAATAATCTAATGGGATGAAATCACACGATCTTGGTGTTTTTCGAATTAGCCGCTCTGAAAGACGATTATGTACACCACAAAATGGAAAAAGTTCACGATGAGTTTGACGAATAGAACAATTATTTTGATTAAAAATTTCAAAAACTTGTCGATTCATAATGAAATTTCAAAGCAAACTAAACAAAAAGCAACTATCAGCTGTTAAATGTGTGCTCAAATAAAGCAGTGATGCCAACTCAAAGTTGTGATACTCTATAAAAAAACACCCTATACAAGCAAAGTTTTTTACAGCTTGGCAGCATCAAAATATTTATCAAATTTTATATTTGAATTTATTTATAAAAAAGAATATTATAAAAATTTTTAGTTCCATAAAACATGTCCCCAATGAAAAACTGCATTAAATTTTTGTATTCAAAACCAAAACAAGATCTTTGGGGTTTTGCATTTTATTTGGAAGGCATTTTTCGTTTTCCAATCGGGTCGTTATTCATTTTATGAAAATAAAAAACTTACAACCTAAAATGAAAAATTGTCCCAAACTGAAATATAGAAAATAATCCTACATCAAAAAATAATATTGGCGCTGCTTTCTAAGGTTTTCCAGAGTACTTAATTCATTGTGATCTAAGACCCTAATGCAATGCAGAAAATCTTTGGTAAAAATCGCCGTGTCCGGAAATACCATGGTGAAGAAACTTCTAAGCAAGGCCGTAGGCCGTCTCTGCAATGATTTTTTACTGTCTAACCCACGATATCGAATCTTCTATTCTATTAATAAACAAAATCTGCTATTTATGGACCGATTAATAATTTTTTTTTTTTTTGAAGAAGTCCTTTAAAATTTGGTGATAAGTAAAATTATAAACTTGAAAGGAATTACAACTGATTTTAAACTTTCTCAAAGCTGCGTCGATTTTATAATCTGTTCCAGTAGGTTTTGGTGTTGAAGACGTTTTTTTTTTCCCAGAATTATTTCAAAAAGTTACGGCCTATTTCACTATGTCGAAAGAATTTTTCCATATGTTTTCTTTTTCATATATTTAATTACATTTGAAGCAAAAAACGAATTCTAAAATTTTGTTTTTGTATCAAATGTATTTGTACGAATAAAAAAAAATTCTAAATTCTTTTGACATCGTTTTCCCCAATACCCCGTCAGTAAATTCTTCACAGTTCGGCATACTTATTCAATCGAACATAAACGAAACATTTTCAATTCACCATGATATTGCGAACATAAATAAATAAATAGATTTTGAACGCATTGAATGATTGAAATTAGCTTAAACTTTAAGATATGTCTCGCAAACAGATTTCGACAGTTAAGAACATTATATTTGAAAGACTTTTAAAGTCTAAAACAAAACAAACTCAACATATCTAGATAATAATTCTTTTAAATAATATCAATTAAATTGAAACGCAATTGTAATGCTTTTTATCTCTCAAAGTAAAGAATATATTTAATTTTTACTATTTAAAAAATTTTTTTTTTTTTTGTAAATCATAATTGCAATGGCATTTCGTTATCAAGTATGTGTGTGTATGTATGTGCATGTGTGCGAATGTTTGTATTGAAATTCTACATAAGCGAATAAGTTTTATTGATAATTTTTCATCTATTAATAGAAAAATACATGTTTATTAGAATTTCATTTCGAATAAAATGGTCTTACGAGATATTTAATCATTATTATATTTTTTACTTATTAAAGAAATGTTTTAAAACATTTCAAATTATTGATCACATAAGTGCACAAATATTTTTGGTAAGTAGCCTTAACCAAGGTATAAATAAATATTTATTACAACCGCGGTAGACACGTACAAATTTTTGAGATTTTAAAATAATCACCTGAGGTGTCGACACCACCTGTCATTCATTTGCTTTGGCCTTAATGATTTATGAATGCATTGCATGCAGTACGATCACAGATAAAAATGTATATTAAATATTAAGTAAAAAATTTAATACATTTGAAAATATTTTGTCTAGCAACGAAGCGGTATACAAAGAAATTTGTGAACTCAAAATAAAAATATCTAAATAACATTGTAAAACAATATTATACTCTAAGGATTGATTCTGGTAAGAAGGTACCAAAACAAATATACGGCGCTAAGCTTCATCACCTATTGTATATTCTCGTACAGCATTGGCATAAAACAATTGTTCAATTCACAAGCTTTTTGTATCATTGTATCTGTTGTATTATTTTATTATTTTACACAAGTGTAAATAAGTTGTTGGTAATTTGTATTGAAAATAGTGATAAATTTGTACAATTTCATTTCATATGTTTTAAAAACGTTGTATTGAGTCCATAGATGGGAGTATAATGTCTTTTATACAAATTTTTCAATGTTACTTAATTTGCAGCCACTAGTATTCGCATTGGAACATATATCCATTGATACAAATTTTTAGTCCATTTGTAGCACACATTTATCCAATTTTTATTAATATTTTATTTTTTGTAAAAGTAATTTTGTTTTTAGTTTATAAATGCAAATTCCTATCCCTGATTATATTTCCTGCTATCAATCAAGGCGAATTCAAGAGGTGCAATTACTAGCACAGCAGACATTGCTTATGTTTTTTTTTCTACATACAAAATGGCACCTTGTTGAATAGTACATATGTATATAAAATGTTTTGCCAGCCCTGTAATAATGCAACTTGTTATTTCACTAGAACAAAACACAAATTATGAAAAAGTGGAACGCCCTGTGTTTAACAGCTGTCAGCTAACTTTGACAGGGCATTATCAACACAGTCGATTTTTACGGAGCATAAAGTGCAATGCCTTTCACCATTAGTGAGGGCGATTTTTTTAGAACCAAACACACCACCCTTTTAGAGTGCAAAACAATTTTAAGAAACGAACACCAAAGTACACATTCTGCATGGAGTTGTACCATTTTTTTTTGTAGAAAAGAAAACACCATTAGTTTATATCAACTATACATACAACAGATACAGTTTTGGAAGCATACGAATACATTAAGAATTGTTACAGTTTGGAATGCGTACGTAAGAAAATGTCATAAATTTGTCAGTGTGTTTTGATATAAATCGATTACTTTACACAAAAAATATAACTGTTGTTGTCGGATTGCTGTACTTTCTGTCGAACAGCGTATTATTGGTAGTTGTGTCAAACTATCAATTTGTGCTTTTTCTTTAATTTATAATTCACCACAACTGTGTACCTTCAATGGTTGATGTTTAGATATAAAAATACAAGATTACAATCAAGGCGTATCCAACATGTGAGCTTAGTAGCACAGCTGACAGAGCTCGCTTATAGCAAATTTTCATACTAACTGATACAGTTTTAAAAGAAGTAATAAATAATGGTTACAGTTTGGTATGCATACGTAAGAAGATGTTTTAAATTTGATATGAAGCGAGTGCTTTATACCAACAAAATACATGTTGTTTTTGGATTGTTGTACTTGTTGTCGAACTGCTGATACCTGGTAGTTTTGCCTTGATTACAATAAAACAAAAACTGTTAACAGCGTGTGATTCAAAAGTGTATAATAAGCAATACACGATACAAGGGGAGCTTGTAAATTGAGCAAATAAGTCAACTTTAAATTAACTATTGTGATTATTACTAAAAACATATATAAAATAAAATATGTATGTATGTATGTAGGTATATTAAATATTCTTTATTCGAAAGAACTTTTAGATATCGCATTTTGCAAATTAATCTGTCACATTTAACATGTTACACTTTTAATAGTTTCAACAAAACCAGGGTATTTGAGTATGTTTACATCAATCCATTTTGTATCCCTGATCTGATAACACACAACGTCGTGAAGTTATTTCATAACAGAATTTTCCTGACAAAAACAAAAACTCATAAAAACACAAAACTCCAAATAAAAAAAAAAAAAAAACAAGCGCCTGCATATTTTATGTTTTATTGTATGTGTGTTTTGGCCGTTGCATGTACAAGTATTTCTGTATATTTGATGTTAAATAAAAAATGTATTTGCATATTGGATTTTTTCACAAAAGTGCTGAAATAAAACTAAAGTCTTGTAATAAATAATTTATAAAAAAAATCACGATATAAAAAATACTTTCAAAGGATTTAATTTGAACTTGTTGGTTGATGGTACAAAAAAGTAATTATATTAGCTAAGACCCGGCCTGGTTCGCTACACCAGAATTAAAATTTTAAATATAATTTATTTAATTAATTTTGTTCTATTTAAAATTAATTAGTTTAAATTATTGTGATACACTCTGGTTCACTTATTTAAAGGCACTAAAAATTCCATATTCAGCAGCATGTATCTTTTGCAATTTTTAACCGATCGCAGAATTTCACAATGGAAATGGAAGCTATACATCTTGAGATTTAAAAAAATCATGACAATAGTGGTTTCTTTACTAAAGAACTTTTTTTAAGAAAAAAAGTCCAAAAATGTGCTTTTTATTTTTTTTTTTTTTTTGTTCACTTGAATAATGGCGCTTTATTTTTTTTAAAGTAAGCGATGATTTTTTGTAGGGATGGTTTGGTTATTACAATTTATTACATCTTAATCATTTTACTAATCAAAATTGCAAAACAAAAAAATTTTTAATTTATCGGAAAAAAAATCGAAGGTTGCTTACTGTTTTCTTCGATTGCAATGGCGTGGTGCATCATGTGCTCTTCCCAACAGGTCGTACGGTTAATAAGGAATACTACAAGGAAGGTATGCAAAGTTTGCGTGAAGCAATACGACTCAAACGATCGGAATTGTGGAGAAAAAAATCATAGATTCCGCATCACGATAATGCACCAGCTCACACATCAATGCTTGTTCGTGATTTTTTGGCCAAAAACAACACCCTAATCATGCCTCAAGCAACTTATTCACAGGATTTGGCTCCCTGTGACCTTTTCCTTTTCCTAAAACTGAAGAGATCAATGAAAGGAAAGCGTTTTGCCACAATTGATGAGAAGAACGAGCTGATGGCCATACCGAAAAGCGCATTTCAGAAGTGCTTCGAGGATTGGCGGAAGCGCTGGCACAAATGCATTATATCTGAGGGGGTTTTCTTTGAAGGGGACAAAATGGGTATTAATGAATAAATATGTAAAAACTTTTCAAAAAAATTCAAACTTCTCCTTTTCTTTTGAAAAAACCTCGTATTTGTATGTATGAATGTATGTATGCGTAAATATCAAATATTTTGTGAACATCTTTAACAGAATTTAACTACACTGTATCATCTATACGAATGATAGCTGGTATTACAGTGATATTACCAAAATGTCAACATCATCAACATAAAAACTCTTGACATTTTTTTCTTTTCTTTATTATGCGCAAACAAAAATATTATTAATGATGCTTCAAACCAATTTAAAGTTGTTTGTTTCTTTTTGGCAAAACTTCCAACGTCAAAATTATTATGAAATTTAATAAGTCAAAACAAATCAATGGTAATTTTTTTGTTTTGTTTTTTTTTTTTTTTTTTTTTGTTAATGAGCCAGTGATTTAACGGCATCAATCAAATTCAATTTCTACGCTAAACTCATCAATAATTAATTAGTTTGCTGTTGAACATAATGTTTACACAAAAAGTGTTTTTTTTTTTTTCTTTTTCAAAAAAGGACAACAAGAAAACATTAATAAACAAAATAAACAAGCTAAAATTTATTTTTTTTAAAGAAGCAGAAACTGAAATGTAAAAACATCCTTCTTAGCATCGAATAATGTAAAAATATTTGCAAGAAATATTAACGAAATATGATGTATGAAATATGTACTTACATTAACAGACCACTAGTCCTTGTGAAATATTTCATTTTATGGTTTTTGAAGTATCTGAAATGATAAATGAAAAGTTATTTGTTGGCTACAAACTTGTATTTGTACATGTTTTCTTTTCCATGTACTCCTATACATATTTCACATGATACCCTACACTAACATTTCAGAAATACAGGCTCAGAATATAATTTTAGGGTCCACGTAAAATATGTACGAGAATATCAAAAAAATTTTATCTCGTTATTTCCCAAAACTGGGGCTTGAGATTCAGATTTAATTGCAAATTGGTGTTGATTTGAAAATCAATATTTATCAAAAATTACTTTCAAATTTAGTTATTTTAGTGTTCTTCCTAAACTGCTAAAGGAATTTAAATCTAAGCAAAAACAAGTAAGACTGGCGATGTTTGGGATGATGGCAAAAAACAGCTCTAATACTCTAAAACAATTATAATATTTGATATATTTCCCAATATTCCATGGGCACATCCATCCATGAACAAAAATAGGGGTTTGAACGAACAACACATTTATAAGCCTCAGTAGCACTGCAGCCGTGTCTCTAACTGTAATGGTGCATACCGTCAAATAATAAAAAGTTTATTAATGTTTATTGATAGGTTTTACCCTTCGGGCTAGTTAGTAATGGTCATTCCAAAAATAAACATCAATAAATATTAATTAATTGCAAATTGTTAAAAAAAACAACTATATAATAAAAAATTTATTTCCAGAATGGTTACATTTGTACATATCGTTACCTAAATATAGAAAGGCCCTAACTTATATTATTTTTAAATAGAGTATTTATCATGTTTCGAGGGGTGACCCTGCAAATTACCGAAATAAGCAAAATAACATGGTTTGGAAAAAAAGTTAGTTGCGGCCTTTTTATATTAAGGTAACGATATATACTTACCAATATGTATAAGGTTTTCCAATAGCGATGATATGATTTTTTAGTGACGTTTCGACCATATGTCATGATCTGTCATTTGTATTTCATTGTATTCAGTAGTATTAAAAATTTCATCATGGAGAGATGTACGCAAGAACAACGTTTAAAAATTATTCAGTTTTATTATCAAAATAATCGTTCTCCAATTGAAGCACCTAATGCAACAACCGGATAACTCCACTTTTTTGCGAAATAGCTTTTTTAATGCAGAAAAAACCAAAAAAAAAATCTGCGTCGTTCGGTGCACAAAAAACACATCTAACTTGACTCTAGGATACGGAAACTCTGAAACTTTGAAGTTTTGTTTTCAAAACGGAGCAAGAACACGACATCTCCTGGATTTGTCTTGTTTTTGCACAGCTTTTCAAGCAATAAGCCTTAAGCCACATGTCAACTTTTAGTTGCCGGTAATCAAAAAACACAAATTTTTCAAAACATGTTCGTGCTGTGTGTGTGCGAAAAACGATTACAGTATGTTGTTGAGTATGTTGAGTATGTTGTGTGTGTGTTTAGCGGCAGCGTCTCTTTTTTACGCTCAAAATAAAAAGAACACTCTTGTCCAATATTTATATGCTGTTGTAAAACACAAAAATATAAGCCTTATTAAACATCACTTGCCAGAACCAGGACACAGTTTTTTGCCCTGCGATCGCTCTTTTGGCGTTATAGAGAAACAGAAACGTCGAGTAGAACGCCTTTACCTGCCAAAAGACTGGCAGAATTTAGTGGAAAAGTCTTCCAAAAAATTTAAAGTTATATCAGTGAGCAATGCGAACATATTTGATTTTAAAACGAGTTTGGCTCCGTTTTACAAAAAAACAGTCACGAACAAAGATCATATTAGATGGACCATTTCAAAATATCGAAGATTTTGCTACAAAAAAGAGGAAAATGTCGCAAGTATTTCAGCTTCTTGTAATCACCATGGGCCATTAACAAAATTCGATATAGCAATGAAAGCAATGAAAGCAAACTTCCAGGATAACCCCTTCGAGCCAAAACTTTTATACACAACTAATCTAGCCCTCAACCCGAAAAAATATGACGATGTTATGAGCTTGGCACAAAAGTATGTTACTCCATCGGATATACATTTTTATGATAATTTAATCTCGCAGCAGTCTATTCAAGAAGCTGAAAACACTGACTATGAAGATGACAACGAAGGACCCCTTTAATTTTTACCAATATCGGTGCAAAAACAGGACAAGTCCAAAAGCAAAATTATTTTTTTTTTTATTTAAAATAAAACTTTGTTATATGTTTTTGAATTAAACAAATTTGTTTTGATTATTTCTTTTCAAAATTAAATAATATTTAGCAATTCTTTTGGTTTCTTATTTTTGAGAGAGTTTTTTTTGATTTTCTCAACATTTTAAAAAGTGGAGTTATCTTGTTGTTGCACTGGGTGCTTCAATTGCAACTTTTCGTGCGCTTTTACCATTTTATGGTCGTAATAATTGTCCAAGTGCCCTCGCTATTCGTCGAATTGTTAAAAAATTTTGAGCTTACATTTTCTTTACTTGAACATTTCAAGTGCCAATAAGACAAAGAACCGCTCGAAGTAATGCAAATATTTTTGCCGGTCAGGCAAGTGTTCTCAACAATTGGGACTGTCTGAAACCACAACCTGGCGGATTGTGAGAAAGGATTTGGGTTTGCGTCCGTATAAAATTGTTCTCACTCAAGAACTAAAGCCATTGGACCACCGTAAACGTCGTGAATTTGCCGATTTTGCCACACAGCAAATGCAACAATTGAATTATTGCGAGAAAAGTTTGGAGATTCGATTATTTCAAGAAATTGTGATATTGAATGACCTCCAAGAAGTTGTGATTTAACACAATTAGACTATTTCTCTCTTTAAGTTTTCCAAGTCAATATTGAACGTGCCATTGAACATGACATACGACTTGATTTAGTGGAAAATTGCTCGAAAATTGGGTTCATCGAATTTGTTCCAGCAGAAGAAGCCGTGGAGGCCATTTGAGTGACATTTTATTTAGAACTTTATAAAAAGCTTTTGAATTTCTTGATCAATAAGTGTGTTTTTTTTTAAAGAAATCATATCACTCTTATTGGAAAACCTTTTATATATATGTGTATTTTTAATAGAATATCGGAACCGATTCGATAACAGTGAAAATAAATAGTTTAGAAAGCATCGGGAAATACCATGATGGAGAAAATCCTTAAGCCCGGCCGACATCCGGCTATGCAGGAAATCTTCAGTAAGGATTGGAAATTTTCATTTCTTATATTTCAGTTTGAGGCAATTTTTCAGTTTGGGGCCATTTTTTCATTTTAACTTGAGGAAGAAAAGTTTTTTTTTAAGGAAAAACAACTAAACCGTTTAATGATATTTTTCCTTTTTAGGACTATAAAATGAGTTAACATATATTTCTTTATGTTATTTCTTTCTTGTTATGTTTTGGACATTCAACAGACACTGCGCTCATAGACATTATGACTGTGAAAAGATCACAATTAAATGTATCATTCATGTTTTGCCGCATTGCCATGACATCCGATAAGTTTGGACTATTATTAAATGAATATGAATGGATGATGCTGTTACCATATGCAAAAGTGTAGATAGTATGGGGAGTTTAACATAAAAAGTCATTAAGAAAATTAAGAAAAAGTGTAGGAGAAAGAAATGTTTTTTTTTTGTGCTAAAATTTTTATTTTAGCTTTTGTCAGTAAGTTATAACATATGAAACCAAAGAATTGTCAGTCGATTTAAAAGAGAGAAGTTTTTTTACATTTCGCCATTTTTGACAGGCACAAAATTTAATATTAAAGGGACAAGTAATGCAACGTATTTTTGTAGAAGAGGAAAATTGGCAAAAAGGAACTTTTATAATTGTTTTATTTAAGTTTTCTATGTTTCAGAACCACTAAATTATAATAATAACGATATAAATGCCAATAATTTATTTCTTTTTTCAACTGTTGAGTTATTATGAAGTGGGAACAATTATTGTACAGATGTGTTTTAGACTTCTTAGCTAAAGTTTATAATTAAAATATGTGGTGTGAAAACAGTAGCAAATCTTTAAGCCATTAATAATAATTAACCACCTTAAGTCTTCTAGTGGCTCCAATTTTTTTTACTTCTTTCTAGAAAGACCTTTTCAAGCAATAGAATTAATGGCAGTTGTCTTAAAGGTTCTTTTTTAAAGTTCCTTTCTTTTTTTTTTTTTTTTTGCATTATCGTAGTTTAACATTGTCTGTCAAATTTGCTGTCTCTCATTATCACTCAACTTATTTATTGGCACACTGTAAATACTTGTATTATTTTATAAAAATTGTTCTATCTTTTTATTTACTAAAAAATTACATGAAGCACTTTTTATTACTTGGTTTTCTTATTATTAAAATTAAGACAAACTTTACACAATTAATTCAGTAGTTTATTTGTTTACTTTTATTTTATTAAAATTTAATTTTATTTAGAAGAATTTTTTCTGAAATTTTTTGTTGTACAATTTAAAACTAATAAAAATTTAAATTGTTATTATTTTTTCTATTTAACTCAACAATGGATTTATTTCATCATTTTTTTCATATTCATTTATTTAAACTATTAGCACTTTAATAAAAAAAAGAAATTTTTATCTTCTTGAATTCACTTCTGAAACTTCTTTAAGGTCGCTTTCGTATCTGTTTGCTCGTTATTTCTAATTTTTTTTCTCTCTTTCATCCGCTTTTTACAATTTAAATAACCGGCAGTTTGGTAACGACTGATTTTTCCATCTGTTTTGTTGTATGAAGAAGATTTTACGTGCGTGTGATTTTTTTCCTTTCATTCATGCAGCCGTAATTACAACATACACATGCACAGAAGAAAAACGTTTGTTGCTTGCAACATTTGTTCGGATGTAAAGTTGTATCTAATTTTATTTTGTCCACCAACATTGTAGCCATCAGTTGGGGGAGAAGGTAAACCCAACAAACGCATTTGAAAAGGTTTGAAATACAAAGGATACATGGTATCTAACGCCAAGGCAAAACGTTTGATACCATCGTAATGAGATTGATGGCAAAGTACTGATTAACTAATAAAAATCACCCAAAAAGCTGTCATGCGTTATCTGCTTAAAATTATTATTCTAGTTGTCGTTGTCAAAGGTTATCGAATACTGTCAACATTTAGTTTGCATTCTACTAGAAAATGTGGCGACGATATTGTGTTCAGACGACTCTGAAATTGTCGTCGCCATTTTAGTAACGAATTGAATGAATTTTAAGCAAATAAAAATGAAATTAAACGAAAAAAATTAGTTTAAAAAAATTACTTGAATGTTTTTTATTATTATTAAAGCAAATGT
This sequence comes from Lypha dubia, assembly GCA_947311025.1. Classification (NCBI taxonomy): domain Eukaryota; kingdom Metazoa; phylum Arthropoda; class Insecta; order Diptera; family Tachinidae; genus Lypha; species Lypha dubia. The sequence continues at coordinate 55,763,722 of OX371264.1, forward strand.
TTTAAATTATTTTATAAAACATCTTTCTCCTGATTTGAACTCTTATTATATAAATATACAATTTGGGTATTTACACTGTAGTCATAAAGTCATATGTCATAAAATAATAAGACACCAAAATATGACAAGTGTGAGGATCCCGAGATACAGGTACATATGTGAAGTTTAAATATTCAGGACAATATGACAGATATGACTACAGTGTGAACACCCCAAATATATAAATAGTTTTTATGGAAAATCAATACAAAAACATATGATTATTTTTATTCTAGTATTTTTTTGTATTATATTGGAAGTAGTAATACGTATGCCAACAAATTGATGGCTTGTGTAGATGGTGTGTTAAAAACATTTTGATATAGCGTCTTTTCTTATATAAATATTATAATGCGGCTAACTAACTAATTCGGCTAACTAACTAACAAATAATGGCTTTGGCGACATTGGTGATTTATGACACTGAATTTTCCTTCTTCGCCAAAAATGAGTGTGACAGGAGGGTTGCAACATGTTTGAAAGTGGAAACATAGAAACTAAGAAGAGGTAGTAAAAAAATTGTCGTCCAGTAAAAGTGCGCCATGCTAAACAAAGTTAGAGTGTTTACAAGTATGTGAAATCAAGAAATAATTCAACTGAATTATGAAAATTAGATCCAAAGTTACATCTCAGATATAGAAATTTTATTTTGTTTCTTTAAAAAGTGCGATATTTGAGATAATAAACTACAATGATCCTTAAAATGGACTATGTTAAGATTAATTGTAGACAAAGATTTAAATAACCATTATGGCTTTGAAATAAATGCCAAGTACCTGCCGCATTTGCATGTGAAAGGCTCCGTAACCTTATTACGAATAGGCTACTTCCTCTTATTTCAGAGATTGTGTTCAGGACTATCTTCGGTAGCTGCGGTGCATCCTTACAAGACGGTTCTCTCAGCACGCAGTGAAGTTTAGTGTTCACCACAACCAGCGACGTTCATAGAAGGCACTAGCCAGTTTTGCTATGACAACAAACAGGATGCGATTTCTTGTTCATGGGTCATCTACAATGCATAAATTCTGTGCTTGTCTGGGAACTTACGACACAGCCAATGAAGCTTCTGCGTGATTAACAACAGACAAAGAGATTTGTCTAAAGTCCATCCAGTCATTAGGATGGGTCGAACATCCGCCATTTAACTAACGTGCTCGCATCAATTTCGGTAACAACCACAGTCACCATTATACCCGAATATTTTTGAAGAATTGTTGCTAAGACCTTCTAGAAAGCTGATCATCAGTGGGGCTTCCGGAAGCTGTAGTAATGGTCTAGGGTTACTGGTCGAGATTCGAAAGCAAATTACTGAAGGCTAACTTTCTAACGACTTTGGACTTGAGGGAGACCATTGTTATCTATGCACTCTCTACCAGGGTCACAAAGACGAAGAGAGTTTCTTTGAATGTGTATATGCACCTAATTGCTCCGTTATTTTCATGATTGGGTATTAAGTAACACATAAGCTTTATGAGTAATTGGCTAAAGGATGAATGAATTATCCTTTTTCCCAAGACTCGCGGGATCGCCGTACAACCATAACAAGTCAAATTAACGCGAGGAGTTCTCGAGAGCTCAGGTGACAAATAATTCGCTTCTATATTTCAAATGTTAACTGTATTAATGTGGATTGATGTCAATGTCAATCTATCAGCTGTTTTTGATAACCCACTGCACGTCACTGAAAATTTGGCTTAGTTTCGCTTTACAAATCATCTTTAAGCTCTAGAAAGCCACATCAAACATTTGCTACTATTTTTAAAGCAAAATAAAAGTTGTCAAAAAAACTTCTAAAACGGAGTGGAGTTATCAGTGCAGATAAGTTATTAAGGATATGTCGAACACCAGATACTTAAACAGAAATCTTTATAAGAAGTTTGTTTTTAAAATCGCTAAAATGATAAGCTTTTCCTCAATGCTAAAGATTTAGTGAGATGCAACAATTTCATTGTTAGTGATTCTAATATGTTTGATCGAACAACTTTCAAACATGCTGTATTTACATGTACTAATTGGCGGTGTACTCATAGCTGCCAGATTTGACGATTTATCGTCATTTTGACGATTTAGGGTCCTAAAAATTACATAGTGACGATGGGACGATTTATACCCTAATTTTGACGATTTTAAATAATTCAAGTTTGCAACATTTATTTGTACTATTAAAGCAACTGAACTGCTGAAAATTTTAATGAGCAATTTTTAAAAACTAGTTTGCTTAAAACTGTAAACTTTTATTTAATCTATATATATAAAAAATTGTTGCAAGTGTGTTGTGACTTTATAACTCACGAAAGGTCAAACCGAATTCGATTAAATTTTTAGGGGTTGTTCGTATGGTCTTGAAGATGGTTTATCGACGCGTTCATAAGTTATGACTTTTCGTGAAAGTCGTGATGTGCTTTGATTATGTAAATCGAAATTTATAAAAGTAAATAGCTTCCGTATGAAGCCGGGGCGCTCAGCTAGATGATTATAAAAACAAAAACATTTTTTTAAATTTTGCAGACATTTATCTAGGAATATTTGCCAGAGATGTATTTGAAGAAGCACAAATTAGTGCAAAAGAAAAATAATAATTGTGTTAATTTTTATATAGAGCTTTGTGATCAGATATTATCAAGATTTGATTTTAAAAATATATATAAAGCTCTTGTTTTAAATATTCAATTTAATATCTATATATATAAAAGAAAGTCGTGTTAGTTACTTCGCTTATAACTCAAGAACGGCTGAACCGATTTAGCTGAAAATTGGCAGGGAGGTAGTTTAGAGCCAGGAGAATGCTATAGGATACTTATGGGCGGGATTGGACAAAGGGGCGTGGTACCTCTCATACCAACCACAAATTAAAAATCTATTATTTCTGCTCCTGATAACGGTATTTAAACAAAATTTGGTATGTCGGTTTGGTGTAAATTTCTTAAGTGCTGCTGCAAATATGAGCGGGATTGGACAAAGGGGTGTGGTACCTCTCATACAAACCACAAATTAAAAATCTATTATTTCTGCTCCTGATAACGGTATTTGAACAAAATTTGGTAAGTCGGTTTGGTATGCATTTTTTTAGTGCTGCTGCAAATATGGGAGGGATTTGATAAAGGGGCGTGGTACCTCTCATACAAACCACAAATTAAAAATCTATTATTTCTGCTCCTGATAACGGTATTTAAACAAAATTTGGTATGTCGGTTTGGTGTAAATTTCTTAAGTGCTGCTGCAAATATGGGCGGGATTGGACAAAGGGTCGTGGTACCTCTCATACAAACCACAAATTAAAAATCTATTATTTCTGCTCCTGATAACGGTATTTAAACAAAATTTGGTAAGTCGGTTTGGTATGCATTTTTTTAGTGCTGCTGCAAATATGGGAGGGATTTGACAAAGGGGCGTGGTACCTCTCATACAAACCACAAATTAAAAATCTATTATTTCTGCTCCTGATAACGGTATTTGAACAAAATTTTGTACGTCGGTTTGGTGTGCATTTTTTTAGTGCTGCTGCAAATATGGGCGGGATTGGACGAAGAGGCGTGGCACCACCCATATAACCCAAAAATTTAAATCGCCATATTTTGGGCATTTTTTGACCTACGTCGATGATATTTGGTACATATGGTATTGCCATAATTTGGAATACGTACCGGGAGAAAAGTGGATGGGACCACGCTCCTTTTTATTAAAATTAAAAATCGTAATATAGTCTTAACTACTGGACCGATCGTCACAATAGGATATATAAATACTTTTAATTTTATTTTATAACGAGGGGGTAGCGAAGTACACCGGGATCAGCTAGTTATTAATAAAGAAGAAAGTTGGTTTTCTGAAATTATAAAATATTTTGTTGAAGAAAGTGGAAGCCAAGAGCTAGAAACTGAGTTCAGAAAATTAAAATTATTGTCCTGATAAAAACATATAACTATTGGATTTTTGGAAAATATCAGAGATGCAAATGAGGGATTCTAGTCTTTTGTTTCCGGTTTTGACTAAATTTATTACAAAAATCCTAGTCTGACCACATTATTCAGCAATTGTTGAAAGAATATTTAGTCAGGTAAACATAAATAAGACTAAAGTAAGAGATTCATTGAAAATGTCTTTGGAAGCAATGTTATATATAAAAGATTATTTAAAGCTAAACAAATGTACCTGCTATGATCTATCAGTTATACCTGAATTAATCAATATGTTTAATTTCAATATATATTTGTAAAATGCATTAAACATATATGTACATACTTATATATATGTATACAAGTCTATTTTCTTTAACAATTTTATTTATATTGTATAAATTTTATTTTAGTTTTTATACATTTTTAGAAAAATTATTTCCAAAAATTAAATTTAAAATGAATATTTTACTAAATTGGAGTAAAAATAACTAAAGGATTTGGATTTTTATTTTTTTCCATACAATATTTTTTCCATGCATGTTTTTAAAGTATTGAAAAACACGCAATCTATTTACATGCGATTTTATCGTGAATTCTAATTGAAGTATCTAACAGAGATCAGCTGTATTCAAAAGAATGCTGTTTTATTAATCACATTTGTTGATTTAAGAATTTTGTTATGTTTCACCTCTAATAAAATATGTTTTGTTGGTAAAAAAGCGGTTTTTTCATTTGACGTTTTTATGACGATTTCAATAAGCTATATTGACGATAATGACGATTTTTGTCCAAAAATATGACGATATTACCTAAAAAAATCTGGCAGCTATGGGTGTACTTAGCAAAAAACACTTCTCGCAACACAAGTAGCATTGAGAAAGAACAAACATCCTTCTCTTCATCTTAATATTTATAAATAAGAAAATAAAATGGCAACAATTAGAAATATTTTTTCCTTACATCGTTCTATGTATCATTTACTAACGGGAGAAGCGATTAATAAATTATAATCAACAAGTGGTAAAAATATTTCACAGAATGGAAATACATACATACAATAAAAACACGCGCAGTCTTTAGTCAGTCGGTGAAACGAAAGCAGACAGGAATACACACATACATAAATATTTCAAATAGTTTTAAAAAATACACAGGAGATTTTTACAACGATAAAATATATGGATAAATATAAAATTAAAAGTATTCGCTTTTAAGAAATGTTTTTATACAATGAAAATATATTTTATCAAATAATTAACGAATTGTTATCAATTAAATAGTTTAAATATTCACGGAGCGCCTACAAAAGAACATTTTGAGAGAAGGCAGCCGAAAATAAAAATACATTAAAATCCAAATACACTCCGGTTCACTTATTTAAAGGCACTAAAAATTCCATATTCAGCAGCCTGTATCTTTTGCAATTTTTAACCGATTGCAGAATTTTAAAATGGAAATGGAAACTATCACCCTTATCGTGAATAAGAAGTGAAATTTTTGTTCACGTGAAATTTTAATTCCACTCGAAGGGAAAAATGGTATCGTGAATCTCCCGTGAAAAATTATTCCCGCTATCAGTTCTTAGTGAATGTAAAAAAGGGAAGAAGATTAAAAAATAAAAACTCATAGAACTTTTTGTTCAAAAATATACACGAACATATTTATTTTAAAGAAAACTTAAAAAATCAAAGTTAAATATTCAGCGTTGGAGCTTTAGTTTGGTTGCTCCGTTTGTTTATTGCTTTCTAACTTTTATGTGGTAAAATTAAAATTTTGAGAATTAGTACTAAATTTGGGATTATTTTCCAAAATTTGACTTGCTTACTAAAGATCCCTTGCAGAGCCGACCTACGGCCTGGCTTAGGGATTTTCTCCACCATCCTATTTCCCGACACGGCGATTTCTACTAAAGATTTTCTGCATTTCATTATATACGTACCTAATTTTATGTCGACCTAGCACCCCAATTCATCCCTGTGCAAACTGTAGCTGCAGCTCGTAACCCCGGCAACGTCAAGGTTTTATCAGAAATTTTGAGTAGCACAATCTCTGTATACTAAAGGGTAGCAAACATTAATAAAAACGTTGATTTTTGGATATCTGCCACCATGTAGATACAATAGATATTGTGGAATTATATTAAAACAAATTTAATTATGGGTGTATTCTCAACAAATAAACAAAATACATTATAAACTTCCCACAAATGAGAATAAAATTTATATTTAAATTAAAATATGTAAAAACTTTATAAATTAAAACACAAATTTGTATTAAAACGTTTGCAAAATATTTTTCTAATTAATAATTTTAGTATTGGAAAAAAAAATAATGTTTATGTTACAATATATTTTATAATGTTGGCAGTACTGATAACGGCAATTTGAAATATAAAATTTAATGGCAATGCTGACACATTAATACACTTTTAGTTATACTAGTTGCCACTACAACACGTTGGCGCTGTAACAGCAATAAAAAAATCCACAGCTGTTCATTTTGTTTATGATTGGGAAAATTTTCAATTCAGAATAATTAATAATTTTAATAAAATATGTCAGAGCCAGCGCAAAAACGAGCAAAAATTTATCATATCATGCAAATCAAAGCTATATTGCCTGACGGATACACAGAATATATAACAGACATAGAAGTTATCGTCAGTACAGTTCAGGACAAAAAGGATATATCAAAAATTATACTAGAACTGGCCAAGAAACTGCCTATTCATAGTCTGCAGCATTTGAAAAGAGTCAATCGCAATCAAATTATTCTATGTACCAGAGATGAACTTAAAAAGAATACAACAAGTTTAAAGGAATTTTTATTACAAAAAATTCAAAATTCTGAATTAGTAAACATGTTAATAACAGATAGTGAAATTGTAAAAGTTCCTGAAGCTGCACCCAAATTAAGATGGCAGTTCGAACTAGCTAATCCAAAATGGCCGTGTAAGTTTCATCCCGATAAGTATATTGAACAAAGATACCAAGGTTCTAATTTTACTAGTAAAGAAAAAGAATTCCATATAAAAATTGCATCACTACTAATTAATATTTCGAAAACATTTTCTCAACATAAAACTATTGGAACATGCATTGATCCAAGGAATAAAAGAATGGTTGCCATGGCATTGAGTGAAATTGAAATAAATCCAGTTATGCATTCTCCTATGGTGTTAGCTGATTTTGTTGCTAAATCACAAAATGGCGGTGCATGGAGTGGAAACGAAATGTGTGAAGAGTCGGGCGAATTTAGCTTAGCTGGAATACCTAAATATCTACGAACATTTTTAAATAAAAACGATGAATTTAAAAGTCTAAAGCTTGGAGCGGAAAAAGTCCATGATAAAGAAAAAGTAAAATTAGATCAAATACCTTCACTAGAGGGTGATAATTTGGAAAAATATGGTCCATATCTCTGTACTGGTTATGATATTTACCTTAGTCACGAACCGTGCTTAATGTGCAGTATGGCTCTCGTTCATAGCCGAGCTAAAAGAGTGTTCTTTGTTAATAAATCCAAAAATGGTGCATTAATTAGTAAGTTAAAGCTACAGTTTGTACCAGAATTGAACCATCATTATGAAGTGTATCAAATTTTAATTGATTCTAATGACAAAATTGAAGAAAATAAAAGCTAACAATTATTGTATTTTATAAAAAAATAAACATACTGATTTATTTCAAGCAGCCACTGCCGACGGTTTCATGGTGTCCTGTCTTGCAGGTGACGAAATTAAACCTAGTAATTGGCAATCAGCTTCTAATATAGTTAAGTCCTTTGTTGACCCCAAGAACTTAGTAGATAATTCCAAGTCTTTAATCCTTAGCCGTACCCTAGCACCACGTACATAATCTTCACTATTACGTGCTGGTCGAGTACACACACAGTGAAACTTCCAGCCAAAGTCGATATATAAATCGTCTCCAACAACATGAAAAATTTTACCTGACACCACCTTGCCATCAGGATCACCAAGCTAAAAGTAATAACATTTTTTATAGAACCATTGCACACATGCATATACATAGGATACTCACATCAATAAATTTTGAATTTCTCAACAACGAGGCAAAGGTTACATTGTCATTTGGAACTTCCTTAGGTTTTAAAGCATCGCTATGACTTTCGTAAGCCTTAGCAAAACCAACTTTTGATACATTCTGTTCTTCAGCAACAGTTCCCGAAACAGAAGAGTTGGTTTGGTTTTGCGTTTCTTTATCTGCAGAATAGAAACATTGTACAACAGAAATATTCCTTAAGCCAATTCGCAGCGTTATTTTATTAAACCGACACAGGAACGACATATTTCACAAAAAAAAAACAATAATTCTTGAAATATTAAGAAAATCTTTTTTGGAAGGTTATGTCACAAATTTGTTTTAATACCGAACTGTGTTCAATAAGTTCAGCATCAACAGCTGTAAACAGTGGGCACCACCATAACAAAACAAGTAAGAAAAATTATAAAAAAAATATCTTTATCAATACACTGCTCTATTACCCCGTTTATACGCACTTCTTATTTGCAAATAAGACTGGGAAGCGTTGCCGTATTACTTTTTTATTGTAACTTAAAATGTTTCGAAAACTATTTGCAAATAACAAGCTATTTGCAAATAAGATGTGTGATGCTACCAGATGACTATATATTTATTGCGTGTCATTACCAAAAATACAACAATATTTCTGAATGCTATTTGCGTATAAACAGTGAGTTAAGTTTTTGCAAATAGTTTTATTTGCAAATAAGAAATGCGTATAAACGGGGTATATTTCTAATTGTTGTCCAGTTTTTAAAAATACGTTAATTTTTAACAAAGAAAATAATTACAAACGTAGTGTAAAGGCTGTGCACATACTACGTACCTCCCTGGCTGAAAGGGTGGGGAGGTTAAAGATTTGTTATGGATTGGAAATTTTACACTGAAAAATTCGAAAAAAGCGTTACGAAGGGGGGGGGGTGTAAAATTTTTGAAAACAGCGTTACCTAATATGTGCACAGCCACTTCATGCTATAAATGTTACAGATTAGCAAGCTTCATAACACACAATGAATTACCTAGAAAATAGATACAGCAAATATAGCCCAGAATTATATATTATTAGTTCATAGAAGTAGGAATTTAAAATAGTAATAAATACTGTATACTTCCATAACTCGAACTTCTATAACTCGAATTTTCTCTAACTCGAACTAATTTGGTTGGCAGCAGCGTCAAAAGAACAAATCACATACAATTTTCCTTCCGTAACTCGAACTTCCATAAGTCGAAGTTCTCCATAACTCAAACAAAAAACATACACATGTTCTCTATAACTCGAAGAATTCTTCTTGTTTAAATGGTTTTTTTTTGTTTTTGTTTTAGTTATGGCTTGTTTGTTTAACTCTCTTTTGTTGCTTGAGCTGGTTTGTATATTTTACATGCTATTTTTGTTTATTTTTTTCGGGGAATTACAATTTTGTTTCTTTTTGTTTGCGTAAGTATCAGTTCTATGCATAATTCGGGCTAGCTGATAAATGTTGAAATCGATTTTTTTTATTTTTATGACAACTAAACGTGTTTTAAAATGCTTATAAATTGAAGCAAAATATAAAACTTATAAATGACGTCGAAGATGGATTAAAGAAAAAGGAAGCAGCTGATAAATATGGTATCCCGGTGACCATGGTCTCAACAATTTTCAAAAATAAGGAATCGATATCAACTCGTTTGAATCTGGATTTCGTTTATGTAGTAAAAGAGTAAGGACCCAGTAACTTATTTCAGTCAGTCACTTATTTCAGAATATTTTACTTAACTGTAATTTTTTAATTACATATGCTTGTTCTTTTAGATTCTAAAACCAACACCTTTTACAAAAACCTTTTATTCTATTTTGACAAAAAGTTCTGTAACTCGAAGACTCCGTAAGTCGAAGTTTTTTTGGGATAATGGTGATTCGAGTTATGGAAGTTCGACTGTAGTTTTTTTTTTTTTTTTTTATTTATTTAAAATTCATTTATAATACATTTAGCCTCTAGGCCATTTACAGTTTGTATTACAACTAATTATAAAAACGAGCAATAAATTGTATATTCATCTAAAACAATAAAGCTTACTTATTACATATATAATAATAGAAAAAAATATTTTTTCTTTTAATCTGCAAGAAATGCTTTTAAATATGTTTCATTTAAAATTTTTGTTCTTTTATTTAAATAAAAAATTTTTTTTGCATTTTAGCGCCATGGAATATGCTTTCAAAAATTTTTCAATTCATATAAAATATTAGTAAGCAAAAGAAAAACAGTTTTTCCGGCTATTAAATATTATAATTTATAGCGAAATATTGGGAAAAATAATATAAAAACAAAAAGTTTTTTGTTATTGTTATATTTATATAATAGAAGTGGATATTTTACTCAAAAAGCAGACTTAATAATTTAAAAAACCAGATCGAAGAAATTAGAATAACTATTAATCTATATAATTATTAAAACTAAAATTTAGTTTTTTCTTGAAACATAACATACAAATGAAAAATGAAACTAAATTAAGCTTTTCAAATTAAATAATAAAATTAACAATATTTTAAAATTTTCACTTGAATTGTCAACGCACAACAATAACAGTACGTGTTGACAATTTCGAATTACAAAACAAAATTGAATTTCAGAGAATACGAAAAAGTGTACCCGATCCCTTTCTTCTCTGCCCTCTCACCAACAAACATACACTTTAATGAACGAAAAATTTCATATTGCAAACTGAGACTTACAATAATTGTTTTATTTATAGTTTTACTTATATTTACTGCACCAAATGTGAGATCTTTAAAATTTTGGATATTTACATATGAAAAGTAAGTTAAAATAATAATTACGTTTATTCGTAATAATAATAATATAAAAATATTTTGGATATTAGTCAATGTTAGGGCTTGATATTGCTTTATATATTCGAGATATCAAAAATTGGATTAGGAATTTAAAAAGAGCGCACAATAATTATATCGAACTCATTTTTCGTAAAGATCTTCTAGCCGTCATACCACTATCCAACCGATGGTAAAAAGTTTATCGACCTACAGCTTCTGGCAACGCTTTTTTGAAATTATTGATTTTATGAATCACCCACTCTTTTTTTTTTGAGAAAATAGAAAAAACACGAGATACTAGTCTTCTCAATTAATTATCTAATTTTTGTAAAATTATTTCTGTTTTATTTTATTTAAATTAAATATATCTTACAATGATTCAACAACAGCGTCAACGTATTGAACAAGCTGTGACCGAAATGGTCAACGACATGGATAAGACACATTTACGCAAAATGCAGGTACAGTACAATACGCATATAAGAAGCTCGTTTATAAGAAAATCTCGGCTATAAGAAACACTTTTCCAGACACCATGTACATTTCCATATAACTACGTGCTAAATAATCCTTATATAAGAAACTCGCTTATAAGAAAAACTCTGCTATAAGAAACAAATTTTTATGAAAAATTATATTCCTTCCATAGAAAATTGTACGTGTATAAGAAAGTATTCTCACAATGAAATTTTTTTTAAATTTGGGGAAAAAATTTTTTGATTATGTTTTACAATTTACATCTGTGAACACTGGTCCAAATGAAAAATGAAGTCGTTGATTTTTGTGAAATCAGCCGGCTTCGTTGTTTTTTTTGTACAAAATAATGTGTATTAATTTTATTTCAAATATATATCTGCATACTCCATAGGAAATTTTTTAAATTTTGTTTCTGACGCATATAAGAAATTATCTTTCTTATATGCGTGTTCTCTTTATAAGAAAGCTCGCATATAAGAAACAAAATCTGTACATTTTCAGACTTTCTTATATGCGTATTGTACTGTAATTATAAGGCTTTCTACTACGGGCTTATGTGCCGGTAGGGTCTAACAATTTTGTAGTTAATAAAGATTTAAGAACATTTAAACAATTGATTATATTTGTATCAATATATTACAATTATTAATATATATTAATTTTCACACAGACAGATATGCATTTGTGTGCGGCCAAATGTTGTCAGGACACTAGTGCCAGTGTGGACAGCGTACAACGTTGCGTTGAGAGATGTTCCCAACCACTGACAAGAGCTCAAAATTATGTACAACATGAATTGGGCGAATTTCAGGGACGACTACAAAGATGTATAATGGTTAGTAAATTAACAAACGTTAGAAATATATATTAGAAATTCAACACAATTATATCTTTTTTATTTTAGCAATGCAATGATGATATTAAAGTGAAAATGCCCGCCAATCCCAGCGAAGATGATATTGCTAAGTTTACCGATCAATTTGAACGCTGCGCTGTTAAATGTGTTGACAAACATGTTGGCTTAATACCCAACATGATGAAAACTATGAAATCTATTTTGGCTAAGGGCCCCGAGACGATACCGCAAGTTTGATTGTTGTTGTTGTGTTTTCTTAGTACTTTTGTTGCGTTGAAATGAAAGTTTTCGAAATAAAAGTGAACAAGCAAAGCTTGTTTTTTATTTGAAATGGAAGAGATTCAGCATTATTAATGTACATATATGCATTTATGGAATTTAATGAATCAACAGGTTTCGCAAGGTCAAACAGAGATTTGCACATCATGAGGGAAAGGTGGTTAAGATTATTTTACAAAACATAATATCTTAAAGGCATTAAACTTTTCGCCAGTTAACTTTAAGTTGGTGTAAGTTGTGTGAATTGCTCATCTTGCAAAACTAATTTAATATAACCACTAACTGGTAAATTAGAGCTTTAGACAAGAATGGAAACATTTATAATGGCCTATTAACATATAAACCACGACGAATTATATCTACGGGGGAATTGCGGATTTATATTATCTCAGAATTTTATATGCAGATGGACAGCGACCGCACTACAAAAATGTCCGTTCTATATGTTCCCTTATGAAATAAACTTGACATGATTGACACAAACTTTTCCTAATCAATGCACCAAGGCCAATTTGCCTTGTCAATGCACATATATACCAAGGCGAATTCACTACTGAATTTGCCTTGATATTTTTGTTGATATTTTAGAAGGCATTTTTCATGGTGAGTTTATACTGTTAAACTGATTCGCGTAAACTTGCAGACGTCAATAAACCATAGCTTGGGAATAATGATTAGTAATCCTAATGATTAGCAATTGGATTAGAAATTTGAATTGTGCTGAAAAATTTATTAATTATGATTAGTTAGCCATTTTAGACGATTACTAATTGATTAGATTAGAAATAATCAAAAATCTAATCACAATTAGTGACGATTAGCATTTCTAATCAAAACTAATCAAAAAAATAATTGATTGGATTTCTTGATTAGATTTGATTAGATCTACTATTTTTAACTATTTTTGTGAAAAGAAAATATTTATTTATCACATTTGTTGCTATATTTACATAATGTAACAGTTTTTGAATATTGCATAAAATTGCATACGGTGCATGTGTGCTGATTCTGCTTATATATAATTAAAAAAAAATCTAATCACAATTAGTGACGATTAGCATTTGTAATCAAATCTAATCAAAAATAATCAAGAAATATAATCAATTATTTTTTTGATTAGTTTTGATTAGATTTGATTAGAAATGCTAATCGTCACTAATTGTGATTAGATTTTTGATTATTTCTAATCTAATCAATTAGTAATCTGAAATTTTTATCAAAATTCAATTCTAATGATTAGATTATTTTATTTCTCTAATCGTAATGATTTCTAATTCTAATCGAAATTCCCAAGCTATGCAATAAACCAACTAGGTACATAGATATTACTAAAATTGGCTGAATTGAAGAAAATTACATTTAATCAACATTTACGGAAAACCCTAAATTTCAAATCAGAATCTTCATTCCTGATTTTTTTTTCTTTTAAATTGATATCAAATTATAAATATATTTTTGTTTACTTTTTATTCAAAATTTTTAATAACAATTCCAATGACAATGATTGGGGGTCAAGAAATGCGCATTCAAAAAGCTGTCTCCGACATGATTCAAGACATGTATAAGACACATTTGAGAAAAATGCAATCCGACATGCATTTATGTGCCTTCAACTGTTGTGATGATCATACACGTCAACCCAACTTAGATAATGTACAGTCCTGTATAGAAGATTGTGCAGCACCTTTATTGCGTGCCCAAGACTTCGTGCAACATGAATTGGGTGAATTTCAGACAAAACTTCAAAATTGTGTTATGGTAAGTTGGAAAATACGCATTATATTGGTTTTAGTTTGAAAATGCATTTCGTTTTAGCAATGCAACGATGATACTCGTGGAAGTGTGCCAATGAAAACACATGAATCTGATATCTCAAAGTATCAGCATCAGTTTGAGCTTTGTACCATGAAATGTGTGGATAAGCATTTAGGTCTTATACCCAGCATGATGCGTTCAATAAAGACCGTTTTGGCCAATGGGCCTGATAATGTAAAACAAGTCTGATATGACGATTTTCGTAACTCAAATTTTATAATTTAGCTTATATATGTACCTATAACTTGATGATAATAATTTGAATGCCTCAAATAGGTACAGTACGAGCTCGATATGCGCAACCGAAAGGAAATCGGAGTTGTTGCTATTACCGAAAAGCTGCAATAACCGACCACTAAAAATTTAATACAAAACCACCACTATTTAACTTAAATTCATTAATTTTTTATATAATAACATAAATTAAGCAAAATTATAAAATTACTGTTTTATACATATGTGCAATTCCTGCCAATGTGTAACGTAACGCTAGATCGTAAATCCTTTATGGTTTCGGATCAGCTTGTTGCTTTGGGATATTCTATGTGGCTAATAGATGCTTAAGTGCTTAAATTTAATATATTTATAAAAAACCAAATGAATAAAACCCAAAACTTGTGCTTTTTGCATTAAAGCATACGGCGTTACGTTACGAAAAATAGACTTTTCGCTGGAAATGCCTATATGTAAATAAAAAGCAAAACAAAAAATATTAAATTCATATTTTATACGTTTATATATGTACATACGTATGTATTTATGTAAAAACAAAAAAACTAACTTTATATTAAAAGACAACATTTTTGTTTATTATATTGGCGTAGAAGTCTTTTTCCTTAAAAAATATTGAGTTAAGAAAACTGTTTAAGCGTCGCTCCTGCGCGAGAAGAAAAAAAGAGCATAAAATAAATAAAAAAAAATTTACCACCACTGTCATATGGAAAACATTTTTGTTCTTTGCTGAAACCTTAAGTACTTCTTAAACTACGTTTCTGAACAAATAAATTCAGAGAGAAAATTGCTTAAAATTTAATAAAACAGAAAAATTTGCATTTATCGAGACTGTTTTTTGAAAAAAGTTGCACTTATAAAGACTGCAATGTAAAAAATTGCCTCTTATGCTAATCGGTGGTTGCGCAAGTCGAGCTTGCACTGTATAAATAAAATTTTATGCTAAAATTGTATAGATGAATGAATTTAAATTACGTGCTGTACTGAATATGGGATTAGCGAATAAGCGATTATTTAAAAATTTTTTGTTTTTAAACTTGCAGTTGCTTGCTGCAGTTGGTGTTCTACAAAGTACATACTTATAATTATATTTTGTAGGCACTACCACTGTTGCCAACTTCTTCCAAAAAATATCGCTAAATTAGGATCGAAAATAGCTAAATTTAAAAAATACGTGAAAATTTAGCTATATTTAGCATTATCCTTTTGTTTCGTTCTTTTCATTCTGCACCAGCCAAGACTTTAATTGACCATAGTTTGGCCATTCCCGAGGAAATTTTTGGTTGTATTTAGAGGGATTTAGAGTGCATTCAAATTTTTTGTATATTTCTTTTTTTAAGATTCTTTATATGTAGTTGTGGATCGATTTATAAAAAAAATTTCTTGGCAACACTGTTTACCACTAGAATTCCAGTAAAGTGTACTAAACAACATAACAAATTAAATTGAAATTTTATTATTATTCCACCATGGTATTCATATACAAATTTTGACATAAGTCAAATTGGTCAATTGGAGAGAAGAGTATCATAGCTGTGCTTATTGACATCACCTGGAAAGTACTTTTAGTAGTTCGTTCCCGTTAATAAAAGCTTTAAACTAAAAGAACTCGTAGGCATTTGCATCCATAGTGTCGTTTCCAATATTCAGTCATTGGTGCGTCGCAGAATACTTAAGACGTTTTAGTTAAATTGTTCAGTTTTTTTTTTTGTTTTTTTTTTATAAAATTTTTTTAATTTTAATTTTTATTTAGTGTCTGCGACTATTTATATCATATTATTTATCAATTTAATGTTGTATTGTGTTGTGTTGCTATTAGTGTTAGTTAAAATGTTGAATCGAGTGCCTATAGGCAGGAGAAGTGTCGTGAAATTTGGGTGAGTTTTCTTTTCTAATATGTACATACATACTTATATGTATAATTTTTTTGTTGGTTCGGCCATATTGTTTTTTCGTCATCATTTTGGTTTGGAATTGTTGTTGCTTGGCTAAAAGACTTTACTGCAATCGTTGTTGCCTTCTACTGATTAATGTTGAAAGGGTGGTACATTTCCGGCGGGAAAGTTTTTTAGTGCAGTAGTGAATTGAGAGAATGAAACAGGTGGCTCTTCTGCTTGATTTAAAGAACATGCGCACTAATCAAGGCGAATTCGTTACTGTCAAGCTGACAGCGCAATTAAATTTACAGGTATTAAAAAGCTTTTGGTTATTGTATTTGCTATGTTAGCAAGTTCACTCTGAATGAATTCGCCTTCGCTCTAGTACCATCTACAACCACCTAACAAAAGCAATGGAAGGAAATAGCGAATTTTGAATTCGCCATTGCTCTCACTATATAATAAATTCACCTTGATGCAGTCATAAAATCATTTTTCTTCTACAGCGAATGAGTAATACATACAGTCTCACCACTCTGATATTAATCATACGCTACAGTGGATTCAATGCAATTCGCCTTGGTTGGGTGCCACTATTACCAGAATTTTTATAGGCAAAATCAGCAATATTAGATGATATTTTATAAAAAAAAAAATTTACAAAATCTGAATTTTTTTTAAAAAAGTATTTAAAACACTTTAATTTTTGAAATTGATTTAAACAAATTGGAAATATTCAGGTGTTAAAACAGTGTAACTTATTCTTATATAATGTTTTGTAAGCAATATTTTGGTTAGGGATTCGTTTTTGAAAAGGTTTTGAACTTTTGTCTGGTTCCTAAGATTGTTGTTTTTCTAATTAATTTTTCTTAGAGCTCAACAAGGAGCTCCAAGGAGGTGTATTTCATTAATTAATACTTAAACTAAATTACATCTTGCTATATTCTAACTATGAGAATAAAACTTAGGGGCATCTAACAAAGTTGTGGGTTTTCAAAGCGAATTGACACGAGTCTACCTGTTATTAGCTTGCCGTGTAAGTAGAGACTTTTGAAAGCGAATTGAGAAGAGTCTACCTGTTATGAATTTGCCTTAGCTATCACGGTTTTTTTAAGGCAAATTCGGAAATTATGCCACCTATTTTTACTTTGCAGCGAATTATGAGAGGCAGCATTCACATGAAATTGAATCAAGAACGCCTACAGCAATCGCACAACTTTAAGAAGATTATTATTTTGCGTCAAAGATAAAGGGCTTTCTTTCTATTTATAACAATAATTATTAATTAATATATTTTTGTATATTTTATGCACTTTTACCCCTTTTACCCGTTATGAATTTTCTGTTGAAAAATTTTGAATTGCAATAGCAGTGTTGGTTTTGACTGTCGAGTAGTGTATTTTATTTTGTTGACAATTTGAAAACCAAAATTAAAACGGAAAATAAATAATGTCAGAGGAGCTTCCTGCCACCAAAAGCTATCAAGTTGATATAAAAACATTTTTGCTGTTAATTATAATTAAAGTTTTGATAATTATAATTTGCCTTTGGTATTTGAGACGTAATGATATAAAGGAGAATCAACGGCGTCAAAATCATCTAAAAACATGCAAGAAATCTTCTGGTAAGAAATTTATCGTGAAATGGTATCATAATATTAATTACTAATTGCGTAAACATATTTTTAATGCTGTTCTCAGAAACTACGAAATCTTCCACTGATCATCTTAGCGATAACAATTAGTTAATATACATTTTCTCTCAAAATGTATCAAATCGAATGGAATTGGACTGTAATTATTGTATTGGTGATGTTTAAAATTCTTTTAATTGCATTTGCTGTTTATGGAATTTATATATGGTATTGCAAAAGAAATTCCATAATTCAACGGGAATAACTAAATAGATAATATAAAATTGTTTACATATATTTATTGCATGCACAGAAAAAATTATTCCTAAAAGATTTTCAATTAATAACACTTAATCAAAATTATTTTTATTTTAATTAATTCCGCAATTGAATGAAATGTTTCTATTAATTTTGAGTAATTAAAAAAAATAATGAATTCTAGTGATTGAATTAGCTGTTCTCGTAACTTGAATCAGCTGTTTTCGTAACTTTAATCGTATTTTAGTTTTTTTCTGTGATGGCCAGTATTATGTATGTCAAATTAACTCTTTAGGTTGTACTAGAGATAAATAGTTTAGTTTCCTTTCAAGTCAGTACAAAATATCGAAGTACATGATATCTTGCTTTAATTTAATTTACTATTTCTTGTTTGTAATAATTTTAAGTTTAATTATTTTCTTTTCCAACAGTTCACGTCAACATATAAGCCATTTGGTGCTTTTATTTTATTAAATAATACAATAATATTATTCTTAATTTCAATCATTTAATTGTCCATTAATATTGAATTATGTCAATGTTTTTTATTTGTAAAAAATACCAGCTTGATTAAGCCTTACCACTACTGTAGCATGGCATGATTATATTGTCAGCGCCGGAATTATTAAAACCGTTAATGGAAACTAGCACTCATTTTAATTGTATTTAATGTTTTTCTTAATTTTACATTTTATTAAATAAAATGTATTGAATAAATAAAATCATCATTTTATGTCGAAATTTAAAAAAAAAACCTTTGTTACAATAATGCTGTTAATTTTTAAGTTACTAACTGCCTCTTTTTAGAAAATGAAAACAAAATTGTGAGTGAGAATTTATATTGAAAACAACAATAAAATACGAAAATTTGTTTTTTTTCAATATAAATTCTCACTCACTATTTTGTTTTCATTTTCTAAAAACAGGCAGTAAAAGTCCATTTTGAAAAAATTCACAAATACTTTTTATAGCCAGTTCATACAATAGACTTATTCACATTGAAATATTTGTTTATGGTGACTACCAAAATGTGTGTACAAAATATTCTCTTTCTAGTTTTTTTTCAAGAATTTTCAAGAATTATTGAGTTTTAAAATTTACCGATTTTTTTCAAAAAAAGTGGCGCAAACCAACCAAACTACAAATTCACATAAATATACTATACATAGAAAAAACCATACGAGTATTTTATCTATTTTTAGCTGAAAAAATCGTAGAGCTCTAATATTTGGTGTGAAATAATGTTTTCTGTAGTGAAACCGATTTCCATCGCAAAAAAAAAATAGAAAACAAAACAAAAATTTGAATTAATATTTTTTTGCTACAAACTTTTAATCAGCTTGTTAATTTACACGTCTACAGCAGGTAGGACGAATTTACCTGTTTCTGGTTATACCATGACACAATGATAAAAAAATATCAGCTTTTGATTTGCATTTAGTTGTTTCCTTAAATAATGATTAAATAACAATTTCTTGAGTTTCCCCAATTTTAAACTAATATCAAGGCCAAGGCAAGTAATGATTTGGGCTTGTATCAAGGCATGGTATCAAGGCGATGAGCAAAATCGAACAAACAAATTTATTTGGAGTAGGAAAAGCTTAATCGTAACCAGAACAAATTTTTTCCTTAAATTTATTCGTTTTCTTTCTTGCTTATTTAAGTTACTTTTAAAGTTAAACAGTTTAATTTCTCTAAAATAATAAAAATACAGATCTAGTTTTTCGTAAATCATGGCAAATTCATAAATTTGCCTTGTAAGAAGAGGTTTTTCAAAGCGAGTTTAGGCGAGCATGTCTGTTATATATTTGCCCAAGGCAAATTTACCTTGGCTATCACAATCATTGATGGAAAATGTGGCACAATTGGGCCATTTGTGGCACTTTTAAATGTCTTAGGGGCTATTACGTAACGCTCCAAGGGGGGAGGGGGGTTAAAGATTTGTTACGGATTAGAAATTTTGTACTGAAAAATTAGTAAAAAGCTTTACGAAGGGAGGGGGGGGGGTGGTATAAAATCTCTGAAAACAGCGTTACGTAATATGTGCACAGCCCCTTATGGCCCTGTGGTACTTTCTAATCTATTTTAGCCCTTTAACCTTAAAATTCAACTAACTGCTTCAAATCGTTCGAACGGTTTGAAATGTACTGAAAGCGTTCAGAACATTTTCGATGTAATTTTCTCCCTGTTTCGAACCCTACTTTTGTTTACAACATTGTTTTGTTTGTCAAGAAAGAACTCCTTACTTTTATTTGCAAACCTGTCTTGCGCTAGTACCCAAGGCGAATTCATTATAGGTGTACTTGCAAGTACATCATCATTGTCGGATGTCAAAATACACTATTTGCTTCTTGAGTTTGACATTGTACAATGATTTTACAAAAACAAAATGATTGTGGTTTTTGTTACATGTTGTACTTGTTTTATTAGTGCGATCAGCTGTTATGAATTCGCCTTGAATAGTACCAATATCAATTACATAGCGTTTACACATGAAAGTAATTTCATGAAAGTCGCAATACACTCACAATTCCTCACAAACACATTCATATATTTGTCACTTTCAGTCAACTTTCAGCTCTGCTTTCAACGAAAATTTCTTGAAAGTAATTTTTTGACACTTTCAATATACTTTCTGAAAGAAATGATAATAACCAAAGGTGTGTTGCCAGGTAAAAATAATCATGAAAAATTTCAGGATTGTTTTAAAAAGCAGGTACAAAAGCTACTTGTTTTAAGCGTTTAAACAAATAATTCTAACAGTTTCATTTTAAGCATATATAACAAACAATTTTTCTAATTATAATTTAAAAATATTAAAAGAATTATAAAAATAAATTTTAGTTTTAATGCGTTTCCTAAAACTCGGCTTGGTTAATTATACTGGCAACTCTGAAAAATAAAAATAACAAAAAACAGCAATGGAAGAAATATATTAAGCTTTCCCTTTGACGACATTTTAAAATTAAAATTTCAGTTTCATAAAAACTTTCAAGAAATTTTCATGAAATTCCGTTGTTTTTTATTTCTCTTTCATTGATAATACGTATAGGGAACTTTCATGAAATTACTTTCATGTGTAAACGCAGCGTTAAACAAAAAAAAAAAAAAAAAAAAAACTAAGTAGACTGTCTAACGGTAAAAAATTCTTGATGAATAAAATTTGTATTGAAAAATAAAATTTCGTGTTGCTTTTGAGTAATGTGCCAACAATAGTGGGATCTAAGCTTAAGTCAATGCCAATGAATTCGACAATTAGTCAATTTATTTAATTACTCCCATGTATGTAGTATATACATACTTATATACGTAAACACATAATTACATACATATATATACATAGGTACTTATATTTGTATATATGTATATACCTATGAAGGTAAATGTGTGCTAATTTATCTTTGCATGTAATAATTTTATTTATATATAACTGTACGTATGTATATATGTAAAATTTCGTGGAATACATACATACATACATACATACATACATACATACATACATAAATACCTATCTACATACCTTCAAATTTGTCCACCTTAATAAAATATTGCATCATATACAAATCATTAAATGTTCGTAAGTATGTTTGTATGTATGTACAGATTTAAACCTGCCGCAATTATTGATGTTTTATTGTCACACCGTTTCTTTATATTCTTATTTTTTACACTCCTCACCCCCCTTAATAATATTTCATTCCTATTGTTTTTTTTGTTCTCCGTTATTGTTTCTTACCATTCGTTCCAGTTATTTAATAATCCGTTTTTTGTACATACATATGTATGTATGTATGTGCATAAATAACTGTTAATTCGATTTCTTTCCTCTTTCTTGTGTTTCGTTTCTCTTAGTTTCTAGAAATTTTTGATGTGCGCGGATGTCTTAAGTAAATTGTCTTGCAAATTGTATTAAAAAAAAAAAAAAGTAAAAAGTACTAGAAAATTTAGAACTTGAACAAATAAATTTAATTTTTTAGTTGATGTAAAAATCTGAATCAGTTTCTTAAAAAAAAGTGTTGTCTCGTTAAAAAATGTGTTAAAAAAAAGATTCCTTTTGTATGAAGGCAAAGAAAGAGCCAGCCATGCAGCTTATTGTTGTTCATTTTGAGGTAGTTCGGTTGTTGAACTTTGAATTTATTACTTTGTTTGCAATGCGACTAAATGTTCATACGTTTAAAAACTTCGTTATAAGATAATCATTTTATCAAATTGGATTTGTTTTTCAAGATATAGAGAAGCCAAGTGTTAAAGTTAAAATCGTTTTTATGTGTGCGTGTTCTTATAAGAAAAATAAAGAGGAAATGAAAGAAAACAAGAAATACATAAGATCACAAATATTTAAATGCGCCGAGCGGATGGCGCAGAATGTGTTGGTTGCTTTCGTACTGGCGTTCTCTCATACTAAAAGTTAAAATACTATAGATACCCTCTGCATCTGCTTACGCAGTCAGATGTTTGCTGATAGGGGCCATTCACATATTACGTAACGCTGTTTTCCCCTGCCTTTACACAATTTTCAGTGCAAAATTTCCAATCTATAACAAATACCTGTTTTTTCGATTTCTTTTATCTCCTTTTGAGTGTCGATTCTTTTGAGTTTCTAGAAATTTTCAAGTAAATTGTCTGGCAAAATATAATAAAAAAAGAGGTATGTAAATTGTAGAAAAAATTTAACAATTAAATAAATAAACTTAATTTAATAGTTTCTCTCGTAGTATAAAGTGATTCAAAGTTCAGTTGTTTTTACAATCTTGTAATAAAGTAAAATATTAAAAATATTATTTTTAGGTGTAACTAAGCCTGAGCTTCAGCTTTTACAAAAATCTTTTATTTTATTAATTTTATTTTATTTATCTCCTTCTTATGTTCGTTTCTTTTTAGATTCTATAAATTTTGGATGTGCGCAGATGATTTTAAGTGAAGTGTCTGAAGATGGTATTTTAACCACAAAATATGGCCTTTTACATAAATACATACATACAAAAATATGTAAGGATGTATGTATTAATAAAAAAAAAATGTGTAAGTGTTAAAATAATATATGAAAATTATTAGTGAAAAATAGTGTTAAAGTGTATGTGGCATGCAACTCCGGAGATTTAGTTTACTGCAAATCTACAATTATTTCCTTCGAGATTCAAAAGGAATTCTGGTTAATATTAAGGTTTTATTGAAGGTAAGTTTTTTTAAAATTATGTATATTGTGGTTTGTTAATGATGAAAACCGTCTCTAGATACTCGTTGAACTTTTACAAATAATACAATAAATAATTTAATGATATTTGCATCGTCTCTATTCCATTAATATAAAATAACAAGAAGGTTAAAGATTAAAAAAAAATCGTCTTTATTATTCTCTAATCGAATAAAAATCTGTTTTATGCGTGTCCTCTCAGAACAATAATGCTATACAGCAATTTTGAAATTCTACCTACTTACTTGCAATTTGCACTACATTAATAAACAGTGAAACTCACTTATAACGAACTCGGTTATAATAAACTAATTCCAAAGTCCCGAAATTTTTGTGGCGATTTTCATGCAAAAATTCTTATATATACTGAAGCATTTTAGAACTTATCCTTGTTTGTAATGAACTCCTTTTTAC
The DNA here is from genome assembly GCA_947311025.1 of Lypha dubia. Taxonomy (NCBI): domain Eukaryota; kingdom Metazoa; phylum Arthropoda; class Insecta; order Diptera; family Tachinidae; genus Lypha; species Lypha dubia. Next base: position 55,787,561 of record OX371264.1, read on the forward strand.
GGTCACAAGTAAATTTCATGCACTTTTTCCCAATTATAATGAACTCTTATACCAATGGCAATATTACATTTTTAGTACACATGATAACACTTTAAAAAAACCAATTTAATAAGTGTTTTTATATTTAGTTTTTTGTCGTTAAAACTACATGTGTTGTTCTAAATTAATTTTATTATGCATATCAATATTACAAATTTTTCTTATAAAGAACTACATATCGCACTTATTCCTCAAAAGCGTAACAACTCAAAATTTTCAAATTTTCACTTTTTGCCAAAAACCAAACCACAGTGCTCATATCTCCCCCTGTAAAAATTTTACACCATTTTCTCCACTCTTTCACCAAAAAAAAAAAAAAAAAAAAAATACAGTTGTATCTCTCTTTGTTATAGAAGAGTAGTATTAAAAAAAAAAAAAGTTTTTGGCCTCTACTGAAAATTCATGAATTTTGAGTTGTTATGCTTTTGAGGAACAAGTGCGATATGTATTGCTGTTGGTCCCATTCCATACAAATCGTTATAACCTAGTTTTATTGTATATTATTTATACGACTATTTCTACTTAAAAAATGTTTATTAAAAAAATTGTTTCTAAAATAGTAAAAACTTAATTAACACAAAGCTTTTATTAAATTTTATAAAATTTATACAAAAACCGGATGCTTGCTTTAGGTGGAAAGTTGACCGGCGGCGGTGGAATTGAAATATTGGCTGCGGCTTAGCTGTATTATATTTTTTTAACTTTTCTCAATTTCAAATTCTCTCTGGAGTAGTGAACTTGTGCAATCTTGTTTCTTAAATAAGTCCCAATTCACACGATGCAAGTCTTATTTTTAAGCTTATTAGCCTTTAGGTGAGAGAGACGGGGGGAAAAGAAACGAGTTCACCCTCTCATGTACTCATGAAATTCGTTTTGTTTTCATATTCGTAGTGTTAAGTAGGTATATGTACATACAATAAATTCATACAAAATGAAGAACAGTTTAAGCAATAGGACGAGTGCTGTGTGAACGCCAATGAAAGTTCAAAGAAGAAATCGTTATAAGTTTTGCCATAAGACTTGGCTAGTGTGAATTGGGACTAACGGATGTATACTCAAATATACGGCAATTCCGTAATTATATTTCGAACATTTTAAATTTAGTCTTCATCTTTCGTTTAATTTGTATTTCGATTTTCCAGTGAGAAAAGCTCACACTATGGTTATTTAAGTTATGCCACATTCAAAACATATTTTTATGCCAAATTAATGTGTCATCTATCATCAAAACCAGCTGCAACAAGTGGTAGGAAAATATAGGAAAAAAAAAAAAAACATTAGCAAACATAAAAAATAAATTCCATAAAAAGCTTTAGACAAAAAATAACTTTCAAACTGATGAAACATTTACTTTATGAGTAGCACGTTCTTGTAGCTCGATATTATTTGTATTGCGACATTAATCATAAATTCAATAGCTTAGGGACTGTGAAAATGTCACCAAAGAAAAATGTTCACAAACATTTGCAGGATAAAATTTTAGTGAACACCATACATAGCAAAAACAACAAACATACACATACTTATGTACATAAAATCTACAATTTTCCCACACAAATACACGAAACCGCTAGATAATTATAAACAAAATTGTAAATTCATTTCACATGTTGAGTCGTAGCAGTTTTCTTCTCTTGTCGCCATAGTCAACAGATGACACAGAATAATATTGAAAAAAAAATAAGGAGAAAATATCATTCATCAGATAACTGTGAGGTTTTTGAAAAGACAATGGGGAGGGGAACTTTTAAAAATAAAGCAATTTCGTTTGGCAAACAAGAAGCTGAACACACGCACACGCACACAATAGTCGTAATTATGTCTTTATTTTTATTTAATATTTTATTTATTTCTAAAGTTAATAGGAAAATAAAAGAAATTTACATATCATTTTTCCAAATAAATAACTAGTAAATTTTTTTTAGGCTTAAGTCGTGTTTAATTTAACTTTTAATTAAATAAATTTTTTATTAGAAAGGGAAATTCAGATGCTCGTAATAATTGAACGCACAAAGTAAATTTAGAAGGTTGAACTGACATCAAGATGTTTCACTGTGTCATGGTTAGCGTGCACTAAAAATAAAAAAATCGAAAATCGCCTAATAGATTTGGATGATATTTGGTTAAAATATAGGGTAGCAATTTTTACTAAATTATTACGCCGATATTTTGTGATTTTCTCAATATCTTTCTCATAATTATATTCGTCATAGAAGTTTTCTATTTAAATTTTCCATACTGTATATAAATAAATTTTATCCACTTTATTCATAAATCATTATTAAAGTTGTTGTGGTATTAATGTACTAATTTTGTATGACAAACGCGATTTAATTGTCCTCTTTAACTTCCTTTTCTTTACCATCAGAAATTTATTCAATTAACTATGAAATGCGTCATGAGACTTTAATTTTAATTTCAGTTTTAAATTTTAGATTCTTTAATAGACTTAAATTACATATTTCGTTTCGGATATATGCCGGTAAAAGGTTTCACTAAAAATTTTGCCGAAGTGGTATTGGCATATTGTTAAAGGATATCCTTAGCTATGATACGTAACATTAAGGATTTCAAGATTGCCAATTCACTATAATAAGAAGCAAATAAGAAATAAAAGTATGTATATTTTTTGCTTCATTGTGAAAATCCTTTTTTTTATTGTGTGTTGTACAGTGTTAACTAAACAATTGAAAGCGTGAAATATATGCACTAATTGTACTACGGATAACATATCGTGGGCGGATTAGAAAATATTTTATTACAAATTTATTATTTTTTTAAGCATTTAAGAATGGTTAAAGATCTACTGATGAGTTGACATTAGCAACCAACGAAATGCAGTATTTACATAGATAAGCTACAAATACAGCAAACTTTTTGTAAATATATTTTTGTTATTTTGTAGTACTAAATTTTACCCGTGACTTCGCTAAATGTATACTAAATTTATCAAAGAAACATAGAAATACCGAAAGTACCAGCTTTTCCTTTTTTAGCCCCCAGAAAGTACACTGCATATTAAAAAATAAAAGTAAACCTTAACAAAAAGTACTTATTTTTCCGTTTTTTGCCCCTTATAAAGTAGCCTATATGTTAAGCTGGATCACATGCTATCCGTTTAGAATTTGACGCAAATCCGTTAAGAAAAATTCTAAAGAAAAAAAGTACCATAAGTAAACAAGTACCATAATTAAGTAAACAGTTCCCATAAAGTATGTAATATTATACAAAATTTTAGTACAAAACTAAAAAGTACTAAAACTATCAATTAGTCGTTTTTTTATCCCTTAAAAAGTAGCCTATATTTTAATCCTGCTCACATGGTATCCGGCTACCAAATTTCATCCAAATTCATTTAGAGAATTTTTCAAGAGAAAAAGTACCTAAGGTATAAAAGTACCAAAAGTAAGAAAGTACAACAAGTAAATATTATAAGTTTTTTTCTTATTCTAGCCACCAAAAATTATATAAATTTATAAAAAAAATTATAAATTTTTAGTACAAAAATAAAAATTACTAAAACTCCCAATTGGCCCCTTTTTACCCCTTTAAAAGTAGCACATATTTTAATGTGGGTCCCATGCTATACATAAATCTATCAAATGTCATCCAAATTCATTTAGAGAATTTTTCAAGAGAAAAAGTACCTAAGGTATAAAAGTACCAAAAGTAAGTATGTACCACAAGTAAATATTCCCATTTTTTTTTATTCTATCCACCAAAAATTATGTTAATTTATAAAAAAAAATATAAATTTTTAGTACAAAATTATAGAGTACTAAAACTACCAATTGGCCCCTTTTTTGCCCCTTAAAAAGTAGTATATATTCCCATGCTATATATCTATCAAATTTCATCCAAATCCATTATGCGGTTTTTGCGTTATAATGAAACAAACATCCATCCAAACATACAAAATTTCAAAATTATAATATTTACTAGCTGATACCGGTGTACTTCGCTACCCCCCTCGTTATAAAATAAAATTAAAAGTATTTATATATCCTATTGTGACGATCGGTCCAGTAGTTAAGACTATATTACGATTTTTAATTTTAATAAAAAGGAGCGTGGTCCCATCCACTTTTCTCCCGGTACGTATTCCAAATTATGGCAATACCATATGTACCAAATATCATCGACGTAGGTCAAAAAATGCCCAAAATACGGCGATTTAAATTTTTGGGTTATATGGGTGGTGCCACGCCTCTTTGTCCAATCCCGCCCATATTTGCAGCAGCACTAAAAAAATGCACACCAAACCGACGTACCAAATTTTGTTCAAATACCGTTATCAGGAGCAGAAATAATAGATTTTTAATTTGTGGTTTGTATGAGAGGTACCACGCCCCTTTGTTCAATCCCACCCATATTTGCAGCAGCACTTAAAAAATGCACACCAAACCGACATACCAAATTTTGTTCAAATACCGTAATCAGGAGCAGAAATAATAGATTTTTAATTTGTGGTTTGTATGAGAGGTACCACGCCCCTTTGTCCATATTTATTACCACTATCATAAAATATGAACAAGGAGTTACAAAAAATCACTGCTTTGAAATTTTAGTTAGGGGGCATCTTGGATTTCCGCTTACGATATATTTAATAAATTTATTTCACTTCTATTCCCTTGTCTGATTATGAAATAAATGCAATTCATAAATTATACGTTACCATCGATACTATTCGCTTGTATGCATTTCATTATTTACAAATAATTAAACAATCCATAAATAAACTGATAATTAACAGCATTATTATTTATTCTATTAGAAAATAAGCATATTAATAATACATATTTTCAATTCAAAATTTAAAATTTCCAATGAAACACGTACGTATCCATGAACATAATAGAAAATTAGTTGTGTTGAGGCTAATTGCTGGATATAATTTTTGTTTCTGTGTGTGTATGCATTTGTATATAAGCAACAACAATTTGTGGTAGTCAGTTAAATGTGTTAGTATTCGATCAATTGCATGGGATTGTTTTTAATTTATTGCTAAGTATTTCATGTTTTATATTAATTGTTTGAAAATATTTATAAACTAATTCACAATTGAGTGTTTGAGTTTAACACACAACTGAAGAAGAACTAAATTTGCATAATATGATTAACAAATAAATTTCCCATTAAATTTTTATTAATATCAATAAAAATATGCTTTTACCACTTTAATAATATTCACAATTGGATTTAATTATTTTTTAATTACTCTTTATTAAAGTGTTCAAGTTTTGTGTAAAATTGAAATTTAAAGTTTATAGAAAATTTAAAGAAAATTTATTTAATAATAAATTTTTAATGGAGTCTTTAATATTAAATGTGCATGTCTTAAGTTTAGGAAAAGTTTATCATAGTTGATGCTAACTAATTTCGGATAAAGAAATCTAATAGCGCTAATAACACTGTGATACAAGAAACGCAATAAAATAATGAAAATCTCTTGACACTTAGACGATGAACAATATCAGGGCCGTCGTAGCTGCTGCCGAAAAGAACACATATGTACATCATGGATATAATAGGGGCTGGAGGAAACTAGATCGATGGCTAAAACAAATAAGGAGTATATAACGCAATATTTCAAATGTTGTTTTCAGTAGAAGTCACTAAACCTTGTCAGTATTTCATGCCTAAATGCTTTCACTACTTGTTAGGTAGCTCTGTTGAACGTGGTTACATATTAAATTTATACACATTTCGAATGCAAATAGAATACGAGACTTCTCACTACTAATTTGATGTTTTTCATCATATATTAAACATTACAGTATTGTCAATGAATTATATCCTACAATACTTTTATTGCTCTACTTAAGTGAAACTTTTTTGGTATGATTTTTGAACTTCAGTATAGTTTTTATTAATGATTGGTTCGACGTAAAATTAGCTTTAGCTTTTTTTTCGATAATTTTATTATTTATTAAATCTTCAATTATAAATTGAAACATCAATAAGTTGTTCAAATCTTAAATCAAAAAATAAAAATAAAGTTTAATATATGTTTGCCAATGCTAAACAAAATTTTTTAGTTTCAGCGGTTAATTTTTGTAGTTTTAAATCTCTCGTGAACGGCTGAGAAAAAGAGTATCCCTTCTTTTCAGCCGGGTGAGTCCTCTATAATGTAGAATAGTGGATTTGGGTGCAACTCAAGTTTTTTTTATATATTTTTTCGCGTGTCTTGAATATATTGTCTTCACCAACGGAACGTCTAGATCTTTATGAATTCGATGATATCTGACAAACTAGGGCTGCTGTTATTGTACTTAGAATTTTATTCTGTCGCCTTTGAATTTTTTCGACATTCGATGCTGAGGCAGTGCCCCATAACTGGATTTCATAGGCCCATATTGGTTTTAGGATCGCATTGTATAGTAGAAGCTTACAGTCTAGGCTTAGTATAGAATTTCTTCCAATAAGCCAATTCATTTGGGCTGCTTTTAATTTCATTTGTGTCAACTTTGCGTCTATATGCGATTTTCACGTTAAACGACGATCAAGATGAACGCCTAGATATTTGACAACAGTGTGTTGCGATATGGTCTCGGTGTTAATTTGTATAGGCGGGCATGTTTCAATGCGCAACGTAAAAGTGACGTGTGCACATTTCTGCTCGTTAACTTTTATACGCCATTGTTTGAGCCATTTTCCAATATGGATATATACTCTTGTAAGTTGCGGGATGCTTCTACAGGATTTTCGTGAACGCTTAGTTTTAGGTTTTAGATAGATTAATCTACTTGCCAAAAACTCTATTTTATAAGGTCTAAATTAGATCATGTTGCCATAAGTTTGAAAATTTACCTGAGGTGACCCATCTTGAGGTCTTATGGCGTAGCTCCTACTAAAGATAAAATATCCAATCTACATATAAAGTTGAGCTCGAGACCACCAATTTATGGAAATCGGTCTGCCAGCATAGAAATTGTTGATGAATATAAAATTTTTTCAAAAGCCCACCCCCCCACCACTGTGCACAGCAACGACTTTCTTGCAGCTAAGATTAGTTAAGTATGTATACACATATGTTTATTTTTTATATTGCAAATTGTGTTTATGTGTTCGACCTAATATATGAATCGATACCTTAATACATAAAGGTCCTAACTCAATAATTTTTTCAAATCACGTATTAATTATGTTTCGATAATTTACTGATCGATACAAGCAAAACAAAACCCCGATTTAATTAAAAATTGCTAAGGCCTTTCTATATTAAGGTTACATTATTATATATGTACGAATTATTAAGGAATTTTATTACTTTATAATATTTCCTGTTTTACTAAAGAGAATCTTAAAATATAACCAAGCCATTTTGAATATTTTTTTTCATATTCAACTTTAATATTTTTTATTCAATATAAACACAATTTTTCTCAATAATGTTGTGATATATTTTATTTCTTTTTTTATTATTCTTTTTTTTTTATTTCTTTTTTTTCTTAAGAAAATATTGTTATAAAATTGAACAAAAGTATGAAATAAGCAATATTATACTAACTTGTTTTTTATTCAGTTACTAGTTTATTCAATGTAACTTCAATTGCATGTGAATCTACATACTTTTGTATGTATAAGTGATTGCTTGTTAGAGAATCCTTTTGACACAAAAAAAAAATTAGCTTTCTTTTGTGTTCATCGTTAGGTTTTTACTTTAAGTTCAGAGTTCATCTTTGTGATATTTTGTTTTAAGGAAAATCAATATACATTTTCGAAAATCCTATTTCGGCTAATAGTTTTATTTATTGAAATAAATTTAAGATATCGTTGTGCAAGGTGAATTAATACAAGGCAATCTCGCGAGCACAGGAGATTATATTCGTCCACTTTCACTGCTGGTGTTTTTCATCTCTCTCTCTGATGTCAAAATAAATTTTCAGTAATTTTTTTTCTAACAGGGAGGCATTTTTTAAGAAAAAATTGGAGCGAGACCACCTGGAGTGAGTTCACCTTGTCTTCCACGACTATATTCAGAAACTTTTTGTCGAATCAATAAATAATATTCAAACACTTTTCAGAACACCATCAAACTCTGCAAGGTTGATATAAATCGGCACAGTAGTTCGAGCAATATTGTTATAATCAAAGTTAGCAAAAAAAAGGGTTTCTAAAATGTCTATGAATTTTTTAGCGCCGTTTTATTCATACAAGAAAGCAGCTGGCATCGATTTCTTAATTAAACAAAATTCTGCATATTTGCTATCTGTTTGTTAAGGAATTGAATTTTCATATTTTTTTATTTATATTATTATAAATAAACGTAATTATTATTCGAACTTATATTGATTGATGTACATAGTAGAAGTAAAATTGTTTAGGCTCAAGTTCAGTTTTATTGAATTAATGAAAATTCAAATTTACTAAGAGTTTTTTATGTTGAAAAATATTATTATTTATATTTCGTACTAACCAGAATTGTTTCAATATGTAGAATAAAAAATGAATTAAAACTTAATTCTCGTATTCTATTTCTGTTGAAAACTGGTTAAATAGTTGATATTCTTCTCAATTAGTATCCACTTTACAAAAAGTGTAAATATGGACAATTGAACGCTGATGAGAGGTGTAGTGGCCTTGAAATCGGTATATTGATACGTTCTGCTAAAATGATTGGATATATTAATACTATTTTCAACATAAAAAAAACTCTTAGTAATTTTGAATTTTCATTAATTCAGTAAAACTGAACTTGAGCCTAAATAATTTTACTTCTCATAAGAATTGAATTTTCGTAAAAGGTAAACACAATTTCGAAAACTAGAATTGTTGTTCTTAAGACAGACGCATCCATTAAATCATTTGCAATTTTTCTTTGAAGTATAAAAAAGCTTTGTTTTGTCTTCAACGTGTCTATTTATTTTTTTTTTTTTTTGATGTTGTTTGCTTTTTAATGACTGCTTGTTGTTCCTAGGATTTTCACCATGTATTTTGCAACAAATTTCTGTGCTATTACTTTTCTTGTTGCTTACTTTGTTAACAGCAGTCAACGGTGTCGTTTTCATTCCACTATTTCTACGGTATAGAAGTTTGTTTTTCTTTTTCTCTTTCTTTACTTTCACTGCTTGTTAAAGTTTTTCTATGCATTCTTTATGTTTGTGTTTTCAGTTTTTTGCAATATCAAATAAATTGTTACTTCTGTTAAGGTCTCCCTGTCGTTCTTGATTATTAAATGGGAAGCAAACTGATACTCTATTGTTGTCAAAATGAAAATGAAGACATGTTATAACCAACGGTGTTTCTTGTTTAAAGAAAGAATTTAAAGTGAAACTCTATTATTGCCACATGAGTTTCATAATGGCAATGTAATTTATAAATCTATACGACAAAAAGAGAATAATTGAAAAACTTACGCAATAATGGATTAAGCTTCAAACCCAATTTAATCCATTTGTGGGTTATATTTTGATCCCTTCAGGGATTAGAGTGCTTTAATTTTTATATTTAATTCAATTTGATCTGTGCCCCAAAAGCCCATGTATGCTTAACCATGTTAATTTTAATTTAAAAAATTCATAATAAAAGGATATATGTATGTATATACATATGTAATATTTATGTACATATGTAGGTATCAAAGAAAATTTACTTGAAGGATAAAGTAAACAGAACAGCTGATTTCTTTAATTTTTGCCTGCTCCAGTCAAATTTGTACCAAGTTGTTGTTGTGCAAAAAAGAGTGAGAAAGCAAAGTAAAAAAAAAAATTACAAAAATGTACATATGAAAAGTAATATTATCAGGCTTAAGTTAAGTTTTATTGAATTAATTGAAAATTCAAATTACTAAGAGTTATTTTATGTTGAAAATAGTATTATTATATCCAATCAGTTTAGCAGAACGTATAAGTATATCGATTTCAAGGCCGCTACACCTCTCAGCAGTGTTCAATTGTCCTTCTTTACAATTTTCGTAAAGTGGATACTAATTGGGAAGAATAGCAACTATTTAACTAAGTTTTCAACAGAAATAGAATACGAGAATTAATTTAACTCATTTGTATTCTATTTTTACATATTGAAATAATAATAAAATATTTTGAAAGTAGCACACTGTTGCCAATTCTGTTATTTTCTCGTCAAATGAAAGATTGTTTCATTACATTTTGCCGGAAAATATATGATTTAGCTAGTAGCGGTAAATCTAGCGATTTTTAGTTTACTGACTTCTTACTTTTCAAGAGTGTTTTTTATAATATAATTTTGGTTAACATTGTCAAAGAGTTGCTACAAAGCAATATGTATTTGGCAAGTTAACGCACAGAAGATACCTAGTCGATTAGTGAAATTATCAACTATCAAACTCTTTATAAATATTCCCTTCTTAACGCATTTGACAATTTTTTACACCATTTCAATGTTATTTGACAGCTATGGAGTAATTTCTACTGCAAGTTTTTTTATTTTTGTAGAAACGGGTGTACCAGTTAGTTGTGGAATGCCACTTAAAAAAAGAAAAATATAAAAAATTTTAATGCAATGCCCCCTAAATACAACCAAAAATTTCGTCGGGAATGGCTAAACCATGGTCAATTAAAGCCTTGGATGGTGCAGGATGAAAAGGACGAAACGAAAGGATTTTGCACATATTGCAGTTACTCACTTTCAGCAAAATTATATGATCTTCTATGTCACGCTGAAACTAAAAAACACAAATCGGCTGCTTCGATTAGAGGGTCGTCATGTTGCAGAAAATTGAATTTTGAACGAATTGAAATTATTGTTGATAATTGTAAAGTGCAATAAGCCGCGTTAGCTTTATATATACATATGTCAATATACGTCGAATAATTCAATTGACGACCTCAGTGACTTCTGAAAAAAGAATTTTGATGGAACTGGAAAAATTCGTATTTATAGAACAAAATGTACTGCAATAATAAAAAATGTTTTAGCCCCTCATTTCGTAATTGAGCTATTTTCTAGCTAAATTTTTGCGTATTTTTTAAATTTAGCTATTTTCTAGCTATTTTCGATCCTAATTTAGCGATATTTTTTGGAAAAAATTGGCAACAGTGGAATAGCAAGCAGATATAACAATAAAACACCATGTTGATTTTGTAATATTGTACTTGTTTTAATATTAGCACTACCAATTTAATCAATGGCCGACACAATTGACCGTATTCTAGATGTAAAATTTTTAAAACCGTAATTTTAAAACCCTTCAAATTTACAACCACAACTACAATTATTTACTGGTACATTTGCATGACTTTGGAGTATTTGAATGAATAAAATCTTATATTTTTGGTTTAATGAAATCGGTCATGCTTTCGGACTTATAAAAAATCTGATCGAAATCAGTGAAGCGGCTTAATGTGAAATGCATTTTTCAGATTCGGTATCTCATATCGTTAGATGACACAAATTTTATACATAAAAGAATTGTATTAAATTGCGCCAATTTAAAGGGATGACCCACAAGATCAACCGTATTCCATATTTTTTATTTTGTTTAAATTTGTTGAATAATTAAGCAATATTTAAATATTTTCAATTTATAAATACATAATAAACAATAAATTAAAAACTAAATTTAAACTAATCATGTGGTAGAAAATATCGATATATTGCTTGTTTTGTTTTTCACGCCACATGAAGTTGTTTGTCGGTTCTTTTTATTGCCACGAATATGGTTTAACATGTTAAATAACCATAGAAAATTGCTTTTACAATGGTTTTGTATGCTATACGAGTATACATGCATACATACATACACATGCACATATGTATATGTTTTTATATAAAAATTTTTTTTCATACAATTTATATTACAACATTTTTGTTGTGGTTTTATTAACTACACAACAATTAAATCACAGATTATTGTGTTGTTTATAAAGCACTTGTTTTTATTCAACTGCTATGAAATGGTTGGAAAAATTTAGTGGGAAAAAATTCATTATAGTAAAATACGAGTACAAACTTTTTATACATTAAATATTCTCATTTAAAATTTTTTATGCATCCTCAAAACTTATATAGACAATAGTAAATGGTACGTAGGAGTTATTTAGTTTTCACAATTAGTAATTATACGAGTTGTAGTACTATTTTTTGTATTTTTTGAATAGTAAAAATTAACGTTTTTACAAATTTTTTGATCATAAGTTTCTATTATGTATTTATCTTCTCCTCCTGTAAAGTTGCAATTATGTCAGCTAGGGCCTTTCTACCTGACATCAACGATTAGATCGATACTGTCTGTCAGAATTACTGTAATATATCTGCTTCTAACTTTCTCTTTCAAAAAAAAAAATTAAATTTTTTACTGGGATAAATGCATGAAATAATTTCCGTTTCAACATCAAAGGGTAATCATTTGTATAAAAAGTATAACAAAGATATGAGTACTTACGTGGGTGACTTTATATAAATCAACTTAATATTGAAATCTAATTTAACCGATTTCTATTTTACAATGAAAATAAATGGAATATAAATATTTTTTTGTTGCTATTGGCACCCAATCTCCCCAAACGCCGACCAACATGGCTTTCAACAATTGTCTTGCTAAGAAATAATATTTTGCCAGTCATATTAAACAGTCTACCAATTTCGGATTTAAAAAATTTTAGAGTATTGTTTTAGGCCCGTTAGAGTATTTAAAATATTTGTTGACTTTTAACCGATGTTTGTACATACGAGTATAAGTTTATTTAAATCTTCAATATATTATTAAATACTTGATTAAAATGCAATCAAACTTAAGCCCACAACATACATATATAAATATAAACAGCATAATAAATATTATTTTTGAAATTAATAATTGATATATGTACATTTTAGGAAACACAAAACTTCTTTAAATATTGATAAGTTTTAAATATTATTTATTTACATATGAAAAGTAATATTATCAGGCTCGAGTTTACTTTTATTAAATTAATTGAAAATTCAAATTACTAAGAGTTATCTTTTTATGTTGAAAAATATTATTATTTATATCCAATTAGTTTAGCAGAACGTATCAGTATATCGATTTCAAGGCCGCTACACCTCTCATCAGCGTTCAATTGTCCATCTTTACAATTTTCGTAAAGTGAATACTAATTGGGAAGAATATCAACTATTTAACCAGTTTTCAACAGAAATAGAATACGAGAATTAACTTTTAATTCATTTTTATTCTATTTTTACATATTGAAACAATTTTGGGTTAGTACGATATTCCCATCACTGGTTGGAAATTACTAATAATCAATACAAATTCATAGTCTGTTATCTTCAAAGTATTCTACTTTGTAATTTAACTTTTTGTTGTTTTCACTCTATATTAGAGAAATTCACATTTTACTGTGACCCTTGTTATTAGGGTATGTATAGCTCGTGTCCACGCTGAATTATTATATATGAATTTCCCTAATATAGAGTGAAAGCAACAAAAAGTTAAATTACAAAGTTCCCATTTAATGAAAACAGTTAAAATATCTGTAAGTACTATTAAAGTTAGATGAATATTGGTGGGAAGTAAACTACATCAGGTCACATTTTGAAAACTTTACATGACACTACAAAAACATTTTGAAATGCTTTTATCCTTGTACTAATAATTTTCCTTAAAAGCTTAAAAAATAAATAAAGTTAATATTTAGAGGATCGTAAATCAGTTTTTTAAAATTGCAGCACTATCGATTGCTCGATATAGTGGGACTGGCCGTCAATTTATTTATTTTTAAATTTATTTTGTTTTGAAAAATCCTACTGCTTCTAATTGTGTAAATGTGAAGTTTTGTGTGCTTACAATGAGACTCGAAAACCGTCTAGGGGATTTGGATGAAATTTGGTAGACGGATATCATTTGGCTCATATTAGTACTTTTTGGATTTTCTAAAATATGAATACATTTTTGAAAAATGCATTTTTTAAAATGCATTCTTTTTTTAATTTGTAAAATAAAAGGAGCATAGGTGCATGCGTAGGTATGTTAGACAAAACACGAAATATTGTGAAAATGCGAAAAATTCCTTTGAAGGGATCGGACTACGTGTTTCAGAGTGACTGATGTCCGGAAAATTCAAATTGCTTAATTTTTTTAATGTTCGAAGGGAGAAGGATACTAGATACAAAATAAATATTAACATTCACATAATTGCGCAACTAAATATATTGTAGTGAAATTTGTTGTTAGTTACAGCAAGAGCATAAAACAACCTACAGCAAAATCTTGAGACGATGGAACGGGGAAAATGGCTAACCCCCATACAAAGTAATTAAAACATACAAAAATGCTTCATCTCCATGTGGAAAGTTAACTTATAGATTTTGCTTTATGGGGTAGGTGTGTTTTATTTTAAAACAATAACCCTTGTACAAACCGACAGGGTTGATAGTGCCCTTTAAAACAGATGGCAAAACTGTTAAAAACAGAGCGTTCTACTTTTTCATAAATTGTGTTTTGTTCTAGTGAAATAAAAAGTTGCATTATTACAGAGTTTGCAAGACATACATTTTATACATGTTCTTTTCAACAAGGTGCCAATTTGTATAAAGAAAAGAAAACACCATAAAATAGTAAATGTCTTGAAATTTGCTGTGGGTTACTCGTAAATTAAAATATATATTTTCCAGCGAAATTTTTAAGCGATAGAAGGGGAAAACAGTAACTCTGTAAAAGAAATTCACCATTTTTATATATTTTTTGCAGGATTCAGAATTGTTTAATTATCCTAAATTTTGAAGCGTCAAAAGTAGTATATAAGAATTAATAATTTAAACATACATACATACCAATAAATCTTAGTTTTATTGTATGAAATGTGGGTAGCGCAGCACAATATTTATGTAATAAAATAATAGTGAAAAATTCTTCAATTACGAGAGAGCAATAAAAACAACGTAAAAAATCTTTCAAATTTCAAATAACCAGATAATTGTGTTAAAATAATCAGATTATTCCGTACTAAAAAAGAAATATATTTAAAAAAACCGTCTTTGGCAAAATGAAACAAACCGGTTGAGACTGATAGAACAATAAAAGTTCTATCGCCCTAATGCAGACACCATTCTTCATTTATGTAAAACCAGTAGTCATCGCTGCTGTTGAATATTTGCTAAAGTAATGGATTTTTATACGTTTTTAACAAACAAATTTATTTATGCAAACGTCAACGTCAACGTCAGCTAAACGTGACAGATTTTAACAGAAGAAAACTAAAAAAATATGATCAAAATCACAATCACATGCATTCGGCACCAAAACTTTACAAAACTCTCAACTAAAATGGGCGAAAAAAACTACCTTTACCAAAATTATTAACATTCTGTAAACGTATAGAATTTTTACGAAAAGAAAAAATATACGAGTAAATGTCTACATACGAGTATGTTTGTACGTATTTCTGTATTCACAGAAAAGTTTTTAAACAGAACATTGCATGTGCTCTCGTATGTTATGTTTCTGCTTTAATACTTTGAATGTTTGGAATGATAGATTTCATGTCGTGTTATAACTATTTCCTAGACATTTATATAAATTTAATCCTTTTATGTTTCTTAAATATTTTTTCTTTATATGTGACCTTCTCCGGGAAAAGGGACTTAGTGTGTGAACATGAAGTTTTGAGAAAACGCATTTAAAGTTTCAAAAACGCATTATCACTCTTAATCCACTCTTAAGTCCAAACTCGCTTTTTTTTTGACACACTAGGTCCCTTTTCCCGGAGAAGGTCACATATATGTATATATTTTTTTTGGCCATTGCACGCCGATTTCTTTATAATCATGACCACAATGCTGGTGTAGCTGCTTAAATGTTTCTGTATAAATTCCATCGAAGACCGAATATTTATGATTTTTTACAATGAAGTAAAATCTAATCATTCTAATTTGGTGAAATCACAGCTACAGTGCCTCTTCGCAAAAACAAATTAAAAAATTTTGTTGTACAAGATATTTATCATCGCGAACATTAAACTTAAAGTTTATTTCATCCAATAGTATATAAATTTAAAACTACTATGTAAACATAGAATAAATTAATACATGAATAATATATATAAATACAAAAAAAAAAATATATATAATGGGGTTTATTACGGTTCTCGATTTGACTTCGACTGCTGTAATAGATTAAAGAAAAATTATTGTGTGTTTCTTTAATCTAGTACAACAGTCGAAGTCGATTCGAGAACCGTAGTAAGGCCCAATAAAAAATTTTTCTAAAAAAAATTTCTTGGAAGGTTTTAGAAATTTGCTTCCCTGCGTGAGGTTTTTCTTTTCGAAAAACGACGGGAGACAGGTGTTTTCATTACTAAAACATTCTTGGCCACTCCGTGGTACTATGCCAAATATTTGGTTATTGCCCTAGTGTACATACTTACATATCTATTATGTATGTATTGTACGAGGGCGGTTCGGAAACTTCTTAGCCTAGCACAAAAAGCGCGGTATAAACAGAAAAAAGTTAAGTGTTTTGGAAACATCCATCTCTGCTATGAACACATGTTAAATTTTGTTTCGATTTGGCAACTCCTTCATATAGAAACAGGTGTTCACAACAGACGCATCCGCGATGTTTTTACAATGGAAAAATTAGAAATGTGTGGTGTCATTAAATATTTACATAAAAAAGGTTTATCGGGACAAGAAATTCAAAATGATATGGTGAATGTGTTAGGTGAAAGTGCTCCTTCATACGCAACAGTAAAAAATTGCGTTGCTGAATTTAAACGTGGTCGTACAAGCATTGAAGATGAACCACGTAGTGGACGCCCAAAAACAGCAACAACAACAGAAATTGTAGCCAAAGTGCATGATATGGTATTAAATGATCGACGAATAAAAGTGCGTGAAATAGCTAATATCATTGGCATCTCAAATGATCGAGTCCATTTAATTTTGCATGAAGAACTACAGATGAAAAAGCTTTCTGCAAGATGGGTGCCGCATTTGTTAACAGTCGACCAAAAACGCATAAGAATGAACATTTCTCAAGCTTGTTTGGATCGTTTTAAGCGAAATAAAATGGATTTTAAGCGTCGTTTCATAACTGTTGATGAGACATGGATCCATTACTATACTCCAGAGACAAAAGAACAATCCAAACAATGGACTGAAGCTGGAGGAAGTGCCCCAAAGAAGGCAAAAACAATTCAATCAGCTGGTAAGGTTATGGCAACGGTTTTTTGGGACTTCAAAGGTATTTTATTGATTGACTATCTGCAAAAGGGTAAAACAATAAATTCAGAGTACTATTGCAACCTTTTGGATCAATTAAATGTACAAATTCGAGAAAAACGTCCTGGCTTACAACACAAAAAAATTATTTTTCATCAAGACAACGCACCGGCGCACAAGAGTGTTTTAACAATGGCTAAAATCAACGAATTAAAGTACGAGTTGCTTGACCACCCACCTAATTCTCCTGATTTAGCTCCCAGTGACTTTTACCTGTTCCCAAATCTAAAAAAATTCCTTGCTGGCAAGCGTTTTACCTCAAATGAAGATGCAATTACAGTTGTAAACCACTATTTTGAAGACCTTGAAGAAAACTATTTTAATCAAGGGATAGAATTGCTAGAAAAGCGTTGGACTAAGTGTATTGAAGTTTCAGGAGATTATATTGAAAAATAAAAATATTTTTGAAAAACTAACTATTCTCTTTCATTGATAGGCTAAGAAGTTTCCGAACCGCCCTCGTATTTACATTTCACCGCTTGTAGCATCTCTGTTTGTGCGAATGCCTAGTAGGAGTGAAGTTAACAACCTACATATATTGGGGTTTATTACGGTTCTCGATTCGACTTCGACTGCTGTAATAGATTAAAGAAAAATGTTTTGTGTTTTTTTAATCTAGTACAACAGTCGAAGTCGATTCGAGAACCGTAGTAAGGCCCAAAACCTAATTTTTTCGCTCAAAATGAAGCGAGCGCCCTGTCTAAACACTAATTTTTTGGTGCACCAAAGAGGGCGCACTCTTCAATTTGAGCGAAACTGATTAAGAAGAGTACATAAAGGTGGCGCTCTCTTCATTTTGACCGAAAAAAATTTAGGTTGTTAACTTCTCGGGCGCAGTTGCATTTGCGTTTACAATAAGTGGCATGGCAAAACTAACAGGTATGCGCAGTTCGACAACAAGTACAACAATCCAAAAACAACATGTATTTTTTTTGGTATAAATCACTCGCTTCATATCAAAACACACAAACAAATTAAAAGCATTTTAATACGTATGAGTATCAATCAAACTGTAACCATTTTTTATGTACTCTCTTCAAACTATATCAGTTTGTATGAAAATTTGCTATAAACTTTATAGTATAAAGCGAGCTCAGTCAGCTGTGCTAGTAAGCTCACCTGTTGCATACGCCTTGATAAGTGGTTAAATTTGTTGCATGTAATTATATAATTGTTTATATCTACGCATAATTTTTTTGGCAATAGCACGTGTATTGTTGTAATCGCAAAACGTTTTCACTTCTGTCGGCACTCCCGGAGTGCTACCCGTAGTTTTTTTTTTTTTTTAATTTTGTTTCTCGAAATATTTTTAATATTCTTTTTCATATCCGCCACTGGCCAATTATAATACTTATAATACTTGTCTTTTTTTTTTTTTTTTTTTAAATAAATTGCATTCAATTGTATTCTCATTCGTTGACATATTCCGATCATTAATATTGTTGTCAGCGTTTACATTTTTTTTATTAGCTTTGTTTTTCTTTTAAAAAATTTAATTTTAAATGATAATAAATGTCTGTTGGAATTCGAGCAAGTATTTGATACGACGGTATGAATGTATGTATGTTTGTATATTCATTTGATAATGTACTCGTACTCTTAGTTATGTGCAAATTATATTCGTATTGCATTCGTTTATAATATATAATATTATTCTAGTTATGTATGTACATACTTAAAAAATTCCTTAAGGTAAACTTTTTAATTTACAATTTCTATGTTTGCTAAAATCGCAAGTCCTAAAGTACATTCCTTGTTTATATCCTGAACGCCAGCGTGTATTCAAAATGTATCATCAAGAGACTCTTATACTGAACGTGTTCAAATTTTAAACAACAATAACATTATACATACAAGTCCTACAAATATTTGTAAGTGTGTTGAAAGTTTGTATGCATAAACTTAGAGCACGTGATTAATAAAAAAATGTAAGCGAACTCGTTTAAACAAAATATAGAATTTTGAAAATCGGTTCATATAGAGCAGAAAAATCGTCCCTCACTTTTAAGAAAATAAATGAAACCAAAACACAAGAAAAAAACTGTCAAGAAAATAGGTCCATAAATGTAGGCGCTAAATGGTAATCAATTCCGATTTTCCCAAATAAATTTCCCAAATAAATTTTACGGGATCAACCTGTAATCGGTTTAAGTACGAAATAGTCAATCAATATTTCAGGGGGAACGGTATCCGTCCAAATTTTTTTTTTATGGGACCACAATGCAAACGAGTTCCTTTGAAAAATTAAGTTTGTTGAAAATCACTTCATAAGAAAAGAATTGTGATGGAATAAATTTTTCCATAAAAAATTTACAAATCTAAGCTGGATGGAAATTCTTTCAAGGAAAAAAAAATAGGTTTTGAAAATAGGTTTGTAATATATTTTTTTTTAATTAGGACCAGCACTCAGGGGATGATCCCTACGTATGCAGTGCATTGTGCCGGAACTAAGTGAGAGGGATAGAGTAGAGAAGATAGATTTTGAAAATGTAGAAGGCTTAACTCTTTTACAACTCTGCTTTGCGCGTTACATTTACGCGTTGTGTATATTAGCTTGGAACATCATCAATCGCTGTCGGAACAGTTTTTTAGTGACCAGTGCTATGCCTTCAAATAGTCCAACAACAATTAATACAATGTCTCACTAATGTACATTAGAGAAATTAATGATGTTAATTGACTTGCTCTGGCCAGGGTTTGTTTGCTTAGTGGTCAACGCGCTAACCACTTCAGCCAACACCACCCTCAATAATGATCCAATAATCAATATATTGGTGGATCATTTCCCCAAACCCTTCGCTCTCTCTCATACCTTTATTCCAATAACTTTCCTTACCTTCTTTGCAAAACCAATTGGACAAAAACACAAATATTTTGCTTTTATTTATAAGTTATACGTGTGTATGTATTAGTAAAAAGTTTAAACGCTTTTAGCTCCCAAAATACTTAATCGATTTGAAGAAAATACAAATCTTTCGCTTCTCTGGATAAATAGTTTTAAATTGGGATAGGTGTTGGCAAAATATGTTGTATGTTATGTGCATAAACCCTATAACAAAAAATGATCTTGCTTATTAATTATATAGTTATCAAAGATTTAGATTGTTTTATCCATCCTGATTTGTGGAAAACAATACAGTTTCTATTTTTTTTTTTTTATAGAAATTATGGAGCTTATTACTCTGAAACAGCTGGAACTTGTGAACCTGTTTTCTGTCAGTTGGCTGCATTTTGTAAACATTAAATAATCCCATAAATAATTCTTTGGCATTGTACTCGTAGTAGCTCTTGCAGTAGAAACATACTTATGACCGTTTTAATTAATTCCTTAAATTTAAAATTTTTTTAAAGATTAATAACTGCAATATTTTTTTAAAGTTTACAACACTAACAAGCAATTTTACATAATTTTTTTTCTTATTAATGACTGATTAAAAAATTTTATTCAGAAATGCTACATAACTATAACCTTTTATTATAAATACAATACAAATACAAACACACGCTTCTATATATATAAAATTAAGTGCAAAACTTCCTGTGCGCATACTCCTCCTAGACGGCTTGCCCGATTTCAATGAAATTTTCAGGGGTGATTGGGGTCTGTGTGGAGGGTGCACATAAGAAATTTAGTGGGCGTGGCCCCTCCCACATAAATTAAATAACATCATATATCTTGACTATTGTGATAGCTAGAGTTTTGAAACATTGCAATAGTACATATGTTACTCATGTGATAATCAGGACAAAAATGGGCGGGATCGGACAAGTGGGCGTGGCAGCTATCATATAAAATAAATATTTAATATCAAATATCTAGAGTTATATAATAGTTAGAGCCTTCAAACTTTGTAGGGGTGCATAAATTAATAATATTAGCAGCTGAAGTGAAAATGGGCGTGATTGGACAAGTGGGCGTGGTAGATCTCATACAAAGTTTTAACATATAATATCTGGTGTACTATGACAGCAAGAGTTCTGAAACTTTGCACATGTACATATTAAACTAATCTGAAGAGTTGTGAAAAAAATGGGCGGGATAGGGCTAATGGGCGTGGCAGCTCCCATACAAAGTAAATATATAATATCATATATCTACAGTACTATAATAGCCATAGTCTTAGAAATTTGTGCACGTTGATTATATTATGAATAGTCATGGGAAAATTGGGCGGGATCATACCAGTGGGCGTGGCAGCTCCCATACAAAGTGAATATTTAGCTCATATACAAAATTAATATTAAATATCTAGGGCTCTATATTAGCAATATAGCCTTAAAATTTTGTACGAGTCCATCAATCTATATATATAAAAATGAATCCCTTTTTTCCTTGGTCACGGCATCACGCGTGAATGGCTGGACCGATTTGGACGATTTTTTCTTTCTAATGATCGCCATGGTCCAACTTTTTTCGATTTACCTAAAATCAGAAAACGGCTCCATCGATTTGACTAATTCTTCTTTCAAATGTTCGTATTAATCCATTTTAAGTTTTCATCGAACGAAAAATTTGCCACGCCTACTTTTACGCACGCCCCTTTTTAGGAAAATTAAAATCGTAATTTAGTGTTAACTACTGGATCGATCGTCATTAAATTTTCACAATAGGATATTCTTACGAAATAATAAATGCTTGACTATATAAAGTATTGATTGGGGAAAGGGGCGTGGCACCTCCCATATAACCAAAAAATTTAAATCGTCATATTATGGGCATTTTTTGACATACGTCGATGATACTTGGTACATATGGTATTGGCATAATTAGGAATACGTACCAGGAGAAAAGTGGGTGGGAACACGCCCCTTTTTAGGAAAATTAAATATCGAAATATAGTCTTAACTACTGGACCGATCGTCATTAACTTTTCACAATAAGGTATTCTTACGAAATAATAAATACATGACTATATAAATACTTTCAGTTTTATTTTATAACGATGGAGGTAGCGAAGCACACGGGTTTTTTCGGATTTTTATTATAGTTTTGCCGCAAGATTGGCAGTCCTGCCTTTTACTAATAAATAAACAGAGACAGCAGGAGAATGTTTACAATTATTAAAAAACATTGACATCGCAACATTGTGTGTTTTTTCCACATTTAATTCAATCGATTTGCTACATTTATTCGAAAAGAATACTTTATCGGACTTACATAGTCTATAAGTATGGATCCTTGGCTTTAATTTCCCATTGGTCCAAATGAGTGACAAACAAATGTTATAGAAAAATTCTCAAATACAATTGAGATCGGACTTACATAGTCTATAAGTATGGATCCTTGGCTTTAATTTCCCATTGGTCCAAATGAGTGACAAACATAAATGTGCCCACAAATAGCCAAATTCCCGTAGAGGTGAACAAAATTTACACAATTTTAATCTTTAAAATGTTATAGAAAAATTCTCAAATACAATTGAAAAATCGGACTTACATAGTCTATAAGTATGGATCCTTGGCTTTAATTTCCCATTGGTCCAAATGAGTGACAAAAATAAATGTGGCCACAAATTGCCAAATTCCGGTAGAGCTGAACAAAATTTACACAATTTTAATATAAATACTTTTAATTTTATTTTATAACGAGGGGGTAGCGAAGCACACCGGGATAAGCTAGTATATGTATATAATAAATTCTGTGGTAAAGTATCACATTAATGTATAAATTTATTGAAGTAAAAACGCCACATGATGTCTGAAGTAGAATATTTAACATCACTTGGGATGTTAAAATTGTTATTAAAAATAATTATGAAGCCAGCAACGGCAGCAATTATAATTCAATAAAATGATGATTAAATTAATCGTTAACATTTTTCGATGCAATTATCACTACAATTACTTGTGCGTTTGCGGAAGTTGTTAATAAATATTTATATATATGTACATAAGTACATGCATACATATGTACACTAGGGCTATAACCACTTTTGTGGTTAAGCAACTTCAGTTGGTTAAAATGTTATATTTCGTACACAAGATATTTATGTATAGAGTAAGTACAAGTAAAACAAGTTTCATTTGCAATATAGGACAAAGTATTTTGTTATAAAATCATCTTTAAAAATTTAAAGTAAAAAAAATTAGGATATTTTTTTATCTTTCACTTTAGAAGTATCTAATTTTGGAAGTTTATAGGTCCACTCATGAGCATTATTGGAATTATATCTTCCTAAATTTAATAGTATTTTAATGTGATATTTTATACGCATCAAATTATACGTTTAGAAATTTCAAAATTATTTCCATAAGATGTGCTGCGTGATTCATTCTCTCCCACCTTTGGGATAGATAGATATGATGGTGAACATTGCCTTACCATCAATGCTGGCAGGTATTGGTGGTGTCTTCTTCAGGAATACATGTGGCGGCTCCAAAATTGCTGGAAGAGGTGTAAAATGCCTGATGCTCGACCAGTGCTAGTGGTTAATTGGACTTCGGGAAACCAATGTTAAGCACCTTTCTGATGTTGGTAAATAGGAGAAGCTGCTTTGGCTGTGCAAGCAAATAGTTTAGAATGGTGTTTTTGCATTTAAAAGCAGTTGCTTGCTGTTCTGTTCCTTGCAAGTCACAATTGTGAGAATTGGGAGAAACCAGCGTTTAGTGGTGGTGAACACTCAACTTTGAATAACACTGCTTTAGAAATTTAATGCGTCTACTATACACCAGAAGCTATAACACTGTTGCAAAAATTATCAAAACGTAAAAATTACCAAAAAATAGCCGAGTTGTATGAAGAATAAGACCTTCTTCTACTTTTCACCATTCAGCCTCTCTACCCGATCCGTTTTTCCCTAGTTCTGGCACAATCCATGGCATAAGTAGGGGTCATCTCCTGAGTGCTGGTCCTACACAAAAAAATAAACATGAATTTAATAAAAAACTTTGATGTTAAAATATTTGTTAAAAAGATACCACCCTAATTAATACACATTCGATATAAGTATGCATGTACATTAAGCCAAATACTTTTTATATTTAATGCATTTCTTTCTAGGGAGCATTATTTATTAAAGCTTTTGTCAGATCAGATTTTGTGGAGTTTTTATGTTTTTCTTTTAAGAGCAACATTTTTCGTAATATTTTCATTATTTCCCTCATATTTAAAAGAAAATCTATATTTCCGGTTTCCCCGATTATAATTAACCTGTTTGCGAATTTCTGGCGTTCCATAAATCATTTAATGTAATAAAGAGTATATGATTTGGATTTTAATACGAATATATTTTATTCTAAAATAAAATTTTCGTGTCACGATGTTTGTTATCGAACTCCTCCGAAATGGCTGGACCGATTTTGATGAAATTTTTTATGCATATTTGGTAGGTATGAGAATAGGTTCTAAGGTATATTTTAAATCGCTAGGGGCACGATGAGGGGAGGGGGGGGGAATATTTCTGTATTTACTAAACTATTAACCCAACAGATGGCGCTATGTCCGCCTTATAATTATTTTTGTTGTTGAATGACAGATGGGGGTATGTCCGCCTCATGCAGGAGAATCGTCGTCGTTCATATTTCAAACAGAACAAAATTATTGTTTGGTATTTTTTTTCATCAAAAATCATCGTCACACACTAACAATACATTTGCTATTTTTTATATAACACCCAAAATATGCACTAGAAATATTTTGTATGGCAAAACAACGCTTGCCCGGTCATCTAGTTTTATTCTAAAATTGTAATTATTTATATGACTCATTCCCTTGCTGTTGTAAATACACAATCATTCAGTCTTGATTTGTTTGTTTAAGTGAATCTGTTTAATAGTCTTTCTGCAAACTTTTAACTATTTACACAGTTGATTAACTGTGTATATAATGAAGACATAAAACATATACAAACGCTAAAAATACATGTACATACCACCATACTTAGTACATATTTAGTTTCTCATACACAATTCACTTAAGAAAATTTCATTAAAATGTACATAAATTAAACAATTTTAAAAAGCGAAATAAGTAAAATGAAAGCAATATTGATTGTAGATTTTAGTTTGTGCTTTGATATAATTTTTTTGAGCTTTCAAGAACAGGTTTGTGTTTTGACCGTTAACACATGGTAAAGATATAAAACTTCATATAAAGTAAAATTAGCACCATATTTTTCGTATGGAGTTTGTTTAAAATCTAGCAATTATGTTGTAATACTGCACAGACCTTATAATTGGACCATTGACTTGCTCATAATGGAAACGTACTTCTATTGTAATTTTTTTTATTCAAAATGGACCGCTTTACCAAAGAATAACGCATTATATTATTTTCATTTAAAACTAAAAAGTGCATTCTTACTTAGACACCCAGAATCTTGAAGATTCAGCACAATAAACTCTTTTACCGAACATTAGTTTTAACGTTTCAGTTGTCCTTTAGCATCTTTTGTAATTTAACAAATTTCAGTTGCAAATAAATGTGCTTGTTAGTCAATTATTTTCCACAAGGACATCAACCTTTCATAATGTTCATGAAGCTCATGATAATTCATTATGCATCAGCGAAAATGATGATGTTTGGGGTGGTCTGGGGGAGAGTTTTCATATTGTCACTAGAAAATATTATTGTCCTTGGCAAGGATGATAAATAGAATTAGAATAAAATTATTCTTGATTGTGTGCAAAATTGTACGTTTTGACAATAATTGTCATAAAATGCCAATAAGATTTAAATTATTTGAATTTCATTGTTAGAATTAAAAATATACATACATATGTATAAGAATTATGACAGTTTATTGGGATCATTCTCTTGAAGTTATTCATAAAATATATAAAATTTATTGTTTGCTTTAAGTCGGTCCAGTGATCAAGTCGATTGGCTGTGAAATTAATAAAATTACAAAAATATTTGCTGAGTCTTTGAAAGCTTATGCTTCTAGCGAACCAGCCACATAAGTAAGAGTTGATAGATATCATTTAACCTCCTGCTTAAAAATATGCTCCGAAAAGACATAATTTCTGTTCACGATGTCCAACTTTGGATCGGTCTTTTTTAAATAATGCTGAGTTTCTTTTAAAGCAAAATGCGATAAAATTGTTTCAGTTCAAATATTTTTTATTCTTTAAGTTCGTAGTTCGTTAAACAACAAAATATCAAATATTGTACACAACTACCAATCTCTCTCAATCTTTTTCATGCCATAGTCGAGCAGCGGAAGTTTCGATTACAAAAGCGATGATTTGATGCACACATGTAAGACAGTAATACACACAGGGAGCTGCAATAAGTATGATCGAGTCTATTTATTTCCTAACGTTGAATTTTAAGAACAACACAAACAAGTATTATTCAATTTTATACTCGTTCGCTTTTTATACAAAAGCAGAAAATTCATAAACAAGTGTAATTCATTTCGATCATTTGATGCGAATGTGAATGATCTGATTGCATGATACAATGAATATAAGGCATATGCAGAAATGCAAACAACAGCAAATCTATGTATTTTGTTGGTAGAAAATTTGATTTCAAAAGTCAAAAGTATAAATATGTATGTGTGAATGCATCAAACTGTGACAAAAATATAAATAAAAATTAATTATTCAAATACGAGCACAAAATTACTTTAACAACTGAATAAAATACTTGTTCCGCTAACAACACGTTGGCTTCGATGCAAAATGAGTTTCATACTCTTAACGACACATTCATGTTAGCACAAAACTACAAGTGAATAAAACTGAATGTTTTAAACGAACAGTTGCGTAAACAAGTGTTTTTTGCTTTTGAACAAAAACGATTAGATCATAAAATTTTTACCACTTGTTGGTGATGTCTGATACACACTATCTCATAGAGAAAGTTAATGTAAGGAGTGAGCGCCTTCCACTTGTACACAAAGAAAGCGAGATGCTGAAGTGTTCATCGATAAATTCAAAGGCTGAGCATTTCCTAAAATACATTGAAAGCTGGTAGAAGTCAGCTCGTATACCATCTCGCTTACTTTTTGATCAGGTACAAGATGTCTTGATCACTTCTTCGTACAGTTTATCAGCTTAAATGCATTGAAGATATGTAATGTGGTATGGAGTGTTCGCCGCTGGGAAGTAAAATTAAGTTATTTTCTGCTTAAAAATAAATTGAGACGGCAGATGCTTCTTAACTTATTTGTTATGGTTTTCTCGACTCCTTAGAATCGATTCAAAGCTGCTTTTTATTCGCTGTTTCTCTCTTTTTAATAAAAAAAAAAATATTGGGGAAAATATAAAAATATTAAAGCATTTAATATTAAACATTTTACAAAATTGATTAAATAAGTTATTGAATTACTAAAGAAGTTTTGGTGTACGAATTGTAATGAAAAATTGTATAATTGTATTTAATTTACCCATCACTGGTCTCTGCTGTTGCTATTTAATATTTTGTTAGATGACAGTTACTAAGCAGCGATAAACAGACAATGAAGCTTTTAATTAACTTGAATTTAAATCATTTCTAAATAATAATAAATGACAATTAGTGGAAAATTAAGTTGTGAATCATTAAAATTAAATAGTTTGCACAAACTGAGCAGTTTGATTAACATAAAATCTTTGTACAAAATTCTGAGAAAAAAAATATTACAAAACTTAAAAACTTGAAAATACTTTCATCAAAAATATTTCTCAGCGCACAACAATTAATTACATTTTATATGAGGAAATTTATTTAAACTCAAATAAAGTCAAAGAGATTTTATTATTACCAGGCAGTAAATATTCTACAAATTAACAAATTCATTATAAAGAATAGAAACATTAAATGCTTCAACTAGATTGAAGATAACAAAAACAAGCGATTTCTTGCAACAATATGCAAGATGTTCGATAAATCTTTGTGTCATACTACCAATTTATTATCACTTCTTCTTTTACTTGCAAGGGCTTCTGTTACAAAAACACTATACATATTTTTTTCTGTTCAGTTGAAGTTTGAGACTCTTGCAGTTTTTGACAAAAACAAACAAAAATAAAACAAAGAGTTTGTAAAAATTTTACAAAATAAAACTTTCGGTATGCAGACAAGATTTTTGTTAATCAAATTGTTAAACTTGAGTTTCAACAAAAGTTAATTTTAACTTCTGATGTTTTTGGAAATAATGGCAATAAAAACTTAAGATAAAAAACTTTTTCAATTGAATGCACTGACTGTACAGAGTGTTTTGAGTTGCGTTTGTATTTAGGTAAAATACTTTGTTAAGCATGATGCAAACGAGTTTTTGCTTAAAATAAAATGGAGAAAATTATTACATTCTAAAACGCTTCGTAATTTTAATTTTCAGTAATTCAATAAAAAATGTGTATTCGTAATGATAATTTAGAATAATAAAATAAAATAAAATTTAAAACCATGATTGAATGTTGAAAACAATTTATTTATTATTTATTTGATGGTAAAATTACGTTTAAATGCTCCTCTAAAATTCTTAAAAACTTGTCCATAATTCAAATTTTATTGTGAAATTTTAGTTATAAACAAAATAGAATCATGAAAATCGGTTTGGACAGATATTTTGGTAGAATTTTCAATTAATACGAAATTAATAATTTAAGAGAGTCATTTTAAGATTTGAATGATTCCTGGCATTTAGTTTGAGTAAAGATCTCTATCGATTTGTTAAACTTTCAGTTTAATATTGTAAAAAACATATCTAAGTATTTACATATTTATAGAAAATATTCAAGAAAAAACAAACAAAGAACCGTTCACCAAAGAGTTTGAGGGTTAATATGTCCAACAAATATCTTTTCCTGAATTAACTGATTAGAAGCGGCACAAAAATAATCCGCAAGAGAGAAGAGAGAGAGAGAAAGAGTGGAATTAGCACTAGGCAAAATAATTGAGGGAACCAAAATAAACGATCTGTGCATAAATCTTAGAACGACTGTATTGGCACTTTATAAAAGGTTTTCCAATAGGGATGATATGATTTTGAGATGACGTTTCGGCCATTTGTAAAATGTCATGATCTGTCATTTGTTTTTCATTGTATTCAGTAGTGTGCACAATTTCATCACGGAGAGATGTACTCAAGAACAACGTTCAGTTTTATTATCAAAATAATCGTTCCCCAATTGCAACTTTTCGTGCGCTTTGGCCACTTTATGGTCGCAATAGTCGTCCAAGTGTGCTCGAAATTCGTCGAATTGTTGAAAATTTTGAGCTTACATTTTCTTTACATCATGTTCAAGTGCCAATAAGACAAAGAACCGCTCGAAGTAATGCAAATATTGCTGCCGTTCTGGCAAGTGTTACTGAAGACCGCAATTTGTCGATTCGAAGACGTTCTCAACAATTGCGACTGTTTCAAACCACAACCTTGCGGATTTTGAAAAAGGATTTGGGTTTTCATCCGTATAAAATTGATTCCAACAAGCCGGGACTACGTGCCACACAGCGAATGCATGAATTGAATTATTGCGTGAAAAGTTTGGAGATTTGATTATTTCAAGAAATTGTGATATCTAATGGCCCCCAAACAGTTGTTATTTAACATCATTAGACCATTTCTTGCGAGGTTATTTGAAGTCATTGGTCTTTCGAAATAAACCAGACTCTCTTCAAGCTTTACAAAAAGTCAATATTGAACGTGCCATTAATGACATACGACTTGATTTAGTGGAAAAAGTGCTTGAAAATTGAATTCATCGAATTCGTTGCTGCATAAGAAGTCATTGAGGCCATTTGAATGACGTTTTATTTAGAACTTAATTGCATCGGTTGTACTTCACATTAAATAAAAAACTTATGAATTTCTTTAACAATAAGTGAGTTTTTTTTTTAAGAAATCATATCAATCTTATTGGAAAACCTTATATCAAACGTTTTAGAATTCAGATCATATTGTCTGGGTGCCATTTCTCTGGAAGTCTCGAAAGTGAGTAAATATCTCGGTCTTACAAGCGAACGCAGAAGCTCTATTAAAGAAGTCTTTATGAATATTCTAAAGGTTAATTTAGGGGGATTAATTACTTTATACTGCTTTGGATTTATACGGCAGTGATGGAGGCCCGATTTCATTTATGAATTGCTTACAGGCTAATGTACAGAGCACACAAGTGTCTATAATGAGTAAGGTGCACGTGAAGTGTACTGCTCTGACTAGTCTAAAGACAATGTTTCACTTAAACCAGATGGATGTTCGTATCAAGTAAACATGTATCCATCGGTTTTTAATCGTTCATTCTCTCATTTCGTCGATGTTTTAAATTATTTAGTTTTAATTCTTCCAATAAGATGACTTCTATCCTATTGTAATTTTTTTTTTGGGAATAATAAACATGAAGTTTGCTGTAAGCATCCGACTAGAAAAGAGTGGTTTTTAAAATATCGCAATATAAAAATTTGCTCTTTGTGAGAAGTACTACGTCAACATGCTCTAAATTCTAAAATTATTTTCGGTGACAATGCATGTTATTCGTTTTCAAAATATCTTAAAATAAATATTTTCTCTTTGTAGCAGGTGCCACTCCCTCATGTTCAAAATGTTCGCTTTTTCCTAGTAGTTAAAATAATTACTTATACACAATTTTAATTTGTTGTTATGAATTGGCTCCAACTGTATTCGAAAATATTTTTTTTTTATGTGGGAGGTGCCACGCCTTTTTTGTATTTTCTTGAAACAATAAACAAAATCGACGCAGTAACTCCTATGAAACCTAAGCTAATTTACTTGATTAGTTGCCAACATAATCAGATGCCACTCCCACTTGCGCACTTGTGCAGACATACGAAATTTGGCTACGCGCACAAAATTTCACAGACTCCTATGCGCATTAGTTAAAATAATATGCAAATTGCATATATAAATTAATATATAAATTAATACCTTCTAAATTTTTAGAAAACATATATTCACTGCTTTGTTGACCTGCGAAGTTTTCCATATTTAGCACTTCAATGAATGCTTTTCTGCAAAACAAAAACAAAAAAAAAAAAACACAAACTTCAGGGATGTTTTTTTTTGCAAAACACAAACAAAAAGTAAACAAAATCAGCATTGTTCATAATCTATGCATAAATGGGCACAACTTATGAACAAGATACACACATATCAAAATCTTTGGCAAAATCTATGCACAAGGTGGCATAACTCATGAACAATAAGTGTTAATAGTCGTTCATGCACAATGTTCATACATATATTATGACCAATTGTGTTTAATTTTCAAATAATTAAGCTATGAACAAAATTCACAAATTGTGCACATTTTTTGTGCATAACTTATGCACAATTTTATTAGATTGTGCAGAATTTATGATTATTACGCATAATTTATGCGCAAAGTTGCATATTAAAAAATGTACCTAAATATTTTGTAGTTATGAACAGCTTGTGCATAAATAATGCACAACAGTTTTCTCCGTGTATATGGGCAGTCACGTCCAATTTAAATATAGTAAAAAAAATAAATTATGTACCCTACTGATCCTTTCTGAAACCGAAATGTAAAAATTTCTACTCTGTCTTTCTAACTGAAAAAAGACAGTTGCTTGCAACAGAGTTGTATAAAATAAATACAGTATATAATCATATAAAGATTAGGATGTTTCACAATAGAATAGATGATTATCTAAAGCCTAATTTTAATGTCGCGTGGCTTAAAAATGATTTAAGTGCATTGTGAGCAAAAAATAAATCTTTAAACGTTCATTAGTACTAAGCCGACATTCTCGTTTAGCATTACTGCCACAGCAACTGTTCACTTCAACATTAAAGACCTAAGAAAAAATGTATCTAAATGAAATATATGACAGTAAAATTTTGATTAAATTAAATTTTAAAGAATTTGTAAACATTTTTAGAAAATTGCATCTTGATCGCTTGACTAATTGATTCAATTATAAAATTAATTTCAACTAGTTTTGAATATTGATTAGATGTATTAATTGAAAGTTTTTAAGAAATAATTTTTTTTAAATAACTTAATTGAAATGTGATGCTCTTTTGCAAAAAAAAAAAAGAAGAGAGGTGTCTTAGGACACCCGGTTATAGCTTTGCTCATTTTTTTTTTATAAGGAACGAAGGCGAATAAGAAGAAGTAAGTATGTACATACATATGTATGTACACATAATATTTTCGGTTTTTTGTTAAAGTTGAAATCAAAATAAAAAAAAGAAATTTCGTTTCTTGCAAGGCGAATATGATGTAAATTTGCCAAATTGTGGTGGTTTTTTACTTGCATACACACATATGTACATATACATACATATATATACATACTTGTTATTGTTTTGTTTTTGTTATTGCGGTTGAATGTGAGTAACACACTATATATGTACATACATATTTTCTCGTCTTGATTTTAAAAAACAACAACAAAGTCGCTTTTAAAGGATGAGCTAATCAAAACAAAAAAAGAAAAACATAACGGGAATAGTGTCGATTATTTATCTTACGAAAAATAAAATTCAACCCCTACCGCGCCATAAATAGCAAAGCTATAAAAAAAAAAGCTGTTGATAATTTAATATATAAAATTTAAATAAAACTGTTCGTTTATATAAAAAAAAAACTCTTCGAATGAAATTGTTGTATTTTAGTTTTGCTATCTTTGTATTTTTATGATGAGATAAACACGAACACATTTAAATATTTTCAAAAATTTTAAAAATTCAAGTTTAATTCAACTTTGTGCCATTCATTTAACAAATTTATTTATTTATTTCTTGTTTATTATATGGAACATTTTTATGATTTTGTTAAATTCATAGGGATATTATTTTATTTTAATGAAAGTTACAAAAAGAAAATCCTTTATTGAAGTCAAATATCATGTCAAGAAAACTATTCACTACTCAATTATGTTAACTTAATTATACTTATTAGCATTTGTATGAATAATATAAAATTCTAAGCATTTTGTTCAAGTCCATGTATTTTTTTTTGCAGCTAATAATACTTAATTTTCTTTTAATTACTTCATACTCTACACATTTGCAGTACAAAAGTGATGCTTGACTAAATTTCAATGGCAAAAAAGAAAACTATAGAAAAAGTTTGAAAAGAAGAGATTAAAAATTTCCATCTACTCGTGTGTAAATACCGCTTTTAATGCATTAAGAGATGAAAACTTAAAAGGAGAAAGTACAGAATTCAGAAATAAATAAAAGGGCAGCTCACGTAAAGCGACAATCTATGAGATATTAATGTTTTAGTTTGCTTTATATTAGTAACTACGAATGTTGAAGAAAGTTCATCGAATTGAATTCTTTTGGAAAAGAGATAAATAATTTGTTTATTCAATGTATGCAAAATACAAAGGACAAAACAATATATTGAAATAAGTTTTTGGAAAGTATTCATATCCCATTGCAACTGCCTTAATGTACACGACTCCTTTGCAGTTTCTGATTCACTTGAAGGATTTAAATGTGAATAGAATAAAGTTTGTATTAATATAATTAATGAAATTAAACAACAAGAACAAAAACAACAAAAACCGATTATAGTGTGTGGATGCATTCAAAACGTTAAATTAAAAACTCAAATTAAATTGAAATTTTATATAATTTTCAATTAAATTAAAAAGAATCGTGTGCACCAAAGTGAAAAAAAAACCAGAAGATATTACTTTTTCAACACTCTCCGTCAGGTAGTATATGTGTCAGTCACAGGTTTCTATCTGGAAAAGAATAAGAAATGAATAAATAGCCACACTAAAGGGTGTTGTAAAGTGGCCAACGTAACATGTGTAAATTTTACTCTTTATTTTTTAAACTGTTAAGGCCTCATTAGTTTTTACTTTTACTTTCTGTTCTCTTCTGTGCCGTTCTGCAGTTGAATTTTTGTAGTTAAAAGTTCTGTAAAACGTCTCAGCTGTTTCTGGCAGCAAAAACATAGCCGAATATACATATATTATCGGCGGCGGCACACCGTTTTAATTATTTCGTTAAATAATGTTAAAGAAAACGTATTTAATTAAAAAAACAAAAACTCTACGACTATACATTTTTCATGAATATAATTTTTTGTTTTTAATGTGATTTAAAGTCGATGGCGGCGGTCATAATAAAAATTCATCAGCGACTACGCGGCAATTTTGAGCCAATTGGCTTGGTTCACTGAAACAACTAGCTGTCTCTTGCTTTTACTTAGAACTGTAAGTAAAGTTCTGTTTTCACGTAAAGTTAGATTGCCACATACATATATAGCAAAATAAATTTGGAGAATTCTTACAAATCCTTGACATTTTGCAATCTGAAACAAAATTTTATATAAAACTATTATGAAAAGTAATATTATCAGGCTCAAGTTCAGTTTTATTGAATTAATGAAAATTCAAAATTACTAAGAGTTTTTTAATGTTGGAAAATATTATTATTTATATCCAATCAGTTTTTTAGCAGAACGTATCAGTACTGATTTCAAGGCCACTACACCTCTCATCAGCGTTCAATTGTCCATCTTTACAATTTTCGTAAAGTGGATACTAATTGAGAAGAATATCAACTATTTAACCAGTTTTCAAGAGAAATAGAATATGAGAATTAATTTTTAATTCATTTTTGAAACAGTGCTGGTTAGTACGAAATTCCCTCATTACTATTTGGAAAGTACTAATAATCAACACAAACTCAAAGTCCTTTTCATATATAAATTAAATATAATTTTGTTACACATCTTTGGGTGTTTTGTTTATGAAAATCGGATGAGTCGTTCTCGAGTTAGGCTGAAATATGTCTTCGTACCTGGCTCATAAAAAAAACCGTATAGGGGAGAACAACCGAAAAGGGATTTGAGTTTATCACATTAAAATCCATATAGTCCACATAGTTTTATTTGAAGGAGGATTTTGCTGCTGAGCAGTGTAATTATTTACCCAAAATAAATCAAAATATTTACCTTTTAGTGGTCACACAATATTCGCATTGGAAAAATTTTTTTTGTTCACAAATAATCTTATTTGCCCAAAATCAGGTGGTTTGCTATTTGCCATTCAAAAATATTTTATAATCACACTACAGCAAACAAATATATAATGTTTTGCATCAAATGTTTCCCCAATGTAAACGAACAAAACAAAATTTGCAATTAAAATGAGTAAGTAAAACAATTGAATTTTGTTAAGTATTAAAAATATCAATTCAATTGAGTTTCAGGATATAAATGAGAATAAATTATCCCAATTAGGGATTGATTCAAGAATACAACGGGATTAATTTTAGGCAAAAGAAATGTCTACAGCTTTTAAATGGATGCGTGATGATGTTGGACGTGGATGTATTCAATTTAAGGCTGTTAATTTTTGACCTGAATCAAGCCGTACGCTCTATGGAATTGAATTAAGTATTGTGAGAGATTCAATAGTCTGTATTGATTCGATTTGATTAATTGAAGTACATTTGGAACAATTTTTTGTTTTTGAAATGATCTTATTTATGTGTTTTTAATTTAAGTGATGCGTATTTGTTTAATATTATTTATTTTCTTGACATTTATTAATAATTTTTTATTTATAATTTTAGTTCCTCTGGAAGATTTCAACAAGTTTTTTAATTAGTACTTTTTAACGTACAAATATGTGTACCTACATATATGAATTTTTTTAATAATAAGAATTAATTTTGGAAAGGTTTGGTTGGGACATGAACCCACTACCAGTTTAAACTAACTAGAGCGTTTGTAAGAACTCAATTCTTATGTTTCTGATCTGTTGTACTAAGAAATTCATATATACCCCATAATTTTTTATTTTGGCGCTTTATCTGCCCATATTTTAAGTTCGCCTTAAAGTTCTTTTACACTTACTCGTATAGTTCATATATATAGCTTTTCAATAAAATTTTTTAAAACAATTTCTTTTTTGATTGAAAAGGTTAACTATGATTTGTAGCACGCAAAATTGTCTTTTGCAAAAACAAACATTGAAAATTAATACGAGTACAAACAAACGTACATAAATAATAAGTTCATTTGTTTGTTTTTTGTTTCTTCAAAAGTTTTAAATGTTGTTTAAGTAGAAAAAAAAAGTTTTGTGTCTGTACTTTATTTCATACTCTGCCAAGTTTGCATCCTGAATCACTCAAGACTTCCGTCTTTTATAAACTTTGTCATTTGTTACAAAATTTGTCAGTTTATGTTTTATTAATACCTTTTTTTTTAGAAGTTTTACAACTTTTATTATAATTACAATTTTTTTCAAAGAAAACAACTTTTATTTATTTTTTAGTTTGTACGCAGTTTAAAGCTGATTCATATGAAAGTTGGCTTAAGTTGTTTCATAAATTGCCTGCAGCATTAAGCGTTTGTTAAATAGATTTTTTATTAACAATTTCTTTCTATCGCTACTCTATGAATTAATTAGTTAATGACCTAAGTCTAGGCTAAGCTTGTCAAAACAATAGTCTGGATGGTTGTATTTTAAACATTGTCTTACTTGATTCCGATTTATAATTATTGGTGTTAATGCCTTCATGGTTAGATAATGATTTAGGGACTGTGCACATATTACGTAACGCTGTTTTCAGAGATTTTATACCCCCCCAATGTAACGCTTTTTAATAATAAAATTTCCAATCGTAACAAAGCTGTAACCCCCCCCCCCATGCAGCGTTATGTAATATGTGCACAGGTGTTGTATCAAAACCTCCACTGAATTCTTTAACACAATGGAGTTGCGTCAAAATATTGTAAAAATAAATCATTAATTTCTGAAAGAAGACTTTAAAATGTATTAAATTTCATTACTATGAACTTCTTTCATTACTTAGAAACGGAGCTATAAATTCCCAAATTAAGGCACTTCGGCCACAGTACAAATATTTAACGATTATAAGTGTTTTGTTATTCGTCCGATTCAAATTGTTTTTTTTACCATAAGTTTACGTAATATTATTAAGTTAACGTATGAAGTAAAATGAAAAAATTAAAAGCCAAATAAAGGTCATGTAGACATATAGATTTTCAAGGTGATTAATACATAAGAAATATATATTTTTAATTGAAAGAATTGCTGAAATAATATATTAAGGAATGTTTTATTTTACATTTTCACAAACAATTTTCAAGTTTTGAAAAGCAAAAAAAAAAATTCCCTTAATTTATTTATTCGGTATGAAGAATTTCTAAGAACAACAATTTTTTTTTTGAATTTCGTTAATTTTATTTTAATTATTAATTAATTAATTAATTTAATTTATTTTTTTTGCCTTAAGCAACAGCATTTTACATTAACAGTGGAGCGTATGCAATTTTCATTCTCAAATATTACTCATACGCTCCCATAGTCTCCAAGAGAAAATTTCAATAAACGTCTAAGCATACTTTTGGGGGTTGCAGCACACTTGTTAATAATAAACTAGGATATTCGCCAAGTGCTTGATATTCGACTACTTGATCCTTAACCGAGTTTAATTTGTAACCGTTTTTTTAAACGGTTCTTAGGCAAAAAAAAAAAAAAAATCAAAAAATAATTCTGCATCACAAGGGAAAACTGCCTTTTAAAACAATATTCAAGTTCAATTGATTTTACAAAAAAATCATTTTGTTTTATTTAATCATTCATTATTATATTCCATTTTCACTTGCACAAACAACATTTTGTTCAATCTCAAGTGTTGGCGTCTTGAAAAGGTATTAAAAACTCAAATACATTTTTTATTTTTATAAAATTTTTGGATGCAATAAAATTTATGAATAAATGTTTTTTTTGGAAAAATTCAATATTTGCAAATTTTTGTTGTAAAACGTGTTTTTTTAGAATGGCACAGCTTTGAGTTGGCATCACTGCTTTGTTTGAGCACTCATTAAACAGCTGATAGTTGCGTTTTGTTAAGTTTGCTTTGAAATTGTTTGTATGAATCAACTTACACCACAGCTACGCGTGCAAATTGATGAAATTTTTAATCAAAATAATTGTTCTATTCGTCAAACTCATCGTATAGCGGGCGCTACAATTGATTTATTCAAAGAAGCTTTTGATGAAAAAATAATTTCACGTAATGGCCCAATTAGTTGGCCACCAAGATCGCCACCCGTGGCTACCATATGGCAAAAATCATATTTAAACTTTAATTTCATAAAATTTTCTTTCCAATAAAGCGCTTTTCATTGATTTAAAAATATATTTCCTTATTTTATTATGATTTAAGCTTGCGTCACTCTATAAAAAACACCCGTTTTAAAAATTTTACTACACCAAAAATCTATATATTTAATTCAAACTTATATCAAACTCCATCCATATTTGAGTTTTATTTGATTTTTTTAGGGTAAAATTCGTAACATAATGATCAGCGAAAGTTTGACAATAATATTTCTAGGTAGAAAGAAGTATCTAATTTCGAATATCCAAAAATATTTTGAGCTGTTGCTTACAGATGCTGAAATTTTTAAGGAGTCTTTTACGCAAAGTTTTTTTCTACGAACTTGCGAAAATTCAAAATTGTGTGCATTATATTTTAAGCATTATAAATAAGCAAAATAAGACATCTTTCATTAACGTAAAAATCTAAATGTTGATATTATTCATAATTAAGTTACAACAAAGAAAAAATTTGTTGGTGGTTGTTCGCTCGTTCCTTCAGTTGTTTGTGACTAAAATCAAAATATGCCCTAGATTATCTAATTTATTGTTTTATTTGCTAACACTATACTAATCCTTCTTAATAATGACTAAAATTAATTTTTCTATATTAAAAACCAGTCTCAGTGAAATTAAGAGTTCAATGATCTCAGTTCAATACTGTGGAACAATCATTTATTGAATTTGATGCATAAGAAGACCAAAGATAATTTCTTTAATAGTTGATATTCACAAATGGTGGAAATTAATCAAGAATCAATGGTGCCTTGGAGTGCTTTGTGTAGCGACGTCGAAATCAGTAATGCAACGTTCTAATATTCCTCTGTTATTAACAATTTTAATTTATAATTAAATCAAACATGAAATACTAACTTTCAATTTAAAAGAAAATATCACATAAATTTTAATGACTAGATTTTGTTTAAATATTTTAGATTTTCAAAGTAGTTACAATCTTAAAATTGCATTGCATTGCATTGTGATTTTCTTTTGCAAGAATATTAATATAAGTTGCAACGAAAATGGTTATTTTTGAATCCAATTATACTTGTAAGTATGTATGTAAGGATGTGCATAACGACACACACTCATAAAAATGTTTTAACATATTCACCAAAAATATAAAATATAAATTAATTTAATTTTCTCTTTCTCTTGGAAATTTTAACAAAGAAATTAAACCACAAAATTATTTAAAAATTCTGATACGATAAACGAGAACATTTTGTTGTTTGGAGAATTCCAAAGAATTTCTGAATTTCAAATTAAATGCAGATAAAAAGAACAAAAATGTATAAAATTAACTTATATTTCATTTCAAGTTTATTGTTTGCAGCGAGTAAATATATGTGTATATATCTGTGTGTATGTATGTATGTAGTTATTTTGAATTCGAATTTAATTTATATCATTTTATTTTCATGTGCATACACACACTTCAAACGATTGAAATACTTGTATTAAAATATGCATTTAGTAAATTAAATAAAGAATTATACACGTGTTAGTAAGTAAATAAATTATTTTATATAAATTTAATTGGAGCAATAAAATTAATTAAAGGGATTATATTTTTGATACAGTACGATATGACGTTGTAATGGCAGCTAGTTGAAAATATACACGTTTGAATTTTAAAATTATTTAATTATGAATATTATCAGCCATATTAATAATAAAAACTTGTCATGAAGTTAATAGAACTGATACAATTTAACTGAATCGTTACCATTAAAAAGATACAGTTAGAATTTCAATATATAGAACACATTTTTTTTGGAAAATTTAAATTCACTACCTCGGTTTTTAAGAGTTACAATTTTATGAACTCGAGAAAAGACGTTATTTTTTACGAAATAAAAATAAATTTTAATCAAAATAAAAATTAAGTATACGTATGTGTCATGATTCATTAACTATAATGTAATTTTATACAATATTTCGGCCGTAATAAGTACTTTTATCAAAATAAGGACCAAGTTCTTGATAGGTACAATTCCATCTCATTTCTAGGCAACCTATAAGCTTGGCAATATTTTTTTTTAAGAATTCTTTCAGATATTAGAAAGGCAAACAAAGTTTGCCAAGATTACAGGTTGCTTAGAAATGAGATGGAATTGTACCTATGAAGAACTTGGTCCTTATTTTGATATCAGTACTTATTACGGCCGAAATATTTTGGGTAGGAACTTGGCCTTACTTTCACATTTGTATTTTT
This sequence comes from Lypha dubia, assembly GCA_947311025.1. Taxonomy (NCBI): domain Eukaryota; kingdom Metazoa; phylum Arthropoda; class Insecta; order Diptera; family Tachinidae; genus Lypha; species Lypha dubia. Next base: position 55,828,018 of record OX371264.1, read on the forward strand.
GTGCGGATCTCACTTCTTTTTTCTAAGTTGTTTTTGTATAAATATTTATATGTATTGCTTATCTGGGCTTTCTAGTGCCCCATAAAAAGAAGGGGAACCCTAGTCCCCCAGGTGAAAAGTGACCATTTGAAAATCATTTTCGTTAATTTCTATCAGGACCTACCGGTGTACCAAATTCTAGCTCTGCTGGAACTGCTCCACACAAGGAAGGGGCACCATAGTCCCCCCCGGGCGTAGAGTGCCCGTTTTCAGATTTTGCTAGTTAATTTCTCACCAAGACCTACCTGTATACCGAGTTTCAGCTTTCTAGCTATACTGCTACTGCCCAATAATATTGGTGAGTCAGTGAGTGAGTCAGAGAGTGAATATATACTAAAATATGGACTTTTCACACCTTAATATCTCGTGAAGCTTTTATGGTAGAACCTTTAAATTTATCCTGTGAGGTCACCTCTATGGGGAGACCTTACGTTTTAAGTTTCATTATATTATGATCAAGAGGACTAAAGTTGTGTGGATGAAAATGGTAGATGGATAGCATGTGACCAAGATTAAAATATATGGTACTTTTTAAGCAGCAACAAAAAAAACAAAACAGTAGTTATGGTACTTTTCATTTCTGTACTAATATTTGATAAATTTTTTTTATAAGTTATTACAGTTTCTAGGGGCTGAGATGAGAAAATATGGTACTTTTGGGACTTTTTTAGTTACGGAATTTTTTTTTTTACTTATGGTGTTCTCTTTACTTTTGGTACTTTTTCTCTTGAAAAATTCTTTTAACGTGTTTAGTTGAAATTTAGCCGACGTATTGCATTTGACCAATAAGAAAATATAGTTATGTTTTTTAAAAGGTAAAAACGGGTGAAATTGATACTTGTGGTACTTTTTATTTATTTACTAATACTTTTGACAATTATATGCAGTCTACGTACTTTCTGCTGCGGTAAAAAATAAAAAGCTGGTACTTTTTGTCTTTTGTCTTTATAATTTATATTAACACACAGAGCAGTTTTTGGGGGGTAAATAAGCAAAAATTTATATTTCTTTCTTTGTTTGTACGAAAAATAAATTTGTTATAAAAGCATTGCATGACTTCAGTAACAAGTAGAGTGAAAATAGCCACGAGTAAAAGCTAGCACCAAACATATATTACCTTGCATATGTGCAAAATAAGTATTATATGTCAATGGTGAAGAGGTATTGGAAACTAAACTTTTTTAAAGTTCCCAAAGATTAAATCAAACTAAAATCGTGAAGAGAAGTCTTCAGAGAAAATTTCATAGCAAATGTTTTATTTCGATTTTTTTAAGTGAATATGTAGTTCTTATTTGGCCCCAATGAAAAATGGCCCCAAACTAAAAAATGAAAAATGGCCCCAATGAAAAATGGCACCAAACTAAAAAATGAAAAATGGCCCCAAACCAAAAATTAAAAATGCAAAAATCAAGGGATCTTTAATAAGCAACTTCAATTTTGGAAAATAATCCAAAATTTTAAAATATTTTAAATTTATTATCAAAGGTTTTCCCGGTAGCGGGCCTCTGGCCGGGCTTAAGGATTTTCTCCACCATGGTATTTCCCGGTGGTGAGTACAAAAGACTCTCTGAGTTGCCAGTCATTGACCCAAAAATCGTCCATGGGGATTTATTTCACCCTCTTTTTTTGGGGATCTTGTTTATTTGGTCAATTTTTCGGCCAAGCTCTTTCTTTCTCATCTTTCTTCTAATAGCGGCAGTCGTTTTCTACGGGTTTTCGCATTGCTGTCCTTCTGCTGGGCTCAAGGTTTCTTTCATGCATGGAATTTCGAGCAACTTCGCCACTTAGTAATAATTCTTAATTCTGTTTTCAGTTTTGTATTGAAAACAACAAGACGAACTTTGGGGCCATTTTGCCTTTTTGGTTCGGGACCATTTTTCATTGGGGCCATTTTTCATGGAGTCTTTTATTTATGTATTTTTTTTTTCGTATTTTGAATAATACACATATACATACATACTATTGATGTCAAGAAAATAAATTTTTACGATTACGAATATCTTAAAATAGGTGAATAGTCGAATAATCGAATTCGTAACATCACTAATACATACAGATGTATGGTTTTGACTTCCAAAATTAAATATTCTACCAACAAAATTATAGTTTATGTATTATTTACGAGTGTGGTTATGAATTGTATGGTTAAGTTCTCAAAACTATTCCTGAAATTTAAAATTGAACTGGCAAAAAATCTAGATTTTTCATTGAACAAAATTGGTACACTTTAGTGTTTTGTTACAATAAAAAAAAACTTTTTGTATGACAATGCTTCTGACAACATAATAGGAAATTAATAATGACATTTAGCTAAAGCTGAAAAATAAAAGAACTAAAATCATGATAACGAAAATATATAAAACGCAATTAGTTCGTGGCCTAGTATTTTCACGCAGAAATATTTCACATTTTTATCAGCTACACAACTACAACAAACGAACGTTAGTGTTGTGCTCGGCAGTTCCACCATTTCATCAGTAGTCCAATGAATATAAATTAATATAAACATTTGTAGTGTTTAGTGTGATATTTGTTATTTTGATGATAAATAATATTTTTATACAACAATTAAACACCAACTTTCTTAAATTTTTTTCTAATGTCCACTATTTTTTATAAAACCTGCAAATAAGGTTTTGAATGACCCTAAACTTTCCGTATTGTTGGTGTAGTAAATGGCAATTGTGTTTTAAAGAATAAAAAGAAAAAATGCAAACAAAAAAATATCCAAGCCACTTGTTGTTAATGCACACACACACACAACTACACACTAAGAGAGGGCAGAAGACGTGCTTTGGCTGAAATATTTAGTTGCTTTAAAAATACAACAACCAACCAATCAGGTCATTGGGTTTATTCTACTTTCTTGTAAATGGCTTACAGTTTATTCTTTCATTTTTACAAATTTTTTCTTTTCCTTTTACCACTCATATTCACATTTGAATTTTCCACAAAAAATACATATATTTTTTTTAACAAAAAACGCTGATCACTTTAAATGTAGTGATAAATTTTAGCAGTAATAATGCTGGTGTTGGTGGATGTTCTTCTTCTTACTTTAATGAACACGTTCTGTAGATTTTGCTCAGCCATTTGGAATTCTTTACACGTACGATGACAATTTTATGTCCATAAAATGTGACATTACTTATTTGACTGTTAATACCAACACAACAATAACAAAACTTATACACTTGAACATTTAAACAGCCAGTTTAGCACAAATGGCATAGACAAATCGTTTTGCTTACTTTCTATTTCCATTTGCAGTTTCCTTTTACTTTTAAATTTTTTTATGGTTACATGACAGGTTAAAAGACAATACACAATTTCATAAATGGAATGCGGGTAGAATGATGTAGATTAAGAAAACGGAAATGTTAAACATTTCAAATGTGTTTTTTTTTTTTTTTTTTTTTTTTGAAGAATAACAAATATTATATTTTAACAACTACAAGCGAATATTTAATTCTCAATAGAGCATTAACATTTTTATTATTCCAACTTAACACACACTTAAGTGATATTTAAGAATTTAAGAGTTGGCATTGTACGTTTAAAACTTAAATAGCTTAAGATTTATTGCAGATAAAAATTTTAACTAAAATGTATTTGAAATGTAGAGGACTCTTAACTTATTTATAAATGGAAACGATATTTCTGCAGCATTTAAAGAAAATTGTAGTCATAAATGTCATTTGTTGTTTCTTGTGCAGTAAAAGAAATTTCTGGTTTACAGATGAAAATTCATTTTCTAATAAATTTGTATGAAATAAAAATTAAATATTATTTAAAAGTTAATGTTAGTTTATATTAAATTAATGAGAATTCCAAACAGAAAATGTTTTTAAAAACGTTAAATTAGAGTAGCAGAACGTATCAGTGTGTCTTTAGCGTCCGTTTGTTCGTTTTAACCACTTTTAAAGGCGGACTATAATTATTTTTGGTCTATAAGTTTTAAAGCAGTGAAATTCTTAATTTAACGTATTGTTCGTTCATTATTTTATCCCCATCCATTTGTGTAGACATTCGCTTAAATCCCTTTTGCACAGTCTTTTTGTGGGTCTTAAATCTTCGGATTCTATTGTGTCTCTGCATGTCTTTCCTAATGTTTGTTGGTTGTGCTAAAATGTTTATCTTGTATTAGAGAAAATTGCTGTTTAGTTTGTCTTGCTGTCTTGTTGTCTTATTGTTCTTTGTTAACAAGTCTCATTGCATCGAATATGTAAATGTTTCTGTATTAAGGGATTTAGTTTCACTTTCAAGAATTAAGTTTTACTTCTATCTATTTTAATGCTAAGCGCATGTTTTCTTGTTACATTCTTGTTAAAGTTTTTAGTTTATTTTCTTTATTTTAGTTGAAGTTAAATCAAAATTGAAATAAAGTTTTATTTGTGTTGTAAAATGCATCAATTGCAGACAGAAAAACAAATTTTTTTATCTTATTCCATTTTTTTTAAGTTCTTACGCTATTTTTATTTTTTATTTTCAAAAGAACTTTAAGTTTCTGTCACATTTAATTCATATATTTTTCAAAGTATTCGTTGCTATTAAATGTACACCTTTTTTTCTTTGCCATTATAGAAAATTACACATTTTTTACACTACGCAACTTTGTTGTATGCAACTCCTTTTTTTCCAGTGCGAAACACAGAGAAGATACATGTATTAAATATGTGAATTTCTACTTTAAAACTCTGAAAATTGCATGCAACAAAGTTGCATAATGCATATGCTGAATTATTTTCATATGGTTATGCCATAGTAGACTTCATCACCTTGTCTTACACATGACAATTTGAACTTTCATTTATTTGTATAAATGACTGTCTTGTGTAAGCGCGCTCTTGCTTTTTAACAAATGAATTTCTTCAGTATCAGTTTCATTCTCCTTGTATTGGCTGGGCGACCCCTTTTCTGGCTGTATTGTGGGTTCTAATTCTCTCCAGTCAATGATTCACAAACATCTGGATCTTTCTTATATTACAAATTAATATGAATTGATTGACATTTAAAGAATGGTGATCGTTAACTCATCATGATCAAAATTTTTTAAATTGACATTTATTTTACTTTATTCAAAAGATATTCTTCTGGCATTATAATTTAAATATGACTTCTGGCATATAACCGCCACGGCTGGCTCCGACGTAGTCTAATCTGAAAGTCCAATTTGCGAAGATTTTTTCTAACATTGTGACTTTATATCGGCAATAACGCGGCGAATGTTGTCCTCCAAGTGGTCGATGGTTTCGGGCTTATCGGCGTAGTCTAGCGACTTCACATATCCCCACAAAAAATAGTCTAGCGGCGTTAAATCGCACGATCTTGGAGGGCGGAATGTGTATCAAGTTTACGTCAGCACCTACCGATCGGTATATTTGACGGTGTACTTCAACACTGGGTGTAAATAATGCGTCCACTATCGCCCCCAAGCCGCCCCTCGGAGACAACCTGAAGTCATCCCCTTGGGGACAATATCAGGTAGCAAATTCTCAGACATGGCCAAGACCCACCATGTCCAAACACCTTGCTAAAATGTTCAAGCTACCTAAACTCTATTATCTGTTGATTGACAACAGCATATAGAGGCTTCACGTTGGTAGACACGAAGTCCGACCAGCGCAAGCACCGGTACAAGCATCAGTCATTAAACCAACACCTCTCCCAGCTTTTGGTAACAACCACAACCACGACGTGTACTCCCGAAGGAGACCTCAACCAACAACCAGCCACAGAATCATGCTACCGGGAGGTAGATGCGGCGGCTCATCCATACTTCACTCCGCAAATCGTGTGACCAACATAGAGGTCATCACTACTACCCTCCGGTAAACAATCTCCCATGAGAGCCTGATGGTCCCCGTGGCAGCAGTTAAGTACTGGTGGAGTTTCAAAAGTAAACCCCGAAGGATTCGGTTTCTATTGGTTTTGGTCATGGGCTAGACCTTAGGTACCCTTACACCTTCTATATAGACTTACGTGTCATGCCACTTCCTTCATTATAAAATATATACACATGCCGTTGCTCTGTTAATTCAGAGATTGTTCCGTGCATATAAGTTTTATGGGTAACTGACAAAAGGTTATGTTTATGTAAAAGTCACATTACCATATACCCCAGGAGGCATAGCATCGTGGTGTTAAAAGTCAACAATTGCCCTCCTAAATCCCCCCGGGTGAAACTGTGCGGTTACCAAATGTTTCCTACAATATATCAATTGTAGCTCGAGCTGTGTGACATTTTGCGCCGTCTTGTTGAATGAAACCACAGCTCCTGAACATCATGGTTGCTCAATTGATGAATAAAAAAAAAACTCAGTAAACTGACTGCAAAGTTCTGACCAGCATCGTTTTTAAAAAAGTACCAACCAATGATTCCACAATCTCATAAAGCACACCAAACAGTCAGTTTTATGGCATTTTTGTTTATTATCGTATCCATTCAAACAAAAGTGAGGTTCATCAAAATTAACTAATGAAAGTCGTGATCATGAACCATGATTTTCAAAATAAATTTGCACATCTTGGAGGCGTCAATCTCTTCATGTTGAAATGGCAAAGCAAACTAAACATTAATAACTTGACAGCTGACAAAATGGCCGCCAGTTAAGAAAAGTTTTACATCCCTATAAAATACACCCTTTTGTAATGCGTGCATAAAGTCCATAAAAAAATATTATCTTGACTATTTTAATTATATAGAAGAAAGAAGTATGAAGTTTAATTAAAAAATTAAAACCGATTAAAAGATTTGAATAAAATTTAAATAAAATTTAAATAAAAGGGTACTTTTTAGTAGTTGTGGGACAAATTGATAATTATGGTACTTATTATAATATATTTTTAATAATTTTTTTGTAACATTAACATACAGCATGCTTTCTGGAATAAAAATTACGAAAAGATGGTACTTTTGGTACTTTTTTTTCGATAAATGTGCTATACAGACAGTTTATGTACTTTTTATCATGTAGGTGTAAACGAATTCACGAGTGAAAGGTAGTAATTAATAAAAATGAGGTAATCTAGAAATCTATTGTTGATGGAAATTATTTATATTTCAAAATATTCCCCATTGTGGAATATTTAGTAGCTCCTTAATAAATTCTTCATTATTTTTATATAATTTACACAAAAACAAATTCGTATAAAGCATATTCTTTATTACATCAGTATTGATATCTGCATTTAATGCCAGAAATATACATCAAATCACTTTGAAGTATAGAAAAAAAGTATTGATTTAAATATCTCTTATTAGTCATTTATTCTTTAAATTTCTTTTAACGAAGAATATGTATGTATGTATGTACATACATATTTTTTTTTAAAAAATAAAAACAAAATTTTCTTATTTAATTAAATTAATAAACTGCAATTTATTTTACTTTTTTGTACTGATCCATTATTTGCTTATGCATCTCTAACTTTTTTCTTTTAACGAGAAATGAAAGAAGAGAAAATAGGAATTATATTCCAAAATGTTCTTTTAGTTTTATATTTATTAAAATTTTTTTTAATGTTTTACTGTTGCTTGACAAGTTGATGACTTAAGTAAAAATATTCTGGTTCAAAAAGTTTTTTTTTTTTTTTGTTATATAAAGAAAATGTATAAAAGAACTGTATAGTGAATGGTCGAATAAAGTGCAATATAAAAATTACTTATTTATAAATTTGTTATATTTTCTTTTGCACAAAAAAGCAGACACGAAATTTTTAAAACTAAACTATTTTTATGGACATAAAAGAAGTGAAATAACTTTAATTAAATAATTATTTGACTGAATCTAAAATAAAATGGGATAAAAAGAGATAAAAGAGTTTTAGTTCAACAATCATACATCTGCGTATTTGAATAAAATAGATAACAATTTCTAAAATTGTAATAGTTAGATTTAAATAAAATAAAATTTTATGATTTGGAAATTTTTTTTATGGAAGTTTAGACATTTAACGGACAAAAAGTGAAAAAATATGATTTTAATACTTTTTTTTTTGGGAAAACAATTGGACGGGAGATCTGTACCAGACATCTGCAACAAGTATGATCGAGCCTACTTATTCGCTAACGTTGAAATTTAAGAACAACACAAACAAGTATTATACAATTTTATACTCGTTTGCTTTTTATGCACAAGCAGAAAATTAATCAAAGAGTGTAAATCATTTCTATCATTTGATGCGAATGTTCATGATGATGATTGCATGATACAATGAATATAACAAACAACACCAACTCTATGTATTTTGTTGGTAGAAAATTTGAATTCGGAACTCAAAAATATAAATATGTATGTGTGCATGTTTCAAACTGTGACAAAAATATAAATAAAAATTATTTATTCAAATACGAGCACAAAATTACTTTAACAACTGAATAAAATACTTGTTCCGCTAACAACACGTTGGCAGAACATTCATGTTAGCACTAAACAACAAGTGAATAAAACTGAATGAAAGCAACGAACGGTTGCGTAAACAAGTGTTTTTTTTTTGCTTTTGAACAAAAACGATTAGATCATAAAAATCAATGTGCTTGATCAAGTATGCCCGAAAATTTAGCACTTTTGCAGATGTCTGATATGTACCCATATTCTGTAACTTTAGTGAGAAGTTCTCGTGGCGAAAATATGTGAAACTAATTATTCCATCGTTTCTCGAAAAGTGAGAAAAAAATGAATCTCTAACTCATGTCGAAAACTACCAAAAATGCTTACGTCGTTACGTTAGAAATGTCAGAAAAGGTAGCTCGATGTCGATATGTAATTAAATGCGATGAAAACGCTGGCCAAAACTTACTTCGGCGGCGACCAAATATACAAACGTCGGATAGACAAAATAATGTGTAGTGCGGCTTTAATGTTTGTTATTTGCAAAATAGTTTTGGAAGCATTTTCTATTAAAACATTTTAAAAAAATTTCCTAAAATTATAAAAATAAAATAATCATTTAAGAATTAGTTAACCACGAAATACCGCGATTTTCTTAGTTTAATGTTAGAACTCTTTCCACAAAAATTTACAGGTTCAGTTTAGTGAGAAAATCAGAAGTTTACATTTTTGTTTCATTTTGCATGTTTCTCGTAGTGGGAGTTACAGAACATGGGTACTGCTCCAAGCATCTTTTGTGCAATAAAGTGTCCAATAAAGTGTGCAATAAGAAGTCCTCTAATATCTGTAGGCATTTTTTTGTTGGATATTTAACAGATAAAGGTTAACATTTGTAGTTCTTTTTTTCAATATGAATCTCTCTTTCAAATCTTAAAAATTTGCTGCCTATAACAGAAATTAAGTTCATATTTAGAGTTAATTGTTTTCAAAAATTTTTAAAAAGGATAATTCTTCATGATGGAAAATGCACGGTTTGCACATGGTACATTGGTACAAGAGTTTACACATGGTACAAGAGTTTAATTTACACAAGACGCTTTTAAATTTGTAGAAAAGTCCTTTTTGGAAAAAATTGTGAAAAGGAAATTTTTACTGTGAATGTTGTTCTAGCAAATGTATAGTGTTCACGGATGGCTCCAAACGGTGCTCCAGAGTTGGCGCGGGTGTCTACATTGAGGAATTCGGGATCAGGATTTCTTTTATACTCCCGGTTGAATGTAACATCTTAAAAGCTGAAATATCTGCCATCAAAAAGGCAAAAAACTGGCTATGGTACTATCGGATAACAAACAGAGTTATTAAAATCATAACCGACAGCAAACCGGCAATAATTGCACCCTCGGGTGTGTATACAACATCCTTTCTCACCCTGGAATGTAGCAAGTCACTCAATACAGTGGCGAATGATGCAAGTGTTACCCTTATATGGATACAGGGACACGAGGAAAACACAGGCAACATCATCGCTGACAATCTGGCCTTGGAACAACTTGCAAAGTTTGGAGATTCGATTATTTCAAGAAATTGTGAAATTGAATGGCCTCCAAGAAATTGTGATTTAACACCATTAAACTATTTCTTGTGGGGTTATTTGAAATCATGGGTTTTTCGAAATAAACCAGACTCTCTTCAAGCTTTACAAGTCAAAATTTAACGTGCCAGTCATGACATACGACTTGATTTAGTGGAAAAAGTGCTCGAAAATTGGGTTCATCGAATTCGTTCCTGCAGAAAAAGTCGTGGGGCCATTTTAATGACGTTTTATTTAGAACTTAATTGTATCGATTGTACTTTACGCTATATAAAAAACTTTTGAATTTCCTTGACATTTTCCTCACTCTTTTTGGAAAACCTCTTATTTATAACAGGTAGGCTCGCCTCAATTCGCTTAATCCGATCAAGGTGTCATAGCAAATGGATCAAAAATATAAGACGAAAATAGTCGAGACCACCTGTTATGAATTTGCTTTGTAGTAACCTGTAAGTAATATTTTATTATTTGTAGCTTTCAGTCACAAGTCATTCACACACAAAAATTTCAAAACAAACTATTTTCTCAAGTTTTATTTCAACATAAATTTCACAGCTATGACGGACGTTTCACATTAAACATTTGCAGAGTTCACTGTCTACACTCATCATTTACGCAGTTGAATTTTGGTTTATATTACTTTTTGCTTGATTTTTTTCCTCAATCTTTCTTCCCAATGGATTATAAAAGATAATTTAAACAATTATGTCAGAAATTAAAAACTTCTAAAAAAAAAAAAAAAAATTTTATCGTAAATTCTTTTTCTACACTCTTCATATTTCTTTTAAAATTTCCAAATTTTTATTTCATTATTTTACTGATGATTGTTGCAGTTTTGCAGACGTCGTTTCTGTTTATATTTCCTACAAAAGAGTTTGCAAAATAAAATGGAAAGGATATTGTTTTCTCATAAGCCAAATACAAGTTTGAACTAACTGACTACCGAAGTCTGAGCAGTTGCTGTATTTTTCATGAAAGTTTTCCATTTCAAAAAAGGTTTTTTTTTATGTTAAATCCTTTTTTGTTTGTGAAAGTTTTGTTTCTTTTGCTGTTGTTGTATAAGGCCAAAATATTAATAAATCTTTTTTTGTTATTTCTTCTTTCTATTCTTTGCTTAAACAATACGTGATATTTTGTAAACAACAGCATGCTGTCGAGCCTGGCCAGGTTCCTTAATATGAAAGTTTTCAAACCTTTAGGCTTAATAATAATGAAAGATGTGTTTTTGAGTCGTTTCTATGAAAGTGTATTTAAAAAAAATTTTAAATGAATATGCAAAGCTTAAAATTGATTTATTTATTTATTCATGGTTTCCATAGAAAACCGCATATGTCATAAAATCGCTTGTCTTTTGAGGAGATAAAAACAACTATATTCGAACTATTAACTTTATGACAAAATAAAAAATTTATACAAAATTGTTCGGTTAAAGTGAATAATTAAAAAAAGTATATGAACTACGTTTGTCTTTAAATTTGTGAAAATTCATTAGCAATATTGGTCTTGTCATATTTAAAATTAACGATACCGTGATTTTAGATAAATCCTTAAAAGTATGCTACAATGTTTTTTATTTGCAAACTACATGTATATAAAACAGAGAGCTCCAACGAATATCAAACCTTAGAGTGATCCAATTATTTACTTAGGGTCTTTGTAATGCAATCGATGTTGTTCAACAACCAGCAATGATTGTAAACGCAATAAATCATTTAAAACACTCAGTTTTAAACACTCGTACTCCCAATGGGCATAAATAAGAGAAGTACAAGTGAATGGTTGTTCGTAAACAGGCGGCATACACTCCACCAAGAAGCAATTAAATTCAAAGAACGGAAAATCGTTGAATTTATGTAAAACTGTTTTTTCAGTGTACATCATTCATATATCAATTTTAATTACTTTGAACTGCTTATTAATATTTGTTAATCATATAAAAAAATTTAAATTTATTTTTCTAATTTAACATTTTCTAAGTTTAACATTTGATTTCTTTTTATCTCTTTCTAGGTAAGTTGCCCTTATCGTTTAGTCATAAACTCACAATCGCTATTGGTGCATAAAAATTGGCTAAGTATTACATTTTTCTCCATATAAAATAAATTTGTTATGAAATAAGAAAACAAGACAAAACGATAGCAAAAATTAATCAAATAATTTATTTTGCTCATCGACAAATTTTAATATAGATTGTTGGGATTTTCATAATCATAATTTGTAGGACAAAATGTCCTTAACCTTAGTAAAAAAATACTTACTTTTAGAAAATGTGCGTTCAAATTAAATAACAATTTCCTTAAAAGTAAAATTCCCAATCTTGTGTTATTTGAGTTTTTGCGATGTTTCTTTTTTATTTTCTGCCAAGCGCGATTTACTCTTTTTGCAATATAAAAAAAAAAAATTTATCGAAATGATGTGCACCCATCCAAAAAAAAAACAATTAAATTCAAGGAAAAAATTCGTTGATTCAACGAATTTATTCCTTATTTTTCACCCACGGAACAGCGTCTTTGAATTCAACGTATGGCAATCATTGGCTTGTTGAATTCAACGTAGCAGTTCGTTGAAGTAAAGAAACCATACGTTGAAACCGTACGTTGATTTTTAAGAATTTATTATTTGATCCAACGTATTCATACAACAAAATCAACTTAAATTACTTCAATTCAAGAAACAAGTTCTTTGAATCAAAGTATTTGCGCATTGTGTTTAAATAAATGAACGAGTTTCTTAAATTCAACTTGTGCTACGTTAAATCAAAAAACTAGTTCATTTTTTAATTCAACGAATAAAATCAAATAATGGTTTCAACGTTTAGTTCATAAATACATAAAATTTTACTTTTAATTTCAAGGAATATTTTGCTGAAACAACATAATACGTTGAATTTCAAAGAATTTAATTAAAAGAACGGGAGTGAGTGCAATTTATGTAAAACTGTTTTTTCAGCGTAGTTTGTAAAAAAATCAATTCAATCGAAATAATGTTATGGCTCTTATGACATACTTGTTACTGATTTATTGGTTCGTAAATGAAACTCTAATTTTCTTCAAAATATTCTACCGTGGCAACATTTTGTCATCAAAACTTCGTCAAAATTTTTCTTATATGTTTGAATGTCCACATATTTATACAGAAAATATGTTTTGAAATTTATTAGTTTTGTATTTGTAACCAAAAATTCGATAATACTAGACTTATGCGGTTTTTCGTGAAATCATGACACATGATCACTCTATAAATATTAATAGCATATGCTCTGGTTATTCTTGTGTTTTTACTTTCTGTTGCAAAATAAACAAACTTGGGATTTAACATTAAAAAAAAAAACAAGAAATCCGGTGCAGAATATTTAAAAAATATATAAAAACATCTGAGTAAAACACTTGTTCCGCTAACAACACGTTGGCTTCGATTCAAAATGAGTTTTATACTCTTAACGACACAGTCAGAACATTCATGTTAGCACAAAACAACAATTGAATAAAACTAAATGTTTGAAACGGACTGTTGCGTAAACAAGTGTTTTTTGCTTTTGAACAAAAACGATTAGATCATAAAAATCAATGAGCATAATTAAGTATGCCCGAAAATTTAACACTTGTTGCTGATGTCTGATACATACATATGTGCATAAATATTTTTTTTGTATAATTTTCAAATAGAAATAAAACAAGAATTTACGCTTTTTATAAATTAAACGTCTCAGAGAAAGGATGCTATAAAGTTTCTATTTTTCAATATATTGAGCGCTTATGTGAAAAATTAGGTAGTTAATATTATTTTTTCTGAAATTCCCGCTGTTCCTATAAAAGTTATAAAAATCCCATATTCGGGATTATTTTTAATTATTTTTTTTTTTTTTGGTATTATAAAGGCCTCAACACAATTAGGTTATATAGGCCCACTAATTTTACATACGAACTTATATTCTATTTAATATATACATTTTTACATTATTTTATATACATATGTAGATTTAAATCAAATTAAAAATATTTATTTCAGTCAGGAATTTTTTAATGTTTTCAAATTCATTTTCTCTTAGAAGGATATTAATATTATTTATTTTATATTTGAAACTTTTGTCCTGCAGAAGATTGCATTCATTAAATATGTGAGAGATGGTAAGTATTTGCCCGCATTCACAACCAGGGGGTTGTGTCTTTTCAATAATATATTTATGTGAGAATAAACAATGACCTATTTTAAGTCTATTTAACTTAATAAAGTCAGTTTTTGATATATTAGGTATACTAAATTTGTGCGATATGTTTTTTTGAATTTTGAAATAATTTAGTTTCATTATTATCTTTCCATAAATCATTCCAGATGTCAAAAATTATTTCTAATTATTTTCACCGTATTTTACTTATTTTTTGTTGAGGGGCAGATAATATTTTTGAAAATACTTAGTAGTGGTGGTCCTCCAGGTGGTATAAAAATTGTGTCTCAACAGTTGTAGAATTTGAGAAAACGCGACCTTGAAATTGATATTTTTGATAGAAATTGTTCTATTTTGAGACGCTCTCGTTACTTTAAATGAAAGAGATTTACAATGAGTGTGAAGAATGAGTGTACTTTGACTTAGTACAATTGTTATGGTCTAGTTTCTAGATTTATTAAAGTCAATGAATCAAGTTTTAATAGTTAATTCCCTTTATCGAATTTCTTCAGTAATTATAATCGAACTATATGATAATGGAGAGGACCGATAAAATTCAATTGGTAATAAATTCCTTTATCCCAGTTAATCTCTCCTCTTTTTGTGCGCACTTGTTTTCACATATGCATACTTGCATACATATACATAAGTATTTACATGTGTGTTTTTATAATCCATTAAGAATAAAACACCACATCCTAAGAAAATGTTTGTTATTATAAATATTGGTTAAGCCATATTATATTCATTTAGAATTTTTCTACATATTTGGCATTAATTTAAGTGCATGTTAACAATAATTAGTGCAAAATAAAAGTTTTTTTCTCTGCATTGAACTAAAATAATAAATAAATTGTTAATGAAAGAGAGAAGTTTGTGGGTTATGAAAGCATGTAATTTCAATGTAAACATATTATGTTAAATTAGAAATATAAAATTTTTGAAAGTATATTATAATACATTAATGAAGAGATATTACTTAGCATTATTTTATAAAATTTCTTGCAGAAGAAAAGCATATCGCCGCTTTAGTGCAACATAGTCATATCTGAAAAAAAAAAAAAAAAAAATATAATAAATATATTAACATTTTAAATTAACTGACAATAACTGACAAAACTTTTTATTCTAAAAAAGATGTTAAGAAATTACTTTCTTTTCAGTATTTTAAAAATTTTGAACTTTTGAAATATGATTTTGTTGCTTTTAAAGAGGAACGTATGTACATGCAAATTCAACATTATTTTGAATATTTTGTACTGTACCACTTATTGCAAATACACACTAAATGTTTTACGAACTTGTGCAAAATTGTAAAGATATTTGATCGGATGCTCGTAACTATCGATAGAGATGTAAAATTAATAAATAGCAAATTGTGTAAATTTTATAAGAAACATTCATACGAACATTAATAACATTTATGCCTGCAGAGTTTTGTCCGCATAAATTTTATGCTGCATTAATAAATATGTATGTATATGTATAGTATGACAAGAACAATAATTGCTTATACATGCATATGCACGCATGTGAATGTGTTTCTACTTTAAAACTAAAATTTTGTACAAATACTCAGAGTGTTCATTCGAAACCTTAGTGAAGAAGAAAAAAAAAACAAGTTATTGTTTAAAAATATTGATTACAATTGATTACAACATCTGTGCATTTCTAGAAATATAAGAAAATTATATAATGATATACCCAGCAATACTTTGGCAATGTATTGCAATTACCCAGCAAAAAAAAAACTTTTCAATCACAAACCACATATTGTTCGCATTATTTTAGTCCACGTTTACACTGTGCGAATTTTTATGTTTTGTAGTCAACAGGCTATTAAGAGGGGTAGACATTAACATGTAGTCTTGAAATTCATTTTTATTCTCTCATTCGTATTTCAAAAGATGAAGCAAGGCTGACATTAGCGAAAAAATTAACTAAACATCCAACCAACTACAAAATCATTTTAACAATAATAAGTGTAGCGTTCCTTCTATCCTCTACACCAAAAAAAAAAAAAACTTTAATTTTTCATCTGATCAGACCACAACTTAAGTAAAAATGCAATTTTAAAGAAGAAACGGCAAAAGTCTTAAATTCCATATGGCATTATTGTCACATAGCCCTCTTATACAACCGATAAATCGCCTGACAAATTTACCCAACCAGCTCAGTGACACCAGGGGAAGTAATAAACCCGACTTTCGCTTCAGGCGTGTATAATAAAATTTGTAGAAACAATAAAGGACAAAAACAAAAACATCGATGAAAATGAAATATGGAATATTTTTATTAAGTCGGATAGAGATTAATACATTTAACCCTACTATGATATAGTGGAGACATGAGATTCCCCCTAGCTGCTCACCCTACCTTGGTAACATAACTTATACATAACAACATGGGGTTTCCATGTTACCCCAAAACACAATACGAATTTGGTCAAGCACTTACATATTTACTTTAACAAACACACAAAGCAACTCAGCCGTAATAAAAATAATAAAAATACATACTTTTAGGAGCGTTAGTAAATCAAGCTTTGGTGTTGATAAAAAAAAAAAACTTATCTACTGTGAGCTTTACTAGTAGAAACAATTTGCACAAATGTGGATATAAAAAAGGCTTTCTCACTGTGGCTGACTTCCAAAACCTCAATTGCTTTGTGTTTGAACAAAGCATCACATATCAGCAAACAAGGCATCGCCTTTATAGTTGTTGCATTGTTTCGGCACTTTGCATATGTATGTGATTTAAACACAGTAGCAATATTGTATAAAAACTTTGAACGAACGTTTTAGAAGTCAGCCTGTATTTGAAATACAAAATAAATAGCATCGAAAGACGGTAAATAAAAAAAGAGTGGAGAAATGAAACCATTCCGTTTGGAATGTATGGCTTGGCCGAACATTTTTGTTTTCTAAGAACTATAAAAGAGTATGACAAATGTATGTTTCCAATTCAAGAACTTTTTTTTTTGGAATTTTAAGAAAAAAATGTGTAAATATGTATAAAAAACTATACGTTTAAAAACACAACTGATAGACGCAGTTTAAAATAATTTTTCAAAAATTGGATTTTCAAAGTTTGGTTAAACTTTTTAGCGATTTGAATATTTCCATTGTTGTTCTTCTCATAGTTTTTTTTTTATTTTCTGTTAAATTTTACAATACTGTTTATCAGGCGCGGATCCAGGGTGGAACTTTTTATATAAAATAAACCTAAAATTGTGTTCTTTTAAATATAGTTTTTTTAAATGCCAATAATTAAAAAGAGTTGTGCGTGAAATATACCATTTTCCCCTCCCACCCTCTGTTGTGACTTCTCACCACTTCGATAATGGCGAAATATCGCTTTTGGCTTTTTTCGCCATATCTAAATTACTTTTCCTGTCTATTTTTTGCGAATATTAAAAGCAACAATGACATGACAAACGCGCGTGGAATACAGAACACACCTGAGTATTTATTAGAAAGTGAAATGTTTTTCTTAATTTACAATTTTTATCTCTGCTATTAAAATTTTTACAATATTTTATTAAAGACTTTGTAAAAACATTAGTATGACTATAGTCAGTGTATCTTGATTGGAATTTTAAATTTCTCTCTTATCGCTGTGCTAGAAACTTTTTTACTTGTTTATTGTCAACAACTCAATTAAATTTAGAAACCAGGTCGCTGTCTTAATTTATAATCTTCATAAAATAAAATTTTAATTTTCTAGCTCACAAGGGAATTGAAGCATTCATAATAAGAATATTTTCTTTAATATCGCTAATTAAGATTAATTAAAAGTAAACAAATTTTCTGTCATATATTTTCTTGAATAAATAACGTAATGGTATGTGTATGTTAGCGCTCGCGAAATATGTTTATTTGCTTTTTTGATGCGTCTTTAAAACAAGAAATGATTACCCAGGAAATATTTTTCATTTAATCGCTTCTAATTGAATTCGGTGTTAGATGCCAAAATTTGCACATGTTGTTTTATTTAGTATATCCAAAAAAAAAAAAAAAACTGCAAGCCTGTAAACCGAACGTGCCATTATTACGATTTGATTTAGTGGAACAAGTGCTCGAAAATTGGGTTTACCGAATTCGTTCCTGCAAAGGAAGTCGTGGAGGCCATTTGAATGACGTTTTATTTAAAACTTAATTGTATCGATTGTACTTCACATTAAATAAAAAACTTTAAAATTTCCTTAACAATAAGTGTGTTTTTTAAAGAAATCACATTACTCTTATTGAAAAACTTTTTATATTTGATAAATGTGAACGTAGCTTAACAGTTAAGTATCAGTGAAGGGTAAAAATTTTTTAAAAGTTTTTATACCACGAATTGCTTTAGTCATGATTATGACTGAAATAAAAAACTATTACATTTGCTAATAGCTGGTGCTGAACTTTTTTCATATTATTTTAAAATTGTAAAATTCTATAACTGCAATTGCCTAGAAATGAGATTGTACAATAGCTACAATCTATCAAAACCTTGGTCCTTATTTTGATCTCAGTACTTTTTACTTTTTTTTGATAGGAACTTGGAAACGTAAAAATAAACATTTATGTTTTTGTGGGGATCTTACTTCTTTTTTCTAAGTTATTTTTGTATAAATATTTATGCGTATTGCTTATCAGGGCATACCTGTACAATACAAACTCTAGTCCCCTCCAGATGAAAAATGCCCGTTTAAACATCATTTTCGTGAATTTCTCATCAGGACCTAGCTGTGTACCGAATTTCAGCTTTCTAGCTATACTGGAAGTGCTCCATAAAAAGAAGGGGCACTCTAGTCCCGCCCGGATAGAAAGTGCCCGTTTAAAAATCATTTTCGTTAAATGCTTAGCAGGGCCTACCTTTGTACGAAATTCCAGCTTTCTAGCTTTACTGGAAATGCCCAATAATATTGATGAGTCTGTGAGTCAGTGAGTGAATATGTACTAAAATATGGACTTTTCATACCTTAATATCTCGGGAAGCTTTTTTTTTCAAATTTAACCTTCTAGGTCACCTCTGTTGGGATACCTTATATTTCAAGTTTCATTATATTATGATCAAGAGGAGCAAAGTTATGAGGGGGTAAAAACAGCTCGAATGGTTCCGTGTAAATATACACACATGACTTTGTGAGTACAGGGTGAATACGCTAATAATATTCGAAAATTGTACAATAAATTTTTAGATTTCCTTTCAAACACTTTGAGATTAAAATTAAGCGAAACTTCTAAGAGCTGTCCGGAAATCAGTTTTTATTTGAAGTGCGAAGTCTTTCAAAAATTTGTTTGATTAATTATTTTAAAAAGTTTCTTAAGAAAACTTTCTTCAACAAATTTTATTATTGCATTGTTTATGTTAAAATATAACATGAGAATTATACCAGCTAACGTCAACCTAAACAATTACAGAATATATAAACAAAAAAAACAAAACTAAGAACTTTAAAGCACAAAATAACAGAAGAAAAACTTTTATATAAAACAAATATTCAATTCAAAAAAAAAAAAAAAAAAAGAAGAGATGAGAATGAAAGCAAAAACTTCTATGTCTAATATATTTTTTTGCCATAAAAAGTTTTCAAAAACGTTTAAGTTGCCAACAAGAAAGAAATGTATAAAAAATAAAATATCTTTTGCACTCTGACTTGTAGTCTACAAAAAACTTAAAACTTTCTCTGCCTGTGAAACTTTGCCAGCTGGTAAGTATTGTTCGAGTTTTTATTTCGTTTAACATTTAAAGTTTTAGAATTTTATTTTTCATTTTTTTTTTATTTCACAATGAACAACATGAAAAAATCGTTACTGAACTCTAAAATTGTTTTCTATCATGGATTGTTTTTATGTTTCTCATTTGAAGGCGATAATAAGGCCATCGCTTTTAGCCACAAGTTTCAGTGGAAACAACAGATACATATGTGACCTTCTCCGTGAAAAGG
Organism: Lypha dubia; assembly: GCA_947311025.1. NCBI lineage: Eukaryota > Metazoa > Arthropoda > Insecta > Diptera > Tachinidae > Lypha > Lypha dubia. The sequence continues at coordinate 55,848,081 of OX371264.1, forward strand.
GACCTGGGGTGTGAAAATGAAGTTTTAAGAAAACTCATTTCATCTTATTCTACACCCTTTTGGGTAACAGAATCCACTCTTAAGTCCAAACCCGTTTTTTGACACACTAGGTCTGTTTTCTCGGAGAAGGTCACATATGTATCTGTTGTTTGCACTGAGACCTGTGGCTTGTTGTGTTTTTATACCCTTCAGCAAAAATGGAGTGCTAAATTCGGGTATGCCGAAAGTTATCTACCCTTCACCAAGATATTGAAACATCAAAAATATTGATCTTCAAAGTTTTGTTCGGTTGCATGTATTTTGGAGTAGCTGAAAACAAAATTAGGTCTAATACAATTATACCAATTGATATTTTTTTTGCATTTCTCATTTCATATTCTAAGGAAAATTTTCCAGTTTCCATTTCCGGCCACTTCCAAACCTATTATTAAGTGTTGTATTATAAAAATGGCCTACATACGGATCCCTACACATCATTTCGGGACGTCTAACTCTTCTGGCTTCAGAAAATCGATTTTACCTATAGACAGACGAATATGGCGTATTCAACTTCGCCAGCTCTAAGGATCCATAATATATGTATGTTAAGTATTGGTCTCATATGAACATTGTGAAAATTACCAACGGAATGTCACATAAATACCTTTTTAAACAATATACAAATATTGGTGTAGGGTATAAAACTAAGAAAAAAATCTTATCGGGATCCTGTTGATTATGTGAAAATTCAAATTCATTCTTTAACGCATAAATAAAAGCTCTAATTTTACTCCACAATAGTTTTTTTTTTTTTTTGTTATACAGAAAGTTTTTAAAATTATATTTAAGTTGTTTTGCCAAAAGTCCACAGTCCACAAACAGTAAAGACTAATCTGGCATAAAATTTAATGATCGAAACATCAACAACTTTGAGTGTCTTCATAAATTTTATTATTTCTCTTGTTTTCATTGTGAGGAGTTTATCGCATACAAGTTTTTTTTTAAAAAACTTCTTTTGATAGGTTTTGTGAGTGAAAATATTTTGATAACAACGAAACTTGTGTATGTCAGTTTTATTAGAAACGATACTATTTTTTTTGTATGATTAATTTTACAATCTCTTCTTTTTAAAAAGTGCCTTGTCATACGAAAAAGAGAATAACGTGTATTTTCATGTCGATTGAATGATGGTTATAAATGGTCATTCTAAATTGTTTCTTGACCGTAAAACATAATTTGCAATGCCGGTTTTAGTCTGCATCAGACAAACACAAAATTAAGGATATTGTGATTTGCGTACTCAAGCTTGTTTGTCACATTTTGCTTTGTAGTCAACTCGATAACAGCTTCACCTCTTCTTTTTTATAGTTTAAATAATATAAATAGTTTTCCCTTTAAAAGTTAAATGTAAAGTTTTGTGGGGGAATTCACGGGACTAATTGCTTGTTTGCAGAATTTTATGCCAACTCTTTTTTTTCTCAGACCTCTAATACGTAGTTCTGTTCAATATATATGATATGGTGCCATTAGTTTTTAAATAAGATGTCGTCCTTGTGGTGTGGCACGTGTACAATCACCTCTTGTATCTTTTCATTTTAAAGCAATTTTCAACAATTAAATCAGTGGTTATAAAAAAAAGTGACTGTCTGAAAAGAAAACCACCTGTTTTATGTTTGCCTCTTCAAAATGCTTTAAAAATTAAAAACTTCCTGCAAATTTCAATTCCTGTGGTTTTATTGTATACGCAACTATTTGTTAAGCATTTTTCCATAATTGATTTTTTCCACAAAAACTTTTTCCTTCGGAAACAGAAAATGCCACAAATTTGATATCACACAGAATTCATTTAATAGAAACAAAAAGAACTTGCTGGTCGACAGGAAAGATTTTTCTCTGAAATAATACCAAAAAAAAAAAACAAGAAACATATTTTCAATATAAAGTATTCCAACAGTAAATTTTATTGGGGTTTTCTTTAAAGTTGGCCAGGCAGGAAAATGAAAAACAAAACAAAACAAAACAAAACGAATTATTTGTAAAGAGAATCTAAAAATATCGAAGAATAATGTAAAAGTTAAAGACCACAACGAGGAAAAAAGTTAAATTGGTCTTAGATGAACGCAATAACGTGTGATGCTTGTTTTTCTTTTAGTATTTTCTTTTTCATGGAAAACATGCATCATCATTTTGTTGCCTAGCAGATATTATTCTTTATGTTGACATGGGTGTTTGTATTAACAATAACATGCAAATGCATTGTATAGTAACTATTTTCAATCTGCATTTCATCTTGCTTGCTTTTTGTGAAAGTTCTTTAGTCTGTCTTGAAGTAAAAATTGCCTTTTCATTCACATCATCATACACTTAAGCAAAAAGAAGAATTTAATATTGATTTTCTTATAAATATGCCAGTACCTCCTGTACAACTTTTACTTCTGAACTAATCTCAGGAACTGATGCCAGAGAAAAAAATCTAAATTCAAAATGAATTTTTAATTTTTGTCTATTCTCAAAAAACTTCAGTTTGCTCAAGGTAATATCTGTCCTATAAATTATTAAAAAAATTACACTGTACAACACAAAAATCAATTTGTTTTAAAACAAAAAATTTTCCAGTCACTAAAACAACGCGAGAAGAATTTTTTTTTTGGAAATTTTAAACCTTCGAACTCCTGAAAAAATTGCCTTCATCAGAAAAAAAAAAATGCATATAAATATCCAGTCTTCTTTATCTATAAAAAGCATACATGGGAGTAATTAAATAAATTGACTAATTAATTGTCGATTTCATTGGCATTGACTTATAAACAATGCCAATTAAATTTTTAGCATTATCATTATTTTGAACAATGATAATGCTTTTCAATGAAATATTTTCATTATTAATTAGTTAAAAAGTAAAAGCAGTATAAATAATTAATGATAAAGTTTTTCAAAAGCATTATCATAAACTCTTTTGTATGTGCATAGCTTGGTTTGTATTTTATTTATTAATTTTATTTTTCCAAAAGCTATTGTGACCATATTTTTTTTATACAGATAGTATTAATTATATTTTTATCAATTGTAATTAGTATTTCAAAGCTTTCATTGTTTTTTAATTATAAATAGTAGAAAAGTTATATTTTAAAAAATAGCATTGGCATTTATTGGTACTGATTTTTTTTTAATTGTATATGTTTAAAATAATGCCAATGAAAAAGTCCCATGTATGATAAAAAGTTATGGAACAAAATGTTCAACTATTAGCATTTATTTTTCTTTCCTTAAATTTTTTATACTCTCCAGCAAAAATGGAAAGAGTATTTATAGGAGGTTTGTATTTACATTGTGGATCCTGCCAGAACGTCATGAATTGGTTGTCGTATGGCACCGATGCCGTTTTTCACAGAAGCTCTGTAAAAATTTCCACGATGTTAGGAAATACAAACTTCGTGTTTAACAGGAAAGTTTTACTAAAAACTACAAAAATATTTACTGAAACCTAGATCAGTGTTTATCCCACATTTGTTAAAAATTTCGTCATTTCTGCCATCTTGTTGCATGCACATTTTTCATTTTCTTGTTTTACTTTCTTCTGAAACGGCCAACTGCTACAACGAAGCTTTGAATGTCATCAAAGCCCTGGAACGTCCGTCTTTACAACATGCAGTTTTTTTTATATGAAATGAGGGGTCATGAAAACATTTTTCTAAAACTTACGTCTTTTGGCACTCGAACCAAGGAACTTCGGTTTCGTAGGCAGGCACTCTAAACACCTTATTACTTCACATCAGTACACATAAGTACTGCATTTGTAATTTCTTGCACTACAAAAATATTTTTTTGCAATTTGTGTCAGGAAATAAAAATAATTAAAAAAATTATTTACAACAAATTTTGAAAAAATTTCCAATATGAGAAAAATAAATGAACTTCTATTTTTAATTGAGACAATGTATTAATTGTTGTCTGACTATTTAAGTGACGAAGGCATATCACTGGTCACTAAAAACTGTTCCGACAGCGATTGATGTTCTTCCAATCTAATGTATACAACATCGCCCTTCTTCGTCGATTAGCAGAAACATCGGCGAAGTGAAAAAATTAATAAAGTAACTGCTAATACAGCTTTAAAAAGTTAATGCGTCTACTTAGCACCAGAGACGCCTCAATACTGCTATAAAAATTAACATAACACGCATAAAGCAGAGCTGCAAAAGAGTTAAGACTTCTAAATTTTCCATATCTATATACTCTACCCTATCCCTCTCCCCGAGTTCCGGCACAATGCTCTTCATACGTAGGAGTCATCCCTTCAGCGCTGGTTCTAATTAAAAAAAAAGTATGTAATTTTCTTAATAATTTTATGGCGTACATAATCCTTCAGAGCGGTTAATTCAAAGAACACCAAGATCGTATGATTTAACCCCATTAGATTATTTTGTTTTGGGGTTATGTTAAGTCACTTGTCTACGTCGATAAACCACAAGCAATTGAACACATGGAAATCAACTTTCGAAGAGTTATCGGCGAAATACGACCGCAAATGCTGCGAAAAGTTGTTAAAAATCGGTGTTGCAGATTGCACCTTCGACGCGCCAGCCGTGGCGGCCACCACATGGCAGAAATCATATTCAAACTTTAATTTAATAAAATTTGCTTTGCAATAAAGCCCGTTTCATTGATATTCAAAATATATTTCCTTGTTTTATTAAGATTTAAACTTGTGTCATTCTATAAAAAACACCCTTTACAAGTAAATTAATCGATAATTTCAATATAAATAAACAGGAAAAGTGTACATACATAGCAAATGCTTGAATAGCAAAAATAACAATGACTGCTACTGTAAGAAAATTTATATTATCTATACTTGAGCAAACGAACTAATTTAATGTTGGCATGTAATCGGTTTAATGAAAAACAAAATTCTTTTTGGCTCTAAAAGGCGCTGGTTAAAGTAAAGGGTTAAAGAATAAAACTACAAACCGCTAGAGTTTCCATAATCGAAAGAAATGAACACGATGAAATTCAGGTATATCTTAAAATGTTAACAATTTCTGTTCTTCACGTCGAAATTGGAGTTAAATTTCATGGAAAAGTTTAGGATTATTTTTAAATTCTCTCTGATTCATAAAATTTTCTAAAGATTATCTTTTATCAGTTCCATTCCAGTCTTCTGTCGCACTCTATGGAATTATTCATTATCGGCATTTGAAGATTTCAGTTGGAAAAAAAGAATGGTGATCTCACAAAAAATTAAATTTTAGAAAAATAAATTTATATAAATGAATTTATTATTTAAGAAACTCTTCTAATTTTATTAAAGAAAAGTAACCTTTTAAAAAATGGTGCATAAGCTAAAACGTCTCGGAACTTTGATTTTACCACTTCAAAAACAACGTCGGATTTTCTTTGAATATCGTATGTACGGAAATCGAAAGTTTTACTCATAATGAATGAAAAATTTTTGTTTTAAAGAAACAATGATGTAACAATTTATTCGAGTGATTCTCAAGAAATTATTTATATTTTAAAAAAAAATTTCAATTATTTGTTAGGGGTTAGCTCTTCTGCTGCATTTTGTTGATTGCTAATACCAACTAATCAGTAAATCTTTTGAGTGTATATATAATGATTTTATTTTGTTTGTATTATTATTATTGGCCAGATGTAATTCCTTTTGTTATTTTTTATTTATAGGCCAATAGCTAAATTTATAAATAAAATATAATGATTTTTTTTAATAAATCTTTTGTACTTCTGCGTGAGTATCTTGGAATGTTATCTGTCTTAAGAAGCCACCAAAATTAAGGCTTCTTGAGGGTTAACAATATTTTCTACAAAATTAAATTTGTTACTATTTTATTTTATCTTCCATTAGCTTTTTTAAATCAAGTTAAACTTTAAATCGAAATCGATCTTTATGCTCTTGTTACTTTTTAAACTATTCCTTGCAGCCCATTGAAGTGTAAACAAATTTGTAATAAAATAAATGTATATATTTTACCTGTTCATTTGGCAAAGACTTTTTGACTTTATTTCTTAAATATTTACATCTCTCTCCTTTCGATATTATAAGAAAATTGGCAATTGTAAAATATTTCTATAAGAATTGTGTAAATATTAGTGTTTGCCTTTTAAGAGATAAATAAAAAATTTACATCAATAAAAAAAAAAAATATTTTTCAAAAAGATTTATTAAAAGAAATAAATATTTGCTTTAAAATATCACTTTATTTATAAGAGTTTTAATTTCACATATTTTTTTTGTTAGGAAAAATTACGAAATGAAAACTTACACTTATGTGATATCAACGGTAATTTATTTTTTCATAAAAAGTTTAAAAATTTTAAGGGTTAAAACAATTTTTTTTTTTTTTTCAAATAATATCTCGGTTAGGTTTCGAGGGCCATAATAGCTTAAGAAGTTGTACACTTTAATTCGTTTACTTTGTGCTATCCTAAAGCATTATTTAATTTCTTGTAGGAGTCCAGCCGCCAAATCAAACCATCATGATCGTGTCAGGAAGGAGGATAAGTTGATTCTTATGCTGTTTAGCGCTAGACACTGACATAGAAGACGAAGAACTGTTTCATCTTCTTTTTCATTGTTAATAGTCGTTGTAACTTAGACCCATCCTTTTGGCAGGTTTCCCGATACACCAGTGCCCTGTGAGCACTGCCAGCCAAATCTACTGCTTCGGCCGAAGCAGGTTTGTAAGGGGGAGATGCTTGTTGTTGTTGTGCCTCCTGCTGCGTAAAGCTCTTCGATCATGCATGATTTTTGTTCGCGATGTCCCACTTTGGAGCTCTTGTTTTTTACATAAAGGAGCGCTTTTTTCAAATCATCCAAAATGCGCTAAAATCATGTTTTAATGATCTGAATTATGCCTTCGTTTTACTGTGTCATCTACTAACGTACATAATTCATCTGTAGGCAAATACTCAAGTTTAAATAAATGAGAGAGAGATAGAGAGGCAGAGAGCATCTAAATAAAATTTTATCTTCCAGTCGCTGTTTACTTTTTTATTCGTCTTAACTAAATGTAAATAGACGACCAACTTCAACGTGCTTAAAAATAAGTTGAGCGATCTCTCTGCCTTATTTTTGTGCAGCCTCGGAAGCGCTTCAAAACTGCGCATCTCAAAAGCTTGAAATTTTGTTACTGCTTCCAAAAACAGAATAGTTTTTTGCTGGGCTGTTACTAATAGTCTTGTGCGCCATTTACTAAGCCTGAGCAGTTCTCGTGTCCTGCCCAGGCTATAGTGGGGCCAAGTGGACGTTGCCGCGCGACAGGTACCTCCTGGTTCCAACCTCTGTTGAGCAAGCTTGTATGAATCCTGTTGGATTAGTCGCTTGCAGTTGGATAGAGGAATGCCTGTCAGTTTTTATATCATCGAGTCACTCAATGATGTTCTCCTTTCGATTGTCTCCATATGTGCTCGGTGCCATGCGGTCAAAGGACCTAACGTATCCTTACGTGCTCTTAGTAAACATTTCTTAATATTAAATGAAGAGGTTTTAGTATTAAAATCATAAACAAAAATTTTTAAAATTGATATTGTTACGGCTAAGAAGCACTGAGGGGTAAGAGACACCAATTAAAAGTAAACTAAAAGACTTGGCTGCTTCGACTGTAATGTAGTAACAGATAATAATTAACGACTTCAATGTGTGATTTAAAGTTACTCCTCTACCTAACGTTAGTATTAAAGTAATATTTGTTACTCTTTCCACAATTATGCAGATAAAGCCATTTTTTTTATTTGTTTAGTCAGTCTTCCATCAATCATCATCACAATCATATCATTTACATAATTTCAAAAGCAAAACTTCAACGTCTACAGTATAATCAGATATATTTGCATATAAAGTCCATTATATTATATTGTTTGTACGAGCTTTAAGCATCTTTGCATCTATTGAAAAATCATTTTTAGCTAAAAATGTGACGTGTATGTATACATAAGAGAACATACTAAGATCTACATATATTTGTACAATGTACTCGTATGTGTAGAGGATGAAGTTGTGTGTGTTAAAAAGATGACATATTTAAAATATGTTGAGTTTAAAGATTAAAGATGATTAATTTTATTGTAAAATATTTACGAAGTTTGATTTTTTGCAGTTTAAATATGAAAATTTAAATTTAACATTTAAATATTTAGTTTAAGAGCTGCAAAAACGTTCATTGCTGACAATTGTTTCTAATTATTTTTACTAATAAAATATGAACTTAAGTTTGGGAGATTTTTCTTAATTTAAGTAAACCACTCTTTCGTGTTAGGAAATCCTTTTTCACAGGAAATTTTTCATACTTATAAGAAAATATTTACTACCTACTTGTTCAAACTTTATTCAGCTAATGGATAAAAATTTTGTGTTGTGTAAAGGTGCAGTTCCAAGCTATGTATGTGGTTTGTTACCTTACTTAGCACTTCTCATTGAGATGGTTTTCACTGAAGATGGCGATTCCTTCCACATGGTGAAGCCGAAGTTTTTGATATCAGAAGAAGGCTGTAATAACTGGGGGTGCTCGTCTGAAGTTAAACGAGTGTGATAATATTGTCGGGAATAAAAATAGTTGAATGTTTTTTTTTTCTTTTAAATTCAACGTCTATTGAAATGTAAGATGGTATACTTTGCGTGTGATTTGATGATAAATTAAGAAAATCCGGTCACTTTACTAAAGAATGCAGTGCAAAAAATTAGATTACGTTTGTTACACGCTTTTACTTATGATTTTTTTATTTTTCTAATAAGAGTGATTTGATTTCTTTGAAAAAAAACACACTTATTGTTAAGGAAATTCAAAAGTTTTTTATTTAATGTGAAGTACAATCGATACAATTAAGTTCTAAATAAAACGTCATTCAAATGGCCTCCACAACTTCTTCTGCAGGAACAAATTCGAAGAACCCAATTTTCGAGCACTTTTCCCACTAAATCAAATCGTATGTCATGAATAATGGCACGTTCACGTTCGCCCAGTGTTATTTATTCGTTTTTTCTTTGATTATTGGAAAATTTTCCAATTTAAGAAGAATTATTTATCACCTCAAGTTGAGTACAAAAATTTATATTTTAGGAGTTAATCATTTCTTTCCTCATTTTTTTTTTCGTATGGCAAAATGTCCTCAAACTTTTTAAAATAAAATCTAACTTTTAGAAAAATGGCGTTTAAATTAATTTAAAATGTTGTTGAGAGTAGAATTATATTTGCAGTAACATTTCGAACTATTTTCACAGACATGATCTATTTGATTTTTTCGTATATTAAGGAAATTTTAGTTATTTAAATGAAATTTTCTTAGTTTAATTGTGAGAAATTAAATGTGTTCTAATGATATCAAGCGTTATTCGTACGTCGTTATCAGTGACGACATATTCATCATTAATATCTCATCATTAATAATCTTTCACTATTTCCCTTGCATGCTTTTCTGCTTTCAAAATAATATATTTCATGACTTCGAGAATTCGTCTTTATTTCCTGTTCAAATTTTGAACAAGAATATCCGAAAGAACCGTTTTACGCATTAGAGTTTCTATGTTATCCATCAACACAATAATGAAGATTTTATATGAACATAAACTGAAAGCAAACAATAAAAACATAAAAATCTTGAATACATAAACTACTTAAATCCATGCACACTTCCTCAAATACATTTCTTTTATCCCTTTTGATAACTCTTATGGTGTTTTCTTATCTACACACAAAATGGCACCTTATTGAAAAGTACATAAATAAAATGTCTTGCCAACCTTGTAATAATGCAGCTTATTATTTTACTAGAACTGAACACAATTTATGAAAAGGTGGAACGCCCTGATTTCAACACCTGACAGCTAAGTTTTACAGGGCAATATCAACACTGTCGATTTTTACGGGGCAAAAAGTGCAATGCCTTCCTCCCTTAGTGAGGGCAATTTTTTAGAATCAAACACACTGCCCTTTTAGAGAGCAAAACATTTTTAAGAAACGAACACCAAAGTACATTTTCTGCATGGAGATGTAGCATTTTTTTGTAGAAAAGAAAACACCATTACATTTTCGCAGCAATATTGTAGAATTTATTCACATACTTGGAATAGTGACTGCAATGTATGAATCGACAAATTGTTTAACATATTGACTTTTTTCTACACATTTTATTTCGAGTGTTGATGGGTGCATTGACATATTTTATAGAATAAAGAAAAACTCCTTGTTTCTTTTTCTTCCTGTTTTTCTCTTCTCAATTTTACTTTTTATTATTCAAACTAGAATTTATATGTGTGTCATTTTATTCAAACTGCTGCATGTTAATGTATTAAAGTAGAAATTTTAAATCAATATTCATACTCGTACATACCAGTAAATAAATTTCAAAAGATTCATGTCACAGAAGTATGTGGTCTAAGAAGGGAATATGCATATCCTTTGAAATCGCATATATAATACTGGTGGAAATTCGATGTATCCTCAATAATGATTCATAGAAAGAAGGGCAAAAATGAAAATATTTTTTTATATCTCTAGATGACTTAGAATTAATACACTTTCTTAAAAAAAAAAAAAAACAATTTGCAATTAAACAATTTACCAGAAATACCACTAAGATTTAATATTATGGAGATTGAAACTGCTATTACTAGTCTAGACACAAAAAAGCACCAGGTGCTGATAATATAAGCAACAAAACGATTCAAGAACTACTTTATATTGCAAAAAGGATAATCATTTTCATTTTTAATGGCATTTTAAGGCTGCAATACTACCCAATAGATTGGAAGGTCTCACTGATTACAAAGATACCGAAGCCCGGCAAAAATCATACAAAGGTTGAATCTTATCATCCTATAAGTTTGATGCGTAACATGCCTAAACTTTTTGAAAAGCTACTTGAGAGCAGGCTTGCCCCAATATTGAGTAGCAATGGATGCATGCTAGATCATCAATTCGGCTTTCGCAGACAACATAGCACTATCGAACAAACTCACAGACTTGAGAATGTTGTTAGAAAATTTTTTTTTTTTTTATTAGGACCAACACTCAGGGGATGACCCCTATGTATGCAGTGCATTGTGCCGGAACTCAGAGAGAAGGATAGGGTAGAGAAGATAGATGTTGAAAATTTAGAAGGCTTAACTCACTCTTTTACAACTCTGCTTTGCGCCGTTATGTTAATTTTTTTACAGTTTTGAGGCGCCGACGGTGTTACGTCATTTACGTCATACGACGAAGGAGGGTGATGTTGTGTACATAAGCTTGGAGCAGCATCAACCACTGTCGGGACAGTTTTTTAGTGACCAGTGAGTGCTATGCCTTCATCACTTAAATAGTCCGACAACAATTAATACAATGCCACACTAATTTACAATAAAAAAAATTGCAACACTTTAGTTAGAGGAATTTAAAAATGAATTGTTGTCATCAACATTCGCAAAGACCACCTTTAATACTTTAAAATTGTTAAAACCTCCAGTGAATTTATCCTGGTATGCTAATTGACGCCTTTACAATAAATCTTGCAGTCGTAGTATTTACAATGGCTGACAGTGCTAAAGAGCTCTTTGTAATTTGCAACTAATTGTTGCAAATTATCCACTTTTGCAGGCACTTCAAAAACTTGTGTCAGGTTTCATCATTTACCTCTTTAAAGGATGCAGCGAACATCCTCTAAATCTCTTCTTTATATGCAACGAATTCTGTTAGAGCACAATGATGGTATTGCCAAACTTCGATTCACAAAATTTTGTGGCTGACTTTGTCTTAATTAGCTTTAAGTCAGTTTAGCACATTTTTCTGTCATCCTTTTTAACATCTAAGCGATTGACTTTGTACTACGCGATGTGTCCTAATTTTAATGCTCTTACATGTGGTTTTGCCACATTTGCAATTCTTTTCCAATTCATTTGTTTAAAATTGTATCAAATAATGTTGCAAGTGGTTGGTGTTCGTTAAACTGTTCAATGTTTCAACGATGTTGGTTGTGCAGCTAATTATGCGAAAGAAGTTGTATTAAATTCATGATGGCCGGAAAAATTTTATCTGTAAAGTTTTTTTTTTTTTGTTGTTTGCACTGCGATATTGAAATTCTTAAAAAAAAGCTTTGTTGTTAGTGAAGTAAATAAAATCGATTTAAAATGAAACGAAATTTCCATTTCATTGTATCGATAACTTAGTGGCACATGATTGCATGATGTTCGATTAGTTAAAGTTGTTAAAGTAATTTTGTACTCGTATTTGAATAAATAATTTTTATATTTTTTGTATTATTATTATTACGAATAAACGTAATTATTATTCGAACTTATATTGATGTACCTATGAGAAGTGAAATTATTTAGGCTCAAGTTCAGTTTTATTGAATTAATGAAAATTCAAAATTACTAAGAGTTTTTTTATGTTGAAAAATATTATTACATCCAATTAGTTTTTTAGTAGAATGTATCAGTACTGATTTCAAGGCCGCTACACCTCTCATCAGCGTTCAATTGTCCATCTTTACAATTTTCGTAAAGTGGATACTAATTGAGAAGAATATCAACTATTTAACCAGTTTTCAACAGAAATAGAATACGAGAATTAATTTTAAATTCATTTTTTATTCTACATATTGAAACAATTCTGGTTAGTACGAAATTCCCTCATCACTGTAGTAATTTTGAATTTTCATTAATTCAATAAAACAGAACTTGAGCCTGATAATATTACTTTTCATATGTAAATAATTTTTATTTATATTTTTGTCACTGGTTGAAACATGCACACATACATATTCATACTTTTGACTTCCGAAATACATAGAGTTGGTGTTTTTTTTATTTCTGCATATGCATTCATTGTATAATAATAATAATAATAATAATAATATAAATATTCTGTTTCCAAATTTATATATATATTTCTTTATGCAAATTTATTTTAAACAAATTCTTAATAATTTAAAAGTTTAACCTCAACTTTCTTATGATTTTATGGCTGAAATAAAATATTTGAAACACTTATTAAACCATGCAAACACATGTACAAATAAATATCAATTTATTTTATTTATTTCACATATTTTTCATATTAAACATATCTTTTGCAAGCATTACATATCTCTGCCATAAATAGAATTTAATAGGAGAACTAAAAATAGAAAACATAAACATTTATTTATTTGATACACAAATTGTTTAGCACAAATACTATTCAATGTACACAAGCACAGACACACACACACACACACACACATCTACTCATATTCAATTTCTTGACTTATTCTGTTTTATTTACTCTAGACAAATTTGTTCTAAAGATTTCACATTTTTTATAAATCAAAGCATATTTGCCTCACACACACATACGAACAACATTAAAATAATACATATTTTATTTGTTGCTTTCTAAAGTATTGAAAATCTCTTAGGAATTTCTCGGAAAAGTATGCAGCACAATTGTGGCTAAAATAATATCAGAAGGTAGAAAAGGCACATCTGCCGACATCAGCCAATCATACATTCGAATATACATAAAAAAAGACATACACACATACATTCATATATTGTGTCAATAAAACAAGTTTATTGAAATATTGGGATTTTACTTTTTTAAAATAAAATGGTGTAATATCAAAAACACATCGAAATATTTGTAAACAAAATTATTTCACCAATTCATATATGTATTTTAACCGAATTGATGCATAAGTGTATGTGGATGTGTTTTCGACAACTAAAAATTGTTGGTTTGTGTAGATAAATCAACAACACACATATGTATATACTTGTACACACCCTGCAGTCGGCGTAGCTAGCGAATGACTAGCTATTTCGCTAACTACCAGGCTAAATACTAGCAATGCACTCGACAGACGATTTTAACATGGGGATGACATTGACGGTAGTCAATTGACACGATCAGAGCGGTGAAATCACTAGTCAGGAAAACCCAACTATTACGCTAGTCAAAATGTCCCAACAGAAATTTATATATGTATATTGGATTTTTGTTTATTTATCAAATTTCTTTTTCAATATTTATAATATTTTCAATTAATTTTTCTTTTTATTTTCTTATGCTCATTTTACCTTTCTAAAAAAAAAACACTTTTTTTTTAATAAAAATTCAACATTCACTGACCACGAACTTCTTATTGTACGCCAACACAAAATCATAACACTTTCATAAAATCTGTTTTTATTTTTTTGTTGATTTTCTTTGGAATAAGAGACACAGTTTTTTTCAACTCGTAAAGAAAATTGAGGTTGAAGGAATTAACATTTATGCATGTACTGAGTGCGTGAACCTGTACATGAGTGAGAGACTCAAAACTCTTGCATACTTGCAGACTGTGAAGTAGTTAGTCGATTTTTCGTTAGCGAAATACCTAAAGATTTGGAGTCAATTTCTACTTTTAAAACTGGAGGGCATATGGGCATAAATATAAATGTGTGTGTGTGTTTGTGTGCATAACTACACTGCTAATAAGTTTCATAAGGAATTTAATTTTATTAACTCAGAGTAAGGGGGCTTTTGAGGAAATACAAAATTTATGTATTTTAAAGGGCACATTCTTATCATTAATTCGGTAAAAATATGAAAAAGGATATATTTTGCTTTTAAGGAATATTTTTATTTTAATTGCATTTACCTTCAATACAATTTAAGTCCAGTACTTGCATGGCATTTGAAAAGGAGAAGAGCAAATAAATTTCCTGGCTTGATTTAAGTTAGCACATGTCTCTAAAAAATCGAAGAGAAAAATTCAAGTATCCTGCCTTTGTCATAGTTTAAAGTCGTTTTCAACTGAAGTCTGTTAAAGGATCAGAAGAAACGTCTCCAATTTACAAAGAATGAAATGCCACGATTCAATATTGTATTTTATGATGAAAAAGCTTTCTATCCAGGATTTAAATAAAAGCCGTATACTTTTTGCTATGAAGACATAGTAGGATAAATGGAGTTACCCTTGGGGGTTCCATCTTCTACTATATATTTCTTATATAAAATTTACAAAAAAAAAAATTATTTGTACAGATACCGTGGACCAACCAACTCGACATTATGAATTCGTAATCAAAATTGCGCAGTGACAATCTGTGGATGTGATACACAAAATATCCTTTAAAGTTTGCAATACGCAAAATGCCTGGAGCATGATCGCTTTACCACTATTTTAATATTAATATTATTATAGTTTTACCTTACAGTTGTAAAAGTAAGTGCCTTGTTTAACTGTGCTCAACAGCTTAACTATTATTATATTTGACAGGCTAATAATTTACTGTCGTAAACTTTTCATGATAAGATTAAATTTTTTTTGGTGCTAAAAATATTATAAGAGTATAAGAGCTGATCTATATTAATTTTTATTGATTTTTATAGGCTAAAGTTCGTAATAAAATAATCAGAGAGAAATGTAAATTTTTATTATCAAACATGACTGAGATTTCAAGATACGCGGCAAAATAGACAAACTTTTTTTTTTTTTTTTAGAAGCCACTAAACCTCCTCGGTATTCATGTGTAAAAGCTTTCACAACTTGTTTCGTGGCTCTGTGATGAGACATCACATTATGAAAGTTCATGCTCTGCAGCTTAGTTCATCCATATTCATTCAGTAGCAGGCCAAAACCGTCGGAGATCCGGGCAATGCCGCAAAATATGAATGATACACTAAATCGCGATCTCCTGACAATTTCAAATTGGGGTCATGCTAATAAGGTCAATTTTAATGCACGAAAGACCCAATGTGCTATGCTCACGCACAGACGTATGACCGGACATGCTGCTCCATCTGTAAACATGGATGGTATAGATATTGAGGAATCAGAAGCTCTTGATGCTCTTGGAATGAAAATTCATTTTGATGTTCGATTAAATGGTCACATTTTTCATGTCTCAAAAGAAGCATTCAAGTGCCTCGGCTTTTTAAGACGGTGTAGGACATACTTCACTCCATCTAATCTCCTTAATATTTATACCACCTTTATCCGACCAAAAACGGAATACAACTCTCTTGTATGGGCCGGTGCTGCAAAATCTATTTTGAAGTTACTCGACCGCGTACAGGATAGGGCGAAGAAGCTTATCGGTGACAGTAGGGTAGGCAAATCTATTGACTCACTGGAGCATCGACACAATGTTGGGTGTGTTTCTTTGTTCTATCGCTACTACATTGGAATGTGTCAGGGAACTTGTTCCCGAAACCCGTCACTTTTCACGTACAACACGCTCTTCATCTCAAGAGCACATCCTTTTGTGGTCGATATATCAGTGAACCGCAGCACGCATTACAGAGAGAATTCGTACTTTAGCCGTACTGTTCGCATGTGGAATAAACTCCCCGAAGAGGTCTTTCCTGCCACTTTCAATGTGTCAAGGTTCAAATCGAATGTCCACAAACACTACTCCCTTTATCTTCCTTCCCAAAACCTATTTTCCTAGTTCCAGCTCAATGCTTTGCATACGTAGGGGTCATCCCCTGAGTGCTGGTCCTAATTAAAAAAAAAAAAAAAAAAAACACTGTTCAGTACATTAGCAAAACGCGTAATTAGTGGGATGTAAAAGAATTAAGCCTTTGATAAAGGGTGTTTTTTATAGAGTGTCACACCTTTGAGCTGGCACCACTGCTTTATTTGAGCACCCTTTTAACAGCTGATAATTGGTTTTTGTTTAGTTTGCTTTGATATTTCATTATGAATCGACTTACACCAGAGCAACGCGTGAAAATTGTTGAAATTTTTGATCAAAATAATTGTTGTATTCGTCAAACTCATCGTGCAGCGGGCGCTACAATTGATTTACTCAAAGAAACTTTTTATGAAAAAATAATTTCACGTAATAGCTCAAATAATTGTACACCAAGATCGTGTGATTTAACCCCATTAGATTATTTTCTTTGGTGTTATGTTAAGTCACTTGTCTTCGTGGATAAACCACAAACAATTGAACACAAGGAAATTAACATTCGAAATACGGCCGCAAATGCTGCGAAATATTGTTGAAAATAGGTGTTCTAGATTGCGCCTTCTACGCGCCAGCCGTGGCGGCCACATGGCAGAAATCATATTTAAACATTTATTTCATAAAATTTTCTTTCAAATAAAGCCCGTTTCTTTGATACTTAAAAATATATTTCCTTGTTTTATTATGATTTAAACTTGTGTCACTCTATAAAAAACACCCTTTATATAAATTCAACCTCCATTTTCTCTATCCTATTCATTTTCCTAAGTTCTGGCGCAACAAAAGGTTTATATTGCAGTTCTCACGTAATTGCTACTTAATAATGTTTTTTTTTAGAATAATTTCACGATGTTTAATGCATTTTAAATTGTTTCTAACAGAAATACCTCTATATTTGCGTATAGTACTGATCTGAACTTTCCTTCAAGTAATCATACGGGTCTTCACCGTCATTCTTAAGGAACATTATATGAGACTAAACATTGTTTTAAAGATGTGATCAACAAATAGAAGGCCGAAATAATATCAGTGTCTGTTTATATTTAATTAGAAATGTGTTTCCAAGAGCAATTTCTATTAATTTCATAAACTTTATTTCGATATAAAATTGTTTGGCTTTATTCTGTTATTGTTGTTGTAGTCTTAACAAACCGATTGCCTACAATTCCAATTGATGTGCTAACTTTTTATTGAAGATACAATAATTAACAAAGTATAGCAAAAAAAAATAATTTTCCGGAAAGTATGCCAACAATGTTTGATATTAAGAGTATCGATCTTATGCTTGGTAATATGTGGATGTGTTTGTGTATGTGTATATGTATAGTAAATATAAAGAAGTAAATGATTCTTTGGTTAACGTGCCTTACCTGCTATAAGCAACAATTCAAGTAAAATAAAATAAACACCCTCTTGACATATTTGACGAGTCCTTCCTACAAATCGTTTAAATTCATTTATTTGTCTACAGTTTCTTTAATTTTCTGATTTCTCCCTGATTTAAGTAGTTGCCGTTGCTAAATAAATTGCTAAATAAATACCAATCAATTTAATGTTACTTTATTTTATAATAATAACAAAGTTTTTCAAACTGTTTGACTAATAAATCAACAAAAATCAAATATCCAAATAAACAGTAGAACTTGCAAACAATTAATATAAGCTATTGTTTCGGGGCTAAATGAAAAAAATTTCTATAACAATGAAATTAAAACCTTGAGCTCTTCATGACTTTTACACAAATTAAACCAAAGTAACAAATCAAGCCTGTACATGTTTGATCTGTTTAATTTGGCACAAAAAAAAAAAAAAAAAAAATATAAGAAAAATCAATTTCATTAGATTTGTGTTATTATGACCGAATGAACATTTAACACATTTAGTGTTTTATATTCTGCGTCGTCATTGTGTTTTCAATGGAATTGTATTTATAAATGAGCAATTGTTTTTCATTTTGAACTGTTTTGGTTATAACTCATCATGTCGGCTTTTAGCCGAAATGTGTTGACTATTAATCATTGCAACATATTTAGCTAAACATTAACCTGTGTATACTCTTTGGGTTGAATCGACCCAATTTCTATTTGTTAATAAAATTTTGACATTGAATTGTTTTAGCAGAATATATAATTTTAGTTCTAACACATAGATTTCTTTTTATTAAACTGAATTTTGATAACTAATTTGTTACAGTTTCTTCCAATAAAGAGTAATTAACCTGTTTATGTTCGTCCTTTTGTACAGAAACTATTAATAATTATAAATTATATGAACTATAATTTTTTACTTACTAACCTGAAGAAGGGGAAAGAGCTTTCTGCTGAGCAGATACTGAATGTTTCGGGCCTAATGGATGGCTTCCATTCCCGTTATCTAAAACTGGTGGTAAAATATATTTCGAAAAATTCTTACTCAAGAATTCGTTTTCATTCTTAATATCTTTGTGTTCATTTCAGTTTGTTTTCCAGAACTTTCTTCTGTCACGTTTTTTTCGTGATGACATTTCATTATCCTCTCTTTTTTATAATTATTTCTGACGAATCTATATAGAGGAATACCGAAATATTTAAAATCAAAATAAGTACCACTGTTCTGTTCGTTGATTTTTCTATATACAGATCGGTCTCGGTGATTAATTTCGTTCCCTTTGCCATTTTTTTATTGGGTTTAAAGAAATCGAATGAACGAGTGGTGTGGTGGTCGTGGCCATATAAAATAGAAGTTTTTTTTTTATTTCTTTTAATTCCCTGATGATTCTTTTAACCGACGAAGGAAGGAGCTGTGGTGTACATTATCTGCGAGCTGTATCAATCGCTTTCGCAAGAGTTTTTTACGGATCAGTGCTATGCCTTCATCTATTAAAAATGTCAACAACAATGAATAAAATGTCATACAAAAGCACATCAGAGAAATTTATGATGATGTTTGAATTGCTCTGACCATGCTTTGAACCCAGGCCCTAAGTCAACGCGCTAATTTTTTTAGTCAACACCCCCTAAATTGCTTTAATAAATAAAGAAAAAATGGTGGGCTAAACTTTTGTATTTTAATGCATCATAGAGCAAATCATTGGCAAACTTCTTTTCTTTTGTATTTCTCAAATGATTTTTGAAAGCTGTTGCAGAAGTTTTTCAACTTTTCAAAAGTATAGTTGAATTCTACCGAATATAAATAATAAATGAAAGCAAGCATAGAGAAATGAATAGCAAACAACAAAAATTAATAAATGTAAACTTTTTTAATTAAATTTGGAAAATATTTAATACTAGCTGAACCCGGTGTGCTTCGCTACCCCCCCTCATTATAAAATAAAATTAAAAGTATTTATATATAATATTGTGAAAATTTAACGACGATCGGTCCAGTAGTTAAGACTATATTACGATTTTTAATTTTCCTAAAAAGGGGCGTGGTCGCACCCACTTTTCTCCTGGTACGTATTCCAAATTACCACATTACCAAATATCATCGACGTAAGTCAAAAAATGCCCAAAATATGTCGATTTAAATTTGTGGGTTATATGGGCGGTTCCACGTCTCTTTATCCAATCAAAACTTCATGTAGCCTATTATTCCTTCCAGAGGCACAGTAACATGCAGTGAAAATTTCAGGAAGATCGGTTCAAGGGTTTGGTTTTCCTAAAAAGGGGCGTGGTCTCACCCACTTTTCTCCTGGTACGTATTCCTAATTATGCCAATACCATATGTACCAAATATCATCGACGTAGGTCAAAAAACGCCCAAAATATGGCGATTAAAATTTTTTGTATTAAATTTTGCGTTAAAAATGGAATAAAGTGCTCCAATGCACTTGAAATGTTGACCGTCGCATTAGGCGAGTCCACTTTGTCTCAGAAAAGTGTTTATAAGTGATACAAGCGCTATACAGAAGGCCTAGAAGATGTTGATGCCGATGAGCCTCCTGCAGTTGCAACCACGTCAAAAAGTGAAGAAAACATTGAAACAGTGAAAAAAATTGTTCTGGAAAATTGTCGAATCACTATTAGGGAAGTTGCAAAGGATGTTGGCATATCAATCGGCTCATGCCATGCAATTTTCTCGAATGTTTTTTTGGCATGAAACGTGTGACAACGACTTGCTAAATTATGAGCAAAAGCAACATGTGTATTTTAAATTGTATTTGTGTTATACGTTTTCAACATATTTATGTTTATGGGTTTGTAATCATTTACGTTTATTGCATGTTTTGTGCGTGACCATACCAACCAGTTGAATTTTCTTGCGCATCTTTTCAATTTGTTAACGAGAGAAGAAAGGGAAATGAAAATGCGATCAATAATTTTTGTACACGTTGCCATAACTTTTTTATTTTTAAACTTTAAATTTGGATGCCTGCTTTTCAAGTGAAAAAACTACACACAAAAAATAAGCCAAAATATACGTTTCATATTAAATATTTTTGCAATAAAAGATAACACAACTACAATGTTTATAAATATTTAAAAAATGTAAAAAAATTAATTTAATAAAAAAAATTTTGCAAAAAAAAAAAACTTTACACTTAAAGCACTTTTTTAATTTATGACTTCTTTTGTTTAAGATATAAAATGTTTAAAAATTAGTAACAAAATTTTCTCAAAAAAAAAAAAAAAATAATAACTCTCCTATTGATCCTTCCTGACCATCGCAAATATTCTGAGAAAATTTCTGAAAGATTAGCTAACTGCGCAGAAAAAAATATTTAATTTTTTTTCAATTAACCCTTTAATTAAAAATATAAAAAAATTTGATTAAATATTTAATTAAATTTTTAATTGTAATAAATAATTTTAGTTAATAAATGTTTAAAATATTAATTGATACTATTAATTTGTTTACTGGTGCAAATTTAATTAAATTATTAATTGTTATCACAAATTTTTTAATTGAAATCAATTTTTATTTTTTTTTCTGTGTGGTTTAGGAGTCCATAGCTTTTAAACATACAAACTAACAAACATTCAATTATATATACATATATTGAAGATAGAAGAAAATAGAGAGAAGAGAAATCTTGCTTAATAATTAAATATTAAACAGAATTTTTTTCTATTTGGTAAGAAATACTAACATATATATATATATATATATGTAGTTCTTGTTATTTTACTAGGTAGTCAAGATTGTCATAAATAAGTTTATAAAAATATTTTATTATAAATATTTTTAAACTAAAATAAAAATGCAAAGCCAAAAGTTTATAACTTATTTGTCATTTACATACAAGCCATGCATACACACACATACATAAATATATTTACTCTTGTTAAGCAATTGTCAAAAATAAAATATACATTTTTGCCTGCAGTATTATATCTGCATAGCAATAAAATATACTTCTAAATATTTGTATATAAATGAATAAAACTAAGGAGAAAATATTTCTCTAATGCGCATAAATATTTATGTTTGTTTGTTTTAAATTGTTAAATTTGTCTTTCTTCTTTATTCTAAAATATTATTTTTCCACCTTGAAAATGTTTATTATTGATTTGTATTATTTAATGAATTATTTATTTGACGATTGCATAGCTGAAATGAAAGTTACCCTAATGTTACACGTGATCGTAAACTACTAAAGGATGTTTTTTATAGAGTGACACAAGTTTAATTCACAACAAAACAAGGAAATATATTTTTTAGTATCAAAGAAACGGGTTTTATTTGAAAGAAAATTGTATCAAATTAATTTTTAAATATGATTTCTGCCATGTGGCCGCCAAGGCTGTCGCGCAGAAAGCGCAATCCGAAACACCAATTTTCAACAACTTTTCGCAGCATTTGCGGCCATATTTCGAATGTTAATTTCTAGGTGTTCAATTGTTTATGGTTTATCGGCATAGACAAGTGACTGAACATAACACCAAAGAAAACAATCTAATGGGGTTAAATCACACGATCTTGATGGCGAATTAATTGGGCCATTACGGGAAATTATTTTTTTCAACAAAAGTTTCTTTGAGTAAATCAATTGTAGCGCACGCTGCACGATGAGTTTGATGAATAGAACAATTATTTTGGTTAAAAATTTCAACAATTTGCACGCGTTGCTCTTTTGTAAGTCGATTCTTAATGAAATTTCAAACAAAAAGCAACTTTCAACTGTTAAATGGGTGCTCAAATAAAGCAGTGATGCCAACTCAAAGTTGTGACACTCTATAAAAAACACCCTTCTTTTAAGTAACATCTAAGTGCTGTTTGCTTAAATGCATTGTTATGCAATGGAAGATCTTTTTATCCGCTGCCCAACACAAAAATACACTTCTCTTGTAAACAATTTATATCACTTTAATACTCCCTTATGGAAGTTAAGGATGGAATAAACAAGTTCTATAAATTATTCAAATTAAGAATCTGAAGATTATTTTCAATATTCCCAAAATAATTCCCTCGACAGATTTGCATGCTATGACAGGTCGAAAACCTATAGCAACTTTTATTTAATATATGACTCTATAATTTTTTCCTATGTGTAGATATTAACATTTTTAACACTTTAGATGATTGGATATCGATGGCTATATGATCTATTTGTATATACGTCATGTCAGATTTCGGCACATTTGATTTTATATTTATCTTGAATGTAATTTTCTTGTTCCAAGGATCAATATAAAATTTCACTATTCTGGGCCTTAAGTTTACGTAAAAATAAGTTTTTACAGTTGCGCTGGCGGGTAGTGATGGAGATGATAAATTAATTTTAGATGAAAAGGATCATCAAGTTATTACAGAGGATATAGAGAACAATGCAGATGTTGTTATATCTAGTTTATCTTTCGCAAGACATCAGGGGCCAAATCACCGCATACGATATCGAATTAACTATCGTATCGAATAACATTACGATACGTGTCCAATAAGCTAATTATGGCATACGATGCGTCAAATTACGATACAATTTATTCGATATCGTATGCGATAATACCAAAATGAAAAATTTCGATAAATTTTGTTCGATATCGTATGCGGTGATTTGGCCCCAGGTCTCTCCTATGGAGTTGGAATCTATTTTCAGATAGGGAAACCCTGAATATGTAGAAATATTTAAAATTAAATAGCAGTTAACAGAGCACTGGTAAACATTAGGCATTCCTAGTAAAATTTGATGAAATTCATTTAGAATGAAGATAAGAATTCATTATGGAAAAGTGGTGATGTAAACGAATATCCTTCATGTAAACAAAAACTGTTCAAGGACTATCATGCAGAAGAGGTGGGATATCAGAAGTTATATCAAAAATATTTTTTGAAATTTGCACATTAAAAATATTCCTGGAGAAGATCAGTGATTTTGATATGAGACGTACTCTGCCACCACACAACACGCGGAAGACTGAAAAAATTTAAAGATTTATTTGAGCATGTACTCAAGAATTTATGTTTTGAAATTTTATTTATTTGTTGCGGGTTAGCAATACCAACGAAATATATATTTATATTTTGCTAGCCCGCAACAAATAAAAAAAATGTAATACTTTTGAAAAATTTATAATATTTGTAATGGTCCATCTCGTAGACGTCATTGCACCTTAACTAGGACTACAACTAATTATAAATGTATTTGTAATTTCTTATGTTTGGAAAATGTCTGTTGTCAGCAGTTACTGCCTCTAACGATTGCTTATGTTCAGTTGTATTTAAAATTGTGAAAATTTTTATACACTTTATTGTTTGTCACTGATTTAGACCAATGAGAAATTAAAGCCAAGAATCAATACTTATTGACTACGTAAATCCGATTTCTCAATTGTATTTGAGAATTTTTCTATAAAATTTTAAAAATTAAAATTGTGTACATTTTGATTAACTCTATGGGAATTTGGCAATTTGTGGGAATATTTTATGGGAATTTGGCCATTTGTGGGCATATTTTTTGGGAATTTGGCCATTTTTGGGCATATTTTGTGGGAATTTGGCCATTTGTGGGCATATTTTATGGGAATTTGGCCATTTGTGGGCACATTTTTGTTTGTCACTCATTTGGACCACTGGGAAATTAAAGCCAAGGGTCCATACTTATAGACTACATAAGTCCGATTTTTCAATTGTATTTGAGAACTTTTCTATAAAATTTTAAAAATTTAAATTGTGTACATTTTGATGAACTCTATGGGAATTTGGCCATTTGTGGGCATATTTTGTGGGAATTTGGCCATTTGTGCGCATATTTTATGGGAATTTGGCCATTTGTGGGCATATTTTGTGGGAATTTGGCCATTTGTGCGCATATTTTATGGGAATTTGGCCATTTGTGGGCACATTTTTGTTTGTCACTCATTTGGACCACTGGGAAATTAAAGCCAAGGGTCCATACTTATAGACTACATAAGTCCGATTTTTCAATTGTATTTGAGAACTTTTCTATAAAATTTTAAAAATTTAAATTGTGTACATTTTGATGAACTCTATGGGAATTTGGCCATTTGTGGGCATATTTTGTGGGAATTTGGCCATTTGTGGGCATATTTTTTGGGAATTTGGCCATTTTTGGGCATATTTTGTGGGAATTTGGCCATTTGTGGGCATATTTTATGGGAATTTGGCCATTTGTGGGCACATTTTTGTTTGTCACTCATTTGGACCACTGGGAAATTAAAGCCAAGGGTCCATACTTATAGACTACATAAGTCCGATTTTTCAATTGTATTTGAGAACTTTTCTATAAAATTTTAAAAATTTAAATTGTGTACATTTTGATGAACTCTATGGGAATTTGGCCATTTGTGGGCATATTTTGTGGGAATTTGGCCATTTGTGGGCATATTTTTTGGGAATTTGGCCATTTTTGGGCATATTTTGTGGGAATTTGGCCATTTGTGGGCATATTTTATGGGAATTTGGCCATTTGTGGGCACATTTTTGTTTGTCACTCATTTGGACCACTGGGAAATTAAAGCCAAGGGTCCATACTTATAGACTACATAAGTCCGATTTCTCAATTGTATTTGAGAATTTTTCTATAAAATTTTAAAAATTTAAATTGTGTACATTTTGATGAACTCTATGGGAATTTGGCCATTTGTGGGCATATTTTGTGGGAATTTGGCCATTTGTGCGCATATTTTATGGGAATTTGGCCATTTGTGGGCACATTTTTGTTTGTCACTCATTTGGACCACTGGGAAATTAAAGCCAAGGGTCCATACTTATAGACTACATAAGTCCGATTTCTCAATTGTATTTGTAGTAGAATGTAGAATTTAAGTAGCTTTATAAAAATTGTCAATATAGAAAAAATATAATTAATGATATATGTATTTGAGTCAGTAGTATAAAAACGAATAAAGAGAAAAGGTTATAACGTCAGGTGTGGTTGAACGAAAATTTAAATTGAAAAAAAAAAAAACTTAAGCCGGCAAAAAAAAACTGAAGAAAATAATTAAGAGAAAATGAGTTCGAGAGAAGAAATTTCAATGGAATTGAGAAATATGGGTATAAATATTCCGGAATCTGCAACAATTACACAGATGAAGGCTCTATTAAAAAGTGTAATTGGAGCCAACACATCTTCAAAAGAAAATGTGAACATGCAGAATAATATCGAAACTCAATGCATCGATGACAACGAAAATGAGACTGAAGAAGAATTGAATTTGATTGAACTGCAATTAAATCGTCGCTTGCGAATACTGAAATTGCAAGAAGAAATCAAGACATTGGAAGGATGTACTAATAGGAATGGCGACAGAACAGATATTAGGTTTGTTGATATTGAAGGCGCCATTAACAAATTTAGCGGAGATGGCTGTATTGACGTACGGAAGTGGATTTGTGATTTTGAAGAAGTATCTTTAATGCATAAGTGTACACTAGAACAAAAAATTTTGTTTGCAAGACAATTGATGACTGGAAGTGCGAAAATTTTTGTGAGAATGGCTTCTGCTACTTCGTGGGAAGATTTGAAATTGAAACTAATAAATGAGTTTCATAATCCTTTAAGTATCAGAGATGTTATTAAGAAATTAGAAAGAAGAGTGTGGAATCGAAAGGAAGAATCACTATACCATTATGTTTTAATAATGCAAGAAACTGGAAATGGATTAATAGATGAGAACGACTTGATTCAATTTATAATAGATGGAATATGTGATAAATCGCCAGCTATATCGATGTTTTATAACATATCTTCGATCACTGAATTGAAAAAGCTTATACCACGCTACGAAAAAATTATGCAAGATATTAGACCTAAAGTATCCATTAAACAAGATGATATTCGATGTTATAATTGTTCTGGAATCGGGCACTACGCACAGGCTTGTACAAAGGATAAACGTCCGAAGGGTTCTTGTTTCAAGTGCGGTGTGGTAGGACATCTTTATGCAAAGTGCCCTCTTAGAACAGTAGCTACAATACATGATAATGCCTTTCAGAAAATAGATTTTAATGTACAGGTAAGAGTTGTTTTTTACAGAAATGATCATAATGTAAAAATCGATGTTGCATCTTCTCTTCTTGATACCGGTAGTCCTAGTAACTTTTTGCGAAAATCAGTGGTACCGCTTGCATATATTGATAACACACATTTAATGGAATTCAGAGGAGTAGGTAGTGGATTATTATTAACATGTGGAATATTATGAGCTGACGTAGCATTTGCTGGGCAATGTAGGAAAGTAGATTTATACATTGTGCCAGATGACCAAATTCCTTATAATTTAATTCTTGGTAGAGATTTTATGAATTTGTTTTCAATATCTTTATATATTAATAATAAAAATAAAATTAGTTCTGATGTTGAAAAAAAAAATGATTATTTTGAAACCAAGAATTTGATAAAAAGTAATGTTGAGGTATTTAAAGAATTTAAAAGAATGTGTAATATAGAACTTGGAAGAGACCAGATAAATATTGGAGAGAATACAGCGTCAGGTATAAGAAATAAGATAGTGGGTTTGGTGGAATCAGAATATTTATCTAAAATGAATGTTAATAGTGTGCCTAATGGATTTGAGGCTAAAATTTTGATGAATGCATCGAATACTACGTTTTGCTCCCCCAGACGTTTGTCTTTTACTGAAAAGAAAGAAGTTACGCGTATTTTAGATGATTTATTATCTAAAGGTATAATAAGGCATAGCGATTCGCCGTATGCTTCTCCTATTGTTCTAACGAAGAAAAAAAGTGGGGAGACAAGGATGTGTATTGATTATAGGGCTCTGGATAAATTAGTAGTGAGAGATAATTATCCTTTACCACTAATAGAAGATTGCTTAGAACATTTAGAAGGCAAGCAGTATTTTACGATTATGGATTTAAAATCCGGATTTCATCAGGTACGATTGGCTGAGGAATCGGTGAAATATACATCTTTTGTGGTCCCGAATGGACAGTATGAGTTTTTAAGATTACCATTTGGATTGAAAAATGGACCTGCAATTTTTCAACGTTTTGTAAATAAAATTTTTTGTGACTTTGTAAAAAAAGGGAATATAGTTTTGTATATGGATGACATTTTGTTGGCCACAAGTACTATAGAGGAACACTTAGAGCTTCTGAGTAAGGTTTTATCACGTTTATCAGAGAATGGATTGGAACTTAAGCTTAAGAAGTGCAAATTTGTTTACACTGAGGTTGATTATTTGGGATACTCGGTAAGCAAATATGGCATAAGGCCATCTCTAAGTCATATTAGGGCTATGTCGGAGTATCCAGAACCTAGAAATACGAAGGAAGTAAAATCGTTTTTAGGGCTTTGCTCATATTTTCGAAAATTTGTTAAACATTTTTCGATAATTGCTCTTCCACTGTACGAAATGACAAAAGATGGTGTAGGATTTTTATTTACAGAGGATTGTCGTAAAGCATTTATAAGGCTAAAGGCAATTTTAACATCGGGTCCTATTTTGGCTATTTATAATCCTGCAAGAGAAACTGAGTTACATTGCGATGCAAGTGCAGTGGGATTTGGATCGATTTTAATGCAAAAACAAGATGATGGAGAATATCATCCAGTTTTTTACTTTTCAAGGAAGACAACAGATGCCGAAACTAGATACCATAGCTTTGAATTAGAGACGCTAGCTATTATATATTCACTGCGCAGATTTAAAGTGTATTTAAAGGGAATTAAATTTGTCATTATAACAGATTGTAACTCATTGAGTTTAACCTTGAATAAGGGAACAGTTAACAATCGTATAGCCAGATGGGCATTGGAACTTGAGAATTTCAACTATAGCATTAGGCATAGACCAGGCAGTAGGATGAATCATGTGGACGCATTATCTAGAAGTAAGTTTGATTGCGAGGGAGTTGTTACGACAATAGAAAATGAAGATATTGATTTTCAGCTTCATGCCATGCAGTCTAGGGATAAGAAGATATGCGACCTGAAGGTTTGTTTAGAAAAAGAAAATTTGCCGGATTTTGAGATGGATAATGGGGATATTTACAGAAAGGATGGTAATAACCTGAGATTATATGTTCCTAAGGAAATGGAAGTTGAATTTATTAGACATATTCATGAACAAATTGGTCATTTGGGGACCGAGAAATGTTACCTAAAAATGAGGGATAATTATTGGTTTCCCAATATGAAACAGAAAATTGATAGTTTTGGCAAGAACTGCATAAAATGTATTATGTACTCGGCTCCACAAAGACCGAATGCAAGAATATTACACAGCATTCCTAAAATCCCTCAACCTTTCCATACAGTTCATTTAGACCATCTTGGCCCACTTCCTTCTCTACAGTCAAAGAGAAAACATATCCTATTAGTTGTAGATGCATTTACAAAGTTTACAAGGCTATATCCGGTACTGACGACAAGCACAAAAGAAGTAAATGCAGCCCTAACAAAGTATTTTGACTACTATAGTAGACCTGTTAGGTGTATTACAGACCGTGGCAGTTGTTTTACATCAAGGGAATTTGAAGAATTCATGGCTAAAAAGAATATCAATCATGTTAAAGTGGCAGTACATTCGCCTCAGGCTAATGGGCAAGTAGAACTGGTGAATAGAGTATTAATAGGAATGTTAGCTAAGTATAGCGAACCTGTTGCCCATGCTGATTGGGCCAAGCAGTTAAGTAAGATAGAGTTCGCTATAAACAATACGGTTAACAGATCGATTGGTACGACACCAAGCAAAGCATTATTTGGTACAGGTCAGAGGGGAGTGATAGTAGATAAAATATCAGAGTACTTAGACGAGAACTTTGCAGCCCCGGGGAAATGTATTGAGGCCATACGAAGTAATGTTGAATCAAATATAAGAAAATCACAGGAATACAATGAGAAAAGGGCACTAGCACGAGGAGATAAAGTAAAGTCATATGAAAAAGGGGATTTTGTAGTAATTAGGAATGTTGACAGCTCAGTTGGTGTGAATAAGAAGCTTCTTCCGAAATATAAGGGACCGTATGTAGTGCATAAGGTATTACCAAATGATCGCTATGTAATAAAGGATATTGAAAATTGTCAAATAACACAAATTCCGTATGATGGTATAATTGAAGCATGCAACATCAAGAAGTGGAGAGAAAATTATGATCATGAGAAGGACAGCTCTACCTAGATTTTTATTTATTTATGGATAGTTATAGGCAAATTTGTATGTATGTATGTTTGATCGGGGTCGATCATAGGTCAGATTGGCCGAGTTGTAGTAGAATGTAGAATTTAAGTAGCTTTATAAAAATTGTCAATATAGAAAAAATATAATTAATGATATATGTATTTGAGTCAGTAGTATAAAAACGAATAAAGAGAAAAGGTTATATATTTGAGAATTTTTCTATAAAATTTTAAAAATTAAAATTGTGTACATTTTGATGAACTCTATGGGAATTTGGCCATTTGTGGCAACATTTTTTGGGAATTTGGCCATTTGTGGGCATATTTTATGGGAATTTAGCCATTTGTGGGCACATTTTTGTTTGTCACTCATTTGGACCACTGGGAAATTAAAGCCAAGGGTCCATACTTATAGACTACATAAGTCCGATTTCTCAATTGTATTTGAGAATTTTTCTATAAAATTTTAAAAATTAAAATTGTGTACATTTTGATGAACTCTATGGGAATTTGGCCATTTGTGGGCATATTTTGTGGGAATTTGGCCATTTGTGCGCATATTTTATGGGAATTTGGCCATTTGTGGGCACATTTTTGTTTGTCACTCATTTGGACCACTGGGAAATTAAAGCCAAGGGTCCATACTTATAGACTACATAAGTCCGATTTCTCAATTGTATTTGAGAATTTTTCTATAAAATTTTAAAAATTAAAATTGTGTACATTTTGATGAACTCTATGGGAATTTGGCCATTTGTGGGCACATTTTTGTTTGTCACTCATTTGGACCACTGGAAAATTAAAGCCAAGGGTCCATACTTATAGACTACATAAGTCCGATTTCTCAATTGTATTTGAGAATTTTTCTATAAAATTTTAAAAATTAAAATTGTGTACATTTTGATGAACTCTATGGGAATTTGGCCATTTGTGGGCATATTTTGTGGGAATTTGGCCATTTGTGCGCATATTTTATGGGAATTTGGCCATTTGTGGGCACATTTTTGTTTGTCACTCATTTGGACCACTGGGAAATTAAAGCCAAGGGTCCATACTTATAGACTACATAAGTCCGATTTCTCAATTGTATTTGAGAATTTTTCTATAAAATTTTAAAAATTAAAATTGTGTACATTTTGATGAACTCTATGGGAATTTGGCCATTTGTGGGCACATTTTTGTTTGTCACTCATTTGGACCACTGGAAAATTAAAGCCAAGGGTCCATACTTATAGACTACATAAGTCCGATTTCTCAATTGTATTTGAGAATTTTTCTATAAAATTTTAAAATTTTAAATTGTGTACATTTTGATGAACTCTATGGGAATTTGGCCATTTGTGGGCATATTTTGTGGGAATTTGGCCATTTGTGCGCATATTTTATGGGAATTTGGCCATTTGTGGGCACATTTTTGTTTGTCACTCATTTGGACCACTGGGAAATTAAAGCCAAGGGTCCATACTTATAGACTACATAAGTCCGATTTCTCAATTGTATTTGAGAATTTTTCTATAAAATTTTAAAAATTTAAATTGTGTACATTTTGATGAACTCTATGGGAATTTGGCCATTTGTGGGCATATTTTGTGGGAATTTGGCCATTTGTGCGCATATTTTATGGGAATTTGGCCATTTGTGGGCACATTTTTGTTTGTCACTCATTTGGACCACTGGGAAATTAAAGCCAAGGGTCCATACTTATAGACTACATAAGTCCGATTTCTCAATTGTATTTGAGAATGTTTCTATAAAATTTTAAAAATTAAAATTGTGTACATTTTGATGAACTCTATGGGAATTTGGCCATTTGTGGGCATATTTTGTGGGAATTTGGCCATTTGTGGGCATATTTTATGGGAATTTGGCCATTTGTGGGCACATTTTTTTGGAATTTGGCCATTTGTGGGCATATTTTGTGGGAGTTTGGCCATTTGTGGGCATATTTTATGGGAATTTGGCCATTTGTGGGCACATTTTTGTTTGTCACTCATTTGAACCACTGGGAAATTAAAGCCAAGGGTCCATACTTATAGACTACATAAGTCCGATTTCTCAATTGTATTTGAGAATTTTTCTATAAAATTTTAAAAATTTAAATTGTGTACATTTTGATGAACTCTATGGGAATTTGGCCATTTGTGGGCATATTTTGTGGGAATTTGGCCATTTGTGGGCATATTTTATGGGAATTTGGCCATTTGTGGGCACATTTTTTTGGAATTTGGCCATTTGTGGGCATATTTTGTGGGAGTTTGGCCATTTGTGGGCATATTTTATGGGAATTTGGCCATTTGTGGGCACATTTTTGTTTGTCACTCATTTGGACCACTGGGAAATTAAAGCCAAGGGTCCATACTTATAGACTACATAAGTCCGATTTCTCAATTGTATTTGAGAATTTTTCTATAAAATTTTAAAAATTTAAATTGTGTACATTTTGATGAACTCTATGGGAATTTGGCCATTTGTGGGCATATTTTGTGGGAATTTGGCCATTTGTGGGCATATTTTATGGGAATTTGGCCATTTGTGGGCATATTTTGTGGGAATTTGGCCATTTGTGGGCATATTTTGTGGGAGTTTGGCCATTTGTGGGCATATTTTATGGGAATTTGGCCATTTGTGGGCACATTTTTGTTTGTCACTCATTTGGACCACTGGGAAATTAAAGCCAAGGGTCCATACTTATAGACTACATAAGTCCGATTTCTCAATTGTATTTGAGAATTTTTCTATAAAATTTTAAAAATTAAAATTGTGTACATTTTGATGAACTCTATGGGAATTTGGCCATTTGTGGGCATATTTTATGGGAATTTGGCCATTTGTGGGCACATTTTTTTGGAATTTGGCCATTTGTGGGCATATTTTGTGGGAGTTTGGCCATTTGTGGGCATATTTTATGGGAATTTGGCCATTTGTGGGCACATTTTTGTTTGTCACTCATTTGGACCACTGGGAAATTAAAGCCAAGGGTCCATACTTATAGACTACATAAGTCCGATTTCTCAATTGTATTTGAGAAATTTTCTATAAAATTTTAAAAATTTAAATTGTGTACATTTTGATGAACTCTATGGGAATTTGGCCATTTGTGGGCATATTTTGTGGGAGTTTGGCCATTTGTGGGCATATTTTATGGGAATTTGGCCATTTGTGGGCACATTTTTTTGGAATTGGCCATTTGTGGGCATATTTTGTGGGAGTTTGGCCATTTGTGGGCATATTTTATGGGAATTTGGCCATTTGTGGGCACATTTTTGTTTGTCACTCATTTGGACCACTAGGAAATTAAAGCCAAGGGTCCATACTTATAGACTACATAAGTCCGATTTCTCAATTGTATTTGAGAATTTTTCTATAAAATTTTAAAAATTAAAATTGTGTACATTTTGATGAACTCTATGGGAATTTGGGCATTTGTGGGCATATTTTGTGGGAATTTGGCCATTTGTGGGCATATTTTATGGGAATTTGGCCATTTGTGGGCACATTTTTTTGGAATTTGGCCATTTGTGGGCATATTTTGTGGGAGTTTGGCCATTTGTGGATATATTTTATGGGAATTTGGCCATTTGTGGGCACATTTTTGTTTGTCACTCATTTGGACCACTGGGAAATTAAAGCCAAGGGTCCATACTTATAGACTACATAAGTCCGATTTCTCAATTGTATTTGAGAATTTTTCTATAAAATTTTAAAAATTAAAATTGTGTACATTTTGATGAACTCTATGGGAATTTGGCCATTTGTGGGCATATTTTATGGGAATTTGGCCATTTGTGGGCACATTTTTATGGAATTTGGCCATTTGTGGGCATATTTTGTGGGAGTTTGGCCATTTGTGGGCATATTTTATGGGAATTTGGCCATTTGTGGGCACATTTTTGTTTGTCACTCATTTGGGCCACTGGGAAATTAAAGCCAAGGGTCCATACTTATAGACTACGTAAGTCCGATTTCTCAATTGTATTTGAGAATTTTTCTATAAAATTTAAAAAATTTAAATTGTGTACATTTTGATGAACTCTATTGGAATTTGGCCATTTGTGGGCATATTTTGTGGGAATTTGGCCATTTGTGGGCATATTTTATGGGAATTTGGCCATTTGTGGGCACATTTTTTTGGAATTTGGCCATTTGTGGGCATATTTTGTGGGAGTTTGGCCATTTGTGGGCATATTTTATGGGAATTTGGCAATTTGTGGGCACATTTTTGTTTGTCACTCATTTGGACCACTGGGAAATTAAAGCCAAGGGTCCATACTTATAGACTACATAAGTCCGATTTCTCAATTGTATTTGAGAATTTTTCTATAAAATTTTAAAAATTTAAATTGTGTACATTTTGATGAACTCTATGGGAATTTGGCCATTTGTGGGCATATTTTGTGGGAATTTGGCCATTTGTGGGCACATTTTTTTGGAATTTGGCCATTTGTGGGCATATTTTGTGGGAATTTGGCCATTTGTGGGCATATTTTGTGGGAGTTTGGCCATTTGTGGGCATATTTTATGTGAATTTGGCCATTTGTGGGCACATTTTTTTGGAATTTGGCCATTTGTGGGCATATTTTGTGGGAGTTTGGCCATTTGTGGGCATATTTTATGGGAATTTGGCCATTTGTGGGCACATTTTTTTGGAATTTGGCCATTTGTGGGCATATTTTATTGGAATTTGGCCATTTGTGGGCACATTTTTTTGGAATTTGGCCATTTGTGGGCATATTTTGTGGGAGTTTGGCCATTTGTGGGCATATTTTATGGGAATTTGGCCATTTGTGGGCACATTTTTGTTTGTCACTCATTTGGACCACTGGGAAATTAAAGCCAAGGGTCCATACTTATAGACTACATAAGTCCGATTTCTCAATTGTATTTGAGAATTTTTCTATAAAATTTTAAAAATTAAAATTGTGTACATTTTGATGAACTCTATGGGAATTTGGCCATTTGTGGGCATATTTTGTGGGAATTTGGCCATTTGTGGGCATATTTTATTGGAATTTGGCCATTTCTGGGCACATTTTTTTGGAATTTGGCCATTTGTGGGCATATTTTGTGGGAGTTTGGCCATTTGTGGGCATATTTTATGGGAATTTGGCCATTTGTGGGCACATTTTTGTTTGTCACTCATTTGGACCACTAGGAAATTAAAGCCAAGGGTCCATACTTATAGACTACATAAGTCCGATTTCTCAATTGTATTTGAGAATTTTTCTATAAAATTTTAAAAATTAAAATTGTGTACATTTTGATGAACTCTATGGGAATTTGGCCATTTGTGGGCATATTTTGTGGGAATTTGGCCATTTGTGGGCATATTTTATTGGAATTTGGCCATTTCTGGGCACATTTTTTTGGAATTTGGCCATTTGTGGGCATATTTTGTGGGAGTTTGGCCATTTGTGGGCATATTTTATGGGAATTTGGCCATTTGTGGGCACATTTTTGTTTGTCACTCATTTGGACCACTGGGAAATTAAAGCCAAGGGTCCATACTTATAGACTACATAAGTCCGATTTCTCAATTGTATTTGAGAATTTTTCTATAAAATTTTAAAAATTAAAATTGTGTACATTTTGATGAACTCTATGGGAATTTGGCCATTTGTGGGCATATTTTGTGGGAATTTGGCCATTTGTGGGCATATTTTATGGGAATTTGGCCATTTGTGGGCACATTTTTTTGGAATTTGGCCATTTGTGGGCATATTTTGTGGTAGTTTGGCCATTTGTGGGCATATTTTATGGGAATGTGGCCATTTGTGGGCACATTTTTGTTTGTCACTCATTTGGACCACTGGGAAATTAAAGCCAAGGGTCCATACTTATAGACTACATAAGTCCGATTTCTCAATTGTATTTGAGAATTTTTCTATAAAATTTTAAAAATTAAAATTGTGTACATTTTGATGAACTCTATGGGAATTTGGCCATTTGTGGGCATATTTTGTGGGAATTTGGCCATTTGTGGGCATATTTTATGGGAATTTGGCCATTTGTGGGCACATTTTTTTGGAATTTGGCCATTTGTGGGCATATTTTGTGGGAGTTTGGCCATTTGTGGGCATATTTTATGGGAATTTGGCCATTTGTGGGCACATTTTTGTTTGTCACTCATTTGGACCACTAGGAAATTAAAGCCAAGGGTCCATACTTATAGACTACATAAGTCCGATTTCTCAATTGTATTTGAGAATTTTTCTATAAAATTTTAAAAATTAAAATTGTGTACATTTTGATGAACTCTATGGGAGTTTGGGCATTTGTGGGCATATTTTGTGGGAATTTGGCCATTTGTGGGCATATTTTATGGGAATTTGGCCATTTGTGGGCACATTTTTTTGGAATTTGGCCATTTGTGGGCATATTTTGTGGGAGTTTGGCCATTTGTGGGCATATTTTATGGGAATTTGGCCATTTGTGGGCACATTTTTGTTTGTCACTCATTTGGACCACTGGGAAATTAAAGCCAAGGGTCCATACTTATAGACTACATAAGTCCGATTTCTCAATTGTATTTGAGAATTTTTCTATAAAATTTTAAAAATTAAAATTGTGTACATTTTGATGAACTCTATGGGAATTTGGCCATTTGTGGGCATATTTTGTGGGAATTTGGCCATTTGTGGGCATATTTTATGGGAATTTGGCCATTTGTGGGCACATTTTTTTGGAATTTGGCCATTTGTGGGCATATTTTGTGGGAGTTTGGCCATTTGTGGGCATATTTTATGGGAATTTGGCCATTTGTGGGCACATTTTTGTTTGTCACTCATTTGGACCACTGGGAAATTAAAGCCAAGGGTCCATACTTATAGACTACATAAGTCCGATTTCTCAATTGTATTTGAGAATTTTTCTATAAAATTTTAAAAATTAAAATTGTGTACATTTTGATGAACTCTATGGGAATTTGGCCATTTGTGGGCATATTTTGTGGGAATTTGGCCATTTGTGGGCATATTTTATGGGAATTTGGCCATTTGTGGGCACATTTTTTTGGAATTTGGCCATTTGTGGGCATATTTTGTGGGAGTTTGGCCATTTGTGGGCATATTTTATGGGAATTTGGCCATTTGTGGGCACATTTTTGTTTGTCACTCATTTGGACCACTGGGAAATTAAAGCCAAGGGTCCATACTTATAGACTACATAAGTCCGATTTCTCAATTGTATTTGAGAATTTTTCTATAAAATTTTAAAAATTTAAATTGTGTACATTTTGATGAACTCTATGGGAATTTGGCCATTTGTGGGCATATTTTGTGGGAATTTGGCCATTTGTGGGCATATTTTATGGGAATTTGGCCATTTGTGGGCACATTTTTGTTTGTCACTCATTTGGACCACTGGGAAATTAAAGCCAAGGGTCCATACTTATAGACTACATAAGTCCGATTTCTCAATTGTATTTGAGAATTTTTCTATAAAATTTTAAAAATTAAAATTGTGTACATTTTGATGAACTCTATGGGAATTTGGCCATTTGTGGGCATATTTTATGGGAATTTGGCCATTTGTGGGCACATTTTTTTGGAATTTGGCCATTTGTGGGCATATTTTGTGGGAGTTTGGCCATTTGTGGGCATATTTTATGGGAATTTGGCCATTTGTGGGCACATTTTTGTTTGTCACTCATTTGGACCACTAGGAAATTAAAGCCAACGGTCCATACTTATAGACTACATAAGTCCGATTTCTCAATTGTATTTGAGAATTTTTCTATAAAATTTTAAAAATTAAAATTGTGTACATTTTGATGAACTCTATGGGAATTTGGGCATTTGTGGGCATATTTTGTGGGAATTTGGCCATTTGTGGGCATATTTTATGGGAATTTGGCCATTTGTGGGCACATTTTTTTGGAATTTGGCCATTTGTGGGCATATTTTGTGGGAGTTTGGCCATTTGTGGGCATATTTTATGGGAATTTGGCCATTTGTGGGCACATTTTTGTTTGTCACTCATTTGGACCACTGGGAAATTAAAGCCAAGGGTCCATACTTATAGACTACATAAGTCCGATTTCTCAATTGTATTTGAGAATTTTTCTATAAAATTTTAAAAATTTAAATTGTGTACATTTTGCTGAACTCTATGGGAATTTGGCCATTTGTGGGCATATTTTGTGGGAATTTGGCCATTTGTGGGCATATTTTATGGGACTTTGGCCATTTGTGGGCACATTTTTTTGGAATTTGGCCATTTGTGGGCATATTTTGTGGGAGTTTGGCCATTTGTGGGCATATTTTATGGGAATTTGGCCATTTGTGGGCACATTTTTGTTTGTCACTCATTTGGACCACTGGGAAATTAAAGCCAAGGGTCCATACTTATAGACTACATAAGTCCGATTTCTCAATTGTATTTGAGAATTTTTCTATAAAATTTTAAAAATTAAAATTGTGTACATTTTGATGAACTCTATGGGAATTTGGCCATTTGTGGGCATATTTTGTGGGAATTTGGCCATTTGTGGGCATATTTTATGGGAATTTGGCCATTTGTGGGCACATTTTTTTGGAATTTGGCCATTTGTGGGCATATTTTGTGGGAGTTTGGCCATTTGTGGGCATATTTTATGGGTTTTTTGCCATTTGTGGGCACATTTTTGTTTGTCACTCATTTGGGCCACTGGGAAATTAAAGCCAAGGGTCCATACTTATAGACTACGTAAGTCCGATTTCTCAATTGTATTTGAGAATTTTTCTTTAAAATTTAAAAAATTTAAATTGTGTACATTTTGATGAACTCTATGGGAATTTGGCCATTTGTGGGCATATTTTGTGGGAATTTGGCCATTTGTGGGCATATTTTATGGGAATTTGGCCATTTGTGGGCACATTTTTTTGGAATTTGGCCATTTGTGGGCATATTTTGTGGGAGTTTGGCCATTTGTGGGCATATTTTATGGGAATTTGGCCATTTGTGGGCACATTTTTGTTTGTCACTCATTTGGACCACTGGGAAATTAAAGCCAAGGGTCCATACTTATAGACTACATAAGTCCGATTTCTCAATTGTATTTGAGAATTTTTCTATAAAATTTTAAAAATTAAAATTGTGTACATTTTGATGAACTCTATGGGAATTTGGCCATTTGTGGGCATATTTTGTGGGAATTTGGCCATTTGTGGGCATATTTTATGGGAATTTGGCCATTTGTGGGCACATTTTTTTGGAATTTGGCCATTTGTGGGCATATTTTGTGGGAGTTTGGCCATTTGTGGGCATATTTTATGGGAATTTGGCCATTTGTGGGCACATTTTTGTTTGTCACTCATTTGGACCACTGGGAAATTAAAGCCAAGGGTCCATACTTATAGACTACATAAGTCCGATTTCTCAATTGTATTTGAGAATTTTTCTATAAAATTTTAAAAATTTAAATTGTGTACATTTTGATGAACTCTATGGGAATTTGGCCATTTGTGGGCATATTTTGTGGGAATTTGGCCATTTGTGGGCATATTTTATTGGAATTTGGCCATTTCTGGGCACATTTTTTTGGAATTTGGCCATTTGTGGGCATATTTTGTGGGAGTTTGGCCATTTGTGGGCATATTTTATGGGAATTTGGCCATTTGTGGGCACATTTTTGTTTGTCACTCATTTGGACCACTGGGAAATTAAAGCCAAGGGTCCATACTTATAGACTACATAAGTCCGATTTCTCAATTGTATTTGAGAATTTTTCTATAAAATTTTAAAAATTAAAATTGTGTACATTTTGATGAACTCTATGGGAATTTGGCCATTTGTGGGCATATTTTGTGGGAATTTGGCCATTTGTGGGCATATTTTATGGGAATTTGGCCATTTGTGGGCACATTTTTTTGGAATTTGGCCATTTGTGGGCATATTTTGTGGTAGTTTGGCCATTTGTGGGCATATTTTATGGGAATGTGGCCATTTGTGGGCACATTTTTGTTTGTCACTCATTTGGACCACTGGGAAATTAAAGCCAAGGGTCCATACTTATAGACTACATAAGTCCGATTTCTCAATTGTATTTGAGAATTTTTCTATAAAATTTTAAAAATTAAAATTGTGTACATTTTGATGAACTCTATGGGAATTTGGCCATTTGTGGGCATATTTTGTGGGAATTTGGCCATTTGTGGGCATATTTTATGGGAATTTGGCCATTTGTGGGCACATTTTTTTGGAATTTGGCCATTTGTGGGCATATTTTGTGGGAGTTTGGCCATTTGTGGGCATATTTTATGGGAATTTGGCCATTTGTGGGCACATTTTTGTTTGTCACTCATTTGGACCACTGGGAAATTAAAGCCAAGGGTCCATACTTATAGACTACATAAGTCCGATTTCTCAATTGTATTTGAGAATTTTTCTATAAAATTTTAAAAATTAAAATTGTGTACATTTTGATGAACTCTATGGGAATTTGGCCATTTGTGGGCATATTTTGTGGGAATTTGGCCATTTGTGGGCATATTTTATGGGAATTTGGCCATTTGTGGGCACATTTTTTTGGAATTTGGCCATTCGTGGGCATATTTTGTGGGAGTTTGGCCATTTGTGGGCATATTTTATGGGAATTTGGCCATTTGTGGGCACATTTTTGTTTGTCACTCATTTGGACCACTGGGAAATTAAAGCCAAGGGTCCATACTTATAGACTACATAAGTCCGATTTCTCAATTGTATTTGAGAATTTTTCTATAAAATTTTAAAAATTAAAATTGTGTACATTTTGATGAACTCTATGGGAATTTGGCCATTTGTGGGCATATTTTGTGGGAATTTGGCCATTTGTGGGCATATTTTATGGGAATTTGGCCATTTGTGGGCACATTTTATTGGAATTTGGCCATTTGTGGGCATATTTTGTGGGAGTTTGGCCATTTGTGGGCATATTTTATGGGAATTTGGCCATTTGTGGGCACATTTTTGTTTGTCACTCATTTGGACCACTGGGAAATTAAAGCCAAGGGTCCATACTTATAGACTACATAAGTCCGATTTCTCAATTGTATTTGAGAATTTTTCTATAAAATTTTAAAAATTAAAATTGTGTACATTTTGATGAACTCTATGGGAATTTGGCCATTTGTGGGCATATTTTGTGGGAATTTGGCCATTTGTGGGCATATTTTATGGGAATTTGGCCATTTGTGGGCACATTTTTTTGG
The DNA here is from genome assembly GCA_947311025.1 of Lypha dubia. Lineage (NCBI taxonomy): Eukaryota > Metazoa > Arthropoda > Insecta > Diptera > Tachinidae > Lypha > Lypha dubia. Next base: position 55,889,182 of record OX371264.1, read on the forward strand.
AATTTGGCCATTTGTGGGCATATTTTGTGGGAGTTTGGCCATTTGTGGGCATATTTTATGGGAATTTGGCCATTTGTGGGCACATTTTTTTTGTCACTCATTTGGACCACTGGGAAATTAAAGCCAAGGGTCCATACTTATAGACTACATAAGTCCGATTTCTCAATTGTATTTGAGAATTTTTCTATAAAATTTTAAAAATTAAAATTGTGTACATTTTGATGAACTCTATGGGAATTTGGCCATTTTTGGGCATATTTTGTGGGAGTTTGGCCATTTGTGGGCATATTTTATGGGAATTTGGCCATTTGTGGGCACATTTTTTTTGTCACTCATTTGGACCACTGGGAAATTAAAGCCAAGGGTCCATACTTATAGACTACATAAGTCCGATTTCTCAATTGTATTTGAGAATTTTTCTATAAAATTTTAAAAATTTAAATTGTGTACATTTTGATGAACTCTATGGGAATTTGGCCATTTGTGGGCATATTTTGTGGGAATTTGGCCATTTGTGGGCATATTTTATGGGAATTTGGCCATTTGTGGGCACATTTTTTTGGAATTTGGCCATCTGTGGGCATATTTTGTGGGAGTTTGGCCATTTGTGGGCATATTTTATGGGAATTTGGCCATTTGTGGGCACATTTTTGTTTGTCACTCATTTGGACCACTGGGAAATTAAAGCCAAGGGTCCATACTTATAGACTACATAAGTCCGATTTCTCAATTGTATTTGAGAATTTTTCTAAAAAATTTTAAAAATTAAAATTGTGTACATTTTGATGAACTCTATGGGAATTTGGCCATTTGTGGGCATATTTTGTGGGAATTTGGCCATTTGTGGGCATATTTTATGGGAATTTGGCCATTTGTGGGCACATTTTTTTGGAATTTGGCCATTTGTGGGCATATTTTTTGGTAGTTTGGCCATTTGTGGGCATATTTTATGGGAATTTGGCCATTTGTGGGCACATTTTTGTTTGTCACTCATTTGGACCACTGGGAAATTAAAGCCAAGGGTCCATACTTATAGACTACATAAGTCCGATTTCTCAATTGTATTTGAGAATTTTTCTATAAAATTTTAAAAATTTAAATTGTGTACATTTTGATGAACTCTATGGGAATTTGGCCATTTGTGGGCATATTTTGTGGGAATTTGGCCATTTGTGGGCATATTTTATGGGAATTTGGCCATTTGTGGGCACATTTTTGTTTGTCACTCATTTGGACCACTGGGAAATTAAAGCCAAGGGTCCATACTTATAGACTACATAAGTCCGATTTCTCAATTGTATTTGAGAATTTTTCTATAAAATTTTAAAAATTAAAATTGTATACATTTTGATGAACTCTATGGGAATTTGGCCATTTGTGGCAACATTTTTTGGGAATTTGGCCATTTGTGGGCATATTTTATGGGAATTTAGCCATTTGTGGGCACATTTTTGTTTGTCACTCATTTGGACCACTGGGAAATTAAAGCCAAGGGTCCATACTTATAGACTACATAAGTCCGATTTCTCAATTGTATTTGAGAATTTTTCTATAAAATTTCAAAAATTAAAATTGTGTACATTTTGATGAACTCTATGGGAATTTGGCCATTTGTGGGCATATTTTGTGGGAATTTGGCTATTTGTGCGCATATTTTATGGGAATTTAGCCATTTGTGGGCACATTTTTGTTTGTCACTCATTTGGACCACTGGGAAATTAAAGCCAAGGGTCCATACTTATAGACTACATAAGTCCGATTTCTCAATTGTATTTGAGAATTTTTCTATAAAATTTTAAAAATTTAAAATGTGTACATTTTGATGAACTCTATGGGAATTTGGCCATTTGTGGGCATATTTTATGGGAATTTGGCCATTTGTGGGCACATTTTTTTGGAATTTGGCCATTTGTGGGCATATTTTGTGGGAATTTGGCCATTTGTGCGCATATTTTATGGGAATTTGGCCATTTGTGGGCACATTTTTGTTTGTCACTCATTTGGACCACTGGGAAATTAAAGCCAAGGGTCCATACTTATAGACTACATAAGTCCGATTTCTCAATTGTATTTGAGAATTTTTCTATAAAATTTTAAAAATTTAAATTGTGTACATTTTGATGAACTCTATGGGAATTTGGCCATTTGTGGGCATATTTTGTGGGAATTTGGCCATTTGTGGGCATATTTTATTGGAATTTGGCCATTTGTGGGCACATTTTTTTGGAATTTGGCCATTTGTGGGCATATTTTGTGGGAGTTTGGCCATTTGTGGGCATATTTTATGGGAATTTGGCCATTTGTGGGCACATTTTTGTTTGTCACTCATTTGGACCACTGGGAAATTAAAGCCAAGGGTCCATACTTATAGACTACATAAGTCCGATTTCTCAATTGTATTTGAGAATTTTTCTATAAAATTTTAAAAATTTAAATTGTGTACATTTTGATGAACTCTATGGGAATTTGTCCATTTGTGGGCATATTTTGTGGGAATTTGGCCATTTGTGCGCATATTTTATGGGAATTTGGCCATTTGTGGGCACATTTTTGTTTGTCACTCATTTGGACCACTGGGAAATTAAAGCCAAGGGTCCATACTTATAGACTACATAAGTCCGATTTCTCAATTGTATTTGAGAATTTTTCTATAAATTTTAAAAATTAAAATTGTGTACATTTTGATGAACTCTATGGGAATTTGGCCATTTGTGGCAACATTTTTTGGGAATTTGGCCATTTGTGGGCATATTTTATGGGAATTTAGCCATTTGTAGGCACATTTTTTTGGAATTTGGCCATTTGTGGGCATATTTTGTGGGAGTTTGGCCATTTGTGGGCATATTTTATGGGAATTTGGCCATTTGTGGGCACATTTTTGTTTGTCACTCATTTGGACCACTGGGAAATTAAAGCCAAGGGTCCATACTTATAGACTACATAAGTCCGATTTCTCAATTGTATTTGAAAATTTTTCTATACACTTTTAAAAATTTAAATTGTGTACATTTTGATGAACTCTATGGGAATTTGGCCATTTGTGGGCATATTTTTGTTTGTCACTCATTTGGACCACTGGGAAATTAAAGCCAAGGGTCCATACTTATAGACTACATAAGTCCGATTTCTCAATTGTATTTGAGAATTTTTCTATAAACTTTTAAAAATTTAAATTGTGTATATTTTGATGAACTCTATGGGAATTTGGCCATTTGTGGGCATATTTTATGGGAATTTGGCCATTTGTGGTTATATTTTGTGGGAATTTGGTCATTTGTGGGCATATTTTTGTTTGTCACTCATTTGGACCACTGGGAAATTAAAGCCAAGGGTCCATACTTATAGACTACATAAGTCCGATTTCTCAATTGTATTTGAGAATTTTTCTATAAACTTTTAAAAATTTAAATTGTGTACATTTTGATGAACTCTATGGGAATTTGGCCATTTGTGGGCATATTTTATGGGAATTTGGCCATTTGTGGTTATATTTTGTGGGAATTTGGTCATTTGTGGGCATATTTTTGTTTGTCACTCATTTGGACCACTGGGAAATTAAAGCCAAGGGTCCATACTTATAGACTACATAAGTCCGATTTCTCAATTGTATTTGAGAATTTTTCTATAAAATTTTAAAAATTTAAATTGTGTACATTTTGATGAACTCTATGGGAATTTGGCCATTTGTGGGCACATTTTTGTTTGTCACTCATTTGGACCACTGGGAAATTAAAGCCAAGGGTCCATACTTATAGACTACATAAGTCCGATTTCTCAATTGTATTTGAGAATTTTTCTATAAAATTTTAAAAATTTAAATTGTGTACATTTTGATGAACTCTATGGGAATTTGGCCATTTGTGGGCATATTTTGTGAGAGTTTGGCCATTTGTGGGCATATTTTATGGGAATTTGGCCATTTGTGGGCACATTTTTGTTTGTCACTCATTTGGACCACTGGGAAATTAAAGCCAAGGGTCCATACTTATAGACTACATAAGTCCGATTTCTTAATTGTATTTGAGAATTTTTCTATAAAATTTTAAAAATTAAAATTGTGTACATTTTGATGAACTCTATGGGAATTTGGCCATTTGTGGGCATATTTTGTGGGAATTTGGCCATTAGTGGGCATATTTTGTGGGAATTTGGCCATTTGTGGGCATATCTTATGGGAATTTGGCCATTTGTGGGCACATTTTTGTTTGTCACTCATTTGGACCACTGGGAAATTAAAGCCAAGGGTCCATACTTATAGACTACATAAGTCCGATTTCTCAATTGTATTTAAGAATTTTTCTATAAAATTTTAAAAATTTAAATTGTGTACATTTTGATGAACTCTATGGGAATTTGGCCATTTGTGGGCATATTTTATGGGAATTTGGCCATTTGTGGCTACATTTTTTTGGAATTTGGCCATTTGTGGTTATATTTTGTGGGAATTTGGTCATTTGTGGGCACATTTTTGTTTGTCACTCATTTGGACCACTGGGAAATTAAAGCCAAGGGTCCATACTTATAGACTACATAAGTCCGATTTCTCAATTGTATTTGAGAATTTTTCTATAAAATTTTAAAAATTAAAATTGTGTACATTTTAATGAACTCTATGATAAGTTGGCCATTTGTGAGCATATTTTATGGGAATTTGGCCATTTGTGGGCACATTTTTTTGGAATTTGGCCATTTGTGGGCATATTTTGTGGGAGTTTGGCCATTTGTGGGCATATTTTATGGGAATTTGGCCATTTGTGGGCACATTTTTGTTTGTCACTCATTTGGACCACTGGGAAATTAAAGCCAAGGGTCCATACTTATAGACTACATAAGTCCGATTTCTCAATTGTATTTGAGAATTTTTCTATAAAATTTTAAAAATTAAAATTGTGTACATTTTAATGAACTCTATGAGAAGTTGGCCATTTGTGAGCATATTTTATGGGAATTTGGCCATTTGTGGGCATATTTTATGGGAATTTGGCCATTTGTGGGCACATTTTTTTGGAATTTGGCCATTTGTGGGCATATTTTATGGCAATTTGGCCATTTGTGGCTACATTTTTTTGGAATTTGGCCATTTGTGGTTATATTTTGTGGGAATTTGGTCATTTGTGGGCATATTTTATGGGAATTTGGCCATTTGTGGGCACATTTTTGTTTGTCACTCATTTGGACCACTGGGAAATTAAAGCCAAGGGTCCATACTTATAGACTACATAAGTCCGATTTCTCAATTGTATTTGAGAATTTTTCTATAAAATTTTAAAAATTAAAATTGTGTACATTTTAATGAACTCTATGAGAAGTTGGCCATTTGTGAGCATATTTTATGGGAATTTGGCCATTTGTGGGCACATTTTTTTGGAATTTGGCCATTTGTGGGCATATTTTGTGGGAGTTTGGCCATTTGTGGGCATATTTTATGGGAATTTGGCCATTTGTGGGCACATTTTTGTTTGTCACTCATTTGGACCACTGGGAAATTAAAGCCAAGGGTCCATACTTATAGACTACATAAGTCCGATTTCTCAATTGTATTTGAGAATTTTTCTATAAAATTTTAAAAATTAAAATTGTGTACATTTTAATGAACTCTATGAGAAGTTGGCCATTTGTGAGCATATTTTATGGGAATTTGGCCATTTGTGGGCACATTTTTTTGGAATTTGGCCATTTGTGGGCATATTTTGTGGGAGTTTGGCCATTTGTGGGCATATTTTATGGGAATTTGGCCATTTGTGGGCACATTTTTGTTTGTCACTCATTTGGACCACTGGGAAATTAAAGCCAAGGGTCCATACTTATAGACTACATAAGTCCGATTTCTCAATTGTATTTGAGAATTTTTCTATAAAATTTTAAAAATTAAAATTGTGTACATTTTAATGAACTCTATGAGAAGTTGGCCATTTGTGAGCATATTTTATGGGAATTTGGCCATTTGTGGGCACATTTTTTTGGAATTTGGCCATTTGTGGGCATATTTTGTGGGAGTTTGGCCATTTGTGGGCATATTTTATGGGAATTTGGCCATTTGTGGGCACATTTTTGTTTGTCACTCATTTGGACCACTGGGAAATTAAAGCCAAGGGTCCATACTTATAGACTACATAAGTCCGATTTCTCAATTGTATTTGAGAATTTTTCTATAAAATTTTAAAAATTAAAATTGTGTACATTTTAATGAACTCTATGAGAAGTTGGCCATTTGTGAGCATATTTTATGGGAATTTGGCCATTTGTGGGCACATTTTTTTGGAATTTGACCATTTGTGGGCATATTTTATGGGAATTTGGCCATTTGTGGCTACATTTTTTTGGAATTTGGCCATTTGTGGTTATATTTTGTGGGAATTTGGTCATTTGTGGGCATATTTTATGGGAATTTGGCCATTTGTGGGCACATTTTGTTTGTCACTCATTTGGACCACTGGGAAATTAAAGCCAAGGGTCCATACTTATAGACTACATAAGTCCGATTTCTCAATTGTATTTGAGAATTTTTCTATAAAATTTTAAAAATTAAAATTGTGTACATTTTAATGAACTCTATGAGAAGTTGGCCATTTGTGAGCATATTTTATGGGAATTTGGCCATTTGTGGGCACATTTTTTTGGAATTTGGCCATTTGTGGGCATATTTTGTGGGAGTTTGGCCATTTGTGGGCATATTTTATGGGAATTTGGCCATTTGTGGGCACATTTTTGTTTGTCACTCATTTGGACCACTGGGAAATTAAAGCCAAGGGTCCATACTTATAGACTACATAAGTCCGATTTCTCAATTGTATTTGAGAATTTTTCTATAAAATTTTAAAAGTTTAAATTGTGTACATTTTGATGAACTCTATGGGAATTTGGCCATTTGTGGGCTTATTTTATGGGAATATGGCCATTTGTGGTTATATTTTGTGGGAATTTGGTCATTTGTGGGCATATTTTATGGGAATTTGGCCATTTGTGGGCACATTTTTGTTTGTCACTCATTTGGAGCACTGGGAAATTAAAGCCAAGGGTCCATACTTATAGACTACATAAGTCCGATTTCTCAATTGTATTTGAGAATTTTTCTATAAAATTTTAAAAATTTAAATTGTGTACATTTTGATGAACTCTATGGGAATTTGGCCATTTGTGGGCTTATTTTATGGGAATTTGGCCATTTGTGGTTATATTTTGTGGGAATTTGGTCATTTGTGGGCATATTTTATGGGAATTTGGCCATTTGTGGGCACATTTTTGTTTGTCACTCATTTGGACCACTGGGAAATTAAAGCCAAGGGTCCATACTTATAGACTAATTAAGTCCGATTTCTCAATTGTATTTGAGAATTTTTCTATAAAATTTTAAAAATTAAAATTGTGTACATTTTGATGAACTCTATGGGAATTTGGCCATTTGTGGGCATATTTTGTGGGAATTTGGCCATTTGTGGGCACATTTTTGTTTGTCACTCATTTGGACCACTGGGAAATTAAAGCCAAGGGTCCATACTTATAGACTACATAAGTCCGATTTCTCAATTGTATTTGAGAATTTTTCTATAAAATTTTAAAAATTAAAATTGTGTACATTTTGATGAACTCTATGGGAATTTGGCCATTTGTGGGCATATTTTGTGGGAATTTGGCCATTTGTGGGCATATTTTGTGGGAATTTGGCCATTTGTGGGCACATTTTTGTTTGTCACTCATTTGGACCACTGGGAAATTAAAGCCAAGGGTCCATACTTATAGACTACATAAGTCCGATTTCTCAATTGTATTTGAGAATTTTTCTATAAAATTTTAAAAATTAAAATTGTGTACATTTTGATGAACTCTATGGGAATTTGGCCATTTGTGGGCATATTTTGTGGGAATTTGGCCATTTGTGGGCATATTTTGTGGGAATTTGGCCATTTGTGGGCACATTTTTGTTTGTCACTCATTTGGACCACTGGGAAATTAAAGCCAAGGGTCCATACTTATAGACTACATAAGTCCGATTTCTCAATTGTATTTGAGAATTTTTGTATAAAATTTTAAAAATTAAAATTGTGTACATTTTGATGAACTCTATGGGAATTTTGCCATTTGTGGGCACATTTTATGGGAATTTGGCCATTTTTGGTTATATTTTGTGGGAATTTGGTCATTTGTGGGCATATTTTATGGGAATTTGGCCATTTGTGGGCACATTTTTGTTTGTCATTCATGTGGACCACTGGGAAATTAAAGCCAAGGGTCCATACTTATAGACTACATAAGTCCGATTTCTCAATTGTATTTGAGAATTTTTCTATAAAATTTTAAAAATTAAAATTGTGTACATTTTGATGAACTCTATGGGATTTTGGGCATTTGTGGGCATATTTTATGGGAATTTGGCCATTTGTGGTTATATTTTGTGGGAATTTGGCCATTTGTGGGCATATTTTGTGGGAATTTGGCCATTTGTGGGCACATTTTTGTTTGTCACTCATTTGGACCACTGGGAAATTAAAGCCAAGGGTCTATACTTATAGGCTACATAAGTCCGATTTCTCAATTGTATTTAAGAATTTTTTTATAAAATTTAAAAAATTAAAATTGTGTACATTTTGATGAACTCTATGGGAATTTGGCCATTTGTGGGCATATTTTGTGGGAATTTGGCCATTTGTGGGCACATTTTTGTTTGTCACTCATTTGGACCACTGGGAAATTAAAGCCAAGGGTCCATACTTATTGACTACATAAGTCCGATTTCTTAATTGTATTTGAGAATTTTTTTATAAAATTTAAAAAATTAAAATTGTGTACATTTTGATGAACTTAATGGGAATTTGGCCATTTGTGGGCACATTTTTGTTTGTCACTCATTTGGACCACTGGGAAATTAAAGCCAAGGGTCCATACTTATTGACTACATAAGTCCGATTTCTCAATTGTATTTGAGAATTTTTCTATAAAATTTTAAAAATTAAAATTGAATACATTTTGATGAACTCTATGGGAATTTGGACATTTGTGGGCATATTTTGTGGGAATTTGGCCATTTGTGGGCACAATTTTGTTTGTCACTCATTTGGACCACTGGGAAATTAAAGCCAAGGGTCCATACTTATTGACTACATAAGTCCGATTTCTCAATTGTATTTGAGAATTTTTTTATAAAATTTAAAAAATTAAAATTGTGTACATTTTGATGAACTTAATGGGAATTTGGCCATTTGTGGGCACATTTTTGTTTGTCACTCATTTGGACCACTGGGAAATTAAAGCCAAGGGTCCATACTTATTGACTACATAAGTCCGATTTCTCAATTGTATTTGAGAATTTTTCTATAAAATTTTAAAAATTAAAATTGAGTACATTTTGATGAACTCTATGGGAATTTGGACATTTGTGGGCATATTTTGTGGGAATTTGGCCATTTGTGGGCACAATTTTGTTTGTCACTCATTTGGACCACTGGGAAATTAAAGCCAAGGGTCCATACTTATAGGCTACATAAGTCCGATTTCTCAATTGTATTTGAGATTTTTTTTATAAAATTTTAAAAATTAAAATTGTGTACATTTTGATGAACTTAATGGGAATTTGGCCATTTGTGGGCACATTTTTGTTTGTCACTCATTTGGACCACTGGGAAATTAAAGCCAAGGGTCCATACTTATTGACTACATAAGTCCGATTTCTCAATTGTATTTGAGAATTTTTCTATAAAATTTTAAAAATTAAAATTGAGTACATTTTGATGAACTCTATGGGAATTTGGACATTTGTGGGCATATTTTGTGGGAATTTGGCCATTTGTGGGCACAATTTTGTTTGTCACTCATTTGGACCACTGGGAAATTAAAGCCAAGGGTCCATACTTATAGGCTACATAAGTCCGATTTCTCAATTGTATTTGAGAATTTTTTTATAAAATTTAAAAAATTAAAATTGTGTACATTTTGATGAACTTAATGGGAATTTGGCCATTTGTGGGCACTTTTTTGTTTGTCACTCATTTGGACCACTGGGAAATTAAAGCCAAGGGTCCATACTTATTGACTACATAAGTCCGATTTCTCAATTGTATTTGAGAATTTTTCTATAAAATTTTAAAAATTAAAATTGAGTACATTTTGATGAACTCTATGGGAATTTGGACATTTGTGGGCATATTTTGTGGGAATTTGGCCATTTGTGGGCACAATTTTGTTTGTCACTCATTTGGACCACTGGGAAATTAAAGCCAAGGGTCCATACTTATAGACTACATAAACCCGATTTCTCAATTGTATTTGAGAATTTTTCTATAAAATTTTAAAAATTAAAATTGAGTACATTTTGATGAACTCTATGGGAATTTGGCCATTTGTGGGCATATTTTGTGGGAATTTGGCCATTTGTGGGCATATTTTATGGGAATTTGGCCATTTGTGGGCACATTTTTGTTTGTCACTCCTTTGGACCAATGGAAAACTAAAGCCAAGGGGCCATACTTATAGACTACATACGTCCGATTTCTCAATTGTATTTGAGAATTTTTTTATAAAATTTAAAAAATTAAAATTGTGTACATTTTGATGAACTCTATGGGAATTTGGCCATTTGTGGGCACATTTTTGTTTGTCACTCATTTGGACCACTGGGAAATTAAAGCCAAGGGTCCATACTTATAGACTACATAAGTCCGATTTCTTAATTGTATTTGAGAATTTTTTTATAAAATTTAAAAAATTAAAATTGTGTACATTTTGATGAACTTAATGGGAATTTGGCCATTTGTGGGCACATTTTTGTTTGTCACTCATTTGGACCACTGGGAAATTAAAGCCAAGGGTCCATACTTATAGACTACATTAGTCCGATTTCTCAATTGTATTTGAGAATTTTTCTATAAAATTTTAAAAATTAAAATTGTGGACATTTTGATGAACTCTATGGGAATTTGGACATTTGTGGGCATATTTTGTGGGAATTTGGCCATTTGTGGGCACAATTTTGTTTGTCACTCATTTGGACCACTGGGAAATTAAAGCCAAGGGTCCATACTTATAGACTACATAAGTCCGATTTCTCAATTGTATTTGAGAATTTTTCTATAAAATTTTAAAAATTAAAATTGTGTACATTTTAATGAACTCTATGGGATTTTGGACATTTGTGGGCATATTTTGTGGGAATTTGGCCATTTGTGGGCACATTTTTGCTTGTCACTCATTTGGACCACTGGGAAATTAAAGCCAAGGGTCCATACTTATAGACTACATAAGTCCGATTTCTTAATTGTATTTGAGAATTTTTCTATAAAATTTTAAAAATTAAAATTGTGGACATTTTGATGAACTCTATGGGATTTTGGACATTTGTGGGCATATTTTGTGGGAAGTTGGCCATTTGTGGGCACAATTTTGTTTGTCACTCATTTGGACCACTGGGAAATTAAAGCCAAGGGTCCATACTTATTGACTACATAAGTCCGATTTCTCAATTGTATTTGAGAATTTTTCTAGAAAATTTTAAAAATTAAAATTGTGGACATTTTGATGAACTCTATGAGAATTTGGCCACTTGGGCGCATATTTTGTAAGAATTTGGCCATTTGTGGGCACATTTTTGTTTGTCGCTCATTTGGACCACTGGGAAATTAAAGCCAAGGGTCCATACTTATAGACTACATAAGTCCGATTTCTCAATTGTATTTCAGAACTTTTCTATAAAATTTTAAAAATTTAAATTGTGTACATTTTGATGAACTCTATGGGAATTTGGACATTTGTGGGCATATTTTGTGGGAATTTGGCCATTTGTGGGCACATTTTTGTTTGTCGCTCATTTGGACCACTGGGAAATTAAAGCCAAGGGTCCATACTTATAGACTACATAAGTCCGATTTCTCAATTGTATTTGAGAATTTTTCTATAAAATTTTAAAAATTTTAATTGTGTACATTTTGATGAACTCTATGGGAATTTGGCCATTTGTGGGCACATTTTTGTTTGTCACTCATTTGGACCAATGGAAAATTAAAGCCAAGGTTCCATACTTATAGACTACATAAGTCCGATTTCTCAATTGTATTTGAGAATTTTCTATAAAATTTTAAAAATTAAAATTGAGTACATTTTGATGAAATCTATGAGAATTTGGCCACTTGTGGGCATATTTTGTGGGAATTTGGCCATTTGTGGGCACATTTTTGTTTGTCGCTCATTTGGACCACTGGGAAATTAAAGCCAAGGGTCCATACTTATAGACTACATAATTCCGATTTCTCAATTGTATTTGAGAATTTTTCTATAAAATTTTAAAAATTTAAATTGTGTACATTTTGATGAAAGCTATTGGAATTTGGCCATTTGTGGGCACATTTTTGTTTGTCGCTCATTTGGACCAATGGAAAATTAAAGCCAAGGTTCCATACTTATAGACTACATAAGTCCGATTTCTCAATTGTATTTGAGAATTTTTCTATAAAATTTTAAAAATTTAATTTGTGTACATTTTGATGAACTCTATGGGAATTTGGCCACTTGTGGGCATATTTTGTGGGAATTTGGCCATTTGTGGGCACATTTTTGTTTGTCGCTCATTTGGACCACTGGGAAATTAAAGCCAAGGGACCATACTTATAGACTACATAATTCCGATTTCTCAATTGTATTTGAGAATTTTTCTATAAAATTTTAAAAATTAAAATTGAGTACATTTTGATGAACTCTATGAGAATTTGGCCACTTGTGGGCACATTTTTGTTTGTCACTCATTTGGACCAATGGAAAATTAAAGCCAAGGTTCCATACTTATAGACTACATAAGTCCGATTTCTCAATTGTATTTGAGAATTTTTCTATAAAATTTTAAAAATTAAAATTGAGTACATTTTGATGAACTCTATGAGAATTTGGCCACTTGTGGGCATATTTTGTGGGAATTTGGCCATTTGTGGGCACATTTTTGTTTGTCGCTCATTTGGACCACTGGGAAATTAAAGCCAAGGGTCCATACTTATAGACTACATAATTCCGATTTCTCAATTGTATTTGAGAATTTTTCTATAAAATTTTAAAAATTAAAATTGAGTACATTTTGATGAACTCTATGAGAATTTGGCCATTTGTGGGCACATTTTTGTTTGTCACTCATTTGGACCACTGGGAAATTAAAGCCAAGGGTCCATACTTATAGACTACATTAGTCCGATTTCTCAATTGTATTTGAGAATTTTTCTATAAAATTTTAAAAATTAAAATTGTGGACATTTTGATGAACTCTATGGGAATTTGGACATTTGTGGGCATATTTTGTGGGAATTTGGCCATTTGTGGGCACAATTTTGTTTGTCACTCATTTGGACCACTGGGAAATTAAAGCCAAGGGTCCATACTTATAGACTACATAAGTCCGATTTCTCAATTGTATTTGAGAATTTTTCTATAAAATTTTAAAAATTAAAATTGTGTACATTTTAATGAACTCTATGGGATTTTGGACATTTGTGGGCATATTTTGTGGGAATTTGGCCATTTGTGGGCACATTTTTGCTTGTCACTCATTTGGACCACTGGGAAATTAAAGCCAAGGGTCCATACTTATAGACTACATAAGTCCGATTTCTTAATTGTATTTGAGAATTTTTCTATAAAATTTTAAAAATTAAAATTGTGGACATTTTGATGAACTCTATGGGATTTTGGCCATTTGTGGGCACTTTTTTGTTTGTCACTCATTTGGACCACTGGGAAATTAAAGCCAAGGGTCCATACTTATTGACTACATAAGTCCGATTTCTCAATTGTATTTGAGAATTTTTCTATAACATTTTAAAAATTAAAATTGAGTACATTTTGATGAACTCTATGGGAATTTGGACATTTGTGGGCATATTTTGTGGGAATTTGGCCATTTGTGGGCACAATTTTGTTTGTCACTCATTTGGACCACTGGGAAATTAAAGCCAAGGGTCCATACTTATAGACTACATAAACCCGATTTCTCAATTGTATTTGAGAATTTTTCTATAAAATTTTAAAAATTAAAATTGAGTACATTTTGATGAACTCTATGGGAATTTGGCCATTTGTGGGCATATTTTGTGGGAATTTGGCCATTTGTGGGCATATTTTATGGGAATTTGGCCATTTGTGGGCACATTTTTGTTTGTCACTCATTTGGACCAATGGAAAACTAAAGCCAAGGGGCCATACTTATAGACTACATAAGTCCGATTTCTCAATTGTATTTGAGAATTTTTTTATAAAATTTAAAAAATTAAAATTGTGTACATTTTGATGAACTCTATGGGAATTTGGCCATTTGTGGGCACATTTTTGTTTGTCACTCATTTGGACCACTGGGAAATTAAAGCCAAGGGTCCATACTTATAGACTACATAAGTCCGATTTCTTAATTGTATTTGAGAATTTTTTTATAAAATTTAAAAAATTAAAATTGTGTACATTTTGATGAACTTAATGGGAATTTGGCCATTTGTGGGCACATTTTTGTTTGTCACTCATTTGGACCACTGGGAAATTAAAGCCAAGGGTCCATACTTATAGACTACATTAGTCCGATTTTTCAATTGTATTTGAGAATTTTTCTATAAAATTTTAAAAATTAAAATTGTGGACATTTTGATGAACTCTATGGGAATTTGGACATTTGTGGGCATATTTTGTGGGAATTTGGCCATTTGTGGGCACAATTTTGTTTGTCACTCATTTGGACCACTGGGAAATTAAAGCTAAGGGTCCATACTTATAGACTACATAAGTCCGATTTCTCAATTGTATTTGAGAATTTTTCTATAAAATTTTAAAAATTAAAATTGTGTACATTTTAATGAACTCTATGGGATATTGGACATTTGTGGGCATATTTTGTGGGAATTTGGCCATTTGTGGGCACATTTTTGCTTGTCACTCATTTGGACCACTGGGAAATTAAAGCCAAGGGTCCATACTTATAGACTACATAAGTCCGATTTCTTAATTGTATTTGAGAATTTTTCTATAAAATTTTAAAAATTAAAATTGTGGACATTTTGATGAACTCTATGGGATTTTGGACATTTGTGGGCATATTTTGTGGGAAGTTGGCCATTTGTGGGCACAATTTTGTTTGTCACTCATTTGGACCACTGGGAAATTAAAGCCAAGGGTCCATACTTATTGACTACATAAGTCCAATTTCTCAATTGTATTTGAGAATTTTTCTAGAAAATTTTAAAAATTAAAATTGTGGACATTTTGATGAACTCTATGAGAATTTGGCCACTTGGGCGCATATTTTTTAAGAATTTGGCCATTTGTGGG
This sequence comes from Lypha dubia, assembly GCA_947311025.1. NCBI lineage: Eukaryota > Metazoa > Arthropoda > Insecta > Diptera > Tachinidae > Lypha > Lypha dubia. The sequence goes on from OX371264.1 coordinate 55,904,461, forward strand.
CACATTTTTGTTTGTCGCTCATTTGGACCACTGGGAAATTAAAGCCAAGGGTCCATACTTATAGACTACATAAGTCCGATTTCTCAATTGTATTTGAGAACTTTTCTATAAAATTTTAAAAATTTAAATTGTGTACATTTTGATGAACTCTATGGGAATTTGGACATTTGTGGGCATATTTTGTGGGAATTTGGCCATTTGTGGGCACATTTTTGTTTGTCGCTCATTTGGACCACTGGGAAATTAAAGCCAAGGGTCCATACTTATAGACTACATAAGTCCGATTTCTCAATTGTATTTGAGAATTTTTCTAGAAAATTTTAAAAATTAAAATTGTGGACATTTTGATGAACTCTATGAGAATTTGGCCACTTGGGCGCATATTTTGTAAGAATTTGGCCATTTGTGGGCACATTTTTGTTTGTCGCTCATTTGGACCACTGGGAAATTAAAGCCAAGGGTCCATACTTATAGACTACATAAGTCCGATTTCTCAATTGTATTTGAGAATTTTTCTATAAAATTTTAAAAATTTTAATTGTGTACATTTTGATGAACTCTATGGGAATTTGGCCATTTGTGGGCACATTTTTGTTTGTCACTCATTTGGACCAATGGAAAATTAAAGCCAAGGTTCCATACTTATAGACTACATAAGTCCGATTTCTCAATTGTATTTGAGAATTTTTCTATAAAATTTTAAAAATTAAAATTGAGTACATTTTGATGAACTCTATGAGAATTTGGCCACTTGTGGGCATATTTTGTGGGAATTTGGCCATTTGTGGGCACATTTTTGTTTGTCGCTCATTTGGACCACTGGGAAATTAAAGCCAAGGGTCCATACTTATAGACTACATAAGTCCGATTTCTCAATTGTATTTGAGAATTTTTCTATAAAATTTTAAAAATTTTAATTGTGTACATTTTGATGAACTCTATGGGAATTTGGCCATTTGTGGGCACATTTTTGTTTGTCGCTCATTTGGACCACTGGGAAATTAAAGCCAAGGGTCCATACTTATAGACTACATAATTCCGATTTCTCAATTGTATTTGAGAATTTTTCTATAAAATTTTAAAAATTTAAATTGTGTACATTTTGATGAAAGCTATTGGAATTTGGCCATTTGTGGGCACATTTTTGTTTGTCGCTCATTTGGACCAATGGAAAATTAAAGCCAAGGTTCCATACTTATAGACTACATAAGTCCGATTTCTCAATTGTATTTGAGAATTTTTCTATAAAATTTTAAAAATTTAAATTGTGTACATTTTGATGAACTCTATGGGAATTTGGCCACTTGTGGGCATATTTTGTGGGAATTTGGCCATTTGTGGGCACATTTTTGTTTGTCGCTCATTTGGACCACTGGGAAATTAAAGCCAAGGGACCATACTTATAGACTACATAATTCCGATTTCTCAATTGTATTTGAGAATTTTTCTATAAAATTTTAAAAATTAAAATTGAGTACATTTTGATGAACTCTATGAGAATTTGGCCACTTGTGGGCACATTTTTGTTTGTCACTCATTTGGACCAATGGAAAATTAAAGCCAAGGTTCCATACTTATAGACTACATAAGTCCGATTTCTCAATTGTATTTGAGAATTTTTCTATAAAATTTTAAAAATTAAAATTGAGTACATTTTGATGAACTCTATGAGAATTTGGCCACTTGTGGGCATATGTGGGAATTTGGCCATTTGTGGGCACATTTTTGTTTGTCGCTCATTTGGACCACTGGGAAATTAAAGCCAAGGGTCCATACTTATAGACTACATAATTCCGATTTCTCAATTGTATTTGAGAATTTTTCTATAAAATTTTAAAAATTAAAATTGAGTACATTTTGATGAACTCTATGAGAATTTGGCCATTTGTGGGCACATTTTTGTTTGTCACTCATTTGGACCAATGGAAAATTAAAGCCAAGGTTCCATACTTATAGACAACATAAGTCCGATTTCTCAATTGTATTTGAGAATTTTTCTATAAAATTTTAAAAATTAAAATTGTGTACATTTTAATGAACTCTATGGGATTTTGGACATTTGTGGGCATATTTTGTGGGAATTTGGCCATTTGTGGGCACTTTTTTGCTTGTCACTCATTTGGACCACTGGGAAATTAAAGCCAAGGGTCCATACTTATAGACTACATAAGTCCGATTTCTTAATTGTATTTGAGAATTTTTCTATAAAATTTTAAAAATTAAAATTGTGGACATTTTGATGAACTCTATGGGATTTTGGACATTTGTGGGCATATTTTGTGGGAAGTTGGCCATTTGTGGGCACAATTTTGTTTGTCACTCATTTGGACCACTGGGAAATTAAAGCCAAGGGTCCATACTTATTGACTACATAAGTCCGATTTCTCAATTGTATTTGAGAATTTTTCTATAAAATTTTAAAAATTAAAATTGTGGACATTTTGATGAACTCTATGAGAATTTGGCCACTTGGGCGCATATTTTGTAAGAATTTGGCCATTTGTGGGCACATTTTTGTTTGTCGCTCATTTGGACCACTGGGAAATTAAAGCCAAGGGTCCATACTTATAGACTACATAAGTCCGATTTCTCAATTGTATTTGAGAACTTTTCTATAAAATTTTAAAAATTTAAATTGTGTACATTTTGATGAACTCAATGGGAATTTGGACATTTGTGGGCATATTTTGTGGGAATTTGGCCATTTGTGGGCACATTTTTGTTTGTCGCTCATTTGGACCACTGGGAAATTAAAGCCAAGGGTCCATACTTATAGACTACATAAGTCCGATTTCTCAATTGTATTTGAGAATTTTTCTATAAAATTTTAAAAATTTTAATTGTGTACATTTTGATGAACTCTATGGGAATTTGGCCATTTGTGGGCACATTTTTGTTTGTCACTTATTTGGACCAATGGAAAATTAAAGCCAAGGTTCCATACTTATAGACTACATAAGTCCGATTTCTCAATTGTATTTGAGAATTTTTCTATAAAATTTTAAAAATTAAAATTGAGTACATTTTGATGAACTCTATGAGAATTTGGCCACTTGTGGGCATATTTTGTGGGAATTTGGCCATTTGTGGGCACATTTTTGTTTGTCGCTCATTTGGACCACTGGGAAATTAAAGCCAAGGGTCCATACTTATAGACTACATAATTCCGATTTCTCAATTGTATTTGAGAATTTTTCTATAAAATTTTAAAAATTTAAATTGTGTACATTTTGATGAACGCTATTGGAATTTGGCCATTTGTGGGCACATTTTTGTTTGTCGCTCATTTGGACCAATGGAAAATTAAAGCCAAGGTTCCATACTTATAGACTACATAAGTCCGATTTCTCAATTGTATTTGAGAATTTTTCTATAAAATTTTAAAAATTTAAATTGTGTACATTTTGATGAACTCTATGGGAATTTGGCCACTTGTGGGCATATTTTGTGGGAATTTGGCCATTTGTGGGCACATTTTTGTTTGTCGCTCATTTGGACCACTGGGAAATTAAAGCCAAGGGTCCATACTTATAGACTACATAAGTCCGATTTCTCAATTGTATTTGAGAACTTTTCTATAAAATTTTAAAAATTTAAATTGTGTACATTTTGATGAACTCAATGGGAATTTGGACATTTGTGGGCATATTTTGTGGGAATTTGGCCATTTGTGGGCACATTTTTGTTTGTCGCTCATTTGGACCACTGGGAAATTAAAGCCAAGGGTCCATACTTATAGACTACATAAGTCCGATTTCTCAATTGTATTTGAGAATTTTTCTATAAAATTTTAAAAATTTTAATTGTGTACATTTTGATGAACTCTATGGGAATTTGGCCATTTGTGGGCACATTTTTGTTTGTCGCTCATTTGGACCACTGGGAAATTAAAGCCAAGGGTCCATACTTATAGACTACATAATTCCGATTTCTCAATTGTATTTGAGAATTTTTCTATAAAATTTTAAAAATTTAAATTGTGTACATTTTGATGAAAGCTATTGGAATTTGGCCATTTGTGGGCACATTTTTGTTTGTCGCTCATTTGGACCAATGGAAAATTAAAGCCAAGGTTCCATACTTATAGACTACATAAGTCCGATTTCTCAATTGTATTTGAGAATTTTTCTATAAAATTTTAAAAATTTAAATTGTGTACATTTTGATGAACTCTATGGGAATTTGGCCACTTGTGGGCATATTTTGTGGGAATTTGGCCATTTGTGGGCACATTTTTGTTTGTCGCTCATTTGGACCACTGGGAAATTAAAGCCAAGGGACCATACTTATAGACTACATAATTCCGATTTCTCAATTGTATTTGAGAATTTTTCTATAAAATTTTAAAAATTAAAATTGAGTACATTTTGATGAACTCTATGAGAATTTGGCCACTTGTGGGCACATTTTTGTTTGTCACTCATTTGGACCAATGGAAAATTAAAGCCAAGGTTCCATACTTATAGACTACATAAGTCCGATTTCTCAATTGTATTTGAGAATTTTTCTATAAAATTTTAAAAATTAAAATTGAGTACATTTTGATGAACTCTATGAGAATTTGGCCACTTGTGGGCATATGTGGGAATTTGGCCATTTGTGGGCACATTTTTGTTTGTCGCTCATTTGGACCACTGGGAAATTAAAGCCAAGGGTCCATACTTATAGACTACATAATTCCGATTTCTCAATTGTATTTGAGAATTTTTCTATAAAATTTTAAAAATTAAAATTGAGTACATTTTGATGAACTCTATGAGAATTTGGCCATTTGTGGGCACATTTTTGTTTGTCACTCATTTGGACCAATGGAAAATTAAAGCCAAGGTTCCATACTTATAGACAACATAAGTCCGATTTCTCAATTGTATTTGAGAATTTTTCTATAAAATTTTAAAAATTAAAATTGTGTACATTTTAATGAACTCTATGGGATTTTGGACATTTGTGGGCATATTTTGTGGGAATTTGGCCATTTGTGGGCACTTTTTTGCTTGTCACTCATTTGGACCACTGGGAAATTAAAGCCAAGGGTCCATACTTATAGACTACATAAGTCCGATTTCTTAATTGTATTTGAGAATTTTTCTATAAAATTTTAAAAATTAAAATTGTGGACATTTTGATGAACTCTATGGGATTTTGGACATTTGTGGGCATATTTTGTGGGAAGTTGGCCATTTGTGGGCACAATTTTGTTTGTCACTCATTTGGACCACTGGGAAATTAAAGCCAAGGGTCCATACTTATTGACTACATAAGTCCGATTTCTCAATTGTATTTGAGAATTTTTCTATAAAATTTTAAAAATTAAAATTGTGGACATTTTGATGAACTCTATGAGAATTTGGCCACTTGGGCGCATATTTTGTAAGAATTTGGCCATTTGTGGGCACATTTTTGTTTGTCGCTCATTTGGACCACTGGGAAATTAAAGCCAAGGGTCCATACTTATAGACTACATAAGTCCGATTTCTCAATTGTATTTGAGAACTTTTCTATAAAATTTTAAAAATTTAAATTGTGTACATTTTGATGAACTCAATGGGAATTTGGACATTTGTGGGCATATTTTGTGGGAATTTGGCCATTTGTGGGCACATTTTTGTTTGTCGCTCATTTGGACCACTGGGAAATTAAAGCCAAGGGTCCATACTTATAGACTACATAAGTCCGATTTCTCAATTGTATTTGAGAATTTTTCTATAAAATTTTAAAAATTTTAATTGTGTACATTTTGATGAACTCTATGGGAATTTGGCCATTTGTGGGCACATTTTTGTTTGTCACTTATTTGGACCAATGGAAAATTAAAGCCAAGGTTCCATACTTATAGACTACATAAGTCCGATTTCTCAATTGTATTTGAGAATTTTTCTATAAAATTTTAAAAATTAAAATTGAGTACATTTTGATGAACTCTATGAGAATTTGGCCACTTGTGGGCATATTTTGTGGGAATTTGGCCATTTGTGGGCACATTTTTGTTTGTCGCTCATTTGGACCACTGGGAAATTAAAGCCAAGGGTCCATACTTATAGACTACATAATTCCGATTTCTCAATTGTATTTGAGAATTTTTCTATAAAATTTTAAAAATTTAAATTGTGTACATTTTGATGAACGCTATTGGAATTTGGCCATTTGTGGGCACATTTTTGTTTGTCGCTCATTTGGACCAATGGAAAATTAAAGCCAAGGTTCCATACTTATAGACTACATAAGTCCGATTTCTCAATTGTATTTGAGAATTTTTCTATAAAATTTTAAAAATTTAAATTGTGTACATTTTGATGAACTCTATGGGAATTTGGCCACTTGTGGGCATATTTTGTGGGAATTTGGCCATTTGTGGGCACATTTTTGTTTGTCGCTCATTTGGACCACTGGGAAATTAAAGCCAAGGGACCATACTTATAGACTACATAATTCCGATTTCTCAATTGTATTTGAGAATTTTTCTATAAAATTTTAAAAATTAAAATTGAGTACATTTTGATGAACTCTATGAGAATTTGGCCACTTGTGGGCACATTTTTGTTTCACTCATTTGGACCAATGGAAAATTAAAGCCAAGGTTCCATACTTATAGACTACATAAGTCCGATTTCTCAATTGTATTTGAGAATTTTTCTATAAAATTTTAAAAATTAAAATTGAGTACATTTTGATGAACTCTATGAGAATTTGGCCACTTGTGGGCATATTTTGTGGGAATTTGGCCATTTGTGGGCACATTTTTGTTTGTCGCTCATTTGGACCACTGGGAAATTAAAGCCAAGGGTCCATACTTATAGACTACATAATTCCGATTTCTCAATTGTATTTGAGAATTTTTCTATAAAATTTTAAAAATTAAAATTGAGTACATTTTGATGAACTCTATGAGAATTTGGCCATTTGTGGGCACATTTTTGTTTGTCACTCATTTGGACCAATGGAAAATTAAAGCCAAGGTTCCATACTTATAGACTACATAAGTCCGATTTCTCAATTGTATTTGAGAATTTTTCTATAAAATTTTAAAAATTAAAATTGAGTACATTTTGATGAACTCTATGAGAATTTGGCCATTTGTGGCCATATTTTGTGGGAATTTGGCCATTTGTGGGCACATTTTTGTTTGTCACTCATTTGGACCACTGGGAAATTAAAGCCAAGGGTCCATACTTATAGACTACATAAGTCCGATTTCTCAATTGTATTTGAGAATTTTTCTATAAAATTTTAAAAATTTAAATTGTGTACATTTTGATGAACTCTATTGGAATTTAGCCATTTGTGGGCACATTTTTGTTTGTCACTCATTTGGACCAATGGAATATTAAAGCCAACGTTCCATACTTATAGACTACATAAGTCCGATTTCGCAATTGTATTTGAGAATTTTTCTATAAAATTTTAAAAATTAAAATTGTGTACATTTTGATGAACTCTATGGGAATTTGGCCATTTGTGGGCATATTTTGTGGGAATTTGGCCATTTGTGGGCACATTTTTGTTTGTCGCTCATTTGGACCACTGGGAAATTAAAGCCAAGGGTCCATACTTATAGAGTACATAAGTCCGATTTCTCAATTGTATTTGAGAATTTTTCTACAAAATTTTAAAAATTAAAATTGTGGACATTTTGATGAACTCTATGGGAATTTGGACATTTGTGGGCATATTTTGTGGGAATTTGGCCATTTGTGGGCACAATTTTGTTTGTCACTCATTTGGACCACTGGAAAATTAAAGCCAAGGGTCCATACTTATAGACTACATAAGTCCGATTTCTCAATTGTATTTGAGAATTTTTCTATAAAATTTTAAAAATTAAAATTGAGTACATTTTGATGAACTCTATGAGAATTTGGCCACTTGTGGGCATATTTTGTGGGAATTTGGCCATTTGTGGGCACATTTTTGTTTGTCGCTGATTTGGACCACTGGGAAATTAAAGCCAAGGGTCCATACTTATAGACTACATAAGTCCGATTTCTCAATTGTATTTGAGAATTTTTCTATAAAATTTTAAAAATTTAAATTGTGTACATTTTGATGAACTCTATGGGAATTTGGAAATTTGTGGGCATATTTTGTGGGAATTTGGCCATTTGTGGGCACATTTTTGCTTGTCACTCATTTGGACCACTGGGAAATTAAAGCCAAGGGTCCATACTTATAGACTACATAAGTCCGATTTCTCAATTGTATTTGAGAATTTTTCTATAAAATTTTAAAAATTTTAATTGTGTACATTTTGATGAACTCTATGGGAATTTGGCCACTTGTGGGCATATTTTGTGGGAATTTGGCCATTTGTGGGCACATTTTTGTTTGTCGCTCATTTGGACCACTGGGAAATTAAAGCCAAGGGTCCATACTTATAGACTACATAAGTCCGATTTCTAAATTGTATTTGAGAATTTTTCTATAAAATTTTAAAAATTTAAATTGTATACATTTTGATGAACTCTATGGGAATTTGGCCATTTGTGGGCACATTTTTTGGGAATTTGGCCACTTGTGGGCATATTTTGTGGGAATTTGGCCATTTGTTGGCATATTTGATGGGAATTTGGCCATTTGTGGGCACATTTTTGTTTGTCGCTCATTTGGACCACTGGGAAATTAAAGCCAAGGGTCCATACTTATAGACTATATAAGTCCGATTTCTCAATTGTATTTGAGAATTTTTCTATAAAATTTTAAAAATTAAAATTGTGTACATTTTGATCAGCTCTACGGGAATTTGGCTTGCATTCATAATTATATATTTGTCTTTGCTGTGATACATTTAGTAATTGAAACATCATTAAATATGTATCATCTTCAAGAAATTTAATTATATTGAATGATTTTGATGCAGAACTTAGTAAAAACTTTTCTTACTTATGAATGCAAATCGGTATGTACATACATACAATTAATTATACAGTACGTCTGTACAAAAAAATACTTCTAAGATAAGTTGTTGTTTGCTTTTTAGATGAAAATCTAGTCGAGTATAATTTTATTTTCAAATTGAAATAGTTGATGCATAAAATGTATACACGTATACGCTGACTAGTAGAGCATTAAAATAATTCATACACATATACGTATTACGAAAACTATTTTAGTAAATAACTTTTGCTTATCGTTTACTTCAGAATCTCAATTTAAAGTTTCTGTTGAGGCGAATTAGTAATTAACATTTTGTTTGTATACGAAATATATTAATCATACGCAGTAGAAACATTCTGAAATCAATTTTGAAAGGTACGTACCAGTGAACGGCAACAAGACGACTCATTCACTAACGGTAAGTAACCAGTATTATCATATCAGGCTTTCGTTATATCGCTTTAGTTACAAAACCCAAAGAAAAGTGTTATAAAGTCAAAACTCTTAATTAAATGTCCACACTGTGTTTTAAAAATATATGACAATACATATAAATAAACTTCAGCTGCAAAACTCCTTTTAATGTGAGTTGATCTTAGAATAAAAATAAATTAAATCTTGCTGGCGGCGATAAGGGATACGGGATTAATATCTAGACGACTGCAATTGTGAAATATCATTCTTAATTTTACGTAAATTTCACTGTACATTGACATCTAAAATTATGATTAATAATTAATTTTTCCCTTGTTCCTTGAAATAATAATTTTACAAACTTCAGCGTCTAAAAAGCAACAGAACTTAAAAAGCATTTCAAAATAATAAGTAAATTATTTGTAAAAAAATATTTTACATTTGAATAATTAATTTATTTCTATAGAATTCATAAATCTGTAGCTGGAATTAAATGAAATGTTTGCAACAATAATGCTAATCATTTACATAAATATTTTAGAGGACATGTAGCTGCGAGTGTGTGTATGTGTTTGCATCATGTTAACACGAAAACAAAAGTTCATTATATCCTTTTCCTAAATTAAAAAAATATTTACATATCAAAACTTTTTTGTTATTGTGTGTGAGTGTGTGTTAGTGTGTGAGTGAGGCTGTGTTGTGAAAGAGTGTTTTGTTTATTTGCACAGTTGATTAACTAACACAGGCATTGTTGTTACAACACCCATTTCAGCTAATGCAGGTGTACACAATTTTAAAGATTGATGGCATTAATGTTTAAAATTAATTCGACGAAATTTGATTTCAACGTAGTCAAACTAATAAATTATTCATGATATTATTAATTATTAATTTTAAAGGAAAAATTGGAAATTCGTTTAAATTAACGCATATTATATAAAAAAAGTGTCTTAAAGTGTTAAAGGAAAGTAATTTCTTTTCGTTTAATAACTAGTGAGTGGCCCAATGATAGAAACCCATTAATTTCTGAAGACGTCAATATGACATGAGCTGTTGAGGTATGCCAAGTAGATACGCAATTACAGAAATATGATACAAAGCTACAGCTGTTGCATCGTTTTTTAAAACGTTCTTTATTATTGCTGTACATTTTGTTCTTTGAATAGGAATTTTGCCAGTTCCATCTAAATTCTTTTTTCACATGTCACTGAGGTGTTCAATTGAATTATTCGATGTATGTTGACACATAAATAAACTTATCAACAATAATTTAATTTTGCTCAAAATTGAATTTTTTGCAACATGACCCTCTTATCTAATCTAGTTTAAGCGTCACATAGAAGGTCATATAATTTTGCTGAAAGTGAGCAACTGCAAAATTTTTCAAAATCTTTTTGTTTCGTCCTTTTCATCAGCCAAGATTTTAATTGAACATGGTTTAGCCATTCCCGACGAACTTGTTGGTTGTATTAAGGGGGCATTGCATTTAAATTTTTTATATATTTCTTTTTTTTTAAGTAAAAGATTACAATGCAAAAAACTAGCACAATTCACACTTTAACAGATTTTTATAAATACCGTTATTCGAAACTAATTTTGTGGCATTTCACAACTAAAAACCTACACCCATTTCTATGACAATAAAAAACTTGTAGTAAAAATTACTCTGTAGCCTTAAAAAAACATTCAAATAGTGTAAAAAAATGTCAAATGCAGAAAAGAAGGGAATATTTATAAAGAGTTTGATAGTTGAAAGGGGGTGATGATATGATGATAATTTCATTGATCGACTAAGTATGTGCTGTCAGCTGCTCCAGTGCGTTAACTAGCAAGATACATCTTGCTTTGTAGCAACTCTTTGACAATGTTGACCAAAATTATATTATTAAAAACACATTTGAAGAGTAAGAAGTTAGTAAACAAAAAAATCGCTAGATTTCTCGCTAATAGCTAAATAATATTTTTTTTCCCGCTAAATGTAATGAAACATAGCAAGATTTGACGAGAAAATAGCTGAATTGGCAACAGTGACCATATGAGTGATCATTAACTGTATTGCTGATAAAAAATATACTTGTAAGTCATTAACAAACAAAATTTATTCTAAAACAATTTTCTGTCGCTCCTAAAAATATGCACCTTTATTTTTAGTGTTCACTACAATGGGTTGTTTGAATATTGTAATTCAGTGGGGGTAGAGAGAGAGAGAAAGATAGAGTAAGAGAGAGAAATAGAGAGAAAGAAAGAGAGAAAGAGAGAGAGTATTAACACTTTGTAGAATCAAAATATAATGAAATTCTCTTTGTATATAAGAGAACAAAAGTCTGTTGCAGGTATTTTTTATGTTTACAGGGATAATATTAATAAAATTAAAAGTCTGCGCTACGAAATAGCTGCTGTTTACAGTTCTACCTTATTTACAAAAACAACATGAATTTGTTGTAGTTTTTTTTTTGTAATTATTGAATAGAAATAAAGTCACCTTCAATATATACTCTTAAAGCTGCCAATGTTTACTTAAAACGACACCTCTAATAAAATGAGTATACGTAATGCTGGGAACATAATTGGGACGAACGACGAATTTTTCGTTGCGAATATTCGTCGTCAAAAATAGAACACATGCATTCATATGAAAGTGAACACAGCACCGACGTCGACGAAATTCGTCGTACGTGACGAATTCTCTGATAGATTTATTTCTATTTCATACGCCGACGAACGACGAAGAAATCAGTACAGCGTTACCATGATTTTTTTAGTTTTAAAATATATTAGTAAATAATGTTAATTTTTACTTTAATAAGTTCTTCTTTTTATGATATAGAGCATTTTAGTTAAATATACATAATTATTAATGATGAAATTTGTTTTTAATAGTTTTTTTTAATGTTTAATTTTATAAAGGAATTATTTTCTTTATACGGTAACACTATCGTTGCTATGTTTGTATGTATATAAAAACAAATTTGTAATAAAAAATACACACAATTTTTTGAATTATTATGACAGCAGTTGTTTGTTCGTCCCAGTTGTGCGTCACACGACGAATTTACGCAACGAACTTTTGCCAACGAATTCGTTGTGCTCGACGAAATTCAGCGTTCGTCCCAATTGCGTTCCCAGCATAAGTTTCTAAAATGGTTTAGAAAATAAACATTTATCGAACGCTTGTCAGATTTTGTATCCGTATTCTCTCTTGCTTATAACAATTTGCGTTTACATGATAAAATTTTTTTCAATTTATGATATACCGATATACATGTATTGCCATGTAAAGATGCCTTTATGGTCATTCTCGACTTTTCTTTTTTAACATTACTAAATTCACTATACAGAATTCGAAAACGATTTTGATGAATAAAGAATCAATTAATTTTTTACAAATTCTTTAAAAGTTGGAAAAAAACAGAACACTTTTAGCGATCAATATCACATTTAAAAGGTCTTATTTACAAACAGTTATTGTATCTTACAATATTGTCCCAAAGCGTTTTAGAAATGTCTAACAATCGTGTAAACTTAGAGTTTTTGTCTTGCAATATTATCAGATTATTTTCAGTGTAAGACTTGACAAGAAATTGTCTTCAATTTTAATTGTTAGACATTTTCAACTCAATTGTAAGATATTCAGCAATTAACATAATTTTATCAATTATTGGCAGTCATATTACAACCATTCCTAAGTAATGAACAAATTGTGTTTAGTATTTAACTTTTAAAACTAAACTTTTTAAATTAAAACTTTTATGGGTCTTATTACGGTAAGAGCTGTGCATGCCCAATTTTATCTTCAAGTTTTTGATTCAATGCTTTCATGTGGTCGCACAAATTTTAATACGCATTATTTTCAAATATTTTCAACTTAAAATTTATGCAAACATTTACATGATTGTGTTCTTTTTTTTCTGCTCAAATTTTATTTAAATCTCTTCATCAAATTTTATTGTGTTTAAAACACATGAATGCAACAGGTGAAAAGTCCATCAGCGAACGTGTTTCATGTCAACATAAATATTTATTTTTTTTTTCGTGGAGCATAAACGTGTTCAAATTTAAAATAAATATAAAAATATTATTATTGTGGAGTAAACAGAAAAATAAATTATAAAATTATAAAAGCAAAAAAATCTTATCAATTATTGATTCGTGTAAAAAATTTCCAAAATTATGCAATTTGTCTAGAGAAAGAAGTTTAAAAAATTTTAATATATTTTTTGCCAAGAAATTTCAAATAAAAAAAACTCATTCACGTTTATTATTTTATTTAGTATTTAAAAAAATTAAAAATCAAACTATTACTTATTTAAAGTCTTCTGTGATAGATAACATCACCTCTAATTATACTGCTTCGTCGCAAAACTAATAAAATTGAGGAAATTAATTAAACTCGAAGTGGCCTATATCGCTTAATTTTTATTTATTTTATTTTTTCAATTAACCAAATAATTTTCTTAGGCAACATTTTTCGTTTTGGGAACTTTTCCTCATTTTGGCGATTTTTTTTGGTTTGTTAGTCCTAGAACCCTGTCATTTGTTTCCAAAAAAAGTATCATATTTTTATACAGTGGTATTTTGCTGATAGTGTGAATGTGCAATTTTCTGCTGTTTGAATAATTATAAATCACTCTCTAATGGTTGTGCATGATGTGTTAACTTATATTGTGAAAAATTTCATAGCAAAATATGTTAGAAGCGGCTGGAAAATGCTTTTAATATTGCATTTTAATGTTTCCCCAATTCATGTCATTATTATAATGCAATAAGTCTTAAATACTGTTGTTGTTGTTGTTGCTTATATAAAATATGTTGGTGTTGTTTGCATATTGTTCTCGTTCGGTAGGTAGTTTTAGTTGCAGTTGCATACCACAAAAAAAACAAACTTTTTATGTACGAGTATGTGTTAAGAGGCTTAGCGCCATTGTGTATTTAATACTCCTGTTTTTAAATGAATGGGAAAACAGTGTACGTGTGTAGCAACATTTATAGTTGTGGTGATAATAATATTTATAGGCTGACTTAGGTTTCAGTTCCTACAGTGAGGTAAATTAAAGGACTATAGGTTCTTTCACTTTTACATTGCAAATTTAAAATTTATTACCTATCAGACATATCTCATGTATGATGAATATAGCAACACATATACACTTAATTTACAAATGTATTGCATTCTTTAATTTTGGCATACTCACTAGCAGAAATTTTATTTTTTGAAATTTTTAATCGATGTGGGTTTAATTTATCCACAACTGTGTGTTTTAATACGACTACGTGTTTGTATATGAATTTGTTACATATATTGTATTCCTTTGTTGTGTATGTAAGTATATTCATATGCAGTAGTATGTATCAAGCAGTAAAAGGCTGTGGATAAGCGGCCCTCATTGAAATCTTTAATAGTTATAATAGAAGTTCCAATACTTATTTTTATATACTAACTCAGGAAGGCCTTCTAGAGAGGAGTTACACTGACATCGCATAATTCATATACAACTTATGCGTTTGGAAAGGAAAGAAAATTTCATTATTTTATATTTCTTGTTTACAAACTCAAAACGATAATCATTATATAGAGTGTTTTTTTTTTTAGCTATATGATAATTTAAAACATTGGTGCCTATGCCCTATGCTCTTCATGCTCATTTGTTTTTGTAATACTCTTAGCTATAGGCTGTGTGTTTTAATATACTCATACAGAACTCAGCAACCTCAATGCGAAATACACAAACAACTTTGTCTTATTAGTTTTTTTTGTCGTTCTTCACTGTAACACGCAAGAGCAAAGCAACAGCACTTTCGTATGCTTTGCTGGTAAACATTGACGACAGCGATCATTAATGTACATTTTGTTTTTGTTTAACGTATGATATGAAATAAATATATGATATATATTTTTTGTGTTTTCTTTGCATGTATTTGTTTTTACAACAAAAAATTTTGAATAAAAATTTGTTTTTCTTTAAATGTATTGGTGTTTGCTCTTCCATAAGGAACTTGTGGGCACCGCGGATTTAAAACGATAATACAAGACAGACATACATATTTATAACTAGAAAAATTTAGTTTCGGTTTTTAATATAACAAAGTATAACCCACTTCTCATTAGCAGTGTGCTATTAAATTGCAGCAGATCAGTTTTTATAATATACCGAATACTACATTTTTTGATTTTAAAGAAAGTCCTTTAGTAGTATAATTTAAAAATTCGCATTTCAATCGGACGCCGTTAGAAAAATTTGTTCAAGGCTTCCGTAATCCGAGCAACATAATGCTTTAAATCAATACTACTGATTAAGCGCATAATAAAAATAATTGCATATATGATTTTGGAAAGGCATTATAGAAGGCCCTTATTTATTCCATAAAATTTACACTGCGCATATTATGTATTACCTGTGACATTGCATACTTTTAGGTAATATAGTCTATAAATTCTTTATGATAATTTATTGCTGTGAGAATACAGCTAAACTTGATTTCAGGCGAAATATAAAATTCCACAATAGAAATATAAACAGAAAAGAATTTAATATTTTTTATATATTTTCATTTTATCCAATATTCATTCTGCTGCCAATTTGTAACAGCAACTGTCGTAGCTTAGCAATAAATTTCTATAGAATTTTCAGAAGAAAATTTCTTTCTTTTTAAAGACATTTAAGTCCTAAGGGCAAATGAGACTTTCAAAATGAGCAGATTGTTTAGCAAACAAAAAATGTGAATTAGTTTGCTTCTAACAACTTAAATGTTTGTGTCTCTTCTTGAGTTATTTTATTAAATTATATGTATATTCACAGTAAAGAATACTTTACAGACAAAAAACCCACACATTTATTAACATTTACAAAATAAATAAGCAAAATAATCCGAGCATTTTTGAAATTTGCTTTAAAAAGCGGAGCAAGCTGGAAAGGAACATAAGAAAATAATACAAGTAAATTGATAAGCTTCACATTTTTCTTAATTTAATAAAGTAAAGAGTTGTTGAGTCAAGATTCGCATAAAAGTAGGTCATGAAAGTGTGGCGGGTTACAAAATAATGTAAAAGTTTTTCTGTGTTAATGGAAAATTTAATTCTTGCAGTATTGATCAAGATGAAGCCTCTCCAAATAATAGGTTTAAAAGTCTTGGTTTCAATAATTTGTATAAAATAAGTGGACATGTGAAGAGAGCCTAAAATATTATTATTATTGACAGAAAAAGCAAAAGAGAAGGGGACTATGGATGTAATCAAACATTATAGAGTCGGTTTAATTCCGTAAATTTGCTTCTTCAGAATAGAAAAACCCAATTTTTTTTTTGGGGCCAGCAGAAGTTATTTGTAGTATATGGCTGTGTGTGTGTGTACGTGTATTGTTTCTGGTCTCTTGTTAAAAGCCAAAAATCAAGAACTTTTTAGCACACACATATACACTTAAACGCTTCTAATTATCCATACTGATGTTCTATTTCAAGTTTTAAAAAATATTATCTATAAAAAGTAAATATTTGTAGTTTTCAACTGAATTTCTTTTTGTGTTGCCCTAAAAATTCATGTTATTTTAAAATGCAAACAAAAGTTTTGTTTACAGTTTTTTTTATTCTGTTTCTTGCATTTTTTTGTCTTCTCTTCAAACTTTGTTTTACTTTTGAAAAGTTCTAAAAATTTTATCTTCATTCTTTAATTTTATTAAGAGAAAAAAAAATTTATTTCAACTATAAAACTGTTTTATAAGTAGAACTCTTTTTTGTTTGTTTTCTTACTTGCAATTTGTTTCACTTGATATGATTATCTGTGTATGTATGCATCGGATAAAAGCTTCTTGTTTGTCTTACTTCGTCTTTATATCGATAGTTATGGAAACAGAATGGTCTAGGAATGATAACTTTTTTTTTTAAACTTATATTCAACCATAAAATATTGTTGCAGCCAAAACTTTTTTTTTTATTTAAATAAATGACATTATTGATCGATGAAGGAGCAACTTGTAAAATTAAAGTTTATAATTGGTTAGAATGTTTATGTTCATACTTTTTATAGAATTTATACGATATTTTATACGACGAAGTTTAACTCAAGTCGTATGAAAACTAAAATGTTAAATACGTACTAGCTGATCCCGGTGTACTTCGCTACCCCCCTCGTTATAAAATAAAATTAAAAGTATTTATATATCCTATTGCGACGATCGGTCCAGTAGTTAAGAATATATTACGATTTTTAATTTTCCTAAAAAGGAGCGTGGTCCCATCCACTTTTCTCCAAATTATGCCAATACCATATGTACCAAATATCATCGACGTAGCTCAAAAATGCCCAAAATATGGCGATTTAAATTTTTGGGTTATATGGGTGGTGCCACGCCTCTTTGTCCAATCCCGCCTATATTTGCAGCAGCACTAAAAAATGCACACCGAACCGACGTACCAAATTTTGTTCAAATACCGTTATCAGGAGCAGAAATAATAGATTTTTAATTTGTGGTTTGTATGAGAGGTATCACGCCCCTTTGTCCAATCCCGCCTATATTTGCAGCAGCACTTAAGAAATGCACACCAAACCGACGTACCAGATTTTGTTCAAATACCGTTATCAGGAGCAGAATTAATAGATTTTTAATTTGTGGTTTGTATGAGAGGTACCACGCCCCTTTGTCCAATCCTGCCCATATTTGCAGCAGCACTTAAAAAATGCTCACCAAACCGACGTACCAAATTTTGTTCAAATACCGTTATCAGGAGCAGAAATAATAGATTTTTAATTTGTGGTTTGTATGAGAGGTACCACGGCCCTTTGTCCAATCCCGCCCATATTTGCAGCAGCACTTAAGAAATGCACACCAAACCGACGTACAAAATTTTGTTCAAATACCGTTATCAGGAGCAGAAATAATAGATTTTTAATATGTGGTTTGTATGAGAGGTACCACGCCCCTTTGTCCAATCCCGCCCATATTTGCAGCAGCACTTAAGAAATGCACACCAAACCGACATACCAAATTTTGTTCAAATACCGTTATCAGGAGCAGCAATAATAGATTTTTAATTTGTGGTTTGTATGGGAGGTACCACGCCCCTTTGTCCAATTGGACCGAATTGTAAATCTAAACCACCCGGGGCGCCACCCAAACGCATACAAAAAAATTTATGGAAATCGGTCCAGCCGTTTAGGAGGAGTTCAGTTACTAACACACTTTCAGAAGAATTATATATATAAAGATGAACATACACACATGCATGTGTGTTTGTATGTTTGACTGCTATGGACTCCAAAGGCAGAGCATCAATCGAGTTAAAATTTTTAAACCATAATTGAGATGGTAAGGCAGCAATGCCTACTTAAGATATTGAAAAAATACATTAATATCTTGAGTGGGGGCGTGGCACTTCCCACACAGGGAATAACATTATTTGAAGATATTTATGGAACTAACGCAGCTAAATATTTGAAATTAGAAGTGCGTGTGTCATTGTGTATTGGTTTTCAATAAATTAAATTATGATAAGTGGGTGTGGCTCCCGCCATATAAAATTTTTTAAATATCGTGGGCTCTAATGAAAAAAATGACTTGAGATTTTGTAGAAGTTACTTTGTTGAATTAGTGCATTATTCTTGAATATAATAAAAGGAAAAAAATGGGCGTGTGCAGTCAACGTATGAAAACTATAATTTTAAATACGTAAGAACATACACACATGCATGTGTGTTTGTATGTTTGACTTCTATGGACTCCAAGAGCAGAGAATCAATCAAGTTAAAATTTTTATACCATAATTGAGATGGTAAGGCAGCAACGCCTACTTTAGATATTGAAAAAATACATTAATATCTTGAGTAGGGGCGTGGCACTTCCCACACAGGTAATAACTTTATTTGAAGATATTTATGGAACTAATGCAGCTAAATATTAGAAATTAGGAGTGCGTGTGCCCATTGTGTATTGGTTTTCAAGAAAAAGAGGTTAAATTACGATAAGTGGGTGTGGCTTCTGCCATATAAAATTTTTTAAATATCGTGGGTTCTAATAAAAAAAATGACTTGAGATTTTGTAGGAGTTACTTTGTTGAATTAGTTCATTATTCTTGAATGTAATAAAAGGAAAAAAAATGGGCGTGGCACTTCTTATTTGACGATATTGGATAAAGAAAAAATATGTAGTTTTAATTTGCTTCTCTGAGTTAACTTCATTTACTTTTCTTTCAGTGCAACGTTTTCAATATTTCCTTGTGAAAAGCGGTTTTTTTTTAATTTTGCAAAAACCAAACTTAAACAGTTAATTTGCACGGCATGAAAGCACATTCGCAGCAATCATTTGCAATTATCAGTGTAGAAATAGTTTTTCATTTCGTTTGTCACTGTTGGGCAGATGGACACTGTTATTAGATGACAAAAGTTTTGTTTTTATATAAAAAAAAAAAAAAAAATTCTTAACGCTATACAGTTTTACTAAACTTCATGTACGAACTTTTATGTAGTGCGGTTATGATGTGGAAATAAAAAACATTTTAGTTTTTGTCGCCCATGACTATTTCCAGTCGGCAAATTTCTTTTACACTATAATTTATAAAATGAATTTTTATTTGAAACTATGCAAGTACAAGTATATGTGTGTGTGTGTAGTGTTAATCAGCATTGTTATTTTTGGTGTGTGTGTGTGTTTATATTTCCATTGCAATGGCGTATGTAAAAGTTTTCTAAGAAAATTCTTTTCTTTAACAACAAAAGATTTTTTTTTCAATAACAGCCTTTCGAAACAGGCATAATAAGTTTTTGACCTTTTTTATTGCGGCAAAAAAAAGTTTGTAGATATTCTCTATTGAGACAGTTTTGTATGGGTATTCTTCTGAGGCTGCCTTACAAGTTTAGAACTAATTTAAAAAAGTGTTTCTTTGTTGTTTTCATTAGCATTTTGTTTAATTTTAGCACATTTTGCATTGAAAAGTTTACAAAGTAGAAATTCTTTCTATACGAGTTTATGGTATAAATGCTTAAGTCCCCTACGGGAAATGTTGTACTAATTATCTAAAACATACCTGTCCTATGATAGGTGAAAATGGGAATGGTACAAAGTGTTCCTGAGTTGTTTGTGACTGATGAAAAGAGGACATATCATAAAACTAGAACAAAAGTGCTAACGAAATTCCATCACTCGGTGTCTCATCGAAAGATTTACATACATACATACGAATACACACATTTTCGATTGTACCTGCCCATACCTGCTACGAGTAACATTTTTAAAACTTTAACGCATTTTGTCAAGTTTCGATATATATATACATACTTACATATAAGTACACAAATATATATGTATGTTTGTATTTTATACACATATTATAGAATATGATCTCTTGATCAATGTGGACAGCGTTACAGTTTTGGTTATTTTAAACCAAAATTGGAAATGCAGCTGTTTGGTGATTGCAGTTTAAAATTTTGTAATTGTGTGAGTGCAAAAATTAGCACCACCACTATAATTTTTTTTAATGCATCGTTTGCTCGTGCACGGTAGTGAATAAAAACCAAGTATTTTTATTTTTATTTTTTATAAAAATGTGTTGAATACCCGCTTTAATAGAATTTAAATGAATTAATAAAATTTTTATTTTTTAAATACATTTCTTACTACATGTAACTTATTGTTGTGAAGCATTTAGACTCGTTCGGTGATAGTTATGTCATCGAAGGAAACAATCACACGACAAGTTCCTTAAGTTTCGATGTAGGACCTATCACCGGGTATCTTAATTATGTCAATTGACCCCCCTCTAATTACAATGCCATGTTAAAGTTTCCGAATCCTCTCATATAAAGTTCCGGAACTCGAAGCGGTTGCTAGTCCCTGGGAACCAGTCACGTGACGTGTCCTGTGACAGGTTCTTTTCCCTCTAGGGTTAGTATAAGCTAATGTAGAGTGGTGTTCTTCATACGAAAAATATACTTTCCCACTAAACTATAAAATATATCTTAAGAAATTTTTTTTTATTGTCACAGAACTAAAATTAAAGCCTATTTGTACATGCAAACAGGAGTGCACGTTCATCTGTCTTTCTTCCAGCTGCATCGAAAGTGGATTAAAATAAAAATCACAAAAACTATTTGGTATACTTATTTAAGGACACGAACATATTTGACTTGAAACATTACCAGTAGTTATAAAATTTTTAGTGTTTAATCAATGTGTCACAGCTCTTATTAATTTGATAGCTTTATTTTACATTAAGAGGCTATTCAGCCTATTACGAGATCGAGTAATTTTGTAATTATGATCACAAAAAAGTTGATTTTTTTATATTATTAATGAACAAATTTACACATTTGTATAATACATGTTTTATTTGTACTATAAATAAATTTAGGGTTTTTTTTTTATAGAGGGTCACAACTTTGAGTAGGCATTAGTGCTATATTTCAGCACCCATTTAACAGCTGATAGTTTTCGTTTAGTTTGCTTTGAAATTTCATTATGAATCGTCTTACAGCAGAGCAACGCGTGCAAATTGTTGAAATTTTTAGTCAAAATATGTAATTGTTCTATTCGTCAAACTCATCGTGCAGCGGGCGCTACAATTGATTTAGGTATGCGCAGTTGGACAACAAGTACAAAAATCCAAAAACAACATGTATTTTTTTGGTATAAAGCACTCGCTTCATATCAAAACACACAAACAAATTTAAAGCATTTTAATACGTATGAGTAACAAACTGTAACCATTTTTTATGTACTCTCTTCAAACTATATCAGTTTGTATGAAAATTTGCTATAAACTTTATAGTATAAAGCGAGCTCAGTCAGCTGTGGTAGTAAGCTCACCTGTTGCATACGCCTTGATAAGTGGTTAAATTGGTTGCATGTATTTATATAATTGTTTATATCTACGCATAATTTTTTTTGTTAATAGCACGTGTATTGTTGTAATCACAAAATCTTTTCACTTCTGTCGGCACTACCGGAGTGCTACCCGTAGTTTTTTTTTAACATAATACTGAAAACAGTGACTGTGACTGCTGACATCGACTGCTAAAATTAGTAATACGAAACCCTGCTTATATACATCACTGGGTAGTATTTGAAATATTTGAAATTGAAATACTTTAAATACATAACGCTTAAGGAATTTAGACATTTTGTATATCCGTATGTATATATTTTCTCCAAAACATATTCTTTTATCTCGCAACTCCTGCAATCGGTTTATAGCTCCATTGCTTTTTGGCTTCATTAATTAAATCTCACTTTAGCAGTTTAAATTATTTATAACAAAATATTATGAATTATTAATTGAAAATAAACTACGTATTAAACAAATGAACATAAATATTTCTATCCCGATTTTTTTAATTCATGCACTCGTTTTATTGTTTTCAATTAATTTAATTTTTAATTGTTTAGTTTCTCTTTTGTGTGGTTTTTATATAAATTTCTTTTAGAATAATTTTAATTCAACTAATGTTTTATATTTATATTGAATAAAATTTAAAAATTTTATATAAAAAAAAATATAAATAATATAAATACGACTAAATACGGTCTGTAAAAAAGAAAACACAGAACCTGTGTATTCGTAAGTGTGTATGTATTAGTTTTGTGCAGCTAATGCGGGCTTGAGGCTGGTTGAAAAATTGTGCCAACGAAAAACCGTTCTCTTCACCCCTCTCGCCTAAAAACTGTCATGTTATGCCAGCATAATTAATTTAGTGTAAAATAGCTCAATGTATTGAAGCTCCAACCCTGAGTGATGTAATACCGTCGCACTGTATTACCGACAGTCACTCAATATCCAATCCAATATTATTTTTAATATACAGATATATTTGTGTTTCATTGTTATTCACGTTTTTGGTAAAAAACATTACACCACATAAATGTTATACATTTGATATGGTACAACATATAAAATATTTTATAACATTTACATATTTTCACATGCATTCATATGTAAGTATTTACATGATTGCTGACACTAGGTCTCTTCACTAACTTATTCATTGTTATATATATTTTTTATTTTTTTATACCAGTTGCGCAGAATCAAAGCAACAGCAAACAGAAAATCATTTTAATGTGAAAAAAAAACAACTTTACCAAAGTAGACAGACATGCCAATTCTGTAACCATATTTTGTTTGCAGATGGTTATTGTTAGATTTCACAGTTCTAGAATCTGTATTTAGTTGGTATTTGAAGTACAATATGACTGTAGGCATCTAAATCTAAATGTTTCTTAAAAAAATTTATCAAAACTTTATAAAAATTTTACCGATAATATAATAATAATAATATAAATAAAATGAATAGAAAATCCTTTCATCTATATATATAAAATTGTAACGTTACTGACAGACTGATTCATCATCGCACAGCCTAAACGCCTGAAGGCAAAAACTTGAAATTTGGACCAGGGCTTGGTCTCTCCCCAAATCGATCCACTAAGACGGGATTTTTGGAAATTCGAATGTTTAGGGGGTAAAAAAAGGGCAAAAACGGTAACCTTATATCTCTAAAAATTTTTAATACAAAAAATTTAATGCTTATCGTTGTTCTTTAGAAAAATAAGCGGACAGGTGTCTGGTACTTTTTGGAAATTCAGACCTTTAACCGAGTAAAACCTGCATTTTGGTAGTTTTTTGTCACCCCATCTATCTTGAAAACCCATAAACATAGAAATAAGGGTTATATCACATTTGAAACTTATCTAAAAAATCCAAATAAAAATTTGGTACTTTTTCGAAATTCGGACGTTTAAGGGGTAAAAAAACGTAACTATTTTTGGTACTTTTTTTATAAAACATTTTTTTTATTTATTGACATAAACGTATTAAATTATGGGCTCCCACTACAATAATGAAATTTTTCATGCTTCAATGGGGAGAAAAATAGTACCAAAAATGGGAAATACGGGAAATTTAATCTCTTACTTTAGCTTTTTGGTTCTACAACTGGAAATTTTTTTAATTATCGTTAATATTGGACCTAGAAACATAAACTTCAACATGCAATGTCCTGAGTGGATAAGAACCTATGAGGGTACTTTTTGCTCTTCAACTGATACTTTTTGAATTTCCGTTAGTTTTAAAACTAGAAACATAAAATTAAACATGCAAGGTCCTGAGTGAATTAGAATTTCTTAGAGGGATCTTTTTGGTACTTTTTCGTTCTTTAACTGGTACTTTTCTCATTTTCGTTAATATTGGACCTATGAACATAAAACTAAACATGCATGGTCCTGAGTGAATGAGAATTTGTTAGAGGGATCTTTTTGGTACTTTTTCGTTCTTTAACTGGTACTTTTCTCATTTTCGTTAATATTGTACCTATGAACATAGAATTTCCTGAGCGGAAGTGAATCAAAGACAAGGACCGTTATTGTTTTTCAACACGTACTTTTTAATCTTTGTAAGTATTGGACCTACAAACATAAAATTAACTATGCAATGCCCTGAGTGAATGCAACATAAGCTTTGGCGTAAAAATATGTCCACGAAAGAAAGGGATACGCTAACGAAGTAGCGGGTTAAATGCTAGTTTAATATAATTTTAGTCACTGAACTGTACTTGCTTTCAATTTTAGTCCAAATTAATCCTTAACACATTTTAAGTTTTAATAATTATTAAGCATTCTAAATGATATAGAAGTCCTTAAGGACTCAATGTCGGATCTTTTAAAAAATATTTTCAGAGTATTTTGGTGTATTTCGCACTCTTTTTAAAAATATCTTTATTTATTTACGGTGAAAAAAATGTTTGTGTTTCGTCTGAAACTGTTTTACACGAAATCGCTGTGTCGGCACTAAAATATAATAACTTACTCTTCAAGATCACGATTTTTATTGTTTACGACTATTGAATAGAACATGGTGTTATTATCTTTTGTATTACAAATCACTTGTAATTGCATTTGGTTATAAAACAAAAATAATTCGTATCAATACTAATTAAATCGTTTATTTCATACAAATCCTAATTAGCTGAATAAATAACAAAGAATAGAAAATTTCTTTGCCGTTTTTCGTGTCGATATATTCTCTTTTTCATCACGTATTTTGTTGCAAAGAATTTCCAAAGTTATTTGTTTTTTCAGAGTTATTTTTACTTTTTATCTTCTCTTCCCTTCTCTTCCATTATTTGAGTTGATAAGTTTGTGATTTGTTTCTGTTAGTTAATTTTTTGCAAGGCATCCAGGATCCAATATCCTGCAAAATAAGTTTAATTGATTTATTTTCATTCTTCGAGCATGTACGAGTTGGCTCATTTAAGTCCTTTTTCCTATAATTAATTAATTTTCATGTTAAAACGGAAATTTACAAGACATCACGTAACAAACAGTAGGAGAAAAAAAAATAGCAAACAATTTTAAAGTTGGTTGGTTTAGTAAGATAAAACAGTAAGCTTATATACTCGTACATTTCGGTTTTTAAAGCTTTAACTTTTCGAATGATTTGAAGCTAATTAAACGGATGGTTATGACAACTTCATCCAAACTAGAGATGCCAAATGGCAAAATTCCTTTCCTTGATTTAGGTATTAGACCTAACCTCAAATTTTAATATCTTAAGTCCCGGGCTTTTCGCCGCTTTCTAAATCACATTTTCTGGACAAATAATGGATTTTCTTTCATCACTTGAAAAATAAAAAAAAAAAAATTATATGAAATGGGGAACTAAAGAAAGCCTTGTGTACAAACTATGCAAAACTTAATTTTTAAGTTCACAAGAGTGAAACGAATTTTGGAAATGCACTGATTTCCCAATTAAAAACTGAGTGACAACGAAAGGGTTCGTAAGATGGAAAAATTAATAATTAACAAAGTGATATTACAATATTGAAAATGCAACACAAAAGAATTTCAGAGGATAATTAAGGTTGTTGTAGGTCGTGTCAGGAATTAAACTTTCGTTCCCCATACAATGGATTATTAGAAAATATCCGCTTTAATTTTTGGGACGTACCAAATTTCACAGTACTCAGCTGCTATATTTCAAACTCGAAATAAAAATAACGATCAAAAGTCGCAAAAACTTTTAACAATCAGCATAGAAAAGGATTAATAGTTTATTTTAGGGACATTAATTAAATTCAGAATATTTTAATTCATATATTAAAAATCCTAACTTAACGGGCAAGTCAGTCATTCCTTTTAAAATGGTTTCAATTCTAATTTACGGTGTTCAGATCATGGTTATTTTGTATTTCAATTTCACAGCTAAAAAGTTTTGTTTACCCATCGGCTATTGTTTAAATTGTTTTTAATAGCAAATCTGATATTTTTTTTTTATTAACATGTAAACCTTCTACTTTTAATGATGCTCCTTAAAGTATGCATGTTTTTTATTGTTTACCACATTGATTGATTTCTTAAACCTGGTTTTCCTGGAATATAATTTTTAATACCGAACTCCTTAACTTGCAATGAATAATCATAAGGGATGTCCTTATCGAGACTGACATCTGATCTAGAGGGCCATATGAAACTACCAGTTTTATTTCGATATTTTCCTTTTGCTTTGTAATTCTTAAAACTCCTGCAAAAAAATCGCAGGTTTCTGATTTCATCCCCATAATTGGAGTAATCGAGTTAAAAAAATCTTGTTTTTCAATGTCAATAACTGCTTCAATCATTGTACAGATATAAAGATGCCAAATAATTATTTCGAAAATTAAAAAGATTTTAATTATACCGTCTTTTAAAAAAGAAAATAGTTCGATTCGTGTGTAATTTTTAATGTTTTCAATCGCATACATTCCCCTCCACTCCCAATTTTTATGCGCAAATATTCAAAATAATTTTTGCTGTGAAAGGGGTTTCCTACGGTTTAGTCTCATGAACTGTTTTCTTGAATCGAAGAAAGAACTTGTCCTGTCTTAATATTGATTATTGACCAGTTCCTCCATTTGTGGACTGATTTTCGAAATTTTCTGCCCTATTTTCGGTCCGATTTTGAAAATGTACGCTTGTAGGTCCCAGAGAATTACTCGTATAAGTGCTTGCCAGACAAACAAGTTCGTTATTTATTGACCGATTTCAATTAAGGAGAAGAATATAAAATAGATGGGTTTTTTTATTGAAGACGATTAATTGAATTCTTAACGGTGTTCTTAACTTTGCGTATAAAAATTGAGAAAATTTATGAGCAAACGATCTGCTTTGTGATGGTTTATGGTTCCGATTTTTATGAGCTCATGAAAAAAGACAACTCCTTCATAGAATTCCTAATGCAAACTGCACAGAGAATAGAAAAAAATGATTAAAAGCATATAAATAGTCTATGAAAAAAAAAATATTTTGGCTAAGTTATCGAAGAATGAAGACCTCGTCACAAATACATAAATAGGGGCCATTGAATAATTTAACCACAAATTAATGAATATAATAAATTAGCAGGTTCAAATAAGTTCAAAACCATCGTTTGCTGTCAATTAACAATTAAATTTCTGCTGCTCTCTGTGTTCAAAAACCACTTAATGCAACACTTTTTTACGGTGATTTAAAATTTTGAAAATTGATCTGACATAAAATATTTTGTAAAATTTTAAAAATATTGTTTACGGTCGAATTAAAATTTACAAATTTTAAGGTCGAAAATAAGAAATCAACATATTTATTTATATAACATATTTTGATTAAATTATACAACTTAACTACAAACTAGACATAAGACAGCTTTCTAACAGGATGTTTCAATCGAAACTCTAAAATTATGTAGATGTAACTTTAGCTTTGAGAAACTTCTTGATTAAATTGTTACAGCATTTTCCTAAAGTTCATTTAACAAATTAACTGGGTGTTTATTTTGCTTGCTTTACATTAATTCACAGCAATTATTTACATTTATATTCCTTGCACCTACTTTAATAATTGAAGGTACACTGCAGAAAAAAAATCATGTCATTAATGCATGAAACAAGTTAAATCTGTATTCTGATATGATACACAACTATGAAACTTCTCTTCATCATCGGGATAAAAATTAATTTAATGGTTTTTGCCATTATTTAAGTTTGATTTTATGAGAATTCTTTCTGATTTGATCGTATGATTATGAGGCAACGGTTTTAATACGAGTAAGTCAGCCATAAAAATTTTTTAAATAAGGAAAATGTGAACACAGAAATGTAGTGACTTTGCAGATATTTTCACTTGATTAAAGACATTAAGAATTGATTTTGTTTTTAGGAATAAAATTACTTTTCTTTGTGTTTAAGAATATTATTTAGGAAATGACTTACTCTTGAATAGTTCTTAAAACTTTGTGTACTTTGAAAGTGAAAACGTTTGTCCTCAGCTTAAGGTTACAATTCTTCTTAAATTGGGCAATTTTGCAATAATTTTTAATATTAATTTGCAAGAAATTATGACAATAGATCTTATCTCAATCAGGCGATAAGAGGTGGCGAGAGTTGTAGTAGTCTGGTAGTTAGAGTGCTTATTTACTAAAGCGAAGTATTCCTTTTCGTATCTCATTGGACTTCGATTTTCAACACAACTCAATCCGGCAATTCATCCAACCTGTAAAGATTGAAAAATGGACGCTGCAGCCCTCTTTTAATATCAAAAGTTTTTTGTATAGGGTGTTTTTTATAGAGTGACACAAGTTTAAATCATAATAAAAAATAAAAGGAAATATATTTTTAATATCAATGAAACGGGCTTTATTAGAAAGAAAATTTAGAAGAAGGCGCAATCTGATACAGCATTTGCGGCCGTATTTTGCCGATAAGTCTTGTGGAATGTGGATTTCTAGCTGTTCAATTGTTTGTCGTTTTTCGACAAAGACAACGGAGTTAACATAACCCCAAAGAAATAAATCTAATGGGATTAAATCACACGATTTTAGTGGCCAATTAATTGGGCCATTACGTGAACTTATTTTTTCATCAAAAGTTTCTTTGAGTAAATCAATTGTAGCGCCTGCTGCACGATGAGTTTGATGAATACAACAATTATTTTGATTAAAAATTTCAACAATTTGCATGCGTTGCTCTGGTGTAAGTCGATTCATAACGAAATTTCAAAGCAAACTAAACAAAAAGCAACTATCAGCTGTTAAATGGGTGCTGAAATATAGCACTAATGCCTACTCAAAGTTGTGACCCTCTATAAAAAAAAAAAGAAAAAGAACAGTATTGGCTCCAAACGACAAACATTTTCAACTCAAATTAAGTGAAACTTCCCGAACTTTAATATAAGTTTTTTCTTCGTGTAGAACTTTAGGCAAGACTATTGCTAAAAGTAAAAAAAGAAAAAGAGGAAAACCACTAGTAAGACAAAAGAAAAAAAAAATATCGATTCCACTTGTTGTTATCGTACCTAAATTTACACATAACCCAACTGCATGAAACGTTGCTAGAAATGAAAAGAACAATCAAAGAACGGTTGGCTGGTGTTAAACGATGTTACTTTTAATAGCAGCAAATTGGTTTTATCATCTAATACAGCTTATTTTATCCCTTATGTTACGTTTACATTTATTAAATATTTGTCCAAAAAAACGTAACCGCTAGTTTTGCTTAGGAATAGTAACAAAAAAGTGTTTTAATACACTTTTTAGGAAATTGCGAACCAAAAATTAAAAAACTATTGGAATTAAAAAAAATATGCAAATTATTAGTTTCTTTTTTTCTTGGTTACGTTTTTTTTTCGACAAATTTTTGATAAATATGAACGTAGCTTTAGTTTTTATCACACGACTATGGATGCTGATGATAACTTGAATAGTCTACTATAAGATGTACGTGTAGATGGTGATTCTTTCTGGTCGTTTCACTTTAATCTGCACGTCATACAATTTTTCTACAATTTTATTCCATACACGTAGATGACAATTTTATGCTTTTGCCTATAAAATTTGACGTAACTTACCTGACTACTAACACTAAAGTAGTTAAATACATGCAATCGTTTTATTTAAAGACTAAAAGAATATACAGTTTAAATTATTTTCATAAGTGTCACATAAAATAACATTCACACTAATTTAAAGAGGAAAGGGATAATAAATATATATTTATGTATATGCGTGTGTGTGTGTGTGTGTGTGTGTAGAAAGTATGTTAAATATTTAATGAAAACATAAAAGTTTCTTAAATGTTTTTATAAAATTTTAAATTGGTATGATACACATCTTAGGGGAACATTAAGGTTTACAATAATTTCAGATTATCTTTCAAAATGATTGTGAATTCATTTATTTACACTAGGCAACAAAATGGGGTGATCTAAAGTATGTTTTAACATCAATGAGTATAATTCGAATTATGTATCCACGCCTGTTGCTAAGGTACTTTTACTGAAGTCTTCGTAGAATGTTGTGTGCTAAGTGGCAAAAATTTCATTTAAAATTTTCAACAAAAATGTAATAAAAAAGTAAATACCACTCATTTTAGTCCAAGACCTTATGAGACAGTACAGCTGATGGGTAAGCAACATAGCAAATTTGGTTATATTACGAACACATTTGCAGAGTAATATTTGCTTTGATGTTTATAATTTATTTTCTTTGACATTATTCGAAGGCACTTTAATGATTATATGACTGGATAAAATAAAGTTTTTAATTTTTTAAAATGGTGTCATTAATGCTTGATTAATTTAGTCCAGCACATTTCTAAATAAGCTTTTCTAAGGCTTGTTCATACCACGTGCCCCAGGTCATATTTTGGCTCCTTTTTCCACTAGTATTTTTCATCTCCCTCAGTTGTCAAAGAACATTTTTCAATACATTTTTGTTCGCTACAAATTCAGCTAGAAAAATCGGTCGAAGGAAAGAAAATTGTTAAAAAATGGTCTGCAAATGGAGTAGTTAAGCTATAATTAAAATTAACTGGAAGGGGGAATTTGGTCACCGATTTTACGAAGGAATTTTCAAAATCGGTCGAATAACAGAGGATTTATGCAATTGGAATTTGCCATACTAAGCTACTAGCGAACCCGTTCAAACATAAAAAGTATTATGAAAATAGGTTCATAAATAGTGCCGTTATTCCATAATTAATATTTTAAACGAATGTCTTGCCCCTAATTTTAAAAAAAGGTTATACTACAAATTGGCAAAAAAAAAAATAATAATAATTGTGACAATCGGTTTGCAAATAACTTCTGCGTGTAAAAACATAAAAATTAATTTTCCTTGAAGACATAATCTTGTTCCAGGGCGAATACGTAACAAAACGATTTACATTGTTATATTAATCATACGTCTGAAAGTACTCATAATGTTATTTCAATACCACACCAATAAGGTTTTCTCGATAATATACGAGTACAGACATCAGTTTTATTATATTGACCATTAAAAAAATCGCTGTATTATTTTAAAGACGTCTTGTTTTACAGATTCTGTATACTTTAAGGAGACTTATAGATTTTTTCTATAATTTGTTATATTGTCATTATATTTTACAACAAATAATTTGTAAATTGTTTGTTTTTTACAAAATTCTTTAAATATTATATATTATTATAAAGAATTTTTTTTGGAGTATTAAAGAAGATCAGTTCTTAAGCCAGACACTACAATTTAAAATTTTTGTTTTGTGGTATTTTTCTCTTCCAATTCTCATGCTAAAAAAAAGCAAAAAACATATTTAATTTTCTGTTTTATGTTTGAAGTTCTAACAACAATGAGTAGTATCCGAAGGAAATCTCAGTTAATATTTATTCTAAAAACATTAAAACCTATTATGTCAATTTCCATTTGTGGTTGAATAAAAAATAGTTTTGTACACAATAGTAAAGCAGTTAAAGTAACAACTGAAGACTTCAGAGCAAAGTTAAACCAGCATCAATAGCAACCGACAAAAAAAAAGGTAACAACAACCGACATGAAGGCAAATTAAACAATTTAAACTTAGCTAAATGATTTTTAACAAATAACAATAAACTCCATATTATTGTACTTGTTTAACTTTTGATACTCATACAAAATGCGTTCTATTCAGTATCATCTTTCCCAGCAAATTATTCCCAGTGCAGTGGAATAATAAATTTTTCTTTCTTTTTATCCTTTGATAAGAATTATTTATTTATAATTTCGCCAAGTTTTTATTTACAATCAAGGAAAAAGAAATAATATTACTAGTCTTATTAAATATTTCATAGCAAATATTGTAATTCTCTTCTGCAATAAAATGTATTCAAACACTACGAAGAGTATTTTTGCAGAAATTAGTTGAGCCCGCTGAATTGTTGTACAAAAATATAACATTTTATGCGAGAAATACTTTAGTTTCTTTGAGTAAATCAATTGTAGCACCCGCTGCACGATGATTATGACGAATAGAACAATTATTTTGATTAAAAAATTCAACAATTTGCAACTTTTAGCTGTCAAATGGTTGCTCAATAAAGCACTAATGGCAACTCAAAGTTGTGACACTCTATAAAAAACACCCTCTACAAGACCTTACATACATATATTTTGTCTTTGTTGGACTCAATTCCAACATCCTTCTTATTTGAAAAAAAAAAAAAAAAATTAATTGTAAATGTTATCAAAAGTAGTCCAAATTGAAACAAGCTTGACTTAATATATTTAATGGATTTATTGTAAAATTATCAATTTGAGTAAAGATTTGATTGATCTACGATATTTTCACTTGCTAAAAAAAATACATGCATCTATAATATTTTTGGTGATTTTCTCTTCTATTTTGTCATAGATTTTTTCCTTAATGCAGAGCTAAAAAATAAAATGTGTTACGTTCATGAACTTGTGTTTTATTTTATAAAAAAAAAAGTTTGTTTCTCTTTAGTTTGGAATTTTCTATGGCTTTTTTTTTTTTTTTTTTGTCCTAAGATCCTTTTTTCAGTGTCTAACAGTGTTTCATCGATGTTTAAATTTTGATCATGAATTTAAATAAATTGCCGTTAAGTTCCTTATATTTTTTTATTTTAATTAGTGTCGTTCTTATTAAGGTAGTAAATTTGATGTTTTTGTTTTTCATATTGTTTTACTCGTATATTGTTGTAGGAGTCTTTGTTATCAGTTTGTTGGGACTACAATTTTGTTTGAATAAGAATAAATTGTAAAAACTTTATATGCAAGTATGCTATGGGTGGCGTATAGTTTTTGAACTCTCTTAAACTGAATCGAATTTCAAAATTTCTCCCATTAGTGGCTCCCGGCTATAAAAGTCGCTATGTTTCGTATTAGAACTTAGTGTATTCTGAGTGAATGGAGCATATTACAAGTTTTTAAGTATTTTAACGAAAATACTTTCCTTGGCAAGTTATTGTTTAAAAAAATTTTCAAAATACAACAACTTATCAAGTTAAAATTTAAATTTTCCACAAAATACTCAAGTCGTTTTTGTAGTGAAAATTACCTTTAATGTACATTCAACACTACGTTTTAGAGGTCTATACTACTAGACTTGTTTATTTTGTTTTTTTGTTAGTACATAGGTTTAAAACTAAATTACCCCTCCCCTGCTTTCCGCAATTTAGATGTGCTTAAATAAAAAAAAAAATAATCGTAACAAAAATTAACAGTAAATATGATTTAAAAATATAGATTTTTACACCACATAAAGTTTGTATTTAGCTTTGTTTGTTTATGTGTTCCCCCAAACAATTAAAATAAGTTTTATAAACTAAAACAAATACATGGGAAAAAAATTTGGTGTCTATGTAAATTGACCAACCCATAAAATTTTTGTTATTGTGGTTTTACTTGTTACTCAACATTGAAAATAGAAACATTTTTTTTTCTTAAATTTATATAAAAAAAATATTTAAAAATATCAAATTTGTGCATTCAACAATCAATATTGATGTTTTTACGT
This sequence comes from Lypha dubia, assembly GCA_947311025.1. Classification (NCBI taxonomy): domain Eukaryota; kingdom Metazoa; phylum Arthropoda; class Insecta; order Diptera; family Tachinidae; genus Lypha; species Lypha dubia. Next base: position 55,938,509 of record OX371264.1, read on the forward strand.
ATGAGTTACGCGATTGGATTAATATTATTATTGTTGCGTATACGCTCTGGTGGAACAATAATATCAAGACGACACAAAAGTCATGTCTTCAAGAAGATATTTTCAAAACAATTTAATGCGTTTTATAAAAAGTATATGTTTTGTTTAAATTTTTTAGACGAACACTAGATAAATGTTTACCTAATAAAAATACTTTATATAAAATGAAATCCAGTAAAAGTTTTAAAAATAAAATGATTCACACGTACAATTAACATCCAGTCGCTTTTAGTATATTATTTTTTCTTTATACTCATTATTGAAGCGGATAATTTTATTCGTTCGCCAAATTTAGTTGCAAAACCATTTCAAATATTACGTATGTATATATAAGTTAAAAGTATATAAATATATAAGTATGTGTGTATAAGGTTTTCCAATAGGGATGATGTAATTTTGAAGTGACGTTTCGGCCATTTGTAATATGTCATATCTGTCATTTGTTTTTCATTGTATTCAGTAGTCTTTACAATTTAATCATGGAGAGATATATGCAAGAACAACGTTTACAAATTATTTAGTTTTATTATTATCAAATTATCCAATTGCAAAATTTCCCATTTTATGGTCGTAATAATCGTGCAAGTGTGCTCGCTATTCGTCGAATTGTTGAAAATTTGGAGCTTACATTTTCTTTACATCATGTTCAAGTGCCAATAAGACAAAGAACCGCTCTAAGTAATGCAAATATTGCTGCCGTTCAGCCAAGTGTTGCTGAAGACCACAATTTGTCGATTCCAAGACGTTCTCAACAATTGAGACTGTCTCATACCACAACCTGGCGGATGCTGAGAAAGTATTTGGGTTTGCATCCGTATAAAATTGTTCTCACTCAAGAGCTGAAGCCGTTGGACCACTGTAAGCGTCGCGAATTTGCTGATTTTGCCACACAGCAAATGCAACAATTGAATTATTTCGAGAAAAGTTTGGGGATTCGATTATTTCAAGAAATTGTGATATTGAATGGCCTCCAAGAAGTTGTGATTTAACACCATTAGAGTATTTCTTGTGGGGTTATTGAAGTCATTGGTCTTTCGAAATAAACCAGACTCTCTTCTAGCTTTACAAGTCAATATTGAACGTGCCATTCATGACATACGAATTGATTTAGTGAAAAAAGTGCTCAAAAATTGAGTTCATCGCATTCCTTCCTGTAGAAGATGTCGAATGATGTTTTATTTAGATCTTAATTGTATCGATTGTACTTCACATTATATAAAAAACTTTTGAAATTTCTTAACAATAAGTGTGCTTATTTTTTTAAAGAAATCATATCAGTCTTATTGGAAAACCTTATATTTAAAAACAAAAATAAAAAGTAAATATTGTTACGTGAAGTTCTTGTTGCACAAGTGCTTTGGCAACAATTAAACATTTAATGGAAAAAAAAGAATGCTATAAAATTAAAAAAAAAATCGTTAAATACATATGAAAATTTTGCAAATGACTTGTTGCTTAATAGTTAAAATTTTATATTTTAACTGATCGAAAAATAACTATCCTCTATCATTAATTAAAAATTATTTGATAAGTCAATAAAGACACGTAGCTAAGAATCGATAGCGCTGTGTTTTACCATTAAATAAAATGAGGATAAACATAAGAGAGCGACACCCGGTGGTTTCTTCGTAGAGCTTAATTTGGTGAATTTCTAATTTGGTGAATTTCTAAACAATTAATATAAAATAATCTGTTGATTAAACTTTTTATGCGACTCAGCAGCATTTTTTAATGTTACAGGATATTAAATTGCTTGATTGCAGCAGTTAAGATTTGTAGTGAAGCCTAAGCGGTAAACTACTCTGATGGTTAGACCATGATCATGATGTAAGTTCAACCCGCAGGATCTGTTGTGCAGCTCATAAGTTCACAGAAGTAAATTAAGGCTGCGAATAAAGCTAAAATATTTTTCATATATTCGGTGTAAATCATGTCTATACACATTTTATTGAATCCTTTGGCAAATCATCAATAGACTTTAACTACATTTTGATTAGAAAACTTTTAATATTATAGACCAATTTTATATAATCAGTTTTGAAGTCTACTAATTTGCAGACATGCTGAACAGAGAAACATTAATGTGCTGTTTTCACAATCTGATTGCTTTTCATACGAAATTTACACTCAAATCACATGTTTGTCATGTGAAAAAAGCACATAATCTTTTTTTTTTTCTTTTTCAGATAAAATTGGGAAATATCAAATAATAAAACATTAACTGAAAAAGAGTTTTATTTTGCAAAATGTTTTTTTTTTTTGCCTTTGTGCTAATTTTAGTTTTCTTTTAATTGAGTTTAAGATTTAATTTTTTAAAACTCCGACGCACTTTTACCACTTTCTTTTATTTTTTCCTTTTTACTACCATCAGTCTTAAGAGACTTTTCATGTTAAAAATTTAAGTTGCTTTTCTTGTGCAACTTTGTTCTTTTTTTTTATTATTTCTTTTATGTCTGTTATGTTAGAATCGTTAATAAATAAATTTTGAAAACACTTTATGTAATAAAATGCCAAATTTTAATAAATATATGTTTTTCATAACAATATCAATTCTATTGAATTATTTTCCGAAGATTCTATTAGCAAAAAGTTGTTTATTTTATTGTTGTTTAAGTCAGTATTCATTGAACAAAGAATTGTTATAACACTTGGCTGCCATTGATTACACTACAAAACACTTGAAAAAAATCTCTGTAAATTATATTCAGTATTCATTTCCATGAACAAGTGCTCTCCTCATACGTTCATGCGAACAAAAAGACATGAGTAGTAGATTTCCGTTTTGCTATCAACCGGAAAAAGAGCAAATAAAAAGAAATTATTCGAGCAATAAGTAGAAAAAGAGAAAGAATTATGCAAATGGATGTACGTACATGCATAAACACATACATACAACGACTGTATGCATGTGCACAATGCATATGATTTACCTTGTTTTTACTTTTCTTTTATTCTGTCATAATTTAAAACTTATATGGCAGGTATATTTCAATTATGAATATAAAAAACTACATATAATTGATTGTACAGGTGTATGTGTTTATGTCTGCTTATAGGAATGCACAAATATAAATTTGAGTATGTGTGTGTTATTTTAAGTTTTTTTTTATGTTTTCACATTGACTTTACATCAATATGTTTTCAAGTTAATCACCGAAAAAAAAAAATAAATATCTACACTGCATTTAACTGTTTAGTAGCTTGTGTTGCTTTTTATGAAAATGAAAAAAATATTTGCGTTAAATTTTCATCACAAATTTGATGCATCGTAAATGTTAGATAAACCGTAAATCGCTGAAGTCATTAAAAGGATATATCCTTTTCATGCATATACGAGTTCAATGCATAAATGCATTTAGAGAGCGAGAGAGAGATAAATAGAGAGAATAAAAAATTTTGATTAGTTCATAAAGTAAATATTGTTAAATGGATAGAAAAAAACTTTTAAAAAATACCCTAAATAATAAATGTCAATATTCATTTCATTACTGAGTACATTGCATTTGCTACGGCTTTTTTTTTTATCAAATTCGAGATTCAAAGATATTGCAGTCATAAATTCGGAAATTAGATACGAAATTAAAAGAAAATTAAAACCTTTTAAAATTACTTTTAATGTCGTCTCATAATCTCAAGTTTTTAGTCGGATCAGTGATCGCACTCTTGTAAAAATCAATTTTACAAGATTTTCAGAAGTATTTAGAATAAGCAAAATACCGAACGATGTGATCGAATAGAAGCCTTAAGTGGCGATCAATTCAAGGAATCATTTAATTAATCAGAAAATAATTGTTTTTGTTTATTATCTTCTTGATGCTTTAATTTATGCCTTTATTATGATTCAGAACCCAACTAAGTATGTTGAGAACTTACTTCAACCAGTTATTGTTTCTCAATCATTTAATCTATATAATTTATTGTAATATTTTCTATACTAATATGGTGGGAGCTTAAAATGCGTCTTTACCGAATATAAAATTTTAATATTATAGAACATGCAAATGGATGTATGTATATATATGCATATGTATCAGTGTAAAAACTAATACTAATAAACACGCACATGTTTCTACTGTTAAATTTGAATACTGGCATATTAGAAGCAATACAATTTTTTTTTCTTTCATCTTTTTTTTATGCTTTACAACAGAATATTACCAAACCATTAAAATGGGAATGTATCAGTGGATTTGCATATTAATGACATTAAAATGTAATGAAAAATATATGTTTCGTTTGTTATTTCTTTGTTTTAAATTGTTTTATAATCTATTAAAATTAACTGAAATATGAATAAAAATATGTTTTTATGACATAAAATACACTTGGGGTGTATATTATTGTTAAATTTTTAATTCAAATAATTTTTTATTGCTTTTTCTGCTTGTGTTGCACAATAAAAATACATATTTAAATCTATTTATTTAAAGCATTTATATATAAATGACCTTATAATCTTTATTGGTGTCAAAGGAATTAATAACAATTTTAAAAATACTAAATATCTAAGTTGTTTTTCATAATTATCATGCAAATAATAAAAATAAAGTTACAATTTGTTCGCAAGTGCTCTGGAGGGATAATTTTTTTTTAATAAGTTAACGAATCATTCAAGCAAGAAGTTGTGATATTTTAATGTATATAAAGATGGTGTTGGCTGATGAAGATAGCGCGTTGACTACAAAGCAAAGTATGACTTAGGACCTGGCCTCCATTCCAGGCTAAAATATAATATTTTGATGTCGATTTCATGGCAAAACATATTTCATTTCGATTTAAAGGTTAAAAGGTTAATTATTTTAAATTACAACTAATTTGGCTCTACAATAGATGGCTTAAAATATATGTCTCAATGAGATAAGTCATGATTGTCATACATGGGAGTAATTAAATAAATTGACTAATTAATTGTCGATTTCATTGGCATTGACTTATAAACAATGCCAATTAAATTAAAAATATTAAAAATTTAAAATATGTACATAGATTGGTTTTTATTTTAATTTATAATTTTATTTTTTCAAAAGCTGATGTGACCAAATTTTTTTTATACAGACAGTATTAATTATTTTTTTTTATCAATTGTAATTAGTATTTAAAAGCTTTCATTGTTTTTTCATTACAAATAGTAGAAAAATTATATTTAAAAAAAAGCAATGGCATTTATTGGTACTGATTTTTTTTTTTCATTGTAAATGTTTAAAAGAATGCCAGTGAAAATTCAATGCCAATGAAAAAGTCCCATGTATGATAATTGTACACAAACTTTTTAATAAAATGTACTTTATATTATTATTAGAAATATTTTCTAAAATCCAAATTTGCTAAAATCCAAAATTAGTATTTTAGCTTAAAAAAAATGTAAAATCACAGTTTTTTTCAATGTAGAGTTTCAGAAATTAAAAAAAAAAATTGTGCGATAGCGCCATCTAGCGTAAGTTTTAGGTAAAAATAGTATCAGAAATGGATTCCTCAACCGCAAAAATGGTAAGAAATTACAACTTTCAAGGAATCAAGTGTCACAACTTTGAGTTGGCATCACTGCTTTATTTGACATCAGGGCAAAGCGTGCAAATTGTTGAAATTTTTAATCAAAATAATTGTGCTATTCATCTAACTCATCGTGCAGCGGGCGCTTCAATTGATTTACGCAAAGAAACTTTTGTTAAAAAAATAATTTCACTTAAGTGGCATCGAAGATCGTGTTATTTAACCCTATTAGATTATTTTCTTTATGTTAAGTCACTTGTCTATGCCGATAAACCACAAACAATTGAATACCATGAAATCAATATTCGAATAGTTATTGGCGAAATACGGCCGCAATTGCTTCGAAAAGTTGTTGAAAATTAGTGTTCCAGATTGCACTTTCGACGAGCCAGCCGTGGCGGTCACCACATGGCAGTAATCATATTTAAACATTAATTTCATAAAACTTTTTTTTCCAATAAAGCCCGTTTCATTGATATTAAAAATATATTTCCTCTTTGTGTCACTCTATAAAAAACACCCTTTTCATAATTAAGCCTTATTTTATAAAATTTTTAATAATTTTTTCTTTCTAGACAGCCTTCTAAAATCACCAACTTTAAATGAGTGTAAAAAATACTATTACTAAACTTAAAAGTCTTAGGGGTTTTACTATGGAGCATGTCAACTTTTATGTGCTTTCCGTTTCACACCATTCCGACTCTGTATCACAGTGAAATTAAAAAGAACTTAGCGAGAAAGCAAAGCGAAGGAAAAGCATCTCGTATCTTCCTTCATTCAAATTCAAAAATATTTTTAGACAATAATAAGTTGTTTCCCATTTGTATTTGCTTTATGTCTGTGCATACGTGTACACTCGTATGAATGTGTTGTGAATGTAAAGAATTTATAAAAAAAAACAGTTCAAACGCAAACAAAATTGCAACTCTAATCCTATTTTATACATCTCCTGATCATTTGCTGTAGATCGCTGAATTCCTGTTAAGCAGATTGATTTTACTCATCGATGCCGATGTTTTTACACTTGAAGAAACAATTTCTAGACGTAAGAAATAATTTTTCAATGTTAACCAAAGATTCAATTTAAAATGTTCTTTATTTCAATGAAATTTTTCTTTAATTTTCTCCCCATTTACTTGTACATTAAATCAATGAACTTTCTTATAACTAAAAAAACAACAGTATGTATAAGCTGGAATTAAATTCGTAAATTATAAACACAAACGAACTTAAATTTAAAGAAAAATCAATGAATTTTTAACTGCACTTTTTTTTTTCCAAACAAAACGTTGGTTCTTGATTAAAAACCACTGGCAAGTATTACCATCTAAACGAGTTGCAATTTCAATACAAATGAAGTCAAACAGCAGCAATTAAAACACAAAAGCTTACAAAGCATCGCACACACAGTCGTGTATATACAATTGAACTAATCTTTAGGGGATGCAATTTCTATGTCCATTGTTCATTGGTTTTAGCCTGAAAACATATTTGGCTATTTTTCATACTTTCATTTTAGTTGCCCGCACACTGTAACCAAACACATCAACATGCTTCAGCCAACCGAATGAATTGCAATAAATTGCAGGTAAAAACCAAACAAAATGCAACAAATACTTGTTTTTTTGCATCGACCGACTGACTAGGAAACATCATTATTATCGATTTAATTATTGTTATATTTCCTGTTGTTAATTTTTTGTTTTATTTTTTGCTTTTACTTTTCTTATAATTGGTGTGTTGTTCTAACAGCATGTTCTGAATTGTTCCATTGCAAAATATTTAAGCCCCTTTTCGTTTCTTAATTAGTAATTGTTATCAAATGTCTCTGTTTGTGTGCGAACCATAATGCACATTCATTCATTACTATGCCTCCATATTATTTCTTGTTTTGTTTCAGTTGTTTGCTCTCCTCCTTTTCAATTTTGTTGTATCCTTGAGCCAGCCTTGAAGTAAAAGTTATTTATGCGTTGCATGCAATTTATTTTCAAATTATTAGTATGTGATTGTTTCTCTGCATACACTGATATACATTTGCATACAACCAGCAAACGAACAGTTTTTGGTGTATTAGTTTTGAACTGTTTTCAGTTATTCCGCAGAAGATGACAAATTTATATTCAGGGATGGAAAATTTACCGAAAATTAAATGAGCTGTTGGCAAAAAAGTGTATTTCTTTGCTTGTGACAGCTCATAATTGCATAAGCATATATACAAATAAAAAAATTACTAAAAAACCTGAAATGCAAGACGGAAGACCCTGGTTGTATATACCACGATGATACGAACGATGACGCTGAACACACTTTCTTTAATTACAACAAATATCAAGATCTTACTTAAATAGATCAAGTATCTTACTTAAAGTACACACACATTCACATTAAATACACAATTGTTCTAAATTGTATATATTCGTCTTTGAGTTTAATCATACTAATTGTTAACAAATACCGTACCTTCATAATTTCCATGCGTTTGTTCTAAAAGTTTTTAGTTTAATTTTAATAAAATAAATTAATTTACATTTGGTTGTTTTAGACGTGTCAGCATTTTAACGTTTTTGTGAAACATAAGGTCATGTATGGCTGGAAAAAACATCAAATGATTAATTACTGAGGGGGGAGCATGTATACTTAAAGACTTTGTTTGTATACTTAAGTTAGCTTTTGTTATTTAAAACGTAAAAATACAAAATATATGGAAGTAAAAAGTTACACTTCTTTTTTATTAAAAAATATATATATTTATTTATTTGCGTTGTCATTGACTTTGACACAACAAACACTGACTTAGAAGTAACTTAGTCTAACAAAAATGTTCTTATTTATTCCTATTAGCAGCAAACATGATCAGAAATAATTTAAAATAAAACAATTCAATTGCAATTCATCAATTTAACGTTGCGCATGTAAAGAAATTTGATATTTTAAATTTATAGTTAAAAACAATTTTTTTGCAATAATTTTGCAGACAGACAATGTCAGCATAATAATTTATTTTAAGTAGATATTTGGGGCGGGTCAATGAATGTTTGGAAATACAAAAACTTAATTAATGCTGCCGCCTTAGTCTGGACACATATTTTTGTATCACAGAAATTTTCCATTTCAAAATGTTAGAAGAGCTTAAAAGAAATTCTTGCTAATCCCTCTGTCCGAATGACATTTTAACTTCTTTTAAGAGTTTTCTGCAGTCATCTGTAGGTACCATTTTGTCTCAATTGGTATCGTTGATATATCAATTTTAATACGTCTGATTGTCTTAGAAACACTGATAGGTTATTTTGGTATACTCTACACGGCTCACCGAATATCTCATGTGATCCATGGAATATCTAGAACGTTTATATATCTTGTAATATTTGTTGTGTTTGTTTTTTACATGAAAAAGTTCTTTTTGTGTTTGCAAAAAGGACTAGATTAAGGAATTTAAAAATTACGCTTATTTTCGTTTGTTTTGCCATACTTCTCTACTGTTGCCTTTTAAATTCTGCATTAACAGAGAAATTCACAAAATTTTTCTTCTTATGATTTCCAAAATAAAGCCCATTTTCAAAATTACGTTGCGGTAAATGTTAGAATTTCAACATGTTAATTTTTAACTTTCTTAGCTTTTTAACATTTTCTCTTATATCGATCACAGTTAAAAGACAATCAGGCGGACATGCGCGATGAAAATAATTGGAATCCTTTAAATTTTTGCTTGAAAGAACAGTAAAAAGACTTCAAGAAATTGTGGTAGTAGTAAATGCAAAAAGTCGAACAATCTAAGGTGGCATAACGTATGAGTAATATTTTTCATTCATAATGAAATAAAAACAAGTATACGGCGCCACTTTTATAAGTTGCTGTTATGTGATTTAGAGCATTATTGCATAAATGTTTTTTATAAAAACAAAGCTGTAAAATACAACGTAGATTAGATTAGATTAGATAAGTGGATAGATCTGGTCCAAGGACCGGCACTGCGACACCTATTGGATCTTTTGTGCCATGGATCTCTAAAATTAAACCAAGCTCTGAATGAATCTCCTTATGAAAGTCAGCACAGAGCTTGGAGAAGCCCGCCTAATATCATCCGAACATACAAATTCAGAAAGAAAAACACGCCTTCTATTATTACATAAGACTATACATTCACAGAGAATGTGTGCCGTTGTATGTAATTTCGTTTCTAATAAATCACTGTAGAATAATAACGCGTACTTATTTCATTAAATTTAAATTTCATTTAATTCAATAGTGTAGGAGCATTCCGAAAATATCAATATATAAGATTTTCCAATAGGGATCATATGGTTTTGAAGCCATGATCTGTCATTTGTTGTATTCAGTAGTGTTTACAATTAAATCATGGAGAGATAGATATATACGCAAGAACAACGTTTACAAATTATTCAGTTTTATTATCAAAATAATCGTTCTCCAATTGCAACTTTCGGTGCGATTTTGCCATTGTATAGTCGTAATAATCGTCCAAGTATGCTCGCTATTCGTCGAATTGTTGAAAATTTGGAGTTTACGTTTTCTCTACATAATGTTCAAGTGTAAATAAGACAAAGAGCCGTTCGAAGTAATGCAAATATTGCTGCCACTTAGGCAAGTGTCGCTGAAGACCGCAATTTGTCGATTCCAAGACGTTTTCAATGATTGGGATTGTCTCAAACCACAACCTGGCGGATTGTGAGAAAGGATTTGGGTTTGCATCCGTATAAATTTGTTCTCACTCAAGAACCAAAACCATTGGACCACCGTAAACGTCGGGAATTTGCTGATTTTGCTTTGGAATAACTTGAACAACAATTGATTTAATGCGAGAAAAGTTTCGAGATACGATTATTTAAAATTGTGATGTCCTCCAAGAAGTTGTGAGTTAACACCATTAGACAATTTCTTGTAGGGTTATTTGAAGATATTCATCTTTCGAAATAAGCCGCCCTTTCTTCAAGCTTAAAAAGTCAATATTAAACGTGCCATTCATGACATACGACTTGATTTAAAGGAAAAAGTGCTCGCAAATTGGGTTCATCGAATTCGTTCCTGCAGAAGGTCGTGAGGGCCTTTTGAATGACGTTTTATTTAGAACTTAATTGTATCGATTGTACTTCACATTAAATAAACAACTTTTGAATTTACTTAACAATAAGTGTGTTTTTTTTTAAGAAATCACTCTTATTGGAAAACCTTCTATAGGAATAAATATTTCGAGGGATGAGAAATTTTCAATTTGGCTTGTTTAGATTTGTTTAATTTGTATGCTTATGTAAAGCATTTTAAATGTTTTAAAAGAAAAAACTAAATTAACTAAAAAACATTTGAATAAATTCTGATAATATTCCAAAAAATTTAAAATTTTTCAGAAAATTTTCTTAACAAAAGTTTATATTTTTTGTTTGCGTCTAATAAAAATTAATTCTTCCAGAACATACAAAAAGTTTGTGAGTTTTTTTTTTTAATAAAAACTTATTAAAATAAGTAGTGACCATCAATAATAGTATTAAATTGATCGAATTTGAAGTAAAATGTATAAATTTTTAACTGCCCAACATACATAAATCAAAGCATCAGTGAGTGTACGTGGATTAAAGCGCATACGTTTGCCGATGCTAATGTGCTGTAAATTTTATTGTCTATACAAATTAAAAATTTTATTACAATATTACTTTTAAAGTGTGTAAGTTTTACCTAAATCTTGTAGATATTAATGGGTGATACAGGCATTTATGCAAAGTAGTACTTGGGAAAGAACTTAAACAAGTCGCTATAGTTTTACATAACTTAACTTGAATAAGACCGTCAGAAAACTTGATGTCCTGTTTAGATTTGCTTGTTAATTTTCCTACGTCTTAAGAACTATGAAAGTACAGGCACAGATACCCAGAGATGACAAAAAAAAAAAAAAAATTGGACTTCGATCATATTTTATTTATCATAACCCGGCATCGTGAAAAAGAGACAACATTAGTGTGTTTGTTATGAAGATAAACAAAACGAAAAGCAAAAAAAAGTTAAGTTTTTAGTGGAAAATGCTACATGAAAGCACGCTTAAATTTAATAAAATGTAATAATATTAAGTATTTACGGCATATAATTCGAAAATAAAGTGATAAAACGATTTAATGTGTTCTTATATACTCAGTATATTAAATTTATATACATACGTACATATATGCTGGAAATTTGCCAAATGGTGATGGTTTTTAACTTACATACACACATGCATACATATATACTTGATAAATTCTGATATCTTGCAGATATTATAGTGATAAAATACAAACGATCAGTGAAAACCAACTTAAATTAATTAATTAATAATATTTTTAATGTGAATTAGAGAAATATATGGATATTTAATTAGTTTTGCGATTTATAATTTTAATTTGGATAGAAAGACAGCACAAAGAAAAAAACCAAAACCCGCGATTGTATGAGTGTATACAAACAAGTATGCAAAATCTTCCGTCTCGTGTCATCTCTGGTTATCTGTGGTACAGGTTTCTTAATAAAAAAATTTAACAAGTTTCCTATTTGTCCTAAGACGCGTCAAAGGAGTTTAAGTTAAATTTGAGGATACTTAAGAAGTAACAGAAATGTTAAGTGTACAAATGTTCGTAGCTTTTGAAACCAAACCCTTAAATCGTATCTAGCCAAAATATATTAGATAGAAGTAAAAAGAATTGAAACATCTTGGCTATGCCACATTCAGTTTGTTGATTATTTTCTTTTTATGCCCATACACATATTTTTATGCATCTGTCTGTAGAGGACATAATATGTTTTTGTGTAATATTTTCTTTCAATGTTTTCATTATGTTGAGCATCAGCAGCACTAACATTCTTTTTACATTTGATTCAATAATTTGTAATTTGATTTATAGTCACAATATTAGAGAGAGAGATGACTAGTGACCTTAATTTAATATTAATAATGGAATATTATTGCTACTCATAATGGCAACATGTGTTTTATTTCTTTTTTATGAAACGTCAAAAGATTTTTATACTAAAAAAAAATATAATCAACTTAATTCTTTAGTTTTATTTATTAATTTAATTTTATTTTTGTTGGATTTCTAATTCACTTGACACTAAAAGCAAAATGGTATAAGTCTCCTCTTAATGAAAGGCAACCACAAAATGTTTTTTTTCTTTTTCAAAATGTTGTTTATTTATCTCCCTAAGCTGTTCTGAATATTCGCTTCAGTCCTTATTTGTTTCTTTAAGTAAAATTGTTCCAATATATTTAATAAATTTAGATGTTTTTAAAATGACTAATTTTATTAAAATATAAGAGTATGATTATAAAGAGTGTTTGTTATAGAGGTATATAACTTTTAAAATTAAATAAAACGAAGATAAATTTTTTAAATTGACATGCATTTTACTTTATCCAAAATATAATCTTCTGGCATCATAATTTATATATGACTTCTGCCAACGGCTAGATCAGACGTAGTCTAATCTGGAGGTCTAACTTTCTATGATTTTTTCCAACATTTGTGACCCTATATCGGCAATAACGCGGCGAGTGTTGTCCTCCAAGTGGTCAATCATTTCGGGCTTATCGGCACGACTGCACATATCCCCACAGAAGATAGTCTAGCGGCGATCTAGTGACGCGCTCGCAGGTCAATTCACGGGTGCGAAACGTGAAACTATGCGGTTACAAAGCGTTTCCTTCAATGTGACATATTTCGCCGTCTTGTTGAAACTAAAGCTTCTTCACATCATGGCTGTTCAATTGATGAACCAAAAAGCAGTGCGTTACAACACCAACAATAGGAATTTCCGTTATAGCGACAGTATTCATGTATGGCTCGCATGGACTTGAGTATTTTGCAAATATTTTTTATAGTGAGTGACGGTATAATAAAATATTATCAAATTCTTCCAATAATATGGGTTCATGGTTTTCGTTGTTATTTTGATTATTCTGTTTGCGTGCATTTAAAATTACGAGTTCATTTGAAGCTACAAAATGAAGTTTACACATACCCTAGTAAAGCATATTTAAGTTTCCCAATAGTGCAAATAAACCCAAAAAACTGTCCATTTTATTCAAATAGTTACTGATAAAGTTCGTAATGTTATCTGATTTATAGATTTAATATTGTTTTAACGATGAAAACTGCCAACGCCTGGACGTAGAAAAAGGGAAAATGGTGCAGAAAATCGATGTTGAAGATGTAGAATGAAAAAATTATTTGTTTTGATGTTTTAAGAAACTTTCTTAAAAGTTATTTTGCTTGTGATTTTTGTAATTCGAAAATACTATTTGTGAGTTCATGTATGAGTAGATGAGTTTTGGAACTTTTTAAACATGAATGTTAAAGATCTACTGATGGGTTGTTATTAAGCTACCACCAAATGCACGCAGATTAGCTAACCCATAACAAATAATATCTTTTTAATAACTAATACCTTTCACAACTCTGCTATTTTGCGCTCAGCTGTTTTTGAATAATTCAATTTTTTTATTAATTATTTTAATTATAAACAGTTTTGGAATAGTTTTTTAATCCGGGTTTTGCTTTCTTCATTTTAATAAAAAATATTTTCATATTTTTGATTAAAAAATATTTTCATATTTTTGATTAAATTCAAACTTAAAAATAGCCAAGTCGAAAGGCAATAAAAAGAACGAAAACCATCTTCGATGGAGCAGCTCAATTGTAACTCTATAAAAAAAAATTATCCAAACGGCATATTCATAATTTAGAATAATAAAAACACTGTCTTCACAAACGAAACATGTTGATCAATATAAATGCGCTAATTTCTGCCATACAAGGAGACTGCTATAATTGCACCGAAGAATTTATTTTGTCGCCTATGATTTCTTTCCAAATTCGATGAAAAGTGTGAAAATGATATCTGTGCATCAGAGATATACACAATAATTTGATAAATTAGGGTAATTTTATTCTTTATCTTGTGGTGTTTCATTGCACGAAATCGGTCAAACTTTTTTTTTTTTGACTGAAAGTGTAACATTAAAAAGGTTTTCACTACTGAAAAAACATTTCGCATGATATCGATTGCCACTGTACGTATTATTTCTATTTAATTATGTTATTTCCTAAAAACAAAAAAACTAAATTACATTCAACATATGAGGTAAACTTGACCAGATGCCAACATATAAATGTCCTTATTTGTTAACTTGAATAGATTTTATATTCCTTTAATATACTTGCTATAAGCATGATGAAATTGTAAACACTATTGAATACAATGAAAAACAAATGCCAGATCATAACATATTACAAATGGCCGAAACGTCACTTCAAAATCGTATCATCCCTATTGGAAAGCCTTTTATACCTGTCTAAAAATGTATATGTATATCAATTGATCCGAAATTTAAGGATATATGATTCCATATATATTTCATATATGGAAAACATAGACTATGTTTTTTTTTATTTCAAATAAATATTTGTTGATTTTTCGATTAAATATTTTTTTTCCATAACATAAAAACAATTTCTTGGTATCTTATCCTTCCCTTTGTCATAAATAATACACAAAATATATAATTCATTGAAAAATTCTCGTAATAATATTCACTGTTTATTTATTAAATATTTTTTTTTTCTTACAAGAATTTAAGCATAAACAACCACACATTAATAATAATATATTCAGATCCTTGTATGTGCGTAGAATCGAACAACATGTTGACAAGGGATGACTGAAAGCAAAATGAGAAGGATATAAATATCCTAGTCAAAGAAATTTATAGATAGACAATATGTTAAAATTGTGTTCTTTCTCATCCTTAAAAGTTAAGTTGATAAAAAATGTTTTTTGTTTGTTCATATTTCTTTGTTATCACATGTACGCAAAATAAATATTAATATTTATGGTTCTCTGGCATGTGTGTTTATGTTGGGGTATGATGTTTTTGTGTGAGTTATGTTCGATAATTTACTAAAATATTATACGATATAATAATACATACATACTAAATTATTCTATTAAATTTCTTAAAGCGGAAATTTAAATTTATGTTATAAAATATAAGCAACTTCATGCTAAATTTTAAACTGTGCGGAAAAATCGGCGTCATGAAATAAGTTCACACGAAATACACCTTCAAAAAAATTAAGTAAGTCCCCCAAAAAAATATACAAGAAGCAACATTAACGTTTTTTGGGGATTTATTTCTTTGATTTGGTTACTTTTTTCAATAATTTTAAATGAAATAAGTCCATAAAAAATTCAAGGATTTATATAATTCTTGTTTGTAACGTTATTTCATTTCGATTGGGGATTTATTTCATATGAAATAAGATCCCAAAAATAGGGGACTATTTCTTTTGTTTCTGTATTGCAATTTGTTAGTGGGGACCTATTTTATCACAAATAGTCTTCGATTAATAAAAAAAAATTATAAAAGTGTTTTTTTTACAATATGAGCAGCTACCTGGTCGTAATGAAATTTTATACTAATCACTCCCTCACTGAACACTATTGTTTTTCAAATCCACTTGAGACACTTTGTTTCTCCTTTCATTATTCATATTAGAAACTTTTTCTCCTATTGACCTTAATATAATAATCTTATATAAAAACGAAAAACAAAATCTATGGAAATTTATACCAAAAACACTTGCATTTAAGCATAAACGAAAGTAATTTTAAAGTTTGCATTAGCTGATAAAGTTACTGAAATGTGAAGAAAACTTGAAAAGAATAAAGAGTAAAATGAATAAAAATTAATATAAAAAGTTTTTCTATGCTTTATTAGACACTTGAAATTTTTTTTGTTAGGATTTTATGCCACTGTATTAATACTTTTGTTATAACCTTCCCTACAACCCCTCCACTGGTATCCTTGGTACAGCTGTACCACTATGAATTTTATGTAGAAAATAAATGAAATCAAAAAAGATTTTGCGTTGCATCAAAAACTTTTATTATTATTTTTTTTTTATTTATTATAATGAATGTTATAATAAAAGAAGTAAAACGATTTAGTATATCGGCGAATCTATAAAGTGGCATAGTAGTTCGAAATATCGGAAATTTGTTTTCAATAGTTCCACAGAGTGCTGAAAGTAGGATTTTGCGCCAGCTGCACAATCAGAAGACCAAAGAACACATATAAAAGGTTTTCCAATTGGTATGATATGATTTTGAAGTGACTTTTTGGCCATTTGTAATATGTCATGATGTGTCATTTATTTTTCATTGTATTCAATTTCATCATGGAGAGATAAACGCAAGAACAACGTTTACAAATTCTTCTGTTTTATTATCAAAATAATCGTTCTTCAATTGCAATTTTTCGTGCGCTTTTGCCATTTTATGGTCGTAATAATCGTCCAAGTGTGCTCGCCATTCGTCGAATTTTTGAAAATTTTGAGCTTACATTTTCTTTACATAATTTTCAAGTGCCAATAGGGAAAAAAAACCGCTCGAATTAATGTAAATATTGCTGCCGTTCAGGCAAGTGTTGCTGAAGACCGCAATTTGTCAATTCCAAGACGTTCTTAACAATTGGGACTGTCTCAAAAGACAACCTGGCAGGCTGTGAGAAAGGATTTGGGTTTGCATCCATATAAAATTGTTCTCACTCAAGAACTGTAGCCATTGGATCAGCGTAAACGTCGTGAATTTGCTGATTTTGCCTTGGGGCTACGTGCCGAGATTCGATTATTTAAAGAAATTGTGATATTGAATGGCCTCCAGGAGGTTGTGATTGAACACCATTCGAATATTTCTTCTGGGG
The DNA here is from genome assembly GCA_947311025.1 of Lypha dubia. Taxonomy (NCBI): domain Eukaryota; kingdom Metazoa; phylum Arthropoda; class Insecta; order Diptera; family Tachinidae; genus Lypha; species Lypha dubia. The sequence goes on from OX371264.1 coordinate 55,955,781, forward strand.
TTATTTAAAGTTTTTGGTCTTTCGAAATAAACCAGACTCTCTTCAAGCTTTACAAGTCAATATTGAATGTGCCATTCATGACATACGACTTGATTTAGTGGAAAAAGTGCTCGAAAATTGGGTTCATCTAATTCGTTCCTGCACAAGAAGTCGTGGAGGACATTTGAATGACGTTTTATTTAGAACTAAATTATATCGATTGTACTTCACTTTAATAAAAAAATAATAATTTCTTTAAAAATAAGTGTGTTTTTTTTTTTTAAAGAAATCATATCACTCTTATTGGAAAACCTTTTATTATATTGGCTGTAACATTTGTCTACTTCCATGGCTGTGCGAGAGTCTTCAATTTATTCATATTTCTATATTTACTTCTTCAGCTTTCCTCTTAGTTTCTCTGATGTCCACTATTTCTTCAGTAATTATCTGCTTGAAAATACGGACGATATTATGTGACCGGTTTCTTAACCGATTTTGTGTCATCTTTGGCTGTAAAGAAATAAACATTATATATAACAGGTTGTATGGTTTAAAAAAAAAAAGAAAAACCAATATAAGGCAGCGGTAATACTGGGATTGGTTTTTGGATTTTGTTGTCCATGGTTGCCTTTTGGATATCGAAATTGGAAACCAGGAATATGAAAAAAAATTGTACAGTTTTTCATGTGTGTGAAGATAAATTTAAATTTAATTAGCAAAGATTTGAACCAAAAATTTTAGTCAAGCCAATTTTACCGTTAACAGAGCACTGTTAAACACTTAACAGCTACTGTTAAAGTTGATGAAACTCATTTCGGATGATTGTTAGTGGATGTTATGAAAATTAAAATCTGATTTTTTTTTAAAGTGCCAAGATTATTACAGATATCCTGTATGATAGTCAACCACCTGGACTACCATTTGTATATAGTGGAATATTCCTATACATCACAATTTTTCCATAACATCCACTAACATTCATCCGAAACGAGTTTCATCAACTTTTACAGTAGCAGTTAAGTGTTTAACAGTGCTCTGTTAACTGCAAAATTTTCTTGATTAAAATTTTCATTTCAAATCTTTGCTAATTAAATTTAAATTATCTTCATACACATCAGTTTTTCACAACTAAAGTCAAATGAAGGTCTCGTCTTGAATTTTGAGCATTCTCAATAATTCATGTTTCCAAAAATCTATGCATTTGCAGCATATATATTTGCTAACCCATAACAAGTAAATAAATTTTTAATCCAAAGAAAATGATAGTTTATATTTTATAAATAATTTTTGTTTAATAAATTAACTGCATTAAATTCTTAAGTAAAGATTTGTATTAGATGATTTCAAACATTTAATATAGTTTAGGTTAGATTGCACATGAGCGTGTACTAAAAATGGATCGGTATACATAATAAATTATTCTCTTAAATCATCACTTCAAGCATATTCAGTTGTGAAATATTTGTTAAAAGTATAATTATATTGAAATTGAAGAAATCACCACAAGACAAATACCTTAAGTATGAATTTAGAATATATCACTGATTATCTAAATTATGAACACTCGTCCGCTCCAATCACAACGTCAACTACAATTGAAAGAACTACAAAATGTTGCTATTTCATGGCAACCATTCACCTGACTGGTTAAAAGAGTCTAGAAATAAATCTTTTGTTTTCTGCCAATGATGAAATTTTTAATGAATTATTATTTGGCTGTATTAAGTTGATCATTTTGCACTTTTATATTAAATTCTTTTCATAGTAAACAAATAGTGATATAATTAAATAAAATCCAATGAGTTCGTTTACACTTGTTACAGATATTTTTTTTTACAAAACTACAGATGTACATACATACAAAAATTACTTAAATAACACGTTTTATATATTTTTAGTTCATATTTGCCATGGACGGAAATATTTTACTTCATTTAATACTCTCATCTCTTTATGTGTTTTTGTATCCATAATTGTTGTTTTGTAATTTTCATATCAAATTTATAAATATGTTGTTATGTTGTCTGCAGAAAGTTTTACAAAATGTAGAATTTTATATTTGCATAGCTGCAGGTATATTTACTATACACACATACATACATATCTATATGTATACTCCTATATATGTGGCTATAAGTAAACTATTTTTCATATTTCTACAAACATAAACTTAAATACTTGTACATGCATACATACATCCATTTATATACATACATGCATGTAAAAACAAAAAAAAAAACAAAAAAATTTGTTGTTGGAGTAAACTTGGATAAAAACAAATAAACAAACAAACAGAAACTGGGGAAATAGCTTCAACACCTTGACCACAAAATTGTTTATTTAAAGTAATTGAATGCTCACAAACAAAAAGCTCGTTTATATACTAAACAAACATATGTCTACATGTGTATATGTATGATAGTACATTTACATATACATACATATGTATGTACATTTGTATGTGCATGTAAACTATACTACTCCACTTGACCACGTATTTATTCAATAAAGGTCAGGTTTCAATTACGAGGGCAGTATACATAAACTGGCGAGCTTTTAAGGATACATTTATCTCATGCATTGGAAATTTGCCACCGAACAGTATTTCAAGTAAGAAAGAGAAGACATTTTAGCAGATAAGGTGAAAAAAAATCGCAGTGATGTTACCTTGCAGAGGCAGAGATTCATTGGTTATGAAACATGCAAGAAGGGCAAAAAGGCAGCATGTGCCATCTAAAATTTGCTATTAAGTGGACAACACGCAAGGCGCTTAAAAAACGGTTATAATAACTACGTGGATATGAATCATATTAAAATAAAAAGAAGACAGCCAACTGACAAGAACATGAGTAGCGTTGGTATTGTAAGAATCTGTGTGTTTTAGTTTGATGCGTGTTTATGAAGGGGTTTTCCCAAAATATAAATGAAAAGGCAATTATTTCCTTTTTCCTGCATGTAGCAAATGATTTTAATGTAATGGACGTGGTGAATTGCTCCAGAAGATATCAAATGGAGGAAAAATTAGTCAAATGGATGGCTGGTGCGGATAAAGAGGCCGGGGATATCAATCCATTCAAAGGCAATGATGAAATTCCTAATCCAGATTTTGTTCAACTTGTAGAAGATGCTGCTTCTGATGCTAAGGATAATATCATTATGGAAATCGATAGCACATATGACGACAATGATGACTTAATAGATTTTTATGAAGGCACTACAGCTGCTACGGAAGTTCTTCAATCTGTCGACGTGGACATCGAGTCCTTCAAGCGATGGTAAAATTTGGTCAAATGCTTCGCCGGATACAGGTAGGCTTCGTGCTCATAACTGCGCCACTATAAATCATGAAGGCCCGTCTTTAGGGTTTGTGCGAAACCCCGTTTCAATATTTGAGTCGCTAATAACACCCGGAATCGATGATATAAATGTTTGTGAAACAAACCGGAAGGCTCAGGAGCCATGCATAATCCTGAAAAATTACATTGGTTATGGACGGAACCTGTAACTGAGAATAAAATTTAAGTATTTTTCGGATTTGGGCTATTAGAAAGCAAACCAGCAGCTGCCAACAACGTTTAAAATACGTTCATAAGCAATTTAGATCGTCTATATGTTCTTGGTGCTCACGTAGCTATTGATGAGCCACTGTACTGCATCTGTATGGGTTGGGTTTGACACACGTTATCTTCTCAATTGCGACAATTGAGTAGATAAAAATCGAATCGCTAAGGCAATATCAAGCCTTAACCGCGAAAATAGCTTTTTAATTTTAATGTTTTTTTTTTAATAACTGAAATGACTGGCAACATTTTCATCATACCTTACAATTTTATGTCCACACACCAAACCGTTACAAATTAATAGCAAACTCGATGCTAATTTAAAAGTGCATTGATGTTTTGTTTGTGTCTTTTCGTCGCTTAAATATTAAAATGTGGGCACCAGAACTGCTTCTAGGATTAGGAAAAGACTGACACAAAAGTGATGCCGACTACTCGAAGGGGTACAAAATAGATATTGATAAAATATTTTTTTATAAACTGAAACCGTATGTTTAATATCGCTGCAAAATATGTGAATAACCGCCCTAAATACACTGCAGATTATTGACGATTTAAGTCCACTTTTACCGGGAAAAAAGGAATAATTGTAATAAAATTTTAACTTTTAATTTTTACGAATTGTTTAGCCCATAACCACTGTTAAATAGAATAATTATATAACTTTTTGAAGCAATGGTCAAGTGGGTGCTTACCGACTGATTGTAGCCCACCTTTGCTTAAACATGAATGTGAGTTTTGCTTGTATTGTGCTGACAGGTTAAAAACAAAAATAATAATAATGCATGAAGTCATGAACTCACAAACATACACAAAATGTAATCAAAAGCGAAAAAGCATACAAAGATTTACGTATGTATAAATAAAAGTATAGCTACCAGGTAAATATGTATTTATAAACTATATTTATAATACATTGGCAAAGTTGCCAACAACATCCAAAATTGATAGATACACATGACCGTTCCTTTTACGTAAGCAAATTTTTAGAATTTTATCTTAATTTCAGTAGTTTCTAGCAGCAGCAATCATATCAACGGCATGACAAACAGAGAAAGTCTTCAAAAGAAAATCGACAGAAAATAGAAGTTTTCACAATCCTTTTGGTATAAAAATTCTAATCCTTTGTGTGTTTGTTAGTACCGTATGATATGCGGAACAATTGTAGCTCTCGAGCAGAAATTTTTTAGCACAGGTTCTAGTCAAATATATAATATTGAAATGCAGTCGTACTTCCTTCCATAACTCGAACTTCTCGAACTCGAATTTTCTCTAACTCGAACTAATTTTGTCAAAAGAACAAATCACATACAATTTTCCTTCTGTAACTCGAACTTCCATAAGTCGAAGTTCTCCATAACTCAAACAAAAAAACATACACATGAACTCTATAAATCGAAGAATTCTGCTTGTTTAAATGGTTTTTTGTTTTTGTCATAGTTATGGTTTGTTTGTTTTACTCTCTTTTGTTGCTTGAGCTGGTTTGTATATTTTACATGCTAGTTTTGTTTATTTTTTTTTGGGGAATTACAAATTTATTTCTTTTTGTTTGCGTAATTTTCAGTTGAAATCGACTTCATGTTGAAATCGACTTTTTTTTATTAATATGACATCTAAACGTATTTCAAAATGCTTATCAATTGAAGAAATATATAAACTTATAAAATACGTCCAAGATAGATTAAAGAAAAAGGTAGCAGCTGAAAAATATGGTATCCCGGCAAGCACGGTCTCAACAGTTTTAGGAATAAAACTAAGATGACTCTACGTTTATTCAGTTTAAAAAAGAAAAAAGAAGGGTAAAGAAATTAGAAAAGCAATCAAATAAAATAGAACAATTAATGAAATAAAGTCACTTTATTGTGCCTTCATCTCCTTACTTGTACGCCGAGCATTTGTCTTTTTTGACGGTCTTCAGATTCCCCTTATTTTTGATGTTTGTTTAAAATATTTTTTATAGCAAAGCTCACCTTAATGTTGTCCTTTCGATGGATTTTTACAGTTTGCCAATGCCTTACAAAAATGGAACATTTTCTAACATAAAAAAGGCCCTGACTTGACACAAGAGGATCAAATATATTGAATTTTTTGCTATTTATTGCTGCAACATATTTAGAAAAAAAAAATCAGAGTCTTAGAATTTTAGAATTTCACATAATTTTTAGAATGGAAGAGGAATACGAACATAATGTAGAATAAGCCATAAGATTTCTTTTATTAACATACAAAACACATGTTAAAATATTTTATAGTAGCTCCTGTTGCAATTAATAGGTTAATGATAGAGATGAGCGACATTTTTGCACCTGTGATTTAATCACTGTTACTTAAAAATCACGAGTAACAGTTGCTACCAAATTTGTAAAGTAACTGCTACTTGCAAAGTCGTTCTTTTTTATTTGTTACATACACAAATTTATGATTATGAGCACTGTTTGTGTCAGCGTTGCCATTTTGGTGCTTTTCGGGTATTTTTTGGTGCTTTTTTACTTAATCAATACCCGAAATTTTGTTAAATACCCGTTTTTGAAAAGCGGGTATTTATAGTGCTTTTAGGTGCGTTTTAAATAATCAACATTTTTGACACTGAACCATATTCCTACTATTCTTTAAACACACCTAATACATTTTTAACCAACTGCGTATTATTTGCATATATGCATGTTTTGATTAGTACTCGCAAACTGTTAAGAGTTTGAATTCTGGAATTTCTCAAGCATCTTTTTTTTTATTTCGTTCAGAAATTTTTATGAATTATTTGTTTAGCAGTGAACTTACTTTCAATATTAGTACATATCCTTTGATTTGTTTGTTGTGCAAATTTAAGCAAGAAAGTGCCTTGGTTATTATCAAGCTAAAGAGTTATTAAAAGTAAGTTCTTCATTGATGTTAAAGTTCATATGTGTTAAAGTTCATCATCTAACAATGGCTTTCCCTTAGATCGAAAAACAAATATTTATATAGAAAACCTTGGGAAAATGATCCAGCTTTTAAAAGGTGGCTTAGATCAGCAAAATATGAACTAAAAGCATATTTTATTTGTTGTAATTGTGAAATAAATGCACGATAAAGCGATTTACTCCGACAAAGTCACACAAAAAGCCATGAAAAAGCAATAGATCTGTCTTTTGATCCACCAGACACAAAACAAAATTAGGTTAGTGCTTTTGTACCCGAAATTTTTTTCATTTTTACCCTTTCTTTACCCTATTTCCATAGGCTCATATTGCTTTTGATGTTGCAAGAGTTGGCATCACTGGTTTGTGTAGCTAATACCGTTTTTTGCGCATGTATAATAACGGAACAAATAATAGGTTTGATCCCGTACTTTTTGGGAAAAGTCCGGTAAAATGAGAGCAAGCAAGAATTTCTCTCAATTAGAGAAAAAAACGCACAAAAGTACGGGAACACTAAAAACCACATTTTTATCCCAAAAGTTTGTATGAAATTGCTGTGAAAGTAAACAAATAAAATAAATACTGTTTTTGATTAGTATTTCACTTTTTAAGAGATTTTAGTTGGTACACACATACATATGTATGCTTGTACCGCAAAACATACATATTTTGCTTTGTATTTTGCAAAAGTAACAATTATTTCATCATTATTCTTTAGGTAAAATTCAAATTTCTTATTTGTTATTGTTTATTTCATAAACAGCTGATTGCTTAACTACTTGACCAAACTAGCCCGAAGAAAAAGTGCGGGCTGTTTCGTGCAGGAAGAAGAAGAATATTTCTCTCTCAAAATCTCTCTCACTTGCACGAACTTTGTGTACGGGAACAGTTTTCGTGCAAATTGGGATCCCGCGGGCTCCCAATGTTGAGTACGGGATCACACCTAATGTTGCTATTTCTTTTCTTCTCTCTTCTTATTAGTATTTCTTTTTTGTATATTTATTCAAGTATATGCAAGTAAATATGTATGTAGGTGGTGATTAGTATGACGCTTTTCTTATTGTCAAACTCCCTATAAAAAAGCAAACAAAATTTTGTGTATATGGAGTTTTATTGTCTGTATGAAAATAATAATGTTTTGCGTTTACTTAAAAATATACCTCGCTAAAAGAATTGTATTTGTAAACATGCATGTGTTAGTACATATTGGACTTCTTTCTCATTGTGCTTTGCGCTTTTCATCGAAAGAAAACAAATTAAAACCGTGAATTTTAAAAATGGCTTGTGAATTAAAAAAAAAGGAAAACAGAAAAAACGTGATCACAGTCACAGTTTAAAATCGCAGTGATTTGGAAATCACTTTCACAGTTTACGATGTTCTTTAAAAATCACGTTTTTGCTCATCTCTAGTTAATGATAAAACAGTGGTAACACATGAAAAATGTAGTTCTAACAGCAGAAGTCTATGAAAGGTGGTGCATCTTCCACAATTCGATTGACAGAAAATTCGAATCTGTTTCCTCAGTTTATTGTGTATGCAAATATGTCACAGTTTTGAAAAATATGTTAAAAATAATATATTTTTTTTTTTTGCAAATTGAACTGGTCTAATATACATACATTATCTGCGTGTTTAGCTTTTAAGAAATAATATAATCACACATGCATCGTATGTAGAGAGAATAGATTTATAAATTGTTTAAGTATATAAAAAAAGGAAACGATTTAAAAAAAAAAATCAAAAATTGACACGTTGTATCTACCAGAGCTGTAAAAGAATGATTATATTCTGAATCAAACAGAGCACCTTTTAAGCATTGAATTAAAACTTTTTTAATGAATTCTTTGTGGCCAAAAAATGAATTGACCCAAAGTATAAATGCATTCATTATGAAAAGCAAACTTTTAATTTAATTAATTTTAGAAAATAATGAATTGAGTTAAAATTTTAGTGTATTCGTCTTGAATTAAATATCTTGAATCCATTAACTTCATATAAAAAAAAATTAATTAAAATTTTAATGCATTATCGATGATTTAAGGGAAAGGAATTATAATTTTTTTTTTTACTTCTATAGTGGGGATAAAAATTCCAAAAATTATCTCTTCGTCTCATACGTATGTTCTGCAATTTTTTATAATTATGGAACTTAATTGATTGATTTTTTATTCATAAATTCTGCCAGTATTCCGCGTGGAACGATGAAAAGAATCCTCGGCTTTAGATTGAGTTTGTTGACACACAGTTTTTTATAATAGCAATTGGATACACGCTTTTGGACAATTTTTTAAATCGTACAACAGTTTTTGTTTTATGATGTTAATCCGTATTAAAACAGTGAATCAAAAACGACTTGCAATTCCTTTCTCTTTAATCATCGATAATGCATTCAAAATTTTAATTCAATTCTTTTTTGTGAATAAAATGAACGAGTTTAAGACTTTGTTTCATGTTGAATTCATTCACACTTTAATTCAAGTAATTTTTTAAGTGATGGCAATGCATGCAATAATTTTTAATTCATTAGGAATTCTTTCGTGTTTCAATTCAATTCACATTTTGAACAAAATTAATTAATTAAATTTTTTTTTTCTAATTCATTGTGAATTAAAAGCAGATTTGAGTTTTTCTTTTCCATGTACCTCATGGAATGTGTTTGTGTGTTTGTATATAATTATTATATAAATACTTTTGGTAGTTGTTAAAAAATATAACATAAAGGACAGTTATCCATATACGCATTAAATATTTAAATAAAGTTCAGGTCACGTTTAGATACAGAAAACCAAAATTAATTATTGACAACATCTGAAAAGGGCCTAAATTAAAATTGACTTACTCCTGTTTTCCTTCCCCCTGCACATAGAAAAAAATATTAAAATAAAAATTTTGTACATATGAAAATCAATATTATCAGGCTCAAGTTCAGTTTTACTGAATGAATGAAAATTCAAATTTCTAAGAGTTTTAATGTTGATTTCTAGGCCGCTACACCTCTTCTCAGCGTTCATTTGTACATTTTTAAAATTTTGGATAGAATTCATTTAACGAGATTTCAGAACAATTAAACGAAATTGAAGGTTAACTCTTTATTTACAGATCACAGTGCATTTAGGCAAATACATTGTAAAGCAAATATTTTACCTTTACGCAGACCTCTGAAATAAATACTAGTCCGTACACAATTAATATATCTTAAGATTTAATACTGTCCTACAAAAGCTCAACGATAAAAAAGCTTAAGTACAACTATAAGAAGAAACCGCCAAGCCGTTTATATATGGAATAAACTCCCCACAGATGCCTATATAGCCGTCTTCAATATGGTAAAGTTTAAATCGAATATCTAGAAACACTACTCCCACTATCCTCCTTCATACATCACAATTCTCTTCATTTTTAGGGGTCATCCCCTGAGTGCTAATTAGCAATTAATAAGTGTCTTAAGCTAAAAATGAACTAAGTGCCCATAGTTTTGTTAGTTACTTCCATAAAATCTAAGTTCCCAAATTCAAAAATTAATCACTTCACCCAAAAATGGAACAAAAAGAATAACAAGGCCTTAAAAGTTTTTGCTGATTCCCCACCATAGAAGAGTCTAAACATTGTATTTAGCCAAAAGAAAAACAATATTATTCTTTAACCAAAACAACAAAATAATTTCCTTAAAACAATTCGAAAGGTATTGTTTATGCCAAACCACATAACTGTTTTATCAATTAAACTTTTACTATGCTAGAGATACATTTTAGCCAAATGTATTGTTCGCATTTAATGCGTATAAACTCAATCTCAACTGAAACAATTTCTAGCTCAAAAGTTCGCCCAAACACATTGCCATATTTTATTTATATTAGGGTGTACTCTTGTATATCAATCAACCAAAGATACATCAAAACAATATGAGCTAAAATTTAAGTCAACATACAATTTTTCAAAATTTAAAAAGACTAAAAGAATATGAAGGAGTATTTTTAAAAAGTACTAGATATCCCCGGTGCGCTTCGCCACCCCCTCTTTATAAAATAAAATTCCTATTGTGAAAATTTAATGACGATCGGTCCAGTAGTTGAGAAAATATTAAGATTTTTTATTTTCCTAAAAAGGGGCGTGGTCCCACCCACTTTTCTCCTGGTACGTATTCCAAATTATGCCAATACCATATGTACCAGATATCATCGACGTCAACGACGGTAAAAAAATGCCCAAAATGTGTCGATTTAAATTTTTGGGTTATATGGGCGGTGCCACGCCTCTTTGTCCAATCAAAAGTTTATATAGCCTATGTCACCCGCCTGAATATTCTGAAGATTCCCTGAAAATTTCATCAAAATCGGCCCAGCCGTTTTGGAGTCCATACGTTACATACATACACACATCCTGTTTTATATATCGATGGCTTAATATAAAAAAAAGCTCAACTCGATTTTTTCAAAAAGCGTTTTTTGACTATTCTGTTAGATAAATGTCAAATACACAATTCTTTCAAAATAAAATAAATTGAAGCATAAGATTTGTTGACTCTTTTTTATAAAAATTGCACTAAAATATTTTTATATATATTTTAAAATTTACGATTTTATTGCGATTTGTAGTTCAAACTTAAAGAAAAAAAAATCGAGTTACGCCTTTCTTATATTAAGCCATCAATATATAGATTTATATTTTTGAATGAATCGAATACATTAAAAAATCTTTAAAAAAAATGCACCCCCTAATACGAATACATGTATGAACATCTTTGGGAACACACAAACATTTAGCAATTACACCATTAGAGATTACTTAGTTTAAGATCAAATAACAAACAAATTTTGTTTCGTTTCCTTTTTGTCTTAATATAAAGAAACACATACCAACGCAAATATGTATGTTATCTTGCTATGACTTCTCTCTTAGTGTATATAAAATGTGTGTTGTTTCAAATTATATAAGAAACAATTAATAAAACCAGAAACTGCTGCACTTAATGCCAATTTATTTTTTAGTTTCCCCAAGATTTTGAAGTTTTTAGTTATAAACTGATTTTAGCTGCTGTTACGGTTTTATTTCGTAACTTATTTTCGAAATTAGAACACAAGAAAGTAGAATATTATGGTTTTATTTATCAAATTCCTTTTATTAAAACTCTTTTACTTAATTTATTTATTTATAAACCGCCTCAGGGAGCCGCTTGTTAGGCTGGTCTTTGATCAGGTTTTTGTGAGTTGTTGAATGCTTAATGATGAATCCCGAATGTTTTTATGTCGATATTAACCTGCTTTTTATACTAACTGATATCCGGTACCGTTGACGTTCGCTGCCGCCAGCGTGTTTGTTCCCATGATATTGCTGAGTGTGCGCTTTTTACCAATCATTTGCAACTTCAGCATATAAGCGTGGAACTTCCAGCCGATTGTGGTTCTCACGATATCGCAACGTCAGCAGTATGTATGCAGTGCATGTTTTTGCTGCTGCTGATATTTTCGTTGGTTGGGGGAAAACGACTTATAACACTGCTTTCTTTGGCCTTCTTTGTGAATTGGTAATGCAATGTTAATCGAGACTGAGGTGTTTATTTAATTATCCAGTATTTCGCAACTTTTTTAAAAAAGTATGAGTTAATACTTAAACAAATTGATCTCACAGGATAGTTTTTTTTTTTTTTAATTTTGGTAATCTAGGAGCTACATCCTCTTTTGGTTCAAGTCAATATTTGAGCCGTTTATTTTGAAATTGGCATAAGTCACTTTTTTTGTTGATTGCAAATGTTTTACAAATAAAAAGATAGCGTTCAATTTTATTTAGTATTGCCATTAAGTCGATTTTTTTGAAAAAGGGACTTATGCCACTTTCAAAATAAACGGCTCATTTATCTTTACGCGAAATTATCCTAATTTTGAAAGGTTTCTAAACTTTAGGCCTCCGTTTGTTAACAAAATTTGATAGGTTTAATTGCAAATTTCTGATGAACATTTGTACTGATACGACCACAAAAAAACTTACGGCCTGTTTCACACTGTCGACAAGTCGATATCGTTCTCATATTAATATTAAAAACACTAGCTGATCCCGGTGTACTTCGCTACAACCCTCGTTATAAAATAAGATGAAAAGTATTTATATATATGCTATTGTGACGATCGGTCCAGTAGTTAAGCCTATATTACGATTTTTAATTTTCCTAATAAGGAGCGTGGTCCCATCCACTTTTCTCCCGGTACGTATTCCAATTTATGCCAGTACCATATGTACCAAATATCATCGACATAGGTCAAAAAATGCCCAAAATATGGCGATTTAAATTTTTGGGTTATATGGGTGGTGCCACTCCTCTTTGTCCAATCCCGCCCATATTTGCAGCAGCACTAAAAAAATGCACACCAAACCGACGTACCAAATTTTGTTCAAATACCGTTTTCAGGAGCAGAAATAATAGATTTTTAATTTGTGGTTTGTATGAGAGGTACCACGCCCCTTTGTCCATTCCCGACCATATTTGCAGCAGCACATAAGAAATGCACACCAAACCGACATACCAAATTTTGTTCAAATACCATTATCAGGAGCAGAAATAATAGATTTTTAATTTGTGGTTTGTATGAGAGGTACCACGCCCCTTTGTCCCATCCCGCCTATATTTGCAGCAGCACTTAAGAAATGCACACCAAACCGACATACCAAATTTTGTTCAAATACCATTATCAGGAGCAGAAATAATAGATTTTTAATTTGTGGTTTGTATGAGAGGTACCACGCCCCTTTGTCCATTCCCGACCATATTTGCAGCAGCACATAAGAAATGCACACCAAACCGACATACCAAATTTTGTTCAAATACCATTATCAGGAGCAGAAATAATAGATTTTTAATTTGTGGTTTGTATGAGAGGTACCACGCCCCTTTGTCCCATCCCGCCTATATTTGCAGCAGCACTTAAGAAATGCACACCAAACCGACATACCAAATTTTGTTCAAATACCGTTATCAGGAGCAGAAATAATAGATTTTTAATATGTCGTTTGTATGGGAGGTACCACGCCCCTTTGACCAATTGGACCGAATTGTAAATCTAAACCATCCAGGGAACAACTCAAATACACACAAAAAATTTCATCGAAATCGGCCCAGCCGTTAAGGAGGAGTTCAGTTACTAACACACTTTCAGAAGAATTATATATATAAAGAAGAAGATAAACAAATTTAAATATTTTGTTTTTGTTTTCAATATAAATAAGAGAACGACATCGACTTGTCGACAGTGTGAAACAGTCCGTTAATAAAACACTGTGCAATCAAACTACAAAGCAAACCCTTTCTAAGCAAACAAGAATTATTAATATCGGTTATCAAATGTGTAGAGATTTCCGTATATAAACACAACCACCTCCTTTTTTTTTTTAATTCGTTTAAAAACAATTTCTAGGCACAAAATAAGGCATTTCCACACATATTTGATGAGGGATAAAATACCAAAATTGAAAACAAAATTGGTATCTCTATACTGAAGCAAACAAAAATAATAAATTGTGGTTACAAATATTCAAAAATGGCTAACTTTGCTTGTGTATTTGCAGAAGGCCTTCCAACGAAGTTCTGTAAAAATATATGTATTTACGTACATATGTATGTCTCAATATCAATTTTGTCAAACAAAATCATTTATTAAGTTTTATTTTTTATGACCAGTGAGTGTATTGCAATAATTTCAATAGGTTTTACCTGCGAGCACTCTATGGTCAACTATTTGTTTCCAAATATAAATAAGTAAGTTCTGTGATATAAATAATAACATGGCCAAAACTGAATTAAATATGTATTATTTATTAAAATCGATTAACACAATTATTTCTTTGTTAGTCTTTCAACAAAATTAAATTTATTTGAAAAAATTTCATGGATTTTAAAAATAAACAATCTTTTATTTCAAAATTGAAACTGAAAGTGAAACAAACTCATATTTAGATACATACATACATATTTATGTGTCTCAAAACAATCTTCACAGACATGCTTATAGAATATCGCGAAGCCCTCCAAATTTTACAGCAAACATAAGACTTTCTCTATCTAATACGTGAAAGACAATACATGAAACTTAATAAGAACTAAGTATATTATTCAGAGATTCTGAAGGCCTAATACTTTAGCATCCTCTAATTCTGATACAAGCGGATCTCTGTCATCTATAAAGCGGATCGATCACTTAGGTTTTTCTTACTTGAGGGAGACTATCATACCATACAGCATACGAGTATGCGCTGTAAACATCCATTTTGACATTTATTTAGAAATAAATTTTTAAAATCTTTTCTACGATGACTTTACTCTAAAACAAATTTTAAATTTAATTAATTTTATTTAAATTTTTGTTCAACTTAATAACTGATTTTAAATTGGAAAAGAACGATTTTTATTTTTATTTACTTTTCATTTGTTTACCTGAAAACTGCTGTGAATTTTCAGCATCCTTCAATGCAACTTTATTTTAAAACTAAAGATTTTAATGAAGAAAATATAATGAAATATTTTAATATAAATGTTTCCAGTGAAATACTCGTAAATACTCGTAAATAAAAAAGTAGCATTTTGTTGAGTTTAGAAAATAACAAAAGCTACTTGAAGCAGAGTAATTTTATTCTTCAACAGGTTTTGCAGCTTTCAAAGGATATTAAATTAAATAAGAATTTCTTCGTTTTGAAATTCGCAAGCAGAAAATTAGTTAAAGTTTTGGTAGAAAATTAATTCCAAGAAACAACCATACAAATACTATTCCAGAAGACTCGTGAAGCATTTGTGCAAACGACAGTTAATTGTTGCCTTTTGCTTCAAATCATGCTTTAAAAAGTCAACGATTTTATTAGAAATGTCCCATTTGAGCATTCTTTATTTTAATTAAAAGATGGTATGATACTTCTTCTCTTATCTTAAGTTTCTTTGTTGCTTTGTTAAATCTCGAAACAATTAAATTGTTCAGTATTTTTAGTGTACGCCTAAAGTATTTTTAGTGTACGCGTAAAGTATTTTTAGTGCACGCGTACAGTATTTTTTGTGCACGCGTACAGTATTTTCAGTGTACGCGTACAGTATTTTTAGAAAAATTTTCAAAAAGTGTATTAAAATCAGACTTTGGCGTCTCCGCCAAATGCATAAGTGCTGCCCTTTAACGGCGATGAGATCGGTTAATTGCAATAAGTTCTCACAAACAAGATATATCAAACGGCCACTTTAAAAATTCATTATAACAAAATGCAAAGAGGCGTAATTTAGCTTTGCATTTTTAAATTGATGTAAACTTTTTACACTAGTATTTAATGTGGTTCTCTTTACGAGAAGAACGCTTTACAATCAGGTTTTTTTACCTACACCTTCCTACGTTTATTACTATTAAGGATATCGGACCTTTTTCTTTCCACTAAACATAATCAATTAATAAATATTTAAAATCTTATTACCTTGATCGTTAAGAAAAAAAAAAGATTACCATTAACAATTAATGTCACACTTTCATCCTTAATGCATACAAATATATTTTATTTTTAAGAATTTTACCAAAATCCTTCTTGTTTCTACATAAAACAACACGTTATTTCACCACATTAACCCTTTTGTAAAGAAAAAAAAACTAATTTTGTTGTTTACTTACGCTCTTTACAAATACTTCAGTGTTTTTAAGCGTGAACATGATGAAAACAAGAAAAGTTACTCCAACCAAAAGGTGTTAATTGCGGAAAACCATTTCCTTTATTCTGTTTTATTTTCTACGAAATTGCCGCATTAAAGAAGGTTTATTTTATAGCAATAAATAATAGCTTTACTTTCACTTAAGAGGATTTTTATTGTTGCAACATGAAGCAAATAAAAAAAATAATAAATAATAAATTAAATTACATTGTGGTTTAATTTGTTAATGAGTGCAGACACGTTTAATAGTTTCCATACACGCTCTGCTGAAGTCTCAAAGCGAAATTTAAATCGTCTTGTATTATTGTAACGAAAATAAATTATTAAAATTTTGAAAAAAAAATATACCGAATTAATTTCCCTAAAATTATAAACACTTTGTTTTAATGGTAATAAAAGGTTTTCCAATAGGGATGATATGATTTTGGAGTGACGTTTCGGCCATTTGTAATATGTCATGATCTGTCATTTGTTTTTCATTGTATTCAGTAGTGTTTACAATTTCATCATGGAGAGATAAACGCAAGAACAACGTTTACAAATTCTTCTGTTTTATTATCAAAATAATCGTTCTTCAATTGCAATTTTTCGTGCGCTTTTGCCATTTTATGGTTGTAATAATCGTCCAAGTGTGCTCGCCATTCGTCGAATTTTTGAAAATTTTGAGCTTACATTTTCTTTACATAATTTTCAAGTGCCAATAGGGAAAAGAACCGCTCGAATTAATGCAAATATTGCTGCCGTTCAGGCAAGTGTTGCTGAAGACCGCAATTTGTCGATTCCAAGACGTTCCCAACAATTGGGACTGTCTCAAACCACAAGCTTCCGGATGCTGAGAAAGGATTTGAGTTTGCATTCGTATAAAATTGTTCTCACTCAAGAACTGAAGCCACTGGACCATCGTAAACGTCATGAATTTGTTGCAGTTTGCCACACAGCAAATGCAACAATTGAATTATTGCAAGAAAAGTTTGGAGATTCGATTATTTCAAGAAATTGTGATATTGAATGGCCTTCAAGAAGTTGAGATTTAACACCATTAGAATATTTCTTGTGGGGTTATTTGAAGTCATTGGTCTTTCGAAATATAACAGACTCTCTTCAAGCTTTCCAAGTCAATATTGAACGAGTCATTCATGACATACGACTTGATTTAGTGGAAAAAGTGCTCGAAAATTGGGATCATCGTATTCGTTTCTGCAGAAGATGTCTTGGACGCCATTTGATTGACGTTTTATTTAGAACTTAATTGTATCGATTGTACTTCACATGAAATAAAAAACTTCTGAATATCCTTAACAATAAGTGTGTTTTTTTATCAAAGAAATCATATCAATCTTATTGGAAAACCTGTTATTTAATTTATATTAGGTTTCAATGTCCTTCACAACTTCTGAAATGACGCTCTTAGGTTCGTTGATTCAAAGTCTTTGTGATTCCCTACAGCAGACAGAGCATAGTCAATTGGTTAGTCAATTGCCTCTAGGTGTCCTTTCGCCGGGTCAAACCATCCTGATCGTGTTAAAAATAATGACAGATTGACTAGCACTATATTCACCAGGCTGTCTATATCATACAGATTAGTAGAGCTCATAGAAATAGTCCTTATGATATTTAGCGCTGGACATTAACATTTAATATGAAGAACTGATTCTTTTTCCTCCTTCGTTAAGGCCACAATAACATTAAAAATCGATTATGAATAAAGAGGTATAAGTACTTAGTACTGCAATTTCCACACAATTTAATTCACAATTTCGATGGATACCGAATAATATAATTTGAACTTAGCATTCATAAAGGGATAGAAACGACTCGCAGTAAATTCAAAAGAGTACAATCACAAAATTAATTTCAAAATGTTAAAATACTAAACAATTTATTTTTTTTATTAAATAATTTCTAATATCAATGTCACGTAGACATTACATGCAAGAGAAATAAGTTCAAACGTACTTAAATCAATCCCAAGCGTTATCAAAAGTATAACAAAAACGGATTTTCTTTAATCAAGTAATAATAGATTTGTTCAACTATTAATTAAGTCAATTATTAATATTCATATTGACTTTCCTTCATAATTGAAATAATAATTTGCTTGAAATCAAATCAAATCGTTACTTTTTCTTCAGTTCAAATTGTATATTCAAAATCTTACAAAACTTTTATTTTAGTCCTCTTCCATTTGTACGACAAACAATTATAAATATCAACTACTTAAATATTTTTTGTTTTCAAGTAAAACTGTGGGTGTTTCCTTTTGATTCTTTTCAATATATACAAAATAAGAAAGTTTTCTTTACAAATTTAGCCAATTTATTATGTGTCATTTGCAACATATGTGCGTGCTACTCCGGAAGTGTAGTTTCCCTCTCTTTGGAAATTTCTTTTAAGAAAACAAACTTTCTGTGTTCAAGATTTTTTCTATATTTTTTTTTTCAGTTTTTTTCTTCTTCAGTGAACAAAAAGTTTAGTTTCTGTTACAAGTTTTATGAAAACGGAAACATATTTGCAGTCTGTTTCGAATACAAACTTCTTAAAGGCACTTCAGTTGTTTCCTTTCCAACAATTTATTGGTTAAATAACTAAAAATAAATGTAAGAAAATAATATAAGAATGTAACAAAAACTAATAACGAATGTCAGAAAAAAAAAATTCAAAGTGTAAAATTGTTCCACTTATAAAAATATATTGAGTTAAAAAATCTCTTAATTTAAACAAATTATTAACATTTATGTACGGACATACGTAGGTACGTTCATTTGGAAAAATGTATTGAAACTTTTGTTTTTTCTTATTTAAATTTAATTTATTACCAGTCACAAGTTTGGTTTCGAAAAATTTATTTGAACGTTCTTATAGTTCCTTAAACAGCTGTTTAATGTTTTAGATATTTCCCAAATGAAGGATCTTATTACCACTATACAAATTAAATTAAAAATATTCGAGGGTGAAGTGGTTAACACGTTGACTACTATGCAAACAATGACGTGGGGCCTAGGTTCAAACCCTGGCCAGAGCAAGTCAATCAACATCATTAATTTCTCTAATGTACATTAGTGAGACATTGTATTAATTGTTGTCGGACTATTTAAGTAATGAAGGCATAGCACTGATCACTAAAAAACTGTTCCAAGCTAATGTACACAACATCGCCCTCCTTTGTCGGTTAGCAGAAACATCGAAGTAAATCATTTAATAAAATGCCCGCTAATATGGCTTAACAAACATAATGCGTCTACTTAACACCGGAGGCGCCTCAACACTGCCTTAAAAATTAACATAACGCGCAAAGCAGAGTTGTGAAAGAGTTACGTCTTCTGAATTTTCAACATCTATCTTCTCTACCCTATTCCTCTCCCTGAGTTCCGGCACAGTGCACTGCATATATAGGTGTCATCCCCTGAGTGCTGGTCTTAATTAAAAAAAAAATCTACCATCAGTTAATTTGTCAAAATAAAAAGAAAACAGGTTTTGTAATAAAATAAAAATTAATTAAATTAAATGGATTTGGAGAACAAATAATAATTGAGTTTATTGTTGATTTCCAAGAGCATTCCTTTTATTGAAGCAGTGTATGGAATCAATAAAAAGTTTACTGGAGGAAAGTCGTACTGGACGGTTGCATGCCTGTTTCATTTATTACACAAAAATTCATTAAAAGATGGCTGATTAGATAATTTTTACATTTTGATTTTATTGTCATTAAATGTCAACTTCCAGTGACGCCACTACAATTTATTACCCTTTTCTAGTGCTGACACTAAAATTATCCAAAGATGGAAAGTATAGTGTTTGATAACGCGGCATTGAGGAGCCAAATCCATAAAAAGCAGCGATTAATAAAAAAATTTACTTCAACTTTCAGAAACCGGTTTGGGACCAGGTAGATAAAATTCTACGTCACTAGTTACAAAAATGAATTTTTTTTTAAGTTGCTAGTTAACTTGCACTGAACATTTAACGTTTAATTTAGGACGTTGTTTCCACATGACGTACAAATGATTTGTGTGTAAAAATTCTCCAACAATTTGCAATAAGAGAAATGTTCTCGTAAAAATATTTTATTTGCTTTTATCGGGTGTTTCACTATGGAATACGGTGCACATTTTTCAATTCGGTTTTTAGTAAATTTTGTAAAATATTTTCTCTAAGCTTAAATTTTAATTATAATTGCAACTAAAAAACACACAATTGAAAGCATGATTTAGTTTTTCCCACTTGCTATTAAAATTTTTAAAATATGATAAAGATATACATATTTCCAATCAATATAAAGTTTGTTTTAGATAAAATATATAATTAAAACATATATGTTAACTCAAAAGCTTAATTAAATTGATGAAAACGATTTTGTAAACTTATTTAATGACTTCAATGACTTAAAATTTATCAAATATAATTCGAAAACAATCACAGACCCAAAACAGCGTTTAATATTTATTTATTTGGAGTCGAAAAAATTTTTAAGAAAACAGCGAAAATGTATTTTCTTTAATTAGTAATATTTATGGTTTAGTATGATATACTCGTACGAGTATATTTCTTCATTTATATGAAAATTAATCTATGTTTGGATAATTTTTTAGTTTGTATAGGCCTTATAAAGGGTCCTCCATTTAACGTTTTTTTTTCAAACTAGTGCTTATTTCGTAAATGGTAACACTTAGCTCATGTCTGATTTGACAGATAATTAATTTTATCCTTCCGCTGAACGAATATGCTTGTGTATTCGCTTCGCTAAGTAGGCCTGCGATCGACTTACAGAAAATGCCGATTTTGCCAAAATAAATCATCTTTTCAGATGAAGCTCATTTTGATCTTGGCTGGTATGTAAACAAACAAAATTGTCGCATTTGGGGCACAGAAAACCCGCACGCATACATTGAAAAGCCGACGCACCCAAACGAGTTTGGCGGATTTTGGTCCAGAGGCATAATTGGGCCATTTTTCTTCGAAAATGAGCAAGGAGTGGCCGTTACAGTCAATGGCGATCGTTATCGGGCCATGTTGAACGAATTTTTGTTCACAAAAATTGAAGAGGAGGCTATTGAGAACATTTGGTTTCAACAGGACGGCTCTACGTGCCACACAGCCGAAGCTGCACTCGATGTTTTGCGCCTGTTTTTGAAGATCGCCTTATCAGCCGCAGAGCTGATGTCGTTTGGCAACCTCGGAGCTGCGATTTGACACCGTTGGACTATTATTTGTGGGGTGCCGTCAAAGATAAGTGTTACGCCGACAAGCCAGAGGCAATTGACGCTTTAAAGGACAATACTCGTGAAGCCATTGGTGAAATACAGCTGCACACAATCGATAAGGTGCTTAAAAATTGGACCGATCGTGTAGGCTACTGCATGGCCAGCCGAGGCAGCCATTTGAATGAAATTATTTTTCATTAAATAAAATAACTTTTTTTTTTAATTTGTGAAGGATTACAAAGTTAATATAAATTTTTCCATGTATCTGCGCAACTAAAACATCGATTGTCTTGAAATTTCCTGCGGGGAACTCCAATACGAAATAAAATGTACAGCAAAATCTTGAGCCAATAGGACGGGAGAAACGGGTACCCACATAAAAAGTAGTCATAAGTATTTGCATATCTGAGAAACTTAAATAATAAATGTCTTGAAGCTCGAAGTGTGGTAATAAATAAAATTCAACTTGAAACGATAGGACGGGAGAAACGGATACCCACATACAAAGAAATATAGAGGACAGCATAACTTCCTTTTATTTTAGAACAATTATTGCATCCAGAAAACAAATTTGGTTGGAAAATGGTTATGCCAATCATATAATAGTTAAATAGACAATCTATAATCATATACATAAGACCATAATTTTAATAAACATATGACACCGATGTCCTCAATTAAAGCTCCAGTTAATGACTTACTTACTTAGCGGTATCCTGAGAAGTTCTTAGAAATATCATGAAATATATTGAAAGCAAATGAACCATTTTATCAATGTGATGATGAAAATTGCCCATATCTGAATTACAATTTTTACTGGTATTTTATTAATTTAGATTTTATTTTAAGAATAACTCAAAACTGCAATGAATTAAACCTATACTTGCAACTTTCGGTTACCAAATAACTTTATTATATTTTTGACCAGTCACAATGCCTGGCCATTTTGACAGTTTACTTTAGTAGCTTTTACTTGTAACTTTATTAGAAGCCTTAAAGCAAAATAAAACAATTAACACAAAAAACAGTAATAAAATTCAACATTTACAAGACTATAAAGTATTTTGTAACACATCAAAGCCATTAAATGCAATGACGTATTCATTAAATCAGTTTTGTAATAAATATTAATTTATACGAGTATTTTAAATTTATAGAAATAATTTGCTATCAACACAAAATCATTGATAGATTCAAATTATAAATTTCTATGAAAGAAATTTACCTCATGGCAATTTAAATTTGGACATGTGTTTTCTTTGGCCAACAATTTTTAATTAATACCACATTTGTTTGAAATGTTCAATACAAATTTCATATTCAAAAGAAACACAAAATCCTGTATGTAGTAGGAGTCACATCATTTTTAGATCAATTACTGTGACCATACTTAACTAAATAATATTTTCATTTATTTCATTAAACACTCTGTTGAATTTTGCATATATTTTTCAATTGTTTTCTTAGTCCAAAATACAGTTTAATTTAATTAAAGTTCTCAATTCAAAGAACTTGTTCCTTGGGTAAAAAATAAGGAATAAATTCGTGTGTGTGTGTGAAAATATTACCAAACATTTTAATTTTCCTTTTTATCAAAAGATATCTTATTATTTAATTTTAAGTAAAATGACCTCAAATGTCACATGAACTTTAACAAACAAGGTTGCTTTAAATTTTAAACAAATAAAAATAAAATAGAACAACAACAACTTGTTCGTTTGTTGTTCTTAAAAAAAAAAATTCAAATAATTTCTGTATTGTACTGTTACCATAAATAAAAGGAAGCATCAGTAGATAACTAGTTCAACTTGTTCTGGTAATACTTGCAATATGTTAGTGGCCAACAAAGTCAAATTTATTAACAACTTTTTTTTGTACTGCTTACAAAATATAAGAGAAAATATATAAACTTAGAAATATATATACGAGATAAAGTGGGTGGATATCAAAATACTCAAATTAGAATGAGAGATGTATTATAAAAAGGATGTGGTAGAAAATCATGAATCTACAATGAACGACAAAATTTATAAAAAAAAAAACAACTGCATACATTTTGTCTTATGGACGATAAATGTTACGTAGCATACTTTAAGGATGAAACAAAAGTAATAGGAATAAAAAATATATTTTAAAAATATTATTTCTATTATATAAACTAATGCTGGGAACACAATTGGGACGAAGCACGAATTTTTCGTTGCGAATATTCGTCGGCAAAAATAGAACACATCTATACATATGAAAGTGAACACAACTCCGACGTCGGCGAAATTAGTCGTGCGTGACGAATTCTCAGATAGATTTATTTTTATTACATACGACGACGAACGACGAAAAAATAAGTACAGAGCTACCCGGTTTTTTTTTAGTTTTCATTAATATTAGTAAATAATGTTAATTGAAAAGTGCTACTTTTTACGATATAGATCTTTATAGTTAAATAAACATAATATTAATGATAAAATTTGTTTTTAATGGTTTTTTTTTTAATGTTTAATTTTATAAAGGAATTATTTTCTTTATGCGGTAACACTATCGCTGTTACTGGGGGTCTCCACGTTCAATAAACTAGGAAATAATTATGTTCTCAACTGTCAAATTCTATTTCCAACATTTAAACATTTATTGAGAAATAGTTGAAGCACAGCCGCGAATAACGTTGTAAGTGACAAATTGCAAATTGTTCAGGAGAGTAAAAAAACCTTTTTTCAAGGCAAAATTATATATTTTTAAATTTTTTTTTTTACCTTCTCAAAAATGATAATAATAAAAACTTATATTCAAAAAATCATGAAATTTTAATTTAAAATTACATGTTAATTTACTGTTTAAACATTTTTTTAGTGGAAAAACGTTTTATATCCAAAGCGCGATGTCAGTTAAAACGTTATTCCACTTTGCAAAATGTTATTGTCGCAAAGAAAACATTCCTATTAAAGACAATTTTGTTTAATTGATTTATATTCTTTAAATAAAGGATAAAATATAAAATTTTATATATTTATAACAAATAAAAATTATTTCAACATCAAAACAAAAATTTGTATCAAGAAAATTAAATTCGAAAATTAATTCGATTAAAGACGATAAAAAACCTGTTTGTTCATTGTATTTTTTTCATAGAAATGATAAAAATGTTGCTGTATTTGACTTATGCTAATTTTTTTTACAAATTAAGTAGCATTGGCAATCACAAACCTATATAACAAAAATTAATATAAAAAATAAAATGTTGCGGACTTACAACGTTCTTCCATGTTACCTGCTCTGGAGCATTTTTTTTAGGTATACTTTTATTTTTTCTTGTTATATACGCATTTCCACTATTTCTCAACCTTATAATTTTATTGTCTTTCCAATTTTCAACATCAACTTTCCTTTTTGTACCTCTGTTCCACTTATCAATTACTTTCGATAATTCCGTTCGCATCATTTTGAATGTAACTTACAACGTTCTTCCACTGACTGTCTTTTTCTAATTGCATTTCGATAGCGATAAGGAGCATAATTTTGGCTAATTTGGTGTTTGAGTAATGTAAGAGAGTAATGTTAACGGTAATATGCAAAAAAACATGTTTTGCAAAAAATGGCATTTGAAACGTTATTCGCGGCTGTGCTTCAGTTGTTTGCACTTATATCCAAGCAATTATGTTGAACATAAACTGTCAAATTTCGATGTTAGTTTTCTGAAATATGCATTTCATGCGAAGTACATAAAAATAAAAAAAGGACTTTACTAATAATACTGATATCCGCAAATAGATTCCTATTTTTCAAACAAAAAGTAAGTAATTTATTAAATTTTCATACAACCATTCACAGCAAATTTGTTTAATTTATGTTGTTCTGTGTTCTATAGCTCTCAACATAAGCTTACACATGAACATAATTATGCAGTTAATCTGCCGACGTTATTGCTTATGTTCGAAAATAATTATTGAACGTGGAGACGTGGAGTTATGTTTGTACACTAGAGCCCCGATTTGCATCGTTAATGACCAGAGAAATGGGACGCAAAACGAAGCGACTCAAATCGGATCACTTTTTTCTAAGTGCAAAAATTCTATTTCTGATAAAAAAAGCGATATTGTATAAAAACGTACAAAGAGAATAAAAAAAAAAAAAATTATAAAACATATTATAAAAAAAAGCCTTGTTTGATTGTTCTCTACTTTGGTTGCATTTTTGCGATATAGTGGTCTAGTAAGAGCTAGACTGCTCTTAATGGAAAATTTACATGCATCTGAGTATAAAAGTGATAACTTGATATATAGGGTGATTTTTATAGAGTGTCCCAACTTTGAGTTGGCATCATTGCTTTATTAGAGCACCCATTTAACAGCTGATAGTTGCTTTTTGTTTAGTTTGCTTTGAGATTTCATTATGAATCGACATACACCACAGCAAATGTGAGCGTAGCTTAATATATAAAACAATTTGAAATTCTTTTTGATTTGAATTTTGTAAAATTGTTACTAAAAATTAATTGCAATACATGTAAAAGTGTTACGTTTCAAAACGGCGATTTTAATGGTGTTTTCTTTTCTAAAAAATATTGCGCTCACTAATGGTGGAAGGCATTGTATTTTCTACCCCGTAAAAATCGACAGTGTTGATAGTGGCCTGTTAAAGTTAGCTGTCACCTGTTGAAAAGAGGGAGTTCTACTTTTTTTCATAAGTTGTGTTCACTTCTAGTGAAATAACAAGCTGCATTATTACAGGGTTGGCAAGACATTTTATACATTTACCTTTCAACAAGGTGCCATTTTGTGTGTAGAAAAGAAAACACCATAAGTCGGCTTTTTGACAAAAAGTGATGGATATGTTTCCACTGTGCGGCTAGACTTTACCCTACGAGAACGATTTTACTTGAATATATACGGTATTTTTTAAAAAGTGTCATAACTTTGAGTTGGCATCACTGCTTTATTTGAGCACCCATTTAACACCTGATAGTTGCATTTTGTTTAGTTTGCTTTGAAATTTCACTATGAATCGACTTACACCAGAGCAACGCGTGCAAACTGCTGAAATTTTATACAAAAAAATTCTTCTATTCGTCAAACTCATCGTGCAGAGGGCGCTACAATTGATTTACTCACAGAAACTTTTGATGAAAAAATAATTTCATGTAATGGCCCAAATAATTGGCCACCAAGATCGTGTGATTTAACCCCATTAGATTATTTTCTTTGGGGTTATGTTACCTCACTTATCTTCGTCGATATGCCGCAAAGAATTGAAAACCTGGAAATCATTATTCGAATAGTTATTGGCGAAATACGGCCGCAATTGCTGCGAAAAGTTGTTGAAAATTGGTGTTCCAGATTGCACCTTCGACGCCCCAGCCGTGGCGGCCACCACATGGCAGAAATCATACTTAAACATTAATTTCATAAAATGTTGTTTCAAATAAAGCCCGTTTCATTGACACTAAAAATCTATTTCCTTGTTTTATTATGATTTAATTTTGTGTCGCTGTATAAAAAACACCCTTTACTATGATGTTACTAATATTTTTTTAAAGGTCTTTTAGTGAATAGGGAAAAATCAATGTGAAATTTCATACTCTTCGTAGTCTTCATTCGCAAATTGCTAATTTTATTCCAAAATATTTGCATTCTGCGTAATATCGCATGGAGTAAATAATTCCATTAATATTTATTTCGCCTTTCTACACAAACTGAGCACAACTGTTGGATTCATGACTAAGGAAATGCTATCATACTCTCTGCTCTTGTTAAGCAAGTGGCCATTTTATAAGTAAAGCTGGAATAACAAGTCCTTCATTAAATTTTTGTTCAATATTTGGCTTAAGTTTTTTTTTTTTTTTTATTTTTATTATATATTTTTATAAATAGTTTCATTTGTTTTTTATCTTTTATTTTTTTTTTCTTAATTTAAATAGACATTTAATAGCCGTACAAACTAAACTTAAGTTACAAAACTATTTACAAAAGTTACTTTCTTATATAGATCTTTTGTTTTTCTTTCTTATATTAATTATTTAGTTAAATTTTAAAGACTACAAATAAATTCTCTGGAAATGTTCATGATGCATTTATCGGATGACTGACTATCCATTATTAGTAACTATTTCTTTTCCTTTTTTAAGTTTATTTATAAATGTATCTTTGTCTGTATTAGTATATATGTATGTGTGTGTATTTATCTATACGGCTTTATGTATGTATTTGTTAAATGACTTATTGCTATAAAATTTTTATAGCTAATTTTTTTAATTATTAATTTTTAAATTTGGTGATATTGACTGTTAATGGACGCTTAGTTTTATTGTTTATTTGTTTGTAATTTTTTTATCTGTTTTTTACTGTAATTTATTCGCTTTAAATCGTACATTTAAATCGTACATTTGAAAATTAAAATTTAAGCTTTAATTAAAAATATTTGGGTTAAAAAAAAATCAAGACAAATAATTAAGTAATAAAATAAATACTTTGTGTTTAAGTACACAAATTAATTCAAGAAAAAATTCATAAATATTTATTAAATTTTAGTAATAAAAGAACAATTTTAATTTGTGTATATAATAATTGTTCACTAAATATTAAATGATATATACAAAGTTTTCATATGTATGTGTATGTAAAGTTGGTTTATTCTACAAATTAAATTTATTTTAGAACTTATTTTTAAATTATTATTAAATTATTAAATTTAGAACTTATTATTATATCTTTAACTTTCTAGTGTTTTTAAAGTGTCGTTAGTAAAATTAAATAAAATATTTTTAACAACATTTGATTGTTTTGCAAATGTATTCAAATAACTCAAAGGCTTGCTGTCCTTTAAGTGTTCAAAAATGGGCGTATATGTTTTCACATATTTTTAGAAAATAATTATGTAAAAGGTACTCAAAAATGTTTTAAAATCATTTTTGTAGCAAAATTAAATCTAAAATAATATGAAATGTGAAAAGTGGAGTTTATCATATAATTAAACGTGCTCTATTGATCAGTAATTATCAAGTTTTTTTTTTTTTTTTAAGAATTCAAAACAATCATTTTGATTCAATGCTTTATTGATTCACACGAGTAATTGACAAAAGCAAGCAGTGGATGCGTTCAGCAGAGACAATTTGCTATACAACTGTTGCTCAACAATCTGCTAAAACCTTTGATTACTGAGCGATGCGCGAACATGTTGAGTGCGCGCTCACTGTTTTTGGTAGCAAAGAAAAAGTACGATACATTTCATTGAATTACGACATATCAGATCAGTTTGACTTTTGAATCAAATTTCATAATATATTTTTAAAATTTTTTAAATTCTCAAATAAATATTATAAAATCTTTTCACAAAATAAAATTCAATAATTTTAATTGAAAAGTAAAATTTATTGATATTTTTGACAAAACAGTGAACAGATCGTTCAGAAAAATTATTCAAATCAAAAGCTGCTACATGTAAACTGTTTAGTAGCACGGTTTTCTGCTGAACGCGCCCAATGACACACATTAAGTAAAAAATGCTGGTTAATGTGAATCATGCATTGCCATCTTTAATATATGCATTTCATGTTAATTGCTATCCCAGAATTCATTATAGAAAAGACAAAAATATGTCCTCTGAATCACAATCAAGCAGATCTCTGATATAGTACATAAATCAGCAGTGCTCACAACTTTATAATAGCAAGGGTGATGTTGGCTGAAGTGGTTAGCGCGTTGACATCCAAAGCAAACTATGACTTAGGACCTGGGTTCAAACCTCGGTCAGAGCAATTCAATCAAAGTATACTATTTTGTTTTGCCGCCATTTAGCTAAACATTATTCTTGATAGTTCATATTTGGCAGTCGTGAAGAAGACACGTGGAAAATTTATTATAGAAAAATATTCGCGAAACCAACGTGTTTTAATCGTTAAAACATTTTATTAAAATCAATCATCGATTACTGTTAGGATGAGAAAGATGTTGATTGGCCTCCATGTTCGCCTGATTTGACTGTTCCGGACTTCTTTTTGTGGGAATATCTGAAAAGCAAGATTTATGCAAACAAACCAGAAACGCTTGAGCAACTCAAACAAAATATTCGTGATGAAATTAATGAAATACCGCGTGAAATGTGTGAGAATGTCAAATGTTCTCAAAAGGGCTCGCATTTGTGAGGCTAACAGAGGCGGAAATTTATCTGATATTGTATTCCATACATAATTGCCGACATTAAATAAAACATTTATCAATATAAGTTCCATTGATTCTCTTTCATTTAGTCAAAAATTAAACAAAGTAGTATACCTTCCCGGCGGACACCCGTTATTTGTTATCGGACTATTTAAGTGATGATGGCATAGAACCCACCACAGGTCGCTAAAAGCAATTGATACTTTTCCAAACACCGCCATTCTTCATCGGTGAAGTAAAACAATTAAAAAAATTCCTGCTCAGAGAGCTTAAGAATGTTGATGCGTCTAATTAACAATTACACTGGTCAACAAAAGGGAAAAAATTGCTTGTTTCCTATAATTTTTTTTTTTCTTTTCTCTCTCAAATTGAGTAATTTTTTCTATATCTATACGTCTAAAATTTTTTCAGTAGCTGAGCTGTTAAGGAATGATTACTTTTTGAAAGAATCTACGAAACATAAACTCTTTTGGAATTTTTTTTTTTTTCATTCAAGAGTTTTTTAATAATGATCCTAATTCTAGTGAAAACTGTGAATGAAAAAATTTCTTTTCTTTAAATAATCAATGAATTCACTCAAACTTTAATTCAATTAATCTTTTTAGTGATGTGAATGCATGCGAGACTTTTTAATTCATGTGGAAAATGCATTCGGCTTTTAAGTAAATTCACATTTTCTGTAAAATTAATCAATTAAACTTTTTGCAAATCATTTTAAATTAAAAATCAACTTTTCATCATTCTTTTATAGCTCTGCTCACCAGATCTTAAAGAAAATAGTGTGGAAAGAAAAATGGAAAATTTTGACAATAGTTAATGAAAATATGTATAAAAAAACACGATCATGTTTGCTCGCTCTTGCATGTACTTGTATAAATATAATTTGTAACTACCCACATTTAATATTCTTGCTTATATTTTCGTTTTTGATCTGGTTTCTTCAAGAAGATGTTGTATGCTTAATCCAGATTGTTTTTGCTATATTTCTGGTGAATATATATTTGAAAAATTTAGAATACCAATATCGGACTTTGTGAAAACAGCTTATCAGCAAAAGTTTAAATTTTCTTTCACGCAAGTTTCCAGGATTAAGTGCAGAAAAAGTAAAAGCTGGTATTTTTGGTGTTCCGCAGATTTGGCAACTCGTGAAAGATCCTAATTTTGTCAAATCAATGACTGAAGTCCAATCCAAAACTTGGAATTCATTTGTTTAGGTTATGAGTAGTTTCCTTATGCAAAAGGAAATCTGCATGATATTGAACTTGCAAGAGCTAGGGCGCAATATGAGTATAAAAATTCACTACCTGCACGTGCATTTAGACCGATTTCCACAAAATCTGAGTGATTTTAGCGAGATTTCATCAGGTTCTTTCCGACAATGGAGGAGTGCTATCAGGGTAGGTGAGACGCACATATGATAACAGACTACTTACTGTTGGTGGTTGCAACGAGAGGAAATCTTATAAAAGATTAATTGATAGTGTTCGATAGAAACTTTGTATTAATTTTCTGTTTAATAAAATTGCATATTTCAAAAAGTAAAGCAGTAACCAATCTGCCGCAGTATTTTTTCATAGTCAGGGCCATAGAAATACCCAACCACAGAAAAAAAAGTAGAGGAAACAAACGATGTGTTGACCAGTTTTATCAATTGTGGCATTTTATGTTTATTTTTTTTTGTTCTGTACTAATTAAAGGATGGTGTTGGCTGAAGTGGTTAGCGCGTTGACTACTAAGCGAACAATGACTTGGGGCCTGGGTTCAAACCCTCGCAAGAGCAAGTCAATCAACATCATTAATTTCTCTAATGTACGTTAGTGAGACATTGTATTAATTGTTGTCGGACTATTTTAGTGTTGAAGTGAACTATTCTGACTTTAAAATAATTAAATTACATTATATGGAAGGATGGGGATGGGTACCTGTGAGTGAGACTCTATAAATTTTATCATTTTGATAATCATGATCTTTTATTTTTTTGGTGAGTATTTTATCTGGTCACTAAAAAACTGTTCCGACACCGATTAATGCTATCCAAGCTAATGTACACAACATCACACTCCTTCGTCGGTTAGCAGAAACATGGGCGAAGTAAAACAATTAATAAAATGCCTGCTAATACAGCTTAACAAAGTTAATGCGTCTACTTAACACCGGAGGCGCCTCAACACTTCCTTAAAAATTAACATAACGCGCAAAGCAGAGTTGTGAAAAAGTTAAGTCTTCTAAATATTCAACATCTATTTCTCTACCCAATCCCTCTCCCTGAGATCCGGCACTGCATACGGAGGGGGCATCCACTAAGTCTGCATTTCGCAATAAAACCAGTGGAAAATTATAACGATTAATAAAGATGATCACCTCACGATTTTAGAACAAGGCCATGAATTTTCTCGTCAATGATATCATTCTTATATTAAGAATTTAATAATGAAAATATTAACTATATAGGCGTGTTTTTTTAACAATTTTTAATTAATATTTGTATTGGAAATTATTGGGGATGTAATTGAATATTTGGAAGTTTTGCATTTCATAAAGTTTATCTGCCAGTTAAAGAGTCATTTGTCATCTTTTATTGTGCATTTTTGTCGTTTTCATTCTGTTATGAAAACTAGCAATTGGTTTACTTTGTCGATTTTCCAGTGGGTTGTTATAAAGGATTGTCCATTTGGGCCGTAAAAGTTTTTATTGGGTTCCAGTAGTCACGATTCTGTTCAGCACTACTTTAGCATAGTTCGGTTTTTTAACATACTGCCTCTCTTCATGTTATCTTTTCATCTCATTAAAAACATTAAGAAAAATTAAATTAAATATTTCAAAATATGTAAGAATAAATGAAAGAATATCATATAAGAAGCATTTGCAACAGGAAGCAGTGTCTTCCTTCCATCTTAATCAGTAATTGCGGAACTACGAAATGCACTCTAAACTTAATTATTTGTGGTAAAATTATGTTAAATTAAAAATACGATTTAAGTGAAATCACTTTCTATAAAAAATATTTTACGTATTTTCATTTGGCTTGAATAAATAAAAATAAAAAAATAATTACACACTTAAATAATATATAAAAATTTATATACAACCATACAAACATATGTTTATCGTGATTTAAAGAAAATTATATAAAAAGATTTATATCCTTTCCAAACTAAAAACTGGTTAACTTTCTGTTAAATAAAACCAACATTTACATACAAACACATACACTTTCTCACTCTTATTTCATGCTTTGCTTCATCAATCAATCTTTCAGATTTACACATACAACACGATCGTACTGTACTGCAAACTATAATAAGGTATGGCTTTGGTGGTTCTAACTCTAACAAGTTTTCTTTTTCCATTAATTTTATTTTTGTTCCTTCTTTGTTCACCAAATTTGGCTTTCGAGAATTTCATAACAAATTTTCAAATGCAATTAAGAAACGATTTTTTGTTGTCTTTTTTTTCCTTTTCTCTTTTTTTTTTTTTTTTTTTTTTTGTTATGATTTCTTTACTCCTTTTATGCATTAATAACTTAAGAATAAGGACACGTTAAATGAAATGGTTAAATTATGATAATGGCCTTGATGGTATGGACGAGGGCAGGAAGAATGAAATGATATTATTCTACAGTACAGTAGAAGATGATAATTGTGTTTGTCCTGGTATTCTTAAGTTATTTAAAGGTTTTGACTTGTTAGAATTTATTGTCGTCGAAGTAGCTGTCGTTGTCGGCGTTGTACTTGCCGTCGTCGTTGTCTGTGCTAATGTCACTGAATCTGATGCAACTGTTTGCTGTTGTGATTTATCTAAAGATTCTTGTATATAATTGCATGTCGATGACGGCAAACGTTTAATCATCATGTGTGATGACTTGACGGCAATCCATTCATTGCGCGCCGCATCGAACCATGTCAAGCCCAAATTGTAACGACCATTTAGATTTGCATGCTGACAATGAGAGAACCACCACCCACCCTCATAGTTAGCGGCACAATGCGTTCGTGATATGTCACGATCAACATCGATGGCCGAAAATTGCATGCCCTGTTGATAGTCCAAAGCATCAGAGGCATTACCACTATAGCCACCAATGTGCAAACGATAACCATCGGAGCGCGACGATATGTAAAATTGTGTGTAGTCGGCCAACCAGACATTGTCGTAAATGTCTTGCATGACCACCCGCAAGCGTGTGCAGTTGTTCACCGTCAAATGATGTAATTGTTCATTGCCCATCCAAAATTCACCGGCCGGCGAGCCAAAACCGTTGGCATAATCTTCCCATGAACGATTGAAATCTGCACTACCATCATAACGTTTTTGTATGGTTGTCCAACCATCTGCTGTGCAGTGGGCCATCAAAGGATGACGTTCGGCTGCAGGTGCAATAAGATATAGACCACCAACGTCATTTGCAGTTGGTGGGGTTACTTCGCTGCAATCTTTGGGGAGTTTTTCAATAATCGATTCAAATTGTGCTTCAACATTTTCCAATTTGGCAACTAAGGATTCAGCATTTTGTGTTGGTGTGTTGGTTGCGACTTGTCGATGTTCTTGCTGCTGTTGTTGTTGTTGTTGTGTTGCAAATGTTGAATTGTTGAATTGATGGTTTAAAAGTTTCTAAAATTCGTAGAAAAATAAAAAGACAAAAGAAAATGGTTTTTGCTTTATTGCTTTGTTATTCAGTGAGAACTAAGTGTGTTAAATTTCGTCCTCGAAGGACAATAAAATTTCATTTAATTTTAAATCTAGTATTTCTTCTAGTATTTTTCTGACTACAAAATATACTACAAAAATTTAATTTTGCCATTTAGTAGTGTTCGCTATTTTTATACATATTTATTTAATGCCATCGTAATTTGCCATTAAACAAAATTTCCATACATAAAAAAATATCCTTTTAGTGAAATAATTAAACTATTCAAATAAATCAATTAAACTATCAATAGAAGACTTTAAGTACGCCTGAATAGAATTTTTTAAATATAATTATAAAATAATTTCTTTTTAAATAATAAATTATCTCTTAAATAAAAATGTTAAGAAATAGTTTTATTGAAATATTAAGTCTTTTTTTTATAAATACCACAAAGTTTATTTTAATAAATGAAATAGTTTAAGAGCATTAGTTTTGTCTAAAACAATTTTTTTTAACTACTCAATTTTATGTACAAAGTACAAAGAAAAAAGTCCTTTTTAATAAATTTTCCAGAAATCGAATAATTTAAATTAAATCTCATATTTACTGACTGTAAAAATTAATCATTTAAGATGCATATTTCATAAGCTATTAAGCTAGACAAGGATAATTTAAATAAATTTTTAATTTTTTTTTTAATTCCCTGCAAGTATTCTTTGCATAATCTGCTTAAGCATAAAAATTATTGCATTTTTTGGTCTTGAATGTGCTCGTATGCTACGAAAAAGATTATTGCATAGCTTAAGAGGCTTAAACAAATTGGCAAACTTTAAACTAAAATATACTTTTAGGGGTTTGCATGCATATAGTATACTCGTATGTTTTATGCTTTTTAGCAATATTTTTAGTGCACTAGAAATTGCCAGTTGTCATGGTGAAAATGTTGGTTGTATGTCGTAGAAATGCAAAAATAATGGTTTGTTACATTTTTAACAAACAAGACATGTGTATGCAAGCGTTGATACAACGTGACAGATTTTCACAAATAGAAAAAAAAAAACGATAAAATAGCAATCATAAAAAGTTTCAATGAAAGCAATAAAAAAAATTTTAAAAATCTCAATTTTATATTTATTAGAATGGAAAAAAAAAATATTTATTTGTATATGAAATTGCATTCGCATAACAAATAAAAATATATCAAAGATTCCTCTTCTACACAATCTACAGTATTATTGTTAAAATACATTTATATGCAGCAGCTGTTGCATGAAATTTGTTTTCCACCTTTTATCTATTAGTTTCCTTAGGTTTTATTAAAAAAATAAATAAATATATTTTCTAAACTTTGTGAAAATATTGCTACATTATTTATACAATTTCCTTTTAATTTCATGCTAAATACCTTATTGTCCTTGTTGCCATAACCACGATGCTGACGATGTTGCAAAGCTCTTTGTACATCCTCAACCATTGTTTGCAAACGATCCAATTTTGTACGCATTTCACCAACTCCTGATTGCATACGGCGTATGCCATCACGTTCATCTTGCAGTGTACTGACACTCACAGCCATTGCCTGCAGCGAACGTGCCACATTTTTGCCTTCTTCACTCACCAAATTCTGTTCAGACATTAGCTGGGCATTGGCAAATTCCAATTTTGAGATTTCGTGACGTAATTCGGGCATGTTTTTATCAACTTTTGTTTGTACGTTTTCAACATCTTCCAACAGTTCCAACATGGACGAGTGTAACTTGTCAAGTGAGGCTATTTGACGTGACAGATTAAAATTGGCATCTGCTATGCGATGTTGTTCAATTTCAATGCTGCGTACACGTTCGGCGATACGATGATATTTCAATTCATTAAATTGCCGTTTCAATTGACGTTGTGACAATTGCAGTTCATGGAGTTGTTGTCGTTGGAAACGGCAGTGACGTCTTTTGTGGTCAGCCAGTTGAGTGATTGAAGATGTCTGCAAATAAATACATGGAGAATGAAAAGAAAATTAATTCTGTGGGTTTTTCTATAAAAACAGTAAAATCAAATAATAACGCAGAAAAGTATGCTTTTATTCTTTAGTTGTATTTTATATGCAAAATCTGTTTAAAGGGATGGCATTTAAACTGGAAGTTTTCAAGTAGTCCATCAAATTAAATTTTTGAAGTTGTAGATTTTAAATATTAAAATAGTAACAGCCCCTCATATTCATAAAAATTTATTAAAAAATTTTTAAAGCATACCTTTAGGTGTTAAATAACAAAAAGCTTAAGCGTAAACTGTTCTTAAAGTTAAATTTGATGGTAAAGGCGATTTTATAATTTGCTTCAAATTTATCAATAAGATCGGCTAATTTAAAAATTTTTTAAAAAATAAAAGGTTTTACAATAGGAATGATATGATTTTGAGGTGACGTTTCGACCATTTGTAATATTTCATGATCTATCATTTGTTTTTCATTGTATTCAATAGTGTTTACAATTTCATCATGGAGAGATAAACGCAAGAGCAGCGTTTCAAATTATTCAGTTTTATTATCAAAATAATCGTTCTCCAATTGCAACTTTTCGTGCGCTTTTGCCATTTTATGGTCGTAATAATCGTCCAAGTGTGCTCGCTATTCGTCGATTTGTTGAAAATTTTGGCCTTACATTTTCTTTACATAATGTTCAAGTGCCAATCAGACAAAGAAGCGCTCGAAGTAATGCAAATATTGCTGCCGTTCAGGCAAGTGTTACTGAAGACCGCAATTTGTTGATTCCAATACGTTCTCAACAATTGGGGCTGTCTCAAACTACAACTTCGCAGATTTTGAGAAAGGATTTGGGTTCGCATCCGTATAAAATTGTTCACAATCAAGAACTGTCATTGGACCACCGTAAAAGTCGTGAATTTTTGCATTGGAACAACTTGAAAAGTTTGGAGATTCGATTATTTCAAGAAATTGTGACATTGAATGGCCTCCAAGAAGTTGAGATTTAACACCAATTAACTATTTCTTGTAGGGTTATTTGAAGTCATAGGTTTTTCGAAATAAACCAGACTCTTTTTAAGCTTAACAAGTCAATATTGAACGTGCCATTCATGACATACGATCTGATTTAGTGGAAAAAGTCCTCGAAAATTGGGTTCATCGAATTCGTTCCTGTAGGAGAATTCGTGGAGGCCATTTAAATGACGTTGTACTTAGAACTTAATTGTATCGATTGTACTTCACATTAAATAAAATAATTTTGAATTTTTCTTAACAATAAGCTTGTGTTTCTTTTTTAAGAAATCATATCACTCTAATTGGAAAACGTTATAATATTGCTGAAATTATTCAAACAATAAATACTCGTATATTAATTATTTTAAAGTACGTGCTATTTTTATCTCAAAAAATATTAAAACAACAACATCGTGCATGCTGCTTTCTATTTTCCCCGTATGTATAAAAATATTTTCTCTACTTAAGAACTTAATATTAGACAGAACTCTTCAGTTGCTTAAAAATATTTTTAGTATTAAATATTTCAGCTAAACTTCAGTTTTTACGTTGTTTATTTTATATTTATGTATATCGGATTCTTTTATCCTTCACATCCTTTTATCATTAATACCAAGGAAATCGACGACCCTTGCAAAATAACACTGATTTAATTTTTATTTTTATCTGATTTTAATAAACAAATAGTACTCGTGTGTATGAGATTTTGTACATGTTTTCCTCATACATACCATTTTTATACGATCCGGTTATTGTTTGTCAATAAATGAAAGGTAAAAAAAAAAAAAAAAAAAATGCTGTGGAGGGTAAAAATATTTTTTTCTCACCTGAGTGAAACATGCAACCGAAGTATTAAAGGAATTAAGAGGATTGTTGGTACATATAATTTTTTACCATTTTCAGCTTACATAGAATATTTTATTATGACGAAAATTAAAAAAAAACCTTCTTAAAAGTTTGAGAGGATTAATTTTCTATGTATGATGCAGATTATTTTTAAAATATTAAATTTTATGAAGATTTAAATTTTAGCTGGCTGAAATTTAGACTAATTTTTAGTGGAAGTCATGGATGCTTTGTTTTGCTACTAAATATTTCATTTCGATTACGAACATTGAGTATTCAAATATCTGTGGCAAAAAGGAAAAAATGCTTAAGTCGAGCTAAGCTGATTTTGAGTTAATATCACCATCGTATTCTCCATATTCAAAAGTATCACTGGGCAAAGTTTTATTTATATTAAACGATTTCTTGCTGCTTTTATTATTCTAAATGATTAACCCATATGTAATAACACATCATTTTATCTTAGGTTAGGTTAGGTTTCGAGGGCCGCCACATCTGAGACGTGACGCACTTGGGTCCGTTAATTCGGTCCCTTTGTGATACCCTACAGCAGACAGGGCTCAGTCAGTTGGTTATTCAATTGCCTGTAGTTGCCCTGTCGCCGAGTCAAACCATCCTGATTGTTGCAAGAAGGAGGATATGTTGGTTAGCCCCATGTTCGCCAGACTGTCGAGGTCTGGCAGAGTGTTGGGGCCCATGGTAATCGCCCTAATGCTGTTAAGCGCGGGGCATTGACATAGAAGATGAAGAACTGTTTCTTCTTCCTCCTCATCGTTACAACTTCATTTTATCTTGTAACATATTAAATTTCAAATTTAATATATATGTTATAGTGGACAGACAAAGCCATGTCTTAAAAAATCAAGAGAATCGAAAAACTAATGATCAACTTTTAGTACAACACGACTACATTTTTATCAAACCACTAAAGCATTTAAAACTGCTTTTCTAGATAACTATAAAATATGACTTAAGCACTTTTTCCTTATTGCCACAGATATACTAAGAAACAATGTTTTTATTTTTTATTAATTTTGCAGTCAACTAGAAAGTGTGTTTTTGAAGAAACTTAAGGTCGCTAAATATGGGACTTGTATATTAGAGCTGTGCTCTTTATTGACCGCTATACCGTTGCCCTCATTTAGAAAGCGCTTAAATCAGATAATTGCTACGGACAAGGTAATAAAAGCTGTGATGATCAACACGTAACTATTACCATACATTTGTGCGGAGGTGTATTTGTGTAAAATGTGTAGAAATCGTGAAAAAAAATGTGAAAAATAGCAAAATAACCTTATAATGAATAATTCTCGTATTCAATTTTCACTAAACAGTTGTAAGAGTAACAGTTGAAGAGTTATCTTAAATAAGTGATAAGCGCGATACACATAAACATTGACAGTGGTTGGTTGGTGACTTCTGAAAATAACATTGTTCTGTTCTATTCGTGTATGTTGAAATCTAAATTGATGTTGATTGTCTATGTTGCGTGATATAGTAACAATTGGTCACCATTAATTAAAAAAAAAAAAATAAAACCAATTTATTATTTGAATAGAAAAAAGGTCAGTTTGTATATTTGTGTTTTGAACAAACCTTAACGAAGCCTTTTAATTATGGCAAAATATAATCAATTAATAACTTAAAATCAGGGTATTCTTAAAAAAGAATTTTTTATATTTCAAATATCGATGGCTTAATATAGAAAGGTCGTATCTCAACTTTTAGCTACTTTACAGGAGAAGGAAAAATCTCAATAAAATCTGAAAATATGTGTCAGTTTCAGTTAAAAGGGACCGGACCTATAGATGAAAAAATCGATTTTTACTTTTTTTTTGGTGATTCTTAAAATAGACAATACGGTCTTTCTAATGCAGTAAGCCGCAGTTTTCAAACAGCATTACATTTGTCATAAGTACGATTTAAAATACACCTTTGATAAGAAAAGAAAAGAACCCGATTTAAAAACATTTTTTGTAATTGATCTAATTTACTTGAAACTCGCCTAGTATTGGATCAGCCATTTTGAATTTTTAAAATCCAATACCAGATTCGTAATCCCAAAATCCCTAAAACCAACGGGTTTCAAGCTATAAAAGCGTCCTGGCGTTTCAAAACTAACTTGTTAACTTCAAAATCGTTGTTCTCCAAAACTCATTTTTTGCCCATAGGTCCTTTTCAACTGAAATTGACACATATAATAAATTTGTATCATTCTGAAGCAGATTTTTATTAAAACAGCCAAAAAATTCAATTCTGTTTTATTTTTAATTTTTTTTTTTTTTTAAATGAGTTAGGGCTTTTTTTAATTCCTGTAAATCTGTTATTCTTCAACGTAGGAAACTGAATTTTTTAAGGGAGGTGTTTTTGAGTATTGTCTGCCAGAACATGTAAAAACCCGATTTTGAAAAAAATGAGATACGACCTTTCTATATTAAGCCATTGATATGAATTTTTTATTCCTCAAATAGAAATTCCACCTAATTTAAAACAATGCGTTTCGAAGGCTAGAATGTTTATAAAAGAAGATTTACCGGTAATGTGGAGAGTGTCAAAATGAGAAAAATTTAAATAGTATATGCATCACATCAGAACTGCTGGGTGTAGTTAAAAATTGCAATTGTTTTCTTATTTCTGGCTTGGTAGTACATTTTCCATTTAAAAAAAAACCAAATCAAACAAAAGATTATTATGCAATTGTACGAATGGTTGCACTACACAGTGGAAGAGAATCAAAATATCTTTGAAGAATTATAGATGTTTCTAAAAATATCCTTCTGTATATTTAAGATAATGTTGAGATCTAACATTTTGAAAATTTACCCGAGACATTGTTCACACTACATTTTAATGATGTCATGTACTGTATGTACACCATATATATAGACTAAACAAAGAAGTAACAAAAGTACCATTTTTTCTAATTTAAATCCCAAAAAGTGCTTTGTCAAAGTACACTTTATGATAATGTCAAAAAAGTTAATAAATAAACAAAAAAAAAAACAGTACCAAAACTACCAATTTTAGCGGATTTTAGCTTAAAAAGTACACATGCCATCAATTTGCAGAATTTCATGAAAAATCATTAATAGAATTTCTTGAGTGTAAAAAGTACCAAAAGTAAAAAGCACCTTAAGTAAAAAAAGTTCCATATGTAAAAGAGTAACAAAAGCACCATTTCCTTCTCATTTGAGCTTCGAGAAAGTATTTCAATTGATAAAATGTTAGTAGAAAAATAAAAAGTACCGAAAATCCTATTTTTTTTTTTACCTCATCAAAAGTACCCTATGTTTAAACCTGGGTCACATTCTTCACGTTATAGTGGAACAATTCAATTCAAGCACTTACCCATACACACTTTAGTACCACAACTTTAATTATTTTTTAATTATTGGCCAGATTTGCGAACTTTGTTTTTCTTTGTGACACATTTAGTTTGAAATATTGAATTGGTAAAACGAAAATAAGCGGCTTATTTAATTAATATATGAAAATTAATATTATCAGGCTCAATTTCAGGTTTAATTAATTAATGAAAATTCAAATTACTAAGAGTTTTTATTTTGAAAATAGTATACCGATTTCAAAGCCGCTACACCTGTCATCAGCATACAATTTATGTATAGCGGTTGCTAATTGGGCAAGAATATCAACTATTTAGCCAAGTTTTCAACAGAAATAGAATACGAGAATTCGACAGATTCTGTTAGAAGGGACTATAAAGCAAATAAATATACGTTTATCAGCAATTTGGATAATTTAGGAGTCAGTTTAAGTTCTTTTCACTAATACAACATTTTTCAATTCTCTTCTATGAATGAGGTGGGCCCCGCTTAGGTATGAAAACAAACACTAGAAAAATATCAATTGAAGAATAGACAGGAATATAGTAAAGTTCCAATCTTTTAAAATGTTAAAGTTGTAGAGTAAAAAACTTTTATGTCACTCAGCAGAATCAATTAATAATAGAGGATTTTTGACTAATTGATTTCAGCTGTCGAGATTGGCACTGAGGTCTATCGCTAAACAACTCTGCTAATGAGACTGAGTTTAGCCTTAAAACATCATGATGTCAGTTCAACCTTCCGTGCAGTCATATTTTTATTTGTCTAATCAATTATTACGATCTTTAAGATTTTCTGTTCTAATATAGATAATAATAATTTAATTTAAAAATTAAATTAAGAACAAACATTGTATAATATTATCAAGAGAGATATATTCCACTTGTCCCAACCTCTAGGGATCTTTTAGTTACACTTCTGAGTGATCGCATGATATTGTCTCCAAACTACGACACTTCCTGGTGTTAATTTATTTTAAAATTGAATTATCGGCTTAACAATGGCTGACTTCCAAAACGTTCGTATACAAAGTTTGTATACAGTATTGCTACTGTATTTAAATCACATACATATGCAAAGTTCCGAAACAATGCAACAACTATAAAACCGATGCCTTGTTTGCATTCTTACTGCGTTAAAAATACTTGGCGGCGGCGTTTTGAAATTGTATGCATTGTATAATTATTGTACTGCGGCGTTATGAAGTGTGATGCTTTGTTCAAACACAAAGCAATTGACGTTTTGGAAGTCAGCCAATATTAGATTTACAAACATATTAACATAGTCGTATTTATAAAATATTATTAATTTGCTTCACTGTGCACTGTGCACCAACCAATACGTTCATTCATTATTGCAGCATATCAGATTTTTCTTTTAGATCTTTTTTATTTTCATCATTGATATTTTCATTTGATTGTGCACTTTTTCAGTTTCATTTCTCGGCGAGTGTGTATTTTTTCGTCAATCTTTTAACAAATTAATGGTTTCCTATTGTACTGTCGGTTGTTGACATATTCAGATCATTTATTTTGTTGTTGCTAGTGGTTGTCATTGTATTGTGCGCTGACG
The DNA here is from genome assembly GCA_947311025.1 of Lypha dubia. Classification (NCBI taxonomy): domain Eukaryota; kingdom Metazoa; phylum Arthropoda; class Insecta; order Diptera; family Tachinidae; genus Lypha; species Lypha dubia. The sequence goes on from OX371264.1 coordinate 55,998,617, forward strand.
GTGATTTTGGTTTTTTCTTTTAGTCATATAATAAATACTCTACGATTTAAATGAAAATTTAAGAAAATTATTTCATGTTTTTAAGCACAAAGCCACACACACTCTCAAACACGCCATACGTTATGAAATTTTTATTTTATTTGGATTTTTCTGCTGTTTTTTTTTTTATAAAGAGAAATAAATCATCATTGTGGATATTTATTGTTTATTTATTTTGTTTGCAGTTTTATTTATTTTTTTTTCTACTTTAATCTGCTACAAAAAAATATGAATTATAAATAAATTTTTTTGGGAGTTGATTACGCAAAATATTGTGCAAATTTTATTAGATCACCACGATGTTATTGTGTGCTTTGTGGCTTTTGAAAGCTTGACTGTAGGCTTTATAGATATTAAAAAAAAATCTAACTGCTTTATTTAAAGTCCAGCTATTGGCAAATTAAATTTGTGGTGTTTTATCAAAATATTAAAAAAAAAGCACAAGTAGCTGGAAATAGCAAACTCTTAAAGGATTATTCCAAATTAAGCTGCCTAAAATTATGCAATAGTTTTATTGCAATACTAATTTATAACTAAAGCAAGGCAGAGTATTTTACGTACAGAATCGATATGAGGGCTCATAAATATTTCTGTGTTAATTTTTATTTTCCTGTACTTTTGTGGAGCTGTAATATTCAGTTTTTGTCCGGAAATAACAAAAGAGATTAGAACTCTGACCGTTTCACCTTCAACTAAAAGTAAACATGGCATATCTAGAGGGCTTTAAGAGACGGACTCTTGACATTAACACTATTTTGCTAATGGGAATGCTTAACATTTAATGAAAAACTGGGCGTGGGTCATACCTGTTAGTAAGCCAACGTACAAAATGAAAAGAAAGTGGCTAAAGAAGAATATTTAACGCAAATCGATGTTACGAATATTAATTTTTAGTATTCGCGAATACGAATTTGAAACATTATTCCGCGAATACGAATAAGAATATTATTTTCAAGGTTTAGAGCCAGATAATATTTCAAATTTTATTGGAAAAATCCCTCCCTTTGCGTTTGTAACAATAAATTGAAAAAAGACATGTGGCACTCGCGGACTGCTGCGGTAAGCTATTGCACAGCATTTTTTCATCAACTTATGCAATTATATTATTACGTTTTGTTTAATAACTCCGTTGTTATTCTGGCAATACTGTATGTTAATGAACTCAAAATAAATAGCATACTTTAGGGGTTAACATACATTGGCCGATTTAAATACTTAAAACAAAGAAAGACTTAAGAAACAAACTTAGTGTCAGGTTTTTTCGTTTCAAAAACAAAAGACTTAAGAAACAAACGTTTCAAAATTTCTTGATTCGGTCGCCTCAAAGCCCGCGATAGAAGCTATGCAATAGCTTAAAAAAAAACTGTCACACTACTTTAGGTATACATCATTATTATGACATTGAGATGCCGCATTTGACGACCACTACTGAACTTTATTATGTTATTTTACCTACAAACATACTTTGAGATTTCGTTGTTCTTACTCTGCTTGCACTTTTAATTAGTAATTCAGTGTTGTTTGGGAGAACATATTTTCGCAGATTGCGCAGCCACATGTCTCGGTGGACTTTCACATATTAAATTTTAGTTCTTCCATTTTTTAATTCCAACATTCCTCTACTGAGAATTGATTACTAAATTAACATGATATGAATTTACATATAAGACTAGCTTTTAAGTGATAGTTACGAAATATAAATTTCGTTTCTTTTTTAAGGAGATGATTATCTTGCGTCAAAGATAAAGGGCTTTTTATCTTTAAATACAAATTATTATAAATTTATATATTTTGTACATCTGATGTACTTTTTAAAATTTGTGTATGATTTTATATATTTTTTTTTTGTGGGAATATGTATGTGGAAATTATTCGAGAAATATTCGCTTGAATATGTCGCATACGAATACAAATTAGAATATCTTAAAATAGGCGAATAATCGAATACGAATACGAGAATTCGTAACATCACTAAAATCGGTTAACGATTTTTTTTTATTATTTATTGAATCTTCAATAATAAATTGAAACATCAATAAGTTTTTCAAATCTTAATCTAAAAATGTTAAATATAAATTTAGCCAATGCTAAACAAAATTTTTAATATCAACGGTTGATTTTTGTTGATTTACATCTCTCGTGTACGGCTGAGAGTAAGAGTATCCCTCCTTCTCAGCCTGGTGTGGCCTCTATAATTTAGAATTTTGCGCGCAAGTGAATTTTGGTGCAACTCAAGGTTTTCTATGTATTTTTTCGCGTGTTTTGAAAATACTGTCTTTACCAACTGAACATGAAGATCTTGGTGAAGTCGCTGATTTCGGATATACCAGGGGGCTGCTGTTATTGTACGTAGAATTTTGTTTTGTCGCCTTTGAATTTTTGATAAGTTCGATGCTGAGGCAGTGCCCCATAACTGGATTCCATAGGACGCAAAATTTGGTTTAAAAGTCAAAAAATTTCAATAAAACGAAAAAAATCGACAAAACAGCAAAAGAATTCCAAAAGGTCTTAAACATGCAAAGTTTTTTAAAAAAATAGCAAAAAACGAAATTTTGATAGACCAAAAATAAAGCAAAAAGAGTTTTAAAATCGAAATGAACTACTAAAACGATAAAAAAAAGCGTGAAGAATAGTAATTTTTTTTCTTTTTTTTTTTGTAAAAATTGCTGAAAAGAAGAAAATCGCCATAATGAAATAAAGAAATTTGTAGTAGTAACTTCAAGCAGCCGTAGATGCCCTTTCAGTGTGTTTCAAATTTAACAAAAATTCTCTACTAATTTTCATTCCAAAGTAAAAATTCTTAAAGTGGAATTAACAACTTTTCGAATTTGGAAGCTGAATATTACATATTGAAATTGGCTTTTTTTATATGTATATATAAAAATATTTCTTACCTGATACTTTTTTTAAGTTTGTGTAAATTATGATTTTAATTTTTCTATTAACATTTGTATAACCACAAAATTTAGGATCATAAAAATTCGTTATTATTTTTTTATATCTTCTTTTATAACGTTTGGTGGGTATTATAAAATATTTCAATTCACTTTAAGCTTTAATTCTTCATTAAATTTCTGCTGTTTCTGATTATTATTTTTTTTCTTTTGCCTTTAGGAATACGAACATTCAGTTTCCTTTTCCTTTAAAGTTAATGTCACAACGTATAATGAATTATATATAAGTACATACATACATACATACATACATATATATATATATATATATATATATATATTTTTTTTTTGTTTGGGTTAAGGGAGTTGGAAAAAAGTTTGAAATAAATTCAAGTTAACACCGGGGGGGAAAAATACAAGACCTGTTTTTATTTGTACATTAAAAGGCACATAAACACATACTTATATTAGAAAATGTATTTGTGTTTGTATATGTATATGTTTGCGTATAACAATTTATAAATAATTCTTTTGTTTTTATGATTATTACTTTTCATAAGTACCATAATGTTACGCTTTCTTAAAATGCTTTAATGCGTAAATTTTCGATGACAGCAGTTTTTGGGGGAAAGAACTCAAATAAAAGAAATTATTACATTTGATTGTGTTGAATTTTATGTAATCATATATATCAAAAATACTCAAAGGAAGAAAAGAAAGAGAGAAGAACGTTTGTCTTGTTTAGCATTTTATTTTAAAGTATATTATTTTGGTTTTTATTTATAAAGTCGTTTTTGCTCTCAAGCTTTGTTCTTATAACCGCCATCATTTATTTTTCCGAAGGTGAAAATGATATTAATGTACACATAAGATTTTAGTGCTTTTGAGTTTTCTACAATTTTAATTTTCAGAGCCATCGAAGTCGTTCGTTTTAACAATGTCCTTCCCTTGTTTTTTGTTTCTGTGTATATTAAAATAATATTTTATGGAAGAAATTTTTAATTAGTCTGGTTTAAGTTCGTTTTCTTGAAATTAATTGTTTTATAAATTAAATTATTATATTTATTAGAAAGGAAAATCTAGAAGTTCGTATTAATTGAACAGCCAAAGAAAGATTAGACTGCACGCAACGTTGAACTGACATAATGATGTTTCGTGCTAACGACTCATCAACTCATCATCAGAGTAGTTTACCGCTTAGACCTCACTGCCAATCATAGGAGCTGAAATCAATTTCCTAAATATTCTCTATCATCAATACACTTTTCTGAGTCACATAAAAGTTTTTATTAACAGCTTATGAGTAGCAATGAGGTTGTGGGTTTAATTCCCAGTGATTCATAGAAAAATAAATACAAAATTCTACGTGTTTTCATAACAATACATTACAATACAATTGAATTATTGCGAGAAAAGTTTGGAGATTCGATATTTTAAGAAATTGTGATATTGAATGGCCTCCAAGAAGTTGTGATTTAACACCATTTGACTATTGCTTGTGGGGTTATTTGAAGTCATTGGTGTTTCGAAATAAACAGGACTCTCTTCAAGCTCTACAAATCAATATTGAACGTGCCATTCATGACATACGACTTAATTTAGTGGAAAAAGTGCTCGAAAATTGGGTTCATCGAATTCATTCCTGCAGAAGAAGTCGTGGAGGACTTAATTGTATCAATTGTACTTCACATGAAATAAAAAACTTTTGAATTTCCCTAACAATAAGTGTGTTTTTTTTAAAGATATCATATCACTCTTATTGGAAAACCTTTTACATTTGATATACAAATTAATTTATATTCAAAATAAAAATTATTCAAGGTACAGATGAATAAATTAAGCCTCAGTGGTTACTAATACATACAAAATGATTTGATTAATCATGAATTCGAAACATCAAAATATTTGATGTATTAAATTTGCCAGTGATGAAATAGTATTTTTAATAATTGATTATTAAACGTAGATTACAAATTAAACAAATCGGACATTTCACACATTCCCATCGAAATTGTTGCAACTTCGTAGTTGTATGCTACATCGTTTTTCTTCTACTGTTATCAAATTCCGTTTTAATACTAAAATGATTCATATTTTTATGCAAAATTAACATTAAGCTTTTCATTAATATGCAGTTGTTATGGCAAAATATTTGGCAAATGCTCCAAAAAGTATGCAACACTTTTACTCCTTACTGCAAATGAAAAAATCTTCTTCGAGACCTTTTTGTAATTTAATTGTTGTTACTTTCTTTGCAACAACCAGTAGGATAATACACACACTAATACGTGGGCATGTATTAGGAGCAACTTTAAGCTTCCAAAAAAAAAATATAAACAGCAAGTCATCACGTTCTAACATACTGAAGAATCGTGCAAAATAAATTTAAAACTTTTAGTCAGTAATACTTTTCAATATGGAAAATTATATTGTGTGTCCTTGACGTCTGAGCTTGTATTTCTTATTGCCAAAAATTTTTTTAAATAACTACAAAGGAAAAAGCAAGCTTACAATGTTTTTGACTTATATTTAATAACTGCAATAGAAAAAATAATATACCAGATCACATAAACATTTACAAAAAGAAATATTTATACATTATTATTCTCTTAAAGTGCCTTTGAAAATTTTTTTCTCCATCATTATAACTTTATTTAATCCACTTAAAAGGATTTATTGGACTCTAGAGATTGAAGAAAAATAAATAAATCCTTCTTAATTTTATATTAAGAAACAAATAAAGAGCAAACGAATAAAATAACCCAAAAATGTAAAAACTGAAAAACCAAATAAGAAGAGCAAACATTTGCAAAACTTTTATGTTTTATTTCTTTTAAAATTTGTTAATGGAAATTTATGTAATGCCTAGAATTTATTAACAATAAAAATTAGTTTTATTTGAAAGGAAACAAACAAACAAATATTAAATTTATTATTAAAATATTATTGGTAGGCCTTAAATTATGCTAATCCTGCAATATTTGGCGTACACCTTTAAATATGCTTTATATACGAGTATGTATATGTTTTTTAAAGGTATAGTGTTTTGGTGGTTTCGGGAATTATTTGACTTTAATTTCGTAAAATTCTTTGGTTTATCATTAATGAATGCATGTATTTTTAAAAAGTGAAACATATTATGAGGTATTTGTTGCATTGGTGATTTTTGGTAGATCATTTTTTGACTCTTATTAACGAGTGTATTATTAATGCAAAAAGTTTGATGATATGGACCTGTGCTACAGTCTCCTAAGTCCTATTTTATCGATAAAAAATGTTAATTTACACATTAAAATAAACAACTTATATGTTGTCGTGTGAAAGAAGCTGCTACTACATAAGGCCACGTCATATAAAGGGTGTTTTTTCTAGAGTGACACAAGTTTAAATCATAATAAAACATGGAAATATATTTTTAATATCAATGAAACTGGCTTTAATGGAAAGAAAATTTTACGAAATTAATGTTTAAATATGATTTCTGTCATGTGGTGGCCGCCACGGCTGGCGCGTAGAAGGCGCAATCTGGAACATTAATTTTCAACAACTTTTCGCACTAATAGCGGCCGTATTTCGCCGATAACTATTCGAATAATGATTTCCAGGTTTTCAATTCTTTGCGGCATATCGACGAAGATAAGTGAGGTAACATAACCCCAAAGAAAATAATCTAATTTGGTTAAACCACAAGATCTTGGTGGCCAATTAATCGGGCCATTACGTGAAATTATTTTTACATCACAAGTTTCTTTGAGTAAATCAATTGTAGCGCCCGCTGCACGATTAGTTTGACGAATAGAACAATTATTTTCATTAAAAATTTTAACAATTTGCAACGCGTGCAAAGTCGACTCATAATGAAATTGCAAAGCAAACTAAACAAAATGCAACTATCAGCGGTTAAATAGGTGCTCAAATAAAGCAGTGATGCGAACTCAAAGTAGTGACACTCTATAAAAACACCCTTTATTATTACTTTTGAAAACTTTAAAGTCTGACTATTTTTTTTTTTTTTTTTTTTTTATTTTTTTAACAACAATTATAGCAGGAATATATTTTTCAGTGACTAAAATTTTTATTTTTAATTTCATTTACACAAATCATGAAGTTATGCAATTTTATCTTTATAAAAAATCTCTTCAGTATGCTTTAGTTTTTTAACGAATTTTATACATTGACGTAAACATGTTTTAAGGACTTTGCATTTGCGATTGTTATTTGCACTTTTCATTGTCGTTTATTGATTAAATTTTATATTCAGCTTTAAGCAATAACTACTTTAAATTATTATTTAATTAAAAACACATATTAATTAATTGATAATTATCGATTTGTAATTTTTAACAAATCCTTGCCAACAAATCATAATTAATACACGTAAATGATTTGTTGTATGCCACAAGCTGTTATATTTCCCACAGAAATTTTAACGCACATTCATGTCTTTGCATGTATGTAGCCATTGCAATTAATTTGATTTAATTATTTATTTAAGAAAATTTAAGTAATAAAAGTAAAGCAAATAACACAAACATCTAGCTGGCAGTCTTAATAAATAACTTTAATTGTAGAATAATTAAATCATTATGACGATTTTCATCTATAAGGACTTTATCATGCCAATGATAAAAAGCCAATGAATTTACAGCAGAAATGCATAAACTTTAGAATGAAATCTAATAAGAAATTCTATTAAATTGTGAGACAATCAAACATGTGTTAAAACAAAGAAATAGAAATTATATTATTAATCTACAAATAAGTGGCTTAGATAGGAATTTTTTCATTGACCACCCTAGTGTGGCTTCTGGCCTCCAGTGAGCAAACATCAGACTCTGCATCGTCTAACCAAATGTTTTCTAATAACCATTATGATATCACTATAAAATAACTTTTGTAAATTGAATAATATCTCTTTTGCATATTAAAATTATTTAAAATTTGGTCATGAGGCGGGAGGTAAATATACAACGATATCAAAATTAAGCCAAAAGATTTTATTTTCTCACACCGAATACATATTTTGTAATGACAGAGAGTATAAATTACTTAATGGTTAATTGAGAGCGACAGACTCTTGTTTCACGTTGTTACTTTTGCTTAATTTAATTTTCAATTATTTTAATTGCTGATATTTCTTTAAAAACCTTAACTTTTATTAGAGTATTCATAACTTCAATTTTAAATGATTTTTAGAGTTAGACCAGGGCTGTTAGCGGTTTTCTCAAAAAATCGTCAGCATTTTTAACAAAATTCGTCTTAGAGTCTGAATACAATGTTTGCGGTGCCGTGCGATGAGATTTCTCGTTCCGGGAGAGAAGAATAAACATAATACAACGGAAGACGGCCACGGCAATATTTTTCACATTTTGTTTACATTTTTATTAATTTATTTGTGCATACCAGAGCTGTAAATGCATCATTCTTTTTTAATTTTAATTCGTTACGAATTAACAAATTTTGAATTAATTCTTTTCACACAAAAAAATGAATCGAATGAAATTTGAGTCAATTCAAATGAATTTGGTAAAAATTAATTACAATTCGTTTTTAATTCAAATGAATTTGTAGAATGAATTGCAATTCGTTTTTACCAAATTCATTTGAATTGACTCAAATTTCATTCGATTCATTTTTTTGCGTGAAAATAATTAATTCAAAATTTGCTAATTCATAACGAATTAAAATCAAAAATGAATGATTCATTTACAGCTCTGCTTTTTTTTAATAAAAACTTTTTGCTTTTGTTTGCACCATAAATATGCACTGCATACTTCAAAATCGTCTGAAAAACTGCACCGCAATAAATTATCGTTGCATTGTGTTCAGAGTCAATGTTGAGAACATCTAAAATTATTCAAAAGCTATGGAGCATCAGAAAGAGAAAGAGTGTCAAAAATTGACATAAAAATAAAATAGATTTTAATTTTATGCCGTTCCCATCTGCGGTTTTTTACTTCAAAATCGTCTGAAAAACTGCACCGCAATAAATTATCGCTTCATTGTGTTCATACTCTTAATCTTCAGATATTCAAATGTTACAAATTTGATGCAGATTATTTTTTTTAATTAAACAGCATATTTATGGTGCAAATAAAAGCAAAAAGTTTTTATTAAAAAAAAGTATGTAAATTAAACGCAAATAAAAGTTTTTCCAATAAGAGTGATATGATTTCATAAAAAAAGGTACACACTTATTGTTAGGGAAATCCAAAAGCGGTTTTTTTCTTATTCGCACTTGAACATTATGTAAAGAAAATGTAAGCTCAAAATTTTCAACAATTCGACGAATATCGAACACACTTCGGCGCTTATTACGACCATAAAATGGCAAAAGCGCACGAAAAGTTTCAATTGGAGAACGATTATTTGGATAATAAAACTGCATAATTTGTAAACGTTATTCTTGCGTATATCTCTCCATGATGAAATTGTGAACACTACTGAATACAATGAAAAACAACTGACAGATCATGACACATTACAAATGGCCGAAACGTCACTTCAAAATCATATCATCACTATTGGAAAACCTTATACAATTTGCAAACTATTTCAAAATATATACATACACATCTATCTTCTATATACATATATAAAAGAGTTGCGTGAGTGACTGACCCATTCATCATCGCCCAGGCCAAACCGCTGAACCTAGAAACTTGAAGTTTGGCATGTAAGTTCCTTTTACAGAGTGTAGATCCACTAGGACGGAATTTTTGGAAATTCGAATTTTTAGGGATTAAAGGAGGGTAAAAACGGCCGAAAAATTACATTTTTAAAAAAATCTTTAAAAAAGGTACCAGGAATATCAAATTTGGAACGTAGGTTCCTTTTACGACGCAGACTCGAACCAAAATATGTATTTTTGGAGATAAAAAAGGATAAATACGGCCCAAAAAGGGACATTTTTAAACATGGTCCCAGGAATATGAAATTTGGAATGTAGGTACCTTTCAGGACATAGACTCGAACTAAAATATAAATTTTTAGATGTTCGCACTTTAAGGGGGTAAAAAGCGTCCCAAAAGGGACATTTTTAAACATGGTCCTAGGAATATGAAATTTGGAATGTAGATTTCTTTCAGGACGTAGACTCGAACCAAAATATAAATTTTTTAAATTCGCATTTTTAGGATATAAAAAGTGTCCCAAAATGGAATATTTTTAAACATGGTCCCAAGAATATGAAATTTGGAATGTAAGTTCTTTTCAGGACGTAGACTAAAACCAAAATATAAACTTTTGGAAATTCGCACTTTAAGGGGGTAAAAAGGGGTGAAAGCGACCCAAAAGGGAATATATTTAAAAATGGTCCCAGGAATATGAAATTTGGAATGTGGGGTCCTTTTGTTATTTATTTTTTAACTTAAAAATTACTGGTAACTAAGTACCAGGCGGGTATGCTAGTATAATATAATATTAATAACGAAGTTTTATTAACTGCTCGGTGTGTTTTTCTAATAAACTTTTTGTAATATTTGCACTGAAGCAATCTGAAGCATTAAATTTTTAATTAATAATTTGCAAACTAATTTCTTTTTTGCTCCTTTCGTTTAACAAAAGAACATAAAGAATTTTGTATCAGTTCTAGTTGATCTTTTGATGGTTGATCTCTTTAGATTGCATATATCTGGTAACTGAATTATACTCAGGCAGTCCTCTTACATCATTATAATATGTGAACACCATGCATGTAATATGCACAAGAAGTTTTTATTTAGTCGCTGCTCGAAACTCAAAGTAGGTTGTAGAGCTTGTCGGGTAGAATCGTTACTCCTTCTCTAACCAAAGACATTTTAAATCAATATTAATTCCATCAAAGTGGTTAGAAGATCATTATATAAATTGTGTTTTACGTCAAAATAGCCCAGATTAGAGATGTGATGTTATTGTTGCCATATAAGAAACATATACGTTCCAAGTAAGTGACACACAGTTTTCATCATTTGATATCGGTACAATGATTCTTCTTTCGGTATTCATGGACAAATCATTGTTTATTTAGAGATATCCAAATAATTTGAATAAGAAAAAGGCTTTGATTAATATCTACACGGGGCAACAAAAAAAATTTTTTGTGGGGTCTTAGAGAGTTAGAAAGAAGAATAAAGAAGATTCCAGCAAGATATCAAAACTATGCTGGAAATATTTCAAAAATATTATTAGTCACGCATTGAAGCTGATTTGTATTCGAATTGACTAAGAAAATACAGGCAACAAATTTCGTGTTATGAAAAACAATTTTAAGATCAACAAAATTTTTATTTTATTGTAAAAAGTGTAAAAGATGATACTTTAATTGCGCACATGAAAAATTTTTAAAAATTAAAACACTAGAATCAACGATGTTTACAGTCAATAAATTTAAGATTACTGAAGCAATCAAATAAGCTCTTGAAATTCAAAAAGTTACTCATACGTTAAGCATTTACCGTACATCAAGCATATCGTCTGCTGAAATACTAAACCACATACGATACGTAGGATAATACGAGTAAGGTTCATAAGTTTATGTTTTTTTTTTCTTTTTTATATAATAGAAAGTAATACTTACAATAAAATAAATCAGATTTCAATCTCTTTTTTTTGCGATAAATGGTTTTAGATTACACCTAATATTTTAGAAAAAATATTTAAACATAACAATGTGCAACAGCATGTACTTTAAATGTGTTAAATAACAATCAAAACTAAAATAAGTCGATATGCACGTGAAACCTTAATTTAATCTGTCTTTTATGTCGTTTATCCTGCGAGTGTGTAGAATGTATTAGATTACAAGTTTTTTTTTATAAAATCTCAGCTTTTGCCATATTTCGCTTAAAGGAGTTTATTTTAAAAGCATATGTTATTAAACAGATAATTTTATTAAATTTAAAAAATTTTTAAACTTAATTCTGATATAACCCGTCAGAAAAACGTCTGCTCTGTATTCTGCTAGCAAAAAACGATAAAAATCATCAACATGATTTTTCATAGTCTTTTCATTTCGAGTTAAGTTTGAAAGCACAGTCTACAACACAGACAAAGCATAAAGTTAATATATGCTTAGATACGATAAAACTTTTTATAACAATTTTTGTAAAATTCTCTGTTGCTTAGTAATTAACTTTAGCACTTCGATAGATGTGGAACTGTTTTTTTTTTTTTTTTTTTTTTTGATTATAAAAATCTTTTAACATCCTTAGAGACATGTTACTTTTTATAAAAGCTTGACAGAGGTAATTATAAAAATCTATGAATAAACTTGTGATGAGATATTAATAGAAATTTTTCCAATGTAAAAAGTTACTGTTACACTGTGTAGTATTTTAATATTGCAAAATTAATGCACACATTTTTACAAAGCAAATAATATTTACATAAAGTCCAATTAATCACTGGTGCCTGCTGTGTGCCCTATAGAAAAAAAAAGAAACAAGTTGTAAGTTTGTGTGTGTGTGTGTATCAGACATCTGCAACAAGTGCTAAATTTTCGGGCATACTTAATTATGCACATTGATTTTTATGATCTAATCGTTTTTGTTCAAAAGCAAAAAGTACTTGATACGAAACCGTTCGTTTCAAACATTTAGTTTTATTCACTTGTTGTTTAGTGCTAACATGAATGTTCTGACTGTGTCGTTAAGTGTATGAAACTCATTTTGCATCGAAGCCAACGTGTTGTTAGCGTATCAAGTGTTTTATTCTGTTGTTAAAGTAATTTTTTTTCCTCGTATTTGAATAAATAATTTTTATTTTTGTCACAGTTTGAAACATACACACATGTATACATATTTATAGTTTTGACTTCCGAAATCAAATTGTCTACCAACAAAGTACATAAAGTTGGTGTTGTTTGTATGCATATAGGTATATTATATATATATATTCATTGTATCATGCTGTCAGATCATGCATAAGAAAGTCGTTCTGCAAAAAAAAAAAAACTGTCTATGAACAAGACCTTTTGTTTTTATACATATCAGTTCGCATCAAACGATGGTAATGATTTACAATTGCTGATGAATTTTCTGCTTGTTCCTTAAAGAGCGATGGAGTATAAAATTGAATAATACTTGTTTGTATTGTTCTTAAAATTCAACGTTAGGGAATAAGTAGGCTCGATCGTACTTGTTGCAGATGTCCGGTGTGTATGTGAACATCATAAAATAAATCCTGTTTAATGAAATATATTTGGCTTTCCCCTTGCGAACAATTTATAAAATTTTATATGTTTCTTTTAACTTTGGTGCCTAAAGAGAACGTGAGAAATTCAAATCCACAAAATTTTAAAACTTTAAACATCTGGCCGAAAATTGTTTGATTTTAACTTCTGCTACAATTTACTGCTCCCTTCATTTAATGATGTTGGCCCATACATAGATTTTTATATGGATTCTGTTCACAATTTTCATTTATATGGGGTTTTAATTCGTGCAGTTTTTTACGAGCATCTGTTTCTGGTTTCTGTTTATTTATTTTGTTTTGTTTATTTTTATTAATCGTTTTTTTTTTAACTAAAGTTGGCTTATGTAAGTAAAATATACTTGATGAACAAAAAACTAGTTCACAGCTTTATCAGCAAGAAAGCAGACATTTAAATATGTAACCCAACACAAAGTTTTCGAGTGTTGCATTGGGTAACTATTTGCAAGCTTTACATAGAACATGTAAAATTAACTTTAAAAAAGTTGAATGCATTAAGATTTCTGCAACTTTCAAAATTCTTTCATATTGTCGATTGATATGAAGGATGTAAAGAAAAAACCTGCAATTAGAAATCCCATATAACTTTTGACCATAAATTTTACGACCAATTGGTTTTATCTCGATATAAATTACTGTTCCAAATTAATTAAAAACAAACAGTTCACTGAATTATAAGACGCTCTGGCAGAATAAAAAATGTTTGATGGTTTTAACAAATTAAATATAAAAAGTGTACTGTAATTTATAACTTGTTACAGACTATGACATGTTTATGACAACTAACTTGATTGTGGTAAATGTTTATAATTGTTTTTGTACCAAATAAAAATTGGTTTTTTCTTTGACTTAATTTTCGAACACCTAAAAACAGGGCAAATTTAAAACAGTATACTGGCGTGACTATAGAATGGCATTTGCACAACATGCTTGTGATTGATGAATTTAAATGAAAATAATAATAATGTGGTTGTTTTTTAAATCTACCAAATTTTTTATTGAAAAAAAAAAATGCATTTCCAACTTTTTTTTTATAGAATAACAAGAAAGAATTGCCCAATTCACAAGCTTAGTTGTATCGCTTATTGTTGTATATGAAAAGACAATTTCAAACAAAATTTATGTCAACAAAAATTAATTGTTTGAAAATTGTTTTTGTTTTGAGAAATTTTGTTTGAAATTGCCTTTTCATATACAACAATAAGCGATACAACTATGGTTGTGAATTGGGCAAATATAATATTGTACTGCGTCAATTTCTATGTACTCGCACTTCAAGCAACAACACTGTACAGAAAAAGCACTATATATTATGTGCATCTTGAGGAAGCAGTTCACTGTTGCCAATTCAGCTATTTTCTCTTCAAATCTAGCTATTTTTCATTACATTTTGCGGGAAAAAAATATGATATCGCTTTTAGCAGGAAATCTAGCGATTTTTGGACTACTGACTTCTTACTTTTCAAACGTGATTTCCATAATATAATTTTGGTCAAGATTATCAAAGAGTTGCTACAAAGCAAGATGTATCTGGCAAGTTAACACACTAGAACAGCTGACACAGCACATATCTAGTCGATTGGTGAAATTATCATCATATCATCACCGCCTTTCAACTATCAAACTCTTTATAAATATTCCCTTTTTTACGCCATTTGACATTTTTTTATACTATTTCGATGTTTTTCGACAGCTACAGAGAAATTTCTACTACAAGATTTTTATTGTAGTAGAAATGGATGTAGCTGTTAATTGTGAAATGCCATAAAGTGAGTTTCTAATAACGATATTTTTAAAAATCTGTTAATGTGTGAATTGTGCTAGTTTTTTGCATTGTAATCTTTTACTTAAAAAAAAGAAAAATATAAAAAATTTAAATGCAATGCCCCCTTAATACAACCAACAATTTCGTCGGGAATGGCTAAACCATAGTCAATTATAGTCTTGGCTGGTGCAGGATGAAAAGAACGAAACAAAAGTATTTTGCACATATTGCAGTTGCTCACTTTCAGCAAAATTATATGATCTTCTATGTCACGCTGAAACTAAAAAACACAAATCGGCCGCTTCGATTAGAGGGTCATGTTGGAGAAAATTGAATTTTGAGCAAAATGAAACTATTGTTGATAATTGTTAAGTGCAAGAAAACGCATTAGCTTTATTTATATGTCAACATACATTGAATAATTCAATTAACCACCTCAGTGACTTGTGAAAAAAGAATTTTGATGGAACTGGCAAAATTCCTATTCAAAGAACAAAATGTACTGCCATAATAAAAAAAATTTTAGACCCTCATTTCGTAATTGAACTTAGGAAGGAATTTTCATCATCTAAGTTCAGCATATTAATGGATGAATCTACAGATGTTGCAGAAATTGAACTAGTTTTCTTAAAATTTTTGCAAAAATCTATGATAAATAAAAATTTAACTATTTATAGCAAAATTTTTACGTATTTTTTAAATTTAGCTATTTTCTATTTTAATTTAGCGATATTTTATGGAAAAAAGTTGGCAACAGTGAAGCAGTTTTTTATCCGTGAGAGATAGAGATTTTTACGCGCAATGTCTAAATTGACAAGTTTCAGGGTATGAAGGTCTTTACGATCATTCTAGAATCTATAATGTTGACCCCTAACCGCAAAAAGACGTAACTAATATTGTTCTTAAAACAGACTTTTTGGTATTGGGTTAAATAACACAGATATATGTATGATCTACAAATTAATTTGTGACTTGCAGCAGTTAAATTTTCATTCAAAAATTCTTAAGAAATTGGAAAAAAATAAAAAACCTTCCACACAGAAAAAAATATTTAATTTTTTTGAATTAAACCTTAAATTAAAAATATAAAAAAAAATTTATTAAATATATAATTAATTTAATTAAATTTTTAATTGTAATAAAAAAATTTTAGTTTATAAATTTATAAAAATTTAATTGATACTTTTAATTTGTTTACTGGTTCAAATTTAATTAAATTTTTAATTGATATCACAATTTTTTTAATTAAAATCAATTTTTATTTTTTTCTGTGCACCGTGCAAAATTTGTTCTTTGCGGGTGACGCTTTTTAGGGGTTAGGTGTCGACATATGTTCTATATCTAAATTTTTTTCTTAATTAACTTAACTAATATATGTATTTGAATTACTTAACCAATTACATACATCAATATTTATTTAAATATATATATATATACAACAAGTTGGTGTGTATGGTAATAAATTATGTAATTGATTTTGAAGTAATTTTATTTTTAGTGGGTATTTTTAGGGATTGTAAATAGTACTTTTGAAAAACTTTTGCAGAATTAAAATTCTAAAACAGGATTGCAATTTAAAAGAAGTCTGGTAACATAAATTTTTGTTTTAATCTGTAAATTGTGTTGATATTAAACTTTGCACTACACTTCTTTGGGAATAAAGGAAGGAATCAATTGCACATTTTTCGTTTTTTCGATGCCCTTGAAGAAGATAAAAGTTTATTTTATTGCCCAACTGTACGCTATTTGTTATTGCTGGAATATGGAAAAACACAAAAATATTAAATTACAATAATAATAATAATAATAGTTTTTTCCATAAAATATTATTATTAAAACAATGGAATTTTAAATGAAAAAAGAATTTATATTTTTTTTTTTTAATTTTTTGCACTTTTTTGATAATAAATTGATAATAAATTCAATGGCAAATATTGTTTATTTAATACATTATATACTAACATACATATGAACATATATGTAGGTTTTTTGTTTTTTTATTGCAAATGTTGATCAAACCACTAAGTTTAATTAAATTTAAAACTTAATTTCATAAATTGTATTTAATTCAATTTATGTTTAACTTGAAATGACTAAAAATATGCAAAAGCACTGTAAATATTGCAAAGCCTCAGGTTATCCAAAGTTATTTATTAGAATTATGTGTTCTAAAGTTTTTCCTAAGCAAAAGTCTTAATAGAATACTGGCCATCACATCGTTTAAATACCATAATTTAGAATAAATTTCTAAACATAACTTTTGAAACAATTTTTCCAAAAGTGTAATACATTTATGTATGTAAAGAAGATTAAGATGAAAATCTCTATTTTATTTTCTAAAAAATTTTATATGAATTGCCCACAAGAATGTAAAAGTATGCAAAGAATCATAGCTATAGCAATGCCTGAAAGTATGCCACAAATATTATTGTTGACAAATACTTAAAAAATATATGATATCAAACAGACAATTTTGTTTAAACAAAAAGATTCTTAACAAAAAAAAAAAAATACAAAAGCTAGTAAAACGAAAACTATAAAAAGCATGTAAAAGATTTCGATATTGAATTTTTGTATACCTGGTACGAGTTTTCTATTAAAATACGAAACTTTTATTATGAAACTCTCTACGAAGCGTAAAGTAGTTTATAAACTGAATAGCAACTGTCTCTTTCATTTGAAAATTTGTTAATATGTACATATATATTTTTTCTCTTTGCAGATGACAAATTTGTAATGTAAGTATAAATCTCGTACATTTTCATTAAACAAATTGGTTCATGCCACAAACAGCGAAATAAATCAACTTTGTATATGTATTTTCTAAAGAATCCAATTTATCTCTCATATATTGCGAAAACCGTACAACACAATTTGTAAGAACTGTGAAAATGAATCGAATTGGCTAAAATTAACTTTGGGAACTGCAAGAAGTTTTATTGAAAAATAAAAAAAAAAAAACACACACACACATATAGATTTTATTGAAACATATTGATGTTACGTGTTCTGCGAAATTGTTAAATGACAAAAATACAAATTGTTCATATACTAACACATTCTAAATTCTATACACAGATATAAATCATACTAGTTGTATATACATATGAACAAATATATAGTTTAGTTAGTTTTTATTTTCACCCTGCAGTTCTGATGCTGTAGCTTTAATATGATATTGCATACATTGGTACTGATCTTGTTAAGTAGCACAGATTATTTTTAAAAAGATTTTTGTGTGGCGAAAAACTTCTGCCCGAATTAGTTTATTCGATTTAATAATTATATGTTTAAATTTGCTAGCAAATGTTAGACAGATCTTACATAAACAACTTTCAATCGAGGTTTTTGCAGGGAACTTTGCAAATTTTAATAGGGAAATTTTTTATTCGAATATATTTTACTCGAATAGTTTGGAACAAATATTGCCATTAAATTGATTATATATTAAATTTATATTTATACTTCCAAAATTTATTGTTTGTTGAGGACTAAACTAATCGTGAATAGAATAAAAGTGGACTTTTTGTTCCCGTGAAATTTTCGTTCCCCTCCAAGGGAAAAATGGTATCGTGATTCTCCCGTGAAAAATTATTCCCGCTATAAGTTTTCAATGAATGTAAAAAGGAAAGAAGATGAAAATATAAGAAATCATAGAAATTTTTGTTCAAAAATAAACACGGACATATATATTTTAAAGAAAACTTAAAAAAACAAAGCTAAATATTCAGTGTAGGAGTGGTAGTTTGGTTGCTCGGTTTGTTTATTGTATTCTAACTTTTATGTGTTAAAATAATTCGGCTACTTTTTGGAAACCCGACAAAGCGAAAAAATTCCAATAAATTAAAGGTTCACAAATCTGCCGGCAATTGGCCTGTTGTTTTGCATTTTGTTGAGCAATACATCAGTATGTGCCTTATTATCAGGGGGTTTACCAAATGCGATGCGAAAGCAATATTATTTAGATTGTTTTCGCATCCACTTTACGAAAATTGTAAAGATGGACAATTGAACGCTGATGAGAGGTGTAGCGGCCCATTAAGTAAATATTTTAATAATAATAACAATTTTAAAGAGTAATATATTTTTTTTAAACTTCTTTATGATAAGTTGATTTAAAAATATTTCAACTAAATTGGCTGGATTACAGAGTATTAAATAAAATTCACACAAATCCACTTTCAACACTACTGGGCTATATTTCTATAGTTATTTATATGTATGTATGTGGTATACCAAAGGACGTTCATCGTATGTGACATTCAGCAAAGCGAAATATTTATAAATTTGACAAACTAATAGTTACAAATGTGTCAGTCATATAATAAAAGTATAGTGTTGTTGCTTTTGCAGAACAGTAACATGCTGGGTCACATAAAGTTCATACACATGCAGATGTACGAGTTTATTATTTTTCCAACTTATTCAACACATACACACACTTAGTTGAAGATGTATTTGTGTAAAATCACAATATATTTCCAATTTTATTTTTCTATTCAAATAAAACTTGTTTGTCATACTATGATTACTGTTAACTAACAAAGTAAAATAAAACTCGAGAATTATTTACATAAATTTTGTAACAATTATTTGCTTCTTTTTTAATGGCTCCTCCAAGTATTTTCAAAGTTCGTTATACAAATTGCATGTCACAAGTATTGTATTTCGCTTTTATTTCTTAGTTTTCTCTACATCAATTTGCACTGAACCGACCAACAACTTTATTAAGTTTTTGAAAACACTATATTTTGAATGAATGTACATAAATTATTTTGTCTATTTATAATATTGTTGTTTTGATTGACGGCCAACGTAATTTGTATGCATGTGAAAACAAACTTTTTTTTTCACCGAATTTTATTTATATCCTTTTGTGACACAAATACAACTTAACGAAATTTTCACTACATTTTGATTATAATAAAGAAACGCGAAAAGAACAAAATACGAGAAGCAGTAAAAAATATTTAATAAATCAATTTGTTTTCCTCTAATCAAGCATAAAAATGAAATCTTCTTGGCAATAAAAAGTAAAATGAAAACATGGATACCAGGCAACTAAGATTTGAATTATTGTATAGAGAATAAGAGTAATGAAAAATAATAAGTTTAGATAAAAAAAAAACAATTGTTTTGATGAAAATGAAAAATTTATAACTAAAATATTAAAAATATAAATAACAAAATGAGAAATTATTATTATTAGGCTTTGGTTCAGTTTTATTGAATTAATGAAAATTCAAACTACTATGAGTTTCTTATTTTTGAAAAACATTAGCATTTGCAATCAGAGCAGCAGAACGTATCAGAGTATTGATTTCAAGGCCGCTACACATCTCATCAGCGTTTATTTTTCCATCTTTATAATTTTCGCAAAGCTGAGTACACGTATACATTATATGCCAGATGAATAAGTCTAGTGTAATTTGGAAAGAACAAAAATTGTGCGGCTTAAAAATTGTTCTAGTGTAAATATGCTCATTGAAAAACAATTTTTTTATCTTTCGTAAGAAATAAAATTTTTTTTTTTAATGAAAAATATCCTATGTTACTTCTAAAGTGCTCTGGAGACGATAAAAAAAACACGTCAACCAGTGCATATATGTGAGTGTCGTGTTTTTGTCGTTTAAAGGGAGACGTACAAATAAAATCGTATTGTGACTTCGCGGCGTTCGTTTGTGAACAAATCACGGGATGAGGAATTACAATTAATGGCGTCTTGTGCAAGTTTGTGAAAAAACCAAAAAAATTATGCGTTTATACACAAAAATACCAGAGATAAAAATTAAAAAGTATCCCTGTGCTGCCATCTTTCTACTCATTACACTTCGATTTCAAAAGAACAGACATTTTTTATCGTCAATCACAATTGGCGACCATCAAAATAATTATACGTCAAAATAAAATATCAGTTTTTGATTTTCATCAATCAGAGCCGACAACGTATACGTGTACCCGATAAAGCTCGACTGCATGCACACACATAGAACGTTGATGTGTTTTTTTGATCGACTCCAGGGCACTTAATAGCTCCAAGAATATGTGTACAAAGTTTCGTGATGATCGGTTTAGTAGTTTTTGCGTGAAAGCGCTACAAACAAACTTACATTCACATTTATAATATTAATATGATTACAGTTCAAATAATAATTACGTTTATTCGTAATAATAATATAAAATAGCAATAATTTAATTTATTTTTTATGAGTTAGCTGATCAATATGCTCCATTCCATTGGTTTTTAATACCAACTCATCTGTAGATCTTTACCACCATGCTTGATAATCTATCATATTCATTTGCTTATAAACAAATTCTCAAATATGAAATTAGAATTACAAAAATAAAAACTTTGCGGTACCCCTGATTCGATATTCGAGAAAATAAGTTATAGTTTGGTTGCAAATGAAAGCATTTATAGAGAAGAACAAAAAAAAAATTTACAAAATAGACCAACTTAATCGAGATGACTAATTGTAAGAAATATAAACAGATTCATATCGAATTAAAATTATCTGTTGTGTTATTTGTGTAACTTTTTTAAAGTTATTGTTCTTTTACTTTAGTGATTCTCGAATATTGTTTGAGATTTTGAATACAAACAAATTAGTTTGAAAAGTTTTCAAATACGATTGTAAAGATCTATTTATGAGTTGGTATAAGCAACCAATGGAACGCAACATACGTATAAATCAGTTAACCCATAACAAATAAATTAATTTTTGGAAAGATAAATAACACTCAAGAGTTACTTGAATAAAATGTAATTTTTTTATTGATTGTGAACCGGTTTAAGTCAAGTATAAACAACAACATGTTAGCATTTAATCATAACATGAAATCATCGTTTTGTTTTAAGCACCCCTCCCAAAAATATGCTTTAAAAAATTAACTATTACATTCAAATGTTCACTCCCACACACATACACTTAAAATGTACAAAAAAACTTTCACCATTTAAGTGCTTTATTTTTTAAAGAAAGAACTTCATATAATATTGTGAAAATTACAAAACAGTTTTTTACATCTTTTAATAAATTCATAAAAACCATTTGGCTTTAGGATATTAAATCCTTTTATTATTATTCATTCCTTTAAAACCCGTTTTAAGACACATTAAATATTTATGAATGTAAAGCCCATTTCAGGGTTTAACCTTAATAATTTGCATAATAATAAAAATAAATATATATTTTGTATTAAGGCAACTTTCTCTTTTCGAATCCTTTTTATGGCCATAACATTTTTTTCTATTCCTTTTCGTTTATTAGCCGAATTTTATAGTGATGTGATGTGCAAAAGTACATTTATTTGTGTTTAAACAACATATTTACCTCTTTTATGTCTCTATCATCATCTTCTTCTTTGAAACTTTCATTGGTACTTAAATGTTTTGTATTCGTTTCCAAACTCTTGTCAGCCACTTGTTGTATTGTTGTTTTTGTTGTTGTTGTTGATAATGTTTTTCCTGACTGGTTGTCCTGATACGTTTTCTTTCTGCAACACATTTCTTTCGTTTGTATGATAAAATGTTGAAATTCCTCCTCTTGCTGTTCGGTCTCCTCGCGTAACTCCTGCATAAAGACATCATTTTGTTGTTGATGTTCTTTAAGTGCTGCTAATTCGAGCTTAAGTTGTTGAAAATCACTACGTATTGTTGTTAAATCTTCCCAGCTTTGAGTGCGTGTTGTCACATCTCTCATAGCATTACTGGCAATTTGTTGTAATTCTACAAGCTGTTTTCGTAATTCACCAATGGATTGTTGCAACCATTCAATGGTTAAACGTTCTTTGTTGCTGGTTGCATCAGACACTTGGCCATTGCGCATATCTTGTACTTCTTGTCTAAAATTAATTGAAGGTGTGAGACAATTTGTTACATTTTTAATACGATTTTTATTGCATTCAATTGTATTATTTCTAGAAAAATATATTAATTCTGCCTTTCAAAGCTTTTTCTTAGTAATTCAACATACATTCTCATCGAATAGAAAACAAATTAAACTTGTTTCAGTTTAATAATTTTTTAAAGAAAGTTTATTATTTTAAGGAATTGTTTATTCATTTTAATTTTTCTCAAATGTCAAATCAATGAGCTGCTTCATTACTTTTGGTAAGAAATAAGAACATTTAAATTTAATTAATATTTTCATCTAAACGACGTATGCGTTCATTAAATCAACGAATTTTTGTTGTGGGTGGTGTTGGCTGCAGTGGTGGTTAGCGCGTTGACTACTAAGCCAACAATGAGTTGGGGCCTGGGTTCAAACCCTGGCCAGAGCAAGTCAATCAACATCATTAATTTCTCTAATGTACATTGGTGAGACATGGTATTAATTGTTGTCGGACTATTTAAGTGTTCCGACAGCGATTGATGCTGTTCCAAGCTAAAGTACACAACATCGCCCTCCTTCGTCGGTTAGCCGAAACATCGGCGAAGTAAAACAATTAATAAAATGCCTGCTAATACAACTTAACAAAGTTAATGCGTCTACTTAACACCGGAGGCGCTTCAATACTGTTATAAAATTTAACATAACGCACAAAGCAGAATTAAGCCTTCTAAATTTCCTCTACCCTATCCCTGAGTTCCGGCCCTCTTAGTTATCGATATGGGCAAAAAAAAGATTAAAAAATAAATTAAGTTTGGCCTTTTATATGTTAAGGTAACGATATGAAGCATGGTTCTCGAAATATATTATTTTACTCCATGAAATGACTCTACTTTCAGTAGATTTGAATTATTCCTTCGAACCAGCCAAACGATTCTTATAGAAAAAATCTTTAAAAAAAAATTTTAATAAAAAAATATTGTTAAAAAGCAAAACGGGAAATAACCAATTTAAAAGAAAATTTTTTAAATCAGACACCTTTGAATTCTTTGCGCAACGTGCTTCTAAGCTAGAAAAGTCCACTTTGAATTCTCATAGGATCTCACTGCTGTAATTTGTTAACCCTCTCACTACCATTGGGATCATGCATTCTAAGAGAAACTGTTTTCAATTTCGATTAACGCTCTCTATTTACATAAGATAAATTCCCATTAATAATTTTGGTGTATAACTAACGCTCGTATATTTTTTTGAACCATAAACAGTACATTTCACCGAAATTTTTTCAAAAAGCAGTAAATCGATTTGGAAAAACAGTACTTTTCGAAGTATATATTTTATTCAATATATAAAAAAAAAATAAAAATCTTTTCCATTATCTGAATCATTTCCATCAAAATCAGCTTTTGTTGTTTTGGATTTGTCGTTTGAAGCAATTTGAATAAGCAATGCCGGCTTCGTTTTAAGGTAATTGTAGAAATCAAAGCATTTGTACTTCAAATTACTTTTGACGGTCAGAATCGCCTTCAATGTTTGCACATCTAATCGGGTTTTGTCGGACGTCCAAGTTTTGTTCACTGCAGAGAAGATTCGATCCACTGATGCTGAAGTTCCTGGCAAATATAAAATATATTCAACGATCGTGGCCATTTCTTTGAATTCGCAATCGAATTCAATTCAATCGAATTGAAATGAAAAAATATCTCCACCCACCGATCCACAATTGAAACATTCTCGAGGAGAATGCTTATTTTTGAAGTAAACAATATTATTGCATGAATTCGCTGTTCGCCGTTTTTATTTCTATAATGTATCGAAAAACAGTATTTTGAGGGAGAAAAGCAGTACGCAGTTTTTGATGTCGAAAAACAGTACAGATACGAGCCTTATGTATAACCAGTTTTTGGTGGAGAAATTGTTTTTTATAAAAATTTTTTGGTAATAACCAAAAGTTGTTTTCTTCTTATGATATTTTGTACAAATAATATAAGTTTAACATTTTATTTGGGCAAATACTCTAGAATTTATGTTTTTAAAAATTATTATTTGTTACGGGTAAGCAAATCTATATGCATGTAACAGTTAAATCCTCCTCAAAATATAAAAATTCAACAATTTCCTCCAGATTGAAATGTTTCTTCAATTCAATGGCAACCAGAGGCCTCACGTAGACTCTCTGAAAACAACTCATCCTCACCATAAAACGGTTAAGAGATTCTGCCAGTATATCAATCTCGATGGGAACGGAGAATGCGTAGCACAAGTGTACGGTTATTGGCTGTGCATCGAAAGAGTACCCTAAGAGATACACTTTCTCTCAACTCTTGCTTTGCGCGGAGACCTTTTTGGCCTATTCACCTTCTAACAGATTAGCAAACTTAGCAAAAATGTCATTGGAAAAGTATTGCTTATACCCTTCAATTCATCTACTTTGGTATTTTAATTAATTACTTTACCAAGGCGATGGCATTAGAGGCATATATTTGACACATTGGCATACATTGACACAATAACAACTTGAAAATTTCAATATTTAGAAGTTATTAAATATTCAAAACTTAATAAAAATTAAAATGCCCTGCTGAGTACGTGCCAAGTGTTCTATTCACTAAACAACTGAAAAAAGTAACAGGCGTGCCTCGACCCGTCGCCCCGTTTTACTGTTGTATTATAATCAATGGTATGGATGCAGTGAAAAATTGGTTTAAATTTTTAATAATATTTTATTTGCCTTTCCGTGCTGATATTTTCTTCTTCATAGTCGCCAACTTTTGATTGCTTCCATTCTTGCAACCTAATTAAAAAACATCTATTAATTTTACAGCACTTTCCATAATTAAAGCAAATATGTAGTCAAGACTTGAACTGTTGACTAACAAGTCAACAAAGTTTAACTTTTGGCACGTTTAGAAAGAAAATGTAAAAGTTTGGGAATATTTGCAGAAACGTCAAAATTAAAATTAGAAATTATTAATTTTAATCCATAGATATTATTATTAAACTCCTTAGCATGAGTACACGTAAACGTAATATAAATTTTCCCATATACTCGTACATATTAATAAAATAGAAATTTATTTATGCATTTTCGTGGAATGTCTAAACCCGTTGTTAGCTTAAGCTTTTATTAGACCTTATCTTAAATTGCCAATATTTCCACAAACATATAAAATTAAAAAGGTACAACAATAATTTTGTAAGTATCTGGTTTGCCTTAAGCTACGTTCACATTTATCAAATATTTGTCAAATAAAAAAAATGTAACCAAGAAAAAAACGAAAAATGAATAATTTATTTCCTTTAATTCCAATATTATTTTAACTTTGTTTGAGCCTTTTTTAATTTAAATTTTTTAATATTTAATTTTACAATTTAGTGGTTACCTTTTCTTTTTTTTTTTTTGGGACAATTATTTAATAAATGTGAACGTATATTTAGGGTAGAAAATTTAAATTGTTCAATTATTGCTTTGTGCTCCAACAAACGTTTATTAGTTAAGAAATCCAATCAACTTCAGTAATTAAAATTTTATTTAGCTCGAAGGGAAACTTAATGTATTTCGTTATGAAAAATTCCCATTTTATGTAGGAAAGTGAATGTAAAAAATATCCTTTAGTAAAATCAATGTAATGAAACAAACCATTAAAATTATTTTACTAAAGAATGTTTTCGCTGGCACATTTTGCCATTCTACACAATTTTCTTTTATACTTTGATAGTATAAATTAAGGCGTATTATAAATACGTTCATAAAATATATTTAAATACTTAAGTAGTGGTAATATATTATGCAAATTGGATTTGATTCTATGTTAAGTTCTTATCTGACATTCTGGTATAGTCTAATAAATTTTGTTTAAGTGCTCCCCAAGAAAAGTATTACATACAAAATGATATTGTAGGTATTTTCAATAGAAATAAGATTTATGCCTAAGCTTATACTTTAAATTCATAGAAATATATTAAACCTTAACAGCCCCCGAAGGCTTTATTTTGAATGTCTTCTGCATCTGCTTGTTTAATAAATTCTTATTTAAGAAAGCATATCTTAAGGAGCACATTTATTGAGTGGGGTATCCGTTTATAAGAAATAAAAATTATAATCCAATATAAATATAATTCATATGAAAATATAAATATAAAAATTTTGAATTTATTTGATTACCTCAAGAATTAAGAGGAAGGCGCCCAACTTTTGCGGTGGCCTTGGTCCGTGTATATTGATAATATAAAATGCAACTTTCGACTCTTTTTAAGACATCTTTCATGACATCCTGCAACATCTCAGGCTGAATTTCTTCATTTTCAATTTAACAGCACCAGACTTTTTCTTATTGGATTCTTTAAAATAAAAAATTCAACATCTTAAAGACAATATTCGTCGAAGAAATTCACGCTGATATTTTGCAGGATATCATAAAAAAAAAATGCCTTAAAAGGCTTATTTTGTTAGACACTTAGAAATAAATTCGACTACATCAAGGATTTTTATCATTTCAATTATTTAATTAATGTTTCGAAAGTACATTCAGCTCCTTTAACCTTAGTCCTTGTCTTAGTATATCGCTAACAGCCGATAGAGACCTGATCGCATTATATATGTGTTTCGTTTTTCTCATTGTCACGGAAGAGATCACTTTGAATTTTAAATGGTTTAATGAAGCGACAAAGTATTTTCATAATTATGAAAACAGCTATTTTGATAAAATACAATCAAAAATATTAAAATCAAACCTTTCCTTTTGTTGCTGAAAATAAAACATGAACTCTTTTGTTAATTTTTGTTGTTTGTACTTATAGGCAACCTTTTTAAAATGCTTTCTATTGTTCTACATATTTTATTTAAATTTTTTTTTTCCTCATTTCCTTTACAAAACAAATATCTATTGAACAATAAAAAAACAGATTACAATGAATAAGAAAATCTATTGAAAATAAAAACGGAAATGGTCACGAGTAAAAAAACAAAATCATTTTAAAACAACTCTTTTTTTTAACAAATTGAAGTTTACAAACAAAAGAATCTACAATAGACATAAAGTTACCGGAAGAAATTGTTTTAAATTTTATACAACAAACCTATCAAAGGTGACAACAAAAGAATTAAAGGCACTTGTTTTATTTTTGTACAAAACAAAAGATTAAATATGAAAATAGATATAAAAAATACAACGTATTGATTTTGATATAATGGAATGTTTAACTATTCTTTTAGCAATCAGGTTAATGTCTCATTCTAGCACTCGAAAATTACTTCTTGGCTGTTAATATTTTCCATTTAAATTGTCTCTTCTAGTAATTGTGGGATTATTTTAAAATTTTAGAGAAAAGTTCTTTTACTTACTCCTAAAAATACTTCGAAATATTATCCATTCATAGCCAGATATGAAATTATATTCATACATACTCGTATGTCTAAATATATTTCTCTTTTCTAGCCTATTTTATTTAGGCACACGAATTTTTAGGTATTTTTTTTTATTCACTTTGATCCCAAAAAAATGTTTTTTTTAAAAGAATTTAATATATGTATAATGCCTGCCATTTTAACTGACATGGACATATTCAACATAGTCAATGCATTTATAAACACAAATGATGGCTTTGAGCTTCAATTTACAATATTAACCCTGATATCCTTGATTTGGCACGCTTGACTGCAGGCGTCTATACTAAATTGATATTCGTAAAGAATTTTGCTCTCCAAATAAATGTCCATCAATGTCAGCAAGGTTTTAAAGTGCAAAGCATACAGAAAGGAGCACAATGAAAATGATAAGGTCAAATACATATCAGTAGTATATACACAGAGACATTTAGCTGACCATATGTATGTCATAGCATCACTTTGGTTTGAAATTTTCAGGAGATGATTTCTATGAAAATAATAAAAGCATTTTGCGAAGAAACACACACAAAACAACACACAAAAAATTTTCAGTTATAGCATACGTGGAAAAATTTAATAGTTAAATGCCTAAAATTTGATTTAGGATACTTTCAAAATTATGTGTGTAATCGGGTGGAAATCTAGCGGGTTAGAATAATGTGCGTAATCAAGCAGAAAATTGGCAGAAGATATGAAATTATCAGGAAAAATTTTGTATTTCTTTTGTTTTAATTTACAACTTTTCAAACACTGAAAAATACTAATGTTTGAATATTTTCATTTGTAAAAAACTTCCTAGCTTAGCAGCTAATAATCATCAGCTAATGTCCAAACATTCCCGAGAAAACACCTCCGATTCTCAAAATCCGATTGATAAGAAAATTGGAGAGTGAGAGGATAGGGAGAAATGGACATGCGGTTTCTTCTTTAATTTTAATTGTGTACTAACTCAAGATTTCACTAAGAAAAATTGAATGAGCAAGCTGATGACTACAATGAATAGTAATGGATGCATTCCAGATCATCAATTCGGTTTTCGCAGGCAACAATGCACAATTGAACAAACTCACAGACTTGTGAATGTTGTTAGAGACACTTTTGATAAAAAAAAAAAAATATTGCTCTGCGCTCTTTGTAGATGTTTCTCATGCCTTCGATAAAGTATGACACGAAGGTCTCATACACAAATTAACGCAAAATCTTCCCGCAAACATCGTCAGGCTTAAAAAACTATTTAAAGGAACGTAAATTTATAGTTCGAGAAGGCAACTTTTTAAGCCCTCCGCGAAGTTGACACAAATGAAATTAAAAGCAGCCAATATGAATTGGCTTATTGGAAGGAACTCTATACTAAGCCTAGACTGTAAAATTCTATTATACAACGCGATCCTGAAACAAATATGGTCCTATGGAATCCAGTTATGGGGCACTGCCTCAGCATCGAGTGTAGAAAAAATACAAAGGCGACAAAATAAGATTATACGTGCAATTAAAGCAGCCCCCTGGTATATCCGAAATCAGTGAATTCACAAAGATCTTGATGTTCCGTTGGTGAAGACAGTATTTTCAAAACCCACGAAAAAATACATAGAAAAACTTGAGTTGCACCAAAATCCACTTGCGCGCAAAATTCTAAATTATAGAGGCCACACCAGGTTGAGAAGGAGGGATACTCTTACTCTCAGCCGTACACGAGAGATGTAAATCAACAAAAACCAACCGTCGAAATTCAAAATTTTGTTTCGCATGTATTCAATATTTTAAGATTTGAATAACTTATTGATGTTTATTGAAAATTCAATAAATAATAATATCAAATAAAAAAAAAAAAAAAATTTTATAAAAATTTAAGAATAAGTGTGTGTGTGTGTGTGTGTGTGTGTGTGTGTGTGTGTGTGTGTGTGTGTGTGTGTGTGTGTGGTAGCATCAAATAAGATAATAAAATTTTATATAGCATGCGTAGCCATTCAAAAGCTTGCCAAAGAAATCTACGATGAGGGAATTAAGCTCAGATTCAGCCAGGGGCAGATACTTAATAAAATAATTCCCCCATTTTGGAAAAAAATCTATGAAAGAAATTGTAAATTTTATAAAGTTATTAATATCTTATGTCCTATGGTTCCTATTAGGAACAAGGAGCCAATTTTTTTTTTGTGGTTTCAGTAATCGCTTGTGTTTAGGACGAATGACTGATTGGGCCTCACGTCCCATCCTAGTGTTGGGGCTGCCAACAACCTCTAGGCAGGATAGCCAACTAATGGCAAATTAAACAACTGAGCTTCAGTGACTGTTTGTATTGTTTGTCACCAACTTCCTGAGACGCATCGGTGTTCGCATGCCATTCAGGTTACTCAGATGTGCGCGTCTTCTCACTCTAGCTGCCGACCGACGTGTGTCTGTGCGGCATTACCAGGGGGTACTTGGTATAAGACCGGAAGTTGGGAGCTGCTTGGGAATTTCAGACCAAAGGAATCGCTTCTTGTCACCCCCAAGTGGGTGACAGGCAGATGCTTTCAACCTCTGCGAAAAACCCCACCCACAAAGTTATTCATAATTTGCTTTATATATTTTTGACGTGTTTAGAGGTTTTCCCCCTAAAAATTGGTAGAAACATGAAACTACACATGAACTGATGATGGGAGTACAAAGCACCCCGAATAACAACGTTGTTTGTGTTCTGCCCCTTGCTTTGCTCCTTTTGAACTCACTATCACTTGTAGTTACCAACTCTTCAGAAGATATTTACCACCATACTCGAAAAAATTTCAAAAGATCTACTGATGATTTGGTATATAGCAACCAATGAAATACAGCATATATATTAGCTAACCCATAACAAGTAAATTGGGTTTTTGAAAACATACTTTTAAAAAAATACCCTACGGGAAATGTTGTACAACATACCTGTCCTATGATAAGTGAAAATAGGAATGGTACAAAGTCTTCCTGAGTTGTAACTGGTGAAGAGAGGACATATCACAAAACTAGAACAAAAGTTCTAACAAAATTCCATCACTCAGTGTCTCATCGAAAGATTTACATACATACTTATGTATACATCAGGTATGTCAGCGTCATACATAATTGTGGAAACAAAACCCACATGTACTCTTTTATTTTGCGAGATTATTGAAATGTTTATTTTTTATATTTTTTATAAAAGTGTGTTTAATACCCGCCTTAATATAATTTAAATGAATTAATAAAATTTTTATTTTTTAAATACATTTTTTACATGTAAAATTATTGTTGTGAAGCAGTTCGACTCGTTCGGTGATACTTATGTCATTGAAGGACTAGATTTTATACCAGGCTTTAAGGAACTATTTTCTGACATGTTCATTAAGGACTAGTTTAAGACAGGTTACTGTAGGATAATCCTATTACGGGTTTTTATGACACCACAACTGAGACTAGTACTTAGGAAACCACCACAGGACAAGTACCTTAAGTTTAAGTCAAGGACCTATTACCGGGTATCTTAATAATCTTAATTGACCCCCTCTAATGACAACGGCATGCTAAAGTTACCGGTCCCTCTCATATAAAGTTCCGTAACTAGAACCGGTTGCTGGACCCTGGGAACCAGTCACGTGACGTGTCCTGTGACAGGTTCTTTTCCCTCTAGGGTACTTAATCGAATAAAATGTTATATTTTATTTGTTTGTTTTTTGAGAATCTGTTCTAACTATAAAGCTAAGAAATCGGTTCTCATATTATGGAAGTCGAATTTTTT
Organism: Lypha dubia; assembly: GCA_947311025.1. Classification (NCBI taxonomy): domain Eukaryota; kingdom Metazoa; phylum Arthropoda; class Insecta; order Diptera; family Tachinidae; genus Lypha; species Lypha dubia. Next base: position 56,030,466 of record OX371264.1, read on the forward strand.
TATATATGATATAAATAATTAGGAAAACATCCGATTGGAATTTGTTTTTTTATTTATATAAAGGGTGTTTTTATAGAGTGTCACAAGTATAAATCATATATAAAACAAGGAGTTATATTTTTATTGGAAAGAAAATTTTATGAAATTAATGTTTAAATATGATTTCTGCCATGTGAACGCCATGGCTGGCGCGTAGAAAGCGCAATCAAGAACACTAATTTTCAATAATTTTTCACAGCATTTGCGGCCGTATTTCGCCAATAACTCTTCAGATGTTGATTTCCAAGTGTTCAATTGTTTGTAGTTTATCGACGTAGACCATACAATGAGTATTGCTCCAGCTGCAATGACGAGGAAGAAGAAGAAAGCATCGCACACCTTCTATGCCTCTGCCCAGCTATGGAGGATCACCTCCTCCGCTTTCTAGCCAGCAGGTCCTTCAGTACCCTCTCCGAGCTCTCAAATACGGAACTCGGTTGTATTAGCTCCTTCATCAGGAGCAGTGGATAGTTCGCCCAATAGGGGGCTCGACATCCTGGATGTTCTGCAAGACAACTCCTTGCTTTGGTTTTTCCCACCTGTTTCTGCTTTCTACTCTTCTCTTGCTCTTCTATGGTCTTCCCACATCTACTCTTCTTCCGACTCTTCTAATCTCCTTTCCTCCATCACTCGTCTTCACTACAGGTAGCACAATGGGACCATATCAGGACCCAAGTGAGCTGGAATCTATCTTCCATTTACCAGCAGCCTGCTAACCTATCGACGTAGACAAGTGTGTTAATATACCCCAAAAGAAAATAATCTAATGGGGTTAAATCACACTATCTTGTTGGCCAATTAATTGGTCCATTTCGTGCAATTATTTTTTCACAAAAAGTTTCTTTAAGTAAATAAATTGCAGCGCCCACTGTACGATGAGTTTGACGAATAGAACAATTATTTTGAATAAACATTTTAGCAGTTTGCACACGTTGCTCTGGTTTAAGTCGATTCATAATGAAATTTCAAAGCAAACTAAACAAAAAGCAACTATCAGGGGGTTACTCTCTATTGCGATGCATAAGAAAAATGGTGCCTAATCGAACAATTGGTACCCTGTATTGCGTTTTCGTATTTTCCTTTTTAAAATTACTTTGCGAAAGCGTTAACGTAAGCGATACAGAGTACCAAATTGTACTGTTATCGCATTTACTTTACGCATCGCATTTGCTTTCGCATTGCAATACAGAGTAACACCCAGGTGCTAAATGGGTGCTCAAATAAAACAGTTATGCCAACTCAAAGCTATGACACTCTATAAAAAACACCCTTTTCTATACTGTTTTTGTTTATAGTATATTTCAGCAAGTTTGTACAAATAAAGAACAATTTGCTTATTTTAGTTTAAAAACATTTTTTAATTTATTTATATTCACTTGTGACAGCTATTTTGACGATTAACGTGTAGTTATCGCGCCCACCATCTTTTATACTAGTTTTTTCACTTGCTTTTGGCATTTTGATATCAAACACAAATTTTAAATGTTTTTTTTATCAGCTGGCAAAATAATGTAAAACCATACTAAATTATGACATGTTTTCCTCAGAAATCATATTTTATCATGTTATTATTTTAAGACATGTGAATTTATGACTACCATTTGAATCCCTTTATTAAAATTGTTACTTGCTATACACGGCATATATAACTCAAGGACGAAATTTATACTCATAATATGAGTGAATGCGATTTGCTTTTTCGTAATATCATACAAATTTTGTATGAAACTGCTATCGAAAATGTCATTGGCGCCATACACAATTTGTTACTTTAACTTGCATTAGAAATTTAATCCCAAAAATTACCAGAAAAACAAACATATACATAAGTATGTATACTCGTATATACATACTTTTTTATTACAGCCTTAATTATCAACCAGAACACTACATGTGGTATTATTTTGCAAAGCAGCTACAATAGAATCGGAAATAAATTCAATGCCATAGAAAAAACTAACCTCAAATTTTCCAATTCATTGCGTAAATCCAAATCATTAGAAATTGATTGTGACCCTCCATTGTTCGGTGTAGTCCTTAGAGATTTACGAAAATTACGTTCCAATAGTTCAAAGTCATCACGACGACGATTCATTAAAACATTTAATTGTTTTGACAATAAACGCACTTGATCTTTTAGACTTAACGATTCCATATAATCATAATTGTTATTATTACTCTTGTCATTGTTAACATTTGTTTCATAATTATTTTTGTTAATTACAGTGATTTCGTTATCAAATCTATTCTGATTATTGTTATTGTTGTCGTCATTATACACATCACTAAAATCATTATTATAGTTATTATCTTTCGTATTTTTCTTATCGTTGTCGTTAACAAAACGTAAAAGTTCAGCACTTGATGGTTCGTTATACGAATTGCCATCATCCATATTTTCATTGTCAACACTAGAAAACTCATTTTCACTGTTATGCTTTTTTTCGTTACCATTTCTTAAGATCATTTGTCGCACAGTCGTTGTAGTCGCAACAGTGGTAGGGGTAGATGGCGGCGACATTATATATACTTCCGTTGAAATATCGCGCACTACATTATTTAAATCGGTTATAATACTGGCTTGTGTTAAACCGCCAAAGCCGCACATTGTTAAAATTGTTACAATAATTACGGGCATAATTACTGCCAATTGAGCATAATTAGTTAAGAACATTTTCAACGTTATTCAGCTTTTAGATGCTGGTTGCTTTACAAAGGTTTTCATATAACACTACAATTTGTTTTATAAATTTCTTTAGCACTTATTTTGAAACTTTTTCTAAAACATTTTCTTTAAGTAAAGAAAACTAACGCATTTATGAAATTTTATTTTACACGAATTTTCTTTCAAATATTTTATTATTTTTCAATTTTTCTATACAAATATTTTTTTTCCCGTTTGCTATTTTTTGAAACATTAATTTCTTTTAAGCTCTTTGTATATTTCAATTTATTTACTCAAAATTACATACACTTATTACACAATTTGCGTATCCCGTGGCAACTACCATAACGTTTATTAGCCGACAGTTGAGTTAGGACTAAAGATGTTACTCTGTATAGTTCGTCCTTTTATACGCACAATGTTTTATTGCGAGTTCTCTTGGCTTCGTATTGTTCTTGCCACTGAAAGAGTATGACTAACGCAAACAGGTTGTTATATCAAGAGTTTTTTGTGTGTGTTTATAATAAGAGTGCAAGTGTGTAAAAGGAGAACATATAAATATAAAAGAATTCTCTTTTTATCGTATTTATGCAGTTGGAAATATTAAATTCAACAGAGTGTTAAAATATATTAAATTCAGTATCGTTAATTATTATATAAAAATATTTTCTAACGAGAATCAAAAAGACAAAGTTTGCATTGCACTAAAATATTTAGAATTTCCCGAGTCTAGCATTTGGATAGGAATGGTTCCAATTCCGTAATTATATTCTGATATTTATTGATCTGCAGTCTATAGATTCCGTTTCTTTTGTATTTGCATCTTACAATGATTTTTTTTATTTCCAGAGGATTTTGTTTAAATTGTTTTTGCCAGCAAAGCTCACAGTAGTTTTTTTTAAGCTATTGCATCGCGGTCTTTGAGGCGATCGAATCAAGAAATTTTGAAACGTTTGTTTCTTAAGTCTTTTGTTTATGAAACGAAAAATCCTGACACTAAGTTTGTTTCTTAAGTCTTTTGTGTTTTGAAGTGACAACTTCTTTTTTGTATAGGGGGCTGTGCACATATTACGTAACGCTGTTTTCAGAGATTTTGTACCCCCCCCCCCCCACCCTTCGTAACACTTTCTACTAATTTTTCAATTCAAAATTTCCAATCCGTAACAAATCTTTAACCCCCCCTGGAGCGTTACGTAATATGTGCACAGCCCCTAGTCTATGTATGATGACTATACCGCTTAGGAAATTTTTTAAATATCCAGTGTTGCCACCTTTTCCCGCGAAATTTTCCGGGATTTCTGGGTTTTTGAGGGGATTTTTATATATGTATAAAAAAGAAAGTCGTGTTAGTTACACTATTTATAACTCAAAAACGGCTAAACTGATTTGGCTGAAAATTGGTGGGCTGGTAGCTTAGAACCAGGAGAAGGACATGGGATACTAACGTAAGGCACTTTTTACTTTGGGGGGCTAGAGTGCCCCTTCTTTGTATTGGGTACTTCCAGTATAGCTAGAAAGCTGAAATTGAAATTGCATAAGTTGATAAAAAAAAATGCTATGCAGTAGCTTTACCTCTGCAGTCCCCGAGTGCCACACGTCTTTTTTTATTAAAACGCAAAATTTATTTACTGACGCTCCTAAAAGAATGCATTTTTTATTGCTTACTATGAATGAAGTTAATAAAAAATTATTTTGTCACTTTTAGTTTAAATTTAATTAAAATTTCACAAAAACTTATTTTGTACATTTTCATTAGAATTGGTAAGACGTAAGTTAATTAAAAAATTTTTAAATTGGCGGAAAGTACTATCGGAATATCAAATGAGAAGTCGTAGTATTTTCTATACATCCTTTTTTAAAGTTTATCACAGTCTTCAGTGGCTAATATGGTATTAATTTGTAGGAGTTACCTTTAACGAAACGTATTTGACGTAGATTAATCCATAATAAATAACAAGTTTTTTTAAATATTATGATATGATCAATCCTAATTAAGATTCCATTTTATTTTTTATCTATTTATCAAGACACTATAAGAATTAATACTCTTTATTGTCGACATTATCTAAATATTTTAATGATAACTGGTTGCATCATAAGGGGTTAATGTTAAACAAAAACTATATATATTTTGACGATTTCCATGCACGGTTTTATCTCTTACTTATCTGCCATGTACTGATTTCATAGAAAGCCAATATATTTGAGCATGAATGTAATATTAATAAATTATAAATTAATTGTTTTAAAATAAAAATATATTTTGCTGGGATGCATTAACCAACATAAAGAGACCATACTGCCAAAATGCTGCTCACTCTTAAAATCTCTATACTTTTCTTTTTACCAAGTAATATTAAGAGATACAAACTTATAGGTACCCTTAAAAATTTCCATTTGTTAAAATTTTGCATCTCGTTTTGTATGTATATTTTGTTTTCATTTTCAATATCCAGAACGACAGATGTTTTTGTGAATTTTTAAAACCAGCAAACAGCGTAAGTAATGCAGGTTTTTTATGTTTTTTTTTTTTTTTTTTATTGTATTTTGATTGTACAACATTAAAGCTGGTGTCTGATTATTTTTTCGGTTTTTTGGGAGGGTTTTTACTTAAACTCTCTCCCGCGCAACAATTAAATGTTAGCTTGTATTTGTTCATTTATTTTGATTTGGATGTTTATTTTTCTTTCATAAACTTTTCCGTGCATCTGTTTAATATCGACATGCAATAAAAAAAAATATCAAATGAAATGTTAAACTAAAAGTTTGTAACGTAAATATTGAGAGTATGAGTTAGAGTATGAGTTTTAAACAAATGTTTCTTCACAATGTTGCTCATTCGAGTAAGTTGGTAGTAAAAACATTGGCAATTAAATAATGTAAATACAGGTAGTTAGTTTGAAATTCATTCAGTTATTTCTTTTCTATCATTCCCATACAAGACATTTACACATTTACATACATGCAGTATATACATACATACATATAAAAATATTTGTCTGAGTGCACAAAACATACTTTATACATTTACAAATAAATTTTTTATTATAAAATGCGCTTCGTTGCACTTTATGGTCCCTTGCCCTCCCTCATAGTTTGTCGTTATTTTTTTTTTGTGCTTTCTAAGAGAAGAATAAAGATATGGCAAGAGCAAAATATCAAGTCAGACATTATTGTTTTAAAATGTTTTATGACTACCCCAAAAGCAAATAATAAACTTTACATTTTAGCCAACAACGCTCAAAGGGTTTTTTTATTTAGTTGCGCTACAACATAAACTAATTTTAAACAAATTATAGTTGTGTTCACCATTTCGACAAATAAAAAAAGGCGAAAATTTAGTTGCCTAAAATTTTCCAATTAACTTTTTACTCTTAATTAATATTTTAATTGAATCAGCAATAAAATTTATTGACTTTTGATTTTATTTAAAAAAATAATATAAATTGAATTGAATTCACGACACCGTATAATTTCAAGATTATCCACATGTCAATTGCATATAAATAAATTAATATCAGTTTCCATTTAAGCATATTGTAGAGCTCTTCTGAGTATGCGATATTATTTCACCGAAGTTAATTTATGTTTTTTTACACATTTCAAATAAATTTTTAATTAATATATAATTTGTTTTTTATTGCAAAATTCAAAATATTAACGAATTTTGTGATTGATGGAGAAACAATTGATATTTTAATTGAATATTAGTTTTTCTTATGGGTTAATGTTTTTCAATCCCTTCTTTGTATATCAAATGCCGTTACTCTTTAGTATTTTTTTTTTAAGACAGCGAATGTCAGGATAAAAATATTTTTTGTTATTCCATATATGTGGTTCCCAACTACCTACTCAGGATACTTTTGACGCAACCATACCCAAAAAACATGAATTTTGCTAGTTAGTAGTCGCCTTCTGGTAGGGAAAAGATGAGAAAAATGGAAAGAAGTGAATCTATGCGATGGTGGTGAGTACTGATATCTTCGCCTAAGTGACAGGGGTTTTGAAACTTTTGTAAGGCATGAAGCGGTTATGCGTCTTGTTGGTAGGAACAGGCATGCGTTACCTATTATATATATTTTTTTTTTTTTTTGTTTGATAATTTTATTATTTATTGAATCTGCAATAATAAATTGAAACATCAATAAGTTTTTCAAATCGTAAATCTAAAAAAGTTACTTTCTTTACCAACGGAACGTGTAGATCTTTATGAATCCGATAATTTCTGACATACCAGGTGGCTGCTATAATTGCACGTATAATCTTATTTTGTCGCCTTTGAATTTTTTCTACACTCGATGCTGAGGCAGTGCCCTATAACTGGATTCCATAGGACCATATTGGTTTCAGGATCACGTTGTATAATAGAAGTTTACAGTCTAGGCTTAGTATAGAGTTCCTTCCAATAAGCCAATTCATTTGGGCTGCTTTTAATTTCATTTGGATCAACTTTGTGTCTATGTGCGATTTCCAGGTTAAACGACGATGAAGATGAACGCCTAGATATTTTACTGCAGTGTGTTGCGGTAGAGTCTCGCATTTTTTTCTTATTGCCACAGATATATAAAGGGTGTTTTTTAAAGAGTGACACAATTTTAGATCATAATAAAACAAGGAAATATATTTTTAATATCAATAAAATGGGCTCTATTGGAAAGAAAATTTTATGAAATTAATGTTTAAATATGATTTCTGCCATGTGGCCACCACAATTGGCGCATAGAAGGCGCAATCAAGAACACTAATTTTCAACAACTCTTCGCAGCATTCGCGGCCATATTTCGCTGTAAACTCTTCGGATGTTAATTTCCAGGTGTTGAATTGTTTGTGGTTTATCGACGAAGGCAACTGAGTTAACATAACTCCAAAGAAAATAATCTAATGGGGTTTAAATCACAAGAGTTTGGTGGCCAATTAATTGGCCCATTACTTGAAATTATTTTTTCACCAAGATTTTCTTTGAGTAAATCAATTGTAGCGCCCGCTGCACGATGAGTTTGACGAATAGAACAAATATTTTGAATTAAAATTTCAGCAGTTTGCACGCGTTGCTCTGTTGTAAGTCGATTCAATTGCAAAGCAAACTAAAAAAAACGCAACTATCAGCTGTTAAATGGGCGTGCAAATAAAGTAGTGATGCCAACTTAAAGTTGTGACACTACAAAAAACACCCTATATATTCAAGTAAAATCGTTCTCGTAGAGTAAATCGTTTTTTTCGACAAATATTTGATAAATGTGAACGTAGCTTTACTAAAACATTTTTGCAACTTTTAAGTTTTATTCATGTATAAGAAAATGTAGGGGTTCTAAAGTTCGCTTCAATTGTCTAAAGTTTTCTAATTTATTTTATATGTCAAACTAAAAATTCCATTAGTAGAATATTTCCAACTCTTTCTCTTATTTCTATGAATGAACATAATGACTTACTTGGTTTTTCAAATGTTGGCTGGCAGAATGACTGGCTGAGAAACATACTTTCTTACCACAAACTATTTATGTACTCGTATGTACTCGCATGTATCTACATATTTTGTATGCATGTTTCTTTTGTGGTCTATATGTTGCAAGACTTCTTATGATAACTATTTGTTTTTGATTCTTTTCGCAAAGAACCACACCAACTTGGTTAAACGTGAAAAAAAAAAACAATTGCATTTTTATCGCGCCCTTTCACATGTAGCAACTGACATTATAGTTTAACTAGATATATGTACTTCCATATACACCGAAATAGTTGTTGCAACTGTTTGCCTATGTATACATGAAGACATACAAAACAAGATATTAAAATGATCTAAATGAATGGAAAGTAGCTTGTGTATGTCTACGTTTGTAAATAGTTTGGGTTACCATAGACACTCTGTTGCAATTATGTATGAACATGCAATGCAACACCACCCACCACCATCACCTTTGCCACCGCCATCATTCTGCAGTTAAAAGCAACAGTAGCTATTGCAACCGTAATAACTCAACTTGGTTCTTTTGGGATGTTTGTTTGTTTGTTTACTTGTTGTTGCGTTCACTTTTTCTCCCTTTTATTTCGGTTAAGTCGGTTTTATTTTATGACGTTTGCATATTATACGAGTAATTTTAAAATTTATTATTTGCAGAAGGAGTACATAATGTTTTTTTTAAGCCGCATGCATCTAGATACAGTAATACTACGTGCACTCTTTTGCACTTTGCATTACAAATTACGATTAGAAAAAAAAGAATATTTTTTGCCACAACGATAACATGACACTGTATGTACTTTTTAATGTATATTTGCGAGCATTGCGTTGTTAGTTGTTGGCAGTTCATGTTGCATCATCATCGTCATCATCATCATCTTTTTGCTGTTGTTTGTCATATAAAGTTTTCAATTTTGCTTGAATTTTATGCGTACTTTGCATACTTTTTGCGAGTTTGCACAGAATATGTGTTTACTATATTTTTTTTCGTTCTTCAATTTTGTTGTTGTAGTACTTGCAGGCAGTAGGTCTCAATAAAAATGTCATTGTAGCGTTTTAAAAGTTTTTAATTGAAAATTAAATGTCTCGTAAGTATTTAATAATTTAATACTACATGTTGCAGAAATTGTTGAAAAATGCAGGGATTTAAAAGTCGATTATTTTGTATCAAATTGTGTATTTATAAAATATTATATAACTTTTAAAGCGCGAGTTAAATTATTTATTTTATCATTTTTTATATTATTATTACGAATAAACGTAATAATTATTTGATCTAAAGGATCTTTTTTTAGAGTGTCACAACTTTAAGTTGGCATCACTGCTTTATTTGAGCACTCATTTAACAGCCTTTTGTTTAGTTTGCTTTGAAATTTCATTATGAATCGACTTTTTTTTTTTTTTAGTTAGGTCCAGCACTCAGGGGATGACCACTACGTATGCATGGCATTGTGCGGCAACTAGGAAAATAGCTTTTGGGAAGGAGGATAAAGGGAGTAGTGTTTGTGGACATTCGATTTGAACCCTAACACACTGAAAGTGGCAGGAAAGACCTCTGCGGGGAGTTTATTCCACATTCGAACACTACGGCTAAAGTATGAATTCTCTCTGCGTGGTGCTGACATATCGACCACAAAGGGATGTGCTCTTGATGAACAAGTTCCCTGATTCCATTAGAACACATTCCGTTGTAGTAGCTATAGAACAATGAAACACACAAACCAACATTGCGTCGATGCTCCAGTGAATCAATAGAGTTAGCTACCCTACTGTCACCGATAAACTTCTTCGCCCTATCCTGTACGCGATCGAGTAACTTCAAAATAGATTTTGAAGCACCCGCCCATACATAAGAGTTTTATTCCATTTTCGGTCGGATAAAGGTGCAAAATGCTGCGAAAAGTTGTTGTAGATTGGTTCATTAATTGGTTTAAATTAATTGGTTGTAGTGAATTAATTTCATAAAATTTTCAATCCAGTAAAGCCCGTTTCATTGATATTAAATATACATTTCCTTGTTTTGTTACGATTTAAACTTAAGTCACTCTTAAAAAAAACACCCTTTATATTAATGTATAAATGAGAAATTATTATTATTAGGCTCAAGTTTTAATTGGAAAAGAATATCAACTATATAACCAAGTTTTCAACAGAAATAGAATACGAGAATTGTTATAATAACTTTTTATTCTATTTTTACATGTTGAAATATTTTTTGGTTAAAAGGAAATTCCCCATTTTTGATTGCTCACTAGTAATATTCAACAAATAATCAGAGTCCATTATATTCAAAGTAGTCTAGTTTGCAATTTTAACGTATTGTTATTTTTGTCTCTATAGTAGGGTTATTCACATCATTTATTTATTTTATTTGTTTATTTTTACCATAAATGTAAAATGGCCTTATAAATAGAAACTTTGTAATAGATTTTTTATAAACTCCGATATATTTATTATTTTTCTTTGCACTGCATTGTGCAGGAACTAGAGAAAGGGAAAGTGTTAAGAAAATAGATGGTGCAAAAGTTAAAAATAAGCTAAATTCTTTTACAATTCGCTGTTGCGCGTTTTTTTAATGTTAAACGCAGTGTTGCAGCGTCTCTGGTGTTATAAAGGGGCATTACATTTTGTGTGCGCAGCCATTCTATTAATTATTTTACTGTTGTACGACAATCCTGCTAGTCAACGAAGGAGCGAGCTGACATGTGCATACATTAGTACAGAATAGTATCAGTCGCTTATGGAACAGTTTGGTGACCCGTACTATGTCTTTATCAATTGGTGACTTGCCATGAACAGGAATAGAATATTGGTCCCAAGTCAAGTCATAGTATCGTTTGTCGTCAACACGCTGAGCACTTCAGCAAACACTACCCTCAATTTAGAAGGTACTGTTTGAAGATGTTGTTTTCAATAATGGCAAATTTCATTTCATATGATTAAACAGAGCCAGCCCTAGCCAAGTCATCCACCTGCTTATTGAAAAAGAACGTGCTATCTGCTGGAACTGAGATAAGAAAAACGTTAGACTGATCCCCGCAGTTGCTCACTAACTTCAGCAGAAAGAGCTCGTGTAGTCCGGATTCGATTCCGGGCAGAGATCCTGGGTGTTTACTGCGGACAAGATAATCGAATTGCGGGGTTGTGTTTGTTAAAGAGAATATATATAGTTTTGCTTTCTATACTCTTCTGGAAGAAAGGCAAGGAAAAGTATGAGTATATTGATGGCTTAATATACAAAGGTCGTATCTCAACTTTTAGCTACTTTACAGGAGAGGGAAAAAACTCAATAAAATCTGAAAAAATAATAAATTTTTTTTTTTCTGAAGCAGATATTTATTAAAACAGCCAACAAATTCAATTCTGTTTTTAGTTAGGGCTTTTTTTAATTACTGTAAATATGTTATTGGTCAACATAGAAAATTGAATTTTTTTTAAGGGAGATGTATTTGAGTATTGTCTACCAGAACATGCAAAAAACCGATTTTGAAAAAAACGAGATACGACCTTTCTATATTAAGACATCGATATTATTATCACAATAAATTAAAAAAATTAATTTTTAATAGAAAAAAGTAGAAAAACTTAATTACATATCAAAGTTTTATTATTCATCTCAACACGAAAATTTTGTGGTGTAGCGAAGATCACCGGGTCTTAGCTCATAATCATATAAAATACAAAAAAGAAAATAATATTAATATTCCATTCATAAATGATAAAGTTGTGCGTGTGTGTATAAACATTAAAAAATAACACACGAATTGATATCACCCTTCTGTGGTAACGTCGGTAAGAAAAGATTGGGTGGTAAACGACTACGAAAAATTTCAGTTCGACCTCTTGTTATTTTTGCCACAGAGTTCCGTGTAGTCGTATAAATAATGTCTAAACAAAATATAAAGTGAGTTAATTTCCAAATGTCACTTAATGCATTTAAGCACTTCTAATTCATATAAACTGGCAACAAAAAAAAAAAAAAAAAAAAACATACAACTTTATCTAACATTCATAGAAACAACTGAAAATATATACATATGAATGTATGCGGTAATAAGTACCACTCTTGCATTTCCAGTTTGCTAGTAATGACTGCATTAGTGTATGTATGCGAACAATTTCATATGGATGTGTTGTTTTTCATTGTAGCCTTTTCCGTTTGTATGCATGTCTGGGCATAAGGTTTAATATACATTCCTGTTTATTTTTTAAACTCTTTTTATGTGTTTTTTTTTTTTTGCTTTGTTTGCACATACAAACACAAATGAAAACCTGCACGTGTAACTTGAATAATTCTGGATGAAAATAACTGTCAGTTGAGTTTTATAATGCATTCCACCATGTGGTACTTTATTGGGGCAAAGGAGTTATACATAACAAACAATACGGCTTTGTGCATTATCCACATGTACTCGTATGTAGATTCAACATACATTTGCATTCATAATATGGTCAGTCAGTGTGTTGCAGAGTTAATGGTGTGTAACACAATGTCAGCGATTAAGTTGAAAATTTGTGTATGCTTTCATTTATATATTTTTTTTTTTGGTGTTTTTGGTCGGTGCATATTGTTGCGGTTTACAATGTTTTTTTATTTTTTTCTTTCCACCCTACACTATCTACCATAGGAAGAGAGCTTTTAATGGGCTTATGCTAATGTTTGTAACACTATACAAATTATATGGATTCTTTGTATAAATTAATATCCTAACCGGAACCAGTATAATGGCACATGCTGCTTGCCATTAAAACAGTGGTATGAAAGCATAAGAATTACAAATTTTTTGGAAACACAGTCTCGATTACCATACATTATGCCAGATGGATTAATTGTAAATTTTATAGGATTTTTTTGCGATTGCTATATGGCTCATCGATATTCCACATGATTTGGCTGTTGATTGCAGCATTTTAATTTTCATCCTACAAACGTGAAATAAAGCAATAATAATTTTAATAACAATTACAGAAGTCATACGCAATGACTCAAATAAAAATTAAGTTAATTTTATCAACACAATCATGTTGTAGATGCAACAAACAAAATTAAAATAATATTTTGCCAACCTGTACAGAAAACAATAAACGGTTAAATAAAAATATTCCTTACATTTGCATTTTAACGTTTATTATTCATTAAAAAGAGTCTGCACGTGCACAGTTAAGAATATTGTTGTGTATAACCAGACTTTAATTACGCTGTAGTTGTGCAATATCGCCTTTTGTTGTTATTCCTGTTTTTGCAGTATTTTATTTTTTGTTATTGTTTGTATTTGTTAATTTTTAATGCCAGTCTGCAGTTATTTAAAATAATTAATATTCTCAACAGTACATTTATGGGCAATAACCGCTTATTATATTGTTAAGTGGTAGATATGTAAACGCATACATACAAATATCCTAATACTCGTATACCCAAGGGCTGGGCATGCATTTACAGAAGGTTTTCGTGAATAGTACAGTCGTGGTAAAAAATGGCTACATGCTAGTGATGTTACGAATATCAATTTTAAATATTCGCGAATACGAATACGAATACGAATATTAATTTTAATATTTTAAATTTAATTGGAAAAAATCCCTTTCTTTGTGTAAATAACAATAAATTGACAAAAAACCGTCACACTACTTATTACACTAACTTTATTATGACATTGAGACGCCGAATTAGAAGACCCCAGCCGAACATATTTTACCTACATACATACTTTGAGATTCCGTTTTTCTTACTCTGTTCGCACTTTTAATTAGTAATTCAGTGTTGTTTGGGAGAACATATTTTCGCAGATTGCGCAACCACAAGTCTCTGTGGACTTTTACATATTAAATTTTAGTTCTTCCATTTTTGAAGTCCAACATTCCTCTACTGAGAATTGATTACTAAAACTTAACATGATATGAATTTACATATAAGACTTTAACTTTTAAATTATAGTTACGAAATATAATTTTCATTTATTTATTAACAAGATTATTATCCTGAGTAAAAAATAAAGGGCTTTCTTTTTTTTAATAAAAACTATTATAAATTAATATATTTTGTACATATGAAAAGTAATATTATCAGGCTCAAGTTCAGTCTTATTGAATTAATGATAATTCAAAATTACCAAGAGTTTTTTTATGTTGAAAATATTATTATTTTTATCCAATCAGTTTTTTAGCAAAACATATCAGTACTGATTTCAAGGCCGCTACACCTCTCATCAGCGTTCAATTGTCCATCTTTACAATTTTGGTAAATATTTTCAACATTAAAAAACTCTTAGTAATTTTGAATTTTCATTAATTCAATAAAACTAATAAAAATAAAATAAAATAAAATAAAATAAAATAAAATTGATAATATTACTTTTCATATGTACATCAATATAAGTTCGAATAATAATTACGTTTATTCGCAATAATAATAATATAAATATATTAATATATTTTTGTTCATTTTATGTACTTTTTGAAACTTTTTGTGTTATTTTCTTTGGGAAAATGTATGTGCAAATTATTCGAGAAATATTCGCTTGAATTTGGCGAATACGAATACGAATAAGAATATCTTAAAATAGGCGAATAGTCGAATAATCGAATACGAATACGAGTATTCGTAATATCACTACTACATGCTACCCGCTTTGATTTGCAATTTTTTTGATTTCATGACGGGTCATACAATTTTAAGTGTTTATTCAAAATTGAAACTCGTTGTATCAATTACAAGCGCGGTGACTAAAGATTTTTTAAGAAGTGAAAAATTTTGTGTAAAAAACGATATGAGCGGGCTATAAAATTTTCGAAAACAGTGTTATATAATCTTAATTTGTTAAAATTGTTACTTTTTTAAGAATTTACTTTTATAACAATAAATTTTAGGAACTTTCGGTCATTAGATGTTCGATGATTTTTAATTAAAAAATTATTTAATGATTTCATTTCGAATTCGTTCACTTCGGTTTTTCAATAAAATTTTTAATTTATAAGGAAATTCTAAAGTCCAACTTAAGTTTTGTGCCAGACATGTGCAACAAGTGCTCAGTTTTCGTTTTTGTTCAAAAGCAAAAAAGACTTGTTTATGCAACCGTTCGTTTCAAACATTCAGTTTTATTCAATTGTTGTTTTTTGCTGACATGAATGTTCTGACTGTGTCGTTAAGTGTATGAAACTCATTTTGCATCGAAGCCAACGTGTTGTTAGCGGAACAATTGTTTTATTCAATTCTTAAAGTAATTTTGTACTCGACACCGAGAGAAGTGTTACAAAAAGTTTTTTGTTAAAATTATTTATCTTTAAATTATCTAACTGTGAATTTCTTATTTATGTAAATAGATTCGATCCGATTTAAATCAAACCTAAAAGTATATGATACGATTTAAGTCCCCCATTTCATTTAAAATATAATCGTTTTCTATCACATACCTTTATCACGGGCTGTTCACACTTGTCATATTTTGGTGTGCTATAATTTTATGACATTTGACTTTATGACGACTGTGTGAATACCCCAATTAAATTTAAGTTAAAAAATTTTCATTTATGAAGAAAATTGTAAAATTTTTTCAAAATGACTACGAAATAAATATAAGTTTGCATTTGCGCAAAATGGATGTGATATAAACAAAAGATTAGAGGAAAGGAACCTTTTTTAAAGTACCAAAAGATGAAAAAACTAACTAAACTCGTGGAAAGAAGTCTTCAGAAAAAAATTTATAGCAAATGTTTTTTCTCGTATTTGAATAAATAATTTTTATTTATATGAATGAGAAATTATTATGAAATTTCAAATTACTATGAGTTTTTTATTTTTGACAAACATTAGCATGTGCAATCAGATTAGCAGAATGTATTAGTGTACCGATTTCAAGGTATCTATACCACTCATCAGTGTTCGTTTGTGCATTTTTATAATTTACCTAAAGTGGATACAAATTGAGAAAGAATATCAATTGTTTAATCAAGTTTTCAACAGTAATAGAATACGAGAATTGTTATAATTCCTTTTTATTCCATTTTTACATATTGAAACAATTTTACGTTTATTCGTAATAATAATATAAAATATTAATTCAGTTTGGGCACGAGCTATTCCATAATAATAGGATCTGTGTGATGTGAATAACCCTAATATTAAAAGAAAATAACAAGACGTTATAATTGCAAAGTAAACTGCTATGAGTGTTTGTTGAATACTAGTAGTAAGCAACCAGATATGGGGAATTTCGTACTAACCAATTTGTATGTTATTTTAAAAATGTTTAGAAAAATTTGATATAATACAGAAAGGCGAAAAATATTTAATGATAACATATTTTCATTATGTTGTGCTTAGCAAGTTTTGTCTTTTACTGTATTTTCCTTTATTACGCTCATAGTATATGCAATTTGACTTAACCAACAGTCATGTGTGTACATATTTCAACTGTTGCTTTTGTAGCCGTTTCACTAGACTGATTCTTTCACTAATTTAAGCAGTTTTTAGTTTTATTTTTTTAGTTATTTATTTGTGTAAAAGTGGTAACAAAATTTTAAAACTAAAGTGACGGTTGACGGTTTTCTTAAAAAGTCATCCCTTGTAAATTTCTGTGCCTGGAGACGAGTCAAAAGCTATGCGGTTTTTGTTTGTAAAATATTTGCTCATTTCAAATTCATTTAATATTAAGTTAGTAAGACATGAAACTACAATTAATTAGCTTGTTTTCAAATTCCCTCTCAGAATTAGAATAACAATGCAAAGGAAGTACGAACACCCCATTTCTTCGTTTAAGTACATTTATATTTCTTAAGACGACAGGGTCTGTCGAAATTTGTATTCTTTTCCAAACTAAAGAAGAAATTATATGTATCATTATTTTAGTTTAGAATCTAATTGAATACGACTGTTAAAAACTTATATTTTCTGTGGATTACTCAATAAACAAGAAATATATGTATTTTGTTTAACATAAATTCTTGAGAATACCTCCCGTAAATTAAACAATTTTTGGAAAATTTGGTTGAATATTTAAGTTTGAAAATCAAACCAAAAAAAATTTGTATTAACAAAAAAATCAGGAGATTGGGCATTGTGGGATATAATTCACTGGCAACACTGTAATGTTTAATATATGAAGAAAAATAATATAACAAAAAATTCCCCAGCTAGCATCCAATTAGTAGTGAGAAGTCGCGTATTCTATTTGTATTTGTAATGGTGTATAAATGGAATATGTAATCACGTTAAACAGCGCTACCTTACAAGTACTGAATGCATTTGCACATGAATAATGACGAGGTTTAGTGGCTTCTACCAGTGTAGTTGAAATCCAAAGAGATGTTTAGATATTAAATTTTTCCTTTGCTGCTCGAAATATGTTAACAATTTATATATAATATTTCTCTGACTATTAACATTTACTAGAAAATATTTAGTATTTTTTTTATCTATTCTTCTGCAAGGAAGAAGATGGTATTAGTAAGTATATAGACACAATACATTAATAAACCTGAGTAGCACTGCGGCGGTGTGTAGAATTCGAATTCCGATTCTTCAAGGTTTAATACTGGCGGAATGGTTATATTAATAAATTTATTTCCGGAATGGTTATACATATGCATATACTTAAGAGGATATATAATTAAATATCGGAGCCGATAATTCTTTTTGGAGACTTTCCATACGTATCATCTTAAGACAAATCCTTACACATCGGTACAAGACTCAGTTCTTTAACTATTCTGGAGGCTTATGAAGCCCGCGAGTGAATGATGCATGCGTTTCGTATTTGTAACACTGAGGAGAACCCGGATTAAATTTTTATTTTACAATTATGAAAAATAATTAAAATACTTTTCATAGGATACGGGTATTTAGCATTATAATAAGCCACACAATGGATTGAAAATTTAAGAGAACAAGTAGTCATAAAACCGCCAGTATTAAATTTTATACATTATTTCTGATAATGGAGACTTCGTTTTTAAAATGGAAACACGGACTGCAAAAACTAACAATGACAATAATAAAACCAACTCAGACAAATACTATAGACTTACCAGTGCCACAATGCACCAATTAATTTAAATTATCTTTCATATTCTCATAATCTCATAATTATCATGGAAATTAATTCTAATATGACTTGGCGGAGAACTATACGACTTAAATTATTCTTGGCTTAAATGCTGAAAATTTAGTTCAATTTAGATTTCGCACTTGTGCGGGGACTACTGTTTAATAATTAACCAATTTGTGATATTTAATCTGCTTCATTATAACAATTTAATTACAGACTCAAGAAATTTGTAAGACAATAATAATTTTATATCCTTTCGCATTCTTTCATCTTTTTTAAGTTTTATTTAATGACTAGTTAGTGAAATTTTACAAGTTTATTGCGAAATGAATTTTAATTGCGAAATACACTTAAATCGTAAAAATTTATTTTTTTTAAACTACTTGATACAGTTAAGATCAAACGAAGCAATTACATATTTGATGATATAAAAATTTACCACCTGTTTTGATCAATTATCAATTCAAATTAAGTTTTCGGTGAGTAGGATTATTATTTTTTTTGGCAAATTTCCTCTTAACGAACATTTTGTTTTAAATACTTTTCAGTCTAAGTTTCCCTACATGCATTTAGTTCATTTGCGTGCGTACATTAATATTTAATACCAGTTAATTATATAATTTAATTGAAAAAAAAAACAATAATGAAAAAATTTAACTCAGATATTATGATTAAAGCACAGTTTATAACATTTATGGGAATGTATAAATTAATGACAGCATGATAAGAGATAATTTTTCCAGTTAGTACAAATGAAATAAAATAAGTTGGTTATTGCATTTGGAATCCAATGCTTTATATATGTATGCTAAAATTCTGAAATGCTAATCATTGGGTACAACAACCAATCAATGCGACAATCGCTAATACCAGCGTTTAGTCTTGGTTTTAATCATTTCTGAAAGTGACTTTTGCTCCTTTTAGATCGTCCTTTGTAATCAGCAGCAACTGAATAAGGCTGAATTGCTCTCTCTCTCTCCCTCTCATTATTGTAACTTTACTTGGGAATTCGAGGTGTCCGTTACTATATAAAACAAAATTACAGGCAACATCTAAGACTGAAATAGAATTTGCTTGTTAGCAAAATAGCGGCTGTCGTTGAAGTAAACTGAAATGAAGTGCCCCAAAAAAAAAAAAAAGAAACAGTAAAAACGTAACACATGGCATCTAAGTATCAGTTATCCTGGTACACATGACACAGTAAAGGTGAGACTATAAAAAATAAAAAAAATAAAACACTACGAATCCTAATTAAACCTAAAAACTTGTTCTATTAAAAAGTAAAAATAAAAGAGAGAAACCAAAAATATGTTACTTCAAGTTACAAACATTCAGAATTAGTATTTTTTCTCGTTTTTGTAAAAGAGCCACAGACAATTATTAGTGCTTCGTTGAAAAATTCCAGCAATAATTCATTTAAAAAAAAGAAAACGCTGAAAATAATGCAGAAATATACAGGATATAAAATTGTTCAAGCAACTTTATTGTACAGAGTGTACAACACGCTAATCACGAGATAAAAATGGCAACAGCCAAAAGTTGGGAAAAAACGAAGAGAAACCAAAAAAAAAAAAAAAAACAAAAAATTAAAACCAACAAACAACATATGCCACTAAACAAGTGCCAGTACAAAAACCAAAAAAAAAGAGCGCTGAAGAAAATATTAAACTGTCAGAAGCAACTATTCGCTGTGTACGTGTGAATAAGTGAGTGTGTGTGTGTGTGTGTGTATTTTAAGCAGTTAGTGTAATCCTTATTAAGAACGAAAATATATAGAAGGATAATGTCGAGAATAATACAAATACAATCATGACATTAAACATATGTACTGAGCTGCTTTTGCTGCAACAAAAAAAAAAAAAAAACCATCTACTGTGTGCTTTTTATTGTTGGTTTTCCTTGTCTTATCTGTGGGTACACTAAACGTCAGTCTTTTCAAAAGTCTGATTTTAAGCTACAATTCAACGAAATAATTGGTCGGAAGCATATAGTTTTTGTCGAAATTTCTTAATCGAATGATGTGAGGATCTGAAGTGTAGTATGAATTAGAGTGAGTCCACATGATAATATTTTGGGAAGAAATAAGCGATTTCAAAACGTTTTACTCGTATCTGATCAGTATAAAATTTCACATTCCAAATTAACCTCAAAAGATATGCTTTAGACGTTGCTCAGAAGCGCAGTCTTTAATAAGGACACTTCAAATATGTAAAATATTTCAATTTTTTTTTTTAGTTTCTCTCCTGTTCTAAAACTTATTTTGCCATTACAGACCTCAAAGGATTATAAAATAATTATGTTTATAAAGCCATTTATATTTTGTAATCAGTGATGTCTACTCGTTTAAAATTAAAATTTCATGATTTTTCCAAACCTTTGGCCAGCATTTTTAAGGCAACAGTTCTTTGTAAGTAAAACTACAAAATTAATATTGTGTTTTCTCTATGTTTCAACATATAAAAAATATTTATTTCGCTTAAAGCTAAAACTACGTTCACATTTATCAAATATTTGTCAAAAAATACGTAACCACTAGTTTTGCTTAGGGATAGCGTCATTTAACTTGGTTTTTATATTGCAAAATGAAATTAATTATTCTAAAAAAAAGTATTTTTATACAGTTTATAAAAAATGCGAGACCAAATTTAAAAAAATATTAGAATTAAAGGAAATACATTATTAGTCCTTTATTTTGGTTTCGTTGGTGGTTTTTGTGCATACGAAAGCTGGCTGATTTAAAATCAATCTAATTAAGGACAATAATTTGAAAAATAATTCTAAGCTTCTCTATTCACAAGTACATATATTTTTTTTTAATTCATACACCAAATGTTTCACTCTTACTGGTAAATTAAAAAATTTTAAATTCTTAAAGACCAAAATGGGAAAACATACTGTAAAAAGCAGTGTCCGAAGTAACAGTGGCAAAGATTGTGCGATAGTAAACATTAAGTGCATGAAACCAGCAGGTGTAAATGATTTTTATAATTTTTTTTTTTTTTTTTTGTAAAACTCACTTAAGAACCGGGCAAAAGGTAACAAGGAAAAAAAGCACAACAGAAAAATATAATAAAACTTTTGCTACCCTTTTTTAACTGATTTAATATTTACTCTTAAGTTCTTCTTATTGCACCCTACAGAATATTTTCATTAGTTTCTTTTTTTATACACTTTATTGAGTTGCTTTAAGTATGATAAAAGTTATCAAATTTGAGTAGTTTTTTTTTTTTTTTTTTTTTTTGTTGAAAATATACAGTCAATACACTTTTGCGGAATATTTAATGGTTTTTTCTTTTATAAAAAGAAGTTATATTCCAGTAATTAATTTCTATTGCTTAAATGTATTGTAGTATAATTTTTACTACAATACATTTATACTGTATAAAGGGTTTAAAAATGATTAAACAATAAATTTTTTTTTATTAGGTTGTTAGTTGCTCTCTTAGGAGCTTCTTTGATTAGAGCTAACTAGTAGCTCCTAAGCGTGATTTTTATTAATTAATTCTTAAACTAAATTACATTGTCTTATATAGTAACTGTGAGAATAATTCTTAACATAAGAGTAAAAGAATACAAATATATATTATTGTTGAGTAAACATATTTTAGTTTCCCACGGTGGACGTGCGGCATGTGTCTCAACAGTTTTAAAATCCAACGAGTGCATACCTGAAAGCAACAGACATCTTGTGTTGTTTATATTTAATAATAAACTAATGCAGTTATTAAATGTGATTCATTTAAGTGTATTGTGCAGCAGCACTTGATTAAACGTATGGGTGTCTAGTGACCGTCACACAAAATATTTTTCTTGCAGTTTGTCAATGCAATTTGACACGGTTGCATGTTGTCCGTTATAGTCATAGTTAGACCACGCTACAGTATTACTGTCATTAGGAAAAGGATAGTGTAGAGAAGAATTTGAGTCCCTAAGAACGCGGGAAATTCGGAAATGAAATTCGTAAATAACTAAAGTTACAAACACATAGACGACAGCGAACAGCAGCCAGCAATGTGTCAAAAATAAAATAAACGATTTTATATGAAGTTGATTATTTTGACAACAGCATGGCAGGTTTTTGTCTATGCTACTTTTGCTGTTGCTGCCAAATTAGACTAATTTCTGTTTTCACTAGCAGCAATAAGCTGATACAAAGCTGCTAATATATTATAAATGTTACGCCAATGAGAGCTTAAAATATTTTGTGTTACTTAAGCGAAAATAACATAACAAAATTAAAATAAATAATGTAAATAATGTGCTTTTATATTTTTACTCGATATTATAACGTTTTGAGCTGGTAATTTAATTTTTATTCTTGTGAAATATTTATGTGGCAGCTCTGAAATATGTATTAAAACAAATATTGAAAAATAATATTGAAACTTGAAATTCATTTGTCAGCTGCTGTCGTTCTCAAAATAATTCTGTAGCTAACTACATGGCAGCAATTGAAGCCAACTTCAGTTGAAGTCTGCTGTTGTGAAGTCGGCTGTGCTCTATGTGTTTACAGCTTAAATTTTCAGTTCAGAAATCTTTAGAATCGATTTTTAGAATATATGACCTTCTCCTAGTGTGTCAACAAACGGGTTTGGACTTAAGAGTGGTTTCTGGTACCTAAAATAAGATGAAATGGATTTAAATGCATTTTTCTCAAAACTTCATTATCACACAGTAGGTCCCTTTTCTCGGAGAAGGTCACATATTTGAACGTCTGGTGGACCAACAAATAAAATTTCCTTTTCTCTGGCAAAATATGTAGAGTGTTGGCAATTCGTACACTTCTAGTAAAAAATTTTTATTTTTATCTTCTTCAAACGAAACACAATGAATCTGTCTTAAATTTAATATTTTTTTGTAGCCAAGCAACGTAGCAAAAATAAAAGCTGCAATTTTTCTGATATTTTGCGTACGCTTCAATGACCCAGCGTGTGTTTTGTTGTTGTTGTTGTTGTTGTTGGTTTCATTCCTTTTTTTGGCCATCGATGCAAAATAAAATAAAAATAAACTTTTTAGAACCTGAAAATTGATGGTAAACATGTTGACCAGACAACCAGCAACCAACGAACAACTGCGTGTTTTTAGGACTGTTTAAAATGTTTTTTTTTTCTACGATTCAAGGTTGTTTACTATATATTTTTACAGATAATTGATGTTTTTGTTGGCTTAACTTTTTTATTATTGCACTGCTATTTTATTTTAATATTTTCGATATATATATATATATATATTTCTTTTTTTTTTTTTTGAACTACAATGAGTTTTTTAAATGTTGAACAAATTTTCTGGTTCATTGATTCAACATGATTTTAAGGTTGAATGCTGAATTTAAAAGACCACCCACTTCAAAGTTTGCACAGATATTTCTCCCTGTTTTTTTTTTTTTGTTGTGATAACTCTTCTTCGTCCAGACCTTTTTCTTTTTCAATTAAGAAAATATATTGTTAAAAAAAAGAGATAAATTTGATAAGTTAACACTTCATCAATTTCAGATATTTTATAAAAACAAACTAATAAGGGCTTAAATTACGATTTAAGTTAAAACACACTGTGGTATGTTTATGTATGTATGTATGTTTAATCATTATATCTATTTATTTTTTTTTTTTTTTTGGAATATTTTCAAAAATCTAATACTTTAAAATATGTTTATACTGATTAGGGATATGTGATCCCGATTAGTATTTATATGGCAAAAACTAAACAATGTTTAATAGTTGAATACTATGGAATATCCAGATACAGACGACGACAGGTGCCATAAATTTAAGATAACGTCAACAAAATATGATTGAAATTAAATCGTTAAGAACCTTCTGCAAATTTAATATAACTTATAGAGAAAAATAAAATTAAATCCAAATGTACTTAAATCCATCCCGAGCAATGTCACAAGTAAATATAAGATAAGTATGTATTTTCTAGAGTCAATTATAAAAGGATTGGTTCAAGTACAATTTATCTAATCCTGAAATATATATATATATATATTTAGTCCTTTAGAATTCCCAGTTGGAACATAGGGCCATAATCATTTGTGATGGTTTCAGTAATCATTGGATTTCAGATGAGTAGGTGATTGGCCAACAGCATCCTAGGCTGGTGTTGGGGCTGCCAACTTTTAGTCTCCAGTCCGACATTCAACGTTGCTCACATTTGCTAGTTTCATAACGGATGTTACAAAACCATTGCCCGGTGTCCACCTGCCCCTGAGGGTCGGAGGTAGTGAGTCTTCTTAGTTCACAATAAGAGTGATATAATTTCTTTAAAAAAAACACACTTATTGTTAAGGAAATTCAAAAGTTTTTTTTATTTAATGTGAAGTACAATCGATACAATTAAGTTCTAAATAAAACGTCAATCAAATGGCCTCCACAACTTCTTCTGCAGGAACGAATTCGATGAACCAAATTTTCGAGCACTTTTTCCACTAAATGAAGGCGTATGTCATGAATGGAACGGCACGTTCAATATTGACTTGTAAAGCTTGAAGAGAGTCTGGCTTATTTCGAAATACCAATGACTTCAAATAACCCCACAAGAAATAGTTTAATGGTGTTAAATAACAATTTCTTGAAGGCCATTCAATATCACAATTTCTTGAAATAATCGAATCTCAAAACTTTTCTCGCAATAATTCAATTGTTACATTTGCTGTGTGGCAAAATCAGCAAATTCCGTAGCACCGTTTTTTTTTTTTTTTTTTTTTTTTTGAATTAGGACCAGCACTCAGGAGATGACCCCTACGTATGCAGTGCACTGTGCCGAACTCAGGGAGAGGAATAAAGTAGAGAAGATAGATGTTGAAAATTTAGAAGACTTAACTCTTTCACAACTCTTCTTTGCGCGTTATGTTATTTTTTTTTTAAGGTAGTGTTGAGGCGCCTCCGGTGTAGTAGTAGACGCGTTAACTTTGTTAAGTTATATTAGCAGGCATTTTATTAATTGTTTTACTTCGCCGATGTTTCTTCTACCGAAAACAACGTTTGTTCTATTCGACCGTGTAGTTGAAATCCAAAGGGATGTTTAAATATTAAATTTTTCCTTTGTCGCTCGAAATATGTTAACAATGTATATATAATATTTCTATGATTATTAACATTTACGAACTTTAGCCTGTATAAATATTAAAAAATATTAATAACAATAAAGCAGTTGGTAGTAATTTAAAAAATTACAATTATTATACATACATTTTGAAATAAATTTTTATTTAAATTTAGAACGATGTTTTTTTTTGTATAAGTATTTTCTCTCTTACCCTTTTGGATATATTGTATTACTTTAGTTGTTAGTGTGAGTTAGTTACGTACTTGAAAGTGGGACTCAGAATAGTTCACGATATTAGCACTAAAGATTACATTTAAATATTGATTATTTGTTTATTAATATCTCCTCAGTTTCCCCGAATCGTAATATTTTGGTAACAAATGATTAATATTCTATTTTTTGTGTTAAAAGAAAACAAATGGTATCCTTTGATACGCTTCCGTAGATTTAATCTTTCACATTATTTCCGCTCAAGTTTATTTTTGTTAATTATACCAATGTGTAGGGATATTGATGATTACCCTTGTGTTTACTTGTAAAGTATGTAGAAAATTACAGTGAGATCTTTATATGTAGACCATCACATTTATAACAAACTAGTAAAGATTAAGTACATATTAAGAAAAATTTGTAAATTAAAGCAAAATTAACTTAAGTCGTCGTCCCTTATGAAAAAGGACGATTTTTTAAATAATTTATTTTTGTATTTCACTGATGTAAAAAAATTTTACATAATTTATTTTTATTAAAATTTCTAGATATGACATTTTGTCCCTCACTCCATCTACTACTGTTTAATTTACAACAGTTATGTTATTAAACCGAAAAACCAAAAAAAAAAAAAAAAAAAAAACAAGCATTTGTTAAACCAGGGCAGGTAATAAACCAGAAACAATAAGAACAAAATTCGAAACCGAAAGAAACAAGAAAAGTATGGAAGTGTACAAAACACGTTTTTCTGGCAATTCATTGAGAGATTCAAATTCATGTTTGTTGTGGACATGAAAACAAAGCAAGACGAAATTTAAAAACAAAGACTAAAAACCAATTTAATGGAATAAATCCCTACTTAAAGCGTGCAACATGCAACAAAATACACGCAAAAGAAAAAAACAGGCTGGCAGCAATAATATGAGATTAATTTTTGTTTCAAGAGGGTTGGTTGCTTGTCTCTAACCAAAGACAGATGTAACTAACTGGTCTTTGAGCCAAAGATGATGACAGAAAATATGAAGGAGGAGCGTAGAGAAGGCTGGAGTGTGGCAGAAGTATTTAGCAACAGCTGTCTTATTTGAAAGAAAACATAAAATCTTTAATTGTTATTCCCCCATTTACGTATTTGATGATCACGCGAAACCTACAACAACAAAAATTCAAAATTAGAATTCTTTAGAAAAGTGAAAAACATGTGCAAACAGTATCCTTTCGACTGGTTTTAGTTTACTTCCTTAAAATCTCGATAGCAATATTTTCATTAACAGGAAAGCAAACAGCTGAAAATATGAAACTTCCTTTTTTTCAATTGCAGCTTAAAAGCATACGTTTGGAATCGTTTTTGTTAAATATTTTTATTTAACTCTTAACAAGAAGTTGTTAATGTTTTCCTGATTGCACCTTTTCTTTGTTCTGTAATAAAGTTAATGGAAAGAAAGTTTTGCGAGGTATACACTTTTCAAAGTAAAATTATCCGAAAATCTTGTTCAAATAAGAAATATAATAAAAACAATCAAGCATTGCAACATATACATAAAAAAGCTGAAATAAAAAAAGTACCAATTAAAAATTTAATAAAAAAAAATCGTAAAAAATTCAAGAAGAGATAATAATTGATTAAATATGGACGAAATTTGTAAAACTAAACTTTTTGTGTGTAAAAGGGAAAGAAAGTAAAAATAAATGTTGCCTGCTTAAAATGCGTCTAATAAAACAAAGTATTTCAAAATAAAAAAAAAAGAACACTACACACAATGGGGAAAACTATAAAACATGTCACTAATAAAATACAATTCAGGCATGTCCTTGCACCGAAAGAAGTAAAATTTTCAATAGGGGTAAAATGCATAATTTCCGAAGCATTTGCTGATTTTTAGCGCATTTCAATTCTTAAATTAAGTTTTTAAGAAAAAGGATATACAGAACGTATGAATATCCTTGCACCGAAAGAAATAAAATTTTCAATAGGGGTAAAATGCATAATTTCCGAAGCATTTGCTGATTTTTAGCGCATTTCAATTCTTAAATTAAGTTTTTAAGAAAAAGGATATATAGAACGTATGAATATCCTTGCACCGAAAGAAGTAAAATTTTACACAGAGCTTAAATGCATAAATTCATTACTAATTATGAATTTTTATTGCATTAAAACTGTAAAATCAGCTTAAGTTTAGTTTTCGAGAAAAAGGATATACAGAAGGTATGATATCCTTGCACCGAAAGAAGTAAAATTTAGAAGAAATGCATAATTTCGAAATCATTTGCTAACTTTAAATATATTTTAATTGTAAATTCAAATAAAATTTTGTTATAAAAAATAGGATATATGGAACGCCAGTCAAGTCCTTGCACTGAATGCAATAAAACTTACAACAGCACTACTATGCAGAGTGCAAGAAGAAAATGCCAATATATATTAATTATAAATGCAGCTAAATTAATTATTCAAGTGCATGATAAATCGGAGCTACACATGTCTAGCATGGATTTTTTCAACATATTTCTGTTTAGAATTTTAAGTGTCAATATACGAGATATAAATTTTATTAGATAGCTACGCTAGCTTTTCTGTTTCGCTATATCGGGAGAGCCCCACCTGGATAACAATCTTGTCGCGATGTGGTGGCTTAAGTACTGGCTGTGGTGTCTGCCTTTTGCTCGGAAACTATGGAGTCAATGCTAAGCTTCCCCACAGTAACTCCGAGCCAAAGACACGAAACTATAAAGGCCGGTATACTAAAGGTTATCCAACCCCTAAACCGAGGTGTTACGCGACCCGTGCCTATCGGATTTTTGCAGTCGGGGGCAAGAGACTGTATTTTAACGGAGCCTTGCTGATACCTGGGCACCTCAGCAAGTAATGACGCCCTTACGACGTTACAGGGGGCTATGACGTGGTGGACCTACTGACCCCCACACTCGTGGGAACTAAATGGACACAACAAACAAAACAAAACCAACAACAACAACAACAAGAACCGACACGGCACAACTGGACTCAACTGGGACTTCGACGACGGCGAGCGGGGTAGCTGCACCAGACCCTTTCAGCTTACGGACAACTGGTGCGGTGGAAAACCAGGGTGGCACACCCAACCTGGCGATCCACCAAAGGACAGCACAGCCAAAAGGCAGTTGCCAAAAGCCACGCGGTGAGGTACATGCGGACTTTAAGCCCGGTACCTCCAAAGCCGCTAAAGCTATTGCCACAAGGACGGCCAAAGCCTCCTTAGCAAAAACGGCAAAGAAAGTCAAGACCGACGGAACATTGTCGACGGCGCGCAGGGTGGCAACACCAGACCCTGTCAGCCTACGGACTGCTGGCGAGGCGAAGAGCCAGGGTGGCACACCCAACCTGGCGCTTTACCTAAAAACTCGCGGTGAGGTACCTGTGGACTTCGGGCCCAGTACCTCCATAGCCGCCCAAGCCCTTGCCGACAAGGCGGCTAAAACTCCCTTTTCAGGGGCCAGGTCGGTCAAGGCAAAGCCAGACAAACCTGGTGCCCTCAATGTGCGAACTGCAGGGGAAGGGACCGGTAGGATAACCTCCGGCCCCAATACCCTGTCACCCCCTGCCAACTCCGGCAAAACAGCAACACCCGGACACATTGTGCACTCCAAAAGGGCTGCAACAACAAGGCGTTCCGCCTTACGTTTTATCTCGATCCTTGGATCCTTACCGGCTGATCAGCTCACGAATGAGCAGACAGCTTCTCTATCGTGGGCGAAGGCCCACATGGCTGCACTGCGTAGCAACCCTCCCCCTGATGCAGGGCCTAAACGGCAACGTTCAGAGGAGGAAAACGCAGTTGCAGCTAACCACCCAAAGACCAAACGTCCCAAACACACCACTGTCGGCAGTGGCTCCTACAGTGAGGTGGCCAAAGGGCACCTCGTAAGGGCCATTATAGACAGGGGTGTAGGTGACGGCGCCATGTCACACGACAAGTGGGACATGGTAAATAAGAAACTGGCGGGTGTCTTCTGGAAAGTCTACCAAGACAACCCGGGACCCCCCCACCCCAGTGCAGTGATTTTGGCTGGCACTAGAATCATATCAAGTTGTTGGCCTGTGCGGACGAACGCTCAGCGACGCTGCTAAAGCAGGCCATTGATTGCATAGGTGAAGTATGGCAGGGCGCTAGGCTGGATGCGGTTCCTATGGAGGAGATTCCCAGGTTACCTAGAGCTTTCGCCATAATACCTGATGAACCATCGGCACCGGAAGAAATCCTTAAGATCCTTCGGTGCTGCAACCCTGATCTACCAACCAGTGACTGGAAGGTAGCAAAGGTGTCTGCGACCGAAGGGTGCAAAAGGAAAGTGATTCTGATCCTGAATCAGGAGTCGCTGGCGCTAGTACGGGAGAGGCAGAACAAGTTGTTCTATTGCTTTAGTACAATCTTGTTACGCGTCTACCGGACTGACGCCAGACGGAATTGCGATCCGGGCCATGGAGGCGTACCGCCAAAAGGCGGTACGATAAGTGATGTTGCCGCGACCTCATCCGACAGAGAAGACGCTCAATCAACCTCCTCGTTGGTTGGCGGCTTCTTTGAACGGTTGAACGTCGCGGATGGCGACGAAGACGACCTGCTGGCCTCTGATGAGGACCAGGAGGACGTTGACGTCACTCTCATTGAAAAAATGGAGGATGGTGAAGGTGACTCAAGTCAACCTACACCACTCTAAAGCAGCATCTGCTGCAATGCTCCTCCGGGTGGTGGAGAAGGAGGAGGAGCTAATCATGGTCCAGGAACCTTGGGTCCATAAAGGACGGGTTTGTGGACTAAACCTCAGAGGCTATAAGCTCTTGGTTGCCAATGGTACAGGTAATATCAGATCTTGTATATTGGCTAAAAACTCTTTACGCATCTTCATTTTATCTGATTACAGTGATGAAGATACTGTTACCGCAGCAATGGAGACCGAATCCGGCATCATCTGGGTAGTCTCCAGCTACATGGCCCATGACCACGGTGAGCGTCCACCAAACAACTTGGTACGTGGTATAGTGGCCAAAGCTGATAGCACAAGGACGCCTATCATAATCTGTGCTGATGCGAACTCGCACCACATCACATGGGGCAGTAATAACACCAACGCACGAGGTGAGTCTCTTTTCGATTTTATTATCAATAATAATCTTGAAATAGTAAATAGGGGTTCAGAACCGACTTTTATTGTCTCAAACCGAAGTGAGATTTTAGATATTACACTGATTAGTGCACACCACAACAGTTTAATTAGCGACTGGAAGGTCTCGGACGACTGCTCCTTTTCTGACCATCGTTATATCGATTTCTCCATAGGGTTTTGCGTGGATAGACCAAATCCTCTGATAAACAGAAGGAAAACTAACTGGGAGTTGCAGAACAATCTCCTCCGTAACACTCTAAGCTCCGTCCCCGTTATAAACAACACGACGGATATCGATACGGCAATAGATCTCTTCAATGGATCTTTCTGCTATGCAACAAATATGTCTTGCAAAGCCACGACACGCAAAGGCAAAAGTAAACCACCATGGTGGTGCCCTGATATCGCACACTCGCGAAGCGAGTGCCGTCGACTTTTTAACGAGGCTAAGCAAACAGGTGACTGGTTGCGATATAAGTCCTCGCTAAATAGGTTCAAGAACCTTGTTAGAAGCGCAAAAAGGAAGTCTTGGAGGAACTTCTGCAGTGGCGTAGAGAGCTCCTCCGAAACCAACCGATTGCGCAAGATATTAGCTACCTCACCGGTGGTACCCAGCTACATACAAAAACCATGTGGTAGCTGGACTCTAAGCAGTCATGAAACGCTCAGCGTACTTCTTGACACTCACTTTCCCGGTAACGCCCCGGTTTCTACTACAGTCACCGCTACCGGTGATACAACTACTTCGCCTGAGCCAGTTATTGTACCGCTGGACAATGGCAGAATCAGATGGGCGATCAGTACCTTCGATCCATTCAAATCTCCTGGACCAGACGGAATTATTCCGGCGGACCTACAGAGAAATATGGAACTAGTCGTGCCCTGGCTCTCTGGAATCTTTACAGAATGTCTGAAAAGGGCATACATTCCGGCTTGCTGGAACATGTGTAAGGTCGTCTTCATCCCCAAGGGGAGCAAGACGTCTCACACTAAACCTAAAGACTTTAGGCCTATCAGCCTGACGTCCTTTCTGCTCAAAACAATGGAAAGAGCTATAGATATACATCTTAGAATGTCCATACCAAAGGAACTTCTATCCCCCTCACAGCATGCCTACACAAAGGGCAAGTCTGTCGAAACTGCTCTCCACTCCCTGGTCAGTCACATAGAGAAATCTCTCGTACAGAAGGAATTCACTATGGTGGCTTTCCTGGACATAGAGGGCGCCTTCAATTTTGTCAAACCGGACTCGATCATCAACAGTATGATAGAGTTGGGGATTGACATCAATATCTGCAGGTTCGTACAAAATCTGCTAACTAGAAGTGTCATAAGTGCATCTTTTGGATCTGCCACTGAATACAGAGCAGTGAATCGGGGCACCCCACAAGGGGGCGTCTTGTCACCGCTCTTGTGGAATTTGACCATCAACTCTCTACTGCTAAGCCTAGAGCGGAAGCTGGTTAAAACCGTAGCTTACGCTGACGACGTGGCAATAGCTATCTCTGGCAAATACCTGAGCACAATATCTCAGTGTATGGAATCTGCTCTGACACTCCTCAGCAAATGGAGTGTCAGCTGTGGGCTTGGCGTCAATCCGGCGAAAACCGAATTGGTGCTATTCACCAGAAGGCACAAAATCGGAGATTTTGCGCCCCCCAAACTAAACGGGACCACACTGAAAGTCTCGGACAACGCTAAGTACCTGGGCGTAATCCTAGATAGCAAACTATCTTGGAACCTAAACACCCAGTATAGAGCAAACAAGGCCCTCGTGGCTATTTACACCTGCAAAAGAGCAATTGGTCGCAGCTGGGGCATCGAACCCCGAGGGACCAACTGGATCTTTGAGACGGTAATTAAGCCAATAATTTTCTATGGGGTTATAGTCTGGTGGGAAGCGGTAGAAAAAGACTCCCACCGACGAACTATAGAGAAAATTTTTCGGCTAGCGGCGATCCTGATAACGGGAGCGCTCAGGTCTACTCCAACGAAGGCATTGTTCGCTATGTTGAATTGGCTTCCGGTGGATGTTCTGGCCAAACAGCTAGCTTTGACTGCGGCGATCAGACTGAACGCTACATGTTCATGGACGAGAACCGATCTTGGTCACTCCAGGATTCTCAGGCAGCACCAAGCGCTCCATGACTTCACCGACTACTGCCCACCGGAACCTTATTTTGGCGGGCTTTTTCAATCCATTGTTCCCAATAGGGAATATCACTCCCTACCCCCTGCCACCGAAGGGGCCATCAGAGTTTTCACTGATGGCTCCAAAAGAGGCGTAAACACTGGGGGAGGCTTCTATGTGGAAAACTTCAACGTCAAGGTTCCATTCAGACTTCGGGATGGCTGTAGCGTCCTGCAAGCCGAAGTCTCGGCCATTACAAGGGCGGCAAGATGGCTTAGGTATTATAGGATATCGGAAGACATCCATATTTTTACCGACAGCAAAGCGGCCATTGCTGCTATCAATGGTGTATACACTACATCGACGGTGGTAAACGAATGCCGGAAGTCTCTAAACGAGATAGCGAGACATTCAAGAGTAACACTAGTCTGGATTCCAGGGCACTCAGAGTGCACTGGAAACGATATTGCGGACGAAACTGCCAAAAAGGGAACATCATTGAGCAACTCGATGATATGCCACTTCGTTGGCATTCCTCTATCTTACTGCAAGCGATTGATCCAGCAGGAATCATACAATCTTGCTCAAGAAAGGTGGGAACAAGAGCTAACGGGGCACTGGTGTTTCGGTACTCATGCCAAAAGGATGGGTCTAAGTTACAATGACTACTGCAGAAGTTGTAACGATGAGGAGGAAGAAGAAACAGTTCTTCATCTTCTATGTCAATGCCCCGCGCTTAACAGCATTAGGGCGATTACCATGGGCTCCAACACTCTGCCAGACCTCGACAGTCTGGCGAACATGGGGCTAACCAACATATCCTCCTTCTTGCAACAATCAGGATGGTTTGACTCGGCGACAGGGCAACTACAGGCAATTGAATAACCAACTGACTGAGCCCTGTCTGCTGTAGGGTATCACAAAGGGACCGAATTAACAGACCCAAGTGCGTCACGTCTCAGATGTGGCGGCCCTCGAAACCTAACCTAACCTAACCTATATCGGGAGAGAGAATTTTCGATCTAGAAGTTGATGTATATGCACATAGCAGACATTAACAGAATTCGAATTTGTAATAAAGATCATTTGCCAATAATAGAATAACTTTAATTTTATATACGAGTATAAATATATTTTTTTTATACAATATTTTCTCTAAAATAAGCGTGAATACACAAAATGATTGTCATGGAGTAGAACCTTACAAAAATACAATATTTACTACTTGCCAAAAACATACATTTCACATTAATCTACATTGACTTAACTTAATATCAGATTTGTAAAAACCAATTAATTTTAGTTAAAACAATTTGATGTGAAAAATGTTTATTTCATACCCCAACTTTACGCCATTTTAAACCATTTACTAGAATTTTTTTTGCATATCTGATGTATGTATGTATGTATTTCTTCTTTTTTTTTTTGTGCCATCTAAAACATTTTCCTATTTTCATTTTAGCATTTCCATTGACTTTTATAACAAGATTTTGGATTTTTTTTTTAATTTCAACTTTTATTTTCCATCTAAATTTGGGTTGTTTTTTTTCAACAAAATTTCGTTCAACGTAAAATTTGCATTCATTTTATTTTTTACGTACAGAAAAACTAAACAATATGTTGAAAAGCCACTCAAACACCCTACAGCGAAAGAGTGTTTTCGTTCAGAGACATTGTATATTATTGTGACTGCATATACGTCTAGCCATAGTTGTTAATAAAGAACGATGCTAAGGAATTTGTTTTTTTTTTTTAGGTAATTTACTTGCCGGCACTGCCAAATGGAGAGTCTCACGAATTACTACAGACCAATTCGCCTCGACTAAACTAAATCTTTGAATGTTGTACAACTATCAGGGGCCATTCGCATATAACGTAACGCTGTTTTTGGGGATTTTATATCCCCTTCCCCCTCGTAACGTTTTTTTTACATATTTTTGAAACCAAACTTTTTAATTCGTACCAGACATCTGCAACAAGTGCTAAATTTTCGGCCATGGATTATGCACATGGATTTTTATGATCTAATCGTTTTTGTTTAAAAGCAAAAAACACTTGTTTACGCAACCGTTCGTTTCAAACATTCAGTTTTATTCAATTGTTGTTTGGTGCTAACATGAATGTTTTGACTGTGTCGTCAATTGAATGAAATTCATTTTGAATCGAAGCCAACGTGTTGTTCGCAAAACAAATGTTTTATTCAGTTGTTAAAGTAATTTTGTACTCGTATTTGAATACATAATTTTTATTTATAATTTTTTCACTGTTTGAAACATGCACACAGACATATTTACACTTTTGACTTCCGAAATCAAATTTTCTACCAACATATGCCTTATATTCATTGTATCATTCAATCAGATCATGCACATTCACATCAAATGATCGAAATGATTTACACTTGTTAATGAATTTTCTGCTTGTGCATAAAAAGCGAACGAGTATAAAATTGAATAATTCTTTTTTGTGTTGTTCTTAAAATGCAACGTAGGCTCGATCATACTTGTTGCAGCTCACTGATTCGTACCAAATCTTTAACACCCTGGAGCGTTACGTAATGTGTGCACAGCAGCTTAGTCGAGTTTATCGTTTGCCTACTGATCGCTGAAATTGGCATTGACCACCGCTTGTATGCAGTTTTGAGAAGTCTGAACTGTGTGGGCTCTTTCCGACATTTTAGGAATTTTTGACAGCATGTCATACGAATCTCATTTATTGGCAATCCATAGAATGTTTTTTCTATGAAAAATTGGTATTCTGTAGAGGGACATTTCTCTCAATGAAATATTTGACAAAGTCAAAATCTAAGTCTGCACTGTCGAATTATATCCGTGCCTATGTTACATTGTAAATATTATGAAAAGAATTAATGTAAAAAAAGTGGATATCTCTCTCTTTCTCCCTGTCTCTACGTCTCGATCTCTCCCTCTCTCGCTCTCTCTCTGTCACACTAAGTACCTATCTCTCTAATAAAGTAAAACATCTAGTTATTATAGTTTTTTGGAAATTAAATACACATTTTCTATATTAGTAAATCTATCAAGTCGGGGTGGTACAAGCAACAAAAGAAAGAAATGAAGAACGATGGTTCGTTTCTTGAAATGTTCTGGTGGTAAAACAAAGAAGATGTCACAGAGTTTTCTCTATATGATAAGTTTCGCCGCATAAAATATATATCGATCATCAGTCTGATACAAATTATTTGCCCGGTTCTCTTATTACTCATGATGTTTTTTATTATATCCAGCTGGAAGGACTTAAGGAATACATTACACCGACTCTTTTGCTCCAAAAAAGTTCAAATGTTATTATTTCTAACAAGTTATGATGGATGGTGCGATGAAGAATCCATTCTGGCTTAGATCAGTTGCGTTTCTTGAAAATGGCTGCCAATTGTGTGGAAATTTTACACCCTGGTTTTTAAATGTCAATTTGCCTATTTTTCAGACGATAATATTCGCCATCTTTGTATATTTCAAGAATTTGTAGAAGAGTTTAATATACAATATATGCAATCTGTGAACTAAGATTGGACGTTGTGCTAGACTGTATAGAATATAATAGATTCATATCAATCTACTTCTCAATTGTTCGATTAATCAATTAATCGAATTAATTAATATATAAAATCCGTTCAAGTTGTTAAAGTATAATTTAATTTTAAATTAAAATATGTTTGTTTTCCAATTTATCAGCAACTAATGGTTTATCTCCTTAAAGAATCAATAAAAAGCTCAATTGAGAAATCAAACAAGCAAATAGCGAATTTCCGAACCATTAATATGAAAAAATTTAATGATGAACTTTCGTGATAGAGGATATTCAACTACTTGATTGCTGCAGCTGTCATGGTGGACAGTAAATTCTAAGCGGAAACCGTGGTTAGTCTGCAAAATCATGATGTCAATTCAATCTTCTTTCTTTGTCTGTTTAATTATAACGAGCTTCTGGAGTTTTCTTTCATAAATTTTTTTTTAAGCAATTGTGTAGCTTCTATAACGGGCTTTGAGGCGACCGAATCAAGAAATTTTGATAATTTTGTTTCTTAAGTCTTTTGTTTTTGAAACGAAAAAACCTGGCACTAAGTTTGTTTCTTAAGTCTTTTGGTTTTTGAAGTGAAAACTTCTTTTTTGTATAGTCTATGTATGATGACTATACAGTGGTGCCGCTTTGGAAATTTTTTAAATTTCCAGTGTTGCCACTTTTCCCGGAAAATTTTCGGAGATTTTGAGGAGACTTTTGTCCAAGTTTTTGGGAACTACCGTCCAGTGTTGCCACCTTTTCCCGGATTTTTGGGTTTTTGAGGGGATTTTTATATATGTATATAAAAGAAAGTCGTGTTAGTTACACTATTTATAACTCAAGAACGGCTGAACAGATTTGGCTGAAGGTAGCCTAGAACCAGGAGAAGGACATAGAATACTAAGGTAAAGCACTATTTACCTGGGGGGACTAGGGTGACCTTCTTTGTATGGGGCACTTCCAGTATAGCTCCACAACTGAAATTTAAATTGAAATTACATAAGTTGATAAAAAATGCTATGCAATAGCTTTACCGCGACAGTCCCCGGGTGCCACACGTCTTTTATTTTTTTTTTTGGTTAAACACAATACAGTTTTATTATAATTGTTATAATTTAAAAAACATATATTTGGTGCTTAAAGAGAAGTGTGTGTTTATGTTTGCATAGGCTTTATCTCATTATGAATGAACCGAAATCCTTGTTGTCTTTGAAAGCATTTGCCAACAGAGGCAAATTATTCTCCTAAAACGTTGATTATTGAATAAGTCTCCCTTTTGTTAACCGATTTACAAAATTATTGCTTTGTTTAAACAGGTTTACTTGCAATTTGCTATTTTTAAAATGATGGAAGTTGTCCTGCCCCCTTCCCAAATATTGTTTATCACACAACTCCTCTCTTTGTGGACCGATTTACAAGGCAAATTGTCAATCCCATCTTAAAAGAAAATTCATTATCTCATAACTGCTGTATTTACGGCCTAATTTCAGAATTCTTTTTTTGTTTAATCAGATTTTCTCACAGTTTGGTCCCACCGTAATATTGATTATAGCATAAATAATTTATTTATCGGTCAAATTGCTGTTTGGTACCATGTTTTGGTTTTTTTTTTTGGAAATTAAGAGAGGGAAGTCTCCCCTCGATATTATGCTTCATCACTTACCTCCTATTACTTTCTCAATGTGTCTTTTAGTTAAAAGTGTTTTTATTTTTTTGCGATTTGTTACTACAAATAATAGTATACTTGTAATTCGGATAGTATGTGTAGCAAACTATGAAATGCGCAACATAGCAATTTTTTATTGTTGCTTACAAAATATAAAGGCTGCTTTTATTACAAACAAAAATCACTATTTTTTTTTTTTTTTTTGTTTTATGCGAGTATCGATGAAAACGAGGTTGGCACAGAAAAAAAACAAGCAGAATATTTAAACGGCGGATAGTTTTTCATTTTAATAAAAAAAATGTAAAATGCGACAAAAACTAGAAAAGTTAAAATATTATTCTTGAAAAATCATTTTCTAAAACAATGTGTTTCAAACATTTATTACAAACAAATAATAACAAGTGTAAGTGAACAAGTTTCAATTTAAAACAAAAAAATATTGTATATAAAATTGTGATTTAAATAAAACAAACTTTATTTGCAACGGATGTATTAACCAAGCAGCTGATTTTACATTTTGATCATTAGATTTATAAAGATTAAAAACTCATAAGAAATCAACATGAATAATTAGCAGCTGTTCTATTAAAACTTTTATAAGACACACATTTCACATTGACGTTAATACGAATAATTACTATACGATGTTTTGTTGCTGTTGTTTTTTTTTTTAACTTTAAAGGTTTTAACTTTAAACCACTTTTGTGTGGTTGTGAAGCAGGTGTTTTAAAAGATTTCGTGCTGTTTACTATTAAACGCAGACATTCGTAATGAAAATACTACAAACAAGAAGTCGGAAATGAAAAAAAAGTCAGAAGAATATTTAAACTTTAAAAGTGGCTGGCCAGTGATACACAATGTATGGCCCGAAATGTATTTAATTTATTGTTAACAAAAATTGTTTGAGATGCAAAGACGTTTTGAAATGATAAAGAAATTTTGGAATCAGAATGACTTCTTAAAATTTTCCCCAATCGATGCCGAAATTTTTAAGATGTTGAGTGCTAAAACGCATGTACTTATTAATTAAAATTTTCAAAAATTAATAGGTTTGTTATGCTGCATTTCATTGGCTGCTAAGGCAACTAATAAGTAGATCTCCACCACTATGCTTGAAAAGTTTTTAAACTCATTTACTCATATACTCCCAAGTCTGAATTGAGAATCACCAAAGTTCAAGTAGAATAGTTTTAAACAACATTTACAAACAAGACAACAACCATTTTTTTATTCGATATGAATCTGTTTACTTTTCTTACAGCCTTAATACAATTTTCTGTTTAACCTTAGAGGTTGACTAATTGTATGAAGATTGTAAGAAAAAGAAATAGATTCACTACCTGCAGAAAATCTTGTAAAAGATCATTGTTGTATTTGTTTCATCATGCTGCAAGGAAACATACATTCGTATATTTAATTCACTCCAAATTTCAGAATATCGACGGCTTAATATAGAAAGGTCGTATCTCAACTTTTAGCTACTTTAGAGCAGAAGGAAAAAACTCAATGAAATCTGAAAAAATAATGAATTTTTTTTTCTGAAGCAGATTTTTATTAAAACAGCCAACAAATTCAATTCTGTTTTATTTTTTATTTATTTTTTTCGAAATGAGTTAGGGATTTTTTTAATTACTGTAAGTCTGTTAATTGTCATTATAGGATACATAATTTTTGAAGGAAGGTGTATTTGAGTATTGTCTGCCAGAACATGTAAAAAACCGATTATGTTCCACTTTTGTTTTGTTGTAAACTTATAAACTTTCTTCATATAATTATAACTTTAACATTGTTTTTTTACTTTATATCTCCTCTTCTTATAAAATAATATGAAGGACTGAAGTTACATACGATTAACAGCTCTTTGAATAACCAAATTTTCAGAACAAAAACAATGTATGATCACAAAAAACTTTAAATTTTTAATAAACTTTTATTATTCTCATTTTCAAAAGATAATCTTTTAGCCGCAAAAATACTTTTTTTAACCCAGAATGATTATTTTATTGTCACATCAAATATTTTAATAATGGAAGAATGTTTGATGCAACCATATTTGCTTCAACGAATAATTATTTGGTTGTGGCAGATATACTTAGTTGACATGAAGATTTTGCAATCATGTTTTTTCTTTTTTGTTTTTGCGTGTATAATGTCACACTAATCACCATTAGAGAAATTGATGGTTTTTACTTATTCGCCTGTCCAGGGTGTCGGACCCATGGCCCTTAGCCAAACTTTTCTTTGTAATCAACGCGTTAAACACTTCAGCCAATATTAACCTCAATGTGACTGTTAACTCCGATGTGAGTAAAGAAAATCGTTGATTTCAGAGGAGACACCTGAAACGGCATACAATTATGGTAAAAATGCTGTTGTTGCATTTTTTAACTCACTTCAAAAAAGAAAGAGTTCATATAAATTTTACCACCGCATAATCCAATCTTATGTGACCCGATTTTAAAAATTTTTATTTTGTTCAAAAGGACTTTATGCTAAGGACATTTATTTTGCAGCTCTTCATTTTCTCTGTATGTATGTAAGATTTAGAACAACGTCTGAAAAAATAATATTTTTTTAAGCCTGAACAGCACGTACAAATAGCTGCCGCCACATATGTTGCACAGCACGGTCTTAGAAAGCTAAAAGGCATTTTAATCCTGAACCAAATACATGACACAAACAAATACATTTATTTTAAAATTTGTATTTTCTCTGCGCCTCTGTTTCAACGAACACCAAAATAAGAGAATACCACATGGCCACCAAGAAGATTGACAAAACATACTGCAAAATTTGCGACAAAAAAAATTCTAGCAAAATAGAATAGAGTGAAATATAATTTAGCTTATGTTTTGTTTCAACCTGACAATTATCAGATTGCCTGTGAAATCTGAAAGAATATCAAAAGGATTATTTAGTAACCAAAAAAAAAGAGTTTCAAAAAAAATTAAGAGAAAAATTAAATGTATAAATTGAATGTATTCGGTGTTTTTTAAACTTATTAATTTAGTTCAGTGTCATTTAACAAACTAAAAGATTTTACTGGAAGACTGCAGTCTATAAAATTTGAATATAAATTTATTAGAGTTTTGCAAACTCGTTGAAGAGAAACATCAAATCTCTTCTTTGTTAATTACACTCAAATGCGGAATCACTATAAAAATTTAAACCAATTTACAAAATTCGCGTTTAATTTGTTAAGATTCGAGACTTCAACGTCTGCTGATGAAATTTTAAAGCGAGCAAATCTGACAATAATAAACCAAAACATGCACAAAAAACGAAATCTTGATATTGAAAACCTATTCTTAAAATGTGCAGGAGATTCAAAAGGATGTATATTTTTTGCCAAGAAAAAGAACAAATATTTCGGAAATAAATCAATAATTTGGCGAAAAAAAGTTTAACTTTGCAAATAGGTTATTTTTTAAGTTTTGCTTAAACACATTTTATTTATCTTGGTTTCATACTAATGGAAAATTTTTCCAAAATTTTAAATTAGAGAAAGATTTTTAATAAATACTTAAAAAAATTGCTTAAGTTTTTGTTAAACATTAATCGTACTTAAAATGAGAATTAATTTTATTAAAACAAAGAAAAAAATTAGTTTGACCTGAAAAAATTATTGGATTTGAAATTATTTCCCAGTGAGCATTTTATGAAATTAATGATCATATTCGAGTCTTTTTCGACTCCTCCCCGCGATTAAAA
The DNA here is from genome assembly GCA_947311025.1 of Lypha dubia. NCBI lineage: Eukaryota > Metazoa > Arthropoda > Insecta > Diptera > Tachinidae > Lypha > Lypha dubia. The sequence continues at coordinate 56,072,103 of OX371264.1, forward strand.
CAATCATTTATGCACTCATTTTCGAGTCGAAATTAACTGTTCTTCGGGAGAAAATGATTCCCTAGCCGCGACTCTTCTAGAAGAGTCTTTTATGACTCGCGTTTCTGATCAATTTCGACTCATTTTCGACACAGTTTGTGGTACAGTCAAATTTCGAGCATATGCCTGACCAATTTATGTTTGCGCACATCCTGTACATTTTATTTTTGTTTTTTAGCAAATCACTTTCTAAGCATTTCTGGGAATCATTTTCGAGTCTTATTTTAAGCGCTGATTAATCAGTTTTTGATCATCTAAGGGAGTCGAAAAGACTCAGTTTGGTGAAACAATCTTCCACATGCTGTCTGGGTTATTACGCTGAAAGCTAAATTTTTTTTTATTCCCAAGCTGTTCCATTAATTTAAAATGATTTAGTATTTTAAGAAACTTTGAATAATCAAAAATTGCTACAACATTTGCACAATTAGTATTTTTTATGATCCGTTCTTTCATCTAAATTTTCCAAACTAATTAAGTACTTAAGAGATAAAAAATGGTCAACAGGAAACTTCAAATGATCTCATACTATAAAAAACCCTTAGAAGCCAACGTATGCCAAAAAAATGAATTAAGATTATTTTTCTTTGATTTCCAGGCTATTTTATTTCATGTTTATCTTTGTTCCTCTGTTCTGTTGACAAAACAGGCCTTAATTCATTTCCATTTTATACGAAGAATTCTTTTTTTTTAATTTAAATTTCTATACCGTTCCTTTATTAATAAATCTTCATAGAAACGTTGATACATTTTTTTCGTTTTTTTGTTTTTTTATTTGTTGTATGTTTTTGTGTGCCAATATCCGGATTTCTTGTAAACATTTGATTATTGCTTCCTATTTTTCTCTATGTTGTGAGTGAGATTTAAGCATCGATCTATCAACGATACTCGTATAGTTGTCTCAAATATAGTTTTATTGATGTGAAAGCAAAAAAAAAAAAAAACAGAATGTGAAAAAATTGTATTTGAAAAATCATTCATCAGTTAAACAGATGCAAAAAGAGGGACTAGAAATTTTGTATCCGTAACCGGCAAAAAATGGCATTCAGACACTTTACTTGCTTAACATTCATTGATTCATCTTGACAATTTTATTATAGCTTTGTTTATTTCCACCTGAATTTTAAATCATAAGCTAAAAGCAACAATGCAGGAAGGAAGTCATATACACAACTTCAAAAATAAACACCTTTAGCATCCTTATCAGTGTCTACAAGTACAAGTGCTAGAGTGTGTGAAGAGACATGCATACATCTCGAAAGCAGTAAAATAAACGAATGCACTTTTTTTTTTTGTTGAACAGAACTAAAAAAATTTAATAGTGAATACAGGCATTGCTTAAAAATAAATAATATTTTATCTGAATTTGTTCTGCTTGTGTGAGACACCAATAATTTTTAAGGCAACTCAGTAGAAAAGTGTTGCAAAAGTTTTTTTCAGGCAAAACACCGACTTTAATGTAAAAAATCTATCAAATAGATTAGAAAATCGACACAACTTTGTAAAGGCATAAAACCCGATTCAATTTTATATAAAAAGTAGCTTTTACCCGTGACTTAGTTCACACTACATTTTATTAAAGGCATTAACCAAATTTATCGAAGACCCAAAGAGGTATTAAAAGTACCAACTTTTCTGCATTTTATACCCCACAAAGTGCACTGTATGTTAATGTAAAATTATAACTATAACAAAAAACAAAAAGTACTAAAAGTACCAATTTTTTTTCCCTTATTTTACCCCTCAGGAACTACACTGCATATTAATTTAAAAAAACTTGGTACAAAAAATTAACAAAAATTACCAAACGTACTAATTTGCCTTATATTTAGCATTAAAAAGTCAATATGGGTCACATGCTATCCAGTAAATCCATTAAAACTCAAATTCTCATATGAAAAAGTACCAAAAAAATGACTTAAGAAAGTACAAAAGTATAAGTTTTGTCATATTTTAGCCGTTATTTAACTTATAAAAAAAAAATTATAAAACTTTATTAGTACAGATATGAAGAGTACCAAATGTACCAATCATTTCCTCAAAGTTTTCGAAATGCTTCGATAATAAAATTTCTACGTCTTTTTTCTCGACGCCGTAATTATTTCTTCTTTGTTACAATTACATTGACAATAAAAGGTTTTCCAATAAGAGAGATATGATTTCTTCAAAAAAAAAAAAAAAAAAAACCCACAATTATTGTTAGCGAAATTCACAAGTTTTCTATTTAATGTGAAGTACAATCGATACAATTAAGTTCTAAATAAAACGTCATTCAAATGGCCTCTACGACTTTTTCTGCAGGAACGATTTCGATGAATCCAATTTTCGAGCACTTTTCAATATTGACTTGTAAAGCTTGAAGAGAGTCCGGTTTATTTCGATAATGACTTTAAATAACCCCACAAGAAATAGTCCAATGGTGTTAAATCACAATTTCTTGGAGGCCATTCAATATCACAATTTCTTGAAATAATCGAATCTCCAAACTTTTCTCGCAATAATTCAATTGTTGCATTGCTGTGTGAGACGTAGCCCCGTCTTGTTGGAACCAAATGTTTCAAGATCAACTTCTTCCAATTCCGGCCATAAAAACTTGGTGATCATAGATCTATAACGCTCTCCATTGACAGTAACGGTGTTACCAGCTTCATTTCGAAAGAAATACGGACCGCTGATTTCACCAAACCAAAAATCTCACCAAACTGTCAATTTAGGTGAATGTAATGGTTTTTCAATAAAATAATTTATCAAAATTTTTCACTATGCAAACTTGAAGACTTTCGGAGATGATGAAAACTAATATCTTATTATGGAAAATAAAAAAATTGGTAACACAGAAAATTTAAAATTTCTACATTTTCATCATCTATCATCTCAGCCAATACATTGCATAAGTATGGGTTATCTCCTGAGTGCTGGTCCTATCAAAAAAAAAATAATTTATATTCGCTGAAGTCCTTCTGTAACGACACAGCATACACCTTATCGAACCGACCGCCTATTGCCGAGGGAAACAAAACTAAGTAACTGAAAAATATAAATATTGTATGTAAAAAAAAACTACATAAATGTCATATTGCTTACAAATACATAAATAAAAACAAAAATGTCAAGTTTTTACAGTCAGGGAGGAAATTCTTGTTTATTTTTAGTTTTTCTTGCTGTGCAAAATATTAACCAACTTGACAGATTGCAAGGACCAGAGGCATATAAATATTTTGACAACTCACACTTAAACATATATACATATGTATGCGTGAAGATGTGTAAGCAAAAACACAAATGCAGTCCTGACAGTTGAAATATATGGCTTGCTTTCTTCATATCAATTCAGATTGCAGAGGCAAGTTGTATATGATAATGCTCTGAATACCTCATGAATATAAATTTTGTTAAATTTTTATAAAAATGTTTTTTTTCTTATTTTCTGTTGATTTATCCATTTATTTTTGCCATATGTGATTTAAGCAAACAGGTAAACACACAATATAAATAAAACTCATTCAGAAAGATATTCTTGCCTACAGTTGTACAAATAAATACCAACACATTCAGTTGTCCTGTTTAAATACTTCCGTTTTACTTCTTACGATGGGAGAGAGTCACTCAAAATGCAGCTGCTGTGTGAGTGTAGTGTATTTGACACAGCAACAACTTGAGAAGAGAATAAAAATCAGAAACTCAATTTCAGAAATAAACACAAAACAAGGACAATTCATTACAGAAACGTATTTATAATTAAATGGTATACACACAAACATACACACGCACACACGCACTGGCAAATGTATATCTATAAATATGAGTCAATGTGGAAACATATACATACATACAAAATAAAATTTTTGGAAGAAAAATCCATAAATTTACATTTTAATGGAGAGATTATTAAGAAATATTTTTTGAAAGAAACGGAAATAAACCCATATGTAAATACACACATACATACATACATACATACATACACAATGAAATAAAATGAATATTGCGAGCACCTTAATTATATATTCAACGTTTCTCATATACTCGTATGTATGCACATAAATAAATTTAAAAAAAAATTAATGTACGACGAAATCAGAATCAGGAAATAATTGCAAGAAATTCTTATCATACACTTACACATATTCAAAATTTACATACATATGTATTGCATATGTGCATATGCACAAATATGTACCCATTTCTAACCCTGCAGTTTTAAAAGTAGAAATTGACTCGAGATCGTTAGGCATTTCGCTAACGAAAAATCGACTAACTACTACAGTGGCCACAAGTAATGCAATACTTCGCCTTTTGACTGTCACACTCATGTACATATACACGCACTCAGTGAATGCGTAAATGATAATTCGTTCAACCACAATTTTTTTTTTTTCGATTCGAAAAAAGCTGTGCCCTTATTCCAAAGAAAATCAACAAAAAAATAAATAAAGATTTTATGAAAGTGTTATGATTTTGTGTTGGCGTCAGTTACAATTAGAATGTTAAATTTTTTAGTAAAAAAAAGCGTTTTTTTTAGAAAGGTAAAATGAGCATAAAAAAGAAAAAGAACAAATTATTGAAAATTTTAGAAATATCGAAAAAGAAATTTGATAAATAAACAAAAATTCAAAAAATATAAATTTCTGTAGTATTTTCATTAAGGAAATATCATTATTATCATTATTATTATCATCATTAGTGATCTAACTGCTACATTCTGACTAGCGAAATAGTTGGGGTTTGCTGACCAGTGCTCTCATCGGTCTGATCGTGTTAAGTGACTACCGTCAATGTCATCTCCATGTTAAAATCGTCAGTCGAGTGCATTCCTAGTAGTTAGGCTGGTAGTTAGTGGTAACGACTGGTAGTTAGCGAAATAGCTAGTCATTCGCTAGCTACGCCGATTTCAGGGATACGACAACAATATTTTTTCAATTTGTGTGCGTGCTGCTACCGCATAAATATAAAAATAATTGTCCAATTAAGAATTTTCCTTCATTCAATAGTAAATTAAATAAAAATGAAATGCTGCTTAATGAAATGCTGCGCATTTTACGAAAGAACGAATAAGAACAAGATTGTCCTTTTTGGACTTTTTACGAATTTCCGCAAAAAAATGAAACAGGCAAAGGAATACAATGATTGCCACAAAATACTATTATTGAATTATATGGTTCAAATAAATGTTTTCTAAATATAATGTTGTTGTCTTCTGTAACAGTAATAAACTTATGTTTAGTGAAAAGTTATATATAATATTATTTAAATTGACCATATTATATTGGTGCAAACTATTTTATTATTTTCTTAACCATATTATTGTTAAAAGTATGACATCAGCTATAAAACTATAATATGTTTAAATTAAAATAGCTTTCTTAGTTATTTCTTGTGTTGAATCTATAATACTCGTTAAATATAGTATTTAGCATTTTGTTATGTATTTTTGAATACGGAATTGTTGACTATAGTTTTACGAGTATACATAATTTTTTTGTGTGTTGTATTTTTTATAATTTACGACAATCGCTCAAAGCTAAAAAAACAAATTGTCAGGATAACAACCAGAACTTTTTTTTATTAGTTCTTAGTGAATGTAAAAAAGAGAAGAAGATTAAAAAAAATAAAAAATCATAGAACTTTTTGTTCAAAAATATACACGGTGAAAGGTGAAAAATTTCACTTCTTATTCACGATAGGGGTGATTAAGTATACGTATGGATAAACATTTTAAATTTATAACTAAAAAGGGAACAGGGAACAAAATTTTGACGACCTTCGTTCTTCTTTTATTTAACACACATTCAATTAATAGTATGTTTTTTAAAGCTTTAGTATTAAAGCTTAAGTATAAGTAGCACGAAACTAAATTTAAAACGTGATAAAATTGTGATTTTTTCGGAAATTTCATGTCGATATATTCAATATTGCAAAAGTTGAGCGAGTTCCTTTCTTAATTTAAAAACCTAAGTACTTGACTGGGATTATATATAATCCATTTAGAAAAATTATATTATTTAATTTAGTTCGATATCAGAATTTGTAAAATTTTTTATGTAATTTTTCAAATTTCGTGCGTTTTTGCAGTTTTATTTCCAAATTTTTGGTTTGGTCTACAAATTTTTCACCCAAAGTTTTTTGTCGGGTATACCAAAATGAATTGCTAAAATTTTGGTTTGAATTGAAATGCTGTAACACGCTTAATAGTAACTTGACTCAATTTGCGGACCGATTTTGAAAAATCTTTAGAGCTTATTTGCAGTTTGGTACCATAAATGCTCAATTATTTTTTTTTTTAATGGTTTGCTACTCTTTGGTCTTCTAACTATTTTTTGAGAATTTTCAAAATAAGTGGATCGGCAAACTACACGCCGAAAATATCAATTATCTTGCAGATCGATTTTAAAACAAATTACATTAATTTTCTCGCCCACGATTTCTTTCTTATAATAAAAATAATGTTTCTAACTTTCAGTTCGATTATCTAACCATAAACGCGTGTATTATATGTTTTTTTAACTAAAGGGTGGTTTTTATAGAGTACCATAACTTTGAGTTGGCATCACTGTTTTATTTGGGCACCCATTTAACAGCTGATAGTTGCTTTTTGTTTAGTTTGCTTTGAAATTTCATTGTGAATCGATTTACACCAGAGCAACGCGTGCAAACTGTTGAAATTTTTAAACAAAATAATTGTTTTATTCGTCAAACTCATCGTGCAGCGGGCGCTACAATTGATTTACTCAAAGAAACTTTTGATGAAAAAATAATTTCACGTAATGGGCCAATTAATTGGCCACCAAGATTGTGTAATTTAACCCCAATAGATTATTTTCTTTGGGGTTATGTTAAGTTACTTGTCTAATTCTATAAACCACAAAAAATTGAACTCCTGGAAATCAACATTCGAGGAGTTATCGGCGTAATATGGCTGCAAATGCTGCGAAAAGTTGCTGCAAATTGATATTTTAGATTGCACCTTCTACGCGCCAGCCATTAAACATTAATTGCATAAAAATTTCTTTCCAATAAAGCCCGTTTCATTGATATTAAAAATATATTTCCTTCTTTTATTATAATTTAAACTTGTGTCACTCTATAAAAAACACCTTTTATAACTTCTTTTTATTAATTTATTGAATTTATTTAGCTGTTTGTTTTTAGTTTTTGTTATTTTATGCTCTAAACTTTATAGTCTAAAAACATGAAGTATTTTTATATTTATGTGGGACTTGTTTCAGCAAACAATTATGTTGTTTTTAAAGTTTTATTTTAAATTCGCTAATTCTGAACCATTTCACGAAGTGTATTATTTTACTCATTTTCAGCACAATCTTTATGAAATTGACAATTCTAATAATTTTAATATCATCGCATTTAACATAAATTATGTAAAAAATCTAAGAATAAATTAAAATAATGTCCCTCGTTAAAGTGGCTCTACTCAACTTCATATTTTGTTTAGCTATTTTATTTATTTGCGACACTTTGTAAGTGCAAACAACTTTCAAAAACAAAGTTAATAAGTGTGCTTTGCTTATTTTGTTGCTATTGTTACTTTTCGGATTGTTGTTGAGTTTTTAAAATAATATATGCCCAAATAGCAAAAGTTGTTGGCAACAAAATGAATAAATCACTGAAGCTAACACCAAACAACAGCAGCAGGAGCAAAAAACACATACAAGCACACATGCATATTCACAAATCCAAAACAGTACAAACAAATAAGAAAGAACAAATAAACACTTTCAAACAAGCACACAAAAACACTCTTACAGAAGAATAACAAACAATTTGAGTGTTAAAAACTCTTGACTTTTTTGCCCGTATTTTAGCTAAAATGTTTTGTTATTGCACTATGGGGCGTTAGTTTATGTGGCTAATATTAAGCAGTTAAAAATATATGTTTTAGAATCCAGAAGAAAAATTTTAAATTTTTTTTTACAAAATAAAATTTTTTACATAACATACAAGCCTTTAACTTAATAAGTTTCATTCTATTATATGACATATTATGCAATAAACAATTAAAAAAAAATATATATTTTCTAGAAAATATTTCAAAGACTACAATCTGAAATTATATTCTCTGGAACAGTTACTCAAGCTTAAAGATTTATTAACAATATCCACATTAGCCAATTATATCATCATTCCCATAGTGCATCTAACAGTTGTTTGTATGGCTAAATATAGACAATCACAATGTTTGTGTTCTAGAGTATGTGAGCGCGAGTGTATAAGAAGGATTAGGTAAATGTTTATTTATGTCTGCTTACAAGAGTGTAAATGTGTTTCTTTGTATGTGTAAGTTGAAAAATATTTGTATATTTGTGACAACTGTCAGACGCAAATGTAAATCAAATTGTGTATTGAATAGGCCAAATACTTGTGTGACTTATACAATCCACTTCTTTTCCAACCGCATTGCTTCAAGAAGCAAGTAAAAAAAAGCTATTCAAGGAAGTGACACAAGGCAGAAAACATTACTGCAGATTGTGAATTTGTTTTAACCAGAGTTCGTTACACTTGAAGGATTTGAAAACACATAAAAAATGAGCAAGAAAAATAAATATACAAAAACCGAAAACAAATATAACACTTTGTTAGCTAATGGTGTTGCTGGCCTACATTTGTCCTGTTTTTATTTATTTTATTTTTTTTTTTCTTTGAAGAGTTTAAATGGATGTAAGAAAATATTTTTTATTTTAGAAAATAAAAAACAAATTGTTATTTATTGTTTTTATTTTATTGTGTCTACACTTTACGATTTATTGTGTATTTATTAAGTATTTACAAATAATTGCATACTTTTCAGCCTAGTAAAATATTTATAGCTAATAGCATACTTTAAGGTGGTTTTAATTTGTTTGTTTGGTTTTTAGATTTTATTTTGATTGCTTTATTTGCTTTGGGTCTGTGCTAATCAATATATTTTAAAAGACTTGACATTTATTTCAAATCTAAAAAAATTTTAAATTTATTATGTGAGCTATTAATTTTAAAAGTGGCTTAATTTATTTTATCAAAAAGGTAAATGTTTGTTATTAAAATAACTAGAAATAAACATAAATACCAAATAAATGGCAAGATTAATCGAAGAAAATTTAATGCAGCATCGCGAAAAAAGGATAAAGGATAATTTCAAAAATTCAATTCAATTAGAGCAGTGTTGGCCAAAAAGAGAATCTCGGTAGTAGTAGTGTTTATGAGTTTGTATTAAAGTTAATAATTGTGAACTAAATGCACCAACATAACACAAAACCGACATTGAATTTTTTTCTGTTTGTTTCGTATAAATGTTGAGATAAATGAACAAATTTTTATGTTAATAAATTACCCCAAAATAACTTATCAAAACTTAAAAAAATTTAAACTTACATATGAAAAGTAATATTATCAGGCTCAAGTTCAGTTTTTATTGAATTAATGAAAATTCAAAATTACTAAGAGTTTTTTGTGTTGGAAAATATTATTATTTATATCCAATCAGTTTTTAGCAGAACGTATCAGTACTGATTTCAAGGCCGCTACACCTCTCATCAGCGTTCAAATGTCCATCTTTACAATTTTCGTAAAGTGGATACTAAGTGAGAAGAATATCAACTATTTAACCAGTTTTCAACAGAAATAGAATATGAGAATTAATTTTTAATTCAATTTTTATTCTACAATGAAACAGTGCTGGTTAGTACGAAATTCCCTCATTACTGGTCACAGTAATATGTGAATTTCCCTAATATAGAGTAAAAACAACAAAAACTTTAAAATACAAAGTAGAATACTTTGATGATAACGGACTATGAGTTTGTGTTGATTATTAGTTCCAAACAGTAATGAGGGAATTTCGTACTAACCAGCACTGTTTCATTGTAGAATAAAAATTGAATTAAAAATTAATTCTCATATTCTATTTCTGTTGAAAACTGGTTAAATAGTTGATATTCTTCTCACTTAGTATCCACTTTACGAAAATTGTAAAGATGGACATTTGAACGCTGATGAGAGGTGTAGCGGCCTTGAAATCAGTACTGATACGTTCTGCTAAAAACTGATTGGATATAAATAATAATATTTTCCAACACAAAAAACTCTTAGTAATTTTGAATTTTCATTAATTCAATAAAAACTGAACTTGAGCCTGATAATATTACTTTTCATATGTAAATCATAAATAAGTTCAAATAATAATTACGTTTATTCGTAATAATAATATAAAAATATTAATTCCGCTTGGGCACGAGCTATAAATACCCTAATAACAGGGGTCACAGTAATATGTGAATTTCCCTAATATAGAGTAAAAACAACAAAAACGTTAAAATACAAAGTAGAATACTTTGATGATAACGGACTATGAGTTTGTGTTGATTATTAGTTCCAAACAGTAATGAGGGAATTTCGTACTAACCAGCACTGTTTCATTGTAGAATAAAAATTGAATTAAAAATTAATTCTCATATTCTATTTCTGTTGAAAACTGGTTAAATAGTTGATATTCTTCTCACTTAGTATCCACTTTACGAAAATTGTAAAGATGGACATTTGAACGCTGATGAGAGGTGTAGCGGCCTTGAAATCAGTACTGATACGTTCTGCTAAAAACTGATTGGATATAAATAATAATATTTTCCAACACAAAAAACTCTTAGTAATTTTGAATTTTCATTAATTCAATAAAAACTGAACTTGAGCCTGATAATATTACTTTTCATATGTAAATCATAAATAAGTTCAAATAATAATTACGTTTATTCGTAATAATAATATAAAAATATTAATTCCGCTTGGGCACGAGCTATAAATACCCTAATAACAGGGGTCACAGTAATATGTGAATTTCCCTAATATAGAGTAAAAACAACAAAAACGTTAAAATACAAAGTAGAATACTTTGATGATAACGGACTATGAGTTTGTGTTGATTATTAGTTCCAAACAGTAATGAGGGAATTTCGTACTAACCAGCACTGTTTCATTGTAGAATAAAAATTGAATTAAAAATTAATTCTCATATTCTATTTCTGTTGAAAACTGGTTAAATAGTTGATATTCTTCTCACTTAGTATCCACTTTACGAAAATTGTAAAGATGGACATTTGAACGCTGATGAGAGGTGTAGCGGCCTTGAAATCAGTACTGATACGTTCTGCTAAAAACTGATTGGATATAAATAATAATATTTTCCAACACAAAAAACTCTTAGTAATTTTGAATTTTCATTAATTCAATAAAAACTGAACTTGAGCCTGATAATATTACTTTTCATATGTAAATCATAAATAAGTTCAAATAATAATTACGTTTATTCGTAATAATAATATAAAAATAAAAATTTAAACTTTTAATGGTTGGTATGTTCACAGAAATTAAAAAAATTATCATTGAACAAAAGGAAAAATTACTTTCCTACAGTCATCCTTATAATTACTTTATTTTTTCTAACAATCGCGTATAAGTTGTAATCTTAAATAAAATAAAGTAATTATGCATTGTGAGTAGTGAGTAGTTTTATTTTCATTCGGTTGTATACATATAAGAAGGCAAATGATGTTCCGCACTTTGGTGCCCATTTGGTCTTCGCTGATTTAGAGGTTGAGCATAGACCTAGCAACATGTCAACGATCCAATTTTAAATATTCTAAGATTAAATATTATGGTTTTATGTGCAATAGGGACACTCGAAAAAAAACTGAATTCATACTTTAGTAAATATACTAAATATAAGGTTTTCCAATAGGGATGATATGATTTTGAAGTAACGTTTCGGCCATTTTTAATGTGTCATGATCTGTCATTTGTTTTTCATTGTATTCAGTGGTGTTTGCTATCTCATCATGGAGAGATGTACGCAAGAAAAACGTTTACAAATTATTCAGTTTTATTTTAAAAATAATCGTTCTCCAATTGCAACTTTTCGTGCGCTTTTACCATTTTATGGTCGTAATAATCGTCCAAGTGTGCTCGTTGAATATTTTGAGGTTACATTTTCTTTACTGGTGCGAAGAACAACTTGAAAACGATAACGATTTTTTTAAGAAAATCATCTTTTCCGATGAGGCTCACTTACATCTGAGTGATAAACAAAATTGTCGATTCTGGTTCGAAGAAAATCCACAAATTATTCATAAAAAACCATTACATCCACCTAAATTGACAGTTTGGTGCGGTTTTTAGTCTGGTGGAATAATCGGCCCGTACTTCTTTCGAAGTGAAGCTGGTAACACCGTTACCGCTAACGGAGAGCGGTATGGGTCGATGCTTACCACCGAAATTGAAAGCATTGGTTCCAACAATACGGGGCTACCTGCCACACAGCAAATGCAACAATTGAATTATTGCGAGAAAAGTTTGGAGATTCGATTATTTAAAAAAATTGTGATATTGAATGGCATCCAAGAAGTTATGATTTAACACCATTAGACTATTTCTTGTGGGGTTATTTGAAGTCATTGGTCTTTCGAAATAAACCAGACTTTACAAGTCAATATCGAACGTTTCATTCATGACACACGACTTCTTTTAGTGAAAAAGTGCTCGAAAATTGGGTTCATCGCATTCGTTCCTTCAAAAGAAGTCGTGGAGGCCATTATAATGACGTTTTATTAAGAACTTAATTGGATCGATTGTACTTCACATTAAATAAAAAAACTTTTGAATTTCCTTAACAATAAGTGTGTTTTTTTTAAGAAATCATATCAGTCTTATTGGAAAACCTTAATGACATCTAAATTTGAAAAAAATATACAATCGTCATTTTTCGAAGTTGGTTCAAAATATAAAATAACATCGCGTTAATTTTTTGATTATAGAAAATGTTTTACTTTTTTTCGTTTGTCTCGTTAAAGATCTGATAGACAACCTAAAATATTCATTTAGCACAAAATTAGGAAGAGATAAGAAGAACAGTTGAAGTATATGTGAAAGCGCATAGAGAAAGGGACCTAAGGGTAAAAAATCAATTTTCACTTTTTTTTTTTTGATGTGGACAACATCTTAGCATCGAATGAGACCGATCCCATGCCCCAAAAGTGTTCCCTCCCAGAGATATGCGCGTTTTATTAAAGTGATGGTACACCAAAGATACACGTATTTAAATCTTTAAAATGGCTCCCCTGAACAAAACCGGTTTTCACCCTTAGGTCCCTTTCTATTTTGCACGTCACATATGGTTTTAATAAAAACAACTATTTACAATAAATCTACATACCTATTTATATAAAATCATAATATCCACTTAGTTTTATTACATCCTTTAAAATTGAATGTTATTTAAGATCTGTATATATTTCATATTTCTACAAAATGTATGCAGTTGCTGTTTTGTTTTATTAATTCATATACACATTTCGTCATTAGATATAAAATTTATGGTTATCTACCACATCTTTGCCATTTCACATGAAGATCTCATAATTTTTTTTTTTTTGTATGTTTATTTAACACGCTCTCATATCCAACCCACAGCATCATTAGAAAGTGCATCTCGTGTTAAATATATTTATGACTTTATATATTTTCTCTTATATTGTGAAAGCAGTAAAAAAGAGAAAATATATTTATAAATTTTGATTTTTTTAGTCACAAACACATTGCAAGTATTACCACAATTATTTGAATACATACTTAGAGTAGCTAGAGAACTTGTGTATACGTGTGTGTGTTAGTGTGGTTGTGTTGTTAAAGTTTCATTATTTCTCTACTCATATTTTTCCTTTTATGCATAATAATATCATGAAATCAGGGAACTTGTTTATCAAGAGCACATCCCTTTGTGGTCGATATGTCAGCACCACGCATACAGAGAGAATTCATACTTTAGCCGTAGTGTTCGAATGTGGAATAAACTCCCCGCAGAGGTCTTTCCTGCCACTTTCAGTGTGTTAGGGTTCAAATCGAATGTCCACAAACACTACTCCCTTTATCCTCTTTCGCAAAACCTATTTTGCTAGTTCCGGCTCAATGCTTTGCATATGTAGGGGTTATCCCCTGAGTGCTGGTCCTAATTAAAAAAAAAAAAAAAAAAATCTGTCTGCCAAAATTATTTATTATAAATTCTTTTTGATCATTTAATAGTGTGTTTTCATAAAGTTTACATCACTATTCGGTGATTTACTAGGAAACATTGTAGATGTGTACAGCATACATGCATGTATGTAGGTAGGAGGGCTTAAAAATGATAAATCTTTGCGACCAAAGCCCTTGTAATTCCTAACATACATTTGTGAGCGAAATTAAATAGAGAGAACAAATAAATAGAATTTATTTTTAAGTCAGTCATGCCATAAAAAGGAACAGTGCAAAAATAGGAAATTTCTTCGTAACAATACAAAACATTTTAACCGAGTTTGTAGTTGGCAAAAAAAAAAACTACGTTAACATGATGTATATTTGTCATATAAGGAAGCGTATGTGCATGTGCAAGGATATACAGAGTCTTACATACGAAAAAAAATAAATGAACTGTTTACTGAATGTTGAACAGTTTTAAAAAGTGGAAAATGACTAGTAACATTTGCCCTTTAAACAAATTGACATTGTTGACAATCTGCTGATCCATTTTAGTCCATTTGCTGTTATTGATTTTTTTGTCTTCTTTTTTTATAATGAATTTGTGGAAAGACGACGGAAGTTTCTTTTAATACCATTTTCTGTTTTGACTTTTATTATGGGAAAATGAAATAAAATCATGATAAGCTTGTCAGCTAGAATTTATTACGATGAAAAGAAAAGAGAGGCCAACAAGTAAAATAGCATACAACGTCTTAAGGAGGACTAAATGAAAATGCACCAATTTAAACATACACTAAAGTACAATTGGGGCAAAAGAATTTTAAATAAAGTTCAAATATTAAGAAATTTAAATTTTAAAAATATTCCAAAGTGGTTAAAATTCGCCACTACCTTAAAAGAGGCTGAAGGAAAAAGCTCCTGTTTAAACAATTTACAAACTGTACTTCCTAAAACAGAAAACATCTCTCGAATAACTCAAATACTCTTAAACTTTTGGATTTGCAAAAGTAAAAATCAGCCATTTCACACCACTCAAATCCGATAGAAAGTTCATTCAATTGCAAAAGTTGAGTCTTCAGAAAATGAAAACGAAAATTATATTTGCATCCAAACAACTTTTTGAATTCAAAATAGAATTGACAATGAATATTTCTAATAACTTAATTTAAAGTAAACCTTAAAAAAATGTATACTATGTATCAGTAAAATAAACTTTGCATGCTGATGAAAAAGCTTAATGTGAGCCTTATTAATGAAAGAACAATTTAAGCAAACGAATGTATAAATAAATGCATCACTTTAAAATCGAAATACAAAATAAACGGAATCTAAAGACTGTAAAGGAAAAAGGATCTGCATACAAATACGAAATAGAAATAATTTTAAAAATATAAATTCAACACCCCGTTAAAGGAAATAGAATTAAAAGCTTCCTTAGTTCCAATTCAAACTATCCAAGTCTTATTGCAAAATTTATCACGATTTCTTCTTTGAACTTTCATTGGCATTCACACAGCGCTCGTCTTATTGCTTAAACTGTTCTTCATTTTGTATGAATGTATGTATGTACTAGTGATGTTACGAATATCAATTTTTAGTATTCGCGAATACGAATATTTAAAACAGTATTCGCCGAATACGAATACGAATACGAATACGAATACGAATATTTCTTTTGAGGTTTATATTTCAAATTTAATTGGAAAAAATCCCTGCCTTTGCGTTAGTAACTATAAATGAAAAAAAAATTTAGTGATTTAACATTATTATTGCATTAAGATGCCGAATTTGAAAACCTCTACAGAAAATTTTTTAATTATTTTACTTACATACTTTCAGATTTCGTTTTTCTAACTCTGTTTGGGTTTTTAATTAATAATTCAGTGCTGTTTAGCGAACATATTTTTGCAGAAGGCGCATCCACCTGTGTCAGTGGAATTTCATATATAAAAAGTTTTAGTTTGATTCCTGTAGCTTTCCACCCTTATACATTTACATATAAACAGAATCAAAACATCTCACCGAGTTTCTTTAAATATCATGCATTTAAGTTATACGAGTATATTCCAATTTATTGCCGATAGATGATGTACTTTGTTCAATTCACTGCTGCGAAAGCATTTTTAATTTTATTAATACATTTGAGACAACTTAAATTATAATTTATATATATTTTTGTTTGTTTTTTAAGAAGGTTATTACTTTGCGTGAAATACAATGGTTTTTTAATAAAAATTAATATATTATTTTACATTTTATGTACTTTTTTTTAACTTTTGTATGATTTTTTTTTGGAAAATGTATGGGAAAATTATTCGAAAAATATTCGCTTGAATTTGGCGAATACGAATACGAATACGAATATCTTAAAACAGGCGAATAGTCGAATAGTCGAATACGAATACGAGTATTCGTAACATCACTAGTATGTACATATGTATACCTACTTAACACTACGAATATGAAAACAAAACGAATTTCATAAGTACATGAAAGGGTGTACTCTTTTCTTTTCCCCCTGTCTCTCTCTCTCTCTCTCACACTCAAAAAAGCTAAAAAGCTTAAAAATAACACTAGCATAGTGTGAATTGGACCTTAGACACAGAACTGCAGAAATATAATAAAGAACTTCACACATTTGCAGTTGTCTGTTTGCTTCAATATCTTTGCTAACCTCAGTGTGTCAGTTTTAGAAAATAACTAAAATGTCCAGCACACAAATATAATTGTAAATTATTAATTCAAACATGTCGTCTAACATTTGTAAGTTCAATTGGAAAATTTAATAACTTTTGTACTTTTTATTTTGTGTCGTTTAAACCACATGATGGGTCGGCTGGGAGCGAGGGTGTGTAACATGACCTCCTTGTTAAATTAATTATTTTCTACAATGAAAGTTTTTGTTTTTGTTATTTGCCTTTTTATTCTTGTTCTGAATTGAAACTTGAACAACTCTTCGGCCACAGACATTTTTCCAACTCACTTGTTAAGTTTAATTTAAATTACCACACTATTAAATAATGACCACAAAGGCATTTAAATTAAATGTTCTATTAAATAGAGATTTGTGTCAAATTGTGGGTTACTTAAGTTTCACTTTTTAGGCGGTTAATTGTAAAAACAAAATACAAAAAAAACCTTGTTGGCTTAAGTTATTTAAAATAAAATTTATATGCTTGAAAAATATATTTAAATTATTGGGTCAAAGATTTACTTGTTATTAATGCAGAGATTGGCGACGAAGAAATTTTAAATATGAAAATAAATCAGACATTTTTGGATACTCCAAGCTGCCCCGATGCTACTGAGTTTGCAGCTTGGCTCACCTCGTACTGGTGACAACAAAGGGATTTCGCAAAGATTGTACGACTTTAAAAAACTCTTGTTCGTTGAGTCAAAAGCAAACTTTTTACTATTTCGGAAAAAGAGAGTATTAGAAAAATGATACTCACTTTACTGTGATACAAAGTTTAATAAAAAATTTAAAATAAGTCCATTTAATTAATTATTTGGATATTATAAAAAAAAAATTTGCAAAAGTTTATGAGGGAAAATTTTTGTAACAAAAATCAGCTTTTCGAACGTCGTTTTCCAATTCCAAATCTGCAATCAGCAAATATATGAACCCACCTTGTGGCCTGCCTTGTATGCTTTACAGTAGTTTAAAAAATATTATCTGCACCTGACAAAAAAATACCACAAAAATGGTAGAATATCTCATTTTTGGGATTTTAAAATTTTGTTTCTTACGAATTGTTAATATAACTTTTTTGTATTTTCTTTACAATTAATACATAATTTCCCACCTAAGTGCTAATTTTTAGACGAAAATATTGATAAATACAAAAAATTTTTGTAGCATTGTGCTGCTAATAAAGAGTGTTTTTTATAGAGTGACTAATCGGACAAAACTTAACGCAAATTGTTTCTTTTGAGCAAATCTGTATCTTCAATATCTCGAAAACTTATTGTCATTTTTTAATAATTTTTTTTTTTTTATAAAAGATGACGGTCTCAGATTAAATATGAATTAATTAATAAAGGGTGTTTTTTTATAGAGTGACAAAACTTTTAATCATAATAAAACAGGGAAATATATTTTTAATATCAATGAAACGGGCTTTATTGGAAAGAAAATTTTATGAAAGTATGATAAATTATTTAAATATGATTTCTTCCATGTGGCCGAGGCCGCCATGACTGGCGCGTAGAAGGTGCAATCTGGAACACCAATTTTCAACAACTTTTCGCAGCATTTGCAGCCGTATTTCGCCGATAACTCTTCGAATGTTAATTTCCAGATGTTCAATTGTTTGTGGTTTATCCACGTAGACAAGTGACTTAACATAACCCCATAACGCGTCCGCTGCACGATGAGTGTAATGAATAGAACAATTATTTTGATTAAAAATTTCAACAATTTGCACACGCTGCTCTGGTGTAAGTCGATTCATAATGAAATTTCAAAGCAAACTAAACAAAAAACAACTATCAGCTTTTAAATGGGTGCTCCAATAAAACAGTGATGCCAACTCAAAGTTGTAACACTCTATAAAACACACCCTTTATATTAAAAAAAACATTTTTCATAAATAAAAATTTTTCGCAAAAATTTTATTATATAAAAAGTTTTCCAATAAGAGTGATATGATTTCTTTTAAAAAAAAAACACACTTATTGTTAAGGAAATTCAAAAGTTTTTTATTTAATGTGAAGTACAATCGATATAATTAAGTTTTAATTTAAATGTGAATCAAATGGCCTCCACGACTTCTTCTCCAGGAACGAATTCGATGAACCCAATTTTCGAGCACTTTTTCCAATGACTTTAAATAACCCTACAAGAAATAGTCAATTGGTGTTAAATCTCAACTTCTTGGAGGCCATTCAATGTCACAATTTCTTGAAATAATCGAATCTCCAAACTTTTCTCGCAATAAATTAATTGTTGCATTTGCTTTGTGGCAAAATCAGAAAATTCACGACGTTCACGGTTGTCCAATGGTTTTAGTTCTTGAGTGAGAAAAATTGTATACGGATGCAAAGCCAAATCCTTTCTCACAATTCGCCAGGTTGTGGTTTGAGACAGTCCCAATTGTTGAGAACGTCTTGGAATCGACAAATTGCGGTCTTCAGCAACACTTGCCTGAACGACAGCAATATTTGCATTACTTCGAGCGGTTCTTTGTCTTATTGGCACTTGAACATTTATGTAAAGAAAATGTAAGCTCAAAGTTTTCAAAAATTCGACGAATAGCGAGAACACTTGGAAGATTATTAGGACCATAAAATAGCAAAAGCGCACGAAAAGTTTCAATTGGATAATAAAACTGAATAATTTGTAAACGTTGTTCTTGCGTCAATCTCTCCATGATGCAATTTTTAATACTACTGAATACAATGAAATACAATTGACAGATAATGACATATTACAAATGGCCGAAACGTCACTTCAAAATCATAACATCCCTATTGGAAAACCTTTTATTTTGTGTCCAATTTTAATTGTTTATGTTACTGTTTTTAACTATGCTGTTTATATGGTAAATTTTCTTTATTTTTGTGATTCAAATTAAACAAATTAATTTCATATATTTTCTCAACTTTTCGTCAGCTTTTTTCTGACGTCTTCAGTAGAAGTTTTTATTTATATTTTATTTAATTTTCTGTTTACATTATTAAGCAAATTATAAAAACTGAACTACACGAATAATTAAGTGTATAATTTAAATAATAATAATAATAATAATCACCCCTATCGTGAATAAATTTCCACATGAAATTTTTTCATTTTTCACGTATTTGCAATCGTGAACAACTCGCATGAAAATATTTTATTCAGTCCAGAATAACAACGTGAAAAATGTTCACTGAAAAAAATTCCCCTTATTGTGAATAAATATTTCGGTCGAAATTTTTTCACTTCTCACATTGATGTTTTCACTTTATTTTTGATGGGGAATAGAACAGAAATTACATTGATTTCTGCTTATAATTCCAATATTAAACTTTAAAAAGTTTATTTTAATGAAAAGATCTGATAATAAGACACAAACTGATGTATTCCTCAACAAAATTCAAAAAACAGGCCCTATTGCCTGCAGATTTGTGAAGCTTTAATTTGTTGGCTTTCCAAAAAGTAGCCAAATTATTTTACCACATAAAAGTTAGAATGCAATAAACAAACGGAGAAACCAAACTAAAGCTCCAATACTGAATACATACATATTTAACTTTGATGTTTTAAGTTTTCTTTAAAATAAATATGTCCGTGTATATTTTTTGAACAAAAAGTTCTAGATATTTTATTTTTTTAAACTTCTTCCCTTTTTTACATTCACTGCGAAATGATACCATTTTTCCCTTCGAGTGGGGTTCCGCACACGAGATGAATTTTTAAGCCGCAAAATTTTTGTTCTTTTTTTTACACACGAGACTAATTCAACTGGCATAAAATGTATACGTGTACTCAGCTTTGTGTGTGTTAGTGTTTTTTGTATTCGTAAGTGTGTATGTATTAGTTTTGTGCTGCTTGTGCGGGTATGAGGCTGGTTGAAAAATTGTTCCAACGAAAAACCGCTCTCTTCACCCCTCTCGCCTAAAAACTCTCATGTTATGCCAGCATAATTAGACTCGTCTGCGGAACACCAGTGGAATTAAAATTTCACGTGAACAAAAATTTCACTTCTTATTCACGATGAATAGGGGTGAATAATAAATAATAATAGAAAATATCACAAATCACACTTAAGCTGAATTCACCCATTGTTTCCGAACAAAATTTTTGTCCGGACAAAATTTTTTGTTCTGAAACAATTTTGCAACACGATTCACTCATTTCGAACAATTTGTCTGGAAAATCAAAGCTACCGTATGAAATACATGTGTTTTATTAAATTTATAAGGTGGCAGTACAGTGACAGATGAATTTAATTTGGTGTTTTATTTGTCAAACGCACTTATTTTTTACTGTTTAATAAGAAAATTACATGTAAAAAAAAATTAATAAAAGTCAGTTAGTTTTTTTACTAGCAATTGAGCTTTACTTTATTTTTATTTTACTGGATATAAGTTACTATGTGCTTTTATTATACATACTTATAACATTATGTGGCAGCTCGCTTCAACTTTGGCTGAGAAAATAAAATAGGTGGCAGCTTATTTCAACTTTGTCCGGACAAAATTTAAAATTAAACCAATTCAACCAAAAAATGTTCCGAACAAATTTTGTTCTCTTTTTCTCTCACTCTCAAAAAGAGAAACCTCAAACTTCATATAAAAAAAATTTTGTCCGGACAAAAATTTTGTTCCGAAACAATGGGTGAATCCAGCTTTAGAAAGAAATATCACAGAACTTTACTTGTCAGGTTATTGCAATGGAAAATTGTTTTCATTTGTTGTTGTGTGGCCGGCATGACCACATCCCTAGATTTTTAATATTATTTTCTAATGCTAGAAAACCTTTTATGCTTATGCAGTAACTTAAATTTTGAAAAAAATACTTCCAACTTAAGAAGAAAATAAAATCGTATTTTTAAAGCTGCAGTGTACCACGAAAATCAAATTTCCACTTTCTTTAAGAATTCTGTATAGTTCGACTAATTATTATAATTGTTCCCAAGAACGATTAAAATTAAATCCCATCATTCGTCTGATTAGCATTGAATTTTGAAAAAAGTCCTTGTGTAAAATATATTTTCTCACAAGTCTTTTCAATTAACAATAAGCCGAAATTCACAAGGGTATTATGTCTCTCATGTAACGAAGTATGTAAATTATTCATGTAACTTAATGCAATACTGTTTGAAGAGATTTAAGCTTTCACACATTTATTGTTATTGTTCGAACAAAATATACTCTTATACTCTCAATCCATGTGTTGTTGTCATTATTGTGCAATTATTTTATAAAGGTATTGAAAACATTTTAAGGTTTCAATTACACATTATCAAGTACATATTACGAGTACCACTTTATAATTGTTGCCACTTATGGAGTTGACTTTATTAAAGTTGCATACTCGTACATAAAGCTATAATTAATCGTAAAATGGTTTTGTTTATATAAGACTCGAAGTGTAATCCAATATCCTTACACATTCCAATTATAACACTTCAATTAACTCAAGCAATTAGCTTCACTAAAGAAGGGCACACGACGTGAAAAAAAAGTGAATTCAATTAATAAAAGGTGAAGGGATAACTGATGTCGACATACCACTAAAAGACAAAGAAAAAACAAATTGAATACCGCAACAAAGATAAATACAATGAGGTATTAAACCACAACAATAGCAACAGCTATCTGTAGTATATCAGCAATAATGCTGGCCACATAATCGTTGTTTATATTGGCTTTTAACCCCTGTGCACATAATACTAGCTAAACACTTTGAATCAATGATGTTTTAAAAATATCGCAGCGCATCTGTGTTTGTGTATGTGCTGCGCTGGCTAAACTGATGAGCTGTGAATCAGAGACGCCAAAGGATAAAATTATTATTTTAGTACCAACATTTTTTTTTGAAACCCTCAAAATAACCTATTTTCAATTGACCAAATAATTCGTATATATGTACCATACATGTATTTTTTATTTTTGGACATTGTCAGCCGTTTCATACAGTTTAATTCCGATCGAAACTGGTTCCAATTCCGAAAGTTGAGTCCTTAGAAAACGAATAACGAAAATAATTTTTTAACATCAAAGTGGAGTTGGCCATAAATTTTTCATATAATTTTATAGGAAGCCAAAGTATATGAATATCAAGTACATTCATTGCGGAAAAAATAAAAAACAACAGGCTTTTTGTTTGTGTAAAATAAATTTATTGTAAAGGAATGATTCCTTTTTGAAAGAAGCTACGAATCATAAACTCCTTTGAAATTTTTTTAAAACATTCAAAAGCTTTTTAATAATGATTCTACTTCTAGTGAAAACTGTGAATTAAAAAATTGCTTTTCTTTAAATCAACAATAAATTCACTCAAAATTTAATTCAATTAGATAATCTTTTTAGTGATGTGAATGCATGCGAGTATATTTTATTCATGAGAAATTTTAATTCGTGTTTTAATTAAATTCATATTTTGCGTAAAATTAATCAATTAAACTTTTTGTAAATCATTTTGAATTAAAAACCAAATTTTAATCATTCTTTTACAGCTCTGCTCAGCAGGTCTTAAAGAAAATTGTGAAAAGAAATATCAAAATATTTTGACAATATTCAATGAAAATATTTATAAAAAAAACACGATCAGCTGTGCTCATGCATGTACTTTGTAGGAAATAATGAAAAATGTGTACACTTTTAGGTCCGTCAGTTAAATTATCTTTTCTAATTAAAAAAAGTTTAATGTGAGTTTTGTTAGTTGAAACAAAACTTTATCACGGTAAAATCAAATTATAAAATAATCTTAACAACACAAAAAAACTCTTAGTAATTTTGAATTTTCATTAATTTAATAAAACTGAACTTGAACCTGATAATATTGCTTTTCATATGTTAATAAATTTAACTGATACAAATTTTTAACCAATATATGGTTAAGAGAACAACTAATATATGTTTAGGAAAATCGTTTTTCGTGGTGTATCTTGGAGATTTTTTATACCTCGAACATAAGAATTTTAAGATTTCCTCTGTCCTTTCATTATAAAAATGTAAAAAAAGTCTGTGCAATATTTCACTTAAATTAAACGATTTTTTTTAATAAGTTCTGGCGCATTGATTTGTTGTTCCCCCTTTTCTAGTTTGTAATCGCATTGTTTGATTAAAAATAAAAAATGTGCAATTTATTCATTACAAATAGGTCTCAGTCGTGTGCACTATGAAAAACTATAAGTAAATGTGTATTAAAAAATTTATTTTCTTTTAAGTTAATGAACTATAAAGTTGTTTTTTGCTGCACAACATAGGAAAGTCTATGTTGCGAGTGTGTATGCAATTGGTTGTAAAAATCAATATTGTGTAATAACAGTTTTTTTTTTGTAATTAAAAAACTTATTTATTTTAGAGAAATTTTTTTAAGTGCATATTACAAGTACAGGGTTTGTGAGATACTCTTAAATAAAATACATTTAAAATTGATAATTAAAAAATTTAATTTATTAATTAACTGAAAATAACTTAAATATAGAATATAATGATCAGAAGTGATTTTGAATTAAAAAACTATCTAATGAAATAAAAGTTAATACTCTTAAGCTACGTTCACATTTATCAAATATTAGTCGAAAAAAATGTAACCAAAAAAGAAACTAAAAATTTATTTCTTTTAATTCCAATATTTTCTGAATTATGGGTTCGCATTTTTTAAACTGTTTAAAAATACTTTTTTGTGGAATAATTAATTTTATTTTGTAACATAAAAACCAAGTTAAATGACATTATCCGTAAGCAAATTTGGACAAATATTTGATAAATGTGAACGTAGCTTTAGTAATATTAAATACTTAAATCTTTATTATTGGGTTGAAAATATAATTAAAAATGTTTGATTGTTATGAAGAAACATATTAAATAATGAATCATTTTAAATATTTAATGACGTTAAAACAAATATGACATAAATAAAATATTTGGAAAAATATTAATATTATTATTTTATTATAAACAAGGTTATTAGTGAGTGAAACCACCTACAAACTTTGGCAAGTCGCACCTAAATTTTGAGCTAAACTTTTATTACAAGATTGGAAATTTTTTACTGAGAATTTTGTAAAAAGTTTTACTATGGGTGAAATAAAATCTCCTTAAACAAGGTTACGTAAAATGTAAAGTCCAAAATATTAAAAAATATGCACTAAAAAATTCATAATTAATTATAATATTAAAATTGTTAATGAAAAATATTTCTTTAGTTAGAAAAATACTTGAGAATACCAAAACTCTTTTTTTTTTTGCTTTTTTTTATAAAATTAAATAATTTATTGGTTCCTTTTTGTAAAAAAAAATTTATGCAAACATTAACTAAAAAGTGGTCTATACGAGTATATGGTATGTTACCGGATATATGCAAAATAATAAGAAGTATTTAACCTTCTTGAAATTTCTATATATGGTACATAGGTATATTTAATATGCACCTATCATGTAGGGCCACAGTTTAAACTACTAAACGGCGTCAAACTCATCGAGCAGTTCTTCCATTTTATGGCGTACATAATCGTTCTTCAGACCGGCTAATTCGAGGAACACCAAGATCATGTGATTTAATTCAGAGCTGTAAAAAGCTGCAATCAATTGACATTGAAATCAAAGTGATTTCAACCAAACTGATTTCATTCTTTGATTTATAAATGATTTCAGATTTCAAAATGAAATCTTGTCAAAATTGCAATATTTTTTGATTGCAATCATTTTGAAATCATTTTTTTTAGAAATCATTGAATGCACTTAATTTAATTGCAATCAATTCGATTGCAATCAAATTTTTGTTGAAATCATGTGATTTCAATAAAATCCCTTAAAATCACAACTATAGTAAAAGTCCAATGAAATAATTTACATTTGGAATCTAGCGGTTTCACAGTTAACGTTTTCCACACACACACACACACACACACACACACACACACACACACACATTCTTCATTAATTTCTGTACCATGAAGATGTACTTTAATTAATTAATTCTATAGTGCTCGAAAATGGTTTTACAGAAATACATAAATGACTTTTGGAATTCAATTGATTAACTTGTTTTTTGTTGTTGGAAACAATAGCAGAAGAAATTAAATTTGTTTGTGTGCAATAAAAAGAAGATATAGGAAGCCACATCCAATTCAAAACAAGAAAAGATATGTCTGTGAAGCATTGATGCTACAGCAAAGATTATGTTCTATTCAATAATATATGATTATTGAAACGCAATTTGTTTTAAAACACATTCATACGATAAACTGTGAATATATTCATCAAAATTGCATCTTTTATGTATTTCATAATATGCTGTAAGTTAAAAAATGTCTAGTTGTAATGCTGATTTCGCACATACGAGGTATCTGTTGTAATTTTACGGAGACTTTAATTTTTCGCCTTTGAATTTTTTCCACATTCGATGCCGAAGCAGTGTCATGAGAGCATATTCGTTTTACAATCGAGTTGTATAATAATTGAGTTAATACCACGATACAAGGTAGTCTTACAAGCACAGCTGGCCATTGTTGTAAACCACTTGTTTTTCATTTCGGGTGTCAAATTTTGATTTGTATTTATTTATTAAATTTAAATTAAAAAGTTTTGTTAATGAAGAAAATTGTAAAATATTTAAAAATGAATACGAAATAAATATGAGTTTGCATTTGTGCAAAATGCGTGCGATATTTACAAAAGATTATTAAAATTACTTGAACTAATTAAGTTGTGAATTTTTTATTCCGCGCAGTCTAATTTTTCTTTGTCTGTTCAAATATTAAGAGCCACTAGATTTTTCTTTCTAATTTAAATAATAATTTAATTTATAACAAAATTATATATAGAGAAAACGAACTTAAGCCTTAAAAATTAAAAATTTCTTTGATTAATTACTTGAACTTCTTTTGGTAACATTTAAAAGCAACTTTTAAGTTAACAACTCTAATTTTGAATTAAACACCTTTTCTTGCCTGTCAATCACAAATTGGCAGCTTTACTTTGTATCCTTATTAAAACCTCCAAAAAAAGAAGCCTAGAAAACGAATTTCGTTTTTGTTACTGAAAAACAGGTGATTTTATTTTTAAGTTGCACAACCATCGTTTAAATATAAATCCTTTTTGAAATTCTTATTTTTATACACCTTGCAACAAAAGATATTCATACATTTAACCACATTTAAAATACAATTCTCCTTATCAACTCACTGCTATCGTTTCGTGTTATTAATACCACGAGTCCTTTTTCAACAGCTTTAACATTGCAAACTGCAACAAGGCAATAAGGATAATGCATCAATATTAAAAAGGAGGAAACACAAAGCAGATGCATACGTACTTCGGATTCAGCTGAATAATATTTTTAGTTTTTTATATTTTTTTTTCTTTGTTAAAGCTGGTGATAGTTAAAAAAAAAATGTTAATTTATGACTTCTTTATGATTAAAAAAATTGCTGGCACATGATAAATCCGTCTCCGATATTTTTTGTAGCACGATAGTAAAAAACGTCATGACTCCATTTTAATTATAGATTTTTAAAAACCCAAATAAAACAACGTACAATGGGGCATTTCATGAGAACGCTGTCAAGTTAAGCTTTATTGGAAAATACAAATTTTTAAAATATAATCAATCAGATAATTGAAAGGATTGCTTCAAGTCAATAATCAATTTTTATTCTTATATTTGATGTAAGAAATTTTATTACAATCTAAAGCTTAGATCCCACTATCGGCACAATGTACCGATTTTCGTCGGCTCACTGATATAAAGTTATAAGTAATAAGATAAATTTGCCTTATTTGTCAACTAACTTAAATATAAGGACATAATTGAACTACACTGCATTGGTAAAGAATCCATATAGACTTATTCCAGAATTACTTGAGAAATAATGCAATTTTGGTTTAGTACTTATGACTTGACTGCAGTGAGCCGACGAAAATCGGTACATTGTGCCAATAGTGTGATCTAAGCTTAAACTTTGAGAAAACTTCACTTGACTTTTTGTAAAGATGCAAAAGTAACAGGTAACTTGGTATTACTCTGCAATTTTTTTTATTTATAAATCATTAACAAAGTATTAGAAAAAATATCGATTGAAAATAAACGCTCATATAATCCTTCAAAGAGTGAACGTGGGTAAAAATGTCTCAATGCACACTATTCTTAATTATGAGCGCTATAAACCTAATTTCTTGAATATGTTTTAAAAAAATAACTGAAACATTTAAAATATCATTAGTGGAAATTGTGGTTCGCTGTCTAAAAAAAAACAAATCGGACAAAAATTACCGCAAATTGTTTGTTTTGAGTAAATCGGTATCTTCAATATCTCGAAAACTAATTGTCATAATTTAATGATTTTTTTTTTTTTGCTTATAAAAGATGATGGTCTCAGATTTAATATCAGATTTAATAGAGTGACACAAGTTTAAATCATAATAAAATAAGGAAATCTATTTGTAATATCAATGAAACGGGCTTTATTGGAAAGAAAATTTTATGAAAGTATGATAAAGTATTCAAATACGATTTCTGCCATGTGGCCGTCGCCGCCACGGCTAGCGCGCAGAAGGCGCAATCTGGAACACCAACTTCCAACAAATTTTCGCAGCATTTGCGGTTGTATTTCGTCGCTAAGTCTTCGAATGTTGATTTCCATGTGTTCACTCACATATTTGTGGTTTATCGACGTAGACAAGTGACTTAACATAACCCCAAACCAAATAATCTAATGGGCTTAAATGACACGATCTTTGGGACATTACGTGAAATCATTATTTCATCAAAAGTTTCTTTGAGTAAATCAATTAAAGCGCCAACTGCACGATGAGCTTAACGAATAGAACAACTATTTTGATTAAAATTTTCAACAATTTGCAAGCGTTGCTCTGGTGTTAGTCCATTCATAATGAAATTTCAAAGCAAACTAAACAAAAAGCAACTATCAGCTGTTAAATGGGTGCTTAAATAAAGCAGTGATGCCAACTCAAAGTTGTAACACTCTAAAAAAAATATGCTTTATATTAAATATGAAACATCAACAAATTATTTGAAAAATAGCGATTTAAATTAGGCGCTATCTCTTCTTATAAAGAAATAGGAGTGATTAAAAAAATTTTCACTGCACTCTATTCCTTAGAAAAATTCCAATCAATCCACCTAAATTTATGAATATGGATGAAGAAACAACTGAGTTCTCTAAAACGTATTTGACATTCATTACAACCGATTAATTATGATAAAATAATTGGTATATTAGATATTCGAATAGCTGATATTTAAAAAAATATGACTTCCGCAAAAGAATTATGTGGTCATTGTTTTCATATGAAATATAATATACTTTTATTCGAAAAAGAGTTATTTAAACGGTTTTATTCGAATAATTTATTTAAGTTATTTGAATATTAAAATGATACTGAAATATATTTCCAACAATTTTGTACAATTATTTGAAAACAAAATTATAAATCAAATTATTCGAATAAAAATTATTAAAATAAACAAATATGCGAATATGTGAATAAAAAACTTATTTGAATAATTTATCTGAATAAAAATTATTAAAATATTTCTTTTAAAAATTTGTTTAAATCTTTTGAAAAAATATTCGGATAATATTTTCCGAATGTGAGTTAATCCATTATTTTTTTTTCGATAGTTTTATTCGAATAATATTTTTATTCGTTTATACATGTTTTTCCAAATAATTTTTTAAAATTATTCAAACCTTTTTTTTGTACGAATAAAAAAGTTTATTGAGTAATTTTTATAACAACGATTTTTGGAATATATTTCATTTGACCAACTGAAACATGCCCATTTTTAAGAACAACTTGACAGAAGGAACTTTGTTCCTAAAATTATTTTTATACATGACTAAAAACGTTAAGGTATCATTGCTGAGTTTTTGTTACCAAAATAACTGACTTGTAGAAATGTTTATAGGATATCTTCGATAGTGCTGAAAACATCTGGAAACTTAAGGCAATATTTTTTTGCCTCATTTAAAATAAAGTAAACTTCATCCTTTCATCAAATGCAACAAACATTGAATTAACTGCTTATCCAAAAAACCACGGAGATTATCTTCTAGACAAGCAACTTAATACTTTTTAATTGATATTGAAAACAAATTTGTCTACAGCTGGAATCATAAGAGGATTTTTTTTTGTTGACTTAAGAAGGCAACAAATTAATCTGTCTGTAAATCATGAAAAACAAAAATAACTTTTAATTACTAGTATGTTGTGTGAATCCTTAAAGTAATTTATTTGCAAGGCATAATATTATCCTTGTACCATAAGAGAAATACACACACATGCAACTAATACTCGTATGCAGCAATTAACTTTTTGTTTTTATTTCAAACGTACATATGGCTGACTTCCAAAACGTTCGTATACAATGTTTGTATACAGTATTGCTACTGCATTTAAAGCACATACATATGCAAAGTTCGGAAACAATGCAACAACTATAAAACCGATGCCTTGTTTGCTCTCTCACTGCGTTAAAAATACTTTGCGGCGGCGTTTTGAAATGGTATACATTGTATAACTATTGTACTGCGGCGTTATGAAATTTGATGCTATATTCAAACACAAATCAATTGACGTTTTGGAAGTCAGCCTATGTTTGTGCAGGCTTATGTTTGTGTCTTATGTTTCTTAAACATTAATTATAATTATATTCTTGAAAAGTGTTGTATCTGATTGTAAGAGCGTATGCATTAAATAGAAGATCATTTTTCTGTATTCATTTCTATTTTTTTTTCTTTTATTTAACCACGCGTCCTATTATCAGGATTCTTCCTTAACTTGTTTGTTTTCTTTTTGGTTTAAAATTATAACATCTGCTGCTAGCTAACTTATGTGCGTACGATGCAAGTCTTGTAAGTTATTTCGAAATCTAGAAGTATTAAATATAATTGTGTGCATGAATTTTCGCTAAGATTAGTTTGCTGCCACACATTAAAGGCAGACAGTTTTTTATCTTCTGTCAGTAGTGCCCAAGATTATACAGTTTGGTCGAACATGTATTGATGATGGCAAATCTGATAAAAAAAATCCTGTATCGACGAAGATTCTGAGCTAATTAACGAAGGCATAATTCAGATAATTCAAACATGATCAATGCTGCCATAATATTTTTTAAATAAACTGCAAATTTAGAAAAAAAAACTGATTTTCCAGTGAAAAAACTGCATATAGAACAAAAACCAGAAAATTTATTGTTTATTTAGTTTATTTTATATATAAAAAAACTGCTTTACGTATAAAAAAAAACAAATTCAAAACTGCTCAATGCTTCGAAAAACTGCAAAAAAAGGTAAATCTGCACATTTGGCAACGCTGAACATGATTTAGAAAGCGCGCTTTTATGTACAAAAAAACAAGAGCTCCAAAGTGGGACATCGCGAACAAAAATCATGCATGTTCGAAGCGCTTTTCGAAGCAGCAGGAGACACAATAACAACCAGCACCTCTCCCTTACAAACCTGCTGAATTGCTGTTCATTAGTCCCGCTTAAACTCGAGAGCGGCTAGACCGATTTGGGTAATTTTGGTCTTGAATTATTTGTGGAAGTCTAGAGAAGTTTTAAAAGTATTTTTGGAACTTTTTTATTTTTGGTATTTTTTTAATGGATTTTGATGAAATTTCATAGGGTACTTTTTAAGTGTTAAAAAGGTATAAAATTTGTACTTTTGGTAGGTTTTGTTTTTATTAGGTTTTTTACATTGACTTACAGCGTACTTTCTTGGTGGAAAAATAATGAAAATCTATCACTTTTGGAACTAATTTAACTTTTTATTAAAAAAAAAGTAAAATTGTTTTTACAATAATGTACATTAATATAGTATACTTTCTTGGGTGTAATATTAGGAAAATCAGGTACTTTTGGTGCGTTTTTCTTTTAGTACTTTTTGGTTTTTTCATTAACATGTAGCGTGAACGAAGTCACGGGTAAAATCTAAATCCGAGATATAAAAAATTTCAGTAAATTTTTATTGTGCGTAGCTGGTTTTCTAAATACCTGAAAGTAAAACCCTTAGCTAGCAAGATGGCCTTAAGAAGACTTCATGCATAACTGGCCTTCAGCCAGGATTAAACATATTCTCCACCATGGTACATCCTGCAACGGCAAAGGCGTCTAAAGATTTTTTCCACTGCGTAGTGAACTAAAAACGTTATCAATAGTTTTGCTTATGGGTAGTGTCATTTAAATTGATTTTTATATTACAAAATAAAATTAATTATTCTACAAAAAAGTACATATATTTATAGAGTTTTTAATTATTGAAAACTAATTAAAAAATAATTGGATTTAAAAGAAATAATTATTACTTTCTTTCTTGGTTACGTTTTTTTTGAAAAATATTTTATAATTGTGAACGTAGCTTAAGGAATGCAGAAAATCTTTAATAATTATCACCGTTTCGGGATATACAATGGTGGAGAAAATCCTTAAGCCCGGCCAAAGTCCGGCTATGCAGAAAAAATAAAGTAAGCAGGATTTCCAATAGGGATGATATAATTTTGAAGTGACGTTTCGGCCATTTGTGTTATGTCATTATCTGTCTTTTGTTTTTCATTGTATTCAGTAGTGTTTACACTTTCATCATGGAAAGATATACGCAAGAACAACGTTTAAAAATTATTCAGTTTTATTATCAAAATAATCGTTCTCCAATTGCAACTTTTCGTGCGCTTTTGTCATTTTATGGTCGTAATAATCGTCCAAGTGTGCTCGCTATTCGTCGAATTGTTGAATATTTTGAGCTTACATTTTATTTACATAATTTTCAAGTGCTAATAGGACAAATAACCGCTCGAAGTAATGCAAATATTGCTGCCATTCAGGCAAGTGTTGCTGAAGACCGCGATTTATCGATTCCAAGACGTTCTCAACAATTGGGACTTTCGCAAACCACAACCTGGCGGATGTTGAGAGAGGATTTGGTTTTGCATCCGTATAAAATTGTTCTCACTCAAGAGCTTAAGCCGTTGGACCACCGTAAACTTTGTGAATTTCCTGATTTTGCCTCACAGTAAAATCCAACAATTGAATTTTTGCGAGATAAGTTTGGAGATTCGATTATTTCAAGAAGTTGTGATATTGAATGGCGTCTAAGAAGTTGTGATTTAACGCCATTAGACTATTTCTTGTAGGGTTATTTGAAGTCATTGGTCTTTTTAAATAAACCAGACTCTCTTCAAGCTTTACAAGACAATATTGAACGTGCCGTTCATGACATACGACTTGATTTAGTGGAAAAAGTGCTCGAAAATTGGGTTCATCGAATTCTTTCCTGCAGAAGAAGTCGTAGAGGCCATTTGAATGACGTTTTATTTAGAACTTAATCGATTGTACTTCACATTAAATAAAAAACTTTCAAATTTCCTTAACAATAAGTGTATTTTTTTTAAGAAATCATATCACTCTTATTGGAAAAAAGTGGAGAAAAGCCTTAAGCCCGGCCAAAGGCCGGCTATGAAGAAACAAAATTAGTAAGCACTTTATATATGCATGTACATATGTTAATTTGTGTGTGTATTACTCTGTAAGGTGATGCGGAAAAATATATTTAGATATTAAAATATGTCCCAAAAAATAGGAAAGAAGATCTAAAACTAGTTTATTCTGGTCTTATTTCTTTTGCCATTTTAATTATAAATTGAAATAATGCAAAAAAAAAAATACTTCCAAAATGTATGGAAATTTTGTGGAACTTATTCCATATTTTTTTATATCATTTCGTTGGTCGTTATTTCATACAGCTTAAGTTTTTCCTTTGAGGTACGTTGGAACCTAATTAATAATTTTGTGTTGGAATTAAGTCATCATAAAGAAAGTCCTAAAAATCAGAAAGTATTTTATTTTGGACCTCGGGAACTATTGAATTTTTGTTGTTGGTAGTTATTTTTGCTTGTATCTTTGTTAATAATTAAATTGGTAAAATTTTCACCGTTTGTCCTCGTTTTGTAAGCAGAATGTGTGTATGGTTTCTGTTGTTTAAATCGTTAGTTTTTTTCCCCACATTTCTTTGTACCTGTTTATAATTAAAAGAACTCTAACAAAAGCAGAATCTCTTTTTTTATCTTTGAAGTTGATAATAAGGATTCTCGTTGGTTTCTTTTTTTTTTTTCTTCTTGTGTTGTGCTATTTTTTCGTGTTTCTTGATTGCACTGTCTGTAGTTGTTTGTGTTATTTTTGTTTTTGCAGTTGCTATTTTTGAATACAGCAAACAGTAACAGAATCAGCAGGTGTTGCATGTTGAAGGGTAGACGTCGAAATGTGTTAAACAGTTTCTTTATTATATTTTTCTTCTGCTGCATTCTGTTTTTAAAACACGACATCTGTGTGTTCAATATGTTCGTGATGTTTTTGATATTCAAGCGAATTGTGTGAATGCAGACAGACACGTTTATGAAAACTAATGAGAACTCATCATCATCTCTCGTGCATCTATAAGTACGTGTAAATTATAAAAATAAAAAATTTCTTTAAAGGTTCTCTTTTGTATGTACATATCTTGTACGTGTGTGATGTGACTATATGTATACTTAACGCACAATTTTATACCTAATAATTTTACAAATTAGCATATTTTTACGACAAAAAAAAAAGCTGGCACCCGCATAACTAACCTTTGTGTGCTCGTAAGTCTACATTTGTAGTAATTTTGATTAAATTAGCGAATAAAATTTTAAATTATCACTAAATGAATTTGCGTTTGTTGGTACTTTCATAAAATCTTCTTTTAATCAGATTTAAACGTTGATGATGGAAAAATTTATTATTTCCGAGTTGACAAGGCAATGGTTTTTTTAAAAATGACCACCTCATGGCCGGTACTGTACGTTTGTAGTCATTATGTGATTTTAATGTAAAATAACAAAGTAAATTTTTTACTGATTGCATTTGCTTTTATTTTTGCTCTTCACCTGTGGATAACTACTAACAAAAAAAAACACCCATCTACATGAGAAGAAAGTTCTTTGCATCACGTGTATGGTGATATCGCTTCAAAATATTAACGTGTCATCACAAATGTAAAAGAGCAAATTCAAACCGTACGTTACTTTTTTTAAATTGTTTCAGGTGAAATGAAAGCTGACCGTAAACGTTCAGAATATTCATTAGATTTTTGTTTTTTGGACTAGAGGCACTGTCAAAATGATGCAATGGCAAAATGCTGTCTGCATATTTTACCAAACGTAAAACATTGCGCTGCAATTAACAATGTTGTTTAACATATTTGATATATAGGCACCCAGAAAAAGGACGGTTGTGTCAATGGAATATCAGCTGCATAGACTATATATCGGTTACCGCTACCAATATTCTATGGATCTAACCAAATTTCCATGATCATAACCACAATTGTAATCAACATACGGTTGTGACAATTCTAAAGCCTAGTCTACACGATATGTTGAATAAGCCAATGTAAGATTACACTCATACACAGAGAAAACAGATTAGTTGTGGCAACCGAATTTTTTGGCAATCATAGAATTATGTTGCTACAACTACAATTTTCGTTTAGTGCCACTGAATTTCTGGTTGCGACAACCGATAACATTGGTTAACTCTATCTAATAAATGGAAGCAAATCGAGATGATTATTTACGCTCATTTTTATCCGGGAACACAACTGAATTGATATTTTTAATACTTAAATAAATTCAATTTTTTAACTTACTCATTTGAATTTAAAATTTATTTCTGTCTTTTATTATTATTGAAAATAAACTTTAATGTTTGTAACACATCGCCTAACTCAGCCACATGAATATTTTAAAATCGACATATCGCACTGCTTCCTCTAAAGAGGGTCAACTTAAAATTTTTTAATTTTCACTTTTTGCAAGAAATCAATGTTCAGTGGCCATATCTACCCACTATTAAAATTTTACACCATTTTCTCCACTCTTTCACCAAAAAAATAAAGCTGTATCTCGCTTTGTGATACAAGAGTAGTATTAAAAAAACAGTTTTTTGCCTCTACTGAAAATTTGTAAGTTTTGAGTTGACGCTTTTTAGAGGAAGCATTGCGATATATTGAGTAAGTACTTAATTAAATATAATTGGTTATGCCAACCGAATAATCGGTTAGGAGTATCAACTATACATATATGTACATTATCAATTTTTTAAATGTGCTCGTCATTTTGGTCTTTATTAGCAGCAAAAGAATGCATTCGGTTGACCCAAATAATTTAAGAATTTTCACAGCCTTATGTAGGTTACTATTGTGGTATTATGGTTATGATCACGGAATATTGGTTGGATCCATAGAATATTGGTAGCGGTAACCGATATATAGTCTATGCAACTGATATTCTATTGGCACAACCGTTTTCAAACCAATCTTTTTTCATGGTGTACATGTTATGAAAAGCATTGTCATATATTCATCTGTTATGATGACCTCATGACTTTGAGATATTTGAATTATGTGTCATAAATGATATTAAAATCACTGCATGAAATGACTTAATTCTATGCAATGACATACTAACAAATGCTTTAACATCTAGACAGTATTAGTGGTAACAAGGGTAATAGCAAACTGGTTGAAATGATCAACAAAAACATTTTCGAATGCTAATAAAAGCCATTAATACTAAACATCAAAAAGAGTATAACTACACACCACATATGCATGAGTACATACATACATACCCTGCAGATAAAATGACTAGTATGTGGTTAGAAACATACTAGTTGCTTTGTACTTCAGATAAGTTTTTTTTCATATATCGAACTATCAATTTTAACATTAGGTTGTCATAAAAGCCCAACTTGTGTATTTTTGCATAGAAATATACCAATTCAACTACTAGTGAATATTAACTATTTCGCCAACAAGTTACTATATTTGAAAGGTTGTATACTAGTTTCCATTGCAATATTTGTTTTCATATAAAAAGTTTTTTTTCATCAAATTTTTTCACAAAAATTAAAGAATGTTATGAAATAAATTATTGCTTCTGTTTTGTCTCCATTAATTTTAATAAGGGGTTTCTGCCTGTTTCTGGTCCTTTTCTGTGCCATACTTTTTAAACTTAAAAATTTTTAGCAACTGGAATTTTAGAATAATAATATAAACTACTTACCGATTATACAAATTTGTATATTATTTTTAACTCAATCTTCCATGAGTCTCGGTTTTAGCGCAAAACCAGGTTGCGGCCCAAAATATGTTCTAAACATTTTCTGTCAATTTTGAAAACAATGAAAAAAAATGTTCATTTATTTTTTGTTTTTTAAGTTTTTTGACTAGGAAAAATCTATAAATTTTTCGACAGTCTAGTTTTAACTACACCATTTTTCAATTTATGTAATTCAGAACATTACCGATGATATTCAGAAAATTCTAAAAGAAATTAAGACTTTCAAGCTCAAATTCAGAAAATTCCAAATGAAATTGAGAATTTCAAGCTCAAATTCAGAAAATTCCAAATATAATTCAGAAATTTTCAAATGACATTGATTTGTTTTATATATGTAAATAACAAATAGGTAATGCAGAGTCCACAGCTTTAATCAATCGTGAAATTGAAGAATGTTGAATTATTATAACTGTAAAAAAACACTAAAACAAAGTTACAATTTTAGCTGCCGGGTACATACATATGTATAATGTGTGTATGCATATGTGTACATTGAAAGAAAAGCCTTATTGTGTTTTAATAATGATTTTGTCAGGTTTTTATGCTTGGCATGAAAATTGCATCATTAATTAAAAAAAATATCATATCATATGGCCCATTACGTGAAATAATTTTTTCAGCTAAAGTTTCTTTGAATAAATCAATTTTAGCGCCCGCTGCACGATGATTTTGACGAATATAACAATTATTTCGATTAACAATTTCAACAATTTGCACGCGTTGCTCTGGTGTAAGTCGAACTAAAAAATTTATCAGCTGCTAAATGGGTGCTCAAATAAAGCAGTGATTCCAACTCAAACTTGTGACACTCTATAAAAAAACACCCTATATATGTATGTTATCAAGATCATGGTTTACCTATCTTTCCGATTCATTCATTCAATATCGATGGCAAACAGCTTATGAAAAGTTGAATATCATCAGCAAACATTTGTATTCCACTATAAAGGAGTCTAGATGGCAAGTCGTTGGAATAAATCGTTTATTGTAGTAGACCAAGAATTGACCCTTGTGGTACACCTCTTTTTGTTAAGCCAAAAAAAAGGTTAATCTCTGATTTTTGAGATCCAAAATAACTTTCGACGAAACTTTTGTTTCGAAAGTGTGCAGAAATTAATGGCCCGCCCTACGATGTGGACCGATCGATAATGCTTAAATTTTAAATGAAAAACACCTCATTTAAGACCTTCAACCGTCTATATAATTTATTTCTTTAGCATTTGTTCCTGTAATCCAATAATAAGTTCAATAAAATTGATTATTGAGGAAACGCAAGTTAGTTTTATTACGTCTAAAAATCTAGCAAACGATATCGTGCGACATCATGGACTAGGCCGTAGGTTAACAGCAGTATAATGATATCCAGCCTTGAGCGTAATTCCTCACAAACATCGTTAAGCATAGACTTACAGCTATATTTGGATCTGAAACCAGATTGTCTGTAAGATATTAAAACATAAAAACTTAATTTCGAAAGAATATTAATAAAGTTAATTTAATTATTCGTTCGTGCATTTTAATGTTTCATGCTATTAGTGGCATTTGTTTTCCCATTGTAATAATATGAGGAGTTCAATGTAATAGTTTAATTTTCAATGCAAAACATTTTTCTTTCAGTGTATGTAGATATTTGTATCTAAGAAATTGTGCATCCTTTCCGTGTACATACATACAAGAAGGATGCATGTAGATATTTATATCTGTTAATGTGCATTCTCATCACATAGATGAACAGCAGGTACCACAAGTACAAATCCGCAAATGGCACGCACATTTATCATTGAATCGTATTCACACAATCATCATCATCATTTCAAGGATGCAACTATTAAAAAGTGACAAAGCTGGGATTTATACATCCGTCTATGGTATTTTTCAATTCTAATTGCGGTAATCATTATGTCCTCCATTTCTGTATTTGAAACATATGAGTGCTTTTCACTTTGTACTTGATGTAAAACATTTGCTAAATGCGTTGCAATTTCATGATTGACATTAATAAAAAAAATATATGTCAAGAGCAGATTTTGCTAAATTGTAATAAACAAACAAAAGGCATCATCAAACTGATATGAATCAAACAAAAAAAAAAACTGGATTATTACACGAAACTGTGTTATTCATACATTGCACATACATACATACACATGTAAACACATACATACATATGTATGGATGTATATTCTTTGTTTGCTACTAAACCATTAATTTTTTTTTTTTCACTTTTTATTTCAAATTGAAATTCTTCACATTTGAAAACTTCCAATAATTTTAATTCAGTTGTTATGCGAATTATTGAAGTGCTTGAAACAATTATCCGCAATTTGTCAAAGCTTACTGTGAGTGAGTGCATTTAATTGACAACACTGCGCTTCGACAACTGATGATGATCAGTTATTTAAATTTAATATTATTTTCACTTGAAACATTTCCAATAAATGGAACTTGCTGGAAGAAGCACATTAAGTGTTTTCTCATTAGCAAGGAATTGTATAAAACTGAATTACAAAAACTTACTATACACGTATTTATGTATGTGTTTATGTATGTTAATAATCCTTGAACATGTTATGGCTTATTAACTTGTGCAAGAAATACAACATCCATCAACGTTTACCCTTTTATTTTATATTTATTTTTTTAGCCTTTAAAGCTGCTTTATTAATCTTATCTGCTTACTTTCATGAACATTATCTTAATAGTATATAGTATATACTCGTACATATATAAAATTATCCTTAAACTATTTTCTACTCTCTCTCTCTCTGTGTCTCCCTCATCTTTGTTTTCTTTGCCACTTGAATAAATTCAATGCATTTCGTGAGTGCAGTACAATGGAAAGAAAAACTGCAAAATGTGCTGACAACAAACACACTCAAACAAATTTAACATTTCAGAAATAAAAAATAAAATAAACTTAAATACAGTCATTTAACAAGAAAATATATTTTTGAACATTGAATGCTTTTTGTTAAAAAAAAAAAACAAACACAAAGAAGATATAATGATTTTCAATACAAACAAGGGAAAAACATGGTTAAGACAATCATTATCTTAAAGCATCTTAATATGTTTGTATTATATGGTTACAATTCAACAATATTATGTTGAAAATAAATTCGTGTTAAACTTCATAATGTCTAACTCAACAATAATATTATGTATAACCCTAATGTTGTTTACAGCTATCAGATCTGTGGTTTGTCTTATCATATTATAGTATCATAACATGGTTGGTTCCACAATTTTAATCGATTGTACTAATCAATGATTTTATAGAATTAAAAAAAGTGTATGTACACAGAACATCACTTAATTACATTTTTCCCTCTGTTTGGCAAAAACATTTTCAACTTTTCTTGGATTTGCTTGCAAAATGCTTAAAATATGTGGTATGCCCATCAGTGAGCTGCAACAAGTATGATCGAGTCTACTTATTCCCTAACGTGGAATTTTAAGAACAACACAAACAAGTATTATTCAATTTTATACTCGTTCGCTTTTTATGCACAAGCAGAAAATTCATCAACAAGTGTAAATCATTTCCATCATTTGATACGAACTGATATGTATAAAAAAAGTCTTCTTCGTTTAATTTTTTTGCAGTTGTATATGCAGAAATACAAAAAACACCAACTCTATGTATTTTGTTAGTAGAAAATATGATTTTGGAAGTCAAAAGTATAAATATGTATGTATGTGTGTATGTTTCAAACTGTAACAAAAATATAAATAAAAATTATTTATTCAAATACGAGTACAAAATTACTTTAACAACTGAACAAAACACTTGTTCCGCTAACAACACGTTGGATTCGATTCAAAATGAGTTTCATACTCGTAACAACACAGTCAGAACATTCATGTTAGCACAAAACAACAAGTGAATAAAACTGAATGTTTGAAACGAACGGTTGTGTAAACAAGTGTTTTTTTGATTTTGAACAAAAACGATAGATCATAAAAATCAATATGCATAATTAAGTATGCCCGAAAATTTACCAATTGTTGCTGATGTTTGATGCTCATCTTTATTTTAATGTCCCTGCAGTCGGCGTAGCTAGCGAATGACTAGCTATTGCGCTAACTACCAGTCGTTACCACTAACTATCAGACTAACTACTAGCAATGCACTCGACTGACGATTTTAACATGGGGATGACATTGACGGTAGTCAATTGACACAATCAGACCGGTGAAATCATAAGTCAGCGAAACCCAACTATTTCGCTATTCATAATGTACCAGTAAGATCACTAATGATATTTCCTTAATGAAAATACTACAGAAATTTAAATTTTTTAGATTTGTTTTTATATATCAAATTTCTTTTTCAATATTTATAAAATTTTCAATTAATTGTTCTTTTTCTTTTTTTATGCAACCCTTTTAGTTGACTTCTGCCGCTCATTTTACTTTTCTAAAAACAGCACCTTTTTTTAATAAAAATTTAGCATTCACTGACCACGAACTTCATATTGTACGCCAACACAAAATCATAACACTTTCATAAAATCTTTTTTATATTTTTTTTTCCTGATTTTCTTTGGTATTAGGGCACAGTTTTTTTCAACTCGTTAAAAAAAATTCAGGTTGAAGGCATTAATGTTTATGCATGTACTGAGTGCGTGTACATGTACATGAGTGAGAGAGTCAAAAGGAGAACTCATGTCTTACTTGTAGCTAGTGAAGTAGTTAGTCTATTTTGTAACGATTTCTTTTCATTGATGAACTTCGGTGGAAACTGACTACCTAGTAATCCGGCTGTGCTCGTCGATGGGTGTGGTTATTTTGTGTTCCCAATTATCTTATATGTAAATCGTCACAAAAGACTTAAAATTTTAGGTAGTATATGGTATAAATAAAAATGGTGACTTATAAGAATAATTGAATTAGAAAAAAAATATTTGATGTTATGTATACATTTACATATGGACGTATATGTAAGTATATGGCCTTAGATGGAATTGGACACATAAACACACAAACCCTCCCTCCATGCTGATAAAGATAAACTAGTAATATCAGCCCGATTTGTTACTAAATCCGCATTTATCTACCCCATACTTAAATTTCACTTTTCGTAAAAAAAAAAAATAAAGTTCAGTTCATTATTGCAAACGTTATAATAAAATTTATTAAAATTAACGAAATTAGTGTTAAGTTAAGAATATGTTATAAAAGAAAATTTTAGTATCGATATTAAGTTTGTTTTTGTTAATGAATTGATGACCATTATAAGAAGGAAAATTTATTGGAAAAAAAATTTTTTTTTTTTTTTTTTTTTTTTTTTTTTTTTTATAAATGAAAATTATTTACTGTGTAATGATGTTTACAGCAATTAAATATTAATATTATACATATGTAAGAAAACTTACTTTTTCTTAAATCCAACGTTGTCCACAGGCGCCGGAAGACCGTTGAGATTTCATGCGTTTTTATTTATGCTGAAGAAGTATAATTTAATTTAGCTGCATTGGTGTGGTAAATAATTTACCTCAGTGTAAGTTTGATTTGATTTTGATTAATTATGGTGGAACAAAAAAATTTCACAACAAAACAAAAACAAAATTAAAGGTCTGTAAATAATTAGATGACCATTTTACGAAAAGATTTACAAAAAAATAAACATTTATAAAGTTTAACTTTACACGCGAACAACAAAAAAAACTTTAAATAAAAAAATTATATTAAATCTATAAATAAAAAAATTTGTCGCAAAAATTTTTAATCGAGAAAAAAAACAAAAAATTTAATGGAAGATCTTAACCAAAAATTTATGGTTTAAAGTTTCTTCTTTCTTCTTGTAATTGCCTTAGCAATTCGTCCTTGCAAATAAAATTGGTAAATTTGATGATATGTCAGAATGGTGAAAAGGTTCCTTAACAATGTCCCCCGCAGGATCTCCCCACGATATAAATGATAAAAAAAACCAACTTGATTTAGTCGTACAGCCAATTCCTTAATTAATAGTAAAAATCCAAAACAAAAAATCTTGATATAAAGGATACCACGATTGTGAATCCTAATTAATTTTATTCCTTCAGTATTGAACTGATAATTATTTATATATATATTTTTCTTTGTCTTCAAACAACCTTCTTCTATTGAGTTTCCTGACGTTAATCAAAATTTTCATATCTAGGTCTATTTACTTTTTTCAATTTGTAATACAAAAATCAATGCCTATTAAAAAAATAATTATAATTTACAACTCATATTCATTTAATTTTCAGAAGTAAATTCCTAGCCTCAAACAAAAAATATTAGTAAAAAAAACAAAAGTACGTATCTAAAATGTACCGAAATTCGTCGCCATCACAAAGCAGATTAAAGGCCAAACTTGTTGCAGCGTTTTATCTGAAACAAGCGACAAAAGAAATTATGCAATATAATTTTACTCGAAAATCAGGTCCATATATCCTTAATATGGTAAATACCAGTATGTCCACCTACAGTATCCTTTAGCTCGTAATTTACCTTGCCTATACGACTTTTAACCATAGCTTCTATACCAGTTGGAGCAAGTTTAGAATTGAAATTATTCACCGCCGAACTTTGTGTAAAGTTGCGACGTATCACCATTTGTCCAATATTAAATTCTCTCTCCCGACTCCTCAAATTGTATGATCTGGTGTTACGATCATATGCTTCCTTTATCTTCTTTCGAATAGAGTCCCGTAAAATTGTAAATTTGTCATATCTCTCAATTTCGGTGTCCCTCTCTGTCAAAAGTCTTAAATTTCTCAAAATTCTGTAGTCGTGTCCATGTACAATCATTGTTTGTCCAAACGCCAGTTCATAAGGGGTCCTACCTGTAGTCTGATGTACACTACTACGAATTGCACAATT
Source organism: Lypha dubia (assembly GCA_947311025.1). Lineage (NCBI taxonomy): Eukaryota > Metazoa > Arthropoda > Insecta > Diptera > Tachinidae > Lypha > Lypha dubia. The sequence goes on from OX371264.1 coordinate 56,115,813, forward strand.
TATACTTGGTAAAAATTCATCCCACAATCGTTGATCGGTCCGAACATATGACCGAAGAGCTTCGTTGATACACCGATTCACCCTTTCACTTGCATTTGACTGTGGACTGTAAACCGCCGTGAATTGATGTCTTATTCCAAATCTTTCTATTAATCTTTTAAACTCATTTGATTTAAATTGGCTGCCATTATCCGATATTATGGTTTCTGGAACTCCATAACACGTAAAAATTTCATTCTTGAGATAATCTGCTATAGGTTTTGTCAAAAATTTCTTCAAAGGTTTCAAAAATGTAAACTTTGTAAAATGATCTAGAATAATCAATATCCCTATATTTCCATTTTTGGTACGTGGAAAAGGGCCAATAAGATCTATATATAATCGTTGAAATGGTCTTTCGGATTCTACCATTTGACCCATAGGTGGCCTAATACATCTGTTTGGTACTTTAGATGTTTTACAAAGCGAACAATTAGTTACGTAATTTTTTACGTCTAACACTAATCCAGGCCAAAAGAAAAATTTCCTTATACGATTAACGGTCTTTGCTATACCACCATGTGCAGTGCTTGGCATGTCATGTGATGCATAAATTACATCTTTCCGAAGTTCTTCTGGAACAAAAAGTTTCCACGAGTCGGATTCGTCAATATCACCAGAAGTGAAATCTGTTCTCTTGTAGATATATTTATCAACAACACGGTAATCGGGCAATTCCGCCTCTGTGAATTCATCTCTTAAGCGTGAATAATCAGAACTTTCAAAGCTATTTGAATTAAGATCAATAGAAGGTAAAATTTCCAAGTCTAATGCGGCCACAGATGCATCGGTATCAAATGATCGTGATAAAGTGTCTGGGACAACATTATCTTTGCCTTTCCGATATTCGATAACAAAATCAAAACCTTGTAGTTTCAGAGCCCATCTAGCCAAACGTCCTGCCAAATCCTTTTGCCTCATCAGCCATTTCAGACTTGAATGATCCGTTATGACTTTAAATTCATGTCCTTCAATATAAGCCCTAAACTTTTTAATAGCTAAAATGACTGCCAAACATTCCAATTCAGTTATTGAATAATTCCTCTGCGCTTTATTTAACTTTTGCGACATGAAAGCTATGTGCCTTTCATTCCCTTCATCATCCAGCTGCGCCAAAACAGCACCAACTCCAACTAAGCTTGCATCGCATTGAAGTATGAAAGGTTTGTCGAAATTCGCATGTACTAAAACGGGAGCTGAACTTAATTTCTGTTTGACATTTTCAAATGATTTCTGAGCATCCTCCGTCCATGTAAATTTGTTTCTTTTTGATAATAACTCCGTCCTATGAAATGTTAATGCAGCGTAATCGTCAACAAATCGACGGTACCAACCTGCCATACCAAGAAATTGTCGAAGTTGTCTCACAGATTTAGGTGATGGAAATTCAGTAATGGCATTCACTTTTCCTGGATCTACTTTCATACATCCTTCACCCACAATATATCGTAGATACTGTACTCGCCGTATACTAAAACTGCTCTTCTTAATATTAATAGTTAAATTCGCTTTGCGTAATTGTGTGGCAACCTCCTGTAAATGTCTTAGATGTTCGTCAAAGTCCTTTGAAATTATTAGTAAGTCGTCTATGTAAACAAATACGTTCGTCTTTAAATAGTACGGAATGACTTTGTCCATTAGTCTACACATTGTTTGTGGTGCATTGCACAATCCAAACGGCATTCTTGAAAATTGGTATAAAGGCCGATTAGAGATTGTAAATGCCGTCTTTGGTTTGGAAGTTTCGTCCAATTTAATCTGCCAAAAGGCATCCTTTAGATCCACCTTAGAAATAAAAAAAAATTGGAGGAAGCCTAGAAATTAATCCGTATAAATTTGGAATGGGGTATGCGTCCTTTGTCGTCACGGAATTCAATTTGCGACTGTCCACACAAAAACGTACCTTTCCAGGTTTTACTATAAGAACTCCGGGTGATGACCACGGAGATGTCGGACATTCTTCTATGACTCTAACTTTCAACATATGATCAATTTCATCACATAAAAGCTTTTCCCTTGCAGGAGATATTGGGTAACAACGCTGTTTCAAAGGAATCGCGTTACCTGTATCTATATGGTGCTCTAATAGAGTTGTACAACCTAGCCCATCACGCTCTGAATTTGGAAAATAGTCAATGACTCTCTTCAGTTGTTGTTGTTGAGTTGTAGTTAATGGAATCTTTTCTACATCCTCTTCCGAACTTATTCCACATACTGAATTTGTAGAAACAATCTGTATTTTAAATTTCTCCCAGAAATCCATTCCACAAATTATGTCTTGTGTAATTGATGGAATTAATAAAAAATCCGTCATATTCGTTTGCCCATTATATTTAATCTCTAAGCAAATTGTTCCTAACACCTGCTGACCCTGACCGTCAGCTGTTTTAACATTACCTAAACAACGCTTATAGATCCCAGTTTTACAGATTTCCGTGCATAAGTTTCCACCTATGACATTTATGTTTGCACCGCTATCAAGTAGAGCAAAATGATTCTTATCCTTCAGACTTAATACAATGTAAGGTCGATTATCATTACTTTTACTTATCATTGATGATATGATACATCTTCTTAAATATTTCCTCCTCTTAAAAAATTCGTTTATCCTTCTAGAGGATCTATTGGGTATGATATGAAAATCAGGCTTATTAAATATTCTATTCTTTACAAGATTATACTCTTTTAAACGAATATGATAAGGTCGCTGTAACGGATGAATTGGTTTCAAATCAGTTTTGTTAGTATTATCAGGTAAATTAGAACCAGAAAATGTGTTATTTATGGTATTTGATTTAGTAAGTAAAGGCAACTCAGATTGATTTATCTTGTCGGCTTCCAAGTTGATATGATTCTCTAATTTTGTTTCGGATGTCCGTTTCTCTTTGTACGAACATCCACCGTTAAGTTTCCCTGCCTCTGAGAGCATCTTTGGCATTGTGGCTTATAAGTATTTTTAGATCCACAACCATAGCAAAACACAGTCCGTGGCTCTAAGCAATCTATAAAACTATGACCAATCTTGCCACAATTCCAGCATTTAGACGCTTTAAACACCAAACAAATTTCTTTTTCTTCGTTCTCAGAATTGTCATCTTTTCCTCCAATTACCTCACCAGTAACAACTTCTGATATTTGTCCTTTTTGATAGGAATTTTTATTTCTAGTAGATGTTGTCCTGTCTTTGACAAATTTTTCATGCCGACGAACAGCACGTCTTAGCTGAGCAACTCGTGTAATCTCTAAATGAAGTAGCTCATGTCTTAGCTCAGGCCTTAAATTTCGTTGAACAGTTTCACAAAGTTCAATATCAGACAAAGGGAACTTCAACCTGTCACAAAGTAGTAAAATTGAGTCGTAGTACTCATCAAAACTTTCATTTTGACGTTGTTTTCTTCGTAAAATATCATCCTTTATATCAAAGTCCGTATTGTAATCTTTATATTGCTTTTTAAGAGCATCGCACAATTCATCCCAATCTATTTCACCAGAACTTCTATGAAATCGCCAAAACCATTTCAAAGCTCTTCCCTCAAAGAAAATATGGACATGTTCACAAAGCAATTTAAAATCTCCTTTTAGATTCGCGTTTGTGAGAGTGTTCACTCTATAGATGAACTCATCCACAGTAAAATCCGCTGAATCGCCATTAAAACGAATACGCCAGTTTCTTATTAAACTAAGAATTCTTTCTGAATACCGATCGAAATCTCTATCCGCAAATCGTGCACCTCGATTTCCTAGTTCGTTCCTTGAAGCTATACTTCTATCATCTCTCTCATCTGGATCCACATTTATTCTTTCCATTCGATCATTTTCTCTGACTCGCAATGCCGGTTCTTGGTTCGCTAAAGTTAAATTTCTAAACCCATCAGACATCAAATTTATAATTTCTTCCCTAAATTCACTCATTGATTCCTGCACAATATGACGCACATGATTCTCATCAACACTAATTTGTTCTGCAATCTCTCGCCTAGACTGTAATCGATTCTTAGGTCTACCTATCGGATTTTTAGGAATTCCTGCATCACCACAAGCTCCTAGATCTATATTTAATATAGAATTAGATACCTCCTGCTCCAACTGAGCTGGAATATTTCCAACACTACGAACTAACGGCATTACTAATATATATAAAAAAAAAACACGGTAATAATAAAAATAACTATTCAATATATGTAAGTATGTATGTATTTCTAGTATACTAACTTGTAAAAAAAATTCTATTCTAAACTCTACGAATATTATAATTATATGAACTCTCTCAAAGGAAAATTGGATACGACAATGATTAAATAATTGAAACTACTCGGTGAAGATTTTAAGTAGGGGTAAGATAAATAAAACAAAAAAAATATAAATAAATAAAAAAATTACAAACAAAAAATTTTATAGACAAAATTATATATAATTGTTTGGAATCTTCCGGCAACCACCAAAAGAATAAAAAATCCAAAACAATTATACATATATTAAAGACAGAAATAAAAAGGTTTTGAAAATCTGCTGCAGGAAAGTTGTCGAAATAATACCAACAACTTTATGTCCACACAATCATGAAATCAAAATTTACTAAAAAAATAATTTAAATGATAAGTAAGAAGATGGAAATGTGTCAAACGAGTATTGAACCGATGTCAACCAGATCAAATTCTCGTCTTGGACTCAAACAAAAAAAATAAATAAAAAATATTATATGAAAATCACCACCCACAATGTGATTCAAAGCACCTCATAATCAAGATAAAATTGCACAAGTAAAATTCTGAAAATAACGATATATGAGGCCCCACGTTGGGCGCCAAATCTCTGTAACGATTTCTTTTCATTGATGAACTTCGGTGGAAACTGACTACCTAGTAATCCGGCTGTGCTCGTCGATGGGTGTGGTTATTTTGTGTTCCCAATTATCTTATATGTAAATCGTCACAAAAGACTTAAAATTTTAGGTAGTATATGGTATAAATAAAAATGGTGACTTATAAGAATAATTGAATTAGAAAAAAAATATTTGATGTTATGTATACATTTACATATGGACGTATATGTAAGTATATGGCCTTAGATGGAATTGGACACATAAACACACAAACCCTCCCTCCATGCTGATAAAGATAAACTAGTAATATCAGCCCGATTTGTTACTAAATCCGCATTTATCTACCCCATACTTAAATTTCACTTTTCGTAAAAAAAAAAAATAAAGTTCAGTTCATTATTGCAAACGTTATAATAAAATTTATTAAAATTAACGAAATTAGTGTTAAGTTAAGAATATGTTATAAAAGAAAATTTTAGTATCGATATTAAGTTTGTTTTTGTTAATGAATTGATGACCATTATAAGAAGGAAAATTTATTGGAAAAAAAATTTTTTTTTTTTTTTTTTTTTTTTTTTTTTTTTATAAATGAAAATTATTTACTGTGTAATGATGTTTACAGCAATTAAATATTAATATTATACATATGTAAGAAAACTTACTTTTTCTTAAATCCAACGTTGTCCACAGGCGCCGGAAGACCGTTGAGATTTCATGCGTTTTTATTTATGCTGAAGAAGTATAATTTAATTTAGCTGCATTGGTGTGGTAAATAATTTACCTCAGTGTAAGTTTGATTTGATTTTGATTAATTATGGTGGAACAAAAAAATTTCACAACAAAACAAAAACAAAATTAAAGGTCTGTAAATAATTAGATGACCATTTTACGAAAAGATTTACAAAAAAATAAACATTTATAAAGTTTAACTTTACACGCGAACAACAAAAAAAACTTTAAATAAAAAAATTATATTAAATCTATAAATAAAAAAATTTGTCGCAAAAATTTTTAATCGAGAAAAAAAACAAAAAATTTAATGGAAGATCTTAACCAAAAATTTATGGTTTAAAGTTTCTTCTTTCTTCTTGTAATTGCCTTAGCAATTCGTCCTTGCAAATAAAATTGGTAAATTTGATGATATGTCAGAATGGTGAAAAGGTTCCTTAACAATGTCCCCCGCAGGATCTCCCCACGATATAAATGATAAAAAAAACCAACTTGATTTAGTCGTACAGCCAATTCCTTAATTAATAGTAAAAATCCAAAACAAAAAATCTTGATATAAAGGATACCACGATTGTGAATCCTAATTAATTTTATTCCTTCAGTATTGAACTGATAATTATTTATATATATATTTTTCTTTGTCTTCAAACAACCTTCTTCTATTGAGTTTCCTGACGTTAATCAAAATTTTCATATCTAGGTCTATTTACTTTTTTCAATTTGTAATACAAAAATCAATGCCTATTAAAAAAAATAATTATAATTTACAACTCATATTCATTTAATTTTCAGAAGTAAATTCCTAGCCTCAAACAAAAAATATTAGTAAAAAAAACAAAAGTACGTATCTAAAATGTACCGAAATTCGTCGCCATCACAATTTTTCCTTAGCGAAATACCTAACGATTTCGAGTGAATTTTTACTTTTAATACTGGAGGGGTGTAAAATAAATGGACTTATACATACACACTTTCATATACTTATAAGTATGTACATTAGGGCAATAACTTTTTTACACTTTTTGCGAATATCAAAACCGAATAGTATAGCGTTGTAGAACATTAAAAGTTGTTAATAAAAAATATGATAATTTTTTCGGATCGTTAATAAAGTTCACGGAGTGATCGGGCTGAAGTTTGAAAACAACCATTTTTATCTCATGGAAATTTTAAAAAATATACACCTGATATTTGTATATATGTATTCCTTTACGTATCACCTAAATGCTATTTTGGAATTTATTCACTGCTTTAGATTTAAACATTTTCCTACGGTTAACAATTCATCGCGCTTCAAAATTTCTTGGAAGGTTTTAGAAATTTGCTTCCCTGCGTGAGGTTTTTTTCGCAAAACGACGGGAGTCGTGTGTTTTTATTACGAAAGCATTCTTGGCCACTCCGTGGTACTATGCCAAAAATTTGGTTATTGCCATAATGTACATATGTAAGATTTAAGATGATTAGCTTGTGCGCCAGACTACTTTTTCCTTTTTGTGTTGGCATATACATATGTAGGCGTGAACATTCTAAAAATATCCTTCGAACGGATGGGATTACCAGCTATGCCTTATGATCATTTGGGAATTGTTTCCAGGTTGTGAGCCCACATTACAGCGCTTTTCTTAACCGATCGTTTTTAAAATTGTCTTACTAAAGACCGAACAGTTCCAATAGGATAATTATTTTTGTAATATTATTAGAAGGGGAAAGGAAGGGTACTCTAATACTCTCATATCTAAGTACCTCAAATAGTGCATGCCTTGAAATTTGATGTGGTTTCTTCCTAGAATAGAACTCAACCTTCAGAAAAATCCTAAAGCGGTAGGAGAGGGGAAACGGGTATTCACCATACAAGGATATATTTACATATGTATGTAAATGTGTATAATCACAACAGAGAATGTCCTAAAAATTGACGTAGTTTGGAACTAGATTAAAATACAATTTGCTGCAAAAACTTGATGTGATAAGAAGAGAGAGACGCTACAAATCTATTAAACATGTACCACTAGGTACCTACTAATGTCTTGGCCAGTGGCCACGTGGCTTGTCTTGTGACAGGGTAGTAACCGATGACGATATGACTAGTTGTTTTCCTCCTTCTGGTACCTGATTATTTATTTAAGACAAATTTTCATTTAAATCTTGAATATATGTAGGAACGCAGAGGGTTCGATTTAAAAATCATTACAGATATTAGATATCGAAGGTATCGATTAGTTGAACACATATCGAGAATGTATTCAAAACTTTTACTAAATTTTGATGCCATAGTGCATTCAATTATCATACATATGTATGTACATACATGCATATGTAAGTACATACATATATAATTTACGTACTATTGTCGCATATAAATTTAAGTATTAAAATAAATAAATATTTAACATTTTGACAGCTTTGGCATTAAAAGACCATGGATGATACGAATGTATTGCACTCTTTTATGCTCCGCTTATAGTCTGTGATAATTTAAAAGAATAAATAATAAAAATAGCAGAATTGCAAAGTATAGGGGTTAATAATAATTGCAGGATAAAGATAAACGTGCTTTTTTTCCTGCTCACATGTGTATGTGTGTATGCATTCATTTATAAACTGAATGTATGAATAAAGGATACAAATACGAATAAAGTAGAACCAACTCTCTTATACATACCTGATGATGATGGTGGTGATAACGATAATGAAGCTTAAAACTACATACACACATGCATAAATATATTCTGCACAACACTACCAGTAGCTACTGTGCAATTTGCAGGACGACGTGCAAAACAACAAGGACAATAAAATGTTGATGGTGCTGATGACGATTTCTACAACTACAATAACAATTCTGTATGATTACTGCAATATCTTCGTTGCTCGACTGGATGGGTATGTGTGCCTTAGAAATATGGAGGACGACCTAGGGGCAGATGAAATGTCGTGTAAAAAAACAAAAAAAACATGCATTTTGTATACATCGTACCATTTGAAGGCAACTTTAGCAGGAAAGAATATGAGACATGCATGACACTAACCATGCGAATGCAAGCCTGCATTAAACTCCGCATGAGCATTAACAAGCAGTCACGCATTTTTATAAATAAATTAAGTAGATATAGAAAAACTGCATATTCTATTTATTTTATGAATTTTTTTATAGTTGTGTATAAATTAGCATAAAAAAAAGCGCCAACATTTTTATTGTTAAACAGATATTATCTATTTTTTAGTTTTATTTCGAGTCAAAAGATAGTAATTTGGTATTTTTTTTTCCCAACTACCCATAACGTTTATTAGTTTGCATCAAAAGTGCTTTTAATTTTTATACGAACAACTTCCTGTATAATTACAAGGGATGGATGGCTCTCTTGCAAATACTATTTCGAAAATAATAATTGCCATTCTTTTTTACTGTAATTGTTGAGGCAATCATTAACTATGATTATAGTATAACATGTATGTTTGTAGTCAACTAATTTTATTATCTATATTCTATTTTATTTTACCTTTTCTTTATATTTATTAGAATGTTTGTTTAAGCAATAGGTCTTTTGATTTAATATATATATATTGTTGTTTTATTTATATTTAGTTTCGATATTTCGCTAACAATTTGTTAGCATCTTCAGGAAAATTTTTTTTAAATTATTTGAAATTTTTATATTATTATTATTACGAATAAACGTAATTATTATTAATAATAATATAAAAATATTAATTCCGCTTGGGCACGAGCTATAAATACCCTAATAACAGGGGTCACAGTAATATGTGAATTTCCCTAATATAGAGTAAAAACAACAAAAACGTTAAAATACAAAGTAGAATACTTTGATGATAACGGACTATGAGTTTGTGTTGATTATTAGTTCCAAACAGTAATGAGGGAATTTCGTACTAACCAGAACTGTTTCATTGTAGAATAAAAATTGAATTAAAAATTAATTCTCATATTCTATTTCTGTTGAAAACTGGTTAAATAGTTGATGTTCTTCTCAATTAGTATCCACTTTACGAAATTTGTAAAGATGGACAATTGAACGCTGATGAGAGGTGTAGCGGCCTTGAAATCAGTACTGATACGTTCTGCTAAAAACTGATTGGATATAAATAATAATATTTTCCAACACAAAAAAACTCTTAGTAATTTTGAATTTTCATTAATTCAATAAAACTGAACTTGAGCCTGATAATATTACTTTCCATATTATTTGAAATTTTAATATTGAATTGTGTATTGGGTGTCATAAAATTTTTTTCAATAATTTTTTTTTTATATGGAAAAAGTCTAGGAAAATTTAACTACAGTATATAAAAAGGTTTTTGTATGAAATGTCACAAAAATTGTTTCCAAATTTTAACATAAAAAAATTATTGAAAATGAGTTAAGTATTGGATAGATATAAAACTTTTAACATAGAAAAAATTATTAAAAATGTTATGTTATAAAAATAGTGTTAAAAAATTAACATTGAATTTAATATATCAACACAATTAACATTAAAATGTATAGTATGTATCCAGGCTGTTTTTTAACATAGAAAAAATTATTAAAAATGTTATGTTATAAAAATAGTATTTAAAAAATTTTTTTAACATTGAATTCAATATATCAAAACAATTAACATTAAAATGTGTAGTATGTATCTAGGCTGTTTTTTAAATATAAATATCAAAAAATTATTTACAAATTTTTATAAGCTTTATAAAAGTTAAGAATAATAAAAATCCTACAGGAAATTAAGTTATTATTGGTGTAAAACCAAGAAGCAATAATGTGATTATTTTCCTGTGGGACCATAATATAATTAGATATGTAATTAAACAAAGTAACAAAAAATTCATAGTGAAACAAGAAACAATCATTTAACATTTAGATTTTTACTAACTAAATATCTATAATTCTGTGCTAAATTTTCTGTATCTACTTTGAAATTTATTCTTTGTGTTGCTGGTGTATTAATTATCTCTAACATTTCTAACATCAAACGCTGTTTATAATTATTTTCTGTATTCAGAATTGAAACATTTTCAAAGTTAGGAAAGTGAACTAATCTGGAACAATGAGATGACAACGCTGTCTTCTGTGAATTGATATGCCTATATTTCTGATCTGACTTATGACCTGCTATTCTCGTTTTTAATTTATTTTTGGTAGTACCTACATATACCATGTTACAATTCTCTCCATCATTTCCCTTGCAAGGTATTTTGTAAACTACATTCGATCTATCCCATTTATCAATTTTGTCCTTAGTTCTACTAAATAATTTATTTAATGTGTTATAGGTTCTATGAGCTATTCTATATTTGTTCGTATCAAAAATCTTTGATTTTGTCAATCTCTCTGAAATCTCAGGAATATACGTTAAGGATTTGTATATTCTCTGTTCTGTATTACTATCTATATTATTAATTATTTTATGTTTGTGTCTATATATTAATTTATTAATTAAAGAACTGGGGTAATCATTCTCTCTCAAAATACTACTTATCTTCCTCTCATTCTTGTTGTGAAACTGTTTGTCACTTATAGTTAAAACTCTTTCTATGAAATTTCTAGCTGTATTAATAATAATATGTTTGCTATGTTTAGAATAGTAATTAATTAACCTTCCCGATGCTGTTGGTTTCTGGTACCAATCTATCAATAATCTATTATCTTTTCTAATAATACTAGTATCTAGATAATTGATCCTTGAGTTACATTCCTTTTCAACAGTAAATTTAATATTAGAATTAAATTCATTAAATGCCAAAAGCACCTTATCAATTTCACATTCAGGAATAATGCAAAACAGATCATCTACATACTTAGTCATCAATCTGGGAATTGCATTCAGTTTTTGAATAGATAAATCCAATAATTTCTCCATAACTATATCTGCAACAATTGGAGATGCTGGAGATCCCATTGGAAGACCATTTTGTTGCATAAATATATTTCCATTATATTGAAAATATCTATTATCCTCTATGCAAAATTTTAAAATACGTAAAAATAAATCCTTATCTATATTTGTATAATCCTTAATCATATCCCATTTTTCTTCAATGGTATTTATCGCAACATCAACAGGTATACTGGGAAATAAAGACACAACATCAAAAGAAATCAATATTTCATCATTTGATATCTGTTGATCTTTTATCCTGTTTTTAAACTCTACAGAATTCTTGATATTATATCTAGAGTTCTTCGTAATATTCCGTAAAATATTTGTTATGTATTTACATAACTCATATGATGGAGAATTAATAAAAGAACATATAGGCCTTAATGGAAAACCTTCCTTATGGATCTTTGGTAATCCATATAAACGCGGTGCAATTGCAACGTTAGTTTTAAGCCTATTTTTCTCAGTAGAAGATACTATTTCCTTCCTATATAATTCTTCAACTATATTATTGTTAATTTTTTGTAACTTGCTAGTTGGGTCTCTATTTAATGAAGTATATTCTCTAGTATCTCCTATAATATCATTAATCCTAGAATTATAATCATGTCTATTAATTGCTACAGTAGTATTACCCTTATCTGAATTAACAATAAATATATCCCTGTGTTTTTTTAAAAATCTATCAGCTATATTTACCTTATCTATCATAAACCTATCTCTATTAGATAATCTATTTTTATTTAAATGATTATCAATAACTGCTGTTAATCTATTTCTAGCTATTTCTTGTTCTTCCTTTCTATTAAAAGTTCTAACTAACTCTTCTCCTTCAGAAATTATTTTTAAAATAGGAAATTCGTTTGCTTTTACTGGTAAAGCATGTTTTTTCCCGAGTGAAAGAATCCACTGAACATCGCTAGGTATATCACAATTGGTTTTATTAACAAACCACTTCTCATTATACCTAATATTTAACTCTTCTAATTGTAATATCTTAAGATTATCAAATTTCTTCTTATGTATAATATTTACCTTCTTCATATATGTAACTGTTAAATTCTCCTCAAAATATAAAAACTCAACCATTTCCTCCAGAGTGAAATGTTTCTTCAATTCACCAATAATTATTTCCCTTTCCCTTTGAAAATGTTTCAATAATTCGTGTTTTTCTCTTATTGCTATCCTTAAAACTCTGTTCTGTATATCCTGTGTATATTTTGAAATTTGTTGTTGAATCCTGGGTAGTCTATCCTTATTGAAAATGTTCGAAATATTCCTCGTTGTGACCTTTATGAAATTTGGAATTATCCCTGCATTCTTACATCTTGTTAAAAAAGTTATTGCTGACTTCGTCCGTACAAATTTATTCCTAATTGACTTCATCAAGTTTGTATATTTCCTAGTTTGGTTGTTCTTCTTGAAACAGCTATAGTCCATTTTGTTGTTTGATTTGCTCTCTTTATTTATATTTATATTCTATTTTATTTGACCTTTTCTTTATATTTATTAGAATGTTTGTTTAAGCAATAGGTCTTTTGATTTAATATATATATATATTGTTGTTTTATTTATATTTAGTTTCGATATTTCGCTAACAATTTGTTAGCATCTTCAGGAAAATTTTTTTTAAATTATTTGAAATTTTAATATTGATTTGTGTATTGGGTGTCATAAAATTTTTTTCAATAATTTTTTTTTTATATGGAAAAAGTCTAGGAAAATTTAACTACAGTATATAAAAAGGTTTTTGTATGAAATGTCACAAAAATTGTTTCCAAATTTTAACATAAAAAAATTATTGAAAATGAGTTAAGTATTGGATAGATATAAAACTTTTAACATAGAAAAAATTATTAAAAATGTTATGTTATAAAAATAGTGTTAAAAAATTAACATTGAATTTAATATATCAACACAATTAACATTAAAATGTATAGTATGTATCCAGGCTGTTTTTTAACATAGAAAAAATTATTAAAAATGTTATGTTATAAAAATAGTATTTAAAAAATTTTTTTAACATTGAATTCAATATATCAAAACAATTAACATTAAAATGTGTAGTATGTATCTAGGCTGTTTTTTAAATATAAATATCAAAAAATTATTTACAAATTTTTATAAGCTTTATAAAAGTTAAGAATAATAAAAATCCTACAGGAAATTAAGTTATTATTGGTGTAAAACCAAGAAGCAATAATGTGATTATTTTCCTGTGGGACCATAATATAATTAGATATGTAATTAAACAAAGTAACAAAAAATTCATAGTGAAACAAGAAACATTCATTTAACATTTAGATTTTTACTAACTAAATATCTATAATTCTGTGCTAAATTTTCTGTATCTACTTTGAAATTTATTCTTTGTGTTGCTGGTGTACTAATTATCTCTAACATTTCTAACATCAAACGCTGTTTATAATTATTTTCTGTATTCAGAATTGAAATCCTTAACGTATATTCCTGAGATTTCAGAGAGATTGACAAAATCAAAGATTTTTGATACGAACAAATATAGAATAGCTCATAGAACCTATAACACATTAAATAAATTATTTAGTAGAACTAAGGACAAAATTGATAAATGGGATAGATCGAATGTAGTTTACAAAATACCTTGCAAGGGAAATGATGGAGAGAATTGTAACATGGTATATGTAGGTACTACCAAAAATAAATTAAAAACGAGAATAGCAGGTCATAAGTCAGATCAGAAATATAGGCATATCAATTCACAGAAGACAGCGTTGTCATCTCATTGTTCCAGATTAGTTCACTTTCCTAACTTTGAAAATGTTTCAATTCTGAATACAGAAAATAATTATAAACAGCGTTTGATGTTAGAAATGTTAGAGATAATTAATACACCAGCAACACAAAGAATAAATTTCAAAGTAGATACAGAAAATTTAGCACAGAATTATAGATATTTAGTTAGTAAAAATCTAAATGTTAAATGATTGTTTCTTGTTTCACTATGAATTTTTTGTTACTTTGTTTAATTACATATCTAATTATATTATGGTCCCACAGGAAAATAATCACATTATTGCTTCTTGGTTTTACACCAATAATAACTTAATTTCCTGTAGGATTTTTATTATTCTTAACTTTTATAAAGCTTATAAAAATTTGTAAATAATTTTTTGATATTTATATTTAAAAAACAGCCTAGATACATACTACACATTTTAATGGTAATTGTTTTGATATATTGAATTCAATGTTAAAAAAATTTTTTAAATACTATTTTTATAACATAACATTTTTAATAATTTTTTCTATGTTAAAAAACAGCCTGGATACATACTATACATTTTAATGTTAATTGTGTTGATATATTAAATTCAATGTTAATTTTTTAACACTATTTTTATAACATAACATTTTTAATAATTTTTTCTATGTTAAAAGTTTTATATCTATCCAATACTTAACTCATTTTCAATAATTTTTTTATGTTAAAATTTGGAAACAATTTTTGTGACATTTCATACAAAAACCTTTTTATATACTGTAGTTAAATTTTCCTAGACTTTTTCCATATAAAAAAAAAAATTATTGAAAAAAATTTTATGACACCCAATACACAAATCAATATTAAAATTTCAAATAATTTAAAAAAAATTTTCCTGAAGATGCTAACAAATTGTTAGCGAAATATCGAAACTAAATATAAATAAAACAACAATATATATATATTAAATCAAAAGACCTATTGCTTAAACAAACATTCTAATAAATAATTTTATTATCACAATAAAAATGTTCTATATATATTTTATTGTTATCTCAATTATTTATACGACTTTTCACATCAATTTTCAGGACATTCAATCTCTTACTTAAGCAGTTATCCGTTTTGCCCTTCCTATCGCTTTAGGATTAAGCTTGAAAAGTAATTATGATCTAGGAATGAACCACATACGGTTCGAAATCATTTACTGTTTTAGTTACGCAGGAATGGGGTTATAAATAGATTTACTTTGTTACAATACTTCAATTTCCCGGTCTTCACTAATACGGTCCCAAAATTTCTAGTTGATCGGTGTTACCTTTTGGGGTCCCTTATAGAACATATAATCAAACAAATATACAAACATAGATTTATATATATGTACGTATGTTTATATATGTATAGGGATTTTATTTTAAAAGAGTTAATAATATTTCTGAAACACTCTTAAATAAAAATAATAATGAATACTTTTATAACAGATTCTTAAAAATAAATATCTTTAAATTAAATTAACACACACACACACACACAGAATATATATATTTTTAGATTTCAATTGAAATAAGTAAAAGGTTTTCCAATAAGAGTGATATGATTTCTTTAAAAAAAACACACTTATTGTTAAGGAAATTTGAAAGTTTTTTATTTAATGTGAAGTACATTCGATTAAGTTCTAAATAAAACGTCATTCAAATGACCCCTTCTTCTGCAGAAACGAATTCGATGAACCCAATTTTCGAGCACTTTTTCCACTAAATCAAGTCGTATGTCATGAGCGGCACGTTCAATATTGACTTGTAAAGCTTGAAGAGAGTCTGGTTTATTTCGAAAGACCAATGACTTCAATAACCCCACAAGAAATAGTCGAATGGTGTTAAATCAAAACTTCTTGGAGGCCATTCAATATCACAACTTCTTGAAATAATCGAATCTCCAAACTTATCTCGCAAAAATTCAATTGTTGGATTTTACTGTGAGGCAAAATCAGGAAATTCACAAAGTTTACGGTGGTCCAACGGCTTAAGCTCTTGAGTGAGAACAATTTTATACGCATGCAAACCCAAATACTTTCTCAAAATCCACCAGGTTGTGGTTTCAGACAGTCCCAATTGTTGAGAACGTCTTGGCATCGACAAATTGTGGTCTTCAGCAACACTTGCCTGAATGGCAGCAATATTTGCATTACTTCGAGAGGTTCTTTGTCTGATTGGCACTTGAACATTATGTAAAGAAAATGTAAGCCCAAAATTTTCAACAAATCGACGAATAGCGAGCACACTTAGACGATTATTACGACCATAAAATGACAAAACCGCACAAAAAGTTGCAATTGGAGAACGATTATTTTGATAATAAAACTGAAAAATTTGTAAAAGTTGTTCTTGCGTATATCTTTCCATGATGAAAGTGTAAATACTACTGAATACAATGAAAAATAAATGACACATCATGACATATTACAAATGGCCGAAACTTCACTTCAAAATCAAATCATCCCTATTGGAAAACCTTATATTAGAAATAAATGCTTACAGGTATTTCCCGTTAATTTTTGCTTCCTTCCGTTTCTAACGGAAACACAGGGAAAGAACCAATATTTACTGCTGTGATTGTCACTTAATTTATTGTTCCGTATGTGTAACCTATTTAACACAACATCTTATATGGGAATTTTTTTTAATAAAAATGGTAGAAAATTTTGCAACTTCCACTTTAATTGATGGAATTTCATAGTCTTGCGAATTAACAGGAATAAGACTGTAAAGTACTTAATTCTATTAAAATTATTTGTTTTGATGTAATACTTTCTAATAAAAATTTTTTTTTTTTTTTTGTTGTGGGTTAGCAAATCTATATGCATTTCGTTGGTTGCTAAATATCAACTCATCAGTAGATCTTTACCATTTAAAATTTGCGAATTACAAAAGCAGAAGCACAGTGAAAGAACCAATATTTACTGCTGTTGTTGTGATTTAACTTATGGTTTCTTATATTTAACCTTGTGGAACGCATCATTTTATATTGGAATTTTTTTTAATGTTAAAAAATTTTGCAACTTCCACTTTAATTGGTGGAATTTCATAGTTTTTGACTCGATTTAGACTGTACAGTACTTAATTCTATTAAAATTATTTGTTTTGATTTATTACTCTCTAATATTTCTAATAAAAGAAAAAAATAATGCAATTTCTATTTGTTTTTTGTGTTTTTTATTCTTTAATGCCATAAAAGTTGTTATAATACTGCTTTTCTTGGTCTATCACCCACATAATGCTGATTTACATAAAATCCTTTTAAGTTCTTAACACTAATACTGAGAAACAGAAATGATAGTCAAAGGAAAATCTTAAAAGTACGCAAACGACAACAATAGGATTAATTTAGCGACGGGCCTTTATAGTATCGGATCCAGATAGCGTAACCATTATTTTTTTATGAGGTTGCAAAAAATATATTTTTCTATTCATGGGCATCTCTTTCACACGCTACATTACGAAAAGGCATAGGAAATCTTTAAATCCTTTCATTTTAGGTATAACTTGTTTTATGAAAAATATTACGGGGAAATTTCATCTGAAATAAATCGAAATAAAATACTTCTCTTGTGAAAAAATATGATTGCCTTTGTCTGCCGCAAGCATATTATTATTGAATATAAGGTGACGATTTTCAGTCGCGCAGTTGCGGATGGTTCGGTATGCTATCGAGGCGTTTGTGATCGTTAACTCACAATCGTTGTTTGTGTGCAACTTCACAAAGTGTGTTCGAGTACGCAAAAGTTTTTACTATTTTTTACTGAACTTTAATGCATTTTACCCAGGGGCGAATTTTTCGATTACAGAAGCAATGATGTGATGCACACGTGTAAGACGGTAACGCACACCATCTCAATTATAACCTAGTATACTTTTTCGAATGCATTGCCGCATTCCTGGAGTGAGCGCCTAGCACTTGCACACAATGTAAGCATGATAGTGAAGTGTTCATTCACTAAATATAAAAACTCATTACTGTTTCACATACTTTGTAAGTAGACAGTAGACACTCAATACACAATCACGCTCACTTCGTGGGAAAGTAGAAAGCGCATTGCGCACTACTTCACACACATTGTAAGCTAGAATTCATTGAATACGAAGTGTGACAAACTTCATCGGTGAGATGTGATGTGGTATGCAAAGTTCGCCGCTGGGAACAAACGATTTCTTCTTTTGTGTTCTCTCTATTTTTGTAGAGAATGACTTTGTGTACTGTTCGTTGCAAAATACTGTACAGTTCAATAACGTACGTACAAAGTCTGAACAAAATATCATAACTTTTATAAAATAACACACAATCGTTATACATACAGAATTTTTTGAAAAACATCGCCACATCTAACAACCCTGAGTGAAAAGCTTCTGAGAAAATATTAAATAAACTTTAAAGAACTCGTTGTAAGGGGCCCTACTTGCTTCAAAGAAAAAAATCTTCTGTAAAATAACAAAAACTAAGAAAAAAATATCATAAAATAAAAGAATGAACAAGAAATTTAGCATTCAAGATATTCCATTCATAAGAAGGCATTGTTTTTAAAGTAAACTACATGATGTAACATTCATTTTCATTTCTTCTTTTTATTTTTTTACTATAATCCAGTCGTCTTTTTCAGTCTGTCTCATTTCGCAGGCCATCAAAAGGCGCGAAAATATTAAAATTTTATGAAATGTTTTATATGTACTTTATTTCTTATAAATATTAAATACAGAATAATGTAAATATGACAGTAAGAATAAGGAAAGGAATAGCTTTTACTCTCTGTATAAGGGGAGGCGGACAAATGTACATCATAAAATAAACTTCTTAAGTATTCAACTGAATACTGGTGCAGTTGCAAGAAAAAAATACAAAGTTTTAGAAATATTCGTATAAAATAAATAAATAAAAATATTGTATTTCGTGAGTAAGTGAAAAAGTATTATTTTGTTTGCGTAAAATGTGAAAATGCGCCACTTTAAAAATGTTAAGTTAAAGGCCTTGAGTGTTCAGTTTACAAAACAAGGAAATACAGATGAAAATTTCTTCTATTTGCATAAACATCTCAAGAGCAGTTGAGTTTTGTAATCTTTTAAAACATGCATCCTTGAGTTTGCAAAGTTTTTCAATAAGCAAAAAGTTTATTTAAATAAAAGTGAATGTTTGTCTGTTCGAAAGCTATGAACTACGAAGCCAGTAAATCAATGTTGCTGAAAATGTTACAGAATACTTGCAATGATCTAGAAGGAACAATAGGAGAGTTGTTTTTTTTTTTTAAATATATTAAGGGGGCGTGACAATTGCCTTCCAGAGGAACTTTTTATATGTTAATATTTATAAAAATGTTGCAGTTAAGAACTTATTATTTTGTGAACGTGGTCCATTTTATATTGGTTAGAACGCAAAACTATTAAGGAGTGGACATGTGGGCGTGGCACTTTCCAAATAATGATTTTGGTATATCTTCGAAACTAATAAGAAAATCTAAAGCCGGCCAATCACGTACCGTTTTAACTGTCAGTTTCAACTGTTCAGTTATAACTGACAGACTTAACTGTGAACTGAGATTTACACACAAGTGCAGTTCAATACTTCAGTTTTTAACATGAATTCGAACGAGCAGGACGGTTTGGCCGCTCTCGGTGTACTTTTTGTAATTTTACAAAAAAGAAAAATAAACAGCGTAAACACTGGTACAAGAAATGCATGCTCCAGACTTCTTTGATGCCTCAAGTTTCTTTTTTTCTTTGCGAAAAGCGGATCTTAACCTGTTTATTTTTGACAAAACAGATTTATTTTCCGCGTCAGGTTCTACTTCTTTTAACTTCTTCGCCAGCTTGTTGTACGAGTAGGCAGCATCTTTTTTGGCGCGATCATGGTACTCGCTAGATTTAACTTGCCATAGGCAACGTTCAGATCTATATATTGCAATAAAATCCACTATCACTTGGTTCTGTTTACGCGACATGATACGCACTCTCGCTCGACACAAATTGAACTGTGAACGGTACAGTTGAACCCCCACACACGTTCACTTCAGTTGAAACTGTCAGTTAAAAATATAAAAATTTTAAATTTCTTAATTAAACTGAACAGTTGAGTTGAACTGTCAGTTATTACCCACATACGTACAGGTTTAACTAACAGTTCTAACTGAACAGTTGAAACTGACAGTTAAAACTGTACGTGAGTGGCCGGCTTAAGATTTTTTATTATTCATTATTCTAGAAAAATAAATAATTCAATATAAATTATTGGGCGTGGCATTTTTCATATAATGAACGTTTTATTTGATCATATTTATGGAATAAATGCGCGTTTTCGATTTTATATTGCTTTTAACGAGAAGTTATTAAGGATAGGACATATCGGCGTGGCACTTTCCACGTAATAATGTTCATATATATTCGGAGATAATGAAGTAAATGATTTAGTGAATTATATTAAAAAAAATTTAATCAAAATAATTTGATTTGGCGTGGCACCATCCACATTAAATGCAAAATAATATTGGAATATTTTTTGAACTAATTAAGAAATCAACTGGACATATAAATGTGGCACCTCCATTAATTGGGGATAATTAATAGCAAATTTTTGACTTGATATTTAAGTTATAATTATTTTTAAGTTGTAATTAAATACTAAATAATAAATGTGTTTTTGACTGCATATTTAAATAAAACTACTTAATAATAATTAAAGGAACAACCTTGTGAATTCAAATAATAATTAAAATTTACGAATTTCCATAGTATGTTTTGACTGCTTGTTCTTCTTATATAAAATTAAGCCAATAAAATATTTGTGGTTTCTGGAAAATTGCAAAAAATTTTGTCTTGTTTTGTCACTATTAACCTTTAAATCATTTTGAAAGTTGCGTTTATTCTTTTAAAACATTTCAGTAGTTCTTAATTTATCTTATTTTTAGCTTTATTTAGCTAAAATAAATATATAAAAATTTTTTATTTGTTCTAGTCAGCTGTTTTTTAGGGAAATTTTAAGGAAATTTTTCATATTACGCAGTGCTACCATATTTTCATCGTAATTAAATAAGAACTTTAATTACTCACTGAAAAAATGGAATCTTATTTAAATACAACATAAATTTAAATAAAAATTGGCTAATTATGTACATAAATAAATATGAAGTATAAAACTGTCCATAAGGAAAGTCAAAGATTGTTGTTTATCATGATTTGATTTATTATCACATTAATTACTCAATTAAAAATAAATAACATATCAAAGTTTTATTCTTTATCACATCGCAAAAAAGTTTTGATGTAGCCAAGCACTCCGGGGTCTTAGCTAGCTAGTATATATGTAAATATTTTAAAGAGGATAAAAAATATGTTTAGAAAAATATTATTGCATTTTAAGCGGATTTTGTGGCAAACTGATCCGTGGCAAAATTGTGTTTGTAATACTTGCGTGAATGAATGTGATTATTATAATCAATTGTATATACAGGGTGTTTTTTATATTGTTACACAAAATTAAATCATAATAAAACAAGGAAATATATTTTTAATACCAATGAAACGGGCTTTATTCGTATGAAAATTTTATGAAAATAATGTTTAAATAAGATATCTGCCATGTGGACGCCATGGCTGACGCGTAGAAAGCGCAATATGGAATACCAATTTTCAACAACTTTTCGCAGCATTTGCGGCCGTATTTCGCGGATAACTCTTCGAATGTTGATTTCCAGGTATTCAATTGTTTGTGATTTATCGGCATAGACTTAAGTTACTTAACATAAACCCAAAGAGCAATAATTTTTTTAAAAATTTTTATGGAATATTGAGCTCAATAATGGCATTTATTGGAATAATCTCAATAAAGGTGTATGTCTGAACGCGGTATTAAATATAATTTAAAACCGTTTAATACATACACAAACTAGTATAACAAACGGACGACAGAATCGTCCATATTCTGGATGCAAATAAATTATTTTAATGTTCATAGAAAACATACTTACTTACATATCTAAACGTTGTACAAAAAATCTGTTTAACAAAGGCTTTGCTTATCTAAAACTAAACCTTATTGGAGATAAAAAGCCTAACTGAAAGGAATTATACTGCAGTTTATCACTCTGGTTTAATAAGAAAAAGTGCAAAACAATGTACAATGGAATGAATGAATGAAAGCCAACAGCACAAAAAAAAAGAAATATAAATAAACAAATGGTAAAAAGTAATTTATATCAGTGTGTCCTTTGATATTAAATGGCTTTAACAAAACCGCAAGTTATTTTTATTGAAAAAGTTTTTGCCACTTTTATAATATGAAAACTTTTTTTTTTCTATTATCCTTTAAACCATTTGTTCTCTTTAAATGAGTTAGAGGATGAGGGGGAAAAACAGAGCAAATGCATTGTAGCATTAAGTGAAGACCTAAAACGTAAAATCACAATGATGAGGTTAGATTATGTATGAAATGCAGCAGGACAATAAAGAATGGCACAGAGAAAAATAAGGAAATTCTGCGAACTTGTGGCTTGAATAGAACTACTATCATTTTAATACTTTTATTGTCAATTTGCTTTAATTTAAGCTTTTATTTTTATTAATTTTTTTTTATTTATTTTTCTTTAGTTTTTCTTTTTTTTTCGTAGGATTTTAATATAAAACCTCTAGTTGCCACCAACAGCCAACCAAGATTTCCACGAATTCTTTTACTTATTTCCACTTTATGTTATCATGCACAAGTTGACAACATCAGGTGTTTGGAATTATAGTTGAAAATTTATTTTTTTACTTTGTAATGAGTATGAAAATTGTTTAAAACTCGTAAAAATGTGAAAGTTGGTTTAAGTCGTAAAAGTTAATTTTTATAAAACAAATTCGTTTAATATTTTTTTCTTTTTTTTTTTTTTTTGCCTGAACTTCAAACATCATCTTGTTGCGTCGTTGACTGGATGAAAAAGGAAGTTAAGTTTTGTATAGTTAATAGAAGATTTCATTTGCACAAAAATTTAATAAATTAAATGAATAAAATTCAGTTTATTAAAATTATAGTTTTCACTTGTATATAAACTGACTTGCAGAAGCTTACAAGTATCCAGCAAGTATTTCATAATTTGTTGTGTTTATGTCATTAAACGATATGATGAAATGCTGAAGTGGAAGTTGGAGCAATTAATATAAAAGCCTGAGTCTATGAAACAAAATAGGATCTCCTTGTTTTGTTTGCTCGGAAGAAATTATTAAACAGCGGCATTTTTAACACAATTTATATGGCGTCTTCATCACTTTCCAGTGGAAAAATGCCAAATAATGTGAGTTCAGCGCTCAGTAGAGGATTTACATTTTTACTATTTTTTTTTTTATTCAAAGGCTTCTGTATATTAAAATTTATAAGTTATTATTATAAGTAATCTAAAGTGTAAAGTATTTGACATCGACATGTCAAAATTTTTTCTGGGTATGTATTCGTAGATATGTATGTAAAAGCTTAATAAATTTGTCTAGGCAATTTATATTAGAAAAACTCCAAAGCTCCAAAACGTTAAACCAACTTAACACTCGTTTATGAATATGTATATATACATATGTATATATACATATGTTTAATCAAAACTAATTGATTGCTTCCGACCGCAAATGTTGACTTACTCATTTTCACTGTTAGAAGTTTATTTCCTTGACCAACCGTTTTTCCAAGTGGTCCTTCGACTCATATTTCGGAGTTAAAATTTAAATTTTCAAAAGTATGTAACAAGACTTCTAAACAGGAAAGTCACACATTTCGATCGTAATGGTTTGAATTTTGTAATTGTAATTCGATCGTTTTTGATTTACAGTCTTCAGATTTCTTTTTTATATCATTGGATTATATAATCGAATGAAAAATGGCCCCAATGAAAAATGCTCCCAAATTAGAAATGAAAACTGGCCCCAAACTTTTGTATTGAAAACAACAACACGAACTTTGGGAACACTTTCCAATTTTTCGGGGCCTTTTAAGTTTTTTTTAATAAAGTTTGGGCCATTTTTCCTTCTTAAGTTTTTTTTAATAAAGTTTGGGGCCATTTTTCCTTCTTAATAAAATAATAATAAAGTTTGGGGCCACTTTTCCTATTTTGGGGCCATTTTTTATTTTTGGTTTTGGGGCCATTTTTCAGTTTTCATTTTTTATAATAAAGTTTGGGGCAATTTTTCCTAAGGTTTGGGGGCATTTTTCCTTTTTCAGTTTGGGGCCATTTTCCATTTTTGGTTTGGAGCCATTTTGTTCAAGGTTTGGGGCCATTTCTAATATTTTAGTTTGGGGCCATTTTTCCATTTTCACAAAATAATAATAAAGTTTGGGGGTATTTTTAATTTTTCAGTTTGGGGCCTTTTCTCATTTTTGGTTTGTTGCCATTTTTCATTTTTCAGTTTTCATTTTTTATAATAAAGTTTGGGGCTATTTTTCCTAAGGTTTGGGGCCATTTTTCGTGTGTTAGTTTGGGGCAATTTTTCGTATTTTGGGGACATTTTTTCTTTTTTTGTTTGGGGCCATTTTTCATATTTTGTTTGGGGCCATTTTTTCCTTTTTCATAAAATAATAATAAAGTTTGGGGCAATTTTTCCTATTTTGGGGACATTTTTCCTTTTTTAGTTTGGGTCCAATTTTCATATTTTGTTTGGGGTAATTTTTTCCTTTTTCATAAAATAATAATAAAGTTTGGGGCAATTTTTCCTATTTCGGGTCTATTTTTAATTGTTCAGTTTGGGGCCTTTTCTCATTTTTGGTGTGTTGCCATTTTTCATTGAGCCCATTTTTCATGGAGAATTAAAGAATGGTTACAGTAGTAATGAAAATATAAAAGGTAAAAAAGTTTTTTGCTCTCACAGGCGTGCAAGCTTTTTCATTAACATGAAATGTTTATTTTACAGTCACTCCCAAAAGTATGCATATATTTTTTGATTTATTACTACAAATGAAGTTAGAACAGTTCAATGTCAATTCCATTTTTAATTTTAAAAGTGATCTGATTATAAATAAATGTTCGATTTACGGTTTTGAAGACTCAAATTTCGAAATAGAGTTTTTCGACAAGCCGGTATATGTTGTTTAAGCACAGTCTCCTTATTATTGACATATTAAATTTCAAATACATTATCACGAGTAATTTAGAAAATATTTAACTTATTTATTTTCTACATCGAAAACAATAGTAACTCTGCCGATTTTCAACCGCTTCCCATCGTAACTTTCTGCCACATGTTATGCCTGAATGTTTATTAATTTTTCGTTTAAAACAGAGTATCATATGCCGTCATGCATTTCTAGGAAACTTTTTTTCAACTATATATATGCCACTGCGGCCATAAGATAATAAATGATTTGTCTTTTTTTTTTACTAGTAAGTAATCGATTTATATGCTTTCAAGTAATGCAAACGGTATGTAGTTTGTTATTCAAAATTAATTCCATGTTAAATACTTAATTACTCAACTTATAGTTAGTTTTATTTGTTTAATTATTTTGAATAAATAAATAAATACATTAAAAGATGCATGCAATAATTTATGGTATACTATAGATGTTTGCTGTTTAAAATTTTAAATAAGTAATTAATGAACTCATTGATGGACATTTGATATCATCGGCCAGCATAATTTCATAGAAATAACGTTGTATAAATGTCCACAGATATTCATTCGATGATGGATATGGTATATTTAAAATACGATATATTTTCATGCAACAATCGAGTGCACTAATGAAATCTGGCATTTCATACAGGGCCACATCAAAGTGCACATAAATTTCATGAATATTGATGTTGGCATCACCCACAACAACAATAAGTGGCGTATAGTCGGTATGTATGTCACCATATTTAATGCAAAACTCTTCACGTTTTTGATCTAAATCTTCGAGAGTATTTACACGTATGGCAAACAGATCAACAGCCTCGACAATGGAAATTTTTCGTCGATTGCCTAGAATATCACGATAACGTGCCATGGGTATCATAATGGCATTTAGCAGAACAGTTAATATGTAGTCTTCGGTATCTAAAAGAAACATACATACATTCATACTTACATACATATGTACATACATATTCCCAAAAGCTGTTGAAGAATATAATTAATATTAATGTAAAGGGTGAATTATTATGAGATACATTTTGCAAATTGCGCACATTAATTGATAAGAAGTAATTGTTATCAAATTTTCTCTTTTTATACCCTTCAGCAAAAATTTTAAGGGTATTTATAGGTTTGTCACTGCGTGTGTAGTTTTCAAAATATAGTATATATATTCTGAATCCTTTGATATGAATATTTTCGAATTTTTACAAAAATATTGAAGGAGAGATATTTTGAAAATTTCTAACATTTTCTTAAAAAAAGAAAAAACTATATCCTTTTTTCCATACGCTTCAAATTTTCCGAAAAAATCCATACAAACAGGAAAATTTCTCTACTTTTGACATCACTGTATTTTTGATATTGTCTTGACGTAGCGTCACCAAATAAGAATAAGCAGTAATATATAAAGGGGGTTCTTTATAGAGTGTCACAACTTTGAGTTGGCATCACTGCTTTATTTGAGCACCCATTTAACAGCTGATAGTTGCTTTTTGTTTAGTTTGCTTTGAAATTTCATTATGAATCGACTTTGCACGCGTTGCAAATTGTTGAAATTTTTAATCAAAATAATTGTTCTATTCGTCAAACTCATCGTGCAGCGGATGCTTCAATTGATTTACTTAAAGAAACTTTTGATGAAAAAATAATTTCACGTAATGGCTCAATGAATTGACCACAAAGATCGTGTGATTTAACCCCATTAGATTATATTCGTTGGGTTTATGTTACCTCACTTGTTTTCGTCGATAAGCTACAAACAATTGAAAACCTGGAACTCAACATTCGAAGAGTTATCGGCGAAATACGGCGGCAATTGCTGCTAAAAGTTTTTGAAAATTGGTGTCCCAGATTGCGCTTTCTATGCGCCATCAGTGGCGGTCAGATGGCAGAAATCATATTTAAACATTAATTTCATAAAATTTTCTTTCCAATAAAGTCCGTTTCATTGATATTAAAAATATATTTACTTTTTTTAAAAAAACACCCTATACAAGCTCTTTCGTTATATTACAACAAACAGTTCGTAGACCAGTTACAGACAAAATTCAGAAGCAACAATCTGCAAAAAAATAAAAACTAACAAGAGGCGCATACCCGATATTATTGCAGTTTTCAGTACCTCTCAATGAATCACCCTTTACATTGTTATGTTATTTAACTATTTACCCTTTCCTGGTTTCGATTTGCATAAAGCAAACAGTCCTTTGCACATGTCATCCTTTATATTCCCTTGATAGTAACTAAGAATTTTTTGTGCAAATTTTTGCCATTTTTGATGCAAAGCATTCGCTTTGTTGCGTGAAAATTTTAAACGAAAATCAATATCAAACTAAAAAAAATGCATATTAATCGATTATGGTTTTGTTAATTATTAAATTAGTGACTACGTGTTGTTCACTTACCAATTCCATGCCTCTGGCATTTAAATATTTCGGCCATTGTTGTAATACATCCTTGATTGGTGAGTGTTCAATTTGTTCCTGTCGTGCCAAGTAAGTTTTTCCCCACATTGTCTTAACATCAACCCAGTCCAGTCCTTGACAACGTAAAAAATTCTTTATGGCACTTATTGAAGTGTCATCGAGCTGTTCGAGTTCTTGTAATTCATCTTCAACCGGCTCAATTTGTGTATTGCTGCAAATGCCATCAATATTGTTTATGCTAATGTTTCTGTTACTACTTCTACCCAAAGTTCCTGAAGATGTGGTTGCAGCATTTTTTGGCGACATCGTTGTGCTTATTTGTGTTGTTGATCCAGATGTTGTATCATCTTGTGTAGCTGGTGTTGATGGGGTTGAATCTTGTGTGAATTCTTGGTGTATGTCTCGTACACGCATTCTTTTCAATGTATTGTAATATTTTGTATAGAGACGACCCATGGGATTTCGTTTTCCTTGACGATTTATAAAATAATAATCCTGTTGAAGGTGAGTTTTAACAGAGAGCGAGAGAGATATAGAGAGATGTTATTAATTTTTGGTTTTTTAACACAAATAAATATTAAACATTTTATTCGAGCAAATTCTCAAGTATTTATGTTTGTTGAAAACTTATTTATTTGTTATGGGTTAGCTAGTCTATATGCTGCATTTCATTGGTTACTAAATACCAACTCATTAGCAAACTTTAACCATACTTTAGAAAAGCATCAAACCTCTTTTCGTATGCACAAACTTTCAGAAATCGTTTTAAGAATTTGAATGTAAATCAAATTTTAAAAAAAATAACCTCAAGAAGAACAAAGAAAGTAAACGGAATTTGTAAAACAAAACTTTGTGTGTCTGAACCAGACATCTGCAACAAGTATGATGGAGTCTACTTATTCTCTAACGTTGAATTTTAAGAACAACAAAAACAAGTATTATTCAACTTTATGCTCCCTCACTTTTTATGCACAAGCAGAAAATTCATCAACAAGTGTAAATCATTTAGATCATTTGATGCGAATGAGCATGATCTGATTGAATGATACAATGAATATAAGGCATATGCAGAAATACAAACAACACCAACTATATGTATTTTGTTGTAGAAAAATTGATTTACGAAGTCAAAAGTATAAATATGTAAATATCAGAGCTGTAAAAGAATGACTCAAATCTGACTTTTAATTCACAATGAATTACAGAAAAAATATAATTAATTAATTTTGCTCAAAATGTAAATTGAATTGAAACACGAAAGCATTCCTAATGAATTAAAAATTCTTGCATGCATTGACATCACTTAAAAACTTACTTGAATTAACGTGTAAATGAATTCAACATAAAACAAAGTCTTAAATTTATTCATTTTATTCACAAAAAAGAATTGAATTAAAATTTGAATGTATTATCGATGATTTAAGGGAAAGGAATTGCAAGTCATTTTTGATTTACTGTTTAATTTCGGATTAACATCATTAAAAAAAACTGTTGTACGATTTAAAAACTTGTCCAAAAGTCTGTATCCAATTGCTATTATCAAAAACTATGTGTCAAAAACCTCAATCTATAGCCCAGTATTCTTTTCAGTGTTCCACGCGGAATACTCTCAGAATACATGAATAAAAACACAATCATTTAAGTACCATAATTATTAGATGAAGAGATAATTTTTGTAATTTATTTCTAACTAAAGAAGTGAATGAAAAAATAAATTATAATTCCTTTCCCTTAAATCATCGATAATGCATTCAAATTTAATTATTTTTTTTTTATTTATATGAAGTTGATGGATTCAAGATATATAATGCAAGACGAATTCACTAAAATTTTAACTCAATTCATTATTTTGTAAAATTAATTAAATTAAAAGTTTGTTTTTCATGATGAATGCATTTATACTTTGAATCAATTCATTTTTTGGGCACAACGAATTCGTTAAAAAAGTTTTAATTCAATGCCTGAATGATTCTCAGTTTCATTTAGAAAAGAATCATTCTTTTACATCTCTGATACATAAGTGTGCATGTTTCAAACTGTGAAAAAAATATAAATAAAAATTATTTATTCAAACACGAGTACAAAATTGCTTTAACAACTGAATAAAACACTTGTTGCGCTAACAACACGTTGGCTTCGATTCAAAATGAGTTTCATACACTTGACGACACAGTCAAAACATTCATGTCAGCACCAAACAAAAAGTGAATAAAACTGTATGTTTGAAACGAACGGTTGCGTAAACAAGTGTTTTTTTTTTTTTGCTTTTGAACAAAAACGATTAGATCATAAAAATCAATGTGCATAATTAAGTATGGCCGAAAATTTAGCACTTGTTGCAGATGTCTGGTTTGAACACTAAACAAAGTTTAAAAGACAGTTCAAAAAACTTTGTCAAAGTAAACTTTGCCAGACTAAATGCAGTCTTTGCATTCGTGTGTTTTATTTCGGATGACGATTCTTGGCAACGAAAAATTCGTCGTTCGGCCCAATTGTATTTCCAGCAGAAGCCAACTGCATTTGAAGTCTTGATGCTGTGAAATCTGCTCTCGGCTGTGTGTTTAAACTTTTAGGAAAAAGTTTTTATTTTCTAAAAGTCGATTATTATTGCATTTCGAAAGCGAAATTTTCGATTGCTTATGAAGATTTCGTAAAATTTTAAAATTTAATTAAAACAATATTGAAAAACCAAATATTTGCTAGTTATGTTGTTTCCACTCAGAGGTGTGTTGTTTGTTTGCTTCTTCTCTATCTCTGTTCGGTATTCTATTTCTGTAGATAAAAAGATAACGAATCATTTTGCTTACTTTTCGCAAAACTGCTAATAAATAATAAATCAGTCACAT
Organism: Lypha dubia; assembly: GCA_947311025.1. NCBI lineage: Eukaryota > Metazoa > Arthropoda > Insecta > Diptera > Tachinidae > Lypha > Lypha dubia. The sequence goes on from OX371264.1 coordinate 56,146,426, forward strand.
GTTTAAACGCAGATTTAGTGAATCGAAACTGAAGGTAAAAGCACATACTTTGAAAAATTGGAGATATAAGAAATATTTTTACACTAAATGACCTGACAAACCTGATCAAAAAGAATGAATTTTTTTAATACGTACTTACCCTTGATTCCGCTTCATTGGGAAACATACTTATAATCATGTCGACAATTTTATTAAAATCTGAAGAATGCAATTTAATATCATGGTTTATTACATAGTCGATAATGCACTGTATTAATTCGTCGCGATGTTTACGTTCTAAGCAGCCATTCTTTTCATAGAAAGCTTTCATGACAGGACCAAACAGAGATTCATCTAATAAATCATCGAGATTCTATTAGAAGCAATTAAATAATAAAATAATAATATTATCGACATTTAGTTGTATTTAGCAATGTTTAGCTGTACAAACGTACCAACTGCATATTTAAATGTGTTTCTCTTAATTCAACGGTAGTCTCATATAATTTTGTCCTTTTGGAATCCATTTCGTTGTTTGTATCGCCTACCAGTTCATTCGCCTCATCTTGCAGTGAGGCTTCCAAATCCCTTTTAAAAGGTTTAATAACATTTTGAAAAGTATTCGTTGAATTGCTAACACTTGTGCATGATGCTGTTAGTGTTGGTACCACATAAGGCAGATAATTACTTGAACATGGTTTCACCATATTAATGTTAGTAATGCTGGAAGTTGAATTTGCTGCAGACTCTGGAGAAGGTTTCCCCACGGTCGTGACGCTAAATGGAGCTATTTTTTCATGCTCTATTATTACGTCATTCGTTCGATACTGTCAATAGTTGTAATAAAAGAGAGATAAATTTATTTATGTAAAAAATTATTATTAAAAATAAACTAATACCCTTTTACGCCTCCAATTGAATAATTTTTCTCGAAATTCAGCACGATGTCCAACACTTCGTATGGCGGTATTTATATCATCAACTGATAAATATCTCAAGCTACGATATGTTATATCACACGCTGTAATAGAAAAATAATAGTTATGAGAATATGTATACATACTTAATAATAACATGTTGTCAGAAAGCGAAGCAAGTGCTACATTTCATTCGCTAAAATAAAATAATTTCTTATATACACACATACATACATACATATGTATTTACATACTTATATGCATATGTATACATTCATGCATATATCAATTTTAATTACTTCGAAATTCTTATTAATATTTGTTAATCATATAAAAAAATTTTAATTTATTTTTCTAATTTAACATTTTCCAAGTTTAACATTTGATTTCTTTTTATCTCTTTCTAGGTAAGTTGCCCTTATCGTTTAGTCATAAACTCACACTCGCTAGTGGCGAATAAAAATTGGCTAAGTACCTATTACATTTTTCTCCATACAAAATAAATTTGTTATGAAATAAGAAAACAAGACAAAACGATAGCAAAAATTAATACAAACAATTTTTTTTGCTCATCGACAAATTTTAATATAAATTGGTTGGATTTTTGCATATTTTTATCGCAACTTAATCATCATCATTTGTAGGACAAAATGTCCTTAAAATTAGTAAAAAAAAAATACTTACTTTTAGAAAATGTACTTTTAAATCAAATAACAATTTCCTTAAAAGTAAAATTCGAAATGATATTAATAATATTATGTACTACAATGTTTAATTACTTAAAGACGATTGTTTAGTCACATATCGTTAACTAAACCGCAAGACGCTCTAATTAACATAAAAAAATCAAAAAGAAATTTTTTTTAAATCCACGAATTTCACCAATACACATCATTGTAAAAAAATGAGACCACCGGACAATAGCAACGGTTTCATTATTAATATATGCTAATCAAAAGGAAAATTATGAAAGAATTAAAGTGTCTAACAATATAGTACATACATTGCAAATTCAAAATTACATCTAGCATGTTGTTTGTTTCTCCTGTAAAATAATGATAAGTATAGTTAGGGCGATTTGCATTTAATGTAGCGATATGTTGCTCTAATTTAAAATATCTAAATCTTACTTCATTTTAACTTATTATTTAATATGAATGCAATCCAAACTATGTTTGATTCGGACACCAAATAAACAGTACGTCAGCTTTCCTGTAATAGTTTTTCTTTCCATTATTAGCTCCATATAAATGGTCAGTAATGTTAGATATTTAAACAATAGCAGAATTATTACTTTTTCATATTATATTCTTATCGCATATCAAGCTGATATTAAGGTTCATAGAAAACGAAAATAAACAGATGTAATGAAACTAAAAAATCTTCCATATAACTAATAACTTACATATAGTGTAAGAGGATGTTTGTATCATTGTAAATTTTTATCCATAATATAGGACTGAAATTATTTAAAACATCTTTCGATATGATAATTGTTAAATTAACAATCAAATTTTAACGTTCCACAAATTATTCACATGTAGATGGCACAAGTAAACAATTACCATAGTCAATATAACATATTCGTGACACCCTGTCTGACGTGTTTACTAAAATAATAATAGGCAGTAACACACACGCACATGCAAACACATGTTTGCATAATAACAAAAACTCGAACAGCTGTTCCATTTAAAATATGTAATTGGAAAAATCAATAACAAAAAGAAAGCAATATACATACTTATGTATATACCTTTTAAAAATGGATACAAAAAGCACATTTGGAATTTTTTTAACAATTTCCTTAGCATCGCATCGTCGTATTGTCCATCAAAGTCAATCGGTTGTGTGGGCAAAAATTCCAACTGACAGGAATTTGGTATGCAGTGTTCCGACTGCTGTTGGCCATCATATTGCGAAGATAAATCAAGTTCTTCTATTTCTAAATATTTTTCTTTCATTTCATATACATGTGTATTTAAAATGGGCGCTTTATGTATAAATTTTGTATTATCGAATAAAATTTTTATAAATAACCGTTTTTTTTTTATTTCCAAAAATGTGTAGTAAATGTATTTCTTATTAGTTTCTTGCACGTTTGTTTACCATGAAAACTATTGTTCTTTTACTTTTGATGTGTGGTTGATTTACATGCAAGGCAGAGTGTTGCCAGAAAGGGAAACTGATAAAATGTTGCACACAAGGCGTATCCAACAGGTGAGGTTACTAGCACAGCAACTTACCTCGCTGTAAAGCAACTTTTCATACAAACTGATACAGTTTTAAAAGAAGACATATATATTGGTTACAGTTAGTTATGAATACGTAAGAAAATGTTTTAAATTTGATTGCTTCATATCACAGCGAATGCTTTATACCAACAATATACAATGTACATACATATATGTATATACATTGTTTGTATTAATTAGCAGAAATACATAAGAATTCATTTGTATTTAATTAATTTACAGAAAAGATAGAGAAAAATGCTAAAAGTAACCAAAAATATTCATTTTGAAAAAAAAAATTTATTGGTTTCCAAAGATTTGGCTGTGAAATTCAAAATTACTCTATTGTTGTTTTGATTAATTGATAAAATTTATTTGTACTATTTTTAAATACTTTAAAAATTATAATATAAGACAATTTTATAGATTCCATAAACTACCCAAAACATTTAAATGTCCGGATTACTGGATAGTCCGAATTAGCGAGTGTCTGGATTAGGGATGTTGTACCGTGTGATGTTATACACTCTTTTGAGAAATCTTTACGTAGCACTTAAAAAATCCCTATTTTTCCCTGTACAAAATCTGTACAAAAATCCCTACAACTTTTAAATTATAATATGTATGTATATCATGTACAAATAAATTATTAAATTAGTTTTTTTATAAATTAAAAACTAAATAAGCAAAAATAAAAAAACATAAAAACAAGTGATATCAATTCATTTAAAATCACAATTAGTTCATTGGTCAAAAAAGCGAAAAATAAAAAATATGTTCTTTGCACTTTTGAAATTTGTTAGGACACTAAAAAATAAATTTTGCCCATGTTAGTTTTGACTGGTGTTTTCTTGACAATCGTACATGTTTAAGGATACCATTTTTTTAAATGAGTTTCGTCAAATTGGAAGGTATAACAATTTTTACATTCGTCTTGTAAAAATGAGGGGACAATGCAAATTGAAGTTAAAAATTTATGACTTAGCTTATTTCGTTTCTAAGTGCGAATATCAGTGATGATGGAAAAAATTCTTTCGCTGTCTGCATTGGCATGTGGCAGTGATAAAGCAAATGTATGTAGCTAATTTAGACAAAAGGGCGAGATTCAAATTATCATTAAAATTTTTCATTATGGTAACTTTATTCCAGTATGTTGTCACAAATCGAAGAAGGTTGATAAATTAATATATTTTTGCCATATTATTGAAAAGTCCCTACATTTTAATGATTTCAACAAATCTGTAATTTTTTCCCTACGGTCACTTTTCTGGACAAGTAGGGAGTTTTCCCTACATATAACATCACTGCCACTGTGGGAAATGAGCTGCCGGTTTTCTCCTCGGACTACTATGTATGTCTGATACTCGTTTCGCTTTCTAAAATCTTTTTATAATGCCGGCCATCGGGTTTGTTGCAAGTATTATCTTTTGACAAACGTCTTAGACTGGCTTCGCTTACTTTAGAATTTATACACTGCCAACCTATGGCCGGTAGGAAAGACACGTATCAAAAGTTATGAATTGACGTTAGAGGAAAAGTTGTTCCCATGTGGGAAAACGCCAAGGCGAGCGGGATAGCAGTCTCAGAGGATTCAATCAGATAATATTGTAGAGTTTGTGAATTGAAAATAAGTTTTTCAATTCTGGCTATTAAACTTGAGGATGCGAAACTTGTTTCATATAATCGTACATGTTAGTGATGTTGCGAATACTCGTACTCTTATTCGATTATTCGACTATTCTCCTATTTTAAGATATTCGTATTCGTATTCGCCAAATTCAAGCGAATATTTCCCGAATAATTTGGACATAGTATGTACTTTCAAAAAAAAAATATACATAAAGTATATTATATGTATTATTACCAATAAACGTAATTATTATTTGAACTGTAATAATGTATAAATGAGAAATTATTATTATTAGGCTTAAGTACAGTTTTATTGAATTAATGACAATTCAAATTACTATGAGTTTTTTATTAGCATGTGCAATCAGACTAGCAGAACGTCGAAAATTTGGTTAAATATTTGATATTCTTCACAATTAGTATCCACTTTACATTTATTTCACCCTAGTCCCCCCAGGTAAAAAGCGCCTTACCTTACTCTCCTATGTCCTTCTTCAGATTCTAAGCTACCTGCCCACCAATTTTCAGCCAAGTCAGTTCAGCCGTTCTTGAGTTATAAATAGTGTAACTAACACGACTTTCTTTTATATACATAAATCCCCTCAAAAACCCAGAAATCCCGGAAAATTTCCCGGGAAAAGGGTGGCTCACTGGACTGTAATTCCCAAAAACTTGGACAAAAATCCTCTCAAAATCCCGGAAATTTTGGCAACACTGGAAATTTAAAAAAATTTCCAAAGCGGCAACACTACAAAAAAGAAGTTTTCACTTCAAAACACACAAGACTTAAGAAACAAACTTAGTGTGAGGTTTTTTCGTTTCAAAAACAAATTCTAGGTTTTTTTCGTTTCATAAACAAAAGACTTTTAAAAATTTCTTGATTCGGTCGCCTCAAAGCCCGCGAAAGAAAAACACTTTAAAAAATCTACAAAAATAACATAAACACTTGTAATAAGAAAGAGATAACAACAAAAATAACAAAAAATAGCAACCCGTTGTGCGCCGATGAGTTTTGAATGAAATTCCAATATCTTTTTCTGTGTCCATCAGTTTGAAAAATTACAAATATGTACATACACAAAATTTTCTATTTAATAAAAGAAGGACAAGGTAGAAAATAAAAAGTAACTGATGCTGCGCACTCAACTTCGCTACTTTGACTTTTTAACAAAATTGCTTATTTTTCATATTATTAATAAGATTTTGCACAACACTTTAAAAAATTAATTATTTTTACACATTAATTTCACATTTCTATTGAAATTAAACACTTATTTATTATTTTATTTATGATTAAACTGACACAATATATAAAAGCCTGGGCGTTACCGAAAATTTGCAATTAAAATGAGTAAAGAAGTGAGGTGTGAAAAAGAGTTGAAGAAAAAGGCATACATACAAACTTACGTATGTATGTTAAATTGACATTGTAAATTGTTGTTGTATAAGACAATTCAAAGCAAGCACATTTGAACAGTGCAATAATTGACTGTTGATGACATCCAAATAGGTACTGCATTAATTTAAACATTTAAGTGTATTTAGCAGGGATGGAAGTTTGAATTATTTTAAAATTACACACACACACACATATATATATATATATATATATATATATATATATATATATATATATATATATATATGTAATTCTAAAATAATTCAAATTGCCACCCCTGCTAAATACACTATATATACATATATATATATATTTATATATATATACATATATGTATATGTAATTTTAAAATAATTCAAACTGCCACCCCTGCTAAACACACTTAAATGTTTAATATATATATATGTAGGTAAACATAAAAATGTAAACCTTAATGTATAAACTTAAAACTATATATATATATATATGTATATAAATAGCAACTATGTATATATATATATATATATATATATATATATATATATATTGGTAGGTACATATATTAAAAACAGTACTAAAGGGTATTATACATACATACATACATACATACATACATACATACATACATACATACATACATCCATACATACATACATACATACATACATACATACATACATACATACTGTATGTATGTTTGGATGTACAAACATAGATATGTATGTGTGTACTAACTAAAATCTCTTAAAAAGTGAAATACTAATCAAAATTATCTTTTAATCTTTTAATTTTTCAGTAGTTTATATCTCCACAATTTCCCTTGAAGCATGTGTATACATTTTGTAGACATGTAAAGTAGGGTATTCAATTAATCGGATTTCCGTTTTAATCGCTTAATTTTTGATTAATTAATTAACATTTTTTAAGTAAAAATAGTCGTATATATAATTTACAGCAAAACTAGGTTATAACGAACTGTATGGAATGGGACCTACAGAAATATATATGTAGTTCTTTATAAGAAAAATTCGTAATAAGCGTACTGATATGCATAATAAAATTAACTTAGAACAACACATGCTGTTTTAACGAAACAAAAACTAAATTTAAAAACACTTATTAAATTGGTTTTTTAATGTGTCAGCTGATTAAAAGTGTTAGCATGTGTACTAAAAATGTAATGTTGCCATTGGTATACATTTTTACGAGTTCATTATAATTGGGAAAAAGTGCATGAAATTTACTTCTTGTGAACGTAAAAAGGAGTTCATTACAAACAAGGATAAGTATAATTGTTCTGAGAGGACACGAAAAAAATATATTTTTATTCGATTAGAGAATAATAAAGACGATTTTTTTTTAATCTTTAACCTTTTTGTTATTTTATATTAATGGAATAGAGAGGATGCGAATATCAGTAAATTATTTATTGCATTATTTGTAAAATTTCAACGAATATCTAGAGACTATTTTGATCATTAACAAACAACAATATAGTTTTAAAAAACTTACTTCCAATAAAGCCGTAATATCAACCAGAACTCCTTTTAAATCTTGAAGGAAATAACTGTAGATTTACAGTAAATTAAATCTCCGGACTTGCATGCCACATACACTTTAACACTATTTTTCGCTAATAATTTTCATATTTTATTTTATCACTTACACATTTTTTTATATTAACACATACATCCCTACATATGTATGTACGTATTTATGTAAAAGGCCATATTTTGTGGATATACATAATACCATCTTCATTAACGAATGGTGATTTCTTTTGTCGACAATTGTATTAAATTTTGTCGGTTTTTAAAAAAAATCCTTAAAAGGCAAATTTTTAAAAAAGCCAAAAAATTTATTATTTTCGAGTCAAGAAAATCCCATTGTTATTTATTATTATTTTCTTCTTTTTTAAGAGACTTATTATATGCTTCTTTTATACTTAACACAAAGATTTTCTCTTTTAAGCACATCAAAAATTTATAGAATCTAAAAAGAAACAAACATAAAAAGTAGATAAATGAAATAGAATTAATAAAATAAAAGATTTTTATAAAAGGTGAAGCTGAGGCTTAGTTACACATAAAAATGGCTGACTTCCAAAACGTCAATTGCTTTGTGTTTGAACAAAGCATCATATTTCATAACGCCGCAGTACAATAATTGTACAATGTATACTATTTCAAAACACCGCCGCCAAGTATTTTTAACGCAGTAAGAAAGCAAACACGGCATTGGTTTTATAGTTGTTGCATTGCTTCGGAACTTTGCATATGTATGTGATTTAAATGCAGTAGCAATACTGTATACAAACTTTGTATACGAACGTTTTGGAAGTCAGCCAATATTATTCTTTAACTTTATTGCAAGATTGAAAAAATAACTGACCTTTATACTTTATATCTTTATACTATCAGAGAAACTATTGAATTAAGTTTATTTATTTAATTGTTAAATTTTTTATAGGTACAATTTACAATTTTTTTTTTACTATAATTTGCCAGACCATTTACTTAAGACACACCCGCGCACATCAAAAATTTCTAGAAAGTGAAAAGAACCGACACTCAAAAGGAGATAAAAGAAATCGAAAAAATAGTTATTTGTTATGGATTGGAAATTTTGCCCTGAAAATTGTGTAAAGGCAGGGGAACTCGATGTGTGAATGGCACCTAATCTGTACACATCTGACTGTGTAAACAGCAGCAGAGGATATCTATAATATTTTAGCTTTATACATCCGTTTTCAACTTTAATAATAATTAAGAGAATACAAAAACTTTGATTGCCTTGATCTGTTGACGCATTTGTACTCTGACAATGTCTTTTTATGATGGGGCAAAAAATTTAAAAAAAAACCTGATTTTCCAGTGAAAAACTGCATGTAGAACAAAAACAACCAAAAATATTATCGTTTATATAATTTATTTTATAAATAAAAAAAACTGCTTTACGTACAAAAAAAATCTAACTCAAAACTGCACAATGCTTCGAAAAACTGCAAAAAACAGATAAATCTGAACATTTGGCAACGTTAAAAGGTTAAAAGAATAACATGGAACACTGGATATAAAACACTCTCAAAAAAAAGTTTTAGTATGAGAGAACGTAAATTTAAATACATGTGATCTTACGTATTTCTTGTTTTCTTACATTTCCTCTTTATTTTTCTTATAAGAACACGCACACATTAAAACGATTTTAACTTTAACACTTGGCTTCTCTATATCTTGAAAGAATCCAATTTGAATAAATGATTATCTTAGAACGAAGTTTTTAAACGTATAAACATTTAGTCGCATTGCAAATAAAGTAATAATCTCAAAGTTCAGCAACCGAACCACCTCAAAGTGAACAACATAAAGCTGCATGGCTCTTTCTTTGCCTTCATACAAGAGGAATCTTTTTTTAACACATTTTTCAACGAGACAACAGTTTTTTTTAAGAAACTGATTTAGATTATTACAGCAACTAGGTATAAAATTAAATTTATTTTTTAAAGTTCTAAATTTTCTAGTACTTTTTACCATTTATTTTTTAATAAAATTTGCAAGACAATTTACTTAAGACATCCGCGCACATCAAAAATTTCTAGAAACTAAAAGAAACGAAACACAAGAGGAAAGAAATCGAATTAACAGTTACTTATATACACACATATGTATGTACATATATATGTATGTACAACAAAACGGATTATTAAATAACTGGAACGAATGGTAAGAAACAATAACGGAGAACAAAAAAAAAAAACAATAGAACCTAATATTACAAGGTGGGTGAGGAGTGTAACAAATAAGAATATAAATAAACGGTGTGACAATTAAACAACAATAACTGCGGCAGGTTGAAATCTGTACATACAAACATACATACGAACATTTAATGATTTGTATATGATGCAGTATTTTATTAAGGTGGACAAATTTGAAGGGATGTAGATATGTATGTAGGTATGTATGTATGATTTCCACGAAATTTTACATACATATGTACATGCGTACAGCTATGTATATGTATATAAATAAAATTATTACATACAAAGATAAATCGGCACACATTTACCTTCATAGGTACATACTTATATATAAATATAAGTACCTATGTAAGTATACATATGTATCTACTTATGTGTTTGCTTATATACATACTACATGTCGGGTTGTGCTGTCCATAACAATTGTTAAAGTTGTTAGACATACTCGTACATAATTAGTATAGTATGTACCTATAATCAATTAAATAATTGCTACAAATTGTATTTGATTATACATACATACATAAATCCATAAAAAATCCATAGTATAATATGTTAAATTTGGTTGTGAAATTATACATACCAAGAATTTTACGCGTTAGTTTGCCGGTAACATTTATTTAATACACGAAGGGCGCGAACAAAATTAAAACTGATACTGCGCAGTCAACTTCGCTGCTTTGACTTTTTAACAAAATTGCTTATTTTTCAAATTAAATGCAATTATTAGTAAGATTTTGCACCACACTTGAATAAATCAATTATTTTTACACATTAATTTAACATTTCTATTGAAATTAAAAACTTTTTTATTATTTTATTTAAGATTAAACTGACACAATACACAAAAGCGTGCGCGTTACCGAAAATTTGCAAATAAATGGTCAAAGAAAAGAAATGTCATAAATAGTGGATGAGAACTATTAACAGTGCAAGAGTTCCACTAATAATGTATGTATGTATGGATGATAAAAAAGGTTTGATCCCGTACTTTTTGGGTAAAGTCCGGTAAAATGAGAGCAAACAAGAATTTCTCTCAATTAGAGACAAAAACGCACAAAAGTACGGGAACACTAAAAACCACATTTTTTTCCCAAAAGTTTGTATGAAATTACTGTGAAAGTAAACAAAAAAAAAAAATAAATACTGTTTTTGATTAGTATTTCACTTTTTAAGAGATTTTAGTTAGTACACACATACATATCTATGTTTGTACATCCAAACATACATATTTTGCTTTGCTTTTTGCAAAAGTAACAGTTATTTCATCATTATTCTTGTTATGTAAAATTCAAATTTCTTATTTGTTATTGTTTATTTCATAAACAGCTGATTGATTACTACTTGCACAAACTAGCCCGAAGAAAAAGTACGGGCATTTTCGTGCAGGAAGAAGAAGAATATTTCTCTCTCAAAATCTCTCTCACTTGCACGAACTTTGTGTACGGGAACAGTTTTCGTGCAAATTGGGATCCCGCGGGCTCCCAATCTTGAGTACGGGATCACACCTAAAAGCGTGCAGGTATGTAAGTATGTTTGAATGAAGGTGTTTAATTTCGCAACAGGTCAATATTAACAGTAAATGTCTCATAGAATAATTTTATGAGTGTTTATGCTAAATTACATCTAATATAACGGGCATGTCAACATTGCTGTGTTAAATGCAGTAATGGATAATGCGGATTTTCAAACTTCAATATAAAAAGAAGTTTTCGGAGATTGTTGGTAATTTAATAAATAGAAGTTCAAGTATTCTTAAGCAAATCATAAGAAAGAATTATTCTCAACATTCGAATAGAAAGGTATGTACATATGTGTGTATGTGTATATCTACATATGTATGTATGTATGTGTTTATATTGTTTTCATTCTATATCTTCCGATAACTTTTCACTAAGAAACGAAATTATTCTGCATTCATGTATTGCCACCAAAAATCCCCATTCACAAACTAAAAATCCCTAACAAAAAATTTTTTATATTAAGAACCATTATGTGATGATTTATAAAATAAATCAAATTTTGTACTGCTGAATCTTTCCAATTATTATACCAATAGTATTTTTTGTTTAATGATGGTTCTTAATTATTATAATAAGTTTTGTATTGCTTCTTGTGATTCAAAAGAAGCAATACAAAACTTATTATAATAATTAAGAACCATCATTAAACAAAAAATACTATTGGTATTTTTTAAATATTATTATAAAATACTGATACTAAAAAATCCACGAATATCTCTCCCCAAAATGCAGCTAAAATCGCCAATTGGGAGACAAATCCCACACCTTGCTGTACTGGTCACATCTGAAATGACAATAATTAGAGATATTATTCAATAACCAATATTTGGGGATAAAACTCACCCCGTTTTTTTTTAAACATAATGATAGATAACCATCTACTAGCAACAAAATAATTAAGTTATGAATTTTTTTATCTCATCAAATAGGTGAATGTAGAAACCAATTTACATATGTATGTATGTCATTCAAAAAACGGTGGTAGTACAGTCTAAAACATTTGCACAACGTATGTATGTATGTATGTATGTATGTATGTATGTATGTATGTATGTATGTATGTATGTATGTATGTATGTATGTATGTATGTATGTATGTATGTATGTATGTATGTATGTATGTATAATACCCTTTAGTACTGTTTTTAATATATGTACCTACCAATATATATATATATATATATATACATAGTTGCTATTTATATACATATATATATATATAGTTTTAAGTTTATACATTAAGGTTTACATTTTTATGTTTACCTACATATATATATATATATATATATATATATATATATATATATATATGTATATATATATATATATATATATATATATATATATATATATATATATATATATATTAAACATTTAAGTGTGTTTAGCAGGGGTGGCAGTTTGAATTATTTTAAAATTACATATACATACATATATGTATATACATATATATACATATATATATATATATATGTATATATAGTGTATTTAGCAGGGGTGGCAGTTTGAATTATTTTAGAATTACATATATATATATATATATATACATATATATATATATATATATATATGTGTGTAATTTTAAAATAATTCAAACTTCCATCCCTGCTAAATACACTTAAATGTTTAAATTAATGCAGCACCTATTTGGATGTCATCAACAGTCAATTATTGCACTGTTCAAATGTGCTTGCTTTGAATTGTCTTATACAACAACAATTTACAATGTCAATTTAACATACATACATACGTAAGTTTGTATGTATGCCTTTTTCTTCAACTCTTTTTCACACCTCACTTCTTTACTCATTTTAATTGCAAATTTTCGGTAACGCCCACGCTTTTATAAAGCAAGTTGAAATATATACAGTGTGGTACAACATTTGTTAATGGCTCATACTTAGTTTTAGGAGTAAAAATACCTAAAAATTTCATAATTGTTAAATTAAGAATTATTGTTCCACTACCCAATATTCACAATAACGAAATAGATGCTATTACAGAAAAAAGCTTCGAGTTTGAAAATAAAACATATAGATTTGAAGAAAATAAACATTTAAAAGACTTAAAATTAAGCACTCATTGTATAATAAAAAATAATTGTCAACTAGTAAGTAACAAAGATTTTGAAATTATACAATTGGATATAGATACAATTATAATTAAGAATGCAATGAACATCAGTGTTAATGATACTTGTAATTCCGAAAAAGTTATGTTAACGGAAATTATTTAATAAATTTCAGTAATTGTTCAATAAGAATTAAAGACTATTATTTTTCAAATACTATCGAAAATATAAAAGAAAAACAAATTATCGAAAATCCAAATAGAGCTCAGAATTTTACACATAAATTATCTTTTCAAGAAATTGAATTACAACAAAAAAATAATGTAAAGAATATTAAAGCATTAAATTATCATACAAAATTAACATATGGATGTAACTTTTTTATAATAATTGTAGTACTTATTTTAATTGTGTTAATTTTAACTAAACATAAACAGATAAAAATAAAATTAAATAAAAGAATTCAGGAGAATTCTAATCTAAAGGAGGGAGAAGTTAAGTATATAAAACCAAGCACTAACACTTACATTAGGAACGACCCTATAGACGAATTTATTGCAAATATAATTAAAGACAAAGTGTAATATTAAACCCATTTCCGGTTTATTTAAAGAAATTATGATTAAATCCATAAATCGAAACTATTTTTCGGTCGCAATTCCAAGAATTGCAACCGTAATTTGCCAATAGTTATTAACAATATAATTAATACAAAATAAATGTAAAATTTCTTAATTGTTTTTCGGTCGCAATCCCAATTTAATATAAAAGAATTAACTTCATTAATAAATTAAAGCACTAAATGCAGAAATGTAACAAAGTATATTTTTCGGTCGCAATTCTGAGAATTGCAACCGTCCAAAATTTACTAACTTTTCACTAAGAAAGCAATTTGCAATAGATATTGTCAAATAAGCATTTCCGTTCCCAAACGAAAATTCAATATTCAATAAACTTATTAACAAATAATACAATAACTTTAATATGTAAGAAAACCTTGTAATTAGAATAAGGCAGTCTTGTTTCTCCCATTCGTTCAAGAAGTTGTCAAGCTTCAAATTAAATAAAATAAATAAATAAAATTAATAAACAAAAAAACAATTTAGTTTTTTTTAATAAAAACCGCGACACGGTTACGAAATTCAGGTTAACAGTGCTCTGTAGACATATAAAAATCATTGCGGGTACACTAAAAACGTCTTTTTTTAGGAAGGCGTCAAAGTGAGAGGAAAAAAATCATTGGGTTTTGTGGACGAAGTGGACCTCTACAAACCCCTATACTTGTCATATCTAACAGTTTGAGTTTTACCGAGAAATGATTTTTTTCCGGCCACGTTGACTCCTTCCTAAAAAAAATGTAGTCATCCCTTGGAGAATACATATTTCTAAAATTTTTGTAAATCGAGTATATCTCGTTAAAACTTAAACTGTTAGATATGCCAAGTATAGGGTTTTATAGAGGGCCACTTCGTCCACAAAACCCAGGAACATTTAACAATGGGATTTTAGGTAACATTTCGCCTCTTAAACCAAAGGTCTTTAATATCACCTCAAAGATGATTACTTAATTGAGCCCATTGATTAGGACCCGACACCAGCTATTTATCAATCTTAATTTTTTATAACAAACTTTGAATTTAAAATACTAAAAAGGGAGTCTACAAATATTATTTATGTGACAGGGTCCTTATGTGTTAAGGTGCGGAAAGGTGGACGCGAACCTCCCAAGCGACTTCTTGCCAGTGGCTTTAAGGGATCCCATAGCCATCCTAGGCCGCCTGAAAATAATAAATCGTACTATTTCAACCTACACACGATACGTATATATTATCAGTCAATTGTGCAGTTCAATCAATCAAAAGATTTAAGCTCAATAACAAATAGTGATCCCCCGAACGTTACAATGTACTGCACAGTCTTGCCATTTTTTCTTTTAATTTTTCAGTAGTTTATATCTCCACAATTTCCCTTGAAGCATGTGTATACATTTTGT
Organism: Lypha dubia; assembly: GCA_947311025.1. Lineage (NCBI taxonomy): Eukaryota > Metazoa > Arthropoda > Insecta > Diptera > Tachinidae > Lypha > Lypha dubia. The sequence goes on from OX371264.1 coordinate 56,161,910, forward strand.
AGACATGTAAAGTAGGGTATTCAATTAATCGGATTTCCGTTTTAATCGCTTAATTTTTGATTAATTAATTAACATTTTTTAAGTAAAAATAGTCGTATATATAATTTACAGCAAAACTAGGTTATAACGGAATGTATGGAATGGGACCTACAGAAATATATATGTAGTTCTTTATAAGAAAAATTCGTAATAAGCGTACTGATATGCATAATAAAATTAACTTAGAACAACACATGCTGTTTTAACGAAACAAAAACTAAATTTAAAAACACTTATTAAATTGGTTTTTTAATGTGTCAGCTGATTAAAAGTGTTAGCATGTGTACTAAAAATGTAATGTTGCCATTGGTATACATTTTTACGAGTTCATTATAATTGGGAAAAAGTGCATGAAATTTACTTCTTGTGAACGTAAAAAGGAGTTCATTACAAACAAGGATAAGTATAATTGTTCTGAGAGGACACGAAAAAAATATATTTTTATTCGATTGGAGAATAATAAAGACGATTTTTTTTTAATCTTTAACCTTTTTGTTATTTTATATTAATGGAATAGAGAGGATGCGAATATCAGTAAATTATTTATTGCATTATTTGTAAAATTTCAACGAATATCTAGAGACTATTTTGATCATTAACAAACAACAATATAGTTTGAAAAAACTTACCTCCAATAAAGCCGTAATATCAACCAGAACTCCTTTTAAATCTTGAAGGAAATAACTGTAGATTTACAGTAAATTAAATCTCCGGACTTGCATGCCACATACACTTTAACACTATTTTTCGCTAATAATTTTCATATTTTATTTTAACACTTACACATTTTTTTATATTAACACATACATCCCTACATATGTATGTACGTATTTATGTAAAAGGCCATATTTTGTGGATATACATAATACCATCTTCATTAACGAATGGTGATTTCTTTTGTCGACAATTGTATTAAATTTTGTCGGTTTTTAAAAAAAATCCTTAAAAGGCAAATTTTTAAAAAAGCCAAAAAATTTATTATTTTCGAGTCAAGAAAATCCCATTGTTATTTATTATTATTTTCTTCTTTTTTAAGAGACTTATTATATGCTTCTTTTATACTTAACACAAAGATTTTCTCTTTTAAGCACATCAAAAATTTATAGAATCTAAAAAGAAACAAACATAAAAAGTAGATAAATGAAATAGAATTAATAAAATAAAAGATTTTTATAAAAGGTGAAGCTGAGGCTTAGTTACACATAAAAATGGCTGACTTCCAAAACGTCAATTGCTTTGTGTTTGAACAAAGCATCATATTTCATAACGCCGCAGTACAATAATTGTACAATGTATACTATTTCAAAACACCGCCGCCAAGTATTTTTAACGCAGTAAGAAAGCAAACACGGCATTGGTTTTATAGTTGTTGCATTGCTTCGGAACTTTGCATATGTATGTGATTTAAATGCAGTAGCAATACTGTATACAAACTTTGTATACGAACGTTTTGGAAGTCAGCCAATATTATTCTTTAACTTTATTGCAAGATTGAAAAAATAACTGACCTTTATACTTTATATCTTTATACTATCAGAGAAACTATTGAATTAAGTTTATTTATTTAATTGTTAAATTTTTTATAGGTACAATTTACAATTTTTTTTTACTATAATTTGCCAGACCATTTACTTAAGACACACCCGCGCACATCAAAAATTTCTAGAAAGTGAAAAGAACCGACACTCAAAAGGAGATAAAAGAAATCGAAAAAATAGTTATTTGTTATGGATTGGAAATTTTGCCCTGAAAATTGTGTAAAGGCAGGGGAACTCGATGTGTGAATGGCACCTAATCTGTACACATCTGACTGTGTAAACAGCAGCAGAGGATATCTATAATATTTTAGCTTTATACATCCGTTTTCAACTTTAATAATAATTAAGAGAATACAAAAACTTTGATTGCCTTGATCTGTTGACGCATTTGTACTCTGACAATGTCTTTTTATGATGGGGCAAAAAATTTAAAAAAAAACCTGATTTTCCAGTGAAAAACTGCATGTAGAACAAAAACAACCAAAAATATTATCGTTTATATAATTTATTTTATAAATAAAAAAAACTGCTTTACGTACAAAAAAAATCTAACTCAAAACTGCACAATGCTTCGAAAAACTGCAAAAAACAGATAAATCTGAACATTTTGCAACGTTAAAAGGTTAAAAGAATAACATGGAACACTGGATATAAAACACTCTCAAAAAAAAGTTTTAGTATGAGAGAACGTAAATTTAAATACATGTGATCTTACGTATTTCTTGTTTTCTTACATTTCCTCTTTATTTTTCTTATAAGAACACGGACACATTAAAACGATTTTAACTTTAACACTTGGCTTCTCTATATCTTGAAAGAATCCAATTTGAATAATTGATTATCTTAGAACGAAGTTTTTAAACGTATAAACATTTAGTCGCATTGCAAATAAAGTAATAATCTCAAAGTTCAGCAACCGAACCACCTCAAAGTGAACAACATAAAGCTGCATGGCTCTTTCTTTGCCTTCATACAAGAGGAATCTTTTTTTAACACATTTTTCAACGAGACAACAGTTTTTTTTAAGAAACTGATTTAGATTATTACAGCAACTAGGTATAAAATTAAATTTATTTTTTAAAGTTCTAAATTTTCTAGTACTTTTTACCATTTATTTTTTAATAAAATTTGCAAGACAATTTACTTAAGACATCCGCGCACATCAAAAATTTCTAGAAACTAAAAGAAACGAAACACAAGAGGAAAGAAATCGAATTAACAGTTACTTATATACACACATATGTATGTACATATATATGTATGTACAACAAAACGGATTATTAAATAACTGGAACGAATGGTAAGAAACAATAACGGAGAACAAAAAAAAAAAAAACAATAGAACCTAATATTACAAGGTGGGTGAGGAGTGTAACAAATAAGAATATAAATAAACGGTGTGACAATTAAACAACAATAACTGCGGCAGGTTGAAATCTGTACATACAAACATACATACGAACATTTAATGATTTGTATATGATGCAGTATTTTATTAAGGTGGACAAATTTGAAGGGATGTAGATATGTATGTAGGTATGTATGTATGATTTCCACGAAATTTTACATACATATGTACATGCGTACAGCTATGTATATGTATATAAATAAAATTATTACATACAAAGATAAATCGGCACACATTTACCTTCATAGGTACATACTTATATATAAATATAAGTACCTATGTAAGTATACATATGTATCTACTTATGTGTTTGCTTATATACATACTACATGTCGGGTTGTGCTGTCCATAACAATTGTTAAAGTTGTTAGACATACTCGTACATAATTAGTATTGTATGTACCTATAATCAATTAAATAATTGCTACAAATTGTATTTGATTATACATACATACATAAATCCATAAAAAATCCATAGTATAATATGTTAAATTTGGTTGTGAAATTATACATACCAAGAATTTTACGCGTTAGTTTGCCGGTAACATTTATTTAATACACGAAGGGCGCGAACAAAATTAAAACTGATACTGCGCAGTCAACTTCGCTGCTTTGACTTTTTAACAAAATTGCTTATTTTTCAAATTAAATGCAATTATTAGTAAGATTTTGCACCACACTTGAATAAATCAATTATTTTTACACATTAATTTAACATTTCTATTGAAATTAAAAACTTTTTTATTATTTTATTTAAGATTAAACTGACACAATACACAAAAGCGTGCGCGTTACCGAAAATTTGCAAATAAATGGTCAAAGAAAAGAAATGTCATAAATAGTGGATGAGAACTATTAACAGTGCAAGAGTTCCACTAATAATGTATGTATGTATGGATGATAAAAAAGGTTTGATCCCGTACTCAAGATTGGGAGCCCGCGGGATCCCAATTTGCACGAAAACTGTTCCCGTACACAAAGTTCGTGCAAGTGAGAGAGATTTTGAGAGAGAAATATTCTTCTTCTTCCTGCACGAAAATGCCCGTACTTTTTCTTCGGGCTAGTTTGTGCAAGTAGTAATCAATCAGCTGTTTATGAAATAAACAATAACAAATAAGAAATTTGAATTTTACATAACAAGAATAATGATGAAATAACTGTTACTTTTGCAAAAAGCAAAGCAAAATATGTATGTTTGGATGTACAAACATAGATATGTATGTGTGTACTAACTAAAATCTCTTAAAAAGTGAAATACTAATCAAAAACAGTATTTATTTTTTTTTTTTGTTTACTTTCACAGTAATTTCATACAAACTTTTGGGAAAAAAATGTGGTTTTTAGTGTTCCCGTACTTTTGTGCGTTTTTGTCTCTAATTGAGAGAAATTCTTGTTTGCTCTCATTTTACCGGACTTTACCCAAAAAGTACGGGATCAAACCTTTTTTATCATCCATACATACATACATTATTAGTGGAACTCTTGCACTGTTAATAGTTCTCATCCACTATTTATGACATTTCTTTTCTTTGACCATTTATTTGCAAATTTTCGGTAACGCGCACGCTTTTGTGTATTGTGTCAGTTTAATCTTAAATAAAATAATAAAAAAGTTTTTAATTTCAATAGAAATGTTAAATTAATGTGTAAAAATAATTGATTTATTCAAGTGTGGTGCAAAATCTTACTAATAATTGCATTTAATTTGAAAAATAAGCAATTTTGTTAAAAAGTCAAAGCAGCGAAGTTGACTGCGCAGTATCAGTTTTAATTTTGTTCGCGCCCTTCGTGTATTAAATAAATGTTACCGGCAAACTAACGCGTAAAATTCTTGGTATGTATAATTTCACAACCAAATTTAACATATTATACTATGGATTTTTTATGGATTTATGTATGTATGTATAATCAAATACAATTTGTAGCAATTATTTAATTGATTATAGGTACATACAATACTAATTATGTACGAGTATGTCTAACAACTTTAACAATTGTTATGGACAGCACAACCCGACATGTAGTATGTATATAAGCAAACACATAAGTAGATACATATGTATACTTACATAGGTACTTATATTTATATATAAGTATGTACCTATGAAGGTAAATGTGTGCCGATTTATCTTTGTATGTAATAATTTTATTTATATACATATACATAGCTGTACGCATGTACATATGTATGTAAAATTTCGTGGAAATCATACATACATACCTACATACATATCTACATCCCTTCAAATTTGTCCACCTTAATAAAATACTGCATCATATACAAATCATTAAATGTTCGTATGTATGTTTGTATGTACAGATTTCAACCTGCCGCAGTTATTGTTGTTTAATTGTCACACCGTTTATTTATATTCTTATTTGTTACACTCCTCACCCACCTTGTAATATTAGGTTCTATTGTTTTTTTTTTTTTTGTTCTCCGTTATTGTTTCTTACCATTCGTTCCAGTTATTTAATAATCCGTTTTGTTGTACATACATATATATGTACATACATATGTGTGTATATAAGTAACTGTTAATTCGATTTCTTTCCTCTTGTGTTTCGTTTCTTTTAGTTTCTAGAAATTTTTGATGTGCGCGGATGTCTTAAGTAAATTGTCTTGCAAATTTTATTAAAAAATAAATGGTAAAAAGTACTAGAAAATTTAGAACTTTAAAAAATAAATTTAATTTTATACCTAGTTGCTGTAATAATCTAAATCAGTTTCTTAAAAAAAACTGTTGTCTCGTTGAAAAATGTGTTAAAAAAAGATTCCTCTTGTATGAAGGCAAAGAAAGAGCCATGCAGCTTTATGTTGTTCACTTTGAGGTGGTTCGGTTGCTGAACTTTGAGATTATTACTTTATTTGCAATGCGACTAAATGTTTATACGTTTAAAAACTTCGTTCTAAGATAATCAATTATTCAAATTGGATTCTTTCAAGATATAGAGAAGCCAAGTGTTAAAGTTAAAATCGTTTTAATGTGTCCGTGTTCTTATAAGAAAAATAAAGAGGAAATGTAAGAAAACAAGAAATACGTAAGATCACATGTATTTAAATTTACGTTCTCTCATACTAAAACTTTTTTTTGAGAGTGTTTTATATCCAGTGTTCCATGTTATTCTTTTAACCTTTTAACGTTGCAAAATGTTCAGATTTATCTGTTTTTTGCAGTTTTTCGAAGCATTGTGCAGTTTTGAGTTAGATTTTTTTTGTACGTAAAGCAGTTTTTTTTATTTATAAAATAAATTATATAAACGATAATATTTTTGGTTGTTTTTGTTCTACATGCAGTTTTTCACTGGAAAATCAGGTTTTTTTTTAAATTTTTTGCCCCATCATAAAAAGACATTGTCAGAGTACAAATGCGTCAACAGATCAAGGCAATCAAAGTTTTTGTATTCTCTTAATTATTATTAAAGTTGAAAACGGATGTATAAAGCTAAAATATTATAGATATCCTCTGCTGCTGTTTACACAGTCAGATGTGTACAGATTAGGTGCCATTCACACATCGAGTTCCCCTGCCTTTACACAATTTTCAGGGCAAAATTTCCAATCCATAACAAATAACTATTTTTTCGATTTCTTTTATCTCCTTTTGAGTGTCGGTTCTTTTCACTTTCTAGAAATTTTTGATGTGCGCGGGTGTGTCTTAAGTAAATGGTCTGGCAAATTATAGTAAAAAAAAAATTGTAAATTGTACCTATAAAAAATTTAACAATTAAATAAATAAACTTAATTCAATAGTTTCTCTGATAGTATAAAGATATAAAGTATAAAGGTCAGTTATTTTTTCAATCTTGCAATAAAGTTAAAGAATAATATTGGCTGACTTCCAAAACGTTCGTATACAAAGTTTGTATACAGTATTGCTACTGCATTTAAATCACATACATATGCAAAGTTCCGAAGCAATGCAACAACTATAAAACCAATGCCGTGTTTGCTTTCTTACTGCGTTAAAAATACTTGGCGGCGGTGTTTTGAAATAGTATACATTGTACAATTATTGTACTGCGGCGTTATGAAATATGATGCTTTGTTCAAACACAAAGCAATTGACGTTTTGGAAGTCAGCCATTTTTATGTGTAACTAAGCCTCAGCTTCACCTTTTATAAAAATCTTTTATTTTATTAATTCTATTTCATTTATCTACTTTTTATGTTTGTTTCTTTTTAGATTCTATAAATTTTTGATGTGCTTAAAAGAGAAAATCTTTGTGTTAAGTATAAAAGAAGCATATAATAAGTCTCTTAAAAAAGAAGAAAATAATAATAAATAACAATGGGATTTTCTTGACTCGAAAATAATAAATTTTTTGGCTTTTTTAAAAATTTGCCTTTTAGGGATTTTTTTTTAAAAAAGCCGACAAAATTTAATACAATTGTCGACAAAAGAAATTACCATTCGTTAATGAAGATGGTATTATGTATATCCACAAAATATGGCCTTTTACATAAATACGTACATACATATGTAGGGATGTATGTGTTAATATAAAAAAATGTGTAAGTGTTAAAATAAAATATGAAAATTATTAGCGAAAAATAGTGTTAAAGTGTATGTGGCATGCAAGTCCGGAGATTTAATTTACTGTAAATCTACAGTTATTTCCTTCAAGATTTAAAAGGAGTTCTGGTTGATATTACGGCTTTATTGGAGGTAAGTTTTTTAAAACTATATTGTTGTTTGTTAATGATCAAAATAGTCTCTAGATATTCGTTGAAATTTTACAAATAATGCAATAAATAATTTACTGATATTCGCATCCTCTCTATTCCATTAATATAAAATAACAAAAAGGTTAAAGATTAAAAAAAAATCGTCTTTATTATTCTCCAATCGAATAAAAATATATTTTTTTCGTGTCCTCTCAGAACAATTATACTTATCCTTGTTTGTAATGAACTCCTTTTTACGTTCACAAGAAGTAAATTTCATGCACTTTTTCCCAATTATAATGAACTCGTAAAAATGTATACCAATGGCAACATTACATTTTTAGTACACATGCTAACACTTTTAATCAGCTGACACATTAAAAAACCAATTTAATAAGTGTTTTTAAATTTAGTTTTTGTTTCGTTAAAACAGCATGTGTTGTTCTAAGTTAATTTTATTATGCATATCAGTACGCTTATTACGAATTTTTCTTATAAAGAACTACATATATATTTCTGTAGGTCCCATTCCATACAGTTCGTTATAACCTAGTTTTGCTGTAAATTATATATACAACTATTTTTACTTAAAAAATGTTAATTAATTAATCAAAAATTAAGCGATTAAAACGGAAATCCGATTAATTGAATACCCTACTTTACATGTCTACAAAATGTATACACATGCTTCAAGGGAAATTGTGGAGATATAAACTACTGAAAAATTAAAAGAAAAATTGGCAAGACTGTGCAGTACATTGTAACGTTCGGGGGATCACTATTTGTTATTGAGCTTAAATCTTTTGATTGATTGAACTGCACAATTGACTGATAATATATACGCATGTGTGTGTAGGTTGAAATAGTACGATTTATTATTTTCAGGCGGCCTAGGATGGCTATGGGATCCCTTAAAGCCACTGGCAAGAAGTCGCTTGGGAGGTTCGCGTCCACCTTTCCGCACCTTAACACATAAGGTCCCTGTCACATAAATAATATTTGTAGACTCCCTTTTTAGTATTTTAAAATCAAAGTTTGTTATAAAAAATTAAGATTGATAAATAGCTGGTGTCGGGTCCTAATCAACGGGCTCAATTAAGTAATCATCTTTGAGGTGATATTAAAGACCTTTGATTTAAGAGGCAAAATGTTACCTAAAATCCCATTGTTAAATGTTCCTGGGTTTTGTGGACGAAGTGGCCCTCTATAAAACCCTATACTTGGCATATCTAACAGTTTAAGTTTTAACGAGATATACTCGATTTACAAAAATTTTAGAAATATGTATTCTCCAAGGGATGACTACATTTTTTTAGGAAGGAGTCAACGTGGCCGGAAAAAAATCATTTCTCGGTAAAACTCAAACTGTTAGATATGACAAGTATAGGGGTTTGTAGAGGTCCACTTCGTCCACAAAACCCAATGATTTTTTTCCTCTCACTTTGACGCCTTCCTAAAAAAAGACGTTTTTAGTGTACCCGCAATGATTTTTATATGTCTACAGAGCACTGTTAACCTGCGAACAGAACTCTGTTAAAACCTGTGGTGTCAAGGGTTTATATTTTAAAATTTAACTTCACACACATATAGTAGACGATGATTTTTAGTAAAATCTTTGGGGAAAGTAGTATTACTTTTAATGTTCATGGCCTTCTTCATTTAACAGACTGTGTAAAGGAGTCAGGATTTCTCAGCATATGCTTTTGAAAACTTTTTACAAGTCCTAAAAAAGAATTATACAACAAATTTAAACATATTTTTTTGTGATGCACCCACCCCTCGTAATCAAGCCCAAAGAAAAAAGTATAAGAAATCTCGATATAATAAAGTTGTAGGTTATCAAACCGAGGAGTTTTATTTAAGGATTCATTTCCCAAATAACTATTTTTGCGTAAGTACTTTTGTGCACATCATTATAGCAGGATTTTCTGACGAAAACTCAGGATACAATATTGGTATAAAATTTCAGAAATTGTTTTCAAGACCCTGTAAAATCATATAGTTTAGGAATCCAAATAGGAGATTTAACAATAGATAATCAAGAAATTTTGGAAATGAATACCATATATTGCAAAATGATAGCATTTTCAATTGATAATTCATTTCTTTTAGTGCCACTTCTTCACTCCTGCCTTTAAAAGTACATTACATTACATTTTATATCCTTTAGCTTCCAACAGGATTAATTATTTGTTGATTTATGAACTGCAATTGGTTTTCAGTTAAGACTTGTTTCTCTTACAACCATAATGCCTGAGGTTTTAAGGATATGTGGTTCGCTTTTTATTCAAAAAAAAAAAAAAAAATTGTACAGACTGTACAGTAGGACTAGATAAAACAAATAATATTAATAATACAGCTCTAGTCGGTGTTTTTTTTATAATAATAAAAATAATGATGTCATGTAAATGAATATTATTTTTATTTCGAGTGTAACGCAGAGGTGAATTTGATTACTGACCGCTAAAGGTTTTCGAAATTGAATATGAGCAATAATATGGCTAAAACTGGATAAGATTTCTAATTTTAGGAGCCATAAAATAAATCTTGTGTCATTTAATGTCCATGTGGGATTTCATTAAAATCGGGAAAAGCACACTATTGATTTTGCGTCGAAATTTATTCAAATCTATAAATAAAATGCAGAAAATATGTTTCTACCTACATATGAGTCGTTTATTTTGAAAGTGGAATAAGTCACTTTTTTGTTGATTGCAATTTTTTACAAATGAAAAGATACCGTTCAATTTTATTTAGTGTTACCATTAACTCGATGTTTTTGAAAAAGTGACTTATGCCACTTTCTAAATAAACGGCTCATATGTGAATATGTATGTATGCGTAGGTCTGAGATATCTAAAACATCAAGAAAGATAAATACGGTTCCTTCCTACAGCCGATTTTAAATCTATTCTATACAAAATGGCTTTTTCCAATTTTGAAAGTTTCAAAATTTTTAGGTTGTGTTGTTTGTTGTGATGGCGGATACGCCAAACATCGGACGCCTTAAAGTTGCGGCTCAATTATTTTTTATTTATATCGAAAGTTCATATTTTGGTCTTGCCCCACTGTATAATGTTCCCTTTTCGGAGAGCAACATACATTTTTTTTTTACACAATTCTTAACTTTTAGTTTTTATGTTTTTACATGGTTGCTAAAACATTGTTCAAATTTTATGGGTTATTATTTTTCTCAAATATATTCACATATACGTACGAACATAGATGGCCAAAATTCCCATTTTTATATATGGGAATGTGTGTATGTGTAAGTAGTTGGATAATGTCTAAGTAGTGTGTTGTAAAAATGCTTTTACCATAATTGTTGTAAACTAAACTGTATAGTGCGGTGACACTTTCAGTCTAAAGTTTCTCTTTGTAGTTTATTTGCTTCTGTTTTCTTTTGTATAGACTGTATGCAGTATGAATTTGGAATACATTTATTAAGTTTTACATGAACACACATAAACTCACTTATGTACGTGTTAAAATGATCCTTCTTAACAAGCTGCATCGATGTTGCTGTAAAATTTTTGCAAAACACTGATATACATTCTCAGGCATTAAATGTGTTAAGAAGCAGCTTCATGACAGGCAGAATTAGTTTTCAAATATTGTTGTTTGTTTTTTACATCAACGGATAAATTGTGCTAGTTGTTGAATTTAAAGCTAAAATACAAAATTTTTATATAAGAATTATAGTACATAATTTATATACGAGTATGTACGTATTTCAAGATTATGTCTAAACTTCTATTAAGATAATTAGTGTTTTAGCTTAACTATTAAGCCATAAATAGATAGATAAGTGGATAGATCTGGTCCAAGGACCGGCACTGCGACACCTATTGGATCTTTTGTGCCATGGATCTCTAAATTAAACCAGGCGCTGAATGACTTTAATTATGAAAGTCAACACAGAGCTTGGAGAAGCACGCCTAATATCATCCGAACACACAAATTCATAAAGAAAAACATGCCTTCTATTATTACATAAAACTATACATTCACAGAGAATGTGTGCCGTTATCTCATCCTCTTGCATGCATAAACGGCACAAGCGAACTAGGTTACTTTTCCAAAGATGGTAGTTCAGTCCATAATGACCAAAACTTCATTAACTTCAAGTCAATTGCTTTGTGTTTGAACAAAGCATCACATTTCATAACGCCGCAGTACAATATTATACAGCGTATACTATTTCAAAATGCCGCCGCCAATTATTTTTAACGCAGTAAGAAAGCAAACAAGGCATCGGTGAAAAACCACTTTTAGACTAAATCGTTGTTTGGTTTAATTAAATTTTAATAATGATTGAAATAAAATTATAAATTTTTGGAATGGTCACTGCAACCCTTATTAGAAATTATTTAAGCAATGCAATTACTAATTGAGCGCTAATTCTGCGCTTTATTATTTAGCGATATGAATTCAGGGGATTCTTTTCTCCTTTAAGGACTACTTTGTTTCACATCGATTTTTGCAGTGGAATGTTTTCGGCACAAGTTACTCCCAGATATATTCCAGCATGTTAAGTTCCACGATGCAAATCTTTAGTAAACATCGCCGTTTCGGGATATACCATGGTGAAGAAAATAATTAAGCCCGATCAAAGGCCGGAATTTTGCATTACAAAAAATGTCTGTATTGACCGGCCGCAAAAACTTTCTTCTCTAAAGTACATTCAAAGTCAAAGTCCCTATCTTGACGTAATTAAGTTAGCGATCGAGATTTTGAAAATATCTCAGTAAAAAAAATCTTGCTAAAGGAAAGACTAGAAAATCCTTAAGTTAAGCTGATGGCCTGCAACAGAGAATATCCTTAGTAAGCGAAGCCGCCTTTGTAAATACGTTGAAGATGAAGTCCGTCCAAAAGCCGGCAATGAAACCAGCTCCCAGTAAACGAAACTTTGAGGTTACTCCGTAAGGCGAAGCGAAAAGAAAGAAATATGTCCGAAAAAAATTAAATACGCCCCAAAATCTTTTCTCAATGAAAAAAGAACCAAAACTAATTTCTTTTGGTCTTACAAAATTTGCAATTTAATTTATAAAGTTAAATATATAAATGCAAAGAAACTAAAATTTCTTTCAAAATTAAAGGAAATAAATCCCAATATTTAAAAATTATTTAATAATGCAATAACTCCCAAAATGTATGGATTTTTTTTTAATACTTAAAAGCATACTAGGCCTCAATGTGACATCATAACTTTTTTCAATGCAACTTGGGAATTCTGAAACGTACTTACTCTTTTAATTACAAAAGTATTGACAGAAAAAATTGCTGTAACATGTATTTTATTACTAACTTTAAAATAAGTACAAAAATGTGGAAAATTTTTAAATAATAATATTAATTTTTTTTGCAAAAAAAGCGAATAAACATACCTCCAACATCTGGCTCAAATTGTATATTTAAGTGATTCGCAGTGCTTGTAACACTCGATGATATAAAAAACTCTATAATTGAACTATAAATTATAAAACTTTTAGTTGCTTCATTTCTAAAAGCTTTTTATTCTTGTACATTCAAATAAAAGTTCTTTTGGCTGTTGAATTAGATAACTGTGACTAATATAAATACCGTTGAAAAAAGTACTAAAAACTAAAATTTTAAGGTTTTTTTGAAGAATATTCACACGTTGTTCTTTTTTTAAGTTGTTTATTTGTTTGAAATGAATAGGCTCCAAAACGGCTGGGCCGATTTTGATGAAATTTTCATGAAATATTCAGAATATTCAAGCGGGTGACATAGGCTTTATGAAGTTTTGAGTGCATAAAGAGGCGTGGCACCGCCCATATAACCCAAAAATTTAAATCGCCATATTTTGGGCATTTTTGGATATTTGGTACATATGGTATTGGCATAATTTGGAATACGTACCGGAAGAAAAGTGGGTGGGACCACACCCCTTTTTAGAAAAATTAAAAATCGTAATATAGTCTTAACTACTGGACCGATCGTCATTAAATTTTCACAATAGGAATTTTATTTTATAACGAGGGGGTAGCAAAGCGCACCGGGTATATCTAGTTTGTAAGTAACACTCAACTGCTATTCGTGTCTTTTAGAAACTGCTTTTATGTGCAACAAATTTTGATTGATTATTGCTATTTTAGCGAAATATTACTGGATAAAAAATGTTGTATATATTGCATATGACTTTTTAAAACTAAAACATAAGAAAATACCTTATTGATTATGATGCTCAAGTTTTGACTTTGATATTATTTTTAACTTTCTTAATTTTGATTCTAATACTATGTTCAGACATACAAATTTTACTGAGTCAATATTTAGTTTATTGGCAAAATTAATATTAAGCATTGATAGCTGGAAAAAAACCTTGTTTTTATTTTATACTGGCCTCATTACCACCCATTCTCTTATGTATTTATTTATTTTAAAGGAAATTAATTTAAAAATTTCAATTTAATAAATATAAATTCAATCTATTTTGTTGAAATTCGTCATTGAAGATTAATTGCAGATAATTTTTGCCACTGAACATACTTGTGCACAATGTTGTATTTCAAGTTTTACTCAATATTTATAACAATTTCGTACCTTTTGAACAATCACTTAATTACAATTTTGTATGGAATATTGAGCTCAATAATGATTTTTATTGCGATAATCGCAATAAATGTGTATGCCTGAACAGGGTATAGTATTACGGGTTAATTTCGACTTAATATTTAGCATTAAAGCTTTTGCAGAATTTAATATTTCAAATAGCAAACGAAATGCTTTAACGAATATCTACTCAGTTACCAATTTTTATTATTTTAAGAATAAGTTCCCAAATTTATTGACTAATTAGGCGAAGAGTAATCTGTAAAAAATATCTTAAGCACTGTTTTTTTTTAACGATTTTCAGCAATATCTTCACTAACTTTCAATGTGCTTTTGCTATTGATACTTAACTGGTGTAGTGATGTTACGAATATCAATTTTTAGTATTCACGTAGCGGTAAAATTGTATACTCGTACTTTTTACAACAGTCTTTTTTAAACTTGCATTGTATTCTTTATATTAAATTAAATTATTAAAGATGGTACTCAATATTTGCTTCCGATGTGTATGGTGACAGAGAAAATGCATTTCATTCTATATCAAGCTTTTGCCTATTTAGAGCATCAAACACTTGATTGTATAAATTTATGTTGTGGTTTCTTTGACTTTATGCCAAAACACTTCATCACAGAGTATAATTTGCAGCTTTGTTATGTTAAATAAGCTTTTAACCACATCTATACAGGGCTAGTGTAAAATTTAATTATCAAAAGCACAAAGTAATTATATTAATTTTTTCCAATCAAACACTAGAAAAACATGATTAACAGCATGAAATCCATTGTTATACTTCAGAATAAGAATTATAGTTTATTTGAAACTCCAAAAAGTGCTGAGTCATACATAAACAGTTATAGGAACATATAAATACATATTATGTAACAATATGAAATTCTCCAATTTAACTTCAATGGAAAAATTCTAAGAATATGTTTCGATTGAAATCAATATATGTATGCAAGTGAATACAATTTCTTTGTCTGCTACATTTTACTATACAATATAATATTTAGTCTATGAAAGTTTGAGAAGATACATGCAATCAATGGGTGCGTTCAGCAGACACAGTTTGCTACACAACTGTTGCTTAACAATCTGCTGAACGCTTTGATTACTGAGCGATGAGCAAACATATTGAGTGAGCACTCACTATTTTTGGTAGCTAAGAAAAAGTTCGATTCATTTCATAAAATTACGATATTTCGGTTCATCTAAACTATTTAGTAGCAGATTTTTCCGCCCAATGTTTTATGACTCTATAAGCAGGTAAACATTGGCGCATATTCCTACTAAATTGTCACTAAGTGATAACGTTTTTAAGTGTCAATTTAAGTTATTCACAGTTGGTTACTTTTAGCAAGAGAAGTTTCCACTTAATTATGCACAGAAAAAAATATTTAATTTCTTTGTTTTCAATTAACCCTTTAATTAAAAATATAAAAAAAAAAAAATTTATTAAATATTTAATTTATTTATTTAAATTTTTAATTGTAATAAATAATTTTAGTTAATAAATGTATACAAATTTTGATTGATACTATTAATTTGTTTAATGGTGCAAATTTAATTAAATTTTTAATTGATATCACAAATTTTTTATTTCAGCTGTGCTTAATTTAAAGTTCTTCTCGCAGAAAATCGTACCGTTATTTAGAAAAAAAGGAGGTTCCATCATAATTTGCGATAATCGAGAACTATTTTTAGCTTAAATTTCCAATAACTACGGTGACCATCCGTCCTTTTTTTTTGACACAAGGTCCTTTTAATTTTAAACAAAATAAATTGTCCTTTTTTAATTGAATTTCCTCTTTTGTCCTTTCTTTTTGACGGCTAATGTTCTTCTTTACTTTCCAAAATTAAGAAGTTTTATTTTCTGAAAATACCGAAATTATTTTTTTCTGTGTGGGTACAGCTGTAACTAAATGCCAACTAACTAATACATTCAAAGAACAGCTGATGATTGCTGATTGCGTCCATTTTTATTGCGTCGAAAAACCATTAATACAAAAAATAAAATTAACTAGAGATGTGTTTTTGGTCAACAAAATTCTGTTGAATAATTTCATTTTTACACTCTGTTATTTTAAATGATTTATATACAAATTTTAAACAAAAATTTTTTTTTTAGAAATTATATGAATTTTTTAAGGAACAAAAATTGTTTTAAATGGCTTTATATATTTTTAATTGATAATTTACTGCAATCGTTCAAAATATTATCGATATTTTGTTTTCTCTATTTGCCAATATGCAGGGTTGCATTTATTTTACCATCTGAGAGCACTTGATACGCTAGTTATGAGTTGTGAATAAGATCTATAACTATCTATTAACTATTTTTTAGTTACTGTTTTATTAGTTCCGAATTTGGTTAAGATTTCTGAATATGCGCCAATGGCGTTTAATCAAAGTTCAGGCCTAACAATTCGAAAATATCGTATTTCATATAGTATTTTTAAAGAAGATATAAATACGGTTAAAAATTGTTGACAGACATACTGGCCAAATTAGTTTCGGAAAATTCTTGGTGATTTTAATTTTAAATTGGTAAAAAATATTCTAATTAAACTGAATTAAAACTTCACTGAAACTTATTTAAATTAAAAAGAAAAGACATGATTGTGCCTAACATATTCTAAAAGCCATACACTAAGCTTAAATTAATTAATCAGGGAATGGCCCCTACTTATGTAATGCATTGTGCCAGAACTAGGAAGGAAAAGACAGGCTATATTATATTATATGGTGAAAATGCATTAAATATCGTAAGCTGAGTAGTAGTCATTTCTTTATATATTCTTTTACTTCGCCAAAGACTCGGCTAACCGGCTAAAGAGGGCGATGTTATGTACAGTAGCTTGGAACAGTATAAATCGCTGTTGGAACAGTGCTAAGTCTTCATTCCTTAAAAAGTTCAACAACAATTAATACAACGCTATACTAATGTATATTAGAGAAATTAATGATTATGATTGGCTTGCTCAGACTAGGTTTTAAACCCAGGTCGAAAGCCATTGTTTGCATAGTAGCCAACACGCTAAGCACTTTCGCCAACATCATACGTTGATTTTTAAACGTATTTCTTCAAATTATCTTTTGGTTTTATACCCCTCTATAAGCATTTGTACATCTTATAAATTTAACTAATTTATATTAAAATAGATTTTAATAATATTTCAATCAAATTTTATTGTTACACAAAGGAAATGTCGCAAAATATATCTAGTGTGTTTCATACCATTTATAACAAAAACCACTAGATTTTTTATTTTTTAATTTCGTTTTTTTTTAATAATTTCCGTTAATGAATACTGCACTTCTGTAATGGTTTGTGTAGCAAACACGTGTACATTAATGCTTTTAAGAAAATTTTTATACCAGAAGTGAACTGCTCAGACACCATTTCCAAAAAAAGTTTTTGTAAGCAAGAGAAATCGGTTTTTTTAATCAAATTAAATGTATACTCATGAAAGAAATCGAATTTTTTATCCAATCTAAAAAAAATATTTCGATACGAATATAAAATATTATACTCTGTAGAAGAGATTTTATCATTGACATCATATATGTATTAGGTTTTCCAATAGGGATGATATGATTTTGAAGTGACGTTTCGGCCATTTGTAATATGTCATGATCTGTCATTTGTTTTTCATTGTATTCAGTAGTGTTTACAATTTCATCATGGAGAGATATATGCAAGAACAACGTTGCTGATTTTGCCTTGGAACAACTTGAAAACGATAACGTTTTTTTTTTAAGAAAATTATCTTCTCCGATGAGGCTCACTTTGATCTGAGTGGTGCGGTAAATAAACAAATCTGTCGATTCTGGTGCGAAGAAAATCCACAAATTATTCATGAAAAACCATTACATCCACCTAAATTGACAGTTTGGTGTGGTTTTTGGTCTGATGGAATCATCGGTCTGTACTTCTTTCGAAATGAAGCTGGTAACACTGTTACTGTCAATGGAGAGCGGTATAGATCGATGATATCCAACTTTTTATAGCCGAAATTGAAAGAAGTTTATCTTGACAAGATTTAGTTCTAACAAGACGGGTCTATGTGCCACACACACAATGCAACAATTGAATTTTTGCGTGAAAAGTTTTGAGATTCGATTATTTCAAGAAATTGTGATATTGAATGGCCTTCAAGAAGTTGCGATTTAACACCAATAGAATATTTCTTGTGGGGTTATTTGAAGACATTGGTCTTTCGAAATAAACCAGACTCTCTTCAAGCTTTACAAGTCAAAATTGAAAGTGCCATTCATGACATGACGACCTGATGTAGTGGAAAAAGTGCTCGAAAATTGGGTTCATCGAATTCGTTCCTGCAGAAGAAGTCGTGAAGGCCATTTTAATGACGTTTTATTTAAAAATTAATTGTATCGATTGTACTTCACATTAAATAAAAAACTTTTGAATTTCCTTAACTATGAGTTTTTTTTTTTTTTTTTCAAAGAAATCATATCACTCTTATTGGAAAACCTTTTATTTATTTGATTGTAAAATTTGAAAAGTTTGATAGTCATATATTCAAATAAAAGTGCTTGTAAGTCTTAAGCCTGGATATAATTTTTTGGCTTTTAATACAAAGCACGATGCCGTGGAAAGTGTACAGTTGGATTTTATTGCAGATTGTAACGATAAAACAGCACACTATAAGAAAAATTTACTAAAATTTGGGAAATTTTTTTTAATATAAATTCGAAATGGTTGTGGGTCGTATGGTGCTTGGTGTCCTTTATGTTAGGAAATACAATAGTCGTCTTCTACTAGAAATTCTTCATTATCACAAGAAAATATTTACTAAAATCTAGTTCAGTGTTTATTCTAATAATGAGTAAAAATATTGTCTAGGGAAACAATGTCTTCCGTAATTGTGCAGATGTGAGTCCTGTCTATGTGGTTGGCTTATAACCATAAACCTTTTCATGGTCGTGTTTTCCCCTACTGATGGAACTAAATCGTTCATGTAATGCTGACGTTTTTAATGGTAGGAGAGCACGCTCCATCGTCCGGATATGTTTTCTACTGAGCTAATGTTTTGTGTAATACACATATGACTGTGCGAATGTATTAGTGGGATCTTTAAACACTTATATCTCCCCCAAAAATACTTAACCGACAATAACCCACAATATCTCGTTTACTTCTGTGAAAAATTATTTTAAACTTGATATAAATTTTGAAAATATCGAATCATTTGCGATCAACTAAAATCACTTTTCGATTGTAGGATGAATAAATTGAATCACTTTGGGAAACAGTGTAATATTTATATTATATGATTTTTTCTTTTTCTACTTAATCGCAAAGCTCATTTTTCTGCAAATTATAGCAAATGATAAAAACCAGACAAAGTTTTATTTGCAAAGTGTTTTTAGTTTTCTATATGCTTCTTTTTATATTTTCTAGTTGAGAATACAAATCTCATAAATAAAAATCTCAACATGTGCAACAGTTGTACGAGTTCAAGTTACGCAAGATAGAAAGAAAATAACTATTTTGCTACACTTGGCAAAAGTAATGGAAGTTTTAGTTAAAAGAAATAACCAAAATATATTAACATAAGATTCTTATCTAAAATGATTATGTAGGCTGAGGTTCGCCAATATTATTTACAGAAAAAATGCGACATGATTAATATTCCAAAGAACAGATAAAACAAAACAACATCTGCTTAATATATTATTTGATTCTTGTAAAAAAATTCGTATAGAAATAGTTATGAGACTAATATGCACAATGTTTAAAAAAAAATGGCAGTATGATGAGTTTTTAACAAATTGTTTTGCAAAATATCGTTAATTTTTTGTGAAATCCACATAGTTGCCGTTAGATTTCGTAAAAAAGCTACGAAATTTACTGTTTGCTTTTTCGTAAAACCATTTGCATCATAAATTGGATACCGCCATTGTGTTTTGAAAATATAATTCAGTCATACATGAAGAAAATTTTCCAATAATTTAGAAAAAACAGGACAAATAACAGCAAATAAAAATTATTTCGTGATAGTAAAACTTGAATAAAAATATGAATAATGAACTGGTTAGAAATACAAATTCTCCTTATTTCTTATTTGAAATTTCTGTTCTGATTATTATTGCTCTTCTATCATAATAAAACAAATTAGAATAAAAGAGCACATCAATAATTTAATAACAATTCATTTAATTACACCGTTGCTTAACTTTTCTGTCAGTGTATTGCAATTTGATAAATGAAATACGCATCTGTTGTTGTTCAGTTGCACTATTTTCAGTATAGCTGTCACTTTACTTCATATAAATAACTGATATTATTTAATGCTATAAAAATAGAACTTTTAAAGTTAAATAAATTTATTTGAAAAAGTTAAGAATAGTCGAATAATTATTAAGAATAATAAAAAAAACTATTTCATTAAACATTTTTAATAATGGGTGTTTTTTATAGAGTGACCCAAGTTTAAATTATAATAAAACAAGGAAATATATTTTTAAAATCAATGAAACGGGCTTTATTATTTAATTAATAATAGAATAAAAATGAATTAAATTAATTCTCGTATTCAATTTCTATTGAAAACTTGGTTAAATAGTTGATATTCTTCCCAATTAGTATCCACTTTACGAAAATTTTAAAGATGGACAAATGAACGCTGATGAGAGGTGTAGCGGCCTTGAAATCGGCTAATCTGATTGCACATGCTAATGTTTTTCAAAAAAAAAAAAACTCATAGTGTGTATGTAATTTGAATTTTCATTAATTCAATAAAAGTGAACTTAAGCCTAATAAAAATTTCTCATTTATTTTATTAATAAATATATTTTTTATTTCATTTGGTTTTTAATATAATTTGTAGGCTTAAGATTGTTACATTATATGATAGCAATAACTGTCCATTATGACAGAATGCATAATATAAGAATTATTTAAAAAAAGGGCATTCTGATCCTGAATTTAATTTTCGAGGAAAAAGGATATATAGAAGGTAGTCATGTCCTTGTTCCAAATTAAAAATTACAACAGATCTTAAACGCATATTTGTCAGTTGTTAGTGCATTCTAGTAATAAATGTAGCTTAAAATTAATTTTTAAAATTTAGGGTATATGAGAGGTACATATATCTTTGCACAGAATAACACAAACTTTCTAACAGAGCAAAAATGCACTATTTTAAAAATATTACTGCATAAATAGTTTTTCTTAGATTAGGGACATTTGAGAGGAAGTCATGTCCTTGTACCTAATGAGAGATAAATTACTACAGAGCTTAAACACAAAATTTTAAAAATATTTATGTTGAGTTAGTGCACTCTAATCATAACTTCAACAAAAAAAATAGTTTTTGGAAAAATTATGTGTGGGACGAAGGCTCGTCGTTTTACTATTTAGTTTCCAAAAACTTTAAATTTTTCCTAATTGTAGTTCTTAAGTAACAGAATACGCAGCCTACGTCAGGGTTTAAGAATCCTCTGTGGTATTGTTTACAACGATATGTTAACTATAAATGAACTGCTGATACATGAAGAAATGTAATAACAAAATCGAATTTTCTTATGAAATTTTTGGAGGTCTATAATTAAAAAAATATCGGTTTTCCACGATTGCATTACTTGAATTTTTCTGCATAGAATTCAATTTTATAATTGTGGTGATTATACGTAAAGTATACGAGTATTTAAACACAAATAAAATATTAACAACATCTCCGTTCTTGATCTGTGTATCTCTGCGTATACGTTATTTATTTTTCATACAATATCAAGTATACGTAATGATAAAAGTACTAAAAAACTAATTAAAAAAAAAATTTTTTGTAAAGATTTGAAAATTAATTAATTTTTAAAATAACTTTTTAAGTTTGCAAATGTAGGAAAAGGTTTTGTGTCGCAAGACAAATTCTCCAATTGGCTATAAAATCGTTCGAACTCTAAATTATGAACAATAATCTGAAAAAGAAAATTGTCTGTATAAATATATTAAAAATGAGTGAAATTTGAATATTACGAACTATAAATAGTTGATTTCTATCATGTATTTTTTTTTTTTCGTTCAACATTTGTTTGTGGAGAATTAACTTTTAAAGAAAATTTTAAACGGATTGTTTATTTATTGTTTTTCTCTTTTTAAACTTTTAATAATTAAATAAAAGACTGGTATTCGGATTTATTCTATGTGTGTGTTCGTTCCACTTTTTAAAAATATACACATTTGGCATAAATATAAATGTGTTTATGTGGATGCATATCGATATTTTAACATAATTAACATTAAAAATTCTTATAAACAATCAACAATGAACATTAAGTAATAAATGTCTGAATAAAACATTTCATGTTATACGTTGCATGTTAATTTCGTGCTCGATAAAATCATTTATTTTATGTTTTTAGCACAATATTATTTTTAAAAAAGGTTTATTTTAAATACAATTACTTTGTTATGGCAAGAAAAATTCTGTTAAATTTAAATAAATGCAACAGAAGAGATTTTGCGAGCCAAAATTAAGAAATTTGCGAATTTTTCTTTATTATATTTACTGGGACAATTGTATACGAAATATAAATTTATGGTATGCCACCTCAACTTTCCTGTGTCTTAAAATCTGTGTAACACAAAATCCACACAAAAACATAAATGTGAAAATAAGGCCAAGTTCGTATCCAAAAAGTTTCGGCCGTAAAAAGTACTGAGATCAAAATAAGGACCAAGTTCTTGATAGGTATAATTCCATCTCATTTCTAGGCAACCATAAGCTTGGCAAAATTTTTCAAAGAATTCTTTCCATATTAGAAAGGCAAAAATTTTTTGCCTAGCTTACAGGTTGCCTAGAAATGAGATGGAATTGTACCTATCAAGAACTTGGTCCTTATTTTGATCTCAGTACCTTTTACGGCCGAAACTTTTTGGATACGAACTTGGAATTATTTTCACATTTATGTTTTTGTGTGGATCTCACTTCTTTTTTCTAAGTTATTTTCGTATAAATATTTCAAATTTCAGCTTTCTAGCTATACTGGAAAGGCCCCATACAAATAAAGGCACCCAAGTCCCCCCAGGTAAAAAGTGCCCGTTTAAAACTTATTTTTGTTAATTTCTCTGCAGGACATACCTGTGTACGAAATTTAAGCTTTCTAGGTCAACTAGAAGTGCCCAATACAAAAAGGGGCATGATTGTCCCCCCAGATGAAAAGTGCCCGTTAAAAAATCATTTTCGGTAATTTCTCATCACTACCTGCCTGTGTACCAAATTTCAGCTTTCTATCTCTACTAGAAGTGCCCCATACAAAGAAGGGGAATGATTGTCCCCCCAGATGAAAAGTGCCCGTTTTCAGATATTTCTGCTTATTTTCTCACCAAGACCTACCTGTGTACCGAATTTCAGCTTTCTAGCTATACTAGAAGTGCCCCATATAAAGAAGGGGCACTCAGGTCCCCCTGGAAGGAAAGTGCCCGTTTTCAGATTTTTCTGGTTATTTTCTCGCCAAGACCTACCTGTGTGCCAAATTTCAGCTTTCTAGCTATACTGGAAATGCCCCATACAAAGAAGGGGCACTCAGGTCCCCCCTGGGAGGAAAGTGCCCGTTTTCAGATTTTTCTGGTTATTTTGTCACCAAGACCTACCTGTGTACCAAATTTCAGCTTTCTAGCTATACTGGAAGTGCCCAATAATATTGATGAGTCAGTGAGTCAGTGAGTCAGTGAGTCAGTGAGTATGTACTAAAATATGGACTTTTCACACCTTAATATCTCGGGAAGCTTCTACGGTAGAACAAATTTAACCTGTGAGGTCACCTCTGTGGGGAGAACTTATATTTTAAGTTTCATTATATTATGATCAAGAGGAGCAAAGTTATGAGGGGGGTAAAAACAGCTCGAACTGTTTCGTGTAAATATACACACTGTGTGCGCCTAGATATACATATATTTAATTATTTTTCGTATATACAAAGATACTCAGTAAACCTACTTAAATCTGTCCTAATCGGTGTCAAAAATCGATCAAGAATCGATTATATCAAAATCGATTAAATTATGGATTATTCAGTCCTTAAATACATAATTCAGTACAAAAAATATAAAATTTTAAAAGCGTCCGCGATTGAATCATTCCTCAATATCAATTCTTTTACATAAAATTAATCCTGTCGCATACCTAAATCATTCCCTAAACAAAATTGTTTTCATATTTTTAATGCTTAGCTTAATTAATTTTTTTACTTAATCATTTTAATTTCAAAGCTATATCCATTGTTCGAATTGCTAACAATGTAGTCACGTGTTTATAACACATTGATTTGACTACTCACCCACTATCGAATATTCAAGTGGACAAAACAAAAAAACCAACAAAAAAAAAAGTTTACCTTATATATGTTGATTTCTGGTATTGAACAGAGAGATTTTAAAAAGTGTTCAATTATTTTCGGATTGATTCCAGTATATTTTATAATAAAAATTTTTATTTACAACTTGTACTCAAAGTAATCCTGATATATTAAAATTTAAGTGTGGCTTCTATATTACAAACAATTTGTTTGAGTAAAAAATTTTTATGCAAAGCATTCAGCTTTTTAAGTGATCCCCATACATATATTCTTCTCTAATCTGTCGTCCGTATTTTGGAAACTACACTTTGTACGAATTTTCCTAATTGATCGGTGATTCTAAGCTGCCTAGAGGTTTTAAAATTTTATATGTTACAAACAACACTATCGCTGCAGACATCCCTATTGCTGAAATAATTTTTTTTTGTTACTCTACAACATAATTTTCAATTAAAATAACGATAATAAAACAAATATCATTTAAATTTTCACATGATTCAGTTTTTATTACACCCTAAAGTGATGTGTATAAAATTTTAATCAGCAGGCAGCCGGTAATTGCTGTCAACAAAAGCGCACAAACTAATTTTAATAATTTTGTATGATATAAACACACTTATTTGCTCACAAAGCATTTATATAGGTGCGCTTTGCTACCCCCTCGTTATAAAATAAAATTCCTATTGTGAAAATATAATGATGATCGGTCCAGTACTTAAGACTATATTACGATTTTCAATTTTTTTAAAAAGAGGCGTGGTCCTACCCACTTTTCTCCTGGTACGTATTCCAAATTATGCCAATACCATATGTACCAAATATCAAAAAATGCCCAAAATATGGCGATTTAAATTTTTGGGTGATATGGGCGGTGCTACGCCTCTTTGTGAAATCAAAACTTCATATTACCTATGTCACCCGCTTGAATATTCTGAATATTCCCTGAAATTTCATCAAAATCGGTCCAGTAGTTTCGGAGCCTATTAATTTCAAACAAACAAACAAACAAAAAATCAAACCTTTCCTCTTTATAATATTAGTATAAATAAAACGATTTTTCTTTGAGAATTTTCTACATTGAATTAACGTAGCTTTACATCATCATCATCTTAGATATTATGAGGAGATATGCAGTGGTCGCCATCTTTATTTGGACAAATCAGGTGTTTTTATTTTTTTTTTATATAAAACTGCTTAAAATTTTTAACCATTTAAAATATGTACGTACGAAAATAAATTTTTTTTAAATTTATTGGCCATAAATGACACTGGCCTACGAGTAAAACGAAATTTAAATCAAATAGTGGAGCCTCAAGTAGAGACTTAAGCTAGATTTACACGATTGAAGGTATTTTGAAGTCTTATCAAAATTTTGAAAATTAATTTTGATGTTCTATTTACACGTTTAAAAAATTTCAAAATTATCTTTCAATATATTTCAAAATCTTTTGATAAAAATTTGATCAAAATTTGTTGAAGTTAATTTACACTATTGGTAAACTTTTTATATTGAAAATATTTCATACAATACTCAGAGAGTATATGTATATACTCTCAGAGAGTATTTGTATGGTGCTTGTTCTTCTTTTGTATATCAATACAAGATTGAAGCCGATACAATATACACTAGGTGTTCACAAACACAAACAAAAGCGTATTTCATACAAGAAATGGCAATACAGGCATATTTATTAAAAATTAATTAAAAACCCAATAAATCGAAATAAAAAGTTCAATTCATTTATTTGGCAACTTAAAATAATCACATTCTGTTTCTATGTATGTACATATGTATATAAAAAATAAAATTAAAATATTAAAAAGAAATCACATTCTGTTCACATATACATACATAAAATATTGAATAAAAAGAATGAACATGCTGTCAAATTATTTATAGTTATCAATATTGCCAGATGCGATTTTGATGCTTATTTACACGGCTTAAAGCTAGATTTACACGATTGATATTTTCTTCAAAATTCCTCTTCAAAATGCTTTAAACTCGTGTAAACAGCAAAATTTCTTCAAAATTTATTGATCAAAATTTATTGAACAAAACTTTTGAAGATTTTATTGATGCCGTGTAAATAAGCATCAAAATCGCATTTGGCAATATTGATAACTATAAATAATTTGACAGCATGTTCATTCTTTTGATTCAAAATTTATTTTTATTTAAATATTTTATATGTGAACAGAATGTGATTTATTTTTAATATTTTAATTTTATTTTTTATATACATACATACATACATACATAGAAACAGAATGTGATTATTTTAAGTTGCCAAATAAATGAATTGAACTTTTTATTTCGATTTATTGGGTTTTTAATTAATTTTTAATAAATATGCCTGTATTGCCATTTCTTGTATGAAATACGCCTTTGTTTGTGTTTGTGAACACCTAGTGTATATTGTATCGGCTTCAATCTTGTATTGATATACAAAAGAAGAACAAGCACCATACAAATACTCTCTGAGAGTATATACATATACTCTCTGAGTATTGTATGAAATATTTTCAATATAAAAAGTTTACCAATAGTGTAAATTAACTTCAACAAATTTTGATCAAATTTTTATCAAAAGATTTTGAAATATATTGAAAGATTATTTTGATCAAATTTTTGAAACGTGTAAATAGACTATCAAAATTAATTTTCAAAATTTTGATAAGACTTCAAAATACCTTCAATCGTGTAAATCTAGCTTTACGTTTAGGCGCGTGGCTAATAATTTCTTTAATTATTTAATATAAAATATTAATAAAAAAAAAAAAAAAATTATAAGTCGATGTTTCGCCACATTTTCCCTTGCCTTCTTCAGAGAGAAATAATTTTGCTATGACGAAGTTCTTGAGGCACAAGAAAAATTATAATTTATTGAAAAACATGAAACTGAAAACGAGACTGCAACAAGACTGCGCTTCACAATATAAACTTATTTTTACAAAATTCTTACCACAAACCTTATTGTATTAAACACAATTTCCTTAGTAGAACTTTATATAAGTATACAAGATATTTTCGTAGATATCTGCTTGGTAACAAAAAGTTTTATAATTTTTTTATCGTTTTTTTCAATTCGATTTTAGGCCAACATTTTGACTTCTGCATATACGATTTGTTTTTAAAAGTATTTTATGTGTGGTTATCTAAAAGTGGTTCTTATGATCTATTGGGATTTTTCTTTTAACAAGAAATATTGATTTTTGCTCTTAAGGCATTTAATACGCAATTTTCTATATGAATGCAAAAAGCAGAGGAAAATACCAATCTAAAAATTACAACATAATATTAATTTTCCTTCTGTTATGCAAATGATTAATATATTTGGAAATATAAATTCTTGTTTACTCGCTCAAATAAAATGTTTTTCATAACAGGGTTAAAGAAAGTATTTTTCTAAATGCAGAAGAAGCCATAAGTGAAGGAAAGATATACATTATTTGTGTGCATAAAATTGCAATTACTTTAGTACTTTTTAAAAAATTCATATTAAAACTTATTTTGAAAAAGTTCCTGTCACCGCTTATACAAATTTAAAATCACTACGAAAAGAGTAAAAATAATTATTCTGGAGGTGACAAGAGGTAGTCAACGGCTATAGTCTGTGTAATACTAGAAATTAGTCATTGTCACTTCATTGAAAGTTATTTTATTTCAAAAACCCCTATCGTGAACAAATTTTCCCTCGTAACTTTTTCCCTTTTCCCTTAATGGCAATCGTAAACAACTCACATAAAAAAATTTTATTCAGTCCAGAATAATAACGTGAAAAAATGCTTCCATGAAAAAATTCCCCTTATCGTGAATAACTTTTTTCCCATAAGTTTTTTCACTTTTCCCTTCGATTTATTCACTTTATTTTTGATGGGGAATAGAACAAAACATGTATGTAATTCTTCATACAACTTGAATATTAAAGCTTAAAAAGTTTATTTAAAGAAAAATATCTAATAATAAGGCACCAACTGATGTATTGGTCAACAAAATGCAAAACAACAAGTCTATTGCCTGCGAATTTGTGAAGCTTAAATTGTTGGAATTTTTTCGTTTTGTTGGCTTTCCAAAAATAGCCGAACCATTTAAACACATAAAAGTTAGAATGCAATAAATAAAAGCTGCAAATAAACTATCGCTCCAACACTGAATATTTAGCTTTCCTTTTTTTAAGTTTTCTTTAAAATATATATTTCCAAGTATATTTTATAACAAAAATTTATTTTATTTTTTATTTTTGTTATCTTCTTTCTTATTTTACATTCACAACGAATTGATAGCGGGAACAAACGTTCCCATGAAATTTACGATACCAAATTTCCCTTCATGGGGAATGAAAATTTCATGGGAACAAAAATTTCACATTTTGTTCACGATAGGGGTGAATATATTTTATTAAGTGTCCTGGAAACGCTAAAAAAACACGTCACCGCTAAAAGAGTGTGTGTCGGCTGGTCGTGCTTTATCAGCTACACGTAACCTTTGTCGTCTCTGATTAATGAAAATCAAAATGTTTTGATATTGTAATTTGAGGAATAATCATTTGATCGTCTCCAATTGTGATTGACAGAGAAAATTTCATTTGTTTTGTAATCGCGGTGTAATAAGTAAACAGGTGACAAAACAAGGACAGGTGTTTATCTTTTGCTTTGGTAGTTTCGTGTATAAGATGCTTCAAACGCGAGCATTTTATTTTCACAAGCATTATCGTGTAGTCATCCGATGACGACAGTCAGAATAGAAATGATGATTGATAAGTTTATTTGTATATTTTCCTTTAAGACTGCAAGCTGGCGACACTCAAATATATATATAATGATGGACGTGTTTTTATTAATGTCTTAATGACACTTTAGATCGAAAACTGCTTAATTTTTTTAGACTCGTCGTATGTAATAAATTATTAATAAATTTTAAATTATCTGAGCAAAATTTAACACCTGCAATTACCTACTAACCACTGTGCAAATAAAATAGTATTAAATTTTACTCAAATGAATTACAAATAGATTTGTTTCATATTCGTTAGACATTTAAAGGACATTTATTTATTTATTTTACGTTACTTAAATATATTTAAAAAAGAAAAAAAGGTTTTTTGTGTTTTGACAATAACAGAATCATTCTTAACGTTTAACGAATGTTTCTTGAATTGGAAGACAAGATGAATGTAGAACTAAAATGGCAAAGAATGAAACAAAAAGAAAAAAACACATCTCTTAAGGGCTCTTCTTATTATTATATTCAGTTTCAATTTATTACATTTGTTGCTATTTTATTTGTGAAACGGATGCTTTTTAAATCCACATATACACTTACATAAAATCATTTGTATATGCATACATACACCCAGAAAAAAATTGTTTGGAAATCGGTTATGTCAATAGAATATCGGTTACCGCTACCATGATATTTATAATACCACAATTGTAACCAAAATACGGTTGTGACAATTCTTAAATTGATTAGGTCCACCGAATCGATAGTTGGTGCAACCGCCACAATTCGGTTGGCAACATGTGTTTTATTCGTGTGTGTATATACATATGTATCCTTCAAACATTTGAGTGATTGTTCGTCATAGAATTTTCGATTTAGTATTTTTGGGATGAATGTGAAAAAAAAATATTATAAAATTTTAAGTGTTTGTTGCCTACACAGAAAAAAATAAAAATTGATTTCAATTAAAAATTTGTGATATCAAATAAAAATTTAGTTAAATTTGCACCAGTAAACAAATTAATAGTATCAATTAAATTTTTATACATTTATTAACTAAAATTATTTATTACAATTAAAAATTTAATTAAATAAATTCAGTATTTAATGAAATTTTTTTTATATTTTTAATTAAAGGGTTAATTGGAAAAAAAAATTAAATATTTTTTTCTGTGTACACTTTGTTTCTGCAGCAGACCAGCTACAGCTTTGTTTAAAATATTATTTTTTTTCAATTTGACACGGTTTGCACGGTTTCATTTTAAGTGAAAATCGTTCGTAGAAGTTTAAAATTTGTGGACGGCTTGTAAACAATTTTCAATTCATGGGTAAAGATACAACTCATCACGTAGTAGTTGAATAATTCAATATACCTTTTCGTGTCATCATAAACATGTTTCATTAGCTGTTTGAAGTCAGTTTTTAACCGAGTTTAAAAGAAAAAGATGGTTATGTATTTTATTGAACCTCCATGAACGGATTTTCAAATTATTTTTGTTCGAAAGTGTTTGTTTGGTTTAATAAACTTTTTCGGAAAAAAATCGGAGCAAGTTGTGAGAGTGGAATATATGTGTTTATAAATTACAAATAGCGTAGATTTTATGATCAGCTCGATGGAATGATCGTGTTGAAGACGTCTTTTTTTTTTTTTTTTTTGCCAGAATCACCAAATAAAGATGTTGCTGGCCGTGGGCCAGACACTGGAAATATAATACATTGCCATGTACAATACATGCTAATTTGTTTGATATAAAAATTCTTTTAATTTTCACTTCTTGTACGAGTAGTATTGTATTTTCGATTCGCACAGAAAGCTTTGTTCAATAAAAACAAATAATATTCATGTCACCTCTTACTGACTTCCTGCATAAACTATGTACATATGAAGATTATACTTATGCGTGCTAGTAAGTTGGTGTGTGCCTAACTATTTTTTTTTTCTGTTTGTAAATGTCGTATGATGTTCTTTGAGTAGGAGGTTGGTTACATTTTGACATTTTGTACGCACATATTTGGTTCTTTGTTTGTTTTTCTTATTATTACTTTTTAATATGACAGAATAACATTTATTATTTTGTATATGTATAAAGATGAGTGTGTGCGTGTGTATGTGTTGATTTTTGTTTTCTGTAAATGTCGTAGCCTGTTATTTAAAAATTTTGATTGTAACATGCAGTGTTCCACAATATGTTGACAGCCTTTCAACGATTTAAAAATTATTCAAAAGCACATGAGTGCTGCTTCGTTACAAAGTTTAAGTACTTCTTGAACATTCATAAAAGTTTTTCGTGCGTTTTATTTTTCATACAAGCAACACAATAAATATGATTGTATGTACATAAATGTGTCAGTTTGTACAAATGAAATTTTAAATATTACTAATTACCTTATGTTACAATAAAAGTGTGAACATTTATATTTATATGAATAGAACTTAACTTTAAGCTAGAAAAGATTACTTGTTAATGACACTTCACGCTGCATAAAATATTAAAATGTATGTATGTATATTGTAGCAATTATATAAGAGATCAGAAAATGAAAACGTTTGTGTGTGGTATTGTTAACTCTAGTTCTAAGTAAAACTTTACATCATCGAAGACAACAGATACTTTCCAAACGTTCGCGTCCTTCTGTAGGCTTGATATACAAATTATTCTTAATTTGGTTAATTATCACATATGAATGTGTAAAGTATTAGACAAATTTCTGTCACTGTCACTTTTCGGTTGCCTTAATTTGATTAAGCCTCATCTTGTGAAAATTTGTTTATAAACTGACCCCTTGCATGCGAGTACTTTAAGCAATTTTCAATGGTCA
Source organism: Lypha dubia (assembly GCA_947311025.1). Classification (NCBI taxonomy): domain Eukaryota; kingdom Metazoa; phylum Arthropoda; class Insecta; order Diptera; family Tachinidae; genus Lypha; species Lypha dubia. The sequence continues at coordinate 56,194,010 of OX371264.1, forward strand.
CAAGTAATATATTTTTTTTTCATATTATTTAGAGCATTCACTCATATAATCTTTGCTTGGTTAATCGAAAAACAAAATAAAAAGCTCCCAAAATCGAGTTACTTAGAACGTTTAATCGAATAACTTAATTTTGGTTTTTAATTATTGAAAGTTTTGCATTATTTTTTCCATTTAAAATTGGTTCAAATAAATGTTTCTGTTTTTGGTGAATTTGCTTTGCAAAAAAAATTAACACCAATCACTCATTTTTCTCTAGCTGTTTTGTGAAGGAATTGTAAGAATGCGAAGTCTACTGATGATTTATTAAAGTACCAATGGTGAACAGGCGAAGTAAATTTGCCAACGATTCTGCTTACCGATGTAGAAGGGCGCTGTAGTGTTCATTAACTGAAACAGTATCAACTGCTACCCTACAATTTTTTGACTGATCCAAGCTAGTCCGTCATTACTTAAATAGTCCAACAACAATTAATGCCTTTTTGTTCTGTAGTTTTATTATTTATTGAATATTTAATTTTAAATTGAATTATCAATAAGTTTTTCAAATCTTAAATCTAAATAAATAAATAAATATTTAATTAAATATTTAATTTAAAAAAATTTCGTATTATGATTCTATTCTATTTCTAATTTTTGTAGTATGAGCGAAGATTTTTGAGAAACTTAATTTTCCTGTATGTGACACTATTTATAAACGAAATATAAAAATCTTGCTAAATCTCGCTTTATCATATTTTTTATACACAAAATTTTGAAGAAACCGAATACACATGAAAACTTTCGAAAGACGCAAACTTTTATGTGATTATTTGATTAATCGAAAAATGTCGATTAAAAGTGAATGTCCAAAATTTTATCCCATATGAATTTTAACTCATACAAAGAAATTTTCAATTTATATAATAAAATATGTGTACATATGTAATACTCGTATATTATAAAAATATTTAAAATAAAATCAAAAGAACTTTTGTCAACTGACCACTAAAGTCAGCGTGTTTGCAAAATGATAGTAAGAATGAATTTTTACCATGTCAACATAAATGGTCAAAACAATAGGATATATTGGTCAAATGTGTGGTTTTATGTATAAAATGATAACAGAGTATTTCGTATTCATCTAGAATTTGTTTTTGAAAAACTGTTTACACAAATTTTTAACAAGAAATAGAAAAAAATATATTAAAAAGGCGGATATAACTAACAGCTATTTAATGTATTTTTATAATTTGGTTTTGCTTAATTTTTATGTGATTTTCATTGAAAATCATAAATAGAAATAAAACCACAAAATATAAGAATAGAAAAGCAGATAAATGACCACAAAGTTTGCCATTTGTTTTAGATAAAAGGAAGGAAATAAAATGTGGCATAAATTTGTTTTTTTTTTATTAGTAAAGCAGGGTTTGTCATTTCTTTATGAACTTTGTTATTTCATTGCGAATATTTTGTTGCTGTACAAAAACTAGTTGGGAACAACAAATTCAATTTACCCAGTTTTTTCATATTAAATACACAGCCTTTGAAGTGTTTCATTGAAATACTCGATAAAATAGACAACATCATTATGATGCATCGACGGAATGAATATTTCCAACTCTTTTCCGTCACCAACATGGGTTTGAATTGGTATTTAGTTCTTACGCTTTTTAGGGTAAATATTTGTCAAAAGTGACCGTACCCTTAGACAACTCCTTTATATTTCTGGTATTGAACAGATGCAGTTTAAAAAGTGTTTTATCGCTTTTGGGATTAATTCAAATACATTTCGGATTAAAGTTTTTAATCACAACCCGTACTCAAAGTAATCCAACATTTTTTGTGTTTATGAAATAATAATTTTAAAATCAATAGCTTCAGAGATTACCTCAAATAACTTTAATAGGAATATAATTTTATAGTACATCTTTTGTGTAAAAGGAATACAAATAATTTGAAACTAGTTTAAATGTTCACAACATTAAAATGGCATGATCTGACACCGTTCGAATGCCCCCAAAAAGTTTTTGTTTCGGTTAAAAAAAGTTGGAAGCATAATTGAAATAATATTTGTATGAAATTTTTTTCATTATTATTTAAAGTCATTTGATTTGTGCACCCCAAAATCAAATCTAATCAAGCAAACAATCAATCAATCAATCAATCTTACAAACTAAAAAGTTTTATAAAAGACCGATTTTTTTAATAATAGTAAGTAAAAGAACAATAAAAATAACAAAAACTAAGTAAATAAGTACCGAAGAAAAACTTAGTAAATTCACTCTTTATTTATTTGGCAATTTCGTTTCCCATGATAACAGATTCGTAAAAACGTAAACAACATCAACAACAATAAGGAGAGAAAAACCATCGAATCCAATAAAAAAAAAAATATTTTGTTGAAATAAAATCAAATTGTTGGTGAATGCTTTATATCTTTGTTTTTCTCTTAAATGTGGGCAGTCTGAAAAGTTTTTGAGAATTGCAGGTAATTCAATGCCGTCGATTCTTCCTTAACCCACTTAAAATTTAATAGTCAAGATATCACAGGAGATGTCACATAGCCGAAAAATACCTGGTTATTAAGTCGTATGACGCAAAACTCGTTCCAAATATTAAGAATTCCTTTGTGCTTGTTGGCATCTCTGGCAACATGTCTCGGTGAACTTTCACATATTAATTTTTAGTTCTTCCATTTTTGAAGTCCAACATTCCTCTACTGAGAATTGATTACTAACTTAACAAGATATGAATTTACATACAAGACTTTAACTTTTAAACGATGGTTACGAAATATAATTTTCGTTTGTTTTTTAAGAAGATTATTATCTTGCGTCAAAGATAAAGGGCTTTCTTTCTTTAATTAAAAATTAATATATGTTTGTTCATTTGATTTACTTTTTTAAACTTTTGTATGATATTTTTTTTTTTTTTTTTTTTTGGGAAAATGTATGTGCAAATTATTCGAGAAATATTCGCTTTAATTTGGTGAATACGATTACGAATATCTTAAAATAGGTGAATAGTCGAATAATCGAATACGAATACGAGGATTAGTAACATCACTATTATGTATGTCATAGAAAGACTTGAGAACGGCTGGATCGATTTGTATGATTTTGCTTTTTTTGTTCGATTTTTTTTTTGTCCGAAAAATAAGAACATATTGCGTACGAAAGCATGGCAAAACTACCAGGTATGCGCAGTTCGCAGTGCAACATTCCCAAAACAACATGTATTTTGATGGTATAAAGCACTCGTTTCATATCAAAATGCACTAACAAATTAATTTAAAGCATTTTCTTACGTATGAGTACCAAACTGTAACCATTATTTATGTTCTCTTTTCAAACTGTATCAGTTTGTATGAAAATTTGCTATAAAGTGAGCTCAGTCAGCTTTGCTAGTAAGCTCACCTGTTGGATACGCCATGGTACGAAAGGGTGCCCCTATAGCAAAAAAGTTTTAGTTATACCATATATTTTGAGATGTAATAGTTAAGATCCTCAAATTTGGTGTAGACTACAATCAGAAAATTGGCCGAATAGAGGAGAGAATACTTTTTTTTTGATAGGTTTGAGTTTTTCCAGGTAAAAATTTTGTTTTAATTTGTAACATTTCTATATAAAATACTAATTTATGAATATTATTACTATGTAGTAAATAGCTTTCGTGTGGTGGCTTCGTTGTTTTATATGAAACAAATAATAATTTATATTATTCGGGTCTGTTCTAGAATCCGAATTCACTTTCGAGTGAATTACTTTAGCATTTTTGGTGTTCTGCAATTCACATCCACATGTTTTTATTAATAAAAATATGTGGATCTGAATTGCAGAACACCAAAAATGCTAAAGTAATCCACTTTCGAGTGAATTCGGATTCTAGAACAGACCCGATTATTACAAATATACGTAATTATTATTTGAACTGTAATAATATATAAATGAGAACTTATTGTTATTCATAAAAAAATGGAATAAAAAGGAATTATAACAATTCTCGTATTCTATTTCTGTTGAAAACTTGGTTAAATAGTTTATATTCTTCCCAATTAGTATCACTTTACGAAAATTGTAAAGATGGACAAATGAACGCTGATGAGAGGTGTAGCGGCCTTGAAATCGGTATACTGATACGTTCTGCTAATCTGATTGCACATACTAATGGATTTCAAAAATAAAAAAACTCATATCCTATTAATAATAATTTCTCATATATACAAATAATAATTTTCACTCTGCTACAAAAATATGCCGGAAAACTTTAATTTTTTCATGATAAATCTTCTCAAAATATATTTTGCAACATTCCTGTTAGTTTAGAGACATGTTATTGTTTTTAGCTGTTTGATATGTCACGGCTGTAACAAGGTTTCGATTTTTTTTCTTACGGTTTCTTGGTTTTTGCTTGATGTCACAAAAAAAGACGTTTGAATAAAAGCCTTTGTATTATATGTTCTTATGTCTGTATTAAGGTCCTTAATGCTTTTTCCCCCTTTTTTTGTTCTGTTCCTTGGTGTTTTTCGGCTTACAGACAAATGAAAATTGACACCACGGACAAACCTACACATACTAACTTACGTGGAAGAAAAAATATACAAACAGATCCTTTATGTGTATATGTGAATATTTACTATGTATGTATACAAAATCCTTTGCAAATATAAACTGACAACAGCTTTCAATGAACTTTTCGTATACTTTTGTTAAATTCCTACTTTAACATGAAGTTGTTGTGAAAATATTTATGGTTTAAATTATTTTTTTTTGTTATTATTAAGCTACGTTCACATTTATCAAATATTTGTCGAAAAAAACGCAACCACTAGTTTTGCTTAGGGATAGTTTTTATTCAACTCGGTTTTTATATTACAAAATAAAATAAATTATGCTACAAAGAAGTTTTTTATACAGTTTTTAAAAAATGCGAACCTATAATTAAAAAAATATTGGAATTAAAGAAAATAAATTATTTGTTTCTTTCTTGGTCCCTTTTTTTTCGACAAATATTTGATAAATTTGAACGTAGCTTTAGTCGTATTAATTGCATTATAAGTTCAGAGAACTATTTTTGTTCGTACATTTGTATGGTAAATAGTATTACTCTGGTAAACTCAAGTCCCAATTGGAGGCATATTTCTTCATCACTCGTCTATTAATTGTTCAGAGTAGTTCGGTTTATCAGATATTCTTGCATTGACTTCATTTCAATAGTTTTCAAATGTATTACAAAGTAATAACATATACTTACTTAACTCATATCTATTCATTTGTGTGAAAAAGAAAGAAATGTTTACTTAAATTAAATACCAAAACTTTTAGAACAAACCCTTTTTTTATCATCTATAAACAACGTGTGTGGCTGTGTCAAGCCAAAATAACTGCCTATTTTGATAAGCATAAGTGATTGTGTGTGTCAACATGTGCGTGTATTTGTTTATTGTTTGTTTTGTTTTTTATTTTTGGTACCTTTTTACGACTTTCTTCTCTCACTTATTGAGCGATATTACTTAAACTGTCATTTATTTTTGCTTTATGATGGGCTTTTTAAGTGAAAATGTGTCGTAAATCCTGTTTGGTATGAATTTTTATTGTGTATTTTATTTCAAAGAAAATGATTTATACGAAAATAACAATAAAATGTATTGTTGTAAAATTTAACGAAATTGAATTATTGAAAAGTAAACGATATTGCGTTTTAAGTACTTTAAAGGATTGATATGAAGCATATTTAATTTATGTTTTTGTTTTAAAATTTTTCTTCAGCTTATTTTCTTTATCAAATTATTGTGAATGTAGTGCCACATTTCAATTGAAATTGTCTTGAAGCCGTACTTGTATATCGATTGTTTTTAACTTACAGTCTTCAGATTCCGTTTATTTGATTAGCGGAGTTGTTTTCCTCTTTATTTTTAGTTCCTATTTTCCCATCGAATACCAATTCTGTGCGTCGTCTAGGAACTTGTTGTAAAATTTTTATGCATTTAGTTTTTAAAATCGTGTCTATTTAATATTTAAATAAGCAGATTTGAATAATTGTTACTTAAAAATTATAGCTGAGCATTATTTTAATTGAAAAAAAAAAATCAACGAACGTACATTTTTGCAATCTGCATAAAAAACACTTTTCATTTACTCTTTCAGTCTTATTTAAAAAGAAACTTTGTTTTATTTTACTTTTGGAAAAAATAATTATAATAATATTGCACCGTCATGATTTAATTCAGTAGGAAGAAAAAAACTCAACAAAAACTATTATACCAGACATCCGACATATGGCAGAAGGAAGACTCATTGTTTGTAACAAATATAAAGATCTTTCATATAAGACTTTATTATAAAGTTAATTTTTGCAACTTGACAGAAATGAGAAGAAATAAATACTTTTCGATATTAAAATTTTTTTTTTATTAATTCTTTGGTGTTTTTTATCTTTTACTCATACTTACTGCTGCTGCCTGTTTCTGTTGCTATAAATATGTTTAATTAGCTTATGGAAGAGTCAAGGCATTCTTCCTTTTTTATTTATGTTTGTTTGTAAGTTTATAAATAAACATACAGACAAAAAACCGGTTTCAAATATAGGTCCACAAATTAACTGAATTGTTAAAAAAATTTCGATGAAAAAAATTTATGATAAACTTATTGAACATTTCAATGATTCTGTATATTATTTCACATGTTCTTCATTTACGCATTTATGTACCAGCTTTCAATTTATTTACGAAACTGTAAGTAGTCCTAAACACTAATGTACAGTACAACCTCCCTAATCCGGACAGATATAGTTTACGCTATTGTCCGGATTAGTTGATCGTCCGGACTACACTTAAAATAAATTAATATTTTATATTATTATTACGAATAAACGTAATTATTATTTGAACTGTAATAATATATAAATAAGAAATTATTATTATTAGGCTTAAGATCAGTTTTATTGATCTAATGATATTTCAAATTATTATGAGTTTTTATTTTTGAAAAATATTAGCATGTGCGATCGTCGATTAGCAGAACGTGTCAGTATACCGATTTCAAAGCCGCTACACCTCTCATCAGCGTTTAATTTTCCACCTTTACAATTTTCGTAAAGTGGATGCTAATTGGAAAGAATATCAACTATTTAACCAAGTTTTCAACAGAAATAGAATACGAGAATTAATTTAATTAATTTTTATTATATTTTTACATATTGAAATGATTTTGGTTAGTACGAAATTCCCCATGTCTGATTGGGAATTTCGTAATAACCAAAATTGTTTCAAGTAATATTCTGTCAAGTGTTGCTGAAGACCGCAATTTGTCGATTACAAGACGTTCTCAACAATTGGGACTGTCTCAAATCTGGCGTATTTTGAGAAAGGTTTTGGGTTTGCATCCGTGTAAAATTGTTCTCACTCAAGAACTGAAGCAATTGGACCACCGTAAACGTCGTGAATTTGCTGATTTTGCCTTGGAACAACTTGAAAAGTTTGGAGATTCGATTATTTCAAGAAATTGTTATATTTGGTCTTTCGAAATAAACCAGACTCTCTTCAAGATTTACAAGTCAATATTGAACGTGCCATTCATGACACACGACTTGATTTAGTGGAAAAAGTGCTCGAAAATTGGGTTCATCCAATTCTTTCCTGCAGAAGAAGTCGTGGAGGCCATTTGAATGAAGTTTTATTATGAACTTAATTGTATCGATTCTACTTCACATTAAATAAAAAACTTTTGAATTTCCCTAACAATAAGTGTGTTTATTTTTTTTAAAGACACTCTTATTGGAAAAACTTTTAGAAACTTAACATTTTTGATGGCCAGACTTTATTGTGAATTCTTAAAGCTGTTTCTATAATGTTGACTATGTTAATAACTCAATAAGATGAAGATACATAAATATTTTGTTTTAATACTACTGCGCTGGTGATTTAAACTCTTTAATAGAGAGTTTCAACTTTAAACTTTAACTATTGTATTATTATACTTTTTTGCTTCAGATGGACGTTTGTGTATGAAATAGTTTCTTTTGTTTTTATTATCATGAGACTCACAATTATTCGAAATAAGTTGAGGCAATTGTGTTGGAAATATAATATAAAAATATAACCAGAGAGTTTCTTTTTCACTAATAATTTATTACATACTACAGAGCTTTTAGCGATAAAATTCAAACATGTAAATTAGTAAATAATGGAAGTTATAGAAGAATATCAATACACATACATATTCGTATTTGTAAAACTTTAAAAAAATTCTAGATGCATAATGAAAATACAGTTAAAGGACAAACGATATTTTTCATGTGCGAGTATTTAGAAATAAGAGAATATTAGATATACATAAAATATACTTTCATACAATATAATAATTTTGTTCACTTTAAAAACGACCTAGTCAAGTTTGTTTCAATGATAAAGTAAACTATTTTGTATTATTTAGAAATAATATAAAATATCTAAACTTCTTTTGCTACACCAAAACCAATAAAATGAAGAGAAACAAATTTGTTTATTTTACGGTTGCTGTATGAAATATTTTATGGTTACGGAAAAGAAGTTGGTATTTAAAGAACTCAAGACTTTTAACATCATCGTTTGTTTGTTTTTCTAACGGTGTACACTAATTTGGGAAGAATTTAAATTATTTAAAAAAAAAATGAAGTTCATTTAATAAATACTTATATTTTGGTAAAACTAACAATTTATATATTGAGGTTCATGTTCAGCACTAGAAGTGGAAGTTATAGGGAACTCAGTAGTTGTACTAATGTGCGATGGCCATTAGGCCCAAACTTCATTCGAAATTATTTTATTTACTACTGGGTATTAATACAAACATTTTGAGAGTCTTAATAGGCACGGTAGCTGGTCATTGCTTGTTTAGATCACGGAAATGGCCTGTAGGATACCAATTAGTATTAAAGTTGAGATCTGAATATAAAAATAACATTTAGGATATACATACATAATTCTTTATAACAAACTCTTGTTAATTTGTAAATTGTAGCAACAGGAATCATATGACTTCAGACCATCTAAACCTAACTATGTTTGAGATGATGAATATGCCGAGTTAAATATGTTTTGCGTACGAGCTTACGTCTTGACATATTTAACTCAAAAGTTATTTCAAAATTTTATAGAAAAATTCTCAAATACAATTGAGAATTCGGACTTACATAGTCAATAAGTATGGATTCTTGGCTTTAATTTCCCATTGGTTCAAATGAGTGACAAATAAAAATGTGCCCACAAATGGCCAAATTCTCGCAGAGCTCATCAAAATTTACCTAAATTTTAAATATCAAAATTTTATAGAAAAATTCTCAAATACAATTAAGAAATCGGACTTACGTAGTCAGTAAGTATAGATTCTTGGCTATAATTTCCCATTGGTCCAAATGAGTGACAAACAAAAATGTGCCCACAAATGGCCAAATTCCCGTAGAGATCATACAAAGTTATCTTAGTTAAGATTCATTTATATCAACTAGCAAAGATGTAAACCAAAAAGTTCCATTGTGCTATGTTGGCAATGTCCCGACTAAACATATTTAACTTTTGAGTTAAATATTTCATGACGTAAACTCTTACGTAAAACATATTTAACTCGGGGTATTTATCTCCAATACATATAACCATACTCACAACAATGTTTTCAAAATCAATAATTAATTAATATTATAATGTTTGCTGGGTGTTTGATATTTTCCTAAAAGTAAGTAAACAAGAATTGAGGTTGCATTCTGAATCTGCACCTTTAGGAATTTTTTGAATTTTCTCCTTCTATTATATTCTTTATAAACTTTGTGGTCTCAGATGGACAGTTGGTACAATGAATAAAATGAGATTTAAATGGTTACAAACTTCATATACTCGAGTGAGTTTTAGTAAAATATCATAATTTTATTATATGTATTTAGAGTAAAATTATTGCTGAACAAATTGTTTAAAATTATTTGCATTTCTTATTTTTTGTATAAACTGTAAATTTTTTATTGCTAAAATTTTATTTATATTAAATTTATACTGAATTAAACATTGAAAAAATTATTTTATTTAAATATTAACAATTACTTTTATTTATTTTAAATTGCTATTTAATTTTCATTTATTATGAATCATAATGAAATCTGATAAATGTTAATTTATGAAAACGAAATAGTAAAATTAAATTATATTGTTGTAAGTACTGAATTACAGCCACTTAAGAAAAATAACTGAAGTCAATTGTCAAGCATTAAAAAAATGTTTGTCACAATTCACGTGACTTGATGTTTTTGTTTTTTTTTTTTTTTGTTACCCAAAGAAGGATACTAACATTTGCAAATAGAATAGAATATAATAGATTAGAAAAGAATAAGAAAGATCACTGTGACGACACCGAGTATATCTTCTGTGACACGGGTCTCTCGGTCTCTCAATTAAAACAAATCCTATATGACTCTCCTTATGAAATCTATCACAGAGCTTTTCAATCGTTAAATAAACAAAAATAGGGAAGGTGCTAATAGAAGTCTTGCGATATACTGACATTCTTCATAGACTAGTAACATTCTTAACATCAACATCATCATCTTTTGGAATTCAAACCGAGGAACTTCAGTTTAGTAGATAGGCACCCTAACCACTTCACTACTACACATTGCTATCTCTCACCATCCAGTACATATAAGTGATAACAAAATTTTATCTTTAAATTTAAGGGTGTTTTCTTTTCTACAAAAAAATTTGGTACATCTCCATGCAGAAAATGTACTTTGGTATTCGTTCCTTACAAATGTTTTGCTCTCTAAAAGGGCAGTGTGTTTGATTCTAAAAAAATTGCCCTCACTAATAGTGGAAGGCATTGTACTTTTTTCCCCGTAAAAATCGACAGTGTTGATAGTGCCCTGTAAGACTTAGCTGTCAGTTGTTAAAAACAGGGCGTTCCACTTTTTCATAAGTTGTGTTTTGTTCTAGTGAAATAACACGCTGCATTATTACAGGGTTGGCAAGACATTTTATACATTTGCCTTTCAACAAGCTGCCATTTTGTGTGAAGAACAGAAAACACCATAAAACAAATTTCCTAAATAAAAAAATTATGAACTTAAATTTTTTTTACATTATTTTTTTAAATAAAATCATTCGTATGATAAATTTTTCTTAAAATAAGTAAAAACTTTCTTACTTTCGGAAAATACGCTGTCAAATAAATTAAAAATTTTCTTGAAAAATTTTCTTGAAAGTAGAGAGTATTTTTGTTTGTTATATAAACGATTTTTTACTGATTTAAACAAATTTTTATACTTTTTAATAAAATTATAATGAAAATCGAAAGTTTTTTAACTATTTTGATGGACATTTTAATTTGAGTGTATAGATTGAGTTTCAGCATAAACATGAGCACACGCAAAGATAAACATGGTGGATGTAATCATAATCGCAAACTATCATCAATGTTCAGATTATTGCATTTGTCACCTGAAGAACATAATAATGAAGTCCTCATAAATCCTACCCTATGACAATACCATTGATTGAACATAGTTTGCTCTGCAAATGCTGAGAAATTTGAGCGCATTGTAGTAGTAAATGTTTTTTTTTTCCTGGTAAACAATTGTAAACAATTTGACATTTTGTTTAGGTAAAAAATTTATATCTCGAAAAATCATACGTGTATGTATGTATACTCTTAATAAATATTTTTATTTGAAAAAATTTATCGAATAAACTTTTTTGAACAAATTTAATTTAACAAAATTCAAAAAAAAGTATTTAACTTATCGGCATATTTATGTTAAACCTAATGGCCGGCCATCTTTTGCAGATCCGTAGTATTTTTTCGTCATGCTGGAAAGAAACATACATTCGTAAATTTAACCCATCCATATATCAGTATATCGATGGCTTAATATTTTTTTTAATCGGTTTTTTACATGTAATGGTAGGACAATACTCAAACACACCTCCCTTAAAGAATTCCGTTTCCTATGTTGACGAATAACACATTTACAGTAATTCAAAAAAAAAATTATTATTTTTTCAGATTTATTGAGTTTTTTCCTTCTAAAGTAGCTAAAAGTTGAGATACGACCTTTCTATATTAAGCTATTGATATGTACCTTATTTAAACCACTCATGTTGATAATTTCATATTAACTTTAATTTAGTTGTAACATTAAATTACCGTTGTTATATAATTTTAATTTTTATCTTAATTTTTGCAATTCATATCTCCTCTTCTCGTAAAATACTATAAACTACTAAAGTTACATACGATTAACAGCTATTTGACTAGCCAAGTTTTCAGAACACAAACAATGTATGGTCACAATAAACTTTAAATTTTCAATAAACTTTTATTATTCTCATTTGCAAAAGATACTCTTGTTGCACCGCAAATACTTTTTTATGAGATTAAAACCCAGAATGATTATTTTATTGTCACATCAAATATTTTAATGATTGAAGAATGTTTGATGCATCAATATTTGCTTCAACGAATAATTATTGGGTTGTGACAGATATATTTAGTTCACATGAACATTTTGCAATCATGTCTTTTCTTTGCATGCAGAAATGTTCCCGATGAGAGATTTGTTCAAGCATGCGACAGGCTTGGTTTTTCGTCAAAGAAATGTGTACGACTACCAAATGGATGTATGATGATGTTGGACATGGATTTTTTTTTTTTTTTAATTAGGACCAGCACTCAGGGGATGGCCCCTACGTATGTGCCGGAACTCAGGGAGAGTGATAGGGTAGAGAAGATAAATGTTGCAAATTTAGAAGACTTAACTCTTTTACAACTCTGCTTTGCGCGTTATGTTAATTTTTATAGCAGTGTTGAGACGCTTCCGGTGTTAAGTAGACGAATTAACTTTGTTAAGCTGTATTAGCTGGCATTTTATTAATTGTTTTACTTCGCCGATGTTTCTGCTAACCGACGAAGGAAGGCGATGCTATGTCCATTAGCTTGGAACAGCATCAATCGCTGTCGGAACAAATTTTTAGTGACCAGTACTATGCCTTCATCACTAAATAGTCTGACAACAATTAATACAATGTCTCACTAACGTACATTAGAGAAATTAATGATGTTGATTGACTTGCTCTGGCCGGGGTTTGAACCCAGGCCCCAAGTCATTCTTTGCTTAGTAGTCAACGCGCTAACCACTTCAACCAACCCTTATTCATCCGCCCTAAGCCGTTAATTTTTTCCAAATCGAGCCGGACGATGCTATGAACTAATCTTTTTTTCCCCCTTTCTCGGCTTGACTCAATTTTTTATAGTTGTTTCAAAAAAATCGGTACTTACAGTATTTTTAACACCGCTTGGGATTATTTTAAGTACATTTGCAATTATTTTTTTTTTATAGTAAAGCACAGAAATCTTAAAAAATTTGTGAGTGATTTTATTTTGAAGATCGCATATATTTGAATTAATTAGTATTTTTAAATTATTGGAATTTTGAACAATAAATCAACCAACTTCTTTATAAGAAAATTGTTCAGTTCTTTAATACAACTTTTAAAAGAATTCGCAACGACATTTTTCATTTGAGATTTTATTAATTTATCAGTATCAAATATTTTCACTACGCAAATTTATTAAAGATTTAAAAAAAAAAAATTCATATATCTGAAAGGTAATATTATCAGGCTCAAGTTCAGTTTTATTGAATTAATGAAAATTCAAAATTACTAAGAGTTTTTTTGTGTTGGAAAATATTATTATTTATATCCAATCAGTTTTTAGCAGAACGTATCAGTACTGATTTCAAGGCCGCTACACCTCTCATCAGCGTTCAATTGTCCAACTTTACAAATTTCGTAAAGTGGATACTAATTGAGAAGAATATCAACTATTTAACCAGTTTTCAACAGAAATAGAATATGAGAATTAATTTTTAATTCAATTTTTATTCTACAATGAAACAGTGCTGGTTAGTACGAAATTCCCTCATTACTGTTTGGAACTAATAATCAACACAAACTCATAGTCCGTTATCATCAAAGTATTCTACTTTGTATTTTAACGTTTTTGTTGTTTTTACTCTATATTAGGGAAATTCACATATTACTGTGACCCCTGTTATTAGGGTATTTATAGCTCGTGCCCAAGCGGAATTAATATTTTTATATTATTATTATTACGAATAAACGTAATTATTATTTGAACTTATATTGATTTACATACATATGAAAGGTAATATTATCAGGCTCAAGTTCAGTTTTATTGAATTAATGAAAATTCAAAATTACTAAGAGTTTTTTTGTGTTGGAAAATATTATTATTTATATCCAATCAGTTTTTAGCAGAACGTATCAGTACTGATTTCAAGGCCGCTACACCTCTCATCAGCGTTCAATTGTCCATCTTTACAAATTTCGTAAAGTGGATACTAATTGAGAAGAATATCAACTATTTAACCAGTTTTCAACAGAAATAGAATATGAGAATTAATTTTTAATTCAATTTTTATTCTACAATGAAACAGTGCTGGTTAGTACGAAATTCCCTCATTACTGTTTGGAACTAATAATCAACACAAACTCATAGTCCGTTATCATCAAAGTATTCTACTTTGTATTTTAACGTTTTTGTTGTTTTTACTCTATATTAGGGATATTCACATATTACTGTGACCCCTGTTATTAGGGTATTTATAGCTCGTGCCCAAGCGGAATTAATATTTTTATATTATTATTATTACGAATAAACGTAATTATTATTTGAACTTATATTGATTTACATACATATGAAAGGTAATATTATCAGGCTCAAGTTCAGTTTTATTGAATTAATGAAAATTCAAAATTATTGATATTCTTCTCAATTAGTATCCACTTTACGAAATTTGTAAAGATGGACAATTGAACGCTGATGAGAGGTGTAGCGGCCTTGAAATCAGTACTGATACGTTCTGCTAAAAACTGATTGGATATAAATAATAATATTTTCCAACACAAAAAAACTCTTAGTAATTTTGAATTTTCATTAATTCAATAAAACTGAACTTGAGCCTGATAATATTACCTTTCATATGTATGTAAATCAATATAAGTTCAAATAATAATTACGTTTATTCGTAATAATAATAATATAAAAATATTAATTCCGCTTGGGCACGAGCTATAAATACCCTAATAACAGGGGTCACAGTAATATGTGAATATCCCTAATATAGAGTAAAAACAACAAAAACGTTAAAATACAAAGTAGAATACTTTGATGATAACGGACTATGAGTTTGTGTTGATTATTAGTTCCAAACAGTAATGAGGGAATTTCGTACTAACCAGCACTGTTTCATTGTAGAATAAAAATTGAATTAAAAATTAATTCTCATATTCTATTTCTGTTGAAAACTGGTTAAATAGTTGATATTCTTCTCAATTAGTATCCACTTTACGAAATTTGTAAAGATGGACAATTGAACGCTGATGAGAGGTGTAGCGGCCTTGAAATCAGTACTGATACGTTCTGCTAAAAACTGATTGGATATAAATAATAATATTTTCCAACACAAAAAAACTCTTAGTAATTTTGAATTTTCATTAATTCAATAAAACTGAACTTGAGCCTGATAATATTACCTTTCATATGTATGTAAATCAATATAAGTTCAAATAATAATTACGTTTATTCGTAATAATAATAATATAAAAAAAATTCATATATCATTGCGGCACCCTTTGATAAGAAGTCTCTTTAAGCATCGCTTTCGAAGAAAACTAAAAATAATCCATAAAACTGAACCAGTATTACTCATTATTGAAAGCGATGATTGGATCAAAGGGCATGTTAATGCAATTAATGGTTTTAAAGCCACTTAATAAAAATCAAAAAGTTTTTAGAATAATTTATTTTCTATATTATGACGAGAATTTTAATATTTTACTTAAAATTTTTCAAATCAATTCAAAGAAATTTAACAACGTACAGCAAATGTTTTAAATGAGCCGCAATAAAATTAAATAAAATTCTATTAAAGAAATACAACTGAGAGTATATATAATTCGGACTATCTAATTTTATGGCTTTCTTACTAGTGAGAGATAAAAGCTGATAAACGCACTGTAACAATATCTGATAACTATTTTGTTGCAAAAAAACAAAAGCACAGCTGCTACAATATAAGATCCAATCATACCACATCCATTTAAATGAAATATTATTGTGGAATCTTATTCTATATTCATTTCTTAGATAGACAAACAAAAAGACAACACTTCAATAGAGGCAGAGAATAAGAAAAAAATTTATAGAAAGAGATGAAAAAGAATATTTGTAAAATATCTAAAAGAAAAGAAATATTTGCTTGGGAATGTTAACGAAATTAGTTTCAGCTGGAAAAATTATTTCTTTAAATAAACGATTTTGATTAAAGTCACAATTTAGAATATTTAAGTTGTTTTATTTTCTTATAATAGAAAAAAGTGAACAGGGAAAGAAAAAAGTAGATCAGCTGTGTTTTCAACTTGACCTTATTGATAGGCCTTGGTGAAGTCTAAACGGTCAACAAGTTTGATGATGAGACTGTTAGTCTTGAAACATCATGATGTCAGTTCAACTAATTTTTCTTTATCTGTTCAATTATTACAAGGTTCTAGAGGTATTTTTAAAATTAAATTTAAAAAACTAACTTAAGCCTGACTGATTTGGAATTCTTTCTTAAATTACGTGTATTTTTAACGTACAAATTATTACAGATGTACCAAAGTATATACATTTGTGAACATATAATCGCAGTAAATATGTACTTAAAATATGAGTGTAAAAATAAAATGCCAATAAATAATCATGGCGTATATATATATATTTTTTTGTACGTACTAGTGATGTTACGAATATTAATTTTTAGTATTCGCGAATTCGAATGTCACTCTTAAGGTTTAGACTCTAAACTCCATACTTTTTTGAACTTTATATATTATTTTTTTTTTTGGAAAGTGTGTGCAAATTATTCGGGAAATATTCGCTTGAATTTAGCGAATAAAAATATATTCAAATAAGAATAGTCGAATAATCGAATACGAATGAGAGTATTCGTAACATCACAAGTACGTACATACATACGAGTATATGAATAATTTATTTGATAATTGCTTTTAAAATGCGTGCAAAATATAAAGAAAAATAAAATTAAATAAAGCTGAGAACAAAATGTACAATCATTTTCTGTGTTAATCCCACATAAATTATAAAGATTACTTCAGCCAAAACACTTTGTGATTTATGTGAAGTTCTTTTTTTATTTTGTGCTCATTTTCATCTTTTGTTTAATTTACACGTGCCTTCTGGTGGGGTTGGCTTTTACTTTATTTGCTTTTCTTTATATCAATATTTTCTTTGCTACTGACTGACTGACCCTCATTTTTTTTTTTTTTTTTTAATTAAGATAAATTATTTTACATTTAATTAAGTAGTGTTTTGGTTTGTTGAAACCATTTGAATGGAGCTGGTGGAAAAAAGTAGAATAAATATAAATGTTGGTTTTTTGTATTGTACCTGTTTGCTGTTAGTTGTATCGCAGGTGGTAAATTCATTTGTACATTAATATAATATAGTTATTGTGTAAAAGTAAATTTGAAAAAAAATACATGCAACAATTTACCAGCGCATGGTGTCTAACGTATAAAATATTTTGAAAATAGTTTATAAACGGGGAAACCGGGCATACATATAATTTCGGTTTTTATTTTCAAAGTATTCATTTCGAATACCGCGAATTCTAGTTTTGTATTTTTATGGCCATTGATTTCGAAAAATAATGTTAAGGTACTGTCACACTGAGCGATTATTTGCCCAAAAACCTCTATATACTAATGAAAAATGATTCAGAGACGTGTTTATTAAATTAAACACTTTTAATATTATTCGAGTCAAAATCTTGTAAAATAATAATGGAAGTACAAGAAAAATGATTTGTTTTAGTTTAAGAGTCATTATTATTTTTTGTTTTTCATAAGTCAAAAATAAATAAATCCGGAATTGAACGAAACAATTTAGGTGCTGTTTCCACAATACAGACAAATGGCTTGTGTAAAAATTTTGTATGGGATTCTCTCAAAAAACTGAGTGGTTTTCATAAAATTTTCTACTCAAAACAATTGTTTGTATTACGGAAACAGCATATTATTCACACTTATTTTACTGTGTAGAAACGTTTTGACAGTCTAAGTAGGCGCGTTGACTGGCCATTACTCGGTTAGAGCGAGGATAAGCATATGGGAAAATTGCACTCCGAATTACTGTAGGATGTGTGGAGCTTAAGAAGAGCCAGAAAATATGGAGCATATCATCTGTCATTGCCCAAGGCTGTAACGCCATAGGAAAATATGGCTGAGCAGACGTTTCCATGAGGCATTAGTGATATCGTGAAGTGCAAACTTGAAGATATCAGGGGCTTTATCATGGGAAATAAGTGGCTGAATGATGGATGAAAATGACTCTTTGTTTCTCCTTAGGCTATCAAAATGGATCCAATTGGGTCTCCGAGTGGATGTGTGCTCCACACTACACTTCCTAACTTAACCTAACATAAATTGCTGTTTGGTTGTGTAAGAATCGGTATATAATAGTAGGTGGCATATTTGATTGAATTTCCACTTTAAAATTTCAGCTACGAGTGATAGTCAATTTGACGACTTTTGTCCTCAACATTTTTGTTTTGAATTGAAAAATCATAAAAATTTAAAGCAGGAAAAAAATTTAATTTAGTTCGTTTTTAGCTTAAGCGAGTAGACAATATTTTTTTTTATATTATTATTATTACGAATAAACGTAATTATTATTTGAACTTATATTGATTTACATATGAAAAGTAATATTATCAGGCTCAAGTTCAGTTTTATTGAATTAATGAAAATTCAAAATTACTAAGAGTTTTTTTTGTGTTGGAAAATATTATTATTTATATCCAATCAGTTTTTAGCAGAACGTATCAGTACTGATTTCAAGGCCGCTACACCTCTCATCAGCGTTCAATTGTCCAACTTTACAAATTTCGTAAAGTGGATACTAATTGAGAAGAATATCAACTATTTAACCAGTTTTCAACAGAAATAGAATATGAGAATTAATTTTTAATTCAATTTTTATTCTACAATGAAACAGTGCTGGTTAGTACGAAATTCCCTCATTACTGTTTGGAACTAATAATCAACACAAACTCATATTCCGTTATCATCAAAGTATTTTGCTTTGTATTTTAACGTTTTTGTTGTTTTTACTCTATATTAGGGAAATTCACATATTACTGTGACCCCTTTTATTAGGGTATTTATAGCTCATGCCCAAGCGGAATTAATATTTTTATATTATTATTATTACGAATAAACGTAATTATTATTTGAACTTATATTGATTTACATATGAAAAGTAATATTATCAGGCTCAAGTTCAGTTTTATTGAATTAATGAAAATTCAAAATTACTAAGAGTTTTTTTTGTGTTGGAAAATATTATTATTTATATCCAATCAGTTTTTAGCAGAACGTATCAGTACTGATTTCAAGGCCGCTACACCTCTCATCAGCGTTCAATTGTCCAACTTTACAAATTTCGTAAAGTGGATACTAATTGAGAAGAATATCAACTATTTAACCAGTTTTCAACAGAAATAGAATATGAGAATTAATTTTTAATTCAATTTTTATTCTACAATGAAACAGTGCTGGTTAGTACGAAATTCCCTTTTTTTTTTTTTTTTTGTAATGATAACACAGTACAATAATTTCAAACTTTTTCCAAAATTACGGTGATCCGGCAATTGATTCTGGTGAGGAGACAAAAAAAAAATACATGTATCAGCGTTTTGAAAAATCACACTGGGATTTTATTTCAGAGGCGGTTAGAGTTTCCAATCTTTGGTCTGTTCTTGCAGCATATCGGTATATAAATCTTTTTACAAAATGTTATGGCGAATATATTTTTGGAACATTTTATCCTCGTCCCACCACTTTTTCGGGGTGTTTTTTACGATTTTTTAGACTAAAGTCTCAAAATGTCGTTATGCGGGAGAGTTAGTGGGTTAATATGTTCAACGAAATTGTTTGCCATCAAATTTTATACAAACTAGCTAAACATACCCTACACTTCAAATGTAAAGTAAACATAGTTTTATATACCGATATGCTGCAAGAACAGGCCAGAACTGGGAAATTTTAAGCGCCTCTAAAATGAAATTCCGATGCCGACACCCTTTAATTTTTTTTATCTCCAACCTTATTTAAAAATCCAATAAGTGAGAAGGTCCAGTCTTTGCGTGAAAAAAGTGTTTTCCTTTATCATAAAAAAATGAAAATAAAATGTGCGAATTGAATGTTCTGTGAGCCATATACATCACACATAAAGCTGAGCAATTGGTAAGTTTATTTTTCTTGTAATTTAAAATCTACTATTTAATTTAGAAATTTAATAAACTAAATGCAAATCTATAATAATATGGCTGCAGAAGACAAAAAATGAATGATTAGCTTGTAAAATATTCGTGTTTCGGGTTTTTCTTTTAAATTTAATCCTGGAATTAATATAAGGTAGAGAATTGTAATTATCTTCACGCCTCTTTTGCTATAGCGAATCGGCATGGAAAATCGATTAATTCTTAAATTTTTAAGTAAGTGATTAACTTATGGCGGGCCTGCATTTGTTTGAATAAAGAGAAGGCACAAAAATGCATCAACTATATTCTGGTTTGATTTGGTTCGGTCCATAACTATTATTTAGAGTTAGCAAGACATTTGAAAATTGAGATAATCACTACTTGGCGGAGAAAACTGCATACAAAACTGTTGAAACAAAAAAAAAAAAAATTTTGAAAATCGGTCCGTAAATGGATGAGTTAAGCAATGAGCAATATTTTGGGGAAAAAACCTGCCCCCTCACTGATTTTCAAAGTAAGCTATGAGACCTAACCAAGTAATCCCTTTAAAATATATTTTTTGAAAATCGGTTCTTAAATGATACGAGTTACGCTTCACTTCCTTCTTTTTTTCAAGTACTGTAGAAAAAGTACAAAAATAAGATTGCACCAGTTCAATAATTTTTGTTTAAATAAATTTAGAAGATTAACTTGAATTTTTGGCGCAAACTTTATTGGTTCCGTGATGTACCGATTTTAACCTCTTAAATAAATACTTTTCAAAAATCCTTTCTTATAAGAGCAATTAATGGGGATCGGTGTCTAAATGCACTATTTAAAGCCATATAAACTTTAATATTTGCTAAATTCAAAACTAAGAAAAATTTTTTAATGTGAAATTCGAAAACTGGATTAAAAAATGAACTGGATGAACTTAACGCAGTGTTAAAAGTGTCTAAAACCATTTTGATAAAATTACCTTTCCAATGAAACCGGTTTGGAACACATCGGTTGGATGGGTGCACACACATACACATACTCCTTCTCAGACGACTGTAGCCTCTACAATTTAGAATATTGTACGGAATTGGATTTGGGTGAAACTTAGCTGCTTTTATTTAATTATGAAGCAACTTTTCGTTCATGTCCAATTTCCAGTTAAATAAGTTCATATTAACCCTACAAAAATTATTGGAGTACATGATCCATTTAAGAAAAAAGGAGTAGTTTTTGGACTACTCCTATGTAATTCTACACAAATATTAATAGTTAAATACCATTTGGCAACACTAAAAATTTTTGGAGTTAAATTGAAACTGTGGCAGCTTCCCTGTTTAAATTAAAACAAATTCATGGAAGCTTAAAGAAACACAGAAAACTATTGTTTCAATAGGAATTCAATTTGATAAAGTTGTATGATATGCGAGCCATTCTAGGGTCTCTGCTACCGACAGTGAGTTCGTAATATACATATGTAGTATGTAGGTATTGAATGATTTCGAAATTAACCACTACGAGTGCTCTATGGAGTAGAAAAATGGAGTAGTTTCGAAACTAGTCCCTGTGGGTACCCCTTGGATTAATAACATGGAGGAGTATTTGGGTTACGTGGTCTAGCCATAGGACATCGCAATGTAAATTGGACCATATTTTTCCCATACATTTGGATTAGTTTTGGAGTAGTCCTACCCCATAGTGGAGTAGTACGTACACGCATGTATAAACTAGTCTCATTTTTTGTAGGGAAAGAGTGATATTAAAAATTTTGTTTAGCATTAGCTAAACTTATATTTAATATTTTTAGATTTAAGATTTGAAAAACTTATTGATATTTTAATCTTCAATTGAAGATTCAATAAATAATAAAATTTATCAAAAATATTTAACAGTAGCCAATGAAAGAAAAAAGTATTATTTTTTTGGGGTGTAATATTTTCGGGCAGTGCACTGTATTATATTTATCTATGTAAGAAACTATTGAGTTATGACAAAATATAACGCTTTGAGCTTTGGAATTTTTTAAACATAAAGGGTAAAACATCTACTGATGAATTGGTATAGCTACCAACGAAATATATATCTAGATATTGCTAACCCGCAACAAATAAATACAATTTTAAACATAAATACTTGAGTACATGCTCATATAAATGTAAAATTTTAAAATAATTTCATTTAAAAATATATTTATTCATTTGTTTTCCAGGATAAAATCGGGCATAAGTAATCCCGATTAGGAATTGATTCAAGTATGAAACAGGATTGATTGTAAATAGAATAAATGTGTAGGGCGCTTCGTTGGATGCTAGATGATGTTGAATGTAAATTCATACATCCCATAAAAAGTCGTTAAGTTTAATTTTACGCTTTTTTGAAATAATATTTCTTTGGCATTGAATAATTCTTAGTTGAATCAATATTTTTTTACTTGATTCAAAACAAAAAAAAAATGTACTTTACATTATTGATACAGTTTGGCATTGATTTAAGTACGTTTGGGATTTTATTTTCTCTGTGCACTTTTATTAGTGGTAAAAACAAGTAAATGAACACTGATGAGAGAGAGTATTCCTGAAAAAAATCAAACACTTTACATTATTTTAATGCATCTCTTTCGACTTTCGTTGGTTTCCTTTTTTGTTTTGTTTGTAGTCAGTTTATCTACACCCAGAAAAAATATTTGTTGCAAATCGTTTGTGTCAATAGAATAACAGTTGAATAGAGTAAATTTCGGTTACCGCTACCAATATTCCATGGACCCAACCAACATTCCATGATCAAAGCCCTAATTCCAAAATTGTAACCAATATACGGTTGGGCCAATTATTAAATTGGTTGGGTAAACCGAATGTATTCTTTTGCTGCTATTAAATCTCAAATGGCAAGAACATCCGCATAATACGCTATGGATATTGTTTGGTTGATACTCTTAACCGATTATTCGGTTGGTAAGACCAATTATAGTCAATTAAGTATTAAATTAATAAACAATTCATGTAGCAGAGTGTTCTAAGGCGATGTGTTTCAAACATGTGAGTTCAATGTTCAATACCAATAATTGACATAAGTAAATTTTAAATTCACAAAAATAATTTACTTTAGTTAAGTATTAAAAATATCAATTCAGTTGTGTTCCAGGTTAAAAATGAGCGTAAATAATCCCGATTAGCTTTCATTTTAAATTTTATAGAGGTAATTAATTTTATCGGTTGTCGCAAACAAAAAGTCAGTGGCAGTTCACGCCAGTTGAGTTGGCATCAAATTAATCTGTTTTCTCTGTGTAGTATTAATCTATAGCACTTTTTAATTTTTAGAACTGAGCAAATAAAGAAAATTTTTTTACCATTAGACTACAGAATGCTAAAGTTGCTTAAATCAGTTAATATTAACTTTACCATTTGAAAAGAAATTTATTTTTCATTCTATTATAAAATATAAAATATGATTAAATAAATAAAAGCCCGCATCTTCTTTTATTTTTATATAAATTTTTTTTTTATAAAACAACATTATCTTGTTTATTTTAATGTGAACATACATGTAGGCTGTCATCAAAAACTCACTCATGATCCTACACTTATTCTCATTTAAATATAATTTACGAACACACGTACAAATAAATATTAAAAATACACAGGTGCATATCATTCCCTCAACGTAAATTAATGTTTAACGCATACAGTTAAGCCTTAATAGTTGATTATATTTTAGACATTTTGGTTTAGCGCGAAGCCTACGTGTACGTAAAGTAGCAGAACAAAAAAAAATTAAATTAATGAGCTGAGCATTCATCATGGACATAAAAACCAAATACGTGAAAAAGAAAAAAAGGCACTGTAATGAGAGCTAATAAAATGCAAAGGTATGAATAAATGAGGACATATTACAATTAAATACTATATATGAGTGTTTGCGTGTGTGTTGGTTTTGATTACCAGTTGCTGGCTATATAGCAAAAACGGTTCATATTCATTATATTCATTAAAAAATTAAAAAAAAAAAAATTATAAAATGTGACCAGCAGCTGATCCTAATTAAAAAATATTAAAATACTGGTAAATAGTAACAAGTATATACAAGTGCAAGTTTATAATACCCACGATTTATACTTACGACCTTAAACTGAAAGAATAAAACCATGTGATGAAATATAAATTTCAATATTTCTTAATTCCTATAGGTTGTGATTTTAATTAAAGTTAATATTTGCTTTGATACTTTGCATATTTTACTTTGTCCAAAACTGTTGTTTCTCCTAATAACTATTGTATTAAATAAAGAATGTAGTTCTAATGAATAAAAAGATTCCAAATTTCCCTGCTAGTCCGAAAAAGCTATTAGAAAACTATTGTATTTTATTCAGTTAAACTAAAAAGTTCTCTGCAACATGTTCTAACAACAAAATATTTCGTAAATTTGTAATAAAATCGTTCAAAAATTAGACGATTTACACAAAAAGAAGAATACAACAAAACTAACGCACTTCTTCTAAGTTACCAGGCTAAGGACTTTTTATACCGATTCATTTTCTACTTAGTTTTTTATATACAAAATATGCCAATTTGAAGAAAATTTTAAATTTTATTGTGCATGTGGTTTAAAAACCAATTCACAAGCAAAATTTAAATGAATTGTAGAATAAGCTTATCACAATAGATTTCGAACGATTTCTTATAAGCATGGAAACTTAGTATAAGTTTAGAGAAAACCAAAATGCGTTTTCAGTTTTCAACTACTCTTTTAGGAATATCTTTTATAATATTTTTTATTATACACTTATCATAGATAACAATTTTACACACATGATTGTAAACGACTTATGTTATGTCTTTTTTCTTTCTGTAAGTGTTAAGCACACAAGAATTTTGTATTATATTATTTGTTAAAGCTGTTAGTGAAATTGCGTGTTTTTTTTAAAGATTGAAGCGTTTGCAACAAAGTGCACTGTGCTTGATTGCAATAATTACTGTAAACGAAAGTAGCGCAAATATTTATTAATAAATACGACACCAAGTAATTAATTTTTTTCTTATGAAAATCAGAAAATCATCCTGAATAATTTTGGAATGGAATTCACACGAAAAACACCACTAGATTTTTTTTCTTTTCTAAGACCAGCATTCAGGGGATGACCCCTTCTTATGTATTATACCAGAACTAATAGGGAAAGGAAAATATATTTTGAAAATGATGAGGCTTAACTGTTTTACAACTCTGCTTTTGCACGTTTTGTTTACTTTTATAGCAGTGTTGCAGCGCCTCTGGTGTAAGGTAGATGCATTAAATATCAAAAGCTGTGCAAGCAGACATTTTATTAATTGTTTTTGCTCCGCTAACCATTCTGCTAACTGACATAGGAAGGAGCTGTGTTGTACATTACCAGGGAACAGTATTAATCGCTTACTAATAATGCATCTCTCCCCCCCACGAACATTAATAGAGAGAGGTCTCAACTACTTTGTTCAGAATTCAGGTTCGTCGACTCTAGTACCTTTCGATAGAGTACCGACAACAAAACATATACCTACTTGCATGCATTAAAGAGAGATGGACCATTTAAGCAACCAAGAAATCGTGGAAACATCACGTCTAAGAAAGATTCGTGTTAAGAATCTGATTTTTTAATGCAAAACGCGTCATGGCATATTTTTTTTTTAAGAGAAAGTAAGATAGTAGTGGATTGACTAGAAATCTTCCGCTGGGGGCACAGTTATTCATCTTGGTGACTGCTAATACCTTGCTGCTGTGCCTTCTGGGGAGAGAGAGAGAGAGACTAATTTTTCCAAATATAATATTTTGCCAAATACTCATAAAAAACTATGTATAACTACCCAATCACTGAAGCAAAAGGGGAAAGGGCGTATGTATAAGATAAATTAGGAAGTATATTAAGATATCGGGCCTTGGCTACAATAGAGTCATAACTCCAAAACATAATATTTTAGCAAACGAACTTAAATTTTTAAATTCGCCAACAAATTAATGAAAAAAGAAGGGGTTTTTTCCCTAAAAGTTTATTATAAAAGATATTTTGACAAAAGTATTACACATTAAGAAGGTGTCCAATGCCAAAGTCGATGAAAAGTTAATCTCTAGAGGTAACCATACACGGGCAGTACTGGAGCCGGTAAGCCCCGCAGATAAATGCTTACTTGAAAGGTAGAGATCTGTTGTTCGACTCACCTTTTGATTTGCTGTGACTTACTTACTCTGTCCCCTTGGAAATGGATACGCTGGTGTGCATCGTGCATCACATAGAAAAGTTATTACAAAACAGTTGTATTTAAGATCGCCTAAGAGGAGTTTCGACGAAACCGAAGAGGTTTCAGCCCATATATACATATATGGTATATGTATTCCACGTACTCTTTCATTGATGTCTTATTGTACAATTGAAAAAAACTCAAGTTTATTGAATTTAAAAAAAAACATTTGTTTCACTGGTTTCTTTCACATGGTTCATCGATTCAGATCATAGCAAATGTCTGTTACATCAACATTTTTAATAAAGGATTTACTGCCTGTTCGCCGATATCGAAGAAGTTCTTTCTTTCGAACAATTACATTTGAAACAAAAACAAAATTTTTGAAAGAAAGAACTTCTTCGATATCGGCGAACAGGCACTTAGAGAAACTTTTAAGCGAATGCAATGTAACGACATTTTTTATTACGAAGTAATTGTAAAGAATTATATAGTGTGTTTGTGTGTTCACTAGAACTACGTGCGGATTTTTTTTCCTTTTTTTAATATCATGTCAATACAGAAATAATAGCCAATTGGCATGGAATTAATTGACTTCATTTTCAGATTTAACACAAATAGCTGAAGCAAATATGATGACAACTAGAAGAAAAAAAATATATGAAAAAAGTAGGGCAAAGCCCATAACGAAATTCACTATAGACTATTTTTAAAGGTAAAAGTGTAAAAATTCCATATAAGCTGGACTTAATAAATCTTTTTGGTATTGGTTAATTGTGAATCGAAAAAAGGACTTTGGAAAAACTTAATAGGGATCAAATTTCGTATTGAACAAAATGTTTGCAAGGTATTGATAATATATATTAACAACTACAGACCGCTTTTACATTTGAAAGTAAAAGTCTGGTATGAATGAAACAAGCAAAATGTACACATTCAACAGATGATGAAGGGTACAACAATAACAAATAATATATTTTATACTACAGCAACAGTGAATTATTACTATGACAAAAGCCAAGAAGACATAAAATGTACATCCGTTTCCGTTTAAAAAAATGCATATTTCATGCTGTGCTACGCTGAACGTTGCAGTTTGTTTGAAACGACTGAAAAAAAATAAAATGCATGTCATTGCAAAAAAGAAATATCTTTAAATTTATTCATTCCATCAGAGTAATTTATTAAACACAAATTTACTGTCTCTGGGAATACATCAAATGTATGATGTATGTACATGTGCATATGTGTTTGTTTGCAAAAATACTAATTGGCAACACGAAAGAGCAGTACTGTATTTATATTCATATTTTGGGGTCATTTCAAGAAGCAACCAACAGAAAATTATTGCATTGAACTAAACAGAATTTACAATTTACTCGGAACATAATTAGCATTTTACAAATAAGTCCTACACAGTGGTCACTTTATAGTTAAATCAACGTTAAGTTATTTCCTGAGATAACAGATGTAAAACGGGAAATCAGAAAATAGTTCAGCACCAAGAGATTGTACTTGGATGTGCACAGAAAAATTCAAGTTTCATTATGATAAATACAGTCTAACAAAAAACAGTTCCTGAATTTAACCAGCATATTTTAATAAAAATTTACAAATTCTCTAAGAGAAGAAAGAAATCTTTAAAAGTTTTGTAATGTACGAAAAAAAAAACAATTTATTAAGAGGCCACTCACATATAACGTAACGTTATTTTCGGAAAGTTTATATCCGCACCAACCCATTGTCACGCTTTTTACACAATCAGTTGAAAAATGTACGAGATGAGGAAATGGCCCATGAAATGATGGTTACTCCATCCCTGGAACTTCCTACCAATCTTTCAAGTTTAAAAGAAGTATTTGCATTTAGCAAAATTAGTTTTACAAAATAGTTTTTCAGTAATTAAAAAAAATTGTTTTCCAAATTCTTTTTACACAGATTTTGACAATAAAATTTTTTTTGGAAAATTTTTTATTTATTGAATCTGCAATTGTAAATTGATGCAAGAATAATTACAGGGTGTTTTTTATAGAGTGACACAAGTTTAAA
This sequence comes from Lypha dubia, assembly GCA_947311025.1. Lineage (NCBI taxonomy): Eukaryota > Metazoa > Arthropoda > Insecta > Diptera > Tachinidae > Lypha > Lypha dubia. Next base: position 56,222,587 of record OX371264.1, read on the forward strand.
TCGTAATAAAACAAGGAAATATATTTTTAATATCAATGAAACGGGCTTTATTGGAAATAAAATTTTATGATTTTAATGTTTAAATATGATTTCTGCCATGTGGCCGTCACGGCTGCCGTGTAGAAGGCGCAATCTGGAACACCAATTTTCAACAAACTTTTCGCATCATATGCGGTCGTATTTCGCCGATAACTCTTCGAATGCTGATTTCCAGGTGTTCAATCGTTTATGGTTTATTGACGTAGACCTCAGAGAAAATAATCTAATGGGGTTAAATTACACGATCTTGGTGGCCATTACGTGAAATTATTTTTTCATCAAAAGTTTCTTTAAGTAAATCAATTGTAGCGTCCGCTGCACAATGAGTTTGATGAATAGAACAATTATTTTGATTAAAAATTTAAACAATTTGTACGCGTTGCTTGGTTTAAGTCGATTCATAAAGAAATTTCAAAGCAAACTAAACAAAAAACAACTATGAGCTGTTCAATGGGTGCTCAAATAAAGCAGTGATGCCAATTCAAAGTTTTGACACTCTATAAAAAACTCCCGTTATAAATATCAAAGCAAATTCATAACACAGCTTAGGTGATTATTATCCCTTTCTTTAGCCCCTTATATATGCGAAGAAGTTGCTTTGTCAAATGCTTTGTTCACAGGTTGTTCGGTACATTTTCATTAAGGTGAGTCTGCCTATTATAGATGGAATATCAAATAGTTTAATAGTTATGGAAATTTATGCACATGTGTATCGCTGAGCTAAACCGGAAATGAAATTTATTAATTTTGATAATTAATAAACCCGCTATAATAAACTGTAGATGTTACATTTTATAACATTAATGTGTTCTTTTATACGACCCAAACTTACCTTTCAAAGATTTATTGAACCAGAAAAATACTCACATACACACATTCTGTTAATATATTTCATTACATGTATTAATTTCGTTTCTTAAATATTTTTATCTCATTTTTCAAAACATTTTTTAAACAAATTTTTTGATTAAAACGCAATTAAATAAATAAATTACAGTATACAGAGTTTCGGTTATAGTTTAAACATTCTTTTAATAAATTTAAGTTCAGTTTTGTTTTTAATAATAATTTAATTATAAATATTTGTTTTACTTTGTTTTTTTTTATGAAAGTTTGTTTTTTTATTTAATTTTTTGTTATTATACGAGTATGTATCTGTTGTTGTTTTTTTTTTTTTTTAATATAAATACACAATTTTTTGTTGAGTTAATAAACTGTTTTATATGTAGTGATTTAAAATAATATTTGTTTAAATGTTGTTTTTGTTTTTATGGTAATTAATCAGGGTTTTGTCATTGATACGAGTAGTTCATGTTGAAATTACAAAAACATAAAATAAAAAAACTTATAATATTTCAATTATTAAAGTAAATAATATTAAATTAAAATAAACCTCAGACACATCTATTATTTTCATAATTTTCTCCATTTGAGAATTGTTCTAAATTTCGTAATCTGTGAAAGGAAGTAACAGTACGCTTCAGGGGAGAGAGATTTTAAGTTCCTATGGCTTCAGTGATTCTTCCATTCCTAGAAACTGAAATGCCGACTTTAATACAGAAAAACACACTTATACACTTTAAACTTATAGATCTCAAATTATCTGATCGGTTATTATGTTTATGGCTCCGTATTATTAACCAGTTCTCTGGCAATAAGTAAAAAGTTCTTAAGTCGATATTATATATAGACGATGAATAATAATCAATGATGAAAGTTAAAGCTATTTGAAAGAACGAATTATGCACACAAAACCTCCTTTTACTGCGCACTTAAAATTTAACGATGTTTTACGATCGAGGTAAAAGAGACTTAACCTCAGAATTAGAAAGAATCATTAGTGATCATATAAATTATTAAAATTTAGTTTGTCATAAAGTACACGCCTTAATACTAAAATGATAATGATAAATTTCTTTTATATAATTTATTGTTTATACAGTCTTATTAACTAATAAAACTAAACTAGGTTTAACTACCAGTTATACTAGATACGATACGATTTTTTAAGGATTTTGTTTCTTTTGATTTCGTATTCGTTTTTAACTCACTACAAAATATCTTAATAAATACTCTTCTTTTTATATGTGACCTGGTCTATGAAAAAGGACCTTACGTGCGAAAACAAGTTTTCGAGAAAACAGCTATTAAGGTGAAACAATAACAGTATTTTTCCTATTAGTACTCTTCTTTCTCTTCACTTTTAGTAAACTTTTAAACAAATTATGATTTTTCGGATTTCATCACATGAAAGAGCGTTCCGAACTCTATCGGAATCGACAAGAATATGAAAAATGATTTTTTGACACGTAAGGTCCCTTTTCATAGACCAGGTCACATATGTTTTACTACGCAGGAAGTAAAGGATTTTTTAGTTTGTTTTATATGATAAATAAATTTAATATGTAGAAATTTTTTATATATTTTAGGCAGATATTCATTGCAATGTTGGGTGAAATTTTAAAGGAAAATTCTTAAAAGTTTAACGGTCTTAAACAAAATCAAATTATCAAATTATTTTATTTTCTCAATCTATAATTTTTCACTTCTTTATAAAAATGCAGTTTGAAGTAATTACAAAGCTGACAATTATTATACATACATATCGATGGCTTATTATAAAAAGGTCGTATCTCAACTTTTAGCTACTTTAGAGCAGAAGGAAAAAACTCAATAAAATCTGAAAAACTAATAAAAAAATTTTTTTTTTCTGAAGCAGATTTTTATTAAAACAGCCAAAAAATTCAATTCTGTTTTATTTTTTACTTTTTTTTTAAATAAGTTAGGGCTTTTTTTAATTATTATAAATCAGTCATTCGGCAACATAGGAAACTGAAGGTGATTTCAGTATTGTCTACGAGAACATGTAAAAAACCGATTTTGAAAAAAAACGAGATACTACCTTTCTATATTAAGCCATCGATATATATAAAATAAGAAATGACCTGTGCTAATTATACGTTTAGGGAAAAAAATTAAAAAATAATATTTAAGATAAAATCAAGCAATCAGTTTGACTTAAATAAAACAAAAAAAAAAAAAAAATAAGGAGATTTTGCATTGTAAAATATAATTTATTGGCAACACTGTAATGTTTAATATTTATATGGTGAATAATAAAATTTACCAGCTAACATCAATTTAGTAGTGATAAGTCTCGAATTCTATTTGCATTCGAAATGTGTATAAATGGGATACGTAATCACGTTCAACAGAGCTAACTAACAACTACTGAAAGAATTTACATATGAATTCTGACGATGTTTACTGCCTTCTACCGTAAACAGCCGGCTACGTTGAAATCTAATTAACGTTTCGATATTATATATTCCTTTGTTACTTGAAATATGTTAAAATTTGTCTAATTTTTCTCTGATTATTACATTTAGATCTTTAGCCTATATAAAAATATCGAGAAATATTGATGATATAGACTTGGAAGTAATTACACAATTAACATTTGAGTTCATTGCTTTACAGCGCTACTACCTGATTATGCTAATGAATGTTTCAATGATTTTTCAAATTAGATGGAAGCTTCAAGTCTCCGAAGGTTTTTAATCCCAGGTAACAAACTTTGGCATCTTAATTTTTTTCTCCTGCTTAAAGTAGAAGATTAACTTATGAAGTGTGACTCCTCTTTTAAATCAGTTTCATGTTTAATCAATTGAATTTCATAGTTAAGAAGCTCTAGATTTATTACCATTTAGTTGGCAAAATTGCCAACTGTGCGCAGTCAGCTATTGTTGCAAACTTTAGCGAAAACAAATTAAAACTCTTCAAAAGTTGGACCCAAATTATTAAATCAATCAATATATTTAAAATAAATTGTGATTATGCTGTTTTCCATTTATCATCACTATTATAACAAGAAAATTTTATACATTAGAAATTGTTATTATTAGGCTTAAGTTTAGTTATATTGAATTAATGAAAATTCAAAATTACTATGAGTTTTTATTTTTTTGAAAAACATTGGCTTTCATATATGCATTATTACAGTTCAAATAATAAGTACGTTTATTCGTAATAATAATATAAAATATTAATTCAGCTTGGGCACGAGCTATTCCCAAATAATAGGATCATCACAGTGATGTGATGATATTGAGATAAAATAACAAGACGTTACAATTGCAAAGTAAACTACTTTGAGTATAACGGACTATGAGTGTTTGTTGAATATTAGTAGTAAGCAATCAGACATGGGGAATTTCGTACTAACCAAAATTGTTTTAATATGTAAAAATAGAATAAAAATTAATTAAATTAATTCTCGTATTCTATTTCTGTTGAAAACTTGGTTAAATAGTTGATATTCTTCCCAACTAGTATCCAATTTACGAAAAATGTAAAGATGGAGAAATAAACGGTGATGAGAGTTGTAGCGTCCTTGAAATCGGTATACTGACACATTCTGCTAATCTGATTGCACATGCTAATGTTTTTCAACATAATAAAAACTCATAGTAATTTGAATTTTCATTAATTCAATAAAGCTGAACTTAAGCCTGATAATAATAATTTCTCATTTATACATTAGTACAGTTCAAATAGTAATTACGTTTATTTGTAATAATAATAATATAAAAAAGAAAATTTTATATTTGGTTTAGAAAGATAATTAAAATCTTTCACTCTTAGCAGTATATTAATAATTATAAATTATCTATAGAATTGTAAATATTGAAAAGTTTTGTAGTTTTAACTTAATGTACATGTATAAAAAGAAATTAGGACCAGCACTCAGAGCAAGACCCTACGTATGCAGTGCACTGTGCCGGAACTGAGGGAGAGGGATAGGGTAGTGAAGCTAGATGTTGAAAATTTAGAAGACTTAACTCTTTCAAAACTCTGCTTTTCGCGTTATGTTAATTTTTAAGGCAGTGTTCAGGCGCCTCCGGTGTTAAGTAGACGCCTTCACTTTGTTAAGCTGTATTAGCAGGCATTTTATTAATTGTTTTACTTCGCCGATGTTTCTGCTAACCGACGAAGGAGGTCATTGTTGTGTACAAGTTTTTTAGTGACCAGTGCTTAGTAGTCAAAGCGCTAACTACTTCAGCCAACACCACCCTCGATCCTATAGTAATGATCTTGCTTCATAATAAATATAAAATGGAATAGTTTAAAATTAATATTCACTGGCAAAATACACAGAAATATAAGAACACTAAAAATATTTTGAAAATGCTATTATGCAACCATTTGCTCAAGATAAAGAATATCCCTACTAAATAATACATGTATGTGTTAAATTAACTTTTTTTTTTTTTGTTAAACAAAAACTTATTTAAATTATTATTAGTCCTTATTAAGAACTTATATATATTGTTTTTTTTTTTATAATTTTCTAAATTTTGTAAAAATTTTCATTTAATTTTATATTACCTTTTTTTATTTAGTTTTTATTTTTCTGTCTGTTCTTTTTTTAGTTCCAATTAATTACTAAACACACTGATATAAATATTTAAAGTATTTTCTTGTTTTGGTTCGAATTGTTTTTTTATTTACTGAATTAATTTAAATAACGTCACGTAAAGAAGAATTAATTGAATTACAACACAAAAAAGCAAAGATAAGCTTGTCTGTTTCTTTTTGCTGTTTGTTTTATAAAATGAAACCAAAATTTCATTTGAAACATTAAATTCCTTTAATATTAATAGACAGAAATAAACAATTCATATGATGATTCTTAAGACGTTTGATTTTTAAATTCTCTCTTGGTTTTTTTAACCCAAATTTTAGCAGCGTTACGTTACAAAAAGCAGACTTTTCTTCGGAAATGCCCATATTCGTTTTATTTCATATTAAGTTTAATTAACACTTGACCCTGTCGATATGCTTAAAATACCATTTTAGCGATTAAACGATGTAAAGTGAGTTTATATACATATTACTCTTTCGCTCTGAGCATAAATCCCTCATTCAATATCCAAAAAAGTATACTATATATTTGTTCGCAAAACAACATAACGTATAAGTATTATTTTAATACACCACTCTAAATATAACTAATACGCCATATTGGAAGAAAATGTTATCAAACATTTTTGTTGGATCATCCAATTTGCTCTTTCATAAGGCAAAACTACGAGTAGTAAAGCTGACATGTGATTTGATTACATTTTTTGGGTTCATTAAACGTGTCTTATTGTTTATTCGTCCAACACACTTTAAAATCTGCATTTGACAAAACAAAAAATTTTTGAAAAGATCTCAATTGGCAAATGAAGATTTTTAATCGAAATTATTGAAATGTTTTGATCATTTTATTATTACGGATAAAATTTAAAACACGCGGCTAAAAGCATTCGTACAATAGAATAAATTTTATTTTTACAGCGGTTTTTTTCTTATCTACTCACTATCAAACAAAAATTCTCTCAACAATGCTAACACACTTTTATTAAATTTCATAAATTTTATAAATGAAACCAAAGAAAATGAAAAGAACATTTGAAAGTGGAATTAAATTAAAAATTTTGTAAATCAAATGGCTGATATTGCTTAAAATTTATTTAAACAAGCACACGATTGCATATAAAATTTTCAGTCGCCATTGAAAAAAATAAAAGTTTAACGCAAATTTATTTTGAAGTGACAGTCCGTTACATTCGTCGCTTTAATAATGGATCTGTTTTATCTGAGAGTCGTTTTTGCTGGAATTTGCGAAGGTGTAAGTAATTAATATTATTTCGGTGTTATTTTATACAGCCATGGAAAATTATTTTCTTTGTCATTTTTATTGATAATACGTTTATGGAACTATTAAGAAATTACTTTGAGATGTAAATATAGTGTAAGTAAAAATTTCTACTCAAATAAAGAGGGTGTTTTTTATAGAGTGTCACAACTTTGCCATTAGATTATTTTCTTTGGGGTTATGTTAAATCACTTGTCTACGTCGATAAACCACAAACAATTGAACACTTGGAAATCAACATTCGAAGAGTTATCGGCGAAATACGGCTGCAAATGCTGCGAAAAGTTGTTGAAAATTGGTGTTGCAGATTGCGCCATCCGTGGCGGCCACATGGCAGAAATCATATTTAAACATTAATTTCATAAAATTTTCTTTCCAATAAAGCCTGTTTCATTGATATTAAAAATATATTTCCATGTTTTATTATGATTTAAACTTGTATCACTCTATAAAAAAAACACCCTTTATATATCTGGCTTCAAAATTATAATGTTTGCCCAAACGTATACTTAACATTGTGAAGTATATGTAATTTTTGCGAGACTTTTTTTACGGACAACCTAATTTTTAATGAATTTTTAATAAATTTTAAATAACTTTTTTTAACTTCTGGAAATTTCTGGCTTCCTATGAAAGTTTTATGCATTTGTAAAAATTAAATTCTATATGTAACTTGTGAAAAAATCTTATATGGAAAGAATATGTGATATTACAAATGTCACCCGATCTTTTGTACAATTTTTATATGGGCCACTTTGCAAATCTAATGTATATAATTAGGAAAATTTAAAGTTTCTTTTTTCACTCAATATGATAATAAACTTTTCGATGCGAGAAACTTTCACATTAGTTACAGAAACGAGGCAATTTTTTCGCCCATAATGCTTAAAAAATTGTGTCTAAGATCCGTAAACTGCTTTACCAAATATGGCTCCCCTTTAGAGTTGCAGCAAATAGTATTTGATTTTTGTATGCTTCTGCAGAAAATTATTTTTATAAACAAAAATAAATTGTGCCAAAACTGTAAGGCAACAATAATTAAAGTTCTAAATTTTTAAAATTTTCATATTAAAAGTTGTATGATGCTTTGCAAGTAACAGGCAAAAATTAAATTAAAATTTGTTGTTGGGGTAACGAATATCTTGAATGTTGAGATCAGTGTCTAAAAGCCGCTTGTGCAATTCTATCCACTTCATTACGATTTTTGACCGAAGATAATTCGAAAATAATACTGCATTTTTAAGATAGTCTTTGGTTTATCTAGTAATCTAAAACAATGAACCATTTAATTTTGTGAAATCGTAAATATCTTTTGATTTATTTTCTGAATCGAATACATTTCACTCAAATACACCTCGTCATAAAAATTTATTGCAATAGTGTAAAAAATAACGATTTTACAAGCAATTGTAGAATCATAGTTGTATTGAGATCGTTACAGTTTCTATTATGTTTTTACCTTCTCCTGTAACGTTAATCAATATATTAAATAATATTCTATGGTAAAAGAAATACAGATTGCTTGCAAAGAATTAATCATTCTGTCAATTACATAAAATTATTTCTTTTTTCTTAAAAATTTTCTTCAATTAATGTGAAATTTTATGACTTTATTCAACATATAAATAAATAAATTCTTCTTCAGTCACGTTACTTAACTTTGTATGTTTATGTGTTTTATTTTCTTTCCTTACCAATCTACATATATTTCTTTTGTAAAAATGTTTATATTATGGACGAGGAGGAAATAGGAGTTTCTTTCTTTTCTTTGTGTTTCTAAATACATGTGTGTGTTAGTAGGTTCGTTTTTCCTGCTTCAGCTGTAATTTGATAATAATTTTATTACTAGTTTTTTTTGTTTTTGTTTTTTTGTTCTATTCTAAAGTTGACAAGTTTGAGTTCCGTCATTAATTATGATCATAAAAATTATACTTTATTTAAGGATATACCCCAATAAGGTTTTGTCAAGGATAATGCTGAAACAAGAAAAGAGAAATGGTTTAAATTTTATTAAAATATTTATGTTTATGATGTTCATACATACTATATGAAATAAAAAGTAAAATATGTTGAAGACAAACATATCAAGAGCCTTAGTTTAAAAATTACAAACTCAAAAAGGTTTAGTTTTCCGAAGAGCACAAAAAACTGTTTCCCAAAACAATTTAGAACATATATTTTATACAGTAATAATAATTGGTTCTCAATTTGCCAAAAAATACATAATGTTCCTTTAGAAAGATTGTCATAGTTTGTCCAAGGACAAAATAAAAGTTTTATTATTTAAAACAAAATATAAGAAACATTTGTTGGATTTTTTTTATTAGAAAACCAACGGCATCTGTCGACATAAAAACGATATACACATATATATATAAAATATTTTCTTTTGGGTAAATAAATCGACATTATGATTATCTCAGAGACAAAAAGGACCCTCCTAGTAGGGATTAAAACACTACCTGTTAAATTATCTTTGTGAGGAATATCTTTAAGCAACAAATATCTGTATTGAAAATATCATCAAAAGCTTGCAATCTCATCTGTTTATCCTCCTAACAGGTTTTTAATTATCGAGAGCCAATATACTAGTGATGTTGAATAATTTGCTCATACATACATTTTCCCAAAAAAAAAAAACTGATAGCTTAAACCATTGGTGCCCCGGCCCTATGCTCTTCATGCTCATTTGTTTTTGTAATACTCTTAGCTATAGGCTGTGTGTTTTAATATACTCATACAGCACTCAGCAACCTCAATGCGAAATACACAAACAACTTTGTCTTATTAGTTTTTTTTTGGTCGTTCTTCAATGTAACACGCAAGAGCAAAGCAACAACACTTTCCTATGCTTTGCTTGTAAACATTGACGACAGCGATCATCAATGTACATTTTGTTTTTGTTTAACGTATGATGTGAAATAAATATATGAAATATATATTTTGTGTTTTCTTTGTATGTATTTGTTTTTACAACAAAAAATTTTGAATAAAAATTAGTTTTTCTTTAAATGTATTGGTGTTTGCTCTTCCATAAGGAACTTGTGGGCACCGCGGGCTTAAACCGTGCAAAATGGCCATACTGCAGACTAAAAATTGGCAACACTATACATCAAATGGCAATGTTTTTTTCAAGCAACACTGCACTTTATTCAAAAGAAAAAAAATTTTGGATTTTATTAATTCTATTTCTTTGCATAGAAAATTAAAAAAAATACATTATAAAGGTAAGAAAAAACAATCGGTTACTTATGTTCTCATATTTTTTTGTTAATAATATTTTGTTAACTATCGTTTTATACATGTTGTTGTGTTACCATATTGTAGTAAGTTAACCCACCAACATTGTCCGCTTAAACTTTCAAGTAAATGTAGTTAATTGTCATCCTAAAAACATTTAATCCAGATTAAAGTTGTGTTAATCTCTGACCGGCCAGCTAAAAACTCACTCTAAAAGTAATATTCGTATTCGTATTAGGCTAATATTGTTTCAAATATTCGTATTCGTATTCGCGACTACTATTGGCCAACAGATCGACCAAAATTTCTGAATGTTATCGACAGTCAAAGGTGTGCCCAGCGAAATGATGGAAATTGAGGCATTTTTCGATTTATCTTCAAATAACTGGCCTACTATTGTCACTACAAATATGTATACTAACACAAAATTTTATGGCCTACATGTGATTTACCGATTATATCTGCACATATCGATGGCTTAATATAGAAAGGTCGTATCTCGTTTTTTTTTTCAAAATCGGTTTTTTACATATTCTCGTAGACAATACTGAAATCACCTCTTTAAAAAAATTCAGTTTCCTATGTTGACGAATAAGAGATTTACAGTAATTAAAAAAAGGCCCTAGTCATTTCAAAAACTAAAAACTAAAACTGAATTTGTTGGCTGTTTTAATAAAAATCTGTTTCAGATTATTTTTTCAGATCTTATTGAGTTTTTTTTCCTTCTACTGTAAAATAGCCAAAAGTTGAGGTACGACCTTTCTATATTAAGCCATCGATATTAAATGATTGAAATACGAAAAAATATGCTGTTGAGAACACCTTCTGACATAGCTGACTCGATTAGGTTGTCTGAAGCACATGTTAAACAACCTGCTCATAATGACACTTCAACAATTCAACTAGTGAGATTAAAAAAAAATTTTTCGATAGATATAGAACAGCTACATATTTATTATCTGAAAATAGAAGACTTCGGCGAGAATGGCTACGTTACAGGAGCTGGTTTCATTACCAGGCGATCTATTTGTTAAACATCTAGAAATATTTCTGTTGATATTGTTGAACTGCCACCAGTCGTCGCTGTACCCGTCATTTTAATGACATTTAATTTTATAGGGATTGAAAAGGCTTTTACTAATCTAAAAAAAAAAAACCTCAGGTGTCGCAAAATTTGTATTGATTTTAAAGTAATTCAATCCTGCACAATCGAATGTGAAAAAAATATGATACTCGTATATTAACAAAAACCAAAATTATTTTAGTCTCGAAACAAATGTAAATTTAGTAACTCTAGAATTTGACACATTAAGTGAAAATGAAAAAAGGTCTCCCTTCCGTTTAATGGAGTGGAAAGTTTTCTGCTTCCACAAAAAAATTATAATAAATTATGTTATAATTTTCAAACAAATACGAAAGAATAAGACTTAATACAATATGCCTTAGAAATGGATGTGTGTACATATGTATGTATGCACATATACTAGTATATGAAACATTCAACACGATAGGCCAGGGTGTGAATATTCAACACACAGAAAAATGCTGTATCTTACCCTACCAGATGAAAAATGTTCGAATTTTATGGTTCAATTTAAATGCGAGTATTCTTTAATATGAAGTAATCAGTCTTTACATTCTTCTCAGTAGAATTGCCTTTGCATTCATAATAAATGTCTGTTTGATTTGTAATAAACTCAAGTTGTTTATTTTTGCCCGATTTTTCCACTATTCTTCAATATGTTGAATTATTTTTTAAGAGTTTAAAGTTAAACAACAATTATTTAATTTTAATTAATATTTTATATAAGATTCTTCTTAAATATCAAATTCAGAAGAATTATTTTTAATATAAAAGTCCTACAATTGTTAACAAAAAGCATTTCACTTTTCAGTGGATAATTTTTATTTTTTCGTTGCAAAAATTTTCGAGTTTTAGACTTTATTGTTTTTGTGTTTGTTTTTTCTTAAGAAAAACTAATTTTCCTACATACCAAAAGTGAAAAGAACTCTATTGACTTAAATTAAGTATTCGTCCGTCTGTCTGTTACTCTGTCCATCTGCCACAAGCTCTTATCTCGAGAATACACATAAGTGCAGATATGCAATTTTCATAGAATATGTGCTACAACAACAAATACTCAAAATTTAACCCCATTTAAAAATTAAAGGGAGTTGTAAAGCGAGCAGCAAAGCTTGGCGGAATTTTAATTTATAGATTAAATCGTAAAGTTGATACACTTGGCATTGTATTGCTTATTGCATTATAATACCGATTTTAATAAGAAATGCCAAAATGTAGCCAATAATTTGCAACGAAATTTTTATTTCAACGTTTTCGCTGTGATATCAGCGGTTGCAGCATTAAAAATTTTACCAGAATGACCCGTCGTTCTTGCCAACCCTTTACGAAAAATACCAATCATCTCTATTAGATATTCACATAAACAAAAAACGTTTATGGAAATAATAAATTACAAAAATATTTAACTTCCTCTATAAGCAAAGTCAAATGCCAAACTGTTTTCCAGAACGCCCAACAACAATAGATCAACAAAAACTAAATAAATAAAAAAACAACAACTATTTCGCAATAAATCACAAATTCTAAATATTTTTGCCATTTTCCCATTTTGCATTGAATTTGTTTCCTTAAAAGCAATAAAATGCATTCATGAACATTTAAATTAAATATTGAAAAATCCAATTCTACCTTTGAATGTTATTGATGTTGGATCCTGTAGAATTCGTGACTATTTTCGTTCTGCTTTTGTGTATTTGAATTTCTTCCTTTAGTTCTATTCTGTTGTTTTTGTTGCATCATATTGCAATTGAAGTTGATAAGTTATTGGATGGAACAACAACTACATATTTGAAACTGTAGAAAACTGTAGTTGTATGTTTGTCTGTATGTGTTAGTGGCATTGACGACATCATGGACTGTGAAAATTTGTTTTCTAGACATTCATATGCATGAGTTTTGTTCAGTGATTTTTTTTTTTTTGTGTATTATGTGTTGTTGTTTTTGTTGTATTATTTGTAAAGCTTAGTAACCCGTGGCATCAAACAAATCTGGCAGCACTAATGGTGGACAATTGTGTGGACTGCAGGTTACGCGGGGTGTGTCGTCTGATGTTGAACCATCAATACAAATACATTGCAAGCAATTTCCTGTATCCTGTGGCAAAACATCGCCTATTTTGTATAGGGTACCTAAAAAGAACAAAACAAAAAAAAACAATTAATAAAATTTTTCATTATAAAAAAAAGAGAAAAAAAAATTTTAACAAAAAATAAAAAAAACACCAGAAAAAATTATTCATATATTCAACACACGTGTGTGTAAATTAAAAGGGGTACAAAGTTTCTAATCAATAAAAGATCCCAAGGGTTTCGAAGGTATTAGGGCTTAAATGCTTAAAAAACTAACAAAATTCATATGTATTTATTTAAGAAATATTGTAATATCTGACATACAGTGGGACCAATAGAAAAATATACAAATCTAGAAAAAATTTTGCATATTTGCAGCTAATGTATGTGTTTGTATATATTGAATGATTGAATGTATTTATATGAAATTACAATAATTTATTACCAATATTTTTTATATGTATATCGTATGAAATACAGCTTAAAACTTTTGGTTAGCTTCTTGAAATTTTTTTTTTTAATTAGGACCAGCACTCAGGGGATGACCCCTACGTATGCAGTGCATTGTTCCGGAACTCAGGGAGAGGGATAGAGTAGAGCATATAGTAGAGAATATAGATGTTTTACAACTCTGCTTTGCGCGTTATGTTAATTTTTTGACAGTTTTGAGGCGTCTCCGGTGTTAGGTAGACGCATTAACTTTGTTAAGCTGTATTGGCAGGCATTTTATTAATTGTTTTACTTCGCCGATGTTTCTGCTAACAGACGAAGGAGGGCGATGTTGTGTACATTAGCTTGGAACATCAATCATCAATCGCTCTCGGAACAGTTTTTTAGTGACCAGTACTATGCCTTCATCACTAAATAGTCTGACAACAATTAATACAATGTCTCACTAATGTACATTAGAGAAATTAATGATGTTAATTGACATGCTCTGGCCAGGGTTTGAACCCAGGCCCCAAGTCATTGTTTGCTTAGTAGTCAACGCGCTAACCACTTCAGCCAACACCACCCTGTATTTCCGAAACGGCTCGATCGATTTTAATGAAATTTTTATGCATATTTGGTAGGTTTGAGAATAGTTTCTAAGGTATATTTTAAATCGCTAAGGTCATGAGGCGGCGAGGGAAGGGGCAATTTTAGTATTTCCGAAACGGCTTAACCGATTCTTATGAAATTTTTTTATGCATATTCAGTAAGTCTGAGAATCGGCTACTATCTATTTTTCAACCCGCCGGTGGCACGAGGAGGGGAGGGAAGGGCCAATTTCTGTATTTACTAAACTATTAACCCAATAGATGGCTATGTTTGCCTCATATTTATTTTTGTTGTTGAATGACAGATGGCGCTATGTTTGCCTCATAATTATTTTTGTTGTTGAATGACAGATGGCGCTATGTCCGCCTCATGCAGGAGAATCGTCGTCGTTCGTATTTCAAACAGAAAAAAATTATTGTTTGGTATTTTTTCATCGGCGGTCATCGTCAGATACTTAATACATTCGCTATTTTTTATATAACACCCAAAATATGCACTAGAAATATTTTGTATGGCAAAACAACGTTTGTCGAGTCATCTAGTATATATATATTTTTTAAATGAAAAAAATTTTTGATTTAAATTCGTTTTCTTAAATTTAATTTTTCTATTTAGATTATTAATTTTATTAGAACAGAAAATCTAGAACCTCGTAATAATTGAACAGACAAAGAAACATTAGACTGCACGGAAGGTTGAACTGACATCATGATGTTTAGAGACTAACCACAGTCTCATCATCGAACTTGTTGACCGTTTAGACTTCACTGCCAATAACGACAGCTGCAATCAACTGGTTGAAATTCCTCTATCATTAATTAATTCAGCTGAGCTACAAGAAAGTATTTAATAAACAGTCCGTTTTTCATATTAGTGGCTTTAATGAACTTTACTATCTTCCTGTCTATTGTTGAATTGAGCTTTTTCCAGTATTTGTTTTTCATACTTAGGAGAGTGTTTACTTAAAATTACAACATGTATTTTCTTTGGTGTAGATTCATTTATTAGAAAGTTGTTAAAGTTATACCAGTACGTGCTTCTATTCCGTAGTGTTATATTTTCTTCTAAGTCCAAATTAAGAAGTCAATACTCTATTTCATCCGTTAAAAAAGGCACAATTCCTTAAATTAGAATTTGTTAAAAACATTTTTTTGAAGGTGTTAAATTTTTACAAAATTCAAACCATTGCGCCACATCCACTGTTACATTTATCCCTTTTCGCATCATTTCTTTAGAAAAATTTTACAAAAAAAAAAAAAAAAATTCATTAAACCCTTTTACCAAAGTATTTTCTCTTTTCTTGTGCTTTGAATAAAAAGAAATGTAAATAAATCGAAGTGTGCATAAGAAATAAAATCATTCTTTTCTTTCCTTTTCTTGTTTCATCAGCAAAATTACATGACATTTCCATTTCCTTGCTCTTCAACATTGTTGATGAGTAAAAAGCTTAAGGCAAAAAAACAAAATACGAGCAAATCTGGGTGAAACATCAACAGTCACTCACTCAGCCGTAATATAATACACATCTCTATGTATATGTATATATGTGCACAGTTGCATGTATGTATTCAAAAATACTTGGCAATAGACCTACATACGAGTAATTTTAATGTTTTCTTATTTATTTCTTGTATTTGTATATGTTTGTTTGTTTGTTTATACCCTACACTTAAAGGCGATGTATTGTACACAAAGGGGTGTAACATGGAGTGTAGCTGGCAAAAACAGAAAATGGATTAAAAGTAAACAATTTTTTATCAATGTTTTCTATAATATTTCTTTAATAAACTCGTATATTTTGCCTAATTTTAGTGACAAAATTTATCGAGCTTCATTTAAATAAAAGTTTTTTTTATCACCAGAACACATGACAGTAACAAAAAAAAATATATTCGATTGTTTTATCACGATTGGCCAGATTTTCATTATCCCTTAAAATTGTGGTTGCCGTTTCATTGCAAACTTAAATTCTTGAAATAGCCTGATTTTAAAAATAATTATAACCCTAAACTTATACACAAGGGTCATTTTATTTCGATTTAGGTTTTATTTTTAAAATTAAACGTTGCATTAATGCTGAAGTAGAGGCATACATTTCAATGTAAGATTGTAATGCAAAATTGTGTAAACATTTTGTGTGCCCTGCAGTTCGTGGTAATATTATTATTTTCACTCCAATAAAGTGAAGTTATAGGTAGTAACGGAAATTATAAGTCACACATTCCGATCGGAATGGTTTCAATTCCGGTCGTTTGAGATTGATACGAGTATATGTGACATGGCTGATTATGTTTTAATATTTTCCATGAAATAGTTGAGTAATTTAAAAAACGTTCTGTATTTTTAGAATCTTTGATATTTTTTATATGTATTTTAAAAAAAGTGTTATCGTATTGACTACAAAGCAAACTATTGGCCATGTAACAGAACTCAATTCCCAATGAAAGTAGTCTCCAAAATTTGAGTCTTTAGAAAACGAAAAACGAAAATTTTGTTTGTAATCAAACCAATTTTAAAATTCAATAAAATGAAATATTTCTACTAAATTAATTTTTAGTAAACAACGAAAAAACATGAATACTTTTAGAAGCGTCATTAAAAAAAGCTTTTTATGTTAATAAAAAATCTTGATGTGAGCTTTGCAATTTAAACAAACGCCTACAAGTGTGTTAAACAAAATTTTTAGTTTCAGTGGTTTACGTCTGTCGTGTACGGCTGAGAGTAAGACTATCCCTTCTTCTCAGCCGAGCACGGCCTTTATAATTTAAAATATTGCGCGCCAGCGGATTTTGGTAGAAGGTATGATTAGCACCAATATTCAGAAACTTGCCACCTGGCAGGTTAATCGTTGAACGGTTTAACATGACCTTTAGTAAACTCGTCATTTTAGCTGTACAAAACAAACAATCAATAAGTAACAAGGTGACTAACATTATTACCGTGTTAAAATGGGGAAGAAGTTACCCCAAAAGTTTTGTACCTGACAGACTCTGCATCTAATGACATTTTTATACTCATCATGTGGGATATATTATCTTTATTATTTTTAAAATCTTCCTATGATTCCACTACAGAGATAATCACTGTCCTGTAAATAATTCAGTTATCCTGATCTGCAACTTCTGTTAACCAAAAATAGATTTTGGATTTAATGAACAGAGTCTTATTTAATGCAGAATCTTAAATTATTATTTTTATACATATACTAGATGATTGTCAAGGCTTCGCCGGGAAGTTATTTTCTTGTATGGGGGAACCAATCTCACCACTCATCAACCCATTTTTCCAATTTTGATAGGCAGACGTAGCTCCATCTGTCCTTCAACAACATAAATAATTTTGTTCTACTTTAAATACGAACGATGACGCTTCTCGTAAACGATGCGGACATAGTGCCATCTCTCATTCAACAACAAAAATAATTTTTTTCTGTTTGAAATACGAATTGGGTTAATAGTTTAAAAATACAAGAATTGTCCCTGCGTCTCTTCCTCGTGCCCATAGCGGTTTAAAATAAACTTTACCTACCAAATATGCATAGAAAATTTCATTAAAATCGGTCGAGCCGTTTCGAACGAGTTCGATAACAAACATCGTCACATGAGATTTTTATATATATTAGATTTCATATTGCTTTTTTTACGTTCTAGACGGTGAAGCGCCTAAGACTATGCTTCTTTTGTTAGTTTCAATGGCGTCTTATTTTCTGTTTTGGGTTCCATGATATATTTCGTGTCCGCAGAACTATAAATTCATGAGAAGCCTTTTAAAGAATCAGAGAGGACTATTCTCTTGCTCTTAACCGCAAAAGAGAAACGTAAAAAAATCATTTATTCGTTTTAATATCGATTTATAATGAAATTCAGTTTAATTTCTTAAAAAAATAGTTATTTTCTTTTTTTAACCAGTGTTTTTAGTTCTTTCGTAACTCACAAAAGTTTTCAAAGTCAAGTATTTCAATTAAACCATCCCTTTTATCGCTTAAACATTCAATGACAGCATGAGATTATTTTTCGCTTAAATGAACTAACGGGCAACGCAATTACTTACACATTCACAACCGACAATACACTCAACACTCAAAGAAATCTTTTTGGCGTAAAATTTAACTCTTTTCGTTTGCTTTAGCTGTTGCTTGTTTTTTTTTTTTGGGTTAATAGAACAAATGCAATACGACATACTCGTATACTACATAAACATTAAAATGTAAATAAAGTCTGTTCGACAGTCAACCTACTGCCAGGCTCTTCAGAAAGCGTTGCTTCAACTACAAGATTTTTTACATATTTTTTTATATTCGTTTTTTTTTTTTTGTTGTTCTAAGAATTATTTAACATTTCAAAAGCGTTACAAAATTAGCATACACTGTTTTATAAAGTCACTCAGTCAACTCAACCGTTTTTTTTTGTTGTTTCGTTACACTTTTTTAAACAAATATTTTTTAAAATGTTGAAAACAATAAACAACTTTTGCTCTTGGTTGGCTGATGGCTTATGAAGATTTGACTGAACGACTGACTGACTGGCTGACTATGGGAATGTTGTTGACTTAATTGTTGGTTTGAAAAACAAATAACAAACAATTTGTGTTGAACGTGCGAGGTTGCAAACAGCCACTGAAGCCTTAAAGGCATCATTTATTTTCATGTATTTTACTTGTATTTAAGAACTTGAAGAATATTTCTTGTGTGCTTTTAGGCCATAATCAGGTTTTATTTAATTTTATCGGATTTTGTCTGATAAATTAGAAATGCTTGATATACATAAAAATTATTTGTGGAACATTAAGGTGCTTTGGGCAATAAATTATTTCAACACATAAAGCGAGAAATTAAATTACAATTTTATTAAGTGTTTAAAATGCTTAATTTTTTTTTTGTTTTTTTTTTTAATATTTTTATTTAAATCATGGACGCATTTGACAAATAAAGTGTGTATGACTGCTACATGCTTTGTAATTTTTATTTATTTCACCTAAAAATATTTATTTTTTAGGCAAACAGTTTTGTTTTGCTTCCCACAGTAGGATATAATTTTGCTTAAATTGTTGCATACAAGTTGAATGCAAGTATCGAGCTTAAGGAATTGTTTTTTATGAAAATGAGATAATAATGCAATATTTGGCCACTTCTTGGTGCGGCTTCTAAGGAACCTTTTTTTTAAATTATCAGTAAATTAAATAAGTAAATAAATAATAATTAAATAAGTTTTAAAAACACATTTCAAATTAAAATAAAAGCTTTTTGAAAAAAAAAATTATTGTCAAATAATAATACAACAACGGAAACAAAATAATATTCGACCACCTCCCATAAGGTTTTCCAATAGGGATGATATGATTTTGAAGTGACGTTTCGGCCATTTGTAATATGTCATAATCTGTCATTTGTTTTTCATTGTATTCAGTAGTGTTTACAATTTCATCATGGAGAGATATACGCAAGAACAACGTTTACAAGTTATTCAAAATAATCGTTCTCCAATTGCAACTTTTCGTGCACTTCTGCCATTTTAAGGTCGTAATAATCGTCAAAGTGTGCTCGCTATTCGTCGAATTGTTGAATATTTTGAGCTTCCACTTTATTTACGTAATGTTCAAGTGCCAATAAGACAAAGAACCGCTCGAAGTAATGCAAATATTGCTGCCGTTCTGGCAAGTGTTGCTGAAGACCGCAATTTGTCGATTCCAAGACGTTCTCAACAATTGAGACTGTCTCGAACCTCAATCGATCAATGATAATCAACTTTTTATGGCGAAATTGGAAGAAGTTGATCTTGACAACATTTAATTCCAACAAGACGGGGCTACGTGCCACACAGCAAATGCAACAATTGAATTATTGCAAGAAAAGTTTGGAGATTCGATTATTTCAAGAAATTTTGATATTGAATGGCCTCCAAGAAGTTGTGATTTAACACCATTGGACTATTTCTTGTGGGGTTATTTGAAGTCATTGGTCTTTCGAAATAAACCAGACTCTCTTCAAGCTTTACAAATTAATATTGAACGTGCCATTCATGACATACGGCTTGATACAGTTGTAAAAGCGCTCGAAAATTTGGTTCATCGAATTCGTTCCTGCAGAAGAAGTCATGGAGGGCATTTGAATGACGTTTTATTAAATAATAAACTTTTGAATTTCCCTTCCAATAAGTGTGTTTTTTTTAAGAAGTCTTATTACTCTTATTGAAAAATTATTATTAAATAAATGTTTTTAAAATTATGTGTCTTATCTCTGCTGCAAATCTTGTTTCATACACTGCATTGAAATCACTTCCTCGCCAGTTCTTAAATAGTTAATTTTAGCTGCATTTATCATTATAAGGCATTAAAAATTATTAAGTGTTTCTAAAATTATCCACTTTATATCTGATATAAATTTTGTTTCATTTGGTGCAAGGACATGACTACCTTCTTTTTATTTTAAATAACTCGTCTTGAATGCACTTTAAATACATAAAAATTTTAAAACTTATATGTTTGGGCTCTATTGTAAATGTTGCTTTATTTGCTGAAGAGAAATGGCCAACTAACACATATATTTTTTTTTTCAAAAATTTGATTTTACCATTGTGGTTGTGGTTAGAATGCACTAAAAATTTATAAAATATTTCATGAATTATCCACTTTAATTCTGCTGTAAGTTTTCCTTCATACGGTGTGACGATATGAGAATCTCAAACTTTATTCTAAAATAACTTTTAGATGATAATTTTTGTGAGTGAAACAGCACTTATTCTGTTTCTGTACCATCTACCAGAAACAGAATTTTGTTGTTTAAAACAAAATTAATTTTGTTGTAGATTGTGCTTTTTGTACAAATAATTTTGCCATTCAGTCATTAATTTCCCTTCAATGAATCTCTCTAGCTTTTTGATGCGTATGTCATGTGATGTGGATGCAATCAGGCCAAGTGGCTGAAATTTTCATCATAGCTAATTTTGTAACATTTTTAAGTGTGTGAAACTGCATGATCCTAAATTTGATTAAATCATTCTACTTGAAACGCGTAAATACAAAATTGCCTTTTTCCATCATCCATTTAATTTTGAATTTATTTAAAAACCAAATTTACTTACCCATTACATTGCACAGCCGTTCCGGACTTGAAGTTGAAGTTGTGCTCAGTGGGGGCGGCAATGTTGCAGCTGCTGATGTTACATTCGGTTGTGACAGCACCGCCGATATATGGTTAAATTTAAAACTATCGCTGCTACTTGATAAACTTTGGCTGCTGGCACTCTTGTTATTAAAATTGTTGTTGCTGTTGCTGTTGCTGTTGGTGCTTGACAAGTTGACACCCACATTTTGTAGTTGTGATCGTTCTTTTATGTTTAAACCATTGCCAACAATGTTGGTTATATTTTTATTATTTTTATTATTGTTATTTTTGTTGTTGTTGCTACTGCTTTCATTGAAGTTTCTGGTATTGTCATTTATTATTGAGTACAAAGAATTTTTATTATCAACATCATTTGTATTAGAAATTAAAACTTGCGGTTGTATGAATTTTAGTTGTGTTTTAGCATTTTGTTTTTCATTTTCCAAATCCTGCAGCTGTGACTGTCGATGTTGGTTAGTGGTTTCAACAATGTTCGTTTGTTGTGGCTGCATCAAGTTTTGGGGATCTGCAGATGATGCTGTTAACATTATATCAATATTTACAACACTAGCAACACCATTCTCTTCATTGCTGGCAGTCGAACTAGTGACTCCTCCACTGCCGATAGTTGGCCTGCCCATTTTATTATTTTGATAAGCATTTCTGCTGAACGGTGAGTTATAATTGTTGTTGTTGCTTTTGTTGTTGCTATGGTTCATAATAATTCCATTGCTGGTAGTGATGGTGTTGCTGTTGTTATTGTAACTATTATTTTCACTGAAATTTTGTTCATAATTTGGTTTTTGAATATTTTCATAGTAAATTGCTGTTTCTCCACCTGCAGCTACTGGCTCGGCAATGTTAAATGCATTTATGGCCGTTGTTGTTGATGCTGCTGCTGCTCCCTTTATTGTAAGGTGCCTCATTGCGGCTTTTGTTTTAGTTGTTAACGTTGCAAGTCCTGTATCTGTTTCCCAGTTAATATTTTCATAATTTCTTTCATCCACATTGTAGTCATTATTGCTGGCATCTAAACCACTTCCAACAGCAACAACATCAAGGCCGTCATCATCATCATCAGCTCTTCTAATAATTGCATCATTTATAGTGAAATTATTTTTATTATTTTTCTCTGTGGATGTCAGCCAGCGATGAAAGGCATCATCTTGATCATCTGTATCTATTGTGTCTTCGAAACTTTCATTACTCTTGTTGTTGTTTGTGTTTTTGTTGCTATTCGTGTTGCCATTTCCATATTTCTTATTGTTGTTCTGCAAATTATCTCTGTTCGGTTTATTGTAGTCGCAAGGTGAAAATATTTGCTTCTGTTTGTTGGTGTTAATCAAAAAAAACAAAAATTTGTTGTTTTTGGAAGCGATTTGTTGTTTATGATGCGGTGGAAGTACGTGTGAAATATGAAAATGAATTAAGAGCAGACAAAAATATTTAATTAGAATTTTAGAAATATCAAACGAAGAAAATCTCAGACCAACAAAACAATTTGCAATAATTTGAAATGTGTCTTGTATTGTGTTATTTTGTTAATATTTTGTTAATGAGTTTGTAGGAAATTTGTTTCTAAAAAAATAAACATAATTTGTTCTTTAATTAAAGGAAAGTTTGCTTTGTAGAATAATAAAGTTATTTAAATATAAAATACTTTTCAAATGGTAAAAATTTTACATAATTGTACTTTTGGAACTTTTTATTTTGCTAACAAATTTTTTTACACATTATAATAGAATGTGCTTTCTGATGTATTAAATAAAAAAAATGGTACTTTTAGTACCGTCACACGCACCGTGAACGAAGTCACGTGTATAAGCTGTTATATTATATATTAAAAATAAAATACAAGTAAGAACCAAAATATGGATTGAGGATCGAGCTGGCCAGAAATAAAACTGAGGTTATCCTGATGACGCGAGGACACATGCCGCTGAAAATAACCATGTAAATAACCGATGTTCTCCTAGTCACGAAAAAAGCCAGTGAAATATTTGAGAGTCAAATTTGACTGCAGACTCACTTACTGGGCTCAAATACAGAATGCGGCCCCCAAGGCAGCAAAAACTGCAGGCATGCTAAGAAGCCTACACGCATAGAAAAGAGATGATTGCAAAATGTAAATAGTTTTTAACTCAGTCCGACTTGTTAATAAAGAAAATAATAAATTTCTTGTAAAATTGTTGTTCAATTATTGTAGTCGTACTGAATTTGCCTTTTGCACGAAAATTACATTAAAATGGCGCAGGAAAATATGTAACAAATTTGACTATGTAGGTAATGTATAAATTCGCGTGAGTTCGCCACTGCATCCACCTTATAATTAATTCGCCTTGGTCGTGCATATAACTGGTAATGAATTTGCCTTGTTTTCATTCTTCTGTAATTTAAAAGTAGCGGCGGCTTATAAATATTATCGCCGGCTCGAATAAGGAGTTGCAGCTGCTCGACTAACATTTCTTCAAAATGTCTTATTATTCTATGACTTTTTTGCTTGAAGCACAACAACAATTTTTTTAAAATATTGTAAAATAATAAGACATTATGACAATATGACTGATATGACGAAAGTGTGATCCCCCCAATAAAGTGTAAAGCTACGTTCACATTTTTCACATATTTTTCGAAAAAACCGTAACCAAGAAACTTTATAAAAATACTTTTTTTTTTGAATAATTAATTTTATTTTGTAATATAAATAAGAAAGCAAAAAGCTAGTAGTTAAGTTTTACAAAATTAGGGCCTTAATAAATGTGAACGTATCTTACCCAGAAAACACCGCAATATACTTCATGTATTGCCAAACGTATTGGCTGGGTGAAAAATATTAATGCGGCAAGACACGATTTCGTATTGCGGAATATACTTCCTTCGGGAATAAATGTGTCTCGATAGCAATACTCCTAAGCAGTGCGATATGCGATTCTTCTAGATGATAAACTGGCAATATCGTTAGATAACCAGTTTTATGACAATAAGAAGATATCGCTAAAATATCATTTTGAAGATAATAAGAAGATTTTTGCGTTTTCAAATTAATTTATGGACACACAGTTTTTAACGGGCCAACTACTTACCTTCTCAATAATCGGTTCAACCGTTTAAACTCTCGACCGATCTTCGTTTCATATTCTGAAAATCATTTCCATTACGGTTTTTTTTTTCATAAATTTTATGCCTCAAAATTTATCTATATAAATATATATGTACAAATAATAAAAATTATTTTAATTTATTTTTCTGTCATCATATATTGCGTAACTTTGTCAAAAATGATAAAAGGAAGAAAATACAAATATTTCTACGACTATTTTTCCTCTAGATGACAATTTCGGGATATAACCGCAATATTGCTTTGTTTGCAGGGTAAGAATTGTAAAAATTCAGAAGACTCCAAATATTGTCATAAAATTCATAGAATGAAATATTTATTTCATAATTTAAATATTATTAAAAATTTTAGTTTTCTTATTGTTTGTATAGTTTATGATAATATCTAAATAACATCCCAAATCGACAATATTTTGAAACTAATCCTTAAAAAAGCAACAGCAACAGCAGCATGAAAAAATCATAATTTTCAGAAGAAAAAAAAACAAGACACAGAAAAGGACAAATTTCAAAGATTATTGAAGGCCACAAAAGTCAATATAAACAACAAAAAAAACATGTCGTTTAAGTTTATCAGGATATATTTAGACATGCATGTACGTTTGTGTTAATATTTGTTTTTTGTTCATGTCATTGCAAGGATTAGTAACGTATTAGATGGCAAGACAAAACCTTTTGGCTTTTAACGTCTTAAGACCTTCGGCAAAAAATAACCATATTTAGGAGAAATTTATTATTATTATTATTTTGGTCAAAAATGTCTTTATTTCTTCTATATTCGATCATATATTTTGGTATTTATCTTTTAATCGAATAAGATATAGATACTTGATTGAAATAAAAGTTTGTTCGTAATAAAATGAATTATGTAATAATTACAAACATGTACATACATATCGATAGCTTAATTTAGAAAGGTCGTATCTCAAATTTTAACTGTTTTACAGGAGAAGGAAACATTTGAATTAAACCTAAAAATATAATAAAATTTTTTTTTCTAAGCAAATTTTTACTAACAGCCAACAAATTCAATTCTGTTTTATTTTTATTTCCTTTTTTTTTGTAAATGAGTTAGGGCTTTTTTTAATTACTGTAAATCTGTTATTCGTCAACATAGGGAACCGAATTTTTTAAGGAAGGTGTATTTGAGTATTGTCTACCAGAACATGTAAAAAAAACAGATTTTGAAAAAAACGAGATACGTTAACGAGATATATTAAGCCATCGATACTCGTATATACCAATTCAGTGTTTGAATTTATATCAGTTTGTCTTTATTACTGAATTAGATTTGAAATATTGTCTTTAATTAAGAATTAATAATGTTAAGTTCAATAGTGTTTAATATATTTTTCTTATAAAAAGTAAATAAGCATTTTTAATCATTCATCAGTTTGTTTGTTTTTTTTTTTTTGTTGTAAAAAAGGTTAAAAAGTCTGGTGTCTACAGAGACAACATGGCACACTTAAATCATTTATACAGTTGAGAGGACATTGATAGGCATTGTTGGTTTTATCAATTCAACTTAATATAAAAAATAAGTGTCAAGATTTTTAAGTATCTAAATTTTGATTAAAAAACGAACTTCAATGTTTCAAAAATTATAATATAATTGAATAGACAACTAATTACAAGAAGAATCGTATAATTTTGCTCTCAACTGTATATAAAATCTGGGTTAATGATTTCACAGATGAGTTTTTATTTTTATGTAAATATTTAATTTCTTCGTTCATTAAGAATTTATTCAAGAGACAAAAAGGCCACTCAGTTGTACTTATCAGAGAAGCGAAATAAAATAAACAACGCTGCAAAACATTATTTTAGTTGAATTTAAACATTTAATTTGTTTTCATCTCGAAATACTTTTTATTAGAGAAAGAGAAAAAAATATAACAAAATTTAAAAAACTTAAAGTATTTGTATCGTACATGTGTTTGAAGCAATTTTATATGTTGAATTTGTCAATCTGAATAAAGTTAACTCACAAAAACTTTTTGCAATTCAATAAATGAAGTATATTTGTTTGGGGGTTGAATAAATTTAGCTCATTCACAAATTTATTTTTAATGAACCTTTTAGTTAGTTTGATTTACTTTAATGATGAGTTCATGTGTGGTTTAACCTCAAGCATTTTTAGGAACTACACAAACTTTTCTAATGCACAGTTAGCCTAATGAGTCATCAAGTTTAACTTTGTTCATCAATGTCTTAATTTCGTTAAACAATTCAAAGTACTTTTTAACTGATTTAAACATTAAAATTTATTACAATAAGATTTTCTAAAAGGCAAATCCTCTTAATCAATGAACGCTACACCATACAAGGAAATAGTAATTTTTAAGAATGTGTCTTTAAGTTTGCCATTTTGCAAAATACAATGTGGCACTGAGCTTTGTACCGAATTGTAAGACATGAAATCTATAGATTAGCAAACGAGAATCGCTTGAATAACATAATCTTGCCAATGAAACTCACATATGCCCATTTATGATCGACGAAGACACGACAATTGCTCTGCGTTATCCATACTCGTTGATACTAAAATTAATGTGTGTATGTTTGAAAGCTATGGACTTAGGAGCCAATCTAGCTGAATTTTTTACAGTATATTTCGGATGATCAGAAACGAACAATGGGGTTATATTTTTGATATCTTAAATAGGCGTGGCACTTCGAAAAATAGGGACGAGTGGGTTTGGCTGCTCTCACATAATATTTTTAATAATAATAATATTTTGCAAATAATAAGGTAAATGACCTGATATTTTGTAA
Source organism: Lypha dubia (assembly GCA_947311025.1). NCBI lineage: Eukaryota > Metazoa > Arthropoda > Insecta > Diptera > Tachinidae > Lypha > Lypha dubia. The sequence continues at coordinate 56,249,757 of OX371264.1, forward strand.
GAGTTAATCGGTTTATTTACTGCATTATTGTGAAACAAAATAATTTGTAGAAAAAAATTAATGGTGCGGCACTTCCCATATAATATTTGATGGCGTCCGAGTGTATTCGATTCGGAACGTATTTTAATATAACTTTGGAATAAAGAAAATTACCTGAGATTTTGTAGGAGTTACTCCGTTACTATAGTGGATTATTCTAACAAAAATATTAAAAAACTAATAAGTGGGTGTGTGTGGATGTAGAAGATTTTTATCATTTTATAATATCAATGGCGCATATTCTTAAATTATCACTAAGTGGTTACATTTTTAAGTGTCAATTTAAGTTATTCGCAGTTGGTTACTTTCAGCAAGAGAAGTTTCCACTTAATTATGGGTACAGCTGTAACTAAATGCCAACTTACTAATGCATTCAAAGAACAGCTGATGATTGCTGCATGCGTCCATTTTTATTGCGACGAAAAAACATCAATACAAAAAATAAAATTAACTAGAGATGTGTTTTTGGTCAACAAAATTCTGTTGAATAATTTCATTTTTACACTCTGTTATTTTAAATGATTTATATACAAACTTTTAACAAAAAATTACTTTTTAGAAATTATATGAATTCTTTAAAGAACAAAAATTGTTTTAATTAATAATTTACTGTAATCGTTCAAAATATTATCGATATTTTGTTTTCTCTATTTGCCAATATGCAGGGTTGCATTTCTTTTACCATCTGAGAGCAGTAGCAGTATGAATAAGTTGTGAATAAGATCTATAACTATCTAATAATTATTTTTTAGTTAAGGGCTAACTATAATGTGCTTAAGCTACTGTCAGAAATCAACGAAAAGCATATCAAATGCTTAAGCAAATTATTGACGACTTTTGTGTGGCTATATTGTACTTGTTTGACTTAAAGATATTCTTCGCTGAGTTGCAAATATATGTACTATTCAAAAACTATTTTCTTCTTATTTTTCCAAAAAATGATTTTAAGTCTACGTCTAATTAATCTAAAACCATAAACAAACAATTTATTTAAATTTTTGTTATGTTAGAAATGAAATGAAAACATTCACAAATAAAAAAGTACCAACAAATGCAACAGTTTCAACTATTTTCAATAAATAAACGTATAAGCAGCTGTTTGCTTAAGCAAGGTACGATTGGTTTCGATGTTTGCTTAAGCAAATGAAATTTGGCGAAAAGTTCTTAAGTATATTATAGTTGTCAACATTGTTGGTTGTGTGTATTCGCACATTTGCTTAAGCTAGCTTAAGCACATTATAGTTAGCCCTTTACTGTTTTATTAGTTCAGACTTTGGTTATGATTTCTGAATATACTCCAATGTAACTAATGCAGCTAGCGTGACATGTTATGCGTGTAGCCGTTGTTATATTGGTTATCAAAAACAAGTGTTAGAAATCGATATATGTAAAATGGATCTAGATCCATTATTTCTTGAAACGCTTTTCCAAAAACAACAAAATTTGCATAGATTGGGAACAGTATCAGGATTTATTCGAGAACGAATTTTCTGATACCGAATCTAAAGTAGGTTTAACAAGTGAAGAAAACTACCAAATATATAAGAAACAATATTTGAAATGGAGTTTAAAATGGTTGTCGTATGTCTCCAATGCCGCGTTTTACAGAAATTCTCTAAGTTTTGCCTTGATGTTAGAAAATTAAAATTTCGTCTTTCGTTATATGAGATTCGACTTAACTAAATGTAACGCTCCTTCTCAATTTCTTTGAAAATTTATATACCTTATTAAAGTACTTAACTATATTTGAGTGTCTATGTGTGTGTGTGCGGGTATGTGCAGGGATAAGGTTTTATTAAATGTCTTTTTTCTCCTTTATATTTGTATCCTAAAGTGTTCGTTAGTATGAAAGAAAAGTTTCTGCAACACTGTCTCATACACAATTTACATTGTTTGGAAACATTTTAAGTTTAAGTTTAACCGCAACTTAATTGGTTCCTTGGGGCTATAGACTTTATTATGAGCATATGAATACTTTACATATTTCTTTGGAGGCACTATTTGTGGAAAGGCTTGCAAATACCAAAAAAATTCTAGCAAAACCCGGAACGTTTTGTAAAATTATTTTTCTTCAAGTGTGAGAGAGAAAATAAAAATGTGAATATGAAAAGTCTAAAAACAACTTCTCATAAAATGCTTAATTAAAATTAAATTAAAAACATTATAAAAGAATATATAAATAAAGTTGGCATAGGCATACATACACATGCTTTTCTATACAAACACTCTTGCAAATATTTCGTATTGTAATTTGACTCTGCACAATATTTCTTGAAAGTAAAAGTTTGTAGGAATAAAGATCAAAGTTTTCATGGAGAAAAAAAAAATAAATAACTTGGAATAGAAAATATTTACCATAAATATGTATGAAAAGTTCTAAAATTTTTATGTGAAAACTTGTATTTCTTTTAATTAATATTAACGCAATTGGGTAAAAACCATTCAGGGAGTATGTGGTACCACCCATGTCATAAAGTTAAGAATATTTAATACCAACCAGCTGGATTATCGTCATCAATTCATTTCCCAAACCGCTGTATATTTAATTATACGTAGCTAAGAGACAAAAGCAATACGAGTATGAAGGAAAAAATGGAAAGTACAAATTCCTGTCTAGGAAATTAAAAAATACGTTGACGTTTAACAACAAAGTGTTTTAGCAAAATGCGAATGAAATCACAAGAGGAGGTGCTTGGGAAAAAAACACTACAACAAAGCCTTAAAAAAATGGAACCGTCTACCTGGTAGTACTTGATATAGTCTTTCGAGGTAAGTCAATTGACTTAACTTATGTTGGTTCTAGCAGTTTTATTGGCGTTGTTACCTTGTCGTGACTTGTTTAGTAACAGTCGAATTAATGTTCTTGAAAAAAAATAAATTTTAATTTTTTTTTTTTTTTTTTTTGAGAAATTATATTATATTTACAGCAAAAAACTTGAAAAAAAAAATAAATCAATAGAAAGTTGAAGAATATTGCTTCTGTAGCACGTTCTCTTTATGTTCTTCCTTCCTATTCCTTTAATCATTATTGTTAATTTATTTTTTCGATATTGTTTTCATTTTTTTACAATTGAATCTTTTATTATTGAAAAGATTAATTTACATTGAGATTTATATGAGATTTTTTTTAGTTTACAATGCAAACTAAAGGCTTGACTTTGACCTTTCAAAATGCAAGAGAAATATTTTCTTCGTTATAAAATAGAATGGAATTGTATATTAATTTAGTAAAGCAAAACAATTACATGTCCTTGTTATGAATCTTATATACCATTAAAGTTGTAAATGATTAATTTTCCACTTTCTATATTAAAATTTTGGCAAAAGATTCAGACATCAGAATATTCAGAATGTGTTGAATGAATTTGTTGAAAGTTACTATTTTGGCTTAATTATATTCCGAGTTATTTTTACAACTTCACATCGCTATAAAAAACCCGTTATTTTGTATTCTTTCCTTTTTAGTTTCATCATTTTCTTCCATAGCTCTTAAGCATTTATGGAAGTTTACTATTAAAACCTTACATAAGCCAAAGAGCTTCCTTAAAAATGAAATGGTCGAACATGAAAAAAAAAAACATTCAAGAGCAAAGAATCAACATTCAATTTCAATTATGTCAACTTAAGCCGTAACTTTAACGAAGTCTGTCAACTCAAAAATATTTATGAATATGTCGCATATTGTAGCACCTTTATTGGATTTTAATGTACACAAGCAAACAGATTGCGGATTAGATTTGCTATAAAAGGATCTTTCATAACTCCTAAAACACTGCATTAAGAAGGAATGTAAAATTTATGATATCGAATGATTTAGTGAAGGGAAACTTTAATCTTCTTACCTTAGAAATAACTTACATTCCGCACAGTGGCGCCAAAAAGTAATATGCAGTAAATAATTCCTTTGTAAATTTCCAATCATATATATTGAAAACGGATAACATAAAAAAGCAAGAAAAGCGTTTTAAGAATATAATCTGTGAGATGGAGACGGAGACGGAGCAACGTAATTGCCTCATGTACAAACCAGCAGTTAGAACATTATTTTTCTGCCGAATTTTGCAAACAAGCAAAAATGTGGTCACACATTTTAAACCTTAAAAATGCCTGAAGTCACATACAACCAACCGAATTGTGGTCAATCAACTTTCATAGAATTTTGCTGCTACAACTACAATTTTCATGAAGTACCACTATATTTTTAGTTATGGCCATTAATCTAATAAAAGATTTTCCAATAAGAGTGATATGATTTCTTAAAAAAAAAAAACACTTAATGTTAAGGAAATTCAAAAATTTTTTAATTAATGTGAAGAACAATCGACTAAATTAACTTCTAAATAAAATGTCATTCAAATAGCTTCCAGGACTTCTTCTGCAGGAAAGAATTCGATGAACCCAATTTTCGAATGGCACGTTCAATATTGACTTGTAAAGCTTGAAGAGAGTCTGGTTTATTTCGAAAGACCAATGACTTCAAATAACCCCACAAGAAATAGTTTAATGGTGGTAAATCACAACTTCTTGGAGGCCATTCAATATCACAATTTCTTGAAATAATCAAATCTCCAAACTTTTCTCGCAATAATTCAATTCTTGCATTTGCTGTGTGGCTCGTAGTCCCGGCTTGTTGGAACCAAATATTGCCAAGATCAACTTCTTTCAATTTCGGCCATAAAAAGTTGGTTATCATCGATCTATATTGCTCTCTATTGACAGTAACGGTGCTACCAGCTTCATTTCGAAAGAAGTACGGACCGATAATTCCACCAGACGAAAAACACCAAACTATCAATTTAGGTGAATGTAATGGTTTTTCATTAATAATTTTTGGTTTTTCTTCGCACCAGAATCGACAGTTTTGTTTGTTTACCGCACCACTCAGATGAAAGTGAGCCTCATCCGATAAGATGATTTTCTTAAAAAAAAAGTGTTATCGTTTTCAAGTTGTTCTAAGGCAAAATCAGCAACGATACTCTTGCGTATATCCCACCATTATGAAATTGTAAAAACTACTAAATACAATGAAAAACAAATGACAGATAATGACATATTACAAATGGCCGAAACATCACTTCAAAATCATTTCATCACTTTTGGAAAAGCTTATAGTTGCAACTACCGATGATTTTATTGTGAATGATGATGCAAAAGCAAATTCATAACAGGTAGTCTCGACAGCTTAGGTAATTTTATTCGCTTTGTTTTTGTGATCCAGTTGTGTGGGGATTTTTTTGGGATATCACTCTTCAAAATGGGACATGAGGCAATATTTACTTGCCTACACTGCACAAAAAACTAACTACACTCTTTCGCCAATGGCTTTGGAGAAATAACACGAAAGCTCGAATTAAAAAACATTTTGAATCTATCGGACTAGAAATTCTTTTGATCGTAGCTAATCATGTACGATTTCCTTTAATCAAGCGATCGTGCATTAACTTAAATAAAAATTTACGTTAATTAAAGTCAATTTGTAGATTTTGTGAATTTGACTTATGTTATATATTATTTTTTTATGATGGTGACTTTTCCCTTTTGAGGCAAATTTTTTATTACAAGCACAAGAACCAAACAGAAGGTCGTGTCAAATCGATAATTTTCATCTTCGTGTAGTCCGAAAGTTTTCGGTTCGATTCTGGCCAAAAATTCTGCGTTGACAAGAAGCTGCAAGCATGCTAATTGCATTACGGGTGGTGTTTTTTTTTAATTATAAATAGTTTGACTTGAAAATTCTTCTGGAGTAACTTTGCAATAATTAAAGTAATATAAAATAAGTCAAGTTGTTCATCGCCATACTGAAGGGACCGATCTTATGATATATATTATGGTGTTTTCTTTTCTACACACAAAATGGCACCTTGTTGAAAGGCAAATGTCTTGCCAACCCTGTAATAATGCAGATTATTATTTCACTAGAAAAAAACACAACTTATGAAAAAGTGTTTTTAACAGCTGACAGCTAAGTTTTACAGGGCACTATCAAGACTGTCGATTTTTACGGGGCTAAAAGTACAATGCCTTCCACCATAATTGAGGGCGATTTTTTTAGCATCAAACACACTGCCCTTTTAGAGAGCAAACCATTTTTAAGAAACGAATACCAAAGTACATTTTCTGCATGGAGATGTACCATTCTTTTTTGTAGGAAAGTAAACATATGAAAATAGCGAAAGATGAGAATAATTAACATTTTTTATGCATCTTGTGACGTGTCACTAAAATATCTTAATACATGTTGAATAACAGATATATGTATAACCATGTCAACGAACTCAATTACGATTGTAAGTAATTTCAATAATCAAACCACTTCTCAACTGAAAAAAATGCAATTGACATTGAGTAACAACTTCATTTGGAGTAAACAATGAAAAAAAAACATGCATACATTTTAGGAGAGTGAGTAAAATGAGACATGTCAATAAAAAAAAGCTTGATGTGTACTTTGTTAGTAAAAAGCTAATTTAAACAACAATTTTACTTGTCACTTACATGCATGAGTCATATCGCTTCTTTATTGCAAAGTAGTCCAAAAATGGTCTTGCCTATTAATTATATACAAATAAAATACATATGTATACCATTTGGATGTCTTGAAGTTTTTACGTTGGAGGTATACTAGAGTTTTCTTGTTCGATGGGTATTTAAACTTTAATACTAGAAGTTTAATACTTATTATAGAGAAGGTGAGTAGAAGATTCTCCACAAAGATCCCTACAATTTCTTATCTCGATTATATTTTGTTTTGGGATTTATTTTTGTGATTTGAAATAAATATTTTTTTTTTTTTTTGAAAGCTGAAAACTTTTCTTTAACTTTGTACTACGGCAGAGGGTGAGTAATAGTGATGTTACGAATATCAATTTTTAGTATTCGCTACACAGAAAAAATAGTTCTTAATTTTTTTTCAATTAAGTGATTGCTTAGAAAAATTTATATATTTGATTAATATTTTAATTAAATTACTGTTTACTTTAATTGAATTTGCTGCTTTATCAAAAAAGTGTTAGCAACAGATTTTTATTCAAAATGAAATGAAGTAACAAATTATTATTACGTATTATTTGTATGTAAATAATATAATTTTTGTTTTTATATGAGAAAATCGTTAACTATTTTAGAGTATGCCACATTGTCTCCAAAAATATTTTCAATTAAAATTGTCAATATCTTTTTTAGTTAATTCAATTAATACTTTAATTAACTCAATTAATATTTTAATTGGTTTTGCTACTTCACATCTAAACAGAAAACAACAAGCATGACCATAAAGAGCAAACAGGGATGGTAAAGTTAATACGGTTGTACTTTTCTGTACCATTCAAACTCACTTGAATTTTGACTTATAAAGTTTAAAATGTTTACATATATTTGGACCATAAAGTGCATTTCCGAGAAAAGCTAATACCAAGTACGAGCTTGCACTAATCTTGATACATACCGTACCAACATTTTTCGAAGAATATACGAGTAAACTGGATTAAAATTCAAAACGGAAGGTCTTAAATATGGGTTTTTTTAAAACAGTCTAAAACAAAAATAAATATGGTCTGGTGCAATTATGTTTAGGCACTCAATTTTAGAAGCCTATCATTACAACTCCAATATACAATTTGATTTCAAGTTGTTAGCTATTGTCAAGTAGTAGGTTTTTCGCAGTTGAAAATAAGTATGTATGTATATAAAAATGAATAACTGTTGTTGAGTATTATGGAGGTAACCTACCAAACAATAATTCAAGCCTTCGATAAATTTTTTGGATGAATTTTAAGAATCATTACAATATGTTATTTATTAGCAAACACCTAATTATGAATTCGTTCCATTTGCTTTAGATGAAAATACACACATCCATTTGTATTAGACGCACAGGCCTTGATTACAGTGTTCTTGAATGTCAATAAGGCATTATTTATTATAAAATATTTTTCGTACATCATCTTCAATTTTAATTTAAGCACTTGTGTTTGCTGAATACTTATTGTTGAGTGTTGCTGTCTCATGAATAGCTGCCAGATTTTTTGAGGTGGTGAATTCCATACAAAAGTATACAACAAAGTAAAACTCTTTTAACTTTTTAACTCATTTTAATGTAACTGCACATCTTCAAAAAAGAGTTGAAGCGCTAAAATAAATTTATTTGTAATTCCAAAAATTAAATTTATCAAAAACTGTATAATCTTAACTTCATAACTTTAACTTTAACTCTTCATATTATTTAGTGTCGTGTAAGTCACAATTTGTATGTCGTGTAAGTCACGCGAAAAAAACTATTTTTTGTGAAAAATAAAATATATTTCACTAAGTTGAAGCCATTTTGTCGTTGTTTGTATTTCTCAAATACTTTTGGTGCAGTTTAAAAGGAATCGGACTACACAATTAACAGAATTTTTAAACTATCTTTGATTACCCTGAAATCAATGGATTTGATGTCGTGTAAGTCACAACTAATTAATTATATTAAAATTAAAAATATGTAATCGCAAATCAAAAATCAAAGTGCATGAATTAATACGTATGTTCGTGTAGATGTTATTTCCTAAAACGAATAAATTAAAAAAATTATGATTGTACCAGAAATTTTATCAAAAATGACAAAAGTTTTGCCTCGTGTCGTGTAAGTCACACGTGGAATTCACCAGGTAATATCGTCATATATTTGGGCAAAAATCGTCATTATCGTCAATATAGCTTATTGAAATCGTCATAAAAACGTCAAATGAAAAAAATATTTTATGTTCTCATTGCCGTACCATTTATATTATATTGGCACCTTTGTATCAGCTTATTGCTGCTTACGAAAATAGAAATTAGTCTAATTTGGCAGCAACCGCAAAAGTAGCATAGACAACAACCTGCCTTGCTGTCGTCAAAATAATCAACTTCATATAGGCTCGTGTATTTTATTTTTGACACATTGCTGCCTGCTGCTCGCTGTGGTCTATGTGTTTATAGCTTTATTAAGCAAACTAGTTTTTAAAAAGTTGCTCATTACAATTTTCAGCAGTTCAAGGTTGCTTTAATAGTACATATAAATGTTGCAAACTGGAATTATTTAAAATCGTCAAAATGAGGTTATAAATCGTCCCATTGTCACCACGTCATTTTTAGGACCCAAAATCGTCAAATCTGGCAGCTATGGTCTCATGCCATTTGAGTAAGTAAATTTTAACAAACAAACATCATTCTGAGTTCGTCCAGTTAAGCGCGTGGTTGTTTAAAAAACAAAAAAAGAAAAAAAGAAGTAAGTTTAAAAAATTAATAGTATTAAATGCTTTTTATGTGAAAATACTTTTGACACTCCTGAAAAACTATTCGACCATGTGAAAAGTTATTTCCTACCTCCTAATGTGGTTCATGTGTGCACTTATAAAAATTGCTTTCAGCTTTTTAACTAACTAATAAAGAAATTATTTCATTGAAAATTATTAGCATTGTTCAAAAAATTGTTAATACTAAAAATTTAATGGGCATTGTTTATAATATAAGTCAATGCCAATGAAATCGACAATTTATTAGTCAATTTATTTAATTACTCCCATGTATGATAAATATATTAAATTGTAATGTAATTATAATAAATTGAAAAGAATGTATGGAAATAAATTATCTAAAAATTAAATAAATTTAATCATAAAAAATTGTTTTATTTCTGCAAGTGACTTTAATTCATAGTTTGATTGTATCCTTAAAAATATTTCAATTAGTTTCTTAATTGTGTTTTTCAAATATTTCAATTAATATTTTATTTGATTTTGTTATATATTTCAATTAAAAATTTAATCGTGTCTGTAAAAATTTTTAATTAATTTTTTAATTGAATCTCTTACAATTGTTCATACAATTTTTTAATTGATTTTTTAAAAATGTTTCTATTAAATTTTTAATTATATCTCTTAAATTTGTTTAATTAAATTATTAATTGAATCTTTAAAAATTGTTCAATTAATTTTTTAATTGAATCTCGAAAAATGAATCAATTAAATCTTTATTTAATATAATATTTTTTTAATTGAAAAAAACAAAAAAAAATTTCAATTAAAACTGATGTGTTAATACCACAATTTTCGTAATTGGCTGAAAATCAAATAATTTTTTAATTGAATCTTCGGATTTTTTAATTGAATCATGTTTTAAATTTTTTCTGTGTAGCACGAATACGAATATTTGAAACAATATTCGAGGAATACGAATACGACTCTAATTTTAAGTTTAGAGCCACTTAATATTTCTAATTTATTTCGAAAAAATCTCTTCCTTTGTGTCAGTGATGATAAATTGAAAAAAACTGTCACTCTACTTTAGGTATTTAACATTATTATGGCATTGCGATACCGAATTCGAACCTTTACTGAATGTTTTTAAATTATTTTACTTACATACTTTGTGATTTCATTTTTCATGATCTGTTTGCGCTTTTAATTAGTAATTTAGTGTTTGGGAGAACACATTTTTGCATGGCGAACCCACATATGTCAGTGGACTTTCACATATTAGATTCTAAAAATCTAATGAGGTTTCATCTTAACATGAAAAAAAGATATATTTTTGTTTGTTTTTAAAGAAAGTTATTATCTTGGGTCAACGGTTTTCTATAAATAAAAATTATTAAAGATTAATATATTTTATACACAACTTATTCGCTTGAATTCGGCGAATACGAATATCTTGAAATAGGAGAATAATCGAATACGAATACGAGTATTGGTAACATCGCTAGTGCCTAACAGGCGATGTTGCAAAACGAAAAAATATTGGCTTTATGGTTACAACCAAGTCAGTGAAAATTAGCTTTGTCCTTTTATAAAATTAAAAGGGGTTTCTGAATATGAACAGTTTTTGACCTGTGCAAATATAATTGTATGCGTTCGCAAATGTATAGAAAGAATTGTGTATGATTCTGCTTACCAGTATAAATATAAGTATATATTTGTGAATGTGTCTGTGTGTGTGTGTTAAATACAAACAAGATAAAATGCTGAATTTACCTTTAAACCAACTGATGCCGTTGGAGTTGTATCTGTCAATGCTTCTCTTGTATTTGTTGACTTTGTTGTTGTGCCGTCTGTGGTTACCATTATCGAAGTGGACATGCGATAAAATTGTGATATTGGCATTCGTGTTGTTTTTGCTGTTGCTGTTGCTGTTGCCGTTGCCGTTGTGTCAGTAATTGATGTTAAATATTTGGGCTTATTTGTTGGTGGCTCTGGTAAAATGTCACTGTCCGTTTGCATATCTTCACTGTAAATGTTTTCATTTCCGTTGTTAAAATACTTGAATGTTGTTGATGAGTCACCAAATCGACTGTATAGGTTTTTTGCATCTCCTGCTTTGCTTCCTGTTGTACCTTTATCGATTGCTTCTCCTTTTCCTCGTCCGGGTACTGCTACTGCTGACAATGTACTGCTGATGTATGTGTTAAAATCTTGACCATATTCGTGTTGAAAATTAACATGATTTTTCTGTTTTTGATGTTGTTGTTTTTGTTGTTGCTGCTGGCGCTTAAGCTCCTTTTCATGTTGCTGCTGAAGAAGTAGTTTTTGCTGTTGTTTTTGTTTTTGATGTTTTAAATGCTGTTCACGATGCTGATGTTGATGTTGGTGATGTTCTTCCGTTTTGTAATCGTAATATAAAACTGAAGGCAGATTTTCTGGAAAATTAAGTATTTTACTGCTCGCGCCAGTTGAGCCGTAATCTTGATTATTATTCCCGTTGTTGTTATTGTTGTGATTGTGTATATGATGATGTTGTTCATTATTTTTAAGTTGCTTATGGCTCTGCTGTTGTTCTTCTGACTTCTTTTTATTTTTATTTTCTTCCGTTATTTTCTTATGTTTTTTCTCCTCCTGTTGTTGATACATTTTCTTCTTCGACATTTGTTTATTATGATGCATTTTATCTTGTTCGGAGGATTCATGTTGTTTTCGCATCAGTTGCTCCCTTAAACCTTCATATTCCTGTTGCATTTCACGTATTTCCGCCGAATCGTCATCATCATATTTATAGTCTGTATTTGTTTTTGGTTTTTTCATCGGCATTAAAGTCGTTTTATACGTGGTTTTCGGATTTAATGGGATGCGTGTAGTTGATGATTCTTCAAATGGTGTCGAATAGTCATCATATGCTGTTGCGGCTTTTGTGGGTTTTTTATCTGAAAATGTTTACGCAAAAATTATGTCAATTATAGATGGGTCGGTGAATAATGGGAACAAAGCTAACAAAATTAAACATATTAAAATATTTTATCTAAAGAAAAACAAATAAAATGTTGGCTATCATTATAACGATGATATTTTGTAAGAAGAATTTCAGCATGCATAAAATTTATTTAAAATTTACACCTCATAAACATGATCGCCAAAAAAGGCAATTGATTTTTTTTTACACATCCACTCCCGTTTTGAAAAGTTCTTGAGATGGATGTGATGCAAAAATATTTTCATACTTTGTAGTTTTTGAGAAAGCAAATTTTCAATTGTCAAGTTTAGTTTTCTAACCGACTTCAAAACAAGATTAAGTTTAAAAACTCGATTTTGCTTCAAAAGTTTTGCTTTCAGTAAGGTTCCATAAAATTTTAAGAATCGGAGTCAAGTCGTTCTCCAGAAATATTTATTATTTAATAATTCCTCTTTTTATGGATCCCTTTTTTTTTTTTTTTTTTGAAAGCCGATGCTTGCAGTTTGCTTTCACAAAATTTTTTGGAAAATCGTGAAAACTTTTTCCAACTTTTCAAGAAATATATTTTTTATCACCTAACTCTGCTATATATTGACCGAACTCCAATTTTTTTTTTTATATTTTTTTCGGGCTTGCAAGCTTTTTGGAGGAAAATGGTTCCATTGAATTATTAACTCCAATAGCTCTTCCATTTATAGACCGATTTTCATAATTCCTCTTATTGTTAAAACCAGTGTTTTTACGAATTGATCTAGTATGTTTTTTTCTTAAAACCTGGGCAAATTAATCTACCCCGATCTCATTATCAGAAGAAATTTTTTGGTTGTCGCATACCTTTCCAATTTATTGACCGATCAGAAAAAATTTTTTTTTTTTTTTTGTTTCATGGGCTTTTATAACATCTTGGTGCTGCTCCAAAATATTGGTACCAAATGGAAATGTATGTGCTTCCTAAATATATTGATTAACTGATTTAAATTTTCTTTTATTACTAAAGAAAGTACTGTAATCTTTTACGGTAGTATGAATTATATAAAATAGAAATGAAATACATCGGGATTTAAGATTTTTACTTTTTGTATTAAAGTCGGTTTTATATGGCCAGATTTATTTTATTTAATTTTCACTTTCATTTCTATTTAAAAGTGCGATCCAATCGGTTTACGTACTGGCGTTTTTTTTTAATGTCGAAATGCAAATTTGGGTGTACCGTCCACCTCCCGCCAACCGATTCTTGAAGTTGCCCCAAACAAAATAAAAATTAGCCTATGTGATAGAAAATTAAAAAAAAAAAAAAAAATTAAATAATAAAGTTGGCGGCAACGCATAGTTTTCGAGTTATTGGCCTCTGAAGTTTTTATATATATGTGCGATTTCCCTTTACATTTTTTTTTCAACGTATAAGACCAATTTGCATAGCCGGCCTCCGGCCGGGCTTAATGAATTTATCCACCATGGTATATCCCGACACGGCGGTATATAGAATAACTCCTAAACTATAAGTTTCCGGAAGTTAAAATTTTAGGAGTGGACTAAAGTAAGTAAGGGCTACGAACCATATAAATTTCAACCCTTAAATCGGGTGGCGGGAGAGTACCGTGGAGCCCAAAAGAAGTATGTATATTTTTTTTAATGTTTTTCCTGCTTATTTTTTACTGCGACCGCAAACGATTAAGATTACAGCAATAAGATGAAAAAATAAATGCTCTGGTGTTTAAAGGTCCTCTTCTACAAAAAGACAAAGTAATTAAATTTATTTATAAATTAAATTGTGAATAGGGGACAACTATTACTTTCGTATAAAAATTTACGAAAAATGAGTAAGAAAAGTATTTTATTTATTGTTGTTCCAAAGCTTATTCATATCCGGTCATTACGCGGAAAATTATGTCTCAAAATTTCTAAAAGAAAAGATTATTGCGTATCCATCCATGTAAGGTGTGAATAATTAAAATTAAAAATAGTTTCTCATTCCGACCTACAACTTATTGAAAGTCAAGAGGTGATGTAAAGATCGTATATTTAATCAACAATTTTCAGCAATACAAAATTTAATTGAATTTATAAATTATTTCACAATGATTGACAACGTTTTGGCTGGACTCTAGCAGAAAATTTATGAATAAAGATTGTTCGACGACTACGACAAGAAGATTTGTTTGCATTAATTAAAGTCATATATAATACTTGTATAGAAATATATTTTAAATAAATTTGCACTTTTCATTAAAATAAGTTAAATGCTTTTAAACATATAAACTGAAACCATTTAATAATATTTTTTGTCTTTTTCCTTAGGAAAATAATCTTTAAAATGCTGTTGCATTTAAACTTGTTGTTGATAACTTTGAGGAAATCTTAAGAAAATATTATTTCCGATGGCAGTAAAAATTTATCTGTCAACATAAAACATTAAAAACTATATGACCAGCTAAAAACAGTAATTTAAATGGTTTTAATGATCTGATAAGGAATGCTTATGATTTAAACGCATTAATAATTCTCCTGGCATGCACAAAACAATATTATCTATTTAAAATACCGCTCTAAATATATGAATAATATTTTATACAAAAATATAAAAAAATTGTAGGTAACTTTTCGTAATTTTTTAATATTTTTTCAAGTGTCTATTATTTTGTTTGATTAAAAAAATGCAAATTAATTTGTGAAAAGTTAAAAGTTTGAGTAAAAATTTTTCTTCATTTACGGTCGTCGGCTCAGGTAAAGGATTTTTTAAAGAAAACCTTATTTATTTAAAAATTTGGTCATCTTTTCTAAAGGAAGATTGATCCTTTCCTTCGTAATTTTTTGTTCCGTTCTGATTTTGCCCATTGCGCAAAAAGAGCTTAAAGAGCAAGAAATACGCATTGCATTTTTACAGTGGCGTAAAATATTATAAAAGGCACGTTGTGTGCTATATTGAAGGATATCAATATTTAGGGATCCACAAAATTTCTAAATCGGCGCAATTGTAATTTATATAATTATTTATCAATGCCTTAAGCAAAATAATAAAATGTTCATTGTGCAACGAGTGGCACAATTATTATAAAAGCACTTGTGCGCGCTTCTTCTCACAATTCAGAAATTTGACAATAATTTTAAAAATTCCAATTAGATTTTGAACTTAAATTATAAACCAACTTTACAATACAGACAAAGTGCTTTTATAATCAGCAAGAACTAGGCCTTTCAGGCTAGTGACTTTTCATTTTTCAAAAAAAAAAAAAAAAATTACAGGGGATTGGGCATTTTAGGACATAATTTAATAATAATAAAAAAGTCTCCATCTAACATCAATTTAGTAGTGAGAAGTCCGTATTCTATTTGCATTTGAAGTGTTTATAAATCGGATATGTAATCACATTCAACAGAGCTACAAACAAAGCATTTACACATGAATGCTAACAAGGTTTAGTGGCATCTACCGTAAACAACGTTTGTTCTATTTAGCCGTGTAGGTTAAAATCTAAGTGAAGTTGGATATTAAATTTGTCTTTGATACTTAAAATATTAAAAAAAAATTTAATATCAAATCTCGAAACAAGATTCCAAATTTCATAATTTCCTTCGAAATTCCGAAATTTTCCTGTTATAGAAAATTTAAAATATACAAGGCGTTTTTGTATTTATCCTTTATTTTTAATATCGAACACATTATATTTTTATTTATTGCTAAAACGTGTCGTTAGCTTTCGCAAAAATTTATTTATCTCTAAACTAATTTACGAAAATACTTAAAATTTTTTTGATTTCTCCTTCTATTTTTTTTTTTTTTGCTTTATAGCAAATAGGTCAAGCCGATAACTTATGTGTATATGAATGTATGTATGAATCTAAATATATCGTAAGCACAGTAATTATTATCCTTGGAAAATACCCCAAATTTAAATCTCCCCCAAATATTTCTACCCAACTGAATTTGAATTTCACTTATTTAATAAACACATCATGAACCTTAATTTTAATGATTCTAATTCCAACAAGCTGCCTTATTTTCATAATTACAAGCAAATCCAATTACTCACAAATTCACCCTTTTTAAATAGTTTTTCTTTAAAATGAAACAATGAATTTGTGAGCCTCTGCCAAGAACCATAAACAAGCGCTGATTTTGTTTTCTTTTAAATATTTTTGTGCAAGCCAAAATCAGAAGCTTTAAAATGAACGTCCTTTTACAAAATAGAGTTCAGAAAAAAAAATTATAATAAACAAAGAAAACTGAAATAAAGTACATGTACAAAAAAGTAAAAGCTGGATAAGATGTACTCACCACATTTTTCCCACCAGCAAAAGATTTCGCCATCCATGCACAAACAAACCTCACAGTTATCCAGACGTGGTATCTGTGGAGAAGCAAAAATATGCCGTTGAATGAAATTTTCATAAAAAAAAACAACAACAAAAACAAAAATAAATTTGAAAATATAGAAATTGGTTGAGGTACAAAAAAAAACTGGCATAAAACTGAGACGAATATTTAAATGCATTAAACAAAAATTTTTATTTGAGAAAAAAAGTTAAACTAAATACATGAAATTGTTGAGGCCGTTAGAAACCAACAAAAAATTATGTATGTGTTTTTGGAAAATACATGGATTTATTGTATTTTAAATCTTTCAGATTTGGAAAAGTTTAAGCATTAATATGAACTCTGTACATGTACAGAAAAAAACATTTAATTTTTTTTTCAATTAAACCTTTAATTAAAAGTATAAAAAAATTTGATTAAATATTTAATTTATTTAATTCAATATTTAATTGTTTTGTCGACGAAGTGTGGATCCCCTATATTTGGTATATCTAACAGTTTGAGTTTTACCGAGATATACTCGATTTACAGAAATTTTAGAAACATGGATTCTCTAAGGGATGACTACATCGTCCACTAAACCCTACGTTGACTCCTTCCTAAAAAAATGTAGCTTTTCGGTCATCCCTTTGTAGAGGACCACTTCGTCCACAAAACCCAATGAATTTTTTCGGCCTACGTTGACTACTTTCTAAAAAAATACGTTTAAAGCGGGTGCTTTGATTTTTATATGTCTACAGAGCACTGTTAACATGCTAACAGAGCTCTGTTAAATTTAGTGGTTCATGTCTAGAGTTTTATATTTTAAAATTTAACTTCATACACATCTTTAATCAATGCAAATTATTCGACAAATACCGTGAAAATTCTAAAATCACAGATAAAAATTTATAAGGTGGCTCTTGTAAAGAATTGTTTGGTGAAATGAACATTTATGCTTTTTAAGGCAAATTGTAAGAATGGGCGTTAACTATTTTATCTAAACTCAACTTAACTTGCAGTATTTGTAAAAATAAACAAATAATTTTTATGTTGCGTCACAGACCACAGGGCGTTTCTATTAGAAATTTGTTAAATTAAATTTTCTATGAAGCAAAAATTTCCAAAAAAAAATAATATAAAGCACAAATTACACAAAAAAGAGTTTTTGTTTGTTAACTTCATAAAACTTTTATTAAAGAAAAACATACTACATACATATATTTTATATGAATATAAAATTAAGAATATTTTTTTATACTTTTATGGAAATTTACCTTTTGGCCGTGTGTAAATTTTTGTCCATTAGTGAAACATGATGCAGCACGTGGCAAATGTAATTCATCTAAAGTTTCTGTAATTGTTGTTGGTGAAGAAGCTGCTTTTGTTGCTGTTTCTTCTAGCCAATCATTGCGTTCATCATCATCATCGTCATTTACTACGCTCAACTTATGACCGCCATTATTTTTCATTTTTGTTGTTGTTGTTGCTGTTGATATGTATGTTGAACCGGCATCATTTGGTTTTCTAATTTCAACTCTTCCTACACTTTCGGGACTATGAAAACCCTTTAGATTTTCCAGTTGTTGTTGTTGTTGCTGCTCCGTTTGCAACATCTGTTGCGATAATAGACGTGTATCATATTTAGCTTGAATTTGTTCGCTATCCAAATCATAGAAACTTTGCTCCTGATCATCAAAATACTCATATGGCACTGGGGCATTGTTGAAATAGAAACAAAATAAATAAGAAAAAAAAAAAATAAAAACAATTTGGCATATTTTTTTAAACAAACATTAAATTTAAATTAGTATTTCTCTCTACCGCCCACACCGAAATGAAAGCATTTATATTTTTGTTATATATATTATTTTATTTTGCATTTGACTTGCTTACTCACCTGCCCGAACCAGTGATGATGACAATTGTGTTGTGCCAAACATGCAGGACACACAACAAATCCATATACAAATTATCCTTTGAAAATGCCACATTTTATTTGTCTGTAGAGTTGTTGTGACTTGTATTTATTTATTCGTTTTGTAGTCTGGATAAAGAATTTTCTGCTTTTTTTTAGAATTGATGTTTTGAAAACTTTTATGGTCTTTTATTTGTAGATTTTTATATGCTTTTTTAATAAAATGATATGACTTTAGTTTTTAGCTAAAAGCATTTCGGTTTATATGTTGAAACTGTAAAAAAATAAAAACATTTAAAAATTAGTTTTTAAAATGTATTTTGTTATTAAGTTTTAAATAGAGATTTTTAGAAATAAATGTAAAAGCATTTAAGCCAATTGTGGTACGAACTCGTTGCTATTGGTTTAATTAATTTGAAACAGTTTAGAAATGTGCTTTTACGAAAATAAATTAAATATCAAGTAAATGACTATATTTTGCAAATTGAAAGGGCATAGATTTTTACAGGCAGTTTTAAAAAAATAGAACTCTCTATTAAGTTGCTATATTTGAATTAATTCGATAAAAGAAGTTTTATTACAAAATCTCAGATAAAATCACATAAAACTTAAAAGGATCAGATTAAGATAAACAAATTATTTGATGTATTGTATTCCTAGTTTTATAATAACAGGTTTTCCAATAAGATTGATATGATTTCTTTAAAAAAAACACACTTATTGTTAAGGAAAATCAACCCGTGTGGAGAGGTGGTAGTCTCCCATCGGGCGCGTCCCCAGGTGGCGGATAGGGGTAGAGACATGCCAGTGGCTCATTAATCAGCAAATGGTTATTAAGTCAAAGGCATGACTCGGGCCAGGCTTAATGCCACGTGGGCTCAATACATCAGGGGTGCACGTGTTATTATACCAGGCCGAGGTCTTAGGTGGATTCTAGCCAACCGAATGAAACATGAAGGCACTCGGCTCAAGCAGGCAGCTTATGCTGGTGCTTGGGATGAGTGTGGTCATGATGGAGGGTCATCCCCCTGCGACCCCTGAGCACGATCGGCATTCAATTTATGAATGAGCTCTTGCTGAGGAGTTGTTGCACGACTCAGGGTCGGTGGCAATTCACACCCTTAGGTGGTCTTGCGGCCCGCCAAGGATCGCGGGTATGACTCACCTACACCATCATGACGGTGGCTAGGAATTTTTACCGGACCCGCGGACCAAAACAATGCTACCCCACTTGTAAGTGCAAAGGTGTTTGGAAGTCGTGCCGAGGCCTGGATGGCCAGTAAGTGGATAAAGAGAACTGGTCGTTAACGACTCCCCTCCGATGCCAGGGCACGGATCGGTTGTAAACAATCAGTTGCCTAATCCATGTACGCCGTCCCTGCATGGATCGTCCAACCCCTTACGCGCTCACTCGTGGGAACAAAATTAATTACATGGAAAAAAATAAACAAAAAACTAACAAACAAACAAACAACAAACAAACCAGCAGCCCTGTCGCTAGGTAGGGCTAGATTGCAGCGGAGTGTGTCCAGGGATGAAAGTCCAGGCACCTCCGCGGCTGGTAAAAACCTAGCTACAAATACTAAAACGGGTACGCCGGCTGAGAAAACCTCTGCTGCGCCTCACGTACCCAAAAAAACACCTGCTGGTGTGCCGGCTGTGGACAAACCAGCTGTGCCAACTGCACCAGCAAATACAAAACCTACAGGTGCGCCGACTGGACATGCTCCAGTTGTGCCAACTGCACCCAAAATCATCGTTGCGGATACGCCGGTTGTAGCGATGGCAACTGCGCCTGATGTATCCGCCTCGACAGGTTCAAGGGAAAGAAAGTTCTCGTCCCGTAAAGCCATATCCGAGTCACGGGCCGCTCGACGCTATATCGAGCGGTTTGGTAATAAGACGGCGGCGGAACTGACTAGCGCGGAAAAATCCTCGCTAGCTTGGGCCAAAACACATCTGGCCGCTGTAGACGGATCTTCTCCTGAGGGCGCAGCCAAACCGGCTGCAATTGCTGGCCCGAAAAGGCAGAGATCAGGAGAGGACTCGTCTCAGCAGCAGATGCAGCCCTCAAACAAGAAACAGAGACAGGTGGACGGCAAAGTCATGAGCAGGTCTTACAGCGAGGTTGCTAAAAATCCGCTGATAAGAGCTGTTCTTGATCGCAGCAACAGCGACGGATCAATCGATCATGCCCAATGGGGATTGATTTGTCAAAGGCTGCTTGACGTTTACCTGCGCAGTACCAGCGAGGCCCAAGAAACCTCGCCTCAATTCACGGACGCTGGCTGGGTCCAGGGCCGTGTCAAATTGGTTTCCTGTGCGGACGAGAGGTCGGTCACCAAGCTAAAGTTGGTGATCGAGTCTCTTGGTGAAGTGTGGCCTGGAGCGAGATTGGAATTGGTCCCGGTAAACGAGATTCCTCGTAGACCGAGAGCAGTTGCGATTATTCCGGCAGAGCCGCATGATCCAGAGGCTATCCTGGGCATCTTCCGTCGTGCGAACCCTGCCCTACCAACCAGTGATTGGAAGGTGGTCAAGGTTTTTGGGGCGGAGGGTGCTCGTAGGAAGGTGATCGTTGTCCTGAACAAGGAGACGTTGCCTCTACTTCGGGACAGACAGGGCCTGGTTTTCTACGGTTTCATGGGAATCAGGCTCTGTGTGTACCGCGGTGATGGCGAACGCGATCCCGCAAACCCTAGCGGCCAAACGAAGGGGCCAACAAAAGCAGCTGACAAGCCAGCCGGCACGGAGGTCATAGGGGACTCCGCGGATTCGGTCACTTCAGGATGCTCTCAATCAACAGCAGGTTTGGTTGGGGATCTCCTGGAGGGACTCATTTTCGGAGATGACGAGGACGCACTCCTGAACCCGAGTCAGGGAGATGCCGAGGCAAACGTCAACTATGACCCCGACGCGGACAATGGCGAAGGTTCTGCAGGTCAACCTGCATCATTCTAAGACAGCGTCAGCTGCATTAACCCTCCGCCTTTCAGAAAAAGGGGAGGACATTGTGCTGATCCAAGAGCCGTGGACCAGACACGGCAAAATACTTGGACTCAGCACCACTGGCTACAAGCTGCTGTATGCAACGCAAACAGGTAACAATGACAAAAACATTTGATCCTGTATCCTAGCAAGAGCAAATCTCAATATCTTCATTCTCTCTGATTTTAGTGATGAAGATACTGTAACCGCAGCATGGGAGACAGGAGGATCCTCCATATGGATTCTATCCTGCTACATGGCGCATGACCATGTGGACCAACCACCACACAATCTGGTCCACAAGATGGCACACAACGCCAATCTGAAAGGCATTCCAATCCTACTGGGTGCGGATGCAAATGCACATCACCATATCTGGGGTAGCTCAGATACCAACGAAAGAGGTGAGTGTCTATTTGACTTTATTATTGATAATAACTTAGTAGTGTCAAATCGAGGTTCAGAACCAACTTTTGTAGTCTCAAACAGACAAGAAGTACTAGATATTACACTTGTTAGTGCGAGACATGCTCATATAATTAGGGACTGGAGAGTCTCAGCTGACTGCTCCTTTTCTGACCACCGCTATATTGAATTCAATATTAGTATTACAAACGGAAATTCCAAACTTTTCTTAAACAGACGCAAAACGAACTGGGAGGAACATAAGAATATCCTCACCACCATAATTGCACATCCTCCAATCATAGAGGAAGTAGCTGACATAGAATTGGCTGTCAGCAATCTAACTGATGCCTTTAAGGAAGCAACAAGAATCTCTTGCAAACCTTCCACACAACGCAAAAATAGTAAACCACCTTGGTGGTCTGCCAGCTTAGAGGAGTCTCGCAGAAGCTGCCGCAGACTCTTTAACGGGGCTAAAAGAACGGGTAACTGGGCTCTTTACAAAGCCTCATTGAATAAATTTAAGAATCAAGTCAGAAACGCAAAATGCAAGTCATGGAAAGATTTCTGCAACAATGTGGAATCCCTCTCCGACACTAGCAGGCTGCGTAAAATTCTAGCCAAACAACCGTCCGTACCTGGATTCATCCAGAAGCAAGATGGTAAATGGACTACTAATTCCTTGGAGTCCCTAGAAGCCCTAATGGAAACTCACTTTCCAGGCTGCTCTCCTTCTATGGAAGTACAAAATGCTTCCCCACCGGCCCGGTGTTTCACGAACGTAGAAATTACTACTGACAGACTTCACTGGGCTATAAAAAGTTTCCATCCGTATAAATCACCTGGTCCGGACGGAATCATTCCTGCAGATCTACAACATAATTTAGACCTTGTGACACCTTGGCTACTCACAATTTTCAGAGCATGTCTTACCTGGTCCCACATTCCGCAACAATGGACCAAATGCGATGTAATTTTCATCCCAAAAGGGGGAAAAGCATCGCACTCGAAGGCGAAGGACTTCAGACCTATCAGCCTTACATCTTTTCTTCTAAAGACTTTAGAAAGACTGATCGACGTTCACATCAGAACTATGACAATTGACAGCAATCTTTTATCAGCCAATCAACACGCCTACACCAAAGGCAAATCGGTTGAAACGGCACTACACTCGCTCGTAGGTCACATAGAAAAATCACTTGAGCATAAGAACTTTACTCTGGTGGCTTTCATGGACATTGAGGGCGCCTTTAATAATATCAATTCGGCTGCTATTATCCGAGCTCTCACGGAGCTAGGAATAGACCAGTCACTATGTCAATTCATCAAGAATTTGCTTGAATGCAGAGCCATCACATCTACCATGGGGGAAGCACGCATTACGAGGTACGCCCGCAAGGGTACGCCACAAGGTGGTGTCCTATCCCCTCTGCTATGGAATGTGGCATTAAACGTCCTGCTTAGTAAACTGGAGTCCATGTGCGTCAATACTGTTGCATATGCAGATGATGTGGCAGTGGCTACATCGGGCTTCCATCTTGATACAATCACGCACAGGTTGGAAGATGCACTTAGCGAGGTCAGTAAGTGGTGTTCACAGAGCGGCCTCAGCGTAAACCCAACCAAAACGGAACTAGTGCTCTTCACTAGAAGATACAAAATTCCCAATTTTACTTTACCAAAAGTAAATGGCACTACACTAGCCCTATCGGACAAGGCCAAATTTCTAGGCATCGTCCTTGACAGCAAACTAACATGGAGAGACAATCTTCACGCTCGTGCAACAAAAGCCGTAGCGGCAATATATGTTTGCAGGAAAGCCATTGGTCCCACCTGGGGTTTAAGTCCTAAAGGGATTAATTGGATATTTGAAACTATTATCAAACCAACACTCTTCTACGGTATTGCAATCTGGTGGAAAGCATTGGACTTGGCAACAAACCGACAGCGAATTGAGAAAACTCTTCGCTTAATGGCAATCATGATAACTGGTGCCCTTAGAACTACGCCCACAAAGGCTCTATTTGCTATGCTGGGCTGGCTTCCGGCTGACTTATTGGCTAGGAAGCTGGCACTACGCACTGCGGTACGACTTAGTACTATTGACGCATGGAATCATCGACCATGGGGTCATGCCAGCATTGTAGAGACCATCGGAACTATCCCCGATCTCATCGACCATTGCATTCCAAAACCTTCCTTTAATAGAATATTTAATTACTCTTTATCGGAGGACTTCCCCCCTACACCGCACGGGGCCCTACGAGTGTTCACGGATGGCTCTAAACGGGGCTCCAGGGTTGGAGGGGGTGTCTACATTGAAGAATTCGGGATCAAGATTTCCTTCAGACTCCCGGACGAATGTAGTATTTTACAAGCTGAAATATCCGCCATCAAAAAGGCTACAAATTGGCTGCGGTACTATCGAATAACAAACAGAGTTATTCAAATCATAACCGACAGCAAACCTGCA
This sequence comes from Lypha dubia, assembly GCA_947311025.1. NCBI lineage: Eukaryota > Metazoa > Arthropoda > Insecta > Diptera > Tachinidae > Lypha > Lypha dubia. The sequence continues at coordinate 56,274,054 of OX371264.1, forward strand.
ATAATTGCACTCTCGGGTGTGTACACAACATCCCTTCTTACCCTGGAATGCAGGAAATTACTCAACAATTTGGCTAATTATTCTAGTGTTACCCTTGTATGGATACGGGGACACGGGGAAAATATAGGCAATTTCATCGCTGACAATCTGGCCAGGAGAGGCACAGAGCTAGAGGCTGCTGATATTGACAATTTCTGCGGCCTTCCGCTCCTGGCCTGCTGGAAGCGAATTGATAAAACACTTTTGCAGTTGGCACAAACCAGATGGTTTAATGAGCCAACCTGCACCACAGCGAGGACACTATGGCCTTGCATAGACGTCAACAGAACCAAAAATCTGCTGAACTTTCCCAAAAAACAATTGCGCAATCTTGTGGCCACGATCACGGGGCACTGCGCCTTCGGAACCCATGCCAGACGCATGGGTTTACCATACAACGAATACTGCTTCAGCTGCAACGACGAGGAGGAAGATGAAAGCATAACACACCTCCTATGCCGCTGCCCAGCTATGGAGGATTACCGCCTTCGCTTTCTAGGCAACAGATCCTTCAGTACCCTCTCCGAGCTTTCAATTACGGAACTTGGCTGTCTTAGCTCCTTTATCAGGAGCAGTGGATGGTTCGCCCAATAGTAGGCTGACATCCTGCCTGTTATACTGCAGAATTCACCCTTTGCCTCGACTTTTTCCCACCTGTTCTTCTCCTGCTCTTCTCTGTCCCTCTCTTTGCCTATTCTTCTTCCGACTTCTAATCTCCCTTTACTACTCCCTCTATTACTCTCCTTCATTACAGGTAGCACAATGGGACCATGCAAGGACCCAAGTGAGCTGGAATCTAATCTTCACTTTACCAGCAACCTGCTAACCTAACCTAACCTAACCTAAGGAAAATCAAAAGTTTTTTATTTAATGTGAAGTACAATCGATACAATTAAGCTCTAAATAAAACGTCATTCAAATGGTCTCCAGGACTTCTTCTGCAGAACGAATTTGATGAACTCAATTTTCGACCTCTTTTTCCACTGAATCAAGTCGTATGTCATAAATGGCACTTTCAATATTTACTTGGAAAACTTGAAGATAGTCTGGTTTATTTCGAAAGACCAATGCCTTCAAATAACTCCACAAGAAATAAACTAATGGTGTTAAATCACAACTTCTTGGAGGTCATTCAATACATAATTTCTTGAAATAATCGAATCTCCAAACTTTTCTCGCAATAATTCAATTGTTGAATTTGCTGTGTGCTACGTAACTCCGTCTTGTTGAAACAAAATGTTGTCAAGATCAACTTCTTCCAATTTCGGGCATAAAAAGTTGATTATCATCGTTCGATTGTGATTTGAGACAGTCCCAATTGTTGAGAACGTCTTGGAATCGACAAATTGCGGTCTTCAGCAACCTTTGCCTGAACGGCAGCAATATTTGCTTTACTTCGAGCGTTTCTTTGTCTTATTGGCATTTGAACATTATGTTAAGAAAATGTACAATTATTACGACCATAAATTGGCAAAAGCGCACGAAAAGTTTCAATTGGAGAACGATTATTTTGATAATAAAACTGAATAATTTGTAAACGTTGTTCTTGCGTATATCTATCCATGATGAAATTGTCAACTTTACTGAATATAACGAAAACCAAATGACAGATCGTGACATATTACAAATGGCCGAAACGATACTTCAAAATCATATCATCCCTATTGGAAAAGCTTTTATATATATATATGATTCTACGAGTACTTTCGTAATTCTCATTTCAATAAATTTGTCTGTCATTATCACCACCAGAATGTAGGCATATAAAAAAGCTAATAACCTACAATAAATTACAAGGTTTCAATTGAAAATTTCAAGCTGTAAAGTTTAACTCATTTTTTTTTTTTTTTTTTTTTTTTTTTTTTTTTTTTTTTCTCAGTTTCAACTCTCGCAGTGTACAGACGCGTTTTATAATCGTCGCAACTGAATATTAAAATTATAAAAAATTTAAAGTCACAAAAAATACAAAAACAAAACATTTATTAAACAGTTATTATACTGGTTTTATTTTATTTATTTTTTGCTTGTGTATACATAAATATTTGCATACACAAACTCTTATAAGTGAAAAAAACAAGAGAACTCTAAATGAGTTCATCTTCTGGCAACAACAACAACAATAAACCCACAAGCAGTAGAAATGCTTATTTAACTTTTGTTTCTGATGACGACAATAAAAAAATTGAAATAAGCACAAACCTGAATTCTACACAAAACACAACTATTCGTGCGCGATCATGCTCTCCATACATGTTAAATAGTGATCAAGAAACAACAACAATTGCACCTATTAGCAAACTTGTCAGCTTAGCTGTACAAGCAAACAAACAAACAATAAATACCCAGGTGACCAACGTGCACAAAATGAATAAAATTATGGATAAAGTAAGTGAAAATAGTGATAATAAAATTCAAACAGGTATGGATAGATACATAACTGTGTTAAAAAGGGGAAGAAGTCCCAAATCTGCTCAAATTGCGTCAACGGCAAAAGTTCCCAAAGATGGGAAAAATATAAAAAATTCCGAAAATCGTTTCGCGATTTTAACTGAACAAGGTGATGAAGTCACAACTAATACAAGTTTGAGTAAACCACCACCGATTTATTTAAGAGAACAGAACTCCAGCTTTCTGGTAAAAAGCCTTATCTCGTTAATTGGAGAAAATGAGTTTTACGTAACTCCAATCAAGCGTGGGAAAATTAATGAAACAAAAATTCAGGTATCTAAAGAAAATAATTACAGAAAAATAGTCTCAGACTTTGAGACTAAAAATAAAAATTTTTATACATATCAGCTTAAGAGTGCTAAAGGTCTAACCGTTGTAATAAAAGGTATAGATTCTAGTGTGGATCCAGAAGAGGTCAAGTCTGGCCTTGAAAATAGTGGATTCAAGGTGAAAAATGTTTCAAACATCAAAAATAGAGAAAAAATCCCCCAACCAATATTTAGAGTCGAGTTACAGCCAGGTGACATAAAGATAAAAAAAAATGAATCCCATCCAATCTATGATCTAAAGTATTTGTTACACCGGAGAGTTACCGTTGAGCAGCCACATAAAAGAGCTGGACCTATCCAATGCCTGAACTGCCAAGAATTTGGGCACACGAAAACTTATTGCAAGTTGCCTACAGTCTGCGTTGTATGTGGTGAGCTACACAGTACCGCTAACTGTGACAAAACAAAAGGTGATCCCAAGGCGAAAAAATGTGGCAATTGCGGCGGAAATCACACTGCCAACTATAGAGGCTGCCCTCTTTACTCGTTTTTTAAACGCTCCTCGCACAAAAAAGAAAATATTATTCCCGCTCAGCCTATCACACTTTTAAGCTACCCTCAGTTACCTCAACCGTCTACCAGCCAGCAACAATATTCAAACGTATTGAAATCAAACGCGACTATTGCTCAGCAACAACCTAATAATAAATTTTCATACGCTAACATTTTAAAAAGTAACCACAATACAGCGCAAAAACCGGTACCAGTAAGCGAAGCTCCAGGGTCTAATTTTAGCCGTATTGAAGCCTCAATTGAGAGCTTAATACAAACAGTAAATACTTTTACTCTCAACATGTCCTGTATGATGCAGGAAATGTTGAAAATGCAGTCTACTTTGTTGCAGGCTGTATTAAGCAAACCATGAACTTGAAAATATGTTTTTGGAACGCAAACGGCATCTGCCAACATAAAAATGAAATAGAATATTTTCTTCTGGATAAACAAATCGATGTTATGCTTATCTCAGAAACTCATTTGACGTCTCGAAGCTATTTTAGAATTAGTGGATATAATTTCTACGACACCAAGGATCCTCGAGGTAGAGCTTGTGGTGGCTCGGGAATTCTAATAAAAACGCGAATAAAACACTACCTGTTAAATGAATTTTGTGAAGATTACCTTCAAGCAACAAACATCTGCATTGAAAATTTTTATCAAAAACTTGTGATATCATCTGTTTATTCTCCTCCCAGGTTTTCAATTTCAGAGAGTCAATATACCGCATTTTATTCAACACTGGGTTCCCGTTTTCTAGCAGCTGGCGACTACAATGCTAAACACACATTTTGGGGTTCACGTTTAATCAGTCCCAAGGGTCGTGTTTTGTTTGACACAATTTCAAAAAAGGGCTTTAATGTAGTTTCAAGTGGTCAGCCAACATATTGGCCAACGGATCGACAAAAAATTCCTGATATTATCGACTTTGGAGTTATGAAAGGTGTGCCCAGCGAAATGATTGAAGTTGAAGCATCATTGGATTTATCTTCAGATCACTCGCCTACTATTATCACTATTTACTCACACACAACTGCAACATCAACATGCGATTTACCGCTGACATCTGCACGTATTAACTGGCTGAAATACAAAAAATATTTGAGTGCTCATTGCACGGAAAATATGCTGTTGAGAACACCTACTGACATAGAAAATTCTATTAGGTTGTTTGAAGCACATGTTAATCAAGCTGCTCTTAATGCTTCTTCAAATCAACCAAATCAACAAGTAAGATTCAACAACATTTCTTCTGTAGATATAGAAAGGCTATTGACTGAAAAACGGAGAGCGCGACGAGAATGGCAACGTTACAGATCCCCCCAGCTAAAGTTAAGGCTAAAGGAATGCACCAAACAGCTCAGAAAAGTTTTACAAACACAAAAAACAGCTTCGCTGCAAAAATTTCTTCAAGAACTCGATGCAACACCACAAACAGATTATTCGCTATGGCGTGCAGCTAGAGGACTTAAAAGGCCAGTGATTTGCAAACCTCCGTTACGAGATTCGAATGGTGACTGGGCAAGAACTGATGCTGAAAAAGGTGCTCTTTTTGTTAAGCACTTAGAAAATGTATTTACACCGAATATTTCTACTGATATTGTTGAACTGCCACCAGTCATCTCTTTACCAGAAATACCGTTAAGATTTAACATTGTGGAGATTGAAAAGGCCATCACTAGTCTTAACACCAAAAAAGCCCCAGGTGTCGACAAAATAAGCAACAAAATGCTTCAACAACTGCCTTATATTGCAAAAAGAATTATACTATTCATTTTTAATAGTATTCTACGGCTGCAATACTATCCTGCAGAATGGAAGGTTTCGATGATTATTATGATACCAAAGCCCGGCAAGGATCATACGAAGGTTGAATCCTATCGGCCTATTAGTTTATTGCCCAACATTTCAAAACTATTTGAAAAGCTGTATATGAGCAAGCTGATGCCTATAGTGACTAGAAGCGGATGCATTCCAGATCATCAATTCGGTTTTCGCAGACAACATAGCACAATTGAACAAACTCACAGACTTGTGAATGTTATCAGAGACACTTTCGAAAAGAAGAAATATTGCTCTGCGCTCTTTATAGATGTTTCTCAAGCTTTCGATAAAGTATGGCACGAAGGTCTTATACATAAATTAACGCAAAATCTACCCGCAAACATTGTTAGGCTTTTAATAAGCTACCTAAGTGAACGAAAATTTGTAGTTAGGGAAGGCAATTTCTTAAGCCCACCGCAGTCGATCGAAGCCGGAGTTCCCCAAGGCAGTATCTTCGGGCCATTACTTTATTTAATATATGCCTCTGACTTACCGTTAAGCAATAACATTCATACATCAACATTTGCCGATGATACAGCTTTTCTAAGCGTTCACGAAAATCCTGTAGAAGCTTCCCGCAATTTACAAGGGTATATATCCAAATTGCAAAATTGGCTCAAACAATGGCGTATTAAAGTTAACGAGCAGAAATGTGTGCACGTAACTTTTACGTTGCGCAAGGAAACATGCCCGCCTATAAAAATTAACACCGAGACCATACCGCAACACACTGTTGTCAAATATCTAGGCGTTCATCTTGATCGTCGTTTAACATGGAAATCGCATATAGACGCAAAGTTAACACAAATGAAATTAAAAGCAGCCCAAATGAATTGGCTTATTGGAAGAAATTCTATACTAAGCCTAGACTGTAAACTACTATTATACAACGCGATCCTGAAACCAATATGGTTCTATGGAATCCAGTTATGGGGCACTGCCTCAGCATCAAATGTCGAAAAAATTCAAAGGCGACAAAATAAAATTCTACGTACAATTACAGCAGCTCCCTGGTATGTCAGAAATCATCGGATTCATAAAGACCTAGATGTTCCGTTGGTGAAGACAGTATTTTCAATAAACGCTAAAAAATATATAAAAAACTTGAGGTGCACCCAAATGTACTTGCGCGCAATATTTTAAATTATAGAGGCCACACCCGGCTGAAAAGGAGGGATACTCTTTTTCTCAGCCGTACACGAGAGATGTAAAACAACATAAATTAACCGTTGAAATTAAAAATTTTGTTTAGCATTGGCTAAACTTATATTTAATATTTTTTTAGATTTAAGATTTGAAAAACTTATTGATAATTCAATTTTAATAATTAAAGATTCAATAAATAATAAAATTATCACAAAAAAAAAAAAAAAAAATTTTTTTTTTTTGCAAGTTTATCTCTCAATTAAAATTAAATTAATTTTAATTTTAGACCAATAACTAATTTTTGTGTTCATTTTATCTACTCTTAAAAAAAAATAATCAAGCTGTGTTTTACTATAATTAATTGCAATAAAAGTTTAGAACAATCACTTTTATAAATTTAATGAAATCTTAATTAAAGACCAAATTGAAATGCTTTTTATAGCAACATTTTTGCATATAAATTTAACAATTAATGACTTTTTCAACACCTGCGCAGGCCTTTCAAATAGTAGTTTCTGATTCTACTAAATAAAATAAAATTAAATTAAATTAAATTGATATTTAATAAATTCTCAAATGCACTCAAATAAACAATTAATTAAAATAAATGTAATGACAAATTTAGGAAAAAATATTTATTCTAAAAAGAATATGTATAAAATTTTGTAAAAATGAAAACCAATTAATTGTTCTACATTATAAATGTGTTTAATAAAAATAGCATGTTTATGTCATAAAAGATTTCTGTTGTATAAATAAATAACACAAGTAGAGTTGCTGTATACACTTAAAAAAATACATGCGCATACTTACTAGAATATTCATTCGAATAGTGTTTATTCGATTAATTAAACTGATGTTTGATAAAATATCACAAATCTTACAAAAAAAAAAAGATTTTTTCGAGCAAACATCAATATTTAAACAATTTTCATTTTAGGATAACTCAAATGTGAGGCAGCTTTTGTTCTTTTAATGCAGAATAATTTTTCATCTTAATTTTTGTGAATCAAAATCTAAAACACTTAAATCTCTATCTGATACTAAAGTTATAATAACAACCTTTTTAACTTATTCTTTATTATTTTGCTATTTGTTGAAGCAACTTGAAGCCACATTTGGGGTATCGTCTATTTCTCTCCACTTGATGCGGAAATTGGCGTAAATACAGAAAAATAAACATCTGCAAAAACTGTTGAATAGTAAAAAAATAAGTTAGAAAAATAACTAGTAGCTAAGCATCCATAATTATTCGCATTTTTTAAGCCTGTTGTATCTTCAAATGTATTATTATCGCGACTTTGCTGCAATAGAGTCATAACTCAAAAAATGTAGTTTAACAGAAAATGAGTCAAAGTTATTTGGTAAAGAATTAGTTAGGTTGGGTTTCGAGGGCCGTTACAGCTTCGAAAGTGACGCAGACCGTCTAGTTCTGGCAGAGTGCTCCTTAGCACCGGACAATGACATAGAAAATGAAGAACAGAATTTTCTTCTTCCTCATCGTAACAACACCTTCAGTAGTTGTTGCATTTTAGACCCATCGTTTTGGCATGGGTTCCGATAGACCAGTGCACTTGCGAGCACTGTCAGTAATAGTCTTGTGCGACATTTACCAATCCTGAGCAGATCTTGTGTCCTTTTGGTACTTTTAGTTGTTACCACTGCACTCTGAGTCTGTATACTTACAGCAAATGATGTTCCGACTCTAACATTGAATTTCTCATGGGTTATTAGAAATTTTACAATTGGCAACAATCTTTGTACTGAAATAAAAATTTTATATGTTCAACAATTCCTATTAGCTTTGTTCTACTTAATAGCTTTCATTTTAAATTTGTGTTTTCTTTTTGTTCGTTGTTTAATTTTCTAATGTTAAAAACTTTGGCATAAAGTTTTGCTTTAAACACAAATTTAATACAATATTTCAACAAATTTGATATATTTGAAATGCTGTAGACTTATTTGATTGTGCAAGAAGTCTTTTGAACATAATTGTGTAAAAGTACTAACAACTGTCGCCTTTTATAAAAAAAAAACAAATAGATATACCCGGTGTGCTTCGCTACAACTATTGTTATTAAATAAAACTAACATATATAAATACGTACTATTGATTCTTATAAAAGGTTTTCCAATAAGAGTGATATGATTTCTTAAAAAAAACACACTTATTTTTAAGGAAATTAAAAAGTTTTTTATTTAATGTGAAGTACAATCGATACAATTAAGTTCTAAATAAAACGTCATTCAAATGGCCTCCACGACTTCTTCTGCAGGAACGAATTAGATGAACCCAATTTTCGAGCACTTTTTCCACTAAATCAAGTCATATGTCATGTTCATCACAATTTCTTGAAATAATAGAATCTCAAAACTTTTCTCGCAATAATTCAATTGTGGCATTTTCTGCGTGGCACGTTTTGGAACCAAATGTTGTCAAGATCAACTTCATCCAATTTGGGCCATAAAAAGTTGGTTATCATCGATATATACCGCCAGGTTGGGGTTTCAGACAGTCCCAATTGTTGAAAACGTCTTGGAATCGACAAGTTGCGGTCTTCAGCATCATTTGCATGAACGGCAGCAATATTTGCATTACTTCGAGCGGTTCTTTGTCTTATGGGCACTTGAACAATATGTAAAGAAAATGTACAATCGGACGAATATTGCGACCATAAAATGGCAAAAATGCACGAAAAGTTGCAATTGGAGAACGATTATTTTGATTATAAAACTGAATAATTTGTAAACGTTGTTCTTGCGTATATCTATCCATGATTAAATTGTCAACACTATACAATGAAAAACAAATGACAGATCATGACATATTACAAATGGCCGAAACTTCACTTCAATATGATATCATCCCTATGGGAAAACCTTATATATTACTTTTGATAATTCATTATATTAGACCATAAGAGTTTTATTTTGTTTTTGTGATCTAGAGCTTAAATATTCTGAAAACATTTGATAGTTTCAGCAAAAAGAAAGCGATTTAACACAAAAGTCGAAGTGAGCAAAATAAAATTGTAACCGCCAGCAAAACCTTTCAAACAAAAAATTATTTTGAAAAACATTTTCTATTTTAGTTTCTAAGATATTGATTAGAATATTTATAATTACTTTGTGTAGATGGTAGGAGTTTTATGTTTTAGCGGTTTAACAGTTTAACGGTTTTACGCCTACAGTCAGAATAAATAGAACTCTGGCGTTTGCCTTGAAGCCATTGCTTGCGGAACACTTGGTCTAGGACGGGAAGTAGTTAACTGCTTGGACAATTAAACAAATGAATCATTGTAGCCACTCTCAAGTGAGTGATATTAAGTGAATTTCCGCTTCTGAAAAGAATTCCTAAATTTTGGTTTTCTACAAGCTTTTTTTATTCTTGGAGTAAACCACAAAAAATTTCAAAAAATATTCAATATCTTAGTTGCGGAGATCTGTGAATATTATTATTTATTTTGTAAGCGGTGAAACTTCCCCCACCCTCCCCCAAACAATCATATTAAAAAAAATTTCCTATTTGAATTTCTCGGGCATCAGTAAAAATTTGGGTCTTACATTATGGCATTCAATAAGGAAGATACAAACAAATGTGTATATAGATCAATACTGTATATATTTTACATACATACATATTAAATCGTACTTATGTTCGTTATCAAACGTCAAATATGTATTGAAATATATTTTGCACTTGCACTAACTTTCCCATTGCAAATCTAATTTCAGCTTGAATTTATTTTAATGTAAATGCATGAAAACTTGTGCACTCGGCAACAAAAGTCCCGCTAAAATATTGTTAAAGTTTTAAACACACATGCAAAGTTCTTCTTCGCCTTCTTCTTCGATGGCTCTAGACGTTATTTTTACCACTTTCGTTTACTTCCGCAATACTTATGCTTTTAGCAAAACTTTTTTTTGTGTCAGATAAAATCAGATACACATGTAACATATGTATGTGATTTGAGTGTACATTTGAACCCTGAAGTTAGAGGGGAAATTGATATTTCATTAAATTAAATTTTTAAATGCTTTTTGAACATTCTTACATACATGCAAATTTTATTGACTCTACATTGAATTTTTTGCGTTGTTTTTTGCCACTTAGGCTATGACAAAAACAAAAAACCTTCAAAAAGAAAGACTAAACTTAAATACAAAAAATAAATATTCACAAATAGTATGAATTAAATATGATAATTGTAGCCAAACTTTGTCCTTTATAATATGCGCTGAATATGAAGTTTGTTAAAAAAAAAACAAGAACTTTTCAAACTTCTTCTACTCGAATGACATTTTGTTTTAGCGAGATTTGGAGCAACGAAACAAATTTCTCCTAATGAATTGCAGTTTTATTTTCTACAAAGTAAAGAAATATAAACCAGGCTATATTTATCTTAATATCAGGCAAATTAGGTTCCACAATATATCCAGCGTTAATGGACAATTTTTCAGTTCTTATTTAAATAAAGGGTGTTTTTTATAATGTGTCACAACTGCTTTATTTGAGCACCCATTTAACATCTAATAGTTGCTTTTTGTTTAGTTTGTTTTGAAATTTCATTATGAATCCACTTAAACCAGAGGAACGCGTGCAAATTATTGAAATTTTGAATCAAAATAATTGTTCTATTCGTCAAACTCGTCGTGCAGCGGACGCTACAATTGATTTACTCAAAGAAACTTTTGATTTAAAAAAATAATTTCACGTAATGGCCCAATTAATTGGCCACCAAGATCGTGTGATTTAACCCCATTAAATTATTTTCTGTGGGGTTATGTTAAGTCACTTGTCTAATCCGATAAACCACAAATAATTGAACACCTTGAAATCAACATTGGAAGAAAAGTTGTTGTACGCGAAAAGTTGTTGTACGCGCCAATCGTAGCGGCCACATGGCAGAAATCATATTTAAACATTAATTTCATAAAATTTTCATTCCAATAAAGCCCGTTTCATTGATCTTAAAAATATATTTTCTTGTTTTATTATGATATAAACTTTTGTTACTCTATAATGAACACCCTTTACTTATTTACCTAATTTTCATTTAAATTTAAGTTGTATTTAGACGCTACTTCTATTTTTTAATCTTGTTTAATTGTTCTTTTAATTGTTTTCAAAATATGGTAACACTGCTTAGAACAGCTGATTAGAACAATTAAGAAAAAATTAAAAAAAAAACACACATTTTTATTTCAACTAGAAATAAAAATAACGAAGAATTACTGAAACGTTTTATAAAGTTTGAACGTGTTTAAAAGGGTAGTAGCGAGAAAAGAAGCCACAAATTTTACGCAATTTGCCAGTAGTCACAAATTGTTCATTGACTTTGTTATAAATAAGAAAAACAAGAAGGCAAAAATGTATGGATATTCCGCACAAAAAAAAAGAAAAATGAAATAACATCAACCTTTTGTCTTAAAAGAAAAAGGGTAATCATCAGACCGCCACGCAATAATGTAATTTTAATATTTTTGACTTGTCTTAATTGGTGTATGTTACATCATGTTTTGTCTCACTCTGTGTGGGTATGTTGTATCTCGTTTTGGTCGATGTAGGTTGTCTCATAAGAACAAATATTCTGTTGTCGTATTAGTAAAAAAAAAAATGTTTTCTCTTACGTCGGTAGGTTGCTGCCTAAAGGTATAAACACATTCGCCACAGAAGGCTACCGACTACCATCTGTCAAAATTAAAACACATGTGTGGATATGAGAATGATTATATTGAAGACAGCAAGGCAGCACGGCAACAGGTTTTTGTCCATGCTACTTTTGTCGTGTAGTCGAAATAAACTAATTTCTATTTCCGATGGCCACAAAACCAGAACAGTGTTGATAATATACCAAAATATGTAAAGCAAATTAGTGATTAGAAATATATTTTATTGTAAAATAAAAAAGAAAATTTATTGTTATATAAAATATTGACCTGAGTCAAAACATTGTTAAAGATTAAAAAAACTCACAGTATAATAGCCCGTTTTTGTTTAAAAATTTTTGTGTAATTTTTTCGGCGCTCTCTCTTGATTCCGCTATTACAGGGTTCAAAACTTTAATATATTATTGATCATAAGTCCTACAATATAGAATGAATATAAACGAGATAGGTATCATTTCAAAATGCTCTAAATAACTCATTTAATTCTTAAAATCATCATTAAATTAGCATAACTTACTTATTTCATCGGTGACAGCTTTCAAGTATACACCAAATAAAATCATGGTAAGTTCTCTGTAAAGGTGAGAAGTCAGATAAAAAATTTTAAAATTGAATTTCACTCGCAATGGGTAAATTGTTTTAAAAAATTTGTATACCAGTCTAAAGGTATTTTAGAGAAGTTTAGAGTGATATCCACATCGCTTATATCCGTTCCATATTCTAGGTGTTATGGCCAATAAAAAATAAGTTTTGAACCCCGTAACTCCGGAGGCAAAAGAGATCCATGAGATGAATTTTTTCCGTTTATGTCAAAGCGAATCCATACATAGTGATGTGAATGCCGAATTCAATTCGCCCCAGCGAACTTTAAAAAAGTAAAAGCGCTAAATATGCACCACTGTAATATACATAAATTAATCGTTGCAACAATTCAGGATCAGCTGTTTACTGTGTATCTGTCGTTTCCAAAATAATTAAGTAGATGGCTACAACAGTAACAGCTAAAACGGTAGCTAGCAGCATTTGTAGTCTTGTGTTCGTGTAGTCTGCTGTGGCGAATGTGTTTATAGCTTAAGTTTTAAGTATTATTTAAATATGCACTAAAAAAAAACAAATTAGTATATAAATATCAAGTCAAAAACTGGACCTAAGAAGACAACAAATATTTTTATACCCGTATATGTGGGTTGAAATAATGTTTAGCAACTTTATAAAGAGTTTGACAGCAAGTGTTTTTTGGTATGATAGAATTTTTTTAATAATAAACATAATTGAATTGAATTAAAACTCATAAATATTTTTCATATAATAATAATAATAATAATTTTCAATAAAGATATAACAAAAACTCTACAAATTTGGGGGCTCAACCAAGAAACTAAGACGAAAATTTGAGTAAAAATATTAAAAAACGATGGCTGCTTTAGGTATGTTTGAGAGAGTACGTGAAAATCTGCGACATACAAGAAAGGTAAATATTGTGGCTTTACATAAATTTATATACGAGTACGAAGGTGATCGGTCAAATCGGACACGATTGAGAGAATTTGATGGTTTTGACTACAACGAAAATGACGATAAGTATATAAAGAAGGCTGCATACATAGAAAAGAATTTAACTTTGGCAGACCTGACGTCTATTTGCAACATATTGTGTATTTGCTACAACGAGGAAGATTTAAAACTATATATTTTTAAACAACTGAAAAAGAGGACCTTACTCAACAAAGGCCTTCACGGTGAAGACGAAAATGATGACGACGACGCAAGCAGCGGTGAAGACGAAGCTGCATGCACCAATGCAAGACGGGGCAATGTATTGAAATACCAAGAACAACAAGAGCGTGAGAAATTGGCTGATGACATAAATGGAAGTTTTCAGTCTTTTGAAAATAACATCTGTGAAAACATAACTACGACGCGAGCGTCACAGACACAAGCTTCAAGATTTGCAATGAGTTTTCGCGATATTGAAGACTCAATAAGAACATTTGATGGTAAGGCGAGTCTACCAGTCGACGTTTGGGTGGAAGAATTTGAGGAGACTGCCGCTATTATGCATTGGGATGATTTTCAAATGTACGTATTCGCGAAAAAATCAATAAGTGGGTTGGCGAAGCTTTATATTCAAGGTGAACGAGGCATAGCATCCTGGAGAAAGCTTAAACTTGCTTTAATCGACGAATTTAAAATAACAATGAGCAGCGCTCAGATCCACAAACAGCTATCTGAGAGAAAAATTAAAAAAGGCGAAACCGTACAAGAATACTTTTTACACATTAAAGAAAACGCGTCACGCGGTAATATCGACGACAACTCGATTATGCAATATGTTATTGATGGTATTAATGACTTAAGTGTAAATAAATCCATTTTGTATGGTGCTGGCAATATGAAAGAATTTAAAAACAAATTATCGTGCTATGAAACATTTCGCGCAAAATTAGATCGCCCAGACGAAAATAAATTATGCCGGGAAAAGTTGAACAATAAGTTTAAAAACAGTAAAGACTTAACGTGTTTTAATTGCGGCTCTAAGGGCCACAAATCAAAAGATTGTACGAGTAGAGAAAGGGGAACTAAATGTTTCCATTGCAACAAGTTTGGCCACATAGCTAAAGACTGTCCGGAAAAAACAGAAAACAACAAAAGTAATACCAGATTTTTAAAATCACAGAATCAAGTAATGACAAAGTGCGTGATTGTTGGTGACCGGGAATACACAGCTCTGTTCGATACCGGAAGCAAATTCAATATAATGACCGATGTTGTGAGTAAGAACTTGAAGTGTGCGAAACTTAGTAAGTCTGACTTTTATCTTGTCGGATTTGGTCAGAACAGAATAAAACCTGATGGACAATTAAAATATGAAATTAAAATCGATGATGAAATATACAATATAAATTTCGTAGTGGTTTCGCATAGACTTATTGATGTTGATGTGATAATCGGTGAAAATTTTTGCGAATATGCTGAAATCGACATTCGTCGAGACGGACTACATTTTCGAAAGATCGTAAAAGATACTGAATTTCCATTCATGAAAATAGACATTATTCCAGATGAAATCGATATCGAGGCTAGTACTACTAGGAAATCCCCATATTTTCGAGACCACGACGATTACCGCTGGCAGAGAGAAAAGTAGTTGAGGAGCAGATTGAACAATGGCTTAAAGAGGGTGTGATAGAACCTTCCGAATCAGATTTTAGTAGTGCCATAGTGATGGTAAGAAAACGTGACAGCTCCTTAAGATTATGTGTTGATTACAGAAGAGTCCATAAAGTAATCGTTAAAGATCGTTACCCGTTGCCACTTATAGAAGACCAACTTGATCGTCTACCAAACGCGAAAATATTTAGCTCAATCGATCTGAAAAATGGATCCTTTCACGTTGACGTTGCAGAGCCGAGCCGTAAGTATACATCGTTTGTCACCCATAACGGCCAATATCAATTTAAGAAAGTGCCATTTGGATTATCGAACTCACCAGCAGTTTTCCAGAGATTTATCAACGTAATTTTTCGTGACCTAACTCGAAGTGGTGCTGCCTTGCCTTATGTGGACGATGTTATTATTCCAGGTAAAGATGAAGATGAAGCCTTAGACAATTTAAAGAGGGTAATGGCGCTTTGCAGAGACTATGGCCCATCGCTCAATTTTAAAAAATGCAAGTTTATGAAAAAGAAAATTGAATTCCTTGGATACGTGATTGAAAATCAACGAATTTATCCATCGCCTGGTAAAATCCAAGCAGTCTTGGAATTTCCGGTACCAACGAATTTGAAGCAGTTACAAAGTTTTTTAGGCCTTGCCGAATATTTTCGGAAATTTATTCCAAAGTTTTCTCTAATCGCAAAAGATTTAAGCGACTTAACGAGGTCTAATATAAAGTTTGAAATGGGCAATCTACAATTAGTAGCTTTTAATAACCTGAAACACATGCTAACCAGCAAACCGGTTTTAAGTATATTTAACCAGACGAGCGAAACTGAAGTTCACACAGATGCATCGATCGAAGGCTATGGTGCCGTCCTAATGCAAAAATCTGATGATGGAAACCTGCATCCAGTCTATTATATGAGCAAAAAAACGACGGACGCAGAAAAAAAGTATTCAAGCTATGAGTTGGAGATATTAGCCGTAATCGAAGCGCTTAAAAAATTTAGGGTCTATCTACTTGGAATGCATTTCAAAATAATTACTGACTGCAATGCATTTACTAAGACGTTAGAGAAAAAGGAGCTCAGTACAAGAGTTGCAAGATGGGTACTCCTTCTGGAGGAATACGATTACGAAGTGGAACATCGCGCGGGCAGTAGAATGAATCATGTGGATTCGTTAAGCAGATACCCGGCAATGTTAATAGCAGAAGATAGCATTTTGGCGAGAATAAAACAGGCTCAATCGAAGGACGATAATCTGACGGAAATCATTTGTGATATTAGGGAGGGACGCAATCACAATGGCTACCTCATGAAAAGCGAGCGACGTTTTGTACAAATTGGTTGATGATTGTGAAGTGATGGTAGTGCCGAAAGGAATGCAAAGAGAAATCATCAGAATGGCTCACGAGAGAGGACATTTCGCGGTGAAGAAAGTAAAAGAGCTTATTCGACGCGATTATTACATTCCTAAGTTAGAGGAGAAAATTGAGTTTCACATATCCAACTGTATAGCGTGCATTATAAACAATAGGAAACGCGGGAAGCAGGAAGGCGAATTACACCCTATCCACAAGGTAGACGAACCCCTCCATACCTACCATGTAGACCATTTAGGACCACTTGAATCCACAGCCAAACGATACAAATACATTTTCGCAGTAATAGACTCGTTCACGAAATTTTGTTGGTTGTATCCAACTAAATCTACATCCGCCAATGAAGTAATGGCAAAATTAGAGGCTCAAAGTTTGGTATTTGGCAATCCAGCTCAAATCATTTCAGACAGGGGAAGTGCTTTCACCTCCGAAGACTTCAAGAAATATTGCCAAGTTGAAAACATAAAACATCATCTTATTACGACCGGCTTACCACGCGCAAACGGTCAAGTGGAAAGGTTAAACGCAGTCATCATATCCGTTTTATCAAAGCTGAGCACCAGCGACCCGACTAAGTGGTATAAATTCGTCGGAAAGGTGCAGCAAGTAATCAATTCAACATGCAATAGAAGTATTAATACGACACCATTTGAATTGCTGGTTGGTATAAAAATGCGTTCGCCAGACATGTACGAAATCAAGACGCTTATTGAAGATGAAATAGTTGCAAAGTACCGTGAAGACAGACAAGACATCCGGCAGAACGCCAAGGAACAAATCGCAAAAGTACAAGCTGAAAACCGAAAGTCATATAACTTACGCCGAAAGAAGCCAAATAAGTACAAAACGGGAGACATGGTAGCAATTAAAAGGACTCAGTTTGGTCCGGGTCTTAAATTGAAACCAAAATATTTGGGGCCGTATGAAATTGTGACTGTGAAGTCAAACGACACATACAACGTTATCCGTGCCGGAAATGGTGAAGGTCCGAGAAATACAACCACGTGTGCTGAGTTCATGAAGCCATTGTGTCCAACTGCTAGTTAGGATGAATTCGAGGCGAATTCCAGTCAGGACGGCCGAGTTGTGCGTTGAAATAATGTTTAGCAACTTTATAAAGAGTTTGATAGCAAGTGTTTTTTGGTATGATAGAATTTTTTTAATAATAAACATAATTGAATTGAATTAAAACTCATAAATATTTTTCATATAATAATAATAATAATAATTTTCAATAAAGATATAACAAAAACTCTACATATATTTCTTATTTAAGACCTTAAATCCAATAAATTACAAACCCAAATCACTAAAATATTGTCGATTTTTTTGAACCGTATTTAAGTGGAATTTTTTCGTTTAGTCTGATTTTGTGTTAATTGAAAAGGGGAAATAGACTATGTAAGAATTGCTGGGTATTTTGAAGAACAAATTTAGTTTCTAAACACACACACACAATTTTTAACATATCCCATGTAACTACTGCGAACTTAATATTTTTCCCAACTTTATTTTTTTATTTATGTTCGTCGAACTTTCTACTTCAATCGTAAATCAGTTTTATTTCACTACAAAAAAAAAACAAACTAGAAATTGGAGTGACATCAGAAGGATGAAAGTATTTTTATTTTTCAGATTCTTATTTCCTCTCAACAAATTTTATTTGTAGCGAACATATTTTAAAATGTTCGACATAATTTACAAAAATAAATGAAAAGGATATCTTATTTTACAAACAGGATATATTGATAAAGTAAATAATTTTTAATTAAATTAAAATAAATAAAAGAGATTTTGAAAAAGTGGTGTGTGTTCGAAATACATTAAATATGTTTTGTGATGTACAATGGGAGATTTTAAAAAATATGTTCTAAACGGACGTACGATTGCAATTAACTGCCTGGTCCACGATGTCGATCGACAACTTAAGCGAGCGACAGCAAGTCACTCACTATCGATCGCTTAAGCGCCCCACTAAATATCGACTTGTCGGTCGTCTGGCTTTACGTGCTTAACGTAATCATTGTCAAATGACTATATTGCCACATCAAATATTCCATGTTAGTTGAGCCATAAATATGGCCATTTGAACGTGGCACAACTACCAGGTATGCACACTTCGATAACAAGTACAACAAACAAAAAACAACTAGTATATTGTTGGTATAAAATACTCGCTTTTTTATTGAAACAATCAAATAAATTTAACAATTTCTTAAAAATGCTTTACAAACTGTAACAATTATTTGTGTATGCTGTAAAACTGTATCAGTTAGTATGCAAATTTGATCTAAAGCTATCTGAGTCAGCTGTGCTAGTCAGCTCACCTCTTGAATATGCCTTGCTTCAAATGTAAACACAAAACATATGTTTTCAATAAATCAATTTTGTGAAAAATAACTTATAGCAAAATAATTTTTTGGTATTGTGTATATTTTACAAATTCAACTAGAACCTGCATCTGCTTCAGATTTGCCTTTTTAAGGCTGAAAAATGTTGTTGGTAATAAATAATTATTAGCTGTACAAGAATATTTTTATCAAAATACATATTTATATACATGAATACCTACATACGTGTACATATCAATTTTCCATCATGAAATTTCTAAAATTATTTATAAAATAACCAACTTTTTATATATTTTGTCAAATTAATTTCTCAGTCGACAACCAAAAAGCAAGTGACTGATTTTGACAGTTGTTGTCGTACAATATTTCTTAGTGGGGCGCAAATTTGTACAAGAGTGCTTACGTTATCGCTCGCTTTGATTGTCGATCGACTTGTCGTGCTGAAAACTCTTAGTGGGGCGCAAATCAGCTGTTTGTCGTCACAAAAGCAAGCGAGCGATAGCGGTCGACATCGTGGACCAGGCAGTAAATTTCACATGACATTAAAGAAGTATCTTAAATCTTTAGTGTGTGAGAAACCATAAGATTTCAAAAAGGTTCATCTTGGTTTTATGAAAAATTTCTTACATATGCCAGCTTAATATTTTTATTCTAATAAAGCAGTTTCTTGCAAATTTATTTGCCAATTTATAAGTTCTAAAAAAACTTATGTCTGTGGGTTTTTACTAAGAGCTTCGGATATATGGGACTAAAAAGATTCTGTATTTTTAATGGACCAAGGTAACTCCACTTTTTTATGGGAAATACAAAATCTGCATCGGCTGTATGAAATAACGCCCAATGAAATAAGTTCCAATTAATTAATTCTTAATAAAATGGGTTCTAAAAAAAATTAAACAAGTCCAAAAAAAAATTTGTGAAATAAATCTTAAAGAGAATTAAATTATTTCTAAACATCATATAAAACAAGTTTCAACTTTTGGGACTTGCCTCATAATGAAATAACTCCCACTTAAAAAAATGAATTAAGTCCGAATTAAATAAAACCCAAAAAATATAAAATAAATGCAGAGTTTTTTATTGGCTCATGAAATATGTTGAAATGACGGTATCCAGTTTTCTAAATACTTTAAAGGAAAAATTTCTAAAACCATTGCTTCTCTTAGTGAAGGCTTTCTATTAAGCGGCGATGCTTGCTAAAGATTTTCTGCACTGTGTGGGTGTGTAAGATTATAGTGAAGTAAGGTATGCAGAAAATTTGTAGTAAGTATTGCTGTTTCAGGATACACCATGGTAGAGCAAATCTTTAGTAAGCAGTTTATGTATGTTAACTTGTGTTTGTTGTAATTACAAAAAAATTTCTGTATTGACCTGTCGCAAAGACTTTTTAGAGTAGATCAAAATTCGAAGCCGATATTGTAATATGAATTAATTAGTTTTGTAAATATCTCAAACAAAAAAATGATGCAATGCAGAAATTATTCAGTATGCGAAGCTGGGGAGCTACTCTGTAACGCGATGCGAAAAGAAAAGAAATATTAGATAAGCCAATTATACTTCCCTAATTGAAAAAATACCTTTCCTTCTGGTCTTATTTCATTTGCTATTTTATTTATAAGTACAGAGTTTAAAATGAAATGAATTAAATCCAAATATTTTGGTAGTTATTTCATAATGCAATAACTGCCAAAATGTATGGAAATTTTTTTTGGAACTTATTTCAAATCGAATTCGGTTTGACCGTTCGTGAGTTATAAGGTGACAACACATTTGCAACAATTTTTTATATATATAGATATGTAAGTCTCGTTTTCTCGAAGCGCCAATCTGCGATCACTAAAATGCATTCTCAAAAACAAGTTGACTTAAGCAAGTCAATTTTAAAAAGTTCTTGTCTATTTTCAGAAAAGTATTTCAGTAAAGACCTCTTAAAAAGCCATTTTATTAAATATCTGGGGCCAAATTACGGCATTCGATATCGATCGAAATTTATATATAAAATGTATTGAAATTTGGCCCTTGATTATTTTCTATGTATTTAACTATTTTTCATTTATTAATTCTTCTTTTTTTTCTTTTATCAATAAATGTGATATCATCCAAAGTTTTATGGTCTTGTTATCACAAGCTTTTAATATTTTATTGACAATTACTATAAAAGGTAAACCGAAATTTTGTGGAAATGCATAACATTTATTTATATTTTTCCTGGCATTTCTTGAAAACAAATATCCTTCTTCAGAGTGCAACAAGCAGTAAAACGTTTATTTATCACACACAATCTCACTTTTTATATCGCATTCACAAACTTTACTGTATTAAATTAAATTGCATTTAAATCCATCAACTTCATCATTAACATTTTTTTTTAAGGAAACAAAACTGCAGACACGGGCTCGTGTACATTCACATGCAAACATAAAATGTGTTTATATACACAACAAAGTATGTTTGGATATGTTATTGATGCATGCATGAATTGAGAACACATTGAATAGTGTACTCGCAGTTACGAGCACTCAAACATTAACAACTGAACGGGAATGTTTCATTGTTACATGGATTTCGTGTTAAAAAGCTTGTTGAACTTTAACGTAAATTTGAAAAAATGCTCACATGCACACACGTTTAAAGGATTTTACGTAACATTAATACGAGTATTAGGTTGGGCCAGCCATACTGGTAAACTTGTTGACGTTAAAAATATTTAATTTTTAAATATTGCTCGCTGTTTAAATCCTTGCTAAAGATTTTGGTGTACCAAATCTTGAGCAGTTTAGAAGCTCATCACTAAATCAGTGATAAAAACATTTCAAATCATTTCTTTGAAGAAGAAAGCAGGAAAACCATTGTAAGGTTTCAATTATAAAAACAAATGTCAAAGCAATAAATATACAGACTAATCTCTGTAGTTGTAAGTCAACATTACTGTGCAACACAAAAATAATAACAGTGATCCTCGTAGAATTTTGAAAGGTTAAAAAGGTTTTCATTTACTTTATGTTAAGCACGTCTACACAGAAAAAAAAATAATCACAAGTGTTGTCAATAATACGACAACTACGGGTTTTCCTTAATCAAGTACAAAACTACTTATTCAAGCACGGATTATTCAATCATAAAACTCTTAATAAATAAGAAAATTACCGCTTTTATAAAGGATGTTTGAATACACGTCCAACAACATCATCTATCTAATTTAAAGGCGTAAACATATCAATCCTGTCGCATAATCAATTTCTAATCGGGATTAAAGTTGATCAATAAAAACCAAGAACACAAATTTTAATTTATTATTCTTGTTAATTTCTGCCATTGAACAGAGAGAGGCAGCTAAAAATGTGTTCAATCCTATTTTTAATCGGAACTGGTAATCAAAGTAATCCTAAAATTATTTTGCCAAATCATCAGTAGACGCCAACCCATATCCGATTGGAGAAGTTTAATTTTAATAATGATATCAAATTTAAAGAAGTTGCAAACCATAACGACCACAAAATTGGAAAAAGAGCTCTCTTTTGATAATTGGAGATATCCTTGCAAAAATAAAAACAATCGTCCTTATTCTATTTGGCAGCATCTATGTAACACAACAACATTTGTATCCCTTAAGTTAAATCGGTATTTTCAATGTCAACATTGAAAGTAATCGATTACTGTCAACATATTTTTTGTATTCTATAAAAAAAATGTGACGGCGACATGGCATTATATTGACTCCGATTTTGTCGTCGGTGGTTTTGGTATTGACGAAAATTTATTTTAATATTTATTAATATTTATGCAGGCTAAAGTTCGTAAATGTTTATAATCAGAGAAATATTAGGTAGACATTGTTAACATATTTCGAGCAACAAAGGAAAAATGTAATATTTATACATCCTTTTGGTGGATTTTTCAACAGCACTGGCTGAATAGAACAAACGCACAGTATTGCACAGCATTCATGTGCAAATGTTTTCAGTACTTGTTAAGTAGCTTCGTTGAACGTCATTACATACTCTATTTATACACAATTGCAAATGCACATAGAATACGCGACGTATTTCTACTAATGGATGCTAGCTGGGGAATTTTTTATTTTGTTTTTTTATTTATTATCATATATTGAATATTACAGTGTGGCCAGCGAATTATACCCTACAAAATTTAAAAATTTGTTGTGTTATTTTGTACTTTTTTTAAATATTAAAATTAAATGGCAAAATATAAATTATCTGGGCCTACAATTTTTATAAAGGATCCGTCCACGCATCCTATTACACCCGGGAAATTCGATTTTTCAATAAAACTTAATTTGGCTTCGGCTTTTTTCAGCTGCGTCATTTTAAACTTGATCCATTGTGGGCAAACTTTCGTTTCTAAAATACCTAGAGTTTCGGACAAAATTTTCGAAACAACAGGATGTGATAATCCCACAATGAAACCGATACCCACATTCAGGTGGTACGATTCTTGCGATAAAAACCGTAAAGTTGCTGGTAGTTTGATAGTGTTCGGAACAAAAGTTGGTTTATACAAATTTTCTAATGTTTCAATTGTTTGTATTATAGGAACCTCACATTAATCTCCAGGATATATTTAAATGCTTCTTTGTTCATCCGAAAACAACTTACGAAACGTTAAAGAAACCACCAAGAGTGTAACTTGCAATTATAAGACTTTGAATTTACCACTTACTTATCATCTGGCAATTTAAAGATGTTCGATTTCTACCTGAGTAGTCTTCTTTGCATTTTTAAATTTTTTTTCTTCAAGATTTCAATTGGAATTTGACACGATGATGAAACATATTTTATAGAAATATATTTTCCACCAAAAATTTTAATAAAAATTGTAAACAAAATAAATAAACTGTATGAATAATTAAATATGTGTTTAACAATTATCGATAAACAGTCAACGTCACCTCAACATGGTTTCAGAATATAAAATTAGTGTTGACGTGGTGTTGAAGTTGAGTAAAAGTGATGTTGAATCAAAATTAATAACGATATTGACGCCGCCAAGTAGAATAAGGGTGCATAACGTGTTAAAATTTTATGGTGCCTACAATCGTCTAATATTGAGCTTTTTTTTTTTTTGATGATACGTACGTAGGAAGTCCCTGTACTCGTGGTTTAGGGAAAAATTCCGAAATTTCGCACTGGGATTTTGTTATCAAAAATTAATATAACCACTCTTGTTTTATTGACAAATTTATTAATAACTTTTTAAGTTTTAATTGTTTTATAATTCCTTTCCTTAATATTTAAATTTTGGGCCACTGTTGCAATGAAATTTTGTCCTTGCAAAAGTATAAATACAAAGGTATAGTAAATGATTGCTTTAAAATTGTTTGGGTTTAATATTCTCTAAAATGCTGTTCACAATAATATTTTGTGCAAATGGCGTCTTAAAACAATGCGAAATTGACGAAAATTTCAATATTGAATACTAAAAACATTGAACAATTTAGTTTTACAATGCATTTGGAACATATTAACACAGGCCATGCCTTAGGCTAATAATAAATTTTGAAAACTGTCTTCCTACAATTTTCAGCCAAAATTTGAAATAAGAAACAATGTAATATTTGGTTCAACCAAATATTCATTGAATGGTTTTTTTAATTCGAAATCAGACCTGCTTTAATTCCAAAATCACACTATTTTATATTCCTATTTAATATGTTTTGTTGTATGTGTGTCTGTATGTATATATGAACTTACCACGGCAAAAAAAAAATAACTATAAATGTAGAATTGCAAGGCACATGGCAATTTTATTTTTCTAGTATTTCCACTTTTTTTTTTCATTTCAAAATTGTTACATTTTTTTTGTTTTGTTGCTTTCTTTTTCTATTATTTTAATGTACAAAAGAGTTTAGCATCCAACATAACATTTGCTTTTTTTCATACATTTGCTAAACTTTTGTTTCTCTTTTTATTATTATGGTGAACAGTATGGGGATTCGATTGGATAAATTTATTTTTCTAATTTACGTTGCGTTGCACAACCATATTGAAGCTCTTAACAAGTTTTGAAGGGAATTAAGGTACATTAAAAAATATATATATGTACAGTTTTCTATTCCATTCACAACATGCTTGCATGCACGCTCTTATTGTGAAAATGCAATTCAAAAATAGTTTATTGAATAAGAAGCAGAAGTAGAGTAGATAAGCTTTTTGTTCCTAGTGATCAATAAAAAAAACACGATTTTTTTGGGACTTCATCAACGAAAATGTTTTTTATACAGCGTTATTTTCACAAATAATTATTATACGAGATATTAAAAATTGTTAAGCAAAGGAGGATTTTCGCTGAGGTTTGCGTTCGGTTAATTTAGTTTTTCAATTAAATATTTGAAATAAAGAAAATAAAGTAAAACACTACTGGAACCATTAAACTTTGTTCAAATATTCTTATGAACTTTTTTAGGCTAGTTATCATGGTAATCATTTTATGGTAAAATATTTTATTTAATATAGCTATTTTTTCGATCTATTGAATTGAATTGCTGCAATATCACTTATACGCCATGATGTACATAAAAACTAATATGTGATTCTGTGCGTATGAGTAACATATTCAAATTTTGCTAACTAAAATTTGTGATAATTGGTATTTAGTATAAAATAGCTGCAGTATCTGTAACTGTGATAAAACCTTATATTAAAAAATCTTATTTTTTCGCATTTTAGGTGAATTTCTATTATTCTGTTATCTAAAAGCACATACATATAGTTTTAGTGGAAAATTTTCAAAACTTTATCAAACATTGGTTTGTTGGAATTCTTAAAATTTCAAAAAGTCTGGAATAAATTGAATACTTCGGAAAGCTTAAATAAAATGAAATTCGAAAAGTTCTCACCAGCTAATGCTGTATGCCGGATCACCTACTTTACTATAAATCTACCTTATATCTCTTTGCGTTTTGTGAACTGAATAAAAATGTAGCAAAAATGTTGATATCCAACGACGATCAAGAATTAATTAAAATGGGAGGTAGGTTGGATAATAGTTCTTTGACATCCAGTTGTTTTACCTTACAAAGACAATATTGTAAGATACATACAGGCTTATTAGCAATAACTAGGCAAAGGTTTTGGCCTTTACGAGGAAGACAGCTTATAAAGAAAATAGTAAACAAATGTTACAGATGTTTTAGAAAAGTTCCAAGAGAGTTACATAAGTTGATGGGAAGCATATTATAAGATCGGGTTATTAAGACTCGTCCGCTTTTAAAGGTAGGAATTGATTTTCTACGTCCTATTACCGTTCATTACAAAATTGAAGTACTGTTACATGTCAATGGCAATTTCATTCATTATTTTTGTTGTGGTACTCGATTCTCTTAACAGAACCATAATGACTAGTTTATACGATAAGAACTTATTTATTGTTTATTTAAAATTTGACCACGGTTAATTTTAAACATAAAATTAAAAAAAAAATATATCACTAAAATTTAAAATTTTTTATTAAAACTCGTTTAAATGAAAGGAAATATTTGCAAAAGTGCCAAACAAAAATCATTTTTAATTCAAACCAATTAATTTTCCGAATATAATTTGTTGTTAAATAATTCTGTAATTTCAATAAATCTGCCTAATTTCAGTATAATCAAATTCCATAAAAAAAGGGTACAAGATTTACCTCTTAACTCAATTACTAAGTGACCAGTGCAATGCCTTCATCACTTAAATAGTCCGATAACAATTAATACAATGTCTCACTAATGTACATTAGAGAAATAAATGATGTTGATTGACATGCTCTGGCCAGGGCTTGAATTAAGGCACCAATTCATTGTTCGCTTAGTAGTCAACGCGCTAACCACTTCAGCCAACACCACCCATTTGCTGTATAAGTAATATTTCAGAAAATCAGCGTAAATATTGCTCATACGTCCGCTTTAAAAAAAAAAACAAATTTACTTGACAGTGTTTATAAATGCTTTAAGTACGTACGAGTACATGCATAAATACATAATTCACATGAATGACCGGATACATTATATACAATAAACAAGGCTTAACCATTTTTTTTTGCATTTATTTAGTATAAAAATCTCCTATTAAAAAATGCTACAAAATATTTTAGTTTCTTTAAAAACAATTTATATTTTTCTCTTTTTTTAGCATTTTTACATCGAACTGAGTTAGTGTCTATTTTAAATATATTTTATAGTTGCACTCATACGCGGTGTATCGCTTATTATTATTTTTATTTAACTTTATTTATTAAAAAAAACATACCATATAAAAAGTAATATTATCAGGCTCAAGTTCAGTTTTATTGAATTAATGAAAATTCAAAATTACTAAGAGTTTTTTTGTGTTGGAAAATATTATTATTTATATCCAATCAGTTTTTAGCAGAACGTATCAGTACTGATTTCAAGGCCGCTACACCTCTCATCAGCGTTCAATTGTCCAACTTTACAAATTTCGTAAAGTGGATACTAATTGAGAAGAATATCAACTATTTAACCAGTTTTCAACAGAAATAGAATATGAGAATTAATTTTTAATTCAATTTTTATTCTACAATGAAACAGTGCTGGTTAGTACGAAATTCCCTCATTACTGTTTGGAACTAATAATCAACACAAACTCATAGTCCGTTATCATCAAAGTATTTTGCTTTGTATTTTAACGTTTTTGTTGTTTTTACTCTATATTAGGGAAATTCACATATTACTGTGACCCCTTTTTATTAGGGTATTTATAGCTCATGCCCAAGCGGAATTAATATTTTTATATTATTATTATTACGAATAAACGTAATTATTATTTGAACTTATATTGATTTACATATGAAAAGTAATATTATCAGGCTCAAGTTCAGTTTTATTGAATTAATGAAAATTCAAAATTACTAAGAGTTTTTTTGTGTTGGAAAATATTATTATTTATATCCAATCAGTTTTTAGCAGAACGTATCAGTACTGATTTCAAGGCCGCTACACCTCTCATCAGCGTTCAATTGTCCAACTTTACAAATTTCGTAAAGTGGATACTAATTGAGAAGAATATCAACTATTTAACCAGTTTTCAACAGAAATAGAATATGAGAATTAATTTTTAATTCAATTTTTATTCTACAATGAAACAGTGCTGGTTAGTACGAAATTCCCTCATTACTGTTTGGAACTAATAATCAACACAAACTCATAGTCCGTTATCATCAAAGTATTTTGCTTTGTATTTTAACGTTTTTGTTGTTTTTACTCTATATTAGGGAAATTCACATATTACTGTGACCCCTTTTTATTAGGGTATTTATAGCTCATGCCCAAGCGGAATTAATATTTTTATATTATTATTATTACGAATAAACGTAATTATTATTTGAACTTATATTGATTTACATATGAAAAGTAATATTATCAGGCTCAAGTTCAGTTTTATTGAATTAATGAAAATTCAAAATTACTAAGAGTTTTTTTGTGTTGGAAAATATTATTATTTATATCCAATCAGTTTTTAGCAGAACGTATCAGTACTGATTTAAAGTTGGACAATTGAACGCTGATGAGAGGTGTAGCGGCCTTGAAATCAGTACTGATACGTTCTGCTAAAAACTGATTGGATATAAATAATAATATTTTCCAACACAAAAAAACTCTTAGTAATTTTGAATTTTCATTAATTCAATAAAACTGAACTTGAGCCTGATAATATTACTTTTCATATGTAAATCAATATAAGTTCAAATAATAATTACGTTTATTCGTAATAATAATAATATAAAAATATTAATTCCGCTTGGGCATGAGCTATAAATACCCTAATAAAAAGGGGTCACAGTAATATGTGAATTTCCCTAATATAGAGTAAAAACAACAAAAACGTTAAAATACAAAGCAAAATACTTTGATGATAACGGACTATGAGTTTGTGTTGATTATTAGTTCCAAACAGTAATGAGGGAATTTCGTACTAACCAGCACTGTTTCATTGTAGAATAAAAATTGAATTAAAAATTAATTCTCATATTCTATTTCTGTTGAAAACTGGTTAAATAGTTGATATTCTTCTCAATTAGTATCCACTTTACGAAATTTGTAAAGTTGGACAATTGAACGCTGATGAGAGGTGTAGCGGCCTTGAAATCAGTACTGATACGTTCTGCTAAAAACTGATTGGATATAAATAATAATATTTTCCAACACAAAAAAACTCTTAGTAATTTTGAATTTTCATTAATTCAATAAAACTGAACTTGAGCCTGATAATATTACTTTTCATATGTAAATCAATATAAGTTCAAATAATAATTACGTTTATTCGTAATAATAATAATATAAAAATATTAATTCCGCTTGGGCATGAGCTATAAATACCCTAATAAAAAGGGGTCACAGTAATATGTGAATTTCCCTAATATAGAGTAAAAACAACAAAAACGTTAAAATACAAAGCAAAATACTTTGATGATAACGGACTATGAGTTTGTGTTGATTATTAGTTCCAAACAGTAATGAGGGAATTTCGTACTAACCAGCACTGTTTCATTGTAGAATAAAAATTGAATTAAAAATTAATTCTCATATTCTATTTCTGTTGAAAACTGGTTAAATAGTTGATATTCTTCTCAATTAGTATCCACTTTACGAAATTTGTAAAGTTGGACAATTGAACGCTGATGAGAGGTGTAGCGGCCTTGAAATCAGTACTGATACGTTCTGCTAAAAACTGATTGGATATAAATAATAATATTTTCCAACACAAAAAAACTCTTAGTAATTTTGAATTTTCATTAATTCAATAAAACTGAACTTGAGCCTGATAATATTACTTTTCATATGTAAATCAATATAAGTTCAAATAATAATTACGTTTATTCGTAATAATAATAATATAAAAAATATTAATTCCGCTTGGGCATGAGCTATAAATACCCTAATAAAAAGGGGTCACAGTAATATGTGAATTTCCCTAATATAGAGTAAAAACAACAAAAACGTTAAAATACAAAGCAAAATACTTTGATGATAACGGACTATGAGTTTGTGTTGATTATTAGTTCCAAACAGTAATGAGGGAATTTCGTACTAACCAGCACTGTTTCATTGTAGAATAAAAATTGAATTAAAAATTAATTCTCATATTCTATTTCTGTTGAAAACTGGTTAAATAGTTGATATTCTTCTCAATTAGTATCCACTTTACGAAATTTGTAAAGTTGGACAATTGAACGCTGATGAGAGGTGTAGCGGCCTTGAAATCAGTACTGATACGTTCTGCTAAAAACTGATTGGATATAAATAATAATATTTTCCAACACAAAAAAACTCTTAGTAATTTTGAATTTTCATTAATTCAATAAAACTGAACTTGAGCCTGATAATATTACTTTTTCATATGTAAATCAATATAAGTTCAAATAATAATTACGTTTATTCGTAATAATAATAATATAAAAACATACCATATAATTGATAACTCCAACACATTTATTTCGAACTACTGACTCTGCGCAACAACCAAAATCGGAATGGGATGAAACCAAAAGCAAATGCAAGTTGACGTTTTCTATAACAAAAATGGTTTTTTTGAGTTCAGCGATAGTTTTCTTAAACGCATTTGAAGTTGGTGGTTTTGGAAGGCTGTCTAAGAAGAAAAACTCATTAAAATTGTTAATAAATAACGCTTATTTATGTTTATTATCCTAAAAAGTTTTGGTTTCTTACTATTTTTGGGGTCGATGAATCCATTTCTGACATTTATTTTTACAAGTAAAGAAAGAACATGGTTTCAAAATATGGCGGAAATTGATTTTTATTAAAACAAATATGCTCTAACCCAGCAAAAAACTACCGCTTCGGCCGAAGCAGGTTTGTAAGGGAGAGGGGATAGTGTCTCCTGCTTCGAAAAGCGCTTCGCACATGCATTATTTTTGTTTGCGATGTCACCCATTGGAGCTCTTGTTTTGTTTTTACATAAACGAGCACTTCTTGGCTTAAAAATAAGTTGCGCGATCTCTCTGCATTCTTTTTGTGCAGCCTCGGAAGCGCTTTAAAACCGCGCATCTCGAAAACGTAAAATTTTGATGCTGCTTCCAAAAACATAATAATATTTGGTTGGGGGTAATAAAAGAATTGTCTTGTAGCCGTAAAGTCCATCACAAAAAAGTGTTCTATCCTATTAATTAAGTAAATTTGAATTTTATCATATCTTTTGGTTTTCTTCTCTCCGAAATTAAATGGAGAAATAATAATATTTATAATAATTATGTAAAAAAAATAACCAAACAACTATTTTGAGGTACCTTCCTCTTATATCATTTTTGTTTTCTCTACAAGTATTTCATGTTCGGAAATTTTGTGGTTCGCAGGTCATTAAAAGCATAATCACCACCAACTTAAAACTCAATATTCTTTACTGATACACATGTATTAGTTGCAAAATTACAGATTTTGTTTAATTAACAAGTACCAAAAATATCTTTCATATTTCTTTTAATGTTCGTGGTAATTCCAAACGAGAATAATTGAAATAACATGTGGATTTCAAATAAAAATTATAAAACTTATAATTGAAAAATAAAATAATGTTGAGAATAAAATTATTCTATACAGATGAATGCAATAAACAAAGAATCGATAGAAAATTATATGGAAACATTAAAAATTTTTATAACAAAGAAAAAGTTTTAAAACTCTTTTCTTTTTTTGTTTAAAAAAAAAACTCGAGTTTTAATTTGGTAACTTATTTTTTTGCAAGAAATTGTTTGGAAAAAGTTCTTAATTAGAAAATGCCAAAAACATTTGTAATTTAATATGTTTTTCCAACAGGTTGTGAGTTTATAGGTAAAAAATGCATAAAGAAGCATGTGTTGTAAATACTTTTATGTATATTAGGGGCATAATTAATTTTAATGCAACATTTCCATTTATTATAGTGTAATAATCAATGAAAAAAATATATTAATAATAAAATTATCAGAATTTTAGTTATTTTGAAGTCAAAATCTTTCGATCATGTAAACTTACTCTCAGAATATTCTTACGAAATATAAGAACCTACAGATGCACGCTAATATGCGACAATTTTAATTGTGCTTTTATTTTTTATAGGATTAAGTTAATAATTGACCCGTTTATTTTGAAAGTGGCATAAGTCACTTTGTTTTTAAGTCGAGATATTTAAGGGTTTGCGTTTTAACTCGTTTAAAAAAGCTGATGCAACTGAAATTAAATACTCCTCAAATAAATTATTGGGAAAAACTCTACACTAAGAGTCTATTTCACCAATTCTACTTAAATTTCAATTCATATTTATTTCAATTTCATATTTAAGTTATTCATTTTCACCAACACATTCTCATTACACATTTAAAAGTTGTTTAAATAGGTAGAAATCTCCATTTAAATACTGATTTTTCAACTCTGTCACAACAGCTGTCTCTACCGACACATATGTATATAAATTGTTTGTCAACAAAAATTATAATTTGTATAAAGCTAAAAATATTTAACAAATCAAATGGAAAGTGATGAAAGTGATTACGATTACGAAGTTATTGTAAAAGTTTTTGTTTAACGAAGGCCGCGAACAATAAGAGAACGACGTAATTTTTTACATTTTACGATGAAGAGGACTTCAGATGTAGATTCCGTGTATCCAAGGAAGCAGCATGGAGAATTTTGGAATTAATACGCCACAAAATAAAACATAAGAACAATTTTATATCTTCGGACGAAAAATTTTGGGTACGCGCTTCCATTTTCGTTAATTTTTTTTTTTTTTAAAAAGAACTGAAAGTTGGTGCTGCCATATTAAATATCAAAGGGCTACCATACTTTCTGGTGATTAATTATAAAAGTTGGTGAAAATGGAATTTTTTGAATAGAATTTAAATAGAGATCTTTAATTAAATTAAACTGTGTTTGTGCCTTGACAGTCAACCGAAATCAATATGAAGCGCTCGTATTCAGTTATCGAGTATTACATCAGCATAAAATTTAAAAATAATTCAATGACGCAGAAACAAAATTATAGTGATTTGTATCATTACAACATAGTTTTGGTGTAGAGAAAAATAAAAATTTTAAGAAAATTTTAGCAAAGATAAGTTTTTATGGCTTAAGAATTAAAATAAATATTAATTTTTTAAAAACATTAACAAACACAAATAATTTTTACGCACTTCCATCGATAAAATTATTTATTTATTTATACTAATTAAATTTCTTTTTAACTCCTGTTTTATTTTTTAATTGCTAAAATTTTCTCAAGCGGAATGAATCACCGTTAAATCCTTCAATATTTTTATAATTGATTTTTTTATTTGAAAATACTAAAAATAGATAAATATATTATTTGCCGCTCATTCTCGTTTTATCTTCTATAACTTCTATCGAATTGTTTATCCAATCTGTTTTATTTAATTTGTTATGTTAACTTTTCATTGAATGGCTGAAGTAACAAATAAACAATCGAATGAGAGAAAAAAATATTATATATATTTTTTTAAAACTTTTGCAACTGTCGATAAAAAGCAACGTATTTTTTATTTTCTCTATTTAATATTAAATGGATTTCTCTCTGTATGTTATTGTGCCACAAGTGAAAATTACTGATGGATGGATTATTTTCTTTTATTCCAATTTAAAAAATGAGGAAACTTTCAATATGAGATTCTAGTGTAGTAATGATGGATTTTATGTTAAATAAAGCGCCGATGTGTGTGAGTTTTTATTTTCAATTATTTTTGTTTTATATATTTTTACTCGAAAAAAGGGATCTTTAACTCGCACAAGTCTATTAAGAAGTTGCTGAAAAATATAACATTTAGTTTTTTTTACTGCTGAAATACACAAAGTCTATAAGCTTTATTATTATCAATTTACTAAATAATATACTGAATATATATAATATGTATATATGTATGGATATTGATATCATTTGTTCAGATACAAATGCGTACACATTTGCATATACATTCATACGACAGCCATTAACAAGGCCTCACACAACAAACTTGTTAAGTCCTTTTAAAGACGGTTGCCTATAAAAAGGGAAAACCAAGAAAAATAATTTTAGAAGCTGAGGCAATAATTGCAGCAGAATGTTATTTGTTGTAATATGAATGCTAAACTTCATATAGAACATCGAATTAAACGTAAAAATAAAAATTACCAACACAACGAAATTTGATGGCATAACCCACATTGTCGACCGACCCCCTATATTTTCTAGGACGATTCATAGAAGAGTTTTTGAGTCTGCCTATAAGGAGTGCAAATACTTACATATGTATAAATGGATTTTATTAGAATTAATTTTTTTCACAATTTGAAAACGTGACAAGCTCTCACGTCAGTTGCAGACATTAGTATAAATAATTTCTAATTAAATTTTTGATGTCTATAA
Organism: Lypha dubia; assembly: GCA_947311025.1. Lineage (NCBI taxonomy): Eukaryota > Metazoa > Arthropoda > Insecta > Diptera > Tachinidae > Lypha > Lypha dubia. The sequence continues at coordinate 56,308,267 of OX371264.1, forward strand.
GTAAACGATATTAATTTAATTTGTAACCCAGCTATCATTTTCAAACGTGGAAGAGTCTACTAGGATTCTCATGACGACTGTTTTTGATCGTCGAAAAGCTAATTTTATAATCAAAGACTACTCCTTACACTAGAGAAACTGTTACATGAGATGATTTATTGTGAGAATATCCTAAAACGCAGCAAAAGGTGCCTACATTAATCGTAAAAAGAATCATCTGGGAAGTGTGTTGAGATTATCTAACAAGTTTTTCATAAAACATATCAAGAATCGTAAAAGGTTTTCCAATTAGAGTGATAAAATTTTCTTTAAAAAAACACACTTATTGTTAAGGAAATTCCAAAGTTTTGCATTTAAGGTGAAGTAAATCGATACAATTAAGTTCTAAATAAAACGTCATTCAAATGGCTTACGCGACTTCTTCTGCAGGAATGAAATCAATGAACCCAATTTTCGAGCACTAAATCAAGTCGTATGTCATGTTCAATGGCACGTTCAATATTGACTTGGAAAACTTAAAGAAAGTCTGGTTTATTTCGAAAGACCAATGACTTCAAATAACCCCACGAGAATAGTCTAATTGTGTTAAATCACAACTTCTTGGAGGTCATTCAATATCATAATTTCTTGAAATAATCGAATCTCCAAACTTTGGGGCTGTGCACATATTACGTAACGCTCCAGGGGGAAGGAGGGGGTTTAAGATTTGTTACGGATTAGAAATTTTGCACTGAAAAAATAGTAAAAAGCGTTAGGAAGGGGGGGGGGGGGGGGGGGGGGTTAAAAATCTGTGAATATACGTAGCCCCGTCTTGTTGAAACAAAATGTTGTCAAGATCAACTTCTTCCAACTTCGGGCACAAAAAGTTGATTATCATCGTTCGATTGTGATTGAGAACGTCGTGGAATCGACAAATTGTGGTCTTCAGCAACCCTTGCCTGAACGGCAGCATATTTGATTTACTTCGAGCGGTTCTTTGTCTTATTGGCACTTGAACATTATGTTAAGAAAATGTACAATTGGACGAAATGTACAAAGCGCACGAAAAGTTGCAATTGGAGAACGATTATTTTGATAATAAAGCTGAATAATTTGTAAACGTTGTTCTTGCGTTCTCCATGATGAAATTGTCAACACTACTGAATATAACGAAAACCAAGTAACAGATCGTGACATATTACAAATGGCCGAAACGATACTTCAAAATCATATCATCCCTATTGGAAAACCTTATATGAGATTCACATAGCTATCAGGCTAGGAAGGAAGGGTAGTGTGAAATACACATCCAGTCGTAGACCCAATTGGATCCATTGTGATCACACAGCTATTAACATGTATTAAAAATTATATTATATACACAGAAAAAAATCTATTGCGACAGTTATAAAGAAAAAAAAAAGAATTAAACATTAACTTTAATGCGGGGGCTACTGTCTTGCCCCAATGAATTAAAATTATAATGACGTTCTCTTCGTACTGTGAAAATCTGTAAAAAAAAATTAATAATTAGAAAAATATATATCATCAGAATATTATTCTAGGAGTTGCATATTAAAGGCCAATGCTAGCTGGGAAGTAATTATTTCATAAATTTTCCATAGAGTCATTGATTAAACTTCATACAAAACAATTTAACTTTTTTACATATGATTGATTTCCTTTCAGGTTAGTATAAAGTACAGTGCTGAATGCAGCCAAAAGTTGAACTTATAAATAAATAACATTATACAACAATAAAATATTTTTTCGCTGTTATGGAAGAATATTCTTGCAAATATTTTTGATTGATAATTTATCTCGCTTCTTCATCGCTAAAGGCAATTTATTTTGCACTTTTAAAGAAATGGGATAAAAGAGGTATACATTGATTAATTCGATGTTAGTAAATGTTGCAAAGAAAACTGAAGCACTTTTTACATAAAATTGCTAAATTCGCTTCCCTGTAATAATATGAAAAAGAGATGAACTTTTGCTCCAACTAAAATGAACTACTGATTCAAGTTTTAACTTTCTTTGCGCTTTACCGGAATCAATTGCTGGCACTACTTTACTTTTTTACTGTTGGCAGTTCAATCAAATCCATATGTTTTTTAATATTGACTATCGCATATTGTCGCCATGTATGAACACCAATTTGATACTCGATTGTTTGCTTGTATAGAAGACTGGTCTTTATTCAGTATTATTTTTAATTTGTATTTTGTTTTTAATATTTAAACCTCCTTATAAATAAAATATAATTGCATCTGCAATAATTGATATCAATGTGCTCTTGTGACAAAGACTCCTTCATTATAATTATTGAGTATTACTGCAATAAATTATTTTAATATTTTAAAACGCTCCTTAACAAAACAATTACCAGCAATTATAATTCCTTTACCTTTCTGATAAGTTCCTTTGGACTGCAAAATTTATTGAAAAGGTTTTATGAATATTCACAAGAAGAATGAAAACCAGAGAAGGTATTGACATGCCCCGTAGGCACCGAAGTAAAATTGAGCAATTTATAAAATAGCAAATTGAAAATGTTGTTATTTTAATTTAAAATATTCTTACAAATATTTCTGTTAGTAATCGTGTGTCATGTTTAAATTAAAATTGTTGAAAAACATTATAAAGTTATATTTTTTTGCAAAGCTTATTATATTTAAATTATTAAATATCCTACAGATGACAAAATCAATACAGTAAAAATATTTTACTATGTGACGGTTGAATAAAAACGTATTGTGAAATATAGAATAATTAAAATCATGTTTCTTTGTTGGTTTTGTTCAACACGTTTTCATTGTTTGTAACATTTCCATCTCAAATGTCATTAACAGATGACTGACTACACGTCTACTCCACAGTTTGCAAAAATAATGAACAAAAAAGAAAAATCTCACACTGCAATCGCAGTTATTGTACGAAAAAAAGTGAGAATAATTAACAACACAGCAGACAATGAAATAGAAGAGGCTCAAAATTAGTTGGATTTTTATATTCTGGCAATACTATTATTTTTATATAATGATCCTTAATATAAAATAGGTTTCCTCAGGGGGTCACCTTTATATTTCCTGGTGATATCCCCCCTTCATACTGAACTTTCTGAGCAAACAGATTCTTGTCTTTTTTAGGCATTTTCTTTGGCCAGTTACCCATAAAACTTTTATTTGCCCAATCTCTGAAATGGAAGAAGGCTATCTATGTTAGTCTGGTAGAAGGTGAAAAGACAATTAAAGGCCTCTGCTCAGAGACACAAAGTCGATAGAAAGCTATTCTCTAGAGGTTCTCTGTCGAGGTTCAACCAGTAACCATACGCTGGTATCACGGGAGCCGGTAACCTCCTCCACAGAATGGTGTCTACTGGTGGTTAGAAAAGTATTGCTCCTATATTGAACTGACCTTGGGATGTTATACGAGATTCGTACATTTTCCTCTAGAAGATGGGTTTGCTTTTGGTCATACTCCATCTTCTTTGGGATGGATATGCTGGTGAGGTCTCCTTCAGTAGTACACGTGGTGCCTATGGCTGCCACCAAAATCGTTGGAAGTAGTATTGGTTAAATGACTGATGCTCGACCAGTGCTACGGGTTGGTTGGACATCGGTCCATCGATGGGGAGTGGTCCATGCATCAGAAATAGCTACCTATTGCGATCCTTAAGATCACACTTGCATGCCCTCAGAGTGACTCGGGAGTGGTAATGAACACAAAATTTCACAAAATGTTAAGAACACCATCTGCTGAAGTCAACATGGCAGCTACTGACGTTAATCTGTAACCTCTTGATAATTTCATTGGTCAAAAAACGAGAACAGAAAAAAATTTCGCATAAGTAATCCATTAACAATGATAATAAGAAATAAAAACAGCCACAATGAAAATGTGGCAAAAAATTTATAAAGGCTGTTTTTATAGAGTGGCACAAGTTTAAAATAATAAAAAAAGGAAATCTATTTTTAGTATCAATGAAACGGGCTTTGTTGGATAGAAAATTTTATGAAATGAATGTTTAAATATGATTTCTGCCATGTGGCCGCCACAGATGGCGCGTAGAAGGCGCAATCTGGAATAATAATTTTCAAAAATTTTTCGCAGCATTTGCGGCCGTATTTCGCCGATAACTCTTCTAATATTGATTTCCAGGTGTTCAATTGTTTGTGGCTTATCGACGTAGACAAGTGACTTAACATAACCCCAAAGAAAATAATTTAATGATGTTAAATCACACGATCTTGGCGGCCAATGAATTGGGCCGTTACGAGAATTTCTTTTTTCATCAAAAGTTTCTTTGAGTAAATCAATGAGTTTGAGGAATAAAACATTTATTTTGAATAAAAATGTCAATAAATTGCACGCGTTCCTCTCGTTTAAGTGGATTCATAATGAAATTTCAAAGCAAACTAAATAAAAAGCAACTATCAGCTGTTAAATAGTCACTCAAATAATGCAGTGATGCCAACTCAAAGTTGTGATACTCTATAAAAAACACCCTTTATATAAATATATTTTTATACAGTTTTCAGAAAATTGTTATGGTTTAAAAATATATATAAATTAGAAAATGCATCCAAGATTTACAGTTTCAGAAGGTCGACAAATGTATAATTTTCATAATATTACATACACTCGGTCAGAAACATTACAAAAAAATTATTAATAAATTAATAAATTATACGGTTCAATCCTAGACCTCAATAGTTCTTCAAAGTCTGCTCTCTCACTATTATACCATGGACTGTTAAAGAAACCATGTTTGCCAATCGAATTAGAAAGGAAAGCGATCATATCCAAAACGGTGTGAACTAACTGAGTAGTATTAAAGTTCAGCTCGGCAATTCTTATTGATAACCCTGTACTGATGGCAAAACACTAGCAGAAAGCTTGTCACTCCGTGTTAAAACATTCAATACCCTACAGCATAAATATATTAAAACCACCACGAAAATATGTTTCTATAAGAATGTATAAGTAAATGTCTGACTGTGTATGAATATTCAATTCGTTTTATAAACGAAATACATATTTTTCTCCCCTGTTGGTTTTTTAACCCATTATCGGGATTCTTATGGCGTTTTGAGTAGACAACAATAAATTTTTGTTGTATTATTATTATTTTTTTAAAAGTTTTTCTATGTGTCGACGACGTATGGGGCTCACATGTACAAATTGAAAATGCTTTTGGTGACATTAAAGTACGAAAAAAATCAAACAGAAAATAACTTCCGGTTATAAAAGAAAATAAAATAAAATAAGAGAAAAGGAAATACAGACTCAATCGTGTTTGACTGGATGTTAGAATGAATGCATGTATGAAACCCATACCCAACAAAGAAATTTTATCCGAAAGAATAGGAAAAAAAAAATAACTAAAGTTAAGTTTTAAAGTGTGCATTCAGTCATGCCAAGATAAAATCAAAGCTAGAAGAAAAAAGAAAATACATCTAACAAAAATAGTATTAAAAACATTGCAGAGTCTAGAAATGAATTACAAATGGTGTAGTTTGGGCATGATAGAGCAGACACATGACATCAAGTGGGAATTGGTATCTTAGAAAAATATTTTCTATTAAAAGCTGAGAAGTCTTCTTTTAAACACTGTATAAATTGATATTGGAAACATAAACACACTTGAGGATCTTAAACTTTTAAAATAAAAGAATTCTTCATTAAGCGCTAAAAATGTGAGTTCTTAAAGTTTTAAGAATTTAGTTGATAATTTTATTTCACGCTCCCATTCCAAACTCCAAAGAAAGAAACTTAAGACAGCGCGTTTTGGAAAGGCTGAAGAAGATGCGATGTAAGGCCAATGAACGTATTGATCGTATTCAAGATAAAATATTTTTCTTTTACTAATACTTTTTGAAATTTATGCAGGCTAAAGTTTGTAATTAAATAATCAAAGAAATATTAGACATTGTTAATATTTCAAGCAACAAAGGAACAATCTAATATCTAAACATCACTTTAGATTTTAACTACACGGCTGAATAGAACAATCAATCAATGGTTTGTCCGAATAATAATTGAAGTAATATAATTAACATGATTTCTATAGAACAGTTTTTAAGCATTTGACTGATTTAAATTTTTTTACAAACAAATTACAGTGACATGTACAGATTTCATTTTAATGCTAAATTTTCTCCAAATCTGAAAGATTTAAAACTCTATTTATTTTCCAAAAACAGATACATATATAATTTTGTTTATATGCATTAAAATATTCCTCTCAGTCTTGTATGCCAATTTTTTTTTGTAACTCGGCCAATTTCTATGTTTTAAAATTTATTTTAGTTGTTGCTGTTGTTTTTTTTATGAAAATTTCATTTAACGGCATGTTTTTGTTTCTCCACAGGTACCATGTCTGGATAACTGTGAGGTTTGTTTCTGAATGGATGGCGAAATCTTTTGCAGGTGGCAAAAATGTGGTGAGTAGATCTTAGCCAGCTTTTACTTTTTTGTGCATGTATTTTATTTCAGTTTTCTTTGTATATATTTTTTCTGAACTTTATTTTGTAAAAGCACGTTCATTTTAAAGCTTCTGGTTTTGGCTTGCACAAATATATTTGAAAGAAAACAAAATCAGCGGTTGTTTATGGTTCTTGGCAATGGCTCACAACTTCCTTGTTTCATTTTAAAGAAAAAATATTTAAAAAGAGTGAATTTGTGAGTAATTGGATTTGCTTGCAATTATGAAAATAAGGCAGCTTGTTGGAATTAGAATCATTAAAATTAAGGTTCATGATGCATGCGTTTATTAAATAAGTGAAATTCAAATTCAGTTGGGTAGAAATATTTGGGGGAGATTTGAATTTGGGGTATTTTCCAAGGATAATAATTGCTGTGTTTACGTTGTATTTAAATGCATAAATACATTCATACACACATAAGTTAACGGCTTGACCCATTTGCTATAAAGCAAAAAAAAAAATAGAAGGAGAAATCAAAAAAATTTAAAGCATTTTCGTAAATTAGTTTAGAGATAAATAAATTTTTGCGAAAGCACACGACACGTTTTAGTAATAAATAAAAATATAATGTGTTCCACAATAAAAATGAAGGATAAATACAAAATTTTCTATAACAAGAAAAATTCGGGAATTCGAAGGAAAATATGAAATTTGGAAAAACATCACAAACATCACATCTATTTTTAATATTTTAAGCATCAAAGAAAAATTTAATATGTAACTTCACTTAGATTTCAACCTACACTGCTGAATAGAACAAACGTTGTTTCCGGTAGAAGCCACTAAGCCTCGTCAGCATTCATGTGTAAATGATTTGTTGGTAGCTCTGTTGAACGTGATTACATGTCCTATTTATACACCTTTCGAATGCAAATAGAACACGACACTTCTCACTAATAAATTGATGTTAGCTCGAGACTTTTTTATCTTTCACAATATATTAAACATTACAGTGTTGCCAATGAAATACAACCTATAATGCCCAATCTCCTGATATTTTTTTATTTGAGTCATACTTTTTGATTTTTGATTAATTATCGTTTCAATATATAATTAGCACATGTGCTTGCTAATTTTGTATATGTACAAGTATATTAACTGTAATTTTCTGTAGTTACTTCGCAATTAAAATATTTACGCAGTTTCTAATAGTACAGTCCCGATGTTGGCAGTCTTGGGTAAGAGTAACAAATATATTAAAAAAAATCCTAAAATTTAGATTTTTTTTCGTATTTTTGTCAGGTTTATCTCGTTTTTGCAGGGTGTAAATGATATTTTTGGAAATACTTAAGTCCATACCAGCCCTCAATATAGCATCACTACTATTTTGATAGATGGAAAATAAAAATTGTTAAGAACACCCGAACATGCTCGGCAAGACATATCATTGTTTTATTAAACGGTCGAATCGATTGCTCCAATATAAATGTACGATAACATGCTCGATGTATAGTAGAGGGAGGCAGTTTTTTCGTGCACATGGCGTATGAGTTATATTCAGTGTGTTGTGTTTTAATATCACTTATACGCAAAGATTAACTAACAAATATATCGATGGCTTAATACAGGGGCCACCAACTGGCGTACAGCGGTCCGGATACGGACCTTGTGTTAACAATAAAAAATATTTTACATTATGTAACAACGAATTCATGAGAAATATTTTCGTCTCGATATCAGCATTTGGTGATGATCCGTCAACTAACAAGTAATAGGGATACATATGCAAAAAAAAAATAAAACAAACAATTTCATTAGTAATATTGTCGTCATCAGCGAGGTGCAAGAAAATCGCACACTCTTCGGACAGGCTCATCAAATCATTCAAAACTATCACCACAGCATGTTCGAAAAAGCCAGTTTTAAAACACCAAAAACAGAAAGTTTCTTGCCAAGAGTTTTGGATAAAATTTGTTTGTGCTAATAAATATCCAGAATTAAATAAATTAGCCTTGAAACTTCCCACTTTGTTTGGGTCAACATATGTTTGTGAAGCAGCATTTTCTAAGATGAACTACATTAAAAATAAATTCCGGAACAGACTTGCCTTAGTAATTACTTCTTTTTATTCAAAACATTTGTTTATTATTTAATAAAATAATGCACCGAAACCCATTCGTATTATTTGTCCATTGATACAGTATCTAAACATATTATTTAAATAGTTCGCTTTATTACTTTCCAAACCGCGACGGTCGTGATGTTTTAAAAAACGGACCCCAAATGAAAGTAGTTGGTGACCGCTGGCTTAATATAAGAAAGGCGTAACTCGATTTTTTTTCTTTAAGGTTGAAGGACAAATCGCAATAAAATCTGTAAATTTTAAAGTACATATGAAAATGTTTTGGTCAATTTATAATAAAAATAGTCAACAAATCTTATGCTTCAGTTTATTTTACTTTGAAAGCATGGTGTATTTGACAATTGTCTAAAAGAATAGGCAAAAACACTATTTGAAAAAATCGAGTTACGGCTTTTTTATATTAAGCAATCGATATACAGCATACCTGCTAGGCTTTTCAATGAGCGATTTATACTCAGAGGGAATGAGTAATATGTACATAAATAAACTACATACATATATTTCTCGATTTATCGCTAAACCATCTCTACGTGGTTTTAATTTTTAATTACAATTTATATGTTAGTAATTTCTTAATGTGTGCTGAACCAAAATTACATCACCAAAAAGTTAATGAACAAAAAAAAAAAGGTTGCATAGAAATGTAAATTTTGTGCTGTTGACAACTTTTTGCATGACTATTGTAGACATTAGACTAAATAGGTAACAAATAAAAAGCATAATATCTAAATTTGTATGTTAGGTCTCGCCACATCGATGTATGTATGTTTATTTAGAAAAAACTTGTATATATTTGGTTTTATTTTTTTGTTGAACAAAAATGTTTAAAAGGCATCAGTAACAATTTTGGAGATTGATATGGAAATACCCATAGAAATTTTAAATAAGTTTTTGAGATTAATTCAAATCGCTTTTGAATAGTTGCGTTGAAAATGTTTGTTTGCTATTAAAAGGTGCATTTGCAAACGAAAATTCAGATGAAAGGAACAATTAGGAGGGTGTTGCAGGATGATGATATAGTGGATAAAATATCCACTTTTTCCTGTGCAAACCGATAAAATGGTTAAATTTTATATACCACTTTTAGTTTCAATGGAGTTTTGAAAAATATTACTCGCTGTATGAATTAAGATAATTTTATATAATAAATGTGAAATTATTATTATTAGGCTTAAGTTCAGTTTGAATGAAAGAATTGAATTAAAGAAAATTAAAATTACTAAGAGTTTTTATTTTGAAAAAAAAAATAGCATGTGCATTCAAACTAGCAGAACGTCTCATAAGCGTTCGTTTGTTCATCTTTACAATTTATGTCAAGTGGATACTAATTGAGCAAATATTATAAGCACAAATCAAAAATCTCATGCCTTTGGAAAAAGTTCCTACCCAGCAAAAAATTATTATGTTTCTGGAAGCAATAAAAAAATTTCATGCTTTCGAGATGCAAAGTTTTGAAGCGCTTCCAAAGCTGCACAAAAAGAAGGCAGAGAGATCGCTTAACTTATTTTTAAGCACGTTGAAGTTGGTCGGCTATTTACATTTAGTTAACACGAATAAAAAAGTAAACAGCGACTGGAAGATAAAATTTAATTTATATGCTCTCTGCCTCTCTCTCTCTCTCTCTCTCTCTCTCTCTAATTTATTTAAACTTGAGTATTTGCCTACAGATGAATTATGTATGTTAGTAGATGACACAGTAAAACGAGGGCATAATTCAGATCATTCAAACATGATTTTAGCGCATTTTGGATGATTTGAAAAAAGCGCTCCTTTATGTAAAAAACAATAGCTCCAAAGTGGGACATCGCGAACAAAAATCATGCATGATCGAAGCACTTTCCGCAGAAGGAGGCACAACAACAACAAGCATCTCTCCCTTAAAAACCTGCTTCGGCCGAAGCAGTAGTTTTTGCTGGGTAATGTAACTTCAAAAAAATCGTACTTTCAAGAAAATTTTTATTCAACTTGAGATCGCACTATCCAAAAGTAAGAATTTGTTTTTCAAGTTGAAGGACATTTTGTCATACGAATGAAGTTATTTCACTGTTTATTTCACTGCTTATTTCGCTGTTTTCGGTAGAAGCCACTAAACCTCGTTAATATTCATATGCAAATGCTTTCACTACTTGTTAAGTAGCTTCGCTGAACGTCATTACATACTCTATTTATACACAATTACAAATACAAATAGAATACGCGACTTATTTCTACTAATAGATTCTAGTTGGGATTTTTTTTTTTATTTATTATCATATATTAAACATGACAGTGTTGCCAGCGAATTATATCCTACAATGCCCAATCTCCTGATTATTAACATTTACGAATGATATAAAATTTGTCTTTCATTGGCATTAAAATTCATTTAAATGACCTTGGAAACCAGCAACACCTAACACCTAAAAACAAAGTGCGTTCACGATTTAATATCGCATAAAGTATTAGTCCATAACTCTTTAGTTAATACTATTATGCTCCCAATGCTCAATCTTTACTTAATATACTACACTTGTTTTAATTAATTTCAATCATTTCAATTGTATTCAACATTTACTAGATTTTAGACAGTCATGTGCCGTAAATCATACACAAAAAATATTTATGTGCGTGCCACATAATATTTTAGTTAAGATACAAGACGACATAAAAAAGGGAATAGTTGTTTAATGCTTCGGCATGGCACAATGGCTAAAATTTATATTTCCATTAACTACTAAAGCAGATTTATTTCTTCTTCCTTCTTAGGCTACGATATGAATCCAAATATATACACATCGTTAATTCATTTAAAAGCTTTTGAAAAGTTTTGCTATTTAATATCAACGGACAATTTGATTTTAGAGACTTTTGTTAACAATAAACAGAAAACGTTAATGACGATGTATTATTGTAGTTAGGCACGCATCATGCGTTCTTATTTATTTTCATTTGTTTTTTGGTGAAGCAAAATGAATATTTAAAATAAAAACTCAAATAACGAAGATAAAAGCTCAATAAATTTCTGTGTAAATATGACACAATAAATCTTAAACAGTTGCAGCTCGAAAATTTTACCTGATTCACCAGTTCACAGATCAAAGATTTATCAAATCTGCGGAAAGAAGATAGATAAAAAATGCTGCTGCATTTCAGTGAATTCAATCATAATGCAACATTTAATAATACTTGTAAGGTTTAAATTTAGGAACAATTCCTAATTCATGCTGCGAAAGTCCGGCTGTAGTTTCACAAGCAATCAGCCCTTTTTTTAGTTTAGGATAATTAGTAAGTTGTTAGAAAAGCTCTGAATGAATTTTAATCCATATAAGTGTTACAAATTAAGTTTGTGTTTGCACAAGACGGACGAATGATTTATGTGTGAAATTCACTTAATTTTTTTTTACTGCTCTCTATAGGAGTTTTACAATCAAATTATTAATACGTCTTGTGAAAACAGTATTTAAATATTTCATTCTTAAATTTTTTTATACAATTCACCAAAAATGGTAAGGGTATCTATAGGTTTGTCATTACGTGTGTAATTTCCACAATATTTATATAAGATCCATATAGTATATATATTGTGAATCCTTATAGATAGGGAAGTTGAATGAGCCATGTTCGTCTGTCCGTCTGTCTGTACATGAAGTCGATTTTCCTAAGACACTAGAAGAGCTAGAGACCTTGGTCTTGGACTGAAATGCTTCGTATTGAAAATTAGCAAAAATAAAATATTGGTTCTGATATTGAATTACAGTGTATTCTCTCTAAAGCGGACGCCTAAGCCGAGTTTGTACGCTTATGAGAAGTGTCCGTTTATGAGAGAAATACAAAATGAGTAATCAATAATCTGTAATACATAAATATATTAATCTTTAAACATTTATTTCCAAAACAAAAGCATACATTTATAGATAAGACAAAATAAACAGAATTTTCATTTATATTCTTGCGAAAAAAAAACAAATATAAAAATAAGGCAAAGTAAGCAAAATTTTCATTAATATTTTTTCGAATAAAAAATAAAAAGCTTAACAGACCAGATATTCAACTAAATCTAAAAAAGGACGAAATTTTAGCTTGCCTAGTTTTTCCTAAAAATATTATTACAATGCTGCAAGCTGTCCGGTTATGGGAAAATAAAATGTCATACATCGTGAAAAAAGTCCCCGCGTCCTGTTATGGGGGGGTTGTCCGCTTAAGAAGGATACCTTTTTTGAAATCCCATACAATTTTTTTTTGGTACTGAAAAAAGTGTCCGTATATGGGAGGTGTCCTTTAGTAGAGAGTACACTGTATATATACAAATAAGTAAAGAAATACATTTATAAATACCATCGTGATACTGAGGCTTGTTAGTGTTATGTGTATATTAACTTAATTAATAACTTTATGTATTTTTTCGTACCATTCGTTCACAAATGGATGGAAAGTTGTCAAATATTTGAAACAGTCTGATTTTTTTGTACATATGTATGTATATAGCACTGAGCAAAATATGAAAGTGTGTTCAAGTATGCAGTTTAAACTTAGTTTTTATATTGATTGAAATATTATATTTATAAGAGAAAGGAAAGCCTTTTTATATTCAGTGAATCACATATTTATGCATTGGTGAAGGGTATATAACATTCGGCACAGCCGAATATAGCACTCTTACTTGTTTTCTATGGTATTCCGCACACGAGATGAATTTTTAGCCGCACAATTTTTGTTCTTTTTTTTACACACGAGACTAATTCATCTGGCATAAAATGTATACGAGTACTCAGCTTTGTGTATGTTAGTGTTTTTTGTATTCATGAATTTGATGTTTGGCTTGTGTATGTATTAGTTTTGTGCTGCTTGTGCGGGTATGAGGCTGGTTTAAAAATTGTTCCAACGAAAAACCGCTCTCTTCACCCCTCTCGCCTAAAAACTCTCATATTATGCCAGCATAATTAGACTCGTGTGCGGAAGACCTATGGGATTTATTTGAAAGGTAAATTTGTAAAAATAGTTTAATACTCTTAAAGGTGAGTTTACATGGTAATACAAAGTAATAACACTTTGTAGAATCAAAATATTTTTAAATTCTCTTTTTGTATAAGATGGGAGAACAAAAGTCTGCTGCAGGTATTTTTTATGTTTACACGGATAATATTAATAAAATCAAAAGTCTGCGCTACGAAATAGCTGGTGGTTACAGTTCTACAATATTTACAAAAACAACATGAATTTGTTTTAGTTGTTTTTGTAATTATTGTATAGAATAGCTGCCAATGTTTACTTAAATAGACACCTCTGATAAAATGAGTATTGGTATGTTTCTAAAATGGTTTCGAAAATAAACATTTACCGAACGCTTGTCAATTTTTTTATCCGTATTCTCTCTACTCATAACAATTTGCGTTTACATGATAAGCCTTTTTTCAATTTTTGAAATACCGATATACATGTGTTACCATGTAAAGAAGCCTTAAGACACTGTATTACGTCCATTCAAATGAATTTGAAATGTTTACTTAGCAATAGTTTCTTATAAACCGATTTGGCTTCTATCCGAAGGAAATCACAATGTTTTCACTTGGGTACTCGTAGAAATATATTTCACAATACAATTTCCATTCTGGACTATGCAATTCATAATCAAACCATTCAATAGACTTGCTCTCAATTAAACTGTCATTAAAAATTTGGATATCTTCGCTGTACATCTGAAGCTTTCCTGTTCGTTTTATGACCGTAACTATGCTATATTTTAAATAACAACTAATTATAATATTAAAAAAATATTGTGCTTATTACTCCATCTCCCAACTACATAATTGGAAATATATACGCTTATTTGCTCGAAAAAGAAAACATCTTGAATTCAATACGAATCTATTTATCATACATATTTTATTGAAAGCTTTAACACTTGATTGTCTTTATAAAAATATAATTTATTTAGACGTCTCTTTATTTTCCTTCTTTTTTTTTTAACTAAGTACATTTAAGTACTTATATCTAAATCAGAAACAACAACAACACAGACACTTCATTTTTGTGTACGTGCCATATAAATTTTACTCACAAATCGATGTTACGTGAGAAAAGTAAAAAAAATAAAATTAAATTATTAAAAACGAACGAACAACGAGATTTCAACAAAAACAACATAAATTAAGTTTAAAAGACAACAGACAAACATTGAACATGTCGTTTACAGATAATTTTTTACATTATTCCTTTCAAACACACATACAAACATCATCCAGACGTACAGACATCCATACATATATTTCCTTATTGTGCATTTGTGTGAAAATTTAAATTTGATGATTTTTTTCTTTCATTTATCAACATTCTAGTTTTTTTTTTCCTCACAATTTTTCATTTTTAATTTTTAATTTCTAATTTCATTTAATTTTTTTAACATTACTTTTGTCCTTTGCAATTGATTTGTTTGCCTGAAACACTTCTAATCAATTAAAAAGGAAGTTTATTTCAGATTACTTTTATTATTTTTCTTTTCTTTTTCTATATTCCATTGACTATATTATCTTGGCACCAATTTCTACATATATTTTTTTTTATTACAAAGCAATTGCCTTTGTGTTTGCTTATTTTATTTTTCGTTTCACTAATAAATTACTATAATTTGGTATTATGGATGTTGTTGTTTTTTTTTCGTTTTCTTTGTATATTTTGAATATTTTCTTGTTCACATTTTATTTTATTTCATTTTCCAATTCATTGCACTTCATTACACTTTTTGCACTTTTCGTGTTCAGTTTTATTTTAGGGATTTTTGATTTGTGTCTGTTTTGTTATTATCATTTGGCTAGAATAAAAATTTTTCACACGCGTATTCCATTTAGGCAGCAAAATATTTTTTTATCAAAGAAAACAATCGTTAAAAGAAAATATAATATTAATTTACAAAAAATAAAAATTATTATTTAGTCCTGGGTTTCTTCAATTACTTTCACCCATACATTTGAACACACCATAATATACAAAAAAAAACTCACTTGCATACATTTACATAAACATCAGTATATGCATATTCATTTTATGTTTGAATATGTAAATGTATACATGTATGCTTATACAATATGTGTACATGTATGTATGTAGGTGTTTTTTATGTTACTTAATACAAAATCTATAGTATACGAGCATGTGAATTTATTTTTATATTTCATAAGAAAAAAAACTTTACTTGTTTTATTTTAGATTTTCTGGTCACTTTGATTTTTCACACTTCTTATATAATTTTATCCGCTTGAAACGTGTTTTTCATTCGACAATCGTACGAAAACTGAATTTGATTCAAAATGGTCCATATAGAAAATTTATTTTATAGCATTCAGCTGCTCATGCTGTATTTTGTTTTGTCTTTGTTTACATGTGATGTGTTTTTTTTTTTTTTTTTGTTCGTTATTGTTGTAGTCATTGTCCTTATTTTTGCTGTTGTTGCCTCATCGATGTGTATACATACGTATTTATGTATGGATGTGGAATTTCACTTTAACATATAAAAAAATAAACATCTCAACCGGTGTTTTCCTGTTTTGCCAAAAATTACTCTCATCTATAAATGCAACGCGTGGTTTTGTTGTTACTTTCGTACGAAAAAACAACAAATAAGAGAACTATGAGAGATGACAAATGGGAGAATACGTTTTGTTTTCTCAAGTTTCCCATAAATGATGCTGTGATAAGTTTTTATAGTATGTAGCGCAACAATTTGTTTAATCACATTAATAACAATATTTTCTATTATTAACTGTACTGTTGATGAGCAACATGTTGCTAGACAATTTATATTGTAACTTTTTAAGTATTAATAGTATATTTTAATATATTTATAAACTTTACTACCCCAATATAATGTATCAAAGTGTAAGTATAACTTTTAATAAGAATGATTATCATTCACTTATAACGATGATTTTCTTTTAAAGAAAAATCGGTCACAATGTACACTTTTATCGCACTTTTTAGATGTCATGTTGAATAAGTTAACGAAATTATTTCATGGCAATAGCAAATTTTTTTATATCATATATATTAAGTAATATTAAACATTTTTAAGTTTTGATCTTTAATTTTTAATCTAGTACCTATCACTAAGTATTCTTATTATTTAAATTGCTCATCTTCATAAATATGTACGTCGAAGCCGTGTAACAAAAATCGCACTGCTCACCCGGAGACCCTTGAGCTTTAATCTTCGCTTTCGAACAAGTTACTAAGGTATGGTTTGGGTTACTGCGAAGTGATTTTACTATACAATAGAATAAATCAAAAGGATTCTATGGGGGAATTTAGATTTGAGCATTCAAGCATAGTGGGGTATTAGGGCCCAAGTTGGGAATTTATTTTAAATAAAAATGCAAAAATAAAAATTTGTTATGCATTCTTTAGAGGAAGTTGTGAATTTTTTAATTCCTTTTTACGTTAATTTTTATACTGATAAAATAAGAAATATAATAGACAAGATGAGAAAGATTTTATTCAGTCATCATGTTCATCGTAATTATGACTATCACTACCATCATCATCAATAGTATGATTATCGTTGTAATTATCGTCGCTATATTGATAATTTTCTGGGTACTTCTCAAATATTAACCAGTCACGAAATCATGCCACCAACGAAAATACTGCGATGGCTGCCATCATACCCATTCCCAAGAGGACAGACATGAACAGTGCATCATCACAACGCACCCTGGTAGATTCTCTCGCGCACTAAAAAAAATATAAACTAAAATATAGAAATTTTACCTAGTTTGAGTTTAAATTAGTTGTCGTATGGCGCCAATGCCGTTTTTTACAGAAACTCGGTAAAAAATTTCCTTGATATCTGGAAAAGAACGAACACCCTGGGTGCCAAATTATTACGTACAATGGCTGTATTGGTTTAACATCTATGTTTCTTATTTTGCCAATATGTCGGCTTTTTGGCAAAAGCATCAAATAAGGCTTTTGTATGATAAATAATCAGATATGCATCATGCTTAAATTCGACTTAAATATGGAAAGAGACACAAATTTTGGTAGGAAATTCCATTCAAAATAGTTGAAATAAATTAATTTAGAATTTTTTTTAAATATTAGTAAAAAATTTTAAATCAAATAAAATTTCATAAAATAGATCATAAAGCATTTTTAAAAATCATGTCAAAATTCTTTGGATACGTAGATTTGTGGAAGTGAAATAGATCTTTAACCATTTAAACAATTTTATCTCTCGTAGAAATTAAATTTTGAGTCACAGGAGACCGTACAAATAACTCTTCATTTTAGATACGTGGCTACTAAACAAAAGGCATTGTATCAACCACATACAATTGAATTACATCGCCTACTTATATATTTTTACGACAGAAGCTCTAATCGCATATAAATAGAAACATATACATATGTATTAAAGTCCTATTCACTGATTAAGTAATGTACTTCTATCTCTAGTAATAGTAAAATACCCATTTCTTGTATCTGTTGTATATTTGTTACGAAATATTAATATTTCACTTCCATTCGCAATAAAGAATCAAAATGCAACAAGAAATATGTTTTCCTCAATAAAAACAAGGAAAATAAATAAACATAATAAAGCATTGTATTTTATAACAAATTTATGTAAAAATATCGTTTTTCTTCATTTATACGTACTCGTACTATGAGAGTATCATCTTAGAAAAACAAAAGTTGAGGCCATGACACGTATAAGTAATATTGAATACAAATTTATTATTAATCATACGCCTCCATATTATCATGCGCATATTTTTTTAGTGTTCAATACCTTTTCTTTTAACACAACTTATTTAGAATTCAAAAGCATTTTTGTTATGCAGATGTTCGATAATGGGATACATCTTGACATGTGAATAAAAATTAATAAATAATAATCGATTTTTCTAAAAGACAAATAAATAACTTTTTAGTATGAAACAGGTTTCTTAACTAGACCATTTTCATCGTATATGTAAGTTTTTTAGCCGACTTCAAAAGAAGGTGGAGGTTAAATTCCAGGAGTATTTCTTTTAATATTTGAACCTCAATAAGTCTGTCTAAATGTGACACCTGTCTCCGAGGCCTACCGTAATAGATATATGAGGTTTGTTTAAAATAAAAGGTGAATTTCGAATTTTCGCGGGCTGTGTACATTCGATTATCGAAATTTTTTTTTGTTAAGTTGGTACACATGTGTTAGTCATATGTTGGCATTATCAGCCTATTTGTTTTAGTAGTTTGTTGTTGACAACTGAAAAGTTTAGTCACGTTTATGTGCGTTCTTCGGTTTTTGTTCCAAAACTGTTAAATTATGAGCAAAAGAAACGTCGCATTAGTATCGCTCAGGAGTTGTTGCATGACGTCAACGACAATGCAGGTTTGCTCAGAAGGGTCATAGCTGGTCATAGACGAAAAGTGGGTACATGGTTACGACGTCGAAACCAAGGCCCAATCATCCCAATGAAAGTTGACAGATGACCGAAAAAGCATGCCAAGATCGATTAAATGTGTAGGTTTTGCTCACAGTTTTCTTCGATTACAATGGCGTGGTGCATCACGTACGGTTAATAAGGAATACTACAAGGAAGTTATGCAACGTTTGCGTGATGCAATACGACTCAAACGATCGGAATTATAGAGAACAAAATCAGTTCACGCATCAATGCTTGCTCGTGATTTTTTGGCTAAAACAACACCCTAATCATGCCTCAACCACCTTATTCACTAGATTTGGCTCCCATCGGCTTTTTTCTATTCCCAAAACTAAAAAGACCAATGAAAGGAAAGCGTTTTGCCACAATTTATGAGATAAAGTCAGAATCGAAGCACGAGCTGATGGCAATACCGAAAAGCGCATTTTAGTTGTGCTTCGAGGATTGGAAGAAGCGCCATCATAACTGCATTATATCTAAGTTGGATTACTTTGAAGGGGACAAAATGGATATTGATGAATAAATAAATACTTTTGAAAAAAATTCAAACTTCACCTTTTCTTAAGAACAAACCTCGTATAATGTTATTGCTAAATAGTAAATTATATTCAAAGCCAACTGGTTACTTATTATCTTTATTGAATAATTAACTGTAATTCAAGTAATTAATATTTGAAAATTTTAATAAAACCAAAAGATCCTTTTGTACCCAACTGGGTGCGAATTTGTAAAGTTTAACGGCTTATGAAAAAAAGAAACATAACAAAAAATATTTTTAGAGATATAAACAATTTTTCAGTGGGTCTAAATTTAATTTATGATAAAAGTAAAGGGTAAATAAATAAAATGGCGTGATATCTTTTATAAAATATTAAACATTCAAGCAAATCTAATATATTATTTTTGCTCTGAAACCTCATACAAAATTCAAACTGAAAAAACTTTATATAAAAAGTGTTTTCAATCGAAAGTAAAATATTAAATAAATTTTTATATTGCAGCATGCAAAAATATTGTGGAATATTTTAAAAAATATGCTAAACAAATAGAATATGATAAACGTTTTTTTTTTTCTTTGCAAAATCATACTAAAATTTTCTAGATCTGGCATTAAAATTGCTAAATTGGCAACACTGTTTGTTAGTGACATGTTTAATTAACTGAAGATTGAATATTGCTTATGATATTGATTTTTTTAGGTTGTTTAACAAGGGAGGATACGTCGCAAGAAACGCAGACAAAGCACTTCACTAGACAAACATATTAAGTGCCAAATGTGACGGGTTTCCATAACCATCCATCATTGTGTTTAATTTACGGACAGATTTCTCGTATGTTAAATGTTTGTGTGATTATTTATACAAATATAATTACTTTTTAAAAATAATGAAGCGGTTTACCACTTATTAAACCTAATAGACAATATAGAACAAGAATTACCTTTTACGAATTATTATTACAAGTTGTAGAGATGTTAAGTGAACTGTGTATAAAAATATATTTTGTACAAATATTGAAGTTTGATATTTTGAGCCGAAACTTTAATAAGAGGTATTCCAATAAGAGCGATATGATTTCTTTAAAAAAAGAAACACACTTATTGTTAAGGAAATTCAAAAGTTTTTTATTTAATGTGCAGTACAATCGATACAATTAAGTTCTAAATAAAACGTCATTCAAATAGCCCCCACGACTTCTTCTGCAAGTACGAATTCGATGAACCAAATTTTCGAGCACTTTCGTATGTCATGAATGGCACGTTCATTATTGACTTGTAAAGCTTGAAGAGAGTCTGGTTTATTTCGAAAGACCAATGCTTTCAAATAACTCCACAAGAAATAGTCTAATGGTGTTAAATCACACTTTCTTGGAGGCCATTCAATATCACAATTTCTTGAAATAATCGAATCTCCAAACTTTTCTCGCAATAATTCAAATGTTGTATTTGCTGTGTAACACGTAGTCCCGTCTTGTTGGAACCAAATGTTGTCAAGATCTACTTCTTCCATTTTCGGCCATAAAAAGTTGGATATAATCGATCTATACCGCTCTCCATTGTCAGTAACGGTGTTACCATCTTCATTTCGAAAGAAGTATGGACCGATGATTCCACCAGACCAAAAACCACACCGAACTGTCAATTTAGGTGAATGTAATGGATTTTTATGAATAATTTGTGGATTTTCCTCGCAACAGAATCGACAGTTTAGTTTATTTGCCGCACCACTCAGATAAAAGTGAGCCTCATCGGAGAAGATGATTTTCTTAAAAAAAAAATCGTTATCGTGATAAAGTTGTTCCAAGGCAAAATCAGCACCGTTGTTCTTGCGTATATCTCTCCATGATAAAATTGTAAATACTACTGAATACAATGAAAAATAAATAACAGGTCATGACATATTACAAATGTACTTATTTTAAAACCTTATATTTCTTGCAAAAACAAACATGTAAAAAATAAAAAATATCCACCAATTTTACAGATTTGTATAATTTTCGGAATTATACATAAAGAAATACTTGGGTATCTTGATTACCAGTCTGTAGGAATATTTTTATTGTTGTTATTGTTTCTGCTAGTCTTTCTTGTACACACTTCTTAAATGGAGTCAAAGATATCGTCCATAGAAGAGAATGTTTCCTTTATTTTTTAGCACTTTTTTATTATTTGAATCTAGATAAATAGATACCACATGTATGTGGACTAGGCAAAAACTATAAACTGACATTTACTTTTAAATCTATAGTTTTCATAATTAAAAATATCTGTACATAATCGTTCTTTTAAGAAGTTTTTTTTTCGAATCTTTAATGAACATGATTTAATCAGTATAAGAGAAAAATATCATAAACTCTTTTTACAACCTTTTTTAAATATGTAGTCATAAATTTATTTGCGCCAAGAATTTTCAAAAATTCAAACAAGTTCTCACCCCAAAAACAAAAATCTAAGAGTTTATAGAATTTTTATTACTTTCACTTAATTAACATGCACATTATTTAAGAGCATTTTTTTCGGTTTAAAATTTAAATAAAGCAAACAATAAAATAATGTTTACGTTTCCAGAAGATAAAAATGTTATAAAAACATTTCAAGTAATAATTTAAATGTTAGACATAACATTTTAAACCAAGTTTAATTAAATCTTTTTCTGCTCAACTCAACAAGAAATCGTAAATTAATGCAAGAATTGCACAGCTACAGAACAAGAAAGAAAAAAAAAATATACTAAATCCCCTGCATTTGTTTGAAAAAAAAAATCAAGTTTTATAAGTTTTTTTTTTAGTCACAAATAAAAGAAACAAAAAACAAAAAGTACAGAAGAATTCTAGGAAAAAGAAATATGCAAGAAAATATGTAAAACTTTTTAATATTTCTTCTTCTTGTTTCTCAGACCACCATTACAGTTTAGTTCGCATTTTGACACATTAACATTACAAAAGTACACTGGGTATATGCAACCTTACGTAGCAGTTGTATCATTATTTAGCGCTACACAAAAATAAAACACGTTTCAGCGGTTATATCTGGGTCTCTCTCACTCTCCCCATTTTCACATTGTTATAATAAAATGGTGTAGGATGTCTCGTTATTTTTAAGTTTTAGATGTAAAATGAGTTTTATTTAAAATATCAGTTGCAACATTTTTGTGAGAAATTTTAATTCCTTATCTCATCGTTCAAAAACGATTTTATCATGGAAATTTTCAAAGCGCTGATACGCATTTGTAAAGGATGTTTTTCATAGAGGTATAGAAATGAAAGTTGACAATAAATTTCCTACGGTCATATGCCAGAAATCATATTTATATTACAATGCCAGAATGTTATCTTGTGAATAAAGTAAATTTTATTTCAATTTAAAAAATTCATCTCTGTTTTATTCCATTTCAAAGTTCTTCACCCCTGTAAAAAACAATTGCCTTCGGCCGTTACAGTCTTATGAGTTTGAAAAAAAAAAAATTTTGATCTGATGAGATTTTCAATACTTAAAAATTTATATAACTGCAGATGACCTTTGCCCAATAAGAACTATTCCTGCCGTTAGAGAGTCAAGACCTCGGAATAAAAAAAAACACATTTTTCTAATGTTTTAGATTCTTAACGGTCTTCCAAATTTTTAAAATATTTGCAAATTTTTTAGGGCGCATTATTTCTTCACTCATCGGCTCATCCTCAATTAACAAATAATTACACAATACGATTTTTTTTTAATTTATTTCATGTTCTAACTTTCTTCATTTAACTTTCTTCTGCTGGCTTGTTTTTGGTTCTAGTGAATATAAAAATTTCGCCACGATTGTCATTAAATTGTTAACAAAAAAGAATCTTGTAACTTTTGCTCCATTTCAAATATATTTGAGTACGTAATTAAAGATTTGGAAGCAGATCTTTACAGCAAAAAACAAAAACCAAAAAATTAACAACATCTTTGTTTATGCGTGCGAGAAATTAAAAAATTGCTTAAATTCTTTTCTCACATTGATGTACCGCAACGAATATACACACACACGCATACACACACACACACTCTACACAAATAAACAATTATTTAAGCATTCATTATCACTGTGTGTAATTAGAAGACAATAACAATTACGACTAAAACTAAGAGCGTATTTGTATACGTGGCAACAACTTTCACCCACAACATCACACACACACACACACACACACACACTATCTACATACCCATACATACACCAGTTTATTACATTAAAAGATTTACACACATACTTTTAATTACGTTGGCAGTATGAACATTAAACAACATCATTTTACATTCTGTATCAACGTTATTACTTACACTTCTGATAATTTTATTTCTTTTTCTTTTTCTGTTTGTTTTTTTGCTCTTCGGTTTTTTTAATATTATTCTACTTTTTTTTTTAAGAAAATACATGCTAAGGACGTGTAAATTTTCTTGCTACTGACTTGTGTTTAATGAATGTTTGTGTTAAGAAAGATTAAATAAATGAATACATGCGTATTTTAAGTAGAAAAAGAAAATTGGAATGGTGTTCTGTAAAAGTTTGCAATTACTATTCCTAAAACTGCAAAATTTAAATCGATTTAATGATCTAATTTTGTTGAAATTTGCAATAAAATCATTTTTAACGATTTAAAAAACGATAACCTCGATCTTCGTGTATTTTTTTATGTTGGCACACCACTCTCTGTTCTTTTAGTTCCATATTTTCTTTTTTTTTTTTTAATTCGTAGGCAAGGTGTTCCTCTGGAAACCTCCTGCGAGAATTGTAAAGGCAAGTTTCAAGGAGGAAATAATGATTTATAAACCAATTTTAAAAGTGAACGCTTGCAATTTGATCCCATAGAAATGCAAATGGCTGCCTAAAATATTTATTATTAAATAAAACCGATATTTTTCACCGATATTCAAGTTTTTTTTTATTTAAGAACGGGAGTAACACTTCAAACTATAAATATACTATAAATATGTTTGTCAATAAATATCAATTAACAGATCGAGTATCAGCGAATATTTTCAAAAGTTTTCAGGTTTTTGTTGTATATAACATTCAATGCCGAACAATATACTCTCACTGATAAGGATGAGGATGCGCCCTGAATGAATTGTTTCAACTTAAATAGGTACCTGGTGCTGTTTGGGTTTAATTGAGAGATGTCGCAAGGTCCTGTTCTTTCTTCTTCATCTTATCTTATCAAAATTACAATCATACCCAGCAAAATCTAACGTGACATGAAAGTAGTTTAATCATCTATATGAATGACTATGAACTGGTTCGATTTAGGAGAAACATGCATAATTTTAACACAAGCGTGACATTGGAGATCATGTGTTTATGCACCAAATTAAATCAAAAGCAATACTTCAGAACGCATGAACTAAACCAATGCAAAATCGATGATTTAGATACGTTTTTTTTATTGGTGACAGATATTTTTCATATAAAACAATTGCAGAAATTAATGGGATTTTCAGGAGTTCGACAATGACAATTATAATGAAATCTATGAATACATTAAGAACGCATTATATAAAATAAATTCTTAAGAAGTCATGAAAAATCACTTCAAATAGAACCCATTAAATTTTTTTTGCTGGGTACCTATTTCTTTTGCAGATGATAGTGGCAACTGCCATTCATAGTCATTTACTATTAAATGATTGTTGAAGATTGAAGCCTTGAGGCAAAATATGTATGATACTCTTAATGAATATCCCCTATTATTGCAGCACTCTTCATAAATGGTGCCGCCTATCACACTTCACCAACTTTTATTTAAAATAAAATAAATTCAAATAAACCGACTTTATGAATAAAATTTTTGTGTCTACTCGCCTGGAAAAAATTGTCATGATAAAGCAGAGAACGTTATGAAAATATAAATTATACATTTAAACAGATTAAATTGGCTATTTGCTCGTACTTGATTATAAAGCATATAAATTTTTGCATTGCACAGTTTTCTCACAATCTTGTTGTTGGTTCTATTTATTTCCTTGTTTTTTTTATTAATTTTATATCTATTTTTAGAAAGACCTTTCAAAAAGTAATAATATAGAATAGTGTTAGTAATATAAACTATGGTTAAAAATTGCTTTTATTCTATTATCGATTTATTTTCTCTAAACAATTTAAATTCAATACCTAACTGATGCATTTTGAGCATTTGTTACAAGCGCACAGATGCACATACTTACACATCCATAGAAATAATACAGAATATACTGTTTTGAAACAATGACTACTAGACTTGTTCTATGAAGGTGCAAGAGCAGAATCTCTTGAAAAGTACAAACTTGCATTGAAACCTACACAATCAATTAAATGTGAAATAGTAAGTTTGTATAGATAAATCCTGCCTACCACTTCTCAAATCTACACTAGGAGTGCAATAGAGAGTAAAAATATATACTCGTACAATAAGTGCTACAACAGACCAGAGTATCACAAATGTTTATAAATATTCTATTTGCATTCAACGAAATAGATCTGAAAAAATATCATGAGATGATAAAAAAATTTCAAAATTATGGTAAATTGGACAACTAAAAAAAATGAAAATAGAAAAATTTTAATATTTTCTTTGGGAGCCAGCTAAGTGCAATCATCTCGCAGTTTTACGTGGAAAGAGGATTTGGAAAATCGTAAGTTTTATATATTTTAGTGTGCTTTTTCGAATTTTAACCGTAGCTCACACTATCTTATTAAGCAACTAATGACACCCTATTGAAAAATCAAATTTCATTGCTAATCGTTTACTACACCTCCATTCTGGTTTAAATCAGAAACTTTAGATGATTCCTGGTTAACTAATTTTCCTTCTTCACATTAATTGACATATGAAAAAGCTTTCTGACAATGTAGTTAGCCATTCTCTGGTATTAAAGAAACTTCCTTCTAAGTAAAATTTATATGAGAATAATTATTTTAATATTCAAATTGGAATAAGAAAATCTTAAAATTATTAAACGCTGATGGTAAGATAATATTCGAAAATCAATTGGAAACCACATTTTCAAAATTTCAATATTTAAAGAGCAATACAACTTTTAGTAACTTCTTATTAAAAAGTTTAACAACATCTGTTCCCTGTCATTCAATATGATTTCAATGAACATGATTTTGATGTTCTTGTTGTTTTTGTTAACTTGGGGGGAAATAAGAAAAAAAATATTATATAAAAATTCCCCTTACAATACGAGTACAAGAGAGTAGAATACTTAAAATACAAAACCTGTGGAATATTATACGTATGTGTATGTTGGTGTAAAACTTCAATACTCTTATACAAATTTATATAACAATAATTGGTTGTATAAATTGATAAAGGTGTTAAAAAAAAGGATGCTATTATATATTAAGTTAAATGTAAATAAATTAAGTAAATTTATTTTTTACATGAACAAAATATACTCTAAACAAATATGATTAATTCACAAAACCTTTTGTATTGTTGAATCGTATTAAATATAAGAGATAATTTAACAATTTGTTGCTGGAAACTTTGAACAATAATTCTAATTTAAAAAAAACAAATTTTTACAATTAATCGAATTAAAATGTAAAATTTATACATTTTATTTATATTATTACGAATAAACGTAATTATTATTCGAACTTATATTGATGTACCTTTGAAAAGTAATATTATTTAGGCTCAAGTTCAGTTTAAAAAAAAAAGTAAAATTTATTTAAGAATGAAATCATAGAGGAGAAAATTTTGTGTCATTGTTTTAAACGCGGTGGGTGGTCTTCATCAACCAGTTTATTTTTTTGTGTTTAGACCGCATTTATAAAATAATCGGCGATACGAATAAAAATATTTGTAACATCAATACACAGAAAAAAATCCGAATCGTTCTTAAATCAATCAAAAACTGTGTCAATAAAACGGTAAGAACAGGTTTTCGTGAATCAAATAGTAAAAAAATGATAAATTCAAATTCGACAAAATATTAAATTCAATCCCAAAAAAGATGCGAAAGTAATTGCTTTACAGTGGATTACTTTTTATCTTGGAACATAGTTGAATTAATATTTTTAAATTCAAATTACTTTTTGCCCGTCGTTGGTATTGAACATAGAGTTACATGTTTGTAACACATCGCCCGAGACCACTCAGTCACATTAGAATATTGGTAAGTGCCTGTTCGCCGATATCGAAGAAGTTCTTTCTTTCGTACGTTACATTTAAAACAAAAACAAATTCAAAAATTAAGTTTTTTTTAAATACATATACATAATAAAAAAAAATTATTATATTAAATATTTTTGTTAATTTCTAGTATTGAACAGTGGCAACTAAAATAGTGTTTAATTCCTTTTGGAATTGATTTCCACTATATAGCGTATTTTTAAATTTATTTTAGAACTGCTTTAGCGAGACTCTGTGTAAAAAATGGACAGTAAGAGAGAGAGAGAGCGATATTTCCATACACCGATGCATGAAAAGCGTAGATAATTACCATTCAATACATCGATTACCGTCGATATATAACCAAACATTTATTTCTAATGAAAGTAGTCACATGATGTTTGTCCCTTCTCAATAATAAACCCTCATCATCGCCAGCGGAGAATTTTTTAGTACGGCGACACGTTATACCAAGCAGGGATGATTGTATAAAATATGTATCAATACTATAACGCGCGGATCCAGCATTAACTTTTTTGAAGATTTGCATAAAACAAAAACACGTAATTTCACTTTTAACAGTTTATTTAAATATGGAATAAGACAATGAAAAAATCAACAATAAAATTTAGATTAGATTAGATTAGATTAGATTAGATTAGATTAGATTAGATTAGATTAGATTAGATTAGATTAGATAAGATAAGATTAGATTAGATTAGATTAGATTAGATTAGATTAGATTAGATTAGATTAGATTAGATTAGATTAGATTAGATTAGATTAGATTAGATTAGATTAGATTAGATTAGATTAGATTAGATTAGATTAGATTAGATTAGATTAGATTAGATTAGATTAGATTAGATTAGATTAGATTAGATTAGATTAGATTAGATTAGATTAGATTAGATTAGATTAGATTAGATTAGATTAGATTAGATTAGATTAGATTAGATTAGATTAGATTAGATTAGATTAGATTAGATTAGATTAGATTAGATTAGATTGGCTTCTTTTTGTGTTATATAATTAATCTATGATTACCAAGTGCAGGAAATTTATCGAGTACTTCATTTGAGTGCCGCCAGGTCTAATAGGTAGCGATTCTAGCCTAGTAGTCCGGAGGTGATTGTTTAAATATTTTAATGAATATGTATCGTTGCTAATCCATTCAGCCCGTCCTCCGTAGAGTAGAAAATGTCCTCTCACTTGTGGTATTACTGACAGGCAATGAAACAAATATTATAAAAATGTTTCTTAAGTTTGGGAATTTTCTATCCGAATCACATTCATCAAGATGTTGATCACATTTCTTTTCTATTTTTTCAAAGTTAATAATTTGATCAGCCAATTAAGATGTCATGAGATTGGGTATATTAAATAAATTAAGAAAGTCTATAGAGAAACGTGTTTTTTAATCTTCGAAAATATACTCAATTAATAGAATAAAGCCCACAAAGCGGTAATACTTTTCGATATTTTAAATATGATGCCTCCGTTGAAACCTTGGCTTTTAAAGTGGAATTCCCATTGAATCACAGATAGCTGTTGCTCTTTGAAATATTTTACTAAAAGAAATATTTTCTTCATTCCTCTTGTCTTCATGGTACATCATTAATTTTCTTTTTTTACAAAATTTGACCCTTTTTGAAAGTCTAAATCTTATTTTTACAAAATACTGTTTAAAGGCTGCGTATTGGCAAGTATGTTGTTTCAAATGCGAAAGTCGCAAATAAATTCAAAGCTGCTGAGGACGCGTGTTATGCATTCATCGTAGATTCAAGAATTTTTTAACGAGAGTTTTTAAATTCAAACTAAAACTCCTTACAGGTTTTACAACTACAACAATGGTGGTTAGCGTGTATTAATTAATTGACACTCCAACGTCACCCTCGGTATTCTTTGAAGCTTCTTAAATAAAATTTTATCTTACTTTTTTTCGGGGATATTGGCTTTTTCTAATAAGTCCGTGATTTCATCAAAATTTATCTAATAGAATTTACTTTCGGCAACCATTTCAAATATTTATTTTTAATAAGAATGTGAGGACATTTAGTAATATTATTTTGCGTTGAGTTGGGGGAGGAATATACATTTCCCATCTTTCCAAGCCTGTACAATATTTTTAGGGCTTGCAGTACCGAAACCCAAAATATGCATATTTTCTTACTTCACACTATGTCACTTCATGTGTAGCTAATACATTCTAAATATAAACCAATTCATCAATTTGTCCATATATTTTTTAAAAATAAAGAAAGATGTAACATTATTAAGCTTTTCGTTTAAGAATAAAAGCAACCATTTTGCAAACATTTTGTCCTTTTATTTAGTAGAATCAAGAAATAATAAAACAAAGTTTTCATTACTATTTTTTATGAGTTTTATTTGTTCTTTTTTTCAATCTTTTTCAATGAATAAGAAGAGTTTGTGTGAAAAAAATTCTCTATTGTTCTTTCATTTATTTCTTCGATACAACTTTGTTCCTTTAGTATTTTACCTGTTTAATTGGAGTGTGTTTGTATTTTAAGTATTTAATGTTGCTTTTGCGTGTATTCGTGATAACAAGGAGAAGAATGTGTCGTGACCATAAGTTTTCTAAGAATATTTAAAGCAGATGAATTGAAAAAAACTGTAGAGAAAATAATCACAATATTATGTTTTATGGTGTTCATTTAATATATATTTTTTTTTTATTTGAGGGCATATAACTTGAAATGAGAAAAATCTCTTTTCTTACATAAGTAGTTTAATGTTGTAGAAGTATACAAAAATCTTTTGTACGACTTAGACGGGGATTATTCCCACTTCAAATATGTTCAAGTTGTTAAGCTTCAACAATTGAGTTTCATTACTTTTAATAACTTTTAGTTGCCTTCAGTTTTATTCCTGTTTCTTTGCAACAATTGCAACAAGAGCAAAACTAAAAGATATTCTGCAACAAGAAGCATAAAAACTTTTATCAAATGAAGCCGGAAAATGAACAATAGGCAGTCTCTTAATACTTTAAGAATTGTTTTGTATTTTTAATAGTTACGTTTAATTCGTTTGATGTTATATAATTTCTTGTGTATTGTATTCACAATACTCTGGTTTGCTTCGCTTCGTTTTGCATCGTTTCGAAATTACGTTTTTTTTTTAATCTCTTTGACTTCGAAGTTGCGTCGTTTTTGTTTCAGTTAACGTCGCATGGCTTTGAAGTATCGTCGACAGAGGCTTCGATTTGTGTCGTGTTCCTCCCGACACAATTAGCGACGCAAAGCGGGGTCTTGGTGTACTTGTATATGAAAAATATTCCTAATTATTTCATCATAGTCGAATCACTTCTTTTATAAATTTTGTAAATTGTGGCGTATGAGTGATATAATATAATGAACTTTAAAAAAATATTAATCATACGCCCTTAATAAAAAAAATTATGCTTGAACAATTTCTTATTTGTTCATAATTACTTGCATATTTACTTCACTTTCCATAGTTTCAATATTAATTATAAAATATACGATCTATTTTTATTTTCCTATTTAGTTTTGCGAATTTTTTGCTTAATTTTAACTCACAAAAGATTGAAAGTCGCAAAGAAAAATCAAAAGTTTAATTAACATTTCTTATTCTTTTTATCTTGTATGTACTTGAAATAGAACATAAAATGAATCATTTTCGTTTGCTTATTATTTTTTTGTTTTCAAAACGTTATGAGTTCATCAGGTTAATTAAAAATCAAACACAAAAAAGAAACTTTAAAACTGCGTTTTTATCTATGAATAGTCGAGAGCAAGTTATTTGCAGCAAGACCATAGTCATCAGCAACATCACCTCTTATCTCTCCATCATCATTATCATCGCCAACAATTTCAGTATTTAATGTCTTAAATGCATTAACTTGCAATGTTCCATTATAAAGTTAAGTATGCCAGCAAGGCTCTGAAGATGTAAATTCGCGTGCTTGTGTGTGTTTGCTTGTGTGTGTGTGTGTATATTTAAGTCTATTTGTAAATGTTGAATTAAAGTTTGTGGACGTTAACTGACGGCAATTTTTATGCAAATAATTTACTTTTGCCGAGAAAACCAAACAAAAATTGTATTTATAAGAATTTTTATTAACGAGCACTTCGTTTTTATTTCCATTTCCATGCCAACATATTTTATTGTTAAAAGTGTTTCATTTTAATTGGCAGCAAAAAAAATTTTTTTATTGAAACCAAAGAAAGAAATATTCTCACTATTTATTTTATGAATTTATAGGAAAAAATCAAAATCAGAAAATGGATAGATTAACAGACTTTCAATGCATTTGAATATACGATTTTTTGTCAGTAGTATTATAATTGATCATACTCAGATTACAGACACAATATAAATAATGAAAAGCTTGTTCATAATTAAGTATTTCACAATGATGCATTTAACACATTGAATACAGCAGGAAACAGGCTACAGACTACAGGCTACAGACTATAGGCTTCAATATGTCAAAAATACGTGTAAGTAGAAAAACATGAATATACGATTGCAATAATGAAAACTGCAGATTCAATTAATTTCGTAGTTGAAGAGCAACCAACGACGAAAATTTTATAATATAAAAATTAAAATTTTCAATTTCTTAAAAATTTTGAAAATTGTTAGAAAAATTGGTTTTTGATCACATAATTAATTGATTCAATTAGGGAATATATTTAAAGTTGTTTTCAATTTTTGTTTTTAATAAATGCCAATTCTGAGCACAACATGATTGCAGCTTGCTGGTTTTTGACCATGCCCCTTTTCCTGTTAAAGTCAAATTAAACTATATAGAAAAATATGTTTTAAAAGAGGTGTGTAATAAAAAATAATTTAGTTTTGTAATTACATATCTTCAGTAAAAATGCATATTGAAAGCTTTTAGGTAACATCAAAATGCGGAAAATGCGACTTTATATTATTCAATATTTGGTAAATCTGGCCTTAAAATTTTTAGCAACAGTGCTGAAGTTTTGCAATAAGAACTAAAGCCACTGCAGGTTCACAAATTAAAAAATATGAAAAGCACTAAAATATAGTTTTCTATTTCTATTTTTCGCGATCGGTGATAACTTATAGCGAAAAAGTATTTAACACAATTTTTCATACAAACTTACTGGCTAATAAAAACGAGTTAAACTTTTTATTTAGCAAGAATCAGTCGTTATAGCATTGTTTTATATTGAAAATTGTTACACACTGTAATTAGTTTTAGTCTAACCATTTTTAGAAAAATTAGCCTTTTATATACTAAGTTGCGGTTTATACAAGCCGAACGAGTGATTTGAGTGTAAATTTTGTATGGAAACCACTCAAAAAACTGAGTGCTTTTCATACAAAATTTACATTCAAATTACTCGTTCGGCTTGTATAAACCGCACCTAAAACAGCTATAAAAGTTACCAATTGTTTATACTTATATTATGGGACTTAAACCAAAAACTGTATGTGTGTGAGTTTGTAACAAAAGCATTTAAGTAAAGTTAAGACAAGAGAAAGATTACATCTATATTTCTACCATGTTTAGTTGCAAAATCATTATAAAGATTTTGAAAATTTAACTTTCATATTTTTGTACTTATTAGCTTGCGACTGAATATGGTAATCAAGAAATGCATAACTCTAAACAAAAGTTTGTTATTTATGTTAAATTTTCCTTTATATCGTGAACAAAAGCTTTTATTAAGGTATTTAACAGTTTTATTTTTGCACAAACGTGTTTTTTTCCCAAAATACATGGATACATATATTAAATTGGAATGTTATAAGTTTCAAAGTATAAAAAAAAAAAATTTAAAATTTATATTGTTACTACACAGTTTTGTTTACCCGACTGTTTTTTATGTTTGTTTATGTTGTTCTAATTATTCATCATAATGTCAGATGAAACTGTAAGCTACACAACTTATTTTAATTCGGGAAAAAGTCATAGAAACTCCAACTATTTTACAATTTTTCCAAAATATTTCTAAAAACTCAATTCCAAGTTTTACGTGGTATCTTTTTAAATTCATGTACGTACTAAATGCAGTTAACAGTTTTCCCCTTTTTTTTTTTCTTTATATAAAAGCCTTAACTTGACAAATGAAAGCAAAAATTTTGTTGACACAAAACTATATTCTTTGATTAAACTTTAAATGTTGGCACCTATTCTATGTGTCACCCCTCAATTTAAACTTTCTAACAGACATTTATTATTTACAATTCAA
This sequence comes from Lypha dubia, assembly GCA_947311025.1. Lineage (NCBI taxonomy): Eukaryota > Metazoa > Arthropoda > Insecta > Diptera > Tachinidae > Lypha > Lypha dubia. The sequence goes on from OX371264.1 coordinate 56,342,063, forward strand.
AGTTTTATAACTTGAAGATTTTGCATATGAATACTCGGCTAATACTCGTTTAACAACACACATTCTAACAAATGTATGTATGGATGTGCAACGAACATCAGGAGGCCTTCCTTTATAAGTCCTTTTGTAGTAAGACCTTCCTAGAACTTTTTTTTTTAATTCCGTAATCATGTTCGCTTGCCTTCTCAGGAAGGCCTTATTTAAGGCCTCTGTATTCTCTTCTTTAAAGGTCGTTTCTTATGATGTGTATGTATTCATACGAGTATATACATTAAGAAGACAAAACATCACATACAAAAACCTTAAATAAAATTACAAAAACTGAAAAGAGAAAAAATATGTGTGGTGTGGTGGGACACCAGATAGGAACGAAGTTCCTTATTATAAAAATATTAATTTAAAGTTCTATTCGAGTATAAAGAACATAATTATTCGGGTATACATTTCCGTGCTTTAGTTGCTGAGATATATGAATATTAATGATTTATTTATATGGGGCGTGCCCGTTCCCCTCGTCCTACCGCCCTAAAATTTTGACGGAAGTTGTATATTTTTCTTAAAGTAACACACGCTGAATTTTGATACATTCCGTACTTTAGTTGCTCAGATATGTTAATATTAATATTTTATTTGTATGGGCGGTGCCCCTGCCCTTCCAATATTAAAAAAATAGCCTTTTTTACTTTCCCGGTCATCAGTAGGTAATATGGTTACAAAATTTCAAGTCGGTCGGTCTTACCGTTTGGCTTCATATAAGGAAAAAATCTTACGTTACGAACGTTTTTTGCCGGCTAGAATACCCCTCCGCAACGCCCCATAAGTTAAGTGGTAAACATCAAAAGGACTTAAATGAAATTATTTATTTTTTTTAGACTGTACCATTTTCTTAAGGTAATTATTAAAAATAAATTATGACAGGCATTTAATTAATTTATGAAAGAAGGCCTTCAGTCAGACCTCTAATCAGGCCTGCTGAGAAAGGGGTACTACCGAGTCTGGCTATGACATTGTGTGTATAAAAAAGTATGGGTATGGGATTGGGAAAAAAGGCCTATTGTCAGCCGAATAACGGGCTATAGAAAGCCTGCTTACTGCTTCTTTTCGTCGCTGGGGCTTTTTAAATATACACGCAAACATAGATGCACACGCATACATACATATGTATATAATCTTATACACCCATAAGCAAATTCTCTTTTCCTCTTCTTTTTTCATATTGTATAGTTCGTTGTTAAATTCGTTGAATTTATTTTAATTTATGCATTCCTACAATTTTCATAAAGAACAAACAGCAACAACAACAATTATGATTATGATAGTGTGGCAAAACAACAACATCTATTTAAAGTAAAATATTCTAATTCAAACTGGGCTATAAATGCATATGCATACATATAAACATATGTATCTTTGTGTGCGTGTGAGTAACCATCTGAGAGATTTTTGGGCATATGGGACTCTTCTTAGCGACATTTAGATGTTAGTCGATACATAACTTTTATTTATCCAATAAATATGAAGCAGATTTATAAAGAATAGAAAAAATACATTCAAATACAAACTTCCTTGTAACAGGAGGGGTAAGTTGCCCGCTTCAAATATTTATAATCGTGTAACTCTACAATTAATGGAGCGCTTCTTAATGTGTAGTCTTGCAGTTAAGCCCCATAGAAATGTAAGTTACCGGCACAACAATTATAGGAAATTTAACTCTTCGCATTTTTATCTTATTTACATTGTTTTCGCATCGCATTTGCTTTTGCCTTCAAATAACCCCACAAGAAATAGTCTACTGGTGTTAAATCACAACTTCTTGGAGGCCATTCAATATCACAAATTCTTGAAATAATCGAATCGCCAAACTTTTCTCGCAATAATTCAATTGTTGCATTTGCTGTGTGGCACGTAGCTCCGTCTTGTTGGAATCAAATGTTGTCAGGATCAATTTCTTCCAATTTCGACCATAAAAATTGGTTATACCGCTCTCCATTGACAGTAACGGTGTTACCAGCTTGCATATATATCTCCATAATGAAATTGTAAACACTACTGAATACAATGAAAAACAAATGACAAATCGTAACTTATTACAAATGGCCGAAATGTCACTTCAAAATCATATCATCCCTATTTGAAAACCTTGTATTATTACACATTCCTATTTATATTTATTTATATTGAAATTCCTAGGAAGTGCTGTGATTGATTTTGTCAAGTGAAACAGGAATCCGTTTTGGAAATTGGTGAAACACCTTTTTAAAATCGTGGCTAAGGCTAAGCCACACTAAAAAATTTTTGTCTTTTGATTTAAAGACACTAGTTTGATGCTAACTCAGACCTAAAAAAATAACATCAATATTTTGTTTTGAAAGACAACCGGCAGTCAAACAGCAAAGCGACAATGTTTTTTGTATTGTTTCGTTTTATTTCTTACTTATGTTAATTGGTGTGGGTTACATCATAAGAAAGCAAGCAATTATGTGCAACGAGGTTCGTTTTAGTCTAATTTGTCTTATTACGAGTATGTGTGGGTATGTTGTATCAAACCACATGTATTTTCTACTAATGTTATTGCGCAGTATGTCAAACACAGGTTTGCATTTGTTTTTTCCTTTTCAAAGTCGTAAGAACAAATGTTCGGTTGTCGTCTTAGTCAAAAGAAGTGTTTTTTCCTACGTCGCTGTTGCTTCAGCTTTATTGTACTTTATATCACCTACAAGACAAATAGTATCACATCTAAGGTAATTTTTATTTTGTGTCACAGTTTGTCATTGAACAAGACAGAAGAACTAAATAACACAAAAAAACAAATTTTAATTCGAAACATTTAAATTTATTTTCGCTTCTTCCATTCACGAAAGAAAATTTTTTCGTATCAACAAGAACTGCACAAAATGTGAATATAAGTCTGCAATGTATTTTATGTAAGCTTTTTTTAAATTAATATTAAGCACGATGCCGTTCTTTAAACAAACGTTTTTTACTTGGTTTAGGCTATTCCGCACTTATCACATCAGAGACTGTGGTTGTAACTAAAAAAAAGTATAAGAAATCCATTTTAAATTGTTTAATGTTTTCCTAATTTTACTGAAAACTTCATCAGATTCGTACAAAATTCATATAATCTTTGGAACATTTTCTAATCAAATTTCAACACAAACTTGTCAAATTAAGCAAACTTTCTAACTAAATCCAAAATAAAAATGTTTGCTGTGCACCCACGTATACGGTGCATATGTGAAATTTTAAACAATTAAAATGGGGTCAGCGCTTAAAACTTAAGAGTTGTCATTTGCTCCGTATATATTTCTTCTAATTATTTAACATTTTTTTTTACTGCGTTTAGAAAAAGAGTTCAAAAAGAAATCACATTATCATCACTACATGCTGGCACATGCTTGTGCATGTGTAAGTCAAAGATATTGTACATTGCACACTTGTACATCCATCTACATACATACATATGTATATACGCAACATAAAAGGTAGGTAAACAGAAATACTCATGAGTATTAGGGGATACAGAGGGAATAAATTTTACTTAATTTTAATAATTGTGACGGAATTTAGTGCGACATTTTTTAACCGATTTCGACAAAACTAATGCTAAATTAAAAAGAATTATTCATAGAAGTGAATGAGATATTGTGGGTTATTGTGGGCTGAGTATTTTTTAGGATCTAGAAGCGTTTAAAGTTGCTACTAATACAAGCACGCGTATTACTTATGCATTTAAGTTAAAAAAAAAAAAAAACCATCTAAGTTTGCATTTAATTAATTCAATAAAACTGAACTGAAGCCTAATAATAATAATTTCTCATTTATATATTATTACAGTTCAAATAACAATTACGTTTATTCGTAATAATAATAATATAAAAATATTAATTCAGCCTAATAATACGAACATCACAGTGATGTGAATGACCCTAATATTGAGAGAAAATAACAATACGTTATAATTGCAAAGTAAAATACTTTTAGTATAACGGACTGTGAGTGTTTGTTAAATATTAGTAGTAAGCAATCAGACATGGGGAATTTCATACTAACCAAAACTGTTTCAATATGTAAACATGGAATCAAAAGGAATTATCACAATTCTCGTATTCAATTTCTGTTGAAAGCTTGCTTAAATAATTTATATTCTTCCCAATTAGTATCCACTTTACATCAATTGTAAAAATGGACAAACGAACGCTGATGAGATGGGTAGCGGCCTTGAAATAGGTATACTGCTAATCTGATTGCACAAGCTAATGTTTTTCAAAAATTAAAAACTTATAGTAGTTTGAATTTTCATTAATTCAATAAAACTGAACTTAAGCCTAATAATAATAATTTTCATTCTAAATTTGCATTTGTTTTTCTGAAACTGGTTTTGCAAATAAAAAATCAGCGATAAGACATTTTTCCTGTGTTCGGATATGGCAGAATTGCCGGAATGGTAAAGGAAGAAAAGAGTAGAAAGATCAATGAATAGATTTAGTTTGTTGAAAGGTATTTTGTTTTTTTTATTCAACTATTCTGTTTCATTTTTATTATGCAAATTAATGTCAATCTACCATTTCTCTGTGAACATTAACAAATTTTTAACAGTCGATTTTGTCGGCTGTACATGTGTACACTTTCGTTAACTTCCCTAAAATAATTTTAGTCTTCTTTAATGCTCAAAAAATTTTTAATTACTCGAATAAAAACGATATCTTGAATTTTTTGCGAAAAATTCATTAAATTTCTTTAACTCGATTAAACTGAAAAATCTGTACTACTCAAGTTTCTCATATGTACGTTAGTAGGGGAAATTTGGCATATATTAAAAATATGTACAAATTATACTTGTGCCCATGTATGTGTAAATGATTTTATTTTAAATTCATGTGCTCATAATTTTCATAATGAGTTTGAATATTTATGAGGATAGAGATCTTTTGATCAATTTGTGAAATAATTTGTTACAACATTAAAATTAACCGAAATTAAATCTCTAATTCAAAAATTAATATAAAGTTACCAATTTGAAAAACTTGTAATTTTTATATTTTTTTAATTAAATTGTTCGTATAACAGTTTTGCGTTACTTTTGAAAACTAATTTTTTTTTATCAATATTCGAAACAGCAAAATATTTCCACTTAGTGTTAAAATCGCTATAAATATAAAAATATTTAACAGAAGCCTGTTTGAAGGCAAACTTATACATGTAAGCACATACTTGCACACACACACGCATTATATATTTACATAAGTAGCTTGAACTTTGGTTTTTTCGCCTTAGCTTATTATATTCGCATACAAACAGTTGTTCCGTTGTTTTTCCCCAATTTACTTTGTTCATAAAAAACAAATTGGAAAAAAAATATCAGAAAATAACAACAACTACATTAAAACAAAATGGAAATGGAAATGGAAATATTTTTGTACAAGTTTATCTCTGTATTAAGAACGGAAATCAGGAATTAAAATAAAGTAAAAAATAAAGTTTGAAAGCTGTGGGGGAAAATGTTACCATTCAATACATACAAAACGTTTGTACATACGCACAAACATATGAGGATGCATATTTGTATACTCTTTTGTAATGCATTTAAAGTACAATTATTTGAGTTGCTTTTGTTGGCAAATATAACAACATGCTACAACAATTTTAATAAATTGTACAAACATTCTGCAATTGATAAATATAAAAGGGGATAAAAATTACTTTTTGCAAAAGACATAAAACATACAGAAGTTATTAATTAAAAACGAGATTTAAATATTTTCCAGCTAGAAAAATTAAGTGGCTGCGGGGTTCATGCTGTTTTGCCCTCGTCTGACAAACATCTTGTTACTTATTCCCATACAGAAAGAGATCAATCAGTTATTATGCGCCAATCAGTTTTTATTGTCTGTTTAAAGTTGATTTCAGACATTTGTTCGGGGCATTTGTTTTCTTTCGACAAAATGTCTTCTACTGGCTTGTTTCTTCAAAACAATTTAAATATTTTTTTCTTCTACTGGGTGTTTTCTTCAGAACAATTTAAATATTTTTTTTTAATATGTATACAGGCTAAAGTTCGTAAATGTTTATAATCAGAGAAATATTAGGTAGACATTGTTAACATATTTCGAGCAACAAAGGAAAAATTGAATATTTATACATCCCTTTGTAGATTTTTCAACAGCACTGGCTGAATAGAACAAACGTTGTTTTCGGTAGAAGCCACTAAACATCGTCAGTATTCATGTGCAAATGCTTTCACTACTTGTCAGGTAGCTTCGTTGAACGTCATTACATATTCTATTTATACACAATTACAAATACAAATAGAATACGCGACTTTCTCTACTAGCTGGGGAATTTTTGTTTTTTATTTATTATCGTTTTGTTTTTTATTTTTTTTTTTTTTAATTTTCCAACACTGAGGAATACTAGACTGTTGCTAGCTCGGTTTTTTAATACAAAACCTTAACAAATAATTCCAAAATTCTAAGTAATTTCTTTGTAAGTTTTCTGGATTTCAGAATTTTCGCAATTTAAAATTTGTCAATTCAGAGTATAAAAGTTTTTCGCGCAAATCTGAATTAACATTCAAAATGAATAAGTTTGTGCCACGTCAGCGCTGCTAACTATTCTCTTACAATTGTATCGTTGTTGTTCGTTTTTCTTTTTTTTTTTTTTATCATGGTACGTGTCAATGTAGGATAGGCAGAGGAACCAAAAACTTTGCACTTATATTTTATATGAAATATTTTTAGGAAAAAATTTTACTGTAGAAACATTCTTAGGTAAATTTTCTTTCACAGGTAAATTTTCTTTCACAGGTAAATTTTTATAATTATAAGAAATATTTACTTAAAATTAGAACAGGGTTTTTCCAAAAATAAGTAAAAATTTTGTTATATGGCGCCATCTGCCATTTTACTTTAAGTTTTAATTGCGTATCTCCTCTTCTTATAAATTATTATGAAAAATTAATTTTTTATAACGTTCTTGTTCCATGAGAATCTGCAAAATTACTATTTTATTTTAATATTAAATGTTATTAATTGAAGCATGTTTGAAGCAACCATATTGGCTTTGATGGATATTTTGCAATCATGTCTTTTCTTTGCATGTACGAAAACGTAAAAACTTAATCTTGAGAAACAAAACAATTTTAAAGTTTGAAAAGTGATAAAAAGCACAAAAACATTTTTTTTGCGTTTTGATTATTATGACTTAAAATTATATATAAAATATTCGTAAATAAATAAATAAAGTATTTTCTTATAAAGAATTCGTATTGAGAAAGATACTCATCAGTAACTAAAAACTTTTTGTTTTCTGCATAAAAAGAAGCGATCTGCGAAATTTGCATCATTAGAAACCCAAAAAAAAATGTTTAAACTATTACGAATAATACAGAAATAATGCGAATCATTCGGTATTATAAACACCCGGAGATCATATGCTTTAATTATTGGATATCCTGCATGTTGGTGATTTGCGATGCACGAGATGAGTGTGTTTTGAGTTGTAAATTTTAATTTGTTGTTCTTTTTGTTTGCTTTTTTTAATTTGAACTATTTTCTTTAACATTTAGTTTTTTGCTTTCGCATAATGAATGAACATTTAACCAACCAACCAACCAACCAACCAACCAGGCATGTAGCAGAAACAGAACAGAACAAAATAGCTTTTCTGTTATAGTTGGCTTGAAAATAGAGCTGTTTTTGTTTGTTTTAGTTGCTGTTGTAAAAAGAATAGGCGCAATTAAAAATATTTAAATTTAATTAAACCTTGTTTTCGTACTTTATTCATATTGTATTTATTCAGTTTTAACCATGTTAACACACACTTAAATGTTCTTTTTACATGTTTTATATTTAAAGTGAGTTCATTCGCAACAATTGCTGAATTCACAACAATTTGTATCGTCTATCTTGTATGAAATACACTTTTGTTTATATGTTTTTTATGCTTGAATCTTGTATTGATGGACGAAAGAAGAACAAGCACCATACAAATACTCTCTGAGAGTATATACATATACTCTCTAAGTATTATATGAAATACGATTTTTGCAAAACATATGAATTAAAAGTGTAATGATGTATATCCGTTTTATATGAAAATTACCAACAACAAATTTTACACTATTGTATATGATACTATAATACACTCGATACAATGATACAAGAGGTTTTGTGAGTTCAGCAAATGTGAAACCCAAATGCATCCTATTAGATACATATAAAAAGCTAAAAACTAGAGGTCAATTATTGTACAAAATAATACAGTTTTAGCTTTATACTTCTACAATAGATTTGTATGATGTATAATTAAACATATTCAAGTCACCTTTATAACACTTGAATTATTTAGTAATTAACTGTTTATTCAGGAAATGGGAGCCATTGCATGTTTTTGCTGAATAATTTTAAGATTGCAACAAAAACAGCAATTCATTTATTAATTATCTCATTTTCTTTGCATTTCATTTCGTAGAACTTAATTATATTTATTAACAAATCAAATTCATTATCATGGTTAGAACATTCGATTCATAGGTGAAGAAAAATCAAAGGTATATATATATATTAAGACATGACAACCACAAATGTTTGTTAACAGAAAATTACAAAAACAAATTAAATTAATGCTAAGAGAAACTAGTGGGTAACGGAAATAATTACTATTTGTATAGGTGTAGAAAAGTAAACACATTCATAATGAAAAATTATATGTTGTGAATGTTTGTAAAGTTTTTTGAAAAGATAATAGTATACTAGACGAACTTTCGGAGCTATCAGGGATAGGTCAGGGTGACGTGATCAGGTATCTCAATACGACGGGCTGGATCTAGTATCTAATTACCGAATCCAAAGCCTGGGTTCGGACCTACACAGGTTGACACTGTCGAGTGCAGTGGTCTATCAAAACGGAATCTTATGATTCTACTTGAATGCTTGTGCGTAACTGGCAGCCACGTAAACCAACCAACCAAAAACTTCTAATTTCCATGTTTCTCCTGTAGGTGGCTCTTACAAAATCGTTCATAATGTACAACGAAGCTTTTGATGTTAGGAGAGTGCTGGAACATTTAGGGCTGCTTCATTAATTAGCTATTTATTTTCGCTGTTTTGAAAAAAATCTTTTACTCAAGGTTAGGGTTTTTTTTTTTTTTTTTTTAAATACTGGTGCCGCATAGTTAAAGAAAAACCAGACAAACATTTAAAATTCTCTTATTAATTTTTTCTAATGCAATTAATAGGTTTTTTTTAATAGTTTGTGATTACTAAAGATAATTGAAGCAATTAATTTAAGCCAATTTTTTACATTTTTCCATATATATTTAATAAGTTAATGTTATAGATAACGTACTGTGCATCATTCATCAATATTTTTTTTTCTTATTCAAAAGTCGTTTTTTTTTTCTTTTTTGCTTTAATTGCAAAAATTTAATGAAGCACGTCGTAGACTGTCTTTCAATGTTGCCAGTGTTGTTGATTCAAACTGTTGCTGATTGTTATTCTCTTGCCCAAATTCCACCCCTCACATCATCCACACCACTAGTGCTGAGTTTAAAATGAAAAAGGCACGTTCTTATTTGGGAAATGATTAAGCTCTGCTGTTTTTTGCTTTTTGAGCATTTTCTAATAACTGTTCAGAGTTCCATATTATTCTTCCTGTTGTCTTAAGTTTATTGTTTGCACATTTTTTTCTTTTGTTTTTGTTCCAGATTATTGAGAATGCTTGTGATGTTTTTGTTATATTCTAATACAAAAGCATTAATCATTATGTAGAAGAAAATAAAACTCAATACAAATAATAATAACAATAATACTGCTAACGAAACAGTTTAAATTGTTTGTTTAACTTTAAAGGTACATTTTTCCTATAAGCCATTTACTTGGGCGAAGCCATACACGCGCAAATAACTCAAAGTATACCAGTCTCGGCCAAAAAGAGAATAAAAGAGAATATGTATAAGAAGACGAATGATGTTCGACGCAAAAGTGGCCTTCGCGGATGTATACATTTAACACAAAGAACACACACAAGTATAAATAAATAAGAGAGAGGGAGAGGCAGAGAGCATCTAAATGAAATTTTATTTTCCATTCGCTGTTTAATTTATTATTCCTGTCAACTAAATTTAAATAGCCAATCAACTTCAACGTGATAAGAAATAAGTTAAGCGATCTCTCAGCATCCTTTTCGTGCAGCCTCGGAACCGCTTTAAAACTGTGCATCTCGAAAGCATGAAATTCTGTTACTACACCCCTATCGTGAATAATTTTCCACATGAAATTTTTTCACTTTTCACGTATTTGCAATCGTGAACAATTCGTATGAAAAAATTTTATTCAGTCAAGAATAATAACGTGAAAAAATTTTCAATTCAAAAAATTCCCCTTATCGTGAATAATTTTTTCCACGAGTTTTTTCACTTTCCCCTTTAATTTATTCACTTTATTTTTGATAGGGAATAGACCAATAATATTCGAATATTAAAGCTTACAAAGTTTATTTTAAGAAAACGATCTGATAATAAAGCACAAACTGATATATTGGTCAACAAAATGCAAAACAAAATGCAAAACAAGTTGATTCCCTGCGGATTTGTGAAGCTTTAATTTTCTGTAATTCTTTCGTTTTGTTGGCTTTCCAAAAAGTAGCCGAATTATTTTACCACATAAAAGTTAGAATGCAATAAGCAAACGGTGTAAATAAACTATCGCTTCAAATATATATGCCCGTGTATATTTATGAACAAAAATTTCTTTGAATTTTTGTTTTTTTAATCTTCTTTCTTTTTTTACATTCACTGATAACTGATAGCGGAAATAATTTTTCTCGTGAGATTCATGATAGCATTTTTCGCTTCGGGAGGAATAAAAATTTCACGGTTACAAAAATTCCACTTGTTATTCACGATAGGGTGAATAGTTTTTTGCTGGGAATTTAGCATGATAATAAATATTTTCATAGAACTTTTGAAATGTTATTAAGTTATGAATTTTTAATATTTTAAAATATTGTTGCAGTCTCATTGTTTTTTTACAATCTTCTAATACGTGAAAAATATCACGACGAAAATTTAATACATAAATTATGCCGAATGAAAACTTCAAAAAAATTTAAGGTAATTTATGATAATGACTGCCTGATAGCAATAGATTCCGCTAATGTTCTATGATTAACTCAAGCATATTAATTACTCTGTACGCGAGTCGTTGGATCAAACGTATTATTAGCGTTCAGTGAAATTATTATAAAAGAGATAAGAAATTTTCATATTCTCAATTGAACATACCTCGTACTAAGCTCAGTATCAGAGCACATCACACATACATACATCGTCATTTAATGACTTGAAATATGCACTTCAAAGTGTCTGTATGCATTTGTGTAACCTTTTGAAGATAACAGGCCACATACATAATTAACAGGTAATTAATAACAGAAATGTCATAAATTTTACAACAGCATAATTATATCTGCTGTTTGCACCGCAAACATATGCAATAATTAATTCAATTAAAACTTGCAGATTAATATGTTTTTCCTCATATTACTCATATTAAGGAAAATGTGTACATTGCAAGGAAAACTTTTAACGTTACTGTAATAATATCGTATTTTTTTTTTTCAACTAATATAACCTTTCATTTCATGCATCATAATTATATGTTTCCTACATTCATACAAGTCAACTTTTGATTCTGCAACTTTACCAACTTTAAACATATATTTTTATTTGAAAGTATTTGCTGGCATTTGCCTTTTTATTCTGCTTAATTCCAGATTAAAATACTGAAGTTTTTTAAAATAATGAAGTATCAAAAGTAGTATAAAATTATCAATACCTTATTGAATATAATGTTACTTTCATTTAAAGAGAATGGGCTTAAAGGCTTCAGGAGGCGGGTCCTTCAAACAAAATATTGGCATTTGCATAAATTTTTTGCAACCAAATTTTTTAAAATTTTAAAACGTTTGCTTGCAATTTAGTGCTATCGTAGGTTAACGTTTCTCCGCCGCCCCTTATATTCATAGTTCTATAGCTTCTTTATTTTTATGCCGGTCTTTAAATTTCTTTTCTAGTTTGGTCATATAGAAATATAAGTGGCCGTCTAAAATATTGATTAAGTAATAAATTGGTTATTTAGGACGAATTTTATTTATATATTTTTTGTGCTTGTTTAGATAAGAAGTTATTTTAATAGATTATATCGTACTTTAAGCTTTTATATAGTTGCTTCGATTTTTTAATCTGTTCGATTCGCTTTTTATATTGCAGTCCTGGAATTATTCCAAAATTACTGTCTTGCTTTCTACGGAAATGCAACGAAAAGAAACTCAAAATATTGTCTCTCTGTAAATACTACGAAACAAACCTTAATAAATACAGAACAAGCTCCCTAATCCGGACAGATATAGTTTCAGCTCTTGTCCAGATTAGTGGATCGTCCGGACTACAGTTAAAATAAATTTTTAAACGCATATAATTTGTTTTTATTGCCGAACAGAAATATAAGTACACATAAGAATTCACTTGTATTTAATTAATTTACAGAAAAAAAAAGAAAAATACTAGAAAAATAAAGAAAATATTAATTTTGTAAAAATAGAAATTTATTTGTTTCCAAAAATTAGTCGGCGAATTTCAAAATTACTCAATTGTTGTTTTTATTAATTGATAAATTTTATTTGTGTTTTTTTTAATACTTTAAAAAATATAATTTAAAATTATTTTATAGATTCCATAAACTGTCCGAAAAATTTAAGTGTCCGGATTACTGGATAGTCCGAATTAGCGAGTGTCCGGATTAGGGAGGTTGTACTGTATACAAAAATTATTTTTGTTTTCAGCAATAAAAAATATTAAGATTTTTCTTAAATCACTAAATAATGTATAATATTATTTTTTGTTTTATCAAATTTAATAATTATTGTATTTTTATATTTTAATACTTCCATTATTGGATTTAAATATTGATATTTTATTAGTAAAGTAACCATAAGTGCTTTTAATACCTTAAACAGTAATTGTGCGGAAGAAGTTATTTGAAAAATATAATATAACAATTTCTATTTTACGGAATATGTGCACACATATTTACAAATACTTAAACAAATAACAACTTGATATTTCCATGAATTTTATAAAGAAAAAAAATTTGGTAAACATAAAATTGAATTGAAAACAAAAACATTTTTATTTATTTATAATTTAAAGGAAGAAAATTTGCACAAAATACTTTTGGAATTACAGTATTTCAATATAAGAATGTTTTATTTTTCGAAACAAATTTTATTTGACTAACTTATATTCGAATAATATTATTGAAACAAATTTTAGTCGTGTAATATTTATCGAATAATATTCTAAAATCATGTATTCGAATTATTTATTAAAAAAATGTTTATGCGAATGAATTCGTTTGAACAGCTTTTAATAGAATAATTCATCTTTTCTCTGAAATTCATTTAAAACCTGATAATATTTTAATTTAATCGAAATTTGTTTTAAAACCGAAAAACATCTCAAAGTTATTACTAAAATAGCCTTCGTTCTTACATTTTTTTTTTATAATTCAGATAGTACTGAAAAATTTTGTCAGAAATCCTACTTTGACAATTGTGACCTATTAAAAACTGTATGTGAACTTTGTGTTAATAACATGTAATTCAATAACAGTTTGAAACTTAAAATTTATCGCAATGAACTGCCGTTCCAATTGCATTTTTTTACAAGAAAATGATGAAATGGTTAATATTGCGAAGAGTCTTAGGATTAAAATATTCTAGAAAAATATTCTATTACAAAAAGTTGCTGAGTACGCCTCGTAACTAAAATAAAAAGATAACATTATTTTTTACATGCACAAGATAGGAAACTGTAGCTATTCTTAAAGTTAAACCCAGGTTTCAATATTCAAAACGACACTCCAATTTAAGGTACTTTTGAAGGGGTAAGAACGCGACAAATTATTATTTTTGTACTTTTTGTTTCTAATATGTTTTTACATTAACGTACAATTCCTGAACGCCAATATGATTCACGTTGAGGTTTTTGATGGCAAGAGAATACTAGAGGGCTACTATAATGTGCTTAAGCTGGCTTAAGCTACTGTCAGAAATCAACGAAAAGCATGTCAAATGCTTAAGCAAATTATTGAAGACTTTTGTGTGGCTATATTGTACTTACTTCTTCGCTGAGTTGCAAATATATGTACTATTCAAAAACTATTTTCTTTTTATTTTCCCAAAAAATGATTTTAGGTCTACGTCTAATTAATCTAAAACCATAAACAAACAATTTACTTAAATTTTTGTTATGTTAGAAATGAAATGAAAACATTCACAAATAAAAAATTACCAACAAATGCAACAGTTTCAACTATTTTCAATAAATAAACGTATAAGCAGCTGTTTGCTTAAGCAAGGTACGATTGGTTTCGATGTTTGCTTAAGCAAATGAAATTTGACGAAACTTGACGAAAAGTTCTTAAGTACATTATAGTTGTCAACATTTGGTTGTGTGTATTCGCACATTTGCTTAAGCTAGCTTAAGCACATTATAGTTAGCCCTTTAGGTCGTATAGGTGCTGCTTCTTTATATGCAGATGTTTTGTGTGGAACGAGCAGGGATGGAAACCTTTTAATAAAACTAAAATTTTTTTGGAATTCGAACCAAGGTATGCAACAGACAAGACAGCCACTCTAATAATCACCCAAATATACCTTGCCAGCATTTATCTGCTATTTCGATCACATAAGTATTAATTTCGTAATTTCTTATATAAAAAAAGTAAACTAGTAAGTCATGCACTGAAAATGATTCATATGATTTTTTTCTTTGATTATTTTTCAATTTAAGATAAACTATAAAATTAAGTAGAGGACAAACATTATCTGGTTTTAAGTATGCCGATTTTAATAAACTGTTCAGCAGTAAGTAATTTTTAAATCAGTTTTTCAAAGCTAAAATAACATAATAATTTCATTCGTATAAAGAAATGTGCTTAAATTCTTATTAAAAAATGCGCTCTCTTATTAAACTATTTTCAAAAACAAAAGATGTTTGATATATTCTGATATCAAAGATGTTTTATTTCATTGAAATACAATTTTCAAAACTTTAATAAAGTTAAGAAATTATTATTATTCGGCTTAAGTTCAGTTTTATTGAATTAATGAAAGTTCAAATTACTAAGAGTTTTTATTTTGAAAGCAGACTAGCAGAACGTATCAGTATACCGATTTCAAGGCCGCTACACCTCTGACCAACTTTCATTCGTTTTTTAAAATTGATACTAATTGGGAACGAGGTGAAGAGGTTAGCACGTTGACTACTAAGCAAACAATGACTTGGGGCCAGAGAGGGTCAATCAACATCATAAATTTCTGTAATGTAAATTAGTGAGATATTGCATTAATTGTTGTCGGACTATTTAAGTGATGAAGGCATAGCAAAGTTCCGCGATATCACCAAATTTATGGAGAAACTCCATTATAGTTAGAAAAAAGAAAATCGGTATCCATGAGGGCGCCCTCAGTGGGAATGTAATTTATAAAAAAAATTTCTTTTTTAATAAATTTTTACTAAACCGATAAGGAATGAATCTTTACGCAACTATTTAGTTACTATGGCGCCTTTAAATTATATAAATTTATTGTTTGCCACATTTTTTTTTTTTTGCAGAGAGAAAGATAGGGAAGAAATATAAAATGTACATAAATTTAAACACTCTCACTTGAAATGAAAATTGCATGCAAACAAGTTTCATAATGTAAATGCCGTTTATATCGTATAAATGTTATTGCGCAAAAAGTGGGCAGTGTAACACCTACGAATATATTCCGAAAAAACTTAAATATATTTTTCGAAAATCATATCCAATTAATGAGGTATTTGCTGTTAATGACATGAACTGGGAGTATTTCTATTAAAAGTGGCATTTTACTAGAAAAATTACCTTAATATTTTGTAAGAAAATAAAGGTCTAATCCAATTTATGTTTTGTCCCTAAAATATTGGGTCGCTTTCTTGTTTTAACTTTATTCTCAAACATTTACTTCCATTTGAATATTAAATATAAAATGTAATACATATCGTACACTAAATCGTAAACAGTCACAAGTAAAATATTGTCAAAATGAATTTTAATTCAAAACCAGTAACAACCATTAACATTTATTTCTCATTACCTTTAACTAAATATTTATGATTTTTTAGTTTCGTCTATTTGTTATTTAGTGTGCGATATGTATGTATATTAAAGGCAAGTCTATATTTGTGGTAAAACTCTTTTATAAGGGTAAAAGGGAAATTCATAGTTTGTGACATGGAAAAATAAGAAAATAATACCCAAATGATTTGAACAACAAAAGCAAGAGACAAGGGTTAATATCGAGTAAACAAAAAAGGGCAACATAATGGCATGAACTATAATGATTATATCCTAATAATAATGGAAAGGAGAAATACAAAACCAGCAACAAAAACAAATATATACGAGGTGTGTTGGCTTTTATAAAAGGTTTTCCAATAAGAGTGATATGACTTCTTAAAAAAAAACACACTTATTGTTAACGCAATTCAAAATTTTTTTTATTTAATGTGAAGTACAATCGATACAAATAAGTTCTAAATCAAACCTCCTTAAAATGGCCTTCACGACTTCTTCTGCAGAAACGAATTCGATGAACCCAATTTTCCAGCACTTTTTCCACTAAATCAAATCGTATGTCATGAATGGCATGTTAAATATTGACTTGTAAAGGTTGAAGAGAGTCTAGTTTATTTCGAAAGACCAATGACTTCAAATAACCCCATAAGAAATACTCTAATGGTGTTAAATCACAACTTCTTGGAGGCCATTCAATATCACAATACTTGAAACAATCGAATCTCCAAACTTTTCACGCATTGCTGTGTGGCACGTAGACCCGTCTTGTTGAAACCAAATTTTGTCAAGATCAACTTCTTCCAATTTTGGCCATAAAAACTTGGTTATCATCGATCTATACCGCCAGGTTGTGGTTTGATACAGTCCCAATTGTTGAGAACGTCTTGGAATCGACAAATTGCGGTCTTAAGCAACATTTGCCTGAACGGCAGCAATATTTGCATTACTTCGAGCGGTTCTCTGTCTTATTGGCACTTGAACATTATGTAAAGAAAATGTAAGATCAAAATTTCCAACAATTCGACGAATAGCGAGCACACGAAAAGTTGCAATTGGAGAACGATTATTTTGATAATAAAACTGAATCATTTGTAAACGTTGTTCTTGCGTATATCTCTCCATGATGAAATTGTAAACACTATTGGATACTGAATAAAATGGTTTTAACCACATTTTTACACATTTTATTGAATAGTAGGACTATTTATTCCGGATAATTATTTGAAATATTTACTTGTTTTTGGGCTAATGATCGCCTTTCAAAACCAATTATAGTATACTCCTACCCTCGTATATACAGCATTTCCTTTGACCAAATTTTGTTAGTGAATTTAAAAGAATGCGGTTTTTGCTGAAAAACAAATAGCCCAATAGTTTGCATAAGTAGCAAGTATTTATATTCTCTAGCTGTAAAAACTATTGGTTTTTGTTTTTACTTAAATTTACTATTTTTCTAGGAATTTAAAAAAAAATTTGCCAACTTGCATGAGTTAATTTGATGATTAGGTAAACAAAAAGAAACAAATTAAGGCAAACTAAAAAAACCAAAAAGCTTTAGCCTTAACTAAAAGGATATATGTACGTAGAAATACATTTTTTGAATGGGCTACATGAATTTGGATTCTCTTTATATGTACTTTTGTATTAGGTTAGGTTAGGAAGGGTAGTGTGAAATACACATTCACTCGAAGACTCAATTGGATCCATTGTGATTCCCTTCATTTATAATTTATTGACTAATTAGTCTCGTTACTGTCCAAGGAGAAACAAAGAGCCGTTATCATAAATCATTCAGCCATTTAATACACATGATAAAGCCGCTGATATCCTCAAGTTTGCACTTCGCGATATCACCAATGCCCTGATGGAAACGTCTGCTCAGCCATCTTTGCCTGTGGCAGCCTTGGGCAATGACAGATGATATGCTCTATAGTTTCTGGCTCCTCTTCATCCCCACACATCCAACAGAAATCCCGAGTGTCATTTTCCCACATACTGATCCTCGCTCTAAGCGAGCAATGGCCAGTCAAGGCGCCTATAGTAGTGACCGATTGAAGGTTTAACCGACCTGTCACTAACTGCCACATCTAATGCTGACCCTATTCTTGCCAGCTCATCAGCTACTTTTGTGTTACTATTTGCCACAATTTCCAACAATAACCCCTAAACTATGAGTTTGTGTTGATTATTAGTAACTTCCAACCAGTGAAGGGGAATTTCGTACTAACCGAAAATTGTTTCAACATATAAAAATTGAATAAAAATTAATTAAATTAATTCTCGTATTTTATTTTTTTAAAAACTTGGTTAAATAGTTGATATTCTTTCCCAATTAGTATCCACTTTATGAAAATTATAAAAATGGACAAATGAACGCTGATGATAGGTGTAGCGGCCTTGATATCTAATTCGTTCGTCGGCTTAAAAAAAAATTGGAATCAGCTGAAACTTATTTTGGGGCCGGCTGCTTAAAAATACATTAGGCGATAGAAAATCGAAAAGTAAGAAATCGTTATTATGCAGTAGAAGTCTGGGAAACGCATAAAATTTAATATCCAACACATCTGAATAATCTCGGTCCAAAACAAGAAAGCAATTAGCATATGTTATATCAATAAAAGGAAATAATTAAGAAAAATTGTATTCGACTTAGTGCTGGGATAATATTGATTTTTTTTCTGCTATCGATATTTCCGACTTTACTATCGATTGAATGATTGTACTTAAGTAAGAACATTTTAACTAATTTTAACTGTTCAGGCAATTTGTTTTTATCACTACATTTACATACAATTACAATCATACAATTACAATCGTCACTCAATATTTTTATTGTGACTTCGCGGCGTTCGTTTGTGAACATATCATCGGATGATGAATTATTACTAATGGCGTTTTGAGCAATTTTGTCAAAAAACAAAAAAAATACATACTTTTTACACTGTTTATACACAAAAATACCAGAGCAAAAAATTAACAGATGGAATGAAACATAATATAAACGGGAATCGCATTTTGTGCATTTGCGAAAAGATATTGTGTAAAGTTGTAATGCAAACGAAAATGAAACCTTCTTTTTCATTTCGCGTTATCGTAGAACGAGAATTGACCCCCTGGTTATCACCTTCTATCAATTTTTTGGTCTCCCCAGGGGTCTTGCAATGTACATACGTAATAAAGATGTGTATAAGGTCCAGCGATCTTACGCACATCTGATCCTGAGTTCAGCTGACTCTTAGTTAAATTCAAAATCAGGACACACTATTTCTTTACAGAAGTCCAAACGCGGCAAGGGATAAAACCTTATCCAACTTCGATTCCCTTTCCGATTTAATTTCGAAGATCCTTGAGAGCTGTCCGAACAGTGAAATTGTCGTTGCTGGTGATTTCAATGTTCACAACTCATCTTGGCTTCACCATTCGATTCACACAACCCTAGAAGGCCAATATGTTGAGCTTTTAGCCGTGGATAATGACCTTGCGCAACTAATGAATGAACCAACACATATTTCATGTGTTGAGGAGCACCACAACAACACTCTCGACTTTTTTATCATTTCGCACTCTGAAAAGTTCGAAGTGAGTGTTAATGCACCTCTTGGTAACACGGATCATTGTACCATTTTCATATCTTTTTGTTCTCTATTCTTCGCAACGTCTTACAATCATCTACGAGAGTTGTAAAATGTATTTACGAAAAGTCGTATTGGGCCGAGCTCAACGAATTTTTTCGGCATTTCAATTGAAACCTATGTTTTCTAGACAATAACGTCAATCCCATGGCGAAAATTATTGAAAAAAAAATTGACTATAAATTATTCTACTAACTTTATTTGTAGTAAACACCAAATAATGTGCATACTTTTAGGAGCATCAGTAAAATAATATACCATAAGCTTTGCATGTTAATAAAAGAGCTTAATGCCATATTTTCTAGTTAAAACAATATTAAGAAACGTCTACGAGCATAAACAACTTCATCACAGTAAAATTTAAATACAAATTAAATGGAAAATAAAGAATGTAAGTCAAAAACTCTCGGAATACAAATACGATATTGAAACCAAATTGGATCGTTATGTGTGACTTACCAGTTTATAATATGACTGGAAACCAATCATTATAAAAACGAACTATACTTTCATATCTACAGGAACTGTGGTTGAGCCAAATACAAAGAAATTTCCGGAAAGTTATGTTTAAGTTGTCAACTTTACGAATGATACCCCAAAAGGTTTTATGTTTGTACACTAAAAACCAGATTTAACTTAATTGATCAAAAATTTCATATAATATAGTTTTGTTCAGCCTTTAGTAACTTATGTTAAATAAAAGCTCGAAAATTCGTCTTCTTTTTATTGATCAAAAATTTCGTTAAAATACACATTAGAAAAATACTCATATAAAATGTACAACAACATTTATGTAACCCTGTGTAATTTCAAATGTTTTACCATTTTTGGGATTTTTGACAAAATTATCATTTTCGATAAAAGTTCAGTTTAGGCAACTTCTGTCTCATATCGAGTCACGTGTAGAGTTTAATAATATTGAACTATTTTACGGTCTCTTTCATCAATTAATTCATAAACATTCGAAATGCTTTTTTTTTTTTTTTTGCTGGGTTATGTTCACATTGTGATGTGTCTGCGATAATGATAAATCTATGTTTGTATCTACGAAGCACTACACAAGCAAACAAAATGTGGTATTTGTTTGTTTGCCACAATGGGTCCAATGTTCATGAAGGCTAGTGACTAAATGACTCTATAACTGATAGAGGTGATGCTGTCATAGACAACAAATAATATCAGTCGAACCATTAGTAGCAACAGCAGTATCATTTGTGCACATTTTCTTATATGTACGTTTAAGATAAACAGAAAACCAATTCTGTCAACTGACCCTTTATTTAAATAAAATTTTTCTCTTAGGAAATCTTTTAGTTTTTTCTCTGTTACGGCTCATTAAACAGCACAACTTGTCAACGAAAAGAATTTTGTTTAGCTTAACAGATTAGTAGAATAGATTAAAAACTAAGTGTGATTATTTGTATGTGTATGTGTGTCTGTATATGCGTAATTCGAGTAACTGTGTTAACTATCTTAATAGTTTGTTGAAACATTAAACTTTTTTTTTTTTTTTGGTTTGTTTTTTTAGTTGTGTTTACATTGTTATTATGTACTTAAGATACTGTATGCTAAGAGCATAAACTAGTTAAATGAATCTAAAAGTGAGTACTCACATCTTATTTACATGAGAGAAAGAAATCTGACTTAAAAGCACATCTAATAGATTAGAAATTTAATGTTAATATAAAAGGAAGGAGTAAATTAAATTGTACAGAAATTAGAAATGTTGTGAAAGGCATAGCATATCGAAAAGGGAAACATTTTCTAAAGGCCTCATTCCACTATTTGGCAAAATTAATTTGTTTTTAACTTACGTATCATCTCAGAGTTATGACTCAAGTTTAGCCATTTTTTTGGATAAAAATCGTGAGTATTTTTAAAAAATATTTTATACAATTTATATCAAATGAAAATTAAAAAAATAAAAGTTATGCACGAAAGTAATTGTATAGGATAAAAATTAATAGTTAGATATTATCGCATTAACTAGTTAAGTGAACGTCATGTCAACCGCACAACTCCAATGATTTTAAGAGAAAAAAAGAAATGTGCAACGACATACAAGCAAATATCAGCAAACAAAATGCAAGCAAACAAAAATAACAAAACAAAAAATTTCACATACTTTTAGGAGCAACTTTAAGTTGTTCAATGCACAATACCGCTAAATTGTTAATTACTTAATGTTTGAGTTTATGCTTTTTTTTTACCAACAATTTTTTTCATCTTAAAGTGTTTGCTAACATGTTTTAAGTTAAAACTTCAATTGAGATTTTGTTTTATGAATTTGTCTGTTAACTTACAGTATCTGATCTATTTCGTTGCATGCAAAAAGTTTTTAAATTTTTTCAGAAAAGTAAGATATGTTTATAATCTCAAGAGGCGTGATCATTTTTCATTGCATGTCAAAACATTATATGGTGTATCATTTGTAAATCTCCTAAAGATAAAAACATTAATTTTCCTCCACAAAATTATATACACCCAAAAGCCTGAATATCTATTTCAGAAGATTAGATTTGCCAGATATTTAAGAGGAAAAAATATTATAATCCCTAGATATCATTGCCATGTTTCTGAATGGCAATTCTTTTTTTATGCTGTTGGTCTTTGGAATTCTCTGCCACATTATCAACAAATTAACAGCAACGCAACAAATTTTAAAAGTTTCTTTTAATTTATTTTTAATAGATTAAATGTTTTGCACATACTTACGTACATACATATGCCCTTACTTTGTAAAACTTTTATTTAGGTGGGGTTTACACAAGCCGAACGAGTGATTTTGTATGAAAAGCACTCAGTTTTGAGTGGGTTACACTCGTGGAGGCTTACGACACGACTTCTTCTGCAGGAACGAATTCGATGAACTCAATTTTCGAGCACTTTTTTCACTACATCAAGTCGTATGCCATGAATGGCACGTTCAATATTGACTTGTACAGCCTGAGGAGAGTCTGGTTTATTTCCTAAAACCAATGACTTCAAATAACCCCACAAAAAATAGTCTGATGGTGTTAAATCACGCCTTCTTGGAGGCCATTCAATATCACAATTTCATGAAATAATCGAATTTCCAAAGTTTTCTCGCAATAATTCAATTGTTGCATTTGCTGTGTGGCACGTAGCCCCGTCTTGTTGGAACCAAATGTTGTCAAGATCAACTTCTTCCAATTTCGGCCATAAAAATATGGTAATCATCGATCTATACTGTTCTCCATTGACAATAACGGTGTTACCAGCTTCATTTCGAAAGAAGTACGGATCGATGATTCCACCAGACCAAAAATCACACCAAACTGCCAATTTAGGTGGATGTAATGGTTTTTCATGAATAATTTGTGGATTTTCTTCGCACCAGAATCGACAGTTTTGTTTATTTACCGCACCATTCAGATGAAAGTGAGCCTCATCGGAGAAGATGATTTTCTTAAAAAAATCTTTATCGTTTTCAAGTTGTTCCAAGGCAAAATCAGCAACGCTGTTCTTGCGTATATCTCTCCATGATGAAAGTTTTACATTTTACAAATTGCCGAAACGTCACTTCAAAATCGTATCATCCCTATTGGAAAACGTTATAAATTGACACAATTAAGAACATGGTATAAGGCTTTTTCACACTATAGTAAAAATTTTAAGTATTTTGAGGAAAATTAAAACCTGGTATTGTTTTTTCTTCAAATTTTCAAGCACCACTTATGACTTTATTTAAAATACTTAAAACATTTATTTTAGTGTAAACAGCCTTTAGCCATGGCTTGCGAAGCCTTCAAGAGCGTATGAAAGACGCACTTTACTGAACTAATATTTTTTTCTTGTTTCTGACGCCACAACTTTTAATCAACATCATGAACATCAAGTTTTTCGTTTCTTTTATTTCAAAAGTATTTTTTTTTTCGTTGTGATCGCAAAATTAAGGGAAATATTATGAGAGTTGCTGTGTTTTTTTATGTTTGAAAATAAAACTGTTTAGTTGTTTGATTCCCGTAAGTAGGCAACGTAAAGCTGCTACAGAATAAAGAGGAATGAAGTAACAGCAAAACATTAAAGTTTTAAAGTTGCATAAAGAAAGAAAGAAAAATATGTGCAAAAAAAACTAAAATAGGTTTAATGTACTCCTCATTTCGGCGCAATTATGTTCTTTTTCTCAAAATAAGAAAGTTTCTGCACTCTATATTTTGCCACTTTTTTGCTTCTATTTGATAGCCCAGGCCATGCAGAATAAAACTCTATGAAATTGTAAGATAGAATGTTGTTTGCTGCATAAAAAAATTAGTTTAAAGTTTAGTTTTAAATTGTTGTTTCAAGCGAAAATAACAAAATTGCCAAAAAGTGTTATTATAGGAAAATGTATTAAATTTCAAAAGTTCACCTGGTGTTTATATGAAGTTTCTTGAATAAATAATTTCGGCGTAACTGTAATCAATGATTAAATGAAATTTTAAAACAAAATTTATTGTAGCAATTTTTAGTTAAATAGTAAGTAAAATTAAGATTGAATAAATAGTTGGTCTGTAGGTGTTACCATTTCAGCAGCGTCTTTATTATTATAGTAAAAAGTGTAAAACCTGACATTTTTATCAGCAATATTAAAAATCTTATTAAATGAAATCTTATACAAAAAATATATGATGAGATAACCATAACAACATTTTGAACGATGAGTCTGACCAAACGTGCTGTACGTACAATAATCCCTATAGATTTTTTTTTTATAAAAAAAATATTAATTCTTGATAAAAAGTCATGAAGTTGTGGACTAAAAATGCAATTTTATACAACGCCTTGAAGAACTATAATTTTTAAATTGTTATTTTCCCAAGACATTCACTCGTTCACGAAATGGCCGAAAGCCTTTTAAAGTTAACTTTAGTAGATTAAAGTTGCTCGTTCGTTTTCTTTTACGCATTCTAAAATAAAATGCAACATGTAAAAACAACAACAAAGACTAAAACTAAAAAAAAAATAGATTGCACGTAATTTGAAATCTCGTTGATAATAAAAACACAGATTTATTGCAATTTTCTACGCCAGGCAAGCAACCAACCACAGAGATGTGAATGGATGCTTTTTTTTTATATCACAAATAGTTTTTCGTACAATGCACTCTCAATAATGTGAATTCAATATATAAATTTTTAATGAAACCATTTACGAGCATAAAATTTTTAATGAAAGAGCTATTAAGTAAAATTCAACTTTACAAAATAACTCAAATAAAATGATTTTAATGCATGATTTGGTTAGAGGACACAAAAACACTCGGAACTAATTTTAGCGAGTGGTGAAGTACGACACTAAGCCTCCAACATATTTTAGAGTCTGATATACTTTTGGCAAGAATTTTATGCCCAATTAACATTTCACTGCACTTAAATAATGTTTACCGCGAGATTTTCATATTTTTTCAAGAAAGCCTTTCAAAGAAAAATGATCCTCGTAATATTGTATAAAGAAATTTCTGAGCCCAATTTCCACATCATGTGAAAGGATTTAAAAATATTCTTTGCTGATGCAGTATAACAATCAAAAAAGGAAAACTATAACTGGCCGATATAAAAAAGAAAAAAGCACCATAAAAATTTACTTTCTCTTTAAAGTCACATATGTACATACCTGCAAAGCTACGAGAAATACGGAAATAAGTAACACAATACAAATTCTTCTAATTTCTTTTTAGCTTCTTAACTGAAAACGCTTTAAATTTTTAATATCTGATAACATGTGAAAAAGTTACAATCCTAAGGAGTGCTTTTTTAAATCCCATGTGGTCAACAACACGAGTGAGACGTGCTTAATCAACAACGCCACCGATACAGGCGTCATATAATGTAAGTACTTTTTTAAAGATTTGTAAATTTTAGTTAAATCCAATCGCCAGTTTTAAAGTTCCAGATTTATTATCAATCACTTTGCCAAAGTTTTCCTTTTTTTTGTGTTTTGTTGCTACAAGTTTTGTTGAAACAAGTTTATTTCTTTTGTGGCAATAAGCAAAAAGTGTTTAAGTCATATTTAAAGTGGTCATTAGAAAATTTTCAACCTTGGTACTTAAATTTGATTCTTTCAATTTAATAATGCATGGTTCTGTCCACCATCCTAAAGGTATTCATATTTAAATGTAATGTGCCATAAATCAAATTAGGCGGTTATTCCATATTAAAAAAGCAGCAAATAATTGTGCTGGAAATATGATAAAAATCGTTCAATATAAATAAAACTGCGGCCAGGAATAATTTTTAATATGAAAAATACGATAGTGATTTTAACTCAAAATTAGCTTATCTCGAATTATGCATTTTTTTTTTCTTTTTGCCACAGACTTTTAAGAAGATTATTTAGTTGCACATTCACTCGGAGTTACAATTTTCTCTACAACTCCATGAAAAGTATGCTATGTTTTTTTCCTTTAATCTTTACGTATACACAATATTTCTACGTAGCGGTATAGATATTACTCATACGACGTAGAGCTCGGATTGTGTATGATTAACGCTCGTATATTTTTTTGAACCATAAACAGTACATTTCACTGAAATTTTTTAAAAAAGCAGTAAATCGATTTGGAAGAACAGTACTTTTCGCAGTATATATTTTATTCAATATATAAAAAAAAATTAACAATCATTTCCATCATCTGAATCATTTCCATCAAAATCAGCTTTTGTTGTTTTGGATTTGTCGTTTGAAGCAATTTGAATAAGCAATGCCTGCTTCGTTTTGAGCTAATTGTAGAAATCAAAGCATTTGAACTTCAAATTACATTTGACGGTCAGAATCGCCTTCAATGTTTGCACATCTAATCGGGTTTTGTCTGACGTCCAAGTTTTGTTCACTGCAGAGAAGATTCGTTCCACTGATGCTGAAGTTCCTGGCAAACATAAAATATATTCAATGATCGTGGCCATTTCTTTGAATTCGCAATCGGCGTTATTGAGATGAAAAAAATTCTCCACCCACCGATTCACAATCGAAACATTCTCGAGGAGAATGCTTATTTTTGAAGTAAACAATATTATTGCATGAATTCGCTGTTCGCCGTTTTTATTTCTATTATGTATCGAAAAACAGTATTTTGAGGCAGAAAAGCAGTACGTAGTTTTTGATGTCGAAAACCAGTACAGTACTCCGAAAAACAGTACAGATACGAGCCTTATGTATGATGTATGTACATACCAGACATCAGCAACAAGTGGTAAATTTTCAGGCATACATGATTATGCACATTGATTTTTTATGATCTAATCGTTTTTGTTCAAAAGCAAAGAACACGTGTTTACGCAACAGTTCGTTTCAAACATTCAGTTTTATTCACTTGTTGTTTGGTGCTGACATGAATGTTCTGACTGTGTCGTCAAGTGAATGAAATTCATTTTGAATCGAAGCCAACGTGTTGTTAGCGGAACAAGTGTTTTATTCAGTTGTTAAAATAATAAAAAATTTTCAATTTAAACATAACTTCTAAGCAACTTGCACGATTTTATTAAAAAAATTATATTTTTCTGACGAGGAAGAGCCGAAAATGAAAACCATAGTAAAGTAAAGTAATTTGTGTAATTTGATTTTAAAATTATATTGATTGTAAATTCAACTCTACATAATGTCACGTTACTGCTAAGATATTATTATGATTCTTATGTGACCATTATATGACCAATTTGGGAAATTTATAGCACTGTTGTATAAGTCTTAATATAAATATTTCTCATTATATTATGCATGCAGCAAAATTTATTAAAAATTGGTAATTTAAAAGTTATTAAAATTTTTAACATGCATAAAGAGGATTGTTTTAAAAAATCTGTTTTATTGAGGCTGGTTTAAACTGAAGTGGTTAGCGCATTCACTACTATGTAAACCTTGACTTAGGGCCTTCGTGCGATCCCTGGACAGATCTAGTCATCAACATCATACATTTTTCAAATGTACATTAGTGTAGCATTGTATTAATTGTTGCTAGACTCTTTCAGTGATGAAGGCAAAGCACTGCTCAAAACAATTAATAAAATTCCTGCTCATACAAGTTAAGAAAATTAATGCATTTGCTTGACCCCAGACGCGCTGCAACGATACTCTTAAAAAAATTAACAAAATGTGAATAGCTCACTTGTAAATGACTTATGAATTGTAAGAGTTAAACGTTTGCCACAACTATCTTCTTTACCCTACACCCTTCTCTAACTTCAGGCACAATGCATTGCATAAGTAGGAGTCATCCCCTGAATGGCGGTCCTAAAAAACAGATTGATGCAAAAACGGATTATTCAATCCCAAAAAAGATCAGTTCAGGCTTGATTTAAAGCGAAAGTCAACGGCTTTATATTGGATGTATGAGTCCACGTCCAACATCATTTCTTTTCCCTAAAATCGAGCCTGAGACATAGTTAGATTATTTTCTTCTGGAACAAAATTGAACAAATAATTAGCTAAAATTAATATTTTATTTACTCAATACAATTTATAATTTATTTGTAACACATCGCCTCAAACGACTCAACCGCATTCGAATATTAACATTCGATAATATAAACATTTTGAAATATAATCTTAGTGTAAGATTAAATATATTGTAGACTATATTACGCAGTTATCCCTATAACATTATAGTTGCCCACTTTATCCAGAGTATCCTGTAATTTAGGTTTGCTTCATATTTTTATTTTAGCTTTTGTAGATTTTAGATTAGTTATTTAATTTGTTTTTTCTCTCTTATTTGCTTTTTATTATTTATTTATTCGTTGCATTTTGTTTTCCAACATTTTTTTTTAGAGAGCAACAGTTATTTGACTGTATTTGTTTGACAAAAATAAGAATAAAAATAAACTATAAAATAAATTGTTACTGAAATGCAAACCGTTTTAACATCACGTACTTGTAGATACGGGCACTTTGTCTATCATTATTATGGTTGAATGTAACTTGTTGTAGTATTTTCCGAAATGTTCTTTTTTATTCTACTTTTACAAAAAAATATTCGGTCAGATTAAAAGATAATTTCTTTTTGATCTTATACACACATATGAAATAGTAAAATATTTTGTATACATGCACACATGTGTAAGTAAAAACACACACTGATACATATATAAGTAAAAGCAATGCCGATCTATTTATACGGATGAAAACCACAGATTTATTGCAAAGACTCTGAGTGTTTTCCGCAGACACTTCGCGGGTTGTGTTTGTTTAAAAAGAAATTCAATTTTCAAAAGAAAACAAAACCAAAAAAAATCTAAAATATATAGACAACAATATTTTATAAGTTTCAAGCTGTTGGTTGAGAAATTTTAAGAAATTGGATCGGTTCATGATAAGAAAATCAGTAGTGGTCGTTCAACCGAAAATATAGCAGCTGTGAGGAGAAGTGTTGAAAAAGATCAAAAAACATCCATTCGTCATCACTGGTTAAATTTGAAAGTTCTACCGTAAAAGCTTCCCGAGATATTAAGGTGTGAAAAGTCCATATTTTAGTACATTTTCACTGACTCACTGACTCATCAATATTATTGGGCACTTCCAGTATAGCTAAAGAGTTGAAACTCGGTACACAGGCAGGTCTTGGTGAGAAATTAACCAGCAAAATCTGAAAACGGGCACTTTCCACCCGGGGGACTAGGGTGCCCATTCTTTGTATGGGGCACTTCCAGTATAGCTAGAAAGCTGAAATTTCGTTTCGTTGCCTAGAAATGAGATGGAATTGTACCTATCAAGAACTTGGTCCTTATTTTGATCTCAGTACTTTTTATGGCTGAAATATTTTGGATAGGAACTTGGCCTTATTTTCACATTTATGTTTTTGTGCGGATATTTGTTACCGAAATCCTTTAAGTAGTCTAGCTGTACCTACTTTTACTTCTCTAAGTAACTTTAGGAAACTGTATTATCTGTTGAGAACTCGTTGTAGCTAGAATTGACTCATTGATCTAAAAGACGTAGTAGCTGGAATGGGCTGTAAGCTTTCATTGATCTCGTCATTTTGCACACTTTCGGCTTCTCTATCACCCTGAATAATATTCTCCAGTGGGTAATTTCCTAACGGAACGTATCCGAAAAAAACAATCATTACTAACAAGCCACTGATGACGACTAAGAATTCTGAATATAACAACTTTCTGTCATAACAAACGAATGGGATAGAGTAGAAAATTAAAAAGGTATACGTCTGTGAAGCGTACGTTAGTTTTCTAGGGTTAAAAGCAACCAGTTATTAGTACTAGTACACTTACATGAAAAAACAGATTGCGAGGCATATTTCCTGTTATGAAAAGTATACGTATACGTATTGCATGACATTCCAAATATACTTTTGTTTTCTTAAAGTTTAATATCAGTTGTAAGCAGCTAATGTGCGAATAAAAGGAAAGAAGTTAATTAACTGTTTAAATTGCATAGGCGGAATATCTCATGATCAGCTAAAGATACTCGAAATATTTTTATCGTGCAAAACATAGTTTTTTCAAAATTCTTAATTTTTCCACAAAATCTCTCTTTAATATTTGCAAGAAATCTTAAGACTGTCAACATTATAGGATCATATTCTTAATTGTCAGAGAATTTTAAAATTTACGAAATAATTTCATTCCATCACCAATAAACAATCTGTATATTATATTTTTTCTAATTGAAAATACAAAATGAAAAAACATCATATGAGCAATACGAAACTAATAAAGAAAATATAAAAATTGAAAATTAAAACAAAAAGGGATGTAAAAAAAATCTCGTAAAACAAATAGATGGGAAAATGTTTCATTATTAATTTTTTACAACCATGGATGCATGTAAAAATAAGAATTTAATAACAAAAATGTTTACAAATGGAAATATTTTCTACAATATTTTTAATTCATAACAAAAAAAAAATGAAAAATATCATGTGATAAATATTGACAACAGTAAGGAAAAACTGCTTAGGTCGAGATAAGCTAATTTTGTGTTAATATCACTATCGTATTCTCCATATTTAAAAGTATCTCTGAGTAAAGTTTTATTTATATTAAACGAATTTTAGCATAACCCTGCCACAATACATTGGTGCTTTTCTAACCAATTATCTTATATTATGGAAGAAATAAACGTTTAACTTAACTTATAACATATTTGATTTCAAGTTGAATATCTTTGTAGTGGACAAAGTCTTGTGCTGGTAGATCAAAAGAATCGAAAAATTATTGATCAATTTTAAGTACAATGGGAAAAAATTTTTAAAAACTCATTTAAACATTTTAAAATGCTTTTTCCTAAAAAAAAACTATAAAATATGACTTAAGCACATTTTCCTTATTGCTACAGAACTAAATAAATTCAGTATGTAAAGTTTGCCCTTAGATCAAGAGAACTCTTTTGTAGTATAAGTAATCAATATATGAAATAAATGCGATGAAATAAATTAAAAATTTCTTCAAAATCACTACAACTGTAAAAAACAATGTCAGATGAATTAGAAATAGCGCTGATCTATAAACAAACTCGCATGTTTTGTGCGTTTATTTTAGGTTAGATTCGGTTGTTGCTGAATTCGAGTACGGACTTTAGGGCCTTAATGTAAAATTCCACGAAAATACTCTCCGTCATGGCACTTCCTAATTTTTTGCATCGTCTCTTCCCTTTTCTACGATAAATTAAAAAAATAAAATAAAATTTTCAATATAATTAATTCAGTTTTTTATAAAGGTATTTTGTCCTAAAACGTATTTTTTGTTAAGATGTACTTTTTCTTAAAAGGTACTTATCTTTAAAAAAGGTACTTATCTTTAAAGAGATTAGCCATAGGAGAGTATAGAACAGGTCGCGAAGAATGAACGAAAGAGTGGGAAATCGATGCAAGTTACCAAGTCCGCTATTGGGCAGTCAGTGAGGAAAACTATCGGCTGCTCCTGAGAAAGGGGTTAAGGTTTCAGAGTTCCGCTACTGAGAGCTCGGCGAGGGTACTGAAGGATCCTTTACCTAGAAATCGAAGGCTGCGAGACTAACCATCGAAACATCGATGTCAGTGCAACCCTCCGCGCAGTCAAAAAACTTTTTCTTTGTCTGTTTCAAGTATTAAGAGCCACTAGATTGGTCTTTCTTTCTAATTTAAATAATAATTTAATTTATAATAAAATTAAATTTAGAGAAAACGAACTTAAGCCTGAAAAATTAAAAATTTCTTTGATTAAACATCACTCAGTTCGAATAAAAACTTCACAAATTAATTACAAAACTAAAGGCACGTAGCTATAGGAATGTGTTTATATAGTTGTTTATACAATTTAAAAAAAAAAAAAAAAAACAGCTGTATATATAAGCGCATTCCAAATAAAAACCCCTAGAGTATTGGTAGCCGAAGGCTGCCACCTGGGAATGAAATAAGAGACACTAGAATAAAGCTCAACTTGAACAAGATAGACTTTGAAAAAAGTATAGTAAAGTTCCAACCCATTAAAAATTATAAAAAGCTGTAGTGTAAAACTTACATGTAATTCAGCAGATTTAATTAATGTAGAGGATCTTTAACTGGTCTGATTGCAGCTGCCGTGGTGGCAGTGAGGTCTAAGCGGTAGACAACTCTGATGATGAGACTGTGGTTAGTCTCGAAACATCGATGTCAGTTCAACCCTCCGCGCAGTCAAAAAACTTTTTCTTTGTCTGTTTCAAGTATTAAGAGCCACTAGATTTGTCTTTCTTTCTAATTTAAATAATAATTTAATTTATAATAAAATTAAATTTAGAGAAAACGAACTTAAGCCTGAAAAAAGGTAAAAAATATTTTTTAGAAAACTGGAAATTTATTTGTTATCAGGTAAATATTTTTAGTTTCTCTACAATCAAAAATTGAAACGGATCATATTTTTCCACTAGTCGGTAGTATAATCAATAAAAATAAAAAACTAATTTTAAACCCTGCTTCCTAGCCAACAGATCAACCGGAAACCAGTTCAGCATAGCGAAAAGAGCAGGCGTTATTTTTAGGGCACCAGTTATCATGATTGTCATTAAACGAAGAATCCTCTCTATTCGCGTTCGATTTATCGACAAGTCTAGTGCTTTCCACCAGATTGTTTCATAGAAAGTAGTTTCTTTAAAAACCTTTTCTCAAAAAGTAATTTTTCTTAATAAGTAATTTTCCTTAAAGGGTGCTCTTTCTTAAAAGATATTATTTATTAAAAATTTTAAGCGTATTATTTCTTTAATATACTCTCTTCTTATGTTGTAGTGTTTTTAAAAATCGTTTTTTTTTTTTTTTAATAGAATATTCTCGTAACTGATACTTCTACTGAGGGTATTTTTTCAAGTAAGCTACTTTTATAGCAATAGTACTTTTTCTTAAAAGGTACTCTTTCCAAAAAGTTTTTTTTTGGTTTTTATAATGAGTATTTAGTACCGGCAATCAGGGGATATACTCGTGCCAGAACTACTAGTGAAAAATACGGGGTAAAGAATATAGATATTGAAAATATATAAGAAGATTTAATTGTCTTACAACTCTGTTTGTAGTTGCCATTTTATCAAGTATTTTAATTCGCGACGATTCTGCTAATCGACGAAGGAGCACGTTGGGGTGTAGATTACCTAGAAAGAATATCAGTAAATAAAGGTTGTATATTCTTAATAGATACTTTTAATTTAAATTTAATTCTTATTAAAAAAAATTATAAATTTATAAAAAGAAAAATATTTTGTTAAGTTTCTTTTTCTTCAAAGATACTACTTTTTACAGAGTTCTTATTCTTAAAGTATACGTTTTCTTAAAATCATCACAATACAAATAATACTAAAAAACAGCAAATATAAAGATTTCATTGAAAAGAAAAATGAAAATACTTGTTCGATTTGTTCAGCTATTTTTTAAGCAATCAATTTGTTCGTTAACAAAACAACATAAGACTTATCCTTGGCCAATAACTTTAACAGAAAACAATTTTTATTTTTTCTTTGGTTCTTTTTTTTTTCTTTGTTATTTCATTTCATTAATTTTTTTTAAGATAATGGCGAATAGTTGAGTGGCATTTAACTGCTGCTATTTGATATAACATTGCCTACAGTATAGACTTTGTGATGCGAACGAAGATTAACTTGTTGACGTTGACGAAAGCGATAATTTCATCTGATTGTGAACGACTTCCAGTTGTTGTCCACTTTATTGGAAAAATAAAACCTCTTAAAAAGTAACTTAAAATGCCAACAACTTTTACTATATACTTTCTATGAAAGCTTTTGAACAAATTTTATAAGTAGCAGCAATAACTTACAAAAGCAGTATAAGAAAATTGCTAGAAAATTGAGGTTTTTATTAAAACAAAATCTGAGTAAAAACTTACAAGATCGCTATTAAAGTAAAAAGTGAATAAAATAATGTATAGGGGTTCCCAATAAGAGTAATATGATTTTTTAAAAAAAAAACACACTTATTGCTAAGGAAATTCAAAAATTTTTTATTTAATGTAAAGTACAATCGATACAATTAAGTTCTAAATAAAACGTCAATCAAATGACCTCCACGACTTCTTCTGCAGAAACGAATTCGATGAACCCAATTTTCGAGCACTTTTTCCACTAAATCAAGTCATTAATGAATGGCACATTCAATATTGACTTGTTAAGCTTGAAGAGAGGGCGGTTTATTTCGAAAGACCAATGACTTCAAATAACCCCACCAGAAATAGTCTAATGGTGTTAAATAACAACTATTTTGAGGCCATTCAATATCACTATTTCTTGAAATAATCGAATCTCCAAACTTATCACGCAATAATTCAATTGTTGCATTTGCTGTGTGGCACGTAGCCTCGTCTTGTTGGAACTAAATGTTGACAACATCAACTTCTTCCGATTTCGGCCATAAAAAGTTGGTTATCATCGATCGATTGTGGATTGAGACAGTCCCAATTATTGAGAACTTCTTGGAATCGACAAATTGCGATCTTTAGCAACACTTGCCTGAACGGCAGCAATATTTGCATTACTTCGAGCGGTTCTTTGTCTTATTAGAACTTGAAAATTATGTCAAGAAAATGTAAGTTCAAATTTTTCCACAATTCGACGAATAGGGGAGCACACTTGGACGATTATTACGACCATAAAATGGAAAAATCGCACGAAAAGTTGCAATTGGAGAACGATTATTTTGATAATAAAACTGAATAATTTTTAAACGTATATCTTACCATGATGAAATTGTAAACACTACTGAATACAATGAAAAACAAATGACAGATCGTGATATATTACAAATGGCCAAAACGTCACTTCAAAATCATATCATCCCTACTGGAAAACCTTTTAAATATTTATATAAACTCTGCAAAAATTAATAGTCAGTTGAAATGGTTTTTTACCAAAATATACATGAGAACAATAATAAGATAAAAGTCTTTCTCTGCTTTGAATTGAGAGATTTCTTTGAAAGATATGAGAAAAAAATGAAAAGAAAGTTGAATCATTTGGGTAAATTCATATCAAGATAATTGGTATTATTAATGACTTTTAATAGGATTAAATTTTTTGTGGCCATTATTTAGTGTTTCTAAGAGATTTTTATTTTAATATTAATTTAAACAAATTTTTTTTCAAATTATATGAGAAAACAACAATACAAAAACTTACGTACAAAGTTAACCCAGTTAATAAAGCATCACCCACTTTCCCACACACACACTGCTTTTTTATGTATTCAAAGTCTTTCATTGTCTGCAGGCTTTTACTCAGAACTATAAAAGTATGAGTATTAGGAATAATCTGACTTTTTAATGTGTAGTGTTTAGTTGCTTTTTTTTCGTCTTGGATGATGTGCATAGGAAAGAATATATTAGACGATGTCGAACATTGTATACCCTTCAATTGGATGGTCGTTTACATACAATTCGATGCCTGATAATGTGGGACGCGAATTCATGGATCCAATCTAAAGCTGCTATTATTCGCTTTAAATCAAGACGAACGGGAATGATTAAATAATCCGTACTTGAATAAATCTTGCAATAGTTGAATAAAAGAAAATCCGTACTTACTGCATTTTTAACACCGTTTTTAGCACTTCCCCCACTGAAAACATTTTAATTTTAAAATCAAGTTAGCTAAATGATAATGAAAAAATTAAAAGAGTACAAACAGTTGTACCAGCTTAAATTCAAGCACGACCGACGCGAAAATTCACAAATTAGTTTGTCGTATACATATATTTCAAAGTCGTATCCATTTTCAGCTCTTCGACACTAAAAATCAAGAACAATCGGAAAGCTCAAACCTTATAATTTGCCCGTATAATTAGATCAAAGTTATATTTTCTGACAAAAAAAAATTTTAATATCAGTGCACCATTTGAATAACTTACTCGTAAGACAGTTAGAAATGTTGACTTGGTGTTTGAAGCGGAAAAGATCACTGGAGAAGAATATATTATATATATTTTGAAAATAATAAATGTAGCAAAGAATTATAATCGGATCACTTGAAAATATCGCGATCAAAACTTTATTGAAAATTATAATATATTTATTAAATTATAATAAAATTTATTTTTTAATTGTGTTTCCATTCAGCAGCAAAATCCAATTAAAGGTTCTTCTGATCCATTTTTTTCTCCTGGAATAAAATTTACTCTTGCCGGCCAAATTTTAACTTTGCAGTGTTTTTCTTTCACCCGGCTATCCCATTCATCACCATATGTATGGTATACTACACACACATTCAATCAATATTGGGTACCTGCGGTAAATTGAGAATAACATCGGCATTTGTTAATCTTTTTTCATGATTTTTACCTTATTTTATTCTTGTGGTATTTAGCTCTTAGAAAAATGTGTAAAATATAATATATTAACTTTTTCTTTTTTTTTTGCACTTTTAAACTGGAAAAAAAACGAATTTTGCAAGAAAAAAAATGTTTCCCATCTGAAATTTTGGAATAATTCCAAAACGATAAAATATAAAAAAAAATAATTTAAATTTAATTAAATATAATTTTGTTACGCATCTTTTGGTGTTCTGTTTATGAAAATCGGATGAGTCGTTCTCGAGTTAGGCTGAAATATGTCTTCGTACCTGACTAATTTAGGGGGAACAAATGCCACGCCCATAAAGAAAATCCGTATAGTGCACATAGTTTTATTTAAAAGAGAGCCAAAAAGTGATTTTTTGCAGAGCATTGTAATCAATCTACACTATCGGGCAAGTCACAAATTCCGATGGTAATGGTTTCAATTTAGTATTTGTATTCTGATTGTTTTTTGGTTTCCAGTCTTCAGATTCAGTTTATTTTGTACTTCGATTTTACAGTGATGATCTTTTTTTAATATCCATAAGTGTTTGTTAAAATTGCTTTTACTAACAAAGCTTTCATATCAATGAGAATTAATGTCAAATTTGAGAAAAAAAAAACACTTTCAGCAACGACAAAATAAAGATTCCTAACTCGACCTCGCTGCCCATTAGGATCTAGATATTTAAAAATGTATGTAAATATTTATGAAAATGTTTAGAATTTAATATTTTAAAAATGGCAAATGAAGTGCCAAACTTTAGTGTCGGGTATCCTTGTTTGATCTAAAACGAAGGATATGATAATAAACTATTGTTAAACACGCCTGTCTGGATTTCAGATTGGCTGCCAACTTGTTCTTTATTATCAGTATTCTTACATTTTTTATATGTACTCCCATGATACTTATAAAAATGTCAGTTTGCTAAGAAGGAAATAAAAAGTATATGAAAACTTTTGATTTACGAAGACAATAGCAACCGCACAGACACACTCACAAAAATCCAAAGATTGTATGAAAATTTTTTGTAAGAAGAATAAAAGAAAAAT
This sequence comes from Lypha dubia, assembly GCA_947311025.1. NCBI lineage: Eukaryota > Metazoa > Arthropoda > Insecta > Diptera > Tachinidae > Lypha > Lypha dubia. The sequence goes on from OX371264.1 coordinate 56,379,646, forward strand.
ACAATAAAAAAAGCTAAAAAAACACTCAAATTAAATACTTGAGCTTGAATACAATTCGTAAAGAAAGAGACAAAGAGACAATGATTCGCGTACGATTCAGTGTTGCATGATACATTCTATGGATTAATAGTTTCAGAAAAATATTAACATAATTTTTCTTTATATTTCTATTTTTGTGGACAAACAGTCGAGAATAAATTTTTTTTTTTGATATTAATTTAATTAATATGATTAAATAGTTATCACATCTCGTATATTAGAGAACAATATTTATGCATGGCAGTTGAATATGTTTTTCTTTGTTTTATTTTTTCAAATACAACAAAAAAATTGCTACCAGTATATAATTTTTGATTTAAAAACATATGTGGGCATATTTTCACTAAAACAGTACGTGCTATTTATACTTTCTTTTTTGATTATTGAACAGTGTAGCTGGTCACATAAAAGTCATTTTTAATTTACTCACATCAGCTAAAGTATGAAAAATGGGAATGATTATAAAAAGCTAAAAGTTTTATATTAGGCTATGCCGACTATTAAGTACCCTATCTATGATGATGAAGTAATAACTAACTTTTAAGCTTATTTTTTCCACCGACTTGAGTATGACCAGCGTCTAAAAAAGTTTTACGCTCATCATTAAATATTTTAAGAGTTTTCTTTAACTACCCTACAAAAAATGAGTGTACTCTATACATGCGTGTATGGACTACTCCACAATGGAGTATGAGTACTCCAAATGTAGCCAAAGTGTATGAAAAAAACATGGTCCAATTTACATTGCGATGTCCTAGGGCTGGACCACGTAACCCAAAAACAACTCCATGTTACTAATCCATGGGGTACCCACAGGGACTAGTTTCGAAACTACTCTATTTTGCTATTCCATGGAGTACCCACAGGTGATACTCCGGTAAATATGTATACATACATACATACATATGTATGTCTGTCAATAATATAATTGAATGATATTTTAAGTACATACAAATGTGTGAATTCAGCCCTTCCATTACATTATATAAAAATACAAAATAAATTTAGAAATTGAAAAATCACGAGCTAAATTGTGTTTCTTTAAGATTCCATTTTCAATAAAACTCCAAACATTTTTAGTGTTGCCAAATGGTATTTAACTACAAATGTGTGTACAAATGAAATGGTCCACCCACGGCTGCATTACATAGGAGTAGTCCAAAAACTACTCCTTTTATCTAAAATGGACCTTGTACTCCAATAATTTTTGTAGGGTATGACTCAGGACCAAAAATGTCTCTAATGTTCATTAGTGTGGCATTGTTTTTGGACTAAAAACTATTCCGGCATCGATTAATACTGTCCCAAAATAATGTACACTACGGCACCATTCTTCGCCAGCTACAAAATTCCGCGGCGAAGTAAAACAATTAATAAAATTGGTGTTTATGAAATTTATTGCGTCAACTTAAAACAAGGGGCGCTGCAGCCCTGCACTAAAAATTAATAAAACTTGCAGTAGGAGAATAGTAAAAGAACTAAGCTTTCTTCTACTTTTCCACCATCCATCTTCTTTATTCCTTTCAGCCTAGATCTGGCACAATAAATTGCATAAGTTGGGCTTATCCTCTAAACAAAATTTAGGAGCTGTTTCCAGATGACGGATGAGTGATTTAAGTGTAAAACTTATATGGAAATCGCTCAAAAAACTGAATGGTTTTCATGGAAATTTTTTCTGAATTTCTTCTAAAATTGCTTGCCTTATTGAAGTACCATAATGAATACGAATTTTTCGAATCGCTGTACTAATGGGGGCCAATTTTAGAGCTACATACACATTTTGCACTATTATGTCCATATTCGAAAAATTTTTCCATATTACGATAATACGATGGCGGGTAGTATTAGTTTAGTACTCCTTTTTCTGGATCCCGAAAAAAACTTGTTGAAACGTAGCCAGTATTAATCTTGATATATCCATTTGGACCTGTTATTCGACGATTATCTTCCATTCTTTTAGAAGTGCTTTATTTTCATCGATCATTGCTTACCACTTATTATATATAAATGATGAAGTATCGGGATTTTAAGGAAAACTCTTTTGAAGTTTGGCCACATACATACATATATATCGCACCCTAAATACCAAATGGTCACAACTCAAAATTTTCCAAAACTGACTTTTTTCCATAAATTAATTCAGAGTACACATCTCTAACTACTGCAAAAAATTCTTTCACATCACTATATTCTTTAACTAGAAAAATACAGTTATGTCTAATTTTATGTTAAGTGTGTTGCTTCTGCACAAAACAGTTTTTTGTCTCTCCTGAAAATTTTAGTATTTTGGTTGTGACCCTTTTGTATTTAGGGTGCGCTATGTAAAACATTATTGTGGATTTTGTCTTCTTTTCAGCATTCCAGCCTTTTCCATCGACCATTGTCAACAGCATTCATCGTACCCTTAACTTTTCCAATAATTTTACTACCTGAAATCTGAATTTTCTTCAACAATTGCGATTGATAATTTATGGAACATATTTCATGCTTTGTGATGACAGTAGTTTCGTGCGCATAACGAACATAGATTGGTCTTAACAGCATAGTTAATAATAGTGTAGGACATTAATTAATTAATTTAATCGGAACACAAAAGCTGTGGAATATATAGGAGTCACTCTCGCTTTTATTTTCGAATTTCTGCTTATAAGATGATTGGTCGGTCCATTGTATTAAATAAACAAAGGATTATAACTGACAAGAACAAAATAAAGAACAAACTCGCGGATAACCTTTATGCAGAAATCAGCAAATATGATGCCGGAACTTTTAATTTTTATTACGTGTTAAGTTTTTAATATATTTTTTAATTATATTTAAACATCACTGTGTTAAAATATTTTGTTAAAGCGCCCAGAGTAGAAGTAACGACATACATATATTTTTGTTGTTATTTGAACGCATTTGTTTTGACTGCTATTGATATAATATCTTCTTTATCGTATAATATAATAATATTGTTTCAGTCACAAACCGGATGATAAGCTTTTATCATCTCTTTCCAAATGTGGTGAAATGACTGAGAATGTAAGACAGAATAATCCCCGGTAATCGCAGCACTAAATGCAGCATATTTTAAGAGATTTGTTCTATTTTATTTTTGATGGTTTTGCCGATTGCTGATATTGTAGCAGTTGTAATATTTACGCCAACACGCAATTGTTTATCTTTTAATGAAAATATGGTCACGTAAACATTAATTACAATTTGAAGCGAGTGTGGAAATCATGCTTCGCAATAAAGATGAGTGTGTTAAAGTGATATGAGTATATAATGGCAGTTGATGTATTTCATTCTTTTTAATAAATATGTGCTTCTAAAAGGCCCCATTTACTTTGTATATTATCGACTACACAAACATACAAAATTGTTTGATTTATGTTTTTACACAAAATCAATAAAAATGTATATAAGGGAGTCCTATTTAACTGCCGATAACTTGGTGGTGATAACAAATTGTATAGTAAAAATAATAATTTATATAGTGAAAATGAACACTTTGTTCTATAAGGATAATAGCTGCATCAGCAATCCATCATCAAGTATATTGAATTTGCAAGAATGTAAATATTTGCAATTTCAAATTTATTAGATAGAATTCGATAATAATTTGCTGTACTTTTTTTGTATTTAAAGTTTCCTGCTAATAAGTTTTCATGGCTTCATGACTAATCCAACCGATGTGCTTTTAGCCGGTTTTGTATGAAAGCTATTTTTGTAATGATGGTTTAAGATACATAAAATAATGCCTTAAGTCTATTAATTAAAAAGTTGTACTTTGGCACCTCTCCCGATGTGTAGACTCATTAAGAACGGATTTTTTAAAAAGAAAACTGAGGGATCAAAACGGGTTAAATCGGTATGGTATCTCTACATCTCGAAACTAATAAAGCTAACATCAAAAATTCAATTTAACCGAAATTTATGCTAAAATTAATTGGACAGTTTTGTGTTTTACTTTTAGCGGGCTAAAACCCAGTTTTAGTAATTTTTTTTTTTTATATTCCACTTAGCCTCGAAATCCATGTGCACAGAAATTAATATTAAATGCAGTTTTAGTCCTTCAAAAGAATTTAAATGTATAACTTCAGCGTTTCAAGTTGCTACTAATACATTGTTTATTATTTATTTGCCTATGGAGAATATTCTTAAAGACATGTTGAAAATAAAATATAATAATGCAATACAACAATATCTATTAAATTTAACAAAGAGTTGAGACACAATTTTATACATATCGCACCCTAAATACAAAAGGGTCACAACTCAAAATTTTCCAAAACTAACTCTTTTGCATACATTAATTCAGAGTACACATCTCTAACTACTGCAAAAATTTCTTTTACATCACTATCTTCTTTAACTGGAAAAATACAGTTATGTCTATTTTTATGTTAAGTGTGTTGCTTCTGCAAGAAAACAGTTTTTTGTCTCTCCTGAAAATTTTAGTATATTGAGTTGTGACCCTTTTGTATTTAGGGTGCGATATATTAACAAACTAATTGTTCAGAAAAATAATAATTAAATTTTTAAAAACATTAATATTTAAGAATAGTCAATAAATCTATAAAATTGATTAAAATTATTGCACATCCTTCTAAGCGGATCAGCGTCAGGATAGTTTGTTCTGAAAAATGTGACAGATAGTGGTAAGAAGCATCGTAATGTTTGCTGGGGTATATTAAAAAAAATTTCATTTATTAAAAATCCACAGTATAAGTCTCCTCTAATAACATTTATAATAAATGGCACGTTCAGCATAGTTCTATGGCTCTTTAAAGCAAGTCTAGCTGAGTATGATGGTAAGTTCAGAGGGTGAAAACTCAATCCAAGCAAACAAAACAACAGAAATTGCTTTTGAACTGACTTAATTGCGTTTGAATGAATTTGATAAATAGGATCCCATATTATCGAGCCATATTCCAATATTGGGTTGCACGTCCAGGTTTTATATATGTATGGAACGTTAAACTCTTTTGCTCAGCGTTTTATGTAGCTAAGTGTGAGCTCGAGCTTTTTTAATTTATGTGCGGAACAAAGTTCAATTTCGGATCAAATAAAACGCCCAAATCAACGAAATTATCAACTTGAAGACTGCCAAAGAAATAATTTAAAACAGTTGAATTATTTCTAGAAAATCGCATTAGTTTGCATTTCTTTAAATTGTTGATTCAAAACCTGGTTATGAAAATATTTACATTATCCACGTACATTAAGATATTGGAATGTTTTACAATTTGCGGTAGGTCATTAAGTTACAAAGAAAATGGTAGTGGGCCAAAGTGACTACCTTGTGGTAGACCTAGAACATGTATACTTTTTCATAAAATGTTAATAAAACAAACAGTTTGTGTCCTGTTTGATAAATATGATTGAATTCACTTGATAGCAGGATCTGTTAAACCCAACATATACATTTTCATTAAAAATAGTAAATGATTTAAATTATCGTAGGCGGTACTAAAGTCCGTATATACGACATCTGTTTGCTTTTTATGAAAAAATCGACGTTGGCTATACAAATATAGTAAAATTATACAACAGAAGATAACTTAAATTACAAAACAACATCATATAAATTTTAAAGAAATGTACAAAAATTTAAAAACTCTTGAGTCGTTATCCCAAAAAAGTCAAGTTGTAAGTTACTAAACAAAGTATGTATTCCAAACAAGGCAAAATTTTTTTCAAATATAATAAAGAAATTCACTATCTTTTTATAAAAATTACTTTGAATATAATACTGGGGAAACTGTAAAAACATTTCCGAAATATATTTATCACATGAAGTGTGACAAATGTTTGGCAATGCCGACATTTGACATTACATACGAGTATATTAAATAGGCGACAGCGTTTTTCATGAACACCTATAAACAATATCAATGAAAATCATACAAATATTTCTCTAAATGGAAAACAATCGACCTTAATAAAAATTAAATTTGTTTTCAGTTTCATAAAATCGGTGGTAAAAATAAACTTGTTCTAAATTTCACCTGAGTATTTGTATCACAATTTTATACATTCTCATGTTTTTCTCTCGAGTATGGAAAAGTTGTTTATTTAATTACTTACAATATATTTACATACATACTCGTATGTACGTATTTAAGCGTATATGTATATACATATAAATGTATGATTGCTACCTTCCGGAACAGTGGGTCCGAGCGTAAAATAATTTCTAAAAATATCCAATATATGTTCATATATTAGGGTCACCAGATTCAATATCTGCAACAGCTTGTCATTTATTGCAAATGAGCTTCCCAGTTAAAAAAGTTTTTAAGCAATACGAACCAAAAATTAAGGTGCGGTTTATACAAGCCGAACGAGTGATTTGAGTGTAAATTTTGTATGGAAACCACTCAAAAAACAGAGAGCTTTTCATACAAAATTTACACTCAAATCACTAGTTTGGCTTGTATAAACCGCACATAAAAAAAATTTAAATTAAAGGAAATAAGTTATTATTTCTTGGTTACGTTTTTTTCGACAAATATTTGATAAATGTGAACGTAGCTTCAGAGTTTTTATTTTGAAAACATTAGTGTACCCAATCAGACTAGAAGAACGTGTCAGTAATAATAATATAAAAATATAAATTCAGCTTGGACACGAGCTATGCCCTAGTAATGGGGTCACCATCGATGAAATTGATGTGAATGACCCTACTATAGAGTGAAACAACACGTAAAATAGACTACCTTGAATATAACGGACTATGCGCGTTTGTTGAATATTAGGAATAAATAAACAAAAAATGGGGAAAACCATAAATTGTTTCAACATGTAAAAATTTAATAAAAAAGAAGTTGTAATAATTCTCGTATTATATTTCCGATTGGATATACTAATGTTTTTCAATATAAAAACTCTTGTAATTTGAATTTTCATTAATCAAATAAAACTTAAGCCTAATAAAAATAATTTCTCATGAATATCAAAAATTTTATATTTGGCAATTTCTTAAAATGAAAAATTTTGCAAAACTATTTTGGAAAATTTTTTAGTTGTGCCAATATTGAACAACGAAAATGAAAATTTCGAAATTTATTACGACTTCAGGTAGGTAATTGATGGATCTGTAGTAGAATTACAGCATAAGTCCGCCTATATAAAATTTTCCAACATCGTTTTTCAAATATCTCACCCACTGTGCGTTGCACTTGTACCAAACAATCAATTGCAGTCACTGTAATATTTAAAATTTTAATTTTTATTTTGCGAAAAAAAAATCATTTAAACAAAAAAGTGAAATAATGTGAATGCTTTTATTTGTTGTCGACAGATCAGTGTCAAGTGAAACCTCTCAATTCATAATTTTCGTTCTTTCTTTAGAATTTTCAGCTTTTAGTATGTTCCTTAATCGCAAACACAAATACACATTTTTCACTTTTACAAAATCCTCTTGTTGAAAATAATCTCGTATCGTAAGGTATGTTGTGTACATAAGAGTTAAATAAATGGTAAAATTTACAAACATTTATGTACGTTCCAACCAGAACACATATTATATAATGTTAGTACCCAGCAGTGCTTGTAATGAGTTTACATTCTTAAAATACTTTTGAATGAATGCAGTTCTAATATTTACAATCCAGCAGTTGCAGTAATTCGAATTTGGGAAACAATAAGTTCATTGACTTCTTTTTAAGTCATTAAATTAAAAAAAAACAAATAGAAGACTTTCTAGTGGAAGCTAGATTTCTTCCACAGAGATCCATTAATTTTCAATTTGATTATTTATAGGTAAAGTTTTATTACATCGATTTAAAGTTCTTAAAACTTTGCATAATTGTATGTATGGTTGGCATATGTTTTGAAATTCTACAACAAAGATTAACCTCCTAATTGATAAAAATTTGAAATGGATTTGAAATTTATTTTAAGAAATATTTGTATTAAATTAAAACACATTTGAAATCGATTATATTTTTTTTTTTTCATCAACCATTTTCCTTCTTTAATTTTCTCTATATCAGAGTTGCAAATAAATATTTATAAAATCGAAAATAATTGTTTCCCAAATTCGAATTACTGCAACTGCTGGATTGTAAATATTAGAACTGCATTCATTCAAAAGTATTTTTGTATAAAAGTATTTATATGTACACGTAGGATTGAGCATATCGACATATGAAATCCATAAGGCACTATGTTACAAAAAATTTAATTTTTTTTTAATTGATTATTATAATTGCCAGCTTAATGACAAATGTTTTTGCAAAATTTTAACATTTCTGCTATCAAAAATTAAGCTTTTTTTAAGAAAAAGAAAAGGGATATTTATATGTTTATAGTTTTCATTTTAAAAAGGTCTTTTCACTATAACCTAGGACTTTTTTGATTTCATATGACGATATGTGTATGCACTAAAAGTGGAAGCATGTGTAAGACCCAACCAACAAAAAAAGAAATCAAATAGCTGCCAAGTTTAATACAAGTTGTTCTCTTTCTCAACCATAAAGATTCTCATTTCATTTAAGGACAGATAGTCTTTAAGGAAACGGAAATACATTTGTACGAATTCATGTATACAAAAATAAATATTTATACATACGTAGAACATCTTGTGCCAAATGATGCTAAAAATTTTAGCAACGCTTACATTCAACGATTGTTCTCTATAAATAAAATGTGACAAGAGTACTATTTACTGGAAGGTTTTTATCATGAAAGTTTATTCCGCGTTCTTACATTTGGTATGTTTTCCGAAAAATTGTTTTCTTAAAAAAAAATAGAATATAAAATTTTAATTTAATTTTTTTCCCGGTACTGGGACTTCCCCTTATATCGTAAATACCTATTACATATTAGGAAGTCTATGATATCATCCAGCTTACACTTCAAAATATCCCTAATGCTCTCATAGAAACCTCTCCCTAACCATTTGCAGGCGCAAACAATGACAGTTAAGTTGCTCGATAGTTTCCTGCTCTTCTTCTAATCGGGATGGGCAGTTTTCCAAATACTGATCCTCGATCTGATCAAGGAGCTAGCAGTTAACGTCCCAATCAATATCAGCAGTTTCGTGGCTTTGTGATTGGTGGCATTTCAAGCTGGAAAACGCTACGCTCAGTCGGGAGTTCATTCGAGGTAAAAATAAAAAAAATAGCGCTGATAAAATATTGAAAAATTTAGATCAATATTTTCAATTTCACAACGACTCGCAAGGCAAAAAAATATACAAAAATAATGAAAAAATGGAAAAATAATACAAAAAAGTCTATTAAAAAGCATTTCCAAATTATCAGAATAGTATTCATTTGTTTATTTCATTAAATTGAGTATTAAAAATAATCAGCTGAAATGAGTGTCAGCTGTGAGGATTTTGTTGGCATAAGTTTTCGTGAATGCGATTTATTTTCCTTTACTCTCACGGCTTACTTGATCATGAGCGAAAATTTATTCACGATGATATCTATATTTTTTTATGAATAAAATTATAATTTTATAATATAAATGGTTTAAATAAAATTGCTCGCATCATTTCCTTCACACTTTGATTAAATTGCAAAGCCCCGCTAACAACAAGTAAGAAGTGGATCTTTTTTAATTTTCTCGAAATTTTTAGTATGTACGAGTTATTAATATTATTATTATGTGACGCCAGAGACACCCAGCATAAAATTAGTTTATTTTTGGCACCAAGTTCATTTGGAGATGTAACACAGTCCATGACAACACCCGACCTTATCTGTGAGATGTTAAGGCCTTGAGCACTGCCTGGCTATCTGACATCAATTATATAGAAGTATACGTACAGTTTCGTCTTTGGTATTCTCAAGCAACTAATACGAATGGCTTAGACATCGGCATGGAAAATTGTAGGGCATTTGCCCATTACAAAGGCCTTTTAAAAATTTGAGCCATATATCCCTGCCTCTGCTTTTCCATTTGCCTGTTTGGAGCCATCAGAGTACCATATTTGATTGACAGATTCGCGCCATGGAGTATGATTCTGTCAGTGGCTCCGTTCAGTAAGCAGTTCGTCAAAATTTTTATTCCAAACTAAAATCGGTTGTCTTTGGTCACTTATTCTAATGTATGGGCCATTTATAAAGTGTCCTAATATGCTCATGTTTCACTGCAATTTGCTCCCAATCCGGAATGGAGTAAGGAAGGACACCTTGCCTTCGATGAAAAAAAATGTATTTGACCGAGTTGTCAACGTCCTCCTTTTTTGAAGTCACTTAAAATAATATTATAAAAAATCTTTTTCTGATTAAATCTTTGCACGAAATTTGGAGTCTTCTTTTTTATCGAACATTTTCAGACTCGAACTTTTCGATTAATCAATCAATGAGATATATTCCTAATTATATATACATTTTTGCGATCAGCTACTATAATGCCTGACGGTTTCAACTGATTCTTTACCTTAAATATTCTTTTTTGTTACATTATTAAATCCACGATTAAAAAGTTTCATTCGCTCTGTATACTAAAACTTTCTCAATTTTTATTAAAATGCTCTATGTACGTTAAGGTTATAACTGGAATTTCAAAAACAGATTTTAAAATCAAACTATTGGCCAATTTAAAAGACACAACTAACTTTTTATATATTTTTAAACACTGAACTTGAAATTAAAGATATTTCGAAATATCTTTCTTTTCGATTTAGTTAAAAAAAGTTCTAAAAATTTTGAGTATGTTGCTAAAAATGCCATTGTAGAAATTTGCGGAAAATCCGAACTTTAATGTATATATTTATATAAATAAGATGCATAAAAGTATTTGTGTCTGCATTTTATATCCATGTGTATGGTGTTTACAGTACATGCACATGTTTTACTATGTTTCCGGTAAAGATAATTTTTAAATAGTGATGGTAAATAGTCACGTTACTTGAAAAAGAAATGTTTTTGATGAGTATTTTATGACAAAATTTTTTTACACTAAACTTGAGGGTTCATAATCACGCACATAAAAAACAATTATTAAATATTTTTCAATTAAATCTTTGCTCAATATTTCTCTGATTATTAATTTATTTACTATCAAATAATAAAATTAATTGAATCCATGCTAATTTATTTTTCTATTAATTTTTTTATTATCTTTTACTAAAAGAAATTTACATGTCAGTTTAGTATAAATAATATCTATTCAAACACACTTAAGTAAATTTAATAATCAGAGAAATATTAGACATTCTTAATATATTTCAAGCGACAGAGGAAAAATTTATTTTCTAAACATCACTTTAGATTTCAACTACATCACTGAATACAAATAATTTCAGTTTGCATGAGTGAATAATTTTTTTAAATATACGACATTGTTTTAAAACAATTAACTCTATAGTACTAATTGTTGTAAATATTCGTTGTGACTAATGTCTTTCGATTCGATGATGTTTTTTTGTAAAATCTGCTATTTTTATAAATAAAAATAAAAACAATTGTGTGCAAACAATACTTTTGGATACTTTTCCGTATCTGAATATTGAATTAAAACAAAATCGAGAGTTGTATTCATTTGGAAAATAGTTATTTCTATTTGGTATATTGGTATATTGTAATCGATCCAAGTTTCGGCCAGAGATATAAAACAGCGCCAAGTGCTCATTTAAAGTGGTCACATGCTCGTACTTATTGTCCAATGTAATCTCTATTGATATGGGTATCAAACGAAAGTGTTTTCTAAGAAAACGGCAAACGTTATTATTTAAAATTGAAAATGGCGGCCATTCCGAACTCAGGGCGTCCAAAAATTTCATGTCATTGTATATAAGATTCTGGACAGCCGAATATAGCACTCGACGAGCCTAATTTTTTTTTTGTGCTTCAACGGGTTAGTGCAGTTTTATCCCATATAATTTTTAATAAATTCGATGGAAATTGTCTCTATTATTTATGAAACAATTTTCAAAATTTTCTTTTTGTTTAAAAAGGTTTGCTTTCATTTTCTTCCCACAAACTTTTGTTATAAAAATAGGGTGCGAGTTGCGAATATTGGTTAAATAATTTTTATCAAATTTGTCACGTCCAAAATGTGAATTGGTTATCCTATTACTCTATCATTTCTTCAAAGATTTTATGATATTTTTATTGTCACAACCTTTAATGGAATTGTTGGGGATTTTCGATAATGTTGTGTAAACAATTAACATTTTTTAATATCGATTTTTCTACTAAATTCGTAAATTTCGTTCAAAATATTTTAATTTTAGATGAAGCAATTAAGTTTTGGAAATAAAATATTAAACTAAAATTAATACGAAGTTAGATTTAAACACGGTCTTAATTGCGTCGGATTCGCAATCTGTTCAATTGGTTCTTGTATTGAAGTCGGGTTTTTTTTTTTTTGCCACAATTATTTTATTTGATCCTGATTTTACTTTTTTTCTGTGTGAGCCAAAAAAATTAAGTTCATCCTTTATTGAAATATTTTTGCCCGTGATGTTATATATAAGTGACGGAAAATTTTGTCACCATCTTATCAGTCCATCTTTTAGATTTGTAGAATGTATTTTAGTCCAAAAATATTATCCAAATGCTTGATATGGAATAAAATCACACCAAGAAGGGTAAAAAAAGAACATTCTTAAATGTTTTTTTTTTTTACATTAAAAGGAAGCAAAGACAACAATACAAAAGAACATTCTTACCACATGGAGAAAAGCAAAGAAGCAAACACTTGTATAATTGCCTCCCATTTATTCTGTTACTCTTAGATACATGCTTGTCCTTAGATACAACCGCCCTGATGCAATGTACAGACATCAAATTTCTTTAAAGCAGCAGAATCGAGTAAGTGCACTTTGAAAGATGATAGATACAGTAATATTTGTTTTCAAAGCTTTCAACTAAGAAATTGTAAGACTGAGCTGGCCAATCGAAATAAATGTTTAAGCAACTCATTCCTGCATACATTCATATATAGATTTGTGTTGTATTCGCCTACCACACGCAAGGAAAGACATGATTTCAAAATGCTCATCTCAACTAAATATTGTTGCCGCAAACATACGAGTATAACTATTCGTTGAAACAAAGTTAGTTGTCTCAAGCATTTTTCAATAATGAAAATATTTGTTACTATAATAGAATATTCATTCCGGATGTTGGTCTCATAGAATAAGAATGTTTAAAAAAGGTATTTTCAATCCTACAATAGTATCTTTTGTAAAAGATTTTCCAATAAGAGTGATATGGTTTCTTTAAAAAAAACATACTTATTGTTAAGGAAATTCAAAAGTTTTTTATTTAATGTGATGTACAATCGATACAATTAAGTTCTAAATAAAACGTCATTCAAATGGCCTCCACGACTTCTTCTGCAGGAACGAATTCGATGAACCCAAATCAAGTCGTATGTCATGAGTGGCACGTCCAATATTATCTTGTAAAGCTTGAATAGAGTCTGGTTTATTTCGAAAGACCAATGACTTCAAATAACCCCACAAGAAATAGTCAAATGGTGTTAAATCAGAACTTCTTGGAGGACATTCTTATCAGAATTCTTGAAATAATCGAATCTCCAAACTTTTCTCGCAATAATTCAATTTTTGCATTTGCTGTGTGGCACGTAGCCCCATCTTGTTGGAACTAAATATTGTCAAGATCAACTTCTTCTAATTTCGGACATAAAAAGTTGGTTATCATCGATCTGTAGTGCTCTCTATTGACAGTAACGGTGTTACCAGCTTCATTTCGAAAGAAGTACGGACCGATGATTCCACCAGACGAAAAACCACACCAAACTGTCAATTTAGTGAAAGTAGTGGTTTTTCATGAATAATTTGTGGATTTTCTTCGCACCAGAATCGACAGTTTAGTTTATTCACCGCAACACTCAGATGAAAGTGAGCCTCATCGGAGAAGATGATTTTCTTAAAAATAGTTACAATTGGAGAACGATTATTTTGATAATAAAACTGAATAATTTGTAAACACTACTGAATACAATGAAAAACAAATGACAGATCATGACATATTACAAATAATCGAAACGTCACTTCAAAATCATATCATCCCTATTGGAAAACCTTTTAATTGGGAATAATTAAAATTTATTTAAAATTTAAAGTTCATTGTGACCATACATTGTTTGTTTTTTCAGAGCTGGAGTATTAAATTTGCTGACAACCATTTGTAGCTTCATTCAGAGGAGAAAAATTTAAATGAAAACTAAAATTATACAATGAAAGTTATTACATTTTACAACAGAATAAAAGTGAATATAAAGCTATCTGTGTCAGTGGTTTAAGGAACATAAGCTGTATATAATCGGTTATCTTCTATCTGTGTTTCTTTGCAGCTTGACGAAAAATTTTACGGAACAACAAAGGTCATTGTGCTTCACTTATAATAGTCGATAAATACATAAGTTAATTACATATTTTTATTTTGTTAAATTTAATTTGCAAATGTTTTTGGGGGGATATGTTTTGATTTTAATTATTTCAGTGCTCAGTGTTGTAAATTTTAAATCAAATATTATTTTTAGGTACGCATTGTACTTTTATCTTAACAAATCTCACATCATTTACATTTACCGCAAAAAGAAAAAAACATTTTCATAGCAACTATAATATGATAAAATTTCTTAGCATTTGCAGAAAATACTATGTTCATATATTGAGGTTATCAGATTCCTTATGAGGACCATATTATGTTCCTTATATGACGAATACAAAATATAATAGACTCAATCAGTAATCTGAACATTATTGATATTTTGCGATTATGATTCCACCCACCATGTTTTTTTCTTTGCGTGTATACTGTCACATATGTGTTTGTTTGTACATCATGAGTTTGTACTTGAATTTGCTGTTTAAGCAAATTTAAGCGAACTTTCAGGCCCCCTTTAGAATAAAAGTTGCATATAATAATTTTCCAAAAGTCATTATATCCTCATACATCCTTAAAGATTATTTCTTATGAAATGCGAAAAAAAACCACCAGTTTTAACAATGATTTAGACAAGGTTGTTGTAAATATTTAAGACACTTTTTAATTGCTTTTGGATACCAACATACTTTTATAAATAGAAAATTTCACCATCTTATTTGTGTTGAATTTTTTATATTTTTAAAAAAATTTTCAAGGAATAATTCTCTATCTGAATTGAAATAGCGTCTATGAATTTTTTTGTTGTACACTAACAGCCAGTTTGAAGAAGACGATTACAGACAACTAAATATTTTCAATCGTATATTTATGTTAAAAACAAAACCTAAATTAGAGATCTGAGATAAAGAGTTGGTATAAAGTTTATAATTATTTTCCGCGCTAAAACAACCCATCAAAGTGTAAAGTGGTGTACCCTAGAGGGAAAAGAACCTGTCACAGGACATGTCACGTGACTGGTTCCCAGGGACCGGTTCGAGTTCCGGAACTTTATATGAGAGGGACTGGTATCATGCCGTTGTCATTAGAGGGGGTCAATTGACATAATTAAGATACCCGGTGATAGGTCCTAGACCTAAACTTAAGGTACTTGTCCTGTGGTGCTTTCCTAAGTACTAGTCTCAGTTATGGTTTCACAAAAATCGGTAAGAGGATTATCCTACAGTAACCTGTCTAAAACTAGTCCTTAATGTACATGTTAGAAAATAGTTCCTTAAAGCCTGGTATAAAATCTAGTCCTTCGATGACATAAGTAACACCGAACGAGTCTAAATGCTTTACAACAATAAGTTTACATGTAAAAAATGTATTTAAAATATAAAAATTTTATTAATTCATTTAAATTATATTAAAGCCGGTATTAAACACATTTTTATAAAAAATATAAGAAATGAACATTTCAATACGCTCGCAAAATAAAAGAGCGTAAGCGTACATGTGGGTTTTGTTTCCACAATTATGTATGACGCTGACATACCTGATGTATACATAAGTATGTATGTAAATCTTTCGATGAGACACTGAGTGATGGAATTTAGTTAGCACTTTTGTTCTAGTTTTGTGATATGTCCTCTCTTCACCAGTCACAACTCAGGAAGACTTTGTACCATTCCCATTTTCACCTATCATAGGAGAGGTATGTTTTAGACAATTGGTACAACATTTCCCGTAGGGTAGTTACTGCAAAGAAAATAAAAACTAATTAGATTTGCATCTAAAAATACTGAAAGTTTCCAAATAAATTTCAAAACATTCCAATAATTGCATTTGTTTTTAGTATTTTAAAAAATTTTTCTATGTATTTCCGCAGGCGTACGAATTTTTATTAAACCCTTCACCTACCATTTTTGGTATTAGTATAGGGTATTTATAGGTTTGTCATTACGTGTGTAATTTCCACAATATTTATATGAGGTACATATAGTATATATATTCTGAATCCTTATAGATAGGGGAGTTGAATGAGCCATGTCCGTCCGTCTGTCTATTCGTCTATCCGACTATCCATCTGTCCCTCTGTCTGTACGTGAACTCGATTTTCCGTAGACACTAGAAGATCTAGAGACTTGGGTCTTAAACTGAAATGTAAGGATTTTTCTTAAAACGATTGGTATTGAAAAGCAGCAAAAATAAAATATCGGTTCTGAAATAGAATTATATATACAAATAAATGAAAATATATATATATAACACTTTCAGAAATAAATTTATAAATATATGAAGTGTCCCAGTATTGCATATGGAGTCTTTCGATTATAATTCAACGCAAGAACCATCGTGCTACTGAGGCTTGTTAGTGTTATGTGTATATTAACTTAATAATAACTTTATGTATTTTTTCGTACAAACACCCTATTCGTTCACAAATGAATGGAAAGTTGTTAAATATTTTAAGCAGTCTGAATTTTTTGTACATATGTATATAGTACTGAAGAAAATATGAAAGTGTGTTCAAGTATGCAGTTTAAACTTACTTGTTTTATATTGTTTGAAATGTTATATTTATAAGAGAAAGAAAAGCCTTTATTATATTCAGTGAATCACATATTTATGCATTGGTGAAGGGTATATAAGATTCGGCACAGCCGAATATAGAACTCTTACTTGTTTATTTTACAAACAAAAACAACTCTCTCAATTTCTTGTTACATGAATTATTTAAGCAATTTAAATTTATCGTTTACGAGACCACGTTATTAATATCATACAATTTAGTTAAACCTATATAAATATGACTAGACTCACATCAAAAAAAAAAAAAAAAAAAACACATCTACAACCCATTATTTTACCTTAAGCAAATATATATGCACAAACACACACACTTACACATTTAAAAAAATATCAAATAAAAAATTTACCAGACTAAAGAAAATAATCTTGAAAATGTTTAAAATTTTATCCAGTCTCTTATTTAAATTTATTTTTTTTTCTTATTTGCTTGTTAAACACAAAATGACGTAGTATTTTACCAAAATGTAATCTTAAATAACACAAATACTAACACTAATGCATCCATCTTCATATATTAATAAAAAAAACCAACCATTCCCAGTAAGCCATGCCAATCGAGTAGTCTTGCTGTCTTTGAAAAGAAGTTCACACACAAAAAAAAATGTTGTTAAATCTAACCAATTTCGTTGGTTAGAATTGCACCAACCAATGAAAATAGTAAAAACAACCAATAAAATTGTAAAACGACAATTTTTTTACAAAAGTTATGGTAAAAAATTGTAAAATGACAACTGCACACTTTTTCTGGTTTCGTTACAGTTTATATTATTTCTGACTTATTTATCCTGGAACACAATGTCTAAACAATTGACTTGATATTTTTAATACTTAATTATATTAAATTTGCTTGCTCAGTCTTATTTAATTTCCAAATTTATTTTTGCCCACTCTTGGTATTGAACATAGAACTCACATGATGGTAACACATCGCCTTAGACAACTCAGCCACAGTATAATATTAACATAAACAAATAAAAGCAAATGCACATTGTGTGTGGGTCCGCCCAACTTTTCGTCATATTCATATACTCAACACGAATTTTAACGAGCTACAGTAAAAAGAGCGTAATAAAGTATAATTGTAACAAAATTCGTGAATTGCTTATCAACAAGCATGTTGTTGTCGTTACTGTTTTTGTTGAAAAAGAAACACACAGTATTTTTATGTTTATGTATGTAAATTCCAAAAACAATTTATACAAGTAGTTCAGTTACTGCTGTGACATGGTTAATTTAACCAATAGAAATAGTATGACACTGAAAATTGCAATAACAATTTACATTAACAGTTCATTTACCACTAAAATTAGTTAGATTAATTTTTTTTTGTGTATAAGAAGCACAAGATAATTTCGGTTGTAAATGTATGTTTATGGTTTGATTGTATTATTTTTTGTCGAGTTTTCTTCTCTTTTTGGCGGAAACTTTTTTACACGAAAAAGTAAAAAAACATCTCTAAAAAATTAAATTTTGCGCCACTAATCCTTTGAAATTTTGGCAGACGCTTTTATGTTAAATAACAACGACAAAAGTTATGTTAGGCCAAAAATTTACCAAATACTTCTAAAGGCCGTGATTCACTATCCTACAAATATAAGATGTGCTGATAAAGTATGGTAGTGTGGACTAAAATTGCAACTGTGTTATGGATTTTTTTCGCAAGTCGTGAGATTTTAAAAATTAATGAAAATTTTCATAAAATGATAGTTTTCGTGCGATCAGAGGAGTATTTACTGTCATCCAGATGTTTTAGCATCAGTTTTGTATGATAGTGTGGCACCTACAACAGCATTTTGAAACGATTTTCTGTGAATGAATCGTACGTTTGTGTAGGATAGTAAAGCACTCACTGCCTTAACATGTTGTTTACACAGTCCAGGCGCACGATCTGTATAGAAATTTTTTTACTTTTATTCCTTCAAAAAAATTTTTGACGAGGCAACAAAAAGCAACTGGGTCCTTCCTGTACACAGACTTTAAATTTTATTACTTTGACATGTTCCAAACGTCTTAACCTATGTTTGTTGGGCTAACACTACTACATCGATCCACACCTACAAAAAGTTTTATAAAAAACACAGAGATTATGCCTTCCACCCAACATGTTAACAATTTTTCACTCATGTTTTTGAATGAAAGAAACACATTGAGACAAATATAAAATAAACAATTCTTAAATATATAGAGACATGTTCACACTTTTACATAAAAAAACATCAAAAGTAAGGATGCGGAATAGGAAAAAACACAAAAAGGCATTAAAGAATTCAAGGATACATATTTGGGGAGACTTGCACAAAAACAATACGTTTATTTGTACATATGTATATCCATATACATACACATACATATGTATATGTATATATTTTTCTAATTTCAACGAAATACTTTGGAATGTCATTGTGTCAGGGTTTCTAACGAATATAAAATAATACAAAAAGAAAGGTATACTTTTTCAACTAATGAAAATAGACGGTTAATGCCGAAACAAAAAGTATTCTTTGAATCATCTAAGGATGTTGAAACTCATTCAGCTATGATTCTTTCACAAATATTTGTGAAATGACGATACAGTTTAAAGCAGTATTTTACAGGAACTGTATATCAGTAAGTAGTTCCCAGTTCCAAGTAAAGTTCATGGGACCTTACACTAATCGTGTTCCATTCAACGAGATTCAAAAATTTGTCTACAAATGGCAGAATTGTAGGATAATCATCTACATTCCATTTATATACGCGGTACCTACCTAAAATTTTATAGTACAAAAGTGTTCGTGACCTTTAAAATTATTGTTTCTACGAAATTTGTTCGTTCGATTTCTAATTAACTCTAAATTGTACCAAACCAAAATCGATTACGTCCTATTTTAGAAAATTTGGTATGAAACTGCAAACAAACAATTTCAAATAACAAAAAGAGTTAAAAGAAAAATTAATTCATAAATGCAGGATTTTTATCCCATTTTAAAATTTTTATAGCTTTGCTATTTATGGCGCGGTAGGGGTTGAATTTTATTTTTCGTAAGATAAATAATCGACACTATTCCCGTTATGTTTTTCTTTTTTTGTTTTGATTAGCTCATCTTTTAAAAGCGACTTTGTTGTTGTTTTTTAAAATCAAGACGAGAAAATATGTATGTACATATATAGTGTGTTACTCACATTCAACCGCAATAACAAAAACAAAACAATAACAAGTATGTATATATATGTATGTATATGTACATATGTGTGTATGCAAGTAAAAAACCACCACAATTTGGCAAATTTACATCATATTCGCCTTGCAAGAAACGAAATTTCTTTTTTTTATTTTGATTTCAACTTTAACAAAAAACCGAAAATATTATGTGTACATACATACATATGTATGTACATACTTACTTCTTCTTATTCGCCTTCGTTCCTTATAAAAAAAAAATGAGCAAAGCTATAACCGGGTGTCCTAAGACACCTCTCTTCTTTTTTTTTTAATCTCGAGGTGTTTTTGAAAGATTTTGGTTGAGGTTTAATTTCAAAAATTTCTTTGGATATTGAAGGATCAACCTTCTTCGCGCTACTTATATAAACCGATTTCTAATTTTGTTATTTAAATGGGTGTTCCTTTGCGGTTTGGTCCCATAACTTTTAATGTACAAAATATGAGGGAGAAGTTTTTCGCTCAAAACACTCCACTATTTATAAACTGATTTTGAAAGTTAACTCTTAAAGGGATCGGCTGAAATATTAATTAAAAAAATAGATCCGCTACTTAATTTTTTTTTTCATTTTAATTAAGAAGGCACTACAATCTTTCGTCTTTCGATAAAACACGTGAATCTAATTAAATTGCGTTTCTTCAATACAAACAATTAACAAAAATTTTGAGTAAGGGGCTGTGCACATATTACATAACGCTGTTTTCAGAAATTTTTTTACCCCCCCCCCCCCCCCCCCCCGGTGCGCTTTTTAATAATTTTTCAGTGCAAATTTTTTAAACCGTAACAAATCTTTAACGCCCCCCCCCCCCCCTTGGAGCGTTACGTTATATGTGCACAGCCCCCAAGATGCTGTTTCCACAAGACGGACGATTGCTTTGAGTGTAACATTTTTATAAAAAGCATTTAGTTTACAGAGTGACTTCCATACAAATTTTACACTCAAATAATTCGTCCGTCATATGTAAAGATCATCTAAACTGAAATAAGTGAGTAAATAGACTAAATTACTGTTTCGATAAGACGGACGAATGGTTTAACTGTAAAGGTTGTATGGAAAACACCCAAAAATCTTAATGATTTTCGCTTAAATTTAGAATGACAAAAATTAAATCACTATAAATAAGATTGATTGGAGCAGTTGGCAGACTTGTCATAGCGTCCGATTGAATGCGGCAAGGTATTAAACGTAGATTTGTTAGATGGTGGAAGAATATACTAAATATTCCACTATCATTCATTTAATCCTCATTCCTCGTGCATACAAGCCAAACCCGTAAAGTTTTCGCCTTAAAACAAGGCTGCTGCTTTATTAAACTAAGATTTTTAGCTTGAATTAAGCCCGGATCAGCCTTAATCAATACATAAATCATGATCATACGTGTTTGATTTAAGAAAACTCGCATACAAATACATACATACATACATATATAAACCGCTTGCTTACAAACATATACATACTTGAACTTCAAGTGACTTACTGCTAAACAAACGTTTATATAATGTGGTAAGAGGCCAAAAAAAGAAACAAAGTAAATTTATTCATATGTAATAAATTCGTTTGTACATATTTGAATTCCTGGTGAAACACTACGTTTACAGCACCTTTGTGTATTTGAATTAGAAGAGCTCACACACAACCACACACAAATATTTATAAATATTTCTTTGAAAATTTCTTTTTGGTTGAAAGTGTTTAAGTGAAAATAATTGCTTCTCATTCTGTCTGCATTATTTTGACTTTTCTTTAAGATTTATTTTCTTTTTGCAGAAGTATTTTTTGGTCTTCAAATGACTTGCTGATACCATTTTCTTTTCTATATTTTTTATAAAATTTACAGTTTCAAGAAAAAGCAATTGGTGGCAGATAGAATTTCGCATTTTTTCAAATTAAAAAGATACAATACACATACGTAATATATTGTTGCATACACATTTAAAAAATCTATTTGTGAAGACCACACCACTGTAACATAATGAGCACATGAGCGTATGATGAACGTGAGTGCATTTTAACACACATACGTTGCGAAAACCTTTTGAATTTATTTTTTTTTTTCAAATGTAATTGCTCGAAAGAAAGAACTTCTTCGAAATCGGCGAACAGCCAGTTACTTTATAAATTGAGTATTTCAATAAAAAAAAATAAAATCCCGGCATTTGAAATTCCAAAACCACAAGTCTTGGAATTCACAAAAAACCAGTCCCGTTGGGCATCCCTAATTAAAAGCTGATTCCAAGGTTTATGGCTTCCAAAATAATGAGCCAATTTTAACAAAATATAGATTGTGCACATCTCACTGGAAATATTCTCGAAATGGTATAAGTTTTGGCTAAATTGATTGTATGTTGAGAACAAAAATTGTAGCACAAAAATGATCTCGCCTATATAGAAAAAACAAAACGATAATCAATCATTTTAAAAACGTTAATGATTAATTAAAGTTGCTCAAGTTAGGAATTGTATGTTTCATATTTTGCTTTTGTACTACCACCCTATTATATTGTTTATAATGTTGTTTTACGATAAATTTGCTGTATTTATTTATTTTTGTACAAACATGCTAACAACATATCGTTACCTTACCATACAAAGGTCCTAACTCATTATTATTTTTCAAATCGTGTATTTATCATATTTCGATAGGTAACTCTCTAAGTTCCCGGCAAAAAAAAACACAATTTAAAAAAATTAGTTAGAGCCTTTCTACATTAAGGATACGATATTATATACATACATTAGTATGTATATGTTTTTCTGCCGTTGTTTGACGAATACTAAAGCAAATTTCAGTGTATTTTCAATAAAATTTGTGAAAAGATTTATGATGTGTTCAACAGCAGCCAGAAAAAAATAGCAGAAAAAAACCTGCACATTGCACTGTGGCACATTTCGAAGTGGGAATTTTTCATTAAATAAATATCATACAAAAAGCAAAATAAAACTTGAACCGAGCAGCAAATATTTAAATCACTATTTAAATTATTTGTACACAATTTTTTAATTTATTAATTATTATTTAAAAATATTATGTCTATATATTTCTCGTATATTTGTTTTTTACATATTTAGCTAACACTTCTATTTCTTTTGAATTTTATACGGGAACCCTTCCGCCAACTTATAAAATTAATTAATCATCGTTAGTACTTTACTTGGAACAATTGTGATCTTCAAGACTGCTTACCACTTATTGTTGAACATTTTAGACAATAAAAGAGAATTTTATTTAATTATTTATACTATTTTAACCTCCAAATTTGTATAATGTTTACAGAGGAACCTCTGAATAGATAAACAGATTTACATGGATCAATTAAAAAGTTATGAATTTAATCAAAGAAATTTTAATTTCTCGTGCTTAAGTTCGTTTCCTTCAAATTTTATTTTTATAAATTAAATTATTATTTTATTAGAAAGGAAAATCTAAAAGCTCGTAATAATTGAACAGACAAAAAAATTGGACGGCACGAAAGGTCGAACTTGCATCATGTTGTTGCGAGACTAACCACAGCTTCATCATCAGTTATTTACCGCTTAGACTTCACTGCCACCACGACAACTAGTTAAAGATCCTCTGTCATTAATTGAATCTGCTGAGTCACCACCAAAGGATTTTACTAATTCCCATTAAACTAATGAAAATTGATTACTTGTTGGAAGTTGAACCATTTGGCACTATTAATTACGTTATCTGTACACTTGTTTTTCAATATCTTAAAAAATTAAATCAACGCCGTTTTCTAGCGCAATGTCCCACTGTGCACTGGCAGTTCACTCGTGCTTATTCATTCATAGCTAATCCACATTTATTGCGTTAAAAAATTATATTTGTACCCTCCCTCTGACTTGCTTACGAACTTTATTTTTTTCAGTTTGAGGTTTTGCCACCAATACGTGAGAGAAAATAAATTATCGTTTAAATTTAATGTCGGTGTTGTCGTAAATTGTTTTGTACAAAAAAAAAAAATTGGTTAATAAAAAGTCCACAGTGTACATATCAATATGTAACAATTTGCTAAAAAAAATTAAATATTATAAAGCTGTGAACTCACAACTAAAGTTGCTAACAATGGGGGGGCAAAAAAAATTAAGAAGAAAATATACTTTACGTGTCATTGTGTATGCGATAGGAAAATAAACTACATATATATATTTACTCTCAATTATAAAAAGAGAGACAAAAGAAAATATTGTGACAACGAAATTTAAACAATATTTTAATTGATTTTTTTTAATGAATCTCGTCGTTTGAAACATAATTAGATTTTGTGAAACTAACAGTTCTACGTATCATTATCGTGTTGTTATGTGTTCTTAGCGTTCCTTACCCGATTCTAATTTTCTTAATTGTCAAGATTAACTCGATACAGCGATTTCTTTAATACGTTTGCTTTACTTCTTAAGTTTTAACCAAAAAGAAGTTAAGTATTAAAAAATTGAATGGTCGTACATCGGCGTAAGAAATATTTATAAATCTATAGCAGAGGTCGTGATACATGACGAATTTCATTCGATACCGGTGCTTCGTTAATTCTCCTATGCACAAATGTATTTTATTTCTGATGATTAAATTTCAACAGGAAAAATTCGTCGTTCTTCATTTGTTTATGGGTTAGCTTTTGTAATTCTCTGTTCAAACAAATAAATTAAATTTTTGAAATTATATATTCTTGATAATTACTCGAATAAATTCTTATATTTCAATCAATTGGGGTGTTCACACTGTAGTCATATCAGTCATAATGTCTTATTATTTTACATTGGATTAAAAAAATTATTGTTGTGCTTCAAGCAAAAAAGACATAAAATAATAAGACTTTTTAAGGTGTGTTTATGGTTTGTCATAAAATAACAGTAAAAACCTTAGTCGAGCAGTTGAAATTTTTCATAAAATAAAATTTTTCATATTTATAAATAAAACAAGAATAAAAATATGTGTTTGTGTATCTAATCTGCCTGGCAGCTTGTGAATGTTTTTCCACTTGCAGCCGTCCAAAAAAAAAAAATTGTTCAGCTCGTTTTACCGGCAACAGTTGCTTTTGATTATATTTATTTCAGCAAGTTCCTTTAGATAAACAACAATTTGAAAATATTAATCGATAATGAACATTTTAGAAGATTTACAGGAAATTTAAGCCTCAACTTTCGAAAGTATTTTCAATCGGCATTGAGATTTTTAACATGTCTGAATATTTCAGTTTTGTGACAGTTACAACCGCCCTTCTGGATGGACATATATACAACATACATACTAGTGATGTTACGTATTCGATAATTCGACTATTCGCCCATTTTAAGATATTCGTATTCGTAAAATTCAAGCAAGCATTTTTCGAATATTTTGAACATACCTTCCAAAAGGAAAAACATACATACATAAAGTTTAAAAAAGGTACATAAAATGTACAAAAATATATTAATTTTAATTTTTAAAAACCCATTTGCTTTGATACAAGACCATCTTTCAACACAGACACAAATATATATTTTGCAACCAACATTTAAAAAACAAAGTCTTATATGTCCATTCAAAGGAGTTTCAATTCTCAGTAGAGGAATTTTGAACTTCAAAAATAGAAGAACTAAAATTTAATATTGGAAAGTTCATCGACACATGTGACTGCGTCATTTGCGATAATATTTTCTCCCAATCGGGACTGAGTTGCTAATTAAAGTCGCAAACAGAGTAGGAAAAACGAAATCTGAAAGTATGTAAGTAAAATAATACTTAAAAATGTTCCGTAGAGGTCTTAAAAATGTTAAATACCTGAAATAGTGTGACAGTTTTTTTTTTTTTCAATGTATTGTTGCTGACACAAAAGTTTGGATTTTTTTCAATTAAATTTAAACCATTAAGGGGCTCTAGACCATAAAAATAACATTCGTATTCGGCGAATATTGTTACAGATATTCTTATTCCTATTGGTATTCGCGATTACTAAAAATTGATATTCATAAGATCTATAATACGTACATTCCTACATAAAACAGTATATTTTACTTTTGCCAGATTGTAGTCGGCAGCCTGCTGTTGTTTATGTGTTTACAGCATAATATTCTTCCCATTCAATTTGCATTGAATATTAAATAACAACTTTAGCAAAATAGTGCTAAAGTAAATAAAATTGAACAAAAAACTGGATAAGAAAACTTTCCATAACTATTCCAATTTAAATAAGTTTTTACTCTTCTATTGAAAATACTGTGCACAAAAATACAATTTAAATGAATCGAAAAAAAAATTTCATATAGTGAATCTTAACAGAAATTGCTGTTAAATAAAAAAGTTTTCATCTTTATAAATGTTCCAAAAAGGTACAAAAAAATATGCAAAAAGTTATGCACCCTAAAGAGCACTTTAAGTCCAATATTCAGATTAATGAAATGACAATATTTATTAGGAGCCATCATTTATCCTACTTACGAACTTTGGCCTACAGCAAAAACATGTCACCATTGAAGATTTTCAGTCCCAGCATTCCTTCTTTATATTAATTATATTGTTTATAACCAAAAAAAATGTATTAAAAAAAAAATACATTTAAGTAAACCATAATCTGTATCAAGTCCAACTTTTCTTATAGAGTTAAACATATTTCGCTCAGCTAAAGATACGTTTTCTCTAACAAAAGCTTTTACTTTTTTAATCACTAACAAAAACAAAGTTTTCATATTTATTATGTAGAAAGTTTCCCTTCTTAACATCATAACTTTCCTTTGTGAATATTGATATTTTATTAAACACAAATACAAAAGAAAACATTAGAATTGTTTGCGCTGTACATGAAACGAAAAACTTTTGGGTTAAAAATTTAAAAAAAAAAGTCACTAAAATTATATGCAACCTTAACCCAGTCTTAGACAATGAAAAAACTTTCAGGTGGTTTATTTTCATTTGTGCACAGTTAGTTGCACAGTCTGACATGAATATGGCATAACTGACTTCGAAGCACACTTTAAGTAATAAAATTGATTAGAATTTAATTTAAGGAAACTATCTGAAAATACTGGAAGATTGCTAACTGCTTAACTCTTTGAAATATGCAGCTTTATTATTTTTTTAAAAACAAATAAAAAAATTAATTCACTTGTAGTTTAACAAAATTTCGTGACCTGATAATGCTCTTCCATAGTCCGAAGAATCTTTCACCATGCTCTCACTAAATTCCCCACATTTTGTGGAAATCGGAAAAATGTGAGTGCAGGTAGTGAATTTTTATACTTATATTGCAACCTAGCTATTGCAAGTTCGATAGCATGCAATCAACATGTTGTCCAGTGTTTTTTTTTTTTTTTTTTTTTTTGATAATTTTATTATTTATTGAATCTTCAATTATAAATTGACACATCAATAAGTTTTTCAAATATTAAATCTAAAAATGTTTAATATGTCTTTAGCCAATGCTAAACAAAATTTTTAATATTAACGGTTAATTTTTATCCCTTCTTTTCAGTCGGGTGGGGCCTCTATAATGTAGAATATTGCGCCCAGCTGGATTTGTTTATAAACTGACCCCTTGTATGCGAGTACTTTAAGCAATTTTCAATGGTCACAAGTAATATATTTTTTTTCATATTATTTAGAGCATTCACTCATATAATGTTTGCTTGGTTAATCGAAAAACAAAAGCTCCCAAAATCGAGTTATTTAGAACGTTTAATCGAATAACTTAATTTTGGTTTTTAATTATTGAAAGTTTTGCATTATTTTTTCCATATAAAATTGGTTCAAATAAATGTTTCTGTTTTTGGTGAATTTGCTTTGCAAAAAAACTAACACCAATCACACATTTTTCTCTAGCTGTTTTGTGAAGGAATTGCAAGAATGGGAAGTCTACTGATGATTTATTAAAGTACCAATGGTGAACAGGCGAAGTAAATTTGCCAACGATTCTGCTTACCGATGTAGAAGGGCGCTGTAGTGTTCATTAACTGAAACAGTATCAACTGCTACCCTACCATTTTTTGACTGACCCAAGCTAGTCCGCCATTACTTAAACAGTCCAACAATAATTAATGCATTTTTTTGTATAGATTTATTATTCATTGAATTTTTAATTTTAAATTGAATTATCAATAAGTTTTTCAAATCCTAATTCTAAAAATGTTAAATATGTATAAGTTTAGCATTTAATTTAATGCCAGTACCCCTCCTCCTCAGCCGGGTGTGGCTCTTATACTCTAGAATATTGCGCGCAAGTGGATTTGGGTGCAACTTAAGTTTTTTAATATATTTTCTCGCGTGTTTTGAAAATATTGTCTTCACCAACGGAACATCAAGGTCTTTGTGAATTCGTTGATTTCGGATAAACCAAGGGGCTGCTGTTATTTTACGTTGAATTTTGTTTTGTCGTCTTTGACTTTTTTCTACATTCGATGCTGAGGCAGTGCCCCATAACTGGATTCCATAGGACCATATAGGTTTTACGATCACGTTGTATAATAGAAGTTTACAGTCTAGGCTTAGTCTAGAGTTTCTTCCACTAAACCAATTCATTTGGGCTGCTTTTAGTTTCATTTGGATCAACTTTGCGTCTATGTGCGATTTCCATGTTAAACGATGATCAAGATGAACGCCTAGATATTTGACTACAGTGTGTTGCGGTATGGTCTCGGTATTGATTTGTATAGGCGGACATATTTCCCTGCGCAACGTAAAAGTGAGGACATACGAAGGTTGCATCCTATCGGCCTATTAGTTTATAGCCGAACATTGCAAAACTATTTGAAAAGCTGTATATGAGCAAGCTGTTGCCTACAGTGACTAGAAGTGAATGCATTCCAGATCACCAATTCGGTTTTCGCAGACAACATAGCACTACTGAACAAACTCACAGACTTGTGAATGTTGTTAGAGACACTTTTGAAAAAAAAAGAAATATTGCTCTGCGCTTTTTATAGATGTTCATCAAGCTTTCGATAAAGTATGGAACGAAGGTCTTATACAAAAATTAACGCAAAAAAAAACTAAAAAACTATTTAAAGGAAAGTAAATTTGTAGTTCGAGAAGGCAATTTTTTAAGCTCTCCGGAGTCGATTGAAGCCGGAGTTCTCCAAGGCAGTATCTTCGGTCCTTTGCTATATTTAATATATGCCTTTTGCTTACCGTTAAGCAGTAACATTCACACGTCAACATTTTCTGATGATATAGTCTTTCTAAGCGTTCATGAAAATCCTGCAGAAGCTTCCCGCAACTTACAATGGCATATATCCAAATTGGAAAAATGGCTCAAACAATGGCGCAAAAATGTTGACCAGTGTTATTAAAAAAATTTATCATAAATTCCAGACGTTACTGAGAAAGTACAGACCAGAGGGATTTACTTTACGCCAACCTAAAATTATTATTATATATTGTTTTTTTATTATTATTGGCCAAGTCAATTTTTGTAGAGTTTGTTAATTTGATGTACATAAGCTAATGAGGCCTAAAAAAAATTCACGAAACGTCGGGAAAATATTCAATAAAAACTACGCATTTTTATTAACATAAGGAATTTTAGGCCTCATTAGCTTACATCAAATTAACAAACTCTACATTATTAAATATTGTTTAATGTATGTTATATTTACATTATTGCAATGAAACTGAAACAAGTTTTTTATCCAAAAATACACTGTGGCTATAACGAAGAGCTAAAAAATCTCTATATAGCGGAGTATTCATTCGAAAACTTCTATAAAACGCCGTTATTAAAAAAACAAATTAGTCAGTTTTGTCTAGATTCTTGCTAAAATTAGAGCTTAAAGCTAGAGAAGCTAAAATAATTGTCAGAAAACTGCAAAAATTTCTTGAGTAACAGTCAGTTTTCTACACCGCAAAATACATTCGATAACTTAGAATCTGTCGAAAAAATATTTATAATTGCATTAGAAACTTGCGTAAACAAACAAACAAACAAACACAACACAATATTTTATTAAAATCTAATAAAAGTATTAAAAAATAAAGATAAAAGTGTTTGAGTTTTTATATACTTATGCCTTTTGAATAGTGAAGGTTATTACATAGAATATTCCATTCATTTTTCCTTATTATTCGTTTTAACAAGGTGTGACTGTTACATATTTACAACCAAGGCGTAATAAACCAGGTGGCAGCGCTACGACATCTGACTATTTTGGCTCAACTTATTTTCTGTTTCGTTCTTTGTTTTATTTTTTTTTTGGCAATTCATTCATTATGTTGATTGTTCTGTCACAGGGTAACCAGAGATGACACGAGACGGAAGATTTTGCATACTGATTTGTATACACTCATACAATCCTTCGTTTTCGTTTTTTCTTTGTGCTGTCTTTGTATCCAAATTAAAATTATAAATCACAAAACTAATAAAATATCCATATATTTCTATAATTTACATTAAAAATATTATTAATTAATTAATTTAAGTTGGTTTTCACTCATCGTTTGTATTTTATTACTATATACATCTGCAAAATATCAGAATTTATCAAGTATGTATGTATGTATGTATGTGTGTATGTAAGCAAAAAATCACCACCATTTGGCAAATTTACAGAATATATGTACGTATGTATATAAATTTAATATACAGAGTATATAAGCACACACTAAATTGTTTTATCACTTTATTTTGGAATTATATGCCGTAAATACTTAATATTATCACATTTTATTAAATTTAAGCGTGCTTTCATGTAGCATTTTCCACTAAAAACTGAACTTTTTTTTGCTTTTCGTTTTGTTTACTTTCATAACAAACACACTAATGTTTTCTCTTTTTCACGAAGCTTACTTATGACAAATAAAATATGATCGAAGTCCAATTTTTTTTGTTTTTGTCATCTCAGCTTACCCTGTGGTTCTGTGCTCATACTTTAGCGCGACATTAAGGACATTTAAATAAATATTCATAAAATTTATTTTTCGTTTGGGAACAGTGATTGAGTGACTGGCATTCAAAAGGTATTGAAAAAAACTTTGTAAAGCTTTTACTGTTGGTCTTGTTAAAACGATTGTAAAATTACCAAATGCTATAAAGACAATTTTATGCCATGATTATTAGCAAAATGATTAACAATAAAAAAATTCTTTGTAGTAAATTTTTAGGGAAAACGGGTTTCTTTTAACAGAAATGATAGAATTAAATTGGGTTATTCAAATTTAATTTATGCCTAAATTCGCATTTACCGTAGTCAGCTTAAGTTCAACATTTTGTAGAAAATTTTTATTTCTCAATTGAACCAGCGATAAAGTCAATACTTTTTGTTAAAATTAAATTGAGAATTGTAATAAATGAAACGTTTGGAATGAGGAAACTTCAAGTAAATGAATCATTTAATAGCATATAATCTGCAAATATTCTAATCACTATAATATGAAATAAACAAATTAAAACAAACATAAAAATATTTGCCGCACAACAGTAGACATCCTGTGGAGTTTACAAACGTAAACATACACAAAGAGTCTATTCGCAGAATTAAATAAATAAATGTTTGTACTTAATGATGCCCAACTATGTTTATCTATAAGTGAGAATATGTATGTATATAAAAAATATCTACTTATAATTAACAGCTTGGAAGTGTTAATGGGACTTACCGGGGTTCCTGGTTTTATTTTATGCAACATTATAAATTTTCTATTTGACATCCCCAAAAATCCCCAAACTTTTAATATATATTTTTTTTTATAAACAGAAAAGTTTGTGCTGATTTTAGGCAATTTTGAAAACTTCACAATTAGTGCTGACTTCAGTTCGATAGTGTGTACGCCGTTGCATGTCGTTCAAAATATTTAATTTTACATTTTTAGTTTGAAATCAACTAAATGAAACACTGACGTTATGGAATATTTGACAATAATCCAATTTATTTCTTATAAAATATTAAATAAGGTTCAAAATTATTATCCCGAATCCCGAAAATAAATCCCCTATTTTTGGACGAATCTTCTAAACAGGGAACGGAACGATGGAGCTTATACGAATTATTGCCGCAGTCAACAAATAGTAGACACATCAGACATCTGCAACAAGTGCTAAATTTTCGGGCATACTTGATTATGCACATTGATTTTTATGATCTAATCGTTTTTGTTCAAAAGCAAAAAACACTTGTTTACGCAACCGTTCGCTTCAAACATTCAGTTTTATTCACTTGTGTTTTTGTACTAACATGAATGTTCTGACTGTATCGTCAAGTGTATGAAACACATTTTGCATCGAAGCCAACGTGTTGTTAGCGGAACAAGTGTTTTATTCAGTTGATAAAGTAATTTTGTACTCGTATTCCAATAAATAATTTTTATTTATATTTTTGCCACAGTTTGAAACATGCACACAAATGTACATAATATTACGATCCAATAAGGCATTAATATTTATGTGTATGGACATGTACACGAACTCAGTACATGCATAAATGTTAATGCCTTTTTGGATCGTAATATCTTAGAAATGGTGGCTCGTATGAAAAAAAAAATATTAATATGATTTTTGCAGATAATTTTATGATCTACAATTTTTCTCGAGGGTATTTTTATGATAAAACTTACCGTTTTGCTGAAAATCGCAAAAAAACTCGTTTTTTTTACCTTTGACCTTGAATAAAATTTTTCCATACACCGGAATGTAGGGGGAAAATTTTATTTATAATTATATTTTCAACAATTTTAATGATTTTCAGCTTGTTGTAAATTTTCTGTATTTTAATCTACTCTTATTTTTTGGTCTACTTTGACCGGACTATTACACTTGTTGATGAATTTTCTGCTAGTGCATAAAAAGCGAACGAGTATAACTGCCTATTTCTGTCCTGCGAAAGAATTTGTTTTTGTATCAAATGTATTTGTACGAATGAACGAAGTCTTTCGCAAGACAGAAATAGGCAGTAAAATTGAATAATAATCGTCCTTAAAATTCAACGTTAGGAAATAAGTAGGCTCAATCATAATTGTTGCAGATGTCTGAGACACATTCTTTGTTTATTTTATTTAAGTTTTACTCTGCCTCCATTTCACACATTCAAAATACGTAAATCATCATTAATGGGATTTCCAATGTATGTTGCTGTTGTTTTTTATTGCTGTCTTTATTGTCTTGCTGCTACTGACTGCTTTAGCTTTTATTGTTATTGCTATCTACTATTTCATCAATTAAAGAAATCAAATTAAAAATTATGTTAAGCAACATGATTAAAAATTAAACACATTTATAAATCAATTAAATTTTAATTAGATTTTAATGTGAAACTAATGGCAGTAAAGGATTTACTTTTCCAATGTATTAATAGTCTTTTTCTCTCTTCTTCTTCATTTTTATATGTACGTATGGATGTATGTATAAAAGTGTATGTTTGAAAGCTATGGACTCCTAAGCCAGTGAGGCAATCTTGCTGATATTTTCACAGTATATTTTTGATTGGCTGGAAAGAACAATAGGATAGTTTTATTTTTTTAAATTTAAAGTGGGCGTGTCACTTCACATATGAAGAAACTTTTTATTTTATGATATTTGTGATACTAATGAAGCTAAAAAAATTGACATTTTGTATATATTTTTTAAAGATTTAATGTTAAAAAATTCGACAAATGGGCGTAGCACCTCCCATACAATAAATTTTAATGTATGTACTCGTATATTCGGAAATAAGAAGTAAATTACCTGAGCAACTCCACTCCGTTGATTTTGTACGTTATTCTAGAGAAAAATAATAATACGATAATACGATTAATAGATTTTGAGTCGATGATATTTGCTAATATGATTTTTAGCTAAAAACTTGAAATTTTGTACGCTTGGATCGTTGAATCTTTCTTTTAAAGAAAATATTTTAATAATTTAACAAGTGGGTATGACACGTCCCAAAAATGTCCTGAGATCTTTTAGGTGCTACCAATAATGGTAAAATACAAAAAAAGTTAAATATCAGTGGGCGTGGCCTTAACCATATACAATAACTTGATATAGTAAAATTTTTTCTTTTTTATGTGAGTTTTCATGACAGATTTTTAAGTATTTTTTGAGATACAGTAGACGATCGTAGATGAGAACAACTTTCTTCCTGTGGTAGTTCTAATTTCCAAAAAAAAAATTTATAAAATGCAAGTGTATCTTTGTTTAGAAAATAAAGAAAAAACACTTCTGCATAGATATTTTTAATTTTACAAACTTACAAAGAAATAAATATTTTCGTGCAAAAATGTCTCAATAAATTAATTCGTCGTCAACCGCTTTATAAATTTTTATTGTACCCATAAATTATATAAATTTTGTAAAGCTTTTCATTTTAATGGCATCCACAATCGAACGAAGCAAAATGGGTACTTTTGCAAAATAAATTATAATAAATCTGGAACTTCTAAAATTTGCAATGAAATTGAGCTGAAACTTAAACAACTTTACAGCAAGAGTCCGACTTTATAAAGTATATTTCAGGCGACTTCTTGTTTAAACAGGAGAGAAGCTGCATGGGCAAAAGTTGACCACCTGGGTTGAACAAAATATTCGATTTTAAAAATTTAATCAGCATTCGTTTCTTGACAAAAAAAAAAATAAGTAAGTAAAATTTTGCATTCCTGAAATCAGTAAAAAGATAAAAATTCAAAAAATTTAGACTGAATTGAAAAAAAATTGAATAGTTTTCACTATTTTTGATTTTGTAAAAAAGTTTACTTAACTTTTTCACTCTTGAATCACACAATTCAAAAGGTAAAACCTTGAAAACGTATCTAGCGCTAGTTAGTTTTTATTTTGGACATACATATGTACATATGTATGCCTACCCTACATCCAGCAATGGGCAAAAATTAACAATGTTAAAAATAATTTTTGTTTTTAATGACAAATTACCATTTATTTTGTAAGAGTTCGCTTTGTTTAAATTTAAATATATTAAATATTTAAATTAATGTAAAAATAGCAAAAACATTTTTTTTTTATTATTAATCGTCCTTCGTTCTACCAGTTTTTACTAAAAATAATTACAAACAAACATAAATTGCCCAAATAATATGTAGCAATTAATCATTTTCAAACTGAAACCACTAAATACGTTTGGCTTAAATACAGCGAATCTCACTTAGGCCGTGTAAAAGTACACATTTTAGTCCAACACTCAGACATGAAATATGGAACTCTATCCTCTCTCTGCATACATATTTATAGATGTGGGAGCAATAAAAGAAAAAAACAAAAACAATGCCAACAATATAAAATTATCCTCAACAATTTTGAAGTAAATGTTTATTAGTCCCCCATCATATATTCAAACAAACTAAAATCAATATTGACTTGGACATCAATGTCAGATGCAAATAGACCAAGTCAATTATTTGCAAAAAGAAACTAACAAACGATTTTTTGAAAGGTACATAATGATGTATGTACGTGCATATGTACATACGTAAAATGCAAAGTCATGCGAATATAATTAAATTAAATAAATTTGGTTTGTTAAATACATATTTTCATATGTACCCTTCACCAAAAATTGCAAGAGTATCATTCCCTGTATAATTTCCACATTATTCATATCAGAACCCCATAATATTTTAAAATCTTCAGTAGAGGTGAAAAACTGTTTGTGGTGACATTTTAAGAGAATTTCAAAATCCGAATAGAGGCTGATTTTATTTTATTCTTCTCTTGTTACCTTTTATTATTATTTTTTCAACCAATAATTGTGTGTATGTATTTATTCTTCCACGATAAAAATATTATTAAGCAAATATTTGAAGCTTGGAATTTATTATTATACTCTTCACCAAAAATGGTAAGGTAGGTATATAGAATATATTACAGAGACTTTATTTTGTTTTTGGTTTTTTTTTTTTGTATGCTGCGGAAATATTTAACCACATTACAAGTATAAAATCTTTATTATTTTGTTACATACAATGCTATTATATTTAATTATATTTTATGCAGATCTCGAACGAACATTTATTTATGCTTTTCCATTCACAATGCAGTTTTCCGCCCTCTATATTTTAAAATTTATCAAAGACTAAAACCAAACCAGCATTCGTTTAATCGATTACTTAACCAATTTTCAACCACCACTAGTGTATAGTTGTAAACAAAAAAGTGCCACCAACAAGACTTTAACTTTTTTCTCAAAAAATTTTCATTCACCGTGCATTAGAGTCGTGTAATAGTTATACATATTAATTTGTGGCAATGAGTTTTCCAAGTCCAAAAAAAGATTATGAAAGTTCCCAAAATTTATATTACTATCCACCGCCGCAAGTGACACCAAATTTAAATTATGCTACGCCTCCAGTTCCCGCAGTACATTCTGCACCAAATCTAAAAATACAAGGAGTTCCTGTGCCTCCACCTTTGCCGCCAGAGTCGGATAATTTTTATAAATATATGTGTTATTTACCACCACCTCCTCCCCCGCCACCACCAGGAAACGAAAATATTACATTAGAACGTTCTAACAAACAACCGGCCAAAGTGCCAGATGCAGCTGCATTTGGAAATTCAACCCAAAATGACAAATTCGATAAAACGACATACACAAGCAAATATGCAGAGAGTTATGCCACCTCAAATTCTTGCAATCAAGCTACTGAAACACCAATGCATGTCGACTATCATGGATATTCGTCCAATTATTCATATCCTCTCGCAACTGCTGCTCATACATCTGGCTATACGTCAACAAATGCCTCTTATGAGTATCATCCAAATAGTTACCATAAGGACAATGATGTTAATTATTATCCGCCAAACCAGTATGGTTCGTACAACCATCGTTATAATTCCTCACGTCCTAGAGCTGATTATTATACCAGACCACCATCATATACGTACAGTAAATCGGATCAATATTATGATAAAGCAAACCTTTCATCCTCTCACGCTGATGGCGCAAAGTCGGAAAAACAATATGTGGGAAAACGTCATCGACAACGCGATGAACGTCCTCCTAAATCGGAGACGGAACGAGACCGTTTGCTAAGAAATTGGCGTTCCAATTACTGTGAAACTTCCGAAGAAATTCAACGTAAAATGGATGAACTAGCTGAAATGGATGAAGAAAGTCCTGAAGTATGGGTGCGGTCATCTCCAGCTGATCTTTACTATAAGCGAACAAGTAATGTTCATGAAGTAGAAGCCACCACGCGCTTAGAAATTTTATGCAAATTATTTGAGGAAAAACTAATAAATCGATCGGCAAAAATAAGGGCCACATTGCCACCATATAAACCGCCCCCTAGACATACACGACGACGCGTATGCAAACATAAGTCTGAGGGTTGCACTTCTTCCGACTCTGATTCGTCCGATAATGAAGAATTTAAATTGGAGCAAGACAACTGTATGGAAGAACTATCACGCAAAATACAACATCCCTACCGCATGCATGCTGACTTGTGGCATAATGAAAATGGCGAGATGAACGATGGTCCATTATGTCGTTGTTCGGTTAAGTCTCGTCGTGTTGGCATACGTCATGGTATTTATCCGGGAGAGGATGGCTACCGAAAATGTGAACTTAATTCAAATAATGCTCATAAACTGCATCATTATCGTATAACAATTTCCCCACCAACAAATTTTCTCACCAAAACTCCGACTATTATCAAACACGATGAACATGAATTTATTTTTGAAGGGTTTTCATTACTATCACATTTTCCGCTAATGGATTTACCAACTTGCAAAGTTATACGCTTTAATATCGAATATACAATATTGTATGTATCAGAAAAGATGCCTGAAAATTTTACAGTACGAGAATTGGATTTGTTTTGTAAGTACATATTGTAAAAATGTCGAATTCTATATATTTTAAAAATATTTAAATGCAAATAATATTTAGCGGCTTCTCATTTACATATAATTTTTAAATTAAGAAAAAAAAGGATGAAGTTTTCAAGACGAAACAAGGAGAATTAATGAACTCGTTCGTTTTTTCTATGTTTATTATATTTCAATTCCACTCTTTATTGACCGATTTTAAAATTCTTTATTTCGTATGAAAATTTATAAGACCCGACTGGTTTCATTTTATGATTAGAAAAGTTTCATTCTACACCATTTTTCAATGTACATCAGAAAATTCCAAATGAAATTCAGAATTTCAAGTTTGAATTCAGAAAATTCCAAATGAAATTGAGGTTATATTTAAAATTAGGAAAATTCCAAATGAAATTGTGTTTGAATACAGAAAATTCCAAATGAAATTCAGAAAATTGAAAAGAAATTGAGGATTTCAGATTCTATTGAATTTTAATTACATTTAACTGCAACTTTTTCAAAGAAAACATTTTTTGTAAAGTTGAAAACATTGAATATAAATACATATTTAATGAATAGTTTTTAACAGTAACTTCGTTCACGGTAACAACTTTTGCTCATTTTACCAACCCACACACAATGGGAGCCAAGTGGATTGGAATATAATTTGTAATTTCCAGCAAGCTGCTAAACTATCTCAAAGTGGATTGTATGTTAATTAATTTGTTTATCGCTCAGAAAGTGCACTGTATATTAATATAACAAAAAAAATGGTTAAAAACAAAAAGGATGAAGACTACAAAATTTTCCCGTTTTAGCCGTTAAAAAGTACCTTATTCTGTGTCACATGCTCTCCGTTTACATTATCTCATTCAAATCCATTAGGAGAATTTCTAATGAGAAAAAAAAAATACCAAAATTAAAAAAATCAACTAAAGTGTAAAAGTATCATACGTAACAAAGTATCAGTTTTATCTCATTTCATCTCAAAGAATTTATGTTAATTAATCAAATATAAGTACAAAAATAAATACTAACAAAACTACCAATTTGTCTCTTTATCCCCTTTATCAATTAAAAAGTACCCTATATCTGGGTCATATGCCATCCAACGACCAAATTTCTCTAAAAAAAATATACAATAAGTAAAAAAACTCCCCTAGAAATAATAGTAATTTATAAAATATTAGTACAAAAATAAATATTACTTAAACTACCAATTTGTCCCTTTTTTACAACTTAAAAAGTACCCAATCTGTTAATCTTGATCATCCAAATCCATTGAGTGATTTTCGAGTTATAGTGGAACAAACATACAAACAAACTTCCACATTTATAATATTAGTAGGATAACCTGTAGGTTCCAATTTTTTCAGCTATCAGATGCGCTTGATTAAAGTTTAACCTTCAAATTAAAACTTAAGATCAGGAAAACTTAGGTTAAACTTTTAAATACAATTTATGCACATATGTAATTGAATTGCGTATTAATGGTGATAAGTGTCTCTTCCTCTCATTTTCAAAACTATTTTTTTTTTTATTATCCGATTTTATATATTATAAATTTTACTTTTATTTAGTAACAATATTATTTTATATATCCGTATGTACGTACGTTCTCTTTTAGCGAAATATCTATTCCACGAGTTGCTGGAACTTGTCGATTTTTCTTTGATGCCAAATATAGATGGCAATGTGGCAGTCAATAGTTGTCCTGCATTCCATTTTTTGCCACGCTTTGTACGCGATTTACCCGATAATGGCAAAGAGGTTTTGGCCATGTGCGAAGTTCTGAAATATTTATTAGACAATGCTGGCCCTTTGGTGGATACACACAGAATGCAGAATTTGAATCATATTCATCAAACAGAATGGCAAGATTATGTGGACAATTTTAAGGGCATGTTGGCCACAAAGCCGGGCTATAAACCCTCCTCAGTACGTGTGGACCAGTTAGATCGTAATGTAAGTGACCTACCAGAATGTTATGAAACCGAAAGTGGCGTTTCTTATCCCGCCATTGTACATTTTGGTATTAGACCGCCACAGCTAAGTTATGCAGGTAATCCAGAGTATCAGAAAGCCTGGAGGGAATATGTCAAATTTCGCCATCTTATGGCCAATATGTCAAAGCCATCGTTCAAAGATAAACGTAAATTGGAAGAGAAAGAAGCACGACTGCAAGAAATGCGTACTCAAGGTAGAATGAAACGTAATGTGACTGTGGCGGTTAGTTCGAAAGGCTACCATCGCACTGGTGTTATGTGTGATATAGTCCAGCATGCCATGTTGGTACCGGTATTAACGGGACATTTAAGATTTCATAGGTCACTGGATTTACTGGAGAAGAATATTGGTTATAAGTTTAAGAATAGGTTGGTCATTTTCATTCACATGTAACCATTAGTTTTTTATCATTCAATTTTTTCCCCTATAAGATACTTGCTGCAATTGGCCCTAACACATCCTTCTTACAAGGAAAACTATGGCACTAATCCCGATCATGCGCGTAATTCTTTAACAAACTGTGGTATACGCCAGCCAGAATATGGCGATCGTAAAATCCATTATATGAATACCCGCAAGAGAGGCATCAATACCCTGATCAATATTATGTCGCGTTTTGGCAAGGAATATGAAACAATGTCAAACATCACCCACAACGAACGGCTAGAATTTTTGGGTGATGCCGTAGTAGAATTTCTCAGCTCAATCCATCTTTTCTTTATGTTTCCTGAATTAGAGGAAGGTGGTTTGGCCACATACAGAGCAGCCATTGTACAAAATCAACATTTGGCCCTGTTGGCTAAGAAATTGCATTTGGAAGAATACATGCTGTACGCTCACGGCTCAGATTTGTGTCATGAGTTAGAGTTGCGCCATGCAATGGCGAATTGTTTTGAAGCCTTAATGGGCGCTCTGCTATTAGATGGTGGCATTTCGGTGGCCGATAAAGTTTTCATGAATGCTTTATTTATGGAAAACGATCAGCTCAGAGAAATTTGGAAGAATCTACCAGAACATCCTTTGCAAGAGCAAGAGCCTCTCGGTGACAGAGACTGTATAAATTCATATCCTATGCTGCAAGAATTAACCAAGTTTGAAGACTCGATTGGGATACAATTCAAACATATAAGACTATTGGCCAGAGCTTTTACTGATCGTTCTATTGGATTTACTCATCTCACATTGGGATCCAATCAACGCTTAGAGTTCCTAGGCGACACCGTTTTGCAATTGATATGTTCGGAATATTTATATAGACATTTTCCTGAACATCATGAAGGTCATTTGTCTCTATTACGTTCTTCTTTGGTCAACAATCGAACTCAGGCAGTTGTTTGCGATGATTTGGGTATGACCAAATATGCTGTTTACTCCAATCCCAAAGCAGACCTAAAGACTAAAGATCGTGCAGATTTATTGGAAGCCTTTTTAGGCTCATTATATGTGGACAAAGGTTTGCTATATTGCGAACAATTTTGTCATGTTTGTCTATTTCCTCGCTTGCAATTATTTATCATGAATCAAGATTGGAATGATCCCAAATCAAAGTTGCAACAATGTTGTCTGACATTGCGAACTATGGATGGTGGGGAGCCTGACATTCCTTTGTACAAAGTTATAGAATCATCGGGCCCTACAAATACTCGAGTTTACACGGTTGCTGTATATTTTCGAAATAAACGTTTGGCGACTGCCACAGGTTCTTCCATACAACAGGCGGAAATGAATGCTGCTAAACAAGCTTTGGAAAATTCTCGTGACCTCTTTCCCCAATTGGATCATCAGAAACGTGTCATAGCAAAGAGTATAAAAAAACAAACGGGTCGGGAAATAAACACAGAAGAGCATACACAAAAAGAAGAGAAGAAACCGAAAGTGGCAGCACCCATGGATGACGAATCACATTTACCCAAACAATACCGTGAACGCGAAGATATATCAAGTGATGAATTGCCAGAAGATGATGAAAAATTCACCAATGATTATGTAAAAAAGATTGAGAGAGGTGATAAAAGAAAAACCAGATGTAAGTAGTTCATTGTAAAACGAGATATTTTATTTTTTAGAAGTATTTTATTACGAATGCAGTTTCAAAAGTTAATTTAAGAAAGATTTTGCAGCAAAGTTTTTTCGAAATTATAAATAAGGGTTTGCAAAGAAAAAGTACGTTTGCAAAATAGTAATTAAGCGAGTATTTAAATTGTTCTCTTATGTGTTCTTAAGGCGTGGGAGGTAATAAATTTTAAATTTTTTAATAAAATTTTTCATTGAGTATGAAAAAGTAAAGGCAATAAATTGATAACTTTCGCGTGCAGTAGATAAATTGCAAACAAAATATTAACATAATATAATATATACATATATTAATCGAATCGAGTATTGATCGGAAATTTTTTTTATTTTTCTAGCAAATTCCAGTGACAAGAATTCAGAAACGGAAAGTTTAACCTCAGTAGGTAGTGCATATACTGCCAGCAATAAATCTCCCAAACGTTCTTCATGCCCTGCATCACCAAAAAGGCTGCGCTATCAAGACTGCCCTCAGATAGAACCACAAACGCCAACAACAATACAAATACTTCCAAACACACATTGCGAAGATGTTAGTAGTGACGATGAAGACTTCCAAAGACCCTCTGAAAATTCTATACAACAAGAAATCATTACTGGTGATAAAACTAATAAGCAGAATTTAGTTTTAAGCGATTTGAAAGATTTGGTTGAAGATATATCATCTTCTTCCGATTTAGAACCTGGTGAAATATCCAGTTAGTTCATAAAAACACATTTAAAGTAAATATAATAAAGAAAGATGTATGAAACAACAATACATA
The DNA here is from genome assembly GCA_947311025.1 of Lypha dubia. Taxonomy (NCBI): domain Eukaryota; kingdom Metazoa; phylum Arthropoda; class Insecta; order Diptera; family Tachinidae; genus Lypha; species Lypha dubia. Next base: position 56,422,330 of record OX371264.1, read on the forward strand.
AAATATAATAAAATGCAACTTTGAAATTGAGTGTTATTTAATAAGGTCATATTAACTTAATTGTCTTTGTTTATTCAAAATGTTTTAGAATGTTTTTACAAATTCGTAAAAAAATAATAGCTTGCTCTAATCTATTAAAAGCATATACAAAAAAAAATTATGAACCACAAAAAATACAAATAATATTCCATCAGATTTGTAGAATTACATAAAAAACAAACCGGGAGACCAAATTATGGGATTCAGTGTTAATCGAATAGAATTTAAATAAAAATTTAGTTGGTATTGAATAATATGATTTGGCAACAGAAAGAACTTTCTTTATTTCTTGTAATTGCCAAAAGAAAAACTAAATACAAAACAAAAAATATGGAGGATTGTTATTATCGTTTGTTTGATTTATGTTTTTATGAACGTTTTTGATGATAAGAACACTTTTTAAAAGTGTGTTTACTATATTTTCTCTTGAAGCAAAGTTCGGGTTTCGTTTAAAACAAGGAAAGTCGTCGATTGTTCAATTTTCCATCGTGGTGTAAAGCATTTTGAACATCTTTTAGATCAGGTAGTGTACCGATGTCACCGCGCGCTGCCACTGATACGGGAGTGTTTAAAATGCGTTTAGCCACTCTTTGAATATCAGCAGCATTAATTTTGTCTGCGAAAAATAAATTAAAAGTAAGTTTCAATCAAATAAATAAACGTCTGACGACTTACCAATTTCATTAATAAAATGTTCTGGTCTCTTACGGTGGCCAGTCGCTAATACTTGCCGGCCTACATCTTCGAACACAACTGGACGTGATTCCAAGTTCATTAACAACATCGACTGAAGTTGGATCTTTGACCGACTCAACTCTTCCCGCCCGGGATTTGAAATCATATTGACTAGTTCTCTTGTGACCACTTCCACCATATCGCGTACATTGTTGGGTGGGGCACTGGCATGTATGCAGAATAAACCAGTATCGGCATAAGCGTGATTATAAGCGGTAGCACTATACATCCAGTGATAGCGATTTAATACATTTGTATAGAGACGAGAGTACATTCCTTTGCCGGGTCCACCAGCCGAAAACGAGCCTCCACCGCCCATCATAATATTTAGCACACACAATGCAACAAAATCGGGGTCTTGGTGGGAACAACCTTCAAGACCGATCACAACATGGGCCAGTTCAGGTAAACCAGCTGCAGCATAAATTGGTATTTCACATTCTTCCTTTTGAAGACCGCCGGTATATTGAGCTATCGATTTGTCAACTTCCTGGGCTCCTGATCCTCCGATTTGTTCTTTTTCCCAAATCGCAGGTTCCTCAACAAAAAAACGTTTGACATTGCTCACTAGTTCGTCATGATTGACCTGCAAAATAATTTCCAAATTAAAACCAAAAACAATTTTTGGTTTATCTATTCTTTTGCAATGCGAATCGTGTTTTCAACACAAATCATTAATTCACACCAAATATTAGAGCTCTGTAACTTTTTCTCTTCAGAAAATCGATAAAATATGGATTTTTGACATTTTAATTTTTTTGCAATTTTCACCTTAGCCTTTGTCCGAAATTAAGACGAAAACATTATTTTTTTGGTTTTTCTATTCTTCTGCTATGGGAATCGATATTACTACAGAAATCACAAGTTCACACCAAATATTAGAGCTCTAAGAGTTTTTTCAGCTAAAAATCTATGAAATATGATTTTTTGACATTTTTTGCAATTTTTTTTTTTCAGAACACCTAGATATCACTTCTGTGATTTTAAAATCGTTTGGGATTTTATATTACCATGATTTCAGAACAGGTCTGAGTAAAACATTTTGTTAATTAAAAATGTCATTTCGTATCAATTTTCAATTTACGAATTTAATATTTTCAACTTACCCCAACACCAGCTATAACCATCCTCTCAGGTGCGTGATGATATTTTAAATAATTCATCAACAAATCACGATTGATGGTGTCTAGATTTTGTGGAGGACATAACTTAGGGAGACCTAAGGTATTTTCTCTGTAGGCGGCAGCATGAATCATATCCATCAGTATAGGTTCCTGCTCGGGACGCATGCCTAAAGTTTCCAATTCAAACTGTATAGCACGTCTGGCTAAAAATACCTCTTCATCATTCAGAGTGGGTCTTAGGGTAACATCGGCTAATAGACGGGTAACAGACTCAATGGCACGACTGTCAATGCTAGCAGCATAAATAAGTGTATCGCGAGAGCTTTGGCAGTCACATATGCCACCATTTTTTTCTAGCTCTTTCAAAATGGCATCCTTATTTGGGAAATTTGAAGTAGACTAAAGAAATGGAATATCTGTAGTTAGATATATTGAATTTAAATAATTTAAATTACGCCACTTACATTAAAAGCTAATTTTTCTAGAAAATGTGACACACCACTAGGATAGGTAACTTCATAACGTGGTCCCGAATCAATGACCAAACCAACTGTACAAAACTGACCAAAACGTGGTTCCGAAGCCACTCTCAAGCCATTACGCAATGTAGTTACTTTTGTGACACTACTTTCCAACAAAGGCTTAGCATATTCCACCTCTGGTAAATTTTGTATGGACTGTGTTAACGGCGGTAGTTTCGTGACCACTTCGGAGGAGGGTTGATTAACCGTATAAACACCATCAGCATTTGTACGCAAGCCCCCAGTTATATTGCCAATACCGGTACCACCACCAATATCATCTATGTTATTCGATATTTTGGTTGCGAATCGTCGCGACACGCTAGATTTGAGGAAAACATATCACGTTTTAGGTTATTCAACAATATTTATGGTTTTGAAATGCCGCAACCATTACGTTCATAAACTATCATTCCACACTTACCTTTGCCAACCGCTTTTTAAATTATTTAAAGCACGTAGTTGCATTATAAATGCTTTTTATAAACACAAACTCTTTTTTCTTCTATTGTTTATGACAGATTTTATATTTATTAAACTTTTATAAAAAAATTTTCCAAGTTTCTTTTCTAAAACATTATGAGAATGAAAAATATTTTACTGATAGAGCCATAAGCAACAGCTGTTTTTGACATTTCTTCATATTACTTTTGTGGAAAGTATTTGAAAAGGAGCTGCCGGACTATAAGTATTATACACAGATGGGGCAAAGAGAATATTACGAATTTCAAATATCATTTGAGGGTGGTTCCACTTTAAAGTCCATTTAAAATGATTAAAAAACAATGCAAGTCTATACTTCCTAAAACCAATTATCAATGCTAATGAAGAACCACTCGTATTAGATATTCATAAGTGGCGCATGTTGAATGAAGGTAAAAAGTATTCTTTTTCATTTAATGGGTATTCTATACAATTTTACATTCGAAATCGTTGTATGTATGTAATATTCATGAGACAATACTACATGCAACTATGTAGGTTTTTATGGATTCATCTATTATATTAACATTGACCTTCATATGCATATAATTTGGGAAATATAAAACACCATTATATATTGCAATAATTTTTCATTTATTTTATTTTTAAGCTATAATTGTTGACTTCATTTCAGTTTCGTTCTTAAAAAGGAAAAAAACTACAGCTGTCATTCAAAATTAAGCTGAAATAGGTTACATAATACTTGTTTTTATATTTTGATTTTTTTTTTTTTTTCAATCGCTACTAATTCAGTAAAAACCTTTGAATAAAAAAATATGAAAGAAAAATAAAATAAGTATTTAAATTAAAATCACATCATTACTTAAATTTCTAAATCACTTTCATTTTTATGCATTTTTTTTCTAATATTACAAAACTAAATATTTTTAAAACAAAAAAAAAACCAACAAATAAATGTTCAATTTACAACCAATTGCAAGAGTTGTACATTACATAATAGTTCTTAATAATTTTCACATAAACACATTTCTATGGAAATTTTTATGCATAAGTTACCAGCAACATTTGTACAACATACAAATCCAATAAAAGGTAGTGAGTTTCCCAAATGTATTTAACAATCACTCAAGCAAAGCTCGAATATTTTCTTAATTCCTTAAAAAAGGAAAGAAATAATAAAAATAAAATATTAGATACATATTACTAATACACTTAAGTTCTACCTAGTTTGAAAAACTAAATTTTTAATTCTTTCAATTGTTATTTGTTTTCTAAATTTATGCATCGTTAGACTTAAGCTTTGTGTGTTTACGTTATATAATGATATTTTATTTTTAATTCATGTTATTATTTTTTTCAAATAACATTCATTGTAAAATTATGGTAAAAAATTTTAAGTCATGCAGAATAGATATTAGTTGTAGTTTACTTTAGAAACTACGCTTCAAACTTAATATAAATTTAAGTTTAGAATGATTTTTAAACTTCTCCTACATACATACTTACTTTTAGGCATTATTTGTTAATTTAACAAGTTTTATTTTCGTATAAAAGAAACTAATTTGTAATTATCGTGTAAAGTTTTAACTAAGAAAATTCTTATGTTTTTAGGTAAAATGATAATGATGTGTTGCATTTGATTAGATTAATTTCTTTCATTCATCTGTGAAAGGATGTTCTGATGTTTCACTGCTATTGCGTCTACGATTTTCGAGAATTTTAGTGGCCTGTTCTAATGTTTCCTTTTTAAATATATAATTACTGTCAATTGACAGTGAATATTTTGTGTCATCAAGATGCCATGTTAGTCCCAGAACTATATTGAAGGCTGACGTGTCATAACTATGGCAACCAGAGTAGCGATATTGCGGCTTTTTATTGTATTTACAACCGTTTGATTGGGCACCTGAAAAATATAACACGATATGCAATATAAATATTAATTGATTTAAAAGAAAAAAAAAACATATTTGTAAAATAAGAATATTAAAACTATACGTTAAAACCTTTGCTTCTTCTATATCTTCAAAATACTTGTTTTACAGAAAACGAGCTTGATAAGAGTTTTCTATTTGCTAACATCTTAATGGAAAAATAAACTTATTCTTTTACCAATAGTCGAGAGATGTTTGCATTGAATTTTTGTACAATATGAAAAACGATATGACGGTTAAAGTTCAATTTACACTCATCCGTTCTTGCCGTCCGTAGTGATTCCGTGCTTTTTCTGTATCCGTTCGGTATTGTTTTAAATAAGTCGGCAACTGTAAATAATTACGTCTGAATACTTTTTTAGTACTGATTTATTTCTATTAAAATGTTTCCTTATATACTAGAAATCTTAAAACTATTTTAGCTATTATAACAATAAATGTACTGATTTATTTCTATTAAAATGTTTCCTTATATACTAGAAATCTTAAAACTATTTTAGCTATTATAACAATAAATGTTTACAAGCATAGATCACTAATGATATTTTCAAAGATAAAAGACATGTGTGTAAACACAGACAACTATCGATATTTCTAATTACTTAGGACTAACAACTTATATTGAATCTTTATTAAAATAAACCAATAAACTAAGATAATTGTAAATCCTAAATAAACACACAACTAAGTCTACACCGTTAGTCTAGACCGTTAATATTTTGTAACTAAGATAATTATTAATCCTAAATAAACATACAACTAAGTCTAGACCGTTAATATTTTGTAACTATATGCTCATATTTGAACAGCAACTATATTTTTTATTTAGCAATTTTAAATGCCGCTGTTTAAAGATGTCTGTTTTTGCTCTCCCTACTGCTTTTTATGTGTCCATTTCGCCTCTTACTAAAAATAAAACCGGCAAAGATGTTTGTTGATTTAGCACTAATGATATTTGTTTTAAGTTTCAAAATGTTTTCGAATATGTATTGACGTACAATGTACAAGTGTAAATTAGCATCAGCGATCGATGCAGATTTTCACTGATACTTAACGGACGCATCACTGATACGGAACGGATGAGTGTAAATTGATCTTAAACATGCATTCAAAAATCTAACATCACGTTTCTTGCACATACAAATCTGTAGCTACAACCAATAATCGACTAACTCGAAAAACATGTTTTTGATAAAAGGCTAAATTTAATGCGGAATCAGAGATTCTTACTTCCGCAATACTATGGCAAACAAATTTTTAATAAATTTTTATTTATTAGACACAAATTTTATAAAAACCAATATCGACGCTTATAGTAAATTGAAAAGGCATATGTCGGCTTAGGTGTTTGTTGGAAAGAAGTGTTTCGATTGTTGCTTGGCATATTTTGAAAGAATTTTTTTTAAATGTTCTAATTTGCAAGAACCTCTTATCTTTACTTTGGCCCTCATAACAGCACTCTTAATTATTAACATTTATATCGTGAAAAATATGATATAACAAATTAATTATTATAAACTATTTAACCAAAATAAAATATTATTGAACAATTTGGTGCTTATTGTGTATGTACGATTTCACGTAACCATAGCCAGCCACTTATTTTTAAGCTTTATATATTAATATTACGTCAATATGATTTTCTGGCAACACTAATATATATGATTTCTACTTCTTTCACTCTGGCACCATAAAGAAAGAACAAGAATGTGGATCATATAAGTTTTTCATGTATAACCACAGATATCTGTAGTATAACGTAGGAAAAACTAGAAAATTTTATCGACAGCAATTTTTTTCTTGTGAATATTGTTTTATTACCATTTATTTTTAGAAATTAATAAACAATAAAAAGCAATGAACACACAGGGATACTCGCAACAACCACCTTATCCTCATCAACCCGATTACGTTCCAGGTCCACCACCAAGTAAGGAAAACATAATTAAAATGGAATTCCGTGTAAAAAGGAAAACCCCATTAATAACCAAGAGAATTACGTACTAACAAAATATGAAATTTCTGATAAAAGTTGAATTGGCATACATACACATAAAATTATTCATCATAGTGTTCCATGTAGTGATCTTTGATATTTATGTACATATGTACACTTTAATTATATGCGGCTTATACACATAATATAATTCAATAGAAGAGCAACAAAATAACTACAATATGCATTTCAGGTCAACCCTATGGCTGGAAACCAAACTCACCTGCAGATAGTGTACCATCAGCAGCTAGTAGCGGTGCTTTTATAGATCCTGAAAATTTAGAACCCAAGAATTTTTCATTCAATGAAGCCAGTGTTCGAAGGGGATTCTTACGTAAAGTCTATCTCATATTAATGGTAAGGAAACAAAAACAAAGGTAATGCAAAACAATAATAATGACGTTTACTTGCTTATTATCTGTTGTTGAGAACTTCTTCGTAACGTCAAATTTTCAAGAAAACAAATCTAAGGAAATGCAACAATTTTGTTTGTTTTATCGAATTAAAACTTTTTATTTTGTACTTTTTCAATGGCTATCGAAGCGCTATTTTTAACAATGCATACAATTTAATTATAAATATAAAGTGAGTACTGCAGCTTTAAATTTAACAGTGTCAAGCCAAACATGACATCATTACAAAAAGGTTAATATAAATTTTAAAACAATAGAATTCTTCCATAGCCGTAACTTGATTTTATTCTGAGAATAAAAATAGATTGCATTGTCTAAAATGCAACAAAAAAAAAAATATGTAGTACCTATATTTATAAAATTTAACGAAGATTAGAGTACAGGGATATTTTTTATCTACTTATTATCCTGAATAAAAAGTTTTATTGAAGCGATTTAAACAATACGGTTTAAAATTAGCCACAATACAAAAGAGTGACGCAATTGAATATAAAGCTAAACGATCTCGTTTCATTTAAATTTGGAATATGTAAACAAATTATTTCAATATATGTACATACTTGTAAATATTCTGAACCGTCCATTAACAACATGTTGTATAATTTCCTTACTACCTTAAACGTACGTAATCTTATAAAAAGCCAACAATTTGTTGATTTTTTTTTCAGTAGAAGAACATTTTTAAGAATTGTTAATTTCATTTCTTTTACAGGGTCAATTACTTTTCACCTTTGGCATAGTGGCACTGTTTTTATTCCACAAACCAACTTTGGAATTTTCCCAAAAGAATCCAGGTTTAGTGTTGGCAGCATGCATTGTTACTTTAGTGGTGGTAGTTGCAATGGCATGCTGTGAATCAGCACGTCGTACATTCCCTACTAACTTTATATGTTTGAGTATATTCACTGCTGCAGAATCTTTCCTAGTCGGGGCAATAGCTGGTCGATATAATGCAGAATCTGTGAGTATAACAAAATATTGCAAATAAAGTAATTGTTGAGAAAATTGTCTCTTATTTTTTCAGGTATTTTTGGCTGTTGGTATTACTGCTATCCTGTGTTTAGCCTTGACTCTATTTGCTTTTCAAACAAAATATGATTTTACTGCCTGTGGTGGATTTCTATTGGCTGCAATGGTCTGCCTACTGATATTCGGTATTGTCGCTATGTTTTGGCGTGACCACATGGTTCAAACAATTTATGCCTGTTGTGGTGCCCTGTTGGCTTGCATATTTCTAGTCTATGATACCCAAATAATGATGGGTGGCGACCACAAGTACAGTATTAGCCCTGAAGAATATATATTTGCAGCTTTGAATCTTTACATGGATGTGGTTCGCATTTTCTTGTATGTACTACAATTGGTTGGCAATAGGAACAACTAACGTATTAATGGTACATTCCGAATTTTAATTTTTTTCATATACAATAATAAGATTAGAGACAGATAATAGGGTTGACAAAAAACATTTTGATATTACTGACATATATAGAACCCACTGTGCTCTTAAGAATCTTCAAAACTTTATACAATAAATTTTTGGAATTTCTATACATATTTTAATGTTTTTATTTTAAATATCTTATAATTATGGTTTAATTTATGCGTAAAACATACTGATTACTTTAAATAATAAAGTATCTCTGAATTTAACATTCTTTATGAAGGTTTTTCAATTTGGTTTCTTCCTGTCTGGGTATATAAGCCCGATTCAATATCATTAATAACCGATAGTCGAAAGTTGTGTTTTTCACAGAGTTGTATTTTATACCATCAATTTTAGAGTTGGTTTGAATATAAAAATACTTTGTCAGCATTACGTGTTAGTGATTTTTCTCTCTAATAATTAAATTAATTTAATAATTAAATAAATAAATTAATTTAATTAAAATTAAATCGACAATATAAGCTTAATATGCTATCATTTTTTTTTATAAAATTCATTTATTAAAAAATATATATAACATTAACAATATAAGTGCTCCAATGCCTCTAGGGCATTAAGTGCCTAGTTGGCAATGGCGTTTACACCAATAAATTAATTAACAAAAAAGTGATAATAAGAGTGTAGAAAATCTAAGATAAAAAACAAAAGCATGCCTGGATTGAAGTTGGTTAAACTCAGAGCAACCAATATATTAGACATTTCGTGTATTTGTTTCTCGTCGAAATCTCCTGCTCGGGCGCCAATGTAACGACGTTTCTTTCGCCACATAAATTTATTTGATTTATGAGACCCAGAGAATAAAAAACACCCGCTTTATAAATCGTTATAAAACGTACGGTTTTATTTACAAAAAAAATACATGTGGCACTCGGGGACTGCCGCGGTAAAGCTATTGCATAGCATTTTTTATCAACTTATGCAATTATATTCACCCCTATCGCGAATATTATGGGAGTAAGTTGTTTGGAAGAAAAACTGTATTCCCATCCCCAACAAATTGATATCGCGAATATTTTGGGAGTTTAAGTCTCTATTGTGAATTACTTAGGAATAAAAGTTTTTATTTAGAATTATTTGTTTTGATTTAACAAATAATTTTTGCGGGATTTATTTTGTGGTGTATGAATAAAAGAAATTAAAGCTAATAAGGTAAAAATTAATTATGAATAGCGTTTATTTGCGTTTTCTGTTGCTGGAAAAGGAAAATCAATCCATAGAACGACTCCAGCGAAGACAAATACGTGATGAATCTGATCCGCTTTGTTTTGTTGCGTTTTTTTTTGTTTTTAGTCAGTTTTTTTCTTATGTTCCGTTTTTGGTCGATCCACACCTATGCATGAAAAATTTAAGTTACGCTTATTAAGCTAATAATTAACACCATTTACAAAAGCTTAACTCGTTTCAAAATTTACCCACGTCCTCTTTTTATCCCTTTGGAAACCTTTGCCAGAAACCTCAACCAGACAATTAATTTGTTCTTTATTAACACTCCTGTGTTAATAAATAAGAGAAAAAACTGATTACATGAAGTTCTGGATTAAAAAACAAATTGCTACTTACACGTTCACTTCTTGTTCCCACTTTCAATTGTTGTGAATAATTTTAGTCAAATTATTCGCGGGAGTAAACATTTGCGATGCCATATTTGTAAAGTATGGGAATTCATTCCCAAAAAAAAATTTGGGAATCATTCACGATGGTAAAACAAAAAATTTGGGAGTTTTTTTCATGGGAATGTTTATTCGCGATAGGGGTGATTATTACGTTTTGTTTAATAACTCCGTTGTTATTCTGGCAGTACTGTATGTTAATGAAATCAAAATCAATAGCATACTTTAGGGGTTAACATACATTGGGGGATTTAAATACTTACAAAACAAAAGACTTAAGAAACAAACTTAGTGAGAGGTTTTTTCGTTTCAAAAACAATATACTTAAGAAACAAACGTTTCAAAATTTCTTGATTCGGTCGCCTCAAAGCCCGCGATAAAAGCTATGCAATAGCTTAAAAAAATTTAGATTAGAAATACTTAGTTGCTATGTCAACTTATGCTACTCTTTACAATTTACTATCTGTAACGAGATAAATGCAATACAGAAAATTTAGTATCTCCCGAGAGCGGTGGTTAGGAAAAATAATGTGGTGAGAGAACATTTCAAACGTAGCAGTAACCACACCATTCCCAGCTTCGCGTGAACTTAAAAATTAGAGAGATCTACGCGATGTATATAAGAGAACGTCTGCTTCGAATAGTTGCGTGCATTTTGTAATTTGCTCGATTAGTTTTGGATTGAAGTCAGTTTTTATTTACCAAAACGTTTCTACTCGGTTGCTTCAACACTCTCTTGTCGATAAAATACTTTCATGAGCAATTTTTGACAAAAATATGTATAACAAAATTGAAAAACATTGTGTATGTACAAACATACATACACTTATAAATTTTTCGGCTTGACGAAGAGTATAAGATACGATATAGTCGAATATGCCGCTCTTACTTGTTATACCCTTCACCAAAAATGCTAAGAGTATTTATAGGTTTGTCCTTCTTTGTATAATTTTATTTATAGATATTGTTTGAAATAATATTAAAATTTTAAATAATTAATAATTGATTCAACTATTAGGTTAACGAAATTTCCGTCCGTCCATGTCCGTTTGTCCATCTGTCTACGTGAAATCGGTTTTCCGAAGACACCAGAAAATTTGTGAAATGAAAAATGGGAAAATATAAATAGAGCTAATTTTTTCGGCCACCCAAACTTTGCAGTTCATTATTTTTTATTCGTCCCCATAACATATATTAAAATTCATATGCATATAGCTTGGTGAAGGGTATATAAGAGGACACAGCCGAATAGAGCACTCTTACTTGTTTTAATTCACATTTAATGTCCACTTAAGTGGTTATTTGCAATATATTTACTTATTTATGCACAAGTAACAAAAAAATTTTATATACTTGAATGTATGGTAGTTTTATCAACGAACAAAAACATTAATCAGAAGGAGTACGACTACAACAATTATTAAATATTATTAAAGGATAGCAAAATTAATTAATTTGGGATTACAAATTCCGAAAAAATATGAGATACAGTTGACCTTGTTTGTAGGCCGTCCCTGGAACTTTTCGCCACGCTTAACCCTTACATAAAATTTGCAGCAAAAATCAAAAAAATCATTTTGACAAGAAGTGTTACGGTAATTAAAAACAAATCGAAATTTTTCGACACAGATATCTGCCAAATTACTTACAACAAATTTTATGTAATTTACAGCAAACACAGCAAAAAAAAAATATTGAATCCTTAAAATCGATTTAAACAGAACATTTAGAGTTATTAATTTAAATCGTTTTTTTGTCGAAAATTTTCGGCTACGCTATCTCTAGAAGAAATCAATTGATTTTAATCAAACTTTTTGAAGTTCCAAAATCTGTCGAACCGAACCACTTCATTATCTCACGAAATATATGTACGTGAGGTAAAAACTGTCAGTATAGATTCAATCAGTATAAAAAGACGAAGTCTGAAGAAATCTAGATTTTTGAAAATCGGGATGGAATTAGTGATTTTCTATTTGTGATTGCGGAAAGTTAAAAATGCAAGAGAAAAGTATCGGCCATCAAAAAAATAAGGTTATGGGGTTATCTGAAATTCCATTGTTAATTGTTCGAAATTTATATATTCGTCGAATTTTATTACACGTAGATCTCTTATGAAATTGATGGCTCTATATTTTGTTTGTGGAAAACATCATGCTTTCCATATGAAGCAATTTTGGGGTTACGCCAAAACAATATCAAACAGGATCTCCAAATTTACTTTCAAGCACAAAATAATGTAATTTCAGTCATAATAACCAATGTGACCTATTTTAGCATTTTTACACCATTTTTATTTCGATCTTACTCCCTTTACAGAAAAATTTAATTAATTAATGAATTTAGTTAATTTTATATAATAAAAACATAATTAGATAACGTAAAAGAGTTACTTGAGTACCTACGGTGCCATCATCATGAACAAATCGTGTGCTATAAATATTTTAACATCCGTTCGGGCAAAGGCAGCTAAGAACAGAATCAACGTCAGTGAATTGGGAATATTAAAATTAAATGGTAAAAATTTAATTTTGTATTGTCTCCTTTTAAAGACTAATTAAGTTTTTCGAATAAAACTATAGATCAAAACATACAGTGTAATTTATTGCCAACACCGATATATTCAGAATTGAGAAGTTTCAAAATTGAAGACAAAAATGAAAGAAAGTTTTTGTTAAGAGCTATTTTTGGATGGATAATTGTGAGTATTATTTTTACTATTTTTATATTATTAGTACGAATAAACGTAATTATTATTTGAACTTATATTGATTTACATATGAAAAGTAATATTATCAGGCTCAAGTTCAGTTTTATTGAATTAATGAGTATCCACTTTACGAAAATTGTAAAGATGGACAATTGAACGCTGATGAGAGGTGTAGCGGCCTTGAAATCAGTTCTGATACGTTCTGCTAAAAACTGATTGGATATAAATAATAATATTTTCCAACACAAAAAAACTCTTAGTAATTTTGAATTTTCATTAATTCAATAAAACTGAACTTGAGCCTGATAATATTACTTTTCATATATTATTTTTACTATAATTAATTTATTCAATTTTAGAATCATATTTTGTGAAAATTTTAAAAAATACAAAATACAAAATTAACGTCAAAGTTGTATTTATAGTATAACTAGATGGCCATACAAAATATTTCTAGTGCATATTTTGGGTTTTATATAAAAAATAGCGAATGTATTGTAAGTGTGTGACGATGACCGCCGATGAAAAAAATACCAAACAATAATTTTGTTCTGTTTGAAATACGAACGACGACGATTCTCCTGCATGAGGAGGACGTAGCACCATCTGTCATTCAATAACAAAAATAATTATGAGGCGGAAATAGCGCCATCTGTTGGGTTAATAGTTTAGTAAATACAGGAATTGCCCCTCCCACCCCTTCACAAGACTCAAGCGGTTTGAAAAATAAATAGTAGCCGATTCTCAGTCTTACTGAATATACATAAAAGTTTCATAAGAATCGGTCAAGCCGTTTCGGAAATACAGAAATTGCCCCCTCCCACCCCTCCTCGTGCCCCATGCGGTTCGAAAAATAGATAGTAGCCGATTCTCAGACTTACTGAATATACATAAAAAATTTCATAAGAATCGGTCAAGCCGTTTCGGAAATACAAAAATTGCCTCCGCCCTCCTCGTGCCCCTAGCGTTTTGAAAAATAAATAGTAGCCGATTCTCAGACTTACTGAATATGCATGAAAAATTTCATAAGAATCGGTCAAGCCGTTTCGGAAATACAGAAATGGCCCCCGCCCTCCCCTCCTCGTGCCCCTAGCGGTTTGAAAAATAGATAGTAGCCGATTCTCAGACTTACTGAATATGCATAAAAAATTTAATATAGAAAGGTTCTTTATAAAATTTTTTATATACACCTCCCTTAAAAAATTCAGTTTTCTATGTTGACGAATAACAGATTTACAGTAATAAAAAAACCCCAAATCATTTTTTATTATTAAATTACTATTAAATTATGAAACTAATAACACAGGTCAACAAAATGAAATTTCTTTTTGTTTCCTGAAGTTTCTTAGCCAATGAACAAAATCATAAATTTTGTTCTTAATTTTGATACTTGCATGTGTGATGAGGTAGTAAGTTCAGTAAGGTCATTTTCTTCCCGATTTTTGTGAGTTATTGGTAATTTAAGCTAAAACTAGTTCTCGAGTTATCGCAAATTATGTGATTCAACCTTCTCTTTTTTCTAAATAACGGTAAATCTCGAGAACTAGAGTCAATTAAAAAAAAATACTAATAATTTATAGTCATTGGAGCTGAGACCCATATGTCATATTAAAATTGAATAAAAAAGGTCAAGCCACCACAAGGCTTGAAAGAATTTAATGATATACCGATTATTCGAGGATAATGCATTCGATTTTCTGCGAGAAGAAGTTTAAATTAAGCACAGCTCTAACGGCCCGGTGCACTTCGCTACCCCCTCGTTATAAAATAAAATTCCTATTGTGAAAATTTAATGACGATCGGTCCAGTAGTTAAGACTATATTACGATTTTTCATTTTCCTAAAAAGGGGCGTGGTCCCATCCACTTTTCCCCTGGTACGTGTTCCAAATTATGCCAATACCATATGTAACAAATATCATCGACGTAGGTCAAAAAATGCCCAAAATATGGCGATTTAAATTTTTGGGTTATATGGGCGGTGCCACGCCTCTTTGTCCAATTAAAACTTCATATATCCTATGTCACCCGCCTGAATATTCTGAAGATTCCCTGAAAATTTCATCAAAAGCGGTCCAGTAGTTCCGGAGCCTATTCATTTCAAACAAACAAACAAAAAATCAAATCTTTCCTCTTTATAATATCAGTGTAAATATTGTTAAAATTTCATTATTTCATATTAAATAAAATAGTCTTTTTCTTGTTATAAGTATTACTGCACACTATAAATTGAATACTAAGTTTTTTGTTAAGGAAATTTGAAGATATTTATGGAAAAATTAATGGTGATAATAATAAAAAAACATATGGAAAAATCGTATGTTCGCGACTGGTACTTAGGCCAATTAAACAAAAATCAATAGATATATACTAGATAGATATACTTATGTATACTACTGATGTTACGAATACTCGTATTCGTATTCGACTATTCGCCTATTTTAAGATATTCATATTCGTATTCGTATTCCCCAAATTCAAGCGAATATTTCTCGAATAATTTGCACATACATTTTCCCCAAAAAAA
Source organism: Lypha dubia (assembly GCA_947311025.1). Classification (NCBI taxonomy): domain Eukaryota; kingdom Metazoa; phylum Arthropoda; class Insecta; order Diptera; family Tachinidae; genus Lypha; species Lypha dubia. The sequence continues at coordinate 56,437,826 of OX371264.1, forward strand.
AAAAAATAAAGAATCATACAAAAATTTTAAAAAGTACATCAATACATAATTTATAATAATTTTTATTAAAAGATAGAAATCCCTTTATCTTTGACGGAATATAATAATCTTCTTAAAAAACAAACAAAAATTATATTTCGTAACTATCACTTATAAGTTAAAGTCTTTAATTAATACCGCGGTGCCCACAAGTTCCTTATGGAAGAGCAAACACCAATACATTTAAAAATAAAAACAAATTTGTATTCAAAATTTTTTGTTGTAAAAACAAATACATGCAAAGAAAACACAAAAAATATATTTCATATATTTATTTCATATCATACGTTAAACAAAAACAACATGTACATTGATGATCGCTGTCGTCAATGTTTACCAGCAAAGCATACGAAAGTGTTGTTGCTTTGCTCTTGCGTGTATACAGTGAATAACACCAAAAAAACTAATAAGACAAAGTTGTTTGTGTAATTTGCATTGAGGTTGCTGAGTGCTATATGAGTATATTAAAACACACAGCCTATAGCTAAGAGTATTACAAAAACAAATGAGCATGAAGAGCATAGGGCATGGGCACCAATGCTTTAATATGTGAAATTCCTCCGTCACAGGTGGCTGCGCCTTCTGCGATAACATGTTCGCCCAAACACCACTGAATTCCTAATTAAAACGCAAATTGAGGAGAAAAACGAAATCTTAAAGTATGTAAGTAAAAATGTTAGATAGAGGTTTTGAAATTCGGCATCTCAATGTCATAATACGAGTAATGTTAAATATCTAATGTAGTGTGACATTTCGCGAATACTAAAAATTGATATACGTAACATCACTAATAGAGACCTACATTAATACACTTTCAACATAAATTAATCGATTTTGAATATTCCGTTCCATATCGCAGATTTTTCCATTTCACTACTGGCAGCCAAAGTTGACTTCTATTTTGCGTACGTTCGTGACCACATGTTTATAACTAGCATTATGAAAACTTGAACTCAATGAAATCCATCTTTGGCACTAAACTTCGAGCTACCAAAACACTATCGAATCGCAAAAAATATGCTAGGAAAATTTATGTTTTCTATATTTTTTGTACATCAAACGCATACGAACGTATTGTAATTGTTTCGAAATATTTTTTATAAAAGACATCACAAGAATCACAATATTTCAATGTTTTTTTTTTTTTTTTTGGTACAATTTAATAATATACACTGCTGCAATTTGTGTAATTCTATTCACAAAAATACAAATACATATTACATAAATTTGCAACAATGTGTTAAGTTCACATAAGAGCATTATGGCCAATAAAAATTCTCTTTTCATTTACTTATGCACTTGATAGGCTTTTCGTCAATTTTAGACAGTTTTTAATTTTCAAGCACAAATTTAATATTAAAATTACTAAGTTACCAAAAACAAAAAACAAACAAAAAAAATACAAAATTAATTGTAAAGGTCAAATTCATTAAAGCCAACGAATTACGAAGAAATTAAAAAAAAATACTTTAATTAAACAAATTTCTAGAGCAGTCACGTAAGCCAACCTCTAACCTCTCCACAGAAAAACAAAATAAAACCATAATTTAACTTTAATTTAACAACAGACTAATTTTATTTCTGTAAGTTTATTACATTCAATTTTAATTGCGTTTTTTTTTGCAGCTACAACATTTTTCCTATCTGCCCTTTATGTATTTATTTCTAAATGATGCATCATTAAAAAGAGTTTCAAAAAATGTTGAAAATTCTGAAACTTTGTGTGCAATATATTTAATCATATCAGGAGTGTTCTATTATTTTCGGAACTTTCGAAGATCAAAGGCACATAGTTATATGTCATTAATCTTGGTAACAATAATAAATATTATTTCAATGGGAATTTATGCGAATGCAGTAAACAGCTTTGCGGTAAGTATTTAATAAATAATTCTTTTCCAAATGTTATTACATAATATTTGAAATTCCCACAAGTTTATTAATGTTGCAGAAGACATACATACATACACACATACAATCATTATTTGGGATTTTACATAACTTTATTCAGCCATTAATTTTGATAGTTACATACATAAGTGTAAGTGAATTTGTAAAGTAAAAGCTTACTATAGATATGCTTTCATTTCTATAATAGATTTTTATTTAATTTCTTCAAAACTACTAAAGAAAAATAACTAAATGTGAAAGATGACTTATATATGTAAGTATTCTTGACACATTGTTATATTGAGTTATTAAATTATTGTAATTTAATATCAGTTTGTCGTAATTATAACGATGCACTATTATAAATATATAATGTGTAACATAATTTCGATTTGAAAATAATATACTACTTTGCTATGTGACACACCAATAAGGTATGACCATATATCAGTATATCAATATCAAGTACGTGCATCTCGGCAACAACTTCAAAAATAAAAAAACAACAGCCTTTTTGTTTGTGTAAAATAAATGTGCAACTGTCAAAAATAGCTCAGTAGCAGAGGTGGAATGATCGCTATTTGAAAGAATTTACGAAATTTACGAATTTGGGTATGACGAAATAAAATTAAATATTGAAAATAAATATTCATTATTATCAAGAACTGATTATAGAAAAATGTTAGAATATGCTAAAAATATGATTAAAAAAATATGTAATAGAAGAAAAACCATAAATTTTTATACATTTAAAAATATTTATTGATTCGGCAAACTTGGTTTTTTGCCTACACAGCCATCTGTTGACTACTTTAGCACTTTCCTTAGAAACAAACCTGAATAAGGATTGATTGATTTGATTGGTTCTCGGGAAAACAGGACACTGCGACCATGAAGATCTATTGTATCCCCAACCTGAATAAGGAAGAAACCAACCAATTAGTCCAGTGGTTTTCAACTTTTAAACGCATACGAACAAATCACGATACATTTTTATGTATGTATGCAATAGCCAAGAAACGGTGACCTTCATTACATCACTGATTTATTGTGACGGGAAGAAGACTAAATAAAACCTTGTTAGCTAATTTTGATGTACCTATTTTTATGATATTAATATGATAATAATAAAATATACTCATACATACATCCAAGATTTATAAAAATGATTTATGTCGGAGGTGATACACCCAGTTGTTCAAATTTAAATACTTTTTCTTTAAAACCAATTTACAATGGGCTAGTTTTTCTAGTTTTTATCTTCATTAGTTTCATAAATATCATAAAATAAAAATGTCCTCTATATGGGAAGTGCCACGTCCACTTAATATATTTAAAAAATAACTCCACTACGGTGGAGTTTTTTACCTTTCTTTTCGAAAATAATCAGTAAAAATTTCAGCCAAATTAGCTAACTGCTTTCAAACAAACAAACATTCACGTAATTAATAGGCAAGGCTTGTGGTCTTTATGGCCACATTATTCAACCGATTTGACAAATCTTATACCATATTAAAAATATTTATTCACAAGATATTGCGGTTTAAGTATGCTGGGAGCTATAAGCGTTTTTGATGTCTTTTGACTGTAATTTTTCCCTTTGTCTCTTTATTTGAAAAAAAAAAACTTTTATAACGATTTTTAATAAAAAGTAATGTCGACAGAAACTAAAAATTATAAGACACATGGTTTTAATATAATAAATTAAAACTCCGATTTTGAATTTTTTGTCACTTACATGGTTTTACTTTTCATTTGATAATATATAAATATTTATGTACATATATACAATTTCTGTGAAACAGTTTTATTAAACATTGATTATTTTTATGAAAAAAAGTACAAATTGAAAATGATTTGAATAAATTCAAAACAGAAAAATCATTAATTTTAAAATTGTGCTTTTTTAAGCTCTGTTTGTCTGTTTGATTACGTCAAACTCAAACTAAACATACATACATTTACTATTTTATTTTTTCATTTAACTTTTCATTTTTATTTTTTTATCATGCAAACGTACCATTAAATAATTGTAGTTGTGGTTGTTTTTATGACGTTTGCGAATGACGAATTTCTCTAGGAATATTAAAAAAACTATTTACATCTAGAATACGGTCGCTTGTGACGGTCGTTGATATAGTATATCTATAAAACAGTATTCAAAACCATTGTTAAACTTAAAACGGATGTAAGCTTTATAATTTACTAGATAAGACCAGTCGTGTTTTGCTACACCACAAACTTTTTGTCTTCAAATGAAGAATAAAAATTGTAATAGTTGTTCTATTTATAATTAATTAGTTTAAATTATTGTGATAATAATAAAATCATGCTTATATCTTAGGATAAACTACATATATTCTTTGAACATCATTCAGGAGAGTACATGAACAAAAGGTGCTACACCCATATGTCGAATCCGTGCAATCTTTTCTGCGAAGCATTTCACAAAATTTCAAATTTTATGTATCAGGTGTCACGCCCACTCATGTTATACTTGTTTTTTAAGCATAGTGCTCTAAATCAACGCATTGACTCTTAAGAAATCTCAGGTTATCTACTGCATTAGTGTCCAAGATATACATATTACAATTATTATATGGGAGGTGCTACGCCCACTAAACAAATTTTTAATAAGTTTTCTTTAAGACAAATATACAATGGGCAACGCGCACAAAATTTCAAGCATTTATCTGCATTATATGCCTAAATATCAATTCATATAAACCTCCTTATTTTTCCAATATAATATCATAAATCAAAGAAGTGATTTTGTATCCCAGGGCATTATTTAATGAATTCCCCAGATATATCAAAATTATTATGTGGGAGGTGCACAACTAAAATATTGAATATATTGAAAATGATATGGGTTATTCCAGGAATAAAATAAAAATGTGGAAGCGATAAGACAGAGTCAATTTAAGACCATATCGCCTTTAAATTGCCTTTCATAATGCCGTTGCACACAATAATACAAAGTCTTAAGTATTTAAATTTTATGGTTAAGTTTTAAACATTTTTTTAAGTCTTAACAGTAATTTAAGTGAGCTAATTTAATGTAAATTTTCATTTATTTGCAGGTCTTGTTGCAACCGATTATATTGATATTACAGTTATCAGCAATTATACTTTTCACACTGCAGTCAAAATTTGATCTGACATATTTCCGAGCATTAATTATCATTACAGCAGTTTTTCTTCTATTTTTAATTTTAAATATTTTTATCGTTCAAAATGGTGATTTCTATATGATAGGACCAGTAAGTTTACTTATTGCAGTTTATATAAGTTTTGATACCCAATTAATGCTGACATCACCTCTGCATGGATACAATATGATGGCAAATGAACATGTCTTTGGAGCAGTAAATTTATTCGCTGATCTATCGAAATTGAGTTGTTTGGTATTCCAATTTCTATTTTTAGAAAATTTAATATTATTTTGTAGAATTATTTTGAAAACTATTACTTCTAAGTTTTATTGAGACTAAGGAATCATTTAAATACTTTTCAGACTCTCACGTTCTTCTTCTGTCAGAATCGAGTGCTTTTAAGTCGAACTATTTACAAACATTTTCTACTAATAGTTATTGTATTAATTTTTTGTTGTCATGTTGCATTTACATTTATTTCTTCGAACTTAAGATTTAGTCCTTTATAGCCCAAGATCCTGCAGTTCAGCATATTGTACAGATTGTAGGATCTCATCGCTCTTGGAATAAAATTAGTTATAGCACTTTGTAACAATTTTAAAAAATGATACGAAAAGAGGCTAAAATACTGTTGGAATAGAACTGCGTTTACCGTTAACTAACTACACAACACTACTGTTGCAGCTTATTTTCTGTTAGTAACAGCGCAAAGATAAGTCTTTGATTGACTGAAGCTCGAAAGGCATATTACCTAAGGTGATCTTTGCGCAAGACGGACGAAAGCAAACATTTTACGGAAATCATTTAAAAACTTTATTCAATTTAAATTTGAAATTAAATTCGTGTTCATACAGTAAAATTTTTGTTGCACATTGTGCACTTTTCCAAGCCTCTCTCTTCTCCTCAACAAGATCAAAAGTTGCGCGCAAAAGTAGGCAAATAAAAAAGGCACATTATTATTATTTTGTTTGTGGTGTGTAGAATATCCCTTTTTTAACTAATTTGGATCCGTTCTGATTCAGAATATCGTACGTAAGCCTACATTGGACTGTTACATACATAGGTTATCATTTTAATCGATTAATTACTACGCAATACAAAAAAAGCAACAAGATTGTGACAAATCGTACCTCCAGAATGGAGAGAAAAAAACGTGGATCAGCCTTGTGAATGTTTACCTTCATTTTGGAGAAACTTCTAGTCTTTCGTACATTGTTATAATTAATTGGTATAGTAAATTTTTCTTTAATTTTATGGGTCGATTATGGATGTCAACCCAACCTCAGTTGCGTTGCCAGTTGCTGAGAATTGTATTACGTATGGCAACTGGCAGTTGTTATTTAGTGTTTTTCTGGCAACCACTAATTATCAGTTGCCGGCGGGCAACGCAACTGAGGTTCTGTTGCCATCCATAATCGACCCATTAGTTATAAGATGTGTTCAGCAGTTTAATGTAAAACAATGGGAAGAAAATTGTTGGCGGATTTTTGTTTTAGCTCCCCAACTCTTACTGTAAGGATCTAATTTGACAGAGCTATAAAATAGAAATCGTTAATGTTACCGGATTCCTGCGACATGTGGTGCTCAGATACGTGATGAATATATGGATGTATATTCTGAAATTATATCAAATGCCAGATGTACCGAAACATTTTTAAATTACGTACTTAAAAGGTGTATCTAGATTTTTTAAATGAAGTTTTGAACGTGTTTTGACAGAGAACTTTTAAGTACTCCTACATACACCAATTTTTCTCATGAATTGTTATAGCTTTATTTTAATAAAAACTGTTATTCATAAAAAACTTGTATTTTTTATTAAAAATCAAATTATTTCAGCTAAAATATTGAATCTCGGAACTAATTAAATAAAAATCTATCATGGGCTCTGAAAGTGCAGTGTCGCGTGTAAGTATGGGAAACTAAGGAGTTGGTTAGATCTATTAACGTTCTTGCTATGTCATAGAGTTTTCGTTGTAGATCAGGTTGTCTCTTTAAAACATCTGGACTGAGCAATGTTCATATGTCCGTCATTCAGGGACTAACTTGGTGTACGACGTATACAACTGTGAAGGTTGACTATCGATTATAATCTGAATATCTCTATTCGATATCCGATAAAACCTTAGCCAGTTTATTGTTTTTTTAATGGAAGATATTTCTACATGCAGGATGTATAATTTGTGGCTATTCGAACTTCAAAAGCATTACGATACGTTAATTCCAAATTTCATACTTATGACACATATTTCTATATTCTTATCTTCTAATCGTATATACGTATTCCTTTGCATGTTTCAGAATTTAGAACTTGTGCTCTTAAGCTGTGTCTACATAATAAAATTAATTGTTTTACTGGCGTGTCATGTTTCTACAAAATCGCATTCATGAACGAACTTTGGTAGTTTACTTTGCAATACTGCAAAGAAGTTATTATGTAAAATATTTTTAATAAATTTTGTTACTTGGATTTGCGATTTTTTTAATAGGTTGTAATCTTAAAATATATTTTTAATAAATTTTTCAGATTTTTTTAATCAAATCGCATTTTAATTTTTTTGCGTACTTTTTATATTCTCCTGTAAAATAATGAAAATTCGAGTTACCTCTTTTCTATATTAATATTACGTGACAATTAAAAAAACATATGTATGTACGTATTTATGTAACAGCTAAAAGAATTTTAAAATAGTAATAAACAAGTGAGTACGAGTATGTATATTTTAAAATAGTACAGGCGAATAAATTCATTCCTTCTCAAACAAAAATTGATTGATGTATAAATTGGAAGCAAGTGCATATACATACTTATCGTTACCTCAATATATAAAGGCCCTAATTCATTATTTTTTTTAAAGTCGCGTATTTATCGTATTTAGGTAGGTAACCTTCTAAGTTATCGATATAAGCAAAAAAACGTAATTTAGATAATAAATGAATTGGACCCTTTATATATTAAGGTAACGATATGTATGTATGTAATAGAGAGCACATTAATAACATTTATAGTTTATGACGATAACAAATTAATTAAATGGGTTTGCGCAATTTATTATTGGTTATAGAAAATTAAATAGAAACATACCGATGATATTTGATATTCTTGGCATATAAATGACTTAATTCGTTAGTGGGTATTAATTGAATTTGAAATAATGATTTTCTTTGAATATTTTTGTGATTTATTGAATAACAGGTTATGTTAATATTTCGTTAATATACATACTGCTGTACATTTCTAAGCAAATGTTGTAAAATACAAATAATTTTACGAAAAGTAATATTATCAGGCTCAAGTTCAGTTTTATTGAATTAATGAAAATTCAAAATTACTAAGAGGTGTAGCGGCCTTGAAATCAGTACTGATACGTTCTGCTAAAAACTGATTGGATATAAATAATAATATTTTCCAACATAAAAAAACTCTTAGTAATTGAAATCAATATAAGTTCAAATAATAATTACGTTTATTCGTAATAATAATAATAATATAAAAATATTAATTCCGCTTGGGCACGAGCTATAAATACCCTAATAGCAGGGGTCACAGTAATATGTGAATTTCCCTAATGGGTGAAAACATGTCAAACCATCATGCCATTCGGATCGACCCCTTCCGATTTCAATGAAACTTACCACAAATAATATGTATAATAAAACCTCAACAAAACACATTTTTTATTTCCTGAGGCCCTTTTGGTTTTCCAAATATGACGTCATGTAATTTTGAATTAACCTCAAAATTTCCCAAAAGTTTCATCACGCTATTGCTTATAACTTTTGAAGTACACGAAATAGAAACCTATGTTTGGTCTTATTGAAAAGGGTAAATCAAGTGCTTTGAAATGATATGCATGTTAATTTTTTCACGATAGGGTCAAAGGTCATTTTTTGGGGTCTTGAGCTTGAAAGTCTATATCTTGAAAAACATATCTTCAAAAATTTAAAAAAAAATATATGTTAATAAATGAACTCTTCTCTACATTTTTGGAAATTTTCAAGCTGGTGCCGCAATTAGTATATGAATTATGGGCAATTATGTGGCACAAGGTATTCAAGTTTTGATATATTATATTTTATTTATTAATTTAGGTGGCACTTGAATTTAAAAAAAAAATAACGAGTTTTGTTTTTTGATGCAACAGCCAAAACAATCTCACCCTGCTAAGCTGTGACAATTTCTATTGTTTTTGTAGATTTTTTAGCTATGTATGTACATAAAACTAAATTTACCGTTATTAGTTTTTTGCATTAAATATTGTGTAAGCTAGAATAAGAATGCTTAAGCTTTCTCTTTCTTTCTGCTTAGACCACTTTCGGTTGTTGTTGCAATTTTTTACTCAAGCTAAAAATTCAAGCAAATCTATTAACAGTTACATTTTTATTCTTCATCTAACAATGTGTTGATGATTTAAGTGGACAGTTATATTTTAGCAAGTGATCTAAACAGAATAATAAAAATCCCAAAAATTTAATAAATAAAAATTGCTTAAAAATACCGGTGAAAATAACTATAAACAGTTTTGGTAATTGTGTTTTAAATAAAAATGCCATTTAACAAAAAATTTTGTTGTAACCCCTTTAAAATTGTGGGTCACAAATATAATTCAAAAGGCATAAGAAAAGTTCAAAAATGGATGATTAGCAAAAATAAAAATATTTTATCATCAGATAGAATATGTACGACGTGCAGAGTTAAACTTTGTCGAATAAGAAAGAAATCGTTTTAACCTCATGGTGTTTTCTTTTCTACACACAAAATGGCACCTTGTTGAAAGGCACATGAATAAAATGTCTTGCCAACCCTGTTACAATGCAACTCGTTATTTCAATAGAATAAAACTCGATTTATGAAAAAGTGGAACGCACTGTTTTTAACAGCTGACAGCGAAGCTTTTTCTACACAATTTAAAAAAATTCAACAAATCCTTTGACACGCGGATGAGGGCTACGACTTAATAAATTTAACATATCTTCCTCATCACATGAGGAGGATGAATCCAATAATTGACTGACAGTCATTTCTGCACATATAATAGATGCGGCAATATCCATATTTTTAACATTTTTGTTTCAAATTGCTGAATATGTTAAAAAATTCACAAATTTATTTTCATACAATACGTAAACATGAAAATACAGCTGCCAGATAGCTGATTTATCGATCTGAACTTTTAACGATTTTTTCATATGAAGATTTTGTTATGAGAGCAATTTTATAACACCGAATCCAGTAAGATTCTATATTACTGAAAATCTAGCATTAACAATGTAATGTTTTCTCATGGCTGGCCTATGAAACAATAGAAATTTTAACTTTAAAACCTTAACTTTTTTACTTCCCAATTCCAGGCGATTTTTTTCAACTTCGTCTGGTAACACTATTTATAAACAAAAACCCCATGTTAAGGCGAATTAATACCAGGTGGCGTTATTAGTGGAGATTATCTGCAGCTTTCTAACCAAAGTGTCAAACTCTATATGAAAAACTAAACAACAATTTTTTGTATATGCATTTTACATTACAGTTTGGTGAATGCTAGATCTTGTTGTACTAATAAGGCCACTTGGTATTATTCGCTTTGCTGTTTTACAGGGCACTTACAACACTGCCGATTTTAACGGGGCAAAAAGTGCAATGCCTTCCACCATTATTGAGGGCAATTTTTTTAGAATCAAACACACTGCCCTTTTAGAGAGCAAAACATTTTTAAGAAACAAACACGAAAGTACACTTTCTGCATGGAGATGTAGCATTTTTTTGTAGAAAAGAAAACACCATCAGATTTTGATTTTGAGGCAGAATCTGTTATCTCAGAAGTGGTCGAACAAGAATGTTTTTCGGAAGATGAAGTCGCACAAGATATTGCAGTATCTAAGTTAAACGAGGCGTTATCATACCTTGATGAAACTCCAATTTCAACCAAAAAAATGTTTTATAAAAATTATAAAGCCAACAAGTTTCAGAATGTGAGTTCTTCAATAAAAACAAAGCTTTTTCCAGGTTTGGAACCACCAACAACTCATCAATGCACTGAATCAATAATTATTGATCAATTAAAAGAAAAATTTAAAACTCTCACAAAAAACAGCGAAAAAATGCAGCTACTTACTATTTTGCCTAAAACTTGGTCTATTCGTAAAATTGAGGAGGAATTTCAAATATCTAATTTTATGGCACGTAAAGTGAAAACTCTTGTAAATGAAAAAGGTATATTTATTACTCCGAATCAAAAACTGGGAAAGCCCTTACAAATAGAAACTGTTGATATTGTAAAAAAATTTTTTGAATGCGACGACGTCAGCCGGTGTTTGCCGAGTAGCAAAGATTTTGTTTCGGTTATCGAGAATGGCGTGAAATTACATAAAACCAAAAGACTGTTAATGGGGAATTTAAGAGAAATGTATGCATTGTATACAGAAAGACATGGGGAACACAAGATAGGGCTTTCAAAATTTTGTGAGCTCCGTCCAAAAAACGTAGTGTTGGTTGATGCATGTGGCACCCATAATGTATGCGTCTGTGTTAAGCACCAGAACGTCAAATTAATGCTTCATTCTATTAATTTAAAGAAACTAACAAAAAACGTAGAAAATTTTGAAATGGAATCATACAAAGACTGTTTCAAACAAATTATGTGCCCTTTAAAATCTCCATACTGTTACCTTGGTAAGTGCAACTTTTGTCCCGGAACACAGAATTTCAAAGAGAGGATGCTTCGGTTGTTTGAAGAAAAATGTATTGACGAAATCACTTTTAAACAGTGGGTAAGTGTTGACAGAGATAAATTAGAAACGATGATCCAACCGACGGAGGAGTTTTTAGACTCTCTTACCGAGAAACTTGAAATATTACTTCCACATTCATTTATTTCAAAAGATCAGCATGCATTCTTAACATATAGTAAGACTTCGTTGAAAGATAATCAGTATGTCGTTGTTTGTGATTTTTCTGAAAATGTGTCCTTTGTTATTCAAGACTCAGTCCAAGGATTTCACTGGAACAATTCGCAGGCAACATTATATCAAATTGCAATATATTATAAATTAGATGGAATATTAAAAAGCACTAATTTTATAATTATATCGAGTTGTCTTGTACATAACACAGTAGCAGTCCATTTATTCCATAGACACTTGCATTATTTCCTCAAAAAAAGATTTGAAAGAGTTCCATCAAAAGTAATATACTTTTCTGATGGATGTGCTGGGCAGTTTAAAAACAAGAAAAACTTTGCAAATTTATGTTTTCATAAGGAAGATTTTGGATGTGATGGTGAGTGGCATTTTTTTGCTACAAGTCATGGGAAAGGTCCTAGTGACGGCCTTGGAGGCACAGTTAAAAGAGAGGCACGTAGAGCAAGTTTGCAACGTCCTTTGGAGAACCAGATCACAACGCCACAGCTTTTATTTGACTGGTGCCAAAAAACACTCATTAACTGCAATTTTATATTACTTTCTGAGGATGATCATAACGAAGAAGAGGAATTTCTCAGAGACCGTTTTGTTGGGTTACGTACAATACCAGGTACACAAAAATACCACTGTTTTATACCTGAAGGAACAGGAACATTAAAAGTAAAGATTTACTCCAATGATACCGTTTTTTTAATTGAAAAAATTTCTTATTAATTCTTTGTAAACTTAAACAACTTTTTGTTAACGTTAAGCTTTAAATACACTAGGTCACAAATAACAAACTTTTGTCTGTTATTTGTTTCTAGCATACTTTTTCTCATGGATTTGGACCTACTGAACACGAAAATGAATTTTAAACATTTTTCTGTCGATTGGTTTGCGAGATACAAATTTTTTAATTTTTTTTTTTTAATTTTTGGGGGTACACTTACTATTTTGAGCATATCTTTAGTCTTCTTTGACCTATTTTATCCTACTACTACTCAAATTAAAGACAATTGAGCCGTCTACAACTTATTCTCAGAAAATTTTCAAATCGGGTTAGTAGTTTTGATGTTGGCGGCTTAAAAAGGTTAAAAAACTGCGTTTTTTTAGTAAAAATGTGGCTGAAAAATTCATATAAAAATTCATAGAAAATATAAAACGCGATGTTAACAGCGATTTTAATTTTTTTTACGTATAGCTGACACTTTTCCAAAGAAAATAAGCCCTTACTTAACAAAATCTGATGACAAATGGCCGACTTATTATTTTTTTGGTAAACGACCGAAATTCCGCTATTTCACGATTTTTTGATTTTCATTATTTGCACAGCTTACCTACCCAACGCAAACGAATAAATACATTTGAACTTAATTTAAAATAAACAAATTAGTCTTCGTATATTATTTTTTAATTTATTTACAGCACTACATGCTCATACATATTTAAACATAAGGAGACACGGTTATCAATTGCATTTCAAAACTGTCTGTGAAAATGTAAAGAAGTTAATATTTAGAAAACGCAAGGAAGACAATGAGTAAAAGACTACGTGTGTTCGAGTGTTTGAACGATCCAGACAATTTCTGCAATGTTTGTGGCCAGTTTATAAAAAAAAATCACGCACACAAGTTTACTCCAGCAGTACAATTGCACTATTTGAATTATTTTGGTATTTCACCAAATATCACAGAACCATGGACACCTAAGTCGCTGTGTGATCTTTGCTATATAATCTTAACCAACTGGGCAGCTGGCGGAAGGTAAGAATTTTTATTTAAACACATTATACATAGCGAATATAGTAATTTATTTTAATTTTAGCCGCCATATGAAATTCGATACACCAATGATGTGGAAAAAGCCGCTATGCCATTCCACAGACTGTTATTATTGCCTCACCACAAACAGTGGGGTAGGAAGATTTTTTAAATGGAACTACGCTCAAGTGGGATCGTTTGCGCTTCCAGTACCACATTCGCATGATGTGCCATATCCAGTGTGCCCTGGTGCATCTCTTCAAAAAGCAGAATCGTCAGAAGAAGAGTCCGAGTCAAATGCAAGCGAATTTGAGCCGGGTGCAAAGCGAAAATTACTGTCACAGGCCGAACTAAACGATTGGGTGCGCGATTTTGGTCTCACTAAGGAGAAATCCGAACTTTTTGCGTCTCGGATGATACAGTGTGGATTTGCGGCTTCAGAAGAGAAAGTATCAGCGTACAGAAACCGTCACAAGGAGTATGCAAAATTTTATACAAAGAAAGACCAAATATGTTTTTGCAGCGACATTTGAGGCTTGTTCCAAGAGCTTCACCAAATTCACAACCCCAACGAATGGAGGTTGTTTATTGACAGCAACAAAGAGAGCTTGAAGGCAGTTCTCTTACATAATGGGAATGAAAAGCCATCTGTTCCTATTGCTCATGCGGTTCATTCAAAGGAGAACTATGAAACTATGGACATTTTGCTGAAATGCATAGAGTATAGGAAATACAATTGGAAAATATGCGCCGACCTTAAAGTTGTGGCCATCCTGTGTGGACTCCAAGGAGGCTATACGCGACATTGCTGTTTTCTGTGCCTTTGGAATAGCCGCGCTGATGATCAGCATTATATAAAAAAAAAATGGCCGGTACGAACGAAACCTGTAGTTGGAGAAGCGAATGTTCAGCGCAAACCACTAATAGAGAACCGTGAAAATATAATACTTCCGCCGCTGCACATAAAATTGGGTTTGATTAAAAATTTTGTCAAAAAATTAGACAAAGAAGGTGAAGCTTTTGCCTATTTACGGTCAATTTTCCCTTACCTTTCGCTGCCAAAAATTAAAGAAGGAGTCTTCGCAGGACCCGAGATAAAAAAAATGTTGAAAGATGAAAAATTCCCAAAGCTGTTATCACCCATCGAAGCCGCAGCATGGAATTCCTTCAGGCTTGTTGTGGAAAACTTTTTAGGAAACAACAAAAGCCCGAATTATAAGGACATAGTTGAGGATCTGGTAAAGAACTATGAAGCCATGGGAGTGCACATGTCACTTAAAATACACTTTCTGCATTCTCATTTGGATTTTTTCCCTGAGAATTTAGGAGACGTGAGCGACGAACACGGCGAGCGCTTTCATCAGGAATTGAAGGCTATGGAACGACGCTATCAGGGCATCTATGACACGGCTATGATGGGTGACTATATTTGGACCCTAATACGTGAGACCGATTGCAGCGAATACAAAAAACAAAGAAGAAGTCAGCAGTTTTTCCACATGGCATAAAATGTACACTTATATCTTTGTTTTACTGTAAATAAATTAAAAAATAATATACGAAGACTAATTTGTTTATTTTAAATTAAGTTCAAATGTATTTATTCGTTTGCGTTGGGTAGGTAAGCTGTGCAAATAATGAAAATCAAAAAATCGTGAAATAGCGGAATTTCGGTCGTTTACCAAAAAAATAATAAGTCGGCCATTTGTCATCAGATTTTGTTAAGTAAGGGCTTATTTTCTTTGGAAAAGTGTCAGCTATACGTAAAAAAATTAAAATCGCTGTTAACATCGCGTTTTATATTTTCTATGAATTTTTATATGAATTTTTCAGCCACATTTTTACTAAAAAAACGCAGTTTTTTAACCTTTTTAAGCCGCCAACATCAAAACTACTAACCCGATTTGAAAATTTTCTGAGAATAAGTTGTAGACGGCTCAATTGTCTTTAATTTGAGTAGTAGTAGGATAAAATAGGTCAAAGAAGACTAAAGATATGCTCAAAATAGTAAGTGTACCTCCAAAAATTAAAAAAAAAAAATTAAAAAATTTGTATCTCGCAAACCAATCGACAGAAAAATTTTTAAAATTCATTTTCGTGTTCAGTAGGTCCAAATCCATGAGAAAAAGTATGCTAGAACCAAATAACAAAATGGCTGTTGCCTAGTGATATAGGATAAATTTTATTTCATTTAATTTAACTTAATTTTATGTTATTTTATTCAATTTTTTTTAAATGATTTTATTTTTTGATTTATTTTATTTTAATATTTCATTAAACCTAAGTGAAGAGTTATGAAAAAATAAAGCAAAACAATATTTTCTTTTTATCAAAAAAAAAAAAAAAAAAAAAATGGAAATATTATTATAGGATGTCTAGAAAAAATTATTTTTTCAATATATTTATTTGTTCAGGATTTGTTTGAAAATTCCACCACAACTTTATTTGAATAACTAAATTATTGCTAAAAATAAATAAATTAGAATTCAATTAAAATCGATTTCATGATATAACAAATAACAAATTTCTAAAAATAATTTCATTTTCAAGTTCGACCCTCGTATCACATTCAATATTTACTAAGCTTGTACATTAATGAAAACAGGGTGGGTACAAGAATAGTTTCCAAATAAATCCTTCATTCTACTTTACAGTTGCATACAAGTTTTGTTAAAACTGGTCCAGTAAGTAATAAGATACGCATTTACTTTAACTTTTTAATGTTGAAACCACTGTGTGTAAGTGTGTGTTGCTTTGTTAAATCAAAAAAACTTTTGTCTTCAATGAACGCCACATAATCTTTTCGCTCATTTTTGTACATAACTTCTGTTCCAATTGCGGCACCAGCATGAAACTTTCAAGAAATGTAAAATGGAGTGCAATAATTAACATATATATTTTTTTTTTATTTTTGAAGATATGTTTTTCAAGATATGGGCTTTTGAGCTCAAGACCCTATAAAATGACCTTTGACCTTTGCTTGGAAAAAATCAATATGCATATCAATTTAAAGGGCTTACTTTACCCTTTACAATTTAATCAACCTTAGGCTCATATTTTGTGTCCTTTAAAAGTTAGAGGAAATTGAGTAAGGGCACTTTATTGAAATTTTGAATTTTTTTTTTAAATTTTTCATGACGTCATATTTCGAAAACCAAAAGGGCCTGATGGAAAATAAAATGAGTTTTGTTGAAGTCCTGTAATAAACAATATTTGTGGTGAGTTTCATCAAAATCGGTGATGGTGTTTCCGAAAGTGGCATATTTTTGTGATGGTTTGACATGTTTTCACCCTAATATAGAGTAAAAACAACAAAAACGTTAAAATACAAAGTAAAATACTTTGATGATAACGGACTATGAGTTTGTGTTGATTATTAGTTCCAAACAGTAATGAGGGAATTTCGTACTAACCAGCACTGTTTCATTGTAGAATAAAAATTGAATTAAAAATTAATTCTCATATTCTATTTCTGTTGAAAACTGGTTAAATAGTTGATATTCTTCTCAATTAGTATCCACTTTACGAAAATTGTAAAGATGGACAATTGAACGCTAATGAGAGGTGTAGCGGCCTTGAAATCAGTACTGATACGTTCTGCTAAAAAACTGATTGGATATAAATAATAATATTTTCCAACACAAAAAAACTCTTAGTAATTTTGAATTTTCATTAATTCAATAAAACTGAACTTGAGCCTGATAATACTACTTTTCATATATACATCAATATAAGTTCAAATAATAATTACGTTTATTCGTAATAATAATAATATAAAAAATAATTTTACCTAAATTTATATACATATACCTAAAAGCTTTCAATGCTGTATTTGAATCCTTTTTAGTCATATATTACATATTTATATAAAACTGAACAAATTTTAATGACTGTTTACTATTCCCTAACATTTAAAAATTTACAAAAAATTTCTTGGGAATTACCACATGCCAATGCAGATGATAAAATCATATTTTAAATTTGTATTAACATCAACTGACACTGCAACGCAAAATTAAATCATAAACAAAATATTAAGATGTTTATAAAATCTTAAATGCAACCGAAATAAAATAATAAACACGACTACACAGTATGCAACCAACAACGTCTGATTGCAGATGCTCATCGCAGAGTGTGTAGCTATCATTACACCTAATGTAAACATATTGTACATATGTGCATGCCTATTTATATTTTTATGTTACTTGCAATTTCTTTACTACTTATGCTAAAATTTATTTGTATTATGGTTTTTGTTTAAAGTGAAAAAATATTACTTTATAAATTTATTTATATATTTTTGAGTTAAAAGAGGATAACGCTAGTTCCTTAACTCCACCTCTTTTAAATGACGACAATGTATTTACTGACCCGATTGATAAGGCTAACTTTCTGGCTGAAATGTTCGAAAGAAATTCTCACTTGCCGGAAAGCAGTCAACCACCACCCGTTCTCGAAGGAGTATTTGTTCCTATGCCAAAAATATTTTTTCGAGCGCGTGCAGTTAAAAAAGTTTTGGGCCGGATGGTATTCCAGCACTGGTCTTGAAACAGTGCTTTTCGACGTAAGCACGTCCATTGGCACGCCTGTTCAGCACTTTGTACCATGCTGCTGAATTTCCAAAATGTTGGAAGGTTGCCAATGTAACGCCGATCCCTAAAAAGGGAGAGGCCAACAACCCTGAAAATTACCGCCCAATTGCAATTTGTTAAGATAAACTCTATAATTCTTTGAATATCATCTAGGAACGTACATGAACAAAAACTAAATATGTTCTCCTTGTTGGAGGTGCTACACCCATATGTCCAATAAGTGCACTTTTTTCTGCGATGCATTACTCAAAATTTAAAATTTTATATAGCAGGTGCCACGCCCACTCATGTTATCCTATTTTTTTTAAGAATAGTGCTCTAAATCAATGGATTAACTATTAACAAATCTCAGATCATTTACTTCATTAGCTCCTAAAATATGTCAAAATGATGTGGGAAATGATACACTTGTCCTCTCCTTAATAATTTTTCGATAAATTCAATATAAAAAGGGATATGCGCACAAAATGTCAAGTTTCTCTAGTAGTGTGTCATTACATATTCGGCTGTGCCGAATCTTATATACCCTTCACCAATGCATAAATATGTGATTAACTGAATATAATAAAGGCTTTCCTTTTTCTTATAAATATAACATTTCAAACAATATAAAAAAAGTAAGTTTAAACTGCCTACTTGAACACACTCTCATATTTTCTTCAGTGCTATATACTTATGTACAAAAAATACAGACTGTTTAAAATATTTTACAATTTTTCATCCATCAGTGAACAAAAAGGCGGTTTTTACGAAAAAAAAAGACGTGTGGCACTCGGGGACTGTCGCGGTAAAGCTATTGCATAGCATTTTTTATTAACTTATGCACTTTAAATTTCAATTTCAGCTTTCTAGCTATACTGGAAGTGCCCCATACAAAGAAGGAGCACCCTAGTCCCCCCAGGTAAAAACTGCCTTACCTTAGTATCCTATGTCCTTCTCCTGGTTCTAAGCTACCTGCCCACCAATTTTCAGCCAAATCAGTTCAGCCGTTCTTGAGTTATAAATAGTGTAACTACCACGACTTTCTTTTATATACATATATAAAAAACCCCTCAAAAACCCAGAAATCCAGGAAAATATCCCGGGAAAATATGGCAACACTGGACGGGAATGCCCAAAAACTTGGACAAAGTCCCCTCAAAATCCCAGAAATCCCGGGAAATTTCCCGGGAAAAGTGGCAGTACTAGAAATTTAAAAAAAATCCAAAGCGGCAACACTGTGTAGTCATCATACATAGCCTATACAAAAAAGAAGTTTTCACTTCAAAAAACAAAAAACAAAAGACTTTAGAAACAAACTTAGTGTCAGGTTTTTTCGTTTCAAAAACAAATGAGAGGTTTTTTTCGTTTCATAAACAAAAGACTTAAGAAACAAACTTTTCAAAATTTCTTGATTCGGTCGCCTCAAAGCCCGCGATAGAAGCTATGCAATAGATTAAAATACATAAATTCATTATTAAGTTAATATACACATAACACTAACAAGCCTCAGTAGCACGATGGTGCGGGCGTTGAATTATAATCGAAAAATTCCATATTCAATGTATTTATAAATTTATTTCTGAAAGGGTTATATCTTCATTTATTTTTATATATAATCCAATATCAGAACCGATATTTTATTCTTGCTGATTTTCAATACGAATCATCTTAAGAAAAATCCTTACATTTCAGGCCAAGACCAAGTCTCTAGCTCGTAAAAATAGAATAAAATGAATTAAAAATTAATTCTCGTATTCTATTTCTGTTGAAAACTTAGTTAAATAGTTGATATTCTTCCCAATTATAATTAGTATATAATAATATATTAATATATCATAATATATTAATTATATAAATTATATATAATAATACTATAGTATCCACTTTACGAAAA
Organism: Lypha dubia; assembly: GCA_947311025.1. Classification (NCBI taxonomy): domain Eukaryota; kingdom Metazoa; phylum Arthropoda; class Insecta; order Diptera; family Tachinidae; genus Lypha; species Lypha dubia. Next base: position 56,458,041 of record OX371264.1, read on the forward strand.
TTGTAAAGATGGACAATTGAACGCTGATGAGAGGTGTAGCGGCGGCCTTGAAATCGGTATACTGATACGTTCTGCTAAACTGATTGGATATAATAATAATATTTTCCAACATAAAATAACTCTTAGTAATTTGAATTTTCATTAATTCAATAAAACTGAACTTGAGCCTGATAATATTACTTTTCATATGTACATCAAAATAAGTTCGAATAATAATTACGTTTATTCGTAATAATATAAAAAATATATAAAAAGTATTTTAGCTTCATATCAATATATTGACAAAAGAGGTAATAAAATTAGGCTAACTTACCAATGGGATCAATACATTCCAATGTTAGAGCACATTTTATCCACGATAATAAAATTTTCTCCGTCACATTGACGGTATCATCGAACAGCACTGTATCCAGGTCCACCATTCTTAAAAAGAAAAAATCATTGGCACCCGTTTGAAAATAATCAAACATTTTTGGATGTGTACGTGTCGAGACGGCAGTCGGCGTATTCCAACCGAGTACTCCAGATTTAGATACCTTTGTTTGAAGATCATAAAGATCTCTACTAGAGCCGCGTATGCGCATGTAATTTTCAGCAAATAGTATGGATTTTGAACGCATTAATGCATCCTTTATAACGATTGGTCGATATGCATGCATACGTTGATCGGCAACGTACGAGGGAAATACTGATAAATCATATGATATAACCGTACATCGGGAGCTGTTGCAATAAGCAGTTAAGGCTCTTAAGTCTTCTTCTGATAGACCAAGATCATAGATTAATAAGTACTCGGTTGGAAATTTTAAAGCGATATTTTGTGAAAGTAAAATGGCTGAAGGAGCTTGACCATCCTGGACGTAGGTGACAATGGAAAAGTTTGCTTTTGTGCCATTAAACAATTGCGTTGCATGCGGATACTCCGTTTTCGCATGAAATTTATCCCTTTCATTGTTATTGCTATCTTGATCGCGTTCAAGAGGCAAATGTTGGATTTCTACTACGTAGCCTTGACTGCCTCCGTTTGCGTGATCATTTTTTGGTATTTGATCCGTTTCATATTTATAGTAGTGTGAGTCTGAATTTTTTGTTGTATGTGATAACGATGATGACGATGAAGAAGGCGGCAACGATGATGTGGACGTCGTAAAGCCCAAAATAGTTAAGTACTTTGGATCAATTTCTAATTTCTTTTGTTCTGATACACGCAAGTTTTCCTGCAATAGAAAAAAAATTTTACAACTTTAACATTATATGATCGTATTTCTTGTCGATTTAATTAAATGTTAGTGCATAGTTAAGAAGTATCAATAAGGTGTGCTTATCGGCAAACTGATAAACACTACTCATGGTGTTCGTAATACTGATAGCATTCTGTTTGTCAAATCCGTACAGAAAACAATTATTCATTCATTCATTTTGTTACTGAATTTGATCAAAAAGCTACGAAATTTTGCATTTGCACTTTCGCAAGACCATTTGTGCCTTTTTTGCCTATCCACAGGCTATATCTACTCTTTTGGGATCACATTAAACACAGCGTACAGGAGCAGTTTTTCCTTTATATCAAGGCATGTGATATTTGAAAACTCCTGTATCTTGTATAGATTTTTTGGGATTCATGAGAAATTAAAATGCATATTTTCGCAGATTGATTTTATTAAATCAACTGTTTTATTAAATCAAAAGAGATGATAATAACCTGGTGCTTAATTCGCCTTGGGAGTACCTTTACTTATGTTTTATAAATTATTGCCAGTAAACATATTAATTCATATACAATATCTAGTTGCTTTATGGCAACACTGCTAGGAATGACCGAGTAAGAAACATTGATGCATTAAATCTCAAAAATCCCTCTGACTGTTGACACTAGAAAGCGTATATTTAAGATGCGACTCCAAAAGAGAAAGTAAGCGTTGTCGCAGCGATTTCACCTTCCATCTAAATCGGCTTTAAGTAGTTGGTGTACCTAGTGAAAAGTATGTTGTTGGGTAATTGCAACACATTACCAAAGTTTTTGCTATGATCTTTTTAATTTTGGTAGACAACGGGTTATCTTTCTTATACTTCACTTTAAACACTATTTAAGCATCTCCAAAGTATTTTAAATACTTAATAACTGCTACTGGTAGTTAAAAGCAACAAAGTGTACTTACATATGTGTGCAATTAACTTGCATATAATATAAATCTTCATATCTGGGCATTTATTAAAGTGAATTCAAAACAATATAAATAAAAACTAAAGATTAATTAAAACAAAATTTTTAAAGATTAATTTTTATATTAATTTTTTAAGATTAATTAAAACTATATTTATATATGTGGAAAAAAGGAAAAAGTGCTTAAGTCGAGATAAGCTTATTTTGTGTTAATATCACCATCGTATTCTCCATATTTAAAAGTATCTCTGGGCAAAGTTTTATTTATATTAAACGATTTTTAACGAAGTTCTGGCACAATTACTTGCTGCTTTTCTTTTTCTAAATAATTATCCCACATGGAATAACATCTTATTTTATCTTATAGCCTATTGAATTTCAAATTGAATGTATCGATGGTCACAAGTAGAAACGCCCTACTTGTTTTTTGTTTACGAAATTGACTTTTTCAATAAATCGAATTCATTTCACTCAACGACACCTCGTCACAAAAATTTATTGTAATAGTGTAAAAAATAACGATTTTACAAGCAATTCTATTATTCTATTATGTTTTTACCTTCTCCTCTAAAGTTAAAATTATTCGAGTTAGGGCCTTTCTACTTGTGACCATCGATATATGTTATAGTGGACAGAACCATGTGTTAAAAAATCAAAATAATCGAAGAACGAATGATCAAATTTTAGTACAACGCGATTACATTTTTATTAAACCACTTAAACATTTAAAACTACTTAGTACTCAATGTCATAATATTGATAAATACCTTAAGTATTATGACAGTTTTTTTTTTCTTCAATTAATTGTTGCTCAAACAGACTGAGGGATTTTTTCCAATTAAATTTGAAATATTAAGTTGCTCTAAACCTTTAGGTTAGGTTAGGTTAGCAGGTTGCTGGTAAAGTGAAGATTAGATTCCAGCTCACTTGGGTCCTTACATGGTCCCATTGTGCTACCTGTAATGAAGGAGAGTAATAGAGGGAGTAGTAAAGGGAGATTAGAAGTCGGAAGAAGAATAGGCAAAGAGAGGGACAGAGAAGAGCAAGAGAAGAACAGGTGGGAAAAAGTCGAGGCAGAGGGTGAATTCTGCAGTGTAACAGGCAGGATGTCAGCCTACTATTGGGCGAACCATCCACTGCTCCTGATAAAGGAGCTAAGACAGCCAAGTTCCGTAACTGAAAGCTCGGAGAGGGTACTGAAGGATCTGTTGCCTAGAAAGCGAAGGCGGTAATCCTCCATAGCTGGGCAGCGGCATAGAAGGTGTGTTATGCTTTCATCTTCCTCCTCGTCGTTGCAGCTGAAGCAGTATTCGTTGTATGGTAAACCCATGCGTCTGGCATGGGTTCCGAAGGCGCAGTGTCCCGTGATCGTGGCCACAAGATTGCGCAATTGTTTTTTGGGAAAGTTCAGCAGATTTTTGGTTCTGTTGACGTCTATGCAAGGCCATAGTGTCCTCGCTGTGGTGCAGGTTGGCTCATTAAACCATCTGGTTTGTGCCAACTGCAAAAGTGAAAAGTAATATTCGTATTCGTATTCGGCGATTATATTTTTATCAAACCACTTAAACACCTAAAACTGATTTTCAAGATAACTATAAACTATATGACTTAAGCAGTTTTTCCTTATTGCCACAAATATTTCAGGGTAAATAAACATTTTTGCTTTTACTGTTTCTTTATGTTTATTTAGTGTTTTGGTATTTTTGGTGCATTAAAGATAAAATTAGATTACGGAAAATATTTGAAATACTTTTTTTTTCGAAAATATTTGAATATAAACTTATCACAGCTACACTAATTACCTTTTTTTATTTGTTCGTATTTGCAAAATAAAAATAATTATTATCTATATCGGTTTACGGCAAAATAACTAGAGCCTTTTAAACAGATAAGCAAAATATTGGTTTTTAACTTTCCGCTGGCAGAAAATGGAAATATACAGTAATATTTTTTTTTAATCTAAGTTTCTTCAGACTGTGTATCCCAAGATTAAATGCGTTATTAGTGACAAGAAAATGTGCACAGAATGTTGGAAATTTGTGCATGTATTAGTAGCAATTGAAATACATGCATACATATGTATATAGCATAATGAGTCCACAAACTTCATAGCAAAAAGTGGTCTTGCCTTTTAATTATATAGACCGATAGATTTACACTAAAATAGGAAATCTCATTTTGAGTTCTTAAAAAGACATTCAATTACTGCATGTGAATTGGATTGTAGCTAGCAGCCATTAGTAGATATAAGTCGCGTATTCTATTTGTATTTATTTGTATTTGTAATTGTGTATAAATAGGGTATGTAAAGACGTTCAACGAAGCTACCTAACAAGCATAGCTGCCAGATTTGACGATTTATCGTCATTTTGACGATTTTGGGTCCTAAAAATTACATAGTGACGATGGGACGATTTATACCCTAATTTTGACGATTTTAAATAATTCAAGTTTGCAACATTTATTTGTACTATTAAAGCAACTGAACTGCTGAAAATTTTAATGAGCAACTTTTTAAAAACTACTTTGCTTAAAACTGTAAACTTTTATTTAATCTATATATATATAGAATTGTTGCAAGTGTGTTGTGACTTTATAACTCACGAACGGTCAAACCGAATTCGATTTAATTTTAAGGATTTGTTCGTATGGTAGTGTAGATGGTTTATCGAAATCGGTCGACGCGTTTGTGAGTTATGACTTTTGTGAAAGTCGTGATGTGCTTTGAATAGGTAAATCGAAATTTATAAAAGTATATAGCTTCCGTGCGAAGCCGGGCGCTCAGCTAGTTGATTATAAAAACAAAAACAATTTTTTGAATTTTGAAGCCATTTCTTTAGGAATATTTGCCAGAGATGAAATTGAAGAAGCACAAATAAGTGCAAAAGAAAAATAATAATTGTGATAATTTTTATATAGAGCTTTGTGATCAGATATTATCCAGATTTGATTTTGAAAATAAATACATATATAAAGCTCTTGGCCAAATTAATCCATTTAATATTATTGATGTAGAAAAAAATTGGTTTTCTGAAATTATAACAGAATTTTCCTATTTTGTTGAAGAAAGTGAAAGCCAAGAGCTAGAAACTGAGCTCAGATAATTATAATTATTGTAGTGATATAAACATATAACTATTGGATTTTTCGAAAAAAATATCAGAGATGCAAACGAGGGATTCTAGTCTTTTGTTTCCGGTTTTGACTAAATTTATTACAAAAAACCTAATTTTACCACTATCCCCAGCAAATGATGAAATAATAATATATGTAAATTATGTATGTATATATATACAAGTCTTTTTTCTTTCACAATTATATTTTTATTGTATAAATTATATTTTAGTTTTTATACATTTTTAGAAAATGTGTTTCCGAAAATGAAATTTAAAACCATATTTTACTAAATTGAAGTAAAAATAACTAAAGGATTTGGATTTTTTTCCATACAATCCTTTTTCCATGCATGTTTTCAAAGTATTGAAAAACATGGAATCTATTTACATGTGATTTTATCGTGAATTCTAATTGAAGTATCTGATCTGTGTATTCAAAAGAATGCTGTTTTATTAATCAGATTTGTTTATTTAAGAGTTTTGTTACGTGTTGCCTCTAATAACATATGTTTTGTTGGAAAAAAAATCGGTTTGTTTCATTTGACGTTTTTATGACGATTTCAATAAGCTATATTGACGATTTTTGCCCAAAAATATGACGATATTACCTAAAAAAATCTGGCAGCTATGCTAACAAGTAGTGAAAAAGCATTGCACATGAATACTGACGAGGTTTAGTGGCTTTTACCGAAAAACAACGTTTATTTCTATTCAGCTAATGCTGTTGAAAAATCTACAAAAGGGATGTATAAATATTAAATTTTTACTTTGTTGCTCGAAATATCTTAACAATGTCTACTTAATATTTCTCTGATTATAAACATTTACGAACTTTAGCCTGTACAAATATTAACAAATGGAAATAATATTGTTTAACTTAATTTTATTCATAAGCTGGGGCACAGTAACAACCTGTGCGGTAATCTAGACCTGCAAAAGGTAGGCGGCAGCTAATTTAAATTTTTGTACGGTAATTTTATAAAGCTTTAATTTTCACACAAATCATAAAATCTACGGCTTCCCTACAACTAAATATGTATGTACTTATGTATGTAATAATGTCAATTGCAGCTAAATGAGTATCAAATAATTCATACACTCCGGTTCACTTATTTAAAGGCATTCAAAATTTCATATTCAGCAGCCTGTATCTTTTGCAATTTTTAACCGATTGCAGAATTTTAAAATGGAAATGGAAGCTAGACATCGTGAGATACAAAAAAAATCATGACAATAGTGGTTTCTTAACTACAGAACTTTTTTTTTAACAATTTATAAAAAAAGTCCAAATATATGTTATTTTTTTGGTTCACTTGAATAACGGACTTTAATATTTTTTTATTATTTTTAAAGTAAGCGATGATTTTTTGTAGGGAGCGTTTGTTTATTCCAATTTATTACATCTTAATCATATTTCGGATGAATATTAGTGGATATTATGGAAAAAAAAATTATTACAGATATCGCACTTTTTTTGCATGATAGTCCCCCTGGACTACCATTTGTATATAGATAAACACAAAAAGTTTGTTCAATAAATCGGAAAAATTTCACTGGTTTCATTTAAATTTATGGCCCTATTATGATTCACAATTCAATTAAGTTGAGTTGTCAAGGTTACAACTCAACTGTATAATTTGTTTGTATTATGATTCACAACCAACTTTGTTATAAATATCAATTTAGTTGTGAATCACAATTAGGCCATTAAACTTGTTTTTTTTTTTTGTAAATAACATAATCAGACTGATTACGGGTGGCCTAATACAACTACGCCAAGTACTAGATTAAAGAAAAGTTCAAGATTTTTCTTTAATCTAGACTTGACGTAGTCGAAATACTCCACCCGTAATCAGGCTGAATTATTAATAAGTATAGAGTGCTATGCACATTCGTCTGTGCCGAATCGCACATTGACTAAACTATATACATATTAATTATTTATATATACACCTAATTCTGTTTTTACGCGATAGATACTTTCCTCGAAAACTCGCGTGTTTGTTTGTTTGTTTAAAAAAATAGTAAAATGCAATTTCGTAAAAGTTTTTAAACCAATTGTGTAGGTAATTTTTTTCTATGTAGTAGTATGTCTTAAAATATTTTCGGTACATTTAACCATCTTAAGTGCAAATTTAACTTAGTACATACTAGTGATGTTACGAATATCAATTTTTAGTATTCGCGAATACGAATACAAATATTTGAAACAATATTCACCGAATACGAATACTAATATTGCTTTTAAGGCTTAGAGCCACATATCGTCGTCAGTAACAATAAATTGAACAAAACTGTCACACTACTTTTGGTACATACTTACTTTGAGATTTCGTTTTTCTTACTCTGCTTGCGCTTTTAATTGGTAATTCAGTGTTGTTTGGGGGAACATATTTTCGCAGATTGTGCAGCCAAATGTGTGTGGCAATAAGGAAAAAGTACTGAAGTGATATTTTATAGTTATCTAGAAAAGTAGTTTTAAATGTTTAAGTGGTTTGATAAAAATGTAATCGCGTTGTACTAAAAGTTGATCATTCGTTTTTTGATTCTTTTGATTTTTTAACACATGGTTCTGTCCACTATAACATATACATATATTCAATTTGAAATTTAATATGTCATAAAATAAAATAATATGTTATTTCATATGGGCAAATTATTTAGAAAAAAAGAAAAGCAACAAGTAATTGTTCCAGAACTTCGTTAAAAATCGTTCAATATAAATAAAATTTTGCCCACAGATACATTTGAATATCGTCATCTTAAAGACCTAATAACCTATCTGCAAAAATTTAAATTTAATTTTTTATGGATTAATATTCCCTATATCATAACGCATATGTGTGCAAAATTTTGAACATCTAATATTACAAATGACCAAGTTATTACCAAATTACCAAATAGCCTATCAGCAAATATATTGCAAATAGTTCCAATTTTATAACGTTTTTTCCCTCTCCTGTAAACTTTTGAAAAGTGCGGATAGGTTATTTCGTCTTTACGGTAACGATATGGAGAATACGATTTTGATATTAACTCAAAATGAGCTTATCTCAACTTAAGCACTTTTTCCTTTTTGCCACAAATGTCTGGGTGGACTTTCACATATTAAATTTAAGTTCTTCCATTTTTGAAGTCCAACATTCCTCTACTGAGAATTGATTACTAACTTAACATGATATAAATTAACATATAAGACTTTAACTTTTAAATGATAGTTACGAAATATAATTTTCGTTTATTTTTTAAGAAGATTATTATCTTGCGTCAAAGATAAAGGTCTTTATTTATTTATATAAAAATTATTATAAATTAATATATTTTTGTACATTTTATGTACTTTTTTAAACTTTTTTTATGATATTTTTTTTTTTTTTGGAAAATGTGTGTGCAAATACCTTGTTAAATAATAATATACATATATTGATAAATGATAATGTAGACGCCAGGACAAGAAGTCTCGAGAACAACATTTACTACTTGTATAAAATCCGTAGTGAAATTCCTAGTCGGGTGGAGTTAATTTAAAGTAAATAATAATAATAAAAACTCGCATATCGTATGCAAGTATATATTGAAGAAACTAATAAATATAATTAGTAAAAACTTAAAATTTTCTTCTTTTTAAAAGATTTTAACTATTTTTTCCTTTGAAATATTTGTTGGTAACCGTTTATTTTGCAAAATCGGCCCCTCTGAGTCAATCTTTGAAATTTTGCAACGGTAACATTGGTCACAAGAAATACAAGTGCAAATAATGATTAGAAATCGACTTGTGCCGAGATAAGTAGATTTACCAAGTAGATAATTCTTATTAACTCAGAAAATTTCAAACCAAAAAAAAAAAAAATTTAAATAAATAAATTATAAATATTGGGTTGGAAATAATATATCCGAAGCCGAACTGTTTTACAGTAGAAAGAAAATGCGATATCACGAAAACATCGTGTAAATTGATATACTTAATTAATTATAAGTCAGGATCGGCGACAACATAATATAAACCAAAACAAAACAGTGTATCAACTATCACTTATTCTACATATTTTATAAACTTTTTTAGTTTTAGATTTTATATAACGATATAACAGATATTATGAAATTATTCTCACCTGTAACTTATTTAACTGTTGATGGGTTTGTGAGACAATATTTTTCAGCGAATCGTTTGATTCCCCCGCCGTTGTCAGTACTATAAACAGCAGAGTAGTGGCAACTACACAGCAGAGTATTACAATAAAACGTTTTGTTCGCATTGCTATAATACTTTTATAATATTTACGTATGCGACGTGAATAAGATGATGTTGTTATCGCTGTTGATGATGTGAATGCTGATGATGCTATTGCCGCCAGTGATGATGATGATGATGAACTTATAGTTGCGGGGGTAGACGTTCTAGACCAACGACGCTTCTGTTTATGATAATATAGTTCTTGTTGTAGTTGTTGTCTAGTTAGTTTTTGTTTAGTATATTCCTTTGGACCCTCCACAATGAATGGATTTTCTTTAATAATTGAATTATTTAAAACTTATCGCCAACTTACTTTTCGTTATTGTATTTGTATATAAAACAATGTATTCTTTTTTTTTCATTTACTACTACTAATATTTGGCATGTAGTATTTATGTAAATATTTTAAATATTCTATTTTTTACAAATTTTACTTTTTCTTCTGAATACAAAAGTTTTAATAAGTTTTCTCTTGTTGCATTTATTTATTTATTCATTGACATTATAAAAGAATGTTTTCGTAGTTGCTTTGGTTTAATTATAATTATTTATTTCTTTTTTATATATTTTTATTGTAAATTTTTGTAATATTTTGTTGTTTTTTATTTAAATTTTTGCACTTGGCATTGCATTTTTAATAGAGTGGACTTTTGTATTTTATTATTTAATGTTTTTTCTTGTGTCGTTCGTTCATTCACTATTTATTATTCTTTAAGTTATTTTGGTATTTTTTCCGTGTATTTCCTACACTCAACGTTGATATTGAATATTATTCACTGCCGTAATAATTCGTAAACAATTGTTAATAAGAAAAGTTTTCATTGGGGCCACAAGAGGTGGTTTATGAGTTGCTGTCGTTAAAAGCCTAAAAGTAAATAAAAAAAAATATTTCGTAATTTCGCATGTGTTTGTATTATATTTTATCTAATACGTATACACATATGCATGCAAATAGTTATGTATGGATACAATTTGTATAGTAGTTCATAATTATTAGGGTCTTCAATCGGTTAATCGTATAATCAATCGAATAATTTAAAATGTAGCATTAACGAATACAACGGTTTTGAGGTATTTTTTTTTTTTCATACAAACCTTTGGACTTGGCTATAAGCGAGCTTAGTACATTTTTACTACTGTAATGGAACTTAAGGGAAGTTTGAGGGATTTAATTAAAAAATGTGAGGATTAGATTCAATGAGAGACGAACTTAAAATGCACTCACTTGGAAATTTTACTGATCAACCTCAGAAATATTTCCTTTACGTAATGTGCTGAACTTTGGAACTATTAAAAGTGTGGAGAGCTGTAAAATGTCAATACATGACTGGGTGGAGAATAAGAAGAAACGAATAATCGCTTAAGTCATAAATATTTGAACCAAGATTAACTTAGAAAATATCTTTCAGCTATTTTTATTTCATATTTTTGAAATAATTTTCTGATTTAGTTCAAGTACTGGAGCGTTTATTTTATTGGTTTTTTACAGACATAACCTCAAATTAATAAATGCTTGCAAAGTATTCACCCATATCATGAATATTTTTTCCTTAGTAATTCTTACTTATAGACTATATAAGTCCGGTTTCTCAATTGTGTTTGAGAATGTTTTTATAAAATTTTAAAAATTAAAATTGTTTAAATTTTTGATGATCTCTACGGGAATTTGGTCATTTGGAGTATGGATCCTTGGCTTTAATTTCCCTTTGGTACAAATGAGTGACAAACAAAAATGTGCCCACAAATGGCCAAATTCCCATAGAGTTCATCAAAATGTACACAATTTTAATTTTTAAAATTTTATAGAAAAATTCTCAAATACAATTGAGATATCGGACTTATGTAGTCTATAAGTATGGAACCTTGGCCTTAATTTCCCATTGGTACAAATGAGTGACAAACAAAAATGTGCCCACAAATGGCCAAATTCCTATAGAGTTCATCAGAATGTACACAATTTTAATTTTTAAAATTCTATAGAAAAATTCTCAAATACAATTGAGAAATCGGACTTATGTAGTCTATAAGTATGGAACCTTGGCCTTAATTTCCTATTGGTACAAATGAGTGACAAACAAAAATGTGCCCACAAATGGCCAAATTCCCATAGAGTTCATCAAAATGTAGTCAATTTTAATTTTTAAAATTTTATAGGAAAATTCTCAAATACAATTGAGAAATCGGACTTATGTAGTCTATAAGTATGGACCCTTGGCTTTAATTTCCCATTGGTCCAAATGAGTGACAAACAAAAATGTGTCCACGAATGGCCAAATTCCCATAAAATATGCCCACAAATGGCCAAATTCCCAAAGAGTTCATCAAAATGTAGTCAATTTTAATTTTTAAAATTTTATAGGAAAATTCTCAAATACAATTGAGAAATCGGACTTATGTAGTCTATAAGTATGGACCCTTGGCCTTAATTTCCCATTGGTACAAATGAGTGACAAACAAAAATGTGCCCACAAATGGCCAAATTCCCATAGAGTTCATCAAAATGTAGTCAATTTTAATTTTTAAAATTTTATAGGAAAATTCTCAAATACAATTGAGAAATCGGACTTATGTAGTCTATAAGTATGGACCCTTGGCTTTAATTTCCCATTGGTCCAAATGAGTGACAAACAAAAATGTGCCCACAAATGTCCAAATTCCCATAGAGTTCATCAAAATGTACACAATTTTAATTTTTTAAATTTTATAGAAAAATTCTCAAATACAATTGAGAAATCGGACTTATGTAGTCTATAAGTATGAAACCTTGGCCTTAAATTCCCATTGGTCCAAATGAGTGACAAACAAAAATGTGCCCACAAATGGACAAATTCCCATAGAGTTCATCAAAATGTAGTCAATTTTAATTTTTAAAATTTTATAGAAAAATTCACAAATACAATTGAGAAATCGGACTTATGTAGTCTATAAGTATGGACCCTTGGCTTTAATTTCCTATTGGTCCAAATGAGTGACAAACAAAAATGTGCCCACAAATGGCCAAATTCCCATAGAGTTCATCAAAATGTAGTCAATTTTAATTTTTAAAATTTTATAGAAAAATTCTCAAATACAATTGAGAAATCGGACTTATCTAGTCTATAAGTATGGCACCTTGGGCTTAATTTACCATTGGTCTAAATGAGTGACAAACAAAAATGTGCCCACAAATGGCCAAATTCCCATAGAGTTCATCAAAATGTACACAATTTTAATTTTTAAAATTTTGTAGAAAAATTCTCAAATACAATTGAGAAATCGGACTTATGTAGTCTATAAGTATGGAACCTTGGCCTTAATTTCCCATTGGTCCAAATGAGTGACAAACAAAAATGTGGCCACAAATGGCCAAATTCCCAAAGAGTTCATCAAAATGTACACAATTTTAATTTTTAAAATTTTATAGAAAAATTCTCAAATACAATTGAGAAATCGGACTTATCTAGTCTATAAGTATGGCACCTTGGCCTTAATTTACCATTGGTCTAAATGAGTGACAAACAAAAATGTGCCCACAAATGGCCAAATTCCCATAGAGTTCATCAAAATGTAGTCAATTTTAATTTTTAAAATTTTATAGGAAAATTCTCAAATACAATTGAGAAATCGGACTTATGTAGTCTATAAGTATGGACCCTTGGCTTTAATTTCCCATTGGTCCAAATGAGTGACAAACAAAAATGTGTCCACGAATGGCCAAATTCCCATAAAATATGCCCACAAATGGCCAAATTCCCAAAGAGTTCATCAAAATGTACACAATTTTAATTTTTTAAATTTTATAGAAAAATTCTCAAATACAATTGATAAATCGGACTTATGTAGTCTATAAGTATGGAACCTTGGCCTTAATTTCCCATTGGTCCAAATGAGTGACAAACAAAAATGTGCCCACTAATGGCCAAATTCCCATAGAGTTCATCAAAATGTACACAATTTTAATTTTGAAAATTTTATAGAAAAATTCTCAAATACAATTGAGAAATCGGACTTATGTAGTCTATAAGTATGAAACCTTGGCCTTAATTTCCCATTGGTCCAAATGAGTGACAAACAAAAATGTGCCCACAAATGGCCAAATTCCCATAGAGTTCATCAAAATGTACACAATTTTAATTTTTTAAATTTTATAGAAAAATTCTCAAATACAATTGAGAAATCGGACTTATGTAGTCTATAAGTATGAAACATTGGCCTTAAATTCCCATTGGTCCAAATGAGTGACAAACAAAAGTGTGCCCACAAATGGACAAATTCCCATAGAGTTCATCAAAATGTAGTCAATTTTAATTTTTAAAATTTTATAGAAAAATTCACAAATACAATTGAGAAATCGGACTTATGTAGTCTATAAGTATGGACCCTTGGCTTTAATTTCCTATTGGTCCAAATGAGTGACAAACAAAAATGTGCCCACAAATGGCCAAATTCCCATAGAGTTCATTAAAATGTAGTCAATTTTAATTTTTAAAATTTTATAGAAAAATTCTCAAATACAATTGAGAAATCGGACTTATGTAGTCTATAAGTATGGACCCTTGGCTTTAATTTCCTATTGGTCCAAATGAGTGACAAACAAAAATGTGCCCACAAATGGCCAAATTCCCATAGAGTTCATCAAAATGTACACAATTTTAATTTTTTAAATTTTATAGAAAAATTCTCAAATACAATTGAGAAATCGGACTTATGTAGTCTATAAGTATGAAACCTTGGCCTTAATTTCCCATTGGTCCAAATGAGTGACAAACAAAAATGTGCCCACAAATGGCCAAATTCCCATAGAGTTCATCAAAATGTACACAATTTTAATTTTTTAAATTTTATAGAAAAATTCTCAAATACAATTGAGAAATCGGACTTATGTAGTCTATAAGTATGAAACCTTGGCCTTAAATTCCCATTGGTCCAAATGAGTGACAAACAAAAATGTGCCCACAAATGGACAAATTCCCATAGAGTTCATCAAAATGTAGTCAATTTTAATTTTTAAAATTTTATAGAAAAATTCTCAAATACAATTGAGAAATCGGACTTATGTAGTCTATAAGTATGGACCCTTGGCTTTAATTTCCTATTGGTCCAAATGAGTGACAAACAAAAATGTGCCCACAAATGGCCAAATTCCCATAGAGTTCATCAAAATGTAGTCAATTTTAATTTTTAAAATTTTATAGAAAAATTCTCAAATACAATTGAGAAATCGGACTTATGTAGTCTATAAGTATGGACCCTTGGCTTTAATTTCCTATTGGTCCAAATGAGTGACAAACAAAAATGTGCCCACAAATGGCCAAATTCCCATAGAGTTCATCAAAATGTAGTCAATTTTAATTTTTAAAATTTTATAGAAAAATTCTCAAATACAATTGAGAAATCGGACTTATGTAGTCTATAAGTATGGACCCTTGGCTTTAATTTCCTATTGGTCCAAATGAGTGACAAACAAAAATGTGCCCACAAATGGCCAAATTCCCATAGAGTTCATCAAAATGTAGTCAATTTTAATTTTTAAAATTTTATAGAAAAATTCTCAAATACAATTGAGAAATCGGACTTATGTAGTCTATAAGTATGGACCCTTGGCTTTAATTTCCTATTGGTCCAAATGAGTGACAAACAAAAATGTGCCCACAAATGGCCAAATTCCCATAGAGTTCATCAAAATGTAGTCAATTTTAATTTTTAAAATTTTATAGAAAAATTCTCAAATACAATTGAGAAATCGGACTTATGTAGTCTATAAGTATGGACCCTTGGCTTTAATTTCCTATTGGTCCAAATGAGTGACAAACAAAAATGTGCCCACAAATGGCCAAATTCCCATAGAGTTCATCAAAATGTAGTCAATTTTAATTTTTAAAATTTTATAGAAAAATTCTCAAATACAATTGAGAAATCGGACTTATGTAGTCTATAAGTATGGACCCTTGGCTTTAATTTCCTATTGGTCCAAATGAGTGACAAACAAAAATGTGCCCACAAATGGCCAAATTCCCATAGAGTTCATCAAAATGTAGTCAATTTTAATTTTTAAAATTTTATAGAAAAATTCTCAAATACAATTGAGAAATCGGACTTATGTAGTCTATAAGTATGGACCCTTGGCTTTAATTTCCTATTGGTCCAAATGAGTGACAAACAAAAATGTGCCCACAAATGGACAAATTCCCATAGAGTTCATCAAAATGTAGTCAATTTTAATTTTTAAAATTTTATAGAAAAATTCTCAAATACAATTGAGAAATCGGACTTATGTAGTCTATAAGTATGGACTATTGGCTTTAATTTCCTATTGGTCCAAATGAGTAACAAACAAATATGTGCCCACTAATGGCCAAATTCCCACAGAGTTCATCAAAATGTACACAATTTTAATTTTTAAAATTTTATAGAAAAATTCTCAAATACAATTGAGAAATCGGATTAATGTAGTCTATAAGAATGAAACCTTGGCCTTAATTTCCCATTGGTCCAAATGAGTGACAAACAAAAATGTGCCCACAAATGGCCAAATTCCCATAGAGTTCATTAAAATGTACACAATTTTAATTTTTAAAATTTTATAGAAAAATTCTCAAATACAATTGAGAAATCATACTTATGTAGTCTATAAGTATGGACCCTTGGCTTTAATTTCCCATTGGTCCAAATGAGTGACAAACAAAAATGTGTCCACGAATGGCCAAATTCCCATAAAATATGCCCACAAATGGCCAAATTCCCAAAGAGTTCATCAAAATGTACACAATTTTAATTTTTAAAATTTTATAGAAAAATTCTCAAATACAGTTGAGAAATCGGAGTTATGTAGTCTATAAATATGGAACCTTGGCCTTAATTTCCCATTGGTCCAAATGAGTGACAAACAAAAATGTGCCCACAAATGGCCAAATTCCTATAGACTTCATCAAAATGTACAAATTTTAATTTTTAAAATTTTATAGAAAAATTCTCAAATACAATTGAGAAATCGGACTTATGTAGTCTATAAGTATGGACCCTTGGCTTTAATTTCCCATTGGTCCAAATGAGTGAAAAACAAAAATGTGTCCACGAGTGGCCAAATTCCCATAAAATATGCCCACAAATGGCCAAATTCCCAAAGAGTTCATCAAAATGTACACAATTTTAATTTTTAAAATTTTATAGAAAAATTCTCAAATACAGTTGAGAAATCGGACTTATGTAGTCTATAAGTATGGAACCTTGGCCTTAATTTCCCATTGGTCCAAATGAGTGACAAACAAATATGTGCCCACTAATGGCCAAATTCCCATAGAGTTCATCAAAATGTACACAATTTTAATTTTTAAAATTTTATAGAAAAATTCTCAAATACAATTGAGAAATCGGACTTATGTAGTCTATAAGTATGGAACCTTGGCCTTAATTTCCCATTGGTCCAAATGAGTGACAAACAAAAATGTGCCCACAAATGGCCAAATTCCCAAAGAGTTCATCAAAATGTACACAATTTTAATTTTTAAAATTTTATAGAAAAATTCTCAAATACAATTGAGAAATCGGACTTATCTAGTCTATAAGTATGGCACCTTGGCCTTAATTTTCCATTGGTCTAAATGAGTGACAAACAAAAATGTGCCCACAAATGGCCAAATTCCCACAGAGTTCATCAAAATGTACACAATTTTAATTTTTAAAATTTTATAGAAAAATTCTCAAATACAATTGAGAAATCGGACTTATGTAGTCTATAAGTATGGAACCTTGGCCGTAATTTCCCATTGGTCCAAATGAGTGACAAACAAAAATATGCCCACAAATGGCCAAATTCCCAAAGAGTTCATCAAAATGTACACAATTTTAATTTTTAAAATTTTATAGAAAAATTCTCAAATACAATTGAGAAATCGGACTTATGTAGTCTATAAGTATGGACCCTTGGCTTTAATTTCCCATTGGTCCAAATGAGTGACAAACAAAAATGTGTCCACGAATGGCCAAATTCCCATAAAATATGCCCCCAAATGGCCAAATTCCCAAAGAGTTCATCAAAATGTACACAATTTTAATTTTTAAAATTTTATAGAAAAATTCTCAAATACAGTTGAGAAATCGGACTTATGTAGTCTATAAGTATGGAACCTTGGCCTTAATTTCCCATTGGTCCAAATGAGTGACAAACAAAAATGTGCCCACAAATGGCCAAATTCCCATAGAGTTCATCAAAATGTACACAATTTTAATTTTTAAAATTTTATCGAAAAATTCTCAAATACAATTGAGAAATCGGACTTATCTAGTCTATAAGTATGGCACCTTGGCCTTAATTTACCATTGGTCTAAATGAGTGACAAACAAAAATGTGCCCACAAATGGCCAAATTCCCATAGAGTTCATCAAAATGTAGTCAATTTTAATTTTTAAAATTTTATAGAAAAATTCTCAAATACAATTGAGAAATCGGACTTATGTAGTCTATAAGTATGGACTATTGGCTTTAATTTCCTAATGGTCTAAATGAGTGACAAACAAAAATGTGCCCACTAATGGCCAAATTCCCATAGAGTTCATCAAAATGTACACAATTTTAATTTTTAAAATTTTATAGAAAAATTCTCAAATACAATTGAGAAATCGGATTAATGTAGTCTATAAGAATGAAACCTTGGCCTTAATTTCCCATTGGTCCAAATGAGTGACAAACAAAAATGTGCCCACAAATGGCCAAATTCCCATAGAGTTCATTAAAATGTACACAATTTTAATTTTTAAAATTTTATAGAAAAATTCTCAAATACAATTGAGAAATCGGACTTATGTAGTCTATAAGTATGGACCCTTGGCTTTAATTTCCCATTGGTCCAAATGAGTGACAAACAAAAATGTGTCCACGAATGGCCAAATTCCCATAAAATATGCCCACAAATGGCCAAATTCCCAAAGAGTTCATCAAAATGTACACAATTTTAATTTTTAAAATTTTATTGAAAAATTCTCAAATACAGTTGAGAAATCGGACTTATGTAGTCTATAAGTATGGAACCTTGGCCTTAATTTCCCATTGGTCCAAATGAGTGACAAACAAAAATGTGCCCACAAATGGCCAAATTCCCATAGAGTTCATCAAAATGTACACAATTTTAATTTTTAAAATTTTATAGAAAAATTCTCAAATACAATTGAGAAATCGGACTTATGTAGTCTATAAGTATGGACCCTTGGCTTTAATTTCCCATTGGTCCAAATGAGTGACAAACAAAAATGTGCCCACAAATGGCCAAATTCCCATAAAATATGCCCACAAATGGCCAAATTCCTATAGACTTCATCAAAATGTACAAATTTTAATTTTTAAAATTTTATAGAAAAATTCTCAAATACAATTGAGAAATCGGACTTATGTAGTCTATAAGTATGGACCGTTGGCTTTAATTTCCCATTGGTCCAAATGAGTGACAAACAAAAATGTGTCCACGAATGGCCAAATTCCCATAAAATATGCCCACAAATGGCCAAATTCCCAAAGAGTTCATCAAAATGTACACAATTTTAATTTTTAAAATTTTATAGAAAAATTCTCAAATACAGTTGAGAAATCGGACTTATGTAGTCTATAAGTATGGAACCTTGGCCTTAATTTCCCATTGGTCCAAATGAGTGACAAACAAAAATGTGCCCACAAATGGCCAAATTCCCAAAGAGTTCATCAAAATGTACACAATTTTAATTTTTAAAATTTTATAGAAAAATTCTCAAATACAATTGAGAAATCGGACTTATCTAGTCTATAAGTATGGCACCTTGGCCTTAATTTCCCATTGGTCTAAATGAGTGACAAACAAAAATGTGCCCACAAATGGCCAAATTCCCATAGAGTTCATCAAAATGTACACAATTTTAATTTTTAAAATTTTATAGAAAAATTCTCAAATACAATTGAGAAATCGGACTTATGTAGTCTATAAGTATGGAACCTTGGCCGTAATTTCCCATTGGTCCAAATGAGTGACAAACAAAAATGTGCCCACAAATGGCCAAATTCCCAAAGAGTTCATCAAAATGTACACAATTTTAATTTTTAAAATTTTATAGAAAAATTCTCAAATACAATTGAGAAATCGGACTTATCTAGTCTATAAGTATGGCACCTTGGCCTTAATTTACCATTGGTCTAAATGAGTGACAAACAAAAATGTGCCCACAAATGGCCAAATTCCCATAGAGTTCATCAAAATGTAGTCAATTTTAATTTTTAAAATTTTATAGAAAAATTCTCAAATACAATTGAGAAATCGGACTTATGTAGTCTATAAGTATGGACCCTTGGCTTTAATTTCCTATTGGTCCAAATGAGTGACAAACAAAAATGTGCCCACAAATGGACAAATTCCCATAGAGTTCATTAAAATGTAGTCAATTTTAATTTTTAAAATTTTATAGAAAAATTCTCAAATACAATTGAGAAATCGGACTTATGTAGTCTATAAGTATGGACCCTTGGCTTTAATTTTCTATTGGTCCAAATGAGTGACAAACAAAATAGTGCCCACTAATGGCCAAATTCCCATAGAGTTCATCAAAATGTACACAATATTAATTTTTAAAATTTTATAGAAAAATTCTCAAATACAATTGAGAAATCGGATTAATGTAGTCTATAAGAATGAAACCTTGGCCTTAATTTCCCATTGGTCCAAATGAGTGACAAACAAAAATGTGCCCACAAATGGCCAAATTCCCATAGAGTTCATTAAAATGTACACAATTTTAATTTTTAAAATTTTATAGAAAAATTCTCAAATACAATTGAGAAATCGGACTTATGTAGTCTATAAGTATGGACCCTTGGCTTTAATTTCCCATTGGTCCAAATGAGTGACAAACAAAAATGTGTCCACGAATGGCCAAATTCCCATAAAATATGCCCACAAATGGCCAAATTCCGAAAGAGTTCATCAAAATGTATACAATTTTAATTTTTTAAATTTTATAGAAAAATTCTCAAATACAGTTGAGAAATCGGACTTATGTAGTCTATAAGTATGGAACCTTGGCCTTAATTTCCCATTGGTCCAAATGAGTGACAAACAAAAATGTGCCCACAAATGGCCAAATTCCCATAGAGTTCATCAAAATGTACACAATTTTAATTTTTAAAATTTTATAGAAAAATTCTCAAATACAATTGAGAAATCGGACTTATGTAGTCTATAAGTATGGACCCTTGGCTTTAATTTCCCATTGGTCCAAATGAGTGACAAACAAAAATGTGCCCACAAATGGCCAAATTCCCATAAAATATGCCCACAAATGGCCAAATTCCTATAGACTTCATCAAAATGTACAAATTTTAATTTTTAAAATTTTATAGAAAAATTCTCAAATACAATTGAGAAATCGGACTTATGTAGTCTATAAGTATGGACCGTTGGCTTTAATTTCCCATTGGTCCAAATGAGTGACAAACAAAAATGTGTCCACGAATGGCCAAATTCCCATAAAATATGCCCACAAATGGCCAAATTCCCAAAGAGTTCATCAAAATGTACACAATTTTAATTTTTAAAATTTTATAGAAAAATTCTCAAATACAGTTGAGAAATCGGACTTATGTAGTCTATAAGTATGGAACCTTGGCCTTAATTTCCCATTGGTCCAAATGAGTGACAAACAAAAATGTGCCCACAAATGGCCAAATTCCCAAAGAGTTCATCAAAATGTACACAATTTTAATTTTTAAAATTTTATAGAAAAATTCTCAAATACAATTGAGAAATCGGACTTATCTAGTCTATAAGTATGGCACCTTGGCCTTAATTTCCTATTGGTCTAAATGAGTGACAAACAAAAATGTGCCCACAAATGGCCAAATTCCCATAGAGTTCATCAAAATGTACACAATTTTAATTTTTAAAATTTTATAGAAAAATTCTCAAATACAATTGAGAAATCGGACTTATGTAGTCTATAAGTATGGAACCTTGGCCGTAATTTCCCATTGGTCCAAATGAGTGACAAACAAAAATGTGCCCACAAATGGCCAAATTCCCAAAGAGTTCATCAAAATGTACACAATTTTAATTTTTAAAATTTTATAGAAAAATTCTCAAATACAATTGAGAAATCGGACTTATCTAGTCTATAAGTATGGCACCTTGGCCTTAATTTACCATTGGTCTAAATGAGTGACAAACAAAAATGTGCCCACAAATGGCCAAATTCCCATAGAGTTCATCAAAATGTAGTCAATTTTAATTTTTAAAATATTATAGAAAAATTCTCAAATACAATTGAGAAATCGGACTTATGTAGTCTATAAGTATGGACCCTTGGCTTTAATTTCCTATTGGTCCAAATGAGTGACAAACAAAAATGTGCCCACAAATGGACAAATTCCCATAGAGTTCATTAAAATGTAGTCAATTTTAATTTTTAAAATTTTATAGAAAAATTCTCAAATACAATTGAGAAATCGGACTTATGTAGTCTATAAGTATGGACCCTTGGCTTTAATTTCCTATTGGTCCAAATGAGTGACAAACAAAATAGTGCCCACTAATGGCCAAATTCCCATAGAGTTCATCAAAATGTACACAATATTAATTTTTAAAATTTTATAGAAAAATTCTCAAATACAATTGAGAAATCGGATTAATGTAGTCTATAAGAATGAAACCTTGGCCTTAATTTCCCATTGGTCCAAATGAGTGACAAACAAAAATGTGCCCACAAATGGCCAAATTCCCATAGAGTTCATTAAAATGTACACAATTTTAATTTTTAAAATTTTATAGAAAAATTCTCAAATACAATTGAGAAATCGGACTTATGTAGTCTATAAGTATGGACCCTTGGCTTTAATTTCCCATTGGTCCAAATGAGTGACAAACAAAAATGTGTCCACGAATGGCCAAATTCCCATAAAATATGCCCACAAATGGCCAAATTCCGAAAGAGTTCATCAAAATGTATACAATTTTAATTTTTTAAATTTTATAGAAAAATACTCAAATACAGTTGAGAAATCGGACTTATGTAGTCTATAAGTATGGAACCTTGGCCTTAATTTCCCATTGGTCCAAATGAGTGACAAACAAAAATGTGCCCACAAATGGCCAAATTCCCATAATGTACACAATTTTAATTTTTAAAATTTTATAGAAAAATTCTCAAATACAATTGAGAAATCGGACTTATGTAGTCTATAAGTATGGACCCTTGGCTTTAATTTCCCATTGGTCCAAATGAGTGACAAACAAAAATGTGTCCACGAATGGCCAAATTCCCATAAAATATGCCCACAAATGGCCAAATTCCGAAAGAGTTCATCAAAATGTATACAATTTTAATTTTTTAAATTTTATAGAAAAATACTCAAATACAGTTGAGAAATCGGACTTATGTAGTCTATAAGTATGGACCGTTGGCTTTAATTTCCCATTGGTCCAAATGAGTGACAAACAAAAATGTGTCCACGAATGGCCAAATTCCCATAAAATATGCCCACAAATGGCCAAATTCCCAGAGAGTTCATCAAAATGTACACAATTTTAATTTTTAAAATTTTATAGAAAAATTCTCAAATACAGTTGAGAAATCGGACTTATGAAGTCTATAAGTATGGATCCTTGGCCTTAATTTCCCATTGGTCCAAATGAGTGACAAACAAAAATGTGCCCACAAATGGCCAAATTCCCATAATGTACACAATTTTAATTTTTAAAATTTTATAGAAAAATTCTCAAATACAATTGAGAAATCGGACTTATCTAGTCTATAAGTATGGCACCTTGGCCTTAATTTCCCATTGGTCTAAATGAGTGACAAACAAAAATGTGCCCACAAATGGCCAAATTCCCATAGAGTTCATCAAAATGTACACAATTTTAATTTTTAAAATTTTATAGAAAAATTCTCAAATACAATTGAGAAATCGGACTTATCTAGTCTATAAGTATGGAACCTTGGCCGTAATTTCCCATTGGTCCAAATGAGTGACAAACAAAAATGTGCCCACAAATGGCCAAATTCCCAAAGAGTTCATCAAAATGTACACAATTTTAATTTTTAAAATTTTATAGAAAAATTCTCAAATACAATTGAGAAATCGGACTTATCTAGTCTATAAGTATGGCACCTTGGCCTTAATTTACCATTGGTCTAAATGAGTGACACACAAAAATGTGCCCACAAATGGCCAAATTCCCATAGAGTTCATCAAAATGTAGTCAATTTTAATTTTTAAAATTTTATAGAAAAATTCTCAAATACAATTGAGAAATCGGACTTATGTAGTCTATAAGTATGGACTATTGGCTTTAATTTCCTATTGGTCCAAATGAGTGACAAACAAAAATGTGTCCACTAATGGCCAAATTCCCATAGAGTTCATTAAAATGTACACAATTTTAATTTTTAAAATTTTATAGAAAAATTCTCAAATACAATTGAGAAATCGGACTTATGTAGTCTATAAGTATGGACCCTTGGCTTTAATTTCCCATTGGTCCAAATGAGTGACAAACAAAAATGTGTCCACGAATGGCCAAATTCCCATAAAATATGCCCACAAATGGCCAAATTCCCAAAGAGTTCATCAAAATGTACACAATTTTAATTTTTAAAATTTTATAGAAAAATTCTCAAATACAGTTGAGAAATCGGACTTATGTTGTCTATAAATATGGAACCTTGGCCTTAATTTCCCATTGGTCCAAATGAGTGACAAACAAAAATGTGCCCACAAATGGCCAAATTCCTATAGACTTCATCAAAATGTACACAATTTTAATTTTTAAAATTTTATAGAAAAATTCTTAAATACAATTGAGAAATCGGACTTATGTAGTCTATAAGTATGGTCCCTTGGCTTTAATTTCCCATTGGTCCAAATGAGTGACAAACAAAAATGTGTCCACGAATGGCCAAATTCCCATAAAATATGCCCACAAATGGCCAAATTCCCAAAGAGTTCATCAAAATGTACACAATTTTAATTTTTAAAATTTTATAGAAAAATTCTCAAATACAATTGAGAAATCGGACTTATCTAGTCTATAAGTATGGCACCTTGGCCTTAATTTCCTATTGGTCTAAATGAGTGACAAACAAAAATGTGCCCACAAATGGCCAAATTCCCATAGAGTTCATCAAAATGTACACAATTTTAATTTTTAAAATTTTATAGAAAAATTCTCAAATACAATTGAGAAATCGGACTTATGTAGTCTATAAGTATGGAACCTTGGCCGTAATTTCCCATTGGTCCAAATGAGTGACAAACAAAAATGTGCCCACAAATGGCCAAATTCCCAAAGAGTTCATCAAAATGTACACAATTTTAATTTTTAAAATTTTATAGAAAAATTCTCAAATACAATTGAGAAATCGGACTTATCTAGTCTATAAGTATGGCACCTTGGCCTTAATTTACCATTGGTCTAAATGAGTGACAAACAAAAATGTGCCCACAAATGGCCAAATTCCCATAGAGTTCATCAAAATGTAGTCAATTTTAATTTTTAAAATATTATAGAAAAATTCTCAAATACAATTGAGAAATCGGACTTATGTAGTCTATAAGTATGGACCCTTGGCTTTAATTTCCTATTGGTCCAAATGAGTGACAAACAAAAATGTGCCCACAAATGGACAAATTCCCATAGAGTTCATTAAAATGTAGTCAATTTTAATTTTTAAAATTTTATAGAAAAATTCTCAAATACAATTGAGAAATCGGACTTATGTAGTCTATAAGTATGGACCCTTGGCTTTAATTTCCTATTGGTCCAAATGAGTGACAAACAAAATAGTGCCCACTAATGGCCAAATTCCCATAGAGTTCATCAAAATGTACACAATATTAATTTTTAAAATTTTATAGAAAAATTCTCAAATACAATTGAGAAATCGGATTAATGTAGTCTATAAGAATGAAACCTTGGCCTTAATTTCCCATTGGTCCAAATGAGTGACAAACAAAAATGTGCCCACAAATGGCCAAATTCCCATAGAGTTCATTAAAATGTACACAATTTTAATTTTTAAAATTTTATAGAAAAATTCTCAAATACAATTGAGAAATCGGACTTATGTAGTCTATAAGTATGGACCCTTGGCTTTAATTTCCCATTGGTCCAAATGAGTGACAAACAAAAATGTGTCCACGAATGGCCAAATTCCCATAAAATATGCCCACAAATGGCCAAATTCCGAAAGAGTTCATCAAAATGTATACAATTTTAATTTTTTAAATTTTATAGAAAAATACTCAAATACAGTTGAGAAATCGGACTTATGTAGTCTATAAGTATGGAACCTTGGCCTTAATTTCCCATTGGTCCAAATGAGTGACAAACAAAAATGTGCCCACAAATGGCCAAATTCCCATAATGTACACAATTTTAATTTTTAAAATTTTATAGAAAAATTCTCAAATACAATTGAGAAATCGGACTTATGTAGTCTATAAGTATGGACCCTTGGCTTTAATTTCCCATTGGTCCAAATGAGTGACAAACAAAAATGTGTCCACGAATGGCCAAATTCCCATAAAATATGCCCACAAATGGCCAAATTCCGAAAGAGTTCATCAAAATGTATACAATTTTAATTTTTTAAATTTTATAGAAAAATACTCAAATACAGTTGAGAAATCGGACTTATGTAGTCTATAAGTATGGACCGTTGGCTTTAATTTCCCATTGGTCCAAATGAGTGACAAACAAAAATGTGTCCACGAATGGCCAAATTCCCATAAAATATGCCCACAAATGGCCAAATTCCCAAAGAGTTCATCAAAATGTACACAATTTTAATTTTTAAAATTTTATAGAAAAATTCTCAAATACAGTTGAGAAATCGGACTTATGTAGTCTATAAGTATGGATCCTTGGCCTTAATTTCCCATTGGTCCAAATGAGTGACAAACAAAAATGTGCCCACAAATGGCCAAATTCCCATAATGTACACAATTTTAATTTTTAAAATTTTATAGAAAAATTCTCAAATACAATTGAGAAATCGGACTTATCTAGTCTATAAGTATGGCACCTTGGCCTTAATTTCCCATTGGTCTAAATGAGTGACAAACAAAAATGTGCCCACAAATGGCCAAATTCCCATAGAGTTCATCAAAATGTACACAATTTTAATTTTTAAAATTTTATAGAAAAATTCTCAAATACAATTGAGAAATCGGACTTATCTAGTCTATAAGTATGGAACCTTGGCCGTAATTTCCCATTGGTCCAAATGAGTGACAAACAAAAATGTGCCCACAAATGGCCAAATTCCCAAAGAGTTCATCAAAATGTACACAATTTTAATTTTTAAAATTTTATAGAAAAATTCTCAAATACAATTGAGAAATCGGACTTATCTAGTCTATAAGTATGGCACCTTGGCCTTAATTTACCATTGGTCTAAATGAGTGACAAACAAAAATGTGCCCACAAATGGCCAAATTCCCATAGAGTTCATCAAAATGTAGTCAATTTTAATTTTTAAAATTTTATAGAAAAATTCTCAAATACAGGGTGGCCCAGAAAGACCGAAGTGGTGTGAATTCCTTATAACTTTTTTATTATAATTTTTTTTTTCTTTTCTTTTCAGTATTTTGTAAAGAAGACTTGGATAATTTATAATGGAGCAATACACAATTGAACAACGTGCCCAAATTGTTGAAATTTACTTTTCAAATCAACGGTCCATTGTGTTGACTCAGCGTGCATACCGTCGTCAATTTAATGTGCGGGTTGCACCCTCTCAGTCAACAATAAACCGTCTGGTTGCAAATTTTCGAGAACAAGGAGCAGTAAGGAACCTTCCTGGTCCCGGCAGACACCGAACTGTCCACACGGCTGACAATATTCAAGTGGTACAGGAGAGTATTCGGGAGGATCCAGAAACATCAACCAGAAGACGTTCGTCACAACTGGGCCTCTCAAGAACGTCGCTGCAGCGAATTTTGCACACCATAGGATTGTTTCCATACAAAATTCAACTTGTCCAAGAATTGAAACCAACAGATTACCAGCAACGACTTGACTATGCAATTTATTTCCAGCAAAAAGCACAAGAGAATCCAAATTTTATTCATAACTTAATAATGAGTGACGAAGCCCATTTTCAATTAAATGGGTTCGTTAACAAGCAAAACTGTAGGATATGGGCTACGGAAAACCCGAGAGTACTTCATCAACGACAATTGCACCCAGTTAAGTGTACCGTTTGGTGCGGTGTTTCTTCAGAAAGGATCATTGGCCCATTTTTTTTTGAAAATGAACAAGGTGTCGCCATTTCCGTCAATGGTGATCGATATCGGGCCATGTTGCAAAATTTTGTAAGGCCAGCCGTGGAAAACCATCCGCAAATATGGTTCCAGCAGGATGGAGCCACAGCGCACACTGCGAGGGCCACAATGACTCTTTTACGCGACATCTTTGGTGAAAGAATAATTTCTCGTAACAGCAATTTTAATTGGCCTCCGCGTTCCCCGGATTTAACCGCTCCAGACTGTTTTCTTTGGGGCTATTTAAAAGGAAAAGTTTATGTTAATAAGCCTAGGACTATTGAGGAGTTAAAAACCAATATTCGAGAAGAAATTAACAACATACCACCGGAAGTTTTGCGAAAGGTCATGGAAAATGTGTTGGAAAGAGCACATTTGTGCGAAGCAGAATATGGCCACCACTTGCGGGATATCATTTTTAATAACTAATCCAAAAATATTCCCCATAAATTTAATGTATTTAAAAAAAAAAAATTAAAAAAATATCTCTTAAATAAAAAGTTATAAGCAATTCACACCACTTCGGTCTTTCTGGGCCACCCTGTACAATTGAGAAATCGGACTTATGTAGTCTATAAGTATGGACTATTGGCTTTAATTTCCTATTGGTCCAAATGAGTGACAAACAAAAATGTGTCCACTAATGGCCAAATTCCCATAGAGTTCATCAAAATGTACACAATTTTAATTTTTAAAATTTTATAGAAAAATTCTCAAATACAATTGAGAAATCGGATTAATGTAGTCTATAAGAATGAAACCTTGGCCTTAATTTCCCATTGGTCCAAATGAGTGACAAACAAAAATGTGCCCACAAATGGCCAAATTCCCATAGAGTTCATTAAAATGTACACAATTTTAATTTTTAAAATTTTATAGAAAAATTCTCAAATACAATTGAGAAATCGGACTTATGTAGTCTATAAGTATGGACCCTTGGCTTTAATTTCCCATTGGTCCAAATGAGTGACAAACAAAAATGTGTCCACGAATGGCCAAATTCCCATAAAATATGCCCACAAATGGCCAAATTCCCAAAGAGTTCATCAAAATGTACACAATTTTAATTTTTAAAATTTTATAGAAAAATTCTCAAATACAGTTGAGAAATCGGACTTATGTTGTCTATAAATATGGAACCTTGGCCTTAATTTCCCATTGGTCCAAATGAGTGACAAACAAAAATGTGCCCACAAATGGCCAAATTCCTATAGACTTCATCAAAATGTACACAATTTTAATTTTTAAAATTTTATAGAAAAATTCTCAAATACAATTGAGAAATCGGACTTATGTAGTCTATAAGTATGGTCCCTTGGCTTTAATTTCCCATTGGTCCAAATGAGTGACAAACAAAAATGTGTCCACGAATGGCCAAATTCCCATAAAATATGCCCACAAATGGCCAAATTCCCAAAGAGTTCATCAAAATGTACACAATTTTAATTTTTAAAATTTTATAGAAAAATTCTCAAATACAGTTGAGAAATCGGACTTATGTAGTCTATAAGAATGAAACCTTGGCCTTAATTTCCCATTGGTCCAAATGAGTGACAAACAAATATGTGCCCGCAAATGGCCAAATTCCCATAGAGTTCATCAAAATGTACACAATTTTAATTTTTAAAATTTTATAGAAAAATTCTCAAATACAATTGAGAAATCGGACTTATGTAGTCTATAAGTATGGACCCTTGGCTTTAATTTCCCATTGGTCCAAATGAGTGACAAACAAAAATGTGCCCACAAATGGCCAAATTCCCATAAAATATGCCCACAAATGGCCAAATTCCCATAAAATATGCCCACAAATGGCCAAATTCCTATAGACTTCATCAAAATGTACACAATTTTAATTTTTAAAATTTTATAGAAAAATTCTCAAATACAATTGAGAAATCGGACTTATGTAGTCTATAAGTATGGACCCTTGGCTTTAATTTCCCATTGGTCCAAATGAGTGACAAACAAAAATGTGTCCACGAATGGCCAAATTCCCATAAAATATGTCCACAAATGGCCAAATTCCCAAAGAGTTCATCAAAATGTACACAATTTAAATTTTTAAAATTTTATAAAAAAATTCTCAAATACAGTTGAGAAATCGGACTTATGTAGTCTATAAGTATGGAACCTTGGCCTTAATTTCCCATTGGTCCAAATGAGTGACAAACAAAAATGTGCCCACAAATGGCCAAATTCCCATAAAATATGCCCACAAATGGCCAAATTCCCAAAGAGTTCATCAAAATGTACACAATTTTAATTTTTAAAATTTTATAGAAAAATTCTCAAATACAGTTGAGAAATCGGACTTATGTAGTCTATAAGTATGGAACCTTGGCCTTAATTTCCCATTGGTCCAAATGAGTGACAAACAAAAATGTGCCCACAAATGGCCAAATTCCCATAGAGTTCATCAAAATGTACACAATTTTAATTTTTAAAATTTTATAGAAAAATTCTCAAATACAATTGAGAAATCGGACTTATGTAGTCTATAAGTATGGACCCTTGGCTTTAATTTCCCATTGGTCCAAATGAGTGACAAACAAAAATGTGCCCACAAATGGCCAAATTCCTATAAAATATGCCCATAAATGGCCAAATTCCTATAGACTTCATCAAAATGTACACAATTTTAATTTTTAAAATTTTATAGAAAAATTCTCAAATACAATTGAGAAATCGGACTTATGTAGTCTATAAGTATGGACCCTTGGCTTTAATTTCCCATTGGTCCAAATGAGTGACAAACAAAAATGTGTCCACGAATGGCCAAATTCCCATAAAATATGCCCACAAATGGCCAAATTCCCAAAGAGTTCATCAAAATGTACACAATTTTAATTTTTAAAATTTTATAGAAAAATTCTCAAATACAGTTGAGAAATCGGACTTATGTAGTCTATAAGTATGGACCCTTGGCTTTAATTTCCTATTGGTCCAAATGAGTGACAAACAAAAATGTGCCCACAAATGGACAAATTCCCATAGAGTTCATAAAAATCTAGTCAATTTTAATTTTTAAAATTTTATAGAAAAATTCTCAAATACAATTGAGAAATCGGACTTATGTAGTCTATAAGTATGGACCCTTGGCTTTAATTTCCTATTGGTCCAAATGAGTGACAAACAAAAATGTGCCCACAAATGGCCAAATTCCTATAGACTTCATCAAAATGTACACAATTTTAATTTTTAAAATTTTATAGAAAAATTCTCAAATACAATTGAGAAATCGGACTTATGTAGTCTATAAGTATGGACCCTTGGCTTTAATTTCCCATTGGTCCAAATGAGTGACAAACAAAAATGTGCCCACAAATGGCCAAATTCCCATAAAATATGCCCACAAAAGGCCAAATTCCCAAAGAGTTCATCAAAATGTACACAATTTTAATTTTTAAAATTTTATAGAAAAATTCTCAAATACAATTGAGAAATCGGACTTATGTAGTCTATAAGTATGGACTATTGGCTTTAATTTCCCATTGGTCCAAATGAGTGACAAACAAAATAGTGCCCACTAATGGCCAAATTCCCATAGAGTTCATCAAAATGTACACAATATTAATTTTTAAAATTTTATAGAAAAATTCTCAAATACAATTGAGAAATCGGACTTATCTAGTCTATAAGTATGGAACCTTGGCCGTAATTTCCCATTGGTCCAAATGAGTGACAAACAAAAATGTGCCCACAAATGGCCAAATTCCCAAAGAGTTCATCAAAATGTACACAATTTTAATTTTTAAAATTTTATAGAAAAATTCTCAAATACAATTGAGAAATCGGACTTATCTAGTCTATAAGTCTGGAACCTTGGCCGTAATTTCCCATTGGTCCAAATGAGTGACAAACAAAAATGTGCCCACAAATGGCCAAATTCCCAAAGAGTTCATCAAAATGTACACAATATTAATTTTTAAAATTTTATAGAAAAATTCTCAAATACAATTGAGAAATCGGACTTATCTAGTCTATAAGTATGGAACCTTGGCCGTAATTTCCCATTGGTCCAAATGAGTGACAAACAAAAATGTGCCCACTAATGGCCAAATTCCCATAGAGTTCATCAAAATGTACACAATTTTAATTTTTAAAATTTTATAGAAAAATTCTCAAATACAATTGAGAAATCGGATTAATGTAGTCTATAAGAATGAAACCTTGGCCTTAATTTCCCATTGGTCCAAATGAGTGACAAACAAAAATGTGCCCACAAATGGCCAAATTCCCATAGAGTTCATTAAAATGTACACAATTTTAATTTTTAAAATTTTATAGAAAAATTCTCAAATACAATTGAGAAATCGGACTTATGTAGTCTATAAGTATGGACCCTTGGCTTTAATTTCCCATTGGTCCAAATGAGTGACAAACAAAAATGTGCCCACAAATGGCCAAATTCCCAAAGAGTTCATCAAAATGTACACAATTTTAATTTTTAAAATTTTATAGAAAAATTCTCAAATACAATTGAGAAATCGGACTTATCTAGTCTATAAGTATGGCACCTTGGCCTTAATTTACCATTGGTCTAAATGAGTGACAAACAAAAATGTGCCCACAAATGGCCAAATTCCCATAGAGTTCATCAAAATGTAGTCAATTTTAATTTTTAAAAT
Source organism: Lypha dubia (assembly GCA_947311025.1). NCBI lineage: Eukaryota > Metazoa > Arthropoda > Insecta > Diptera > Tachinidae > Lypha > Lypha dubia. The sequence continues at coordinate 56,490,442 of OX371264.1, forward strand.
ATTATAGAAAAATTCTCAAATACAATTGAGAAATCGGACTTATGTAGTCTATAAGTATGGACCCTTGGCTTTAATTTCCTATTGGTCCAAATGAGTGACAAACAAAAATGTGCCCACAAATGGACAAATTCCCATAGAGTTCATTAAAATGTAGTCAATTTTAATTTTTAAAATTTTATAGAAAAATTCTCAAATACAATTGAGAAATCGGACTTATGTAGTCTATAAGTATGGACCCTTGGCTTTAATTTCCTATTGGTCCAAATGAGTGACAAACAAAATAGTGCCCACTAATGGCCAAATTCCCATAGAGTTCATCAAAATGTACACAATATTAATTTTTAAAATTTTATAGAAAAATTCTCAAATACAATTGATAAATCGGATTAATGTAGTCTATAAGAATGAAACCTTGGCCTTAATTTCCCATTGGTCCAAATGAGTGACAAACAAAAATGTGCCCACAAATGGCCAAATTCCCATAGAGTTCATTAAAATGTACACAATTTTAATTTTTAAAATTTTATAGAAAAATTCTCAAATACAATTGAGAAATCGGACTTATGTAGTCTATAAGTATGGACCCTTGGCTTTAATTTCCCATTGGTCCAAATGAGTGACAAACAAAAATGTGTCCACGAATGGCCAAATTCCCATAAAATATGCCCACAAATGGCCAAATTCCGAAAGAGTTCATCAAAATGTATACAATTTTAATTTTTTAAATTTTATAGAAAAATACTCAAATACAGTTGAGAAATCGGACTTATGTAGTCTATAAGTATGGAACCTTGGCCTTAATTTCCCATTGGTCCAAATGAGTGACAAACAAAAATGTGCCCACAAATGGCCAAATTCCCATAATGTACACAATTTTAATTTTTAAAATTTTATAGAAAAATACTCAAATACAGTTGAGAAATCGGACTTATGTAGTCTATAAGTATGGACCGTTGGCTTTAATTTCCCATTGGTCCAAATGAGTGACAATTAAAAATGTGTCCACGAATGGCCAAATTCCCATAAAATATGCCCACAAATGGCCAAATTCCCAAAGAGTTCATCAAAATGTACACAATTTTAATTTTTAAAATTTTATAGAAAAATTCTCAAATACAGTTGAGAAATCGGACTTATGTAGTCTATAAGTATGGATCCTTGGCCTTAATTTCCCATTGGTCCAAATGAGTGACAAACAAAAATGTGCCCACAAATGGCCAAATTCCCATAATGTACACAATTTTAATTTTTAAAATTTTATAGAAAAATTCTCAAATACAATTGAGAAATCGGACTTATCTAGTCTATAAGTATGGCACCTTGGCCTTAATTTCCCATTGGTCTAAATGAGTGACAAACAAAAATGTGCCCACAAATGGCCAAATTCCCATAGAGTTCATCAAAATGTACACAATTTTAATTTTTAAAATTTTATAGAAAAATTCTCAAATACAATTGAGAAATCGGACTTATCTAGTCTATAAGTATGGAACCTTGGCCGTAATTTCCCATTGGTCCAAATGAGTGACAAACAAAAATGTGCCCACAAATGGCCAAATTCCCAAAGAGTTCATCAAAATGTACACAATTTTAATTTTTAAAATTTTATAGAAAAATTCTCAAATACAATTGAGAAATCGGACTTATCTAGTCTATAAGTATGGAACCTTGGCCGTAATTTCCCATTGGTCCAAATGAGTGACAAACAAAAATGTGCCCACAAATGGCCAAATTCCCATAGAGTTCATCAAAATGTAGTCAATTTTAATTTTTAAAATTTTATAGAAAAATTCTCAAATACAATTGAGAAATCGGACTTATGTAGTCTATAAGTATGGACTATTGGCTTTAATTTCCTATTGGTCCAAATGAGTGACAAACAAAAATGTGCCCACTAATGGCCAAATTCCCATAGAGTTCATCAAAATGTACACAATTTTAATTTTTAAAATTTTATAGAAAAATTCTCAAATACAATTGAGAAATCGGATTAATGTAGTCTATAAGAATGAAACCTTGGCCTTAATTTCCCATTGGTCCAAATGAGTGACAAACAAAAATGTGCCCACAAATGGCCAAATTCCCATAGAGTTCATTAAAATGTACACAATTTTAATTTTTAAAATTTTATAGAAAAATTCTCAAATACAATTGAGAAATCGGACTTATGTAGTCTATAAGTATGGACCCTTGGCTTTAATTTCCCATTGGTCCAAATGAGTGACAAACAAAAATGTGTCCACGAATGGCCAAATTCCCATAAAATATGCCCACAAATGGCCAAATTCCCAAAGAGTTCATCAAAATGTACACAATTTTAATTTTTAAAATTTTATAGAAAAATTCTCAAATACAGTTGAGAAATCGGACTTATGTTGTCTATAAATATGAAACCTTGGCCTTAATTTCCCATTGGTCCAAATGAGTGACAAACAAAAATGTGCCCACAAATGGCCAAATTCCTATAGACTTCATCAAAATGTACACAATTTTAATTTTTAAAATTTTATAGAAAAATTCTCAAATACAATTGAGAAATCGGACTTATGTAGTCTATAAGTATGGTCCCTTGGCTTTAATTTCCCATTGGTCCAAATGAGTGACAAACAAAAATGTGTCCACGAATGGCCAAATTCCCATAAAATATGCCCACAAATGGCCAAATTCCCAAAGAGTTCATCAAAATGTACACAATTTTAATTTTTAAAATTTTATAGAAAAATTCTCAAATACAGTTGAGAAATCGGACTTATGTAGTCTATAAGAATGAAACCTTGGCCTTAATTTCCCATTGGTCCAAATGAGTGACAAACAAATATGTGCCCGCAAATGGCCAAATTCCCATAGAGTTCATCAAAATGTACACAATTTTAATTTTTAAAATTTTATAGAAAAATTCTCAAATACAATTGAGAAATCGGACTTATGTAGTCTATAAGTATGGACCCTTGGCTTTAATTTCCCATTGGTCCAAATGAGTGACAAACAAAAATGTGCCCACAAATGGCCAAATTCCCATAAAATATGCCCACAAATGGCCAAATTCCTATAGACTTCATCAAAATGTACACAATTTTAATTTTTAAAATTTTATAGAAAAATTCTCAAATACAATTGAGAAATCGGACTTATGTAGTCTATAAGTATGGACCCTTGGCTTTAATTTCCCATTGGTCCAAATGAGTGACAAACAAAAATGTGTCCACGAATGGCCAAATTCCCATAAAATATGTCCACAAATGGCCAAATTCCCAAAGAGTTCATCAAAATGTACACAATTTAAATTTTTAAAATTTTATAAAAAAATTCTCAAATACAGTTGAGAAATCGGACTTATGTAGTCTATAAGTATGGAACCTTGGCCTTAATTTCCCATTGGTCCAAATGAGTGACAAACAAAAATGTGCCCACAAATGGCCAAATTCCCATAAAATATGCCCACAAATGGCCAAATTCCCAAAGAGTTCATCAAAATGTACACAATTTTAATTTTTAAAATTTTATAGAAAAATTCTCAAATACAGTTGAGAAATCGGACTTATGTAGTCTATAAGTATGGAACCTTGGCCTTAATTTCCCATTGGTCCAAATGAGTGACAAACAAAAATGTGCCCACAAATGGCCAAATTCCCATAGAGTTCATCAAAATGTACACAATTTTAATTTTTAAAATTTTATAGAAAAATTCTCAAATACAATTGAGAAATCGGACTTATGTAGTCTATAAGTATGGACCCTTGGCTTTAATTTCCCATTGGTCCAAATGAGTGACAAACAAAAATGTGCCCACAAATGGCCAAATTCCTATAAAATATGCCCATAAATGGCCAAATTCCTATAGACTTCATCAAAATGTACACAATTTTAATTTTTAAAATTTTATAGAAAAATTCTCAAATACAATTGAGAAATCGGACTTATGTAGTCTATAAATATGGACCCTTGGCTTTAATTTCCCATTGGTCCAAATGAGTGACAAACAAAAATGTGTCCACGAATGGCCAAATTCCCATAAAATATGCCCACAAATGGCCAAATTCCCAAAGAGTTCATCAAAATGTACACAATTTTAATTTTTAAAATTTTATAGAAAAATTCTCAAATACAGTTGAGAAATCGGACTTATGTAGTCTATAAGTATGGACCCTTGGCTTTAATTTCCTATTGGTCCAAATGAGTGACAAACAAAAATGTGCCCACAAATGGACAAATTCCCATAGAGTTCATCAAAATCTAGTCAATTTTAATTTTTAAAATTTTATAGAAAAATTCTCAAATACAATTGAGAAATCGGACTTATGTAGTCTATAAGTATGGACCCTTGGCTTTAATTTCCTATTGGTCCAAATGAGTGACAAACAAAAATGTGCCCACAAATGGCCAAATTCCTATAGACTTCATCAAAATGTACACAATTTTAATTTTTAAAATTTTATAGAAAAATTCTCAAATACAATTGAGAAATCGGACTTATGTAGTCTATAAGTATGGACCCTTGGCTTTAATTTCCCATTGGTCCAAATGAGTGACAAACAAAAATGTGCCCACAAATGGCCAAATTCCCATAAAATATGCCCACAAAAGGCCAAATTCCCAAAGAGTTCATCAAAATGTACACAATTTTAATTTTTAAAATTTTATAGAAAAATTCTCAAATACAATTGAGAAATCGGACTTATGTAGTCTATAAGTATGGACCCTTGGCTTTAATTTCCTATTGGTCCAAATGAGTGACAAACAAAAATGTGCCCACAAATGGACAAATTCCCATAGAGTTCATCAAAATGTAGTCAATTTTAATTTTTAAAATTTTATAGAAAAATTCTCAAATACAATTGAGAAATCGGACTTATGTAGTCTATAAGTATGGACCCTTGGCTTTAATTTCCTATTGGTCCAAATGAGTGACAAACAAAAATGTGCCCACAAATGGACAAATTCCCATAGAGTTCATCAAAATGTAGTCAATTTTAATTTTTAAAATTTTATAGAAAAATTCTCAAATACAATTGAGAAATCGGACTTATGTAGTCTATAAGTATGGACTATTGGCTTTAATTTCCTATTGGTCCAAATGAGTGACAAACAAAAATGTGCCCACTAATGGCCAAATTCCCATAGAGTTCATCAAAATGTACACAATTTTAATTTTTAAAATTTTATAGAAAAATTCTCAAATACAATTGAGAAATCGGATTAATGTAGTCTATAAGAATGAAACCTTGGCCTTAATTTCCCATTGGTCCAAATGAGTGACAAACAAAAATGTGCCCACTAATGGCCAAATTCCCATAGAGTTCATCAAAATGTACACAATTTTAATTTTTAAAATTTTATAGAAAAATTCTCAAATACAATTGAGAAATCGGATTAATGTAGTCTATAAGAATGAAACCTTGGCCTTAATTTCCCATTGGTCCAAATGAGTGACAAACAAAAATGTGCCCACAAATGGACAAATTCCCATAGAGTTCATCAAAATGTAGTCAATTTTAATTTTTAAAATTTTATAGAAAAATTCTCAAATACAGTTGAGAAATCGGACTTATGTAGTCTATAAGTATGGACCCTTGGCTTTAATTTCCTATTGGTCCAAATGAGTGACAAACAAAAATGTGCCCACAAATGGTCAAATTCGCATAGAGTTCATTAAAATGTAGTCAATTTTAATTTTTAAAATTTTATAGAAAAATTCTCAAATACAATTGAGAAATCGGACTTATGTAGTCTATAAGTATGGACCCTTGGCTTTAATTTCCCATTGGTCCAAATGAGTGACAAACAAAAATGTGCCCAAAAATGGCCAAATTCCCATAAAATATGCCCACAAATGGCCAAATTCCTATAGACTTCATCAAAATGTACAAATTTTAATTTTTAAAATTTTATAGAAAAATTCTCAAATACAATTGAGAAATCGGACTTATGTAGTCTATAAGTATGGACCCTTGGCTTTAATTTCTCATTGGTCCAAATGAGTGACAAACAAAAATGTGTCCACGAATGGCCAAATTCCCATAAAATATGCCCACAAATGGCCAAATTCCCAAAGAGTTCATCAAAATGTACACAATTTTAATTTTTAAAATTTTATAGAAAAATTCTCAAATACAATTGAGAAATCGGACTTATGTAGTCTATAAGTATGGACCCTTGGCTTTAATTTCCCATTGGTCCAAATGAGTGACAAACAAAAATGTGCCCACAAATGGCCAAATTCCCATAAAATATGCCCACAAAAGGCCAAATTCCCAAAGAGTTCATCAAAATGTACACAATTTTAATTTTTAAAATTTTATAGAAAAATTCTCAAATACAATTGAGAAATCGGACTTATGTAGTCTATAAGTATGGACCCTTGGCTTTAATTTCCTATTGGTCCAAATGAGTGACAAACAAAAATGTGCCCACAAATGGACAAATTCCCATAGAGTTCATCAAAATGTAGTCAATTTTAATTTTTAAAATTTTATAGAAAAATTCTCAAATACAATTGAGAAATCGGACTTATGTAGTCTATAAGTATGGACCCTTGGCTTTAATTTCCCATTGGTCCAAATGAGTGACAAACAAAAATGTGCCCACAAATGGCCAAATTCCCATAAAATATGCCCACAAAAGGCCAAATTCCCAAAGAGTTCATCAAAATGTACACAATTTTAATTTTTAAAATTTTATAGAAAAATTCTCAAATACAATTGAGAAATCGGACTTATGTAGTCTATAAGTATGGACCCTTGGCTTTAATTTCCTATTGGTCCAAATGAGTGACAAACAAAAATGTGCCCACAAATGGACAAATTCCCATAGAGTTCATCAAAATGTAGTCAATTTTAATTTTTAAAATTTTATAGAAAAATTCTCAAATACAATTGAGAAATCGGACTTATGTAGTCTATAAGTATGGACTATTGGCTTTAATTTCCTATTGGTCCAAATGAGTGACAAACAAAAATGTGCCCACTAATGGCCAAATTCCCATAGAGTTCATCAAAATGTACACAATTTTAATTTTTAAAATTTTATAGAAAAATTCTCAAATACAATTGAGAAATCGGATTAATGTAGTCTATAAGAATGAAACCTTGGCCTTAATTTCCCATTGGTCCAAATGAGTGACAAACAAAAATGTGCCCACAAATGGCCAAATTCCCATAGAGTTCATTAAAATGTACACAATTTTAATTTTTAAAATTTTATAGAAAAATTCTCAAATACAATTGAGAAATCGGACTTATGTAGTCTATAAGTATGGACCCTTGGCTTTAATTTCCCATTGGTCCAAATGAGTGACAAACAAAAATGTGCCCATAAATGGCCAAATTCCCATAAAATATGCCCACAAATGGCCAAATTCCTATAGACTTCATCAAAATGTACAAATTTTAATTTTTAAAATTTTATAGAAAAATTCTCAAATACAATTGAGAAATCGGACTTATGTAGTCTATAAGTATGGTCCCTTGGCTTTAATTTCTCATTGGTCCAAATGAGTGAAAAACAAAAATGTGTCCACGAATGGCCAAATTCCCATAAAATATGCCCACAAATGGCCAAATTCCCAAAGAGTTCATCAAAATGTACACAATTTTAATTTTTAAAATTTTATAGAAAAATTCTCAAATACAGTTGAGAAATCGGACTTATGTAGTCTATAAGTATGGAACCTTGGCCTTAATTTCCCATTGGTCCAAATGAGTGACAAACAAAAATGTGCCCACAAATGGCCAAATTCCCAAAGAGTTCATCAAAATGTACACAATTTTAATTTTTAAAATTTTATAGAAAAATTCTCAAATACAATTGAGAAATCGGACTTATCTAGTCTATAAGTATGGCACCTTGGCCTTAATTTACCATTGGTCTAAATGAGTGACAAACAAAAATGTGCCCACAAATGGCCAAATTCCCATAGAGTTCATCAAAATGTAGTCAATTTTAATTTTTAAAATTTTATAGAAAAATTCTCAAATACAATTGAGAAAGCGGACTTATGTAGTCTATAAGTATGGACCCTTGGCTTTAATTTCCTATTGGTCCAAATGAGTGACAAACAAAAATGTGCCCACAAATGGACAAATTCCCATAGAGTTCATCAAAATGTAGTCAATTTTAATTTTTAAAATTTTATAGAAAAATTCTCAAATACAATTGAGAAATCGGACTTATGTAGTCTATAAGTATGGACCCTTGGCTTTAATTTCCTATTGGTCCAAATGAGTGACAAACAAAAATGTGCCCACTAATGGCCAAATTCCCATAGAGTTCATCAAAATGTACACAATTTTAATTTTTAAAATTTTATAGAAAAATTCTCAAATACAATTGAGAAATCGGATTAATGTAGTCTATAAGAATGAAACCTTGGCCTTAATTTCCCATTGGTCCAAATGAGTGACAAACAAAAATGTGCCCCCAAATGGCCAAATTCCCATAGAGTTCATTAAAATGTACACAATTTTAATTTTTAAAATTTTATAGAAAAATTCTCAAATACAATTGAGAAATCGGACTTATGTAGTCTATAAGTATGGACCCTTGGCTTTAATTTCCCATTGGTCCAAATGAGTGACAAACAAAAATGTGTTCACGAATGGCCAAATTCCCATAAAATATGCCCACAAATGGCCAAATTCCGAAAGAGTTCATCAAAATGTACACAATTTTAATTTTTTAAATTTTATAGAAAAATTCTCAAATACAGTTGAGAAATCGGACTTATGTAGTCTATAAGTATGGAACCTTGGCCTTAATTTCCTATTGGTCCAAATGAGTGACAAACAAAAATGTGCCCACAAATGGCCAAATTCCCATAGAGTTCATCAAAATGTACACAATTTTAATTTTTAAAATTTTATAGAAAAATTCTTAAATACAATTGAGAAATCGGACTTATGTAGTCTATAAGTATGGACCCTTGGCTTTAATTTCCCATTGGTCCAAATGAATGACAAACAAAAATGTGCCCACAAATGGCCAAATTCCCATAAAATATGCCCACAAATGGCCAAATTCCTATAGACTTCATCAAAATGTACACAATTTTAATTTTTAAAATTTTATAGAAAAATTCTCAAATACAGTTGAGAAATCGGACTTATGTAGTCTATAAGTATGGAACCTTGGCCTTAATTTCCCATTGGTCCAAATGAGTGACAAACAAAAATGTGCCCACAAATGGCCAAATTCCCATAAAATATGCCCACAAATGGCCAAATTCCCAAAGAGTTCATCAAAATGTACACAATTTTAATTTTTAAAATTTTATAGAAAAATTCTCAAATACAATTGAGAAATCGGACTTATGTAGTCTATAAGTATGGACCCTTGGCTTTAATTTCCTATTGGTCCAAATGAGTGACAAACAAAAATGTGCCCACAAATGGACAAATTCCCATAGAGTTCATCAAAATGTAGTCAATTTTAATTTTTAAAATTTTATAGAAAAATTCTCAAATACAATTGAGAAATCGGACTTATGTAGTCTATAAGTATGGACCCTTGGCTTTAATTTCCCATTGGTCCAAATGAGTGACAAACAAAAATGTGCCCACAAATGGCCAAATTCCCATAAAATATGCCCACAAATGGCCAAATTCCTATAGACTTCATCAAAATGTACACAATTTTAATTTTTAAAATTTTATAGAAAAATTCTCAAATACAATTGAGAAATCGGACTTATGTAGTCTATAAGTATGGACCCTTGGCTTTAATTTCCCATTGGTCCAAATGAGTGACAAACAAAAATGTGTCCACGAATGGCCAAATTCCCATAAAATATGCCCACAAATGGCCAAATTCCCAAAGAGTTCATCAAAATGTACACAATTTTAATTTTTAAAATTTTATAGAAAAATTCTCAAATACAGTTGAGAAATCGGACTTATGTAGTCTATAAGTATGGAACCTTGGCCTTAATTTCCCATTGGTCCAAATGAGTGACAAACAAAAATGTGCCCACAAATGGCCAAATTCCCATAGAGTTCATCAAAATGTACACAATTTTAATTTTTAAAATTTTATAGAAAAATTCTCAAATACAATTGAGAAATCGGACTTATGTAGTCTATAAGTATGGACCCTTGGCTTTAATTTCCCATTGGTCCAAATGAGTGACAAACAAAAATGTGCCCACAAATGGCCAAATTCCCATAAAATATGCCCACAAATGGCCAAATTCCCATAAAATATGCCCACAAATGGCCAAATTCCTATAGACTTCATCAAAATGTACACAATTTTAATTTTTAAAATTTTATAGAAAAATTCTCAAATACAATTGAGAAATCGGACTTATGTAGTCTATAAGTATGGACCCTTGGCTTTAATATCCCATTGGTCCAAATGAGTAACAAACAAAAATGTGTCCACGAATGGCCAAATTCCCATAAAATATGCCCACAAATGGCCAAATTCCCAAAGAGTTCATCAAAATGTACACAAGTTTAATTTTTAAAATTTTATAGAAAAATTCTCAAATACAGTTGAGAAATCGGACTTATGTAGTCTATAAGTATGGAACCTTGGCCTTAATTTCCCATTGGTCCAAATGAGTGACAAACAAAAATGTGCCCACAAATGGCCAAATTCCCATAAAATATGCCCACAAATGGCCAAATTCCCAAAGAGTTCATCAAAATGTACACAATTTTAATTTTCAAAATTTTATAGAAAAATTCTCAAATACAATTGAGAAATCGGACTTATGTAGTCTATAAGTATGGACCCTTGGCTTTAATTTCCCATTGGTCCAAATGAGTGACAAACAAAAATGTGTCCACGAATGGCCAAATTCCCATAAAATATGCCCACAAATGGCCAAATTCCCATAAAATATGCCCACAAATGGCCAAATTCCTATAGACTTCATCAAAATGTACACAATTTTAATTTTCAAAATTTTATAGAAAAATTCTCAAATACAATTGAGAAATCGGACTTATGTAGTCTATAAGTATGGACCCTTGGCTTTAATTTCCCATTGGTCCAAATGAGTGACAAACAAAAATGTGTCCACGAATGGCCAAATTCCCATAAAATATGCCCACAAATGGCCAAATTCCCAAAGAGTTCATCAAAATGTACACAATTTTAATTTTTAAAATTTTATAGAAAAATTCTCAAATACAGTTGAGAAATCGGACTTATGTAGTCTATAAGTATGGAACCTTGGCCTTAATTTCCCATTGGTCCAAATGAGTGACAAACAAATATGTGCCCACAAATGGCCAAATTCCCATAGAGTTCATCAAAATGTACACAATTTTAATTTTTAAAATTTTATAGAAAAATTCTCAAATACAATTGAGAAATCGGACTTATGTAGTCTATAAGTATGGACCCTTGGCTTTAATTTCCCATTGGTCCAAATGAGTGACAAACAAAAATGTGCCCACAAATGGCCAAATTCCCATAAAATATGCCCACAAATGGCCAAATTCCCATAAAATATGCCCACAAATGGCCAAATTCCTATAGACTTCATCAAAATGTACACAATTTTAATTTTTAAAATTTTATAGAAAAATTCTCAAATACAATTGAGAAATCGGACTTATGTAGTCTATAAGTATGGACCCTTGGCTTTAATTTCCCATTGGTCCAAATGAGTAACAAACAAAAATGTGTCCACGAATGGCCAAATTCCCATAAAATATGCCCACAAATGGCCAAATTCCCAAAGAGTTCATCAAAATGTACACAATTTTAATTTTTAAAATTTTATAGAAAAATTCTCAAATACAGTTGAGAAATCGGACTTATGTAGTCTATAAGTATGGAACCTTGGCCTTAATTTCCCATTGGTCCAAATGAGTGACAAACAAAAATGTGCCCACAAATGGCCAAATTCCCATAAAATATGCCCACAAATGGCCAAATTCCCAAAGAGTTCATCAAAATGTACACAATTTTAATTTTTAAAATTTTATAGAAAAATTCTCAAATACAATTGAGAAATCGGACTTATGTAGTCTATAAGTATGGACCCTTGGCTTTAATTTCCTATTGGTCCAAATGAGTGACAAACAAAAATGTGCCCACAAATGGACAAATTCCCATAGAGTTCATCAAAATGTAGTCAATTTTAATTTTTAAAATTTTATAGAAAAATTCTCAAATACAATTGAGAAATCGGACTTATGTAGTCTATAAGTATGGACTATTGGCTTTAATTTCCTATTGGTCCAAATGAGTGACAAACAAAAATGTGCCCACTAATGGCCAAATTCCCATAGAGTTCATCAAAATGTACACAATTTTAGTTTTTAAAATTTTATAGAAAAATTCTCAAATACAATTGAGAAATCGGATTAATGTAGTCTATAAGAATGAAACCTTGGCCTTAATTTCCCATTGGTCCAAATGAGTGACAAACATAAATGTGCCCACAAATGGCCAAATTCCCATAGAGTTCATTAAAATGTACACAATTTTAATTTTTAAAATTTTATATAAAAATTCTCAAATACAATTGAGAAATCGGACTTATGTAGTCTATAAGTATGGACCCTTGGCTTTAATTTCCCATTGGTCCAAATGAGTGTCAAGCAAAAATGTGTCCACGAATGGCCAAATTCCCATAAAATATGCCCACAAATGGCCAAATTCCCAAAGAGTTCATCAAAATGTACACAATTTTAATTTTTAAAATTTTATAGAAAAATTCTCAAATACAATTGAGAAATCGGACTTATGTAGTCTATAAGTATGGAACCTTGGCCTTAATTTCCCATTGGTCCAAATGAGTGACAAACAAAAATGTGCCCACAAATGGCACAAATTCCCATAGAGTTCATCAAAATGTACACAATTTTAATTTTTAAAATTTTATAGAAAAATTCTCAAATACAATTGAGAAATTGGACTTATGTAGTCTATAAGTATGGACCCTTGGCTTTAATTTCCCATTGGTCCAAATGAGTGACAAACAAAAATGAGTCCACGAATGGCCAAATTCCCATAAAATATGCCCACAAATGGCCAAATTCCCAAAGAGTTCATCAAAATGTACACAATTTTAATTTTTAAAATTTTATAGAAAAATTCTCAAATACAATTGAGAAATCGGACTTATGTAGTCTATAAGTATGGACCCTTGGCTTAAATTTCCCATTGGTCCAAATGAGTGACAAACAAAAATGTGTCCACGAATGGCCAAATTCCCATAAAATATGCCCACAAATGGCCAAATTCCCAAAGAGTTCATCAAAATGTACGCAATTTTAATTTTTTAAATTTTATAGAAAAATTCTCAAATACAATTGAGAAATCGGACTTATGTAGTCTATAAGTATGGAACCTTGGCCTTAATTTCCCATTGGTCCAAATGAGTGACAAACAAAAATGTGCCCACTAATGGCCAAATTCCCATAGAGTTCATCAAAATGTACACAATTTTAATTTTTTAAATTTTATAGAAAAATTCTCAAATACAATTGAGAAATCGGACTTATGTAGTCTATAAGTATGAAACCTTGGCCTTAATTTCCCATTGGTCCAAATGAGTGACAAACAAAAATGTGCGCACAAATGGCCAAATTCCCATAGAGTTCATCAAAATGTACACAATTTTAATTTTTTAAATTTTATAGAAAAATTCTCAAATACAATTGAGAAATCGGACTTATGTAGTCTATAAGTATGAAACCTTGGCCTTAAATTCCCATTGGTCCAAATGAGTGACAAACAAAAATGTGCCCACAAATTGCCAAATTCCCATAGAGTTCATCAAAATGTACACAATTTTAATTTTTTAAATTTTATAGAAAAATTCTCAAATACAATTGAGAAATCGGACTTATGTAGTCTATAAGTATGAAACCTTGGCCTTAATTTCCCATTGGTCCAAATGAGTGACAAACAAAAATGTGCCCACAAATGGACAAATTCCCATAGAGTTCATCAAAATGTAGTCAATTTTAATTTTTAAAATTTTATAGAAAAATTCTCAAATACAATTGAGAAATCGGACTTATGTAGTCTATAAGTATGGACTATTGGCTTTAATTTCCTATTGCTCCAAATGAGTGACGAACAAAAATGTGCCCACTAATGGCCAAATTCCCATAGAGTTCATCAAAATGTACACAATTTTAATTTTTAAAATTTTATAGAAAAATTCTCAAATACAATTGAGAAATCGGATTAATGTAGTCTATAAGAATGAAACCTTGGCTTTAATTTCCTATTGGTCCAAATGAGTGACAAACAAAAATGTGCCCACAAATGGCCAAATTTCCATAGAGTTCATCAAAATGTACACAATTTTAATTTTTAAAATTTTATAGAAAAATTCTCAAATACAATTGAGAAATCGGACTTATGTAGTCTATAAGTATGGACTATTGGCTTTAATTTCCTATTGGTCCAAATGAGTGACAAACAAAAATGTGCCCACTAATGGCCAAATTTCCATAGAGTTCATCAAAATGTACACAATTTTAATTTTTAAAATTTTATAGAAAAATTCTCAAATACAATTGAGAAATCGGCCTTATGTAGTCTATAAGTATGGAACCTTGGCCTTAATTTCCCATTGGTCCAAATGAGTGACAAACAAAAATGTGCCCACAAATGGCCAAATTCCCATAGAGTTCATCAAAATGTACACAATTTTAATTTTTAAAATTTTATAGAAAAATTCTCAAATACAATTGAGAAATCGGACTTATGTAGTCTATAAGTATGGACCCTTGGCTTTAATTTCCCATTGGTCCAAATGAGTGACAAACAAAAATGAGTCCACGAATGGCCAAATTCCCATAAAATATGCCCACAAATGGCCAAATTCCCAAAGAGTTCATCAAAATGTACACAATTTTAATTTTTAAAATTTTATAGAAAAATTCTCAAATACAATTGAGAAATCGGACTTATGTAGTCTATAAGTATGGACCCTTGGCTTTAATTTCCCATTGGTCCAAATGAGTGACAAACAAAAATGTGTCCACGAATGGCCAAATTCCCATAAAATATGCCCACAAATGGCCAAATTCCCAAAGAGTTCATCAAAATGTACACAATTTTAATTTTTAAAATTTTATAGAAAAATTCTCAAATACAGTTGAGAAATCGGACTTATGTAGTCTATAAGTATGGAACCTTGGCCTTAATTTCCCATTGGTCCAAATGAGTGACAAACAAAAATGTGCCCACAAATGGCCAAATTCCCATAAAATATGCCCACAAATGGCCAAATTCCCAAAGAGTTCATCAAAATGTACACAATTTTAATTTTTAAAATTTTATAGAAAAATTCTCAAATACAATTGAGAAATCGGACTTATGTAGTCTATAAGTATGGACCCTTGGCTTTAATTTCCCATTGGTCCAAATGAGTGACAAACAAAAATGAGTCCACGAATGGCCAAATTCCCATAAAATATGCCCACAAATGGCCAAATTCCCAAAGAGTTCATCAAAATGTACACAATTTTAATTTTTAAAATTTTATAGAAAAATTCTCAAATACAATTGAGAAATCGGACTTATGTAGTCTATAAGTATGGACCCTTGGCTTTAATTTCCCATTGGTCCAAATGAGTGACAAACAAAAATGAGTCCACGAATGGCCAAATTCCCATAAAATATGCCCACAAATGGCCAAATTCCCAAAGAGTTCATCAAAATGTACACAATTTTAATTTTTAAAATTTTATAGAAAAATTCTGAAATACAATTGAGAAATCGGACTTATGTAGTCTATAAGTATGAAACCTTGGCCTTAATTTCCCATTGGTCCAAATGAGTGACAAACAAAAATGTGCGCACAAATGGCCAAATTCCCATAGAGTTCATCAAAATGTACACAATTTTAATTTTTAAAATTTTATAGAAAAATTCTCAAATACAATTGAGAAATCGGACTTATGTAGTCTATAAGTATGGACTATTGGCTTTAATTTCCTATTGGTCCAAATGAGTGACGAACAAAAATGTGCCCACTAATGGCCAAATTCCCATAGAGTTCATCAAAATGTACACAATTTTAATTTTTAAAATTTTATAGAAAAATTCTCAAATACAATTGAGAAATCGGATTAATGTAGTCTATAAGAATGAAACCTTGGCTTTAATTTCCTATTGGTCCAAATGAGTGACAAACAAAAATGTGCCCACAAATGGCCAAATTTCCATAGAGTTCATCAAAATGTACACAATTTTAATTTTTAAAATTTTATAGAAAAATTCTCAAATACAATTGAGAAATCGGACTTATGTAGTCTATAAGTATGGACTATTGGCTTTAATTTCCTATTGGTCCAAATGAGTGACAAACAAAAATGTGCCCACTAATGGCCAAATTCCCATAGAGTTCATCAAAATGTAGTCAATTTTAATTTTTAAAATTTTATAGAAAAATTCTCAAATACAATTGAGAAATCGGACTTATGTAGTCTATAAGTATGGACTATTGGCTTTAATTTCCTATTGGTCCAAATGAGTGACAAACAAAAATGTGCCCACAAATGGACAAATTCCCATAGAGTTCATCAAAATGTAGTCAATTTTAATTTTTAAAATTTTATAGAAAAATTCTCAAATACAATTGAGAAATCGGACTTATGTAGTCTATAAGTATGGACTATTGGCTTTAATTTCCTATTGGTCCAAATGAGTGACAAACAAAAATGTGCCCACTAATGGCCAAATTCCCATAGAGTTCATCAAAATGTACACAATTTTAATTTTTAAAATTTTATAGAAAAATTCTCAAATACAATTGAGAAATCGGATTAATGTAGTCTATAAGAATGAAACCTTGGCCTTAATTTCCCATTGGTCCAAATGAGTGACAAACAAAAATGTGCCCACTAATGGCCAAATTCCCATAGAGTTCATCAAAATGTACACAATTTTAATTTTTAAAATTTTATAGAAAAATTCTCAAATACAATTGAGAAATCGGATTAATGTAGTCTATAAGAATGAAACCTTGGCCTTAATTTCCCATTGGTCCAAATGAGTGACAAACAAAAATGTGCCCACAAATGGACAAATTCCCATAGAGTTCATCAAAATGTAGTCAATTTTAATTTTTAAAATTTTATAGAAAAATTCTCAAATACAGTTGAGAAATCGGACTTATGTAGTCTATAAGTATGGACCCTTGGCTTTAATTTCCTATTGGTCCAAATGAGTGACAAACAAAAATGTGCCCACAAATGGTCAAATTCGCATAGAGTTCATTAAAATGTAGTCAATTTTAATTTTTAAAATTTTATAGAAAAATTCTCAAATACAATTGAGAAATCGGACTTATGTAGTCTATAAGTATGGACCCTTGGCTTTAATTTCCCATTGGTCCAAATGAGTGACAAACAAAAATGTGCCCAAAAATGGCCAAATTCCCATAAAATATGCCCACAAATGGCCAAATTCCTATAGACTTCATCAAAATGTACAAATTTTAATTTTTAAAATTTTATAGAAAAATTCTCAAATACAATTGAGAAATCGGACTTATGTAGTCTATAAGTATGGACCCTTGGCTTTAATTTCTCATTGGTCCAAATGAGTGACAAACAAAAATGTGTCCACGAATGGCCAAATTCCCATAAAATATGCCCACAAATGGCCAAATTCCCAAAGAGTTCATCAAAATGTACACAATTTTAATTTTTAAAATTTTATAGAAAAATTCTCAAATACAATTGAGAAATCGGACTTATGTAGTCTATAAGTATGGACCCTTGGCTTTAATTTCCCATTGGTCCAAATGAGTGACAAACAAAAATGTGCCCACAAATGGCCAAATTCCCATAAAATATGCCCACAAAAGGCCAAATTCCCAAAGAGTTCATCAAAATGTACACAATTTTAATTTTTAAAATTTTATAGAAAAATTCTCAAATACAATTGAGAAATCGGACTTATGTAGTCTATAAGTATGGACCCTTGGCTTTAATTTCCTATTGGTCCAAATGAGTGACAAACAAAAATGTGCCCACAAATGGACAAATTCCCATAGAGTTCATCAAAATGTAGTCAATTTTAATTTTTAAAATTTTATAGAAAAATTCTCAAATACAATTGAGAAATCGGACTTATGTAGTCTATAAGTATGGACCCTTGGCTTTAATTTCCCATTGGTCCAAATGAGTGACAAACAAAAATGTGCCCACAAATGGCCAAATTCCCATAAAATATGCCCACAAAAGGCCAAATTCCCAAAGAGTTCATCAAAATGTACACAATTTTAATTTTTAAAATTTTATAGAAAAATTCTCAAATACAATTGAGAAATCGGACTTATGTAGTCTATAAGTATGGACCCTTGGCTTTAATTTCCTATTGGTCCAAATGAGTGACAAACAAAAATGTGCCCACAAATGGACAAATTCCCATAGAGTTCATCAAAATGTAGTCAATTTTAATTTTTAAAATTTTATAGAAAAATTCTCAAATACAATTGAGAAATCGGACTTATGTAGTCTATAAGTATGGACTATTGGCTTTAATTTCCTATTGGTCCAAATGAGTGACAAACAAAAATGTGCCCACTAATGGCCAAATTCCCATAGAGTTCATCAAAATGTACACAATTTTAATTTTTAAAATTTTATAGAAAAATTCTCAAATACAATTGAGAAATCGGATTAATGTAGTCTATAAGAATGAAACCTTGGCCTTAATTTCCCATTGGTCCAAATGAGTGACAAACAAAAATGTGCCCACAAATGGCCAAATTCCCATAGAGTTCATTAAAATGTACACAATTTTAATTTTTAAAATTTTATAGAAAAATTCTCAAATACAATTGAGAAATCGGACTTATGTAGTCTATAAGTATGGACCCTTGGCTTTAATTTCCCATTGGTCCAAATGAGTGACAAACAAAAATGTGCCCATAAATGGCCAAATTCCCATAAAATATGCCCACAAATGGCCAAATTCCTATAGACTTCATCAAAATGTACAAATTTTAATTTTTAAAATTTTATAGAAAAATTCTCAAATACAATTGAGAAATCGGACTTATGTAGTCTATAAGTATGGTCCCTTGGCTTTAATTTCTCATTGGTCCAAATGAGTGAAAAACAAAAATGTGTCCACGAATGGCCAAATTCCCATAAAATATGCCCACAAATGGCCAAATTCCCAAAGAGTTCATCAAAATGTACACAATTTTAATTTTTAAAATTTTATAGAAAAATTCTCAAATACAGTTGAGAAATCGGACTTATGTAGTCTATAAGTATGGAACCTTGGCCTTAATTTCCCATTGGTCCAAATGAGTGACAAACAAAAATGTGCCCACAAATGGCCAAATTCCCAAAGAGTTCATCAAAATGTACACAATTTTAATTTTTAAAATTTTATAGAAAAATTCTCAAATACAATTGAGAAATCGGACTTATCTAGTCTATAAGTATGGCACCTTGGCCTTAATTTACCATTGGTCTAAATGAGTGACAAACAAAAATGTGCCCACAAATGGCCAAATTCCCATAGAGTTCATCAAAATGTAGTCAATTTTAATTTTTAAAATTTTATAGAAAAATTCTCAAATACAATTGAGAAAGCGGACTTATGTAGTCTATAAGTATGGACCCTTGGCTTTAATTTCCTATTGGTCCAAATGAGTGACAAACAAAAATGTGCCCACAAATGGACAAATTCCCATAGAGTTCATCAAAATGTAGTCAATTTTAATTTTTAAAATTTTATAGAAAAATTCTCAAATACAATTGAGAAATCGGACTTATGTAGTCTATAAGTATGGACCCTTGGCTTTAATTTCCTATTGGTCCAAATGAGTGACAAACAAAAATGTGCCCACTAATGGCCAAATTCCCATAGAGTTCATCAAAATGTACACAATTTTAATTTTTAAAATTTTATAGAAAAATTCTCAAATACAATTGAGAAATCGGATTAATGTAGTCTATAAGAATGAAACCTTGGCCTTAATTTCCCATTGGTCCAAATGAGTGACAAACAAAAATGTGCCCCCAAATGGCCAAATTCCCATAGAGTTCATTAAAATGTACACAATTTTAATTTTTAAAATTTTATAGAAAAATTCTCAAATACAATTGAGAAATCGGACTTATGTAGTCTATAAGTATGGACCCTTGGCTTTAATTTCCCATTGGTCCAAATGAGTGACAAACAAAAATGTGTTCACGAATGGCCAAATTCCCATAAAATATGCCCACAAATGGCCAAATTCCGAAAGAGTTCATCAAAATGTACACAATTTTAATTTTTTAAATTTTATAGAAAAATTCTCAAATACAGTTGAGAAATCGGACTTATGTAGTCTATAAGTATGGAACCTTGGCCTTAATTTCCTATTGGTCCAAATGAGTGACAAACAAAAATGTGCCCACAAATGGCCAAATTCCCATAGAGTTCATCAAAATGTACACAATTTTAATTTTTAAAATTTTATAGAAAAATTCTTAAATACAATTGAGAAATCGGACTTATGTAGTCTATAAGTATGGACCCTTGGCTTTAATTTCCCATTGGTCCAAATGAATGACAAACAAAAATGTGCCCACAAATGGCCAAATTCCCATAAAATATGCCCACAAATGGCCAAATTCCTATAGACTTCATCAAAATGTACACAATTTTAATTTTTAAAATTTTATAGAAAAATTCTCAAATACAGTTGAGAAATCGGACTTATGTAGTCTATAAGTATGGAACCTTGGCCTTAATTTCCCATTGGTCCAAATGAGTGACAAACAAAAATGTGCCCACAAATGGCCAAATTCCCATAAAATATGCCCACAAATGGCCAAATTCCCAAAGAGTTCATCAAAATGTACACAATTTTAATTTTTAAAATTTTATAGAAAAATTCTCAAATACAATTGAGAAATCGGACTTATGTAGTCTATAAGTATGGACCCTTGGCTTTAATTTCCTATTGGTCCAAATGAGTGACAAACAAAAATGTGCCCACAAATGGACAAATTCCCATAGAGTTCATCAAAATGTAGTCAATTTTAATTTTTAAAATTTTATAGAAAAATTCTCAAATACAATTGAGAAATCGGACTTATGTAGTCTATAAGTATGGACCCTTGGCTTTAATTTCCCATTGGTCCAAATGAGTGACAAACAAAAATGTGCCCACAAATGGCCAAATTCCCATAAAATATGCCCACAAATGGCCAAATTCCTATAGACTTCATCAAAATGTACACAATTTTAATTTTTAAAATTTTATAGAAAAATTCTCAAATACAATTGAGAAATCGGACTTATGTAGTCTATAAGTATGGACCCTTGGCTTTAATTTCCCATTGGTCCAAATGAGTGACAAACAAAAATGTGTCCACGAATGGCCAAATTCCCATAAAATATGCCCACAAATGGCCAAATTCCCAAAGAGTTCATCAAAATGTACACAATTTTAATTTTTAAAATTTTATAGAAAAATTCTCAAATACAGTTGAGAAATCGGACTTATGTAGTCTATAAGTATGGAACCTTGGCCTTAATTTCCCATTGGTCCAAATGAGTGACAAACAAAAATGTGCCCACAAATGGCCAAATTCCCATAGAGTTCATCAAAATGTACACAATTTTAATTTTTAAAATTTTATAGAAAAATTCTCAAATACAATTGAGAAATCGGACTTATGTAGTCTATAAGTATGGACCCTTGGCTTTAATTTCCCATTGGTCCAAATGAGTGACAAACAAAAATGTGCCCACAAATGGCCAAATTCCCATAAAATATGCCCACAAATGGCCAAATTCCCATAAAATATGCCCACAAATGGCCAAATTCCTATAGACTTCATCAAAATGTACACAATTTTAATTTTTAAAATTTTATAGAAAAATTCTCAAATACAATTGAGAAATCGGACTTATGTAGTCTATAAGTATGGACCCTTGGCTTTAATATCCCATTGGTCCAAATGAGTAACAAACAAAAATGTGTCCACGAATGGCCAAATTCCCATAAAATATGCCCACAAATGGCCAAATTCCCAAAGAGTTCATCAAAATGTACACAAGTTTAATTTTTAAAATTTTATAGAAAAATTCTCAAATACAGTTGAGAAATCGGACTTATGTAGTCTATAAGTATGGAACCTTGGCCTTAATTTCCCATTGGTCCAAATGAGTGACAAACAAAAATGTGCCCACAAATGGCCAAATTCCCATAAAATATGCCCACAAATGGCCAAATTCCCAAAGAGTTCATCAAAATGTACACAATTTTAATTTTCAAAATTTTATAGAAAAATTCTCAAATACAATTGAGAAATCGGACTTATGTAGTCTATAAGTATGGACCCTTGGCTTTAATTTCCCATTGGTCCAAATGAGTGACAAACAAAAATGTGTCCACGAATGGCCAAATTCCCATAAAATATGCCCACAAATGGCCAAATTCCCATAAAATATGCCCACAAATGGCCAAATTCCTATAGACTTCATCAAAATGTACACAATTTTAATTTTCAAAATTTTATAGAAAAATTCTCAAATACAATTGAGAAATCGGACTTATGTAGTCTATAAGTATGGACCCTTGGCTTTAATTTCCCATTGGTCCAAATGAGTGACAAACAAAAATGTGTCCACGAATGGCCAAATTCCCATAAAATATGCCCACAAATGGCCAAATTCCCAAAGAGTTCATCAAAATGTACACAATTTTAATTTTTAAAATTTTATAGAAAAATTCTCAAATACAGTTGAGAAATCGGACTTATGTAGTCTATAAGTATGGAACCTTGGCCTTAATTTCCCATTGGTCCAAATGAGTGACAAACAAATATGTGCCCACAAATGGCCAAATTCCCATAGAGTTCATCAAAATGTACACAATTTTAATTTTTAAAATTTTATAGAAAAATTCTCAAATACAATTGAGAAATCGGACTTATGTAGTCTATAAGTATGGACCCTTGGCTTTAATTTCCCATTGGTCCAAATGAGTGACAAACAAAAATGTGCCCACAAATGGCCAAATTCCCATAAAATATGCCCACAAATGGCCAAATTCCCATAAAATATGCCCACAAATGGCCAAATTCCTATAGACTTCATCAAAATGTACACAATTTTAATTTTTAAAATTTTATAGAAAAATTCTCAAATACAATTGAGAAATCGGACTTATGTAGTCTATAAGTATGGACCCTTGGCTTTAATTTCCCATTGGTCCAAATGAGTAACAAACAAAAATGTGTCCACGAATGGCCAAATTCCCATAAAATATGCCCACAAATGGCCAAATTCCCAAAGAGTTCATCAAAATGTACACAATTTTAATTTTTAAAATTTTATAGAAAAATTCTCAAATACAGTTGAGAAATCGGACTTATGTAGTCTATAAGTATGGAACCTTGGCCTTAATTTCCCATTGGTCCAAATGAGTGACAAACAAAAATGTGCCCACAAATGGCCAAATTCCCATAAAATATGCCCACAAATGGCCAAATTCCCAAAGAGTTCATCAAAATGTACACAATTTTAATTTTTAAAATTTTATAGAAAAATTCTCAAATACAATTGAGAAATCGGACTTATGTAGTCTATAAGTATGGACCCTTGGCTTTAATTTCCTATTGGTCCAAATGAGTGACAAACAAAAATGTGCCCACAAATGGACAAATTCCCATAGAGTTCATCAAAATGTAGTCAATTTTAATTTTTAAAATTTTATAGAAAAATTCTCAAATACAATTGAGAAATCGGACTTATGTAGTCTATAAGTATGGACTATTGGCTTTAATTTCCTATTGGTCCAAATGAGTGACAAACAAAAATGTGCCCACTAATGGCCAAATTCCCATAGAGTTCATCAAAATGTACACAATTTTAGTTTTTAAAATTTTATAGAAAAATTCTCAAATACAATTGAGAAATCGGATTAATGTAGTCTATAAGAATGAAACCTTGGCCTTAATTTCCCATTGGTCCAAATGAGTGACAAACATAAATGTGCCCACAAATGGCCAAATTCCCATAGAGTTCATTAAAATGTACACAATTTTAATTTTTAAAATTTTATATAAAAATTCTCAAATACAATTGAGAAATCGGACTTATGTAGTCTATAAGTATGGACCCTTGGCTTTAATTTCCCATTGGTCCAAATGAGTGTCAAGCAAAAATGTGTCCACGAATGGCCAAATTCCCATAAAATATGCCCACAAATGGCCAAATTCCCAAAGAGTTCATCAAAATGTACACAATTTTAATTTTTAAAATTTTATAGAAAAATTCTCAAATACAATTGAGAAATCGGACTTATGTAGTCTATAAGTATGGAACCTTGGCCTTAATTTCCCATTGGTCCAAATGAGTGACAAACAAAAATGTGCCCACAAATGGCACAAATTCCCATAGAGTTCATCAAAATGTACACAATTTTAATTTTTAAAATTTTATAGAAAAATTCTCAAATACAATTGAGAAATTGGACTTATGTAGTCTATAAGTATGGACCCTTGGCTTTAATTTCCCATTGGTCCAAATGAGTGACAAACAAAAATGAGTCCACGAATGGCCAAATTCCCATAAAATATGCCCACAAATGGCCAAATTCCCAAAGAGTTCATCAAAATGTACACAATTTTAATTTTTAAAATTTTATAGAAAAATTCTCAAATACAATTGAGAAATCGGACTTATGTAGTCTATAAGTATGGACCCTTGGCTTAAATTTCCCATTGGTCCAAATGAGTGACAAACAAAAATGTGTCCACGAATGGCCAAATTCCCATAAAATATGCCCACAAATGGCCAAATTCCCAAAGAGTTCATCAAAATGTACGCAATTTTAATTTTTTAAATTTTATAGAAAAATTCTCAAATACAATTGAGAAATCGGACTTATGTAGTCTATAAGTATGGAACCTTGGCCTTAATTTCCCATTGGTCCAAATGAGTGACAAACAAAAATGTGCCCACTAATGGCCAAATTCCCATAGAGTTCATCAAAATGTACACAATTTTAATTTTTTAAATTTTATAGAAAAATTCTCAAATACAATTGAGAAATCGGACTTATGTAGTCTATAAGTATGAAACCTTGGCCTTAATTTCCCATTGGTCCAAATGAGTGACAAACAAAAATGTGCGCACAAATGGCCAAATTCCCATAGAGTTCATCAAAATGTACACAATTTTAATTTTTTAAATTTTATAGAAAAATTCTCAAATACAATTGAGAAATCGGACTTATGTAGTCTATAAGTATGAAACCTTGGCCTTAAATTCCCATTGGTCCAAATGAGTGACAAACAAAAATGTGCCCACAAATTGCCAAATTCCCATAGAGTTCATCAAAATGTACACAATTTTAATTTTTTAAATTTTATAGAAAAATTCTCAAATACAATTGAGAAATCGGACTTATGTAGTCTATAAGTATGAAACCTTGGCCTTAATTTCCCATTGGTCCAAATGAGTGACAAACAAAAATGTGCCCACAAATGGACAAATTCCCATAGAGTTCATCAAAATGTAGTCAATTTTAATTTTTAAAATTTTATAGAAAAATTCTCAAATACAATTGAGAAATCGGACTTATGTAGTCTATAAGTATGGACTATTGGCTTTAATTTCCTATTGCTCCAAATGAGTGACGAACAAAAATGTGCCCACTAATGGCCAAATTCCCATAGAGTTCATCAAAATGTACACAATTTTAATTTTTAAAATTTTATAGAAAAATTCTCAAATACAATTGAGAAATCGGATTAATGTAGTCTATAAGAATGAAACCTTGGCTTTAATTTCCTATTGGTCCAAATGAGTGACAAACAAAAATGTGCCCACAAATGGCCAAATTTCCATAGAGTTCATCAAAATGTACACAATTTTAATTTTTAAAATTTTATAGAAAAATTCTCAAATACAATTGAGAAATCGGACTTATGTAGTCTATAAGTATGGACTATTGGCTTTAATTTCCTATTGGTCCAAATGAGTGACAAACAAAAATGTGCCCACTAATGGCCAAATTTCCATAGAGTTCATCAAAATGTACACAATTTTAATTTTTAAAATTTTATAGAAAAATTCTCAAATACAATTGAGAAATCGGCCTTATGTAGTCTATAAGTATGGAACCTTGGCCTTAATTTCCCATTGGTCCAAATGAGTGACAAACAAAAATGTGCCCACAAATGGCCAAATTCCCATAGAGTTCATCAAAATGTACACAATTTTAATTTTTAAAATTTTATAGAAAAATTCTCAAATACAATTGAGAAATCGGACTTATGTAGTCTATAAGTATGGACCCTTGGCTTTAATTTCCCATTGGTCCAAATGAGTGACAAACAAAAATGAGTCCACGAATGGCCAAATTCCCATAAAATATGCCCACAAATGGCCAAATTCCCAAAGAGTTCATCAAAATGTACACAATTTTAATTTTTAAAATTTTATAGAAAAATTCTCAAATACAATTGAGAAATCGGACTTATGTAGTCTATAAGTATGGACCCTTGGCTTTAATTTCCCATTGGTCCAAATGAGTGACAAACAAAAATGTGTCCACGAATGGCCAAATTCCCATAAAATATGCCCACAAATGGCCAAATTCCCAAAGAGTTCATCAAAATGTACACAATTTTAATTTTTAAAATTTTATAGAAAAATTCTCAAATACAGTTGAGAAATCGGACTTATGTAGTCTATAAGTATGGAACCTTGGCCTTAATTTCCCATTGGTCCAAATGAGTGACAAACAAAAATGTGCCCACAAATGGCCAAATTCCCATAAAATATGCCCACAAATGGCCAAATTCCCAAAGAGTTCATCAAAATGTACACAATTTTAATTTTTAAAATTTTATAGAAAAATTCTCAAATACAATTGAGAAATCGGACTTATGTAGTCTATAAGTATGGACCCTTGGCTTTAATTTCCCATTGGTCCAAATGAGTGACAAACAAAAATGAGTCCACGAATGGCCAAATTCCCATAAAATATGCCCACAAATGGCCAAATTCCCAAAGAGTTCATCAAAATGTACACAATTTTAATTTTTAAAATTTTATAGAAAAATTCTCAAATACAATTGAGAAATCGGACTTATGTAGTCTATAAGTATGGACCCTTGGCTTTAATTTCCCATTGGTCCAAATGAGTGACAAACAAAAATGAGTCCACGAATGGCCAAATTCCCATAAAATATGCCCACAAATGGCCAAATTCCCAAAGAGTTCATCAAAATGTACACAATTTTAATTTTTAAAATTTTATAGAAAAATTCTGAAATACAATTGAGAAATCGGACTTATGTAGTCTATAAGTATGAAACCTTGGCCTTAATTTCCCATTGGTCCAAATGAGTGACAAACAAAAATGTGCGCACAAATGGCCAAATTCCCATAGAGTTCATCAAAATGTACACAATTTTAATTTTTAAAATTTTATAGAAAAATTCTCAAATACAATTGAGAAATCGGACTTATGTAGTCTATAAGTATGGACTATTGGCTTTAATTTCCTATTGGTCCAAATGAGTGACGAACAAAAATGTGCCCACTAATGGCCAAATTCCCATAGAGTTCATCAAAATGTACACAATTTTAATTTTTAAAATTTTATAGAAAAATTCTCAAATACAATTGAGAAATCGGATTAATGTAGTCTATAAGAATGAAACCTTGGCTTTAATTTCCTATTGGTCCAAATGAGTGACAAACAAAAATGTGCCCACAAATGGCCAAATTTCCATAGAGTTCATCAAAATGTACACAATTTTAATTTTTAAAATTTTATAGAAAAATTCTCAAATACAATTGAGAAATCGGACTTATGTAGTCTATAAGTATGGACTATTGGCTTTAATTTCCTATTGGTCCAAATGAGTGACAAACAAAAATGTGCCCACTAATGGCCAAATTCCCATAGAGTTCATCAAAATGTAGTCAATTTTAATTTTTAAAATTTTATAGAAAAATTCTCAAATACAATTGAGAAATCGGACTTATGTAGTCTATAAGTATGGCACCTTGGCCTTAATTTACCATTGGTCCAAATGAGTGACAAACAAAAATGTGCCCACTAATGGCCAAATTTCCATAGAGTTCATCAAAATGTAGTCAATTTTAATTTTTAAAATTTTATAGAAAAATTCTCAAATACAATTGAGAAATCGGACTTATGTAGTCTATAAGTATGGACTATTGGCTTTAATTTCCTATTGGTCCAAATGAGTGACAAACAAAAATGTGCCCACTAATGGCCAAATTCCCATAGAGTTCATCAAAATGTACACAATTTTAATTTTTAAAATTTTATAGAAAAATTCTCAAATACAATTGAGAAATCGGACTTATGTAGTCTATAAGTATGGACTATTGGCTTTAATTTCCTATTGGTCCAAATGAGTGACAAACAAAAATGTGCCCACTAATGGCCAAATTCCCATAGAGTTCATCAAAATGTACACAATTTTAATTTTTAAAATTTTATAGAAAAATTCTCAAATACAATTGAGAAATCGGACTAATGTAGTCTATAAGTATGGACTATTGGCTTTAATTTCCTATTGGTCCAAATGAGTGACAAACAAAAATGTGCCCACTAATGGCCAAATTCCCATAGAGTTCATCAAAATGTAGTCAATTTTAATTTTTAAAATTTTATAGAAAAATTCTCAAATACAATTGAGAAATCGGACTTATGTAGTCTATAAGTATGGACCCTTGGCTTTAATTTCCTATTGGTCCAAATGAGTGACAAACAAAAATGTGCCCACAAATGGCCAAATTTCCATAGAGTTCATCAAAATGTAGTCAATTTTAATTTTTAAAATTTTATAGAAAAATTCTCAAATACAATTGAGAAATCGGACTTATCTAGTCTATAAGTATGGCACCTTGGCCTTAATTTACCATTGGTCTAAATGAGTGACAAACAAAAATGTGCACACAAATGGCCAAATTCCCATAGAGTTCATCAAAATGTAGTCAATTTTAATTTTTAAAATTTTATAGAAAAATTCTCAAATACAGTTGAGAAATCGGACTTATGTAGTCTATAAGTATGGACTATTGGCTTTAATTTCCTATTGGTCCAAATGAGTGACAAACAAAAATGTGCCCACTAATGGCCAAATTCCCATAGAGTTCATCAAAATGTACACAATTTTAATTTTTAAAATTTTATAGAAAAATTCTCAAATACAATTGAGAAATCGGATTAATGTAGTCTATAAGAATGAAACCTTGGCCTTAATTTCCCATTGGTCCAAATGAGTGACAAACAAAAATGTGTCCACAAATGGCCAAATTCCCATAGAGTTCATTAAAATGTACACAATTTTAATTTTTAAAATTTTATAGAAAAATTCTCAAATACAATTGAGAAATCGGACTTATGTAGTCTATAAGTATGGACCCTTGGCTTTAATTTCCCATTGGTCCAAATGAGTGACAAACAAAAATGTGTCCACGAATGGCCAAATTCCCATAAAATATGCCCACAAATGGCCAAATTCCCAAAGAGTTCATCAAAATGTACACAATTTTAATTTTTAAAATTTTATAGAAAAATTCTCAAATACAGTTGAGAAATCGGACTTATGTAGTCTATAAGTATGGAACCTTGGCCTTAATTTCCCATTGATCCAAATGAGTGACAAACAAAAATGTGCCCACAAATGGCCAAATTCCCATAGAGTTCATCAAAATGTAAATAATTTTAATTTTTAAAATTTTATAGAAAAATTCTCAAATACAATTGAGAAATCGGACTTATGTAGTCTATAAGTATGGACCCTTGGCTTTAATTTCCCATTGGTCCAAATGAGTGACAAACAAAAATGTGCCCACAAATGGCCAAATTCCCATAAAATATGCCCACAAATGGCCAAATTCCCATAAAATATGCCCACAAATGGCCAAATTCCTATAGACTTCATCAAAATGTACACAATTTTAATTTTTAAAATTTTATAGAAAAATTCTCAAATACAATTGAGAAATCGGACTTATGTAGTCTATAAGTATGGACCCTTGGCTTTAATTTCCCATTGGTCCAAATGAGTGGCAAACAAAAATGTGTCCACGAATGGCCAAATTCCCATAAAATATGCCCACAAATGGCCAAATTCCCAAAGAGTTCATCAAAATGTACACAATTTTAATTTTTAAAATTTTATAGAAAAATTCTCAAATACAGTTGAGAAATCGGACTCATGTAGTCTATAAGTATGGAACCTTGGCCTTAATTTCCCATTGGTCTAAATGAGTGACAAACAAAAATGTGCCCACAAATGGCCAAATTCCCAAAGAGTTCATCAAAATGTACACAATTTTAATTTTTAAAATTTAATAGAAAAATTCTCAAATACAATTGAGAAATCGGACTTATGTAGTCTATAAGTATGGAACCTTGGCCTTAATTTCCCATTGGTCCAAATGAGTGACAAACAAAAATGTGCCCACAAATGGCCAAATTCCCAAAGAGTTCATCAAAATGTACACAATTTTAATTTTTAAAATTTTATAGAAAAATTCTCAAATACAATTGAGAAATTGGACTTATCTAGTCTATAAGTATGGCACCTTGGCCTTAATTTCCCATTGGTCTAAATGAGTGACAAACAAAAATGTGCCCACAAATGGCCAAATTCCCATAGAGTTCATCAAAATGTACACAATTTTAATTTTTAAAATTTTATAGAAAAATTCTCAAATACAATTGAGAAATCGGACTTATGTAGTCTATAAGTATGGAACCTTGGCCTTAATTTCCCATTGGTCCAAATGAGTGACAAACAAAAATGTGCCCACAAATGGCCAAATTCCCATAGAGTTCATCAAAATGTACACAATTTTAACTTTTAAAATTTTATAGAAAAATTCTCAAATACAATTGAGAAATCGGACTTATGTAGTCTATAAGTATGGACTATTGGCTTTAATTTCCTATTGGTCCAAATGAGTGACGAACAAAAATGTGCCCACTAATGGCCAAATTCCCATAGAGTTCATCAAAATGTACACAATTTTAACTTTTAAAATTTTATAGAAAAATTCTCAAATACAATTGAGAAATCGGACTTATCTAGTCTATAAGTATGGCACCTTGGCCTTAATTTCCCATTGGTCTAAATGAGTGACAAACAAAAATGTGCCCACAAATGGCCAAATTCCCATAGAGTTCATCAAAATGTACACAATTTTAATTTTTAAAATTTTATAGAAAAATTCTCAAATACAATTGAGAAATCGGACTTATGTAGTCTATAAGTATGGAACCTTGGCCTTAATTTCCCATTGGTCCAAATGAGTGACAAACAAAAATGTGCCCACAAATGGCCAAATTCCCATAGAGTTCATCAAAATGTACACAATTTTAACTTTTAAAATTTTATAGAAAAATTCTCAAATACAATTGAGAAATCGGACTTATCTAGTCTATAAGTATGGCACCTTGGCCTTAATTTCCCATTGGTCTAAATGAGTGACAAACAAAAATGTGCCCACAAATGGCCAAATTCCCATAGAGTTCATCAAAATGTACACAATTTTAACTTTTAAAATTTTATAGAAAAATTCTCAAATACAATTGAGAAATCGGACTTATCTAGTCTATAAGTATGGCACCTTGGCCTTAATTTCCCATTGGTCTAAATGAGTGACAAACAAAAATGTGCCCACAAATGGCCAAATTCCCATAGAGTTCATCAAAATGTACACAATTTTAATTTTTAAAATTTTATAGAAAAATTCTCAAATACAATTGAGAAATCGGACTTATCTAGTCTATAAGTATGGAACCTTGGCCTTAATTTCCCATTGGTCCAAATGAGTGACAAACAAAAATGTGCCCACAAATGGCCAAATTCCCATAGAGTTCATCAAAATGTACACAATTTTAACTTTTAAAATTTTATAGAAAAATTCTCAAATACAATTGAGAAATCGGACTTATCTAGTCTATAAGTATGGCACCTTGGCCTTAATTTCCCATTGGTCTAAATGAGTGACAAACAAAAATGTGCCCACAAATGGCCAAATTCCCATAGAGTTCATCAAAATGTACACAATTTTAATTTTTAAAATTTTATAGAAAAATTCTCAAATACAATTGAGAAATCGGACTTATGTAGTCTATAAGTATGGAACCTTGGCCTTAATTTCCCATTGGTCCAAATGAGTGACAAACAAAAATGTGCCCACAAATGGCCAAATTCCCATAGAGTTCATCAAAATGTACACAATTTTAACTTTTAAAATTTTATAGAAAAATTCTCAAATACAATTGAGAAATCGGACTTATGTAGTCTATAAGTATGGAACCTTGGCCTTAATTTCCCATTGGTCCAAATGAGTGACAAACAAAAATGTGCCCACAAAAGGCCAAATTCCCATAGAGTTCATCAAAATGTACACAATTTTAATTTTTAAAATTTTATAGAAAAATTCTCAAATACAATTGAGAAATCGGACTTATCTAGTCTATAAGTATGGCACCTTGGCCTTAATTTCCCATTGGTCTAAATGAGTGACAAACAAAAATGTGCCCACAAATGGCCAAATTCCCATAGAGTTCATCAAAATGTACACAATTTTAATTTTTAAAATTTTATAGAAAAATTCTCAAATACAATTGAGAAATCGGACTTATTTAGTCTATAAGTATGGAACCTTGGCCTTAATTTCCCATTGGTCCAAATGAGTGACAAACAAAAATGTGCCCACAAATGGCCAAATTCCCATAGAGTTCATCAAAATGTACACAATTTTAACTTTTAAAATTTTATAGAAAAATTCTCAAATACAATTGAGAAATCGGACTTATCTAGTCTATAAGTATGGCACCTTGGCCTTAATTTCCCATTGGTCTAAATGAGTGACAAACAAAAATGTGCCCACAAATGGCCAAATTCCCATAGAGTTCATCAAAATGTACACAATTTTAATTTTTAAAATTTTATAGAAAAATTCTCAAATACAATTGAGAAATCGGACTTATGTAGTCTATAAGTATGGAACCTTGGCCTTAATTTCCCATTGGTCCAAATGAGTGACAAACAAAAATGTGCCCACAAATGGCCAAATTCCCATAGAGTTCATCAAAATGTACACAATTTTAACTTTTAAAATTTTATAGAAAAATTCTCAAATACAATTGAGAAATCGGACTTATGTAGTCTATAAGTATGGAACCTTGGCCTTAATTTCCCATTGGTCCAAATGAGTGACAAACAAAAATGTGCCCACAAATGGGCAAATTCCCATAGAGTTCATCAAATGTACACAATTTTAATTTTTAAAATTTTATAGAAAAATTCTCAAATACAATTGAGAAATCGGACTTATGTAGTCTATAAGTATGGAACCTTGGCCTTAATTTCCCATTGGTCCAAATGAGTGACATACAAAAATGTGCCCACAAATGGCCAAATTCCCAAAGAGTTCATTAAAATGTACACAATTTTAATTTTTAAAATTTTATAGAAAAATTCTCAAATACAATTGAGAAATCGGACTTATCTAGTCTATAAGTATGGCACCTTGGCCTTAATTTCCCATTGGTCCAAATGAGTGACAAACAAATATGTGCCCACAAATGGCCAAATTCCCATAGAGTTCATCAAAATGTACACAATTTTAATTTTTAAAATTTTATAGAAAAATTCTCAAATACAATTGAGAAATCGGACTTATGTAGTCTATAAGTATGGACCCTTGGCTTTAATTTCCCATTGGTCCAAATGAGTGACAAACAAAAATGTGTCCACGAATGGCCAAATTCCCATAAAATATGCCCACAAATGGCCAAATTCCCAAAGAGTTCATCAAAATGTACACAATTTTAATTTTTAAAATTTTATAGAAAAATTCTCAAATACAGGTGAGAAATCGGACTTATGTAGTCTATAAGTATGGAACCTTGGCTTTAATTTCCCATTGGTAAAAATGAGTGACAAACAAAAATGTGCCCACAAATGGCCAAATTCCCATAGAGTTCATCAAAATGAACACAATTTTAATTTTTAAAATTATATAGAAAAATTCTCAAATACAATTGAGAAATCGGACTTATCTAGTCTATAAGTATGGAACCTTGGCCCTAATTTCCCATTGGTCCAAATGAGTGACAAACAAAAATGTGCCCACAAATGGCCAAATTCCCATCGAGTTCATCAAAATGTACACAATTTTAATTTTTAAAATTTTATAGAAAAATTCTCAAATACAATTGAGAAATCGGACTTATGTAGTCTATAAGTATGGACCCTTGGCTTTAATTTCCCATTGGTCCAAATGAGTGACAAACAAAAATGTATCCACGAATGGCCAAATTCCCATAAAATATGCCCACAAATGGCCAAATTCCCATAGAGTTCATCAAAATGTACACAATTTTAATTTTTAAAATTATATAGAAAAATTGTCAAATACAATTGAGAAATCGGACTTATGCAGTCTATAAGTATGGAACCTTGGCCTTAATTTCCCATTGGTAAAAATGAGTGACAAACAAAAATGTGCCCACAAATCTCCAAATTCCCATCGAGTTCATCAAAATGTACACAATTTAAATTTTTAAAATTATATAGAAAAATTTTCAAATACAATTGAGAAATCGGACTTATGTAGTCTATAAGTATGGACCCTTGGCTTTAATTTCCCATTGGTCCAAATGAGTGACAAACAAAAATGTGTCCACGAATGGCCAAATTCCCATAAAATATGCCCACAAATGGCCAAATTCCCATAGAGTTCATCAAAATGTACACAATTTTAATTTTTAAGATTTTATAGAAAAATTCTCAAATACAATTGAGAAATCGGACTTATGTAGTCTATAAGTATGACCCCTTGGCTTTAATTTCCCATTGGTCCAAATGAGTGACAAACAAAAATGTGTCCACGAATGGCCAAATTCCCATAAAATATGCCCACAAATGGCCAAATTCCCATAGAGTTCATCAAAATGAACACAATTTTAATTTTTAAAATTATATAGAAAAATTCTCAAATACAATTGAGAAATCGGACTTATCTAGTCTATAAGTATGGAACCTTGGCCCTAATTTCCCATTGGTCCAAATGAGTGACAAACAAAAATGTGCCCACAAATGGCCAAATTCCCATCGAGTTCATCAAAATGTACACAATTTTAATTTTTAAAATTTTATAGAAAAATTCTCAAATACAATTGAGAAATCGGACTTATGTAGTCTATAAGTATGGAACCTTGGCCTTAATTTCCCATTGGTCCAAATGAGTGACAAAAAAAAATGTGCCCACAAATGGGCAAATTCCCATAGAGTTCATCAAAATGTACACAATTTTAATTTTTAAAATTTTATAGAAAAATTCTCAAATACAATTGAGAAATCGGACTTATGTAGTCTATATGTATGGAACCTTGGCCTTAATTTCCCATTGGTCCAAATGAGTGACATACAAAAATGTGCCCACAAATGGCCAAATTCCCAAAGAGTTCATCAAAATGTACACAATTTTAATTTTTAAAATTTTATAGAAAAATTCTCAAATACAATTGAGAAATCGGACTTATCTAGTCTATAAGTATGGCACCTTGGCCTTAATTTCCCATTGGTCCAAATGAGTGACAAACAAATATGTGCCCACAAATGGCCAAATTCCCATAGAGTTCATCAAAATGTACACAATTTTAATTTTTAAAATTTTATAGAAAAATTCTCAAATACAATTGAGAAATCGGACTTATGTAGTCTATAAGTATGGACCCTTGGCTTTAATTTCCCATTGGCCCAAATGAGTGACAAACAAAAATGTGTCCACGAATGGCCAAATTCCCATAAAATATGCCCACAAATGGCCAAATTCCCAAAGAGTTCATCAAAATGTACACAATTTTAATTTTTAAAATTTTATAGAAAAATTCTCAAATACAGGTGAGAAATCGGACTTATGTAGTCTATAAGTATGGAACCTTGGCCTTAATTTCCCATTGGTAAAAATGAGTGACAAACAAAAATGTGTCAACGAATGGCCAAATTCCCATAAAATATGCCCACAAATGGCCAAATGCCGATCGAGTTCATCAAAATGTACACAATTTTAATTTTTAAAATTATATAGAAAAATTCTCAAATACAATTGAGAAATCGGACTTATGTAGTCTATAAGTATGGACCCTTGGCTTTAATTTCCTATTGGTCCAAATGAGTGACAAACAAAAATGTGTCCACGAATGGCCAAATTCCCATAAAATATGCCCACAAATGGCCAAATTCCCATAGAGTTCATCAAAATGTACACAATTTTAATTTTTAAAATTTTATAGAAAAATTCTCAAATACAATTGAGAAATCGGACTTATGTAGTCTATAAGTATGTACCCTTGGCTTTAATTTCCCATTGGTCCAAATGAGTGACAAACAAAAATGTGTCCACGAATGGCCAAATTCCCATAAAATATGCCCACAAATGGCCAAATTGCCATAGAGTTCATCAAAATGTACACAATTTTAATTTTTAAAATTTTATAGAAAAATTCTCAAATACAATTGAGAAATCGGACTTATGTAGTCTATAAGTATGGAACCTTGGCTTTAATTTCCCATTGGTCCAAATGAGTGACAAACAAAAATGTGCCCACAAATGGCCAAATTCCCATCGAGTTCATCAAAATGTACACAATTTTAATTTTTAAAATTATATAGAAAAATTCTCAAATACAATTGTGAAATCGGACTTATGTAGTCTATAAGTATGGACCCTTGGCTTTAATTTCCCATTGGTCCAAATGAGTGACAAACAAAAATGTGTCCACGAATGGCCAAATTCCCATAAAATATGCCCACAAATGGCCAAATTCCCATAGAGTTCATCAAAATGTACACAATTTTAATTTTTAAAATTTTATAGAAAAATTCTCAAATACAATTGAGAAATCGGACTTATCTAGTCTATAAGTATGGCACCTTGGCCTTAATTTCCCATTGGTCCAAATGAGTGACAAACAAATATGTGCCCACAAATGGCCAAATTCCCATAGAGTTCATCAAAATGTACACAATTTTAATTTTTAAAATTTTATAGAAAAATTCTCAAATACAATTGAGAAATCGGACTTATGTAGTCTATAAGTATGGACCCTTGGCTTTAATTTCCCATTGGCCCAAATGAGTGACAAACAAAAATGTGTCCACGAATGGCCAAATTCCCATAAAATATGCCCACAAATGGCCAAATTCCCATAGAGTTCATCAAAATGTACACAATTTTAATTTTTAAAATTTTATAGAAAAATTCTCAAATACAATTGAGAAATCGGACTTATCTAGTCTATAAGTATGGCACCTTCGCCTTAATTTACCATTGGTCTAAATGAGTGACAAACAAAAATGTGCCCACAAATGGCCAAATTCCCATAGAGTTCATCAAAATGTAGTCAATTTTAATTTTTAAAATTTTATAGAAAAATTCTCAAATACAATTGAGAAATCGGACTTACGTAGTCTATAAGTAGGGAACCTTGGCTTTAATTTCCCATTGGTCCAAATGAGTGACAAACAAAAATGTATCCACGAATGGCCAAATTCCCATAAAATATGCCCACAAATGGCCAAATTCCCATAGAGTTCATCAAAATGTACACAATTTTAATTTTTAAAATTATATAGAAAAATTGTCAAATACAATTGAGAAATCGGACTTATGTAGTCTATAAGTATGGACCCTTGGCTTTAATTTCCCATTGGTCCAAATGAGTGACAAACAAAAATGTGTCCACGAATGGCCAAATTCCCATAAAATATGCCCACAAATGGCCAAATTCCCATAGAGTTCATCAAAATGTACACAATTTAAATTTTTAAAATTATATAGAAAAATTTTCAAATACAATTGAGAAATCGGACTTATGTAGTCTATAAGTAGGGAACCTTGGCTTTAATTTCCCATTGGTCCAAATGAGTGACAAACAAAAATGTATCCACGAATGGCCAAATTCCCATAAAATATGCCCACAAATGGCCAAATTCCCATAGAGTTCATCAAAATGTACACAATTTTAATTTTTAAAATTATATAGAAAAATTGTCAAATACAATTGAGAAATCGGACTTATCTAGTCTATAAGTATGGCACCTTCGCCTTAATTTCCCATTGGTAAAAATGAGTGACAAACAAAAATGTGCCCACAAATGGCCAAATTCCCATCGAGTTCATCAAAATGTACACAATTTAAATTTTTAAAATTATATAGAAAAATTTTCAAATACAATTGAGAAATCGGACTTATGTAGTCTATAAGTATGGACCCTTGGCTTTAATTTCCCATTGGTCCAAATGAGTGACAAACAAAAATGTGTCCACGAATGGCCAAATTCCCATAAAATATGCCCACAAATGGCCAAATTCCCATAGAGTTCATCAAAATGTACACAATTTTAATTTTTAAGATTTTATAGAAAAATTCTCAAATACAATTGAGAAATCGGACTTATGTAGTCTATAAGTATGACCCCTTGGCTTTAATTTCCCATTGGTCCAAATGAGTGACAAACAAAAATGTGTCCACGAATGGCCAAATTCCCATAAAATATGCCCACAAATGGCCAAATTCCCATAGAGTTCATCAAAATGTACACAATTTTAATTTTTAAAATTATATAGAAAAA
Source organism: Lypha dubia (assembly GCA_947311025.1). NCBI lineage: Eukaryota > Metazoa > Arthropoda > Insecta > Diptera > Tachinidae > Lypha > Lypha dubia. The sequence goes on from OX371264.1 coordinate 56,529,030, forward strand.
TTCTCAAATACAATTGAGAAATCGGACTTATCTAGTCTATAAGTATGGAACCTTGGCCCTAATTTCCCATTGGTCCAAATGAGTGACAAACAAAAATGTGCCCACAAATGGCCAAATTCCCATCGAGTTCATCAAAATGTACACAATTTTAATTTTTAAAATTTTATAGAAAAATTCTCAAATACAATTGAGAAATCGGACTTATGTAGTCTATAAGTATGGACCCTTGGCTTTAATTTCCCATTGGTCCAAATGAGTGACAAACAAAAATGTGTCCACGAATGGCTAAATTCCCATAAAATATGCCCACAAATGGCCAAATTCCCATAGAGTTCATCAAAATGTACACAATTTTAATTTTTAAAATTATATAGAAAAATTCTCAAATACAATTGAGAAATCGGACTTATCTAGTCTATAAGTATGGAACCTTAGCCCTAATTTCCCATTGGTCCAAATGAGTGACAAACAAAAATGTGCCCACAAATGGCCAAATTCCCATCGAGTTCATCAAAATGTACACAATTTTAATTTTTAAAATTTTATAGAAAAATTCTCAAATACAATTGAGAAATCGGACTTATGTAGTCTATAAGTATGAACCCTTGGCTTTAATTTCCCAGTGGTCCAAATGAGTGACAAACCAAAATGTGCCCACAAATGGCCAAATTCCCATAGAAGTTCATCAAAATGTACACAATTTTAATTTTTATAATTATATAGAAAAATTCTCAAATACAATTGAGAAATCGGACTTATCTAGTCTATAAGTATGGAACCTTGGCCTTAATTTCCCATTGGTCCAAATGAGTGACTGTTATGAGTCATTTTCCCCTAACCAACAGAAGTATCAGCGACAGCAGAACATACGCTGCATACACATACTGACGTTGAGTTATTTTCCCTCAACCAACAAAAATACCAACGGCAGCAAAATACCGCTGCATGCATTACTGACGTTATTACCAGTAATTTTCCTACAGACATATGCTGACATTGCAATATCGTGAGAACCGCAATCGGCTGGAAGTTCCACGGGTATGAATATGCTGAATTTGCATACTAACACACTTAGCAATGACCACGCCGGCGGCAGCGAACGTTAGCAGCATCGTTCAATCAGACAGCGAAATTGGGTATAAAAGCGGAGGGTGATTTGGTATGGAGGTTCGAGTCTAGTGAGTGCTGTAGAGTCGTTCTAGTCTGTAAGTTCTAGTCTGTAGAATCTTGACAGAAAGCAGTTCGGGAATATTCTTTTACACGTAACAACTAACCTGATCAAACACCAGCCTTAAAAAAGCGGGTCCCTGTGAAGGCTTAATATATTTTATAAATCAAAACCTGATCAAACACCAGCCTTAAAAAGCGGGTCCCTGTGAAGGCTAAATAATGTTTTAAAATAGTCTGTGGTTAATAAATAAAAATAATATTAAATAAATAATAAAAATAATGTTTTAATTCAAACATAACATTTTGGCGCAGCCGGTAGCCGCGTAAATAATAACATCAAAGAAATATAATAATCCTTGTGTTGATCTTGCTCAAGAAAAAACTGTCTGGTGTAGCAAAACCAACAATACATAAAAGTCTAAACTCTAGCTACCTTGTATTGTTGCATCCTACATTCGACGGTGTAGAACTGCACAGGACAAATTGAATAAAGTCTAAACTCTAGCTACCCTCATATTGTCATTGCAGGACTAATCGCTAAAAGCGGATCAGGACAAAAAGGAGAATTACTTTGATCGTAAAACTTCTGCGCGGTTGCGAACAAAAAAATACAAAAAATAAAATAAAACAAATAATAATACAAAGTGCAAGTAAGCCTAAACCACAGACCACTATGAAGATAATAACCAGCGGAACATGGGTAAGTAGAAGACAGCTTTAATGGCCAATCCACAGACAAAGACAGACGAATTGATACAACGGATCGACAAGTGTAATTATTCAGTGGACAGTCTACAAGTTCTTGCGTGGACAGAACTTAAGGGTTTAGAAGCAGACAAAACATTCCTGGACAACCATAGGGAAACAATAAGATACCAAAGACTGACAAAATTAGAAGAAGTAAGCTATGTCCTACAATTAATAAGTGAGTTAAGTAAAGATAGATCACAGGAGTTTATAAAGAAGATCGAAGAACTAGAAGAAACAAAAACATTTCTAAAGGGCCATTGCGAAAAGCTAAGAGGACAAATAGAATATACAGACAATTTATTATAAAACGTAGTAAAGGAAAATACGGAATTAGAGAAACAATTGAAAGGAAAAGGACTTAGTGAGGAAAATTTTAAAAAACAATTGAAACAACAAGAGCAAGAACAAGAAGAGAGTTTAACACAATTTACAGAGCAAGTTCACCAAATCCTTCACTGCACGAAGAACTAAACGAAGCAGGACTACCAATAATAGTCATATCAAACGATAAAGAAACACCTGCCTTGACGCTGTTGGAAAAAGTAAAAACCCTAATAAACAACGCAAGGAAAGCGGGTAGCAGGGGGTACTCCGCGGAAACAAAAGCCAGGAAATTAAAGGAGTTAAGCGAATACACGCTGAGATTCGGTGAATTAGAAGAAACCGAAGGAGTTGACAGCAGAATAACGGAGGAATTTAATAGACTGATCCCAGTGGCCCAAGAAATTTTGGAAAGACGATCACCATCACCCCGGCAAAACCATACTATTGAGAGAGCAGAAATCGAAACGATCAGAATGACTTCGCTATCCGAGATTATTAAGATAGTTAACAACACAGTCCCATCATTCTTCGGGACCGATGAGCCAGACTTGTCATCAGAAGTATTCAGGTACATACAAGGATGCAAGATGGTAGAAAGAGAAGTACTCACAGGTGCAAATAACGTTCTAACACAAGATGTAATACAATGCCTGAAATTGAGACTCCTAGGGGGCGCCTACTCAAGAATTTCCCAGATGAATTTCAGTTCCGTGGACGCGTTATGTAATGCGCTCAAGAAGTATTATCTAAAAAGCAAGAGCTTAGATAAAATAAGGGAACTGATATTGGGTTGCAAACAGAGCATCAGAGAGTCAGCATGCAAATTTGGAGAACGCCTGGATAGCCTATTGAATGAGGCAAAAACAACTATAGAGAACGAATGGCCGGTGGGACCTGGCCGCCAAACCATGCTGAAGGACTTCAAACGGATAGCAGTAAACAGTTTCATCAAGGGGTTGAAAGACCATGCTCTCAAAGCTCGATTTGTGGGACAGGAAGAGGAAGAGCTCACTAAGTTGATAGAGATAGTGGAAAATGCAGAGGAATTATTTGGCGAACCAACGCACAGCATCAACGTAATAGATTCAGAAGTCCCCTGTAGTTTTTGTAACAAGATGGGACATGAATGGAATAGCTGCAAAAAGCGGCTAAACACACCATACTGTATGAGCTGTGGAAAATACGGCCATGAAATGGGGCCACTATGCAGGAATATCGTGAGCTGTACGTTCTGTGGAAACAGCGGGCACGATGTGGAAAACTGCAGAAAGAGATTAGGCTCCTTATACTGCCGATTGTGTAGGATAAACGGTCACAAGGAAACCCCTTTCTGTGAGCCAAGAAGAAACATACCCAACCAAAATCAATCGGATAGACGGACGACAGAAAGAAATAGGAGGACAACAAACACAGAATTCCGTGGAAGCCCACAAATAGCGATGGGACAAAATATGAACAGAGGGGCAAATAGAAACATTGGTACACGCCCAACCTCTTTTAAATGTCAGCAACAAGGACATTTTGCACGGGACTGCAGAAGTAATGTTAGACAGACTGAAGCAATGGGTGCAGGGATCTACCAACAGGCACGAAATAGCAACAACGGCATGGACCTAGCTAACATTGCCGTAGAGGCCCATAGCAACAGAAATCGGACAAATTCTCAGGGAAACGAAATTCGGCCCAGTTATCGCCAATAACAATACAACAAATATAAGTATAATAAAGAAACAGAAACAAAGAGTCGGGTAAATAAAGATGATACGGAGACTGACTCAGAAACAGAGCAGCCAACCAGGATAATAACCGAGGCAGTTGTACACTCGGTAAATAAGGAGAACGGGCACACTATAGAAGAAAATACTGCGAAAGATAATAAATCAAACAAAAAAAAGGTGGAAAAAAGTGAAGAGATGGTGCGAAATATAAATAGTAGTACTGAATCACCGGGCAATGTGGACACAGTTTTTATTACGCTACCCTGCCAAGGAGCTATGGAGCGAAAATTGGTCTTACTTGTAGATACGGGAGCAGTTACTAAAGTGCCGCTTAATATCATATCAAGAGATAAAACCGTGGTTGTGCATAAACAGGCAAATCAAGAGAACGGACAAACTTTGGAAGTAAAAGCAGAAAAAGACAAAGGATTAAAACATAAATATGAAGAGAAACAAAGTGAAGAGATAATGCCAAATATAAATAATAGTACTGAATCACCGAGCAATGTGGACACAGTTTTTATTATTTGGTGTGTTCTGAGTTTAAATCTATTGGAGCTTGTTGCTGTTGTTGTAGTTGTTGGTCTTGATGCTGGTACGTGTATTTGGATACTTCAAACGTGGGGGAATTCTGGTCCTGTAAGTGGTTTCCCACAATTCTATTCAACTCTGGGCCACGTTCCGGGAATTCATTGTTTATTTTGACCCTTATTTGATTATGTCGTTTGCACAACACCCATATGATTATTATTGCTGCTGTCGTAATAACGATTATTGTTGTATACGTAATGTTATTCTGTTGGAATTTCAGTTCCCGGATCGTGTTGATGTTGCTGATCTGCTTTATGTGTAGATTCTCCAAGGTAGGTATAATTTCCGTGGCCACATTGTTGTTACCTCTTACTAACAGAAACTTCTGGGTTACATCTATGACATGGCTAACGAAGGTTTGGTCACCTATTGTTATGCTGCAATTGTAAAACGAAAACAGGTAGGTTCCAGTGAGGTTTAAACGTCGGTCGTCGCAGTTTCTTGACATTGGTGTTTTGTCTGCATTGCTGACTACGATCGTACCTTCTTCTATTAGCTCCACGGTTTCTGCTTCGTGTAGGATCAGGTTGCACTTTCCTCTGAAAACGCATATTTTCGGTTGACTTAAGCTTTTGAAATCTCTTTCACCTTTGTACCCGAAAACGCCCTTGTCGTTCCCCACTACGTATTCTCTTTCGGCATCTATTTGGTGGTGGCTCTCGTTTGGAATGGGTATTATCAGGGATTTTTTTAAACTCATGGTTTCGATGGGCAATCTGATTATGAACATCCGGCTGCAATGCCTATGTAATGCTACTCCCATCTGCATGTCTTGTATAGTTTCCACATTTATTTTGTACTCCTGGATTTCTTCAATGGTCAATAGTGCTGGATTGAAAATTTTCATTTTCGCTAATGCGATGGACTCTTGTACGGTCTTCACTTGGCTTTTCATCTCCATGAGTTTGAAAAGCTGGAAAATCGCAACGTCGCGGTAGCGCTGGAGCTCTGATTCCTGTTTGATCTGAGTCAAGCTGTTCAGAGTCTTCCTGTTCTCATTTATTGCTTCCACCATCTGGTTAATTGACGTATTGAATCTATTGTTTATGTGGACCTGTTGATTTTACTGTTCCATGATTTGGTACCCATTAGCGTCAATCACCTCGAAATGTTATTTTATTAGTTGCCGGTCCTCCATCTAGTGTGGCGTAGAGCCACTTCATCACTTTTCCTCCAACTTACTCCTCAAATATCTAGCTTTTCTCTCGGTCTCTGTATGGCTTTATTAAATTGTTATGGTAAACCTTCCCCCTGTTTTTTATTCTCAATTTTACGTTTACTCTTGTTGGCACGTCTATAACTTCAAATGGCCCTAGCCATAAAGGAGAAAATTTATTTTTCCGAGTCTGGTTTCTTAACCAAACCCTTTGATCTATTTGATATTCTCGATGCTTTGAACCCCTATCATAATACTGCTTCGATCTTAATTTTGCCTTCTCCTGATTTTTTCTGACGATTTCATGTGAACGTTGAATTTGATACTTTAGAATTTTGCTGTAATCATCCGTGTTGTATAGGGGTGCCGGAGGTCTTTTCAATACTATGGGCATTTCGAACTCGAACCCGAATAAAACTCTTGTGGGTGTGTGTTTTGTTGTTGTATATTTGCTGTTATTATACACATGCGTAGCGTGACTGAGCCATTCGTCCCAGTTGGTACTATCCAAATTGACGAAATTTCTAAGAAATTCAGCCAACGGTCGATGGGCCCTTTCTAGAGCACCATTAGCTTGTGGATGATAAGGCGTGATCAGTAGTTTTCTTATTCTTAGTATTCTGCACGTTTACTTAAATAATTTTGAAGTGAAATTTGTTCCATTATCTGTTACCAAAACCTTGGGAATAAAATATCTTGAAATTATTTCCTTAAAAAACACTTTTGCTACTGTTGATGCTTCTGCGTCTGGCACGGCGGCACACGCGAAAAATTTTCAAAAGTCGTCCTGGAATGTTACGATATATTTATTTCCCCTGGACGATTCAGGTAGTGATCCCACCAGATCCATGAAAATCTTCTCGAACAGTTGAAAGGAAAAGGACTTAGTGAGGAAAATTTTAAAAAACAATTGAAACAACAGCAGTTGATAGAGACACAAGACGACACTATCCAAAGGCTACAAACAGCATTGGAAAACGCAAGAAGAGAGTTTAACACAATTTACAGAGCAAGTTCACCAAATCCTTCACTGCACGAAGAACTAAACGAAGCAGGACTACCAATAATAGTCATATCAAACGATAAAGAAACACCTGCCTTGACGCTGTTGGAAAAAGTAAAAACCCTAATAAACAACGCAAGGAAAGCGGGTAGCAGGGGGTACTCCGCGGAAACAAAAGCCAGGAAATTAAAGGAGTTAAGCGAATACACGCTGAGATTCGGTGAATTAGAAGAAACCGAAGGAGTTGACAGCAGAATAACGGAGGAATTTAATAGACTGATCCCAGTGGCCCAAGAAATTTTGGAAAGACGATCACCATCACCCCGGCAAAACCATACTATTGAGAGAGCAGAAATCGAAACGATCAGAATGACTTCGCTATCCGAGATTATTAAGATAGTTAACAACACAGTCCCATCATTCTTCGGGACCGATGGGCCAGACTTGTCATCAGAAGTATTCAGGTACATACAAGGATGCAAGATGGTAGAAAGAGAAGTACTCACAGGTGCAAATAACGTTCTAACACAAGATGTAATACAATGCCTGAAATTGAGACTCCTAGGGGGCGCCTACTCAAGAATTTCCCAGATGAATTTCAGTTCCGTGGACGCGTTATGTAATGCGCTCAAGAAGTATTATCTAAAAAGCAAGAGCTTAGATAAAATAAGGGAACTGATATTGGGTTGCAAACAGAGCATCAGAGAGTCAGCATGCAAATTTGGAGAACGCCTGGATAGCCTATTGAATGAGGCAAAAACAACTATAGAGAACGAATGGCCGGTGGGACCTGGCCGCCAAACCATGCTGAAGGACTTCAAACGGATAGCAGTAAACAGTTTCATCAAGGGGTTGAAAGACCATGCTCTCAAAGCTCGATTTGTGGGACAGGAAGAGGAAGAGCTCACTAAGTTGATAGAGATAGTGGAAAATGCAGAGGAATTATTTGGCGAACCAACGCACAGCATCAACGTAATAGATTCAGAAGTCCCCTGTAGTTTTTGTAACAAGATGGGACATGAATGGAATAGCTGCAAAAAGCGGCTAAACACACCATACTGTATGAGCTGTGGAAAATACGGCCATGAAATGGGGCCACTATGCAGGAATATCGTGAGCTGTACGTTCTGTGGAAACAGCGGGCACGATGTGGAAAACTGCAGAAAGAGATTAGGCTCCTTATACTGCCGATTGTGTAGGATAAACGGTCACAAGGAAACCCCTTTCTGTGAGCCAAGAAGAAACATACCCAACCAAAATCAATCGGATAGACGGACGACAGAAAGAAATAGGAGGACAACAAACACAGAATTCCGTGGAAGCCCACAAATAGCGATGGGACAAAATATGAACAGAGGGGCAAATAGAAACATTGGTACACGCCCAACCTCTTTTAAATGTCAGCAACAAGGACATTTTGCACGGGACTGCAGAAGTAATGTTAGACAGACTGAAGCAATGGGTGCAGGGATCTACCAACAGGCACGAAATAGCAACAACGGCATGGACCTAGCTAACATTGCCGTAGAGGCCCATAGCAACAGAAATCGGACAAATTCTCAGGGAAACGAAATTCGGCCCAGTTATCGCCAATAACAATACAACAAATATAAGTATAATAAAGAAACAGAAACAAAGAGTCGGGTAAATAAAGATGATACGGAGACTGACTCAGAAACAGAGCAGCCAACCAGGATAATAACCGAGGCAGTTGTACACTCGGTAAATAAGGAGAACGGGCACACTATAGAAGAAAATACTGCGAAAGATAATAAATCAAACAAAAAAAAGGTGGAAAAAAGTGAAGAGATGGTGCGAAATATAAATAGTAGTACTGAATCACCGGGCAATGTGGACACAGTTTTTATTACGCTACCCTGCCAAGGAGCTATGGAGCGAAAATTGGTCTTACTTGTAGATACGGGAGCAGTTACTAAAGTGCCGCTTAATATCATATCAAGAGATAAAACCGTGGTTGTGCATAAACAGGCAAATCAAGAGAACGGACAAACTTTGGAAGTAAAAGCAGAAAAAGACAAAGGATTAAAACATAAATATGAAGAGAAACAAAGTGAAGAGATAATGCCAAATATAAATAATAGTACTGAATCACCGAGCAATGTGGACACAGTTTTTATTATTTGGTGTGTTCTGAGTTTAAATCTATTGGAGCTTGTTGCTGTTGTTGTAGTTGTTGGTCTTGATGCTGGTACGTGTATTTGGATACTTCAAACGTGGGGGAATTCTGGTCCTGTAAGTGGTTTCCCACAATTCTATTCAACTCTGGGCCACGTTCCGGGAATTCATTGTTTATTTTGACCCTTATTTGATTATGTCGTTTGCACAACACCCATATGATTATTATTGCTGCTGTCGTAATAACGATTATTGTTGTATACGTAATGTTATTCTGTTGGAATTTCAGTTCCCGGATCGTGTTGATGTTGCTGATCTGCTTTATGTGTAGATTCTCCAAGGTAGGTATAATTTCCGTGGCCACATTGTTGTTACCTCTTACTAACAGAAACTTCTGGGTTACATCTATGACATGGCTAACGAAGGTTTGGTCACCTATTGTTATGCTGCAATTGTAAAACGAAAACAGGTAGGTTCCAGTGAGGTTTAAACGTCGGTCGTCGCAGTTTCTTGACATTGGTGTTTTGTCTGCATTGCTGACTACGATCGTACCTTCTTCTATTAGCTCTACGGTTTCTGCTTCGTGTAGGATCAGGTTGCACTTTCCTCTGAAAACGCATATTTTCGGTTGACTTAAGCTTTTGAAATCTCTTTCACCTTTGTACCCGAAAACGCCCTTGTCGTTCCCCACTACGTATTCTCTTTCGGCATCTATTTGGTGGTGGCTCTCGTTTGGAATGGGTATTATCAGGGATTTTTTTAAACTCATGGTTTCGATGGGCAATCTGATTATGAACATCCGGCTGCAATGCCTATGTAATGCTACTCCCATCTGCATGTCTTGTATAGTTTCCACATTTATTTTGTACTCCTGGATTTCTTCAATGGTCAATAGTGCTGGATTGAAAATTTTCATTTTCGCTAATGCGATGGACTCTTGTACGGTCTTCACTTGGCTTTTCATCTCCATGTGTTTGAAAAGCTGGAAAATCGCAACGTCGCGGTAGCGCTGGAGCTCTGATTCCTGTTTGATCTGAGTCAAGCTGTTCAGAGTCTTCCTGTTCTCATTTATTGCTTCCACCATCTGGTTAATTGACGTATTGAATCTATTGTTTATGTGGACCTGTTGATTTTACTGTTCCATGATTTGGTACCCATTAGCGTCAATCACCTCGAAATGTTATTTTATTAGTTGCCGGTCCTCCATCTAGTGTGGCGTAGAGCCACTTCATCACTTTTCCTCCAACTTACTCCTCAAATATCTAGCTTTTCTCTCGGTCTCTGTATGGCTTTATTAAATTGTTATGGTAAACCTTCCCCCTGTTTTTTATTCTCAATTTTACGTTTACTCTTGTTGGCACGTCTATAACTTCAAATGGCCCTAGCCATAAAGGAGAAAATTTATTTTTCCGAGTCTGGTTTCTTAACCAAACCCTTTGATCTATTTGATATTCTCGATGCTTTGAACCCCTATCATAATACTGCTTCGATCTTAATTTTGCCTTCTCCTGATTTTTTCTGACGATTTCATGTGAACGTTGAATTTGATACTTTAGAATTTTGCTGTAATCATCCGTGTTGTATAGGGGTGCCGGAGGTCTTTTCAATACTATGGGCATTTCGAACTCGAACCCGAATAAAACTCTTGTGGGTGTGTGTTTTGTTGTTGTATATTTGCTGTTATTATACACATGCGTAGCGTGACTGAGCCATTCGTCCCAGTTGGTACTATCCAAATTGACGAAATTTCTAAGAAATTCAGCCAACGGTCGATGGGCCCTTTCTAGAGCACCATTAGCTTGTGGATGATAAGGCGTGATCAGTAGTTTTCTTATTCTTAGTATTCTGCACGTTTACTTAAATAATTTTGAAGTGAAATTTGTTCCATTATCTGTTACCAAAACCTTGGGAATAAAATATCTTGAAATTATTTCCTTAAAAAACACTTTTGCTACTGTTGATGCTTCTGCGTCTGGCACGGCGGCACACGCGAAAAATTTTCAAAAGTCGTCCTGGAATGTTACGATATATTTATTTCCCCTGGACGATTCAGGTAGTGATCCCACCAGATCCATGAAAATCTTCTCGAACGGTCTGCTGGAAGTGGTTGTTATTACCAAAGGCATTTTTTCGACTTTTGAGCATTTATTTTTCTGGCACAATGAACACGTTGCTACATATTTTTTAATCTGTCGGTACATACTGGCCCACTTGTATTGATTTCTGATGCGGGAGTAAGTTTTTAATGTGCCTTGGTGTCCTCCTAAAGGTGTAACGTGGAATGTTTTTATAACCCTTTTGATATCTTTCGGATTTGTCAAATAAACGGCCATATCTTCGTGCCCAGGATCTTCGTCTGCCTCAATTTCATCCGTACTTTTTTCGTCTTTCTTATACTGGGTTGCGTGTGTCTCTCTTGCTTTAGCTCTGGTTACTGCCCCTACGTTTATTTCCTCTACTGGAAGGCAAAAATGTGCCCACAAATGGCCAAATTCCCAAAGAGTTCATCAAAATGTACACAATTTTAATTTTTAAAATTTTATAGAAAAATTCTCATATACAATTGAGAAATCGGCCTTATGTAGTCTATAAGTATGGAGCCTTGGCCTTAATTTCCCATTGGTCCAAATGAGTGACCAACAAAAATGTGCCCACAAATGGCCAAATTCCCATAGAGTTCATCAAAATGTACACAATTTTAATTTTTTAAATTTTATAGAAAAATTCTCAAATACAATTGAGAAATCGGACTTACATAGTATGGATTCTTGGCTTTAATTTCCCATTGGTCCAAATGAGTGACAAACAAAAATGTGCCCACAAATAGCAAAATTCCCGTAGAGATCATAAAAAATTTACATAAATTATAATCTTCAGAATTTTATAGAAAAATTCTCAAACACAATTGAGAAATCGGGCTTACATAGTCAATAAGTATGGATTCTTGGCTTCAATTTCCCATTGGTCCAAATGAGTGACAAACGAAAATGTGCCCACAAATAGCAAAATTCCCGTAGAGATCATACAAAATTTACATAAATTTTAATCTTCAGAATTTTATAGAAAAATTCTCAAATACAATTAAGAAATCGGACTTACATAGTATGGATTCTTGGCTTTAATTTCCCATTGGTCCAAATGAGTGACAAACAAAAATGTGCCCACAAATAGCAAAATTCCCGTAGAGATCATACAAAATTTACATAAATTTTAATTTTCAGAATTTTATAGAAAAATTCTCAAATACAATTGAGAAATCGGGCTTACATAGTCAGTAAGTATGGATTCTTGGCTTCAATTTCCCATTGGTCCAAATGAGTGACAAACGAAAATGTGCCCACAAATAGCAAAATTCCCGTAGAGATCATACAAAATTTACATAAATTTTAATCTTCAGAATTTTATAGAAAAATTCTCAAATACAATTGAGAAATCGGACTTACATAGTATGGATTCTTGGCTTTAATTTCCCATTGGTCCAAATGAGTGACAAACAAAAATGTGCCCACAAATAGCAAAATTCCCGTAGAGATCATAAAAAATTTACATAAATTTTAATCTTCAGAATTTTATAGAAAAATTCTCAAATACAATTGAGAAATCGGGCTTACATAGTCAATAAGTATGGATTCTTGGCTTTAATTTCCCATTGGTCCAAATGAGTGACAAACAAAAATGTGCCCACAATAACAAAATTCCCGTAGAGATCATAAAAAATTTACATAAATTATAATCTTCAGAATTTTATAGAAAAATTCTCAAATACAATTGAGAAATCGGGCTTACATAGTCAATAAGTATGGATTCTTGGCTTTAATTTCCCATTGGTCCAAATGAGTGACAAACAAAAATGTGCCCACAAATAGCAAAATTCCCGTAGAGATCATAAAAAATTTACATAAATTATAATCTTCAGAATTTTATAGAAAAATTCTCAAATACAATTGAGAAATCGGGCTTACATAGTCAATAAGTATGGATTCTTGGCTTTAATTTCCCATTGGTCCAAATGAGTGACAAACAAAAATGTGCCCACAAATAGCAAAATTCCCGTAGAGATCATAAAAAATTTATATAAATTATAATCTTCAGAATTTTATAGAAAAATTCTCAAATACAATTGAGAAATCGGGCTTACATAGTCAATAAGTATGGATTCTTGGCTTTAATTTCCCATTGGTCCAAATGAGTGACAAACAAAAATGTGCCCACAAATAGCAAAATTCCCGTAGAGATCATAAAAAATTTATATAAATTATAATCTTCAGAATTTTATAGAAAAATTCTCAAATACAATTGAGAAATCGGGCTTACATAGTCAATAAGTATGGATTCTTGGCTTTAATTTCCCATTGGTCCAAATGAGTGACAAACAAAAATGTGCCCACAAATAGCAAAATTCCCGTAGAGATCATAAAAAATTTACATAAATTATAATCTTCAGAATTTTATAGAAAAATTCTCAAATACAATTGAGAAATCGGACTTACATAGTATGGATTCTTGGCTTTAATTTCCCATTGGTCCAAATGAGTGACAAACAAAAATGTGCCCACAAATAGCAAAATTCCCGTAGAGATCATAAAAAATTTACATAAATTTTAATCTTCAGAATTTTATAGAAAAATTCTCAAACACAATTGAGAAATCGGGCTTACATAGTCTATAAGTATGGAACCTTGGCCTTAATTTCCCATTGGTCCGAATGAGTGACAAACAAAAATGTGCCCACAAATGGCCAAATTCCCATAGAGTTCATCAAAATGTACACAATTTTAATTTTTAAAATTTTATAGAAAAATTCCCAAATACAATTGAGAAATCGGACTTATGTAGTCTATAAGTATGGACCCTTCGCTTTAATTTTCCATTGGTTCAAATGAGTCACAAGCAAAAATGTGCCCACAAATGGCCAAATTCCCGTAGAGATCATACAAAGTTATCTTAGGTTAGCAGGTTGCTGGTAAAGTGAAGATTAGATTCCAGCTCACTTGGGTCCTTACATGGTCCCATTGTGCTATTAGGTTAGGTTAGCAGGTTGCTGCTAAGATACATTTATATCAACTAGCAAAGATGTAAACCAAAAAGTTCCATCGAGCTATGTTGGCAATGTCCCGACTAAACATACTTAACTTTTGAGTAAATATGTCATGACGTAAGTTCTTACATAAAACATATTTAAGTCGGCATATTTATCTTCAAACATGGGATGACCACATTTTTTTTTAGGAAGGAGTCAACGTGGGCGAAAAAAATCATTGAATTTTGTGGACGAAGTGGCCCTCTACAAACTCCTACATTTGGCATAGCTAATAGTTTGAGTTTCGTCCACAAAACGCAATGATTTTTTTCGCCCACGTTGACTTCTTCCTAAAAAAAAATGTGGTCATCCCACTCATTCCTAAAAAAAGACGTTTTAAGTGCACAAGTTATGTCTACAGACCACTGTTAACCTGCGAACAGAGCTCGTTAAATTCTGTGGTTCACATCTAGGATTATATATATTTTAAATTTAACTTCACCCACATATGTATATGTATGTATGTATATCATTCCTGCAGGAAATCTCGTTACTGTAATACTCTCTATTACCCCTCATACAATGCTTTGTGCTATAGACATTTAGCATGTGCTTGTCATTGAAAATGTACTAGTAACATTGAGAGTGTTGACTAGGTAGAGATTACGTAGTTCTAATGGGACCAAGTAGAGACATTCGAACCAGAAAATTACTAGTACATTTCTATAACTTTAGTCTATACCTGTTAAAGCGAACTAAAAGGTGTAGGCGTATCGTTGACAATGTCATCAAGAAGTCAGCACTAGTCGTCAAATTGCTGACCTGTCAGCAATAAGCCCAGTAAGAAGTCACCAAACAAGTAGACAAAAGTGGTGGCCCCGAGTTTACTACAGGGATGGGACATACTTCAACAAATCTACTTATATTTAAAATATAACAGGCGCAAAAAAGAGCTGGGTTGACAAACAAATCACGCATTGCAGTAATTATATTTTAAGCAAGCTTGGGCCTTTATCTGTTGGTTTTCCTGTCTCACTGTCAATTTTTTTATTTCATATTTAAAAAAGATATACATACATACATATGTATAACATTGACAATATAAGTGCCCCAGCGCCTCCAGGGCATTAAAGGGGCTAGTTGGCAATGGTGTTTACACCAATAAATATAAATTAGCTAACAAAGTGATAATAACAGTGAAGAAATCTAAGATAAAAAAAGAAAAACAAACTGCAATTTGACTAGGTTTTTCATTTAGCACCATGTGCATAACAAATAAATTTATATGAAGGAATTGATGAAAAAATGAGTGGTTTACTAACTAAAACAAATATTTTAATTTATGGAAACAGGTATCCCTTGGGGAACTTATGTACATAGAAATATATGTATGTACACTCTAGTATATCTGGTGGGTTACTCTGTAATTCGATTCGAAGAGAAAACTGTTCGAATCTGTATCTTAATTTACATAGTCAGAATATGTAACCAATATCAGAAAGAGGGATACAATTATACTTTGCCGATAAAAGTAATCAAATTTACCCTGGAGGGTAAAATGAAATTTCTGAGTTTTATGTAAGTACATAGAAAAGTTTTCAATTCAAAAGAAATGAAACTATGGTTACTTTAGAAAAAAAATCTAGTTTTGAGACGCACCTCCAAATAAAAAAAATTACATTCATAGATCGATAGAAAATCGAAAAATAAGACGAAAATTTTATGTGGTAACTTTCTCGGAAAAGCACAGTTTCGAGTTATTGACCTCTAAAGTTTTCATATAAGTATGTACTGTATGTGCGATTTCCCTTTACATTGCTCAACTTATAAGACCAAATTTGGTATGATTTGAAAGCTTTTGACAAGATCCACATACATATGTATGTATGTACTTATGTATATGAATTTGCAAATCTGCCATTGAAATTTTGAAATTTTTAGGTGTCAAAGCATTTTTTTAGATTTACTGCGTAGAAGGCCTTCGACCGGGCTTAATGATTTCCTCCACCATGGTATTTCCCGACACGGCGGTGTATAGAATAGATTTTCTGCATATATTAAATTTACTTGAAAGTGAGTCTCTAAACTAGATTTAAGCCTACTTTAGTATTACATGAAGCTTCTAATTTTAATAATTTAACAACTTACCTATTTATTCGCAAAGATATCCAATCATCAAGACGGCAAAATGTAGTGGAATTAATAGGGAGTTTCTTTGAATTCATTGCCCTACAAACAACACGAGCGGCAGCAGTAGCAGCCAAAGAATCACGAAAAGGATATTAAAGTAATTAAAGCAGACAAAATTTAGGGTGGCAATTTATAAACTAAAGTATCCGTGAAATTGGGTATATTCAAGTCAGCAACTGCAATTCAACAAGATAGCAATATACTTATGTATGTACATATATACATACATACATAATTTTTAAAGTAAATAATTTTATCTGCTATTATTTTTCCTTTTTATCACTGCATAAGTGTAATTAATATTCAGAAACCAACTAAACAACCGAGATTGTTTTCAAATCAATTGCTTTGAACATAAGATTTACATAATTTTGTTTGAAGCACACAATCAATTAAATGAATCAAACAAATGTTATTGATGTTTAATTGATTTTAATATGTATTCACTTACATTTTTTAACAATAAAATCGTTTCAACAGCATAAACGGACTATAATCACGACTTTTTTGATATGCCGATTCCTCAAACATATAAGAAAATTGGGGAGGAACAAATCACACATGAATAATAGAATAACAACAAAATACGAAAATATATTTTTTATTGGTAAACTGTCATTGACTTTGTATTTATTTTCATTGAAATGTCATTTTTTGCAGTGCACTTTTATTTTCTTTAATGAATGTTTGTTGTATATTATTTTAATAAAAACAATATTCTGAATTGATATTTTAGGCAGCCAAACATTGAAACAATTAATCTATGCACGACGCTAACAAATCTATAAAAATTTTTCACAATAATTTGCTCCCCACCGTTTTTTCTCATTTGCTTTCGAGCAGTTTTATCAAAAAATTCAGAGTTGCTAAACGTTTACGGATGTAGACATTGGGTAAATTATATCAAATACGATTTCAATAATATACATACCATGGTCTAATAATCAGGTCTGCGCAAGAAGGAATATGGTTTTTTGTAGGGTTGTGTTTTGACCGTTAAATAATCTGCAAAAATATGGTAAGTTAATTCGGTCTTGTCAAAAGTTGTTTACATTTTTGGCCGCCATCATGAATATTATTGTTTACGTTATGCTTTTTGTTTTTGTATAACCAATAAATACATACAAAACAACTTTTGTTTTGTTTTGTATACAGCTTTGTTTTGACAATGTTGAATTAATTTTACACAAACAAAATGCATGTCGATTTTGTTGTTGCGTTGATACGCGCACCTTATTATTCCACCATGATACATACTTACATATATTATAACACACAAAATGAAAAATATTAAAATTTTGTGAGGTTCAAACATATTTTGATGAATGTATTTTAAATTTATTGTGCTAAAGATAACCGACAGTGCCATACATTTTGTCTTCAATCACACTGAAGAGGGGAGTTTTCCCCCCCAATTATCTTGGTTAAGTTATATCAAGGACTTAATATTATAGTGTACCCATTATTAATAATGTATGTCAGACATAGGCAACTGGCAATAGAACCTAGTACTAGTTTTAGCATCTATGCCAAGTAAATTATATACAACAGCTGTTATTCCAAGTTTCTTTTACATCAATTTCATCAGTCGGTTTTCCTGTTTACTAGTATACAAATTGTTTTTTTAATACCACAAAAAAAGCTATTCTGTAAGTTGCTTCATGTTAAATGAATTTATTTAAAATTGCATTTAATAACAATCAATTAAGGTGTACAATGTCTTTTTATGCTGTAGCTAAGGGTAGGAAAGTTGGTATATATAACACATGGTAAGTTTAAAAGCAAATTATATGTTATCTGATGAAAACTGGTGGCCATCATATGATTATGCCATTTACCTAGCATGAGAGAAAAAAAACATCGAATACTACATTACTATTAAAAAAAAATGGCAAATACTTTTTTATATTGAAGTGTTTCTATACTTCTAAAATAGCAAATTGCGAAAATAAATTCCATGTTTCATTTAATAATAACCAGTAATTTCAATTGTTAAATTCGTTTTGTAGGGCAGAATGTGAAGAGAAAATAAAAAATTATAAGGGAGCTAGATATAAAAAATTTCCTACACGCAAAGAAGCTGAAGAGTTTATTGGCGCATATTATGTGGATGGCACGAAGCTACAATATAAACCTGAAGGTTTTGCAATTCTTCCAAAAACTGCGCATAATGACAATACAAACAAAATTATACAAAATGACAGTAAAAAGGATGAGGAAGATGATCTATGGCCACCTTGTGATGGTGACGAATGTGAATTAACTGATGACGATTTAGTATGAATGTTTTGTAAACAAATCTATCCTCACTAATTTTGTATCTTATTTTAGCTTAAGGCTTTAGCAGAAGTAGAGGGCCTGCCTGACCATTTAGAAATTCGTAAAAGAAAAGCAGACACTACTGACAGCAGTTCATCAAGTAAAATATCTAGACATGAATCCGTTGTATGGGAGCCGGTTGGTTTAAAACATATTGGAAACATGGAATTTCTCCTGGACTCAGAAGGCTATGTTATAGTCTATACAGACGGTTCTTGCTTTAATAATGGGCAGAAGAATGCTTGTGCAGGATATGGTGTATATTTTGGTGATGATCATGTGCTGTAAGAAAATTTCGAGTTCGTGTGTAGTTTATTAGTATGACCTTTATTTGGTTTATTAACTTTCAGCAATGTTGGCAAACCTGTTACGGGCCGCGTCACTAACAATGTTGGTGAAATTCAAGCTGCAATTTATGCAATCAAAACGGCCAAACGCTTAGGTATTCCGAGACTATGCATAAGCACTGATTCCCAATTTCTTATTAATTCAATAACATTGTGGGTAAAAGGTTGGAAAGCAAAGAACTGGCGTTTGAAGAACGGTGATCCGGTTAAAAATCTTACTGAATTTAAGGAATTGGACTCATTATTACAAGACAATGAAATTAACATAAAATGGGTATTTTATAAACAACTACATATAAATCTTTTGTTTTATTTAATCTCTTTCATTTATCTAGAATTACGTCAAAGCTCATAAGGGCATAAAAGGCAACGAAATGGCTGATAAATTAGCCCGTGAAGGTTCTGAAATATATAGAAGGATGAATGCAGGTAATATGGTGATTTAGTTTTTTTTACCATTTGACACCAAAAGGAAATACTCTAAATTACGAATTAAATAGCATAAAAATAATTCAATAAAAAATAGTTTTACATAATAGATTGTGTACTTATTATCACTACCTGGAATGAAAACCACCTGAAAAATATATTTGAATTTACGTTTTTTATTACCTACTGTGTATTTAACTTTTACTACACAATTTCTAAAGAGAATTTTGATTTTGTTGATAGTTATGTTGTATTACATTTTAAATTTTAGAATAATTTTAAAGGTATTTCTGAGTATGGTTTTGGTGGAAATTGAGGGTTCACCTTATACGATAACAAGCCAGAGCGATAGGCGATATTCATTTGAAGCTGACACTCATTGAAGCTATGATTCAAACTTTGCCAGCTGACGAAGGTGGACAAGTGTTGAGCTCTCTTTGAATCGATATAAATATTGTATATATATTTTATGGATATAATAGTGAAAGGCCAATGTAAGCTGCACGCAGCAGCGGGCGGTAACAGTATTATCAACATACAAAACATTAGTTTATTTTCAAAACTTTTCATACAAAATTTTTACATATTAAATTTAACTTAATTTGGGAATGCCGTTAAAAGCGGCCGACCGGCATTTATATGTGAAACCAAAATGTAAATAAAAAATATGTTCAAATCTGTTGTTTTTATTATCATTATTATTCGGTAAAAAAAATTATTTATTTCTGCTTCTTTATTTTAACTTTTTAATCAAAATTTTTGGCAACACTGACAACAGCTGTTTCAGATTCACATACATACATATATATGTTTGGGACAAAATTAAGTTAAAACATTCTTCTACATAGAAATTTACATAGCAAGAATTTAAATCAAATGAAGTTATTGTTAAATTGTTTTTACTTTTTATTAACGATTGTATACGCACATCAGCGAAATGAAAAAATAAAAACTCCTATTTTGGACGTCCAATTAACAGAAGGTGGATTTCATCGGTAAGTAATTTAGAATTTTGGCCAGAAGAAAGAAATTTTGAACTCGAATTTTAGGAATCTCATCTACACTATACAGTTTGATTACCCTTTGGCCGGAAAAGAATGCAAATACGTTTTAAGACAACGTTTGCCAGCATCAGTGTTCATAAGTGTGGATCAACTTGATGATATGAAAAGATTAAAAAAGGTAAGACTGGATGTAAGACATTTATAATACCTATTACTGCAGCGGTTACACATATTTGTGAATGCTATACATGTTTTATATCATCCACATAATATCACCATTCCATTTTAACTATCAGAAATCATATATAGAGAGTTCCTTTATATGATGCTTGATATTTAATTCAGGCCATATCTGCGTTGATATATTCAATCGTCTTCCAACGTTTCCTGGCAACTGTTAAGGAAGTTTCAGCAAAAATTCATTTTTGTTCTGGAAATACATACATAGATGATTTTATTTGGTGTCTTGGCTTAAGTTAAAAACCCCGTTGTTCCATCAAAAAGTTACTATTGTTTTGTCTTATGTATTTCTTCCGAGAATAAAGTAAGCCCATGTCTACAACCGTCACATGGAAATATTTTTTATTGAATCGATCGAGCCGAAGTTTTCATATATACATATGTATGTGCAATTTCCTTTGCATTTTTCAACGTACATATAAGGCCGATTTTGTTTTCGTTTGAAAGCTTTTGACTAGATTTTAATGGATTTGTTAAAATACAAAAGATTTAAGTGATATTTAAAAAAAATATTATTTTTATTGTAGTTATATCAAAATATAATAAATTAGTGTGAATTGCTATCGATATTATTGTTTGGCTGTAAATTATTAAGCCCGGCCGGAGGCCGGCCATGCAGAAAAACTGTTCTATATACCGCCGTGTCGGGAAATACCATGCAGAAAATCTATTCTATATACCGCCGCGTCAGGAAATACCATGGTGGAGAAAATCATTAAGCCCGGCCAAATACCGGCTATGCAGAGAAATATAGTGTATAACCACTGTTTTATATAAAATCTTCAAATGCACATATGTATGTACCTCTTTAAATAAGGATCGCCACCATTTTTTGTTTAATATTTTCTTCTTATTTTTAAGTTTTTACAATATTGTTTTTGTTTTTGACCGAATTCATTAAGAAATGTATTGGTTATTCTTTTTATATTAAAACTTCAAAGGCCCATAACTCGGAAAATATGGGTTGCCGCCAACTTTTTTATTTAATATTTTCTTCTTATTTTTCAATTTTCTATTACATAGGCTAATTTTTATTTTGTTTGGGCCAACTTCACTAAAGACAAGAAGACAAAGTTATGTACATATATATCGGTTTTGAAAACATTGAAACTTAACAAACTTCATATGCAAATTTAAAACGATTTTTGATTATCAAGCCTGGTAATATTTGATATAAAGCTCACTTTTTAGTGGCAATACTGTTATTGAAGCACTTCAGATGCACTGTACTATCGGCAATGTGTGTATTTACTAATCATCTACGGAAGTGCTATTGATTCACAATAGTTGCGACTTGGCTGTTGAGTGTTGCCGAAGTTGCTATTAAATTTTACATTAAGGGTTTCAAATTATTTTTTTAAAGCCAGCACTCCGGGCATGACCCCTACTTATGCAATGCATTGTGTCAGAACTCAGGGAGAGGGATAGGGTATAGAAGATAGATGTTGAAAATTTAGAAGGCTTTTATTTTTTACAACTCTGGTTTTACGCATTATGTTCATTTTTATAGCAATGTTCAGGCGCCTCTGGTGATAAGTAGACGCATTAACTTTGTTAAGCTGTATCAGTAGCAGGCATTTTATTAATTGTTTTACTTCGCCGATGTTTCTGCAAACCGACGCAGGAGGGCGGTGTTGTGTACATTAGCTTGGAACATCATCAATCGCTGTCGGAACAGTTTTTAGAGACCAGTGTTATGCCTTAATCACTTAATTAGTCCGACAAAAATGAATAAAATGACACACCAATGTACATTAGAGAAATTAATGATGTTGATTGACTTGCTCTGGGTTTGAACCAAGGCCCCAAGTCATTGTTTGTTTAGTAGCAGCAACACAACCCTCAAAGGTTTCAAATTACACAAGATTGAACTATTGAGAGGGATTTTTTTTAACAACGAATTTTAAACTACTGACCGCAATGTAAGTGTTTTAAACTATGTGCATGAATTGCAGTTTCATAAGAATCGGTTTAGTAGAAGTATCTAGATAGGAAAATTCGTGCTAAATGATCGTGGTAGTGACTGCTTTTCTCATTATCTTGTATTGTAATGGAAACTCATGATTATTTATTTAGTAAGATCAATTTACCGTCATCAGCCGTTTTACGATTTTCGCAGTTAACACCACCCTCATTGTGTCTGTAAAGTATCATAAGAATCGTTTTTCTAGTAGTACTGTACAAAATTTCCTTATTAAAACTAACAATGAAAAATTTTCCGCCAGATTTAATTACAAATACTTTTATCTTATAGTTTGATGCCATTTATCCCTCATTTGTGGATATAGAAAAGCCAACCGAACAATCCAATGACTTTGAAGTTTTCCTAATAGGTGTTCCCAAAAAAACCGATACTATAACATTGCCCATACACTTTCGCTATCATGCTCCTACTGATAAAGAGTAAGTTTCTAATGTATTACATCTATCTAAATACGAGTATATGTACACATGTAAATAACTTAATATTGTATTTTTTAAACAGTTCCTTCGTATCAATAGATATAAGTACTCCCACAATATTTATCAACTGTCCAAAACACGAACAATATTTAATCGAAAATGATTTACAAATTGATCTAAATACCATTTATTGTTTAGATGAGAAAGTGCCAAATATTAAAGTATCAACTAGTAGTCAAAATAAGAATAGTAAATGGATTGCGGCCTGCAATTGGAAATACGTACAGTCAGATGTTAAACTGAAGTTGCCATTACGTGCTGAAATACCAGTTGGTAATAAGCATGCCTATTCGCCAATATTGTATGCGACTATTATAGTCAGTTGGGTCGTTTCATTGTGGACAGTGTTTCGTACGCGGCGTATTCCTTTGGCCATAAATGAAAAGCTAGAAGAGCAAAGACTTTTGGAAAAAAAAAACACAAATAGGACGTTTATGAGATCAGCTGAAAAGCATTTATGTAACTAAGAACAATGAAATCATGTAATAAATAGTATTTACTCCAATTTCATATTTACTACAAACATACATATGTAATTATGAATAAACTTAATTAAAAAATTAATAAAAACCGATATGCTGCAATTCATGATCTTTAATCTTTAATTTTTAGGTAAAGTTCGTGCTAATGAGAGTTATGGAAAATTAATCTCATAAAAATAAAATAATAGCTATTGCATCAGCATGTATAACGGTGACTTTGACTGCATGTGTTTTGCTTTGTTGTTTAAAAAATCGGGTTTCTTGTTTGTCTACTGATTGTGTTTCTATCAGCTTCACTTCGCTTTCCCATTAATATCTCCGTTTTTTTTTCAATGGTGCTCTGTACCATTTCAAATGAAAAAGTACTATAGTACTGAATTTTCCAACACTGGTGTGAATACACATGGTTTGTTTAGTTACGTGGGTTATCTCGGAAGTTCTGCTGCTAAAAAAACACTGATTAATGGTTCGTGGATATGAGCCATCTTCCAACAAATAGATGTGATCCATTTCCATTACTAACATATGTACTTCGTTTACAAAATAATATATATTTATATTTTATCTATGTATATATGTATATAAAACCGAATGTGTGTTTGTTTGTTTGTTCCTTATAGGAGGCCAAACCCTTGAACCGATCTTCCTGAAATTTTCACAGTATTTAACTGGAACTCTCGGATGAATTATAGGCTATATGAAGTTTTGATTGGACAAAGGGGTGTGGCACCGCCCATATAACCGAAAAATCTAAATCGCCATATTTTGGGCATTTTTTTACCTACGTCGATGATATTTGGTACATATGGTATTGGCATAATTTGGAATACGTACCAGGAGAAAAGTGGGTGGAACCACGCCCCTTTTTAGGAAAACCAAACCCTTGGACCGATCTTCCTGAAATTTTCACAGCATGTTACTGTGACTCTGGAAGGAAAAATAGGCTTTATGAAGTTTTGATTGGACAAAGAGGCGTGGCACCGCCGATATAACCCAAAAATTTAAATCGCCATATTTTGGGCATTTTTTTACCTACGTCGATGATATTTGGTACATATGGTATTGGCATAATTTGGAATGCGTACCAGGAGAAAAGTGGGTGGGACCACGCCCCTTTTTAGGAAAATTAAAAATCGTAATATAGTCTTAACTACTGGACCGATCGTCATTAAATTTTCACAATAGGATATATAAATACTTTTAATTTTATTTTATAACGAGGGGGGGTAGCGAAGCACACCGGGATAAGACATTTTATAAAAAGTTACTTTAATTTCTAGGCCGTGTGGAACAAAGTTCAAAACATTGACCCGTGTATATTAAAACATAAAAGATGCATGCTTTTTGAAAGCTAGGTCCGCCCCATTTAAAACTATATAACCGATTTTGACTAAAATCAAAAAACATTTACATAAATCGACACCAAAAGGGATACATTAGCAATATGATTTTTGGTTTGGGAAGGTGATAGGCGGCAATTTTCGCCTCACCGAAACCAATTGTGATGAAAATTAAAGCTTTTATATTTTGTAGAATCCTGGGATCGGGACTTAAAATGTAGATAAATATGCGCCTCATAGCATACTTTAAGAATGGGGAGATGGGAAATGTTTCTGCATCCGAAGTTATCCAGTGGATTGCCAAGAAACTATAGATCCTTATTTAAGTGGACATATTAGATAACGTGGAATATGTGTCAGAGTTAAGATGTACTTTTATATCTGTCAAATCACAATGTTGAAACTTGTTGGCACTGTTTCGAAGATTCAGATGTAGGAAACGAGGTCTTTTGTTTTTGCTGGTTTTTACTTTTTTAGTTCCATACAACCGTAGTACTTTTGAAAAATATATTTAAATAATGGCGATTGTTAATTGTTTTAAACATCTTCAATTTATAAGCATCTTAAGTTGAATGTGTGGTATTTTCCAAGAAAATTATCGAAATATATACATAAGTACAAGTCGATGTACATATGTACATACATTGTCGAATAATGCCATAGTAGTTAATTTTTTGGCCACCAAACAAGGGCAGCGTATATTATAATTGGTTTTATTATGGTGGTAAATGACCAATATATAATTTTTGGTTTGATTCCCCAAGATTTGTCAAATAGCCGTTGACAGGCATGAATTGCCCTTGGCGTGATGTAAATTCAGTTGAAGACACTTTGACTGCCTATGGTTTATATTCTTTGGAATATTTTTTGTTTTGAGGTGTATTAGTGCTAGCTAGCCCTGATTGCCATTCTTCTTCCACGATTGGAGTCAAGGAGTACAATTTCTTCCGCAGAATCGCTGTAAACATTTGTTGGCCTGTTGACCTACACTTTGTGCCATCTGTCTTCACTGAGCCGGTGATCAGGTTCGGGCTTGTTCACCAAAGAATAAGCATCCTTTATCGAATCGGAATATTTTTCCTGAGACAAAATAGAGGCTATTACCTCTCCTTTGTCCAAGATTGCCAGACTAGTCGATGCCGGTGTTGTGTTGTTCGTCGGCGTACGGGGTTTCCTTGGTAGCTTTGAGCAGGAAGGTTTGAGGATGGTGTTGGCTGAAGTGGTTAGCGCGTTGACTACTAAGCAAACAATGACTTGGGGCCTGGATTCAAACCCTGGCCAGTGCCAGTCAATCAACATCATTAATTTCTGTAATGTACATTAGTGAGACTTGGTATTAATTGTTGTCGAACTATTTAAGTAAAAAACCTGTTCCGACAGCGATTGATGCTGTTCCAATCTAATGTACACAACATCGCCCTCCTTCGTCTGTTAGCAGAAACATAGGCGAAGTAAAACAATTAATAAAATGCCTGATAATTCAGCTTAACAAAGTTAATGCGTCTATTTAACACCGGAGGCGCCTCAACACTGCTATAAAAATTAACATAACGCGCAAAGCAGAGTTCTAAAAGAGTTAAGCCTTCTAAATTTTTAACATCTATCTTCTCTACCTTATCCCTCTTCCTGAGATCCGGCACAATGCATTGCATACATGGGGGTCATCCTAATTAGAAAAAAAAAACTTTTGATTTGAAGAACATTTTATTTGTTATTTTCTATTTTAGCTAGTCCTGCTTTGCTGACAAGTTTTGCCCTATTGGACATGTCCTTCGATATCATTGCTTGTGGTCGGTTAGCAGGTCTAATTTGAACTGTTTCATACCCAAAGCTTACAGCGTATCCTCTGGTGTTTAGCATGGAGGCTGATTTTGGGTCAAATGCAAATTTAAGTTTATCTATGCTGCCTTTGCTGACCCTTTTCAGGACCTTACAAACCTCCACTGAGAGGTCTTCATTTCTTCCTCTATTCCTCTATTAAAGACATGATTCGTGTTGTAGAAGAAGACATACATACATATAATATATAAATAAGTATGTATAAGTAAAACTATTCTATATGCATAACTAAGGCCTTATCATGACTAAAATATTGTAATTTATAACAAGATAATAAAAGGAATTTCCATACACAAAATTAGGATTATGAACCTTTCATAAATCAAAAATATTTTTTATAATAAAACATTAATATTCTAAAATAACAGAGACAATTTTGTGAAGAGGTACATATGTAAGTGGCAAACACTTTTACACATATACGAGTGCATACGAAGAAAGATATCAGAATAGAAAATTGATAATAGATAATAAAATAAATAAGCAAATAAACTTTCAATCAAAATATTAATACATAAGAAGGACAGTTTACTCGTGCCATAAAAAGATAAGGAAAGAACGCAAGTTAATAAAAAACAATCGATAAAGGCTTTAGTTGCCATAGCTGAACGATTTATTAAGCGTCTTATTATCACAAGGCCGCAGTTATCTTAGAAAATAATTGCAGAAAATGGGTTAGAGTAATGTTCTAAAACTTTTATCTTGCCCTGACGTTAAATTAATATAAAGAGCAAAACGAAATATTCTAGGGGTGGTAGTAGGGGTGCCAGATAATATAAAAATATATTCCTTGAAAGTCAAAAATTATACTGAAAACACTGTCAAAAAGGCACTTTTACATCATACAGGAATCAATATAGAAAAAAAATCTAAATAATCAGGTTAGCTAGTCTGAATTCACAATGATAAGTATTTTTTATTGCACACGAATTATTGAGAGTTTTCTGGAAAAAAACGATAATTTGTTTAAAATGTCTAACGCAATTTAGTTGTATGTCTGTAACCAGGAAAACTGGATATATGCCTGAATTTTATAAGCACTAAATATGCAGCAAAAATTTTAAAATATACTCTTAAAGTTACAAAAATAAATTCGTTTGTGACCTTTATAATTTTCATTTCTGAGACTGCAAAGAGTATGAGTCGATTAAACAATACCATAATGTTCTTTCACCTATCCGAATGTAAAATAGAAGCCATCCAGATCCTCAAATAATTTATGGACTATGTTAGTTAAATAAGCAATATCTCATATTGAATTTAAATAGACCAATATCCAGGTTTGCGTCGTTAATTGCGGCCTGGAGGAACGTGACGCAAACCGAAGAATGATTTTCATTTAATTGGTTCCGAGATTCATAATTTTACCTTAAAAAGCAGATTATTCAATAAAAAATATAATTAAAATAAAAAAATAAAATATATGTACATACATATGTATGTATATCTTCAACTTGCAACCAGCAGACAACCTTCACATACAAATTTCCATTCGACTTAAAAGGGAAATCCCGTTTTTATGTTTTTTGCTTTGTAGAAATATTTTCATATTAATGACGCAAATGAAAGCCATGCGACATAAACTGAAACACAAACGCAGCAACTTCGAAGTCACAGGAATTTTAAAAAGACGTAACTTCGAAACGACGCAAAACGAAGCGCTGCAAACCGGTGTATTGGTGTATTCACAAACCTCCATAATTCTTTGCTTGTATACGAAAAAGTATCATTGCTCCTATATTTGCATCACTAAAATTAATTAAAATTTTTTAAATAAACGTTGCAGTCATGCTGTAAACAGTAAAATATGCAAAAATATGGACTAAAAAACAGATCCCTAAAATGAATTAGACATTTTGAAATCTGTAAATAAAATAAATAAATATTTTTATATTATTATTATTACGAATAAACGTAATTATTATTTGAACTTATATTGATTTACATATGAAAAGTAATATTATCAGGCTCAAGTTCAGTTTTATTGAATTAATGAAAATTCAAAATTACTAAGAGTTTTTTGTGTTGGAAAATATTATTATTTACATATATCCAATCAGTTTTTAGCAGAACGTATCAGTACTGATTTCAAGGCCGCTACACCTCTCATCAGCGTTCAATTGTCCATCTTTACAATTTTCGTAAAGTGGATACTAATTGAGAAGAATATCAACTATTTAACCAGTTTTCAACAGAAATAGAATATGAGAATTAATTTTAATTCAATTTTTATTCTACAATGAAACAGTGCTGGTTAGTACGAAATTCCCTCATTACTGTTTGGAACTAATAATCAACACAAACTCATAGTCCGTTATCATCAAAGTATTCTACTTTGTATTTTAACGTTTTTTTTTTTTGTTGTTTTTACTCTATATTAGGGAAATTCACATATTACTGTGAGCCCTGCTATTAGGGTATTTATAGCTCGTAATAATAATAATATAAAAATATTAATTCCGCTTGGGCACGAGCTATAAATACCCTAATAACAGGGGTCACAGCAATATGTGAATTTCCCTAATATAGAGTAAAAACAACAAAAAAAAAAACGTTAAAATACAAAGTAGAATACTTTGATGATAACGGACTATGAGTTTGTGTTGATTATTAGTTCCAAACAGTAATGAGGGAATTTCGTACTAACCAGCACTGTTTCATTGTAGAATAAAAATTGAATTAAAATTAATTCTCATATTCTATTTCTGTTGAAAACTGGTTAAATAGTTGATATTCTTCTCAATTAGTATCCACTTTACGAAAATTGTAAAGATGGACAATTGAACGCTGATGAGAGGTGTAGCGGCCTTGAAATCAGTACTGATACGTTCTGCTAAAAACTGATTGGATATAAATAATAATATTTTCCAACACAAAAAACTCTTAGTAATTTTGAATTTTCATTAATTCAATAAAACTGAACTTGAGCCTGATAATATTACTTTTCATATGTAAATAAAATAAATAAATCAAACCGATGTGGACAATTTTCATAAAATAATAGAAAAAATTATTAATGCAAATTTTAAATCGCTAAAAAAGTTTTTTAAATTTAAAAAAATTGCTGATCAAGAAACTTTATTTTTTCAAATTTTTATGTAAGTTAAATAATTTCAAAATTTTCCAAGAAAAACAAGGAAATGTGTCACAAAAACTAAGAAAAATGCTGTAAACATGCTGTCTAGTCGGAAATATGCAAAGTTATGCTGTAATGAATAAAATATGCAAGAATATGCGCTAACAAATTGATGCCGAAATTCTTAAAATATTCTAAAAGTTATAAATATTTTGTTTAGTTCTACATTCATTTTTGCGGTTTCCCTGGTAATAACACATCTGAAGTTGACAGCAATTGTAATCAGATCTAGTGTAAGCAAAATATGCGAGATTTTCCGCTTAAATTAAATTTTATTTGATAACTGTGATGAGTAGCAATGTAAAGTGCAGTCTACACCTGACATGAAAACACGGACAGAAACAGCAAAATCCTGTTACTGTCAGGTGTGGACCGCAAATGTTAATGTTTTCTAGCCGTCTTAACACGGCTGTTAAGACGTCTGTCTTGAAAGCTCCGTCTTAACAGAAAATGACGTTTAGCTGTCAAAGTTTTGTTTTCGTTGTTATTTTAAGGGAAAAAACTGAAATAATATTGTGGAAAAAGTAATAGTTGTGTATATTTTATAAAAAAAAGTGTGAAGCAAACTGAATTTTTGTAGCAAATACGTCCTGAATAGGAAAATAAATAACAAAAATAATGTGAGTTTACAATTTTAGTTAAAAAGAATTAAATTATACATATGTAGATATATACTACATATGTACATATGTATGTATGTATATGTGTCCTTCACCACCGGTGGTTAATGAAATTAAATTGTACAAAATTATTGTTTGCCATAAAATATACACAACACTAATTAGAAAATATTTTTTTCCGACACAACCACAAACAAGAGACAAAACTAGCGTAGTTAACTCGTTGACGAAACAAAAATAATGAAAAATTATGACATACGTATACTCCACCATTAAAAGTTTCGCGTGTTTTAACAGCATGTCTTAACAGCATGTCATGTGTAATGTAGACGTGCAGTAATCATTTGATAAACGTGTTACTTTTAAATGGCTTTATGATTCATAAGAATTTTGATAAATTAAATAAAGAATTGAAACAAACACAAGATATTCCGCGAACAAAAGATAATTACATACATACATATTTATTATCAACAAATATTTATTTTTTTTTTTTGCTAGTTTAAATTTGTAAACGATTATTTGAGTCACTGGCCTTTTGTGAGGATGAACAAAGTATCTTTATTACATCCATTATAGATCGGTTTGTATTAAGAGGTCATTGGCAGCCCATATAGCGATGACCAAATGAGTTTCCGGTTAATGTACGTTTTGAAAATCATTGCGATTGGTGTCAAGATCTGATCTCTTAACGTAAGTAAGGCACGATCACTTTATGTAAAGTTTATTATTCCATCATGTTATAGTTTGATTTGTTCTATGAGGTTTCTAGAAATACCTTTTGTCTAGTGTTAACCCATCAGGTTATAATGAATCAAAGGTGTTCATAATGTCCCTGGAACTCAGAAGGTGTCACAATGTCCACAAATAAACTTTTTTTACAAAGTTTCTGGTACGATGTCATCAATGTTACCTAGGGAGAAAATCTTTCCACACCGAAGCTGTCATATGACGTACCCACAAAATATAAAATAATTATTATATAAAATAATTATTTTATATTTTGACATATTTTAAAGTAGGTTTTACTCGTGACTTTTTTCACGGTGTCTGTATAGTAAATTTATGTATAGAATTAAAAAAAAATAAATAAAAAGTACCAAAAGTACCAATTTGTTGTTCTGAATCATATGCGATCCCTCCATCATATTTCATCTTAATCCATTAAGCGGCTTTATAAATTAGGCGGACAATAGCGGACAGAGTGGGTATAAATTATTAGCTCTCAATTGCCAAAGCTTAGTCTCTCAGATCCATGTACGTTCAAAGTGAAGTTCCTCACGGATGAATATCTTAAACGATATTCTGAGTGTCATTAGAGGAGAAAAAAAGAAATTAAGGGGCACGTTAGAAAACCAAATTTTAATATGGATCGTGTTATCAGTCCAAAACCCAACTCTCTGACTTTTCAGGTGGCTTCGAAAAACCAATTTCAAGTTGAGACAGGCGGACATGACTCATTCAACTTCCCTATCTCTAAGCATGCAGAATATATATACTTTATGAATCTCATATGAATATTGTGCAAATTACACACGGAGTGACAAACTTATGGTCTACTAAGTGCCAATAAACATGGTGGTCCAATTTTTCTTAGAATTGTTGAGAGATAAATGCAGATGACGACTCTGACTTAAAGTGAGATCCTGCTTTAGTGTCAACGTACCGATTTTCGTCGGTGCGCCTCAATACACTCCTTCGTCGGTTTGCAGAAACATCGGCGAAGTAAAACAATTAATAAAATGCCTGATAATTCAGCTTAACAAAGTTAATGCGTCTATTTAACACTGGAGGCGCATGCTATAAAAACACTGCTATAAAAATTTACAGAACGCTCAAAGTAGAATTGTAAAATAATTAAGCCTTCTAAATTTTCAACATCTATCTTCTCTACTCTATCCCTCTCCCTGAGCTTCGGCACAATGCACTGCATACGTAGGGATCATCTCCTGACAGCTGGTCCTAATTAAAAAAAAAAAATAGATGAATGTTTGATCAGGGCTATTCGCTTCTGCCTGCAGTTGCTGTTGCACACTTTTGCGATCGATAGACTTTGAGATGGAAGGAAGTTATTACTACTGATGGGTACTTAGCGAGCCCACCCGATGATAACACTTCAGCAACTTGGCTTTTTAAAACATCACTTAATCTCTGCAACCAAAGTGCAACATGCATGCATATACAGAAGTATTAAAGAGGTTTCGAGGCACGACCAGTAACCATGCACTGGTACACAGCTTCCGGTGTCTTCACAGATGGCCTATCTGGAGGTTTTTTAAGAGGATGATGAGATCTTCTTGGGGAGTCCATGTGGTGGCTTTGGGTGTTTCCAAAATCGCTGGGAGAGGTAATATTTTAATGACACATGCTCAACCCGTTCTAGTGGCTTGTTGGACTTCGAAAAATCATTATAAAAAACTTTTGTGACGTTATTTAATCGAGTCTTAATGAGTCGAGTGTTCTTTACAGCCGAGTGCAATCGGCTAGTACTAAATTTAGGTATTTTAGGATTACTTTGAGCACCAGTTGTGATTGAAAACTTTAATATGAATATCCCTAAAATGTACTTGAATCCGTCCTAAGAGATTCAAAACTTTTTAAGCTGCCTCTGTTTAATACCAAAAATTAACAAAGTGTAAGCATTTGTACATGAATACTGACGATGTTTAGTGGCTTCTACCGAAAACAACGTTTGTTATATTCGACCAGTGTAGTTGAAATCTAAAGAGATGTTTAGATATTAAATTTTTCCTTTGTTGCTCGAAATATGCTAACAATTTCTATTTAATATTTCTCTGATTATTAAAATTTACGAACTTTAGCCCGAATAAATATTAACATATATTTATAATAATAAAGCAGTTCGTAGTAATTAAAAAAAAATGCAATTAATATACATATGATTTCTTTTCCAGTTTTGAAGATAAATATGTCGTATTATTTAATTTATCGCCTAAGATAAGAGCTTAGATAGTTCAAACACACTAAGAATATGGTGGGCGCTCCATGTTTAAAAATTTGTATGTTCCTTGCAGGTCATACAGGTACATCCTGGGAAACTCGGAAGTATTGGGATACTAATATTTTAGATAAAATTCTCTTGAAAGGAATGTGCTTCTGGAAAATTTTAACTAACAGTTGATAGCTGGCAGCCAATTCATAAAGTTAATTTTCAAACTTGTACTTGTAAAATATTCTACTATTCGTCATACATTATTATAATTTTGGGTTCAAAACTCTTTATGTAAAAGTGAGACACTGTGATAAATATTAAGAAAAATTAAAAAAAAAAATAATTTAAACATTCATAAAAATGCCATGACAAAAAAAAAACACTCCGTTTTCATTAGATTTCTCCTTTTTTGCGAACGGAAATGGTACTATAATAAAAATGTGACAAACTGTAAACTTTTATTGTTTAGCTTAAAATATATTTACGATTAATTTATACTTGTTATTTGTTTTAGAAAAGCATTTTATATTATGGTGAATTGCTAAGAATTCACAAAAAATTATAACAAAAAATATCAAGCTCAATTTATTTCAAAAACAAAATAAATATTAAAGCAAAAGATTTCACTTGAATGACAAAACAATCGACTGTAACATTTATTTTGTACGATTTAGGGGCTGTGCACATATTACGTAACGCTCCAAGTGGGGGTTCAAGATTTGTTACGGATTTGAAATTTTGCACTGCAAAATTATTAAAAAGCGTTACGCGGGGGGGGGGGGGGTATAAAATCTCTGAAAACAGCGTTACGTAATATGTGCACAGCCCCTTATTCAAAAGAATTTTGATTCAAATATATACACATACTTATAGCGACAGGATAATCTGTGAACTTAGATTCAACAGAAGATTCAATGTCACAATTCCGTCTAGGGCCACGTGGGAGGGCAAAGGTCCCTTTGTGGATTCCAGAAGTTTATGTTGGTATACGGATGGATCCAAAACTCTAGATGGAGTAGGCGCTGGAGTCTGTGGACCCAACGTGAAAATCTCACTGGCCATGGGTAAATGGCCCACGGTATTCCAGGCGGAAGTGCAGGCAATCACCAAATGTGTTGACATTAATTTAAGCAGAGGCATTAAAGGCGCGCATGTAGCTATCTTTTCTGATAGTCAGGCTGCCCTTAAGTCCTTAGTTTCATGGGAATTCCGTTCTAAGCTTGTTTTAGAGTGCTTTGACTCACTACAGAAGCTATCGGTACGGAACAAGGTTTCCATCTTCTGGATACCTGGCCATAGAGGTCACCCGGGTAACGAGGTAGCGGATGAATTGGCCAAGAGGGCCTCTGCCGATCCTCTCTTAGGCCTAGAACCCCTTTTGTGGCGTAAATTGGTCGACTATAACTACTCTTATCAGAGAGAACGACATGTCGACCGCAAAGGTAATTTGGGAGGCTTCTCCCGGTCTTAGGCAGGCCAAATCTTTGTTACAGCCATTTTCATACAGTGGCATCCTGAATTTCAGCAGGAATGACTTACGGCTAGTTATTGGTTTCCTCTCCGGTCACTTTGGACTGAACTATCATCTCTGGAAAAGTAAACTAGTTCGCTCACCCTTGTGCCGTTTATGCATGGAAGAGGATGAGACAACGGCACACATTCTTTGTGAATGTATAGTCTTATGTAATAATAGAAGGCGTGTTTTTCTTTCTGAATTTGTGCGTTCGGAGGATATTAGGCGGGCTTCTCCAAGCTCTGTGCTGACTTTCATAAGGAGAGTCATTCAGAGCTTGGTTTAATTTTTAGAGATCCATGGCACAAAAGATCCAACAGGTGCCGCAGTGCCGGTCCTTGGACCAGATCTATCTACTTATCTATCTATCTATCTATGTAAATATAAAACATGGCGTAATAAAACAGGTGGCAGCGCTACGACAGCTGACTATTTTTTGCCCTACATATTTTTTGGCTGAAAATGTCAAAGAGCTGTTTTCTGGTTAAAATTTTGACAGCTTCAGTTAATTTGGCTTTACTTTTTCTCGTGCTGCCAAGTTATTATTTTCTACCGCTGCCAACTGGTTTATTACGCCATCATCTAAAACAAATTTTTACAAAATACCAATCAGCCTAATTATAAATAACAATTCCACTGAAGTTTTTTTCCTACTTCCTGTTCCAGATCCCAAATATAAAATTAAATTAGTAGAATGTCTTTCCATTATTTTCGATAAATCAACTTATGGCCTTATTTATAAAAAAAAACATTATTGGTTTACTAAAGGTTTATGAAACAGAATTTATATGGAAATTCACTTTGCAAGATTTTAATAAACCAATAACATTTTCTTATTAACAAGGCCGTTAAACTTTTGTATTTCACAACCATAAATTTAAAAAAAAACGTATCTTTGCTTTGAAATTTTAAAATTTTTATCAAAAGAAATAATGTTTTTGTTTTGGGTGTGTAAAGCGTAATGAATCGGACAAGCCTATGGAGGCTTAAAATTTGTTTATCCAAAAATGGCTTTATTTGTTGTTGTGTTTCAATATTTCTTTATCATTATGCCTAATAAATTATTTAAACATTGAAAAATACTCGGTATTTCAGTACAAACATAATTCGTGCAAAAAGCTAAATCGCGTAAATCGCAAATCAAAGCAAATTCTAGTAAAAAATAAATTGCTTATAACAACTAATTAAATTTTATACTCGTATTATTATAAACATTTTAAAAAGATAATGTGAGGACAGTTTGATAAATCCATAACTTTTTGGATAAATTAATGTTTTTCCTTTTATTTCTCAACACATTCTCCGGTTACAGGATTTATCAAAATCCTCAAATTAGTCGTTTGTTACAATGATAATCTTTTCGTTTGAACGAAGTCTTTTACCACCCAGTAATTTTTTCCAAATTTTTAAACAGAAAATAGTCGCAACGGACTTAATCTGAAGAGTCGCAGGACGTAGTACCAATTCATGGATTTTTGCTTTATGAAGTACAAAAGTGTACACCCGTCCTGAGTGTCCTGATGTAACAACACTTGGTTTTGCCCAGACAAGATTGTTTTTGCTTTAAATCGATATTAAATCTGTTCATAAGATCTGAGTAATATTTGCTGTTAATTAATTTACTATTTTCAAGGTAATCGTGAATGTAAATGACACCGTGTGGAACCTAAAAAGCTGTGGTCATAACCTTATTGTCCGACAGAGCCACCTTACATCTACTGTTTTGGTTGCTCTTTTTATCTTTGATTTGTTGCGATAGTCGCTTATTTCATCCACAATTACAAAATGACACTCCCTTGAAGTAGCCACACGGTTTGTTTTATGGTCCAAAATGAGCAATCGCGGCACCCGTGGACGCGCATTTTTTTTTCTTATCCAAATATTCATGGAAAAAGTGATGTACTGGGTCGATTTATTGAGCTACAGCCAGCTCACAAACATTTATTCTCTCATCGTCAATACTGTTTAATGGATTCTTATCAGATATTTCCGCCGTGACGACCACCTTTTATGACGACCTGGTCCACAAAGAAGTTATTAAAAATATTTTTTACCCCAAAAATTTATAATGCAGATTAAATTAATTTGGCTATTGAAGTTCAACAGAGAAAATATTATTCATAAAAAATTGTCAATTATTGCCGTTAATTAATATCTAATTAAAATCTAATTCTAATTTCAATTAATTTCATAATTGAATCAATAAATCATGTGATCAAAAGTAAATTTTTGTAACAATTACATATAAATTGTGATTGAAATTTTTAATTTTAGTGATTAAATATACAATATTTGTCATAGATTGATTTAAATAGCGAAAATAATTTTATCTGCAGTTTTCGTAATAGAAATCGTTTTCTTAATATTTATGTGAACCTACAACGAAAATTGTATATGCAATCACAAAAATTTAAATTTTCAGTTAATGAAAATTATTAAAGAAACAATTTATTGTACATATGAAAATTATTTTCATCATGTGATTATTTGATTCAGTTACAGGTTTAACTGCGACTGAATTTTAATTTTGATTAAGTGTATTTATTAAAAATTTCATAGAATTGTTTTATCTATACTAATAAAATAACCGTGTCTGTCATGAGTTCCGAACGTTTTCAATTGGAATGACAATTTCCGAATCACAAAATAGAATATTTTTGCTCGATTGGTGGCTAATGTGGGAATTATTTTAAAACTCCTTTTCCGTGTGTTATTATCAAACATATATTGGTTTTTATTTCCGAATTAGGTAGATAAGATATCAAACTTAAGTTCAAAAAAGATTTTTTTCAAATTAAATTGGTTGTATTGTGTAATAAATGAGATTCTATTTGCTTTCACACAGTTTAGTGCAGTCGAAAGTAAAACGAAAAATTTGTTCGGAAGTAAATATCAGGACAGCAAAATATTCGGAAAAGATTAACTTTCACACGGATGTGAAACTCATGACAGACAGGAACAAATACTTTTTGTATTGGGCTATTGTGTACTCGTATAATCAACGATAAGTTGATTTATAGTTTTAATGTTGACTTTGCTTTTCTTAATATTTAAACTATTTTTATTTATTTTCTACAGATGTAAGTACAATTGTGTAAGATTATTTGTGATCACGTTTGTATTTTCTTATTAGATAAACTTTAACTTTGTATACAATAATCATTTGAATAATTGATTTTGAATGCCAATTGGGGATTTTTTTATTTAAGCTTTTTTTGTATAAATAACATTCAAAACCGTTCATGAAATGCAACTGATAACATTTTAAAAGATAATTGCTTCAGAGTGCATACTTAAATATAAAGTAAAAAACTGGCCCTTATTTCTCGAAAAAAATTTAAGCTACCGAAAAGTCTAAAGTATTTAAAGACTGCTGCATAAAACAAATTTTTATTAGTCAAGGTTAAAATTTGTTTTCTACCGAAAATAACAATTGTTTTATTTAACTGTGTATGTTGAAATTTATATGATGTTGGTTAAGCTACGTTCACATTTATAAAATATTTGCCCAAAAAAACGTAACCAATAGTTTTTCTTAGGGATGGTGTCATTTAACACGATTTTTATTTTACATAATAAAATTAATTCTTCTCCAAAAGAGTATTTTTATACAGTTTTTAAAAAATTCGAACCCAAAATTAAAAAAATATTAGAATTAAAGGAAATAAATTATTAGTTTTTTTCTTGGTTACGTTTTTTTCGACAAATATTTGATAAATGTGAACGTAGCTTTATACTTATGTACCTACCCTCCAGTTTTAAAAGTAGAAATTGTCTCGAAATCGTTAGGTATTTCGCTAACGAAAAATCGACTAACTACTTCACTGGCAAGAGTTCGCCTTTTGACTCTCTCACACATGTACATGTACACGCACTCAGTACACGCATAAATGTTAATGCCTTCAACCTCAATTTTTTTTTTACTAGTTGAAAAAACTGTGCCCAAAGAAAATCAACAAAAAAAAAAATAAAAAGATTTTATGTAAGTGTTATGATTTTGTGTTGGCGTACAATTAGAATTTCGTGGTCAGTGAATGTTAAAATGAGCATAAAAAAGAAAAGAACAATTAATTGAAAATTTTATATATATTGAAAAAGAAATTTGACAAATAAACAAAAATCCAATTTTCAGAGATTTTATACCCCCCTCCCTCCGTAACGCTTTTTAATAATT
Organism: Lypha dubia; assembly: GCA_947311025.1. Lineage (NCBI taxonomy): Eukaryota > Metazoa > Arthropoda > Insecta > Diptera > Tachinidae > Lypha > Lypha dubia. The sequence goes on from OX371264.1 coordinate 56,567,947, forward strand.
TTTTAGTGCAAAATGTCCAATCCGTAACAAATCCTTAACCCCCCCCCATCCCTAGGAGCGTTACGTAATATGTGCACAGCCCTTTAGATACAAATTTTGTTTTATTCGGTGGAATGACATTGTCATCTACATATATACTTTTTCTGAAAAACTAAATTTTAGCTACATTTTTAATTGGAATGTACTAAAACTAATAAATAGTTCTAAAAAATATGCATTTTAGCTTTGTTGTAAATTTTATATCATTCGCTGCAAGGACATGACTAACTCCCATATCGTCCCCTTAATAAAACAATAGTGTATAATTTTTTGGCCATTTCGAGATAATGGAGTTTAAAGTAAAATAATTCAATGGTGTATAAGTGTCATACGAATTGACTCCAAATAATATATTATTGAAAAATATTGAAAAATACGTCATATTTCGATTTTATCTATATATCTATATATATAAAAATGAATGTTTGTTGGTTGGTTGGTTGGTAAGCGATAAACTCCTACATTGCTCATCCGATCGTGTTGAAACTTGGCATGTATAAGTAATTTTTCATAGAATAAATTTTTGGACTATCAATTTTTCCGTAACTCTCCGCTAGGTGGCGCTGTAGATAAACTTCTACACACTGAAAACTGCTTGACTTAGAAACTTTTTTTTTTTCGCCAATCTATTATAAATATCGGTCATGTGTTTGCTATTGAAATTCAGCAATATCGGTTCACGGGTAGCGGAGATATATCCAAAAAACCGGTTTTTTGGGGTCAAAATTATGCATTTTTTTGATAAATTTTTTGAAAAATTTTTTTTTGCGCCAAAGTTGGTAATATCACTTCTTATGGAGATTTGAAGATGGTATTGCCATAATATGGAATACGTACCGGGAGAAAAGTGGATGGGACCACGCTCCTTTTTATTAAAATTAAAAATCGTAATATAGTCTTAACTACTGGACCGATCGTCACAATAGGATATATAAATACTTTTAATTTTATTTTATAACGAGGGGGGTAGCGAAGTACACCGGGATCAGCTAGTATTATATAAAACCGAATGTGTGTTTGTTTATTTGTTTGTTTGTTCCTTATAGGAGGCCAAACCCTTGAACCGATCTTCCTGAAATTTTCACAGTATTTAACTGGAACTCTCGGTTGAATTATACGCTATATGAAGTTTTGATTGGACAAAGGGGTGTGGCACCGCCCATATAACCCAAAAATTTAAATCTCCACATTTTGGGCATTTTTTTACCTATGTACGTCGATGATATTTGGTACATATGGTATTGGCATAATTTAGAATACGTACCAGGAGAAAAGTGGGTGGAACCACGCCCCTTTTTAGGAAAAACAAACCTTTGGACCGATCTTTCTAAAATTTTCACAGAATGTTACTGTGACTCTGGAAGGAATAATAGGCTATATGAAGTTTTGATTGGACGAAGAGGCGCTGCACCGCCCATATAACACAAAAATTTAAATAGCCATATTTTGGGCATTTTTGATCTACGTCGATGATATTTGGTAAATATGGTATAATTTGGAATACGTACCAGGAGAAAAGTGGGTGGGACCACGCCCCTTTTTAGGAAAATTAAAAATCGTAATAGTCTTAACTACTGGACCGATCATCATTAAATTTTCTTAATAGGATATTTTTGCTCCATTTATGATTAGAATGCTTTAAAAATTAATAAATATTTTCTATATAATGTCTTTTAGCTGTTTTGTAGTTTTTCTCCAAAACTAAATTTAAGCTGCATTTATTATTGAAATGAACTAAAACTTAATAAATATTTTTAAAATTAGCTGTTTTAGATTTCTTTTATAAATACATCTATGCTTCTGGGATACAAAATTTGGAAGTGGTCTGATGATGATAACTCGAATGACACTTTTTTCTCACAAGAACTGTTATGGGTTGCGTCGATTTTTAGTCTTTCTAAAATAATAAAATATTGCTAATTTTAACTATTTTTATTTCTTTTACGTTAGTTATTATGGTCTTAAGTAAAAAAATGCAATTTGAGGTTAAGGTATTTATTGAGTTTAAAAAATTTGTTTTCTTTCGTTTGGTATCAGTATCTTAAGTGTAACACAACTGCTACTGATCGTAATCACTTCCATAATGATCAATTTAAAATTTCTAGATCTTAATAAGAAATAAAAAAAAATTATTTATTTTAAAAATTTATCAAACTCGAAACATGTGCGTCATACATTTAAAGTGACTAAGTTCCATGGCTGTAGACATAGTTAGACAAGCTGTAAATTATATATGTATTTGTGTGATAGATAAGTAATCAAACATTTTAATCTTTTTTCGCTAAATTAGTCAGATGAAATCACAAATTGGAAGATAAGATAATCAAATATTTGGCTTTATTTTAACAGCAAGGTAGTAGTAGTAGTAGTAGTAGTAGTAGTAGTGGTAGACTACAATTTGAAAATAATATTCTAATTAACTTTTCAAGTCAATGGCTATTTACTCAATGCAAACTAAGCCTGATAACACTGTGCAACAAAATTTATTTTTGATATACGATGATTTCTATAGACTAACTGCCGATTTCACGATGTAGAAAGAATTTTGAATTTTATTTTCATTCGTACAAATACATTTGATACAAAAACAAAATTTTAGAATTTGTTTTTGCTTCAAATGTAATTATACGAATGAAAACATATGGAAAAATTCTTTCGTCATAGTGAAATAGGCAGTAAGTTTCGTAACGCTATATTTAGAAATAATTAGACATTGGTTAAAATTTCAATAAAAAAAAGGATAAAATCCACATCCAACATCAATGGAGAGTTCAACATAGGCGGCAGAACAGAACAACGTTATTTTTGCGGATGTTGGTACTCAAACATTGTCAGTTAATTAATATAGTAGGAAACCTACTTGTGTATCTTCTAAAGTAAAAAAGTTAAAATTACTCGACTTATATTTCTTTTGAAAAGTGGTTTAAATTGTCGATATTTTTACCCAATAGTATGCCCACCTTCTTGAGTGGTATATAAGAACAACAGAACGCAGATGAGATGGTATTTTTATAAAATGTTCAACTTGATTACATCAACTCCTTTCTTTGTTGTTTGAATATCAAAAATATGCGATTTTCTAATACGAGTGATACAAAAAATTTTCAATCGTAAGTGAAAGCAAAAGAAAGCTCTCCATATTCATAACCTTGAATATCCCAACGTTCTTTATATTCGTAGCATTGAACAACTCGTAATAAAACAATTAACAATAATAAAAAGCTTTATTTATTTATTATTTATAAATAAAGGTATAATTGTGCATGAGTGCACTTAAAACAGAGCCAGCTATATTAGATCGATAACTGTTAAATATTCTATGGAGGAATACATACAATTGCAAACTTCAATTTGCGATTTATGTACTTGAGATATCGCAATATATATTGTGTTCGCGCGACATTACAAATACTCACAGATGCTATGATAAGTTCGTTTAAAAACTTTTATATATCATGACAATCACCTTTTTTTTGTTTGGTTATGCACGTGTTGACATTTTGACAAAATTTATCGTTAAGCTTTGCCCATGTCCGATAATTAATACGAATATATTGTAGAACAATAAATAGCAATTGGGATAGAAATCTCAAAAATTATTTAAATATTTAATTGAAGCAGTCATTTTGAAAGGCAATAATTAAAAAAAAAAAACAATATAAACTTCTTTCTTAATACAAGAGTACCATGAAAATTGCATTTAAAGTATTTCCAAAATAAGGCCACTAAGGAATTAACTTAATACGGAACTAATTTAATTTTTGTAATCCTTAAAATGCTAAGTGAAACTCTTTTTCAGCCAGATGCGCTTCTCTTTGATATGCATACCCATACAAGTACATACGAGTATGAGGAGGCGCAGAGCAAAACGTACTTTTTCGCTCAATTCAAATTTTTGAGAAATTGATGTTCATTTATTTCGCTTGGAAGGAACCTTAAAAAACTGCATGAACCTGGAAACGGTAACAAGTTTTTAGTTATCAATAGATACATCAAACTGCCAGAAGTCATCACAGTAATCGTTAAGGATGTTTGGTATCAAACATGGAAAAAGTACGTTTTGTTAAAAATAAAAGTAAAAAAACAAGAAAATCACTTTTTGGTCTGCGTTTTTTTAGACGAGTATTTTGTCTGAATGTTTTCAAACATGATCCATTAAAAAAATTATACACTGAAATTATATGTATATAAAGGGTGTTTTTTATAGAGTGACACGAGTTTAAATCATAATAAAACAAGGAAATATATTTTTAATATCAATGAAACGGGCTTTATTGGAAAGAAAATTTTATGAAATTAATGTTTAAATATGATTTGATTAAAAATTTCAACAGTTTGCACGCGTTGCTCTGGTGTAAGTCGATTTATAATGAAATTTCGAAGCAAACTAAACAAAGAGCAACTATCAGCTATTAAATGGGTGCTCAAATAAACCAGTGATGCCAACTCAAAGTTGTGACACTCTATAAAAAACACCCTTTATATTTTTCTCGTTATTTACAATGTTTTTTTTCTAAAAGAGACAAAAATTTTCTCAAAAGTAAGTTTTTTTTTAAATAAAATAAAAAAGTACCAATTTTTTTAGAGCACATTTTTATTAAAACAAAAAAAATGTGCTAACTATAATTTTTCCAGAAGATTTCAATCCAAATATTCTAAAAATACCAAAAAACCAATTTGTCAAAAAATGTGAAAAAGTACGTTTTGTTCTGCTGCTCCCCATAGTATATGCACTCTCTTTTAATTGCTTATTTCATTTTCTTTTTGAAGAGTTGTTCCGCGGAAAGTTTTTTCAGATGGCTCAAATGATCGTGTTCAATATAAAATACATCTAAAATTAAATATACGATTTGTTTGGTTCAAGGAACCCATTCATTCGACGCATTAAAAAGATACAAGAAATGAAAATGAAAATAACCAGTTTATAATCTTCGTTTATTAAGGAATTTCGTAATTTAGTCTAATGTGATAAAATTAAGAAAAAAAAAATGTGATTAAAGAGCATTGCTTTGATTGCAAAAAATATTAATAACACAGGGTAACAGTTATTTTTTTACACTAAAACTAAAATTAAAGCTAGAGTGATGGCGTATTAAGCCAGGTGCCATCGCCAAGTCAACTGATAGTTTTTTGCTTCACACATTTGAATAAATCAATATGTCAAAAGCAAAATTTGTTCTAAAAATTATATATTTTTGACAGACAGACTTATGTTGGCTTTACTTTTTCTCATGCTGCCAAGTTTTTTTTCCCTGCTGACAACTTGTTTAATACACCTCGACTAGAGTCAAATTAATATCACTTAGCATTGACAGCGAAGATACATATTTTCGTCGAATTTAGTTGTGAAATGTTTTTTGCAATTTATTTCCAAAGGTCTAATGGAATCAATTTGTATTGATAGATATAGACATCTTTATCGAAAACTTATTGATTTAACCTCGTATGCCTTAAAGCAAAAGAATGAAATTTTTTCCAACAAAAGAATCATAGACAATATACAAATGTACAGTATTATTAGACAAATTATGTTTCTATTAAAGATTTATTTAAATTATTAAAAACATAAAGCAAAAAGAAAAGGAAATAATCATGAATTAGGAATTAGGAATAAATACTAATTTTGCTTGTTTTAATTATGAAATAATATAATCACGAATACAAATCCAATTATCTTAATTTAGTTCTAAAATCTAATTATGCATTCAAATATTTTTAAAAACAAACTTGAAAATCTGTTTGATAAATAATGTAATTCGAATTGAAGAGTTTTCAAGTTATAATAACACATTTTAACTATTTTCAGGTTGGCAAAGAATCTTTATTGTTCTTTTCTAAACATTTCAGTTTAATTGAATTGGAATTTTTCGTTTATGCAAAACTGGTATTAACTCCACTTAAGTGATTTTTTCCAAAGCCCACATATGTATTAATTAATACGATAAAGAAACTCAATATGTAAAAATTTCGGTTTTGTCAGATGTTTCATAATTTTTTTCGACTTTCGGAATATGTTTTTCCAAAAAAATTAACTTTCTTTAGTACACTAGAAACTAGATGCCGCTAATAAAATAACTTTTCTATTCATCGAACCGGTGTATTCATAAATAGTCTGTCATGAGTTTCACATCCGTGTGAAAGTGAATGTTTTCCGAATATTTTGGTGTCCTGACATTCACTTCCGAACAATTTTTTCGTTTTACTTTCGACTGCACTAAGCTGTGTGAAAACAAATAGAATCTCATTTATTACACAATAAAACTAATTTAATTTGAAAAAACCTTTTTTGAACTTAAGTTCGATATCTTATCTACCTAATTCGGAAATAAAAACCAATATATGTTTGATAATAACACATGGAAAAGGAGATTTAAAAAAATTCCCACATTATAATACATATGTTCACACGACGAACTGAAACACTAGATTCGCTCCGTGAACCTCGATGGCGAACCTATGTGTTCTCACGACATATTCTAGGTTGGTTCGTACTTCGACATTATTTTACTGTTGAAAATACGATTGACTATTTATTGCTTTTTCATTTTATTTAATTATTTACATAAATATAAATATATGCTTTATATATGTTCAATGTTTTTATTAAATTTTAGGACTTATCAATTGTTTTTCTGTGTTAGAATAATTTTGGAACTAGTTCAGATAAACTAGCGATAATTTGTTATCAAAATTAGAGATGATAGTAAATTATACGGGTTCACTACAAAGTTCAAAATGAAACACGTAGGTTCGCTCTCAAAATTTTGTATGGCGAAACATGTAGGTTCAATCAAGGTTGGCCCGCGAACCTCTATAATTTCTGTCCATGTGAACATAGTATTAGCCACAAATCGAGCAAAAATATTCGGAAGTATGCCGGATAACAAATATTCTATTTTGTTATTCGGAAATTTTCATTCTAATTGAAAACGTTCGGAACTCATGACAGACACGAATATTTTGGAATTTGCATTTTCAAATTTAAGATATCAGGCATCCGATTTCGAGTATTTTATAAATAACAACTCGGTAACAGTAAAAAAACATTTGTTAATCATTTTTATCAATACGAATAACAAGTTGTATATCACTCTGCCATAATTTAATCGTACACACCCATGAAAAGAAAACACGAAAAGACGTTCAAACAAAATATTAAATAAAAACAACAGGTGAAAACTGAATTAATTCAGTTAAATTTAAGAATTTGGTATAAACGTTAACAATTAATTTTTCAAAGAAATACCGTTTAAAAAAAAGTCATTTAAAAGTGAAAAGAAAAAAGTATCGAAGACGAAATGTACAAAACAAATATTAAAAATTCCAAAAAATCTTTAAAAACTTACAGTGATGAAATAAAAAGACGTGAGTGTTGAAAAAAATAACGAAACATATTTTCAAAATTGGACATTTTAAATTATGTAATTTTCAATTGAATTTAAAATGAACAAGTAGTTTTTTGTGGTTTCAAGACCGATTCAATCACTGAGTGACATCTAATCATTTCAAATACACTTAAAGAATTATCAAATGCAATAACATGTGTACAAAATAAAAAATTATAACAGTCGTGCGTTATCACAAATTGTGAGAAAAATGTTAGATGCAAACATGAAAATAAAACTAAATAAAGTGTTGCCATCTATCTATACAATATATATTAAATACTCTGCATCATACAAAGCAGGATGACAAAAAATAATTTTTTAAGGGACAAACTACATCAAAATAAAATTTTAGTAGATTCATGTGTCTTCAAAGTACAACATCGTTGCGCTTAAAAAACCATAACTGATTATCAAATTTCTAAATGGCTTACCGATTTCAATACTACATACATACATATATACAGAAATATCATGACCAGCGAAACCGGAAATATGATTTTAAAACTGAATTTAATGCGCATTAAATATGCAGAAATTACAAAAAATATACTCGTATATACCCTTAAAAAGGCATACAAATCAGTTCGTTTGTAATTTTCATAAAATTCATTTAAGACACAACGAAGTATAATTTTTGCTGGTTGTAGGTGGGCATGGCAGTCATTTAAACAGTGCCAATTTGTTACTTTCATCTAACCGAATATAAAATATTGAAAACCAAGATCAAGTTATGAACTAAAATTTTTATTCATATTGTTTTTCATATTTTTTCTTTTATTTTTTTTTTTTCAATAAATATGTAAAATTGTATAAATAATTAAAATCTTCGCTAAAATCGATTATTAACTTCTTACATTTTCCGTGAGCTGAAAATAAGTGATAAATCTCGAGAAAAGTAGTATTGCTCTAAAGCAAAACCACTTTAACGATGTTTTTAATTAAAGCTGTGACTAAAATATCCCCTAAATATATATTCGAAATAAACAAAATCATGCTGTAAAAACTAAAGATTAGACTCCTGAAATCAATTAAAAATACAGTCGAAACGCGCTTCCGCTAACCGGAATATTATTGTTTTTTGACTGAAAAATCGATATACAGTTCTTTTTCCATTATTGGATATTCATCTCTTCTTAAATGATCTGTTTTTTTTTTCGTTCAATTGTTTGAATACTTAAGTTTTCCACAATTTTATTTTCCATATTCTTCCATATTCTTCCATTAAAATTTTCCAAAATTTTAATATATATTTTCCTATTCAATCACTATCCTGTTTTCTCAACACATCAAACGAGACTACAAGCTTAATTATCCCTGAAATTTGCCAACATTGATGCTTTCGCATTAAAATGTGAGAACAAAAATTAGCAATATTTTCACGATTTTTAGTTTGCTTTTTTCTGTACCATACAGTAATTACGTGACGAGTTGTACGTTCACGGATGTAACGATTTGGGCCCTCGTTAAATTAGATGTATTAAAAATGGAATTTTTTGTGAAAAAAGATTTTTTATGTTTGTTTTAAAAATAAATCCATGGATGTAACGATTTGGGCCCAGATGTAAAAAAAACTCATGGTAAAAAGATGTAAATTTCCATAATTAAATAACCAATTAATGGTTTTTTAATACGGTATGAAGACGAATGTTTAAATCTTTAAAAGTCTCGATAAAAAAAAAAAACGTGAAATCACCTGAAGTCTAAAGACAAAAAGACGCTAAAAACATAAAAATCCCACAAAACTGCTATAAATAATTTATATTGCAAAAACGATGAAAGTTAGCTAAAAGTTGGAATTTTGAAACCAACCACAAAAAAATATTAAAAAATTGGTAAAACTCGTAAAAATCAGAAGTTGCTAATTCGAAAACTGGGCACAAAATACTATCAAATTTCATGACATGCATTGCTTTAGTTGCTCAGATATATAAATACTAATAATTTGTTTCTAGGTTGGGTACATATTTCCCCCTACTATAAAACTCAAGATTTTGTTGTCGGTTGTTTTTTAGTCTAGAAGTGACCCACAGAGAATTTCATGACATACGGTGCTTTGCGCAGATATATAAATATTATTACCCTCTTTAAAAAACAAATATCTTATTTGAATTTCAGGGTCATCAGTAATGAAATTCCTAAATTTCAAGACGATCGGTCTTACCGTTTGATGTCCTATAAGGAACAAACAAATATACAAATGCGGAAATAAGGCAATATTAAACTATCTACACTGGTCACTACTATTCCGTTCTTCCCTTAAACGATTTTGCTGGTTTCGGCACAATGTGTTGCACATGCAAGACTGAGTTGAGTGTTGGTTATATAAAAAAATATCGATATTCTAAAATGTATCAAGTAATATCGCTTAACTGGGTATTCATATTTAGCCAACTTAGATGTAAAGGATTATTCATCTACATACTCTTGGTCTTATTATAAAATAGAAGGAAGAATTACCAAAAATTATATTATTAGAGTCACGTCCATATATGCCCGAATATAATCGAGGCGCAATATTAAAGATTTTTCCTTCGATTTTTATAACCTACTGAGAATTAATGTTGTTTTTGCAACAACAAAAATATTTTATGAGATCACGAAACACTTATCAGCAGGTATTGATAATAAACAACATCGCTTGTATAAATAAATATATATTTGATCAATAACAGTGTTTCCGTTTTTGTTTCTTGTTTCCCGTTATCAAAAATAGGAAGTTTGTGATTTCATCCTGGTTTTCGAAAATCGGAGATGTCGACGTTTTGAATTCTTGTAAATCTCGTACGAAATGGAAGCTTGACATCTTGAGATATAAAAAAATCATGACAATAGTGGTTTCTTTACTAAAGAACTTTTTTTAAGCAATTTATCTCACAGCTCTTAATTACTCTGCGTACTGATGACTTGCTCGCTTCCACTCCAGCTTGAGCTCTTATTTTTGACAAGGATAAGGCTGAATTAGAACCAAATCTGAAAATTTTTCTTTTCTCATACGTAGATAAAGACAATGAAATCCTTCCTTTAAATTTTTTTTCCATACCCCCGGGGTCCTTGATGTAATTGCCGACAACTGTTGGGCTTCATCCAATTTTTTTAGCTATTGCGGTGTTAGAATATCCTTCAGAACGATAAACATCGGTTTTAGTTTTTTTCCGATAGATTTAAAATTTTTTGTTTTGTCACTTTGACTCGTAAAATGATTAAAGGCACAACCATAATATGCATAAGCTACCTTAAGTCAGCTTAAGCAACTGTGCGAATACATGTTAATCGTATGGGGCTAACTATAATAAACTTAAGGAAACTTTTCGTTAAGTTGTATGAAACGTCATTTGCTTAAGTAAAGTGCAAAACTGAACGCAGATTCCGTACGGAATCAGCTTTTCTACAAATACATACATATATATATATACATAAATTTTGGTTAAAACACTTTGTATATTTAATGTTAGAAATGGCATATTTTAATTTTTTAATATTGGATTATTTTTTATCAAAATTATCCCAATTGTGAATGATAATTTCCCGGGAATTTTTTTCCATCTCTCAGTTCACATATTCTAAACAAAATATTACCGGGAAATTTCACTTTTTCCCCTTATGCTAAACAAACCTTGATCATGGGAATCTTTTCTCCGGGAAAAAAGTAGGATTCTAAATATGACGGAGATTGAAGGAAATTAGTGCTGAAATTTTAAATTAAAATTAAAAAATGTTGTACAGCGATCGAATTTGTGCTCACGCCATCTAAAAACATGAACTATTTTTTTTTTTGCTTTAAATAAATGCTTTAAGTCTTTTTTTACCTCATATGAAAGCACATTTTTATTCGTGGAATCATAGTTGACTTAACGCATTTCAGGGGAAAGGATGAGTTTTCACATCACTTCCTCAGCCTAAATTTTATGCCCGTGTGAATATCTACGTTACGGATTTTACTTTCCACTTATTTTATATATCACTCACATTCAGCGTTGCCGTTTCGGTTACATTTAATCAAAACTGGTTATTTTTCGTCAATGTGTACTTGTATACTTTTTGTCCCTTTAATTTTTCTATAAAAATATATATTTAGATTAAAAAAAATTCCTTTGGAGGGTGCTAAATTTTCCTGGGGTTGGTTTAGTCCCCCAAATGTTTTCCCAGTTGGAAATATTTAGGAGATTTTGTAAATGAATATTTTTGTTATGAATATTTTCTTCTTTTACAATAACTGTCCATATTGCGATTTATAGAGTCTCAAACAAATGCATTTAACACGCAGTCTGCTTACAAGAACCTTGAATATTTCACAAATAAAACTTGTGCAATTAATCAACAACATTTTCAGAACGCATGAAAGTTTTCAGATGAACTTATCGCTTTAAAATATAGGTGGTGATTAAAAATTGAAATAAATAAATAAATAAATAAATACAGCAACAAACAAAGTAGCAAATAATTAATAAATATTCAGTGGAATTGTATTGTTACTTAATCAATAAGATTGTGCTAAAAACTTGTTAATATGGTTAATTTTATATCATATTTAATCACCGAAAAAACTCCACTTTTATATGCAAAAATATCGTATAAAGTGGTGGTGGCTGAGCCTCAGGACAAGCAAGATTTTCAAATATATTGTAAAAAAAAATTAAAATTTCAAAATTTTTGGTGTTTATTAGCATGAAAGTATTGACTGTGAATTTGTTTTTTTTAACTTAATTGCAGCAAATCTGTTCGGAGTACGTCATGTACAGGGGTTACTTCTCTTCTTTGGCATGTGTTTTGCCTATTTTTTGAGAGTTAATATATCGGCTGCCATAGTACCCATGACCCAGCCCACTCATCAACAGCCGTATCACAATTGGGATTCGTCGACCAAAAGTTTAATACTAAGCAGTTTCTTTTGGGGATACGTAGTTGCCCAGCTGCCTGCCAGTATGTTGGCAAAACGTTTTGGTGGTAAAATAGTTTTAGGCACCGCCACTATCATTGGTTCAGTCTTAACAATATTTCATCCCATGGCTGCGATCAATGCTGATTGGGAATTGATTTGTTGCCTTCGAGTGATGGTTGGTTTTACCCAAGGTGTTGTTTATCCCAGTATCCATACGCTCTTGGCCAAATGGGCTCCACGGCCAGAGAGAAGTGTTTTGACAACTTCAGTTTATTCGGGCGCACAATTTGGTACAGCCATTTTATTGGCAATAAGTGGCAATATATTTGAATCGAGTATGGGTTGGCCTGGTATATTCTATATTACTGGTGGCATTGGCTTAATATGGTCCAGTATATTTCTGGTATTTGGTGCCAATACACCAAGAGATTCAAAAATCATTTCAAAAGAAGAATGTGAATACATAGAGGTTTTGACTGGCAGTAATCAAGAAAGTGGGGTAAGTTTAAAAATCGTTTAAGTATTGCAGCATTTTTTTGGTGAGGTAACCATGTAAGAATCCGCACGATATCTAATTTGTAGCAGAGATCATTTTTAACCGACTTTAAAAAATAAAGGGGTTTATCAATTTGGTTGAATTTTTAATTACTCTATCATTTATGAAACGATTGTCAAAACTGTTTTTGTTTTTATTTGAACGAGTTGGCTTGCAGTTGGGTTCCATTTAAGTTTTTTTTGGAAAATCGTAGGCAAGTTTTAGCCTCTAAAATATTTATTAGCGAAAAACTTCTCCATTTATAGGCTGATTTTCAAATTTGTTATTTTTTGTTTGACCAGGTTTGCTTGCAGTTTGGTCCACAAAAATGTTTATGAAAATCGAGGAAAAATTTGACCCATAATTTCTCAATATACTGACCGTTTGCTTGCAGTTTGATACCATCAATTTATTCTTTTTTAAATCGGGGAGCAATTGCTTTAGCTAATTTCCAATTAGTGTTTCAGTTTTGCATTTAATAGCGCAACAGGGACTTATTTAATATTATTTAATTCGCATATTATGCGAATTCATGTAGAGTTTTTTTATCATGTTGGAACAAAAAAAATATTACACCCGAATTTATTACATCGCTACACCTTTTCCAGTTGTAATTCAGAAAGCGTCAACTTCATTTCAGAAAGCGTCAATTTTTATTCAGATTAGTCAACTTAAATTCAGATTAGTCAATTGTAATTCAGAAAACGTCAATTGTAATTCAGAGAACATCAATTGTAATTCAGAAAATAGTAAATATAAACACCTGAATTTTCTGAGCTAAAATTACAACGTAGTAAGCCGTGAATTTTTTTTCAGTTACAACAACTGAATTCACTTGTAGAATAATTTAACATACATAGTTTATTTAAAATAATATCCAGTTAAGCATCAAGTATTGGCATAAGCCCATAAAAATGGAACTGAAGGAAAATTGCCTGATTTGCCAATGACAAGAACTCCAGTTATACGATTGCTGCCATGTCTACATTTATTGCATAAGAAATGCGCACAACCGTTTACCGATATTGTAGATAGTGCTTGTCCTATCTGCAGAACAGTAATGATTGGAAATGAAGAAATTGAAAGAAAAAAATACAAAAAAAATAGTGAAAGGATAGTAAATTGTGCTAATAGAGGTGATGATTGGAAAGCATTGGCTTTAACGCTAGAAATTAAATATAAAACCGCATATTTTTGGATCCAATCTGGGGTTGACAAAATATTGCCAAGAGGTGGTGCAAAGGCAAAAATTCTTTGTGATGATCAAATTGATTTGATGCTTTCGTGGATTGAAGAAGACTCTACCATAACATTAAAGCGTTTAAAAGAAAAGGTTATGAGTACTTTCAACATACTGATATCTCTGTCAACAATAGGTAATTATTTAGAAGGCAGACTGTTCACTACAAAACAAGTACACTGTGAACCAGTTACGATCAATTCTGAGGCGAACAAAACAAAACGAGCTGAATATGTTCAATACTTGAACCAGTACATACAGCAGGGAAAACAAGTTGTTTGGATGGATGAAACAAATTTTAATTAGTTTTGTCGTCGAACGAGAGGCCGTGCAAGAGTCGGCAATAGAGCAGTACAACACCTTCCTGCATCAAGAGGTCCTAACATTCATTTGATTGGAGCAACTTCAATCACAGGATTCATAAATATGGAACGCAGAAGGGGCTCATTTACTGCACAGTTAGCAAATGATTGGGTAGTTATTTTAATGCAAAAGTGGCAAGATATGGGAAATCAATTGGAAGATTTAGTCATTGTTGCGGACTACGCACCTTGTCACTCAGAGCTCGAAAGAGTCATCAATGGTACGCCAGCCTCTCTTTTAAGGCTAGGACCCTATTCTCCGATGCTGAATCCTATTGAGAATATTTGGTCGAAAGTTAAATCCCACGTCAAAAGCAACATTCATGTTCCAAACGTTGCAGGTCCAAACATTGTGCAGTTCACCAAGCTACTGCTTTGGGAATGAATGATATGACAGTCGGTGTTTAATATAAATATTCTGAAAAATACAACGAAGTACATATGTACTTACTAATATTTTTAGATTTTCAAAAAATGTTTTTTTTTATAATAAAATAAATATAATTTGTTTCTGAATTACAATTGACATTTTCTGAATTGCAATTGACGCTTTCTGAATTACAATTGACTAATCTGAATTACAATTGACGCTTTCTGATTTAAAGTTGACTAATCTGAATTACAATTGCGGGTTTCTGAATTAAAGTTGACTAATCTGAATTACAATTGACGCTTTCTGAATTACACATGGAAAAGGTGTAGTTCTCATCTATGTATATATTTTCTCAGTGACTTTGGTTAAATTCTTACGTACTTCTAGAATCTAGAGCGAAATTCAATATTTATTTTTTTTTTTCAATTCAAACACATGCTCTCCCTTTGATGCATATCCTGCACATCCTGTAGGATGTAAGCGAATCACTATTAGAGGGTGGTGTTGGCTGAAGTGGTTAGCGCGTTGACTACTAAGCAAACAATGACTTGGGGCCTGGGTTCAAACCCTGGCCAGAGCAAGTCAATCAACATCATTAATTTCTCTGATGTACATTAGTGAGACATTGTTGTCGGACTTGTGATGAAGGCATATGACTGGTCACTAAAAAACTTTTCCGACATCGATTGATGCTGTTCCAAGCTACTGTATATAACATCGCGCTCCTTCGTCGGTTAGCAGAAACATTGACGAAGTAAAACAATTAATAAAATGCCTGCTAATGCAGCTTAACAAAGTTAATGCGTCTACTTAACGCCGGAGGCGCCTCAACATAACGCGCAAAGCAGAGTTGTAAAAGAGTTAAGCCTTCTAAATTTTCAACATCTATCTTCTCTACTCTATCCCTCTCCCTGAGATGACACTGGATCATCGCCTGAGTGCGATCGATTTGACCTTGAATTATGACTAGTATCATTTTATCGCAACAAAGTCTGTTCTCGAAATTCATGGTAGTCTACTGTACGTCGTTATTTCAAATTTTTCCAATTAATTACTGTGGTCAGTTTACGGCTCCTTGGAGTAGAGAAGTAGATATCGATGAAATGTAGAATTTTACCATGCGTAGGCGAAGATTTATATCTACTTTGCTTCTGGCCATATCATTGAGGCATTTTATTTCCTTTTCAGTGATCCATGGACATAAGTAATTAAAACTCAACTCACGTTCTATAGGGTTGTTGTTTATTATAAGTTCTCCCTCCATTTGTATGTCGAATTTTATCTCGAGTAACAATCATGACTTTTTTCTCGTTGGTGTTTATTTTTAAACAATACTCTGAACAAAGCTCTTCAATTGCTTTTTAGTTTTTATTTTTAAAAACTTTTTAAAACTTGGCGTACTTGCATTTAATCTATTAATTGAAATTTAATAAACAAATATACAAAATTGTCAATAGGTCAATTGTTAATTTTTATAACATTAAACTAAATAAACTACACCGTTTTCAATGAAAATTTTAAATAATTATTGTATTTAATCTTTTTACTATAACATTTTTATTGCCACAATAATTAAGAACATTTGCACTTCTAACAGTTTCAATTGAAAAACAAGAAAGAACCTAACACAGATCGACAATGCATTTCGTCACCTAAAATCTAGCAGGCCGTAACTGCACTTTCTTTCATTTTGCAGGAGAAGTAAAATATTTTATAAAGTTAGTACTATTTACGGATTTAAATTCTGTTAATAAAAGCCTTAGGGGCTGTGCACATATTACGTAAAGCTCCTAGGGGGGTGGTTAAAGATTTGTTACGGATTGAAAATTTTGCACTGAAAAATTATTAAAATCAGAAAATGGATGTATTCCAGTTAATTACATCATCATCACCTATCAAAAAGTAAATTATGAGTTTCTTTTTTTTTTTTTGGATTTTAAATGACGATATGAAAGCTTTAAAGCACAAGATTTAGCCAGCGATGCCAACTTAGCTATTTTAAAGCTAAATTTAGCTCTATTTGATTACCTCCGACTCCCTTTCAGTTTTTGCATTTTCAGAAAATTTTCCTATTTTCACACAATTTTTTCGTCATTTCAATTTTGGTAAATCCAGAGACTGTTTTCTTTTTTTGCAAATATGTAGTTCAGATGAACTAATGCAATAACCCCATATTCAGAAATGACTAGTAAAGTTACTCTGGATTTAATGTATGCATTTTGCTTATGGAGTCCGCTTTTATTGTGTACCAATCATTTATGAATACGAAGGCTAGAGTTTCATATTATAAAACTCCGTTTTCAGTATGAAGTGTTTTTTAAGCAGAAGAAAGTCACTAAAAAATATTTTAAGCCGATTATTGCTGTCAGAAGTAACAATAGGCTAGCTTTTTTTTCAAAATTGGAAAAGAATAATAAATATTCTTATTAAATAATTTCTGTTTCAATAGTTTGCTGTTTTAATATATTGTTATCAAGTCTTTTTTTGTATATTTGAATTTGTAGCGATAAAGCATATACACAAAAGAGTAGGGAAATATGTAGAATAAAATTTTGATAACGTTTTTTTTTAAGTGAAATTTGTTTTTTAAATATTGACAGCCGTATTCATAAAAAAAACTTCATTGAGGTTTCAAATGCATATTAGTTAAAAAAAACGTTTTAACACTAAAAAAGGTTTTTTAAAAATTGGTATTCATAATCGGTATTTTAACTAAATATCACATAAGTGGATTTGTTAGTCATATCGTTGCAACACTATACTCGTTATTTGTCACATGTATGTATATTAGTTCAGCATAAGAACGATTATATAATCATAAAGTAACCGAATCTATATTTTTTTTATAACTTTTCTCAAAATATTGTTTTTATAAAATTAAAAATTTGTTCCAACTTGCATTTAATAAGGAAAATACATAACAGCAATGTTTGGTAAAAGTGCTATTTATGTGTTTTATTTTATTGCCGATTAAAACGCAGTAGAATAGCGAGTTTTATATTATTTGTTTTGATATTTTGTACATCACTAGCTATTTTCTATAAGTTAAATACATTTTGATTGGGAAAAAATAAAAAAAAATGGAAAAAAAGAGATATGTATATAAGCGCAAATTGGATTGGAAAATTAAGAAATTATTTTAGTTTTCTTTTACATTTTTTAAAATTATTATGCAAAGTTAAAAATGTAAACAACCTTGTTGGCAAAATGACAGAGATGTAATTTTAAAATAGCATTAAAATGACAGAGATGTCATTTTAAAATAGGTTTAAACATGCCTGCAGTCAATTTTAAAATTTGCTTTTTTACACAAGGTTTAAAAACAGGGTTTTAAGCTAAAATTCTATTATGAATACAATTTTAGCGATTGTTGCTTAAACCAAATTTGAAATGCTGTTTAAAAGTATTATGAATACGGCTGTGATTATTTTTATGTTAAATAGTCTTAAAGTAGAAATTAGATTTAAAAACAGGAAAATCTTTAATTTTAAAATCTAGCTCTTTGGCAGCTAAATTGGCTCGTTTTGTGTTTAAATAGTTAGCAACTCTGAGTTTTTCTTCGTTAGCAAAAGCGTTAAGACCATTTTTTTTTTGTAATTTTGTAATAATTTTTTAATTTATTTAACAATTAAATTTGATTAATTTTTAGTTGCACTGAATGATGTTTAATAAAAGACATTTTAAATATTCAGGCTTAAAACTACGTAGAGATAATTCAATTTTTAATTAAATAATTTTTTTAATTTGAAAGAAAATTAGTTGGTTTCAAAACATCATGATGTCATTTCTAAATGTTCTTTGTCTGTGCAATTATTACGAGCTTCTGGAATTTCCATTGTAATAAAAACATAAATAATTAAAATTTCTTTGATCAAAAATAGAATTTTTTAAATCAGTTCATAAATGAATAGGTTTAAGAGTGTGGAAACATTAAAAAAATTTAAGGTCAAAGATTTAACCAAAATTCAACAGTAAATATCAACAATATAATAAATTATATAAATAAATTAAATGGAAACTATAATTTTTCTCTATTTTATTTTAATCCTTTCAGACAATGACTGTACCTTGGAAATCCCTTTTCCTTTCAATGCCGTTTTATGGCTTGATAGCTGCCCACTGTGGCTTTACATGGGGCTTCTACACTTTGCTTACCGAAATGCCCACCTACATGAGTAAAGTTTTACGTTTTGATGTTCAATCAAATGCTCTTCTCTCTGCTCTGCCCTACTTTGTAATGTGGCTGCTGTGTTTGGTTGTTAGTCCCTTATCCGATATGCTCATAAATCGTAGAATTATTACGGTAACAGTTGCAAGAAAACTGTTTAATTCCATAGGACAATGGGTGCCAATGGTGTGTCTTATTGCTTTGGGCTATATGACACAAAACGAAAAAATATTAGCCGTAACTTTGCTAACCATTGCTGTAGGTTTTAATGCTGCCTCTTTTTGTGGCTATTTGGTTAATCATATGGACTTATCGCCCAATTTCGCTGGCCTAATGATGGGCATTACTAATGGCATATCAAATTTATGCTCTATATGTGCTCCTTTAGTTGTAGGAGGCATTGTTAAAAACGAAAAGGATCCCGATGAATGGCGTATAGTGTTCTTTATAACAGCTGGTGTTTATTTGGTTTGTAATGCGCTTTTTCTGATATTTGGCAAAGCATACGTACAACCATGGAACGATAAAGTTGTATCAAACTCGACCACAACATTAGCCAATAATGCTGAACCCCTGAATGGTCACTAAGATGTTTATACTGTATACTAATTAATAAGTGATATACTAATTAAGTGTATAGTGTGTGTATTTATTTAATTAATCTAATATTCGGGTGTTTTTTTCGTGTCTAGCTTAAATGTTTGTAAATATTATTGTTTAAATTTAAAACAAGGAATTCCGTTACAGATTTGATCAAATTAGAAATGTATATGTTTATATTATTTACTGTGTAAATATTAATTATAAAATCTTATTTATTCGAAATTGGACAACAAAAACATTACTTCTTTAAAAAACAATTGTTATTTTGTTCATTAGGATTTTTTTCGGAATAGCACCCACTAAATAACTTTTTTTGTAAAATAATATTTTAGCTTAAGTACTGATAACTTTTAAGTGCCATAAAAATATACACAATTAAAAAAAAGATTGTTTGAACAATAAAAATCTGTAAACATTTTTATTACTATCGATACATCTCTTTTTTATCTATTTTTCGATTACATCCATTAAAATTTAACTAATTTTATCTGGCTGGAATTTACATTCTTTAAATATATCCTACATAATTCAGTATGATTCACCTCTGGCCATAGTGAAGGTTAGATTTGCATAATTTCCATAGGTGTTCAACCGATAAATCGGATTCCAATTTTTCAAGAATGGTTTTAATATAATTTTTTAAGTTTTATATTTTATTTATTTGTTGCGGGTTAGCAATATCTAGATATATATTTCGTTGGTAGGTATACCAATTCATCAGTAGATGTTTTAGCCTTTATGTTTAAAAAATTCCAATGCTCATCTATTTATACAAAAACTCACAAATATATTTTTGTGAATTACAAAGCATAAAAATAGCCTTTAAAAAAAATTCTCAAACACACACAACAATAATTTTCCATTATGAATGTGTTTACTTTTCTACACCTATACAATTAGACAACCGCTGTTTGCCATTAAAAGTATTTTATGAGGCAAAAATGAAAAGCAAATCTCCCCGTTACAAAATTTTTACAATTATTTGAGCATGTACTCAAGTATTTATGTTTTATATTTTATTTATTTGTTGCGGGTTAGCAATATCTAGATATATATTTCATTGATAGCTATACCAATTCATCAGTAGATGTTTTACCCTTTATGTTTAAAAAAAATCCAATGCTCATCTATTTATACAAAAACTCACAAATATATTTTTGTGAATTACAAAGCATAAAAATAGCCTTTTCATTCTGATACCTGGAATATTCGATATATCATTAAATTTTTCAAGTAAAGTATATTATGCTCCAATGTATATTATGTTAATTCCAGTAATGTGGTGATGGCCACAGTTGTTACACCCGATTTATACGATAATTAAAAATGCATGAGTTTTTTCATATTTTCTTTGAAAGTATCTTCGTAAATCCTCATGCATTTATACTATGGGTTTTAAGCATGATTTATTTCTCTTGAAGTGTTGAGTTTTTAGCGTATAATCACTCAATCTTCTTTGAAAGTGGAGAAAGAATAAGACATAATAACAAAAACCGAAACAAAAGTAAGGGAAATAGAAAAAAAAAGCATGGAAAACAGAAAACCTGATTATTTTTCTACCCCTATTTCTTCTCTGCCCCGCGTGCATTTTAGTCATCGTTTTTAGTCATCGTTTAAATCGGATGTAAAACGACAATGCCATAATGGTCTTTTTTTTTCTTCTTTTGTCGATATTCTTTCAACCTTGCGTGTTCTTTTTCTTGCGTTTGTTCTAAAACCCTTTTAATTTTTTTTAATGCTAAGCGTAGTTTTCGAATCCTCTCAGCGCCCTTTCACGTAAAATTTTTAGCTTTTGTGGATCGCTTTTAATTTTGTTAATATAACGCTTTCGTTTTTAATTTTGCAATTTATCCACCTGTTTTGCCCATCTACGAAAGTATATTTGCGTGTTAAGAAATGCATTGTTTATAAAAAAAAGTTTACTTACGGTCGCGAACGTAAGAAATTTTGAAAATAAAAAAAAAAGATTTTTAATTGTAACCCAGAAGTTTTTTTTATTTACAAATAATTGACTCCGAGCTTAATTAAAATGTGTTATGCCTGGCACCTTTTAACGTTTAATGCAAAGCAATTACAATAAAATGATATCTTCGGTCGCGAACGTACGATTAAAACATAGATAAGAAACAAAGTAAAAATTAACCGTTAATCGAACTTTTTTTGTTGTCCTTACACTTTTTCTTCTTAATTGATTGTTATAGAGAGATTTTGAAGGAAGAGTGCAAACATATTTTTTTGCATATAAAATAATTTAATATATAAAATTCTCATGTCATGGGGGGGGGGGGGGCAATTTCTGTATTTCCGAAACGGGTTGACCGATTCTTATGAAATTTTTTTATGCATATTCAGTAAGTCTGAGAATCGGCTACTATCTATTTTTCAATTTCTGTATTTACTAACTATTTACCCAACAGATGGCGCTATGTTTGCCTCATAATTATTTTTGTTGTTGAATAAAAGATGGCGCTATGTCCGCCTCATAATTATTTTTGTTGTTGAATAAAAGATGGCGCTATGTCCGTATCATACAGGAGAATCGTCGTCGTTCGTATTTCAAACAGAACAAAACTATTGTTTGGTATTTTTTTCATCGGCGGTCATCGTCACACACTTAACACATTCGCTATTTTTTATATAAAACCCGTAAATTCGAAATTAAGATGAAATTTTCGAAATCTAGTTTGAATTTTCTAAATTAAGTTCGAATTTCTGAAATTTGCTTCAAAGTTTTATTTACTATAAAATCCTTTGTAGATCCTTTACGTTTGCGGTGAGCTAAGCTTTTCCGTAGAAACATCGATTTCCAATACAAAAGATAAAAATATTAGAAAAACATAATTTTTCCTTTTTCAAGCGGTCCTAAAACTGCAAAATTTATTTCTTTCGAATTATTAACTTTTATTTAACTTTTTACTCGATTTTCCTATAGAAAAGCTTAGTTCAAAAAACATTTCAAACCATTCGCGTTCACATTTATCAAATATTTGTCCATAAAAACGTAACCACTAGCTTTGCTTAGGGATAGCGTCATTTAACTTGGGCTTTACTTTACAAAATTTAATTAATTATTCTACAAAAAAGTATTTTTAAACTGGAAATAAATTATTAGTTTTTTTTTTCTACAAATATTTGATAAATATGAGCGTACATTTAGGCTTTATTTAAAGCTACTGCGCAAGGAAATTCGAAATTCGTTTTGAATTTAAGAAACTAAGCTAGAAATTTCAAAATTAAGATAAAACTTTCTATTTAGTCTACTTCTGAATTTTATATCAAAATTTTTTATACACAAAAGTTTTCAAATAATAATTTTTGAGCAAAATTTACACCTTGTGCGACAGCTAGAAATAATATTTGCGAGCTATTAAAGCACAAGCAGAATAGTTTTCAAAAAACTTCATAACAAATGATTTTTTTACATACTTTTCTTCTAACCTTTAGCTAGCCATAATAGATAATAATTTTTGAAAACATAAATTCTTGAGTATTTTCACGAATAAAATGTTATATTAACGGACTCTAACAAGTCGAATAGTTTCATGTCTATTCTATTTTCCAAAATTATATTAAATCAATAATTTTCCATTCGATTACAGAGTTAAAAACATATTCTCATATACTTTGTCGTTTTGAAACATGACTTTTTAAAAGAAATCAAATCGACGAATTCATACACGTTAATTGCAGTTATCCGATTTGTGTTATAAAATAGTATCTGCCTGAAACTTTCAGGGGGGTTATTCTGAATTGCGATGCGAAAACAGTGTAAATAAGATAGCATTCGCATCGCATTTGTTATCGCATCGCAATCCAGAATAACCCCCCAGGACTTTACAAATAGATATAACACGTACGTACATACATATATAATAGTTAAACAAGGTTGTGCAAATCTCTGCATCACATTTCGTTGAGACATTTTCGTGTAATTAATTAACAAACAGAAAAATATTTTGATACACTAAAAGTGTATACTAAAAATTTATTATTAAAACAAAAATGTACATGTCCAATATACTCCCTTTTCAAAATATTTTAAATTAACAGCAACCAAATCCTTACAATACAAAACCCTTAATATAAAACAACCCTTAAGATATGTATACAAAAAATACATTAAAATATAAGTTCTGGAGTATCATTGCCAAATAAAAGCTTCCACGATATTGGCACTGTTAATTTAATGCCTCCTTTATCAGACATCAAACCAAGAAAACCATCGCACAACTCGCTTAGTTCCTTTATTATTAATGTAGCATCAGTGGAGTTGTCGCCTTCTAACAAATAACGGAATAAAATCATAACAGGAATATTTTTTTCTTCCAACACACGGAGCAACTGCAGTGCATTGCCACCACCAAATATCGTTTCTCCCTGAAATTCTTTCCATTTTACCAACTTTAATTGCTCCTGATGCGACTCCTTAAAGTTCTCACTTGCTTTATATTCATAAGGACAAGACTCAATTATACGTTTCTCAAATCCAAAACTACCACTTAGTATTATAACTCTGCTAGCTTTTGCTACGATATCTGCTAACTCATCGTGGAAACTGCTAATATGACGAGAGATAAATGGTGAACGGAATTGAAATACAAAGAGTTTATCTTCACTACTTTCGTAAAGTTCACAAGCTGCAACTTTCTCTTCTGGTTCATGTTGATAGGCAGATGGTCCATAAACAGGTATTAATGCCGCATGATGTATGGATCCGACTCGCTTCAAATTTTTAGATGATATTAGCAAGTCGCAAGCTAATTGTGCAGCATTTCCCACACAAATGCTTGGAATTATAACCGTATATCCAGCAAAGTCGTTTATTGTCTTATTTCCTTTCAATTGCAGCATTTTTAGATTATTTTAGAATAATATAGGAAATATGATGCACATGCATATGTACCACAGAATAATGTATAGTCTATGATATGTACATATGTATGTATGTAAATTGTTTTTTGCTCCCAACAATGACAAAGTTCTTCTCCAAGTTTCAAAAAATCAACAATTTAGGTGGCAGCACGACTACTAAAAGATAAATTACGTCGAGGTGCAGTGTTGTTAACCTTAGGCTAATAAACGTTTTTTACAGGAATTTATTGAATGAAATAAATTCAAGTACTAAAAATCGAAAGCGAATAAAACTTCAAAGGGCGAATTTACTTTGTTGACACATTGTTTGATAAATTTTTTGACATGGAAAATATGTAGATGTTTTTCAAAACTAATTTAGGTGAGACTACCTGTTATGAATTTCCCTTGATAGAGTTGGTATTTTTTGTATTGTGCATATATTACGTAACACTGTTTTCAGAGATTTTAAACCACC
Source organism: Lypha dubia (assembly GCA_947311025.1). Taxonomy (NCBI): domain Eukaryota; kingdom Metazoa; phylum Arthropoda; class Insecta; order Diptera; family Tachinidae; genus Lypha; species Lypha dubia. Next base: position 56,592,863 of record OX371264.1, read on the forward strand.
CCCACCCCTCTTCGTATAGCTTTTTACTAATTTTTCAGTGCAAAATTTCCAAACCGTAACAAAACTTTAACCCCCCCTGGAGCGTTACATAATGTGTGCACAGCCTCTAAGCACCCTATACACGTTTCAATTCTGCTTGCTCTTACCCAATAATAAAAAAAAAAAAAATCGCCTTGCTGTTATTTTTTTAATTGCCAAAGTTGCTGACAGTAATATTTTACAAGCGGTGCCACACCTAATGTATTATTCGTACTAAAAAGTAACAATTTTCGGCTGCTACTACTGTGTGTATCAACTCTAAGTTGAACTTTCATGAACTGACGTGGACGTGGCCTTGTTTGTTGGAAAAAAATCATTAAATTAACACCAAAAGGGTTAGCCGGCTCTTCTATTGTGCTATTGTAGATAATTTTGTGGTAGATTAAAAAAGAGGTTTCTTGCAGAAAGAAGCTAGGAAAGGTTTTCACATTTTAATTTTAAAATATGTACAAAATGCACAAAAACGTGTTTGTTTTTTGTTTGGCCATTGTAGGCCTAGTAAGTGCTGCCGAACAAGATGTTCTTGTATTGACTGATGACGATTTCTCTTCAACTTTGGCAGAGCATGAGACCACATTGGTCATGTTTTATGCACCATGGTAAGTGTTAGCAATTAAGAATTATTTTCTGGAAAAACGCGATATACTGAATGTTACACGTCATCCTGAACTTATTAAGTGTATGTGGCTGCCATAATAGTATCTTAATTGTTCAAGGATTATGCCTACAACATAAACGTTAAAATTGTTCCAAATTAACTGCCTGGTCCACGATGTCGATCGACAACTTAAGCGAGCGACAGCAAGTCACTCACTATCGATCGCTTAAGCGCCCCACTAAATATCGACTTGTCGGTCGTCTGGCTTTACGTGCTTAACGTAATCATTTCAAATGACTATATTGCCACATCAAATATTCCAAGTTAGTTGAGCCATAAATATGGCCATTTAAACGTGGCACAACTACCAGGTATGCACACTTCGATAACAAGTACAACAAACAAAAAACAACTAGTATATTGTAGGTATAAAATACTCGCTTTTTTATTGAAACAATCAAATAAATTTAACAATTTCTTAAAAATGCTTTACAAACTGTAACAATTATTTGTGTATGCTGTAAAACTGTATCAGTTAGTATGCAAATTTGATCTAAAGCTATCTGAGTCAGCTGTGCTAGTCAGCTCACCTCTTGAATATGCCTAGCTTCAAATGTAAACACAAAACATATGTTTTCAATAAATCAATTTTGTGAAAAATAACTTATAGCAAAATAATTTTTTGATATTGTGTATATTTTACAAATTCAACTAGAACCTGCATATGCTTCAGATTTGCCTTTTTGAGGCTGAAAAATGTTGTTGGTAATAAATAATTATTATCTGTAAAAGTATATTTTTATCAAAATACATATTTATATATGTACATGAATACCTACGAGTACATATCAATTTTCCGTCATGAAATTTCTAAAATTATTTATAAAATAACCAATTTTTTATATATTTTGTCAAATTAATTTCTCAGTCGACAACCAAAAAGCAAGTGACTGATTTTGACAGTTGTTGTCGTACAATAATTCTTAGTGGGGCGCAAATTTGTACAAGAATGCTTACGTTATCGCTCGCTTTGATTGTCGATCGACTTGTCGTGCTGAAAACTCTTAGTGGGGCGCAAATCAGCTGTTTGTCGTCACAAGAGCAAGCGAGCGATAGCGGTCGACATCGTGGACCAGGCAGTAAGTTTTCTGCCAATTAATGAATGTGAAGTTTTATCGGTTTGCTACACGAAACATTTAGAACTTTTCTTGGACGTGGTATTTTACATCCACAAAAACATTATATCAAAAGTACAATAGATAAACGGTGGCCGTCATTAATATGTACACTGTGTTTCCTTTAATAAAAAATCGCAATTGTGTGTTGTTTGTCTGGGCACAAAAAAAAATATATGTATGCTATGTTGTGTTTTAATACGCTGAAACCCGGAAAACTTGATTATACATACTTTAAATCATTTGAAGCCGGAACTTTGGGACATAACTTGTAGCTCCGATTTCAACGTGTGATAAATGGGGAAAATATGTAATGGGTACTAAGAGGCTAGAATTTATGTAAATAATGTGTTAATTAAAATTTAATAAACATATTTTTTATAACTTTTTCTTCGTCGTCATCCGACACGTAATTTCAAGTTTCTTGAATCATTACATGAAGCTTCCGCAATTATTTCGTCATTTAAAAAGAAAATTCCCAATTGGTGCTTTTTGTAAAAATTATTTTATACAAAATTATTTTTAACGAACTTTTACCCGTGACAATGTTCGCGCCACATGTAGATAAATACAGACCGTAATCCAAAATTATCCAAAAAGAATTACCAGAAGCAAAGAGAAAGAAAGTATTCTCAATGTTAATGTAAAAAAAATTACTAAAAGTACAAACTTGTCCCGTTTTTACCCACTATTCAAATCTGAGTCATATATGTACTATCTGTCCACTAAAATTCATACAAATCCATTTAGGGTTTTATAATTACAGTTCTCTAAATATCATTTATATAGCCAGACATAAATCCATTTTTAGTTTTAAATAGGTATAAAAAGTAACGTATATCAAGTAATCATTACAAGATGTTGATTCACGAAAAGTCATTGCGGTGTTGATAACATGTGTCTTACGTGGCTTAGTGGATCGAACATATAAAATTACCATCTTTCACATTTATAATATTAGTAGGATACTAATGATAAAAAATATAAGTTATTGGGCCTTTACACACAAGAAAAATTGTACTGGCGTAAAATGATAGCTTATAAACAAGATATGCGAAGTGATGTTTTTTTTTGTTGGTGGCGTAAAGTTTCAATCTGGTACAACCCCGCATTAGCAGCTCAAAACCAATACATTATGTTTTTAAAGAAAGAACTCTCTCGGTAACTAATGAAACTTTACATTATATTTTAGCTAACTATTTCGCATGTAGTACTAACTTCGCCTGTATTTGGGTGAGCGGTGTAGGGAAGATAGAGGGGTAAACAAAAAGTCTCGATTTGTGTTTTTCAAGACTTTTTTTTCTATTTCTCTTTGTTACTTTTCATTATTTTAATTAAAAAAAAACTTGAGAAAAAAGACATGCAACTAAAAGATATCGTATGAACGCACCAAGGCGAATCTATACAAGGTGGGAGCAATGGCGAATTCAAAAATTCGCCGTTTCCAAACGATTGTCAAATTTTGTAGTATTTCCTTTTCTATTAAATTCTTTGTTTACAAGCAAATTTGATATTTTTTGTAAATTAAAATTTTTAAAGCTAAAATTTTTATATGAATTAAAAAAGTGTGCAAAAAAGAAAATAATTGTGAAAAAAGGAAGCAAACGTGAAAAAGCGAAAAAGGATATGGAATTCAAAGTTCAGGTAACCCTACCAGAACGTGAACGGTCATTGACTAGTAAATTTGCTGTCATTGATAACCCCTCATGTGGTCACAACCATAGCTGCCAGATTTTTTGAGGTAATATCGTCATATTTTTGGACAAAAATCGTCATTATCGTCAATATAGCTTATTGAAATCGTCATAAAAACGTCAAATGAAAATCCCGCTTTTTTACTAACAAAACATATTTTTGTTAGAGGCAAAACATAACAGAACTCTTAAATGAACAAATCTTATTAAAAACAGCATTATTTAAAATACAGAGATCAAATACTTTACTTAGAATTCACAGTAAAATCACATGTAAATAGATTGCATGTTTTTAAATACTTTGAAATACTTTATACATTATATGGAAAAAAATAAAAAAATTCAAATCCTTTAGTTTTTTTTTTCAATTTATTAAAATATGCATTTTAAATTTCATTTTTGGAAACACTTGCTAAAAATGTATAAAAGCTACAATAAAATTTATACAATAAAAATATAATTTTTTTCAAATATGTATTGCAATTAACCATATTGATTAATTCAGGTACAACTGTCAAATCATAGCAGGTACATTTGTTTAGCTTTAAATAATCTTTTGAATATAATATTGCCTCCAAAGACGACTTTTTCAGTTTCTTATTTTAGTCTTACTTACGTTTACCTGACTAAATATTCTTTCCATATTTGCTGAATAATGTGGTAAAACTAGGATTTTTGTAATAAATTTAGTCAAAATCGAAAACAAAAGACTAGAATCCCTTGTTTGCATCTCTGATAGTTTTTTCCAAAAATCCAATAGTTTTATGTTTTTATCAGGACAATAATTTCAATTGTCTGAACTCTGTTTCTAGCCTTTGGTTTTTAAGTTTTTCAACAAAATACGAAAATTGTTTTATAATTTCTGAAAACCAACTTTTTTTTCTTCATTAATAATAAATGAATTAATTTGGCCAAGAGCTTTATATTTATTTTCAAAATCAAATCGTGATAATATCTGATAACAAAGCTCTATATAAAAATTAACACAATTATTACTACTAACAAATTTTTTTTTGCATTTATTTGTGATTCTTCCAATACGTCTTTGGCAAATATTCCTAAATAAATGTCTTCAAAATTTAAAAAATTGTTTTTGTTTTTATAATCAGTTAAATAAAAGTTTTCAGTTTTAAGCAAACTAGTTTTTAAAAAGTTTCTCATTACAATTTTCATCAGTTCAAGGTTGCTCTAATAGCACAAATATGTGTTGCAAACATGAATTATTTAAAATCGTCAAAATTAGGGATAAGGCAGTTACATTTTACCACTCATTGACTAGGGATAAAGCAGTCTCATTTTACCACTCATTGACTTTGGATAAAGCAGTCACTTGTGACTGTATAAAATATACATATAAACAAACTTTAAATTAATTTAGTAATTATTTTATTTAACTAAATACACATAATTTATTATATTTATATTGCACCACTTCCTTAGGACTATCCACATCCATATCTTCTTTATATTGAGGGTTCTCACCGGCATCTTCATCATCAGCCGCAACATAACTTTCTTCGTCTAGCCACAATCTATAAAAAAGAATTATATTTTCAATTGTAAATTAATAATAACCGTTTTGTTTCTTACCTTTTGTATTTGCTGTGCTATTAATAGTTTCTATACACATATTTCAACGGATTTATTTATATATTTTTGTAAAATTCTTTATTTTTACATTAATTTTACTTTCAAATATATAAGAATATTTTTGTCTGTTTGGGATTTCCATTTATAAAAATGATTGATAAATAATCATCATTTTACCGATCAAATGAGAAGTTATATTACCAGTAAAATGACCATTAGAAAGACTAACCCTACCAGAACGTGAAGGGTTATTGATAAGTAAATTTGCTGTCATTGATAACCCCTCAAGTGGTCACAACCTCAAGTCACATTCTTAAGAGCAATATGAAGATTTTTACCTCTTATTTTGTGTACGTGTGATTTTGCATTTCTCTCGCACTTGTGAATTTTTCTCGAGTGAGTAACATATATCTGTACTGCTCACTCTAATACTTTTTGCTAGTCAACAAGCAATCACAGATTACCAATCATTGACTAGGGATAAAGCAGTCACATTTTACCACTCATTGACTAGGGATAAAGCAGCCACAGTTTACCACTCATTGATAATGTATAAAACGGTCACAGATGACCGCTAGTTGATATTAAATAAACGAACTTCTAATTATCTTGCAAATTTATAAATTATTTTATTTAATAATATGTACATATGTATGTATATTATATGCATATGCGTATGAATTTGGGAATGTATAAAAAATACCCTTGACGATTGTGTACAATAGAGGGCACATTTTTTAACAAAGCCTCTGTCGTCCTTTCAATATCCAATTCTAAAATGGCAAATATTATATCCATCGTTTTCATCATATCCTTTTCATAAATGAAATAATTTATTTGAGTAAATAATTTTCTTTTTTGCATAAAAAGTTTTCTTATTTACCGTTTTATATTTACATTTAAGCATTTTTTCTACCAGATTCCATTACTTGTACTGCTCTGACAGGCACCCAACCATATTCAAGAACTGTATTCCATACGGCTTTAAATTGCTCAATCAGTGGATTCCGTAATACTAAATTTTGTGTAAGTGTAAGGCCACGTGACTTTAGATTGCAAGTGGGATGGACATCGTATTGAATTTTACGTATTATTTGTAGTGATAACCCTAAACGCTCTTTGAAGTTTTCTTGAGAAGATATCTCCTCATTGCTGGGAGGTGATAGAAATTGCTAAAGCATATTTAATGGCTTTAAAAGTTCGTCCTAAGTTAGAGACAAAAATTTGCAAAAGCGCAATATTTTCAATAAGTAAAATTTACAAAACAAAATTATTTAATGGAAAACTATTAAATCCTTCCTTACCTTTTTAACAGAATGCATATAATTAAACAAAAATGAAGCGCCACAGACCGAAAACGAAAACATGCGCCTTTTAATATTGTCCAATATACATATTTTTTACATCAGCTGAAGATAATTTTTCATTTTCCCATATTATAAATTTATGAAAGTTATTATCCGTCAATTTGCCAATCAATTTATAAGTAAAACGAGCAGTCAAATAACCAGTAAAATTACCATAAAATTACAATTCGAATGTCTAACAGACAATTGTCAAATAAATACAACTCTTCAACGTAAAATTATTGCAAAAGTGTTAGTAAAAATGTTTGAGTGTGTTAGTACAGGTCATATATTTCTGGTAGGGTAACATGACAATTGTCAAGTAAACACAACTCTGCAACGTAAAATTATTGCAAAAGTGTTGGTAAAAAGGTTTGAGTGTGTTAGTAGAGGTAATTTATTTCTGGTAGGGAAATTTTATTTGTTTCTGGGTTACCTTTTTTAATTTTTATTCTACACTTTCATTCCATTACCTCCTAAAATCCCCAAATTTGTTTTTTGAAAGGTAGGTATGAAGAATATTGACTTTGTTAGAAATTTATATTGTTTACTAAAATAATATTTTTTAGTCATTAGAAAATTCCTATTAGGTTGAAGTCAATACACACAACTTACATATATCTAAATACTTAGAACTTCGAAGTCTTCAAAACAAAAACATTTTGATGTGGAATTTTAAAAGATGAATTGAGTATCCGATTAAATATATGTATTTTTTATATAAGAAATATGTACATACATATATGCCAAAAAAAAGAGAATTACGTTAGGTTAGCAGGCTGCTGGTAAATGGAAGATTAGATTCCAGCTCACTTGGGTCCTGATATGGTCCCATTGTGCTACCTGTAGTGAAGACGAGTGATGGAAGAGAATTACGTAGTTTATGTTTGTTTGTAAACTGTTTATTTGTTATGCAATAGCATTCAAAATATTTCTAAATTTAATCGACGCAAATTTTTCAAAGGAAGTATTCATTAAAAATCAATATAAATTTTATTTGTTTTACAAAAAAAAAAAATTTAATGGACATTTTGTATTAAAACATGTACATACATATTTCAAATTATTTAACTTTTTATGTTTTTATGAACATTGCAAAAGTTGTATGTAGAGTACATTTTTGAATCCCAACTACAAAAAAATATCCCCAGTTTTTAGATATGGCCTTATAGATGGGAGCACTAATACATAATTTCATTTCTTTATTTCTCACTTTCTTTACAAAACAAATTGACAATCGTTTGGAAATTTACACAAACAAAATGCCTGTTGTTTTTCGTGTTGTATTTGTTTTATTCTGGCTCCCACCTTATATAAATTCGCCTTGGAACGCACAAAGTTTTTGGTAGCAACTTCAAAAGGGAATTAAGCAAAAACGACGTCGCAAAAGTCATCGTGTGAATTGGGTGTGACTCTGCCTGGCCAAAGATGTCGAACGAATTTTTCTTAGGTACAAATTACATTTAAAACAAAATTTTTAAAATTTTTTGTCAAAAATACCAAAAAAATTTTACTTTTCAATTAAAATTATTGAAATTTGTAAAAAGTTTTTTTAATATTTATTTTTGAATTTAAATGAATTAAAATTTAAAAATATATTATGAAATTTGATTCAAAATCAAAGTGAACTGATATACGGTAATTTGATTAAATGTATCGTACTTTTTCTATGCTACCTAAAAACAGTGGGCGCTCACTCAACATGTTCGGTCATCGGTTAGTAATAAAAGCTTTCAGCAGATTGTTGAGCAACAGTTGTGTAGCAAACTGTTATTGCTGAACGCACCCATTATATCATGGCATGAAATGCTATAACAAAATTAAGAAATATTTAGAGTTGTAGATGAATTTCTTATCAAATATATTTGCTATCACTTCTATGAAACTAATCAGTTTATTTTATAGAACAGAAATAATTCTGGTACATGTTTCTAATAGATAAGTAATAGAAAATTAATTTAGAACCGACATGATGTTTTCTATGTAGGCGTAATGTGTAAAATGGCACACAAATTTTGATAAGTTTCAAATGAGGCGAGGTTACAAGCATTTATTTGTTATATTTTATCATATCATGTGCAACAACAATTTATACTAAAACCTTATTTTATATTAAACTCTTTGGTGTTGTTTCCACAATACAGGCAGAAGACTTGTGTAGAAATTTTGTATGGGAATCAATGAGTGGTTTTCATAAAAATTGTCTACTCAAACAAATTTTTTGTATTATAGAAACCGCACATTTATGTTTAAAAATGAGAATATTTTAGTCAGACTCTATTAATTCTATCAATATAGAAAAACATAATTTTGTTATCATCGGAATTTATGCCATCATTCCTGTAGTCAACATGTTTTGAAATATTCGCTACAGTGATCATAACATAGCGAACATTGGTTGATATAAATATCAATTTTTTTGCTTATATTTTAAGCAATCTTGTTATTAGTTTGTAAGTATGTATTGCATATGATGTATTGCTGGTGGAGATGAAATGCAGCATACATATATTTTAACTAACCCATAACAATTTTTTTGAAGACATAAAATCTTAAGTACTTACTCGAATAAAATGATATATTTTATATCTATTGACTAAAATATAAAATATTTACTTACAATTGCTTGATTACAGGTGCGGTCACTGCAAAAAATTAAAACCAGAATATGCCCGAGCAGCTGTTATTGTTAAAGATGATGATCCTCCAATTACTTTGGCTCAGGTAACAAATATCTCATTAAAACAAAAATGACAAGTATGTAAGTATATCCTAATCACTCCTCTTAACAGGTCGATTGTACTGAGGGTGGCAAAGAAACGTGTAGCAAATTTTCAGTCAGCGGCTATCCCACATTAAAAATTTTCAAGGGCAACGAAGTATCACAAGATTATACCGGCCCTCGCGAGGCTAATGGCATTGCCAAACACATGCGAGCTCAAGTTGGACCTGCCTCTAAGGAAATTGTTTCAATTGAAGATTATGCAAAATTCACAGACACCAAAGAAACCACAGTATTTGGTTACTTCAAAGATACTACCTCTAAATTGGCTAAAATATATTTCAAATTTGCCGATAAGAATCGTGAAAAGTATCGTTTTGGTCATACTAGTAATAATGCAGTATTGGAAAAAGCTGGTGAAAGGTAATAGATTGAGAAAAGTTCTATATTCATTTTACGATAGTTTTTAAATCTTTTGCTATATTACAGCGATACAATTGTTCTCATTCGTGCTCCTCATTTGGACAATAAATTCGAAGAATCAACCATTAAATTTGAAGGTTCGTCAGAGTCTGATTTGAGTACATTCATCAAAGAAAATTTGTAAGTATCAGAAAATTTATGTAAAATTTAGCATTTTAATAAATGTATCGTATTATTTAAAGCCATGGTTTAGTTGGCCACCGTACCCAAGACACCGTACGTGATTTCCAAAATCCATTAATTACTGCTTACTATTCGGTCGATTACTCTAAGAATCGTAAAGGTACCAATTACTGGCGTAATCGTGTTCTTAAAGTTGCTAAAGAATTTGTTGGTAAACTTAACTTTGCCATCTCATCTAAGGATGATTTCCAACATGAATTGAACGAATATGGATACGATTTTGTTGGAGATGCCCCCATAATTTTAGCACGCGATGAAAAAAACTTGAAATATGCCTTAAAAGAGGAGTTTTCTGTCGATAACTTGCGCGAATTTGCTGAAAAATTACTGGATGGAGAATTGGAACCATATATTAAGTCGGAAGCCATTCCCGAAAGTAATGATGCTCCTGTTAAAGTTGCTGTGGCCAAAAACTTTGAAGATGTTGTCATTAATAACGATAAGGACACATTAGTTGAGTTCTATGCTCCTTGGTGTGGTCATTGTAAGCAATTGACACCAATCTACGAGGAAGTAGCCGAAAAATTACAAGACGAAGATGTGGTTCTTGTGAAAATGGATGCTACTGCTAATGATGTTCCACCAGAATACAACGTGCGTGGCTTCCCAACGTTGTACTGGCTGCCCAAAGATGCTAAAAACAAGCCTGTTGCCTACAATGAAGGCCGTGGTGTTGATGATTTTATTAAATTCATTGCTAAACATGCTACCAATGAACTTTCAGGATACGACCGTAGCGGTAAATCCAAGAAAACTGAACTTTAAGATATTCTATATCATATAGTGTAAGAAATAACAACAACATCATTAGTAGCATCATTATAGGAATGTTTGTTTGAAATGGAAAAGATCTTGAAATGAACTTCGCGCACATTTCCAAACTTTAAAAAAAGTTTGACTCGAAAAATATCGTCAATATATATAATTTTATTTGAATAATTTCCAGTACGGTTTAATCCTTTCGCAGATCTGCAGATTTTTTCTATAGCATTTACTATAAACAAAAGAATCTTTTTTTTTATCATAAATTTAATAAAAAAGTAAACAAATCTACAATGTTATTTTTTTAAGATTACAATATGTATGTACCACTTTATTCGAGTAAGTACTCAAGAATTTATGTTTTCACAAAAAATTTATTTTATACCAACTCATGAGTAGCAACCAATGAACCGCAGCATATGGATTAGCTAACCCATAACAAATATATTTTTTTTTAAAATTAGAAACATCACCGAAGCACAGGGGTCGTCTCATCATCGCATTCGATAGAGTTATCCTTGCAATGTAATAAAACTGTATAGCGAATGATATAATTTTAAACTAAGGATACAGCTAAATTAACGATAACGTGCTTCTCATAGACGTATGATTTTTAAAGTTTTGTTATTTCTCTCTTATTTACTATCAACCCAATTATGAAAACTCCATGGGATTTTTTTTGTTATACCATCCTTCCTATTGATTCAGATTTCCATAAGAAAAAAAGTTAATATTCCTAATGCTAGATTCGGTAATATATATTTCCTATCCCCACAATTAGAATATTCCTGGATATTCGGATTAGGCCAAAATATTGGTTTGATAAAATAAAAAAACATTTCGGAATGTCGTGTTTGGTAGAAAATTATGTTTCGTTTAAGAAATATAATTTTGCCAGAACCGGGACTGCCGTCACTTGAACATCGAATTTCTGATTCCAGAGGAAATTGATTCCTAAATTAATATTCCAATACAGCTCTGTGGTTGATGAAGACGTTAAGAATTATTTACAATTGCAAAAGTCATACAAAAAATATCAGCCTTAGGTGATTCATTGAAGATTGCTTCACAGCTAAACATTGGGATCGTGACTAAAATTAAAAAATATATAAATCCGCCCTGGTTACTTCCCAAAAATCCATGCGATATTTCTCTCAGAATATAATAAACAGAATACACCTAGTGACTTATTTAGGCAACTTTATCTTGAAAAAGAAAATGCTCTATTAAATCTGGGATATGACTTATATTTACTGAAGGTTCTAAACTAGACAATGGAATTACTGCGTATGCCATAATTAACAACCATGGCGAAATACTTCAGATAAAAACTATTCCACCGCTATAATCTATTTTCGTAGCAGAAGCCACAATGCATAATTGGGATGTCATAAACAAAATTGGAGACGCTCTCATTGCCTATTCACACCAATGAAAAATTCTTTGGATTCCTGGTCATACCAACACTACATGGGCATGCCTGCAAAGCCCCGCTTAGTATTGAACCAGTGTATGAAAAAACTTTATTAAAAATCACATTCTCCAACAGAGAAACTTAACATGAAACCAATACTACCATCCTCATTATAGGGAGCTAAATATTCTTAACAGACAACATATTTAAAGAGAATTTAAATACAGACTTTCTTCCGTTTACGACTGGGACATTCTCTTGCATCACATGGATATCTAGTAAGAATTAATATCTAATATACATACATATTAAAATTTTAAATTGCAGTTCTAATAAATAATAATATCTAGTGATAATTTAACTTGCCTTTGAAATTATGAGATTACAGCTATCATTAAAATTCCCATTCACTGGTATGAGCTTGTTTTTGGTGGTAAGTTAATTAATTTTTATGAACTTATTAAAAACATTATTAAATTATTAAAAGCATTATCTTTTGTCACTTTTTTTAATTTTTTTGTGAGATATTGAGACTCCTATGTATGTACATACATACATACATATGCTACACGTAAAATGATTACAAAAAAAGGTACCGAGGAATCTTCATGAAAACTTCGTCGAATGTCAAAATTGGAATACGGAACTTATTTTATATTATATACAAGTTCAAGTCCGTAAATTGGCACAAATTGACAATGCTTTGAAACTGAATTCGATTTGTTTTTAAAAGCACAGTAATTTTGCCGCCAAAATTCATTATTGATCTTTATGTTATTAATCATTTTTATTTAAAAATTACTTATCTACGAAAAACGTATTAAATAAACGATCTCAACTAAAAACACATAAATATTTTTTCTTTATATCCTTAAAAGGAAGCAAATACACTTACAAATCGTTTTCTTTACTGTACAAAAAAATGCCGTTATATTTCTATTGATACCTTAAATTCCCATGCGAATTTAGTTAACAGCTGCTTATACATGGCAAATTCAAAAGATGTAGTCTCCAAGGCAAATTCATAACAGATAGTCTCAAACACGGCGAATTCACTACCAGGTGGATGCAGTCAAGGCAAATTCATTACCAGGTATATGCACGACTACAACAATTCAACAACAGGAATTTTTTTGTATAAACGGCGAATTCATTGCCTACGCCGTCAAAATTCTCCATTCATAAAAAGTTACCTTGTAATGAATTTGCCTTGTTCCAACAGCCCATGTGATTATTTTCTCCTCGATTTGCCACTTGTACATGTGTGCCTGTTACTTTGACAATTGATATTTTGACATATGTTTTGACAGAGTAATTAAATGTTTTACAAAGCGACTTGACTGTTATGAATTTGCCTTGAATAAAGGCATAACTGAATGCCGGAAATTTATACAAGGTAATGAATTCGCCATGTATAAAACAAAAAAGCTTTTTATTTTAAGCGATTTCTTTTTTAAATTCTCTGCAGGATGGTAGCACTGAAATATAGATTGTTTATCATCAGGTGTGTGCCATATGTTTGTCCAAAACGTGCTACATCTTTTAATTTATACAACATATGTGTATCGATTGTATATTCTGTGGTATCGATACATGCATTGAGAATACAGATTGTCTACTTTTCGTGAAATTATTATTTTATATTAATTATCAGTCTTTAATGTTTTAAAAACGAAATATGTTGTTGTTCTGCCCGCAATGCAGTAACATATTGATGGTGAAACAAGATACCGCAGGACACCGATTTTCTTGCAATACTTGTCCGTACATATTTAACGTCAACAGGAAGTCATCAACAAAAACATTTCCACGTTTAAAGGTAAATAACATGATAAAATACCTACAATATTTATAGTTTCATGGGTAAATATATAAATAAAAGCATTGTTAAAAAATATGTAAAAATGTTTTTCAATTTAGGAGGTGGATCACGTTATGGGCGGTGCTGCTGCGTGGGAGAATGTAGATTCTACTGATGCCGATTGCCCTTCTTGCTCACATAAGAAAGCTTACTTTATGCAGATACAAACACGATCTGCTGATGAACCAATGACTACCTTTTATAAATGCGCTAATCAATTGTGTGGACACAACTGGCGCGATTAGAATAAGATATTTTAAAGATTCAAATTTGCGATATACGTTACCTTGATGAATAAGTTTTCAAAGTTTAAACTTTATATTCAAGTTCCCACCTTTTTTAAGCTTTCTTCAACAATGCAGTCGCTTCCGGGGGAAATACAAATTCAACCATCCATATACAAGGTAGATAATCTTAAAAGCATATCGATAGCCAGAAATTATTTAAGATCCGGAAAAGTTATAGCTTTACCTACAGACACAGTATATGGTTTAGCATGTGATGCCAATAATGAGAAAGCTATTCAAAATTTGTACAACGTAAAGGGACGAAATTTTCACAAACCAGTGGCTATTTGTGTTAAAGATCTGACAGATTTACGAAAATATGGTGTGGCGGAACATTTGAGTGATTGTTTGTTGGAACAGTTACTACCAGGACCAATTACCATAGTAATAGAACGTTCTAAACACTTAAACAATAGATTTTTAAACCCAACAACAAGCAAAATTGGAATACGCATTCCTGATTTTAAATTTATTCGACAGCTATGTGCAAGTTTTAATGAACAACCTTTGGCTTTAACCAGCGCTAATCGATCTTCCGAACCTAGTAGTTTGAATATTAAAGAATTTGATAGCCTATGGCCAAATCTGGGAGCTATATTCGATGCTGGTCAAGTTGGGAGTACCGAAGAACGACGATCAGCTTCTACTGTTATAGACCTATCTATACACGGTTTCTATAAAATTGTACGCGAAGGCGTGGCATTAAAACAAGCTTTAAATATACTGGACGCTCATAGCCTCAAGTCAATTGACACTGATATGGTATAGATATTAAAAAATTAAATTTATTTATTGGCCGTACTTGAATACATATGTATACTTATGAACATTATAAACAAACATATACCTATAACTAAAATAGATTTACTTTCACATAAAATTTAATAACTAAAGAATCAATATACTTGCGATTCATTGCTTTACCTGAGATAAAAATATAAAACTGACATATTATTTAAAACAATGAAATTTATTTTTCGTAAAATAGTGGGCATTTAAGAAAATTCATAAAAATTTCACCTAATTTTAATTTGAACCCTTTTTTGTAGAATGAGATTAATTTCCACGTACGATGTTATCAGATAGTATTTGCCTAAAACTTGAAATTTCCTGTCTTTAAAGTTGACTAGTATTTGCGATTTGATTGATATCAGTTGACCGTTTCAAAACCTTTTTACAAAATATACACTTTATTAAAGTGAGCAAAATATACATATGTACACCAAAAAACATTGTGTTCAGTCGCTGTCCAATTTCTCGCGTTTTAAATTTGCAACTTTTGTTAATTATAGTTGTTAGTTTTGGCTATTTGGATCGGAGTTCTTTTTCCAGGCAGTTCTGTCGGTAAAGCTCGCCATCTTTCTGGTGGCCAAACAATAAAAGACGCCTTAGCCGTCATAAGACCTAAGGCTATTGGTCCAAATGTGTTGGAATCTAAAGAGTATCCTGTATGATCACCCTCCACCCAGCAATGTCCTTCTGGTATTCTTACGACTTCCTGTTTATATCCCAATGTTGATACTACATCGCCTTGTAAACCAACAATACGTTTAATGATTTTTTGAGTCGGATCTTTAGGAGATATTAAAGAAACAATGTCGCCACGCTGAACATTTTTACTTCGCACCGCCCAACGTGATAAGAACACATAATCAGTTTGTGTAGCATCTGGATTTAAAGCTGGCTGCATTGAAATTCCTATCATTATAAATTCATCAGTAAATAATTAATGCAGCTTATATATAACATTACCATCGACACGAGCTACATAGCCGACACAGTCTAAAATTGTTATTCCAATAGGTACACCGAATAGTACCGATTTAAAAAATTTTCTGTACACCATTATGTTCCAAATCCTTTATTTTGTTGCCAAGCCGAAACCCCTGTCAACCTCTTATTATTAGAGTTTTAATTTCAATCAAGATATCCCTTGTAAAATAAATTACTATTTTTTTAATTTGTTTTTTTACCAGCTTTATATTTTTCGAATACAAAATTATCTAAGAATTTATGTAAACAATACTTTGTCCCAAATTATCAAAAACATCTGTGCATGAACGTTAGTATGGCATCTTTATAAATTTGTAACGGATACGGGGAAGTCGTGGCATACCAAGCCGATGGAATCGGCGGCGGCTCAGCTTGAAAATATTACCCGGTGGCTCGGCGCGCCGCTGACCGCGCCGTTACGACTTGTTACTCTGCAATGTAAAGCTGAATACTTGCTGAATACAAAAACTTTAATAATTATTAAAATTACACTTTAAATAAAAAAAACCCAAAATAATATACAAAAATCTAATAAAACAATGGCAAGCAGAAAAAGAAGCCACATTTGCCTTCATTTTAAAGAATCTGAGGGAGGAGACATAGCCAAATGCAAAATATGCAAAACTATGATTTCCCTTAAAAGTAAGTTTCTTATACTAATGTATGTTGTACATATGCTAAGTTTTAAAATATTATCTTTTGTATAGGAGGAGGAAGCTCCAATTTAAAGAAGCCTTTGGTTTCTAAGCACCCGACAATTGATTTGAAAAACCCAAGTAAACTCGAAGGTAGTATCGTCAAACAGCCCCGTCTAACATTTTGAAAATTGCTTAGGAGGAGGAAAAAAAATTTGTTTAAATTAAAAAATTAGATAGGAGAAATCTTTTAAGTTCTGGCAATGCCGATAAAATTTTATTTCTACATTTCAACGATGGGTAAGTAATAACATAAATTTTGATAAGAGCTTAAATTAAAAATATTTTGAAGAAATTTGAAGAAATCAATGCACCTAAAGTGACAAAATACGCAAAAAACGATTAATGTACAAAAGCTGAAGTTCAAACCTATTTACAAATTTTTATTTTTTATAAATGAATTTATATATATTTAATTTTTGTTTTCCTTATATATTGCATACATTATATGTATGTATTGCAGATTAATGTGATTTAATAAACAATAATATTTAACCTCATATGTATGTGTGTTTTTACTTTGAAATACAAAATGCCGCTAAAGTATTGAGTAGTATCGAGTACCCAAATAAAAAAGTATACAAGACTACTGTCTAGAAAATTCCTTTTTTGTTCTTTCCTGTTGAATATTTTTCAATCCTTTTACTATGCCAAGTGGCTCGCTGCTATTGGCTAATTTTTCTAACGGAACTTTCAGACCATCTTTTATTGCCCTGTTCAAAAGAAAAAGCGCGATAAAAAGATCCCTGAAATCAGAGTTGAACTTTAAAGTATGGGGTGAGCGTTGCCACCTATTATGGTATTATGGATGGTGATATGATCAATAAATTGACATGGTGGAAAACATTCCCAAGGCAAATTCATACCAGGTGGTTGAAATGAAAAGGATTTTAAATTATTTAATTAAACAAAATTCAAAAATTAATTAAATACTATCCTTTTTCAAAGTAAGCATTCAATGGTGGTGCATTGCTTCAACGTGTGTGGCTGAAATGAAAAGGATTTTAAATTATTTATTATTTATTAAGTTTTAATATTACCTCCATTAAAATTTCTTTTACCATACGGCAATCGAAACTGTAAAATACCGGCTGCTTCCAGGATTTCTTTAACCCTCGGGCAATTATAACCTGCACATAGTTTGCAGGTTTTTTCACTATGTCTTCTATTGGGTCATACTCAAATGTCTCCGCCACCTTCATTTCGTCGAATGCGAGCACACACACTTTTTCGTCCAGTGTTAAATTGTTGGTGTGTCGCATGAAATTTATGCACGAGGAAAGAATTCCCTCGCTAATTTCCACTTTTGAGCACCGCCGTTGTAAGGTTGTCCTATGGGGTAATGGGAATCCTTTTTGGTATAGGTGATTATACGCTCTAGGTCCAGACGCATGAAGACATATTGCGCTAGATATGTCTTTCCATCTCCACTGTATGTTTCCTGGCGACATTATCTTCCTAATTTGGCCTTCTGTAAATATACTTTTAAGCCCATCCACGATCGAATTTGATTTTGAAAGTTTTCGTTTCAGTTCGGCGTTTTCAGCTTCAAGTTCACGTATCCTTTTTATGTGCAAGTCAGCAAAAATTGATTGACTGTAAATTTGTACAAAAGATAAAAATTAAATAATCTGTTTTCTGGAATCCAATTGGAATTTAGAATGTACTTACTCAGTCTGAGTTGTTCCTATTCCATTTTCAATTTCCGTTTGTGTACCTTGTTCCATTTTATCCTGGCGCAGTTCTTGCACACCCGGTAAAAATGTGCACAATGAACTACTAACTGATGCTACATTGTCATTTCTAGAATTTGATAATTTGGATTATTATATTAAAATAAATTTGGATGTACATATACATATATAAGCTACTTACTTTGCAACTGAAAAATTGCCAACAATGCTGTTCAAATATATTACAGATTTATCTTCCATTTGTTCGCCTAACCACGGAATTCTTCAAATATTTATAGTGGCATATGGAATTACATACTTTATAAATTAAAAAACTAGTACTTACAGCTCCACTTGATCGGGAACCTGTTTTTTGAAAGGTTCAGCATTCAGCAAGAGCGTCGGTCTGTTTCCAACATGAATTATGCTGGAAGGTAAAAAATGGTCACTACAAACTTTTGCAAATTTTGTAAGTTTAACTCCACAGATTTCACTCCATTTGTTGCGATATTCATCGTCTTTGGGAACACAGAACAAATTTCCATTTCCCTTAAAAAATTTCTTTTTGCACACACTGCACACTCTCATTTTTTTTAATTTTCCACTTTTAAAATGCTTTTTAATACAAAATAAAATTCTGTGATATTATTATATTTTTCTGAACAATGCACAAGAACTCATAGAATTTTAATTGGCGCGAGAAAATGTAAACAATATTTGACATTTCGGGTTAATTCGCCTTGATTATAATTCGCCCGAATTCGCCACTGCATCCACCTGGTAATTAATTCGCCTTGAACATTCCGTAACACACAATTTGCTGAAGAAAATAACTCCCTGGGATGCCAACAAACATTTACTGATAAATGAATTTTGACATCTGAGGGAGCTAAGAATACAAGTCGCGAAAGTAGTTGAATATTAGCAGCTCCGTTCTCGATATTTCCTTATATAACTACGCTTTATATAAGACAAAACAAACTCCTCAAAGGGCTAATCATGGTACTATTGTGCTCAATTTTTTTTATATGAAGTTTGACATTTTTCTAATATTTTAACGGTCAAACAACAAACCTTTTCAAATTCTGGCATATTGCACAGACCTTATTTTTGGACCAAATACTGAGACTAAATACTGGCAACACCATAAACAACATACCAACAAAAATAAACGGTTTTAATACACAATAGGACAAATTATAAAGGCAAAAGCGTGAGTGTATTTTGTTGTGTTAAAAGAATTTCGAAGCACGACGCATTTATATTTGAACTAATTAAAAACTTCTTTTGCACAAAGTATATTAAAGTTTGAAATGATTAAAATACCTTTGGTTCCGCAATGGAATCTTAACAATGGTTGTGTTTGTACGCCGGATGGTGGTTTCTTGTATGCAGGATTTCGGAGCATTAATTTTATAAGCTCTGTAGATAGTGACAAAGAGACACCAATAATAAAATGCTTTCATACTCGGCAAGGTATTCTTAGTTTAGATGTTGATCCATATTGGGGCCAGCGGGAAGGTAATAGTGATTTTAGTTCAAGTGACAACTTGGACACTAATGCTGCCGTTGATGAAAAAGTGAAAGAACCGGCAAAGCTTTTTGCGGCCTTATTACAAGATAATTCTGTACAAATATGGGATTTTAATAAAGGTTGTGCTATTCAGGGGCATAAAGCCCATTTGGCCTATATGCGTTATATGGATGGCAATGGTCCCTCCCCTAAACATGGTGGCGAAGTGCTTATTAGTTATATGTGTAATAGAAATGTTCTATCCGTAGATAATCAAGATATTGTTGTATACTGCGTGGCCTCAAATTCGTTTTATCGTCGATCAAGTTTTATTTCGTCAAGAAACCACCAAATAACCTCACTAAAGTGTTCGCCATACAATGAAAATCTATTTGCCGTTGGCACCACACGCGGACTAGTTTTACTTTGTGATCTTCAGAAAATGCTAACACTATATACACTCAGAGGTCACGACTATAAAATAACATCAATGGCTTGGAATCGTATTGATTTATCAGTAGATATAAGTACGGTTGACTGTGGAAAAGAGCTGGAAATTGTAAAGTCTAAAACCGTTACAAAACAGCAACCTAAACCAGCAAAATTAACCCGCTCAGATACTACATTCGACACTGATGAAATTTTTGATATATATGATTACGACTATTTGGATAATGAGTTTGGCGCTCCAAGCCAAGAAACAAAAATACAAAATGATTTTATTTCAGACTTTGTAGGTGTAGAAAAGTCCAATGATTTTCCTACAACAGCCAAATTCGATTTTGCCGAGGCGTGCCAGAGCCTAAAAGATGAAATCAATGCTCTGAGGGACGAACAGCCGCAAACATCGCCAGAACATATAATAAGTTTAGAAGAGTGTAAAGAAGTAGAAACTGATCGGAAAGATTTATCATCGCGCGGTAGCGATAGCGACATACAAACTGATGGCCAAAATAAAGCTGAAGAAGAAGCCGATAAAGAGTCGTCAGATGGTAGCTTAGTACGTTTAGTATGTCGTTCTCTTTCGTCAGAGGAAAGCGTGGATGTAGATGGCATGCATCGAAATCAACAAAACTTTATTTGCCAAGCCGATGTGCACCAAATGGACATGTCACAAGATAACGAGCTAATTACATCTGTTGAAACTTTGATAAGACATACAGATGATGATGATACTGAAATGATTAGTGCAACTGAACTTTCGAAAGCAAACCAAGAGGAGAAAGAGAAGGAAACTGAATGTCTTAAGGCCAAGGAAGCTTACGATATTTTACTGGTCTCCTGTAGTGCGGATGGCACATTTTGTATTTGGAATACCACAACTGGAGCTACATGTGACACACATAAAGTTCGTTCATCTCCAGGAGGCAGAAGTAGTTACAATATTTAAATTTATAATAATAATTATAGTTATCTGTAATAATTTAATTTTTAGATACAAATATTGAAGTTTCTTGGATTTCTTCTACCTCAATAATAATTAACAATCGAGCCAGTGAGTTGCAACTATGGAGCATTAAACCGGTAACTAATAAAGAACTCCCCATACAGTATGGCAATAGGATGTATAAATTTAAGGAGGTGAAGCGATGCTGGACTCAGCTTGCTGTGGTATCTTTAGCCTGTTCTTCAAAACACCATTTATTATGGAGTATATCATCTCATCGAGAAGTTTGTATGGAGAACATAAGATTAAATAAAATGTTAATAAACTTCAGCTGCGTTTCAACAAATATTGGTGCCATGCAAGAGTGTCCTGATGATATGAATAAGTAAAACCAATTAAATTTTCTGTAAAATTTATCTGTAAACATATTTTATTGCAGAATTGCTTTAGGTTTTTCGGATCGTCGAATTGGTATTATAGATATATCCAAAATGACACCATCTTCTGTGGAGATTGAAAATTTTGTTCATCGCGTTGAATCGAATGTAATGTCATTAGTGTGGAGTCCGGATTGTAAAAAGGTAGCCTATGGCACCATGGAAGGTCGAGTAAGTGATGTTTTTCGTGTTTTAAATAAAACAGATGTTCTGTAGTTAAAATGTTGCTTTATTTTTAGATTGGTATTATTAATGTAGAAGGATCAAACAAATTACCATTTAACTTTAATTCAATTTGTGGAAGACCAATTTATTGCATGAAATGGCAAGACAAATTTTTGTATGTGGTCTGCAATGAACGTATAGCTGTTTATGAAGATGAACCGAATAAGAACGGTAAACTATTTTTGTGTTGCATTATTTGATTTTCTTTTACATTGATTCTGGGCATGTCTGGTTCCAAAACTTAAAATTGTTTGTGTGCAATTTGTTTGCCTTTTTCTGATATCCGCTAATTTTATGGTTGCACGATGAAAATCCCAAACATTCCAAGTATTGTTAACGTGATTTCTTGGCAGCTTATCATCTAATATCATTTCCGTTTGTGTGTCCAATGATTTGGTTTCAAGTCTCGTCTGTTGAATTAAATCAAAATCTTGTTGCATTACTTCCTCGTCCAACTCGAAGAGTGCAATCAAATCACTACATGTCAAAACCGTAGATCGAAAAATATTTATAAAATCTTTAAAGTGTCGTTCCGCGAATTTTGCATATTCCATCTTCGAGAAACCAAACGAAAAATTAACATTTTCACATAATTTCTTTTGCAATTGTGATGGCACTAAAAATCCACCAGTCAATGCCATTGTTAAAGCACAATAGTTATTCACAATTGGGTTCTATAAAAAGATATATGTAACAAGATTTTATAGTGTATATGTACTTTGTTTTCTATGGGTCTTACTATTTTTAACATGTTTAGTTTTGTTTTACGTATGGTTGTTGATTTCACAATCTCCAGAAGTGAATGTTTCACAGGAGTTTTTAGATATTTGCTCTTATCGTTCAAGTTCTCTAATATTTCATTGAATTTACTTTCAATTTCTTCGCTTAATAAGTCATCTAAGTGGTCTTTAATTTTATTAATCTCAACTAAATGATTCATATATAAAATCAGCGAGTTCCATATTTCAGAGAGATATACAAAATGAGGCTGTATTGTTAAAAGTATAATTATTATTTTTATTTGAGATATTCAGGTATGTGATGAAAATCGTTTACGAATTTAAACCGATACAAAAACGCATAAAGTTGTGATTCTCACTTCAATATCCTTGCAGATTTAAAAACTTTTTAAGTATTTCTTTTTTGTCTGCAATAAATTGTGTTAAAATGTTAAGAATGGTAATGATATATCCCCATAACTATATTATATAACTATATTCTTTATGATTTGCAACAAAAAAATTCAGCAACCTTGCCTTGAAATTTTTTTGCATTGGACAAATTTAATCCTATCGCGAAAACTTAAAGAAGAACCCCCATATTAAATGCAAGTCCTAAAACCGATTATAATTTGCTAAAACTATTCCCTTTCGGAACAAATCGCGAAATTTGTGAAAGTGCAAAAACAAGCTAAAATTTTAATTTATGTTTGATTAAAAGTCCCTAAAGATGTAAGAATGCCAAAAACTTTGCAAAAATTACGCACATTGCGAAAAACTGCAAAATTATCGCTAAAACTTTTAAGAAATATAAAAAAATTACGTATATGGCGAAAAATTGTGAAATTTTGGTTAAATGAAAAGGATTTATACGCAATACTGATTAAAAATTCCGAAAAATCTAAAAAACGAAAAACTTTGGCAAAATAACACCATTCGCCATAATTTTGATTAAAAATTGCCAAAACTTTGAGAAATGCAAAAAAGGCATTGAAAATGGCCAAAATGGTGAAAAGTAGCAAAAAACTTGCTTAAATTTAAACTATTTGAGAGCAAATGCAAGAAAGTCAAAACTTTTGAAAAAAAAAAAAATTAAAAATTAGGAAGAATTTTCCAGCGGAGGTCACACAAAAATATTTGTGCAAATACATAGATTCCTGCAAGAGCTTGATATAAAATTCTAAACCTGTTAAAAATTAATAATTTAGCGTCAAATATATATTTATTTTGTGAACAAAAGAAAAAAGTAAGTTTTTCTTAGAGACATGTGTGGTATTGAAACAAAACTAATGAAATCGATCCGATTTCCATCACACCTAAAAGTATTTGATTCGATTTAAATCTTCGATTTCATTTCAAGTTGAGCATAAAATTAGTATGTTTATAAATTTCGTTATGTTACAGAATTGGACATAATTCATTAGCAATTGTTAAGTGAATTCTTAAAAGGAAACGTAGTGTGAAAGCTTGAAAACCCAATTAGAGCCATTGTGATTACCTTGTGCTTTATATCATGAAAACGTAACTAACTTGCTTTGTTCAAAAAGCCTTACATTCGTTCGAACTCAATTTCAATTCATATAACGTATGCATGTGAATTACCTTTCCCTCGGAAATTGGTACGACCCGAAATCAACTGTTCAGCAAACACGATTGGTTGTGTTCATGACATCTTTTCAAGAAATTTGTTTTAATTTAATCGCAATTAGATCGTATTTCATTAAACCAATTTCATTTCTTATACTATTCATAACGAAATCTATAAACATGTTAAATATTTTAGGGAATGGTATTTAAAATACAGTCAAAGAAAGAAGACGACTTATTTTTTTTTTTCATATTAAAAACTTACGAAAATCATTTCCGTTTCAATAGCAGAGCGAAATTTTAAAACTTCATTGATTTTTTCAATCACGCAATCAAATTTCTTTTGATCCACTTCCATTCGATATTGCGTTTTTTCAAA
Source organism: Lypha dubia (assembly GCA_947311025.1). Taxonomy (NCBI): domain Eukaryota; kingdom Metazoa; phylum Arthropoda; class Insecta; order Diptera; family Tachinidae; genus Lypha; species Lypha dubia. Next base: position 56,617,405 of record OX371264.1, read on the forward strand.
TGCAATTTTTGTCTGTTCCAAATTTTCTCTGTACACTTCGAAAAGTACTACATATTTATTCAATTCTCGTATTTGAGTAAGAGGACGTAAACAGTAAATGTTTCCTTCTTGAATATTAATATCAATAAGTTCAAGCATGACTTCACAAGCTTTTTGCTTGAGTTGATGAACTCGATCGAAGCCTTCTTGCAAAGATTCCTTAGTGTTATATTTGCCCATTTTTAAATCAGAAAATACTTTAATAAATGAATCGTAATTATTAACAAAAGAGTTTACCATTTTAAGAAAAATATGAACTTACTATCGCGTATATTTTCTTTATCACCTTCCGGTCCTTGATTATTAAATATTAAAATGCCGGCTGCAGTGGCGCCCAGTTTTTGTAAATATTCTAAACGATGATATCTCTTTTTAAGCACATATTTTTGAATATCGCCTTTGCCTAAAATACTATTTATACTTTGGCGACATTGATTTAAAAGCTATAAAAACCATGTGAAGTTCATTTATATACAAATCTTATAATTTTAATTAGTTTTTTTTTTTATAGTAAACAAAAAGACAACTTGGAAATCCTCTTAATTAAAAGTAAAATTATAAGAATAGAAAAAATAAACAAATGTTATACATTTTTAATTTGGATACGTATTTACCATATGATTTTCGGGATAACCAATCTGATAATATGATATAATAAAAATTTGCATTTTTAAAAACATATCCTCTATCTGTTTATGGGTACTAGTTTCTGGATATTGTAAAATACTATCTATTAGTTGTTTCAATTTGTTGTTGAAATCCAATTCATATTTCTCTTTCACAAAATTCAGTTGAAGTTCCTGAGTACTTTTACAATAGTATGATATTTTCATGCAACATACGGTAGCATCAGTTGGGTTTCTATATTTTGTTAAGGATCTTAATAAAAATTGCTCAATATTTTTTATAAGTATATCCTCGGTAGACATATTCAGTTCCAAGCCATCTTGATGATCACGTATCAGTATATGTAAGTAATAACTTGCAAAACAAGGACTGACATGTAGGAAATTCTGGTTACATTCTTTTATGAAAAAAGGAACAAGTTCGTCAATATTAACGAAGAGGCCACATTCATCTTTCTTATGTGATTGGCCTTTTCTTAAAATATATTTCATATGTTGTTCGAGATTGTAATATCCAGTTATATTTTCCCCAGATGCCCGCTGACAATCTTGATAATCGTGCACTGTAATTTGTAGTAAATTTTTACATAAATTTTGCTTAAAATTATTAAATCCCTTAAAATTGTCTTCTATTAAATTTGGTATGTGGTGGTTCGTCACAATTAAATGATTCATGATGAGAAAATGTGGTATATTCAATATAATTTCTTCTATTTTATGTTATTTGTGTGCACTTATTATTTGAACGTTTTTTTTTATTGATTTAATAAATTCAAAAACAAAACGAGTTACCCTGGCATTGGAACACATAAAATACACTTGAAAAAAAAAAAAAAAAATACAAACGAATTAATAGTTTCGTATATTTTTTTTCATTAAAAATTTGCAATATACAAGATATTGATTTTTCGAACTAGTGAATTCATTGGAAGTTATTATACCATCCTAAAGGACGATAAATGTTTGCTAGAAAAGAGCGATAAAATTGCTTTAAAATGTAAACTCATTCCAAATGAAGCAAAAAGCATTTTCGGAATGTTGTTTTGATTTTAGTGCGTTCCGTAAAATGAAATCCGCGCAAAAACATAAATGTAAAAATAAGGCCAAATTCCTATCCAAAAAATTTCGGCCGTAAAAAGTACTAAGACCAAAATAAGGACCAAGTTCTTGATAGGTACAATACCATCTCATTTTTAGACAACCTGTAAGCTTGGCAATATTTTTTTGTCTTTCTAATATGGGAAAGAATTTTTGGAAAAATATTGGTAGGCTTATAGGTTGCCTAGAAATGAGATGGTATTGCACCTATCAAAAACTTAGAGTAGTATCAAAAGTCTGTTAATTCCCTTTTGAAATTTCAGAGTGGTTTGATTACAAAGAGATAACTATCAAATGCTTTTTTAACGCATTTTTCAGTACATATTTTGACGAAAGTTAGTGGAAGTTTTTCAAAGTGAATTGAGCAGAGTCTACCTGTTATGAATTTGCCTTGACCAGTACCTAGTAATAAATTCGCCTTGAAGCCAACTTACAGATTAGGAACTACAGTTTCAATCGGAATGGTATTTTGTAACAAAATAATTTTTTCAGGCGGGTTACTCTGTATTGCGATGCGAAAACAATGTAAATAAGATTGCTTTCGCATCGCATTTGCTATCGCATCGCCCACATTTTTTTTACCAGAATTAAATGATCAACAGTGTCAAATGCTTTTTTCTTATCCCCTTTATTGCCAAAGAAGAAGCAAAAGATCCTTTTATCGTCCATCATGAGTCGCTACAATTCCCATGATGGCGTCCCTGATATTTTCAAGTTTGCACTTCGTGATATCAGTAATGCCCTTATGGAAACGTTGCAGCCTTGGGCACTGACAGATGATATGCTCGGTCGTTTCAGGCTCCTCTTCATCCCCTCACATACGTTGTGCCATCATCCGATCTGCTGGTCCTCGCTCTAACCGAGCAATGACCATTTATAGCGCCTATTAAGACTCTCAAAAACCTTTTTTCGTCCAATTTCGAAGTTCTTTATAATAGTGACCAATTTGAGCTTTTAACGATCTGTCACTAACCTAATAATTTAATGCTGACCCTAACCTTGCCAGATCATCAGCGGTTTTGTTTCCCTTAACATTGCAATGACTTTTACATGTTGGAAAATTTTTTGGGTAGTCTGAATATCCCCCACTTCTGATTGGTCAATACTAATATTTCTACAAACTCTCTTAGTTCATAATTTTCAAAGAAGTCTACTTTTGTAATTTCTGTATAATCTGTGTTCATTTTTATAGGCTAAAGTTCGTACTATAGTGATCAGCGAGAGCTCGACATTTTTCCTTTGTTCCTTGAAATAATAATAATGTCTAATTCTCACCGATCATCGCTTTAGCCTATAAAAATGAACACAGCAGTTTAAGCAGTTCGAAATAGTTAAAATAATATTTGCCTTTGAAATATTTTCTGGTAACAGATGCCCATGTCATTCCCAATATTGAAAGTGTGTCAAGCATTTCTTTACGGAACAATTATCTCTTTGTGGGCACTCAAAATGGTCAATTGCAGCTTTATGTTCGCACCGGAAGCACAAATTTCCAATATGAACTTAAAAAATCGTTGCAATTTGCACCTCGCTATATAAGTGAAATATCTTGGAGTCCTATAGCAACAAATCAATTGGCGGTAGTGGCCAATACCAATAGCATACACATCATGGAATTTAATAGTGAAACTGCCGAATTACAAATAAAACGTAAAATCGAAATCAATTCTGCAAAGTCTGCCAATGGATTTGTTAAATGGAGTAATCGCAGCGAAAATTATATTCTCACATGTGGTTTAGACGGTGCTGTCCGCGTATGGGATTTATCGAAAGAAACGAACCCAGAACGTTTCGTTAAAATATATCACTGCCCCATGACATGTGGTCTTTTCTTACCTACTGATGAAGAAATAGTTGTATGTTCTGGTAGAAGTGCAGCCTTAGAATTTATTGATATGCGCTTAGAAAAATCTGAAAGCAGTTCAGGAAAATCAAAACGATCAAATCAAAAAACATTGGACAACGTACAATGGGCTACAAAAGCAGTAACACGTAACGATGTCAAAGCACAAAAGGGTGAAAAAAAACATAATCGTTGTCTTGCCAAAACGCCTGAAAATAATCTAGCCGATAAATTAAATAAACCAACTCCTGATTGTAAAGCGGAAAATGTTGTAACAGATGTTGAAGAGGTTTCAACTATCATGGAAAATTTAATTTTAGAAAAGACAGAAGGATCTCTTCCTCATGGATCTATTTATATGAGGGTGTGTAGTTGGGAATTCATTTAAAGTGATTGATGAGTAAATTATTAAAATGTTGTTTGTCGTTTTTAGAATTCTTTAACTTTATTGTATTTAACTACAAAGGAAATTAATAAAAACGCTTTGGAAGTAATGTTTTCCATGTTGGTCCCTTCCAAAACAATTGAAAAAAAGTCCCTAAGTGCGAAACTGTTTGGCACAAAAGCTGAAGCAAAGGAATTACTTGCAGAAGAACGTAAGTTTTTAAATAATTTAATTATGTGTATGAGATATTTTATTTTTACTAACTTTTGCACCAGTTTGATAAATTTGGCTAAATGTCTTAGAAAATCTGAAAATTATTTTCTTTTTGTATAGTGAAAAACCATCAAAAAAGTGAAACCAAGGGAATTTCGAACTTATTTATGCCGCAATTAAAAGGCAATCTTAAAGATGAAATACTCAAGTGTGTTCAAAACAAACAATTAAGCGAATGGCAAGTTTCTTTGGCGCCCAGCATTTCTTACAGGTTTGTGGTTTTCATGAGTTTTGAATTATAGCCAACGTTTAAAAACATTTCCTTTCAGTTTTTGGCAAAAATGCTGTCAAGCATTTGCTGAACAGTTGATTGAACAGGGCTATGCCTTACAGGCTGCCTCATATATGCTTGCTATCCATCAACAAAACGATGCTATAGAAATGTTAATGGAAAAGAAACATTTTAAAGAAGCCTTTCTGATAGCTCGTATTTATTTACAGCCAGACGATCCATTAAACGTTTCAATATCCGAACAATGGATTACAGATTTATGTGCTAACGGAAATTTGACTGGTGCAGCTTTATTGTAAGTTTTTGTTAAGTAACTTTATTTATTCGACAGTTAATTATTTTTTTAATGTTATTCATCGTTTGCTTTCTTCATCAGATGCCTGTTGACAAAACAAAATAATCGTGCCTACGAATGTTTGGCTAAAATACGTAATACCGCTCCTGAAATTGAGCGAGTTATTCGTCTCTTAAAATCGTCAGACATTTAATTAGATTTTCATCGTTCATCTTTTCATTATTTATGGAAGAAAATCTTTTTAATAGAAGAGGGAATATAAGCAGCAGTATTCCATAGAAAAAAATTGATTAACTTGAATTGTTACAAAATTTTCAATTAATGAACTAAATTTTTGTTTTTTTTTTTTGTTAATTTTTATTAAAATTTATGTTTTCTACAGACTTTTTTATCAATGCAACAGGAACAAAATAAACTTTAATTCTTTATAAATGTCGGGTCAGACTATTCATATTTTTAGAATGCAATTGTTTTTGTTGTAAAAGCTCTGCAGCTGTCGGAAATCGGTATTTGAAGCCCAATATGGGGTATACCTGGATGAATATAAATATGCCAAGTATTTATTTTTATATTTATTTATAAATTTAATCTTATTAATCAATTCTGAGACTGAGGGAAGTTTGTGTTACAAACCGGTTGAACTGGCGAGGTTTCCAACTAGCTCAGATGCTATATTTCCTCAGGAGGTTCCAACCCTTCCCGCCAGCCACGTATTTGCACAAAAAAAAAAAAAACAAAGAGGACTCATATACAAAAAAAAAAACAAGACGAATACCATCTCAGATTACACTAGCTAGAAAACGCTAGCTACAGAGCCTATCGGCTTTTTAGTTAAATATGAAGTCTAGTTTGTTTAATAAAGTTGTAGACAGTATTTATGTATGTTAATGATGGATGTTTCTCTAAGAAGGTTAATGAGTGTAGTCTGAGTATGGATATTTCTCAAGCTGGAAAATACAGTACATTCGTTAAGGACACGTTTTATGGTTAAATTGGTGAATTAGCCGATCTCTTCATTAGTTACTCGTGGGAAAAAAGAAAGTATAGTCGAGCATTAGTTGCAAAAATTCTCTTATTTTGTCCTTGCTTATAGTAGTAGAATATTTAGGGTTTTTTATAGAGTAATATTCTGCATATTTGGCATCAATTTGCTTTCATTTGAAAACAAAATGTGTTCCCAGAACTCAAAAGGCTTATTTATATGTTCGTTTGCAAAGTCCATTCGCTTTTTCCTCTTCAAATCCAAAACATACGCACCCCTATTGTGAATAGCAAGTGAAATTTTTGTTCCCGTGAAATTTTCATTCCACTCGAAGTGAAAAATGGTATTGTGAATCTTCCGCGAAAAATTTTTTCCGCTATCAGTTCTCAGTGAATGTAAAAAAGGAAAGAATATTAAAAAAATTAGAAATCATAGAACTTTTCGTTCAAAAATATACACGGACATATTTATTTTAAAGAAAACTTCAAATCAAAGCTAAATATTCTGTGTTTGAGCTTTACTTTGGTTGTTCCGTTTGTTTATTGCACTATAACTTTTATGTGGTAAAATATTTCGGCTACTTTTTGGAAAGCCAAATAAACGAAAACATTCCAACAAATCAAAGCTTCACAAATCTGCAGGCAATCGGCCTGTTGTTTTGCATTTCGTTGAGCAATACATGAGTTTGTGCCTTATCAGATCTGTTCATTAAAATAAACTTTTTAAGCTTTAATATTCGAATTCTAGGAAGAACTACATACATGTTCTGTTATGTTCCCCATAAAAAATAAAGTGATTAAATTGAAGGGAAAAGTGAAAAAAACTCGCGGGAAGAAAACCATTCACGATTAGGGGATTTTGTTTAAGTTAACATTTTTTCACGTTGTTATTCTGGACTGAATTAACTTTTTTCATGGGAGTTTTTCGTGATTGCAAATACATACATGAAAAGTGAAAATATTACGAGGGAAAAATTATTCACAATAGGGGTGATTGTTTGCTACGTGCTAAACGGCCGTGAAAGTCTGCTGTTTTCAATATTTTTCTTATGTTATCTTTATGAAGGATTCTCTTATATTAGAGCTTATTTGAGAAGCAGTTATTCTGTGATTTTGTTTAACAGCTGACAATATAGTACGCATTTCCCGAATGGTCATCTTAGGAGGACGTCCTGAACGAGGTCTTGATATAGAATAGAACCGGAACTTTTGAAGGTCTGTATGCATGAAAACAAAAAAAGTTTTTCATAAACCACCGTTAGGCTAAAGACTTGCCACATTTTTCATGTACGAATATTTTTTCTGGTACATAATGATACCATCAAGGCAAATTCATAACAGGTAAAGTTAATACTACAACAAGTAAAACATTACAACAACATTTAACATATGAGTCCCTATGCTTGCATGTACAAATTTTGACATGCGAGCCTCCATTATACAAGAAAAAAGTAGATCAGCTGTGTTTTCAGCTTCACCTGTTATGATACCATATTGCATATGCTGACTAAGAAAAGAAGTTATAAAAGCAATACGCTTTCGTATAAGTACCTTGTGGAAAGAATGTATAGCCCCCAATACGTCTTAACTATAACATAAAATTTAAATCTATACTTATTTCATTTGCGGTTTACAAGGGCACCAAGGTATATTAATTATAAGGTAGTCGCATTAGCTAAAATTGACATCAGCTGATTGATTTTTTGTTGTCAAAACTTTGTTATGTTTTTATAAAATTATTGTGACATTTTTTTTTTTATTTAATTAAAATTTAAAAAAGTGAAAAAACAAGCGTGAAAAATTTTTAATATATAATTAAAATTAAAAATATCGGTTAAAATGCGTGTATGTAGTGTCTGCAAAAAAAATTTGCAAAGGGGGAAGGAAAGTTGTTCCAAGTACCCAAATAAAAGACACATCCTGATTTTATACATACATCTATCAACACCTTTTTGTTTTCTGTATTGTAAATAGTTTTAACTTATATTTTTATTTTATGCAATTGATTTTTTTTTTTAATTTAATTTTTTTTTTGTTTACACATCACATTTTGACAACAGCCAAGTTTTTACACTAACAAAATGCCTGTTGTTTTTGTTACGTTGTATTTGTTTTAGGGACAAGACTACCTTATTTATTATACCATGCAAGGGCACAAAATTTATATCATGGTGTACGGATATTTATTCTGGCAAGTGTATTTAAAAAAAAAATTAATATCTTTTTAATATATGTATGTATGTATATACTTATAACAATGAAATTTTCTGTAAATAAATTTATATAACGACTTTTGCGGATTATTTTGTGTAAAAAATGATATAAAATGATACATATACTATACATATACATGTGTACGTACACACATCCATACGAGTATGTATGTATATGTAAGTTACGCATTGACACATCATAAACTATTATGTATTTGCATTTTTATAGAATATCTATTATTGAATAAAAATAAATAATGCCCATTGATCAAAAGAAAGTTAATATGTATGTATTAGGGTAGCATTGAAAAATAGTCCTTGTGTTTTATTGGGCTTCATGAAAATTGGGCCCAATGAAAAATAGTCCCAAACTTAAAAATGAGAAATGGCCCCAGACAAAGAAATGCAAAACGTCCCCAAACAAAACTGCCTCCAAGAAAAGCAAAATCGTCCCAAAATGAATTTTTGTTGTTTTCAATGTAAAAATGCTGGGGCCCCGTTTTCTTTAAGTAGGAAAATAGTAGACCACAAATGAAAAATTTAAAAGAAAATATAAGCCAAAAAAACTCTATCAAAAAGTACCTTTTAAGAAAATTATTACTTATTATATACGTTAAGGCAATTTTTCATTTTTAAATTTGGTGCAATTATTCCTAACCTTCGGAACAATTTCTCATTTTAGGGTTGGAACCATTTTTCATTAATCAGAAATGTAAAATGGCCACAAAAATTTGTATTGAAAACCGCAACATGCACTTTGTGCCAATTTTCTTTTGTTGGAGCCATTTTTGATATATTTTGTTTGGAACCAATTTTTAATGGAGCAGTAGTATTTTTATATGAATATAATATGTATTGAAGTCAAAGTCAAATGTTGTAATACATATATACAAATTTTTTATAAAACAATCTTTCATTTGCCCATTGGCAAAAGTCAGGGGATTTTTGTTAATTTATTTTAGCATTTTAACCTCAATGGGTCAAGTCTGAGAATTGTGTGATTTGACTAAAACCTTAGACCAAATATTATTTTATTAAACCGAATTTATAATTCCATATAATGCATTGCCTCCCTAATGTGCATAAAAACATACATAAATACTAGCTAAGCATGTATGTATGTATGCAACTACTAACTGTTGTCGCAGAAAAAACTAACATTGAAAGATAAAAAGCTATAAAAATTTTTTAAATAGTACCGTTATAAAAATATATGTATATATATAAAACAAGAATACAAAAACACAAATTTAAATAAAACAAACTAACAACAAAATATATTCAATATATAACAAAAATCTTAATCTTGGCTTGAAATGAAAACAAAAACAAACAAAATTTATAATTTGATATTCAAATCGTTTACTCTTTTAAAAGTTTTTTTTTTTACTTTTTTTTAATACAGGCAAGGCAGTATTGCCACGAAGAAAAAATTTTCGGTTTACCACATTAATCGAACTTTAAAGTAAAAAAAAAAAATAAACGTATCATAATTTCTGATATTTGGCATAGATTACATTTATCCAGTTGTTATTCGCTATGTCGAAGATTATTATACATACAGACAATAATTTGTGGCGGCGTCTAAGAAATTATTTTTGTTTGTTTTTGTACCGTTTTAATTGTTGTAGGGACAGTTTTATCTCATTTATTAAACCATGATTATAAGCAAAATTGAAAAAAATAAATTTTAATGCTATAAAATACAAAAATGGTTGATTTTATGACGACATATCCAAAGTTAGCCTAAATTATTTCAAAGACCGCAATTTATTGCTTTCCTTATCACATACATATAAAGTAAATTAAAACAAAACTCGTAACATTTTGAAGATATTTGTTGTCAGGTGTTCACAATCTATATTTTACTAAAATCGGTTCAGTATAAAGACCCATTTACACTAATCCGTTCTGTATTAGTGTCGTATCAGTGCTGCTTCCGTTCAGTTTTAGTGAAAATCTGCATCGATCGTTGTTGGTAATTTACACTTGTACGATGTACGTCAATACATACATATTTTACAAAATTTTAAATTTACAATAGAATACCCTCAGTGCAAACTCAAAAAATATTGTCACCGACTTACTTAAAAATAGCTCGGAAGGATAAACGTATTAGTTTAAAATAACCCTAAAGGAAGCATGTCAATACTTTGTCAACAATTATGGTGTCTTTTTGGTGACACTGTCAACAAATTTTTTTTTTGTCTTTTGTTTTTGATAGGTAGAAAAATTTTTTGACTGTTACAAGCAAATCATCAAGCTGATGGCGCTCAAAATCGGCATCTATAGTGAATCAGTAAGGTTTTCCTACGAACATAATAATACGGGTATAATTTGTCAGTATTACTGGTGACATCGTCAATAGGTAATCAGTATAATTTCACTATTAACATTTCCAGCAGGTAAAATATAAAACACATTGTTAAAGTGTTTGTAAATTGTTATTTTGCAAAGATTACAATAAGAAATTTGTTCTATTCCAAAAGGAAAGATAATTCAATAAACGAAATTATATAATTTGAAGAGTTTTTGTTATTAAATTTTATAGTGGTTTTTAATATCAATATAAAAAAAATTTACGATTTTTCAATAATTAATTATAGCTGTTTTATGAGGGTATTACAAGGACATACTTGGCATACTTGTGTTAAAGTGAAAAACTTTTGTTTGTCAGTTTGGTATGATGGGTTTCAAACATTTGTGATGTTTTTCTCAAGTTATGATGAAATATGTGATTGAGACCGCCCATTTTCTAAAATCAGAAATAAATCTTAACATGAAAGAAAATAAGAAACTGAAAAGTGATTTTTGAAGACATTAAAATATTTTTAAACCAGATTTGGTACAGAAAATTCCAAAGCGGCAACACTAAACGTATGTTAATTTTTACAAGCTTTTACTCTTGCATTTTTAATACACAACACAAAGCTTTAAGCCAAGAGATGAGAAACTTTTAATTTTATTGTTGAGTTTTAGTTGGAAAGAAAGCGGCGACGTGTGAATACTGTTATTTGATTTAAGCGCACGCGCTCGTTTCTTAAGTCTTTTGTTTTCACGTTAAAAAAAACGTACTTTTGCTATGAATTGAAACCGTTAAGGTTTTGTTGTCAAGGAGTGTGTTTGTGTCTTAAAGTTAAAAAAAAAACACATTAAAACAACAAAAGGAAATTAAATAAAATTCCAAAGAAATAATAAGAAAATAATAAAGTTTATTCTTATTTTGCTGATTTAACTTTTATGCCAACTTATAAGAAGTAAACAATACACAAATATGTAGTTTCATTCACAAAAGAAAAAGAAAAGAGTGTATGTTTTTTTTTTTTTTTGTTTTACAAACGATCATCAACTAAAGTTGTTTTCAGTTTCAACGGTGTAACACATGCATGCAACTCAAATTTAATTTAACTAAGTAAATAAAAATATGCCTTAGATAAAACTACAACGACAATAATAAATATTTTGCAGATTAAGAAAAAAGAAAACTTCATATAAATTTCGCTTTTTAATTAAACCCGTTATAAAAAAAAAAACTACAGAAACAACAGAGAAATTCATAAACAATCGAAAGTAGTAAAAAAAAAAGAAACAAACTAGAAAATAATGTTTGGCTTTTAATTGTTAATTGTATGTTAAGCTATTTTCAAGAAATATCAAACACACTAAAACTAGTTCTAAAATTATATGTTTAACTACAAATATTTTCTTAAACACCTGAACAAAGTGTATGAAGAAAGAGGTTTTATGGTCTGCAGTTCATAAATCTAATGCCAAATTACACGGTGGGACAAAAAAAAATTCCCGGAAAGTGATATTATTTTTCTGATAGGTATTATTGAGTACAACAAGAATCTGTATTTGAAATTTTCCAGTCACATCAGAATTTTGAGATACGGATAAAAAACCGGTTTTTCGTATCTCTATGCACTTATAAACCAGTTACTTACTTGTTTATAACCCGATTTTCAGTTTCTCAACGGATTCGGAAAGAAGAAACTAGTACCTTTAGAATGGTGTATATATCATTATGGTTGGCTTAAAAGCTCTTTGTGTATTTCTCCACCAAACACATTTTTCCCCCACTTTTTTTGACATTTTTCAACTTTGGCTATATTTTTACGCAGTATTTTATAAAGGAACCGTAACATTTTTTAATTTATTCAAAAAAAATATTTACTTGTGAGTAAAACGCATATTTGTTTAAAAAAATCTGTTAAAAATTGACTGAGTTATTCAACTATTTAGTAAACCTAAATTTTTGCAAAAATAAAATTTTTAACTATTTCAGTCAAAAATGTTTGCTTGACCGTATTTTTTTTAATTCAGCATCATCAGTTTCTCTCTGAAGTGACCAGCAATATTCTGAAAGCATTTTTATTTTACTTTTTCCTTCAAATCGTTTTTCAATTGTAATCATCTCTTGGTGAAAATATTCACCTTGTTCATCGCTGAACTGACCCAGATTGTCTGGGAAGAAATCTAAGTGCGAATGCAGGAAAAGAATTTTTATGGACATATTGCAGCACATTTCACCATACGCACCTAAAAATTCATTAACAACAGCGACATAGTCGTCACTTCTGTAATTGCCAGTGTGCTACAAAACTATTCCATGCACGCTTTTCGACTGAATTTAACTTGTTAATAAAATTTTCATCTTTCATAACTTTAGGGATTTGAGGTCCAATGAAAATACCTAAAATTTGTGGAAAAAGATAAAAACGATAAAATTAAGTACTAGAATTGGAAACAAATACTTTAATACCTCCTTTTATTTTGGCTTCACTTAATTTTGGGAACACTTCTTTAAGATAGCAAAAATCGGCGCTGTTTACATCAAGTTTTTTAACGAATTGTTTCATATATCCCAGCTTCAGATGCAGTGGTGGCAGAATAACATCCTCAGGTGAAACTAATGGGACGTTTAAAATATTTCTTCTGCCTATTTGATGCGCCTCACGAGATGGCCATACTTTACGGTCATACCGATTCGGTGCACGACTATCCCATTCACAAAGTCATAGGCGTAGAAAAGGGCAAAGTAACTGACGGTAGAACTTTGCATTTTCTTAATGTTGCACAGCAGCATTCACAAACAAATTCTGGTTCATACTAGCGACTGGATTTGTAAGAGCGATTGAAGATTTTGTTATATATTTCCACCACTCTAACATTGTTTCTAAAACTACGCCTATGACCGATATCTGTGAATAAACCACAAATATAGCAAAATTTATCACGTCTGTCGCACATTTTTATTTTAATTGCACTTGATTATTATCAAATTGTTAACATTTTTATGTAAATATACAGTGATAAAGAAGTAATAAACAAAACAAATAAAAAAAAACAATACTTTTACATGAATAACTCAGTCAATTTCTAACGGATTTTTGTTAACCTTTAATTAGGCGCATGGGGTCAAGAGAAATTAAAATTGAAAAATGTATACGTTAAAATGTTCGGAGCGAACTTGTTTTTTCTAATTTTATATATTATATTTTAAATAATCAGAATATTGCTGGTCACTTCAGAAAGAAACTGATGATGCTGAATTAAAAAAAATACGGTCAAGCAAACATTTTTGACTGAAATAGTTAAAAATTTTATTTTTGCAAAAATTTAGGTTTAATAAATAGTTGAATAACTCAGTCAATTTTTAACAGATTTTTTTAAACAAAGTTGCGTTTTACTCACAAAAAAATATTTTTTTTGAATAAATTAAAAAATGTTACGGTTTCTTTATAAAATACTGCGTAAAAATATCGCCAAAGTTGAAAAATGTCAAAAAAAGTGGGGGAAAAATGTGTTTGGTGGAGAAATACACAAAGAGCTTTTAAGCCAACCATAACGATATATACACAATTCTAAAGGTACTAGTTTCTTCTTTCCGAATCCGTTGAGAAACTGATAATCGGGTTATAAACAAGTAAGTTACTGGCTTATAAGTGCATAGAGATACGAAAAACCGGTTTTTTATCCGTATCTCAAAATTCTGATGTGACTGGCAAATTTCAAATACAGATTCTTGTTGTACTCAATAATACCTATCAGAAAAATAATATCACTTTCCGGGAATTTTTACTTCATTCTTTTTTGTATCACTGTGTTATTTTATGGGAATTGTGAGTTTTTTCTTTTTTTTTTTATGTCTGTTCATGTACATATGTATTTCTTTATTTACATTTAATTCAAAGTTTTCAAGTCTTTTTAAACGTACATAATTAAAACTAATGCCATATTAAAATCACCGTATTATAGTGTTAGAGTTCAATATGTACATATGTATATATGTATGTACAACTTGGATGATATCTCAACATTTTTTATGGGAATATCTTGATGTGATTTTATTTAAATAAAAACAAAAAAATTAACACACAATTGTGTAAACGAAATTTTGATTTAACCCTTGCTTGCAACACGATGACGGGAATATTTGGAAACGATTTTTATGAAAATAGGTTTTTGAATTTAGCTTTGTTTGCATTGAGATAGTAAATAGTTTCTTAAAAATATTTAATTTAATGTGAGTCCTCTAAAATAAATGTAAGCAATTTTTATAAAAAAAAACGCTGTTACTAGAGGAACCGGTGAACCGATATAGGTAGACATTTGATAGCATCTTATTAATGAAGACTGCAGCTAAATAGAAATCCTACAAAGGAAATGAAGACAAAAATTTTAGTGAACTTCAACAAATAATGAAATTTTGACAAATTTTGTGAAGGGGTGTTTTTCTAAGCAGACTAAAAATTTAAGGGTGTGATAACAAGTAATAAATTTTTATTTTTATTCAGCAATATTTTAAGAATTGCAAAATATCTCAAAAACGTAGATACTACAACAAAAATTGCTACAGGTCAAGCAAGAAGTTATGTTATTTTGACAATGAAATTTTTATATATACAAATTACATCAACAAATAATATAACAGCTATTAAAATATAAAGGGCGCACAATATGTAAATTTATTTTTTTCATTAATACAGGACAAACAAAATTAAAAATTAAAGGGTACTCCAACAAATAATGTAATTTTATAATTGTGCATTATATTCCGAATCTTAATTGGTGGGCACTTGCAATTTCTATAGCTAGTGTTAAATTATGGACACCAGAATAACAAATAAGTGCAAATAAGTGAAGTTAAAAATTAAAGAGTGGCCAAATCAGAAATGTCATTTTAAAATTGCGCCTTGTTTTATAAATAGTAATTATTAGACAAATCAAATTGTTATAGTTAAAATATTCACCCTTATTCTGTATGGCAACGGCAATAGAAGACAACACCGTTTTTTATCTTTTGTTTCCAATCCGTATTCTGGGTGGAAATATTGCCATTTATCGATAACTTTTACATATGTTTGGTATTTTTTAAGCAAAATTGTATGTTGATGTTGTCTGTAAGGGGCTGGGCACATACGTAACGCTGTTTTCAGAGATTTTATACCCGCCCCCTCTCCGTAACGCTTTTTAATAATTTTTCAGTGCAAAATTTCCAATCCGTAACAAATCTTTAACCCCCCTTGGAGCGTTACGTAATATGTGCACAGCCCCTAATTGCCTTCGATTTTGTCGTCGTCATTTTTGGTGTTGTCTTGCAAAAATTAACATTAATGTTGTTGTCTTTCATTCTGCGTTTTTGGTATTTTTATATATTTTTGGTGTGTTTTTGGTTTAAATAAACTAATGGAAAAAATTCAAATAACAAATAAATGCCAATTAGAGAAGCTTATGCAAGAACTTGAAAAGAATCCATCACTAGCCAGAGGATTTCGCAGTGGAATTGATCCTACTAGTGTACTCGTATGTTTAAAATATGGTCTATTGAATCGAAAATAACTTACAAATCTTAAAAGGGATAAAAAAATCCATTACTTGGGATATTATTGCTTAAAATTTGTTACGTACTTCTCATCGGGCGAGCTAAAAATATAAGACTTCTGTCTAAGCAGTCTTCTTTCCAGTATCAATTTATTTATTTTCTTCGTCACTGGAGTCCGAATCGAGAAGAAAAAGCATTTTTATTTTAATGTATGCACAAAAAATTTATTTATTTAAAAACTCTTTTACCGAAAATAGTCAAATAAATGTCTGCTGACTCAAATATTAGACATGTGTGTTGTGTGTTTCGATAAACAGTCAACATCGTCACAATACTGTTAGGGAATACAAAATTGGTATTGACGTTGTGTTCTATTTATGTTGCATTCAAATTGCCGACGTTGTTGCCGACGCCTTATAGAATAAGAGTGATTATTATTGAGACTGTAATAAAACAATTCTCTTATTAAAAATTAAAGGTTGTTGTTGTGTATTATTACAACTACAACAAGTAAATACTAAAAAAAGACATGTGGCACTCGGGGACTGCCGCGGTAAAGCTATTGCATAGCATTTTTTTATCAACTTATGCAATTATATTATTACGTTTTGTTTAATAACTCCGTTGTTTTTCTTGCAATACTGTATGTTAATGAAATCAAAATCAATAGCATACTTTAGGGGTTAACATACATTGGGCGATTGAAATACTTAAAAAAACAAAAGACTTAAGAAACAAACTTAGTGTCAGATTTTTTCGTTTTAAAAAGAAAAGACTTAAGAAACAAACTTTTCAAAATTTCTTGATTCGGTCGGCTCAAAGCCCGCGATAGAAGCTATTCAATAGCTTAAAAAAATTAAGTTTATGTGAATATTTCCAATAAATTTTTATAATATTTTAAATATTTTTTATATGCACATAAGAGTATAAATTCCGACACTAATATGTCATAAAATTTATTTAAATCATATCGGACTTAAAGAGATTAAATAAAATTAAAGGGTTAAATATTTTAATAGGTATTCTAGAAATGTACCTACGTTTGATTTGGTGACGACATCAAGACACCAACCAACAACACAAAGAACAACACCACAATACAATTAGGTTTTTGTTAATGCTGGCGATGACTAAATGCTAAAAAATTTTATGAACAAATTGTAAAATTTTTTATATGTATAAATCGATGTATGTACATGATTTTCTTATTGTTCTTGTATGGGTAACATACTATTAAAAACATACTTAATTGTAAAAGAGCTGCAGTAATTTTTGTTGTTGTCATTTGTAAAATAAAAAAAAAGAAAAACAAACTTTGCTAAAAGAGCTGTGGAAATTTTCGCAATAAAATAAAACTTTATTTGTGTCTAGTAAATTTTAAAAAATAGTTACTACAGAAACTGAAATTTTGTTGTTGAATTGCAGCTTATGGTTTCTATGCAGTCAGTCAATTGGAAATCTTCCTATTTTTTTCTTTTTTGTTTTAAATTAAGTCATATAAAATCATTTACTATAAATTAACAAACAAAAAAAAAAAAAAAAAAATCCAGATAGTTTTAAACAAATAAAATAATAATAAAATAAATTTTGAAATAAAAAAACCAGAGCAACGCACAAAAAAATATATGTATGAATGTATGCAACATCTAAATCACATAAAAAACACCTAAAAAGTGAAAGGTAAAATTACTTACAAAGCGACATAATTTGTATACCTATAAAAAAATAATAATAGTATAATCTTAAGAAATATTTTCAAAATTATTTGCATTATAAAGAAAAGTTGTCGAAATCTTAGTTTGATAAAAACGCAGTTAAATGTATATTTCATACATGACTGGGAAAATTCCTAGTAAATTTTTCTTCATTGTTGTTTAACAATGAACCGAAATTAAATCATCGTCACAGAAATAAAAATCATATTGCAATCCAATTAAAAGAGTCTGTCGTAAAGGTGATGGGTATGATAATTACTAACACACGTTGAGTTAAACTTAATCAATCTAAACGTAACTAAATATAAGGCACAGTTTAACTAACGCATGTAATTCCAACTGTGAGAGAGTGTCTTAATATTGAATAACAGTTACAATTTAAACGCCGTTACATTTTTGTCGGTACATTATACAACTTTTACATTCTCATATAATGGGTATTATTGTAATATAATGCATAAGCGACACATATTTAATTTTTAATGAAAGTTTAAGAAATTAACTCATCAAATTAACTTTCCTAATAATTTTTTTAAAAGTATGTAGGAAATTTTAAAATGTATTTATATTTTTTAATTGATTATTTGAAAATTAATTTGCTTTTTAGTTCAAAATGATTATACCTATAGCCTAAGGTTCATCATAGTGTCACTCGTATACCTATTTAGGGGCTGTGCACATATTACGTAACGCTGTTTTCAGAGATTTTATACCCCCCCCCCCCCCATTCGTAACGCTTTTTACTAGTTTTTCAGTGCAAAATTTCCAATCGGTAACAAATCTTTAACCCCCCCCTACCCCTGTAGCGTTACGTAATATGTGCACAGCCCCTTAGAAAGAGTTTCTTTTTATAACTCGTATATGAATCTATTATAAAAGGTTTTCCAATTAGAGTGATATGATTTCTGAAAAAAAACATACTTATTGTTAAGGAAATTCAAAAGTTTTAAGATATTGCATAGCTTCTATCGCGGGCTTTGAGGCGACCGAATCAAGAAATTATGAAACGTTTGTTTCTTAAGTCTTTTGTTTTTGAAACGAAAAAACCTGACACTAAGTTTGTTTCTTAAGTCTTTTCTTTTTTAAGTATTTAAATCGCCCAATGTACATATGTTAACGCCTAAGGTATGCTATTGATTTTGATTTCATTAACATACAGTATTGCCAGAAAAACTACGGAGTTATTAAACAAAACGTAATAATATAATTTAGTGTTCAGCTTTACGCCTTCATTATTTGAACAGTTCATGCATAACCTTGAAAATTAATTGGAGTTCACATTAACTGGAGTTCACTGTAATTAAACAAGGCGGTCGTATGAAAAAATAATTTTTCCTGCTCAAACTACTATACCCAGCCAAAGTCAATGGTTTTACGATAATCTCCATAATTTCTTTGTACATTATTTTCAATTTCATCTTCAGGTATAATACGTTTTTTTTATAAAATTTTTTTGAATTTTAATTTGGTTGCATGTTTGTTTGGCCTTAAACCCAAAAATTAAATAAACAAACCAAACCTATCTCAACTCAACTCAACACCTAAACAAAAATTTAATTTTTATAACGATTTTTTCTAGTCATGATCATCATCTACATGCATGCGAACATACACACACACATTTTCATTTGGTAACGTCATTGTTTTGTAGAGTTAATGAAAACTTTAAATAAGGAAAGAAAAAAATCGAAATCTTGTTCGTACAACATGCTCATCATCATGTAAATGATAATGAAGAAGATCATTAGACATACACATACAAACATTCTCAATACGATACAAACGCCTATTAGGCGAAATGAAAACAAATTGTATTGTTTTAAAAGTTTATTGGCTTTTAATGGAATGCATGCCTGTTGTTCGTTCATTTTTTTTTTTTAAATAAATATTCATAAAGGGTGCACTTTTGGTTTTGTTATTTTCAATGCAAATTTATTCTTTTTAAAGTTAAAAGTGACATGGTTTTTGCAATTTCAATTAGCAGAGAAATGCTATTTTTCAATGCGTCTGCAGCACTCAGTAGTGCATACATACATACAAGCGTACATACATACATATAATCACCACCTACTCCTTGATTAACGCTATAGATATAGTTCCATTATTTTAAATTCGCCCTCTGTCAAAAACCGAAATTTTTACTTAGGGAAAAAATTTTCCTTAAAATTAAAAAACATATTTTAACACGTTAAAACTGATTACCCATGTAACTGCTATTATATTAAAAACATTAAATACATTTTGCAAAATTTAATTTTTATAAATGTGAAAACTGGAAATAACCAACTTCAGTACAGAGCGCATATTGAACAAATCGGAAAAAACATCGGCACAATTGCTTTTAAGTCCGATGTAATCCAATTTTATTTTGTATAAAAAAATGTTCAGGCGGCCACTTACGTTTCTATGGGACTAAACTGCAAGCGTACACTTGTGAAATTGGTCCATAAAGGGTGGAGCTACCCAATAACAAATAAAATCAAATTATGTAACCAATTCGCAATGAAAACTCCTTGAAGAATAGAAGTAGAGAGCAAAAGTAGGAGTTACGTGAAAATCAATAACTTGGGTAAATAATTTGCCCACCGATTTTCCAAAAAAAATTATAGAGCCAAGCAAATATTTTCAAATAAAAAAATTTAAATGTTTGAAAATTGGTCCATAAGTAGGTCCATAATATATCAACATAATCAAAAAAAGTTAAAAGAGTCAAAGCAAACCCGATCAAAACAAAAAAGAATTAAGAAAATCAGTCCATGAAAGAACGAATTAGGGGCTGTGCACACATTACGTAACGCTGTTTTCAGAGATTTTATAATTTAAGGGACTGTCTCCAACCTCAACCTGGCGGATTTTCAGAAAGGATCTGGGTTTGCATCCGTATAAAATTGTTCTCACTCAAGAACTGAAACCATTGGATTGCTGATTTGCTGATTTTGCCTTGGAACAACTTGAAAACGATATTACTCGTATTGCGAGAAAAGTTTGGAGATTAGATTATTTAAAGAAATTGTGATATTGAATGACCTCCAAGAAGTTGTGATTTAACACCATTAGACTATTTATTGTGGGGTTATTTGAAGTCATTGGTCTTTCGAAAGAAACCAGACTCTCTTCAAGCTTTACAAGTCAATATTGAACGTGCCATTCATGACATACGACTTGATTTAGTGGAAAAAGTGCTCGAAAATTGGGTTCATCGAATTCGTTACTGTAGAAGAACTCTTGGAGGCCATTTGAATGACGTTTTATTTAGAACTTAATTGTATCAATTGTATTTCACATTAAATATACATTTTTTTATAAATAATTAAATTGTATCATTAAATTAATTATGGGATCTATTGAAACTGAAGAAAAGGCAATAATAGAACGAAAGAAATAAACTGTTTACAAACGATTTACAAAAATGTTTGAACCGAAATCTCCTACTACCTGATAATCTCTGATAAACGTTTGCAGTTTTGTCGCTGTCATTGTAGTTCATAAGATAAATTTTAATTTAAATTGTTGATGAATCGATTTTAGCTGTAAAATGTTTCTTGACAACTTCCATATGATATATATCTACATACATATGTACATATGTACGAGTACATAAAGGTGTATAATTAATAGCCACAAAAGAAAATCATTATTGCTGCACATTAAAACAAAGTCGTGATTATTATAATAATAATCATGTTGCTCATTTCCGATTCATCTTCACGTTGGGAGTGTGTCTTTTTTTATGGTGTCATAATTTAGTATTTTAATATTTTGATGTGGCCCACACAAAAATGCAAGTATGTATTAGATATAATCACACAAATTAGAAAATAACTTTATTAAAAATTTTCTGTTTTACAGTGGTATTTATTTAAAAAACTGTTTATTTCGATTTTAAAAATTAATTTGAAGTGAATTCTTCGGGTAATTTTGTTGAATATTTTTACAAATGTTTGTAATTTGCAATTGCAAATCTTGAGAAAAACGTTAAAGTCTATTTTTATAAAAAAAAAAAACACTTGGATGATAGGCCCTATTCGTGCTTGTGCTTTCAATGTTGATAGTGGCAGGAAATACCTATGCACGAAGTTTATTCACTCGGTAATGCGACGCGCGTTTCACAGGTGTAACGAACACAAATAGGTTCAAGAACATGCCACCTAATTTCATTAGAATATATTCTAAGAGAACTCTTATATCGTCTTCAGAAAACAAGGCACTTGTATGCTTTTTTTACCTGAAAAATTTAATCACTCTTTCGAACGTCATAGTGCATCTTTATGTCAATAACATTCTTAATTAATACTCGAAAAATCTATGGAACAGCATGTTCAATCATACATCTGTACGTGAGCATAAACATATTTATGGGTCGACTATGGACGACAATCGAACTTCAGTTGCGTTGCCAGTTTCCAAAAATTGTATTACGGATGGCAACTGGAAACTGAGAGCTGCGTTTCAACTGATATTTAGTGCTTTTCTGGCAATCACAAATTTTCAGTTGCCGACTGGAAACGAAATTGAAGTTTTGCTGTAATACCTAATCGAGCCATTAGAATTGGATCCTTGCAACTATTAAAATCAATGCCTGGTTACATTCGGCACCACAACTATTGACGCCAATAAGTTCACATATATTTTTTACTAGCTTCTGTTAGTGATTTCGTTCACGCAATAAACTCTCTGTATACAAAATTTATGCAAAAGAAAAAGTACCAAAAGAAAAATAAGTACCAAAAGTACCAGTTTGTTTTTCATTTTATCTCAAGAATGTACACTGTTATTTTATAAAAAATAAATTTAAAAAAAATTTAAAACTACCAAAAGTACCAATTTGTCCCGTTTTTTAGCCCTTAAGAATCATCCTATATATTAATCTGCTCCATCTGCTCTCCGCTTGCCAAATTTCATATACAGTAGAAACTCGATTCTTGCACGTAATGAAAACCGGGCTCGGTGCAAGTTTCGAGGTTGTCGCAAGTACCGAGTATTAATTTTCCATACAAAATAAAAGGCACATACATCTGTTTAGAATCTAAGTTTAATATTTCAATTCAAAACACTTAAGATCAACGCATTCGTATAACAGTAGATACATATTTTATGTGGAATTAAAGAAATTTAAAATTTTTGTTTGTTTTGTACAAAGTCGCTTGTTCAGTACTACACCGCTTCTTAGTCTCTGGAGCATCATAATATCGTCTAACGAAGCATTGTTTTGCTTCGCCCATTCTAAGCAAATATTGAACGCTGATATAGTCTCCTCCGATGTAACTTGCTTCGTATTGAGTACCACGTCACCGGTTTCTTAAGAATCAGTAAGGTCATCATCGGTACACTGACATCTTCATTATCCCAGTCGGATGATTTATTAAACAGTTTTTGAAATGATGACCGAATTGAAGACTCATTAAGGGCATTCCACGCATTAGCTAAAAAACACATTCCGGGTTTTAAGGTGATGCTTCTCAAAGACACGTCTATTGTTTTTCCACTACGAACAATGTGACTTAATAGGCTTTTTTTGTAGTTCAGCTTCGTAGGCCTTATAACAGTCTGGTCCATGGGCTGTATAAGAGCAGTACAGTTTGGAGGTTTCAGTCTAAGAAAACGTAAACAAAGCAGCACTCAAGAGTAATACCAGTAATACAAGAGTAATTTTCGGATCTCGCAAGTACTGAGTGCGTAATTGAAAATATTTCTATGTTGCAAGAATCGAGGTGTGCAAGTATCAAGTATGTGCAAGAATCGAGTTACTACTGTAAATCCAAAAACACAAACCTACAAACTTTCTCATTTATAATATTAGCAGGAAATCCGGAAGACTGATCACAAATTAATTTCTCCTGCATTGCGTTGATTGCTAATGTAAGACCCAAAGTGTTTTATTGGAGCAAGGTTTGCCTAAAATATTTTAATATCAAGTCTAAGGTATCATTTACTATGGGCACTTCTTCGCAATACCCTGGGAAGTTGTGATTATTATTCAAAATTACCCGCGGAAATATTTCGTTCAGTAAATCAACATTAGTTAATGTCGTGTAATCCGGTAGGATATTTGCTTACTGCACAATCTCATCATTCAAAAGATATATAGTACATACATACTCACTGTCGACAGTGGTTGTGGTGTTAGTTGTAATTAAGCTCTAACATTACGAAATCAAAAGTAATATTAAATATGCCAAAAATCTCTACTTATAGTCCACAATCTATGATCTAATGAATCACAGCTTACAAGAGTATTTCACCTACGACTATTGCAAAAATTATGGTGTGAATTTCAAAGGTGCGTTTTCTATGATAATTTTTATAATTAATAACAATTATGTAAAAAAAATATATTAATAAACCGGCTACACTTGGCATAAATGACAAAATGCTAACAATTATTTCACAGAAACAAACGTACTTTTATACACCATAAAAAAATAATAAGTCATTGATTAATGCCACAGACGTTCAACGACCAACTCTTTTTGAATCAATGCAAAGAAACAAAACGACCGGATACATGCGCCTTTAATAAAGCAAATAAAAACAGAAGTAAATATAAAATTATAAAATAGTACTTTTAATATATTCTCGTACATTTATATAAAGTGTAAGACGTTTTATGTATATGCTTCAAAAGAACAAAAAAATAAAAATTATAAAATCACCGTTGTTCATTTTGTAAAAATAGAAAGAATAAAATATTATTGAAATGAAAGGTAATAAAAATAATTTAATCAATCATACTTCTCATAAGCAGTTACTTTATTTCAATTATTATAAATGAAATTTGTATTATCAATCGCTATTTTTGAACAGTTGTGTACACGTGCGTACGGCCGGCCCAGCCCTACTAACCACAGTGGTAGTGAATTTGCATCTGAAAACCCCGCAAATTCCCAATAAGAAAACGTGCAAAATTTTAAAGAAAAATATTTGTCCATGTTATGCGTTACAGTACTTTGCATATTCTGTTGAAATTTCAAAATACACCCATTGGCGTAGATAGGGGAGGGCTGGGGTGGGCAGAAGCGTCTCTGGGCTCCTTTTTTTAAATTGCTATTTTCGTTTACTTTCCATTTAACAAAATTTTTGGATCTGCCTGAAGATATTCCTTCAGTTGATTATTGGAAGTTAAATATATATTATCCAGTAGTCGATACCATAACTTCTAATATGGAATACCGATTCCAAAACGTTCCATTAGCTAAAGCTGTTAACGATTTCTTTAAATTAGATTTGGAAGGCGCTAGCGAATTCATTATTGCTTACAAAAATGTTTTGCTAATTGCTTGTGATTTAATGAAAGCTGAAGCACTAGTACTTAAGAATATGTTTAAAAATATATCCAGCGAAAAAAAATTAAACTTTGATATGCTAAAATCCAAAATTGACAAGAATATTTATCCAAACATTTACAAACTTTTACAAGTGGCAATAAACCTTTCTATTAGTTCTGCTAGTTGTGAAAGAAGTTTCTCAGCTATGCGTAGAATAAAAACGTGGTCACGTAGTGCTTCAGGAAAGATTTTCAAATTTAGCAGTTTTAAATCTTGAAAATGAAATAGTCAAATACAAAATAACTTCAGAAGAGGTATTAAACATATTTTGTAAAAAAAATAGAAAACTAACGTTAGAATAATAAATATATTTTAATATAATTATTATTAATATATATTAAGCTTGAAAATGCTACATAGTTACCTTTAACTTTTTAAATACTTTGTTTTTGGAACATATTTTTTTCACGAGCACTTAAAGAACAGTGGCAAAAATTAATGATATATGTAAAGGGTGTTCTTTATAGAGCGTCAAATTTTTGAGTTAGCATCACTGCTTTATTTGAGCACCCATTTAACAGCTGATAGTTGTTTTTTGTTTAGTTTGCATTGAAATTTCATTATAAATTGACTTACATCAGAGCAACGCGTGCAAATTGTTGAAATTTTTAATCAAAATAATTGTTCTATTCGTCAAACTCATCGTGCAGCGGGCTCTACAATTGATTTACTCAAAGAAACTTTTGATGTAAAAATAATTTCACGTAATGGCCCAATTAATTGGCCACCAAGATCGTGTGATTTAACGCCATTGGGGTCATGTTAAGTCACGTGTCTACGTCGATAAACCACAAAATAGATCACCTGGAAATCAACATTCGAAGAGTTATCGTCGGAATACAGATTGCGCCTTCTACGCGCCAGCCGTGGCGGCCACATGGCAGAAATCATATTTAAACATTAACTTCATAAAATTTTCTTTCCAATAAAGTCCGTTTCATTAATATTAAAAACACATACATATGTACATTAAAGGTGTTCTTATTAGTATGGTGAAATTTCAAAATGTTTTGATTCCAGTTCGCCGGCCTGATTTTGGTTCCTTTATGTTTAAAAATTAATTAGGTAAAATTTGGAGCGAATCCGATAACTCTTAATGGACCCGGAAACGACTTCAATATACCTCTATAGAAAATTTTTTTAAAAATTTTCGACACAAAATCAAGAGTATATATTTTTACCATCTCCGATTTTAATGAAATTTGACGTATGTACTCTACTCTTACGCGCGTATCGCATGGCGAAGGAATTAGTTCGATACCTCTTATGGTTCCTATTGTATATTCGTCTAAACTTGGGCATCTCGGCCATTTTTGCGAAAATTCGTCATAATCAAGATTGAATAATTTTAGAGTTCATCATCAGATATTAATAATATTGGTGTCATTTGAATTCTTTCAGTCTACATTTAACAAATATTGCTTAAAATGACATAGCTTCTATTTTTCATTTGCGATGTCGTTGTTATGTATTTGCAAAAAGTAAAAAGAACAAAATGACAGTTTTAAATAATTTTTTCGAACAAATTTTAATTGATTTGAATAAAATTAGTTTCTGTATCTGCACTCGAAAGAAATTTACTCAGTTACAAAAATTTACTATTTTTTACAGGATTTAAATTTAACGTTTTACTTGAGCCGAGGGATATATTTACCATATTTTTTTTAATGAATTTTAGTATAAGGGTTTTTTTTAATGTATATTTCTTAAAATTATGGATTTAATATTAGATCAGATTTTTTATAGGATGGATATTTCTGTCGGTAAGTCTCAAAAACCTGAAGCAAAAATTGTTTTTCCTCTTCATCATTGGTTAATATTCTGTTAGTCATGTATGAATTTAATGCCTCTTTCAGCAGTGTCATTTACAACAAATAAGTCCTTTCAGAATGTCCAACCTTCCTGAAATTCAAATGATGTTTCCCAAGTTGAGGGATCAAAGTCTAGAAATTTCAGGGATAAACTAAACCGACTGAAGAAATACATTGTTTTCTCTGATACAAAATCACATAAGGAGTATTTTTTAAAGTCTATTAAATTCGAATAGTATCGACCGCTTTTTTGGGCATTTGATCTTTTCTCTGGGAGTGTTTTTTGAATATTTTTCCACTTTTCATATAATTTTAATAATTTGACAACACACTTATGACCTTCTCAAATCGGTATACGTGCTTAATGCCAAAAAATTTGAACTGCTTCGATTTCCAATTTTGACTTTGCTTTGCTAAAAGAAGAACAAAGCGCATATTGTAAAATAGGACTTAATAGGACTGGTGAGAAACATTTACACCCAAATCAATTTATTTTAAATTTTCAATGGCCTTACGTGTTGTAACGATTGAAGTGCTTGGTGAATTTCCCGCAGTCGATTTCGACATCTTAATTCTTATATGTATCAGGCATGTTCCAGAAAAGTAAAAGTAAATGAAGTTTACTTTTCAAACTTATTATTTTCAATTTTACATAAAAATGACAGATCACAATCACTATTTATGTTTTCGTATGGAATTTATAATACATTATGTATATTCATTACGAACAGCAAACTTTTGGTTTTGCAAAAAATCAAAAAATAGAAAGTTTGAAAACTAAACTTCATTTACTTTTCTGGAAGATGCCTGTATATGATTTTTTAACTTAACACCACTTGAATTGCAAATTAATTAATTTTACTCTTAAGAACTCTCTTTACTCCGATCAACACTTACATTACAAATGAAAAAAATAAACTAAATCATGGTTTTTACAACAATGTCATTTGTCGGTTTAATCACAATGTTTGCAAATATGTTCCGTTATCAGCAGCGACTGTAGCGGAGGAATACACAATTTCTAGGAATAGCTTACACAAACAGTAAAGAGTTTTAAAGTAATAATTTTTAAAGTTTTTAACTTTTGAAATTTTAACGTTAATTCAACTACTAAAATATCCACAGGGGGGTGGCACAAAAAATACGAACTTTTCGCAAAAATGGCCCAGATGCCCAGAAGTTTAGACGGAAATAAAATCGGAACCATAAGAGGTATCGAACTAATTCCTTCGTCATGCGTTACGCACGTAAGAGTAGCGTATATACGTCAAATTTCATTAAAATCGGAGATGGTAAAAATATAAACTCTTGATTTTGTGTCGAAAATTTTTAAAAAATTTCTCTGTAGAGGTATATTGAAGTCGTTTCCGGGTCCATTAAGAGTTATCGGATTTACTCCAAATTGGATTTACATACTTTTGTAGCACAAAGGAACAATAATCTGCCCGGCGGATTATAAAAATCCGACATTTAAAAATAAGAACACCCTTAATGTACATATGTATATTTCTTTGTTTTATTATGATTTAAATTTGTGTAACTCTATAAAAAAAACACCCTTTATATGCGTGAAAATCATTTAACCAAATATAATCATTTAATAACCTCATAGAGGCAGTTATACGAAAATCTGATGAACGAAGTTATTTATACGAATGTAAAAATGCAAGCAATAAAAATAAAAAAGAACCAACAATATAGAAGAAACGTAAAGAGTCCTTTTATTTCCTAACTTGGATAAACGTTTGACCGGACAAATTTCCTTATAAAGTTGTAGTGGTATTGTAGTCAATATTCACTCCTCATGAGAAAATATGAAAATTTAGAAATTTAAGTTAAATTGAATTTTTGAGATAACAATTTTAAGTCAATCACCCGAAATAGGCAAATTTAGTAATTAACCGTGGGATTTTGTTAGAAGGAAAGCAAAATAAAAAGTTAATAAGACGAGGTGGTTAACTAAACATGAGGTAATTAAACGGGCCGAACTGCAATTGCACATCTAGCTACATGTATTCCAATACCCAAATACTGCAGAAAAAGAAAACTTAAAAAAACTGTTAAAAAGTCCAAGGAAAGCTAAAAATGTTTCGAACATGAGACATATCCGCACAAACTGATGAATTTCCTGTACAACCTAAATTAACAATTTATCATTTCTATTTGAACGACTAATCAAGGGTATAAAAATACATTCATACATACAAACATGCATACATAGTGCAATGAGTTTAATTATATGTTGAGTTTTTTTATTTCTGCGGTGAAATTACAAAGCAATTACAGCTTTGTATTTAACTATGTGAAATATTGTGTTCACATGTTGCCAAGTATGTATGTGTATACATTTGTATATGTAATTGTCGAAATTGAAAACCAATAAATATTATACAATAATCCTTCCTGGACAGTATCTATACATAATAAATAATTACATACTTACAGATATGTATGTAAATATGTATATAACAATGCAGGTATGAAAACTTTAACCGTTTTCACAGCCGATAACTTTTTATTTACAATATTTCGTATTAAAGCTTAATAACTTTTTTGCGGTAAAAACCAACCCATACACACAGACACTTGGTGTGCAGTTAAATTTTAAATTAAAATATATGTATGTATTTATGTATCTATTTCCACTTGCTTGCTACCTTCTGTTTATATTTTATATAATTTATAATATGTGTACTCGTAAGTATGTATATATGTATGTACTCATGTTTGCAAGTACATACAGCGAAATGAGAAAGGAAAGTTAATAAAAAAAATGTTCTTTGTTTGGTTTTTTGCTTATTCCAAATGCCAATTGGACGAAGAAGGAAATACAAAAAAAATAAAAAATAAAGAACAGTTACTATCGAACTGTCTTAATGTGGATGTTATTGTTTGTTTTTCTAGTTTGGATGAAAAGAAAAACAAAAAGAATGGTCTTTAGTTTTTGTTTTTTTTGTACTACATACATACACTATAGTTGGAAATGCATTACAAAAAAATAAACAACAACTGCTTGAACCGGTATTTGTGCAAGTGGATGCAATTGTTGCAAACAAGAGTCTTATTATAATCTTAATTAATTTAAGTTTTAAATTTTAAATTTCCGAAAATCGGTACATGTGTACATATGTACATACAAAAGTATGTACATACGTACGTATGTATGTATGTATGTATGTATGTATGTATGTATGTATGTATGTATGTATGTATGTATGTATGTATGTTTGTATGTATGTATGTATGTATGTATGTATGTATGTGTACATGTACTTTTTAATTTGCTATATTTTATTTGCTGTTTGTCGGTCATTGCTAACTAATGCTAAATTATTTATCCAAAAATTATTGTTCATATAATGAAAACCAAAGACTTGTGAATTCATATAAAATTTTGCCTAAGTTTCAAAATTCTTTTAAAAATGGTGGAAAAAATTGAATTCAAGGAAAAAAAATTTTTAATCTATTGCATAGCTTCTATCGTGGGCTTTGAGGCGACCGAATCAAGAAATTTTGAAACGTTTGTTTCTTAAGTCTTTTGTTTTTTGAAACGAAAAAATCTAACACTACGTTTTTAATTACTTTGTTCAGCCAAAAACTGGTTGGAAAAATAATTTATATACCAAAATGCAGGTATTTAGGTCCACTATAAGCTATAAAAGGTCCGGTCCACGAACTTTTTGTTTTTTTGGGCCTAGACCGGAAATAGTGCACAAGTGGCACTTGTTTCTTAAGTCTTTTGTTTTTTTAAGTGAAAACTTCTTTTTTGTATAGTCTATGTATG
The DNA here is from genome assembly GCA_947311025.1 of Lypha dubia. Classification (NCBI taxonomy): domain Eukaryota; kingdom Metazoa; phylum Arthropoda; class Insecta; order Diptera; family Tachinidae; genus Lypha; species Lypha dubia. The sequence continues at coordinate 56,647,853 of OX371264.1, forward strand.
ATGACTATACAGTGTTGCCGCTTTGGAATTTTTTTAAATTTCCAGTGTTGCCACTTTTCCCAGGAAATTTTCCAGGATTTATGGGATTTTGAGGGGATTTTCCCCAGTTTTTGGGAATTCCCGTCCGGTGTTGCCACCTTTCCCGGGATTTTTGTCCAAGTTTTTGGGAATTCCCGAAGGTGGTTTGTGTCTTTGCTAAGACTTTGTGTCTCGACTAAACAGAAGCGTATCTTGGGTAAGTGTTTCCCAACTAGCAAGTGGCGTCGAATAAGCATACATATACATATATATGTATATATATAAAAGAAAGTCGTGTTAGTTACACTATAACTCAAGAACGGCTGAACTGATTTAGCTGAAAATTGGTGGGCAGGTAGCTTAGAACCAGGAGAAGGACAGGGGATACTAAGGTAAGGCACTTTTTACCTGGGGGGACTAGGGTGCCCCTTATTTGTTTGGGGCACTTCCAGTATAGCTAGAAAGCTGAAATTGAAATTACATAAGTTGATAAAAAATGCTATGCAATAGCTTTACCGCGGCAGTCCCCGAGCGCCAGGCGTCTTTTTTTTTTTTAATCAGCAAAAGAGTTTATAAATTTATGTAAAACTTTTTGGGAATAATAAACCAGAGACAAATTCTGGTAAAATCGCATTTCTCCGCATGGTAGTCCCAAGAAACGGAACCCAGCAAATGCTGGTTGACAGACAGGGTGAGATATAGCCTTTACCACTATGTTTCTCAGGAGGGTGGTACGGTGCCATGTTGTTCTGTGCTAAGAAACGTTTTAATATTTAACAACATTTACTAATTTAGTTCTCTGTTTTTTTTTCATTTAATTTTAATAATAATTCCCACACAAGTATTGTAAAGTTTCGTACGATTAGAACTGCCCAACTTTACTTAGATACTTGCTAGCTTTAATTAAATTTTCTGTTCTAATAATTATTTTCACTACACTATCAAAATAAAATTAAAAAACTTAGATTATGAAATTAAAACTAAAAATGGGTAATGGTGTTTGAATACTTAAAAGAAATCAGTAAAGATCATAATTAACAACAAACTCAACTTGTTTTTCTTTTATTCTTTTTGTATTTGCAGCTTTTTGTTCAGTCATAAAACAATTTCAGTACTACTTCATATTAAAAAATGTACGAAACGCTTAAGCTATCAAAATAATCAGCTTAAATTAAAAACATACACATAAACATCCAACATCTAAGCCATCATACCAACCAGCTATGATAAAAAGAAAAAATAAATTAAATACACTAAACTGCAAATAAAACTAAACTAAAAGCAGCATGTGACAAAAAACTAATTCAATATATTGAAAAAAATACATACAAATAAATACAAACATATACATACATACATAGACAAACATGATGTAAAATGTTAGATAGATATCTATTTAATGAACTGTTATTAGAACAGATTTGAAAATTCAAAAACGAAAAACAGAGTTTAAAATAAAAAGTCGACTGACAAACAATTGATGCTCTAAAAAATTCAAAACTAGAAATTCATATTTCCTACAAAGTTACAAAATTCTATCTGAGTATAGTACATATGTATGTATGTACATATGTATACACATACAAGAGCAACAAGATAATCTAAATTTTTCTTTTTCTATATAAAAAAAAAATAAATAATAAATAAACAAAATACGGTGAAACACATTTATTTAAAATGAATTTTGAAAAATCCAGTCAAACTTTTAAAAGTGGCGGCACTGGCGGTGTAGTCGGCATCGGCAGCTTAAAAAATTTTTGGAATGATCACATTATGGAGCGTTTCATAAAAGCTAATCTTTTTATTATATGCTGTGTTGCTGCTGGTCTACTTTTGGTAAGTATTTTATTTTATTTTGTTTAATTTATATTTTTTACATTTCTAGCAAAATAAAATTGTACTATCATTCATTACTTTAAAAATATAATACAAAGCTCTCTTGAGCTTAAGAGAAAAATATGTTGCAAAAGCTCTGAGAGTAAGTTGAGCTTTCTCAAGCAGAATGGTAATGCAGTAATTTTATTAGCTGCTTCCAATAAGCGATAAAACTTCGTTTTAATCGAATTAATTAATTTCTGTCGAATTTTGACGGACCAAGTTAATTGTCTTTAGCCGCAAAAAGTCCTAGGATATATATATATTAAATGTTGTTGTAAATTAAATACATACATTTTTTGTGGGATTTATTATTAGTAAAATTTTACATATTTTTAACTATGAAATTAATCCTAAACGGCGTTTTAAGGCTTTACAATAGACGCTCGTAAATTAGAACTTTCGGAAAAACGAATTCTTTGAAAATTAGAACATACATACGTTTTTAATATGTTACAACAACTGACGGTTCTAATTTCAGAGGATTTTTGTTTTTTGAATAATTTTCTTTATAGCTTTTCTTTGGCTTTCACAAGTAAGAAAAAAAGCGAATATCATGTTACTTATTTAATTTTTTTTGCCCGTTTATTATTCTTCTTATTGCAGGAATTTAGAAATTCTCGAAAATTAGAACTAATTCAAGAATGAAGTGGTTCTACTTTACGAGCGTCTACTGTATATGATTTCTTGCTTTTAAATTGCGCTAAGAGGTGTCCTTGAAGATCTATAGTAGAATTTTATGAAAAATATATTTTTACATGATGAAAGGGAATTGTTGTTAAATTTAGTTCCCCTACAACACACTTATACCCTCTGCAAGAAACATGTGTAGTTATTAATTATCATTTGCAATGAATCGTGTTAATATTTGCTTATACAATTTTTTCTTATGTATTTTATTAGATTGTTTATTTAGGTGCATTTTCGTGTGAAGTATCATGGATTTTGGAAGCAAAAGGTGATTTACCCTATTCGGCATATATTTTATGTACGCAATACTTTGTGGTTTTTGTGGCAACAACAATCTTAATACATGGCTTAGTCACCGGCTTACCATGGGGCTTGTTTGCATGGTCGGTAGTTATAGGAATTCTTTCAATACCAGAATTGATATTTGTCATGATAATGACAACACAACATTGGGTAAGCGTATGAAGGAAAACTACAAATACCATAATATTTAATGATTTTACATTAGTTCTTTAAATAAAAATTTCGTAACTATTTTCTGTATTTCCTTCAGGGTCTGCAATCCGTTCATGGTCTAACCGAATTAATTGCATATTTGGTGCGTTTGATTATTAATTGTTTTGCTTTGATTTGTGTAATACCAACTGGATTAAGGTATGTGAAAATAATAATTTTACTATTTTTATTTAATAGTGCACCAAACTAATTTTCTTTTTTTCAATAGTTTTTAAGATTGTACATATTTTTTCTCTATCAATTACAATATGCTACCAAAGAAATAACAAATATGATCACTACTATCTTTTGAAATAAAAAAATGTGATGATCTTAATATTAAAAGAGTCGCAATTTATAATATTTATGCATTACATAAATATTTTTTTAACTTTTGGACATGAGCAAAAAGAGCCAATAGATTGAAATGCGTAGAGCGTATAAACGTAATATTTGTTATAAATATTTCTTGTCGCACAGTGTATCGTCCTTAGTAAATAGACAGCAAATAGTCTTTCAGATTTATGAATCTATGCAATAAACATGTTTGTGTCTTAAGTCTTTCATGTTTATATTTAAGCTTTTTCAAACGTTCGTTTCTTAAGTCTTTTTATTTGTCATTACAATAAGAAAGTTTGTATCTTAAATCTTTCATTGAGAAAATCTTGTTTCGTAAATCATTTAGATTTTCCTAAATTTACCAAAAAAAATTTTTAATTTTCTTTATTTTATTTTTAAGTATTTATTACTTGACCTTTTTCTTTTGTTTCAAATATTTCTTTAAAAAAAACAGGCCCTTTTTTCAATTGTTGACATTTTTTTTAGATTTGGATATGTGTGAATTTATACACTTTCTTAGTACTCACATACATATACATATGTTTAGACTAAATTCATTTTGTCACATGGATTATCGCTAGTGTAATTTCATGCAAAATCAAGTTCCTATTTTACGTCCATAATTTTGTATTTATGTAAATGTGGGAAAAGCTGTTAAAAAACAAACTGCTTCGAGTGGCTTCTTATATTAAAATGAGAAACTATAAACATCTTGTAAAAGCCATCAACGATATTTCTATGCGATTACATGAACAAAAAAAAAACGTTACTACAGACACATATCGTGTGAATGCATTTTATTGATTCTTATGTTACAATATTTTTTTTTTCTTTCTGTTAGATGGCGTCGTGAATCTCAAGTTCTCACTCAGTTGCAAGACTTAGCTACACGCCTGCAGCTTCAAACACCACCGCCCAGTGTTCCTATTACTAAAGCCGATTCTCGGCGCGCCAGTAAACGTTTACAAAATCAAAAAACGGCCTTTGAAAATGCCGGATTCCAAATAACTGAAACAACAAATAAGACCAGTATTAATGGTTCACAGGCCCAGGGTCTTAATGCGTTTGGTTCGCAAAATGAATTTAATGCCAGTATGTTTGCATTGCCATTTTTGCAACAATACGCTGCAGCACAAGGTGCTAATGTCAATAGAACAGGTAAGATATTTTTTTTATTTCTTAAATATTTGACTTGTCGTATAAAAATCCAAAAGCTTTTGATATGTATGTATACTTGTATATACATACATACATATGTATGTACTTAGACAGCAAACACATATAATACCTACATACCGTCTGAATTACTTTACACAGTACTTGAAATGGCATGAGTTCAATGCGCATCAGAAATGCTAGCAAAACTTTTTTTTATGTATTCAATGACTTTGTAATACTTTCGGGAGAGTAAACTATGAATTTGAAATGGATTATATCGGATTTTAAAATTCCGCTAAGTTACGCCCATTTGGAAGTCGGTTTTTTTTTTTTTTTTTTTGCTAGAACCAAACATTTTCACAGTAGTAATCAGCCCAATCAAAAATAATAATTCCACAGGAGTTTTCTCCCTTTCCCCATTCCTCCTATTATATTTGTACCATTTTTATCAGCCGTGTGAAAGCGAATAAAACTGAATGGGGAAAAAATTGTTATTCTGAATGGCTTTGAATTTAGTTTTTTCCCTAAAAATATTTTACTTAGAAAACATAAGGGAGTTCACATAAAAATGTAAGTAATTTTTTATAAAATAAAGTTTAAATAAATAAAAAAATATATTTAAAATGTTCAGTTAGGTCGAAGAGCACAAGTAAAGAGCAATTGCAACATCCGTTGGCTATTTCGTTCTTGGAATTTTTCTACAACACCAATTTGCTCCACAAGTGCTCGCATAGCTAAATTATTCATTTCTAATTTTTCTTTAAAATTTTTAAATGGGAAATTATTATTATTAGGCTTAAGTTCAGTTTTATTGCAATAATGAAAATTCAAATTATTATGAGTTTTTATTTTTGAAAAACATTAACATGTGCAATCAGTTAAGCAGAACCGATTTCAAGGCCGCTACACCTCTCATCAGCGTTCATTTGTCCATCTTTACAATTTTCGTATAGTGGATACTAATTGGGAAGAATATCAACTATTTAACCAAGTTTTCAACAGAAATAGAATACGATAATTAATTTAATTCATTTTTATTATATTTTTACATATTGAAACAAGTTTGGTTAGTCCGTTATACTCAAAGTATTTTATTTTACAATTATTAAAATTAAATGTCAATAAACAAAACTGCTGGCTTCAAAATTCAGTGATGCTACTTTTTAACTTTTTTGTTCCCGCGGAATTTATAATTGGAGGAAATTTTTCTCGAGAAAAGTATTTTCCGTGGGAGAGAAATTCCTAGGGAATATTCGTGATTGGGCTGAATATCTAACAAAAAAAAAAAAAAACTTAATTTATTTATCAATTAAAAATTGCAACACAAATATAAATATTATAGCAAATTCATTTACCGAACATACTCTGTGGTAATTATCGCACCTGACACACACCAGTCAGAAATCCTAACGCACTAGTAGTCACTTTTTTATATTTAATTAGCTCCATTATTATTTATTTTATTTTAGGAAATCGGGCTCAGTCTCTTATGGACCTCAGGTGTACTCTGCCTGGGCTCTACAATCCACGTTATGTGATTGAGAATAGCGATGAGAAGAATGGCAAATATTTCAATATAACCATAGATGATTTGAAAAATAATCTACAAGATACACAAAAACAACAGCCGCCTTCTCTAATCGGTTCGACTTCAAATGATCCCATTTACTGTTCGATTGAACCCAAACAGCCGTCGCCGCCACAACAAAGATGTCAACAGCCTCAACAACGTGAGCCCATGGCACTCCCAACACATGTTCACGCAACCAAACAAGCTCCAACGGCAAAATTATCTCGTAATTGTATATCTTTGGAAAATCTGGATGGCATAAGTAAAGTGCAAAATGATTTGGCCGCTTATGGCAATAATTTATTGCAGAACTACAATCAACAGCAGCAATACTATTTGGCCATGTTGGGTTATATTCAGCAACATCAACAACAGCGTCCACAGCTTCAATTGCCTTATAGCAGTAATTTAAATATATATAGAAGACCGGGAAGTCAAACAAGTCTCACACCATCCGCTTATTCAGGAGCGGCTTCTGTCCCATTGGCACAACAGTTCCAAAGGCGTAATTCACAACAATTACAATATTATGGTGGTTTTGGTTATGCCAACTATACAAACCCTTATATAACTGCCAATAGTAAATTGTCTTTGGGCAATGAATCTGACGATTATCGCAAATATCGCGATGTGGCCTTATGAGTATAAAATAGTATCTAATTATGAATGAAATATTAAAAAAAAAAAAAAAACAGACGTATAATAAGTTTAAGGTGCTACAATAATGAGAGTGTAATTTCCAGTCATTAATTTTCTTTTTTGTTTAAATAACTATACACTTGATTAGCTTATTCTAACTAAATCGATCATTTCAAAAACTCTACATACATTTAAGCTTAAATGGGAGTAATTCATTAAAGTGACGCAATTAATTGTAGATTTCATTAGCATTGATTTATAAATTGTGTTAATTAAATTTTGTGGCATTACCATTATTTTGATCAATTCTGATTTAATTCTTTTTAATTAAATGAAAATCATAATAATTAACTAATGCTTCAAATTGCTCTAAGTAAGTAATTATTAGTATAGAATATAGTTTCACACATCATATAGAAACGATTTTGACAAAGCTTACAGCAAAAAAATATTTATTCGTGAAAGTGATATTTTGCTAAAATCGCTGCTGATGTGGGAGAATTGTACGAATGGTATAAAAAAAGAGATCTCAAAAATTGCATTGCATTAAGCTGTTATTTTTTTTTTATTTTACATGTAAAATTACCATTAATTAATTGCAAATGAATTATAAAATTTTGATAATTTCTCTATGAACATTAAAAAAATATTACATAATATATAGAATACGGACGATTGTGTCGTCGGAGAGATGTAATAATGGCCAGTTTTTTACTTCATATTTAAGTATGTAAAAAGTTAATTTTTATTAAAATTTATGTTGTATTTAAAAAGATTCCATTTTTTCAGTGAGTAATTAAAGTTCTTCTTTAATTACGATGTAAAATAAAAAATTTTCCACAAATTTCCCTAAAGAACAGCTGACTAGAACAAAAAAAAAAAGAAATTCCAAATAAATTTAATTTTATTTTAGCTGAAAATAAGAATAATAAAGAACTACTGAAATGTTTTAAAATAATAAAAGAAGAAATAAAAAAAACTTGCAAAATGATTAAAAGGATAGTAGCGACAAAACAAGACAAAATTTTATGCAATTTGCCAGCAGCTACAAATATTTTATTGGCTTTATTTTATATAAGAACAACAAGCAGTCAAAAACATATGGAAATTCGTAAATCTTAATTATTATTTAAATACACAAGGTTGTTCATTTAATTATTAATTAAGTACTTTTTTAAATATGCAGTCAAAAACACAATTTGGTATTTAATTACAACTTAAAAATAATTATAACTTAAATATCAAGTCAAAAATTGGCCCTGATAATACTTTTAAAAATCGCCAAAACTATAAGAAATGATGAAAACTTAGTAAAAGTTGAAAAAATCTACATAATTAAAAAAAAAATTCACAACTTAATCATAATTAAAAATTAAAAAAATGTTTCTTACTTTAGGGATAATTTTAATTTTTGAATTTGGGGTAATTTCTCCTATAATATATAAATTAAAAATTGCCACAAAATAGTAAAAGAAATTATAGTATTCCAAAAAACTCTTTGTATTAAAAAGTACAGTTTAAGAAAAGTATTAGTAAGTAAGTCGACGTTGCTCGAAATTCCATGGAGGAGAGAAAGCACAATGAGAGAGAAAGTTCTTGCGCCAAACAATTGTCCAATTAAACTAAGTCCCAAAATAAGGGTTAAATAAATTCCAAAAACTTTGTATGGTTTTCGATTTCGCGGTGAATCACCGGCAAAGCAGTCTTTGGTACGTCGGGAAATACCATGGTAGAGAAAATCCTTAATCCCTGCCGGCAACCGTCGACGCGGAAAATATTTTTTAATATAAATCAAATATTTTTAAATTTGTGAATAATTTCCAAAAACGGAACTGCTTACTAAAGAGCAGGCCTACGGCCGGGCTTAGGTATTTTCTCCACTTTGGTATATCCCGACAGGACGATGATTACTAAAGATTTTCTGCATTGCATTTGGGTTGTTAGGTCACAATGAAATAATTGCCTAATGGAAGGCAGAAAATCTTTAGTACCATCGCAGTTTCGGAAAATACCATGGTTCAGAAAAGCCTTAACCTCTGCCGAAAGCCGCCTATTTTAGGAACACCTTAGTAAGCAGTGCACATATTAATTTTTGGTTTAGGACCATTTGTAATAAATCAGTTTGGGCCCATTTTTCATTTTAGCTTGTAAGTTTAGTATTTTCATAAAATGAAAAATTATACCAGATTGAAAATGAAAAACGGCTTCAAAATATAAAATTAAAATATGGCCACAAAGTTTGTATTGTTGTTTGTAATACAAAAATTTCGGCCATTTTTGTTGAGATCAATTTTTCGTGGAGCCAAAACTTTTTTCATTATAATTTATTAAATATTGAAAATAAACCAAATGAAAATGAAAAACTTCCATAACACGGTTTTCTATATCATTTATTTTTTGTGTGTTTTGTATATATATACATACGAGTACATACGAGTACATATATAATTTTTTTTCTATAGACCCAAGCATTCTTTTTTTTCAATATTAATTTCTAAAACTTGTTTCGTAATATTATGGGCTTCAAAACTGGTTTGCCTGTAAGTGATACAGTTTTTATTGATTTTTGTATTGTTGTATGTGGGGTTTTCGAAAGGATCGATTCAATATTTTAGATCATGTTTTATACTAATGTACTTTCTGAATTTCTTTTATTAATAATCAAAAATCTTGTTTTTAACACTGTGTTTTTTTTGCGCTAAAAATAGTTATACCCGTATACATAAAAAACCCGTAAATAAACAAATATAATCGCATTAAATTTTAAACGTTAGCCAAAGATCAAAAACTAACTCAAGTTAAAAACCAACAAATAGTTTATTACAATCAATTTAAAGCTGAAGAAGATGACGAAGTAAAGAAAATACAAACAAAAGTTGAAAATGTTACTAAGATGAAATTGTAAATTTATTTTAATATTGTATCTTATATATTATTATTATTATTTTCCTTTTTTTTTAATTTAAAATTCATTTAATACAACGATTGTTTTACTTAATTTAAGATTATCTAAAGAAACTGATTTGTAAATACTCGTTAAAACTATGTAATTTTAAAATAAAAACTCAATTCGTTATACGAATCGCAATGCACTTTCGTTTCGTTTTGTCTCATTTGATAACGATTAATAACGGGTGTTTTTTATAGAGTGACACAAGTTTAAATCATAATAAAACAAAGAAATATAATTTTTATATCAATGAAACGGGCTTAATTGGAAAGAAAATTTTATGAAATTAAATGTTTAAATATGATTTCTTCCATGTGGCGGCCACTGCTGGCGCGTAGAAGGCGCAATCTGAAACACCAATTTTCAACAACTTTTCGCAGCATTTGCGTCCGTATTTCGCCGATAACTCTTCGGATGTTAATTTCCAGGTTTTCAATTGTTTGTGGTTTATCGACGTAGACAAGTGGCTTAACATAACCCCAGAGAAAATAATCTAATGGGGTTAAATCACACGATCTTGGTGGGTCATTACGTGAAATTAATTTTTCATCAAAAGTTTCTTTGAGTAAATCAATGCACGATGAGTTTGACGAATAGAACAATTATTTTGATTAAAAATTTCAACAATTTGCACGCGTTGTTCTAGTGTAAGTCGATTCATAATGAAATTTCAAAGCAAACTAAACAAAAAGTAACTATCAGATGTTAAATAAAGCTCAAATAAAGCAGTGATGCCAACTCAAAGTTGTGACACTCTATAAAAAAACACCCTTAATATAGATTTAGAAATTATTTTGATTAAATTTATAATAAATCAGCTAGCGGATTATCATCTAGTGTTTTCGATTTAGAGATTTCGGTTACGGGTCCAGTTGCCTTAGACGTTGATGGTGCTTTAACATTTTTCGTATTTGGTGCTAAAAGAAAAATTTTAATAATAAATTTAATTGTGTAGACTTAAAGGCCGCAACGGTCACACCTACGGAATTTTTTTAAAACAATATAATTTTTCCAATTAGGTGCTGTTTCCACAAGACGGACGAAAGTTTGTATCGAAATCAAAAAAAAAAAAAATATGAGTAATTTTCATAAAAATTGTACTCTCAAATTATTCATCCTTATTGTGGAAACAACACCTAAGTGGAAAAAAGTATAAAAATTCACTCACAAAAGACAAAAAATTTATCATAAAACGTATTTATATCATATTTTTTTATTTTGGTTGGAAGAATTCAATTTATTTTACAACAAACACATTAATGTGACAATTAAATTAAATCACACTTTTATACGACATCTTGAAAAATTTTAATTATGTATTTGGAAATATACATATACATATATACATATATTGTAATATCTTCATTTATTTGTATATATAATCCAATATCAGAACCGATATTTTATTTTTTTTTTTATTTTCAATACGAAACATCTTAAGAAAAATAAATACATTTCAGTCCAACACCCAAGTCTCTAGCTCTTCCAGTGTCTTTGGAAAATCGATTTCACGTACAGGCAGACGGACAGATAGACGGACATGGCTCATTCAACTTCCATATCTATAAGGATTCAGAATATATATACTATATGGACCTCATATACTTAAATATTGTGGAAACTACACAAGTAGTGACAAACCTATAAATACCCTTACAATTTTTGGTAAAGGGTATACAAAATAGCATAACATCAATCTGGGGATTTTGGGAAAAGGTATTTCCCGTTTAGACCTAATTTAGATCTGTAAAACATTGTTACTTAAGGGGTCTTCTGAAGCAGCGACGATAGCGTACACGCATTGCGAACCTATTAAATTCGTTTAATTTAGTTTTGGTCATGCTGGTGTTTCTTATTTACAAATACAACTAAAGTTTTGTTTTTGACACCATTGGTTTACACATTTATTCATTTTAAATTAGCGACAGATACACAATATAAGATTATTAAATTCGTTCGAGTATGGGAAAGTTTTTTCGACTTTGTACTGAACTTTGAAGTAAAAATAATGTACAAATAATAAAATCGCATTCCTTCAGACATTTATCAACTACAATAATATATTTACATACATCTATACATACATGTACTTACCATTTGTTGTTGCTAATTTTGCAATAGCACCACCAAACAAGTCATCTTCATCACTGTCTAAATCACTAAAAAGGCTTGTGTTTGTTTTCGTTGCAGCTTTTGGTACACTCTTCTTCAAACCACTTTTAGGCGTCGTATTTTTCGTTAAACTACTAGAAGAGGCAAGAAAATCGCCACTTTCACTCTCACTATTGTCAAATAAAGAAGATTGCGATGGAGGTTTAGTTTGAGTTTTTGGCGCAGATTTACTTGAAGCTTTCTTATTAGAAATTTTAGTAGCTGAAAGGCTTCCAAACAAATCATCACTGTCGGTCTCGGAATCCGTAAATATTTTAGCATTAGTGTTTTTCGATGTTTGAATAGGAGCTTTCGGCGTATCCGTTGAAGTGATTTTTCCACCATGTAGACCAGCTACGTTATATTCTTCATCAGTTTCGCTATCCAAAAATGATTTAAATTGAGCTTTCGCCTTGATGTTTCTCTCCTTATTTGTGGTGAAACTTGTTGGCTGCTTTAATGTTGCTTTAAATAAATCATTATCATCATCATCTTCACTATCCAAAAAAGATTTCAATTGGTTTGTTTTCAATTGATTCGGTGTTTTTACTTTTGATGTTTCAATGACATGTGTTGTTTGATTATTTTTGTGTTCTTTTGCTGTAGTTTCACAGGATGCAACCTCACTAGTAAATGCTGATCCTATGGATTGCGACTCTTTTGATTGCAGTCTTGTAGTTTCTTTTATGATTTCAATATCTGTGTTATGTGTGTAAAAAAGCGACGAGGAGCTGGCGGTATTTCCCTCGCAGTTATCTAAAGAAGATTTTCCAGCTATATTTTTACTATTTTCTTTGACTTGTTTTGATATGTTCGAATCTAAAATATTTGACGTTTTCATATGTTTAAAGAAATCATCATCATCTTCTTCTTCAGCATCAAAAAGTAATGACGTCGCTTCATGTTTAGATTTCGTTTTTATTTTAATTTCTTTAAAATTATTTGATGTTTTATCGTTATTTTTAATATTAATGTCTTGTACAAATTTAGAATCGTCTTGATGTTTTTGCTCAAATAATTTAGATGTTGATAATGTTACATTTAAATTATCATTGAGTTTGTCTTTAAAGTTTTGCTTCTGCTCTTCTGGGGAATTATTTAGTTCCTTTTTCAGTGAAGATCCCTGTGGAATGCTTGTTTTTGTGTGAGTTTTTATTTCTTGGATGTCATTACGATTTTCATTTTGTGTTTCACTTTTATGCTCATCATCAGTCCACGGTTTTTGCTGTTCAATTAAGGTTTTACGATAACTTTCTTGCCTGGCCCTTCGAGTAGAAGGTCTTCTGGCAGCCGGTCCTTTAGCACGATTTTTAGTAACATTAGGTAAAATGTGTTTAGTTTCAGCAGTTCTAAGAGTTTCATTTTCACCTACATATGCTTTTCGAATATCTGGATCTGGTTTTCTATCATCATTTACTGTATTTGATTTTAGATTATCCTCTTTAGCTTTGCGTAAGATATTATTAGCTCCTGGCAAGAGAGCTTGTATGTTTATATTTATATTGGGCATTTGCAATTTTGATACCGGACGTCTGTTTGGAAATTCTGAAGCACTCTTATCAGCAGTTTCAAACATTTTCGTTTTATGATGTACATTTATTATATCTTTCTTGTCATCAGGTACTTGGTGATCAGTTACATCTTTGCTGGAAGAAATTGACACCGCATTCATGTTTGTAATTTTATTTTCCGTGTGCTGTTGATTTAATGCCATTAATGTTTCACTGAAATCATCATAAAAAACACTATGTAATCGTTTTGTTTGATTCACATTTGGAACCAGACTCGATGTACTATCACTACCAGCAGCATCATCATCGGGAGGTATATCACTAAACAATTGTAAACCGGTATAAAAGTTATCTGTTGTATCTGTTTGATTGTTGCTAGTATTAGCTGCAGGTACTTTGGGTAATTCAGGCTCATAAATATCATTTTCTAAATCAATGGTATTGTAATTGCTATTTAGGGTACTTGGAGTTTTTGTAAGTGTTTCGAAAAATTCATCATCGTCATCATCAGGAGGTTCATCTGAGAATAAAACTGAGTTAAAATCATATTTATTGGATGTATATGGTTTATGGGTAACATTTTCATGAACTGGCGCTAATGTTTCCGATGTTAGGGGAAGAGATTTATTGATCTTTAATTCTTCTTCGGGTTGTATAGTGTTCTCTTGGCTTGGCAATTCAGAAATGTTGTAGTCATCATCATCTAAATTGTTATCAGTGTAAAGTGACTCAGTATCTACTTCGTGTTTAGTTATCTTTGAGGTTATTTCTTCTACAATGTTATTGCCTTTTCCAACAACATGTTGTGTCTCGTTCTGATCTTTTCTATGTAAGAAGTTATTACCTTTACATTGAATTTCAGTTATTTTATTAACATCATCTCCTTTGGTGACCATTAATTGATTTTCCCCACTTTGATCTGCAGCATCTTTAGTTGTTGTTTTTTGTTGGGAAGTCTCTTCGGTATTTTTCGATTTTGTTGAAAAAATATCATCTGCTTCATCTAAATCATCAAATAGATTTATTTTCTTGGATATTTTATGTGAATTTAAATTATGAGTATTATTTGAATCTTTAAATTCATTCACATAATCCTTTACCGTTTCCTTAACAACTGGTTCATTTAATAAGTTTGTAACTGTCACGGAAGTGTTGGCTTGTTGTGTAACATCGACCATTCTCGGACTTTGTTTTGGGACAGAATTTTTTGTTTTAAAAAGTAAATCATCATCATTGTCTTCAGTTTCATCAAATATATTTAGAGTTTTTTTATTAGAAGTTGCATTAAAACTAAAAGCATTATTGCCATAATCGCTATTATCAGTTTGGGGTAATTTTGAGTTGGCGATTGTTGTGGGCTCATGAATTTTATTATCAAATAGTAAAGTTTTTGCTAGGGAACTTTTTGTTGATTCTTTAGGAGATGATTTTTTGACAAAAGCATTTAAAAAATCATCATCATCGTCGCTATCATCGAAAAGTGACTTGGAAGTTTTATCAACCATTGAAGTTTTATTTGTAACAAGTGAGTTTTCTTTGATTTTAGTTCTTTCAAAGTCATTATCTTTAGCTAAAACCGATAATAAATCATCGTTACTTGTCTTGTCCTCATCGTCATCAAACAGATTGACGGTTTTTCGCTTAGTATTTTGATTAGAAAACATAGAAGACGTGGCAGACGGGATAACATCGTCTGGCAGTTCGGCAAATAAGTCCACAAATGGTGGTGGTGCGTCAGTTTTAAAAACTGAAGGTTTTTCTTTGTTAATCGTTCGATTTTCCTCCGGTACTGGTGCAATATTTGTAGCCGATGATACCGATGAAGATGTTGCAGATTCTAGATCTTCTAGTGGCTCTGCAAATAAGTCCACAAATTTTTGAGTTTGCTTTTTATGGCGCAAAACATTTTCCCTGGTATCCGGTATTGCTTTAGCTGTTGTTTGAGATGAATTTTTAGAGATTATCGAATTTATACTTTCTGATCTTTGAGTTAAATTTTCTTTAGGTTTTGTATTTTGTAAAGATTTTTTAGCCAGCAAAGAGGATGTTGTAGATATTGAGGATGATTCACTTATAGTAGCTTTAGTTTTGGCAGCATTAATGGGTACAGGTGTTCCTGGATATAAAGGTTGCGATCCTCGTAGTGATGAAGCATTTTTAACCTCAATATTTGTATTCAAATTATCATTATCTATGGAATTACTAGAGGCCCATTCTGTGTTAGACTCAAATGACTCATTGTCATCTACGTGTGAAGTTGAGGATGATGCGGAAAATGCTTCAGATAGTTCATCACCTGAATAGCTATTTTCCTGTTGATTTTCATAAAGTCCAACATGCCATTTGGAATGCCAATCTTTTGACCCAAAAATGTAAGGCAAAGGTCTGTCATTGTATGGGTTTATGGGTTGATAAATACATCTGTAAACAAATTTTATTCCTTTAATAATTAAAAGTCTGTAGTTAAACAGTAGCAGAAATATAGCAGGCACAAGGGGGAGACAGTTTCAAACATGATGGTTAGTTAAGATCTACAGATGTCTCATAATAAATGACAAATTTTAAAATATATATTTTTGCAGACTTCTCAAACAAAGTATGTATATAAATACAATTTCTTTAACTGATTAATCAATAAAATATTTATTTAGTTCTTGTATGTTAGCATAAATATATGCATTTTATTAGCGCTAACTCATCAGTAGACATTTTGAAAAGTCACATGTCCAGCATACAGTAAATAACATTTAAAAATAAAAAATATTACAAAATATCTCAAATAATAAAGTTACACTTTTTTAAACTAATTTAGAGGTTTTTAGCAAATCTTTATTGTTACAATAGTTGTTAAACTATGTATGTACATGATTTGAGCTAACGATATGTAAAGGGTGGTTAAATTTTAAGGGCCAATGTTGAATGTGGGCTCATGAATTGACTTACCGTTAAGCAGTAACATTCACACGTCAACATTTGCTGATGATACAGCTTTTCTAAGCGTTCATGAAAGCCATGTAGAAGCTTCCCGCAACTTACAAGAATATATATCCAAAGTGGAAAAATGGCTCAAACAATGGCGTATAAAAGTTAACGAGCAGAAATGTGCACACGTCACTTTTACGTTGCGCAGGGAAACATGCCCGCCTATAAAAATTAACACCGAGACTATACTGCAACACACTGTAGTAAAATATCTAGGCGTTCATATAGATCGTCGTTTAACATGGAAATCGCATATAGACGCAAAGTTAACACAAATAAAATTAAAAGCAGCCCAAAAGAATTGGCTTATTGGAAGAAATTCTATACTAAGCCTAGATTGCAAACTTCTATTATACAACGCGATCCTGAAACCAATATGGTCCTATCGAATCCAGTTATGGGGCACTGCCTCAGCATCGAATGTCGAAAGGATTCAAAGGCGACAGAATAAAATTCTACGTACAATAACAGCAGCCCCCTGGTATGTCAGAAACCATCGAATTCATAAAGATCTAGACGTTCCGTTAGTGAAGACAGTATTTTCAAAACACGCGAAAAAATATATAAAAAAACTTGAGTTGCACCCAAATCCACTTGCGCGCAATATTCTTCATTATAGAGGCCACACCCGGCTGAAAAGAAGGGATACTCTTTTTCTCAGCCGTTCACAAGAGATGTAAAACAACAAAAATTAACCGTTGAAATTAAAAATTTTGTTTAGCATTGGCTAAACTTATATTTAATATTTTTAGATTTAAGATTTGAAAAACTTGTTAATAATTTAATCTATAATTGAATATTCAATAAATAATAAAATTATAAAAAAAAAAAAAAATTTGGTTCATTTTAATATACATAGATTAAATTTTATTTACAGTTAATAATTTAAAAACTCTTACGACAACATTCATAAAAAAGTTATTTGTTGTTGCATTTGTTATAAGGTTTTATTTAAAGTTTATAAATAATAAAACAAAATAGCAATTCATTAGTACATATGTATATAATAAAATTATAAATTTTGGTAATTTTAATAAGTAATTTTTGATAACTCTTATGTAAAATTTAAATTTAAAATTAAAGTTAAAATTTTTTGGATATATATTTCTTTACAAGCTCTTCTGACGGATTCTAATGTTCCAAATTAGCTTCAAACCAATTTCATGCTGAAATCATCAGGGTGGTTATGAAAACAAAAAAAAATCTGACATAATTCTGATTCGAACATAATTCGATTTCTGTAATACCAAAACCAATTTAATGTCGATTTCAATTCTGATTCTGACAGCAATCGGATTCCATAACAACCCTGTATATCTTCACAAATATTAACTTTCATTATTTCAGTGTTAATTTTGTATCTTTTGAAATTTTCAACCGATTGAAGAATTTTAAAATGGAAATGGAAGCTAGACACATTGGACAAATCATGGCAATAGTGGCTTCTTAACTAAAAAACTTTTTTTGAGCAATTTATACAAAAAGTCCAAAAATGTGCTATTTTTTGGTTCACTTGAATAAAGGCACTTTATTATTTTTTTATTATTTTTAAAGTAAGCGATGATTTTTTTAGGGAGCGTTTGTTTATTACAATGCATTGGCCCTTAATACTTATTGAGTATGTAAGTCCGATTTCTCAATTGTATTTGAAAATTTTGAAAATTAAAGTTTATGTAAATTTTGATGAGCTCTACGGGAATTTGGCCATTTGTGGGCACATTTTTGTTTGGCACTCATTTGGACCAATGGGAAGTTAAAGCCAAGAATTCATACTTATTGACTATGTAAGTCCGATTTCTCAATTGTATTTGAGAATTTTTTATAAAATTTTTAAAATTTAAATTGCTTAAATTTTTGATGATCTCTGAGAGAATTTTGCCATTTGAGGACACATTTTTGTTTGTCACTCATTTGGACCAATGGGAAATTAAAGCCAAGAATCCATACTATGTAAGTCCGATTTCTCAATTGTATTTGTATTATGTAAATTTTGTATGATCTCTACGGGAATTTAGCTATTTGTGGGCACATTTTTGTTTGTCACTCATTTGGACCAATGGGAAATTAAAGCCAAGAATGCATACTTATTGACTATATAAGCCCGATTTCTCAATTGTATCTGAGAATTTTTCTATAAAATTCTGAAGATAAAAATTTATGTAAATTTTTTATGATCTCTACGGGAATTTTGCTATTTGTGGGCACATTTTTGTTTGTCACTCATTTGGACCAATGGGAAATTAAAGCCAAGAATCCATACTTATTGAATATGTAAGCCCGATTTCTCAATTGTATTTGAGAATTTTTCTATAAAATTCTGAAGATTAAAATTTATGTAAATTTTGTATGATCTCTACGGGAATTTTGCTATTTGTGGGCACATTTTTGTTTGTCACTCATTTGGACCAATGGGAAATTAAAGCCAAGAATCCATACTTATTGACTATGTAAGTCCGATTTCTCAATTGTATTTGAGAATTTTTCTATAAAATTCTGAAGATTAAAATTTATGTAAATTTTGTATGATCTCTACGGGTATTTTGCTATTTGTGGGCACATTTTTGTTTGTCACTCATTTGGACCAATGGGAAATTAAAGCCAAGAATCCATACTTATTGAATATGTAAGCCCGATTTCTGAATTGTATTTGAGAATTTTTCTATAAAATTCTGAAGATTAAAATTTATGTAAATTTTGTATGATCTCTACGGGAATTTTGCTATTTGTGGGCACATTTTTGTTTGTCACTCATTTGGACCAATGGGAAATTAAAGCCAAGAATCCATACTTATTGACTATGTAAGTCCGATTTCTCAATTGTATTTGAGAATTTTTCTATAAAATTCTGACGATTAAAATTTATGTAAATTTTGTATGATCTCTACGGGAATTTTGCTATTTGTGGGCACATTTTTGTTTGTCACTCATTTGGACCAATAAGAAATTAAAGCCAAGAATCCATACTATGTAAGTCCGATTTCTCAATTGTATTTGAGAATTTTTCTATAAAATTCTGAAGATTAGAATTTATGTAAATTTTGTATGATCTTTACGGGAATTTTGCTATTTGTGGGCACATTTTTGTTTGTCACTCATTTGGACCAATAAGAAATTAAAGCCAAGAATCCATACTATGTAAGTCCGATTTCTCAATTGTATTTGAGAATTTTTCTATAAAATTCTGAAGATTAGAATTTATGTAAATTTTGTATGATCTCTACGGGAATTTTGCTATTTGTGGGTACATTTTTGTTTGTCACTCATTTGGACCAATGGGAAATTAAAGCCAAGAATCCATACTTATTGACTATGTAAGCCCGATTTCTCAATTGTATTTGAGAATTTTTCTATAAAATTCTGAAGATTAAAATTTATGTAAATTTTGTATGATCTCTACGGGAATTTTGCTATTTGTGGGCACATTTTTGTTTGTCACTCATTTGGACCAATGGGAAATTAAAGCCAAGAATCCATACTTATTGACTATGTATGCCCGATTTCTTAATTGTATTTGAGAATTTTTCAATAAAATTCTGAAGATTAAAATTTATGTAAATTTTGTATGATATCTAAGAGAATTTTGCATTTGTGGGCACATTTTTGTTTGTCACTCATTTGGACCAATGGGAAATTAAAGCCAAGAATCCATACTTATTGACTATGTAAGCCCGATTTCTCAATTGGTTTTGAGAATTTTTCTATAAAATTCTGAAGATTAAAATTTATGTAGATTTTGTATGATATCTAAGAGAATTTTGCATTTGTGGGCACATTTTTGTTTGTCACTCATTTGGACCAATAAGAAATTAAAGCCAAGAATCCATACTTATTGACTATGTAAGCCCGATTTCTCAATTGTATTTGAGAATTTTTCTATAAAATTCTGAAGATTAAAATTTATGTAAATTTTGTATGATATCTAAGAGAATTTTGCATTTGTGGGCACATTTTTGTTTGTCACTCATTTGGACCAATGGGAAATTAAAGCCAAGAATCCATACTTATTGACTATATAAGACCGATTTCTCAATTGTATTTGAGAATTTTTCTATAAAATTCTGAAGATTAAAATTTATGTAAATTTTGTATGATATCTAAGAGAATTTTGCATTTGTGGGCACATTTTTGTTTGTCACTCATTTGGACCAATAAGAAATTAAAGCCAAGAATCCATACTTATTGACTATGTAAGCCCGATTTCTCAATTGTATTTGAGAATTTTTCTATAAAATTCTGAAGATTAAAATTTATGTAGATTTTGTATGATATCTAAGAGAATTTTGCATTTGTGGGCACATTTTTGTTTGTCACTCATTTGGACCAATGGGAAATTAAAGCCAAGAATCCATACTTATTGACTATATAAGACCGATTTCTCAATTGTATTTGAGAATTTTTCTATAAAATTCTGAAGATTAAAATTTATGTAGATTTTGTATGATATCTAAGAGAATTTTGCATTTGTGGGCACATTTTTGTTTGTCACTCATTTGGACCAATGGGAAATTAAAGCCAAGAATCCATACTTATTGACTATATAAGACCGATTTCT
This sequence comes from Lypha dubia, assembly GCA_947311025.1. Lineage (NCBI taxonomy): Eukaryota > Metazoa > Arthropoda > Insecta > Diptera > Tachinidae > Lypha > Lypha dubia. The sequence continues at coordinate 56,668,783 of OX371264.1, forward strand.
CAATTGTATTTGAGAATTTTTCTATAAAATTCTGAAGATTAAAATTTATGTAAATTTTGTATGATATCTAAGAGAATTTTGCATTTGTGGGCACATTTTTGTTTGTAACTCATTTGGACCAATGGGAAATTAAAGCCAAGAATCCATACTTATTGACTATGTAAGCCCGATTTCTCAATTGTATTTGAGAATTTTTCTATAAAATTCTGAAGATTAAAATTTATGTAAATTTTGTATGATATCTAAGAGAATTTTGCATTTTTGGGCACATTTTTGTTTGTCACTCATTTGGACCAATGGGAAATTAAAGCCAAGAATCCATACTTATTGACTATGTAAGCCCGATTTCTCAATTGTATTTGAGAATTTTTCTATAAAATTCTGAAGATTAAAATTTATGTAAATTTTGTATGATCTCTACGGGAATTTTGCTATTTGTGGGCACATTTTTGTTTGTCACTCATTTGGACCAATGGGAAATTAAAGCCAAGAATCCATACTTATTGACTATATAAGTCCGATTTCTCAATTGTATTTGAGAATTTTTCTATAAAATTCTGAAGATTAAAATTTATGTAAATTTTGTATGATATCTAAGAGAATTTTGCATTTGTGGGCACATTTTTGTTTGTCACTCATTTGGACCAATGGGAAATTAAAGCCAAGAATCCATACTTATTGACTATGTAAGTCCGATTTCTCAATTGTATTTGAGAATTTTTCTATAAAATTCTGAAGATTAATATTTATGTAAATTTTGTATGATCTCTACGGGAATTTTGCTATTTGTGGGCACATTTTTGTTTGTCACTCATTTGGACCAATGGGAAATTAAAGCCAAGAATCCATACTTATTGACTATATAAGTCCGATTTCTCAATTGTATTTGAGAATTTTTCTATAAAATTCTGAAGATTAAAATTTATGTAAATTTTGTATGATCTCTACGGGAATTTTGCTATTTGTGGGCACATTTTTGTTTGTCACTCATTTGGACCAATGGGAAATTAAAGCCAAGAATCCATACTTATTGACTATGTATGTCCGATTTCTTAATTGTATTTGAGAATTTTTCTATAAAATTCTGAAGATTAATATGTATGTAAATTTTGTATGATCTCTACGGGAATTTTGCTATTTGTGGGCACATTTTTGTTTGTCACTCATTTGGACCAATGGGAAATTAAAGCCAAGAATCCATACTTATTGACTATGTATGTCCGATTTCTCAATTGTATTTGAGAATTTTTCTATAAAATTCTGAAGATTAATATTTATATAAATTTTGTATGATCTCTACGGGAATTTTGCATTTGTGGGTACATTTTTGTTTGTCACTCATTTGGACCAAAGGGAAATTAAAGCCAAGAATCCATACTTATTGACTATGTATGTCCGATTTCTCAATTGTATTTGAGAATTTTTCTATAAAATTCTGAAGATTAATATTTATGTAAATTTTGTATGATCTCTACGGGAATTTTGCTATTTGTGGGCACATTTTTGTTTGTCACTCATTTGGACCAATAAGAAATTAAAGCCAAGAATCCATACTATGTAAGTCCGATTTCTCAATTGTATTTGAGAATTTTTCTATAAAATTCTGAAGATTAGAATTTATGTAAATTTTGTATGATCTCTACGGGAATTTTGCTATTTGTGGGTACATTTTTGTTTGTGACTCATTTGGACCAATGGGAAATTAAAGCCAAGAATCCATACTTATTGACTATGTATGTCCGATTTCTCAATTGTATTTGAGAATTTTTCTATAAAATTCTGAAGATTAATATTTATATAAATTTTGTATGATCTCTACGGGAATTTTGCTATTTGTGGGTACATTTTTGTTTGTGACTCATTTGGACCAATGGGAAATTAAAGCCAAGAATCCATACTTATTGACTATGTATGTCCGATTTCTCAATTGTATTTGAGAATTTTTCTATAAAATTCTGAAGATTAATATTTATATAAATTTTGTATGATCTCTACGGGAATTTTGCATTTGAGGACACATTTTTGTTTGTCACTCATTTGGACCAATGGGAAATTAAAGCCAAGAATCCATACTATGTAAGTCCGATTTCTCAATTGCATTTGAGAATTTTTCTATAAAATTCTGAAGATTAAAATTTATGTAAATTTTGTATGATCTCTACGGGAATTTTGCATTGGTGGGCACATTTTTGTTTGTCACTCATTTGGACCAATGGGAAATTAAAGCCAAGAATCCATACTTATTGACTATGTATGTCCGATTTCTCAATTATATTTGAGAATTTTTCTATAAAATTCTGAAGATTAATATTTATGTAAATTTTGTATGATCTCTACGGGAATTTTGCTATTTGTGGGCACATTTTTGTTTGTCACTCATTTGGACCAATAAGAAATTAAAGCCAAGAATCCATACTATGTAAGTCCGATTTCTCAATTGTATTTGAGAATTTTTCTATAAAATTCTGAAGATTAGAATTTATGTAAATTTTGTATGATCTTTACGGGAATTTTGCTATTTGTGGGCACATTTTTGTTTGTCACTCATTTGGACCAATAAGAAATTAAAGCCAAGAATCCATACTATGTAAGTCCGATTTCTCAATTGCATTTGAGAATTTTTCTATAAAATTCTGAAGATTAAAATTTATGTAAATTTTGTATGATCTCTACGGGAATTTTGCATTGGTGGGCACATTTTTGTTTGTCACTCATTTGGACCAATAAGAAATTAAAGCCAAGAATCCATACTTATTGACTATGTAAGTCCGATTTCTCAATTGTATTTGAGAATTTTTTATAAAATTTTGAAAATTTAAATTGCTTAAATTTTTGATGATCTCTGAGAGAGTTTTGCCATTTGAGGGCACATTTTTTTTGTCACTCATTTGGACCAATGGGAAATTAAAGCCAAGAATCCATACTATGTAAGTCCGATTTCTAAATTGTATTTGAGAATTTTTCTATAAAATTCTGAAGATTAAAATTTATGTAAATTTTGTATGATCTCTACGGGAATTTTGCTATTTGTGGGCACATTTTTGTTTGTCACTCATTTGGACCAATGGGAAATTAAAGCCAAGAATGCATACTTATTGACTATATAAGCCCGATTTCTCAATTGTATTTGAGAATTTTTCTATAAAATTCTGAAGATAAAAATTTATGTAAATTTTTTATGATCTCTACGGGAATTTTGCTATTTGTGGGCACATTTTTGTTTGTCACTCATTTGGACCAATGGGAAATTAAAGCCAAGAATCCATACTTATTGAATATGTAAGCCCGATTTCTCAATTGTATTTGAGAATTTTTCTATAAAATTCTGAAGATTAAAATTTATGTAAATTTTGTATGATCTCTACGGGAATTTTGCTATTTGTGGGCACATTTTTGTTTGTCACTCATTTGGACCAATGGGAAATTAAAGCCAAGAATCCATACTTATTGACTATGTAAGTCCGATTTCTCAATTGTATTTGAGAATTTTTCTATAAAATTCTGAAGATTAAAATTTATGTAAATTTTGTATGATCTCTACGGGAATTTTGCTATTTGTGGGTACATTTTTGTTTGTCACTCATTTGGACCAATGGGAAATTAAAGCCAAGAATCCATACTTATTGACTATGTAAGCCCGATTTCTCAATTGTATTTGAGAATTTTTCTATAAAATTCTGAAGATTAAAATTTATGTAAATTTTGTATGATCTCTACGGGAATTTTGCTATTTGTGGGCACATTTTTGTTTGTCACTCATTTGGACCAATAAGAAATTAAAGCCAAGAATCCATACTATGTAAGTCCGATTTCTCAATTGTATTTGAGAATTTTTCTATAAAATTCTGAAGATTAGAATTTATGTAAATTTTGTATGATCTCTACGGGAATTTTGCTATTTGTGGGTACATTTTTGTTTGTCACTCATTTGGACCAATGGGAAATTAAAGCCAAGAATCCATACTTATTGACTATGTAAGCCCGATTTCTCAATTGGTTTTGAGAATTTTTCTATAAAATTCTGAAGATTAAAATTTATGTAAATTTTGTATGATATCTAAGAGAATTTTGCATTTTTGGGCACATTTTTGTTTGTCACTCATTTGGACCAATGGGAAATTAAAGCCAAGAATCCATACTTATTGACTATGTAAGCCCGATTTCTCAATTGTATTTGAGAATTTTTCTATAAAATTCTGAAGATTAAAATTTATGTAAATTTTGTATGATCTCTACGGGAATTTTGCTATTTGTGGGCACATTTTTGTTTGTCACTCATTTGGACCAATGGGAAATTAAAGCCAAGAATCCATACTTATTGACTATATAAGTCCGATTTCTCAATTGTATTTGAGAATTTTTCTATAAAATTCTGAAGATTAAAATTTATGTAAATTTTGTATGATCTCTACGGGAATTTTGCTATTTGTGGGCACATTTTTGTTTGTCACTCATTTGGACCAATGGGAAATTAAAGCCAAGAATCCATACTTATTGACTATGTAAGTCCGATTTCTCAATTGTATTTGAGAATTTTTCTATAAAATTCTGAAGATTAATATTTATGTAAATTTTGTATGATCTCTACGGGAATTTTGCTATTTGTGGGCACATTTTTGTTTGTCACTCATTTGGACCAATGGGAAATTAAAGCCAAGAATCCATACTTATTGACTATATAAGTCCGATTTCTCAATTGTATTTGAGAATTTTTCTATAAAATTCTGAAGATTAAAATTTATGTAAATTTTGTATGATCTCTACGGGAATTTTGCTATTTGTGGGCACATTTTTGTTTGTCACTCATTTGGACCAATGGGAAATTAAAGCCAAGAATCCATACTTATTGACTATGTATGTCCGATTTCTCAATTGTATTTGAGAATTTTTCTATAAAATTCTGAAGATTAATATGTATGTAAATTTTGTATGATCTCTACGGGAATTTTGCTATTTGTGGGCACATTTTTGTTTGTCACTCATTTGGACCAATGGGAAATTAAAGCCAAGAATCCATACTTATTGACTATGTATGTCCGATTTCTCAATTGTATTTGAGAATTTTTCTATAAAATTCTGAAGATTAATATTTATATAAATTTTGTATGATCTCTACGGGAATTTTGCATTTGTGGGCACATTTTTGTTTGTCACTCATTTGGACCAATAGGAAATTAAAGCCAAGAATCCATACTTATTGACTATATAAGTCCGATTTCTCAATTGTATTTGAGAATTTTTCTATAAAATTCTGAAGATTAATATTTATATAAATTTTGTATGATCTCTACGGGAATTTTGCATTTGTGGGCACATTTTTGTTTGTCACTCATTTGGACCAATGGGAAATTAAAGCCAAGAATCCATACTTATTGACTATGTAAGCCCGATTTCTCAATTGTATTTGAGAATTTTTCTATAAAATTCTGAAGATTAAAATTTATGTAAATTTTGTATTATCTCTACGGGAATTTTGCTATTTGTGGGCACATTTTTGTTTGTCACTCATTTGGACCAATGGGAAATTAAAGCCAAGAATCCATACTTATTGACTATATAAGTCCGATTTCTCAATTGTATTTGAGAATTTTTCTATAAAATTCTGAAGATTAATATTTATGTAAATTTTGTATGATCTCTACGGGAATTTTGCTATTTGTGGGCACATTTTTGTTTGTCACTCATTTGGACCAATGGGAAATTAAAGCCAAGAATCCATACTTATTGACTATGTATGTCCGATTTCTCAATTGTATTTGAGAATTTTTCTATAAAATTCTGAAGATTAATATTTATATAAATTTTGTATGATCTCTACGGGAATTTTGCATTTGTGGGCACATTTTTGTTTGTCACTCATTTGGACCAATGGGAAATTAAAGCCAAGAATCCATACTTATTGACTATATAAGTCCGATTTCTCAATTGTATTTGAGAATTTTTCTATAAAATTCTGAAGATTAATATTTATATAAATTTTGTATGATCTCTACGGGAATTTTGCATTTGTGGGCACATTTTTGTTTGTCACTCATTTGGACCAATGGGAAATTACAGCCAAGAATCCATACTTATTGACTATGTATGTCCGATTTCTCAATTGTATTTGAGAATTTTTCTATAAAATTCTGAAGATTAATATTTATATAAATTTTGTATGATCTCTACGGGAATTTTGCATTTGTGGGCACATTTTTGTTTGTCACTCATTTGGACCAATGGGAAATTAAAGCCAAGAATCCATACTTATTGACTATGTAAGCCCGATTTCTCAATTGTATTTGAGAATTTTTCTATAAAATTCTGAAGATTAAAATTTATGTAAATTTTGTATGATCTCTACGGGAATTTTGCTATTTGTGGGCACATTTTTGTTTGTCACTCATTTGGACCAATGGGAAATTAAAGCCAAGAATCCATACTTATTGACTATATAAGTCCGATTTCTCAATTGTATTTGAGAATTTTTCTATAAAATTCTGAAGATTAATATTTATATAAATTTTGTATGATCTCTACGGGAATTTTGCATTTGTGGGCACATTTTTGTTTGTCACTCATTTGGACCAATGGGAAATTAAAGCCAAGAATCCATACTTATTGACTATATAAGTCCGATTTCTCAATTGTATTTGAGAATTTTTCTATAAAATTCTGAAGATTAATATTTATATAAATTTTGTATGATCTCTACGGGAATTTTGCATTTGTGGGCACATTTTTGTTTGTCACTCATTTGGACCAATGGGAAATTAAAGCCAAGAATCCATACTTATTGACTATGTATGTCCGATTTCTCAATTGTATTTGAGAATTTTTCTATAAAATTCTGAAGATTAATATTTATATAAATTTTGTATGATCTCTACGGGAATTTTGCATTTGTGGGCACATTTTTGTTTGTCACTCATTTGGACCAATGGGAAATTAAAGCCAAGAATCCATACTTATTGACTATGTAAGCCCGATTTCTCAATTGTATTTGAGAATTTTTCTATAAAATTCTGAAGATTAAAATTTATGTAAATTTTGTATGATCTCTACGGGAATTTTGCTATTTGTGGGCACATTTTTGTTTGTCACTCATTTGGACCAATGGGAAATTAAAGCCAAGAATCCATACTTATTGACTATATAAGTCCGATTTCTCAATTGTATTTGAGAATTTTACTATAAAATTCTGAAGATTAAAATTTATGTAAATTTTGTATGATATCTAAGAGAATTTTGCATTTGTGGGCACATTTTTGTTTGTCACTCATTTGGACCAATGGGAAATTAAAGCCAAGAATCCATACTATGTAAGTCCGATTTCTCAATTGTATTTGAGAATTTTTCTATAAAATTCTGAAGATTAAAATTTATGTAAATTTCGTATGTTCTCTACGGGAATTTTTCATTTGTGGGCACATTTTTGTTTGTCACTCATTTGGACCAATGGGAAATTAAAGCCAAGAATCCATACTTATTGACTATGTAAGCCCGATTTCTCAATTGTATTTGAGAATTTTTCTATATCTTATATGTGTCAGATTAAAATACATTTATGAAGCTTTTTATCATATAAAACCGGTAAAAAATGGTACATTTTATTTTTTTCTTTAAATTTTGTACATACAAATTATAGCCATAAATTTCACTTTCTGAAGACTAAAGTGAGAAGCTAGAATTTTGATGCTTCTCAGATAAAAATATATGGTACGCATTCTCGGGCAAAAGTTAGTTGCAAATAAATAAAACAATCTAATGAAGCTTTTCTTATTTGTTTGATGCAAGTATGCAAAAGTAGATGGTATAAGTAAATGGAAAAAACCTTTATATAATAAGGTCATTGCCGATAAATCGATAAAATTTTAATATTTTCTCATAAAGCCGTTCCACCATTTTTACTTAATAAATATGTATGTATGTATGTGTGCACATATATTATTTTCTCTAAAACCAAACATTGTTTTTTCGTACTTTAGGAAATATTATAAGAACTTACGTTTTCTCCTTCGAGTTTTCTTCATCGTCTGAATCATCCAAATCTATTGAATATTTCTCATGGCAATTTCTCAGAACTTTAAGATTATTATTAAGGAATGTGGTTAGCAAATCTTTTGATGTGATTTCTTCGGACGGCTTCAAATTAAAAATGAATTTAATGATTTTAATGAATTTTTTAATAAATATTCGTTAAATAATTTTTAAGATTTAAATGTAGTTTACGGATCCAAACAAAAAAATTCATGTGGTACAATTCTCGGAAACGCATTTGGTACATATCGCTCCTTTATTGAAACATAGTCATATCTCATATGATATGAGATATGAGAATATGACTATGTTGCAATAAAGGAGCGATATGGTATTGGCATAATTTGGAATACGTACCAAGAGAAAAGTGGGTGGAACCACGCCTCTTTTTAGGAAAACCCAACCCTTGGACCGATCTTCCTGAAATTTTCACAGCATATTACTGTGCCTCTGGAAGGAATAATAGGCTATATGAAGTTTTGATTAGACAAAGGGGTGTGGCACCGCCCATATAACCCAAAAATTTAAATCGGCATATTTTGGGCATTTTTTTACCTACGTCGATGATATTTGGTACAAATGGTATTGGCATAATTTGAAATACGTACAAGGAAAATTAAAAATCGTAATATAGTCTTAACTACTGAACCGATCGTTATTAAATTTTCACAATAGGATATATAAATATTTTTAATTTTATAACGAGGAGGTAGCGAAGCACACCGGGATAAGCTAGTTTTATATAAAACTGTGTATCCAACGCCTTTCTGACTGAATTTGCTTCAAACAAAAAGCAATTAACTCATGTAGTAGATATTTCAAAATTAATTTCGACGAAATATTAGGTGGACAAACTCGGAAAACAAGAATTACTACCAAATTTTTTATTTATATTTTGTTCTTGTTCTTTATTATCAAAAACATAGGCTATTACTAACTCAAAAAGTATGAGTTTCTTAGAACTTTGCATGAAATTTTTGTATTGTTTTTAAATTTTCTATCTCTCTATGTAATTGTCCGTAAACAACATTTGTTTCATTTTTAACTACATACATATGTAAGTATGTACTTACGTTTTCATTATCTCTGCTATCATTAGCATTTACGAGAGTTTCATCATCATCCTGCACTCGGCATTCAACAAATTGGTTACCAAATTGTAATGTTGTTAGACGATTGGCTACATTATCCAAAGCTATATTCGTTGATTTAACAGTATTATCAAGTTTATCAAGGGCTTCTGCAGTTTTTGTTGCTCTACTTTCTAAATCCTACCATATATTAGATTATATTTTTTATAATCGCTTGTATTTTAAGATCTTTAATATACATATGTACATACTTGTGATATTTGTTTCATCCATTGCAGAAGACTGAAATCACCAGCAAAAGTCCATATTGAAGCTTGTTCCAAAATATTTTCCAAGCTAATTGGAATTTCATCCATTTTTCGTTGTTTATCTTTGAAAAAATAATTGGCATATATTTTGGTGCAAGGCAATCCACTAACAGGTGGTGTTGACTTGACAACAAGTAGGACATTAAATTAATATTTAAAATGACGGTTCCCATGTACACATTTTGACATAGTAACATCAAAATTAAAAGAAAATTGTAGATCAACTGTGTTAGTAACACCACCTAGTAAGTGATTCCGCCTTGTTTTGGTACCAAGCAAACTCATAACATATAAATAGCTGAAAACACAGCTGATCTACTTTTTTTTTAAGTGTGTGGCCAAGAATCAATTCAATTGAAAGACTCAATTGACAATTGAATTGAAACGTGTATGGGACGCATAACATTCTAATCAATGTAAATTTATATCAAGTATATGAAAGTAATCAGGTGATTCATTTTTTTCGCTTTTAGTGGTAATGTATGACTGTCAAAAGCTGTTTACAATTTTCGTACGCCATTTTGGTTTGTTTTGCTTTGTTATACATAATTCTACAATTGTGTGCATTGAAAACGTATGTGAAAAATTTTAAGTAAACAAAAAGTGTTCGAAGAAGACATTAAAAAATACAAATCGTAAATAAATATATCAAATATATATAAAGATAAGTATACATAAACAAATATGTATATAAAAAATCTTTTTCAAATAATTAATTTACTTTGGTTTTGTTTTTCCACGAAATTTCTTCATGTCATTCTCATCTGTTTTTGACATTCATCCATTATTTTTACACAAACAAACGCCTGTTGTTTTTGTATTTTCTTACTTGTTGTACACTTGCATGTCCTTGATATAAATTTAATTTGCATTCTAATGAAGTAAATATATAATTTAACCGATATATGTATGTATTATGTATATCAATATATATATATATATACTATACATTAGCGGCATTGAGTGTGTGGTGCAAATGGACTTGCGAAAGAGAAAATGCAAAGTATTGTGGGTTTTTAATCAAATCTTACACTGCAGTCACACGTTCAAGTTTTCTTTCAATTCTCTTTCAAGAAATTTACACATACTGCTTCTCAAAATTTACTAAAATTGAAAGCTGTGACGTAGGTGGCATTCAATTTCAAAGCAATTTGCTTTCAAAAACACAAAAATTTATGGCGGCAGAATATATGTACTAATGTATGTATATGAAAACAAACGAGAGTTTATAATCAAAATGGCAATCAGCTGCTTTCTTGAAAGCAAATTGAAACGCATAATTTGAAGGAGAATTTGAAAGCAAGCTACCATCAAATTTTAAAAGTATGAGTGTATTGGTAAAAAAATGAGAGAGTAATAAAATTTGAAACAAAATTTGAAACAAAACTTGATCGTGTGAACCCCAAGTTACGGCAATTCCAAGGCAAATTCATAACAAGTAGTCTCAACAGCCCAGGTGTTTCGCCCTTGTAAACGTATGCCAGTTGCTTTTCATTTCATTTTTAATTGCTTTGTTGGCACATTTTTCGATACATATTTTGACAAAGTAACTGTAGGTTTTTAAAGCGAATTGAGCCGAGTCTACCTCTTATGAATTAGCTTTGAGCAATTCTGTGTTATTTGTTGCTGCATTTTACATAGGAGGTACGATTATTTACACATGCACTTGAAGAAGATTATTTGCATCAAGCTCTGTACAGACGGTTGTCAGATCTAACAATATTGTCAGTAAAATGTGTTCAAAATTTCTAACAACCGTCTGAACTAACAATTTTTGTCTGACAACATTGCCAGAAAAACCATTGTCATTAAATTGTTATACTACAATATATCAAAAAATTGTCAGACATCTGACAATCGTGAGAATACAATTCGCTTTCATTGCCAGGTAATTGTCAGACAATTTTTCATTGTCAGATGTTTGAGTTTTGTGAATCTGACAATTTTCTCATTGTCAGTAAATAAACAAGCAAAAGCTTTTATTACAGTCGAATTCGGATAAGATTGCTTAACTGAAAATAAAAATTTGTATTTAGTTTTTTCTATCAATTTCAAAGCATTTACTATGGCTTAAAAAAATCCGCTTAAAAGTAACCCCGTTTAATTGAAACATATTTCGGTTAGAAATAAGATAATTTATATAAAACAAACACCACTTAAAAGAAAACATTATTAATTTACTGGCAACGAAATACTTTTTAGCGACTGCTCATTTCAATTAAATATAATTAACTATTTATTATTTTCAAATATAGTTACAAGCTTATACATATTTAAGTTTTTAAAATGAATCTGAAATGAAAAACATAAATTTTCGCTTAGCCGAATCCGACTGTATTCTCTTTCTCTTAAAAGTATTCTATACATTTCATGCATGGTGGAATAATAAGGTGCGCGTATCAACGCAACAACAAAATCGACATGCATTTTGTTTGTGTAAAATTAATTCAACATTGTCAAAACAAAGCTGTATACAAAACAAAACAAAAGTTGTTTTGTATGTATTTATTGGTTATGCAAAAACAAAAAGCATAACGTAAACAAAAATATTCATGATGGCGGCCAAAAATGTAAACAATTTTTGACAAGACCGAATTAACTTACCATATTTTTGCAGATTATTTAACGGTCAAAACACAACCCTACAAAAAATCATATTCCTTCTTGCGCAGACCTGATTATTAGACCATGATTTCATGGTGTTTATGCTCTCTGAGAGAATCTGGCAATTATTGTTATATCTAACAACTGTGTAAACAGACAATTTATTGACTTACAACGTTGCTAGATAAATTTATTGTCTGACAATAAATTAAAAGCTTTTCTGACAATTTTCTTACAACCGTGTGAACTGACAATAAAGCTTGTGCTGGCAATTATTTATTGTCAGTACATTGCCAGCAAATTGTTAGATCTGACAATATTGTTAGATCTGACAACCGTCTGTACAGAGCTTCACACACTGAATACCGCCATTGTGTTTATTATTAAATATTCAAAAATATGTAAAATAATGGCAGCACTGTACAACATATGTTTTTTGTTGTCATATAATTTAATTTCATTCCAGGTTGTTTCTTTTGCTGTCAAAGCTTTATTACCGCAACTGTTTTTGCTTTACGTAGCCGCACGTGGACCATATTTATTTTAAAATTTCTTGTAGAGTGTAAATATTACAAAATTTATAACAATTAATTTAAAAACATAATTTATAAAATGGCCATGTTAGCGGAGCCCAGACAACGGAAACGTTATAATTTGGTGCCAAGAGGAAAAGCATTATATGAAGGTAAGCATTTGACTTTTTACGCATTATATATTTGAAAATTTAATGGTTATAAAATACAAATTATCTGCATTCAATCACTGGAAGTTGTGAATTTGCTTCAGGTAAAACCAGATAAGACTAAGGCTAGAGTTTTCGGGGCTTACAGTGAAAATAGTGTAAATTTAGAACTGAAAATCTCTGAGTGTGATTGAAATAGTGAATAGCTTAAAGTGCCCTGGTGTTGTTATTGATGATAAGTTAGCTTTCGGTCCACACATTGATAATATTAATTCTAGAGTGGTTGGAACCTTACGTAGGCTATTCAGGTTGAATTTTTTGTTTGCCACTTCATGTTAAGAAAAAGCACTTGTGATGTCGCAAATTAATTACTGCTTAGAGGTTTACTCTGGATGTAGCTCGTTAAATCAAATCAATAGTCCACAAAGCGGTGAGTTTTGTGTACGGACTTCGAATAAGAGCACATGCCTCTAATCATCTGAATAATTTCTTAAATTCGATGACTATCTGAAATTTCGTTTATTAATATATCTCTATAAAATTATAAAATTTTATCGGTTGATAATGTTTTTAGATCTACAAGAAATCCGCAAACTTTTATACCACGTATTTATTATACTCTATTTGAGTTCTCCTTTGTTGTGCAAGTGGCGACGTTGTGGAATGCGTTAACTTTAAATTTTCGTACCTTTTCTATGTCTGTTAAAATGTTTAAGAGTATGCTTATTAGCTTTCTTAATTATAATCACTAATAGCTAGGCATATACCATTCTTCTGGTTTTCCTCTTTGGGATATACTGCCTGTTTTTAGAAAATGAAAACAAAATTGTGAGTGAGAATTTATATTGAATTTTAATGTATTGGCATTATATATTTTCTTTATATCATATTTCATGAATACTGTAATATAATTTTAATGGCCAATAGGCTACAAGTATTATAAATGGATAAATAAATTGAAATTGAAATCTTTCAGATGATAGCCGTTTTGGAACTAAAATGCTCGAAAAGATGGGGTGGAAAAAGGGTCAAGGCTTGGGTGCTCAGGGAGATGGGGCGAAAGATTTCGTGAGAATCCGTTATAAAAATGATATTTTGGGTTTGGGTTTTGAAGAACGTGATGATCAGTGGACACAGCATGAACAAAGTTTCAATGGCTTGTTAAATTCTCTTAACAATCGAGAAGTCGGCGACGAGATCATGACGAAAAAGAATGCTATTGAATCTGAAGACGAAAAGAATTCACGAGTGGGTTTTGGTTTCCATGAACTACATGTTAACGACAAACCTAAATTAAAGGTTGAAAAGATGAAGGAAAAAATAAGTGGGATTTCATTGGAGGAAAGGTCGAAGCAAAGTAAAGCCAGAGTGCATTACAAGAAATTTACCAAGGGCAAAGATTTAGCTCAATATAGTGAAAAAGATTTGGCCAATATATTTGGTAAGAAAGCTGTTCAGGAGCATGATCCTACGAATGATTTGTTTCATCAATTAAGTAATAGTTTCGGTCAAAGTCAAGAAAATCTTAGTGCGGTAAAAATTAAGATGGAATCAAGCCGAAGTCCTGAAAATGGACTCGATTGTACAGATAAGAACCTAATTTACAATGGAGTCAAGTCAGATAAAAAGAAGAAATGTTGTGATATTGAACAGGAGAATGAAAAGAAACAGGAAAACACATCGCTAATTACATACAGCAATCTTTCGGTCAATGATTATTTTAAAAAGAAAATGGATGATCTTAGAAACAGAAAAAATGGTTTGAATACGAAGAAAGATATTGATTATGATTTAAATTCTGTTGATGGAGTAAATACAGATGATCTTATCGAAAAGAATAAAAAAAAGAAAAGCAAAAAACTTTCTAGAGATAAACAATTTAATGATTTGCAGGACCCTTTGGAAGAGAAATCTGAGAACAAAATGGTAGATGACCGTGAAAGCGCTGAAAGTAATACAATAAAAATACAAGTTAACTGTAGCAATAATGACAAAAAATCTAAAAAGTGCGATGCAGATCGTCTTGATATTGGAAAAACTGCAGAACTTCATGCAGAAATCAAAGAGAAGAAAAAGAAATCTGATAAGAAAATAAAAAGTGATCAAAGAAATGTAAATTCGATAACGAAGAAAATAAATTGTGATAACTCTCAGACGGAAAATGCGGAACCAAGAAATGTGAACGACTTAACACAAGGTCTTGCAAAAAAGATGAAAAAGAGGGATAAATGTAAGGACACAATTGAATTAAACGATGAGGTTGAAAATATATCGATAAACTCCGAAAATCAAACAATTAAAGCATCAAGTAATTTAATAGAACCCTCCTCTGAAGCGGGCTTCACAGAAGGACCGCCAAAAAAGAAGAAAAAGAAGAATAAAAGTATCGAAACAATGGAATTAATTAACATAGGCGATAATGTAAAAGATATAGAAAATACATTCGAAAATCAAACAATTATTGAAAGTCAAACAATTAAAGCATCAAGTAATTTAATAGAACCCTCCTCTGAAGCGGGCTTAACAGAAGGAGCGCCAGAAAAGAAGAAAAAGAAAAATAAAAGTATCGAAACAATGGAATTAATTAACCTAGGCGATAATGTAAAAGATATAGAAAATACATTCGAAAATCAAACAATTATTGAAAATCAAACAATTAAAGCATCAAGTAATTTAATAGAACCCTCCTCTGAAACGGGCTTCACAGAAGGACCGCCAAAAAAGAAGAAAAAGAAGAATAAAAGTATCGAAACAATGGTATTAATTAGCCTAGGCGATAATGTAAAAGATATAGAAAATACATTCGAAAATCAAACAATTAAAGCATTAAGTAATTTAATAGAACCCTCCTCAGAAGCGGGCTTAACAGAAGGACCACCAAAGAAAAAAAAGAATAAAAGTATGGAAACGGTGGACGATAATGTAAAAGATGTAGAAATTGTATCCAAAAATCAAACAATTCTGGAAAATTCAGCAATTGAGGCGTCGAATAATTTGATGGATCCTTCCTGTGAGGTAGGCTTATCAGAAGGACCAGCAAAAAAGAAGAAAAAGAAAACTAAGGACACACTGGAATTAATTGATTTAGCCGATAATTATAAAGATGCAGCAGTAAACTCTGAAAATCAAACAATCGTAGAAGGAAAAAAGGAGAAAAATAAATCGAAAAAAAATAAAAAGCACACCACGGGAACCACAAATAATGAAAATAACTTAACTATTGCGTGTTCAAATGAAGAAAATTCCGAACATTTTTCAAAAACACCTGAAGAATCTAATAGAAAATATGTAAGTTGTACTGCAAAACAAATTTTTAAAACTGATGATTTTCAAATATTAGATATTGATGAAATAAGGAATCAATTTAAAGCATTTAATATCTATCCAATCTCTTCATTTTGTGCAGAAAAATTCCGCAATATAAATATAAATAACTTTAAGGGTTCCACACTTCCAGAAATCGATGGTTATGGCCTAGGTCCAGATCTACAGTTGGACATAAGGCCTGACAAATTTGATGAAGAACGGATAACCAATCTATGGAAGTGTGTTCTAAATAAATATGGTGAATTGCATCAACCGAAGAATACCTATAAGGAGTATGTTAAAAAATTCCATAAAGCTCGGAAAGCCAAACTAAAACTTCCTAAACTTAATGTGAAAATTTTAAAACGTAAAAATCTTTTTCAATCTATATAATAAATGTTATGTGAAAATTAGTTTTAAAATAGTTTAGGCCGTATGACTTATGGAAATTAAACAAATGTTATATATTAAGTTGAAATTTTTTTAAATATAAAATATGTATGTTGTATATCAGATTTTAAGAAAATACGTAACAAATTGCACTTTTAATCTGAAGAAAGCCTAGGGATTATTCTCTTGCGGGCCTTAGTGTTTGTTAGTGAAACAATAGCAAATTGGAAAATATCCACTTGAACAGAAGAGGATTCAGAATCTCTGAATTAGAATTGCTTAAAATATATCCTTGACTACGAATGAAAATTTTCAAGTTTACTAAAAAGCAACAATTAACCAAATTATGAATAAAATTTAACTACGTCGTATATGTATACCCTTCTATGCTTAATTGGCCTATGTATTAAAGTTTGTGGCACTCTAGAGGTCTACATATACAGAAGAATCCAACTTGCGAGGCAAGAAACAACGCTACCTATTAGTGTCCATGTTGGGATTTTCAACAGTTTCGAGCTATGTAAGTCGTTTGAAATGTTGATTCGTTAAGAAATGGCATATTTTTTAAGAAGGAATCAAAGTGTTCGGTGAAAATATAAATTAAATAAGGTAGCAAGATTGTCCTCTATAACAGTAGCTTGTTGGATTTTTAAAAGTTTGACTTACTGCGGAAGCAGAGGTAGCAGTTTAATACTGAATATATTTGAACTTTTTAACAGCTTGTATAGGGACCAGTTAGATAGCATTCACACCTTCACTTAAAATAAAAATTAAATGCAACAAAATTGCGTATGTAAATGCCGTCTTATTTAAAAATTATTCACCCAATTCACACGATGACTTTTGCGATGTCGTTTTTACTTAATTCCCTTTTGAAGTTGCTACCAAAAACTTTGTGCGTTTTGAGATAATGAAAAGTAACAAAGATAAATAACAAAAGTAAGATAAATAATGAAAAGTAACAAAGAGAAATAGAAAGTCTTGAGAAACACAAATCGAGTCTTTTTGTTTACCCCTCTTTCTTACCTACACCGCTCACCAACAATCAAAAAGAGACCAACCAACCAAAGCTCTTTTAAACTATACCCCAGCGGCGAACTTTGCTTACCACATCACATCTCTCCAATGAAGTTTGTCACACTTTGTACTCAATGAATTCTAGCTTACAATGTGTGTGAAGTTGTGGGCAATGCGCTTTCTACTTTCCCACGAAGTAAGCGAGATTGTGTGTGGAGTGTCTACTGCCTACTTACAAGGTATGTGAAACAGTAATGAGTTTTTATATATAGTGAATGAACACTTCACTATCCTGCTTACATTGTGTGCAAGTGGTAGGCGTTCACTCCAGGAATGCGGCAATGCATTCGAAAAAGTATAAGAGTTGTAATTGAGATGGTGTGCGTTACCGTCTTACGCGTATGCATCACATCATTGCTTCTGTAATCGAAAAATTCGCCCCTGGGACGGTTGCTTATCTAGTTTGAAAGAATTTTACACGCATTAAAATCATTGGATGCGTTCAGTAGACGCAGTTTGCTACACAACTGTTGCTCAACAATCTGCTGATAGGTGGTAGCAAAGAAAAAGTACTAATCGTTTAATCAAATTACGATATGTCAGTTCAGTTTGACTTTTCAATCAAATTTCATAATATATTTTTAAATTTTAATACATTTAAATTCACAAATAAATATTATGAAATCTTTTTACAAAATAAAATTCAATAAAATTTAATTGAAAAGTCAATTTTGTTGATATTTTTGACAAAAAAGTGAGCAGATCGTTCAGAAAAATTAATCAAATCAAAAGATGTTACATCTTAACTGTTTAGTAGCAGGTTTTTCTGCTGAACGCGCCCAATAATACGATTAGGGTGCCCATGCTATAACTCAGATTAATTGGTTAATAATAACACCTAAATTTTATATAAGAATAAAATTTCACAATTCTTGGACACTTTTATTAAACACAGTTTTAGCGTGAAGCAAAATTTCATAAAAATTTTTAAATTTTAGCAAACTTTACCACCATAAAATTCATGTTTGTTAAATGATTTTTCTTCTTTTATTAAAAGATTGTATTTTAAATTTTTCTCATTTTACTATTTTGTATGCCACAAGTAATTGTCAAAGCAATGTAATGCATCAAATAAAATTTTATCATAACTCTACCAAATATTTCATTTTATTAGAATTTAAAGACAAAAAAAAAAAAATGATTATGATAGTAAAACAGGTAGCTAATAAGGCCAGTTCTGTATTCCAGGCAAAATGAAAACGTTTGGACATTTTCAAAGCATTAATGTTACCTAATACACATACATACTTACATACATACATATGTATGTACAACGATGATGTTATGACAAATGCCGACATTTTCATTACCTACGGAATACAGAATACAGGTCCTGCATATAATATTAATTTCAACAAGTCATAGCCATTTTGAAAAACTGCAATGAATATTTTACATTCGCAAATTAATATTCAGCTCTTAAAACAATATTAATAACATTAAACTAAAATACGTATAATAATTCATGGTTTACGAGTAATAATGTTATTTTATCTAATGAAAATAGTTTTACATTCATGTATTGTAATATTATTTTATACACTCACACTTCAAAAAGTTTTAACAAGTTTTAAGTTAAAGAAGGTGGAAACTAAGATCTATATAATATTTATAACTAATAAAATGATGTATGGTGTTATTTAAATTATGTGAAATAAATGTATATGTTAGCTATTAAAACTCATTTTCGTCATCTTCTTCATCGTCTTCGGCATTCAATTCGCCTTTGCGGTGAGCAATACGTCGTGAGCGACGTAAAGGTTTTCTAGTTTGTTCTGTACTACTTTTTTTAAGATTTGGTTTATTTTTATGCATATTTAAGTTTACTTGGAAATCAAACTGAAACGAAAAATACATTGTTGAAAACTAGTAATTGGCTATTATTTTTTCTATATGTTTATAACTTACAGAGCCCGACACGATTTCCGCTCGAACAGGATGCCAGTGTAAATCTCGTATTACATGACGATGGCTTTCAATAGCTTCTTTAATATGACCAGTTAATACATCATAAACTAAAAATAATAATTTAATATTATTGTTCCATATACATAATTGCTAATTTGCTCACTTATGATTCTTCCTGTGCTGCAACCCGTGTATATGTATCGCTGGCCCGTTTGTGCAGCTGGCGAGAACCTAGCTCGCAACAGGGTTTTTGTTACACGATGTCCCCGATAAGTCATAACACTAGCATCACCCTCGAGAACCCTGGTTGGATTATAATCTGAAGAAAGAAAATATGTTGCAATACATTTAGAAGAGATTGAGTTAGTGCACCTACATTCTCTAGGAACATGTCCGACCCTATAATCCCATTCAATTAATGGTGTTCCTGGATGATTTCGTACTTTATTTTTTGGTGTTGGCTGACGTAAGTCCCAAATTTTTACACTTTGGTCCTTCGAATTGCTCAATATATAGTGCCCATCATTTCGAGGATCTATATATGTTATACTATCTAAATGGCCTAGGAAAACACTGCAAGCTTTTTTAGAGCGAAATGTACCTCCATCCGAACACCGCAGGTCCCAAAGTTTGATAACGCCATTATGACAACCACTAACAATAAGATTTGGATCCTGATCGCTAACATAGCTCACAGCATTAACATCTACTGAAAATGAACTATCAGTGCGAATTGACGAAATATTACGAGTTTCGCGATCGCATAAAACAATTTTGGAATCTGTTAAACCAGCAATCATGCTGCGGCCACAAGGCGAAAAGCGTACTGAAAACATAGCAGCGCGATAACGTTCAATACCGATATTATAGGTTTCATAGTCGTCACCATCACCGCCCATAGAGCAGACGTTAACTTAAATTGTTCAGGCAATTATTGAGTATCTTTAATATTTTGTAACAAAAATATCTACTTACAAGCATCCTCCCAAGTGGAATAAGTAAAAAAACGACCACAGGGACTGAAATCAACATCCAATATACTCCAGTTAACATCTCTCACCTTCATGCGTTGGATGCGAGGGTATGTACCATTGGATGCATCAAATATACGCACCGTTCCATCTTGTGAGGCAGTAATAAGACGTGAGCCGTCATTATTGAATTTGCATATATATATCTTAGAGTCTAGCGACATTAAACGGTCCACTTTTTTGTTAGGGACAAACGAGTTTCCGATTCGTCTCTTTTGATTGGCGCTAAATGTTCCACCTTTACAAACTGATAAACCATTTTCACGTTTCATTAAGCCACGAGCGAGACACCATCGTTCATTTGGTCTCTTGCTGTTGGCTGGAAACCCACTGAGGGCTTTAATCTCTTTGTACATCATGGTGTCCTGAAATTCCAATATTTTTAATTTTTTCCATTGGGACGTCTTATTTTGTTTGATTGCTGTACAATACTTACACGAAATAATTTCAAATCTGGTTTCTTACGAATAACTGGTGGCGTTTCTCTTGAATCCTGTCGCACAATTTGTGAAAGCACCACAGAGTACGCGAAACTTAAGTGATGTCCATTATCGAAACTTTCGTCCGTGTCGCTCAAGTCATAATCATCAAAATCATCAAGTTCGTATGATATATTATTTCCCATGTGGAGATTTTACGCCAGAATAATATTTGCCCGAATGAAATGTTAAATTATATGTGTATTTGGTTACACTTAAATAGACTTCATTCAATTTGCGTCTTATGGAATTCCATAAAACCATGAAATTATCTTCTTTGTTTGCTAAATTGCTTAGGTGAGTATGTATGTTTTAGTTGGTTTTTAGTTTCTTCTTACTTTATTCGAAATTTATGATTGTTACAGGTTTTCTGTCAGGTTAGATGTTCTAAATCACATCCGAAACAATCTGTTAGAACTTATTAAAAAATAAACAAATGAGAATAGAAAAATAACAACCAAGAAATAATATTCAGCTGTTTTTCCCTTTCTTATTAATTTTCTTTTGAAGCTACCAGATGTTACTGAAATAATGTTAGTGATGACATACAATCTATGACAATTATTTGTGCAACAGTAGAGCGCAAACGCTCTAGAAGATGTATAATATCAAGGTGAATTAAACTTATAGGGTGGCACTGTAAAACAGAAAGAGACAGTTTTTATACATAAGAAAGGATTTTCTGACTTTTTTTTAGGTTATTGTGATCTTAAAAATATAAAAATTTATCGATCTGTTTATTATCGCCTAGCAGGCTAATTTTTTAAAAAACTATTTTTTTTTTAATTTTTGTTAATTTATTTTTTTTTATTGAAAAATAGTTTATATATAAATGTTGGCATATTTAATTGTGAAATAAAAACAAGTTCATTAAATTGTTTTTATATGTCAATAAAATGCTCACTAAAATGACATATAATTTTTGTTTTTTACCAAGAGATCATATTAAAAAAATTAATACATTTCTTAACTTTAAAATAAAAAACCTAAATTCACATTTTTCTTAAAGCTATTTGTACTGAGTTTCATAAAAATAAAAAAGTTTCAACATCTTCATCTTCAACGCATATTTTGAAAAATTTTTTGGTTTGCTAGTTGTTGATTCAAGAAAAAATTTTTTAAACATTAGTCATTGTAAGATCGGCATGTTTGTCAACTAGTCGAAGTTGTGTTTGGTTGGATTGGCATATATTTTATTGTTTGGTATTTTTGATAGCGGCATATTGTGTGAAAAAAATATTTTGTGTATGAGTGTTTTTGCATTTTTGTGAGAATGGCTAGTTTTCATTGACAAGAAATTGTTGCTGAACAATATATTACAGAGAATTTATTTTCATTTTGTGTGCTAGTAAAAAAATTTACTAGTTGTCAAGTACAAATTTTTTTTTAGAAAACTTGAAATTTATTTGTTATCAGGTAAATATTTTTCTAGTTTTCACAGAAAATTATGGAATATGAGGGGATTTTTTTAGTAAATATATTAGTTTTTTTAAACCCCGCCTTAATCCATTGAATTATGAAAAATTTTCTGTTCATGTATTTTTTTGGGCAAACATTTTTATTTGAGAGTAAAATCTTCAGTTTGCTCAGTAATTATTCATTTACTGGATTTCGCCGTAAAAGTAAACAAACGCACCTATTACATACTACTATTGTATGCTGGTCGTTGTGTTTGCCGCCGTCCAGACTGTAACACATCTGCTTTGAAACTTTTAAGTTTGTTGATGCAAGGAAAAAAACGAATGGAATAGGGGATACTTAAACTGCGGAACAATTTTCATTGTATAGATACGAATACAAGTTTAAAAAAATCCCCTGGGGGGAGGGGGGAATTGTACACAGAGAAAACAGTGCCTAATAAATACCTAATAAAATAGAAAAAAATTAATAATATATCTCATGGTTTTTTTTTTCAAGAAGGAAGTCTTATTATTTTAATAAGGAAAACCTTATTGAAAAAATCAAGAAGGAAACTTATTATTATTATTAGGTATTCTTGTTGTTTTTTTCAATAAGGTTTTCTTCTTGATTTTATTAGGTATTCTTATTGATTTTTTCAAAAAGGTTTTCCTTATTAAAATAATAAGACTTCCTTTTTGAAAAAAATTCGTAGAGATATCTTATTAATTTTGTTCTATTTTATTAGGTATTTATTAGGCACTGTTTTCTCTGTTGTGATGTTAGGAAATACAAATTTGATGTCATCAGAACGTCATGGTACGTCCCGAATGCTTATTTACAACATGTATTTGTATTATCTGGATAGAGGGGTGATGAAAACATTTTTATAAAACTTACGTATTCAGGGAGTTGTTGAACCAAGGAACTTCGGTTTAGTAGATTGGCACTCTAACCACCTCACTACTACACCTTACTATAGTATACTTACATGTTAGCAGCCAGTTTAAAAAGATGATTTATTGTAGCACAAAAAAATTATGAAAAAATTGTTCCTATGTTGATTTATACATATGTATGTATGAAATAACAAGCAAGCTAATGAAATCAAGAAGATATTCTTATTAAAAAAATTAAGAAGATGATTTACACATGATCATACAGGAACCTAATAAAATCAAGAAGAAAACCTTATTGAAAAAACAATAAAAATACCTAATAAAATCAAGAAGATATTCTTATTAAAAAAATTAAGAATATGATTTACACACGATCATACAGCAACCTAATAAAATCAAGAAGAAAACCTTTTTGAAAAAAACAATAAGACGACCTAATGAAATCAATAAGAAATCCTTTTTATTAACAATTCATATGAAAACTTAATATAATCAAGTAGTTTTTCTCTATGGATTGTTTTTTTTGGTGTCAAAAATAACGGAAATTGGGTAAAAAAATTTGTATATAACAAGTTTTCTTCTTGATTTTATGTGGTTTCCTTATTGAAAAAATTAATAAGATTTACCACATAAAAACAATAAGGAATCTCTTCGAAAAAATCTTCGCTTCTTTCTGCTGGGATACCCCTTAGCCTAAAAGCGTTTCATAGAGAAAATCTTATTGATTCTATTAGGCAGTTTTGGCTCTGTGTAATTTTGATATCACCTTGTATAGTTATGTAGATACACTTTGGTTTCCCAGTTGCAAAAAAAGAAAACCCAAAAATTCTCATTTAATAATTTCTCATTTATGAAAACCCAAAAATTTAATAAACATTTAAAAAAAACACTGAAAACAACATCAATCTAGTGTTGGTAGTTTTATTTTTTTTTTGCCATGTTTTAAGTTTTAATTTGTATGTTAACCAACACACTCTCATTTGTATCACATGCACGACGTTGTGGGCGTTCACTAACAATTCTGTCGATGCCAGCAATTTTTTTTTCTTGAAGCATTAAAAAATACAAAGCTAAATCCATGCAGTAGGGAGGTAACTTTTTTTTATGGTTATAAAGTAGAGTGAACCATTTCATAGCACAATTTTATTTACCACAAGAGAGGTACTCGGTAAGTTTGTGTGGTTTTTCTTTCGTCGCTTATACATAGTTATATATACATATGTATATATTGTTGTAAAAATGTATATAATAAAACACCAAATGTAAAACTTCAAAAAATTAAGATCAATCAAACAAAGGCTAAAAATTGTAAAACAAAACTTTTTGTGTCTAATCACCAAACAAAGTTTAAAAGAAAATTGAAAAAACTTTGTGAAAGTGATTTTTTTTTTGTCTGAAAGAGATCTTTACACATGAATTTGCCAAAGAGAACATCAATTAAGAGAGTAAAGTGACAGTTGTCTGACTGGGAGCCTGGAAATTTTTACTAGAGAAATTTTTTCGTTATTTATTTAACCACAGCAAAATTAACGCATCTACAAAATAAGGCTTTCACAGAATTTCGTTTAATAAATACATTTCGCTACAAATTTATAATTATTAAAATGCATTGAATTAAGTACCAAAAATTATACGAGTACCTATACTGGATAGTCAAAACAAGACATGGGGCCTGTTCGTAAATGCATCACCGCGCTGCATAATATGATTAATTTGCACTGCCAATATAAAATAAAAAATTTCCGTTGCATCAGCCATTTTTATGATTAGTGTTTTGTGTTTATTTGCGCATAATATACTGCAGCGATGCATTTTTGAACGCATACCTTTTGCAGAGTTGCCACTATTTGCATATATGAACGTACTGCGCACAATATGCAGCGCAGTTTTGCATTTACGAACAGGCCCACGTGTTTTGAGTAATCAGCAATTTTTCTATTCGCATACTTTTTTGTGCAAATGCCATTTTTGAGTGTAAAGTTTTCAAATTGCCCAAAAATAACTCAACTACTGGATTTTACTGGAAAAGTAGACGAACGGACCTTATATTTCGCAGAATTGAGCGTAGCTACAAGTGGTATCTAATGTGGTCTGCCATTTACCAAGTCATAATGTTGTTTTCATATGAAAACAAACTGAATTTATAAGAACCTAACGGAAATCATTTTTGCTCGGTTTGCTGGGGCCACATTATGTAAAACTCCAAATAAGCAAAATTTGATGCCATTTTTAAGGGATGATCCCAACAGACACTACAGTTTCATGCAAGAACTCGCCAAGGTAATATTAATAGTTCATCAATACAAAAACAACATGGCATTTTAGTTTTAACAGCAGCAGGCAAAGAATGCTTCTGCAAAAAAAAAAAAATTGTATAATTTTCCTTAATCTTTTTTTCACACTTGTTATTTCACTTAAAAAGTTTGGTAGAATTGTGAAAGCAAACGTACATACGTAAAAATATTGACAGAAGCAAGCACTAATTTCGAAGATCAATTTTGCACCGAACACTAACTTGTAAATAGCACCACCAGACTCGTTTTCATATCTACCGAACTACAACTCAAAGAGTCTAACCCAGTTATTTTTAGAAATTGCTTAAATTTGTATATAGTCTCTTGTTATATTTGCCAGTGGTATGATAGAAGATATAATGGAGCCCAAATTGTCAATTATGAAGGTTATGAAAATTATGTTTTCCTTAAAAATACTTCAACTTCCAGAAGAAAAGAATCCAATTATAATTCATACTTTTCAAAACTTTCCCTATTATTATTATTATAGAAGACATCGTTTATATTTGCTTTACTTAAAAAAGCATTCATAAAAAGCGGAAGGAACCGAAACATCTTCTTCGTTTGGTTTGGCATCAATGTACAATTTGTGTTAAAACAAATTCCAGCAGAAGGGAATTTTGGGACACTTCTTAGCTTAATATGTACTTATGAAAGTATGTACGTATGTACATACATATGTAGTTTAGCACACACTTTCCCTACCACAGGGATCCAAAATCAGATTTACACAATGCATGAATCCATTACTTTGAGTACAATCAATCCTTTCACATACTTGAATCAATCCCTAATCGGAATTACTTGCGCTTATTTTTATCCTGCAAGAATTGACTTAATATTTTTAATAATTAAATTAAATTTGTTTATTTACTCATTTCAATTTCAAATTTACATATTTTTGTCCATTGTTGGCATTCAACATAGCCTCACACAAGAATGATAGAATTACAGAATACGCCTTGCGTATGTTTTCTTGTTTGACGACGTAGTTTAACCCATGCAAGGGTTGCCTATTCAATGTATAATGTATTTCCAAATCATTTAGAGCTACATATGTTATTATTGAAAACATTTAATTTATGATTCAAAATAAGAATATTTTACATTTCTGGAACCCTCACCTGATATGAAATTTATAATTTATTTACAAAACCGAAAATTTTTTTGTCGGACTCCATTAGCTTAGAAGCTTCAAAGCTCCAGGATAAAAATATTTTCCTTTGTATATAATAAATATAGACTTTGTATGTAATAAATATATATAAATATAGAAAAGCATACCATATGAAAAAATTCTTTAACAAATCTGCGAAGTCAATATATTCTTTGCAGATTAATTCCAATTTTTTTCTGAAAAAGTTTATATGTTATGTGAGACTTGGCAATCCTGCAATAAAATTCACTTTGACAGTTCTCCAAAAATTAATTTAGTGGATTTCGTTATAGATGAAGAATTTTGAGTTTAAAGCTATAAAATATAGTGCAAAAAAATAATTATTATATTAACCGTGTGTGAAGTTTGTTTAAAAGCTTTAAGTGCAAAAAAAATTTGCTCAAAAGTTTGAAGCAAATTGTAAACATTATGTGCGCAGTGGGCAAATTCATGCATAACGATGAAAAAAAAAAATCAAATAAGAAATTATGATCAAAAAAAGCTTTGGATACAATTTAGCAATCGGCGGGACACTATTAAGACCCTTAGAGAGAGAATTTCCTCGTTACATTTTAAGCAGGACGATTTGGAAAGAAATTTAAAATATGAAATGGGTAAGTTAGAATTATTTTGGTTTGTGCAGTTCTTTCTTTGCTAATAGCGCATAGGATTTAGTAACAGAACAACTCTAAAATTGAAACCGGCAGCAGTCCCGACAATAGAAGCCAACGCTATCGCTTAAACGGATATTATTTAAGGAAAAATTATGGAATTGCCCCACTGTTATCTTTACACAACTAACAAGTGTCAGCATGTTTCGTGACGTCACTTAACCAACATGCCCAGAAGATTCAAGTTTTGTATTCGGGAAGGTGTAATCTGTAGTTCTATCATTCTTGGACTCAAATGTTTGTAACACATCACCTTAGACAACGCAGCCACACTAGAATATTAAAATCGACAAAAAAAGCCAAGGAAAACATTTCATTATTTTAGTTTTGTTCATTTTTGATATTGAACAGAGACAGCTTTTTTGGACAAAGAAATTCCTTTTTGGAATAAATTCAAGCACATTTTGGATTAGCATTTTTAATTACAACTTGTACTCAAAGTAATCTTAATATAATTAAATTTAGAACGAGTTTTGTTTTTTGTGTGTAGAGAGCTTAAAAGCAACTATTTTGATGGGCTCACCTTGAGTACATGCACAGAAAAAAATAAAAATTGATTTTAAGTAAAAAATTTGTGATATCAATTAAAAATTTAATTAAATTTGCACCAGTAAGCAAATTAATAGTATCAATAAAATTTTTATACATTTATTAAATAAAATTATTTATTACAATTAAAAATTTAATTAAATAAATTAAATATTTAATCAACTTTTTTTATATTTTTAATTAAAGGGTTAATTGAAAAAAAAATTAAATATTTTTTTCTGTTTACATGACCTAAAACGAATATACATATGTTGTATGTATGTATGTCAAACACGATTTCACTAATACTTATCATGGACTTTGATTACTTATCTTAAAGGAATTTTTAACCACAACAGGGATAAAGTCATTTTCTAATCCCCAATTATGTTTTTGTGAAATGTGCAAGTTATTTTTGTTTTATATTCATGATTTTCACAAGTGCTAAAAATGCTAAAAAATAACGAAACGAGAGCAAAATATGGATAATGGACCAATATTAAAAGTCATCCAACCATGCGAAAAGCCACAAACAAATACATACATACTTTGTGGCATGAAGTAGCAAATGTTTGAAATACAAACGAAAATAAAATAGAAATGAAAAACTGTAAATTGTTTAATATCCCCAGGAATTTGTGGGTGTTACTTACCGCAAATACATTGTTACAATTCTACACAACAATTTGGCCAGCGATGATGGCATGAATGCAAAAGGCGGATGGGATGGGATGGATGGGGACAATGATAATAACGATATGGATGGACTATGTATTTGGTTTTGTTGTCTCTAAGCTAAAAAACCATATTGAATGTGTTATATTTTTATTATTTTTTTTTTTTTTGGGAGTTCTAGTTTATTTTTATCTGTTGTTTTTCGCAATGTCACCAAATTATACAGATTTGTATTAAGAAAAATAAACTTTCAAGTGATTTAGCCGCAAATTGTGAATGTGGTATATTCCAATTTATGTGAATTAAAAAATTTTCATATCCGTTAGCAATTTCTGGGTGGTTTTTTTTATTTATATGCATCTCGTTATTTTTTATTTGTATTTTTTATCATTCGTACATAAATTGTGTCCGGAAAAAGAAAACATTTGCTACATGTTTTAATTTTGTCATGGTCCTCTTAGAGTTTTACCAAGTCTTAGATGCATAGACGTATTGTGTACTCTCAGCGGGTGTTCCAATCGATAATGTTTTAATTTTATTCGATGTGTTTTTTTTTACTCTTAACCGCAAATTTATTTTTCACTTCCGATACCATAAATTAAATGGGGAATAGGAAAAATGGAAAGTGTAACGCTTTTCTTCCCTTCCTAACATATTTTGGGTGCCACCTCTCTCTTTCTCTCTTTTCGTTTTACCTGTGCACGATCACGTAATGAATATTAAAAAGATTTGATTTAATGTTTAGTATTTGAAAACGAAAAGATTTAATTTAAAAAAAAAATAAAAAAATAAAAAGAATTCAACACACCGGTAGGTTACCCTTATTAAACAATCTGGTACGTGTAGAAGTGCGTGTTATGTTAGTTTACGACTAATAAATACATATACTCAGTTTAAATCATTTATTTGTTCTACTGCCCAAGTAAGTGTTCTCGTAAAATAGAAAACTGTCATTTGTGGCAGGTTTTTAGGAGAATAGCCACCCAAGATGCACTGATATGATGCATGTACTCGTATGTACGTGTTATCTATAATAACTCATGGATTTTAAAATAATAATAATAAAATAATTGTAAAAAGACTATTGTGGTTGCTTTGGCAGATGAAACATTTCAATAAAAGAGCAATTAAAATTCAATCGTCTTCGTTTCAATGAAATTATAGTTCTAATACATACTTACATATATCCTTCATAACTGAACATAATATGTTTGTATGGACGTACATATTTTTGTGTGCAGATGCATTTATGTGCGTGTGTAACATATACTTATGTGTATGTAATTGTTTTTCAATTGTTGAACACTAGATTTAGCTTAGAAGTTTCACAAATAAATAATTACACTGTAATATTACCTTGAATATTTTTTATAACAACGTTCGAACGACTGACTCATGATGGTCGATGGGGCACTAGCAAAATATGTATTGGTATTCTTAAAGCTTAAATCTGAAATTCATTTTAGGCTTAGCAAATTTTCAGATCTTTTGCACATTTTTACATTAAATCGAAGTTGCAAATCTTGTAATCCTTTCGTTTTAGGTATATGTACAATTTTTGTGGAACATTTTGTGACTGTTCGCCGATAAAATTTTTGAATTTATTTTTATTTCAAACTAGATATACCCGGTGCGCTTCGCTACCCCCTCTTTATAAAATAAAATTCCTATTGTGAAAATTTAATGACGATCGGTCCAGTAGTTAAGACTATATTACGATTTTTAATTTTTCTAAAAAGGGGCGTGGTCCCACCCACTTTTCTAATGGTACGTATTCCAAATTGTGCTAATACCATATGTACCAAATACCATCGACGTAGGTCAAAAAATGCCCAAAATATGGCGATTTAAATTTTTGGGTTATATGGGCGGTGCCACGCCTCTTTGTCCAATCGAAACTTCATATAGCCTATGTCACCCGCCCGAATATTCTGAAGATTCTCTGAAAATTTCATCAAAATCGGCCCAGCCGTTTTCGAGTCCATTTCTTACATACATACACACATCCTCTTTTATATATTTTTATTTCAAATGTAATTGTTCGAAAGAAAGAACTTTTTCGATATCGCCGATCAGGCAGTTTAACTACACACTTCTATACACTTCGTTGTATGTGTAAAAGCAAGCTATGACTTAAATGACCTGGCATCGGTCCTGTCATTCTAAGATTTACATAGCATAGCATAGCATTTTATAATACAGAATCTAAATACTGTGTTTTTATTTTAAAAAAGTGATTACAAATAATAATTACGTTTATTCGTAATAATAATATAAAAATAAGATTAAAAAGCTTTAACATATCAAAGAGATAAATGTTTAAACAAATCGGAGTTATTGCACGAAATTTTTGGATAAACAATTGTCTACGCATCAAAATTAAACCCGAAATTAATTGATGTTAAAATGTTGTTATTTAAATTAAAATTAAAAACCATAACAAGCTCATAGTACAACATAGTTGGGGTATTAACACTGTAGTCATAAAGTCATATGTCATAAAATAATAACACACCAAAATATACCAGCACAAGTGTGAGCTAGAATAGAATATCGATGATAGAAATCGATTCGATTTGAAATGAAATAGAAGACTAAAATCAAATCAAATACTTTTAGTTGTGATGGAAATCGGATCGAATCTATTTCCATAAAAATTTTTGTGTGACCTCCGTCCGCTGGAAAATTCCTGCTAATTTTTGTTTTTTTTTTGTGATAGGAGTAATTTTTTTTAAGTTTTTACTTTCTTGCATTCGCTCTCAAATGTTTTAGTTTTTAGCATTTTTTCAAGTTGGCGATTTTTAATGCCAATTGATTAAATATTTAATTTATTTAATTAAATTTTTAATTGTAATAAATAATTTTAGTTAATAAACGTATACAAATTTAATTGATACTATTAATTTGTTTAATGGTGCAAATTTAATTAAACTTTTAATTGATATCACAAATTTTTTAATTGAAATAAATTTTTATTTTTTTCTGTGTAGCAATTTTTAACTAATGTTTTGAATTGGTTCATATTTTGCAGATTTGAAATAAAAATTTTGGCTTGTATAAAAATTTGCAATTTTTAGCGAATTTTCGCGACAGCGTAATTTTTTTTTAATTTGTGCCATTTTCATTTGTTTTGAATGTTTTGCATGTTGTAAACTTTTATTGATTTTTTTATCAAGATTATGGAAATTTTTGCAAATATTCACTTTAGCGATATATTTTTTTGTTAAAAACACGCATGTACTTCAACATTTTATCGAAAAAGAAAAACAAAAAGGAAAACATTTTTTATGACATTATCATAAATATGGCATGAAGAATTGTATTATAATACACTTTTGTATGAAAAAAATAAAAAATAGGACATTATGACAATATGACTGATATGACTACAGTGTGAACCCCCCAAGTATATTTTTTAATATTCTTTATAAATTAACAGATTGTTAATAAAATCATTCATTTATTTAAACTTCCTTCTATTAAAAGTACGAAACTACTGATTTCACCTCA
The DNA here is from genome assembly GCA_947311025.1 of Lypha dubia. Taxonomy (NCBI): domain Eukaryota; kingdom Metazoa; phylum Arthropoda; class Insecta; order Diptera; family Tachinidae; genus Lypha; species Lypha dubia. Next base: position 56,700,809 of record OX371264.1, read on the forward strand.
ATTTTCGAAAGTCTGATATTCAACAGATATCAACGTTTTGAGGACATAGGAATAAATTCGGAAAATCTTTCGTTAATGTCCGTGTTTGTAATCGTATAGATAGAGACAGATTTTAGGAATTTTCTAAACTAAACTTTCCGAAAAGAATTTTTTTCAAATAATTTTGAAGAACTGAACCCATAAAATCCAAAATCTAGACGGAACAAAGTCGACTACAAAAATTTTGATTAAATAGATTGATTCGCATGGTATAATAAAAATAGGTAAAGTTGTCCTGCCTGCTGTATAAGAATATTTTTGTTTTACAAATGTCAAATTGTATGTTGCAGAGCAACAAGCTGTTTAAAAATTTGTAGCGGTGTCTAAGCAAAAAAAAAAAAAAGAATTATTTTAACCCGCCGGTGAAGTATAAAGTTTTATATAGAAATTTTATATATTTAATAATGGGTTGGTCAGTTTCTCATGAATTTAATTACCATAAGTCTACATAGTTTTAGAATTTATTGTTATTATATTTTTCTAAACTAATTTTCACTATAAATTTTCTTTTTAATTTATGAATTCGCCTATTAACTATGTATATAGAAATAAATAAAATAAATAAAAATTGCTGTAAGGAAAAATTTAATATCACATAAAGAAACTTAAACCTGACAATACATATTTAGCAACCGAAATACCTATAAAAGCAGTAAAAAACAGATGTGATTGGTAGCGGCTCGAATTCACAAAAGCGGCGATGTTGTCCGGCTTCGAAGCGATCGGCTTGTTTCTCTGATTTTGACACACAGAAAACATTTTACATTAACAAAATGGCTGTTGTTTTTGTGACGTTGTATTTGTTTTAGGGACAATACTACCTTATTTATTATACCATGATTGATTCGTTGTTGAAAAATTTCGAAAAAATTTTTATATTATTATTACGAATAAACGTAATTATTATTTGAACTTATTTATGATTTACATATCAAAAGTAATATTATCAGGCTCAAGTTCAGTTTTATAATACAAAAATATTAATTCCGCTTGGGCACGAGCTATAAAAACCCTAATAACAGGGGTAACAGTAATATGTGAATTTCCCTAATATAGAGTAAAAACAACAAAAACGTTAAAATACAAAGTAGAATACTTTGATGATAACGGACTATGAGTTTGTGTTGATTATTAGTTCCAAACAGTAATGAGGGAATTTCGTACTAACCAGCACTGTTTCATTGTAGAATAAAAATTGAATTAAAAATTAATTCTCATATTCTATTTCTGTTGAAAACTGGTTAAATAGTTGATATTCTTCTCAATTAGTATCCACTTTACGAAAATTGTAAAGATGGACATTTGAACGCTGATGAGAGGTGTAGTGGCCTTGAAATCAGTACTGATACGTTCTGCTAAAAACTGATTGGATATAAATAATAATATTTTCCAACACAAAAAAACTCTTAGTAATTTTGAATTTTCATTAATTCAATAAAACTGAACTTGAGCCTGATAATATTACTTTTCATTTCGAAAAAATTATATATGTATATACTTTTTTTAATTAGATGGATCATCCAAAAGGTAGCCATAATTTTTTATTTAATTTAATTTAATAATACAGTACAAGCTCGATTGGCGCTACTTAATTTAAATTCATTTATCTTCCTGATTTTAAAATTATTTATTTGTAACATTAGCTACCAAAGAAATGCATATAGATTAGCTAACCCATAACATTTGTATGTAAATAAAAACCCAAATTATCTTCACATTTGAAAAAATTTAAAAAAATTACCCCCGGATTTAAAATTAAAGAAGCCAGTTTAACTGAATCGAGATTTCCTATATGGCACATTGGAATTTGCACAGAATATTTCTTAAAAATTCTTAACGGTAAAGTCCGAGATTTTGTAATAAATCACCGATCGATCTTAGTTTGTTTTATCCGATTGTCTTATCAATGTAATTTGACTCGGTATGATGCAATTTCTGTTATCAAAGGTCTGCAACCTAAAGAGTCTTAATTCCCTGAAATCGTTTTTAACCATCGTAGCATCAACAGTTGATTTTTTCCTTATTTACCTGACAAGACAAAAATTTTAGAGAAAAAAAAAAACAGTTGATTATTACGGACGGCGGTGTTCTTAACAAAAACGTTTATTTTAAATGTGGTTTCATCTTTCGTTTTATGCTTTCCTTTCCGTTTAAGGATTTTGTTTAAAATTAAAACTAATTTTTCTTTTTGCATATGTATGAATGTATGTTTACATATAAATACATATATTTATCACGTATGTACATATGCACGTACATAAGTATGTTTGTAATCACATTCCAATAATTGAATTGTGTTTTAAATGTTCATTTAATAAATTAACATGTAAACTCCTGTTGTCGTTGATACTGATGATATGAATGAAGTCTTGTCCAATCATTGATCGCTGTCAAGCGTGTTTTTCTTCTTCCAATTCTTGCAAATTTCATATCAAGCGGACTGTATCGTTTAGTGAAATTTATGACGAATTTTGCATAATTTTCTTTGTTTTTATTTATTTTTTCTTTTTACAAAATAATGCGCGTTGTCGTTAATGTTGGTGGCTGTTGGACATGTTGTTTTAATTCAATTTAACATTAATGAGCTGTAATGATTCAGTGCGGCCTTCTTTAATGTCTACGTGTGTGTAATGTCTGTGTGTATTTAAATTCATTTTCAATTGAATTTTAATTTGCAAAAAGATTTGATAAGTTATTTTTTTTACCATAAATTCAGAATTATTTATTGATGTCAGCGTACTAGTTTGTTTGAATGTCCAAACGTGTGTGATGTAAAATATGTACAGCAACATACATACATATACATATATATGTATATATAATTTTGTGTGTATGTGATGTAAAACGGTTGTATGGATATTAGGGAGCACTCAAGTTAAAAGTGTGAACAGACAATCAATAAAATGGGCAATGGAGTGGCACTTTGTTAATGTGGTGTCCCATTCAAATGACGATGCTGGCCTTTATGATGCCACTACCGTTAGTAAATAGAGTTTATTCTGATCCTAAGAGACAAGTACAAGGTGTTTTGAAAAGCTGTGTGACGGACTACTTTGTTCGGTTGCACAGATCCAAAACTGCCTAGTAGAATCAAGAAGATTGTCTCTATGAAACGTTTTTAGGCTAAGGGATATATACATACATATCGCACTTGATCTACAAGATTTTCAGAGGCAAAAAACTTTTTTTTAATACTACTCTTCTATCACAAAGAGAGATAAAACTGTATTTTATTTATGAAAGAGTAGAGAAAATGGTGTAAAATTTTTACGGTGGGTAGATAGATATGACCACTGTACATCAATTTTTTGCAAAAAATTAATTTTAAAAATTTTGAGGTAATACCGTCTTGTTGATCAAGCCGCTATGTATGTATGTATGTATAGCTTGGTGAAAGGTATACAAGATTCGGTATAGTCGCAAACAAACCAAATAAAATTGTTTGTTGTATTGTTCTTACAAGTTTTTAAAAGAAATGTGCTTTTGCTTTAGCAATTCTCAATTCAGTCTTGGAAGCTTGTATGTAAGGAAAGCAGTGTGTAAACTTTCAAGCATGTTGGTAAAGATCTACTGATAAGTTAGTATTAGTAACCAACGAAGATTGGTGAGTCATTTCATTTGTTCGGGGTGAAGAATTGGCTTATTGGTGTCTCTGACAACCTGTCAGTGCAGTGGTCATGGGTTCGAGTCCCCCATAAGCCCTGGGTGTTGTTAAACGTGTAATTAATATAAAGAATCAATGTATGTAACAAGTGGATATCCGATTTAATCTAAACTCATATATTCGGCTTATTGCATATTAGCCTGCTTGAATGCCAATAAAATTTTATATTATCTTTAAATTTTCTTGTTGCTCTTTTTTTTAAACTTCTTCTTGAGTTTGCGTAGATCTGAGGCTATATATATTGTTTTTAATTAGGACCAGCATTCAGGGGATGACCCCTACATATGCAGTGCATTGTTACGGGAGAGGGATAGGGTAGAGAAGATAGATGTTGAAAATGTAGAAGACTTAACTCTTTTACAACTCTGCTTTGCGCGTTATGTTAATTTTTATAGCAGTGTTGAGGCGCTTTCGGTGTAAAGTAGACGCATTAACTTTGTGAAGCTGTATTAGCCGGCATTTTATTAATTGTTTTACTTCGCCGATGTTTCTGCTAACCGACGAAGGAGGGCGAGGTTGTGTACATTAGCTTGGAACAGCATCAATCGCTGTCGGAACAGTTTTTTTTTAGTGACCAGTGCTATGCCTTCATCACTTAAATAGTCCGACAACAACATAATAAAATGCCAAACCAATGTACATTAGAGTAATTAATAATGTTGGTTGACTTGCTCTGGCCAGAGTTTGAATCCAGACCCCAAGTCATTTTTTTTTCATGCTGTTTATCTCTAAGCATAAACTTAAACCTTTTAACATGTTATTTCAAGTTGCTGCATATATTTTAAGTCCTTAAATAAATCAATTCCATATTTCAGTATTTCGAAACGAATTTTATTTTCAAACACGAAACCAAAACATATCAAAGATCTTTTTTCGGACAATTAATTTTTGATTGAAAATTTATTGAAAATTCATCATTCGCTTCAAATATTATATAAAAAGGCAAATGGTTGGCTGCACTTGTCTGGAATTCTATAGAAATTCGAAAAAAAAGAACTCAAACAAATCCATTAGTACTCTCATGAATTAATAATCAGTTTCGATTTTGCAGTCTGTCTGGTTACTGATGGTTGGAGTCTTCTCTGAAGAAAGTGAGTGAACTGACCAAAGGAGTAACTAAATTGTATGGATATTTATGAATTAATTAATTACATATAATCGTCATCATTATCATCATCATTATCATTTTATACGTTTTATATTTTTCTTTAGTTTCATTAAATATACATATGTACATGCATTCATATATATATGCAAACATATATACGTGCATTCATACATATATTCAATGAGAATATTGTGTATTTTACTTTAAGTAAACCTTTCACTAAAACCGACAGCGATAGCGACAACTGCAACAAGACCCGCAAAAGATTCTCATGACTTATAGGCACGTACGAGAACGAGCTGATCATTTTTATGTAAAATATTGTATTGCAGTTACAAATTGCTTCGATGAACGATTTAATGACTTTATTTCTCAACATTTTATACATGAGAATTATGTGTCAATAAATGCATTTCTCTCTGTCTGTTTAGTTTGATACAAGAATGTACATTCAATGAAGTTGAAGGATGAAACCGACTACACTAAGCGGTACGTGAGAAAACGTCTCTCCAACTCTTGCCACTGTTACTCAGTCTCAATCTACTTTCTTCATCCATGCGCTGGATGTACCCATCATCTGTTCCCTTGTGGATTCCAATTTATGACAGTTCTAGCGATAGGTTCTGTTGACTTGTTACTCGCAGGGCGTATGATTAGATATTGTTCTCGGCCAGAATACACTTACAACCATGCGAAAACCTTTGTCTTCACAACTCTTGCATTTTTCGTAGTTATAAAATATAAAATAGTTTTGAAAGGTGCTTTAAGGCAAAATTTCCATAAAATTTTTTCTCAAAATACATTTAAAACCCATTTAGTTCGTTTTATTTTTTTAATGTGAAAGATAAATGTACTCAAAGTTTAACTACTTGCCCCACGATGTCGAACGAGTAACTAATTGAATCAAGTAATAGATTGAATTAGTTGACATTTAAAAAATATATTAACTAAAAATCAATTAATATTTAGGCATGTTCTGAAAATCACTTTTGTGAGAGTGATTTGAAATCACAAAAAGGTGTCCTGTACATATAATTTTGTGATTTCAAAACGTTCAGATAACGCTCTAAACTTTTCAAATCAATTAGTTATTTTTGCAAAAGTTATAAAATATTACACGAATAAATAAATCAATGTGTTCTTCATTAGTTTTCTTGCACAAATAATTGTTTTATTTAAAAATAAAAAAAAAACATCACAAAAACTAAGACAAATCCGGAGACAACTTTTCTACTGTTGAAATATGTATTTGTTTTGTGATTTCACGTTTGTTCTTCATTGTCGGCTAAATTAATTGTGATCTACTGACAATGTTTCGTACATATCCATTGAGTATGTCAAAACCCTTAAAAACGCTTTTTTATACGTTCTTCTCCTAAATTTCTTGTTTTCTTGTGCTTTCGAAAAATTAAAATCACACCGAAAAGTTAAAACTTTTGTGATTTTCAGAACACTATCAAATCGAAATTGTGATTTAAAAATCACAAAGTGATTTCAAATCTTGTGAATATCGTTTAATTATTATCGTTTTTTTTTTAATTGTTCACTAAAAATATAATTAAATCACTTAATAAATTAAATAGCTTTCGAGACTATGCCAAACATAACCTTTAATTCAAGAAGATGATAGTTTGTATTTAGTTTTGAGCTTCCACTGACATTTTTCAGTCTATTAAAATAATTGTAATTTTATGTAAAATTTACCAAATTATCCCATCTCCGAGTTGTGTTGTATTACAAATTAACAATAAACAACGGAATGAAGTTGTGATTTAAGCAAATATTTTTCAGATGTAAAAACACACATTTTTATACATTTTCACTTACATTTCAAGTAACAATCACGTGAAAGCTCAAGTTATTTTAAGCTATTGCAAAGCTTGTATCGCGGGCTTTGAAACGACCGAATCAAGAAATTTTTAAACGTTTGTTTCTTAAGTCTTTTGTTTTTGAAACGAAAAAACCTGACACTAAGTTTGTTTCTTAAGTCTTTTGTTTTTTTTAAGTATTTAAATCGCCCAATGTATGTTAACCCTTAAAGTATGCAAATATTTTGAATTCATTAACTTACAGTACTGCCAGAATATAATTGCATAAGTTGATATAAAAATGCTATGCAATAGCTTTACAGCAGCAGTCCCCGCGTGCCACATGTCTTTTTTTTAATTAGGACCAGCACTCGGGGGAAGACCCCTATGTATGCAGTGCATTGTGCCGGAACTCAACTGTTGCATCATAGTATGACATAGTATGGTCTGGAAAGCAGGGTATACCGGTTAACACGAATAATAATATTTTGATAACTTTCTTTATAAAGAGGAATCTTTATCTTGAAATAGTATCGTTAAATATACATACATATATAAAATATCCTTCATTTTAACTTGTAATAAGTTGCGAAGTTGGGGCAAAAAGCTGTATTGGATGAAACTAATGTATAATCCCAAATAACGTCATGTGGATCTAGAAATGTATAATCAGACCGATTATCACATATGACGCTATTGCATGCTGAACGAAGACTCCACAGGTTGTAGCATCTACTTAACTTAACGGAAATTGGGTAAAAAAAATTGTGAATAACAAGTTTTCTTCTTGATTTTATGTATTTTCCTTCTTGATAAAATTAATTAATTACCACATTAATTAATTACCACATAAAAATAATATGGATTCTCTTCGGAAAAATCTTCGCTTCTTTCTGCTGGGTATAGCCCTTAGCCAAAAATGTTTCATAGAGAAAATCTTCTTGATTCTATTATACAGTTTTGGCTCTGTGTGGAAATACAATTTTCGTTGTTCACTGGAAATTAATAGTATCAATTTAATTTTTATACATTTATTAACTAAAATTATTTATTACAATTAAAAATTCAATTAAATAATTTAAATATTTAATCAAATTTTTTTATATTTTTAATTAAAGGGTTAATTGAAAAAAAAAAATTAAATATTTTTTCTGTGTAGTCAGATGTATTATCTGGAATAAATGTGGTTTGAACGCATTTTAATAAAACTCGAAGTCTATAGGAATGCCATCCATAGAACTTCTGTTTAGTAGATAAGCACTCTAAGCACCACACTACTAAAACTTGATACCTCTCACCAGCTATTTCACATATTCAATAAAATTTCACAATTTCCAAGGTGCATTTACTTACAAGATAGTGTTGGTAGCACAGCTGATTTAATTAATTTAGGCTTTTCGAAATTTTTGCTCTGTGAAACTAGTGTAAGTCTTGAACTAAAAATTATTTATAAAATTGTTTCCTTTAACTATTGGCAAATTTTCCAATTTAAATAAAATTATAACTGGTTTCTGCCATTTCCTAAATAATTTGATTAACGCTAAAATAAAACAATTTTATTCGAAGGACAAAATATCCTTAAATTTAGTAAAAAAAATTCTTGCGGTTAGAAAATGCGCTCTCAAATTAAATAAACATTTCCTTGAAAGTAAGATGTTTTTGGGTTAGCATTATGAACTATGTATGTATGTATTATGATCGTGACTGATCGCCTCCATAGTCTCATTAATTATAAATAACAACATCAATTATAAGTTAATTAAGTGTTCTTGTAATAACTATGCGAGTATGTACTATCATGCGATCGTAGTACCTTTTGGAATCGCATTGACAGATTATATTTTCAAAGTGATCATTATTATGACTAATACAAAAAATGTATACTAAATATATATAATATTTATATACTACTAAATTGTGAATAATGTCTATCATTTAATGAAAGAAAAAGAACCTTTAATTATTATTTATTCATTCATGTTTTGACTTTAAACGATAAAATCATGTAGAATCGTGTACGAGTATTCGGCTGTATGTCGGCATTTTAAAACTGATTATGATCGTGGAAAATCTTTTGAAAGCCGACGTCACTTTAAAAAATTTCTTTTTAATTGTTATTTTTTTTATTTTTAATTTATTTATTCTTTTTTTTTTTTTTTTATCTGGTTTTTTATTTATTCTTTTGCTATTTTAATATTTATGTTCTTTTTATTTCGATTTTTGTTTATTGATTTGATTTTTTTTAGGTAACTTTAAGGAATAGATAATCTCGTTGGTATTTTTCTGTTAAAGATTTCGTTTCATTTTTTATCACGGAAGCCATTTGTCAAAATTAAGTAATTATTACATGATGACACTGGCTTTTTATTGCTTTAGAAGTACTTTTTTAAAAATATTTAATTTCACAATTTACATACTATATGGTTTTTTTTGTACTTCATATTTTTGTATAAACAAAGCAACTTAGTTATTTAGTTATGGTATTGTCGTATGGATGTATTTAAAAACGGGTGACCGGATGTCTAGATTCTATAATTTGTTAGAATAATCATAAAACAAACTATTTCGGCTTTTTCTTTCTTTAGAATTTTTAGTGTATTTTGTTTAATGAAAAATTAGTATTCATAAAAATTAATTAAATAAAAAAAAAAAATCGAATGGCTACATTTAATAGGGCTTAACTGCACGTGGAAATACTTTATTTAACCTATGTGTGTTGTAAAACGTGTTTGTATTGTGAGTGTGAAGTTTCCACCATCGACTAATTTTCATTTTCTCTGTAAGTGTCAATTTGTAAATCGCACAATTTGCTTATTTGAGGCTGGTATAGAATGATGCCGGAATTTTAGGTTGTCATAAGAAGTTGTGCAAAATTAACGAATAGAAATGTTTGCAACTATTTTTTATTATTTATTTAAACAGTATATATAAGGTTTTCCAATAGGGATAATATGATTTTGAAGTGACGTTTCGGCCATTTGAAATATGTCATGATCTGTCATTTGTTTTTCATTGTATTCAGTAGTGTTAACAATTTCAGAATGGAGAGAACAACGCAAGAACAATGTTTACAAGTTATTCAGTTTTATGATCAAAATAATCGATCCCCAATTGCAACTTTTCGTGCACTTTTGCCATTTTATGGTCGTAATAATCGTCCAAATGTGCTCGCTATTCGTCGAATTGTTGAAAATTTTGAGCTGTAATTTTCTTTACATAATGTTCATGTGCCAATAAGACAAAGAACCGGTCGAAGTAATGCAAATATTGCTGCCGTTCAGGCAAGTGTTGCTGAAGACCGCAATTTGTCGATTTCAATACGTTCTCAACAATTGGGACTGACTTAAACCACTACCTGGCAGATTTTGAGAAAGGATTTTGCTTTGCATCGGTATAAAATTGTTCTCACTCAAGAACTGAAGCCATTGGACCACCGTAAACGCCACACAGCAAATGCAACAATTGAATTATTGCGAGAAAAGTTCGGAGATTGGATTATTTCACGAAATTCTCATTTTGAATGGCCTCCAAGAAGACTATTAGACTACTTCTTGTGTGGTAATTTGAAGTCATTGGTCTTTAGAAGTAAACCAGACTCTCTGCAAGCTTTACAATATTGAATGGCACCATGACATATGACTTGATTTAGTGGAAAAGTGCTCGAAAATTGGTTTCATCGAATTCTTTCCTGCAGAAGAAGTCGTGGAGGCCATTTGAATGACATTTTATTTAGAACTTAATTGTATCGATTGTACTTCACAATAAATAAAAAAAGCGTTTGAATTTCCTTAACAATAAGTGTGTTTTTTTTAAAGAAATCACATCACTCTTATTGGAAAACCTTTTATTAATCAATTAAGTTAAAGAAATTTTGTTGATATTTTTATAGGCTAAAGTTTATAATTTAAATATCACAGAAAATTAGACATTGGGCGCATTCAGCAGAAAAACCCGCTACTAAACACTTTAGATGTAGCAGCTTTTGATTTGATTAATTTTTCTGAACGATCTGCTCACTTTTTTGTCAAAAATATCAAAAAATTTGACTTTTCAATTAAAATTATTGAATTTCATTTTGTAAAAAGATTTCATAATATTTATTTGTGAATTTAAATGAATTAAAATTTAAAAATATATTATGAAATTTGATTCAAAAGTCAAACTGAACCGAAATATCGTAATTTGATTAAACGTATCGTACTTTATCTTCCCTAACTAAAACAGTAAGCGCTCACTCAACATGTTCGCGCATCACTCAGTAATCAAAGCGTTCAGCAGATTGTTGAGTAATAGTTGTATAGGAAGCTGTGGCTGCTGAAGGCACCAATTGTTAAAATTTCAAGCGACAAAGTAACAGTTTAATAACCATCATCACTTAGATTTCAACATATACGGCTAAATAGAACCTACATTGTTTTCTGCAGAGACTACTAAACCTCGTCAATATTCATGTGCAAATGCTTTCACCACTTGTTAGGTAGCTCTGAATCGGTAGCACGGAATCGGTCACTTCAGGATGTTCCCAATCAACAGCTGGTTTGGTTGGGGATCTCCTGGAGGGACTCATTTTTGGAGATGACGAGGACGCACTCCTGAACCCGAGTCAGGGTGATGCCGAGGCAAATGCCATCTATGACCCCGACGCGGACAATGGCGAAAGTGCTACAGGTTAATCTGCAGCACTCTAAGGCAGCATCAGCTGCATTAACCCTCCGCCTTTCAGAAAAAGGGGAGGACATCGTGCTAGTCCAAGAGCCGTGGACCAAAAACGGCAGAATACTTGGACTTAGCACCACTGGCTACAAACTGCTGTATGCAACAAAAACAGGTAACAACGTTAAAAACATTCGATCCTGTATCTTAGCAAAAACAAATCTCAATATCTTCATTCTATCCGATTTTAGTGATGGATCCTATCCTGCTACATGGCGCATGATCATGCGGACCAACCACCACACAATCTGGTCCACAAAATGGCACACAACGCCAACTTGAAAGGCATACCAATCCTGTTGGGTGCGGACGCTAATGCACATCACCACATCTGGGGTAGCTCAAATACCAACGAAAGAGGTGAGTGTCTATTCGACTTCATTATTGATAAAAACTTAGTAGTGCTGAATCAAGGTTCAGAACCAACTTTTGTAGTCTCAAACAGACAAGAGGTACTAGACATTACACTTGCTAGTGCGAGACACGCTCATATAATTAGGGACTGGAGGGTCTCAGCTGACTGCTCCTTTTCTGATCACCGCTATATTGAATTCAATATCAGCTTAAAAACCGGAAGCACCAAGCTTTTCGTTAATAGGCGCAAAACGAACTGGGAGGAACATAAGAACATCCTCACCAACTCAATTGCACTTCCTCCAAACATAGAGGAAGTAGCTGATATAGAAATAGCAGTCAATAATCTAACTAACGCTTTTAAGGAAGCAACAAGAATCTCTTGTAAATCTTCCACACAACGCAAAAATAGCAAACCACCTTGGTGGTCTGTCAGCCTAGAAGAGTCTCGCAGGAGCTGCCGCAGACTCTTTAATGGGGCAAAAAGAACAGGTAACTGGGCTCTTTAAAAAGCCTCATTGAATAAATTCAAAAATCAGGTTAGAAACGCTAAACGTAAGTCTTGGAAAGATTTCTGCGGAAATGTGGAATCCCTCTCCGACACTAACAGGCTGCGCAAAATTCTGGCCAAACAACCATCCGTACCTGGATTCATCCAGAAACTAGACGGCAAATGGACTACTAACTCCTTGGAGTCCCTAGAAGCCCTAATGGAAACTCACTTTCCGGGCTGCTCCCCTTTTATGGAGGTAAAAAACGCTTCCCCTCCTGCCCGGAGTATGACGAACGTAGCAATAACTACTGACAGACTTCACTGGGCTATTAAAAGTTTCCATCCGTACAAATCACCTGGTCCGGACGGAATCATTCCCGCAGATCTACAACACAATTTAGACCTTGTTACACCCTGGCTGCTCATAATATACAGAGCATGTCTTGACTGGTCCCATATTCCGCAACAATGGACCAAATGCGATGTAATTTTCATCCCAAAAGGGGGAAAAGCATCGCACTCGAAGGCAAAGGACTTTAGACCTATCAGCCTTACATCTTTTCTTTTCAAGACTTTAGAAAGACTGATCGACGTTCATATTAGAACTATAACAATCGACAGAAATCTTTTATCAGCCAATCAACACGCCTACACCAAAGGCAAATCGGTTGAGACGGCGTTACATTCGCTCGTAGGTCACATTGAAGGGTCACTTGAGCATAAGAATTATACTCTAGCGGCCTTCATGGACATTGAGGGCGCCTTTAACAATATCAACTCGGATGCTATTACCCAAGCTCTCACAGAGCTAGGAATAGACCAGTCACTATGTCAATTCATCAAGAATTTGCTTGAATGCAGAGCCATCACATCTACCATGGGGGAAGCACGCATTACCAGGTACGCCCGCAAGGGTACGCCGCAAGGTGGTGTCCTATCCCCTCTGCTATGGAATGTGGCATTAAACGTCCTGCTTAGTAAACTGGAGTCCATGTGCGTCAATACTGTTGCATATGCAGATGATGTGGCAGTGACTATCTCGGGCTTCCATCTTGACACAATTACGCACAGGCTGGAAGATGCACTCAGCGAGGTCTGCAAATGGTGTTCACAGAACGGCCTCAGCGTCAACCCAACCAAAACGGAACTAGTGCTCTTCACTAGAAGATACAAAATTCCCACCTTCACTCTACCCAAAATAAATGGCACTACACTAGCCCTATCGGATAAAGCCAAATTCTTAGGCATCATCCTTGATAATAAATTAACATGGAGAAACAATCTTCATGCTCGTGCAACAAAAGCCGTAGCGGCATTATATGTTTGCAAGAAAGCCATTGGTCCTACCTGGGGCATAAGTCCCAAGGGGATTAATTGGATATTTGAAACGGTCATCAAACCAACTCTTTTCTATGGTGTAACAATCTGGTGGAAAGCACTGGACTTGGCAACAAACCGACAGCGAATTGAGAGAACTCTCCGCTTAATGGCAATCATGATAACTGGTGCCCTTAGAACTACGCCCACAAAGGCCCTTTTTGCTATGCTGGGCTGGCTTCCAGTCGATCTGTTGGCTAGGAAGCTAGCTCTACGCACTGCGGTGCGACTTAGTACAACTGACGCATGGAAATATCGACCATGGGGTCACGCCAGCATTGTAGAGACCATGGGAACTATCCCTGATCTCATCGACTATTGCATTCCAAGACCTTCCTTTTATAGAGCATTTAACTACTCTCTATCGGAGGTCCTCCCCCCTACACCGCACGGGGCCCTACGAGTGTTCACGGATGGCTCCAAACGGGGCTCCAGGGTTGGCGGGGGTGTCTACATTGAAGAATTCGGGATCAGGATTTCCTTCAGACTCCCGGACGAATGTAGTATTTTACAAGCTGAAATATCCGCCATCAAAAAGGCAACAAACTGGCTACGGTACTATAGGATAACAAATAGAGTTATTCATATTATAACCGACAGCAAACCTGCAATAATAGCAATTTCGGGTGTGTACACAACATCCCTCCTTACCCTGGAATGCAGGAAATCACTTAATACAGTGGCTAATTGTTCTAGTGTTACCCTTATTTGGGTGCGGGGACACGGAGAAAACACAGGCAATATCATCGCTGACAATCTGGCCAGGAGAGGTACAGAGTTGGAGGCCGCTGAAATTGACAATTTCTGTGGTCTTCCGCTCTTGGCCTGCTGGAGGCGAATCGAGAAAGCCCTTATGCAAGAGGCACAAACAAGATGGTTTAATGAACCATCCTGTACCACAGCAAGGACCCTATGGCCTTGCATTGATATCAACAGAACCAAAAATCTGCTGAACTTTCCAAAACCGCAACTGCGCAATCTTGTGGCCACGGTCACGGGACACTGTACCTTCGGAACCCATGCCAGACGCATGGGTCTACCATACAATGGGTATTGCTCCAGCTGTAATGACGAGGAAGAAGAAGAAAGCATAGCACACCTTCTATGCCTCTGCCCAGCTATGGAGGATCACCGCCTCCGCTTTCTAGCAGCAGATCCTTCAGTACCCTCTCCGAGGTCTCAAATACGGAACTCGGTTGTCTTAGCTCCTTCATCAGGAGCAGTGGATGGTTCGCCCAATAGGGGGCTCGACATCCTGGCTGTTCTGCAAGGCAACTCCTTGCTTTGGTTTTTCCCACCTGTTTTCTGCTTTCTACTCTTCTCTTGCTCTTCTATGGTCTTCCCTCATCTACTCTTCTTCCGACTCTTCTAATCTCCTTTCCACCATCACTCGTCTTCACTACAGGTAGCACAATGGGACCATATCAGGACCCAAGTGAGCTGGAATCTAATCTTCCATTTACCAGCAGCCTGCTAACCTAACCTAACCTAACCTAGGTAGCTCTGTTAAACGTGATTACATATCATATTTATACACATTTTGAATGGAAATTAAAAACAAGACTTCTCAGTATTAAATTAATATTTGTCGGTAGCAAATAATTATTTAATTCAATTACAGCAATTAGATCAGAGATAGCTAATACGTATACTATATGTAGTGTGGTTAGCTATTCTAACTATTAAAAGTATTAATTTTTATATTATTTTTAATTAAGTAACGTAATTAAATCAAGTAATATGTATTCGAATATTTTGTAAAAAAAAATACATAAGTACATATCCTGCAGGAAATATCGTTAGTGAAATTGTACTGATGGGCTGGTGAATGTGTCAATAGTACTAATCTCTCTCTCTCTCTCTATACACCCCCATACAATGCTTTGTTCTTTAGACATTTGACATGTGCTTGTCATTGAAAATCTACTAGTAACATTAAGACTGCCGACTAGGTAGTGGTTACGTAGTTCTTATGGGACCAAGTGGCGACATTCGAACCAGAAACCAGTTATTAGAACATTTCTATAATTTAAGTCTACCTGTTAAAGCGAACTATAAAGTGTAGCCGTATCGTTGAAAATGTCATGAAGAAGTCGGCACCAGTCCTCAAATTGGTGGCTTGTCACCATTAAGCCCAGTAAGCAGTCCCAAACAAGTCGGCAAAATTGGTGATTTGGAGACAATTGGACCCGAGTTTACTACAGGGTATGTAAAAACATACATATACGTGTGTGTGTATATGTTAATAAAATTTAAAACTAAAAATGAGGACCAACGAAAGCAAATTCAAATTTGAACGTTTTCACTAAATATCTGATTTCTCGTATATTATCTGATGTTGACAATTTTAAGGTACATTCGTTTGAAAATAAATTTTCTTTTCTGGTTTTTGTTAATGAACTTCTTCATAAAAATTACGATCATGTGGAGTCTCGCATTAATATTTAATTTCTTAAAAAAATTACAAAACTTCTGGATTAAAGCATTTGTCTTAAATATATTGTTTTGCTGCATATATTTTGCAGATAAAAGCATATTTTGGAGTTTCCTTGTTGGCAACATCATATCATGTACATACATACATACATATACGAGTAAATGATTCTTGTGATAAAATAAACTTCTCTTTGCTAATATTTGTGTACATACTCGTACATACAATATTATTTGTTATTATCAGGGAACTCTTGAGGTTAATGAACACTCATTATTGAACTGATAAAGGACTAGTTAAGATTAGATTTAAAATCGTTCATTTATATAATTCGTTATGCTGCGAAACCAATTTGGAGAGTCAACAAATAGAATTACAACAAAACTGCGGTAAATGAAAGCAAAACGTTGCTGTAACGAATTGTAACAATTTAATGGTCCAAATTGCTACAATCCAAAATAAAATAAAAGAAAAAAAAAGTAAAAAAAAATTAGGTAGGAAATAGAAGAGAATTTTTCTGTGTTACAGTTTGCATTTCCATACAAACATTTCCAACAAAACGCTCACAGCCTGAAACACAAATAAATAAACAACATTCACTCCAGGTGTCTCACGCGTCACGCCTCTTCAACAGATTTTCTGCCTACTTTTGCAATTAAGGAATTAAAGGTGACATTCTCGCACATTTACAACAACCCTTAACGCGGTTGTTGTTTTAGTTATAATTTTTCGTATTGAAATAATGATCATGATGATAATGATGATGATGATGATGACGATGACGATGGTGAGAGTGACAATAGTGTGCATTTGACTTATTAGCTTCCTAATGGATGAATATAAAAATAAATATATATACAAATAGCTTGAACAATTTGCACACAGTTTATTTTTAATTGTTACTTTAATAGCAGGGATTCTTAACTGGCTGGCTGGAAGGATGATATTTTCTTCTTTTTATGTTTTTATAATCGATAAACACAGAAAAAGTATATAATTTGCTTTATTAATTAAATGAAGTTACTTTCCGGATGTTTGGATTAGGATTCGACTGCTCTACATGTCCGTTAATGCCAAAACAAAATTAAAAAAAAAAACGGGTCTGAAAAAGTTTCATCCCGTTTATGTAATTTTTCATCATTGCAATGCAGTTTCATGTCATCGATGACATTTTTCGTTGTATGAATGTAAGGTGACAAACGTAACGATTTTATTCCAATTACAAACCGTTTTGCTTTCACTGCTCAGGCGGTATTATCATAAATGAGCTATGAAATCTTTTAAATTGTAGAATCTTTAACTGAACCGTATCTTGGACACACCTTTTGAAAGGATAATTTCAGCAATATTGACTGAAGATAAATCATGACTTTAAAATGCAAGCATATGAATTCAAAATCAGACCGCAACAAATGAACAAGCCAGCGTTGATCCTATCGCTTAGTCCTAGGAAATATATTATCCTGAAAGTTTAAAATTGAAGCTAGAGCTCAGAAGGCGATTGCTGCATTTTATATTTTCAGTAAATCTGTAAATAGGTGTTTCCACGAACTTTCGCTAAGTGGAAACTCTAAGGAAAGGGATTATATTAAGGACTTTACCAAGACGAAAGACGAGAACTTTGTACTCCTAGTGTAGCGGAAGGTACACTTGCTATTTAAGACAGTCCTTAATAAAATCGTGCTCTTTGGAGTTGGTCGTGGAAACACTTATTACCCATTCGGTATTCAGGGAAGTCATAAGAACCATTACTTTGCTTGATAGAAAGTGCTTAACTTATTATCCAGAAAGATGTCTGTGATGGCATAACTGCAGTTGCCGGAGTCTTCGATAAGGTTTTTAATTACGGGTGAATCTATTCGACTTTTTCTTCTTAAAGACCTTCCATTGACTTCAAGCTTTCTACCTTGAAAGAAAAGGGACTAGAAGATGAACTGACATTGTTCAGGAGATTTTCATATCTAAACAGGTTGTCCAGAAAAAAGAAACAGGATTGGATGCAGAGTTTACTATGATGAGCTGAAGGTCAACATATCTTTATGACTTCCAGAAAAATATAGAGTATTGCAAGATAAGATACCATGCGACCAGTTTGATTGATATTTGTATCAACAACAAAGCCCGACATCGAACATGTCCCAGGAATGTCGTATGTCCTTGAAACCCTCTATAAAATCTTGATAATGAGATGAGCATCATATCGTCGGGTGGTTACTGGTTTGCCACACGGCAAAATTTAATTTTTAATAATAATTTTAAAAAGTACGATGGATTTTTTTTCTAATAATAACGCAGGTTGCGAAATATGTTTAAAGTCATTATAACTTTTTCCATATAATATGAAAATTATGTTATTAATTTTTATTCGAACTGAATGATGTTTAATTAAAGAAATTTTAATTTGTCAGGCTTAAGTTCGTTTTCTCTAAATTTATTTTTTTATAAATTTAATTATTAATATTTTTATTTTTTATTTATTTGTTGCGGGTTAGCTCATATATTTATACAAAAACTCACAAATATATTTTTGTGAATTACAAAGCATAAAAATAGCCTTTAAAAAATTTCTCAAACACACACAACAATAATTTTGCATTATATATATATATATATATCTAGATATTGCTAACCCGCAACAAATAAATAAAATATAAAACATAAATACTTGAGTACATGCTCAAATAAATGTATAAATTTATTAATATTTTTATTAGAAAGAAAAATCTAGAAAAAAAAATCTAGAATTAAAAATGACAAAGCTGTAGTGTATAAACTTACATGTGACTCAGCAGATTTAATTAATGATAGAGGATGTTTAACTTGTATGATTGCAGCTGCCGTTGTGGCAGTGAGGTCTAAGCGACAAACAACTCTGATGATAAGACTATGGTCGGTCTCGAAACATCCGCGCAGTCTAATATTTCTTTGTCTGTTCAATTAATATCAAAATTTATAAAGTTTTAATTAAAATAATACAAATATGTTTTGTGGCCCATTTACAACTTTTTACACACACATTTTTAAGTGCCTTTCAAGTAGGTCAAAGTAGTGTATTTGATTAAGCAAGCATAAAATAGACACCACATAGTGCAATTTATGAAAGATGGCATTCATTTGGGCTGGGCAATAATTATTCAATGAAAGAAATTTAAAATATAAAAATATTCTGAATATAATTAATGTTATAGCTCGATATCTCTTAATATATTCGAGATATCAAAAAATGGGTTAAGGATTTAAAAAGAGCGCACATTAATTATATATATTATTTTTTGTAAAATTGTTCCATATGGCATACCAGTAACCACACCACGATATATCAATTATAGAAGCCTTAAAAAGAGCAGATGAAGATGATATTTAATTTCTTGCCCAGATTGTTTTATATTCTTAAATAACCAACTCTTGAGAGAAAGAGAGAGAGAAAGAAAAATAAAAATTTTATTTTGCCCTTAAATTGTTATCGAATTCAAAACTTTAAGCTCGGTTGTAGTCAAAATTGTTCAATAGGTTAGGTTAAGTTAGGTTAGGTTAGCAGGCTGCTGGTAAAAAGGAAGATTATATTCCAGCCCACTTGGCTCCTGATGTGGTCCCATTGTGTTGCCTGTTGGGAAGAATGGTACTAGAGAGAGGGAGATTAGGAGAGTCTAGAGAATGGTAGGCGAAAGAGAAACATAATGAGGGGGTGGATTGGCAGAGGGGAAACATCCGCTGCTCCTGATGAAGGATTTAAGGCTACCGAGATCCGCTAGGATATTCTACCTAGAAAGCGAAGGCGGTGATCCTCCATAGCTGGGCAGATGCATGTAAGGTGTGCGATGCTTTGCAGCTGGAGCAGTATTCATTATATGGTAGACCCATGCGTCTAGCGTTGGTACCGAAGGTGCAGAGCCCTGTGCCTGCGCAGCTGCATCTTGGGGAATTTAAACAGGTTCTTAATTCTGTTAACGTCTTGGCGAGGTCAAAGTGTCCTTGCTATGGTGCAGGTTGGCTCATTATACCATCTGGCTTGTGCTTACAGCATAAGAGCTTCATCAACTCGCTTCCAGCAGGCTGAGAGCAGAAGACTGCAGAAATTGTCAATGCCGACAGCCTCTAGCTCTCTTCCTCTCCTGGCCAGATTGTCAGCGATAATGTTGCCTGTGTTTTCATCGTGTCCCCGTATCCATATAAGGTAGCACTTATGTTTACTTTTACACTGTCAGAAAACGTCCGCAATATTTTATTTTAAAGTATTGTGCCAATTATTGCATATGATGGGTCGAAATTGTTAATATCTTAAATAATGTGTGGGCCGCTTTAGAATCACTGCTTTAAATAGTTCGTTACATATGCATGAGTTTAGTACCATATTCGTGTATGCAAACATACATACACACACACAGGTACATATAATCCCAATCCACAGAGGGGGATATTAATAGTCATTGTGTTTGTTTTGTTGTTGTTCAATTTTTGACAAAGTGACTTTTGAGTAAATGCGACAAATTGTTTATTTGTACTAAATTGCTTTTCTAGCACATACATACATACATATCTACCTACATAGGCATTTGAACATTAAATACTTCGCAGTACTAATACACTCTTACGAATTCATAAAGTGTAATAAATAAAACAGCAAAATGAGCAGGAAATTGCTACTACCAAAATACCGAAAATCGAGGTAACAATGAAAAGGTCTTAAAAACTCAATTTGAAATAAATATAAAATAAATTAACAATAAAAAGTTTGTGGGTTGCTCATTATTCCCATTTCTATATTTCGGTGATGATTATTCATGATTTAAAAGTTTAAAGTAAATTCATTCGACTGTTCTATTTCATTTATTTCTTAACTTGTACAGCTACAATTTTTTTCGTACACCTCTACACTAATGGGGAAAACCTTTCGGATGACGATCTTGTAACAATGTCAATTAAAATGGTTGGGGAAAGATGTTATACCTGTAGACGCAACATAAATCTGACTAAATATATTTTGGTATATATTCTTTTATTTGCATTTTCTATATAAAAAAAAGGGAAAATATTTCATTCGTGCCCCACTTTGTAAAACTTTTATTTTGGAACCACTGCAGAAGGCGAAGATTCTCAAAGTCGCAATAAAAAAATCAATTAATTTACTGTTTAAAGGCACAACCATAAGTGTTAGTGCAGATACAAACAAAGTTTCTGACAAGAGGCACACCGCCAAGAAGGAATTGAATTAAGATGCGGACGTTGGAGTGGCTCTTATGTAAGATATGTATACTCCTTCTACTACCTTCGCGTGCTTAGAGACTAACCCTCTGTTCGTCTTATCAAAAACAAAAAAAAAAACAGAATCGAAAAAAAACCGCATCAATCTAAGTGCTTGTGTACCATGCCCTAGCAGTAGCACCCAAGTTTTCCGAGTGCAACTTTTCAGACTGCCCTCGTATGTTCATATGTAACTAAATACAGTACAGTAGAGAATCAAGTATGCGTTAAATGGTAAATAAACCAAACAACCCCCATGTGAATCGTTTGATCTCACATACACAGAAGCTTAAACGATTATTATGCGACAACGACTAACAAAAAATACTATGTTGTGTGACACGCCTCCTTTTTGGAAAGCAAAAGAAAAAACTCTATATCATTTAATTTTATTTTCCTTGTTTATATTCTACTATAAAAAATGCCTCTTTGCAACACTTTGTGGATAATTTGTTGCCGCATATTGCTTGTTTGTTGTAAAGATTTTTAAACAACAGCAACAATAACAAGTAAAATAATTATTTACGACAGTGATGTCTTTTTAACGAAGGACTGCTGTTCTTTTACAGCCCCCTTATTTTCAATGTCTTTTATATACGCAACCACATCCGTTTATGTGCAAATGAGTTTGAAACACTCTTTTCCTTTTTTGTTGCAATCGACAAGAAAAAAGCGATTTCGTTGAGTTTTTCTGTGTTTTATTTTATTTATGGATTTTTAAGTGAATTTTCATTTAGTATTTTGGTTGGTAATTTTTTATTTAACAATTAATTGTGCATAATCGTCATTATGATTTAAAAATTGAAAATTATTGCAAATGTGAAAAAAGTGAAAAGTTTCGCCAACATTAAATAACAAGGAAAACTAATTTGTGCTGATTAATTTTGACATTAAAATTTCTAAAAGTAAAATTTATAGCTTAGGAGTGAGTTTTTATGTGCGAGATTGGGAAATAAGTTAACTCTTGTTAAGTTCAACTTGGCCTTTTTTCTATTTTTTCTGGTTCGTGATTAAGCCACTAACATTTGCCGCTATAAAGCAAAAAAATTAAAATAAAATAATCAGCGCAAAGAATAAATAAATTCAAATTCAGAAAACAATTTTAAATTAATGTTTTTTTTTGTAATTTTTCGGCACCGATATCTCTTAAGTTGCTTCACGGATTTTGATCAAATTTACAGCATTTGACATATTTTTTTAAGCTCAAATACAAAAATGGTTTTTGGAAATCTATTTGAGACTCGCTTTTGGAGTTATGAATGAAGCGCTTTTTTGGAAATTTTTTGACAGTGATCTGCCGAAAGAATCAATCGATTTTATTTAAAAGTTTTACAATCGACGTAGGGTTTTGACTGTAAGAGTTGATAAGATTTTAGATTTGATCGATCTATTAGTTTTAAATTTATTTAAAAAACAAATATATTTCGAAAACTTAATTTTGCAAAATTCTTAAAATCTAATCGCTTGATTGTCAACCGGCATATTTTATTTTAATTTAATGTATTTAGAATGACGTGAAATTGGTTAAGGTCAGTTAAGCCATTCTTACGTTATGAGTAGATGCACTCATACACACATACATACATCTCAATGGACATCATCGTAAAAACTAGAATACATACATACATTTATCGCCAAACTGAAAATTTACATCCCGATTATTCTGCTTTTAGTGAAGGGACCCAGTTGCGCTTTTCAAAATAATAATAATAATAAGAAATTTTATATGTACATATATATTTATCCGTAATAAGGGCATAAACTGTCTGTATACCAAATCGACGAAAAACAACAAAAAGTATAAAAAGTACCAGCATTAACACATTTTATCCCCCAGAAAGTTCAAAAAGTAAAAAAAAAAATTAAAAATAAAAAATAAAGAGTACCAAATCCATTGATCGGTTTTCGACTTATAATGGAACAAACATCAAAACATACAATATTTGACATTTATAATATTAGTAGGATATAATCTGGTTGGGACTTTTATGTTAAAACTCTACCCCTGTACTGCAAGGGTCTTCTTCACTCTTTCCTTAAAGATGGACAAAAACGCTACTTAAAGAGCGATTATATGTAATACATTTGTCATATAATATATTAAAAATGTTTTAAGAACATTTAGAATATATGTTCACAGTAATCATACTGTTGTTGTAGCAACAATTCCTTTTTCGTACCTTCTTAGTTGTAACAGAAGAGTCTGAGTAATTATATTAGGTCCGTTTGTTTACTTTTACAGTAAAATGCAGTTAATGAGTAAAAACTGAGTAAACAGCAAAAAGAACACGAACGGAAAAATTTTAAAAATTCGTAACAGACCAACCTAAATTATGACGCAAAGAGTTGTCTGGCTGTCAAAATTTCTCATGCCCATACAAAATGTATGAAACCAACCCAAATAACACGGCGTCAACGCTTTGCAATTGGAAAATTCAATTTTGACAGCGCGTCAAGAAGTGAAGTTGGCTGCAAAAGTACTGTTCTTGTTTGTTAAGTAATGTAACTTTAGCTACTTTCAGCTCAGTTTAGCATCTTCAGCTGTATTTCTTATTTTTATTTAGAGTTTTTCCTTAATTAAAGTGAGTAAACAGTACTGTTTCTGGCGGAACGTTAACGCTCTAATTTAGGTTACTCATTTCAGCGTAAAAGCTAAGCGCTAAATTACGTTGCGCTTTGCGTCGTAATTTAGGTTGGTCTGTAAGATTCAGGCAACAGCTGATGGCAAATAAATTTAGTTATGAAAAATTGTTATGGACAATTCATTCATCGGTACTCGATTAAATATATTTTATAACGCAAATATTTTAATAAAATATAAACAATTTAATTTGTGTAAAATTTTTCGTTTTTCGTTTTTTTTATTTTATTTGATTTTGGAAATTGGTGTGTGTTTAAATTAATTCAAAGTACATGAATATTTGTTTTTGCTACTGACTATCGTAAAAAGAAGTGCATTCCTAAGTAACCAAGTACTTTAGAATTTCACAACTCTAAAAAATTTAAATAACAACTCCACAAAACTAAAATTACTTTTATTTTCCATTTAAAGGCATGTCATGTAGGTAATTGTTTCACAAACAAATTCAATTTAATGTGAATATATTTTTACTTGAATTTTTAGTTTGATTAATATTTTAGACACAAATTGCACACTTTTTTGTTTACCATTTGAATTATATGTTTTATTGTTTTACTAAACTATACTGCGACAAATTTCTGCAGTAAAAATTTGCAAGTTCTCAGTTAAGAACTGTCACTTTATGCTCTCAATTTGTGTTCTCTTTTACTGTGTAAGCGAACGTAATTTAGTAAAATGCAGTAAAGTTCAATAGTAAATATAGTAAAAACTTTTTCGTACTCTAACACACTTATTATTATTATTATCACATCTAGTATTTAAATAAATTCATAAAAATTTATATGTGGCAGCTACATTCAGTTGACATGAACATATTGCGATCATATTCTTACGCTCTTGTGCATTTTTTCGAACTTTCGCACAGATCTCCTCTTTTTTAGTTTATATCGATACTTTAAACTTTAAAGCTAAGCTCTAACCTTAGAAATTGACTCCTCTTAATTCAGCCATCTAACGATACATCTATTATGCATTTGAGATTGTTTTTTTTTTCTTAGTAAATTTATTTCAAAACAAGAAGAAGCATACATTTTTACTATTTCCTTTTCTGCTAGCACACATTAAAAGTAATTTTAAATTATGTAAAAAACAAATTCTTTTTCACTAGACTGGTGGTACTGCAAATTTCCTGTTTTTTCATTTCAAGTTTAATCTTAAATAATTTTCTTTAATCGTCAATTTTCAATAATACTCTGCTTTGGAAAATTTTTCATTGTAATAAATCACTGCACTATGGGTGGTTGTCATAATTTGTCATAAGGCATGTTAACGCCCAACTTTGTAACTTTAGCGTACAATAATTTTTAATTTCAAGGGATTTTTAAGGATTACATAGTTTGCTTTTTACATTCGGCAACATAAACATCTAGTTGGTTCTTTTTAAAATACTGCAATGTCAGCAGCAGTGTATTCGTATTTATTGAATATTATAAAATTTATTTAAAAATAGTCTGAGTTTTGATTTATTGGTTTTGCATTGTAATTTCGTAGGAAATGGAAAATAAGAATAACGGCTTTTAAATACTTTGCGATCGGTTTTTTTTTTTTTTTTTGTTTAACTTTAAGTTAAAAAATTATTTGGGAAATATTCATAGAAGATTTATAGATTTTCTGAATGAATGTCTGTACATCTGTATACACTTGAAATGATTCTGTTTAGTTAGAAATTTAATTTTAATTGCCGCATTTAAAGATCTTAAATTAGATTTTACATAATTATAATGTGAGATTATGGTATAAAAAATTATGTGTCTGGATATTATCAATACAAGACCGTAGAACTAACGTGAAACAAATAATTGATTAACATGGATTTACAATGGGCCAATTGACAAGGTCAATTTGAATACGAAAATGCTTTCAAAAAAGGTTGAACAGATTAAATCAGTCAAAATGTCTTAGAAAAAGTACACTTTTAAATAAAGAAAATGTGCAACTTTTCAAACAGCAAATATGTACCAAAATATAAATATATTCCACTTTTTTTCTTCTTTTTTTTTTTAATTAGGACCAGCACTTAGGGGATGACCCCTACGTATGCAGTACATTGTGACGGAACTCAGAGAGAGGGATAGAGTAGAGAAGATAGATGTTTAAAATGTAGAAGGCCTAACTCTTTTACAACTCTGCTTTGCGCGTTATGTTAATTTTTATAGCAGTGTTGAGGTGCCTCCGGTGTTAGGTAGACGCATTAACTTTGTTAAGCTGTATTAGCAGGCATTTTATTTATTGTTTTACTTCGCCGATGTTTCTGCTAACCGACGAAGGAGGGCGATGTTGTGTACATTAGCTTGGAACATCATCAATCGCTGTCGGAACAGTTTTTTAGTGCCTTCATCACTTAAATAGTCCGACAACAATTAATACCAAGTCTCACTAATGTACATTACAGAAATTAATGATGTTGATTGACTTGCTCTGGCGAGGGTTTAAACCCCGGCCCCACGTCATTGTTTGCTTAGTAGTCAACGCGCTAACCACTTCAGCCAACACCACCCTCTAGGGAAGGTACACTTTTAATCATACAAATTTTAAATCGAAACATCCTTCAATAAGAGTACTTTTAAAGGAGCATTTATCTATATATATTAAGCAAAAATTACTTTAAACCGTCGTTACCGAAGAGGGGGGGGGGGGGGGGGGGTATAGATAACACCGTTTGGCATTTTCTTATCATAATACGAGCTTTAATTATTTTGAGGAAAATGAATAAAAACTCATTCACTACGTCTTGATTATATAAACAATGAAATAATCACTTCAAGTCACAGCAAAGCAGTTCTTCCTTATTAAATTTCTTTATTTTAAATTCCTTTTTAATACTACGTTCAGACTTGCTTATTTGTTTAACGTTTTATTGGTGTTCTGGCATATTTCGTTGTTGGTTGCCTAGTGTGTAGCCGTGTTCATGGTTTCATTTCGGATTGCATAAAAAATATCTTCAACATCAAAATACATAATATAATAATATGTGATGTTGCGCTTATGGTTTCATATTTGCCAGTAGTTGCATCAATCAGCCACTGATGGCAGATGTATACGAAGATCCCTTGCTGTAGGGAATTAAAAAAAAAACGGTTGTAGAGAAAAAGACAGAATTCTTATTTTTGGCAAAATTTTTTATTTGAATAAAAAGCACTAGAAAATAAATTAACTTGTTTATAGAAATTCTCTTTCAAAGCTGGAATTGGAACTATTTTGGTCACATCACTCCTTTATTGCAACGTAGCTACGTACTACGCGTAGTCATATTTCAAAGAATAAAATTTTTCAGTTACTGACGAAAAAGAGTTTCTCAATACCTTTTTTATTTGTAAAAAATTGTTTCAATATGTAAAAATTGAATAAAAAGGAATTATAACAATTCCCGAATTTCATTTCTGTTGAAAACTTGGTTAAATAGTTGACATTTTTCCCAATTAGTATCCACCTTACATTAATTGTAAAAATAGACAAACGGTCTGCTAAACTGATTTCACATGCTAATGTTTTTCAAAAATAAAAACTCATAATAATTTGAATTTTCATTAATTCAATAAAACTGAACTTAAGCCTAATAATAATAATTTCTCAAAAAAAAAAAAAAAAAAAACAGCAAAAGTACCACTAGGTCCTGTTTTTGCCCCTTAAAATGTACTTTATATATAACAATGGATCATTTAGTATCTGTCTGGTTTTGTTTAAATTAAATTTATACATTTTTGTCGTAGGGAAGGGAATAAAGGTATTTTTTGGTGAGATCGTGTTAAATTCACAAAATTTCAGCTGATATCATCGAAATTAGCACAAATACAATAATCAGCTGATAAACGATTGTGTTTAGATTTCATAATATTTGACTTAAACACGCTTAAAAACACAAGTTTGACAACTTACTGGGCACTGACGGAAGAAAACAATACAATTTCGCGTAAAATTTACCAGGAGGATTGTAAATTTCAATAGAATTTAAACCTGACTCCTTATTCACTCACAATGGGGGTGTAAGCAATTTTTAAAAATGTTATTCGTTAAATTTGTATCTACATGGGGTTATGCATGAAGCCCACGAGCCATAAAAATATTTCTTTCCCGCAATTTGTCGATATTTAGGAGTACAGTTACTTCTAGCAGATTTTAATGTTCATACAAAATATGGTTTTTATTGTGTTTATTTGACGGTTTAGAGGGTACTAAAGCGGGGCATCTTTTGGTATTTTTTCTTTATTTAAAATTATTATTTCGAGCTAGAAAACAATAAAACTAAACTATTAACATAAGTGATTATTTGAAGAAATTGCCTGACATGTATGAAAACAAAAAACTTTTCAATCGAAATTGGACAATTCAATTAAAGTACTTTTAATTTGAACCCCCTTCAATTTGTTTAGTTATTTTATATGCAAATTAAACTAGTGTGTCCTCATTATATTGTAGAAGCCTGGAAATGAGATTTTTTTAGCTTAAAAGTTATTGAAATTAATGTGCATGTGTGCTCTTCATTGTCCACGATTTTTCTTTAATTTTAAATTTTTTTTTTAACTAAACTGGCTATGTCCAAGCTCGATACAAAGTCTACACTTTGTAAATCTAAAATGTAC
Organism: Lypha dubia; assembly: GCA_947311025.1. Taxonomy (NCBI): domain Eukaryota; kingdom Metazoa; phylum Arthropoda; class Insecta; order Diptera; family Tachinidae; genus Lypha; species Lypha dubia. Next base: position 56,729,261 of record OX371264.1, read on the forward strand.
CATTCGTGCAAGGGTTGATTGCGACGTGCTCTATCGATCATAACTTGGCAGCGAAAAGTACCGAAGGAATATAATGCAATATTTTCATATAAAATTCTTTTCATTCAACTGTAAATAAATTAATTAATTTAATTGATATAAAAAAAGAATTCGAGAGAAATCGTCAATGTCGATAACTGCTAAATAATTTTTAACTGTCAAAAATTAAAAATATTATTAAAATATATTGTTCGTTTATATTTGTTGACTTTTCAGTTAATTTTTATTTAAATTAATTCTTTTGTATGAATATTTACAGTTTGGTGTGGATTCGTTTAATTTATACATAAAAAAATAATACTAAAACAAGTAAAAATAAACACAAAGTAAAAAAAAATAAAGAATAAAAACTATCTAATACAATACTAACAGCACACACATACATTTACTTTAGTATACGAATACTTCGGTTCTTGTGCGTATGTATGTATATGAGTGTATGTACTCGTATATGAAACTTAAAATTTAAAAAGTAATAATTTAATATAATAAATAAATAAATAACTAATAGATACTGCTACGTGCCAACGCAAGCGTTCCCGTTACGCCAGAGGTGGCAGCCGTTAAATTAGCTGCCGCCGCTGCCATTAATGCTGCCGCAGGTGTATTATTAATCGTATGAGAAGCGTTCGTAACACTTAAACTACCGCTAAACTTTTCAAAACCACTCGTAGTAGAGGCAATTTTTTTGCGTAAATCAGGTTTCGGACCTGTCAGGCACATTTTCTCCATTTGTTGATGCTGCGAGCGAACAGCAAAACGGTTCACATGCACTGGTATGGGTACAACGATTTTCGTGCCAGACGTACCATTGCGCCCCAGACCGTGCGAGGAAAGACCAGCCTTGACGCGTTTCCATTTGGCGCGACGATTTTGAAACCAAATTTTTACCTAAAATTAGATAAAGATTTTACATTAAATTTATTAACTATTTACTTAAATATATTTTGAATACATTTTTCGATTCTTAAAATTTACATTCGCTTACAGATGTCAGCATTAATTTACCTGTACTTCACTTAATTTCAGACTAGTAGCAATTTGACTTCTTTCGGTCAGACTTAAATATTTTTTTGCATGAAATTCTCTTTCAAGTTCTAAAAGTTGTTCGGAAGTAAAAGCGGTTCTACGCCGTCGGGACTTTGAATTTTGTCCACTACTATTACTAGAATCTTTATTGCCAGCTGAATTTCCGTCGTCATCGGAACATTCTTCGCTATCTGAGTGTGTGCAGGCTAAAATGACACAAAAAAAATCGAATTTATAAAAATTTATGTTGTAAAATTTGGTCAAATTTAAACGGAAATCAAATACAGATTTCCAGGCATTATGATTTTTTTCTTTCCGTCGGCATTAGTGATGTTTAAATTAAACAGGCTGAGAAGGAAGGATACTCCTTCTGTCAGTCATTCACGACAGAGGTGAGATAACAAACAATCAATTGCTGAACTAAAAATTTAGTTCAGCACTCTCTAAACATATAAGTAGCATTTTTAATTTTAGGATTTAAATACTTATTGATATTTCAATATAAACTAAAAAAAATCTAGCTTGCGTTCCACTAATAACCGATTTTATTAAACTTATTAATTTTTTACTGGAAGAGAAGCTAAACAAATATATAAAATGGATGTTTTCAAGGTCACAAATCATTTGTTTTTCGTTTGCAATTTCAGCATTATCGATCGGTCGACATCGCGAGCCAGGCAGAAAACGTACAGAAAAAAAATATTACTAGAATTAAAGTGTACGAAGTAATATTTTTTAGGCAGGCACCAGGTGCGGTTCCATCACGGGCTTTTGGACGGTGATCTTTTATATAAAACACAGCATTTAGTAAAATATTTTTTGGAGACCCAATAAAAATAAGTTGTATTCCTTTCTTCCCCTTGATCCGCACCTGGCAGCCACTAATGTGGAACACCAGCTATGACACTATCCAAAACAAAATGGCACACAAAATGCATGATTATATGGCTTTCCCCTCTAAAACTATTTTCCTTATATCTTTTGCCTGGGTTAAAGGAGTCCATAATTAAAATTTCATATCTCACTTCAATTAAGTAACAGGAAATATTCATCATAATAAGGACGGCGGCCAAAGCTCATTTATAACAACAGTTCATTTTAAGCTGTAAACCCCAAATTTTTCACTTGTAATGAACCGAAACAAATTATTTAGAATCTCAAAAAAAAAAAAAATATTTTCAAATAAAAGGCATTTGAAATTTCAATTAGATTTTATTTTTCACTTTAAAACTTTTCAACATTTCACTTGACATGAATTATGAATGAATGGCAAAAAGACAACAACAAAAACAAACCATTAAAATACATAATCTCATGCGTGTAAGATGACAACAGAATGAGAGACTGACAATCGAACAACACAAGTGATTTTTGGTTAAATGTATCATTTACTTATTTTGCTTCGCACTTACATGCTTGACTTAATTTAAGTCAGAGATTTATATTTATCGTTTTATTCAAATCAAAGAAACCACTAAATACTACTGGGTTTCCTTTGCACCATAGAACAACCCCAAAATAAAAAAAAAAAACATCATGCGATTGTGTTGTGTGCTTAGTTTCATATAATAAAGATTTTTGAACCATATTGCTGGCAAAAGGGTCTCAGTTATGATAGTACAGTGGGACTGATGATAACAAGTTGTGTAAAACGAAACGATTCTCAAAACATTATTAAAACAAAATTGACAGTTAATTTTGCCGCGTTTCCATGTGAATTATTTTCATTATCACAACAATAATGAATAACGAATCAACCTTGAACTTGTTTAAAATAATTTTTTTGTGTTAAAAAAAAATTCTATAAATAAATAGAGAATTATTTCAAAAATTCGTGTTTAAAAAACACACAAAATCAAAATTTGCCTGAAAAAGGTGCCACAGTGGCGTCATATCGTTTTAATTGTGGCCGTTTGTGTACGTACTACGTACAATGCCAACAAGCACAATTATGTCTTTGATTTGTGTGAATGTGTTTTCGTATAAATATTATTTACTTGTGGGGTGTATGGAGCCCCGACGTAATGCCAGTTATGAATATTTAATTTGTTAACAACAACAACAACTGCAACAACAACGTCATAAAAAACATTAACATTCAATTTGATTTGGCTTTTAAGTGTATGTATTTGCTGTTTGAAATTACAACAATGTGAAAAATATGACTGCGACGATGATTGTTATTGTTGTTGTCATATCTATAGTATCGTTTTTCATTTCTTTTTTTCTTTCTTTTATTTGCTAAAGTCATATTTATTCCAATTTAAAGTGAATTTTTATGCTTATCAATGTTGTTGAAGTTGACTGTCGTTATTGTTAAGAATCCTGTTTGTATTAAAACTGAGTGATTTAATATTTAATGTCCGCTTACCCACCCCTGCCATTTTTCTAAATGGACGTCAGCGTCATGTTTATACACACGTTTCACATTTAATCATCATTCGTCATCGTTTGTTCGTTTTTTTATTATTGTTGTATCCCCCATGAATGATTTTTTTTTGCTAAAGTATGAATTAATAAATTTATCTGCCGAGGATACAATTAATTTTTTTCCGACACACTTTTACTCACTTACTGTGTCATTGTAATAGGAATTGTAATAGTAGTGGTAGTGGCACAAACTTGATTAGCAGAAGTCTAGCAAATGTCAGGATGTCAAAAATGTTTTGATAAGCATTTACAAGAGTTAAAAGTTTTTTGATTGACATTCAACATTAGAAATCTTAATGTTTGTTATGCAAATCTTTGTTTGTCTAATATTAGTGTTGCACTTAAAGTGGCTTAATTAAAAATGATGCATAAAGGATATTAAGAAAAAAAAAACATTTTGAAAATGTGTTTTAAAATAAATAAAAAAAAATTTAACCGTTTTATAACTAAACGGATTTGTTTGTATTTTTGAAAAAAAAAGATTTATTTAATTTAAATTTTTCATTAACAATAATATATACATACATACATATTTAATTAAATATGTAACAACAAAATTGACAGTTATAATAAACGACTTCACGAACAAAATGAATGAAACTGAGTAGTAGATAGATTTTAAACTAAAAATATTAAAGATTCAAAAAACTTGTCGAAAGTTACTAAAAATGTTTTTAAGCTATTGGATAGCTTCTATCGCGGGCTTTGAGGCGACCGAATCAAGAAATTTTTAAACGTTTGTTTCTTAAGTCTTTTGTTTTTGAAACGAAAAAACCTGGCACTAAGTTTGTTTCTTAAGTCTTTTGTGTTGTTAAGTAAAGGGTCCGCCATTTAGCGTTTTTTTTTTGAAAAATGCTATAAAAAAACTACTGAATATTTTCTCAAATTTCTTTTTTTATTTGAAAGTACAATCCTTCCGGTTAATAATGAAAAATAATTTCATTCAAATGGCTGCCTCGGCTGGCCATGCAGTAGCCTACACGATCGGTCTAATTTTTAAGCATATTATCGATTGTGTGCATCTGTATTTCACCAATGGCTTCACGAATATTGTCATTTAAAGCGTCAATTGTCTCTGGCTTGTCGTCGTAACACTTATTTTTAACGGCACCCCACAAATAATAGTCCAACAGTGTCAAATCGCAGCTCCGAGGTGGCCAAACGACATCAGCTCTGCGGCTGATAATGCGATCTTTAAAAACAGGGCGCAAAACATCGAGTGTAGCTTCGGCTGTGTGGCACGTAGCGCCGTCCTGTTGAAATTAAATGTTGCCAATATCATCCTCTTCAATTTTTGTGAACAAAAATTCTTTCAACATGGCCCGATAACGATCGCCATTGACTGTAACGGCCACTCCTTGCTCATTTTCGAAGAAAAATGAGGGGGATTACTTTGAAGGGGTCAAAACGGATATTGATGAATATATAAATACTTTTCAAAAAAATTCAAACTTCACATTTTCATTTGAACAAACCTCGTATGTTCTTTGACAAAAAAATTCATAGGATAGACAAGGACACAATATCACATGTATACAAAAGTTTCCATAAAACTTTTCATATTGGTCTTAAGCACGATGGCTACGTTCAAATTGGCTTGATAAATAACATGTATGTATGTGTTGGTAAAATTTGGTTTGCTTAACACAGCAACGCGTCAAATTCATACCATCAAATTTTATTTCAAAGCGGTTTTTGAAGGGTAAGAACGTGTGATGTTTTTGTTTGCAAATATTCTTTGTTTACAAAATTTTCTTAATTTAAATTATTTTTTCTCAGAAATATAAAGCGAAATAGAAAATTGTTGCATAGCAATTGCTCTGGTACGTACAAGAAAAAAAAACAAAATTGGTTAGATCTACCCACATTTATTTTTTGTGCGAAAAGATTTAATTTTGTAAATTTACAATAATAAATCTAATATATAAAATTCTCGTGTCACGATGTTTGTTATCGAACTCCTCAGAAACGGCACGACCGATTTTAATGAAATTGTTTATGCATATTTGGTAGGAATGCGGTTCTAAGGTATATTTTAAATCGCTAGGGGCACGAACAGGGGAGTGAGGGGGCAATTTATGTATTTTTATGAAATTTTTTTTGCATATTCAGTAAGACTGAGAATCGGCTACTTTCTATTTTTCAAACCGCAATGGGTACGACGAGGGGCGGGAGGGGGCAAATTATGTTTTTGCGAAACGGCTTGACCGATTCCTTTGAAATTTTTAATGCATTTTCAGTAAGTCTGAGAATCGGCTACTTTCTATTTTTCAAACCGCAATGGGTACGAGGAGGGTCGGGAGGGGCAATTTCTCTATTTACTAAACTATTAACCCAACAGATGGCGCTGTGTTTGCCTCATAATTATTTTTCTTGTTGAATGACAGATGGCGCTATGTCAGCCTCATGCAGGAGAATCGTCGTCGATCGTATTTCAAACAGAACAAAATTATTGTTTGGTATTTTTTTCTTCGGCGGTCATCGTAACACACTTAACACATTCGCTATTTTTTATATAACACCCAAAATATGCACTTGAAATATTTTGTATGCCAAAACAACGTTTGCCGTTTTATAGTTAACTCTATAAAATTTAAAAAAAAAAAAACAGTTTTAGTCTAAGTCGCTGTTTAGGTTAATTATATTTTAATAATGATTATAGTAAAATAAAAAAAATCTATTAATGACATTACTTAAAAATTCGGTTGCTCAAAGATCGGTAAAGCGATCATTTAGTGATAATAGATTCGTTTGTTTACTTTTCCAGTAAAATCCAGTAGTTGACTAAAGTTTGGGAAACTAGAAAATTCTACTCTCAAGAACGGCTCTAGCATAAAAAAGTAAGCGAACGACAAGAGCTATAAGCACATAGGCCACAGCGAGCAGCAGGCAGCAATGTGTCAAAAATTAAATACACGAGCTTATATGAAGTTGATTATTTTGACGACAGCAAAGCAGGTTGTTGTCTATGCTACTTTTGCTGATGCTGCCAAATTAGATTAATTTCTATTTTAATACGCAGCAATAAGCTTATACAAAGCTGCCAATACAATATAAATGTTACGGCAATGAGAGCTTAAAATATTTTGTGGTATTTAACCGAAAACAACATAAAGAAATTAAAATAAATAAATAAATTGATGTGTTTTTATATTTTTACTCGATATTATAACGTTTTTTCTTGTGAAATATTTATGTGGTAGCTCTGAAATATGTGGTAAAATAAATATTGAAAAATAATATCGAAAATTTAAATTCATTTGTCAGCTGCTGTCGTTCTCAAAATAATTTAGTAGCTAACTACATGAAAGCAATTGAAGCCAACTGCATTTGAATTCTGTTGTTGTGAATCTCTGCTGTGGTCTATGTGTTTATAGCTAAAATTGCAAAAACTTGCAGTTTATTCAAAACAGCTGATCATTAAATAGTTTAGTGTTGTGAAATATGTGTTGTTTTGCCTACCCAGTTTTTGGTACTCGATTCAATGCGTTTTAATAATTAAAAATTCTTAGGGAAATGTTTTTATAAAATTAACTTCTGTGAAAACTTTTACACTTGTTTATTTCGTAGATGACAATTAATTTTTTTCTGGTTAAATAACACAATATTTGATTTTTGATATTTGGTACTCTAAATAACAACCAGTCATAAGTATTCATTCATATACGAGTATGTATATGAACCTTACGTCTCTAAAATATATGGTTTACTTTTCAAAAACACAGGTATTAGTAAACTGATACACTTAATGCTTATTACTCACTTCTATAATTTCTTGCACGCTAAAATCATTATTATTTTAAATTTTTGCTATACTTTTAATTTAGATTTTAAACTTTTTAAATGTTTTTATTAAAACTCTATACATTGTTTGCTTACTTTTGTTTGTTTACTTTATTGAATCATATGTTTTTATTTTCAACTGGATTTTACTGACAACAATTTTTCCAGTAAAAGTTTGCAATCTCTCAGTCAGACAACTGGCACTTTACTCTCTCAATTGATATTTCTCTTTTGCAATTTTATGTGTAAACGAACTCATTTCAGTAAAATCCACTGCGAATTTGCATAAATATGCCGTATACGAACATACTTATTGAGATCAGGGGATTTTTGTACATCCCTTAAAGACACCTCTGTATTATATTGATTTTTCACCAAGTCACTACCAAATATTTTTCCAATGGATGAAAAATATGGCAAAAATATTTTATCGAGCGCATGCAGTTACGGCAATACCCATAAAGGGTGAGGGTAACAACCCAGAAAATAAAACCCAAATTGCAATTTGTTTTGCATTTGTAATGTGATGAAAAACATGTTGAATTTTCTTCTTGGGAAATATTTAGAGACTGGCAGTATGGTTAGCGTAGGGGATGCTGATGACTTTACGCTATTTGTATTGAGATTTCTCATAGATTGCACTATAAGAGTTGTTGCATTCTCATCAAACGAGTTCAAGATTAATTCAGGATTACCACAGAAGACCGTACTTTCTCCTACTTTTTTTGTTATTTTTGTTAATTACCTTCTATGTCAAACTTCTAACCCTGTCTATTCTTTACGGGATGATAGCAGTATCTTTCTCTCATATTCATTCAGTAATAGGACAAAACTGTCGGGGATTAGGCATATGAAGCAACACATGATGCACTTAATCGCGACCTATTAACAATCTCCAATATGGTTGATTTGAATGCCTGTAAGACCCTAATTCGTGGTACTGATCACATATTTGATGTCTTTAAGAAGCTTTCAAGAGCATCGGTTTACTAAGACCCACTTCACTCTATCTGATATCCCTAATATTTATACCACCTACATGCGGCCGAAATTTGAATGAAACTCACATGTATTTGCCGGTAATTCAAAGTCTTTTTTGAAGTTACTCGACCGCGTACAGGAGAGGAGAAAGAAATTTATCGATGACAATTGCGGAGCATCACTGCAATGTGGGATGCGTTTCTCTGTTCTATCGTTACCACAATGGTACGTGTTCTTATGAAATCAGGGAACTTTTTCCCGAAACTAAAAATTTTTCACATAAAACACGCTCCTCATGAAGAGCATATCTCTTTGTTGTCGACCAATTTGTTCGTATGGGGAATAAACTCCCGCAGAGGTCATTTCAGCCACCATCTGTATGGTAAAGTTTAAATCGAACGTCACAAACACTACTTGCTCTATCCTTTTTCGCACAACCAATTTCAAGTTCGGGCACAATGCCATGCATAAGTAGGGGACATCCCGTGAGTGCAGGTCCTAACAAAACAAAAGCATGTACGAGTATAATTAGGCCACGTGGTTTTCAATATTTACATGACTATTGGAAGATTCAATACACATGCTGCAAAATAGAGATAAATCTGCAAATTTGGAAACGCTGCGTGCCTGCTACATTTATGTATGTTTTTCAGTAATTTAGTCTTTACAAAAAATATTATACACATATTAAAATGTCAATTCTACAACAAAAAGGTACCTCCTCGGCGCAAGTAATAAGTTTGTGCATCTCCACAACAAAAATGGCATACATATCAAAAAAAATTCTTACATAAAAATATTTTAGGTTTGACATTTTTGCGATTGTTTCAAATAGTCAGCACCATGATCAAATTAAAACGTCTTTGTGTTGTTGTTTCTTGTCTGCTACTGTCAAACATAAAGTATTATTTTATCCATTTTCTTTTACACCGATTTTCTTATTTAAAAAGATTGGAAGAAGTTTGTTCTGTCATCCTTTTCAGATTTATTGTAAACAAAATCTTACCTCGATTTTTATCCACTTCAGATCTGTAATTCTGTGGTGACATTGTTAAACTTATATCGCTGCACGAATCGCCGCTGCAGTCATAATCCTCATCCATTCCGCTAACATCCAAAGACGCCTCCGAGCGATTCTTTAAACTGGCACTATTCGATAATGATTCTTGCGCAGAGGAATTTCCCGTGGTTTGTTGATTTAACAAACTCGTCGGAACGTTGTTAGATGTTAAAGCCGCAGCATCGTTTAACATTTTGCCCATATTTTGAGCAAAACGATTTGCCATGCTAAGATTTTGTATGTTATCATTTAAACCACTGACGGCCATTATTTCAGCGAGACGTTGGCGTGAATTTAAATCGTTAGCGCTGTGACTGGATTGGTGTAGCAGAGCTTCGTTTAAAGACAAAGCTGGTGAGGTTGTATTATTGGCGGCAGCGGCAATACTTAATCCAAAATTAGGATTAAATAATAAATGTTGCTGTAATTGATTTTCCGTATCACTGGGGGATTTTAAGAGATTAAAAGTTTGTGGATTTTGGGCTAAAGTAAAATTGTTATTCCCTAAACTTTCATTGGCACTTGGTGGATCTTTTGTGAGCAGATTTAACGGCATTGCATTATATTCACCGCCGTTAGCAAAAAGTTGAGAAATTCGATCATGATTTTGAGCAAAATAGCCATGTAACCACGGATTATATAGAGGAAAATTCGTTAAACCTAAAGCCGATGATGCCACCATAGCACGGGCACTTAATTCTTCCGATACTTCCAAGGAGTTCAAGGAATCACCTGAAGATTTTGTGGAGGCATGTTGGTGGTTGGCAATTAAACTTTCTATAGTAAATGGTGTGGGAAATTTTGTAAGTTTTGTTGGCTCAATAGCATCCATATTATGAGTATTATCCATTTTCTTTCTATAACAAATAATTTTGTTATTCACTATTTTTATTTGTATTTTTTAACATAGAAACTGTTTTGAAATTATTTAGGTGTTCTGTAATATTCACTACCGCATTTTACGTTCTTGTTTTTTACTTGTATTATGTATATAAATATATATGTACACAAATATGTATATATTTTTTAATAAATATATTCAATATAATATTCAACTTATTACACACGTACTCTACACGAACCAGTGAACCGTTTAAAGGTTTTTGACGTACTAAATATTGTCATTGTACGCACAGCCGGTGCTTAGATACATCACGTACTAAACTCCTCGTTGTTTGGTTGACAAACTTACTCTGTATGTTGTTTTTTATTTGTCTGCCACCTTTTAATTTCATTCATCCAATGCACACGTACTCATACTTATGGATTTCAGTATTTGGGCCCCCACTTAAAACTGTAAAAAAGCAACCACCATTACTCTGAGAAAAACAACGAATAACAGCACTGCTTTCTCATTTGACTCATGGCTCCTCCTTGTTGTTGTTCACAATTTCAATATGGCGCATGCCAATGAGAATTTAACAACGAAATTGTTGTTGGATTTGTACATATTTGTGTTCTACGTATGGAAGTATGTATGTATGTGTGATAATATAAAAAAATAAATTCATATTAACTTTTAGAGGGGGAATTATTTGTTTATTATTTTTGTGGTGGTTATTTGTGTGAGGTTTTTTGTGTGGTTTGTTTTTGCTAATTATGTCTAGCTAATCATGAATCATTTTGTACATTTGCTTCTAATGTTATTTACTTACATACATATGTATGTATGTATTTTTGTTTGCTTCCTTCGACTTAATTGCGTTCAGCTTGATTCGTTTTATAATGATAAAATTGTCCGCATTATAAGCAGACAAGAAAATTACCACGCCCGCTCATTAATAATCAAGCACAATTCAACTTATTTAAGTGACCAATTTATAAGAAATCAAATGAAAAAAATTGCAAAAAAAAAAAATATATGTACATATGTATGTATGTATGCTGAAAAAAATAATAAATGGCATTTGTACAAATTGTGTCCGATCATTAGTTCAGAAGCTGTGTCGCTGCAGTTGTACATACATACTCGTACGTAATTGTTATTAATACAAATTGTATGGTTGAAAGAATAAATAGTATGCATTTATATCCATATGTACATTAGGGCACAAATATTTTACTAATAAAATAGTGAAATTTTTTTGTTTATTTTCATTTTCATTTTTCTGAAGTAACTAAAGCATGAAATCAACCAAATACTTTTTTTGGGTTGGAATTTTGCTCAACTGGTGCAATGGAGTGGCGATATCTGAAATGATTTGCCCCCATACTCTACATTGTTGCGCTCAGTGTCGTCAGTTATGGCATTTTGTGACGAAACAAGTACAGTAATTGAATTTTTCAACACTACAGGTTATATTTTCAAAACTAAAATAAAATAAAAATCCGAAAATGCTAAAAACGAAACAGACAACACTGGTTAGGGGCTGTGCACATATTACGTAACGCTGTTTTCAGAGATTTTATAACCCCCCCCACCGTAACGCTTTTTAATAATTTTTCAGTGTAAAATTTCATATCCGTAACAAATCTTTAACCCATAACATATTTTTATGTATTTCTAAGTATTAAACAAAAACTCGGCATATTTAATTCATGTAATTATAAAAGAAATGATTGCAATAATATTTTTTCATTATTAAAAACGAAGAAATTACATTAAATAATGCCTTCTAGAAGGCCTTATGTGGCCTCTTGCCCCATTCCATACTCATACATTTTTTACACGCGATGTCCTAGCCAGCCAAGGCCTTCTAAATTCCCTTCATACACATGAAATTTTGAATGAAATTGAAATTTTATTGTTGGTTTCTTTACAGAACTTAAGATATTTTTCTTTTCCTTATTCGCCAAAACATTTGCAGCCAATACTGAACTCCGCTATTAATTTATTTTGTGGTATTTGACCCATATCACTTTGGTACGAATGTTCGTAGTGCTGTCGACATGTGGCATCATCTTACTTTATTGCTTGACGAATAGCAAGCAGCATCACAAAATGGCATTAAAAAATTTAAATTAATTTATATATTGAAACGCATAGTCTTTATTGTTGTCGATTGCAGCAATGCAAAAGCAATGAATTTATGAAGTTTTCAACAATAATAGAATACGAGAATTAATATAATTCTTTTTTATTCTATTTTACATGATATTTAAAACGTATTTGTGGTAATTTTTTAGTCTATTTTTTAACCCTTTTTCTAATCATTTATGATAATAATGCCTTCTAGAAGGCCTTATGTGGCCTCTTGCCCCATTCCATACTCATACATTTTTTACACGCGATGTCCTAGCCAGCCAAGGCCTTCTAAATTCCCTTCATACACATGAAATTTTGAATGAAATTGAAATTTTATTGTTGGTTTCTTTACAGAACTTAAGATATTTTTCTTTTCCTTATTCGCCAAAACATTTGCAGCCAATACTGAACTCCGCTATTAATTTATTTTGTGGTATTTGACCCATATCACTTTGGTACGAATGTTCGTAGTGCTGTCGACATGTGGCATCATCTTACTTTATTGCTTGACGAATAGCAAGCAGCATCACAAAATGGCATTAAAAAATTTAAATTAATTTATATATTGAAACGCATAGTCTTTATTTTTGTCGATTGCAGCAATGCAAAAGCAATGAATTTATGAAGTTTTCAACAATAATAGAATACGAGAATTAATATAATTCTTTTTTATTCTATTTTACATGATATTTAAAACGTATTTGTGGTAATTTTTTAGTCTATTTTTTAACCCTTTTTCTAATCATTTATGATACTCTTCGGGTGTCTTTTCAGCGTACCTATAATTTTAGTCGTTTGATGTTAATTTTTTAATCAATTTTTATATACACATGTATGTACATACATATATGTACATACATATTGCTTAAGGAATCTCTGTAAGAGTCTCATACGATTCTTGGCATGTTTTATGACAGATTTGTTAGATAATCTCAACACAATTCCCATAAACAGCTTTTGATGTGTTTTAGAAGAATGAGCTCATGTAACAATTCCGTCCGTGCGAGGATATAGAACCTGCAATTTTAAAAATGAATCCGCCTCGAATACCGAGCTTGTACTGCATTTTCAATAAATCATTTTTTAAATACAAATACCTACGGATCATTATCGAGTCTTTTTTAAGCGCGGAAGCGACTAGTCAGTTTTTGATCATCAAATGTACTCGAGGAGGTCTCAGTTAGGCGATTTTTTTCAAAAACAATCTTCCAAATGCTATGTGTGGACAAAACCATTAATAAAAAATTGAATACAGCAGAATTTAAAATGTTCACATGAATGTATGTATGTGTATCTAAATATATGTATGAAAATAAAATTGTTAAATAAAAACAAAAAAAATATTGTATACTGAAAATGAAAAAGTGCCAAATACTTCCCATGTAGTACCACTGTACATTTAATTATTACCATTAAACTAATATAAAGTTGCAACAGCAGATAAAAAGTTCAAGGATTTGATTTTTTAAAATCAGTACGGTTTCACTTCCCTATTTACAGCTACATACATACATACATATGTATTGTAAATAGTGCATGTACACATCTACTCGTATATGTATATTTTCGTTTTATTCAATTCGACTTCGATCTCAACATTAAAATATGTCTAATTATCATTTCAACAGCAACCACCACTTGTCATCCTTATTCTGCATATACATAATTAACATAAATTTAATACAGGTGGACTCCAAAAAAAAAAGAGGATGTGCACGTTCCAGGTATTTGCCCGTTTTATATAAATATGTATGTATGTACACACAGACAAATTTAAAAATATTTACATATATTAAATATTATTACCAAAATGTCATATAACTATTATTAAAATTATGTAAGAGTATGCATACATACATATATTTTTTTGTTTATAAGAAACTTATAGTTCAATTAATTGAAACGGAAATTATACACCATCAAACCACCACTTCCTTATTTATTGAATGTTCATTGAATACAATTCATATCGTGTCGTGTGAATTCAACCATCTGACCTTTTAAAGACACGCTGCCAAAGTAAACGAAAGAAAGAGTTAGGTCAAATGAACGTAAGTATATATGTACATACATCCATATGTATGTATGTAGTTTGTGTGTATGCAAATTGTATGCCAGAGTACAAATTATAAAAATAGACGATATTAATTTAACTTTTAAAAACTTAAACAAAAACCACAAATATCAATAACATGAAATTCGTGTGTTGAGGCCAATGTTGTTTAACCAACAAATGACACGCCTTCTTTTATAATTTTCTAAGTAGCTGTTGTTGTTACGTATTACGTAAAGTTACATATTTATGTATGTAAGTTTGTACATATTTCTTTAACAGTTTCTTCCTATGTACTCTTTGTTTTTTATACTAAATAATTGTCTCATTAAATTGTGTGCACAAGTTGATCACTTCTGTTGGGTCCTGCTGTTTGTTGTCTGTTAAAAATGTTTCTCGTAATTGTATTCGCACGTACAAGCACTCAAACAATAATTATGTTTTTATCAGGGATGAACAAATGGTACTAATTATAAATAAATAAACATATTTTTTAATTAAAACGAAATTAAGTTGTTTGTAAAATAACATTAAATGATTTTACTTTTTAATAAAAAGCCAAATCAATCAATCCATAGTTGGAAGAAAAATAGAATAGAAAAAGTATGCAATAGACTTCTTACAATTCTAATGAAATAGTTCACAATATGTACATACGCACACATTGTATGTGTGCATGTGAAATTTCATGAATATTGTGAATATTAAATGTGCAACAAAATATGATTTTCTAGCTAAAGTAGGCTTATACGTAGATAAAAATTAAATTCATCCATACTCTTATGAGCGGTGAAACAGCAAACTTGGAGATGCACATTTTTCAAACCAAAATAAAAAATTTTTCCGTTTCAGAACTTTTTAAGAGTTTTGACATCAATTTGTTAATGCATATTGAAATTTTTAAGGCATAATTCTGCCTATTTCCGTTCTTCTTCTAAATATCCATTTTTTTAAAAGGAGGCAAAAAGGTCAGTTTTTAAACCATTTAGAAACTTTTCAGTAACTTTTCCAAATTTAGACATTTTTGTAAAAACTGTCACATAAATTTGAAGTATTCTGAGCACTTTCAAAGCATTAATAATTTTTAATAAAAAAATAAAATTCATTGACAACATACCAGCAAAAAATTAGACCTTACCAGCTGAACTACTTTTCATATAAAAAAAATTCCATAAAATGACGAAAATAGGAAACAGATATGAAACTAATTCTCTTAGCAATAAACAATGTAAGTACTTATAAAGAATTGATTATAAAATTCTCACGCCTAGTTAAAATCATTAAGCTGGTAATTTAGTTGGGAAGAGCTTCCACTAAAAATACTTAATTCCAAACTAGATTACCTTTTATTAAATATTTTTTGCTGGGACTGTAATGTTTCATATGTGATGAAAAATAAATATCACCAGCTAACATTAATATAGTAGTGAGAAGTTTCGTATTCTATTTTCATTCGAAGTGTTTATAAATGGGGTATATAATCACGTTCAACAGAGGTAACTAACAAAGTGGACCAAAAAAATAAATTTGAAATTTTAATGATTAAGTAAAAATTAAATTTATCTTATTAAAAATAATAATTCCATTTTGTTCCAGGATAAAACACTGTGAAACAATTATAAGTGTACTGAAACTGAGTCCACGGTTTGTTTTACAGTTCTGTTTGTAACTTAATTCATATTCTTGGTTTAAACATAAAAATTGTACAGCTACCATTTTTTTTTTCATTTGTTGTTTTAACTATTTTTATTGATTGGTGCAATTCCAATATTGGTCTACCCACTTTTTTCTGTGTATTGCGAACACAACAAGATGAGGCCACATTAATTGATCGAATTAATTTCAAAAGTCAATTGCTTCGAAAGAATAATCTTTGTACTGTTGCTGTTACTTTTCTTAAAAAAGTATTTAGAACTTAAAATATCAAATACAAATTAGTGAAAATATTCGCTCAACATAGTTTGTGGATGTATGAACCGACAAAGTACCCACCATAAACAGTTTTATTTTTAATGGGGGCAAA
This sequence comes from Lypha dubia, assembly GCA_947311025.1. Taxonomy (NCBI): domain Eukaryota; kingdom Metazoa; phylum Arthropoda; class Insecta; order Diptera; family Tachinidae; genus Lypha; species Lypha dubia. The sequence goes on from OX371264.1 coordinate 56,745,624, forward strand.
AGTTCAACGTCAGAACGTCTAACTTGAATATTTGCTCCCAAGACATGACCTCTAATCATAGCTGCCAGATTTTTTTAGGTAATATCGTCATATTTTTGGGCAAAAATCGTCATTATCGTCAATATAGCTTATTGAAATCGTCATAAAAACGTCAAATGAAAAAACCGCTTTTTTACCAACAAAACATATTTTATCAGAGGCAAAATATAACAAAACTTTTAAATAAACAAATCTTATTAAACAAAACAGCATTCTTTAAATAAAGAGATCAGATACTTCAATTAGAATTCACAATAAAATCACATTTTTTTCCAATGTAGTAAAATATGCATTTTAAATTTCATTTTTGGAAACATTTTTTTCTAAAAAAGTATAAAAACTACAATAAAATTGATACAAATAAAATATAATTTTTAAAGAAAATATGTATATGATACATTTACATTCATATATGTATAATATATTATACAATTATATAGTGAAATTAAACATGTTGATTAATTCAGGTACAACTGTGAGATCATAGCAGCTACATTTGTCTAGCTTTAAATAATATGTTGTATATACATAATATTGCTTCCAAAGGCGACTTTTTCAATGAATTTCTTACTTTAGTCTTATTTATGTTTACCTGACTAAATATTATTTCCACATTTGCTGGGGATAGTGGTAAAACTAGGTTTTTTGTAATAAATTTAGCCAAAACCAGAAACAAAATACTAGAGTCCCTCGTTTGCATCTCTGATATTTTTTTCCAAAAATCCAATAGTTATAATATAACTAGAGCTAGAAACTGAGTTCAGACAATTAAAATTATTGCACTGATAAAAACATAATATGTTTTTGGCTTTCACTTTCTTTAACAAAATAAGAAAATTCTGTTATAATTTCAGAAAACCAACTTTTTTCTTAATAAATAATATTAAATGGATTAATTTGGCCAAGAGCTTTATATCTTTATATTCAAAATCAAACCTGGAAAATATCTGATCACAAATCTCTATATAAAAATTAACACAATTATTATTTTTATTTTGCACTTATTTGTGCTTCTTCAAATTCATCTCTGGCAAATATTGCTAAATAAATGTCTTCAAAATTTAATAAATTGTTATGGTTTTTATAATCAATTAGCTGAGCGCCCCGGCTTCACACGGATTCGATTTCGATTTACCTAATTAAGGCACATGACGACTTTCACGAAAAGTCATAACTCACAAACTCACCGATTTCGATAAACCATCTACACGACCATAAGAACAAACCCTAAAAATGTAATCGAATTCGGTTTGACCGTTCGTGAGTTATAAAGTCACAATACACTTGCAATAATTTTTTTATATATATAGATTAAATAAAAGTTTACAGTTTTAAGCATACTCGTTTTTAAAAAGTTGCTCATTAAAATTTTCAATTCTACAAATAAATGTTGCAAACTTGAATTATTTAAAATCGTCAAAATTAGGGTATAAATCGTCCCATCGTCACTATGTCATTTTTAGGACCCAAAATCGTCAAAATGACGATAAATCGTCAAATCTGGCAGCTATGCCTCTAATAGATTTTTTTCATACTCAGATAAACTACACCAAACTTGCAAAAACTGCTTAATCTGACTATACGCCGACTACACTGCACTCGGGTAATCTGCCCAAGGGCTATTGTGAACCTCGCCTAAACCCCAGTATTCTGTTCAGTATTCCACGCGGAATGCTGTCAAAATGCATGTATAAAAAATTTGCGTGGAAAATTCGTGAAAAAATGTTGCAAGATCAGTACTCTGTTTTTTCGGTGATAAACATATGAAATGTTCAAGGCAAAATTTTAAAATATCTACGAAATAAATCATACGGAATTTTGACAGCTGAACATACAATACAAATTTATACACCACATTTTAAATGTCATATTTTCCAAGTGAAATAATCAATGTTGCTCAACATTTTCCACAAATTCGAACAGAGTACTAAGAGTACTTTCTCTTTTTTTATAAAAACTGACTCAGTTCTCTAATAGAATTTCGTCAGCGATTTCTATATACATACATACATATATATTTCTTTTCAATATGAAATAAATTTTGTAAATAGTTTTTTTTTTTAATTAGTTGCCAAAAAAAATTTTTTTTTTAAATTCCAATTTTTACATATTTTTTATTACGATAAATTTGGCTAAATACGAGCACATTACAAACAACTAATAATAGCGATGTCAATTTGGTGCTTTTATCATTATTGTAAGTGCTTTTTAAAGCCTCAAGAAAAAAATTTATAGCTTATCTAATTTGGTGCTCTATAATATTTTAGTTACAGCCCAACGTTTTTTATCTGCCAAAAATTCTCATGCTCCAGGCTTAGAAAACACACCAAAAATAAGTTTTATTGGATATGAATCTGTTTTGATTTTCACTGCCACCTTTATACAATTAGTGTCCCATTGGTGGACAATAAAATAACATCACTCCACTCCCTTGTCATGCTGTCATTCTATGGGGTGTTCGTTAGTCCAAATTTACTCGAATTAAGTACCAGGTTATTCCATTTCTCTTATTTATTCGATCGCTTAATATTGTATGTGAGTGTGTCCTTGTTAAATATTAGTTTTGTTTGCATGCAAATGAATGACATGAAGGCTCGTTAAAGGGTAACCTTCGATTGCTTGTTAAATGAGTTTAATTGAAAGGTGTATAATTAATGCAGTGGGCAGCCAATTGTTTATATATTATTTTCATTTCCAATTGCCAGTTAATAATAAGTTTACCAAACTTATAAAAAAATTAATAAAATATGTATGTCACACTGACCGCAACATGCGTAACATATTTTACAATTGTCTCTAGTAATGGGGAGTTCAGAAATTGCATTCAATTCTTGACAACGAAGTACACACCAAATATGAAACCTTTTCGACTGTTTACAGCTGGTGCACGAAAAATAAATTTCAATTACATACATACATATTTATTTCGACAAACCGAATTCATTAATGACATGTTAAAAACTATCGTAGGAGAAGCCATCATTACGCAAAATTGTAAACTCAATTTCGCAAAATCGAACTTATGTTGTAAAAGTCAAACTAGTTTTTTGAAAATTTGGAACTTAATTTAAAAAAATTAGAAACCCATTTTCCGTACGTCAATTCTAAATAACGACAAGGATCTTTGATATTCGACGTGAACAGTTTCACGTGACCACAGAAAAAACTGAAAATATTAAAATATTTTTTCTAAAACCAAAAATGTTAAATTTCGTAATACCCAAAAACAAATACAGAAAATTAAGCGTTTTTCTCAGGAAAAAAAGTTCAATCAATAGACGGCTAAAGATCGCCGAAAAATCGAAAGGGCTAAACCAGTAAACAGAGTGCAACTTTCAAGGACATACAATTCACCAAGACAGGAAATTAAGATGAAAGTGCGACTCTCGGAAAAAGAATCCATCGGAAAGTTTCAAAAGTAGCTCCAAAAAACAAAAATAACTTGACAAATAGCCATCAATATGGATGCAACACATGGACGTCATTGCAAACTAACGTAAAAATTGGAGTACCGCGGAAAAAGAAAACGGTAGATTACAGCTAGGACATGCTGATACCACAAAAAGGACAAAAGACGCCGTAAAAGTCTTTACAAACAGTGTGTTGTTTTTCTTTATATGCTTCATATAAAACCATTGTTTCGTTTTTCATAAATAATATGGTATTTTATTTATTCCATACTCTAATAAAGTCAAATTTAATATTGTTCCATACACGCAGAGAAAAGATATGATTGCAAAATGTTCATGTCAATTAAGTATATCTGCCACAACCAAATAATTACACTGTGATAGTTTTTGACCCGAAAAAAACTATTAGGGGACTCCCCCTAATAGTTCGGTAAGGATTCATCGAAGTTAATATTTTTTCGGGTCAAAAACTATCACAGTGTAATTAACTTTTGTATATCATAAAACCAAAAAAGAAAAACTTGTGTGTATTCCTTAAAATTTTATAACACTTTACAGACAACTTTCATAAATAACACTGTGATAGTCGAAAAATGAACTTCGATGAATCCTTTTCGAACTATTATGGGGGAGTCCCCTGAGAGCGAAAGTACATTTGGAAGTGTCAGATTGGCTCCAGTTTTTGAGAAATCGGTATATACCCATGCAAAATGAATATATAACGATTTCTCAAAAACTGGAGCCAATCTGACACTTCCAAATGTAGTTTCGCACTCAGGGGACTCCCCCCTAATAGTTCGAAAAGGATTCATCGAAGTTAATTTTTGCAACTATCACAGTGTTATTCATTGCAGCAAATATGGTTGCATTAATCATTCTTCAATTATTAAAATATTTGATGCGACAATAAAATAATCATTCTGGGTTTCATCCCATAAAAATTTAATGCATCAAAAAAGTATTTTCGCTGCTATAAGAGTACGAGTATCTTTTGCAAAAGAGAATAATAAAAGTATATTTAAAATTAAAGTTTATTGTGACCATACATGGTTTGTGTTCTGAAAAGAAACAAAATAGCTGTCAATCGTATGTAACATCAGTCGTTCATAGAATTTAATAAGACGAGGAGATGTGAAGTAAAAAAATTAATGAAAGTAAAAAAAAAGATAAAAGTTATTTAATTTTACAAAAAAATAAAAGTGCACCTGAAATCTTCAACATCAGTGGCTTAAGGTACATACATATATGAGTACATACTAATATATGGAGTGAATTAAATATCCGAATGTATGTTTCTTTGCAACATGACGAAAAAAATACTACGGAACTGCAGATGGCAATTGGATTTTACATAAATATGCCGATGAATAAGTTAATTTTTTTTTAATTTTATTAAATTTAATTTGTCCAGAAAATTTTATTCGATAGATACTCGTATTTTCAAATAAAAATATTTAACAAAAATATAATTTGATTTATTTGTTAATATTTTTACAGGCTAAAGTTCGTAAAGGTTTATATTCAGAGAAATATTAAGTAGACATTGTTAACATATTTCGAGAAACAAAGGAAAAATGTAATATTTATACATCCCTTTTGTAGACTTTTCAACAGCACTGGCTGAATAGAACAAACGTTGTTTTCGGTAGAAGCCACTAAACCTCGACAGTATTCATGTGCAAATGCTTCGTTGAACATCATTACATATTCTATTTATACACAATTACAAATACAAATATAATACGCGACTTATATTTACTAATGGATGTTAGCTGGGAAATTTTTGGTTTGTTTTTTTTTATTTATTTATTATCATATATTAAACATTGCGCCATCGAATTATATTCTACAATGCCCAATCTCCTGATTTCTTTATTCTACGTAAGACAAACTTTTTGGTTTGATTTCAAACTTAAATATTGGTTGGGAACCAGTTGTGTCAATCGAATATCAGTTGCATAGTCTATATTTTATGGAAACATCATTCCATGATCATAACCATAATACCACAGAAAAAAATATTTAATTTTTTTTTTCAATTAACCCCCAATTTAACCCTTTAAAATTTGATTAAATATTTAATTTATTTAATTACATTTTTAATTGTAATAAACAATTTTAGTTAATAAATGTATAAAAATTTAATTGATACTATTAATTTGTTTACTGGTGCAAATTTAGTTAAATTTTTAATTGATATCACAAATCTTTTAATTGAAATCAATTTTTATTTTTTCTGTGAAATTGGTTGGATCAACCGAATGTATTCTTTTGCTGCTACTAAATCCCAAGATGGCAAGCACAACTGAATAATTGTCAATGAATATGGTATATGCTTATATAAATTTGTACGAAATCTATTACAATAATGGCTCGATTATGGATGGCAACTCCAGTTGCGTCGTCAGTTGCTGACAATTGTATTACGAATGGCAACTGCCAACTGACAGTTTCGGTTGCTATTTATCGCTTTTCTGCCAATCACACATTTCAGTTGCCGGCAACTGAAGTTCGGTTGCTATCCCTAATCGAGCCATAAGTTTATTCTACAATGCAGCTACATTTTCCTTATAGAAAGGTTTGTTGGGTATATATTCATATTCATATATGTACACTGTAATAAGTCTTCGCCTTATTTGTTTAATTATATTACAATCATTTCACCTCATTTCAAATACAGCACATACTCTATACTATAGTTTATTGTTCATTTAACGTTTAAATGATTTTCGTCTAGCAAAACCATAAAAATAAATTTTCAATAAAAAAAGACATATGTATGTATGTATGTATGTAAAAATATGTATGTAATTACTCGTACATACAAAATATCTAAAGAAAATCAGTCAGTAACAGAAAATTTTTGCAGTGATTTGTGTCTCACTTTTTTCTTCTTTTAATTATTTTTCTGTCTGCCAAGTGAAAATTATTTAAAATATTTAAGACAATTTGTCAGTCAGTAAATAACGTGATGATGATTTCTGTTCTTTTAACAAACAGTGCAACTGCATTATAGAACAAAAATTATATAAATTGATGGTGCATCAAAATGACAACACTTAAAAGAAATTTATCAATTTAATTTGTTAAATCTGCCCATAGTGTTTGTTTGTTTGTTGGTTGGTTTTTTTTTTTTCGACACACTTGGACAAATTTTACAACATCAAAATGTCTGACAAGAAAATTCGTAAATGATATTCGCATACGAGTATAAACTTCTGGTACAGAATTTCAATAAGAAAAAAGAAAAATAATTTAAAAAATTAAAACATCTTTGAATTTAACAAGTTGCAAGCGACCGTCCATAACACAAATTTTAACATATTGAGGATAAATTCACAGACGAACGAAAAAAATACTCGTATCTGTGAAGATAAACCGCCGATCATACTTACAGGCTAGATCGTGGCATGATTAGTATTTGAAGGGAAAGAAATATTAACAAGAAAGAGAGATGTATGACTCGAGGGTGACACCCCGTATGTCAGCAGTATTCTGATTTATGCGATCATATGAAACGCTTTGTTGCAACTTGTTAATTTGTTCATCTTTTTTCAAAAAGAAGAACTGCAGCAATCGTTAGTTAGTCTGTTTAATTTTCTGAGGATTTCCTGCGTATTCGAAGATCAATGCTATAAAAATAAGTGATGTTACGAATACTCATATTCGTATTCGATTATTCGCCTGTTTCAAGAAATTCGTATTTCCAAATTGAAGCGAATATTTCTCGAATATTTTGCGCAACTTTCCAAAAAATAACCATAAAGTTAAAAAAAAGTGCATAAAATGTACAAAAATATATTTGGGGTGTTCACACTGTAGTCATATCAGTCATATTGTCATAATGTCTTATTATTTTACAATAGTTTAAAAAAATTTTTGTTGTGCTTCCAGCAAAAAAGTCATATAATAATAAGACTTTTTAAGGTATGTTTATGGTTTGTCATAAAATAAAAGTAGAAACCTTAGTCGAGCCGCTGAAACTCTTCAGTCGAGCCGGCGATAATATTTACAAGCAGCTAAATAAAACAAGAATAAAAATATGTGTTTGTGTAAAGTGCCCTGGCGACGATCAAAAAACACATCAACGTTCTAAGTGAAAAGTGCACCTGAAATCTTCAACATCAGTGGTTTAAGGTACATATATGAGTACATACTAATATATGGAGTGAATTAAATATACGAATGTATGTTTCTTTGCAGCATGACGAAAAAAAATACTACGGAACTGCAGATGGCAATTGGATTTTACTTAAATATGCCGATGAATAAGTTAATTTTTTGAATTTTATTAAATTTAATTAGTCCAGAAAATTTTATTCGATAGATACTCGTATTTTCAAATAAAAATATTTAACAAAAAATAATTTCATTTATTTGTTAATATTTTTACAGGCTAAAGTTCGTAAAGGTTTATATTCAGAGAAATATTAAGTAGACATTGTTAACATATTTCGAGAAACAAAGGAAAAATGTAATATTTATACATCCCTTTTGTAGACTTTTCAACAGCACTGGCTGAATAGAACAAACGTTGTTTTCGGTAGAAGCCACTAAACCTCGACAGTATTCATGTGCAAATGCTTCGTTGAACATCATTACATATTCTATTTATACACAATTACAAATACAAATATAATACGCGACTTATATTTACTAATGGATGTTAGCTGGGAAATTTTTGGTTTGTTTTTTTTTATTTATTTATTATCATATATTAAACATTGCGCCATCGAATTATATTCTACAATGCCCAATCTCCTGATTTCTTTATTCTACGTAAGACAAACTTTTTGGTTTGATTTCAAACTTAAATATTGGTTGGGAACCAGTTGTGTCAATCGAATATCAGTTGCATAGTCTATATTTTATGGAAACATCATTCCATGATCATAACCATAATACCACAATTTGATCCAACATACGGTTGTGGCAATTCTTAACACAGAAAAAAATATTTAATTTTTTTTTTCAATTAACCCCCAATTTAACCCTAAACCATAACCATAACCATAAAGTTAAAAAAAAGTGCATAAAATGTACAAAAATATATTTGGGGTGTTCACACTGTAGTCATATCAGTCATATTGTCATAATGTCTTATTATTTTACAATAGTTTAAAAAAATTTTTGTTGTGCTTCCAGCAAAAAAGTCATATAATAATAACACTTTTTAAGGTATGTTTATGGTTTGTCATAAAATAAAAGTAGAAACCTTAGTCGAGCCGCTGAAACTCTTCAGTCGAGCCGGCGATAATATTTACAAGCAGCTAAATAAAACAAGAATAAAAATATGTGTTTGTGTAAAGTGCCCTGGCGACGATCAAAAAACACATCAACGTTCTAAGTGTGTGCGTGCAGTCGTGCTTTTTCGGGTACACGTATACGTTGTCGGCTCTGATTGATGAAAATCAAAAACTTTTGATATTTTATTTTGAGATAATTATTCTGATGGTCTCCGATTGTGATTGACGATAACAAATGTTAGTTGTTTTGTAATCGAAGTGTAATGAGTAGAAATATTGCAGCACAGGGATACTTGTTAATTTTTATCTCTGGTGTTTTGATATTATAAGCTGGCAAGATTATGACATAGCACATTAAATTATGACAGGGTGTTCATACTTTTCATATTTTGGTGTGCTATTATTTTATGACATATGACTTTATGACTACAGTGTGAATATCCCAATTAATTTTTAATATTTTTATATAAGATAATAACCTTAAAATTAAAGTCTTAAAATTAGTAATCAAACCTCAGTAGAAGAATGTTGAGCTTTAAAAATAGAATAACTAAAATTTAATATGTGGAGGTCCACTCACAAAGATGGCTGCGCCATCTGCGAAAATTTGTTCTCACAAACAGCACTGAATTACTAATTCAAAGCGCAAACAGAGTAAGAAAAATGAAATTTGAATGTATTTAAGTAAAATAATTTTAAAATGTTCAGTAGAGGTATTCCAATTCGTCACCACAATGTCATAAAAATGAAAACACTTACAGTAGTGTGACACACAGAGAGATTTTTATAATTAAATTTAATTATTCGGCGAATATTGTTACAAATATTAGTATTCGTATTCGCGAATACTAAAAATTGATATTCATACCATCACTAATGGAGATGTATTATGAGTACACCCAACAAACACAAGATCAATCATTAAAAAAGCAGTTTATTGAAAGACTAATTATTCGATTAAAATTTAAATTCATATATGTAATAGATTTGATAAAAAAAAAAACTTTTGAAATGATGTACACAAAACAAGTTATTGTCCACTTTTGTAAAATTATTTATTTACTCAGTAAATGTATTTGTTTTAAACTTCCCAACAAATCATTTCACAAACAAAACATAGTTGAATTGTAGAATAAGATTATTTAAAAATAGAATGCTAACAGCTTTTTAATAATAATTGCTATATACTTCATATTATTGCAAATGCCTTAGGCTCGATATTGTTTTATAAGTGTGGTTTTGACAAATGTTAGAATTTTTTATTATTTGTTAAAATTTTAAATCTTATTGTTGTTTTTTTCCAAGGCGGAAGCGTCAAAAAGTGAATATAGAGAGAGTAACATAAAGAACTAAAGTATTTCATATCTATTTCGTGACATATTCATTTACTTTTTCAATTTTACAACTGCTGCAATTTCTATTGGAGGACGAATTTCTAAAAAGAACTATTCGTCAGAAGTAGGTAAGAGTTCCGCAACAAATACGTTGGTGAAATGTAAATAAATTTGTAAATGTGCATGTGCATGTATACGAGTATGTATGAATTTTTTAAATAAAAAATATGATGAATTCTGATAAAAATATTTTATTTTTATTTGCTTTAAATGTAAATTTATTATATGCATGATTATAAATCTATTTTTCTCTAAGCTTATTCTATACATAACTAGAAAGCAATATTATCCAAAGATTTCAGTTTTCATTATTTTTACAATACTATTTACATACGACAGTTTTCTAAGCTTAAGGCTTATGTTAGTAAGCTTGTTTCAAGTGATTTTTAAATCATTTTGAAATTTGTTGGGATGCTATCAATAGTATCCCTGTAACAGTTCTATCAATTTCAATTAAACTTGCAGAGATCGAAATTATTTTTTGAGGCTATGATTAGATCGGACCGGAAACTTATACTTTCATTTGTACAGTCGCTATCTCCATTCTCATAAAATAAAAGTAACATTTATAAGTTTAAACTACTACTTTTAATACTTGATTATTTGAGACAATCTGGAACTTTCTAATATCCTGTAAACACGGTTTTCACTATTTGCCTAATTTTTGATTTCGTTGTAATTCTCATTTATTTCTTGAGAACTCTTTCAAACATGTGCAACATTTTAAACCTAAAAATACAATTAAATGTTTCCTGATGATGTCCAGATTGGTATTCTATATGAGAGTTTTCTACGAAATATTCCCCAAAGAATTATATCACCTTGTACAGATTTTCGAATTTAATTCCGAACAAAATGTTTTCTGGGTACGTATAGCTTTATATGTACGAGTTAGTATGTACACAAAAAAATTCATCAACATATTCTGCTTATTTATTAAGATCTAAAAATTTGTTTTATGTACATAAATATTTATTTACACCTGAAAAATATATAAATTAAAAAAAATTCTATAAATATTAATAATAATATATGAAAAGTAATATTATTAGGCTCAAGTTCAGTTTTATTGAATTAATGAAAATTCAAAATTACTAAGAGTTTTTTTTTTTTGTTGGAAAATATTATTATTTATATCCAATCAGTTTTTTAGCAGAACGTATCAGTACTGATTTCAAGGCCGCTACACCTCTCATCAGCGTTCAATTGTCCATCTTTACAATTTTCGTAAAGTGAATACTAATTGAGAAGAATATCAACTATTTAACCAGTTTTCAAGAGAAATAGAATATGAGAATTAATTTTTTAATTCATTTTTTATTTTACCTTGAAATAGTGCTGGTTAGTACGAAATTCCCTCATTAACTTTTGGAAAATACTAATAATCAACACAAACTCATAGTCCGTTATAATCAAAGTATTCTACTTTGTATTCTAACGTTTTTGTTATTTTTACTCTATATTAGGGAAATTCACATATTACTGTGACCCCTGTTATTAGGGTATTTATAGCTCATGCCCAAGCGGAATTAATATTTTTATATTATTATTATTACGAATAAACGTAATTATTATTTGAACTTATATTGATTTACATATGAAAAGTAATATCATCAGGCTCAAGTTCAGTTTTATTGAATTAATGAAAATTCAAAATTACTAAGATAATAATTACGTTTATTCGTAATAATAATAATATAAACATATATAAATTTTAATCTTCAGAATTTTATAGAAAAATTCTCAAATACAATTGAGAAATCGGACTTACATAGTCAATAAGTATGGATTCTTGGCTTTAATTTCCCATTGGTCCAAATGAGTGACAAACAAAAATGTGCCCACAAATAGCAAAATTCCCGTAGAGATCATACAAAATTTACATAAATTTTAATCTTCAGAATTTTATAGAAAAATTCTCAAATACAATTGAGAAATCGGACATACATACTCAATAAGTATGGATTCTTGGCTTTAATTTCCCACTGGTCCAAATGAGTGACAAACAAAAATGTGCCCACAAATAGCAAAATTCCCGTAGAGATCATACAAAATTTACATAAATTTTATGTAAATTATATCCAATCAGTTTTTAGCAGAACGTATCAGTACCGATTTCAAGGCCGCTACACCTCTCATCAGAGTTCAATTGTCCATCTTTACAATTTTCGTAAAGTGGATACTAATGGCGAAGAATATCAACTATTTAATTTTGGAAATTACTAATAATGAGCACAAACTCATAGTCCGTTATCATCAAAGTATTCTACTTTGTAATTTAACGTTTTTTTTTTTTTTAAATTCTTAGTAATTGTGAATTTTCATTAATTCAATAAAACTGAACTTGAGCCTAATAATATTACTTTTCATATGTATATTAATAATAATATTAAATATTATTAAAATATTTTAGTGCATAATTATTTAGAGGTTTGTAGAAAATTAAACACATTCATAATGAATGAAGAAAATTGTTTGTTGTGATGTTTGTAAAGTTTTTTGAAAAGCTATTTTGCTTGTGCTTTGTAATTCGCAAAATGTATGCGAGTTTATGTATGATTAAATGAGTTTTTGGAACTTTTCAAACATAAATGGTAAAGATCTACTGATGAGTTGGTATTTAGCACTCAACAATGCATATAGATTTGCTAACCCACAACAAATAAATAAAATTTTTAAAAAATTATAAAAAATGTTTACGAAAGGTTTTTGTTACTTTTGTAAAACTATAAAATTATGTACTACATACCATACCTAACGGATTTTAATGAAATTAGGTAGACGGATAGCATGTGGCCCAGATTAACATAAAGGGTACTTCTTAAAAAGCAAAAAAGCAACAAATTGATACTTTTTATTTTTGTACTAATGTTTTCTAAATTAACATACATTCTTCTGGCGCTGAAATGAAAAAAACTGGTACTTTTAATTCTTTTTTACTTTCGGCGCTTTTTAAGTTTTGGAACTTTTTCTCTTGAGAAATTCTCTAAGTGGTTTTGACGAAATTTGGTAGGCGCACAGCATGTGACCCATATTAAACTATAAAGTACTTTTTAAGGGATAAATACGGAACAAATAGATACTTCGTGTTTTTTTTTTCTTTTTTTTGTGTTGACGTACAGTGTACTTATATCTTCTTTAGATAACAAAACTTTACCATTTTGCTTAAAATTTGATTTTTGATTCGTTGTATAGGGGCTTTACAAATGCGCATTGAGTCATTTGAATGAATATTTTGCTATATAGAGGTTTTCTTACTCAGAATTTGCTCGTTATAGCTATAGTGTATTTTTGTATGAACCACTTTGCAATAAAGAGGTTTTCTCAAGGGACTCAATAAAACTTACGTTATTTTGAGTTTTTCGTTATAACGAAGTTCGTTATACCGAAATTTCACTGTAATATGTACATAAAAAAACTTTTGCTTTGCTTTGATCCAATCTTATACGAGTATATACATATTTTCTTTACTAATTAAGTTATAATTCGTTACCATCAGCAAAAATTTATATCTATTCATATGTATATCGAAATAGTAAAATATTTACGGTATTGGCCCCTTTTCGTTGGCGTAAGGATGGATATCTTAACGTTTGCTGTCCATCCGACTTAATGTTCGTCAGCCTGTTCAGAACTGCTTCAATTTACACTAAAGTTTGCCTTAAAGCTACGAGAAGTTGATGTCGAAGTAGATTGCCCTATAGTCTTTACAAAATTATTTGCAAATTGCCTATAGAAACTATAATAAAAAAGTTGCGTTTTTTTATATTTACACTTTTACTAGAATGTATCTATAATTATTACTGTATATATAGCTGTATGTATGTTATGAAACCTTGTTAATAAGCTGCTTAATAAAAAAACTTAAGAATGTGTGTCGATACTAACAATTAATTTCATCTAACTATTTAATTTTTTTAAAGGAAAACTTAAAATAACGTTCATATGTTATTTGAATTTTTGGTACGTTACTTTTCATAAAAGTAGTCCATGTCTTTAAGAGTCTGGCACCATTTAATTTTACTACTTTTATTTACAACATTGCTAACAAAATAGTAGTACATAATTTGAGCAAAGAATTTGTGTGCGTTGAGTGCTGTTTCTAGTGCATAATTTATAAAAACATAAAAAATTTGTTTTATCAAAAAGTACTTAATCAATATGTGTTAAATTATAAAGAAATGCATTAAACTTCACTTTGTTGTATTTTTAGTTTAAAAGATTTGTGTTATCATAAAATAATATATTTCGGTAATAAGTGCAACAACAAAAGCAACAGATAACATTCATACACACATACATATGTATGTATGTATATACAGACTTCAACAACAAACCAGACAAACCAATCCAGTGGTTTACTCGACGTTTTGCCTTTTTGGATTTTCTCCAGACCAAGTTTCTTGATTTTAACATATTGTTGTTTTTGTTTACTTTTTAGTGACGTTGTTTAATTTTTTCATTGATAATGAAGATGGCTATAATGAAAAAGAAGTTAGCAGAGTCATATCTCAGTTTGAGACGAGCTACTAAAACATCAGAGTGTTGAATAGCCACGCGAAAAAATTATTTCTTTAATATTATTATCTAAAAACCAAAACTGGATTTTTTATTTGTGAAAAAAAAATCAATTGTTCATTGAGAAAGTTTGAGCTAGAAGTGTGTTTCTGTTGCCTGATATTTACAAATTGTGCCATTAATTTTCGTTTATTAACTAAAACGGTTAATGAAAAAGAAAAACCCGAAAGTGGTTTATTAATACTTCTGGTTTTGCAACGAATCAACAATTTTGCGTCTTCCCAAACTAACATACAAAGCCACTGCCGGAGGAGAGTTTAAATGACTGAAAGATAAAATCATAGTTGTACCAATTGTACCAAGGCTCATGAGACAGACGTACAAAAATACCTACATAGAGGTATTTCCTAAATTACTAAGTCGGTACTAAAGTGAATGGAAAATAGTTCTATATAATTCCAAATATGTTGTGTCGTTTTCGTTCCTTTTATGGTAAAATAATTACCTTCACACTGGTGGCCTTAATATTTATTATTTACATTAGAGTATTTAAAATTGAAGAGGACACATCATCGATCTCCTCACCAATAGAGAAAACCGCCTTGAAACAAAAGTTTAGCCATACCGAAAGAGGCAATAATGTAGGTGATGCTAGCGGTGAAAATGAAATACCGAGACCGCTAGCAGCACTATATAAACCGCAATCGATTGATATAAACTCTCCCATAGAGCTAAGTATACAACATGATTTAGCAAAGCAGGAGCCCGATTTGGGAGACATGGGGGATGCGGCTTACTTAGAGGGCGCAGCTAAAATTCGTGGTGAAGAGATCTACAAAAAGATTGCTCTTAACGAAGAGTTGAGCGAACATATATCCTATAATCGTACGTTGGACGATTTTCGACACCCCTTGTGTGCCAAGAAACATTATGATGTGCACAGTCTGCCATCAACAAGTGTCATAGTGATCTTCTACAATGAACCTTTCTCAGTATTGCTGCGCACGGTTCACAGTACATTGAATACATGTGCGGGCCGTTTGCTAAAACAAATTATTTTGGTGGATGATGGCAGCACGAACGAGGAACTTGGAGAGAAATTAGACTACTATATACGTACACGTATACCGTCAGGCAAAGTGTCGGTTGTGCGGTTAAAAAATCGGTGAGAAAACTTTGAAAAACATGTTCAATATTTTGTAATTTAAAAAGTTTTTAGGCATCTTTAGTGTATTTGTATCTCTTCTCAAAGACATTACTGTTTATTGAAATAAATTTCACTTACGTATACTTAAACTCATTTTTTTACGATTAAATTTTGAATTTAAAAGAATATGTACCTATAGGTGAAACAGGTCCATGTGCATAACTGTCGGCAAAAACGGACAAATTTATATGACTTTTAATATTATATATGTATATATATAGAATACTAGATTTTACCCGTGACTTCGTTCACGATACATGTTAATGAAAAAACAAAAAGTACTAAAAGCACAACGCACCAAAAGTACTTGCTTTTCCTTATATTACACCCAAGAAAGTATACTATATTAATGTACGTTGTTGTGAAAAGAACTTTACTTTTTTTTTTAATAAAAAGTTACATATAATAGTACCAAAAGTGACAGATTTTCATTATTTTGCCTCAAGAAAGTACGCTGTAAGTCAACGTAAAAAACCTAATAAAAACTTAACCTACCAAAAGTACAAATTTTACGCCTTTTTAACACTTAACCCTTAATAGCCTAGTGGTCCCTTCAGGAACCTCAACTTTAGAGACTTGTTTTTCAAAACTGTTACATTTTTTGCGCAATGTTTATTCAGCAAATATTCTCTTTATAATGTATGCCATCTAGCGGAAAAGAAAATCATATGCTTTTCGGTGCTGAACACCTGATTTTTGACGTTTATCAGAAAAACACACAAAAGCTTCAAAGTGAACAAATCGTGCTTATTCAAATTGATTGAAATCAAAACTTTTGCTCCAAAAGAACCAAATAAAATTCATTTTTATTATTTGTGCACTATATTCAAACCATGTAAGTATCTTTTTAGCAATATAATTTTTTTTTGTTTGTGTTTTTCGTAAAAGTTCAAACGGTCCTTCAAAGAACCAGTAGGCACTCATTAGAGAAGTGAAATTCGTTAGTGCTTTAGCTTTAGCGTCAAAAATCAGGTGTTCAGCACCGAAAAGCATATGATTTTCTTTTCCGCTGGATGGCATACATTATAAAGAGAATATTTGCTGAATAAACATTGCGCAAAAAATGTAACAGTTTTGAAAAACAAGTCTCTAAAGTTGAGGTTCCTGAAGGGACCACCAGGCTATTAAAAAAATAAAAAAAATTTCATATATAAACCATATGCATTTTACTTGTCAAAGGAGTGCCTGGTGGTTCTTCAAAGAACCAACACACAAAACCTCCCCTAAAATGTCCAAAACTCAAAATTGTGAAAAGTCGTAGAACAAACGTTGTTAAGGGTGCTAAAATACAACATATAAAATTTTTTAATTGAAAAAAAAAAAGTCAGGCTATTAAGGGTTAAAAAGTACCCTATCAAATTTCATCAAAATCCATTAAAAAAAGTACCAAAAGTACTTTTAAACCTTCTCTAGACTTCCGCAAATAATTCAAGACCAAAATTGGCCAAATCGGTCCAGCCGTTCTCGAGTTTTGTTTTTATATACATACATATGTAGTAAGATATCTCTACAAACAATAATTTTTGAAATATTGACTAACCATTACGTTAAGCATTTTTTGTTACTTATATTTCATATACTTACATATTAGTAACAACGTGGACGAAAGTTCCTTGATTTCGCCTCTAAATGATTTTAATAAAATTTTACTATGATTGTTAAGTGTAATAGAGTTATCTGAATTGTAAAATTTAAATTGTTGGTTTGTGTCTTTGCTAGTTAAATTTAGCACCAATTCCTAGTTTATGATATACAAAAATTAATAGTTATTATATTAATATACATATTTATTTGTTTGAAAACATATAATGTTACTTATATAAATTCGAGGGTACATGCTCCATCCAATAAAATGTTATATATTATTTGAGATATTCATAAGTTTTGTGAATAAATTTTTTTATTTATTTGTTGGTGGTTAAGTCTCCTGATGAGTTGGTGTTTAGCTACGAAATGTATATATATATAGATTAGCTAACCCATAGCAAATAAAACGTTTTCAAAACAAATTCGAATAATATATTAATACAATTTCCGAAATCTACATATGTAAATGATTAATTATTGGCTTGAAGTAAAACCGAATATAAAAAAAATCAACATGTAAAGCCTTTTAATAAAAAAGTTATATGACTTAAAAGTAACAAAAATATTATAAACAAAGAAGGATAAAATTATTATTGGTAATCGAATTATATGAGTTTTTTTAATATGGAAGTTATTTCTATTTGCTCTGGGTGCATTTTTTATAATTGTATACAGTTTTAATATTTTTTCAATAAATTTTAGGATATATTTTCCTTTAATTGGATAAAACGTTTTGCATAATATAAAAAAATATGTAATAAATTTCAACTAAGAGCTAAGTCAAAACTTTATATTAATATTTAACATGTGTTATTGTGTGATATATATTCTCAAAGATATTTGGTGTAAAAATTTTGAATAACCGCGTGCGGTTCTTTAAAATTTTTAATTATAAAAATTTGTTTATTTTATCTTCTTATCGTAGTAAGATAAGACAACACTAAAAATAGTCTGCAATATTTCGTGTAAAAAAATTCAAATAACTATTTTTTAAAGAATTGATATTTACATAGGGGCTGTGCACATATTACGTAGCGCTCCAGGGGGGAGGGGAGAGGTTAAAGATTTGTTACGGATTGGAAATTTTGCACTGAAAAATTTGTAAAAAGCGTTACGAAGGGGTGGGGGTTATAAAATCTCTGAAGACAGCGTTACGTAATATATGCACAGCCCCTAACGCTGTTTTCAGAGATTTTTTTATATATTAATTTTATTTATATAAACGGCCTGTTTCACATGTCGAGAAGTCGATGTCGTTCTCTTATTTATATTGAAAACAAAATATTTACATTTGTTTTTAATATAAATAAGAGAACGACATCGACTTGTCGACAGTGTGAAACAGGCCGAAAACCAACACAAAATATAATATTTCAAAAAAATTCATCACAGTTTAGGAAAAATAAATTATATAAAAGTTGGTATGAAATAAAAGTTTGAAGCTATTTAAAAATCTTAGTACTTAGTGGGTCAAATTTCATAGCTACTAAATTGTTAATTATATAATCAGTAATAGTTGTTTGGTTTTTTTTAATACTTTCAGCATTAAAAACAAGCAAAAAAAAAAACCACAATGAATTGAAAATTAAAAAGTTTAGTTTGAACTTCCGAAGGATTCGAATTCGCGCATTACATTCAGTGCACCTTACTTGATCATAGAGACATAATATCATTTAATTTTAACATTTATTTGTAAATAATAACTATTAATAAAGAATTTAATTTTATATTTTCCGATTATTGCATTCTTTTCAAATTTGATAACGCTGTTCGAACACCGTTTTAGCTCCTCAAAGTTTGTAATTCAGATTTATCAATGTAATTAGTTTGCATACATCTCGTAATAGAGCTAAACATTCCGCATATAATGCATGTACTTTTTTTAATGAAATTTTAAAATAAAATTATGTAAGATTATTTTTTAAAATATAAAATGTGCACTTACATTAAAATGTTCATATTAGTTCTATCCAAAAAACTAAACTAATTTACTACATTATTTGTTGCGTCTTTAAATGTAGTTTTAGATAACAACAAAAATCTTTAAATTTTTCGTGTGACCTTGTTTTATGCGATTTGCATAAATAGAAGAATTTAAGTAGTGGTAATATATCGAAGTTTTATTTAAATAAATTCTCTCTAAAATGTTTAATATCTTGCGTAGCTTTTATTTTTTGACAATCTATTAGATAGCAGACACGTTTTTAAGCTTTATGTATGCATATAGAAAAATTTAAAGCTTTTCTTATTATAACTTAAATATCATAGTTTATTTTAATCATTTGATACAAGAAAATTTACATGTTTCAGCGTTCTTGTTTGGTCGGTTTTAATGATTGCCATTTTTAGTAAAGATATAAGACTTTTAAAAATTAAAAAAAAAAAACAAAATTTTATTCTCGCAAGTACTCAAAAATGTATGTAATATTTTCATTATCAACTAAAGGTAGACTATTTGTATAAAGTAGTGATGTTACGAATATCAATTTTTAGCGAATACGCATACGAATATTTGAAACAATGTTCGCCGAATACGAATACGAATATTTGAAACAATATTCGGCCAATACGAATATTACTTTTAATGTTTAGAGCCACGTAATATTTCAAATTTAATTGGAAAAATATCCTCCCTTTGCGTCAGTAACTATAAATGGAAAAAAAATGGAAAAAAAAACTGGAAAAAAAGTTATTGTCGCGTAATTTGTGAATTTTGTAAGGGAAAACCGGTTTTAATGTGCACTTTAACTTTATAAATCGTTTATGAATTACAAGGTAAGTAACATTTTTATGACATTGTGATAAAGAAAAAACATAAAAAAATACTCCTGTCACAAAAACAAAAACTAAAAATTAGCAGGAGGTCGCATAGAAATAAATTCGATCCAATTTCCATCACACCTAAAAGTATTTGATTCGATTTCATTTCAAATCGAATCGATTTCTATCACATACCTTTAACACAGGGTGCTCACACTTTTGCTCGTATATTTTGGTGTGTTGTTATTTTATGACATATGACTTTATGACTACAGTGTGAAATCCCCAAATATAACTTCGGATGGTTACTGGTATGGCACATGCATATCGAGCCCTAACATTAATTATATTCAGAATAATTTTTGCCCACTCCATATGAAAGTCGTCTTTCATTTATTACTCAATGTGGTTTTCATTTTATGCTTGCTAAATCAAATATATTACTTTGACCTACTTGAAAGACATTTAAAAATATTAGTGTAAAAAATGGTAAATGGGGCACAAAATAGATTTGTATTTATTATTTTAATTAAATGTTAATAACGACTTTAAGTTGCATTAAAAACATGTCGCAACACACGTTATTATTAGCAAAACAATCTAACGTGCAGTTTACTTTTTAAAATTAATGCAAACATTCGTTATATATAAAGTATATAAAAAACTAATATTATTCTTAATAGAAAGTTTTTTATTTGTTTATATCCTAAATGTTGGAAAAATTTTGATAACTGAGCCGAAAGCAATTTGAAAGTTGATGAAAAATTTGTAAGTTATTAACAACTGAATATCAAAATATGTATCTACCTTGGTAGGTATTATAAACTCGAAGGTTAAGCCTTTTTTAAATTTAATTAATTTACGTTTGTTAGATTAACGAATAATGTACTGAAAATATTTTTACTGTAGGAAAAGTTACCTAATTTCTTTGTAGCAAATGCTGCCTTTCATCATATTAAAAGTAAATGTAAGTTACAATTTGAAAATCAATTGTGTTACAAAATAGATTAATTACAAACTACATATGCATGTGTATGAAAATAAAATACGTATTAATGTTGTTTGTATTGGCCTTCCATTCTCCGTTTCCAATTAAAAAACAAAACTAGCAAAGTTTTTTTCTCTCTCATACAGCTAAAAACTATTTAATTTAAAATGTGTTTAATCAAAGAATTTTTAAGCGTGTTTAAAAGTAAATAAACAGTGTTTATGTTAGATTTAATTTACATACATTTTTTGGTTTAATAATTGACAATGTCTTAGGAGTTATAACACGCCGTTTCTCATCACACTTGCGTGGGAGTTTCTACATAAATTCTAACGAATAAATATCTAACGGTCTTAAGCAGTGCATTCGTTGCGTTGTTTCGTTTTTCTATTTTATTAGTTATTTGTTGTATGAACGCTCACTGTATTATACAAAAAATTTTACAAGCTCAAATTAAATTAAGTATTTGATATATAAATTGAGAATTTCTTATTTTTAATACAGTGCGCCCTCGGTTATTGCAACCCACGATGAGCGCAACTCCTCGATTAATTCGACAACCCAAAAATATGTGGGCAGTGTCACGTTAATGCGTTAGAATTTTTTGAGTCACTGGTGCTGATGGCTCCTTTATTGCCTGTTTTATCGCGACTTTAAGTAGCTCCAAGGAAAGAAATTTCGAATGGTTAAATTCCAGGAGACTACGCGACCAGGAAACGCTACTACTAGTGTGTGCGGTTGCTTCGTCTTGTTGATACCACGTGTTCACCAATCCCTGATCATTAAATTCGGTCCGTCGTTTATTATGGTCCTGTAGTCTTTGCAAGTAACAGTAACCGTTCTCAAAGAAAGACTGCTCCACCACTCTTCACGCGCACACGCTGCACTGCACATTGACTTGTGATGATTTTCGACTCAAAATTGTCCTCTTTATTGTTGAGATTGAGCATGGCTCTACAGAAATTCACCCGACTAACGGCCAGCAGACGACTTCCGCACTGATCTTAAATTCTCATGTATTGTTAATCAATGTGATTATAGGAAAGCATCATTCATTAAGCTCCATATATCGGAAAGAAGCCCTAAATATACCATCAATAACTTCGGTTTGTTAACGTAAATTAATTTATTTTACATTTATATGAGCATGTACTCAAGTATTTATGTTTTAAATTTTATTTATTTGTTGCGGGTTAGCAATATCTAGATATATATTTCGTTGGTAGCTATACCAATTCATCAGTAGATGTTTTACCCCTTATGTTTAAAAAATTCCAAAGCTCATCTATTTATACAAAAACTCACAAATTGTAACGGGGAGATTTGCTTTTCATTTTTGCCTTATAAAATACTTTTAATGGCAACCAGCGGTTGTCTAATTGTATAGGTGTAGAAAAGTAAACACATTCATAATGAAAAATTATTGTTGTGTGTGTTTGAAAAAATTTTTTAAAGGCTATTTTTATGCTTTGTAATTCACAAAAATATATATGTGAGTTTTTGTATAAATAGATGAGCTTTGGAATTTTTTAAACATAAAGGGTAAAACATCTACTGATGAATTGGTATAGCTACCAACGAAATATATATCTAGATATTGCTAACCCGCAACAAATAAATAAAATTTAAAACGTAAATTAATTTAATTAGAAAACCCTACATTCTTGTTAATGCGCTAACCACATCAGACATCAGTAAATTTTACCTTGAACTGTGGATCTCGAATACTCCTCCTTCACTTCAGCTGTGGCTGAACTACTATTTTTAAATTATTTTGACTAAGCTCCCATTGGGAATGGTTGTGTGCTCATACAATTATGTATGTATTTGTATGGAAACACAACGCATTTTGGGATTTTTCTGAGTTTTTCAACCTTTAGAGGGAGTTTTTAGGATAGAGTTTAAACGTTGTTTTAAACTACTTTTATGTAAATCTGAATATAAATTTAATCGAGCATAAACCGTGCAAAATGGCCATACTGAAGACTAAAATTTGGCAAAACTGCATTTTATGCAAAAAAGAAAAGTGCATAGAAAAGATTAAAAAAAACAGTATAAAATTAAAAAAAAATTCTAGGCCCAAATCGTTACATCTGTGAACGTACAACTCGTCACGTAATTTCAGATCCAATTATACATTTATTACGTGAAGAGTCCTACGTTCACGGATGTAATGATTTGGGCCCTGTTATTTATGTTCTTATATTTTTTGTTTATAATATTTAGATAACTGGCTTTATATAATACATGTTGTTGTGTTACCACCATATTGTTAAAAGTTTAACCCACCAACATTGGCCGCTTAGACTTTCAAGTAAATGTAGTTAATTGTCATCCTAAAAACAGTTAAACCAGATTAAAGTTGTGTTAATCTCTGATCGGCCACCTAAAAACTCACTCTTAGTAATTAATACTAATGGGTGATCCAAGTGGAGATACTTTTTTCAATAGCCTTTTTTTGACAGATCACGTGTGAGTCGTGTCATGCTGTCATGCTATTTTTGTTTAGTATTGTTTGGCATTTCATAATGGAAAGACTTACGTCTGAACAACTTTTACAAATCGTTCAACTTTATTACGAAAATTCACGTTCTGTGAGGAATGTGTTTCGTGCACTTCGCTCAACTTATGGTCTGCATAATCGGCCTACTGAGCGTACTATTCGCATCACCATCACCCATTTTGAGACCCAGCATTCATTATTGGATAATATTCGACCGAATAGACCACGTCCAGCACGCTGTGAAGAAAATATAGCGGCCATAGCTGAGAGTGTACACGAAGACCGTGGAGAGTCGATTCGGCGCCGTTCGCAGCAACTCGGACTGACGTATGGAACGACTTGGCGCATTTTACGTCGAGATCTTAAATTGAAAGCGTACAAAATACAGATTGTGCAACAACTGAAGCCGCTCGACCTTCCCAAGCGACATCGCTTCGCTCTATCGGAACTTGAAAAGTTCCAAGAAGATCCGACGTTTTCGAGGCAAATTTTGTATAGCGATGAGGCCCATTTCTGGCTCAATGGGTATGTAAACAAACAAAATTGCCGCATTTGGAACGAAGAGCAACCTGAAGATATTCAAGAACTGCCACTTCATCCAGAAAAAACAACGGTTTGGTGCGGTTTGTGGGCCGGTGGAATCATGGGTCATATTTCTTTAAAAATGATGCCGGTGCGAACGTAACCGTCAATGGCAACCGTTATCGTGCCATGATAACAGACTATTTGATGCCTGAAATTGAAGCTCGTGATTTTGTCGACATTTGGTTTCAGCAAGGCGGCGGCACTTCCCACACATCGCATCAATCAATGGATTTATTGAGAGAACATTTCGGTGAGCACATAATTTCGCGTTTTGGGCCGGTCGATTAGCCACCAAGATCGTGTGATATCACACCGTTAGACTTTTTCCTGTGGGGATATGTAAAGTCTAAAGTTTATGCGGACAAACCCGCTTCGATACATGCCTTGGAGGAAACCATCACGCGTGTCATTCGCCAGTTACCAGTCGAAATGCTCGAACGAGTCATCGAAAATCGGACTCAACGGATGGACCATCTGCGACGTAGCAACGGCCAACATTTGATAGACATAATCTTCAAAAAATAAATGCCAAAGAATGTTCTTTCAAATGATAATAAACATTCTCCATTAAATTTGAATTTTCTGTGTTTTTTTCTTTAAAAAAGTAGGGAACCTCGAAATGGATCACGCTTTATAAATTTATTTGATTTGCTATCTTTTCATAATTTTTTCGTTGTTTTTTTTTATACTTTTAACTATTATTAATTTCGTGTTCTCATCACATTACAGGCTGGGCTTAATAAGAGCCCGTTTAGCAGGTGCACGTGTGGCCACTGGTGATGTCTTAATATTTTTAGATGCCCATTGTGAGGCGAACATTGGCTGGTGCGAACCGCTTCTCGAACGTATTAAAGAATCTCGCACTAGTGTTTTAGTTCCCATAATTGATGTAATTGATGCACGAGACTTTAAATACAACACAAATGGATATAAATCATTTCAAGTAGGCGGCTTTCAATGGTCTGGCCACTTTGACTGGATCACTGTTTCCAATCGTGAGCGTAAGAGGCAACGTCGTGAATGTAAAGATCATGATTTAGATATATGTCCCACATATAGTCCCACCATGGCCGGTGGGCTATTTGCCATAGATCGTAGCTATTTCTGGGAGATTGGTAGTTATGACGAACAGGTGGGCTTAAACGATATTTATAAGAAAATATTGTTTCCTATTGCGATTAATGCGGCTTAAAATTTTCAGATGGATGGCTGGGGTGGTGAAAACTTAGAAATGTCATTTAGAATCTGGCAATGTGGTGGCACCATCGAAACTGTACCTTGTTCTAGGGTTGGCCATATTTTCCGAGATTTCCATCCATATAAGTAAGTGTTAATTTTCTTTTTTTTTTTCAATATATTTTTATAAAACTAATTAATAAATGATAAATATTGTACATATAAATAGAATCTCTTTTAAGTAACTTGAACTTATTTTTTTTTTCATTTATTCTATAATAATAGATTTCCTAACAACCGTGATACTCATGGCATCAATACTGCTCGCATGGCTTTAGTTTGGATGGATGAATATGTTAATGTATTCTTTTTAAATCGTCCAGATTTGAAATTCCACCCTGACATTGGAGATGTTACACATAGAGTTGTGCTACGCAAGAAATTACGTTGTAAAAGTTTTGATTGGTATTTGCAAAATATCTATCCCGAAAAATTTGTGCCTACCAAAAATGTTAAAGCTTATGGAAAGTAAGTGCTACATACTTTCATATCACCTATTATTAATCATATACCATTGCGATATAAAGTGGTTTTAATGTCGTAAAATACTTCTTGCATAGAAGGAAATAACTTGTATTTATTTGGATACTGGAATTGATCCAAGATATTATTATTTAACTTCATGTGCATATTAAAAAGTAAAATATGTGCACACTTTTAGGAGGGGCAAATAAACGTGTGGCGTCCAGCTTTATATGTACTCGTATATTGATATGAAATTAATCCGACTTAATAAGAATACTAAATTTATATAAGTATGTATTTTAAAACTGGGTTTTAAGCGGACTTACGTCTAGTTTAATAGTAGAAGTCGATAAAATAAGCTAGCCAATTTTTGCCGATTTTTAAAGCTGAAAATACGATGCATAATTTTGAATCAAAAAAAGCATCTATCTCAACATTCGAATTCAAGAAGTTCACATAAGTCCGATTTTTGGGATTGTCATTAATTTTTACTATACATTTTTACTATATACGTATGTGAATTTAAGATTTCAAAATTTTTTTCAATTCAGTTTTTAATGAAATGAAATCAAGGCATATTAACCAATCAAATTAAACCAAATAATTTTGATTATGCTTTATGAAAACAATTTCAGAAAACAATATGATATTAAAATTATATACATGTAACTAACACTGACGCTTTCAACTTGCAACGCCAAGATGTGTATACAAAAATTCAGATTTTTTATATACAATACCCACTTTTACAATCATTAAGTTGTTTATTTAGGCCAACTAAATGTATCTGCAAAGCTTCTTTAGAGGTTTTTAGAAACAGCTACACAAAATAGATACAGTCAATCGCAAATTGTATTTTTAGAAAAATTCAATGTCTGAGCAGTTACATAAAATTACATATATTCAATTTCATTGTGCCCACAAAATTATGTGTGTGCAAAGCTTCGAGTTGATCGGATCTCTATAAATTGGAAAAAACTAATTTGCTAAAATTTGCCGCAACAAATAAATAAAATTTAAAACATAAATACTTGAGTACATGCTCAAATACATGTAAAATTTGCTGAAAACTTTATGGATCGAAAATTGAATTTCTAAATAAACAGAATCTGAAAAATAAAACAAAACCATTCTCAGCGGAATGCTTGACATGGCTGTATGTTATTGTAGATAGTTCGACATACACAAGGCGAATTCATTTATTATATCATGGACATACAGACATACATACATATTCGGCCTTATTACGAGTGTCGTTGTCGTGACGAAATCTGTAAAATGTGAATACGTTCGCTATATGTTTACATTGCAGTCGTTAAAGATCGACTACGACAACCGTCATAAGGCATATTAACAAGCTTTAATATTTATATTTTTCGTCAATTACAGAGTACGATCTATCAATACCAACTTATGTCTGGACGATTTGCAACAAAATAATGAAAAGCCTTTTAGTTTGGGTGTTTATTCGTGCAGTAAAGAAATTGCCAAAACACAATTTTTCTCCTTAACAAACAACAATGTTCTACGCAACGAATTAGCCTGCGCCAATGTACAGCACAGTGATTCACCGCCATATCTTATTGTAATGACAACTTGTTTTGAAAATGATGATTTAAATGAGAAATGGCAATATTCGAAAAATCGCATAAAACATTTAAACACCGGTATGTGTCTGGACCATCGGGGATTACATCAAGGCGATTATGTACAAGTTTCTGTGTGTGATCCATACAGTATGACACAAAGTTGGATTATTGATCATCGTGATGAAACCTTATTGCCAGAATTATAAAACAGTATACTTTTAACAGTCCCACAAGCGATATAGAAACTTGTTGTCAATTTTGCAAAGTGAAAGAAAAATATTGTAAATAACTAAATACTTTTATTATTAACTTAGATTATTTTCTATCCTAATTTTTTGTTGTATAAGGTAGAGAAATGCATTTAGTCATTATACATTTGAAATGTATGTTTCTGTTTAATTTATAAACACCCCCAAACAATCGAAGTGAGTAGAAAATTTATACGAAAAGAACTGAGTTATTAAATTTTGTGTGTGGTTTTCGATTGTTTAGAATCTATAAACATGTATGTAGTAAATTTACAACACCATGATGATATTTAATTAGTAAAAAAAAAAACTTAACAAATAGACAAATTATATTCAATGGACATTATTCCTTAAAAAGTGAGACATATTTACATATGCATGTACATACATTAACATATAAGATATAAATTTTTGAGATTCAAAATTTTATAGCAATTGTATATTAAATATTTTATACTAACAACTTGTTCAGTACAGTGGAGCGTCAGATTTTGTTTTTCTTTCGATTTTTAATTTGGAATGTTACTAGAACATTGCATTTTATTATCATTTACATACTGCGAATGTGAACTTAATTTACTATATACGAGTATTTAACGAAGTGGATTTTAAATAAACAGTCTACCGAAAAATTCGGTATCAATTAATCTGAATGACATATTTTTGTACTTAAGGAAATTATAGGTTTAAGCTTCATAATACAGAAAAAAAAATAATTAGCTTCTTTTCTTAAATTTTTTAAACACAACAAAAGATGCATTAAATCAATAAGATCGGGTAAAAGATTTCAAAGCTATAAACTAATAAATAAAACAAACACGAATTTACAATTTTTTTTTAATATTGCTTAAATTTTGAAAAAAATTCTTTAATTTTTCAATTTATTTCTAACAGGCAGAGCAATACCAAAATCAACTTTTTAATGCTAAACCCTAACCGAACTTTATATTCCGAAACTTTTAATATTAAATTTTCAAACTTACTGCCGATTTAATGATGCCGAAGAAATTTTGAATTTTATTTTTAATTTGTACAAATACATTTGGCACAAAAAAACTTTTTTGGAATTTGTTTTCGCTTCAAATGTAAAATATAAAAAATGAATGAATCAATAAAGCAATGTTTTTATGATTTGTTTTTTAAAAAATGTATATTTCAAATAATCTCTAACCTTTTATTTTAAAAGTATTTAAAACTCATTCAAAAAATGTTTACAGGAAAACAACATTTTCGTAAGTTTTTTTTTTTTTTTTTTTTTTTTTTTTTTTTGAATTAGGACCATACTCAGGAGATGAACCTAACATAAGCAGTGCATGTTGCCGGAACTCAGGGAGAAGCGTAGAGTAGAGAAGATAGATGTGAAAGAAAATGTGCAACTTTTCAAACAGCAAATATGTACCAAAATATAAATATATTCCACTTTTTTTTTTTTTTTTTTTTTAATTAGGACCAGCACTCAGGGGATGACCCCTACGTATGCAGTACATTGTGCCGGAACTCAGGGAGAACCGTAGAGTAGAGAAGATAGATGGTGAAAATTTAGAAGGCTTAACTCTTTTACAAATCTGCTTTGCACGTTATGTTAATTTTTATAACAGTGTTGAGGCGCCTCCGGTGTTAAGCAGACGCATTAACTTTGTTAAACTGAATTAGCAGGCATTTTATTAATTGTCTTACTTCGCCGATCTTTCTGCTAAGCGACGAAGGAGGGCGATGTTGTGCACATTAGCTTGGAACAGCATCAATCGCTTTCGCAAGAGTTTTTTAGTGACCGGTGCTATGCGATCATAAGGCCCCAAGACATTGTTCGCTTAGTAGTCAACGTGCTAACCACTTCAGCCAACACCACCCATATCTAAGCGATTTTTGTTGCCATATTATACAGTAAAAATCATGAATTTGCCAATTTGGTTACATACAAATCGCTTAAGCAAAATTTTTCGGATTGGGTGAAAACGATTGGAATCTAAAGCACCAAAAATTTCGAACGGAATAACAAATACAGAATTGACAGTTTTGCGAACGGAATCTGTGACACGGCTGTATATTTGCTGTTATTTTTCAAATGAAATTTGACTTTTTACATTTTTTAAAATCTGCCAAATTTGACAATGACTGAGTGTTAGTTGAAACCAAAATTTCGGTCCAACTCTGATGTCAAGTACAAAAAAAAAAAAAAAAAAAATTATTATTATTTAGAAGAGTAAATTTTAAAAAATTATAGAAAAATTATATATTGGTGTTGATTGAAATCTCTTAGCTTTCGCTCTGGAGTAAATTCAATAATATATGGGTTTGGTAGAATGTTAAGGCAACAAGCAATACAAGTTTAATACTGAAATCGTAAGAATATATTTTTTTTTAACTCAAATCATGATTAGCTTAAAATATTTATGACACAGTTTTTAAAAATAAATGAGAAAATATGCAGAATTAATTATTCCAATTTTCTCTGGGTAACATTTTTTCCTATTTATGAAGCAACTAATTAACTTAAGCCACAGCGCTAATAGATTATCTTTGTCATTTAGCAACTTGCAAGTTTCTGGAGGTATCCAAAATCGATTTCCCTTTACATATCGACGCTCCGCCCTAATGTTTAATGTAAAAGTTGAAAAGAAATAATAAATATTATACACAAGCAGCCATAATCAAATAATATGTAAATTAAATAAAAGCTGGTATTTTTCTACTTTGGAAACATACATAAAAGCTAATTTTTATTATCTACTCCTTGTCAAGTTACATTTTTTCAACTTGAACTATTTATTATCTACGAATTTGTAAAAGTCAATTTTCTTAAACAATTATAAAAACTTTTATCAGCAATTATATTTATTTAAATCTATTTATTACCTACTCATCTTATAAAAAGAAAAATAAAAACTAAACACTAATCTTCTACATAAAAACTAAACTATTATAAAACACTACTCAAAGAATATCATTTTATATTAAACTATCTATTATATATATTAATATGTTAGGGTCCAAAAAATAATCTTTCTAATATACTTACATATGTACGTATACATACATCTAACACAGTGTGTGCACTACATTTGCATGTAAATACACATGTAAACGTCATTTTTTGCTTAAAAATCAAACGAATTCCTATTTTATAACAAAATATATTGTAAATATACACAACAAAATTTACTACTGCAATATTTCTTGATATCAAAAACGCTTTAAAAGCATTCCATAAAATTTTATAATAATAAAAAATAAAATACAACAAAATGTTGTACGAACTAAATGAAAATGCGAGAAACATATAAGAAAAAAAAAGCTTCCTATACTTAAAATAACTTAATAATAATAATTACACATAGACAATTTACATTGCAGAAACAAGATCAAACAAATCACAAAGATATTACATACATACATACATATGTATTAAATCATAATAAAGATAGAAACAAAAACAAAAACGCTATAAACATGCAAATATTTTTATAATCTTGGTTGTACAAAAATAAAAAATATATATTAATAACAATTAAATAAATGAAACTAAACAAAATGGATTTTAATATGGTTTAAAATTTAATGTAATTATCGGTGCAAGTCGTACATTCCGATCGGAAAGCGTATTATTAATCCCGAAATTGTATATCGATTGTTTTTCATTTTCATTTTCACTATTCAGATTACGTTTATTTTTTATTTCGATTTTACACATTCAAAGGTGTCACAGAAACCAAATTCGTACGAAAGTGAAAGTGGAAACGTTTTAACCTTCTGCAGAAAATGTAAAACGCAAAGTTTTTCGTTTTCAATTCGATTGAAAATAGTCAGGTGTGTCACAGAATTTTTACGAAAGGTAAACATGTTTTCACTTTCACTTTCGTACGAATTTGGTTTTATTTACGGACATCACTTTCTTCATTCTAAAATGTGAACTAGAAAGGAATTATAACGAGTTTTTAATTTTCGCATATTTGTCGACTTTTTAATCTGTTTAATTGTTTTTTTTTTTTTTTTTTTTGGGTATTGAAGTCGGTGTTTTTTTTTTTGGCAAAACTACTTTTTTTTTTACTTTTATAACAACTACACTTTTCGTTTTCTTATCGTTCAGTTAGATAAGCATGAGAAATGCAAATAAATATGTACTTATATCTTTTTTAATGAAGTTTAGAGCATATTTTTAATCAGACCATCTCTTAAAATTGATAAACATTAAAATATTTGTACAGCTGTATGTACATATGTACGTGGGTGCGAAAATAGTAGTAAGATTTTGAATTGATAGAACGGTTGTCGGGAACCTGAGCTTAATTTCTCTGTGGCTACAAAAAAAAATAAGTTAATAGAGTCATAACTCAGTTTCAGATAAACAGTTAAAACGTTAACAACATGCGTGAAAAGAATAACTTGGTTTAATTTATTTTGTGTTTCTTGTTCTTGAACTTAAAATAGTGTGTCATAATTATTGTAAATAAAAAACAATTTTAAACAGAAGAAAAACAATTAAACTGATCTTTTCACACTTTTGTCTTTTTTTTTTTTGCAATGAAACAATAAATTTTGGAATTTTCCAATAACCAAAATCGGTCAATTGAAATGACTGATTAACTAATTGAGTATTAAAAATTTATTTCAAGGCTTATGAAAAAAAAAATATAATTTATACAAAACAAATTTAAATTCAACTAAACACAAACTATCATAATTTCAAAAATGCTACGTCGCTATCGTTTCTTTTATACAAAAATAACAGCTCTTATTATAGCGATCTTAGTTTTTATTATCTACATTAAAGTGTTGCGAATTGAAAAGGGCACGGCATCGTTCTCCTCTTACTTGGAGAAACTCGCCATCAAACAAAATTCGTTTAAGCACATCGAAATAGGAACTAATAATGACGAAATCTCAGGGACAGCCTCTATTCTGCATAAACCGCAATCGATTGATCTATACTCAGACATTGAGCGAAGTATACAACGTGATTTAGAAAAGCAGTTGGCCGATTTGGGTGATTTGGGGCAAGCTGCCCAATTGGAGGGGGCTGCAAAAATCCGCGGTGAAGAGATCTACAAAAAGATCGCTCTCAACGATGAATTAAGCCAGCATATACCGTATAATCGTATTCTGGACGATTATCGCCACCCTTCATGTGCTGACATACATTACGATGTAGACAGTCTGCCGTCAGCAAGTATCATAATAGTTTTCTACAATGAACCCTACTCGGTATTGGTGCGCACAATTCACAGTGCGCTAAATACATGCAGAGATCGTTTATTGAAGCAAATTATTTTGGTTGATGACGGTAGCACCAACGAGGAGCTTGGAGAGAAATTAGATTATTATATAAGTACACGGATAACAGCAGGCAAAGTTATGGTTGTACGATTAAAAAATCGGTGAGTGTTAAAAATGGAAATTTGGTTAAAAAAACTAAAATTTCACAAGATTGGTAATTTGAAAACAAACGTTTATACGCTTTTGTTATAATTTGGTGTAATAATATACTGGAAAAAAACACGCAACTTATACACGAAATCACTCGTATATCATACGAAATAATCAAATCTTAAAAACAAAAAAAAAATCTGTATGACTCGGAGTACAAAATCACATTCCTTATATTTAGGGAAATGCCGGAATTTTAAACGAAAAACAACTGATTTACGAACTTATAACCACTTTTTTATTTTATTTATTCGCGTAACTTCTGTGTCAGTAAAGAAATCTTAAGTTAAAGTTATTAGTGAAACGCAAGTTAGGTTTTTAAGTCTAGAAACCCAGCGAGCGCTATCGTTCGACATCGTGGGAGAGATCGTAAAACACGCGTATGCTTTAAGGATCGCGAAATAAATAGTCGGGTTAATTTATCGCTATTAAAAATTGGAAGTTTGGATTCGAAATTGATCAGAAAAGCGAGTCATAAAAGACTCTTCTAGAAGAGTCGCGGCTAGGGAACCATTTTCTCCCGAATTAACAGTCAATTTCGACTCGAAAATGAGCGCATAAATGATTGTTTTAATCGCGGGGAGGAGTCGAAAAAGACTCGAATATGATCATTAATTTCACAAAATGCTGACTTGGTTAAAGATATTGACCTCAGCTAGATGCCCTTGAGTTAATAATACATTTTGAGAATTCCAGTGTTTTGAAGTTGGAAAGCTCTATTGCTATTGTTGTTTATTATATGCTTTTTACGTTTAGTACATGCCGGTCTTTGTATATGTTTGGATTACTCTTATATGTTTTGGTATTGGTTGCCTCAATACCTAATGGATTAGAGAGCCCGTAGTTTGGTTTGTAAATCTTTAGGAGTTTCAGGACCTGATTTTGTGTTTGATGAATATATTTTATTTATTGATTTTATGCTCTTGTTTTGCATTTCAGGATGGGTTTAATAAAGGCTCGCTTAGCAGGTGCAGCTGTTGCCAGTGGTGATGTCTTAATATTTTTGGATGCTCATTGCGAGGCAAACATTGGCTGGTGTCAACCGCTGCTGCAGCGTATTAAAGAATCTCGCACAAGTGTTTTGACGCCCATAATTGATATAATTGATTCTCGAGATTTCGAATATTCTCCGAATGGTGGTAAATCATTTGAAGTGGGTGGTTTTGAATGGTCTGGCATCTTTGCTTGGATACCCGTTTCGAATCGTGAGCATGAGAGGCAACGTCGTGAATGTAAAGATCACGATTTAAATATATGTCCCACACATAGTCCTACTATGGCTGGTGGTCTATTTGCAATAGATCGAAGCTATTTCTGGGAGATGGGCAGTTATGATGAGCAGATGGATGGCTGGGGCGGTGAAAATTTAGAAATGTCCTTTAGAATCTGGCAATGTGGTGGCACTATCGAAACTATACCTTGTTCTAGAGTCGGACATATTTTTCGCGATTTCTCTCCTTATAAGTAAGAAAAAGTGCTTCCGTAATTGGTTTATTCCATGAAATCCATTTGCATTTATTCTGTATTAAAGATTCCCTGGCAACCGTGATACTCATGGCATCAATACTGCTCGTGTGGCCTTAGTTTGGATGGATGAATATGTTAATTTATTCTTTTTAAATCGTCCTGAATTAAAATTTCATCCTGACATTGGAAATATAACGCACAGAGTTAATCTCCGCCAAAAATTAAATTGCAAAAGTTTTGATTGGTATTTGCAAAATGTTTATCCCGAAAAATTTTTACCCACCAAAAATGTTTTAGCTTATGGAAAGTAAGTATTTTTTTTTTTTTTAGAATTATTTGCATGTGTGTATGTATGTACATTAGGGTGACATTCTAAAAACGATGGTCGTACTAATAACTTGATATATTCCATTTACGTACAGTGAAAAAAAATGCATTTATCATATCCAGGAAGACATTCGTTTGTGATTTTAAGCCACTCAAATATTTCGTGAAATATACGAAATTAAAAAATTGTTTTTGTCTCAACCGGTGTCAGAACTCAGATCCTCAGTGAGCGATTAATTATAAATTTTTGAGAGCTAAAAACTAGATTCAACACACCCACAACTAAAAAAAATGTGATAAATTATAAAGAATAATTTAAATATTATCAGGTATGTGATGAAAATCGTTTTCGAATTTAAATCGATACAAAAACGTATAAAGTTGTGATGATGGGCGAAAAATCGCAAAATCTTGGGTAAATGTAAAAGATTATAGAACGCAATACAAAAACTTCCGGCAAAATTACACCATTTGCCATAATTTTGATTAAAAATTGCCAAAAATTTGAGAAATGCAAAAAAAGGCATTGAAAATAGCCAAAATAAAAAAAAAAAACTTGCTAAAATTTAAAAGATTTGAGAGCAAATGCAAGAAAGTAAAATCTTTGAAAAAATTACTCCTGTGGCAAAGAAAACTGAAATTAGCAGGAATCTTCCAATATTTATGTAAATAGATTCCTGCAACAGTGTTAGATAAAATTTTAAAACTGCAAAAAATTAATAATTTTGCGTCAAATATTTATTTAATTTGTAAAAAAAGAGAAAAAGTAAGTTTTTCTTAGAGACGTGTGTGGTATTGAAACAAAAATGAATAATGAAATCGATCCGATTTCCATCACACTTAAAAGTATTTGGATACGATTTAAGTCTTCGATTTCATTTCAAATCGAATCGAATCGATTTCTATCACATACCTGTATATTTTGCATTTCGAACTCACTCGATTCCTTCCATTCGGAAACAGAATTCAATTTGTATTTTCGTTTTGCAAAAAACGAAAAGATTTTTTTGGAATAAATATTTTTTTACATAAATTCAATTTTTCCGGTCGTTCCGAAAATAGCTCTTCCTTACGTTTGCAAAATTATAAAATTATTCGCAAATTTTCGTAATGTATACGAAACCTTCGTATATTCTACATTAAAATTAATTCAACGTTGAAAATAACAAATTAACATCAATTTGGCAGTGAAGTAATACGCGTATTAAAATTTTCCCAAAAAAAAAATTGCAGTGACGATCAACAGAGCCTGCACATATACATATATATCAGCAATAACCAATATATCATATGTACTATCTAGGCGCACGGTAGTGCGCCAGGCCAAGTTCGGCCATACAGTGTGTATATTTACACGAAACAGTTCGAGCAGTTTTTACCCCCCCCCCCCCCGTCATAACTTTGCTCCTCTTGATCATAATATAATGAAACTTGAATCATAAGTTCTCCCCACAGAGGTGACCTCACACTTTAAATTTGAAAGTTCTACCGTAGAAGCTTCCCTACATACTCACTGACTCATCAATATTATTGGGCACTTCCAGTATAGCTAGAAAGCTGAAATTCGGTACACAGGTAGGTCTTGGTGATAAAATAAGCAGAAAAATGTGAAAACGGGCACTTTTCATCTGGGGGGACAATCATTCCCCTTCTTTGTATGGGGCACTTCTAGTAGAGATAGAAACCTGAAATTTGGTACACAGGCAGGTAGTGATGAGAAATTACCGAAAATGATTTTTTAACGGGCACTTTTCATCTGGGGGGACAATTATGTCCCTTTTTGTATTGGGCACTTCTAGTTGACCTAGAAAGCTTAAATTTCGTACACAGGTATGTCCTGCAGAGAAATTAACAAAAATAAGTTTTAAACGGGCACTTTTTACCTGGGGGGACTTGGGTGCCTTTATTTGTATGGGGCCTTTGCAGTATAGCTAGAAAGCTGAAATTTGAAATATTTATACGAAAACAACTTAGAAAAAAGAAGTGAGATCCACACACAAACATAAATGTGAAAATAAGGCCAAGTTCGTATCCAAAAAGTTTCGGCCGTAAAAAGTACTGAGATCAAAATAAGGACCAAGTTCTTGATAGGTACAATTCCATCTCATTTCTAGGCAACCTGTAAGCTTGGCAAAAATTTTTTGCCTTTCTAATATGGAAAGAATTCTTTGAAAAATTTTGCCAAGCTTATGGTTGCCTAGAAATGAGATGGAATTGTACCTATCAAGAACTTGGTCCTTATTTTGATCTCAGTACTTTTTACGGCCGAAACTTTTTGGATACGAACTTGGCCTTATTTTCACATTTATGTTTTTGTGTGGATATATGTATACACACATATAAACATTAGGGGTATAATCAAGCTTTTGGCATAGTACCATGTCCTAGTAGCCACGAAAATCATAATCTTTTGTAATTTTTCTCAAAAAAATTCACGCACCAATTGGTTTTTCTAAGCTAAATGCAATATTGAATATTCATAATTTTATACGGTGTTTTTTTATTCATTTTTAATTTTTTTCGTTAAAAAAGGTTAAAGATACATTTCGGTTTGCGGAAAAATCTCTTACCATCTCAGCTATTTTTTGTTTTAAATAAACATATTATTAATTTTTTTAACCAAAAAGAAAATTAAAAATTTTCAAAACTTCATCGCGGTTGGTGTGTGAACTTTTTTGACCTTAGCAAAAAAATAAATATACGTTCCCTTATAGTTTTTTATGCTCTATCGGACTGTGCTATGCCAATTTTGATATTTTAAAAAATTGTTAAAAATTTATCTCCCTAATGTACATATGTATGTATATTCTGACTTAAATTTTGTTTTCTTCAATCACAGAGTACATTCCCTCAACTCCGACTTGTGCCTGGACGATTTAAAACAAGATTATGAAAAATCATTTAATTTGAGTGTTCATTCGTGCAATAAAGATATAATCAAACAGCAGTTTTTCTCCTTAACAAACAACAATGTTCTACGCAACGAATTTGCCTGTGCCAGTGTACAGGTCAATGATTCTAAATCATATCCAGTTGTTATGACAAAGTGTTTCGAAAATGATGATTTAAATGAAAAATGGGAACATTTGAAACATCATATAACACATTTAAATACCGGCATGTGTCTAGATCATGAGGGATTGCATCAAGGAGATAATGTACGTGTTGCAGTCTGTGATCCATTCAGTATGACACAAAGTTGGGTTATTGATCATCGTGATGAAATCTTATCACCCACATTACAAGAGTTTAATAATAATAAGGAGTCCTAAAAAGTATTTAAATTTTACCAAAAATAAATATTTTAAATAATTATGTAGTTATTTGTATCCTTAGTTATCCTTTCCTATTTTAGTTTTAATTATATGATGTATTCATGTTCACACATAAGTTTGATATACATATGTATGAGTAACCATAAGGCGAATTCATAACAGGTGGTCTCGAGAGCACAGGTTTATTGGCCCATTTTCGGCGTTTTTATTTTTGATCCCCCTCAGATGTCAAAATAAATTTTACATTACATTTTTTTTTTTACATCCCAGGAGGCATTTTTAAGACAAATTGGGGCGAGACCACTTTATTTGAATTCGTCTTGTGTAAGCATCCTTTCCAAAATGTGACCGCGCAATTGATTAGTCATTTGATTGTCATTAGGGACCGCTTAACCGGTCGCAGTTCAAGTCAATTTATAAAGAGGAATGTGAAAAAATTACTAATATTTTATATTATTATTACGAATAAACGTAATTATAGTCAGGTGAAAATTGCAAAAAATGGCAAAATCCAAAAAATTATTTTTTGGTTTTATTATTCTTTTGCAACGGGAATCGATGTTAATGTACAAATTATTAATTCATACCAAATATTAAAGCTCTGCGACTTTTTTCGGCAGAAAATCGATAAAATATGGATTTTGCCATTTTTGCAATTTTCACCTGACTATATATAGCCTCTTTGCTCAAATTAAGACTATTTATTTAGGACAGATCGGTAGTTTGTAGCTGCGAACTATGGGTTGTTTTTTTTTTTTTTTTTTTTTTTTTGCAATGTTGCAGGGAAAAGGTCCCCAACTAGTATTGCATTCGCATTGGTTCTCGTTATCACATTGTCTTTTAACCGACATCATTTTATATTTTGTGGTTGGCACACTCATAACTTTATCCTTTATAAACTTATTTTTACGACCACTTAGCTGATGTTCAACCGAAGCACATTCCATTCAATACGGGAATATTCATTATCAAACGTGATATAATAAATGTTTATAAAGTCCCGTTCTTTAACAAGTTGTTCAGACACAAAAAAAAAGACAATTTATGTATTTTGACTATTTCATTTCATATTTTGTTGAGGAAAATATTTCTTCATGTGATATTCACATACATAAGATTGTTTGAACAAATAAAAATAAGGAAATGAAGCTGTTTGTTGATTAGAAATTTCTTTTATTTAAATATGGGTAAACCAGTTTCGCCCAATGTAAGCGATCGTACCTTAACGATCTTCTTGGAAATAAAACAGCATATACATATTTTTAAGTATCTATGTAAGTATTGTTAATTTATTGGTTTGTCTCTTTGTATTTTTCTTTAACTTTGTTTTTTTGCTTCATGATTATTTTTAATATTTCATTTTCTTTTTTATTTAGATTTTTTTTTTAATTTAGGTACGCCAGGTGCTGCATTTAAGTGTTTAAGAAGCTTGAGAGTTAGAAGCTTTAATATCATTTTAACTTTATTGATTTTATTTTTGGTTGACTTGCGAAAGAAGAAGGCAATGATCGAAATGAGAATATTTTCTAATTTTTCTACATCTAAACTATTTATTTCTGATATTGTTAGATAGTCTTAACTATGACTTATTATGATGGGAATGGATGGGGTATCAATGTTCGGCATTTGGATTGGCATATAAATTATTATTTGTTTTTTATTTTTATAAGCGAAAAACTTTGTTGTAATTTTAAGCTCTAAAATTTAGAAACAACTTTTACATGAAATAGTTTTTGGTTTTTACTCGTTAGAGTTACTTTTACTCTTTTCTTTTAAAGATAAAAATTTGTGCATATTTTTTTCTTTTTGATATTATCCAAGTTTTAATTTCTTTGTGTATTGAAAATTTTATGTGTTTTTCTTAGTAGAATAATTGTTGAATTTTTTTTGCGGTTTTTATAAGAAATTTAAGAAAAAAAAAAAATAGCTCGAATAAAACCAAATAATTTAAATAAAATTTTACATAAAAATATTTCATTAAAAGTTTTTGGTTTTTAAAATATTTTTCACAACTTTTAATTCATTCTTGGTTGTTATTGTGTTTCTTGTTATTGTTTTGTTTAGTATTGTTTTCTTTCAATTTATTATCGTTTTAAATAATTATTTAAGTTCATATAATATGTATGCATGTATGTATATATAAAAATATCAAGAACTATTTATAACGTTGTTTTTTATTTTTTAAATATTTTTTTAAAAAAAATTATTTTCTTTTGGACGTTTTGCAAGTTAGAGTTTTTATTTTTGTATCGTTTAAACAATAATTTGTAAATGGAATTTGTGTTTTTTATTTTTAATTCTTTTTCGATTTTTAAAAGTTTTCAAACACGGTTGTTTTTAGTTTCAAAATAAATTGTGTTGTATTTGTTAAGACTTTAAAGGGAAAACTGTAAGCAATCTAGAAAAGATTACTAAAAGTTTATCAGAGCGAAAATGTATGTAACATTGTTTTCGGGGAAATTCTAAGAAACGAAATAATTAAAATATAACGATCGGTCAAAGGGTCATCGTTACAATCGCAAAATATTTTGCGACTACTAATTTATCAAATCAAACTATAAAATGAAATGAAAATTTTAAACAATTTTATATTGAACTTCCAAATTAAACTTTTGAAAGAAATAAAAAATGTGCACACTATTCATAAAAAAATGTAAAAAATTTCATATGTCTTTTAGTACCAAATTTCAATACAAATTTTTCTTAAAATAGATTTCAAATTCATTTTATGTTGTTTATGAATAAGCGGGTATGTATTTATTTATTCATAAGAATTTAAAATTGAAATGTTTCTTCAAAAACTTTCGTTAAGAATTACGAATAAAGCAGTCTGCCATAACGAATTGCTTTTCTTACATTTTAGTCGAAATTAATCAAAATAATTGTCTATAAATATTGGACCGGTTCGTCTAAAGGGATTTAAAGCAGTAGAGGCATACAAACATTTCTTTTAATATTTGGTCTTATATCAAAAAGGGGGTGATTTATAAATGTACATATATTTCTTGCAACATTTTGAATCGAATCTTTTTAGATAAACTACACAGACATTTCTTATACTTCCAAAATAATATAAAACATATTTTTTATTCGGATGATTTGTTAATATTTTCGTAGAATAATTCGCAAGATTTAAAATTTATTAATAAATCTGTTTAATTTTTGTATTATCAGATTTTGAAAATATCTCTTTAGATATCTTAGCTCAACATTATTTTATGTAAAAGTTTTTTTGGCAAAAATTACGGAATTAGGTCTAATTGCATATCGCAATAAATGCTCGGAAATGTGAACGGAATCAAGTTTTTCTTTTTTTTTCTTTTAACGTTTTTATACATATATTAAATACATATGTATGTACATTAGGGGTAGAACCAATTTTTTGGCATAGTACTATGAGGTCTACCATGTCCTAGTAATCACGAAAATCATACTCTTTTGTAATTTTTCTCAAAAAAGTTCACGCACCAATTGGTGTTTCTAAACTAAATGCAATATTGAATATTCATAATTTTATACGGTGTTTTTTATTCATTTTAAATTTTTTTCCGTTAAAAAAGGTTTAAGGTTTTGGTTTGCGGAAAAATCTCTTACCATCTCTAAATATTAATGAAATTTCATACTTGAGGTATTTTTTGTTTTAAATAAACATATTATTAATTTTTCTTAACCAAAAAGAAAATTAAAAATTTTCAAAACATCGCGGTTGGTGTGTGAACTTTTTTGACCTTAGCGAAAAAATAAATATATGTTCCCTTATAGTATTTTATGCTCTATCGGACTGTGCTATACCAATTTTGATATTTAAAAAAAAGACGTGTGGCACTTGGGAACTGCCGCGGTAAAGCTATTGAAAGCATAGCATTTTTTATCAACTTATGCAATTTCAGCTTTCTAGCTTTACTGGAAGTGCCCCATACAAAGAATGGGCACCCTTGTCCCCCAGGTAAAAAGTGCCATACCTTAGTATCCTATGTCCTTCTCCTGGTTCTAAGATACCTGCCCACCAATTTTCAGCCAAATCAGTTCGGCCGTTCTTGAGTTATAAATAGTGTAACTAACACGACTTTCTTTTATATACATATATATAAATCCCCTCAAAAACCCAGAAATCCCGGAAAATTTCGCGGGCAAGACTTGACGGGAATTTCGAAAAACTTGGGCAAAAATACCCTCAAAATCCCAGAAAATTTTCTGGGAAAAGTGGCAACACTGGAAATTAAAAAAAATTCCAATGCGGCAACACTGTATAGTCATCATACATAGACTTTACAAAAAAAGAAGTTTTCACTTCAAAAAACAAAAGACTGAAAAAACAAACTTAAGTGTCTGGTTTTATCGTTTCAAAAACAAAAGACTTAAGAAACAAACGTTTCAAAATTTCTTGATTCGGTCGCCTCAAAGCCCGCGATAAAAGCTATGCAATAGCTTAAAAAATTGTTAAAAAGTTATTACCCTAATGTACATATCTGAAAAATATAAAGTTTATGAAACCTAAAACTTTCCATAACAAATTTAAATTTCGTTTATTTGAACACAAGTTTTAAAAACTAACACGTTTTGTCTAGAGTTGATTATTTATTTTAACTAACTGATCTACGCACAATTGAATACCTGAAAGACAAACTTTTTTATTTGTTATCTATTATTAACAAAATAAATTTTTCTTCTCTCTTTCTCTCTCTCTCTCTCTATATATATACATATGATCACTGCTGTTGCTAAGTTATAAAGTACGTATGTATGTATGTACATTAATTCATTTCGGCATGGCCCTGCCCACTTTAGTAATCATAATGTTGTGTTTGCCCTGGCATTTCTTAGTCATAATGTTGTGTTGCCACAAGCACTTAATCGGGCCACTTTTCTAACCATAATTTTATATTGATCCAATAACTAAACATTTATTTCATTCATTCAATTTCATCTGTGTTTGTTTTTGTCTTTTAACAAAAACAGCAACGAGAATAACATGCGAGTTGTGTTACAACTGAATGAAATTATACTTTTTAGTGTAGCTTGTTAACAGTCTGTGTTGTTTATATGAAAATGGCGAAAAGTAGTCGGCCCCCCGGGGGCATTGAGTGATGACCACTGCTTTAAATGTTTATTTATTGAAATAATGTCTTATACAGAAATTAAAGACTTTTTTACAAATTTTGCCCCCTTTAAAGCTCTCAAATACGTACATGTAAGTAAAAGTACAGACTTAAGTTTTCATAAAATTTTGAGTCAAGTGTAGATGTCGTTAATTTATTGTTGCTTTTAATTTTTATATTTCTTTGCTGTTGTTGTTATTATATTGTTTCTTCTGAAGGTTTTAAGTTTTTTTAAGTCATCAACTTTGTTAAATCTGGATGGATACTTACGTAGAACAGTTGAATATTTATATATAATTTTTTTTTAATTTTAATTTTAAAGTATGTTTTTGTATAATTTATAAATGTTAGTTTATTAGTTAGTTTACTACTTATTAATTTTGCCTTTTTTAAACTTTCTCCATTTATTTGTAAAATTATTTTTGTTGAAATATTTCTCATAAATTGTGTTTTATTTATTTTTTACTGATTATTTAGTATACAATTATAATAAAACATATTATTTTTATAATAAATTTGTATAATTTAGTTGTATACTATTGTTTGTATTTTGGAGATTGAATGAATTTCGTTTTAGGGTCGGAATATTTTTATTTGTTTATTTATTTTTTAAATAATTTTGTTGTATTTGAAATAATTTTTAATGTTGTAAATTAAATACTAGTTTATCCTGATAAGGTTCATATTAATATATTTATTTTTTACTTTTTTATAAGCTGCTCATGCTCAATTCTATTTCCTTATGATTTGCTTTTTCCTAAACTTTAAAATTTGATTACTCTGCATGAAAGAATGTTAATAAAGAAA
Organism: Lypha dubia; assembly: GCA_947311025.1. Classification (NCBI taxonomy): domain Eukaryota; kingdom Metazoa; phylum Arthropoda; class Insecta; order Diptera; family Tachinidae; genus Lypha; species Lypha dubia. The sequence continues at coordinate 56,789,798 of OX371264.1, forward strand.
AATAATTTTCCATATAAGTTCCTGCTTTGATTTCTATTCCTCTGTGAAATTGCTTTCGTGTTCAAATTACGAAATTTTTATTTATTTTATAAAATCACTTTTAAAACTACAAACAAGATCAAAGAACGAAATTCAATTACATGCACATCAGTGAAGATAAATTCAGTACATTTGTAAGTTTTTTTCTTGTACAGTTGGCAAAAAGTTTAGCAGTACTCCCGTAATGTGATTAGTAAAGTTTTATAACATTTTTTTTTATTTTTTTATTTCCACTCGTCATCAACTTTTTAATTGAAATATTTCAGATGTCTCATCGTTACGATACAGTTTAAGAATAATTTTTTTTATGACCGCTGGATGGATACTGAAGAACTTTCGATTTCGCCATCAGACTTTAAAATTATTGTGATAATTCTCTGCAACTTTTGACTCTAAAAATACACATATTACGTTGCTGAGGGGCCTTCTAAATCTAATTTTAAAAATAATTAACAATGTGACTCTTTGTGGGATCTTTTAAGCTCAAATCTCAGTCGATTTAGAAAACAACAACTCGATTTTAAAGTAATTTATTTGCAGATGTGGTGCACAATCAATATTTAGTAAAAATCGGTTAAATATTCAACCGGAATTATTGAGAAAAGTGCAGAACGTATTGGACATCTGAACAGTATCTTATTGCCGACATAACGTCATTGTTTAAACTTCAAAATAAAGAAAAAATTAAACTTGTTTTTTCAAATCTTTGTTATTTCATCCAACATTAAAATCGTCTTAGAGGTTTGTTAATGAAAACCCCATTAGAAAATGATTAAAGGGAAGGCGGCAGTTTTAAAAATTTCATAAATATTTTCTAATGATCAAAAAAGTAAAATATTACTAAAATCTAATTAGAGGAAAATACCTTTACAATCTTATATACAAAATTATTTTTCAAGCAATTAACAAGACTTTACACAAATTTGTATCCGCTCTTTCACTCAATTATCATTTCACATGTTGTCTACACTAAAATCTAAACATACGAGTGCTATTATTGCTTATTTTTATACTGCCTGTTTTTTTTTATTTTTAATATTTAAATTCATAATTATGTACTATAATTTTTTCACTTTTTTTGGAGGGGAATTTTTTTAATTTTTTTTTAAGGGAACCACAGATGTAATTTTGTTTAGTAAAATTTAATCATGAGCTGATACTAAATCTTAAAAACTAATTTATTTATAATATTATTAATAATTAATTAATTCATTATTATATAGTTAAAAGTATTGCACATTGATTTAAGCATAGAGGAAGTAAAAGAAATAGTATTGAAAACGCTGGCTTAATAAGTAAAAATAATAATAGAAAAAAATATATTGAAAAAAGGAAAAGGAAGCAATGAAAATATATTTAATTGTAAAGAAAATCTTACCCTTGTTTAAAACTTTAAAAACAAAACCTCTGTTACGAAGAGAAAACAAAAACTAAAATTGTATATGTTAACGTGGCCGATAGTTAAACAAAAATAAACAGAAAGTTTTTTACAAAACTTGTATTTCAAAAAAATGCTTTTGATAAGTTTGATTAACTTTGAGCACGTGGCAAAGAGTTTGATAATAAAATAAAATCGTAATTTTTGGACTTGAAAAATTAAATAAAATTTTCACATTTTATTAAAAATTATTGTTACATTGTAAGAATTATTGCATGACGATATTTGAAATTGTTGAATTCATTTTTTCGAATAACATTTTTCTTTTTTTTTTATAAATACATCACATAAAAGTACATAAATATCGTTATTTTTTTTTTTTAATTGTAATTAAATTATTATAAAATTATTTATGTGTATAATAAAAATGAACAAATATATAGAATTTATAAATATATAAAATGGAAAAAAATACTACACATGTGGAATAATTGAAAAGAACAAACAAAACAAAAGGAAACTGAAAAGAAAACATTTTGTTTTACAAAATTATAATAGAAATTTTAACTTAATTAATTTTTTATTGCAAATATTTTCATATCTATTTTATATAAATGAAATTATATACAAGTTGAAATACTTGTTTGGTTGGCTATTCGTTGCTTAAATAAAATTTCGTTTTTAATATAAATGGAATAGTAATTTTAAACACTCACAAAAATTAAAACAATAGGAGTCATAAAATATGTAAAATGTATAAGTATATACTCGTACATATACATATGTATAGTATATAAAGCATCACATGAATTATAGTTAACTTAAAACTGAAAATGTATGTATATCTGTAAGTATGTAAAAGTAAAGTGTTTTTTAAAATCAATGCAAATTATAAATAATTTTAAAAACATTAGGCTAATGCAGATTTTAATCAAAGACTTTTTTTAAGTCCGTTTAAAAACTAAAAGGAAGAAATTATAAACAAAATAAATTTTCAAAATTTTACTAAAGAAATTGTTCCGAATATGTACAAATATCGTTATGTAAATATATTTTGTCTACCAAATAAAAAGCGAATAATAAAAAGCTGCATTCTCTTTTTTCTCCGTATTTCTAAACAAACCAGCGATACGTTTTCAAAAATCATGCTCCAAGTTTTGCTACATTTTATGGAAAAATGAAATAAAGTTTCAACTTCAAGCCAATATTTAAAATTGGTTGTTGAGATTTTTCACTATAAAAATTTTTAAAATCTCAAAACTAAAATTCTTTGGAGTAAGCAAAGTGCTACTCACAACTGTGTTCTACCATCTGTGTTCTACCATGTTGGGCACGTCTTGAAAACACACACATCAATGATGTGATTGATATTTAACGATAATGTCAAATAATCGAAAACACAACGACGGACACCCGAAACAAATTATTAACGAAGTCTTGGGACTTTACAATGAGAGACAACATCCTGCTTACGTGGAAGAAAATTTTGAATAATTTTATCCGCAAATATGAGCGACAATATCGTCCGTCATGTCTTGTCTTGACTATTTAAATAAGAGACAATGTCGCCTATTTCGTCCTCAATGATTACAAAAGCAAAAAAAATACGCTTTTTATGTTTTCTATGATTATATACGATATCATTCATTTTTTCCGTCAACGATAAGCGACATGGTCAGCTTTTTATTAAAAAAACAAACTTTATTAATTATTTTTAATACTCAAAATTAACTTTTTGCTTACTGGTTATTACTGATACTGGGCGGACTGACTTAGATAGGGTTCGAACTGATGCTGTTTGACTGAATAACATCTTGCTGTAGCACCAACTAAAACATTGACAAAGAGAGCTCAAGATATTCATTTCTATTATTGCGACCGAAACGTACGACGTTGTCGTTCATCTTGATCTTAACAAAAAGGTAGTTGAAGGCTGAGAGGAATAGCAGCATGAAAAAAAACATTTTCACTGACAAGGTTAAGTTGAATTTTTGAAAATTTTTAATAAATACGTATCGCTTTTTTTTGAAAGAAAACAAAAAACAATTTTCTTATTTCTACAAATCACAAAATTTAAAGAGAATGAAAAGGGAAGTTGCTTTTTGTCATCATTTTCATCTTTAGCTAATCAATAGACTTAATTAAAAATATATAATCTAGTTATATACATAAGTACATATATAGAAATATTCATATACGTATGTACGTATGTATTTGTATGTTCCTTCGTAAAACATAAATACACATACATACAATTAATTTTACACTGATTGTTTAAAGGTATGTATGCATGTATGTAATAACTTAAAGAAAGTAAATATGTATGCTTTTTTTTAATATTTAATTTAAAGTTGTATTTGTTAAAAGCAAACAAAATACATAAATTTTTAAAATCTTATGATCGATTTTGTTGTTTAATTTCTTTTTTGCAACATTTTAAATGTTTTGTTCTTTGTGTTAGTTAGTGTTGTAATATTATTAAATTTGTTGGTGTTCTTCTATTTTTACTTACGTATGTATGTATGTATGCATATATGTATGTATGTAGTTTTGTTTTTATTGTGTAAAAAGCATCTAGCGCGCATTTTCCTATAGAGTTTCGAAAAATGTTCATAGAATTCTATTATGTTGAGTTAAAATGCCGTAGAGCGTCTATTATATTTTTTCGTATTATTCGTATTCGCATCTGTATTTAAGGATGTATTACAGTGGCTACGTCCAGGTGCTAGACGCATTATTGAACATGTGCGCTTAGTAAACATATTTATATCAGTTACTTGTGTTGTTGTTGTTGTCTCATTTTTTGAAAGAATCTTTTGATTTGGCACTGCGATTCCAGTTGTTGCTGTATTTGAGTGATTGATGTTGGTGATGGTGGTATTGTTAGTTCTATTACTGGTGGCCGTAACTAATGTGGATTGCCTACAATTAGCCCAACGTTGCATTTGATGCGAACATTTCGGAAATAATCATTTACGCCCACCAGAGCCACTCAAAGAGCTCAAAGATTCACCGCGACTTTTTGAACGTGGCAATGCAATTTCTATATGAAATTTACATATTTTACTTATCAAACTATTCTAGGACAAAAGATATACATACTTATGAATGTATGTATGTGTTTTGGTACTCACCTTTACTTGATTTTTCTGCTTTGTAGGCTCTCATAGCTTTACCCCGTTTGTCCAATATCAATTTATCGAATCTTACAAACATGCCATGTTTGGGTTTACATTGAAAATATTGTATACCCTGAACACTGCCATCATTTTTACCCGTTGGTGTGTCGAGTTCTACACCAATCCATGTACCCTTTTGAAAATGTGTAGTGCCAACGTAACTTATCACTCCGCTAGTATTATAGGGTCTAATTAAGACTGATTCGCTCACTACAACCCAGTCGGGTAAAGTCACATCGATGTTTTTATCATCTGTGAGAATAAAATGTTATTAAATATAAAAATTAATTATGTTTTTATGAACAAAAATAATTAGGTAAAACAAAATTAGCACTTTGATTAATTAAAGATTGTTAAATTAACATTAGTTTCAATTATCGTTTATGAATACAGTACCCGCCAATAGAAAACAATCGCTAGGTTTTGATGAAAAAAAATTTTCATACCCCTTTTTTTAACCCACTTCAAAAAAAAAAAGAAGCATGTTATCACTTCGTGTGTTTTTTTTTACTTTTTATGTTTGTTGACGCATAACTCATTTAAAATCCAAACCCTTTTTTTGTTTTAAAAGGTTTTTTGTCAGTTTGGATCACCCCACCTCCCGGAATAGCTTACTGCATAGCTCCTCCATTTGCGGATCGATTTTAAAAACTAGTTTTTTGGTTGAACATGTCTTCTAGCAGGTTGGTTCCATATTTTCTTGGAAATTTGGGGCAACTTTTCTCACCAATGCTATTTACTATTTTGGACCGATTTAAAATTTTTTTGTATTTAAGAATGTACTGTAATCTCCCGTGGGAGTATATTCTGGTCCTTAGTATTTCCTACGTCATAGAGAATAGTAAGAGACTGGCATCGTATGTCATTCTTAATAATCAACTGATTGAGACGAGAACTTTTTCTACGTTCACAAAAGCTAGCATGAGGATATCTAATTGATTTATATTATTACCCTTTTTTTAAAAAGTATTTTATGCCAAAAGTAATATATGGGGCTACTTAGCTGCGATTACGGTTTGAAAATATGACTTAAGAGTAATCCTATATCTAGTGCAGTGTCGGGCACACACATACTCTCTCATATGTTTTGGTATGGGAAGCAGCAAAAAAACGAACGAACGTCAATAGTTATACACTCGAAAAATTTTTCTGTTGCCAAAAGTAAAATACATTTCTTGCCTTTTAGTATTTTTATTTGATTTGAATTTTTTTTCAATAATACTTTTTATGTTAATATAATAATAACGAAAACAATATTCATTTAATAATAAACTAGTTACACAACGAATGAAATAAAATATAATATATAATAAGTAAAGAAATATCTAGAAAACATAATAAATAAAAATAAAATTTATTAAAAACGAAGCCCTCAAGCTTGATAATTTATTAAATTCGATAATTAAAATAAAAAGTTCGAATAAAAACAAAATTATAAAAAAAAAAATCATCTTCCCATTCTTCATTGAACATTTTGCTTTGAGTGTAAACAAAAAATTATAAGCGAGGTCTTCCTCAAACAAGTGCTGATCAGCGACTGGTTTGATTTACTTTGACGAAATGATAACAAAGCAACAACCGAACGTTAATTCTCATAAGCTACACGAAGATGCTTATAGTATACGTGTGTCGACGTCACGCAAACAGAATTTTCTTGCTAAGCACGCGTGCTTAGCATTTCAAAAATCGCCCGACACTGATCTAGTGCATATGATTAAGTTTCTACTACAAGTTCATATTTTCAAAGACTTCTAAGAAATTTTAAAAATAGAATTCAGTTAAACTATGAACGCAGTTGAGTAGCCCCATACAATATCCACCCTATCGAATTCGTTATGGAAGAAGTGTCAATTACTGCGAGCATAGTTGTATAAAGTCTAAAACTCAGAGCGAACAGCTTACAAATGCTTATTAAAAAAAAATCTCATGATGACTTTGTCTTCCTTCACACACAAGTAATTTTTGCTTTAACATCTTTATACTTATTTTTAGCACCGAGTGTTGGTTCTGATAAAATTTAAATTTTTATCCAAAGGTATTTACTTATTAAGGCTTAAGTTTGTTTAATTTAATTTTTCATTTAAATTATTGACAGCTGACTGTTGACAGTCAACGTAACCTCACTTCCTTTGGAATTGGAAATATCACACCTTTTGTCTGCCTTATCAGTCGCATTTAACTGGAAAATTAACCGTTAAAGGTGTCTTTATAGAGAGCTTCCTAAAACGATGCTAAAAGGGAAGACTAGAGTTTTGTCTGCTTGCAGATTTTTAAAGCGTTCGCGGAATAACTATTATGATATTGTTGGTCAGTAGTTTTTAAATGATTCTTTTCAATTTATAATCTAACTTACCCTCAATTTCCATGCTAGTTGACATTGATGATAAATTCAACTGATCATTAGAGTTTGTCATCAGGCCCTCCATTTTTGCCAACGAAGCACGATGCATAGCATTCGAGCGATTATTATTGTTATTATTAATGGTCGTTGTATTTGTAGCACTAGATGTCATTAAATCATTTCCATTGCCATTGTTAAACTGAGGTGGAGTCTTTTTTCTTCTCACCACTTTGCCAGCTGGGAGAGTTGTCTTAACGATACCAGTACCTTCTTCAATAATTTCGTTGCCGTTTTGATTGTCGGTATTTGAGCTGGTATCATTATTATTGGAATTATTTTGAATGTTTATTAGATTTTTTAACCTTTGATCATGTTCCTTATCATTTTGCTTTTTTATTGTGTTCGTAATGGTAGTTAAGCTTCCATTATTGAGATCATTATTTATCAAATGCTTTGTGTGCTGTTCATTGTTGCTGATATTTTCAATTTGAACTTGTTGGTCTTGTTCGTTTTCAGTTGCTAGAGGAGGATTGATAATTTCTTTTGGCAGCTTTTTTGTTGTTATTAAATCATCTTGATTTTGTGACTTTGGTTGTTGTTGTTGTCGTTGTGATTGAAGTTCGTTATTTGCGATCACGGCTTCAATGTGTTTGTAATTGGTCGTGGGCTTTGGCATATCTTTAAGGAATGGATTTACTCGATGCGATTGACGATTTGGTGGGGAGTTTGAATTAATGCGATCAAAATCTTTAATAAAACGAAATTTTCATTTATGATCAACTGATACATATACATATGTATGTAAATATATAATAGCCGTTTAATTTACCTGGCGTTTCATCAATGCTCATGGAACGCATTGAAGCAATATCGTCATTAGTTAAATTGGTGCATGAGACAGCCTATTTAAAAATATATTTATAAAGTAAAATATTTGATTTAATATTTTCTTTACTCACTTGTGATCCATAACCACTTGATGTTGATGAGCTCATGCTGGGTGTAGCCAAACCAGTCAAGTGTTTTAAATTTGTATTGACATTGGAAGTATAACTTAAATAACTTTGATTCGAATGCGTGCTCACATCCATAAATGAGTCCATCGTTTTGGATGAGGTAAGACGTGATCGTGGTGTTTGATAATTGTTGCGTTGATTTTTTTCTTGTTCATAATCGTTTATATCTTCCGAATCACTGTAACTATCTTCAGCTTCTTCAGCCAGCGAACGGTGACCACCCAAGGGCTCCTCATGTAACGTCGTCATACGCATCCCCATCAATTTGCTCGTAGCAGGCGACGCTAATTAAAAAAAAACAAAATCAATATATATAAAAATAGATAGTCAAACTAAGTATTATGTTAAGAGAAAAGAGGTAGGAGATTTTGTGATTTATATGATCAATTGCATTTCATTTACACCTACGTTTTGTTGGCTGTGGTCTAAAGTTTGAATTTAAATTCAAATTCAAAAATGTTGGACGAGCTGCATTCCAGAAATAAACGATTAACAATATTTAGTAATTTAAAAAAATTTTTTTTTTATTATTAGAGACGAACAACATATTAAGGATTCAACTAAAACTAAAAACAAAACTAAGTCTTTCAGGTGTATTTTCATTGTAATTACTGATCATCTAATGGCAAATTAAGGGTGCTGTGTTTTTTCTTTTTATAAAAACTTTTTATTAAAATATTGTATATATTTAAATGCTTTTTTTAGATGCAAAGAAATTTATATGTAAGTATGTAATTATTTGAAATGATCTGAATAACAACCACTCTAATTCTTGAAATTAAAGTTTATATGAGTTTAAATTTCTTTTTTTCAAGATTCATGCTTCTAGTACAAATATCCTTAAAGTATCATAGATTTAATCAAAATATCACTATTCAAATAATTCTTTCAAAGGTGATTGAAAAGGCCGCACCACACTAAAATGAAGAGTTTAAACCAATGATACAATACATTTATATATTTTCATTTCATACCCACTTTTTTTCTGTAATGATGGGGACACAATTAGGACGAACGTTGCAAACTTTCATCATCAGAAATAAAACACATTTGCCCATATGAAAATTAATACCACACTGGCGTAAAGCGAAATTCGTCGAACGTGACTTAGTCTGCGATAGATTTATTTATACTTCTTATGCCGACAAAGTACGAACAAATCAAATCAGTACATATTGATCATGTTTGGTTTTAGTTTTCAGTAGTTTTGGTATATAATGTAACTTTTTAAAACTTTAAGTTTAATAAAAAATAATCTATATACTCGTATATAAAAATGAATGTCTGTCTGTCTGCTTGTTTGTTTGTGCTTTATAGGAGGCCAAACCCTTAGACCGATCTTCCTGAAATTTTCACAGCATGGTACTGTTACTCTGGAAGGAATAATAGGCTATATGAAGTTTTGATTGGACAAAGGGGCGTGGCACCGCCCATATAACCCAAAAATTTAAATCGCAATATTTTGGGCATTTTTTGATCTACGTCGATGTTATTTGCTACATATGGTATTGGCATAATTAGGAATACGTACCGGGAGAAAAGTGGGTGGGACCACGCCCCTTTTTGGGAAAATTAAAAATCGTAATATAGTCTTAACTACTGGACCGATCGTCATTAAATTTTCACAATAGGATATTCTTATGAAATAATAAATTATTGGCTATATACAGTTGTGAGTGGACCCACCGATTTATATGTGTATGCTCCTGATGGGCAAACTAAAAATATTGTATATCCTAAAGCATTGCAATAATTAAATTAAAATTAAATAAATAAATAAATAAATTTTTGTAAATATATAAATACTTTTAATTTTATTTTATAGCGGGGGGTAGCGAAGCACACCGGGTTCAGCTAGTTGTCTATAAAAATAGCTTTTCATTGTATTTTTGTTAATATTTTATTTTATTATTAGTATTATTTATCTAATATGGTCACAGTATCAACAAAAACGGTAAAAAACATTATCAATTATGGGTATTTATTCGTCGGTGTTATGCTTTATACGACAAATTTACACAGCGAATTTTAACCGATGAATTCACCCAATCCATACGATCATTCTTAAGACGTCATGTTTCAAAGTTTTTCTTGCCTTTTTACGTTTTTTGTTTACAAACTGCAAAAAATACATGTCTTTTAAGTCATCGTATAAATTGGGTGTTTGGTCATAATTCATTATTACATTTTTAAAATATATTTCCAATAAAATTTAATTTTAATTAGAGTGGAAAGTTATAATAAAATGATTTGATACTGATGGAAGATGATGATTTCTTTTGTAGTCTAAAATATACACATTAATGAATACAACATCTAGATCTACAGCTAAGTTTAAGCATTACAAGGTTATCCAAATTGTTTTTTAACTAAGAAACATCATTGCAGTTTTTTTTTTAATATTTGTATGTATGTATATATTATATTATAAGTGCTTTTAAAACAACATAACATGACAAGTACGACTATTTAGGATAACCCTGTACTCAAATATTTTCTAATTATTATTTATAGTTTAACAATAATACAATAGAGCAATGGAAATTATTTTCGGCAAATCTAGTACATGAAGTATGAATTTTTTTTTTTCGAAATGAGATAAACTTTTGAATGATTGATAGACGGGACGAGAACATTACCAATGGCGTGTGATGATTTTCTGAGAAAACACAATACAACACAATACAAACATTTGTTTTTTTTTCTTTGTTGTTGGAACTAAAAATAAAATATATTAATTAAATAAGAATCTAAATTAGAGTGTTTTTATAAGACAAAATACAAACAAAATTTAAGGAATGTAATATAAAAAGGAACATTTAAAGAAGAAAACGTTTAAGTTGCGGTAAAAATGTCACATGTTAACGTCTGTAGTAAGTAAATTTTTAAGTTATTAAGTTGTAATAATTGTCTGACTAATTAAAACGCTTTAAATAGTCTGCACAAACTATTTGAAAAGTACGAGTATTTGTGTAGTAAAATGTAGTTTATAAAAATTTAAAGAGTAGATTAATAAAATTAAATAATTAATTATTTAAGTGTAAGTAATCAAATAACAAACGTACGAGAACGAGCGAACGAGCGTTTTTTTTTTTGTAAAGGAACGTTTTGTTTTTTCGTTTGGCAATAATAAAAAAAAATTACATTCAAGTGCCAATTATATTTTAACTAATCATTTTTAAGACTTTTATACACAAAAAAAAAGAAAAGTAATAACAAATTGCTTTTCTAACAAATTACAGTCTTTAGTTTAAAATTTTTTCATTCAATGCAAAGTATCATCTTGTTCTATTTATTATTTATTACCTGACAAATAGGAGCCTGTTTGTGGCGCATTTTTGATTGATTCGTTTAATTGATTGAGAATTAATATACAATATTATATATTATTCAGCAATATAATTATTTTGTATTGTATTATAAATTATTGTTATCGTTTGTTTACAAAATGTTTGAAAGAGAAAATAAACAAATAAAGACAAAATAAAAGATATAAGAAAATAATTAAAAATTATATGATAAAATTCGAAATTAACATATTGGAGAAAATTATTTAAGTACCTAAACAAAAAAAGTATTTTAATTGTATGTAATGAAACCGGACAAACTAATTCCGTAAGATCAATTCAGAGCAATAAATACTTCAGATATTATTCAACGTTTTTATAATCGTAATACTATTTGATCAGATTTCGAACCGAAAGCAGAGACAATGTAAACAACATACAGTCGGGCTCCAGACTCACACCATAGATTTATTTATTTATCCGTTAAAATGAGTTCTTCATTTTTCTAATTCTGTTTTGTTTTAAAATTTTCTTAAAAAGTATAATTTTCGTCGTAGAATGAAACAAGAGCATGTGGTACTGCTCTTAAACAGATGCAACTGTAATATACAGCCATGTCGCTAAACTCAAATCCGATCGAAATCGGCTTCAATTCCGGAATCTAAGTCTTTAGAAAACGACAATCAAACGACTTTTAAAATTCAAAATGAAGTTGGCAATGATTTTCTCTACTAACTTCATTTGTAGTAAACAAGAAAAAACATGCATAATTTTTGGAACATCAGAAAAATATGCTTTGCATGTTAATTAATAAGCTTAATGTGAGCTTTGCTAGTAAAAACAAATTTAAACAACTTTATCAATGTAAAATGGAAATACAAAATAAACAAAATCAAAAGACTGCAAATTAAAAACGATCGCAATTCTATCATATGTTACTTGCAAGATTAAATGACCAACGATTATGCGAAGTTTTACGAATTTTAGCACTTTAAAATTATTAATTTATTTTGAAAAATTTTCAGTTATGAAATTTTCTATAATTATTTTATTGATCTTAATTTATCGATTGTCATTAAAAACGAAAATTGAAAATGTTTCGAGGTTAAGGGACGATATTACAATTCAAAAATAACAAAATGTTAGGGTAAGGGACGATATTACAATTCAAAAATAACAAAATGTTATTAAAATTATTTTTAAATCAAAAATTTCACGAACTTATAAACAAAATGAAACCATGTATTTGAAAAATAAAATTAAATAAATGAGAAATTATTATTGTTAGGCTTAAGTTCAGTTTTATTAAATTAATGAAAATTCAAATTACTATGATTTTTTTTTATTTTTGAACAACATTAGCATGTGCAATCAGATTAGCAGAACGTATCAGTATACCGATTTCAAGGCCGCTACACCTCTCATCAGCGTTCAATTGTCCATCTTTACAATTTTCGTAAAGTGGATACTAATTGGCAAGAATATCAACTATTTAACCAAGTTTTCAACAGAAATAGAATACGAGAATTAATTTAATTCATTTTTATTCTATTTTTACATATTGAAACAATTTTGGTTAGTATGAAATTCCCCATGTCTGATTGCCTACTGCTAATATTCAACAAATTCTCGTAGTCCGTTATACTCAAAGTATTTTACTTTGCAATTATAACGTATTGTTATTTTCTCTCAGTTCAAATAATAATTATTTATATTATTCGTAAAATAATATAAAATATAAAATTAAATATTTAAAAATAAAATTAAAGTAATGAATGACATTTAAGTAAACGATTGATTGACTGATTGTGTAATGAATGCTTTAACAGAGAAGATTGAAGGAAAGAAAGAACGACGGATATTTGTGACAATGTGTTGTGAGAGTAATTTCAAATGATTATTTTTTTTTTCCACAGCTTTAGAAGTATTAAAAAAATGAAATGAAAGACATTCATACAAAAAGTTAAGCTAAATGCAAGAAAGCTGCACTTTTTTTTTATTATTTTGTATCGGAGCTCTAGCTGTGTTCTAAAAGAGTTGCAAAAATATTAATTGATTGTCAATTATCAAAATAGATGCTTCAGATTTATATTTAAGACAAAAAATTAAGCTTAAGCATTTAATAAATAATCGTTATTTTTGTTTTTTTTTTTTTTGTTTTTTATAACGTAACCATATCATTACTAGTGTGATGGTTTTAAGGGGGTAGGGGAGGTTGGTAATGATATTGTGATTTAAAAGATAAGTAAAAATAAAATTATAACATGAATTTTAGTGTATGTATTTAACAGTAATACATATTTATATCTTTTTTCTAATAACTAGGGTTGGTTGTTCGTACACAATCGGCCACATACATAAATAAGGAATTGCGTTTTTCAATACTTAAGCGAGTCAAATATCAGATTGATGTGAAATTATATATGAGTATAGCTTAAAAATGTTTTTTTTTTTAGAAATTTTATGTATTTTATAAAATTGAGGTTGAAAGATTTTTGATTAAAAATAATGTTTAAAATAGATACTTCTTGGTTGGATGCTGCTGTAAACCTCAGTAGGGGTTAATTTTTGTAGCTTTTTTTTATTAAATCTAACGGCAACTATGCGTGCTTTGTTGTTGGATTTCATCAAAAAGCTACGATATTTTGCATTTGCATTTTCGCAAGAACATTTGATATTTCTTTACTTATACAATAATACTGATAAAAGTAGTGAGCTCACTTGCAGGACATTTATTATTATCGAATTGAAATATAAATTTATTATTTATTTTGTAAAATATATTATATTCTTCCCTGTAATGTTCACATGCTAATGCTTTGGCACACCAGACGTTCAAAGCTCATATAGAAATTTTCTTTAAAACCTTTGCCTTCGGCTAAATATTGATAGTAAACAGGTAGTTTGCACTTGCCTGTGTAAATAATCTAACAAATTACAAGTGGTTTTATTTGTTCCATCGATATATTGGCTATTAATACGTGCACACAGCTTGAACCAAGTTAACTGTTTGTGTAATGGCAGAATTGGAATGAAATCATCCAGATTGGACGCAAATAAATTTAAAAGAGTCCACTCAAAAGTCAATACAAATATTAAATTTTAATAAATTTCTAATTTCGTACTTAAAAACCCACTCTTAATGGCATTAAGCGAGTTCATAGACCATTTGCCCCAAACACAGAATATATCCAATTTGTTTGTTGATTTTCGTTCAAAATTAAGGTTATGTTTTAATAATTTTTTTTCAAGGATTTAATTCATTAATGCATTAGATCGAAATATTGACATATAAAATGTCAGTTATTTTTTCTCAAATAAATCTAATGAATATTTAGATAATTTCAAGTACATATTTAGTTCCTTGTTTATGTGGCCGTTGATGTATTTTTCGAAAACTACTTATTTAGCAATAATGCTTTGTGAAGAACTTTTTCAGAATAATTACTACATCTAATAAAGATGTTTCAATGTTACTTTTCAATGACTACTTAACTCGAGAATACGTTTCAAAATAGAAATTTTTAATTAAATATTTTTATATTACATTATTATCTCTTTATATAAAATTTTAAATAATTTAACTAATTTTGTTTAAATATGGAGACAATTCTGCCATAGAAATGAATTTTCAAACTAGTTTAAAAAAGTTTTCAATTTTGAGGTGTACAAATGTTGGAAATATAAGAAATTAAAAAAAAAAAAAAAAAATTACAAACGAAAAACGCTAAAAATGTTTTAATTAAAATTAACAAATAAATATGTTTTGAAAGGAGTTGGAACATTTGCTTTTTTTTTCAAAATATGCAATAAACAAATGTATTGGTAAAAAGGGTAAAAAAAAAATAAAATTACAAAACTTACCAATACCAAATGCTTTGCCTGGAGAGTCTTCATTACTGCCCTTACCGCCAAAACTGTGACGAGTTCGTGTGCCAAAATCTCTTATACTGCATGGCGTTGTTTGTGCTGCATTTAATGATTCAGTTTTTTTTTTATTAAAATTTACAATGATTTTAAGAAAAATAATATATTTATGGATGTACCTGGCTGTGGTATGAACTTTGAACCTAACGATTGATTCAAGTCTACAAAAGATTCTGAGCGACCAACATTCAATAAAGATTCCATTGAAGCATCGAAACGCATAATCTATTTCAGGAACAAAAATATTCGTATTATTTTATAAAAGAAAAAATTAAAACTAAAAAATCACAAAAATAACAACAATGTACACGTAATTTTTTATAAATTAATGTTTAATTATGAAATAAATATATACATAATTAACAAACGTTGCTAATCGATATTAGCCATCTAAATATTAGCATGTAGTCTATTTAATTTGGGTGCATTACTTTACTATTAATTTATTATAAATTCGATTAATTTATTATAAATTCGATTAATTTGTAATTTTGGGTATAGAAAGGTTAGTTTTAAGAATCTTCTAGTAAATGGTTTTAATAACTGGATATTATTCAAGATATACCGTTATATTCAAACTGAAGACTCTACTGCAATTTTGCTGCAACTCAAATTAAATTATCATAATTATTACATTTTAAAATCAAAAAGAATTCAAATAAGGTGGTCACGGAACTCAGGTGATTATATTCGCACGCTTTCACCGCTAATATTTTTGATCTCCCTCAAATGTCAAAACACATTTTTCAGTTAATTTTGTTGACATGCAACGGAAGCATTTTTTTAAGGCAAATTGGATTGAGACCATCTTGTAAGAATTCATATGGTTTACATTTTTACACTCAATGTTTGAGCTTTTTTTTAATTTTGAAACCAAGTTATGTAAATAGTTGATATGTTTTACTAGAAATTCCTTAAAATATGAGTAGCAAAGTAACACCCCATAAATAAAAATAAAAACAACCAAAACGCATTTGACTGATTGCAATTATTATTTTAAGAGAGTTAACTATTTTATTATGTGTACTTACTGTTCCGGGATTTGGTGTTTCTTTAACCGCCTTATATTTTATAATATCGAATAATAATTTAGTGCGATTTTTGTTTTTGTTTTCAAATTAAATTTTCATTTAACAATATTCATGTGTATTGCAATAAATTGATTATTTTTGATGGTGAATTTGGTGAGTTTTGATTTATAAGTTTACAGTTATTAATATTATTGTTATTATTTTTGTTTAGGTGGTGAATATAAAAATATTGTTTTAAAAACCAATTTTTGTTCAGGGTGAGCACAAAATACACATTTAATTTTTTTTTTTTTTGTTTTGTTTTAATTTTCGGTTAAGGTGAAAGCACAAAAGAAGGTGAGAGAAAGAATAATTTTAGAAAGAGAACAATTTAGAGTCTCAGTAAACGAAAACATAAAAGGTACAACATTTTGGAAATAAAACAATATATCGAATCAGATATATGTACATAGAAAGATAAGTACATTTCATATATGTATGTATGTACATACATTTTTGCTTTTAAAAAGTTGTGTTTTAATTTTTTGTGACAAAGCATAGACAGCAGAAAATTGAACAATTCTGCGGCTACTTTTAGACAAGTTACAAAGTGAACAAAAAAACAAAATCGCGAACTGATCACTCACCTGCGAGAAGTTTGGAACACTACAAGTTTTACGCATAGTAAGTGGTTGGCCATGGGCAGTTTCCAGCTCCTTGACAGCTACATTTTGCCTCAAACGATCCAATGTTAAAATGCTTTCCACAGCCGAGACTCCACGCGTATATTTTTCTAAACATAAAATATAATTAAATTAAATGAAATGTTTGATCTAGAAAACGCACCAATAACCCACCTATATAAGTTTCGCCATCACTGGCTGAACAATCATCCCCACTGGCTGCCAATTGAGCTAAAGATTCCCGATCTTCCAACTCTTCGGAAGCCTTGGGAATATTCGATACAACTTCATAGGTAACACCAGTGCTAGCAATAGTATTTTCCGCTCTAACCAAGCGGAATTTCTTTAAGCGATCTGTTATGCTGGGTCCCTTTTTAATGTTAATGCATAGACGTTTGCGCAATACCAAATCCATGGGTGCAGGATGTGATAAACGAACTGTGGTGCGTAATATCAAGTAGACACGTTCATTTGCCTCCGTTACCCGATTTAATGCGGGACTATCGTGCATCGACGAGTCCCAACTGGAAATTGAACATACATCTTTATCCAAATGCTGCAAAATCTGTAGTGTGTAGAATTTGTGTCCATGTTCTTTGGAGAGTATAGAATTTATACCAGCAATCGAAAATTCATCGTTAGTATTTTGAGCTGAGAGATCATCGGCATTTAGGTTAAGAAATAATACTGGTACATGGGGTTCCATGCCAGACGGTGGATTCCAGGAAGCTGGAGCTCCTGGAATACCTGAACCGGGTGCTGGTACTAAAACAGCATTACGTTCTTCGGTTAGTGACACCCACTGGTGCACCAAACTTA
Source organism: Lypha dubia (assembly GCA_947311025.1). NCBI lineage: Eukaryota > Metazoa > Arthropoda > Insecta > Diptera > Tachinidae > Lypha > Lypha dubia. The sequence continues at coordinate 56,807,477 of OX371264.1, forward strand.
GTTCACGTTCACGTTCTTCTTCGGTTTTCTCCTCTTTCTTGATCAATTTTTGTATTTGTTGGTCCAAATACTGGCGTCGACGTCCCAAAGCTTCACTCCATTTTTCTCGTAATATAGTCAGATCTTCTTCTTGATAAGAATCTAGAGCTCTTTGTAAACGTGAGCGCACTGTAACACTGCCAATAGCAATATTTACTATGGACTGGCAAATTATGGGCAAAGTGCCAGAGTTTTGCACAGGCTTGACACGAACATGTACACGGCGTTGCTGACCCTGACGCAGTTGATATATACCGCCGGTTAATACTTCTGTAGGATTAGATACTTCCACTGGTGCATACTCTCCGTTATCATTCAGCTCGTGAATTTCTACCCACAGCTCAATTTTACGCGACAATTCAGCCCAACGATCTACCAATGATCGTGCCTTAGCTTGCTGTTGTTCTACTTCCCAACCTTTAGTCTTTGAGAAGCCAGCACTGCGATGGCCCCATACCTCAATCGAGAGGGCGCCTTCAATGCAATGCTCCAGAAATTCTTCATTTATGGTTACTGTGAAATCCTTAGTGTGTTCAAACTTAAAGATCATATTTTGATCTCTTGGCGTTGTTTCGGCATTTATTACGGGTACAACGGTTTCCTGATGACCCCAAAATGTATATTGGCAAAAAACAAAATTCGACAGCGATAGTGGCAAGCCGGAGGCACACTTAATCGTAACACGGCATGTTACTTGATTGGCCATGGGATCCGGGGCATCCTCATAGTCATCCCGAGAGTCTGAGGATGATTCTGATATCGATTCACACATACGATCCTGAGGCATTTGACCAGCAGTACGTTGAATTTCGACCTGAAGTCGTCCAGCAACTTCACCTTGTTGGCTTATAATGGGTGTGTGATAATCCAGTTTTACATCATGGAACAAAACTTCTAAGAATATATTCGCAACACCAATTAAATTGTGATTCTCCTGCGATTCATAGAAAGGATCTAAGGACTTGGTGTTTTCATTTTCCTGCAAATGAAATGTCAAATGTGTACATGATAAAATCTAGAAGTGTTTGCAAATATTTATTTTTATGGAATGGAAAATGCCTTTAAGGTTAAAAAATATTTTTATATACATTTTTTTTAATGAAATTACCTCGTCTGAATCTTCCTCTTCTGAGAAGGTCTCAATGAGAGGCTTTTGTGTTGCAATTAAATGAGTATAAAACAATGAAATAGAAGGAAGTGTTAGTAACATACACGTGACAGTTGGTATTTTATTTATTTGTTTTTTTTTTTTGGATCAAGGGACTTAAAGAAGAATTTGAAAACTATAGTCTATAGCCAAAGTTATCCATTTTACATGCACAATGATTGTTTTGCGAAAAGTTGTATTTTAATATTTTCAAATTTATTTATTTAATAGTTGCTAATATTTTTTAATACAACATCTCTCAAATACTCATTTTCAGATATTTTCAAATTTTAAATTTAATATTTCTTACCAAACCATTTAAGACACGTTCTTTATGTTCTTGATACATCTCTCTCATATCGATCAATTTATTTTCCAACTTTTCCATGCTCCAAATCTGACTACCAGAATTTAAACGTTTCACCAAAATGGCTGGTTCACTTACAAAAGCACCACGCTAAATATTAAAAACAAATTTTAAAACATTTTATGGGTGTGTAATTAAATGATAGTGGCAAATGCAAATATTGTGAGACGACAATCAAAGTACTTTTTGTCAATGATCTTAGAAGTAGATGGACGCTTCAAAATAAATAATAAACTCTTGAGTTTAGAAGGGATTAATTTAACTTGTGGTCACACCAAAAGAGAAGAGAGATTTATCTACGATCTTTTTGAACAAATTGTTATTTTACAAAATTTTTAATAATCTCTGAGAGATTTTTAGTAATTTTTGTGTATGATTTTATTTGTCACTAATTTGTAGTAATTGGAGATTGTAGCCAAGCATCCGGCCAAACATATTCGGAGATATGTCTCATTTCTCAATTGTATTTGTAAAATTTTAACTTAAGTTGGACACTATGCAAGTCCAAAAGGTGTCACAGCGTCGTTGAGTGACTTTAAATCAAAATTAAATATAGTTTCATTTTAAAAAAAAAATAATATTCTTTAATCTTTTGAACATCTTCTCTCGAAATGTCACACAGTACACTACGTTCTTACCCTTCTGTTGGGACTTAAATTAGCTGGTGGTATTTGTAGAGTTACAGAAAATTTAGTTTTCTTTTCCATTTCTTCGGCAAGAAAATTGGCCTCCTGAACTAAAGCATTAGCTCTCATAATATCATTTTTCAATTGACCCAAAGAACGTTTAAACATTTCATCGCGTTCTTGTGCCCATTTCTCTACACGCATTTGTGAGGTAGGTGTATTTGGAGTTATTTTACCTAAACGCAAAGGATCATAAGGTGTATAGGGGGCATAGGGAGTGCTTGGCGATAAAATATTGCGCAATTGTTGGAACTGTCGTTCATATTCCTTTAAAAATAAGAGATAAAGCAGAAGTTAATTTAATCTGCGTCTATGAAAATGGCGCTAAGTTTAGATTTTTTACTTGTCTCTGTTTCTCCAATGCCACTTGTTTGTCTTCCTCGTGCTGACGCTCCAAACGAGCAATGGCAGTTTGTATAGGATCATTGCTTAGTTCATTTTGCATAATTTCATCACGGGCAAAATTATAATCAATCAACTGAGCTGGTGTCTGGGGTTCCGAATTCATATTGGCATTCGCCGATTTAGGACAATTGACACGGAAAAAGTGATGATTACCCCACAAGATACGATCACCGTTAGCTATGGGTGTTTTCTCAACGGCCGCATAGCCATTAACAAAACAACGAGCGCCTGGAAATGGTTCCAAAAAGAGACCACCATCTTCAATGGTAATAACACAATGTTCGGGTTGAATACCCAGACCCGACAATTGGATATCAGGTTGTGGTCCACTTATGGTGTGGCCACCGATTAAAGTACGTTCTTTAAGATAGTAAACTAACAACTCATTAAGGGACGGATCTGCATTTAAATTAACTAAATAGTATTTATTCTTCTCCACCATTATGCCACTAGCTTGCACACTAATGCCCATCTTTTCTAAAGCCTGTTGACGCTCATTTTGTATGCGTTCAGTTTTCACCAGTTTTTCTTCCCAAGTTTGTGAAATTTGCTTCATTAGATTTTCACTTTCGGCCAGTTTATCATTGATATCTCCCACCGGCGAACCAGTAGCATGTTTCAGCATATTCCGCAGTGTTTCCACTTCATGTCGTAGTTCACGAATGATACGGGCATTGGGATCCTCATTGACCACAGCATGATTGACAATACGTTTGGCTCGATCGGCATAACGTAAAGTCGACAAGGTTTCTTCAAAATTATCAGCTGAGGGTGAAATTGTGGCCACCATAACTGTGCGCGAATTACCACCAAGGTTATCCTTTAAAAGCCAAGTTAACACTGAATCACGATATGGAACAAATTTGTCGTTGCTGCTCTTTTTACCATTCGATTGATCGGCCAGTTTTGAAATAACTAAACCCAAAGTAGTTAGTGATCTAAAAATGATAATTTATTAGTCGGCAAAAAGAAAAGATTAATTAATAGACAAGTAATACTTGTTAATATTGGAGCCTTCCTTTAAACGTTCACCGACAGCTCCGGTTTTAACGGCTCTTTCAGAACCGGCTAAATCAACTAGTGACATGCGTGATACTTTTTCACCTGTAACGCCAGATGCCTGATCGGTTAATATCTGTGTTAATACAACTGAGAACACAGCATGAGATCTAGATGATTCGGCATTCATGTTAGTTGCTGCAACAGTACGTGACTTATTTCCTTCGGTCATAAGATTATCAATATCTTGATATGATGCCACAGCCAGCTGAGACAGACCATCTACATAGGGACCCAAAACATTATGTTCACGTACTTTCAGCGACTGTTTATTTGGCTTAGGATCTAAGAGATCATGGACTTTCTCATTGTATATTTCCATATAAGAGACTTCGACTTTGTACATTAGCTCTTGAGTTGATTTATTGGAAATGGCAGAAAACAAATTGTCACACAAACGAGGAATGATACCCTTATATTCTTGAGAGCCCATCATTGTATAAGATTTGCCCGAACCTAAATCACAAACAAACGAACAAAAAAAAAAAACAGAATCATTAAAGCCAAAAGAAAACAACAGCAAAGACTAAAGAAATATTAAGTGAATGGAATTCTTTATTAAGCATGCACTGGCCATACTTTACGTACCTGTCTGTCCGTAGGCAAATATGCACGCATTATAACCTTGAAATGCATTATCCAATATATCACGTCCCACACAATCGAAAACAGTCTCTTGTGAAGCAAAATTATCATCGTTTGGATTTAATGAATAAAAACAATGATCAAATGCAAACGTCTTTGGGGGTTTCCGGCTGTAAAATTTACGAAAAGAAAATACGAAAGAAAAATGAGCAACTAAAGTGACAACAATTCATGAATTTCCTTTTGTCTCACACACCTTTCGATTTTGTCTATAGCTGGAGGATTGTTTAAAATAGTTTGCTGTTTTTCCATTTCGACAATGCATTTTGTGCCTAACTCGATTTCTGCAACGAAAGGAAATTATAAATCTATTAAAGGTAAATTCGAATGAAAGTAGATTTTATATCATATGATACATTGTATTATGTTTTTAACTGATTAATATTTTTTTAAAAAATTATTATTTGTTATGGGCTATATATTCTATATGCATTTCGTTGGTAGCTAAATACCAACTCATCAGTAGATCATTACACAAGCACAACATATGTTCAATAAAAAAAAGGCAATGCTGGAATTCGGAAAAAAATTAACTAATTTACTTAACTATCCACTCGTAGTGTGTCAATAATAAGTTAGATAAATAAAAAAAATTAGTGTGTGTAATAACTTTCGACATTTTTCAAATATTATTATTTCTTTTAGTTAATTTTTTTTTATTAGGACCAGCACTCGGGGGATGGCCCCTACGAATGCACTGTGCAGGAACTCATAACGCTTTGCGCGTTATGATAATTTTTAAGGCAGTGTTGGGGCGCCTACAGTGTTAAGTAGACGCATTGATTTTGTTAAGCCGTATTAGAACGCATTTTATTAATTATTTTACTTCGCCGATGTTTCTGCTAACCGACGACATTAGCTTGGAACAGCATCAATCGCTGGCGGAGCAGTTTTTTAGTGACCAGTTCTATGCCTTCAGCACCTAAATAGTCCGACAACAATTAATATAATGTCTCACTAATGTACATTAGAGAAATTAATGATGTTGATTGACTTGCTCTGGTCAGGGTTTGAACCCGTGCCAACGTGCTAACCACTTCAGCCAACACCACCCTCAAAATATACTTTAATAATAATACCAACTTATAAATGCTAAGAATATTTCTTAAAAAAATTAGAACAAAATATCGCCTATACGGCTTAAATTTTATTATTTTTATTTTTTACAAAATCTTTTAATATTTAATTTTTTTTTTTTTGATAACATTATTATTTATTGAATCTTCAATTATAGATTGAAACATCAATAAGTTTTTCAAATCTTAAATCTAAAAATTATATATTTCAATTATTAACGAGTTTTTTCTTCATCGGCCAGAAATTTTGTATTTGAATCTGTATATACGTCGAAAGTAAAATTATAAAAATAAAATTAATTGAATCTACATTTTTATTAATTGCAATAGTCATTGCTCAGATATTTTAATAAAATTAGTTTATCGAAAATTCAACATGATTTAATTTAATTTAATAATTGAATAAATTACACATAAATATGTTTAAAAATAAAGTTAAAAAAAAAATATATATATATATATATATATTGAGCAAATGAAAATTTCAATTCGGACATACAATCTTCGCCTGTGCGCAGAGAAAAAATTAAAACCCGATTTTAATAACAAAAACTTAAAAATCAATTTTATGCGTTATTGAAGTTTAATCGACGACCAAAATTAAATATCACTAAAATGCAAGTTTTCAATTACAAAAAAATTGTTAAAAAACTACATTGATACAATTAATGAATTCATCGAAACTAGTTTTAATTTTTATTAATTAATTTTTATTATTAATTAATTACTCATGTGAATAAAAACAAACGTTTGTATCAGTTTTCATAAATTTTAAAGGAAATCAAAATTTAAACTTATTGAATACAAAATTTTCGTAGCACGCAGAATAAACTAAAATATGATTTCAATTACGAATACAACAAATTCATTTAAGAAGAGTTCAGATTCATTTAACCGAGAACGTTGACTGTCGCATTTGCAGCAGAATACGTATTTGTAATACATTAGAATTCAAATTATGGAATGTATGTATGTGTTGAATATATGTACCTTTCTGTCAAAGTGACGTTCTACCTTCGGATTAAGGTTGGGCTGTTAGCCAACCTGTCACTACCCCAATATACTCATACATATATTGTATATATTTGTATTTTTGTAATTCTTATAAATATTTTGAGAGTTTTTATGTGGGGATACGAGGTTGAAATATGTGTGTATGTAAATGATTGCAGTAGGTCTACTGATGAGTTGACATGATCACAAATAAAATGCAGGCATATCGAAGGGCTTAACGCAAGAAATGTAACCAAAATTCATAGTTTGATTTTAAAAAAACATAATAAATTTTCAGAAATATTTAATAAAATTTTGAAAAAAGTTAAGAGTATGTACATAAAATTTTATTTAATAATATAAATTTGGACTTTAAAACTTCTCAGTTAAATAATCCTAAACGAAGTCTCGTGCATTAGTAATTATTTATGAATATGGGGTTGTGTATTTCTTTTTTAAGGCCATACTTTAGGGGCTGTGCACATATTACGTAACGATGTTTTCAGAGATTTTATACCCCCCCCCCCCCCCCCACCGTAACGCTTTTTAATAATTTTTTTGTGCAAAATTTCCAATCCGTAACAAATATTTAACCCCCCTTGGAGCGTTACGTAATATGTGCACAGCCCCTTATGAGCATTTGGAATAGTTTTCAACGCTGAATAAATTTTAAAAGAAAAAAAGTTTGTAATTGGCATTGAAACATCCAGCTTTGCATTTATTTTTCTTTCATTTTCAGTACTTTTAATTGTCAAGAGAAGTGTCCGTCCCCAACATGGTAATAAAAGCATAGAAAATTTTGATATTTAAACAAGCATCTTCTGTGTATTTTATTAGCAAAACAATTTTTTTTACTTCATATTTTCTTCATGTTTCCATACATACGAGTACATATGGGAATTTTCATACAAAAGTCTACTTTTTGTCACGTAACGACACCAAACAATTAAGTTTATATTTTACAATTATGCTGTTCGAATTATTCTACTCTTTTACTACATGTCGAGTTAATTAGAAAAAAAGAAATAAAATACAAATTATAAGTTTGTGACAAAAAATATACTTTCTTGTGGAAATGTCCATATGTATGTACATACTTGCAAATGTACATATTTTATATATTTTTTTTTTATTTTCTGTATTTTACGTGCACTGAACTTTTTGTTCGTTATCACAAAAACAAACTGAACTTAAAAATCTATATTATGTTTGCTTTTTTTTTGTGAAATATGTTTTTTATCTGATAGTAATCTTTTGCAGAAATGTCACTTATTTTATAGACTTTTCCATTAAGGTCATGTTTAAAGTTTTGATTTTCCAAGCTAGTAAAATACACTTCATATTTATGTATATGTACATACGTACGTATGTATGTATGTTCGTGTTGATTTGCAAAATAAAATAAGTAACAAAGTTGTCTCATTTTACACAATAAGATTTCGAATTAACAAATGTGTCAATAATTTAAAGTTATTGCTAGATTGAAATATGTACATTTAATTCATGTCAAAAAAAAATGATGATTAAACGGTGAGACATCTAATCAAATGTAAAAATTTTAAATTTTTTTATTTTCTTATTTTATTATATCGAATACTGTAATTATTATTAGAGCTGCTACATACATATGTATATGTATATACATTTGTATATATAAATACATTCATATGTATTTATTTGAGAAATGAACATTATTTAGATCAGTTTTTATTGAAATAAAGAAAATTACTAAAGGTACGGTCACATCTGGTAAACATTTACCTAAAAAAAAGTTGTTACGCTACCAATGAAAAACTTTTTGATTTATGCATTTATTTATTAGGTTAAACAGCATCTAATAAGATAAGATTCTATTACATTTTCTATAAATTATGTAGGAAACTGTTTAACGTAATAAACAGGTATCTAAATCAAAAGTATTTTCATTAGTATTTAGTGGTTACGCTTTTTTGGGCAAATGTTTGCCAGATTTTTCGTACCATTAGAATATCCAATCATACTAACAGAACGTATTAGAATACCGATTTTAAGGACTCTTCTACACCTCTCATCAGCGTTCGTTTTTACCTCTTTTTAAGGTGGATACTAAAGAATTTTTGTTATTTATTTTATTCAATTCTAACATATTGAAACATCTATTGGTTATCTACAGGTATCTAAAAAAAGGAAAAGGTGTTTTGCAGGAAGTCAGATAACCTTCTTTCATTTGGAAAAGAAACGGCTGCTGAAAATGATCAATTGTTGGTAGAAGCTTACGGTCAACATACACCAAATCAAAAAATTTGTGAAATATGTTTTGCGCGATACAAAAGATGTGATTTCGACACAGATGACAAGGAGAGGCCCGAAAAAGTTTGAAGATGAGGAATTGGAAGCATTACTCGACGAAGATTGTTGTCGACCGGAAAGAAGAACTTGCATTATCCTTGGGAGTCACACAAAATGCAATTTCCCTACGTTTAAAAGCATTGCGATTCATTCAAAAGCAAAAAAAATTCTTGGAGTCTACAATTTTCAATACGTTTTTTTGCTGTTCCGAAATATTCTTGAATCCAATAATATTTTTAGGGTTGAAATTTGTTGATGCAAAGAGAAAAAATTTTAAATATTATTCATTTTAAGATCGACATGTTTGTCATAATAGTCGAAGTTGTGTTTGGTTGGAACGGCATATTTTTTGGAAGAATAAGTTTCGCATTTTTTTTTTTTTGTTTATAGCTAAATATTTTTCATTGACAAGAAATTTTTGTTGAGCAATATATTACAGAGAATTTATTTTCGTTTTGTGTGCTATTAAAAACTTTTACTATGCAGATATTTCTGGCGTGTAAGCTACTTAATATATTTGAGGTATTCATACTGTAGTCATAAGTCATATGTCATAAAAATATGACAAGTGTGAACACCGTGTGCCAGCTGATAAACATTTAACAACACTCCATTCTCTAGTCAGATTAGTACGCATACGTTTGCATTTTGGCTAAAATGTAAATCTTTTTTAATTTAGTCCGACTTGTTAATAAAGAAAATGATAAATTTCTTGTAGATCTTTTAAAATGTCCATTATAAATTAAAATTTTCAAATTGTATTTTATCTATAAGAACTTTCTGAAATAAATATTACGAAAAGCAGCTGTTGCCGGTAACATGAGCTAAAATATTTTTTGTGACGGCGGCAAGTGGAAAAAAGTTCGTAGGCTGCCGGGCAGATAGATCACTTACACAAACACATATTTTTATTCTTGTGTTATTTATAAGTAGCGGCGGCTTGTAAATATTATCGCCGGCTCGACTGAAGAGTTTCATTTGCTCGACTAAGGTTTCTACTGTTAGTTTATGACAAACCATGAACATTCCTAAAAAGTCTTATTATTATATGACTTTTTTGCTCGAAGCTCAACAACAATTTTTTTAAACTATTGTAAAATAATAAGAAATTATGACAATATGACTGATATGACTACAGTGTGAACACCCCAATTATTTAGTTTGCAAGTATAATTTTTTTTTAAAAAACTGTAAATGTTATTGTTATCAGGTAAATATTTTTCTAGTTTTCACATAAAATTATGAAATATGAGGGCAATTTTTAGTATATATATTAGTATTTTTAAACCCTGATTAATATAATCAATCCTAAGCTGACAGTTATCTCAATATACTGAATTAAAAAAAAAAACAATTTTGTAACCCCATTTTATAGAAAAAAAGTAGCTCAAGTGAAAACTTTTGTAATACTCGCATACTCACTCGTATGTAGTTCAAAAGACATGCTTGACATCACTCAGTTGTACAACTAACTTAACTTAAAGTTCAATTTTAAAAAGATATATATTGGGAAACGGTCATCGTTTGCTTCAGTTAATATACAGTGTAGTTCAGTTACAACAAACAAAGCGGGACATGAGAAATTTGTCCCTTATGAACAAACGTTCATTACAACCGAGTTAAATAATTTATTTCCCAGAAATGCATTTGCTTAATATTGAACTGACTCTTTTGGACATACCCAGTTTTCTTCACTCTAATCTAAGTGACGGAGTGTTAACTACTCGTAAATTATCGAAGATGTACAAAATGTTTGAAATCGCTTTTAAAGTACTGACGCCTTTGAAGCCAGTGTTGGTTATAATCAAACTCTTCTGTTTAGAAAAAAATTCAATTGTTAGTTTTGAAAACAAATAGTTTTAATATACAAAATAATACGTTAGACAATCGTTTCTTCAAGTTTTGTAATACATTAAATAACAATAGGCAGGCAAGATTTAAAGCTGAAAATTTAATGGCTAAAGTTGAAATTCTATTGTTAACTGTGGTAAAAACAAAACAGAGAAAAACAACAACAGAAAAGCAGTTACTTTAACAACTGTGCTGGCTAAGTATTTAGTGGGTACCGACTCTTGAGTAGTTGCTAGTTTTTCGGCTACTCAATACTCAAAGCTAGTTACTCATTACTTTCAGTTGTGTTTTTATAACTAAATCGACTGAAAATCTAATGGGTCGAATTTCAATTGCGTTGCCAGCCGGCAAATGAAAATTTGTGGTTGCCAAAAAAGCAACTGCTGCCATTTTGCCATCCGGAGTACAATTTTCAGGAACTGGCATGGCAACTGAGGTTCGGTTGCTCGATATGCATCTCTGAGAAAAATTATTTATAATTTGGTTGCGGATATTCGTCGCCAAAAAATACACATATTTGTGTGTATGAAAATGTGTCGTCGAACTCTGCAATCGAATTATTTCCATTTCTTACGCCGGAGAACGACGAACACATCAGTCAGTACCATGTAACCATGTTTTGTTGATGATTAATTTATTATTTTTTTTTAATTCATTATTTCAATTTTAAAAACATATTTTTTTAATATCAGGAGCCTCTTTTTAAGTTATCTAAAGAAGCTCCTAAAAGACCTTTTGCAGCGAGCACGGCGGTTGGTGCAAATTTGTCAATCACACAAAGTTAATGGGGTCAACGTCCCATGAATCCTGTAGAAGCTGCCTAAATAAGGAGGAGGAGAAGGAATCAATCTCCCACATTGTTCCTGTTCTTATCTGAAAGACAAACGGATGGCAGTTATGGGCTGATCGTCCTTTATCATCTTGTGTAAACTTGCGACATTTTTAATTTTTTTTCTTTTTCTATTTCTTTACTCTTGCAGGTACTGCAAAGCGACCTAACCTGGCCAGAAATATGTTGTAGCACCCTGCTTAACCTAACAATATTTGAAATTCTTTGATTCATTATCTTACATTTTTTTACGCGAATAAAAAGTATTGAAAAGTAACAAAAATTGCCAGCACTACTGAAGTAGACATTAAAGAGTTTGTTTAAATCAAAGTCAAATATTTTTTTTTTTTTTTTTGAAAAATAACAAATATTGGCTTTTGATGACGACACACAATTATTTATTCGTGCAATTCAAATGAATAATCAAGTAGAGTTAGTTGTGATGAGCTGGCGTTGTGGTGCTCTGCTCTTAGCAAAAATTAAAACAAAATTAATTGAACCAGTTTTCAAGTGGTAAACAAATCATTCTTTTCAAATTGATTTTCATTTATTTGTATGCACCTATGTATTTGTTAAAAATTTTTCGGTTTTTATACAAAACCTTTAAAATCTTCAGGTTTTTCTTGTTACTATAATTTTTATCTTTTTATTACTCGCATCATAAAGATTTAATTATTGTATTTTTTCTTTGCTTCTTTTTTTATTTCAAATATAATAAACGAAATATAAAACACAAATGGATGCATAATTTTGTTTGGATGAATGGTTTTCAGTTACACAGAGTATTCTATGAATGTTAATGGTCAAATATGCATGATAAAACATCATTTCTATTTTTATTCAATTATTACAATATAAGAAAGCTTTGACCTCATAAGCTAACAACAAAAACAACAAATGAAATGGAAATTTAAAGCAGCTAAGGAAAATTAAATAAAAAAATATTATTAAATAAATACAAGAAACAAAATAGAATAGAAATTTTAAGGTATTGTCGGTAAATAGTTGTCATACAGAGGTTATCAGTAAGAGATATTTAAAAATTGATAAATATATAAAGGGTGTTTTTTTTATAGAGTGACACAAGTTAAAATCATAATAAAACAAGGATATATATTTTTATTATCAATAAAATGGGCTTTATTGGAAAGAAAATTTTATGAAATTAATGTTTAAATATGATTTCTGTCATGTGGCCGCCACGGCTGGCGCGTAGAAGGCGCAATCTGGAACAGCAATTTTTTAACCACTTTTCGCAGCATTTGCGAAAAAAGTTTCATTGAGTAAATCAATTGTAGCGCCCGCTGCACGATGAGTTTGACGAATAGAACAATTATTTTGAATAAAAATTTCAACAATTTGCACACGATGCTCTGGTGTAAATCGATTCATAATGAAACTTCAAAACAAACTAAGCAAAAACCAACTATCAGCTGTTAAATGGGTGCTCAAATAAAGCGGTGATGCCAACTCAGAGTTGCGACACTCTATAAAAAACACCCTATATATGTGTGTATGTACATATGTATGCGTGTATATACAAATAGTATTACAGTATGAGCTCGATTGAAGGTTTTAATTGCTTTTGCTCTTTTAACCGACTTTAAAAATATAAGGATGCTATCAGTTCAAGAGGTAAATTTTTTTATGTTTGAAGCTCCAGAACTGTATATTTTTTGTTTAGAAGGGGATGCAAAATGTTGGGTCCCATAATTGTTTTTTTTAATGTCCCAAATAATGTTTATGGAATAAATCCTTTAATTCTTAGAGTGAGTTTTTAGGATAGAGTTTAAACGTAGTTTCAAACTACGTTTATGTTAATCCGAATATAAATTTAATCGAGTTTAATTGTTTGCTGTATTTAAGTGATAGCTTAAACCGTGCAAAATGGCCATACTGAAGACTAAAAATTGGCACCACTAAACATCAAATCGCAATGTTTTTTTTTCAAACAACACTGCATTTTATGCAAAAGAAGAAGAAATTTTGTATATTACTAAGTTTATATCTGAAAAGTAAATTGAGAGCATAGAAAATAATAAAAAAAAGCATAAAATTAAAAAAAAATTATCTGTTATTTATGTTCTTATATTTTTTTGTTTATAATATTTTGATAACTGGCTTTTTATACATGTGTTGTGTTACCATATTTTAGTAAGTTTAACCCACCAACATTGGCCACTTAAACTTTCAAGTAAATGTACGTAATTGTCATCCTAAAATCAGTTAATCCATATTAAAGTGGTGTAAATCTCTAATCGGTCTCCTAAAAATTCATTCTTAGAGTTTATAGACTTTATAGATTTGAGTTTTACATAAGCTTCATTTTGGACTTCGGTTTTATTTATGTAATAGCAAACATATGTATTTGTACTTTCTCGACTACTTTTGTAATTAGTAAGAAAAATTTAGCCGGTAAACCAAACACATCTTTTAAAAATATCCAGCATTTAAAATCATGCTTGGGTAACATACTTATTATTTAGATTAAAAATTATTAGTTACTTATTTGTTTGTCTGCTATACAAATTGTCATCATTATTATTATTATTATTTTTATTAGACTTTAACTTACTTTCAGTGGTTTCATTTTCATTCTAATTTGGCGCATTAATGCCCACATTTACAACGCATATTTTTTGTGCTAGTGGCACTTCTTGGGTCAGATGTTTTCAGTATAATTTTATTATATGCCGCCTTGGCGTGTTTTAAGGCATTTTCGCCTTAATATTGTGTAAAATGTTTGCTTGTTTACACCCTTTGCGTTATTAATGAGTATGAATGTATATGATGTTGCAGTGGTAAAGAAATAAATTACGAATTATTTTTTGTTAGTCTATGACACACAATAATTTGTCTTACGAATTATTAGAATTATAAATAGAATTTTATTGTGACGCATTAAAAGAAATTCTGAAAGAATTGATAAAAAAGAAAAGCTCCCGAAGTAATTATACACACATATATAATTCACAATACATAATTTTTAATAATTTTTTCTATACATATTTATGTATGTATGTACATAAGTATGTATACTTGTGTATGTGTGTGTATATGGCCCGAAGAGATCATTAGAAAAAGGTGACACTCAGGCTGGCACTAGGATTAATGCTCCTGACAAATGGTTTCAGTAGAATGGCGTTTTTTCTTTACAAAATGGCACCTTGTTGAAAGGCACATGCATAAGATGTGTTGCCAACCCTGTAACAATGCAACTTGTTATTTCACTAGAACAATACACAACTTATGAAAAAGTGGGACGCCCTGTTTTTAACAGCTGACAGCTAAGTTTTACAGGGCACTAAAACACTGTCGATTTTTACGGGGCATAAAGTGCAACGCCTTCCGCCATTAAGGCTGTGCTTCACTATCCTACACAATCGTACGATTCATTCACAGGAAAATCTTGCAAAAATCTGACCGACTTTAAAAAATCGTTTCAAAATGGTGTTGTAGGTGCCACACTATCATACAAATATGATGCCAAAACATCTGGTTGACAATAAATACTCCTCTGATCGCATGAAAACTATCATTTTATGAAAATTTTCATAAAATTTTACAAATCGCACGACTTGCCAAAAAATCTGTCACACAGTTGCATTTTTAGTCCACACTACTATACATTTTTAGCACACATGTCATATTTTGCAAATCGCGCGACTGTGTAGGATAGTGCGGCACGGCCATTAGTGAGGCCGATTTTTATAAAATCAAACACACCATCCTTTTAGAGAGCAAAACATTTTTAAGAAACGAACAGCAAAGTACACTTTCTGCATTTAGACACCATAAAATTAATTTGTTGAAAGAAATGATTATAGATATTCAAAATAACCAAAACTGTCTTCTTCAGCAAATCAAACCAGGTAAAATAATAAATACATTGTAATTTTTGCCCACCAGCAGTGGGTACCGAGCAATTTTTCTAATCAATACTTTTAGAGTTGTATTTTTATAAATCCATTGAAAATTTAACGGTCGACATGCAAATCTGTGATAAATTATCTACAACTTTGCTTAAAAATTTACCTTTTGAATGTAAAAGTATTCGAGTAGAATTGAGTAATTAAAAATAGGCGAAATTGCCAACAGCAATTCTCAGAGAATAAAGAGTTTTGACGCGGCAGGCTCATTCTTTAGATAAATTTAGCTGAGTGATATTTTCAAAAGTTTAAAACAATGTTCACCAATAAAATTCAGATAAACTCTAAATTTAGCACAAAAGCTGAAATTCATCACCTCCATATTCATAAACTATTATTAAAGTTATTGTTGAATTAATATACGAATTTTGTATGATTAAATCGGGCTTATTCTTTCCTATACAATAGGTTTAATTGGCTGAGGAAGGAAGATTGGATAAAAAGGCCGAAGTTCAGTACCGACTTCCGTACAATAAACACAAATTATATTTCACTTTAAAAATGCTCTACTCAACTTTCTCTTAACACAAAATATTCATTGCTAAAAATAAAAAATATTTAAATCATATTTGCCAAGGACATTAAGGTCGTTATTGCGGTATTCATGACAACTAATCTGAAAAATAAAACAAAGATTTTGCAACACTTTTTTAAAATAAAATAAAATCAATTGTTCTTTTTCTAAAGAAACGATACAAAAAAGGATTTATAATAATAATAACAACAATATTTTGCAAGTGTTGCAAGAAAATTACAACAATCAAAGATGTCATTATTAACCATTGCTATTAAAAGAATACTGTGCCACTCATGTTCATGGCGGGCAGCGGGTACATTATTAATTTATTCCCTTATCATATTTTCCTTGAATTTTTCTGTTTGCTACACTTTTTTCTTTTGTGGTTTTATTAATGAACCAAATTATCATTTTCATACCAGTACTAATCTATACTGCAATAAAAGGGTTTTAAAGTCTATATTTGTTTAGGATTCAATAAAAAAAAACACTGGAAATATTGTTTAGTAGAGGTTTAAATAATTTTTGAATTAATTTAATGTTGAAATTTATCATCTTCTAAAGCAGTGTTATCAACACTGTGTGAAATCAGTCTAAAGACAAAATCTTTTTAAGCAGTATTTCAAATTTAATTGAAATATTTCCATCATAAAAATAACAAAAACAAAAAAATACTAAAACTTGATAAATTAGAACAGAACTTTGTAGGGGCAACAATTGTATAAATAAACAAATATGAATAATAAAAAATAATGTGAAAGCTTGAAAATAATTTTCACAGCAGTGTCCAATAAATATTAGAGATATAAAAATAGTAACTATGAACGATGAATAAGCAGCAACGAATATAAATTCATTCAATTCATTTAATTTTTTATTTTCTTTTTGTGAGTAAAATATATTAGTATGATTTTATGTACTTATTTTTTTCATAAATTGTTACGCGTTTTTTCGAAATTGAAGTTAACAAAAAACAAACAAAAATAATTATAATAAGTTTATCAATTTTTTATCAATCCATTACTTGAAATGGTTGTCATATAGTTTCAATGCCATTTTTTACAGAAATTCTGTAAAATATTTTTTGATGAATATAAACAATGCAACTATGTATAGGTTTTTAAAAATTTATTGAAAGCATACTGTGATATTACCAATTGTTCAATCGATCATAACGTAATTCATTATTAAGGCTTAAGGCATTGAGCAAGTAGAGTACTGGCGATACTACTCCTAAAAGACAATTGATCCATAGTTCCCCCAGTATGTTTGTGAATCTGCAAGGCCGCTATAACCAAACAAGGCGGTATGATAGAAAAATACCATTTCATGGCCATACCATTTCTTCTTTTTTCGGGAGTACCGCTTAGCTGATCCTAGGGTATTCACTCCGATTGCGTCAGCACAAAATATAACAATACTGTTATCATTCCATTTTATAAAAATTATATTGCTATTCATAATTTTGAGGACATTCCAGGAATTCAGTTGTCTCTTATTGTTCCAGTGCCGTGCATACTTTTTTTCAGATTTTCTAACAAAGCGATGGAAGAAAAAGTTATCAGAGAACAAATGAAATTCTTGGTCCTTCCATTTTGATCGCACGGTGTCTGTGTATTTAGATACGAAAGATGTCCTTTTTATTTATAGAAATACGATAGATTATTTACAAGAAATTTTTGTATACAAGAGATGAATAATTTTGTAGTACTTTTTTATTTCATCCTAAAAAATTATCGGCAGTATGTATAATAAAAACTTGGCATACTTGCTGTGCCATCAGAAATCATCGTGATATTCAATGTCAAATTGTAAAAGAAAACTCGCTTAGCTTCAGTTCAATTTCGTCACTTATGCTAACTTCATGCCAAGTCTTCATTATGCATTCTGCCGTATACTTACAGCATTTTATTAAAACTTGTTTATACAACGAGCGACACAATCCTCCGTATTCTAGATGAAAATAAATATATTGCTCAATGCACATAAAAGTTTATTTTGAAGATTACCAACCAACCAACTGTTTGAAATAAATTTTAAAATAAACAAAACAATTTTTTGCAGCATTTCCATCAACGAAATGTTTAAAAGAACTTCGAAATAAATAAGAAAACAATTAATTTCATTGAGCAGACTTCTTGGTGACATAAACTTTCTCACTGAGTTAATGAAAAAATTCCAACTTAACAAATCCTGCAATTGTTACGATCTGTGCCTTTAATATATTTTGCTTTAAATTTCTATTACTTCTTGTGGGATTTTCCACAATAGATTTAACGGCATACCCTCGTATATAAAATAAAGCTTTTATAGCATTTCGTTTGCGAGCCAGTTTCTTTTTTTTGTTTTTCGTAATAAACATACTTAATACTTAAGTAGTTACCATTGCGATAAATACAATATGCCATAAACTAGAAATAACTTTTAGTTTTTTCCGTTTCCTACGAAATCTTTGCAATAAACTTATAAACCTTTTGCTTTAAAACCTGATAAATGTAATTTTTGCAAAAACAAAAATTTTTTTTATCATCAAATAAACTTAAACACACTTTTACTTCATTTAAACATTTCATTGCTATAAAAATATTGCGTAGTTTTTTTTAATAGACTTCCCAAATACAGCTTGTTTTTTTTTATTTAATTTCTAAGCAAGTGATTTTATTTGTTGAACCTCAATTTATATTTTACAGAAATACATAATTGGGGTGTGCACACTATAGTCATATCAGTCATATTGCCATAATGTCTTATTATTTTACAATAGATAGATTAAAAAAATTGTTGTTGTGCTTTAGTCAAAAAAAGTTATATAATCAGGTATGTGATGAAAATCCATCGATTTGAAAAGTAAATCGCTTTTTCGAATCGATTTCGATTGATTTCATGTTCCACTATTGTTTCATTACCACATACATACATATGTGCATGTGATTGACATTTATTTACATATATCATTTTTAAAGAAACATTTAATTTTTCGTCAGCATAAATTTTATAATTATCATCTTTTTTTTTCGTTCCACCGCCCTGGTTCCAAGAATGGAAAATTGTATTTGGCATGTGAAATGAAAAATGGATTTCTTTTTTGCGACACACCAAACACCAGGAACCAAAACTTTCAGCTTATAGTTTTTATACTCGATAAGAAATGGGTAGCAAACGAAAGTGATAAGAATACAAATAATAATAAAACATAATCATTCGTAATTCAAACTGAAAAGCGGACGCGAAAAATTTTCGGTTCATTATTTTTAACGCGTCACCATATGAACATATGTACATATTTTTTTTTTTTTTTTTTTTTTTTTTTGGTGGTAGTTTTATTATTTATTGAATCTTCAATTATAAATTGAAACATCAATAAGTTTTTCAAATCTTAAATCTAAAAATACATAAATATATGTTTAGCCATTGCTAAACAAAATTTTTAATTCCAACTGTACATATGTACATATAAAAAATTAATATCTATACATTTAACTTGGTGACCTTTAAGTTTGAAATTTTAGCAATATTCTCTATTCCAGATAGGGCCGATTACGGGCCAATGACACCTGTTATGCTGCAGCATCAATTCTAAGTTACGATGTCGAAATTTGGAATTCTATTATAAAACAAACCAATGTGGATTGGTATCAATTGAGTAAGTCGGTTTAGCGGTTCTGATATAGGGAAACACTGTACGCAATTTCACTTAAACAGAAAAATATTAAATGTTTATTTTCAAAT
Source organism: Lypha dubia (assembly GCA_947311025.1). Taxonomy (NCBI): domain Eukaryota; kingdom Metazoa; phylum Arthropoda; class Insecta; order Diptera; family Tachinidae; genus Lypha; species Lypha dubia. The sequence goes on from OX371264.1 coordinate 56,827,077, forward strand.
AAATTTAAAAAATAGTTTATTTTGTTTTGTGGCTCTTCCTTCATATGACGTTAAAAACGTGAAAGCTTAACTTCGATGTAAAATTTGACGTATGTATATTGTAAGGTGTTACCGTATTCAAATCCATAATAGGGAACCACCATAAATGCGTATGTACGTATTTACAGTGAATTATAGAAGGCTACGTATAGTTACTCTAACAACGCGCAAAGAAAATAAGTAAGAGTGCTATATTCGGCTGTGCCGGATCTTATATACTCTCCACTAAGCCGCAAATATATAATTCATTAAATATAATACAAGATTTCCCTTCTTATATAAGTATGCACATACGAGCATATCTATATACATACTAAAAGAGGGTTTATACGAAAAAATACATAAAGTTATTATTAAGTTAATATACATATAACACCAACAAGCCTTAGCAGCGCGATGGTCCGTGTGTTGAAATATAATCGAAAGATTCCATATTCAACACTGGAGCACCTTATGTATTTATAAATGATATTTTATTTTGGCTGATTTTCAATATGAATCATCTTAAGAAAAATCCATACATTTCAGTCCAAGACCCAAGTTTTTAGCTCTTCTAGTGACTTCGGAAAATCGATTTCACGTATAAACAGACGGACATGGCTCATTCAACTTTCCTATCTATAAGGATTCAGAATATACATATAAACTCTATAGACGTCATATAAATATTGTGGAAATTACACACGAAGTGACAGGGATTGCGGAGTGTTCTATGACGAATTTATATGGTTGGAGTTTAATCACACTACATTCTATTAAAATAAATACTTTGTAAGTATAATTGTCGAATTAACAACACGACTTGTATTGCGATATATGTATTAACTGTTACGAGCAGGTACTTCAAACCCCTATTGCTGTAAGCGAGCTAAGCCATATAAAACTTCCACAAAATTTCAAATACATAGATGTACGAAAACTTTTTTACTTTAGCGTACTTCAGTTGCACATTGTAAACATGTATTATTTTATTTATTCTAGTTGATCACTGTGAAGCGTTACAAAGTAATAAAAAATAATCACGTACATATGATTGTGTTCATATATTTTATTAATAACAATGTTGAATAAAACTTATTCACAAAGAAAGCTGGATTACATAAAGTTATTAAATTATTACTCCTATGGTAATTTAATTATTTATTCAGTAAGTTTATTTAATATAAAAGTTTTTTAAAAAATATAATAATAAAAAAAGAGTATAAAAGTATAAATTTTGTTTAATTGAAAGTTTCTTTAATTCACACGGCTCACACGTCTTTATGGCTTCACGGCGTTGTACTGACTGACTGACTGAGCTGTTTTCTCTTTGCTTTACACCTATCCCACATCTCGGCCATCCTGCGGGGCTTCGGCTTCATCAACATCATCATGGCTTTCATCGGGCCACGGCTTCATGTATTCGGCACAGGTAGTAGTACGCCTAGGACCTTCGCAATTGGCATATTTTATTACATCGTACGTGTCGTAAGGCTTTACCTTGGCAATTTGGTAAGGGCCTAAATATTTCGGTTTCAACTTAAGGCCTCCTCCAAGCTGAGTCCTCTTTATAGCCACGAGATCATTTACTTTGTACTTTCGGGCTGGCTTTCGATGACGATTATAATTTTTACTATTTTCAGCCTGAATCGCTAGAATTCGCTTTTTAGCTGCTTCTCGCAAATTATCACGGTTTTCATTATGCGTTGTCATTAACTCTTGATCGATCAGTTCTTTAAGGTGATGTTCGTCCTTAGTCCTCATCTTCGAACCAGTTAACAATTGAAACGGTGTTGTGTTAATACTTCGTTGGTACGTTGAATTAATTACTTGCTGCACGTTGCCTACGAATTTGTACCATTTGCTGGGATCTTCCACACTAAGCTTCGATAACACTGCAATTATAACGCTGTTTAGTCGCTCCACTTGCCCGTTGGCACGTGGTAAACCAGTTGTAATCAGAATGTGGTTTATATTTTCGTCCTGACAGTATGATTTAAAATCTTCACTGGTAAATGCTGACCCACGATCGGAAATGATCTGGTACGGATTACCAAAAACGGCACTTTGTAATTGTAAACGTGAAATGGCATCCTTAGATGAGGTTGTTCTAGTCGGATATAACCAGCAAAACTTTGTGAACGAATCTATAACCGCAAAAATATGATTGTACATTTTGTTTGTCGATTCTAGTGGACCAAGGTAGTCAATGTGGTACGTATGTAACGGCATTTCTTCTTTCGGTATAGGGTGAAGTTCTCCTTCCTGTTTACCTCGCTTTCGATTGGCTATGACACACGGAATACAATTCGATATAAGTTTTTGTATCTTCTCATCAAGTTTTGGTATAAAATAGTCTTTGCAAATTAATTCTCTCGTCTTTTTAGTTGAGAAATGACCCTTTTCGTGAGCGTTTCGGATAATCTCAGATTGCATACCCTTGGGTATTACAAGTAATTCATAATCGTCTACGATTTTGTATAAAACATTACCTTTCAAAAAATAGTCCTTGTATGTTTGTTTGTCCTTCAGGATATCCATTAAAGTGTTCAGATCTTCATCTTGCGACTGAAGTCTTTTGATTTTACTCACTACGCTATCCTCGGAAACAATCATTATTGGATATCTGCTTAGGGCGTCAACGTGTCGCATTTGTGTTCCAGGACGATGTTCAACCACGTAATCATATTCTTGTAGAAACAAAATCCACCTGGCAACTCTTGTTGATAAATCTTTTTTATCCAACGTTTTTGTAAAAGCATTACAATCAGTGACCAACTTAAACTTTAACCCGATCAGATACACACGGAATTTCTTCAGAGCTTCTATAACGGCTAAAACCTCGAGTTCATAGCTGGTGTATTTTCTTTCCGGATCAGTCGTTTTTTTGCTCATGTAGTAGACAGGATGTAAAAGATTGTCATCTGGACTTTTCTGCAACAAAACTGCACCGTAACCATCAATAGACGCATCCGTATGCACCTCGGTTTCATAATTTTGATTATAAATATTCAGAACTGGATCATTACTTAAAGCTGTCTTCAAGGCATTAAAAGATGTTATCTGCTTATCACCGAATTCAAATTTTACTCCCTGTTTTTTCAAATCTGTAAGTGGCTTGGCAACTATTGAAAAATTAGCAACAAATTTTCTAAAGTACCCGGCTAAGCCAAGGAAACTTTCCAACTGTTTTACGTTTTGTGGCACAGGATAATTTATCATTGCTACTGTCTTTTCCGGCGATGGTGAAATATGCTGATTCTCGATTACATGACCTAAAAACTGGATACGTTTCTTCAAAAATTGACATTTCTTTACGTTTATGTCAAGACCATATTCTCTACTTAGATCCAACACTTTTTCTAAATTTGTTAACGCTTCTTCTTCATCTGCTGCCGGTATAATAATATCGTCTATGTATGGCAGAGCAATACCCTGACGTGTCAAATCTCTAAAAATAGCATTAACATGGCGCTGAAATACACCCGGAGAATTTGAAAGACCGAAAGGAACTTTTCTAAATTGGTACTGACCATTATGTGTTATAAACGACGTATATTTTCTGCTATCCTCGTGTACAGAAACATGAAAGAAACCATTTCGCAAATCTATTGTACTGAATATTTTAGCATTTTGCAAACGATCCAACTGATCTTCAATCAGGGGTAATGGATAACGATCCTTGACGATAACCTTATTGATTCTTCTAAAATCAACACAAAGTCTTCCGGTTGAATCACGTTTTTTTGCCAACACTATCGGGCTACAGAACTCAGATTCTGACGCTTCTATAATCCCCTCTTTCAACCACTGTTCGACTTGATTGTCAACAATATCACGCTCCTTCAAAGGTAATCGTCGTGGGTTACAAAATATAGGTGCTTCATCCTTTAGTACGATTCGCATTTCTACATTTGTTGTTTTAGATTTTTCAGGTTTGTAATTTTTTATCATTTCAGTAACATGTTTAGCATTTTCACTTGATGTTTCACCAATATCTACAATAGGATCATCTTCACAATCTATCTTCATCATCATATGAACATCATCTTCATCATCAAATTTTTTAATACAAACGCCATCTGGAGTAATTCTAACATAGGATTGTAAACAAAGTTCCTTACCTAAGACTACGCTAATATCGAGGCAATCATCCGGTACGATGTGAAATGTTAAATCAAATTCATCTTCATCAATACTTACTAAAAATGTTGTGTTACCAATTGGTTTGATTCTGTTCTCAGTTCTGTTCTTTCCAAAACCACTCAAATAAAAATTGGATCCCGACAAACTGGAGTTTTTGGATCGTAATTTATTAAAAACTGATTCTTTCATAACATTAAACTTGCTGCCAGTGTCAAAAAGAGCTTTTACCTTCACTTCACCAATTTTAATTTTCTTCACCATTATATCCTCACAATTTTCTAGTAAGCGGACATTTGATTCATTTTTTTTCTGTGGGCAGTCTTTGGAAATATGACCAAATTTGTCGCAATTAAAGCATTTGGTTCCTTTAGATTTATTGTCACAATCTGATGATTTATGGCCCTTCTTACCACAGTTAAAGCACTTGAGCTCGAATTTTTTATCCTTGGATACTTCTTTGCGTGCTTCTCTTTCCATTTTCTTAGGTTCTGTTTTACGCTTGCTAGATGATCTGTTCATAGTTTCATAACATCGCAACTTCGTCTTGAACTCGTTCAAATTTTTCGCGCCATACAAAATTGTTTTGTTAACATCGCTGTCATTGATGCCATCTATAACATATTGCATCAACGAGCCGTAATCTATATTACCTCTAGCCGCCAGTTCCTTCATCTTTAGGTAATACTCATGGACATTTTCATCTCGTTTCATTTTACGTTCACCCAACATTCTGTGTATTTCTATGCCAGTGGTACTGGTTCCAAATTCTTCGAGTAAGGCATTTTTAAGTAAATCATAATCTGTGATTCCTTTTTCACTCAAAATAAAAAGTTTTGCCACTCCCTTTAACGACTTTTTCGCAAAAACAAATTTATGAAAATCGTCCCAGTCCATTACACCTGCTGTTTCTTCAAATTCTTCAATCCAACCATTAATAGAAAAACTATTGGTTCCGTCGAAACTACGTATTGAGTCTTCTACGTCTCTAAAACTCATTGAAAATCTATTCGAATTAAATTCTGTAGACCGTTGTGAAGCTTGTCGTCTGTAGCCGTCGTTGTATTCATTATGATTACCACCTACGATACGTTCAGAAGGTTTATGCTTGTAGCCGTCCTTGTGTTGATTATTTAGATTACCGCCGTTGAATCTATTCAAATTACCATTACTTGCTGCTAAAGTAAACCGCTGTGTAGTTTTTCGCTTGTAGCCGTCGTTGTGGTCATTATTCGTATTACCACCGTTGAATTCATTCAAATTGCCATTATTACCCGTTGCTACACTTTCAAGTTCGTTTTTGTTGTTATTTAAGATGGTACACACTTTATTGTCTCCCAAATTTTCATCTTCGTCGTTCTGTATAATTGTGCTCTCTCCGTCGTCATCAGAGTCGTCGCTGCCATCATCGTCGTTGTCATCATCTTCACCAAATTGCTGTGCACATAATAAGTGACCCATTCGTAAGTTTGCAAATATGTGTGAAAACAAATTTTCGTTGTTGTAGTCTAGACCTAGCAAATTACACACACACACCAAGTCTGCTGTGCTGAGATTTTCTGCAACATAATTCTCCTTTTTCTTATAATCATCGTCGTTCGTCGTAAAGTTAAACCCTTCAAACTGCCGCAGTCGTTGTCGGTTGCTTCTGTCTCCTTTACTCTCAAACACCAATTTGTGTAACGCCACCACCACCTTAACACCAACTGTCTTCAGCCGGTTACGCACACACTCAAAATCACCTAAAGACGGCATGTTGTTTGTTGTTATTTCGCTGAATTTGCGCACACCACTACAAAATTGTCTTTTTTTTCTTTTCAAACGTTTTTTCTCCTTTTTTTTTCACACGCGTCGTAGTCTTTTGCAAACTCTTTTTTTCTTACACATACATAGAAACTTCGTAATTTTTAAGTTTTTATTCTTTTTCTTTTATATAAAACTTTTCACAAATCACTATTCTGGTTGAGTCCCCAATTTTATGGTAATTTAATTATTTATTCAGTAAGTTTATTTAATATAAAAGTTTTTTAAAAAATATAATAATAAAAAAAGAGTATAAAAGTATAAATTTTGTTTAATTGAAAGTTTCTTTAATTCACACGGCTCACACGTCTTTATGGCTTCACGGCGTTGTACTGACTGACTGACTGAGCTGTTTTCTCTTTGCTTTACACCTATCCCACACTCCTAATGATTTACATCCATACGACTACATTATGATCAATATGATTCTTGCATAGAAAACTATTGTATGTTTTCAAATGTTTTAATATTCAGACGACATTTACTCGGGTAATAATTTTTATTTTTCTACAATAAAGTATTTTCTTTTCTTTCAGATACATATAAAAGATAAGCATGTAGGTATGTATGTATGTAAATATTGCACTATGGTGTACATACTCGTATATGCAGAGTTGGAAAGATATACTAGATATGTATGTATGTATGTATGTATGTATGTATGTATGTATGTATGTATGTATGTATGTATGTATGCATCTATACGCAATTAAAACCAGATAAAAAGGTACATATGTATGTACTGTTCTGTATATACATATGTATGTACATATGTACGTATCATCCTCCTTCGACGGTTAACATAAAGATCGGCGAAGTAACACAATTAATAAAATGCCTGCTAATACAGCTTAACAAAGTTAATGCGTCTACTTAACACCGGGGGCGTTCGAACACTGCTATAAAAATTAACATAACGCGCAAAGCAGAGTTGTAACAGAGTTAGATTTTCTAAATTTTCAACATCAATCCACTCTACTCTATTCCTCTCCCTGAGTTCCGGCACACTCACTGCATACGTAGGGGTCATCTCCTGAGTGCTGGTATCTAATTGTAAAAAATTGTAGCTACTCCCTTGTTGAACTGAAACTATTATACCATTAACAAGTTCGTTCATAAAGCACAGCGGAGTTCGAGGTTAGCTTTTTATTTTATTCTAAATACATGGCAGCTCTGTTATGTAGAAAAACTGCAACGCCTATATACAACTTATTTACACTACATTGTATGATTGCGATAAAAAAAAATTTTTTCACTTTGTTGAAAACATGTAAATATTTATTTATTTATTATAAAGTCCCTAGTGTTACTTTGTACCAGAATTTCCCCTTTTCTTTTTGTTCTCAAACAAAAAAGTTGATGTCGGAAAAGACATGGAAAAGAGTAAAAGTTTAATGTTAGAAATATGTACTTACTAGAGTGTGCGTAGTTTTTTGTGCATGCAACTGGCATAAATTACATAAAAGGCTTTATTACCCTCCACACACTTTACGAATGTACGAGTATATATACAGCGTTTACAGTTTTATTTGGATTTCTTTTGTTAAAAAAGAAAAATATATTATTACCTACATACATACCTATTTGCTCAAATTATAATTACCACAATGAATAATGTAGCGAAAAGGTATAAAGAAATGTTTTCTAAAGTTTTATGAAAACTTCACTCTAAAACTTAATTTTTAATTTGAAAAGTGTTAAAAAAAAGTTTCATAATTTAACCCATTTGTCGAACAAATGAGTAAAATATTAATGGCAGTTTCAATTAGAGATGTGCAATGCTTACGAGTGATGGATGTGAGCATTTTTCGCATCAGTCGTGACAATGTGCAAGAACCTCACACAGAAGTTCCATTACGAATTCATTAACATAAAGCCCGAGATAGATTTACAAAACCGCAGTGTTAAAGTGATTGAGGCCACAACCGATCTCATCGGTTAATGATTTAGATTTTGCTCGATACGATGGTTATAAAAATGGTTTCTTCAAAATGGGTGCCGTGATTTTATTGCAGCATTTGAATGCACCTTCTCTCTAATGACACCATTATACACCACCAGTAAATTTAGGCTTCATATTACGAAGATATTACAATAGATTTTCATTGACATTGTTATAAAGGATAATAATGAAAACATTTTTTTCAACTAACAATAGATCCAAACTCCTATAGACAACGATTTAGTTCTACATATTAATAAAATTATAGTTATACCTATATTGAAATTTTGTAAACTATTTTCAAGGAATTTTATTTTACTAAAATTTTGTACGTTTTTTTTTTTTTTTGGAGTGGTTGCATTTTAGGTAAAAGAAATGATTTGTGTGAAGTTAAATTTTAAAATATAAAACCCAAGACATGAAAGACATAATATAACGAGCTCTGTTCGCGAGTTAACAGTGCTCTGTAGACATATAAAAATCGTAACGGGTGCACTAAAAACTTTTTTTTAGGAAGGAGTCAATGTGGGCGGAAAGGCTCTTTTGGGTGTGTTACAAATCACAGCGATTTTTAGATTTTATTTTGTTGATTTTTGTTTAAGTTGATGTGGATAATTTTCATGAGACAGCTGGCTCTGTTCCAGCCTGTTCCTTTCTACAATAAGTTTTATAAAATACTAACCTATTATGTAAGTATATAACTTTCAAGTTTGTGCACATCATACACGTACCAAAATGTCCATGTTGAAATATGTAATTACTTAACAGTTAATTAATCTTTTTTAAAATCTTATAAAGTGTCTAGGCATAAGCATTGTTTCAAAATAAAATTTCATAGATGCCAGCCGTAGATTTTCAGAACGTAAAACGCATCAGATGCGGGGCAATGATGCATTTCCGAACAGGCCATCATTTGATCAAAATTTTATTTCAAGGTTTTATAATAAAATAATGTGAATAAACTTTTCTCTGTGGAGATCAATAAATAATAATAAAAAATATTTTATACACATTTATAATTTTCGAAATCTTTTAACTAGAAAAATGAAAGAAAAAACAAAAAAAAAGACATTTCCCCACATGACTGCAAAATATTACATAAATTTAATTTGTCTTATATTGGCTATAACGCACTCAATATCAATGTGAAAGAGAAAGGAAGGAAGGGAGAAAAGGTACGTTCGTTCACATTTATCAAATATTTGCCCAAAAAAACGTAACCAAGAAAGAAACTAACAATTTATGTCATTTAATTCCAATATTTTTTAAAATTTTGTTTCGCATTTTTTGGAGAAGAATTAATATTTTTTGCAATATAAAAACAAGTTAAATGACACTATCCCTAAGCAAAATTAGTGATTAAGTTTTATTGGACAAATATTTGATAAATGTGATCGTAGCTTAAGTATAACAGCGACATTTGGAAAGAAGAAAATCAAAATTACTATGAAAACACTAATTTTTGGCATGATCATTCATTTCTGCCAGATTACTTTCAAGTATAAAAATATTATACAAACAAAATATGGATTTTAAAAGGTTTTTCGTTTTTGGCTCTTCTTTAATAACAACTAACAATTCTTTTCTTTTTGTAAGACTGTCAGCCAGATAAAATTAACGTGAGATGTTCGCCCTTTTTACGCCTTATCCACAAACAAACCAATCTATCGAAGTCATTGTAATTTGTTGAATTTTTAAAAAGTTAAAATAGAATATAAAAATATTTTTATAACTCAGCCGCTTATCAATATGAGTCATTTTTAGCCAGTTACACTCAACCACAATATTTGCTCTTCATTTTCAATGTGTGATTTAATATATTCTACACAAATACGAGTAATATGCCTGCATACAGGGGTTGTCAAAATTTCTCTGGCCTGTATTAATTTTCTATGAACTCGTGTACGATAAAATCTGAGTGGCAAAAACTGTTGAACGTAAAAATCTTTAAAAGATCATGCTGTTGATCAAACTGGCAAAATAAATAAAGACTGTGAAAATAAAAAGCTTATAATTTTTTTTTAATTTAGTCCGAAAAATAAAGTGTATGCATACGAAGTTTGTTCAAAAGAAAAGGTAAATTTTGAATTTTCGCGGGCTGTGTACATTCGATTATGGAATTTTTTTTGTTATGTTGGTACACATGTGTCAGTCATATTTTGGCATTATCATCCCATTTGGATTAATAGTTTGTTGTTGACAACTGAAAAGGTTACTTAGGTTTGTATGTGTTCTTGGATTTTTGACTTTTTCGTTTTGTAGAAACATCACCTAAGAGATTTTAGGCAATGGAAACATTTTTAAATAAATTTAATATGTCGGTTTTCATATTAAAAAAAATATTCATTGTGAAAAATCTTTTGGTATTTCGTTTTTGAAGCAACAAAATACATATTGAATTAAATTTCCTTAAAATCCTTCTACTATTGTCATTATATGGCAACACAGCACCAACGCTTTATTTTTATGCTTTCAGAGCTTAGTTTCTCATCCATAATTTTAACCATAACATTATATTTTCGTCCCTTTTTTATAACTTTGTATATTTTTTTTATCAAGGACTTTTTATTACATGTAAAAACATACGTACAAAGTGTCTCCTCTGTGACATGGTCACTGCCTGTCGCACAAATATAAATTTGTTGCATTACTTGAGTGTCCGTCGACTCTATTCATATAATTTGTATATTCTTTTACTTTTTGTTTTTTTTTTTGTTTTACATGGCGGTTTATGGTAATGAAATTGTTTTGTTTTGTACTTTTATTTTACAATTGTAAAGTGAATAATAAGTTTAGTAAATACAATTTTCTTCATGTTATATATTTTGCAATGATTTTACATTGTTGTAGTAAAAAACAGTACAAAATTAAAAATAAAAAAACAAAAATATATGATACCTATAAAATAATACGATTTAACTGATATTTAAGTTGAAGTTGCTCATAAGCGTCTACAAAAGTAATTTTCGACAATTGTAATTTTATTTGATTTTTTTATTTCCTAAAAAAATGATTCGTAAAAAGGTTATGACGAATATATTTCCTTAAGAGCATTTCTTATTGTATCTTCAAGTTTTTTTTTTTTTATTTTTCTACAACTTATAAATTAATGACGTTATTAAATATTATTTATTGTACGACTGATTGTGTACATTAATTTTGTTATTGTTTAATACTCTTACAACCAGCGATGCCAAATGTGCAGGTTTATCTAAATTTAGCAGTTTTTCGAGTAGTTTTGAAGTTGGATTTTTTGAATATAAAGCAGTTTTTTATATATAAAATAAGTTAAATAAACTGTATTTTTTTTTTTTTGGTTTTTTATGCAGTTTTTTAACTTGAAAATAAGTTTTTTTTTTTTTTTTTAATTTGCAGTTAAAACAATTTATGGCAGGCAATGCAGCTTACAACACTCATACGAGTATTTACTACCCGAGTGGTATGAAAAGTGTAATTTTTTTCCATTTGAGTCTTCATTGAAAAAATTTTCTTTTAATGTACTTTGAAGTTTTAATATTTTTTTCACTTTTACGTAAAAGCTTAATTTTATAAATGCTTCAGAAATGTATTTGCTTACTTGCATAACTCAAATATTGAGCAAGAGACTTTAATCTCTTTTCTAAAGATTTTATTCAAATTCATTAAAATTTTAATTCAATTTTGAAAATGTCAGAAGTTTAATAACAAAAAAAAAATAGATTCTGTAAATCAATACAAAATCTATTTAATCTATCAAAGTACGATTTTCTTAATTAATCAAAGTGTTTTTGACATAGAATACAGCAATAACGAAAAATAGCACGAGTTCAATGCTCACCAGTAATTTGTATTATGGTTTGTGTATTTAACAATGCGATTTTGAACTTCAGTTTTATTTTATTTACATATAAATATAATTATTTTACTCAATCAATATGAATACTATATTCCGCTAACCGACTATTCGCTTATTTCAAGATATTCGTATTCGGATTCGCCAAATTCAAGCGAATATTTCTCGAATAATTTCCACACGCTTTTTAAGAAAAAAAAAACACATAAATTTAAAAAAATTACATAAAATACACAAAAATATTGATATGTAATTATTTTTAATAACTTTTTTTTAATAAAACCCTTTATCACAAAGGGGGCATTATTTCCAATTAAATTTGAAATTAAAATTAATATTTGTTAATATTTATGCAGGCTAAAGTTCGTAAATGTTTATAATCAGAGATATATTAGGTAGACATTGATAACATCATAACATAGAAGCCACTAAACCTCGTCAGTATTCATGTGCAAATGCTTTCACTACTTGTAGTTTAGTAGTTTAATACGCGACGTATTCTATTTGTAATGGTGTATAAATAGAATATGTAATGACGTTCAACGAAGCTACCTGACAAGTAGTGAAAGCATTTGCACATAAATACTGACGAGGTTTAGTGGCTTCTACCGAAAACAACGTTTGCTCTATTCAGCCAGTGCTGTTGAAAATTCTACAAAAGGGATGTATAAATATTAAATTTTTCCTTTGTTGCTCGAAATATATTAACAATGTCTACTTAATATTTTTCTGATTATAAACATTTACGAAGTTTAGCCTGTATAAATATTAACAAACATTAAAAATAACACAGTTCGTAGTAATTTAAAAAAATTACAATTAATATACAAAATTAATATTCGTATACGTATTTGGCGAATATTGTTTGAAATATTCGTATTCGCGAATACGAAAAATTAATATTCGTAACATCAGTAATATACATACATAACTAATATAATCAAGCTTTATTTTCTTTTTTGTAAAAAAAAACAATTAACAAAATTTTTATTTATGCAAAAATATATATGAAAACATACTACAAGTTATATTTATATATTTTTCTAACAAGATTTGTAGTTTTTCTTTAGAGCTGCGATTAAAATTTTTGATCTACCTTGAAAAATTTAAAAGAAAAAACCTTTTCAATGTGGTAATTATTTTTGTTTAATTTAAAATATGTGTGAATATGTGCAGAAGCAACAGAAAAAAATGTTACATACAATGAATATATAATGCAATAAAATAAATATTACGCATTGTAAACTTTTTATTCAGTTTTTTTATTTTATTTATTTTATTTTATTTTATTTTTATTTTTATTTTCGATGTTCCATACACAAGACTTTAAGTCTCATATTGCAGCATGGAGCTCAGTACAAGTAAATACAAAATAACATTTTAATATATAATGGGTTAGGATAGGTATCTATGTAAATAGTTTTTTTAAAAATTGTGTATAAACACATAAAACAAACATACACAGAGGGAAAAAAGCGGTAGAAAAATACCGAAATTGATACCATTTGTTGTTAAAATTTAGTTAAGCCCGTTTGTGCTTAATTTGATAACAGTTGGTATCAATCTTTTAAGAACAACTCTGTATCATTTTAGTACCAACCGTTCTTATTTTGATACCGTATCCGTCTTATTTTGTTACCAATTGTTTTTATTTTGATAACGGACCGTTCTCAATGTGAAACCAATTGTTCTTATTTTGATAACGTCTTGTTATCATTTTATCCACTAATAAATTGATATTTAGATATCTGACTTCTATATCTAAAACAGAGTAATCTTTAACCCCTGTTGAAAAGTTCGATCTCGCAAAAAGATGATATGGTTGACACGTGTATATAATTTTATGCATTATTATCAAGATTCTTACCTTCAAATAGTCATCAAGACACATACCATAAAGTTTGTTTGCGTACAAAGAAACATGGTCATATCTCCTCAGCCCACATACGTAACGAACTATATTATTAAAAGTAACATTAAGTTTTCTTTTGCTAATGCTAATCACAATTGGCAATCACAAGAACTGAGTAATTTTCACATTCCGTTCGCATTATTTCGAGATTGCGGAATCGTATTTCGCATGAAAACACTTATTTACGTTTTCTTTCTACTTATCATTCGAGTCGTCAACAGCCTAGGTGTGTCCTTATAAGAACACAAATTAATCCCCTTTTCAAAAATTTCATTACTTTTATGCGGAAGCATGTTACGGTTACGGTTACAGGACGGGGTTCAAGTTAAAATAAATTGTTCTTCATAAAAATGTTCATGCATTTTATAAACTGTATTAATTGTTTTACTTTGCCGACGTTCTGCTAACCGAAAAGATATGGCGCTGTTATGTAGATTAGCTTGGAACATTATTAATCCTTGTCGGAACAGTTTTACAATGAACAATGACTTACCCTAAGCAAGGATCGAAACTGGGTCCTAAGTCATAGTTTGCTCAGTAGTCAACGCGCTAACCACTTTAGCCTACACTTACTTACAGGTAGTCAAAATTAATGCCTCTATTATGATTCACAACTAAATTGATAGTCAAGTTATTGTAGTCATATTATTGAGGGTACTCACTCGTGGTTGAAAACCGCTCTTGCATCCGTTGCAGATCTTGCAAGTCTAGCTTATTTACATATTTTGTTATCGCATTGCTGCAAACTGATGAAAATAAGCTAGACTTGCAAGATCTGCAATGATTGCAATACTAAGAGTGATTTTCCCTATTGATTACAATTAAACCACAATTTCCACTACCTGTTCTTCACTTAGTTGCCTTCGACAAGCGGTTTTTCGTATTATGATTTACACCAGAATTGGTTGTGAACCATAATACATACAAAACAAAATTTTTTAGTTGTAAAATTAGTAATGGGCAATGTCATTATTTAAATTTTAGAAAAACCTTCCCTAAAATTTAATACAGCCTCTTTTTAACATAATTTTATTATCTGAAAAAACTTTAAATTTTCATTCCATTGAGTGTAGGAGTGATTACTATACTGAACCGTTTCGTTTGCGTGATATGTTTGCGAATTTGATAATTAAAAAGTCTTGAAAACAACTGCTTTAGTTACCGGAACGGAAAAGAGCTCTCACTCAAAAGAGGTAACAACCACACTACTGAATAAAATTTATCGTGTAAATTTTATTGGATTTTAGTAAGAATTTACTTAAACTTAAGGTACGGTCACATCTGGCCAACCTTTTCCCCAAAAAGCCTAACCACTAAATACCAATGAAAATCTTTTTGATTTATGCATTTATTTATTAAGTTAAACAACATCTAATAAGATAAGATTCTATTACATTTTCTAGAAATTACGAGTATGTAGGAAACTATTTAACGTAATATATAGGTACATATCTAAATCAAAAGTGTTTTCATTAGTATTTAGTGGTTACACTTTTTTGTGCAAATGTTGCCAGATGTGACCGTACCTTTAGCAAAGGTAGGGAAGAGGTTTTATGATTTTGAATTCTCACAAAAGGTTTAATTTCTTATAAAATTCTTAAATAAAAGAAACTAAAGTATTGACTTGACTCTATTGACTCAAAATAATAACTTTATTTCTAAGCCAACCGCTTAAAAAATCACCATTATATTTTATCTACAACACATAAAAACGCGCAGTTATACTTGGTTTGCGTCAGTATGTCTGTGATTTAATGCCACAATTCCGAATCGAAATTTGTTTGTTTTTGCTTTTCTCATCAATTTTAAGTTAATTTGTTCAATGTACAATTTGGTGAAAATAATTTTGTATCGCAATTAATGCTTCACATTTTTCAAGTTTGTTTATAAAAAATAGTATGTATTGTGTTTTTTTTTATTTATGTATTTCATAGCTTGCATAATTTTAGTTACTGGATTTTCAAAGTCTGATTAGGAAACCATAAGAAAGTTTTATTTTGTTATTATTTTTGGATTTATTTACAATCTGATTATGTTTTAAACTTGTTTTTGTTTTCTTTTTAGTGTATTACGAAAGTTTACTTAAAAATAGATTTTCGATATTATTATAATGTACGAGGAGAAGTTAACGAAGACTTGTTGAAAATATATGTATATTTGAAGTTATTAGAGAATATGTTGAAAATTTTCAATCGCGTATTTATGCTATATATGTATATTTTCAACATAAATAGACGAAATTTTATATTATTATTACGAGTGTACTTATGTAAGTGCTGTTTCTACAATACATACAGACAAATGAATTGTTTAGAAATTTTGTATCACACAAAAAACCGAGTGGATTTCATAAAAATTTTCTTCTCCAACCAATTGTTTGTATTATAGAAACGGCGCATTAATTATTATTAGAACTATAATGTATATTTGAGAAATTAATAGAAGCAAACCTAAATAGTTTAAAAATTAATTACGTGTATTAGTAATAATAAAATAAAATGTTAGTTCTGCTTCGGCGCCAGTCATTGCTTTATAACAAAGTCACAGTCAATAAAAATTACGTGGAGATTTTGTTATAAGTTCCATTTTGTGTTTTCATATATGTTTTCATCTTGGTTCTTAGAAAAAGATGATAAAAATACTATGATTCTAAAATAAACTCTTGTTGAACTACAAGAATAACCCATCTCTGAAGAAATGCACATGTATGAAAAGTTTACGATTGCAATTTTTGTGATATTCGATATTCAAAAACACTGTAGAACTCCATCAACTAATTTGAAAAATTCAATATATACTTTGGTTTAAGTCAAGAATACCAACACTGTTGCAAATTAAAAATAAACAAAGCATAAGCATTGAATAGTAGATTTTTTCCGGAGTTACTGGTCTAAAAATTTCTACATATAACTACACCTAATTCACACCATAATTATGATGACAACTTTTATACGAAAGGAAGAGGGGTGGAAATTTCGGTTTTCATGTTCAGATGTTTCAGCGATGAAGCTCACTTTTGTTTAAATGGGTACGCAAATAATTAAAACTTCCATACTTGGATGGTGATAATCCTCAAGTGTACGTGGAGACACCGTTACATCCATGAAAACTGACTGCTTGGTGTGCTTTATATGCTGCTGGAATCATTGGTCCGTACGTCTTTAAAAACGATGTTGGTCAGAACGTTACAGTCAATGGGGACCGGTATAGAGCCATGAATAACCATGATGTGTAGGAACTGTGGTTTCAACACACAGCTCGTATCACAATTGATTTATTAAAGGAAACATTTGGTAACCGCATATTTTCATGTTTCGGACCCGTGAATTGGCCTCCAAGATCGTGCAATTTAACGCAGCTGGACTATTTTTTGTTGCGATATGGGGAACAATATTGCCAATATACAGTTATAAATTTTAGAAAAAGTCATCGAAAATTGGACCTCGAGATTAGAATATCTACGTCCGAGCAAGCCGTGGCGATCATATGCCAGAAGTCATGTTTAAATTATAATGCCAGAATTAATTCCAAGTCAATTTAAAAAAGTCATCTTTGTTTCATTCCGTTTCAAAATTGTATACCTCTAAAAATACACCCTATATTATTTATTCATGCAATATAAAATTTAAATTATTCGTATGTAGCTTAATCAGCAAATACAATTTGTTTCGTTATTGTAACATCAGCAGTGAAATGAACTACCATTGTTATGGAAAAAATTCTATTTTAAGAAAATAAACCAATTCAATTCTAGGTGCGCCATATTCCTACAATTCTACAAAACTGCCAATCTGTCAGAAAAAAAAACTCCTACTTTATTTCTATAAGAATAATAAATTTTTCTTTACAAAGTGTACAACTTTTGCCAGTCCGGGTCTAAATAATCATTTTGATTTTATCAGCTGATGATAACATATGCTATTAAGGCTAAGAAGTATTTAAATCGCATTGGTTATGTGTATTTATATCCCACTGTATAGAAATACATATTGCTGCTGGTATTGCTCAATCATGTAGAAAAATGTGTTTTAAAAATTCCAAAAAAATATTGTATAAAGCTACGTTAGCACACATAAGTGAGTACTACTATTAGGAGGGTATGTTCGTTTCCAGAATATTGATATAGGGAACTCAGTAATTGGATGATTAAAAGGACCAATCATTCCTGGAGTAGTACAGGATTATTAATTATTGAATTCCCGATTAGTCTGTTAGATAAAGGCGGCAGAATCTATTTAGGGGCTGTGCACATATTACGTAACGCTCCAGTGGGGAGGGGGTTTTAAGATTTGTTACGGATTGGAAATTTTGCATTGCAAAATTAGTAAAAAGTGAAAGGGGTTGGGGGGGGGGGGTTATAAAATCTCTGAAAACAGCGTTACGTAATATGAGCACAGCCCCTTAGCTACAATGCCGTGGCAACGGTGTTGCGGCAGACGTTTCTATGAGAATGTTAGTAATATCTACAAGTGCAAACTTGACAATGTTGTGAGCTTTATCATGAGAATAAGGTTGCTAAATGCAATGATACGGGCTCTTTTCTTTCTTCTTCTTAGGCAAAAAGAAGGTTAATAAAATTAGACTACAAAAGTATTTGCTGAAGGGCATCACAATTGATGTGGATGTGTGCTAAACAATACCATTGATAATTTATTTTTTTCGGGCTACTTTAGAAACCCGTTTATCGAATGAACATTTAAAAGTGCAGAGAGCTATAGTCCATTTTTATATTCTCGAACAACGAGGATGACTAAACTTGTGGAAGATATATCTGAGTCCTTCCTCATACTTCTTTCACATGGATACTTCTGTGTATATTTAATTTTTCATTTAAAATCTTTATGTTTAGGCGTGATGAAGTATGATCACGACAAGTACATACATATGTATATTTTTTGCCAATCACGTGAACGTGAACGTAGCACATCTCTAGCAAATATTTATAAAAATCCAAACAGTAAAAACATGTTATTACTCCCAATAAATGTTTTTATTAAAAAAAAAACAAGTATCTACAGTTTTCAAGTACTCGCAATATAATTATTTTAACATTTGACATTTAACAAATACATACATATGTATGTACATATATTTGTTAAATATATGCATGTCTGTATTTTTTATTTAAAATAGCCATTGCTATATGTGTGTAAGTACTTATGTATGTATGTATATAAATATGAGCTTCGTTTGCGTTAATATACATATGCATGTACATATGTACATGTATTTATGTTAAGAAATAATTACAAAAAAGTTAGAGCTAGAACTTACCGCGGCGATTAAAGGGTCGCACCCTGACAGCAACTTTGATCTTATCCGTTGACATTTTGCGTATCAAGCAAATACAGTTTGATGATGACGAAGGGTGACAGTAGATGTCAGCGACAGCTAGTTGTAGGGATAGATTTCAGGACTAGTGAGGTGGTGGTTAAGTAGTTGTTGTTTAAGTAATTAACACAACTACTACCAAAGTAATAAGCCAAATGTTTTATTACTAAACGTGGAAATTAAATGGGTAACAAAACTACAGGCATAAAATGTGATAAGAAAGGAAACAGGCTGCCCCAATGGGTGGGTGGTTTAATTTTGCTTTACTGGCTTTTTAAATAGTTAACTGTTATTGTTGTTGCTTGATAAGAAATTAAGCCAAAATTAAGCACTTGGAAATCAAGTAGACACAAGACTGTAAAAAAAATTTACAGAACCACTCGCTAGCTCACTTACTTACGGCTTACATTGAAATTGTACGTGTAAACGCCACTAAGATGAGGCAACTAACTTATGTATGTGTGTATATATACATACATACATATGTACACACGGTAGGTATGTATGTATGTACATATGTATATAAAACACAAATGTGTACTACTTCATTTCAGTAGATATATTTTTATTTTTTTTTTTTATATTATGACATTAAGTAGGACGATAGATTCTGAGAGATTTTCTCTTTTTTAATTATTTTTTTTTTTTTTTTGTTTCCTCTTAAGTTTAGTTAGGTTGAATGGATTTACGAGTTTTTATTTTTATTTTTAGTGTTTCAATGTTGATTTTGTTAAAGTTGTCTCACTGTCTCACTCACTGCCTGACTGGCTCAATTTTTCGTTTATTAGTTCTTTACTTAGTTGGCTTTGTGCCGAATTATGGATGGAGTATTTTCTTTAAGTTTTATAATATTTTTTATTGTTGCATTAAAGTTTGCATTTAAAAATATAGGTATGTATATATGTATGTATGTATATACATATATATAATGTCTTTAAATAGTAGAAACACCCAGTTATAAAATATTCCAATGCTGTGGATATTTTTGGTTTCGTATGGCTTTTTTAAGTAGTATTTTTCAAGAAGATTCTTTTTTATATTTTGTTTGCGTTTATGTATTTTTTGCTCTTTTTTTATTGTTTGTAGGTATGCATATAATTTTACAGGAAGTTGTTTTAGGAAAAAAAAACACCAGACATTTACAGCAATACTCAACACCAGTTAAAGGGAGGGGGCAGTACGATATTGGACTTTAGTTTTAGTCTTTTATGTTTAGCAAGGAATGATTTTCTTACACGCACCTGGTTTAGAATATCGATAAAAGGAAATGACTGTGTGCGTTTAGTTATGAATTGCGATCAAAAGTACAACAAAAAAAAATTCTTATTAACTAGAATATAGGTACCTATAAAACTTTATTCCGAATGAGTCAGTTTGTCGATTGTGTCACGCATATGATAGATTTTATTGAATATTACAGTGACCGAATTGGAAAAAGGAAAATAATGAATATTTTTTACTTTCATATTTATTCCTTAATACAATTTTTCCCATTCATTATAAATATTTAATATTGGTTTTTATTACTAGGTAGGTATTAAGCTTTAGTTATCTTTAGTTGTTAGATATTAAATTTATTATTTTGTGTATTTGTATTTTTTTTTTATATAAATTTCCTAAATACATAAGTTCTAAATACGAACTTCTAAAACGTCATTAAAAAAATTTGTTACGTATGAAGTCGGTTATACCGACTCGGTATAATAGTCCACCCGGTACGACATATCAGTAAATTTTAATCATCATTTCTTAAATCTGCAGTTACACGTTCAAGAAATTGCTTTCAAGTTGAACTCATTTCCAGTTTGTCAAAATTTATGTGAATTGACGTTGTGATGTAGGCTGTAAGCAACATGATAGTCAATTTTATTTTCAAGATGCCATCGTCAAGAAAGAAATTAAAAATTAAATAAAAAAAAAAAAAAACAATAAAATCGCAACACATTACAATTTTTATTCATTTTATTCATTTTTATTTCAAATAATAGGTATATTTTCTTTGAATAAATACAAAAATTATTTACAGCAGCTCTTATCAGCTGTTTACTTGAAAGAAAACTTGAAAGCAAAATTTAAATCAAGTTGGTAGTCAATATCCAAACTTATGAGTGAGTTAGTAAAAAAAGTAATGGTTGCCCTTTCAATGTGTAACACTTTTTACAGTTTGCCACTACCTTTAAAAAGTGGTACATTTTTTATTGCCACAATAGTACAAAATATATGAGGCTTAACATTAATGTATACTTTCATTACTTTTTAACTTTTTAATAATAAGTTTTTTCGCTTAAGCAAATAGAATGACAAGAATAAAAGTTCATAATTGTATAAAAAGGTATTTAATGAAGGTGTAACACCCAATTCACATGATGACTTTTGCGACGTCGTTTTTACTGAAGTCCCTTTTGAAGTTGCTACCAAAATCTTTGTGCGTTCAGACGATGTCTTTTAGTTTCATGTCTTTTTTCCCATTTTTGTTTTGAAATAATGTAAGTAACAAAGATAAATAACAAAAGTAAGAAAAATAATGAAAAGTAACAAAGAGAAATAGAAGAAAAGTCTTGAAAAACACAAATCAAGACTTTTTGTTCACCCCTCTTTCTTCCCTACACCGCTCACCAACAAGCAAAAAGAGACGTCGAAAAAGCGACGTCGCAAAAGTCATCATATAAATCGGGTGTAAAAAAATGGCAGTATCTCACCCCGACTTGATAGTAGAGGGTAAATATGTTGCATATTTTGCCATTTATTGGTGCAACATATTTAGAAAAGAACGAAATCGCTGTTAAATATGTTACATATTTTTAGAATGGGTCACGAAAATTAAATAATGTAGCATAAATGCAACACTTTTGTCAGAAAAGAAAACGCCATAAGTGTATTGAATAATGAAACAAAAATTGAAAGAAAACTTGGACGTGTAACCCGCAAGTAAGTGCGATTTTTAACTTGACCGTTAAAATCTTCGGATAGGTTGGTTGACATTATCTCCATTTACCTTCATATTGAAAGCTGCTAAATTTAATAGGGATTTGTTCTTTAACAACAGACTTTATCAAAATACATATCATAAAAAATATGAAAAGGAATGTATTATTTGCCGGATCATAGATTAAATGCTTTTAAATAAACGCATATCAATTTTAAACTCAAAGGTTTTTCTATTAAATTATATACGGATCTTTAGAAGTAACATTAATTGAGTTTTTTTTAAATTTTCCATTAATAAGTTGAAAATATGTGCCTTGGTATGAATATAATTATTAACGTTCAGTCAGCCATATCATACATACATCGACGTCATTGGATACCAGTTGGATCGAAAATGGTTGCAATTGCTTTTTCAGAAAACAAAAGTTTTGTTTGTAATAAAAGCAGTAAACACAAAAAAAAATGTGCAGAATAAACAAATGTTAAACCTTTCCGGACGGACTTTTTGACATTAAAATACCATATTCTTCATATTTTCTGTTTGAGATCGGTTAAATAAGCCGAAATCGGTTAACAGATTTGTGCACTTCACCCGATATATTTAAGCACCTGCATACGAGTAGGTAAATACATACATACATATGTACGTATGTACACACAAGTTCATTTCAGAATAACTTTTCCAAATTATTGTTTTTAGGAACCAAGATTAACAAGACTAGGTTCCACGATTGCTCTTTTGATATTAATTTTTTTTTGTTTTGATATTAGTAATTTATAATGTTGGCACGTTCATACATACATAATTTCAAAACACATACTAATAGGCTTGTGCATATCATATAACGCCAAATTTATTCAAAGTTCTGAAAAACGCAAGAAGAAGACTATACGATATTATGATGTTGATAATAATGTTTAATTGACACGCTAAATTCCGTTATATACACACAAATAGGTATTCTCAAACACATTCTCACTTTCATAGTTTCGTGTTGTTCCTTCGTTTTCTGGTCGGCCGATTCGTTATTCAATTTGTTTTTTTTTTCTTCTTTTTGTTTGTTATTTTATTTCATTGAGAACAATAACAAAATAAAACAAATACTATAAACACACAATCACAACAACAAAACCTTGGTGATGGATAAAGGACGTTTGTCGTTTCATTTAATGAAGTGGACATTGATTAATAAATATTAAAATACGACAAATAGGTTTTATTTGTTCGTTAATTAATTTTATATGTACCTAGGTATGTACATATGAATGTATTTGGTGTTCCCAAATATCAAATATTTTTTTAATTTATTTCTTTATTCATTACTTTTATGTTAGTTTTTTTTTTTTTGTTTTATTTGCATTTTCATTAGAACATTTTGTCGATTTTCTTTGTTTAGTAATTAGCATTTATTTTCACTTTTAAACGAACTAGGTACTTATGTGTATTTTCGATTTCCTTTGACGTTATTATGTAGTTATTCCAATTTATTTAAATGTGTATTATCTTTTATGTACATATGTATGTTAATAATTTGTTACCACTTCATTCTTGTTTTTTCCATCCACTTTCGCACACATATAATAAACGACTGACTGGAGTGTGTGACTTTGTTTTTTTCATTAGCTGAGATTTTTGAGACGTATTTGAAGATTTCAATGGACAATCGATTTTTATCGCAAAAAAATGTTGTACACTGATTTTAAGTATACATATGTATCGTTTTGAGTAGTAAACAGTTGGATTTTTTTGTTAATTCTTTCGAAAAATTTAAAAAGTTAATTCAACTATTTATCCTTATATTTATTTTAATTCTTAAAATAGTTTGCAAATTTTTCAACAAAAATATAATTTTTCCAGCCAGCAGGTAGAAAAATACTTGATACTAGTCGCCATATTTGTTAATTACTAGCAAAGTTGTATAAAGAAGTATTGTACCTCCGTTGAAAAATAGAGATGGCAACGCGATATTATTAAACGCTACCAGACAGTTAATTTTTCGTAAGGTTTCCTATCTTAACATGATAAAACAGTTAAGATTCCACATATTTGTAAGTCATATTATTTATACATATTTGCAGCTTTATCAGCGTTACTCACAATGTTAACAACAACATTTTTTATAATATCCTTTTAATCTTTTACGATAAAACTTATAAGAGATGAGGGGTAAACTTTATTACATAAATTCCAAATCGTTACTGCACTATCTGCCTACTTCATTTACTATTTTAAAATGATACTGCCTTACCAAAAATATTTAAAATAGTACGAAAAATTCCTATTTCCTGTTAAAATTAAGTGGTTTTATGAAAATATAATAAATTAAATTTAGCCTGAAATTCGGATCTTTTTTTATACCCGGAAGCAAAAATTACCTAATCTGTAATGTTACTTTGAGGAAAATTGAGAGATGAGTATTATTTATGCTTAAATTCAGCTTACATTGAATGAATGAAAATTTCATATTAGTAAGATGTGTTTTTAGGTGGCCGATCAGAGATTTAATTATCTTTAATTTGTGTTAACTACTTTTACTTGAAAGCTTAAGCGGCCAACGTTGGTGGGTTTAATTTAGAGTAATATCGTAACACAACACATGTATAAAAAACAAACAGCTGTCAAAATATAATAAAAGTGCCGCCATTTTTTATTCTTCAGTATGGCCATTTTGCACGACTAAAGCTGGATTCACCCATTCGTTCCGAACAAAATTTTTGTCCGGACAAAATTTTTTTTATATGAAGTTTGACGTTTCTCTTTTTGAGAGTGAGAGAAAAAGAGAACAAATTTTGTTCGGAACATTCTCAGCTTGAATTGGTTTAATTTTATATTTTGTCCGGACAAACTTGAACTGAGCTGCCAATAGGTTAAATGTTTTCATACAAAGTTGAATTGAGTTGCCCCATCATGCAATATTTTAATATTCATTTTGTGTTTGTGAAATATAAATGTGTGTAATATTTTTTGAAAAATATTTAATATATTTAATAAAATAAAATGGAGCTAAATGAATCGATTGCCGAAAAACGTATACAAGAAATGAAAAATTGCTCTTCTTTGCTTTAAAATTTTTTTCACTGCGATTTTTTTTTTTTTAGTTTTTTATTTATTTATATATACTTTGCTAATAATAATGCTTTTTGCATTTCAATTGCCATCAGCAAAAGTAATTTTCTCTTTTCGTCCATTATTAACAATAATCTTTGGAAATAACTTAAAATATGTAGTTTGACACCAAAATGAACAAAGAAAAGTATAATCAGTCACTGCAGTACTGCCACCTTGTGAAACTAATTGATTTTGCTTACATACGGCAGCTTTGATTTTCCGGACAAATATTTCGAAATGAGTGAATCGTGCTGCAGAAAACTCTCAGTAAAAAAATTTTTGTCCGGACAAAAATTTTGTTCGGAAAGAATGGGTGAATCCACCTTTAAGCTAAGCCATCACTTAGAAAAAGGAACACAATAAGCACTCGATTAAATTTATATTCACATTAACTGATTGTAGTTTAAATTTAGCTGATGTTTATTTTTGATGAATTCAATAACATAATTTTGAAATAAGTATCTTAAGCTACGTTCAAATTTATCGAATATTGGTCGAAAAAAACGTGTCCAAGAAAGACACTAATAATTTATTTCGTTTAAATCCAATATTTTTTAATTATGGGTTCGCATTTTTTAAAAACTGTATAAAAAAACTTTTTTGCAGAATAATTAATTTTATTTTGTAATATAAAAATCAAGTTTAAAGACACTATCTGTAAACAAAACTAGTGGTTACGTTTTTTTTAACAAATATTTAATAAATGTGAACGTTGCTTTAAAACACTTGTTGCAAACTATGTATGTACTTTGGCCTTACGCTGGGAACACAATTGGGACGAAAAACGAATTTTTCATTGCCATCATTCGTCATCAAAAATAAAACACATGTCTGCATATAAAAATGAACACAACACCGACCTCGACGAAATTCGTCGTGCGTGACGAACTCTCTGATAGATTTATTTCTATTTCTTACGCCGACGAACGACGAACAAATCAGTACAGAGTTACCTTGTTTTTTTTTAGTTTTCAAATATGTATACAGTCAAATCCCGATAATTCGTAATGGCAAGGGACCGGCCATTTCTTACGAATTAGGGGGGTTTTCGATTTAGCGGGATTTCGATTTAACGGGGTTAAAATAAAATAAATACGAATTAACGGGGTTTTACTAAACCGATAAAAATAACATAAAAACAATTGTTTTTGAAGGATTGAAGTAAGAGTGGATGGAGCAATTTCAAATCGCTCAGCAACGTCTATTTTTTTCTCTCCATTGTCAGTGGCTGCAAAAATTTGTTGTTTTTGTAACACCGACAGAGTTTTATGCGTGCGCTTTGACATTTTTCCTTATTATTCTTGTAACAAACTGATCTTAAGAGAATAAACACACACACAAGCAAAAACTCTCGCACAAAAAAAAAAGAAAACAAATAGGGGTAAACAAAAAAATCATTCTTGCCATGTTTCTGTTGTTTTTATTACGAATTATAAGTGCTAGTTAGCACACAATTACGATTTATAAGAGGTAAAGAAGATTTTATTAAAAAAAAAAATACGAATTAGCGAGGGGACCAAAACGTATGGAAATTTTACGAATTAACGAGATTTTTTCAAGGGACCGACAGTTTATTACGAATTATCGGGAATTACGATTTATCGGGGTACGAATTATCGGGATTTGACTGTATTAGTAAAGCTACCCATAGACGACTTGTTTTTTACATCTGACTTGCCAAATTTTCTACTTCAAAACATGTATGTATGTATGTACATTAGGGGCATAACTTTTTAACAATTTTTTAAAATATCAAAATTGGCATAGCACAGTCCGATAGAGCATAAAAAACTATAAGGGAACGTCAAAAAAGTTCACACACCAACCGCGATGAAGTTTTGAAAATTTTTAATTTTCTTTTTGGTTAAGAAAAATTAATAATATGTTTATTTAAAACAAAAAATAGCTCAAGTATGAAATTTCATTAATATTTAGAGATGGTAAGAGATTATTCCGCAAACCAGAACGTATCTTAAACCTTTTTTAACGAAAAAAAATTAAAAATGAATAAAAAACACAGTATAAAATTATGAATATTCAATATTGCATTTAGTTTAGAAAAACCAATTGGTGCGTGAACTATTTTGGGAAAAATTACAAAAGATTATGATTTTCGTGGTTACTAGGACATGGTTGACCTCATGGTACTATGCCAAAAAATTGGTTATTCCCCTAATGTACATGTCGTGTGGTACCTTTAAAACATTGCTTTTGTAAAACACAAATGCAAATACGTCTGACAGTTTTTCAATTAGAGCGTGTTCAATTTTGATTAGACAAACCTTCTGACATTAGCTGTTTTCATTATGATAAAAAGTATTGCCAGAAATTGCAAAAAGTTTTCAGAGAATTATCTTAATATTTTTTATTATATTAGAAGGATCTATGACAATTATGTGTGAAACAATACCGATGGTCTATACTTTCAATGACTCTGAGACATAACTGGGGTTCAATATCGTTAATATGCCGAAGTATATCATGCTTTAGGTCTTGAATTGCTCTTGGCTTATTTACGTCCATTTTTTTCTTAATATCCCAAAAGAAATAAGTCCAACCGCCGTTGAATTTCTCACGCAGCGTTATTGTTTCGTTGACTGTGTGGCAAGTCGTACCATCCTGTTGGAACCACATATCGTCTATGTCCATATCCTCAATTTCTGGCCACAATAAGTCCGTTATCATCTCGCTATAGCGAACACTATTCACGGTAACTGCTTGGTCGACTTTATTTTCAAAGAAATGACGCCACCAGCCTATAAGCCGCACCAAACAATCAATTCATGATTTTTAGATGCAATTTAATAGCTATAGCACATTTAACTCGATTCATGCCCACCGTGTGCACATGGCGGTCTTAACAGCCTGACATTGTTAACTGTTGATCTGACTGTTATAATTTGTCGGCTGTAAAGTTTCTGTTAACTTTTGACTGTTAATGTTCATGCTTACGTACATAGTAACCAAAAAAAAAATTTAATAATTTCTTGGTTAAACATCGAAGATTATGGATGGACCAAAGTTAATAAAAACTTTACGTACTTATTCAGTCGCACACATTTATTCGAAAGACTTCGTTTAGTCAAGAAGTTTGTACGAAAACTACAAATTGTTCCGTCACGGGAAAAAATTAACATAATTTAAATAAATTTACACACGCACACATACAAACATCATAAAAAGCACACAATAAAAAAAAAATCGAAAGACGTGATCTGTAAAAAAGTACAAAATACACAGAGTACTCGTATCTTATATTTTTGAGTTTTAATAAATAAATAAAAGAAGTAGTCGTACAGTATGAATTAACGTGTGTCTATCCAAAAATCTTTTGTGAATTTCCGTACATCCCGCGCCACATTTTGCCTAAATTTACTACAATCTTCGAATAAAAGGTGTGAGTGCTGATAAATACGAGCACAATAACCAGAAATTAAAAAAATAAAAGTTTATATTTAAACAGAGAGTTTAATTTGTTTTAATACAAACGAAAAAAAAATATAAAAAATTACCTTTTACAATAACGTGGAAGTTAAAAGTTTCTTTTGTACCTGAATTTAACGAAACATAAAGTAAAAGTGTCCTTGAAACAAGTTTGCAACTTGGAGAAGTAAAAAAGTTAAAAATAAAAAGAAATTGGCGTTGCATTAAACAAAAGAAAAGTTTTTATAGCTTAAAAACGGGGAAAATAAAATAATTTAATATTAAACAAAGTGAGTACAAGAGATTTTTCTATTTTTTAAATAAAAATTTTAAGATTTCTTATATTTCTTATGACAGAAAATTGAATGGTAAAAACGTATTGTTTAATATGAAATTAAATGTATGCGGTATTATTCGTGAAAAAAAATGAGATTCCTTCTTGTGCCCCGTAACACAGTGGCAAATATTTCCAAGTTTCGTGTCAAAAATATTTTTTAATATCGAATTATGATACAAAAATAGTATCAGAGTGAAATTACTTCAATGGTATATTTTGATACAATTCATCAAAAATGGTAAAGGTTATTTATTGATTTGCAATTCCCCGCCTGCTTAATTTTCACAATATTTATATGAGAGCCAATAGATACGGAGCCATGTCCGTCTGGCTGTAGATCAAATCGGTTTTCCGAAGCCACCAGAAAAATTGAAGACATGTGTCTTGGACTGATTTTTTAGGATTTGTTTTAAGATGATTCCTATTGACAATCAGATACTGAGGCGTGTTCGTAATTTATTGTGTATATTTACTTAATAATCGGATCTTCTGAAAAGAAGCATTGGAGAAAATATCAAATATTATAGCTGATTTTTTTCGGCCACCCGAATTTTTTGTGTGTTTTTAGAGTGTCTCAACTTTGAGTTGGTGTACCCATTTAATAGCTGATAGTTCCTTTTTGTTTAGTTTGCTTTGAAGTTTCATTATGAATCGACTTAAACCAGAGCAACGCGTGCAAATTGTTAAAATTTTCGATCAAAATAATGTTTCTAATCGTCAAACTCATCGTGCTTTTCGTCCATTTCATGGCATACAGAATCGTTCTTCAGAGCGGCTTATTCGAAGAACACCAAGATCGTGTGATTTAACCTCATTAGATTATTTTCTTTGGGGTCGTGTTTAGTCACTCGTCTACGTCAATAAACCACAAACAATTGAACACCTGGAAATCAACATTCGAAGAGTTACCGGCGACATATGGCTGCAAATGCTGCGAAAAGTTGTTGAAAATTGGTGTTCCAGTTTGCGCCGTCTACGCGTCAGCCGCAGCGGCCACATGGCAGATATCATATTTAAACATTAATTTCATAAAATTTTCTTTCCAATAAAGCCCGTTTCATTGATATTAAAAATACATTTAATTGTTTTATTATGATTTAAACTTGTGTCACTCTATAAAAAACACCCTGTACAGAAGTTTGGTGAAAGGTATATAAGATTCGGCAGATTAGTTGTTCTTATACCCTTCACCAAAAATGGTAAGGGTATTTATAGGTTTGTCATTACGTGTGTAATTTCCACAATATTTCTATGAGGTCCATATAGTATACGAGTATATATTCTGGATCCTTATAGATAGGGAAGTTGAATGAGCCATGTCCGTCTATAGAGTCTATAGTATAGAGTAACGCTTTACGTACGGCTGTCTGTACGTGAAATCGATTTTCTGGAGACTCTAGAAGAGAGAGACTTGGGAGTTGGACTGAAATGTAAGCATTTTTCTACAGATGCTTCGTATTGAAAATCAGCAAAAAAAAAATATCGGTTCTGATATTGAATTATATATACAAATAAATGAAGATGTGTATATACATATATAACCATTACAGAAATAAAATTATAAATACATAAGGTGCCTCAGTAGATTTGAATACGGGGTCAAGTAGAATTAAATATGGTGTCAAGAACTATAATTCAGCACATGACCCATCGTGCTACTGAGGCTTGTTTTTTTTTTTTCAAAAACTGTTTCGAAAATAACTGATAAGCCAAGTAATTTACTGCTATTGGGATACATCACATTCAAAGTAAAATTTAGGTTTTTTGAAGGAATTTCGCCCACCTGGAGTTGTGATGAAGACCACAGTGCTTCGGTGGTGGGTCAAGTTGTAAAACTTAATAATAGCTATTGTAAATAAACAATTTATAAAAATAATGTTTACAAATTCTATCAAAACAAACAAAACTATAATATTTGTAAAGAAAAAAAAAATACATCAAGTTGGATACAAACAAAAAGCATAAAACTGCAATAAAGCTTGAAACAACTAAATATTAAACATTTTATTACAAAACTAATAGTAGCCAGAAGATAATTTCCTAAGCAAACAGCACTAACACAAAAAAATAAAATAAAATTGTGGAATAGTGTTGTTGTCATTAAAAGTCTATCCGTTTTAGCAGAAGGTGGCAATAAAAACCAAAACCAAAACCAAAAAAAAAAACTTACAAAACTTTTTAGTTCGTCGAAAATGCAAATGTAAATTACATGATACATTAATTTATTTAAATTTATAGTTTTTATATTTGCCAGCTATTAAATTTTATTATTAAAAAAAAAAAATTCGCAACTAATAAAAAAGTCAAGGTTATTGTTTGTCACATTAAAATTTTGCTTTGGCCCTTTGCCACTTTAATGCCCCTCACCCTTCACAAATTAACAAATCATAAACTGAAATGAAATGTTAAATTTTAAATGAAGTTTGTCAATAATATGATGCAAAGATATGAAATGAAAAAAAACTAATTAATTAAGAAAAAAAAAAAAAAAACAGAAGAAATATATTTATGTAAATATTTCATTATTGAATTAACTAAAATATGTTTTTGAAATGTGCACAAAATAAATATTCAACATAAATGAATATTAATTTCTATTACCATCAATTTACGTATTCATAACACAGACACGTGTAGATACAAAGAAGAATGTGTAAGCGAGTGAATGAATAGTCCTGAAATATTGTATTTTCTATAATGATATAAATATTTATTATCGTGCCGCCAAATAATATACAAAATATCAGGAAGCCTTGATTTTTTTTTAGTAAAGATTTCGAGAGCCAATCTTTAAAACTTTCAAACGATATAACTTTTATTAAAATCTGACAATTCGCCCAAAATCTATTAAGCTTTGAGTATTAACACTTCAAACACTTCATAGGCTGATATTATACGAAATTAACTGCCTGGCCCACGATGTCGAACGAATTTTTCTTTCGTACAAATTATATTAAAAACAAAAACAATTTTAAAAATTTAGTTTTGGTTTTAAATGTAATTTGTACGAAAGAAAAATTCGTTCGACATCGTGGGCCAGGCAGTAAGTACGAGTATGTAACTTTGTAGGCATCAGTTTATTTCGCTAAAATATTTCGGAGATTATAAGTCCAATAATACGTTAAATCCTGAGTTAAATAAATACTGTTCTTTCAGTGGCTATAAATTCTAAATTCTATAGAAATTCAAATTAACTACTTGAACAATTTAAATTCAAAAAAAAGTAGATTTGTGAAGAATAGACCAGCAAACAGTGCAAATTTACCGGTAGCAATTTTTATTTGAAAAAATTCTTCTGAATAATATTTTTAAAATAATAAATAATTCTACCTGAAAAAATACAGTTTCGCCCGATGCTGATTTGTTAGCAAGTTGTTGTACTTCCTGAATCGAAGTGTGATTCAAATGTCGCGTTAAGCCAAAAAAAAAAACCAAATCGATCACTTCACTATTAATTTCTCTTTATTATGCCACAAATGAGCTGGAACTATTTTGTGCTTGCGCATCATCGGAAGCGCTTCAAAACAATACACATGGCAAGCCTGATAGTCTCTTTTTATAACTTCCCAAAACCCAATACTTTTTGCTAATTACTAACGCTGGCATTTAAAAAAATAGTACATTTTCTAAAAAGTTTATTTTCACAAAATGTTGTTACAAAAAGAACATTTTTTTAAAATGTTTTTTACAAAAAGTACCTTTTAAAAGAAGCCTTCTATAAAAGAAAATTTTTATAACTTGGGGGATACACGTTCAAGTTTTGTTTCAATTTTTCTTTCAATTGTAAATAATTTTTCGCGTTAATTGCTAAGAAAATATATTATTTAAATTAAAAACTTAATAATATTAATAAAAATTGTGATGTGTTGCGATTTAACTATTTTTTTTAATTGTTTCTTTGACGATTGCATATTTAAAATAAAAATTGACTATCAAGTTGCTTACAGCCTACGTCACAACGTCAATTCAAAATAATTTTGACAAAAATTCAGTGTGAAAACAAGAAATTGGCAGCACGAGAAAAAGTAAAGCCAAAGTAACTGAAGCTGTCAAAAATATAACCACAAAACAACTCTTTGACATTTGTAGCTAAGAAATAAGTTTCAAAAAAGTACATTTTGAAAATTGTACCTCTTATAAAAAGGAACAAAAAAGAGTCCCTTTTTTATCCAGTGTGATTTCCCAGAAGTAAAAATTGAAAAAAACACTGGACCGATATGGGTGGGGCTAAGCAAGGGAAAAGTTTAGCCCAACCCCCATGAAATTTTTATTCTAAACACTTCATTTTATGTTGAATTTTTTTAAAAATAACAAAAATGAAATTTTTATTCTAAACACTTCATTTTATGTTGAAATTTTTTAAAATAACAAAAATGTCCGAAACATTAGAAATTAACGAAAAAAAACGCAGTTGATATATGTATGTATGTACATTAGGGGCATAACTTTTTAACAATTTTTTAAAATATCAAAATTGGCATAGCACAGTCCGATAGAGCATAAAAAACTATAAGGGAACGTCAAAAAAGTTCACGCACCAACCGCGATGAAGTTTTGAAAATTTTTAATTTTCTTTTTGGTTAAGAAAAATTAATAATATGTTTATTTAAAACAAAAAATAGCTCAAGTATGAAATTTCATTAATATTTAGAGATGGTAAGAGATTATTCCGCAAACCAGAACGTATCTTAAACCTTTTTTAACGAAAAAAAATTAAAAATGAATAAAAAACACAGTATAAAATTATGAATATTCAATATTGCATTTAGTTTAGAAAAACCAATTGGTGCGTGAACTATTTTGGGAAAAATTACAAAAGATTATGATTTTCGTGGTTACTAGGACATGGTTGACCTCATGGTACTATGCCAAAAAATTGGTTATTCCCCTAATGTACATGTCGTGTGGTACCTTTAAAACATTGCTTTTGTAAAACACAAATGCAAATACGTCTGACAGTTTTTCAATTAGAGCGTGTTCAATTTTGATTAGACAAACCTTCTGACATTAGCTGTTTTCATTATGATAAAAAGTATTGCCAGAAATTGCAAAAAGTTTTCAGAGAATTATCTTAATATTTTTTATTATATTAGAAGGATCTATGACAATTATGTGTGAAACAATACCGATGGTCTATACTTTCAATGACTCTGAGACATAACTGGGGTTCAATATCGTTAATATGCCGAAGTATATCATGCTTTAGGTCTTGAATTGCTCTTGGCTTATTTACGTCCATTTTTTTCTTAATATCCCAAAAGAAATAAGTCCAACCGCCGTTGAATTTCTCACGCAGCGTTATTGTTTCGTTGACTGTGTGGCAAGTCGTACCATCCTGTTGGAACCACATATCGTCTATGTCCATATCCTCAATTTCTGGCCACAATAAGTCCGTTATCATCTCGCTATAGCGAACACTACTCACGGTAACTGCTTGGTCGACTTTATTTTCAAAGAAATGACGCCACCAGCCTATAAGCCGCACCAAACAATCAATTCATGATTTTTAGATGCAATTTAATAGCTATAGCACATTTAACTCGATTCATGCCCACCGTGTGCACATGGCGGTCTTAACAGCCTGACATTGTTAACTGTTGATCTGACTGTTATAATTTGTCGGCTGTAAAGTTTCTGTTAACTTTTGACTGTTAATGTTCATGCTTACGTATATAGTAACCAAAAAAAGAATTTAATAATTTCTTGGTTAAACATCGAAAATTATGGATGGACCAAAGTTAATAAAAACTTTACGTACTTATTCAGTCGCACACATTTATTCGAAAGACTTCGTTTAGTCAAGAAGTTTGTACGAAAACTACAAATTGTTCCGTCACGGGAAAAAATTAACATAATTTAAATAAATTTACACACGCACACATACAAACATCATAAAAAGCACACAATAAAAAAAAATCGAAAGACGTGATCTGTAAAAAAGTACAAAATACACAGAGTACTCGTATCTTATATTTTTGAGTTTTAATAAATAAATAAAAGAAGTAGTCGTACAGTATGAATTAACGTGTGTCTATCCAAAAATCTTTTGTGAATTTCCGTACATCCCGCGCCACATTTTGCCTAAATTTACTACAATCTTCGAATAAAAGGTGTGAGTGCTGATAAATACGAGCACAATAACCAGAAATTAAAAAAATAAAAGTTTATATTTAAACAGAGAGTTTAATTTGTTTTAATACAAACGAAAAAAAAATATAAAAAATTACCTTTTACAATAACGTGGAAGTTAAAAGTTTCTTTTGTACCTGAATTTAACGAAACATAAAGTAAAAGTGTCCTTGAAACAAGTTTGCAACTTGGAGAAGTAAAAAAGTTAAAAATAAAAAGAAATTGGCGTTGCATTAAACAAAAGAAAAGTTTTTATAGCTTAAAAACGGGGAAAATAAAATAATTTAATATTAAACAAAGTGAGTACAAGAGATTTTTCTATTTTTTAAATAAAAATTTTAAGATTTCTTATATTTCTTATGACAGAAAATTGAATGGTAAAAACGTATTGTTTAATATGAAATTAAATGTATGCGGTATTATTCGTGAAAAAAAATGAGATTCCTTCTTGTGCCCCGTAACACAGTGGCAAATATTTCCAAGTTTCGTGTCAAAATTATTTTTTAATATCGAATTATGATACAAAAATAGTATCAGAGTGAAATTACTTCAATGGTATATTTTGATACAATTCATCAAAAATGGTAAAGGTTATTTATTGATTTGCAATTCCCCGCCTGCTTAATTTTCACAATATTTATATGAAAGCCAATAGATACGGAGCCATGTCCGTCTGGCTGTAGATCAAATCGGTTTTCCGAAGCCACCAGAAAAATTGAAGACATGTGTCTTGGTCTGATTTTTTAGGATTTGTTTTAAGATGATTCCTATTGACAATCAGATACTGAGGCGTGTTCGTAATTTATTGTGTATATTTACTTAATAATCGGATCTTCTGAAAAGAAGCATTGGAGAAAATATCAAATATTATAGCTGATTTTTTTCGGCCACCCGAATTTTTTGTGTGTTTTTAGAGTGTCTCAACTTTGAGTTGGTGTACCCATTTAATAGCTGATAGTTCCTTTTTGTTTAGTTTGCTTTGAAGTTTCATTATGAATCGACTTAAACCAGAGCAACTCGTGCAAATTGTTAAAATTTTCGATCAAAATAATGTTTCTAATCGTCAAACTCATCGTGCTTTTCGTCCATTTCATGGCATACAGAATCGTTCTTCAGAGCGGCTTATTCGAAGAACACCAAGATCGTGTGATTTAACCTCATTAGATTATTTTCTTTGGGGTCGTGTTTAGTCACTCGTCTACGTCAATAAACCACAAACAATTGAACACCTGGAAATCAACATTCGAAGAGTTACCGGCGACATATGGCTGCAAATGCTGCGAAAAGTTGTTGAAAATTGGTGTTCCAGTTTGCGCCGTCTACGCGTCAGCCGCAGCGGCCACATGGCAGATATCATATTTAAACATTAATTTCATAAAATTTTCTTTCCAATAAAGCCCGTTTCATTGATATTAAAAATACATTTAATTGTTTTATTATGATTTAAACTTGTGTCACTCTATAAAAAACACCCTGTACAGAAGTTTGGTGAAAGGTATATAAGATTCGGCAGATTAGTTGTTCTTATACCCTTCACCAAAAATGGTAAGGGTATTTATAGGTTTGTCATTACGTGTGTAATTTCCACAATATTTCTATGAGGTCCATATAGTATACGAGTATATATTCTGGATCCTTATAGATAGGGAAGTTGAATGAGCCATGTCCGTCTATAGAGTCTATAGTATAGAGTAACGCTTTACGTACGGCTGTCTGTACGTGAAATCGATTTTCTGGAGACTCTAGAAGAGAGAGACTTGGGAGTTGGACTGAAATGTAAGCATTTTTCTACAGATGCTTCGTATTGAAAATCAGCAAAAAAAAAATATCGGTTCTGATATTGAATTATATATACAAATAAATGAAGATGTGTATATACATATATAACCATTACAGAAATAAAATTATAAATACATAAGGTGCCTCAGTAGATTTGAATACGGGGTCAAGTAGAATTAAATATGGTGTCAAGAACTATAATTCAGCACATGACCCATCGTGCTACTGAGGCTTGTTTTTTTTTTTTCAAAAACTGTTTCGAAAATAACTGATAAGCCAAGTAATTTACTGCTATTGGGATACATCACATTCAAAGTAAAATTTAGGTTTTTTGAAGGAATTTCGCCCACCTGGAGTTGTGATGAAGACCACAGTGCTTCGGTGGTGGGTCAAGTTGTAAAACTTAATAATAGCTATTGTAAATAAACAATTTATAAAAATAATGTTTACAAATTCTATCAAAACAAACAAAACTATAATATTTGTAAAGAAAAAAAAAATACATCAAGTTGGATACAAACAAAAAGCATAAAACTGCAATAAAGCTTGAAACAACTAAATATTAAACATTTTATTACAAAACTAATAGTAGCCAGAAGATAATTTCCTAAGCAAACAGCACTAACACAAAAAAATAAAATAAAATTGTGGAATAGTGTTGTTGTCATTAAAAGTCTATCCGTTTTAGCAGAAGGTGGCAATAAAAACCAAAACCAAAACCAAAAAAAAAAAAGAAGAGAGGTGTCTTAGGACACCCGGTTATAGCTTTGCTCATTTTTTTTTATAAGGAACGAAGGCGAATAAGAAGAAGTAAGTATGTACATACATATGTATGTACACATAATATTTTCGGTTTTTTGTTAAAGTTGAAATCAAAATAAAAAAAAGCAATTTCGTTTCTTGCAAGGCGAATATGATGTAAATTTGCCAAATTGTGGTGGTTTTTTACTTGCATACACACATTTGTACATATACATACATATATATACATACTTGATAAATTCTGATATATTGCAGATATTATAGTGATAAAATACAAACGATCACTGAAAACAAACTTTAATTAATTAAATAATAAAATAAATATTTCACATACATACATATGTATTCATATGAGTATATTTATTGTTTTGTTTTTGTTATTGCGGTTGAATGTGAGTAACACACTATATATGTACATACATACATATTTTCTCGTCTTGATTTTAAAAAACAACAACAAAGTCGCTTTTAAAGGATGAGCTAATCAAAACAAAAAAAGAAAAACATAACGGGAATAGTGTCGATTATTTATCTTACGAAAAATAAAATTCAACCCCTACCGCGCCATAAATAGCAAAGCTATAAAAAAACTTACAAAACTTTTTAGTTCGTCGAAAATGCAAATGTAAATTACATGATACATTAATTTATTTAAATTTATAGTTTTTATATTTGCCAGCTATTAAATTTTATTATTAAAAAAAAAAAAATTCGCAACTAATAAAAAAGTCAAGGTTATTGTTTGTCACATTAAAATTTTGCTTTGGCCCTTTGCCACTTTAATGCCCCTCACCCTTCACAAATTAACAAATCATAAACTGAAATGAAATGTTAAATTTTAAATGAAGTTTGTCAATAATATGATGCAAAGATATGAAATGAAAAAAAACTAATTAATTAAGAAAAAAAAAAAAAAAAACAGAAGAAATATATTTATGTAAATATTTCATTATTGAATTAACTAAAATATGTTTTTGAAATGTGCACAAAATAAATATTCAACATAAATGAATATTAATTTCTATTACCATCAATTTACGTATTCATAACACAGACACGTGTAGATACAAAGAAGAATGTGTAAGCGAGTGAATGAATAGTCCTGAAATATTGTATTTTCTATAATGATATAAATATTTATTATCGTGCCGCCAAATAATATACAAAATATCAGGAAGCCTTGATTTTTTTTAGTAAAGATTTCGAGAGCCAATCTTTAAAACTTTCAAACGATATAACTTTTATTAAAATCTGACAATTCGCCCAAAATCTATTAAGCTTTGAGTATTAACACTTCAAAGATGGTTTAGTCTGATATTATACGATATTAACTGCCTGACCCACGATGTCGAACGACAAATGTAATTTGTACGAAAGAAAAATTCGTTCGACATCGTGGGCCAGGCAGTAAGTACGAGTATGTAACTTTGTAGGCATCAGTTTATTTCGCTAAAATATTTCGGAGATTATAAGTCCAATAATACGTTAAATCCTGAGTTAAATAAATACTGTTCTTTCAGTGGCTATAAATTCTAAATTCTATAGAAATTCAAATTAACTACTTGAACAATTTAAATTCAAAAAAAAGTAGATTTGTGAAGAATAGACCAGCAAACAGTGCAAATTTACCGGTAGCAATTTTTATTTGAAAAAATTCTTCTGAATAATATTTTTAAAATAATAAATAATTCTACCTGAAAAAATACAGTTTCGCCCGATGCTGATTTGTTAGCAAGTTGTTGTACTTCCTGAATCGAAGTGTGATTCAAATGTCGCGTTAAGCCAAAAAAAAAAACCAAATCGATCACTTCACTATTAATTTCTCTTTATTATGCCACAAATGAGCTGGAACTATTTTGTGCTTGCGCATCATCGGAAGCGCTTCAAAACAATACACATGGCAAGCCTGATAGTCTCTTTTTATAACTTCCCAAAACCCAATACTTTTTGCTAATTACTAACGCTGGCATTTAAAAAAATAGTACATTTTCTAAAAAGTTTATTTTCACAAAATGTTGTTACAAAAAGAACATTTTTTAAAATGTTTTTTACAAAAAGTACCTTTTAAAAGAAGCCTTTTATAAAAGAAAATTTTTATAACTTGGGGGTTACACGTTCAAGTTTTGTTTCAATTTTTCTTTCAATTGTAAATAATTTTTCGCGTTAATTGCTACGAAAATATATTATTTAAATTAAAAACTTAATAATATTAATAAAAATTGTGATGTGTTGCGATTTAACTATTTTTTTTAATTGTTTCTTTGACGATTGCATATTTAAAATAAAAATTGACTATCAAGTTGCTTACAGCCTACGTCACAACGTCAATTCAAAATAATTTTGACAAAAATTCAGTGTGAAAACAAGAAATTGGCAGCACGAGAAAAAGTAAAGCCAAAGTAACTGAAGCTGTCAAAAATATAACCACAAAACAACTCTTTGACATTTGTAGCTAAGAAATAAGTTTCAAAAAAGTACATTTTGAAAATTGTACCTCTTATAAAAAGGAACAAAAAAGAGTCCCTTTTTTATCCAGTGTGATTTCCCAGAAGTAAAAATTGAAAAAAACACTGGACCGATATGGGTGGGGCTAAGCAAGGGAAAAGTTTAGCCCAACCCCCATGAAATTTTTATTCTAAACACTTCATTTTATGTTGAATTTTTTTAAAATAACAAAAATGAAATTTTTATTCTAAACACTTCATTTTATGTTGAAATTTTTTAAAATAACAAAAATGTCCGAAACATTAGAAATTAACGAAAAAAAACGCAGTTGATATATAACTGAAGCAGTTCAAAGAGTTTGTCATACTGACGTCATCTTAATCATTATACGAAGTAGATTAATAATTCTGTCAAGTAAAGAAGTAATAAAAATCAACTGTGAAATAAATTTTAAAATCAGGGAACATCTACACAGAAAAAAATGAATTTAGCATTTAATTACTAAATTCATAATCCCATTTACATTTTTAATTGAAATGGGACCTATCACGAAATTTGTAAAACTAACAACCACAATTCGTAAATAAGTAATAGAAAAAAAACACACGTATGAATGTTATTGTAAAAATCAGACAAAACCAAAAATCAGACAATGATATTAATAAAAGCAAAGAAAACATAAATAAAACATAAAATTTAATGCAAACAAATATTTGTTAAGAAAAAAAATCTGCATATTTTTTTCTGTGTACTGGCTCACAAAAAAAATTTTGTTTTAACCCATGAAAAATTGTCTTCGAGTCAGAGAAAATTCGTGGGTTTAATTCAATGATCTTGATGAAGAGCAATTTATTTAAATTCCAGTTCGATTCATCATTCATGTTTCATGTTTCACCTA
Source organism: Lypha dubia (assembly GCA_947311025.1). Classification (NCBI taxonomy): domain Eukaryota; kingdom Metazoa; phylum Arthropoda; class Insecta; order Diptera; family Tachinidae; genus Lypha; species Lypha dubia. The sequence continues at coordinate 56,867,868 of OX371264.1, forward strand.
AATTGAACCACTTGGGCAACCATTGAAGCCACGACTCCTTATTCCTTATCATTATCATCATATTTTTTTGCTGGTTTAATAAATTTGTATAAAGATACATACCTAAAAGTTTTCAAGATAACAATTTTTGTTAAATTTTGAGAAAATGGGAAAAATTTTTTTTTTCATTTCCTGTACAAATTTGTACGAAATCAGCTTTCGAAACAGATAAAATTAATCAGAAAATTTTCAAATAAAGGAAGGAGTAGTTTTTATTTAAAATTTATTAAAATTCAAAATGGAAAAGAAATTTTGAGTTATAAGTATGTACATCATTTGTGCATATTTCTCTCTTTCTTTAATAATAAAAAATACTTTTACAGATCCATGAACACTTTATGGGCAAATCAAGTGATGCAAATTTTATTTATAATATTATGCGTTTTAAGCTTTTAAAATCACTTAAATAAAATTTTATATAAAAATATAAAAACTACTATTGAAATGTTTGGACTTAAAATTGTGGATTTTGCGTCCCAAATGTTTTTGACAACTTTTATAATTTTAGGCAGTAAATGCTGAGTTTCTTCACAATAGTCCGGTGTCATGTGGAATACACCTAATGTGATGCGATATATGTACGTATGCAAATAAATGTGGTGCCTTAGAATGTTTATCGTTGGTTTAACTAGTTGGCTATTTTAATCAGGTGATATTTTAAGCTTTTGTTTATTTGTTTTGTCGCTGCAGATCTAAGAAATAATTACATAAATTATGTCATTAATATTAATAAGCAGTTTTTACATTGTATTAACAAAAGCATTTAAGAAACAATGAAACTTCCTAAGAATAATAATAGAAAAACATATATTTTACATATTAAATAAATAATTATGTATGTAGTTAAAATATGTAAGTACGTGTTTATGCAGAACTTGTTAATAGTTTTGGTTAAATAATAGAATAAACTATTAGTAAACTATTTCCTGATCTGTCTCAAAAAAATAAGCAATACAATTTAACTAAAACAAACAACAAGTCTTTGTCACAAATAAATTAAAAAAAAAAAAACAACTTAAGCCTATTAACCTCTTAATATGAACAGAAAATATAGAACAAAACTATAAAAAAATTAATACATACTAATAATAAATATACATACATACAAAATACTTTTAAATAATAAATATTCTATATCCACTAAACTTCACAGCAGGTGATCAGTTCTTTGTTATAATTGTCTAGACTTTGTTATGTTTTTATAAATTTGTTATCTCCAATCAGCGCAATATAAATCTTAGAACATTTTTAATTTGATAATAATAGATTTAACAACAATCATGTAGTTTATTCATGAAATTTGGCTTTTTATGTGTTATTAACTTAATTGTTTGATTGTCTGTTTGACATGAAATTTAATATCCGAATGGAAGTGAGTTTATCAGTACATTTCCGTACCTAACCTAACCTAACATTCGTAAATTTATTATGAAATAAATTATTTGGAACTGTTTATTAGTTTGTGTTGATTTTTATAGGCCAAGTTTCGAAACGTACTGATCAGAGAAAATTAGACATTGTTAATATTTCAAACACTAAAGAAAAGTTTTCATCTCCAATCGTGTATTCTGAAATCTATATGATGTTGATTGTTAATGTAACATTTTTATTAGTGCGCACTGTTCGATTCTCAAAATTCAATGTAAGATTTAATATATGATAGAACATTTTTTTTTTACGTACGAAGCATGATTCATTAAACTTTCCCATTTTCAAATACATTTTAATCTACACGTATGATGTGTGCAGACATTTTCAAGGGAACACTACTTGATCACTGAAATTGGAAATTAAGTTTGACCAATTTTGAGCGAACATTATAAGATATGAGGGACTATAAAAATTTTCCAATGTGAGGCTCATTTTCGGGGAATTTATAAGGCAGGTAAAATATTAATGTACCATCATAATTAGTATTTATATTTTAAATGAAAATGTGATTTTTATTTCGCTTGAATTAAATTTTAACAATAATAAGAGAAAAACAAAACTAATTTAGAAATCATGGCCACTGCAGCTGACATTGAAAGTTCTCTAACTACTCATTAAACAATTTCTAAAAATCGTTTTTTGCTTGCAGTTGGATGCCATAAAATCGGTGGCAAGTTGTTCCTTTAAAACATTGATTGTCGAATGAACCGGTTTGCTTGCAGTTTAATCACTTTTTTTTTTTTTTTTAAATCAGTACATTGATTTTCATGTAATTCTTTCTTTGGGGATGTTTGCAGCATGCTTCTCTTCTATTTAAATTTTTTTAAATTGGGTAGCAAGCTGCCCGCATATTAAGATGAGAAGCCATATTGATAAAGACGAAAGATCTGTTACTCAGTTATTGGTCACGTTAGAAAATAGCAATATAGCAAATAGCTTTATTATAGGAATGAGCCTACTTTGACTCATCTGCCTTGGTTCTATATTTTTCTGTCGAACAACTATTTTTTTTTTTAACAAAGCATTTCCTGTGTCATTGAAATATTGAATAAATTTGGTAGGCTTTGAAAAATCAATTTAAAAAAACATTTCCGTATTACTATAGAAAAACCAGAAATATGCATTAAATATGCAATAAATATGTTAAAATAAGCATATAAGAATTTCTAAAAAAACATGAAATTGTTTACCTAATTATGGAGGTATGTAAATAAGATACAAATAAAAAAACCAACAACGAAAATAAAATATGTATGTTGAACTTCAAAAAATTCAGATTCCCCCTCAGCAAAATCAAAAGGTGTTCGATTAGTTTCAGCTAAGGAAATACTAAATCAAACTAATAATAAAGGAAATATTACAAATAAAAATCAAATAAATATTGGAAATTTATAAAATATTAATATATTATAACTACCAATTAAAAAAATAAAACTTAATAAAACTAAAGTTAATCTTACTTCTTAATAAATAGTTTGAGCAACAGCTCGCAAATCTCTTAATAAAGCATAATTTGAATTAGAAGATCATCCAGCAATTATTAATGTATAAACTTCAAAAAATTATCACGATTGCTAAATTTACATTATGGAGCAGTATGTTGCATTTAAAAGTAAACAGTTTACTTGATGTTTACACTGTACAACATAAAAAATCATTTAAGAAAAAAAAATTATATTAAAAGTGGATAGATATTTTGAAAGTTTACTTCTGGACTTCATTCAAGAGAGAGTTAAAATTGCCTTTTTCATATTTTTCTATTGATCCTTCAGTTGAACACTCGTTGGTAAAACAATTCGAGCAACATTTTCTTCTCCTTAAAAAAAAAGTGTAAACACTTCTCTTAAACAGCGATATAATCAGATGCAGAACCCTACAGAAATATTTCTCATAAAACTTTACTTAGAACCCTTGAAAGATACCTAAAAGCTAAAGACTCAGCTTTAATGTCACAAATATTTCAAAACTTAAAATCTGTTTGAGTGTTTATTTTCTTAAACGGCACCCTTCTTTCTTCTCCCTTGTAATTCTTATTTGTAACGTATAAATTGAGTTCAGTATTTTTGTATAAAACACAACGAGGAGCATTTTTCTAGGTCTTGGGTGTGTAGGCATTTTAGTGCCGCTATTTAAAATATGAGGAAAGTTCTACTTCAACAGCAATTTACCGAGCTAAATTATTCTGCAATAGTATCTGTCATAAAATCCAAAGAATCATTCCATATTTAAAGTTTACTTACTCTAATTCATCATACACTAAAAAAAAAATCAATCCATTGTAGTGAAATTAATGGCAAATTTTCTTAAATCAATTTCGAATCTTTTAACTAACGTACGGATTCTTTAAGCGCTAAATACATAATTTTAATTTTAAACATTATTTAACCTGATTTGGGGTTTATATCATGCCAAAATAAATTCTAGTTCAAAAACGCTACAGAATTGATTTAAGGTAATAATTAGAAGGTTTCGAACTGCTTGTGCGATTACTGAGGATTATTTAGTATAGTCCTGCCTGATCCAAACAATCCACGTTCAATATTACCATGCATTCAACCGAAAGCCGTTCACAGTTCTTTATCTGCAAATCAGTCATTAATGGCCTTGTGGCTCATCCTTGGAAATTCCCGCTAAGCGCAATTTTTATATAAGATTATCGTCATTTGACGCTGTCTTTTAAGTTCAAAAGACGTCGCCGTATCTTGAAAAGCAACTTCACCAGAAATTTTACACTAATTAAAAAAAGGTTATTTTCGACACTGATTTACACTAGCGGAACTAAGGTATTTTCCTGTGGAAACTATAGCCCCCAAAGTGTGTCGAAAAAGTGTTCAATGCAAAATAAAGTGTATAATTTAAAAAAATTCTGGAAAGGGGCGGAGGCTAAAATTTTCCTAGGAGTGGAAAGCAGCCAGACTCTCACAGTTTTACAAACCTAAAAACAGTAAAACAATCTGGAAAATCAATTTGAGAAACGCTTTTGGGTTGTTTGCGAAATTCTTGCGATAATAATAGCTGTCGTACGAATTAATAGTGAATTGATTAAGCTCTGATTAGATTTTGGATTTGATCGGTCAATTGGTTTAATATTTACTTAAAAAAAAAAAATTATTCGAAAACTTTATTGTTGCAAATACTCAAAATCTATCGGATCGAATCATTTCATCTCGGTTATCTCAAGGTCATCTAGCCGAGGTCAATTCCAGAAGAATATTGCGATTTTATTTTTTTTAGCACCCAGGGGAAACCCCAACTTAAGCAATGCATTGTGCCAGAACTAAGAAAATAAAGCGTCTAGAAAAGATAAATGGTGAAATTTAGGAGAAATGGCTTAATACTTTTACAAATGTTTCTTAAGTAGACACAATAACTGTATTAAGCAGCGTGAGGAGGCATTTTATTAATAGTTTTACTTGATCGACGATTCTACTAACCAACGAAGGATGGGTCTGTGGCGTACATTAGCAGGAATCAGTTTTAATCTATTCAGCCAACAACACCTTTAGTTACGATATGATAAGCCATTCTCTATCTATGAGAAGTTACATACATACATACATAAATGCACACATTTACACGGACTTCATCGTAAAAATATACTTCCTTCAGTAATTTCCTATTTTGTGGAGCGGGAAGTTAAAAAAGTATAAAGTTAAATTAATTCCGTCGAACTTCAGACCTGCCAAGTGGAACAAAGCAAAGGAAAATCTTGTAAATCTTGAAACTGGTTAATAAGGAAGAGTTGTATACGCTCTCTCTCTCTCTTTCTCTCTCTTCGCAGAAAATCCTGCTTCCGTTAGTCTTAAAATTTTGGAGGATGAATAAGTTTTTGCACCAGCTGAACCGTACCTTAACCCTTCTTTATGCATATTTCTAACAATTTCTTAATACACCGTTCAGCAATTTTTATCTGGTTGTATAGAAAATTTTTTATAAAAATAGTCACACTGTGAGGCATGCTTCGACATTTTCATTCAAATGTTTATTATATTTTTTTTTAAGTTTTATTCGATTTTTTTTTTCGTTAACATGCAGCCATTTAAAATTTAAATTAATAAAAATTTATTTACCAAAAAAAAAAAAAACCCAGCAGCATTATTTAAGTATTTAATCAAAACAATTGATTATGCATGTTTTTTACTCTCACTCTCGTTTTATAAATTTTGAACTTGATTGTGAAACTGTTGCTGCTGTTGCTGGCAATTTTCGTGTTTACTATAACGATTAACATTGTATATATGTATGTACAGTGTAACCTCGGTTATCACAACTAATAGAAATTTCGGGCTGATGCGAAAACAGAGGTTTATTTGAAAAAAATTATGTTGAATTTTCAAAAAAATTAATTTATTTAGTTAAAATAAAATAAAAAACGGAAAAGTATTAAAATTATATAAAAAAAATATACACTCTAATCTTAGTATTAAATATTTTTGTGTTGCGATTATCGATTAATTACGTTTATCGAGGGTTGCGTAATACGAAGTTAAAAAGTTCAATTTATTCACAAAACTTACATTTTTACATTATTATTTGACAAAAGTATTTGATCAAATGATCGCAGAGCCAAGTTTTTGATTCAATTTCTCTCAAAAAAAAAAAAATACAGAAAGAGGTTACCAAACCAAAATAGCCGTAAAGGTTCGCTAAAAACACTAAACGCGTTAATGACGTTTTCTTTTCTGAAGAAAAATCCCTCTAACAACTGGTAAATTTTTCATTATCACAATAAGACGTAAGCAGCACTGTTTTATGATAAGCTGCTGTCATCCGATAACGAGAATGTTTCCAGCAAATCTTCAGTTAAAATTCTTTTAGTATTAATTTTTGTTTTTTAACATTTTTAACAATTTTCTTTTCTAAATTTTCCGTTTAAGCAAATAAAATCACAAGAATAAAAGTTCTTACTTGTATAAAACGACTTGATAGTAGAGGGTCAAATATGTTGCATATTTTGCCGTTAATTGGTGCAATATATCTAGAAAGAAACGTAATCTATTTTAGAATGTTGCATAATTTTTAAAATGGAACACGAATAAGAAAGTAATGTAGCACATTTTGCCAGAAAATAAAACGCCCTAAGTGACAAAAAAAGCGCCAAATGAAATAAAAGTGGCTTAATAAAACGACATAAAAATCTCAAAAATCTCCAAGCCAAACTATAATCGCGAAAACAAACAATAAAATGAAAAATAAATCATTAAAATGCCGAAATAAAAATTGCTAAAATGAACAACATATTATGCGGCACGAACGTGCCATTGATGACATACGACTTGATTTAGTGGAAAAAGTGCTCGAAAATTGGGGTCATCGAATTCGTTCCTGCAGAAGAAGTCGTGAAGGCCATTTAAATGACGTTTCATTTAGAACTTAATTCTATCGATTGTATTTCACATTAAATAAAAAAACACTTTTCATATGTAAATTAAATAAAAAACTTTTGAATTTCCTTAACAACAAGTGTGTTTTTTTTAAAGAAATCATATCACCCTTATTGGAAAACCTTTTATTTGTTATGGAATCATTATGTTCATTTTCTCTAACATAAAAGACTTGTCATTGGTAACGTTGTTAAAGATGTAGAAGCCGCAAACTTCTTACTATTTCCATTTACAACCTTCAATTAATATTTTTGGATCATTAACATAAAAATTGTATTATCGATTAACATTTGAAGCAAGATGCTTCGCCATACAAAATTTTGAGAGCGAAGCATGAAAATTGCTGTCTTCTCTAAATTTTATCGGAATTTATCGGAAGTTTATCTGAACTAGATGCAAAAAACACAACAAAAACTTAATTAAAAGTGAAAAATTTGATTAAAACTATAAAGATAAAACAACAATGGACACAAAAAATATGTTTGTGCCTTTTTAAAAATGCGTAATAATTTTAACTTATTTCTTTTTTGTCTATTTTAGCTTTTATTTGTTATTAAAAAGATAACTGTCAAATCGAAGCAAGTACGTGAGTCGTGTGAACAGCTAGATTCATAAACAACCTTCAGAAAGCGAAGCAAGTGGCTTCATCTTGTCGTGTGATCATAGTATAAGTATACCCGAAAATTACGAACTTGCTGCAGCTCACTGATATTAATAATATAAATGAAGTTGAAACTCACTTGCAATCGAGTTACATGAACAGCGACGAAACACTTGAAAATAAGGATGACAAATATATTAAATTTTACTTTTTGTTTATAATAAAATTACACTACTTTACACTGAAAATGTACATTTGATGAGAGTTAGATTTCCTTATGCATTTTCTTCCGCTGAATTTGAAAATCAATTTTAAATTATTTTTTATGGAACAGTTTTTGAGATATTGTATTTTTTTTTTAATTTTTTCGACCTTTTTTCACTTGACAAATCATATCTCGAGCTATAAATCTGGAAAAATAATAAAATATTCGGAAAATATCGGATTTTGATTTAGTCACTCAATTGCTTATAACTTTGTCATTTTTCGGTCGATTTTCTTCTGGGTGGTCTTACTTCTTACACAAAAGTATCATCTTTACGTACATGAAGAGAAACTAGTCGTTTTTTTAAACGATTTGTACTTTTCCGTCAGCATAGAATCACTGTAAAATAAGATTTTTTTGAAAATGTGCCCTATTTTCATCGATATACTTTGAACCGATTTACCAATCAAAGATCCGAATATGCACATTTTTTCGTCATCTCAATACGTTGCATTTAAGTACCAAGAACGACATTTCTAGCTCGAGATATGATTTGTCAAGTGAAAAAAGGTCGAAAAAATGAAAATATTACAATAGAATATTTATTTGTCTGTTGGTAGCGTTTTTTCGACAAATATTTGTCAAGTGTAAACGCTCCATATGAATTTTTTGTGGACTCGACCGATCGATAATGCTGAAATTGTACACGACAAACAAATGATTTGTGACCTTCAAATCATGCATTTTATTTATTTGTTTAGCTTTTCTTCCAGTAAACAATTAATAAGTGAAATAAAATCGGTTATTAGTGGAACGCAAGATAGATTTTTTACGTCTAAAAATCAAGCGATCGACATCGTTCGACATCGTGAGCCAGGCAGTAAGTGACAGATATGAAGTTTTATTTCAGTGCTGACACAGCACGACACGGCACGCACACGTGAACATCTTTAGTTGCCTATAATTAGTTAAAATATTTTTTGAAGTTTCAATAAATTTTTTGGTCCATTTTATTAAACATATAATGACGTTGATGTTTTTAATATTTTATAATTTATTGTGGTTGTGTGTGTATGGTTGTCTGCTTGCTGCCCAATCAAGCATTTATCCAAATCAAGAGCCAGACTCCCTTTAACTATGTATGTATCTTTAGCAATTTGTTTTGATAATGAAAACTCGTAATTGTTTGACAGTATAAAAATTATTACGCAATTATTTAAAATTGTTATGTGAAGTGTTTTCATTTGTACGAACATCAAAGATTTTAATTTTAAAGATCGATAAAGAAGATGATAATTATCTATATACGAATATGTTCATGATGATGATGATGAAGTTAATTAAATTATTTTTATTGTGGATGCCAGAGAAGCTGAATAAATAAATTATAGCCAAGCAAATACAATAATAAGCTTTAATATTTTACCTACGAATATTTATTAGAAAATAGGAAATTTTATTGTAGGAAAAAAAAAGTTAAATGCGAATTTGTAGTAAAATTAAATAAAATTTATTCATGTTTACTTTTTTAATTAGCACATCTTCTTCCAATGATAATTATTAGCGGTTTTCCCCAAAAAGGTAGCAACTACGTTAAAAAAATTGTGTTTTTGTTTTTGTTTTTAAAATTTATTATTAATTTGTATGTGAGAGGTTCGTATGAGTGTGTGGTATATTTATTTATTACAAAACTGCAAACGAGTTCTTTTTAAGGTGATAATTTTTTTTCTAAGAATATCTAACGAACGTCTACTAAAATATATTATTTTTTCATTTGTAACTCCTAAAGGAAATTGGAGCTAACAATAAATCTTTGACTCGTTTAATAAAAGTTGTCAGGTTTTTGTTTTCTGTTGTTTTTTTCGGAACGTTCTCAAATGCATGTCAAATAATGAGTATAATTTGTTAAAATTCTAATTGTATTTGTGTCTTAATTGTTGATGCAAAACAATTTATTTTGTTATTTAACTGTCAGATCTGTTGTGTATTATTAACGTTTAAAATCATTTCACAGTCTTAAACTAATTAACAAATTACTTAATCATTATTAATGCACAATTGATAACAAATGTTTTATAACTTTATGTAAAACTTTTGAATATTAACATTTTCATTTCAGTTTGAAATATCTCAATATCTACATACATAGATATACGGATAGATATGTGGACTATTGTCATTTTTAGTGAACGTGCTGAGATTTAATTTTACTCACTGATTAATAAAAAATTAAGATTAATGCCATAAATATTGAATTCGTAATATTTAGTGCGGTAATTGCCTAAAGGTGGTGGGAGATCTTTATATAAAAAATGCAAAAATATTTTCTTTACTATGCTAAATATGTATATGCAAAAAAAAAATCAATATTCAATTGAATGCTCTTTCCTGTGTATAACTTTCATAACCTTTTAATAATTTTCGTTTATTTTTAAATGTTTCACTTTTCACAACTGCTACATTACCTGCTACATATTATACAGGGTGTTTTTTATAAAGTGTCACAACTTTGAGTTGTCATTGCTGCTTTATTTGAGCACCCATTTAACAGCTGATAGTTGCTTTTTGTTAAGTATGCTTTGAAATTTCATTATGAATCGAATTACATCAGAGCAACGTGTGCAAATTGTTGAAATTTTTAATCAAAATAATTGTTCTATTCGTCAAACTCATCGTGCAGCGGGCGCTTCAATTGATTTAATCAAAGAAACTTTTGATGATAAAAATTAATTTCACGTTATTTCGTGTGATTAACCCCTTTAGATTATTTTCTTTAGGGTAAGTCACTTGTCTACGTTCATAAACCATAAACAATTGAACACCTGGTAATCAACATTCGGCCGCAAATGCTGCAAAAAGTTTTTGAAAATTGGTGTTCCAGAGTGCGCCTTATACACGCCAGCTGTAGCGGCCACATGACAGAAATCATATTTAAACATTAATTTAATGAAATTTTCTTTCCAATAAAGCCCGTTTCATTGATATTAAAAATATATTTCCAGTATAGCTAGAAAGCTTAAATTTCGTACGCAGGTAGGTCCTGATGAGAAATTAACAAAAAATATTTTTTAACGGGCATTTTCCATCTGGGGCGACTATGGTGCCCCTTCTTTGTATAGGGCACTTCCAGTATAGCTAGAAAACTGAAACTTCGTACACAGGTAGGCCCAGATAAGCAATACACATAAATATTTATACAAAAACAACTTAGAAAAAAGAAGTGAGCTCCGCACAAAAACACAAATGTGAAAATAAGGCCAAGTTCCTATTCAAAATATTTCGGCCGTAAAAAGTACTGAGATCAAAATATGGACCAAGTTCTTGACCTGTAATCTTGGCAAAATTTGTTTGCCTTTCTAATATGGGAAAGAATTCTTGGAAAAATAAAGTTCGTAAATATTTATAATCAGAGAAATATTAGGTAGACATTGTTAACACATTTCGAGCAACAAAGGAAAAATTTAGACATGCCTTTTGTAGATTTTTCAACAGCACCGGCTGACTTAGCCTGTATAAATATTAACAAATATTAATAATAAACAGCTCGTAGTAATTTAAAAAATTACAATTATTATACATACATAAGCTAATAATCATTTGTGAATAATAATTTAAGGAATTTTGCTTAATAGTGGATAGTAAACCTAATTTAATTTTTCTGAATAACACTGTTAGCCTTTAAGATAAAATTTGATTTGTTATCATTTTCAATTGGACAACAAATGCTATACAACTGACAATAACTTAAGTAGATTAATTATTTGGCAATAAGATGTCTGCATAAAGAAGATTGATTTCTGAAGGTTCTAATTATTAATCAAAGAAATTTTTAATTTTTCAGGCTTAAGTTCGTTTTCTCTAAATATAATTTTGTTATAAATTATTGTTCAATTTATTTTGCCATGAATAAAGCTGAAAAAATGCGCATTAAAAAATATTAAAAATCAATTATAAAACCTTGCATGCCTATATTCCGATTCAAAATAATTTCTAAAATTGTGTTTCTATTGTTTATGTAGCTTAATTGATTTTCAATGTCATTAAGAATCCAGACATATCATTTCAATAGAAATAGACATACATGCGTACATGCATATATGTACATATATGTACATATGTTGTGTATGTCTGTGTGTTAAAAAACATGATCATTTTATTACTCAAGATAATTTTTGTCAAATATACATTTTTATTAATATATGTACATAAATTTATAAATTTTATAAAAGTAATAGCTGAACGCCCCGCCCCGGCTTCGCACGGGAGATACATATTTGCTTTTATAAATTTCGATTTAAACTTAAAATGATTACTCACTGACAGCTGTCAATGTGTATGCGTGTATGCGCTACAACGTGTATTTACCATGTGTATGAAGTCAGCACACAGTATCCCGCTTGTCCGCGGATACATTCCATAAGTCATTATATCATTATGCACAAAGCAATGACCTATACTTGCTCGGCAATACCTACGCAGTGCGTTTGAGTGACGAATTTAACATGGGGTTGTCATTGGAAGTATACAATCGCCACCCTCTTGCTTACATTCCGTTGACGAAAACAGTGACGAATATTCATCATAGTTTTCATTCACAAAAATATTATGATGAAAAGAACACTGAAGCTGGAGTTAAATAACGAACGGTTTCGTTAACGTTGGATAATCAACGTAAACAATAGAATATGACAGAAAAAGAATTTTGCTCGCTTGCTTATATACGATCAACGAATTCATATAATATATTGGTACACCAAGTAGGTACTGGCAATTGTGAGTGACGAATTTATTACAGAAAAAACGTCAATAGCAGTTTTGCCGAACAAGCGGGATACATACCGCACACGCTCTCAGATATAGAGGAAAGGGATCTCAATATGCCATATTGGCTGATATTTGTTGGCGTGCAAAAAATTCATTTGAAGATTTACCTTGTAATTCATAAACGATTCATAAAGTTAAAGTGCACAATAAAACCGGTTTTCCCATACAAAATTCGAACATTAACGCCACCATAACTTTAAGAATCGTTTATGAATTAGCGGGTTAGATATCGAAAAATGGACAAAGCAGATGCAAGTTTATGACGAAGAATAAGAGGATTGCGAGGATTCAGTTAATAATGATGATAAATACAACTGTGGCGAAGAGCTTAACACTTCCAGTGATTTTTCTCATGACAATTAAGATATTTTAAATACATCGGAAAAATGTGCACTTGTCAAAAAATAGTAAAAAAAACCATGAGGGTAATCACTCTTGGTTGAAAATTGCTCTTGCATACGTTGCAGATCTTGCAGGTATAGCTTATTTACATATTTTGTTATTGCATTGCTGCAAACTGATGAAAATAAGGTAGACTTGCAAGATCTGCAATGATTACAATACTAAGAGTGATTTCCCCTAATAATTTTAGAGACTTAGGCACAATCAGATTGGATTGGTATGTGCACAACAGTTGTTCAGCTTTACCTTAGCTACAAATTTGCTTAATAATGTTAGTGAAAAATCAGGATTCACTGGAGTTTATAATAAAAAAAAAAATAGTAAAAAAAAATTTTTGCCAAATGCCCTAATTTTGTAAAACGCATCACCAAAGTGACTTTTATAGCAAAAAAAAAATTCAAATATTTAAAAATTTATTTTCGTTTTTCATACAATATCATCACTGAACAAAGAAATTACGGCATTGCTTAGCCTTCAAAAATTTCAAAAATTTTAATGAAAACAATGAACAAAATTTTGAAATATTTGAATTTTTGTTATTGCTTTCCATATAAAAGTCACTTCGGTGATGCGTTTTACAAAATTAGGGCCAAAATTTCTGCAACAAATTTGCACTAAAAATCAATTTTTTTTGGGAAAAAAAGTATTAACGAAATTTGTTCGGTGGACTGTTAGCTATATTAATGCTAAGTGAAGTGTAGTGGACGTCTGAATTACCTGTTGTCAAAAAAGGACGACATCTTTTTCTGAGTTCCCACTGCTTTTCAGAATCTTTGGAGCCCCATAAAAAAAAAATTGTTCACTAATGTGGCCAAACTGATTATAAGGTCTTACTCCCCTTTCGTAGTAGAGTCGAACCTATAGTGTCACATTCCGAAAGTCTTCATTTGTTGCATAGTGTAATCAGCCATCATATATAACTCGATTCCGATCAAAAATCGTTAGAACCCAAAAAACGAATCAAAATTATTGTAATCGAACCATTCTTAAAGTTCAAAATTCATTTTTAGTCAATAATAAAAACATGCATATTTTTACAACATCAGCAAAATAAGATTTGCATGTTAATAAAAAGGCTTAATGTGCTCTTTGCTAATAGAATCTGAAGACTGTAAATCTAAGAAAATTGCAATAAAATTACAGAATTAAAATCATTCCGATCGGAATGTGTGACATTTTAATCAGTAAATCAGTTAAAGTAAAAACATACAAAAATTACCAATTTTTTTCTCGTTTGAGCCCAAAGAAAGTATGTTCATTTATCAAATATTAGTATATAAATAACAAGTACCAAAACTACCGAATTTGTCCATTTTACCCATTAAAAGTAACCGTAATTATCATCCATTAAAAGAATTTCTCGAGAGAAAAAAATAACAAAATTAAAAAAGTACAATAAGTACACAAGCAAATGTTTTCTCATTTCAGCTCCCGAAAGTATGTTCATTTATAAAAAATGTATAATATTTTAGTATAAAAAAAAAAAATTACCAAAACTACTAAAGTGGCTTATTTTACCCAATAAAAAGTACCACATATTCTAATCAGGGTCACATGCTATCCGTCTACCAACTTTCAACTAAATCTGTTGAGCAGTATAAAAATCTCCAAAAACATCGTTACGTACGTAATATGTGAACATCTTCTTAAAATTAATAACATCCAGGTAATTAATAAAAATATTATTCTACTTCCACTCATCTGTCTGCCTAGAAACATGTACTCGATATGTGCAAATAATTGCAAATATAAATAACTTTTATCATTAAACTCACAATCCATTAAAAGTGGAATTCAAACATTTTAAAGTTTTTTTTTTTGTCAAATTTAAAGCACTAAAAATAAAATTTAGCCGTAACCATCCTCTAATCAAAAAGATATTTAGCGTACGTTAAATTTTTCATAGATTTTAATTTAATTTTGTATGTCTTCTTTTTAAGTACTCGTACGAACATACTTGCATACATGATCTGAATATTTTTATATGTTTAGCTAATAAAAGACAAGCACGTGGGAATAATCGATAAATATACGAAAATGCAAATATCGACGACAGATTCTTTAAACTGTTTAAAATGCCAAACATGTGTTTGTTTGACGTAAACGAAAATACAACTCTTTATTGTTATGAACAAAACGGTATAAAACTAGAATTTATGTTTATGACTCTAGTATTTTAACAAATATATATGGGGTGTTCATATCAGTCATATTGTCGATAAGATTTACAAGCCGCCGCTACTTATAAATAGCACAAGAATAAAAATATGTGTTTGTGTAACTGATCTGCCCGCAATGTTTATCAGCTGGCACAATTATGACATAGCACACTACTTTATGACGGGGTGTTCACACTTGTCATATTTTGGTGTACTATAATTTTATGACATATGACTTTATGACTGAAGTGTGAATATCCCAATTGATGTGCTACGAATAATTAGAATTCTTGAGTTACAATTGTAGTAAATAAAATGAAGAACTGTTACACAGAAAGAAAATATAATTCCAAACGTATTTAAAGTACGGATATTCTTGACTCAAGTTGATTTTAATACCGGACTATTTACTCCCTTAAAAATTAATTCAATCAGAAAAGAAAAATTAGCTTAAGAAAGGCGATTTAAGACGAATATTAGTAGCTTTAGATTGGATGCGTTCAACATAATGAAGCATACAATAAAAAATGTACACATCAGACATCAATAACAAATGAAAGATTTTCGTGCATATTTGATTATTCACATTGATTTTTATGATCTAATCGTTTTTGTTCAAAAGCAAAAAAAAAACACTGGTTTACGCAACCGTTCGTTTCAAACATTCAGTTTTCTTCACTTGTTGTTTTGTGCTAACATGAATGTTCTGACTGTGTTGCCAAGTGTATTAAGCTCATTTTGAATTGAAGCCAACATGTTGTTAGCGGAACAAGTGTTTTATTCAGTTGTTAAAGTAATTTTGTACTCGTATTTATAAATAATTTTTATTTATATATTTATCACAGTTTGAAACATGCACACATACATATTTATACTTTTGACTTCCGAAATCAAATTTTCCACCAACAAAATACATAGAGTTGTTGTTTTTCTTATTTCTGCATATGCCTTATATTCATTGTATCATGCAATCAGATCATGCACATTCGCATCAAACGGTCGAAATGATTTACACTTGTTAATGAATTTTCTGCTTGTGCATAAAAAGCGAACGAGTATAAAATTGAATAATACTTGTTTGTGTTGTTCTTAAAATTTAACGTTAGGGAATATGAATCATACTATCATACTTGTTGCAGCTCACTGGTACACATTTCTTTTACCAAAATGTAAAATTTTATTCGAGTAAATACTCAAGAATTTATGTTTTTGAAAAAAATATTATTTGTTATGGGTTAGCTAATCAATGTGCATTTCGTCGGTCGGTAAATACCAACTCATCAGTAGATCTTTACCATTCATGTTTGGAGTTGGTATTTAGCTACCAATGAAATGCACATAGATTAGCTAATCCATAACAAATAATAATTTTTTTAAAAACATTTCATTTAATTAAAATCAATCCCTAATCGGGATTAATTATGCTATCTTTTTATAACGAAACACAATTGAATTAATATTAATAATACTTGTTTCAAATTTAGGTTTCTCCATTGTTGGTATTGTAAGACATCTCCTTGGGCAACTCAACCACATTAGTATAATAAAAATTAAGCATTCTACATTTTTAACATATATCTTCTCTATCCTATCCCCCATCCCTAAGTTATGGATGGCACAATGCAATGAATTAGTCGGGGTCATCCGCT
Organism: Lypha dubia; assembly: GCA_947311025.1. NCBI lineage: Eukaryota > Metazoa > Arthropoda > Insecta > Diptera > Tachinidae > Lypha > Lypha dubia. Next base: position 56,884,562 of record OX371264.1, read on the forward strand.
AAGTGCTGGTCCGACAAAATAAAAATTTTTAATCCCAACTCGTAGTGAAAGTAATCCTTAAATATTTAAATTTAGCAGGAGTTTTTTTTTTTGTGTGCATTTGGTTTAATATAATTTGCGTTTAGTTTAATTTAATTGGCGCGAAATCAGCGAATGCAATAAAATAAAAACGAATAAAAAATTTCTGCTGGTTATAAAACAAATGAAAATTATTTAACTTTTAAAACACTCATATTTCAAACACATTCCTGAGGGATTTGTGATTGCGTTCACAATTTGCTTTGCTATTTAATTTTTATTTTTTTTTTCTTGAAAGTCTACTACATGATTTTTGTTCATTCCTCGTATTAAAAAAATTTACGTTATCAAAAGGTTTTTAGTATTGATCAAAAAATAATTTGTCAGCTCATATTTCTCTTAAGAAATGCACTTCAAACTAAAATAAAACAAGTTAATAAAAATTAAATTATTAATTAGAAACTCATTTGTCAAATGGTAAACTGTTCATAAACAAATGATATCAAGATTGTGTAATTTATTTCTTTCAGATGTTACACTTTCAACACTATTTAAGGTGTGTGCGTGTTTACTTGACATTTGCAAATCATTATAATGACCGTTAACCGAACACCAACCAAAATTGTTTTGCAAAAAATTATATTACGAAAAAAATTTCCCTCCTATCGCAGATGATCGCCAAAATAAGATAATTACGATGACCACCAATGTTGCCAGCTGACAATATTATATGCTGTTTAGCCGGAATTTATTTTTTAAATTTCTCCTACATAAATTAATAAAATATTTGCATTTAAGTTGTAATAATTCTATTTTTGATCTTCACTACAACTGTGGATTGAAATGGTTTCGGATGTTACGTGTTTTGAGAGTTTTAGTAGGTGCGTTTACTGGCCATTGCTCGGTTAGAGCGAGAACTAGGATATGGGAAAATGGCACACCGGATTTCTGTAGGATGTGTGGGGATTAAGACCAGCCAGAAGCTATAGAGCATATCATATGTCATTGCCCAAGGCTGCAACGCCATAGGCAAAGATGTCTGAACAGATGCTTCCATGAGGGGATTAGTGATATCGCGAAGTGCAAACTTGAGGATATCAGGGGCTGTATCATGGGAATTAAGTGGCTGAATGATTGATAATAAGGGCTCTTTGTTTCCCCTTGGGCAGTAAGGTGACCAATTGGTCAATAAATTGAAAATGAAGGGAATCACAATGAATCCAATTGGGTCTCCGAGTGGATGTGTGTTTCACACTACCGTTCCTAACCTAACTTAACCTATGTGAGACTCAGATACCTAAAAAATCTGAAAACTTTATATCACATAATTTTCGTTATCTTGCAGTGTACGTTCGCTATGTATTTGTCTAGTAGCTGTAGAAACCGATAGGCACATTTGATCCTGAGCAGTATCAGGGTTAAATTCAAAATCTGGGCACACTATTTGCAATTCGGATTTCTTTAACTTTGATATCATTATCGATTTAATTGCTTTTAGAGATATCGATGAACAAATATCAGTGAAATTCTTATTGCTGGTAACTTCAGTGTTTGCCACGCATATTGGTTTCGACATTCGATCCACAAAACAACAGAAGGCCAATTTTTTTTTGTGGTGTTCGCCACGCACATCCTTCTGGAGCAATAATTCGTGTGTGTACTCTGGGTAAATCGGATTATTACACCGTTTCCGCTTCGTTTTTGCTTTCAAAGCTATGCTATGCCTCACAAACAGCTACGATATATTCAAAATAAAATTTATGAAACGGCTTGTCGAAGATAGTTTAAAAATTTTTATTTTTTGGAAACATATTGTAGGGAAAGAAAACTATCATTCCATCTAAGTAAACTCTCTGATTAAAACTAAAACGGGTTCAGTTAAGACGACAAAACTCTGCAGTCCGATCCAGAAAGCAGGCATTCAATATTTGGCGAAATTTTTGCTCAATTTATTTCATTTTTCAAACTCTTAAGGGCACTTACACTGTCAAAATGCTTGACATCAAGCATATTCAATATCTAAATTTTTTGATTTTTCATAAAGCATCGTCTGTGTCACACATGCAAACAAATTTTCACTCATACAACTTTAAAACACTTGAGGTGACTTTATTATTTCTCTCGACAAAATCATTGAATTACCTTCACTTTTTCACAAATTTTATAAATTATTATTATATATTGAAAATAGTTTATAAAATTTTCCTGAGGATGCTAACAAATTGTTAGCGAAATATCAAAATATATATAAATATAAACAACAATATATATATATATATATATATATATATATATATATATGTATATATATATATATAATAGGTCTCTTGATTTATATATATATATCAAATCAAGAGACCTATTGCTTAAAGAAAACATTCTAATAAATATAAAAAAAGGTCAAATAAAATAGTATACAAATTAATAAAAAATATTATAAATAAAAATATACTCGTATATAAAATAAATTTAAATACATACATACATACATATATTTACATATTTTTCTGATATTTTTATTTAAGGTCCGTGCATGTGTTTTTTGCATTAGTTTCACTGATATTTCCAACCCAATTTTGGTTTCTTCCAACACTGATATGGTCTATAACCTGTCTTATAATTAATTAAGAAAAAAAAAAAACAAAACTTACACATGCGAGTCTGTCTGTAAGTTATTGACGATTATTAACATTAATAAGTTTGATGCTGGTTGTAGAAACTATTCGTTATAGTTTTTTTTAATGTTTTTATAAGTGTTTTTGGTGATGTTTTTTTTCCTTTGGGGGCTTGATTAAGATCTTGATTTTGATGTATTGCATATTTTTTAGCATCTTGTTTTTTTTTTTTTTTTTTTTTGATAAAAATAAATGCAGATGATTTATGTTTCAAGTTTAAAATATATTTTGCCTGTTTTTCATTTTCTTTTTTTTTTTTTTTTTCTTGAAGGACATTCAATTATTTCCTTTTAGGGTAAGTTTTAGTTATCAATTAACATTCAACGAATTTACCAGGGAGCAACTTTTGCAATTTGATCGAACTCTAAACTGACATTTTTGAAAACAAAAGCTTTAAAGTTTTTGTTAACAAAAATAAGTATAAAAATACAATTCAATTGCAAGTATTTTATTGCCAAGGTTGGAGGGAAATCATCAGCGATATTCAGTGTTTGGTGCAAATGACCTTGCGAAATTGCAAATGCAAAATTTCGTATCTGTCTGATAAAAAATCCAGCAACATTTCAACGCTTGAACGCAAAAACAGAATTTGAACGCGATCCACTATCGCGATATTTATTGAACATATAACATGCAATATTGATGGTTTGCGATCCATATCGCAAATTACGCTACAATGTGAAATCTGAATCGCGGATCGCGGATCGCAAATCGCAGGCGTTTTTTGGTTTTCTCCCATAGGACAAAAATCCATCATTCCATTGAAAGGGATCACGATCCAAGTATCACGATATATATTGAACGTGTAGCATTGCCCTAAGCGGTAGTACCCTTCTTTTTATGTCTTCTTTAGCTTTGCCTAATCATTCCATAAAATAAAACTTGTCATAGAGGTCATTTGAAGCCGAAAGCATCTGATACTCAAACCAATTTAAATAATCAAATTCAACAAAATGAGTGGGTTCCAAATAATAAATATTGTTTTTGTTTTTTTTTTTTGTTTTGGAAATAAAACAAGATTAAATTAATAAATTTAAGCCAAATATTCATAAACAAATAAATGATTGAATATATTTGCAAAAATTTGTAATATTTTTTTATTTCTTCTTGTTTGTTTTAATTTGGACCAAAACAAATATTTCGAAAAATATTGTTGGAAAATATAAGTCATGGTTTTTTAGCGCGCGCACACACACACTCCAACCTAAATGTGGCTGTTAAGATTTGCATTTTTTTTTGCTCCTTCTTTTTAAAATTCAAGGTCAATTTAATCATTTTGGTAGATGTACTCAAATTTTAATGTATGTATGTATGTATGTATGTATGCATGTGCATTTATCTTGCTATCCAGCGAACATATTTTAATTAACCGAGCTATTTAAAATTCCCTTAAACATTGGGTGGTGTTGGCTGAAGTGGTTAGCGCGTTGACTACTAAGCCAACAATAACTTGGGACCTGGGTTCAAACCCTGGACAGAGCAAGTCAATCACCATTACTAATTTCTCTAATATGCATTAGTGTGACATTGTATTAATTGTTGTCGGACTATTTAAGTGATGAAGGCTAAAAAAACTGTTCCGACAGCGATTGAATTGATTAAGTGCTGAAAACATAGAACTGGTCACTAAAAAACTGCTCCGACATCGATTGATGCTGTTCCAAGCTAATGTACACAACATCGCCCTCCTTCGTCGGTTAGTAGAAATATAGGCGAAGTAAAACAATTAATTAAATCCCTGCTAATACAGCTTAACAGAGTTAAAGCGTCTAATTAACACCAGAGACGCTTCATTTCTGCTATAAGAAATTAACATAACGCGCAAAGCAGAGTTGTGAAAGAGTTAAGTCTTCTAAATTTTCAGCATAAATATTCTCTCCCCTATCCCTCTCCCTGAGTTCCGGCACAATGGACTGCATAAGTAGAGGTCATCCCCTGAGCGCTGGTCCTAATTAAAAAAAAGAACCTTATGTGAAGGTCTTTGGGTTAACTTATAACAACTCTATCACCAATTACAAGTCATAGTTAACTAAAGACAGCAAATTTTGGACCTGACATGTTTAGTAAAATATCCGGCACTTTTCTGCTAACTTCTGATTTCACAGTAGTTGCCATCCTTTATGATTTACTGATTCGAGATATCTCTCTGATCTTTATTTTTATTTACATAAAGTTAATAAAATACATACATACATATTTCTCTTCTAAAACAGAAATAATTGTCCATGAAAATTTCGTTATTACTTTTAATTTTAAAAGTTTGGGACAGTTGCTAAATTTACAAAGGAGTTGTATCATTGTATCGTTTATCCAAGTACGATAGTGTAAGTTTGTTATTGATAATCTAAAAATGAATTGCTGACTGATTTGGTTAATTTTGGTCTTAATTTATTTGTGAAAGTCTAGAGAAGGTTTAAAAGTACTTTTGGTACGTTTTTATTTTTGGTACTTTTTTTTAAGGATTTTGATGTTTTGAAGTGTTAAAAAGGCGTAAAATTTGTACTTTTGGTAGGTTTTGTTTTTATTAGATTTTTTTTACATTAACTTACTGCGTACTGGGGACAAAATAATGAAAATCTATCACTTTTGGTACTGGTATAACTTTTTATAAAAAAAAAAAGAAGACAAATTGTTTTTACAATAACGTACATTAATATAGTATACTTTCTTGGGTGTAATATGAGGAAAAGCAGGTACTTTTGGTGCGTTTTGTTTTTAGTAATTTTTGTTTTTTCATTAACATGTAGCGTGAACGAAGTCACGGGTAAAATCAAGTTTACATACATATAAAAATTAGATGCAATTTTACATCTTCATTTCATATGTGTTGCAAAAATCGTATTTTATACGAGTATTATATACAATTTATGCGTTAAATTGAACAAACATTTCGAAGGAGGAAAAAAACCCTAAAAATTAAATTAAATTAAAAGCAAAATAAATTTATTGTTCAAAAAATATGGGATTATTTTGGCTTTTTCAATTGACAACTTGTGGTGATATTTTCTGTATTTTTAATCATTTTTAAATTTGGGTGCTTTTGCCAAAAGAAATAAGAAATGTGAATTAAAAAATTTGAAATGCCCTATTTTTTTAACCATTTTTATTTTTTAATTTGCAGTTTTTTTTTGCCTTTCATTTGTTCTATTTTAAAGAATGAGCAACTTTTCATGAAGCTCAAATAAATTACATTGAAATAGTTTGATACCAAATCATGATTAATTTCATATGAAGGTCGAGTGTTTGCTGGGTTAACTGATGTTTATTTAAGTTAATGAGCGCCCAGCTATCAAGTAACAATTCGAATTAGCTGTAACTTAAGCATTTGTTTTCTATTTTAAGATTTTGGAGTAACTTTATTGTTAATTTAAGCCTTTTTTGTGCTAATAACCAAGTTATTGGTAGTTCATGTTTAACAATTGTTAATTGAAACCACAAACAGCATCTGAACAAAAAACAATAAAAAAATTCCATTTGTTTTTTTCGTTTACCTTTTGAAAACAGCTATGGGTCAATAGTATTGCATTTGGTGTTTATTGTTTGTGCATGATTGTGGCCGAGTATTTCTGTGTGTGTCGCCTGTCTATTTAGTACGAAAACTGTTAATGAATCTTTTTATTGGCACTTAATGATAAAGTGGCCCGAATATATTTTAATATTTCTGATATTATTACGAATAAACGTAATTATTATTCGAACTTATATTGATGTACCTGTGAGAAGTAAAATTATTTAGGCTCAAGTTCAGTTTTATTGAATTAATGAAAATTCAAAATTACTAAGAGTTTTTTATGTTGAAAAATATTATTATTTATATCCAATCAGTTTTTTTTTAGCAGAACGTATCAGTACCGACTTCAAGGCCACTACACCTCTCATCAGCGTTCAATTGTCCATCTTTACAATTTTCGTAAAGTGGATACTAATTGGGAAAGAATATCAACTATTTAACCAGTTTTCAACAGAAATAGAATACGAGAATTAATAATATAAATAAAAAATATATTAATTCAGCTTGGGCACGAGCTACATACCCTAATAACAAGGGTCACAGTAAAATGTGAATTTCCCTAATATATAGAGTAAAAAAGACATGTGGCACTCGGGGACTGCCGCGGTAAAGCTATTGCACAGCATTTTTTTTACCAACTTAGGGATTTTGCACATATTACGTAACGCTGTTTTCAGAGATTTCGTAACGCTTTTTACTAATTTTTCAGTGCAAAGTTTCTAATCCGTAACAAATCTTAAACCCCCCTCCCCACCGGACCATTACGTAATATGTGCACAGCCCCTTATGCAATTATATTATTACGTTTTGTTTAATAACTCCTTTGTTATTCTTGCAATACTGTATGTTATTGATATCAATATGATAACAAATGTTAATCAATAGCATACTTTAGGGGTTAACATACATTGTGCGATTTAAATACTTAACAAGACAAAAGACTTAAGAAACAAACTTAGTGCCAGGTTTTTTCCTTTCAAAACAATTGACAGATTTTTGGCAGATTTTTTCCAGGTTTTTTCGTTTCAAAAACAAAAGACTTAAGAAACAAATGTTTAAAAATTTTTTGATTCGGTCGCCTCAAAGCCCGCGATAGAAGCTATGCAATAGTTTAAAAAAAGCACAACAAAAACGTTAAATTACAAAGTAGAATACTTTGATGATAACGGCCTATGAGTTTGTGTTGATTGTTCGTAATTTTCAACCAGTGATGAGGAAATTTCGTATTAACCAGAATTGTTTCAATATGTAGAATAAAAAATGAATTGTAGCGGCCTTGAAATCGGTACTGATACGTTCTGCTAAAAACTGATTGGATATAAATAATAATATTTTTCAACATAAAAAACTCTTAGTAATTTTGAATTTTCATTAAATCAATAAAACTGAACTTGAGCCTAAATAATTTTACTTCTCACAGGTACATATAAAAATATTTAATGTGACCTCATGGTTTTTTTCCTTCCAAAAATGTACCAGTTTTACATTCTCGGTCACCAGAATTTTAAATATTTTTATTTAATTTTATAATCGAAACTCTTAATGGGAAAACAATGATGTGTGCAAGAGTGTCTGTCAGTTTAATGAATTTCAGTTACAATTAAAATTTTTTTATCGACTATAATTATTTAAGGTTTTTTTTTTGCAATTAAGGCCAGGTTGTATTTTCTTATCAGAGATTTGTATATTTTGACAAAACAACAAGAAATTTAATATTTAATAAATATAAATTACAATTTAAAGTGTTCTGAAATAAAATAAAAACACTCAAGATTGGATATTATAATTAATATTTAATTAAAAAGAAGTAACATGCTAATTATGTAGTGTATTATTTACTATTTAGTAAAATGTTAAATTTTTATTAAAATACCATTGGAATTGATTATGGAGGGTTATCTTAGATAAAGCAGAGTATGAGACAATATTTACCCAAATCTCGTATTGCAAGAGGCAATCCTACCATTAATAATAATGTGAAAGTTTGTATGTTTAGATGCTTGGATGTTTATAACTTGAAAATCGGTTAGTGGATTGGGATGGTAGAACGATAGCATATGACCCAGACTAAAAATAAAGTACTTTTTAGGCACAATTAGGACTTCTGGTACATTTTATTTATGGAAATTTTTTTACATTGATTTACAGGAAGGGGTCTAAAATAAGGAAAAGCTGATACTTTTGGTACTTTTTCTTTTTAGTACTTTTTGTTTTGTGATTAACATGTTGCGTAAACAATGCCATGGCTAAAATATAATTGAAAATAAATTTAAAGGTAAGAATTGTTACGTATTGTTGTTGCTAACATAAATTGTATGCTTAAATTATACTCTAATATATAAGGTTTTCCAATAAGGATGATATGATTTTGAAGTGTCATTTGTTTTTCATTGTATTCAGTAGTGTTTACAATTTCATCATGGCGAGATATACACAAGAACAACATTGCCGATTTTTCCGATTCTAGTGTAAAGAAAATCCACAAATTATTCATGAATAACCATTACATTCACCTAAATTTAAACAGTTTGGTATGGTTTTTGGTCTGGTGGTATCATCTTCTTTCGAAATGAAGCTGGTAACACCGTTACTGTCAATGGAGAGCGGTATAGATCGATGATAACCAACTTTTTATGGCCGAAATTGGAAAACGTTGATCTTGACAAAATTTGGTTCCAACAAGAGAGAGATTCGATTTTTTCAAGAAATTGTGATATTGAATGGCGTCCAAGAAGGTGTGATTTAACACCATTAGACAATTTCTTGTGGGGTTATTTGAAGTCATTGGTCTTTAGAAATAAACCAGACTGTCTTCATGCTTTAGAAGTCAATATTGAAAGTGTCATTCATGACATACGACTTGATTTAGTGGCAAAAGTCCTCGAAAATTGGGTTCATCGAATTCGTTCCTGCAGAAGATGTCGCGGAGGCCATTTGAATGACGTATTATTTAGAACTTAAATGTATCGATTGTACTTCACTTTAAATAAAAAAACTTTTAAATTTCTTTAACAAAAAGTGTGTGTTTTTTTTTTAAGAAATCATATCACTCTTATTGGAAAACCTTTTACATTCACACTTATCAAATATATACGACATAATTTATTGCCATTTAATATTTCAAATTTAATTGGGAAAAATTCATCCCTTTGAGTCAGCAAAATTAAATTGAAAAAAAAAAACTGTGTGATCTGTATTTTTATGCCATTGTAATGTCGAATTTGAAGATCACTACTGAACATTTTTAAATTATTTTGCTTTGAGATTTCATTTTTCTCAGTCTGTTTGCGCTTTTAATTAGTAATTCGGTGCTGTTTGGGAGAACATATTATTACAGATGTCGCAACATGTATCGATTGACTTTCACACATTAAATTTTAGTTCTTCGTTTTTTGAAGTTCTACATTCCTCTACTGAGGTTTCATTACTAACTTAACATGATATGAACATATAAGACTTTAATATATCTTCGGTCACAGGTTGACAACTCTTAACATGTTTTTTTGTACTTTTCGGGAGACAAAAAAAAAACGTTATTAATCCGTTACTAAACCGTGTTAGTAGTAAAAAAAAAAACCAAAACTAGTAGGAGATATTTATTATTATTATTTTTAAAAATATAAATGAAACGTACTAACATGCAGAAGGACAAACACAGTTTTTTGGCATCAAAAACCCAATTCGATTTTTTTGCGAATTAAGAGTTGTCAACCTGTGACCGACGATATGTATATTTTTGTTTTTATTTTAAGAATAATTTGCGTCAAAGACAAAGGGTTTTCTTTATATAAAAATTAATATATTTTTGTACTTTTTTAAGCTTTTTTTTTTTTTGAAAGTATGTGCAAAATATTCGCTTCAATTTGGCGAATAGTCGTATAATCGAATACGAATACTCGGAACATCAATAATAAATAAACATATCGAAGAGTTTTATGTGCGTGCTGTGGTCGGTTTATATATAGATGGAATTTAATTTTATTAATTTTTAGTGAACATACTTTTTGAAAACTTGTTGAGAGATTAAATTGTTAGCTGAATCGGGCAATTTATAAATTTACAAAATAACTAAAAGTTAGACATCACGACTTGTATTTATTATTTAAATGAAAATATTTAATAAGGAAAAACCGATCTTAGACCAAACAACAGTTTAGTATAAATAATTTTAAAAATTATTATAGAAAAACAATAACATTAAGTAATGGCTACTGCGGTCAGGCGCGGATACAAGGATACAACTTAAAGCAAAATAATATTATTAAATGTTGTCACATTTTTATTTTAGGAAAAATATTGGAAAACGTTGCCGAAATGTTTGATGAAATCACAGACTTATCAGAAAAATACAAATTTCTTTAGCTCTAAAATATTTCAATATCCACGAAAAAAAAGTGAAAGAAAATTCTATTGGCTTTGTAGACGCATTTGAAGAAGAAGCTTCAAAGAATATCGAAAATTGGGAAACCTTCCCTCTCTTCCCTCTTCCCTCTTCCCTCTCAACCGTAATAATCAGTCTTACCATTTGGATTCTTATAAGGAACATAAAAAAACACAACATAACAAAATTAGATTAATTTTTTATTGTCATAGGCTTAATAGAAAAACGCGTAACTTGATTTGTTTTCCAAAAGGCGTTTTTTGCTTATTCTGTAGAATAAAATAAATTGAAGAATAACTTTTGTAGTCCCTTTTTTATTAAAAATTGCATTAAGTCGTTTTTCGATTCCTAAATTTATACGAATTTTAATAAGTTTTTTTGTTTCCCAATAAAGTAAAAAAAATAAAAATTGAGATAACCCTTTTTTAGATTAAGCCATCGATATACAGAAAAATAGACCTTCTTTATATTTTTTTTTATTTATATACACTCATACATACATATATACATACTTTTTGACTTTTGATTTTTTTTTGCAAACGTTTACATATTTACATATCGTTACCTCAATATGGAAAGGTGCTAAATCGTTTATTTTTGCTTATATCGACGACAACTTAGAGGGTTACCTATCGAAATATGATAAAAAAGCGATTTGAAAATAATAACATATTTTTTAAGGCCTTTCTATATTAAGGTAACGACATGTACATACACAACTGTGTTGGATATCGAAGTCTTTAGTATTGAAATTTCAAGACATTTTGTATAACAACAATTTGATGAAATCAGCACTATTAAATAATGCCAATATACTCATTTTATTCGTTACGAACAAATAACTTTTATACTTATGAAAACAACGTGATTAATAAGTACATATATATAATTTTGGTTGCAAAAATATTTGGAATAATTATGTACATAAGTATATACATAAGTCCTTTGTCACCTAAGATCCGAAAAACTTGATTCCTTAAATTAATTTCTAATAAATATTTATTTTTTTTATTTTCAGATTTTATAGTTCACGGCCATGAATACAGTAAAATGGAAAATTCTATTTCCATTAGCGATCGCGGTGGTTCTCAGCAGCATAGAGTTTTCGCGGGCTAATCGTAAAAATGTCAGCTACTACATGACAACAAATTCATCTGTATTCAGTCATTATACTTTGACGGATGTTGACGGAAACAGCACCATTATAAATCAACAAGAGATCGCTATGGAAGATATGGAAGAGAAAGATGAAGTTGATTATAATTTAATAGCGCCCACATATGAAACGCATCTAGTCAAATCATCGATTATTTATGGCTTAGCTAAAACTGTAAATGCCAGTAGAGTCAATCTGCAATGTTATAGAGATCTGAGAAATATTCAGAAGGGTATACTAAGAAAAGAACCATGGGCCATGAAAGGTGAGTATATCGAGACTATTTTTGATATTCTTAAAATATTTTATTGTAAATATTTTTCTTCCAATTAGCCCTTGATGCGTCAGGCTCAAAGCCAGCTGGTTTTATATTTGGACAAAATTTCTGGTTTGGTAGTCGAGAAGCGTGTGGTGCTGTACGCCGTCCTGTGGGCATTACATTATCAGAGAATTATCCACGAGTCATGAAATTGGCCATTATTAAGGAAGTTGCTCCATTTGATATGGACTATCGTGTTGTCTATTTACGCCATAATTCTCCTTGGCAAGTTGAGATAAAATTAATGTCTGAACAAATAATACATATTGGACTCTGCCTGCCCTCATCCTGCGGATCAGCTGAGATCCAGCAGCTCATGTCAGACTATGTCCAAGAAGGTCTATTTGTGGAGAATGACATTTACGATATACAACCCGAAGTGCTTTATATGAAAGATTTAAAAATACCGGAAAACTTTTTTGATCGGGCAAGCTGCAAATTGATTAGTGTATTTTTTGCTTTTATATTGGCCATGACCTTATTTGCTTCATATCTTAAAACTAAATCGCATGAAACAGAACATAATTTGGCTAACTCACCAAGCCTAGAAGAAATTGAACTTTCAATGTCCAATTATCCCAAGTTACGTGATTTTATCATGTGTTTCGATGTTCAAGAGAATTGTGCCAAAATCTTTTCCACTAAAGATTCGAAACCCAGTGAAATTCCTGTCATAAATGGTTTACGTTCGATATGTTCTCTATGGATTTTAGTATTCCATGTAATGTGGTACATGTATTTTACTGTAAACAATAAAACATTTTTGATTTCATACGCTGAGAAAGTTTTCTTCCAGTATGTCAGTTCAGCTCCTGTCTTGGTGGACGTATTCTTTACTGTGAGGTATGTATGGATGTATTTATTTTTTTTTTTTTAATTTCTTTCGAAAAATTTCTAAAATAATTTATAATTCTATTTCAGTGGTTTCTTGCTAACTTATAACTTCTTAAGGAATACAGAGAAAATGGAGATTATTCGCAAAAATTCATTCCTACAAAATGCCAAACAGTTCTTCAAAATGTTTTTCCATCGATATTTAAGGTAAATATGATTTATGATAGTTGAGATATTCAATATGCCCACCACGATATATTAATTATCGCATAAATCCGTTTTTATTGCAATTTGTGTGTGTGTGTGTGTTGCTTGCCGTTTTTCCCATTACCGGGGACTAAAATATAAATCGGTTATATGGGATATTAGACTTTGCCACAATTGTTCGTTTTTTTTATCAGAATTATATCACATGTTAGGTAGAAACTCTTTTCACTTTTTGAGGCGTGTTTGAGTCTTATGCCGTTTTCTTTTCTGAACAAACATTTTGCCCTTTCAAGGTGTAACACTTTTTACAGTTTGCCAATACCTTTAAAAAGTGGTACATTTTTTATTGCCACAATCGTACAAAATATTTAAGGCTTAACATTAATGTATACGAAGCGTTTCAATGTTTTTACGGGTTTTAGCGCAATTTTATCAATAAAAAGACGTCAGCAACATTGTTTTCTCATTAGCTTCTATTACCTAAAATAAACTGCAACAAATTAGCGGGAACATTTTTTTGTAAAAATATTTATTAAAATTTTTTGTTCAAATCTTCTTCACTTTTTAACTTTTTAACAATAAGTTTTTTCGCTTAAGCAAATAGAATGACAAGAATAAAAGTTCATAATTGTATAAAAAGGTACTTAACAAAGATGTAAAAAGGGAAGTATCTCACACCGACTTGATAGTAGAGGGTCAAATATATTGCACATTTTGCCATTTATTGGTGCAACATATTTAGAAAAGAACGAAATCGCTTTTATATATGTTACATATTTTTTTAGAATGGATCACGAAAATTAAATAATGCAGCACTAATGCAACACTTTTGTCAAAAAAGAAAACGCCATTACATTCTATAAAACTGAAATTTTTCAGAGTAGTTTTAAAAAAATAAATTAATTTAACAAAAAAATAATTAAGTTACATACCCGTTAATTACTTTTTGCACAAAATGTCATGTACAAAAATCACATTTTCTTAAAACTACAATTTCACCAAAGAAACATTTCTAAAAAAAGTACCGCGCAAAGTGCCCTACCAAAAAAGTTCCTCTTTTACAAAATACATTTTCCTAAAAGTATTTAGAAACGTACATTAAACAAATAATTTTTCTTAAAACCTTTCTTGAGTGGAAACTTTTTGGAAAATATTTTTCAGTAACTCAATGTTACGATGCGCTTAGACGTGCAACTACTTGCATGTAAGTTCTGTGTACGTGTTATCAACGAAAATTAAAAAAAAAAAAACGCGACTGTCTTGCAAGTATGCATGAGTGCTTATACGGTCAGGTAAAAGTTCATTCTAATAAAAATGTCGGCGAGAGCAGACAGGCAGAGTTGCGAATAACATAAACAAAATTCAAATTTCATGGAACCTGATGGCATTGAGATTTATTAATATTATTTCAATGGTATTTATGTTTTAAAACTGCATTAACTGCTTGATTTACGAGTATTTAATTTGAAAAATTTTATATTAGCTTTTAAATGTATTTAAAATAAGTAAAAACTTCAAAAACATTATACTCAATCCAGTTAATTTGTACTTAATTTTTAATAGGGCAACATGGTTATTTAACTTGTCATTTAATTTCCTGCAAGTGTCAAAAAAACGACAGTCTTGTAAAATTGCTTGACAGTTGAGTGTATTGAGTTACTTGCACTTGCACTTGCACATGTAAACGCTATGTTAAAAATGTAAAGAGAGAAAATAATTATTTCGAATTTCCCAAAAGTACAAAAAAGTTTTCGAGTTAATGCGATCTCATTGGAATTAAAGGAAATAAATTTTTAGTTTGTTGGTCACATTGCAAAGTATGCGTTCACAATAAAATACTGAAAAGAGTCATAGTTTTAATTTAAAATTTCACGAAAAAATACTAAAGAAAATTTAGGGTTTATTGAAAAGCGAAAATATATTTAAAAAGTTTATTTCTAAGTTTATTATCAGCCGTGTCACAAATCTCAAAATCAATCGAAACTGGTTTCAATTTTGAAAATTGAATTTTAAGAAAGCAAAAAAGGAAAGTTTGCTTAAAATTCAAAATGGAATTGACAATGAACTTTCCTAATAACTTCATTTAAAGTAAACAATAAAAACCAGGCATAGTTAAAAAGCTTAATGTGAGCTTTGCTAGTAAAGACAATTTTAATAAACGTCTATGGGTATAAAAAACTTTATCAATGTAAAATCGAAACGAAATTAAACGGAATCTAAAGACTGTAAATCAAAGACAATGGGAATACAATTACGGATTTAAAAGCATTCCGATCGGAATGTGTGACTTGCTCGTATGTTTCTAGAAATTAAATTAGGTATTAACCCTAGAACCATAATGTAGGTAAATTTTACATAAGATAAGATTTTATTTTCGACACATGTTGCGTGACGTGACAAAAACTAGATTTTTCTGTGGAAATCTCCATATCTACTTATGAACGAATATGGAAGAAAAATCAGGATATTGATTGAGTTTCACATGTTCCTTTGTTAGATCTTGAGATATAAGAGAGCATAATTTACCCGTTTTTGTCTCTTTCAAGTTTTAAAACAACAAAAAAGACGTGTCTCTTATGTATTAAATTTTAAATCTTGAACTTCCGCCGTTTGGGTATTCATTAAAATGAGTACAAAGTCCTTGATAGGCAAAACAATATTTAATTTTTAGCCAATATTTTTATAATATCAAAAATAATCATCTACATATAATTTTTATTTTTCGAATAGTGTTCAGAAGTAATGGAAAAAATTTAGACAAATCAATGTGAGATGGCATTTTACCTATCAAGGTCTTTGCTGAAATTTTTAAATATTTTCCCGATTATTCCATTTTTATATACGCATATTCTTATATGTATTTGTATAAATAAGTTGTGAAATCTTCTCTTTACCTCTCAACCTACATATATTCAAGAAGTTTCATACAAAAAAGTTGCCACTTAGTCTCCCCAAAATGAAAAGTTCCCGTTTTCAGATCTTTTTGATTACTTACTCAGCAAGTTCTTACTGAAGGGGCATTTTAGTCCCCCTAAATTATTCGATTTTTCAAATTACTTATTCGCCAAGAATTGCCTTTACACAAAATTTAGTCCTTTAAGCTTAAGTGATCGACTAAATATGCCCTATTTATGCTTTCTTAGCTTAATAAGCATTACCGAGCTCCATCAGTTGGGAGTTCATGCTACCATGAGCTTGAACCCTTTAGGGCTGACTTGCAATATACTCCAGACAATTACTGCTTTCATTAATTTCTCATTAGAAGGATCGCGAACGCCGACAACCACGGTACGTTTCGAATGACCATAAAATGAATACAATCCAACTGCGATTAATAAATCTTTTTATCATCTATTATGAGTTTCGCAGAAACGAAAACAATTGGCCTCTTGTTTTTCTTGCAATTTATTCGAAATTTCTTACGCTGTCCTAGATCACTTACTAATCGAATATAATTGTTTTAAGTATTTATTTAACATAAAAATTATTTAATAAAATATCAAACATTTGCTTTATAATTTTTTTTAGACTTGGTCCTCTTTATTTAGTGGTAATGGCAGTGGTCGATATTTTATATGTCTACATTGGAAAAGTATCTGTTTTTCATATAAACGAAAAATTCGATGAAAACTGTGCCAATTACTGGTGGCGTAATATTCTCTTCATTCAAAATTTATACGATCACAAAGATATGTGTCTCAATTGGACGTGGTCGTTGGCCTGTGAAATGCAATACTTTATAATTGCCACCATATTATTATTCACATATGTCAAGTAAGATTATAAAGATCAATTGTATACCGAAATTGTAAAGTATTTAATAATATTTTTTTTTTTTAATTTTATTTTGCAGACATCCCAGATTGACTAAGGCCTTAACTATCGGCGGTTTTATTACCAATATTATATGGTCTTATAGCATTGGCTTACAAATTAATTTCCAATTATCATTCGATACATTTTTTGCTACCGGCACTGATATTTATATCAGTCCTTTTGTGCGCGTCTTGCCGTACATAATGGGATCTGTGGCTGCCTGGTATTTTTTGGAGCACAAGAAGCGTGAAATCGTTATAAGTGAATTTCAGGAAAAAGTTTTATGGAATTTGGCATTTTTGACGTTTTTCATTTGTATTTATTCGACCATTAAACGTGACATGTCATACATAATGGCCATAACGTTGTTTGTGTTGGGTCGCTTTCTATTTTCATTGAGTATTTGTTGGATTATCATTGGCAGTGCTACAGGCCGCAGTACATGTTGGTCTAGATTTTTGGAGGCAAAATCATTTCAACATTTAAATAGACTCTCATATGGAATTTATCTGTTGAATCCATTTGTAATTGCGCTATTTTTCGGCTTGACTAGTGTAAGCACACATGCCGATCCATTTATGCTGGTAAGTCGAATTGAAACTACCCAACTTTGTTGCGTTCAATTCCCTTTCTTTTTTTTTGGCAACACTCTCACTAAAAAGGAAAATTGCCTGCAACAAAGTTGCAATAATATAAATGCATACAGTATAAATTATTTATTTGTTTTCGGTAATTTTTAATCTCTTTATTGTTTTAATTCAGTGTGTACTTTGTTCTGGCTTTTCCACTATCACCTACTTGACGTCCATTTTCGTCTCATTGGCCTTTGAAATTCCTTTCTGCAACTGGTCCTCTCTGATGCTGCGATATTCCAGCCATAAAGTAAAAATGGCTTAAGCAAGATGCTGTTTAATTATTACATTTTAGACAATTAATAGTTTTTAACACTTTTTGTAATGCAAAGAAATTGTGATCATTATTTCATTCGTTATATCGAGCTCTTGATGTCAAAAAGACGTAAAAGACATGAATAAGCGTTCTTTACAATGAATCCATTAGATCATCTTCGGAAATTTCATAACTTGGAAATGTTTTAACAAAGTTACAACAAAAAGGATAAAATTGTAAATTTAGCACTTACGTCTATTTGTCGGTTAAGGCCTATTGTCACTAGTATGGCTGACTTCCAAAACGTCAATTGCTTTGTCTTTGAACAAAGCATCACATCTCATAACGCCGCAGTACAATAATTATACAATGCATACCTTTTCAAAACGCAGCCGCCAAGTATTTTTAACGCAGTAAGAAAGCAAACAAGGCATCGGTTTTATAGTTGTTGCATTGTTTCGGAACTTTGCATATGTATGTGATTTAAATACAGTAGCAATACTGTATAAAAACTTTGTATAGGAACGTTTTGGAAGTCAGCCTATCTTACACAGAAATGTAAATATGGATAGTTTTATTTCGATATACATACATATCATTATTTCTAACTATTTTATTCTTTTTAGTTTTCTAAGTCATTAATTTTAAGTTGCGATTTCTTCTCTAACGAAACCATGTATAGATACTTAATACATTTTGTCACTAACTGTATATAGTAGATAATAATTGTTTTTTGCCCAGGGACTACAACCATCGTATTTTATTTAGAATTTAGCTCAGTTCGTACAAAACATTTAAAAAATAAAATATATTAATAATTAAAAATTAAATTTTATAATTCGCTTTTTTTACAAAAATTATAGAGTAAAACTTTCGTGCATATGAAGAACTTATAGCGCATATATCAGGGTTGAAAATAATATTAGTAATAGACCCAGCAATCGGTTTCGATACATTATGAATTGTATAAATCGATTTCTATTTCAGGATGCCTCCCCCCAATTTTGAGGGCACTACCCTCGGAATTGGGCTTAAAAAATGACAGGCGTTGAAAAACTTTGCGTATCTGAAGTGTCCTAATTTGACAGCTTCGTTCCTGAGCAATCTAAAATATAAATATTTCTGTGCTTAATCCATGTGATATTTTATAATTACTAGGTTTAGAAAAATCAAAATATTTTTATTTTTCCCACTTGCGTTACGTAATAAGCAGTTTCCAAACTCGTCCGTGATTTTTTAATACCAATAGACAACTCACAAATGACAAATAATGACGAAGCCGGTTGCACACAGCCATTTTTTTATTTCTTTAAATTTTTCTCAGGAAAAAATATGATTCGAAATTGGAAACTATTTATAAGACCTAAGAATTTATACATCGATACAACGATGGTGGAGTTACTCGATAATAACTATTTAGACATGCTAAACTAAAATATATATGGGACAAAACCGCACGCAAAACTGCTTCAAACATAATACGAAATTTAAATATCGATCCATAAATGCAAAAGTTACTGGAAAATCAATATATCTAGGGGACAACCTGCCCCTCTAAATTAAAAAAAAAAATTAGCTCCAAATTACAAGCAACCTCTCTTCTAACAGAAAAAATTTTAAATGACCAATTAATGTTTTTTATGTGGTGATCACTACTTCGAGGCGACAAGCGATTTTCAAAAATATTTTATATGGCCAAACTTCAAGAAAGCCCGATCAAACAGAAATATAGCAGAAAAATAGCTTAGAATGTGGAGTTATCCAATAAACAAGATTCTGGGAAGGGGTGAAACTATTCCTACGATTTTCTAAAAAATTGTATGACAACAAATTGCAAGCAAACAGTTTAAAACAAAAAAAAAAACAAAAACAAAAAATATATTAAGAAAATCGGTCCATGTATGAAAGAGCTATTTGATAATCAATTTGCAAGCAAAAAAAAATGTAAAAAAAAACCACTCGATAATCAATTTAGAGGTCGGCTAAAAATAAAACTTCCATCTATCTGATGAAAGTTATAGATTCTTTATAACTAAAGTACAGAAATTAAATTTTAATTTAAGCAATAAAATAAATTGTTGAATATAAATTTTGTAACTTCCCGTTGTACTGATATAAAACACGACCAATCAACTTTAATCAATCTCTTCCAAAATGATCTTGCTACGTGTAAAATATATATTCCCATGCATGACCAACCCAACTTATAGTTCATGGTGCCTGATGCCGCTGATGATCATAATTCATTCATAAATTAAACACCAGCAACGGCCACAACAAACAGGAAGAAATTATAAAAAAAATATTTTTCTACCGCAAATGCAGGAAATAAAACCTTTAATTTTTTCGTCTACATTAAATTGAGGTCTGTCTTCAAGGTTTTTGGGGGCTTTTTTTTTAGTCAAGTTTAATGACATGTTTTTGTACATTCCAGTTATTAAAAATTGCAAGTTCTTAACAAGTAATTGATCTTTTTGAATACAAATAATGATGATGATGATGATGATGATGATTTTACACTGACACAGATTGTGTGCACTTTAAATTATTTTGATCTCAGTTCACACTTGTTTATCAATTTAATAAGATTTTTCATTGATTGCACAAAGCAAACATAAAATGATATTTAAGACTTTAATTTACTTAACCGCACCTATTAAATGTACTTTTTCATTTCAGTTTTAAGTTTTGTCATCAACTGCTGCGACCACAAGTAAATAGCTGAGTTTTTTCTATATTTTTTTAAATGCTGTTTTTTTATATCCTACACCGCTACTGGGGACCTTAGTTTCTCATTCTGTTTGTTACTTCAACAATACTTTCTGCGATCGCATTATCTATATATTTATAAATACTGGCTCCATGAAAAATGGCCCAAACCAAAAATGAAAAATGGCCCCAAACTTTTTTCTTGAAAACAACAACATGGAGTTTGGGGCCATTTTTCCTATTTTTTGGGACCATTTTTCATTTTTTATATTAAAGTTTCATATTTTAGCTTTCAGCCGTTTTTCCTTTTTCATAAAATGAAAAATGGCTGCAAACTCGAAAAAAAATTACCCCAAACTTAAAAATAATAAATGAGAAATGACCGCAAAAAAGGAAAAATTGCTCCAAAGTTCGTTATATAAAAAAAAATCTTAATATTCAAAACTGCCTTTTGAGAATTATTACTAAATGGCGACGTTGCTCGAAATTTCATGCATGAGAGACACCTTGATCCCCGCCTAAGGACAACAATGCGAAAATCCGCTAGTAAACAACTGCCGCCGTTAGAGTCACCATGAGAAAGAAAAAGCTTGGTCGAAAAATTGTCCAAATAAACAACATCCGCAAAAAAGAGTGAAATAAATCCCCAAACTTGTAAATGTCGGGAAATAACATGGCGGAGAAAATCCTTAAGCCCAGCCAAAGAGTTAAAAATTGTATATATGTATTAGTGATGTTACGAATATCAATTTTTAGTATTCGCAAATACGAATACGAATATTTGAAACAGTATTCGCCGAATACGAATACGATTATTACTTTTAAGGTTTAGAGCCACATAATATTTCAAATTTAATTAGAAAAAATGCCTCCGTTTGCATCAGTAACAATAAATTGAAAAAAAAGCTGTCACACTACTTTAGGTATATATCATTAATATGACATGGTGATGCCGAATTTGAAGACCACTACAGTACGTTTTTAAATTATTTTACCTACATACTTTGAGATTTCGTTTTTCTTACTCTGCTTGCGCTTTTCATTAGTAATTCACTGCTGTTTGGGAGAACATATAAAATTCGGTGGAATTTCACATATAAAATTTTAGTTCTTCCATTTTTAAAGTCCAACATTCCTCTACTGAGAATTGATTACTAAGTTAACATGAACTGAATTTACATGTAAAGGCTTTAACTTTTAAATGATGGTTACGAAAATAATTTTCGTTTGCTTTTTAAAAAGATTATTATCTTGCGTCAAAGATAAAGGGGTTTCTTTCTTTATATAAAAATTGATACAAATGAATATATTTTTGTACATTTTATGTACTTTTTTATGTTTTTTTTTTTTTTTTTGGGGGGGGGGGGGGAATATGAAAATTATTCGACAAATATTCGCTTGAATTTGGCGAATACGAATACGAATATCTTAAAACAGGCGATTAGTCGAATAATCGAATAATACTCGTATTCGTAGCATCACTAATATATATGATCAGTACCCATCTTCTGTAACTTTAGTGAAAAGTTCTAGTGGCGAAAATATGAGAAACAAATTATTCCATCGCTTCTCGAAAAGTGAGAAAAAATGAATCTGTAACTCATGTCGAAAACTTCCAAAAATGCTTACGTCGTTACGTTAGAAATGTCAGAAAATATGGCTCAATGTCGATCTGTAATTAAAGGCGATAAGAATGCTAGCCAAAACAATCTTCGACGGCGACCAAAATATACTAAAGTAGAAGAATATAAACGGCGGCTTCAAATATACTACCGTCGGCTATACAAAATAATGTGTTGTGCGGCTTTAATGATTGTTATTTGCAAAATAGTTTCAAAAGCACTTCCTATTAAAAACATGTTTAATCATTTTTACATACATTTCATTTCTTACATACATACATACATATAATATGAATTGTATTGTTGTCTTATAATTTATATTTACTTAAATTAGCTCTGCATTTAATTTAATCTAGATTTTATTGTTGATTTTTTTCTATGGCTTATTCTATATTTAAATAAGCTGTTATTAGCAAAATTGCGTTGTTTTGTTTCATGCAAATTTAAAAAAAATTCACCCCCAAACGATAATGCTAATAGCTGTTTTTCAGTCGTATTTAAAATATCATAAAACTACATAATTCAAAACACTTCTTACAAATTTTCCAAAAAAAACCTTCTGATTAAAACAATTAATAACAATAATTATTTCCAAAAAATACATTTTTATTTAAATTAGTATACAATTTTATTTGACATTTTCTTTATATTTATTTTAATATTTAAATCTTCTAGTGAGAAGTATAGTAAGCTTAAACCGAAGGATATAAATGCTCCGCGTTTATGTGTATTACTCCAAATCTAAAAGGATGGCTTTCCACTGGAAACTTACTTACACACGTATGTGTCTTTTCATCGTGTGAATTATGTAAATACGAGTACATAACGAATATTTTAAAGAATATTAAACAAAAACATATAAGAGTGCTATATTCGGCTATATTCTTATATACCCTTCACCAAGACGTAAATGTATAATTCATTGAATGTAATGCAGGGTTTCCCTTCTTATATAAGTATGCACATACGAGTATATCTATATACACACATACATACATGCATACATACATATAATTAGAATGAATTACATACACACTTTTCGATAAATACATACGTATGTACAAAAAATACAGACTGTTTAAAATATTTTACAATTTTCCATCCATCCGTGAACGAAAAGGGGTTTGTACGAAAAAATACACAAAGTAATTATTAAGGGAATATACACATGACACTAACAAGCCTCAGTAGCTCGACGGTTCGTGCATTGAATTATAATCGAAAGATTCCACATTCAATTTCAATACTGGGCCACTTCATGTATTTATAAATTTATTTCTGAAACGATTATATACATACATATAGTAAATGAGGGTGGTGGTGGCTGAAGTGGTTAGCGCGTTGACAACTAAGCAAACAATGACTTGGGGCCTGGGTTCAAACCCTGGCCAGAGCAAGTCAATCAACATCATTAATTTAATTTCTCTGATGTACATAAGTGAGACATTGTGTTAATTTTTGTAGGACTATTTAAGTGATGAAGGCATATCACTATAAGGATTCAGAATATATATACTATATGGACCTCATATAAATATTGCGGAAATTACACTCGTAATGACAAAAATATAAATACCCTTTCCATTTTTGGTAAAGGGTATAAAAACTCTAGATATAATATGAAGAATTCTGTACAATTTAAAGATAGAATTAAAAATCAACATATGTGACCTTCTCCGAGAAATGGGATCTAGTGTGTGAAAATGAAGTTTTGAGAAAAACTCATTTTATCTTATTCTATTGCACAAATTAATTATTGCAAAAAATAAAGTTTAAAAAATTACAAAAATATATTAATTTTTAATAATTTTTATATAAAGAAAACCCATTATCTTTGACGCAAGAACTAAAATTTAAGATGTGAAATTCCACCGACTCAGTTGGCTGCGCCTTCTGCGAAAACATGTTCACCCAAACAGCACTGAATTTCTAATTAAAACGCAAACTGAGGGAGAAAAACAAAATCTCAAAGTATGTAAGTGAAAATGTTCAATAAATGTCTTGCAATTCGACATCTCAATGTTATAGTAATGTTAAATATCTAAAGTTGTGTGACAGTTTTCTTTCAATGTATTGTTACTGAGCCAAAGGGAGGGATTTTTTCCAATTAAATTTGAAATATTATCTGGCTCTAAGCCTTAAAAGTAATATTCGTATTCGTAGTCTGCGAATATTGTTTGAAATATTCGTATTCGTATTTGCGAATACCTAAAATTGATATTCGTAACATCACTAGTACATATATTTACCTTCTAAGCTTTTGTTGAGTAAAACCCTTAAAAAATTATACCGAATCGTGGCTTAAAAAACTAACTGCCTGTTCGCCGATATCGAAGAAGTTCTTTCTTTCGAACAATTACATTTGAAACAAAAACAAATTCAAAAATTTTGTTCGAAAGAAAGAACTTCTTCGATATCGGCGAACAGACACTAATTAATGAATATTTAACATTTATTCACGAAAATAAATTGTTTTAAAATTGTTTTTGTTTTCGGAAATTTAATTTGAAATTGTCTTTTCATATACAACCTTAAGCGATACAACTAGGCTTGTGAATTTAGCATATTTTTATTGTTTTGTCATAAAATAATAGTAGATACCTTATTTGAAAGGCTAAAACTCTTTACTTGGGCCGGCGATAATATTTACAATCCTTCGCAAATTCGCAAAGCTGAAACGGCGCTAAAATTAATTACACATCGCTGTTTTGCGATCGAAAGGACACGAAAAAGTCGTATGTATGTATATGGCGAAAAATAGCTGTATGTATTAAATACATCACTAAAATTTTGTCGAAATAATGTCGACTTTAAAACTGTTTGAAATTAATAGTTGTTTAAATTGAATCCCAAAATACTTCTAATATAAATAATCAATTAATCATATTTTTAAAAACTTTAAAAATTCTAATTAAAACTATTTTATCTAATAGCTAATATTTGTGGTCACACCTTAATAATAAAAACAACGCACTTAAATTATTTACATACATAAACATACATATGCATGTATGTATGTATATTAAACAAATGAATTAAGCTAAGTTCACATTTATCAAATATGTATTTGTAAAAAAAAAAACGTAACCACTAGTTTTGCTTACGGATAGTGTCATATAATTTGGTTTTTGTATTGTAAAATAAAATTAATTATTCTACAAAAAAAAATATTTTTCTACCCTTTATAAAAAATGAAAAACCAAATTGAAAAAAAATTATTGGAATTAAATTAAATAAATTATTAGTTTCTTGCTTGGTTGCGCTTTTTTTTGGCAAATATTCGATAAATGTGAACGTAGCTTAACACATGATTTCAAAAAGTTGAATAATCTTAGTTTTGAATATTCGAGTTTATTTTCGAAAATTAGAATTTAAAATAAACCCAACAATGTAAAGTTTTTGAATTTTTAAATCGCAAAAATTTGTAAACGTATAAAACTCTTCTATTAATAAATTATTTTAATATGTTTTTTTCCTAATTAATAATATCATATTTGTCTAAAGAGTATTTCAATAGTGGCGAGTTGATGTTGTTTGCTCTTAAATAATTGTTATTTTAGCTTTTCTAACGATCTTGCTGACTGACTGACTGTCAACATCGACCGGCTCTAATTGGAAAACCCTTACAGACGCAAGAAGTTTATTTCATTTACATAATTTCTGTAAATATTTAATTTATAATTTAAATATACAAAACACTTATATCTAATAACTGATAAAAACAAACACCCAAATAAATCATTTGCCTCACTTTAAATAATCATACAAACGAACAAATCTAATTCAATATCATGAGCACATACATACAGTGATGTTAACGCTACGGTAATTAACGTATTGTACGATAAAATTAGACCTCCAAAAAAAATAAAAAACTTCGATGTAAATGATAAAAATTTCTCCTATGGAATATTTACACAGGTACTCGCATTAGCTAAAATGCTGTTTTTTGGTTTGGGATAGATAGAAGATAGATGTTGAAAATTTTAGAAGGCTTAACTCTTTTACAACTCTGCTTTGCGCGTTATGTTAATTTTTTATAGCAGTAATGAAGCGCCCCTGTTGTTAAGTAGACGCTTTAACTCTGTTAAGCTGTATTAGCAGGCATTTTTTAATTGTTTTACTTCGCCGATATTTTTACTAACCGACGAAGGAGGGCGATGTTGTGTACATTAGCTTGGAGCAGCATCAATCGCTGTCGGAACAGTTTTTTAGTCACCAGTTCTATGCCTTCAGCACCTAAATAGTCCGACAACAATTAATATAATGTCTCACTAATGTGCATTAGAGAAATTAATGATGTTGATTGAGTTGCTCTGGCCAGGTTTTGCACCCAGGCCCCAAGTCGGGTTTTGCTTAGTAGTGAACGCGCTAACCATTTCAGTGACGTTTCGGCCATTTGTAATATGTCATGATCTGTCATTTGTTTTTCATTGTATTCAGTAGTGTTTACAATTTCATCATGGAGAGATAAACGCAAGAACAACGTTTACAAATTATTCAGTTTTATTATCAAAATAATCGTTCTCCAAAAGCAACTTTTCGTGCGCTTTTGCCATTTCATGGTCGTAATAATCATCCAAGTGTGCTCGCTATTCGTCGAATTATTGAAAATTTTGATCTTGCATTTTCTTTACAAAATGTTCAAGTGCCAATAAGACAAAGAACCGCTCGAAGTAATGCAAATATTGCTGCCGTTCAGGCAAGTGTTGCTGAAGAGCGGAATTTGTCGATTGAAAGACGTTCTTAACAGTTTAGACTGTCTCAAGCTACAACCTGGCGGATTTTGAGAATGGATTTGGGTTTTTATCCGTATAAAATTGTTCTCACTCAAGAGGTGAAGTCATTGGACCACCGTAAACGTCGTGAATTTGCTGATTTTGCCACACAGCAACCACTTGAATTGCGAGGAAAGTTTGGAGATTCGATTATTTTAAGAAATTGTGATATTGAATGGCCTCCAAGAAGTTGTGATTTAACACCATTAAACTATTTCTTGTGGGGTTATTTGAAGTCATTGGTCTTTCGAAATAAACCAGACTCTCTTCCAGCTTTACAAGTCAATATTGAACGTGCCATTCATGACATACGACTTGATTAGTGGAGAAAGTGCTCGAAATTGGTTTCATCGAATTTGTTCCTGCAGAAGAAGTCGTGGAGGCCATTTGAATGACGTTTTCTTTAGAACTCAATTGTATGTGTATCAATTGTACTTCACATTAAATAAAAAAAATTGACATTTCCTTAACTTAAGTGTTTTTTTTTTTATAAGAAATCATATCACTCTTATTGGAAAACCTTATATTTTATTATTTACTAACTGTTTCTGAAGTTTTTGTTGTCTTTTAAACAAATACTTTTATATATTGAATAATAAATTTAATCTATTTTTATAGTAAAATATTATTATTTCTGTAATTTTACAAAAAAAAAAAAAACCCAAATTTTTTTAAGGCTATACGGAAATTTTGAAAAATATGTAAGTTAACATCACTGACCATACACATGAACTACAAGATGTCCAAGCTTATCTCTTACAATAATCGGTATGTATGTATGTATGAATAAATGGATATAATCAGAAATAGTTTTATTATAAAAGTTTAAGTTAAAGCAACGCCATCGGTGGCAGTTACCGCTAATAGCTAAAGCTTCATTTAATGCAAATCAAAAGTTTTGTAACTTGCACTAGTGATCGCTGAAAAACAATTCGAACAACAATAACAATTGCAAATACAACTGCCGGCTTTCGAAACCCTTTCGCTACTCTAATTTCCCATTCCATCCAACAGCTGCGCTTTTTTCTATTGGAAAAACTATTTCCAATTTTTCTTTTTCCCCACAGTTTTATTTGTTTTTCTTGTTGTTTTTTTTTTTTTTTTTTGCATTCGCGCAGACAATAATTGTGTTCATTGGCTGGCAGTCAGTTGGTGTTTGGACTTTAAGTTGGCAACAACCGTTAACGTGTTGCATCCGGGAATGTTGTATAAATTAGATCGCGTTGTGCAAATTATTGCACTGGCATTAAGTGTTTTATGCGTTTTTCATGGTGTTGTTGATGCTACAACGGTGCCGATGTCGCCGCCGTCACCGTCGCCGCCATTGCAACAAGTTAATGAAAGTGTGTTACGAATGCAACTAGCGCACGGCGGCAAACAACTATTTGATCATAATTTCCTATTTGGTATAGCCAGTTTAGGAGCTTTTTATGAAAATCGTACACAATGTGGCAAAGAACTTGAAATAATGCTGAATGCAATGGTCAAAAAAGAAGTTTGGGGCTTAAAAGGTGTGTTAGCTAGAGAATGTGTGTTTGTGTGTTTGTGTTAGTGTTTGCATAAATAAAGAAAATATATACATATTTTCATGATCAAGTGTAACTAAATAAAATATTTGCATTGATAAAATAAAATAATTGTATTCACTTCAGCAAGAAAAAAGTTTAATTTTTCATGAAATATTTTGAAAATTGTCAAAGTAAAAATATGTAAGTAGAAGTTGTGACTACAAAAATAGATCTGGACAGACAGACAGACGGGCATATATCATAAAATAATATTAATCAGTCAGGAAAAAAAACACAACACCAAATTAAAATTGTGGTTATATGTATGTCGCCCAGCCGCAAGAGAATTAACGCACCAAATAACCCAAATGGAATCCGTTAAAAAAACATTAATTTAAATAATTTTCGAATGCTTACAAAATTTATTTGATTTTTATTCTACAAAAGTATTTTCTTTTTTTTTACTCACAAATTTTCCGCTTTTTCTAACATAAACCAAAATGCTGTCAGACGTGAATTCCCATTCGAAAGCGCATATAAATAACAAATAGCGAAAATAAAAGAAAAACTACTTGTTGGTAAAATATTTTTTAAAGTGGAAATTGAAATAAAATCTTTAATGCAGAAAAAAAAGAAAGGAAAAAAACAAGTTAGCCGGTATTTCGTTAAATGACTATTGCAATATATTTTATTGTACTACTGTGTCATAAGGAGCCAGTTTATTTAAACAAAATAACAAAAATGTTAAAATATTATTTAAAAGTGTAAACATTAAATAACGGCTTTCTAGTAAATCACAAATGTCATATAAAATGTCTATTGATTCCGAAAAGATTTTTTGAGCACCCATTTAACAACTGATAGTTGCTTTTTGTTAAGTTTGCTTTGAAATTTCATTTTGAATCGACTTACACCAGAGCAACGTGTGCAAATTGTTGAAATTTTTAATCAAAATAATTGTTCTATTCTTCAAACTCATCGTACAGCAGGCGCAACAATTGATTTAATCAAAGAAACTTTTGATGCAAAAATAATATCACGTAATGGCCCAAATAATTGGCCAACAAGATTTCTTTGGGGTTGTGTTAAGTCACTTGTCTACGTCGATAAACCACAATCAATAGGCGCAATACGGCCGCAAATACTGCGAAAAGTTGTTGAAAATCGCGCCAGCAGTGGCGGTCACATGGCAGAAATCATATTTAAACATTAATTTAATAAAATTTTCTTTCCAATAAAGCCCGTTTCATTGATATTTTAAATATATTTCCTTGTTTTATTATGTTTCAAACTTGTGTCACTCTATAAAAAACACCATTTAGAACAAAAAAAGGAAATCAGGAGATTGAGCATCATCCGAATTAGGTTGTTTGAAGCATACGTTAAATAAGATGCTCTTAATGCAACTTTAAATAAAACAAATCAGCAAGTGAGATTCAATAAATACTTTTTCGTTAGCTATAGAAAGGCTATTGACTGAAATACGGAGAGCTCGACGAGAATGGCAACGTTACAGATCGCCTCATCTAAAATTAAGGCTGTACCAAACAGCTTCGCTGCAAAAATTTCTTCAAGAACTCGATTATTCGATATTTCGTGCAGCCCAAAGGACTTGCAAACGGTGATATGCAAACCTCCATTACGAGACTCGAATGGTGACTGGGCAAGAACTGATGCTGAATAAAGTGACTTTTTCGTTAGAAATTTAGAAAAACTATTTAATCCACATTGTACTTCTGCTGATATTGTTGAACCGCCACCTGTCGTCTTAATACCAGAAATTCCTCTCAGATTTAATGTAATGGAGATTGAAAAGGCTATTACTAGTCTAAACACAAAAAAAAAGGCCCAGGTGTCGATAAAATAAGCAACAAAATGCTTCAAGAATTGCCTTATATTGCAAAAAGGAAAATACTCGTGTCTGTCATGAGTTTCACTTCCATGTGAAAGTGAATCTTTTCCGAATACTTTGGTGTCCTGACATTCACTTCCGAACAATTTTTTCGTTTTACTTTCGACTGCACTAAGCTGTGTGAAAGCAAATAGAATCGAATTTATTACACAATAAAACTAATTTAATTTAAAAAAAATCTTTTTTGAACTTAAGTTTGATATTTTATCTACATACCTAATTCGGAAATAAAAACCAATATATGTTTGATAATAACGCATGGAAAAGGAAACTTAAAAAAATTTCCAAATTAACCACCAATCAAGCAAAAATATTCGGAAGAATGCCGTAGGAAAAGACCGGCAAAGATCACATACAAAGGTTGAATCCTATTGGCCTATTAGCTTATTGCCTAATATGTCAGTACGTTTTGAAAAGCTATGTATATATGACCCCTACTCTAAAAAAAAATTAACTAAAATTTTGGAATTTTTTTTTAGTTCAAATTCATTGTTATATGGCGCCAATGCCGCTTTTTACAGAAACTCGCAAAAATTTTCATAATATTGATAAATTTCGTATTTTACAGGAAATTTTTACTAAAAATTAGAAAAATATTTACTAAAAACAAGTTCAGTGTTTTTCCCAAAATAAGTAAAAATTTCGTCATGTGCGCCACATCTGCCATCTTGCTGGGCATTTGTCATTTCGATATTTTACCTTCTCCCGAACCGGCGTCGCTGCTACAAAAAAAGCTTCTTATGTCATCAGAACGCTGGAACGTGGAAATTAGGGGTAATAAAAACACATTTTTTGTAAAACTTAAGTCTTTTGGGACTCGAACCAAGGAACTTCGGTTTGCTCGCAAATTTGCTCGTCAGCTGAATTTCAGTGACTTTTTGGCCATCGCTAGTTAGGGTTATATAGTACGAGCTAAAAGTCGACTTTTCGACTTTTCGACTTTTGAAAATTTTCAAAAAGTCGACTCTAGACTTTTCGACTTTTTGCTCAAAAAAAGTCGATTAAAGTCGACTTTTCGACTTTTTATATGAAAAATAATTCTAGCATATCTGACCTATAGAGTCTCGCTGCAAAATTGATAGTCATAAAATAAAAAGATAGTCATAGAATGCAAACTTTGGAAGTTATAAGTGAAAAACCAAAAAAAAGACTAATTTTTACCCGGCAAAAATTTTATTAGACACATTCAGATTCGTGTTCAGCAGCCCAAAATCCATAAGGATAGCCAATAAAACCAAATACACCAGAACTTTTCACTGTAGACAAAAAAAAAGTTAAATGACTGGGATATTTGAGTGAGCACATTATAAAAATGTGCCTCGAACCTAGTTTAGTGACATTGAGGGATTTTTTTAAATTAACATTGGTACACGTAGAAAAAAATTAGGGGATTATGAAGCAAGAAACTTGGTAATTTAAACCGTACAAATTTCCTGGTAAAAGTTTAATAAGAACGTGGTCAAATATTTGTTTTTTAGCAAAATACTACCAATTATGTACAAGAAACTTGGCAAATAATTGTTATCATTGCTCAAATGTTATAGTTGCCTTGACAAATGATTACAAATTTATTAAACAATGATTTACCAATGAAATGACATAATCTTGCTCTCGGTATTTCTTTGTGTGTAGAGCTAGTTGCTGCAAACAAATTTTGGAAATTTTGAGTTAAGCTAGGGGAAAATCTAGAATAAGAATAAAGAATTACCTGGCAAAACTGCATATAAACAATAACTGATAATAATTAGAGCGAGTGAACTAGCACTATTGTTATACACACATAGCAATCTTTTTTCTTCACATTGTTTTTATTGACTCGGTCAATGTTGCTAATTCCATAAACTAAAGGTACGGTCACATCTGGCAAACATTTGCCCAAAAAAGCGTAACCACTAAATACGAATTTAAAACTTTTTGATTTATGCATTTATTTATTAAGTTAAACAGCTTCTAATTAGATAAGATTCTATTACATTTTCTATAAATTGTGTAGGAAACTGTTTAACGTAATAAACAGGTATCTAAATCAAAAGTGTTTTCATTGGTATTTAGTGGTTACGCTTTTTTGCGCAAATGTTTGACAGATGTGACCGTACCTTAACAAAACCTTAAATTTGGAGGGAAAAAATATTAATAGCGTTTAATACGGAAAAACCTCAAAGTTGACTACAATTTATTGTTTGCTTCATCGAAAACCAGCAGAAGCAAGCAAAAACAAAAGAAAAAAAAGTCGATTAATCGAAAGCAAAAGTCGATTTTTAGACTTTTTGACCACAAAAAAGTCGACCTTAGACTTTTCGACTTTTAACTACAAAAAGTCGACTAGTCGATTAAACGATTAATCGACTATAGAACCCTATCGCTAGTCTGTATGTACATACGTAGTTTTTTTTTTTTTTTTTTTGTTGAGCATTTCAATCAAAGATGGAAAATTTCGTACTACTGAACATGGATTCTACATGTGAATGAATATAAGAAGTCAATGTTCATCTCAAATTCCACTTCCTTGTATAAATTGGTAAAATATTCATTTGCATCCATTTTGTATAAATGATCATAGTTCGCTGATAATAAGATTTTATCATAAATACTAATTATAAATATTATACTTAAGCCGACATAAAAACTTTCAATTTATATTTTTAGAATGTGAAAAGTAGTATTATCAGGCTCAAGTTCAGTTTCATTGAATTAATGAAAATTCAAAATTACTAAGAGTTTTTTGTGTTGGAAAATATTATTATTTATATCCAATCAGTTTTTAGCAGAACGTATCAGTACTGATTTCAAGGCCGCTACACCTCTCATCAGCGTTCAATTGTCCATCTTTACAATTTTCGTAAAGCGGATACTAATTGAGAAGAATATCAACTATTTAACCAGTTTTCAACAGAAATAGAATATGAGAATTAATTTTTAATTCAATTTTTATTCTACAATGAAACAGTGCTGGTTAGTAAGAAATTCCCTCATTACTGTTTGGAACTAATAATCAACACAAACTCATAGTCCGTTATCATCAAAGTATTCTATTTTAACATTTTTGTTGTTTTTACTCTATATTAGGGAAATTCACATATTACTGTGACCCCTGTTATTACAAAGTAGAATACTTTGATGATAACGGACTATGAGTTTGTGTTGATTATTAGTTCCAAACAGTAATGAGGGAATTTCTTACTAACCAGCACTGTTTCATTGTAGAATAAAAATTGAATTAAAAATTAATTCTCATATTCTATTTCTGTTGAAAACTGGTTAAATAGTTGATATTCTTCTCAATTAGTATCCGCTTTACGAAAATTGTAAAGATGGACAATTGAACGCTGATGAGAGGTGTAGCGGCCTTGAAATCAGTACTGATACGTTCTGCTAAAAACTGATTGGATATAAATAATAATATTTTCCAACACAAAAAACTCTTAGTAATTTTGAATTTTCATTAATTCAATGAAACTGAACTTGAGCCTGATAATACTACTTTTCATATGTAAATCAATTTAAGTTTAAATAATAATTACGTTTATTCGTAATAATAATAATATAAAAATATATTTTTAGAATGCTTAAATTTTGAATAAACAAATAGCATTAAATTTTTTTATACCGCCAGAACAATATGTTCTTTTTGGGGATTTTTGACATTAAATTTGGCGAAAAATATTAAAACAAATGTGAAACCAATCTTATATAAATATAAAGGATGAAAAAGAAATAACTTATGCTATAAGAAATACCATAAAATTATTTTTTAATTAATTTCTTTCCACTCGTATTTTTAGTGCTGGACTCTTTTGGTTCACCACCGAAATCATTTAATTGGGGCAATTATTTTTGGTTTGGCACGCCATCATTATGTGATGACATCAATCGGCCATTTAGCATAAGTTTATCACAATCACGGCCAATTCTTTTCAATGCCACCAGTCCATTTCCAGTTAAGTTTGTTGTGGTGTATTTAAATTTTACCACACCATTTTATATCGAACTAAATCTACCATTCGATGTAAGTAAGTTTTTAGTTTAAAAATTAAAATACAATTGCTGTTGAACGATCTCTCTACTTTCTTCCAGAATCTCATTCACTTGGGGCTATGTGTGCCAAAAAGTTGCAGTGTATCAAAAATAATGTTGTACTCTGATGTGTACTTCCAGCATGAATATTTTGAAATGCAACGGAATTTTAAATTGAAGACGAAAGCTTTGGATGCTAAAGCTCCTCATTTCAGTTGGAAGTATTTTGATGAAACTGGAATTATTTTAACAATGTATGTATGGGAATATTTTAATTATGCACAGTGGGATAGACGTTGATAAAATTTAAAGTAAATTGTTTGATATTAAAATGTATTATGCTTCTTATATCAGGACTTAACTTGAGAGTAATAATGGCCAATTGAAACTTATTCATTTCGTATTAAGCACTCAATTGCAATTCATTACAACTGGTTATAAAACATTTAAAATACATATGCAGGAGAATTATCGCCTATATGGTACATAATAATAATCTTTTAGGCTTTTTAACAAAATATGAAATGTTTCTGACTTTTCGAAAGCATGAGAACTATATAGTGAATTTTTAAGCTCATGTTGCACTCTTGCTCTTGCAAGTTCTCTAGAGTGCACTCAACAAGCTCGATAGGAAACTACTCATAACCAAAACAAATGAACTCCAAGCTTAGGATTCGACTTCAGTCATTGATTTAACTTAATTAGGATCTTTCACGAGTTTCCGAATCCGTGGCCCACCAAAAATACCAGCTTTAAATTTTTCTGTACTTAATCCTGAAAACTTGCGTGAAAGAAAATTGAAGCATTCGCCACTTTTTATGATACGCTATATTCACACAGTCCGATATAGGTTTTCTAAATTTTTCAAATATATATTCCCCACAAATATAGCAAAGAAGAATATTTTTTAATGTCTTATAAAAAACGAAAATATAAGTAAAAATATTAAAAGTGGGTAGGTAGTGAGCTATAACTCAAACACAAAAGCTGTTAGGGAAAAATTGTTGACGTATTTAGAAAAACGTCTGAATTTGAGACAGAAACTAAAAAAAAATTCACAGGACACAACCAATTTTTTTTCCTTTTGTTATCCTGTGTTGTCGAAAAAGCCCCTCATTTATTAAATACTCGTAATTTTCATAATTCTTTTTGTTTGAACGGGTTTTCGTGAAGTTTTATAATAGAGCTAATCGTTCACCGCTACCCTCCACGGAAAATATTTATGTTTACACCCCCTAACGATAAAAAGGTAATAAATAACCAAAATTTAACTTGATTTTTCAATCCGCTAGTGAGAACTAAGAATACATGATTAAAATTTAAAAGAAATTAAATGAGAAACGTTCCACTGTGCATTGTAGAAATCATTCGATTACTAAGCCATAAAAGCTTTTACCTACAATTCCAGTGCGATAATCACAACAACCACTCTACTGGGAATCGTTGCTGAAATTAATTATAAGAAGTAAGTAATAAATTCGGCTGTGCCGAATCTTGTATACCCTTCACCGATGTAAGTATATTGTGAATCTATATGTTCGAATAAATTAATAGTTTTCACTTATTCATACCGTATTTGCACGACGCAAATTTGTTGCATGCAAACTCCCTTTTTCAGTGACAAATACAGAGAAAATTCAGTACTGTGATAATTGTTCAGTACTGTTTCATCTTGAAAATACCGCAGTACCCCCTGCCACCTTTTCAGTTATGGTACTTATTTCTTTCAAGTTATTTTATTTTTTGCTTTTTAAAGTTTTATATGTTAGTCCCTGTACAGACTTGCAATTTTATTGGCTGCAATACTTGGTTTTTTTGGATGAGAGAGGTAGAAAGATATGGGAAGGGTACAGAGTTTCATGTGCTCTCCAATTCTCTTTTGCCTTGACATTCGCACTAGGTTCTATGTGTATTTGACGTTGTATTTTATTTCTTCAATTATATAAAAAAAAATATAAAACGAAAATTACATTAATTTGTGAAGCATTAGAATTTTTTAAGTTAAAAATATTAAATATAAATTTTTCTGTCGTGTTGTCTGTAAATATAAAAAATTGCAAAATTAGATTTTTATAATGTGGTCACTAATGCAATTTCAAAGCAGAATAGCAAAGACTTGCAGCCAATAAAATTGCAAGTCTGGACGGGGACTTAGCAACATTGACAACAGGCCAATCAACGAAAAATTAGTGATGTGACCAGTGTATCCACTTGTAGGGATTTGTCCCTGATTTGGGTATTTTAGCTGTTGTTTGGATATATGTAGATTTTCGTGTGGAGGGTTTTCGGAATTTTTTATTTTCAATATTTAATAATAGTTTTTACATATACATTATCACTAATGTGATATTCGTATTCGACTATTCGCCTGTTTCAATGTATTCGTATTCGCCAAATTGCAGCGAATATTAAAAAAAACATAAATTTAAAAAAAGTGTATAAAATGTAGAAAAATATATTAATTTTTAATAATTTTATTTAAAAACTCCTTTGTCTTTGACGCAACAAAATAACATTCTTTTTAAACACACAAAAAAATATATATATTTTGCAACCAGCATTTTAAAATTAAAGTCCAATATATATATTCATATCATGTTAAGTTAGTAATCAAACCTCAGTAGAAGAATTTCGACCTTCAAAAACTCAAATAGAAATATAAATAATATGTGAAAATCCAACGATACAGGTGGCTGGGGTATCTGCGAAAATTTGTTCTCCCAAACAGCACTGAATTACTAATTAAAAGTTCAAACATGGTGAGAAAAACGAAATCTAAAGTAAAATAATTTAAAAATCTTCAACGGAAATTCGTCATCTCAATGTCTGTGACGGTTTTTTCTTTTCAATTTATTATTACTGACACCAAAGGAGGGATTTTTTCCAATTAAATTTGAAATTTCAAACGGCTCTAAGCATTTTAATAATAATCGTATTCGGCGAATATTGTTTCCAATATTCGTATCCGCGAATACTAAAAATTAATAATTGTAACATCACTATAATATACACAACTAATATTATTTATTCGATATTTCGTTTCCGAATTGCTTAAACATACAAATCATATCAATTCTCAATGCATTGCCTATACACTCTAACTTAATTTTCATCAATGGTGAAGGGTATTAAATAGAGTTGTCAATTATTCGCCTTTCACCTTTGTTCGAATAATTCAAATAATTGATTTTGTTCGTTCGATCAAACGATTAAAGCTGAAAAATTTTTCGATTAATCAATGAGAACAACGAATAAAAAATTATTTAAAAAATTTATTGACAAAAAATAAACATTTCATACAAAAAACTTAAAAATAAAATAGTTAATATTTTTATTAACAAAAAAATACATAAAACTATTAATTCAAATAAACTTGCTTCGTTCTGTCAAAAAATATCAAATTTTTTTTTTCTTGTGAAATCAGTTGACTAAATTTTTTAGCTTTCAACCGATTTTTGGTTTTGGTTTTTGACATTGTGAGAAGAGCATAAAATAATTTAATAATTTTTCTGTTCTTTTTATACATTTTTTCAAATATACCATATTGTCTAATATATCGCTGAAGTCTTTTTATATTTTGAATTTGTAATACAGTACAATACGCATATAAGAAAGTCTGAAAATGTACAGATTTTGTTTCTTATATGCGAGCTTTCTTATAAAGAGAACACGCATATAGGAAAGATATTTTCTTATATGCGTCAGCAACAAAGTTTAAAAAATTTCCTATGCAGATATATATTTGAAATAAAATTAATACACATTGGTGTCTATTCCAGAAAACGCGTCGAAGAAGTGAAAATTTACATGGAAAACAAAAACAAAATTGAATACATTTAAAAAATTTGTTTTTGTTTATCAAATAAATTTTACCGTTTTTCATAGAGAGAGAAACGCCTTAAATTTCTCGCGTATATTTAATTTAAGAAATGTATGAAAAGCAAAAACAATTCTTGAAATTTTGTTTTTGTTTCCATGTAAATTTTCACTTCTTCGACGCATTTTCTGGAATAGATATGATTATTTTGTACAAAAAAAAACAAACGAAGCTGGCTGATTTCACAAAAATGAACGACTTCATTTGACATTTGGACCAGTGTTCACAGATGTAAATTCTAAAATATAATAAAAAAATTTTTATTTTTCCCCAAATTGAAAAAAAGTTCATTGTGAGAATACTTTCTCAGGAAGGAATGTAATTTTTCATAAAAATTTGTTTCTTATAGCAGAGTTTTTCTTATAAGCGAGTTTCTTATATAAGGATTATTTAGCACGTAGTTATATGGAAATGTACATGGTGTCTGGAAAAGTGTTTCTTATAGCCGAGTTTTTCTTATAAACGAGTTTCTTATATGCGTATTGTACTGTACTTGTAATATAATTATTTAATTCGTATAAAAGATTGTTAATTTCATTACTAGTAACATCTTCTTTATCATTACTTTCATCTGAATTATTGTGGTTACTTTCAACATAAAATAATCTGGAGTATAATTTATTCTTTAGTTTCACCTTTTTTTTCGTAAATCTGTTGCAAAAGAATTATTAATTTTATTGTTGTTGATCCAACAATTTTGTATACTTTAGTATACTTGTTTTGTTACATGTGACTTTGTTTTTTTCATTTTTGTTCTTGGTAAAATACTTTTGGCTTTAGTGTATTTCTAATTTATTCACCTGAGAGTGAAAAAACCCCATTCTTGAAAATTTTTTAACGTTTCATTCAAAACATAGCACGACTACTATGTAGGTATGCGCAGTTCGACAACAACTGCAAACCTCCAAAATAATATGTATTTGGTTGATATAAAGTACTCACTTTGTTTCATATCATACAAACAAATTTAAACATTTTTGACGTATGCATTTTAAACTAAAAAAAGTTGTTCTATTAATTTACATTAATTAATCGATTTATTCGTTATTCGAAAATCGGCATTTTAAAATTATTCGAATAAGAGTTTCGTTTTGTTTGATCGATTAATCGAATTATTCTTAATCGGTTGACAACTCTACTATTAAAACAACAACAACAACAAAACAATCCAAATCAAATAATTAATGAAACTTTTACCAACAGCAGCCACAAAAACATTCACAACACTTCAACTCAATATAATCCAAAGAAAAGCTCTATATGGTATGAGCTTTTGATGTGCTTTCGTTTGTCTCTCAACTACAAGACCGTTATGAGTTTAGAGAACTCAAGTTCGAATTCAAAATTTTTAACTGTCATGACCGGAATGCGTACCATAATATGTTTGTGGATAACAGTATTTCATGTCTACTACTATTCGCTATTTGCCATTTCGAATGCGCCCTCTATTTTTGCCAAAATGGAATCCATTATCTTGCAACCAGTTACGCAGGCCTGTTTCTACGTGGATGTTTTCTTTATAATGAGGTTTTTATATTAAAATTCTCATATATTATTAATAATATTTAGCTTTTAATTAATCATGTTCTAGTTCTTTTTTATTAGTTAACAATTTCTTGTCGAATATAAAACAAATTCAACGCATTCAACGTCAATCATGGTGGGGAAATTTAAAGCTTTTCTCACGCTCTATAGCCCTACGTTATATGCGGTAAGTTAAAATCAGCAATTTGAACCTGCTTTTATAATTTGTTATTTACAGTTTAACTCCTGTTGTAATTTCGACAATGTTGCTGACTACAATCGTAGTGGATTTTTTAAATATGTATTCACCCTTTCATATCACAGAAAATAGTGGATTGTATTGTAAAAAGTAAGTTATTGATGTACAAATTTCACTGGTTATACGGGTTGGCATGTAAACGTTTTTGTTTTCAATCGAATTTAATTGCATGTATGTATAAAAGGTTTTCCAATAAGAGTGATATGATTTCTTTAAAAAAAACACACTTCTTGTTAAGGAAATTCAAAAGTTTTTTATTTAATGTGAAGTGCAATCGATACAATTAAGTTCTAAATAAAACGTCATTTAAATGGCCTCTACGACATCTTCTGCAGGAACGAATTCGATGAAACCAATTTTCGAGCACTTTTTCCACTAAATCAAGTCGTATGTCATGAATGACACGTTCAATATTGACTTGTAAAGCTGGAAGAGAGTCTGGTTTATTTCGAAAGACCAATGACTTCAAATAACCCCACAAGAAATAGTTTAATGGTGTTAAATCACAACTTCTTGAAGGCCATTCAATATCACAATTTCTTGAAATAATCGAATATCCGTCATGTTGGAACCAAATTTTGTCAATATCAACTTCTTCCAATTTCGGCCATAAAAAGTTGGCTATCATCGATCTATACCGCTCTCCATTGACAGTAACGGTGTTACCAGCTTCATTTCGAATGAAGTACGGACCGATGACTCCATCATACCAAAAACCACACCAAACTGTTAATTTAGGTGAATGTAATGAATCGACAAAATCGGTGTACTTTCGTATATCTCTCCATGATGATATTGTAAACACTACTGAATACAATGAAAAACAAATGGCTTGAAAATCATATCACCCCTATTGGAAAACTAATCCGAATGGAAAAACAATTAATTTGAAAACACCATTATTCAAATTTTCCAATATAATTTTAAAGCTACGTTAAAATTTATCAAATATTTGTCGAAAAAAACGTAACGGAGAAAGAAACTAATAATTTATTTCCTTTAATTGCAATATTTATTTAATTATTGGTCCGCATTTTGTAAAAACTGTATAAAAATATTCTTTTTGTAGAATAATAAATTTTCTTTTGTAATACAAAAACCAAGTTAAATGACACGATCCCTAAGCAAAAATAGTGGTTACGTTTTTTTTTTTTTTGACAAATATTTGATAAATGTGAACGTAGCTCAATAATGATAAATTTCTTTTAATAAACGATTTTGAAAAGAATTTATTTATCAATGAATGTAATTGAACTTGAGTTGTCAAAGTGTCAACAGTTTTATTCGTAGTTGGATTATTAAATAGTGATCTTGATTTTAAAATGAAATAGATTATATCGTTAACGATCTTAAAATTTGTAAAAGGAAAATATATATTCTTTTTTTTTTTTTTGGACGGTACTAACTCGCATAATGTGTGTTCGATTAATTGAAAAATTCATGAAAGGACATTAATATCGTCACCTAAATTACAAATGGCATAACATCAGTTTTTATAATTTTGAGTAGACATACAAAGTTTAATAATATGAGAAGCATTGATTTCTAGCATCCAAATATAATGATGAGTATTTATTTTGTCAGAAAGTTATTATTTTTTATTTATAATTACGCTAATATCAGATAACTTCTTTTTAAGCAACTTCAAAAAAGGTTGTTCTCACATCAAGGGATAGTTTTTTTTAATGTTTGTACCAACATAACTCTATTTTTAAGCTATTGCATAGCTTTTATCGCGGGCTTTGAGCGCGGCGACCGAATCAAGAAATTCCGTAACGAAAAACCTAAGACTAGTTCCACAAATACAATACACTGATACTAAATAACACTAATCGCACAAAATTACTCAGCCTAGTCAGCAGCCACAAAATGTGCTGCCAAGTTCTTGTTTTATCCTGATGTCACCTGGTTTAATTCGCCATGGGTGTACCCAAGGCATATTCATTACTAGGTATATGCACGACTACAACAATTCTACAACAAAACAAACAACAGGCTCAAAAAGTGTAACTTGAATTAATATCAAAGAAAAAACTTGAATTAATATCAAAGAAAAAAAAAATACTGCATAAATAAAACATAAATAAATAATTATAATTGCATAAGTTGATAAAAAATGCTATGCAATAGCTTTACCGCGGCAGTCCCCGAGTGCCACACGTCTTTTTTTTTTTTATTTGTAAGGTTTGCTTGCAGTTGGGTCACATTTTTAGAAAATAAATGTCCAAGTTTTTTTTCCTAAAATATTAATTATTTAATAACTCCTCCATCCATATATGGACTCGTTTTTTTATTTTATACATTTTTTTTTTTTTTTGTAAATGCGGGAGAGTTCCTATCCGATTTCCAAAATTTTTGTTTTTGTAGAACGACATTTTTAATACTTCACAAAAAATTCGTTACTCAGTCAAAAGTTATACGCAGTTTTATATAAAAATTTTTTCAATTATTTTTTAAATGCGTTTATAATTGGGATTTTATAAAAATAAATTGCAAAACTACCTTCTACATTTTTATGCCGATTTGAAAAAGAGTACGTACTATCAAACATATCACGGCAAATGTTAGTTTCAAAATTTTTGTTTTTGAAGGATCCAGATCGTCTCAGAATAGACCTATTTTTGTTGAAGATATTCACTTTTAAGTAAATAAGTCCTCTTTTCTCAAATTCCAACGGAAAAATCTCTGAGACCCTTAATGTCTTCTCAGTATTAATTTATGTAAATTAAAATATATTTGATTTTTTATTATTGCTGGTAGCTGCAATAAGTTTGTTTGCAGTATGACTAAAAGCTTATATTTTTAAAACAAACTACCTAAAAATAGCAGGCTTGGTTTGGCAAAGTTACCCCTTTCCATTTATTTCTTTCAAAATCCCTCGCAGCGACGCATCAAATCACATTTATTAGTAAACATTTTCTAAATCGCATGAAAGCAATTTGAAAGACGACTTTGAGCACAAACTTCTGATAAAAATAAGTCTACCGTCAAGTTATTTTTATTTCATTGATCAGATAATTTTATATTAATTTAAATATCTTTAAAAACGCATTAAATATATTGTAAAACATTTAGTAGTGGATATAATAATTTAATAAACGAGTAACTATTTTGTTATAATTTTCTTCCAGCAACTGGTGGCACAATCTCCTCTACATACAGAATTTTTTCGACATGAATTACATGTGCTGTTCGTGGACCTGGTATCTAGCATGTGAAATGCAATATTTTATTTTGTTCACTGGTTTGTTGTTTCTACATGCTAAAAAGCCAATTGCAGCCAAAATAGTATTTGTCACATTAGCACTGGGATTTGTGGTCGTCGGTTGGATGTGTTATTTTGCCAAAGGAATAAGGTTTCAGTAAGTACCACTAGTTGCAAAATCAAATGATATCATTCCATGTGTTGATGTTGCAACAGCAAGTATGAGTGTTGTGCATGCAGACAGACGTATTTGCCAAAAATTTATTTCCAAAATGTTAAAAGCACACGACGAAAATAAACTAAAAATTAAAATTTTCTTTGAAATTTCTAGTTTAGTTTCACCTTAAAGCTGCTTTTAAAAAGAATATAAAAAAAAACTCAACAATAAACCATTATCCGATTCATCCCATCATCAGCTAACCCAACAACTAAACAAAAAACCAAAAAAAAAAAAAAAAAAAAAACTATCAATCTGGGGAACCTTTCTAACCAACATTTTCATTTATTCATTCATTCAATATTTACTTTGACAGATTCGATGTCATAAACAGCACACTCAATCAGTTGTATATCAAGCCGTGGACACGCATACCACCGTACTTGGGTGGTGCCACAATGGGTTGGATAATGCACACATTGCAACAACGTCAAGACAAACAGCTGCTACAGCGAGGACAACATCAAGCCGAACAACACCATGAAAACGTAACAACAGCAACTTATCATGCCCAGCAGCAGCAATACCAACAGAACGACAATCAAAATCCACTCCATCCTAAAAATATTCGCACATTTGGCCGTGCAACATTTTGGATTATATGTCTTGTCCTCTATGTGTCAACAAATTTTATGAGCTACTGGCGCTCTACGCCTTCTTGGGCGGTGGCGACAATTATGTCCATGGGTAAATTTGTTTTCGCACTTTGCATTGGTGGTGTCATCATAATGTGCGCTTGTGGTCGCGGTGGATATTTCAATCGGTTGCTGAGTGCGCGACCGTTTTTAATTTTGAATAAATTTTGTTTTAGCATCTATATGGTGGCACCCGTTCTCATAGTGATCATTTTTGGTTTACGCAACGAGCCCACCAACTTTACTGAAGTTGCTTCGGGAGCCGATTTTATTGCTGTCATCATGTTGTCCATAGTTTCAGCATTTGTAATGCTGATGTTAATTGAGTTGCCAATGCAAAGAGTTGCAAATCGTTTGTTGAAAGAAAAGAAATCATGAATAAGAGAGAGAGGGAAAAGGAAATCATTTTTGGAAACTTTTCAGAAATATGGAAATATATTTTGCACGTAGAAAAGTAAATATGTATGTTTGTATGTATTTGTCGGTTCATTTA
This sequence comes from Lypha dubia, assembly GCA_947311025.1. Lineage (NCBI taxonomy): Eukaryota > Metazoa > Arthropoda > Insecta > Diptera > Tachinidae > Lypha > Lypha dubia. Next base: position 56,929,120 of record OX371264.1, read on the forward strand.
TTTTATTTTTTAAAAATTAAATATTTAATTTTAAGAAAATAGTTAGAGGAATACCTATGTGAGTTTAACGTTTGCAGAAGAACTCACCAGCTCAGTTAGAGCAACGCAATGTAGTCTCGTTGCAAAATATTTTAGCACTCAGTTTTTAGAGTGATTTCTTAAATTTGTTGTGATTCTAAACTTAGAGCATTAATAAAGTCTTATATTTTAAGTGGGTTTTATAAAATATTTATATGAGTACGTAAGTATGTAAGTATATATGTATATATATAAATGCATTCTCATTTTAAATTTTTTACTAAAGTGAATTTTTTAGCTGCATCAAAACTATCGACATCGATGAATATGGTTTGACAGCGGCTAATGTCAAACTGTGTTTACATATTTGCTCAGTAAAGTATGGCAAGTCCAGATTGATATGACTGATACTGACTGATTGATATGTTGTTGTGCTTCAAGCAAAAAATGCATAAAATAATAAGACTTTTTAAGGTGTGTTTATGGTTTGTCATAAAACAACAGTAGAAATCTTAGTCGAGCAGGTGAAACTCTTCAGACGAGCCGGCGATAATGTTTACAAGCCGCTAAATAACACAAGAATAAAAATATATGTTTGTGTAAGTGATCTGCCTGACAGCTTGTTAAAGTTTTTTCGACTTGCCGCCGTTCAAAAAAATACTTCAGCTCATGTTACCGGCAACAGCTGCTTTTGTTTATATTTATCCACACAAAAACATAAATGTGAAAATAAGGCCAAGTTCGTATCCAAAAAGTTTCGGCCGTAAAAAGTACTGAGATCAAAATAAGGACCAAGTTTTTGATAGGTATAATTCCATCTCATTTCTAGGCAACCTGTAAGCTTGGCAAAACTTTTTTGCCTTTCTAATATGGAAAGAATTCTTTGAAAAATTTTTCCAAAAAAAGGCCCCATACAAATAAAGGCACCCAAGTCCCTCCAGGTAAAAAGTGCCCGTTTAAAACTTATTTTTGTTAATTTCTCTGCAGGACATACCTGTGTACGAAATTTAAGCTTTCTATCTCTACTAGAAGTGCCCCATACAAAGAAGGGGAATGATTGTCCCCCCAGATGAAAAGTGCCCGTTTTCAGATTTTTCTGCTTATTTTCTCACCAAGACCTACCTGTGTACCGAATTTCAGCTTTCTAGCTATACTAGAAGTGGCCCATATAAAGAAGGGGCACTCAGGTCCCCCTGGAAGGAAAGTGCCCGTTTTCAGATTTTTTCTGGTTATTTTCTCGCCAAGACCTACCTGTGTACCAAATTTCAGCTTTCTAGCTATACTGGAAATGCCCCATACAAAGAAGGGGCACTCAGGTCCCCCTGGGAGGAAAGTGCCCGTTTTCAGATTTTTCTGGTTATTTTCTCACCAAGACCTACCTGTGTACCAAATTTCAGCTTTCTAGCTATACTGGAAGTGCCCAATAATATTGATGAGTCAGTGAGTCAGTGAGTATGTACTAAAATATGGACTTTTCACACCTTAATATCTCGGGAAGCTTCTACGGTAGAACTTTCAAATTTAACCTGTGAGGTCACCTCTGTGGGGAGAACTTATGTTTCAAGTTTCATTATATTATGATCAAGAGGAGCAAAGTTATGAGGGGGGTAAAATCAGCTCGAACTGTTTCGTGTAAATATACACACTGTGTGGCCGAACTTGGCCTGGCGCACTATCGTGCGCCTAGATTTCAGCAAGAGCGTATAGATGAAAAACAATTTGCAAATTTTAATTGATAATGGACATTGTAGATGATTTACAGGAAATTTATAATTTTCTTTATAAACAAGTCGGACTGAATTAAAAAACATATACATTTAAGACACAATGCAAACGTATGCGCACTAATCCGACTAAAAAATGGAGTTTTGTTAAATGTTATTGTTATTATAATCTGGCACAATTATGAGATAGCACACTAAATTATGACGGGGTGTTCACACTTGTCATATTTTGGTGTGCTATTATTTTATGATATATGTGAATACCCCAATTGTATTTATTTTTATTTAGGACTGCCTTATTGAAGATTCAATAAATAATAAAATTTATCATGGTATAATAAATAAGGTAGTCTTGTCCCTAAAACAAATACAATGTCACAAAAACAACAGGCATTTTATTAGTGTAAAATGTTTTCTGTGTGTCAAAATCAGAGAAACAAGCCGATCGCTTCGAAGCCGTATATCATCGCCGCTTTTGTGAACTCGACTGCTGCCAAACACATCGCTTTTTTACTGCTTTTTTACAGGTATTTGACCTCTTAAAAATGCATGGTTAGGTTTAAGTTGCTTAATGTGATATTAGACTTTCCTTTACAGCAATTTTTTTTTTTATTTCATATATAAAATTTCCAAATAAAATTTTATACTTCACCGGCGGGTTGAAATAAATTTTTTTGCTTAGACGCCGCTACAAATTTTTAATCAGCATGTTGCTCTGCTACATAAAATTTGACATTTGTAAAGCAAAAATATTGGGCCTGTTCGTAAATGCAAAACTGCGCTGCATAATATGGGCAGTATGTTCATATATGCAAACCGTGGCAACTCTGCAAAATGTATGCATTCAAAAATGCATCGCTGAAGTATATTATGCACAAATAAACACAAAACACTAATCATAAAAATAGCTGATGCAACGGATGAGTATGTGTTAAATTTTTTATTTTATTATTTGTTTTGTTTATTATTTCTTAACCCTTTTCTTTCTTGTAGATAAGATAATTTTACATCATTAGTTTTATCTTCCAGCTCAAAAATAAATTTATCATTAACTTTTTTGGTTCATAAATACAAACATTAAAATGCGTAAAAAGAAGCATAAGCAACAGCTGATTAGCAGTGTCAGTGCAAAATAATCATATTATGCAGCGCAGTGATGCATTTACGAACAGGCCCATTCTTCTACAGCAGGCAGGAAGACTTTACCTTATTTATTTTACCATGAAAATTTATCATAAATTTAGGAAATTAGTGGCAATATTTTACACCTTATATGCAAATAAGCGGCGCGTATAAACGTAGTATAAGTTTTACAAAAATGCAATTCATATATACATACATATATACGTACTTATGTACATAAGTTTGAATGTACTTATGTGTGTGTATGTATGTATGTATGTTTGTATAGAGTAATAAAATACATTGCATTGGCATTTCACAATAAAATTTCGCCCACTAATTTCTTATACACTGATCGATAGCAAGTGTCTGCATTTGCACACCTTTATGTGCGTCAACTGCAACAATTTAGACAGCAAAAACTAAGCATGAAACCTAACTCATCAACATCATCATCATCATCCTCCTGATCTTTTCAATATGCATCCATTATCTGAACTAAAATCATTTACTTCACACATACATTCCCGGCGTGATATCTTTCAAATACATCAGAGTTGCATTTGTAGTTGTTATAAAAACAATATCATCATCGGTTATAATTCTTCTTGGAAACGATTTTGATGTTATTTTTTGTTCTCTTCTTGTTTTCATGTGGCATAAATAATGAAATGTACTATAAAAAAATCTTTAGAATTAGGAAAACCTGTTTGTGGCAGGTACATACATAAATTTCCAAAGATTTTTTATCCTTTGGGGCCCATCAAAAATACACAAGTACATACATACATACATACCAGAGAACAGATTGAATATATTCATGTTTTTTACTCATTCATAAATTCGTTGCTTTTGCATTGCCTTCAATCGACAACAACACATTGTCATGTGTTTATAACATTTAATTTTCTGATTGCCTTTGCACAATCACTTTTTGTGATGTCGTTATACATCAAGCAATGAAATAACATGATGCCACATGAAAGAACCAGAAAACGCTCTCAATATGCGTTCAGAATTCGTTGCTATCTATGTGTATAGCTTGCAAATAGCCAGTTTTAAAGAAAAGTAATGAATGGCTCATTCAACTTCACTATCTATAAGGATTCAGAATATATACATATACTATATGGACCTTATATAAATATTGTGGAATCTACACAAGTAGTGACAAACATATGAATACGCTTAATATTTTTGGTGAAGGGTATAAAAAACACAAACGCAGAGAAACAAAAATATTTTTCGACCTGTGTAATTTCTCAAAATATTTTCGTATATTTCTGTAATTGTCGTAATTTAGCCTAAGAATTTTCTCATACAAAGAACAAAACTATGTTGTTAATTTTTTATAGAACTTATAACATTCCTACGATTCGTTAAGTATTCGTTGCTTTTGAGAGTGTTAAGTTTACATTTTAGAAGGCAATGAATGCATGCATCACTTTTCCTTACACTCCGTTTTCTGAATAATTTCATGCATTGCGTAACTGAATTAAATTATTATTGTCAAAATGAGGCTCGATTTTTATGATTGTTCCTATTCAAAACCATAAAATATACCAATCAAACCGTTCTCTGATACATATGTATAAAGATATGTATTTACATACATAGTATATAATTTAAATGATCGCATGCACATAAAATCTCATGCAACTGCATACAAACACACACGTATAGCTACTAACATATGGATGATGTATGTACGTATATACATATATAAAAAATCATTTTCGACTTCAAAAGGACCAGAGACTAAAAAACATACGTATGTATGTATGTACTCGAAAGTACATAAATACAATTAGGTACATTAATGCAGTAGTATATGTGTTTGTTTATAAATGCATGTATGCATGTGTTTTGTATTTTCACGACGGAGGGTTAGTTCGAAGGAAAAAATAAATATCCCTTGAAAAAAAGAGTCACTACAAATGCACAGGCAGACAGATCAACAAATGGATCGAGGATTGCAAAGGAATTTAATTTTTTGACAAACAGGTAGAATTACATTTAAATAAAATATTGTAGAGATTTAAGACCTTTTTTAGCAGTTTTTTTTTTTGTATTACAATAAAAGAATGAATCTCAATTTACGATTTAGAAAGACACTATTTTTTCCATAAAAACAGTTTTAGTCGTAATGAATTCATTACGAGGGATGTTTTATTTTACAAAACTACATATACAGTAGAAAAATGACAAGGATGTGTTATGTGAAACTTCTTAAAGGAGGTTGTCAATTCAACCGGTATTTTTTTAATGTTATGAACCTTCATAGCTATTATTTATAAAGCAATTTCCGGTCCCATAACATTTGGTAAATCAGGAGCAAGTTATGGGTGCAAGTTGATCTGAAAAAAATCTTAAATACTTAATAACTTATCAATTTATTAACCGATTTTCAAAATTCTTGTGTTGTTTGCTCAGTTTTTATAACAGTGGGATCCCATAATTTTTTTTTATCAGATATTAGTACCATAGATAGTTAAACGGCCCCCTGACACATTGTTTTACAAGTGAACCTGCTATCTACAGGTCGATTTTAAGTTTGTTTTTGCTATATTTTTTTATATAAATTCTGATTACTACTCAATTACTTATTTAACTTAGGGGCTGTGCACAGATTACGTAACTCTGTTTTCACAGATATTTTCACCCCCCCCCCCCCCCCCCCCCCCCTTCGTAGCGCTTTTTACAAATTTTTCAGTGCAAAATTTTCAATCCGTAACAAATCTTTAAGCCCCCCTCCCCCTGGAGCGTTACGTAAGATGTGCACGGGCCCTTATATGTTTATTAATCGCCTTGATAAAGGACCTTTTACACTATACATAATACAAAACTTAGGCATTTTTAAGGGAGAACGGAATGTCGACATGAGAAGTTGCAAGGGTTTTTTTAAAAATGCTTAAACAATAAGGGCTAATTATAATGTGCTTAAGCTAGCTTAAGCTACTGTCAGAAATCAACGAAAAGCATGTCAAATGCTTAAGCAAATTATTGACGACTTTTGTGTGGCTATATTGTACTTATTTGACTTAAAGATCTTCTTCGCTGAGTTGCAAATATATGTACTATTCAAAAACTATTTTCTTCTTATTTTTCCAAAAAATAATTTTAAGTCTACGTCTAATTAATCTAAAATCATAAACAAACATATTATTTAAATTTTTGTTATGTTAGAAATGAAATGAAAACATTCACAAATAAAAAAGTACCAACAAATGCAACAGTTTTAACTATTTTCAATAAATAAACGTATAAGCAGCTGTTTGCTTAAGCAAGGTACGATTGGTTTCAATGTTTGCTTAAGCAAATGAAATTTGACGAAACTTGATGAAAAGTTCTTAAGTACATTATAGTTGTCAACATTTGGTTGTGTGTATTCGCACATTTGCTTAAGCTAGCTTAAGCACATTATAGTTAGCCCTATAGTTAGATCTGGGAAGCAGTGTCGTTAAAATACACATTTCAATACAAAAAAATATAACCATATACGGACACCACTACGAGATAAAAGACCAAAAATTTTACCCCAAGTCATGCACTATTTTTATGGGCCCCCAAAAATTTGGGGCCTTTGCGGCATTCTTGCAATAAACTGATACGTTTTCTCAGGCTCATATCGTGCAAACCGTTCGGAAGATTGATTTACTCTCTGAGGCAAAGTTGTAGCTCTTGTTATAAAGAACAAAATTTGTGAACATACGTATAAAAAAAACTTCATTGTCAATATCAAAATCGCAAATTCGATTTTTCTTACCTTTTTTCCCCTGTTCAGGTCCATAGGTAGCCAACCGTTAAAAATTCAAGGAAACAATCAACTAAAAAAATGTACCTAAGATCTCAATAAACAACTTTCTAGAACATATGAACTTCCTAGAAATGATTCTTAACAGCGTTTAGGTAGCGGCGTTCTACAGTTATTTTTTCCAGTTTTAAGAAGTGACTGAATATAGAAAATAACTTAATTAGTCTTTAAAGAATAGCGAAACTAAAATTTAGCGTACTATAATTACGTTGACCAAGATCGGTAGTCGACCTAAGAAGTAAATTTAAAAAAAGACATGCAACTAATACCTATCAGCTCGAGTGTAGCCTGGAGTGGGGATTTCTACCCAAATTGGGGGGTTTTAGCTGGTTTTTGTGGACAGATTATCGTGGGGAGGGATTTGGGAATTTTTCATTTTCAGTATAAGTACCTATTTGCTTTGTTTTACCATTTTCTTTCATACATATATATACATATATGTTTATGTATCTTGGCGTTTTTCTTCTCCATATTTCGATTATTTCAAGGCGTTGGTATTGAGGATGCTGATTTTTATAACAATTTGTTCAAAATTTTTCAAACCAGAATTTATTGAATTCGATATTGCCAAAATGAATATACTAATTGACGATAAGGAATGTAATTTGGTTGTTGCTAAAATTGATGTTGGCATAGAATGTTCAAAGGAATTAGAAGCAAAAGGAGTTCAAAAAAATTTTTTTAGATTATTTAACTGTACTAGCAAAATAAATGCTTAAAATAATCACAGAGAGTATGAAAATTTTTGAGTTATTTATAAATTTACAACTCGAAAGCATAGAAAAAAGAATAAATTTGATTCTTTGTATAGAATTTTAAAATATTCTATGGATTCAAAAGTTCCATTGAGCACGTACGAATGCACTAGCTTAAATAAATGTATGTAATAAAATTAATTAAAAAATTGTTTTTTATGATGCTTAATATACATATCTTTATTTTCAGTTTTAAAATGGGGATTTTTGGGTACAACACTCTTTAATTTCGGGACATTAGACAATATTTACCTGGCTACACTGATTCAGCTCTCGTGAAACATTTTATCTAATGAATTTGTGATAGTGTTGAGTTCCCCACTCCTGCGTTATGTATGTACCTATTATATCTTTAACAAATGCAGAAACTGATTGTTTTGTTAGCTCTTACATAAACCCTACAGCCTGGATTTTTTTTTTTGCTGCTTTTAGACATTTATTTAGTTTTTTTTTTGGAATTCTTATTCCATGGGTTCTTTTGTTATTTGTTGTTTCTTATTTATGGACATACATATGTACATACATACATATTTTGTTTTTTAAAAAATTTTCAGAATTTTGAAAGTCTTTAGTTAACGATCAAATACTTTGCCAGGGTACCGTTTAAATTTTAAACAATCAGGCCTGTTCAAAAGCAAACAAACGCTCATACACATCCATTCTTATTCATTTAAAAAAGCATACAAAGGGTATAGTTATGTAAATAATATTATGTATCAAACATAGATATGTATGTATGTAGTACATATGCATGTACGCGTATTTGAAAAATTGCTTAGGGATAAGGAATATTCTGACTACAAGGATTTACACACAAACATACCCATGTTCGTATGTATAAATATTTTGACTTACTAGGAGGTTATCATTTTAGAACATGAATAAAATTTTATTTGCGGAATTTTAAAATTTTATAGTTTAGAAAACAAGAGCAAAATACTCATTTTGACCATAGCTGCCAGATTTGACGATTTATCGTCATTTTGACGATTTTGGGTCCTAAAAATGACATAGTGACGACGGGACGATTTATACCCTAATTTTGACGATTTTAAATAATTCAAGTTTGCAACATTTATTTCTACTATTAAAGCAACTGAACTGCTAAAAATTTTAATGAGCAGCTTTTTAAAAACTAGTTTGCTTAAAACTGTAAACTTTTATTTAATGTAAATACCTATATATAAAAAAAATTGTTGCAAGTGTGTTGTGACTTTATAACTCACGAACGGTCAAACCGAATTCGATTAAATTTTTAGGGTTTGTTCGTATGGTAGTGTAGATGGTTTATCGAAATCGGTCGACGCGTTCGTGAGTTATGACTTTTGTGAAAGTTGTGATGTGCTTTGATTAGGTAAATCGAAATTTTTAAAGTAAATAGCATCCGTGCGAAGCCGGACGCTCAGCTAGTTGATTATAAAAACAAAAACATTTTTTTAAATTTTGAAGACATTTATTTAGGAATATTTTTCAGAGATGAAATTGAAGAAGCACAAATAAGTGCAAAAGAAAAATAATAATTATGATAATTTTTATATAGAACTTTTGTGATCAGATATTATCCAGATTTGATTTTCAAAATAAATATATAAAGCTCTTGGCCAAATTAATCCATTTAATATTATTAATGTAGAAAAAAGTTGGTTTTCTGAAATTATAACAGAATTTTCCTATTTTTAAAAGCCAAGAGCTAGAAACTGATTTCAGACAATTAAAATTATTGCACTGATAAAAACAAATAAATATTGGATTTTTGGAAAAAAATATGTATCAGAGAGGCAAACAAGGGATTCTAGTCTTTTGTTTCCGGTTTTGACTAAATTTATTACAAAAAATCTAGTTTTACCACTATGCCCAGCAAATGTGGAAATAATATTTAGTCAGGTAAACATAAATAAGACTAAAGTAAAAATTCATTGAAAAAGTCGTATTTGGAAGCAATATTATATACAAAAGATTATTTAAAGCTACTATGATTTAACAGTTGTACCTGAATTGATCAATATGTTTAACTGCAATATATATGTATTTGTAAAATATATTATACATATATGTATGTATGTATATATATACAAGTCTATTTTCTTTAACAATTATATATTTATGTTTTAAATTTCATTGATTTGTTGCGGGTTAGCAATATCTAGTTATATATTTCGTTGGTAGCTATACCAACTCATCAGTAGATGTTTTAGCCTTTATGTTTAAAAAGTTTTAAAGCTCATCTATTTATACAAAAACTCACATATATATTTTTGTGAATTACAAATCATAAAAACAGCTTTCAAAATTATTTAAACGCATACAACAAATAATTTTCCATTATGAATGTGTTAACTTTTCTACACCTGTACAATTAGACAACCGCTGGTTGCCATAAAAGTATTTATAAGGAAAAAATTAAAAGTAAATCTCTCCTTTACATATATTTATTGTATAAATTATATTTTAGTTTTTATACATTTTTAGAAACTGTGTTTCCAAATATGAAATTTAAAATCATATTTTACTAAATTTAAGTAAAAATAACTAAAGGATTGGGATTTTTTATTTTTGTCCATACAATACTTTTTCCATGCATGTTTTCAAAGTATTGAAAAACATGGAATCTACTTACATGTGATTTTATCGTCAATTCTAATTGAAGTATATGATCTCTGTATTCAAAAGAATATTGTTTTATTAATCAGATTTGTTTATTTAAGAGTTTTGTTATGTTTTGGCTCTAATAAAATATGTTTTGTTGAAAAAAAACGGTTTTTTTCATTTGACGTTTTTATGACGATTTCAATAAGCTATATTGACGATAATGACGATTTTTGCCCAAAAATATGACGATATTACCTAAAAAAATCTGGCAGCTATGATTTTGACACATATGTATGTATGTGCGACCATACCAACATACATATGTACATACTTACATACATACATTTATACATAAGTACGAATGTATTTGCATATTTGAAAGGTTTTGGTTTAAAATTTTCTTTGAGCCTCGGTAGACTAATTACTAGTTTGCTAGACTAACAGTTGTGGTATTAATTTTCGCCAGAAAGGCCATTTCTTCATTATTATTTCTTTCCTTAAATCGATAATCCAGCCAACTGGTATGTGCGATTAATTATTGTGGTAAAAGTTTATTATAAATATACCTAGGTAGTCATTATCTAATTGGACCTCGGCTTTGATTATTAATTGTACCACTTTTTAAGGGACTTCAAAAAACAAGGATTTTAGCAATTCAAGTGAAATTTTTATGTTTGCACAATCTTAACTCGTATCATTTATAAGGTAATTAATTTTTTTTTTTATTAGAGAGAGGTTGCTTGTAGTTTGGTGATACATTTTTTTTGTTTTAGAAATTTAGAGCGGCAAGTAGCTGCATCGATATATTGATTCAATAAATTCAAACCCCGTTATAATGTCTTCTAGTTTATATTTTAAGATCACGACAGATTACAGTACCTTCTTAAATACCAAAAATAAAATAAAAATCGGTCCAAATTAATAATCAATATTTCAGGTGGCTAAACACATTTCTAATGGACTAAAGTGAAACCGTCGACCTTCCAAGTTCATACATAAATGGTGAAGTTACGCGACAACCAATATTTCGAGTGGGCTCCTACTACGTCATAGGGCCCACGATCGGGTCATAATTTCCATTATTTGTTCTCCCAGGAAGGACAGAAATAGAGAAGGTCGGAGATTAATTCCTCCTCATTTAGGCAACTTCTAGAGAATTCAATGGACGCAAGTCCAATTAACTTTTCATCGTTGCCAAACTTCCAGCAACTCTTGATCGCTTCAACAAGGACTTTCAGTAGCGCCTTGGAGAAGTTTAAGAGGCTCCCAATACAGATTGGGTCAAGTCTAGCCCAGATCAATCTGGAGGTTCTACAAGTAGGCTCTCCAAACCATCACTTCTAGGCAAGATCCCTGAAAATGTTGACAATTTAATGCTTGCAGGCGGAGAGGAATCGCACCCCACAGAAGGTGTCGATATCTGACTTGACCGTGAGGTACTATCCCTCTCTACGAAGTCAGCGATATTGTTTTCTACGGTGGTCCCACGTTCCTGTACCCAAACAAGGGTGATGTCTCGCCATCCCGTTTAGGTTGGAAGTCGAATACAAACCTATTAAGAACATAATTGCCGTTTTACGGTCATTAAAAATGTGATATTTATATTAAATATCTGTGATACCGAAGCTAGTTAGCCGCCTTATGTATTGCTGGTATTTACACCTGAATAACTCTACAATTGTCTGGAAGCCTAAATAAGATTCTGACTCTCTGACTCCCGATAAAAATACCTCCTCCTACCTCCTTCTGGAGCCATCCTCTTACAAATCAAAGAGTGCAAGGGGATGAGAAATTCCTCCTTTTGATTCTTAGTTATGAGAAAACGAAGTTTCTGGAGAGAAAAGGTTTAGGAGTAGTATAGTCAATTATATCTGACATGTTGACCCAAAGTTCTATAGGCTTGTATGCGGCAACGCGTTTGGGGCGTGCAAACGCACGAGCTGCTTGGTAGTATGCCTGCAGGTAACCAATTCAGCATGACAAAAAGAGCCTTGCTAGGAGTAGAGCGCAGGTCACCCGTATTTAAGGTAGCCATGCTGCAGATAACTTTTTTAATACTATAGCGGTTAGATGCAGTATCCATGGCTTTCCACCATAAAACTGCACCATTAGCAGCTTGCTAAGATGGATCTTTTGAAGTTTAGAGCTATGTATATATATATATATATATATATATATATATATATATATATACATTTATTTGTATGGGTACAATTACAAACAGAAATAAAAAAATGCTTTGATAAGACGCTCAGAAAGGAGTACTATTTCCATTAAACGGCTAAGAGGTGCTTCCTACTTTAGGCCAATACCAGCCAATAGCAACTGAAACCATTAAGACGCTACAATATTTCGGAAATAAGAAATTCAGCTCAAAATGTTCAGCAAATAAATGGGGGTATTAAGCTTAGATCCCACTATCGGCACAATGTACCGATTTTCGTCGGCTCACTGCAATAAAGTAATATATACTAAACCAAAATTGCTTTATTTCTCAATTAATTTTGGAATAAGTCTATATAGCTTTATTACCAATGCAGTGTGGTGCAATTTTGTCCCTATATTTCAATTAGTTTACAAATAAGGCAAATTTAGCTTATTACTTATAAGTTTATTTCAGTGAGCCGACGAAAATCGGTACATTGTGCCGATAGTTGGATCTAAGCTTCAGATGTATGATGGAGTCCAGTGGACAAAAGAGTACATATCACCTTCACTATGTATGACCGTAAGTTTGTACATACATACATACAGTACTCGTATATATGAATATTTTTAATAATATTATACCTATAAACTTACCATTCTTTTAGTTGTCGTTATTTATTATTTGTATTATTGCGTTATTTTATTTTTACATTAAATTTTTTAGCACTTTCTTTTATTAAACGAAGATATTTTTATTACTTGTGCATTTGCTAAAAACAATTTTTGTTACACCACATACTGTAATTAAATCACATTTCTTATTGCTGGCAATGCTGCTCAAAATACTTCTTTCTTTTAAAATTATTTCATTCTTTTATTAATCAACTCTTTTCATAAGGAATACACTCCATTAAACAAAAACACATTTGCTAAGCCAACACCGCGAGGCGAATTAAAAAAAAACAACGAATTGATGATGCGGCGCATCAGATGCACTGTCAACATTAGTCAACAGATGCTGCGCCGTCGACTTCGCAGTTTCGTCTCAAAAGAGAAAAACACAAGTTTTTCATTTTAAAAGTAAACAATTATTAAAAACATTACAACCCACTTATAAATCAACTCTTAATCGATATTAATTAATGGTTTTTATACAAAATTAGCATTTTTTACTATTTTTAAATAATATTTAACCGTGAAAATTAACAAAAACCGCATGCGTTGCCAAAAATTTCCGAATAAACTGATGAGAGAATAGAGATGCAAAAGGGAGCTAAAGAAACTATGTTGCCTTTTTTCCAAGTTAAAGGCAAATAAAGAAGAGTAATTAAAATAGAACTTAAAGTGGAATGCAGTATTGTAAAAGGCTGTGTTACCGATTTTTGGGTTATTATTGAATTTTTTTATATGCATGTTCTATGTACATACATATGTATGTATTTATGTATGTAACTTTTGGATAAGCAATATTTATGTGTAATTATTGTGCAATTTCACTTCAATATTATTCCACTAAGTTGTTTTATTTATTATGAGTCATAAGTTAGTACTACTAGTGTGGTGCTTACACTACTACAACTTGCCAACTATTACCTGCCACATCTTCAGCAGAAGTACTACTTTCGTAAACTAGTCGATATTTAGCTAAATAAATAAATATACATATATATATATGTATATACATATACAGGTATATCTTCTAATATATAAAAATCTCGTGTCACGATGTTTGTTATCGAACGCCTCCGAAACGGCTCGACCGATCTTAATGAAATTTTTTATGCATTTTTGGTAGGTATGAGATTAGGTTTTAAAGTACATATATTTTAAGCCGTAGTGGAATGCGGTGGGGGGGTGCGGGGGCAATTCCTGTATTTACTAAACAATTAGGGGCTGTGCACATATTACGTAACGCACCAGGGGGAGGGGGGTTAAAGATTTGTTACGGAATGGAAATTTTACACTGAAAAATTAGTAAAAAGCGTTACCAAAGGGTGGTGGTATAAAATCTCTGAAAACATAGTTACGTAATATGTGCACAGCCCCTTAACCCAATTCGTATTTCAAATAGAACAAAATTATTTTTGTTGATGAATGACATCATATTGACAGAAAAATGGCGCTACGTCCGCCCTGATTTTTTTGGAGTAACCTAACGAGCTATTTTCAAAGACAGAATAAATTTTCAAAATTTTAATATATGTTTAATCAAATATAGTACATGTGTTTTTGTGAGGTTTGTATTTAATAATACCAGCCTTTATATCCTTAAACGACACTATGACAGACGTTCATTAACAGGCGTTGAAAGATAACCACTATTTGTTGTTTTTTTATCAACAAAAACTCCCCGGGAAACGATTTAAGTTATCTGATATCTATGGTGGCAATCGAATCAATTCAAGGCATTTATACTGAGCGGCTAATATCACAACCAATCTGCCACAGCGGCATCTTAAACTGCCCAATAACCGATTTTAGTGATTTTTTCGTATTTATTTCGAAAGAACTGATCTAATTAGAAAAAAAAGCAAAATCTTAATATGTAGGTGCCTACCTACATACATAAGTATGTATCTACTTAATAAAACTTTTGCTTAGCGGATAATACAAATAAATACAATTTCAAAACTACATACTTATGTACTTACAAACTGAACTATAAAATCTAAGTAGGTACCTATAAATTCTTAAGGAAAAATATTTTGTAAAAAATGCATCTATTAGTTAGAATTTCCAAATTTAAGAAACGAACATACATACATACATAAAATGTCACATCGCATTTCTTTAAGAAGAATAGTTTTTTTAATTGTATTGTTTTTTATATAAGTAAAAGAGAAGCATTATGTTGGGCCTCACAAAATTCTACACTCTTACCACCGCTTTGAATGAAAGCAGGAACAAAGCCAATTAGATAAACCCATACCCATACAAGTTTACAAAACCTTAAGAATTTCAGTTTGTGTTTTCTTTCTACCTAAACTTACCACTACAAAGTCAGCAGCATACACACCCATACATAATCAAACAAATTACTATACAGAGATACAAGGCAATAACAGCAGTGTAGCCAGGTTAATATTGTCTTATATCATCTATTTTACCGATGGACTCCCCAAAAATCCACATTTAAATTCTTTAAATTCCAAAATTTTATCACAAAAAACATATATATGTATTTTAATTATGATAATTCAATAAAAAAAACTGGTATTTTCAGAATTTTACGTATACGATACATACGCCACATGTTTTGTTGAAAATTACGATAGCGGAACTTAAAACAGTGGTAGTTCGAATCTAAAAATATGATTTTAGGTTTGGAGACGTGCTATGGGGCAATTTCCGTCTCACCGAAACTAATTGTGATGAAAATTAAATTTTATATACATAGATAAGCTTCTAACAGTAAACAAAAGTTTAATATTTTGTAGGATCCTGCGATCAGGAAGGGCTGGGAGCAACTTATTTTGATTAAACTTCAAATACAGATAAATCTGCGTCTAAAAACCTACATTAAGAATGGTGAGATAATTAATATCTGCATCCAAAGTTATCCATCATATTGCCAGGAAGCTTAATTTACAGATCCCTATTTAGATGGTCATATAAGCTAATGCGGGCGACGCCTCGAGAACAGCAAGTGTATAAATCAAAGGATAATTATGAAATAATAAACCGGCACAAATCGAAGTTTTTTAAAATGTCACAGATTAAACTTCTTACGACCCTAAAAGTTTTTTTTCTAGTCCCGCCTTAAGTGGAAAAATATTTCCTATTCTGATTTCAATTTTCGTGCATTACTTCTACAGCGTCAACGTTTTTTTGTCTGTACTGAACGACTATGTGAATAATAGTAAGAACTTATTAATTAAAATAACAAGAGTGTTTAAGCTTGAGGTTAAAAATCTTGTTTTAATTATTTAAGAATAACTAATAAAATTAATGTAAAAATTATCATTAAATACTAAAAACACAAAATCCCCAAATCCCTCATCACGAAAACCTGCCCATAAAATGCAGCTAAAATCCTCACACATGGCTACACAGGTTAACAGAGCCAACAGTATGTGGTATCTCTTAGTTTGTGTTTCAGGAAATGGCTGAATTGTGTAGAGCTTATGGCAATTATTCTACCTCTCTCTCTCTTTAAGACTTCTCTGCCTGGTATACTCTTTACATATGCAACTGTATGTGTGAGCGTTCACGAAAGTCATATTTGTATATTTATAAATTCAAACATGCACGAGTCAGTTTAGTTTGTGATACGTTATTATACAGTGCGGTATTGTGCGCGGTCCTATTCTTCAACACAAACCGATAGATACTAACAATTTATAGATAAAAAAATTTTGTAAACAGACGGCAAATATTAACTAAAGTTTCTATTTGAAATTGTGAATTCCACCAAGAATCAATTACTCATAATGTTAAATTCTTAAACAAAATAAGGGAAAACTACAAATGAAAAAAATTATATGAAAATTAGAAATTAACAAAGTGAAATACCAATTGGAAAAATATTTTAGAAGAGTGTAAAATAAAGAAATAAATAAAGAAGAGTAAAAGTGTTTCTTAACAATTAAATTAGGAAAGCTTTCAAATAAAAATAAATCTTTTAAACGCTTAAAAGCGTTCTGAATAAGTGAATCCTAAACAAACATTAAAAATCTAACACAAAATATGGCCGCTAATACTGACATATTACCCTTTCATCATCAAACCAGTTTGTCACTGCAAACAGCTGCAGCTTTGACCAACTATCATGGTGGCGGAAGTGCGGGTGGAGGTAGTAGTATTCATACAGCTACACAATTGGCAGCAGCTTGGAGCATGGAAGACCATTTATATCAACAAACTGAATTACCCGGCCTCACACGCAGTGCTCATCATCTGCTACGCTTTACACCCTATGCACTGCATCATCGCCCCCAGCTGCAAACATTACCACCCGCGTTGTATCTTCAACATGCAGCAGCAGCTGCGGCGGCCGCGGCAGCAGCACATGCGCAACATCACCATCACCATCATCATCTGCAGCAAAGACCAGCATCACCAGACAGTCCACCACCCGCAGAGGGTCTTCACATTACCAATCTCTTTCCCGAAGTTTTGGAAATGATTTTTGATAAGCTTTCGGTCAAGGATTTGGGACGAGCAGCTCAAGTGTGTACCACTTGGCGTGATGTTGCCTATTCTAAGAGTATTTGGAAGGGTATCGAAGCCAAATTACATTTAAAACGTTCCAGCCCTAGTCTTTTCAATTGTTTAGTTAAACGTGGTATTAAAAAGGTTCAGATCTTGTCACTGAGAAGATCACTAAAAGATCTAGTTCTGGGAGTTCCTGCTTTGACTTCCTTAAACCTCAGCGGTTGCTTCAATGTTGCCGATGTTAATTTGGGTCATGCCTTCTCTGTAGACTTGCCCAATCTCAAAGTACTCGATCTCTCCCTATGCAAACAAATTACCGATACTAGTCTCGGCCGTATAGCCCAACATCTGAAGAGTCTAAACACCTTGGAATTGGGCGGGTGCTGTAACATTACCAACACCGGTCTTCTGCTGATAGCGTGGGGTCTGAAAAAACTTAAAAACCTCAACTTACGTTCCTGCTGGCATATAAGTGATCAGGGCATTGGTCATTTGGCTGGCCTCAACAAAGCCACCGCCGACGGCAATCTCGAGCTTGAATATTTGGGTCTGCAAGATTGCCAACGTCTGAGCGATGAAGCTTTGGGCCACATAGCACAAGGTTTAACGTCACTAAAGTCTATAAACTTGAGTTTTTGCGTGTCCATTACAGACAGCGGCTTAAAACATCTGGCACGTATGCCCAAACTAGAGCAACTCAATTTACGTTCCTGCGATAACATATCCGATATTGGCATGGCCTATCTCACTGAAGGTGGCAGCGGTATAACATCTCTCGATGTTAGTTTCTGTGACAAGATCAGCGATCAAGCTCTAACGCATATTGCTCAAGGTCTCTATCGTCTGCGATCGCTGTCGCTCAATCAATGTCAAATTACCGACCAGGGTATGCTCAAAATAGCCAAAGCGCTACCAGACCTAGAGCATCTGAATATTGGCCAATGTTCTCGCATAACGGATAAAGGTTTACAAACTTTGGCCGAGGAGCTGGCCAATCTTAAGACGATCGATTTATACGGCTGCACGCAGTTGTCTTCCAAGGGAATTGATGTCATTATGAAATTACCGAAGCTAGTTAAACTTAATCTCGGCTTATGGCTCGTAAGATGATGTGCTAAAAGGCAAAACCGAAACAACACACCAAAGCAGAGGCAGGAAGACAAACTATTTCAAGTCATTGTTATGGATAATTTTCGGCCTTGGAGTGCCGATCGTAAAAAAGTGATGAAAAATGCGAAAAACACAAAACCAACAAATGAATCGTCGGCTTTAGCCGCATCAGAATCATCGTGTTCTTTAACGTCAATGTACAATAGGGACACTATTAGAGACTCTGCATACTGGCAAGCACAACATCTTAATGATACGAGTCCGGTGTACTTAGCGCAACACCAGTGATATACTCAAATGGTGGTCGTCGGTTGGTTGCGCCTGTAAGTTGTGCAAATGTTTTATTCTTATCCTTCGCAACATACTCACACATAATCAACAACACAATGTTCCCTGAAAGAAAGAAGTCTTGCAATGGATCCAGGAATTTTTAATGGTATTTTTATACTAATATTATGGGCGTAAATTAGCATTCTAGCAAAAAGAAAAAAAAATTATAAAATCTTATTAAAAAAGTTCAAGTCAAAGAAATAAACTGAACACACATTCTGTTAAAAAGGTAATACATAGGTACATTCATATTTACATGCACACCTATGTATGTACATACGTACATACATGATAATATAAAAACAACAACAAAATCTTACAATTCGTATACGAAACAATACAAGTTTTTATTTCGTTGTTGGCTTTTTTGTATAATTTTTTTTTTGAGGGCATTAGCATTTTTCTGCTGCTTACGAAACACACCACATACATACATTCACACACGAAGGCACCGACAGACACTACACATGTACATATAGAGACCAACTGACTTTCCACAGTCGAGTGAAAAAAAACCTGACAACTAAATGCAGGCAGGCAACAACAACAATAAGAATTCGTACGTACTTGCATGCGTGCGTGCAACCTTACCTTATTATAATAACTACAACTATTTTTTGCTGTTGTTGTTCTTGTTGAATTTAATGCCTTTTTGTTGTTGCTACTTTGAACGGAAAACAAACAGACCCTGAAACGAATCAGTAAAATCAAAAAGAACAACAACAACAACAACAACAACTGGAAGAAAAAAAATGTAAGAAAAAAGAAAACTAAAATAAAAACATCACAGTCATGGCAACATTTAAAATGTCAACCTGTAAATGAAATATATAAGTACATATGTACATGTTGTACGTACATATGGAACTACATATATTTGTTCTTTGTTCTTCGCAGTGATGCCAACTCTTGTAACATCAAAAGCACTGGCCGACTTCCTAAACGCAAGTTACAAAGCAAATATATAATACAGACACTTCCTAAACGCATACATACCTAAAGTTATTGGCAATGCCTAATGTTCCTAATCTGTTGGCAACTCAGTTTGATGAGTATCAGCTGTCAAATTCTTGCATCGATTTTATTTGGTATGCAAGACAGATCGAACAATATTTTCAGATCAGTTCATACGGCTGTATGAAAATTCTTGAGCATCCATCATTCCAAAGAGCTCATGATGATTCATAGAAAAATTCGAATAATGCGCCTTGTTTACGATTTCCGAAAAACTCATCCTTCGTTTCGCTGCAATATCTTTGAGCACTACGCAGCACTGATCATCAAACTTACGCAATTTACGACACACCGATTTGCACCGGCCTAGGGATAATTCTATTTGATCCACTACCATAAAATAAGCGACCATACCGTAATAAGTAACTAAATTCCATGAAGATTTTATAAGGTTAATAGTGCCTATCATATGCAAATATGTATATGTATGATAGTTCCGCCACCAAGCATATTGTCATATTTTTCAAGCTAACTCCTTGAGCTTCCAAGTATCACTCCATCCTTTGGACGGCCTAAACATCTTAGAAAAAGGAGTGATATCCGCACAAAAATATAAATGTGAAAATAACGTATTATAATAGTTTAATTTTATATGTCAACAGTATCAAAATTGTATGCATAAACAAATAGTTAGCTCTTCGTACTGATGTAGTATGAATTTTGTCAATAAAGTCGATATTTTTGTTCGTGAAGGTCGTGATGTGCTTTGACTAGGTACATAAATCGAAATTAAATAAAAGTAAATAGCTTCCGTGCGAACCCAAGGCGCTCAGCTAGTTATTAATAAATTTTGATTTTTACTTATAACTAATATAAGGTAGGGAACATTGTAGGGGGCGAAAATTGCAGTTTAGGGAAATGTGGGGATATTTTTTATTCGAAACGTATGGAACTTTGAAAATTTCATCTGACATCACTGATGGATATGGATCTTTCAAGATTTTCTAAGCCAGTATTTTTAGGTACTCTTATCTTATCGCCGAATTTCTGTATTCTCTCAAGAATTACATATACATATGTACCTAAATACATATTCTTCATCTTTTCAATACATATGTATGTATGTATTTAAAAATCTTAGCATGTTTTCTTGAATCTTTGCCACGACTAATAGCCATGAGCAGACGAATGATCGGAATTTGTATTTGCTCTGCAAAGTTGACGATCATTTCTAACTGCCTGAAGGAATTGATTCTTTATAAACAAAATAATTCGCATTTATACAGCTTAAATAACTATTAAGTATTAGCAAAATTTTCTAATGCCTATGAAAGTAATCTATGTATGTACATAAGTAACTTTACCTAAACTAAATAAGAATTTTATTAAAAGTTTCTAACGCAAAGCAATCACTTTATGTTTTACTAAAAGACTAACATTTATGCACATGCATACTTGCATATGTACATACTAAGTATGTATGTACATACATACATTCCTACATATATGTATGTATATACATGTATAAATTTAAATAAGATCTACCATAACCTGTTACTACAAGATAAAAATTCCTTCCCCCAATTGTGTCCAGCATGATTATAAAATGTTGCAAAAGCAGGAAATTCGAATTCGCTAGACTAGAGTTTTTGGAAGGGAAAAAAAACATCAAACAAAAGTAAAGCCAAATATAAAAACGCATACAGACACACGCACACACACCCATACCCAAATATATACATACATATGTATGTATATCCATATTAATATGTAGGTGTGTATTTATTCAACTTTTATTTTAAACTGAGATACCAGTGTATAAATTGTTGTTGTTTGAAATTAAACAGAAACTTTGCAGCTTTCCTTTGCCATAACAAAGCAAAAAAGAAATAAAACCAACAGCAAAAACACATCACATCGTGCTTAAAAAGTAAAACTAAATAGGAACAACAAAAAATAGCATAGAATACACAACGTAAAAAGCAAAACAGAAAAAAGTTACATACATACCTACATACATATATAGGTACAAACATACAGAGAAATATGCGAAGAACACAAGGCAAGAAAAAAACATGTAAGAGTGCAAGAATCGGCTGTGCCGAATCTTATATACCCTTCACCAATGCATAAATATGTGATTCACTGAATATAATACAGGCTTGGTGGTCCGTTCGTTGAATTATAATCGAAAGATTGCATATTCAATACTGGGCCATCTAATGTATTTATAAATTTATTTCTGAAAGTGTTATATACATAAATTTCTTCATTTATTTCTATATATAATCCAATATCAGAACCGAAAAATCCTTACATTTCTGTCCAAGACCCAAGTCTCAAGCTCCTCTAGTGTCTTCGGAAAAGCGATTTCACGTACAGACAGACCGATAGATGGACAGACGGACAGACGGACATGGCTCATTCAACTTCCATATTTATAAGTATTCAGAATATACATACATATATACTATATGGACCTCATATATATATATTGTGGATATTACACACGTAATGACATGCCTATAAATACCCTTACCATTTTTGGTGAACGGTATAACGAACAAAATAAAAATATTATAAAAAAAGTGCCCAAACACACACATGCAGACATACATTCATCTATATATATGTATGTATATATGTATACATACGTATATGTATATATACATATCTATATTACGTATACGTATATATGTATATATACATATGTATGTATAAATATATACTTATATCTATATACATATGTACATATGTATATACCCAGAGATATTGTTTGCTAAATTCGATTAGTCTGCAAAAGTAGTCGAGTTTATTTAAAGTGACACATACCATCTACTTATACAAGTATCTTAGGATGATCTGAATTATTTAAACATACCAATTCTGAATGAATTTTCTGAGGAAACTCTAAAGGAATTTTCGAAAACTTACTGATAAGTGTCTGAGGAAACATTAGAAACTTTGATAAATATGCTTAAAAGTTGTATTGAATTAAGAAATTAGTATAATACTTCTCTGCTTCATCTTGCACAATTTGATTTCCTGCTTATTACAAAGAATATGCATACTTATGTATGTATGTATGTATATAAATATATTTAATAATTTGAAGAAATAAATGAGAATTATGAAACAAGCTAAGCTCTCATAATGTGCTATAAACCAGCGAAACTCAAATGGGCACATACTTACATATGTACCTATGCATGTGCCGAACATCATTCGGCTTCATATACATACATAAGTATGTATACAACCGAACACAAACGAATGAAAATAAAATTACTCATAAATTAGCAAACAGAAAAAAATTCATATACTAATTCAATGTACAGTGTTGGCTAAAATTTTCTACACATCCTTATATCAAATAGCATACTTATATTGTTTTTACATTGTTATTCGTTATCTTACGCTTGGTATCAATTAGACTTACATAAAGTTGCTTTATTTATTTAATTTGTTCAAATATTGTGTAATTTTGATGTAAATTTCTTTGCCTTTTCTGACAATAAGCCTTCATCACCAATGATCTCCATGAATTCACTCATTGATATCCCTATATATTTAGGCTGATATATCGATTGCTCATATGCTGTTCTCAGCGCCGATTGCCCCTCAGTGCTATTATGTACAATGTTAACGAGTACCATTGTATAAAGAAGCTTGACACTGAGTTGTGAAATCAGCATTTTCATCAACTGACAGTAATGGTGTCTAAGCAGTTATCGCAATGAGGAAATGATCCCTGGTCATCAACTCTCCGGTAATCCGGCAGCCCACTTAGTAATAGGCTTCCTACCTATTCATCGTTGACTTTCATACCAATCTGGTTCAATGTTTGTGCTGTATCAATTATTGTATTGACGTACTCATTTATATTTTCGTAGTTAGTTAAATGAGTTGTTGTTAACTTCCTTAATAACCCACAGCGACGTGTCAATCCAGTGGCATCATATGTAGACTCTAATTTGTTCCATATAGCTTTTGCAGTAGTTGCACCCTGTATATGAACATACAAACTAGGCGAAATGTACAACACTAATCTTGTGGCCTTTTCAACACATCCTCTTTTTCCTTTGTACCAATTAAGGCTTTCCAATACCCCTGCAACTTCATGGCATGTTCCACAGTGAACTTCACACTTGAGTTCCACACAAATTGAATTGTGTATGTGCGTATATATTGCTTAAAGTTTTATTGGTTGCACAACTGCCCTTTAAGGGTTGTTTTCACTTGTTTATTGTTTTTCTCACAAATTTCTCCGCAATAGGTGCTATCGCTTCAACAGCTCACAATCAACTCTAGTTTTGATTTAGAAAGTTTTTGTAGTGCTTATGAAGCAAAATGTTGGAAAAATTATTTATTAAATCCTTATAAATGCACCATAGCGTATACTTACTATGCTCGTACATTAAATACTTCAACATTAATCATACGACTCCATGTAAGGAGTGTTTTTACAGAGTGTCACAACTTTGAGTTGGCTTCGCTGCTTTATTTGAGCACCCATTTCTAAATCATTTTTTTTTTAAATTTTAATTGTTGCACAGGTCTCTAGCAATAATTTGGCTTTTACAGATTTAAAAAATATCAATTAGTCGACGAGTTATAGCAAAAAAAAACCATATAAACAATATGCTGAAAATCGGCATTTGACTGCAAAGTTCGAAGGTCGATTAAAAAAAAATTCGAACTAACATAAACAAACGCCGCGATACGGGTCTCCTAATTTAGCCTCTATTTTCACCCCTCACTCTCAGAATCGACCTAACTTTTGCTAAACTGAATTTGTTCCACAGTGTAATTAAAAATAACAATAAAAAAAAGACATTATATTGACCAATACCTTGAACTTCTTCTGACTCTTCTTGATATTTTCGCTTGCGCTTTTCTGCTTCTTCCAGTAGCTTTGCTTTGCGTTCTTGTTTTCGTGACAGATTTAAATCCTGGCCTGACATACAACCTGGCCGACCCTTTCTCTTTGCAACAGAAGGAAATCTTTGTCCTCTTCAATAGTCATCGTTTCAAGTGCATCCGCAGCTGCGATATCGAATATATAACTTTCGATCTTTTCACAGAATTCTTTCCCATCGGTTCTATATTTTTCTTATTTGCCAAATCTGTTCTTGGACAAATTTTTCCATTCGGCATAAAGTAAAAGTTAAATTTTTTCACGCAGTTGATTTCGATCGTTGTTGGAATATTTGCTTTTTGCCAAAATTCAAGAGTAGAATATATTATATTTTTTATGCTTGCCTTCACAGGGAGTTTTTGCACTCGGGTTTTATAAAAAAATAATTGAAGAACTTGCTTTATATTAGATTAGATTCTACATATGTGTACCTTTTTTGCTTTCTTGCTTGTTGAGCATGCGCTATCGGGACGACAGTAATATCTTCTTTATCCTTATGTATATTTCCCACAGTACTAAGAAGTAAAACAAATATTACTTTTATATTTCTGTTAAACTTGCACAAACTAGATACTGTATGGAACTTTTTATTTTTTCTAGAAAGCTTAAGGCCTCAAAATATTTGCATTTCTTTTTTGGGGGTTCGGCACTATTGCCGGAAGCAATCTTTTGCATTCTTTTGCAACATTTATAGGAATTACCCTCTGTGGCGAATGTTTTTTTTGCAACTACTATAAAAGTGTTATATTTTTATATGATATATTTTGTCTTAGAGCTTTATTTTTTTTTTGGAGCTCCTAAGACTGATGATTTTTATTAATTATATTTATTTATTGTTCAATATGGGAAATTTGTTCCCAAATTTTTGCTGATCTTTTCCAGCTTGGTGGTGGTTCACTTTTTACTTCCCTTAATAAAATTGCCCTATCTCTTTTCAGTTTATTTGAGTAGCTACCTCTACGCTTTGGCTTTTTGACTATTTCTATTCTTGTAGCATCTTGCTCTTGCTTTTTGATTGCCTTTTTTTGTATTGTTCTATAGTCAGTGGTTTTGGTCCTACTGACGGCATAATAAAAAATATAAAAATTTACTTTTCTTTTAATTTAATGTATGGTGAAAGAAATTTTTTAGTTATTTTTGTGTTTGTTTTAAAATTACTAGCCCTTTGTGACGCAAGATCGTTAAAACTTTTATTTTTATACACATGAGGTGGCAAATGTGATACTATTAACGAAAATAATAGTTAATTTTTTTTTATTTTATTTTTTATATTTATTTTGTTAAAAAAATTTTATGTTGCACAAATGTAACATTGCGTTAACAGTACTGAAAAATTAAATTTAAAGTTAAGAGACATGAAAATTTTTGAAGCAATTGTTTTGCTTGTTGTAGCACAAGCTTATTCCACATTTTTCGCAGGATGTTTGTGTATATCCCTTACATTCTGGAAACTTGCATCGCATTCTTTTATCCAACCAAATAGGCCAGTGTCCATATTGGTCCAATCTCACATCTTTTGGGGGGACGTGCTGAGCCGGGCCTCTATTTTTTTTATTTTGAATTTGGCTTTCAATGTCACTTCTGCGCTTCAACCGGTGCACAGATTTATATTTGCATAACGTTTCTGCTATAGCTATTCTGAATTCAGCAGAGTTGAGTATTTTGCTTTGACTTCCTTTTTCAGCATTTATGCGTCGATATAATAGCCATGCGTTACACATAGCCATATCTAAAAGATGGTAAAAAATTCTTATATACCAACGTTTGCTTCTCAGTTTAATTTTGTAGTGGCCCATTACTGAGTCTAAAAGGTCAACACCACCCATATGTCGATTATATTCTGAGACTACGAAGGGACGTTCAATAGAAACGTATTGTTTTCGCGACTTTTCCCACCTTCTCACTGTAGTTGTTGGGTGCTTTCCTGCAAAGTTTGAGGCTAGGGTAACGATTTTGTTATCTCTCCAAGCAACCACCGCTATGTCAACCCCATTACAGTTTCCAACCTGTTCTATTGACATACAACGTTGTTCTTTTTTAAAAGCTTTTTCCTCCGGCAACTTGCAATTGGGGATACGGGGTTTTCTTATAGTCCCTAAAGCCATAATGCCGCGACTAGATAAATATTCAATAAGCGGTATCGAGGTGTAGTAATTATCGAAAAATAACCGGTAATTCTGATTGGTAGGTACTTCACGCGCAAGGCGGACTACAACATTAGAAGATGCCCCCAAGTCAGGCTCATCAGCCGTGCACCTGTTTTCTTGCCCACTATAAACTTCAAATTTGTATCCGTACCCCGATACACTACATATAACAAAAAGTTTGAAGCCCCATTTATGAGGCTTGTCTGGCAAGACTGCTTCAGCATGCTTCGAGCTTTTGTTGAGCACATTTGTTCATCAACAGACAAATGAGCTTCAAATGGAACTTTTTTGAAGTTATTGTTGAGTGCTTTTATCAAAGGCCGGATTTTATATAAACGATCTGAATCAACATGGTAATATGGTAGCATTTTACTGTTGTCGTTAAAATCTAATAACTGCCTAATTAGTTCAAATCGTTTAGATGGCATGGTCTCGCGTATCGGCTCAAAGCTAATATTTTCCGCCCAGTACATTTTTACTTTTGGCATATGAACTATTGACATATAATATACTATACCAATAAATTGACGTATTTCTTTGCTAGTAACATCTATAGGCTTATTAGCATTTTTCTGAACAGAATATAAATTTTTTTCGTCTGTTATATGGTTAATGATGTCCTCAGTAATTAGATATGAAAATATCTCAAATGGCGTATCTAAGCATACTAACTCTGGAGGAAGCTTTTCAGATCCATGAAAATGTAGTTGGTTATCATTTAGCTGTAGACTTTTTGTTTTCCAAGTAATATTAACCTTAGGCAAACGATTGGCTAATTTTGAAGCTGCTGCAGCGCTAGTGCTAGGACCATCGGAGGTGAGACCTGGATATGTTACAGCATTGGCGGATGTAGTTGCTACAGTGCTAGCGTCATTTTCCATTGTAGGTGCTTCCTCTAGTCCTTCATCAGAACTTTCATGTTCGTTCTGCTCCAATCTATACGTAGGATCGATGGCATCGTCGTCGTCGGAAAAGTCGAGGCCATCTTCACTATCTTCCCACTCCAATAGTATATTTTCAAGGTCTTCAATACTTAATTTACTCAACTTACGACTCATTTTGATCTAAAAAATGAAAACACTTTACTTCAAAAGGAAAGGTAAAAATGTATTGAATAGCGCAGTGTTGCATATATGCAACAAAACAAAATCTGTCTAAAAAATCATAACGAACTGATTTTGCAATAAGACTTTTATTGATTATTGAAAAATATCCCCTTACGTACCTTTTACACAAATTTCACCAAAGAAATATTAGTATTTTACTAATAAAAATATTTTCTTATAAGAACTCAAAGAGTGCAAAACCTGTTTGAACACGTGCGTCACTTGAATGAAATAAAAATTCAAGTGTTGCCTTCTATTAAGCTAATTTGTAATGTAAGCGTTAGAGAGGTTTGCTGCTGATATACAACACCAAGTAAAATCGCTTTAGCATCATTAGATTAATTTTTACATCTCCTTGAATGGTACATATGTTGCAGAAGTACAACATGGCGTCACAAAGGGCTAGTTATACAAAAACAAAATCCATTCACTAGTAAGGGAACGTCTTTCAATTAGCGGTTATCAATTAACATACTTATAAAAACCATTTTCAAACGCTCTTTTAAATTGTTATAATGCATTACATACATTGGCCGACAAAAGCTTACGTACGACCTATATTTTCTCGAGCATTTTAAAACCATAATATACAAAAGTAATAATCCAGTTTTGATTTTATTCTATTTTTATTGATACTCAAAAAATTACATTTCAATGTAAACTTAAAAAATTATAAATGAAAAACTTTTAAAAAGCATTGACAAAAGTCTGCATACGCTCTGCTCTGTATGCTAAAAAAAAAAATTTGTAAAAAAAAACATTATACTTTTTCACTCAATATTTTGTTGAGCCACCATGGGCGTCTAAAACTGCCCGTCGGGGTATGGAAACAATTAAATTTTCTAGTTCTGCTGACGTAATGTGATGTTTTCCCACACGTGCTCAATAACATTTAAGTCCGGACTTTGAGATGGTGTGTAAAGCTGTCGAGGAGCATCTGACCGAGATATAAAATATCAACCGATTGTTTTAAAATTTGTTCCAATGCTGTGTTTTCCTTTCGCCATACTTTTTCTCTACCATCACTTCCAAATATATTATATTTTGACTCGTCAGTGAACAAAACTCTCTGCAACTAATTCTGGATGCTTACCTCCACCAGTTATTTTGTTTTTTTGTTTTTACAAAATCGTAAGTCTTTGTGACAGACAATAAAAGTGGTAAATTGGATAAACTATTTCGGAATTAAATATCCTATTTCGGAATCAGACGGAGTGTGTTATGTGTGGTTGAATGAAATCATTTGTTCACATAAAATTATCATATGGAAGATATTCTTACATAAACCATTCGTGATTCACTAACTTATCTAATATTGGTATCGATATCGATTGCACCGATTCTACCCGAAACAAAATGTGAAGAAGCTGAAGTTAAAATTGTTTTTGCACATTGACATTCTTGCTTAGTCATTGGGAACTTTATTTTTGCACAAAACATTTTATTGTGAATGGCATTAGTTACTCGATGTGTGGGCCCAACCTGTCCGTTTGTTTCCCGGCGCTAATAAACGCCACTGGCACAAATTACACGTTGAGGCAGACTTTTTTTTTTTTTTTTTTATCCTTTTTTTCTGATCTACGACAAAAGAACAGATTTGTGTATGCTGTTTTTTCATTTTTGAACTGATACCTGTCAAAAACCCTGCAGCTGGATGAGTTGTGTCTATAGAATCAGTAATAATTAAAAATGTCTTATAAATTGTTTGTTTGCTCTGTCTAATGCGTCCTGCTCTCTAACTAAGCAGGGTAAATATATAATTTCAAGACACCTTATTTTTTCTGATCTACGACAAAAGAACAGATTTGTGTATGATGTTTTTTCATTTTTGAACTGATACCTTTCAAAAACCCTGCAGCTGAATGAGTTGTGTCTATAGAATCAGTAATAATTAAAAATGTCTTATAAATTGTTTGTTTGCTCTGTCTAATGCGTCCTGCTCTCTAACTAAGCAGGGTAAAGATATAATTTCAAGACACCTTATAAGCAGTTGCGTATTTATTAAGTCTATATGCTGCATGTCTGAGAATTCTAAGTATCTCATAACTACGCGAGCAACAGAGTTAAATTGGTGTTTGCTACGTCTAAAGCTCTTTTAGCCAGGAATATCTTACGTCGAAATGCATGTAGCCCTGCCATGACCTCATTGAAAGTGATACATTTTTTCTTTTCAGGGTAAAGAAGTTCCTTTAAGGTCTCATATATATGTACAATGCAACGCGTTGTTGTGAGCAATGTCGAAGAGATTGTCCAAATTTTCGAGAAATTCTGCCTGGTCTTTGTTCGCTTTCCCCTTCGACGACTTCTTAGAAACACGTCGCCATTCATTGTACAGTTTTATCAATTTATCAGCACATTTGTACAAATCACGGATCGGTAAGCGGGCTTGTAGCCAAAAAAGGGATGCAGCGTTCACTGCCAATCTTGCACTTTCTTTCTGCGATAATTTGGCGAATCGAATATTATAAAAATAGACTTACAATACTTGTCGATTGGAGGGTAATTTAGCTCCACTTATTTGACGTGTCACATTGCCAATCAAATATATTTGACGTAATACTTTATCAGACGTACGAGTAATCACTTTTGATGTGGTTGGTTCCATTTCGGCAAAGGTTCGTCCGACTTTATATTATCAAGCTGCAAATCAAAAATGCAATCTTGGTTACAGACAATTTAATTATTATATTAATTATTGCCAATTAATGGTAATTTAATTAATGGTAATTTAATTGGCAATTCAATTAAATATTAAAAATCAACAACTAAAACTAGTTTTATGTATTAAAATTTAAGTATTTCAATAAAAAAATTGATTTTTCCCATATATTTCGATTTTTCAAACTTTAAGTCTTGGGCGGCAGGCTCAAACGTTCTCCGATCGCTACCAAATTTTAATGCTAAGCATTTGGTATCAAAAGGAAACTTTTTCCGCCCAGCAATCGGAAATCTATTTTTAGTGGCCAGTCTAATGTACATATATTCCAGTAAACCTAGAACCATTTAAAAGCGGTAGAGTTTTTTAAATTTCGTTGCTGTCAACTCAAAAGGATTATCCAAATCAAGAAGTTCAAGCCAGTTGACTAACAGTCCATATGTATGGAATTCAGCAACTTTAAAGGCTAATGCCATCTCCTGGAATACATGGGAGTTTTAAATAAATAAAATGTATCGCTCATATTTTTCTTGTATTCCAACCAATCTGTATTTGCAAACACATATAAATTTAATCAAATTTACAGAATTATTGAACACAAGCAAATTTAAAATATAAAAATTCTCCTATTAAAACACAATAAAAGATGGCTGAGTAGAACATTTTGACATTTTCATTTTAATGTCATTAAATGTCAACTTTCAGTAATGCCACTACAATTTATTACCATTTTCTAATGGTAACACCAAAATTATCTAAAGATGGGGAGTGGAACAAAATGATTTAGGAACATTTTGTGGAACAAAATGATAGAGGAACATTTTGTGGAACAAAATGATTTAGGAACATTTTGTAAAGATGTTGAAATATGTTGACCATACAGCACTGTATAATTATTATGGGAAAATTTCAACATCTTCGCAAATTGATGGTAGATGTTTATAAATGTGAAAAGGCTATAAAGGAGCTCTATTAAGTGGCTCATTCTCCGATAAATTGTAGGGTTATTACTCAAAAGCCATTAAACAATTGTAAGTAAAAATTAAATGACACCATAAATGTTGTTGTTAATAAACCTCAATTTGTTTAGTTTAAAATAACAGCTGACTGAAACAGCTGGCTTTCAACGCCGGCAGTAATCGTTAGTGAATAACAAAATGTTTAATTTTATGGTTAAAATTTTTAAACGAAATTAATGTGGTTTTAAAAGCATAGTTTATCGCACTACGTTTGTGTGATATTATGCATTTCTAAATCACTTAGCAACTCTAACATAATTTTTATATGTTATAAAATCGCATCCCATTAATGACCTCATATTCTATAGAACATAATGACAATGTTCAATATTACATATGTAGGGATTGGTTTCCACTGTTGAAATAAAACAATGCTTTTGTGTAAAGTTTTGATATATAAATGCACAAATTCACTGGCTTTTATTTCATTTATGACTTAGATTCTAGATGTATGGATTTAGTTTTAATTTAATAAACAAGTATTTGATTTGTAAAGCTGTTTAGTTATAGATTTATCTTTAGTTAATTACATAATCTAGTTGTATGTTTAACTTTTTACTATACGTTTAGCTTTAGTTAATTTAGTAATTTGATTATCACTTTAGTTCAATTCTTTTCCTTCTTATTTTAGCTTTAGTTAATTTAACAATTTAGTTACAGCTTTTGTTTAATTCTTCTTCTTATTTATTTAGTTAATTTAATATTTCTGTTGTCTATGCACTGTCCGATCTACGTCTTTACTCTTTGCTTGATTTTAATGAATGCCCTTTTCTCTTGGTTTTGTCTTTTCGTTCCGTTTTCACTCGTCCGTTTTAAGTGTTGTCAATGTAGTTATTATTATGTATTATTTATTATACTATACAACTCTGTTTTGTCTCTGTCTGTCTGATCTTATCAGCACACATATTTATCTAAACAAAACAAAAGTTTTCAAAGTTATCTGTTAGAAGAAAAACATCAGTTACAAGATATACATATACTCATGTAATTACATATGATGCTAAAATTAAATGTTTTCCCTACGTTGTACGCATGTAAATAGTCTTCCTCTGAATATTTTTTGTTATTCAGTTTGCAATAAAATGCATTAATGCGCAGAAGTTTGTCATCATTTTGAAAATTAATTTTGAGATTAATGGTGTTTTCTTTTGTTACGATTCTATTTTGTAACTTTTATTTCGGAATTAGATCACAAAGAAAGACAAATGTTATTTATATTATTTAGATATACACCGTCTCAGGGAGCCGCTTGTTAGGCTGGTCTTTGATCAGGTTTGTTGTGAGTTGTTGAATGCTGAATGCTCAATACGTCGATATTAAACTGCCTTTTTATACTATCTGATGTCCGGTACTGTTGACGTTCGCTGCCGCCAGCGTGGTTGTTCCCACGATATTGCTGAGTGTGCGATTTTTATCAATCATATGCAACTTCAGCATATAAGCGTGGAACTTCTAGCCGATTGTGGCTCTTAGGATATCGCAACGTCAGCAGTATGTATGCAGCGCATGTTTTTGTTTGCCGTTGGTTGGGGGAAAACGACTCATAACAACGTCAGTATATGTATGCAGCGTATATTTCGCTGCTGCTGATATTTTTGTTGGTTGGGGGAAAACGACTCATAACACTTTTCTACACACCCTTGTAAAAGGTACATGCATAAAATGTCTTGCGCACCCTGTAATAATGCAACTTCTTGTTTCACTAGAACAGAAAACAATTTATGAAAAATTAGAACCCCCTGTTTTTAACAGCTAGTGACGATAATATTTTTAAAATAAATCGCACCACCCTTTACAGAGCAAATATATTATTAAGAAACGAACACCAAAGTACACTTTTTACATGGAGATGTACCATTTTTTTGTAGAAAAGAAAACACCATAAGAGTGAGTTTTTAGGTGGCCGATCAGAGATTTACACAACTTTAATCTGGATTAACTGATTTTAGGACGACAATATTTTCGGGATTCAATTTGCTTTAAAATTTTTATAGTAGAAAGTAAAATTACACAACACAAATACACATTAGAGGTATTAAATAATGTCCTTATGGGTGATCAATCTCTCCTCTCTTGAGTACGGAGGATTTTTCTTCCCAGGATGATTTTACGACTTCGTCATCGCACTAATTAAAATAAGGTGAAGGAATTCTTTTCCTTTGGTATCTTCGCCGAACACACTTAGTTTAATTTAAGTTAGTTGTATCTTTTGTTCACTCCGCGATCAAACATTAAATAAAGGTTATATCTATATATGTGAGATCCGATGAAATAAAAGGCACGACCATTTGGTTTAAGGTATGAACAACGAATATACACACATATATGTACATTAGAGTGGACAATATTTATATGGAATTATTTTTGTTTTTTGTAGGAGGTGGTTCGCCCCCTAATTTTTTTCTTTTGGGCACAAATAACATATTTCCAAAACTGTAGACTGTTTGGTCAACGTTAAGGCGTGGCACATGCGCCCTCAAGTTGACAAGAAGGGATTTTGCACAATTTAATAAGAAAAAAGTTATAACTTCATTATTATTTATCAAAATTTATGTTAAGTATCGATATTATATTTAATTTTGACTATTATTTTAATGCGTGCCCCTAAAAAGGCGTGGCACCTTATATAATTTAAGTAATATATACGAAAATATGTAGTTTTTTCTTCAAAATATGATGGAATCTTACATATGTATGTAAAATTTATTTCCTAAAAGTCATTAAATAAATGCCGGCAAGTTAAAATAAAACACAAATAGATTAGTCTTCCATGAGATCTGATTTATTAATACCTTTATAGTTTTTTCGATAATCAGTTACAATTTGTAAGATAAATTGTTTTTCTTCTTCATTTTTTGATAATGAATTATTATATTCTTCCATTAATTTAACATTTCGTTCGGCAGTATCGTTAACTACCCTCATTTTACTGACGATATTTACGCCCTGTATATAGCTTGGCTCGTTCTGCCATTGGGAGGGTTCTTTTTGGAAAAAATCGGTTGCAATCGAAAAACGTTCAAAGAAGTGAAGTGTATTTTTGGTTACGAAGTCCTCAATTGATTTTGATTGTAAGTCCTGTATATCAGTAATCAGCCGCTTGCTCTCATTTTCTGACTCTACACGAAGTCTCTTTATCATACGAGTTTTTGTTTCAGAAGTAATGGTTTCATCAAAAAACGAAAAACCTACTGTTTCTGCTGCTAAATACCATAAATGGTTACGGAATTTTCCCAAAGTTGCATTGCTTACGTTTTCGTTGACATTTTTGTAGGCGAAAAGAGATTTAATAAAAAGAAGGTCTTGATTAGGCGCTTTGGCAGCTATTGGCGCTTCTATCCAGACTTTTACATAAATTTTCACAATAAATAAACAAGCATCGCGTATGGCGTCTATTTCATCTGACGACATGACAAACTCTTCTCTGAATAAAAACATTTTTAATGAATAAATCGCCTTGGCCATCCAACGAGCGTGATGATATGCTCCTGGTGACTTGAATTTATAATTCCTATCGTGCTCCCCAAGAAATATTAGGCTTAATTCCAGAAGCTCCTTATAATCAGCCCTAGGCTGTTTTATTTTTAAATATTGGCGGAAAAACGTGGCTAGATCTTCTAATTCGAAAACGCTAATATGCTGACTTACCTTCTCGTCATCAACTCCAAATTTAAAATTTTCTTGGTTTATCATCGCCCAGGACCCTTTAAACTTTTGGAAAATTGACAAAGTTGGTCCACTTGAAGACAAATTTCTTTTTTCAAATACATACGCTCTTTAATACAATTTCGTAGATGTGGTGACGACAGGGCAAGTACAAAAGATCTTTTCCTAATTCCTGTTCCAATATCACGCAAGCACCTTGAAGTCTTCCCGTGTTTGTTGCTGTTGTATCAAAACACAGGGCCTGAACTTTGTCTGTCAAATTCCACTCTTTTAATAATTGGATTATTGCTTCAGCCTGTTGCCTTCCTGTACCAGCCTGTAATGCAGGAACTCCAAGTAGATGCTCTGTCTCTGTAGATGTAATAACAACTGGCAATCTGTCTACTTTTTCCTTTCCAGTTAATGATGGTAACAGCTTTCCATCCCAATGTACTGTAATGGTTTGCGGTAAAATGTTTTGAATTTTTTCCTTTAAATTTATAGCTGTTTCAGATCGAATTTGTTTACGGCAATTTCGAATTGTAGTTTTACTTATTGCTAACTGACTTAAATCATGGCCCAATGCTTCAGCAGTGGCTATGAGAATTCGAACAGCATCTCTGTCGCTAACTTTACACTTGTCCAGAGTCGCAACAAGCTTGGGTCTTATAAAGTTTTTCATTTTACGTTTCTTTCCCACATTTCCAGTAGATGTTTGTTGAAAATTGTCTTGAAGCTCATCACTGTCTATTTCAGTCAATTGTCCTTCATCATCTGAGTAGTCCTGACTTGCAACCAAATTTTGAGATTGCTCCTGGTTATACTTTTCTTGCCTTATCAGTTCTCTTTCTTCACGCATATTTCTTCTTTTCTCTCTTTCAAAAAGTGCTCGATCGCTTCCAATCATACCACCTGGTCTGCCTTTTTTCCGTTGATTAAGTAGAAATAGTCTATCTTCTTCGATTTGAATAATACTTAACGCATCACCATGAGCGATATCAAACAAATCGTCTAATTCTTCCACAAAATCGTGCTCACGTTTCTCCTGTAGAGCTGTACGGCACTTACAAGTTTTCTGAAGTGTCTTCCACTGATGATATAGAGCTTCCACTTTCTGAACGCTACGAATATTCTGGCTTGTGGGAATACGTGCTTTATCCCAGAGTACTTCTGCTTCTTTAATTACAAGATATGCACTCGGACGAAGATTGAGCTTAATTTTCCGCATATTGTAAAAAAGAACTTTTAATATTTGCCCTTTTGATGGTAACTTGCACCCAATGATTTGACTTTCGTCGTGCCCAACCAGAAATAACTTTTCATTTGCTCTTGTTTCCATTGCTGTTTGAGTTACATTAATAATATTAAATATTAGGGTGGGGCACTTTAGTATGCAATTTTTTTTTTTTAATAATCAATTTCTAATAGTGATATTTTGTTGCCTTTTGAAAAAACATTTAAGAAAAGCCTCAAAAAAGTGAAAAAAAATGTTATCTTCTGCCCGCGCAAAACTTTCAAAATTCGAAAAACAAAAAAACAGGTTATTTTTATAATTTCAATTTTTATTATAAATTGTTATGTCATTTATAATATATAATTAACAAAAAGAATTCATTTAGATAACAAAAAGTTATATTTAAAACAAAAAAAAAAATTAACAAAAAGTATTAATTCCAATTTTAATCATCACGTTAACGTTTATACTATATATGTATCTACGGCGCAAAATTACGTTTTGTGTCAAATTTTGGCATAGATTTTCTTGAGGCTAATTTAGCCAGGATTAAACCTTCTCTTCACCTTTTGTCACACAATTTCATCGCTGCTTCTGTCACAACTTTAACTGTCCGCTCTACTGCTTGTGTATGACACGGCAACTTATTAAAAATAAAATGTTCATCAGGTTCAGATGTTTTCATGTGCTTTATTTCTTCATTTGAGTAGTTGCGAAGAATAGGTGGGTCAAAATCAATTTCAGGCCAATTTATGATTTCATTGAAACAATTTGCATTAAAATTTATTTTTGGAACTTCAAAAACACGGGGCTTATTTCCCGTCACAGGCGAGTTTCTTGCATTTATTATTTTATTCACCGCTATTTCCCTTAAATGCGTTTGTTTATCCGTTAATAAAGATAACAGCAAATTCTCAGGGTGTGCAAAATAGGCGTTTCGCTGAATTACACGGTCAATTACAGCTTTCAGTTCAGATGACAGATATCTTGAATTTTTTATAAGTTGAAAAAAGTTTCGGGATCCATTTTGTATAGTTGGGTGTAATTTAACATTGAACCATACGGGTGTATAAACTTTGACAACGTAGTGAGTCAGGTGTATTAAATTTTCGCATGGTTTAGGTGTTGAAATATAGAGGCGTAATATTCTATTGGCCTTAGTCAACCAACGAGCATGAGATAATTTGCCTGGTGATTTATGTGCCAAATCGTCAGTACATTTTCCAGTGATTACTGCAGTACATATTTTATACAAATATTTTTGATCTGTACTTAGATCATCTGCGTTGATCACTAGTAGTTAGCTTGGTATAGCCACGAAATCAATAACCGGTTGTGTTTCACACTTTTCCAAAAGCTTTCCTATGGGTCCGTTGTACGAACCTGGTCCAGAAGTCTTGCCATCTAATTTATTGCATAAATGCCTTAGCGGTAGTTCATTTAAATGCAGCATACAGATTATCCATTGTAAAGGACGCTTTAACCTCTCTTCGAATAGTCTTATTATGCCTCCGAACTTGCCTGTGTTTGTTACGGTACCGTCACAACCAATTGCCAATATGTCATCAATGCTGATTTTTTTATATTTTAGAAGTGCATTAATAGCCTGCTCGATGCTTTTGGCAGTACCTTGTAAAGGAGAAGCGTATCCCACGTACAGAGAGCCCGGCTCTTTTATGACAGATATATGTTCCTCTATTATAACTTTCCTATATTTCTTGTTACCTTTTGCCACTATTTTCAGCGTTTTGTCTTTACGTCCATCGAAGTAAATAGCAGGCATATCTTGATTACATTGTTTTTGCAAAAGATCATTACGTGCTTTTTTTCTTTCTCTTCTTATTTTTGATTTGTCTATAACTTCAATGTCAGAAGATATATCATGTAATACAGCCGAGGCAATTGCTGCAGCTGCTCTATCAGATACGCCGAAACGATCTGATGTTTTAGATAGTGTAGGAAAACTTCGAATAGTCTTTTTTGGCGCATGATGTGAAGTTGTAGGCCTAACAGGTGAGGAAAAACTTTCTTCGCTGTCATTTATAGAGGAAGAAAGTGTTGTATCTAGCTGGTCATTTTCGTCTTGTTTATTACAATGTTTAAGCTTTGATGATGAAGATCTTTTCAGGTTTCGAGAATGCCTCTTTTGTAATTGTTTTGTCTTCTTGCGATCGATGCCACTTATCCTCATTTTTCGATCGTTTCTTTGATCGAATAAAAAGCTTTTCTCTTCATTAGGAACTTTCTTGTTTCGAGAGCAGTTGCACAGTTGTAATGGGCATTTGCAAGAACATATATCAAATAACGCTTCACTTTGACGGAGGAAATTAGTTTTCTTATCTTCTGACAATCTTTTTAATGATTTCAAATGATTTTTACATTTTGAGTGGAACACTTTTAAAAGTTGAGTTGTCCTTGTATGCGTTACTAAAGGAATCGACGCCTTTCTCCATATTTCTTCAACCTTGTTGGTCACTATTTCAGCAATTTCAGAAAATGATGGCTCTTTTTTGCTTTTTAGATTTGTTGTTTTACTAACTTTATTGTTTTTTAATTGTTGTCTTGTCCATTCGTAGCATTTCATAACGTCTTGGTACGTTGGTAATGTGTTGGTTTTTAAATCACCAATGCTTCCAAATATTGGGCATTTATAAGATTTATTTCTGCTTTCCATACTTCTACAATAAAATCAAACACTAAAATCATTTCAAATCAATAATACAATATATATAAATAATTAAATAAGTACTTACGAATGTATAAATGAAATTATTATGACTATTAATATCCGTTGATTACAAATGGTCTGACAACTGACAACGACTAACTTCTCTGTAGACACAGACAATGACTAATAAACACGCATTTGCTACAGCATGCAACGGTAAAATAAACGGTATTTTTTCATTTGCTTTAAGTCACAAAGAAAACAACAATAATATTTGTTAATTTCCTTCTATTTAG
Organism: Lypha dubia; assembly: GCA_947311025.1. Taxonomy (NCBI): domain Eukaryota; kingdom Metazoa; phylum Arthropoda; class Insecta; order Diptera; family Tachinidae; genus Lypha; species Lypha dubia. The sequence continues at coordinate 56,968,527 of OX371264.1, forward strand.
GATATATTCACAAAGCATTTATTTAGCGAGCAAAATATTCGCGATACTAAAACTTTTCTTATGTTACATAAGGCATGCCATTATAATTTGCAATAGAATGTCTTTATTCATCATTTTAAGAGATTACATTTAACATAATTATTCACCAAAAATAAATATTCCCAAATAAAAAACTATTCAAATGAGAATGGCTGTAATTTAAAATTATTATCGCGATGCGCGGGCTCTTACACTTAAAATATTTCAATAAAATTTTTAAGACTTCTATTTTAACTAGTAACACAACAAAATTTTACTATTAGAATACGATACAAGAAGAAAAAAAATTTCACAGCACCATCCACCCATTGCATGTATGCAAAGTTTTTCCAATTTTATCACTTGGCAAACGGAAATTTATAAATACATATTTAAATTTAATTTTATTAAATCTTTTCTTCAAAGCAATTGAAATTTGTTTTGTTTTTATTTCATATACCCGGCCTTTTAATATACTGAGTCCTTTTATATTATTTTTGTTAGCCACGGTCGCCATGTGACGGATGCATCTGAGCACTCTCTAAATAAAAATACGGTGTGCTCGTTTCTAGTAATAATAGTCGACTGACTCGTTGATCTTTATTTTAAAACGAAGAAGGTAACATAAGTAAACTTAACGAATATGTTGATTAAGAACTAAGAGTAAGTGTAAGTAGGTCTGCTATATTATTTAACATAGAATTAATATAAATAAGTAAGAGAAGTACATATGAATATAATGCATGAGTAGGTTAGCTATATGATTAATGTAAATAGGTTAGCTATATTATTTAATATAAAGTGAGTATAAATAATGGGTGATGCATTGTACTTGCCTTACACTTCATCCATTACTGTGTCAATCGATTTGTATTTGATTAATTTGCCTGGCAGTTTTAATTGAATTTGCTCATTGAGCTTGTTGACATCATCATTTTTTGGTGCCAAAATTGCACGTTCGCACAGCCAATCCGGATTTTTGTAGGAGGTTGTTAGATTTGGAAATACCTTGTCGACAACGGCTTGAATATTCATTTGCATTTGACAGAAGTTAGGTGGGAATGAAATCTCGTTCGTTGCGCGATTGATTCGAATTTTTCCATTTCCGATGTCCAAAAGTTGTTTTGCGAATGTTTGGGCAGACGGGTCTTGCAACAAATGCACACGCATGTTCATCGATAGCGTAATTTTCTCGACTCGATTCCAAAGATACGAAGCTTTCAAGCATGCGTTCAGCTCATCTGCGGGCATTGATCTTGGAATAACGGGCAAAGTTTGACGGAAATCACCGGCAAGAAGAATAAGAGCGCCTCCCATCAGTTGGTTGTTTCCTCGGAAGTCACGTAGAGTCCGGTCAAGCGCCTCGAGCAATTTCTTATGGGCCATTGTGCATTCGTCCCAAATGATAATTTTGCACCTTTTAAGGATTGTGGCCATGCCGGAGTTTTTGCTGATGTTGCAAGTTGGTGTTTCTACCTGGTTCAAATCCAATGGAAGTTTCAGTGCTGAGTGTGCAGTGCGTCCGCCGTCCAATAGCGTTGATGCAATTCCAGATGATGCCACTGCGAGTGCAATGCAATTTTGCATTCGAACCGACGCCAATATTAAATTAATGAGGAATGTTTTGCCTGTTCCTCCGGGTGCATCGAGGAAAATAAGTCCCCCATTTCCGTTGGTTACCCTTTCCATGATTTTTGCATATGCAGTTTTTTGATCATCAACCAACCGTCTTGTTTGAGTCTCCACATATTGTTGTTGCTGGTTGACATCGAAGTGCTGTTCTCGCTCCAGGTCTCTGTTTTGAACACTGTTTCTGTCGCGTATCGGAGCCGGCATTCCAAGTTCAATATGGAGTTTGTTGTTGATGGATATGCACATGTCCTCAATCAGCAATAGAGTTTGGTTGAAAATCTCGTCCGAATACTCCTGGTTGGGATAAGTTGCGCGTAATTGCCTGAGAATATCTTCACCTAAGGTTTCGCGATGCGTTTCCCACAGTTCTCGTGGATTAGATGGTGAACATGTTGTTAAAATTATTGCAAACAAAGTGCGTATTTGTTTTGGGTGACACGTGAGTGACGCCTCTGTCAGCGTTGTGTTCCAATGCTGATCACTTTCAAGCAGGCCCAAACGAAAACATGCTTCTCTATAAGTCTGACATTCATTTCCATGAATGGTTTTCAAGGCGGCGAATGATGTTGGACCTTTGATCGTATGCAATAGCAATCGCAAATAATAGCATTCAGCATTATTCGGATGAACGGTGTAGACACGTCCTAAAGCATCAGAAGAATGCACACCAGCATATTCTGCGACAATCGCACCACGCTTTCTTCTCATGAACTTCTTCGACGACGTGTTCCAAGTGTAATATTTAGGAATTTCAGGATATATTAAAGTTTTGGCGAAATTGTCGGTTGCACACAATTCAAAGAAAGCGGTGAGAGTGGTGTGTGGTGGCTGTTCGGCTCGATTTGCAGCATTTCGTTCGGTGAAATAAACACGCTGACCATTTTCCAAATGAACAGCTAGATGTTGAACTGTTGGATATCGCTCGTGGATATTGAATGAAAGTATACGCCAAACGGCTTCATTGCTGCTGATGTAACGGCCTATCTGGAATTGCGTGATTTCGTCAGTTTGATTGGCAAGCCCGAATACTGCCATGTCGCTGCCTTTATTAACGTATTTGCAAATATATTTGATCGACTTGACCGAATTACAATACTCAACATTGATGTGGGCATCAAACATTTTTGAAAGCAGCGGTGAGTAGGGCACGATCCATCTGTTATCGACGTCAACATCTACATTGCGCATTTTAATTGTTGTTGTATATCCACCGTCGTTCGCACTTCTTCGCCTATACAGAGGATATCCATCGCCTCCTGTTTGAGTTTCTTGGAGGAGCTCGCGTGGATAACGCTTTGTACACTTGCCTTCTTTCATGCATGGTGAATTTCTGTTCAGTTGACCGCAAGGACCGTGGACCATGTGTTTTCGGATTGATTCAAATAGAACCGGATCCGCTGTGGGATTTGGGAGTTCTGCGGAAATCACGTCATCGATTTGCGTTGGCATGATTTTTTGTTTTAGCCAGAGTAAAATATGGGCGTGTGGCAGGCCTCGCTTCTGCCATTCAACCGAGTACATCCAGCATAGAGTTTCGCCAAATATGTAATTTTTGGTGATGACATCCATCAGCCTTGTCAACTTTTGTTTGAATACTCGGGCGAGAATATCGTGTCTATGTGTTGAATTCTGGCCGGTAAACAAAAGGTCGGTGATGTCTTTCCATGCTGGGTTGCATGTGAAAGTGATGAAGAGGTCTGGCCGTCCATATTTGCGCACGTATGTCATGGCATCTTGAGCGTACTGGTGCATGTGTCGCGGACTGCCTGTGTATGTTGCTGGCAAGATCACCATTTGGCCGATATTCGCAGCGTTTCCATCATTGGCGATCGCATCACGCAAGTGGACATATTCTTCGACGCGTAGCTTTTGCTGATTCAACCGAATGAATAGCAGACGTTCACTTTCAATTTTCGCGTACATGTCGACAATGAATTGATGGAAGACTTCACGACATTTCAACAAATGATTACATTCATTTGGCCTGATCATAAGGCGATAGGCATAAAAGTGCATACAGGAAACTTTTTTTGTGGACTCTCCATTTGAGTTGGGGTTAATCTGCATTACGTTGAAATGATACCCATCCTCACCACGCGGAAAAAGTAGTGGATATTGTAGTGCATCGTACGATCGATGAGTTTCCGCAATGCGTTGAACACTTGCATTCCGGCGATGGATGATAATATCGCGACGCTCGAAGTCTGTGCCGACCATAACAACTGCAACGTCACCTATCACAGGTGCATTGAAGCGCCGCTCATGCTCACCAGCCGGTGTCTTGTCAGCTCTTATCACAACCGTATAATCATCTGTCGGCATCTGGTCTAGGGCTGTTTTGAATAGACAGATGAGGCTGTTGTGTTCGTGTAACATAGCTTGAAGTCTCGAAACGATTTCCCGTCTGACTTCAGTACTGATTGTGCAACGCTGTTCAACCTCTGTAGCTTCATCGGCAGTGAAGTAAATTTGGAGGAACTTGGCATCATCATTGGGAAGTGGGAGCAACGATCCAATTCTGTGGTAGATTTGGCCTTGCACTTTGAAAGTGGGCATGTAACCGGCGTTGTTGATGATATTAGTTGCTCCGAAGGACGTCATTTGAAAGCATGAGTTGTAGTTTCGTATGTTTTGAAGGAAGTGCTTTGAAGTCGGATTGGCGCCAGAAATGTAACTTTGTAGGGGTTCAGGCGGCTCAATTATTGGTGGTAAAACAACTCTACCGTTCAAACAATACATTCCCGGGGATTCCTTAGCGAACTTCAGAGCACGACAATTTAAGCAAACTTTGTCCATTGCGCCAATCACTACGTCCTTGTGATTGCGGTAGTCATCTTCCTTATTGTAGTGAAATGCCGCCAACTTTAAATCGGTTCTTTCTCTTGATCGAACCATTCGGGAGCGATTGGCAGTAAGGCTTTCGACGTGCTGTTGGTGTGTCTCAGCAGCTCTAAATGAAGATGTACTGTCACGCATTTGCTGAAGCCGTGATTCGCGTTGTCTCTCCGTTTCTGCGGCTCTAGACGTAGAAGCCCTTTCACGATTTACCTGAAGACGTGATTCGTGTTCCTCAGCTGATTCAGCGGCTCTTCTTGTCCTCTGCTGCCGCGTTGCGATGGTTTTTTTAGCAAGAGCTGTTTTTTTAGGTGGCATTTTAGTAAACTGGAATAGTGCAAAATGAACAATGATGTGTTTTGTTTTTTTACTTTTATAACATTTTATTGGTTGTTGGAACGACAGTAATCATATTACCTATTTGATGAATTGGCATTAAAAATAATTTGTGAAGTTATTTCACTATTGTCAATTTAAAAACCCTTGTTATTTACTAAATTGATTTCACTTATAGGTTTCTCACTTATGAACACAAAACAGCAAAGTTTGTTGGATTGTACCGTTATTTTTTACCAGCGTTTAAAAAAAGAAATGCAGTCAGTGAGCAATTGAAAAAAACTCTAAATGTGCATAAAATGTAGGTATCTTAAATGCAAGAAAAGTTGTTTATCATCGATTGATATCATATAAATATTATTTTAAACTTATTGTACAATGTTGCACCTTAGTAAGCGGGGAATATGTTGTATTATATAGTAATGTAAATATTTTGTAAATAAACCGAAAACTCGGATTTTTGAATGCAACATTTCGGAAGTTTTAAAATTTTGATATTTTATTATATATTAGTGAGTTTTTTTTTTTTGTAAATATCTTCGGAACTACATAACCGATTTAAGAGATTGATATCTCGTTTTGAAAAGCATAACAATGGCTTTAAAAAATAATATAAAAAAGAAAAAAAAATAATAAATATGTATATGTCATTGGTGGGTTTTGCCACGCCCCTCCGCCCACAGACCGAAAATCAAAAATCGGACTTCAAAGTGTCACCCGCCTGAATATTCTGAAGATTCTCTGAAAATTTCATCAAAATCGGCCCAACCGTTTTCGAGTCCATTTCTTACATACATACACACATCCTCTTTTATATATATAGATAGCTTTCTCGGAGTATGTTCTTCCTGGATTTTTGTTAAGATATTTTAATAATTCCTTTAATTCGGTAATATTTTCTTCCATTTGACTACTTTTTTGTTAAATTTTATTACATATGTAGGGTCTTTTTAACGAAAAACACTAATTACTTTGATTTTAATGAATCAATAATGTTTATTTATTCAAAATAATATTATGGCTTATATGTAAGTAATTAAATTGTCCGCTCTTTGAAGTGTCTTCTTCCAGAACTTTACTTCAACTGTGTCGTTCCTCTGTTCGTTATTCAGTCATTCGTCACTCGTCCAAAAACTCAGTGTTGTAACTTCAATAAGTGTTGCCACTTCTGGTCGTACGTCCGTTATTATCCGTCATATTTAAATTCAGATATTTTTTATTACATTATTAGCAATGTTTCTGTCTTTATGTTTAAGTAAATAATTTTTAAAATATTTGTTTATTTTGAAAGCTATATATAAAACTAAAGTTATTACAATTAATGTTATTAGGTAATAATGTTATTAATTAATATTCTAATAATAGCGCATTATTGTTTTCTTTGTTTGCTGATTAAGAATCTGAAGTCAAATCACAGGTAAATCGTCTCACTTGGGTGCCAGGTGATGTCCAATATATTGGACAAAGTTACTTCGTGGACATATTTCTCATAAGTAAATTTCAGTGCAATTAGTGTAATTAAATGAGACAAATGTAATAAAAAAATTTATTTTGTATGATAATTTACAAAGCAATTACTTCCGCGTTTTACGCAGAGATAAACGTTACATTTTTTGCAAATTATAAAAGTTTTTTTCGAACAACCGTCCATTTTGCAGCGACCTGGGATTGTATTTTCCAAAAATCCTGGTAAGTGGTTGTGACTATCGTGTCGAACTTCTTTAGAAGGTGCACATTGATTTATTTTTTTGCGTTTGGGTGCGTTTTGCAATGACTCACTGTGAATTGTTGTTTTGCAGATTTCTGGTGCGGTTTCTGATGGACATGTAGATGTTCGAGATGGTCTGCCTTTACGAGGTATATCAATATCACTATCTGTTTTCTGCAATTTAATTAAAACATTTGCAACATCAGCACGAAAATTCAGAGAATCTAATATATTTTTTTCTGGGCCTGCATTCACTTCGCATGCTTTTTTATACTCCATCCATGAAGCAGTGAGTGCCAAATCAACAAAATGCATTATTACACGCACGGTCCATTTTGAAGTACGAATGTCGATTCTGTAGTACGGTAGCATTTGAGATAGAAGGTCCACTCCACCCATACTTTCATTGTATAAACGCACAACTTTGGGACGATTTATTTCAACATATTTTGCTGTTTTTTTGTCCCACCTTTTCGCCATATCAGATGCACCAACTCCGACAAAGTTTGAAGCTAAGTTTACTACTTTGTTGTCAAACCACCTAAAAATTTAATAATAAAAATGTATAAACTGAATCAGAAATAAACAAGAGGATGAATTTTATAGCCTACCTCGTAAATATCACTTTTCCATTATCACTATAACATTCCGAAGCAGAACCTCGTCCACGCTTACTCAACACTTTTTGATCTGGCAAAGGTGGGTTGCTGAATCGATTGCTTCGAACAGTTCCTGCTGCGTAAATACCTCTTTCCAGTAGAATTTCGAATAATTGAAAAGATGGAAAGTAATTATCAAAGTATAATTTATGACCCTGAGAATTCATTGGAATACGCTTTGCCAGTTGTAGTACAACTGCTGATCCACTTCCTACGGTCTTGACTAATATTTGGCTAAGAGGTGTTGTAGAACCTTGGTAAACAATGAAATCATAGGGCATTCCACTTTTACCGCACAAAAAAACACTTTGATACCCCATGGGCATGGTTTGCCTTTGATATACTGCAGGCCAGTAAATTTTCCTTTGAATGGAATTATTTGCTCGTCGATGGAAAGGTTTTCCTCCAAAGGCAACTGGTGAAGTCGGCGACGCACCTGTTCAATTACGGGCCTTACTTTGTACATTCTCTCCTGACAGTCCTTTGGCCGAGCTGAAATATCTGATACATGTAGATTGTTTCGCAATAAAAAGAAACGATTGACTGTCATATTTTCATAAAACAAGGGCATTCCCCACCGTTTATCAAAGTACATACCGTTACCTTAATATAAGAAGGCCCCAACTCATCAAAAACACTTTTTACAGGAGAAGGAAAAAACTTAATAAGAGCTGAAATAATATAGCTACACAAACGTTGTCAACAACTTCTTTATTTAAATTAAACGAGGAATTCAGATTGAAATACATATGTATATATTTGTAATTTTTATGGATGTTATATGAGTTAGGGCTTTTTGTATTCGTATTTTATGAAAGAAATAGTGAGATAGGGCTTTTTGAAAAAAATAATTTAACTCAAAATTGTATTTAAATTCATGGTTTTAAAACAAATTAAAAAAGGCAAAATACATTAAATTGTAAAAATTAGATAATTGTAGATAGTATTTAGATTTGATATGGTAAATTATCATAAAAGTAATGACAGTCTTTGGGCAGAAACTGCTTAAGATCTTTTAAGTGATCCCACTTCTTTTTCGATATTTCTATTCTTTTGGCGTAAAGTTGACCAGGTGTGATGGTTCTGGTAATGGACTTTTTCCTTTGCGGTAGAGGCTCATATTCGGCACTTATATCGGTTTTGTAATAAATATACCCCAAGTCATCGTATGCTAGGGCTCGGATCATGTTTACAGTATGGTCTCCAATGCTTCTTCCTGTAATGAATTTAAATATTAGCAACAATTCATATTTAGCTTACCGAATTAACAAAGAACCATATTTACCTGGCCGAATGGACGGGTATTGTTTGGGAATACTTTCGAAGTCCAGGAAATCATCATAGTGCAGTTGGTGCACTTGTAAAGGGCTTGGAGATTTTCGAGCTTCTCTTATAATATCAACCAATTGAGATGGAAGGTATATTTGTTTTTTTGCTAGTTTTCTCTCAATGAGTGAATGGGTAGCATCACACTCCATTTGCGAATGCCCACTTATTAAATACTTTTGTTCTATTGTTATATGGGTTTCCTCACAAAAAGAGAGTAAAGCATTGGCTAACGTACTGTTTCGGTTCTGGTAAAAGCAGCCGTCGGAATAAATGATAATATGGTGAACTTCTGGATGGCAATTGTGAAAATTGTGTAAATGTTTAGTAATGCACGTTGCAAAAAGGGAAGAGTGCAGTTTGCCATCAGTCTCATCCCACACATAGTTATCAGAATCATGGCTGATAGGATTGTAAAATGTGAAATTGTGAATTTGCAATTTCATTTTATAATATGCTGCATTTGTGTTTAATTGAGGCATCAATTTGACAGCTTGTGCATCCATAAAAAATATTGCACATAAGCCGGACTTTGCGTTTAGAATGTCGTTGGACTTTTCTTCTCGCATTTTATCTATTTCCTCTCTGTGTTTTTTATAGTCTTGCTCAGATATGTTTCCTACTTTATATGATACGCAAGTATTACATTCGTCATTTTTTGGTTGGAAAATTGAATAATTTGATGCTTTTATTATATTTGCGAAAACTGGGTACGACAAATGTTTTAAGAGGTTTTCTTTGTTTGCGGTGCACTTATCCTTGTATAGGTTATAGATTTCAGTGTATGATGAAAAATTGGATTGTAAATACAATTTTTTTGTATTCTTTCTGCAATAGTGAGATTCTCGAGGAAATTTTAAACAACTTATCATAACATGAAGACCAAAAAATATACGGATTTCATCCGCGTTGGATTGTTTAAAAAATGACTTGCCTTGCTGAACGGCATATAAATTCGTATAAAATGCGGCTTTATCAAAAAATTCATCCTCGAAATATTTTTGGAAATATTGAAATGGCGTTTCTAACACATAATTATCATTTGGCGGAACAAATACAACAAGCTCCTGATTTCGCACAAGCCTATTCTTCCATGCAATATTTTTTTTTTAGTAAATTGAATTTTGGTGCTTTGAGAGTTATCGCAAGGGCTCTGTGGAACTAAATCTACCAAGTGGCCCAGTTCAATTCCTAGAGTCGCAAATTCCATTTCCGAAAGATTAGGCACCTCAATCTCATCTATAACTTCTTCATCCTCAAACTCTTCTGTCAATGTTTCGTGGCCACTAATTTGTACCCCTTGTTCAGGAAGCTGGTTAGCAGAAAACTGGTGGTCAACCTCATCATCTTCTTCTGCATCGCTTAGATCTGAAGTTTCTTCCAAGTATTTCAAGATTTCCTCTTCACTTATTTGTCGTTTTGTAGCCATTTCATAAAATAAAGCACCAATATTCGTATATAAATGTTTCCTTGTAAATTCCAAAAACTACACCCGCAAAATAAATTTGTCCAATATATGGACGTGCATTCAAATACGTCTAGAGACTATAATTTTATAAAAGTAATTGAAATTAATGTACAAATAGCTTAACAATCACTCAATTAATACTTGCAAATTTTTTTTAGATCTTAAAATAATGTTATTCCCACTTTAAACAAGCACTGAATATCACTATGTCTCACAACGTGAACGTAGTTATGAAAATAACTAATTTTAACAAACAAATAATAAGAAATTATGTTTGAATCACATGTGTATACAATGCAGTAAACACTCTTTTGATAACGGTATTTACTGTAGAAATCTGTTTATTACTCTCGACGCTAAATGACTTAAAAAAGAGAAAAAGAAATGTCCAATATATTGGACAAAATGTCTGAAAGGGCTAATATTGCAACAAGTTTTGGAGAGATAAAATATTTTTTAAAAGTTTTACTAACACTTACAATAGGCATACATTCTAGTGAATCTGACATTTCCGACTCCGAAAACGAAATATCTTGAAGTGCTTCCTGAGATGATGTTGAGAGAGTTAAAGACGAAAGATGTTTATCACGCCGCTTTACCTCTGCAATGTTTCTAAGGCGTGCATTTTCCTCTTTTTTGGCCTAAATAACCAGGTCGACCGAGCTCTCTCTGCTGTTTCAAGAAAATTTTATCTTCTTCTACACGAGTTCGCGTGTCATGACATGAACAGTCATATTGATCATCATTAGACAATGATGTAGCGTTTCCTGTTCTATAGGATATATGGAAGGTAGTCTGTTACCTGCCTGTTATCTGCCACTATAGTTAAGTAACACGCTGCCGCATTTTTATTTTGATAATTCCCCCAGATTCTATAACGACCCTAGACTCCGCTGAGCATATCCCAGCATAGAGCGGAAACGTGTCGTTACAGTGGCTCTGTGCTGGGATATGCTCAGCGGAGTCTAGGGTCGTTATAGAATCTGGGGGAATTATCAAAATAAAAATGCGGCAGCGTGTTACTTAACTATAGTGGCATTTATTAGTACTTCTCTTTAACATGATTTATACTACGGTAGTTTACATTATTGTCTGTTGTCAACCGCAGTTTAGAACAGAGCTCGTTTAGTGGGCGACGCCACGACGTTCGACGGTGACAATCACGACCAAGAGTGTAAAGGTGATTCGACGCTATACACCCGTAGCCGAGAGAGTTCGCAGGAGCAACAACAGTAGACAGCGGCACGACGTTCGATGATCACGACCAATGGTGGGTGTAGAGGTAATTCGACACTATACACCCACAGTCGAGCGCGTTCGCAGGAGCAACAACAGGCGACGAAATCTGTAACTAAGAAATCAAATACTGCTGGAGCGCAGGTGGTTCAACACTACTCTCCAGGAGTATTTCTTGGAGTTCCAACGGGCAGCCAAAAGCAGAAAATAAAAGTATTAGTTTGTAGGTAATTCGACTCTACTCACCAACCACTCGCATTGTCTGCTGAGAACCAACTCCAATTGTGACACTCTTTCTGCGGTTCTATCTCGGACCTGCTTGATCTCCTCGGTCCTTCCCTTAAAAGCTGCCTCCAGCTGGTCTTTCAATGCACACATCCTTTCCCGGTCCCTCGAGCCGTTTTTCTCCTCATCCAATTCGGCCTTGAGTGCATCCACCTTTTCTTGTGCAAGCGCATCTATCTTCTGCACATCAGCGTCCTTATCCTTCGAGATATTCGTCAACTCGGCCGAATGCCACTCGCCGAGCGCCACCAGAGCATCGTCGAATACGCCGGCCCGTGCGGCGTACTGATGGACAGTACCCCCGAACCCGAGCAATCTGGAGTAAACAGCAGCCCCCTCTCTGTGGTGCACTGAGCTGAGCCGCTCCTCCAACATGGCCACGCGGGTCGGTTCACCGATGCGCGTAGGCTCCACGGCCGGCGTCGTCCTCCACGTCCTTTCAATCGCGGCGATACCCGTCTCGAAACGGGAAGCCTTGCCTAAGGCAGTGAACTCAATGTTTCCGTTCAATTAATGCTGCTCGCGATTGTGTATAGCAGCGCAGGCATCAAGATAACCGCTGATGTCCTTCTTGAGCAGCGATTTAAGGTTTAGAGCCTTTAACTCATCTAGGTTGTAGTTCCCATACTTTCCCTCAGCACGATGGAAATGAGAGTCCGCCCCAGCGAGAAAACAATGTGGACACACATTTCTTTCATGGATTACGGCCATAAGGCCGGAGGAGCGGAGCAGCTGCACTGCTCCCTCCTGGTACATGATGTCATTGTGAGTATCACGATCGTCTTCAAGCGCGGACTTTCTATCATCCTCCACATCGGATTGAAGCATGGGGCCTACGTCTTTAGAAGCCCACGCACACGTGGCCAAACGCGTCCATAGGCCTAGTTTTTTCCTCGACTGAGGGTCCCCGTTGTCCTCATGTTCCTTGGGGCTCTTCTTGGCAATCTGCCGCAGGCACCGGCAGACGCAGGCCACCCATTTTTTGTTCAGATAGCCCATCGCGAGGAGGGCCCTGATCCGGTCAGTCGAGGCCTGCTTAACACGGTCCAACACGCCGTCCGACACCACCTGCTCCATGGCTGATCTTTCCGCCGGAGTCATCTCCCTGGTGTTACATATCGGGCCTGGTTGTGACTGGAGCATATTTACTGCGCTCCAGCGCAACGAGCGCATTTCACGCTCCCACTTCGTTAACCCAGCCAACGGCACGCATCCTGCCGCCGCCACAGCGTCCCACCCGGTCTGTACGTCTCCCGAGAAGACCAAACCATTAGTGTTGAGCGCGGGCGGATCCTCCCTTTCACCCTCCATACGCGCCTGTACCTCCACGGGGGGCAGGCACCTGTCAGGGCTCTCCCTTCTCCTAGGGGCCTCGTTTGGCGCTTTCACCCTTACCCGCTTCTTTTTCCTTGGCTGGGATGGGGCTTCATCCCCGCTGGTCGTTACCTCATCGCTGGACGACTTCTCCTCCGAAGGAGCTTCCTCTAACCTCCACGTACATGGCATGTCGATAACCTGCCCATTACGTGCCTCAAGCTGTTTCACCTTCCTCTCGCGGTCGCGCACGTCTCTCTGTAGTTGCGCCGATAGTCCTCTCAACATATCGTTCCTTTGAGAGAGGCTCAGATCCTCTCTGTCCGCCCATTCTGCGAACACCCTCATAGAGAAGTACCCCTGGGAGTCTAGGAATCGCATACAGATATCCTTCGTCTCACCAACCACTATTAGGGCTCTCCTCTCCACACAGGTGGTTTCAGGCTCCGCAGGACTGTGCTTCCCGCGAGTGGTAATGTGGACGCGCTCAATGATCACAGAGCCGTCCTTTTCCACGTGCACCTTCTCCTTGACAGGTAGAGCACTGTGAGAGCACGTTGGCTTACACCGTAATGCAGGTTTTGTTCGCAATCGCACTACCATGTTTCGGAGGGCGTTCTTTATGCCGAACCTCATCGTGCTGCCTGACGACTCTTCTGCACCCGCCTTTGACGTCCGCGCGGATGTCGTTGTTTGCCTGTCTGTTTCGGGACCTGACATACCATTTTCAGGATCCGAATAGCTACTCAGATCCTTGTCGACCTGACCTGGATCGTCCCACAGGTCAAGGACATCTACTTCAGGCACCTTACCCTTAAGACCACGAGGATCCTTACTACGCGTGTGCGCAGTCGTTCCAGGCCTAGATACCCGACTCTCTACATCGATTGGGGGAGGCGCAGGGGGGCAAGTGAATGCCGCGCCGCTAACTTATTGGCTTCTAGCTTTACCTTTGCAGGCCCCACCCTCCGAAGTGGAATGGGGTGGATTTGGTTTTTCGGTCGTGGAATTGCACTCGTGAGTGCCGTCTCCTCCGGACCGTGGGAGAAGCTCTTGGCCAGACACGTTTCCGCTCTATGCTGGGATATGCTCAGCGGAGTCTAGGGTCGTTATAGAATCTGGGAGAATTATCAAAATAAAAATGCGGCAGCGTGTTACTTAACTATAGTGGCATTTATTAGTACTTCTCTTTAACATGATTTATACTACGGTAGTTTACATTATTGTCTGTTGTCAACCGCAGTTTAGAACAGATGTAATATAATTAAAAGTCTTTGGGTTATTGTGGTGCTCTCTAGGAGCTCTCAATTTATTTATTATTTTATAATTTACTTCGAGCTATCTAGTAGCTCCTAAGCTTGAGGTTTTATGATTGATTGATTTCTTAAACTAATTGACATTGGCTTATATACTAATTATGAGAATAATTCTTAGGGGTACCTTAACATAAGAGTAAAAGAATACAAATATATATTAATGCTGGGTAAGCATATTTAGCTTCCCACTATTTACGTTTGGCATGTGTTCAATAGTTTTAAAGTCTAAACGAGTGCATACCTAAAAGCAACAGATACTTTGGGTTGCTTATATTTACAATTAAACAAATGCAGTAAATAAATGTTATTCATTTAAGTGCATTGTGCAGCTGCACTTGATTAAACCTACAAGTGTCAAATTACAGTCACACAAAATATATTGCTTGCAGTTTGTCAATGCTTGCATGTTGCGGTACTATTGAATCGCAATGCATACTATACACTGTTGGTCACATGCTACACCTCCATCCTTTACAAGAATGTTCATATAACGCTAGTTTTATGGACATTCTTTTACAATTAGTTTTTAATTAGTCTAAGTATAAGTGTAATATAATATTTATTTTGTTTTTAAAGAAAAGAAAAAAAATAATTATAATGTTTAGATTTACTTATATTCTATTTTTATAGTAGTACGGCCGTACAATGATATTTAATGTTAGTTATTAGTATATATCTTAAGTCTATTTTTATGAACTATTTGTTGTTTATTTGTTTTCTTATCTTCTATGGTAACATTATTTCTTAAATATATTTTCTTAATTTTATACGGACCAGTAAAACTAAAATCAATATAAAGTATTTTCTGATTAATTTTCTTCTATTATATTTTTATCTTAATTACAATTTTGTTTTACTTTTTCTTTATTTTGAGTCTTTTTCTTGAATAATAAAATTTTAATTAGCAAAATATATGTATGTGTATATTCATAAATTTTATGTTGTTAAAATAGTTTGAAAATCAAATAACTTTTCACTCTGTACCTTTGACTAAATTGATCGTCTTCATTAGACTTTTAGGCAAGAATAAAACAGTTTTAAATGATTATTACCCAAAGATTATTGCAATAATTTTATATTGTCAACCTTTAACCCTTTTTAGAATTTTGAATTTTATGGCAGTAGTAAAATGTGTCTCAATAGACTTCTCCAAGTTATATTGAGAGTTTTAAATGTGTACAACAATTTGAAAAGCTTCAGCATATTTCTAATCAATTTTTACATTAGTAATACCTGTTTATTTTTCTATTGTTCGACACATTCCACAATGTCCTCCATCTATCGGATCATCGTGGTATTCCAGCATTAGATCAAGAATTGCATTAGCATTCTTATCATTTATATAGGTCACCTCATTAAGTAGTAGCGCTACTTTTATGCCCTTTTATTTATAAATTATTTAATTGAGATAAATTCTAAAATTTTCTCGTTTGGTGCCTATTTGTTCACCGGCCACTTTCTCAAGCCTTGGGAAAAATTGTCCTAAGTCAATATTCCCATTAATGAACATTATACATATATAATTTACCGGCCACTTTTTCAAGCCTAGGGAAAACTTGTCCTAAGTCAAGATTCCCTTTAGTAAATAGTTTTCTTCTGACGTCATATTGGGCTTTTTTTTATTATTATTAATGCTGCTTATTTTGTATTCACATATATTTCACTGCCACAAAAATGGGTTGTATGATTATTTATGGTGACATTTTATTTCTAATATTATTATTTGATGAATAACAGATTTTAACATTAGGCGAATAATGCCTTGGCTGTATATTTTTGCCTTATATCTTATTTTTGGCATGTTTAAAAAAATGTTTTTTTTTTCTATAACTTAAAGTAAGAAGTATAGTTATTAACAGTAAATATATTACTTTTGACTGTTCTTTTTCCATTTTAATAATATTTTTACGTATATTATTTGTCTTAAAATTATTAAAAAGTAAAATGTAATTATTAATTTACTTTAATTATTTTATTCTAATTAAAATTTAATTTTACAATTTTATTATCGTAATTTAAGTTAAATTTTATTTTTATCCATTATAAAAATTTTTTTTTTTTTGAAAAATTTAAACATCTTTAAGTGTTAATTTTTGTCTTACTTAACATTTTAATTATTTAATTGTTGTTAATTAATTCCTAAAAATTGTTTTTGTTCATTTGTATAGGGGCATAGTCTCAATTCATTTATATTATTTTCTTTTATATATTGCAATATCTTTAGGTCGTCTTCTTTTGCTATCTTCCTCATTGCCATTACTGTTTCTTTTTCTACGAGGGATTCGTCTTTAATGTCTTCTGCTGTGGGTATTTTTTCGATTCCTAACCACGACCATAATACTTTTCTGAATTCAATTTGTTGTTCTAAAGTTGGTTCCTTATCTTCTTCACATTTAAGGTCAACTGGTTTTCTGACTTTAAATTTATTTCTATGCATTTTGACAGTATAAGTGACCGTTTTTTTTTTTTTTTATGTGAGTAACATATTATTTTAAAGTTCTGGATGACTTTTGGCGTTGTTTTTCTTTAATGCTCTTAAAGGAGTTCAGCTACTAGCTATTTTGTAAAAAAAAAGTTTGTCAACGGCGGTTATCGCCTACCGACCTGAGAGTGCACAGAAATTTATGCACTTCTTTAAATAAAAAAAGGAATGTATAAGGATTTTACTTTTTGATTTTAAAATTTATAAGCCGCTCCAGCTCGTCAATCCTTTGCCACATTTTTGTGGCGTTGTTCCATGTCGGTGGTGGATTTGAATTTACTTCTCTGAGTAGGTTTGACTTCTCTCTTTTTAGTTTGCAGAGGTATCCTCCCCTTCTTTTTTGTTTTGGTACAGCTGGTATTTTTATGTCGGGCTTCTTTTTTGTTGTTGTTGTCCTTTTCCTATACTCCTCTATAGTAATAGGTTTTGGCCCTTCCATTAGTGGTGCTACGCCTTTTGGCCAGGCGCTTCCTCCTCAGTGTTTTTAGGCATAAAACACTCTTCTGACGGAGACTTGGCTGTCCGTCAGGTTCCGTTTCGTGCTAATTTTAAAGCACCAGGACTGGCAGGATCGCCATGTAATATAATTAAAAGTCTTTGGGTTATTGTGGTGCTCTCTAGGAGCTCTCAATTTATTTATTATTTTATAATTTACTTCGAGCTATCTAGTAGCTCCTAAGCTTGAGGTTTTATGATTGATTGATTTCTTAAACTAATTGACATTGGCTTATATACTAATTATGAGAATAATTCTTAGGGGTACCTTAACATAAGAGTAAAAGAATACAAATATATATTAATGCTGGGTAAGCATATTTAGCTTCCCACTATTTACGTTTGGCATGTGTTCAATAGTTTTAAAGTCTAAACGAGTGCATACCTAAAAGCAACAGATACTTTGGGTTGCTTATATTTACAATTAAACAAATGCAGTAAATAAATGTTATTCATTTAAGTGCATTGTGCAGCTGCACTTGATTAAACCTACAAGTGTCAAATTACAGTCACACAAAATATATTGCTTGCAGTATGTCAATGCTTGCATGTTGCGGTACTATTGAATCGCAATGCATACTATACACTGTTGGTCACATGCTACACAGAGCTCGTTTAGTGGGCGACGCCACGACGTTCGACGGTGACAATCACGACCAAGATTGTAAAGGTGATTCGACGCTATACACCCGTAGCCGAGAGAGTTTTCAGGAGCAGCAATATGGTAGGCAGCGGCACGACGTTCGATGATTACACTCACGACCAATGGTGTAGAGGTAATTCGACGCTATACACCAGCAGTCGAGAGCGTTCGTAGGAGCAACAACAGTAGACAGCGGCACGACGTTCGATGATCACGACCAATGGTGGGTGTAGAGGTAATTCGACACTATACACCCACAGTCGAGCGCGTTCGCAGGAGCAACAACAGGCGACGAAATCTGTAACTAAGAAATCAAATACTGCTGGAGCGCAGGTGGTTCAACACTACTCTCCAGGAGTATTTCTTGGAGTTCCAACGGGCAGCCAAAAGCAGAAAATAAAAGTATTAGTTTGTAGGTAATTCGACTCTACTCACCAACCACTCGCATTGTCTGCTGACAACCAACTCCACATTTATTCTGCAATGTCTCGCCTTTTATACTGTTTTTGTTGTACACCAATAATACACACACAACCGAACGTATACATCTCATGCACATACATTGGTTTGCTCATCATCATTTATATGCTGCTGCTGTATTTTCCGCAAGTACAATAACCATGTACGTACTCATAGTATTCTTATATACTATGATTCCGACCACACAAATAAAATATTTTGTGGCTTTGTTGTTGTTCTTGTTGTTGCCTGAGTAGTTTTTTTTTTTCTTCACAGCACACAAGTACATACAACCGTAGTACAAGAACTTAGCAACTGAAGGTAGTAGACATTCGTCTTGTTGTTGTTCTTGTTTGTTTTTTTTTTCTTGCACAAGAAACTGGTTTGTATTACGATGTGATGGCACATGATGTGAGGAAATATTTAAATAGATACCGTACGAAATGAAATGCACGTAACTTATGTATATGTAAATGTAAATAAGTAGTCAGTATAATACTATTTAATAAATTCATATAAGTATATAAACAAAAAAAAAACTCCAGTTATTTCAATTCTTACAATATAGTTAGAATACAATAAGATGCAAAGTAAAAATAAATAAAAAAAATAAATTGTCATTCATGCAAAAAATAAACCAAATTAACTTCCAATAATTTGAAGGGCAAAGGCAGCAATATATCTTGAAACATGCAAAGGAAAATGAGAAGTTATTGCTTGTGGTGTGATGAAAACGAGAGTGCGACTTTCATCGTCACACTGCCCTCTCCCCTTCCGGCTCATTTCTGGGAGCGTAGCCAAACGATTTTGGTCTCTCCACTAGAGAAAACGGTTATGCGGTACCGTTGATCTCTCCAATTCCTTGTAAAACGGCGTCGGTGTGCACCGTCGCTCTGTAGTAGGGCCAATTCTTGTTGTAGTTCGTCCGGGGCCTGATGTAGCAGAATGACACGATCTTTGCTTGGAAACGGTGGAGTCCTGGGTGAGGGGGGGGTCGAAGGACTATTGTTTCCCCGTTTGGGTGTAGTGTCGTTTGTGAGTGCTATTCTGCCGGGAGAGTTTGGTGGAGTGGCCATAGGTGAGGCGCACAAAGAGAGAATGCTGGTCTCGGGTGACCAGGGTGTTTCCCCTATAATTCCCGGTGCAATCGCTATCGCGGTAATGTCTTGTGGTGTGGGCCGCGAGTCGATGGCGAGTGATGACGAACACATCGGGACAAATGAGGCCGTCGTATTGCATGTGGCCGTTGTGTCAGACTCAGGTATTGGGGCTTCCTGGGCATCTGGTTGCTCTGCCACTTTGGGGATTTCACTATACCATCCCCGGCCAGGTGTAATTGGAATGTTATCTTCTTGTTGGCGTGGTGGCGACTCCATCCAGTCTGCGAACTGATTATCTAAGCAGGCCTCTATGGCGGGCGGGACGGACGTACTTTTATGTGCTGGGTACTCGATGCTCGGAGTTGTGTCCGTCTCCGGAACGAGCAGACGGACCCGGCAAGTTCGTTCATAACAACGAAGACCCAGATGTTGGTATTGGCGGTCCTCGACTTGAATCGATCCCAAACCCTGTCTCTTTGGTGGGGATGGGGGACGGAAATTTTCGTTCTCCCAATCCAGTGAAGAAGGTGACCGTGGCGGTAGAGGCGAGTGGGGTGTGGGTAAGCGTACATCTACGGTGGTGTCCTCGAATCCAAAGAAGGTTCGTGTTAACTCCAACAGAATCGGATCGTTCCACTCAATATCGCGGAGGTGGACTATTTCTGGTTCTGAGTCGTCCAGTACGATTACTGTCGGCGACGGAGGCGGCTGAAATTCTCGCTCTTCCTCATGGATGGATTCTGTGGTTGGGCTATCCAGGTGTGGTGTCGTCGGAGCAGGAGGTGGAGGAGGCACCGTGACACGGAAATAAGTTGCTGTTTCTTGTTGTTTTGGTGGAAACCGTGGTGGTCTCGGACCGCGTTTGGTGGGTTCCCGTCGAGGCGCTGGTTTGTACCTGTTCCGATCTGGTCGGGCCCTCCCAGTGCTGGGGCTTGGGATGTCATCCTCTAAGAAAATGGTATGCCGCACCTTGGCTTTTTCTTGGTCCATCCGCTTTCGAAACTGGTGCTTCGATTTCTCAAATTTCTCGTCCTCGCTCTTCGGGTGGGGGTTTTTATCATTTTTTCTTCTATTTCTTTGTGCCATTTTGCTAACAAGTTCACTGTTAGATCTAAAAGTAGAAAGACGAGACAATTTTGTTAGCGAACTTTCAAAATAGGGTTTGAGATGACTAAGATGCGCGGTGCGCACAGTACTACTATCTACTTGACAAATTTCTACAATTACGGGGGACACAAATCCCTTGACGACATAAGGCCCCCCATATTTTGGAGCCAGTTTGGCCGCAAAGTTATCGACGCCCTTCGACAATGGGTATTTGCGAACCAAAACCATGTCCCCAATATTCGGTTTCCAGCTACGCCGGCGGAGATTATAATGGTGTCGTTGTTTTTCAGATGCCTTCTTGAGGTTGTTCTTGACAATTTCGAAGACCCGTTTCATTTCGAGAGCACGGTCGTTGGAGTTGACCTTTCGCGCTCCTGTTCCAATAGTGACCTCGTCATACAATGCCTTAGGTAGACGGGGTTCTCTCCCTTGCGTAAGATATGCCGGTGTAAACCCCGTTGACTCGGATTTTATTTAAATTTTTAGGTTAGAAATAAAACAGTTTTCAATAAATAACATGGGTGTCACACGATGAACATTTGTTCCAATTCACTAATGCACTCACACTCATTACGTTACCTTTTTATCAGAAAGACCAAGTAAAATTTATTATGCCCCTATTACTTTTGTAGCGTAGCATGGCTGGTATTGCTGGTAAAGTTATTTATATAAAAGAAAATAGGTAATTGTTTTATTTAAATCTAAATATTTTTAATTTCAAGAAAATCGATCCGTCGTTTATCAATTATTTTTTACTTTTTGTGTAATCTTTTTTTTTATTAAATAACAATATTAAACTAGTTATGTTGAAATATTTCTGATCCATTAATTTAATGAATATTCAGCAAATTAAATTTCAAAGTTTGTTACATAGCAAATTACGTTGACTATCGTCTGTCAACTTTTCTCTTGTACTGTAGCAGTTTGCACACTGCATTTATATGAAAGTGTGGGTTATTGTCAGTTATGTATATAAACTTGATTGTTGTTGTGTACTTAATGCATTGATGGGGGACGAAGACCAAAAGGCAATCGATATAGAAAATTTTAAAACCAACAACAACAAAAAAGCGAAAACTTACTACTAAAACGTTGCCATGAATTTTGTTGCACACAGTGGGGCGAAGTAAGGAAAAGTAAAAATAGAAGTTTAGGTTTTTAAAATAGTTTTTATATAACCAGTACAAATGTTTTTTGTTTTATAAGTTGTAATCTAGCGACAGTGTGCCCAACAGGCAAGCAACTGTTTTGAGTTCCTCAATTACCTCGCCCAAATCTTATAATCGATCAACGCTTATCAAAAAACCAATAATGTGGTATTCCATGGATTGACCTTTTAACAATTTCTTGGACGACATTTGTCTTAAGCGTCTGACTTGCTTTGTTATATTTCACTTTTCATAGCAAAATTAATTTGCTTTCCTTGAGTTTCATTGCACGGTATGCTTACGAAATAACAATTTGGTAATAGGACGTTTTGTACTTTATATTCGTAAAGAGGTCTGGTTATGCCATTCTCAAACGAAAAATTGTAGTTTCATCCAATATGACCAAAAGTATTTACGTAATTATTCGTTGCATGTTTTTTTTTTCCATGTAGGAAAAAACAATTAGGTCCACTATTTATTTTGTGTTTAAATGTTTGATTTATTTAATGTTAATAAAATAAGTTGAATATTCTTATGATTAGTTTTAATGTTTAAATTTAAATATCAAAAAAAAGTTTTCTAAAACTTTCCTTACATGTAGGGTTTAAATTTCGATTTCTCTTGCAATCAATATTATATAACTTCCTGTCCCTTCTTGCTCTTGTCGTTTTCCTCAAGCTGGCCTAGATATCATATCATGGGAGTAATTAAATAAATTGACTAATTAATTGCCGATTTCATTGGCATTGACTTATAACCAATGCCAATTAAATTTTTAGCATTATAAATTTTTTGAACAATGCTAATGCTTTTCAATGAAATAATTTCATTATTAGTTTTTTAAAAAGTAAAAGCATTACAAATAATCAATGTTAAAGTTTTACAAAAGCATTATCAGTATTAAACGTCAATATTATTTCACATATTGAAAATTCAATGCCTGTCAAGGCGTTTGCAGTCTGTTTCGGGCTGCCAAGAATTTGTTGCACAAAATCTTGCACACTAATTCACCTTTTGTTTTTCAAATATCCACTAGACTAGTCGGTTTCAAGTCGGAAGTTGTTCCACAAGACGCGGTTGGTGGTTGGCTCTAATGGAATCTTATGTAGTATGATGAACGAATTATTTGTGTATAGTGTGAGGTTAAGATTCCTTTTACCATAAATTTTTCACTCAATTCCTGATGTTGAACACTTCTGTGGTTACCTCTCCTCTCTATTTCTGTTCCTTGTTACCTTTATTGGTTCAATCTGCATTTTTCTACCAAGCTGATATCGAGCATTGGTGGGATGGCACTACAAACCTCTACTGACACTTCAAATCATTTGCTTACAAATTGTTAAAGATACACATAATCTTTTATAAGGTTTGTTTTTAAATAAATAACTTTATTTAATTCAATGATTTAATTAAAATATAATATTGTAAGTTTGTTAAAAGGTCAGGATCACGTTTTGTACAATGTTGTTCAGTCGAGTGTATCAGCGAGACTGGTTACTTTCTGCTACCAACGTTGCCATCACATTTTCTATTTTCAGTGATGTTAACAATTGTTCTTTGTCTTAAACAGTTTATGTGGTTAAATTTGTGTTTGCGTTTGAGTGAACTGTATGATTCGTTTGAAGACAAACGAACAATAAATGCGATATGAGGACTGAATGGCCTAAACGTGCATGATGTACACGTTTAGGCAAGCATCCATACTGTATTAGTCTGTATGACTCCTGTCATTTCTATAATTTCCCAAATGTTTGCTTTTTCAAGCTAGATTCATGGTCTTCCTTTGATGGCTAACTATGTATATGGGTGTTTAGGTCTACGTTTGTATTTCCAATCCTAGGGGTATCTTAACATAAGAGGAAAAATAAAAGCTACATGTTTAATAGCTAAAATGTTCCTTTTAACTTCCAATTGTGGACATGCGGCGTGGCGTGTGTGCCGCCAGTAATTTGTTAAAACCAAGCAGTGCATACATATATGCCACTGATATATTGTGTTGTTTATACACATACATGAACAAAAGACATGCGGTTATTAATTCCGATTTATTTAAGTGCTTTATGTCGCTGCCTTTATTCAATGGGTGGGTGTCAAGTGATCGTTTAATAAAATATTTTGGTTACAGTTTGTCAATACTATTTGTCTATATCACATCACATTGTGTTTCTGTTTGTTTATTTGTATATATTTTTTAAATAGTTTCATTTCATTCATTTCATTTTTGTTTACTTTGTTTCTATTTCTTCACAAATCCTATGAATTTCAACATTAATCTAATGAAAAATTTCATTAAAATTCAACCAACGGCACGCTTCGTTGGATTAATGAAACGAGTTTCGTTAAAATTATTTTAATATAAACTTCGTCAAATATATAAATATGTTCATTGAAGCAATGAACTGTTTTCATTGATGCAACGATAGAGTTTCATTAATTAAAGATTGCAGTTTCTCTATTTCTCCATATTCAAAATTTCTCTTTCTGTTATTCAATGTATTAAGGGAGAAATATTTTTTTATATTTATAAAATAAAGAATAGATTGTACCATCTCATAGTGACAAATGCCTTCAAGAAGGTCATGCATTGCTTCCACACTTAAATTATCTACTACATGAAAACTAGGTATTTTGTTAAATTGGCATATGTGGGCAATACCAGTTTGTTTAGGCAGTGCTCTTCTTAAATCTCTTTCGTAATTGAAATAATTGCTTTTCAGCTTTCTTATTTCGGAAGTTGAGGTTTTACTTAAGATTTTGTCAATTTTACAAAACCGCATCCATTAAATGATTTTTTTGCATTCGATGCCATGATAAAACTTATGTTCGGTTGAAATAGATTTCACAACTTTATCCAATTCTGAATTTGTATCAAAAAGTTTAGACTTGCCGTCTTGTTCACAATTTTGTATAGAACAGTGTAACGTTTCTAAAAGTGGTTCGTAAGTCAATACGGTTTTTGTTTATAAATTCCACGTCCTTTCGAGAAAAGTTATGCCTACTATGCATAATTGCTTGAAACTTCATAACATTTTGAAAAAAATTATCACACATTTGTTGAATAAGTCGGTATACAATCGTTTGTTTCTTCCGCATTTTGTTGATATGGTCCCAATTGATCTTTGAAAAGATTTTTGACTACTAGAATAGCTCGAAATGTCCACAGTATTATTTGAATCAAACAAACCACTTTTAAAAATGTTGTGCTTCTTTTTCACATGTCTTTGGAATGTGGACGAGTCTTTATAAATTTGACCAAAACACTGATATGAATCGCGGCTTTTAAGAAAATGAATTGTTTTCAGGTGCTTCAAATAGTTTTTATTATCAAGAAACTCCTTATTGTACTGTAGTGTAGTTAATATTTGAATTTTTTGACTTACAATATGCATACATCTACCTATGTATGTATGTATGTATGTTTATGTCTCGGTCGCCATATAAGAGGATTGAAATGACTGAACAGGTTGATTTTTGAATAGCAAGTGATTTTATTGAATATTTCTTCTTTACTTGTTAGTTATCTTATTCTACATAGTTGCTTATGGTTAGTATTTTTTACAGGGTTGCTGTAGGCCGTCAGAGATGGCACTGAAGCAGCCTGTATGTTGCGGCAATGTTGGCTTCACATGTTTACTAGGTACACACTGTTGGTTATGGTGATATTTAGACCACTTTACCACAGTTTTGAGTTTCAAACCGTAGACTTAAAAAAAAAATTTTTTTTTTTTTGGTTTTATATGAAGTGGTTTATTTTAATCAAAGAATATGACTAAAAAAAATTCAAAAAATTTCTAATATTAAATAAAACAAATTCATAAAAATTGGTATTTCCACAGTCTATCGTTCCAATTTTAAGTAATTAAGAAATGTTTGGGATTTTATTGCTTTTCAAGATTTTGTTGGTGTAATTAGAGTTTAATAAAATGATATTTTGGAAAGGAAAACATTCTTAATAATTTTTACATATTAAAAGTATACATCTGTATATTTTCTAGTGTGTTAAAGTTTTGTGAAGGTATATGGTTCGATAGATTTGGATGTGTTTACCTTTTATTAATCGTATAATCTGAAATACATGTGGAGTTTTATTTATTAAACCAAAACTCGTATATGTTTTATAATAATGTAATTACAGTTCAAATGTGTTTATTTATTTAGTTTTAAACAATGAAAAGTAAAATAAGTATTAAAAAATGTATGAATTGATATAAACAGCGTCTTCGCCTTTACAGACACGTCTTTACTCGTTCTCGTCGTTTATTTAATTAACTTCGCTTCATTTCTCTTCCCACATATGTACATATGTTTTGATCATCCTGGGAGCTTTTCCTTGGTTGTATATGGTATTTTGTTAACCTCCAATGTAGTTTTTATGATATCTTCTTTTGAAAAAATGGCACCAGCTAATGGGATCATCATGGTCTAAATTTCGTTTCTACCTAAGTCTACGATCCGTGAACTGGTTTCTGTATGTGTTTAATAGTAACAGAGGACAGTGTCATTGTGAAGAAATATAAAAATACAAAATATTCCTTGAGCATAGTTAACGAAATTAAACGAAATATCGGAAAATAAATAAAACTAAATTAAAAAAATGTTTTTTGAAAACATACATATGTAATTTGTTTTTATTTGAGAAAAGATCTTAAGCCAAACAAAACGGATTTTCATCATATTAACTCACAGGTCAACTATACAAACACCCGACATTTTTCACATTTACAAAATTTTCCTGATTTTTTTTGCACATTTATTTAAACGGTTTAAGTATGTAGTTTAAAAGTAAATTCCTACTTTTTTTTAGTTCGTGCCACTGTGCTGTCTAAAAAACCGACTGTTTTACGGGACGAAATGAAAACAAGAAAACACAAATTGACAGACAGACGTATAGAAGCATTGACTGGCTGGCTTTAGTCAGTCGTATATCAAATGCCAGTAAGTTGCATATTAAATGCCTGCTTTAAAGCCTGTTTTTCTCTATATTTGTTTTTTTTTTTTTTGTTAAACTTTTTATATAATATTTTTTTTTTCTATAAGTTTTGCTTAATTTAAAGTTTAAACTGGCTTGTGTGTGTTTCTCCATCTGTTTAATTTTATGCGTGTGTATAAAGTACAGCTTTTTTCTCTGATTTGCAGTTTTCAAACGAAACAAAGTGCTTTTGTTTCAGTATAAAGTTAAAAATTTCTTGTTAAGATACAAATATTTTTTTCTATAATTGCTTTAAAATAAAAACTGTTTTGATCATTATTAATTTAAACAATATAAAAATTTTGTTGTTTGATTTTAAATTTAATTTAAAACTTCAGTTATAATTATAAATCTTAAAACATTTATAGTCAATTTTTTCATTAAAATAAAATTAAAAATAATGTAACGAGAGATACTCGCAAATTCTTTCAAAAGAATTGTTGTATATATTTAAAAAAAAAAAAACTGCTAACTAACAAAATCTAAACTGAAACTGAATAAAATAAATACTAAAGAAACTAAAATAAATTTAATAATTTTTAGTTCAATTTTGAATTTTTATAAAAAACTTCATAAAGGAAAAATAGCTTGTTAGAGACAATTGAGAGATATAAAAATTTTAAATTTTTCGAGTATGGCTTTCAAAATAATGGGAGTGTAACAAATCTCCGGACCAAAAATAATAAGAAGAAACAATATTTTTTCATTTGTCCATCTCTGAAAAAAGTTGACTCACAATTTCTCTGTTTCCTTTGTGATTTTTGGTTTTGGTTTTGTTAATTTAAATTATTTTCTAGTTTATTTAGGTTTTTGTACCATCATTATTTGTGTTTTATTATTATTCTAAATAATGTAATTTATACAAAAATTAAATTGAAATCCCAAAAAGAAATCTAAATATTCTTTTTTCTATTGTGATATAAAATTATTATTAAACAAAAAAAAAAAAAAAACAAAACAAAACAAAAATAAAAATTTGTAAAATTAGTTTTAATTTAGTTCATAAACTGTTTATATTTAAACAAAACAACAACAATTAAAGAAAAATTAACAAATAAAAATAAAACAGAAAACAAACAAAAATACATAGAAAAAGTCATCCCTAAAAGAATACTTGTACTTATTTTTTTAATGCTGCACTGTCTGGCCATGGTGCAGGCAGTATGTCTTTCCAACAAAAAAAAAATCCTTTTATTTAAAATTTGTTTTTCAAAAACCAATGTTCTGCCTTATTTAAGTCGTTATACAAATTGCTTTGATTATTTTATATACAATTATTTATAACTTATAAAATTTTTACTCTAATTAATTATTCATATTGAATTTAGTTTTCAATTACTGTAATTTAAAAAAAAAAAAAACTTCATAAATAAAATAATAAAAATAATAGAAATGTTTTACTTTTTAGAGATTTTCAGGTTTTTCGTTTTAATTTTTATATGATTTTAAGTTTAAGAATTATTTAAATTTAACTGCCGATTTCACGATGTCGAAAGAATTTTGAATTTTATTTTCATTCGTACAAATACATTTGATACAAAAACAAAATTTTAGAATTTGTTTTTGCTTTAAATATAATAACACGAATGAAAACATATGGAAATTTTCTTTCGACATAGTGAAATAGGCCGTAAGTTTGTTATTTAGCTTAAAATAATTATTGTATAAGTTTAATATATATAAAACATAAAAGCTCATCTTCAACATATTGAAAGAGAGAAGTACGGAAGGTAGGAAGGATGGAAGTTAAAAAAATTATAATGTTTTGAAAATAAAACGAAACCAAATGAAATTTAACAAAAAAAAAACTATAAACGAAGTGTTTTATTTCTTATAAAAGCTTTTCAGCTTGCGGTACCCAGTCTACATAAAATCGTTTGCAGTGTGGGGCAAACGCAAGCTAATTTGCAATGAAAATGTAACATTAGATTAGATGGGCACATTGTGAGGACTAGAGGACCATCTCCATCCTACACAATTTGGTTAGGGAATGATAAATCCAAAACTTAGAGAAACCTATAAAAGGCAAACTAGTGGTGGGTGCGATACATAAGCCAATCATGGAATCGATTGCCCAGATGCTAATAATCGGATTTCAGATTTGATAGTAGACAACAGACATCTGCAACAAGTGTGATCGAGCCTACTTATTCCCTAACGTTGAATTTTAAGAACAACACAAACAAGTATTATCCAATTTTATACTCGTTCGCTTTTTATGCTCAAGCAGAAAATTCATTAACAAGTGTAAATCATTTCGATCATTTGATGCAGGACGGCATAAATGCATGCGTTGTTGTGCATGATCTGATAGCATGATAGAATGAATGCAGAAATACAAAAAACACCAACTCTATGTACATATTTTGTTGGTAGAAAATTTGATTTCGGAAGTCAAAAGTATAGATAGATACCTGTTAAACAATTTTTATGAAGAATATTACTCTGATGTGTTGCCCTAAAGAACTGAGATGCGAAATTTGGACGAATATTATTTGATTCTAGCAATTGAGCTTGCGCTAATGCATTTGGTAAGTTAATCGGTGATAATTAGCCAACAGAGTATTTAATTCAGTGATAAGCACCTTTAATGCTCTATCCTATTTCTCACATTAAGTTCCCTAGTTAAGTCTGATTCGGAACCATGAGTCATTATAGTCTTGTTAATAAGAATTGTAGGTTTCTTGTTCGCCTCTCATTGTAGTACTCAATAATGGCCAGATGACCCTGTCGCATAACACTCATTTCCTGTTCTACTCGTATTATATGCAGTCTCCGTTTGTCGGCATAAGCGAAATCTAATCTGCTACGAAGTGTAGCGGCATAATTTTACACATTTGCATTAGTATAGTTTAAATAACAATTACGTGTATTCAGAATAATAATATAAAATATTTCCGATGCCATTAGCAGCTTATGCCCCCAACTTCTAGTCGAGAATGAATCAAGTAACAACTGAGATCAATCACTTTTTTTCTACTTCAGGTCCATTTTGACTTTACATCGACATCAGCATCGCGTGTTGGATCAACGAAGCATGTTGGATGGCTGCCAATGATGAAATACTGCAATAAAGCAATTTTTCCTGTGTAATACTCGTACACCAGGTACTGTTTCCGTTCAAGAGATATATATTTAACCATTGTTACTTTGTGTATTGCTGATTTTGCAGAGCTTCTCTTTAGGAAGTCATATTGACTATACGAAAATCTTAACGATGCTACGAGTCACTGTCTGATAAGAGAATCTACGAGTCTTTACATAGCCTTGACCAAGAAAGATACAAAGTTGATTGGGTTGAAGTCTTTTGCATCGGCATAACTTTTCTTTTTATTTCGGAAAACAAGTGTTATAAACCCTTTACCAGCTGTTCAAAATTTCGTTAAGAGAGAGTTATAGTTTGTAGTAACTACAAGGAGAGAAAAAATATTCTTGAACAAGTGGTAAATTTCATATGACCACTTCACGAAGGATAGCGAAGCTTCTACGTTTCAAGTCGATCCCGAACTTATCCATTCATTTTGTTGCGCGAAATTTCTTTATGAAATTATGTTATTCAAGCAAATTCAGAGTTTGAATGCGCACCAGTTCACAGAATCGACTTCATTACCTAATAACCGTAAAACTATCTGCAACAATGTCATGAAAATAAACAGGTCCAAAAAATATTTGTCTTTTGACGTTTGGAATGTTTGTGTGTGAGATACAGTTTAAGTCGAGTTTTTTAAATAAATTTTATGACTTGAGGCTGACTATTAACATGAAATATTCCATTCCATTCCAATGCACCAATTCACCAATTGTCGCATCTATCGATCCTTTGTAATGTTATCTTTCCATTGTAACAGTTTTCTAACATGGTCCTTCGAAACTCTGAATATTCTGCTTGTGTTTTGTCGTTTTTAAAGCTTGATGGATTTTTCCATATTATTCCGGTACTAAAATTACTTTTAGTTGCAAATAAAGAAAATTAACATGTAATACTTGGTAACCGCCAGAAAGAACAAAGAGTTTTAAAGAAGAAAAAAAAGTAGGTATAGTAGCATATACCAAAATGTTGGTACAGTTGGTATTGAAGTGTGTCTGCACTTAAATCAATCGAAATGATGGTCTTTGCAGATGACAAAAAAATATGGCACCAATAAGCTTTTTTTGTCGGTTTTTTTTTTTTTGATTTCTCAATGTAAATGAAAGAATTTAAAAATAATATCGAGTAATTCTTTAAAAAGCAATAAAAAGGAAAGAAAAATAATATTATTATAATGAGAGTCCAACTGTGTGAAGTTAATGGAGAAAAGCAAACAAAATTCTGCCATCTTTATTTTCACACACAATTACACACACACACATACATGTAATTGTTAACAATGGAATACAGTGCACTCGCGAAAATATGACCATCCCAAAATATGAACACTTATTTTCTTCAATTTTCTACTCTAAAATATGAACTTAGTACGAAAGCTTTAAAATGTGAACAACTTATTTTTGAATTTTTTTAACGGATTTTTATCGAAACAGTGATGAAATCTTTGTAAACAGGGTTGTACATAAATTCTGCTTCAACTACATAATAATTTTGGGATTTCCCTATTTTTTTTATGGGAAGGATGTTTCTAAGAGGAAATTAGATGCCATTCGCATATATGAACAATCTTGCAAATGTGAACTGGCTTGGTTTTAATTAGTTCATATTATCGCGAGCGCACTGTATACATATAAATACTTGTGCTTATGGTAGGTAGTATGTGTGATTATAATAACCAAGATATTGTGTGTGTGTTTGTATTAATGCAAGCGTATTCTTGTAGGGCTGTATGCATTGAATTTGTGTGCGTTTACGAATTCATATAAACTTGTTATGTTTAAAATCATCTAAAATTTAACTTAAATATTTTTAAATTTCATTCAGTTCAGGATTTGAAGATGTCGTAGTGTTTCACTGGCGAAACAGATTATTGAAAGAATGAACTGACACTGAATAATTTAATATGAATTTATATTAAACAACTGCCACATTGAAAAAGCAATTACTTAAAATATTTATTTCAGTATATACATATTTTTAAAAAATTGTATTTATCTATTGTAGGTTAGCAAATCCATATGTATTTCGTGGTTGCTAAATACCAACTCATCAGTAGATCTTTACCATTTATGTTTGAAAAGTTCCAAAACTCATTTACTCATACATAAACTCGTAAATAAAATTTGCGAATTACAAAAGCTTCGGCCAACGCCACCCTCAAATACTCTTATATGACTTGGTAAAGGGTATATAAGATTCGGTACAACCAAATATAGCATTGTTAATTGTTTTAGTTTTAAAAATTATTGCAATCTCTAATCAATTTCATTGCCAGTTTGGGGGTTTTCGATTTAGCGAATTTTCGCCACTTCCGCGATTCGTGCAAAACATTAAAGTTTAAGAGGTTTTTGTATCAAAATTACACAGAAAAAAATATTTAATTTTTTTTTTTTTTCAATTAACCCTGTAATTAAAAATATAAAAAAATTTGATTAAATATTTAATTAAATTTTTAATTGTAATAAATAATTTTAGTTAAAAAATGTATAAAAATTTGATTGATACTATTAATTTGTTTACTGGTGCAAATTTAATTAAATTTTAAATTGATATCACAAATTTTTTAATTGAAATCAATTTTTATTTTTTTCTGTGTATGACTGGATTAAAATAATGGAATTTTTCGCGGTTTTCGCGTAAGTAATTTTGCGAAGCTTTGGTTTTCTTGAATTTTTTTTTTTCAACTTTTAATCAATATTGCGATCGATAATCTTTAAAAATATTGCAAGTAGTTGCGCATTTTCGCAAAACTTAGGTAGTCTTAATCAATAAAATTTTAACATGTTTTTGCGAATTTTCCAGTTATGGGCGACCACAAAATTTTGTACAGTTTTGATCAGCCGAGAATTTGCAGGAGCAGAAATAAAATACAATCATTACTACACTTTTCTGGGCAAATATTTGCCAAATGCGACCATACCTTTAAAGTTTTTATAGTGACAGTACTTTCGGAATCGTTTTTAAATAACGACTTTAAAATGCATTTTTTAAACGAAAGAATTTTCTTTCTAAGTTTATGAATATTTTTTTCAAAAGTTATTTAGGAAATGAGTTATTCCTGAATAATTAAAACGGAAAACTTAACTTCATAATTCTACTTAAATTGGAAAATTTTCCAAATATTAAAATAAAAATAATAAATTATTTTTAAAAATTAAGTTATAAATTTTTGTCGAACTGAGTGATGTTTTATCAAAGAAATTTTAAGTTTATGACTTCCTAGTTGCAAAAAAAAAATTTACTTTTTTAATGTAAGAAATTACGAAGATAGTACTTCAGCGAACTGAAAGGCAGTAGTAGGTGGCAAGTTCTAGTAATGTGGTGGTTAGAGTACCTACCTATCCACTAAACCAAAGTACCTGGGATCGAATCCCAATAGACAACAAGTTTTATTCAAAAGTTTCTAACTCTCCCCCTGTTCCAGACAGTACAATTACATTTAAAGTGGCAGCTATCGGAAAACGCCAACGTCAATCATGTGGACGTTAAGGGAGCGCCATCTAAGGCGAAAACACTGCAATGAAAAGTGCTCATCAAGGCCACAAGCCACTTTGAAAGAAACTTCACCACTATAGAATTATGTGAAGAACATTGTTTCTAGGCATGAATAGATGGCAGACCAGAATGAAATTTTTACCAATTATTTGGGTAAATGCCGAATTAGTTTTTGGTAAATATTTTCTTGTTATTGTCAAAACTTTACTGTTAAAAAGAAATTTTGTATTTCCTAACATCAAATAAAGTTTTACAGAATTGAAAATAAATAATAATATCAGGCTCAAGTTCAGTTTTATTGAATTAATGAAAATTCAAATTACTAAGAGTTTTTATGTTGAAAAATTAATTCAGCTTGGCCAGGAGGTATATTCTAATAACAAGGGTCACAGTAATGTGAATAACCCTAATATAGAGTAAAAGCAACAATCAGTTAAATTACAAAGTAGAATACTTTGAATATAACGGACTATGAGTTTGTGTTGATTATTAGTAATTTCCAACCAGTAATGGGGAATTTCGTACTAACCAAAAATTGTTTCAACATGTAAAAATAGAATAAAAATTAATTAAATAAATTCTCGTATTCTATTTCATTTGAAAACTTGGTTAAATAGTTGATATTATTTCCCAATTAGTATCCACTTTACATTAATTGTAAAAATGGACAAACGAACGCTGATGAGAGGTGTAGCGGCCTTGAAATCGGTATACTGATACGTTCTGCTAATCTGATTGGATATACTAATGTTTTTTAACCTAAAAACTCTTAGTAATATGAATTTTCATTAATTAAATAAAACTGAACTTGAGCCTGATAAATATTATTTTTCATATGTACATCAATATAAGTTCAAATAATAATTACGTTTATTTGTACTGTTATAAAAATATTGTTTTACAGAATTTCTATAAAAAAATATATTGGCGACCATACGACAACCATTTTTAACTCGAATTTATTAAAATTTCCATAATTTAAGTTGATTCTTTTTAAATATATATATATATTTTAATATTTGGATGCGATTTTATTTGACCTTTTCCTTATATTTATTTTAGTGTTTTTTTTATATTTAAAACGATACTTACTGCCCGGCCCACAATTTTTTAAATTTTGTTTTTGTTTCAAATGTAATTTGTACGAAAGAAAAATTCGTTCGACATTGTGGGCCAGGCAGTTAGATTTCATAAAACATGTTAAAACTTGCGTTCTTTATCAATTTCTATCTCTTAAAACAATTTTTAAAGTCCTTAACGATGACTATCACAAAAACCATATGACTACGGCTGCGATAGGGCCGAAGAAAACAATGTGAAAAATTGTCCATAAATGTAATGGACAGAAGGGAAATCCATGAATGGATATAAAATATTTTCAAGAATTTATGCCTTTAAATCTCTGTTTATTGTAGTTATTTGCAAATGTGTGCGTGAGTTTAAATTTTAACTGTATTGGACTTTGGGGAATATTTAATATTTTATAAAATGATGATGGCAGTTCTCGTGATGCAATATTTTATGCACGGACATATTTTAGTGTAAATTTATTTTATATAATGTGGTCGGTCTGTCGGTCGGTTATCGGTTGTCGGTTGAATTGACGGACGGACTTAAAGCATAGTGGGCTTCCATTTGCATTCATCTATGAATATTTTGTGCGTATGGAATACATGTGTATGCACAAACAAATACATTAGCAATTACATTTGCATGTGTACTATATATTTAAATATATACTACACATACTTATTTGTACATGAGCAGTATGTATGTATGTTTATTTATTAGTAAAGTAACTGAACTTATATACTCGTCCATTAAATTCGTTCACATACTTTAGTATGAATGTAAAATATAATTCATAAATACACATAAATATCTATACATATATACATACACACATACATACATATGTACTTACGTACGTTTTTTTTATTAATATTTAAGGATGTAATCAGGTCCATATGTGCATATAATGTCATATGATATTTGGCAAATATTAATTGACGGTCGATTATTCGGTTTCGTTAAAGTAGAAAGATATTAAAAGTCGCTTTCACTTAAAATAAATAGATAAAAAAATCAACAAAATAGGCCTTTTTTTATAGGACCAGCACTCAGGAGATGACCCCTACTTATGCCGTGCATTGTGCCAGAACTCAGGGAGAGAGATAGGATAGCGAAGATTGATGTTTAAAATTTAGAAGGCTTAACTCTTTCGCATCTCAGCTTTGCGCGTAATGTTAGTTTTTTATAGCAATATTGCAGCGCCTCTGGTTTTAAGTAGACGTATTAACTTTCTTAAGCTGTATGAGCAGGTACATAATTGTTAATTGTTTTACTTCGCCGAAGTTTCTGCTAAGCGACGAAGGAGGACAATTTTATGTACATTAGCTTTGAGCAGCAATCATCGCTGTCGGAACAGTTTTTTGTGGCCAGTCCTATGCCGTCATCATTTAAACACAGTGTAACAACAATTAATACAATGCCACAGTAATGTACATTAGAGAAATTAATGATGTTGTGTGACTTAGTCTGGCCAAGGTTTTAACCCAGGTCTTAAGTCATAGCTTTCTAAGTAGTCAACGTGCAAACCACTTCATCCAACACTACCCTAGATTCAATGATACTAAAATCCTATCAAATGTCAAGAATAGCAGTCCGACAAATCGCCTCACAAATATTTGAATATGACTTTCTAAACCTGTAGTTCCAGCATACTCCTCAGATTTAGTCCCTAACGACTATTTCTTGTTTTCAAATCTGTAGAAATTGCTGGGTGGTAAGAGATTTTATTAATAACTTTGAAACGCCCGCCTGTTTTAATATCTCGGGGGATTAAAAAAAATTTAATTTTTTTTTCTGTCCTTCTGTATATTTTTCTTAAGAATTGATTTTTAAAAAATTGTATTGTTTTAACGGTGACTCCTGACAAGGGTACTTTTTTAAAGGATGCCTCTTTCAAATGCTTTAAAAAATTACTTTTTCGAGAAAGTGATGTTCTATCAACTCCTCATGGAATATGGTCTTGAAAAACATTACAGAATGTAACCGATAGCTGGCTGGACTGACTACCCTTGATGGTATTGCGAATAACATCTAGCCCAAATCTGGGCAATTATTTCATTTGTGCAATCGTACGTTAGGACCTTTAACAATATTCTTTTTATGTTTGTAATCGCAAAACTCTATCGTTTGTGCAAAGATTTACAAAATTATTTCCGATGATCGGAAGGTAATTCTCTCTACGTAAATATTTATTTTCGCATACATAGCTTCGGACCGATGTAAAAACTGAGTGATTGGAGTTTGGTCCCACATAAATTGGAAATCGGACCAACAAATTGATCGCCTGAAATATTGATTGACCGATTTAATTTGTTCTTCATTGTTTCACGTTATGTAGTTTAATCTTTCCTTTGAGTAAAATATAAACTATATTTTCTCTTTGTATTGCAATCGAGTTTGTATTTGCTGATTTCCACATCTAATTCTCTTCCTTTCTCTCCTTCTATATCTCTATTTTCTGTCTTTTTGCATGAATTTTATTTCTTTAAACACTTTTAATAGATAAAATATTAGCTGAAGTCATAATATGTAAGTATAAATATATTTCTTGGTCTTTAAATTTAAAGAAATTGAATTAGATATTTCTTTTTAAAGTACAAATTGAATAAAAAAAAATAAATAAAGAGAATCATCCGAAAGAAATGTTTGAATCAAATTTGCTTTGACACTAATTTATTTGAAGAACTTAATTGTATTTCACATTAATGCGTATGTGTATGTGTGTGTGTGTGTGTATTAATGCACACATACATACATATATAATACATAACATTGTAAATATATGCACATACGAATCTGTAGTTATATGTACAAAATATATAAATTAAAGATGATCTGTATGTGAGTACAAAGTATTATATAAAGAAATAGTCAATGCTGTTCGCATTGGACACATTGCAAAAGATCGATTGAAATAAACTATACATGTTTACACAAAATCTGTGTAACATGCTTATGTAAACATGAAACAATGAAAACATGTGACAAATACTACTATTAATTTTCGTAACAAATCCTTTATTGAATAACTTCATTTGTTTTATTAAAGTTTTAATAACTTTAAAACTTAATAAAAAGCAATGATAACGGCAATTATAAGTTTAAGAAAACAAGAAAAACATATTTTAGGTATTTTATCAATAAAATATCATTTTATAATTTTTCGTTTTTGTATCAATCAAAAAATGGACTTTCAATTAAATAGTTTAATTAATTTAAATAACTAATTTTTTTATTATTTGTACAATAACCAACAACACTTTACCCAGACGATTATCTCTACGACTAACAAAGTGTTTTCCAATAGGTACTTGACAACCTTGAATTTAATTTGTGAACGGACTATTTCACTGATCATCTAACTCTTACTTACCCTTTTTTAAGTAAACTCAACCTTTTAATCATGGTAAAGTACACGAACAAACAAATGTATGCAAATTATAAAAATGTACTACCGAAATTCCGAGTCGGTGACCGCAACTTTAAGAACGCTAACTCCAATTTTCGGCCGTTATTCATTTTTGGCTCAATGGGTTCGTCAATAAGCAAAATATGCGTTATTGGTCTGGTGAAAATCCACATGTGCTTCATGCATCACCACTTCATCCACAAAAAAAAAATAACTGTTTGGTTCGGTTTGCATGCCGGCGGTGTCATTGTCGACAATAACGATCAACACGTTACTGTGAATGGCGATCGTTATCGCGCCATGATTACCGATTATTTTTGGCCCGAATTGGAAAACATAGATTTGGTCGACATTTGGTTTTAACAGGACGGTGCCACAACCCACACAGAACACGTTACAACCGATTTATTGAAGAGTATGTTTGGTGAGCGTATTATCTCAAGAAATGGACCAGTTAATTGGCCACCTCGTTCGTGCGATTTAATGCCGGTAGACTTTTTTCTTAGGGCTACGTCAAATCATTGGTATATGCCAACAAGCCGACGACGTTAGAAAAACTCAGAGCCAAAATTGAACGCGAAATAGCGGCCGTTACAGCCGAAATGTGTGACCGAGTCATCGAAAATTGGGTCCAACGAATCGACCGCTGCCGACGTGCCCACGGCCATATGAACAAAGTCTAGTTCCATTCATAAATATTTTGATTGTATTTCGATCATAAAATTTTTGAAAATATCTCAAATGGTTTAAAAAAAAGTTGTCCTTATTGGAAGCACTTTTCGCTGCATTTTAGAATAATCTCACAATGAATCAGCTCATGTAACATTTTCTCCGATGCGAGGAATTGTCTACGATTAAACAAGTGTGCTCATCGGCGATCAAAAACACTCATCGTGAGATTCCCAGTAGACTCTTGCTCGATTGAAAATGCTTTCTGAGATCAGAAAGTACATATTGGTTTTTGTTGTTTTGCTAAAGTTTCCATATTTGTATTTGTGCTTTGAATTTCTAATTAATATTTTGAAAATTGTAAAATAAACATTCGCCCTTTATACACTTATGTGTAAGACAGTTCATCAGTTGAATATAAACCGATTTTAAATTGCAACATCCGATTCTGGTTGTACTCGATAAAAATATAGTTTCACATTCCAGAAATTTTGTTGTTACCCAGTGTTTAGTTTATGTATTTCGGAAGAAATCAATCATACAAAAATTCATTTTTAGTTGTGATTAATTAAATTTAAATAACATAAATTTTATATTTAATTGTCATGATATATTTTTTAATTGGTTTTCATTCGTTAAAGATTAAATGTTTTTTTGAATTGAGACAATTAAATCTCCAATAAATTTTATGGGAAAGTAAAAATTATTGTATTCTTTCTATTTAGCTTAATTTGGTTAAATTCTAGGTGGAACATTTGAACATTTACAAAGAATACAACTCTGTTTAGAAAGAATCGAAGTCATATTGAAAGCAATTCACTGTATATACAAATCATTCGAGTATATAAAATAATACATACATATCCTCAATAATGCTTGGAGATACGTACGTGTGTATGTGTGTATGTGTGTATAAATTAATATACACACATAAAAACATACAGAATGCCTACTTATGCATGTGCGTTTGCAAGAGATTGTGAATTTTAAATTTTTTTTTTTTTTCTGGAATGCATATCTGTTGTGTGTGGACTTGTGTTACACTTCCGAGCGCATATAATTTATGTGCTTATCATGTTAATGTATGTAAAAATAAATACATATTTATAGGCAACGAAATACATACACACACACATCCTATAAAGTACATTAGTGTGGTCTCGACAAAGTTGCATTTCAGCAGTCCTGCCTTCTTGAAGTACGATGGGAAATGTGTCGTCTAAGAAACAAAAACGATTGTTTTGTCTATAATTTCATTATGTATTTTAATATTGTATTTTTAATTAATTTTCGTATTGTTGCTAAGAAGAACTCAGGCCGTCCGATTGCCAAATTCGCGAATTGAGTTTCTGTATTTTTTTAGTGAAAACAACAAATCAGCTGATTTTAGGAAAACAGAAATGCTCCCAATGGTAACAAAACGTTGTAGGTGGCTGTTAAGGACTCCTTCAAATGCATCTGTACACACACATACATACGTACTATATCCGGTATGTTCTACGTTAAGAGTGAAATTTTCACTTCTAAATTGTTCAAAGCATTGTTGGTAAAAATAAAAATTTACAGCAACAATGCTTTGACAATTCAGAAGTGAAAATTTCACTCGGAATGTAGAACAGACCGGTATGTATTTAATTACATATGTATATATTTTTAAAAAGTACTTTGTATGATAAAAAATAACTTTATTCAGATTTATTTGCTTTTATTTCAAATGGCACCATCCTAATCGTAAAATATATATGGTTGAATGCAAATACATACATATTTGTGTATGTATGTACATATATATGTATATGTATTCGTAAAAATATATACAAATATTAAATAACATTAAATGCTAAGGTAGATATGTATGTATGCATGTGCGTATATATTTATATTAAATTTATAGTGTAAATCTGATATCAAGCAGGATGTTCGGAGGTCCTGCATCATCATCACCAACAGCTAAAGCAACAATAGTTGCAAGAACAGCAACAACACCAACTACAATGACAAAATCAGCATCAACATTATGCGTGCGATAATGCAACTCATTTTTCAAAAAAAAGTTTTCAATGTGTGGTTCTGTGTGTAGGCGTTTGTATACAATAAAATAAAATAAAATAAGAATCCTACAACAGCAAAACTGTACATTGTACACACACACAAATATTATAGATATTTATGTACATACATATGAACATTTTACAAGCAGATATGTATGTATGTGTGTAGGTATTCGTATATACGTTTGCATGTGCGTGAGCCTTTATAACAACAGCAAAAAAAAAATTAATATTAAAATTTAAAATTTATTTGAAAAAGTTTTTCTCATAAAATATGCATAATAACAGTCAGAGGCATTGTTTATTCTGCACGGTTGTATGTACATGAATTTCTATAAAATTTATATAAACATGTCTATTTACATATATGTATGGGTATACACATCCATACATACATATGTATGTACTATGTATCTATGTGTGCACATACTTACGGAAATTATTCTAGCGGAAAATATAGCAAAGCGGCCTAGGACCTTATTTTCGAACTACTGAAAGTATTAGATAAAATATGTAGTTTTGATCCGTTTAAAATCGTTTTATTTTAAATCTTGATAGAATATTCCCGAGTCATGAAACATGAGTGATCGAAACATAAGTTAACAGTTAACTAAAACAAACAGGTTAACAAAATAACCTCATGACTTTTTTCACATTAAAATTAATAAGAAATTTTTGGCTTATAATGAAGAAACTATCAGGGGAGACAAGTACGTTAAGTGATGTACAAGTAACACTTGCCTCTCGTATAAATTTCGCGAAATTGTTTCTTTGGGAATCCTACGCTGTATTATGTAACAAAATTTGTATTGGGGGAAGGCAATTTTTTATGCCCTCCACAGTCGATTGAAGCCCGAGTCCCTCAGGGCAGCATCCTCGGTCCTATACTGTACTTAATATATGACTTACCGTTAAGCAGTAACATTCATACATCAACATTTGCTGATGATACGGCTTTTCTTAGCGTTCATGAAAATCCTGTAGAAGCTTTCCGAAATCTACAAGGGTACATCTCAAAATTGGAAACATGGCTAAAACAATGGCGGATAAAAGTTAATGAGCAACACACTGTAGTCAAATATCTAGGCGTTCATCTTGATCGTCCTTTGACCTGAAATTCGCATATAGACGCAAAGCTGATACAAATGAAATTAAGAGCAGCCCCAATGAATTGGCTTATTGGACGAAACTCCATACTAAGCCTAGACTGTAATCTTCTAATATACAACGCGATCCTAAAACCAATATGATCCTATGAAATCCAGTTATGGGGCACTTCGTCAGCATCGGATGTGGGAAAAATTCAAAGGCGACAAAGCAAAATTCTGCACACAATTACACAAGCCTCCTGGTATGTCAGAAATCAGCGAATTCATACAGATCTAGATATTTCGTTGATGAAGACTGTGTTTTAAAAACACGTGACAAAATATATTTAAAAAAATTTGAGTTGCATTCAAATCCACTTGCACTCAGTATTCTAGAGTATAGAGGTCACAACTGACTGAAAAGAAAGGATACTCTTTCTATCAGCCGTACACGAGAGATGTAAAACAACAAAAATCAACCGTAGAAATTAAAGATTTTTTTTTAGCATTGGGTAAACATATATTAAATATCTTTATATTTAAGATTTGAAAAATTTAATGATGTTTCAATTTATAATTGAAGATTCAATAAATAATAAAATTATCAAAAAAATTAAAGAAAAAACTTTTATTTCAGG
Source organism: Lypha dubia (assembly GCA_947311025.1). Classification (NCBI taxonomy): domain Eukaryota; kingdom Metazoa; phylum Arthropoda; class Insecta; order Diptera; family Tachinidae; genus Lypha; species Lypha dubia. The sequence continues at coordinate 57,010,572 of OX371264.1, forward strand.
TGTCATACTTTAACCAGTCCCAACTAGTTGTGTCATCTTCATCATTGGCGATATTTTCTTGTTGATATGAAAATATCTTCCAACTCCAATATATTTGACCACTGTTAGGGGCAGTGCTTTTCCAATTGTTTTAGAATATCTTTTTTTTTTTCTTTTCGAAAATAATTGCAACACCAAGAGGAATTTCATCATATCGGAGGTCTTTTGCTTCGTTTAAGAAAGCTGATGAACTTACAAATTGAGCCCTTTAACTGTCTTTAACTTTTAGTGTGAACTGAATCGTTATAAACAACTCTTAAGATCTTTTTATTGAGTTCAGAATAATTTAGTCAAAAATATATGAAAATTCAAAAATGGAATTTAATTGCGTTTTGTCAATTCGACAAGCGTCGCCGTACAATTTAATTGAATTTAATAAATTTTAAATGTTCCCATTATTCTACTCCAATTTTTTTTTTTTTTGTATTTCCGTACAGTTCCTTCTCTTTCATTTATTTTTAAATTTTAATAAATTTATGTACGTTGCTGTAATTTTGTTCATAAAGATAATATTATAAAAAAAATTGTAAATTCGCATAAATTTTAATGTATACTAGGCTTTGTGCACAAATACAACACACACATGCCTAAAACATATAAGAAAAAAGTACATATGTATGTACATATGTATATAAACATAAATTTAATATACGTATGTATTTACTTTGGTTGTAATTTTTTGCCGTGCTGTTGTTGTTGTTGTTCTCTACTCTTTTCTACTCGCATTTTTTGTTAAACATTTAAAATATTTCATTAAAATTTAGTTGAAATATTATTTTAAACTCAACCATAAATAAACACAATGAGTAAATAAACAACCACTATTCCAATGCAGCAACAAGAAAAACATCAGCAGCTCCTGTTAAAAAACAAACAGTAGAAAAGATATAGCATACTTTGTGGCGTTTTAAAGCCTTAAACAAACGTATTGAAATGTTTACAAAATGCACGCATGCATGTATATTTGTTCTAACACACACACTCGCAAACACATACATACATACATGCATATGCAATGTCATACAGTACCCCAGTTAATCAGTTATTGTGTTTTCTAATCGACAATTTATAGAAAATCGTTGCGCCTTAAGTTTTTAGCAACAAAGTGTTGCATGTTGGTGTCTGATGATGACATAAGCGACAATGTATTATGATCTGTCTTTAGCCAACAGCAGTCTTGATCGTTGACAAAAATATTGTGTGAAAACAAGTGAGCTTTATTGTCGTCTGTCACTGCGTAGTGTACGTGCGGTCGATAATAATAATTTCTGAAACACGTGGACAACTGGGCAACTGTTTCCATTTGTATTTTTATTTGTATTAAAAAAACACATTCTGCAAATTGTGTACTCGTATGTAAGTTAAGGTTTAAGTGACCGTTTTATTGAGAGGCTACACAGATATCAGTATACTAATAGCGAAGAATTCTAGGATTACTTGGAATAAAATTTGATCAAAACTATTTTACATTTTTCGAATAGTGAGCAGTAAATATGGCACTAGAACCTGTTTCGAGATTTTTTTTATTTCCGATTTGCTTTAACCAAAAAAAAAAACCAAAATGCAAAATGGATTCCACGAAAATTTGTCCTAAATTTTGGAAATATTCTTTACCTTCCAGTCCTGAAAAGTGAAATATGAGACCAGCTTCACCAAAAATATTTTAATCAATCCCAAGGGGTGTAAAAAAAACGCCAAGTACAGATTTTCTTAAATCAAGTTTAAAAATATTGATGTAAGTACGAATAAAAGAAAATTTTTTAGCTCTTGAATGGAAAAAGTTACTTACAAAATTTCTTTTTTAACGGATCAAAAATGTTTGCTTGGCAAAGATTTTAAGCTTTCATAGCCCCGAGGTTACCCAGTTACGGCTGTTGGAGCTCTGTCTCTTTTGTCCCTGTTTGCCTGCCAAAAATAAATTCAAGCGGCAAGCAGAACAGCTGAAAAAAGTTGTATGCAACAAACTTGCGTAGTGTAAATACCGTACAAAGCTGACAAAAGTTGTCCAGTAGTTTAAGAAGGAGTCTTTATCCAAGCAACAATAGCGTATTTACACCACGCAAATTTTTTCCATGCAACTCCTGTTTTTCCAGTTTATATTTCTATTTCAACACTATCGCTTAAAATGGAAATTGCATGCAACATAGTTGCATAATGTAAATATGTACTGTACAATTCTTTTAGATTTTTATACATACAAATTTTCATCCTTTTTCCTTAATGAAATTTCACGGTAGCTATTTTGAAAAATAATACAGTTCGGTATTATTTACAAATTATTATTTCCATTTCAAGGAAATCAAATGAGATTTTCGAATACAGAAATAATAAGAATTCTTATAGTCAGTTTTCAATTAGTTGTGTACCAGTAGGGTGAATTGAAAGATAAGTTTTCATAAAAAGGATTTTCCCGGATTTATAATCAACAGATTATATAATTCATGTTTATGCTGTGTACGCAGTGGTCAAATATGTGTGTAAATGTCTAAGTTTGTGTGTGTGTGTGTGTGCGTGCTTGTGCGTAAGCTACTACACATACATAAATACGGTTTAATATATAAATTCATGGGTGTACATGATTATATGTATTTTAATGCATTAATGAACGTGCAACAGTGCGTATGCAGAATATTTTGTTTAAATGTGTGAACCATGATTTTTTTATCTTTATTATATGCCTGATTATACGAGGATAGTTTAATAAGGTCTGAAGCATCTTCAGTTTTTAGTTTTAATAAATAATAAATTGTGTGATGCAACTCTAACAGAATTATTAATTTAGTATATATATTTTCGGTTGATTTGTATTTGAAAGGTGGGCCTGCGTATACTTCTAAAAGTTGTATAATAAATTGAAAATTAGGTGATACAGCCTACGTAAATACCATTTTTTTCCTATCATATCATACATACATATACTCGTATATTGTCTTTTAATTTTGAAACACATCAGCTCACACAGCATTGCAACAAAATCAACATAAATTTTATAGAAAAAAAAAAAAACTATTCTGTCGTATCTGTCATACACAAGAAGAAAAAGTGTTTTATAATTTCAAGTATCCCACAAGATCTTTTGCAAATATAGAACTGCCTTCACATCCCTTTGTGGTCGATATGCCAGTGACCCGCACTCCGCATTACAGAGATAATTTATACTTTAGCCGAACTGTTCGTATGTGGAATAAACTGCACGCAGAGCTCTTTCCTGCCACCTTCGTGTGTTAGAATGCAAATGAAATGACCACAAACACTGCTCTATTTATACCCCTTCCAATGACCAATTTTCCCAGTTCCGGCACAATGCATTGCATAAGTATGTGAAAGTAAAAGTGAAAGGGGTTAAAAATGACATATACATATTTAGTTATTTTTGGTACTTTTTATTTTGGTACTAACATTTTATATATAAACAGACTTTTGGAGAACTGAAATTCTTGGAAATAAAAACCAATACTTTTTGTTTGACGTAAAAAGAAACACAATTTTTTTATTTTTAGAAAACTATTCAAAACTATTGAAAATATAAAAAACATTCTACGCAAATTACATTTTGAATTTCCAACAGATATGAGAAAAAAAATGGTACAATTAGTACTTTTCCTTATACTACTTTTTTACTTTTAGTACTTTTTCACTTAAGAAATTCACTTAATGGGGTTTTTTTTGCAGTATTTGGCAGACGAAAAATCTCAATTTTATTTGCAATTTTCTCAATTTAAACTTGGAATTCACAATTTTATTAAGAATTTTCTAAATATTATCGGTAATATTCTCAATTACATTGAAAAATTGTATAAAAATGAATAATATGGGGAATTAAGTTTTTGCATGATGCCTCGATTTTATACTCTACGTATACTTTATACCATTAAGTATACGTACTAAAATTTTAAGTCCAATTAGTGGAATTTCAGTTCGAGGCATTAAATGCAATCGAATAAATTCATTCATTCGAGCAAAGTTTCTTTTAATCGAATATATTTAAATTTTATCCAAATGAGCATTTTGCTTCTGTTTGTTGCGCAGAGAACTGCAATAAAATAAATATTTCAGTAATTTATTTTGCCCCTGACAAAATGGATCAAAATGTGTCCTAAAGTATTTGAGATTTGCAATTCAGTTGATAAAAATGGACATTTCCTCTGTGTATATTTGAATAAATAATTTTAATGTCAGTTTCATATTTATATTAAAATTTCATATGAATTTATAAATTATTTTGTAGATTTTTTTTTCGCAATTCACATCAATTTTAAAATAAAATAAATTTTAATGCTTTTTTCTCATTATAGACATTTTAGATTTAACTTAAGCTTATATTAATGTATGTAGTATGTACGTACATATGTATAATATTAAATGCACATTGTACATATGTACATACAAACATAGATATTCAAATGCATGTAAACATATACTCTGTCGTATGCATACATAAAATCCCACTTGACCACGGCTTTTGTAAGACCTTGAATATCGACTACAAAAACAATCGAAAAGAATTCATCCTCCGTTTGATTTATTTTCACCAACCCATCGACCATTACCATCTCTAAATATTAATGAAATTTCATACTCTTTTTTGTTTTAAATAAACATATTATTAATTTTTCTTAACCAAAAAGAAAATTGAAAATTTTCATAACTTCATCGAGGTTGGTGTGCGAACTTTTTTGACCTTAGCGAAAAAATAAATATACGTTCCCTTATAATATTTTATGCTCTATCGGACTGTGCTATGCCAATTTTGATATTTTAAGAAATTGTTAAAAAGTAATTTCCCTAATGTACACATGTGTGCGTGTTGCAAACTTTGACAAAAATATAAATAAAAATTATTTATTCAAATACGAGTATAAAATTACTTTAACAACTGAATAAAACACTTGTTCCGCTAACAACATGTTGGCTTCAATTCAAAATGAGCTTCATACACTTGACAACACAGTCAGAACATGCATGTTAGCATAAAACAACAAGTGAATAAAACTGAATGTTTGAAACGAACGGTTGCGTAAACAAGTGTTTTTCGCTTTTCAAAAAAAGCGATTAAATCATAAAAATCAATGTGCATAATTAAGTATGGCCGAAAATTTACCACTTGTTACTGATGTTACCGAGAGAAGTTCAGAAATCTTTAGCGTCCCATCAAATTGTTTATTCAACCGAGAACAATTGCGAAAAATATAGGTTTATACGCAAACAATTTGTGACCACTCGTTTATTTCGAGTTTTAGATCAAGTGGGATATTCTTGTGTAAATACTCGTATGTACATACTTAGATATTCGCTGATATTTCAAATATGTACTTATATTTACATACATACATACTTACATACATACGTATTAAATAAATGAAGATTTGTGGTCGTTGTTGGTCTGTGTAGCGTTGCAGCAAAATGCGTTATATAATTGCAAATTTTAATAATAATAATAATAATAAAAAATACATGATGCGCATATATGAATGAACACTAGGGTAGTTCCTCTTATACTCTGATAAAAACAAAAGTATTTATGTTTGAAATCTAACGGTCTCTTTGCAAAATAAAAACCCCAGAAATGCGATATTTTTCAAAACTGTTTTATATTTGAAAGGTTATTTTTTGCAGTTTGATCCCATAAAATTTAAAAATTGTGATCAATATTGATTATTTAATGGAATGAAATTTAAAACTCCATTAAACGGCATTTGGAAAATAAGTAAAAAAAAAATGTTAAAAAAACTCACCCGCTTCTCCTGATAAAGAAACTTAAGTTTCTGGGTTCCATTACTCAGAGTTCGGAGAGGCTTACTTGCAAGGCGGAAGACAGACACAGAAGTTGCGTGTTAATTTTTTGTTCATCTTCTTTATTACAAATAAAGCAGTATTTGTTATAGTAAATTCATGACTCTCACTTAGGTTCTAAAAGTATTGCACCGTGACTGTGGCCATGAGGTTACGGAAGTGCTACTTTGGAAGATTTAGTAGTTGCTTAGTTCTGGTAACGCAGAGGCCAGATCACAGAGTTCTTGCTGTAGAGCAGGTTGGCTCCCTGTATCATCTCGTTTAATGTTGTTTTCTTTCCTACACACAAAATGGCATCTTGTTGAACGGTACATAAATAAAATGTCTTGCCAACCCTCTAATAATGCAACTTCTTATTTCGCTAGAACAAAAAACAACTTATGAAAAAGTTGAAGGCCCTGTTTTTAACAGCTGACAGCTAAGTTTTACAGGGCACTATCAACACTGTCGATTTTTACCGGGCATAAAGTGCAATGCCTTCCACCATTAGTGAGGGCGATTTTTTTAGAATCAAACACACCACCCTTTTAGAGAGCAAAATATTTTAAAGAAACGAACACCAAAGTACACTTTCTGGAGATGTATCATTTTTTTGTAGAAAAGAAAAGGCCATAAGAGTCTTTGTAAGGGCGGAATAATTTCAACTCCAGCAGGACGAGAGTAGAAGACCGAAGCGATTGTCAATATTGAAATCCCGTGACTGGGCTTCACTCTTAGCCAGAGCATCCGTGATGATGTTGCCTCAAATGACTTCATGTTCACGTACCCATGGCGGTAACATCTGAATAACTACCCACGAAGTTTATTGATTTGCGGCTTTCTAGGACAGGGTGAGCTTTAATTGCCGGTTTAATATCTTAAGTCGATATCTGATAAAAACTTTAGCTTGTTCAAACTATAATTAATATTTAGAATAATGATTGAGGCTAGCATATTTTTCATCTAAGGAACATAATATAGTTTCCATAAATCTCTCTCTGAAAATCACATTGTATGAACGTAGTATGCTCTGAAAATGATAAGAAATTTGAGCGTATTATCAATTAATCAAGTAATAACAAACAATTTGACATCAAGAGTTATTAAATTAAATTAAATCAAATTATTAAAATCAAATTATATTCTTAATAAATAGTTTTATTAGAAAATATTTATCGAATAAACTTTTCTGGAGAAATTAAATTTAACAAAATGAAAAATAATTAATTTATTTATCAGCATATTTATGTAAAACACAATACGTAGTAAAGGCCAATTTTTTTACTTAATATGTAAGTTATAATTATTTTTAAGTTGTAATTCAATGCCAAATTGTGTTTTGACTGGATATTCAAAAAAAAGTACTTAATTAATAATTAAATGAACAACCTTGTGTATTTAAATTATAATTAAAATTTACGAATTTCCATATGTTTTTGACTGCTTGTTCTTCTTATATAAAATAAAGCCAATAAAATATTTGTGGCTGCTGGCATATTGCAAAAAATGTTGTCTTATTTTGTTGCTATTCACCTTGTAATCATTTTGAAAGTTGCTTTTATTTTTTTAAAACATTTAAGCAGTTCTTAATTTATATTCTTTTTAGCTAAAATAATAATATATTTTTTTGGATTTTTCTTTATTTGTTCTAGTCAGCTGTTCTTTAGGGAAATTTGTGGGAAATTTATTATTTTACGTAGTGCTATTATATTTTCATCGTAATTAAATAAGAATTTCAGTAACTAATTGAAAAAATGGAATCTTATTTAAATACAACATAAATTTAATTAAAAATTAACTAATTACATACTTAAATATGAAGGCCAAAACTGGCCATTAGTTGACATGAATATTTTGCAATCATGTGTCTTCTTTGCGTGTATAAAATCAAAAAATTTATATTTATTTCATTTTATTTTGGAAGTGAACTAATTTTTTTTTTTTTTGCTTTATAAATTAAATTGCAAATGAACTAATGCCAGACAAAATTCTCATTAAACGAAATTATTCCCAAAAGTCAAATGAAATAAGTTCCAATTTTTTGGACTTGCTTCATAATCCCATAGTCATCAACAGTCCCTTCAGAGTCCCAATGAAATAAAACCCAAAGAAATAAATTAAATAAATGCCGAGTTTTTTATGGGCGCATGAGATAGATACATACATATAACAAAAATTCTGTAAATTTTTAGTTAGCATTGTCGGTTTTCTAAGTGCCCGTAGCTAGCAATTCAATTAATATCTTCAATATATGGACCCATATAACATATATATGTTCACCTTTATTATTATTAATAATACAAAATCAATTAAGAAAATGGACCTGGTCCATTTTACTTTTCATGTAACGATATATTACCAAAAGCAAAAACCACTTTCAGTACCTTTACGAATAGAGCAGCAAATATTTGTAAAGTGTTTTCCCCTCATAGAATGTAGGCCCGCCCTAATATGTATGGTTTTTTTTAGTGTGTACGTATGGATATGTGTACATATTTTTATGTTATAAAATTATACCTAAATAACAAACAACGTACGCAATAAAAAAAATTGAACAAAGTCTGATAAATAAATATATATGAAACACCCACCCTAATTGCAGCAAACTTTAAACATAAAACTTGGCCGTAATGCATGTTTTTAAATAAAATACTGAAAGTGCTTGCATTTGCGTTGCACAATATTGTTCCATTTTTTCCGCATATGCCATATCTCGTTTAGTAAATATATCTCAAGCTTCAACATGACTGCCGCTATTGGAAAGAATATCCGAACATTTCGGGTCCAAAAATCATTCATATATTTTATTTCTGTACACAAAAAAAAAATTAAAAACAAAAAACGAAGATTCAATTATAAAATTAATTAGTTTTCAACCAATTACGAAAATCGTAGTTTTAAAAAAACAGAATTAATTGAAAATATTAGTTGGTTTTTTCAATTAAATACGAATCTTTTATCGATTTCATATTTCTTCCACTTAAAAAATATTTATTTTCGTATGTCTCCTCTAGTTATGGACCAAATAGGAAAACTCAAAAAAACTTGGTTGATGAAATTTTCTGGCAGTTTGATGTGTCGTCCATTGGCTATACCAGAAGTATACTAAATGTTAAATCTTTGTTATAGAAGGTAGAACCATGTATTGCAAAACTACAAGAATCGAAAAATAAAACAAAACATCACCTTTATTTGTGTTTTTGTATAGATATCAAAATCGTAAATACTTCGTGGATAACAATTTGATTTTGTGATGAAATAGAGCTCCAACGAAAATCTGAGAAACAAAGTGAATAATAAATACGACAACACTAACGACAAAATATTATTAAACAGTAATTTACAAACTTTTTTCGAATAAAGATTTACTAAAATTTTAATTGATATAAAAAAAAAATCATATTTTATATGTTTGGCCAGTAATTTTGAAGAGTTTCGAGTACATTTTTTTTGTAGGACCAGCACACAGAGGATGACCCCTACTTATGCACTGCATTGTGCCAGAACTCAGGGCAAGGGACAGGATAGAGAAAACAGATGTTGAAAATGTAGAAGGCTTAACTCTACACTTCTAAGCACTTCAGCCAACACCAGGCATTAAAATTTATTTTATTTTAAACTTGATGTGAATTGCGAAAAAAAAATCTACAAAATAATTTATAAATTCATATGAAATTTTAATATAAATATGAAACTGACATTAAAATTATTTATTCAAATATACACAGACGAAATGTCCATTTTTATCAACTGAATTGCAAATCTCAAATACTTTAGAACACATTTTGATCCATTTTGTCAGGGGCAAAATAAATTACTGAAACTTTTATTTTATTGCAGTTCTCTGCGCAACAAACAGAAGCAAAATGCTCATTTGGATAAAATTTAAATATATTCGATTAAAAGAAACTTTGCTCGAATGAATGAATTTATTCGATTGCATTTAATGACTCGAACTGAAATGCCACTAATTGGACTTAAAATTTTAGTACGTATACTTAATGGTATAAAGTATACGTAGAGTATAAAATCGAGGCATCATGCAAAAACTTAAATCCCCATATAATCCATTCTTACACAAATTTTCAATGTAATTGAGAATATTACCGATAATATTTAGAAAATTCTTAATAAAATTGTGAAATAAAAGTGAAAAAGTACCAAAGCTAAAAAAGTACCATAAGGATACTACCAATTGTATTATTATTTTTCTCTTACGTTGGAAATTCAAGATGTAATTTGCTTAAAATTATTTCAGTATAAAATGTATTAATTCAACTTCTAAACACTTCAGCCAAAATGAAAATTAATCTTCAAAAATATATATTTTCTCAATTATCTTTAGATATCTCGGTCTGGCCTATAGGTTTTAAATATTGATTGGACTTTCAATGGCAAGAAACATATATAAATAGTTCATGAAACATAGAAGTTTGCTTTGTGTCCCAAAATCTAAATCTGGTAGTTAATTCGTTTTTTTATGATTAAAATATGGAATCCCTCACTGGTTGGTCGCTTTAGATGTTATGCAAGTTTTGTGAGTATGAAAAGTAATTAGTCTTGTAAAGTTTTGTTGACTGCATATGATCCGGATTATTTTCTTTGGCTTCGTGTGATGTTGGTGCTGTGCGAAGTCAAAGTGATGGGCAGAATGTTCTCGGGGAATGTGCTTTTTTTTTAGATAGAAATAATTTTGATAGAGATGATGCACACATCCCACAAAAATTTTAGCTTTTTTTAAAAAAATTATATACAATGTACATAAAAAAAATTGATATTAGACATTTCGATGCACAAGAAGTTACTCATCTACTCTACTGTGTTTTTAAAGTTTTCTCATAAAATTCTATATATAACTTTAGGCGTTTTGTACAAAGTCTGTGAATTTTTATGTATTCTTTATGAAATTTTTTCCTTTAAACTAACAACGTCATTTGGCAAAAAGTGATAAAACAAGTAAAAGTGGTATAATCGGCTGCGCCGAATCTTATATACCCCTCACCATGTCACACATTAGTATTTGATATTTATATAAAGTACATACAAACATATGAAATAAATAATCTGTGTTTTCAAATATCTTGTGGAGAAAAGATGAAGTATAATAAAATATTGAAGGTTTTTGGAATTCGATGTGTTATTGGCGAAATATGGCCGCAAATGCTGCGAAAAGTAGTTGAAAATTGGTGTTCCAGATTGCGCCTTCTACGCGCCAGCCTTGGCGGTCACATGCCAGAAATCATATTTAAACATAAATTTCATAAAATTTTCGTTCCAATAAAGCCCATTTCATTGATATTAAAAAATAGATTTCCTTATTTTATTATGATTTAAACTTGTGTCACTCTATAAAAAACACTCTTTATTTGATAGTATTTTTTTTAATTTAGCTGATTTTCAATACCAATTTATTTTTGGGACAAGGCTCATTCAACTTCCCTCATTTAATATGAAAGAGGAAATTACACACGGAATAACAAACCTAAAAATATGTGTACCATGTTTGGTGAAGGGTATAAAAACGTAATTTTCTCATCTTAAATAAACGTCGGTTTGAACACAATATGTTCTACCTAAAAGCAAGGAAAAAAAAGAAGAAAAAACTGATAACACACTAAAATTTCGTATTTAATAATAAAAAAAAAAAAAGTTAAATAACAGTTGCACTAACAAAAAGCCAAAATTGCTTGCTGTTTTATTTTTCGTTGTTGCAAAAATAATAAGCAGGTGTTTTATTATTGTTTCGGTTAGAAAAAAATTATACAACAACGGTAACCAGGCAACAGCATTGAAGTAACAAAACTTTTAAGCCATTGCAACGCAAAATAATAACAACCAACAACAGCAGCAAGAACAACAACTGATAGTGAATGTCTGCCGAAAGTCAAGCTTAGAGTTGTGTCAGTTGGTTATTGGCTGGTTGGTTTCATTTAGTTTCTTCGGTTTTACTGAGACTTCATGCAGCTGTCATGGCTTTTTATATTTCATGCCTTCGAGTGTCTGTGTCTGTGACTGACTGACGGTTTGGCGAATCAACATTCCGAATTAAACCGAAACAATGTATTTTATCTTGCGAAAATTCAAAACCGCAAATGGATTTCATATGACTAACAAATCGAAATTTGCATAAATTCAAATAAGTTTGTGTTCATCTTTTATTAAATAGAAAAATGGAAAAATAAAAATGGCTTTTTTTCGGTCGAAATAATTAAGTTTAATTAAGTTGTTTGCGAATGACCTAGTCCCCCTTTAAAATGGGCGTGTTGGTAAGTCAGAGTGTTGGATTAAAATTTTATAAGGATGACATACTACCTACCGCACCAAGTTTAAGAGCTGTATTTTATAGGCACGTAAGCCACGATCCTTACGTAAAATTTTGCACGTAGTCGAAGGGAATACTTTGCGTACAGCAGAAATATTCTCACGGTACGCACATCTTTGTTTCATTTTGTTAATGATTTTGAATCTCGAAGAGTTAAATTAAGACGAAAACTATCAATAACTGAACGAATTGCTGGCTCCTTATGCACATTATTTTGACCTCAAATGGACGAAGTGCTCCATAAACTTTGCAAAATGTCAACACAGTTTGACACTTTCAGCTGTCAAAACATAGAATTCGATATCGATAGTTGTCATTCAGTTAAAAAAATCACGTTACACGGCGGAAAGAAACCCTAAGCAGGCCTTCTGAAAGGCCTTATTTGGCAGACACATAGCCTTCATGTCCCATTCCATGCTCATATATTTTTTACAAACGATGTCCTAGCCAGCCAAGGCCTTCTGAGTTCCCTTCTTACATAGGCCTGGTAGAAGGCCTGCCTTAGTAGGTCTGAGTGAAGGTCTTCTTGATTAAATTTACTCTAGACCTTTTACAAATTTATTTTTAAATTAACTTTCGAAATGCAAAAACGTAGTGCAAAAATATCAATTCTAGAAAATACTGATTACTATATTGTGTTCATTTTCAGGGTTTTCTTTACATTTGACATGACATGTTGCTGTTAGCTATTTATTTATTTATTGATTTATGCGTACACACAATAAAAGCCACATTTTTCTAAGGGAGTAGGTAGGCCTTCCATAAGGTCATCCCGAGAAGGCAAGCGAGCATAAGTACTGGATCTAAAAGAAGCTCTAGGAAGGCATTACGGAAGGCATTATAAATTAAGGCCTCCAAAAGTGCACCGCTGGGTGCTACTAATGTTATAATTAAGAATATATAATTTAACTCGAAACCAGCTTAATGGATTTCCTACTGTTTAGGAAGTGGAAACTTGACAAATTGGTTCTTATTTTTTAATTTAACGTTTATTTTACTAATTTTATGTTTGTATACAATGTACTATAAAATGAGAAAAAGTTATTGCTATGGGTACTTTTTTGAATGTTGGTACTTTTCTTCTTTTAGATAAATTAGGTGCACATATAGTTTATGGAAAAATGTCGCAGATAAAAGCTAGTTGAGTACTAAATAACTTATTTAAAGTAAATAAAAGTTGAAAACTTAAAACAATTTTTCTTTAAATACCACACCATATACACATTTATAATTATTTCTTTGTGTGAGTGTGTGGTATTTTTACTGCTACTACTTAAAGAAGTACATGGATCCTAATTTACCGGAGACTAACGTAGATCATATGTTTCTGCCAACACCAATATGAAGAAATTAACTGCAACGGTGAGGACCACAGTTTATCTGCTATCCCAATTTAACTTTTACAATATTTAACCACCTTATGTGGATACCACACATCAATTTAGTATGACGATAATTTTAATTTGTTATATCATGCAACTAAAATTTTACTAAAATCTACAAAAAAAAGCTAAATTTATTTAACTCAAAAAGAGCAAATATGGTCACGCTGGTGATAAGATAAAGAAAACTTCCTTTGTTAGATAGACTGCTTTTTATTCTCAATAAATTTTTTTTGCTTTTCAAATAGAAATACATTGAAATATTTTAGAAACTTTTTGTTGCATTTTTTATAAAAAATTATGCTTTATACATATATTTTATTTTGTTTTATTTTTGGCTTTGAATTACTTATTCCCATTTTTTTTAGCTGACTGGCCGGCTGGCTGACTGGATATATGGTTAGTTGCTTGGTTTGTTTGGTTGAATGTAAGTTATAATTAACAAAAACAGAGTCAGGCAGCTAGCGAGCAGGCAAGACCATCGAGGCGAGCCAGCTAACATCAGTGGTAACAAAAAAAAAATTCAAAAATGAAAAAAGTATTCATATAACAGAGCAAGCTTTTGAAGTACAATACGAATGTTACCCAATAAACCATTTCACCAGCAACATATTACTTAATTCTAGAATAACGCTTTCATAAGCATACTTGTTACCAGCTTATTTAAATGAAATATCTCAACAGTTTGCGAATACTTTTTAAAAAATTCTTTACAATTTATACTTGCTACACACTTTGCTTAGATACCATTTTAACAATTATAATTGATAATAACTTATGCTCGCAATAGTTTTGTAATTACTCTTGAAGGTTGCTAGAATTTTGTGTTTTCTGTAAAAAAAAAATAATTTTTCAAGTTTTTTTTTCTTACAGAAGTGTTTTAATGAACTGTTTTAAGACGAAGACGAGGAAGAGTGCCTGGTGTTGAGTGCAGAAAGAGCAATAAGATATTTTAAAATTTTTCAAATGAAGCCAAAAATGGACAAAACTATCGCCAGAAATATGTGGACAATACGACAATAATATAATTTGTAATTGTGTATGCTTTTTATGATATAAAATTAAAAATCCTTACGAAATAAATGTTTAATACAATAGTATTATTCACAAGCTAAAAGAAATAAAACGAATGCAAGCTTATGAAACAAATATTAATAAGCAATTTACAATAGTATTCACTATACTGTTCTTCGCTTAAGACGTATGCTGGCTGGTAAGCGTGTAACAAGTGATTTGAACATCGTTTTGGTTTGTTGGGTCTGAATCTGCAATTGCACATACATGCATATACGCACATACTCGTGTATACGTAGCATATATTAATATGTAGCAAAAGAAACGGACAATAACAATAACATCCAGCAAAAAACAATCAATAATTTTTTTTTGTTTCTATCTTCAAGTCTTTTTATACAGTTTGTTTTATTATTTTCTTTATTGTAGAAAAAAATTATTTTTTAACACAAGTTGTTGCATCTAGTACTTGTGCGTTGCATTATCATTATTTTACCACCCTCAAACGCGTGTGGCACGAACAACTTTGCAGTGGCAAGTACTACAGAACATCCACATACAACATATTGTACACTTTCAATGCAAGTGAAAACGACGAGTATAATATTATACTTAGGCCAGAGTTTTAAAGCAACTAAATATTTAAAATTTTTATCAATACAACTTTAAGCCACTAGTTCTCCTACATTGTCTACGCAAGTGGTAACCCTAACTGTATACTTTGCTGTGGGGTTTCTTCTTCAGTGAGTTCTCATCATCAAAAGACTCTAAGGATTCCATTTAGTGAGGATGCCAGCCTTAGTATAGACATGTTCGGTATCTGTCTTGTCTGTATTTTATGCAGACATACGTATTCATTTATTTTAGAATGTTTTTTTCATCTTAACTAAATTTTGCCACCGTGCTGCATATTCCGGGAAACTTTTACAGGATTTTCATGAACGCTTAGAAACGCTGTATCATTAGCAAATGTTGACGTGTGAATGTTACTGCTTAACGGTAAGTCAGAGGCATATAAAGCCAGTTATCAAAATATTATAAACAAAAAAATATAAGAACATAAATAACAGATTTTTTTTTAATTTCATACAGTTTTTTTTAATCTTTTCTATGCGCTCAATTTTCTTTTCAGATATAAACTTAATAAAATCCATAATTTCTTCTTCTTTTGCATAAAATGCAGTGTTGATTGGAAAAAACATTGCCACTTTTTAGTCTTTAGTATGGCCATTTTGTGCGGTTTATGCTATCAGTTATAAACAGCAAACACAATTAAACTCGATTAAATTTATATCTAAGCGCACGGTAGTGGGCCAGGCTAAGTTCGGCCACACAGTGTGTATATTTACACGACCCCATTCGAGCTGTTTTTACCCCCCTCATAACTTTGCTCCCCCTGATAATATAATGAAACTTAAAACATAAGGTCTCCCTATAGAGGTGACCTCACAGGTTAAATTTGAAAGTTCTACCATAAAAGCTTCCCGAGATATTAAGGTGTGAAAAGTCCATATTTTAGTACATATTCACTGACTCACTCACTGACTCATCAATATTATTGGGCACTTCCAGTAAAGCTAGAGAGCTGAAACTTGGTACACAGGTAGGTCTTGATGAGAAAATAACCAGAAAAATCTGAAAACGGGTACTTTCCACCCGGGGGGACTAGGGTTCCCCTTCTTTGTATGGGGCACTGCTAGTATAGCTAGAAAGCTGAAATTTGGTACACAGGTAGGTCCTGATAAGAAATTACCGAAAATGATTTTTTAACGAGCACTTTTCATCTGGTGCGACTATGGTGCCCCTTCTTTGTAAAGGGCACTTCTAGTACAGCTAGAAAGCTGAAATTTTCTACTCAGGTAGGCCCAGATAAGCAATACATATAAATATTTATACAAAAACAACTTAGCAAAAAGAAATGAGATCCACACAAAAACATAAATGTGAAAATAAGGCCAAGTTCGTATCCAAAAAGTTTCGGCCGTAAAAAGTACTGAGATCAAAATAAGAACCAAGTTCTTGATAGGTACAATTCCATCTCATTTCTAGGCAACCTGCAAGCTTGGCAAAATTTTTCCAAGAATTCTTTCCCATATTACAAAGGCAAAAAAAATTTGCCAAGCTTACAGGTTGCCTAGAAATGAGATGGAATTATACCTATCAAGAACTTGGTCCTTATTTTGATCTCAGTACTTTTTACGGCCGAAACTTTTTGGATGCGAACTTGGCCTTATTTTCACATTAATCTATTGAAACGTTTCGAAATACATACATCAACATTTTTAACATTTAAATTGCTACAAATTGTTTTCTTTTGCCTCTTTATATTTTTCCCATCCCTGTAATGTGATGTTTTTTTTTATTTTCTTACAAAAAAAAAAACATTTTTATTTTGCTTGAGAAGAAACTAAAAAAGCAAACATGTACTGAGTGATAAGTGCACTCCTGCCAGCATATTCATATTTTCTTTCATATTTAAACAAAAAATGTCCCCTAGATATGAGTATTCATTTTACCAAAAGTTGCTTTTGGTTTGCTTTTCGAAAAAGATTTTGTTTGCTTTTTTTAAATTTTTTTTTTATTGATTGGCAACATCCGGATTGAATTTCACTCAAAATATTCATGTAAAATTTGACTAAATGCTCGTACCACCAGAGGGAGAATATATGAAGAATGAAACAAAAAGGATACAAGAAAAAAAATTTATTATGGGAATTGTAAAATTTATAACAGGATTCTCACGATTGACAAATATGAACAGATGATGTTTGACAAGTGATGACAGTTGGTAATGACAGATACTGTATTGCGACAAGATGTTTTCTGTCAATTATTTAATGTGGTTGAAATCTGTGCTTAATTTCATGTCTTGAAGAATTTAATTGGTTGGAAGAAAATTGCATAAAAATTATACAAAAAACCAAATACAAATTTTTTCCCACCTGCATAATTATGAAAAACTATGTTTAGTCGCAGTTACAGAACTAAGAAAAAAAAAACAGAAAATGTTTAAGTAAAAGGTTGGTGGCATTAAATCAAGTGTTTAATTAATATTTTTTAAATCGATTGCAATCGAAATCTGACTATCAGGTCATTTACATTGTCACCAAACACTGAAAGAAAGAGTTGCCTTGGTATTCGATATGGTTGCTTTTGTTTTTTCTTAAAAGAATTCTATGCGTGTTTGTAGGTTTGTGCAAATGATGCAAAAATTAATAGCAAAACTTTTGAAATCAATTATAATAATTAAAACAAAAAAAAGATTTGATGTCAAATATGAATTTATATAATGACAGCTTCCGCAACAACAGTTTTAAGAAACTTGTGCGATTTACTTCATTTTTAGATCCGGTCATATAAAGAATAATCCTAGAGTCTGATTTAAAAATAATTTTGTATCATCCAAAAGGCAGTGCCGAAATAAACTAATTGATATAAAATATATTTTTATACCCATGGTGGAATAATAAGGTGCGCGTAAGAATACAACAATAAAAAACGACATGCATTTTGTTTGTGTAAAATTCATTCAAAATTGTCAAAACAAAGCTGTATACAAAACAAAACAAAAGTTGTTTTGTATGTATTTATTGGTTATGCAAAAACAAAAAGCATAACGTAAACAAAAATATTCATGATGGCGGCCAAAAATGTAAACAACTTTTGATAAGACCGAATTAACTTACCATATTTTTGCAGATTATTTAACGGTCAAAACACAACCCTACAAAAAACCATATTCCTTCTTGCGCAGACCTGATTAATAGACCATGTTTATACCGAATTCGTCAATTTAACCGGTTCTATAAAATCTCATAGAGGTTAAATTAAAACAATAAATATGTTTAAATTCTGATCGACTTCCAATCAGAGATCAGTAATGAATGGGGTTTTCACTACTTTAATGGGTTGCTTGGCAAGTTTCGTCAATGTTTTTAAAAAAATGTAAAATTTTTAATAACAGTTTCGCTAAAAATATTTATTTAAAATGGTTTTATGTAAAAGGTTTTCCAATAAGAGTGATATGATTTCTTTAAAAAAAAACACATTTATTGTTAAGGAAATTCAATCGATACAATTAAGTTTTTAATAAAACGTCATACAAATGGCCTCCACGACTTCTTCTGCAGGTACGAATTCGATGAAACCAATTTTCGAGCACTTTTTCCACTAAATCAAGTCCTACGTCATGAATGGCACGTTCAATATTAACTTGTAAAGCTTGAGGAAAGTCTGGTTTATTTCGAAAGACCAATGACTTCAAATAACCCCACAAGAAATAGTCTAATGGTGTTAAATCACGACTTCAATATCACAATTTCTTGAAATAATCGAGAATCTCCAAACTTCTCGCAATAATCAAAGCAAAATTAGCAAATTCACGACGATTACGGTCGTCCAATGGCTTCAGTTCTTGAGTGAGAACAATTTTATACGGATTCAAATCCAAATCCATTCTCAACATCCGCCAGGTTGTGGTTTGCGACAGTCCCAATTGTTGCGAACGTCTTGAAATCGACAAATTGTGGTCTTCAGCAACACTTGGCTGAAAGGCAGCAATGTTTGCATTACTTCGAGCGGTTCTGTGTCTTATTGGCACATTAGTTAAAGAAAATGTAACCTCACAATTTTCAACAATTCGACGACAGTTGGACGATTATTACGACCATAAAATGGCAAAAGCACACGAAAAATTTGCAATTGGAGAACGATTATTGTGATGATAAAACTGAATAATTTGTAAACGTTGTTCTTGCGCTTATATCTTCATGATGAAATTGTAAACACTAATGAATAGTATGAAAAACAAATGACAGATCATGACATATTACAAATGGCCGAAACGTCACTTCAAAATCATATCATCCCCATTGGAAAACCTTTTATATGCTGGGGCTTAAACATGTTTTAAGTTGCGTTGGTTTCGCAATCTGTTCAAATGCCTCTTGTATTGAAGTCAGGTTTTTTTTTTTTTGCAGAAATATTTTAATTATCTGGCAAGACTTTTTAAATACATAATTTACGCATTTGAATTTGGTTTTGCGCATTTATCCGAGATTTAATGATTACCCGCTTAAATGCATAAAAAAGAGGAACACTATAACATCCACTCTTTAGCCAGGACTATTTTATTACATGTACAAAGATCAACTGATTTCACTATAAGTTGTGAAGGGTACAAAAACTCAAAAAGAAAAATATTACCAAAATACTTCCGCTTAATTGTAATTTTACTTGTGATGCCTTAAAAACAATTTGTTACAACCTACATATATATATATTATACGAGGTGAAATCAATAAAGATTTTATGTGAAATCTAAAGTGAAAGATCAGTTGTGCTCGAAACACATACAATAGAATCATGTTGATTGGCGGAGTTGTTATAACTACAACGCATCGCAATTATTCCCAACTACGTCCTTGTAATAAAACAAACCATTTTTTTCTCTTATTAGCACAATGGTATCAGTTCTATTTATTATAAAGCTGATCAACAGTTCAATCTCTGCCAAATAAAATTGATTTATTATTAACGCAACAATAATAATAGTACGATTTCGATGTTGAGCATAGACTGTACCTTTGAGTGCTGTTTCGTGCAAATTATGGAGTAGTGTGTATCCGAATATTAAGTATTTGCAATTTTATTTTAGGCTCATACTTTGAGAGTTGTATTGTTATAAATAAGTCTAATGAAAACTTAATGATCGATATGCAACCACGTTTTGTATTTGGTCTCCTTAATTTATGTTGTAGATATGAAAAAAATTTTCAATCTAAGCGTTTACTTTCGGGAACAGAAAAAAGCTTAAGAGTCTAAACACAATGTTTGTGGTGCGGTGCGATTTCTCGTTGCGGGAGAGAAAAATAAACATAATACAACGGAAGTCGGCGACGGCAATACATTTACATTTTTATTAATTTATATACATTCAAACATACTTCAAAATCATGTTTTTGGTTACAATAATGTTGTGAACACCGCAAATTATTCAAAAACTATGGCAACATCAGAAAGAGAAAGAGTATCAAAAATTGAGAGTATAAGAAAGTCCGCAATGAAAATAAAATAGATTTTAATTTTATGCCGCTCCGCACTGCGGTTTTTTACTTCAAAATCGTATGAAAAAGCGCACCGCAATAAATTATCGCAACATTGTGTTCAGACTCTTAGAGTCCTGTTTTTAGATATTTTTTTTTTTGCCGCCATATTGGTAGAATATTGATAATCAACTCCAAATCGTTAATTTTTCGGTTGATTTCTGAAGCATAAAATTTATGGCACGAGTATACTTTGATCACTTATGGCCGGTGTAAAATTCAATTTTACCTCTAATCGAATGAACAGAAGCTAAAAAAAAATTTTACATCTACGATTTGCCTCTTTTTAAATAGAATTATTCAAATGCAACTGGAATTTTTTTAACTTATTGAACTTCCCTCGTTTTACTAAAACAATCTTCTAATGATCTTTGTGTTTCAGTATAAAACGAACAACCAAACTATCGATTTGTCTTCGTTATCGTACGTGTTTATTTACTTGTACATGAAGATAAAGTGTAAATATCATGTAATTAAACACTCTGTCTGATATCACTTCCCCCCGAAAAATAAAAAAAAATAAAAATGAAAACGTTTTAAATTGTAATCGGCGTAATGTTTGATATATTCTAGTTTTATAAATTTTTTTTCAATTCGTATTTTTCATTGTTGATTTGTTTTTCATTTTTAATCGCTGTGTGTTTGGTGCCAGTCGTATCATTCGATTGTAATTCAATGCACATTTTTATTGTATCAGAACATTAGTTTAGTATTTGGATTTTTGTTTTCTACGATTCTGTTGTTGCATAGAGGTTTCTTTTTATTTTCCGTACCCTACCGCTTTCTATGGTTGCACGTAAGATTCAATATAAAATTTGTAACATTTTTTTTTTAAATTAAATTTTGATGCAACCTCTGAAAATAAACACATTTAGCATAAATTTACAAAGAGATCGCTTCTACACAGAGACATGTCCAAATAAGAGCTTATTTATCCCTTCATGTCGGAGAATTATATTCAGAGGTTAGATTTCTATCAGAGGTCATATAATTATTTTGCAGTTGTTACTTTTAAAACTGATACGAGTATTTACTCTGCATAAGCGATTTCAGATGAAATTTCAGAGTTATCCGAAATCCGCCTAAGACGAGATAAATGTAGTACCAATTACCGGAACCGAGAACTTACATCCGGTCCTGCACTGGTTGACGCTAACGAGTGAATGGTGTGTCAAAAAGGAATCAATTAGGTTCGACTTGAGTTTCTATGCATGGTGCGAAGCCATGCATACCAACCAACGTATATTTTGGAAATATTTAAAACGTTGTTGACTTTCGATGCATTGTATCGGTTAATATATTTTTTGTAAATTTAAAAAAGCTTATTTTCACATCAAAACTCACAATACGAGTACGTTATCCGTAATATATAAAAATGTTTTACTAAAGTTGAATTTCCATTGCAAAGGTTGGTTTTTTCCAGCAAATCATTAACGGCACTTAAAAATATTTTCAAAAATTTTTGATCCATGATGTTCCGTTATTGGGGTGGCAGCAAGCACGTCGTAAATTCGAACTTTAAAAGTTTCTAATTTAACGATAAGATCATGCGTTTGCGATTTTTAAAGGTAGAGTTTTTTTTTAATTACAACCAACATTCAGCGGATAATCCCTACTTATGCCATGCATTGAGCCAGAATTCAGGGAGGAATATAATGGAAGTTAAATAAACAAGCTTGTTTAGAGAGGCCTTAGTGTGTCACATAATACTACTTAAAATGAAAATACAAGTTAGACGGAAATCAACAACAAAGGCATACAAAATTGTATTTGTTATAATTGAATTTAATGCAGCTTTATATTTATTCCAAAGAATTGAAACCGAATACAACAATAAAAAAAAACCTGAAATTCATAGTCATTATAATTTAAGTTGTAGTTGTTTTCGTCGGTGATCAGACAACAAACAGCGATCGCTGCGTCATTCATAAGTTGCAGTGAATATGCGACGCGTAAAACTAAAGATGCCAAATGGAATATAATTGTAGTTTTTGGGGATTTTTATTTTATATCAAGGAATTTATGAAAATATGTATGCATATACAAAAATACAGAAAATATTTTAAAATTAAGAAAAATTTTTCATATATATTTAGACTTAAATTTTATTCTATTTTATTGCTTATTTTACTCCTTTTCCCGTACTATCGCTCCAAGTTTTTGCTGTATTTTATTCTCGGTCAAGATATTAATTGCTTTAGTCGCGCTGATAGCTGAGTATTAATACATATATACTTTGTATTGTGAGCACCATTTCCCCCTCCAATATTACAACAAAATAATCCTGAATGAATTTCCAAGTCATCAGTAATACTGTTACAAAATTTTAGTACGATCGGTCAAACATATCATCGAACAAACAAATATAAAAACACAGATAAATTTTTATATATAAAGATTATTGAAACATAAGTATGCATACATTTTAAATCTACTTTTTTAAGGGTGGTGTTGGCTGAAGTGGTTAGTGCGTTGACTACTATGCATACAATAACTTGGGGCCTGGGTTCGAACCCTGGCCAGAGCAAGTCAATCAACATCATTAATTTCTCTAATATGCATTAGATTGTCATTGTATTAATTGTTATCGGACTATTTCGTGTCAAAGGCATAGCACTGGTCACTAAAAAACTGTTCCGACTGTGATTGATGCTGTTCCAAGCTATTGTATACAACAGCGCCCTCCTTCGAAGGTAAGCAGAAACATCGGCGAAGTAAAAAAATTAATAAAATGGCTGCTAATAAAGCTTAACAAAGTTAATGCATGTACTTAACACCGGAGACGCCTCAACACTGCTATAAAAATCAACGTAACGCGCAAAGCAGAGTTGTGAAAGCGTTAAGCCTTCTAAATTTTCAAGATCTATCTTCTCTACCCTATCCATCTCCCTGAGTTACGGCACAAGGCACTGCATACGTGGGGTTCATCCCCTGAGTGCTGGTTCTTATAGAGCTGTGGAAGTTTAGACATTAAAAACATACACTAAAAATTTAAATTATAACTTTATGCATTTTAAATTAAAAATAAAATATTTACTTATGACAGCTGATACCTTTATAGATAAACCCTAAGAAATTGATATTATAGCGATATTTTTTCATAATTCAAATATCCGTTAGATAAGATAAACATGCAAACACACATATCGACATATAAACTACCTAAATCTTCTGTCGTATTAAAAAAAAAGGTTGAACAAAATATTTTTCTGTTTTTAATTTTTCTTTTTTCATTTTCTTTTCAACTTCTGTTGCTGAACACATGCTTCTTCTGCTTGTACAACTTTGTTGGGGATCAAAATCAAAGAGCAGACAAATAAAAGGGAATCTAAGCTGGCATTCAAGTTGCTGAATTAGCACACATGCCTTCTTTTTTTATTCCTATTTTAATTTTCTTACAAAACGTATGCAATGAATACCTACCTACTTTTTCTGTTTCAGTCAGTGAAAAAAAAACCAACTGCACAAGAGAAACGATCCGGTTTAGATGAATTCGATAGTAAAGATCACTGCATCGCGCAAATTCATATTCAGTTTTGTTGGTGTTTACAATTTTGTACGATTGTGTTGTTTTTGATTATAGATTCGTATAAGTGTATGAATACATGTTTACACAACGTTTATTTGTTAACTTTCCATGTGAAAAGCTTCATACATACGTGAATTCACATATTTACGAAAGTCTCTCATGAAAAACACCTCTCTTCTTTTGGCTATACGAGTACTGTCAGTCCCTTCGAGAATCTCATATATATTATAAACCGTAAGAAAAGAAATCACCAAATTGGAAAAAAAAGGAATAAAAAGCCTATCAAAGCCTACAATAATAAAAACAAATGAAAATAAAATACAAAACTACCCTGAGAATTGCATTCTTCGTTGTCTTTGGAGGGCAATCCACATCAATTTGCTTTTCGCAATTTCTGCAACCACTGCTGTTTTTTTCTGTTTCTAGCCAAAGCCTTTCTTTGTTTTTAATATTCAAAAATACTTGCAATGAGTAAAGGTTGCATCGAACTGCGTTACCACGATTCCCAACCTTTTAGTGCTATCGATTTAGGGCAGATGTTAAAAATAATTATTTACTTTTTCGTTTCGACAAATTTTTAGATATTCACACGGTTTGCGTTTACTCCCATGTCCTTAGTTTTTGGTATATTGATCTTGAGCCCACATTAGAGTGCTTTGACAGCGATGGCATTCAGTTCAGATTGAAAGTCGGTATGTATATACGTTAATAGACATACGTCGTCAGCGTAATCCTGCTAAATCGTGGTTGATACTCTTTCTTGCGAAATGAAAACCAGTGTTTTTGAATTGCAATATAAATAGCATACAAATTTTACCACTTTTTATTTCGCAACGCATTATAGAGCAACTGTTCGAGTCAGCCCTTTAGATTTCTAGTTATATTTTTCGGTCATGATGTACTTTTCGACATTATGCTGTAAATAACCACATTGAGAAGGTATGGAGACAGCGATATGATAATCTCAGGTACACTCTTGCAGCGAAATACGCACCATTTTGTTAAGTGTTAGATGGTATCAAATGCTTCGTGTAGATACAAATCATACATACAGATTATCGCCATTCTGCTACGCAGTTCTTACTCGGTCTGATTCCGGATTTATTATTATGTATTTTGAAATTTAATGCATCTATCAGGCGCCTGTTGATGATTTTCGCTACAACCTTGCTAACCATGATCAAAATCTCTGCAGCTTATCGGAAGTCAATTTGTATAACAGAAGTCAAAAATAATGGGTTGTAAAATATGATCGCTTGTGAGTGAATCGGCTTTAAGTAACTCATGACATGTTGACATGTTGGTTTTTTGTCCTTTAGTGATTGATAGTGCTTACGATTTCAGCAGCACTTGGAGTTTCAACTACTACGGCGTATCTTCCTCGCCGTTGAGTCGAGTGCCTTTTCCAGAATATCATAGTAAGCCTATATGTCAAGTTGGTCTGCTTTTAATATGGTGATGTTTCCCTGGCGGGTCCTGACTGCAACTGAATGTTTTGTGTGTCAACTACTTTCTGGTTTTGGATTTGGTGTAACTCTCGCACTCTGTGTTTCTCATATGCTACTTAAGCATCTCTTGGGAGACCGTTAGCCAAGTGATATTTAACGCAGCAAGTACAGTGCTAAACTCCTTTATCCCTGCGAACGTTCTCTTCCTGTAGTTATCGCCTCTTTTTTCGGGTTATACTTCTATTCATCTTCGCTGTGGTTTAATTCCGTTGTTGAATTAGGTTCCATGATGGCTAAAATCTACTGATGAGTTGATATTAACACCAACCAAACGCAGAGGTGTAGAAGAACTATTGACGTAGTTCTTCTACATGTCCACTTCTGTTCTTCGAATTATTGTTTTCTAAGGTTTTTCCAATACATATAATGAATTTTATATATGAAATAGTTACCGCCTTATTTTGTTAGCAAACGATTGGTAATGATTTTTTTACGACTTTTGTATGGGACAACTGTTTTATTTTTTATTAGCTCTCAGGGAATGACTAAACGACAAAGGGGGCACTGTAATGTACATCAGCTGGGAACTGGATTAATCGCTGTCGTAGTTTTCTTTGTAATCAACTCACTAACGACTTTAGCCAACCACCACATCCTTTAACTTCATCATTGATTTATGAAGAAAACTTTTAGTATTCGTACGGAATCCTTCGTATGCACTTTAATGAGTCCAATCAAATCAGTTATAAATATATGGAACATACACATTTCGTTAACAGAATGATGGTTTCCAGCAGCTGAGGTCGGGCCAATTTCCGACTTAAGTGCAGAATGTAAATGTTAAACTAAGATTTTTCGAACGCAGTGAGTTCTAAGCAAACAATGGTTTACGTCTCATTATAGAATCTGCTGCACGATCTGAGTTCAATATTCAAAATTTAATTTGTATTTTCTTTTTTATGGACTTTAGAAGTTTCTTACTGATAATAAGAATAATAAGAATGGTGAATGAAATTAATTAAACGAACTTAACACAGAATAATTAAAATTCTTTGGATTAAAAATATTTTAAATATTGAAAATTGGTGTTTAACATTTCACATTAAAGTCGTGTAAACACAATTTTAGTTGAAGTTACATTTTTGTTGTATTCTTAGAACCAATACAAAGAAATGCGCTCGTAGTTGATGCAGTCACTTGGGTGCATGATATAAACCAGTATTAGTAATGTATGATTCATATGTATTCAAAATAAAGCTTTGAGTTTTTTTTTCGGAATTCTAGTGGGCTACATATTATTAAAGGTATTATTAGTTAGTAATAGCATTTGGAACAGATATTAACTTGTATGCTAACGTATGTAATGAAATAAATATATTTATTTTCCCTCGAAATCAACAACAATATACAAATGCTATGATGTTGTAAAAAGTTGTAATTTGTGTTCATTGTTTTCTGAATATTTTTGCTAGAGTTCTACAATATATTAATAATGTTAATTTTTTGATAAAGTTTCCTCCGAGTTCCTTAAAGTTATTCAATACACGTAAATTGCAGAAAATTTTTGCACCAACCATGCGGTATTGAGGGATTAAACATTTTTTAGCATTCTAGAATACATCCGTATAAAATTGTTCTCACTCAAGAACTGGAGCCATTGGATCACCGTAAACGTCGTGAATTTGCTGATTTTGCCACACAGCAACATCTTAAATTGCGAGAAAAGTTTGGAGATTCGATTATTTCAAGAAATTGTGATATTGAATGGCCTCCAAGTAGTTTTGTTTTAACACCATTAGACTATTTCTTGTGGGGTTATTTGAAGTCATTGGTCTTTCGAAATAAACCAGACTCTCTTCCAACTTTACAAGTCAATATTGAACGTGCCATTCATGACATACGACTTGACTTATTGGAAAAAGTGCTAGAAATTGGTTTCATCGTATTCGTTCCAGCAGAAGAAGTCGTGGAGGCCATTTAAATGACGTTTTATTTAGAACTTAATTCTATCGATTGTAGGTACTTCACATTAAATAAAAAACTTTTGAATTTCCTTAACAATAAATGTGTGTGTTTTTTTAAGAAATCATATCACTCTTATTGGAAAACTTTTTACATACATATGCACATAATAACTAATATTTTCGTTTAGCAAATTTAATGCATTAATGGTACATGTAGATATTTGATATTAGCAAGTCGAGTATAGGGTGAACAAAATATCCAAATAATTCTGAACAATTCCTTTTAAAATATATGTACATATGTACATACATATTTATTAAAATTTGCGTATTTGTAAGCATACATTTGCTTTTCCAAAATGCACATGCATCAAAGCAAATTTCTTTGAATTTTGTCTACAATTTTTGTGGACAAGATTTCTATACAAAACTAAACTTGGAAGTATTTAAGTTTTTTTTTTTGAGATATTCGTATTATTTATCTTTTGGATTTTTACGTCATGTATGTGTAACAGTTATTTTGAGAAGTAAAACTAAGAGAGTACAGTACGTGATACACACATATGCATCATCGATGTATTCTCTATTCTATAAGCTCGGCCAGAGATGAAAAAGTTGGTACAATATAGTACTGTTTTTTAGCACTGATCGAAAGTCAAAAGATCCCAATGACTCATTTAGCAAATTTTGAGAAAAAAATGTTTCTTTTATAGAAAAACATGTCACAATTGTATTTTAAATAATCATTATTCTTAAAAATGAAAAATGAATTAAATGAGTTGATGTTTTCTGATATTTCAAGAATTGCAACTCAAATATGTGACCTTCTCCGAGAAAAGGAACTTTGTGTGTGAAAATGAAGTTTTGAGAAAAACGCATTTAAAGTTTCATAACGCATTATCACTGTGAACACACCTTTAGTTGGGAGATGCGATTTGTTTGGTATGATTAGTTATGATTGGGTGCCGACTTCTCATTTCATCTTATTCTACACCCTTTTAGGTACCAGAATCCACTCTTAAGTCCAAACCCGTTTTTTGACACACTAGGTCCCTTTTCTCGGAGAAGGTCACATTTAATAAAAACCAAAGAGAATCCTTTTGTGTACCTTTTGTAATTATAGTTTAATATTAGTTAAGATCGTTCAAAAATCGGGAGTGCCAATTTCTCGATCTAACCAAGCAATGGCCAGTTAAAGCTTCTATTTTATGACTCTCAAAGCTTTCTATTTATTTCGAGTAGTAAATAAGATTTTTCCGACTGAAATTTTGGTTTGATGGACATTGAGACTCAACAATTATTTCTACTCCTCCAGAAATGTTTGGTCTTATTAATCACCAAATTACTGGGTTTCCCATAGTAGTGCCTGATTGGCAATTTAACCGATCTGTCCCTAACTTCTCCATCTAGGGCTGATCCTATTCCATATTAGCAAACAAATTATCGAACATATATTACGTATGTTAAAGGTTAATAGAGGATCGATATGTATGTAC
Organism: Lypha dubia; assembly: GCA_947311025.1. Taxonomy (NCBI): domain Eukaryota; kingdom Metazoa; phylum Arthropoda; class Insecta; order Diptera; family Tachinidae; genus Lypha; species Lypha dubia. The sequence continues at coordinate 57,039,642 of OX371264.1, forward strand.
TCGTACATATATATACGTATGTACATATGTATAAATGAATTTTGCATACGCTTTAGTTAATTTTTTTAAAAAAAAGGGCTAAAAAATAAAAAGCGTACTAAAAATTGTACAGGTTGCCTTGAAAGTTAATACAATTTGTAAATCTAATTTTGCATCCCTGAGTTCTGCACACAAAAGCTCTTTTCACATAAAGCCCATAAAATGAATAACTCCTAATAAGTAAGATTTTGAAAAAGAGCGTAGGTATTAATTTATATTATGTATGTATATAAATTGTGGTTTGAATCTTTGGAACACAGCGATCACTATTGACTCTTTGCAACCTTAAGATATTTTTTCAAGTCATTTTGCTTGATATTTTTGTTCGGTTTGTTTTTGGTCTGACGTTGAAGTTCAATTCGTTGCTTGGATTTGTTGAATAATGAATGTTTCAAATGGTTAGACAAGACCTTGAAATAATTTTCTTTTTTTTCATGTTTTTTTTTTTCTTTTTTGTTTCCATTACTACCACTTCTATTGTTTTGTTATTGTGAGCTTTTTTTCTTTGTCTTTTTATGTATGAAATTTTATTGTTAGGAGTATTATGTTTGTTATTTTGTTTTTAAAGTGCACGATTCGTAAAATTGTTCACTTAAAATCAGTGATGCCAACTCTTGCAACATCAAAAGCACTGTGAGCCCATGGAAATAGGGTAAAAAAGGGTAAAACTGAAACAAATTTCGGGTACAAAAGCACTAACCTAATTTTGTTTTGGGTCTGGTGAATCAAAAGACAGATCTATTGCTTTTTCATGGCTTTTTGTGTGACTTTGTCAGAGTAAATCGCTTTATCGTGCATTTATATCACAATTACAAAAAATAACATATGCTTTTAGTTCATCTTTTGTTTATCCAAACCATCTTTTAAAAGCTGGATCATTTTCCCAAGCTTTTCTATATATTTGTTTTTCGATCTAAAGATAAGCCATTGTTAGATGATGAACCTTAACACATATGAACTTTAACACCCATGAAGAACTTACTTTTAATAACTGTCCAGCTTGATAATAACCAAGGCACTTTCTTGCTTAAATTTTCACAACAAACAAATCAAATTATATGTACTAATATTAAAAGTAAGATCTCTGCTAAACAAATAAATCATAAAAATTTATGCACGAATTTAAAAAAAAAGATGTTTGAGAAATTCCAGAATTCAAACTCTTAACAGTTTGCGAGTACTAATCAATATATAGATGCAAATATTACGCAGTTGGTTAAAAAAGTATTAGCTGTGTTTAATTAAAGAATAGTAGGAAAATGGTTCAGTGCCAAAAATGTTGATTCTTTAAAACGCACCTAAATGCACTGTGAGAAATTATTAAAAGCACTATAAATACCCGCTTTTCAAAAACGGGTATTTTACAAAATTTCGGGTATTGCTTAATTAAAAAAGCACCAAAAAATACCCGAAAAGCACCAAAATGGCAACGCTGCTTAAAATACACAAACGTAAAAAAAACGAAAAAAAATACTTATTTTGTTCTTTTTAATGTCATAACAACTCAACATGACACACTATATGTACGTCGACACACTCAATATACATATACTGAAGCTTAGTTGTATTATGAATAGTGTGGCCCACTGTAAAGGTTTATAAATGTTTTCTATAGCCCCTTTTTTATTTTAAAACAGCTGAGGGGGTCCCAGCTAAAACTTAGGCGTTCAAAAGAACTGCCAAAAGAATGGAGATTAAAACAAAAGGCAAACAAGTGCCGAATTCAGTTGCTTGTAATAATCTTATTTTATTTACAATTTGTTCTAGCTTATATACTAAAATTTCTTAGGTCATTGAGTGATTTCTGAATCACTCAATATTTTACAAATTCATAAATAAAAGAAAATAGAAAGTAAAGTTACAATTATCAAATATTATATTACATCTTAAATTTACATGTGCCAACAATAATGCAAGCAAACAATATTCTTTTGACCCACTTCAACATGTGTAACATTATCGCTTGTTGCGCTACACACTTAAAGTTGGTATTTATACATTGTGCATTTTGTATGGCGACATGGGTACACTACACCCTCACCCTTAAGAGAAAAATTAGGGAGGAATTTTTCTAATCAACTTCATAGTACTGTTACAATAATTCTTATGATTTACTTATATACATAATTAGTTTGAATATTTACATATGTGTATATCTTATTTTTACGTATATATGTTAGTATTTTATTCTATAATGTCTTAAATGGTTTTAAATTGTTGTTGTGGTATGTTTGTTAGTGTAAGTGGTTCTTTTATGTGTCTTGTTTGTTTATTTTTGTTACAACTGTCACAATATGATACAAATTGTTTTACCATCTTGTTCATGTTTTTCCAAATATATCGCTGTTTTAATTTAATTATTGTTTTTCTTACTCCTAAATGACCTGCGTGGGTGGTATTGTGGAATTGGTCAATTAGTTTGTATTTTAAAATGTCATCTGTTATTCTTTTTGGGGCATTATATATTAATATTTTAAGTTGAGGACTTTTATTATTTATTCTTAATTTTGCATATGCTTCTTTTAATTCTTCTTTGTTATATATATTAAATATTTTATCTTCATTTGATAGCGCTAATTCATTTATATTCTTTTTACTCATTTTAGATATCAGTTTCCTCAGTATCGAATCTAGTTTCGCTGATTTATCGCTGAATCTTGCATGCATATTATTTTCATTTTGTATATTTTTGGCATGTAACTTCTTCATAATCGAATCTTGTTTCGATGAATTATCGTTACATCCTATATTCATATCATTCTTATATTGAGTACGTGATTTCTTCATGGTCGAAACTGGTTTCGATGAATTATCATCACGTCCTATGTGCACAATATTATTTTCAATAATTATATCTTTATGTTCTATATTTTCAAATTTATTAAATTGCAATTTTTTCATATTTTTGACGTCATTAATGGATATACATTCCCATATTTGAAGTTGATCAGACTTCTGAGAATTGCATTTTTCCATACTCTTTTCTTCTACACGTGTTTCATTAAAATTGTTATTTGCCTCATTATGTTGTTTATTATTTGCCTCATTATATTCTTTATTTGTCTCTTTATTTTCTTTATATGTATGTCATTATATTTTAATTTCAAGTCATCCAAAAATTTGTTGAACCGTTCGTTGTCGTTTATATTGTTGAAATTTAATATGTCATAGTTTTTTAGTGGATCAGTATGCAGTTTAATGCCCTGTAAAATTTGTGTATCATTTGTTGTGTTTAAAATTTTAATATGTGTCATTCCGTTTTTTGGTACTATTGAATTACTTAAAAAAAAATACCGCTTTTTAATTCATTATTAAGTATTACGCAATCTTCTGTAAGGTTTAATTTCAATGGTTGTATGATTTCTGTTCGTGGTGGTATAGTTATTTTTAATGTGTCGAATGCTTTTGATTGCATTGGCAGAATTATGGTTTCATTATTGGTAAACAAAGAAATTGTGAATGTCTCGTAATCTATTTTGCATAAGTATTCTCTTAAAAGTCTCTCCCTATTATTCCGTCTGTCTCTATTTATTTTTAATTTTAATGCTTGTATGATTTCAATTAATAATATCTTGCAATATCTTAACTTGATTTATTTAATAAGAAGACTTGGTTTGTTGATGGTTAAGTAAAGAGTATGTGTACATGAATGTTGGAAGTTGTGTGTATTCGTGTGTAAGTTAAAAAATGTTAAGAAATAAATAAAAATGTATATATGTATGTATAATTATTTTATATTTTAAACTACATATATATAATAATATTCAAGAGGATTTCATTTAACTATTCATTCTTTCATTAAATTCCCATTTGTTTTTATATATTCAATTAATTAATTTGTAAGTAAAATTAACGTATGTATGTATTTATAATTCTATTTCTTTGTAGTCTTTTTTCCAATTCATTCATATTGTTTGTTGTGCTTGCTTTTTTTTTTGTTGATTTTTATATTATTTTAATGCTGTTTTAAGTTAAGTTTGTATGTATGTATAATTGTAAATTATTTAAGCAAAACTTAAAATATTGAAACTAGAGAACATCTTACATTTGTGATTTTTATAAACCAAACCCAAACGTGTTTACGTCGTTTTAGATTGTCAGTGCTTTGTTCATCTAAATTTTTGGTGTCCTTTTGACAGGCTAAGTCACGTTGATTTCCACGAGTCATGATTGGTACTTTCTATTACTAGCAAATTTCAGGTTTTGTAGGCAGGATCAGTTTTCAGGATCAGTTTTCAGATTTTGTAGGCAGGATCAGTTTTCAGATTTTGTAGGCAGGATCGGTCGGCAGGATCGGTTTTCAGATTTTGTAGGCAGGATCGGTCGGCAGGATCGGTTTTCAGATTTTGTAGGCAGGATCGGTCGGCAGGATCGCCATGTAAAGGTTTATAAATGTTTTCTATAGCCCCTTTTTTATTTTAAAACAGCTGAGGGGGTCCCAGCTAAAACTTAGGCGTTCAAAAGAACTGCCAAAAGAATGGAGATTAAAACAAAAGGCAAACAAGTGCCGAATTCAGTTGCTTGTAATAATCTTATTTTATTTACAATTTGTTCTAGCTTATATACTAAAATTTCTTAGGTCATTGAGTGATTTCTGAATCACTCAATATTTTACAAATTCATAAATAAAAGAAAATAGAAAGTAAAGTTACAATTATCAAATATTATATTACATCTTAAATTTACATGTGCCAACAATAATGCAAGCAAACAATATTCTTTTGACCCACTTCAACATGTGTAACATTATCGCTTGTTGCGCTACACACTTAAAGTTGGTATTTATACATTGTGCATTTTGTATGGCGACATGGGTACACTACACCACAGATCTTGAAAGGAATTAATTTTATACTGGAAGACCTTGAAGCCTGAAAACATTTTGATTGATTGACCTGGCTGTATATAAAAAAAAAAAAAAATTTAAGTAAAAAGTAACGGTGCACATGATCTTGCGGAGCGTTTTATAATCATGGAAAATTAATTGATAAAACAAATTCCAAAATACGAAATAATACACACTTTAAGATGAACCAAGTGCCAAGCGTGATTAGCTAATGGCCACTACTGTATATTAAGTGATATTTTAAACAACGCTTTCCGGGCCTGTTCACGGCTTCCTGGTATACTCATACTCATACATCAATTACTGCCTTAAAAACTTCTTGTAAACTTTACTAAATCAATGATAATTTTATATATAAATTTTGCAATAAGTTTTTCACATGATTTCACTCATTCAAATTTCTGTTTAATTGTTGCTGTGTATTCATAGTACGGATGTTGTTTGTTTGTCTATTTTGAATAGTGGAAGTCAGTATATGAACTCCGCATGAAATTTTAGTTTATGGGATTCGTATGAACGAACACTCAATCACACAGAATGAATCAAACAAGCAGACAAATAGACAAATTTATCAAATTTTTTTTCTCACTTTTTATTTTAGAAAACTAAAAGCACAAGGTCATTTTATGTCATATATTTTAAAGTCCGAGAACCGTGCACACATTAGATAGGGTAAGTGCTCCTAAGTTCGGCATGTCCCAGTAGTCGGCAGTTTTCAAATTTAAACTCAAATAACTAAGAATAACAGTGATAATATATTAAAGTAAGAATACATAAGCTTCACAAATACTCCCAGAATTATATATGAGAAAACAAAACTGAGCATATTTGCATAGTTTATTGAGTCCGTTGGCTTTAGTAAGTGACTCTCTTACGTGTGGTAGTGCTTATTTCTTAGTAAAAATTTAGTGGCTAAGCCGACTTTGTAAGGCATGTAAAAACGTCAATTTTAGAAAATTTGAATCGGAAAAGGTTTTAAAAGGCTGAAATCTGCTCAAATAATAGTATTACAGTGTAAATTTTTAAAAAAATTGCATTTTTCCGATATATTAAGGGATGCCGGCATTAGGAACAAAAAAATTGTTAGTTTTCCAGTAGTCGGCATTGGGGTGCCGACTACTGGGAAACAAGCCAATTCTTCCGATTTAACTCAAATTTGAGAAAATTGTTTATTCGTCAATTTGCAAACCATTGTATATATAAAAATTGAGTTTAAAACAAGTTTACCTAGTAGTCGGCATAGTTTCAAATTAGTTATTTTCAACCTGCCGACTACAGGACAATAGCTATCCTAATGTCGGCAGTAGTTTTTTGTACTAGTTTTGTTTAACTATAATGCCAAAATATGTTGAGTTTTATACTAACTAGTCTCAGATATAATTTGAATTAAAAAATTAATACCAAAAGAAAAATATTCGGAACAGCCTCTACAAGATGCACTGACTGAAAGAAGGGTAGGCGGCATTTCCATATTAGGGTCCAGTGGTTAATATGGTGTTCCACGTTCAACTTCACAAGACATGTTACATGTTCGCGTTCTTGAGGGTCCTCGAAGATTCGGCCCACAAACCATTCTATGGAATGCTGAAGAAAATTGTTAAGAAAAATGGTGTAATGATTTGGTGAAATGTGATTTTCCAACTAAAATGGACGATTTTCGGAACACAGTTCAAGAAATTATTAATAAAGACAAACGAGCCACACCATTTTTAAGCGATCGTTTCCATGTGTCCCAAAACTGGAAAAGTACTGTCACCAAAGGGATACTGCAATGTTTACACCATTATGTTTATCCGCTTCTTCATACGGTTCTTTCGGATTTTAAAATGGAAGAAACGATTAAGAACGGGTTTCGAAAGTGTGGCCTTTACCTATTTAACCCTGATAGTGCGGATTATACTAAATGTGTTATTAATCGTTAGCAGAAATAGCAAACGGTCTTAAAAATGTTAAAATGTCAGAGAAACGGATTATGATAAAGACATTTAGATTATCAACCTCATGAGCCTTAGTTTACTTGAAATAGGGATTGATTCAAATGTAGCTATTGAAGAGATTCGCTCCAGATTGGAAAAAACATTTAAAATATCTAAATTTTAGGCAACGTTACAGAGCAGTCAGGGACATACGAGTATATATTTAATGACGAAGGAGCTTTGGAAATGGAGGGCATACTAACAATATCACCGGTTCTCTTTTGTTCAACACCAACTTCTTCAAAAACAAAGCAAAGCTAAACATTTCGTGCTCCTCTCCAACCTTACAATTGCCAGCCGAACGCCTCTCACTTAGTTCTTCAATTTGTAGCTCCCTTATAATGTGATCCTATTAGCCCTTCTCCAACATGTAATTTGACTAAAAGTATTAGCTACACAAAGCTAATTAAAAACCCGGAATCATCAATATCAACATTGTTCGAAAATCATTTTTACTTCCCAAAGCAATCACCGTCCTTACAATTAAAAGCAAAATTATGGCCCCCAGTGCTCTTGCATGTAGGATCCATATACGGATGAAAAAAACTGAAACAAACTTCGCTAAAGCTGAAGGCTGAAGGATCGAAAACTGGAGAGCCAAAAAAGAAAAAGGAATCAAGCCAGTCAAATTTAAAATACCAAAGCAAAAGCAAAAATGTAGCACTTGTTCTGAAGTGTTGGATTCGGATACTGAAGATGATCAGCTAAGAAATGTTGGGTGTGATACCTGACTCAGTGGTATCACCTTAAATGCACCGAATTCAAAAATATGCAATACGATGACGTTATGGAATTAGAAAGTACCTTCCTATATTTTTTAATAGAATTAGACTCCTCGAATGCACAAATATAAGATATCTAGCTTTTACCTTTAATATATCAGTTAAGTACAAACAATGAATTCCAAGGAGTAATATATTATTTAGTATTAATATTTTTAATTTTTGGTCGAATATGAATTAATCCTTTGTTCCTGCATGATCTCATAACAAATGTAGAAGCGTTGCTAATTTATTTCATATCAATAACAGTATGATTTCTATCTCAATGTATTGTTTTCTTCACTAAAATATGATATGCCGACAATAGGAACATAACATGCCGAAAAGTGGAAAATTGGTGCCGACTATAGGCAAATGTGCTCTTTTTTACAAAATCTGTAAATTTCTCAATTTTAGTATAAAAATATTTAAATTTAACATAATTGATCTAAAACAATACAAATTAATGATTTGTATTAAATAGCTACCAATCCAACAGCTTATTCACACGTGCAAAGGCGGTAGATTTAAAAAAAGCAAAAGCCTTAAACTGCCGACTACTGGTACACTTACCCTATAGAAAAAATTAAGGAGTACATTTGTAATCTAATTAGAACATTCATACTCGTACATACAATCATCGATCGGCTTATATGAAATGTTCTAATGATGTCATAAAAAAAACACACTGTTTTATGATAATTAAAAAAAGAGAAATTTATGACTTAAATGTTCTTTCTATTCAATTCTAAAAGATGTTGGAAATAATTTTGTTTATTTTATTATCCTCAGCAAGTGCATTGAGAAATATTATGTACGTTAAACGATGAGTTTTGTATGACAAATACTTGGGGAGTTGGATTGTTTGAAGACCCTAAGCAGTCGTTATTTTCCTGGTTGCCCACTAAAATTCTAAGAAAGCCATACGCGACAAAGTATAAATTCCACGACCGATTAATTTACTATTCAAAGAAAATCAAAGCTTAAAATTTGTTTACTTCTCCAGTAATTCTTTTGATCCTGTATTGGACCATAATTTTTATATCCAAAAAGATTTAATTATCTTTCATTCTATACCAAATTTCATAGTTAGTTTTTCTTTTTTTTATACAATAAAGTGCCTGTTGATTAGATAAATTTTTTAAAGTTTAAATACATATCTGTAGACTTTAGGTAAAAAGCACTTAAGTCGAGTTAAGATGATGTTGCAAAGGTTCACATATAAATGCAGAATAAGGGTGGTGTTGGCTGACTACTAATGGTGTTTTCTTTTCTACAAAAAAAAAAAAATGGTACATCTCCATGCAGAAAGTGTACTTTGTTATTCGTTTCTTAAAAATGTTTTGATCTCTAAAAGGATGGTGTGTGATTGATTCTAAAAAATCACTCTCACTAATGGGGGAAGACATTGCACTTTTTGCCCCGTAAAAATCGACAGTGTTGATAGTGCCCTGTAAAACTTAGCTGTCAGCTGTTCCACTTTTTCATAAGTTGTGTTTTGTTCTAGTGAAATAAAAAGCTACATTATTATAGGGTTGTCAAGGCATTTTATACATGTACCTTTCAACAAGGTGCCATTTGTGTGTAGAAAAGTAAGCAATGACTTAGGGCATGGTTCCAAACCCTGGTCAGAGTGATTCAACCAACATCATTAATTTCTCTAATATGCATTAGAGTGATATTGTATTGATTGTTATCGGACTATTTAAGTGATGAAGGCGTAGCACCGGTCACTAAAAGCTGTTCCGACTGTGATTGATGCTGTTCCAAGCTAATCGCCCTCTTTCGTCGGTTAGATGAAACATCCGCGAATTAAAATAATTAATAAAATACCTGCCAATACAGCGTAACAAATTTAATGCGCTTTTAAATAGTAAAGATCTACTGATGAGTTGGTATTTAGCTACCAACGAAATGCATATAGATTAGCTAATCCATAACAAATAGTAATTTTTGAAAATATACATTCTTTGCTCGATTAAATACTATATTTTTTTTTAAATATTTCTTTGGCGATTTGAAATAATTGAAAAATTTAACACATTTTGCTTTAGAAGTCATGGTCAGACTAAACTAGTATTTCACATAATAATTGTATTAGAGAAATATCTCAAACGCCAGGCAATTAATTTTTTATTGGAAATTGCGGGAAACTTTATATCCTACGTTTGCTAAGAAATATTTTCATGATTATTTTATCTAAAATTCGCTTCCTTTAATCGTACCGCACCTTTAGTTTGATCAACAATTTTCTACAAAACAAGTGAAAAGTCTACAAATGCCTCTTTTTTTTTTTTTTTGTTAATCATTAAGATTTACTTTTATCCATTTTTTTTTTTTTTTTGAAATTCAAATGTCTGTCAGAGGTTTTTTTTTTATTTTAAATGTTTAAATATTTAAAAACAATGTAGTACTCTTGCTCATGCAGCTCCATACATATTTTACATTCGGTAACGTAGTCGTGGTCTTGTGTATGAAAAGGGGTGCTTTTTTCGTAATACTGATTTATGGCTAAAAACGAAGGAAAATGTTGAAAAACTCAGCTAAAGTTTCATTAAGCATTCGATAACATTTGGCTTTTAACAGCAGTGATGCAAAAATTAATTGCAGCAATACAATAAAAATCTACATAGATTCGAAGATTGTAAAAGAGTTAAGCCTTCTATATTTTCACCATCTATCTTCTCTACCGTATCCCTCGCCCTGAGTTACGGCACAATGCTTTGCATACGTTGGGGTCATTCCATGAATGCTGGTCATAATTAAACAACAAAAAAAAAACCATGATGTGCAGGCGCTGTGGTTTCAACAAGACGGCACAAAATGTCATAGAGCTTGTGCCACAATTAATTTATTGAAGGAAACGTTTAGTAACCGCATAATTTCTCGATTCGGACCCGTGAATTGGCCTCCAATACCATGCGATTTAACGCCGTTAAACTATTTTCTGTGGGGATATCTAATGTCGCTAGTCTACGCCGATAAGACAGAAACAATTGACTACTTTGAGGACAACATTCGCCACATTATTTCCGATATACTGCCACACATGTTTAAAAAAAGTAATCGAAAATTGGACCTCCAAATTAGACTACGTCCAAGCCAGCCATGGCCGTTATTTTCAATAAATCATATTCAAATTATAATGCCACAAGATTATCTTTCGAATGAAGTAAATTTCATGTCATTTTCAAAAATTCATTTTAGTTTTATTGCGCTTCAAAGTTCTGTACTTCTATAAAAACACCCTACTATACAAGCTATTTCCTTCAAACAATAAACCGTTTTGGAAATCACTTTATAAGTGGATTATTAATGCGATAAGCAATACTTTTTAGGACGACAACTTCCCCCCGATTTCCAAAAAAAAAATATATCTTGGAATCATACTACAATCAATTCTGATCAAACAAATAAAGAATTTGGAAAATTGGGCAATAATTGGAGGAGCTCGTGGACAACTTGGAGATGGTTGGAAGACGATTTTTTCGCTAAAATTGCAAGCAAGTCTCTCCAAACAAAAAAAGGAGAAGAATTTTGAATATCTTTTCTAAAATGATGAAGTTTTGGACGTTAAAATATTTAAAAAATACACACAATTGATGTCCTACACCTTTTTGGAAGGCGGTTAAAAAAACAAGGCTGAGGCAACCATATTCGAAAAGAAACATATGTACATACCTTGATTGTATTTGCCTTTTTTACATAAAAACTAAATAAAAATTTAAACAAAATTTGGTTAATCGCTTAATCTAACCAAATTGCTCGCTCTAATAGTGATTCGAATATTGCCAATTTACACGTTTAACAACCGATTTCGGCAAAGAGAGCTTAAATATCATCAGACAGTTTTAAGCTCTCGTGATCTTACTACCATGTGCTATAATTTTCCACCTCATTTAACATTAATTGTCTGCATATGAGCCCATTTTACATGAAAACTCGTCGTAAGTTTTCGAACATTAGACTAGAATATTTAGGGGTGCTTTTTTTCATACTTTCATCTTGACGTGTTGCTTGGCTCTTGTTGTTTATCAGCTAAATTGAAACAAACACATTCCAAGCACAAAATAAAAGCATTTGAAGTTACACAGTATCCCCCATACAAGTAAAATACGATACGATAAACATTAAAAAGCGTAACTTATATGAAACGAATTTTCAAATCGATGTGGCACTTGCTGCATTAAGCTGCAAAACAACAGTCACACACACACACACACACACATTTTTACAGAAATTACAAAAAAAAAAAAATACATTTAAAACAAAATATATTATAGCCCAGATGGATACGCACGGACAATGTTGGCTAAGAAATATTTTTCAAAAATGGGGGAACAGGGTGTTTTTGGATTTCAAATCTCCGGCAGTAACGACAACAAAAATAAAAAAGTACTAGCAGAACAACTACAACAACCAACCCTTCAATTAATGAAAAGTCAAAGAAAACATTTTTTAAATTTTTCTCTCCTCTTTGTATTGCATGTATGTATGTTGTGTGTATGCATATAATGCACAACACACACACATACTTCTAGTCCAAAATATTTTCTTTTGGTATGAAAATTCTATTGGCGAATTTAAAGGTTTTTACTTTTGCTGCTGTTGCCGCTGTAAATTTCAAATTAAAAAATAAAACAGATGCATAAAAAGCACAAGAACGAGCTTGCGTGACTACAACAACTGATTTGATAGCGAATGTTATACAAATTTATACATTAAATTCTGGTATTTCAAAATACATACTAGAGAAAAAAGCGAAAATATGCACAAAAAAAATCACCTTGAATAAGTCAAGTCATGAACGAGCATGTACGTTCATATAAATTGAAAACGGCGTAACCCAAGAGGCGTTATGTGGTCCCTTGTCTGTCCGTACTTTTTCTTTTTTATTTCTAATACTGAGTCTGAGGCTAAGAATGTAGCAGCACAATGGAAGGAATTCAAAGATGATGGGCAAATCATTTTGTATTAAAAATTTTCTAGCAGGTAATTGAAATGAGATAATCATTAATTTATAGGGTGATTAGAGCACTTCGTTTTGCTCAGTAAAATTAAGCTGGAAAAGAAAAAAAAGTAAGCTCATCTGCGAGTTATATGGGATACGGTTGGTCTAATGGTTCATCCCTAGAGTTTTTCAGACACCGATATATCTTAAAACACTTCAACGATTTATTTCAAATTTAAAGGTTCAAACACAAAGCAATTGACGTTTTGGAAGTCAGCCTAACACTCACGTCAGATTTTTTAAGGATGTCTAGTACACAAAATGTCGAAAGTATTCTGTTAGTGCACTTCACCTTATGCAATAAATGGAGGATTGTGCAAAATATTGCAATTCAGGGCCCAAATCGTTACATCCGTGAACGTACACCTCGTCACGTAAATGCCCATCAAATTAAACAGTTATTACGTGACGAGTCCCACGTTCACGGTTGGGCCTTGAAATGCTTTGGTTGAATTTTTCACCGAATATTCTTTTGGGGAGCTTACGGGCAACGAGGAAGCGTATGAATTGGCCAAGAGGGCCTCAGATGCTCCTCTTACAGGCCCAGAACCCTTCTGTGGAGTTAATTGTCGACTGTAATGACTCTAATCAAGGCGATTGACATTTCGACCGCAAAGGAAGTGTAGCTGGCGTCTTCCGGTTTAAGGCAAGCCAAGCCATTTTCATATAGTGGCACTCTTACGGTTAGTTACTGGTTTTCTTTCTGGTCACTATGGTAGTTCAGCTACCATCTTTGGAAAATTAACATAGCTGGCATGGAAGAGGATGAGACAACGGCACACATATTCTGTGAATGTATTGTCTTAAGTAATAGTAGAAGGCGTGTTTTTCACTCTGAATTTCTGTGTTCGGATGATATTAAGCGGGCTTCTCCAACCTCTGTGCTGATTTTCATAAGAAGAGTCATACAGAGCTTGATTTAATTAAGAGATACATGGCACAAAAGATCCAAAAGGTGTGACAGTGACGGTCTCTGCACCAGATCTTTCCACCTTGGGGAGCTCACACATAAACTTTAACTGACCCACTGTGCATTGTGGTATGAATATTTTGTTAGTTGGGTAGAAACTTCTATGAATAATTTGAAGCACAAATATAAACATGCAAACATACAAGAATGGATACATATTCTTACATACTTACAAACACATAAAAAAACACATGCATATTCATGGAACTCATATGAATTACTTTCGTCCTGATCATTATGGCCTTTTGTATGGCTTTTGTTCTTTCTTTCTTTTCAACTTTTATTTTGTTTTGTTTTGTTTACGGCTAAAAAAGTATCGATGCCAAGATGTGATAAGAAAAAAAAAACTAAATAAAAGGTTTCTTTTATAATTTATGTATGTATGGATGTAGCTGTATTGGAGTCAGTATATGTTAGTGTACATATTCATGTTCTTGTAGATTTTCATTTCATTCATATGTTTGTTGTTGTTGGATGTATAATATCGCTATTTCTTTATTTATAAGATTTAATTTTATTATAAGTTCTAACCTTTAGATGTTATTTATCCATACATTTTTTTATTTTCGTTTTCTTTTTAAAAATGTGCATTACAGGTATACATACTTACATACGAGTGCATACATATATAACTAACTAACCACACCCGGTCTGCTTCGTTACTCCACTGTTGGGTAGATTTGGAAAAAACAGATAATTTCTTTACATGGGCGCTATACAGCTCTCATTTCCTAGGGATAGAATATCTCTAAAATCAGCGTTACATAATATGTGCACAGCCCCTAACTAACATTTCAATAGGCCGATTATGTTGACCATAAAATTGATGAAGTGCTTTATGCTCATAATGACTTGCCGAAGTTAAATGTCCTACAACTCCATATATTTAGCTGCAAAATGCACATCTCACTGCAATCTACATAAAATTAAGAAAATCTCAATATTTTAGTTGTGCATATATGATATTGAACTTGTATGAGGAGTTCACGTCCCTCCCCTCTTAAAATTCCACGCTGTAGCTTGTAAATTCACTTAAATATCAGATTAAACTCTTCAGATAAGTATAAGTAAATTCATAATGGCTTTGTAAGGAGGGAATTTGTCATCCATTAGGATTTTGCGTTAAATTGTACTTATATTCTTACCCCGTAATTCATAAGCGATTCATAAAGTTAAAGTACACATTAAAACCGGTTTTCCCATACAAAATTCGTACATTAACGATAACTTTAATAATCGTTTATGAATTAGGGCATTAAACTCCAGTACAAAATTTTTCCAATTCAAGCACCTGCAAGGTACTGAAGAGTAGACCTTCCTATTTTTATTTTTTTTTTTTCTATAAATATAACAAATCACTGTTGTTTTGTTTTTTCTCTACATATAAATTTTTTTGTGTTATTCTCAGTTACCCATTTACCTGTTTCCTTTGCATGGTATGCATGTATGACTTTGTTAGTTTGAAAAGAAAAAAAAATCACTCAGACAAGCCATGCATTCTTTGTTCTACATCTAAGACCATGAATCATTTTGGTTGTTTGATATCAAAGAAAAGGAATTTTATTTAAAAACAAATAAATAAAAAGTATCTTATGAAACCCTTATGTTGGTACCACTTGTCAACCAGTTGAAGAAACTGGTCGTAATTTTAAACAAAAAAAAAAAAAAAACCAAATAAATATTTTTTGGGAAAAATAATAAATAAAATAAAATACTAAAAAAAATTTAGGATCAGTAAAGATTTTCAATGTTTTATTCACAATTCTTGTCGATACATGTTGTGCACACGAGTACATGCATTCATACAAATTTTTGTGATTTTTAGAAGTTCAAAACTACTTTTTCATTTTCTACGAGTATACAAAGACAACTCTCGAAAGAGTTTTTTTTAAGCAACCCGAACTAGGTTTCCTATTATAGTTCTACCGTTTGTACATTTTTTTAAATATCTTGATGTCGCAATCATCAGCAGAAAGTCTGAGAGCACTTTTTTTTAAATGTACTAAATGCTGGATGAAATAAAATCGGAAAACATTTACATGGCATTAAATTTTACCATTTTTTTACGCACACATGTAATTATTATTTGAACGAACTAAATTAATGTTTATTTTGAGAAATAAATAAATCTAGTATAGAGAGATTGATTTAAAGGCTCGATTATGGATTGCAACCGAACTTCAGTTGCGTTGCCTGCCGGCAACTGAAAATTTGTGGTTGCCAGAAAAGCTCTAAATAGAAACTAAAACTGGCAGCTCTCAGTTGCCAGTTGCTATCCATGATACAATTTTCAGCAACTGGCAACTCAAGTGGGGTTCGTTTGCCATCCATAATCGACCTATAAGAATATCACAGGTTATTTCAGGCATTAATAATTAATTTCGATTAATTCAAAACCAAAAAATTTTGAATTCAAAAAAGTGGTCGCCAGGCTTGATTTTAGAAAAAATTTAATGGGCTTATAGTGGATGTATGAATCATACAAGTTTCAGTTATGTTGGCTTGAACCCTTTGCTTTCTGGAGATAATGCTAAATCGGGCTTATTAATAGTAATTTTTATTCTGGGGTGCTACTCTGTAATTCGAATCGAAAGAAATGTCTTTCGAACTTCCATGTATATAACATGCAAGTTCGAACAGATTTCTATTCGAATCAAAATACAGAGTAACACCTCTGGAACGAAGTTTCATCATAATAATAAACTTAGCTAAATATAATTTTTGTAAATCTGCAAGTACAAAAGTCGAGAACAAATATTTATTTTTAAAATATTTTTGGGATTTTATTAAGAAGTTTGGCTTATTTTTTATTTAAATTTCAATTAAAACAAGTAAGAGTGCTATATTCGGCTGTGCCGGATATTATATATAGCCTTCACCAAGCCGTTAATGTATAATTCATTGAATGTAATACAGGATTTCCCTTTTTTATTTTTTTTTTTTAACCCGCCAATGGTGACCTATTGGTCTGTGAGCCGGTCTTGTGTTAAAAAATTCGTATAACTTTATTATCCGTTATTCTTTTTTGTTGCGATTTCGAGTTCACGACGAAACTGCTTAGTGAGCACAATTTCTGTACTATTTTTACTAACCTGGTGTGTGAGACCGTGTGTATAGCTAAGTAAAATAATCAAGGATTTTGCATATAAATGATGTACCTGGGACATCGGGTCCTTCAAGAATTGGTGCTATGAGTGTGGCCGGAAAAAAACAGAAAAACCAAGCACTCTGCCAAAAATGCAAACAATATTTCCGTCTTGAACAGGTAGTGCCATATTGCAGCAGTTGTTTACCGGAAGAAATTTAGTTTTTGAGATGTATATTTTTTTGTTATTTTTTTTTTGGAAGGATACCAATTTTTGTTCATTTTATAAAAGTTCCAATTGCCGAAAGACGTTACGTTTAAACGTTATTTTCCGTAATGAATATGTGATTTTTTTATATTTTTCCTAATTTTTAAAAATGTATTGCTAAAACATTGTTATTTTTAATGCTCTAATTAAAAACAATTTGTGAATTTTAATATTGAAATAAAAGAGCTCAAATTGATTAAATATCTTTGTTTTATCGTTATCTTCTTGCACAAAATTACAAACCAAATCCCGATCCTCCGGAACATAAGTATATAACAACAATAACAACGACAGCGATTAGGTTAACAGCAAAGTCGAATACATATACACACATATAAATTTTTATAGATTTCATATACTGACATGAAATTTCATACGCAAATACTTTTTGTTTTTACTGTAAACACTCTTTTAGCAACGACAATACCAATAATCCTAAAGTACAACGACTCATTGCTGATAAGATAAGTATTCTATTTAAAAAAAATGTTCTATAACATTAGCAAAACAGCAACAGTCAAAATAGCAACAAATAAAACACACACTTAAATATACATGAACAACATCTATCTTCTCTACTCTATCTCTCTCCCTGAGTTCCGGCACAGTGCATTGCAAACGTAGGGGTCAGCCCCTGTGTGCTGGTCCTAATTAAAAAAAAAAAAGTCATTATAAAGTGCTTTTACGGACAATTTTTTTATTAAAAAAAAATTAGAACAGATCACTACAACGAAATGAAAACGAATTGATTTGAAAAGAAAAGGTAACATAAATTATTTGTTAAAAAATCTTCTGAATGTAACAAAAATTTAACATCGTAAAGTTTTAGAACTTTCCTCAAAACTGTTGCAAACAAATATTGTTGTAAGAGCTACTTCGTTTTAAGTGTGACTCAATGTAGAGAAAAAGTCAAGATTAGGCCAATCATAAGCAATACTTCAAACATACTATGGTTGAATTATGTGAATAATGTTAAATCACACTAAATCTGTTTTAAATATGATTTGAGGTATTTATAATACACTTTTATACCCTTCACCAAAAACGGTAAGGGTATTTATAGGTTTGTCATTACGTGTGTAATATCCACAACATTTATATGAGGTCCATATTGTATATATGTTCTGAATCCTTATCTGTCCGTACGTGAAATCGATATTCCGAAGACACTAGAAGAGCAAGAGACTTGGGTGTTGGACTGAAATGTAAGGATTTTTCTTAAGATGATTCGTATTGTATTTGAATTATACAATGAGATTCTTATCAATCAGGTTTGTATTATCTGAACGCAGACTAATAATCATTAGACTTAAGGTCATGTCTGATAAAACTTTTGCTTCGCGTTGCGTTGCAGATTCGCTTTGACATCTAAGATAAAATTTAGATACTTGTATATGAAATATGTGACATAAAGCACTTTTAACGCAACGCGAAGCCAGGAGTTAGGCAACTCTCATCTTTTTGTGCGCTTTGACAATTAAATGTAAAAACTACCAGCGTTGTCAACTTGGTGCGATTCGCACCTTTTTTGGTGCTTTTCTAAATGTTTTGTGCGAAAAATATCTGAGTTGGTGCGTGGTGCGCTTTTTCTTTAATTTTGGTGCGTTTTTTTAATTTTGGGTGGCTCCAAATCATATTAAACACAATTTTTTGTTTCAGTATGAGAGAAAAAAGAATTTAGTACAAAAAATACAACTGTTTCAATACTATTTCATTCAATTTGTATACAATTTTTACATTCAATTTTACAGACCATAATAAGAGCAACCATTAATGATGTTTAAGAGGTACCAAAACACATTCACAAAAACCGTTAAACCGTCTTGTTGTTATAGATAATTTGTAACATTCCATTATAAGAAATTTGTTGTCCATTTTAGATTTTCAGAGTACATAATTGTTTTTTGTCGTAAAAGTTGTTGTCGAGTCTCTTAAAGGGCTTAGCAAAAGCAAGGTATTCTAGAGACTTGCGCTCATTGTTCGTTTTTTATAAAATGCGTAAAAGTTTATATAAAAGGTTGTAACACTAAAATTAATAAAATTTATATTTACTAAGAGAAATATTTAAAGTTAGTGTCAAGAATGGAGTCTAAAAAAGGAGATCATAAGCGAAATACAAAAGGATTTGGGAATCACAATGTGAGTTTAAGCAATGGATTCGGCCTTGACCAAATAATAACACAAAAGCAAGATGTTTTTATTGCAAATGCGATATCACGCTTAAATATCCAACCTTGTTCGGCATGCTGGAACACGGAAACACATTGCAGCTTTAACCAGCATTGTACAAAATGTTTTATTCCATTGCAAATATGATATCATGCCATTAGCAGTACAATTTGAATCCGATGTCGAAATATTATCTAGTATTGAAAAAATGTGGAGAATGATTCACTTCATGCATTGGCACAATATTATATCAACATTAGAATTTTGGACTAAAGTTAAATGTTGTAAAGACGCAAAATTAATTCAATAAAAATTTTCAATAAAAAAAATCTGAACTTGGTGCGCTTTTTGTTAAATGGCGCGTTTTTTTCTCCATTTTGGTGCCTTTTGAAATTTCAAAGTTGACAACGCTGAAAACTACCAACACTATTTATAGGTAAAGTGAATGTTGTCAAAGTTTTTATTGTGTCATACACCTTTTGCTTTACGCTTTTTCATCAAAGTTAGGAACATGACGCAAAGCGACGAAGTTGTATCTGACACGGCCTTTAATGATAAGAAGTGAAGCTTTTGCACAGCTGACTTCCAAAAAAGGAAATAAAAATTACGCCGCACTATTCTTATTAACCTAGCAAATATACGAGTAAGTTGTATTATGGAAAAAAAAATTATTATTATTTTGACTAAAAATGTTTAGCCACTGACTTTTTCATAACCTAACCTAACCTAATCTGTAGCGATCATGACGTGATATGAACTAACTTAAGTTCATCAAAGGCAAAATTTAAAATGCTCTTAGGATGGCAGTTTTTCTACTCTTCATATTTTTAAAACTCTTTCACAGAATTAAGAGAAAAAATGTTGTTAAAAAAATTCAGCAAAAAAAACAGAGAGTTACTCAAACTTTTGCTGAATAGAAAACGTTTTAACAAGATGAGTTAAGGAATTTACAAAACACTGGGAACCAGTGATGGAATTTGAGTTTTTTTGTTTTGGGCCAAATTGACATTTTAAAAGGGCCAAAATAGCTTCGAGAGGGCCAACAAAACTTTTTTGGAATATATTTGATAACAAGCTTTTTATTTAAATAAAAACAATAGTACAGTACATACAATGTAAAACTAATATAATATATATGTGTTTTATTTTATTTAGAACAAAAATTATCGACGAAAATTCATATTGTTTAAAAAAAGTGTTTTTTGTTAAGGTTATATTTAAAGCAAATATATATTTTTATATGTAGTTAAAAACATATTTTCTATGTAATTCTAATTTTCTTGTATATAATCCCCAAGATTTTAGTCCAAAGTTGCTCAATGGTGATATTACTGTTTGTAACATTTTTCTTTATTTATAATAAATATCTTTTAAAATATCTTTATCATAAGAATTACCAGAAATAGATTTAAATAAATCTTTCGAAATATGACACGGTATTTACATGAAGACGATTCCTTAAATTAGTTTTAATCATATTTTGGGTAGAAAAAAATTCTTTTTACCCATGCTGAGGAGTGTGGAATGTTAAGAAACAAATAGTGTATTTTGACATCCGACAATGATGAAAAAGCTAAAAACAAGTTAACAGCTCAGCTAACAAGTTCACCTGTAATGAATCCGCCTAGCACAAGACAGGTTTGCAAATAAAAGTAAGGAGTTTTTTCTTGACAAACAAAACAATGTTGTAAATAAAAGTATGGTTCGAAACAGGGAGAAAATTACATTGAAAATGTACTGAACGCTTTTAGTATATTTCAAACCGTTCGAACGATTTGAAGCAGTTAGTTGAATTTTGAGCTGAAAGGGCCAAAATAGATTAGAAAGTACCACAGGGCCATCAAACACTCAAAAGTGCCACAAATGGCACAATTGTGCCACATTTTCCATCACTGCTGGGAACAGTTCACGTCATATATTCTTTAAGACATCTATGTATGTATATAAGCAAAGCTAAGATATATTTTTTTATTAAGAGAGAAAGAATATTTTGTAAATTTAATATATACTCATTTTAAAATTTCTAAAACTAACAATGCGAGTTATATGCAAAAAAAAAAATTATTTTTGAATTAAATATTTTAAAGGAATTTTTAAATTTTATCTTTATAAGGAAATACATGTGGAATTTTAGTGGTGCTCACTAACACTTCTATAGTAACAGCCCACATAGATACTTATTCTAACACATTTACAATTTTAGCTCTTCCAAAGAGCACACATTCACATTATCACCCACTCTCTGCTGCATACTCTCATACACACCTATAAAATAAAATACTCTCACCACTGTCATTTGTACAGAAACCAACAATGTGGGCAAGGGTTCCCAGATTTCTTTTGAGTCGCATCCCCAAAAAGTCCCCACTAAAAATACTACTACTTTAATTTCAATTCACTTAAGTATTAACTTATGAATACTTTATTTGTACTATAGTTCATATCTAAGTATATATTTGTATATGTGTTCTAACAAATTAGTTAAGTTGAGTGATAAAATCAAAAAGTTCGGAATCCAAATTTCTTTACCGCTGTCAGAAAGAAAATTTTGGTACATGCTTTTAGAATTACACAATTTGACCATTTCTGGAGATGGATCAAAACTTTCACATCAAATTCCATTATTTTTAAAATGTATATTAATTCTCAACAGAGATTCGAGCAACTTGTACTGCATTTTGTTTCGACCGTGTTCATTGCCGAAAAACTCCTTCAACGCAAGCGTTGATCGTTGATCCGCAAAGTAAATTTAATACCAACTGTCCAAAACATATTTAAGTTGTTTGTTATTTGTATATCAAATAAATCATTCCACCTTATAAATGACATTTTTTCCACTGTGACTCATATATATATCTTGGAACTTTTTCATTTGACGGTGGTTGTAGTATTTTTATTATTGAACTAAATTTGGGTTGTCGTAATGGGTTGCAACACATGTTTGAAGAAAATTGCTTATATGTTTTGAAAATGTTGAGATTTGATGGCAAATGTTTTAGCATTTGTTTCAATAAAGTTTTTAGGTATAAAAAATAAGTCCTCTTTACTTTTAATAACAAAGTTTTAGTTACTACACTAAAAACACTTATGTACTCAAAAAACACCAATTAGAATATGTTGATATTAAAATAATAGTCTAAAAAATAAACGAAATTTTTCATCCCCGATTTGACACTGATGTGGGCTGACAACACTGATGTGGGCTGCCAATACTGGGTATTATTCTCCATATTAGTAGTATTTAGTTATTTCGCGGAAAAATATCCCCTTGGAACTGTTAACACTTTTCTCGGCATATATTGAAAATAATTTCTAAGTCGTAAATAGACAAGTAACCTTGTCTTGCCAGAGCAAAATATCCAGTAGAGCCTATTATACAAACGTAAACCCAACTCTTGTATTTTGGATTTCTGACACCACCACAACTTCGAAATTTTTAAGAAAATATACATCTACAAACAACAATTAATTAATTAGAACGGCTTGCAAATTGAAATTCTTTCTAATTCTTCAATCAAATAAAAATATCAATGTTTTCTTAGTTATTCACAAATTTGTACCGATATATAAAATATTTAAGACCAATAAAAAATAATTAAGTTATGAAAGTCGAATTGAATGATGTTTAATCAAAGAAATTTAATTGTTCTGGGCAAAGTTCTAATAAAATGAAACTGTATGAACACAGCGCATTCACATACAAATGTATTTCGTTAAAAATAAATCTATAAGTAATAGGAAAAATCTGAGGCTGGAATATTTTTTAGTGCGTCAAAGTGTCAAGAACAGCTTTGTGCTAGCTCAAAACGGAATATCAATATAAACCTGTGATCTCTTTATAAAATTATGATCAAATTAAATGGGGTCAAAAACTTCCAAAGTTTACTTAACAGAAGTTAGTTAAAAAAAATAATAAAAAAAGAAAGAAAGCATGATGATGCCTCAATTTTATTTGATTAAAATTAATAATTATGTGGCACTCCTTCTACACCAGCGTAGATAGAAATGCAAGTAACAGGAGTAACTTAAAATCTACAATCAAACAAACAAAAAAAGGTCTGCAGCTATTGATTACTCAATACTTTTCATTTGGTTACCAATGATAATCGATACTTTTAACAGTTAGTCCTTTAGTAAAACATTTAAATTTTATACAAATACAACTCTTAAATTATTGAGTAGCTAGTTTTAGTATAGTTTTCTCGAAATATTCCATACGCGGTACCAACTTCTCAATACTTTTTATTCCAAGCAAATTTTTTTTAGATCACTTCGGGAAACTATAGTCAATCCCAATCCCCCAGGGAAAATGGTCGCCGGTGAGTTTCTAATTAAATTTTTTTATTTTATTTGGAAGGATCATGTTATACAGTTAAGGCGTTTTGCCTTTTAATTAGTTATTACTATCATTTATGAATAAAGCAAATTTTTTTGCTCATTCCTGTCTATTATTTCATCCTGACATTATAAAAATTTCATATCAAAACTACGGGAGTATATAAATTTTTGACTTATGAAGAAAAAAGGATTTAAATTAAATTTACTATTAAATTTTTAATTACCAAATAATTATTTGTTTGATATTCTGGGATTTTGAGGAAATTACCTGGCAGCTCTGTCAAACATCAACACCATTCACTCACTCACACACTCCCATCACCACTCACCTCTCCCAGAATATAATAACCACCAGAAAGACTGGCTTTTCTTTCACATGCCCTAATGCCATATGAAATACTCAATACTTTATTGTGAGATTTTATCCATAAGTTTTATCATTTTCAAACACTCTTGGCGTATTCATGAAATACTTGATACTTTTTGGTGGCAGTCGTACCAAAAAGTGCCTAGTTTGTTGTATAACAAAATGTCTGCCTGGAAATTTTTAAAACTTGATGGTGCGTCGTGCCATAAAGTCTTGGGAAATGTCAAACTTAACGCTTAGTGTTAAAATTTTCGATACTTTATGGTACGTTTGAACGGGGATAGAGTGCGGTACATAAAGTATTAGATTCCTTGTAACTTGAATGCAGTCTATGAAATACTGGATACTTTTTGGTGCGCTGTCTGTATAGTCATGGCAGTGTTTTGCTGAACAGCCATACTAAGGAAACTATAGGGCCTACATTGAAAATCATTGGCATGGCTATACAGCAATGTGCGCTCGTATATGTCACACTGGTACAATCACTTACGTACAGATACACATCAGTGATGGAATTTGAGTTTTTTTGTTTTGGGCCAAATTGCCAATTTGAAAGGGCCAAAATAGCTTCGAGAGGGCCAATATATTTGATAACAAGCTTTTTATTTAAATAAAAACAAAGCATAACGTAAACAAAAATATTCATCATGGCGGCCAAAAATGTAAACAACTTTTGACAAGACCGAATTAACTTACCATATTTTTGCAGATTATTTAACGGTCAAAACACAACCCTACAAAAAACCATATTCCTTCTTGCGCACACCTGATTATTCCACCATGGTACAGTTTGTGTTGTATTTTATTTAGAACAAAAATTAACGACGAAAATTCACATTGTTTAAAAGTGTTTTTTTTAATGTTATATTTAAAGCAAATACATATTTTAATATGTAGTTAAAAAAAATATTCACCCCTATCCTGAACAAATTTTCCCTCGTAACTTTTTCCCTTCTTAATGGCAATCGTGAACAACTCCCATGAAAAAATTTTATTCAGTCCAGAATAATAACGTGAAAAAATGCTCCCATGAAAAAATTCCCCTTATCGTGAATAACTTTTTTCCCACAAGTTTTTTCACTTTTCCCTTCGATTTATTCACTTTATTTTTGATGGGGAATAGAACAAAACATGTATGTAATTCTTCATACAACTTGAATATTAAAGCTTAAAAATTTATTTAAAAAAAAATATCTAATAATAAGGTACCAACTGATGTATTGGTCAACAAAATGCAAAACAACAAGTCTATTGCCTTCGAATTTGTGAAGCTTTAATTTGTTGGAATTTTTTAGTTTTGTTGGCTTTCCAAAAGTAGCCGAACCATTTAAACACATAAAAGTTAGAATGCAATAAATAAAAGCTGCAAATAAACTATCGCTCCAACACTGAATATTTAGCTTTCCTTTTTTTAAGTTTTCTTTGAAATATATAAGTACTTCCAAGTATATTTTATAACAAAAATTTCTTTTATTTTTTATCTTCTTTCTTATTTTACATTCACAACGAATTGATAGCGGGAACAAACGTTCCCATGAAATTCACGATACCAAATTTCCCTTCATGGGGAATGAAAATTTCATGGGAACAAAAATTTCACATTTTGTTCACGATAGGGGTGATTGTAGTTAAAAAAACATATTTTCTATGTAATTCTAATTTTATTGTATATAATCCCAAGATTTTAGTTCAAAGTTCCTCAATGGTGATATTACTGTTTGTAACATTTTTCTTTGTTATAAGTTTTAAAATATCTTTATCATAACAATTACCAGAATTATATTTAATTAAATCTTTCGATTGCATTAAAGATGACACGGTATTTACATGAAGACGATTCCTTATATTGGTTTTAATCATATTTTGGGTAGAAAAAATTCTTTTTACACATGCTGAGGAGTGTAGAATGTCAAGAAACAAATAGTGTATTTTAACATCAGACAATGATGAAAAAGCTAAAAACAAGTTAACAGCTGTGCTTACAAGTTCACCTGAAAGGATTCGCCTTGGGTACTAGCACAAGACAGGTTTGCAAATAAAAGTAAGGAGTTTTTTTCTTGACAAACTAAACAATGTTGTATATAAAAGTATGGTTCGAAACTGGGAGAAAATTACATTGAAAATGTACTGAACGCATTCAGTACATTTCAAACCGTTCGAACGATTTAAATCAGTTAGTTGAATTTTGAGCTGAAAGGGCCAAAATAGATTAGAAAGTACCACAGGGCCATCAAACACTCAAAAGTGCCACAAATGGCACAATTGTGCCACATTTTCCATCACTGATACACATAGATACACATATACATTTAGATTTACGTACATATATACGAACAAATTTACTTGGATTCATATTTGCACGAAAATTTGTACGTAAGTACTTTATATCAGGGATCAACATTTTCGTTAACTTCTAATTTTCTAGTTGACTTTTCTGGTTTATGTATGCATTTAACTATTATCAAATATAATTTCTGATCAGAACTGATCATGTACTCGTATTAACTTTCCTTTTTAAAATCCAACTTAGAAATAAGGCCAAAAGTTCTATATTCCGTGTTCACAAAGGGTATCATTTACCGCAAAAATTCTCCGATTCATAATTTTCGAATATATATGTATTCACGACAGAAGCTTAATGTCGTTTACTCTATGATAGCCAATTGGTTAGGCAATCTCCAGTAGGTGCCCTGGCGCAGATTCAAACCATCCCGTTCGCGTCAAGGAAGAGGATAAGTCGCATAGTCCTATATTTGCTAAACTGTCAAGGTCCAGCAGAGTGCTAGAGACCAGAGTAGAAGTCCTTATCCTTTTTGTAGATCCATCCTTTTGGTGTGGGTTCTAATACACCAGTGTCCTATAAGCACTTAAAGGTGTAACGATGAAATTCAGGCAGTATTCTACAAACTAAGGAAACAATACGTAGAGCACTACATAAATCCTGATACCCATTTTGCTTAATATCTTTAAGTCATGATGAGTGCGAGAGAGAGAGAGAGAGCTCAGCAGAAGTTCAGTAATTTCCAATAGAGCAACTTTTCGCATTTCAGAAAATTCAGAAATTGTTTTTGTTGCACCATGTCGGAATAGTGGACGTCCTAAGTTATCACTCTCTAGTACACGTCCTGCTAGATCGAAGCCTTACATTTCTTTCTTATGACGTTCACTATTTCAGATATGCTTTTTCTACTGGGTCTTTTAAGCTTTGCAAATAAAATTAGAAGAACTCTGTAACTCTTAGCATCGCACTGGTATAATTTGTTAAAAACTAAAAAAAACTTGTTATGTGTGGGTTTTTTTCCTCTTTCGCTATTTTTGTAGCTCATAACGAGTCGTCTTTTCGTAGTGTGTATTTAATTCCATTCCACTTAATTTTGAGAACATCTGCATCGATAGGAGAAAGTCTTGCCATTACGCTATTTTGGGCAAAAAATTCCATTATTCTCCTGAAGCATCAATTAAGTAAACAATACACTGGAGCGTGCGGTTCATGGGTAACATTCATGTTAAGTCATTGGCTTAATGTTATAGATAAAGAAAGATTTTCAGCTCCGATGGTCTGTACATACAAGAAGGCCTCCAGGCGGTTATGATGATTCCAAAACAAGTTTTTTCAATTTATTGTTACTGACGCAAAGGGAGGGATTTTTTCCAATTAAATTTGAAATATTACGTGGCTTTAAACCTTAAAAGTAATATTCGTATTCGGCGAATATTGTTTCAAATATTCGTATTCGCGAATACTAAAAATTGATATTCGTAACATCACTAGCACAGATCAAGTTACAAAATAATTTTAAATTGTGTGGTTTTTTGAACTCACTACTTTTTAGTATAAAGAAGTTTGATATTCAGCCAATGGAATGATTACACAATATCAATTTTTTATTTAAATCGTGTCGCTAAGACAAATCGATCACATTAATCGTAAATTAATAGATCGCAAAACAAATACTAAAGATCTTCGTTATATATGAAAATGGTATAACTGCCTTAACGCAAGTATTGGTACATTTAAAGTTTAAAAAGTACCAAAAGGTACAATTTATGAATATGGATATCTCATCTCAAGTCCGTACTCAAGTAGTGCCACAAAAAACTCGACATCGTACAGCAAGTAGATATCGTAGATATGCGTTTGTTTGGATGTATGTACTATATATCTCTTAGTATGCACGTCGGTATGTACGTGAACATGTATGTACTATATAGGGATGTATAAATTGTATTTAAGTCTGAATAGTTGTATATATTTAAGTGTATGAAGCACACTGCTTGCTGGCTGCACGTTCTTCGTTGAATTTATTTCGTAGACGTCTTCGTTGCCAATACAGGGTCTTTTAATTGTGTGAATTTTCATGTGGACAAAGTCAGAAATAGAGTTCAACAACGAAAAAATATTGTAAAACTTGACCTAAATTTTTTTTTCTTAATTTACTTTGCATTTTTTACAATAAATAATTATTCAAATATGTATTTTTAATTATGTGCATATTGTGCATACTCAAACGGCATTAATTCAAAATACTTTTAGTCTGTGGTGCCATCTATAAAAACAGGAAAATAGTGAATTTTCGAACCATTAGTATGCAAGAAATCTGATAAAAAACTTTTAGGTAACTCAACAGTGAGGTCTTAGAGGACAAAAACTCTGAGGATGAGACCGTGGTTGGTCTCAAAATGTCATGATATCAGTTCAGCCTTTCGTGCAGTTAAAAATTTTGTCTTTATCTGTTTAATTGCTAAGCCTTTAATTCAAAAGTGTATTTTAGTTTTGCATTTTTCCCACTAAAAAATTTCAAAAATTAATTTATTGAATTATGTAATTGAAAATTTTTTATAAATAACTTTTTCTTTGTTTGCAGAATATCTAATCAGACTAGCAGAACGTATAAGTAGCGATTGCGACATCGCATAGGGAAGTATGCGTCGTCCCCTCCTATAACTACAACATTTGGGTGTACATACTTTATTGTTAGAGCTTTAAAAAAGTTCAAACACTATTATAAAAATAAATTATAATATTAATTTTTATAAAATATATTTTGAAAATAAAACAGACAACCCCTGAAGAAGTCGACATATAATCGACGAAACGTCGGGAAAATTGTAATTATATTGTTTAATTACTTGGAATATAGGCCTTATTAGCTTAATGTACACGTATGTATAAAAATTTTAGCAAAAGGATTTAAACAATTGACAATTGACGAAAAAAGGAATATCATGCAAGTGATATTTACATTACATGGGCCTGGCGCTGCCAATAGAAAAAAAAATATTTAGTATTAAGGGGTTGGCACTTTTATAATTCTCAAATTATATTTCCATGTGCCTTCCATTCCGGCAAGTCAATCAACATCATTACTTTCTCCAATATACATTAGTGAGACATTCCATTAATTGTTGTCGGACTATTTAAGGGATGAAGGCATAACACTGGTCATTAAAAAACTGTTCCGACAGCGATTGATGCTGTTCCAAGCTAATGTACACAACATCGCCCTCCTTCGTCGGTTAGCAGAAACATCGGC
Organism: Lypha dubia; assembly: GCA_947311025.1. NCBI lineage: Eukaryota > Metazoa > Arthropoda > Insecta > Diptera > Tachinidae > Lypha > Lypha dubia. Next base: position 57,069,006 of record OX371264.1, read on the forward strand.
GAAGTAAAACAATTAATAAAATGCCTGCTAATACAGCTTAACAAAGTTAATGCGTCTACTTAACACCGGAGGCGCCTCAACACTGCCATAAAAATTAACATAACGCGCAAAGCAGAGTTGTAAAAGAGTTAAGTCTTCTAAATTTTCAACATCTATCTTCTCTACACTATCGCTCTCCCTGAGTTCCGGCACAGTGCACTCCATACGTAGGGGTCATCCCCTGAGTGCTGGTCCTAAAAAAAAAAAAAAAATTCACACATACCTATACATATGTAAATTTGTATGTACGAGTATTTACAAATTTGTATGACTTTGATTTGTATGCAGGCACAGATCCAGCTTAAGCTTTCGCTAAGGAAACTTTTTATTAAGTACATAGGTATGTATATAATTTTGAAAACTCTCTTAAGTCCACTAACAATCAAACAAATCACAAGAAATTGAAAATTTTCAATTTGTGCGCGCACAGCCCCCCATTAACTAGTAACAAGACGTCGAACACGAACAAATCACACGCACAAATCAATCGTGTGTGATCACCTTTATAGAAGATCCATAAAAATAAATTGTAGGTATTCAATTGGTATTTTTAGGTGGAATGCGGGAAATATCCCTTTCTACCACTAACTGTAACGGCGCCCGTTTCTGTGTAACAACAGTTTTGTTGTTTCTAGCTTTTGGTTTTATATAAAATATTTTTTTTTTTGTTTTCTACCATTTCAGAAGAAAGTCAGGACAGATGGCAGGCTTTACTGTAGCAAACCCAAGTAAAATGAAGCAAAATTAAAAACAAACAGGCATCCAGTATGACTTTTATAGCAAGAAGAAGCATGCGAATTTCAGCAACAGAAAATGTATGAAGAAAATTACAAGAAATTCTATACAATTCTTTACTTATTTCAAAACAACAGCATGAACAATGCATACAGACAATGTTGCCAGTCAATTTTAATATTTCGTTGGAATATAAGTATAAATACATACATACATATGCACTTACATACATACATACTAAATACAAATGATTTTTTTTTCTTAGTGGATTTTAATAGTAGTTTAAAAAAACTACAAAACTCGCAAAAATGTTTACAAGACAGACTTAGGGCCAATAATTCAGTGCTGATTTATATGTCATTTATTTTTAAATGCTATTTATATACAAAAGTGAGTTTTTCAGTGCTAAATTAAGTCAAGATTAAATAGCCAGCATTGTGCATTTAAACACTACATACGTTTTACGAATTTCCATATGTTTTTGGATGCTTGTTGTTCATCTTATTTTAAACAAAGCCATTAAAAAAATTTGTGGCTGCTGGCAAGTAGCATTTAATTTTGGCTTGTTTTGTCGCTATTATCCTTTTAATCATTCTGAAATTTGCTTTTATTGTCTTAAAACAATTCAGCAGTTCTGAATTATTCTTATTTTTAGCTAAAATAAAAATATTTTTTTTATATTATTACGAATAAACGTAATTATTATCCGAACTTACATAGATGTACATATGAAAAGTAATTTTATCAGGCTCAAGATCAGTTTTACTAAATTAATGAAAATTCAAATTACTAAGAGTTATTTTTTATGTTGAAAAATATTATTATTTATATGCAATCAGTTTAGCAGAACGTATCAGTACCGATTTGAAGGCTACTACACCTCTTATAAGAGTTCAATTATCCATCTTTACAATTTTCGCAACGTGGATACTAATTGGGTAGAATATCAACTATTTAACCAAGTTTTCAACAGAAATAGAATACGAGAATTAATTTATTTCATTTTTATTCTATTTTTACACATTGAAACCAACTTTGGTTAGTACGAAATTCCCCATTGGAAATTACTAATAATCAACACAAACTCATAGTCCGTTATCTGCAAAGTATTTTACTTTGTAATTTAACTTTTTGTTGTTTTCACTCTATATTAGGGATATTCACATATTACTGTGACCCTTGTTATTTGGGTATGTAGCTCGTGCCCAAGGTGAATTATTTTTTTATATTATTAAGAATAAACGTAATTATTATTCAAACTTATATTGGCTTACAATGAGATAATAAAAAAAAAAAAAACAAGTGGCCCTCGAAATATTTCTAACTTATAGAAATTAATTTCAAAACTATTGTAAATATTTTATCGATAGTTGCAACACTGTCCGTAGTACAACTGACTGACATCCAACACACAAAAATTAAACAAAAGAGATGGAATTCATATTCAACTATACTCGTTAAATAGAATTTAAATATTGTACAATGTTACATACATACAAACATACGTACATACAAACATTCATGCTTTTAGTACTTTGGGGCTTATGCAAATGTAGAATAGCAGAGAATATTCGTATAGAATGTCTCGATAGTTGCGAAGACGGACACGTTTGGATACATACATACATACATATTTACTGGCAAGACAAAGTTCCTAGAATCGAAGAAAAAATATATGTATGTACATACATATGTAGTTGAAACAATATTCATTCATACAAACACATACATACATACAACCTCACATACAAAACTTGTGGTTTCCACCAATAACAACGTATCTCTTTTTTAAGTTTTGTGTTCGTTGTAAAAGTTAGATCCATATTATTTGAATAAAAAGACCTTATGTAGCAAAAAAAAATATATGTATACATATTTATATAAGTATATACAGCCAGAAAAAAGATTGGTTAGAAAACGGTTGTGTCAATAGAACATCAGTTGCATAGACAATATTTCAGTTACCGCTATCAATATTCTATAAATCCAACTAACATTCCATGATCATAACCATAATACCAAAATTGTAACAAACATAAGTATGTATGTAAGTATGTATGTTTGTGAGAATTTTTAAATTGGTTAGGTCAACCGAAAGCATTATTTTGCTACGACTAAATCCCAAAATTACAAGCACAACTGAATAATTGGCAATGAATATGATTTGGTTGATACTCCTAACCGATAATTCGGTTGGCATAACCAATTATAGTAAAAATAAGGACTTACTCAATATTTGTCGATTTGTCGGAGCCAAAAAATTTATTGAAACCTGCATCGAAATTTTTCGAATGATTTTCCTTGAAATGTCGGTTTATTTTATTTTTGCTTTAGTTTTTCTTGTTAAAATTAAAAAAATTTGGTTGCAAACTCATCCGCTAAAAGTGAAAAATGAACGAAAAAGCAGAAAAAAGTACCTGTTACGAAGAAGTGCCTGTTTAAGAAGAAAGTACCATATGATATAATACCTCTTAAAGAGATGCATTATTTAAGAGATTGTACGTTTTAGGCAAATGTATAATAATTAAAAAAAAAACATTTTTTATTGACACAATTGTTCCAAATATCATGGAGGAGAAAACATTTGGACCCCTTGGGTTCTTAAGGACGAGCAGTTTTTAGTTGGCTCCATGAAAAATGGCCCCAAACCAAAAATGAAAAATGGCCCTAAACGTTTGTATTGAAAACAACCATAATTCTTTTTGGGGCCATTTTTCATTTTTGGTTTGGGAACATTTTTAATTCGGTAATTTTTCATGCCGCCTTTTTAACTACATAATTAAAAAAATATTTAATTGTATAGATTAAAGTCAATAATTACTTACAAGAACGTCAAATTATGCAAAAAGTCCATTTTGATATAAAAAATGCGCATTGGTGAAAACGGTAATAAATTATTGCAATATGAGTTAATTATTGATAGATTGGCACATAATAAAAATGTGTGCATACGTAAATTAAAATCGACAAAATTTAGGTAACGATAAGGGGCTGTGCACATATTACGTAACGCTCCAAGGGGGGTTAAATATCTCTGAAAACAGCGTTACGTAATATGTGCACAGCCCCTACGTATGACTGTATGTATGTATGTACATATGTAATATTATATAAACTTACTTTTCTTTCATTTGTTGTTATTTATTATTTGTATTATTGCGTTATATTATTTTTACATTAAATTTTTTAGCACTTTCTTTTATTAAACGAAAATATTTTTATTACTTGTGCATTTGCTAAAAACAATTTTTGTTACACCACATACTGTAATTAAATCACATTTCTTATTGCTGGCAATGCTGCTCAAAATACTTCTTTCTTTTAAAATTATTTCATTCTTTTATTAACCAACTCTTTTTGTTTTCATAAGGAATACACTGCAATAAACAACAACACATTTGCTAAGCCAACATCGCGACACAGGTATTTTGTGACCGCAAGGCGAATAAATAAAAAAAACATGAATGATGATGCGGCGCATCAGATGCGCTGTCACCTTCGCAAACATGCACGTTTTTAAACGAACAACACGAATGCAAAATTAGTCAGCAGATGCTGCGCCGTCGACTTCGCAGCTTCGTCTCAAAAGCGAAAAACACAAGTTTTTCATTTTAAAAATAAACAATTATTAAAAATATTACAACCCACTTATAAATCAACTCTTAATCGATATTAATTAATGGTTTTTATACAAAATTAGCATTTTTTACTATTTTTAAATAATATTTAACCGTGACAATTAACAAAAACCGCATGCGTTGCCAAAAATTTCCGAATAATGCTGGGAACATAATTGGGACGAACGACGAATTTTTCGTTGCGAATATTCGTCGTCAAAAATCGAACACATGCATTCATATGAAAGTGAACACAGCACCGAAATCAGTAGAGCGTTACCATGCTTTTTTAGTTTTAAAATATATTAGCAAATAATGTTAATTTTTACTTTAATAAGTTCTTCTTTTTATGATGTAGAGCATTTTAGTTATATATATATAATTATTAATGATGAAATTTGCTTTTAATAGTTTTTTTTAATGTTTAATTTTATAAAGGAATTATTTTCTCTAGAGTATAAACACAATGTTTGCGGTGCGGTGCGATTTCTCGTTGCGGGAGAGAGAAGTAAACATAATACAACGGAAGACGGCGATGGCAATAAATTTACATTTTTATTAATTTATATGTGTATACATTCAAACTAGAGATGTGCAAGTGTCGTGAATTTTTCGTGTGACTCGTGACTCACGCGTGAATCACGCCATTCGTGATTACAAATTGATAAAATCACGCGTGTGTGCGTGATGGTGATTCAAAAATATAATACCGTGCGTGACCATGCGTGATTTTTTATTACAATTTATATATTTAATATGTTAAAATTTCCGTTACAAATGCAGACATTCTCTACATACATACATATCCATGTACGTACATACATATGTAGATATGAAAGTCCTTTTTGTTTTCTGTATGTTTAACCAGATAATGAAAATATCTAATGTGATATTTTATCTCATTGGTGTTATAAAATGTATGTATGTACATATCAATAAAACACTATCTTGAACCGTAGTATGTAGTATCTACATAGATACATACTCCTTTGGAAATCTTACTTTAACCTAAACCTAACAAGTCTAGTACTCCTTTCGAATTCCTTTACATATAATTAATAAATTTAAATAACCTGCCTTGGCAGACAGTGCTAGATTTTTTATATTAAGTTTATCCTTTGTATTGCTAATTTTGCGAGCTTTTTTACAAAATAAAATTTTTTAGCACCTGCTAAATCTTTTATTGCAAAATTTGTATTTCACCGTGAGCGTGCGTGCAAAATTATTCCCGTCGTCCGTGAAAGTACGTGATTAAACATATTGCGTTCGTGAGCGTGCGTGAAAAATATTTATGTTTCGTGAGCGTAATTTTACTCACGCGCACAACTCTAATTCAAACATACTTCAAAAACATTTTTTTTTGTTTACTTTATTCAAAAACTATGGCAACATCAGAAAGAGAAAGAGTATCAAAAATTGGGAGAATAAGAAAGTCCGAGATAAAGGAGAGTAATTAAAATAGAACTTAAAGTGGAATGCAGTATTGTAAAAGGCTGTGTTGCCGATTTTTGCATTATTATTGAATTTTTTTTATGCATGTACATACTTATGTATGTAATTTTCAATATTATTCCAGTACGTTGTTTTATTTATTATACCTAAGTCAAAATTTAATAGTAGTAGTGTGGTGCTTACACTACTACAACTTGCCAACTATTACCTGCCAGATCTTTAGAAGTACATACATATGTACTACTTTCGTAAACTAGTCGATGGCCCAGATAGCCAGTGCTTTGATTGATCTTATATTTAGCTATAAGTTTAATATATAAATAAATATATGTCCATATATATGTATATACATATATACCTACATATATATTCGAGTTGTCAAACGATTACAATAAATTCGATTAATCGGTCAAACAAAACCAAACTCCTGTTCAAATCATTTTAAAACGCCGATTTTTGAATAACGAATAAATCGATTAATTTATGTCAATTAATCGAACAATTTTTTTTCAGTTTGAAATGCATACGTAAAAATTTTTTAAATTTGTTTGTATGATTTCAAACAAAGCGAGTTCTTTATACCAACCAAATATGTATGTTCATGTTATACCTATTTGATGTTTGTAGTTGTTGTCGAACTGCACATAGGTACCTATTAGTTGTGCTATGTTTTAAATGAAGCGTTAACCAATTTTCAATAATGGGGTCTTTACACTCTCAGGTGAATAAGTTAGAAATACATACACTAAAAACCAAAAAGAAACAATTGCTTTATATAAATCTTACATTGGGCGCGTTCAGCAGAAAAACTTGCTACTAAACAGTTTAGATGTAGCCGCTTGTGATTTGATTAATTTTTCTGAACGATCAGCTCACCTTTTTGTCAAAAATATCAAAAAATTTTACTTTTCAATTAAAATTATTTAATTGTATTTTGAAAAATGATTTCATAATATTTAGTTGTGAATTTAAATGAATTAAAATTAAAAAAATATACCTGGGTATTATGAAATTTGATTCAAAAGTCAAACTGAACTGAAATATCGTAATTTGATAATATGTATCGTACTTTTTCTGAAAAAGTGAGCGCTCAGTCAACATGTTCGATCATCGCTCAGTAATCAAAGCGTTCAGAAGATTGTTGTGCAACACTTCTGTAGCAAACTGTGTCTGCTGAACGCACCTATTGTAAGTAGAAACTGTTATTATTGTATTCTATTTTTTTTTTAATTATTTAATTATCTTTCAGAATGATCCCGGTTTGGAAGTATATATTTTACCAAAGGGAAAAATTTTGCGTCTGAAAACCAAATTTGGGTCAAATTGACCCAAGGAGTGCAGAAGGGTTGAGATATTTAGAAAACCGTCTACGCTCACTAAAAATTTACTGAAATTTTTCATACATATGTGCATATCTCATGAGCCCACAAAAAACTCTGCACTTATTTCATATTTTTTGGATTTTATTTCATTGGGACTTAATTCATTTTTTTTAAGTGGGTATTATTTCAATATGAAACTAGTTCTAAAAATTGGAACATACATATAAACTTTTTTTTCATTCTCTTTTGGATTTATTTCATAACATTTTTTTGAACTTATTTAATATTTTTTAGGTCGCATTTCATTGGGAGTTATTTTGTACGGGTTTTAAATTCATCAGAACTCAAAATGAGTGTAATTCGATTTGTGCTGTTCGTCACGAAATCCACCGTAATTTGCTCTTTCTTATACACTACACACCACTAAAATAAAGAATAAGTGTTGAAAGCTTTAAACTTTAAAGTTTAAAGTCTGGACGCACAAACATACATATGTGTCGTATGTATATTTTAAACCAGATAATTGGAAAAATGCAAAGGCAGAGAAATGGGATAATTTGGGGAATCCACAGTTGCTTACATCAAATTTTCGAAAATACACCAGCAAATCTTTTACGATTGAGTCTCTCCTCACCCTAATGCAATTATTTGATCCCAAATTAAAAGTAGTGTAAAATCCAAAATGAATATACCAAATTGAATGTAGGAGAGCAGAGACTGCCTGACATATCTCGAAGAAATAATAAACACTTCCAAGTAATGGATGTTGCAGAAGAGCTATATAGCACACAACTACATTTTACCAAACTGCTCTGCTATTGGATGATATCCGTGTTGGGCAGTAATAATTTCCCAATTTCAATATTTTTTTAAGTCATTTAGAATCTGAAAATCTCAATTTCATTTGGAATTTTCTGAATTTCATTGAAAAATGGTTCGATTGCAGAGAGTTTAATTAAAATCAATTGACTCGCCCGACAAAGACTGTTGTCGTAAACTTTTGAAAAACGCATTTTGTATTCATAACTGCAAAATCGCTTCTGGAACTGATTTTCATAATTTTTCAATGTTTTTGATTTTGAAAAACTGCTGTAAATGTGATCAAAATCGGTTTAAGAGATATCGCTGTCAAAATTGTCCGAACAGAAAATTTTTTGTAAAACTTATTGTGAAAGTTTTTTGAATCGTTAAATTTTGCTAATTCGTTTTAACTTAAAAGGCAGCAATTTAATATATTCCCATGAATATCGGATTGATTTAACTAGAAACATTTTAAGGGGCGAAGACGTTGTATTAGAAAGGCAATTGGTGTATTGACCAGAAGCATGTTAGAAGGCATGTTTAAATAATTTAAACATGTATTTGGGCCCATACTGCTGCGATTCACACTGTCAGAGCTGTAAAACTGTGGAATCGTTAATAAGATGTAAAAACTTTAAGTTGCCATCTAAATTCTCGGGATCTGAATATAATAGCAAATTTACTGCTTTGAATTGTTATAAAACTATCCAACGGCGGAAACAAAAAAAAAACTTTCTGGAAATCAATATGACAGGAGTTTCATATGCATTTAAACTTGATAAAGTTAAATTCTTTATTTAAGTGATTGGCAGTGTACGGACAATTTCTCATATTTTAGCCTTTATAAATGAGTTGCCATGTCTAAAGATTTCGCTAATGGATATGGGAAATTTTATACATAAAAATGTATTTCGAATATAAGAAACAACTTGATTATCAGTATGATGCCATGTTGCCTGTAAGAAATAAAACTCTTAACGTGATCAAAAAGTTAATGTTTTAAAATGCAATCAAACCTTTTTTCAAAGGAGCTTTGTTTGACTATAATATTATCAGCCGTGTCACAGATTTTTCGTATGCTTTCTTTGCAAAAATCAACATTAAAAACATATTGCTTTATTGAAAGTTATTTTCCCTTTGAAATACAAAAAACTCCCATTCCGTTCAAGAAAAAAAAAATTATTTCAATCCGAAAATTTTGTTTGTAATTAATTTTCTGAAGCACCAAAATACAGAATGGATACCGTTTCCGAATGGCGTTGTTCTCTGTGACATGGCTGTATATTATGATACTCCTAAAAATAGAATTTTGTAAAAAAGTAAAGACTTTTTTGCCACCTTTCGATAGAAGAGACAAATAGAAAATGTATTTTTGTTTAGTTCCGATGGTATTTTGGGCTTAAAAAATTTCCTGGTTGAGATGATTTTTTTTTTTTATTTTTTTCATACACCGAAACAGTGGATGTCTTAGAAAGCAGCATGCGTCTCAGCATGCGTCTCAGCATGCCGGTATATCCACTGACACAAACATTTTATACAGACATGGACACACAAACCTATAAACTTTCTTATGCATCCATTGTTGTTGATATCCTGTCAGAATGTTTGTATCAGCGTGTGTAAGAGAGTTTGCATGTGTATTAAAGCATTTGTATGGGACCCAGAAGAAAAGTTTCTTTTAAATTTTGTTGCTCTGCTTAGTTCAGCAGTTTTTTGTTTGTAAATTCCTATTGTTGCTGTCGTTGTTGTTGTTGTTGAATTTTTGCTGTTGCTTTAGTTGAAAAATTTAAGTTCTTATGCGGCATTTAAAGATCTTAAAGACTTAAAGTTTTCGCATGTCATAAGAAGAATAAAAAACTGATTTTTCTGGCTAAAAACTTAAAAATTAATAGAAATTTAAGGAACTTCATGAAACAAGTGGAATTTTTTTTTTCACTTTGTACACTTTTAGGTCTAAATCAGTCCGTTCATTTTTACTGGCAACTTAAGCTTAAAATAGTTACAACTTTCGTACTTTTTCTTAGTTCATAATATATTTTTTTGGAGTAGTTTTTTATGATTTTCCTGCATTTAATATGAAATTATTTTGAACCTTTGATTTTTATTTCATTTGAAATGAAAAAGGATGCAGGGTAATTTATTATCAGTGTATCTGTGTGTGTGTTTGGTGTATAAAAATAAGGAATCACAGGAAGAGTCTGTCTTGTTCATTTTATTCGTTAATAATTTAAAAAAAAATAGTATTTCTTGTTCTAGCAAAAATTTAATTCAAAATTTAAGCATTCATATACACAAATTGAATGGATTTGTGTGTGTGCATGTGTGTACATAATATCTTGAGTAGGTACTATTTGATAACATTTCAAAATATACATTGTCAGGATATGTTGAATTTTATATGACTTTAGTTTTTGTATTTGTTGTTGGTTTTTGCGACATATTTTTAACGACAATTTTCAAAAATTTTCTTAGTTCTTTAAGCTGGTTTTGTGCGCTTTGAGGCAGCTGTTAGTAAATATATTTTAGAAAGGGAAGAACAAGTTATAGGTATTAAAAATTATCGATAACTTGTTGATAATATTTAATAAACTTTATTTGAATATAAAAAATATGTTTATAATCATTTGGGAATAAGATTGATATAATAAAATAAAACAAACGTCTAGATTTCATTGGTCCCACATAGTGGTTCAGAAAGCGAATTCGTTGGTCAATACCAAAAGGTTTTTTTTTCATCGACAATAATTCCATTTAATATTTAAGCCAATGTAGTAAAAAAAATTCCGTTAAAATATTTGTATATGTGGGCGTGCCACTTAGTACTTTCTTATGTTACGTAACTTTTTGTAAAGCTATAATATTACAAAAAGTAGAATTTTTTAATATATTTGGACACATTTGGTAATTTTTAATCTACTCTTATAATAAATGCAGCCAAAATTTAGTTATTAAGAAAAAGGATATACCTATGAGATTTATTTATGTCCTTGCAGCGAATAAATTAAAATTTGCTACCGATCAAATGTGCATAATTTAAGACATTTTTATTAATTTTTAATCTATTCTAATAATAAATTCAGCCAAAATTTAGTTATTTAGAAAAAGGACATATGAAAGACAGTCATGTCCTTGCAGCGAATCAACCGAAATTCCTAAGAGATCTAAGACGCATTATTTTAGACATTTTTATAAATTTTTAATCTATTCTAATAATAAATTTAGCTAAAATTTAGTTATTGAGAAAAAGGATATATGAGAGATAGTCATGTCCTTGCAGCGAATCAACCGAAATTCCTAAGAGATCTAAGACGCATAATTTCAGACATTTTTATAAATTTTTAATCTATTTATTTATTTGTTTGGTATTATAAAGGCCCCTATTATAATAATAATCTATTCTAATAATAAATGCAGCCAAAATTTAACTATGTATTAAGAAAAAGTATCTATGAGATATATTTATGTCCTTGCAGCGAATCAATTCAAATTTGCTACCGATCAGAGGCGCATAGTTTTAGACATTTTTATAAATTTTTGATCTATGCTAATAATAAATTTAGCTAAAATTTAGTTATTGAGAAAAAGGATATATGAGAGATAGTCATGTCCTTGCAGCGAATCAACCGAAATTCCTAACAGATCTAAGACGCGTTATTTTAGACATTTTTATAAATTTTTTTAATCTATTTATTTATTTATTTGGTATTATAAAGGCCCCTATTATAATAATAGTCTATTCTAATAATAAATGCAGCCAAAATTTAACTATGTATTAAGAAAAAGTATCTATGAGATATATTTATGTCCTTGCAGCGAATAAATTAAAATTTGCTACCGATCAAATGTGCATAATTTAAGACATTTTTATTAATTTTTAATCTATTCTAATAATAAATACAGCCAAAATTTAGTTATTTAGAAAAAGGACATATGAAAGACAGTCATGTCCTTGCAGCGAATCAACCGAAATTCTTAAGAGATCTAAGACGCATTATTTTAGACATTTTTATAAATTTTTAATCTATTCTAATAATAAATACAGCCAAAATTTATTTATTTAGAAAAAGGTTATATGAAAGACAGTCATGTCCTTGCAGCGAATCAACCGAAATTCATAACAGATCTAAGACGCGTTATTTTAGACATTTTTATAAATTTTTAATATATTTATTTATTTATTTGGTATTATAAAGGCCCCTATTATAATAATAATCTATTCTAATAATAAATGCAGCCAAAATTTAACTATTAAGAAAAAGGATATATGAGAGTTATTTATGTCCTTGCAGCGAATAAATTAAAATTTGCTACCGATCAGAGGTTCATAATTTTAGACATTTTTAATAATTTTTAATCTGATCTAATAATAAATTTAGCTAAAATTTAGTTATTAAGAAAAAGGATATATGAGAGATAGTCATGTCCTTGCAGCGAATCAACCGAAATTCCTAAGAGATCTAAGACGCATTATTTTAGACATTTTTATAAATTTTTAATCTATGCTAATAATAAATTTAGCTAAAATTTAGTTATTTAGAAAAAGGACATATGAAAAACAGTCATGTCCTTGCAGCGAATCAACCGAAATTCCTAACAGATCTAAGACGCATTATTTTAGACATTTTTATAAATTTTTAACCTATTCTAATAATAAATACAGCTAAAATTTAGTTATTTAGAAAAAGGACAGTCATGTCCTTGCAGCGAATCAACCGAAATTCATAACAGATCTAAGACGCGTTATTTTAGACATTTTTATAAATTTTTAATCTATTCTAATAATAAATTCAGCTAAAATTTAGTTATTAAGAAAAAGGATATATGTATGAGAGATAGTCATATCCTTGCAGTAAATCAAATAAAATTTTCTACCGACCAGAGGCGCATATATTTGGACACATTTGGTAATTTTGAGTCTGTTCTATTAATAAATGCAGCTAAAATTTAGATATTAAGAAAAAGGATATATGAGTGATATTTATGTCCTTGCAACGAATCATAAAAAATTCGAAACAGATATAAGACACATAATTTTAGACATTTTTAATAATTTTCAGCTCAACCTAATAATAAATCTAGCTAAAATTTATTTATGGAGAAAAAGGATATATGAGAGATAATCATGTCCTTGCAGCAAATCAACCGAAATTCGCAACCTATTTGCGGCGCATAATTTTAGACATTTTTATTATTTTTTAAACTATGTATTCTAATAATAAATGCAGCCAAAATTTAACAATAAAGAAAAAGGATATATGAGAGTTATTTATGTCCTTGCAGCGAATCAAACTAAATTCGTAACAGATCTAAGAGCCATAATATTAAACATTTTCAATAATTTTTAATCTGATCTAATAATAAATTTAGATAAAATTTTGTTATTGAAAAAAAGGATATATGAGAGATTGTCATGTCCTTGCAGCGAATTAATACGCCTTGAAATTAATTAATTTAAAATTTTTCATGTATCCGTTAACTTATTGTGCTGTTGTTCCTGCATATATTGATTGTTATATTTTTAATTTTTAATATCCACTTTTACAAAAAAAAAAAAGAAGAGAGGTGTCTTAGGACACCCGGTTATAGCTTTGCTCATTTTTTTTTTATAAGGAACGAAGGCGAATAAGAAGAAGTAAGTATGTCCATACATACATATGTATGTACACATAATATTTTCGGTTTTTTGTTAAAGTTGAAATCAAAATAAAAAAAAGAAATTTCGTTTCTTGCAAGGCGAATATGATGTAAATTTGCCAAATTGTGGTGGTTTTTTACTTGCATACACACATATGTACATATACATACATATATATACATACTTGTTATTGTTTTGTTTTTGTTATTGCGGTTGAATGTGAGTAACACACTATATATGTACATACATATTTTCTCGTCTTGATTTTAAAAAACAACAACAAAGTCGCTTTTAAAGGATGAGCTAATCAAAACAAAAAAAGAAAAACATAACGGGAATAGTGTCGATTATTTATCTTACGAAAAATAAAATTCAACCCCTACTGCGCCATAAATAGCAAAGCTATAAAAAAAAAACAGCGCAAAAAGGAACAATTTTCAAAAAATGTGCTCATTGCGTTGATTTATTCCGAATTTAATTACAGATTTAACAATTTTTAATTCATTTTTGGCATCTTTTTGTGATATCCACTATTATTATTTTTCATGATTTGTTCTATAAAGCAAAATTTTGCTTGTTTTCTACTACAACGCAAATTTGCGTCAGTTTTGGTCATCTTATGACATCTTACACAACGTTTAGAGCATAAAACGCTGCTAAAGGTCCTTAATTTAAGTTCAGCAATGAGATATGGTTGAAAAATGTATTTAAAATTAAATAAACAAATACTGAACACTAATTCTATTCTTTTTAAATACATTTGTCGTTATCGCTCTGTTGTTCTCCTCATTGATGTGCAAATGTGCGCTGCTTTGGAGATATCTGCTCCAAATATTAAAAGTAAACATATGAATTCGTATGAGTTGCCGCCCACCCTCAAGCAAATAATTTTATAATTTCTGCGAATTTAAATAAAAAACTATAGTCACTTGAATTTTATGTTAAAAACTTGGAAATATTCTATTGGTTCCGCTGTTTACTTGACAGACGCATGTGAATGTACTCGCATGTTCATGCATATGCATGTATGAATGCGAGAATGAATTCATCCTCTATGCAGTCATATTTAACACCATTCAATTGCCTGTAAGTACTTCTGTGCGAAGCCTAATGTATTTATTGTCGCACTTCCATCTCACTCATCATTCTTCATTTCCTAGAAAGCAATTAGAAAGCAATTTATTTTTCAATTGACTTTTTTCTACAGACAGCAAATTAAAAAAAAAAGAGGAACAACTACAACAAACATTTGTTGCACTTAATGTTAAAGAAGAATAAAAAATGCAACACTAAAAGAGTGAAAAAAATGTATATACGAATATATTTTGTATTTAAAACAAACGAGGTGAGACTAAAAAGGTGAATACATATTTGATAAATTAACTGCATTGATTTACCGCACAGCCTTTCTCTGAACAAATTGAGTAGCGCATTAAAAAAAAAACTATGATGACGTTTCACAGTCCATCAATTACTTTTATCTAATTTTGAGTTTTATCTTCCGGAACATGTAAAAAACCGATTTTGAAAAAAACTAGATACGACCTTTCTACATTATGCCATCGATATGTACTTCATGTGAAGTAAAAAATAAAAATGGCTCCATGAAAAATGGCCCCAATGAAAAATGGCCCCAAACCAAAAATGAAAAATGGCCCCAAACTTTTGTATTGAAAACAACAACACGAAATTTGGGGCCATTTTTCCTATTTTTTGGGGCCATTTTTCATTTTTCGTGAAATGAAAAATGGCCCCAAACCAAAAATGAAAAATGGCCCCAAAATAGTGTGAATGATATAAATACCACAAAAAACTCTTTAACATCAAATAATGCGTTTTCAAAACATGTATTATTATTAAACTGCGACGTTGCTCGAAATTATATGGAGTAGAGTTACCTTGAGCCCCGCCGAGGAGCCTAGAATGCAAAAAGCCGTTAGTAAGCTGTGGGCGCTGTGAGCCAACATGGAGAAAAAAGTGGCTGCGCCCAACAATTGCCCAAATAATTTAAGATTTGCTGCAGTGCATTGGGGTGCTACGTCAAAATAAAATTACTTACGTATGTAATGCAATGCAGAAAATCTTTACTAAATATCGCCGTGTCGGGAAATACCATGGTGGAGAAAATCCCTAAGCCCGGCCATAGGCCGGCTATGCAAGGGATCTTTAGTAAGCAACTCAATTTTTTTGAAAATAATCCAATATTTTAAAATATTTGAATTTTATTACCAAAGTTTTTCCGCGTAGCAGGCCTCCGGCCGGGCTTAGTGATTTTCTCCACCATGGTATTTCCCGACACGGCGATATTTAGTAAAGATTTTCTGCATTGCATTGGGGTGCTAGGTCACAATAAAATTAGGTACGTATGTAATGCAATGCAGAAAATCTTTACTAAATATCGCCGTGTCGGGAAATACCATGGTGGAGAAAATCCCTAAGCCCGGCCGTAGGCCGGCTATGCAAGGAATCTTTAGTAAGCAACTCCATTTTTTGAAAATAATCCAATATTTGAAAATATTTGAATTTTATTACTAAAGTTTTTCCGCCATGGTATTTCCCGACACGGCGATATTTAGTAAAGATTTTCTGCATTGCAATACATACGTACCTAATTTTATTGTGACCTAGCACCCCAATGCACTGCAGCAAATCTGGGGACTTAAATTATTTGGGCAATTGTTGGGCGCAGCCACTTTTTTCTTCATGTTGGCTCACAGCGGCAGTAGCTTACTAACGGGTTTTTGCATTCTAGGCCCCTCGACGGGGCTCAAGGTAGCTCTACTCCATATAATTTCGAGCAACGTCGCAGTTTAATAATAATACATGTTTTGAAAATGCATTACTTGATGTAATGAGTTTTTTGTGGTATTTATATAGCATTTACACTATTTTGGGGCCATTTTTCATTTTTGTTTGGGGCCATTTTTCATTTTTCGTTAAATGAAAAATGGCCCCAAACAAAAATGAAAAATTGCCCCAAATTAGGAAAAATCACCCCAAATTCGAAAAATAAAAATGAAAAATGGCCCCAAAAATAAGAAAAATGGCCCCAAAAATAATTATTGTTGTTTTCAATGTAAAAAGTTTGGGGCCATTTTTCATTGGGGCCATTTTTCCTATTTGAGGAATAATGGCCCCAATGAAAAATGGACCCAAACTAAAAAATGAAAAATGGCCCCAAACTAAAAAATGAAAAATGGCCCCAAACTGAAAAATGAAAAATGGCCCCAAACAAAAATGAAAAATGGCCCCAAATTAGGAAAAATCACCCCAAATTCGAAAAATAAAAATGAAAAATGGCCCCAAAAATAGGAAAAATGGCCCCAAAAATAATTATTGTTGTTTTCAATGTAAAAAGTTTGGGGCCATTTTTCATTTTTCAGTTTGGGTCCATTTTTCATTGGGGCCATTATTCCTCAAATAGGAAAAATGGCCCCAATGAAAAATGGCCCCAAACTTTTTACATTGAAAACAACAATAATTATTTTTGGGGCCATTTTTCTTATTTTTGGGGCCATTTTTCATTTTTGGTTTGGGGCCATTTTTCATTTTTCAGTTTGGGGCCATTTTTCATTTTTTAGTTTGGGGCCATTTTTCATTGGGGCCATTTTTCATGGAGCCATAAAAATATGTATACTTTTAGGATTGTCAGTGAAACAAGCTTTAAAAGTGAGCTTGGCAAGTAAAAAGAAAATACATAATAAATGGAATCTGAAGACTGTAAATCAAAATCGATCAGAATTAAATTACGAAATTGGAACCGTTGCGATCGGAATGTGTGACTTGTCCGTATTCGTTATGGATTATCTAATCTATGTATATGCTGCATTTCATTGGTTGCCAAATAAAATAATATATTTTATAAAAGGTAAGCTCATTTTTTGTTTTACCTTGCAAATATAAGGTTTTCCAATACGGATGATATGATTCTGAAGTGACGTTTCGGCCATTTGTAATATGCCATGATCTGTCATTGTATTCAGTAGTGTTTACAATTTCATCATGGAGAGATAAACACAAGAACAACGTTTACAAATTATTTTCAGTTTTGTTATCAAAATAATCGTTCTCCAGTTGTAACTTTTCGTGCGCTTTTGCCATTTTATGGTCGTAATAATCGCCCAAGTGTCCTCGCTATTTGTCGAAGTGTTGTATATGTTCAAGTACCAATAAGAGAAAGAACCGCTCGAAGTAATGCAAAAATTGCTGCCGTTCAGACGTTCTCAACAGTTGGGACTGTCTCAAACCACAACCTGGCGGATGTTGAGAAAGGATTTGGTTTTGTATCCGTATAAAATTGTTCTCACTCAAGAAGTGAAGCCATTGGACCACCGTAAACGTCGTGAATTTGCTGATTTTGCCACACAGAAAATGCATTAATTGAATTATTGCGAGAAAAGTTTGGAGATTCGATTATTTCAAGAATTTGTGATATTGGATGGCCTCCAAGAAATTGTCATTTAACACCATTAGACTATTTCTTGTGGGGTTATTTGAGGTCCCTGGTCTTTCGAAATAAACCAGACTCTCTTACAAGCCTTACAAGTCAATATTGAACGTGCCATTCATGACATACGACTTGATTTAGTGGAAAAAGTGCTCGAAAATTGGGTTCATCGAATTCGTTCCTGCAGAAGATGTCGTGGAGGCCATTTGAATGACGTTTTATTTCGAACTTAATTGTATCGAATTGCACTTCACATTAAATAAAAAACTTTTGAATTTCCTTAACAATAAGAGGGGTTTTTTTAAGAAATCATATCATTCTTATTGGAAAACCCTTTACTTTTATTGTCGACCAAAGGTTGGTTGTATAAAGATTCATATTGAATAAAAATTATTTGTTGTGTTTGCTTTAGTAAATCTCCATTCGCACAAAAACATAAATGTGAAAATAAGGGCAAGTTCCTATCCAAAAAATTTCGGCCGTAAAAAGTACTGAGATCAAAATAAGGACCAAGTTCTTGATACGTACAATTCCATCTCATTTCTAGGCAACCTGTAAGCTTGGCAAAATTTTTTGCCTTTATAATATGGGAAAGAATTCTTGTAAAAATTCTGTGTACTAAATTTCAGCTTTCTAGCTATACTGGAAGTGCCCCATACAAAGAAGGGGCACCCAGGTCCCCTGGAAGGAAAGTGCCCGTTTTCAGATTTTTCTGGTTAATTTCACACCAAGACCTACCTGTGTACCAAGTTTCAGCCCTCTAGCTTTACTGGAAGTGCCCAATAATATTGATGAGTCAGTGAGTCGTGAGTATGGACTTTTCACACCTTAATATCTCGGGAAGCTTTTACGGTAGAACTTTCAAAAACTGCTCGAATGGTTTCGTGTAAATATACACACTGTGTGGCCGAACTTGGCCTGGCGCACTGCCGTGCGCCTAGATTCTTGCTTCAGAGTTTGTGTGTAAGTTTAATTCAAAATGAAATAACTTTTCATACTGACCTCACTCATATGGTTGTTGTATGCATATTTCACATTTCTACAACAACGTTCACACATCAAACTCCAATTCTACATTCTACATATGTTGGGACAAATTTGAAGTGCATGATTGATAAAAATAAAATTCATCTCATGAGATGTGCAAGCTTATACATATTGAGAGAAGACAAAAAAAAATTGACAAAACAAAATAACAAGGATAAAATACTTAAACACTTAAAATAACATAAAATATATGAATCTAAGTTAAAAGTAATTGTATTTACTTCGGAATCTTTAGATTTATTACTGAACAACTACAAAGATTATTTGGTTGTAAACAAAATTTCTAGAAAATTGGAATAAAAAAAAATAAAACATAAAAAATAATTTATATGATGAAATAAACATTTAACAGGAAAAGAAAGAAGCAAACAATATACAAGTGTGGAAATTTTATCCTTGAAAGAAGAACTTCAAAAGAGATGCTTAAACAAATATTACAATTAATCATGCCCCGGATATTTAAACGTTTTTAAATCAAATAAATCAAACTTTTTTTCATTTACCTGGAAATTTAACAATAAAATAAGTTTGCGCGTATCAAAAAGACCGATAATAGAAAAACTATAGGGTGTTTTAAATAGTGGTAGAGAACTTTGAAATGGAATAAAATAATAGATGCATTTTTTACTTTCTTCGAAAGATAATCTTCCAACATTATAGTTTAAATATTACCGCGGCGGTCGGTCGTAGTCTAAACTGGAGGTCCAATTTTCGATTGCTTTTTCCTACAAATTGTGGCAGTATATCGCAAATAACGTGGGGAATGTTGTCCTCCAAATGGTCAATCGTTTCTGTGTTAACAGCATAGACTAGCGGCTTCAGTTATCCCCACAGAAAATAGTCTAGCGGCGTTAAATCGCATGATCTTGGTGGCCAATTCACGGATCCGAGCCGGGAAACTATGAGGTTACCAAACGTTTCCTTCAATAAATCAATTGTGGCACGAGCTGTGTGACTAGTTGCGCCGTCTTATTGAAATCAAAGCTCCTGCACATCATGGTTGTTCAATTGGTGAACGAAAAAGTCAGTAATCATGACTCTATAGCGATCACCATTGACTGTAACGTTCTGACCAGCATCGTTTTTAAAGAAGTACGGACCAATTTTCCGCTGACAAAATGGCCGCCAGTTAAAAAAGTGTTGCCAACTTCAAGTTCTAAATCTCTATAAAAAACATCCTATAATTGAGTATTCAATTAAACGATGGATTAATTGATTGGAGATTACTTAATCAGTTGTTTCTTATTAATCGATTAAGCGCCATATTTAAAACATCAACAAAATATATTTTAATTTCCAATAAAAAACGAAAAATATAAGTAAAAATAGTAAAAGTGAGTAGTTACAGTTAACTCAAAATCAAAAGGGAAAAACCGTTGACGTATTTAGAAAATATACCTCAATTGGAGATAGAAAAAAAAAACACAGGAAACAAGCAATTTTTTCCCTTTTGTTGACCAGTGTAAATGTGAACATAGCTTTAGTGTGACCGTAAAACAATTTCTTTGTTGATATGAAAATATTTTATTCAAACATTTAAGGCAAATGTTATCCACCCCCAGGGCTGGGCAGTATTTGAAATACATGTGTTTGAAATACCTATTTAAAATACAAATACGTATTTTGTATGTATTTTAAATACATTACCTGAAAGTATTCTGTATTTTGTATTTTAAACACATGTCCTGCAAGTATTTTGTATTTTGTATTTTCAATATATACAATAAATAGAAGTAGTTTGTATTTTGTATTTTAAATACATACAAAAAATGGCAGTATTTTGTATTTTAAAAACATAGTTAACAAAATATATTTTGTCAGTTTATTGATGGTTGTTTGCATTTTAATCTATTTATAATGTATCATTCGTCAAAGCAATAACCAAAAACTAGAATCGCTAAAAAACGTAACTATACAAATTCATAGAGTTGGCATCACCGCAATTCAGTTGTCAATTCTAAAGCATTTTTTCACAATGCGATTTTATTTTGCAGGTAGTACTATTACGACAACAAGTTTAACAATAAAAAAAAAAACATGGTTCTTTTTGCGTTGGGAGATTGAGCTGTCAACATAAGGGGTCAATTCCACGTGTGACTTACACGACAAATTCCAAAACTTTTGTCATATTTGATAAAATTTCTGGTACAATCATAATTTTTTTAATTTTTTCGTTTTAAGAAATAACATCTACACGAACATACGTATTAATTCATGCACTTTGATTTTTGATTTGCGATTACATATTTTTAATTTTAATATAATTAATTAGTTGTGACTTACACGACATCAAATCCATTGATTTCAGGGTAATAAAAGATAGTTTAAAAATTCTGTTAATTGTGTAGTCCGATTCCTTTTAAACTGCACCAAAAGTATTTGAGAAATAGTAGTGAAATTTATTTTATTTTTCACAAAAAATAGTTTTTTTCGCGTGACTTACACGACATACTTACACGACACTAAATAATATGTAGAGTTAAAGTTAAAGTTTAAAGTTAAGATTATACAGTTTTTGATTAATTTAATTTTTGGAATTACAAATAAATTTATTTTTGCGCTTCAACTCTTTTTTGAAGATGTGCAGTTACATTAAAATGAGTTAAAAAGTTAAAAGAGTTTTACTTTGTTGTGTACTTTTGTATGGAATTCACCAAGGGCCTCTCACTAGCAAGAATTGTGTGAGCCTGTGTTAGTAACACCACCTGTAAAGTGAAATCATCTTCAGGGCTGGGCAGTATTTGAAATACATGTATTTGAAATACGTATTTAAAATACAAATACATATTTTGTATTTTAAATACATACATGACGTGGAAGTATTTTGTATTTTGTATTTTAAATACATACATGATGTGTAAGTATTTTGTATTTTAAATACATGACCAGCAAGTATTTTGTATTTTGTATTTTAAATACCGCAAACCATGTATTTTGCCCAACTCTGCCCACCCCAATGTGACCGTACCTTTAAGCACATAAGAGTACATAATTCTTGAGGTTGTAAGTCATATTTTGTTTGCTTTGTAAGCAACTCTTTAAACACTTAAGCCAATACACTATTACTACGTTATTACATAATAGTAAATTTCTAATTTTAAATTAATCCAACAGTTAATCGAGTAGCAATTAACTACATCGAACGATTTAAATGTTCATCTTTGGATTATTTATGTTAAATATTTATTTACTATCGATTGTTGTTTCAACTTTATAACTATTCAAAAGTTGGAACACTTCTATATGGTCCGTGTTATCTGCTGCTTTACTTTTTGCTAGAATTTTCATATAAGAAATTGTCCGTTATTCGGAACTTCTTACCGCGAAAGTTTCACTGTGCATTGCACAGTGTTCCATTAAATGAATTATTATTGACATATTTTTAAACATCCTAAATAAGCATACAAATTTGTGCATGCGTATTTGTATGTACGTCCTTGATTCATCATACATTTAAATATATATGTATGTATGTACAATAAAATTCTCTTAGAAATTAAATTCTTTTGGACTTTTTAATTTAATTCATATGCCATCTAAATTTCCGAAACAATTTTTCAAATCTAACACATTTAATTTATTTTTGCTAAAAAAATTTAATTTTTTATTCTTTCTCACATTTGTTTTTACTTCTCTTCCCTTCTAACTGGAGACAACTTTTCCAGCAAATAAACACAAAACTTTCTTTCGTACCTTTTTGTTCGCCTTAATATTTTTTTGTGTTTTTTTACATTTTCCAACTTAGTTACTTTTACTTTGCCGGAATGAAAAATTGCTCATTCGGGAATTTGATTTTAACATGATAAGAAATCAGCCTTGCTGTATGGCTCGTATCGTACGTTACGTAAGGGATGCAACTTACATTCGATAAATGTGTACAAACAAGGTACACTTGCTTTGGCAAATGATGCTTAAAAGAATTGATTGAAAAAATTATAAAGAAATATTTGGGACACTTTTTAGGTTCAGTCGGTTTTAGTGCCACCTAAGCACTAATCCCGTATGCAAAAATAATTATAAAAGTTAAAGTATACATTAAAATTAAATGACGTGAATCTAATTGACAAAAATTTCGATTTATTACAATTGCAAAAGAATAATTTAATGAAATCATATGTTTACAGCACTGCTTTCTCGTCACAGCCAAACAGCCAAACAGAGTAACAATGGTTACTATTCTTTTTTTTTAATTTTTCTACTCAAACTGGCTGACTAGCTGGTTGCCAGAATGTGTTGCAGATGAAATTTTATTCCAAGAATAATAAAAACATACGCACACACAATTCGTTTACACATGCCAGTAAATAATAATAAGAAGAAGAAGTAAAATATAAATAAATAAAAATAATAATGAAAAATAGAAACGAAAAATAAACAAACTAAAAATTAAGAAAACCTCCGTAAGCACAATTATTTTGTTTCTTTCTTCTTACTACTTTAAGAAGGGAGCGTGGACATGGAGCCAGGGGACATTTAAATTTTATGTATGAGAAGGACAACAATCGAAACTTATTGTATTCATGGCAAATGGCAAACAGGTTACAACCAACCGAATTATTCACATGCTGCCTCTGAAAATGTCCAGGACTAAATTGCGTATCTGTGCTGCGCACTCATGTGTTGTATAAAATTTAATCACTAATTTGTAGTATAATAAATAAAAATAGCTACGAAAATTACTTTTTTCCACATCCAGTCGCCTAAAAGTCAAACACCCTCCATCCCATTTGTTGTTACCTTCCTTCATCGGTAAATTACTTTTAGTTACAAGAAATTGGCTCAAACAACCCTTGAAAATCCATTAAAAAAGAAATTTTGTACATTGACAATTGTGATTTTAAAATCATTCAAATTGTTTTTAAAATTATCCCCAGTGCACACAGCACAGTGGGAGATTTTGTCCATCCGTTGCATATTACAGAGCTTTTCGTTATCCAATATTACTATATTTTGCCAAAATGCAGCAACAAAATATTTGCAGCTAAATCTCAAAGTAGAAAAGAGATATATAAGAAATGTTTGAAACAGGATGGGATAATTTTTTACTAATAAAAAATTTATAGAACTAGAAAATTGCATAGAAGAAGACGAAAACAAATTTCTCGAATTCTATTTCGTTAAATAAACTTTTTTAAGTAGCTGATATTCTTTCACATTCGTATCGACTTCAGCAAGTGATAAAAACGAACAAGGCATGCTGATAAAATATAAGGTTTTCCAATAGGGATGATATGATTTTGAAGTGACGTTTCGGCCATTTATAATATGTCATGATCTGTAATTTGTTTTTCACTATACTCAGAAGTGTTTACAATTTCATCACGGAGAGATAAACGCAAGAACAAAATTTTCCAATTGCAACTTTTCGTGCGCTTTTGCCATTTTATGGTCGTAATGATCGTCCAAGTGTTCTCGCTATTCGTCGAAGTGCTGTATATGTTCAAGTGCCAATAAGACAAAGAACCGCTCGAAGTAATGCAAATATTGCTGACGTTCAGGCAAGTGTTGCTGAAGACCGCAATTTGTCGATTCCAAGACGTTCTCAACACTTGGAACTGTCTCAAACCACAACCTGGCGGATTTTGAGAAAGGAGTTGGGTTTGCATCTGCATGAAATTGTTCTCACTGAAGAACTGAAGCCATTGGAACACCGTAAACGTCGTGAATTTGCTGATTTTGCCACACAGAAAATGCAACAATTGAATTATTGCGAGAAAAGTTTGGAGATTTGATTATTTCAAGAATTTGTGATATTGAATGGCCTCCAAGAAGTTGTCATTTAACACCATTAGACTATTTCTTGTGGGGTTATGTGAAGTTATTGGTCTTTCGAAATAAACCAGACTCTTTTCAAGCCTTACAAGTCAATATTGAGCGTGCCATTCATGACATACGACTTGATTTAGTGGAAAAAGTGCTCGAAAATTGGTTTAATCGAATTTGTTCCTGCTGAAGAAGTCGTGGAGGCCATTTGAATGACGTTTTATTTTGAACTTTACTGTATCGGTTGTACTTCACATTAAATGAAAAACTTTTGAATTTCGTTAACAATAAGTGTGTTTTATTTTTTTAGAAATCATATCACTCTTATTGGAAAACCTTTTAGTATAACGACCTCGAAGTAATCACTAACACGTTCTGCTAATTTTATGGGATATTTTAATATTTTCCATCTCTTAATAATGATTTGAGTTTAGCTTTCTAAAAATATGATATTAGAAATAAGAAAAAATATATTTTAGCATTTTAAGAAAAACTAAGAAAAATAATAAAAAAAAAAACATATTAAACTTAAGTCTCCTTTTTACCCCGTGAAAATAAAATATCTGTTACAAAATTTGTAAAAAGAAATTTGAAATGTTATATTACCGACTTTCCTCGTTTAACCCCCAGAAAGAAGTCTGCATGATATTTTATAAAAAAATTTAAAAAAATATAAAATTTTTACCCCTTTAAAAGTACCAAAAATACCAATCTGTCCCATTTTAGTAGTATTTTTAGTAACTTTCCTTTAAATTACATATGAACCAAATCAGTGGGTAACTCCTACAAAATCCCACATCATTTACTTTATCATTTCCCAAAATATATTATTATTATTATGTAGAAGAAACCACGCCCACTTGTCCAATCTTTAACACTTTTTAAGCATTAAACAAAAATGACTTTTTAGAAAACTTTGTCTTCCACAATGGAAATTCCTAGAAGGATTTCTTAATAAAGGTGTTTTACTAAAAATATAAATCCATAGAGTTGAAAAAGCAAAAAAAAATAATTGTTTAATCGCTTTCCATTTGTCAATGTTTCGTCTTGAATTTTTTTTGGCAAGTGCCGCCGTATTTTCCTTTGAAAACGGTTATTTGGACCTGTCAAAACCTGTTGTCGACAATAGGTTGTCTGGTATGACACCAGCCGTTGACACTTTAAGTACAGATTATTCCCTTAAAACATCAGATAAGAGAGAAAAAAAATATATGTGTAAATATTATTCCGCACAAAACTTTCAAATAAAATTAATAATGTTAAACATAGTTTTATAATTAATCGTTTAAAAAAAAGTCTTTAAAGTTTGAACGAATTTAACAAAAATTCAATTCAACTTTACCTGTAAAACATTTTCGTTATCCCTGCTAAACTTTTTTAATAGGAATAAGTCTCTCATTAAATTGTTAAAAACAAAAAAATGTTGGAAAGGGTTTTAAAATATTTGAAAGTATTTTGTATTTATCATGAGTTCTTTCTTTGTGTATGCAAACGTGCGATAGTGTATGTCAGCCTGTGGGTGTGTGTGTGTAGATGAATTTCAACCACCCATTTTTCATGCAAGTCACAGTTGCTTTTGATTAAAAGAAAAATACTTTAAAGGGTTAGAATTTAAAGTTTTTACTTTGTTCCGTTTTGAAACTGTGGGTTTAGTTAACAGCAGCTTCTCTCTATTCCAGATAAGAATTGTATGAATTTTCATGGCAAATGAAGAAAATTCTAATATTATATCAATATACTAAATGTGTGTGTGTATGTGTATACAGTGAAGTATAAAATATTGGGCTCACACAGATTACAAACTTTCAAAGTTGTATTTTTATAACAAAATCCATTAAAAATTTAACGGTCGATGTGCAACTGTGTAATAACTCCTGTACAACTTTGCCTAAAAGCTTACTTTTAAAAAGTATAGAGTATTACTGAGAACCGAATGGAGAAGTATCCAAAAGTATTACATAGCCGAAAGTAGCTTAAATCGGCAGCCTTTAATATATTTTATGATTAAGGTTGCCAGTTTGTTTTAAAGCGGGAAAAATTTCCAAAGAGGTGAAAAATTGCAGGATTTTAGAGTGTGCCCAAGTGGTAGGCGCGTTGACAGCAAAGCAAACTGTGACGTAGGACCTGGGTTCGATCCCTAATCAGGACAAGTCCATCACCATCATAAGTTTGCTAATGTACATTTTTGTGGCATTCTTTTTTCTTTTCTTTTTTAATTAGGACCAGCACTCAGGGGATGACCACTACATATGCAGTGCATTGTGCCGTAACTCAGGGAGAGGGATAGGGTAGAGAGGAAGATAAATATTGAAATTTTAAAAGGCTTAACTCTTTTACAACCCTGTTTGCGCGTTGTGTTAATTTTTATAGCAGTGATGAGGCGCCACCGGTGTTAAGTAGACGCATTAACATTGTTAAGCTGAATTAGCAGGCTTTTTATTAATTGTTTTACTTCGCCAATGTTTCTGCTAACCGACGAAGGAGGGCGATGTTGTGTACATTAGCTTGGAACAGCATCAATCGCTGTCGAAACAGTTTTTTAGTGACCAGTTGCATTCCTTCATCTCTTAAATAGTCCGACAACAATTAATAGAATGTCTCACTAATGTACATTAGAGACATTAATGATGTTGATTGACTGGCTCTGGCCAGGGTTTGAACCCAGGCCCCAAGTCATTATTTTGATTGTTGTTAGACTGTTTAAGTGGTCAAGGTCACTTAAAACTGTTCCGGCAGTAATTGAAACAGTTCCCAGCAAATGTCCATCACAAAGCCCTTCTTCGTCGATTAGCAAACTTCTCTGCGAAGTACGAGTAAAACAATTAATTAAATGTGACTGCTGATACAGCTTAAGAAAGTTTATGCGTTTATGTACTTAACACCAGAGGCGCTGCAGTACTGCTCTAAAAACTAACAAAACACGCCACAGCAGAGTTGTAAAAGAATAAAGCCTTCTACATTTTCACCATCTATCTTCTCTACCCTATTCCTTTCCCTAAGTTCTGACACAATCCATTGCATAAGTATGAGTCATGCCCTTAGTGCTGGTCCACAAGAAACCTACGCAGAACGAATAATAAAATTTTATTTAGTTTCAAAAAGTATTTTATTAAAAAAAAAAATAAAAAATTCCCCAGCTAGCATCCAATTAGTAGTGAGAAGTCTCATATTCTATTTGCATTCAAAATGTGTATAAATTGAATACGTTATCACGTTCAACAGAAAGAAAAATAGTGAAAGCATTTACACGTGAATACTGACGTGGTTTAGTATGGCCTCTACCGAAAACAGCATTTGTTCTATTCAGCCGTGTAGTTGAAATCTAAAGAGATGTTTAGATATTAAATTTTTCCTTTTTTACTCGAAATATGTTAACAATGTCTATTTAATATTTCACTGATTACACGGCTCTACAAAAAAATTTTTGTTCTTCGTCCTAAAGTTTATTTTATGATTTTCTGGTTAATTATGAACAAAAACAAAAAGAAAATACCTTTTTCTGGTATAAAATTTGCTTTTGTAATAGTTATAGCAAAAATACTCATTTTTAAATTTTTTATGAATTTTAATTATTTTAAATACATTTGTAATATAAATGAGAACTTACTCGTTTGGTTGGTGTGTGCAGAGTGTTTTATTTTATTTTTCATTTTTTCTTACTGGCTAATTCTGTTCCTTATATATAGTTAGTTGCTTATATAGTAGTAAGTAACAGGGATGAGTTGAAGAGGTAGTAGGCCGACAGTGCTGCCACTACACATTCAAAAATACCGCGCAATCAGAGTTGGGTTTAAACGTTCAGACAGTGTTCCTAGATGGCACTTGAGTCATAAACAACGATCAGATGTTTTGTGCAAGTCCAGAATAACTTGAAATGTCGTCGCGAAAGTGTAAATATGATGCTGATGCATTTTGCTATATATGTGGACAATTTATCAAAGTTCGAGACGTAAAATACGAACTAAATAAAACAGTGGAATTTGCTTGATTATGTTAATATAACGGATCAGCGGAATAGGCATGAAACATACTCAACATTTTTCACAAAAGAAGATGGACTTTGTTTTTGTAATGACATAAAAGGTATGTTTGAAGAAATTGGCATACCTTGTGTCCCCAGCGAATGGCGTTTATTCATCGACAGAATGTCATTAAAAGTACATATGCTGCATGCTCATTTAGATAAATTTAAAAACAACATGGGAGCGTATTCAGAAGAGCAAGGAGAACGTTTTCATCACGACATTTTGAGCTTTGAACAACGTTATTAAGGCCAATACAATGAAAACATGATGGGAGACTATATTTGGGGTTTATTGAGAGAAAGTACTTACGAACATAGAAGAAAAAGTAAAAGCGTGCACTTTTAAATTATTTTCTACTTTTTTGTAACTTATTTTGATAGTAAAACTTAATAAAAATAATAAAAATGTTTATTTAAATGATTTCATCTTTAATTGATAATTAAAACCACAGATTTTGAAAAATATCGTTCAGTCGATCTCCCAAGTACAAAAGCAAACTTTTTAATGTTATATATTTTTTTTGCGTCTAATTACCAACAAAAGAATCGAAATTTCATACTTTTAAGTTTAGGTCAAATTTTGTGTTGACCCGTGTTATTAACATTTACGAACTTTAGCATGTATAAATATTAATAATAATAAAGCAGTTCCTAGTAATTTAAAAATTGCACTTAATATACTTATTAGTGATGTTACGAATACTCGTATTCGTATTCGACTATTCGACTATTCGCCTGTTTTAAGATATTCGTATTCGTATTCGTATTCGCCAAATTCAAGCGAATATTTTTCGAATAATTTTCCCATACATTTTCCAAAAAAAAATCATACAAAAGTTTAAAAAAAGTACATAAAATGTAAAAAAATATATTAATTTTTATTAAAAAAACCCATTGTATTTCACGCAAAGTAATAACCTTCTTAAAAAACAAAAAAAATATATATAAATTATAATTTAAGTTGTCTCAAATGTATTAATAAAATTAAAAATGCTTTCGCAGCAGTGAATTGAACAAAGTATATGATCTATCGGCAATAAATTGGAATATACTCGTATAACTTAAATGCATGATATATAAAGAAACTCGGTGAGATGTTTTGATTCTGTTTATATGTAAATGTATAAGGGTGGGAAGCTACAGGAATCAAACTAAAACTTTTTATATATGAAATTCCACTGACACAGGTGGATGCGCCTTCTGCAAAAATATGTTCGCAAACAGCACTGAATTATTAATTAAAAACGCAAACAGAAATCTGAAAGTATGTAAGTAAAATAATTAAAAAATGTTCTGTAGAGAATTTGAAATTCGGCATCTTAATGCAATAATGTTAAATCACTAATTTTTTTTTCATTTATAGTTACTAACGCAAAGGCAGGGATTTTTTCCAATTAAATTTGAAATATAAACCTCAAAAGAAATATTCGTATTCGTATTCGTATTCGTATTCGCGAATACTAAAAATTGATATTCGTAACATCACTAATACGTATTGCATTCATATTTAGTCTTGTTTTT
Source organism: Lypha dubia (assembly GCA_947311025.1). Lineage (NCBI taxonomy): Eukaryota > Metazoa > Arthropoda > Insecta > Diptera > Tachinidae > Lypha > Lypha dubia. The sequence goes on from OX371264.1 coordinate 57,099,409, forward strand.
TAGATTGCTAAGGAACTTATAAGTTTTTGCTTCACACAATTGGAACAACTTGAGGCGTAAACGTATTAAACACTAAGTGATCAGTAATAACCATTTTGTTTGAGTAATCGATACGCAAAAGTTGTTCCGTACAATGAATGAATGTAATCAAAAACATTTACAATTTAAGTTAGACCAAAATTTATACCGTGAAATATTTCATGGATAATTCATGGGATGAAACTTTCTTTATTTGCTAAAAGAAAACAAAATATTTCATCGTAAAAATTTAATATGTATTACAAAAAATTAACTAATTACAAAATCGTAATATGAAAAGGTACTAACTCGTTTTTTTCAAATCGCGATTTTGTTCCTATTTCGATAACTAAGAGCGCTAACTATCGAAATATGATAAATACGCGATGTGAAAAATAATTAAAAAAATTTGATGCTCAAATTATGCCCGACACTGTACATTACATATAATCTAATATACATAATGAATAAAACATTCTTGGTGCGTTTATCAGTTCTCTAGCATTACAATTCACTACAGTTACATGAAAGCAATAGCAATTTGAAGGTGTTTTTTTCTCAATACTTTCTAAACGTAATGATCCCTTTCCTTATCCAATGTCATCTTGTGTGAGTCAGTCTGTCAGCCTACCCAACCTGCCAGCCAGCCTGTTATCCAAAATAAACAACAACAGTATGAATGAAACTGCCAGCCATCTAACAGAGCACCCTGCCTCCTATCGTCTAAGTTTAAATGTGCCTAGCGCCAATAATCAACTTTTTGCATTAAAAGCTTAAACAATTTTAAGTTTAATATTAAAGTGGATTTTTTGGAAAGGACATCTAACGATTGTGATGACGACGATGATGGTGATGATGCTAAAAACAATAAGCGAATTTTTTTTTTTTTTTTGGGGGGGTTCTTTTGACGAGCATAGCATTTTAAGTCTAATGACAATGAATGGATGGATAGATGGACGGACAGACGGATAGAAACATTCGACTAAAGAATGTCAGCCAGTAAAATGGCTGCTAAAAGAATTCGAAAAACGAAGAAAATTATTGTGAAAACAATTTAATTTTTTTATGGGAAACATTTGTTTCAATTTCCGCAAACTTTTGTACATGAAAGATACATGTTTTAAGAGTATAGAAAAAACTGTATTGTAGTTTTAAAGGAAAGAATTGTGTGCGAGTATGTTTGAATTATTATAATAAACTGCAACTTTGAAAAAGTTTTGCGACTTGGAGAGCCAATTTTTTTTTTTTTTTTTTTGTTTTAATTGAAAACTAAATGAAAAATTTTGTTGAAATGCGTAACAAAAGCTTTCAAATTGAAAACTAAACCGTAAATAATTATTGAATTAAATTCTTATTAAACAACCCAGCAAAACTTTTGATGGAAAAATAACCTTCACTAATTCAACTTTGGCAATTTAACTAATTATTTTAACATGGCGATGTCATTGGGGCCACTTGCAAATAAAATAATTTAAAATTTCCGTATTTATAAATTGAAAAATATTCAAAACATAATAAAATTTAAACATCTCCTTTGAATACTGAACACGTGTCAAGTGGTCTACTCAACAATAATTTTTTGTTTTCGCAAGCTCGAACACAAATAAAAACAATTCAACTTGCTTTGCTGGGAGTTGAACTTCAGAAAATCGGAAGGATAAGCACAGACCCTACTATTGTGCAAATGAGAGAATAAATAGCTTGTTTGGGTGTGTCCAAAAAAGTTTTAAGCATTAAACCAAAGTATATTTATACAAGTACATGCAAGAGCACAGCTGATCGTGTTTTTTTTTTTTTTTATTCATATTTTCATTGACTATTGTCAGAATATTTTCTTTCTTTCTTTCTTTCTTCTATATGTATGAAAAAGGGTTAAAATTTGGTTTTTAATTCAAAACGATTTACAAAAAGTTTAATTGATTAATTTTACACAAAATATGAATTGAATTAAAACACGAATGCATGCATTCCTCATGAATTAAAAATTTTCGCATGCATTCACATCACTAAAAAGATTAATTGAATTAATTTTTGTGTGAATTTATTGGTGATTTAAAAAAAAGCAATTTTTTAATTTACTGTTTTCACTAGAATTAGGATCATTTCTAAAAACTCTTGACTGTTTTCAAAAACAAATTTCAAAAGTGTTTATTATTCGTAGATTCTTTCAAAAAGAAAGCAATCCTTTACAGTTCTGCTACTGAGCTATTTTTGACAATTGTAAATTTATTTTACACAAACAAAAAGCCTGTTTTTTTTTTATTTTTTATATTGTTGCCGAGATGCATGTACATACCTGATATTGATATACTTTGGATTAAACACATTCAGCACAGTAAATGCCTGAATAGGTTCGGAGCAATGCTTAAATCATCCGGTGTGACGACTTGAAGGGAATTTTTATGGGAATCGTTAGATATTTCGAAAGCTGGAAGCTTATTAAAAAACGGAATGTACATAAAATTTTAAAGAAAAAACAAAAATGTTTTGATACTAGAAACTTTGCCAAGCTTTTATAAAGACGACCACTTTTTTGTTATTTATCATTTTTTTGTTTAAGAACACAAAAAAGTAAACCTGCATCCCCCGCCCAAAGAAACAAAAGATACAAGGATGATCGTTCCACAACGTATTAAGGGGAAATGGCATATTGGGGAAAGGGCACGTGTTTCTTGCAGTGTCGATAGGGATGTTTACAAACAGATAACAAAAGAAAAACCAACACCACCAACAGCTAAAATATAAACACAAGAGCACCGTATGTAAGTTTCAACTTGGGTGGCACCGACATCATCATCATCATTATTTCCACTGTCACAAGAACAACTAGTCTAAGTTACATTACAACTACGACGTTGGCGATGACGTGTGCGACAACTTGCGCTGTTGCATACAAAACTGTTCATACAGAATCTACATTTTGTTGTTGAAAGTTGTACATACGATTACATGCATAGATGCATACGTACCTACATACATAAATTTATAAGTAAAGCTAAAAGCTCAACGGCAGCAACTTCTACGAGTACATATTTGTTATTTTTTCTTACTGTGAATGCTTTACGAATATGAAAACATTTCAGTAACTCACAGCGGGCAGCATGTTCATTGCATACAGCAAACTCAGCGTGTGCCTTCAACGTCCCCAAAGTAAGGTGAATGAATATTTTTTTCTATTTTCTTAAACTATTTTTTTTTATTTTATTTTATTTAAATTTTTGTTTCTTTGGCTTTGGCTTTGGCACGACTTTGAAATATTGTTGGATACATACTTTTACTTGCTTGAAATCTGATGATTGTGATTTGCTTTACTTTATTTGCAGCTTCTAAACGAAATATGGAATCCAGTTTAGTATTAGAATGCAGGCTTACGACTGAATATTTAAATTTTATATAGAAAACGATGTTACAGGTAGAAAGCAAGCCCTGAGTCAGAGTTTATTCAAAGCTTTAATAATTTTTAACTCACTTTAGATATTTTGGGGATCGATATGTTAGTGCATATTTTCGATAGTACCGACGATATATTTTGCTGTATTTGACTGATTTTTTTAATTTAGTATCCACTTACAAAAAAAAAAAAAAAGATCTAAAGAAAATACCTGTTTGGTCAAAAGGTGTTCTCGCCCAATTTAGCTGCAAAAAACTCCTCCCTGGGATGACAAAAAGAAATGTACTGAAAAATAACATCTGAGGGAAATCAAAAATATAAGCGGCAAAAGTGTGCGAATATCATCACTTTGTATGAGTTTGGTGATACAAAAGTTTTTAAACTTTTCCGTAACTATTTCAAATTTAGAATATGTTTCATGAAGGGATTGAAACTTACAAAAATTAATTTTTCTTCGCAGTTTTAAATTTATGTTAGGGATTTTTTTAGTGCATATTTTAGAACCTGCAGTATAATTTTGCATATTTTGGACTACGCAGGATCTTTAGAACTATGTACATATTTCTTTTTAGTTTTTATCGTATATTTAAGAGTTTTTCTATCATATTTGGACATTTTTTTATATAAACTTCTTGGGCAGCCTGGGAAATTTACATAGAAAAAAAATTGTTCTTCAAATTTCATGTATTCCGCGACCAGTCAGTCTCATGATATAATTGAGGAAATGTAATTTGCACTGCATTCTGTTCAGTAGAATTATATTTATACACACATTCGCATACATATACATACATAAATAGGAATATGTGTGTATGTATACTTCTGTATTCGACTTAAGATTGCAATTAACAAATTCTATTATATTAAAAAAAATCTTTGCAAATAAATTAGCAAAAAAAGGAAAATAGAACTCTTTTTGTTGATAAAACTCTTCTTTTTATCTATTCCTTTTCTTTGTTCTAAAACGAATTTTAACACAATTTTTCCACAGTCGTCTATTTTTATGATTAAAGTTTATTTAAACTATTAATATGTAACATTATTATATCTTTTTTTGCTTTAGAGATACCAGATGACAGCAAATATTCCCTGAATTGGAATAATATACAATTTCTCCACCTAGAATATGTTTCCATAGTGAATATATATGTAGACTTAGAGGTCAAGTATAATGTTGCCACCTAACGTATCTTTCAGTCACACTACCACCTGATACACGGTGATACTGACCCCCCTTACTCAATTTTAGCTTTTTAAATATAAAATAACGATATAACTATCGAAAAACCCCTATTATACCTATTTATACCTTTTAATTAACTTATTTAAAAAATTAAGAGAAGACCAATTTTATAATTTTATGAAATTTTTTTTTATATTTTTAAGTGCAAATTTTGTAGGAAACCGAAGATACCTGACGAAATTGAGATTTTTAAAGTTATAAATAACTTAACTTGTTATATTTTTTATAACTTAAAAACATAAAGTTCAGCGTTAAACTATTTTTGGCACAATTAAATCACAATTAAGATAAAATTGCAATTCGTCAATAATATAAATTTTTGGCGACATCCGATACACCTCTTTTGAGAAAATTCAACACAAGTTGGATTTTTGCGTCCAAAACACATGTTTTTCGTACTTTTTTGGATCACATATTGAACAGGTCTTTCGTTTTTAAAATTTTTCTAAGCTGTGGGTAAACGTCGTACTAGGCACATCATATATTTTCAACACACGGCGAATATCACCTTGAAGCTCTATGTTCAATCCAATCTAGAGTACACGGCGTTCTAAGTGTGGTTTTATTAGGTCTTCAGCTGGTTTTTTCATCACTTTACAGCAGAAACATCTAGCATTATATAGATTATCGCCATTGGCTACCTTTGCGTTAACGAGAAGTGGAGTAAATGGCACATTTTTGGTCCAACATGCCAACCCAGACCAAAACGTGCTGTTTTTCTTTTAATTTTAACAAAACGTACTTTTTCCAATATAAAAGTGGTTTGATATCAAACGTCCTTAACGATTACTGTGATGACTTTGGCAGTTTCATGCATCTATTGATAAGTAAAAAAACTTGTTACCATTTTCAGGTTCATGCAGTTTTTTAAGGAAGCGAAATAAACAAACATCAGTTTCTCAAAATTTTTAAATGAGCGAAAAAGTACGTTTTTTTCTGCGGCTCCTCATGTTAATTAGACAGAGAGATTAAATAAATTTAAAAAATAAAATATTTTTAAGGGAAGTACCAGCATTATATCTGTGGCAAAAAGGAACAAAGTGCCCTAAAAGAAGCTAAAGTTATATCCTGCAGGGAACTAGGAATGAAAAATCTACATAAATTTACACTTCAACATGGACATCAGAACAGAATAATGTTGTTGCAATTCTTATACACATAACTTTTTGAACAACTTCGCATGCTGTTTAACCATTTTCGAAACTAAAGAAAAAAGCACTGATAAATGAGCCGTTTATTTTGAAAGTGGCATAAGTCACTTTTTTTTTGTTGATTGCAAATTTTTTACAAATGAAAAGATATTGTTCAATTTTATTTAGTGTTGCCATTAACTCGATTTTTTTTTGAAAAAGTGACTTATGCCACTTTCAAAATAAACGGCTCAAATAATATTGGCATTCGGGACAATAAATTTCAAAAAAAGTGATTTACGGCGATATGTTGTGTTCGCACCCGTACACCAGAAACATCCGATTAAATAAATGGAAAGATATGGGACGATTCGAAAATAGTTTGTGAGGTGGCTAAGCTTGTAGGCGAATATTTTGATATGAAGGTGTCCTTTTTTTTCTGAGGATCACTATTCGGGGGATGATCGCTACTGCTCTAAAAATGAACAAAACGCGCAATAGCCGATTTGTTCTACATTCCCTACATTTTCCCTACATTCTGGCACAATGCATTGCAAAAGCAGGGTACAACAGCTGAGTACTGGTTCTCAAACGAGAAGGTTATCATTGAAATAAAATAAAAAAAAGTAATAAAAAACTAGTAAGACGCTGAACTACGAGTAAATACATCGTACGTAAAGGGGAAAGTCCTCTTCAAAAAATGTTAATCACAGAAATTTAATTATTCAGGCTTAAGTTGGTTTTTTTAATTTAATTTTCCAATTATTATTTTTATTAAAAATGAAAATCTTAAAGCTTAAGGTACGGTCACATCTGGCAAACATTTGCCCAAAAAAGCGTAACCACTAAATACTAATGAAAACACTTTTGATTTAGATATCTTTTTATTACGTTAAACAGTTTCCTACATAATTTATAGAAAATGTAATAGAATCTTATCTTATTAGATGCTGTTTAACTTAATAAATAAATGCATAAATCAAAAAGTTTTTCATTGGTATTTAGTGGTTACGCTTTTTGGGCAAATGTTTGCCAGATGTGACCGTACCTTTAGAAGCCGCTACGCATTTTCGATCAGCTGGTTGCTCTGCGTCAAACAATTTGACATTTTTAAAACACAAATACACAAAAACAAGTAAGAGCGCTATATTCGGCTGTGCCGAATCTTATATACCCTTCACAAATGCATAAATATGTGATTCACTGAATATAATACAGGCTGTTAAAAATATTTTACAATTTTCCATCCCTCAGTGAACAAAAAGGGGTTTTTTGTACGAAAAAATACATAAAGTTATTATTAAGTTAATATACACATAAAACTAACAAGTCTCAGTAGCACGATGGATCGGGCGTTGAATTATAATCGAAAGATTCCATATTAAATATTGGGGCATCTCATGTATTTATAAATTTATTTCTGAAAGGATTATATATATATCTTCATTTTTTTGTACATATAGTCCAATATCAGAACAAATATATTATTTTTACTGATTTTCAATACGAATCATCTTAAGAAAAATCTTTACATTTCAGTCCAAGAACCAAGTCTCTAGCTCTTCTAGCGTCTTCGGAAAATCGATTTCACGTATAGACAGACGGACAGACGGATAGACGGACATGGCTCATTCAACTTCCCTATCTATAAGGATTCAGAATATATATGCTATATGGAAATCATATAAATATTGTGGAAATTACACACATAGTGTCAAACCTACATACAAAAATTCTTATCATTTTTGGTGTAGGGTATAAAAAAATTTTACTGAAGGTTGAACTCATATCATGATGTTTCGATACTAAACACATTCTCGTCATCAGTGTTATTTACAGATTAAAGTTAAATTATTATACGCTTAAGCAATGACTTCAATTTGCCGAAAAGTCTATTAAATGAATAAGTAAATCGAAATCCTGTAATTTTTGATAATATTCTGACATAAATTCCATACAACTTAATAGTGGACCACATGTTAATTCATAATATTTTTAGTCTGGCAACCATGTACAATAAATAAAGATTACAGTTACATACTTTTTGTTTAATCTACATGGAATATTCTCTGCATTTTGGGCGCTTGTTTTTCTAAAACAGACAACAACAAAAATAATGAGAATCTATGCAATGAAGGAAATGTGAAGAGTGAGTGTTTCAAAGCCAAGAGCAGAAACACAACGTGTTCAACATTTATTTAAACATGTTGGGAAAAAAATTAAATATTAAATTTACTATGATTATACGGAATAGGAAGGATGTTTGCAGTACGGACGGACGGACGATTGCACGACGAGCATGTCGTTAGAATCTGTGTACGTACGAGTACATGTTTAAAAAGAGGGATCCAAAAGGAGTACGTATGTACATATTTATAGAATCGATGAGGGTTTTCTTCTTTTAATCGTTCAGCGCTTAGAAGGCTCCCATAAACGATAATAATGATTGTTGTAGGAGTAAAGTGAATCTATAGATTTCACCATGATTATTTCTTTTTTTTTTTTGTATTTATTTTAAAATGTTATCGTGTACAATTTAATGTTAATGTTTATGTTAAACACTGAGAAAATTGTTTTGTTTAGGCGATGTCAAGCCTTATATGTACATATGTATGTATGTATGTATGTATGAAATAGTGAAGTTATGATCATCAATTTTTAGTATTCGCGAATACGAATAAAATTTTGAAATGTGGTGCCAATTAACATTTCAAATTTAATTGGAAAAAAATCGCTCGCTTTGTGTCAGTAACAATAAATTGAAAAAAAAACTGTCACACTACTATAGGTATTTAACATTATTATAAAGGGTGGGCAAATTAGAGGTTAGAGAAATTTCTTTTAACATACTTTCTGATTTCGTTTTACAAATATAAAAATAAATATAATTGTAAAAGGGAATCTTCCTTTTTTAATTTTTGCCTCATAAATAATGTTATTGTCAACCAAAGGTAGACTAATTCTAAAAAGGTTATAAGAAAAATAAACAGATTCGCATCGAATGAAAAATTATTTGGTTGTTTTTAAAGTTTTTTTAAAAACTATTTTGCTTGTGCTTTAGTAATTCTCAGATACTATTTGGAAGTTCAAGTATGAGTATATTAGTTTTGAAACTTTTAAAGCATAGTGGCAAAGATCTGTAGCGTGGTCTAACTATCATTATGACCGTACTGATTTACTAGTGACATTTCGTACAGGGTATGTACTTATGTATATAAATATTTATATGTGTACATGTGCATACATGTGTACATACATATTTCAACAATGAAGACCGCTGGCAAAAAAATAATTAAGCACCAAGCGATGCTGTCGATATAAAATAAAATAAAACAAATCGAAATTATAACCAAAATGCACTCACCATCGTTTCATTTTCTTTTGTAGTTTCCATACAAACGGCTGCTCATTACTCGTATTACGCAGTCGTTGATACCGGACTTTTAGTGTTCAATTAATAGTGGTGACATTTATTTCTGTAAATTGAAACAAAATGACTGAAAGTTAATAAAAATTAAACAAACTTACTTTCGCAACAATTTACCGAGTAAAAATATGTAAAAACTTCCAGCTTGGCCCCAAAGTCTGGTGCACATTTGAGTTTAAAAGAAACGTGCACTTATAAGTATGTACATACATATGTACATATGTGCATAGTATGTATGTATGTATGTATACCGGGCATTAAAAAATTTTTCTTCGATACTGTTGCTTCTCCATTTGTAATATACAGAGATCTTTTATCACATTTTCTGATACTTTACAATACATCGAGCAACAAACTTCTGTACAATTTATATGGTACAAAAACTGCTAGCCAACACTTTTCAAACAGAAAAAGAATTTTTAAAATAGATATACTAAGGGGCTGTGCACATATTAGGTAACGCTGTTTTCAGAGATTTTATACCCCCACCCCCCTTCGTAACGCTTTTTACAAATTTTTCAGTGCAAAATTTTTAATCCGTAACAAATCTTTAACCGCCCTCCCCCCTGGAGCGTTACGTAATATGTGCACAGCCCCTAATAAAATATTCACTATTTGTTTCCACTATACACTAAAACTGAAAAACAACTGAATTTTTCGCGTCGATAAATAAAATTACAAGATTTGATAAACGCCATCTGTTGAATTAACTATGGCGAAATGAATTCGCCCGGCCAGCATTTTGCCTCGAAATTTTCTTGGCGCAAGTTGAAAAATATGGTACCACCATGCCAACAAAGCATATTCAAGGCAAATTCGCCTTGCTTAAGCATCGGAGTAGAGTTTTTGTACATACTAGAGCAAAAAAATTATTTCAAATGTACGGAAAGTATTTACCCTGTTGCTTATAGCGAAGCTCAACGCATTTATTTAGCTATGGCTGTAAGTAACAGCAAACATTAGTAGTAAAATTATAGCAGAGCAAATTTGTTTTGAGATATATGAAAATAAATTAGTAAAGCCAAGTTGGTATCAGATGCTGAGGTATTGCCATATCTACAAGACAACGTTATTTTGAAAATTAAGAATTAACCCGGTATGTAATGGAAAACTTGTTCCAAAATGAATGGCAATTTGAAATGTCATGTTTAATATACTACCACAGACGTAAACAGATATGGCAAATTTACAATTTGAAAGAAAATTAAAAATATTAATTGCAAAAAGTACATAGAAGGAAAAACCAACAGAAATTGATCCGCTTACATCAGACAAATATTTTACCGTTTTTCAACCATTCAAAAGTGCCATTTATGTTAATCTGAGATGCTGCCTTCTAATAAATTACATCAAAATTCGTTAAGCAATTAGTTAATTTTTTGTTAACAGACATTTTACCGAACATTGTGAAATCGGGCGTTAATAGCTGATATCTCTCACTCAAACGATTAACGAACATATGTAGCTGCCAGATTAGACGATTTGTCGCCATTTTTTGGTCCTAAAAATAACATAGTGACGATGGGACGATTTATACCCTATATAAATTAATAATATTATAATTCATACTGTTTAAGTAATCAATATTTTAATATAATATTTTAATAAAAAAATATTAAACTTAATTTATTATGCTAATATAAAAATTTTACAACTTTTTCAATTATTACCCGATTTTTAAAATTTAAGTCTTGTTTACTTCTGGTCTAGAGTAAAATGTGTAAAAAAATACAGTCTATGGAAAAATTTAAAAAAAAATTTAAAGTTAAAAAATATTTTTGCAAATATTGTGGCAAACGATTTTTAAATTTAAAAACTTTTTGAAACAGTCTAAAAGCATGATCAGTTAGCTACTCAGAACTGCAAAAACATTTAAAATCGGCTTACAAATGAAAAAAAATAATCTATATGAAAGGTGTTGTATACCGTGAGAGCACCAGTGTTGTTTTGAAAAATTTTACAACCTTTTCAGTTATTTATTCATAAATTACACACAGACACACATCAGTTAAAGCGTTAAAAGAATTTACAAAAATATTTCTCGCGGAGTTCAGATATAGGTGTCCAAATAAACAAAATTCTAAATTTGAAGATTAATGCCAGGTGAATGTGAAATTTTAAAACTACTTAACATGTTTTTGCCGTTTAAAAATTTTTCTTCACTTCATTCTAACATTTATATTGCAAGTATAGTTTATGTTTACTACATTAGATTCCCAATTGGAATATTTTTGTAAAATATTTTAACGCTTAACTATTCACGATATAACGATTAAAGGTCTATTTACATCCATCAGTAAAATGCCAACGCAAGTGTACGTCTGCAAATGATACCAATTACAAATATTGGTTCCACGTCCCAATATTCTTGTTATTTTCATTAACCAATAACCAAAACGTACCGATATAAGGTCTATTTACATCCATCAGTAAAATGCCAACGCAAGTGTACGTCTGCCAATGATACCAATTACAAATATTGGTTCCACGTCCCAATATTCTTGTTATTTTCATTAACCAATAACCAAAACGTACCGATATAAATTATTCCGGATTATCATCGAGCAGCAAACTTCTGTACAATTTATATGGTACAAAAACTGCCCGCTAACACTTTTCAAACAGGAAAATAATTTTTAAAATAGATTTACTAATCAAATATTCACTATTTGTGTCCACTATACACAAGAATTGAGAACCAACTGAATTTTTTCGCGTCGATAAATAAAATTACAAGATTTGATAAACGCCATCTGTTGAATTAACTATGGCGAAATGAATTCGCCCGGACAGCATTTTGCCTTGAATACTTCTTGGCGCAAGTTGAAAAATATGGTACCACCATACTAAGATTTACCAACAAAGCATATCCAAGGCACATTCGCCTTGCTTAAGCATCTGGGTAGATAGTAGGCTTTTGCAAAAGTACAAAAAACAAATACTTAAATGCATTCTCTTTTTTTCGTGTATTTTTTTTATTATACCCTCTCTTTACTATACCTTCTTCTGTTCTGTATTATAAGAAACAAACACAATAAATACTGTTTCTGTACGAAATAAATACAGCAAGTATTAAAGCATGTAAGAACTAAGCATAATAAGAACCAAGCACATTAAGTAAAGACAACCACTACTTAAACTATTTACTAAAATACTCGAGTATTTTTGTAAGTTTTATTTGGTTTGTATGAAATTTCGCTTTTATTTAATTTGATGTTAAGATCAAATTATCAACATATCAATAGTTGTATATACTTAGATAGGTATGTACATATGTATATTCCATAAAATTAACTGCTAAATTAATGCTAAAAATAAAAACAAAGAAAATGCTTAAAATACCCACATGGTAAAATAAGAACCTTGCAAAATACTTACAGAATATTAGCAAAAAAAAATGTTTACTTTACTCTACTTATAGTGAATAAGAATGAGTGAATACAAATACTCTGAGCGTATAAAGAGAATAAATGTTGTGTTTGTTTTTTTTTCGTTTTGTATTTACTTGCTTTGATCCCCTTTTGTCAGCGTTGCCATTTTGGTGCTTTTCGGGTATTTTTTGGTGCTTTTTAACTAAATCAATACCCGAAATTTTGTTAAATACCCGTTTTTGAAAAGCGGGTATTTATAGTGCTTTTAAGAATTTCTCACAGTGCTTTTAGGTGCGTTTTAAATAATCAACATTTTTGACAATGAACCATTTTCCTACTATTCTTTAAACACACCTAATACTTTTTTAACCAACTGCGTATAATTTGCATCTATATTTTGATTAGTACTCGCAAACTGTTAAGAGTTTGAATTCTGGAATTTCTCAAGCATCTTTTTTTTTAATTCGTTCAGAAATTTTTATGATTAATTTGCTTAGCAGTTATCTTACTTTCAATATTAGTACATATCCTTTGATTTGTTTTTTATGCAAATTTAAGCAAGAAAGTGACTTGGTTATTATTAAGCTGCACAGTTATTAAAAGTAAGTTCTTCATTGATGTTAAAGTTGATATGTGCTAAAGTTCATCATCTAACAATGGCTTTCCCTTAGATCGAAAAACAAATACTTATATAGAAAAGCTTGGAAAAATGATCCAGCTTTTAAAACGTGGGTTAGAACAGCAAAAGATGAACTAAAAGCATATTTTATTTGTTGTAATTGTGAAATAAAAGTTCGATAAAGCGATTTACTCCGACAACGTCACACAAAAAGCCATGAAAAAGCAATAGATCATTCTTTTGATCCACCAGACCCAAAACAAAATTAGGTTAGTGCTTTTGTACCCGAAATTTTTTTATTTTTACCATTTTTTACCCTATTTCCATGGGCTCACAGTGCTTTTGATGTTGCAAGAGTTGGCATCACTGACTGTATGTTTGTTTTTGATGATATGTGTTGACAAAGCTAGTTTAGCCAAACCGGTTCAAAAGAAATAAAAATTAGCTCATGTTGTAAGTTAGCTGCGACCCATATTTTTCGAGTAATATGCTTCTGGGGGGTTATTATGTATTTCGATTCGAACCGGAAAATTTACGAATGGTATTACATCGATTTTCGAAAATTTATTTCCGAACTTTCTTAATTTATGGAAATTGTTTTAATCCCTTTCGGAAAGCAATAAATTCCTTTCGAAAGCATTTTCGATCCGAATCAAAATGCATAATAACTCCCATGAAGTTTTCATATGAAAGTTGAGAAGATAATGGGATAATATTGGTGTCTTTTAAAAGATATGTACAGAGAATCTTTTCTAAATAGCCCTGCGTCGGGAAATACCATGGATGAGAAAATCTTTAAGCGCAAATTTTTAATTTACATTTTCTTATTATTGTTCAATTTCCTACAACATAAGGTGAGGTAAGGTAAAACTAGATTTGTTACGAAAAAATTTCTGTATACATATATGCATATACATATGTATATTGTTTTTCTTGAAATGTATTTTCTTTTTGCCATTTTTGGGAAAGAAGTTATATTACAAATTTTGAAACGTCATCTCTTTGAATAAAGTTAACTTCTGGCTAAATGGTTTTGTAAAGAAGCAAAACTTTTCGTAATTTAATATTATGGTTCTACGCTAGAAGTAACATCACTGTTGGCAACATCTGTCGTTTGCCAATGTTTGTTCTTACAAAAATTTTGTAAGATTAAATAAATTTTTGACTAAACAGACGAAAAATGTTTGACATAGGGTGGTCACACTATGTTTTTAAAAAAGCAAATGTTTTTGAATTTAAATGTACTTAGTGCAAAAGCCTAGTAGATAGTTTTTGTACATAATCCCCTTTTACATATTGACATCTGAAGGGCAGACATATTTGTAATTCTTTTTTTGAATTTGAATGTAGCTTTTACATATTGGAAATTAATAGACAGACAGAAATTGTTCGTATCCCCTCTTCGTTCTTTTTCGCTGTTGTTGTTTATGCACATAATTTTACGCACCACATGCAGTAATACTAATATTACAATGGCGTGAGAAAAATGATATGAAGCAACAACATAAAAAATGCGACGAGTGCAAGAGAAAAAGGAAAAATGTCCGGTACAGAGGGTCGTGTACTATACCCTCTGCATCTTCACCCCTTCTTTAACAAACTTCGCCTGTCTACATTTCAATTGCCAATATGTAAAAGGGGACATACTAAAGCAAAAAAAAAATCATTTCAAATGTAGGGAATGTTGATACACAAGGTAAAAATTGGCTGTAAGTGACAGCAAACATTATAGCAAAATTTGCTTTGCTTGAGAAATATGAAAATAAATTAGTAAAGCCAAGTTGGTATTAGATGCTGAGGTATTGCCATATCTAAGAAACAACGTTATTTTCAAAATTAACCAGTACCCCTGTTCTTGAACTCCCGCTGCGAGAAACTTTTCGATTGAAACGTGCAAAATGAAACAAAAATATCATAAATTGAAACAAACAGTTGATTTTCTCACTAAACTGAACCTGTAAGTATTTTTGTGAGTAAGAACTGTCACATAAGAAAATTACTTGCAAATTTACAGAAATTCTGTGTCTGTAAATCTTTTGCGGAAAAAGGTCTTACTTTGAACTGTAAAATATACTCACAAATAAAAACGCGGTGAGGTAACATCTTAACAATGTTATTCGAAATAAAATTAATGAAAAAAATTGGTATTTCGTGGTTAAAAAATTGTTAAAATATTATTTTATTTTTTAATATTAGAAAAATTATTAAAAATGTTTTAATTGAAAGTGCTATTTTGTAAATAACAAACATTAAAGCCACACTACACAAACTCGCAGATACGAGAACTAATTTTTACCGAGGTTGTTCACGTTTTCGATTTTGTTCACGTTTTAGGTTGCATTTTTTATCACTTTTTGCAGTCTCTTTTGTCGTTTTTTTTATATTAAAATAAAGTACGTGGTGTTTTAGCTATGAAACATTTTTCGATTCTACTTTTTGTGAATGAAAAATTATTTGGTTGTTTTTAAAGTTTTTTTAAAAACTATTTTGCTTGTGCTTTAGTAATTCTCAGATACTATTTGGAAGTTCAAGTATGAGTATATTAGTTTTGAAACTTTTAAAGCATAGTGGCAAAGATCTGTAGCGTGGTCTAACTATCATTATGACCGTACTGATTTACTAGTGACATTTCGTACAGGGTATGTACTTATGTATATAAATATTTATATGTGTACATGTGCATACATGTGTACATACATATTTCAACAATGAAGACCGCTGGCAAAAAAATAATTAAGCACCAAGCGATGCTGTCGATATAAAATAAAATAAAACAAATCGAAATTATAACCAAAATGCACTCACCATCGTTTCATTTTCTTTTGTAGTTTCCATACAAACGGCTGCTCATTACTCGTATTACGCAGTCGTTGATACCGGACTTTTAGTGTTCAATTAATAGTGGTGACATTTATTTCTGTAAATTGAAACAAAATGACTGAAAGTTAATAAAAATTAAACAAACTTACTTTCGCAACAATTTACCGAGTAAAAATATGTAAAAACTTCCAGCTTGGCCCCAAAGTCTGGTGCACATTTGAGTTTAAAAGAAACGTGCACTTATAAGTATGTACATACATATGTACATATGTGCATAGTATGTATGTATGTATGTATACCGGGCATTAAAAAATTTTTCTTCGATACTGTTGCTTCTCCATTTGTAATATACAGAGATCTTTTATCACATTTTCTGATACTTTACAATACATCGAGCAACAAACTTCTGTACAATTTATATGGTACAAAAACTGCTAGCCAACACTTTTCAAACAGAAAAAGAATTTTTAAAATAGATATACTAAGGGGCTGTGCACATATTAGGTAACGCTGTTTTCAGAGATTTTATACCCCCACCCCCCTTCGTAACGCTTTTTACAAATTTTTCAGTGCAAAATTTTTAATCCGTAACAAATCTTTAACCGCCCTCCCCCCTGGAGCGTTACGTAATATGTGCACAGCCCCTAATAAAATATTCACTATTTGTTTCCACTATACACTAAAACTGAAAAACAACTGAATTTTTCGCGTCGATAAATAAAATTACAAGATTTGATAAACGCCATCTGTTGAATTAACTATGGCGAAATGAATTCGCCCGGCCAGCATTTTGCCTCGAAATTTTCTTGGCGCAAGTTGAAAAATATGGTACCACCATGCCAACAAAGCATATTCAAGGCAAATTCGCCTTGCTTAAGCATCGGAGTAGAGTTTTTGTACATACTAGAGCAAAAAAATTATTTCAAATGTACGGAAAGTATTTACCCTGTTGCTTATAGCGAAGCTCAACGCATTTATTTAGCTATGGCTGTAAGTAACAGCAAACATTAGTAGTAAAATTATAGCAGAGCAAATTTGTTTTGAGATATATGAAAATAAATTAGTAAAGCCAAGTTGGTATCAGATGCTGAGGTATTGCCATATCTACAAGACAACGTTATTTTGAAAATTAAGAATTAACCCGGTATGTAATGGAAAACTTGTTCCAAAATGAATGGCAATTTGAAATGTCATGTTTAATATACTACCACAGACGTAAACAGATATGGCAAATTTACAATTTGAAAGAAAATTAAAAATATTAATTGCAAAAAGTACATAGAAGGAAAAACCAACAGAAATTGATCCGCTTACATCAGACAAATATTTTACCGTTTTTCAACCATTCAAAAGTGCCATTTATGTTAATCTGAGATGCTGCCTTCTAATAAATTACATCAAAATTCGTTAAGCAATTAGTTAATTTTTTGTTAACAGACATTTTACCGAACATTGTGAAATCGGGCGTTAATAGCTGATATCTCTCACTCAAACGATTAACGAACATATGTAGCTGCCAGATTAGACGATTTGTCGCCATTTTTTGGTCCTAAAAATAACATAGTGACGATGGGACGATTTATACCCTATATAAATTAATAATATTATAATTCATACTGTTTAAGTAATCAATATTTTAATATAATATTTTAATAAAAAAATATTAAACTTAATTTATTATGCTAATATAAAAATTTTACAACTTTTTCAATTATTACCCGATTTTTAAAATTTAAGTCTTGTTTACTTCTGGTCTAGAGTAAAATGTGTAAAAAAATACAGTCTATGGAAAAATTTAAAAAAAAATTTAAAGTTAAAAAATATTTTTGCAAATATTGTGGCAAACGATTTTTAAATTTAAAAACTTTTTGAAACAGTCTAAAAGCATGATCAGTTAGCTACTCAGAACTGCAAAAACATTTAAAATCGGCTTACAAATGAAAAAAAATAATCTATATGAAAGGTGTTGTATACCGTGAGAGCACCAGTGTTGTTTTGAAAAATTTTACAACCTTTTCAGTTATTTATTCATAAATTACACACAGACACACATCAGTTAAAGCGTTAAAAGAATTTACAAAAATATTTCTCGCGGAGTTCAGATATAGGTGTCCAAATAAACAAAATTCTAAATTTGAAGATTAATGCCAGGTGAATGTGAAATTTTAAAACTACTTAACATGTTTTTGCCGTTTAAAAATTTTTCTTCACTTCATTCTAACATTTATATTGCAAGTATAGTTTATGTTTACTACATTAGATTCCCAATTGGAATATTTTTGTAAAATATTTTAACGCTTAACTATTCACGATATAACGATTAAAGGTCTATTTACATCCATCAGTAAAATGCCAACGCAAGTGTACGTCTGCAAATGATACCAATTACAAATATTGGTTCCACGTCCCAATATTCTTGTTATTTTCATTAACCAATAACCAAAACGTACCGATATAAGGTCTATTTACATCCATCAGTAAAATGCCAACGCAAGTGTACGTCTGCCAATGATACCAATTACAAATATTGGTTCCACGTCCCAATATTCTTGTTATTTTCATTAACCAATAACCAAAACGTACCGATATAAATTATTCCGGATTATCATCGAGCAGCAAACTTCTGTACAATTTATATGGTACAAAAACTGCCCGCTAACACTTTTCAAACAGGAAAATAATTTTTAAAATAGATTTACTAATCAAATATTCACTATTTGTGTCCACTATACACAAGAATTGAGAACCAACTGAATTTTTTCGCGTCGATAAATAAAATTACAAGATTTGATAAACGCCATCTGTTGAATTAACTATGGCGAAATGAATTCGCCCGGACAGCATTTTGCCTTGAATACTTCTTGGCGCAAGTTGAAAAATATGGTACCACCATACTAAGATTTACCAACAAAGCATATCCAAGGCACATTCGCCTTGCTTAAGCATCTGGGTAGATAGTAGGCTTTTGCAAAAGTACAAAAAACAAATACTTAAATGCATTCTCTTTTTTTCGTGTATTTTTTTTATTATACCCTCTCTTTACTATACCTTCTTCTGTTCTGTATTATAAGAAACAAACACAATAAATACTGTTTCTGTACGAAATAAATACAGCAAGTATTAAAGCATGTAAGAACTAAGCATAATAAGAACCAAGCACATTAAGTAAAGACAACCACTACTTAAACTATTTACTAAAATACTCGAGTATTTTTGTAAGTTTTATTTGGTTTGTATGAAATTTCGCTTTTATTTAATTTGATGTTAAGATCAAATTATCAACATATCAATAGTTGTATATACTTAGATAGGTATGTACATATGTATATTCCATAAAATTAACTGCTAAATTAATGCTAAAAATAAAAACAAAGAAAATGCTTAAAATACCCACATGGTAAAATAAGAACCTTGCAAAATACTTACAGAATATTAGCAAAAAAAAATGTTTACTTTACTCTACTTATAGTGAATAAGAATGAGTGAATACAAATACTCTGAGCGTATAAAGAGAATAAATGTTGTGTTTGTTTTTTTTTCGTTTTGTATTTACTTGCTTTGATCCCCTTTTGTCAGCGTTGCCATTTTGGTGCTTTTCGGGTATTTTTTGGTGCTTTTTAACTAAATCAATACCCGAAATTTTGTTAAATACCCGTTTTTGAAAAGCGGGTATTTATAGTGCTTTTAAGAATTTCTCACAGTGCTTTTAGGTGCGTTTTAAATAATCAACATTTTTGACAATGAACCATTTTCCTACTATTCTTTAAACACACCTAATACTTTTTTAACCAACTGCGTATAATTTGCATCTATATTTTGATTAGTACTCGCAAACTGTTAAGAGTTTGAATTCTGGAATTTCTCAAGCATCTTTTTTTTTAATTCGTTCAGAAATTTTTATGATTAATTTGCTTAGCAGTTATCTTACTTTCAATATTAGTACATATCCTTTGATTTGTTTTTTATGCAAATTTAAGCAAGAAAGTGACTTGGTTATTATTAAGCTGCACAGTTATTAAAAGTAAGTTCTTCATTGATGTTAAAGTTGATATGTGCTAAAGTTCATCATCTAACAATGGCTTTCCCTTAGATCGAAAAACAAATACTTATATAGAAAAGCTTGGAAAAATGATCCAGCTTTTAAAACGTGGGTTAGAACAGCAAAAGATGAACTAAAAGCATATTTTATTTGTTGTAATTGTGAAATAAAAGTTCGATAAAGCGATTTACTCCGACAACGTCACACAAAAAGCCATGAAAAAGCAATAGATCATTCTTTTGATCCACCAGACCCAAAACAAAATTAGGCTAGTGCTTTTGTACCCGAAATTTTTTTATTTTTACCATTTTTTACCCTATTTCCATGGGCTCACAGTGCTTTTGATGTTGCAAGAGTTGGCATCACTGACTGTATGTTTGTTTTTGATGATATGTGTTGACAAAGCTAGTTTAGCCAAACCGGTTCAAAAGAAATAAAAATTAGCTCATGTTGTAAGTTAGCTGCGACCCATATTTTTCGAGTAATATGCTTCTGGGGGGTTATTATGTATTTCGATTCGAACCGGAAAATTTACGAATGGTATTACATCGATTTTCGAAAATTTATTTCCGAACTTTCTTAATTTATGGAAATTGTTTTAATCCCTTTCGGAAAGCAATAAATTCCTTTCGAAAGCATTTTCGATCCGAATCAAAATGCATAATAACTCCCATGAAGTTTTCATATGAAAGTTGAGAAGATAATGGGATAATATTGGTGTCTTTTAAAAGATATGTACAGAGAATCTTTTCTAAATAGCCCTGCGTCGGGAAATACCATGGATGAGAAAATCTTTAAGCGCAAATTTTTAATTTACATTTTCTTATTATTGTTCAATTTCCTACAACATAAGGTGAGGTAAGGTAAAACTAGATTTGTTACGAAAAAATTTCTGTATACATATATGCATATACATATGTATATTGTTTTTCTTGAAATGTATTTTCTTTTTGCCATTTTTGGGAAAGAAGTTATATTACAAATTTTGAAACGTCATCTCTTTGAATAAAGTTAACTTCTGGCTAAATGGTTTTGTAAAGAAGCAAAACTTTTCGTAATTTAATATTATGGTTCTACGCTAGAAGTAACATCACTGTTGGCAACATCTGTCGTTTGCCAATGTTTGTTCTTACAAAAATTTTGTAAGATTAAATAAATTTTTGACTAAACAGACGAAAAATGTTTGACATAGGGTGGTCACACTATGTTTTTAAAAAAGCAAATGTTTTTGAATTTAAATGTACTTAGTGCAAAAGCCTAGTAGATAGTTTTTGTACATAATCCCCTTTTACATATTGACATCTGAAGGGCAGACATATTTGTAATTCTTTTTTTGAATTTGAATGTAGCTTTTACATATTGGAAATTAATAGACAGACAGAAATTGTTCGTATCCCCTCTTCGTTCTTTTTCGCTGTTGTTGTTTATGCACATAATTTTACGCACCACATGCAGTAATACTAATATTACAATGGCGTGAGAAAAATGATATGAAGCAACAACATAAAAAATGCGACGAGTGCAAGAGAAAAAGGAAAAATGTCCGGTACAGAGGGTCGTGTACTATACCCTCTGCATCTTCACCCCTTCTTTAACAAACTTCGCCTGTCTACATTTCAATTGCCAATATGTAAAAGGGGACATACTAAAGCAAAAAAAAAATCATTTCAAATGTAGGGAATGTTGATACACAAGGTAAAAATTGGCTGTAAGTGACAGCAAACATTATAGCAAAATTTGCTTTGCTTGAGAAATATGAAAATAAATTAGTAAAGCCAAGTTGGTATTAGATGCTGAGGTATTGCCATATCTAAGAAACAACGTTATTTTCAAAATTAACCAGTACCCCTGTTCTTGAACTCCCGCTGCGAGAAACTTTTCGATTGAAACGTGCAAAATGAAACAAAAATATCATAAATTGAAACAAACAGTTGATTTTCTCACTAAACTGAACCTGTAAGTATTTTTGTGAGTAAGAACTGTCACATAAGAAAATTACTTGCAAATTTACAGAAATTCTGTGTCTGTAAATCTTTTGCGGAAAAAGGTCTTACTTTGAACTGTAAAATATACTCACAAATAAAAACGCGGTGAGGTAACATCTTAACAATGTTATTCGAAATAAAATTAATGAAAAAAATTGGTATTTCGTGGTTAAAAAATTGTTAAAATATTATTTTATTTTTTAATATTAGAAAAATTATTAAAAATGTTTTAATTGAAAGTGCTATTTTGTAAATAACAAACATTAAAGCCACACTACACAAACTCGCAGATACGAGAACTAATTTTTACCGAGGTTGTTCACGTTTTCGATTTTGTTCACGTTTTAGGTTGCATTTTTTATCACTTTTTGCAGTCTCTTTTGTCGTTTTTTTTATATTAAAATAAAGTACGTGGTGTTTTAGCTATGAAACATTTTTCGATTCTACTTTTTGTGAGAAAAATAATTAATTTTTTAAAATAAAAAAGGTCTGTTAAAATTATTTCATTCAAAGGCTTTAAATAACACTAGCTGATCCCGCAACCTCCCTCGTTATAAAATAAAATCAAAAGTATTTATATATCCTATTGTGAAAATTTAATGACGATCGGTCCAGTAGTTAAGACTATATTAAGATTTTTAATTTTCCTTAAAAGGGGCGTTGCCACACCCACTTTTCTCCTGTCCAAGGGTTTGGCCTCCTGTAAAGCACAAGCAAACAAACAAACAGACAGACAGACATTCATTTTTACATATACATATAGATATTAAAAATTATTTTAGTGGATGGATATTTACTTTAAAAATTCTTTAGTGGGGAAACCCAAAATGGCCGACTTCCTAAACGCATGTTGCATAGCATAGCATTCGAAAAACTGCGTATGCAATGCAAAACATGTTGTAGCAGCAACCTTGCATGGCAGAGAAATCATTTGCATAAAAACGGCGTTAAGGAATGATACTATGCATTTTTTTCCACTGTAACAACGGTTGTTCATAAAAAAATAAAATTAAATAAAAGTTGTTTATAAAAATATAAAATTAAAAACAATATAATTATAATAAATAAAAAATTACGTACTCCGCCGTTGTCTAGGTATCAAACGCTTGCATACCAAATAAAATAGATGCAAGACTTTGACAGCTGTTACTCATTGAACTGAGTTGCCAACAGATTAGGAGCATAAGGAATTGCCAACAATTTTAGGTATGCGTTTAGGAAGTGTCTGCATTCTATATACGCATTGCAACTTGCGTTTAGTAAGTCGACCAATTTTTCTTTAAATTTCCAAGGAAATTTACCTGCTTTTTCTGTTAAAATTGTTGTATGTTGGCAATGCAATAACAATTTCAACTTAACACAGTTGCGTATCCTTATACTAAAAAACGGTTTGGTTGACTATCAGACACCCAAGGAATTCTACAAAATGACGATTAGCGATTTCATGTTCAGTGCCGCCTATTCCTTTGACGATTTGTTTCTTAAGAAAATAGTAAAATCCATTAATTTTCCAAACAATAAACCTGCTATACAAAGTTAATTACAATCTAATTACTTTGCGAACTGCTGAAAGAGTACATAACAAAATTAATCTTTATGTGCCTTCACACACAAAATGAATTTTTAAGCAGTACAATTTTTGTTCTTTTCTTCACACACTGGATTATTTTATCTCGTCATAAAATGCATACATGCACATCGCTCAGTGTGTGTGTGTGTAATAAGAGTTCATTTGTTTTTGCAAAATGTGCATTAGATGGGTTTATGCTGCTAATGCGGGGTTGTAAGCTGGGTAAAAAATTGTACCAACGAAAAACCGCTCTCTTCACATCTCTCGACTAAAAACTTTAATTTTATTACAGCACAATTGTTCTACTTTGTGAAAGGCCAATAAAACCCAAATTAGGACAAAAACCCTTGGAGGAATTCTGTTTACAAAATAATTTCTCAGAATAACAAAGAATATTATAAAAAAAAAAAAAAAATCCAAACAGTAATTATCCAATTTAATCGAATATCATATTAGGCCCTATTTTCGTATTTCATATTAATACGAAATTTTAAATACGAATTCTAATAATTATGTAACTGATTACTAAAATAATAAAACACATTTCTTTTTATATGAATATTTCAAATATGTTTTATTTTTATTGGTTTTATTTATGCATTGATTTTATTTCAATTATGGATTAGTTTCTTCAACTTCTTACAATTATTTATTTTCGTTTTTTCTTCTTCTTAAACTTAATTTCTATATTCTCACTTTTTTAATTACAAATATTAACTTTTTGCCAAACATTATCAATAATGAACAAAAAAAAACAAAAAAAAAAAAAAAATTTAAATTGTTATAAAAATTTAATGATTTTAACAAAAATAAATTATAGCATTGTTTCCTAAACTGCAGCAGCTGACAACATTTTTAATAAAAACCAAAACAAGTTTTTTTTTAATTTCATAGTTTGTCTTTTCTAGACAAGTTTTAGTGCTGCATTTTATGAAATTCGCTGGTTTTTAATAATTTAAAATATATACTCGTATGTATATGTACATGTCTATGTTTTACTTAACTTAAGTCAATAAAAAAACAAGATTTGAAAAAAATTTTAACTAAATAACTTTACATTGGTTTACGTGGCTGCCTGTTACGCACAAGCATTCAAGTAGAATCAATAAGATTCAGTCTTTACAACATTCGATATGAAAATACTTGATTTTAAGAAATAAAAATTACATTAAGAATTAATGAAAAGATGTTTTACATGTTTTCTTTTTTTTTTTTTTTTTTCTATAAATTTTTATTTTCATCTTAATTGTTATTTTCACTATTTATAAAAAAAAAAAAAAAAAAAAAAACTATAAACAAATTATATTAAACTCTATATGTGTAAATAAAAATTGCTGGTAATTATTATGGTGACTTTTGATTCGTTGTTGAGTTTTTCTTTTTTACAATAATAATATTAAGAATCAAAACTTAGGATTGTATAAAATTATTTATAATATAAATATAATTTTGCAACCAACTATATGAAAAGAGAAACACAATTGCACAATTTTATTTGTCATACATATATTTTGTGTAGAAAAGATGACTTCATAATTTTATTTATAAATGCATTTATGTAAAAGTGAATTGACATCATTTTATATAGAAAATTTTAACTAATACCGCATTTACAATACGCAACTTTATTGCATGCAACTCTCGTTTTTCAGTGATAAAGACAGAGAGGAAATATAAAATGTATACATTTCTATTTCAACAATTTCACTTAACATGAAAATTGTAATTTAAAAGATATTTTGTGAGAATTCTTTTTTAAAATGAAATTTATATTTATGACAGGAAAGATTTATGTATGCAATAATAATTCATACCTCTGTATGTACATATACATATGTATGTATGTATATCAATGCGTATCTAACAAGATACGTAGAGAATTTTTGTAGGATACGTGCATAAAATTTAAAATGAAATTATCCTTTTTTTTTTAATAAATGGAGAGTAACTCAGCTGCCCTACAACGATTTTACCTGTGAGCAAATTACGGCATTCGATATCGATCGAAATTTCAATACACTTTAAATGTACATTTCGATCGATATCGAGTGCCGTAATTTGGGCCCTGGTTAGATCTGCCTTGATATACATAAGTATAATAAGTATACTGGCATAAAGTATATTGTTATTTTCAGCCATGCCACAGCTTTCCGATCAAATTTGATTTCAGTTCCGTAAGCTGTTCCCTACAAAACAAAAATAAAACAAAACAGAACAAAATAAAACAAAACTAAACAATATTTTTTTGCAGTCTTTTTCTACCATTTTCGTTTGCAGTAAAGACTAAAAAACCAACATGCATACTTTTAGGAGTATTAGAAAAATATTTTATACATAAGCTTTGAATGTTAATTAAAAGCTTATTATGAGCATTTTGCTGCAAGTAAAAACAATTTAAACAAACCCCTACAGGCATGTACGCGCATGTATAAAATCAAAATATGAAACAATAAATGGAGTCTGAAGATTGTATGTACATATACATACATACATACGTATGAAAAACGATGTGAGGAGTGTAAGTACGAAATTGAAATCATACCGATCGGAATGTGTGACATGTCAGTTTAATAAATTTTCTTTTCTTAATTTTAACAAAATTTTTAGTTTGGTAATATTGTATAATAATAATAATAATATTAACAATAATATAAAAAAATAATACAAATTGTTGTTGTTATTAAATTTTAGCATTACTGTTTTTGTTGATTTTGCCTTAAATCAGTCTTTTTTTTTTTTAATTTTTGTTACAATTTCTTTTATTATGACTTGTTTCTCGATATGGGTTAGCAGCAGTTAGTAGTTTTGATGCAACGAATTATTTTAAGTTTTTAGTGAAACATAAACTGGTTTATTTTTGCTTAAAATTGAAACAACTGCAAGCATGTAATATAAAGGAACAAACAAACTATTTTATAAGCTAAGGGGTATTGAATTTTAAACCTAAAGAAAATTTAATATATTAAGAAAATATATATGAATGTGCTCGAAAAAATAAATCTTTTAATACCTGTGAAACCATCAATTATATTAAAGAACCAAAATATTATATTAAAGAGACTAAATTTAATCAATGTATGTATTATCATGCCCCTATTACGATTCACAATCAAGAGTAACAAAAATGTATGTATGTATGTATATCGCAATAGGGACAATTAATTAGCCTCTTAAAAATTTACATAAAAATTTTATCAAAACAATGGTAAACTTTAGCTAATATAAATATGTATGGTTTCTGTCAGTTACTAAAACAAAACATAAAAACAAGGAAATATTTTCTTAATATATTTTTCAAATCTTTTCGCTAAGAACAGACAGGACATGTACTACAAAAGTAACACTTTCTGCTTTCGAAGTGCATGTGCGATTTTTTTTTCAATAAGAAATAAATTATTTAAATAACTGTAATTTCATATTAGGAATTATATTATAAATGTTTGACAGTTTTCATATTATTAACTATAAATTAAAATAAAACTATTGTAAAATTTTGTTCTAATATTCTATTTACAATTATATAAAAGTATCTATACATATAAATTTAATAAAAAAAAAAAAACAATATGATTCATTATATTTCGGATTTTTTTACGTATGTATGTACATATCTTGAATACTATTTGCTTTTTTTGTAATTTGAAAAGCCTAAAGCTCTGTATAGACGGCTGTTAGATCTAACAAGTGATCAGTAACAATTTTGGTCTGGCAACGTTGCCAAAAAAAAACATCACTGAATTGTAATATGTACTACAAACAGACAAAAAAATGACAGACATCGGACAATATTGTGAACGCAATTCGTTTTCATTGTCAGATAATTGCCAGATAATTGTCAGTAAGTCCCGGTTCATACACTTCAACTTTTGCTGCTCAACTTTTGAGTTTGTTGAAGAGAGGGAAAAGAGGACTGGTATTTGATACGGAGTTGCTTGTACTGGGAAGCTCGTTTTGTTGCTCACTAGTAATAATAAACGCGAAGTTAGATGCAGCTTATTATATGACATTTCTTTTCATTCTGTGGTTCGCTGCGACAAGTTTTGCAAAATTTACAATAATAAATTCCTTTTACGCAAACTAAATAAAAGGAACTGTCAAAATTTGAAGAAATTGGAAGCAAAAGATCACGAAAATTAGCTGAAACCGCTTTCTTTGTTTGAACATTAAGGCAACTTTAATAAAAGGGAATTGAAAAGAATATGAGCAGCAAAATTTGAAGTAGTGTGTGAACCGGGACTAAATAAACAAACAAAAGCTTTTATTCTCGTTCTCTTAAAAGTATGCTATACATATTGCATACTATTTATGCTCTCTGAGAGAACCTAAAAATTATTGTTATACAATAATCTAACAGTCGTGTGAACAGGCAATTTAGTGACTAACAACGTTTCTAGATAAATTTATTGTCATAAAATTGTCTGACAATAAATTGTAAGCTTTTATACAACCGTGTGAACTGAAAATCAAAGTTATGCTGGCAATTTTTTATTATTAGATCTGACAACCAACCGTCTGTACAGAGCTTTAGATTTTGTATTTATGTATGCGTGTAGGTATGTAATTTTTTTTAATAAACATTATAAATAAAGTACACAAAAAAGTAATATACTCGTACATATGTATGCAGTATCTATGCAATTTTCTTTTGTTAAACAGCGTACAGTGCATATATGGAAGTATGTATGTATGTATGTAGGTAAACATTATCATCTATATTCATAGAAACTTATCACACCTTAAAATTTCATAAAGTTGTATTAAAAAAACAAAAAAACATATATGACAATCGTATATTAGTAACAAATCTACTATATACATTAGGGATATAACCAAATTTTTTGTACAAGCCTATCGTGTGTTGTGTTATTTGCAAAAAAATTATTTTTGTAAATAATTTTGAAATAAAAATCTTAATTTTTTTAATATATTATTTTTAAAGGAAAATAGTATAGTGACAAATGTTGTTAAATTATAGTTAAACAACATTTTTTTATTATTAAGACATACATTTTTAATTTAACACGCGACTTACATATAAGAGCTTCTTTATGAAGACAAAGTTGATGAATTTTTTATTTTCATGTTAATAAATTTATAAATTTCCATTTAAACAATTTTAAAGGACACAAGTTACTATAAAGTTCATTCACATTTTATTTCTTATTATTCGAATATTATAACTGGAAAAATTGCAGCACTAAACGTTCGCAATAACAACTAGTCGGAATTCGCAAAAGAAGCAGAAGAACTCGCAGATGCATTAAAACGGTCTTTGGTTATTGAAGGTATCACCACAAGCAAAGCGCACGATATGGCAATAGAACAAAGGGTTACAGTTTGTCGTTTAAATGCCAGATCTGACTAAAGGTGAGTTTACATGGTAATACTGTTGTATTTGTCAAATAAAATGATGTCTAAAAATCCGGTTGTTTCAATTAATATTTCTTTATTGGTGGTTGCTAAGTGCAAATGCAAGTCGACAAGTGAAAAGACAAATTACACATAGCGGCCTTTTAACCTATCACTCAATGCACTTTTGTTATTCATTCTATTACTTGAGCTTTATCTCATGATCATCCGATTATGAGTACTTTTGTAATAAGTTGATGTTCCCAACAGCAAATACAGTATATACTAAAAGTACGTTACAACTTAATATACAATATTACATTTCTACATTTCTTCCTTTTTTCAAAAATAGTGTATAATCTTAAAATTAATTCAATATTAAATTTCTGATAAAAAAATATTACTTAAATTTGGTTTACAACATAATTGATTATAGCTTATAATCTACTTTAGGTTTTTTTCTTAACCGATCTTTCAGAGGTAATTCTTCCTTATTTTTAAAGAAATTTTCGGCATCTAAAATTTCTTCATCTTCACTCTGAACTTGATGATTCTGGGTACCTGTATCAAACGTGAAAACTATATCCTTATCAACTTTTTTAAGTTGATTTCTATGGGCTACTATCCTTCTTTTATTTATGTACTTCTATTAAATAGAGAGTATCTGAAATAGTACTACAAATTGACCCTTTGATCCATTTTGCATCAGTATTTCCATTGGGATTCAAATATAATACTTTTTCTCCCACTTTTAAATGAAAATTTGTGGCTTTTGAGCTCTTTTCAAAAAAATCCTTTTCTTTACTTTTCTTTATTTTATATTTTGTAGGTGTTGGTATTATATTTGAATCCTGTTTGGACCCCCCATATGACAGTGGAGTTATTGATTTAAACGCTAACACAAGCTCGCTTGGACAAATAAAAAATTTAAAATAATGTTCTGCAGGGATAACTTCCTCGTTTGATCAGACAAAAAATAAGACTTCAAGCTACGCTTAACAGTCTGAACACCACGTTCTGCCAATCCATTACTCGGAGGGTGATATGCTGGACTAAACATTTGTTTTATTCCATTACATCTTAAAAAAATTTTAAATTCCTCACTGCGAAATTGAGGTCCATTATCACTAACCAAAATGTTACAAAATCGAAAATTGGAGAATATTAATTTAAATTTTTCTATAATGATAAAGGTAGTTGTCTTTGACAAAATGTGTACATCAATCCATTTTGAAAAATCATCAACAATTATTAAAAAATCTGTGCTCTGAAATTGAAAAAGATCCACGTGGACACGCTCGAAAGGATATGACGTCGAAGGCCAAGTAAAATTTGGACAATCTTTGGTTTTGTTTTGCGACTTTTGACATAATGTACAAATTGACACGAACTTTTCAATATTTGCGTCAATTAACGGCCACCATATACAACTTCGAGCTAAAAGCTTCATACGTACAATGCCCACATGCGTGTCATGTAGCAATGTCAAAAACCTTCCTCTTAATATTGATGGTATTACCAATCGGTCTGCGTAAAATAGACAATTGTCTCTTACCTCAAGCGAAAGCTTTACATTTTTGTATGGACTTAAACTATCGTCTAACTTTTTCGAATCTGGCCAATAATCATTTTGAATAAAATGAATTATCTGTCTGATGCGCTCATCTTTTCCAGATAACTTCGCAATTTCATCCTTAGTAACTGGAATAAAGCCTTTATCAAAATTAAAAAAATTTAAATTACAGTTACTTATATTTGTTGTACTGTTTAAAGGTAAACGTGAAAGTGCAAATTTTTTTACGGCATATACGACTGCTAAAGCTTCTCGATGAATTTGCGCATAGTTTTTCTCGGCCTTAGTCAACGTAGTGGAAGCCATAAAACATGGTCTCTCTTGGTTGTTAATAACCACACTGAGAACCGCCCCTACACCATACGGAGAAGCATCGCACGCGATTACTATTTGTTTTGTTGGGTCAAAATGAAATAGTAAATTGTTTTCACAAAGTAATTTTTTGCAATTTATAAATGCTTGTGAACATTTTTCGTCCCAGTGCCACTTCGTTTCTTTACGTAGGAGGTTGTGCAACGGTGCCAAAACAGTAGAATTGTTAGGCAAAAATTTTGCATAATAATTTAACAAGCCCAAAAAACTTTTTAGCTGGTCGACATTAACTGGGGTGGGAGCTAACATTATGGCCTCGATTTTTTTCTTTGAAGGTTTTATTCCTTCCGGAGTTAGAACGTGCCCTAAATATTCAAGACTGCTCTCCAAAAGTTTACACTTTTCCCAGTTTATACGAACATTGAATTCCTGTAGTCTACTTAACACGTTAAACAATTTCTCCTGACAATCGACTCTATCCCTGCCGGCTACCAAAATGTCATCCAAATATACTGCTACACCCTCTAAACCTTGCATTATTTGGACCATGACACGCTGGAAGATCATTGGGGCAGTGGAAATGCCAAAAGGTAATCTACAAAATTCAAATAACCCCATATGGGTATCGATTGTGAGAAAAGACCTTGACGACTCGTTTACTAATAATTGTAAATAAGCTTTACTCAGATCCAATACACAAAAATGCGTTTTCCCTCTCATACTGGTAAGGATGTCGTCTATTAATGGCAGTGGATATACATCCCTTTCCAGTACGGGATTTATAGTCACTTTAAAATTCCCACATACTCTAACACTTGAATCTTTTTTCAAAACACAGACTATGGGTGCCGCCCATTTACTGTTACGAACTGGTTGTATAAACCCTTCTTCGCACATGTTTGTCAATTCCGCCTCTACCTTCAGTTTCAAGCTCATAGGTACCGAATATGGCTTGTAAAATTTTGGTTGCGAATGTGGCTGTACAAAAACGTCGGCGGAAAATTGCTTAATGGGATTCTTATTTTTCATAAATAACAATGGAAATTTACATTTCAACTCTTCCATAATGTTTGACTGGCAGATGTTTTGTACAAAAAAATGGTCACTTGACTTACCGGTCTGATCAATGAAAAAATTACGCCATGCCGGGTACATGACACTCAACCAATTTCTTCCCATTAGCGGAGTAAAACATGGGTTGTTACCCTTCGGGGCTACCTGGTCCGCAGGTGAATGCATCATGCAACTACCGATCATACGAATTCGTGCCTGGAACATCACAGGCAGAATGATATCTCTCAGCGTTGACGATTTTTCCACCGCTGATAAAGCGATTAAAGACGTTGACACTTTGTGTGGACTTGATGACACTGGGTCAAGTCTTCACGTTCCTGCAGTTGGTTACGCTTTACCAACAAGCCATCAGAACATTGTTCTAAGAAATGATAAGCTAACATCAGAAGCTATCATTTACCACGTAATGTGTCCTTCAACGGATACTTGTATTATATACACTAACGTGATGTTTAGATTCGACGGTCCTGCTAAATTCAACAGTTTTCAAGATTCGATGGTGAAACTGGTGCGCAGTATCCGTGGCGATGTTCGTGACATCGCAAATATGCAGAAATCGATAGTTCCCGATATACGGAAGATCGCAGAGCGTGAGTCATCCACGTCCATTGGTAATGCGATAGTTAAAGGCGTTGAGGTTGTTGCACCATATGTTCTCCCAGCAGCCGCTGTCGTTGATGATACCTTACATGCTAAGGTTGACCGCATTACGGATATGATGATCCGTAATGATATAGATGACATTTCTGTCATTTCTGGAAGTGAATGTAATTCATCACTTCAATAGGCTTGGAACTCCAGCCTCCCTGTCTACGGAAGTCCTGATAAATTAAAATCTTTATTTACTTTCTTTATCTAGTTTGATAAATGTTTATTAACCTTTATGTCAACGGCAACATACCTGGGTATGTTTTGCATTTTGAAAACGCTGTAGCTCTGAACTGGATAATCGGATCGACTTTAAATTTCGTGATATCCTAGCCAAAACTGTTTTACGCAATAGTCTCTAGTTTGGTTAGGATTGAATAATCTGTTTGGAAGATAAACCCCATTTACAAAGTTGCACCCTTACGTCAACACCATACATACCTGGGTATGTACAGTAAAACGCATGCAAATATGATAATATAATTTTAAAGTATTGTTTCTTTTGAGTAAATTTTTATTTTATTATGTTTTATTTTATTATATAATTATTTGTAATTAAAATTATTTTTTTCTTCTTTAAGATACGCACTTTATTTATTTTTTTATTTATTTATTTTATTTCATTATAATACATAGCATTTACAAATAAAAAATAAAAAAAATTAAAAATGAAATAATAATAAAAAATTAAATAATAATAAATTAGATAATAATAAAATTAGCAATAAAATTTGCAATAAAAATTAAGTTATATAATGTTGCTTAATACTAATCTGCGAAGCCTTGAGGCTTGTCTGCAGAAGTGCATATATTTACATTCATTATATTATTATTATTCATTGCGAACTTATAAAATGTCTTTTTATCATTTTTTTTCTTTTATTTGCATTGGTTTCTTTATTGATATCTATTGGTAGCGTATTCATTATTGTTGGCAAGGAAACGTTTAAGGTGCTTTTTCCGTAGTTGTTTTTATATTTTGGTACTTTGAATCTGCCTGCAGATCGACACCTTGTGTTGTGTGTGTGATCAATTACATGCAAGAAGCGAGGATCATTAAAAAATTCATTAACTAAAGTTGTGTAGTATATACCTTTAACATCGAGTACATTTAGGCTTTTAGCTAGGTTATCGTTTGCTTTATAGGTGCTTGTTGTACTGTTACTGTTGTTGTTGTTGTTGTTTATGATGTTATTATTTGTATTATCTCTAGAATTCGTGTTACTGCTGTATGTGTTATTGTTGAAGTTGTTGTTTATGCTGCCTATATTAATGTTGTAGTTTTGGTTATGTCTTAGAATTTTCAGTAACCTATTTTGTGTATTTTGTAATTGTCTTACATATGTTGCATTTCCCCACCCTGTTATGCCATGTCTTAGATAGGATTCGGCCAGAGAGTAATATGCTTGTCTTAGCACTACAGTGGATGTACAATTACTTAAATGGAAAAGCATGAAAGCTGATGTACGGAGTTTTTTTTGAATGTGCGTTATGTGACTTTTCCACTTAAAATTCTCGTCAATGAAAACACCCAGATACTTGTATGTGTTAACCATGTCTATGTAAAGGTTGCAGCTATCGTTTGGGTCAATGTTGTTGTTTTTGTTGTTTTTATGTAAGCAATCGATATCATGGAATTTTATTTTAATATTTGTGTGTAAAATATGTCGTGGTTTGATGTGCATGAGTTTAGTTTTCGTAGCATTTATGACAAGACCATTATCGTGGCACCATTTCGAGACATTGTCTAGTTGACTTTGTAAAATTCTACTAGCAGTGTTAACATTTTTGTGTGATACAATGATTGCAGTATCATCTGCATATGCAAAGGTGGTGCAGTTTTTTAATTGATTGATCATATCATTTGCATATACGATATATAATAGTGGACCCAGTTTTGAACCTTGAGGTACTCCATGAGTTGTTGCTATTTCTTCGCTAAGGTTGCTATTTATTTTAACTCTATATCTTCTGAAACTCAAGTAGTTCTTAAACCAATTCAAACAGTTTCCTCTTATTCCATTTCTTTCTAGTATAGTTATTAGTTTGTCATGTGATAGAGTGTCGAATGCTTTGCTAAAATCGATAAATAGCGCTAAACAGTGCTGGTTATTGCTTAAGCAATCGTTAATATATGTTGCAAAGTTTCCAAGTAGCATATTTATATTTTTTTTCTTTTGAAAACCAAATTGGTTTTTGTTTATAATTTTATATTTTTCAAGAAATTCGGTGAGCCTTCTGACAACTATTTCTTCAATAATTTTCTCTATAGCTGGTAAAATGGATATGGGCCTGTAGTTATTATAGTCTGATTTGGAGCCCTGTTTGTATATTGGTCGTATAAGTGACACTTTAAGAGTATCTGGTATATTTGCGTTATTTAAGCAGGAATTAATGAGCGCTGTCAGAACCGGTGTAACAAAGCTGGCGCCACTTTTTAGGTCTTTTGGTCTAATTCCGTCGATACCTGCACTCTTTTTAATATTAATGTGGTTTAGTATATTATAAACTTCTTCTTCGCTTGTGGGACTGAGATACATCGATGTACTTACTGTTGTAGTTATGCTGTATAGTGTATTGATACTGCAACTATGCAATATTTTCTGTACATTTTCATTGAAGCTGGTGGCAAAATTATCTAATATAGCTTTTAAATTAATATGTTTAAAGTTTTGCAGAATTGTATTGTCTAAATTATTTGTTTTTTTGCCGACTATTTCGTTTATTAGTTGCCAAGTAATACGCATATTGTTTCTATTTTCTATAAATTTATGTTTATAATAATTATTTTTAGCATTATATATTTTCTTTTTCAACAAATTTCTAAACTTTTTGTAATTCATTTCAAATGTTTTATTTTTTGGGTTATTTTTCCAAATTTTATAAAGTTTATCCCTGATAGTACATTCTTTAATAATTATCTCACTTATCCACGGATTATTAGATCTCGATTTGTTTTGAATTATATTTCTTGTTGAGTTTTTGTATATTTCGCTGAATTTTTCATGAATTTTATTATATATGTCGTTTGGGCTATCATTTTGACGACTGAGGTCATTCCATTTTATACTTCTTATCATATGATTTACCTTATTGTTAGCAATTATTTTTGTACCCTGATGGTCGTCGTATTTCTTACTCTGAATTTCTTTATAAGCAGAGTAGAAAAGAGAGTAGTGATCTGTTGCGGTTGTTGTTATTATTGCTGCGTAGGTTTGTGTGTTTGTTTGATTGCATTTAACAAAGAGATGATCAATGCATGTGTTTGTATTTTTATTCAAATCAATTCTTGTGCTTTCAGTTATCATACAATGTAAACCATTCGATGAGAACATTTCTAAGTACTTTGTTGTTGTTAAATTTAATTTTTGAATATCAATATTCATGTCTCCAACAACGATCATTTCTTGTTTCTTCTTTGTTTTGCTTATTATTTCGTCCAGTTCAGCTATAAAATTGTTTACATTAAGGGAAGGTGGTCGGTAAATTGGGAGAATGGTAAAAGTTGTGTTGTTTATATTTACTTCTAGTTGAATTGACTCAAACGAGATTGTATTCATGGTTATTTCAGCAATATTTATGTTCTGTTTGGTGTAAACAGCAATACCACCACCCCTTTTATCTTTTCTATTATGGAAAAAAGAGTTAAAACCGTTGATATTATAGAGGTCGTTTTCATCGTCGGTTATGTTTGTTTCAACAAGAATAATAATTTTAATTTCATTTAATACGTTTTGTACATCAACTAAAAAGGTTACAAAATTTTTGCGAAGCGATCTAATGTTCATAAAGATTAACGAAAGGGGATAACTTACTAAAGTTTTATTTATTTCACTAAAGTTTTTCAAAGTTTGTTTATTTGTGCTATTCATTTTATGATTATCGAGAAAAAGGTTCACAAATGGGTATTTTAAATAATAAAAATAATTGACATTGTTGTATTAAAAAAGTGATATTGTTGTATTTATTAATTCAATATCTGATGTATTGTTGATGATGATGGCTGGAGAGTTTTCCATTTTACGTACAAAGATGTTTCCATTCTTGATCCAAACGAACTTCCACTTACATTCCTTAGCTCTACTTTTTGGCACCACGAAATAAGCCCCAATGAAATAAGCCCCAAATCGAAAAATGAAATAAGCCCCAAAAAATTTTATGAAATAAACCCCAAAAAAAATGAAATAAGCCCCAAACAAAATTTACGAAATAAGCCCCAAATAAAATGAAATAAGCCCCAAAAAATTTTATGAAATAAGCCCCAAATTTTTAAAAAATGAAATAAACCCCAAAAAAAATGAAATAAGCCCCAAATTTGTTAACTTTATGATGTAAGCTTAAGAAGAAATCATAAAATGCTAGAATTTTATCCTCTAAATTATATCGAACACCGGCTTCGCGTTCCAAGCATTCTCTGCATAACTGGCCTACGGCTGGGCGCAAGGAATTTATCCTCCATGGTATATCGAACACCGGCTTCGCGTTCCAAGCATTCTCTGCATAACCGGCCTACGGCCGGGCCCAAGGAATTTATCCTCCATGGTATATCGAACACCGGCTTCGCGTTCAAAGTATTTTCTGCATAACCGGCCTACGGCCGGGCGCAAGGAATTTATCCTCCATGGTATATCGAACACCGGCTTCGCGTTCCAAGCATTCTCTGCATAACCGGCCTACGGCCGGGCCCAAGGAATTTATCCTCCATGGTATATCGAACACCGTCTTCGCGTTCAAAGTATTTTCTGCATAACCGGCCTACAGCCGAGCGCAAGGAATTTATCCTCTATGGTATATCGAACACCGGCTTCGCGTTCCAAGCATTTTCTGCATAACCGGCCTACGGCCGGGCGCAAGAAATTTATCCTCTATGGTATATCGAACACAGGCTTCGCGTTCAAAGTATTTTCTGCATAACCGGCCTACGGCCGGGCGCAAGGAATTTATCCTCTATGGTATATCGAACACCGGCTTCGCGTTCCAAGCATTCTCTGCATAACCGGCCTACGGCCGGGCGCAAGGAATTTATGCTCCATGGTATATCGAACACCGGCTTCGCGTTCAAAGTATTTTCTGCATAACCGGCCTACGGCAGGGCGCAAGGAATTTATCCTCTATGGTATATCGAACACCGGCTTCGCGTTCCAAGCATTCTCTGCATAACCGGCCTACGGCAGGGCGCAAGGAATTTATCCTCTATGGTATATCGAACACCGGCTTCGCGTTCCAAGCATTCTCTGCATAACCGGCCTACGGCCGGGCGCAAGGAATTTATCCTCTATGGTATATCGAACACCGGCTTCGCGTTCCAAGCATTCTCTGCATAACCGGCCTACGGCCGGGCCCAAGGAATTTATCCTCCATGGTATATCGAACACCGGCTTCGCGTTCAAAGTATTTTCTGCATAACCGGCCTACGGCCGGGCGCAAGGAATTTATCCTCCATGGTATATCGAACACCGGCTTCGCGTTCCAAGCATTCTCTGCATAACCGGCCTATGGCCGGACGCAAGGAATTTATCCTCCATGGTATATCGAACACCGGCTTCGCGTTCAAAGTATTTTCTGCATAACCGGCCTACAGCCGGGCGCAAGGAATTTATCCTCTATGGTATATCGAACACCGGCTTCGCGTTCCAAGCATTCTCTGCATAACCGGCGTACGGCAGGGCGCAAGGAATTTATCCTCTATGGTATATCGAACACCGGCTTCGCGTTCCAAGCATTCTCTGCATAACCGGCCTACGGCCGGGCCCAAGGAATTTATCCTCCATGGTATATCGAACACCGGCTTCGCGTTCAAAGTATTTTCTGCATAACCGGCCTACGGCCGGGCGCAAGGAATTTATCCTCCATGGTATATCGAACACCGGCTTCGCGTTCCAAGCATTCTCTGCATAACCGGCCTATGGCCGGGCGCAAGGAATTTATCCTCCATGGTATATCGAACACCGGCTTCGCGTTCAAAGTATTTTCTACATAACCGGCCTACAGCCGGGCGCAAGGAATTTATCCTCTATGGTATATCGAACACCGGCTTCGCGTTCCAAGCATTCTCTGCATAACCGGCGTACGGCAGGGCGCAAGGATTTTAGATCTATTTTACGGATATGAAATAAGCCCCAAATAAAATGAAATAAGCCCCAAAAAATTTTATGAAATAAGCCCCAAATTTTTAAAAAATGAAATAAGCCCCAAATAAAATGAAATAAGCCCCAAACAAAAAATTTGAAAATTTTTTGGGGCTTATTTCATTTTTCGATTTGGGGCTTATTTCATTGGGGCTTATTTCGTGCCACCCTACTTTTTGCTAACCATAGGAGCCGTCGATTGTATGCAGTCAGCTCGTCATTTATGTAAACGTAGACTTTATTTTTATTAGTTGTTGTTTTATTTTCTACATCATCGTTTAGTACATCAGGGGGTAGATTCTGGTTCTGCGATAACGTGAAATGTAAAAAAATGTTTCATTTTCGTTTTCATTACAACTTTACGCAATATCTTTTCGCAGTTGCACAAAATGCGATTCCCGTTTATATTATGAAAAAGTGTTTCATTCCATCTGTTGCAGTGTAACTTTATATCCATGTTATTCAACTTGAAATGTCACACACAGAGAACGAAGTTGAACTACTTCGATGCGGTGCAAGGCCGCATGCAAATATTTATTTGCTTTTGTGGCTTTTACAACATGCATATATTCTTCATTGAAATTTTGAAGTTGATTTTTCAACATATATTACATAATATATGTACATAGCTTATGTTACAGAAAATTGAATAAAAATTAGAAAATATTAAATAAACAAATCAGCGGTGGTGAAGAAATGTAGGCAATTTTATTAATAGTCTATCATTACAGATACTGAGGTTATCCTACAAGTTGAATAAGGAATAAATATATGTATATTTGTATATATAATCGGAGATATTATTTAATGTCTTATTGACAAAAAATATATAATCGAAAAATAGTGTATAATCAAACTTTTATACTATAATTTCAGATGGTAAAAACTCTGAAAATAAAATTCGATAGTTTAAAAATATCGAAAATATAGATAGGAATAAATATCGATATTATTTAAAATACAGTTTTGAACCGCTCCTTTAGTTTAATTCTATTTATTTACTTATTATTTTTTTTTTTTTATAAAATGATATGTCTTTAAATTACATACTCGTATGTATGCATGTTGCGAAGAGTAACAAATTTTTAAACGAGATTAATGCTAGATGTTTTAAAAATGTTTTATTAACCTTTCTCTTGTGCCCTCTGGAGACGATAAAAAATACATCAACGTACACGTATACGTTGTCGGCTCTGATTGATGAAAACCATTATCTTGTGATATATTATTTTGATAGTGTCCAATTGTGATTGACAAAAAAAATGTCAGTTGTTTTGTATCGAAGTGTAATGAGTAAAAAGATGGCAGCACACGCATACTTGTTAATTTTATGTTCTGGTATTTTTGTGTATAAACAGTGTCAAACACATGTATTTTTTTTTGTTTTTTGACAAAATTGCACAAGACGTCGCGAAGTCACAACAAAAATTATGATTGATGATTTTATTTGTACGTCTCCCTTTAAACGACAAAAACAGGATATTCACACATTTGCACTGATTGACGAGTTTCTTTGATTGTACCCAGGGCACTTTATAAGTAGTAAATCAAAACTTATTGCCTAGCGGGCGACGCCGCGGTTGCAGGTAGTAATTTAAATAAAGTAATAACAACAAATTGCCTGAATAGTTATAATTAGGTAAAATTTTCTTACATAAGTACAAACATTCAATCGATAGTAAAATCGGAAATATCAATAGCAGAAAAAATAGCACTAAGTCGAATATAATTTTTTTTTAATTATTTCTATTTATTGATACATTTTCCATAACATATGCTAATTGCTTTCTAGTTTTGGCCCGAGTTTATTCAAATGTGTTAGATATTCAATTTTATGCGCTTCCGAGACTTTTACTGCATAATAAGTTTTTCTTACTTTTCGATTTTCTATCGCCTTATGTATTTTTTAAGCAGGCGGCTCCAAAATAAGTTTAAGCCGCCTCTTAGTTTATTTTTTTTAAGCCGACACCAACTTTCTCTCTGCTTGGGTCTCTACAATTGTCAAACAACAAAAATAAATTACGTTGTACATTGGGATAAATGTATAAAAGTTGAAAATGTATGCATTATTTTTTTTAAATGTAGTAACAAATCTGTAAATACATATACATACATATGTATGTATGTATGTATGTACATACGCATGTATACATAAATCAATTATTCAAATGATTTTTTTTATTTTTGAACTCTATACATGTATGTATGTATCTACATACTTACATACTTATCGTTTGCAATATCGACATTTATGTTCTAAAAATTAATAAAAATTCTTTTTGATTTATGCTTGTGCGCATGCCTTTTGCTGCTTTTTCCATTTTCGCTGAAAAATTTTAAGTGAAAAAAAACGCGTCATATGAAAATGTTTTGACAGTTGTTTTCGCAGTTACATACAACGAGAATCAGTTTTGCTGTGAAACTGAGAAAAAAATTGTTTCATTCCATTTGTTTCTCTCATTGTGAAAATATTTTAATTTGTTTGAATTTCTTCACAGAACGGGAATCAGAAACAAAATGTAAACGAGAAAAATGTTTACATTTCACGTTATCGCAGAACCAGAATCTACCCCCAGCATCGATTCTATGACCTTTAGCTTTATCCATTATTTC
Organism: Lypha dubia; assembly: GCA_947311025.1. Taxonomy (NCBI): domain Eukaryota; kingdom Metazoa; phylum Arthropoda; class Insecta; order Diptera; family Tachinidae; genus Lypha; species Lypha dubia. The sequence goes on from OX371264.1 coordinate 57,140,719, forward strand.
TTTTTTCTTATGGAGAGATGAGAATTCAATTATAATTTTGTTTTTATTTTTTAATCTGTAGGCATCGCTAATATCAGCTAAATCAATGTCAACAGTTAAAGAAGAGGCAACTTTTCTCACGACCTCCAGTGCACTCAAATTTTGTTTTTGTACATTATTTATTTCAATGTTTTTGTTGATGGCTCTTTGCTCTAATTTGTTCATTCGTGTTTCCATTTCTCCAATTTGTTTGGCGTTTTGCTTGTTTTTGTCGAAGAGTTCACTGACCTGTTCAGCTAATTTGGAAATCGTTGTTGTTAATTGTGACATAGCATTCTGTATTTCATCTCTTATTTGTATATTTATTGTGTGTATATTGAGAGTAAGTTGCTTTACCGATGTTTTTATTTCATTTACATCTGATTGCACTGTGCTTAATTTAGAATTGAGCGAGTCTAGAGAAAGTGAGTCTTTAGAACTCTTAACATTATCCTCATTGGTAGAGCTATAATCTTCCTCATCACGGTGTTGTTTTTGTTGGTTGGTATCATCATATGCAATATTTGGTATTGTAGATTTATTTTTTCGGCATTTTTGGCATTTCCACTCAAGTTTTCTATCAGCATGCATACCATCATAAGTCCTTTTGGAGACGGTGGTGCAAGGGGCGTAATGGTAACATGCTTTACAATTGAGACACTTTACAAAATCACCAGAAGTTGGGAGAGGGTTCTTGCATTGGTCGCATACATTACTCATTTTGTTGGTTTTTATTTTTCTCTTGAGATAATGTATTTATTTATTTAATTAATCGGTAGTTGTATTATTAAGTTTTAAATATTTTGTTTTTAAGAAAATCTAATATATTTTTTATGTTTTTTATCACACTTTAAAGGAGAAATATTTAATTTATTTTTTGAATATTTTAATAGATTCTTTCACTTGTAGTTTCGTATATATTAACTGTTTTTGGGAGCACAAATTTAGACACGTCCGTTCGCAACGACAATTATGTATGAAAAGCACAATAAGTCCAAAGTCAGAAAACTCACATTTACAAAAATCCATTTATACATTAAACCTCAGCTATGCAGATTTCATTAAACTAAACTGTAATGACACAAATGTGCTTTGTACATTCCTGGTAAATACACAAGCTGATATTTCATTGCTTAAAATTTCATGTATCAATCCAGAACTTTTCATAAAACTAAATGTAAAATTTGCTAAGACCGTGGGAACAGCAAATCAACTATTGATTTGTTGGTATCCCAAAATAATGCTGACCAATAGAATAATTTACTATCTAAGCTTGTGTTTTTTAAAGAATAAAATTTAGAGTTAAAACTGAATTGAAATTGTGTTCTTTTCATTTTAATTTTCACGGGCATTTTAATGCTCAGTTCAAGCGGCAGAAATACTCAGAAATACTTAAATTTAAACACACCCTAAAAATACCATATGGCGATCCTGCCACTTTAAAAGATCTAATCCTGCGTAATTAAATTTTTTTTTTTTAAATAATCATACTAAAATTCTAAATCAAAGTTCTATGTACTGCCAAAAATAAAATTTTTTTAATGAGTACCCAAGAGGAGATAGATTCAATTTTAAAAAAGTGGGAAAATTTCTTACAAACTGAAGAAGAATATTTACCAGTACCCATTGTTGTAAGCACGGAAACACCACCTCCATACACAGCAACACCAAAAACAGCAGGTCCTAATAGAATATAAATACAACAATATAAGGAAAGACAACAAAAATACAGGGAACAAATACGAGAATTCAGAGAATAAAACCAAACCTTCAAACCAAAAAGGAGAGGAGGCAAAAAGCGGCGTTTCGAAAAAATTGTACGGAACTACAAAACATAATAAATATTAGGAAAGGGAACCAGAAAAAGAAATTAATATCCGAACTCAACAAATTAAGAGAGGAAGGATGGCAGAAATTTTAAGATATTATTAGTAAATTAATAAAAAAAAGTTTGCCGCAACCATGTCTACAAATGATAGAGTGAATGCTGAAGAAATTAATTGATGACAAACCATCAACTAGTAAAGGTAGAAGGCTGAAGAATAAGCCATCAACCAAAAATGATAAACGTGATAATGCCAGAATGGAGAGTTTTCGTGCTAAGCAAAGCGAGAAAACTGTTGCCGACAATCGTGAGGCACTGTTCGAGAAATTGTTCTTTGGGTATAAGAATATAAATGAAGCAATGAAAAATACAGTGGAATCCCCCTTAACGGACACTTCCCATAAGCAGACACCCCCTTTAAACGGACATTGTTGCCTGGTCTCGGCAGCGCTCCATAAGAAAAGCATTGCAGTCGCTTTCCCTTGAACGGACGCTTCTCATGAGGGGACGCGGACACCCGCTTGACAAAAAAATATTCTCTTGTAATCTATGCCAATACTTACGCAATTTAGGGGATTCCCCAAACAAAATAGATGTGCGTTTGTTTATTGTAATTTGGAAAGCATTGTTCATTCGTTTGTATACATTAGTGCGGGCGTGACGTTTTAAAATGGATAAAAAGTGATTGAAGTGTACAATAAAGAAAAGTTAAGTGTGAGAAATTTATCGAAGCGATTTAGCATTAGTAAAACTCAAGCTTCTAATATTATAAAGAAAAGAGAAGAGATAATAAAAAAATGGCACTCCAATGCAAATTTAAATGAGAAAAGAAGCTTTTTTTTAATGCTGAAGGGCTGACAATTGATCAGTTGTCATACGAATGGTTTGTTGCAGCACGTAATAAAGGAATTCCATTAACTGGAAAGTAAGATAGGTTTTTTAATTCTATACAAAAGATTTACAGCAGATTGATTAATTTTATAATTAATTTACTAATCGGATTTCGATTGACTAATATGTTTTATTCAAATAATTTTACTTTTCCATTTAGGTCCATTGATACAAAGCAAAGCTAAAGAAATAGCTGAATACTTGGGTAACAACACTTTCAATGCCTCGTCGGGTTGGCTTAAGTTTAAAATTCGTCACAATATTACGTTCAAAGCGATATCTGGCGAAGCCGCCTCTGTTAATCCTGTCGATGTAGCATCCTTCATGGTGAAACTACCTTCTCTAATAAAAGGGTACATCCCAAGAAATATTTACAATGCTGACGAAACTGGGCTTTATTTTAGGGCATTGCCAAACAAGACCATGACTTTAAAAAATCAAAAATGTGTGCGAGGAAAATTGTCTAAAGAAAGGATAACAATATTGCACTGTGCGAACATGGCTGGAGATAAAGAAAAGCTTTTGGCTATTGGAAAGGCATCTAGACCAAGAGCTTTGTCAAAAAAGGTGAAGTAGCAACAAGAGGGTATTTTCCCTTAATAAAATTTAACAAAGTAGCAAAATTGTCAGGAGCCACGCAGACTGATTTCCTTACGGGAGGGCGTGGCCAACTATGTAGAGTGCCGGTGTTTTCTGGACACTGTCACCAAAGAGTAAATATAGATGACGCGCTCTACAGGACTTTGTTAGACCAACACGAAGAGCACATGGAAGTCTCAAATGGTAGAGCCCGACTAGTGGCCAAATTAGTTCGTGTGAAGAAGGCAATTGAAAATCGGGTCCAAAGAGAGCTTACAATAGCGTTCGGAACAACCATTTTTTATGTGGCTACACCAGATGGATATGGTGCTGAAATTGCCGAAGAGCGAATTTTGACTAAACGCTATTTCTACGGCCAAGAAGATGAAAATTGATATAGATATAGCAATTAATCACTTTCAAGCAAAACTTTAATTTTTAAACTTTGAATTCATATTAATTCTTATTCTTTAAACATTCTAAACCATAATTTGTATTCCAAAATAAATTTTTAAGAAAAAGGGTATTGTTTTTACTAAACGCGGTAAGTAACAGGGGCAAGTGTAAACAAAAGGCTGTTCGTGTTTGGGGCATCAAACATCTTTTCAGGATGCCATGGTAGGGTTATATGGTCTCAGAAGGGGTGGGAAAAGTCCTGGCAAGCCATCACAGATAGAGGTTCCAATATGAAAGCTGCATTTAGAACAAGTGATCATATATTATGCATTAATCATTTATTACACAACATAGTCGAGAAATCCATTAATGAAAACGTTGAAATTAAAGAACTATGCGTTAAGTCCTCAAAGCTTGTGAAGTATTTTAAAATATCCGGCGGCAATGCGCAATTAACAACAAGTCTCAAAAGTTTTTCCAAAACTAGATGGAATACTATGTACTATTTGTTACAATCAATACAAAACAACTGGATTGAAGTTGGCAATATCTTGCAAGAAAAGAAGCAATTGTAAAGAATTAGTGGTATAAACCATAATAAAAGTTTTAAAACATTTTGAATCAACGTCGAAAGAACTCGAAGCCGAGATATATCCAACTTTACATTTGACAATAGTTCATATTTACTTTTTTAAACGAATATGCGAAATAAACAGTGATGATTTAGAGGGCATACGAACTTTGAAACAAACACTTGAGAACTTGTTAAACGATGTGGTCATGAATAACTTCACAATTTTTCACAAAATCGCACTGTTCTTGTTTCCACCAACTAACAAACTTTCGCAGTTTACGAATGTTGAAAGATGCGATATAAAGGAACATTGTCAAAAAATTATGGAAAGTTTTATAAGTGAAACCAACTCAAATCAAGATGAAAGTTCCCAGTCAGAATCCTTAACAAATGAAAATGAGCTTCTTTTTTCAGGGTTTCTCCAGCCTTTGAATTCATCAAATACCACTGACAGAGTACAAAACGAAATCATGTTGTACGAAAATGTAAATGAAGTTATGCACAAAAATTTTGATGTTCTTCAGTGGTGGGAGTTCAATAAATTAAAATATCCACTACTCTATAAGCTAAGCTGCAAAATATTGGCAACTCCTGCAAGTAGTGCCTCATCAGAAAGAACATTCTCATGTGCTAGACACCTTCTTTCTGAAAAACGTTGCCTTATTGGGTCCAACCCTGTTTCGGTAGGAAAGATGATGTTTTTACATTCTAACATGTAGATTGTTTAGATTTTTAAAAACTTAATTTGACTTACATATTTATGAATTTAATATTTATTTGTGTTATATAAATACTTTTTTGTTTTCGTTACTAAGAAATAATTAAAAAAAAATTTTGAATAAGTAAAAATTGTGTTTTTCTTTTATGATCTTTCTTCAATTAACTCGGGTAACGCGAATATGTATAATTCGAATGCGCCTTACAAACTCATTGTATATAACAAAGTCGTACACGTACTTTTCTCATTTGTACCAACATACAACATATATTCATACCGAAGCAACCATATTCAATGCTTACCGAGCATAGCTGCCAGATTTTTTTAGGTAATATCGTCATATTTTTGGGCAAAAATCGTCATTATCGTCAATATAGCTTATTGAAATCGTCATAAAAACGTCAAATGAAACAAACCGATTTTTTTCCAACAAAACATATGTTATTAGAGGCGAAACGTAACAAAACTCTTAAATAAACAAATCTGATTAATAAAACAGCATTCTTTTGAATACAGAGATCAGATACTTCAATTAGAATTCACGATAAAATCACATGTAAATAGATTTCATGTTTTTCAATACTTTGAAAACATGCATGGAAAAAGTATTGTATGGAAAAAAATAAAAAAATCCAAATCCTTTAGTTATTTTTACTTCAATTTAGTAAAATATGGTTTTAAAGTTCATTTTCGGAAACACATTTTCTAAAAATGTATAAAAACTAAAATATAATTTATACATTAAAAATATAATTGTGAAAGAAAAAAGGCTTGGATACATATACATACATATTTTACATTAATAATATTAAATGGATTAATTTGGCCAAGAGCTTTATATATTTATTTTCAAAATCAAATCTGGATAATATCTGATCACAAAGTTCTATATAAATATTATCACAATTATTATTTTTCTTTTGCACTTATTTGTGTTTCTTCAATTTCATCTCTGGCAAATATTCCTAAATAAATGTCTTCAAAATTCCAAAAATTGTTTTTGTTTTTATAATCAGCTAGCTGAGCGCCCGGCTTCGCACGGAAGCTATATACTTTTATAAATTTCGATTTACCTAATCAAAGCACATCACGACTTTCACTAAAGTCATAACTCACAAACGCGTCGACCGATTTCGATAAACCATCTACACTACCATACGAACAAATCCTTAAAATTTAATCGAATTCGGTTTGACCGTTCGTGAGTTATAAAGTCACAACACACTTGCAACAATTCTATATATATACATATTAAAGGGCTGCAACGAGTAACTTTTTTCTTCATATGTGAAACTCGCTGTCGAATACAGTAGATATTTGCTCTGTCGCTCAGAGCACAAGCAGTGAAGAGAAGAGATTGTTTGTTTGACAAATACTAACCAGTAGCAACCGCAAATTAAATGAGTACCGAAAAATATGAACATACAAAACCGTAGCCAACAAAAAAGAAGTACCTTAAAAACTATGTTCACTTCATGTGGTACTTCAAGAATTTTTCATGCAATGCTGAAAATTAAAAATTTTCAATTTTAGCCTTTATATCCACATTTGCTAATATGCCGGCGTTTTAAGTCTTAAAAATATATAATGTAAAAATTATTCATACCTATGCATGATATTTTTTTCATAAATTCAATTAACATTTTTTGAAAAGAAAAAAATGCCTATTTTTTAATACCTTTAAACATAAGTAATTAGTAACTAAGTAACAAAAATCCAAATAAATAATATTACATACATATGTATAAACTTGCCTCACTTAATTCCATTTTTTACTACACTCAGCAGAAAGAATTTTTTTTTATTTGCCAAACTTCACGTAGTACTGCAAGTACCAAGTGAAGTTTGGCTGTCGCATTATGTTCACCTCGTTCTGTTCATACATGTTGCAAGTATGATATCAAAACACACAAGCAGTGAACTTACACATGCTAAGTCGAGTAACAACAAGAAGTGACAACAAGTTTTTGGTGTTCTCAAAAATATGAACATTGTTTCTGTAATTCATTTCGAGTAAGTGTTCATGCTTTGGAAGTACACGTGAACTTCTTAGCTACACATCTATTTATGCAGCATTCTAATACATATATAGATTAAATAAAAGTTTACAGTTTTAAGCAAACTAGTTTTTAAAAAGTTGCTCATTAAAATTTTCAGCAGTTCAGTTGCTTTAATAGTACAAATAAATGTTGCAAACTTGAATTATTTAAAATCGTCAAAATTAGGGTATAAATCGTCCCATCGTCACTATGTCATTTTTAGGACCCAAAATCGTCAAAATGACGATAAATCGTCAAATCTGGCAGCTATGTTACCGAGTTGTGCCGTGGGTCGTGTGAACGCTACAAGTTGATCGGGTTCGATGCTTTCATACTTTAAACAACTCAAGTATCTTTTTCACTCACTCATTGCTTCTCATTGCAAATTAATTAAATGAATATGTGCCGCTATTTTTTGTGGGTATCTCATAGCTGATTTTTTTGCATTCATGCAGATGTTTAATACATACATACATATGTTTGTATAAATATAATTGTGTAATTACCCAAATAATTATTTATATACATATCTATGTGTGTATGTATGTACATACATATGTATATCAACACAAAAGAAGATATTTTGAGGCAACGAATGGCGATTAATTTTTACTATTTGTTTTTATAACATATATGTAAATATTGTGAGTATGAAACTTTATGTTACATATTGGGAATGGTCAATAGTAATTCTAGTTTACTCATATACATATGTAAATGAATCTTTTTATGTTCTTACATCCTTTGTTTTCGTTACATTACTGTTATTTTTGCTATTTATTCTATAATTTAAAAACTTTCAGTGTTATTCAGAAAAAGTTAAAGTAGGTTTAATATCCACTATTATGTAAAATACGTTAAAGTATTATTCACAAACGATTATTAGCTTAATTTACAGACTTTAACGCCATATTAAATGTTGAAATTTTAAAGTACGTGGACCCCTACTTTAAACCTAAATTAAAGTAAAATGACATTTATGTGCTGCTGACATTCATTTGTTAAAATGTGCGCCTTTTTATAAAAACTTGTTAAAAAATAATAAATTTTTGTTGTTATTTGTGTAAAATATGGAAACATTAAATTTTATTAGAAGAATTTTTTTAATTCTGTTGCACTTAAACAAAATACATCACAGAAATTTCCAACTCCAGTCAACCGAGAATATACAAGGAGAGGGTTGACCTATTCTTTCTTCCTAACACGGAATTTAAAAAAAATACCGATTCAACAAAGAAACTGTAAAAAAATAATCAAATTTAATAAAAAAAAAAAGATATATTGTTGGACAGTAGAGGATGCGGCACATCAGCGGAATTGCAAGTTTTAGTAGCTTTGCGCACTTGGGGAAGAAGAGAGGTAGGTCTCATATTCTATGATGCATATATATGTACATATGTATGTATATACTTGATACATAAAAGACAAAATTGTTCTTTAAGATGCAGGATGATGGATGATGCAGGAGATATTCATGGCCTCTCCCATGGCACGGTAAGCAGAATTTGTGCTAAAGTCTCCTGCGCCATTGCGAAACTTGCAAAAGACAAAATCAAAATGCTTGCATCTATAGAAGAAGAAGTAAGAATATCTAAAGAATTTAAAGAAATACGCAACTTTCCTACTGTTATCGATGACATTGACGGAACCCATATAAAAATTTAAAAAACCGATGCTGAAGTAGACCACGGGGACTATATCATCCAAAAAATTCGCAAGTATTTTCAACATAAACTTTTACTCAATTATAACAACACCTTTACTTACTTTGTCCTCCTCGTTTAAATTTTTGGATCTATTTCTTTTAATATCCTCTGCTTTATCCATTTCTTTATTAAATTTTCAAAATATTTACCAAAAATTAGTTAGCAAAGTAATGGAAACAGAACATTTTAGTGATGTACATACAGCCAACTCAAGTAAACAAAGCTCGTACTTCAAATAATCGGATTAAAATTTGTATCCGATTATTTGAAGTAATTTAAATCCCTAACAAAATATAACCGTATTTATTTATTTTATAATACTATAAATGTATTTAGTTTACGTTGTTATTTACTATAAATATTAATTTACATCTTTAATAAGAAAATATTTAATTTTATATTAAAACTATGCAAAAATGTATTAATATATCCGAATATCCGGATGAATTAAGAATCGTTTTTTTGCATCGTTAACTATAAAGAGACAAGAGAGAATGATGGTATTGCCAGTATCAACATGTTAAATTTATTAAAGCATACATTAGTTAATATGGTGTTTTTGCATACTATTTTTTAGCATAGGTTTGTTAGCGTTAAAGTCGATGGTAACTAACACGAACTTCAAACCTCAATTAAGATTTTTTTTTGCATAAGGCTGTTTATCTTTAACTTTATTTTTAAAAATTATACTTTATATGAAAAATACATATGTAAGTTAAGAAATCACTTTCGTCTAAATGCATAAACAAATTCAAATAAATTCTTTTGGGATCACATTGCAACACACGCTTAAAACATTCCCACATTTTATGCTGACACTATGTCTGCAACTTTAATAATATTAAAATATTAAAATATAAAAACGTTCCCACATTTATGCTGACAAGATGAAAATAAAAAGTTATTAATGCTTCTGGAAGAATAAGTTAGTCAGTTCTAAGTTAGACCTAAGCTTAACAAGTTGAAAAATAAAAATATATTTTTTTAACTAAAAACCCAACTTGAACTTTAATTGGCGCCCAACGTGGGGCCCCGCAAATTTTACACAATATTCTGAAAAAACCAAGTAAGAAGTGCTATCGCGGGTGTCCTCGAACAAAATTTACAAATAAGTATCCTAAAAATATAGGAAAAAAAAAACGTGTAAAAAAGTATCCTTTAAATAACAGGAGAAACAAAAGAAGACAGTGAAAAATCGTAAAATATCCTTTAAAGAAAGAAGATAAGTAAAAACGTGGAAAAAATTATAATAAAGGAGAATAGTATTCGTATGAATTGAACATTTGTAAAGTGAATAACTGTTTGCATTAAAAATTGACGAATTCTTCAAGTGCGGTTAAATAAAAACTAAAGGCTTGTGAACAAAAAACTTAAAAAAATTTTTGCAATAAAATTTTTGCTTGGAAAGCATTAATTTGCAGCCAAAAACGATAAAACAAAATTTTTTTTCCTTTGAATAAAAATTCCCTACAAACCATTGAATTTTTGTGCGCAAAACTAAAGAATAAAAGAATTTAAAAAAAAAAACTGAATCTTTAACTGCGTGAATTTATACAAAAACTGAAAAAGTGTCCGTTGTGGAAAACCTGAAGCTTTGAAATTCGTTCCCAAAAGGAGGCCAAACCAACCAAAGACAACTGCCAATTTCATAGCGAGGAATTTATTAAGTGACAACAACAGAAAGAAAGCCAAAGAGGGAAAATATCAGCAATCAACAATCAAGAGAAGGAAACAAGCAGCAAAGAATTTTACGTAAGATAGTATTAAGTAAAGCTAATTATTTAAATTTAGTTTTTACCAAATTGTGAAAATAATTATTTGAAATTTGCCCTTAAGAAAAAGTTGATAAAAGCTGATCAAATAGTGAAGCTAATTAAATTTTAATTCTAAGAAAATAAAACTTCCTTTAACGTTTTTTGAACTTTTAATCGTGGATACTAAAATTGATGAGGAAGATTTAGAGCTTCTTCCGGGTGAAGAAAATTTCATTACTTGTTCATTGGAAGACATATTTAAGAAACTCAAAGTTTCTGAAGAAAAAATGGCAACTTCGGAATCCGTGAGTGTAACAAGCTTAATTTTGAGCCATGTTGCTCCTTTAAAGAGAACCATCGATGAACTAACTTTAAGGATACAATCCTTGACAGCCAGTGATTCAGTTAGGGAATATACTACACAAAATATAGACGACAGCATTCGTTGTGACGAGACATTAGATGTCATAAAGTCACTACCGTCATTTGATGGTAACGAATCTTCCTACGTTAGTTGGCGCGAAGCTGCCGTCAACTCTATGCATTTATATAAAAAAGGTAGTCGGCGTTATTACGCAGCTCTTTCTATATTGAGGAATAAAATAACAAATGAAGCGAACGACATGTTAACAAACCATGGTACCGTGCTTAACATGGATGCCATATTAGCTAGGTTGGACTTCGCGTATGCAGATAGGCGCCCTCTCCACCTCATTGAGCAGGAGTTGAGCGTGATGCGTCAGGGAATGCTTAGCATCATAGATTATTACAATGATGTCAACAAAAAATTGACGTCGTTAATAAACAAAACAATTATGACACACGGGTCTAATGAGGCTTTAACAAAAGAATTAAACAATAGAAACCGTCAATATGCACTAAGAGTTTTTATTACCGGTTTAAACGCTCCTCTAGCAGACATATTGTTCTCATTGTCTCCTAGTGATCTTCCAAATGCACTTGCCAAGGCGCAGGAATTAGAATCAAATAATATGAGAGCTAACTTCGCTCGACAATTTAATAAACCAAATTATACGTTTAATACTAACAACCAAAATAATCGTACCAACAATAACTTTCGAAATTACACTAATAATAAATTTCATAATCATTTGAGAGTAGGGAATCTTAACACAAGATCGGCGAATAATAATCATAATTTTCCCAAGCCAGAGCCTATGGACATAGGAAGTTCAGCTAATATAACTCGTGGACGGCAAAATAATTATAATAATTACCGACCGCAGCAACAGAATGGACCTTTTGGTTTTAATAACACCTTGAAGCGAGGAAATAGTGATCGTACTAATTATCAGCCACAGACCAAGGCTCAGCGTATTAATAATATATACGAAACTGCTTTTTTAGAAGAAACCCCGAACTCCCATACATCATTAAACAGGGAGCAACCGGGAGAAGATATAGAATTCTAATCGATAGTGGGGCAACTTGTTGCTACTGTTCCCCAAATACCTTCCAAAATAGGAAACGATTAGCAATAAGAAAAAGAGTAAAAACTGTAAACGGATATACAATGATAGAAAATTACTTCGAAGCTACTTTGTTCGGGTTTAGGCAGATATTTTATGAGATAGGAAATTTAAGCGCAGATATCCTTATAGGATACAATTTTTTAAGGAGAGCTGGAATAATTTTGGATTTTAAGAAGGGTTTAATAGTATGTGGAGCGAAATCGGAAAAGTTTCACAATTTTGAGGATTTGTTCGATCATGGTGATAAGGAAAATGAAAGAATCGAACTTAATAAATGTGTCATGAACGAAATTTCGTCACCTACAGAAGGTGATCAGGATGAAAAAGAAGAGTCAATTATACTCTTAAGAAATGAAATTATTAATGAAATTAGGAAATGTCATTCCAATATTAATATGACACTTCCATTTAGAACAGATGTGAAAGCGGAAATCCGTACAACTGCTGGAACTCCAATTTGGAGTAAGCAGTATCCCTATCCCTTGTCCGCGAATGATTTTGTGAATAAAGAAATTGAAAGAATGTTAGGCGACGGAATAATCCGGCCAAGTAGAAGCGCGTACAACTCACCCATATGGGTCGTACCAAAAAAAGGCTCTAATAGTAATGGCACGCAAAAATTACGCCTAGTAATTGATTATAAAAAACTTAATGAAAATACAGTCGAGGAAAAGTATCCCATACCCGACTGTAGCGTAATACTTTCCAACTTAGGAAAGGCGAGATATTTCTCTACAATTGATCTCGAATCGGGATTCCATCAGATATCGATAAGGCAAACCGATATAGAAAAAACCGCGTTCTCTGTCAACAATGGGAAATATGAGTTCCTTAGAATGCCATTCGGCTTAAGGAACGCTCCTGGCATTTTTCAGAGGGCCATGGACGATATTCTCAGGGAATACGTCGGAAAATTCTGTCACGTTTATATGGATGACATCATAGTGTTTTCCAACTCAATCAGGGAGCATACAATGCACTTGAGAACAGTTGTGGAGGTATTGAAGGACGCTCATATGAAGATTTCGCTTGAAAAGTCAAAGTTTTATCAACGTGAAGTTGAGTTTCTGGGATATATAGTCAGTAATAACATTATTAAAACTGACCCAAAAAAGTTGGAAACCATACAGGAATACCCCATACCCATTACCTTGAGGCAACTGAGAAGCTTCTTAGGAATGACTGGGTACTACCGCAAATTTATAAAGAATTATGCCCAAATAACCAAACCCCTAACAAACTATCTATCAGGAGAAAATGGTAGAATTTCTCAGAATATGTCAAAAAAAGTAAACATAACACTTAACAAAGAAGCAGTTGATGCATTTCAAAAAGTAAAAGAATTAATGATCGATCAATTAGAACTCGTTCAGCCCAATTATGATAAAAAGTTTATTCTGACGACAGATGCTTCTAGCGTGGCTATTGGCGGAGTATTGAGTCAGGACGGGAGACCGATAACCTTTGTATCGAAAACGCTTAACTCTACAGAAAAAAACTATGCTACCAACGAAAGGGAACTATATGCCATTGTATGGGCCTTAAAAACCCTCCGAAATTACCTGTACGGTGTAAAAAACCTAGAAATACATACTGATCATCAGCCACTGACATTTTCAGTCTCGGTCAGAAATCCGAACGCAAAGATGAAAAGATGGCATGCCCTTATTGAGGAGTTTGCCCCAAAAATTATATACAAACCAGGTACAGCGAATGTGGTTGCCGATGCTCTGTCCAGGCAGATTTTGAACCAGATTTCAGATGATAATAGCATCCACAGCACACAGCATTCAACGGAAAGTAGCGACAATTTTCATATACCTGAAACTAATAAGCCTTTAAACGAATTCAAACAACAAGTTCTCTTAATAAAAAACAGAATCACAATTCATGAGTCTATTATCACTTTCGGCAGAACTCGCCATATAATAGAGTTTGATACAAGAGAAAATCTCTTGACAATTCTCAAGGAATTTCTACAGCCAAATTTAGTGACAGCTATACACTGCACACAGGAAGACTTATATGAGTTTAAAGAAACAGTTAAGGACGTATTTACAAATAAATTCGTTTTCACAAAAATTTTCCCAAACGACATCACTAATTTAGATGACCAACACATTATAGTAGAGCAGACACATACACGTGCTCATAGAAGTTATAAAGAAAACTACAAGCAGGTATTCAAACTATATTATTGGCCAAAAATGATTAATTCATTTAGGGAATATATAAGACATTGCAATATATGCAATAAATCTAAATATGACAGGAAACCAATGAAACTTCCAATTGGTGAGGCACCAATTCCACAAACAGGGGGGGAATTCCTCCACATTGATATATTTTACGCGCAAAATTTAAAGTTTATAACATGCATCGACGCGTACTCAAAGTTTATGGTGATAAAACCTATTGAAAACAAATTGAATCTTGGCGAAAAGGTACTTGATATTTTACAAACATTTCCTGCAGCAAAAAAAATAACATTAGATAACGAACCAGGGTTCACAACTCCACAATTCAAATCCCTAATGCAGAGACTACAAATCCGGTTATATTATTGCGATCCGCGACACAGTTCGACCAATGGCCAGGTTGAAAGATCACATTCTACCATTGTAGAAATCGCACGTTGTATAAAGAATGAATATCACATAATAGATACAATTGAAACATTTTACAGGGCCGTGCAGCAGTACAACCACACGATCCATTCAGTAACAGATAAAAAACCCTTCGAGGTATTTTACAATAAAATAAGTCATGACGACTTACCGGATAGGTTACGCAAAGCCCAAGCAAAAATGCTTGAAAGAAATAAGACAACTCAAGTAAAAACCTACGAACCTAATCAAGAAATTTATGAAAAGCTAATGGGCAAGAGAGATAAGTTAGATTATAGGTATAAGAGACAGAAAGTAAAAGAGGATTTAGGTAATAAAGTCAGAGTATACAGTAGGAATAGGATAATACATAAGGAAAACATTAGGTCCTAATATACTAAAACAAACTATAAAGATATCTAACAAAACTAATATTGAGCACATAATAACTAACGCTAATACATTTTAACAACTAACCAACGCAACTCATACTAATAATATTAATCTTAAACTAATTTTAGCAAAATGCTACTAAATATGATCATGATGATACTTTTCACTCATATGGTAGTCACAGAGATACAAATCCTAGATTACTCAAACGCAAATTTTATTCAAATTCATTTGGGCCTGACGAGGCTGAAAAACGGAAATTTCAAACTGATACATGTTCTTGAAATGAATAAATACGCAGAATTGGTAGACACTCTAAATTCCGAATTAATGAAATTACCAAAAGAAAATACTGCTTTTCCCTTTATATTAGAAGAAATTACACAGCTTAAAAGCCAAATAAAGAGAATGACCCCCAGAAAGAAAAGATCACTCGATATACTGGGAACCGCGTGGAAATGGTTGGCGGGATCACCGGACCATGAAGACCACAGAATCATTGAAGACCATATTAAAGGTCTATTAACCAATAATGAAAGGCAGAGAATTATAAATAAAGAAATTATCGAAAGAATTAACGGAATCACTAAAGTGACTAATAATATAATGAAATTCGTGAGTTCTTCAAAAGAAGTTCAAAAAACATTAGAGGATAATCTCACTAACAAAATACGAATATTAAAAGAAGAAATTACTAACATAGAATATGCCTTACAATGGGCCAAGGTAGGAGTTATAAACTCATTCATTTTGTCAGAAAAAGAAATTGAAGAAGCTAAAATATTTTTAGAGTCAGAATTATTCCCTTACAATAACTTGGAAGAAGCCTTAAGCTTTGCCTCAATAAAAATTGCATCTAATGAAAATGCCATAATATATATAGCAAACTTGCCGTCTATTGACAAGGTTATTTGTGAAAAGTCAATAATTAAGCCAATAAGAAAGAATAATACAATTATAAAAATGAACTATGAAAATATAATACAATGTAAAAATTTTACCTTTGCAATTAAAGATAAATGTATTGAGTTAAATAAATTATGTATTTGCGATAAGAAAAACTTAGTAGATTTAAGTGAAACAAAATGTATCCCAAATCTTTTAACCAGCCAGAAGCATGAGTGTACAATTGTCAATAATCAACATGTTCCGTCTGTCGAAGAATTATACGAAGGTACAATATTACTAAATAATTTTAAAGGATCTGTAAATGTTGAAGGATATGAGACTTACGCTTTATCTGGAACATATCTAATCCAATTTCATAACGAAACTTTAATTATAAAAAATAAAACTTATACTTCAAAAGAGAATGTTTTTGTAAAACCTCTTCCAGCCATTTTTCAGTATTCCTCTGGGAATCAGCCAGGCGAGGAAATATTGTCTTTGGAACTTATCAAGGAACTTAACGTAAATAATATTGAAGAATTAAAATCAATTGATACAAAAAGCAAGATCACAACCTCAATAAACTTTACTCTATCAATTCTAATGGTTGTGATAATATTATGTTGTTGCAAAAGATACAGGAATAGTTCCTCAGTGAATTTACCTTCTAATGTAAATACTACTTCACCAAGGGACAGTGATCCGAAAAACGAATCCTTGGAAATCCCACTTTATTAAGTAATTCAATTGGGGACAATTGATTTAAGGAAGAGGGGAGTTAAGAAATCACTTTCGTCTAAATGCATAAACAAATTCAAATAAATTCTTTTGGGATCACATTGCAACACACGCTTAAAACATTCCCACATTTTATGCTGACACTATGTCTGCAACTTTAATAATATTAAAATATTAAAATATAAAAACGTTCCCACATTTATGCTGACAAGATGAAAATAAAAAGTTATTAATGCTTCTGGAAGAATAAGTTAGTCAGTTCTAAGTTAGACCTAAGCTTAACAAGTTGAAAAATAAAAATATATTTTTTTAACTAAAAACCCAACTTGAACTTTAATTTGTATATGTGTCCAAAGTATCTTTGGACAATAATTAAAAAACATGTAAATATGTATGTAGACAAGTGAATAGTAAAAATTGAATTAACGAAACATAACGAAAATAATAAATAATTTCCCATTATTGTAAATATACTTACCAACACTTATATATCATAAATTTAATCTAAGTAAACCCTAAGAAACGGAACGGAACAGAATTGAATTGAAATTATATTAAAGTTCCTAAATTGTAAAAATTATATACATACTTACTTATCATATAGCCACCGAGCAATACAGTTATACCTCTCCTTACATACATATCTCTATTTAAAGATTAATTACACACTATTAACTAAAATAAAAGGTCTAAATACCTACATACATACATATCTAACTTAACTAAATTGTTGTTAAATTCACTATTTGGGTAACCTGAAAAATAAAACCTACTTACATACATATAAACTACAACTTACATAAATGCAACTTGTGTAAATACTTATACATACCTACCCTGGAATAAACGGAAAATTGTATAAATTACTAAATATTGGCTCTTCACTTTGATTATCCATCCTTTTACACAACTACATACATACTTTGTAGGAAGCAAAAGTATTCATGGTCCTATCTCTCCTTTACGTTACGGATTCTACCATCGTTTCATCGATTTAACTTCTTCTATCACTATCCTTGGACGTCATTATTTATCCCAATTTCCTTCGATTCCATCTATCACTATCCCTGGACGTCATTATTTATCTCAATTTCCTTCGATTACTGACGTCTCTTCTCTTATTCTACAATTACCAGTACCTTCCGAAGCTTCTACATTATCTTCATATTCCTCTTCTGCATACACTTTCCTTAGAAACACAATCCCTCCTTTAATTTCTAATACTTTTTCTCTATTTCGTTCAATTACTTTTGATATTCTTCCTCGCTGGATTTCTCGTGCTTACTCTACAATCTCTGTTGATGTACCTCAAATTTTATCGAATATCTATAATTATCCTTATCTTTCAACTATTACTAACCCTTCGAATCTTTGTAAGTTTGTTTTTAATATTATAAAATCCTTCTGTTATTACTCATATCACTATCCATTAGCTTCTCTCTTTTTAATTTGGATAGTGATCTATAGATACATTCACACCCGTATTTCTACTAGATATATATCTATTTTCCTTATATTGTCTATTCCTGCTGGAAGCGGTTTATCCGTTTCTATATTTTATTTTGCCATTTACTTGGCCCAGTATATATTATCCTTCCCTTTCCGTTTATTATATGACGTAATACCTGTTCATTTCTCTTCTATTCTTAATGCTTCGGTACCAACTTTACCACCAGTACCAGATGTACCTTTGAATCTTCGCGTTGGTGGACACGTTTATGACATTGAAGAACTTATGTCCCTTGCAAAAATTGATAAGGAATCTATATCTCAAACAATAGCCACTAAACAACTTCAACATATTTTAGCCGAAGAAGGACAATCCGCATTGATCGGTACGTCTCTTGACGTCAGGTTCAACAAACATAAGATTGTTGTTCCTTATTCTAATCTTTCTTCTTCCGAACTCGAAATGTGTCAGGATGCGTATCCCGCCATAAACTTTTCTCATGTACCGTCATTTACACGCAATGAACATGAATTGGCAGCAGTTTCTAGAAGAGCAGAAACTAGCGTTCTATATCACAAATATGATCTCTCATTCTCAAAAATTGTGTTTTTCTTTTATGATCTTTCTTCAATTAACTCGGGTAACGCGAATATGTATAATTCGAATGCGCCTTACAAACTCATTGTATATAACAAAGTCGTACACGTACTTTTCTCATTTGTACCAACATACAACATATATTCATACCGAAGCAACCATATTCAATGCTTACCGAGTTGTGCCGTGGGTCGTGTGAACGCTACAAGTTGATCGGGTTCGATGCTTTCATACTTTAAACAACTCAAGTATCTTTTTCACTCACTCATTGCTTCTCATTGCAAATTAATTAAATGAATATGTGCCGCTATTTTTTGTGGGTATCTCATAGCTGATTTTTTTGCATTCATGCAGATGTTTAATACATACATACATATGTTTGTATAAATATAATTGTGTAATTACCCAAATAATTATTTATATACATATATATGTGTGTATGTATGTACATACATATGTATATCAACACAAAAGAAGATATTTTGAGGCAACGAATGGCGATTAATTTTTACTATTTGTTTTTATAACATATATGTAAATATTGTGAGTATGAAACTTTATGTTACATATTGGGAATGGTCAATAGTAATTCTAGTTTACTCATATACATATGTAAATGAATCTTTTTATGTTCTTACATCCTTTGTTTTCGTTACATTACTGTTATTTTTGCTATTTATTCTATAATTTAAAAACTTTCAGTGTTATTCAGAAAAAGTTAAAGTAGGTTTAATATCCACTATTATGTAAAATACGTTAAAGTATTATTCACAAACGATTATTAGCTTAATTTACAGACTTTAACGCCATATTAAATGTTGAAATTTTAAAGTACGTGGACCCCTACTTTAAACCTAAATTAAAGTAAAATGACATTTATGTGCTGCTGACATTCATTTGTTAAAATGTGCGCCTTTTTATAAAAACTTGTTAAAAAATAATAAATTTTTGTTGTTATTTGTGTAAAATATGGAAACATTAAATTTTATTAGAAGAATTTTTTTAATTCTGTTGCACTTAAACAAAATACATCACAGAAATTTCCAACTCCAGTCAACCGAGAATATACAAGGAGAGGGTTGACCTATTCTTTCTTCCTAACACGGAATTTAAAAAAAATACCGATTCAACAAAGAAACTGTAAAAAAATAATCAAATTTAATAAAAAAAAAAAGATATATTGTTGGACAGTAGAGGATGCGGCACATCAGCGGAATTGCAAGTTTTAGTAGCTTTGCGCACTTGGGGAAGAAGAGAGGTAGGTCTCATATTCTATGATGCATATATATGTACATATGTATGTATATACTTGATACATAAAAGACAAAATTGTTCTTTAAGATGCAGGATGATGGATGATGCAGGAGATATTCATGGCCTCTCCCATGGCACGGTAAGCAGAATTTGTGCTAAAGTCTCCTGCGCCATTGCGAAACTTGCAAAAGACAAAATCAAAATGCTTGCATCTATAGAAGAAGAAGTAAGAATATCTAAAGAATTTAAAGAAATACGCAACTTTCCTACTGTTATCGATGACATTGACGGAACCCATATAAAAATTTAAAAAACCGATGCTGAAGTAGACCACGGGGACTATATCATCCAAAAAATTCGCAAGTATTTTCAACATAAACTTTTACTCAATTATAACAACACCTTTACTTACTTTGTCCTCCTCGTTTAAATTTTTGGATCTATTTCTTTTAATATCCTCTGCTTTATCCATTTCTTTATTAAATTTTCAAAATATTTACCAAAAATTAGTTAGCAAAGTAATGGAAACAGAACATTTTAGTGATGTACATACAGCCAACTCAAGTAAACAAAGCTCGTACTTCAAATAATCGGATTAAAATTTGTATCCGATTATTTGAAGTAATTTAAATCCCTAACAAAATATAACCGTATTTATTTATTTTATAATACTATAAATGTATTTAGTTTACGTTGTTATTTACTATAAATATTAATTTACATCTTTAATAAGAAAATATTTAATTTTATATTAAAACTATGCAAAAATGTATTAATATATCCGAATATCCGGATGAATTAAGAATCGTTTTTTTGCATCGTTAACTATAAAGAGACAAGAGAGAATGATGGTATTGCCAGTATCAACATGTTAAATTTATTAAAGCATACATTAGTTAATATGGTGTTTTTGCATACTATTTTTTAGCATAGGTTTGTTAGCGTTAAAGTCGATGGTAACTAACACGAACTTCAAACCTCAATTAAGATTTTTTTTTGCATAAGGCTGTTTATCTTTAACTTTATTTTTAAAAATTATACTTTATATGAAAAATACATATGTATATGTTTTTCAATATTAAAAAAATTGGTCTTTTCGGAAGGATTTTGGTAGGTTTTAGAGCCAAGTTTGGTCGAATAGAATATTTTTGAGTGGCAACCCTGATTACAACACTAAGAGTATATCAACTATGTTCATATAGTATAGGTTGATATTACAACCTACTTCACTTACTTACGGCATCTTCAATAAAAAGCACACAGCCAATTAGACGTCGAAAACACTAATAATTAAATTATAAATACAAACACAGTTAAATACAAAACCAACGTGTATTTAATTTTGTTGGGAATAACACGACTTGTGTTACATGGTGTCAGAAGTGGGATTGCAGAAATAGCAAGTAGTAACTATTTATAAGCAGTAAAAGTGCGCAGCAACTGTAGGCAACAGCATCGTGAGTAAAGAAACTAATCGGAAGAAATCCGGCCCAATTGTGTGAATCGGAAGCAAGAAGTGAGAGGAATAGTTAAACAACTTCAAGGGCTACAAAATAAAAATAAAATTTTTGAAAAAAATGGTGGCGAAAGATCGCTTACCAGGGGAGCTAGACTGCTTAAATTTGGCAAGTGAATGGCCGAATTGGAATGAAAGCTTCTTGGTATACATGATCGCCGGCGGCAAGTCCACGGAGCCTGAGGCAACAAAAATAGCAAATTTTTTTATGGTTGGTCGGCAGAAGTGGTACAAACGTATATAACACAGATGTAACAGGTAACAGACTCAAAAGGTCATCAAGTTTTAACTTTTATCCTAAGTCAATGCCTACCTTCCATATATCCAATAGAACAGGAAACGCTACATCATTGTCTAATGATGATCAATATGACTGTTCATGTCATGACACGCGAACTCGTGTAGATGAAGATAAAATTTTCTTAAAACAGCGCGATAAACATCTTTCGTCTTTAACTCTCTCAACATCATCTCAGGAAGCACTTCAAGATATTTCGTTTTCGGAGTCGGAAATGTCAGATTCACTAGAATGTATGCCTATTGTAAGTGTTAGTAAAACTTTTAAATTATATTTTATCTCTCCAAAACTTGTTGCAATATTAGCCCTTTCAGACATTTTGTCCAATATATTGGACATTTCTTTTTCTCTTTTTGAAGTCATTTAGCGTCGAGACTAATAAACAGATTTCTACAGTAAATACCGTTATCAAAAGAGTGTTTACTGGATTGTATATACATGTAATTCAAACATATAATTTCTTATTATTTTTTTTTGTTAAATTGAGTTATTTTCATAACTACATTCACCTTGTGAGACATAGTGATATTCAGTGCTTGTTTAAAGTGGGAATAACATTATTTTAAGATCTAAAAAAAATTTGCAAGTAATAATTGAGTGATTGTTAAGCTATTTGTACATTAATTTCAATTACTTTTATAAAATTATAGTCTCTAGACGTATTTGAATGCACGTCCATATATTGGACAAATTTACTTTGCGGGTGTAGTTTTTGGAATTTACAAGGAAACATTTATATACGAATATTGGTGCTTTATTTTATGAAATGGCTACAAAACGACAACAAAGTGAAGAGGAAATCTTGAAATACTTGGAAGAAACTTCAGATCTAAGCGATGCAGAAGAAGATGATGAGGTTGACCACCAGTTTTCTGCTAACCAGCTTCCTGAACAAGTGGTGCAAATTAGTGGCCACGAAACATTGACAGAAGAGTTTGAGGATGAAGAATTTATAGATGAGATTGAGGTGCCTAATCTTTCGGAAATGGAATTTGCGACTCTAGGAATTGAACTGGGCCACTTGGTAGATTTAATTCCACAGAGCCCATGCCATAACTCTCAAAGCACCAAAATTCAATTTACTAAAAAAAAAATATTGCATGGAAGAATAGGCTTGTGCGAAATCAGGAGTTTGTTGTTTTTGTTCCGCCAAATGATAATTATGTGTTAGAAACGCCATTTCAATATTTCCAAAAATATTTCGATGATGAATTTTTTGATAAAGCCGCATTTTATACGAATTTATATGCCGTTCAGCAAGGCAAGTCATTTTTTAAACAATCCAACGCGGATGAAATCCGTATATTTTTTTGGTCTTCATGTTATGATGAGTTGTTTAAAATTTCCTCGAGTGCGTATGTACTTTGATAAACGGTGGGGAATGCCCTTGTTTTATGAAAATATGACAGTCAATCGTTTCTTTTTATTGCGAAACAATCTACATGTATCAGATATTTCAGCTCGGCCAAAGGACTGTCAGGATAGAATGTACAAAGTAAGGCCCGTAATTGAACAGGTGCGTCGCCGACTTCACCAGTTTCCTTTAGAGGAAAACCTTTCCATCGACGAGCAAATAATTTCATTCAAAGGAAAATTTACTGGCCTGCAGTATATCAAAGGCAAACCATGCCCATTGTTTACCAAGGTTCTACAATACCTCTTAGCCAAATATTAGTCAAGACCGTAGGAAGTGGATCAGCAGTTGTACTACAACTGGCAAAGCGTATTCCAATGAATTCTCAGGGTCATAAATTATACTTTGATAATTACTTTCCATCTTTTCAATTATTCGAAATTCTACTGGATAGAGGTATTTACGCAGCAGGAACTGTTCGAAGCAATCGATTCAGCAACCCACCTTTGCCAGATCAAAAAGTGTTGAGTAAGCGTGGACGAGGTTCTGCTTCGGAATGTTATAGTGATAATGGAAAAGTGATATTTACGAGGTAGGCTATAAAATTCATCCTCTTGTTTATTTCTGATTCAGTTTATACATTTTTATTATTAAATTTTTAGGTGGTTTGACAACAAAGTAGTAAACTTAGCTTCAAACTTTGTCGGAGTTGGTGCATCTGATATGGCGAAAAGGTGGGACAAAAAAACAGCAAAATATGTTGAAATAAATCGTCCCGAAGTTGTGCGTTTATACAATGAAAGTATGGGTGGAGTGGACCTTCTAGATCAAATGCTACCGTACTACACAATCGACATTCGTACTTCAAAATGGACCGTGCGTGTAATAATGCATTTTGTTGATTTGGCACTCACTGCTTCATGGATGGAGTATAAAAAAGCATGCGAAGTGAATGCAGGCCCAGAAAAAAATATATTAGATTCTCTGAATTTTCGTGCTGATGTTGCAAATGTTTTAATTAAATTGCAGAAAACAGATAGTGATATTGATATACCTCGTAAAGGCAGACCATCTCGAACATCTACATGTCCATCAGAAACCGCACCAGAAATCTGCAAAACAACAATTCACAGTGAGTCATTGCAAAACGCACCCAAACGCAAAAAAATAAATCAATGTGCACCTTCTAAAGAAGTTCGACACGATAGTCACAACCACTTACCAGGATTTTTGGAAAATACAATCCCAGGTCGCTGCAAAATGGACGGTTGTTTGAAAAAAACTTTTATAATTTGCAAAAAATTTAACGTATGTAAAATGTATCTCTGCGTAAAACGCGGAAGTAATTGCTTTGTAAATTATCATACAAAATAAATTTTTTTATTACATTTGTCGCACTGAAATTTAGTTATGAGAAATATGTCCACGAAGTAACTTTGTCCAATATATTGGACATCACCTGGCACCCAAGTGAGACGATTTACCTGTGATTTGACTTCAGATTCTTAATCAGCAAACAAAGAAAACAATAATGCGCTATTATTAGAATATTAATTAACAACATTATTACTTAATAATATTAATTGTAATAACTTTAGTTTTATATATAGCTTTCAAAATAAACAAATATTTTAAAAATTATTTACTTAAATATAAAGACAGAAACATTGGTAATAATGTAATAAAAAATATCTGTAGTGCGTTTATGTAACTCTTCTCTATCGGTTTTTTCTCTACTAGTTGAGAATGTGACGTCACTATGACGTCATTCTCAACTAAAGTGTTTATGTAAGGTTTCTCAACTGTGGGGAATTGAGAAAATCATTCTCAACTGGTAGATAAATTGGCAACTAGTAAAGCGTGGTTGACAATTGTACAAATCAGTGAGAAATGGAAACGGTAAGCAATATAAACCATAAAAAGTTCATAAATATGTAACAAAAACAAATTTCTTTATAAAATATAATTTTTTTACATATTTTTGGCTTCTTTATGTTTATTATTTGTAGAAAATAGAATTTATTTACTTTTTGTTCTTTTAGAAAAAAGTTTTGGCGGGAAGAGTGACGAAGGCTCAAAAGCAATCGTTGCTCCAATGTATGCAGGCAAACCGTGCATTAGGTTGCGGTCAATTTTCTGGACCGGATAGTGCTCGTAAGCAGAAAGAGGATTGGATGGCTATAGCGCAGGAGCTAAATAGCAAAGGTGGAGCCTCAAAGAATGGGGATCAGTGGAAAAGAGTAAGTCAAATTTGGTTGAATTTAACAGAAGTTTACATATATAAAGTTGTATTATTTCAGTGTTGGATTGATTGGAAGGCTTCCGTCAAACGGCACTACGGCGCATTAAAACGATTCCAAGCGAAAACTGGAAACCTGCCGAGCACATCCGGTCCAAAAGAAATGGATGAGCTCGACGAGCAAATGGTTCAGTTTTTTGCCAAGGACGTTTTTGAGGGTGATAGTTCAACTAAGGAACTAGGTTTAATGGCACCTCCAACACAAGCAAAAGCCGTTGAAGACGAAGAAATTTTGTTTGAAGAATATCTGGAGGATGAATTCACTATCAGTTTTCATGAAGCCATCGAAACCCCAGTAAAAAAGGCCAAAACCGCAAATCGTCCAACAAATATAATGTCCACTTTTGAGCGTGCACTGGACATTTCATCTGCGCAGAATGCAGAACAAACAGCAATGCTTAAAGATATATTGGCTGAACAAAAAAAAACAAATATATTATTAACAATGCTTGTAGAAAAATTAAGCAAAAATTAAATAATTGTTATTATAAATTTTATTGAGTTTATTCAATATTATTATAATTATTTATGGTAAGGGGGGGGGATGCAGTGGAGAAGGCCCACTAGCTCCCATGTACTGCGGCCGCAAGGGCCTTTATTCAATATTACATGCATTTATATCTTTACAGACAAAATTAAAAATAGTTCCTTACTATATTCTCGCGAACTCTTCGTGCTTGATTCAACACAGATTGATTAGAAATTGTTTGTTGAATTTCGTTTTCACTTTCACTTAGGTCTACATTCACGTCAGGCATAGGTTGATTTTTTTTTAATCTTATATTATGTAGAGTGCAGCAGACATTTATAATTGTTCCCGTATAACTAGGGCTCATAAGCAGACCTCTATCACCAGAAAGACAGCCAAAAACTTTTTTTAAAACAACATTCAATCGTTCAACACAATTACGTGCCCTTATGTGATGGTAATTATAGTTTTGCTCACTTTGATTTTCGGGATTACGAATTGGCGTCATTAACCAGGGTTGCAGTGGATATCCGGAGTCACCAATTAACCAGCGAGTTGCACCTGTTTGGTTATACTGATTTTCCAAAAAGTCTTTAAGTCCGCAATTTTCCCATATGTGAGCATCGTGGGTAGCACCACCATAACGTGCATAAGCAGCCAATATTTGAAGATCGAAGTCGCAAATTAGCTGCACATTTTTTGAAAAATATCCCTTCCGATTTTTGTAGCAATATTCAACGTCCATTGATGGTTTCTTTATTTTAACATGCGTGCAGTCAATAGCACCAATAACTCCAGGAAAACCAGTGGCATCATAAAAACTTAAACATACAATGTATTATTATTGAGAAATAGGTATGAAATATGTATATTGTTTACCGTCGCATGATTTTCTCTTGATCTTCAAGAGTACACGGAAAACGCACATATTTTGGAGAAAGATTGACCGCAATCGCAGTTGAGACTTCCTTTACAATAATGCAAATCATTGATTTGCTCATTGCGCACATGAAATCCTGACCAATGTCTCTTAAATAGGAGCCAGTAGCATAATAATGTAGACTTGCCAACAACCTTATGCTCTTTGGTATAAAAGTATTCCGTATTCCAGTTTTCATGAAAGGGGATATTTCCTCTAAAAGCTCGTGCGCTGCATCTCTACTAAATCTGAATAATTCATTAAAACGTGCCTCTGGAATTTGGAATGGATCAGTTGCATCCCTTAATGATCGTCGGTGTATGCGCAACATGTTCCTCCTATCGTGTGCATCACCCAACACTAATATTGTGAAGTTCATTGTAACTCTAAGATTATAACAAATAGTTCAAAAGCTAGTTGTAAGTTGTATGGAAATGAAAAATTTACCTTTTATGTATATAATATATTTGTTTTAAAAAAATTTAAGCCAATTTAATTGTTTGCAAACAACCCACACGATTTTTCCACAGCGTCTGTTGTTATTTAACAACTTTGTTTACAATTTCTTATGTCAAAATATCAATTCAACACGAACTTCTCAATTGGTGAGTTTCTAGACTTACATAAACACTACGTTCTCAACGATTGAGTTTAGCTAGTAGAGTTGATGTGACGTCACACTCAATAGAGAAGTTCTCAACCAAGTTACATAAACGCACTACTGAATTTAAATATGACGGATAATAACGCACGTACGACCAGAAGTGGCAACACTTATTGAAGTTACATCACTGAGTTTTTGGACGAGTGACGAATGACTGAATAACGAACAGAGGAACGACACAGTTGAAGTAAAGTTCTGGAAGAAGACACTTCAAAGAGCGGACAATTTAATTACTTACATATAAGCCATAATATTGTTTTGAATAAATAAACATTATTGATTCATTAAAATCAAAGTAATTAGTGTTTTTCGTTAAAAAGACCCTACATATATAATAAAATTTAACAAAAAAGTAGTCAAATGGAAGAAAATATTACCGAATTAAAGGAATTATTAAAATATCTTAACAAAAATCCAGGAAGAACATACTCCGAGAAAACTATAAGAAATAAATTAGAATATATAGAAGAAATTAAAGAAAATTTCCGATTAGCTGAAACTGAAGAAAGAGACAGCGAAAAAGTACTAAACAGTATAGGGGCAGGTAAAATAATGAAGAATCAAACACTTATTCAGGAGAGAAAAAATGTTTCGAGCATTACAATGGCTTAAGATGTGCAGCTTTCAAATTTGCCAGGGATTCTGCAGCAAAAAAATAGCACCGCATATGGGCTACGTTCGAAGTAGTGCTGCAATATTTGGAATTTACGGAAATGACACATATAGATTTAATAATCAAACATTTATTGAGGCATCACCAAGAAATAATGTCTATGCCCTGGCTTTCCCAAGAACAGGATATGTTAGATTAAGCTCTAGAATATAGTCATATGGAGCAAACTCTCCTAAAGTAAATTTGCATTTTTATATATTTTTGTTCAGTTTGTCTTGTGAACGAATCTGCTTATTAGGCATCCACATACATGACTTGCAACCCGAATACTTAAAACAACTGTTCATGCCCAACGTACATGATGTATGCATGTTCTTGGTAATTTAATGAACACTTCTGTTGACCGAGTGAATTTGAATCGTCAACAGAATTCTTTACTTTTAAGTTATATGTTTGATTTAGCTTGTAATCATGAATAAAATAAAATAAACGGCAGTTAATAAAGATACATCAAAAAGATCAAAAGTGTTTTTCTTCTTTACTCCACACTAAACTGGCGACGAGGAAAAAAATTATAAATTACAATTATAAAATTTAACAGTGCTATTAGTAAAAATAGTACAAAAAACTATCAAATAAATTTATAAAAATTAGACAGTGCTATTATTAAGAAGTAGTGCAGAAATTATAAAAACTAGACAGTGATATTATTAAAAATATGAAATTTTAACAAATAATAATTCAAAGGAAGCTTTTAAAAGAAACAACGGCAGAGTATCAACAAAAACAACAAAGTTTGCAGTATAATATGAACAAAAAAATAAAATAAACGGCAGTTAATAAAGAGACATCAAAAAGATCAAAAGTGTTTTTCTTGTTTACTCCACACTAAACTATATACCATGTCGAAGCAGGAGGAAGATAGGCCAGGACGTATACTAAAATAACTGATAATACTTTTTACTAGAAAAGCTCACATTAATCGTAGTTTGATTACAAAAAAAAAAAGAAAATCGTTTTCTAAAGACCCAACTTTAGGGAGTTGAAACTACATTAGATTGGAATTGATTCTGTGAAATGGTTGAATGTCAGAAACACTCTGCACAATGGAGCCAATTGAACACACAAACTTAACAAACTACAATCAACCCCGAAACAATTCACAATCATCTTCTACTACCAATAACAGTCAATCAAAAAACATACTTCGTCAACTTAACGTCCCAAACGTCAAAAATATATACCGTTTAACCGTTTAAGGATGTATAACAAAATGCCACCGAATAAAACCAATAATTGAAATATTAAGAAAATGTATATAAGCACTTTGTAAATAGTTTAACTGTAGAATTTATAGATGTACTTAAAACAAATTTTGAAAATATTATTCCTGTGACACCCTTAACACCTTTAGAAGAAGTAAACTTTTTTTTTTTGGACCAGCACTCAGGGGATGACCCCTACGTATGCAGTGCATTGTGCCGGAACTCAGAGAGAGGGATAGAGTAGAGAAGATAGATGTTGAAAATGTAGAAGGCTTAACTCTTTTACAACTCTGCTTTGCGCGTTATGTTAATTTTTTTAGCAGGGTTGAGGGGCCTCCGGTGTTAGGTAGACGCATTTACTTTGTTAAGCTGTATTGGCAGGCATTTTATTAATTGTTTTACTTCGCCGATGTTTCTGCTAACCGACGAAGGAGGGCGATGTTGTATACATTAGCTTGGAACATCATCAATCGCCGTCGGAACAGTTTTTTAGTGACCAGTGCTATGCCTTCATCACTTAAATAGTACGACAACAATTAATACAATGTCTTACTAATGTACATTAGAGAAATTAATGATGTTGATTGACTTGCTCTGGCCAGGGTTTGAACCCAGGCCCCACGTCATTGTTTGCTTAGTAGTCAACGCGCTAACCACTTCAGCCAACACCACCTCAGTAAGCTTATATATATATATATATATATATTTAACTTTCAAGCGTTTACGCAAAATCGATTTGTTTCGAAATTCTAAGTGATTGTTTCACATAACTGTGGTTTGTCCATATTCAAGTGTTGTTTAAATACAAATTTTAGTGTTGTTTCAATACAAATTTCTACCTTTTCTTAAGTGGTTTTATACTACAACTTAATTGTTTAAACATGTTTCCTGAAAAATTTTTTGCTGTGCCTTCTTCTATCCCTTCTAAAACTGATGTAGGTTATTGTTACTTGCATTGGTTTTCTTTCCTAGGCGATTCTGATACTATGAAGGTCGCAAAAACCTTAGGCCAAGTAAACTTTCAATGTACTAAGAAGGACTGCCAAATTTGCGGAAACGAAGCACCTGTAAGAGATCATTGTCATCTCTCAGGAGATGCAGAGATACAGCACACACCTTATGTAATTCAAATAAAATTTCATAAATTTTCATTTATAATTTTTAATATTACGATTGCCATCTGTTAGTAAAAGGCTTTACTAATAAATGTAAAAGTTAATACGAACGTCACAACTTCGATCAAAGAACTATATGGGTATTTCCAGAAAAAGGTCAACCACGACGAAAAAAATTTGTTAAACAGCCATTTTTTTTCCTTTATATTGTTAAATAAATATTTGAATTGAAAGAATATAACGCGTTTACAGCATATTTTTGTTTTTGTTGTGAAAAATTTGCATAGAAACTTACAATATTTTATTTTTCATTTTTGGTGACTCTTACTGCTGGTTTTGCTTTTCGTTGTTATTTATTATATATACGTTTTATTATTGCAATCTTCTTTCAAAATTTTTGTACCAACAATAAACAAATACGAAAATAGAAACAGACACATAGTAGGCATTGACAAACGGTAAATTTTTGAGTTTCTTTCCCCTGCTATTTCTGTGTCATGTTATCGATGCCAAAACACTGTTTTCTATTAGTACTGTTCATTCAGTCGAAGCAAGTAGTTGAAAATTATTATTCAAATAAAGTTAATTGTGCTTAACCTAAATAAAAAAAAAATTTTGTGCTTTTGCTCTTGAGAAAGGTTTAATTTCAATCAAAAGTTTGACGCGTTACCCATCGTAAGTTGGACATATTAGAACAAAAAAGTATTGTTTTTCTTATATATACATATTATGCTTACTTTTTATGCAGATGGGTAAAATTAACAAAAAAGAAGCATCACGACGATATCTGGAAAAAATTAAATCAGAACCCGTAAAGCGCCAGAAGTACCTAAAAAATGTTGCAATGAAAATGAAAATACGGCGCGCAAAATTGAAGGAACTTGCGAACAAAAACAAGAAGCTTCTCGAAAGTAAGCGGGAAAAAGATCGTCTAAGGCAGCGAAAGTACAGGAAAAATCTTCAGAACAATGCAAAGCAACATCGTAAATCCTTATAACTGTAAGCAGACGTTTGGAAAAGCTTTTAAAAAGGTTGAAAAGTCCTTACCTCAGGCGCTGGATAAAAAAATTATACTTTTAAAAGCACTCTGTAAGAAATACTTTCCGCCAGAAAACCAGGTTATGGAATCTACGCCTGAAACAAATCTTGCGCAAGTAAAAGAATTTTATTCTCGTGAAGATATAAGCGTCCAGTCTGCATGCAAAAAAGACACTTTTATTTGTAATGGAGAGATATTTTCAAAGCGTTTTATGATAATGGCCGTAACAGAAGCTTTCGAAATCTTTAAAATAGAACGAGTTGGCAGTATAAGCAAAACAACTTTTTACAATTGTCGACCTAAACACGTGAAGTTGTCAAGCAAAACGCCCCACAACATGTGCGTATGCATGTATCATGCAAATTTTTCTTTTTTAATAGAGGCTTGTGCTAAAATAATTCCGACAATTCCAAGTAGTCATGTCAAATTTTTGCAATTAGTTTGTTGCAATATTGAAAATGAAACTTGCATGACCACTGATTGCAAGAGATGTACTGATGACGTGTGCTATGAGCTGGTGCCACTAGTTTATTTAAGGCTTATAAACGAAAATGTTAAATGGCAACTTTGGAGTAGAGTAGAAAATGGAATCTCCTTGGCAAATATTATTGCACCATTGTCAGAGCTGATCAATGAGATAAACGTGCGATTGCCACAGTTTAAAATGCACTTCTATGTTAACCGAGCTCAACAAAAATATTTCGACGAGGTGAAGGAAAATGTAAAGCATGGAGAACTCGTATTGCAGATAGACTTCGCTGAAAATTATAGATTGGTCTTCCAAAATGAAATTCAAAGCGCGCATTTTAATTACAAGCAAGTATCAATTTTTACTTGCGTTGCTTGGACTTCCATGAAAATAGAATCTCTGGCTGTAATTAGTAATAGTTTGAATCATGGCAAGGCTGAAGTTTTCTTATTTTTAACAAAAATTGTTAAATACTTAAAAGAAAGTCATGGACGTTTTGAAAAAATTTTTTTGTTTTCAGACGGAAGTAGTTCGCAGTTTAAAAATAAGTTCATAATTGATAGCTTAACTAATTTTATAGCTGGATTTGAATGCGATACAATTGAGTGGAACTATTTTGCATCGTCGCATGGCAAGGGTGCAGTCGATGGGGTTGGAGCCGTATTGAAGAGAAAAGTATGGCAAATGACGAAAACCAAAAAACTCTTGCTTCATAATGCCTTTGATTTTTACGAATGCGCCAAAAACCATGTTTCTGGAATTCGTATTATGTATGTTGAGGAAGGTGAAATTGTGATTTCATCAATATTAAAAAAAAATGGGAGCAGTCGCCAAATGTTCCAGGGATAAGGAAAATACATCATGTTTCTTGCGATGAGCATTTTAAAATACAAGTAGCTCAAACAGCATATTCCCAAAAAAATGTAATTTCCTAATCTTTTTTAGATTATTATACATGTATTCCTAATTATTATTATTATTTTCACATTTGTAACTTTTGAATTAATATTTTTTGTTTTTCCAAATAAAATTTGATGAAAAAATTCTTCTCAGAAACTAGGTGGAAATTTTGTCACGTTAGCAATGTCGCGTTACGAATCAGCAACAAAACTTATAAATACATAAAACAATAGTTGTAGATCATAATAACTTATAAATGGAAAACTACATTGTTTTATTATGGTTTAAGAGTATTTTTTTACAAATTAATGACCATATTTCACTGACTTTTGAATTTTTCACTATGAAGTCACAAATGACTTCCATTTTTTGTCGCGTTATCTATGCAATGTTTTCCAAAAATTGTTTGAAAACGACAAGTTCCCAAAGCTTGTCTTTTATAATAAAAATGGTGTTGATAAAATGCTTTACTGACGTAAAAACACATTTGTGGAAATGTGGATTTTTGCCATTTATTTTTTCATTTAAAGACGTAAGAATGTCGCGTTATCGATCCTGGAAATACCCATATGTATATTGCCTTTTCCCATACATTTAAGGCTTATACTGATGAAGAAATTGAGAGAATATTAGATATGCTGCGTATAGAGAAAATTGCTTTGAATATCCCTCTTCCTATAGTTTCAAAAGAACTTGACAAAATTAGGTAAGAATTAGGAAAATATTAAGCTAAGCATTCTAGGTTCCTTTAGATTTATGGCATCTAGCAAAAATAGCTTAGCTAATAATTAAAAAGTATTTCCTAAAACAGCAAGAGTTTAATACTAAAAAGTATTTGATTTCAGATAATCATAAAAACGACAAGTGTTTTTTTTAGTTTATCAAATAAAATACTTTTTACTGGCGCAGTCGGTAGGATCCGTGCGTGATATAAGCAAACACAGAGCTCATATTGTAGTGCCATCCCTGGAATTTATAGATAAGCAGAGTCTCGATATGTAACATCGAGTCTCGATATGTAACATCGAGTCTCGATATGTAACATCGAGTCTCGATGTACGTACATAGTATAAGTAGTAATAAGATAAAGAAAATAAAAAGAACACTCTTTACATACCTGTCAACGAGATAAGTTGTGTCAAAATTTTTATCGGAGTTAATATATATACCAATATCATCAACAATAATAACAACAAAATTCAACATAGTAACATCAAAAAAATAAAAGTAAACAAGAAGCCAAGAACATATATGTACATATATGTGTGTATAAGTTACGCATAATTTTATTGTTAATGAGACTAATACTTATTATTATAATTATTGATAATTATCTCTTTAATATGATTCTATTAGAACTAAGAGTTTTATTATAACCTGTATTTGAAAGAAGTTACTCTTTGTTGGATTTTGATTGGAGTAAACACTTTTGTTTAAGTTTTTAAGAAAGCACTCTTATCGGAACATTCGCTAAAGCGATCCTCATAGCGGGAAAGCAAAAAAATAGAAATAAGTTGAAGTTTGTTAAAGTAAAAGTTAAGCCTAAAATAATAAACAATTGGAAATAAAATAACTGAAATAATTACTGAAAATAATCTAAGAAAATTATTATTAAAATAAATAAGCTGAATTGAAATACAAAATACTAACAATTTTGGTTTCATTTGCATGGATCCCAATTAGATAATAAAAACTCCCAAGGAGATTAACTTTAACTGGCGCCCAACGTGGGGCCATGCAACTGAACGTATGTTTGTTTAATAAAAACTAAAAATTCATAATTGAACAAGGAGTTTTGTCAATTATTCAAACTATTATTCACTATTTTAGAAGATTTTAAATTTAAATAATAATAATTAAGACAGCTCTGATAAGAAATTTAAAATGGATTCATTTAAAAATCAATTGCTTTTATTACCAACTAGATCTGCCTCAGATCAACCTCCTGTTATTCCTACAGATGAAGAACTCTGGGAAGAGATCATTAGTTTGAAAACAGATAAGACCTATTTCTATGCATATGTTGGAGCACTTTATTGGGGTAATTATCTTCTTTATCCCGAGCAAATTACAACTTCATCGATGTTCATTGGTGACTTCCTTAAAATTGGATTATCGAATTTTCCTTCAAACCAAATTGATGCCACAAAAGAGACCATATATGTCAGTCAGGTAAACAAAATTGGTAAACGACAGAAATATTTGCATGAATTATTGTTCCCTGCCTCTTTACGGGCGTTCTTAAGCTAAGTTTAGACGATATGTTGAATCAGCATATTTATGCTGAAAAATTTGTTACAACTGCCAGCATATCGTGTAAACGCAAAATTTGTTCAGCATACGCATGTTTGACAACGTTTGTTAGGTTTATGTTGACAATAGAAACAAACGTATGTTGGTAATTTTAGCATATCGTCTGAACAGCATATTTTTAGTGCTTGACAAATTTCCTGTATATGCTGACAGATATGTTGTTTGTTGAAAATGTTATTTAAACTTTTCAACATATGCCAAATTTTTATGCATATGTGTCGAATGGCTTAGCCGAGCCGCCGTTAGTTTCTTTTTAGTGTAAATAAAATTCGTGTCGAAAATGTGCATTAAAGCACACACATACCAAAATAAAATGAAATTTAGTTGAAATTTAAGCAATGCGTAACTCTCAAATCAAAAAATAATAAATGGTTTGAAAATTTACAATCAACGGCAAGGCGATTAATTAAATGCTCACAGCCGGATTTTAGCTGACGTCGCATTTTTGTTTTCAACGGCGGCAAACGTGCAAATTAATGGGCATAAGTATTCGAACGTCAGTGGAGTATGTAAACAGTAAACAATAAATTATAAAATACTTTTTTATTTGCTTTCCTTTTGTTTTATTGTATTTCTTGGTAAGTTCTGCAATATTTTACGTTTATTTTGTACAATAATAGTACTATTTTTCTTCATGCACACATCCATGCATGTGCACATATGTACATAGTAATGGATCCAACTAATGAAGAATACTTGGACAACTTTGGCGATCTGGAAGAATTTCTTGAACCACAGAATACACCGCCGCCAGAAACAAAAGTGAGAAAAAAGTACACACAAGTTAGACCCAAAGTACACACCGAATGGACTCACGAGGATATAGTAAAATTAATAAATTCCGTGGTAGAACGCCCAACGCTTTGGGACATTAGTTCTTCGCAATATAAATTGTAATGTCAAACTCACTAATTTCATAAACAAATGCTCATATATGCAGCATATATATTACCATATAGATTTCAACATATCGTATAAACACAAAAATCGTATGCTAACTTTTATGTTGACATTCCATTTGCTGATATATGCTGACATTAAAAAATTTGGTAGCTTCAGCATATGGTGTAAACCAGAGCTGTAAACGAATGATTCTTTTTTGAATGAAACTGAGAATCATTCAAGCATTGAATTAAAACTTTTTTAATGTATTCTTTCTGGCCAAAAAATGAATTGACTCAAATTTAAATGCATTCATCATGAAAAACAAACGTTTAATTTAATTCATTTTACAATATAATGAATTGAGTTAAAATTTTAGTGAATTCGTCTTGAATTATATATTTTGAATCCATTAACTTCATATAAATAAAAAAATTTAATTAAAATTTGAATGCATCATCGATGATTTAAGGGAAATGAATTGTAATTCATTATTTCATTCACTTCTACAGTTAGGATAAAAATTCTCAAAAATTATTTTATCATCTCATACGATTTTTTATATTTATGGTAGTTAATTGATTTCTTAAGTTATACATACATAGATACATAAACTATAAGTAAAAATATCAATCTAAATAGGTTTTGTATTATATGAATATAAAAATATAATTGTCAAGACGATTGAAATTAATTCAGTTGATTTTTTTGACTATTGGTATTATCTTCTGTTTTAATTTTATTGAGTTCATAATGTCTATGTCGCCAAATTTATTTAACAAAACTGAAGTTCATAGTAGTGAAAATATCCTACTGAAATCTGGACGAAAACACTTGTTTACATTGGATGAATTTGTAAATGTCGACATGTCTAAAAACTTGTCATCTGAAATAGAGCAAACGGATGAGGTTAAGTTTGTGGATGTCACATCATCACCCGAAATCAGGAATCATCCAATGCGATCATTGTTATTAGAAAAATATTTTAATATCATTGAAGAGGTTGGTTTGTTTAAGAGCCAGCGAATTTGTAAGAACTTTTTTTCTAAATTCGGTCTTCAATACTCATACAGGAAGCGTATCCAGAAAATAAAAATAAAAAAAGAAGAGAAATAACATCAGCGAAGTGTATTAATTGTGACAAAGTGTTGACTGGAACTCTACATGTAACATCGAATTTTCTTCGTCATTTACGAAAGCATCATTTGGAAAAATATAACGAATACGAAATGCTAGAGCAACAAACAAAAATCATTCCAACAAAAGAAGAACACTTTGACAATCTTGTGCTGGCGTTCATCGCCAAAAATATGCTCCCGGTATCTATTGTGGATTCCGAACCATTTAGAACACTGTTGAATTGTGCAAATCCTAAGCTCACTGTCATGAGTAGACCAACTACTATGAAACTGTTGGACACCACATTTCAGTCACTCAAAAACAGTTTTAAGGACATTATAAAATGTGGTAGCTATTTCTGTTCAACAGCTGACATTTGCATTTTGACAGCATTCCGCGTGGAATACTGAACAGAATACTGGCTTTGAATACA
Organism: Lypha dubia; assembly: GCA_947311025.1. Taxonomy (NCBI): domain Eukaryota; kingdom Metazoa; phylum Arthropoda; class Insecta; order Diptera; family Tachinidae; genus Lypha; species Lypha dubia. The sequence goes on from OX371264.1 coordinate 57,178,305, forward strand.
TGCTTTTAGACAAGTTAGACGATGTTAATCCAAATTAAAACAGTGAATCAAAAATGAATTACAATTCCTTTCCCTTTAATCATCGATAATGCATTCAAATTTTAATTCAATTCTTTTTTGTGAAAAAAATGGAATGAATTTAAAAATTTGTTTCATGTTGAATTCATTCAAACTTTAATTCAAGTAATACTTTAAGTGATGTCAATGCATTCAAGAATTTTTAATTCATGGGGAATGTTTTCGTATTTCAATTCAATTCAGATTTTGAGTAAAATTAATTAATTAAATTTTCTCTAATTCATTGTGAATTAAAAATCAGATTGGAGTCATTCTTTTACAGCTCTGGTGTAAACACCTAAAATATGATATATGTTGACATAGGAATTTGCTGCTACTTTTAATCAAATGGGTGTCAGCATATATGTATATGGGCCGTTCCATAGATTTGACAACCACAGCTTTTTTTTTAAAGTTTCTTTTAAAAAATGGGTAACCATCATTATTAAAAACTTAAAAGATGCTCTTTCCAATGGTGTAATTTATTTTCAAGGCGAAAAATATTTAGGACCAAAATTCAGTAGTTGAAGTGCAGCCTACTAAAAATTCGTAAATTTAAAGGTGTCAAAATTTATCTTTGGGTGTAGAATTTCACACTTAATGATTATTTGTAAATTTTTTAATATAGCAACCCCTATTCTTATGTATAAATACTAATAAATAACACTTTAAAAATTATCATTACATCTTTTTCCTGCTTACTACTGAACTTCTAGTGAATACATAAAACCACGATGTCACATACATGATAGGAACTTGCATTTATTGTTATATACGACTCAATATTAAAGCTAATATTTTCTTAACCGCAATGCAAAGCTAGTTTGGCTGTATGACTTTAAATAAATATTGCAAAGTTTTTTTTACATTTTTACTTTGGGAGTTATAGGCTATCATGTTTGTGACTAACCCAATCATGTATGTAACATCACGTATGTGACAATAACAGAAATTACATTTTGCATTATTTGCATTTACAAAAAACAGGTAAATATGTATTATAGTAATAAGTAATATGATTGTCTGGCAACACAACAATTTGTATTATGCATCTGGCAACACTTCAATTGGTATTCTGCATCGTGCAATATTTATAGTAGAAAGAACATTCTTCTTCCAGAAGGACTGAAATAGTCATTTCCTAAAGTTTATGAGAAAAATTGTTCTAACAAGGATTGTGTTAAATACCTGCTCTAAAAAGTAAGTAAGTTTTGCTTTTGTTGTGATTTTATAGAGCCTAAAAGTTGCATGGTTAACGTAATAATATTACATTGTATAAACCATGTGGTTTTCAGCAGCCATACTTGTGAAAATGGACTCCACCAAGAAGCAGAGGTTAGCAAAAAATCAGAAAAAATATTATAAAAAGAAGTGTGAAGACCCAGAGTTCAGAGACAAGGAAAAAAAAGACAACAGGCCATCAGAAAAAATCAAGCTGAAAAGAAGAAACAGAGAGAGGCAGCCAATGAAAGACAGAAACAGTGTAGAAAACGTAGGAAGTTAGCTTTGAACTCACCCGAAAATCCAAGTACAAGCAATGTTTCTACACCATCTTTTATGCCATATAGAGTACGGCAGACCTATAGTAAAGCTCTTGGTAAATCTTTGAGATCTCTTCCCAAGTCACCTAGCAAAAAGCTAGCCATCGTGTCAGGGTTGGCTTCACATGTTGGACTAAAATTGTCTCAGAAAATGGAAGACACAACTAATGGCAACAATATCGACGTCCTAGAAACTTTAGTTATTAATTATTTTTCACAATCTGATATTGTGTACACCGCTCCAGGACAAAAAGATGAACTGACGATTTGGGTGAAGGGAGAAAGAAAACGTGTGCGAAAATACTATTTAATGTTACATTTAAAGGAAGCCCATTTCTTGTTTAAAGAAAAATATCCTGATTACCAAATTGGCTACTCTAAATTTTGTAGCTTGCGTCCACAAAATGTCCTTTTTATTAAAGATACTCCTGCCAACCAGTGTAAGTGCTTCAAACATGAGAATTTTCAAATGATGTTGAGTGGCTTAAAACTAAAATACAATCACAAATTTTTGGGAAAATTCCTGTGTTCAGAGACTGTAGACAAAAATCAAGTTTTGCAGTCAGACTGCTGGAAAAATGAGTGTGAAAATTGTCGAGATGGAAACCTCCTCACAATGGACAGTGTAGACCCAATGTTTACAGCCGAAACTCGAGTTAATTGGAACCAGTGGGTTAAACACCAGGACACCAAGAGGCTTGAAATCAAACGTCATGATGGTTGCGCAGCAGAATTGCTATATGAAATTAAAACTGCTATACCGGATTTTAAAGAACACGTTCGGATTAAGCGAATCCAGGCCTCTGCATTTGAAAGCGACAAAGAGAATAGTTTAGTGCTTCAACTCGACTTTGCAATGAACTATACATGTGAATGGCAAGGGGAAGTGCAATCAGCCTTATGGAGTCGTAAAAACGTAACTTTGTTTACAGCAGCACTGTTTGATGCCAAAAATACCAAATGTTTCCTCATAGTGTCAGACACAGGAGATAAAACTAAAAACACTGTTGCTGTGTTTCTTACCAACCTCTTGTACATGATTGAAACAAAAAGTAAACCTAAATTAATAATTTGGACTGATGGCCCATCCAGCGAGTTTAAAAACAGATACATGGCCTACTTCCTGTACCTGTTAAATTCTAAATTTCAAGAAAAATTTGAGTCCATAGACTGGAAGTACACGGCCACATCACATGGCAAGGGTGTGGTCGACGGTATAGGTGGTCTGCCAAGTCACGAGTACGTGCAGAAGTAATGGGGCATAGAGAAGTTGTGCAAACAGCTAAAGATTTTTCGATTGTCGCCGCAAAGGTTATGCCCAATGTAACTGTTATGCCAATTATGCAGGAACAAATTGACGCCGAGTCTGGATCGATAGATTGGTCAAACGCAATTATAATCAAAGGCATTCAAAGTGTACATTCAATTATTAATTGTAACTCTGAACTTCACTTTTATATTGACTGTGGATCCTTGCAACCAGCTATAGTTAAGAGATATTCTGGTGGAACTTAATGTATGTATATAAATGTAATGTCAATTTTATAAAAATATATCATAACATTTTAACAATATTTGTATTTGGATTAATCATTTAGGAAAACAAATGCTGTAATATGCCTTTAAAAAAAATTCCTTTTTTACTCTGTCACATACATGATTTCCCTGTCACAAACATGATAGGCGATTAATATTTTTTAATAGCCTGGATTTCAAATGAATTAATAAAAAAAGAATGTTTATTATAATGTCAGTGCTGGTTCTAACTATTAAAAAAAAATAAGCATAGAAGCTATTATACATTAGCAGAAATAAATATGCAAAGTGTTGCATATGAAAAGTACTTCTCCAAAATGTCACATACATGATAGCTACAAATTTATTCACTGTACTTTTATTTATGATGCAATGTTTCTGGAAAAATCTGTTAAGGACAACAAGAGCATCCAGTTTCAAGTAAAAATGTAAGTTCAAGAAAATTATCAGCATAAGAACCTTTTAAATATGTATTGGGGGTGAAAAACGCGTAAAAGTGTCACATACGTGATCATGGAACGGCCCATATGCTTATTCAACATATCATCTAAACTTAGCTTTAGACAAATACACGGTAACATTAAAATCCCCAGATGACCATAATGCATTTGAAGAGGTGATTAAGATTGTTTTTAAAACTTCAGCTTAAAGAGTTTACTCAAGCATTAGGGAAGGGAAAGAATCTGAGCTAACTGGAGCAAACCAATCTAAATGTCCGATAACAAAGATAACACTTCAAATATCAAAATGTGTTGAGAAAATAAGGGAATTATCACAAGTTACTAGCTTGTTAGATGTTCCTTCATCTGTATCTCCTAGTAGAAAAGACTCTACTGAGGCTGATAAACCATCGACCTCCTCTGCTGCTTCTCGCCCAATCGAGCCTATCTTGGAGAAAATAAAACCTGTAACAAAGAAGCCTGAAGGAAAGAAACAATTTACCAGCCAAAAAGAAAAAAACAGCACACCGGTCAATCCAATTCCTAATAAACGGCCTGTTAGAAAAAAGATAGCAACACCTTTTGGGTATGGACGAAGTAATAAGGGAGCAATCCCTAAAGTTAAGCAAACCACTCCGAGAAGCAGACGTAGGATGCCTGAGAAAGAATTTCTCTCAGATGACGAACATCACTCTTCACTTTTCCAAGAGTCATTATAGATTCTTCAGAGGACTGTGGACATAGTTTGCATAGATGTACTCCGGAGCCAATAGAAGAAGTTAGAGATGTAAATCCTTTCTTTATTGGACAGAGCATTGTATTCCCTGAAGATCAACTTCCTTTAGGATCAACAATCAGTATGGTAAACCACCAAGGGCTTAAATCCTTCTTGACAACCTATTGGTCGGAGGGACAATTTCAACAGTACTACAACTTACTAGAGAAAGGGTCTGTGGGCTCAGCTTGGCAGATGCTAAACTCAGCAGCACAAGATATTGACAATATCCTAAAAAAACTTTTTTTGGCAAACATGCGTGTGTCATGCACAAAATCAAAATTTTTTCGAAGCTCTGTAGAGTATTTAGGATTTACTGTGTGTAAAAATGGAATTAAAACGTGCCCAGAAAAGGTGAAGGACATTTTAAACTATCAGGTTCCACATACTATTAAAGGTCTGCGATCATTCTTGGGATTAGCTGGTTACTATCGCCGGTTTGTTAGAAACTATGCTCAAATCGCTAAACCACTTACACAGTACTTCATATTTTTCTATGTAAATTTATGTATTTTAATTAAATAAATTGAAAATTGTTTAATTTTTTAACTTTAAAACATAAGGAAAAATATTTTGTTTTACCAAATAGCAAAATGTAGTTGACGGCTACGTGGTTCTGCCCGTAATGACCACTCGTCGTGAAATAACCAAAAGGCCAACAGCTGTAGAAATAAAGTAAGGCAAATTAAAAACTGAAAATTAATATTGTTAAAATAAAAGAAATTGTTTTAAACTTAAATACAAAAAAAACCTTGAAGTAAATTAAATAAAATAAAAGAAAAACTAAAGAGATACCAACGAGTTTTTATTTACAACCAAATCAATACACGTAAGTGCAAGCGGACGTCGCCCGGAGCATACCTGACCTGCCGCAAAACCAACACAGTTGCCCGAAGCAACCACCATCATCCACATCACAGCACAACATCATCTCCAGGTAAACAGAAGTATTAAACAGATTTTTGAAACCAAAACAATTTTCTACGATTACATTTTTATAATAATATTTTCGTTTACTTTTATGTTTTACTGTACCTCTAAATTTATCTCTTTCTCTCACCAATACAAAAGATTTTTGATTTTGATCACCAATGTACTATAATGATTTACAAAACCAGCACCGACGCGCCAAGAAACCTTTGCCGCGACAAAAATGCCATCAAGAAAAAGACAAAAAGGATTATTTGTAGATAAAATTCACAATAATTGAATTCAGGGACGGGAATATTTCTACAACGACAGCACTGTTTAAGTACTTAAAAATTCATGATAAAAAAGTATATGTAAAAAGTTTGTCACATTTAAACTCACTATAGGTACTTTAAACTATTGGTGCCCTGCGATCAGAGTTTATGAAGGACAATGCCGAGTTTAAATTCGACTTTATGATTGCCACTCCACTGTAGCATGTGGCCAACAGTGTGTAGTATGCATTGCGATTCAATAGTACCGCAACATGCAAGCATTGACAAACTGCAAGCAAGATATTTTGTGTGTGTCGGTAATTTGATACTTGTGCAGTTGATCAAGTGCAGCAGCACAATGCACTTAAATGAATCACATTTATTAACTGCATTTGTTTGATTGTAGATATAAGCTGCACAAAGTATCTGTTGCTTTTAAGTATGCACTCGTTGAACTTTAAAACTGTTGAACACGTGCCATACATAAATAGTTGGAAGCTAAATATGCTTACCCAACAATAATATATATTTCTATTCTTTTACTCTTATGTTAATGTACCCCTAAGAATTATTCTCATAATTAGTATATAAGCCAATGTCATTTAGTTTATAAATCAATTAATAAATCATCAGTCTTAGGAGCTCCAACTATACAAGCTCTAAGACTAAAAATAAATAAAAACTATTTTATTACATGGCGATCCTGCCAGTTTTCTTGGAGTGCTACTAGATTTGCACCCAGAAACAAGAGCAGAAGAAGGAGAGGGTCCGCCTGGCCAAAAGGCACCCCAGCATTAAAGAAGCAAATAAAGGTCCGCCTGGCCAAAAGGTAGCCAAAGAAGGACGACATCTTCAATACAAATATCACCTCCATCAGCCAGCCAAAATGATCTGAAGAGAACCAAGAAGACCACAAAATCACCAAAAAATATATTTTTCTTCATATGTATCTTACAATTAATTAATTAATAACTTTTATTTTAAAAGTGGTGCGCTAAAGTCGCACACTAGGGCCAGTAAGCGTTAACCGCTCGTGGCAAATATTTTTTTTATTTTTCAAATTAACTTAAGACTAAACAAAAAAAAAAAAAAAATTTTTAAACCTTTTATTACATGAAGAGATCATTAAGAAAATCTCATAAGTAAAATTTTTTTACTATGCCGTCAGTGGGACCAAAACCACTCACCATAGAAGAGTATAAGAAGAGACATTTAAAAAAAGAAAGAAGAAGTAGCCACAGCAATAGGCAAGATAAAAAAGCCAAAACGTAGAGGTGGCTACTCAAATAAATTAAAACGTGATAGGGCCATCCTATTAAGAGAAGTAAATAATGAACAGCCACCAAGCTGGGAAAGAGCCACAAAAATATGGGAGCAAATTTCCCATATTGAAAAATTACTAGAAACTTTAAGAAATAAATATTAAACCAAAACTAACGTTTTAAAGATTTTTTATAAAATATCATAATTTTAATAAGAATAAAGTAAATTAAAAGAAAAAATTTATAAAATTATTATACATAACTTTTACACGGTCCTTTATAATGAATAGAAAACAGAAAAAGAGGGCAGCAAAATAAAAATAGAAAAACTAATTAAAGATATTAAATTAAACTAATGGAATGGCAAGAAATACTTAACAAAGCCAGATTAATAAAGGAAGATTTTGACCGTTCTTATAAGTGCCTAAACATTGACAGACCGACAAAAGAAGAAACTATAAAAATACATTTCGATAAACTTTTAGGTTGTTTAGAAAGAATAAGAACATTATTTAATGTGCACTACAATAGACTTACAATTTCACACAAAACAGCAGCCGATGCATTCTTTGCAGACTTAAAAGAAAAAATTTTCAAATTAGCAGCTAAGAAAGGGGTAGAACTTGACCTACCAACATCCATCCACGAAAATTCACATCATAAATTCAGACCTCAACCAATAAATACTACAATGAGTCAAACAACAGTGGAATTTTTAAATACAGCCTCAAAGCTAATACCAGACTTTGATGGCAGAGCAGAAAATTTACGCTCTTTCATAGATTCACTATCGTTACTAAATTCAATAAAAGGAGAACACGAATCGACAGCCGTTTCCCTCATAAAAACAAAATTAAAGGGTACTGCAAGAAATCTTATAAACAACGAGGCAACAATAGCAAACATTATAAATAAGTTGCAACAAACCGTTAAAGGTGAATCGGTAGAAGTAATATCTGCGAAAATAATGAACATTAGGCAAAGCAGTAAAACGGCAAATGCCTACTGCAATAAAATTGAAAGCTTAGCAAAATCATTAGAAAGTGCATATATAACAGATGGATTGCCATCAGAATTAGCAACCAAATATTCAACACAAGTCGCTGTAAAAGCACTTACCAAAAACTGCAACATTGATAAAGTAAAGCTTATCATGGAGGCAAGCCAATTCAATAGCATGAATGATGCTATAAGTAAATTTGTCAATAGTTGTACCGAAGCCACAGGTCAACAAAATGCCATACTATATTATGGGCAAAAATACAGACCAAATAACAACTTCCGTGGCAATAACACACGATTCCGTGGAAGAAATAATTTCCCACGTAACAATAATAGCAATAACAGCTATAACAACAATAATGACAATTATAACAGAAACCGACAAAGATATAACAGTAACAACAATAGTGACAATTACCACCAAAGATACACCAATAACCGTAGGAACAACTACGTAAGAGCAACAGAATCTAATCAAAATGATTCGGAAAACTCCGAATTTCCCCTAAGACCAATTCAATAAATATCTACCATCTAAAGCTCAACTTAAGTTTCTTTATTAATGTTCAACTAAATAATACCGACACTACACTCACACTTTTGGTAGACACTGGTGCTGATATTTCTCTAATAAAATCAAAATTTTTCAGATTAAATAAAATAAATACTAATGACACTACAGTATTTAGTGGAATAGGACAGGGCAATATAAAATCAATGGGAAGTATATTTTTTGATCTAAAATTCGAAAAATTTTTAATACCACATAAATTCCAAGTGGTATACAATAACTTTCCAATACCATGCGATGGAATCATTGGAATGGATTTCGTGAAAAAATATAATTGCATGTTGGATTTTAACAAAAACAATGATTGCCTTATCCTAAGACCATTTAATATACCACACACAATCAATATACCAATTACAAATAACAGTAGCGAAATAACTTTACCACCAAGATGTGAAATAATACATCAAATAAAATTTAATAATTTAAACAGTGAAATTCTAATTCCTAATCAAGAAATTGCACCAGGCGTCTTCATTCCAAACACAATAGTTAACACTAACAAAGCATACGTTCGTTTTCTAAACACTAATAACACTAATGCCAAAATTAAGAAAAGTAACATAAAAACCGAAAACATCTCTGATTATGATATAATAAAAGAAAATTCTTGCAAAAATATATCAAGAAAATCCGAAATACTAAAAATTTTGAAGAAAAATTTCCCGGAACAATTTAAAAATACATTAACAGAATTATGCTCAACATACAGTGATATTTTCGGTTTGGAATCAGAAAAAATAACAATAAATAATTTTTATGAACAAAAGTTGAGGGTAAAAGATAAAGAACCGGTATACATTAAAAATTATCGTATACCACATACACATAAAGAAGAAATAGATAAATAGGTCAAAAAGCTAATAGATGATCAAATTGTAGAGCCTTCGTACTCTGAATACAACAGTCCAATATTACTCGTACCAAAGAAATCACTGCCCAATTCTGATAAGAAAAGATGGAGACTTGTTATAGACTACAGGCAAATAAATAAAAAACTAATTGCAGATAAGTTTCCATTGCCTAGAATAGACGATATTCTAGACCAGCTCGGCAGAGCAAAATATTTTTCTCGTTTAGACTTAATGTCAGGTTTTCACCAAATTGGCTTGGAGAACAAATCTAGGGACTTAACATCATTTTCAACAAACAATGGCTCATACAGATTTACTAGATTACCGTATGGTTTAAAAATAGCTCCAAATTCGTTTCAAAGAATGATGACACTTGCTTTTGCTGGTTTAAAACCAAACCAGGCTTTCCTATACATGGATGACTTAGTGGTTTTGGGTTGTTCAGAAAAACATATGCTTTCAAATTTAAAAGAGGTATTTGATTTGTGTAGAAAACACAACTTAAAACTTCATCCAGAAAAGTGTTCATTTTTCAGGACAGAAGTTACTTATCTTGGACACAAATGTACAGACAAAGGAATATTACCTGATGATAGTAAATACGCAGCTATCGAAAACTATCCAACACCTAAGGATGCGGATAGTGCAAAACGATTCGTTGCATTTTGTAATTATTATCGAAGATTCATCAAAAACTTCTCAGAATATTCCAGACATCTAACGAAATTGTCAAGAAAAGGAGTACAATTTGAATGGACTAAAGATTGTGACAATGTATTCAAATATCTGAAAAAAGCTCTAATAAAACCCACAGTACTTCAATACCCTGATTTCACAAAAAAATTTTGTATAACGACGGACGCAAGCAAACAAGCTTGTGGAGCCGTATTAACACAGGAATATGATGGAAAGCAATTACCAATAGCATACGCATCAAAATCTTTTACCAAAGGTGAAAGCAATAAATCTACAATTGAACAGGAATTGACAGCTATCCATTGGGCTATTACACACTTCAGACCATACATATATGGTAAACATTTTCTTGTTCGTACTGATCACAGACCATTATCATATTTATTTTCTATGAAAAACCCAAGTTCAAAATTAACAAGAATGAGGTTAGATTTGGAAGAATACAATTTTACTATAGAATATCTTAGGGGAAAAGATAATTATGTTGCAGACGCGTTATCAAGAATAACGATTGATGACTTAAAAGATATAAATATAAAAACTAATACGGTGTTAAAAATTACAACAAGATCTATGGCATATAAAAAGAAACAACAAAGTAATACCGAAAATATTCAGCATCAAATTAAAAATAATGATAAAAAGCCCAATATATATGTACCACTAAAGAACACTGACGTCAGAAAGTACTATAAATTAAAGATTACTCCTGTAAAATGTTACATCAAACGAGGAAAATCTATTATTACATATATAAATATAAATGATTTGTTTACTAATAGGAATATTGACCTAGGACAATTTTTCCCAAGGCTTGAGAAAGTGGCCGGTAAACTTAGTGTAGAGACACTACAAATGGCACCCAGTGAGAAAATTTTCGAATTTATCTCCATAAATGAATTTAAAAATATGGGCAATATATATTTAAATAAATTAAAAGTAGCGCTACTTAATGAGGTGACCAATATAAATGATAAGAATGCTAAGGCAATTCTTGATATAATGCTGAAATACCATGATGATCCGATAGAGGGAGGACATTGTGGAATATATAGAACAATAGAAAAAATAAAGAGGTATTACTATTGGAAAAATATGATAAAAGACATAACGAAATATGTTAAATCATGTCAAAAATGCCAAAAATCAAAAACAGTAAACCATAATAAAAGTCCTATGACTATAACAGAAACACCAGAAAAAGCATTCGACACGGTGTATGTAGATACAATAGGGCCATTTCCAAAATCGATTAATGGAAATGAGTATGCAATTACTTTAATATGTGATCTTACTAAATATTTGGTAACAATACCAACACCAGATAAATCTGCAAGAACAATCGCAAAAGCGATATTTGAAAATTTTGTATTAACCTATGGTCCAATGAAAACGTTCATTTCGGACATGGGAACAGAGTACAAAAATTCTATACTGACGGAACTATGCACACTACTAAAAATTGAAAATATAACTTCCACAGCACATCACCATCAAACACTAGGAACAATAGAAAGAAGTCATAGAACTTTTAACGAATATGTTCGTTCTTATATATCTGTGGACAAAACGGACTGGGACGAATAGTTAAAATATTTCACTTACTGCTTTAATACGACGCCATCAACGGCACATAACTACTGTCCTTATGAGTTAGTATTTTCAAGATTACCAAACAATTTTAGACAATTTGCTAAAGTAGATAGTGTGACACCACTATACAATGTGGATAACTATGCCAAAGAGGCAAAATTTAGGTTAGAAGTAGCACATAAGCGCGCGCAAATACTTTTAGATAAAAATAAAATAAAACAAAAATTAAATTATGATAGGAATATTTTAGAACATAATTTTAAAATAGGAGATTTAGTTCTACTTAGGAATAATTCAGGCCATAAATTGGAAAATCAATATAAAGGTCCGTATAAAATTAAGAAAATAGATTTAAGAAATAATGTTACCATAGTAGATAAGAAAACCAATAAACAACAAGTTGTTCTTAAAAATAGACTTAAGATATGTAACATTTAATATTATTGGACGTCCAAACTAATATAAAATTAGAATATAAGTACATCTAAATATTATAATTTTTTTTTTTTAAAAAACAAAATAAATATTATATTACACTTATACTTAGACTAATTAAAAACTAATTGTAAAAGAATGTCAATAAAACTAACGTTATATGAACATTCTTGTAAAGGGTGGAGGTGTAGCATGTGTGTAGTATGCATTGCGATTCAATAGTACCGCAACATGCAAGCATTGACAAACTGCAAGCAAGATATTTTGTGTGTGTCGGTAATTTGATACTTGTGCAGTTGATCAAGTGCAGCAGCACAATGCACTTAAATGAATCACATTTATTAACTGCATTTGTTTGATTGTAGATATAAGCTGCACAAAGTATCTGTTGCTTTTAAGTATGCACTCGTTGAACTTTAAAACTGTTGAACACGTGCCATACATAAATAGTTGGAAGCTAAATATGCTTACCCAACAATAATATATATTTCTATTCTTTTACTCTTATGTTAATGTACCCCTAAGAATTATTCTCATAATTAGTATATAAGCCAATGTCATTTAGTTTATAAATCAATTAATAAATCATCAGTCTTAGGAGCTCCAACTATACAAGCTCTAAGACTAAAAATAAAATTAAATAAAAACTATTTTATTACACCACTAGTAGACATGTTGACGTCGTTCAAGTGTCTCTATTCGGAGGTAAGGATGTCATGTGGCAAATTCCAAATGCGCATAGACGGTAAAAAAAGGAGAAAAAAGTGAGCGATTTTGGTCTGGATAACGGCGACGCACCATTTCTAACTGGTGTGACCTTCAAACCGGAGAGACGCACAGGTCTAATTCAGACAATGGGCCCGTTGACATTAGCTCATCTCTTAGCCAATGAAAAGCATTACACCGATAAGATAGAACGTGCATTGCTAGAATCCTTGCGTATGTTGCAAATGGCGACCGCTATCGTGGAAAGCCTTAAATCCATGAAAAATGCGATGGAGGGCGGCGTATTATTTAAAGCTCTTGGAATGCTGGAGGAAATCATTAAACCCCGCCAAAGGCCGGATATATCCATGAAGGATTTAAACAGTGTCGGAATTCCGATTCGTACTAGAGAGCCGTGGGCTAGATTATGCAGGCAAAAAAGCGGAATTAATAGAGCGATTAAACGCTCAGTTAAAAGCGGAAACCTCTGATCCCCCTGTATTTTCCCTAGGATGAGCTCAGCCTATATGGATTCCTAACAGGATTGCTGAATTTTGGAAATTCCTGAACGGAACCGTTATTAATTTGAAATTTTTCTTTTTCTAAATTAAAATTGTGTTGAAATAAAAATGTGGAAATTTATATTATATGGTTTGTCTAAGACAGACTTCATGTTTTTTTAAGTGCTGGCAATACAGATCATGATTCATGAATGTCCAATAAAGAAATATTTTGCTGTTCATTTTTGAATGCTACAGCAAAATAAAGTTCGATGTTCGTATTCATGTGTGAATAAATACAAAATCCTTATATTCTTCACATGAACGAATAAAACAAAATTTTTTTGTCTCTTCAAACACGAATAGAATGAAACGCAACTAAAATTGAAAATTCTTACTCATGAACATGCGTGATAAGTTAGTGAATAATTGATACTCTGTTCATGAATGTCCAATAAAGAAATATGTTGCTGTTCATTTTTGAATGCTACAGCAAAATAAAGTTCGATGTTCGTATTCATGTGTGAATAAATACAAAATCCTTATATTCTTCACATGAACGAATAAAGCAAAATATTTTTTGTCTCTTCAAACACGAATAGAATGAAACACAACAAAAATTTAAAATTCTTATTCATGTATATGTGTGATAAGTGAGTGAATATTTGGTACTCTGGCATGCAAGATTCAGCGATAACTCAGCGAAACTAGATTCGATTCTGAGGAAACTGTTATCCAAAATGAGTAAAGAAAATATTAAAGAATTAGCGCTAGCAAAAAATGATATGGTATTTAAAATATATACAATCAAGGATTTAAAAGAAGCATATGCAATGATAAGAATAAACAACAAAAGACCTCAACTAAAAAAAATTAATATATAACGCCCCAACAAGAATAACAGATGACATACTGAAATATAAACTCATCGATGAATTCCACAATGCCACAGACGCAGGCCACTTAGGAATAAGAAAAACAATTATTAAATTAAAATAGCGGTACATTTGGAAAAACATGAATAAGATGGTAAAGCAATTCGTAAAATACTGTGACAAATGTAACATAAACAAACAAACCAAACACATTAAAGAACCACTTACATTAACGGGCACCCCAAGCAACAGTTTTGAGATAATATCAATTGAGACTGTAGGACCTCTTCGTATTTCAAACGGATACCGATACAAATTGACAATGCAATGCGAACTAACGAAGTTCGTTATTGCTCACCCAATTTCAACAAAAGACGCACTTACAACTGCCAAAACACTAGTAGAACAATTAATTTTGAAATACGGTAAATTTAAAGTGCTGAAATCAGACAACGGGACAGAATTTAAAAACGAACTAATGCGCAACATATGCTCGTTACTTGATATCAAACAAACATTCTCAACCCCCTACCACCATGAAACAATGGGTGCGGTAGAAAGAAATCACAGGGTTCTCAATGAATTCTTGCTTACATCAGCAAACGATTACGAATGGGATAAGTGGATAAATTACTTTACTTTTGCCTACAACACGGCACCACACATAGACACTGGTTACACACCATTTGAATTGGTATATGGTAGATTGCCATGCTTACCATCAGAATTGTATGACATGGAAAATAACAAAATATACAATTATGATGACCATGCAAAAGAGCTGAAACAAAGATTAAAATATTCTTTGAATAGAGCTAAGGAACTTACAGATAAAACAAAAGAGAAAAGAATCATAGACAATAGATATAGTAATAGTTTAAATCTAAAAATAGGAGATTTAGTTTTAATAAAAGTAGAAAATAGGAAAAAGAATCAAAGCCCGTACAAAGGCCCATATAAAATAATTAGACATAACGGTGTAAATACTATAATAAACTACCACGGAATGGAAAAAGAATTCCATAATAATCAATTAAAACCATATATAGGCTTTAGAAACAATAATTAAGTACACAATAAACACTAAATTGTAAAAATTATAAAAATATCAAAAACTACATTAAGAATTATGTAAATTATAAAATTATAACTATATTAAGAATTACTTTGTAAAACTATAACATATGTAAATAGAAATTAAGAATTATTTTACAAATATTGTCGGTACTATGAATATCAAGAAAAATCAATCCCCTAATTTTTCTCTTAGCGGTGAGGGTGTAGTGTACACTAGTGTGTCCCAAAAAAAAATTTTTTTTGTTCCCCCACCTTTTTTTGAAAGCTTATAGGGTAAAGTATTTTTGTGATTTTTTTCAGATTTTTCAGAAGAGGTTTAGAGGTCGCTAAAATCGAATTTAACCAAAAAAACGGGTTTTCTCGACTTTTTTTGAATTTTGCGCATTACTCGGCCCATTAGCACGATTTTCTTTGTTACTAAGTCAATTTTTTTAAAGAAAACTGTTCAAACTTTACTTCTCTGTGCAGATATTACAAGTTTCGGTAATATTTTTGCTCATTTGGGTACCCTTTATGACATTTTTTTGTAAATTTAGCATAAATTTTAAAAATAATGCTTTGTAACTTTTAAAATTTCTATTGAAGTTAAAAAAACTAATGATTCAGTTTAAAATGTGGATAAATTTTGAGTCATTTAAAAAAATAAATATTGAATTTGCTCTTACCGTTCCAAAGTTATACCCTTTTTAAGTTTTGTACTCATTTTGTGTATATACAAAAATCTATTAAAAAATAATAAATACTCATTTTGTGAAATTAAAAATATTGTAATGTGTTTGCCAGAAATGTATCGGATTTGTGTACATGTGTAAATGAGTACAAAACTTAAAAAGGGTATAACTTTGGAACGGTAAGAGCAAATTCAATAGTTATTTTTTTAAATGACTCAGAATCTATCCACATTTTAAACTGAATCATTAGTTTTTTTAACTTCAATAGAAATTTTAAAAGTTACAAAGCATTATTTTTAAAATTTATGCTAAATTTACAAAAAAATGTCATAAAGGGTACCCAAATGAGCAAAAATATTACCGAAACTTGTAATATCTGCACAGAGAAGTAAAGTTTGAACAGTTTTCTTTAAAAAAATTGACTTAGTAACAAAGAAAATCGTGCTAATGGGCCGAGTAATGCGCAAAATTCAAAAAAAGTCGAGAAAACCCGATTTTTTGGTTAAATTCGATTTTAGCGACCTCTAAACCTCTTCCGAAAAATCTGAAAAAAATCACAAAAATACTTTACCCTATAAGCTTTCAAAAAAAGGTGGGGGACCTATAAAAATCGAAAAAAATTTTTTTTTTGGGACACACTAGTGTACACATGTCATACAACTTGCACAGTAGGTAAATACCAACTTTAAGTGTGTAGCGCAACAAGCGATAATGTTACACATGTTGAAGTGTGGCAAAAGTTATTTGGAACAAATATTGAATTACAAAAATTACTGTGTGCAAGTTGATGACACATGAAAATTTAATTCAATTTAATTTCATGATATTTTGTTTTTCTTTATTAATAAATTGAGTGATTTACAAATCACTCAATTCTAGATTATCATATAGATTCTCATAAGTAGTGATGGCACGATTAATCATATGATTAGTATTAATCGGTTAATTTCTTTCAATTAACGATTTAATTGTATCGAAAATTTGGTTTCAATTAATCGAAAGATTAACCGATTAATCTGAAAATAACCGAAATTTTTATAGGTTTTTTTTTTAAAAGTATGAATCTGTCTAAAGCAATATATATAACAAATCAAAAAAGATTTTTTTTTATCGGTATGCAGCCATCGCTTTGATAAGTATGGTAGTCAGTGTTGCCGCAGAAGAATTATAGAAAGTAGCAAAACGGTAACACTGATGGTAGTGTTTACTTGCAAATAGTATCGGCTCATCCCTACGTACAACACGTGCACATTTTGTTCGTGATCAATTAGTGCATTTTGGCAACCAAAAATTTCTTTAATTTAATAATTAGTTGAATCATGGCTCCAACAAAGAGTGAGGTATGGAAACATTTCTCAAAGGAGAGCAATTCAACAGTCAAATGTGGCTTGTGTGGCAAACTGTTGAAGTGCTCAAACAATACGTCAAATATGTTTCAGCATTTACATCTGAAACATCCAAAGGACGCCGAAAATCTCAAGGTATGATTGAAAGTTTCCAGCAGTTCATTAGTTTAATTTGTGTTAAATGTTTATTAGGCACAGTTCAAAAACGGTGATCAAGGTGAAAATAGAAACACCGAAAAAGCAACTACCAGTCAGCAAACAAGATCAGGCATCGCAGAATCACCCAGTACCAGCAATAATATTACATCAAGTTTGAAGCAGCCAGTTCTAAAGACCTGTTTATCAAATGTGCAAAGTTATGCATCAGGTGGTAGCAAACATCAAAAATTGACACAATCAATAATGGAAATGATTGTCACTGATAATTTGCCTTTTTCACATGTCGAAGGTAAGTTTAAGGCCGGGCACACACCGGAGCCAACAAAACGTTTTTTATGTCGTAACGAATATAAATACATACATTGCTTCTTATGGAGCACACACACCAAGCCCGACAAACAAAAAAACATAATGTATGTTGGCAGTGCATATAGTCGAAAGTCAAGCTTTGCTTATGGAGCGCACAGACCGAATCAAACAAACAAAACAGCATACAGCAAAGCCCAACAAACGTTTTCATTTTGTCGAATACTGTTGGCTGCAACAATGTTTGGCTGCGACAAAAATATTATTTTTTCATTTTTTCTTCAATATCAAAAATATGTTTTCTTGATGGACCAACAAAAAACGTTTCGTTGGCTCCGGTGCGTGCCCGGCTCAAAGTGACCTGGTAACGATTGATTGATTATTATTCTTCATCAAAATTTATTGCAGGTAAAGGGTTCAGAAAATTTATGAAAATAAATTTTCCACTCTATGCAGTACCATGTAGAAATACTGTCAAAGCATATATGGAAAAAACTTATGAAACTGAAGCTAAAAATTTCAAAACGAAGCTGTCAGAAATTCCGAATATGTGTTTGACTAGGGATATATGGACCGACACTGAAATGAACAGCATGCTCGGTGTGACAGTACATGGTTTGTTTGGAAGCAATCAATTTTCTGGAACAATTGGTGTCTTTAAATTAAACGAAGCCCATACAGCTGTACACATTTCGGAAGTATTGGAAGAGTCTTTACTCGAATTTTCAATTAATAAAGAAAACGTAATGGCAATAGTAACAGACAATGGCGCTAATATCGTTAAATCTATTCATGATACATTTGGGAAAAGGCGTCATATTCCGTGTTTTGCACACACGTTGAATTTAGTTTGTGAAAATGCTTTAAATACGCCTGAAGTTGCTGATGTGATTTCTAAATGCAAAGCAATAGTAACTTGGTTTAAACGAAGTGTTAAAGCCAATGATGATCTGCGAAGATTGCAATCTCGTGCTGGCATTCCTCAAGGTAAAATGTTAAAACCTATTATGGACGTAAAAACTAGGTGGAACTCCACATATTACATGCTAGACCGATTTCTTAAATTAATATCTTACATAAGCCAAATTTTGTTGAATTATTACGACGCACCACCCATGATCACAACAAAAAACAAAGAGGAAATTGTAGAATTAGTACAATTGTTAAGACCCTTGGAGGCCGTGACATCACAAATCAGTGGAGAAAAATATGCCACATTAAGTCATATAATCCCACTTACTCATTGTGGGCGGCTACAAATACATAAAATGCATTGTGTATGCCCCGTAGCTAATAAAGTGAAGGAAACCATTTTAGCTCAATTTAACCGTCGTTTTGGGGAAATCGAGCATTCATTTCTACTAGCAGCTTCAACTTTATTAGACCCCAGATTTAAAAAAATCCACTTCCAAGATCCACTAGCTGTATCAAAAGTTATGAGACACCTGCGAAAGGAAATGGATGAAATTCCTACAGAAGACAGCATAGGGAGTAACAGTGAAGCTTCCTCTACTGGTGAACTCGAATTTGATTTGTGGGCGCCTCACAAAAATTTAGCTCATAAACGGAGAAGAAAGGACGATGAATCCACTCAAGATGAACTTAGCTTTTATCTCAATGCTCCGGTCTTGGAGTTGAAAAGAAACGTTCCGGACGCTTGGGAAGAAATGAAGTCAGTGTATCCTAAGCTATATATTATTGCTCAAAAATATTGCTTTTTGCTAGGAACATCTGTTCCAGCCGAACGTTTATTTTCAAAAGCTGGTGCAACCGCAACGGAAAAAAGAAATAGATTGACTACTAAGCGTTTATCAAAATTACTTTTTTTAAATTCAGTATTTAATAATACTCAGTAACCATTTCTTATATTTTTTTTGTTATATTACATAAAATATACATCATACATTATTTCATATTACATGAAACCGAATTAATTTTTGTGTTACTTTTTATATAATTTTATTAATAAAAAACAATTTCTTAAAATATATAGAAAAAAACTCTTAATAAATTTCATTGCATTACTTAGACTTAAAAAAAATTAAACAAATTCTATTAACCGAAAAATTCGATTAATCGGTTAATTACTAGCAATTAATTGCAATTATTATTTTACCCTTTCAATTAATCATTTGATTAATTAATCGGTTAATAAAAAAAAATTGCCATCACTACTCATAAGTAGTATTTAAGCTAGAATATTTTGTAAATAAAATCAGACTTAAACTATCAACATAATTCGGCACTCGCTTGCCTTTGTTTTTAATTTAGTTTCAAGAATATTCTGGCAGTTCTTTTAAACGCCTAATTACTAGCTGGAACCCTTCCAGCTGTTTAAAATAAACCAAGGGATATAGGGAAATAAAATATAAACATCCTTATTACTCCACATGGCGATCCTGCCATAACATTCTCAAAACATTATTACACCACATCCTTTCACTCTCCACACCTGTGCACCAGACTGGCGGTGGGCACATGGGCGAACAAGGATGTCGGGCCAGTCCTAGAGAAAGCGATAGAAGGGGAGCAATGCGATGCTCTGGAGGACGAAAGGGACGAGCATGTCGAGTCCGTGTATCGGGAGGGAGTAGCCCAGCTGCTCCGCTCCTCCGGCCTGATGGCCGTTATACACGGGCGACATGTTTGCCCCCACTGCTTCCTGGCAGGCGCGGACTCCCCTTTTGAGCGATCTGAGGGACGCTACGGTTCGATGAACCTTGAGGAATTGCGCGCCCTGAATTTGCGCAGCCTTTTAAAGAAGGATGTGCAGGGCTATCTTGAAGCGTGTGCGGCGATCCACAACCGGGAACAGCACGCCAGCAATGGTAACATAGAGTTCACGGTGGATAAAGGCGCCAGTCGGTACACTGCCGGGATGGCTGCAATCGCGAGAGCTTGGGAAGTGCGTCCGGCCATAGAAGTGGTGGCAATGAGCGAGCCCACCCGACTTGCGATGCTCTATGAGCGTCTGTCCATTATAAGATTGGAGCGGGTAACTACTCGCACTTGCTGGGCATGGGAGGAACGTGCCACCAATACGCAGGTCCTGCTGACACAGGCTTGGAAGCTGTACGCAGGGTCGAGCAGTGGCAATGTCGCGAAAACGCTCGATGTGAGGCCAACCTCCGGCAGTCTCAGGCAGACTGTCGGCAACGGTGCATGACGGCAAAAAGGGACCTTCGGGCCCGGCTCAACGCCCACTGCCAAGATGAAGATGCTTCGGAACAGAGGAGGCAGATCGCTGCTGAGGACAACCGTGCCTAGAACGTGCCTACGCGGAGGCAATAGCCCAGACTGTTGAGAAAAGAGACGAGGGGCTGCGTGATCTGAGCGAACGGGCCGATAGGATCAAGAGTGTAGTGTACCTCATAAGTTGCCACCGCATACCCTTAAACTACTCTTAAATCTATACATACCAACCTAAATAGAGTAGGGTAATTGTGCAAGATCAAATAACGGCATTTACCAAGTGACGCACATCGATTGGAATGCAAGTTAATTGGGGTATGAATATGATAAACACAAACAATAAATTCTACTCAATAAGAATTGTAAATTGAGTGACAAATAGGAATGAGTATAATCACAAACATTCCTATTGGTCAGAATAATTGTAATCAGAGTGATTATTCATATGTCCATAATATCGACAAAGACAAATATAACTTTATCGATAAGTAGAATAAGTAAGAAATGCTAAATGTAAATCTCATACATAGTATATAAGGCAATACAAAATTGAATAAAACCAGACTTGAAATCACAAAACGAATCCGGCAGTAACTTGCCTATGTTTTTATTCCAAGACTCAGATTAATTCGGCAGTTCCTTTGAACGCCTTACAAATCAGCTGAAACCCTGACAGCTACTAAAAATAACCAAGGGTTATAGGGAAAGACAAACACTACACATTTCATGGCGATCCTGCCTACAAAACCTGAAACCTGATCCTGCCCTTAAAGAACGAATATATAAAAAAAAAAAAAAAAAAAAAAATTTCCTACGATCATCCTGATGTCAGAAGACAAAACCTTTATCGCCTGATGTCAGAAGTGGAAATAAATAAGATTGTCGCCCGCTGGGAACAATATATTGAGGACAGCAAAAGCGAAGAATACGAGCCTTCCAACATAGCCAACGCATTGGTATCGGCACCAATATATACACCACTTCCACGTTCCGCAGGTCCCAAGGCAATTACCATCGAAGAATACAGGAAGAGAAACAAAAAAGTGGAAGAAATCCCAAAAGCAACCAAAAAACCCATAAAAAAGAAAAGGGCTGGCAAGAAATTTCAGAAGCGTAGACAACTAGCAACACTTTACAAAAAACTAATACTGGCAACCACTATAGAAGCTAAGACTGCCATTAATAAGAAAATTAAAAATTTAAAAAGAATTAAAACTGTAAATGCAAAAATCTTATCTTTAACTATTTCAAAAATAAAAACTTATGTAAAAATCCTATAAAAAATACCCATCTAGACAAACAAATTATAAACAATAATTCAAATGATACTAATGAACCTTTTATATCAAATTCACATCTTTTATTAATTTTAATTGTAGTAATATTTTTAGTATATACCATAGACAAAATTTTTCAATACTTCAAAATTTACATAATTAAACGTAAAAATATAAATTGCAACAATGCAACACAAGTTTAAATCATAATAATTAAAAGAAAATATGTATTATACATACATACTTAATAAATAATTTTAATGGAACAAAATATTTCAGACTTGAAATCACAAAACGAATCCGGCAGTAACTTGCCTATGTTTTTATTCCAAGACTCAGATTAATTCGGCAGTTCCTTTGAACGCCTTACAAATCAGCTGAAACCCTGACAGCTACTAAAAATAACCAAGGGTTATAGGGAAAGACAAACACTACACATTTCACATATGTGCTAGCGATGTCGTCCTGGGCGCTGAAGGATTGTGGACGATGCTGGAAGAAGAACCGGCGTGGGCTGAGCGATGGGCGTGCCGCCCTCATGGAGCATCCCCTTTGGTTCGGGGTCGGATTTGAAAGGGGGCGCGAAACTGGCACGCTGATGCTAACCCCCAGCGCTAAGGATAGGCTGGCGGAATGCAACGCCGCAAACCCGAGCGGGATGGGCGTGAATGACCAACGGGCTTATAACCTGGCGAGTGACGGGGGCCAATACTATATTGGGCCGGGCCTTGGAACAGATGGCCGGTGAAATGGTAGACTGGCGGTCTCTTGGCCTCAGATGCGAGCTTTTGGAGGCGGCGCGGTCCGGGATGGTAACGCTTCCTTCAGGCCAGGAGTGGAGTGTCGCCAAGCGCGGGATGCCGAAGAAGGAGCACGTGGTATGTGCTGGTCTGGGGTTGGAGGCAATAGTGGTGACCCCCAATTACATCGACGCCAGCTTACAATATAATGAGGGCGCCGTGATGGTGGCGAGGGGAGGCAATGGAGAAGTGGTCTTGTGGCGCTTGTCGGACGCAGACACCATAGTGGTTAGTCTGGCTGAAGATTGTGCGGACATAGAGCTCGCGCGTGCCGTGTGGACGGTCTGCCATCTGCCTTTCCCGGTGGTGAGGCTCGTTGAAACATTCAACAGTAGGGTACACGGGGTCGATGGCGACGTGCGGGAGATGTTCGGGAAGACGTGCGGCCTTGTGGCCGTGGGCCATGAGGTGCGGCGGGTAATCTTTGTCGTACCGGACAGGGTACAGAAAAGGGTGCTACTGGAGGGCACCGCCAGGCACGTCTACTCCATAACCAGATTTGGGGAGATAGAGCACCGAGCGGTGCCCTTCTCACTGGATAACACCATCGCCGCGATGATCAGTCAGTCTCTGGCCAGCTACTTGACACCGCGGGGACGCTAAGTTTGAAATAAAAAGAAAAACTACCAGAATGGATGAGAAGTTCGAGAAGGCCCGCCGCAAGTTTAAACTTCCTGGGAGCGTGAACAGGCAAAGAAGAGGCGCACTATTTTTATTGACGATGATGACATTCCCACCACTAGCCGAGGCCGGGGCCGACCAACATCCTTTAAGGCCAAGTCACAGACGACACAGAGGACGGATAGCTATTTCCGTGTATTTGAAAAGAAACCAACCGCCACACCTCGAAATACCCGCACAACTGCCTCGCGGACGACCTCAGTCGATCAGTCACCAAGCCAGGATGCCGAAGGCCAACAAACGCTAACACCAGACGAATTTGATGACTACGTCCACGTCTCCTGTGAACCCACCACCGAACTGGCAAAAGAACGAGATGGACATATCCCAGAAGAAGTCGAAAAACGTGTTCATCAAGCACTCTTACGGCGCAAACACAACCAACGGCTGAAATTCATCACCCACGTAGGAGCTGATAGCTACCAGATCATGATCCGCAGAAAAGGACAGTATGAGGTTCGCAAGCTATTAAGTTAACTGTGCCCTACCGGTGACAACTATCTTACTGAAACAACATTTATTTCTATCATGTATTATAGAATTAGCAAATAACTTTGTAATTTTAATATTTTTTTTATTACATATATATCTACTATGAATTTTAACTAATGGAATAATTTTTCTTATAATTTAACACATGTATATATATTTAGCCCTATGAATTATCGGTCAGTGAATTTTTTTCTCTTATTTTGATACACTTATTCTTGACCTAATTTAAAGTTTTTTTATTTTTTGAAAAAAAAAAAAATATATAATAATAATAGCTATTAATTGCTCAGGTTACCCGAAGAGGGGAGGCAATGTGACGAGCCAAATGTCAGGTTTCGTTTTTGGCACACATCGACTTTGTGTCGGCTTATGTTTTCTTAACATAATAGTTAATTGTCATAAAAGCTTAAATCATAATACTAACAAGTAATAATAATGCATAATGAAATCGCTGGATTTAAAATATTCAGCATATTTATTTAAAAATAGATTTAAATTTTGAATACCGTTATACACGCAATCTGACGCCAACTTAAAGTACACACCAATCTTATGTTACAACGCTGTTGGTCACCCACAGCTGATATAGTACGAATAATGTAGAGACGACTCGTGTGCAAACACGACACATACACATGTTTGTATGAGTGTATGAATGGTAGCGAAAGATTTGATTTGCAAATTGTGATCAGTCAGTCTCTGGCCAGCTACTTGGTAAGACGTGCTATATTATCTAAGAATTTTATTCGATTTAATTTGGCTAGCCAAGTAAAAAAATAAAGTGCAGGATGAGAATCTTATTCCTCCAAGCAATCCCTCTGCCGTGACTTACTTTAGCTTTTTTTTCTCCCTTCGGACTAGAACATTGTTCGCTCCACAACAAAATGGAATTTCGGAGCGTTTTAATAGAACAGTCATTGAAAAAGTGAGAACTATGTTAATAGAATCAAAAGCTCCTAAATGGTTGTGGGGAGAAGCAACATTAATGGCAGTATACCTTATAAATAGATGCCCAACTAGAGCTATTAAAGAGCATAAAACTCCAGCCGAAATGTGGTATGGATACAAACCTAACATAAAAAATTTGCGTATATTTGGTTGTAAAGCTTACGCTTGGATACTAGAACAGAAAAGAAAAAAAACCATATCTCTCAGAGTGCGAGAGATTATCCTTTGTTGGAATTTTTGTCAGATATTGCAGGAAAATTATAGAGTTTACAATGAACAATTTATACAGATTGGATTCATTCCAGATGTTTACTGAGGCGGTTCAAAGCAAGTTACCCCGGAGTTTTAAGACTAATTTACAAGTACACCTCGTATGGACAATGGCAGGATTATTGGCAGTTCAACCAAGAGAAGACGATTATTTATATTTCGATAAGTCGGCGGTTAGATCAAAAGATGTGTCAGAAGTCAAACAGGTCAGAACAAATGGAAATTATGTTTGGTCGTTTAAATTAAATTATGAGGATATAACGGACATGTTACGTGAAGCGTACGCAAAGTTAGTTGAGGAATTGATTAATATTGGTAATAAGGGAACAGCTTTAGGCGAGTACAGATATGCTGAACGTGAGTGGACTCCAAGAGTCAGTGGCAGGTTTAAACGTGAATTGCGGTTTCTGTTGTTGGGATGTGTCGGATCAAGATTAACTATACCATTGAGCATGTATAGATTAAGAGATTTGTGAATGAAATGTGTTTAATTGAACAAGAGAAATTAAGTGTTTTATTATTCCATCGGAGAACTAATATAATTAATTGCAACGAACCTTGGCAGCCGAGAGCTTACCTTAGCATAAGGCAAAAACGTTTCGTTACAATATGTATATAAATAAATATATGCATATTAGGGTGTCCCTTATTTTTGGACCTCAATATTTTTTTGCGCATACCCGCTAAAAAGTTTCGAAATAATCATAGAAGGCTCCAGAAAAAAATTTACTTTGATATTAGAATGATAACCCGTGCCGACTTGCGACAAAGTTAATTGTTGTAAGTATGGGCAATTTTTGGTCAATATTGGTATAAGTCATTATAATTTGTACGTATTTTATTCAATTTTCAATATTTTTTAATATTTTACTTTTGTGTTTTTTTATTTTAGTGTGTTTCATAAAGTGCGGTTTTATTATTAAAAAAATGTCAGTCGAATTACGAAGTGATAAACAAAATATTTTCCTTATCGGACTGCCAAGCCACCAGATAAATGGTGCAAAATTACCATCTAATCGACAAGTTCTCACCGTTTTATTTTACAATACTCGTGAAGTCAAGCTGACTGTTAGTGAAAGTGCGAATCTTGTTATAAGAGAGTGCATTATATTTTGGGAAAAAGCCAGAATTCCTACGAAGGCAATCCCTAACTGTGTGAAGAAACTTGTTGATTTATATCATGTTTGGAGGGAGCTGCAAAAAAACTGTAAGAAAACTCAGTTGACTTTCAAGAATCGTGAAAATAATTTTGTAAAAGACCTTGATAACTTATTTGATATTGCACATGCAGATGCCTTTGACAGAATGAAGATAGAGGAAGACAAAGATTTCTTAAGGAAACAGAGAGAGCCAGGTCGACCGGGATGCTTAGGTGGAATCGACAAAAAATTGGCGGAGAAAGAAGAACGAGTTAGGCAAAGACGATTGGAAGAAGAAGAAAGGAAGGTAAAACAAAGAGAGTTATTGGCTGTTGCATCTACTTCTTCGATAGATAACTTGGAATGTCTTGAGAATTCGGATGAGGAACAGATTTCGAACTCTGAACTTAGTACTCAGATTCCTTACCCTGAAAAAAGTTTTAAAAGAGGCACGAAAAGTTTAATAACTCCTAAACTGGTAGCAGCTTTAGATCGATGCCAATTAAGCATAAGGGACTCAGTTTACATTCTCCATGCGGTTGTAGAAGCGCTTGGTCTGAACAGCGATGATTTCCCTATAAACAAATCCTCGATTCAGCGAGTTCGTACTCAA
The DNA here is from genome assembly GCA_947311025.1 of Lypha dubia. Lineage (NCBI taxonomy): Eukaryota > Metazoa > Arthropoda > Insecta > Diptera > Tachinidae > Lypha > Lypha dubia. Next base: position 57,205,302 of record OX371264.1, read on the forward strand.
GCGAGAAAATCCAGGGCAGAAGCAATAAAAACTGACTTCCAGAATAATTTGCCTGACGTAGTCACAGTTCATTGGGATGGAAAACTATTACCTGGATTGAATGTACGAAGTTCAAAAGAAGAACGCTTGCCAATTATTGCTTCATTTGACGATAGAGAACAGCTTCTTGCAGTACCGAAATTAGAGAGTTCTTCTGGAAAACATCAAGCTGAAGCCATTTCAACTGCTCTCTTTGACTGGACCCTCCATGACAAAGTACAGATAATGTGCTGCGATACAACAGCTTCCAATACTGGCCATTTCAGTGGAGCTTGTGCTATTTTGGAGCAGACTTTAGAAAGGGAATTGCTGCTTTTTGCTTGTCGTCATCATGTTTATGAGTTGGTCCTTAAAGCTGTTTTTGAAACCAAGGTAAAACATATTACAAGTAGCTCAGATATTCCAATTTTCAAAAAGTTAAGAGATAATTGGAAAAATATTAACACTGATAACATTGAGTCACCTCTAAATTTCGTTAAAGCAAATATTGCTAAGACAAACATTACATCTTTGTTAACTTTTTATAAGACTGAACTGGAAAAATCTTTTGTTAGAGACGATTACCGCGAATTGGTTGAACTATGCGTTGTGTTCTTAGGAGGAGACACAGAGAATAAACTAAAACTCAGGCCCCCCGGAGCTTTGCATCAAGCGCGATGGATGGCGAGAGCAATCTATTCTATAAAAATATGTTTGCTTCAATCGCAACTTAAAATTACTGCAAAGGACAAAAATGCTCTTCAAGATGTTTGTTTATTTATCGTCACCTTGTATACCAAACCTTGGCTCGAATGTACAATGGCAGTTAAAGCACCTAACCAAGACTTGTCCTTTCTGAAAGCTCTAAAAGAATATGAAAAAGTAGACGCGACAAGTTCCAAGGCATCCATAAGCAAGTTTATTCATCATTTATGGTATTTGTGTGAAGAAACAGTCATGTTATCACTTTTTGATGAAGAAGTTGATACCAAAACCAAGACAAAAATGATTAATAATTTAAACAGAGACGAAAGTTCAGATTCCTCTAAACGCTATGTCCCATCGAAGGAAGAAATTACGCAAAATTTGTTTGGTAAGTACTTAATATTTTCTTGTTTCTTTTTCAAAGTTTTGTGGTTTAGTTTTTGCTTATTTTAATGGTTTTTTCTTTATTTCAGATATGACGCTGGATGATTTTGTGACTCAAAGAAGCAAACGATTTCTATCTCGACTACAGATCGACGACAGTTTTCTTCGGGAAGACGTATCTTCGTGGGGTGACAATCCTGCTTTTTTGGAAGCTAGAAGACGATTAAGTCGTTTGAAGGTCGTAAATGACACTGCTGAAAGAGCTGTTAAATTAATGCAAGATTTTAATGGTCTTATCACGGCTGAAGAAGAGCAAAAACAGTTTTTGTTGCGTTGTGTTCAGGAACATAGAAATCTGTATCCAGACTGTAAAAAAACTACACTAAAGAGAAGTTACCCTAATTCATTATTATTATAATTTGTAAATATTTAAATAAAAGTTTGTATTGATATTTTTTTAGTTTTACTCATATTTACTTTATTTGTTGCATTTTAATTAGTTTTGGATCAAGCCAAAATGTCAGACCAAAACACCATTTTTTATTAAACTTTAGAGCTCGGTCGGCATGGGTTGCAATCATGCTACAGATATGAAATTTCATATTTAAGTACATTTTAGCATTTATAAAAAAATTGGAGGGTATGCGTTTCGAAATTCTAAAAAAAAAATTTTTTTGCCATATAAGGGACATATATATGTGATTAAACATAAACATATGTATATATATGAATAAATATATAATGCAAAATATACATAAATAAATACATACATATGTACAGAAAATTTTTTTATAATGCTTTAAAGAAAAATTAACAGATCAAAAACGAAAGTATCATTAGATTAAAAGTTTATGATAAATAATTAATTAGAAGGTGCCCAAAATAAGAATATAAATAATTTAATTCGATAAATAAAGCGCATAAAGATATAAAAATGTTAAATAAATTTTAAAGAAACCGCTAACAATAGAAATTGAGTTTGACTTCTGCTTTCGAGGCTACAAGCCAACAATCACAATATCTATAAAGCAGAATGGCAGAAGATGATTTTTTTATTTTCAAAATACAAAAGTTAAGAACTAAAGGAACATGGGAAATTATAAACAATTAAATTGCATAAACTAAATTTTTTTTTTGAAAAAACTTAAATTAGTCTTTTTATTTGTAAGAAATAACTTATAACAATAAAATGTTATACACAAAAAAAAAAAACATAAAATTTTAATCTGTTTATTTAAAAAAACTTATAAAAAAAAATTACACACAAAGTCGTCTCCTTAACCCTTTGACGCGTGGCGTACATTTTAATGTACGTCAATTTTATAACCATGTAACTTCTGTGAATTTTGGCACACAGGCGCTTAATTTACAGTTATCGTTTCGTTGTTTTGTTGTTGTTTGAATTCTTAATAGTCTGCAAAATTTCAACACAACGTGCGATCAGTATTGTATAGTTTGTCTAGACACATTGGAAATTGTGGTAAAGTTTATTTTCAAAATATTAAAAAAAAAGTAATACAGTGTTTTTCATAGCAAAGGTAAGTTTTTTTTTTGTTTATTTTGTTGATACTTTTCTCATGTAAACATACGTTTTACATAAATACCATGTTTGAGGCGTTAATTATAACCAAAAAAATAATGTACATTTAAATGTACATTTAGTGAAATCTTCAATGTACATTTATATGTACATTATATTATAATATACAAATAAGCTCAAAATTTGCATTTTTTTTAATAGAAATTATGTCGAAATTAACAATTAAAGAAATTTTTGATATATTGAATGAATCGGACATCGAAGAAGATATAGATTTATGTGAAAATAATAATAATAATATTGAAAATCAAAACGAGGATATTGTTATAGTAAATCGCGTCCTACGTTGTTCATCGGATGGTGAACAAGATGAGTTAGACGAACACAATATTCCGAATGCTGATACCAACGATGAAACTTCTGGTCCTATTAATGAATCATATGTTAATCCATCGACAAATTATACATACACAAAGAAGCAAGATATAAAATGGCGCCGAAAGAACTATAAATATGATCCCACTCCATTTGAATGTGAAAATGTTGAAAGATATGAAGATGAAAAAACACCATACCAATTTTTTCAACAATATTTTACGGATGAACTATTTCAAAATTTTGCTTTCTACACAAATGTATATGCAACTCAAAATAATTCGGGAAACTTCAAAAATACTGATTGCAACGAAATTAAAAAATTATTTGGATTGCACATTTTGATTGGTAGTATGAAGTTCTCTAGGCTCAGACTTTACTGGGATCCATTGCTTGGAATTGAAAGCTTTCGAAACACATTAACTTCTGACAGGTTTTGCCAGTTGCGGAATAATTTACATATCGTAGATAATTTGGAAAAGAATAAGGATACTACTGACAAATTTTGGAAAGTCAGACCCGTTATTGAAGCCGTCAGAAGAAGGTGTTGAGTTAGAAGTAGAGGAAGTATTATCCGTAGATGAGCAAATCATACCGTATACTGGGAAATTGTCAACGAAGCAGTATATAAAAGGAAAATCTAATCCTTGGGGTGTTAAAGTTTATGTGTTAGCTGGCAAATCTGGGATGCCATACGACTTTTTTCTTTATCATGGAAGTTCTACTAAAATTAGCGCCAACAATTTATCCCAATTTGGGTTTGGAGCATCAGTTGTTCTTCAATTATCTGAAAGAATTAAAAATAAAGGTCACACTTTATATTGTGACAATTTTTTTACTTCGTACCAGCTATTGGAAATACTTCGTCAAAAATATATAAATGCTGTAGGAACTGTAAGAGTTAATCGGTTTGCAACACCTCCTCTAATAGAAGACAAGGAATTAAAGAAAAAGGGCAGAGGAAGTTCAGATCAGGTAGTAAGCCGGGACGGAAATATATTTTTAATTAAATGGTATGATAACAAACCGATTCATTTGGCATCAAATTTTATGTTATCAGAAGAGAATGATATTGTTAAAAGGTAGTTGTATATAACGAACGTTAACTTCAGTTATTATTTATTTATTATTTTATATCTTACATACAGGTACAATAAGTCGAAAAAAGTTTTTGAACAGTTCAATCGTCCTAACATTGTAAAGCTTTATAACTCAGGAATGGGTGGAGTTGATCTTCTCGATCACTATATATCCTATTATAGAGTTTTCTTAAAATCCAGGAAATGGACACTTCGAATTATCACACATTTCCTCGATTTTGCTTTAGTTGCTAGCTTCCTCGAATACCAAAGCTATGCAGTAAGACAGGGAAGGTCAAAACGGGAGATATTGTATCTTATGCATTTCCGATTAGAAATTGCGAATGTTCTGCTATATAAAAATCAGAAGTCGACACCAAAGCGGGGACGCCCTTCAAATACAAATCCTTCAACTTCATCTCCTGTTTCTACTAAGCGGAAAATTGAAGTAAGACCAGTGCGAGATGTACAATTGGATGGCATAGATCACATGCCATGCCACGATGGTAAAAAAGAAGCCACAAGATGCAAAAATAATTGCAAAAGCAGTCAAGGAGTAGCTGGCAGAACTCATTTCTTTTGCCAAAAGTGCAAAATTCATTTATGCATTACCAAAGAAAGAAATTGCTTCCTACAAACGCATACAAAATAATAATATTTTTCAATATTATACATATACATATATATACATATATATACATGCACATATATATACATATATATATGTGGATGTATATGTATTCTATATTTTATATAAAAATATATGTATTTCACCTTAACACAACGAATTTTAGTAGCTTATTATTTTTAATGAATTTTTAAATGTGTTCCTTCTTAATATGTATACTAAAAAATTTAACAATAAAAAAATTAAATTAAGAAAAAGTTTTTGCACTGAAGCGAATTGTACATTAAAATGTACATCTTCATAACCCACTTTAGAGTAAAAATTTTTCAGCAAAATTTTTTACACATGTTTTTTGAAGCCTTTTTAACCTATTGAAACCATCTGTAAAATTTTGCAATGGCCAGAATTAATTCCCGTGTCAAAGGGTTAAAATTTCTAAACACATATCACGTAAATATCGAAATTATCACTCTGTTTAACTGGAAACCTTAAGATTGCCCATTGAAGATCTCATTGTAGCTGAAAGGATAGTTACTGCTGCCTTAGATAGACAAAATGACGTGACTATCACGCCAAAAAGATTGAAAACCTTGACGCGTAGGCTAATAAACTTTCTACCATTTAGATATTATCTACCGGACTTCATTGTTATAGAAAACTTCTACTCTGCGACCTACGGAGTTTTCAGGGATACCCGGGTATTATACAGAAGACTAGCAAAGCAAGGTGTTACAGCCGTCGATCTAACTAGAAGACTTGAAGATCGCTTTTCACAAACAACTACAGGTGTCATAAACATATCTGACTTATTCTTTAACTTCTATAGTTCAGAAGAAATCCACGAGCCCGAAGACAGTTCTCTAGATTCATCTTTAACATCTGTAATTGAACTAGAAGCAGATATGGCACAGGCAGATAGAGAATCCTACTACAATCGTGACGTAGCTGCAGCAGCAAGAGCCTTGATTGGTGAAGCTGTTGCGGTTCCGGAGGCAGATGAAGCTTTTAGGCGATTGGAGTTATCCTTCTGTACCCAAACCACTTTTGAAGACATCGCGGAAGATATATTGGCATTCAAAACTTTGTATGCCTATCAAGGATTCAACGCAAAAGCCATTAGAGCGGTCATTGCATCTGTCTGTCCAGATCCCAAAACTAGGATTGCAGAGATCATGGAGTTGATCACTGCTGTCTTGTCGCGTGGCACATCATTTACACAAAGCGGAAATGAAAGAATGAGGGCAGAAGGGAAAAACAAGTTCGTTGCTCTAAAGACTAAGTACAGAGTTGCGCCACAGCTTATTAAGGCGACTGCCACTGAACAAACACTGACTATAGCGCGTATTGCGGCAGCGTACCCGAAATAACGTACTCTGTTTTATCGCTGGCTATCGTTGATCGTCCTGTGTCCTTAGACTTCATGACAATGAAAGGGTTTCCTGATTTCCCTCCAACAATGAGAGGAAACTACATCTTCTCTCTTCTCAATCGGGATGGCAGTATCAAAACCAAAGGCATAGTGACCGGAACTCTTGCTTACATGTACTTTGAAGCACTACACTAATAACACAGGCCTCGAGTAATGTCAAGGATGACTGATCAAAGTTATATGGGGAGGGCAGGACAGTTTCAGCTAGTCCTGCGATCCGTTCGTATACGGTGATACGTGATCAACTGCGTCAAATGTCCGTCCGAAATATTGATAACATACTTCGGTAAAGTATGTTCGCCTGTCTTTTCCAGTTTACTTTTTCTTTTTTTGCTATCTGTGGACTGTTTTTCAACGGAGTGATCATTTCACATCTGGTGTTAGGCACGAACAATAATATGTAATGGGAACCTTAAAGCGGAGAAGAACTCTCTATTTCCGGCGAGCTAATGCCGCAGCTAAAGACCAGCATGCCGCTCTACCGCGAAGTCCAAAGGTTTAAATTTCCAAAAAGAAATTTTATTACAAGTTCCAGTGGCCGAAAACGTTCCCGTAGCTGGACCAGCAGCACCAGAGCCTGAGATGAAAACAAGAGATGGTCGTAAAGTTGCAAAGGGTCGATGCTATATTTGCATTTTCAATGATCCGAAATCGGACCGGAAATGTCGTACAAAATGCTCAAATTGCAAACGCACAATGTGTGCCACCCATACCAAGAGCTTGCCACCGCTCTGTACTGGCCGGAATTGTTGAATTTGTATGGCATTGTATTAGCGGGTCACCAGCCAATTTTTCATTTTGGTCCAAATTCTTGAATTTCCATAAAAAAATTTCAACTAATTTTGTATTTATGTCCACAATGAATATCCATTTTTTCATTACAACCTATCTTATTTATTATTTTCATATAAAATGTATGGTGGCCATTACGGGTCACCGGTGACCCGCTCCCGGAGGGTGAGGGGTATGCGATTTAGGGTTAACATAGGAGCAAAATATGGAGCAGATGTTGATGTGAAGACTTGCTTCCTGATGCAAAAACACTTTCTTGTACACTACAAAAACTAGCAGAATAAAAAAAAAAATTAAATAAAACATGAAATTGCTGATATTGTGAACACTGGAGGGGCATCTGCAACAATTGACCTATGGACGGATAATTATGTACATAGACATTTTTTGGGAGCTACTTTACACTACCAAAAAGATTTGAAGTTAATTGACATTGTTTTGGGAATGAAGTCCATGGACTTTGAGCGTTCAACTGCTGCAAACATTTTGAGCAAGTTAAATAATTTATTTTCAGAGTTTGGAATTCAACGTATGTTGATGAAAGGATCCAAGCAGCTCATGCACCGACTGGAGTTCTGGGTACCAGAATGTCTATAATGATACTTTACTTACTTGTCGTGCTCCATATGGTCTTAATGGACCTGCTGCTATAGCCAATCATGATTGGAACATCATATTGTACCCCATACCTATCAACAAACAAGCTGGCTGTCCAGGACGATAAGGCTGAGTGGAATGTTCGCCTATTCGCCAGGTGCCTGTAGGCTAGCCTGGAAAATCCATCAGAAGAAAAGTCTAGCATCAAGCTCCGTTCTCAGTGCCCCTGTGGATACTGACCAAGAGACATCAAGGGGGCCAGCCAGACCAGCAGCTATTCCGGTAGTGGAGGCCCCGCAAACAACAAAGCGAAGATTGGTTGACGTTGACGGAGCTGAAATACAGGACCCAAAAAGGGCATGAGCGGTACCGAACAACATGAATACTTCATAAAGGAATTTGGAGGAGTCGTGTACACCGACATTGATGCAGTGGCCGACATAACGTCCATTTTTTGGACCATCCATTTGAAGATCCGCCAGGATGCAAACGATAATGGTTCTATCGCATTCAAAATAAATAATGACTTCGAATTCATTGTGAAAGAGACCAAGAGAAAATAGTCACAACTGAAGACAGCAATAAAAAACATTGCTGGGTATTATGATTTTTCTTATCAAACAACAGATGTGGGGCGAAACATTACCGGCACTTTGGGGTCTTTACTGGCCATATTTGTGTCATATCGCCCTAGATTTACTGAAGTCCGGATTGGAACTACACACATAACCCTGAAGAAACAAGAAAACGAAATTCATCAGACCCAATAACATCGATTGGGCTAAGAAATGAGCATTCTGTTTTGATGACTGTTTGTACCTACAATCCAACGATACAAAGCAGCATGAAACAGGCACTAGGACCAATGACGATTGCCATAAATTTGTCTGACAGTTGCAACAAAAAATGCGCGACCGCTACCTCCACCCAGATGGCTGAAGTGGTGTTCCACACAGTGTTGGGAACTCAGAAGGAGGATATGTACCTATTACAATGGATGACTGGACATACTTTCCAGACCGGTAGGGAGATGGGAAAGGCCGTTGAGAAGAAAGGTGCTGCTGGAAAACAGAGCTTCTTTAGTCTTATCCCATTTAAGAGAGTTGCAAAACTAGCTAGTACATCTCAAACAGACTTCTTAATGGGAGGCAAGGGACAGATCTGTCGTGTGCCTGTGTTCTCAGGAAAATGCACACAGAGTCGACATTGATGAGGCTTTATTCAAAACGCTCTTGGAACAGAATGAAGAATTTGTGGACAGGTCAAATGAGAGGGCCCGGTTGGTATCGAAATTGATGAAGGTAAAGGTCATCATTGCCAATCGTGTTAAGAAGGATCGCTAAATAGCGTTTGGCACTATACCTCCCTTTTTACATTACTAATTATTACAACTCTAGTTCCAAATACTATTTTATATAACTATGTGTATAAAAGTGTCACTTACAAGACAAAATTTGGTTACTATAACCCGAACGAATTCTTCAAATAAAAAAATAACAATTTAAATTCAAAGAAGTAGTTATGTATTTTTGTTTAATAGCGTCGATATAATAAAATCTTTTTGGAAAACGTGTTTTTCTCTTGAGCTCAGAATTTATGATCATAAAAAAAAAGAAGCGTCACCGTTCAATTTAAATAAACAGCGTTGCATGCATCAAGACAGCGTTGCTATTCTCCAGTGATGCCTACGTTGTTGACAAGTGTTACACATAAGAATATAAATAAGAAGATAATAAAAAAGCATTGTGTATTGTAGCGTATGTTTGTGTCTAAATGTCAATGTATATACATAGGTTTGTCAATGTGACACGCAAAACAGAGATATGTGTTTAATAAATGTAATATCAGTGTTGGGAAGTTGTGAAATAATTGTTTGTTTTTGTGAGAGCAAGGTCAAAATGACAGAGTTCGTTGGCCGGTGAAAGTATGCGAATGTTGGGAATGTTAACTGTCAAAAAAAGCGGACATTGAAAGAGCATAGGTAGTAGAGTGGGACAAACATAGTTGGACAAAAGAATTTTTACGGCGAATTGAAAAAATTTAGCTAGATAGAAAATTTGAAAAGTTGAGCAAGGGATGGATGATGAGATAGTCGAAAGAATCAGACGTAGATTCGGAAAAAAAAATAAATAAATTAAATACAAAAATTAAACAAGTACAATATAAACAATAAATAAATACTAAGAAACAAATAAAGAAACGTCAATCAAAACCTGGGAAAGAATTGCCTAGAGAAGCCGAAGAGGAAGCCGAAAAGATTGATTGCATCCCCTTGGAAGGATTTCCGGACGATTGGCCAGTATTTAAAAAGAGTTTAAACCTTGTGGGTATTTCCTGGTTAGCTAAGGCGCCAGTGATAAGTGGTGAGTCCACTAAAATTTTAGATATTTTTTGATTTTCGTACCGGTTTCTATGTCGAATGAGTTTTTTTGTTATAAAGTGCAATTCTTAAAGAAAAATTTTGAAGAGAATATTTATAAAAACTAAATAGAAATTAAAATTAATTGATATAAAATAAAATTACAACTATATATTATCAAAATAAATTCAAATAAATTAAAATTATAAAATAAGAAAAATTAAATAGGTGTTAGTATAAATAAATGTTAGTATTAGTATATATTAGTGGTTAGTATAGTGTTAGTAAAATAAGGCTTTTGTTTGTTAGCCCAAAACTACGTAGCGTTAGTAGATTTTATCAGATTTTTTTTGGAAGATTATTGAATATCTTGGAATAGACTATTTTAGAGAGCTCTCTCGAATAGGTAGATAAATATTAGTTAATTTTTTTTGGCGCGCATCCTGTTTGACGAATGTCCAGGAGATTTTTTAGGTATTTTTGGGAATTTTGTTTTTGAGGAATTTTGTAGTAGTGATTAAGATTTTTTTCTATGTTCATATTTAATAATTAAGATAACTAGGTTAATTTAAACACTTAGTTTTTTTTACATATACATATACATATATATATATTGATATTTTTCGTTTACTTATTTACGAGCAAAATCTTTGAGAATCCAAAAGAAAACAATTTCATTTTAATAAAATAATTTATTGTAAACATTTTAAATATACATTTGCTTATCTTTTCATTTGGATGAAGAACCTAACTTCATAATGTCCGGCTAAAGTTTTTTTTTGTGTAAAGTAAGTATGTAAGTGTGTGACCAAATCGTTATCGTTTGTGGGGTAACATATGAATTTTTGTGTTATGTTACCAAGGTAGGGTGGGCAGCTAGGGGACAAATTCCACCATATGTCCCAACCTTGTCATCGTTTAGTTAATTGTGTCAAATGTCCGTCCGGAATTGCAATAACAAATAATCAGTCCGTTCCGTCATTTTTGATAGTTATTTTCTGTTAGTTTTTTTTTTTGTTTATTTTCAAAAATAAATGTTTTTGTCCAGCCCTGTTTTGGAAGCCGCGGGTCGTACCTTCCCTGACGTCCCTGAGCTAGTTGGCATTTGATTGTGCGGCTTATCAAAATCCAGACAAGGGTACTGTGACAGTATATTTTCAATAAGCAACCGGACAACTCGTACAGAAACGCATTTAGCTACGTCGACTATCCACGCATAAGAACCGTTTATTGGAGTAAACTTGAGCATTTTTCAAATGAAAGTGATGTTTGCCTAATGTTTGTCTAATTGAGATCGTGCTGTTTTCACAATAAGGGTGCCATTGGCACTATTTCGACGAGTGTGCCGGTTAAACCGGCGAGTGTAGATGTTACGCCTAGTACATCATCTGTGATACGTACTCAGGCATCTGATTTAGATGAGATCTACGACGCTTCAGACGTGGAATCTGTGGCGTCGCTTGGTGAGAAAGAGACTGGAGTTTCCTCCTCTGATGTTGAGTGGAGTGGCGGCAGGCGCCTATGGTACTTCAGAGTACTAATGGAAGATTGTATTCCTTGATCAATTAATCGAGGCGATGGCATATTGTGGCCTGTAAGTCCAAGTAGCCCTGTGTTTTAAGTAAAAAAAAAATATATATATATACATACATATATTATGCTGTCATTGATAACATTGTACAAAATCTAGAATACAGATTTCAAAGCATTCGGCTAGCTCAGTCTGTAAATTCCCTTTTAAAGTTAGATTTAGCAGGAGGAGCTGAATTAATTAAGAATTATGAAAATATTTTAAAAATCGATAATTGTAATCTGAAAGCTGAAAACAGAAACTACTGTTTTAACAAATATGTTCAGAAAAGTATCTAATGAAAAAGAAGTAAATTTAAATAAGTATGCTAAAATCAAGGGTTGATAGGAATATATACCCCAATATCTAAAAACTTGTATAAATATATTTACAAGTAGCAGTAGCTAGGGAAGGGAAGGTTCCTTTAAATAAACATACAATTAATTGTTATTTTTCTGTAAGTAACACTTCCCAACAATATTAAACTATCTGTCAAATATTTTGTTGTTTGCATACGTTATATTTAAATATGAAAAGTAGTTTTTTTTTTTTTTTGGAGTACGTGAAATAAAGATTCATAAATTTATTTTATTGAATGAGTTATTTAGTTTTTCAATTACTTTACGTTTATACATACACTTGCCAGAATAAATATCCGTACACCATGATATCATGCCATGGTTGATGGCAAATATGCCGAATTTGCGTTCATCTGAAAACAAAATGCGTTCGCAGAACTCAGAACGCTTATTTACATGTTCATTTGGAAAGTCCTTTCGCTTTTTCCTCTTCAAATCCAACACATACGGTATTCTACGTGCTACAACACGGCCGTGAAAGTCTGATTTTTTTCAATATTTTTCTTATGGTATCTTCATGAATGTCCTTAACCAAAGGATTGTTTATATTAGAGCTTATTTCACAAGCAGTTATTCTGGGATTTTGTTTGCCAGCTGACAATATAGTAAGCTTTTTCCGAGTGGTCAGCTTAGAAGGACTTTCTGAACGAGGTCTTGATAGAATAGAACCGGTACTTTTTGCTATTTCGCGATATGATTTTCCCTTATCTCTTAATTTCAAATTAATTTTTCTTTCGTCAGGTACAATTTCTTTCGCTTTCGGACTTATTTCTTTATTAGTTTAAGTAAGGAAACAAATTAAAGACACACAAATACGTTATATTCGTTATATTACCACATTTTTCATGTACGAATATTTTTTCTGGTGCATAATGATACCATATTGCATATGCTGACTAATAAAAATACGTTACAATAGCAATACGCTTTCGTATACCTTGTGGAAAGAAAATATAGTCACCAATAAATCTTAACTATGACACAAAATTGAAATCTGTACTTATTTCATTTGCGATTTACAGGGGCATAAAATTTATATCATGATGCGCGGATATTTATTCTGGCAATTGCACATACATATATATACCTTTCGTTTCTGTTTTATGTATTTTGGTTTTTTATACTAATTGTAGCTTTTAAATTGAAATTGGACTGTTATTTTAACTTCTAACTTCAAAAAATAAGTAAAGAATATATATAAAATAAGAAAAAACTATTGCGCATATTCAGAAATAATAACCAAAGTCGGAACTAATAAAACAGTAACTAAAAAATAGTTAGTACATAGTTATAGATCTTATTCACAACTCATAACTAGCGTAGCAACTGCTCTCAGATGGTAAAAGAAATGCAAGCCTGCATATTGGCAAATGAGAGAAAACAAAATGTCAATATTTTGCACGATTACAGTAAATTACAAATGAAAAAGCCTTATAAAGATATTAAAAACAATTTTTGTTCTTTAAAAAATTCATCTAATTGCTAAAAAATTAAATTTTTTGTTTAAAGTTTGTATATAAATCATTTAAAATAACGGCGTGTAAATATAAAATTACTCAACAGAATTTTGTTGACCAAAAACACATCTCTAGTTAATTTTAATTTTTGTATTGATGTTTTTTGGAAGCAATAAAAATGGACGCAATTAGCAATCATCATCAGTATTAGTTAGTTGGCATTTAGTGACAGCTGTACCCATAATTAAGTGGAAACTTCTCTTGCTGAAAGTAACCAACTGTGAATAACTTAAATTGACTACTTAAAAACGTTACCACTTTGTGATAATTTAAGAATATGCGCCTATGTGTTTGCCCACCGCAGAAAAAATGTCTAGCTACGCCAATGAACAAATGTCAAAAACATTCCTACAATTGCAATAATACCACGAGAACTACATATCTGCCTTGTCAGTTACACAAATGCTGAAGGCTTTTCTCAAAGGGAATTAATCATGATGAGTTTGGAAGTCACGACAACGTTACCAATTTTTGTAAGAATCAATTATAATTTTGATAACATTTCTTAAAACTCTTATTGTTTTAATAATTCGTGTTATTATTGCTTAAAATTTTATGTATGTCTTAATATAGTTTATATTATTATAATAAATAACACCAACACAGTTTTGATAATGCCCATATATAATATATTTTATATCAATCCCAATAATAGCCTGTTTTTTTTATGAAATGTATGATATAAACTTTTTTATACTACGTATGTGCAAATGTTTATACAACACATCTTGTTCATAAACGATTGTTAAATTTAAAGCACATAGTAAATCCAGTTTTCTTATAGAAAGTTCATAAGCCAACATTAATTTTATTAACAATCATTTATGAAAATACTACAATACAAGCCTATGTATGTTTTTGGTCTTGTTTTTTCTTTTTATATTGAAATTTTCAGATTGGAATACACATATGCCTGACTGAATATTATAATATATTCATAATACAAATTTCCTTAAAAAAAATATTGGCACATACATACATATATGCATACATACATATGTACACTGTCGCTGTTTCGTTCTAATTAATATTATTTAAAATTTTGTTAATAAAGTTGAATCTTAAGATTATAGAAAACTTATTATATTTAATAGCCTTAAAAATCTATGAAAAACTTTCCTAAATAAAAATTACAGCATTAATAATAAAAATAATTAAATAAACTATTAACTCTCCAGTGCAAGCTCTTACCTTTAAATCACTAAGAACTGATGAATTAATAATGACGAATGATGATGATAATAACATAAAGGGTAAGTTGCAAATCTTTAGAAATCTTTTAAAAATTTCTTTCCGTTTTACTGATGTATAGTGGCTGGAGATGAAGTTGTATAGATATTATTTAAATATTTTGCGTAACAGTGAAGTAGACAAAATTTAGCTTCGAGAATCATTGCTTTCGCTAAAACTTTGTTCGCTGGATTCTCTTCTGCTACCAACAGGTTTTGGCTTGTATTCCGTAATGAATACAGTCACTGAATTGACAGTGACTTCTCTTGTTTGTGCCGTGGAACGGTCAACATTTTTCAAGCGGGCTGGATATTTTTTATGCTTGTGTTTATCGTGGCTGGAACTACTGTGGCGAGAGCCAGATGCGGATTTGTTGCCGTTAGGCATGGTTCCTGATGCACCGGGTAAAGTGGCAGCTTGTTGGGCAACGAGCGCTGAATTAAGGCGTGGTTTACGTGTCGAAGTACCTTAAAATAATAAAATAAATTTTTTTTTTTAATATTTTCAAGTATTTTTTACTTGACCTTTTTTTTCTCTCAATATTTCTTTTAATCAAAAACGGTCTTTTACGACATTTATGTGAAATATGTATGAATAAATAAAAAAAAACCGTTTTTATTAAAATAAATATAATTTTAAACTTAAAATTAAAGAAAAAATTATAAAATTTATAGGCAGTTTTCATACAAAAATAATTAACATGTAGTCCATATGCGTTTTATAGACAGTCAGCAAAATATTGGCTAGTCAGGATGGTTTGATTCTGCTACAGGGCCACAAAGCGCAATAATCTAGTTGATTTTTTTTTTATTTGGAGGTGCGTCTCTAAACTAGATTTAAGCAGAATTCTTTTCGTTTCGTTGTAGCCGAATTATATTAATGCATAAAAGTTAGAATGCAATAAACTAACCCTGCTCCAATACTAACAGCCGTATTTATAATACTTTTAAACAGCATTTAAAATTTGTTTTAAGCAACAATTGCTAAAATTATATTCATAATAGAATTTTAGCTTAAAAACCTTTTTTTAAACCTTGTGTAAAAAAGCAAATTTTAAAATTGACTGCAGGCATGTTTAAACTAGGGATGCAACCGATACCGATACCGATATATCGGCGATACTTCTGGTTTTCCGATATATCGATATCGGCGATATTTTACTGTCGATACGCCGATACTTCTTATATTTTTCTTTAGAGTTTTATGAACAAAATATTTAATTTTCAACTCTTGTTTTGCATGACAACTATGAGAAATACCATATTAAAAGCAGAACATAAAATCAAAACAGAATACATAATGAAATTGGTTCTTTTATTTTGCTTTGCACCATAGTAATGAAATGTTCTCTCAATGCTAAATCTTGTATGTGTTTGTATGTTTTAAGATTTTTTTCAAGGCGCATTAATACAAGTGGTGGTAATTCTACAACAATTACAACTTAAAATAACAACTGCCATCTCACCCCCTATGACAACATGTACAAATTTTGACATACGAACCTCTAATTTGCGCAAAAAAAGAATAAAAACTGTGCTTATAACATCACCACTTTGAATACGTCTTGATTTTCTTTTATTCATTTATACATGCGATGATTTAAGGCTGCTTTAGCCGACCGTAACTCTAGAAATGTAAATGCTGATGTGTCAGCTGATTGCTTCTGTTATATGCAAAAGCTATGAAAATACTTACTTGACTGAAATGAAATGTTGCCGTAACGTACCAACCTGCAGAAAATAGAATTTCATTACGAGGTTACGTGACAATTGTAGACAGTGATGGGATGGTTGTATTTTGAATTGCAATGGGGCACAGAAGTCCTTTGTTAGTACTTTTTTTTTGTTTTGACTAGTTTTAGTTGTTAAATATGTACACATGCATGCTTTATTGAGTAAAGAAAGTTTTCTAAATAATTTGTTTTCAATATCTAGCAAGAGACTGTACCGATCGTTTGTGCTTATATATTTTATTGTAATGAATTTGATAATTGTTTAAATTATAGTTTAACATTCATATCTATGTATGTATGTACATCATAGTTTTGATTATTAGTGTTACTTATTATTTAAAAGATTTTTTTTGTATACTTGAATGTATGTATGTATGCACATATGTATATATGTACATAGGTACAATATATGAAATTACAAAGTGAGCATATCAATTTATGTACATACATACGTACATACATACATCCAAGTATACAAAAAAAAACCTTTTATATAATAACTGCCTTGCACATGATGTCGAACGAATTTTTCTTTCGTACAAATTACATTTACTGCCTGTTCGCCGATGTCGAAGTAGTTCTTTCTTTCGAATAAATACATATAAAACAAAAACAAAATTTTTGAATTTGTTTTTGTTTCAAATGTAATTATTCGAAAGAAAGAAGTTCTTCGTTATCGGCGAACAGGCCCTTAAAACAAAAACAAAATTTTCAAAATTGTATGTACATATGTACATACATAAATTGATATGCTTACTTTGTAATTTCATGTATAGTGTACTTATGTACATACATACATATATACATACATACATACATTCAAGTATACATAAAGAAATCCTTTAAATAATAAGTAACACTAATAATCAAAACAATGATGTACATACATACATATATAGATATGAATGTTAAACTATAATTTAACCAATTATCAAATTCATTACAATAAAATGTGTAATAATATGATTCGGTACCTTTTAAATAATATCGTACTATTTCCGAACAATCACAAATATTGTAAACATTTGGAACTTCCATCAACGTTTGGAACAGCTGTTTTGTATTTTATTTATAATTTTCAAAGTGATAAAAAGTTGCAATGGACGACAAGAAATTAACACTACTGGTGAAGGAAAATGAACAATAACAATTCTCCGGGGCACAAGATTTCGGAGAAGAACAGAAAAATATGATTTAATATGTTTAATAAGAATTTCTGTTCTTTTTATGTATGTATGTACATACATATACATGTCTGCACATTCATGTGTCACGTGACACGTTTTTAAGCATTCTATAACTACAAAAATGTTGGCTCTTACATTACATCAACATTTAGCTTACATCTACGATTTCAACCGTCGGCTAAATAGGCCTTTAGTTCAGCGATGTAAAAGTTGGTACAACCTATTATTTATCTACAATTCTTGACCCTCGATACAAAGCTCGAATATTTCAAAGACAATCGACTTCAATCCTATCGAAAAAACATCTTATTGAGCTGCTTAACATGACTCTACATTCCGAAAGTGTTGAAGACACAGTCCTCTCTACACCTCGCAAAAGTTCTGAAAAGTCTACGAGAAGTACTCGCCTTTGGAGCGTATGTGAAAAAATTATAAGAGAATCCGAGGAGGATGAGCCTCTATCCATCCTAAGCTGTGGTTCTGCTAACGAAGAAGTCGATAGATACCTTGGATCTCCTAATATTCCTAGAGACGCAGACCATCTTGTTTACTGGCGCAATGACATATCCTATCCAAACTTAAAGAAAATGGCGCAGAAGTACTTAAGTTTTCAAATGAGTTCTGTCGCATCTGAGAGACTATTTTTCACTGCAGGTCTGCTTCAAACGGATTTGAGAAATCGTCTATCTCAGCAAAATTTGAGAACACTTTGTTTTTTAAACAGAAATCTTATTAATATCAATTATAAATATTAATCTTTTGCAATGTTGTTTTTATAATTTTAATTTAATTTTAACATGATCTCAAATTCAATTCGTTGTCTTTTAAATCGTATTAATATCAATTTTAAATCTTGAGCCAATATAAACTGAATGCCAATGTTTATTTTGTAAAATCATAAATATTGCAGACGTTTTGTTGTTTGAAAATTTGAATTTTAGAAACTGAAATGTATTGAAAATTTTGATGATTTGAATGGCTCATTAATAAACACTGTTATTTTGTATTATAGAAGAATTAATCTACTTGAGTTTTGTTAAATTTTACTTGAGCGATATTTATTTTTGAGTATCGGTATCGGATCGGCGAAATGGCGTATCGTTACATCCCTAGTTTAAACCTATTTTAAAATTACATATCTGTCATTTTGTTTGTTGGTTGTTTACATTTTTAACTTTGCATAATAATTTTAAAAAAGATAAAAGAAAAATAAAATAAGTTCTTAATTTGCGTAAAAAAATAATGGATACTGGATACCAATCAAAATTTATTTAACTTGTATTGTAAATTGCGTAAGGGGCTGTGCACATATTACGTAACGCTCCAGGGGGAGGGGTTAAAGATTTGTTACGGATTAAAAATTTTGCACTGAAAAATTAGTAAAAAGCGTTACAAAGGGGGGGGGTATAAAATCTCTGAAAACAGCGTTACGTAATATGTGCACAGCCCCTAACCGTGCGAAATATAGATACGAGTATTATTTGGAAAGCTCGTCGTAAATATGGAGAATCTGTTTTTGGTGTAGTAAACGCGAAACTATTGTGGAATCGTATTCGTAACCTCGGATGTTGTGGTTCTGATGTCTCGGAACGACATAATTTGGATGTGAATGTGATTTCTGATTCGTTTTTAATTAACTTAAGTCCTAATACTAGTCCTAGTTTTGTGTCTTCTGAGATTGTCGATCATTCTAATTCTTTTTCCTTTATTCCTGTTACTGAGTATGAAATACTTTAAATATGATTAAATCAAATGCTTCGGGTCATGATGATTTCCCTATCAAATTTGTTAATATAATTTTTGCTTTAATATCTGCCATTAATTATTCTGGATTTAATTAACACCATTTTTTCTTACTCTATGTTTCCAACTGTTTGGAAACTTGTACGCGTGGTACGTACTATCCGTAACAATAATGGAAGTTTTGAACTCGACAATCTGAGGCCCATTACTTTTTAAAATCATAGAACACCTTATTAAACGGCAAATATTAGATCACTGTGAGAAACTATCCTTAATTCACTCGAATCAATATGCGTTCCAGCGTAACCTTAATACATCGTCTCTACTACTTTCCTTAACTAAATCAATTAGAATTTGCTTGGATAATCGCAAATGGTGTACCGGTAGTTTCTCTTGACATACATAAACTTTATATATTTTTTAATTTCTCCAATTCTCAAAATAAGTTATTTTTGAAGCTGAAAATTTAAAAAATTTTTTTTTAAACAATAATGTAGATTTAGGTTATGATAATATTCTAAATAGTTTTTAGGACATATTTCCTTATGGATCAGAGCCCAGAGCAATTTGAAAAAAAAAAAACAAACCATTTTAGACATCGAAATTGTGTTTAAATGATTTTCGCTGAACGCAAATAATGCCGATACAACCACACAAGTAGAAAAAACAAACACACAAGTGATTGTGATTTGTTATTAACTAAACAAATATCAAAATATAATTTTCAAATGTGTTCAGACAAAACGGCGTATGTGGCGCTGTTTTTTTAATAAGAAAGAATTTTTCAGAAAACCAATGCTTTTCGACATACATACTATGTTAGTGTTAAAACTTATTTCAAAAAATTTAGAAGATGTGTTGTTGTGTTAGAAAAAAATGTGATATATGTAGGTCCATATTTTTTAAAAATTAATTTTACCTTTTAAAAAAGCATTTAAAATGTAACAATTTTGTATCATTAACTCGAAATGAGAAAAATTGAACATACGCTGTTATTCGTGAAAACCACAGATGTATCATCTTTTGTTTTTTTCTCATTAAATGTATTGTTATCTTTATTCATAGTAGTTATCTTTACGAATACATTTTATTGGCCTTGTAGGCTTCCATTGTTTTGAAATTGAACTTTAAATAAATATATAAAAATAAATAAATTGCTAGTGATGTATAAAATATAAAAACAAATAATATAAAACTCGTTATTCTACTGCTTTTTAAACGGCAATAAAATAAAACACATAAATAGCACTTTTACCAAAGATTGCTGTTAGATATTTTCCTTTTTTTTTAATAAATGCAAGTTCGAACAAATTTTTTATTTTATGAAAACAATATTTTAAGAAAAGGGATAAAATATATATATATATATATATATGTATGGGTATTTCCACAGACAGGTCTACCGCGGCCAAAAAATTATAAGTTAATAAACAATTATTTTTATCAAAGAATATTATTTTGCATGACGCCTTAGCTTTATTCAAATGCGCACGAGACCACATAAATGGGATTCATTTAACTTTTATAAGTGCAGACGAAATTGAAAGATTTTCCCCACCGTTAACAGAAATACATGGAAAGAAGTGCCGAGTATCACAGGCATGCAGAAACTTCACTACTTATCATGCGAAGATTTACAAATAAAAGTAGCTCGAACCGCAATTTCGTCAAAGAGAGATATTTAATAAATAACCTTTTTTTTACTATTTTTTATTCTTATGTACCTTTTCAAACATTGACCTGAAGTTGAATTTTCATTTATTTTCGTTGAATTAAAACTTTAAAACCAAACTACATAAAAAATTATTTCATAAGGGAAAAAAGTCACATAACGCAATGTCACGTAACGCTTCATATTATGGCTTGTATCAATAAAACTAAACATAAAATCATCAAAAAAAAAAAAAAAAAAATTATGAAAATAATGCTAAACTATCCCTTAATAATTTCGCTGGTTTTTGCACGTTACTAAATGTAGAAAAGAAAAACACTTCTATTTTTTGTCACGTCACGCAACAGCTTTTGTTGACCAATATGTCAGGACCCCGACTCTTACAGAACCCATGCTTTCCACTAAATAAAGAGCTCTAAAATTGCTTCCCAAAAACCTAAATGAAGAAAAAAATATTTGTGCCTTAGTTTGATTTTCTTTACCATGGAAATACCCATATACGGATATTTTGTGATTAAATAATCATTGTTATGCAAAACTAATATACAAGTGACAAATAAGGAGCATAGTGTTGCCCCGATATTACTAACATAGCCACTTATGTTATATTTAGTTAAAATACCGATTATGAATACCAATTTTTAAAAAACCTTTTTTAGTGTTAAAACGTTTTTTAACTAATAACATTTGAAACCTCAATGAAGTTTTATCTTATGAATACGGCTGTAAATATTTAAGGGCTAACTATAATGTGCTTAAGCTACTGTCAGAAATCGACGAAAAGCATGTGAAATGCTTAAGCAAATAATTGACGACTTTTCTGTGGCTATATTGTACTTATTTGAATTAAAAACCTTCTTCGCTGAGTTGCAAATTTTTGTACTATTCAAAAACTAATTTCTTCTTATTTTTCCAAAAAATTATTTTATGTCTAATTAATCTAAAACCATAAATAAGGAATTTATTTAAATATTTGTTGTTAGAATTAAAATGAAAACATTCATAAATAAAAAAAGTACGATTGGTTGCAGTGTGGTGTAATCAGGGCTGGGCAGTATTTGAAATACATGTATTTGAAATACGTATTTAAAATACAAATACGTATTTTGTATTTGTATTTTAAATACATAACCTGAAAGTATTTTGTATTTTAAATACATGTCCTGCAAGTATTTTGTATTTTGTATTTTAATTACATACAATAAATAGAAGTAGTTTGTATTTTGTATTTTAAATACATACAAAAAATGGCAGTATTTTGTATTTTAAAAACATAGTTAACAAAATATATTTTGTCAGTTTAAGGCCGTGCTTCACTATCCAACACAATCGTACGATTCATTCACAGGAAAATCTTGCAAAAATCTGACCGACTTTAAAAAATCGTTTCAAAGTGGTGTTGTAGGTGCCACACTATCATAGAAATCTGATGCCAAAACATCTGGTTGACAATAAATACTCCTCTGATCGCATGAAAACTATCATTTTATGAAAATTTTCATAAAATTTTACTAATCGCAAGACTTGCCAAAAAATCTGTCACACAGTTGCATTTTTAGTCCACACTACTATACATTTTTAGCACACATGTCATATTTTGCAAATCGCGCGACTCTGTAGGATAGTGCGGTGATGGTTGTTTGCATTTTGATCTATTTATAATAAGGGTAATCACGATGGTGATTGTGCAAATATGCATTTTGCAAATTTGCTGTGCATATTAGTGTACTTCGTGAGCGTACTTTTAAATTTATTGCATTTTTGTGAAGAGCATGTAATTTTGTTCACAAAAATGTGGCAGCCCATCAAAAATTCTGGCAACACTGACCTCAGATGTCAAGTTACAAATGCATAAATTTATTATTTACTAATAACTGCCTATTTCACGATATCGAAAGAATTTTGAATTTTTTTTTCTTTCGTACAAATACATTTGATACAAAAACAAAATTTTTGAATTTGTTTTTGCTTCAAATGTAATTATACGAATGAAAACATATGGAAAAATTCTTTCGACATCGTGAAATAGGCCGTAAATTAAAAAAAGAAGACTAAAACTTTTTAAATTAAATTAAAATTAGTTACAAAATTAAATTTTCTTTTTCTAAACATAAAAATATGATAGTCTGTATGTCACAAGTTATTGTTTATTTTCGTTTGCAATTGATAAAATATGCACTACTATCTTTGCTCATGGTTTTTTTAGTCCAAACGAAGCAAAATTAAGCAAATTGCAAATACATACATTTTGTTGCTATGTTGTGCAAATGTGTGTATATTTGCACACATTTGCATCGTTTGCACACTTTGCACTACCCATCGTGATTATCCTTAATGTATCATGCGTCAAACCAATAACCAAAAACTAGAATCGCTAAAAAACGTAACTATACAAATTCTTAGAGTTGGCATCAACGCAATTCAGCTGTCAACTCTAACGCATTTTTTCACAATGCGATTTTATTTTGCAGGTAGTACTGTTACGACAACAAGTTTAACAATAAAAAAAATAGCATGGTTCTTTTTGCATTGGGAGTCAACATAAGGGCGAACAATTTTCAACGTATGTACGTGCCTCTCACTAGCAAGAATTGTGTGAGCCTGTGTTAGTAACACCACCTGTAAAGTGAATACATCTTCAGCGTTGGGCAGTATTTGAAATACATGTATTTGAAATACGTATTTGAAATAGAAATACGTATTTTGTATTTTGTATTTTAAATACATACATGACGTGGAAGTATTTTGTATTTTGTATTTTAAATACATACATGATGTGTAAGTATTTTGTATTTTGTATTTTAAATACATAACCTGAAAGTATTTTGTATTTTGTATTTTAAATACATGATCAGCAAGTATTTTGTATTTTAAATACCGCAAACCATGTATTTTGCCCAACTCTGGGTGTAATTGTGTACTTATATTTAAATTAGTAGACAAATAAGGCAAATTTAGCTTATTATTATACTTTATTTCAGTGAGCCGACGAAAATCGGTACATTGTGCCGATAGTGGGATCTAAGCTTTACTCAATATTGGGGTATTCACATAATAGCACTCTAAAATATGACCAGTATGCCCACCTCGTGATAAAAGTATATGATCAAAATCGATCCGATTTCAAATGAAATCGAAGACTTAAATCGAATCAAATACTTTTAGGTGTGATGGAAATCTGATCGATTTCATTATTCATTTTTGTTTCAATGCCACACGTGCCTCTAAAAAAAACTTATTTTGTTTCTCATTTGTTTACAAATTAAATAAATAAACTGATACAAAATTATTAATTTTTCTGCAGTTTTAAAATTTTATCTAACGCTGTTGCAGCAATCTATTTACGCAAATTCCGCTATAAAATTCCTGCATTTTTTTTTTTTCGTTTCGCAACAGGAGTACTTTTTTTTCAAAGATTTGACTTTCTTGCATTTGAAAATTAAATTTTTATGAATTTTTTTTTTTTAGCCTTTTTCAATGCCTTTTTTTGCATTTCTCAAAGTTTTGGCAATTTTTAATCAAAATTATGGTAAATGGTGTAATTTTGCCGAATTTTTTTAGATTTTTTAATTAGTATTGCGTTCTATAATCTTTTACATATCCCAAATATTTGAAACAATCGGGTCTGTTCTAGAATCCGAATTCACTCGAAAGTGGATTACTTTAGCATTTTTGGTGTTCTGCAATTCAGATCCACATATTTTTATTAATAAAAACATGTGGATGTGAATTGCAGAACACCAAATATGCTAAAGTAATTCACTCGAAAGTGAATTCGGATTCTAGAACACACCCGAATATTCATTTTAAGGTTTAGAGCCACATAATATTTCAAATCTAATTTGAAAGAAATTCCTCCTTTTGCGTCAGTCAACAATAAATTGAATAAAACTGTCACACTAATTTAGGTATTTAACATTATTATGACATCAAGATGCCGAATTTAAAAACCACTACAGAACATTTTTAAATTATTTTGCCAACATACATTCTTTGAGATTTGGTTTTTCTTACTCTGCTTGCGCTTTTAATAAGTCTGGGAAAACTGTTTATTGATTACATATGTAATGGAAGATATAATGTATTATTTCCCAAGGCAAAACAATGCAATCCTCTGGAAACGACAAGGTAATTTGATTACACACAAAAATTAAACATTGTTTAGTATGTATGTATATTCTTACGATGAAGGAATGTATTGTTTTTGCTTGTGCACAAGTGTTTGCATTTTCCTTTTAAATTGTTAAAAAGAAATGAATTATAGGATTTATTCGCCGTACACATTTAAAGAATTTATTACTTTCCTAGGACATGTTCTGCGTTAACAATAATGAATTCTGGAATGAAAAGTTATACATGCTGTACATTCATATACATAGATCTAGACAAAAGCTTTCAAATGATACCAAAATTGGCCTTATACGTTGAGATATGCAAAGGTAAATCGCACATATAGATATGTATATACAAACTTCAGAAGCCAATAACTCGAAAACTATGCGTTTCCGAGAAAGTTACCACATAAAATTTTCGTCTTATTTTTCGATTTTCTATCGGCATATGTATTTTTTTTTTTCATTTGGAGCTGCGTCACTAAACTAGATTTAAGACTAATTTTCGTTTGTTTTTTAAGAAAAATTTTATCTTGTGTCAAAAATAAAGGGCTTTCTTTCTTTAAATTAAAATTATTATAAGTTAATAGGTATATTTTTGTATACATATTTTATGTACTTTTTGAAACTTTTTGTACGATTTTTTTTTTTTTTTTGGAATATGTAGGCATGTACATACTACATATGTACATATATGAAATTATTCGAGAAATATTCGCTTGATTTTGGCGAATACGAGCATTCGTAACATCACTAGTACTTAACCCGGAACGATTCTAATTTAGTTACATACATATGTATGTATATTGTTAACGAATTTCTAATCGAAAATTTGATTGTTTAATTTGTTATCCTATTTCATTTTAATCTGCATCCGATAGTTTTTTTTTTTGCTTTTAGAATCTAAAAATCTAAAATTTAGATCAATATATGTACATACATAGATATCAAGTTCAACTAGGATTAAATTATTTTACATTCTGATTATGTTTCTCTTGATTACGTTAATCGATCAAATACGTACATACATACATATGTATGTACATAAAAATTTATAAAAATATATACATACATATCTACATACATACATACATACAGTATCGGCCAAAACCTAAGCACCCCCCAGTACATTTTTTTTAAATGATAATTTTTTTAAGAAAACAAAGTTATTAATATTTTTTTTTTCATTTTTTTATTTATTTATTTCCTTATTATTGAAAAACACAAACTTAAAGAATTCAGAATTTAATAAAAAAAAAAGTTAAAATTTAACAAACATTTTATGTCGCAAATATAAGCGGACTAAACTAAAGCACCCCCTAATATTATGTTTGGAAATTCTACTACGCTACTGCGACATTACTGTATTAGTTAACGGTACACTCCAAAAATGCAGCAGCTATAAAGCTAAAGTGTTAAGAAGAAGAACTTGTTAGAATTTATGCGAAAATTGTCATTGTTTTAAAGTTTTCGTTGAGATAAGAATAATGGCACGCAATAAGTACTCAAGTGAGTTTAAAATTAGAATTCTGGATGATTGGAGAGCCGGCTTATCAAGACATCAATTGAGTGCAAAATATTCGATCAACAGATCAGTTATTTCTAGGCTAATTAAAAAGTTTTTGCAGACTGGTCGCACATCTCCTACTCATTCTGGAGGAAGGCCACGGGAAACTTCACGACATGAAGACTCCTTAATTAAAAGGACAATCCAAAATGATCCTACAGCATCATCTAGTCACATACGAAACCGCTTAAATTTAAAAATTAGCGAAAGAACGATTCGCAGAAGGGCGGTAGAGGCCGGATTATTTAGCCGACGACCAGCAAAAAAACCTTTCATATCGTCAAAAAATAAAAAAGCCAGACTTGAATTCGCTAAGGCCCACCTCAACTGGAGTGTCCAAAAATGGAGGACAGTGCTGTTTTCTGACGAATCTAAGTTTAATTTAAAGGATTCAGATGGCATAAGGCGTGTACGCAGACCAAATGGACAACGGTTGAATCCTAAATATTGCAAAGGCACTGTAAAGCATGGAGGCGGCAACATAATGGTCTGGGGTTGTTTCTCTGGGCAAGGGATTGGGCCAATTCATAAGACTGATGGAATTATGGATCGATTCATGTATCGGGACATATTAAAAGACGTGATGTTGCCTTATGCTGAAGAAGAGATGCCACTTAAATGGACATTCCAGCAAGACAACGACCCAAAACATACGTCAAAATTGGTTAAGGAGTGGTTCCAGAACAATTTGATAGAAGTTCTCCGTTGGCCTGCCCAATCCCCCGATCTAAACCCAATCGAGAACTTGTGGTAGATCGTTAACTTAAAAATCAACCGAGAAAATTGTAAAACCAAAGAAAATTTATTTGAAGCCGCAAAAATAGCCTGGGAAGCAATATCACCTGATATAATTAACAATTTAATATCCTCTATGCCTAAAAGATGTGCGTGTGTCATCAAGAATAAAGGATTCGCAACGAAATACTAATTTCAATAGTTTTATTTGTACCTTAAATTGGGGGTGCTTTAGTTTAGTCCGCTTATATTTGCAACTTAAAATGTTTTTTAAATTTTAACTTTTTTTTATTAAATTCTGAATTCTTTAAGTTTGTGTTTTTCAATAATAAGGAAATAAATAAATAAAAAAATAAAAAAAAAAATATTAATAACTTTGTTTTCTTAAAAAAATTATCATTTAAAAAAAATGTACTGGGGGGGGTGCTTACGTTTTGGCCGATACTGTACATTCGTTCTGGAATTATTCATATATTTTCGTTATCATTATAAAGGTACCAATAGGTACTTGACAACTTTGAATTTAATTTGTGAATGCACTATTTCACTGATTATATAACAGTTACTTTCCTTTTATAATAATAAAATTCATAAAAAAATGCTTTTATTGTATTGTAGTCCATCATAAAGTTTTGTAAGTACCTATCTCAAATGGTTTGAGTTTTATTTAAAAAAAAGTTGTCAAGTCCTTATTGAAAAACCCTATATATACACATACAGTATGTTCCAGAAAAGTAACAGTAAATGAAGTTTAGTTTTCACACTTTTTATTTTTGATTTTTTTCAAAACCAAAAGTTTGCTGTTTGTAATGAATAGGCATAATGTATGTATGTATGTAAATTCCATACGAAAGCAGAAATAGTGATAGTGAGTGATATGTCTTTTTTTTATGTAAAATTTAAAATAAAAAGTGTAAAAAGTAAACTTCATTTACTTTTCTGGAACATTCCTGATAGATACACACATGAAAACAAAAACAATTTCAGCTCTGTTTTTTTTCGCAACCGTTAAATACGACCGAGCGGCTTAAAATATAATTTTATCTATGTCCCTACAAGAAATGGTTGACCGAAACTAATACACAGAAAATATTTTCACTAACACACTTGCAGAAATTTTATTTGAGCGAACAACAATGGTGGAGTTATCCATCATCGTTGAAGAAATTATGTTGCAGTTTCATTTTTGACATCAAGTTTTGAAGTTAATCATGAAAAGTTTGCATTAAGCATTTGCGTGTTATAAAAGTTTCAAAATTTTATAAAAAAAAATAAGAGTTTTTTATTTTAAAAGTGTGAACAAAATATTAAAAGGTACGTAGAAAGATACTCATATTTAAACTTTTTGTAGCTTTTTTTATTTCAACAATTTCTGCGAATTTCAGATGTTTTTCAACATCAAGGTGCCCCTGAATTGGAAAAATACTTGAAGAATGCAATGCAGCATGTTCACCACAGATTACAAATTTCGTATTATTAAATTTTGTCTTAAAATTAATTTATATACCTCAGTCTTGGTAAATAGCTCAAAGAGAACACAAGTACATAATTAAAACAATCAGTAAAAAATAAAAAAAAAATAATTACCTGCACAGTTATCTTAATCAGGTTTTGTTACATATAGTCGCCGTTAAGTACTAATACACAAACAAAAAAAAAAAAAACTTTAAAAAAAAAAATCAGAAAAAACTGATCAAACATGAATGACCCACCTGATGTTGCCAAAAAAAAAACTTATGTCAGCCCATCAGGACTGCTTTATGACTTCAGTAAAAGAATCTCTATTAACTCTACTGGTCCTATATATATGATAATAAAACGTTTAGAAAATAATAATGGTTTCTCCAACGTTTCGCCCTTTTTAATCAAAAAGGTGATCGATTTAACGTGTGATGGAGAAATAGCCGTCTGCAAAAAACTACGCAATGGCACGCTATTAATTAAAACTAAAAACAATATACAAGCAAATAAACTTATAAAACTTACGGCCATGAGCCCAACCATAAAAATTGAGGTATCTGAACACAACTACCTCAACTTCTCAAAAGGTGTTTTCTACTCCTCAGACTTATTTGGCGTTCCTGAAGAAGAAATTCTCTCGAACATGAAAGACCAAAAAGTGACTGAAGTGAAAAAAATTTTAAAAATGGAAAATGAAACCTTAAAAGAAACTGGTCTCCTAGTATTGACCTTCTCGTCTATCACTCTTCCAGAATTTATCTATCTCGGTTATCAAAAAATCTACTTGCGGCCTTACATACCACCTCCAACTCGCTGTAACAATTGCTTTCATTATGGACATCTGCAGAAATTTTGTAAAAACAACAAAATATGCGTCAATTGTGGAAACACTAGCCATATCAACCCAGAAGAAAACGAAAAATGCAGCAATTTGACTTGTTGTATCAACTGTAAAGAAGAAAATATTGATGACTCTAAACACTCAGCTAAAGACAAAAAATGTCCGATATTTTTAAAACACAAAGAAATCCAAGCAATCAGAGTGCTCGAGAAAACCTCGGTTAAAAATGCAGAAAAAATTTACAACAAGAGACATATCAACAATAATAACACGTATGCAAATATTATAAACAACAATATGACAACAAACTCTCGACCCAACCCAGTCAGTTACGACGACATCTCTACAAACTCGCAACAAAATACCTCCAAAACTTCCACAGCAAATTCAGAATTCAATATACCCAGCACTAGCAATAAAGAACCACAAATCGGGCGCCCGGTCGCTACAGAACCGAAGTCCATAATACTCGCTAGGATTGATCAATCTCCACCACCTGCCAACATCATCAGGTCTCAAGGGACTACTATCTTGCCTAAAAACACCTCTAATAGACTAAAAGCACAGCTAAAAGCAAAATACAAAACTAACACTGCTAAAACTAATCGCAATTTCAGCACTAGTGACCTACATAATTTCGATTTAAGTGACCAGGACACTGAGATGCTGCAGGAGTAATCTCTACTCTTGCGGTTAATCAGCTGCCTTCGTGGGGGGGCGCGGGGCCCACTTGAACACTGGTAAAACAGTGCCCTGGTGGGCCCTGTGGCACCTCGCGATGGCGGATGCTCCTGTCAACATTCTATATACTAACCTATATTTCAAAATTAAAAAAAAAAAAAAATTATTAAATATTTCACATACAGAAGTCAATGTCGATTAGTATAATTCAGTGGAACATCAAAGGATATAAAAATAACTTCAACCAACTCCAAATTTTGTTAAAGAAATATAGACCAAAAATAGTATCTCTTCAAGAAACTCACTTTCATTCCACATCTCACCTACCTATCCCATTAAATTACAAATGCATCTTCAAAAATTCAGCACCCCACTCCTATGGTGGTGTAGCCCTACTAATACATGACTCAATTCAATTCACCCCAATATCCCTTCCCAACGATTTCGACTCAGTAGGCGCTATAATACAATCAAAAGAAAAATTTACGATAATCAATTCTTATATCCCTTCAGCAACTTCCTTCAACTTATCCACAATAAGAAACGTATACAACCAACTCAGCAGCAACGTGCTGATAACTGGAGATTTTAATAGCTGGCATACCATGTGGGGATCCAATAGCAACAATCAGAGAGGTAACATCATAGCTAATTACATAATAGAGTCAAATCTCGTGATATTCAATGACGGCTCCCCGACGCATTTCAGTACCAGACAATCGTTTACCAACATTGACCTTACTTTTGGCTCACCTACCCTAAAATTACAATCTAACTGGAAAACTCTAGACAATCTTTACGGTAGTGACCATTTCCCCATTTTAATCGATTTATTCAATGCACCCCAGTCAGAACCCTCTAAGCCTCGACCCAAATTCATTACGGACAAAGCCGACTGGCAGAAATTCAACAGACTAACCTCAACATTCGATAGAAATCGCCCCATCAGTGATAATATTAGCAAAGAAGCCTCCAACATACAGAAAATTATACTACAAAGTGCTAATTACTCCATTCCTCAATTCACCCCATCCGCACAGAAGAAAGTACCCTGGTGGAACAATCATCTCAATCTTCTAAAGAAAGAAAAAAATCGTCTTTGGCACATACTGAAAAGAAACATCAATATTGACAATATCATCAACTATAAAAAAGCCGAAGCCAAATTCAAAAGGGAATTAAAAACAGCCAAATCCATATCCATCTCACAATTTACATCAGAAATTAACCCGCAAACATCAAGTAAGAAGATATGGCACAATATCAGAATTTTCTGCGGTTTAAAACTACACCAACCTATACATACAATACAATCGATAGCAAATCCCAATGTGTACTTAACAGACCACCAACTGATCGCAGATGAACTTGGTCAATTCTGGTCGTCCTGCTCGAAGGACAGCGAGTTCTCCGACGAATTTATAAGAAACAAATATTCTTTACCAAATCTAAACTCAATTTCCGCATCTGACAGCATGTCAGCTGAAATTGATGGGGATATAACATTAACAGAACTAAACTTCGCTATTAGTAAATTAAAGGGTAAAACACCGGGTATTGATAGAATATCATACCCGATGATTAGCAATCTCAGCACCATGACCAAGGAGAGACTAGTTCGCCTTTATAACCTTATTTTAAAAAATTGCATCCCACACTTTTACAAGATAAGCACAATCTCCCCCATTTTGAAACCAAATTCTGACAAAACTCAAATAAAATCTTACAGACCTATTTCATTAAACATATGTCCATCCAAACTACTAGACAAAATAATAGCAAACCGTTTATGGTGGTATCTAAATGCTAAAGGCCTCATTTGCCCCCACCAAATAGGATTCAGAAAAGGTAAATCAGCCAGTGATGCCCACCTCTTTATAGATCATTGGATAACAAACTCCCTATCGCATAAAAGTCACTCCTCAATAATTTCATTAGACTTCTCTAAAGCATTCGACAAAATAGGAATACATACTATTATTCATCAGCTAATGGAATGGGGGCTAGGACCTATTATTATTGGATATGTAAAAAACTTTCTATCGAATAGATACATCAGAATAAAAGTCCAAAATAAACTCTCCAAAACTTATCCTTTATTTAATGGCATTCCGCAAGGTTCCCCGTTATCTGTCATATTATTCTTAATATCGTACAATCGGCTTAGTAATCACCTACTGTCACTTCGTCAATACAAATTCTGTGCATATGCAGACGATTTCTACATAATAAAAAACCTCAGCAAAGAAAGAAGCCAAACAATAGATATAGAACCTCTGATAAATTTTATCAACAACTGGAGCAATTACTCTGGTGCAGAACTATCGTTGTCTAAAAGCAGACACCTGCACATCTGCAAAAAAAGAATTTGCCACACGATTATATCTGCTGGATCTTTCAACATAGTCAACACCGACACCCTTAAAATTCTAGGAATAATATTTAATAACAAATACAACTGGAATGACCACATAAATTACATTACCGACAATCTAACTCGCAAACTAAATGTAATTAAGTGCATATCAAACAGAAAATTTGATTGTAGTATATATTCCATAATATCGACAATTAAGGCATTACTTCTATCAAAAATTCAATACGGTCTTTATCTATATGGGTGGGCCCCAAAATCTCGTTTTCAAAAAATCCAAAGAATAGTGAACTCATCACTGAGAATCTGTTTTGGTGCTTTCCGTACCACACCCGTATATAACATGCTCCATGAAGCAAACATTAACCCCATTGAAGTCAGTCGTAACATTATCACTCTCAAACTTATACGTAATATTATCAACAGCGTAGACTCGCCTATTTTTAAAATATGTAATAATTACTACAGGAAACCATACTCGACCAACACTCCATCGATCCTTGGTAGAATCCTCAACCTAGCGAAAGAAAACGACCTTCCGTCAAAGCCTATAAAAAACTTTTCAAACCCACTTAAGCCACCATGGCAACTACAAACCAATACTTTGAACATTACGTTGAGCAAATACCTAAAAGATAACACTCCCCCGGAAGTGTACAGAAAACTATTCGGACAAATAACTAATTCATACAATAACTACAAGCTAATATATACTGATGGGTCCAAGGATGGCAACAATACATCTTATAGCATCACAACCAATAAGAAGACACTAAAGATATCCTTACTCCCGGAATACACTACAGTCTTCTCCGCTGAAATCATAGCGTTATTCGAAGCTACCAAATACGCAGCTAGAAAAACCGGAAACTTTTTAATCTGTTCTGATTCCCTTTCTTCACTCCACGCTATAAGAAACCTACATAACCAGAATTTCTATGCCACCTACATTAGAGACACACTGATTAGCAATCAACCTAGAATTGTAATACTGTGGATACCAGGTCATTGCCTTATCCCGGGTAATGAGCTTGCAGACTCCGCCGCAAAAAATGCCCTTAACTCCCCAATCATTTGCACAGATAATTTCAACACTATTGATATGATCAAATCTATCAACAAAGCTTCCACCCCACAAAACATTACATGGTCCAAAACTTCCACCTGGTACCAAGAAATAAACAGGGACAAAATCAACATTCATCATTACCTAAAAACAAATATAAACAAAGTCATCAAAATATCAGACTGTAGAAAATTCATAAAACTTAGACTAGGACACACTATCATTACAAAAAAATTCTTGATCGACCCTAGCGCTTCAGATATATGTCCTTATTGTGAAAACAGCACGATCTCAATTAGACACATCCTAATTCATTGCGCCAAATTCAGATCATCTCGAAACCTCCTTTTTTTAGCCAATCCCATTCACTACCTATCCACACCATCCACTATCAATATAAAAACTATTATACAATTCTTAAAAAGCAACAATATATATAAAGATATATAATAATAAGCCCCAGCAATATTGTGCAAAAAAGTATATTTATATCCTTTGAAACAAAATACATAAATATGTACGTATATAAAAAAATAAATATGTAAACTTATCAGCTGAAGGCCCTGGAAGCCATTGCTTTGTTCCATATAAGTTATCCTAAGTTAGCTTTAAGGTAACTTATAAGTAATAATAATAATAATAATTAATTTATATACCTATATTTAATTTTGATTTGTATTGCTAATTTTTCGACCTTTTCTTGAAGTTATTTTTATTTGATTGATGAGCTTGAGGTCAATTTTTTTTATAAAAAACGTTATAAAATTTTATTTATCGATATTTCGCTACTCCTTTGTGTAGCTTCTTCAGGATTAGATTTTTAAGTAACAAAAAAATAACAACAATATTTTAAACAAAACAATATTCGCTTGAAATTGAATTTTTTTCCGGTTTTTGAAATAAATTAAAAATTGTTTTTTATATTTCAAATTTATATTTTTTATATTTCAAAGGAGTAGCGAAATATCGATAAATAAAATTTTATAACGTTTTTTATAAAAAAAATTGACCTCAAGCTCATCAATCAAATAAAAATATATTTAATTTTTTTTTTAATAAAATTATAAGGAATTGAATACAAATAAATCGTGTTTTATTTTTACTACTTTCTGCGTCAACAGTGACGATTATAGCCATCATGCGTGATAAGTCAACTATGACCAATGAATTCATCATCTTTGATTAGTCAAATGTGACTGCTAAATCCGTCAATTTTGATTAATCAAATGTGACCAATATTTCTATCAACGCTGACTCACATGTACACAAGAGTTCCCATCACATTCTTCATATTGGCCTTAAGAATGTGATAGAAACTTTGTTCTACGCGATGATGGATATTTCTGTCAGCAATGACAGTCAAATGATAGGTCAAATGACCGTCACTGTTCTTGTAGGGGTATGCATATGTAGTGGTTTTTTACATAAGCTATTATTAGTTTGCTGTGGTTTATAATTACATATGTACATACTTAATTTGTTAACGAAGGAATTGTAATTGCAAAAATAAATAACAGTTTGAATTGATATGATAAGGAGCATATTATTTATATGAACATAATTATGTATGCATGTATGCATTCCTATACATTCTCAATCATAAAAATGTCAGCTACATACATACATAAAATGCAAAATTGTTTGAAGGTGGAGCGCAAAGTAGCGGACAAAAATGCTTTAATATTAAATTTTTTAATTTCTAGTTCTTACCACCCCCAAACGCCGTCTTCTTTATCACTTTTGCTACAAAAATTTATAGATTGTCATTTATTATTAATACCATTTTTATTAATTTTGCGGTCACTCACCTTTGCGTACGTCACACATGCGACATTTAAATGCCTCGGCGGAGTTTCTATACGTGCACACACTGCAGTCCCAAAAATTTTCTTCAATGACTTTAGATTGTCGCTTTCTTCTTACTGGCGACTTCTTTTGATCCATAATAGTTTTTATCTTGCGAGAAAAATTTATCTCTCGTCTTGACTTTTAGTGCGAGCTTCTTAGAAACTGGCGTCGTCTTTCTTCTTACAAGAACCGCAATAATGCCAGCAGTTCATGAAGATGACGACGACGGTAAATCCTTTTGATGTCACACAATTTTTAACAAATGCATCAATTTTTTTTTCTACATACAAAAAATGGCGTGCTTTGTGCCTCGCCTTTTTTCTTAAGTTAAGCGTGTGAACACTTTTTCAGTAAACACTGCAATTATTCGCACTTGTCACGATTATAAAAATTATTTTTCTGCACAGATATTAAATAATCTATTCTGAGTCCACAAAATTACAATTTTTCTTAGATTTCGGTAGAAAAACGAATGCATATTTTGTGACGAAACTTTTCCGTATAAGTAATGCCCATTCGTCGTATGTAATGCCAAATTTCAATTTGGCGTGGTTGTAATGTGCCAGAGTTGGAAACTATGAAATGTGAGGCGTCTACTTATCGTCTACAACTGATATTCATTTTGACGTTATAAACCAAGTGGCAGCGCTACGACAGCTGACTATTTTTGCCCTTCTTATTTGTTACACTGCCTTTACACATGAAAATACTCTCTTGAGATTTTTGTAAAGACACTAAATTAAGCTGAAAGTAGCTAAAGTTACAATACTGAACAAAAAAAAAAAAAACGAGTACTTTTACAGCCAACTTCACTTTTTGACGCGCTGTCAAAATTGGACTTTCCAATTGCAAAGCGTTGACACCGCGTTATTTCGGTTGGTTTCATTCATTTTATATGGGCATGAGAAATTTTGACAGCCAGACAACGCTTTTCGTCGTAATTTAGGTTGGTCTGTAAATCGCAGTCTACATTAGCTTATAATATGTTATAATTTTGTGGGGAATATTAGTAAATGTTCATGTGCTGTTTTACCACAATTTTAAGGTGGAGTGGCAGAGACAGCAAATAGCTTTTGTTTGTTGTCCCGCTTTTTCATATTGGAATATGACATTTGATGTCGGACATCGTTGTTCTGATAATTATTCTGATATGATGTTATAAGAGTAACAAAACAGTGATATCTGCGGTCTATCCTAGCAAAATTTTTGTCCTGATAATTGTTATAACAATTAATAAGCTAATGTAGACTGCGAGCATGGTCTAATAATCAGGTCTGCGCAAGAATGAATATGGTTTTTTGTAGGGTAGTGTTTTGACCGTTAAATAATCTGCAAAAAATATGGCAAGTTACTTCGGTCTTGTCAAAAGTTGTTTACATTTTAGGCCGCCATCATTAATATTTTTGTTTAAGTTATGCTTTTTGTTTTTGCATAACCACTATGTATGTTATGTATACAGTTTTTTTTTGACAACATTGGCTAATTTTTACACAAACAAAATGCATGTCGTGTTTTATTGTTGTGTTGATAAGCGCACCTTATATTATCCACCATGGTTTATTACATCTTGGCTTCACTTATTTTGGCATAGCTTTTCCTCGTGCTGCCAAATCTAGTTTTTCTCAGCTGCCACTTTGCTTATTACCATGGTGAAATTAATAAGGTGCGCGCAAGAAGGAATATGGTTTTTTGTAGGGTTGTGTTTTGACCGTTATATAATCTGCAAAAATATGGTAAGTTACTTCGGTCTTGTCAAAAGTTGTTTACATTTTTGGCCGCCATCATGAATATTTTTGTTTACGTTATGCTTTTTGTTTTTGTATAACCACTATGTTTGTTATGTATACAGCAATTTTTTGACAGCATTGGCTAATTTTTACACAAACAAAATGCATGTCGTTTTTTGTTGTTGCGTTGATAAGCGCACCTTATTAATTCCACCAAGGTTTATTACATCTTGGCTTCACTTATTTTGGCATAGCTTTTTCTCGTGCTGCCAAGTTCTTGTTTTGTCCCGTTGCCACCTGGTTAACTACGCCATGATATCAACGCCTCACATTAAATGTTATGATGTTAAAACTTGATTTTCAAATACCAATTCGGTTTGAGTAAATAATTATTGTTAATATAAATATTCATATGAACATACATACATACACGTTTGTTATATTTTCTGAAATAAATATTGAAAACAATGAAAGAAATTTTTAATTTTTCAGGCTTAAGTTCGTTTTCTCTAAATTTAATTTTTTATAAATTAAATTATTATTTAAATTAGAAATAAAGAAAAATCTAGTGGCTCTTAATACTTGAAACAGACAAAGTTCAACCCTCCGCGCAGTCAAAAAACTTTTTCTTTGTCTGTTTCAAGTATTAAGAGCCACTAGATTTTTCTTTCTTTCTAATTTAACCTTTATGTCAACGGCAACATACCTGGGTATGTTTTGCATTTTGAAAACGCTGTAGCTCTGAACTGGATAATCGGATCGTCTTTAAATTTCGTGATATCCTAGCCAAAACTGTTTAACGCAATAGTCTCTAGTTTGGTTAGGATTGAATAATCCGTTTGGAAGATAAACCCCATTTACAAAGTTGCACCCTTACGTCAACAGCATACATACCTGGGTATGTGCAGTAAAACGCATGCAAATATGATAATATAATTTTAAAGTATTGTTTCTTTTGAGTAAATTTTTATTTTATTATGTTTTATTTTATTATATAATTATTTGTAATTAAAATTATTGTTATTATTATAAAGTTCAAATACATTTATCATATATGTATATACAAATGAAGAATATTGTGTTCATTAGATATTTATATTATTTATTAAAATAATATTTTTTGT
This sequence comes from Lypha dubia, assembly GCA_947311025.1. NCBI lineage: Eukaryota > Metazoa > Arthropoda > Insecta > Diptera > Tachinidae > Lypha > Lypha dubia. The sequence goes on from OX371264.1 coordinate 57,243,754, forward strand.
CATTAGAAAATTTCTATTAATTAGGGTTAATTCAGAACACACAAATAATATCTAAATACTGGATTAAGTATCCGATCGAATACATATATTTTTTATATAAGAAATATTTGCCAAAAGTAAAACAGAATTATGTGGTTTGTATTTGTTTGTAAAGCATGTGGTATATATTTGCTATGCAATATTATTCAAAATATTTCCAAATTTACTCGACGAAATTTGTTCAAAGGATATACTTACATACATATGTAACATTTAGAGACTAGCCGAAACATTCATTAAACATCAATATGAATTTGATGTGTTTTAAGAAAAATTTTTAATTGCCATTTTGTATTAAAACATCTAAAATTATTTTACTTTTTATGAACACTGCAAAAGTTGTATAGAGTACATTTTTAATCCCAATTAAAAAAAATATCCCCAGATTTTGGATATGTCTTTATAGATGGGAGCACTAGTATATAATTTTATTTCTTTATTTCTCACTTTCTTTACAAAACAAATTTTATATCATGGTATAATAAATATGGTAGTCTTGTCCCTAAAACAAATACAACGTCACAAAAACAACAGCCATTTTGTTAGTGTAAAATGTTTGCTGTGTGTCAAAATCAGAGCAACAAAACAATCGCTTCGAAGCCAGACATCGACGCCGCTTTTGTAAATTCGAGCCGCTGCCAACCACATCGGTTTTTCACTGCTTTAACAGGTATTTCGGCTGTTTAAAATGCATTGTTAGGTTTACGTTTCTTAATGTGATATTAGACTTTTCTTTACAGCAGTTTTTTTATTTAATATATAAAATTTCCAAATAAAATTTCTTACTTCACCGGCGGGTTGAAATAAATTTTTAATCAGTTGTCGCTCTGCTGCATACAATTTGACATTTGTAAAACAAAAATATGCATCTACAGCAGGTTGGTCATGTTTAACCTGTAGCATAGTGTTGCCACGATATTAATAACAAAGCCACTTATGTTATATTAATGGCCAATAAATGAGTGGATGATAATGTTTCATTTATTTTTAAAACTCGTTTAAATGAAAAATTTTGTTTTTCATTTCAATATTAAATCAAAATTAAATAGCCAACGTTGTCTATTTAAACTTGGTTTAAGTTATGCAAACTGAACATATGTTTTCGTCTGCTTGTTCTTCTTGTTTGAAAAAAAGCAAATAAAATTTTGTGGCTGCTGACAAGTTGCATAAAATTTTGGCATCTTTTTTCGCTATTACCCTTTTAATCGTTCTGAAAGTTGCTCCTATTCTTTTAAAACATTTCAACAGTTCTTAATTATTCCTATTTATAGCTAAAATAATTTATTTGTTTTCGATTTTTCTTTATTTGCTCTAGTCAGCTGTTTTTTTTGGGAAATTTGTGGGAAATTTTTTATATTACGTAGTGCTACCATATTTTCATCGCAATTAAATAAGAATTTTAAGTTTGACTGAAAAAATGAAAGTATGTTTAAACGAATTTTAAATTTTTATGAAAATTAACTAAAACTATAATTAAATATCCACTCATTTATTGGCCATAAATTAAAATACCGATTATGAATACCAATTTTTAAAAAACTTTTTTTAGTGTAGTGCTGGCAAATTCTACTACTTTTCATTACTCAATAATATTCGATGCTTTTCATTTGGGTACTCAATACTACTCGATACTTTTAACGGATTTTTTGAATTTGTAACAAATAGTTTTTCAAATAGTAGTTTCTTCAAAAATTAAAAATAGATCTTCAACTATTATTGGTTTTGTATGTCTTTATTATTAAATCAAAAATAAATGTAAAGCTAACTTTTAATTCAACGTTAAAAACCTAAGAAATAATTTAATTGTTATCAAAAAAAAATTTAGTTACGCATATAAGGGTTCATTGGAAAATTAATGTTTTGATATGTTTAAAGATTTGAAAATATTTACAAATGCATGAACATACATATGTGCCTGCATGTGTAATACATTGTGTATGTATGTAAAAATTAAAATATAATATTTACATGTATGTATATATACATACATATTTAACTAATATACATTTTTAAGTACATTTAAAATGTAATTTATCACATGTGGTTGTTCTATTTTACTGACAGGTTTACTCGTATTTCGGCGGTTGGTTTAATTTTATACAGTGATGTATTTTTATACACTATTTTAGCCACTCAACTGCTTAAAAATACAACTCTGAAAGTATCGAGTAACTACTTTTGAGTATTGAGTATCCAAAAAAAATGGCAAATACTCGATACTCGGTACCCACTACTCAATACTTTGCCAGCACTATTTTAGTGTTAAAACATGATACTATGACTATAAGGTAGTCTTACAAGCACAGCTGACAATTGTTGTAAACCACTTGTTTTTAATTTTGGGTGTCAAATTTTGATTTTCGTTTATTTATTATTAGAGTTGGGCAAAATCGTTCCATTTGCGGAATCGTTCCGATCGGACCGAAAGATTAAAGGAACTAGGTCGCTCCTTTCGTTCATCGTTCCTGTTGCTTACTTTGGACCTTGATATAATAAACAATGTATGTATATGCACTAACACAACATTAAAAAACTAACAAGAATGATATCAATAATAAAAAGCTTCAAAACATGATTCAGTAAATAGGAATAAATAGATTTTAATTAATGAAACCTGATAAAATATGGAATTTAAATAAAAATATATGTATATATAATAAATTGAATGTGTCATTAATTAAAGTGTGACTGTGAAGGTTTATTCTTATATATATGTGTCTAACATAGTATACGAGCATAAGAAAAATTTATAATAGTGTTGTGGACTTTTTATATATATGTAGATTTTGACGTTTATCAAATATGTATAAATAAATGCTCCGTAATGCGGTTTGCAATTACGGAACGATGAACGATTAAATAGGAATCGCTGGATCAATCCGAACCGTTCCAACAAGGGAATCGTTCCAAGGAACTAGGTCGTTCCGGAACGACACAACTCTATTTATTATATTTAAATTAAATAATTTCGTTTATGAAGAAAATTTTAAAATTTTTGGAAAAGAATACGAAATAATTATGAGTTTGCATTTGTGCAAAATAGGTGTGATATGAAAAAAAGTTTAGAGCTATTGGAAAGGAACCTTTTTTAAAGTTCCCTAAGATGAAATCAAACTAAATTCGTGGGAAGAAGTCGACAGAAAAAATCTCATAGCAAATGTTTTTATTTTCGTTTTTTTTCTTATTTTAATAAATAATTTTTATTAATATTTTTGTCACAGCTTGAAACATACACACATACATATAAATATATAATTTTGACTTCTGAAATCAAATTTTCGACCAACAAAATACATAGAGTTGGTTGTTTTTGTGTTTCTGCATATAACGTATATTCATTGTATCATGGAATACAGTTGCAAAAAACAAAAAAAAAATCGTATTAATAGTTTCATATATGTATTTTTTTTCATTAAAAATTTACAATTTACAAAATATGGATTTTTCGAACTAGTGAATTTATTGGAAGTTATTATAGTGCAGTACACTCGGTGAATATTTTTTTGCACTCTAAAGAGTATACCCGCTAAACTTCTCTATAGATTTTAATGACATTTGGGGGTCGGATTTGGGGCACATTTAGCTATACAACCCCATTTAAATTTATCTAGGATTTTTTTAAGCCGTTTTATAAAATGATTTTTACAAAACATAGTGCAGTACACTCGGTGAATATTTTTTTGCACTCTAAAGAGCATACCCTTTAAACTTCTAAATAGATTTTAATGACAGTTGGGGATCGATTTAGAGCTCTTTAAACTAAATAACTTCATTCAAATTTTTCAGGCACTTTTGTGTAATAAAATTTTATTTATTTTCACTTTTTTTTGGTTGTAGTGTTTATCACAGAACTAACACACTTTTTTGTAAACAACTATTGGTAATAGTGGTGGTTTGTGGGTGGGGAATGTAGTGGAAATGAGATAACATACTTTTTTCTGTCAACATACTTTGATATTAAGGGTGCAAAGATTATTAGTATTTTCTTGTTTTTTAATATTATTTTTTCTACTTTTTTTTATCAACCGTTCAAAAAAGTATGATAACTGGAGTATGTTCACAGCAGTGATGTTATACACTTCTTTAGAAGTCATTACGCAGCACTTAAAAAATCCCTATTTTTCTCTACGCACTCAAAAATTTTTACAAAAATCCCGACAACTTTTAAATTATAATATATCAAACAATGCAAATAAAATCTTTGTGATCTGCGTGATCCATTTCGAGGTGCTCCACTTTTTTTAAGAAAAAAAAAAAAAAAAAAAACACAGAAAATTAAAATTTAATGGAGCATGTTTATTATCATTTGAAAGAACATTCTTTGGCATTTATTTTTTGAAGATTATGTCTATCAAATGTTGGCCGTTGCTACGTCGCAGATAGTCCATCCGTTGAGTCCAATTTTCGATGACTCGTTCGATCATTTCGACTGGTAACTGGGGAATGACACGTGTGATGTTTTCCTCCAAGGCCGGAATCGAAGCGGATTTGTTCGCATAAACTTTAGACTGTACATATCCCAACAGGAAAAAGTCTAACGGTGTGATATCACACGATCTTGGTGGCCAATCGACCGGCCCAAAACATGATATTATATGCTCACCGAAATGTTCTCTCAATAAATCCATTGATTGATGCGATGTGTGGGAAGTGGCGCCGTCTTGCTGAAACCAAATGTCGCCGAGATCACGAGCTTCAATTTCAGGCATCAAATAGTCGGCAATCATGGCACGATAAATGTCGCAATTTACGGTTACGTTCGCACCGGCATCATTTTTAAAGAAATATGGACCGATGATTCCACCGGCCCACAAAACACACCAAACCGTTGTTTTTTCTTGTCTATTTGGTCGAATATTATCCAATAATGAAGGCTGGGTCTCAAAATGGGTGATGGTGTTGCGAATAGTACGCTCAGTTGGCCGATTATGCAGACCATAAGTTGAGCGAAGTGCTCGAAACACATTCCTCACAGAACGTGAATTTTCGTAATAAAGTTGAACGATTTGTAAACGTTGTTCAGGCGTAAGTCTTTCCATTATGAAATGCCAAACAATACTTAACAAAAATAACATGACAGCATGACACGACTCACACGTGATCTGTCAGAAAAAGGCTATTGAAAAAGGTATCTCCACTTGGATCACCCATTATGAACGTTTTATTTAAAGTTGTTATACATGATGAGTTATTAAATCAGTCTTTTTTTATAAATTAAAAACTAAATAAACAAAAATTGAAAAACATAAAAACAAGTGATATACATAAATTCATTTAAAATTACAATTAGTTCATTGGTAAAAAAAGCGTAATATAAAAAATATGTATTTATAATTTTCGAAATATTTTTAAATGAAAATTCATTATTAGTTCCTTTTTTTCCCAATGTAATATCAGGGTTTAAGAACCCCATTTCTCTGAATATTTCTGTTTGAGGGGTAATATTTGCTGTAGTTCTTCCAAGACCAAATTGAAGAAGGTTGCCAAATTAATATATTTTTGCCATATTATTGAAAAGTAATTTTTTCCCTACGGTCATTTTTTTGGAAGAAAATCCCTACGAGCAGGGATTTTTCCCTACATATAACATCACTGGTTCACAGTATGATTTCTTCACGCGAGTGAATATACTCGGACAATTTTACCGGTTTTTATTATACCATGTTTTATATTCATTTGAGAATTTAAAAAAAAAAAAAGATTTACCAGATAATCATAAAAATAAAAAAAAAATTTTGCTAATGTAGTAATTAAATAAATTTTACATTTTCAACATATATGATGCCTTATGTTACGATTCCACTATGAGCAAAACAAGTCGAAACGTTTTCGTTATGCTGTAAATGTTTTCATTTTCGAATTTTCGAAATCAGTTTAACGTTTGTGCTTACATTAGCTTTGCAAAATCTTTGAAAATTAAATGCTCTGCATGTGCTCTGCAAGTAAATTACAAAGCAAACAAAGTTTAACAAAAAATAGTTAAATAAGCTGTGTCAACAACAACGACAAATAGTTAAATAATTTTATTTATAACTTTACTGCGCCATTTTTTATTCACAATAATGGATGACCGAGATATTCATTTGAAATCATTAGAAGCAATGCTACTTATTATTCAGTTACACATTCAAGAAGGTGCTTTTAAGTTGAACACACTTACTATTTATCAAAATTAATTTGAATTGACGTTGTGGCGTAGGCTGTAAGCAATTTGATAGTCAATTTTATTTTCAAGATGCCATCGTTAAGGAAACAATTAAAAATTATTTACAACAGCTCTCATCAGGTGTTTACTTGAAAGAAAAATTGAAAGAAAACTTTAAAACAAAATTGAAATCAAGTTGGTAGTCAATATCCATATGTTTGAGTGTGTTAGTAAAAAAGTGTGAGTGTATTGAATCTTGAAAGACAAACTGATACAAAACTTGAAGGTGTAACCCCATGTAGCAAAACAACTGTTTTGTACAAAACACGTATTTTGGCCCCAAATCACGCATATGAACAGAAGCGTACTATTAATGGTTGAAAATATTGCCAGAACTTATGGTTTTGTGTACAAAAGTTATGTGAAAAATCTTGGTTGTTGACCAAGTATGAGCAAAGTTAAAAAAAAAAACGTCAGAAAAATACCGATTTTTAATGAAAATTCGACTTGTGCGGCCTCGAAACCTCTTCCGCAAAAATTCTCAAAAAGCCTACACGCTTTCGAATTAAGTTTGTGCCCCAAAATTTTTTTTATTTTGACTTTCTAATATGTAAGTATGCACTTGAAAGTTTGATATCCGTTTCCGCTCTCTAATAGATAAGAACTCTCACGATGATCGCTGTTCTGTTCTGTTTTGCATCTTGAAATTTAATTTGATGGTAATTTATCACCTCTTCCTCACTCCCTTATTCATAAACAATTATTAAATTTAATGTTGGTTTAATGTACGAATTTTAGAAGCGGAAACCAAGCTTTATTGTGTACTTCAACTTTAAGAACTTCAGCATACAGAATACAATTTAATACAAATTTTCCAAGATTAGAAAAGAAAAACTTTAGATTGTGATTTTTTTTTAAAAGTTTTATTTCGAATTGCTTTGTATTTGTTTTATTTATTTATTTTTTTTATTTTTTGTTAATATAATTAAGTGAAACTGAAACAATAAGAATAATAATAAAAATTAATACAATTTGTTTATTTTGGGTTAATATTATTATGTATTTCATTTTTTTTTCTTGTTTTTTGGATTTTGTATATTTTTTTCTTCTTGAATTTGGTATTTTATTTATTTCCTTTACTTTTTTTATTTTTTGTTCTTCTTTCTTTCTTTAACATGGCAGTGATGTCTTAATTTTACATAATTTTCCAAATATGTTTATTTCATGTAATTTAGCCTCCTTTATTTTGTTGTTCAATTAATAAATTTAATAAATTAAATTATGTCTATTAAATTGAATGTATGCATTTAATGTTGTTTGTTTAGTTGTTTGTATGTATATGTACTAAATGTAGGCATGTCTTTTGTTTAATAGGATACTCAATAACATGTCAAATTAATTATTGTACATAATTTTTCCTAGTGCATAATTATAATAATTTATTAATCATAATTATAATTTTATAAATTAACTTTATGTTTATATGTATTTATTATTTATAGGTATGCTCTCTAATGCTCAAAGCTGTTTGTCAGTGTGTGTGTCTTCTTTTGCATTCTGTCGTAAAAATGTATTTGTTTATATATACCCTACAAAAATTATTGGAGTACATGGTCCATTTTAGATAAAAGGAATAGTTTTTGGACTACTTCTATGTAATGCAGCCGTGGACCATTTCATGCGTACGCAAACATTTATAGTTAAATACCATTTGTCAACACTAAAAATGTTTGGAGTTAAATTGAAACTGTGGTAGCTCCCCTGTTTAAATTAAAACAAATTCATGGAAGCTTAGAGAAACACAGAAAACTTTTGTTTCAATAGGAATTCAATTTGATAGACTTGTATGATGAGGAATTCTCTGGGTTCTATGCTACCGGCAGTGAGTTCGTAATATACATATGTATGTAGGTATTGAATGATTTCGAAATTAGCCCCTGCGAGTGCTCAATTTAGTAGAAAAATAGAATAGTTTCGAAACTAGTCCCCGTGGGTACCGCTTGGATTAGTAACATGGAGTAGTTTTTGGGTTACGTGGTCCAGCCATGTAAATTGGTCCAGCAATGTAAATTGGACCATGTTTTTCCCATACATTTGGATTAGTTTTGGGCTAGTCCTACTCCATTGTGGAGTAGGCCATACAGGCATGTATGGACTAGTCTCATTTTTTTTAGGGTATCTACATACATTTCGATAACATCTATACAAACACATGCACCGCACACACACAAACTTGCATCTTGATATACAATATTTGTTACTTTTGTTTTTACGATTATTATATTTATACATAAGTATGTATGTATGTATGTATGTATATACATAGTGTATAAAATAATACTTCTATATGAGCCGATCAATGCAAAGAGTTACTGGCCCAAAACACAAAAAAATTTTAAATTAAAGAATTACCAAAAAATATACTTTTACAAATTCTGTTTTATGCTTTCGGGTAGAGTTGTGGGGCTACCGGACGAATCATCATCCATATAATTGAACGAAATGCATCATTTTCAACTAGGTTTTGAAAAAATAAACTGATACATTTACCGTAAATCATTTACATATTTTAGCAATTTGCATGAAAACTATAAAAATATTTATAGTTTTATTAAAAACTAGCTGACCCGGCATATCTTGCTTTGTGCCAACCTATTAATAACACTGCTCAGCAGCAAAATCTTTTTTTAAATAAAACTATGTGGACTATATGGATTTTGATGTAATAAACTGAAATCCGTTTTCGGTTTTTCTTCATCACGTACGGTTTTTTTATGGGCGTGGCAATTTCTTTCCCCTAAATTAGTCAGGTACGAAGACATATTTAAGCCTAACTCGGGAACGACATTCATAAACAAAACACCAAAAGATGCGTAACAAAATTATATTTAATTTAATTCAACAATTACTTGAATGAGTTGTGGGTTAGGCCAATCTTACACTTAACGGCTCATTTCATTTAGTTATATTTTTATACAATAGTTTGTAGATTTTCTATTAAATACAGAAATAATTACAATCTAAAATTAAACTAAGTTATTAAGTGTTAAGACTGAATAGAATATACATAAGGTAAGCTTTCTTAAAGTGAAAGAGAAGAGACAGGTAGAAGAAGAGAGAGATTAATACAAAGGCATTCTATTTTTGTGTCTCTCTCTTCTGCCCCAACTAAAGAAATTAAGATTTTCGTCAGGTATAACCAGTCTAAAGTAATTGTTTTAGAAATGGTTTCTTAAGTGATTGTTTGTATGTTGTTTGTAGATTGTACAGTGGTTTAATAAACATATAATTAAGTAAGTTTTGGCAGTTAACAAGAGAATGCCTAGCAAGTAAAATCTCTATTTGACCTACAATTTTGGCGATTTTTCATAAATATGTTTTATACATACATATGTATGTTTTATTCACAGATATAAATGGGAGTATCTGAGAATGAGAAAAGATTTTTAACAATAGATATTTTTTCTTCATAAGAATTAACAATAAAGCAAATAAACATTAACACGTGGTTTCGCGCAATCTCCCCATATAAATTTTAAATTAAGTTATAAAGAATCTGACCGCACATCCCGGTTATAGCGTGTACATACGTGGATTCCATCGTGATTTTTAGAGAAATTAAAAAATTCTACTCCTAATTTGCAAACATCAATCCCACACAAGGAAATTTGTGTCCCTTTTCCAATTAAATTTGTAAAATATTGAGTGGAGCTAAATTTCAAAATAAATATTCGTATTCGGTGAATATTGGCGCAGATATTCGTATACGCGAATACTAAAATTTCATATAAGTAAGATCACTAGAACTTTCCAAAGAGCAGGTTATCAGTTAGTGTGAATTTTTTTTGTTATGTCTGCATACTCGTAACTCTTATAACTTATGAATCGATTTTCAATGCATTTTTTTTATTTAGTATGAAAGGATTTGCTTGCAGTTGACGGGCAAGTTGTAAGCTGTTCACTTATGGATCGATTTGTGTGAAAAGCATACTTTATGGATCGATTTTCAAATTTCTTTTTATGTTTGAAGGTGTTTCCTTGCGGTCTTTTATAATATACATATTTTTTATTATTAATTTAGAGGGGCAGATTACCATGTAAATCCACCTATTACGAACCGAATTAGAAAGTGTTGGTCCCATAGAAATGTAAATGGTCGCCTGATATATTAATGAATAAATGAATTCATTATTTATGGACCGATTTATTAGGTTTTTCTATTCAAGAAGGAACTATAATCTTTCGTGATTTCGTAAAATATAAATTAGAAATGAATTATGAAAGGTTTTGAACTAAATCAGGGGTGCCTAAAAGTTCCATATGGAAGAGTAAACACCAATACATTTAAAGAAAAACTTATTTTTATTAAATTTTTGTTGTTGTAAAAACCAATATATAGAAAGAAAAAAAAACACTTAATGTCACCTACGCGGTGAATCCTTCTTTTAGATGCGCAATGCCTTCTCGCTCCATTCCATGCTCATATATATTTTACACACGTTGTCAATGCGGGGAACCCCTTCCGCATCTGTTTATTTCGAGAGTGATTCTGAAAGGCCTTATAATCAGTGGCTTTCTTTTACTTTGGAATATGTATAACACAAAAAAAGTGAAATCTCTCTTTCTCTCTTCTCCCTTCTCCCTTCTGAGAGAAGCTAATTTGAAACGTGTTAGAAAAGAAAGTAAATTGATTTAAAAACATTCCTACTCGTAAATAAGGGTTTAATAAGGCCTGAAGTTAGAAGGGTTTTAGAGTTTTTCCGCTGGGTAGTTACTAACATATACATATTTAAAAGATCATCAGTATCTATGAGCAGCGTAAAAACAATTGCGCTTCGAATTGCATTGAATTTTTTTAAAATTTACTCAATTATATGTTTGAGGAAATGATTGTGTCAAGAAAGGTTTCTGTTCGTGTTGTTATGTTTGTACGGGTAACGGTTATTGCTGACTAATATTTTGTTCATTTAAATATTTTAATAATTTTGCTACTATCTTTTTTCCCTTTTGTGTTGTTATCATGTAACTATTCTTTGCTAAAAAAACTATTCCTTCCATTTTTTTGTTAATTTGTTTTGTTTTTTTTTTTTTTTGACTAATATTTACACTAAATTAATTAATTTATATAAATTTGTTATTATTTTTTTTTAAATTTCTTTTCTTAATTAAATTTACTCTAACTATAACAGGGGTAGGGGAGATCTATAATGTAATTATTGTTAAATATAATAATAATAATAATAATAAATATTTAACTACTAACATTTTTGTTGCCTTTTTTAAAGTGAATATGTATGGGTATGCAGTATATATTATTAATTATTATAATTATTTTTGTGTTAATTGTTTTTTGTTTAAATTTATTAATTTTTCTTTTCTTTACTAAATTTACTCAATATTTGTATGAATGTATTTGTATATATGTATATGTTGTCTTATTTTTTGTTTTGTTTTTTTTTTAATTATTTTATTTGACAAAATATTTATTTAAAGTTAGATTATGAATTATTTATGTATGACATCACATTATGTTTATTTCCATGTTTATATATTAGTTGGTTTATTTATTATTTAATATATATGTACTTGATATCATGACCAATTTATCAGTGGGCACAATTTACACAAAAAAAAAAAAAAAATTTTTTTTCTAAGTAAAAAAATAATTAAACAATTAGAAAAATGAATAAATTACAAAGTATAAACTATTCGCATTATATGTAAGGATGTATTTATGTATGTATATGTACTCGTATGTATATATATTTGATTGAACTTAAATTGTACACAAGTTTGTTTAATTAAATTAAAGGAATTATTAGCAATATTAGAGAGGTTTCTTAATTATGTATAAATAGTAGAAAAAATATTTTGAATTTGAGTTTTTTTTTGTTTTGTTTTTTGTTTTTGTTTTTCCTTTTCCTTATCCGTTTTTGCTTGTTTGTTTGTTTGTTTGTTTGTTGGTATTTGTATTTTGCTTTGAAGATAAGATTTTAGATTAAAGAGAGTATGTAAATACTGAGATATTTCTTATTTCTTTCTTTTGTTATTTCTTGATAATTGATGATTTTGGAAAAAAAAGTATAAGCAAGAACAACAACAAATTTACAAATATAATATATTTATATATATATATATATAAGTATGTATATGTATATATCCATATGTATGTATATGTTAAGTAGAAACTGTAAACTGTAGTGTAGTTAGTGATAGAGTTAGATAGAGACAGATATAGGGAGATATTAGAGTAATAACGGTAAATTTTGTTTTGTTTAGAAAAAGCTCTTTAAGAATCCAGCTGGTCCAGCCTATAAAAGAAATAAAATGTTAATAATACGTATTAGTAAAATAATTTAAATTTTTCTTAAATCAATTAGTTAAATAATTTAGATATTAAGAAGAGATGCTGAAGATATCTTCTATAGATTTTCGTCATGTATTAATGGCCCATTAAAAACTTTGGAGTTACATACATACATATATGTAGATACATATGTATATATGTATATTTTAAATTTAATATTGGGAGCAAATGTATTTGATGCCGTATGGGGAAACTTTCACGCTAATACAAGGAGCGAATTTCTATATGATTTTATCTCAATTTTTCGTCCGTCCAGTGGAAATAGCATCTAACTCTGATTAAAAAACATCATGCATGATTAGTTCTGGCTTTTGCATTTATTAATTGCTTTACTTCGAATAAACTTTGAAGGAAAAGTTTCTAAGAAAACTAATATTAATTTTCAGATATTGGCAGCAATTCTCGAATACGAATCGATTAAAGGAAACTAAGGTTCTGTTTCCAAAATACATACCAATGATTTGAGTAGAAAAAATATTTACTTACACTGAGCTACACTGTTTTTTGAAAGTGTCACAACTTTGAGTTGGCATCACTGCTTTATTTGAGCAGCCATTTAACAGCTGATAGTTTCTTTTTGTTTAGGTTGCTTTGAAATTTCATTATAAATCGAGCAACGCGTGCAAATTGTTGAAATTTTAAATTAAAATATTTGTTCTATTCGCCACACAGCGGGCGCTACAATTGATTTACTCAAAGAAACTTTTGATGAAAAATTAATTTCACGTAATGGCCCATTTAATTGGCCACCAAGATTGTGTGATTTAACCCCAATAGATTATTTCCTTTGGGGTTATGTTAAGTCACTTGTCTACGTCGATAAATCAAAAACAAACAATTGAACAGCTGGAAATCAACATTCGGAGAGTTATCGGCGAAATAGGGCCGCAAATGCTGCGAAAAGTTGTTGAAAATTGGTGTTCCAGAATGCGCCTTCTACTTGCCAGCCGTGGCAGAAATCATATTTAAACATTAATTTCATAAAATTTTTGTTCAAATAAAGCCCGTTGCGTTCATATTAAAAATATATTTCCTTGTTTTATTATGATTTAAACTTGTGACACTCTATAAAAAACACCCTATATACATATACATTGAATTTATAAATTTATGTCAGTTTTATAAATATTGTTTTTGTTTTCATGTGGGTTTTTATTTCTTAAAAAAAACAAGGTTACTGTTTCCATATTGCGGACGAATGCTTTGCTTTCAAAAATTTTTTCAAAATAAGTCAGTTTGATTTGATTCGTGGATCATATGAAAACATCACCAATTTTTTTTTATTCAAATAAATTCATTCTTGAGGATACTATTCTAATACTTCCATATTCTTTTTATATCAGAATCATCAGAATTATAAAACAGCATTAATTGTCACATCGTTCATCATAATGTGTAAAAGTTTCATCCAAATATCTTGTGTACTAAACTTTTGAGAGAAAAACAACATTTTCTTTTACTGGAAAAAAAACTGAGTTGTTTTCATACAAATTTTACACTGAAATCACTTGTGCGTCATGTGAAAACAACACATTCAGTATAAGTACTTCTTTTGAGTTATGAAGCTATTGCAACAAAGGCTGGAAATGTCCTTTAAACTCATTAATTCATTATAGCTACCCTTTGCTTTAAAAATATTCGTCTAAACATTTCGGTTTTTATTAATATTTGAACGAAAATATTTCAGATAAATTCTTTCTTTGTTACGAGATGGAATATATTCTTAATCGTATTCGAGCCATTCAGGAATTCGATTACGATTACGATTAAACGTTAATCGATTTGTAATACCAAACGCATTGCGCATAATTTTTATCCTTGCGTGTGCTTAAAAATTTGTCAAGAATGAAAATAATTTAGTCATCACAACACGAATGCGTTTGACATACAATTTAACCCATATTTAAAGAAATGAGGAGTTTCATTGGCATTCAAAAGATTCGCAAAAATATTAAAAATAAAACAAATAAGAGTGAATGAAAAACGTTTCTTATGTTCTTGTTATTGTTGCTGAAAAGGGTGTATAATTAAAATGTCACAAAATGAAATAACTTACATCTTGTTGTTGTTGCTGCTGTGTTTGTGCTTGTTTGACTTTTGCTTGGGCAATCTTTAAGGCTCTGCAATTGAATGCAGGAGAAAGAACAGACATAAATAAATAAATAATAAAAAAAATAAAAGGAAAGAAAGAAAGAAAGAATGTATGAACGTATGTACGTTTGTAATAAATAATTTAAATGTTTTTTTTTTTATTTTGTGACATACTGTTGCAAGTCCATAATTGTCTTTTCCTTGGCATTCTGCTCCTCTTGAGACATCTGTACCAATTTGAGTAATCGTTCTGTTTCAGCTGTTGCCTTCTTGTGTTCTTCTTTGGTGTTTTGCAACTCTTTGATGCAACTATTTAATGAACGGATTGAGTTGAATAAATAATAAATATTTTAGTAAACTTCAGATTTATTTTTCGTATCGCAACTTACGCTTCCAATTGTCTTTGTGTTTCCATGAGTTTTTTATTTAGTTCGCCGGCAGCTGCAGCACCGCCTCCTTGAGCTTGTAGAGATTTTTCTAATTGATCCACTTGATCTTTTCGTTTGCGCAATTGTACATCAAATTCAACCATTTTCTTTTCTTTCTCTTCAATATCTTTGCGTTTAGCTTCGATTTGTTTACGCTGCTCTTCGATAATTTTTCGCTCACTTTCGACTGCTTTGGCTTGATTATCGATTTGATTGCGTATTTCTTCCAGTTGTTTTTGTTGTTGTTCCAATTGTTGTTTTTGTGCTTCGCTAGCGGCAGCAGTCGCTCCTCCCGCTTGGCTAATCTGTTGTATTTGTTGCTGCAGCTGTTGTATTTGTTGTTGGGCAGCTTGTAATTGTTTCGCTTGTTCTTGGTTTGCAACCTTGAATTGAAAACAGCGGAGAAAATGTAATATTTGTATATATTTATATTTTTTGAGTAATTTATTTATACCTGACTCTTTTGCAGCTCTTCAACCAAAATTTCCAACTGCTGCTGAAATTGATCTCTTTGTGTTGTGGCAGCTTGAAGTTCGGCTTTAACTTTTTCCAGTTCTTGGTGGAGTTGTTGCATTTCTTGTGTGTTGGCAGGTGCTTGTTGTTGTTGCTGTTGTTGTTGTTGTTGTTGCTCTTGTTGTTGTTGTGCTTGCTGTTGCAACTGTTGTTGCATTTTCTGCATTTGAGCATGTTGTTCCTTAATATGATGATCCATCATCTGGCGAAAGCATTGTCGGTATTAGTGGTAAGAAAAAAATTAACATTAAGGCAGTTCAGACTATTACGTAACACACTTAGAGGTAGTAAATATTTCGTACGGACTTGTAATTTTAATTTTAAGGTGCTGTTTCCACCTAACGAACGAATGATTTGAGTTAGAAATTTGTCTGGAAATAATTTAAAAAATTGAATGCTTTTCACACAAATTTTGCACTTTACTCATTCGTCCGTCATGTGGAAACAGCATTAAGGCTAAAACTACCAAAAGTGGTGTTACGTATTATATGAATAGCCGCGCTACGAGGAAATATCATACCTGTATACGTTTATGCATCTCTTGGGCAGCCTTATCTGCCATATCGGCCTTGTTCTTTTCAGCCTCTATGACTTTGCGCCATTGTTCTATTTCCTCTCGTGATGCTCCTCCTTGAGCGGCAGCTCCAGCTGCCTGTGTTGCCTTTTCTGATTCCTGCAGTTTCTGTTGTAACATTTGAATTTCTTTTTGCATGGCTTGAATTTCGGCTGGGGCGGCTGGAGCCACGGGTTGGCCATTGCGTAATTTGCGATTCTCTTCTCGGGCATTTTGCAGTTCCGCTTCGGCATTTTGAAGTTCTTTTTGGAAGTTCATAAGGATTTCCTGGCTCTTTTCCAATTGATGCACCAACTGTTCCCTTTCGATGGAAAGCTGTTTGCAATCAGCTTCAAGCTGCTGCATATGTTTTTCAAGCTGTGGGTGAGGTTTTTCCGCCGCTCCATTTCTGGCGGATTGTCTGAGTGTCTCCTTTTCGGCCTCGGCCTTTTCGAGGCGGTCATGAAGACGGCCCAGTTCGCCAGACATACGTTCGAACTCAATACGAGTAGATTCATTGGTTTCCTGCTGCTTGGCCAAATGCATTTGAGCTTTTTCGAGCTCCTTAGCCAAACGCCCTGCTTCCAGTTCGGTAGCATCTCGCGACTGTAATGCCTTTTCCAAACGATCTCGTAAGCGATCGATTTCTTGTCGTTCACCAGCCGACAGCGATGATGTACGTACTGAATCAGCGGGGCTAATGGCAGAGGCTTGTTGTAATCGCAGACGTTCGACTTCCTTTAACAACTTTTCGTGTTTATCTCGTGCTTTCTCTCTTTCAATATGAGCTCGCTCCAATTCACTACGTTGTTTCTCTTGGTTAGCCAATAGTTTGGCCACTTCTCCTTTAGACAGTTCGAGTTGCAAAGAGGTTTCATGCAGTTTGGATTCCATATTTGCAATTTCGTTTTCAATTTTCTCATATTTATCCCTATACTTTTCAAATGTTTCTGACTCGTACTGCGACTTGCCTCGTATTGTTTCGAGTTCCATAAGCGTTTTATCCAGTTTCTCTCGCAGACGTTCATTCTCCTCTTTAAGGCGACGGGTTTCGCGTCCGAAGGTATCAGTATCCTGAAGTTTTCTAAGTTCTGTCTGGCTCTTCTCATAACGATCTCTCATTTTTTCCAGCTCGATAGCATAGTGGGCACATTCGTCTTTGGCAGCTTCAACACTAGCGCTGGCCTTGCTTTGAGCAGCATGAGCTCGTTCCAGCTCATAACTAACCCGCTCCAGCTCTGACTGTAAATGTTCCTTTTCGCCCTGCGTACGACGCAGATCGGTTTGAATTTTATCGTAACGCTCTCTGTGATGTTCAAGTTCACCACGAGCATTATCCTCGCATTCTTTTGCGCGGCTAAGTTGCAGTGCTGCTCTATCACATGCTTCTTGTAGACGAGTACTTTCCTCTTGAAGTTTGCGCAAATCTTCTCTCGCTTTCGACGCTGCCAAAGAGGAACGCTCTGCCTCCACTTCTAAACGGGCACGATCCGCTTCGGCTGTATCACAACGTGATTGAAGGCGATATATTTCATTTTGAGCACGATCATATTTCTCCAACATCTTTTCAAATTCTTTATTTGAAGTATCCTTTTCATCAATAAGTTTCTGACTGGCAAACAGAGCCTTGTCTAGTTTTTCCTTCAGTATTTCTACCTCTGTAACAGCATCATCACGTTCCATCTAGGGTTAGGAGAAACCAAAATAAATATCAGACAATACACACAGATAAAGTGGTTAAGATAGTAAAAGCGAAACTCTAAAAAGGATTATAATAAGAATTTTGTTTAAGCTACAACTAACAAACAGCCAATTGATTGAAGTAATCATGCATGTTTCTTACTTCTTTCGCATTTTTCAGATTTCAAACATGTTATTGAAGGTTTCTGTTCTACATTGTTGTTTGGGGTGACAGAGGTGTATAGAATTACCTGTAGTTTTTGCTGTATATTATACGACTTTTCATAACGTTCTTTGAGTACTTCCAAATCGGTTTGCATGGCTTCTCTATCTCGTGCTGCTTTCTGCAGCAGTGTCTGTGATGACTCTGATCGCTCTTTAAGAGTTTCTAATTCATCAGAGAACTGATCACGTTCCTTCTGGACACGTGCTAGTTGTATCTACATGTGGGTTTTTATTAGATTTTAAATAACAATAGTGTACAACGTTTATTTATACATAATACAACATTCAGGAAATGTTTATTGTATTTTTATAGCAGATATACGAGTATACGAGAAGTAGAAGATTTAGTTAGATAAGATAATTAACAATAATAAATACACACTAGTATGTCAATAGGATATAATGAGACATTTAGGAAATATTTAAGTAGCGCAGGAGAAAAGGATTATAATTGAGGAGAAAGATAAGTGAGATAATGTTTTACATATAGTGATCTACAAGATAGTTGTCTATGAATGTGATTGATATACCCATTATATACGAGTATGTATAGAAGTTTGCAATATATATGTATGTATGTTTTATGGGTAGCGATGATATTTACCTGAACCTTTTCAAGCTTTTCACGAATGCGATCCGTATCTAAAGTTAAAGTTTCTCGTTCTTTTTGAACACGTGCTGCCTGACCCAAGGCCTTGTCCAATTGCGATTGTAAATTATCGTAGTCGTATGTCAATTTTTCCTTCTCCAAAACCAAACGACGATTATCCACACCGGCCTTATCCAGTTTCTCCTGCAAATGATCCACTTCGTTTTGTGCCTTATCTAGAGCATTCTGCAGTTTTTCTTGCTGCAATTGTGCTTTGCCCAAAGTAGCTTGGGTACGCTCCATTTCTTCCTTCATCTTATCCACCTCTGAGAACGCCTATAGAGAAAGATGTTTTGTTTTTGTTTTAAATAATTTCATTATTGCCGTGCCAACCACTTGTTGGTAGTGTGAACATTTACCCGATCCCGATCGGCATGTATACGTGAAATGCCACCTTGTACTTTCTCCAGTTCTTGACGCAAACTTTCCTGTTCGCCTTGGGCATTTTCTAATTTAGCTTTCAGTCTATATACTTCACCTTGGCTCTTTTCCAGTTTCTCCTGCAAGGCAGCCGCTTCTTCGCGTGCTCTCTCAGCATCCGACTGTATATTTCGTGTTCGTGCAACAAACAAGTAAACAAAAAGAGATTTTCAAATTAAGTCTCTTTTACTCAAAAATGGTGTTAATAGTTTTTGTAATAAATGCACAAAGAGGACAGACAGAAAAACGGCTACAAACAAAAGCAATTGAGTGACAATAACATAAATGAAGAATGCATGAACATTAATCTTTTATACACATTTGAATGGCATTAGATTTGAAGTGTTTGTACGAGTATGTTTCTTATATCAGTTGCATGTAGGAAGTTTGAATGCAAGTTAATGTTGTAAATGACATACGAGTACAAAAACAAATGCTCGATGTAAATATATTTTTATATTTATTTATATATTTTTTAAAAATAGAAAACCAACAATATATTACAAAAGTTTAGTGGTGGAAGTGTTAGAAGTGCAGCAATAATAAAAGCAAGAAGACATTAATGTAAAAAGTTAGAAAATTACGAAAAAAGAGAATAAAAGTTTCGATTCTTTACAAGTTTTCGAATTTCAATAATTACAATGTCTAGACGGTTGTGGCATTATGGGGATTAAAAGTATTTCTCAAAAACTAAAGTATTTGTTGTTTAGAGTTCAAAAAACGCTCACTGTAAAAGAATTTATTAAAATTAATGATATTTGAAAGAGATCTATGGTGGCTCAATCTTTCTCACGGGACTAAACTCCAAAAACACTTGGTAATTATTATCGATTATTATTAATCGATCTTATTTAATAATCCGATATTTTGCCACGTCTTTGTGTGACATATAGAGGGACATTTGTTAAATTATTAGTTAATAGTATTATTAAGGCCCACAAATAATTTTTATAAAATACATTTTCAAATTAATCGAATAAAATTATTAGACGAAATAACAATTTTGTAAGCGGCTTTTGAAAAATAAAATAAAATTATTCGACTGATTTTATTATAAATCAAAATTTTCAAATTGAAATTAATCGATTATAAGCATATGCGTTGTTTTAAAAAAAATTTCCGATTTAAAACTACGTACGATTATTCCAAAATAATTTGAAAATATGTTTTTTGTAGACTTATCGTACTGAATTAGTTCGAATAACACTTTTTTTTCTTTCGAATAACTTTTATAATACAATAATGCAGTAAAATTACTGATACAAATATCTTGTCAATTAAAATCAATTTGCTGCATTAATAGAAAAATATTTTATAATAGTAAATATTAAAACAAAAATATTTAATCGATTAAAATTTTTCGAAAAATTATTCGAGTAAAAATATCCGAAAAAATTTCAATTATTTGAGCAAAAACTTAAAAATATTAAAATAAATACAAATGGAATAAATATCTGCTAATAGAATAAATTATTCGATTAACCTACTATCCTAAAACAATACTTGAGCCAATGTTTTTTTTTTTTGAGAACTAGTATGAAACGGACAAATATTATTCGAATACGTCTTAAATTAAAATTTTAAATAAATGATTTTTCGATTAATTAGATTATTCGAATAAAATCATTTTATTATTAGTTTTAGGATTCCAAATCTTTTGATGGGCAAAACGTTGCAATATATTTACATTTAATTCATGCTGTTTGTGTCGATTCGATATATTGACCGTGTTAGAAACGTATCCCTTTCACGGGTTCTCGAAAATTTGTATGGATTTGTGTAATAACTTGATCCTAAAAAATTATTACCGCACACTTAGCCACCAGTGTGATTATTAGGACATTCAATTAGTTTGGGTTTTATTTTAATCGTTTAATCGCTCGATTAATTAATCTAATTAATTAAGTTAATTAAAGACAGAGAGTTAGTTATTCGATAAAAATGTGCTTGATCGAGATCGATGTTCAAAAAAATTCAAACATAAAGACATGGCTGACAACAGAACTGATTCACATATTAATCATTGATGTTAATGTTTTAATGTTAATTTAATCTAATTGGCGCAAAAATTAAAAATTTAAGTGCTTGAATTTTCGTTTTATTCAAATACACATGATTTTAACGATTCATTTAAAATTTCAAAATGATTGTATTGATTTTAAGCTAAAGATGACAGCATTGAATAAATTGATGGCGTTAATTTTAATTAGCGGTAAATGTTTCAAATAAAAAAGAATACAAAAAGGCTGAAATATCTTACGTATGTGTGCTGTTATTGTTTGTACATGTATGTATGTATTTAATAATGTATGTATATGTATTAGAGTATCTATATGCTTGTTACGAAAAATAAATTAAGAAACTTTAATTTTAGTATGAACTTGAAACGTTGGAATGATGATTTTTCAAATTTACAAGATTTTCAAATGTTTCAGATTTAAATGATTTTCTTTATTTTTTTTTTAATTTAACGAAACGAATTGGTTATATTTTTTTTTTTGCATTTTATATTATGAAGTATTGAATATTAATTAAGTGTGTTGATGGGTTTCGTTGGAAACAATTACTCACAAAACTTTTATCTGTTTCACCCTATTACGAAGAACATAAGAATGCAAGCAATAGATATAATAGATAATTGAGATTTCATATTTGTTGTATTTGTATTTGTTTTAACGTATTCGACAGGTTGAATAATAATAATTAAAATATTTAAAGTTATTGTTGAAATTAAAAAAAAAAAAAATCAAGAAAGAAAATGTGTTAAATTCAAAACAAATAAACTGTGTTAGTATTTGTTTATCGTATTCTTATTGTTAGTGTACATTCAAAGTGCACAGTGGAACATTTTGCAGCCTAAAGTTACACTCCAGTTCACTTATTTAAAGGCACTAAAAATTCCATATTCAGCAGCCTGTATCTTTTGCAATTTTTAACCGATTGCAGAACTGAAAAAAATATCACATTTTTATAAATTGCCCGAAAAAATTTTTTTAGTTAAGAAACCACTATTGTCATGATATTTTTTTATATCTAAAGATGTCTAGCTTCCATATCCATTTTAAAATTCTGCAATCGGCTAAAAATTGCAAAATATAGAGTCTGCTGAATATGAAATTTTTAGTGCCTTTAAATAAGTGAACCGGAGTGTATATGCCTTTGAATATCTCAAGATCAAGATATTGTTTGTCGCAAACTCCGATTAACCATAACAGTTGTGAAAAATTTTTGAGATTTGAATTTTTAGGCCATTTTCAATTAATTTTAATGAAATTCCTACTTAATCAAGAAAAGAAAAAAAAAGTTCAACATAATTTTGAAGTTAGAAACTTTCGATTTTTTTTCAACTCGAGATGGCTAATTTTTCCACAATGTTTATCCGTGCAGACAATAGGAGTCATCTGAAAGCTTAGCTCTAACCCCAATTGAAACTCTAAGTGACATTGAGTTTTAAACACAACCAGCTCAGAAATTGTATCTAAATATATAATTATTTATGTTGCCAAAAGTCCCACTGTGCAGTGCAAAATCATATATATATAATTTATATTGTTTTATAAAGAAGCAGCTTATGTCAAAAATTTTCCTCATTTATTAAATAATTAAAAACAAATTACATAAATAAAAACTATTTCAACAGATTTTCAGTAGTGTTCAAAAGATTAGCGCTGGTTGGCTATTTGACTAGAAAATGCCTATTCTCCGTTTATACATTTTAATAGCTTAAACATCGTTTAAATCTTAATTAGCATGTCACTTATTAATTCATATATTTTCATCATATTAATTTTTTGAATATTGTGATAAAAATGTTGAAAAGAAACCATATTGTACCTAAAACGAGTATTATGCTTTCAAAATGACAACATGTAAATGTATTCAGATAAATGATGGTGGATATCGAAGAAAATTCTGAATAACGAACAATACGATTGTGATAAAAGAGCATATTCGTGCTGATATTACGAACGATCAGGAATAATGGAAGTGAAGAATGAAAGGCCGATAAAAAATTCGAAACCGTGTTAAATATGAACAGCTTCTGTCTGATATTTCTTACCGAAATTATTTGGAGATTCTAGTCACAGAAAAAAAAAATACCATAGAAAATTTCTTATACAACAGTCATACAACAACCAAAACTACAATTATTAAATGAGAAAAAAAAAAATACCTTCCATTGAGCTAAATCAATTTACTCAACTCTCTCATCTCTTTTCCTATAATTCTTCCACATCTTAGTACGAGTATATATATAAATGTCCTTCTCTTTCCACCCAAATGCGTAAAACACATGTATGTATGTATGTGTTCCTTGTTTTTTGTTTGGCTTTAACTTACATGCATGAGTAATACATGTAAATGTATTAGTAGCAGGAACTTTAAACGGTTATAGCTCCTAAAATACTGAACCCACAAGAAGCCACATTACCTTGTTCACTTCTGTGAAAAAATATCTTTAATTTGTTAGAAGTCTTGTAAGAATCGGTTGTCTAATGGGTGCATAAAGGGCAACACAAAAAAAGCAATTGTCTATTAATTATATAGATAACTGTTTTAAAAGATAGTGTTTTACTACTGAAGTTTCTTGAGATATTAAGAAAATTTTTAATTTCAAATTTGAATAACTTATTGATGTTTCAAATTATAATTGAAGATTCCATAAATAATAGGACTACAAAAAAAAAAAAAAAAATAAGAAAATATTTCTAGTGTTTGTCGAATTTATGCTGTACTAGCTTTTACCCGACACTTCGTTTACACAACATAAAGTTTTTAAAATTTTCCGAAAAGAAAATAAGTACCAAAAATTATAAATTGTAAAAATTACCGGCTTTTCAGCATATACTTTCCAGAAAGTACACTTTATGTTAAGGTATAAACAAATTGACAAAGAAATATAAACTGCAAAAAATACCAATTTGTCCGATTTATACCCCTGGAACTATATGTATTTTAATCTGGGTCATATGCAATCTATTTACAAAGCTTTATCCAAATCCAGTAAGCGATTTCCCAACACATAAACGTGCAATATTTCTCACTTATAATATTTGTAGGATTTAGTCCGAAGCTAATGTAAACAATATATTTAGTCGAATATTTTCACATACTCGTATACTCGTACATATGTTATTTTAACCAAAAATTGGTTTTATCTGATATGTACTTCTAGTATACATACATACATACTTCCAAAATATTCAATATTCATTTTATGTAGCAAATAAAACAGAATATTTTTTACAGCAATATTTTTTGTTGCAAACAATATAAACGTATTTGTAGTATATTTCGTAGTAAACATTTTGAAGTTACTAAATTTATTCAAGAAATATATATTTTTGTAGTATCATAATATTTGATCTACTTTTTTATAACATAGTTTTTCCAAAATATTTCCATTTCTGATAGCCAGAGAAATACAAGAATGAAAAAGACATATTCGGTAGCAAACAAAATAGAAATATTTTCATAAAAATATTTTGCTGAGAAAAAATTTTTTCGAAATACATACTTTACAATATATACATATGAATTTCATATATACATACATCTACCTAAGAAAAATGGAAAATAAAGTACATATGTCTGAAAATTAGGAATATAAACTACTCAAAAATATGGCAGTTCATTGCTTTTGAAATGGTTTCAGTTCCGTATTTATATTCCGATCATTTTTGTTTTACAGTCTTCAGATTTCGTTTATTTTGCATATCGATTTTATACTGATAAACTTTTTTAAAACCACATGCGTTTTTTTTTAAATTGTTTTACTAGCAAGGCTCACATCAAGCGTTTTTATTTTGCATACAAAGCTTATGTGGTAAGATATTTTTCTGTCGCTCCTAAAAGTGTGCACTTTTTTGTTTGTTTACCATAAATGAAGTTAGTACATACAAAAATCAATTTGTTTTTTAAAAGTGATTTAATTACAGTCAAATCCCGATAATTCGTAATGGCAAGGGACCGGCCATTTCTTACGAATTAGGGGGTTTTCGATTTAGCGGGATTTCGATTTAACGGGGTTAAAATAAAATAAATACGAATTAACGGGGTTTTACTAAAACGATAAAAAAACATAAAAACAATTGTTTTTGAAGGATTGAAGTAAGAGTCGATGGAGCAATTTCAAATCGCTCAGCAACGTCTATTTTTTTCTCTCCATTGTCAGTGGCTGCAAAAATTTGTTGTTTTTGTAACACCGACAGAGTTTTATGCGTGCGCTTTGACATTTTTCTTTATTATTCATGTAACAAACTGATCTTAAAAGAATAAACACACACACAAGCAAAAACCCTCGCAAAAAAAAAAAAACAAATAGGGGTAAACAAAAAATCATTCTTTCTATGTTTCTGTTGTTTTTATTACGAATTATAAGTGGTAGTTAGCACACAATTACGATTTATAAGAGGTAAAGAAGATTTTATTTAAAAAAAAAATTACGAATTAGCGAGGGGACCAAAACGTATTGAAATTTTACGAATTAACGAGATTTTTTCAAGGGACCGACAGTTTATTACGAATTATCGGGAATTACGATTTATCGGGGTACGAATTATCAGGATTTGACTGTACAAACAAAAGTTTAGTTTTTCGTTTTCTAAAGACTCAAAAGATCACTTTCGATGGCAATTGAAGTTTGTTATATGACTGATAATTCGTATAGTTTTATTTTTATTCGACTAGGTGTATTCGAATACTTTGATTCGCCTTCCAAAACGGAGTGTTTAAAGTAATCGACTGTTAAAAGTTAATTCTTTCACAGTTTTCCGCATGCAATAAGCAGTGAGGGATTTGAGGCACAATTGTGCCTTTTTCTGCACTATTAGATGGTCCGTAGTACCGGACCATTTTAAGGCAAATCAAGGGAAACACAAAATAGTACTGAATAGCTATTTTGGCAAAATATGAGCAAAGGTATGAAAAAATATAAATTATTTATAACATCGGTCTTTTCACAAATCAATATAATACACAGTCAACATCATGTTCATTTCATTATAAAACCGATTTTGGTAAAACTTTAGATAATTATTCACATAAATTAACGAGCTATAGTTTAGTATTTCGGGAGATATAAGCGTTTAAATTTGCTACTAATAAATGAAGGCGTATTATTAATGCATGCAAATTAATTTTGCAAAGGAAATAACAATAAAGTTATGCGATTTTTGTTGGAATGTGGAAGAATGGTAGGAGTGATATAGAAACAAAATATAAGAGAGCTCAATAAAATGATTTGGAAGGTATGTGTTTTTTCCATTTAAATGTTTTATTTTTATATATTCGAATTCATCCAAATGTACAATTAGGGCTTGGCCCACGATATCGAACGATGTCGATCGCTGTATCTCTAGACTAACTTGCGTTCCACTAATAACGGATTTTATTTAACTTATTATTTGTTTAGAGGCACATAAGCTAAACAAATAAATAAAATGGGTATTTAGAATGTCGTAAATCGATTGCTTTTCGTCTACAATTTCAGCATTATCGATCGATCAACATCGTGTGGCGAGCCGTTAATATTATGTGACAGTTTTTTAAGAAATTTTTCAAGAGTTTGCGATAATTTCTTTATGAACATTAAAAAAAAAACTATTTACATCGAGAATACGGACGATTGTGTCCTCCGCTGGCTATTACAGTACTTATAAATCCGGCTTTCCTATTAATCGTGCAAATCTTTTTGACTTGGAACATGTGTAATAATAGATTTCCTATTCCGCTTCATTATACGAATGTACAAAATGGCGTAGGAACCTTTTTAGCTCCCTTCTAAAACTAATTAAAGATGTAAACTTTTAAAAAGTTATATATTTTTTTGCTATTCTTTTATAAAATCACCCGTTAGAACAATGTTATTTTGAAAAAAAAAAAAAATATACTCGTATATAAAACAATAATTTTGTTGAACAGCCGCGCAACTGCATTTTAAAATCTAAAATTATTTTAATTAAAATAAATAGGAGAAAATAATTTTTTTTTGACAGAAGCTGTACTTTATTTTGTTATAATGTATAAATTTATATTGATCCTATTGATTGATATCGTGGTGTTGTATTGATCTGACGTGTACTGAAATTTGAAAGAGTTCATGTGATGTGTGTTTCATTTTTAATTATTATATTTAGTGTATCTAAAATAATTTTGATTTCTTGATTTAGTGAGCGTATTGGATATAGTACATACATATTTCAAATAAATTACATTATAATGCTTTGCTTTGGAAATCATAACAAGAAGCACATGTATTGCAATTCAATTGTTATTTATAAAATATTATTCTATGAATTTCTCTTCCAAATAAATTACAAATATTTTCCAATCTAATCATATCATATTAACACCACTTTCAAGTCTTAACAAAAAAATACTGTTCAGATCAGATTTACGAGTAATTAATTGATACATTCAAATTTATGTTAAGAAAATTATGATAAAAATATCAAAAATCAAAAAAACAAACAAATAAATCCAAAGAAAACTCAAAAATCAAAATAGAAAAAAAAAATAGTATGAAGCAATTGATGGTGACAATGAACAGTCTTTTGGTACCTGAGTTACTCTCAGCTCGGCTTGGGTACGTCTCAGTTCAGCAGCTGCTTTATCAGCGCGTTCTTGTGCTCGATCCAGCTCTTGGGAAGTTGTTAAAGTTGTGCGACCAAATGTTGTCTATTGTTTGAGATTGAATTTGGAGAATTTCTTTTATTAGTTTTCAATTTAAAAAAAAAACATCTTTCAAGTTATTTGATATGTAAACTATTTTAAGTAAAGAATTGCAATTGATCAGAAGAAAACGTTAGAAAAATATACAAAAAAAAAGAGAAAAAAAATAATTCCAGCAGGAAAATAAATCAAATGCGTGTGTGGAAAAAAAGTGATGCGCTGTAAGACGAGTTTGTAGAGAATTTAATGTAGAAAATATACCAATAAAACTTTAAATACGAATAATTTCTTTAGACAAATTCGCCTTTTGTTTTTGACTATTGACTTATACAACAGCAGACTGTATAAGTATCCAATAATTGCAGATTTGTATAAAAATGGTAACTTCAAAGAAATCAAGACGTTGAACAAAAAATACACACATATTTTTTATTTATATAAAATTTTTTTTAGTGCATTAACGCTTTAAATTTGTTTGACAAACACAAAAACAAAAAAAAAAAATAGTATTTAACAAAAATTTGTTGTTGTAATTTGTATATGTATATAATTATGGGATAACATTATATACATAAATACATATTTCATTTACAAACTACTAGAATCGCCTCTAGTTTCTAATACAACTTACCGATATTTTTCCAGATTCATGTAATAATTTCTGAACCGACTGTAAGGCGTTAAGAAAGTGCTTTTAGTTACAAGTTTACCGAGCGTATATTTTTTTTGTTTTGTATATTATTTATGTGACTTATAGTATATTTAATTTCATTTACTTATTATTATATTTATTATCTTGTGTACAATTACGCTCAAGTCTCTTAGTTGGATTTAGGTTTTATTTTATGCCACATATTTTTTACTCGCCAATAGAAATAACATTAAATATTAAATGGGTAGTGCTTTTGCAGAGTTGAGTGAACTTTCTTATGATGTTTTGCAAGAAGTCTGAAATAGGTGTTGTGAAATCTAGAATTCGATATCGAACCACAAAAAAAAAAAAAAAAAAAATACAGAAGCTTTAGTCCAGAAATTAATATCAGTATACGAGTACATACACTGGCCTCCTTAAAGTACGTTGTACAGTTGACTTCTTTTCGGAAAAAATTTCGTATTTAATACGGTAATACCTGATTTTCAATTCAAAAAAAAGCTACTCAAAACGTGAAATAACTTGAATACATACTTTGAAAAAGTTTCTGCTCTCCCGAAATGAGAACTAAAAATATAATAGGGAACACAAAAACTAGAAAATAAAATCTAATCAACTGAGTCGGTTGTTGTTCTAATCAAAGCATGTATGGCTGTGTCAATTGATTAGTTTGGCAGTTGTCGAGTTGGTTGAAGAAAAATCAAAAGATTTTGAT
Source organism: Lypha dubia (assembly GCA_947311025.1). Lineage (NCBI taxonomy): Eukaryota > Metazoa > Arthropoda > Insecta > Diptera > Tachinidae > Lypha > Lypha dubia. Next base: position 57,272,904 of record OX371264.1, read on the forward strand.
TTTTCAAGTTGGCTAGCAAGTCTTTTAATTCGATTGTGCTGTGTGTGCTCGAGTCTCTTGATAAGCTGTCAAAATTTATGTGTATAGATTAATGAAATAATACAGGTGGTATTGTTAGGGCAACAAATACATACAAGTCGAGAAATTTTTGACATAAGGCTGGATAAAAATGCTAGAGCAAATTGACAGTTGAATGAAAATCTTTCAATTCAGTTTATGAAGTGTGCGGCCAAGAATCAATTCAATTGAAAGACTCAAGTGACAATTGAATTGAAACGTGTATGGGACGCATAAGATATAAAAAAGTCTTTTTTGAACCAACATTCAGGAATGTGTATGAAGTTAAATTTTAAAATATAAACCCCTAGAATTTAACAGAGCTCTGTTCGCAGGTTAACAGTGCTCTGTAGACATATAAAAATCATAGCGAGTACACTAAAAACTTATTTTTTTTAAGAAGGAATCAATGTGGGTGGAAAAAAATCATTGGGTTTTGTGGACGAAGTGGTCCTCTAACAGTTTGAGTTTTACCGAGATATACTCAAAGCCGAAAAACGGGACTGATCTGGAATTAATTAAATCCTGTTCATGCCATGACACGTAACCTCGTGTAGACACATCGATATAAATAGGTTTGTGAACTTAACGATACGACTATTGTTCTAAATCAGCGTACGAGGTAACAAATCCAAATAAATAAAGTATTTTTTGGAAACTAGATTCTAAGTGTGCAAGTTCAAAGTTCGTACACATGAAAATATAATAAATAAAAATTAGGTTTCTTGAAAATCGATCAATTGTAAATTTTTGTTTACAACTCTGTTATCAAGCGTTTTTTTTGTGCTAATTTTAGATCAATCAGTGTTGAAGCGTCACTGGTGTTTTATTGTCATGTTGTCTGCCCTCCAGGGAAATTATAAAAATGTATGACTTTTTATCTTAATGCACTTTGTTCGAAAACTTTTGTCTAAGAATTCTTTGTTTATAATAGTGGGCGTATAATAGCTCTACCCATTTTATTAGTTTAAAAAAACTTAAAATTTATATCTAAATTTTAATGCTTTACTTACTTGAACGTAACTGTACGCAATATTATATGTAGCATACTTTATGGGGCGCTCAATTCAATTCATTCTTATACATACACAAATATCTATAAATATTTTTAAAAACTAGAAAGGGGCGATTACTAGCTGGTTTGCAGTTGTTATTTTAACTTCAAATTTTCATATCATTTCAGTTTCAACTCTCGTAGTGAACAGACGCGTTTTTATAATCGTCGCAACTGAATATAAAAAAAATATAAAAGAAAAAAAATTTTCAAGTCACAAAAAAATATAAAAAAAACAAAACATTTATTGCACAGTTATTTTACTGGTTTTATTTTATTTTTTGCTTGTGTACAATACACATAAATATTTGCATACACAAACTAATAGAAGTGAAAATAAAAAAAAAGAGAACTCTGATGAGTTCATCTTCTGATAAAAACAACAATAATCCTACAAGCAGTAGGAATGTACAATACATAACTTTAGTTGCTGATGACGACAATAAAAAAAATGAATTAAACAAAAACCTGAATTTAACAGAAAACACAAATACTCGTGCGCGATCATTATCTCTCAACATGTTAAATAGTGATCAAGAAGCAACAACAATTGCACCCATCAGCAAACTTGTCAGCTTAGCTGTACAAACAAACAAACAAACAATAAGTAACAAGGTGACCAACGTGCACAAAATGGTAGATGCGGTGAGTACATTAAATGATAATAAAATTCAAACAGGAATGGACAGATACATAACCGTGTTAAAAAGGGGAAGAAGTCCAAAATCAGCTCAAATAGCTTCAACAGCGAAAGTTCCCAGAGATGAAAAAAACAAAATAAAAAATTCCGAAAATCGTTTCGCGATCTTATCAGAACAAGACAATGAAGACACAACTACAACAAGGTCGAGTAAACCTCCACCGATATATTTAAGAGAGCAGAACTCTAGTTTTTTGGTAAAAAGCCTTATCTCCTTAATTGGAGAAAATAAGTTCTATGTAACTCCAATTAAGCGCGGAAATATTAACGAAACAAAAATCCAGGTAGTGCAAGAAAGTCATTACCGAAAAATAGTTTCTGACCTTGAGTCAAAAAACAAAAATTTTTATACGTACCAATTAAAGAGTGCTAAAGGTCTAACCGTCGTAATAAAAGGTATAGACTCTAGTGTGGATCCAGAAGAGGTAAAGTCTGGTCTTGAAGATAATGGCTTCAAAGTGAAAAATGTTTCAAACATTAAAAACAGGGAAAAAATCCCCCAACCTATTTTTAGAGTCGAGCTACAGCCAGGCGACATGAAAATTAAAAAAAATGAATCGCACCCAATCTATAGCTTAAAATACTTGTTGCATCGAAGAGTTACCGTTGAGATGCCACATAAAAAAACTGGACCTATCCAATGCATGAACTGTCAAGAATTTGGCCATACCAAAACTTATTGCAAGTTGCCTACCGTTTGCGTTGTTTGTGGCGAGTTACACAGTACCGCTAACTGTGACAAAATAAAAGGTGATACCAAAGCAAAAAAATGTAGTAATTGCGGCGGAAACCACACTGCCAACTATAGGGGCTGCCCTCTTTATTCTCTTTTTAAAAATTCGTCGAACAGAAAAACAAATGCTACTCCCGCTCAGCCCAACACTCCTTTAAACTACCCACAGTTACCTCAACCGTCGTCTAGCCATAATCAATACTCAAATGTTTTAAAGTCTAACACGACTCTTACTCAACAAAAACCTAATAGTCAATTTTCATACGCTAATATTTTAAAGAGTAACCAGATTCCGGCGCAAAAAACTGTACCAGTAAATGAAGAATCAGGGCATAATTTTAGTCGTATTGAAGCCTCAATAGAGATCCTTATACAAACAGTAAATACATTCACTCTCAACATGTCCTGTATGATGCAGGAAATGTTGAAAATGCAGTCTACCTTGTTGCAGGCTGTATTGAACAAACCATGAACTTAAGAATCTGTTTTTGGAACGCAAACGGCATCTGCCAACATAAAAATGAAATTGAATATTTTCTTCTGGATAAACAAATCGATGTTATGCTTATCTCAGAAACTCACTTGACGTCCCGAAGCTATTTTCGAATTAGTGGATATAATTTCTACGACACCAAGGATCCTCAAGGTAGAGCTTGTGGTGGCTCTGGAATCCTAATAAAAACTCGAATAAAACACTACCTACTAAATGACCTTCGTGAAGAATATCTTCAAGCAACGAACATCTGCATTGAAAATTTTTATCAAAAGCTTGTGATATCATCTGTTTATTCTCCTCCCAGGTTTTCAATTTCAGAGAGTCAATATACCGCATTTTATACAACACTGGGGTCCCGTTTTCTAGCAGCTGGTGACTACAATGCTAAACACACATTTTGGGGCTCACGTTTAATCAGTCCTAAGGGTCGTGTTTTGTTTGACACAATTTCAAAAATGGGTTTGAATGTAGTTTCAAGTGGTCAGCCAACATATTGGCCAACGGATCGTCAAAAAATTCCTGATGTTATCGACTTTGGGATTATGAAAGGCGTGCCCAGCGAAATGATTGAAGTAGAAGCGTCTTTGGATTTGTCTTCAGATCACTCGCCTACTATTATCACTATTTACTCACACACAACTGCAACACATACATGTGATTTACCGCTGACACCTGCACGTATTAACTGGCTGAAATACAAAAAATATTTGAGTGCTCATTGCACGGAAAATATGCCATTGAGAACACCTGCTGACATAGAAAACTCTATTAGGTTGTTTGAAGCACATGCTAAACAAGCTGCTCTTAATGCTTCTTCAATTCAACCAAATCAACAAGCGAGATTTAACAATATTTTTTGTGCAGACATAGAAAGGCTATTGACTGAAAAACGGAGAGCTCGACGAGAATGGCAACGTTACAGATCGCCTCAGCTAAAATTACGGCTTAAGGAGTGTACCAAACAGCTAAGAAAAGTTTTACAATCACAAAAAACAGCTTCGCTGCAAAAATTTCTGCAAGAACTCGATGCAACACCATCAACAGATTATTCGCTGTGGCGTGCAGCCAGAGGACTTAAAAGGCCAGTGATTTGCAAACCACCATTACGAGCCTCTAATGGTGACTGGGCAAGAACTGATGCTGAAAAAGGTGATCTATTTGTCAAGCACCTAGAAAAAGTATTTACCCCGAATATTTCTGCTGATATTGTTGAACTGCCACCAGTCGTCTCTTTACCAGAAATACCACTAAGATTTAGCATTGTGGAGATTGAAAAGGCCATTACTAGTCTTAACACCAAAAAAGCCCCAGGTGTCGACAAAATAAGCAACAAAATGCTTCAACAACTGCCTTATATTGCAAAAAGAATTATACTATTCATTTTTAATAGTATTCTACGGCTGCAATACTATCCTGCAGAATGGAAGGTTTCGATGATTATTATGATACCAAAGCCCGCCAAGGATCATACGAAGGTTGAATCCTATCGGCCTATTAGTTTATTGCCCAACATTTCAAAACTATTTGAAAAGCTGTATATGAGCAAGCTGATGCCTATAGTGACTAGAAGTGGATGCATTCCAGATCATCAATTCGGTTTTCGCAGACAACATAGCACAATTGAACAAACTCACAGACTTGTGAATGTTATTAGAGACACTTTCGAAAAGAAGAAATATTGCTCTGCGCTCTTTATAGATGTTTCTCAAGCTTTCGATAAAGTATGGCACGAAGGTCTTATACATAAATTAACGCAAAATCTACCCGCAAATATTGTTAGGCTTTTAATAAGCTACCTAATTGAACGAAAATTTGTAGTTAGAGAAGGCAATTTTTTAAGCCCACCGCAGTCGATCGAAGCCGGAGTTCCCCAAGGCAGTATCTTCGGTCCATTACTTTATTTAATATATGCCTCTGACTTACCGTTAAGCAGTAACATTCACACGTCAACATTTGCTGACGATACAGCTTTTCTAAGCGTTCACGAAAATCCTGTAGAAGCTTCCCGCAATTTACAAGAATATATATCCAAACTGGAAAAATGGCTCAAACAATGGCGTATTAAAGTTAACGAGCAGAAATGTGTACACGTCACTTTTACGTTGCGAAGGGAAACATGCCCGCCTATACAAATCAACACCGAGACTATTCCGCAACATACTGTAGTCAAATATCTAGGCGTTCACCTTGACCGCCGTTTAACATGGAAATCGCATATAGACGCAAAGTTGATGCAAATGAAATTAAAAGCAGCCCAAATGAATTGGCTTATGGGTAGAAATTCAATACTGAGCCTAGACTGTAAACTTCTACTATACAACGCGATCCTGAAACCAATATGGTGCTATGGAATCCAGCTATGGGGCACTGCCTCAGCATCGAATGTAGAAAAAATTCAGAGGCGACAAAATAAAATTCTACGTACAATAACTGCAGCCCCCTGGTATGTCAGAAACCATAGAATTCATAAAGATCTAGACGTTCCGTTGGTAAAGACAGTATTTTCGAAACACGCGAAAAAATACATTAAAAAACTTGAGTTGCACCCAAACCCACTTGCGCGCAATATTCTTCATTATAGAGGCCACACCCGGCTGAAAAGAAGGGATACTCTTTTTCTCAGCCGTCCACGAGAGATGTAAATCAACAAAAATTAACCGTTGAAATTAAAAATTTTGTTTAGCATTGGCTAAACCTATATTTAATATTTTTTAGATTTAAGATTTGAAAAACTTATTGATAATTTAATTAATAATTAAAGATTCAATAAATAATAAAATTATCAAAAAAAAAAAAAAAAAAAAAAAAAAAAAATTTTCATATATGTTTTGTTAGTTAGTGTAATTGGAAATTTTATGTTTAACAATATTTTCATTCAATAAATGTGTGTAATTTTTTCTTGTTTTTATTAAATCAAAACCTTTTGTTGCAAGAATTATTGGCAGTGTTTTAAAATATGTATCAAGATATATTTCTAAGATAATAATTATGATAATAATTTTTCAAATATTTTATTTTAATTTGTTTTATTTTTACTAAAAGCTTAACTAAACTTATGTACATACAAATACAGATACGTCAACTAAGAGATGAAAAGATAGATAAAGAACTTATTTATACAGAAAAACAGAGAGAGAGAGAAACACAAAGAGAAATGATTCAAGTGCAACAAGAACAACAAATCTTGTATAATTTTTCTTTAGTGTTTGATTGTGTGTGAAAATTTCTAAATGTTAATTCACACACACATATACATACATAATTAATAACAAACAACTACTCATGTCTCTATACGTACTAACATATTTACAGTTATAATAATAAAAGGAAATGAAAGTGCAGTTTTTTTTTGTTAGTAGTGGGAGATTAAATTGAATTGATTTAGTTTTTTTTTAGAAAGGACACATGGTGATGTTAAAGGTTTTTCGGGGGGTTTCAGGTTAATCGAATTAACTAAAATAACTAACAAATCAACTAGCTATTCCCTGCTGGCAATTTGAGTGAGTTGAAATTTAAAAAAAAAAACTTCAATAAAAATAACAAATACTTAAGTTAAAGAAATATGAAATAATATTTTTAAATAAAAAATTATATAATCATGTCTTACTTTATGTAGTGTGGTTTGTTCATCTAGCTGCATCTAATATTATTAAATGGTGGTAGTAGGAGTAGTAGTAGTAGTAGTAGTAGTAGTAGTAGTAGTAGTAGTAGTAGTAGTAATAGTAGTATTATTTTATTAGATGGAATATAGGTAGTCGATAGTTAAAATGAGGTGTTCATGTAAAAAAAAAGTTAAAAAAAAAAATAAAAACAAATAAATAATTGTATATTGGTTTTTTCATACATTTCTTATTAGTTTTTTTTAAATTAATTTTCATAAATTTAATTGGGGGATTTTTAAACATTTACAAATATTTATTATTTATATTTTATATGTTTGTATGTTTATATTTTACTTGTTAAATCAAAAATACAACATCTATGTATGTATGATATTTTTGATTCTAAACGAAAATAAATCAAAATGAAAGTAAAATAATATAGAGAAATAATCGTATGTTTTCAAAATGCTTAAATGAGAATGTGGCGAGTACCTGTGAACGTTCCAAATCGTGTTTGAGTCGTTCGTTTTCTAATTCTAAGCGCGCTATACGCTGTTTGGTGGTCTCCCAGTCGGCATTGCTGCGTCCCATTTCACAGGTGGCTTTTTCCAATTCGGCTTTCGATTTGCCTAATTCGCTTTGTGAAGCCTCAAGCTTGATTTCTAAACGTTCACGTTCTGTGACGGCACGTTCAAGGCGAGTATTTAGTTTTTCAACTTCACTTTCGAGTGCACGCAATTTAATTTTGTAATCGGCAATTTCACGCTCATGCAGTTCCCTTTCTTCTTGTTTCTCATGTTCGGCACGATCTCGCTGTTCTCGTAGTTGAGCCATTTGCTTCTCTTTATCACCAATGGCCTCTTCGAGACTTGTGAGAGCGCCCTCTGAACTGCTATGATGAGCTTGCATTGCCGATAACCGTGCACGAGCCATATCCACCTGGTTATCTTTCTCCTTAAGCAAATCCTCTAAGTTTTCAATCTAGATTATATACACACATACATACACAAATATAATCAACAAAAAATACATAATAATAATAATAATATTTATGTTTGTATGTATTTATAATTAAACATATGAAGTGGGTTTTCAATTATTTTAAACAGGGATGATAAATTATATTTTCAAAGGTGCACTTAATTTCTATACAAATAATATCTGGACGGCCTTCGTAGCAAATTTTTAAATCGAGTGGAAGAAAATCGAATTAACTCAGTGATGATCTAACATTCGGGCATTTGATAAACCCCAAATTTTCTTATCCGACGATTTGGCGGCATCAACAACATTTTGTAAATTGGTTATTATTGACGAAAACAAAAAATTTTTCATGCTGAAAGTTTTTAAAAGATCTAGTAAAATATAGAGTGCCATGAATTTATCATCCCAGATTTTAAAGTCAATGAGAAAATAAATGAGTCGGCCACAAAACTACATTTGCACAAACTACATATTCTACAAATAATTGTACTCTTTATTTTTACTTAAGCTCTTTGTTTTCTCATTCACTTGTGTGAATATTTAAGGTGGGAAAAACAGTGTTGGAATGTGTGTGTTAGAAAATTTGGGTTTCTTTGAGCATTATAGCACCTTTCGTTGGAGTACACATATTTTACGATCTTTAATTTCCATATGATCCTTGAGTTCGGTTAGTTCGCTGGTAAGACGATTGCGCTCCTGAACTGTCTGCATGGTACCCTGGTTCTTTTTCTCCAACAAACGATTCTTTTCCTCTAAACGGGCCCTCAACTCCTCAACATCGGACTGCAACATGTTGTAGTGTTCCTCCTTGGCACATAACGATTCCTTTAAAACCGCAATGTGCCTTTGGTAGTCCTAAATTTTTGGAACAAGTTAAAAAACAAAATAACATTTATTAACATTTGAGCTAACATGCTGCTGTTAGTTTTTGAAAGTAACATTAGTTTTTGTTACTACTTACGCTCAAGGAGTTTTCTGTGAGTGAATGTATTTACCTGATGTTGCTCTTCCAATGTTTTCATTTTGGCGGCCATTGCCAATATTTCCTGATCCCTCCTCTGTATTTCAAGACGGAATTCGTCCAACTTTTGTTAGTAAAATTGAATTAGAAAAATTTAGAAAATATTTTTAAAAATTAATTTTTCATTTGAATTTGTTGTTTTATAATTGTTTAAATTAATTTGGTTGATTTTTTTTGGTATTCAAATGCATTTTGTAAAAATAAATGTTGAATGATTTTTTTAAAAATTTTTTATGATGATTTTCTGTGTCTTACAACAATCATGAAACGTCTTTTGGTATTTAAAAAAACAAAAGTAGTCGATAATAGTCAGTTACTGCGTTCAAAAGGTCCGTGAGTGTTTCATTCTCCAGTTGATGGGTGGCGAAGGCCTTTGCTTTAAAATTAAAGAAAATTTATTTTTGGTAATAAAATGTGCTTTGCCAAAATACCATGTTTTAATTTTTTATTTTATTACTTTTTTTATTTGTATGTATTTCTATTTTTGTTGTGTTATAATACAAAATATTTCATTATAAATTTATTATAACATAAATATGTATATGAGAAAACATACAGGGAATTGGAGATATGTTAGTTTAAAAATAAAAATTATACATTCTATATTATTCTATAAATAACTTAACAATAAATGAAAAAAGTACTATAATTTTACAATAAATATCGTAATATTGTTTGAAAACTAAACGGTAAAGTTATTTCAATATTTTATTAAGAATAAGACTAGTTAAGGTTTCGTTTTTTTTTTTTTTTTTTTTTTTTTGGAATAGCTATAGGCAAATTCAAAATTTAAATTGATTGTTAGTGTATTCATTAAATTTCCCAGTAAAAGTCCAAAGCTAGAATGTCCATGGAAGTCAGATATGACATAGAAAATGGCTTCCAACGTTGATAGGAATCATAACATATTTGTGAATGATTCACTGTAAATGTTAATGATGAACGATCACAAACAAAATCCATTTTGCCATAACTCGACATTTGCTATTATGGCTTGTGACCACAGCCAGAAGAACGAAATATGAAAGTAATTGACTTTGTAAAGTCAACAGTATACCTTCAACAAACAAAATTGTAGGTATAAAAGAAATTACGAAATTACGATCACTCTCAAACGCGGAAATATCACGCCATTTTCAAAAGTTTTCTTAAAAACCCCGTAGGTAAAAAAGTCGTGATGATATATTGATCACACATCCACACATATTCGTATGTATGTATGTCTAAAGTGATTTTCAGATATGTCAGAAATTTTATTAAAAAAAAGATCCCTAAAGTATGCTCGATTTTTTTTTAGATAATTTTAGAACGGTTGTTGATCATCTTCGTAACCTGGATTCACCCATTGTTTCGGGACACAATTTTTGTTCGCACAAAATTTTTTGGTATATGAAGTTTGACGTTTCTCTTTTTGAGAGTGAGAGAAAAAAGAGAACAAATTTTGTTCGGAACATTTTCAGCTTGAATTGGTTTAATTTTAATTTTTGTCCGGACAAAGTTGAAATGAGCTGCCACATAATGTTATAAGTATGTATAATAAAAGCACATAATAACTTATATCCAGTAAAATAAATATAAAGGATATCTCAATTGCTAGTAAAAGAACTAACTGACTTTTATTAATTTTTTTCTTAAACAATAAAAAATAAGTGCGTTTAAAACACCAAATTGTATTCATCTGTCACTGTACTGCCATCTTGTAAAATTAATAAAACACATGTATTTCATACGGTAGCTTTGATTTTCCTGACAAATTGTTCGAAATGAGTGAATCGTGTTGCAAAAATATTTCAGAACAAAAATTGTTCGGAAACAATGGGTGAATCCAGCTTTATGATATTAATTTTGTATGGCTTTGAAACGTCTGAGAAATAAATGAAATTTTTGGTTTTAAATAAGTGATATTAAACTTTAAATGCAAAGCGACGCTCATTATAAGTGAATAAGTTATTAAAGAGAATGATAGACGGAATAACCTACCAAACAAAAAAGTCAAACGTTTAATATATGTATGTAGCAATATTATAATGAGTTAGGACATATTTTTTCTCATTTAAACTATTTCTTATTATTTTCTATTTCTAGAAACTATCCTTTTAATATCTGTAAATTTTTTTCGAAAATGTATTATTTTTCTTGAAAATTAATAATTTTAAAATGGCTTTTTAAAATATATTCTCTTTTAGTGTTAAATGCTTTGTAAAATAAGAGACGTTGCATATTGCCAAAAGCATTTAATATCATAAAATATTTTTCAGAATGCATAGTTGGTTTTTTCCTAAAAACTTGTATTGTAGCTTTTTTAAAGCCAATATAGAAAGTAAGAATGCTGTCGGCAATTGAATTTGAAATTTATTTTGTTTAATATTTTATTTTATTTAAGCAAAAACATCTGTTTTTATTGTTCGAACACAGTTTCGAAAAAATAGCAAATCGTAGTGTTTTCAGAACATGAAAAAGTACGTTTTGCGTTTTTAAAACAATATGCGATTTGAAAACGCTGCGTTTTTCGAATCTCGAATATCTCGAATAAATCGCACGTTGGTATAGGCCGGGATTTTTTTAAATATGTTCGGGAATAGCGGAAAACTTTAAAAAATTTTTTCGAGAATTTTATTACAAATATTTTTGTAAAATATTTAAGATCACTACATTGCTTTTTTGACTATTTTTTTTTCTCTTAAAGAAAGCAATGAATCAGTAAAGAAAGACCAATAAGTCTAAAATGTTCCACAAAATGTTTCCTCTTAGTTTTTTATATGTAGCAAAAGCCCTAAATTTACATATAACCTAACACGTTAGGATTCTATTTTTATACCCTTCACCAAAAATGGTAAGGGTATTTTTATAGGTTTCTCATTACGTGTGTAATTTTCACAACATTTATATGAGGCCCATATAATATACATGTACATATATTCTAAATCCTTATAGATAGGGAAGTTGAATGAGTCATGTCCGTCTGTCCGTCTATCCGTCTGTCCGCCTGTCCGTCTGTCTATACGTGAAATCGATTTTCCGAAGACACTAGAAGAGCTAGGGACTTGGGTCTTAAACTGAAATGTAGGGATTTTTTTTAAGATGATTGGTATTGAAAATCAGTAAAAACAAAATATCGGTTCTGATATTGAATTATATATACAAATAAATGAAGATACATGTATACATATGTATGTATATATATAACACTTTCAGACATATATTGTGTTGAATATGGAATCTTTCGATTATAATTCAACGCACGAACCATCGTGCTACTGAGGCTTATTAGTGTTATTTGTATATTAACTTCATAATAACTTGATGTATTTTTTCGTACAAACACCCTTTTTGTTCACTGATGGATGGAAATTTGTAAAATAATTTGAACAGTCTGTATTTTTGTACATATGTATGTACATATTTAGCACTGAAGAAAATATAAAAGTGTGTTCAAGTATGCAGTTTAAACTTACTTTTTATATTGTTTAAAATGTTACATTTATAAGAGAGGGGAGAGCCTGTATTATATTCAGTGAATCACATATTTATGCATTGGTGAAGGGTATATAAGATTCGGCACAGCCGAATATAGCACTCTTGTTTTCTATGCGATTTGTATGCGTTACTAAAGCACATCAGAAAAATTCAATCGATCTGCTTATGAAGATCGGCAGCATAAAATCTTGTGTACCATTTGTATAAAATAGTAACTGGAGAATATATTAAGTTTTAGATAATTTCATAAGTCTTCTGGCTACGGCCTCTCGAAATTTTATGAATCGAATTGCTTTCAATAGTCCAAGAAATGCGGAATATTTTAAATATTTTTTTTTTTTTTGGAAAGAAATTTTGTTTAATTTTCGGATATTTTGATGTTGCCTGGATATTTGTAAAGGTATGATTAGGTATATAATAGTATATAATATATGTATGTATATTAAGTATATTATTTAATCGGTATGTATGTATATGCAAGATTATTGTTGTAGTATAAGTATTCTTTTTTTTTTGCGTTTTTTTTTTATTTTCCAAAAAAATTTGTAACAGTCGATTAAATAGTTTCGTAATAATAATAATAATAATTAAGTTTAATCATAATAATATTTGTTAATAATAGTTAAGTGTATACAATATTGTGTATATAAATGCAAATACAACACTGTAGTTTTTTTCATTTGTTTTTTTTTTTGGGAATTTTCTTTTTGTTTTATTTTCTAATCTGAAAGAGTTGTTAATGGATTTTTTTCTCATTCCTTTCGTTTTTTGTTGTTGCTGTTGTTGTTGTATGAATAAGAGAATATAAAGAGGATTGTTAAAGTTTTTTATTTTGTTTTTTTTCTTGTTGTCGTTAAGTTTCATTAGGAAAGTGGGAGTTTTGTTGTTGTTTGCTTTATCCTTGCTTTAGAGCAAACAAATATGTTTTTTTTTTATTTGAAATATAATTTTCAAGTGGTTATAATTTTTAGAATATTGAAGTCTACTGATATTAAATAAATGATTGAATGAATATAAATATCTTAATTAAAAAAGAAAAACAGGATTAACTTTTGAATTTATTATAATTTTGCTTGGAAAGAGCGGGCTTTTCTTTTTTAAGGACTACGGAAAAAACTACAGTGAAAAAATTGTGTGAATGAATAAGTTGGAATAAAATTAGAAGAAAATAATGTCAACTACTTAACAAACATTCAAATGGAATACATGAACTTAATAGATTTTATTGTTAAATTGTTATTTTATTTTAGTTGTTAAAAAAGTTTACAAAGTTCCTTAAAATAAATGTATTGTTTTTTTTTTATTTATTTTCTTTTTTGTTTATTAAATAGTACATAAATCCTTTTTTTTTAAACATAAATTTACAAAATACATTCGTTTCGGTTACACTTGTTTTTGTTTTGTCTTTTATGTTTATTTTTTTTTGTTTTGTTATATTTATTTAATTACTTTTTAATTGACCTGCATTTCTAATGATCACACTCTCTAGTACATATTTAAGAAAAGGTTAGAAATAATAACAAAAAAAAAAAAAAAAAACTGAAAAAAAGAAGGAAACATCGGGTCACAAAAGAGAACTGCAATTGCTTGTTCGAATTTCGAGGTAATTGCGAAAAACTGCTAAAATTACAGTTTTTCAATATTTCAAGGAATTCGATCCAAATATACCCTACAGTCGGTTGCGTGGGCCTGCAGCCACCACTTTTGTTTAGTATTCTAGTGTTATGAAATGAATAAATAAATAAGTAAATAATTTAAATAAAAACAAGTCAAAATATTGCGCCTAAATTTATGCACTAAGATTTGTTTATTTGTTTGTTTTTCCTATATTCTCATATATTCTCTTTAATTTTCTATGGTTGACTTTTTTTTGTTTTTGAAGGGATGAGGAACACACATGATTTGAGCCGTTTGGTTTGAATGCGGCATAAGTCACTTTTTTTTATTGCAATTTTTTTTACAAATGAAAAAATACCGTTCAATTGTATTTAGTGTTGCCATTAACTCGATTTTTTTTGAAAAAGTGACTTATGCCACTTTCAAAATAAACGGCTCATTTATAAATTTTGTATTAAAACTTATATGATGGAAGGGGGTGCGGGGGGGGGGTGGGTTTAATTTATAATTTAAGGTTTTGATTTAATAAATCTTAATGCCAACAAAAGAATTTAATTTATTAAATTTTAACTGTTAAACTTATTTTGTAAGAAGCGAAATTTTTCTCACTAAATGTTATTTACAGTCTGGGTGTTTTTTTTTACTTTTATTCATTTGTTAAACGTAAGATGAGCTTCAATGATGATTCCAAACACATTATAAGATTATTCTACGGTTTAGCACAAATTTAAGAATACAGTACGTACCGCTCGCTTAAACAGGGAATATAATTTGAACAGCTTTTGAAGAATTTATATTGTAAATCAGATATTAAGGGATTACAAAATTTTCATCATAATAAATTAAGCGTGTTTTTAATGCGTCAATCGAATAAAGAATTTTTACAATGATGTACATAAAAAAGATCATTAAAGGCCACACTGTCAGATCTGTAAAGCAATAGAGATTCGTGAGAAAAATGTACAACTTTTAAATTGGATTCCATATTCTCCGGAAATGGTAAATGTCTGGGAATGTCGTTGGAAAAGCAATCTGAGATAAGGGACTCTTTAAACATCACAATTTGATATGACCGCAGCTCAATATCAATTTTAAAAAACATATGTACACGATATCTGATTCACCGAATATATTTGTACAAAATTTATTAAAATTTAAATTCCTTATTTAAGGGATACAGCACTGTATGTTAAAACATTTTTGTGTTTTTTGTAAAATCTTTGAAGGTTTTTTATTTTAATATATTATTTAATATTTATAGCGTTGTTAGCAAAAAAGTATTTTATTAGGCACTAAATTTAATATTCGCGTGTAGGTTGCCACTATTAAAGCGTTGGGCAGCAAAACGATGCGATGAAAATTAATACAAAGAAATGTAACAAATGAAAAATATTATAATTAATGTTTATAGTAAATAGGTTGACGCTGTAGATGCTGGAAACTATTAGCGAAATGACTGATGAAAAATGAAAAAAATAATTTTAATTTTTATTAACATCGTAGTCTGTGAAAGCAGAATTTCAATGCAACAACAACAAAGATGGCCGGTAAAAGTTATAATAAAATGGGTACACTATTCTTCAATAACTTTATAAAAGTTTATATAGAAAGTTTACATAGAAAATTTATTTTATTAAAAATTAACAAATGCAATATCTATAAGTTTTAATAAATTTGATGACAATTTAGTTCAGACCTTTACCTTGATTGGTGATTAGGGGGGGGTGGGGTCTCTAATTATTGTAAATCCCTAGATATGAGCTTTTAGTATAGAATCCACAGATCCAGAAGCATAATGTTAATTTAGAAATTCATTTTCTTCATTTTAAACTTTCAAGTTTAAGAATTTTTATGATTCTGAAATTAAGTTATGGATCTAGTGTGCACTTATACTTTCGATTAAATTTTTGTTATTTTCACATTCGATCTTAGAGTATACAATTTGCGATCTTATGATGTCTTTCGCTAGCATAGACAAGTGGATAGTGCGCAGTACTACGAGTATTGTATAGCGAAGGAAGATTCAATTCATGACAATACCATCAGTTTGCATACTGCTTCTGCACAATACTTTATTTTAACAAACACAAACCGTGATTAGCTTGCCTGCAGAAAACACCTGGGGACCAAGGTTCGGAACAGGACCAGCAACCTAAATCACACGTTCTTGGTTTGCCAATTAATTGGGCCATTACGTAAGGTTATTTTTTCATCAAAAGTTTCTTTGAGTAAATCAAAATTGTAGCGCCTGATGAGTTTGACGAATAGAACAATTATTTTGATTAAAAATTTCAACAATTCGCACGCGTTGCTCTGGTGTAAGTCGATTCATAATGAAATTTCAAAGCAAACTAAATAAAAAGCAACTATCAGCTGTTAAATGGTAGCTGCAATAAAGCAGTGATGCCAACTCAAAGTTGTGACACTCTATAAAAAACAACCTTTATATACGAGAATAAGTCGTATGGTTCTTATTTTGACGTCTGTCAGAAAAATTCATCGGATTCAAAATTGAATAACTTTAAACCGCGTAATAAAATGAAAAACTTCTCATACTTTCAGCTGTCACATTAAACTCTTTCAACATATCGAGCCTTCAATACGAAAACAGCTTAAGCGACATTGTTATGAATTAAATTTTATTTTTAATAAATGAAATAATTGGCAACATTAGCAACATAAGATATGTTACGTTATGGTTACGTACGGAATCGGAATAAAATCAATTTGAGAGTTTAAGAGTGCATTGATATTAGTTTGTATTTGTATCGTGACAGCTGCTTGTTGCTTAAGCTAAAATTGTTTTTGTCACGTAAACTATTCTTGAGGTTATGACGCGCTATCGATAATTTTTCCGAATAGGAATTAAATTGTTAGAAGTGAGAGAAAATTAAATAAAAGCTTAGAAACTTTACATTTTCGACTATACTTTGTAACAAAAAAATTAATTTTTTTCTGGCATACTTTTAGGAGGTGCTATTACTTCCCATATACAGAGAGAAAACATGATTCGAACTTAGTGCCATTTCAAGTCCAACCAACCATGCACGATCTCACCATGAAAGTTCTTTTCTTTCTGCCGTTTTCACTCTAGCAAGGCGATGACGTCAATCAATCATGAAATCCGAAATTTTTATAAATTTTCAATTGTATTTGTTTTCTTAGAACACATTCAACTCTTCAGCTTTTATTGGTGAATAAAAATTCATTACACTGCGATTTTTTCAATTAAAAATTTTTATAGCGAGTACAACAACAAGAAATTGAATTTAATTTTTATGTTAAAAAGTTTTGTGCTGAAGTTCAGGCCGACGCGTTCAGACCAGTGGTGTCGGATGAAATTTTGAAAAGTCCCCACATTTTGTAAAAAAAAAATCCCTATATACCCCTATGACCAATATGTTTTCCCCTTACAATTTTCCCTGCAGACAACAGCCAGGGTCTCTGGCCGGAATTGAACCGGTAACTTGCGGTCAAATGTCTCATTTGGTTTTAACGAAAATTTAAATAAATTCTTCCTAAATAATGTACCCTTTTTGAGGGCTACGACTTCTATCGGTTAAGGCCCGCTTTGACTCCTTTAACAGCAATCTGAGAACGAAAACCTATTCTTTTTGCTTCGATTTCTCTTGTTAGATTTCCTTAACAATCAAATCTGTTGTTTGTGCACCGTTTCGAGGTTAATTAATATATTAATTGATAGAATTATGTGAAACTATTATACATACTAAATTTTCCCAATACATATTTTCAATTAAGAAAAAATATTTTTTATTTTTATAAATTTTCACAGCTTTTAATTTATAAATACAACCATTCTGTTCTGCAAGATGAAAACTAGAAATTTATTGTTTCTGAATGAAACAGTTTGATAAAAATAAAAATCATAATAAGCAAAACGGAAAGCAACTAGTTCGTCCAACGCTTTAATTGTGTTAATTACAACCTACAAATACTATAAGTTTGTTTGTTTGTTTGTTTGTATGTATATCATAGTAATTTCTAATAATTATTATTTTTTCCCCACTAAATATTACAATTAAAAGTAGATTTTATCTAAAATTTACTTATATATTTTCGTCAATTATCTCGCCGCTATTTATATTCGTCTAAATTCTAATCAAAATAGTTGAAATATTTTATTTCCCTAACAAGAACACAAACGTTGTTGTCATCGTCGATCGGTTTTTTCTTTTCTTTTTTTTTCTATTAATTTGGCATTTTTCGGTTTATTTGTTTTATTAATACGAATCGAGTACATACTCGTAAATGCATAATATTCTCTGGTTTAGGAATCCAAAAAGTTCACTATTTGTGTGTTTTCTTCACTTAAATGCAATTTTTAAGCCATTTGTGGTAGCGTTTTTTTTCTTTCAAAAGCATCACGTGGCATTTATAATTTTTATTAAAAATAAATAAATAAAATTAAACAGAATAGAATAGAAGAAAGAAAAGTACGTATTACAAAAGTTTAATAACATGAGCGCAAGAGGCAGTTTTAATTTAAAGTTTCATTTTGTTTTTTTTTTTTTTTCTTAAATGCTGCAACTCATACGAAACAAAATTCCTTTAAGCAATAAAGCCGCACTGCAACTGTGGCTATAATTATAGCAACATATGTTTGTACATACTACGCGTACAAGCACACACACATACATGCATTAAAAAACTAAATTTTTCCATTTGTTTATTTGAAAAATAAACGTTTGTTTTCCTGTCTTCCTCGATGCATAGAAAATATTTAATTTAAGTTTTTGGGCAGAAAGCAAAATGCTTCTTCTTATGGCAGCATAATTTAGGTTTTTAGTTTGAAAATTTCAAAGTTTTTTTTTTGGTTTTTCATATTCATTTTCAATTGTTGTTTTGTTTAATTGATTAAATTTTTCCTTAAGAATCTAAAGATAGCGTATCTACGTCAAATTTAAAACTTACTTGTCGTTTTTGCTCTTGTGGCAGTTTGGGATAATCTAAGTCTAGTTTCGTATATGGTGACATATGATGTGGATGATGAGAGTATGAGTGTCCTAATGATGTACTTGCTGTTAGCGGATGCTGCATTTGCGAGTGAGTATGTTGCAGATGATGGTGCGGATATGAAGAGTGTAGTAAGTGATCGTATGCAGTTCCGCCAGAACCCGACAAAACACCACCACCTCCACCACCCATGGCACTGCGTACATCGTGCAAAGCACTGCTTGTTAGGGTGGCTGGGAAAGGTGCCGTCGTACTGGCCAGTGCGGCCAATGGATGGGTTTGCAAGTGATTTTGATGCTGGTGTATGTGAAATTGATGATCCGGATTTAGCTGTTGCTGCACCGAGGCGTGTATATGAGCTGAGGGATGAGTGCTGGGCGGCAATTGGTGAGAATAATGTTGAGTGCCAGCAAATTGCTGTTGTATATTTTGCGCCAACATTTGCTGGTATGTATTATATTGTTGTTGTTGTTGTTGTTGCTGCTGTTGTTGCTGTTGCTGCTGGTACAGTTGCGATATGGCGGGATTAGAGGCGTGTAATGATGACATTAAATTGCGCTGTTGCAAAATATTATTGACATTGTAGGCATTTATGTCCGATTGATTGTATAGCGATTGAGAGTACGGATTTATATAACTACTGCCGGCCACACCACCAGCTGTCGCCGCATATTTACTGCCGCCCAATCCAGTGCCAGTGCCAGCGCCAATGCCAACGCCAACGCCACCTACACCCACTCCCACACTATTGGGATAGTTGAGATAGTTAAGATTCGATACCGAATACGCGGGTCTTAGACGCGTTCCACCTACCAAACCGCCCATGGCCATTTGACCGGGTACCGTCTGAGGCGGTTGTGTATATTGCTGGAAGTACATGTTCGGTTGCGACGAAAAATTCGCGGACATTTGCATAAGATTATCGTTTAAATAGGGAGGCGAGGTATCTCCCGGATGTAGAGTGGGATAACTGGATATAACACGACCGGGATAGTGTGTTAGGGGTGTAACGGTTTGGGCGGCAGCCTGTTGGGCCTGAGCCAAACGAGCGTGATGGCCGAGTATTTGGGAGGAGCGCGATATCGACTTGTGAGCCTCGTTGAGCAAATTAATAATATTCGAAGAGGAAGACTGATGCAGAGGCTGTGGTCCCACCGGCTGATAACCGTAATAGTCGTTCATCATGGACGCTGACGGTAGCCCAGCAATGCTATATCTACGCCTGCGTATTGGCGAGGTCTGACCATAATAGCCGGCAGCCGCAGCCACAGCCGCAGGATCATATAAATAACCAGCCGATGTCGAGGGTCCACCATACAAATCATATGGCCCTGGA
Source organism: Lypha dubia (assembly GCA_947311025.1). NCBI lineage: Eukaryota > Metazoa > Arthropoda > Insecta > Diptera > Tachinidae > Lypha > Lypha dubia. Next base: position 57,292,955 of record OX371264.1, read on the forward strand.
CCACCGTAGCCGGGTGAGTAATACTGTCCTATAATATCTGGCAAAGGTGGGCTTCCAGCTGGTGCATAGTTACCGTACATCTGAAAAGGGCGATTTGAAATTGTTTTTTTTTTTTTTGTTGGCTGCTCGTGTTCTACTGATATTTTGTTTTATTTATTCCTTTTTTTTTGGAATTTTGTTTAATTTTAATGGATAATACTAATTTATAGTTGTTGCTAGTTTCGGTTTTGTGTCTTCTTTTTTTTGTTATTGTAATTGTTGTTGTTATTGTTGATATAATTGACTTGTTTCTCTTTTTGAATTGTAATTCTTTATTAATTGAAATCTCTAAGATTTTTAATTCAATACAAAAAACACACACAGAAAACTATTCAAGTTAACATAAGAGAGATTATGATAAATAATTAGTGGAAAGTAAAAAAGCAAAAACCATAAAAAAAAACCAACAAACAATTCAATCAACAAGATAATTAAAATAGAAAGAGCTCAATCCTAATTTGCATTGCCACTAAAATTATAACAAAAATGTTTTAAGTATATTATTTTCTATAATTTAAGGACTTTGGTTTATTTTTAACTACAAATTGATTTTAACACCAAAATAGATTTTGCCCGAACACTTACGTACTACTGGCCCCATAATATTTTTTTTGTTTGTAATAAAAATAAATATTATTTTTCGTTTTTAAAATTTAAGTTTTGTTGTTTCTCTTTGATATACTCAATAACAAATTAAACAAAAAGAAAATAACTTGTAAACATATAAACAGTTATTTAATAAGGTTTTGATTAATTGTTTAATTAGTTTTACGTAACATATACTTTTATAATTTTAACTTATATTTTTGATTAACATTTTTATATTCAGTTTTGTTTTGAACATATAGATTTTGGCAAGCTGCTGATTTTTTGCTGTCCAAGTCGTCGTTAAGGTCTAACTTTAAGATCGTCTATTTGTTTATTTGTCTGTGTATCTGTCTCAACAATAAAAATGTCTTTAATAAAGGTTTAGTGTAACAAAGTGTAAAGTGAGTTAAATATCACAAGATTTTGATTTGGTAAAGACTTCACTATAGAACGGAAAAGATCTAGAGGGATGTATTCACATATTTAACAGTTTTAATGTATGAATGAAAAACTTTTAATTAATTTCGATAAATTTCTTTTTAACTTTTCTTTTATATTTTTAGAAGTTGCAAAATGTTTTGTGTATTGTGTAAAACTTAAGTGAATTATAAATAAAGAATAATTTAAGGAAATAAAAATTAAAATATTTAATAATACATTTTATAGAAAAAATTTCGGATGCATTTTAGTACATAACGTGCATAAAATATACAAATATAGACGGAAAATAAGATTGAATCTTTTCTGGCAGTGAGTGTGTTTGAGAGAGAGAGATACAGCAACAAACAACAGAAAACAAAAATATATAGAAATTTAGAGAGATGGCGAGAGATCGCGAGAGAGATAGAAAGTAAAATAAAGTTACAGACAGAGAAAGATATATACAATATATATTTTTTTATTAACAAGAATTATTTATCACACAGAAAAAAAGAGACAGAAAGAGAAACACTTAATAAAATTTTGAATAACTTTTATTAAAAATAAATTTAAGAAAATTATATTATATAATAATAATTAAAATTAAATATTAGCAGTATCTGTTTTGTATCATTATTTACATTTAAACAACTTGTAAAGACCACTGTTGCCAAGTAATTAAGACTATAAGAACTTTATTAGGGATTTTTTAAATGTTCTTAAATTATAGAATTAAAGAAAAAGACAGTTTCACAATTTATAATAATATTTCTTGATACCCTGCAGTCGGTGTAGCTAGCGAATGAATAGCTATTTCGCTAACTACCAGTCGTTACCACTAACTACCAGACTAACTACTAGCAATGCACTCGACTGACGATTTTAACATAGGGATGATATTGGCAGTAGTCAATTGACACGATCAGACAGGTGAAATCACTAGTCAGCAAAACCCAACTATTTTGCTAGTTAGATCACTAACGATATTTCTGAAAATACTACAGAAATTTAAAATTTTTGAATTTTTGTTTATTTATCAATTTTTTCTTTTTTCAATATTTATAAAATGTTCAATTAATTGTTCTTTTTCTTTTTTTATGCAACCTTTTAGTTGACTTTTGCTGCTCATTTTACATTTCTAAAAAAAAAAAAAAACACTTTTCTTAATAAAAATTTAACATTCACTGACCACGAACTTCCAATTATACGCCAACACAAAATCATAAAACTTACATAAAATCTTTTTTATATTTTTTGTTGATTTTCTTTGGAATAAGGGCACAGGTTTTATCAACTCGTAAAAAAAATTGAGGTTGAAGGCATTAACATTTATGCATGTGCTGAGTGCGTGTCTATGTCCATGAGTGAGAGAGTCAAAAGGCGAACTCTTGCATTACTTGTAGCCAGTGAAGTAGTTAGTCGATTTTTCGTTAGCGAAATACCTTACTATTTGGAGTCAATTTCTACTTTTAAAACTGGAAGGTATCTACTGCAAAATATGTCTATACAAACAATGTTTTTCTTATCTATATTTCGTAGTAAAATAACAGCAGTTTTTGGGTTAAAAAAAAATGTAAACATGGCTTTGCAACTCTTAGAAGGGTGTGGGCCCATTTTGTTAAAAAATTTATCACAAGAACGGTATTTAAATTTATCGCATATGTGTTTTTTGCCGAAAACAGGAATTTGTAAAATTTGTCGCTTACGAGAGAGAAGGAATAAACCCTCTTTTGTCATGCGTTAACCTTTTAGGGTACGAAATTAAATTTCGGCTCAGAACGAGAACCATGTTTATATTTCGAGATACGAGTTTGGTATACAGAAGAAAAATTGCATTTTATTAAAATAATGGAAGTTCTAGGGAGGATATTTTTCCTGTACAGGATGTACATATATTTTTGAGTGACTCAACGGAAAGTGTACTTTCGCCAAAGTTACTGACTTTTAGAGCTTAGCGTTGCACTAAAAATGCTCAGGATTGGCGTGAAATTTTCCAGATTTGTTTTCAGTTTTAAAAAAGCAAAAAAAAATTGTTGGGTGAGATTTGAACATATCCAGACCTTCATATAAAAAAAAAAACATTCTATTTTGCATAGAAATGTTTTATTACATGGCGATCACAATAATTTTGAAATGACTTAAAAATTTTTTTTCGTAGAAAATTGGTAAGAATGAAATCTTGTACCATAAAACAAAAAAGTCACTTTCGAAAAAAATGGCTTAAAAACGCAACGATAAGTGTGAATTTTCAAAATCGTATTTTATTGCGTCAAAAAATTTACATTTCTAAAACTTATTTCATTATCAGAGTAATAAAGATACATAAAATTAGGAAAAACTTGTATGACAAAGCAAATAGTATTAAAATTCAGAAATGTACGTTGGTCAAAATCGAGTATAAACATATGAACGAAATTCATGATACGGAAAAATTGGTTTTCCATCCCTGGTTCAAATGTTTGAATTATGCAAATACACACTGAAAAAAATAAACTTTAAAACGTTGTGACCCGGAATTGATTGTTATAAAAACTACATATTGAATATATCTGCAAATAAATGCCTAATTCAATCAGTTTAGTAGTGGGAAGTCTCGTATTCTATTTGCATTCAAAATGTGTGTATAAATGGAATACGTAATCACGTTCAACAGAGCTACCTAACAAGTAGTGAAAACATTTGCATATGAATACTGACGAGGTTTAGTGGCTTCTACCGAAAACAACGTTGGTTCGATTCATCCGTGTAGTTGAAATCTAAGAGGGATGTTTAGATATTAAATTTTTTCCTTTGTTGCTTGAAATATGTTAATAATGTCTTTCTAATATTTCTGTGATTATTAAAATTTCGAACTTTATTCTGTAAAAATATGAAAAACTACTTTCAAATTGATTTATATTTCGTCAAAATCATCAACGAAAATACATCTCTGTGTGATAGATTTGCTCTATTTCTGAAATGTGTTTGAAGAAATAACGTTTTAGAAGCTACAAATTTCTTAATGGTTACAGTGATTAAAAAAATGTTTAATATTTAAGTAAATTTTTGGAATAAAAAAAAAAATTCCTGTAGGAGCTCATTTTCCACGGGTTTACTTAGCCCCTTAAACCGGTCAATGTATGCCGATACAAATAGAAAAATACATTTTGTTTACTTTTTTCTCATTTGGTTACATTTGAAGGAGATTTTGCGTATAAAAACTGTTTGGCCGTGGTAACATTGGGCATGACACAATTCTCATTACAGTTTTGAGTGTGAAAGTAGGTAAATGTGTATCTCTTTCCCCTTATAGAATATGGATAACTGAGTTCTGATGAACTGTCATAAGATGCAGAATAATGAAGTTATACAACTGTTTACTGATTTTATGAGCGAATTTCATACGACATTTATGGTGAATTTCTAAAAGAGTTGAATGTTTACAAATAAGTAAAATGAATGAACACCTCAGTTAGCTAATTTTAGTTTCTACTTTTCTCCGACGTAAAAAAATTTTGAAAGGGAAGTTTTGCTTTTGATTTTGCGTTATAAATACTTTTATTGGCAACCAACGTTTGTCTAATTGTATATTGGTTTGTAGAAAAGTAAACATATTCATAATGAATGAAGAAAATTGTTTGTTGTGATGTTTGTGGTTTTTTGAAAAGCTATTTTGCTTGTGTTTGTAATTCGCAAAATGTATTTGCTAGTTTATATATGAGTAAATGAGTTTTGGAACTTTTCAAACATAAATGGTAAAGATGTACTGATGAGTTGGCATTTAGTACCCAACGAAATGCATATAGATTCGCTAATCCACAACAAGTAAATAAAATTAAAAAAAAAAAAATAGAAATATGAGATATTCTTTAGAACATCAGAATTTCGTTAAATATTCTTGCAGAATTTCCTCAGAAAATTTTTCCAAGATTCGAACCGAACTCTAACACACAAACTTTTTTAAATTTCCTCAGAATAAAAGCTCAGATTTCTTGTCAATCTCCAAAAAAATATATTTGGCAAAGTCTTATTGATTTCTTGTATAAGAGTCGAAGTATATTGGCTGATATTTTTGGAGCTCAACCACACGGTCTTATTATCAGAGTACAGGAATGAAAAATTACACAACCGATATGCCAATTTTAATTTATCAGTAATCAGTAATAATACAAAACTCGTGTTATTTTAGAAATAACGACGCAAAAAACAATAAACCCATAAATTTATGGTCCGAGTTCAAAACTAATCATCGGAAACGAAATTGTTTTTTATTGCTTTTTTTTAGATTTTCTGACTTTTTCCATTAAAAAAAGAAAAAAAAAAATAAAACACCACAACAATTTTCATTCAATGTTGTACTAAATTTCTTTGTTAATTATAAAATTTAAAATTTTATTACGACTCAAGAATGTTATTTTCTCGGTTATTACTTGAAATTTTGCCTATGAGCAAATGAGTTTGAAAACTTTTTAAACATGGTATTGTCAACCACTGCAATTCAGCATATAGATTAGATAACCCATAACAAGTAAATTAATATAAAAATAACTCTTAAAAACTCATTAAATTTAAAAATTTTTAATTTCAGCATGAAATTCTTACTCTCGCAGCCACTTACAAATTTCCGATAATTTGAAAAGCCTGAGTTGGAGAGACTAAAGCATATATCGCATTTAGTAAAAGAATGTAAAATGCAAGCTAGAAAGTGGTAAGTGAAATTTTTCAGTATTAAAATAATTACTTGAGTTAAGGGTTAAATCAGCATAAATAAGCCATCTTGATGGCACTTGAAGCAACAAGTTTTGTTTTAATTATGAAATTTAGAAAAGGGTTACTTCGTTTCTTAGTAATTTTTTCTTCATACCAGCAAAATCGATTGGATAGTTTTTAAGAGGAAAAAATTACCCCCTATCACTCTCCCAATCCTAGTGTGATATGTATATATTTTGGACTCGAAAAAATAAAAATTATTATAAATTAATATATTTTTGTACATTTTATGTACTTTTTTACACTTTTTGTGTGAGATTTTTTTTTTTTTTTTTTGGAAAATGTGTGTGCAAATTATTCGAGAAGTATTCGCTTGAATTTGGCAAATACGAATACGAGTATTCGTAACATCACTAATGTGTACACTGGTCCATGTTTTGAGTTTTATTAAAATCTGTTAAGACTTTTACCCGTTAAAGTGTAACAATCAAACAGGGAATAAGAAAATTTATTGTTCACAGAATGGAAAAATGGACTGAAATGCAAATGCTTTTCTTTAAAATCCCTACTTTAATAGATCTCTGCTAAAACTGTATTAAAAATGTCCTGGGTATGGGGAGTTAATCACCCCTTGATACTTTTCTAAGTTGTTTAACGGGACAATAAATATCTTATTTACGATTCGAGGCCTCAGATTATATTTTGTTTACAGTATTTTGAAAATCCGACCGGTGGTTCTGGAGATTACCTCTTATAAACACACAAACATACAAACATTACCTCTTACCAAAGTATTGAATAAAAGTAGTAATAAACATTTCCTTATCTGCGTGTTAACAAATTGTTGTAAAATGAAATTTATTAATAATTAATTCTAGATATTCAACATCTATCTTCTCTATCCTATACCTTTTCCTAAATTCTGGCACTATGCATTGCATAAGTGGGGTTCATCCCATGAGTGCTCACAGTTATTTTATTACGGACTAATTGTGAGAATATACACACACACTTAAAATATCCACCTGCTCCGTCCGTTAGCATTTGAACTGAAGGTTATCTGTATGATAGGCGTAACAATGTCAGAATGCTTTAATGTTTACTAGTAAGTAGATGCCTTAGCTAATCTAATGTAATGCAGACAGTATGTAGTTTATATTGAAAAATACTCGTATGTTGCAGTTCGAAATAATGTTTTTTTCTGGGTAATTCTTTATTGTTAAATTTTCATGTATTTATTTCTGTGTTAAAGTATTTTTAGTAATTTCTATTTTAAAATTCTGCAATCGGTTAAAAATTGCAAAAGATACAGGCTGCTGAATATGGAATTGTTAGTGCCTTCAAATAAGTGAACCGGAGTGTATATACAACGAGTAAATTAATATAGAAAGTTAATTTTTTTTACCACAAATATGGCTGATTTTTTAATACACTAAAAACAATTATTGGGAAAAAAAATTATAAATAATTTTTAGTATGAATTTTTTTCTAGTAAAAACCTCATGAAGATTCCATGAATCAATTTTACAAGAAAAGAAGTAAAGCTTCTGATAATAAAAACTTTTATTTTTATATGGATAATTTCCACTCGGCGGAAATAAAATGAAGTTCTTCAAATTTCAGGAAAAAGTTCATTGTTTCAACGAATACGTTAATTTTGACTTAATGTTTCATTAAATCAATGAAATGATTTATTATTTTTGTTGAAGAATAACAACAATTTTTACATTAAGCTCGAAGGAATATATTCATTAAAACAATGCATGTGTGCATAAAATCAACGCATTTTCGCAAAAAAGTAATGAAATCATGTGAAATAATTTTGTCATTGTATGTATTTCTATATATTGAAGTTACTTTAATTCAATAGCCCATTCTATATGGTTCTCAGAAATAAGTGTGTTATTCGATAGTGTATTTGATTGTAAGGAGATGACATCTTTTTTACACTTTTCCACAGTCTCTGTCAACGAACCACTACATTAGTTTCACTTTCTTCGATTTCCATATTTGCCTAGCGGTATTAAAAAAGCCGACAATTGCTGTGAAAATCCGCAATGGATTCAACAAATTTTGATACTGCTAATGCAAAAAAAAAAAAAAAAAAAAAAAACAAACAAAACAAAAGAAATATATTAAAATTAAATGTTGTAGTTTTTTTAAATTTAAAAACAAACTAAGGTATTCACAAAAAACTGTGTATAAATAAAAGTTTACATAATTTTGTAAGTGGGTGTGGTGGGTGAGTGGAGTTTTATAAAATGAATATAAATGACCGCACAATAACAGTGTGATGGATAGAGAGAGACAGAGATAGTTGTACTGCAACCTGGGCTGATAACAGGCATTTAGCTTTAAAGCTTTCAAGTCTCTCTTTTTTTAAATGATATTTATTTGTATGATTGAAAATAAATAACAACAATTTTTATTGCTCTGGTGTTTGAGAAATACTGAAAAAGTTGTGCATGGTAGGCGTTAGGCGGTAGTCGATATTCGGTGTTTTGCACTTTGCACAGGCTTCTGAAAATAAGTTCTCATATAATGCAGAGGCAATTTTGAAAAATCTCTGATTTTGAAGTGCCTTAATTTTGTTTCGAATCATTGTGTGAGCTGTTTTCTGGTTCAAAAAATAATAAAAAAAAAAAAAATTGAATAACAAACGTTACACGTTTAAAAAGTTTTAAAATTCTCAATTAAGTGGTAAAAAGATTTTTTAGGGATAAAATCAAAAACTAATAAAGTTTTAAGTACACAAAAGAAAAGAAGTCAACTGACATTTGAAAAGTAAACGAAACAAAATAGAAAATTGTATACAAAATAACTAAAAAATTAAATTATTTTTAAATAAATTTTACAAAAACAAAAAAAAAAAAAAACAATGTATTTCCTGTTATTTTTTCTACTTCAATTGAATTAATTAATCAAATCTTCTTTTAGAAACTGTGTTTCAAATCTTTTTTCTTGTCTCTTTTTCATTCATTCATTACTTTGGAGGCTTTTTTGTGGTGTTCGGAAAATGTTAATTTATTTATTTATCTTTAAGATAAAAACAAAAAAAAAAAACAAAAAAGAAATATAAAAAAAACGTTTCGATATTGATGTCAAAACAGTTTCTAGTTTCAGTTTAGTTGGAGTGATCGCTTCATTTCATTTTCTTTACTTTAGTTTTAGTTCCTATTTTCTTTTTGGTTGACTGTTTGTTTACAATAGATTGATTTTGCTTTTTTGCATTTAAAATCTTTGCTTATGTTTTCTTTTTCTTGTTGAGAAAAACAACAAAATTATAATCCAATTTGTTTTTAAAATAATGAATTAAACAAAACCAAATCACAATTATGCCAATTTATTGGAGCCATTATGATAAATAAGTTTCTCGAAAAAAATCTAAATTATTTGGCAATCAACTTGACAAAACAATTGTTAGTCGTGGTTTAACAACGTTTAAATAGTAAAAAAAAAAATAAAATCGAAATTATTGTAAAATACAGTATGCAACAAGAACAACAGCATAATTAATTGCTACCAGTTTATTTTTTTATGTCTTCTGCTTCTCCAATTGCAAAAGTATTCAAAAGCTCTACAAATAAGTTGGTAGATAAGAAAGTACAGTTGAACTTCCATAATTTGAAGCATCATTATCCAGAAAAGAAACATCAATTTAAGGAGACTTCAAGTTATGGAATAAGTTTTCAAAACTTTGCACATTTATAGTGCCGCTCTTGGCATGCGATTTGCTTCAATTTATAGAAACTTCAAGTTATAGAAGTTCAACTGTTTATTTTTATAAAGTTTAGTAGTTCTTCTTTTTTTGAGGTGACTACTAGACTGATATCATTATGTATATCTTAAGAAGGAGTTGTCAAATTTTCGTTGCCCCAGAAGTCACGGTGACTAACAAATCAAAACCTCGGTTCAGTTCTTATTTTAGGAAAACGGATAATTTGTTTTTTCAGGCATTACCTCTGTGCAATTGCTCATAAAACTTATTTGACGTTATCCCATCGCTGAAAAAATAGAGCCACTTGCTCTAAATTGCATGAATATAAAATACAAAAGGAAATAAGGGACTTACGCTGGTCTGGTAGAAAGTAAGCGGATAACTAAGATCTCCGACCAAGACCAAAGTCGATAGGAAGTTATTCTTAAGGAGTTTTCTTTCGAACCTCGATCAGTAATCATATGCTGGCGCCTAGAGAACAGGAAAGTCCCACAGATGAATGCCTTCTGGATGGTTAGGCAAAGTGTTGCTCGTATATTAAAATGGGGTTACGATTTTCTTTGAATACGTAGGTTAGAATCGCGTTAGCCTCAGGGGGGACAGGATTACGTGACCGGTTATTGGAGAGAGCAGTTTGGGGAGAATACGTGAAGGTTGTTTAAATGACTAATGCTCGATCAGTGCTAGTGGTGGGTTTACATTTGGGAAACGAATGTCAAACTGTTTCTTGCAGTAGCAGAAGCTGCATCACAAGATAAAACACCTCAAAAATTTCATCAGGGTGCTTTTGCATGATTGACCGACCGGCTATGCATAAGAAGTTGTGTTCCTTGCAAATATGTACCACTAATGCGGCTTCAGGGTAGGAGGTGAAAACATAATTTTAAATGTTATCGTCAGTACCCGCCTTTTTAAGAGCACCATCAGGTTGGATCGTAAGGCGGGTACTGACGATAACATTTAGAGCGTTTGTCTAATTATCGTCTCTCTAGGCGAGAGCACTGTTCTAACTCTTGGTAACTAATATTCACCATTGGTGGCTTTGTGCATAGTGGGGAAAATATTAATTGATCACCAATTAATTTAGCTGCGAAAAAACAAAGCAACGGAAGTAAATTTTGTAATTCAAAGGAAATAAACGAAGTGGGGCTTCCTTTAATGCTCGACTACTAACCATTCAACGGTCTCCGATAGAATTCTGTAGAATTTAAGACACTTTGCTCGCTTATGAAGATGGTTTACTGGCGGATTTCCTGTTGTTCTTGTTTTGAACGGTGAGTGTTTAGATTTCCCTCGAAAGTCCACGAGAGGATTGTGGTTGCTAACAAAATCGCTAAAAGAGGTATTTATCAATCAATCAACCTAACGTGATGTGATGTCTGTTTTCAAGAAGTGCGTTCCTTGTAATTGACACTAGTCTCCTTCCGGAATAGGATCTATTACCAGTTTTCCTCAGAAGTATACCTACAACTTATAAATTTCGATATTTTATAGATGGTAGAGAGACTCATAAGAGACAAAATGTGCTTTGGTAATCGGAGATGTGACTACCGAAAGTTGTGGCATGTTGTTGCAATTATTGTCGATTCCTTTCAAGCGTTTCCGAACTGTTATATTTTTCTAAACGAACTTCTGTCTTTATAAACGTCAATGATTTACTTGCATGAAAGTTTAAATTAAGAAAACTCCGTTTTATATATTCCGACCATAACCCGGTAATTAAGAATACATTGTTCTGGCAATAAGAAAGTTGGATATGGTAGGGAGGCAAGCGTGAGTTGAGTTTTGAACTCTAAGAGTTCATTTTACACACAACAAGTTGATGAAGTATTGCGATGGTGGATTTGATCTTAATGAAAAGTTTGTTTTCGTTAAAATGAAATAAAGTTACTTTATGTTGTTGGAGAACATTCCCTTGTGTGCAATCTACTGTGACCGATAAACCTCTTCGTTTTTTCTTGTATGCGGTCAAAGTAGATTTTAGTTTATCGGTCCATGCTAGAGAACAGGATATAATATTTGGTTGAGTATATTAAGTAGCTCAGATGGAGTGAAGTTTATCTTTTAAAATTCGACGTTCTTGATTGGTTCTTTAGAGAGTTGAAAGATGTGATCATTCCATCGAACATCACACTGTATTTCTATGCCAAGAGCATCAAGTGCTTCTAATTTATTATTTTGGGTCTGACGCTCTTTCAAATACTGTTACATGATCATGTGAAGCGTGGTTTATTGCAGTATGAATAAGTATGCAAGTGCTGTACTCATTTGCAAAAGCAAACAATGTCTAAGAACATCAGTCCAATCCGTATTTAATTGATGGGCATTCACTCCCATGTCGACACTTGCTAGAAACAGGGAATTTATTATTATTTCTTAGAGGAAATTACCCCCTCCCCTACCACCATAGCGTTCAATGAATTAAAAAGTGATTGAAATTAAATTATTTAAGTTTAGAAAAAAAAAAAAAAAACAAAATGGACCAGTCATTCTCAAGTTGCAAGAAAAGCAGTGGAGCGAGCAGATTCCTTTAAAAATTTTAAATATAAAATATCAATTATAGTTTAAGTTATAAGACATAAACCAAATACTTAGTGGCTATTAATTTCAGTTAATTTTGTTGCATAGTGTAATTGTTTAAAATAATATTTTTGCGGTGCACAATTTGCTGACTTGTGCACAATTAACAATTAAATTAAGTTCCTTAATGAACAACATCGATTGTTTTTCCTTTTAGTCGATGATTGGTTTTCAATTTTGCTGTAATGTTTCGTTGGCCGCAGGCTATAAATAAAAACTAATTTTAACAAAAACTTTTTGTTCTAATTTTGTTTTTAAATGAGGCAATTTATTATGCTGATTACTGTGTAATCTGCTTTGAGTACTTTTTAAAAAATTTGAGTGGCAAATTTTATAGGTTTGCAACTTAAAGCAAAATAAATATTTAATTTTTTATTTACAAAGTTATTCCTTAGAGCATTTTTACGGCACAAAACTAAGTGAAATGAATGTTAGTTAGTTAGTCTATTATATTTGTATACGTTATATATTTGTATGTCTTCATGTTGCTACATTCTTTTATACACTTTAATACATACACTATTTGCTTAAAAGATTCTAACAGACCTGATGAAGAACAAATTGTGTTCAAAGGAAGTTATAATATTTATATTTAAAAGGTCTATAAAAGGTAAAAAGTATTAGAGAACAATTTTCCCTCGATTAAAATAAAAAAAATGATGTGACTAATCTTCAAGCAGATTTACTCGGCAACTGAAGAGAAACCAGTAATAGGCAGCCACGTAAACCAAAAAAAAAAATAAAAAATAGGAAATCGGCCAATAAATTCAGAGTTTATTGCATAATCAAGTTGATCCGATTTTACAAAAAGATTTTACGGGACCCAACTGCGTATTTTAAGGGAACAAAGTGAAGTTGGAATTGGAATTGAAATTGTATTGTTCGAAAGATGAAAGATTTGTATGAAATAATAGCGCTTAATAGTCTTTCGACAAGGACAGAGACTTGGAGCAGTTAGATTGTTTTGCCTGTAAAACTTTCGAACCAGTGGTCGGCATAAAGAGAGCAATATGCTACGATGTTCGTATTAAAAATTAAACTCCTTCACTATAATACAGGTAAGAGTGTTATATTTGGCTGTGTTGTCAGATATGAAAAGTTTTTATATAGTATTCATAAAATAAAACACTTATACAAATTATTTTTTAATTTTCGCTGATTTTAAATACCTTAAGACAGCTCCTGATACATCAGGCAAAGACCCAAGTTTTTAACTCGTCTGGTGGTTTCGGAAAACTGATTTCACGTACAGACAGGTGGACATGGCTCATTCAACTTCCTTCTTTGTAAGGATCCAGAATATAAATGTATATAAAAGGTATTCCAATATGGATGATATGATTTTGAAGTGACGTTTCAGCCATTTGTAATATGTCATGACCTGTCATTTGTTGTTTTTCATTGTATTCAGTAGTGTTTACAATATCATCATGGAGAGATACACGCATGAACAACGTTTAAAAATTATTCAGTTTTATTATCAAAATAATCGTTCTGCAATTGAAACTTTTCGTGCGCTTTTGCCATTTTATGGTCGTAATAATCGTGTGCTCGCTATTCGTCGAATTGTTGAAAATTTTGAGCTGACATTTTCTTTACATGATGTTGTTCAAGTGCCAATAAGACAAAGAACCGCTCGAAGTAATGCAATTATTGCTGCCGTTCAGGCAAGTGTTGCTGAAGACCGCAATTTGTCGATTTCAATACGTTCTCAACAATTGGGACCGACTCAAACCACAACCTGGCGGTATAGATCGATGATAACCAACTTTTTATGGCCGAAATTGGAAGGAGTTGATCTGGACAACATTTGGTTCCAACAAGACGGTGCTATGTGCCACACAGCAAATGCAACAATTGAGTTATCATGGCCTGTCCATATATCCTAACATTTCGCACGTAATGAAAAATATACGTTCTATCGGACACTAATGTTCAGATAATTTTTTACGTATTACTTTTAATAAGATTTTATTAGCTTCACTTCTACTTGCCAGTGCAACAAAATCATTTTTTCTGTTCCTGCTCCTGCACCAGGGAATAAGTCATGGAAATAGTCCCAACTCCACAGGAGAGGGGTGAAAATGATTTTCATCCTGGCTGGTTATAATGGGTAGTCAGCTGTTGCAAGATTTAGATGCCTTTTTAAGATATTGCTTCAACTTTAGACGGACTAATTCGTTTACAAGGTCCTCGGTGTAACTCAGCACCTCTCGCCTTCAGGTAACAAAATAAAATCAACTAAATATAAGACCTGTTTACCTAATCTGTTTAATAGATTCTTATGACACTTTCGTAACGGAAAATGTGATTTTTTTATTGGAAAAGTGTGTGTTTTTTTAAATTAGGATCAGTACTCAGGGGATGACCCCTACGTATGCAGATATTGAAAATTTAGAAGGCTTAACTCTTTTAAAACTCTGCTTTGCGCGTTATGTTAATTTTTAAGGCAGTGTTGAGGCGCCTCCGGTGTTAAGTAGACGCATTAACTATATTGTTAAGCTGTATTAGCTGGCATATTATTAATTGTTTTACTTCGCCGATGTAAGTGCTAATCGACGAAGAAGGGCGATGTTGTGTACATCAGCTTGGAACAGCATCAATCGCTGTCGGAACAGTTTTTAGTGAACAGTGCTACGCCTTCAGCACTTAAATAGTACGGCAACAATTAATAAAATGCCACACTAATGTACATTAGAGAAATTACTGATGTTGATTGACTTGCTCTGGCCAGGATTTGAACCCAGGCCCCAAATCATTGTTTGCTTAGTAGTCTATGCGCTAACCACTTCAGCCAACACCAGGACCACGTAAATTAATTACTATTTCTTGAGGTTTTCTTTCTAAAATCCTTGTATGAAATTATGCAAACAAATTAATTAGCCCAGACAGCATTAATCTGTTAAAAGAAAACATTTCTGTTTTCAATTGATTCTCATAAAACTTTGAACATGCCATTAGTTTCTCTGACGTTGCAATAGAATGATTGCAAATGTGGCAACCATACAAAATACAAGTAGACACTCACAAATTGATTTTCCCTGAGAGTGCATTGTCTCATGCCAAGATATTTCCTAAACGGAGTTTACCTTCAATGTTAATGAAAAAAGCTTATTGTGAGCTTTGCTAGTTAACAACGCGATCGCTCTAAAACCGATATACTAAAACGGAAGCTGAAGACTCTAAATGGAGAACGATCGGAATACGACTACGCAATTGAAGTTTGCGTTTATATTGAAATAAAACTAATAATTCTGATGTCTAACGCCAATATTTATGCTAAATAAATTTTTATTACACCAGCAGCGGCTATCCAATCGATGATGTTCATATAGAGAAATTGTTAATTATTTAATTTCTTTTATTTTGGATTTCTTGTGAAAAAGGCATATTTCTTCTTTTCCTACAACACAAAACTGCGCTTGCAGTTGTAATATTCTTCTTTGTTAGCAATAGTAGCAGTGATAGTTACACATACATAAATAAGTAAAAATATAGTAACAAAAAAAAAAAAAAAATAAAAAGAACAACAACAACACTAAACTATAATAATAATGTTTTCTGTTTAAGTATTTTGTATATCAAAAAACAATAAACACAATATTACTTTTTTAATTATAGTTTTCTTATCATTTTGCTTTTGCTGATTTTTATTTTTCTGTTTCTTTAGTTTGTTTGCAAAATTTTAATAAAAAGGCAGTTTAAGTTGAGTAAATTTTTACTTTCAATTCATTTTTGGTAATACAAAAAAAGAAGACACAAAAAAATATATGTATGTATGTATTTATAAATATTTGCACAATACAACAATAATTAAAGGGAAGAGATATTGGAAATAAAATTTCAAAACAAGAAAAGAAAACTAAAAATCTTTAAAGTAAAATCGGAACAAATAACAAAAATTAAATAGTGGTTAGTTGAAAAGATAAAAATGTTGTAGAAAAAAAAAAATACAATAAACAATGCATACACACATACATACAAACATTCAAGCCCAGAAACAAATAAAAGAAATTATACACAAATTTTAGTGCATTTATTGGCAAATACACACATTCAAAACTACTTTTATTAAAACACACATATAAATAGAATCTCATTCATAAATTCACACAAGCACAAGTGCTGAGAGCAAAAACAAAAAAGAGTTTAAAATAGTGAATGTAACATCAAGCAATCAATAGTGTGTGTTTCTGTGTGTGTGAGTATACATGTGAGTGCGTGAGTGAATATATGGCCATTTATTGTTGTTTTGTAATTGTTGCATTAAATGAGATTTGCTATTTGTTGCATTCAAGTAAATCAATTATTGTATTAAATTGAAAATTGTTTCGCACTTTTTATTTTATAAGATGAGATTCAACAGAAAACATTTACTTAATTAATTCTGCTCAGTCCCTTGAAATTTTTTATCATTCGACTTTTTCATATTAAAATGGTACGGAAATTCACAATTTTCTTGTGTTATTATGCAATTGAGGTTTTCATAACTTAGGTGCTGTTTATACAAGACGAACAAGTGATTTGGGTGTAAATTTTGTATGGAAATCACTCAGTTTTTTGAGTGGATTCCTCGTATAAACAGCAGCTTATTTTTTTTTCTTCTAAAAATATAAATTCGTAATGACTTAATCAGCAAGTCCTCGTACATAAAGAGTGTTTTTTATAGAGTGACACAAGTTTAAAACATAATAAAACAAGGAAATATATTTTTAATATCAATGAAACTGGCTTTATTGGAAAGAAAATTTTATGAAATTTATCTTTAAATATGATTTCTGGCATGTGACCGCCACGGCTGGCGCGTAGAAGACGCAATCTGGAACACCAATTTTCAACAACTTTTCGCAGCATTTGCGGCCGTATTTCGCCGATAACTCTTCGAATGTTGATTTCCAGGTGTTCAATTGTTTGTGCTTTATCGACGTAGACAAAAGACTTAACATAGCGCCAAAGAAAATAATCTAGTGGGGTTAAATCATGCGATCTTTACCTGAAATTATTTTTTCATCAAAAGTTTCTTTGAGTAAATCAAATGTAGCGTACGCTGCACGATGAATTTGACGAATAGAACAATTATTTCGATTAAAAATTTTAACAATTTGCACGCATTGCTCTGGTGTAAGTCGATTCATAATGAAATCTCAAAGCAAATTTAACAAAAACCAACTATCAGCTGTTCAATTGGTTCTCAAATAAAGCAGTGACGCCAACTCAAAGTTGAAACTCTATAAAAAACACATATTAGATAACGAATCACTTAAATAAAGGAATTTAGTTTTATCACCTTAAAGGAGTACATTAACACAGAAGGTCTCAACACTTTTTACGGGATAATCCGTACTTATGCAATGTATTGTGCCAGAACATAGCGAATGGGATAGAGAAGAGAAGATAAGATGTTGAAAATGTAGAAGACTTAATTCTTTTACAGCTCTGCTATTGGGCGTTTTGTTAATTTTTAGAATCCTGTTGCAGTGCCTCTGGCGCTAATAAGACGCATTATCTTTCTGTATGAGCACCCATTTTATTAATTGTTTGACTTTGCCGACGGTTCATCTAACCGACTAAAGAGGGCGCTGTAGTGTTCATTAGCTTTCAACAGTGTCAATCGTTTTCGGAATATGTTTTATTGACCAGTGCTTTGCCTTCATCACTCAAAAGTCCAAGAACTATTAAAGCAAAGCCAGACTAATATATATTAAAGAAATTAATGATGTTGATGACTTAGTTGCCCTGACCAGAGATCGAACCCAGGACCTAACTCAGTTTTTGCTTAGTAAGCAATGCGCTGAACACTTCAGCCAAAGCCACCTTCAAAGGAACATATATGAATTCTTAAAAATCTTGTTCAGTGAATGACAACAAAAAAGAGAAGACAATGAAATCGAGGGTAAAATTATAATAGGAATAGCTTCATGCTTATGCATGATCGCTGTTAAAATTTCTAAAAACAAAAAAGAGAAGACAAAGAAATCTAGGGTAAAATTATCATGCTCATGCATGATCACTGTTCAAATTTCTAAAGAATGAGAAGTTAATGCAAGTGTTTAGCCATTTTAGGTTGCATTTTAAAGTCGGTTCGATTCATAGTTGGTCTAAAAATACAGAAAATACCCCTGCTCAGGGAAAACCATAAATGTTTTTAAAACATGCATACTTTTAGGAGCTTCACCTTTTAATTCACCTTAATTTATTATGTTTTTGAGCTTTGTTCTGTTCGAACTATTAAAATAGATTCCAATTGTGTACCAAAACACGAAACGAACATACAAATAAGCAGATTTTTAAATTATTGAACTGCCTAGAAATATATAATACAGTCTGATAGAAATTAAGAGTCGGTAGTGTAACAGATCTACGGCAAGTATTTGCTATTATTAGCATGCTAGTGAACGAATCAGAAAAAAATATAGCAATCAACCGAACTGGGGAATCTCTAAGACGAAGATCTTAAACTTCTGTTTTTATTTATCTTTCAGCTTTCCCCATTTCAATTTATTTCAATAAAAAAACTCTTTAAATTATTAAGTCGCAACATCTTTTGGAGGGTGTGTGCGTGGCATAAAAATTTATATCCACAATTAAGCATAAAACACTGGCAAATTATAAAAAAAAATTTATATGAAAATTATATAAATTTCTTAAAAAATTAGAATAAATTTTATACGATAATGGATGAGCACCATGGGCGTGATAAGTAAATAGAATTAAAGTGTGAGAATGTTTAATAGTTAACAGTTCAAATGCCAGTATATGTATGTACGTATGTATGTTATTATGTGTGTTCATGAAAGTAATACATACATTTGCACACACTGATGTATGTACGTTAGCATTTTTTTCTTTCCACATTTCATTTATTTGTTGCTTTAAAAACTAAATTGAGGTCATACGAAACAAAAAAAAAAAAAAAGAAATTAAAATAAAAATTCAATAAACATGACAGACTTGATGTCTCCAAACAAAATGTTGCTCGCTCGTTTACAAACAATTTTTAGATATTTAAAGGAAAAACTGAAATAAATGGAAATAAAAAAAAAAACAACAAAAAAGAAACCATCAGCAGTTGGCTAAATCCAATATTTGATTTGTATGTGTATGTGTGTTAACCGCTATTCCCTGCAAGTTGCGAGTTCAGTTTTGTGTAAATGCAAAGAGCATTTTACTTTGAAAAAAAAAAAAAACAACAAATAAACAAATATTATGTTTTAGGATTTCTAGTTTCAATTTTACTATTTTTATTTATAAAATTTTCCATTTTCTATTTCTGTTGCAACAGTTTCCACAATTTATTTTTGTAGGCTCGTTTCTGTCATTCAAAGATACACTGCGTGTGTAATTTTTCAACTATTATCCTGTCATTTGAAACAACATCAAAAAGAGAATTTGTACAAAAAAAAAGAAGGTCAAATTTTTATCTTCAATAGTCAGAGTAGGTTTTAATGCTATTTTGTATTTCATTTTATTTTCTTTGTGTTTGTTTGGGCTTGCATAATATTTTTTGTTTCATTATTTCTCTCTTTTCTATCAGATGAAAAAGTTCAGGTTTGTTGTAGTTGCTTGTAGTTACATGCAATTATTTGTTTATCTCAAAAAAAAAAATTAACAAAAATATTTTCAATAATAGTGCATGTGGCAAAGAAAGAGCTAACTACATGCATACTTTCATGGCTTTCAAAATAAGGATCATTTTAAATTTAACTGAAAAATGATTTTATTTTTAAAACTGCCTTTCAGTGGAAACATTTAATTTTGCGAACGATTTGAAAAAAAATATAATCGTACAAGATATAAGTATTTTAGGATTAAATTAATTCGAACATCCCCTGAATTCATAGTAAAGGGCCTCTGTTCAATACTAGAAATGAACAAAAATACTATAATGAAATTTTTTGCTTCTTGGCTTTGATTTTTCGACTTTAATATTCTCTGGTGGCTGAGTTTTCTAAGGCGATGTGTTAAAAACATGTGACTCTATGTTCAATACCGACAATCGACAAAAAATATTTACAATTGAAAGATTTATGTAAAATTATGAAAGTGAATTATGTACTTAAAAAAGTCGTTTAAGTATGTAACGGAATTGATTTTAGTTAAAATAATTGTTGGCAGTGCATTCATGCATCCAATCTTAAGCTTATAATTTTCGCTTTAAGTCCACTCAAGAACTTTTTTGAACTAATCTTTTGTGCTTGATTTGAGTTTCTTTTCACTAAAAAATCCGTACTTGAATTCATGTTTTTATTGTTGTTCCCCGCTTGGGATTCATTTCAGTACCTTTGGCATTAATTTTTTCCGAGTTCCCTAAAGTGGTTTCCGCATTGACTTTAAATGAAACACTGACTTTGCGCTGCGGGTTCGATCCCTGGTCAATCAATATTATAAATTTCTCTAAATTGAATTAGTGGGTCATAATTCTGGGGAACAAAACCTTCTTCAATACAAAAATCCCATCGAACAGATTACAGAGAATTTTAAAAATCAGACCATAAACCGACGAGTTACGAAATAAAATATAATTTGGGAGAGGTGATAACTTGCCCTTCGATTTACAAAAATAAACCTACAAAAGAGCGATTAATTAAAGGAGTTATCTATTCAATTGCCAGTATTTTTTAAGGGACAGCTTGCCCCCGATCGTCAAACAAATTTTTATTTATTCCAACTGCGAGGACTTGAAAAAAAAAGAAAAAAAAAACATATTTAAAAATCATGTTATGAATGATAGACGTGCATTTTTGAGTGTGAAAACATACAAAACCAAAAAAATCTACAATTATTTTCTTATTTTAAATCAGTTAAGCAATTTTTCTGCAAATATAGACTCTGGCGCGGATCCCGATTAAGATTTTTATTAAATTTCTTTTTGAATGAGGTTTTCCGATTTCAATAATAAAGTAACGAAAGGCATGCGATTCTGGTACAAGTTGGCAAGTCAGCCAAAATTTCGTCCTAGATCAAAGTCGATAGAAAGTTTTGCTCTACAAGTTTTATATCATGGGTGGTACCACGATAAACGTTAATCCCACAGATGACCTGCGTTGCAGATGAATAAATATACGATATTCGTCGTTTGATACATCCAGTGCTCTAAGGACTGGATGTGATTCTATTCCCAAATGCGCGCAGACTTTATCATAAGCTCCATATAAAGGTCAATTAGAAAATCCATTACAAAATATTTGCACAAGTTTGCTAAAAATTCCTATTGTTTTCATTCTAAAAGTTTTATTCGCATGAATATTTTTTTTTTTCAAGTACAAGAAATTATTTTTATTCAAATTTTTTCGTAACAAAAATTTTTCATTAAAAAATAAATTATCGCCTCTTTGGATAAGAGTGAATGAAAACGTTTTGAATGAGTGTGAGTGACAAATAAAATTGCGCCGGATGGAAATAATTGTGAGAAAATAGATGTGTTTAACTGAATTTATGTGAGTGGGCGTGTGTGTTTGTGAGATACATAAATATTCTGCAAATGAAAGATATATTTTGAAATTATAATTGACATTTTTGAAATGAATTGATAAAATAAAAAAAAAAAAAATATATATAGAAAAATAATAAAAGAATGACGGATGTACGATAAAGCAAAATTTCAAAACAATAATTAAGAAAAAATAGAAAGAAAATAAAGAGATTTTTTTTGTTGCTGCTTCCAGCCATCATTATGATTAAATATGAATATAATAGTTTAACAAATACATTAACGCCGTACTTTTTTCTAGGAAAATATTGAAACACACACACGTACACACACTCACGCATAACAATAAACCATAAATGTTTTCTCTATGCATTACAATCAGATTCATATGAATGTATTTGTGTACTTTATGACAATAAATCCTTATGAAAACTATCTGATAAAAAATTTTCGAGAAAATTATAATAATAAAAAATACATTAAGAAAGAAAAAAAAAAAATTACAAGGTTAGATAAGAGTTTAAACAATTATATATAAGTAAAAATTTAAATGAAAAAATAAGGGCTCAAACAATTATGAGAAAAGGGGAGGTGGACACAAAAACTACACATTAGTACTGCAGAGCGTTAAAGATAACTAACCAATGATTTGCCGACAAGATGCTGCGCTAAAATTTATCTATATATTTCACTTTAATGTTGATGCCACTCGTGTTGCATAGATTTTGTTGTAAAAATTTCAAGTTCTAGTGATTAAGTGTACTAGAATTGTATATTATGTGCCACTGCATGCACTATTGCTAAGGCTATGCAAACAAATTATATTTTAAATACATACAAACACATGCATACATACGGGTACATACGTTCGTACATACAAACATGATGAATTTTGTGATATATTTTTAGTTTTTGTAAAACAAAATATGTAAGCAATTCTTAAAACATTCTATGTGGTTTAAGCATCATATAAATTTGCTAGATCTGTGTTTGTTCAACTGTGTTTATGTGTGTGTGTGTGTGCGTATGTACTTTATCAAGTTCTTAAGCAGCTTCTTTTTAAGTACTCATGTGTGTATCTTTTCGTGTAATTAGAATGGCGTTTAACCTTACGAAAAACAAACACAGCAAATCTACCCTGCAGGAGATTTAGCAATAATTGTCTAAAAGCTAGTGGTACAATTACTAGTACAAACAGCAGTAGTTCAAAAGGTGCTATAGTTTATGTAGGAAAGTACTAGTACTTCAAGTAGTTCATTTGTAGATTGATTTGACACATATCATTAATGATGGTTGTTTTGTGCTTTCCGTAAAAGTCTGCATGAACAGTTCGATTCATTGCTTTTGAGGGCAACGAATACGGACTGTCAAAACGGAATCTTATGATTCTACTTGAATGCTTGTGCGTAACAGGCAGCCACGTAAGCCATCATTAATGATATAGTTCATATCACTTTTTGGATGATATTTAAATGCGAATTGCCATTTTAATTTTTTTAATTGTTGCAACACTTTTTAAACAAATTCAAATTTAAAACAAAGAACAGTATGCTGCGTAATTTTTCACTGAAAATTATTAGCCGACTTTGCAGTTTATTTATTCGTACATTAAAGTAAGAAGCGGTTTTCTGAGTGACATTTTAAAAAATAAAATAATATTAAAAGGTAATTTTTAAATTTTCTAAAAATGAGTAACTCAAAAAGATATTTTAAAAGAAAATTAAAAAAACAGATTAGTGAATATAATAACAGGGTGCTTTGTAATGGAAATCCCCAAAAACAAATTAGAATTTGTGAAGAATTTATAAACCGAACTGTGCTTGAAGGAAGAAATAAGTGGTTAAGCACCCAATCGGGTCCAAGTGCTCTAGTAAGTAGGTAGAACAAATTGTACTAGTATCCGACTAGTACCAATGGAACTAGTGTACTTTAAAAAAAAACGGTACTAGTATCCGTCTAGAATCAATTGTACTAGTACTCATTTAGTACCAATGGTACTAGTAATTTTCCCGACACACCCAATGTTAATTTGAGTATTAACATGGTATAGGAAAGTTTACAGTTGAGAACTAGTACTGGTGACTTTGGTACTAGTGAAATACTAGTTTGATACTAGTTGCACCTCCTGCAGGGTATTTATAAAATATGAATGTATGTTCTATACACACACACACACACACACACTCCTATACATAATCTTACACTTAACGAAAAGCAATGTTTGTTTAAAATTTTATAATTTTACATTTGTATATGGTTTGTAGCGATAACGTTAGTATGTATTTAATTTCTATAATGAACACAGATTATTTAACATAAAGTAATAAGGACTTCTGCTTTGGCTGGAAATGAGCACATTCATTTAGATTTATCACAAGGATTTTAATAACAGGAACTAGATTTCTTGATAATTATCATGTTACAAATGATGCACAGTGGAACGTCCAAGCTTTTAGAAAATTAAATGACTATTGAAATGCCTACTAAAATAAGGCGTGTCAAATTTGTTTAATTCAGGACTTAAAAACACTTTACAATTTACAATTTAAGAAACAATTTAATTCAATTGTAATTTTGTTAAATGTTATACAGCCGTATGACCAGATTTAAAAAAACAAAATAATTTGCATGAAAGCTAAGAATCCAAACATGTAATTTTAAATTGTAGAAAATTATGCTAAAATGTTTTAAGTAATGTTTCTTGGCAGAAGAAAAACTATTTAAATTTAACACAAAAAAAAAAAAATACTTAATAAGACTTTTTCTATATACGAAGGGAAAATAATATCAAACATTATTACCAGGGCAATCAGAAATATGCTTTTAAGACTGTGCTTTATAAGCTTTAATTGAAAACTCTGAACAAAGTACAAAGTACAATAACAGTTTTTTTTTTTTTTGTAAATTCCATCATATTCATTTCAGAAACCACAAATACGAGTCTTGGCTCCTCATAAATACAAGAGTTGATTGAACACAGTCAATGTGTTCTTTCATTTATCCGTAGGCAAAATATTGGACAAGACCCTTTATTTTTTTCTAATAAATAAGCAAAATTTTATAAATATTTTACATATTCGAAAACTCGATAACTCTATTCTTGTATTTTTTAAAAAATGTAAAGAGTTTTGGAAAAGCGGTAGTGCCAAAAAACAATTAAAAGTGGTTAAAAATGTTGGTAAAAAATGGCCTAAATTATGCTGTAAATAGTGGTTTCTACCGAAAACAACATTTGTTCTATTCAGCCGTGTAGTTGAAATCTAAAGGGATATTAAATTTTTTCTTTGTTGCTTAAAATATTTCAACAATGTCTATCTAATATTTCGCTGATTATTAAATTTACCAATTTTAGCCTGTATGAATATCAACAAAATAATAATAATATAAAGCAGTTCGCAGTACTTTAAAAAATTAGTTTTTATTTGTGTTGCTAAATTTTTGACCTTTACATGATGTTTTATGTTTATATTTAATTTACGAATTTTTTTTTTTAAAACCATTATAAAAATTTATTTATCGATACTTCGCTACTCTTTTGTGCAGCTTTTTCAGGAATAGCAATTCACCAATTAACAAAAAAACTGTATAAAAACAATACTTAATATCAGCAAATTACCACAAAAATTAATTGATTTAAAAAATATTTTGTTTCCTTTTTAATATTTTTTTGATCGAAGCAGTGATTTGCTTAGTTGTTTTTTGTAAAAGCGTATATTTACACTCCAAAAACAAATCAAAATGTACTAGAAAAACAAGAAAATATGCCACAAAAACTATGAAAAACCCATATATATTCAGTGTAAAAGGTTTTCTGGAAGATTATCGTAAAATATGCAAAAATATGGATTAACAAACTGATGGCAAAATTCTTAAAAAATTCTAAAACATGTAAGTGTTTATGCAAGTCTACATGTGTCTACCATATATCCTTTTATTGTACACATTTATGATACAGTTATTGAACACTTTCTGCAATGTTTATTTTGATGCAGCATCAAGTTTACCAAATTGTTATAACGGGTACCATAAGTATGAGAGATTTTTGCAATTTTCACTCGAAATAAATGATGCCGAATACCACAGTTTTCGAACTTTATGCATCCTATTCAAATCTATTAAACGGATGTCGCGTTTTAGTTAAAGAAACATACAGACTCAGAAACATAAAAACTTTCTCATTTGTAATATTTCTGGGATTTACGAACTCATAGCGTATGGACAATATTGAAGGTACCTTATTAAAATATTACTTATACGTACACGTGTACAGAAATTTTGATATTTTAATATCTTGAGTTATTACTGAGAGTATGTGTCACAACTGAGTGCGCATGAGTAACACATAACAAATGAACTCAACCATCATACCCAGCGGGAAACCTCAGAAGCCCTTCTAACTTATTAAACGTCTTCTTAGGAATCTTTTTGAATCAATTTACTTTTTATAACACATTTCAAATTAGCTTCTCTGTGAAGGGAGAAGAGAGAAAGAGAAAAAGAGAGATTTAAATTTTTTTGTGTTATACACATTCCACAGTAAAGGAAAGCCATTAATTATAAGGCCTTTCAGAATCACTCTCGAAATAAACGAATGCGGAAGGGCTTCTTCGCAATGACATCGTGTGTAAAAAATATATGAGTATGGAAAGCAGCGAGAAGGAAGCGAGAAGGCCTTGCGCATCCAAAATAAGGGGTGCAGAGGCCTTCTAGAAGGCTTTCATAGTACTTCTTTTTCCCGCTGGGATACGTATCATGAGAATTATGCAAAAATTATTGCATACTTTTTCTAGGTATTTAACACTTCTAAATAAATATTTAGAATTTAAATAAATATTTACGCAAGGACAATGTTTACAAATTATTCAGTTTTATAATCAAAATAATCGTTCTCCAATTGCAACTTTTCGTGCGCTTTTGCCATTTTATGGTCGTAATAATCGTGTGCTCGCTATTCGTCGAATTGTTGAAAATGTTGAGCTTACATTTTCTTTACACAATGTTCAAGTGCCAATAAGACAAAGAACCGCTCGAAGTAATGCAAATATTGCTGCCGTTCAGGTAAGTGTTGCTGGAGACCGCACTTTGTCGATTCCACGACATTCCCAACAATTGGGACTGTCTCAAACCACTACCTGGCGGATTTTGAGAAAGGATTTGGGTTTGCATCCGTCGTGATTTACTGATTTCGCCTTGGAACAACTTGAAAACGATAACGATTTTTCGATTCGATTATTTCAAGAAATTGTGAAATTGAATGGCCTTCAAGTAGTTTTGATTTAACACCATTAGACTATTTCTTGTGGGGTTATTTGAAAGCAGTAGTCTTTCGAAACAAACCAGACTCTTCAAGCTTTACAAGTCAATACTGAACGTGCCATTCATGACGTACGACTTGATTTAGTGGAAAAACTGCTCACAAATTTGGTTTATCGAATTCATTCCTGCAGAAGAAGTCATGGAGGCCGATTGAATGACGTTTTATTTAGAACTTAATTGTGTCGATTGTACTTCACATTAAATAAAAAGCTGTTGAATTTCCTTAACAATAAGTGTGTGTTTTTTTTAAAGAAATCATATCACTCTTATTGTGTTAAAATGAAAACTTTAATATTCTATTTTTCAAAAAATAATTTTTTATAAAATAAAATTAAATCTTAAAGATTTTCCTTTACGATCTTTTTGCTCTATAATGCTTTATTGTTTTATTATATAATTCACTTGGTTTATTTAAAAAGAAGAAAAGAATATACATTTCTTTTTAATTATGGCAATTGAGACAACAAAAAGCTAATATTCCCATGAAGAGCAACAAAAGATGAAAATAAAGCAATTAGAGATAACATCAGCATTATAACAATTAAAATGATTTAGATCTGTTTTGTTTTCATAGTTTATATTGTAAATTTATAGACATATTTTAATAAAAACAAATCCATAGACTTTAGATGATGAATTATTTTCGCTATTAAGCATCGTACTCGTATATCTATTAGATTATTTTTATTTAAATACACCGTTACATAATATAGTAGTACACTTCACAGATTACTTTATTCTTCTTTTTATGAAGAAAGTTACACTTTCACTAATTTCAGTAATTTAAGCAAAACGAAGACAAGAAGAGGGCAAATACAGTAGTAACTCGATAGTTTACACTGCAACTTGAGTAGTTGCAATATGGAAAAAAAAATGTCTAAACTCTTTTTACTTTAATATCAGTTTTATTTTTCATAATTTTGTGGGTTCATAACTGTAAAATAAGTGGATTTAGCCTTTGTTTCTTTTATATAATGAATGGCGAATGCGGTACTTACAACATCATCGAAATGTTTGTACACATGCCTGTTTTTTATTATTAGCGATAATCGAGTTACTACTGTACTAATTACTTGTTAGCAACTACATACTTTTACCAGCACAAAATTACAAAAAATGGTGAAATTTGGGGGTAAAATAAATATTCTGCAAAATCATTCAATAACTACAAAATATCTTTAAGAAATAACGAAAAATCTGAGTGAGTCAAAGTATTACTACTGTTCTACACTCGATAGTAAATTTTGGGCTAAAGAACAGTTTTTAAAGACAGCCTAAAAATTTCGCAAATATTTTGTCATTTAACAGAATCATTTCTATCTCTATACACACAGATGTTGATTTTTTCAAGTGTATGATGATGCAAACGAATTTAAACAAACATATTTTTAAGTATAAATGAAGCGATGAAAGCACTAGAAACACATACATACATACACAAAAAGAAACAAGTACAAAATGTGTATGTACTTGAGTTTTAATGTAAAAAAAAAAAAAATTCATTTAAGTTTGCTATGTATCTAGTTGTGTATACGTGTGTGCGTATGTGCTTTGAACGTGGATAAGTGTGCCGATTGTTGTTGGTGGTTAGTCAATGAGAGCCGGCTGTCTGTCAGTGGTGCTCTCTAATGTAAAAATTAATATAAATAAAAACAAAATGGAATGAAAAGACCAGAAAACTTTATAACAATGTGATGTTGCTTGAAATACATATATGCACATACATACATACAAACATATATTTTTGTTCTCATTTTCAAAGTCTATTTTTAGGGATACGAATTTAATCCATATACTTTTTTGTTGTTTTTGCTGTTTATGTGCATGAATTTTTGAAAATGTCTCCGATTTGTTCTTTGTATGACGGCTTGTGCTATTTGTGTATGTATACATGCAAGCGTAAAGATGTGCGTTAGCATGTTAAATTGTATGTGTGTACATATATTTGTTTTGCTTTTGTGTGGGCCGCTGTATTGTTTTATAACTGTTTAAACGGTAGGTCTATTTTTTCTCTTCATCATCTTTTTACTTTGTCTTCTTTCACCATTGAAGGTTGTGAGTGTCAATGCGTGCTCATTCAGACATTTATACAAACAAACACCCATACATACATATGTACATACAACTTACATATGTACATTTATATCATGTAAATGTTTTGCATCGATTCACGCAGTTTAAAATCGTACAACACACATACACGCATACATGTAGCTGTGACGGAAAGATATTTATTCGTTTAATACAAAGAAGTGCATTAAAACACTAATTTTATTTCTATGTATACTCGTATGTATGGTTGTCTATAATTAAAACTGCTTATAATTGTATACATAAACTGTTTTAATATTAATTGCCTCAAGAGTTGCAATCAGAATTAATTATAAATGTGATAAGTGAAATGTTTTAAAATAAAATGATCCGATGTACATACATATACTCGTATATATGCAATAAATATTTAAGACTACAATAATTATTAACCCTGTACAACACAAAAATTTAACAACATTGTTTTAAGGGTAAAAAAAAAATTATCACGTATACTCGTACACATTTTTTAAAGTGTTACTGAAAATATATAGTGATGGTGATGTTACGAATATCAATTTTTAGTATTTGCGAACACGAATACGAATATTTGACACAATATTCGCCGCATACGAATATTACTTTTAAGAGTCACATAATATTTCGAAATTTAATTTGAAAAAATCCCTCCCTTTGCGTCAGTAACAATAAATTGAAAAAAAAAATCTGTCGCACTAATTTAGGTATTTTACATTATTATGACATTGAGATACTGAATTTGAAGACCACTACTGAACATTTTTAAATTATTTTACCTGCATACATACTTGCGCTTTTAATTAGTAATTCACTGCTGTTTGGGAGAAAATATTTTCGCAGACTGCGCAGCCACATGTCTCGGTGGACATATTCACATATTAAATTTTAGTTCTTCAATTTTTGAAGTTCAACATTCCTCTACTGAAAATTGATTACTAACTTAACATGATATGAATTAACATATAAGACTTTAACTTTTAAATTATAGTTACGAAATATAATTTTCGTTTGTTTTTTAAGAAGATTATTATCTTGCGTCAAAGATAAAGGGATTTCTTTTTTTAAATAAAAATTATTATAAACTAGCTGAACACAGTGTGCTTCGCTACCCCGCTCGTTATAAACAAGAATTTATTATTTCGTAAAAATATCCTATTGTGAAAATATAATGACGATTGGTCTAGTAGTTAACACTATATTACGATTTTTAATTTTCCTAAAAAGAGGCGTGGTCCCACCCACTTTTCTTCTGGTACGTATTCCCAAAATATGGCGATTTAAATTTTTGGGTTATATGGGCAGTGCCACGCCCCTTTGTCCAATAAAAACTTTATATACCCTATTATTCCTTCCAGGGTCACAGTAATATGCTGTGAAAATTTCAGGAAGATCGGTCCAAGATTTAAGAGTTTGATATGTCGTTTTGAAAAACATGACAACGGCTTTCAAAAAAAAAAAAAAAAAAAAAATTAAATAAAAAAAGCCAAAAAAAAAAATAAATATATGTATGTATATGCCATTGGTGGTGCAATATGAAAATTGGATTTTGCCACGCTCCTCCGCCCGCAGACCGAAAATCAAAAAACAGACTTCACAGTATCACCCGCCTGAATATTCTGAAGATTCCCTGAAAATGTCATCAAAATCAGTCCAGCCGTTTTGGAGTCCATACGTTACATACATACACACATCCTGTTTTTTATATGTACATACATATATAGATTAATATATTTTTGTACGTTTGATGTACTTTTTTAAACTTTTTGTATGATGTAAAAATGTACAAAACTGTATGTACAAATTATTCGAGAAATATTCACTTGAATTTGGCAAATACGATTACGAATATCTTAAAATATGCGAATAATCGAATAATCGAATACGAATACAACTATTTGTAACATCACTAACAGAAAAGTAAAATTATTTAAACAAAATTTTTTTAAGTGGCTGAAGAACTCTGTTGACAAAGGTTTGTAAATTTGTAGAAAGACATGTTTCAATATAACCTGCAATAATGAATCAAAAATTTGATTTAGAAAGTTTTGTTAGATACGTGGTTTTGCTCTTCAGCTAACGAGAAATAACATTGCAGTAACGACTACATAATTCTGAGAAAGGATTCCAAAATATATAAGTAAAACGGCGTTTTGAAAGTTTTTTTGTAGGATTTGTTTTAGATGAAGCTGAGGTATCCATCACCATTTTTTAATTATTATTTGCAAAAGAAGGGATATTTAGTTATCGTCAAATCGAATTGTACATGTAAACATTAAAGATGCCGATACAGGTATATTTTTGTAATCTCTCCTAACAGAATCAGTACCTAAAAACTTTTTTACAAAAAAAAAAAATTGTTTTGTTGTACAGTGTAATATGTTCGTTAGGTTAGGCTCCTAACTAGTAATTTCGATTCTTAAAAGTACTGAGATCTAAATGATCACCAAGTTCTTAATACCTAATATACATACCATCTTATTTAGATACAATCTTTGGATCAACAAAGGTACTTTTTACTATAAGCAGGTACTTTTTAGAAAAGGTATGTTGTTTTAAAGTTAATACATAAAAAAGTTGATTAAAAAAAAAATCTTTTTCGATAAAGACATTTATATGCAGGGAAAGTTACAGTTTTTTCGAAAAGGTAATTATTGGAATATGAGTCATTTTATTAAGTACTATTTGGAAAAGGTACTTTTTAAGAAAATGTGTTATGTATTTTGAAAATGTGAATTTTTTTTTAAAAAATATTTAAAAGTGTTTTATAAATGAGCTTATTTTGGAAAACAAACTTTGAAAAAAAAAAATAGTTTCGAACGAGGTACTTTGTGAAAAAACAGGTTTTTTTAATTACACTAAAAAAATTTAACTTGTTTAAAAAGTATTTCTTGCAAACTGAATATCTTGGAAAAGATATTCTTGAAAAATAGTTATTTTCAAAAAATATTACTTTCTTTTTGATAAAAGTTAGTTTTGGCAAACATAATATGTAGAAAAGGTTTTTTTTGGAAAAGGTACTTTTGATGTTTTCTCGAAAATTTAACTAATTTATGAATAATACTTTTGATGAAATGAACTTTTTTTTTAAATGCGCTTTCTTTAGAAAACAGAGTCATTAAATAAAGTACTTTTTGGAAAAGAAGTAGTTTTAAAAAAGGTGTTTTTAGAAAAAAGAACTTTTTTGCAATCGCATTTTTGAAGAAAGTATGTTTTGGCAAATGCAATGTGAAAAGACTTTTGTAGGAAATTTATGATTTTATAAAACAGTTTTTAATGAAAGTGGTATATTTTTAAAAATGTACTTTACCAAAAAGTAAAATATATTCTTTGTTTAAAAGATAATTTTAGGAAAACAAGATTCTTTGAAAAGTTACTTTGAAAAAAAGCAAAATTTTGGGAATGAGGTTTTATTTTTGGGAAATTTTATATTTAGAAAAATTACATTTCAAAAAGACAGACATATAAAAGTTAAGCTAATAATTAAGTAAAGAGAGAAGTCGCTTGCTTCTGAAACTAAGAACGTTGTTTGTTAATTTCTTTGAAATTTTTAATATATTGAATAAATATGAAAACTTTACAAATCCCTTAAAAATTACGCATAATTTGTAATGCTCGTGTAAACTTTTGGGTTTTTTTTTGTAGCTACCACACAATACTCCATGCTTTGCGGAAGACGTAGCAATGTAATATTATAATTTACGTGCTTGATTTCAGTCCATCTTTTCGGTGACCATCAGTTATATAAATTATTTACTGTTGATTTACATCAAAAAATATCTTCAGTATATTTTCAATAGTTTTTTGTTTTAATGAAATTTAAATATTTGATTTCTTTTAAAACTGAATGAAAGATGACCTAAATTTGTTCATAAAAATGAAGTTTGCCAATTATGGATTTCAAGCATGAATCTATGCTGTCGTCAGAAAAAAAAATAGAATTTACATATTTCCGGTTTGTTGGTCATGACATCACATTTTCTTTTCGCATGAACAGATAGCTGATTTTATTAATAAATATAATTTTTCTTATTGTAGCCTTATTACAAATAACTAGTTCAATTGAATATTGAATAATTTAATGCTGACTAGAAATGTTTACTAAAAGCTTTTATATTAAGCAGAATAAAAGCTTTTCTTTCAACTAATGAAGAAAAATTTTAATAATATCTTTTGATTTAGTGATATTTTAATAATGGCTCATTTTTAAGATAATACATTATGCTGGGAACACAATTGGGACGAACGCCGAATTTCGTCTAGCACGACGAATTCGTTGGCAAAAGTTCGTTGCGTAAATTCGTCGTGTGGCGCACAACTGGGACGAACAAACAACTGCTGTCATAATAATCCAAAAAATTACGTGTATTTTTTATTACAAATTTGTTTTTATATACATACAAACATAACAACGAGTGTGTTACCGTATAATGAAAATAATTCCTTTATAAAATTAAACATTAAAAAAAACTATTAAAAACAAATTTCATCATTAATAATTATGTATATATAACTAAAATGCTCTATATCATAAAAAGAAGAACTTATTAAAGTAAAAATTAACATTATTTAGTAATATATTTTAAAACTAAAAAAAACATGGTAACGCTGTACTGATTTCTTCGTCGTTCGTCGGCGTATGAAATAGAAATAAATCTATCAGAGAATTCGTCACGTACTACCAATTTCGTCGACGTCGGTGCTGTGTTCACTTTCATATGAATGCATGTGTTCTATTTTGGACGACGAATATTCGCAACGAAAAATTCGTCATTCGTCCCAATTATGTTCCTAGCATTAAGTATATTTACGCTCTACTATAGACAGAACGAAAGGAAGTTTAAACTAAAAAAGCTTGAATGAAAAAAAAGCTCTTATTTTTTACGCGTAGAATCTGCATGGGCACGAATATGATTGAAATTATTCTTTTCTTTTGTAAACTCGATTTTTATTTTATCTTTTTTTTATTTATTTTCTAAGAATTCCCAAATCCTGTTGATCACAGATGGCATTTCGTTACAGATTACATGATAGATACTAAGTAAATAAGTTTTAAACAACAATTATAAAAAATATGTGAGATTGTTCTTCTTTAAAAATTTCAATATCAAAAATTAAAAAAAAAAATTGTTTTAATTATTTCATCACGGAAAATATTACGAAACCTTTTTAATCATTAAAATTATTTGCAGATACAACTACAAAAAAATGGACTTAATTTCCCTTTTTAACGATATATAATCGTTAGAAGTCTGCATTTCACGTGACATTTTGTATGTACATAACATTTAAACTATATTTCTTATAAAGGCTATATGACAAAATGTACAATTTTCAATAAGGGCCTTTTTGAAAACTTGCTGCTTGCAAAAGGACCTTTTTCCTTAAAACGCCCTTAAAAATAAACAATTGAGAAAAAAATTTATTTTCTTAAAAGCACAATTATAGAACTAAAATTTTCAAAAAAAAAAAAAAAATTTCCCAAAGTATAAATTTTTAAAAAATATGTACCGTCTATATGTTCGTTAGGTTAGACTTTTAACCAGTAATTTCGATTCTTAAAAGTACTGAGATCAAAGTGATCATCAAGTTCTTAATACCTAATATACCAACTCTCATCTCTCATTTAGAGGCAATCTTTCGATCAACAAAGGTACTTTTTACTATAAGTAGGTACTTTTTAAAAAAGGTACGTTGTTTTAAAGTTAATACTTGAAAAAGTTGATTTAGAAAAATCTTTATCGATAAAGACATTTATAAGCAGGGAAAGTTACAGTTTTTTTTCGAAAAGGTACTTATTGGAATATGAGTTGTTTTTAAGTACTATTTGGAAAACGTACTTTTTGAGAAAAAGTGTTATGTACTGTATGTAAAATTTGCATTATATTTCCTATAAAGTCTATATGATAAAATATCCAATTTTCATTAAGGACCTTTTCGAAAACTTGCTGATCTCAAAAGGTACTTTCTCCTTAAAATGCCTTTAAAAATTTGCGACTTTCGCTCAGATTCAATTGAGAAAAACATTTTGTTTCTTAAAAGTACATTTATAAAACTATAATTTTTAAAACAAATTTTCCCAAAATTTATAAAAGATTTTTCAATAGGGATGATATGATTTTGAAGTGACGTTTCGGCCATTTGTAATGTGTCATGATATGTAGTGTTTACAATTTCATTATGTAGAGATATGCGCAAGAATAACGTTGCTGATTTTGCCTTGGAACAACTTGAAAACGATTACGATTTTTTTTTTAGGAAAATCATCTCCTCCGATGAGGCTCATTTTCATCTGAGTGGTGCAGTAAAAAAACAAAACTGTCGATTCTGGTGCGAAGAAAATCCACAAATTATTTATGAAAAACCATTACATTCACCTAAATTGACAGATTGGTGTGGTTTTTGGTCTGGTGAAATCATCGGTCCGTACTTCTTTCGAAATGAAGCTGGTAACACCGTTACTGTCAATGGAGAGCGGTATCGATCGATGATAACCAATTTTTTTTGCCAAAATTGAAAGAAGTTCATCTTGACAAAAATTTGGTTCCTATACAATTAGACAACCGCTGGTTGCCATTAAAAGTATTTTATAAGGTGTAGGTATAGGTGTATAGGTGTAGAAAAGTAAACACATTCATAATGGAAAATTATTGTTGTGTGTGTTTGAGAAATTTTTTAAAGGCTATTTTTATGCTTTGTAATTCACAAAAATATATTTGTGAGTTTTTGTATAAATAGATGAGCTTTGGAATTTTTTTAAACATAAAGGGTAAAACATCTACTGATGAATTGGTATAGCTACCAACGAAATATATATCTAGATATTGCTAACCCGCAACAAATAAATAAAATATAAAACATAAATACTTGAGTACATGCTCAAATAAATGTAAAAATTTTGTAATTTTTGTCAAAACAAAAAAGACTTTTTCCAACATCAGTTTCCTTCCTTAAAATGCTTAAAAAAAAGTACAAAAAAGTGGTAAAATTGTTTTTCTGTATAAAAGAAAACCCAAGAGGGATCCATCATTTCTTAGAGAAAGAAAATCTTTCATCTAGATTGGAAATCTTTTGCTTTAGCCGTTTAAGCTGGGCGATGATGAGTTAATCACGTTATATTTTATGCGTATACGAGTTTATCTCTTTTAATGTTAATTAATTAAACAGATTATTAATTATTTGCAGGAAATTCACAAGAGTCTCTATGAAAACACTTTTTAAATTGTTGGGCAGTGTAGTTTTCTTTTTTTTATATCAAAAGATAATTAATTTTTTTTTAAAAATTCTTATAAAACAATATGCAATTTATTATATTAAGTATAATATATTTCTTTTAATTAATTAAATTCCCCAAATGCTTCCTAATTTTTTACTTATGAATTATTAGCACCAATTTTGTGACAAGATAAAATCTAATTATTGTTTTTAAATTAAATCCACAAACTTTTTAAATTGACTCTCTGATGCTCCAGTCTTAAGACATCAATTTAAAATCTAAATACAATTCTTTAATTAAAAAAAAAACACATATATTGAGTTAAGACATTTCATTAGGAAATGGTAATAGCTGCCATTAAAAACAAAATTCATGCATAAATTTTTGCAATCTTTTGCATTTTACATATAAATGGGCAATCAGATACATAATATGTGTGTGTTTGTGTAATTTCAAGGATTCATGTGTGTGTTTTAAGTTTTAAGTTTTTTTGTTTCTGGTGCAACACATTTTTTTAAGGTCTGTTAGAAAATATTGTTTTGGTTCAGAACAAAATAAATAAATTGAATAGAGCAATTTTTTCGCAATTCCTATAAAGAATCATTTCTATAGAATTTTTTTCGTCATCGTCATCGTCATCGCAGTTGTTGTTGCTATTGTTGTTATTGATGACATTAATTGATATCCATGAAAATTAATGAAGATTAAAATGTTAAATGATGTAAATGTTAACGTTATTTAGTTGTG
Source organism: Lypha dubia (assembly GCA_947311025.1). Classification (NCBI taxonomy): domain Eukaryota; kingdom Metazoa; phylum Arthropoda; class Insecta; order Diptera; family Tachinidae; genus Lypha; species Lypha dubia. The sequence continues at coordinate 57,329,765 of OX371264.1, forward strand.
AAGATGATGTTTTTGTTAGCTATGGAGATTTTTCAGATGACCTTAACGATGAGAGTGGATTTTATTGATGGATTGATTGATTGATTAATTAAAAATTTTGTGAGTGCCATTAAAAAAATCCTGGTTTTGTTTTGTATTTTCATACTACCTTATAGTAGACGTAGGCATTGTCCATAAGTTTGGGTTTACTTTAAAGAGTGTTTTCTTTTGTGGATTTTTGCCTTTTAAAGCTGGGAGATTAATCCTAAAAGTATGCCACGCTCAGCAACGTAATTAATGAGTGTGTTTGTTTGGTTGGCTGTACAGTTGCTTCCTTCCCCTTGCTTTGCTATTTATTTTTGTTTCCTTTTTTGTTTTTTGGGTAAATTTCAGTTTTTCCTACTGCCTTTGATGTTTTTGTTGTTGCTGCTGCAGCTGCTGTTTTGTTATTGTTATGGATGTTGTTGTTGTATCTGTTGCAGTGTAGCTAGTAGTAGTGGTAGTATGTATTCGTAGTAGTAGCAGTAGCAGTGGCCAGTAACTTTTAAAGGTCACTCTACTTATTAAGCTTTTAACGTGCGTCTGTTCGTATGTATGTATGTATCTAGCTGTTTTGTTTTGTATATGTGTGTTTAAAAGTGAGAGAGAGAGAGAGCGGGTTATTTGAAAGAGTGTGTGTATTTTTTATTGTACTGTATGTACGACAATGCGTGTGGGTGGGTAGTTGAGAGGCAGTTAGCCAGCCAGTCCCACAATTCCAAAACGTATGAGTATTTTCGTAGTTTTTCTATTTGAATTATTAATCAAAAATTGTCTTGCTTCTTCTTGTTCGTTTTTATTTTGTTGCTGATTGCTTTTCTTTCGTTTGTTTTTTTTTTTTGTTTTTTTTTTTGTATTTTTCCTCTTTTGTTGTTTGTTGTTGTTACAATGAATGTGTGTTTTAAGGGTTTTAAGGGTTTTATTTTTATTTTCTTGTCTTATGCTTCAATATTTTTTGTTGGCTTTTCCTCTGTGTCACTTGTTTGTGATTGCGCTGGTTAATGCTTCCTTGATGAAGTGTAATTCGATAGCTTCGTAGCTGTTATTGTGTATGAGTTATTTGTTATTATTATTTTTTTTTTGCTTTCCTAATATGATGTTTCCTGGTTATTATCTTGCTCTATTGTTTCTTCCTCTTATTATTATTGTTGTCTTATTATGGATGGTGGTCATAAATATATATGTATGTAATATCACCATGCATGCAAGTATTTTGGTGTACGTTAGCTTCTGCCTTTGTAGCAGCTTTTTTTCCAAGTTTTAGTTTCAACTGAAGTATAGAAGTTTGTCTGTCTAGTTGTCTTGTTTATGTCTGTTTCTCTCCCCGTTTCCTTGTGTGCTACTAATTTGTTTCTGATATTATTTTTTTTTTAAATTGTAATTTTCTTGTTTAGACGTTTAAAAGAAGCTGAAAAAATCTTATATATGTCGTTATCTTATTGTTGTTGTTGTTATTATTTATTTTCGTTGTATTTGCTATTTTTATAACTTTTTTTACATGGACTTTTGTCCCGATTTCGTTGTTTTTGTGTGTGTGTGTGTATGTGTTTTTGTATTTTTATGTGTCGTATTTAGCTTTTGGCTTTGCTTTGCCTTTTAGTTGGCTGGTTGGATGATTTGTATAGTGTTTTTTTGTGTTGTTTTGATATTATTGATTTTATTTTATTTAATTTTTTTTTGACTCGAACACAAACATTTAATTGCTCCTTTTTTTATTGGCTAATTTTTTTTAAATTTCATGTTACATTATTTTCTAATTACATATTAAATTACATACTTTAACTATTTAATTGAAATAATAAATTTATTTGCCACTTTTAATTTAATTGCTTTTTATTCATTCGTGTGTTGTATAAAGGCACCAGAGGGAATCAAAAATTATGTGTGTATCCTTTTAAAAGGATAATTTTTTTTCTTTATAACAATTGCTTTAGGTTGTCGATTTTTTTCTTCTTGATTTGTTTTTGCCTCAAACAAACTTGAAAACTTTTTTTTTTTTGCTTTAAAACTTTATTATTTGCATCTTGAACGCGCCGCTGTCCCTTCTTTTCTACATTATCTGTTAAAAAGATATTTAATGGAACAATTTTTCTTTATATTCAACTTTTAATTTTAGCTTTAAATTTTATTTATTAGATCTTTTCTTCATGTATATTCTTAATGCATTCGCTGTTAAAGCTATTTTTGTTATAAACGATTTAATTTCATTTTATTTTTATGTTGAAATATTTTGTATTTTAACGATACACACTCGCGCGCGTTGCTTCGTTTCGTGTTTCAAAACCTTAAACGTTGCTTATACAACTGCCCTTACATACGTAGCTTTTATGCTCGGTAGGCCTTCAAAAGTGCATTCCAATGCAAGAAAAAGCTTGAAAGCTTATTTACACTCCAAATGAATGTGTTTTCCCATTGTGTTTTCTTGAGTCTTTTATGTTTGTGTTAGTTAGAGCTTTTTCATATCTCTCCTTCCCTCTCTTTAATGGACTCTTTAGCTAATTGTAAGTATTACTCTCTGTGCGTGTGAAAGCTTTTTAAGGGCTTACACTAAAGCTGTTAAAAGTATTGATTTTTTTTTTGGTAAACTTAAATAAACTACAGCTTTTTGCTTCGTTTCAACAATAGATGATGTTACGCGGAACATTAATGTTTTTCTTGGTGTTGTTTTTCCTTTTCTTTCTTTTATTTTTTTATATCCTTGTTCTCGTTTAACGACATTTAATATTGCTTTTTTTCTTGCTTGCTAGTCTTGTGTGCATTTAGAATACTTTAGCTAAGGACATTAGACAGAATGTGGGCGTTAGGCGAAAAGCAATCTTAATAAATTTACAATAAATACTAATTTTTATATATTAAAATTCTAAATACTCGTATGGAATATAAAAAAAAATCAAATATTTTCATAAACTTCTGTAATATAAGTATATTCACTTCAATTCTCACAATAATATGAATATGGACATAACCAATACAAAAGAGATTCCATCATTGTGTTTTCACGCAATGCGACAAGTAATTCCAGACGAGTTGGCTCCATATTTTGTTATAAAAATATCAATGAGTGGAGCCATAAAACTAAAATCTAGAACTTCTATTTAATTTAATACGAAATTATTCTAATGTTATTGATATGGTTTTATATTGGATAAGTTTTCTTGCTTGATATTTGATTTTATTGAAGAAATAAAACGGAATTGAGTTGTTGTATCGACTAAAAACTTTAAATTTTAATACTTTTCAATTCAGTTTTGAGCTAAAACACGGTAGGCTAACACAAGAACCAAGTATTTGAGAAAAGTCGAATTATTAACTGATTAAAGTAAATTGGTTTGTCAGTGACTTTGCCACAATCAATATATGAGGATATGAGAAGATCTAGAAAACATAATGGCACCGCAGTTCGAGCCTTTTGCCTTCTCTCAATACGACTAATTTAATTCAAAATTAAATATTTTATCCTAATTTTGATATTAATTCAAAATTAAAATTACACAAACTTTTTGACTTATTTTCTACACTGAAAATAATACAAGCAACAATTTAGGATTTTATTATTTGAAAAGTGTAACGAACTGTTAAAAAGTATATATATTTTAAATCATAAAATCGTAATTAACAAAAAATTAACTAGTGTGATTGCAGCTGCCGTGGTGGCAGTGAAGTCTAAGCGGTAGACAACTCTGATGATGAGACTGTGGTTAGTCTCGAAACATCGATGTCTGTTCAACCCTCCGCGCAGTCTAATTTTTCTTTGTCTGTGCAAGTATTAAGCGCCACTAGATTTTTCTTTAAAATTTAAATAATAATTTAATTTATAACAAAATTAAATTTAGAGAAAGTGAACTTAAGCCTGAAAAATTAAAATTTCTTTGATTAAACATCACTCAGTTCGAATAAAAGATTCACAAATCAAAATAAATAATTTCAGTTCTCATGTCTAAATATGAACTCAAACCGTATATTTTATTTTATGTAATATTTCACAATTCACAAGTAAAGTCAATATTTAGGCGATTTGAATTCTTCCTACTTGATCAATTGCTATGAAGTTTTCCTTGGACCACTCACTGTTTTATGGTTCCAATAGAAGAGAGTGCCAACACCCATTCAAATAAATATTAGTTTTCAACTATTTCATATGAAAATTGGATTGAATACATTGGGTTCCTCTGGAAATAGAAATGTATAATTTAAGAAGAGGACAGATCCATGCCTATTGCAACGTGCCGCTACAAATAAGTATAAAATACCTCGTAGTACCCTACAACTGTTGCATAGTGTAGCAACCAACATACACAAGAGTAAAAAAAAACAAAATGCACGCTATTAGAACTCCCAGACAGTTGAGATTTTAATATGGATAAATCGTAAGTTTTGATACACAACGTGCGTACAATTACCGATACCGCACGAACGATAGATACAAGCGGCCAAGTGAACTGTCGTCCTAGAGCTTTACCGATTTTTTTTCATATGTTGTAGTTTGTCGATTGTAAGGGCCTGCCAAATATTCTTAAAAACCTCTTAAATTCGTCGTTTTTACTTTACCGATTGCAAGGACTTTCCAAATGCTCGCTTGCATTCGTACTAACCGTAGTTAGCCCTAGCCTTAGCCCTAAAATTACCCGATTTGCATTTTGTTTCATTATTTTCACCAGTTTTCATCTACAGTTAATAACACAGAAATCAGAAACGCTTAGCAATATCACAAACCACATAGCATGGAAATTAACCACTATACAATTATATGAAAATATTTTTCCTAGCCACAGCAGATGACGAAAATGTTACTTATTATTGGATAAACACTGAACTAGTTTTTCATAAATATTGGAACAAAGTTCCTTATGGGGCGTTGCGAAGGGGTACTCTAGACGGCAAAAAACGTCCGTAACGTAAGGTTTTTGTTTCTTTCCTTATAGGAAGCCAAACGGTAAGACCGATCGTCTTGAAATTTCGTAACCATATTACTGATGACCGGGAAAGTAAAATTGGCTGCTTTTTTTTATATTGAAAGGCCCACCGCCCATCCAAATAATATATTAATAATTAATATTCACATATCTGAGCAACTAAAGCCCGGAATGTATCAAAATTCGGCGTGTTTTACTTTAAGAATAAAATACAACTTCTAGAAAAATTTTGGAGTGGTAGGGCAAGGGGAACGGGCACTCCCCCATATAAATAAAATATAAATATTCACATATCTGAGCAACTAAAGCCCGGAATGTATCAAAATTCGGCGTGTGTTACTTTAAGAACAAAATACAACTTCCAGAAATTTTTTGTGGCGGTAGGACGAGGGGAACGGGCACCCCCATATAAATGAAATATTAATATTTTTATAATAAGGAACTTCGTTCCTATTCGTTGTCCCACGACACCACACATATTTTTTTTCTTATAATTATTAAAAATTTCCTGTGTAAGATGAAATTTTTATATGCATTGGCGCCGTACTAAAACCATTTTGAGCGCAAACGGTATTTATTTTTTTTTGAGTGTATTCAGATTTTTCCTCGTTAATTCTCACTTGTTTCTCTTGATTTCCTTTTTCATAAGATTTATGTATTTTCCATTATCGGTTTATTTGAATGTAGCCTTAAACATAAAATTTTATAGACATCTAGGATTTAGCATTTAAGAAAACCTTCAACGTTTGTATTCTGTTTTAATGGCGATAAAGTACAACATCTCACTCACACACATAGAAACAAAAAAAAAAAATAACAAGTTGTGTGTAAAACTTTACATCCATATAAATTTAATCGGAAGGTCTTTACATTTAAGGCCTTTTTTTGGAAGAATTTTTCTAAACTACATCTTATATTTCTTACCTTCAAAGCTTATGCTTCTAGTTTGATCGTTATAGATATCAACTTCTCCTCTTTTAGAAGAAAAGAACAATTTTTGTTTTTCTAAATTTTAGCAGTTGTTTTTACATAAAAATATAATTTCTTTTTAACTACAGAGAATTAAGTAAAACTTGTGGAATTTCACATTAAAAATTGTTGTGTCAAACGGTGGGTATTTTAAAAATTACTTCAATAGTTCGATACTGTTGCTAGTAAAAAGCTGCAGTAGCTGTGGACAGTTGGAGGGTTTCCTTCTTACATTTTCAATGATAAAATCTAATATCCTGTCAAAATTACAAAATTACCTAGTTTAATACGCCTTGGCCACAATAACACTACCTGATATATTGCTCCTTTATAAAGCGTGTTTTTTTAGAGTGTCACAACTTTGAGTTGGCATCACTGCTTTATTTCAGCGAGCATTTAACAGCTGATAGTTGCTTTTTGCTTAGTTTGGTTTGAAATTTCATTATGAATCGACTTTACCAGTGCAACGCGGGCAAATTGTAAAAATCAAAATAATTGTTCTGTTCGTCAAACTCATCGTGCAGCGGGCGCTACAATTGATTTACTCATAGGAACTTTTGATGAAAAAATAATTTCACGTAATTGGCCACCAAAATCGTGTGATTTAACCCCATTAGATTATTTTCGTTGGGATTATGTTAAGTCTTTTGTCTACGTCGATAAACCACAAACTATTGAACATCTGGAAATCAACATTCGAAGAGTTATTGGTGAAATACGGCCGCAGATTCCGTCTTCTATTTACAAATCATATTTAAAAACTAGATATATCCGGTGCGCTTCACTACCCCCTCGTTATAAAATAAAAGTCCTATTGTGAAAATTTAATGACGATCGGTCCAGTAGTTAAGCCTATATTACGATTCTTTATTTTCCTATAAAGGGGCGTGGTCCCACTCACTTTTCTCCTAGTACGTATTCCTAATTATGTCAATACTATATGTACCAAATATCATCGGCGTAGGTCAAAAAATGCCCAAAATATGGCGATTTCAATTTTTGGGTTATATGGGAGCTGCCACGCCCACTTGTCCGATAACGCCCATTTTTGTCGTGATTACTCACATTAGTAACATATGAACTATTGCAATGTTTCAAAGCTCTTGCTATCACAATAGTCAAGATATATGATGTTATTCAATTTATGTGGGAGGGGCTACGCCCACTTCAAATATTAAAAGCCTAAAACCACCCTCTATAAATTCCCTTTTGAATGACACCAGTTTGGGTCAAATCGGTTGGATAGTTTCCGAGTCTATAGCGAACATGGGTACAAACATTTTTTGTATTTTATATATATAGATTAATTTCATAAAAATTTCTTTCCAATAAGCCCCGTTTCATTGATATTAAAAATATATTTCCTTGTTTTATTATGATTTGAACTTGTGTCACTCTATAAAAAACACTCTTTATTTATTTTATTGAAAGTTTAATGCATTTTTATTACATTCTGTGTAAATACAGACAGAAAATGTTTATTGTCTATATATTACAGTTTACCAAATACATTACAATTTCAAGTTGATACGTGACACGTGATACGCTTTAGCACACCCTTTAGTTTTTTAACTTTTATAAAATTTGCCTTTCTAGTTGTCAGAATTGGAAATGCTACTCTAGTGGTCTTCGACATAGAAGCCTGTGAAAGACAGACAGACGTACGGACAGCGTAGCAAAAGCAATTGCGTTCGTTATGTCTTTTTTTGTACGAAATCCTGAAAACTTAAAATAAAAAACGAATTCGTTCGTTCGTTTGTAATTAATGCACTTCTTTGTACATCTTTCCCTATAAAACTCTCACATGAATTCGCTTAATCTTTTTCTCCAAGTTCCCCCCAATAATTTCAATCGTATTTTTGGCTGTTCGCGGAATAAGAGAAGTTTATAGATGGACATTTTATATATTCATTTAAATAAATAATTTGTGAGCTTAGGACACTGTTTTTAAAGCGATCTGCTGATACCTCTTATTATGGAAAAGTGTTTTTGTGGTACAGTTTTCCAGATTTCCTCAGACTAAATTACCGCACGATTTAAGCAGATTTGATTTTAAAATTAAAACTAAACTTATTGTGGATGCTATAAAAGGACCTCTGGAAGGCTTTTTAAGTTTGTTGTTTTGTCGTTCTAAGCAAACACTTGCGTATTTTTGTGTGTACGCATGTATATGTTTGCACACAGAGTACATAAATGTTTAAGTGTAATCGCATAAACATATAAAGTCTATTTGCCTACGTGTTTGTATGTATGTAATAAACGTATCTCTTGCATAAATTTGTATGCGGTATGTGTGTATGTGTCTGTGAGAATACCAGTGATGCCATGCATCAAGCAGTTAAACAATCTAAAGGGATTTTTGTTCTTAATATTCTAGAAGATTGTAATTTTGTGTATGGAAATGCTTCATCCGTTTATCCATCCATCCATTTTTAGCTTTTTAACTTTTAATAAATTTGAAACATTTAAGCCAAAAATTACGGAAATTGTTCCATTAAACTGGAGTAATTGAAATGAAAAAAAAAAAAAAAAAAATGCACCAAAAAAAAAAAAGATAAACACAGAAACAGAACAGCAGCAGCAGCAGTTGGCATAAATTTATATTGTATGCCAACAAAACCAAGAAAAGAAAAGTAGCCGAGATAAGAAAAATCTTTAAGATTAACTTTTGTTAAATGTTCAAAGGCTTAAAGAGAATTTGATAGTTGGGCACAATATAATGAAAAGTTATCTAGGTTTATGGATCAGTGGACAGAATTGACAAGAAGAAGTTGGATTATTGCTTCATTTGTTGTATTTATGCTTTTGTTTCATTGCTTAAATACATAATTAAATATTTGTTGATTAATCCCCCCTCCCCCACCAATCCATTTTTTGGCTTATAAAATAACAATTGCAAGATATCAGTTAAATAAAACCTACATTCATGTCAAAATACAATATATAAAGGGTGTACAGAACGATTAGAAGTAATGCTAGACAAAACTTTATTTCATGTTTCAATTCGTAGAGATTATCAGAAAAAATATTTTTTTAAGATCTCAAAAATCATCGAAGTTGCTGTTTTTAACGTGACCGCGTCAAATTCTGCTGGCAGCGATTTTGGTTAGACTGCGAAAAGTGCTCAATTAATATCGGTCAAAATTAAAGGCCTGCTGCGACTAAGAAGAGATAATTCTTGGCACTTTGAATATGCGATCACATCCCTTCAAAGCACGTTTTACTTAATTAGCCCAATAGGTCCACTTCCGTCACCCCATATTATTAATTTTAAGACATTCACATCAAACATTTTTTTTTTTTTTTTTTTTTCATAATTTTATTATTTATTGAATCTTTAATTATAAATTAAATTATCAATAAGTTTTTTCAAATCTTAAATCTAAAAAATATTAAATGTAAGTTTAGCCAATGCTAAACAAAATTTTTAATTTCAACGGTTAATTTTTGTTGTTTGAGAAAAGAAAAAGAGTATCCCTTCTTCTCACATCAAACTAATCTTATTTTCCTATATTGGTTGGCTTTTTTCCAACTCTAAGTGTGGTTGTAAGAGTTAATTAAAACTAAATGCAAGAAATAACAACTGCTAAGAAATTGTGAATTCTGATTTAAAAGAAGAAAAAAAAAAAACAAACGTTTGATTTTCTACATCATGCTAAAGTGAAACTAATAATATTTTGCAACTATCCTGCCCTTTGCTCGTTTGCCCAGCAATAGTTTTTAAAATTCATTCCTCTAAAAAATAAAAATCCTTTTCCCACATGTCCTACTGCCCTATAGAGAGATGGAAAAACACAATAATTGCATTTGATACTTTGACAATTTAATTGTAGGTCACAAGCGAATGCTTGTTTGTATTCTCACTGCTCATTCACTAATGGACTTTTACTTAAACTCACACAGAAACATACAAACACACACACACACACATAGACAAAACAATCAATTGCTTGACATTTCTTAACTGGCAAACAAACAAAAAGAATATAAAACTGAAAAAAAAAAAATTAAAACTAACAATATTCTCAATTCACAGCATAATGTCCTTGTTTATGCTTTTTTAAAGAATATTTTTAGGGAAAAAATATTGTATTACTTTCTTTTACACACAAACACACACACACACATTTTGAGTGTCATCAAGAAACCAAGATGACAGTTGCCATCGTTTTTGACTTTATTGTTATTCTTGCTTTCAATTGGTACTTAATTGTTTTTATCTTGTTTTATTGAATTTTGTATTTATTCTGTCGTAAAAATTTTTTTAAAACTTTTGACATGGAAGCTGAATTCCAAAACTAAAGAGATGCTGGAAAAGATATTTTTCTCTTCCTCTTAACTGATTGCAGTCGTTTTTAGCTTTTGGCATTTGTGGGTCTAGGTTTTACCTGTTTCACTTTATGAATCAATTTCTTTTTATTTATAAAAAAAAAGAAGAGAAAAAAATTAGAAAATATTTGTGATGCATGTTTGTGTTGTTGGTTATTGTTTGTTATTGTTTGTTATTGAGTTATTGCAATATTGTTTAGGTATGAGAGTACCACACACAGTTAAACAAAATGAAATAATAATACTAATGCTCTCTCACTCATACAAATATTTATAGCTCATATACACCCGCATGTATTATAAATTGCTACAGTTTAAGAAGAAAAATAAGGCAGAGCACAACTCCACCGCCACATAAAATTTACAACCCACTCACCCATAAAATATAAAACTTAATTAAAGACTACAAAAGCAGAGTAGTAAAAAAATAACATAAATGCAATTATAAAAAAAACACATCCTATTTTCATAGCACACACACATAAATCTACACAAACTCATAGACAGCTTGTGTGTATAGCTGCCAGATTTGACGATTTATCGTTATTTTGACGATTTTGGATCCTAAAAATTACATGGTGACGATGGGACGATTCATACCTTAATTTTGACCACCATTTTAAATAATTCAAATTTGCAACATTTATTTGTACTATTAAAGCAAGCTTGAACTGCAGAACATTTTAATGAGCAACTTTTTAAAAACTAGTTTGCTTAAAACTGACAACTTTTATTTAATTGATTATAAAAACAAAAACATTTTTTTAAATTTTGAAGACGTTTATAAGAAGAAATTATAAAAGAATTTTCTTATTTTGTTGATGAAAGTGAAAGCCAAGAGCTAGAAACTGAGTTCAGACAATTAAAATTATTGTCCTGATAAAAACATGTGTATAACTATTGGATTTTTGGAAAAATAAAAAATATTAGAGATGCAAACGAGGGATTCTAGTCTTCTGTTTCCGGTTTTGACTAAATTTATTACAAAAATCCTAGTTTTAACACATTCTTCAGCAAATGTGGAAAGAATATTTATGATCTAACAGTTGTACCTGAATTAATCAATATGTATTATTGCAATATATGTTTGTAAAATATGTACAGGGTATCCGCCGGGAAGGTATACTACTTTGTTTGTTTATAATTTTTGATTACATGAAAGAAAATGGATCTTATATTGATAAATGTTTTATTTAATGCCGAAAATTATGTATGGAATACAATATCAGATAAATAAATGTCCGCTTCTGTTAGCCTCACAAATGCGACCCCTTTTGAGCACATTTTTCATTAAATTCTCACACATTTTACGCGGTATTTCATTAATTTCATCACGAATATTTTGTTTGAGTTGCTCAAGCGTTTCTGGTTTGTTTGCATAAACCTTGCTTTTCAGATATCCCCACAAAAAGAAGTCCGGAGCAGTCAAATCAGGCGGCCGTAGAGGCCAATCAACATCACCATTTCTTGAAATAAATTGTTGTGGAAAGAGGTCTCGCAGTAATTCCATTGTAATCCAGGCTGTATGCGATGTGGTACCGTCTTGTTGATACCACATGTTAATCAAGCCCAAAGCATGCAGTTGTGGCGTTAAAAAGTTTTCAATCATATCACGATATCGCTCGCCATTCACAGTTACCGTTACCGTTCTCAAAGCAGTAAGGTCCAATGATTCCTTCTGACCAATTTGCACACCACACTGTCACTTTTAATGGATGCAAAGGTGATGAATATTCTGAGGGTTTTCCATTGCCCAGAACCGACTATTCTGTTTATTCTCATATCCATTCAAATGAAAATGTGCCTCGTCACTCATTATGATTTTTTTTTTCATGAAAATCGGGGTTGTCATGGGCGAGCTGTAACATCCTATTGGCAAATGTGTGTCGGCGAAAATGGTCTTGTGGAAGAAGCTCCTGTGTCAACTGAATCTTAAATGGAAACAAATGCAAATCCTTGTGCAAAATTGTGGCCAAAGTTGTTCTTTGAAGACGTCATAATGATATGACGATATTACTTCTAAAAAATCTGGCAGCTATGCTTGTGTGGGATAATTTAAATTTATGTAAATTCTAGACTGTAAACAGGGAATGACTTTACGAGAATATTTGTTATGTGTAGTGTAGTGTACACCATAGAAACTAAAAAACAGAACTTGCATTCTGAGGAGAAGTGATGCATGCCTACAGCGGCAATAGAAAATTAACTTTTTGCTATTGAGAAATTAAAAAGGTGAACGAATCAATAAAAATCATTTGAATTCCACGATATTTATTTAATGCTGGGAAGTGATCTTCTCAACAACATCCCACAATAAATGAGCATTGGATTTTTACTTATTTTTTTATAACACACACACTCAGAGAACGATAAATAATAACGATTATAAATGTTTGAAAACATTAAATCGAATCAAGAACATTAAAAATTAAATATTCTCATATAAATGGGAAGGGTATAAAAGTGTCAGTGCAGCCGCACTTAGCCTGACATCTTACATGTTTGTTATTTTCATTATTTAATTTTTTTTTTTAATTTTAACATCATTCTTGTGGTCGAGATTTGTAAGTCGGTTAGTAAATTCACACTTTATAATTAAATACAAAATACATATGTATGTTTTTCTATGTCATACAAATCCAGATACATATACAATAGGTGTGTGCATGTGTGAGTGTGTGTGTGTGTTATGGTTTGTGTTATATTTGTTAGCTCTTGTTTAATTTATCCGTTCGTGGTTAAACATCGTATAATTAGTTTAAGCTATAACCTAATTGTTTATAAATTCTAGTTTTAGATAATTGCAATTGTATATGTATGTGTCATATCTGTGGCACACAATGGGATGATGCTGATATCCATACATACAAACGTATGTAGTATACCTGTGCTCTAGAATTGTGCTAAAACTAGCAATCAAACAAACACAGATTTAAAAAATAAAACTTGTCAGCAAAATATTCTACAAAATTAATGGGTCATTTGAAAAAATTAAAATTTTTTCTGCTTTAAGCAGATAACCGACAACACTTAGGCAAGAATTTTTATCTGAAAGTTGTGATGAATCGAAAGTTATGTTGAAATTGAATGCCTAAGAAATATACGAAAAGGACATGAAGTATTTAAAGCGAAAACAGTTCATAAAATTATATTTCGACTTTGGCGAAGTTGTAGAAATTTCATTATTTGGCTAAATTTACTGCCTATTTCAGTCCTGCGAAAGACTTCGTTCATTCGCACAAATACATTTGAAACAAAAACAAAATTTTAAAAGTCTTTCGCAGGACAAAAATAGGCAGTAAATTTAGCCAAATAATGAAATTCCTACAAGGACAGAAATAAATTTTGTAAGAAACTTATAAAAAATGTTCCACCCAAATTTTATTACAAATTAGTCAAATTTTATGCATAAAATTTAAAAGTCTATTCATGACTTTTTTAGAATTTTAATTTAAATTTCATTTAAATAAAAAATATCATCTAATGAACTCATCTTAAATAATTAAGGCACGTGCAACACAAACAAACTTTGTACCATTTCAATAACAAATGTTCACATATTCAAAACAATTTGTTTTATCAAGTCACGAAACTTAATTTAGAGAAACCGTAGTTTGTTGGGCTTTAGAAAACAATTTTGTATTATTATTTCTTGCCTCAATATTAAACTAAACAGGAAACTTATGAGCATCTAAATAACGAAGTTTATATTACGAAAAAAAAACGCCTGAAGAAATAGATGCGACAAATAATTAATATAAAAGTTATTTATCCTTTATCCTTGATATTGAATCACTCCTATTTTAGCGATGTAGTGAAATACTTCATATTGAGGGAGTAGGGTTATTCCAGCTTTGAAAGTGACAGGAATAACTTGACGTTTAAGCAAAAGCAAACAACTCGGTACAAAAAAAAACATTTGCCGCTGACGAGACAAACAAAATATAAGTTAATCGGTGCTTGCAGTCCATTCGTCTGCACAGGATTTTATTTCAACAACTACAAAATTTACAGACTTACTAAATTTAAAATTTACGGAGTTTTCAAAATCGGGCACCGTAACATGTGGAAATTCTAATTTACTAAAATAAAGATGGGGTGCTTTCTATCAGGCGCGGATTCAAGGGGGGATAAATGGGATATTTCCCCACCAAATTTTTTTAAATATTGGCATTTAAAAAAATAATAGTTAAAAGAACACAATTTTTGGTTTATTTTATATAAAATTCTAAAAAGTTCCCTGATTTTAAAGTTTCACTGAGAAAAATTTCTGTTTCATCAAAATACATGTCCTCTAGCAGCAACAGGCTCTATGAATTATTTGACTTCAAAGTATAAAAAACTGCTTGCGTTCTGAGGTGAACGCATAATTTATTTTATAATGTGTCAGGTGATTTACCTACGAAAATTGGCCAAGGAAAATTGAAGTCCTAGAACAAAACAGTGGGCAAGTTCTTGGTTTAATATTGACGTATTTGCTTCGAAAACTGCATAAAAGTTCAAGACTCTGAACGCATTATTTAAATACCTGTCACATGGTTGAAATCATATTAAAAAAAATTTGTGTCTTAAATTTATCTGTCCAATAAAACCAGTTTCATTAATGATACAAATTAAAGCAACCACTTAGAAAAAATACCCTTTACAAACGATTTCATGTCCCATCAAGTGTAGATGTTTCAAGGGAAATCATTTTAATTACAACCATCTCCTCCTTGAAATTATGACAAAAAAACTATAGTTTTATGCCATAATTATTTTTAACTTTCGTCATTTTTGGCCATACTTATTAACCAAATTATTCATAAAATTGGCTACTTGTAATAAGAAACACATTTATTATCAAAAATATGGCCAGCATAAAAATGGGGCAAATTATAACGTTAAATTTTAAGAGTTCTACATAAAAATTAATAGACTTTTAAATGACTTTGAATAAAAAGATCATAAAGAGATTTTTCCGTTTAAATTTCTAATATACAGTTGAACTTCAACCTTAATCCCGTTTGAATTGTATTTAAAAGAAGCATGGCCACCCACCACACTCTTTCGCTTTTAACCACAAAATGAACAATTAGCCATAAATGTTTGTTTGTTAGAACAGCCATTTTGGCCAGCGCCATTGTTGTTGGCGTAAATAAAAGAGACAAAAATACAACACCAACATCCGTATAGCGTTTCGCTGGCGTATACGTTATGGTCGATCTTAAGTATGACTCCCAATTACTCATACGCGTAGTATGACCAGCACAATGAATAATTCTTTTTTTTATGATTTAAATCATAAATTTTGTTGCTTGTTGATTGTTAGACAACGTAGCTGTGCGTGCTTAAGTGAGTGAGTGTGTGTTTGTATGTGTTTCTAAATGCTTTTATATGTTTGATGCCATTTTACATGTTTGGATCGTTAGCGATTATTGTATTCATTCGTTACGCATTTACATTCATCTCAAATGTTGCAATAAATGGCTGCTTTTAAGTGACATTAAACATTTCTGCAGTTATACCATTCATGGCCCAATTTCCCTGGAGGATGTAATTGTTGGCATAACGAAAAGAAATGATAAAAAAGTATGTATACGTTTCAATGTTTAACTGCGAGTGTGTGTGTGTTTGCGCGTGTAGATTTTAAAGAATATATTTCAAGGATAACAACTAAAAATTGGGGTATCCGCTTGGTTTTTTCGTTGTGTTGTTGCTATTGTTTTTGTTTCAGTTGTAATTTTATTTGTTTTTTTTTTTTTTTTTTTTTTTTTGATACATAAAAGTGCTATTAAAAGCGCACCATGAAAGTTTATTACAAGCAAGAAAGAACTGAATGTCAGAAAGGCAAAAAAAAAAGAAAAAAAAAAAAACAACAGAAATAATGAAAAAATAAAATGCAATCTTTTGCTGCACAAACACACACACAAAGCAACGAATCCTGTTAAAACCAAATAAATTTTTATTTATTTCACTTTGTAATGGAATAATGTGTTCATGTACTTGTTTTTTCGTTCGCTTGTTAGAAATACATACAAACTTTCTTCAACCACACAGGCATACATACATGCATATATTTATGCATATGGAAACAATAATGTGCGTTTCAAGATTATGAACGGAAAAGTACAAACATGTACTCGCACAAAAACACAAAACGGATTTTAAAACTACAAAAAAATATATCAGAAGAAAAATCTAATAAAAATGTTTTGAACACAAATAAGTGATTCAGCTAACATTCATGCCAATATAAGCATATAGACAAACTTAAGCAAATATACATACATATATATGTTTATATTTTCACTCACTCACACACACATACATACGATCCTTTATGATTATATATATTTGAATATAAATTTTATATACTCGTATATTTCCATAAACTTACATACATATATGGATGTGTGTGTGTGCGTGCATGTTTGCTTTTAAATATTTTGTATATTTTAGTGACTCAAAAATATGTGCACTCATGACAAACTGCATTTTTAAATGGTCATTTTGTTATTTGCAAAAATGTTTAAACACAACATTAAATTGTTTGGTTTGATGCCAATTTAGTTGAAAGTTTGCAAGTGTTGCAATTTGTCGTAAAACAAAAACTAAGATATATAAATATTTAAATATATACATATAAACACACACACAAATGTATATACTCGAACACATACGTATTTACATACCAGACCTGTAAATGAATGATTCAAATTTGGTTTGTAATTCACAATAATTTTGTGGAAATTTAATTAATTTATTTTATTCAAAATGTGAATTGAATTAAAACACAAATATATTTTTCATGACTGAAAAATTGTTGCATGGATATTTTCGTTCATTTAAGCCACAAAAAAAATTTGAACTAAAATTGTATTCAGTTCATTGATGATTTAAAAGAAAAGCGATGCAAGTTCTTAGGACACCACCAACACAATCGCGTGTGTGCTTGATGTAAATAAATTTTTGAATACTTTTTAACGGATATGCATATGTAATAGGTGCGTAAGTATTAGTAAGTATATAAACGCATGTAGATCCCAAACTACTAAATGGACCATAACCGACAATATCAGGTTCAATTTTGTGAAAAATATTTCTTATTTTGTATAAATTTTGACAAAATCGCTGCATGAAGATCATCACAAAAAACCTTATTGCCTATTAATTGATAAAGATAACAATGCTTTGGGTACTAAAACTTTATTTTTTATGTGAATTTTTAACTATTTGAAATTAAGATGTGATTAATTTTTTTTTTTTGTAATTTTTATCCTGACTAAAGAAGCGAAGAGGAAGACATGAACTACAAATCCTTTTCATTATATTATCAATGAATGCCATCAAATTTTAATTCAATTCACTTGATTTAGATAAAACGAATGCATTCAAATTATTTCATTCAAGAAGAAATCACTCAAACTTTCAATTCAATCAATTTATAATTTTTGGTGAAGTTAATGCATTTAAGTCAATTGATATTTTTTGGGGAAATATTATTGTAATGTAAAATCATAATTTATTGCCGGAATGAGAAAGAATCATTCTTTTACAGCTCTGATACATATCTTGTATGTCTACAACTGGCAATGTTTTGTTTATTGCAGGAAACAGCACGAATGAGGTAACAGTTTACATGTTGATGAAGTGTGTAAAAATTTTAAGCAATTTAAATCACGTCTATTTTTTTAATTATAAATTTAACAATTGAAATGATTTCCCATGATATTCGTTATTTTGTCAATACACTACAAATCATTTGAATAGGAATTTCAAACGTAACAATTTAAAACGAATAGATTTTGTAAAAAAAATTTGCTATAAAACTATAATGTTTAGTATCACCGACGATTTGTCAGTTATGACTGTGTAGGTTATCTTAGGTTAGCAGGTTGCTGTAAAAAGAACGTAAACACCAGCTCACTTGGGTTCTGATGTATGAAAATGTTTGTATTTATTAAAATTTTCATATTATTTTAACTAGAATTGGCTTCATACTCCTATTTATTTATTTTTTCTCCGAAACAGTTCTTATTATTTAATAATTGAATAAGTGATTTTTATAGAGATGCCTCGTCGTACGGCGATTATAAAATTTAAAATTCCAAAATACTGTGATCTCTGGCTTTGAATGTATTTTCTAAATTCCTTAGCTAAATAATTTGCAGGTATACATAAAAAAATTGGGCATATATAAAACTTTCTAATGAAAATGGAATACGGGAATTACTGAACAGCTACATTCATGTTGATCCGTTTCAACACATTTAACATCACAATGTTACCATTGAGTTACATTTTACAGCACCCATTTTTCTAATGTATTTTACTATTTAAGTCAAACTTTTTGATTTGATTTTATACTTAAAATAATGACAAACATGTTATACATAAACATTAACTATGGTTATGTGGCGACTTGCAAATGCAATGTTAATTTGTTGTAATGTGTATCCTTAAATCTGATTTGCTGTTAATTTTTCGTTTAATCCTGGGAATATTATCAAGAAAACGTCATCCAGAGCAAACACAAAGGTATAGGTTTTCGGTACTTTTGTTAAGGCCTCTGTTTCTATTTTTCGAGCACAGTGTCACCACTCACAAAATTAACGGTGTTTTCTATTCTACAAACAAAAAGGTACATCTATAAAATAACTTGCCAACCCTGTAACAATGCATCTTTATTATTTCAGTAGAAAAAAACAGAATTTTTGAATAAGTGGAACGCCCTGTATTTAACAGCTGACAGCTAAGTTTTACAGTACACTATCAACACTGTCGATTTTTACGGGGAAAAAAATGCAATGCTCTCCACCATTAGTGAAGCCGATTTTTTTAGAATCAAACACACTGCCCTTTCAGAGAGCAAAACATTTTTAAGAAACGAACACCAAAGTACACTTTTTGCATGAAGATGTACCATTTTTTTTGTAGAAAAGAAAACGCCAGTAGATCTTAAAAGTCATACGATATGAACAGTTTGGCCAATTTATCGTTTTGCAACTTAATACAATTTTATAATCAAATTATATGAAGCATTGTTAAATTTACATGGTACAGCCATCAAAAAATCGCGCACAGATAAATTTATTTGTAAAAAGATTTTAATTTAATACAGTTAAACGAAGTTAAAAACTAGTTTTAATTTATTTGCGGCCGTTTTTCGCCGATAATTCGTCGAATGTTGATTTCCAGGTGTTCAATTGTTTGTGGTTTATCGACGTAGACAAGTGACTTAACATAACCCCAAAGAAAATAATGTAATGGGGTTAAATCACACGATCTTGGTGGCCAATTAATTGGGCCATTACGTGAAATTATTTTTTCATCAAAAGTTAATTTGAGTAAATCAATTGTAGTGCCCGCTGCACGATGAGTTTGACGAATAGAACAATTATTTTGATCAAAAATTTCAACAATTTCCACCCGTTGCTCTGATGTAAGTCGATTCATAAAGAAATCTCAAAGCAAACTAAACAAAAATACACTATCAACTGTTAAATGGATGGTCAAATAAAGCAGTTATGCTAACTCAAAGCTGTGACACTCTATAAAAACACCCTTTATTAATTGTTTGGTAACTGTTTAAGTGATGAAGGCATTGCACTGGTCACTAAAAACTGTTCCGACAGCGATTGATATGGTGTTCCACACGATTGAACACCACAGTTACCTCCGCCTCCGGTTAGCAGAATCATCGGCGGAGTAAAACGAATAATAAAATTACTGCTCACACAGCTTAGGAAATTTAATGCGTCTACTTAACGCCAGAGGAGCGAAACTGAAACAGTTTAAGAGGACCGAACCTAAATAGAAAATGACCATAATGAAAATTCAAAGCAAACTAAATAAAAATCAGCTATCTGCTGTTAAATTGGTGCTCAAATAAAGCAGTGATGCCAACTCAAAGTTGTGACACTCTATAAAAAAACCCTATATATTATTTGATAACTCCGAATATATTCAAATCGCATGGAGTGAAAGAAAAGAGTTATTTTCGATTTATTTTAGTTAATTTTTAAATTTGTATTTTTTGAGCATTCAATTTTTGTCATTACCGATCTTAAGCTTTAGTTGCAACAAATCTGGTCACACTGAATATTAGACTAAACGTAACTACATATACATACAAATGAATTATGCTAAAATTGATTTAAGGCTTCAAGCAAAATACTTAAATTTCATTATTTTTTTTTTTTTTTTTGGTGAATTATTTCTTTTAGTTTTTGTAAAAGCATCACAAATTGTTTGTATATGATGTAAACTTGTATTTGTTTGCATTTAAATTTTATTTCGAAGACAAGTCTCAAATAATCTGGGTGCAAATAAAAAAAATTATCATCTTCAAATGAAAACATAAAATGATTGTTATGATGATAATGATGGTATGGCCATGATAATGATGTTGATGATGACTATGATGCTGATAACGACGATGTTGAATGTGTGTCTGTTGTGTGTGTGTTTGTTTGTGTTATAAATGTTTTATCTGTTTTTTTTTTTTAATAATATATAATTGTTTTACAAATTATAAAGAAAATAATTACATTTAGAGATGCATAAAGACGAAAATTTTTTAAGAAAATAAAAAAAGCTAAGAAATTAACTGGATTATTCAGTAAAAGAAAAAACAATTAAAGGTTGCATTTTTTTTTCTTCAAAACAAAATCAAAACTATTTAAACTAATTTGTCAACTTTCTACAATAAAAGTGTTTGAATTTTGCTTGAAATATATTTATTTTGATTTATTTTTGTGGAAGATTGCAATAGAAATAAATTGATAAGTTTTTATCATTCTGTTAACAAAAAGTTAAATAAAAAAAATTAAAAAAATAAAGGAAATGTTTGTTATGTGATGAAACAACAGATATGCAGTTTTTTTTTTTTTTTTTGAAGAAAGTAAAACAAAAACAACTAAAATCGAATTCAACTAAAAACGAGAAACGTAAAATGTGAAGGAAAAAAAAATTAATTGTTGCTAAAATTTGTGTTACAGGATTCAAGATGTTTTTCGTTCAATTACTGCAGTAATTAAGTTTGTTATGAGATTTGTTTATTTAACAAAAATTAAATCCATTCGAAATAGATTTGTAGCAGTCGTAAAACTTTTAACAATAATTACCTGTTTTTGGGCCATGGCTTGCATCTGTTGGAACATTTGACGCTCTTCTTCTTTGCCTAAATAACGATATAAAATAAGATAATTGAGCATTTGTTTTGATAAGATTCAAAAAGGAAACTTTTGAAAAGAAAGAAAAAATCAAAAGTACTAAATTCAATTTTCGGTTTCTGCGTCAATATCTTTTGTTATGTTCGTACGACATACGGGTTTTAACCCTTTTGTCTCTACTGTGATTATATGACCCAGATATGTAACTTACATCCAAACTCTTTTTTTATTCCTTATATTTAAATATTTGCAAAATACTAATAATTGAACAACTCAGTATTAAATTATGCCGGTAGGTTGATTAGTTGTGTTCAGTTTATAAATCGGAAAGTGGTGAAAGAAAGTATTTTTTAAAATACTTCAGGTTTTTTGTTGTAAGCGCTTGGATACTATATATGGAGCATAACCAAAAGATGTCACTAATTCAGTTCGTAGGTCCATTCTCTGAAGCGATTATAGCGGCAGACGGTATGCCTTCTAAGCGAACTAAGAAGGATATTTTAAGTATTGGCGAGCATTTACGTGTCGAAAGAACATCGCGACAACGTTGCGTTCGATCCACTTTGTTCAAAAAGAAGACTAGAACCAGAACCAAATTCATGTGCTCCTTTTGCACCAATCCACCAATATATCGATTGAATCCTTGAATATTTAGAGTGTCATTATACTCTTTTTGTGTTTCTTTATTTATAAACTTTGAATTCCTAATTTTTCTTTGTTTTTTTTTTAACAAATTAAGGCCCTAATTTTGTAAAACGCATCAAAGAAGTGACTTTTATATGGAAAGCAAATTTTTAAAATTTTTGAAGACAAAGTAACGCCTTAATTTCTGTGCGTTTGTTCGGTGATGATATTGTATGAAAAACTAAAACAAAATTTTTAAATATTTAAATTTTTGTTTTTGCTTTCCATATAAAAGTCACTTGGTGATGTGATTTAAAAAATTAGGTCCTAAATAAAATACGAAAATCTAAATATCTTCGAAGCCATTTTTGCTCTATTGGAAAATAATATTCCACCGTAAAACTTATTGGAATTATATATCCCAGGATAAAGTATGGATTTTTAACTTCTTATGTATTCCTATCATCTTTTATTTTTAGCTCCTTACTAATGATTCATTAGTAATGAATTCTCCGCCGAAATTAAAAACAAAAAACCTATCCAATTTTGAGAAAAAAAGCCGGGGTGAAAGGGGTAGGTAAGTACTTTATTCTTTTAAGAATCTATATTGATAGAATTTGGTTTTCTTGTGCACATTCTACAACCGATTTTGGTAAAACTTTTATCAAATTGAAAACATTTTCACAGAAGTGAACGGAATATTATGGCCTTTTGTTAATTCAATATTTAAGGAACTATAAGCGATTAAAAATGCTACTAATACATTTACACGTATGTACTCGTATTAGTCATGCATGGAAGTTAAAAAAAAGAAATAAACAAACCATACTTGTGTTGCATACATTTGCTTTGCAAGAATTGTAGGATAAAGATGAGAGACTTAAATAATATTTGTGAATTCATAGAAATGATACATACATACATAATTGTAGTTGTATTATTATTTCACTGTTTTTATACCCGATACCAAAAATGGTAAGGGTATTTATAGGTTTGTCATTACGTGTGTAATTTCCACAATATTTATATGAGGTCCATATCTTTATATATATAATTCTACTGTACGATCGTTGTGACTGAACTCCTCCTAAACGGCTGGACCGATTTGCATAAATTTTTCTGTATGCGTGTGGGTTGCGCTCCGGATGGTTTAAATTTACAATTCGGTCCAATTGGACAAAGGGGCGTGGTACCTCCCATACAAGCCAAATATTAAAAATCTATTAGTTCTGCTCCTAATAACGGTATTTGAACAAAATTTGGTACGTCGGTTTGGTGTGCATTTCTTAAGTGCTGCTACAAATATGGGCGGGATTGGACAAAGGGGCGTGGTACCTCTCATACAAACCACAAATTAAAAATCTATTATTTCTGCTCCTGATAACGGTATTTGAACAAAATTTGGTATGTCGGTTTGGTGTGCATTTCTTAAGTGCTGCTGCAAATATGGGCGGGATTGGACAAAGAGACGTGACACCACCCATATAACCCAAAAATTTAAATCGCCATATTTTGGGCATTTTTTTACCTACGTCGATGATATTTGGTACATATGGTATTTGCATAATTTGGAATACGCACCAGGAGAAAAGTGGGTGGGAGCACGCCCCTTTTTTAGGAAAACCAAACCCTTGGACCGATCTTCCTGAAATTTTCACAGCATGTTACTGTGACTCTGGAAGGAATAATAGCCTATATGAAGTTTTGATTGGACAAAGAGGCGTGGCACCGCCCATATAGCCCAAAAATTTAAATCGCCATATTTTGGGCATTTTTTGACCTACGTCGATGATATTTGGTACATATGGTATTGGCATAATTTGGAATACGTACCAGGAGAAAAGTGGGTGGGACCACGCCCCTTTTAAGGAAAATTAAAAATCGTAATATAGTCTTAACAACTGGACCGATCGTCATTAAATTTTCACAATAGAATATATAAATACTTTTAATTTTATTTTATAACGAGGGGGGTAGCGAAGCAGACCGGGATAAGCTAGTAGTATATATATTCTGAATACTTATAGATTGGGAAGTTCAATGAGTCTTGTCCGTATGTCCGTCTATCCGTTTATCCGTCTGTCTATACGTGAAATCGACTTTCAGAAGACACTAGAAGAGCTATAGACTTGATCATAGACTGAAATGTAAGGATTTTTCTTAAGATGCTTCGTATTGAAAATCAGGAAAAATAAAATATCGGCTTTGTTATGGAATTTGATATACAAATAAATGAAGATATATATGTATCCCTTTCAGAAATAAATTTATAAATACATGAGGTGCCCCAGGGTTGAATATGGAATCTTTCGATTATAATTCACCGCACGAACCATCGTGCTACTGAGGCTTGTTAATGTTAATAATAACTTTATATTTTTTTTTTCCTACAAACCCCCTTTTTGTTCACTGATATAAGGAAAATGGTAAAATATGGCTGACTTCCAAAACGTCAATTGCTTTGTGTTGAAACAAAGCATCACATTTCATAACCCCGCAGTACAATAATTATACAATGTATACCATTTCAAAACGTCGTCGCCAAGTATTTTTAACGCAGTAAGAAAGCAAACAAGGTATCGGTTTTATAGTTGATGCATTGTTTCGGAACTTTGTATATGTAAGTGATTTAAATACAGTAGCAATACTGTATACAAACTTTGTATACGAACGTTTTGGAAGTCAGCCTATTTTTAACAGTCTCTATATAGCACTGAAGAAAATATGAAAGTGTGTTCAAGTATGCAGATTAAACTTACTTTTTATATTGTTTGAAATGTTATATTTATAAGAGAAAGGAGATCCTGTATTATATTCAGTGAATCACATATTTATGCATTGGTGAAGGGTATATAAGATTCGGCACAGCCGAAAATATGTAGCACTCTTACTTGTTTTATAACAGATTTTTTTATGAGGATTTTTCTATAAAAATTAAAATATGTTATTTACATGTAGAATACGGTCGATTGTGTCGTTCGTTAGTTACACTTCTATATTCTTAACGAGTCTTGTTATTTGTTTAATGGAAGTTTATTATGATTAAAAAAAATTTCAATATTTAATTAGTAGATTATTCTTAGATTTTATTGTAAAAATTCATTATATTCGTAGATTTCAATGAAAAAGTAATAAGAAAATTGCCAATAAACATGATCTCCACTACTTCCGATTTGGCATTTTAACAAATTACTTTAACATGGAGATGTCATGGAAGAAAAATGGTTACCACCTTGACTTACAAATAACAGATTGAAAATTTCAATATTTAAAAGTTTTAAAATATTCAAAACGTGATAAAATATAAAAAGTCTCTGCTTAGCATTGAATACCACGTGCCAAGCATGTTGAGTTGAACTTTTGAACATCAGCATGAAAAGATGGAACGACAGATACTACTAATTTCACGTTTGAGAATATAATTAAATTATTTGCTCAAATATAATTAGTTGTCGTGACTACTGGCAAGTAATTCGAACGGTATGTAGTTTGTGGTTGGAATAATTATTCCTTAAAATTAAGTTATGAATTTTTAGTCGAACCGAGTGCTGTTTTTTCAAAGAAATTTCTAAATTAAATTATTATATTTAGCACATTCACAAGTCTGGCGTATTGGCGCCACCTAGGAATGAAATGAAAAACACTAGAACACTAGAACACTAGTTCCAACCCATTAAAATTATAAAACAGTAGAGTAGAAACTTGCATGTGACTCCGCTGATTCAATTAATAATAGAGGATCTTTAACTAGTTGATTGATGCTGCCGTGGTGGCAGTGACGTCTAAGCGGTAAACAACTCTGATGATGAGACTGTTGTTTTAATCTCGAAACATAATGATGTCAGTTCAACCTTCCGTGCAGTCTAATTTTTCTTTATCTGTTCAATTATTATTATTGTTACGAACTTCTAGATTTTCGATTCTAATAAAAATGATATTACAAAAAAAAAAAAAATTAAATTTAAGAAAACGATCTTAAGACTGACTAATTAAAAATTGCTTTGATTCCTAAAAGTGTTAATTGAATCAATTAAATATTTCATAAAATTTCCACAAAATTTTGATTAAATTTTTGATTGAATTTAAACAATGAAAATATTTAAATCCGCATTTTTCACAAATGAAACCGTGTTGCACTTTATTCTGTGTACACAGAAATAAATATTCCTAAAAAATGTTCAATTAAATTATTTAATCAATGTATAAAACTAGTTTTAATTAATTACAATAAATAAGTCCCAAAATATTTCCTCAATGCAAAAAGACCTAAAACTACTTTCTTCTAGTCGTATTTATTTTTCATTTTATTTATAAAATTAAATAATTAAAAAAGAAACTATTCCCAAAATGTATGAAAATATTTTGGAGTATTTTTTAATATATTTTTTTTATGTTATTTGATCATTTAATAATTTCTTTAAAATATTTTATAAAATTTTCAAACGAAATTTAAAAAAAAAATATTTTTTTCCGCCCATTTGAACTTAAAATGTAGTGCTGTTTAAGTTCCTATAAAAAATCGTGTTGTTAAGCTTTTAGTCCACTTTGAAATGCGTGTTGCGTGTAATAAGTCATTAACGGAGGCATGTTTGAACAAATAAATTTTTGCTAAATCAACTTTTAATTAATTTCATGCAAATACAAAAACAACCCGCTCATTCCTTCATCTCCTTCAGATGTTGTTACAGTACTTAAGCTAAGTTCACATTTATTAAATATTTGTACAAAAAAACGTAACCACTATTTTTGCTTAGAGATAATGTCATTTGACTTGGTTTTTATATTGCAAAATAAAATTAATTAATCAACAAAAAAGTATTTTTATGCAGTTTTTAAAAAATACGAACCCATAATAAAAAGAATATTAAAATTAAGGGAAATAAATTATTAGTTTCTTTCTTGGTCACGTTGTTTTCGACAAATATTTGATCAATGTGAACGTAGCTTTATGCATATACTATTATATACGTACATACATATGTATGTATTACAAATTATGTATCACACTGTTAATATTAGCAAACTTAATTAAAAATGCTTTATAGTACTTAAACGAATTCGTGTCGTGTAATTAAAACGTAATGTGACAAGAAACAATATGAGTTTATGTAGAATAATAATGTCATACACATGAATAAGTTGGGAAATTTTAATAATTATATTTCATATATACTTACATATCGACCCTTGTGCGAGAAACATACGATAATTTCGCGCACAGGGTTATATATATTCTCTAACTTAAGCGAAATTAATTCATTCTTGAAAAAATTTGTATAAGAAAAAAATAAAAGTTTAGATTACAACGAACTATTCATAAAATTACTTTCGTAATATTTTAAAATTCCTTTGGTGATACACATCCCCGAAAGAATACGGACCTGCATGTATCGTACATATCAAGAGACTTGAACATGAAAATTCAAACTTTCTCTTGTCCGATGTTTCTTATCTGGAAGAATGAACATTCAAATACGAAGCAATCTCCATTGTGATCAAAGAATGTGGTACTCAAGGTTGCAAGGAAATGAAGAAATAGAAAATATCACGTAGAAAGTTGCACCTGCTAAATCAGCTGTTTGTTATGCAACCACACACACTGCGATGATTCATAGGCCTGACCGACCACATCTGCAATACTTCCATTCTATTAAAATATTTTTTATACTTGTCGATTAAGGCGACCATAATTACCCTGTAATTCTCGCAAAGTGGTCACGTTTGAACCACTACTTTTGTAGTAAATTTCAACTATTAAAAAGTGTTCTTTAGCTTCTAAACGATCCATACTTGTAAACGGCAATCCTTTCATTAAATTAGTGACACTTCAGATAAAAGTTATTTAACAGCTGATAGTCTAGCCAGACCGGCGGTATTGCAACAACTGACAGAA
Organism: Lypha dubia; assembly: GCA_947311025.1. Lineage (NCBI taxonomy): Eukaryota > Metazoa > Arthropoda > Insecta > Diptera > Tachinidae > Lypha > Lypha dubia. Next base: position 57,357,667 of record OX371264.1, read on the forward strand.
ACTTAAATATGTGGTAGCAACAGAGATGCGTTTTCTCAACTGCAGATGTTAAAAATTTGTCTCATCATATGGATGCTTATTGATTTTCGGAAGAACCCGTTTAAAGTCACAACCAGACTTCAGCAATAATGTACACTGTCACTTATTCTTGTTGTAAAAATTATTGATGCACACAATTTACGTTCCCATTGTTCATTTAGCATCTAGCTGAGCTAAATCTGCAGGACTGAAAGAACTTAAAAACCCCTGTTACAAAACCGGTTACAAACAAACCCGTTTACAACAAGAGGAAGCATATTTAAACACATTACAAAAACTACAGGACTAACAAAAACCCGGTTACAAAACCGTTTACTAAACCGATTACAAAACCGGTTACAAAACCGGTTACAAACAAACCCGGTTTCAAGAAAAACTTTTAAACACATACAAAAATGCTAAAACTAAGTCCTTCAAATTAATAAAAAAACCCACCGATTGTAAAAAACACATTATTAAGCTGGTTGAAAATAAACCCGATATCAAAAGGTTAAATTCAACCTACTGGGCGGGATCCCAGTATATATGTATATATAATAGATTTTTTTTCTTTTTTTTTTAATTGAAATGTATAAAATTGTTATAAACGATGTAACACTTAAGCAAAACCGAAAAAATATCGTCAATATTTATTGTTCTTCAATTTATATAGTAAAACCCTTATTAGCGTAGCTTAATTGACAATTATTATTTGTAATTCTTTTTTTAATGGTTAACGTTGGTAAGTAGTTCGTTTTTTTTTTTTCGTTGAAACTCATATGGTATTAGTTGCTTTTGGCTTTATTGTTTTCCTTCTTTTTGTTGCTATGAAAGTTTTTCAGTTAATTTTTAACTACTGTAAGCATTTCTAACCTAAATTTTATTTATGCAGAAAACATTTAAATATTAATGTTACAAGTGAAGTACATTTGAATGCACTTCAAAAGACTGACTGACTGACAGTAACATTGAACCAAAAACAAAAAAACAAACAAAAAATTAAAAAGTTAATAAAAAACAGTGAACAAAAAGTAAGCGCTCTTACCCATTCCTTTGGCTTGCAACATTTCCAATAATTTTTTAATACTTTCATCGCGTGCAATCAATGTTTGTTTTTGCGTTTCAACACGACATTCTAAATCTTTAATTGTTTCGCGTAAAATGCTAATTTCACGCTGTAAATGATCATTTTCCGCATAAACAGCTTCTATTTGCTGTTGCATCTCAATATTCGGTTGACGCATACGAGCACGTAATTCCTCTTCTAATTGACGCACCAGCATTGCTTGTTTCTGAAAATAAAGAAAATGTAGAGAAAATTAAATACAACAACTGCATTATACGAACATACAAACAGTTGTAAAGATATTTTTACAAGCAGTTCATTAGCTTCTGCGTGTGTGCCAAACTTGTGTGTGCCAACTTTAAATATATTTCTTTTTTTCATCTTAGATTCTTGCAAATGAATTAAGTCTGTAAGTTTAGGTAACTTTAAGTAAAAAAGAAATTTTTCTAATTTCTAGACTTGTAAAATATTTGCTGTTAAAAAAAAACGGCAATAAATTATAGTTCATGATATTAACACAACTTTTCTAACGCTGGTTAAAATTGATTCTTAATTTTTTTTTTCTATATTTAGGCGAATATTTATTCCATTCATTTGTCTACGCACACCTAAGAGAAGTCGACACAGTTTGGACATTTTTTCATATCAATTAGTATGAAAAGTTTTGTTCTTCGAATATACGGCTGCTATTTGATCAAATAATAATTATTCTTCAATATAATTGTCTTACATATATTTTAGTTAGCAAATTAGAAATAAATAATATTGCAAAAAAAAAAAAAAAAATATATATTAGATCAGGGGTGCCCAGCCCTATGCGCTTGGTGCATAATATTCATTAAGGCAACTTTCGTTACCCCCTCCTTTGCTTCGGAATTTATTGTTTTTCGGAGGGGCGAATTGTTTTTCATTTCAATTTTGGTCCCATAAATCCGCTATTACTGTGGGGATTCTTAATAATTTTTATGAAAAAGAAGATACTGGCAGCAATCTTTCGTGGGAATAAAATATAAACAAGAAATGAATTAAATTGCATTTAATCGAGCCTTTAAGGATGGCAAACGGAGAGGAAACTCAAGGGATTTATTAAATCCCAAATCGCTGGCATCGCAAATTGCAATACTTTTCTTGTATGTTAGAACTTTTAAACTTCTTCCCAGTTGCAAATATAAATTTGGACTGAAAAAATTTTCATGTATTTTAATTGTAGTAATATTTTTGTTTTCCAACGTTACAACTTCTTTTAGTCTTTAGACTCGCATAAATATTGAAATTTATCTCGTAAAATTGCAAAAAAAAAAACTCAATTATATTTTAGATTTTTGCAACAAGTTTGGTAGCACTTTTGTGTAAAAATAAACTATTCATATTTTTAATATTAATTAAAACTACTTACTTGATTTTCAGTGCTCAATAGTTTTAGTTGATCATTAATTAAACTGTATTTAGCGCTTTCTTCTTTACGTAACGCTCGCTCTTTTTTCAACTCTGGCGACCAAAATGTTTTAATGCTGTGCATGGAACTGCCTAGTTTTTGATTTGTCAACTCTAGCTCACGTTTCAGTTGCCCCAACTCTCGTTGCAAGTCTGTATTTTGATGTTGCAAATCGCCCAGATGATAGCCACGATCCACTGTGGGCATGCCGCTGTTAAAACCTAAAACAAATTGAATATTGATTTGCATTTTAATACTTTTTTTTTCATTTTACGAGAAAAAAACAAAAAGAGGAAAATTACCTAAAGGATTTGGACTCTGCCTAGCCGAACGGCCATATAGTTCATCTTCCAAATAAAGACCTCTTTCGAGGGATCTATCACGGGAACGATCGCGAGGTTCACGTATGGGCATGAATTCACGGTCATGATGATCTACTAGGCCACCTCTATCTAAGGATTGATATCTAGGGGCTCCTAATATATAAAATTGAAATAAATATAATTTAGTTTTGTGATTTCGGTTGAAAATATAACATATAAATTGTTTTCTCAGTTAATGTACCCTTCACCATTTGCGAATTAAATATGTTCATGGCGGAGCAATGAATCAAATGTGTTTCAGTATACCACTGAATAGTTTGCCATCAAAAAAAAAAACATCAAATTTCATTTTTATATAAAACAGTTTTAAAACAAAAATCAACTTAATTTTGGCTTAAATTGCCAAAATGCGGAAAAAGCCGCCAATAGATGATTGAAAATGTTATTAACTTAAGAGTTCGATGAACCGAATTTTCGAGCACTTTTTCCACTAAATCAAGTCGTATGTCATGAATGGCACGTTCAATATTGACTTGTAAAGCTTGAAGAGAGTTTGGTTTATTTGGAAAGACCAATGACTTCAAATAACCCTAAAAGAAATCGTCAAATGGTGTTAAATTACAACTTCTTGGAGGCCATTCAATATCACAATTTCTTGAAATAATCGAATCTCCAAACTTTTCTCGCAATAATTCAATTGTTCCATTTGTTGTGTGGTACGTAGCCTCGTCTTGTTGAAACCAAATGTTGTCAAGATCAACTTCTTTCAATTTCGGCCATAAAAAGTTGGTTATCATCGGTCTATACCGCTCTCCATTGACCGTAACGGTGTTAACAGCTTCATTTCGAAAGAAGTACGGACCGATGATTCCATCAGACCAAAACCACACCAATCTGTATGTAATGAGTTTTCATTAATAATTTGTGGATTTTCTTCGCACCAGAATCGACAGTTTTGTTAATTTACTGCACCACTCAGATGAAAGTGAGCCTCATCGGAAAAGATAATTTTTTTAAAAAAATCGTTATCGTTTTCAAGTAAAATCAGCATATTCACGAAGTTTACGGTGGTCCAATGGCTTCAGTTCTTGAGTGAGAACAATTTTATACGGATGCAAACCCAAATCCTTTCTCAAAATCTGCCAGGTTGTGGTTTGAGACAGTCCCAATTATTGAGAACGTCTTGGAATCGACAAATTGAGGTCTTTAGCAACACTTGCCTGAACGGCAGCAATATTTGCATTACTTCGAGTGGTTCTTTGTCTTATTGGCACTTGAACAACATCATTCAAAGAAAATGTAATCTCAAATTTTTCAACAATTCGAGGAATAGCGAGCACACTTGAACGGTTATTACGACCATAAAATGGCAAAAGCACACGAAAAGTTGCAACTGGAGAACGATTATTATGATAATAAAAGTGAATAATTTGTAAAAGTTGTTCTTGCGTTTATCTCTTCATGATGAAATTGTAAACACTACTGAATACAATGAAAAACAAATGACAGATCATGACACATTACAAATGGCCGAAATGTCACTGCAAAATCATATCATACCTATTGGAAAACCTTATACATACAGATATACATATCATACATATATTACTTAACTATGAGGTGAAGGGCGTGCAAAATTCATCACTGCCAAATGTAAACTTCTCTTAACAGTTTTAAACTAAAGGCCAAGTCGCAGATTTCGATCGTTATGGTTTCAATTCTGTTAATTGTATTCCGATTGTTTTTGATTTACAGTCTTTAGATTGCGATTATTTTGTATTTCGATTTAACATTGATTAAGTTTTTCTTTATACCCAAAGGCATTTGCTTAAATTGTTTTTCTAGCAAAGCTCACACACAGTAAGCTTTTTATAACACGTTCCTAAAAGTATGGTTTACCAGAAATAAAGTTAGTTGAAAAATTCATTTGAATTTCATTTTGAATTTTAAAAATTGCTTTTCGTTTTCTAAAGACTCAATTTTCGGAAATGAAACCACCCCCTTACGATCGGTTAAGAGTTCTGTGAAATGAGCCGCTTAATTTGAAAGTTGCACAAGTCACTTTGTTTTTAAGTCGAGATATTTAAGGGTTTGCGTTTTAACACGTTTAAAAATATGGATGCTAATTTTCGAGATGATTTTCTTGTATTTGTTATTTCATGTACTGATATTTTTCTCAATATTTCTCCATATTTTTAAACGTTTTTAAATACAAACCCTTAAATATCTCGACTTAAAAATAAAGTGACTTATGCCACTTTCGAAATAAACGGCTCAAATGACTGTTGAAAATAATTAATTATTTTATCTTGTGTTTCAATTTAAATTAATTTTTATTTTAACTTACTTGGATAGTCAAGTCCATGTGACATTACTGGCCTGCTGGCACTGCGACTTCTATGATGCCCCGCCCCCGCGGGACTTGTTGGCTCATCCATGTCTCTGTAGTATGGACTGCCCATTGCTGAAATTCATACAATTATGGTGATGATATTATGAGGATGATGGGTTGATCGGCTTGGGTATTTTGAATAAAACAGTGCAGGGGGATTTTTGTATTTTGGATTTGCTAGTAGCGTTTTAAACTGAATGCTTTCAAATGGTGAAAAAAATGAAAAAAACACAAAAATAAAAATGGAAAATTAAACAAACAACTTAACAAGATTTTAATTCAAAATAATAAACAATTTAAATGAACTTAAAATTAAACATGAAACAAATTGTGTTTGATAATGTGAGTAAAAGTTGTGATCTTCAATTGTGTGAGAAAAGTTTTCGCAAAAACATCTTTGGAAGCATCGAAAAAAACTGCTTGATTGCAATTTTATTTATACGTTTGTATTTAGTTGGCAAAGTAAGGCTTAGGTGTAATTCTCACATGGCTGTTTGTTCTACAGAAAAGGTTTTTAAATTTGCTGAACATATTCCTCTTAAATTAAAAATTAATACAGGATCAGGGATGATGTAAATATAAATGTACTAAGCCGATTTGAATCGGGGAATTTTCATCAGCATCGGCTGTATAATTTTAGCGCAAGGAAGTGGCACAAGGAATCACGTACCTTTAAAAGCTTCTCATTTACTTGATGTTTACAGAAATAAAAAACCGAATCATTGCAAGAGCTTCACTGACGATCTAAAATTATTCAATCTTGAATAAAAACAGACAGAAATATAAAAATCTAGAAGGTCATAATAATGAAACAACGAATAACTATTATATTATTATTACTATTACAATAGAATATACTTTGCGTAAAAATCCGTGGGAGCAAACGTGCAGACTGCTTAAATTAGTTCTGGAATTACCCTGAAACAATAATGTTTGATGGGCCTAAGAAATGTCCTGTCTGAATAAGGTTTTTTTCTTTAATTTGTTTTATTATTTATCCTTTTTGTTATGCCTAATTATTAAACTTGTTTTAAATTGGCCGGGGCACAGTTAAGGTTTTGTGGGGAAAAATTGAAATACTCGTAAGTCTCTAGCGTAAGCTGAGCCGCAATACCTCTAAATTGTTTATATCGGAGCTTATGAAAAATTTAAACGTGTGATACTTTTTTTTTATATTTTTATGAAGCAAAAAAAAAAAACAATTTCATAAAACTGTTTTTAAAAATACGCCACTCATTAAGACGCAGTTAATTTTAAAAATTTTTTAAAAAATATACTCTTCCCGTTTTTTTTTTTTTTTTGGGGAAAAAATCCTTTAATTATTTGAAAAGTGTAGAAAATATTTCAAAAGGACTAACACCATTTTTATACTTACATATTTTAAAAGTATGTAGCGCAATAGAGCATATCATGGAAATTTTGCTGTTGTTTATTATGAATACTATAATAATTTTAAGGCCTTTGTTCTAAAATTCTGAAGGAGCAATCAAAAAATTCGTTATGTAGCCTGGAGGATTTCAAGCTGGCGAACATAAATCAATATCTCATGCTAACTTGTGGCTTGTGAAAAAAATAGAAAACCAAATTTTAAAAACCGTAAAAATCCCTAATGGGATTTTTCGAATTTATCTGGGAATTCAGGTTTCAGTAGTCTTATTATTTTAATCGCTTTATCTAGATCGTTACCTAGATTTCTCTACTTAAAAAAAATGTATTTAAAATATCAGCTCTACACATACCAGCGCAACAAATGGCTTAAGAATGGATGGAATATAACTTTTGATTCACATTTATGACCATCTAAAATTGGATATGGAACCACTTAGAATTGTGTTATTCGATTTGAAACGATCTGAAATTCTTCTTCCATACGAGGAATAATGGAAGCTGCCGTTTTAATGTCAGGAGATCTGAGATATATTTCTGTAATAGGCATTTTCATTCTTTGTGAATTATTTTACGATGAAATTGTACATCCAAAGTATTCCAAAATAAATGGATTTAGACGGCATTCATTTAAAGATGTGCACAATAAATATTATATAAAAATTGTTTTAGTATTTTACGAGATAAAACGATTTAAATTTTCTAATCATTAACAGATTTCGGATTAATCGTGATAAGCAAAAAAATACATATTTTAAATTTACTACAGAGTTCACTTTGAGAATTTTACTTAAACTTTCATATCAAGGATATTGTAAATGTCCTAAAATAAATGTAAATCATTTCAAGTTCTAAATTATTTTCTAACACAATAATAAGTTTTTATTATTTAATTCTAGAAATAAGATGTATTGCAAGAATTCGGATATGAAAACTTAGAGAGTAATTTTTCACACTGCTTGATAAATATCGTCAAAATCTGTAACATATACATTTTCGAATTATTTTAAATAAATGTTTTTGTTGTTGTAGTGAAAAAGTTTTTAACTAAACGGAAAAAATGGTGAGTGGATAAGTGAGTAAATTTTCCAATTAAATTCATAAAATAATGAATTAAAAGCAGTGCAGTTTCCGACAAAAATTTTCTTAATTCTTTTAGTGTTTGTTCTTGTTTTTGTTTTCTTTTTTTTACCATAATTGCAATCCAGTTTGAGGCTTTTAAAATGTTAACTCGTCAAATGAAAAGCACGATGATTATTCACCTGTAAAGGTGAATCAACTAAAAAGTACAATTTATTATTGTTGTTGCTGCTATTGCTGCTTCTACTGTTGCTGTTGCTGGTGCTGTTGCCGTTGCCGTTGCATCTGCTGTTCTATTTTATAACTAAAGATCTAAAGGTGTTTCAGTTTTGTAACATTTATATTTGCCATTGTTGTTGGTGTTATTATTCTTGTTGTTGTTAAAGCAAAAACATTTGACAGTGATTTTGTCATTTTGTGTCAAGTGTTTTTTCAAAGTGTTTGTGTGTTATTTTTCAAAATTGAGTTGCATGTGTTTATTTTTAATGGTTTTCCATTATTGTTGTGTAGTTAATGTTTGTTGTTAAATAAAAATGAAGAACAAAATTAAAAATAAATGTTTTTTTTTTTTTAATATAAAAAAGCAACAAAAAGAAGAATGTTTCATGCGCATGCGTGATGTAAGATAATAAAATTAGTTTAGGATAAATTCGTTAATTTGCACTCTTAAAATTAAAATATTTTTTTGTTTAATTTTTCTCAAAAAAAAAAAGAAAACAAATTAATGGAAAAGAAATAATTAAAGCAGCAGATATTTTTGCATGTTTCTTTGCAAAAAAAGTATTGAATGTTTTCGTGCATTTTTTTAAATTTTAGCTTTGATAAATATATTAGCCCTATTCACGATCTGGTGCAAATGGTCTTGCATAATTGCATTTGCCAAATGTTATTGTAGTTGAATTTAGAGTTTTGTGCAAGTTTTGGTCTTGCGAAAGAGGAACGGAAAAATATCGAAACATTTTTATGACAATTAGATTTTATGAAAAAGCTACGATATTTTAAATTTGCTTTTTCGCAATACCATTTACAGGAAACTCTTAATACTGCTAGTATATGTATCTGTATTTTATAGTTGCTACATTTTTGTAAAAAAGCATTACTTGAAACCAGAGCTTCAATTTCACTTAATTGCAAAGTGACAACTGATTGTGAAAAGAAAAAAACGGCAAATGATAGAACATGGAAAATAACACGAATTATTCTTGTTTGTTATGGATCAGATATAGTCTATATGCTGCATTTCGGTGGTTGCTAAATCCAATTCTACAGTAAATCTTTAAATATATTTAAAAAGATTTTTGCGGCTACCGAAAATAATTTCAAATAGTTTTCACTTAGTCGAATCATAAATTGCTGTAAGATTTCATAGTATAGAATCTTCCATACCTGAACTTAATAATTTTTGTTGGCAAGAGACCTAAACTCATACGCATTAATATTGATTAAAATATTTAGGCAGACAAAAAATACGTACGTGTGATAATACTCGATTTTTCGTAATATAGCTGCACGAAATTGTAATAGCAGTGTGCTTTCCATACCTGATGAGTAGCCATTATTTTTACAAGTTATTCAATTCAAAAGCCTTAAGAAAACTGTTAACAATATAATAAATTATGGGTTTTTTTTAATGAGTATACTTTAAAAACTTTGTTAAAGGCGCTAAATTGACAAATAAAATAGTTTTTCCAAATGCTACTGTTGAAAAATTTATGCCAGGCCATAAAAAAATCATGACTAAAAATTAATAGCATCAATTGTTGGCTGCTGCTAAAACAACTGCATGTGTTAATATCTTCTTTTTATTTATTTTTTGTTCATTCCCAAATTTTTTAAAATTAAATATTTGATTGTGTCATTATGCTGTTAAAAGAATGGTGGCTGGTGGAGAGAAATAAATTTAAATTCTTTATGGAGTCAGAACACAGCAGTCTGTCTACATGGTTATATGAGCCAGTAAAATAAGTTGCTGAGCAGCCAGCAATTTATTAGATAAACTGGCTTTGTAATATGGGACAGTGTCAAAAATGGGACACAAAAGTAATAAAAATTCAACAATTTTAATATTTAGTTTAAATAAAAAAAGGGAACATACTTTTGTTTTTAAGAATGTTCGCTGTACGAATATGTACATCTTAAGGAAAAAAGCTAAGTGTATGTATGCACTACATACGAGTATATATATATATATACTGACATACATATGTATATATACAGTTACGGAAAGAAAATCCGCTGTCGCTTTGATAATTCTCAATTATTACTTGAGAGTTTATATATAAGCAAATTAATGTGAAAACTTTCCAAGCATAGTGGTAACGATCTACTGATGAGTTTGTATTCCCAACCAAATGAAATGCAGCATATAGATAAACTAATCCATAAAAAATAAATTAATTTCTGAAAATATAAATTCTTGAGTACATATCGAATAAAATGTTATAAATATAAGGTTTTCCAATAGGGATGATATGAATTTGAAGAGAAATTTCGGCCATTTGTAATATGTCATGATCTGTCATTTATTTTTCATTGTATTCAGTAGTTTTTACAATTTCATCATGGAGAGATAAACGCAAGAACAACTTTTACAAATTATTCAGTTTTTTTTTTATCAAAATAATCGTTCTCCAATTGCAACTTTTCGAGTGCTTTTGCCATTTTATGGTCCTAATAATCGATCAAATGTGCTCGCTATTCGTCGAATTGTAGAAAATTTTGAGCTGACATTTTCTTTACACAATGTTCAAGTGCCAATAAGACACAGAACTGCTCGAAGTAATGCAAATATTGCTGCCGTTCGGGCAAGTGTTGCTGGAGACCGCAATTTGTCGATTCCAAGACGTTCTCAACAATTGGGACTGTCTCAAACCACAACCTGGCAGATTTTGAAAAATGATTTGGGTTTGCATCCGTATAAAATTGTTCTCACTCAAGAACTGAAGCCATTGGACCACCGTAAACATCGATTATTTACTGATTTTGCCTTGGAACAACTTGAAAATGATAAGGATTATTTAAAAAAAAAATTATCTTTTCCGATGAGGCTCACTTTCATCTGAGTGGTGCAGTAAATAAACAAAACTGTCGATTCCGGTGTGAAAAAAATCCGCAAATTATTCTTGAAAAACCATTACATTCACCTAAATTGACAGATTAGTGTGGAGAAATCATCGGTCCGTACTTCTTTCGAAATGAAGCTGGTAATACCGTTACTGTCAATGGAGAGCGGTATAGATCGATGATAGCCAACTTTTTGTAGTCGAAATTGGAAGAAGTTGATCTTGACAACATTTGGTTCCAACAAGACGGGGCTGGGGCTACGTGCCACACAGCAAATGCAACAATTAGATTATGGCGAGAAAAGTTTGGAGATTGGATTATTTCAAGAAATTGTGATATTGAATGGGCTCCAAGAAGTTTTGATTTAACACCATTAAACAGTCTATTTGTTGTGAGGTTATTAGAAGTCATTGGTTTTTTGACATAAACCATACTCTCTGCAAGCTTTACAAGTCAATATTGAACGTGCCATTCATTACATGCGACTTGATTTAGTGGAACAAGTATTCGAAAATTGGGTTCATCCAATTCTTTCCAGCAAAAGAAGTCCTGGAGGACATATGAAGGACGTTTTATTTAGAACTTATTGTATCGGTGGTACTTCACATTAAATAAAAAACTTTTAAATTTCCTCAACAATAAGTGTGTTTTTTTTTTAAAAGAAATCATATCACTCTTATTGGAAAACCCTTTATATTATAAAAAATATACTGATTCTACGTGCAGTCTGAAATCATATTTGCGTCAAACTAAAAAGGTTTCTTATGATTGCAGTTATTTTAAAGTTTTTTCGTATTGTAAGCTTTATGTTTGTTTAAAATTAATTCAACTACAGGAAAATGAAAGTATTATTTAAGAATATAACAACAAATATAAAAAGAAGTCAAAGCCAAAATTTATAATGTTTTTTTTTCGATAACTATGATGTCTCATAACTACATACATACTCGTACATACATATCGTACATTTGTACGTGATATAAGCTAATAGTTTATTAACAATAGGCTTCTTTTACTTACAAAAGCTGCACGGTAACAGACAGAATACTTAATTTAATAACTTATTTTAATTTGAGAAAATTTTATTTTATATTCAAAATTTTAATTGAAATATTATTTCAAAGCTAAACTATAATTGCATTTTGATATTTAAAATTATTTTGTAGTTAATGTTAATTCTAGTTCTTGATTCATTTAAGCAAAATTTGAAAATAAAAAAATAAAATAAAAACAAAAACAAAGAAAATATTCATTCACCTAAAGGACTTCCACGTGACCCGTAATCCCGTGATGGTGAACGATCAACTGTTGGCAATTCCGTAAGTCGTCTGTTACGACCCGGGCTACGAACACCAGAGCTAGTTACAGGATTGTAATCGTCTCGTGACATAATATGCGGCGGTAAGGCCGCGGTTGTATATCAATTTTTATCTCTTTCTTAAATCTTCTATTGACCGAACACCCGTAATTTAGATAAATGTTTCGTTAACACACACACACACCATTCGTTTTAGCTGATTAGGAGGAGAATGTGAATGTAGCATCTGTAAATGCAAAAAAAGAGAGAGAGAGAGAGACAAAATCTTTTAATAATATTATTTAATGACGTTTTTGTGAGAACATTTAATTGTTTAACAAAATAAATAACTCTCAAATAATTAACTGACGGTGGGAAGTGGTGTGTTCTTAAGTGCAATAAAATAAAAAGTGCTCGGAGCAGGGTTTTGATTTTACAAATTTCAAATTTAAGTAAAATACTTTGAGTGTTCATAAAAAAAATTAAAATTCTATTTAAAAACCGAGTAAATTTTTCAGTACGGTGATGTTTGCAGAAAACCAAAACTAATTAGTGATTTTTTTTCTTCTTATTTCGTAGTTGTGGGCGTTATAATTATGGAAGGGTCTAAGGGAACTCTGTGCTACTACAACTAAATTATTTACTAGCGATTATATTAAGAAACTAAGTTGACTCTGCGTCCGTCACATACGGAAAATATTTTTAGCATCTAAATGGGAAAAAGTTAAATGCAAAATTTATAAATTAAAATTTTTCTGAATAATTGAGGTAAAAATAGTGAAATTACCGTACAAACCACATATTAAATATCTTTACACTTTGAGTGCGTAAAATTTCACATCAAGTTTTTCGACTGACTGATTCCAAATGTTTACAACTTTTTGATTTTTAACGATTTTATTTTATTTTCAAACAATTTTTGGAAGTTTATGCTTTGGGTATAATGATATTTTAAAATTTATTACCTGCAAAAATAAATAAAAACTGTAAAAATCAAAAAGTTATGAACATTTTAAATTATTTTAGATAACCAATTATTTTTACTTTATTGAAAATGAGAAGGGCGAATATTCTGCGAATTTGTATCATATAATTTAATAATTCTTAAAATGAAAATACCAGCAAATCATAATAATTGAACAGAAAAAAACCTTTTGACAGCACGGATGGTTGAACTGACGTCATAATGTTTCGAGACAAACCAAAAAGGACAAACATTCACAAACCTAAAGTACTGGAAGTTGGTGGTGCCATCTAGGCAAGAAAGAATAAATAAAAAGTTGAGTTGCACAATAAAGAAATGAATTTCCGAACCGAATTAGTATGACAACATCTTATGAACTATCAAGTGAAATTGTTTCAATATGTAAAAATGGAATAAAAAGGAATTATAACAATTCTCGTATTCTATTTCTGTTGAAAACTTGGTTAAATAGTTGATATTCTTTCCCTATTAGTATCCACTTTACATTAATTGTAAAAAATTGTGGGTGATGTTGTCTGAAGTAGTTAGCGCGTTGACTACTAAGCAAACAATGACTTGGGGCCTGGGTTCAAACCCTGGCCAGAGCAAGTCAATCAACAAAACTAATTTCTCTAATGTACATTAGTGTGTTAATTTTATTAATTGTTGCCATACTATTTAAGTGATGAAGGCATAGCACTGGTCACTAAAAACTGTTCCGACAGCGATTGATGCTGTTCCAAGCTAATGTACACAACACCGCCCTCCTTCGTCGGTTAGCAGAAACATCGGCGAAGTAAAATAATTAATAAAATGTCTGCTAATACAGCTCAACAAAGTTAATGCGTCTACTTAACACCGGAGGCGCCTCAACACTGCCTTAAAAATTAACATAATGCGCAAAGCAGACTTGTGAAAGTGTTAAGTCTTCCAAATTTTCAACATCTATCTTCTCTAGCCTATACCTCAACCTGACTTCCGGCGCAGTGCACTGCATACGTAGTGGTCATCCCCTAAAAAAAAAATGGACACGAGCACTGATGAGAGGTGTAGCGACCTTGAAATCGGTGTACTGATACGTTCTGCTAATCTGATTGCACGTGCTAATGTTTTTCCAAAAATAAAAAATTCATAGTAATTTAAATTTGGATTAATTCATACAAATGAGAAATTATTATTATTAAGCTTAAATTCAGGGGCCAAATTACGGCATCGATATCGATCGAAATTTACATTTAAATTGTATTGAAATTTCGATCGATATCGATGCCGTAATTTGGCCCCTGAATTTAAGCTTAATAATAATAATTTCTCATTTGTACATTAAAATGGTTGTCCTATGGCGCCAATGCCTTTTTTTTCAAAAGAACGTACACAGGAAAGTTTTGATAATATTACTGAAAACTACATCGGTGTTTACATAAATATAAGTATATATAAATAAGTAAATATAAATTTTGTCATAGGGTGTCACCTGCTGAACATTTCTAATTGACTTGTTTTTCCCTGAGATGGCCTTTTCCAAACGTCGACTTACACGACGTCAGGCGAGCACTGGAACGTCCGGTGGGAACTCGAAGTATATTGGGATTCGAACCATAGCAATTCGTTTTAGTAGATGTGCAATCTAACTACTAGACCAGCTACTACCTGCCCGTACTAATTTCGTAATTTCTTAGATTAACAAAGTTAATTTTTTAAAACTAAGAAGTCATGAACTAAAAGTGATATATAAAATTTTTTGTTGTTTAATTATTCGAAAATTTTTCAATATAAGAAACTTTATGGCGAGGACAACTGTTTTTAGTTTAGCAAATTTTTTAAAACTATTCAGAAATAAGTATATCCTAAATCATTTCTTCAAGCTAAAATAAAAGAATTTTATTCGTATGACAAAATGTCTTTAAACTTTGTAAAAAATTCGTACTAAAGGAAAATGCTCTCACAAATTAAATACAAAATTTCTTATATTTCAACAAAAATTAAGTAAGATTTGGGACAATTTTTGACTATTTTTTTTTTAAATTTAGACGATGTCTAGTTGTTCATGTAAGAACCTTAATCGTAGCAGTAATTTCTTAAAGATGTCGTATACTGCAAAGGTTTTTTTGCAAAATGAAAAAAAAAACTATTAAATCCTAAATCAAAGTTAATATGCTACGACGTTACCGTTATGAGGTCATTTAAAATCAATTCAGCGTTTTCATTCAAACATTTAGTTTTTATAACAAATTTATTATTTCTAAAAGTTTCAATATCTATTGTTGGGAATTAGAAAAATACCTTTAATTTCTCTACTCCCATTGATATCAATGAAAAAACCTTAACATACTTCACATGCAATACAAAATAGAAAATTATTATTAAATATTATTTATTAACAAACATATACACAAACAACAAACACACACATCTATTCTGTATATGTTTAAGCACAAATTCGAACACATAAATAAATAGTTTAATTCATATCGGAATATGGAA
Source organism: Lypha dubia (assembly GCA_947311025.1). NCBI lineage: Eukaryota > Metazoa > Arthropoda > Insecta > Diptera > Tachinidae > Lypha > Lypha dubia. The sequence goes on from OX371264.1 coordinate 57,373,175, forward strand.
AAATTGATAACGTGTTGGGGAAATTGGTACAACGTCGGTACAACGATTCCATCATCGATAACTATAGACACGACATTGCATGTCGGTTAGTCGTAACCAAAACCAAACAATGAATAGAGTTCCACCATCCATCCATACAAAATGAGTCAAACAAAAATGAAAATGAATATGAATGCAAAAAAAAAATATATTAGAAATAGACAGCTAGAGAATGGCTAATAGATAGAAAGATAGACAGACAGACAGACATACAGACAGCCTGCCTAAGAATCACGTATAGAAAATACTTTTTAATTTTTCTCCATTTCTATTTTCAATTTAAATGTACATTTACAAACGTGTAATATGCGTGTGATTGTGCCACTTTATCATGTAGAATTATTTTTCACCTGTTTTTTGTGTTTTTTGTTTTTTGTTTTTTTTTTGTTTTTTTTTTAATTTTTTCAATTTACTCCATTATGAAATGGAGGGCATTATTTATTGGTGGCATTTTAAACTGTATGATAAATATTTAATTATGAATGACTTTTAAAAAAAATGTAAAAAGCAAGTTTGTTTCATTCCAACCAAACAACAAATGAATTAATACGAAATTTCATTTGTAATTTTCCATTGAAATCTATAATTGCATCCTTAGGGGAAAGTGAGTTTGCTGAACGATCAACGTCAGTATGATAATAATTATTAACACAACATTTTCTCATTTCGTGTTTACTTATGAAAATATGAGCAAACAAGTATTGGCCAGGTTTTCAAGAGTCCACTTTATGGGACAAGGAGTGTAGTATAATTTTCCAAAATCTACTCTGTGGTAAAACATCATGGAGAAAAAGACGAGGAAGAAAAGTTTCCCGTGACTTTAATACAAAAGAAGGAGGTTTCAATTGGTGTTTAGGTTGTTTTAATGTTTCAACATGCAAAACTGAATCAATTTATGAAACGATTTTGAAAATTCTCTTTTTTATATGAAAACGAATTAATATATTAATGACAATTAAAGTTCTCGCATATAAGTATAAGGTTTTCCAAAAAGAGTGAAATTCAAAAGTTTTTTTTATTTATTGTGAAGTACAATCGATACAATTAAGTTCTAAATAAAACGACATTCAAATGGCCTCCACGACTTCTTCTGCATGAACGAATTCGATGATACCCAATTTTCGAGCACTTTTTCCACTAAATTAAGTCGTATGTCATGAATGGCACGTTCAATATTGACTTGTAAAGCTGGAAGAGAGTGTGGTTTATTTCGAAAGACCAATGACTTCAAATAACAACACAAGATATAGTCTAATGGTGGTAAATCACAATTTCTTGAAATAATCTAATGTTCAAACTTTTCTCGCAATAATTCAATTGTTGCATTTGCTTTGTGGGAACGTAGCCCCGTCTTGTTGGAACCAAATGTTGTCAAGATGAATTTTATACGAATTCAAACCCAAATCCCTTCTAAAAATCTGCCAGGTTGTGGTTTGAGGCAGTCCGAACTGTTGAGAACGTCTTGGAATCGACAAATCGTGGATCGAATAAATTTATCTTTTTTTAGGATTAAGTTCAGTTTTTATTAAATTAAGGTGCTGTTTATACAAGACGAACGAGTGATTTGAGTGTAAATTTTGTATGGTAACCACTCAAAAAAATTAGTGCTTTTCGTACAAAATTTCTCGCTCGTCTCGTATAAACAGCACCTATGTTACTAAGAAAATATTGGAAAATTAGAATATTTCATTGGTTTAGCAGAACGTATCCGTACCCCGATTACAAGGCCACTACAACGTTCGTTTGTTCTTTTCTACAATTTGTGAAGGTGGATTCTAATTGAAAAAGAATATTAACGATTTCACCAATTCATTAACAAAAATAGAATTCAAGAATATTTTTCTAATTTCTTTTCATTAAAAATTTAAATGTTGAAACAATCTTTAAGTTGTCTGACTCTCCCCCGTTTTTGATTAAGGCATAATCGGTTGCTGTCTACTTTTCACTTTTTTATTATTTAAACGAAATGTATTGATTAACGCATAAATAATCCACTTATAGACCGCTATTTTTATTTTTGTTGTTTAAAAGGTGTTCCTTGTAATTCTGTACCATATTTTTTTTTTACCAAAAGTGGAGACAACTTGCCGCCCGATATGTTGATTTCGTGCATAACTCGTACAGCTTAAACATTTTGTTTTTGGGATTTCCTTGCGATTTATCCCTCAATGTATCGATTATTAAATAAACCCATTTTCAAAGTGCTTCCACTTAGTTCGATAGGAATCTCATTTGTTAAAAATAAATCCTTTATTAATGCAGCAGGTTTCAATTTTTTTTTTTTTTTTTTTTTTCAAGAAGGAAGCAAAACATAATTTAGAAATTTGGTTTTAGATAGTCAAGTAGTTGCGTCGATAAATTATTCTGTCCGCTTGGTTTTATGTATTGAAATCGGTGTTTTGTCAGAATTATTATTTAACCAATTTTAAAAACGGCTTAAAAACGGTTAAAAACTTCATGTATACAATGATTTCCAATGTAACAAGCTTATCGTTGGTATTTATGAACATTGAACGTACCACTTCCGGTATGAAAAAAGTTCTTCATTAATTAATTACAATTAACATTTTTCACTCGTCCTTGAAAGCAATCTTTACTACTAAGAGCTCATATTTGTATTAATTGAATTTTGTAAAAGCCTTAACTTAATTTTTCTAATACTTTTTTTTTTTTTAATTAGGACCAGCACTCAGGGGATGATCCCTACATATGCATTGCAATGTGCCGGAGCTCAGAGAGAGAGCGATAGGGTAGAGAAGATAGATATTGAAAATTTAGAAGCCTTAACTCTTTTACAACTCTGCTTTGCGCGTTATGTTAATTTTTATAGCAGTGTTGAGGCGCCTCCGGTGTTAAGTAGACGCATTAACTTTGTTAAGCTGTATTAGCAGGTATTTTTTTAATTGTTTTACTTCGCCGATGTTTCTGCTAACCGATGAAGGAGGGCGAGGTTGTGTACATTAGTTTGGAACAGCATCAATCGCTGTCGTAACAGTTTTTAGTGAACAGTGCTATGCCTTCATCACTTAAATAGTCCGACAACAATTATTACAATGTCTCACTAATGTACATCAGAGAAATTAATGATGTTGATTGTCTTGCTTTGGAAATGGTTTGAACCCAGGACCCAAGTCATTGTTTGTTTAGTAGTCAACGCGCTAACCACTTCATAAGATCTATACTCGTAACTTGATTGAATTTTCTTCTATTATCACCCACTTAATAAAAATAAAAATTTTTCATTACATGAAGAATTCGAAATAATAAATTTTCAGCCTACACTCATTTATATTTAAATTCGTAATAATATAAATATTAAAAAAGGGTTTCATATCTATTTGAACTCTAAATTTTGATCAACTGAATATCAATTAATTATTATAAGGTTATTGAATAGAGCCCTAGTTTAATTTAAAAAATTAATTCAAATTGTTAGGAGAAACTAAAGTATGAATTTATATTTTTACGGCTTTTAATTTATTATGATTTTATTTGAAACAAAATACAATTTTCCTTCCTTACGAAGCCTTAATTATCACTTATAGACTATTGACTGCCTTCTCAGTAAATCTATACATGCCGCCTAGACCACATGACTTTTACAGCATATCATCATCGACTTCTCCTAATTGATGATATATTGGGTGCGTTCATGCGAAAAACCTGCTACTAAAGAGTTTAGATGTAGCAGGTTTTGATTTGATTAATTTTTCTGAACAATCTGCTCAATTTTTTGTCAAAAATATAAAAAAATTTAACTTTTCAATTAAAATTATTAAAATTTTATTTTGTAAAAATATTTCATAATTTTTATTTGAGAATTTAAATGATTTAAAATATAAAAAAATATGAATTGATATAAAAATTATGAAATTTGATTCAAAAGTCATTCAATCTGAACTGAAATTTCGTAATTTGATGAAATGTGTCGTACTTTTCCTTTGATATCAAAACCAGTGAGCGCTCACTGAACATGTTCGCTCATGGCTCAGTAATGAAAGCGTTCAGCAGATTGTTGGCCAACAGTTGTGTAGCAAACTGTGTCTGCTGAACACACCCATTGTAAAGTATCCGTAGCGTAATATTTTTCCTGATATACAATTTCGCCTAAATATAATTTACTTTTATCGATGAGTTTCTCGAGTTAACAACATTTTCACATTTTAAAATAAATTTTTAGCAATTTGTATGAATTATTTACAATTCTTTAGAATTTAATATTGTAATCATAAAAACTATACAAATAAATTTATTTATTTAGTTTTTTTTTTTTTTGCTAAACCATCCAGCTTGAATAGTTAAAGAAAAAGTTGAAGGACGGCACCCTTCCCCTCCCCCACAGCACTATAATCACGCAATGAAGGGTATAAAAAGTTCGACCTCGCCACAAGTAACACTCGTATTTGTATTTTTCAATTTTTTTTGTTAAAAAGTTATAAACGCTGCTGCAAACCACCAACCAACCAAACAACCAACGAAACAACCACACACAAACATCGTTTGAATCGGTTTGGTTTAAATCATACCACGTTTTGGATTATGTTTTCAATTGTTAAAAATAATAAATAAGAGAAAAAATATATATACATACATACATACATATACATATATATTTCATTCATAAAGATCTAGATTCAATACTGCCTGCTAGTGGGCAGAGAAGGGAGGGTTGCATTATTAACAATGGAAAGAAAGTTTAAGTGTAAGTAGTCGCAGTGGTAGTGGAAGTAATTGCAGTTGCAGTTGTATGTGATGGATGCATGTTTGCTGTTTTATTTGGAATTTTGGGTGTTGCAGTTGTAATCGTATGATGTTTGTTAAGGAAGAATATGCAGAAACAATTACATGTATGTGCATGTGTAGACGTTTAATATGATGTGTATTGTGGGCTCTGGAAACACCCGTCTCGTCAATATTATTATCGTTATTATTATCATCATGAATGTAGGCAGGTAAACAGGCAGGCAGTCAGTCAGGTGAGCAGCAACAACAGCAGCAGCAGCCATGAATGTGGCAAGAGGAAGGTTTTTTTATATTGTGCTACATTGTGTGGGTGAAAAATATAAGAGAGTGTTATTATTTTTTTCTGTGGCACTGCTACATAATATTCAGCTTTTGTTTAGGGGTTTGCGTGCATTTTTTTTTAGCTACAGAAAATGGCAAATTCTTATTTTTAATATTCAAGTAGAAAAAATATAAAAACTTGCATCATGTTTAATACACACACGAGCGCACTTGGCATGCGATTTGTGTTTGTCAAACAGCAAAGAAGAAGTTGATTGGTTTTATTTTTATTTTACATTCCATTTTTTTCTTTTATTTATTTCTATGCTCTTCTGTTTCAAATAATTTGGACTACATTTTCAATATTGTTAATGTCTTTTAAATGTAACTCACAAAAAATATTTGAACTAAATAGTTGCAGTATCTTTTTCTAAGTTGGGCTACTTTGAATAATGAATATGCATTTTTGTTCCAGTTACATTCTGTTGTTTTCCGTTTGGAAAATGTATAGTTGGAACATTTTCTATGTTGTTCATTAATTTTGCACATGAATGCAACTGCTGCATTACAAAGCAAACTAAAACATTGTAAGTTGTAAAATTAGGAAATTTTTTAAGGAAGTTACAGTCTCATGCAATTCAGTTGAATTTAGGTACTTTCTTGTCATTTATCGATGGATAACAAAAGGGATAAAAAAAAAAAAAAAAAAACAAGTGGAAATACACAATCTGCTGAATTTTCTGGCATAAGGAAACAAGAAATATATTTAAAGTTTTTATTGCAGCAAATAATAAATAACTTGGAGTTATTTAAATTTACTCAAGATGTGTATCTATACTGTTTTATACATTTTCAGTAAAAGCTGTTAAATCATAGAAACATAAATGTCTTTTTTAAATGGTTATTCCAAATTCTAAGAGTTAAAAAAATAAGAAACGGATCATGCGGCAGTACTAATCTGATATTACTAAAGATATAACTAATCTGTAGGTTTACTCTCTAATTGAAAATTATAACATACTCGAATATGTTCAATCCTAAAATAATCGAAAATTTATGTACTAAGAAATAAAAGGTTTTCCAATAAAGTTGATATGATTTTTAAGAGACATTTCGGCTATTTGTAATATGTCATGATCTATCATTTGTTTTTCATTGTATTCAGTAGTGTTTACAATTTCACCATGGAGTGATAAAGGAAAGAACAACGTTTACAAATTATTTTCAGTTTTGTTATCAAAATAATCGTTATCCAGTTGCAACTTTTCGTGTGCTTTTGCCATTTTATGGTCGTAATAATCGCCCAAGTGTGCTCGCTATTCGTTAAAAATTTTTTAAAATTTTGAGCTTACATTTTTTTTAACTAATGTTCAAGTGGCAATAAGACAAAGAACGGCTCGAAGTAATGCAAATATTGCTGCCGTTCAGGCAAGTGTTGCTGAAGACCGCAATTTGTCGATTCCAAGTCGTTGTCAACAATTGGGACTGTCTCAAACCACAATCTGGCGGATTTTGAGAAAGGATTTGGGTTTTGCATCCGTATAAAATTGTTCTCACTCAAGAACTGAAGCCATTGGACCAGCGTAAATGTCGTGAATTTGCTGATTTTGCCTTCGAGCAACTTGAAAACGATAACGATTTTTTTTAGGAAAATCATCTCCTCCGATGAGGCTCACTTTCATCTGAGTGGTGCAGTAAATAAACAAAACTGTTGATTCTGGTGCGAAGAAAATCCACAAATTATTCATGAAAAACCATTACATTCACCAAAATTGACAGATTGGTGTGGTTTTTGATCTGGTGAAATTATCGGTCCGTACTTCTTTCGAAATGAAGCTGGTAACACCGTTACTTTCAATGCAGAGCGGTATAGATCGATGATAACCAAGTTTTTATGGCCGAAATTGGAAGAAGTTGGATCTTGACAAAAATTTGGTTCCAACAAGACGGGGGGGCTACGTGCCACACAGCAAATGCAACAATTAAATTATTGCGAGAAAAGTTTGGAGATTCGATTATTTCAAGAAATTGTAATTTAACACCATTAGACAATTTCTTATGGGGTTATTTGAAGTCATTGGACTTTCGAAATACACCAGACTCTCTTCAAGCTTTACAAGTCAATATTGAACGTACCATTCATGACATACGACTTGATTTAGTGCAAAAAGTGCTCGAAAATGGGGTATATTGAATTTGTTCCTGCAGAAGAAGTCGTGGAGGCCATTTGAATGACGTTTTATTTAGAACTTAATTGTATCGACGGTACTTCACATTAAATCAACAACTTTTGAAATTCCTCAACAATAAGTGTGTTTTTTTATTAAAGAAATCAAAGCACTCTTATTGGAATACCTTATATATTCCACGTTTTTTTTTATCTTAATTTTAATTAGAATTCTAATATTAAAGTCTTAGCGGTTGGTGCATATTCAGCAGAATTTAAAAAGGTTATTCATCCTACAAAATAGTTAATCTGGCAGTTTCTCTTGTTGCTTGCTGTTGTATCGTACCCAAAAATGCAAGCAAAAAAAATATCGTAATAAAATCAAGTGTTTCAGGTTTACAAGTTGTGATTAAAAATTTTTATCCGAATTACTCTAAAATGTAATTCATTCAATCCTAAAAGGGATTAAATAATTGTCTAAGCTGCCTCGGTTCAATACCACAAATTAACAAAACTAAATTTGAAATGGAAATAATTCAGTAAAACAATTATATCAAGCCAATTACTTAAAATATTAGTCAAATGTGTTTAAATGAGCATAAATAATCCCTATGAGAGATTTATTCCAGTATGCGATAGGTTTGATTTTCGGTGGAAGAAATGTGTACGGCTTTTAATTGGATGCATGCAAGTCGGACTATTTTTTAGGTAAGATATTATTCGTACTGAAATCAATCTTTTTATACTTGATGCAAGAAAATCTATAATTAAGGCATTTTTGAAACCGCTTAGGATTGATTTTAGCACGTTTGGGACTATTTTTCTGTGTGCATACAGACAGTGTAGTAGCATTATATCCACACGCGTTATGCTAATAAAGTTCAATGAAATATTCTGCATTAGTGGTTGTTATATCCCATGTAGCTGTCGTACTGTATCGGCCAACATGGTATCAATCGAACTAGAGCCCATACCTAATAGTGTGACAGGTGTGACAAATTAGTGCCTACAAAAGTGGCAAGCACAATGATCAGCAACTGATAAGAAAAATGGACTCACTTATGATCAGGAAGATATGATGATCTAAAGATCTTTGTTACACAGTTTGGTCTGGAAATTGTCTTTTTTTTTTGTCACATTTCGGACATAGAAATGTTTCGCTTTGCCCGAGTTTTGGTGGTAATATTTTTTTTAATTAAAGCGGCGTTAAGTTTTACATCTACCATGTGATTCATCGCCTTAACGAATTGCTTACCAATAGATTTCCTAACCAATACAATTGCTGTAAATACGGAATTATGATGGTGTAGTAAAAGCAACTGACAACACAGAGATGTAGAGGTTGTCAAACATTATTAAATTTTGCGAAAGCTGCAAAATGATACCTTCCTTCTCTAAATATTTCATCTTCTGTATCCCAGAACAAGTTGCAGCCATTCGTGAAAATTTAATTTAATTGCAGGTCTTGCGGTCTTTATTATTGCAACTTTCAAATAAAATTGTGTATTTTTAAAAGGTTTTTTTTCTATATTTTGAAAGCCTTTAGCTACAATTTATTTTCTTAATTAACACCCTTTAAGCACTTTTGAATTTTTTTTTCTTCTTCGCGCCAAATAAAAAGTGTAAGAATCTAGAGAAGCCAATAAATTATACCACCAACAGTAAATAAATGTAAGTATATTTATGTATGTGCGTGTGTGTGTAACAACACAGCAAAAAAACTAACTAAATACCTTTAAGGTTTATGCACTCGAACACAACAATTGTTGTTAAATTTTTCGAAAAACCACAAAATTTCAAATATTCACTAACCTCTCAATGGACATAGAAACTTGGTGGTTCGTTGAATGTTGATACTTTTATGTGCATACATATATGTATGCAAGTATGAATGCGGCAAAACATGGGGTTGGGGCATAAACGAAAAGTATTAAAAAAAAAAATAAAGGGAGAAAAGAACACATTCCACCAAACAAGTTGAAAATATTCATGTATTTTTTAGTAATTAATGAAACCGACTCAACAGAAATCGGAAGACAGACATACAAAATTTCAGCTTACATTGCTTATCACCTCCTGCCACCCATTATTTCTTGCAAATAATCAGTTGCAATTTTAACACGTAACAAAAATTCACCACGAAGCATTGTTAGTTACCACATACATACATATTTGATCATTTTCGGAAACAATAATTTAGTAAAATTGTATTTTTCGTGTGTTAAGCATCAGTAGAAATTAACCACTTTTTGAAATGTTACGAAATTTCTCAAGTTAAACACCGACTTTCAAAGTCTAGTGATGTTTTGCCATAAGTGTCAATTGTGTGCATATACTCGTAGACGTGCTTAAGCCCTGCATGTTTTTTTACATCTGACTTGCCCCTGTCTCTGTGTCTGTCAAAATTTTATTTTTACAAAAGATATATAATATAAGATCACAAACTGACATGAAATCTATTTGTTTGCAACAGCTTAAGATCAAAAATTGCCTTACGCCGTGCCTTCACTGATTACGTTTTCTTGCGCCGCAAAATTACTCACGATTCTGGAATTTTTTAATTTATAAATTCAAAGATATTAAGTTTACACAAAATAATAATGCATAATATCTGTGGCAAAAAGAAAAAAGTGCTTAGATCGAGATAAGCTGATGTTAAGTTAGTATCACCATCGTATTCTCCATAAACAAACGTATCTCTGGGCAAAGTTTTATTTACATATATTGAACGTTTTTTTAACGAAGTTCTAGCACAATGACTTGCTGATTTTCTTTTTCTTTTTCATCTTATTTTATCTTATAACATATTAAATTTCAATTTGAAAATATATGTTATAGTGGACAGAACCATGTGTTAAAAAATCAAAAGAATCGAACAGCGCGATTACATTTTTATCAAACCACTTAAAAATGTTTAAACTGCTTTTCTAGATAACTATAAAATGTGACTTAAGCAGTTTTTCCTTATTGCCACATCCATATATAATATATAATTGTAAATATTTATGCAAACTTAGACTAAAAATTGATATCGCCGGCGCCGATAATATACGAATATTCGTAAATTCTGCCAGAAAATCGGCCTAATGAGGCCTTTATTTGGAAAATAATTTAAAATAGCCACTTCAAGATCCACTTCATCTTCTCTGTTACTTCCATGTCACTGAAATGACTGAAATGACTGAAACATTTTTAAAATATTTAATTTTTAACTATTGGGCTTTTGGATTTGAGCAGCATTTGATATCAAGACAGAACCTCATACCTTTATTTCAGAAGAACACATTAATCCTGGGGGTTACTCTATAATTCGATTCGAAAAGAAAACTGTCGAACTTATATCTTATATACATTGAAATTCAAATGCATTTGCTTTCGATTCGAAATGCCGAGTAACCCCCCTGGATTCGAGTTTAATAGTAAAATTTTACACTCTGACCTGCAGAATTTTCTCCAATAATATTTTTTAAAGTTATGCTGACTCGAGCAACTTCCGTTTCAAAATAGAATTAATGGACTCTTCAAATAAACTTCTTTCTTTAATCTATTTTGAGGGTGTTTTAGTGTTGGCTTTCTTTTGATTTGCATATAGTTCTTTCTTGGCTCATTTTATTAGAGGCCAGAGAAGGTTTAATGCAAATTGCAGAGCAATATTTCTTTTTTTATTTCTTTTTAAATGGCTAAGAAATAGAGTAATTATTTTAGAAACATTCTCCACTCGAACTTTGCATTGAGACAATCAATACAACTTGATTTAATTGCACATTTTGTATTTGATTAAATTTATTTTATTTTATATCTGCTGCCCCAAAATACAAAACAAAGCAAAAAAAAAAAAAAAATAGTCAAAGTAATGAAGTATTTTTGCATCCCTCAATGTTGTATTTTTAATGGCAACATTGAAACAATTTGTTAATATTTTCTGACTGACATGTAAAAAAAAGGAATGTTAAAAGACAGTGAGTTTCCGAAAGTGGACAGGTGAGAATTGTCTCTTACACTTCTTAACAATTCTTTTGGGGAGATTAAATTTCTCTCACTCTGTCGCTCTTTCTATTCTTGTTTATTTCTATATCTCAAGTTCTCATATTTTCATTGCTTGACAGACTTCGGTTTGTGACGAAAGAACAATACCATCACATATTTATACATCACATAAACACATACATACATAGTTATGTATGTGTTATCATAGAATATAACATCCCACATATAAACATGCCACACGCCAACTATCTTCTTCTTCTTATTGTTACCAAACTTTTCTTGGGTGTTTTGCATATTTTCTTATATTAATGACAAGACAGCAACATAAGAATTGCAACACAAAACCATCGTCGTATGAAGAATGAAATAAGGTTAACAATCGAAATCAATAAAACTTATTGGTCTGATTTAAAATTAGAAATACGCAAGAGAGTATATTTTTGGCCCCCAAACTATCACCTCAACAGCAACAGCATACTGGCCTTCGTCGTATTCCATTTTATGTGGGAGAGTGATAACAGCAAAAACAATCAACAAAACTACAAAATGGTTTAAATGGAAATATGTCGATTAACTGATATTGAATAGAGAAGGCTGAGACTGTTTTATAATGAATGGGCTAGAAATTGTTAAATTTTAATAACATACATAGTATATAATCGCTAGTAAATGGTTCAATTAATAACGACATAATGATTAAAGTTGATGTTTAAGGCCACAGTGGATATAAGTAGCGATATAAAGATAACAATAAATATATAAACTTTAATATCGAAATGAATTTTGTTTGGGAAATTAAGTTCTATGTAAAATCTGCAATAAGCTGGGAATAATAAAATAAAGGGAGTGCCACAAAATCCCCAAAAAACAAAATGCCCAAAAACTAAATCCCCAACCTAAAAAAAAAATCCCCAAGCACAAAATCCCCAAATTCAAAATCCCCAAAATCCAACTTTAGCGAAAGTGCCAAAAAATCCCCAAACTGAAATTAAAACTCAAAAAAAAATTTATGATAAATTAACAAATATTTATTAGGTACGAGTAAATGGAACAAAAAGTTAATTCATGAAAATATTATTGGAAACTAAAAATATTATATATAAAGTTCATTTATTTCGAAATTTATTTCTGAAAGTTATTTCTATACTGATTTTAAAGAAAAAGTTTTATTTTGCTACCACTAATCAAAACTCGACCTGCAGCATAGGGAAGGAATTACAGTAAATATCCCCAAAAAGGGAAAACTTGCTAATTTCAGGAACTGCTACACAAGTGTGAACTGGAGGGTGACATCTGTTGGCAACTTCTCATGAATATTCCTTGCTTGTATTGCTCGAGAACTGAAGTAGTCGTTTATCATCCCCTCATCGCGAAATCATTGGTACCGCACCTTGATTTTCACCAACTCTTATTGTAATTGCTCTTCTTTGTCGTCGGCCGAATCACCTAAGTTTTCAAGAAAAAAAAATCGAGAAAACGGGTGTGCCGCCGTGGCTGATAGGTAGCAATGCGACCCTAGTAGTCCGGAGGTTGTCGGTTCGATTCCGGCCAGAGATCCTGGGTGTTTTCTGAAGACAAGGTAATCGCTTTGCGGGGTTCAGTTTGTTAAAAAAAAGATGGAAACATTTGAGCTCCAATCTTGCGATTATTTGCTCAAAATCCGAGGATTTTCGTTACCGATAAATTTGCGAAAAAGCAAAACAAAAACACTTGGAATCGACTTTTGCCCTTTTTTTTTTGCATTTTTAGGAACTTTTTAACAAAAAATTTTAAGAATAAAATTGAGTTGATATTTTTTGTGTCGCCAACAGCTGATTTTCGTTATGACAGCACAGTGCTGCCAACATGCGAGTCCTCGAAAATTAAAAACAATTTAAAAAAACGAATGCAAATTCGAATTTAAGGCTTCAAATAATTTTAAAATGCTTCTCATCGGCTTTGATACTTTTAACTCAACAGAATTAAATGAAAATATTTTTAGTTTGAAAAAAATCATAAATTAAAATTTTATTGAAAAAACAATTAATTTTTATGAATCCATCTCGTTACGTAAGAGATATATTTTAACTGCGCAAGCGCAGACTAATTTTATGATGTTTTGTTTTAAATTCAATTGATAAACAATGTGATCAATTAAATGAAAATAAAATAAAATCAATGAAAATAATTGTTGATTCAATTAAAATATTAATTGACAATTTTTTTTTTGAATTAACAGTTAATTGAAAAAACTTAGATAATAGTTTTTTCTATGTGGTTGGGATTCACCACAATCAATCAATCATGGCGTGTTGCTGTTTAGTTGCCTCAATCTCATATTTTTTCTGAGAGTGCCGCTGTTTTGTGTTGTAATGGCCAGAAATCTCTATCTAAATGGCCTCTACGTTTATATGCAGTCAAAGTAATATGAAATATAACATTTAACTTAGCTTCCAGAACAATTCTAAAGAAATGAATCAACCAGAATGACCTCCCAGAGAACAGTTAAAAGTTCACATTGTCTTAAATTCAGTTCCATAATGTTGTGTTTACACTGTACAGAAAATTTTTTATGATCAGTTTTAAGCTAAATGTGCTCAATAAAATTATTATAGGAGCTAAATAATTTTCACAGCGTCAGCGTGCGTTAATTATTCAGGTCCTAAAAATATCGCATATACCTGTCGCTTGTCTCTTAATCAAACTATTTCAAAGGAAACTATTGTTTTGGCTGCGTCTGTGACAAGCTTCTTCTAAAGCGTTAAATGCAGATTTCATAAACTTCATAAAGTTATAAAATTAAAAACGAAAACAAAATAAATATGACTAAAAATTTTACTATCTGGGGCGGTTAAGTACGGCAATCTTATATCTAGAATGCGTCAGGGCAGTCAGTGAAAAGTGGTTATTTGTAATATTTTGCACTAAACAAAATTAAACAAATTAGAAAAAAAATTCAAGAATCAAGACAGTAAAGTTGGTTTAAATAAGTTTGAATATAAAAATTTCCAAGAATTTGTATTAGCGACTATTGCTTCCAGGTGACGTTATCATGCAACACGATCTGTGCTTTAACATAAAAAAACAAAACAAAACAAAACAGAAAAATAAAACAAAACAGAAAAAAAAACTAACGACCTTATGATTTCTACGCGTACCTAAAAATTCTAATTGCAGTTCAGACTGCTGTGAACAGCACTTTCTAAAAAAAAACAAACAAAATAAACCAAAAGATTAAATAACAACTTTTTTTTACTAAATAATTTGTAATAAATTTTTATGAATTGTGAATTGTATCGATTTGTGTCGTGAGTATTTGTGTATTAAAAATAAACATTAAAAGAAACAAAATATTTTTTTTTTGTATTTTGAATTTGTGCAACTCACCTGCTTTGCTTAGTCTGTAAATTTTGAATGTTTTCTTTTAAGCCTTCGATCGAAAGAATTATTTTAAGGGGATTTTGTTGTTGCTTTGTAGATATAAATATTTAACTTGTTGTTCTTTTTTTTTTCCTTAATATTCTAAGACGTTGCGCGTTTTATTTGTCTGAATTTTCTTTTGTTGATTTTGAAATAAATGCCTTTTTTTCTTGCTTTTCAATGGTTGTATGAATTGGAATGTCAATGAAATTTTAACATTTCCATTTAGTAACTATCTGGGTTGGGATTTAGAATTTTCCGTACTTTTAAGACGTTGTTTTGTTTTATGCATCGGTGAGCGGAGAAACTATACATTTATTTGTATAAAAAAAAAGAAAGAAGTTTTTATATTCGATATCTTAAAGATGCAAATTTCATTGCTCTGGAAAATAACATAAATCTGTTAATTTTATTATTATTTTCTAATTTACAACTTCTTACACCATTTACAAATGTGATTTAAAATTTTTTTTATTCTGTATGTATTTTTCAAAATATAACATTTCATTTGATCAATTACTCAAGTTCTTTAGTAATTCTCATTTCTTGCTTGGGAGTTTGTGTATAAGTGATCGAGTGTGAAAACTTTTGAAGCATGGTGTTAAAGATTTATGATCAGATGGTATTTACCAACCAACGAAATCCATATAGATTAGCTAACCCATGACAAATATATTAATTTTTGAAATTTATATGAATTTAGGGCAGTTTAAAGTTACCAACTCATGAATAAAGAATTTTAGAACTTTTATTGGCATACATGATTATCATTTATGGTATGAAAGTTTTTATAGAACCTTTCGAAGTTCAATACTTTTTGTATACAGTGAATGTTCATTTTTCTCCATTGATTAAATACCGGACCTGTTGCGGAAGTCGATCAAAAATTTCATTGAAAATATTTTATGTAATTGTTTTATACAAAAGCTTATACAATTCAGTTATTTTTACAAAAAAGGTAAACCAGGAAGCCCCATGTAAGTGTGCCTCCTGGAGATTGGAGAATGTGATAATGTTTCATGCGATGTGATAGTGCGATGTGCATATCTGTCTCCTTTTGGGAATGGGTATCATGGCAGCCATCGCACCACCCCCGCTGTTAGCAAAGATTCCATGATCGGTTATTGGTGAGGTCTCCTCCGGTGGTACACGTGGTGGCTTTGGTTGCTATCAAAAGCTGAAAGCCTCTATGTGCTGTTGCGAACCAACAGAAAAAGAGATTGTATAGCTCCAAGACTTAAGCTATGCTTTTACGCATGGTGGGTGGTACCCACAGTGTTCTGAAACACATCTGTCATAAGAATACTTTCGCTTCTGTTTCCAATAGTTCTATTCATTTCTAAGGGCAGGTCCCCTCGAATACAATTGAAAATTTAAAATTCTGTGAATCCTGTGATCCGGACTAACCTCAGTTATAAGCATTGAAACTTGAGTTCATTGGATACATTTTGGAATCAAATTGAATAGCTTTTGAGCGTAAAATCTTTGTTAACATTCGAACATTATTCTCTCTTGGTTTTGTAAAACCAACGTTAATTTCAACGTTTGCCTGCACCACTTACATTTAAGCGTACGAAATTTTTAATATAACTTTTTTATATTTTAATGCACTCCACCGAGGATTTTTGTAACTTGTAGTTCTTGCAAATTGATTTTATAGAATGTGCACTTTAATTTTTTTAGAATCTCTACTTTTTTCATTGTTTTGGGATTTAAATGTTTAACTTTTACCATATTAAAATAATGCGTTTCTAACACAACACACACGAATAAATGGATGGCATAAATTTTACAAATTAAAACACAAAAATTCGTTAAATAGACTCTTATAAAATCAGTTCAAGACAAATTCATATGAGGTACCCTCGAGAGCCCAGTTTATTATATTCGCCTCTTGTATTCTTCAATATCTTTTAGATGTTAAAACACTTTTTTCCGTAAATATTTTTACGTTGCTGGTAAAATTTTTTTAATACAAATTGTAGAAAGTATAACTTGTATAAATATGGCCGATCCTTAAGAGTTTGTTTTTTGTTTTGTTTTTAATAGTGATGATATTAGAGCTTAATTCTGCGTAAGAAATATTTCTGTAGTAAAATCATTACAGTTCAAAGAAATCTATACTATAACTCTTAACAACAATACAAGATTTTTTAGATTAATAATTATTTTTTGGTTCAACAGATTCTTCCTCATCTCGCAAATAGTTCTAATAAATACAATTGTTTTTTTAATTTTTATATGTGAATTTTTGCACATTATTGCTGTTACCCAAGAAAGAATATGTACTCGTATAAAAAAAGGATAAATGTAAAATTAACATATGAAAGATACAGAATTTCCATTAAAACAAATTTAATTACAAACCGGAAGGGTAAAAGAAAATTTAAAAATCATAGTAACTGGATAAGAAAACTTCTTTATTGTTTATTTATTTTTCATTTCACTGTTTTGTTCTTTAGGCACTTGTGTGTAAGTGTATTTATCTTTTACAACTTAATAAAATTAGCTTTTTATACAATTTGTCACGCTATTTAATGCTTAAGCTACGTTCACATTTATCAAATATTTGTCGAAAAAAACGTAACCAACAAAAAACCTTATAACTTATTTCTTTTACAGCCAAACCCACGATATCGACCGACAAGTCGATAGAGCGACAGCAACTCACTCATTATCGTTCGTATAAGCGACCCACTAACTATCGACTTGTCGGTTGTCTGGCTTTACGTTTTAACGTAATCATTGTCAAATGACTATATTGCCACATCAAATATTCCATGTAAATTGAGCCATAAATATGGCCATTTGAACGTGGCACAACGGCCAGGTATGCACAGTTCCATTACAAGTACAACAATCCAAAAACAACATGTATATTGTTGGCATAAAGTACTCGCTTTTCACCAAAAAACGCAAATAAATTTAACATTTTCTTGCGAATGATTTCCAAGCTGTAACAATTATTTGTGTATGCTTTAAAACTGTATCAGTTGGCATGAATATAAAGTTAGTTTAATATAAAGCGAATTGAGGTAGGTGTGCTAGTAAGCTCACCTTTTGGATATGCCTTGCTACAAATTTAAACACAAAACATATGCTTTCAATAAATGAATTTTGTGAAAAATATTTATATCAAAATAATTTTTGGTATTTTGTTAATTTCACAAATTCAACAAGACCCTGCAGCGGCTTCGGTTTTGCCTGTTAAATGCTAATCAATAATTATTATCTGTACAACAATATATTTATTAATATATGTACTCGTATGTATGTATGTACATATTTATGTAAATACCTACTAATTTCCCATCATGAAAATTTTTAAAATTATTACATATGTACATACATTCATATAAAATAACATTTTTTAAATTATTTTGTCAAATTAATTTCTCTGTCGACAACAAAACTTTCGTGACTGATTTTGACAGTTGTTGTCGCATAATATTTCTTAGTGGGTCGGAAATTTGTATGAAAATGTTTACGTTATCGCTCGCTTTCATTGTCGATCGACTTGTCGTGCTGAAAACTTTTAGTGGGGCGCAAAACAGCTGTTTGTCGTTGAAAAAGCAAGCGAGCGATATCGATCGACATCGTGGGTTAGGCTGTTAATTTCAATATTTTTTTAATTATGGGTTCGCATTTTTTAAAAACTATACAAAATTAATTTTTTTGAAGAATAATTAATTTTATTTTGCAATATAAAAACAAAGTAAAATGACACTATTTATAAGCAAAACTAGTGGTTACGTTTTTTTGGACAAATATTTAATAAATGTGAACGTAGCTTTAGTAACCGGAAACAAATAATATTTTCCTAAGTTCAGCCTAAAAGTATGCTTTCATATATGTTGTATATGTACATGTATCCTTTTTTTGCTTCTTTCTTTTATCATTGTATTTGTGTACTCATTGAGTCTGGTCAGAATATCATAAAGTCGTAAATCAATGTCACATGTTCTGGTACAAAGAATTTAGTTTTTATACTAAAACAGACATACAAGAAAAAAAAACAGAAGAAAAATACACATAATAAAAAAAGGATTTTTTTTATCACAAATGGAAATGGTGTACATTGTATGCTACTATGTATAGATTTAAATAAAAATACAATATTTTTTATAAACAGTTTTGTTTAATTTGTTTAAGGCCTTTTTTTTCTTTTCTTTTCATTTCATTATTTTTTCAGTGTTTAAGCAAATATTTATAAATATTTATAATATGTGTTAGTTTTGTTGTTGTTTGAATTGCTTAAGATTATATCACTTTATGTGTGTTATGGATTTCTCATAATATACTTTTTGTGTTTGTGGGTGATGTTTTTTTTTTTTTATTAATTTATAATTTCTTTGATAAGCGATTTTGTTTGTACGATTGTAGTTATTTAATATTTTATTAAAAAATGAAACGATTTTATGATTGACAAGTTTGTCTCTGTTTGTATCATTTTCATTTTTGTATGAATGTAAGCGTTTTGCTTTTTTGTTACGTTGACGTTTTCATACTTTCCCCATAAAGGCACTGACATACATTTTTTAGTTATTTACCAAGAAGAATCATTAACAATCAAAAACTTGCACACTTACTGAGTTGAATGAATAGGAATGTCATTTGTCACACTTACACAAATACATTCGCACACACATACATACATTCGCAAATACATAAATACTGATATACTCGTATATTTGAGTTGTACTCCTCAACTGAATGCTCCTGTTTTTAAAAATATATGCTTTTGTATTGGAAACTCATTTTATTTCCTTAAAATATACTTGCGTGAGCATAATGTGTAAGTTAATGCATGTATGTATGTGTGTATGTGTATGCTTGCATTTGAGTTTTGTACTCTACGCACTTGTGCACAGCACATTGAGAGGAGTTTTATGCCAGTATTTTTTCCCTTTCATATCATGTTCTTTAATTTTTTTTCTAAACTACTTTTTAAAACTCTACGAAATGGTTCAACAATCCAGCGAGAAAAATTTCAACAAAACATTACAATAGTATATAGCAGATGATTGCAGGGATGGATTGTTGTGTATTTTTATATTTAGAGTCAAAATAGGCAAATCATATAAGAGAGAATGGACATAATAGATATGGATAAAGTATACTTTAACAGTCTTATTCATATATGATCTTTATAAAAAATTGGTACATTAAACCTGATTCATGTTTGATTTACCACTTTTCTTTTAGTGGTATGGAGTTGTACATTAACCAATTCCTAATAATATAATTCCGATATAAACAGACACATTTAAAATGTTAATTCTGCTAGATTTTAATTTGTAAATTGAAAAACGTTGTGTTTCTTACAATTTTTACCTTAAATCGTATCAATATTATTTATTATAAAAAAATTTTTACTAATTTTTAAAGCTTTAGGTCGTTTTTTATATAAAAATGTTTTAATTTTTATTTCTTCGATATTTCGCCACACCGTTGGTTGGCTTCTTCAGGAGAAATTGAGTTTAATTCTAATTTCGTAATGAAAAAATTTTATTAATTTTATAAGAAAAAAATTATTTTCAATTGACAAAAAAAAAATTTTTTTGTTCAAATTAAAACATTTTTATATAAAAAACGACATGAAGTTTTAAAAATTATTATACCATTAAAATTAAAAAGGTCAAGAAAATTAGAAAATTATTAAAAAAATGTGTACTACAAAAAATATTTCTGTGGATATTTGATAGAAGCACATAAGTCGTTAAGATAGATTCTTGCGTTGTTTTTCCATATTTATCAAAGGCATGTTATATTTGATAATAAATTAATATGCTAAAGCCTTAACGGCACTTTTGTTTGCAGGAAATTTATTAAATCCTCCTGGAGCATAAATTCCAAAGGAATCACTAGACCGTTACATTTTAGAGTAGATTATTGTGGTTGAACTGATGTAGAGCGGATTCTTCGTATAATGCCAATCATGATAACTGGTGCTGTTATGAATTAATATAGAATTTTTGAATTTTATTTAACGTTACATGAATTTTATTATTTAATTGAATAATTGTTCGTTACTTTTTATAAGTTGGAAAGTTTTGATTATTTTATTTACTAATGATTACTCGGTTATTTGGTTTTGGGCGATATCCGCTTGAGTGCGCTTGCATCAGCGGGAGCCATTTAAAATTTTAATAAAGGAAAAAACTTCGAGAAGATTGGTAGAATAAAGTAAGTTTATAAATACAAGTTTATTCAAGGTATTTGATATATAATTTATATTTTTTTATCTCTAGATAATAAAACGCAAAAACGATTAAACTGTAAGAGATTCAATAAAACCATTTTTATTGTAAAAAACATACAAAGCTGTTTTATTATTTTTCTCATCGGAACACAATTTGAGTTGCTGCCGCAACAGCTGCCCTAAAAACTAGCTCTAAATTTTTTTTTTCCCAGTTGATTTTTTTGTCTAGGAAGTTAGAACTTCACGTCAAGTTGTCGCTTGGAAGCACCATTCATAGACTTATGGTAGTATATAAGAAACGACTGATATTATTCATCAACTATCTAATGCTTTCCTTCAATAAAGAATTATTTTTACTTCTTGACGGGGTCTTTTCCCCAACAATAACTGAAGACTTCCCTCTCTCCCCTGTCACTCTCATTTTCTTATTTTTCATTTAAATTATCTCTGAATTTTAATTCTTACGTTTACTACTGGTTTTCCTTCTTTTTTACATAAATATTAGTTTTCGCTATCTTCTTCCTACACGTATAAGGTGTTTTTTTTTTTAGAGTGTCACAACTTTGAGTTGGTACCACTGCTTTATTTGAGCACCCATTTAACAGCTGATAGTTGCTTTTTGTTTAGATTGCCTTGAACTTTCATTATGAATCGACTTATCGACGTGTATTACTTCTTCCTACAGGTATAGGGTAATTTTTATAGAGTGTCACAACTTTGAGTTGGTACCACTGCTTTATTTGAGCACCCATTTAACAGCTGATAGTTGCTTTTTGTTTAGTTTGGATTGAACTTTCATTATGAATTGACTTATCGACGTGTGTTACTTCTTCCTACAGGTATAGGGTAATTTTTATAAAGTGTCACAACTTTGAGTTGGTACCACCGCTTTATTTGAGCACCCATTTAACAGCTGATAGTTGCTTTTTGTTTAGTTTGGATTGAAATTTTATTATCAATCGACTTACACCAGAGCAACGCGTGCAAAATGTTGAAATTAGCATTAAAAATAATTGTTCTAATCGTCAAACTAATCGTACAGCGGGCGCTACAAGTGATTTACTATTAGAAACTTTCGATAGAAAAATAATTTCAATTAATTGGCCAACAAGATCGTGTGATTTAACCCCATTAAATTATTTTCTTTAGGGTTATGTTAAGTCACTTGTCTACGTTGATAAACCACAAACAATTGAACATCTTTAAATCAACATTGGAAGAGTTATCGGCGAAATATGGCCGAAAATGCTGCGAAAAGTTGTTGAAAATTGGTGTTCCATATTGCCCTTCTACGCACCAGCCGTGGCGGCCACATGGCAGAAATCATATTTAAACATAAATTTCATAAAATTTTCTTTCCAATAAAGCCCGTTTCACTGATATTCAAAATATATTTCCTTGTTTTATTATGATTTGAAATTGTGCCAGTCTATAAAAAACACCCTTTATTACAAAAGTATCATATCTGGACCCAAATGGTTTGGGATATTCTTTCTTTTTTCCATATTTGTTAGTTTTTTACTGATCGACAGTTTAGTTTCGTATTTCATATATTTCAAAAAGCTAAACTAAAAAAAAAAATAAATAAAATTCTAATCGAGATTCTCTTATTATGTGCGATTTTTAATTTTCATTAAACGATTAAATAAAAAGGTTCATCCTAATGTTTTATAGTATTTTTTTTTATAATAAAAATTTTCAAAATTATGCTTAAGTTGTTTTGCTTAATATTGCTTAAGTTTTCTGAGTTCGAACTATTTTGCAGCGAAATTGTAATTTTAGGTCATGTTCTCTAAACTCCGAAATTTTTAAGGAACTTTTATTAATTTTATAGCCGTTAATATTAATTTTCATTGCTTGCTTAATATTTTCCACATAAAATCCAACACACAGAATACAGAAAACACTGCATAACACTGAGTTTCCCCTTGTTTGGCGAAAACAAGTTTCAGAAAATTTAGGAATTTATAAAATCGAAATAAACATTACATTTTAAAATCTGATATGTCATAACGTGTGCAATGAATAGAATAATAAGTTCAATTTCGTAGAGAAGCAGTACTTGTGTTTTTATAAATGTGGTGGTATTTCAAACGTATACTTAATATGATTATTAATAATAATATTATTAAGTATACGTCAAAAAAAGTATTCTCAAAAAGAAAACATGTGTTTTGTGCTATTTTGTACGTTAAGAATGAGTCTCTTTCACCAAACAAATTTAAACACAGTTTAATTTAATTAAAGATCGCTATATAAATTCTGTTTAAAAAAAATTCCATTTTCACCAACTTCTATAATAAAACACAAGAAAGTATGGTAGCCCTTTGTTCTTTAATATGGCAGCACCAACTTTCAGCTGTTTTTAAAACAACAAATTAACGAAAATGGAAGCGCGTACCAAAAATGTTTCGTCCGAAGATATAAAGTTCCTGTTATGTTTTATTTTTTTTACGTCGTTCTCTTATTGTTCGCGGCCTTCGTTTGACAAAAACTTCGTAATGGTAATCACTTTTATCACTTTCCATTTGATTTGTTAAATATTTTTAGCTTTATACAAATTATAAGCAAATTTTTGAAAATTTTTAATTTTTGTTAACAAACAATTTATGTATTATGTGTCGCAAGAGACAGCTGTTGTGAGAGAGATGCAAAATCAGTATTTAAATGGAGATTGCCACCTATTTAAACAGCTTTTAAATGTGTAAAGAGAATATGTTGGTGAAAATGAATAAGTACGTTTAAATATGAATTGATATTTAAATAGAATTGGTGAAAGAGACTCTAAGTATGTAGGAAATATGTTACCTGATTAATAACATTTTCGTACAAATGATAAGCTGATAGTGGTGTCTTAGATTTAATTTAATTTTCTTTTTAGTATTTTTCTATTAAATAATTACTTGAACTTATCTTATGAAATCTTTCTGTCAACAATATATTCTAAAAAAAAACTGAATATAATTTGTATAATGCTGTAACATTACATCCATGATAGTGACCGAATGACGGACATCTTTAAATAAGATAGCGGGACATTCAAGAGTAACATTAGTTTAGGTGCCGAAGCACTCAGAAAATTACCAAAAAGGGTGCATCGTTGAGTAACTCGATATTATGTCACTTAACAGACAAACGACTGCTCAAGAAGGACTCATACAAGCTTGCTTAACGACGGTGGGAAAAAAGAAGGTATGTGCTCTACTACAGCCTACACTAACAATAGTCATTAGTAACACTGCTCACAGGGCTCTGATGTATGGGGACCAATGCCAGGAGGATGGGCCTAAGTTACAACTTGTAACGATGCGGAGGAAGACGAAACAGTTCTCCATCTTCTGTGTCAATGTCTGGCAGTAAATAACATAAGGACTACTAATCTAGACAGTCTAGGGCTAGCCAATCTATCTTCCTTTTTGACATGATCGTGATAGTTTGACACCTATGACAGGCCACCTACAGAAAATTGACAAACTGACTGATTATGCCCTTTCTGCTGTGGGGTATCACAAAGGGATCGAATCACCGGACCCAAGTACGTTACTTCCTTACCTGTGATGGCCCTCGAAACTTAACTTAATCTATCCTGCTATTGTGAGTAATATTCTTATTACTGATTTGATGACTTTATTGACTGGATGCAACATTCACTTCATGATATTCTTTATTTCGGAAAAGGATAGTGTAGAGAAAACAGGCGACAAAATTATCGAACATAAGTTGTAAGTCTACTATTACACGCTTTGAAAACTTTAGAGCACGGTGTTGTTGTTCCTCTGGTGTTTGTATTAATTGTTTTACCTATCCGATGTGTCTGTGAATATTATTAATTGATACCGGTTTTGTTTAGAGACCATTTTTTAGTCTTGATTACTTACACAGTGCAACAATACCTAAAAATTTTACTGAATACGAAATTCGACAATTTTTCGTTATATTAATTTTATCGATACCATTATAGTAATAAAAGTTACTGAATCCTACCAGAGATCTATATGATTTCAGTTCAATAAATAAAATTATCCATCCCTGTTATAATCATTAACTCTATTTTGTGTGTTTGTCATTAAAAATATATTTATTATAATTTGTATGGGTATATACTTATGTATGTATGGATGTAAGTCTCTTTGTATCTATGTATGTATGTGGGTTGAAATGTTTCAAGTCAATAAGAAATTTTGTCAAAGTTTTCAAAATCGGAAAAAAGTTTTCTTAATTTTTCATTCCATTTTTGTTCCACGAATTATTAATCGATACATGCCGCTTGTAAAAATTTTCTCTTTATTATTTTTTTTTTAATTTGAATAGAAAACTTCTTTTTCGATAATAAATCAGTTTTACTATATTTTTAGTTTTCAAATAAACTTCTAATTTTTAAATTATTCCAAAGGAAATATAATTTTTATATAAAATTTTTCATATAAAAATTTTCTTTTATTTAAAATCACTCCATTTTTTCTGTGTATCTATAACAGCAACTACTTTTGCCGTTTTTTGCCGTTATTTCTGTCTTTATACACAACACTTTTTCACTACCGTTGTTTTAACGAAAAGAAAAATTCCAGCATGTATATGTAATTTTTAACCCGATTTTTCTCTATATATACACATATAATTATTTATATATCTTTCATATATGTACTCGTATGTATACCTTTTTCTGCTTAATTTATCCGAACAATTCCGTATTATTTAAAATGCAGTTGTTGTAATTAAAATATATATATTTTAATAATTAATTTGGTGGGTTAATTTTGGATATATTTTTCTTTATTTGTTCGTTCTCGTTCTCGTTTACGTTAGAATTTTTAATGTAGTTAATATTTTTTATTTATATGATTTAATTCATCAATTTTTGTTATAAAATTTTCTTTTAGTTTAATATTTCTAATTTTTTCAATTTTTGTGTTACAACTTTAAGCACCAATTTTATTCCCGACGTATACACCTTATTTTCTTCGATTTCTATACTTGTTCTAAACTTCTTTGCAAACTATTTTTTGCTTTTTTTTTTAATTTTCTTCTCTATCTATAATAACACAGCGTATAAATACAATTTTTCTTTTTGTTCTTCTTCTTATTCTGCTGCTCAGCTAATTTAATGTACACACACATAAACACACACTCACACAAAATGTAGTAGAAGAAAAGTAGTTAGAAGAAAATTCTGTGCTTGTTGTGTATGTAGTAGTGTTTTGGTTGTAGTTAGTTTGTATGAGGTTTCAATATTATCTTTTCTTTTCTTGTTTTTTTTTTTTTATTAATTATCAACCCAGTTGTGCGGCACTTTTAGCCAGCTTTTTATTTAACGCCGTTTTCCAACTAACTACCCTTAAAGAACTGATTTGTTGGCCCCATATTCATCGCTTATTATACCTCGAATTTCGGCAGACGTTACAAAATTTATTTCATATTTTTTATTGTTTTGCCATTTCCTATGAATAGTAAACTCACCACTATGTGTTCTATGGCTCTCTTTGTCTCTTTAACTCTTTAACTCTTTAGAATTGCTTTACATATTTTTGTAATCAATGAAAATATCATTCTTTATTAAAGCGCCCGCGCTTTTAGGACTAAATAACCAAAAGTGCTCATTCTTGTAGATACAACTTCGGTTTTCTCAATTTGTGTGGAAAGTTTGTGGAGTAGACAAGTAAATGAAGCAAAATTCCATTACTATACGAGGCAGTAAAAATGTAAACAGAAAAACAGTATAAGAATGTCGAAAAGACAAATGGAATGGCTGGAAATGTCATGTTAAGAATTTGATATAAAATAAAAAGAATGACATTTATGTCAAGGAACGAAATGGTTAATTTTGGAAGAAGCAAAAAAAAACGCAGATGAAAATTTATGTAGGTATTAAAGATTTTTACCGTTATATTTAAAAACTCATATAACGGTTACAATAGATTTTGTCGTTGCTAAATTGTGATCTTAGCAGCCATGAGAGGGGAGAGTTGTACTGAATCTGGAGCATTGAAATTTGGTACACAATTAGGTTATGGTAAATAATTAATTAGAAAATTATATATTTCTTAACAAAATCTTTGTCCTCAAGATTAGAACAGAAGATTGGCATTATATTCATATTATACAGGGTGTTGAATTGAGGTATAATTTTAGTTTTAAGAAAAAAAAATAATGTTTTTTCCGATATTTAAAATACTTTTATTTCAAAATTTGACATTTATTCGAAGAAATACTCAATAATTTATGTTTTTTTCATTTGTTGTGGGTTAGCAATATCTAAATGCATTTCGTTGGTTGCTAAACCAACTCATCAGTAGGTGTTTACCATTTATGCTTCAAAAGTTTCAAAACTCATCTACTCATAAATAAACTCCCAAATACAATTTGTGAATTACAAAGCACAAGCAAAATAGAAATAGTTTGTAGAAAAGTTAACATATTCATAATGAATGAAAAAAATTATTTGTTGTGATGTTTGTAAAATTTTTGAAAAGCTATTTTGCTTGTGCTTTGTAATTCGCAAAATGTATTTGCGAGTTTATGTATGAGTAAATGGGTTTTCAAAATTTTCAAACATAAGTGGTAAACGCCTACTGATGAGTTGGTATAGCAACCAACGAAATGCATTTAGATATTGCTAACTCGCAACAAATAAATTAAATATTTTTATTTCAGTTTATTACAATTGGGTTTCAGTTAAAAATCAACAATTATGTCGGTCAAGTGACACCCCCTCTGCCTCGGCAGGATCCAATCTTTTACCAAAGCTATCAATCACGTTTTTCAATAAACTGTTGTCAATGATTGATATCTGCTCGATAATGTTGGTTTTAAGCTCTTGAACTGTTGAGGAATTATTGCTGTACACTTTCGATTTCAATAAACCCCACACAAAAATCTAAAAGTGGCTAATTCACACCTCCTCTATGAGAAATAATGCAATTTTCGAACTTTTGCGCCACCAGCCTGGTGAAACCATATATATATATATATATATACGTCTAAATTATCAAATTTCCGCCACAAAAAGCTTCGCATCTTCTCCGTGTAGCGATCTCTACGAGTATTGACGCGTTTCCACATTCGCTTTAAAAATATATTTGAAAATCGAAGAATAAATAGCTTTAATGTTTTGTAATTTTGTCCCTTAAAAGCTGTAGTTTCAAAGAGGGCATCCTGAATTCCATAAAATATCATACAAATTTTGAAGGGATCGAGAATTAATTATTAAAAATTTTTACTTTTGCCAGCCGATATTTTTAATCTGATAAAAAAAAATACATTTCGCAAGTAGATGTCGCTATTCAAAAGCAACACAAATTTAGATTTCACCTCCCAGCGGCGGAAAGAAGCACTAAGCAGGCCTTCTTGAAGGCCTTATTTGGTCTTCTGGAAGGCCTTACTTGGCCTCTTGCCCCATTCCATACTCATATATTTTTTACACACGATGTCCTAGGAAGCCAAGGCCTTCTAAGTTCTACACAGGCCTGGTAGAAGGCCTTATTCAGTCACAAATTTATTTTTAAATTGCCTTTAGAAATGCAAAAACGTAGTAAAAACCAATGAAAGTGCCAAAATATCAACTCACCAAAATACGAGTATTGATTATTGTATTATGTTGAATTTCAGGGTTTTCTTTACATTTGAGCCGTTTAATTTGAAAGTGGCATAAGTCACTTTTTCAAAAAAATCGAGTTAATGGCAACACTAAATACAAATTTAACGGTATCTTTTCATTTGTGAAAAAATTTCAATAAAAAATAAGTGACTTATGCCACTTTCAAAATAAACGGCTCATTTGACGACATTTTGATGTTAACTATTTATTTATTTATTGATGTATACATACACATACTAAAAATCACGTGTTTAGAAGGGAGTATGTAGCCCTTCCATAAGGCCTTCTTGAGAAGGCAAGCGAGCATGAGTACTAGATGTAAAAGAAGCCCTAGGAAGTCCTTACGGAGGGCCTTATAAATGAAGACATCCAAAATTTCGCTGCTGGCCTTTATTTACCTACCTTGGGTCCACAGTTTTTAATGGCGATGGCAATTATAATCTAATTTAAATTAAAAATATATTTACAAATTTTAAAAAGTCAGGTTTCCCCCTTTTTGTCACAGAAAAGATTGTGAAAATTAATTTGAAATAACGTTGTAATTAAAATGGTTATAATATGATGATCATCATCTAATCATCTTAAGTTCTAGAACGCTTTCAAGTATTTAAAAACAAATATTTGCGTTCAATGAAAAATACATCATAAAAACGACAGAAAGGATTTGTTTTTAGTAAACATACCACTCTTGATGTAGAGAGAATATCAGCTCACGAAAAATTAATATAACAAACTGACGCTCCATATTGACCGAAATGCTGCAAAGGGATCGATTACGTTTTAATTGCAAGGCCATGTGCAATTGGCAGGTTAAGAGAGTGAATAACTTCCCTGCAAAGTATTTATGTCGTTGATATTGAAAATGAATTTAAGCAAGCCAGCAAGCAATTCTGTAATATTTCTGATCCGACCAATAAAGTGTTAATCATGACTTCTTTAAAGACTTTTCTGTGTAAAACTATAAATCACAAAACTTTTCCACACCCTTAAGTTTCATTGGCGATAAGTCGATTTAAATAAAAAAATTCCAAAATGAATCATTTTGATTTTGTTTTGTTCGTTCTTTATTAATTGTCGTTACTATTAATTTCTTTATTAATTTTTTACATTCGCATTAATAATTTTTTATTTTTTTTTTAATTTATGGTTGTTGTGACAAAAACTAATTACATATTAAGAAAATAAGTTAAAATTGCATTAAACTACAATGAACTTACAAACAAACAAATAGATTCATTTAGAAAATATATATTAATTTGTGTCTAACAATAAAATATACGTATGTATGTATTTCTAATAAGATCTATGATTAATAAAAAAGAGTACATGCATCCATACATATGTATGTATTATATTGAAATTTTGAAATTTCTTAATTTTGATTCGTTAAAATATAAAATTATTTACAAGTGAATTCTTCATAATTCTCTTCACAGACATCACATTGTACCTGACAGCACCATTTGAACTGGCAACGACACTGAGTGGTGCGTCTAATTGAGTGTGTATTGTAGCCACGCCCACAACAAAGTAAATCACAGCTTTGAGGTCCATGCAAGGTGCGATTACAAATACGACCCAGAGTACCCTGTACACCTTCTTGTACATTCCGTTCACAATAATTCGGTGACGTTTGCAAATAAACCAAATCCATGCGTTTGGGAAAATTCATAACCTTGCCGGCCCGATTTTTTCTAAAAAAAAAAAGGAAAAATTAAGTGAATTTAAGGCTGGTCGATTTATTAGAAAATAAATAAATATTTCGAAAGCGAGCGAGTACGTACTTGCTTAAAACTAATTTCAGTCCATTTTTGCCCTTGGCGGCTTGAACAATTTTGGCTTTTGTGTATTTCTTCATTAAAACGTCGCCCAGTATACGAAATGAGGGCAAACTCTTCCAGCAGGTTTTCATTACACATGACCCCGAAACACCATGACACTTGCAATCAGTTTTCAAAAGATTTTTCACCAGCTGAAATTTTCATGATGATGCTTTAATGCAAGATCAGGATAATATAAGAAAATACTATTTTGTTTTTACCCTTCTTCCTGCCCGGTTATTGTGTAAATTCATTAAGCTTCTGGCATCTCCTTCAATTTCACGGGCATCGAGAAATTTTCTTGCAAATTTCATACCAAATTCAATATCAGCCGAACAGCCGCCCCATTTCCATGGCTGATACGTCTCACCAGGTGCACTTTCGAAACCTGCCTGTGAATCTTTGCGGGAAGTGGGCTTGTGACGAACATCACAGCCACACAACGATATATTGCCTCTGGCACAAGCCGCTGTTACAGCATGAGCTGCTCCTGCACTCGCAATGGCGTAGGTAAACGCAGCCTCTCGAGATCCTTGACCGAAAATAAAGAAATAAATTTGTATTATTAATTTGATAAGAATTATTACAGCAGCCAACAATTTGTTGTTCCGTATACTGCAGTCCAACGACTAAGTGGAGTTAAAAATTTTAAAATTGTCAAGGATTTCTTGGGAAAAAGGTGGCGAAGATTTAATACTATACCAAATACAATTTGGGCCTTAAGTCTATAGTCAACTGATTCTATTAAGCCGATTCATGTATATTCTATTAAGATAATAAATAGATTATGCAACAACCAGGTACGGATCCAGGGGAAAGCAAAATATCCCTCACTAAATTTATATAAATTTTAAAAGTCTAGTCTTGTGAAATATATCTGTCTGTTACTTTGAAATGATCTTCAAAAGGTCATGATTTTTTTTTCGTGATGTTTCACTTGTCAGGTTTCCTTATTTTTGGTATGTCTTTTCGTCCTAATAAGGGGTGATCCATTTCGAGGTTCCCTACTTTTTTAAAGAAAAAAACTCTGAAAATTCAAATTTAATGGAGAATGTTTATTATCATTTGAAAGAACATTCTTTGGCATTTATTTTTTGAAGATTATGTCTATCAAATGTTGGCCGTTGCTACGTCGCAGATGGTCCATCCGTTGAGTCCAATTTTCGACGACTCGTTCGAGCATTTCGACTGGTAACTGGCGAATGACACACGTGATGTTTTCCTCCAAGGCCTGAATCGAAGCGGTTTTGTCCGCATAAACTTTAGACTTTGAATATCCCCACGGGAAAAAGCCTAACGGTGTGATATCACACGATCTTGGTGGCCAATCTACCGGCCCAAAACATGATATTATATGCTCACCGAAATGTTCTCTCAATAAATCCATTGATTGATGCGATGTGTGGGAAGTGGCGCCGTCTTGCTGAAACCAAATGTCGCCGGATCACGAGCTTCAATTTCAGGCATCAAATAAATGGTTATCATGGCACGTTCGCACCGGCATCATTTTTAAAGAAATATGGACCGATGATTCCACCGGCCCACAAACAACACCAAACTGTTGTTTTTTCTGGATGAAGTGGCAGTTCTTGAATCTCTTCAGGTAGCTCTTCGTCCCAAATGCGGCAATTTTGTTTGTTTACATTCCCATTGAGCCAGAAATGGGTCTTATCGCTAAAAAAAATTTGCCTCGTAAACACATTCCTCACAGAACGTGAATTTTCGTAATAAAGTTGAACGTTGTTCAG
The DNA here is from genome assembly GCA_947311025.1 of Lypha dubia. Taxonomy (NCBI): domain Eukaryota; kingdom Metazoa; phylum Arthropoda; class Insecta; order Diptera; family Tachinidae; genus Lypha; species Lypha dubia. Next base: position 57,405,135 of record OX371264.1, read on the forward strand.
GCGTAAGTCTTTCCATTATGAAATGCCAAACAATACTTAACAAAAATAACATGACAGCATGACACGACTCACACGTGATCTGTCAAAAAAGGCTATTGAAAAAAGTATCTCTACTTGCATCACCCTTTATAACTTCCAATTGCATTATCGTTAAGGTTCGTTACTGTTTCGTTAAATCAAAACATCGTGTAAGTTGTAATGAATTTCTTTTCAGTGTGGCCGTTTAAACGTTTTCAAAGCCGGATTAATTAGTTTTATTTTAAATTAGCTGGAAATTTTCCATTTTGCAGCCAAAATTTTTTTTTGGCATTTTGTAATTTGCTTAGTATTTTCAAATATTTTGTCAAATTTAGTGAAAAATTATTTAATTGGACGCAAAAGATTTCTAATTCTAAACGTTAGTCATGATTAGAATAAAAAAAAAAAAATCATATGATTTTAAAAAACTTCTATAAACAACTCATTTACTGTCCTGTATTTCCGAATTTGTCATCAATGCCCCTACATAAAATCTTTTGGTCTTTATTAAGAGCTAGAGCACGAGGAGTGAAGTTTCGAATATTCGAAATTTATATCCGAAGTTAAACATTTTTTCTGAATTTTTTAATCTCATGTCCAATTTTCGTAATGCAATTTAAATATTCGAATTAATTTAAACTTTTTCGACATCTAGTTTGAATTTTCTAAGTAAAGTTCGAATTTCCGAAATTTTGTTAAAAATTTGTTTAACGAAAACTTCTCCAGGAGCAGCTTAAACATCACATCAATTATTTCGGTATGTCGAAATAACTTTTATAATTAATTTTTTTTCCCGCCCGACTGCCGTAAAAATTAATATTACATTTTCGAAATTAAGTTCGAATCACATTTTTTAAATAATTGGTCTTTAAAACTTTTAAATATAACCTAAAAATTACTTGAGATTTTCAAAACAAAAACAACTCTGTTGAAAAACACAACAACAACTCACCCACAAACATGACATGACCAAAAACATCCTTCTTCCAAACTTGTGTACAATTCCAGCGATGACCCCTAAATTGATATTGACATTCTTGTGCGCCCAATTGATGACCCTCGCCCAAGGCAATCAAGGCATCTGGAGATTCACTGCAAAGCTGTCTCTGCTGGAACGTTAAGCCTGGTATACGAGCACATAGAAGTGATGATGTAAAACTGGATACTAATCTGACAATAATTAAACGAAATAAAAGCAATTTGTTAATAAAACATAAAACGAATGAAATAATAAAAGAAAAAAAAAAACACAAGAAAGCAACTCCACAAAAAGATACGTATCTTTTTTAGTCATAAATAGTCGTATAAAAAAAATAAAGAGAGATAAAAAAATAAAATCTATTTGATATTTAAACAATAAAGAAAAACAAAAAGACAAAACCATTCATTTTATGATAAATACGCCGTCAAATAATTAAACCCACATGCAAATTATACAACAATTCAAACGATTATTTATTATAACAATTTATTTATTCACGGAATACATTGAGAAAAATGAGTCGTCGTCTGTTTGACAAAGAGAAAGCTAATAATAATAAAGTATTTTTATGGCATTAGAAACTTAATTTGATTTTGCTCATTTTCTATTTAGGTTCGGTCCCCTTAAACTGTTTCAGTTTCGCTCCCCTGGCGTTAAGTAGACGCATTAAATTTCTTAAGCTGTGTGAGCAGTAATTTTATTACCCGTTTTACTTCGTCGATGATTCTGCTAACCGGAGGCGGAGGTAACTGTGGTGTTCAATGGTGTGGAACACCATATCAATCGCTGTCGGAACAGTTTTTAGTGACCAGTGCAATGCCTTCATCACTTAAACAGTTCAACAACAATTAATAAAGGGTGTTTTTATAGAGTGTCACAGCTTTGAGTTGGCATAACTGCTTTATTTGACCATCCATTTAACAGCTGATAGTTGCTTTTTGTTTAGTTTGCTTTGAGATTTCTTTATGAATCGACTTACATCAGAGCAAAGCGTGCAAATTTTTGAAATTTTTAATTAAAATAATTGTTTTATTCGTCAAACTTATCGTGCAGCGGGCGCCACAATTGATTTACTCAAAGAAACTTTTGATGAAAAAATAATTTCACGTAATTTCGTGTGATTTAATCCCTTTGAATTATTTTCCTTGTGGTTATGTTAAGTCACTTGTCCACGTCGATAAACCAAAAAATTGAATACCTGGAAATCAACATTCGAAAAATTATCGGCAAAATACGGCCGCAAATGCTGCGGAAATTTTTTGCAAAATTGGTGTTCCAGATTGCGCCTCCACCACATGGCAGAAATCATTTTTAAATATAAATTTCATAAAATTTTCTTTCCAATAAAGACCGTTTCATTGATATTAAAAATATACTTCCTTGTTTTATTTTGATTTTAACTTTGAACACTCTATAAAAAACACCCTTTACAATGCCACACTAATGTACATTAGGGAAATTAGTAATATTGTTTGACTTTCTCTGACCAGCGTTTAAACCAAGGTCCAAAACTTGCCTAGTAAAATAAGCCAAACTTTTTAATAAAATAAAAAACTAGTAATTTGTGGACAAATTTTACATAAAAAATGTTCTTAAAAATGACATGAAAATAGATAACTCAAACAAAAAATACAAAAAAAAGTGTGGTGATCAAAAAATGGAGGAATCTCATTTAAGTACCTATAGGTACGGTGACCATCCGTCCTTTTTTAATAAGGACAGTCCTCTTTTTTGACACAACGTCCTTTTAAATTTAAACAAAATAAATTGTCCTTTTCTTAATTAAATTGTCCTTTTTGTCCTTTTTTGATGGCTAATGTTCTTCTTCATTTTCCAAAATTAAAAGTTTTATTTTCTCAAAATACCGAAATTGTAAAGTCAATACAATAAAAATTTATAACCACCCAAGACAGGAATTGCCTGGCAACACTGAAATGAATATTTTCAATTGCAATTAATATTCTGACATCAGAAAAGTCCCAAATAAAAGTGATTACTTTAGAATCACTTTTGATAACAAAGTGCAATTTTCAAATGGACTGTGCAGAACTTAAATTGTTTTTATCAAATAACATTGATATAATAAAAAAAATACATTCTGCAGAAAAATATCAATAATAGATAATCCTTCTTAAACTATTGTTTTTAGTTATTTTTATTTATTTAATTTATTGTTAATTTTATATTATTTGCTAAATTTAATTTCTGTGTTAATTTTGATTAATTAATTCATTTTTATTTTATTGATATAAAATATATATATTTAATTAAGTTAATACCAATAATTTTTATTTATTAATTTTGAGTGTCCTTTTTTTTGTCGAAAAATATGGTCACTGTACATATAGGCAAAAGGTAATTAATGTGTAATTTTGTGTCTAATCAAGCTGTAAATATTCCAGGCTATGTGATTTGTAGGAGTGATCGTCAGACTGGTGCTAGACGTGGTGGAGTTGCCATGTATGTTGCGGAAGCCATAAAATTCATATGTATTTATAAATCTGTTTAATACTTTTCATTTGAGGCGCTATTTGTTGAGATATTGTCTGGCACTGACACTTTGCTCAATGGTCTGATCTACCTTCCCAGGGGTGAGTTAGATATTTTTGAACAGTCGATTAGTGATTTACTTGTCCGCTATCTGAATATTATAATTGTAGGTGACTTTAATGTTGATATGTTTGACCTTAATAAAGCCTATAGAGTTCATATGTTATGCATATGTTAAAGACATTTTGAGAGTCGTATATTATTTTTACATAAACATAAATCGTTTCAGCACGTCATAGGCATATAAACAGACGGGAATAACAGTTGATTTAGAATATACAAAGACATTTGAATATATTTTATGCCGTGATTGAAAATCTTTTCCAATGCCGCACCTCAAAACTTACCTTTCAAAAATGTCAAACTCTTTTAATACAGCAGGAGAAATGCTAAACAAAATTGAAAAAAGCATATAAAAATACAGGTCTAATACATGTTTTATATTAGTTTTAATTTTATAATCGTTCAAAAAATTAATGTTAACGACTTCTTATAACATTTCCTTAAAGTGTACAACATATCCAGCCAATTGAAAATACAATATCGATAATACTATTTCTTAGCTTTCGAAATTAAAAAAAAAATATATAATGGGCCTTTTAAAAAGGCCTAAGTACCGACACAAGTCCTCAATTTTTAAATAAGTTTGCACTGGTTTTACTGTTTTGTTAGTGTCAATTAAAAAATGCAGAAATTCACTGGCCAAATAAAATTTTCGATGATCAATGTCAAACAGATTTTTTAAATTTTGATCCCATTCTTGGAATTTGAAGCAACATATTTTGACATTTTGAATAGATTAGAAATCCTTGATCAATAGATCTGTTGCCAAATAACGGCACGCGATATCGATCGAATTTTCAATACAATTTTAATGTAAATTTCAATCGACATCGAATGCCGTAGTTTGGCCCCTGATCATATTTTTTTAACAATGGAAAAATTTTTAAAAAACCAAACTGATCATTAATTTTCATGGAAATGTAATTTAGGCTGGTTTATTTTCTGTTGACTCGCTTAAAAACTCCATTTTCAATCGATGAATATTAGGATCCTTATGCCTTTTCTAAACAAAACTATATCCAGCATTGCTAATTATCAGATAGTTATCCACAGCTACTTCCAAATAGCGAAAGGTTAACACAATAGAACTGTACTGTCTCTATTAAATTGGCAAAGATTTAAAACAGCTTTTTTCTATACGATTTTTCAAGTGATCTAATTGTGCATGACACTCAATTATTCTATTAAGGCCCAGTAAGGCCTTTTTATCCACACCTTTTCCTGCTGTGGAGTTTGAATGCGTTGTGTATTTTCCAAACTCCAACATTGTAGTTGGTGTGTGAATACAAGAGCGTGTTAATATTTTTTGTTTGTTTGTTGTTAATTTTGAAGTTAGTGTGCTTTTAAAAAGAAAAGCTAACAAACAAATAAACTGACAGCCAGTAAGTTTGGCATGAATGAATGACTGGCGGCGTTTGAACATAAAAAACAAACTTGTATGAGTAAAATACTAATATTGGTTTTTTTTTTGTTACTAAAAGACTTAAATACAATTTTTATTTTTTTTATAAACTTCAAATGGTTATTTTGTAGTTGTTTGTTTACACTTTTTTTCTAAAATAAAATTTTGCCGCCTTGTCTTTAAAATCATGTCGCTTGAGATAAAATACAAATACAGTTAAAACAAAACTAATAACAACAACAATTACAGTTAATAAACGTTTTATGTTCCTAAAGATTAATGCGTTAACATGACGATTTCATGCTGTGTCAAATGTGCTACCAATCCATTGTCTCTTTTCGAATTCATTTGTTTGTGTTTGTAGTTGTTATAATCAATAGTTTTCGATATTGTTGTTTTTGTACAAATAGATAATTACATTAATCTTACGATCATAATCGTGTCAATAATACAAATCCAATCTTACTTTGTTGTCTTCATGTCATTTTGATTTCAAACAAATTCCAATTGACGTTAACAGCATTTCAATTCAATGAATTAGAAAAAGAGAGAGAGAAAGAGGCATAATCATGCAAAAACTTCATCAATGAAGAAAGGCAGAGAAAAAGTTTTTTCCTATTAAATATTAATCAAGACAATAAATTCAATAGATTCTTCTGGTGTTGTTCCAGTATTCCAATTTGTCAGCTGTGTTTGATTTTCGCCAGAGACTGCAATCTATTTTCTAACAAAGCGTAGTCGCAGAAGAAGTCATTCAAACTGAAAACAGAGGTTTGTTTATTCATTATCTTGCCGTAGTTTTTGGTCTCGCTGCTAAAGAAATGTTGGACAAAACCTAAATGGTGTTCCATTAATTTTCAGCTTTGGATATTTTATCTTTAAAAATTGCTTAAAAAATTTTCCCCAACAAAATCCATTTTTGGCTGAACGACAAACATGTTTACTGACGGAAGCTATTGACATGAGAAAGGGCTGGATTCTCACATGACAACATCTTTGTCCACCTAGAATTTGTATCAAAAATCTTTAATCCTCATACATCTTCAACAAAAGTTTTCCATATCTGCCAAATTTGCCAAAAAACAAACGAAAAATATACCTATGAAAAATCTTGCTATAAAAAATCCGACACATTGCTAAACATACGAGTATTCCAAGCTAAAACTTTATAGTACACATATATTTTCTCTTTTATATAGTACACATATATTTTCTCCTATATTTTAAAAAGCTACTTGCTGAAAATATGGCAGAGTCTATTGATGACTTGGTACCAGCACAAATGAAATGAAGGCATGACATGACATGCTTAAACACAACATATGAAAAACTTGTATTTGTATTATTTAAGTATTTATTATTAAATAGTAATTAAAATATTTATTCAGCCGTGGCACAAGCAAATTCCCTGTAACAAGATCACAGTAAATAAAATAGATTTAAGCAACACTAATATAGAGTGAAACAACAACGCGTTAAATTAAAAATTTCTAAATTGTATTACATTTAACCACTAAATTAAATGTCGATATTAATTTTTCTCTTCCCAAATATCTTTGCAATGATCAAAAACACAAAAAAAAAAAAAAAAAAACATTTTGATTAATCCAATCAAACAACAAACCAACCCGCTGCCTGCCTGCCTGCCCACATCAAACTCATTAATTGTATGTGGCACGACTTGGCAGTTAATTGTCTTAATTCCGCCATAATTACATAAATCAAACTGAATTTAACTTCAGGTGGAATTGTATTTAAAATTTTTTTAGATGTACATCAGTTGTGCTTGTGTGTCTTTCTATCCGTTCGTAAGTTTGTATATATTTGTTTTTCTCACACACACACACTCTCACACAACATAAACATTTAAATTCATCTGTGTTAAGCTTTAGAGTGTGTGCATTTGTGTACTAGTTTAATATTGCAAGTGTAAATAAAAGATCATTCATTGCAAAGTTTTCGTTTAGTGATTCATTTGCGATCTGAATGAATTAAGTAAAAAAAATTTAAAGCAAAAACAAACTTCTCTTTGGGGCATAGATTAGAAAAAACAAGCAAATATGTATCCTATTTGTTGGATATTCTACAGCGTTGGCATTTCGGTCAAACCAAAAAAAATATGATGTTAAGAAATAAATGTTGTTTAACGGAATTACTGATGGTATTACTTGACATACATGTAAGTATGTAGTATGCATGGAATTACAATTCAAAATGGTACCTTTTATGATATGATTTTCTTTCTTACATGCAGGGTACATTTATATCAAATACCAAAAGAAGTATGATAAAGTATGATGGTACGAAAATTAATTTGGAAGAGTGGATCTTCTATTTTTATAAAGAACTCCCACTTGGAAAAGACATGAAGCGGCCCTATGATATTAATCAAGAGAATTGTATGAACTAAAAGCAGTCGCAGTAACTTCTGCCGCTATAACAAACATTATCGAAAATGTCTGGGGTTGGTTATCTCGTAAGGTCTATGAAAAATGAAGACAATTTGATGACAGTCCATTAAGGATACTTGGAATCAAATTTCGTTGGATTACATAAATTCTCTTTATCTGTCAATTAAAACCAGTATATTTGAAGTTATTAAAAACAAAGGGGGTTGTACCCATTACTAATTGTTCTTAAATAAAGTAAAATAATTAAAAAAAAAACAGGAAAAACTGTTTTTCATTAAAATTAGTTAAAGTGACTTTATTTAAGTGAACTAGAAAAAAGCACATTTTTGGACTTTTTTATAAATTGCTTTAAAAAAGTTCTTTTTTAGTAAAGAAACCACTATTGTCGTGATTTTTTAATATCTCAAGATGTCTAGCTTCCATTTCCATTTTAAAATTCTGCAATCGGTTATAAATTGCAAAAGATACAGGCTGCTGAATATGGAATTTTTAGTGCCTTTAAATAAGTGAACCGGAGTGTATTAATATAAAAAAAAATATTAAAAAAGCAAAAAGTACCAAAAATACCAATTTGTTCCGTTTTAACCCGTTTAAAAGTACCCTATATTTTAATCTGGATCATATTATATCTGTCTAAAGTTTATCCAAATCCATTAAGCGGTTTTCGAGATGTATTGGAACATACATCTAAACATACAAACTTTTATATACATATTAGCTAACCCAAATTAACCAATCTATTTGCTTAGTAATTCTCAGTTATTGCTTGAGAGTTTGTCTATAATCAAATGAGTTTGAAAATTTTTCAATCATATTAAAGATCTACTGATGAGTTGGTTTAGCCATTATGTTTGTATAAAAACTTTCAAAAATATGGAATTGTTAGTGCCTTTAAATAAGTGAACCGGAGTGTATGTTGTGTTACAGTTTACTGCAAATAAAGTTGAATGTAAATTCCATTTGGAATTGCAAAAGTACTTTGATTACAATCAAAATTCGTTGTTAGTTTTCTAAAACTTCAACTTTCAGAATTGAAAATATTTTTGATCGGAATTGAATCCTATGACATGGCTGATAAGTACATAAGCTCATAATGTGATAGCTAGACTCCCGTGAACAACCTTAATAAAAATTTTTATCATTGAAATTAAACTTTTTAATTTTTCCAACAAAGAATTAATGATTTTATAAAATTTTCGAAGCAACTTTAATTGTTGTCTTTAGCTAACAAGGAGATAATTATATACGCTTGTTTTTTTGTTTCCGATATATTGATAATACTAGACCAAATTGAGAAATTTTGGATTTCAAGGGTGGAATAATTACACTGCTCTGTAAAAATATCACTTTTTGGCTCCCCTTTAAATAAAACTATGTGGTCTATATGAATTTTGATGTGCTAAACTCAAATACGTTTTCGGTTTTTCTACATCACTTAGGGTTTTTTTTTTATTATGGGCGTGGAAATTTGTTTCCCCTAAATTAGTCAGGTACGAAGAAATATTTCAGCCTAACTCGAGAACGACTCATCCGATTTTCATAAACAAAAGACCAAAAGATGCGTAACAAAATTATATATAATTTAATTCAATATAGTTTTAAGCTAATGCATAGCTTCTATCGAGGGCTTTGAGGCGACCGAATCAAGAAATTTTGAAACGTTTGTTTCTTAAGTCTTTTGTTTTTGAAACGAAAAAACCTGACACTAAGTTTGTTTCTTAAGTCTTTTGTTTTTGAAACGATAAAACCTGACACTAAGTTTGTTTCTTAAGTCTTTTGTTTTTTTAAGTATTTAAATCGCCCAATGTATGTTAACCCCTAAAGTATGCTATTGATTTAGATTTCATTAACATACAGTATTGCCAGAAAAACAACGGAGTTATTAAACAAAACGTAATAATATAATAGCGTAAGTTGATAAAAAAATGCTATGCAATAGCTTTACCGCGGCAGTCCTCGAGTGCAACATGTCTTTTTTTTCTACATTTTATCGTTTTGGAATTATTCAAAAATTTCAGAGGGGAAAAAAATTTTTTTTTTTTTTTCAAAATTCGTTTTTTTTTTTTAAGTTTAAAAGTGCAATAAAAAAGAGAAAAAGCAAATATATTACATTTTACACAGGAAAAAAAAATGTATCAGAAGAACCTTTATCTTCTTGTGTTAAATATAAATATTCATCTGCTATTTATTTTTAATTTTAAAATCTGTGATTTATAACCAACAAATTTTGGTAGAGCGCTAATGTGCAGGCTTGAGAAAACAACCAAACATATCAACTAGTAATAACCTGAGTGTTATAACTCTTCGAAGCTTTAAAAATTTCCCACATTTTACCACTAAGATGCACAATACGATAAAGCACTGATTTTAAACAATTTAATGGTATTATATATCTGTGATAACTTTAAATAACACAAAATGTTGCAATAAATTTCTAATGCAACATAACGTTGTGTTGCGTGTTATTATTTCTTATGCGAACATCTGTATTTATTTTCTGTTGTTGTTGCTGTTATGGTTTGCAAAAATTTGCTAAATCTAACAAATTTGTTCATGTTTATGGCATTCCTTCTGTGAGCCTTATCATTTTATTAAATTCTCTTTTTTTATTTTCTATTCACTGGCGATAGGAAAATAATTGAAAACAGTGCACCATATTTGTTTATTTTTTAGCTCAAACACAGTGTGTTGGTTTATTATATTGATTTTGTTGTTGTTTTATTAGCGTTTTGTATGCAGGAACAACATAAACATAAACGCCTTAAGTCAGTATTTATTTAAACAAAGAAACTAAATCCAGATTCTTGTAAGATATGAAAGCGACATGAGATGAAAAGAGGATATCAGTTCACAAATTATGGTTTAAAAACAAAATATGTTTTCATTAATATTTTTTGTTATTAACAGGTAAATTTAAAACAAGTCTAAAAGTTTATTTTGTTCATATTAACAGTTTTTGTTACTTTAAATAATTATAAGCCGACTAAATGGGACACCCTGCTACAAAATATTTGGAGATTTTCACAGAGATTTGTGTAACTATGAATGTTTAAATTGAAAGGGTGTGTGCTAAAGCGAGATATGTAACATAATTAAAAAGACAAGCTTGAAAAAATCTTATTATTTTAATTTAACTAATAAAATTAATATAAAACTACAAACTACTGCATCTTGCCAGGGTGTTTTGTTTGTTTGGTTTGTTTTAATGCGAACTATATTCGATTGAAAACAAAATTTTCATAAAAAATTTGAAATATTTTATACTTTTTAACTCATTTCAGTCAACTAAAGAGTCCTTAAAGTTCTTCGTGTAAAAATTATATGTTAGGGAAATATGTTTTCCATTATATGAATGAAATTAAAAAAGAAGTTTAACTAATCTTAACAACTACGGAATATAACAGCTGTAGGGTACTTGCAAATACGTACATAAATTTAAATGAAAATAGTAAATAAAATACATTATAAAATAAATAAAATGAATTAAATCTTTAAGTGTGAGTTACATGAATCCTCATAAATATATGTGGGTAAATGCAACACTTGCAACATTCGTGGCAAAGAAAATAGAATCATGTATATGCGTGTTTTATGCGATGCTTAAATGATAGAGACGCGCTTGCATGCAGTTAATGATGAAAATGAAATTGTAAATAATTGATTGAAGTTTTAGACAGACCAACAAATAAACGAATAGACAAACTGTGGCATACATTTATCTGTTGCATACATTTCTGCATTAAATCCAAGGAGACACTCTGCGAACCAGCCAGGCGGCAGCACACGTTTCATACAATATTTGTCCAAAGCATGAGTGTTATTTGTCGTTGCTGTTGTTTTTCTTTTTTATTTATTTATTTTGTTTTTGTTATTGTAAGTAACTCTCATGTTGGTTTGCCATGTAGGTGAGATTTTTGTGGGCTACCGTGAGGATGTTTTGACACACCTTTCGTTTTTACTTTTAATAAATTATGTTGTTTCACATGTTTTTGTTTGTTTAGTTTTTTTCTTTTCTTTTGTTTTTTTTTGTTTTTTTTTATAAAAAAATTGTTGCTTTTATGAGCAAAATATAAAAAAAGTACAAACTGCTTTCAATTTTTAGTTTAATTTTAGCAACGTTGTTAAACATTAAAATCGTTGTTATCACCAGCAACAATATAATTATTTCGTTCTGGTTGTTGTGTGCTCCCTGTTACGAGAGCAACTCCTTTCTAGTCGTAATTCATGTTACAAAAGATTTCATTTCAATTTTATAGATTTATCAAATTCAGAAGGAGTTTTAGGGAATCAGTACGTTACAGTGTATGATTTTGAAATTCTTGTGTTCAAAGTACAAATTTAAGAAAAAAATTATATATAATTAGAAGATAAGTGTTATGAGCGGAATGATATCATTTACGAGGGTTGCACGAAATAAAAAGTGAACAACTAAAAGCAGGAAGTTAATATATATTTTTCAATTCCTCTATTGATGTTGAATGTTGCGTTTAATTGAAACCGATTCGCTTGAATAAAATGGCTTTGCATAGAATTAGTCATAAATAAACTTTACGTGGATTGTACTCAGCTTTTGCAAATTTATCAATCATAAAGCATTTTAACGATGCTTTTTTTTATTGGCTTTCGTTACAAAAAAGTAGGTAAAAGACATTTAATTTTTTTTCTTAATTGGGTAGACGAAAACCTCCGAAAAAGTCAAGCATCAATTAACGGAATATTGGATACAAAACTTAATAAACGTCCATGTTATAAAACTGAATTGCGATGAAAATTAGTTTCAATTCCGAAAGTTGAGTCTTTAGAAAACGAAAAATGTAAAATTTAATTGCAATCAAATCACTTTAAAATTTTAAATAGAATCGACAATGCATTTTTTCAATAGCTGCATTTATAGTGAAACACAAAAACATGCGTAGTTTTAGGAGCACCATTGAAATAAGGATGGTGTTGGCTGGAGTGGTTAGCGCGTTGACTACCAACCAAACAATGACTTGGGGCCTGGTTTCGAACCCTGGCCAGAGCAAGTCAACCAACATCATTAATTTTTCTAATATGCATTAGAGTGACATTGTATTACTTGTTATCGGACTATTTAAGTGATGAAGGCATAGCACTGGTCACTAAAAAAACTGTTCCGACAGCGATTGATGCTGTCCCAAGCTATTCTACACAACATCGCCCTCCTTCGTCGGTTAGCAGAAACATCGGTGAAGTAAGACAATTAATAAAATGCGTGCTAAGACAACTTAACAATAAAGTTATTGCGTCTACTTAACACCGGAGGCGCCTCAACACTGCTATAAAAATTAACATAAGGCGTAAAGCAGAGTTGTAAAAGAGTTAGGTCTTCTAAATTTTCAATATCTATCCTCTCTAACCTATCCCTCTCTCTGAGTTCCGGCACAATGCACTGCATACGTAGGGGTCATTCCCTGAGTACTGGACCTAATTAAAAAAAAAAGCTGTGTATGTGAGCTTTGCTTGTAAAAACAGTTCAAACAAATGCCTTTGTGTATAAAAAACTTAATATCTCCTAAACCGAAATACAAAATAAACAGAACCTGATGACTTTATATTAAAAACGATCGGAATACAATTGTGGTGTTGAAACCTTTCCGATCGAAATGTATAGCTTACACGAAAATTGCTTAAATACCATTAAATAGGTTGGGATGGATTAACTAAAAGAATATTAAAAACACTCTAGAAAGTTTTCTTTTCAATAATTTTTAAGTCTTATTTTACAACATAAGAACAACTGAGTGGAGGTATTTACAACAAAAAGTTGGCAAGTTCACACAAAAGACAAACTAAAACTTACAACTGCAAAATTAATAATAATTGACACGGTGACTAAATCTATTCGCTATTTGGAAATAGTTTGAAAAGGACACGAAGTCAATTATCAAAGCCTTTCTTCTTTCTTTCAATTGATTACCACTTCTCGAAAATTATTAGACAAGATCCCAGCGGCGGAAAGATGCACTAAGCAGGCCTTCCAGAAGGCCAAATTCCATACTCATACATTTTTTACACACGATGTCCTAGCCAGCTAAGGCCTTCTAAGTTCCCTTCTTACACAGGCCTGGTAGAAGGCCTTCTTTAGTCACAAATTTATTTTTAAATTACCTTTAGAAATGCAAAAACGTAGTAAAAACCCATGAAAGTGCCGAAATATCAACTCTACAAAATAGTGATTATGTATAGTGTATTATGTTGAATTTCAGCGTTTTCTTTATATTTAATATTATATATGAGCCGTTTATTTTGAAAGTGGCATAAGTCACTTTTTCAAAAAAATCGAGTTAATGGCAACACTAAATACAATTTAACGGTATCTTTTCATTTGTAAAAAAAATTGCAATAAAAAAAAAAGACTTATGCCAGTTTCAAAATTAACGGCTCATTTGATGACATGTTGATGTTAACTATTTGCTATTTATTTATTAATGTAAATATACACATAATAAAAATCATATGTTTAGAATAGAGTAGGTAGGCTTTACATAAGGCCTTCTTGAGAAGGCAAGCGAGCTAGGAAGGCCATATAAATGATGGCCTCCAAAATTTCGCCGCTGTGATGATATCACTATGACTACTACTACAAGTAAAGAAATTATTTTATTTGTGAGCAAATTTTTAAAAATAAACTTTATGCCAATAAGAAAATAAAAACCAAAATAAATCATAGAACACACTTGGCAAGTGTTCAATATTCAACAGATGCTTTTAAGTATTAAAATTTTCAAGTTGTTTTTTGTAAGTTAATGCGGTAGAAGCCAGTACGGCTTCTAATGACATCGCCATGCTAAAGTATTTTGTTAAAATGTCGAAGAAGATAAAGTGAAGGGTAACTTTATTATGATTTCTTTCTCGTTTCTTTTCGAAAGAAATTTTTGCTTAGAGTTACTATTGAATTTAACGGTTTGGAAATGAAACATATGATTTGCCCATAGTGCTTAAACGCGTACGTAATTTCTTTTTTTTTTTTCAATACAATCCATGAAAAATAAGCTTCTGTTTATTCTAAGCTGTAATTCTTATAAAAGAAGAAATGAAGAGATACCTGAGATACCTTGTAATAAAGTAAAATACTATTGAATTTTCTATACCGGTTCCCAGCACATAATTAAACATTCATATTAACAATAATGTAAAAATTGATTGAGTTCTTTTTAATTGTTATTAATTAAAAATATTATACGAGCTATGTATGTATATGTTGTTCTCTTTGTTTTTTGAAATTAAGTCAGCGATTTATTTTTAAACTGTTTTCAACAAGAAATTTAAACATCATTTAATTATACATCGTGCACATAAAACAACATCATAAAACAAAATCATTTTAAGTTTTGTTCATCAACTTCAACTCTGCCATTAATTGACCCTTTCGAAAAAGTTAAAAAAGATAATTTCGTAGACCCATCATTTTGGTATCGTTCCATATACATCATGTGATCATGTCGACAATGTGATATTGAATTTTAAACTTCTTTTCTTGTTTCACAACAAATGAACTTTTGTGTTGTTGCTATTATTATTATTATTATAATTATTTCTTTGTAAGTGTATGTGTGTGTAAGTTTTTTTTTTTTTTTAATTTTTCACCAACATGTTAAACATGATTTTAACATGTCCGCATTTTTGTTATATTGTTTTAAAATTTGTTGCTCCTTTTTTTTAGCAAATTGGTAGTAAAGTAATAATTGGTTTCAGTTAAAATGCTAAATGATCGACTACTGACGGTTTTAAGGCAAACAGACGGACAGAGAAACAACCATACATACGGCTGAAGTTAACAAATGATGTGAGTGATTCCCACTTGAATTCTCGACATTGAAGGAATTTAAACAACGATCATGCACAACGAATATTTTTATGGTGAACAAACCCAAATTGTTCAACCTTAAAGGCAACATTAAGGTCTTGTCAACAACTGCAACATCATTATCATCCTGTGATCATCTCATGCATGGCTTCAACTTTGCCTTACAACAGCAGTAGTAAAATTGCTGGTGATACACATGATAAAAAAAATTAAGTTAAACTTTTTTTTTTTTTATTTGTAGTTTTCATCATTAAAATGAGTAGATTTTATGGAGCTTTTCTTCTTTATGCTGCTGTTGATCGGGTTGACAGCAAAGCAATGTGTGTTTTTGCTGTTGTTGCTTGTCAAGCTTTTGCCGCAGACGAAATGTTTAAAATGGAAATACATACTCGCACATATTGATAATAATAATGATGTTGTTGCCGATGTTGTTTTGGGGGTATTGTTATTTACTTTTATTATCATTCAAAGTGATGATTGAAGCGCCTGAGTAAACGTCAGCTTAAGTTTATATGAACATGTGAACTTTCGTCTGATGTATTTTTTTAACATGAACAACTAAAACTGCGAGTAATTATTTGCCCATTGTTGTTGATTTTAAATCTGAAATGTTTTTTTTTTTTTTTTTAGTTGGCATTCATTGTTAGTGATCATGGCATGACCGTTATGGCCTCAATGTTATTTTCATTGTTATATTACACCCATTATTCATATTGATTTTCTATTTAAGGACTGGACAAAGGAATGTGTGAAAGTCATTTCTCACCAAATTATTGTGTGTGTGTGTGTAATAATACACATACAGTTGCTTAACCCTACACTGTCACTTTAATCACTAGTACTTGTATATGGCAGGGCTTTGGTGTCCACCCTAAAATTGTTTATGGAGTCAAGTTGCCAATTTAATATATCGGATATTTCTAAAAAGGAGGACTGTCAGTGGATGCGACCTTGTACGAGTACATCGAAAGATAAAAGGGCATCCTTTAAAGTTTGCCAGATATCACACTACTTTTAAAGAAACACCACGCCTGTCACCGCCTGAGCATTACTGATCACTGATAGAACTACAAAAAAGGGGCAAAATCACTATAAATATTTGTCTACTATGTAGTTGTTGTTGCAACTCAACAACTAATATTATATATTTTAAGTGCAATTGGGCGAGAGTGGGCGAAACCTTGCTAAGTCAGTTGGTCTACTGGGCTGAGGGGTTTAAGGCTATTGTGGTAACTGAACAAGTGCTCAGTGTTGTCTGGAGTTTGGAGATAATCTGAGCATCGATTTATAGTTTCGAGGACTATGCGCTCTTGGCAGCAGTCTTAAATTGTACCAGGGTTGAGCGATACTATCTGGGCAATTACCGATTACGGAATCGCGGGTATGCGAGAATGACGAGGCTTCTCTCACCTTTACCTATCAATAGTTTCGATCGCCCTTTTTTAATGCCACACTTACAGGGAACTCGCAATGGACTCTCTAGTAACGGTAGATGCAATCTGATAGAAGTTATAATTACATTTTTATTTATGTCCCAGGAGGTGGCCGAGAGGACTTTCACGGCTTTGTTCCGGGATTTCACTTTTTGGTTGATATATAAGGCGAAATAAAGGAGGTTGTCAAATCCAACGTTCAGAACTTTAAGGTTACGGAAAGCTGGTATGCTCCTTCCCTCGAGAGAGGTGTTTTATTTCTGAGTTACTTCTTTGGTCCAGGAAGTGACGTTTTAAGTTACGCTCTTTCTGAAAGTCTGTAATAGTGACTAAGTATTTAATTATTTTGGCACTTGTATCAGGGATATAAACACGAGATGACATTAAAGTGCAGTCCTCAGCATGTATGCAATTAAGAAAGGGGTATGAAATTAAGAAAGAAACATATTAAAGACTATCCTTGACCATAATCCTACTTGTGGCGTTCCCATTTTTATACTGCGGGAAATTGATACGTTCATGTAGTACATGAGTATTCCTTTGTAAAGCGAGAAGATGAGCTTGCCACATTGCTTTCCAGTGGAGCTAAGAAATATGAAGTTAATGCCCTTTAAGCATTCAAACTTTATCACAGCTGTCAGTCAAAATCGTGTTTCTGATTCAAAGATGTGAACGTTAAAAAATCACCCTTTATGTCTTAATATACAGTAGCCTATCAATAGCCTATGTCTTGATTAGCTTCCATAAAAAACAAATTCCTTTTTAAAAAACATCTTCAAATAAAATAATCAATAAATTCTGAATGACTTGATTTGAGTTTCATTCTATACACACACAAACACACACATGCGCATTCGATATCATAAAATCATTATGATCAAAACTGAGTTAAGTTATATAAAAAAAAATAATGTTTATCCAACCATAATAAGTTTATTTTAGACAAAAATGTTCACAATCCGTTCATTATGTTTTTTTATTATTTAATTTGCTTGTCAACATCGGCTATTGTTTTATTCAAAAGTTTTTTTTATATTTTTTTATTTTATTGTTTAACAAACAAGTTGCCAGTTTATTTGTGCCATTGTTTTGGTCATGATTTCCCGTGTAAACGTGCGTTTGATTGTTTTATAGTTCAGTTGGAGCGATTGTACTCATATATGCTTGAAGTGACATGAGTATCTTGCATTCTCACCCCTTTTCATTACAAAACGACAATGAATGAATGGTAAAACGATTGACAGTCAACACGTGTTAAATGATTGTTGAACTTCATTTACTCAGTCAGTTTTTTTTTGTGTCATTTAAAATTTAATAAAATCTCTACGATCTTAAAATGTTTGGCTGAAGAGACTTCCGTTTCAATTCGAAATTTATTATTGAAGAACTTTATTTTCGCGAAGTTTCAGTTTAATTACGAAAATAAAGAAATAAAGTTGTTGCGATTACGTATCTGTTTTCTTTGAATATTTTTTGTATGTGTGTGGCGTTGATGGCTTAAGAGAATTTATTGTTTTATTGAGATGTACATGGTGGTCCAGTAAGCTGTATTTTTAGGAAAAAGTGTTAAATAACTTTATGAATAATCTTGTGAAATCAACAGAAGCTTTTGCAAAAATTCTGGAATGAACTATAAAATATTTTTTATATTAAACAAAAGCAAAACAACTTTTAAATTTATTTTTAAATTTATAATAACTTTAATTTAGAAAGGACGTAACTAAAGTGGCAACACTGGACGGGAATTCCCGAAAACTTGGACAAAAATCCCCTCCAAATCCCAGAAATCCCGGAAAAATTCTCGGGGAAAGTGGCAACACTGGAAATTTAAAAAATTTCCAAGGCGGCAACACTGTATAGTCATCATACATAGACTATAAAAAAAAGAAGTTTTCACTTCAAAAAACAAAAGACTTAAGAAACAAACTTAGTGTCAGGATTTTTCGTTTCATAAACAGAAGACTTAAGAAACAAACGTTTGTAAATTTCTTCATTCGGTCACATCAAAGCCCGCGACAAAAGCTATGCAATTGCTTAAAAAATTAAAACCGTTTTGACATAAGAGGTGTTCAACATCCAATGGCATGACTTTGAATGGCTGCACTATTAATTTTTTAATTTTTTACTTAAAAAGTTAGTAAATAAATATTTTTTTTTTGTAAAATTCACATAAGTCGACATTTTTCCGATATGACAACTTATTTAAAACCATTTGAAAACAGAGGAAAATTCCACAGAACTCATGAGAAAAATAATCTCGTAAAAATTATGGGTACGCTCTTTAATCAATCAGTAACAGGAAAAATAAATGGATGGATGAAGTTGCAATACATTAATAACACCTACAACAGTACCGTATGCTACAGTAAACGATCAGCGGCCAATCAGCGGGATGAAAATCTACTTATCAACACATACTCAGCTTTGATACTATTCCAAAAATGTCCATAAGATGAATAAATTTTAACCACGCTGCAACCAATCAACACATAATAAATGAACCCATTAAATACGACACTATTTGACCTTAATACACAATAAATTATTCATCCCAATCTTTTTATTTTTATTTTCCATCAACAATTTAAGAGCTTAAAAATATCTCTATTAGCTTGAAGCTGGCTAAAAAACCATTAAACAAAATTATTTCCCTAAAGTTGTTGCACACTAAATGGTTAACCTTATAACAACAATAAGAAAAAAAAAAGAATTCCAACTATCTAGACAAATTTTACTGGAAAACTGTAGTCGTTAAATAAAAATTCTTTAATTTAAACGCACTAAAATCAAATAATTTTTTTATTTTTTTTGTGTTTGCTTTAAAACTCCCCAATAATAATTTCTGTATGTGGTACGTTTGCATGTGCAACAATTGAGTCAAGAAAACTGATTATCATATCTGACAAACCGCAAATAGATAAAAAATGAAACAAGATTAACATATTCATGTTATTAAAACAATAACCCAACTAACCAGCCAACTATTTATCTAGTCAGAGCCGGGGCCAACCTCATTTATTGTCCCCATGCACCAACAACAATCATTTAAAAACTCATAAAATTATAAAGAATACTTTACACAAATAGTTTTTTCTCTTTAATTTTTTAATTGCAAAGCGCAGGCGTACGTACATACTTGTCGGATACATACATTGATGGTGGTGGCCACCACCAGTATTTAGATATGCCACCATAATATGCCTTGCATACATAACCTAGAAGGCAAATGCTGCAAGAAACAAAAAAAAAGAAAGAGAAAAATGCATAAAACATGCATTGATCACAAACGTGTGCCAATAACTCGCTAAAACCACACGACTCTACTTAATACACATGTATGGACGTGAGTTTTCTTGGTTTGGACGGTTGCTTGGTGAGTTGAAAGTTGCATTTGTTGTCGTCGTCGTCATCGTCATCGTCATCTACCCACCGCTGTGGTGTAAATTGCCATTGAATGTATTGGTCCATTGAAATTGGGAAATATTTTCGTTAATACACTCAGAAAATTTATGACAGTTATGGGATGGCAAAGTAATATGATATTTAGACTACTAGAAAGCGAGCAAAATTTAAACCACCACGAGAATTACAAGAGTCATCTTTGCTACAGCATAGTTTTATTTAAAATTCACTATGGGCGCTCTGTTTTCTTTAAATATTTTAATGTTTTCAACATCTTGTCTCGCTAAAAATTTTACTCAAGCTGTCCTTTACACAATTTTTTTTTTTGGCTGTTAGTGATTCCATTCACTGAAATTGACTTATTTTTATCTGTGTACTTTTTAACGAACATCATTTAAATAATCCTCTTAATAAAAACTTTCGCATATTGTTGAGTGTATTTAAATGGGGTAATTCTAAAAACACACAACGACAACTAAACTTTTAAAGGTTTTATATTTGAAGTACTTTGAAAATAAAAAGAAGAAGTGAAAAATATTCAAAGTTATAAATGTAACGAAAGTTAAGTGTCAATAATTCTTTAAATATAATTACTACCTTACTGACAATTTTAATGTTTATGGTTAATATCGTTACTGCTGCCATATGAGAAAGAAAAAGGAAAAGGAAGAAAAAGAAGAATAGGATAAAAATCTCATGTGAAAGAATTTTTTTCATCTGTACATGAATATTTTGTGGTTAAACACAACGTGGTATTTATTTTTAAGAAAAGCGTGTTGAATTATATATAAGAATTTTTGTTTTTTTGCAACATCCATATTATTTTCAAATAGAAATTTAAAGAATTTTTACACATAGAAATCGTTTAGTAATACAGCTGAACTTCCATAATTTGAAACAGCATTATCCAGAAAAGAAACTTCAATTTAGGGAGACTTAAAGTTAGGGAATAAATTTTCAAAACTTTGCACATTTATAGTGCTGCTCTTGTCATGCGATTTGCTTCAATTTATAGAAACTTCAAGTTCAACTGTATTTAAAATATATATTTTTTTTTCTTTATAATATTATTAATTATTGAATCTTCAATTAAAAATTGAAACATAAATAAGTTTTTCAAATCTTAAATCTAAAAAATCTTAAATCTAAACACAATTTGTAGTTTCAACGGTTGATTTTTGTTGTTTTACATCTCTCGTGTATGGCTGAGAAAAAGAGTATCCCTTCCTTTCAGATTGGCAATATTTTTCCAAGAATTCTTTCCTACATTAGAAAGGCAAAAAAATTTTGCCAAGCTTACAGGTTGGCTAGAAATGAGATGGAATTGTACCTATCAAGAACTTGGTCCATATTTTGATCTCAGTACTTTTTACGGCCGAAATATTTTGGATAGGAACTTGGCCTAATTTTCACATTTGTGTTTTTGTGTGGATCTCACTTCTTTTTTCTAAGTTGTTTTTGTATAAATATTTTTATGTATTGCTTATCTGGGCCTACCTGTGTACGAAATTTAAGCTTTCTAGTTCTACTGAAAGTGCCCCATACAAAGAAGGGGCATGATACTACCCCCTGATGAAAAGTGCCCGTTTAAAAATCATTTTCGTTAATTTCTCATCAGGACCTACCTGTGTACCAAATTTCAGCTTTCTAGCTCTACTAGAAGTGCCCCATACAAAGAAGGGGCACCCTAGTCCCCCCTGGTGCAAAGTGCCTGTTGTCAGAATTTTTTAGTTAATTTCTCACCAAGACCTACCTGTGTACCGAGTTTCAGCTCTCTAGCTATACTGGAAGTGCCAAATAATATTGATGAGTGAGTGAGTGTGATTATATACTAAAATATGGACTTTTCACACCTTAATATCTCGGGAAGCTTTTACGGTAAAACTTTCAAATTTAACCTTTGAGTTCACCTCTGTAGGGAGACCTTATGTTTCAAGTTTCATTATATTATGATCAAGAGGAGCAAAGTTATGATGGGGTAAAAACAGCTCGAATGGTTTCGTGTAAATATACACACTGTGTGGCCGAACTTGGCTTTTTTATACCGTGTTCAGGCATGTACCTTTATTGAGAATATCGCAATAAATGGCATTATTGAGCTCAATATTCCATACAAAATTGTATTAAAAAAAATCGTTATAAATACTGAGTAAAACTTGAAATTCAAAACTGTTCGCCCTCATGTTCAGTGGTGAAAATTATCGGCAAATGTCAACAACATAAATTTAATTTATAATTTATAATAGAAAACTAGTAAACTTTACAATTAAAAATAACCAATTTCTTTTTTAAAAATATGTACATACTTATGTATGTATGTTGGTTTAAGAAACAAACAAAAAGAAAATGGGCTGTAATGAGACCAGTTTAGAATAAAAATAACGTTATTCTACAGCTGTCAAAGTTTATTGCGTAAGCTTAATTTTGTATGTAATTTTGTCAATAAACCAAATTGACTCAATAAAATTTTAATGTCTGCACATGGTAAAGGGTGTTTTTTTATAGAGTAACACAAGTTTAAATCATAATAAAACAAGGAATTATATTTTTAATATCAATAAAACGAGCTTTATTGGAAAGAAAATTTTATGAAATTAATGTTTAAATATGATTTCTGGCATGAGGCCGCCATGGCTAGCACGTAGAAGGCGCAATCTGGAACACCAATTTTCAACAACTTTTCGCATTATTTGCGGCCGTATTACGCCGATAACTCTTCGTATGTTGATTTCCATGTGTTCAATTGTTTGTGATTTATCGACGTAGACAAGTGACTTAAGATAACCCCAAAGCAAATAATCTAATGGGGTTAAATCACACGATCTTGGTGGCCAATTAATTGCACCATTATGTGAAATTATTTTTTCATCCAAAGTTTCTTTGAGTAAATCAATTGTAGTGCCCGCTGCACGATGAGTTTGACGAATAGAACAATTATTTTGATTAAAACTTTCAACAATTTGCACGCGTTGCTCTGGTGTAAGTCGATTCATAATGAAATTTCAAAGCAAACTAAACAAAAAGCAACTATCAGCTGTAAAATGGGTGGTCAATAATGCAGTGATGCCAACTCAAAGTTGTGACACTCTATAAAAACCTAAATATAAAGGAGGTTGCAAAAATTTCGTTAAAATTTACCGATCGTTTTGAGAAATCCCATTTTTGAAAATTACTAAATATATGTACATACATATGTATGTAAGTATGTACATATGGCTTAATATAGAAAGGTCGTATCTCGTTTTTTTTTTCAAAATCGGTTTTTTTACATGATCTGGTAGACAAAACTCAAATACACCTCCCTGAAAAAATTCACTTTCCTATGTTAACGAATAACAGATTTACAGTAATTAAAAAAAGCCCTAACTCATTCCTGAAGAAAAAAATATAATAAGAAAATAAAACAGAATTGAATATGTTGGCTGTTTTAATAAAAAAATTTTATTTTTTCAGATTTTATTGAGTTTTTCTTTCTCCTGTAAAGTAGCTAAAAGTTGAGATACGACCTTTCTATATTAAGCCTTCGATATGTATGTATGTATGTAAGTATATTTCTTCTATTTTCATAATGGTCCCAAACTCTTGCGAAATCGATTATAGAACTTAATTATTTGGGAACGTCGACTGAATACCATAAATACGATGAAGACTCTTTGAATGGTCAGAGTTATCTTTGTTGAATTTGATCGACATATATTTTTTTCTAATTAATCGAATGTCAACCAATTTTTTAAGCAGTTTGAGCCTGAGAAACATCTTGTAGGCTCAACTGTTTTTGTTTTTTAATGCAATTTTTAGCTTCAAAATAATTCATTTAACTAAAAATCAATATTAAAAAAGTTAAGGAGAAAGACAAACCCCTTTATGCATTTTTTTCCTTCCTGCCTCATCTTTTTTTATTCAAACTCTACAATAGGTTTCGCATTTAATCGCAAATCAATAAGGAAACGGTGAAATCCAATTTCATTATTGATCGTTATAATATTTTCTTGTTTTCATAAATTTGTGTTTAATATTTCTTCATTTAATTATTTGATATACAACCAACATGAAAATGACGCATGTTAAACTTGTCATAATCTTTAATTAAAATCTATAATTTTTCTCGTAGTCAATTTTATTATCTTTTTAAGCAAAGTTGTCGATTTCGTTTGTGTTGCTCTCGTTGATGTTGTATTTTACTTGTTTTACTTTTTTTAGATTTATTTGTGTTTTTTTTTTTTTTTTTTTTTGTTTGTTTTGAGTTTTTCTCAACAAACAAACCTTTCAATAACATCAAATATCATGTAAATTGTTATCGAAAAACGCCTAAACTCTAATGTTGACTTTAAATCTTTTTTTGGGATCAAAATCGATCGCCAACATTTATTTTAATACTGCACACAAAACCATGAAAATAATGAAGAAAAAAAAAATAAATCTCATTAAAATGTCCAATTAAATTTAAAACACAAAATATGTATAATAAAAATAAAAAGTAAATGCATTTTACTATTTACTGATCGTAGCAGATCGATGGTTGATCGAAGTCATTATTTAATAGTTAGACATTTCATTGCCAGACAATATAGTGCTGTCTTTAATTCAAAGCTTTAAAGATGTTTACAAAAACCAAAGAAAAAAAAAAGCTTGCAACAAAATGCAATAAGGAAAACAAAAGCAAGAAGAAAACGAAAAAACAAAATAAAGAAGAACAAATAAAATCAATTTTAAAATCAACTTTAACCTTCTGAGCGGACTTCGTGAGATTGATTGTCTTAAATAAAAGCTGTAACTGTAATACCAAAGTAAGTAGTGTCAGAAATTCGTTGCAAGAATGCACCAACAAAATCTATTATTAGGCTTTGTTGCCTAAAGGGAATCAGCAGCGTAGCTGCATAATTTTCTTTAGGGGTATAAAACGTTTATAAAGAAATGTTTTATTAAGAATCCTTTGTGAAAAACTCCTTTCAAAAATACTCTGGCAACTCAAACATATCTTTCGGAACGGCTTTAATTTCATAATTGTATTCCGATCACTTTTGACTTAGAGTCTTCACATTTCGTTTAATTTGTATATCGATTTTGCTGTGATAAAGTCTCTCAGACAAAAGGGGCGGCATGAAATAAGGCCCAATGAAATAAGGCCCAATTAAGAAAATGAAATAAGACCCAATAAAATAAAGCCCAAATAAAATCAAATAAAGCCCAATAAAAAAAATTAAATAAAACCCAATTTTAATGAAATAACGCCCAAACTGAAAATGAAATAAAGCCCAATTATAGAACTTTATTTAACAAGAAATAAAATTCCAAGGAAATTGTGAAATAAGCCCCAAAAAAAAATAAAATAACACCCAAAATGCATTAGAAACTTGTAGGGATATACCATGGTGGAGAAAATCAATAAGCCCGGCCGAAGGTCCGCTTTGCAGAAAATCTATTCTACATATCGCTGTGTCGGGATATACCATGGTGGAGAAAATCGTTAATAACGGTTCTTACTTGGAATGAATAAGTAAATGTACAAAATCAATTTTTAAGAATATGAAATAAAGCCCAAATAAAATTAAAAAAAATTATTTCATTTTCTTAATTGGGCCTTACTTCATAGTGCCGACAAAAGGGCGTTTGTTTTAATGGTTTTTGCAAGCAAAGCGCACATTAAGCTTTTTTTTATTACATGTAAAGCTTATTTCACTGACGCTCCCAAATTATGCATGTTTTTTTTTATTATTTACTTTGAATGATGTTAGTAGAAGAATTCATTGTCAATTCAATTTTAATTCTTACAAAATTTTCGCTTTCTAAAGTTTTAAGTACAAACTGTTTTCGATCGCAATTGGCCTCTGTAAAATGGCCAACTAATTAAAAAAAACTATGATGATACATTAGACAAATGTTTAGATGAGTTAGTGAGTTTGAAAAATTTTCAGGCATGGTATTATTCTACTGATGAGTTGGTATTAGTAAACAATGAAATTCAGCATCAAGATTAGCTAAACCATAACAAATAAAGAAAATTTTAAAATTTCTAATATTAGAGATTATAAAACTTTTAAACATTTTTTTTTTGCCATAATAATACCAAATTTAAAACAAAAACATTTTGTAAATAAAGGCACTATCCAAATATTTTAAATATAAGGAAAGACTGATTATAGAAATTTAGACATATTTAATATTCCAAGGATCAAGGGGAAGAAAATCAACACCCACTTAATTTTTAACATACGCAGCACAATAGAATAACGTTGTTTTCGGAGTCGCCACAAACCATTCGATAGTGTTCATATAATCGTACATTCTCCATCAGATGATTGTAACCACTTGAATTCCTGTTTTTAGTAGGCCACATTTTTTGAAATTTCTCGTCAACAGCTAAATTCTCACTGCCATCAGAAGGGAAATTTTTTTCAAGATTACAAAAATAACAACATTAAAATAAAATTTTAAAGGTCATTTTTCAAAAAATAACCACACCATTTATATTAAAACTTTGACGTTGTGTATGATTGGAGCACTTTAAATAATTTTAAATAAAAATGCAATATTTTTGCAATTTAATGACATGACCCATTAAGATTATGTTTATAAGACACATCAAATAACTTCAAATATACGGTGTATTTTTACTGTATCTTAAAGTGACTTAAAGAAATTCTAAAGAAATTTTATTCGCTACGTTCGGTCATAATATTTTTCGTAAGCAACGGCTAATAAATACTTCCAGGGTTTATCTGTATCGTGTTTATTACTATTTGTCAGGAGGACGTAATTGCAAATCGTTAACATTTTCTGAAATTTGAATACGAGAATTACTACACTAAAATTCTGAAAATCGTTTCGCAATTCCAAAACGAACAAGAAGGTTAAAAAACCAAGGTAAATAAGTACCCATTTATTTAAAAGAACTGAATTCGAATGACCTGGTAAAAAGATTTATCTCACTAATTCCAGAAAATGAGTTTTTCGTAACTTCAATAAAAAGCGGAAAAAATTAGGAGGCAAAAATTCAGGTAATTGAGGAAACTAATTACCAGAAAACTGTACATGAGTTTGAGGCTCAAAACAAAAATGTTTACACTATTTTTTTTTTACTTATGTAGTGCATTGTCCCGGAACTAGGAAAATAGGGAGTGGGAAGGAGGATAACACTACCGTAGAGTTACCGTAGAGGTGCCACATAAAGGGCTGTTCAATGCCCAATTCAATGCCCAAATTACCAAAAATTTACCCAAACAAAGACTATTTGCAAGTTGCCTACCGTTTGTATTGTATGTGGGAAGGTACACAGTACATACCGCCAACTATGACAAAATTAAAGGAGCTCCTAAAGCTAAAAGGTGTGGCAAATTGCTGTGGAAACCACGCTGCAAACTATAGGGGCAGCACTATTTAAAACGTTCTTCGCCCAAAAAAGAAAATTTCACTTTTTCTCAGGCCAAATATAGTTTAAACTACTCGCAGTTAGCTCAACCATCTACAAGCAATAATCAACATACAGACGCCTTGACGCGTTTAACACGACTATTGCTCAAAATCCACTTGATAGTCAAGTTTCATACGCCAATATTTTAAAAAGTAACCTGAATACAGCCTGTCCTATCTACCTTGTTGTAGGATGTATTAAAAAAAACCATGAAATTAAAAAATTGTTTTTGGAACGCAAACGGCATCAGCCAACATAAAAACGAAATAGAATATTTCCTAATGGATAAACAAATCGATGTTATGCTCAATTCAGAGACTCATTTGACGTCTAGAAGCTATTTTAAAATTAGTGGATATAATTTCTACAACAGCAAGGACCCTCGAGCAAGAGCTTGTGGGGGCTTAGGAATTCTAATAAAGCCGCGAATAAAACACTTCTTATTAAATAATTTTTATGAAGAATATCTTCAAGCAACAAATATTTGTATTGAAAGTTTTTATCAAAAACTTGCAATCTCATGTGTTTATTCTACTCCCACGACTGCAATTACCGAGTGTCAATATACCACATTTTATAAATCACTGGAGGTTTTCTAGCAGCAGCTGGAGTCTACAATGCTAACACACGTTCTAAGGCTAATGCCAACTGATGAATATAACTGTGTTTAAAAAGTTTTCAAACTATTTATAAAAACTTACAAGTCTGAACTAAGAATTACAAAAGCAAAAGCACAATAGTGTTTAAAAATTAAAAAAACCAACACAACAAAGATATTTGTTAATGTTTGTACAGGCTAAAGTTCGTAAATGTTTATAATCAGAGAAATATTAATTAGACATTGTTAACATATTTCGAACAACAAAGAAAAAATTTAATATCTAAACATCCCTTTAGATTTCAACTTCACTGGCCGAATAGAACAAACAACAAAGAATTGAAACATAAATCTGAAAACTTTTTATACACGTTTAAAGATCTACTGATCAGTTGGCATTAGCAACCAACGAAATTAATGCAGCGTATAGACTACCCATTACAAATAATTGGAATTTTTTAAAATTACTTTATTCCTTTTTTTTACTTTTATCCTCTGCTCTTGCATATTATTATCTGTCAACTATTCTTACGAAGAATAAATTCAAGGCATTTTCAAAAAATCTGTATCTGCTTAAAATAGTAAAAAAAAGATTGTAGTTAGAAAAATAAAATTAGTTGTAAACAATTAAAATTATATAGAAGATATAATAAAAAAATTATGTAATAAAATTGATGAGTAGTGATTGCCCCTCTCCCTCCAATCAAAGACGGCGTTCAGAAATGAATAAAGCAACGGACAAACAAATGATCTGCAACAATAACAGCAAAAGGAAACATGTCGAATGTTTGTAGTTACCAACTATTAACCAGCAATAAAAACAACTGAAACAACTAAAACAACAAGCAATTTTTACTGTTTCAAGTTCAGTGTTGTAAATATGCGAATTGTATAATTTTAAGCGTATCTTCTTGTTGTTGTTAGTGATAGAGTTTGGGTTTGAATTCAATATTGCATGATCATCACATCACTTTGGCTTCAGTCGACGAGATCATGTTTCTTTTGATGTTGGAGTTTGTTAAATTTCTTAAATGCTATTCAATTGTTGGATTAATTAATCCACATGATTTAATTATTGTTTTTATAATAAAGCTTTCTACCACTTCAATATTGTATTACTGCATTATGAATTTTTTTAACTGTAACTATTTACGGATCATATATAACGAAGAATTATATCAAGGAGTTAAAATTTGTTTGATTTTTTAATACATAGTTCTGTCCACTATAACATATATGTATATTCAATTTGATATTTAATATGTTATAAGATAAAATAAGATGTTATTCCATATGGGATTATTATTTAGAAAAAGAAAAGCAGCAAGTAATTGTGTCAGAACTTCGTTCAAATTCGTTCAATATAAATAAAACTTTGCTCCAGAGATATTTTTGAATATAGAGAATACGGTGGTGATATTAACTGAAAATCAGCTTATCTAGACTAAGCACTTTTTCACAGAATTGTCAGTTAATGTTATACAATAATCTAAAAGCCGTGTTAATTGTAAGATTTTCTCAGAGAGCACAAACACTATGCAATCAATGTATAGCATATTTTTAAGAGAAAGAGAATAAAGTCGCATAAGGAAAAGCGGAAATGTAAAATTACAACAGTGATGTTCAACTTTGAATGTATTGCGACGCTTCGTATCTGTGAAAAACCATAGATTAAATTTTTTTTAATTTTTTTTTATATTTTTCAAAAAGATATTCACCCCTATCGTGAATAATTTTCCACATGAAATTTTTTCACTTTTCACGTACTTGCAATCGTGAACAACTCGCATGAAAAAATTTTATTCGGTCCAGAATAACAACGTGAAAAATGTTCACTGAAAAAAATTCCCCTTATAGTGAATAAATATTTCGCTCGGAATTTTTTCAATTCTCACATTAATATTTTCACATTATTTTTGATGGGGAATAGAACAGAATTTATATGTATTTCTTCTTATAATTTGAATATTAAAGCTTAAAAAGTTTATTTTAATGAAAAGATCTGATAATAAGGCACAATCTGATGTACTCCTCAACAAAATGCAAAAAAAAAGACCGATTGCCTGCAGATTTGTGAAGCTTTAATTTGTTGGCATTTTTTCGTTTTGTTGCCTTTTCAAAAAGTAGCCGAATTATTTTACCACATAAAGGATAGAATCCAACACTGAATACTTAACTTTGATTTTTAAAGTTTTCTTTAAAATAAATATGTCCGTGTATATTTTTGAACAAAAAGTTGTATGATTTTTTATTTTTCTAATCTTCTTCCCTTTTTTACATTCACTAAGAACTGATAGCGAGAGATTCACGATACCATTTTTCCCTTCGAGTGGAATTAAAATTTCACGTGAACAAAAAATTTCACTTCTTATTCACGATAGGTGTGATTGTTTAAAATGAAAGGTTTCAGAACGTCTTTTTAAATAATATTTTTAATATTTTATTTTATTGTTAAATATTATTTTTCAGAATGCATAAGTCGTTTTTTCCTACAAATTTGATATGGTTGCTGGCATATGCGAGTACTGTTGACAGACAAAAATGTATAAGTATCCGCCGAAGTGTAGTCGTCACTTGACTATTGACTACTTGACGAGTAAATGAAGGTGCATATGAATATGTATTGAAGAATACGTGTGCTTTGAGTTTCCACAATTGCGTATGGAAAAATCAAAAGCACTTTTTTCGCTTATGCGAGATTTTCGATAAAAAAAAAGTTGGGAACAATTTTTATTAAAATACTTAAGACTTGTATTGTAGTGTAAAGAGGGCTTAATAATTTCCAAAACAGTTCTGCTAACTGCACATCCATATGAGTCAACTATTGCTTCTGCAACATTCTTGAATTTGTTCATTCTTGAATTTGTGTGCTTTCCCTTCTTATTTTTACAAAAGTGGTGTGTACATGCAACATTTTCACCTTTTCCATTTCGCGCTCTTCTATCATCAATAAACTCAAAAGTCGCGCAAAAAAAGTTGACTGGTATGGACAGACACTAAATAGATATATTTTTTGTTGTCCATTTGACTTTCCTTAGACTGCGAATCACGTCAAAACTCAATTAAATTTTTCAACTTCAATTATTTCAAGATCCAAATTTTATACTAACGAATGGATTATTTTACAATCTGCTTTAGCTATATGATGTTAATGATGACGATTTCAATCGGTAAATAACAAAAAAGCCCTTTTACACGCGCTTACACGATTTTAATGGATGCAACAGCAATGAGCTTCAGATAAAATAATAATAAATGCTTGGAAAACATCACTAAATTGAGGTTACTACTCGCAAACGTACTCGTATTTGAACATGAAAAAATTTTGATTGCAACTAGCTTGTAACGTTTATGCAGCAACAGCAGCAACAGCAGAAGAAATTGAAGACGACGAAGAGAGCAAGACGACTTGGAACTTTACACTTACATGTCCATACAGGGGACCTTTTACAAACCAACAAGCAAACACATATTTGTTGCAGGGAAAAGCAACAACTTTTTTAAAAGATTTTTGAGTGAAAATGGTTCGAATACCTTTTTTTTTGGATGATTATTTCATGTTGTTCTTGCTTCTCATATTTACTTTTTTTTTGTGTAGAAGTGGAAGTAGTTTAGCTAAATGGCTTGGCCGACTGGCGGCTGGTTTGTTCGTTGGTTTGTACGTTATTTGGTTGCCATTAATGGGCAACAAATGTTGAAGACAACTTCAGCTACATCATAAACAAGGAAAAAATTATCCATTGCAATGGTGGTCAAGTATAGAGATACAGACAGACAGACAAACAGAAAACATAAATGTGATCAAGATCAAACGTTAACCAAAATAAAATTAAAAAAAAAAACTGCAACAAATGTGAAGAAAATAAACGGAATGGAAAAAAATTATTATTGTAAAGTGGAAGAAAGATCTCATGTTATAGAAGAGAAGGCAACATCAAAACTATGAAAGTATTTGGAAAAAAAAAATTGGCTAAAACTGAATAAAATCCCACCAACAACTTTAAATGTGTTTGTTGAATTGTTGCTGTTTAAACTGACAATACAATGTGAAAAAAATGACTGAAGTCAGTCAATTTGAGTGTAATAATAGTATGAACAAAACACAAACGATCTTACAAAACAGAACCGAATAAAAATTAATCTTGACTTGTTCATTTGATACCCTACATTCTATGTAGTAGTACATAAGCAGGTGTTTGATTGGCCACCACCCCCGCGGATTGCGGATTATAATTATGCTCTTTTCCATTACATACTCTTCTAGGATTCTATGTGTCGTAGAATTTTCAAAAGAATCATTAGTGGAATTAAAAGGTCTCAATTTAGGTAGCCGCCCTTTGGGAATTCTACTGACCACTGATGCAAATATTGTCGTCCAGTGACTTCAGAACATTCGATCGGTTCCAAGTAGAATCTACACCGATTACGGTTCTAATTGATATTTCATCGACAATTCTCTAAATAATGAAGTTTAACGTTTTCTTTCATGTGATAAATATAAAATTATAGTAATCTTGACATATTTTGATCTGTGCAACACAGGTACAGTTTTTATCTGCTGTGAACTTGCATGCTCGTACTCGTATTTCTATCAATTTTCAGGATCAAAAAAAATCCATCGTCAGGTTTAAACTTATCGTGCCTTTTTAAAAATTCTTTTTTAAAACAAACATTAAAATTATAACGATATTAGGCATGTATTTCATGATAAATATATCCGCACAAAAACCAAAATGTGAAAATAAGGCCAAGTTCCTATCCAAAATATTTCGGCCGTAAAAAGTACTGAGATCAAAATAAGGACCAAGTTCTTGATAGGTACAATTCTATCTCATTTCTAGGCAACCTATAAGCTTGGCAATATATTTCCAAGAATTCTTTCCCATATTAGAAAGGTAAAAAAATTTGGCCCAGCTTACTTAGTTATGAGGGGGGTAAAAACAGCTCGAATGATTTCCTGTAATTATACACACTGTGTGTCCGAACTTGGCCTGGCGAATTATGAAGGACAATAATAATGTTTTTTTTTTTACTGAATAAAATATGTAAAAGTGTCAAGTATAAATAATGTTTGTGTGCTAAATCTTTTGTTTATCGAGTGAGGTTGCATGTGAAGCTAGTGTCTTAGTGTAGGCTGTGTGAATATAGGGGGAGATGAAAATTTGTGACTTGATTGTTATTGTCCCAGGGCGGGAGGGCGAAGTAGAGGAAGTGGTAAGCTTCTTCTCTATCTCTCTCTCTGTTCATTATTTCCATTTCACTGTAGTATTTCATTTGTTTTGTCGTTAGATTGTCTTATGTTATTTAATTTATTTGTTCTTGTCCCTGGTCAGGAATTGTGTGTTGGAACACGTCCTGATGTTGCGTTCAGCTTGTCGGCATTACAATTACGGCCCTAGTAAGGAGACTTGTAACAATAAAAATATTATGAACGCTCTTACTCCCGAAGCTTTTATATTTGAAGGAAGTTTAATCAACCACTGTAAAAAGTTCATAAAAAAAATCTATCAATTGGGATTCAACAGGTCCTGCCCCTTTCTTACAAAATTTTATTCAATTTTAAATCGACTTGGATCGTTTTAAAATGCAAACTTGTTATTTGTATGTTATTTCGAAAACAATGTTGATTTAACATGATACAAATATGAAGAATACTTGATACCGAAGTATGTATATCAAATTTACATGATTTTTCACACATTGATACAAATTTTCTTCCTGCTTCTCCAAAGGTAAAACTGTGTAAAAGTTTGTTGCTGTTTTTGGCTATTTGCAGGTACTTATAAGAGTTTGAAGCCAAATAAATTGAAATATTTCTGCATAGATCTGTTGCAAAAGTTTCTGGCATGTTCAATCCAATTTCAACCAATGTAACCTAAATACTCTTTTTTAAGACGACACTTTTTATACGTTGTTATTAATATGATTCGGTTTGAATGTATGATCCTTCAAATAATCATGCAACATACTCTGAGTTGACAATTATACGTAATTAATATAATTGATTAGTTTGCTACTTCAACGATACTTAATATTTTCCATAAAACTATAAAAATGACTACAAAAAAATACGTTTTTCTATTCTGCCATTTATCTTGAAATCTTAATTGATGTTGCATATTAATTTTTCCTTTTTTTCCTTACAATATCAACAAAATGCTTTCCGAATATAATAGTACTACTTGTAGCCGAAGAAATCACCTTTCTGCCTTTAGAGTGTAACATAATTCTCTATAACCTGCCACTAACTCCTTGTTTTGTTTTGTTTTCATAAATCTAAACGAGAAATAGGATAATTCACCGATTTGTCCGTTCTTCCGTTGCTTTTGCAAACCTTCAAACAAAGTAAAAAGCCTGACTACATACATACGAGTATATGAGAGTCGAAAGCTACAACAATACAAAAACAAAAAAAAAACAAACTACACGTATCCATGATTATATTGCCCTCCACTCAACTGTAGACGCACATCAATCTTAACATTGCAACTCAATAGGAAGAAAGAAACGACAGATTCAACATTTTCTTAAACAACAATGAAAACGTGCATGGATCACACAAAAAAACAAAAAAAAAAAAAAAATAAATGAAAATAAAAATACAAAAAGAATTAAAACACAATACAAAAATAGTTTATGATGGGAAGGTATTTTTTGTGTAGTGCCATAGATTTGTTGTAATGGCCATAACAGATTGAGTTCAATTTTTAAGTTGTTTTCTTTTTTAAAGTTTTTCGTTAAACTCTTAATGGAACATGCAGCAAGCGACCAACAACAAAGTTGAAAGACAAAATAAACACACCACCAGCCAACAGCCACTAGCCACCAGCCACATCCATCATCAGACTCTTATAAAATAATCGTACCTACTTTTGTATTGTAAATTATGATAATTATTGTTATTAACGTTGTCAATGAGTTTGAGTATTTGGAGTGATTTAAATCTTAACAATTTAGCCGCTTTCTTTCTTTGCTTTTCGTTAAGATAAGCTGAGAGACAGACGGTCAAATCGCTAGACACATGGACCGGCAAAATCATTGGACTCAACAAGACGTTGGTTAAATAATAACGATTTATTTTTTGCAAAATTGAGTGAACAATATTTTTTTTTCTTTTAAATAAAATGGACTTAACAGTTATTTGGCATATCTCTTGATTTATTAGTTTATGTTGTATGTTTTTTTTTTATCAACTTTACCAAAAATACCAAAAATATTACAACATTAATGATTTGCTGACTTTTCTCTTAATAAGTTTAGGTTTCCATTCCACGTTTAAAATTTCCTGAAAAGCTTTACTTTTATTAAGAAACAAACTATAAAAAAAGAACATACCTACCTATCTTCTCATAAAACTTTTAAGTTAACAATTGTTGAATTCACAAGTTCTTGTAGGCGTCGTATGTAGTAAAAATGTTGTTGTTCAACATACAGCGTCCACAATAAATTGTGAATTAGGCAAATATGTATGCAGTAAGTCATTAAAACTTTTTCTTCAAAATTCTTTAAAAAAAACGATTTCAATCGATAGGTACTACAACTCGTTAACTTGAGGCATCAATTGAAGAGTTTTATAAGAGCATTTTGTATACTTCGGCTATCAAATTTGCATCTGCGGTGTTCGTTTTGCGAGTTTTGTTCGTTGTTAAGCAGTTTTTTAGCGCCTCTGGCGCATTAATTTTCATTTATGACATGTTTTAATTCGCCTCATTTTTCATAAAATAACCAAACGAAGGGAAAATTGTCGTGCTGAAGTTATCTTCATGTATCTCAAAAAAAAAAAAAATTGAGCATAAGTTTCAACATTACATACAAATAGTGGATATACAATAAAACGCTTCTATAATATCTCAAAAAGCATAAGAGGTAGAGAAATGATCTATAAAATTTACTTCACAAATCGGTTCTATCTAAAAGGTTTTCCAGTAGGGATGATATGATTTTGAATTGACGTTTCGGCCATTTGTAATATGTCATGATCTGTCATTTGTTTTTCATTGTATTCAGTAGTGTTTACAATTTCATGATTTCATTTTCAGTTTTGTTATCAAAATAATCGTTCTCCAATTGCAACTTTTGAAAACGATAACGATTTTTTTAAGAAAATCATCTTCTCCGATGAGGCTCACTTTCATCTGGTAAATAAACAAAACTGTCGATTCTGGTGCGAAGAAAATCAACAAATTATTCATGAAAAACCATTACATTCACCTAAATTGACAGATT
Organism: Lypha dubia; assembly: GCA_947311025.1. Lineage (NCBI taxonomy): Eukaryota > Metazoa > Arthropoda > Insecta > Diptera > Tachinidae > Lypha > Lypha dubia. The sequence goes on from OX371264.1 coordinate 57,441,459, forward strand.
GGTATGGTTTTTGGTCTGCTGGAATCATCGGTCCGTACAATGAAGCTGTCAATGGAGAGCGGAATAGATCAATGATAACCAACTTTTTATGGCCGAAATTGGAAGAAGTTGATCTTGACAACATTTGGTTCCTACTAGACGGTCAAAGTTTTGAATTCGATTGTTTCAAGAAATTGTGATATTGAATGTCCTCGAAGCAGTTGTGATTTAACACCATTAGACTATTTCTTGTGGGGTTATTTGAAGTCATTGGTCTTTCCAAATAAACCAGACTCTCTTCAAGATTTACAAGTCAATATTGAACGCGACATTCATGACATACGACTTGATTTAGTGGAAAAAATGCTCGAAAATTGGGTTCATCGAATTCGTTCCTGCAGAAGAAGTCGTGGAGGTCATTTGAATGACGTTTTATTTAGAACTTAATTGTATCGATTGTACTTCACATTAAATAAAAAACTGTTGAATTTCCTCAAACAATAAGTGTGTTGTTTTTTAAAGAAATCATATCACTCTTATTGGAATACCTTATAATTTCCATGACGTCAGAGGAATTCCTTTTTCCTTACAATAATTTTGAAAACTAAAACATTATATTAAAAATGGTTTTAGTTTAAAGATGCGTTCACATAGATGTTGAACATACGAGAAAAACTTTATTTAATTAACAGTCATAAAATTTTCTTAAGTATTTCAATTTGAATCGCCAGCATTTTGGTTCAAATAAAATAAACTAAATTCGTTAAAAAACTTGATATTTTTTTATAAAAATCATATTATTTTCCTAAGTAGAAACATGGTGTCAGACTGGTCAAATATTTGACAAAGAGCTGCAGCAAAATCACTGAATTTTTTATTATCAAACTTGAAATTTTCTTTTTTTTTTACAATGTAACTTCTTGTAAAAGAAATATGTTTCGTTTAAAACATGTGACAAAAGCAATTAAAAATTTAATTCACCATTTTACAGTTGGTGGTACAAAAATCTTGTTTATTTTGATTTAAATTGAAACAAAAACTTTTTTATTTGCATTTAAGCAACTGTTTTAATGGTTGTCACTCAAAATCTAAAAACCAATTAATAAAAATTTAGTCTCAGTTACTAAATAATTTATACATTTAGTTCAAGTTCCCGTATGAAATGATTTAACAATTAAAAAAAATATATAAATCAAATTCAATTGAAAATTAAATAAACAAATTGTTTAACACAATAATTTTATGTGTTTTTTTTTTTTTTTTTTTTTCTTGTTAATGATTGCAACTGTTCGAGGTGGTGTCTCAGTTAAGACGTAAAAAGATTTATTAAAATTTCAAATGAAAAGCTTAACACTAAAGAATAATTTATGAAATAATAAAAACAGCTTATGGTGTTTTTACAACCAATAACATATTTTTAGTAATTATTTAATAAAATGTAATGAATGCAAACATAATAATGAATTGAATTAATAAATTAAGTTATAACTAAAATATTTATGGCTCAATTAAATATTCTGTTCAACTTGTCGAAGAAGTTTAGTTGGTCGGTTGGTTGGTTTAGACATTTTGGTCTTTAGTTTTTATTATTGCAAGCAATTGTTAGCCAAGTAATAATGTGGGATGTTGTTGTAGCTGATTAACAGCGTTGTTTATTTATCATATTTAATACTGGATCTAGAATTTTTTCAAACTAAATTTTTATATAAAAAAAAAAAAAAAAAATATTTAATATTAATGAGAAACAATTAAGGACTTATTGTGGAGGCAAATGTAAATTTATAGTAAAATGGTCGAATTTTTAGCAGGCGATCACAACGATTTTTCTTGAACCGTTGCCATGTCATCATTTCAGAATCACCTCAATTCTAGTGCGACTCATAGTTTTACCCCACTACGGATATTGCGAATTTTTCGATAATCCACTAATCTTTCCAACTTGGGAGTCTATAATATCCCATAAAGAAACTTATAGCAACGAAGGCAAGAAATTCAGGTTTTTCGCAAGTTGAATGTGCGATGTAAAAAGCATCGAGAAAATCAGAAACTACTCCTTCGGCCGTACTAAATTCTGATATTTCTTCTTTGATATTCCACTGTCGATAAGATTTAAAACTATTCTTATGACTGATACTTGTCAAATCTGCGCTTAAAACTTCCTCTAAAACTCATTCCTCTTGCTCAGAACTACCAAACTCCATGTTCTAATCATCTTCATCAGTTTCTGTATCAGTGCATACACCATAGTCTTCTGCAAGTTTATCCAAAACATTAATAGTCTTTCTTATAAGTATCAAGAAATTTACGAAAAAATACACACAAAATTTTTGGAAAAATGCAATTCCGTCTTGAATGTAAACATTTACTAAAATCACAGACCCCTTCGTGTGACCCCTTAGGTGTCTTTTCACCTTATATCAGACTAACATAGGTTACCCTTCTTCATTTTCTGCCTTCTAAATACATCCATAGCTTTGTTGTTTCAGAGATTGGACAGTAAAATATAAGTTTTGTTAGTAATTGGCCACAGGTAATGTCTTGATAAGACAATTATCCTTTTCCCCAGAAAGATCTATAAACATGCCGCCTATGTAACAGTGATGTAAATTAAAAGTATTAATGATAATGTTTACTTGCCGTGATCAGGGATCGAACCCAGGTCCTACGTCACAGTTTGCTTATTAATCACTTCCCACCCCCAATCTATAAATTTAAAATAACAAATACGAGTTCAAGCTTTTAAATCAAAAATTTATTTTTTCACTGTTTACTAAGGATTCCCTGCATGTCTTCCTGACGCAAGATCCGTATTGTTTCATTCGCTAGCAGTGCAAGAAGATAACTCGAACATACAAAAATATGTTATTAATTTCGGATTCAAAGGGCCATAACAAAAATGTAACAATTGGACCATTTAAAACTTTATTTTTTATCTAAAACGACTCGTGACCATTATTAGGTGGTCTGAGACAGAACAAATAATCCCAATTCTCTGCCCTCTATGAAGATACAGAGTATTTGGTCATTCTCATTGTGCAGGGCAACTATCTGCCCCAGTGATCTTAAGGTACAACATGTTTCTAGCAAACATGATTATAGTTTTACTTTAGATGATTGCATCTATCAATCTTTCTAAACAATGACGCCTGGAATATAAATTATTAAATATTAAATAAATTAAAGTAGGAGCATAATGCAGTTGCAAATAAAAATTGATAAAAAGAAAACAACTTTAAAAAAACGAATGAGTAGATAAAAATTTTCATTACAATTTAAAACAAGTTTCTAAATATTTAATCTTAAAACTCTTGTTGTGTAAATTAACACTTTTTATTGATTAACATTTAAATTTCCGTTGATAAAATTTTTTAATTGAAATGCTAATTTACAATAATTCAATCTTATCATTCACTTGTACCATTTAATTAAAAATCCATAGAAAATCCTGACTTAAAAGTATTGTTTTTTTTCCAAGTTGGTTTTTTGGATTTGTTAATTGTATTTATCTTAAAATTATTAATAATTTTTAATCTAAAATGTCATTTAGAAAAAGTTGTAAAGTGATTTGTTTCACTGTGCTACAGCTGCAAAATGAAAAAAAAATACGTTCATTATTTCTATTAGTTGTATTAGAAGGACAAATCGCATTAATATTTCATTATTCTTTTTTTTCACAGTTCTGTTTAAATCTAATCAATTTCCTGTTTGAACAGTTTGTGAAATACAAAGCAATATGTTTGAAGATAAACAGCTCCTATTTATAAGATTTCTTATAGAAACGTGTGTAGTTGAAGATAAATATTTAGAAAGTTGTGTGCATCTACACAGCACACAGTTGGTCCTAATCCAAGAAAATATTGTACATCATTTGGAAAGGCCTATTGACTTTGTGTTTTTGTAAATACTCCCTAATCTTAAAGGTATAAAACTCTAGCTCCATCCTTAAACTCAATGGCACCTTGTAAAGTTTAGCGTGCAATTTTATTGCAATCCAACTGCCGGCTTAACAACTGCAAATTTATTTTCACTTTTTTTCTACACTGTGAAAAATCATGTCATTTGAATAGTAGTGCGTTCCCATATATGCGTGATTTGCGGCAAATCATTTCATATGGTGAAATGAAGTAATTTGCGAGATGATTTTCCATACATTTTTCATATGAGCAAATAATCTCAAATGACTTAGTTTGCTCCAAATTATTTCGAATTTTGTTTATGCAACACTGCGCGGCTGCTATTATTATAAATGCAACCTTGGGGCATCCATTACACAAGGGAACAAAATCGAAAAAATTTTAAAAGCTTCAATAACCACTATATAGATTTGTTGCATCATGGATACCTAAGTACAAAAATGGTAAAATTTTTCAATTCTATGGATAAGTTTTTTTTTTTAATTTGTTCTAAATTTTGGGATTTTCGAAGGGGCAGATTTACCAATTTTATCATAACTATGAAACGACTTGTTCAATTTTGTCACAAAACATACTAAAAAACTCGAAATGAAAATAATTTTAAGCCATGATAATATTTGTTCAATTCACAAGCTCGTATTAACGTCATATATGTTGTCTAATCGTATAATTATACAATATTGTATTTTTGTTGTTGGTAATTTTCATACAAAAGTGTGTTATAATTATACGATTGAATTTTATATGTTTTTCAATTGTTATATTGAGGCCGGGTCTGGGAATATTCTATTTGTTAAATTAATTTGTAAAAATATTTTATATACTCGTATGTGATAAGTAACACCAGAAAATACATTCTTCTTAATGATAAATATATACATGATTCATTTCAACTTAATTTTCAAACTAATTTAATCAAAATTGCTTGTCGCTAAAAAAGAAAGTTATATTTCGCGTCAAATTATAATTCCCACACCTGGTTTCATTTTCATTTTTTTTTTATTTGATAAAAAGAAATTTGTTTTTTGACATAAACTATTTACTCATATGAATTGACAAACAATATTAAACTGACATTTAATACGACAAAATAACGATACAACAAATTTGTCTGTTCACAAGCACATAAACAAATATCGTCTTTTTTTAAACCATAAGACAGACGACTGAGCTTATGAATTGAACAATTATTTTTTTATAAACTCAACGGTTTCGGAATTATTTAGACTGCAATGAATAAAAATAATCTCTTTTTATGCAAAATTGGTAAATTTTTATTCTTAAAAAATATATAAAAAATCTAAAATGGCAAAAACTTCATATTTTTATTACATGATTAGAAAGGTATGTATATTACAAACAAAATAAACTTTACTTTATGAAAATCGATGCATAAATGTTGATTTTATTCAGAATACAGTGAAATTAACCGATTTTAAGATATGACTACGTTGCAATAAATGCTCGATAAGTACTCCACCACGTATTAGTTATATTATATTATTATATATACCTAACTAATACCATTTTTGTACTTAGGTATCCATGATGCAGCAAATCTATATAGTGGTTATTCAAGCCCGTTTTCGCTGTTGATCTGTGTTATTAGTGACATACAAATCCGAAAAAGTAACATTTAAGTACGAATAAAAATGGCGCTGGAACAAAAAGACATTTTTGGCGTCGACTTTGACACAAAGTTGAAGCACTTGAAAAGTAGTTACATACTTTTGCCACTAAGTCGTTGTTGTGTTGAATATAATTTAATAAAAACTCCGTGTTATCTTCCATTTTTATAAATTTTTTTATGCTAAAAAATAAATAAACAACACAAAAGTCAAATTGATTTCGAAAATTCGAACACCAAATTACTTCAACATAATTGTTATCTGACGAACTGGACAGCTTAATTGCCAGTTTTTGATTTCATATTTAATTATGTAATTAGTTAATTTTTATTTAATTTTATGTTGTATTTAAATAACATTCCATTTTTGCAATGAGTAATTAAAGTTCTTATATAATTACGATGAAGATATGGTAGCACTACGTAAAGTAAGGAATTTCCCACAAATTCCCCTAAAGAACAGCTGACTAGAACAAATAAATAAAAATGATATGATTCAAAAGTGTTTTTATTTAATGTGAAGTACAATCGATACAATTAAGTTCTAAATAAAACGTCATTCAAATGGCCTCCACTACTTCTTCTGCAGGAATGAATTCGATGAACCCAATTTTCGAGCCCTTTTTCCACTAAATCAAGTCGTATGTCATGAATGGCACGTTAAATATTGACTTGTAAAGCTTGAAGATAGTCTGGTTTATTTCGAAAGACCAATGACTTCAAATAACCCCACAAGAAAAAGTCTATTGGTGGTAAATAACAACTTCTTGGAGATCATTCAATAACACAATTGCTTGTTATGATGCTTGTGAAGTTTTTTAAAAGCTTGTGCTTTAGTAATTCGCAAATATTATTTGCGAGTTTATGTATGAGTAAATTAGTTTTGTAACTTTTCAGACATGAATGGTAAATATCTACTGATGTGTTTGTATTAAGCAACCAACGAAATGCATATAGACTAGCTAATCCATGACAAATAATAATTTTGAAAAAAAAAAATATTTTCTTAATCTCTCCGGAATAGTTTTTTTAGACTTTTTTAATTCTACATTTTTTATTGTTCATTTTTATGTAGTCCAGTGTACTTTTCTAAATCATACGCTTTTGTTCTACAACAAATGGAATAAAACACAATAACATGAAACAAATTTCGTGCACTTAAGCTTTTCGTCAAACTTGTCAGATATTAATCTAATCAAATATAAAATACTGCAACATGTCAGTTTCTAATGGATTTAGCGGTTCGTTTCTAAGTTTTGCTAAAAAGATTTTTCTTGTAACAATCAATACCTTTGATACATAGAATTTTTTCTATTTTTTCTATTTTTTTGCAATTCATAAATATTTTAATTTAGCATGAAAAAAAAAAACATATAAAAGAAAGATAAGAAATATAAATAAATTCACTTTAAAATAAAAAAAAAAACCTAATATTTATATGATCGATCTACTTCTAATAGCTAGAGAAATAAAGTTGCGAGTGCAACAACAAAATATAAATAATAAAATAAAAATTAATATTCACCTTATTTTCATTATCCAAAGTAAAAATATCAAGAGCTTATTACGTTTATACCACATGTCTTGACAGTATTCGTGCGTCGTTGTTGTCTCATATTATGCTGATCGACGGCGATAGTAATTTTGATTTTGACACTTGATAAAATACTCGTATCATTTAAATATTAAATTTATTTATTTAGATGTATTTTTTAATATAATTTTTATTTATATTATTTTTTAGCTTGAATTGAGTTGTTTAGAAATAATTGCAAACGTTTTAAAAGACATTGATTTATTGATTTATAATATAAACAATTTTTAAAACATTTTAATTCACACAAAAACTATTTTGTTTTAATTTTGTAGATCGCAACTCAAGATCTTTTTCCTTAACACGTATTTATGGGGCTTTTTTTTTTTTGTTTGAAAACGGATTTGTTTATTTTTATTATTTACTTTATTAAGGTCTGCTCTGCGTGAAATAATTATTTTTTTTTTTTATTTTTTTTTCTTGTTTGTTGTATTTCTGGTAATGAATTAAGATGTTATGGAAATTATAACACTCTTGGAACACACACTGCCACTTGCGCAAAATCAAACTTTGGACACTTGACAACACTTTGATTTTAAGAGTTTCTTCAGAACACAATGCCTATTGAGAATTTGCATAAATCATCATCATCATCATCATCATCAGCACGATCATCTTGAAGCCACAGCGTCATATGCGGCCACATTTACCTTGTGATCATTATTCATCAGTTAATCGAGCTTCTTCTTCTACTGGGTGTTGAAATGCTGATTTTAACATCCATTGAGCACAACAACAATAACAATAACAACAAACAACACCTTCATTATTCATTTCTACTCAAAGTATCTGGCTATTTGGCAAATCCACTAAAAAATTCAATTCACCATGACGGCAGAAAAATGACTGCTTGAATGCGATTGTGGCATCATTATTCGAAAGAGAAAAAAAATTACAAAATCTAAACGTATGAAGAGAAGCAGCAACTAAAAAACTAAAATAAAAACGCGCGTCTGACAATAATGTTTGGTGCGCATGCGCGAATGCAATATTTTTAACGTGTATTTTTGCGTATTATTTTATTCTTAAGAGTGTTGCAAGAGGTGTTTGTTGGGTTTTCAAGTGTTTTTTTTTTTTTGTTGTTTTCATTCAATCATTCACTGTTATCAATTGTGTTGATATTTTTGAAATATTTAAATGAGCCTTTTAATGCAAAATCAAAGAAGTTAAAACCGTCACAATTAAATAAGCTGTGGGATTTCTTGATTGGCGGTAAATTGTCTCTTTAAGCTGGAGAAGATATTTTGAAGGATAGCTTAGCAGTGCTAGTCATGATGGGTTATTAAATTTCAAACAACTCTGCAGGTGTATACCACACAAAACAACTTTTTTGTATTTGAATTTGTATTTTAGTTTTTTAACCATAAAAATACGTATTTCGATTATGGTAATTTTTAAAATAGATGTTTTTCGATTTTTAACATATAAAAGATTAATTAATCTCCTTATGTTGACCGCGACCGTGCCTAATAATAGAACGGCTTCGTCAAATTAATTAACATTTGAATGGAAGCACTACACAGCATCATTTGTGCACACTTTAAAGTCACCAAGAAAAACAAGAATAAATAAAAGAAATAAATAGTGTTAAATAACAATAAAATAACACAGCAACAAAACAAACAAAATAAAGATTATAAAAAAAATTAGAAACCGATTTACCTAAACATTCCACCGTGTTACGTGCGTTTATATATTTTTTTTAATTTTTTGTCACTAAAAGAAGATTTTTCATCTCAACCGGTTAACGTTTATTAACTAACTTTATTAGCCAGTCGACTGACTAACAGCTTTCGTTTTCGGTTCAAAACTATTAAATATTAACCAGCCACCGCGATGCTCCAAAAATATTGATTAACAAACGAGGATCTTAAACTGTCCACGACTGGAACCAACGAATGTCAAATAAGAACTAAACTTGGTCTGTTAAAAAGTGTTTAGAGCCATTGGTTTTTTTTTTTTGCAAGCTACAACACAGAAACACTATGTTCGATAGCAAACAGGCAGGCAACTCAAACTCAAAAACAACCAACAGCATGCATGCACAACAACACAATTAAGCCAATAATAACGGTTTATTTTCGTTATTAACTGATTTTAAATCAAAAAGTAAATATAATAAACATCAAAGATCTGTATGAAGCCACCACCAATTTTTAAAATCTTATATCCACATCAACCACGCAACAAGTTCGATCGATGGCTGTGCCTTTGTGTTATTCTTGCAACTAGATTATCATTCATTTAAAAACAAAAAAAAAACACATTTCTTTGCTGAACATTTTAAACATTAATTATTAATTAGAATTGATTGAGTTGTTAAGATAAAATCACATATTTCACCTTCTGCTCCCTTTCAACTTTAATAATTTCTTATGTTGAAACATACATACACACACGTTAGTTAATAATACTTTTGAAAATAAATTTATGATTTTCTATGCAAAGTGACATTAGAAACGTTTGCGTTCATCAAACATTAATCACATCAATACAATCATTGTAGCCGTCGTCGTCATTCTATTGTTACCCACTTACAAGTTAATATTAATTAGTTAATAAATTACCTTTTAATGTTAATTACACTAATAAAAGTTAACATATGGGGAGAAAAAATCACACACTAATTGACCATCATTTGTTATTAATTTTATGGTCAATTGCATCAATGGTAGTATTGATCATTGGATAATAATTTATGACTTTTTTTTCCTATTCAGTTATTTTTAGCTATTTTCTAATTAACATTTGAACTTCTATCAATTGCAATTAGAACACACCTCAATTCAAATTGATGGATTTTACATGGATAAATAAAGGAAGCATAATATTGAAAGGAATTGTTTTATAAATTACTATTGAATTGAATTCAATTAATATTCTGATGAATATAATAGGTTCACTATGTGAGATATTTTTTAAAATTATTTAGTAAATTTTGACCAGAACAAATGTAGAAAAAGGTGTTATCCTACACTCTAACAAATTGAGCTGAAACTTGTCAAATTTTACTTAATCAAGAACTTAAAATACTTTTAAAAGGTTTTTTTCCTTTAATTATTAGAAAATTTTCCAATTTAAAAATAATTGCGAACTTAAGTTGAGGATAAATTTGTTTTTCCTCTTTTTTAAGTATTATAAATTTTACGAAATACAGGGTGTCTAGTGGCAAATTTATATTTTCAAACTTAAATAAAATCGTAATAATTGACCCAAAGTTTTATTAAGAGCATGGAACAATAGAATGGAAATGCGGACTTTATTTTTTAAAGAGTATGTCATCCAGATATCTTCCGTCGAGTTGAACACAGTGTTCAAAATGGAGCCTTGTGTTCTGAGCCACACGCTGCAGTAAGCTTGGTCCAGTTATCTCATGGGTGGGTAAGGCACACCAAACAGTTACCCTGGGGCAATGCAATTGTTTTTGATGTTTCAATCGAGGGTTGCGGGTTCTTGGAGACCAGTAACGACAGTTTTTCTTGTTGACGTGGCCGTTTAAATGAAAATGAGCCACGTCGTTCCAAAACCGATCTTTGAACAAAATTGTCGACGAGCAATAACGTAAGAATTATTACTCTTAAAAACGCGCGATGCACACTCGACCACTGCGACATCGTGACTGACAAATCCGCACAAGCGATTATTCCAACGGCGCCACCCTCCCTCCGCACCGTTTATTACTTTTCGAAATTATCTTATTTAAAAATATAAATTTGCCACTAGACACCCTGTATTCAGGACTAAAATTAAATAAATATTTCTTTTAAAGTAATATATTTTTTTGACTAACGTTATGAATTATTTTCAAAGATATAAAGTTATTATCATTTTTACAAGGAGATTTTATTTGATTTAAATAAACTTTTCTAAATACAAATACAATTTTAATTATATTTTGAAATTTGTTTTAAATATTTTATACAAAATTTTTTACTTAAGTTTAGTACATGTCCTTTTGAAGTGTCGACAAGTAAAATGTCGTATTCTGTTAGAAATCAGAAGAGCTAAAAAAAATTCAAAGTTTGCAAAAATCGTGTATCTTACATACAATACAAACTTAGGTTTAAAAATTTCTCGTTCAATATACTTTTTTTAACAATCAATTGATGAACTAACATTTGAAAAATTTTACTTCATTTTACTTAAAAACGGTGGTCGTATAGCGAGGGAAATTTTTTAAGAAATTATTTAAAATTTTCCTTGATATTCGAAACACAAATTTCGTCTGTCAAAGGAAATTTTTCTGATTTATAACAAAATATTTACTAAAAACTAGTTGCTTTAAATTAAAAAAAAAAAAAATCCATCTAATTGTGTATGACTCCTTTCTTTTTTGCTACGTGGTTTTTGATCTTGCTAAACAATTTTCTTTTCCGTGTTTTCCTTCTAGCTGAACCGTCCATCTGATACAATGAAGCTTTTCATGGGAATACTTCTTTACAACAAGTAGATATAATGTCTGGAAGTAAGGTTCTTCGGCTTAGTAGATAGGCAATCTAACCACCACACTACTACAACTTTCTACCTCTCACCAGCCAGTGCATATACATACGAATATATTATATATTTCTTCCTTTTACTCCTACAAGGAGCATAGGGCCGCACATACGAATATGTAAGTATTAATTTCCTACTTTTTTACATTAACAAATTATTTTTTATAACTTATTTGAAAATTATCAAATTTAAACAAAATATATACATACATAATGAATTTGAATTGAGGACAACCATTTTCCGTTTTTAAGTACATATTCAAATTCAGGAGTAACGCATTTCTTAAATTATTTTTGAACACTAAAATAAAACAAACATTAATCAAAAATATACTTAAGTATAAAAATCAAACCAAAAAAGTTTGTCTCTTTGTAGGATATAATTCATTGGCAACACAGTAATGTTTGATACATGGTGAAAAGTCACCAGCTGACATCAAAATAGTAGTGGAAAGTCTCGTATTCTATTTGCATTCGAAATGTGTATAAATGGGATATGGAATATTTACACATAAATACTGGTGCGGTTTGTTTAATTCTATTCGGCCAGTGTAGTTAAAAGTTAATTTTGTAGCTTGAAGTATGTTAACAATATCTAATATTTTTCTAATTATTAAATTTACGAACTTTAGCCCGTAAAAATAATTTTATTCGTTTGAAAAAATATCGTTAAACTTAAATATTTTTCGGATAATATTATGAAATATTTTCAAAGACATAAACTTTTTTGATTTTTTCTTAAAATAAGGAAATTTTATTTGACTAAAAAAATTTTTTCTAAATTTCAATAAAAATTAAATTTAGAAATTAGTTTTAATTATTTTAAAGGAAAATTTTTTTTACTAAAATCTAGTATATTTCTTTATTTGAGTGTAATACGCGCTATTGATGTTACGATTACTCCTATTCGTATTCGATTATTCGCCTATTTCAATATATTCGTATTAGGATTCGCCAAATTCCAGCGAATATTTCTCGAATAACTTCCACATACTTTCCAAAGAAAAAAAAAAATACATCAAGTTTAAAAAAGGACAAAAAATATACAAAAATATATTAATTTTTAATTATTTTTTTTTAAAGAAAACCTTTTGCCATATGAAAAAATATGATCTCCCAAACAGCACTGAATTACTAACTAAAAGCGCAAACTGGGTAACAAAAACTATATCTGAATGTATTTAAGTAAAATAATTTAAAAATGGTCAGTAGAGGTCTTCACATTCGGCATCTCAATGTCATAATAATGTTAAATATCTAAAGTAGAGTAACAGTTTTCAGTCGCTGATACAGGGTGGGTGGGGGTGGGAAAAAGGGATATTTATCCCCCATTCTTTTTAATTAATGGCATTTTAAAAAAATTATATTTAAAAGAACATAATTTTAGGATTATTATATATATATATATAAAATTCTAAAAAGATGCCCCAAACGATAATGTATACCATTTCAAAACGCCGCCGCAAAGTATTTTTAACGCAGTAAGAAAACAAACAAGGCATCGGTTTTATAGTTGATGCATTGTTTCGGAACTTTGCATATGAATGGCTGACTTCCAAATCGTCAATTGCTTTGTGTTTGAACAAAGCATCACATTTCATAACGCCGCAGTACAATAATTATACAATGTATAGCATTTCAAAACGCCGCCGTCAAGTATTTTTAACGCAGTAAGAAAGCAAACAAGGCATCGGTTTTATAGTTGTTGCATTGTTTCGGAACTTTGCAAATGTATGTGATTTAAATACAGTAGCAATGCTGTATACAAACTTTGTATACGAACGTTTTGGAAGTCAGCCAATGTGATTTAATTACAGTAGCAATACTGTATACAAACTTTGTATACGAACGTTTTGGAAGTCAGCCTATATATTTTGTATATGTCGCACTTGATCAACAAGAGGGTATTAACTCAAAATTTTAAAATTTTCAGTAGATGCAAATAACTTTTTTTTTTAGTACTACTCTTCTCTCACAACTGTATTTTTTTTTTTTGTTTTTTTTTGGTGAAAGAGTGGAGAAAATGGTGCGTTTGTTCAAGGAGCAGCTCTAGAAACATTTTTAAAGTATTTGAATTAACGAATTTGCACAGTAGATATTCGTATATTTTGATCTGTCGAATAAAGGTTTTGTCAGGTGTAGATTTTATGTTTCTTACGAATCATTGATTTTACGATAGCAATTGAATTTTTTTTGACAAGAAGATTTTTAAAAATTATTTTAATGTAGTTTTAAGTATTTTTATTAGAATATATATCACATCTTTGAACAAGGTGATTATTTTAAAAATCCAAAAATGTTGATTCATACAATTAACATCTTTCGATGAAGTTCAAATATTTAAATATTGTTATTTTTCTAATGAGTCGCTACCATCAATTGTGTGAAAAGAATACATTTTCAAAGCCATAAATATCACACTTTGCTGTTGTCATTTAATTATTATAGATTATTAAGGAATATAGATTGAAACATTAAACATTTTTAAAAACATAACAATAGATATTGTAAAAGTTGCTTATTCTTAAAAGGGCTATTTTCAAAAGAGGTTTACTGCAAAGATTGTATAAAATATTGCTTTGCAATTTGCATCCCAAGATTCACAAATATGCCGGAAATATTATGGATATTAAAAATATATATTTTACCATCGATGTCAATGTCGAAAAAAAAAGAATCTGATATCCATACATACATATTCATGCATTTTATAGTTTCCGGATACTTTTTGATCACAATGCAAATCCATTAGCATTGAATTCATCAGCTTTAGTAAAATCACTCAAATCATTAATCGCTAGTTTGATTGGCATAATAAACAAATAAAATATATGTATATAGATTTTCTTTAATTAAAATTTACCTCCAGCTGAGTTTAGATAATTTAAAATTCTGTAAAATATTTTTATGATCCACTGTCTGGCTTATTGACCAGCAATTCATTATATACATTTTATTTTATGCGCTATAATTTTATAATTAAGACATTAATCATGAATAGCATAAAATAATTGTATATCTAATTGAGCCTTTGCTGTAAAAGAGTCATAACTCATAAATTCTATTACTTGAGTTAATAATGCCGCATTATTTGTCATATAATCGTTCTTCATAATGTGTAGGAAGTTCATTATTATAAAAGGTCTTTTTTATAGAGTGTCAAAACTTTGAGTTGACATCACTGCTTTATTTAAGCACCCATTTAACAGCTGATAGTTGCTTTTTGTTTAGTTTGCTTTGAAATATCATTATGAGCAACGCATGCAAATTGTTGAAATTTGTAATCAAAATAATTGATATATTCATCAAACTCATCGTGCAGCAGGCGGTACAATTGATTTACTCAAAGAAACTTTTGATGAAAAAATAATTTCACGTAATTTCGTGTGATTTAATCCCTTTGGGGCTATGTTAAGTCACTTGTCCACGTCGATAAACCACAAACAATTGCAATCAACATTCGAAGAGTTATCGTCAAAATACGGCCGCAAATGCTGCGAAAAGTTGTTGAAAATTCGTGTTTCAGATTGCGCCTTCTACGTGCTAGCCATGGCGGCCTCATGCCAGAAATCATATTTAAACATTAATTTCATAAAATTTTCTTTCGAATAAAGTCCGTTTTATTGACATGACATGACATGATTTAAACTGTTGTCACTCTATAAAAAAACACCCTTTATAATGAAATTTTGAGAGACAAAAAATAGCATTTTCTTCTACCTTTAAGTTGTTACCGAATACAAAACTTTCTATCAAATTACTTATTTTGAGTTATGACTTTTTTGCAGCAAAGGCACCGTATTCTAAAAAGTAGAAAAAGATAGAACTATTCTTGAAATTGTTTATATGTAATAATAAAAATGTCTGGTTCTGATTGAAACACGAACACACACACACACTCACGCAAGTACATCCGTTTTGCAAAATGTACAATTGTTTGTTTGTTTGTTTGTTTTTTTTAATAATTATTTCTTTCGTTCGATATGGGAATGATTCTTTATGTCGTGTTTATTTTTCCATTTAACTTTTCGTAGAATAATTCGTCATAATGTTTGGTAATTATATACCCAAAATTCCAGTTAAGAAAATCTCAATTATCTGATTTACATTGACGTTTTATTGTATGAGTTTCTCTAGTTTTATTGTTTATATAAATTCGCATATAAAAAAGAAACAATCAACTAACTACTAACATACATCATACTCCGCAGAACATTCTCTAGTTCTCATACAGACCCTACATTTTTAAATGAAATATTTAACCCACTCATCATCTATTTGTGCTCTGATTAGATGTTAAGGGATAATTATTTGGTTATAATCACTGGATCTAAACACACTCGTATAAAATATAAAAATTGTTTTTCTGCTATTACGAAGCGAATGTGTTGGAAATTCTAGAATATTAACAGTGCAACTGAGTACTAGATTAGTCCAAAATATTGGCTTATTAGTTATTTTCAATACCCAGCTGTCCACGATTACAGATAAAGAAATCATAATGATCTGCAATTTTCCCGTTGTATTTACATCTGAATGCTCGCAATCTTCTAGTGACCGTAGTGAGTGTCTTGTAATGAAAGTTTTGTAAAAATTATCTTCAAAAATTTGGCTCCATAACGGTGAAAACCCATGTAATATAATAAGTTCCAACGACAAAAGAAGGAAGGTGGCATGAATGCCTTGAAAGAATACAGGCCCAGATACTTATGTATACTCAATAACGAAAAAACTCACTAGAACAATTATTTCGAAGACTAAGGCTTTTAAGATTAGCGATGGTGTCCAGTGGACTCGCAAAAATGAACAGATGTGTAGCAGACTAATGTGGGAACCTACCTTTCGGCTTAAGCCCACAGTGCTCTTATCACGTGACGATCCAAAGGGAGGAAGGGCCCTACGTGAAATGTTGTAAAACATACCTGTCCTATGGTATGTCAGCATCATACACAATTGTGGAAACAAAACTCACATGTACGCTTACGCTCTTTTATTTTGCGAGCTATTGAGATCTTCATTTCTTATATTTTTTATAAAAATGTGTTTAATATCCGCTTTAATGAATTAATAAAATTTTTATTATTTTTATATTATTATTATTACGAATAAACGTAATTATTATTTGAACTTATATTGATTTACATATGTAAAGTAATATTATCAGGCTCAAGTTCAGTTTTATTGAATTATTGAAATTCAAAATTACTAAGAGTTTTTTTGTGTTGGAAAATATTATTATTTATATCCAATCAGTTTTTTTAGCAGAACGTATCAGTACTGATTTTATTTTTATTTTTAAAATACAATTTTTACATGTAAACTTTATTGTTGTTAAGCATTTAGACTCGTTCGGTGATACTTATGTCATCAAAGGACTAGATTTTTACCAGGCCTTAAAGGAACTGTTTTCTGACATGTTCATTAAGGACTAGTTTTAGACAGGTTACTGTAGGATTATCCTATTACCGGTTTTTATGAAACCATAAGTGAGACTAGTACTTAGGAAACCACCACAGAACAAGTACCTTAAGTTTAGGTCTAGGACCTATCACCTGGTATCTTAATTATGTCAATTGACCCCCTCTAATGACAACGCCATGTTAAAGTTACCGGTCCCTCTCATTTAAAGTTCTGGAACTCGAACCGGTTGCTAGTCCTTGGGAACCAGTCACGTGACGAGTCCTGTGACAGCTTCTTTTCCCTCTAGGGGGGGTTATAGACATGTTACGGATTGGAAATTTTACACTGAAAAATGTGTAAAATGTGTTGTGATGGGGGAGGAGGGTATGAAATCTCCGAAAATAGCGTTACGTAATATGTGAATGGCCCCTTAATACTGTGTGCATATATGTGTTCACAAACACCCCCGAGGGTACACAAGTGTTCACATCAGGTGATACCAGGCATGGTCCACCCCCGCCCAGCTACGACGTGTACTCCCGAAGGAGACCTGACCAACAACCTGTCACGGAATAATGCCACCAACGAGGATAGTGTGATGGCTGCCAGCATATCCATTCTCAAGGAGAACGAATTTGTCAATAGCATAACCATCCCCAAGAGGACAGACAAGCTTCTCGCAATATCACATCGCCTGGGTAGTTCAATATAGAAACAACACTCGCTACCTCCGGTAGACACTCCCCCAAACGTTATCAACGCTAAAGATCAACAAAACCCCAGCAACTAATAATATTGCTCCCGAGATGCTCAAAGCTGATGCCATGTCAGCAGCAGAACTACTTCTACCCCAAATTGTGAATTTCTGGTGGACTGGCAAGCTTGACATGTATTCTAAATAGGTACTCCCTGACCTACGGTCTGAACAGGCTGGGTTTTGCTTAACTAATATTGCCTGGATCATATAAAAAGCCTCCGTAAAATCATTGAAATTTGAAACATAAAATTGTTCGCTTATTGTCTTAAGAAAATAAGAGTAGCGTGTTACTAATTCGACTTTATCCATTTAACGAGTTCTGTTAATTGTTTATTATAATAGAGAATACAACCAACTACTTACTACTCTATTAACTAACAATACACAAGGTATTTATTTACAAAACACCAGCAACAATTATAACAACAACAACAAGAAGAAAAACTCACAATTGAAATCTGTGCAAAACAAAAGTTGTGTGTATTTTGTGTATATATTTTTTTTTTGGCGTGTCAACGTTTTGGTTTTATATTTCTATTCATTTAATTTGTTTATTTGTTTGTTTGTTTGTTTGTTTGTTTGTTCGTTTGTTTGTTTTGTTATTTGTTGGTTGGTTTGTTCTTTCGTTTTGTTAAAACTACTGAAACAGCACTCTTCCAGTCACTTACTTACAAACAAGCCAAACACATACATAAACAAGCAAAGAATACTCATTTCATAGGATGAGCCAAAAAACAAAGTGGATCTGTTAAATAATAATGCATTTGTTGTATGGAAGAGTATGTTTACCTGTGTGTAACCTAGCAATTTCCGTTTCTTTTTATTATGAATGAATGTGTATGTATGTATGTATGTTATTCAATATAAGTAGATACATCATTATTAAATAACAGTCTAATAAATAAAACAAATGTCAAATTGTTTTAAATCTCGACAAAGTCGACAGACCATGTCATATAATTAGTCTTCTTCCGACCGATTATTTAAAACTAAAAGTATTAAATTTGTGAATGGCCAATAATCATGCCAAAAAGAACAAACAAAATTGAAGATAACGGTAAACATAACTACATATATTTTAATATCTATATTGTAATTATATACACACATACATATTTATATAAATGAAAAGAACAGAATAAAATAATAAAAGTTTAAAATTATCAAAATATATTTCGATGATGATTAATTATATGAGATTAACAATCAAAAATAAATACATCGAATATACATACAAGTAGGTTCCGCATCGTATACTGCATCAATATTATAGAACCCAAAGTGTCTACAATACTACGTAACCAGTAATTTTGCTGAAGGTCTTTTAAGTAAAGAACAATTTGAAAGTAACACTCTCACATATATCGCCTATTCTCAAATTCGATAAATTAAATAATCGATATCTATTAAGATTGCAAAATTAATCAATATATTGGTTTATAAAAACAGTAGGTCTTCGGATTGGAGAATACCACTGAAGTTAATAAAGCGACTTCATCATCAGCATTTTACCAACCATGTTACAGAATAGCGATGCAAACGACATATGGTCCGGTATTCCGTAAATTTCTTCTTCAGAAAACAATAAAACCATAATTATAATTTCATTAAAATCAAATCACTTCTTAAATACAAAATACAATTGACAAAGAGTTTTCCTACAAATTCAATTTGCTAAAAAGTATTAAAACAAACTTTAATATTTTTAGAAGCTTCAGTAAAGTTTTTTACCATAAACTTTGGGAGTAAAAAAATTTAAACAAATGCCTCGAGGGTGGTGTTGGCAGATGTGATTAGCGCGTTGACTATTAAGGAAATAAGTAAAACAATTATTAAAATGCATGCTCACACATCTTAAGAAAGTTACTGCATCTACTTAACACCAGAGGCGCTGCCTCAGCCATCTACATTTTCAACATACATATATCTTCTCTACTCTAACCCTTTCCCCAAGGTCTGGCACAATTCGTTGCATAAGTAGGGGTCATCCCCTGACTTCTGAGGCTTTCAAAGTATATTTTTGTTACAGAGGAGTGTAATCAGCATTAAGAAAAAAAATTTAACGCGCACAAAACATTAATTAAAACTTCGTAAATTTCTTTGTTTTCCAAAAAGTCTTTCAAAATATTAAATTGTAAAATTCATAATACTCTGTTAAAGAATTTTATTTCTATTAAACGTGTAAAATTAAAGGACATTTAAATGGAGATTTTAACTGTAACAGCTTTACTGGGTTAGTAGTTCCTCCATACGTATACTGAATATACATAATTAAGTATACGTACATTTTTAATGACTTTCTAAAATAAGTAGGAGTGCTAAATTTGGCTGTGCGAAATCTTATATGACCTTCACAAAACTATATATTCTCGTGTATATAATTTTTTTATAATATCATGGGGAGGCATAAAAAAACGAGTTGCAAATTTTTGGCCCCACGTTGTTTTGGGGTAGTTGTCATTTTGAATTTAGAGTGATTTCGTTTTGTTATCAGCTATTTTCTCGGGAAACCATTTTTTAGCTTCCCAAATGTTTTTCATTTTATATCCCTCATAAAATTGTCGGTTTATGGCTACTTCTGTCCCTGAATAGAAAGGAGGTTTGAACGGAAGAAATGATATTCTTTAGCACTGCTAGCGAGTTTAATCCCGATGATTGAAAATTTAATAGAGATGATCTGTCATATATTAATCAGTTTATTTGCAGAGTGATTATACACACTCCGGTACACTTATTTAAAAGCACTAAAAATTCCATATTCAGCAGCCTGTATCTTTGGCAATTTTTAACCGATTGCAGAATTTTAAAATGGAAAAGGAAGCTAAAAATCATGAGATGTAAAAAAAATCATGACAATAGTGGTTTCTTTACTAAAGAACTTTTCTTGAGCAATTTTTAAAAAAAAGCTATTATTTATATATCAAGATGTCTAGCTTCCATTTCCATTTTAAAATTCTGCAATCGGTTAAAAATTGCAAAATATAGAGGCTGCTGAATATGAAATTGTGAGTGCTTTTAAATAAGTGAACCGGAATGTATATACATTCGTATGTGTATGAGTACATTTAGTAAAATATCGGTCCAAGACTCAAGTCTCCAACTATTCTGGTTCCTTCGGAAAAGATATTTCACATACAGACGGACAGACATACTGACAGACGGATATTGTTCTAGAATACTTATACGTAATCGTTCTTATGTTAATGTTTTACCATAAAAAATTAATTAAATAATAATATATATTTTAATATTTCATATATTTACATCCTGTATTTTTCGTTAGTGAATTTCTAATCAAATCAAACCTTATAAATCTTTTTAACAGAACGTTAAAGAAAAAGACATGCATGGATGGAATACTTTGTAGGAAAAAAATAAAATTAACTCGATCAATTACTAAATTAAAAATAAATAAAAATAAAATGTGTGGATGAAAAAAAAAATGGTTTTAGAAAATGAAAATCTTGGTCATACGATCACCAACGCATGTTTAGAAAAAAAACCAAACTCATATTAAATTACAATCAGCTTAATGTTGAAAAGTAGAAAATAAAATATATAAAACAATTGGTAAAGTTTTCAAATTTAAATAGGCTTAAAAACTTAATGTCTACTCATGTCTAATAAAAATTAGGATTGCAGTTTGCTGTTCGACCGGCCGACACATTGTCATGAGAGAGATAGTCGTACCTTTGAAAAGATCATGAAAATTAAATAAAATTAAATTAAAGCAAACAATTTACTGAATGTGATCAACATAGACTAACTGCATGACTGACGGACAAAGATTATTTCCATACGATATTAATACATGGAACTGGTATGTTTGTATGTATGTATGTATGTATGTATGTATGTATGTATGTATGTATGTATGTATGTATTCACTCGTATGTATTATTGAAATTTAATCAAACCTAGTTAATAAGTATTTAAGTAGCAAGTGCTGGTACAAATACTTGCCAATCAAATAGTCATTCATTGTTTTTATCAACCACAAATATATTATTTATTTATTTATTCAATCATTTTTTCATTCATACATTTATTCATTAAATTTTTATTTATATTTCAAAAGTAATTTAGTATTTATATAATCGAAACTATAACTATGAATAAATATTTATAATAAAACTACTTATTAACCGCGCGCATCGCCGCACCAACCGCTGTGAATTCAAATGATTTTTCACCACCGATCCTTGATCCAAAAAAAAAAAAAAAAGCTGTTCATTTTCAATTTAACTTCGGTCCGGTTGTCTTTGTCTGATTGGCGGATTGGCTGGTTCGCTTGCTGTGGCTGCTCATCATTTAACAATCGAATTTATGTTTAATGTATTCTTTAGCTGAGATAATTACTATGTTGCTGTCAATATTTTAAAATAACTACATTCAGTATACCGAATGTTTTTACTTCTCCAATTCTTTTGATGATCATACACACAGTAGTGGTTATAGCAATAAGTCTAGCTTTAAATAAAATGAAATTTTTACTATTTTTATTGCAATATTTTTAAACTCAGACCATTTTATTCTAACAAATAAAGAATACGTTAGAATTAATAACTAAAAAGATTCAGTCGGCTAAAAACCGCATATCTAAAGCAGCTAAGAAATTTATATGACTTCCAATTTTACATCAAAGAACCACTTCATATACATGATTCATTGTAAATCCATAATTTTATTATACTCAAATACTTGTGTTAGTAAAGCCGTATTTGCAATAGTGCGGCAGAATTCGGACAATAACACCGTGCAACACAAGACTAAAGTAAAAAAAAATACAATCACTGATCATGGTAAAGGGGCAAAAAAAAAACAGATGGTATGTGTTTCAGCGCTTGGAAATTTACACCTGTGACTTAGTCGTAAAAATAAATCTTCTATATTTAGAGATTGCCTGTGCCGAAGTACAATAAAAATTTGCAAGAAGGGCAAAAATTTAGCTCCACATTACATCTGTTCAATGACGTGTGTCTCACTTTGCGATCAATGCATGATAGCTTACAATATGTACAAAGAGCTGATAAAGACGTATTCTACCTACTCACAAAGTAAGCGAGATTGTATACGAGCTGACTACTAACAGTTTACAATGTATTTTCGGAAATAATGAGCCATTGTGTTCATTGAATGAAAACTTCAGCTTCTTGCTTACTTTGTGTACAATTGGAAGGCGTTCAGTAAACAAATATGGCAATACATTTGGAACCGTGCACCCGGTGCGTATATGAGATGGTGGTCATTTCTGTCTTACATGTGTGCATCGGAGTATCAATTCTGTAATCGAAATTTTCGATTTTTTTTTTTTTTTTTTTTTTAAATTAGGACCAGCACTAAGGGATGACCCCTACGTATGCAATGCATTGTGCCGGAACTCAGGTAGAGGGATAGGGTAGAGAAGATAGATGTTGAAAATTTAGAACGCTTAACTTTTTTACAACTCTGGTTTGGGGCGCCTCCGGTGTTAAGTAGACCCATTAACTTTATTAAGCTGTATTAGTAGACATTTTATTGATTGTTTTATTTCGTCGATGTTTCTGCTAACTGACGAAGGACGCCGATGTTCTGTACATTAGCTTGAAACAGCATCAATCGCTGTCGGAACAGTTTTTTAATGACGAGTGCTATGCCTTCATCACTTAAATAGTCCGACAATAATTAATACAATGCCACACTAATGTACATTAGAGAAATTAATGATGGTGATTGACTTGCTCTGACCACGGTTTGAACCCAGGCCCTAAGTCATTGTTTGCTTAGAAGTCAACGCGCTAACCACTTCAGCCAACGCCACCCACAGTTGTAATTGAAAAAGAAAGTATTTTAATTTTAAAAGGAAATCACTTTTATTTGTATAAAAACAGGGAAAAAGAGAGACAATTCACCGCTGAGATTTGATTTATTCCGAACCATCAGTAGAAAAATATAAAGTAGAGAGTATGGAGAAAAGAAGCAGTTGGCTACTGTCGCATTCCACAAGTAGTCATAATAAAGAAACCAAGTTTGGCTATTTTGACATCCGCCAGGTCAGACAAGCTGACGAAGTACGGTGTCCCCTACCGCGGCATTTGTTGGTCTTCCAGAGTGTGACAGAAACGAAAAAGATGGGAGATTTATTCCTCTTTACTTATTTGTGCAACTTCTACAAAATAGGAATTAGTGCCATAAGCTTAGCATGATTCCCTGAATGGCAGTGACCCGTGATCGTTTCCAGTAAGTCTCTCAGGTACGTCCTGATACGAATTGGCTCTACTCTAGGCCAGATCAGTCTGTAGATCGTTCAAGTAGGTTTCCTAAACCATCTGTCCTGGACAAGATCCCTGAAAATATTAGAAATTTGTTACTTTTTGTTGAGAATTGAAACACAACAAGAGAGAGTCTATGTTTCACAGGCCAATAGGTCACCATGGTGTTGTTTGAATATCTCGCAATTCTGTTAAGGCTTGTAAGGCATTCCTTGGCAACGTTAGATGTTGAGTAAATACCTGTTAGGGTCTAATTGCGGCTTAACTTTTTCCTATCAGGATATTCCAATACCGAAATCAAAGTGAACATATAACACCGGAACGAATCAATAGAAAAACATGCACATCTTTAAAGCCTTGATATCTTCTTTTAACTAAGAAGTTTATTTCGTTGCCTGACCTACGACTTTAATGAATTTTGATTCGGTTTCTGTACAAACTTGTATACGCAAACAATGCAGATTTTTTATGGAGTTCTTACGAAAGACATAATTGCTGCCGGTACATTTCCTACGTCATTGGTCAGTATTTTAATAGTTAATAGTTCACCATTTTCCAGACACTAACAAACGTGATGAATAGCACTCTTATAAATAAACTATCAATAATATTTAACTGCCGATGGATGATTCACTTTGTTAAGTGTACACCATCTCTGAGAATATGGTACTACAGTGTAGACTTTCTTCTCTTTTTAATTTAACCACATATTTCAAAGACAATTTATATTAAACATATTAGAAATATAAATTAAATTTATTATCTTAAATTCCAACAAAAAAAACTTTTATGAAATAAACGGCATCAATGTCTAAGCTGATAGTAAATGGCCATACAAATGTATGCTAATGATCTGTCCACCTTTCTACCCATGCATTTTCTCCAACTGCAATCAAAATATTCATACAAAATGCATTTTTTAACTAATTATCATCTTCTAAGAGTCTGCTATTGGTGCTGCTGCTACTCGTATTATTTCTGGTTCTGTTAGCAGTTTTATTTATAATTTTAAATAAATATTTTATTGGAAAAGATTACATTTGGAAGAAAGTAATTATGGCTGACAGCAAACATGAACACTCGTATCGTATATTAGAATCATGGCATGGCATTCCAATTGCCTCCCTAGAGACAAACTAGCAAACAGTGAAAATAATAAGAAGAATGCCACATGAAAATGCTGCTGGAACCTGCAACATTAACCCACTTTTCTTAAATTATGAATGTAAATATTTTAGTTTTTTTTTTTTTTTTTTTTTTTGTATTTTTCATTTTTAAAAATGTTTTGAAGTGAAAAATAGATATAAAGTTATTTTTTTTTCTGTTATTGAATCCATAATTTGTTTATTTTATATTTGAAATTTCATAATTTATTTATTGATATTAAACACAATACAAGTACAAAGAACATTGTGCATAAAATTTATTTTAATTTTAGTTTTAAGTCTCAGCTATAATTTTGTCTTTAATTTAATGACTGTGTTGTGGTGTCGTTATGGTACACGATTATTTCGCTGTTTCGTGTGATGGTCCATTGCTGTTTTAGTATCATCATTATCACAGTAATTATTTTTACGATCATCATCATTATTGCAATTTTTACGACAATCATACAGTTGCAGTTTTGGCTGTCAAATATTGACTATTTTAATGAAACAACTTAAAATGCATAAAATATTCACATTTAATATTCGTAATATAAATATTTTGTTATAAAGATTTTTGTATGCCGTTAGCTAATTTTTCATATTTGCTGTAAAGTTCGATTGTTCTTCCCTACACTATTCAGTTGAAGACATATCAGTACATATGAAGCATTTTGAATTGTCAAATCCAACTAATGTTGCATGTGAGAAATTCTGTATGTTTTAATGTATGTTCCAATATAAGGTGAAGACCAAATCCTTTGGATGAAATTTAATATACGGATATGGCCCAGTCTCTTAAGTGAACACCGAGCGAGCCATTTTTGAACTTTCTGTTAGTAATTGTTAAAAGATAGTAAACAGTGCTCGGAATATATTGCGATTTATAAGTTATGTAAAATATATTGATTATCGGAGATTACCGCTGCAGCCATAAACTCTGTACAAAATACCTCCATTCCCAGCCGTTGCCTGGAGTACGTTTGTGTGAGTACGTTTGTGTGAGTATATTTTGTGTTTTACTTCTTGGTACTCTTTCTCTTTTCAATACGAGTATATTCATGTATTTTAGGATAACTTTAAGTACGAGTTACGATTATACCCAAGAATATCCCTAAAATGTACTGACGTCAATTCTATACGGTATTAAACACTTTTTGAGCTTCCTCTGTTCAATACTTGAAATGAACAATTCTAAAATAATAAATATAATAAAGGCGCCTTGCCTTAAATTAGGTTTTAATGGATTTGAAAACTAGAAAAATAATTTTAAAAAATCATTGCGAACAAATTGCAAAAAAATTCTATCAATCAGGCAGGAATCACAAGTGGTCTTCCGAAGGTGAGCTCACCAATACCCAGTGACTGCATTCTGCCACCGGAAGAGCATACATCTTGTAGTCCTTCAGATATACCGTGGGGCTTACAGACTCCCGTGGTATCCGTGCATGGTTACTGATCGAGCCTCGCAAGAGAAATTAACTTTCTCTCTACCTTAGCTGATTGTTCAACTTCCACCAGACAAGCACAGTTTATGCTACTTCTTTGTATAACTTTTATGCACACCCGTTACTTTGTTTTTTAAGGGATTCAATAGAGAGAATAAGTTGTTTAGGTAATTAGCAAAAGGTAATGTCTGAAAACAGCTAATTAATATTTATCCCAGATAGCACAGCAGCAGAGTGTAGATAGTCAGCAAGATGCACAATTGTTGCCTGAGGGCGATGTCGTATATGTATACCAGTGGCGTGGGATATACTTCGTGCGAATCTTGTTCAAATAAAGTTATTTTTAAATTTAATGCTTAGGCTCTTCCGTTTCCGCTTTCAGTGTTCAAACAGATTATTTTTCGTAATTACAATGCCATGTGGAAAGTATTGGAAATTATCCAAACATGCAGCACGTCCTGATTACAGGTTCACAATTTTATTTACTTCCTTTCTTTTTTTACTTGATTATCTATTTGGATTAATGTAATATTATAGCGAACTATTTTGACTACTTTGCCATCTTTATTGTTTCTCATTTTTTTTTTTGTTGTCATCTTTTCTGATTGCGAATCTTGAGTAGTTTTTTCACTATTCTTAAAATTAATGAGTTTCTATTTTGCATTTGTGTTTATCTTTATCTTTTCCATTCAACAAATAAATTAAGTCATAGAGACATGTTTTGACCATATTCACATGTAACACATTAAAATATTTTCATGGACTTCTTTTAAAAAGTGCGAAACGAATTCTTATGAAGATTGGCCACAAAATAAATAATCTATCAAAATTTTATTATAAGTTTATAAATTATTTATCACTTGTGCAAATGAATGGTTTTATATAAATATACATACATACTTATGTATGTATGCATATGTGTGTACAACTCATCTAACAAATAAAGAGAAGAAGATAATATGTTTGTACATACTCGTATGTACTTACTTTGTTAGAAAATTTTAGAGAAAATTTAATTTATTTTAAACAGAGATCAAAAAGGATGAATTAAATTAAATGTAGTATAGAATTCTTTAAATAATAGAAATAGACACCCAGAGCTGGGTAATCAAATGCAAAGTGCCGCTGTCATATCTTTTTCCAATAGTAAAAGTCTGCTTTATCTTCTCAAATTTTTTTCTGTTCCTGACAAAATTTTAAGTTTTAGAGTGATATCACCACGTAGTTAGTCTAGTCTATAACACACCGATTATATCCGATCATCATGTTCATTTTCCGTGTATCGCTAGGTTTCTTTTATATCATTAAATCGTTCAAAAATATCACAGAATCACCTGTTTCCTGTCATCTGTTCTAGCTTATGGTGTAAAATCAATGAAAAGTCTTTATTCCAATCATCTAGTCCCTAATGCTATTCGAGGTTGCGGGTTACTCTTGCATCTTAGTTTGTTGAATCTACATGTGTTATGCATTGTTTTCGAATTGCCCTGCCATCATAAATTTGGACGTCTTTCAACATGATGTATGGTATTTGAACGAAGCCTGTCCACCCTTTGCAATTGAACTGGCTCAGAGCATATCAATCAGTCATCTGCAGCGCTTCTTATCTTTCTTTCTGCTTAGAGATTATATTCTTACTTCTCTATCTGTCAATTTGATTTAATAATATTCTTGTCAGTTTCTCTCACTTAACCTTCCAAAAGTTTTGTGTGGTTGGCACCAACTTCGAACTTCTTATTAACTCAAGTTTACTTAGTGATAATATTAATATTTAGTCCTTACTGACTTATTTACTTTAATCTCGGCATATCCTCCCAAAATGGCGTCTATTTACTGGTGATATAAGTAGGAAAAATTAAGTGATCATGCGAGCATTTCTGGTCAGGTTTCACTAGTCTTTCATGGACTTAATTACGAAACGTTTAAATTAAATAACTTATTTAATCGCCTTTAAATAGAGAGAGTTAATTGTCCTTAAATGCATTGCCATTAGAAAACCCATTTGGAATAAATATCTTTTTTTATTTTCAAAATAATGTCTGTCTTAGTGCTTTTGGATTTGAATTCTTTCAAGAATTATTTCATATGGTTTTCTTTTAATAACTAACTATTATATATTAATTTTCTATGTATGTATATAATATTTATATAAAAGCTACACCAATTTGTACAAAATCAATGCTTTCTGTTGTACCACATTCACATTTATTTCTTCTTTGTTCTTTATGTGTTGATGTATTGATCATTGATCGTTTTATTAATTTGTATTACATGATGGTACCGTTTTTTAATTAGTTTCAGTTGTAATAAAAAATCAATACTTGAATGTCGTATTTCATTTATTCGCTGCGTGGTTAATTCGCCACACACTTCATGTCCTAGAATCCTGAGAACTGTAATCCAAACTATATGATATTTTTTTTTTGTTTTATTTGCGACTTTATAAATAAATCTAAAATATTAAGAAACATTTGTCAAAATTATCTTAAATATTTAAGTGAAATTACAATTGTTTATAACTTCTATTTTATTCTTATAAATAATTTGTATTGTTGACATTTATTTTTAATTTTTATGTTTTTGCCCACAAAATGAACTCACCACCAGTGCAATTAATTCTCAAAAAAAAAAAAACAAAAAAACAAAGTTTTTCTCACAAAACTAATGAAAACTTATTTTACAATAAAATGTTCTATTCATTGCATATGTACATCCATACATATGTACTATGTATTTTTATTACGTATTCGAACATGAAAATATCGTTTTTGGGTCACATATGTTGGTTTACAATCATCTAACAAAAATGTTAATTAACCCAACTAGAAATATCATTATTTGAAAAAAAAGTAGCAACATCAGTGGCAGAAGCTGTGTAACGTAACAGTATGATGGTACGTACGAGTATAACGTTTATAATAAGTTGAATGATATTGAATTTGTGTTAGTTGCAGCTAAAAACAGTGGCACGAGTGTTAGCAATTGTTATATGGAATTATTTGATATTTTTGCTGCAGAAGCAACAGCAAAATTCAGCCGTCCATTCATTCATTTAATCTTAATTTTTTTATTTCTTCTATTTTTAATTTCATTAATTGCATGTGGGATTTTCTAACATTGACTGTCATTGTGAGTGTTATTTGCTGTTGCTTCTTTTATTAACTTTAATATGTTGCTGTTGTTGCTTTTGTTTGATACGTAGTTTTTGGTATTTTTTTTTCATCTTAATTTTGTTTTTGCAAAAGTTCATAACATTTCTCATTTACCACAATTAGCTGTTAATGTGCTAGATAAATGTTTTGACTGCTGCTGACGATATTTTTGTTGCAACTAAAACTAACACTTAGTGTACCAAATGTGTAGTAACACATGCATACATACAGTGTGATCTACCACATACTCGTACACATTCGTACTTTGAAGATACTTGATAAACAGGGTCCTCTTTTATTATTTGTATTACTTTTGCTGTTCAATACAACTTTTTATATTTTAAAGATCCTCACTTGCACTCATTTTAATATTTGCACCAAAGAAGTTCTTCACAAACTGCTGTTGAGGCTTTCAGTGCTACCACCGTTTACATAATATGTTGGTTGAAGTGGTTACCGCGTTGACTACTAAGCAAACAATGACTTGGGGCCTGGGTTCAAACCCTGGCCATAGTAAGTCAATCAACATCATTAATTTCTCTAATGTAAATTAGTGAGACATTGGGTCTATGCATAAAAACGAGTAAAAGCGCTGAGTTGAGGCAGGTGAGCAATTGCTCGTAATTTGAGTTCGATCAAAACGCAACAGCTTTTGCTCAATTTCGTATGCATAAAAATGAGTTCAAACCAGTTGCAATTACTTGAGCGAAGGGAGATCAAACGTCTAATTTTATTGAAGTGCAAACATGTCGTCAAGTGAAAGTGAAGTAGAAGTAGAATTAAATAATAATAATAAAATAGAAACTGATGACATTTCTAAATTTTTAGTAGAAAAAATAAAACAAAATAAATATTTACTAGAAAAAAATCAATTACCAAGCGTTAAAAATAAAAAAAAAACAAACAATAGAAACATGTGTAACAGAAATTAAGCAAAAATTTGGCATTGAATTAACGGGGAAAAATATATTAAAAAAATAGCTAACATGAAATGTCGCATAAAAATAAAATAGACATGAATAAAACAGGCAATAGAAAAATTATTTTAAAAAACTGGGTTTTTTAATTTTTATATGAGTGCAATCAATCACTCCAATTGCAAATGGAAAGCAATAATTTGCTTGCCATTTCATTTGAGCATCTTGTATTTCATCTTTCGGGAATTTTATCCACTCGCTTGCTTTGGCAGATATAAGTTTCGCAACTTCCGCAATAGTTCGCGACACAGTTGATTGATGGACTCCAATATCTGTGGCTATACCATTTTGGAATCCAGGATCTGCACAAAATCTTAAATACAATCGAATTTTATCAATGTTGCTGAGGGCACCACCACGTGTTTCTTCTGACTCCTCGAAAAAATAATTAGCCAACCAGCAGATGCTACTATCATCTTACCTATGTATGTATTTATCATTTTATTATTAATTATATAAAAAAAAATTAATAATTAAGAATACAAACCTGTATAATTTTTTATCCTCACTTGCTAAATATGTTTTACGCTGTTGATAGCATTTTGTATTTCTTTGTGGCACAAAATATTCAGACATGATTCCTTTTTTGTGTACGCGAGTCAACTATAAGGCAGGCTAAACAAAATTTGAGCAAGAGCTCACAAAAGAAAGCAAAAGCTTGTTTTTATGCATATGAAAATGAGCAAAAGCTCATCTAGCTTAGTTCCAACTGAGCAAGACGAGATCAAACGTGAGCAGTAAGTAAAAGCAAATACATCAAATTTTATTATGCATACGACAAGCACCTTTTACTCAAAAAATCGAGTCCGAGCTCAAGCTCACGTTTTATGCATGAGACCCATTGTATTAATTGTTGTCGGACTATTGAAGTGATGGTCGCTAAAAAACTGTTCCGACAGCCATCCAAGCTAATTTACTCAACATCGCCCTTCTTCGTCGGTTAGCAGAAACATCGGCGAAGTAAAACAATTATTAAAACGCCTGCTAATACAGCATAACAAACCTTGAGCCCCAATAAAATTATTAAAATTTACAAATTATAAGGTCGAATAGAAAAAAATCAACATACAGGAGTTTTTAATTGAAAAAAAAATCGCTTAAATGATGTAAAAGTAGCAGTTTTGTATCCTGATTTAACAAAAAAAAAAACTTTTAACTAGAATCTAATAAAATTTTATCTTTAAAAAATGTCAACAGTCAAATCATTGAAAATCTTATATTAGAAATAGAGAAGATCTCGCGTAAATAATTCCCGCAAAAAAACCGAATTCATCACAAAAATTCAACTAAACAGATTAAAACATCAACGTGCAACTATAAAAATGCTTAGTGCCTAATATAGTTCACTTCTAGATTACATGTAACTCTCACGAAAGACTAAAGTACATTCTTAAATTATAAAAATATAACAAAGCCATCCATAAATAGGAAAAAACATTTGGTAATTAATACACCCGGAGAAAAGGAGGGAGTAGTGTTCAACCTTGATTTTTTTATTGAACTGAAGTTTAGTGAATTTTTTTTTTAATTTGACATTGAATATCACTGTAGATTGTAGTCGGGACTCATGACTATATTCTACGATGATTTTTGATTGCACAGCATAAGGAGAAACTCAATAAGATCCAGTTCAATTTCGTCACTTATTCTAACTTCATGCCAAGTTTTCATTATACATACTGTCGGTAGTTTCTTATTATATTAAAAAACACACACACCCAATATAATCGTTGATATCAAAACCATTATATCTCTCCAGCTGTCCAAATCAAAATTTTTAAATTATTTGGCAACACCGAATTGCTGAAAAAAGTATCAATGAAATCTTTATTTGTACCAGATGAAAACGTAAAGCCCAAATAATTCTCAAAAAGAAAAAAAAATGTGAATATGTCAGACACTCATTTATATGACGTTTGCTAAGTTGGTTGTTCTAACCTTCTTCTCTATAGAACGTTCTCACAGTGGGGAGTCCAACAAATAAAACTTTTTTCCAAAATAATTTTGAAACTTTTAATAAAAAGACAATATCCAGCAACAAATATGTAAACAGCAAGAAATTTGCTGCTACTGACTTGACATGTAAACAAAACGTTTAAAAGTGTGCTGCTGCCTGCCTCCATTTGAGTGTGTGGGTTTTATTTTTATTGCTTGATCGGTCTACTTATCGCCAGAACTATGATAGAAAAATGTCACAGTTTGATACAAAAATGTTGACAATGTACATTCGAATTAAAGTGTTAATTTATATTTTTAATTTTAATTTTATCAAAACCATAAATCAATCAGTTTGATTTGCCATGCAATTGTCACTTCAATTTCAATGTGTGAAATCCAACAAAAATAAATTAAAAATTTACTTAATTTATTCGCTAAGAAAAGTTGTATGGGTTAAGTTTTTTTTTTATTTACTTGTGAACTATATTTCTTGTTTTCTTAAGATTCTGTAAAATGTGTTTTTTTTGTTGTTGTAAAAGCAACAACAAGTTTTGATTTATTGTCGGTAATTTGTTTAAAGCTTAAAGTGAAGGAGTTTCAATTACACTTTAATTCGGTTTGAACTCATGCAAATGATCAAAGTGCATAATAATTGTCATATTTGAAGAAAGATTTTTATGCTACTTATTATACATATGTTTTTTGGAACTTTAACAAGTAACAATCAGAATTATGTTTTAAAAATTGTGATTTTATCCAAGTCATTGACATAATTTGCTAACCTGGAAAAAAACAAAACATTCCAATCATGCAGCTATAAAATCTTTGGCCGAGTGTGACAGCACAGATCCTACAACAACAAAATTTTTAAGATTCAAATTATATTTTAAAATAAATTTGATTGCGTACAATATATACCAACAGTGACAATAAAAAAAAACACAAGGCATCGAATGCTAAATTGAAACTAGATTTTATGCGTGGCTTTGCTCGCGCTGCATGTTAATGAAGGCATAAACTAGTATCTGTATCCAAATCTTTCCCAAAAAAACAAAATGTACCCAATGCAAAAGCACCATCATTTCACCCCTCATGGAAGTATACTGTATGTTAATTAAAAGAAAAAGTACCAGAAGGATTAGCTTTTCCTCATTTTTAGCCCGCAAATAGTACTCGTAAAGATCGCTGTATGTAAAAAAAAAAAAAATTAAAACCGGACTATGAGTATATGTGTTTGTTTTGTGCTTACCGTAAAAGTCTGCAAGTTTGCGAATGCCCGGCCTTACACCATTCGAGACTCAAATTTCTAGGCAACAGTATAATAGACGATCTCTCGGAGGTATCAGGGGTAGGTCTAGGTGACCTCATTAGATACCTTAATTCGACGGGATGGATCTAGAATCTTACTCCGAATCTGAGGCCTGGATTCGGACCTAAATCAGGTTGACACTGACGAGTGGAGTGGTCTGTCAAAACGGAATCTCATTGATTCTACTTGAATGCTTGCGCGTAGCAGGCAGCCACGTAAACCAACCAACCAACCATGAGTATATGTGACGCGACATGACGACAGGGACCCTATCTTGCCAGAGTAAAATTTTCAGTACAGGCCAAAACGTGAATTAAAGTCTAAATTTCATGTTTTGGGTTTTTGACACCTAACGTTACCTACATATCTCAAGATGAACTATAATTGATCGATTATTTGATTTTTTATCCGCAAGATGGCATAAAAGTTTTGCGTCGTGTATCTACATCACATTATCGGTCATTTCCTTTTGTTTAATGAGCTGTGTTTGACACTTCAGAAAGTACCGTTTTTGAAATAAAAACTTCAAAATGCTGTAACTTCGTCAATTTTTGAGATTTTTGCATGATTTTGGTGTCATTTTGTTCAGAATTTTGTCCTTTATCCTTTGGTATCAAAAACTCGATTTTGACCCCTGGCAAGATAAGGGGCCCTTTTCGACATGTCGCGTCACATATGTTGATTATTAGCAATTTGCAATCAGAAAAAGAGGATTTTTCAGGCTAATCAAAAATTGTTTCAACACGTAAAAATTTAATAAAAAATTAAACTATATCAATTCTCGTATTCTAATTTTATTGAAAACTTGGTTAAATAATTGATATTCTCCCCAATTAGTATCCGCTTTACCTTATCCTGCATTTACACATGTAAGTAATTACTTGCAAGTAGTGTATACGTATTATCAACGAAAATGTCGAAATTATAGCAAAAAGTCTTGCAAGTTGATCGTTTACACAGTCAGTTGTAAGTTCATTTTCAAAATGTTCTCGAGGCGTAAGCAAGCTATGAAAAATATATGTATCCAGTATTGCAGTGTTGTCGATATCATAAAATTACTGAAAAGAATATTTGGTTTAACAAATTTTTTTTTCAAAATGCATGAAATTAATGCTTAAAAATACTATTAAGATGCTTTGTTGTATAGATGTGTTCTTTTTTGTTTTTTATTTTTTATAAATACACAGAAAATCAGCTATAAACATTACTTTTATTTTACTAAATACTGGTTAATTGATATAAAACTCATCATCGGTAACACTGTTTCTTAACTTGTCATTTTACTTGCCGTAAGTGTCAAAAATTTACTTACAAGCATATTTTCTTGTAAGTAGAGCTGCAAGTTCGAAAATTATGCTTGTGTTAGTGAAAAAGTGTGAGTGTATTGAGTTTTTCGCACTTGCACTTGCATGTGTAAACGGCAGGTTAGTTGTAAAAATGGACGAACAAACGCTGATGAGAGATGCAGCGGCCTTGAAATCGGTATACTGATACGTTCTGTTAGTCTGATTGCACATGCCAATGTTTTTCAAAATAAAAAAACTTTTTGTGATTTGAATTTTTAATTTAATAAAACTGAACTTAAGCTTAATAATAATAATTCCTCGTTTATTAAAAAAAAAAATAAAAAATTACCAAAAGTTCAGATTTGTCCTTTTGCCCCTTAAAATGTACCTTTATTTATTTTTATAAGACCAGCACACGGGAGATGACCCCTAATTGTGTTATGAATTGTGCCAGCATTTAGGAAAAGAGATAGAATAGAGAAAATAGATGTAGAAAATGTAGAAGACTTAATTCCTTTACAAATCTGGTATCGCGCGATCTTCTGGTGTTAAGTAGACACATTAAATTTCTTAAGCTGTATAAGCAGGCTTTTTTTATTGATTGTTTTACCTTGCCGATGCTTCTGCTAACCGACGAAGAAATCGTATTAATTGCCATCGGAAGAGTTTTTAGTGACCAGAGACTATGCTTTCACCACTTAAACAGTCCAACAAAAATTGATACAGTGCCCATTTAATTCGCTGACCAGGAATTGAACCCAGGTCCTAAGTCATAGCTTGCTTAGCAGTCAACGTGCTAACCATGTAGCCAATGCCACTTTCATCTGAGTCATATGCTATCCGTCTAACTTATACCAACGAAATTCATTTAGCGGTTTTGGAGTTGTAGTGGAACAAACATCCAAAACACCCAAACATCTAAACATCTAAACTTTCACATTTATAATATTAGCAGGATATTAATTTAAAAATTGTCTACACTTTTGTTATAATATTGTTTTAATTTTTTTTTCAACTTATTTTGCACATGCCAACCCAATGTGCATTGTGGGCT
The DNA here is from genome assembly GCA_947311025.1 of Lypha dubia. Lineage (NCBI taxonomy): Eukaryota > Metazoa > Arthropoda > Insecta > Diptera > Tachinidae > Lypha > Lypha dubia. The sequence continues at coordinate 57,477,786 of OX371264.1, forward strand.
TACATGTCAAAAGCTTCATCGAACATCTCTCCACCCCCTTTTCTAATCGCTTAAGTATGTCCGTGTAGTTAAATGCATGTTTATTTTGTTTTTTTTTAAGTACAACCACCTTCGTTCGATCCAATCAAATTCAATCAAATCAATTAAATTAGTTGTTTGCATATCAAGTTTTTTGTAACATTTAACAATTTGTTTGGACACATTGTAATGTTATCACTTGTAAAATGAATTGTATCTCTTTTTCTATTTGTTGTTAACAATACAAATCCCTTGTAAAATACGAATATGAGAAATCAAATCGAATTATGCATTAATACACATTAATGTGGATACAAGATACATACGAGTAGAAGGCAAGACATTCATTGGCTTTAAGCTTTTATATATTGTAAGTGTAAACGTTTTGTTAGTGTTTTTCTCTTCTTGTTGATGTTTGAATAATATAAACGACAATAATAAGCACATATTATTAATGATCTTTTACTGCTGATCTTAGCTTTAAACACAAAAGACTGAATTAAAAATTAAATGATTAATCCACAGAGTGTTTTTGGATTTCGGTTTATTTTTTAAATATTTCAAGATTTATTCAGTTTGATCAGCGAATTATGAGAAATGAGAAATGAAAGATCTCTAGCAGACAAAGCAGCACCAATTTATGAAATTTTTCAAATGCTGAAAGCAAATTTGTAAAAAAAGCTACAGACCAAATGAAAATTTGACAGTGGATAAACAGCTTCTTCCTTTCAGGGGCCGCACAAACATTTTAACGTATATATTCCTTCCAAACCGGCTAATTACGGTTGTTGTAACAGCTCCGGTGCTGTTGCTGAAGGTAGTTCTTTCTTGTGGAAAAAACTTCCGTCTAAAATAGCTGTCGCTGAGTTGACAATCCTTTTCCGAATTGGATTCGGGTCGTTCCGGAGCGCCAGTTTGCTGTCTACAATGGAGTGTGATAATGACACAATATCTGATATAAAGAAAAAACCAATTATCATATTTTTTTACAACCAAACAAAATTTGATTTTTCTATGCTGACTCACTAAAAGAATTTATTGTCCGACCTAAACCTTTAAAAAGCTGATACATTCATAATTTTTCGGCGCTCTTTACAAGAATTAGGGGTTTAAATCTTATTTGCTATAATAAGTTGCAACAAAAATTTCGTAAAGAAATAGAAATTTTAAAAGATCTGCTGATTGGCTTTTATCATATTAATTTTTTCACACACACAGAGAAACGTTTTCTATAAAAAAAAAAACTTTTTTTCTTAATCACTGTTTTTGTACAATTTAGAATGAGCGTATATGTGTTTATGCAAATACTGAAACATACAGATTTATTTGTCCGGACCTTGTCTGCGATTTTTGTTAAATCACTGACTTCACTCACTTGCTAAGGGGCTGAAACAATTTGTTATCCGCCACATTTAATCTATCTAATCACAAAGCTGAAAGACTTGTTAACTTGGCACAGAATGGACATCACAACAACAAAAACGTACAAGCAACGACAAAACTAATATCTATCGAGTCAATCGTCCAGACACTCAAACAACTCAAACAACAACAATATTAAGCACAACCAAAAGTATTTCTCTAATTCTATTTCACTTGTAGTTTTGTTTCAAATATTGTGTTTTTGCCTCAGCCAATTTCATGCTTAAATGTGGCAAATAAATCAAAATAGCATTTCAATTAAGCTGTAAATTTATTTAAATAAAATTGGTTAAATGTTATAAATACTCCACTCGAACACAATATGACACTACCAAAATGTCTGTCCATCTATCTGTCTTGTTGTCCATTTAAAAATTTATCGATTTACATGCATGCGAATACGAGTGACTGACTAACAGACTGAGCAAGTGAGAAGCAAGTGTGCGTGTGAGTACTTTTAGGTTGGATCTGTGTGTGTGTGTGTAGCTCATTTTAAATAAAATTGCAATAAATCATTGGGTGTTGCAAAAAAAGAAATACAATAAATAATATATAGAATTAACTAAATAAATGAAAATACATACACACAAGAAAAAATAATATTAATTAAGTATCAGGCTACAGAGAGAGATCGAGATAGATAGAGAGACAGAGAAAGAAAGATATATATATAGTACGAGAATGTATTTGAAACTTATCTCTAGTCAAGATTTATTTTTCACATGCATTAATTGATATTTAAATATCGTGTTATTTATTATCGATTTATTTAATTAGGATTGAATTTAATGAGGAAATAACAAGACACGCCTACTCATTCATTCAAACGTTGCAGCAGTCGAACAAACATTGCATGGTTTGATGAATGGAGAGATGGATGGGGTGTTTTCAATATCTATTGGTAATTCGTGTTTGTTTCTTAAGTCTTTTGTTTTCATAGTCGTTTTCAACAAAATTATTCTCCCATCGCACAATAGCGTGCATTTGTATACTTTTTGAAAATTACCTACAGAGTAGAGCAGTGATTTATTGTAATTCGTGTTATTTATTGTAAACGGTGTGTCTAAAATAAAATTTTCTTAATTGTAACTCAACAAAATTGTCATAAATTAATAAATCTTTAATTTGTTTGCTTTTTTTTTTGTGTTTCTATTAAAAATCATTGAAAGCGACAAAAAATCAATTCAATTTATGACTATTGATTTCTATTTATTTGTTTACATAAGTTTTATTTCTAACATTAGATTAATAGTATTGTGCCCAGGGCAAAACTATGGCACAATAAATATTTGAAATAAATTTTAGTTTAAAAAAAATTCATACTTATGCAAAATAAATGAAAATAATTAAATGGTGCCAAGAATTTGTTTTCAATAGTATCATGATAAACGTAGCAGAACTGCCAATATATTATTATAAAAGGTCAATAATAACAAAAGTATCTATTGGACATCTTATAAATATGTGAAACTATATCGCACCCTAAATCCAATAGGGTCACAACTCAAAATTTTCCAAAACTGACTTTTTTCCATAAATTAATTCAGAGTACACATCTCTAACTACTGCAAAAATTTCTTTCACATCACTATCTACTTTAACTGGAAAAATACAGTTATGTCTATTTTTGTGTTGCTTCTGCACGAAAACAGTTTTTTGTCTCTCCTGAAAATTTTAGTATTTTGAGTTGTGACCCTTTTGTATTTAGGGTGCGATATGTCCATCACATCTAGTCTTTAAGCTGACTAAAATATAGCAACTCACAGTCAACCGTATGTTAAACTACATTTTTTTTGTTATTATGTTGACTGCATGCAGAACATTTTAGTAGAAAACTTAATGAATGATCTAAAAAACCCTTTTTGCAGACTTTCTCCAACGTTAGCGACAAAATGGTATATTTTTGATATAAATTAAACCTTTTAAAAATTTTAATCTTTTTAGAGAAATCGGGTAACAGAAATTGTAGTTCAGGTACCACAAAAGGACCAACTCGGATACAAAAGGGGCTGGTTTTAAACTTTATACATGGCTTCTGAGGGAACTGTAATTGAGCTAAAGGGAACTGTTAAATTATTGATAACAAGTTTTTACCAGAAACTTCTTACACGCTACATTTTAATGAAGCCATAAACTGTTGGTTTTCCAAACTTATTAAAAAACAAAAAGTAAAAAACACCGAAAGAACCATGTTTTCCTCATTTTACCCCTCAGAAATTACACTGTATTTTAAAGTGAAAAATTACCAAAAAAAAAAAACGGAAGTACTAATTCGCCCCGTTTGTACCAGAACAAAATTTCATCTAAACATTCAAAATTTCATAATTATAATTTTCGTAGGAATATGATTAATTGAATAATACTACTGCAAAGGATTTAATAAGAAATCTGGATTCAATAAGATACAAATTCAAATATTTTATTTTCTTATAACTGAAATCTGAGAGAAATCTTTCTGAAGAAGCTTATTTGGAAGTAAACTTTTCCTAGGATTTTTAGTGTTAAGATTTGCTAAGATGAATTTGATGAAGACGCGAAATCAAAAATAAATAGTTACACAATTCTGAATATATAATGAAATATGTTATTATAAAAAAAAATTTTATGTGTTGGACAAAAGCTGCATGCGGATATTAATTTTGCGCTAAAGTCCGTTTAATTCCAATTATTTTTAGTTAAAAGACACGACAAAATATGTAATATTTTTTCAGAACAGTGTTGTTTATTTGCGAGTATCCATGTAAAAACAACATATTAGCAACACTGTAATTTATTGCGCCAGCATGGCAAAATCTTTTGTACGCATTGCAAGACGCAACCACAAATAGTGCGAAATTCCGCATTCCGCATTTCATCACAATTCAAAAGATAACTAAAGAAAAACTCTAGGATGAGAAAAATAACTAAAAGGTGAAAAGCACTAAGTGGACATCACCCACATGATGTCGCGATAATTTACATTTATCATTAATATTGTTGAAATATTTGAATTGTGATGCAGCTATTTTCGCCAAATGCTTTCATGCATTCCACAACTTGTCATAAATAGTAGAAACGTTCAATTAATTATTTTCATATACGAATAGATATTGTTTTGTTTTTGTTATTGTTATTTTGTTATTTTGCGTATGCAAAATATGTCGTGCTTATGCATTTCTTAAATATCATTATCTACAAAAAAGACGACCATCCCTACCGGCTGTATTTGAAAAATGATACTAAAATTTTATATTTTCACGTAATTTTTACATCGTGGGTTTGAAATTAAAATTATCAATTCAAAATTTCGAGCAAAATGTAACACATATCTACATTATTGATAGAATGATCCTATTTTTGAAGACCAAAAGTTTTTTGTTTAAATTTTACTAAAAGAGTTGCTTCAAAAATGCATTTTAAAAGGCGGCTATTTCTTTTGAAAAATTAAAATATTAGGTAAAATTAGATACTAAAACTTGAACATTTTGCTAGTTAATAAAAATAACCCTTTAAGAAAATAACTGATGGTGATTCTCGCTTAAAAAGTAGAAAAACACACACTTTAAGGACATCATTTGAAAAACTGTCTAAATTATGGCGGATGTTACAAACAAAATATATTATTTTTTCTTTGTTAAAGGGTGTTACTTTCGGATGAATAATTAAACAAAGATTATTAATAGATTCTCATTTCCTTTAGATGATTTCAATTTATATTTATTTTTTCTTATCAAAAGACAAAAACGAAATTTTTATTTCAGAAAATATGTATCAATTAAAGAAGGCACAGAAATTTATTCATAAAAAATTAATTGGCGCCAAAGATTAGAACACAATAAAAAAAATTTATCAAGTCAACAGGAAAAACAAACAAGACTAATATTCACATTGGTGGCACACAATTTGTTACCTGTAACGACGGCTGTAAGTTGTTGACCACAACTATAGCGCATCCCTTTAGCAACTGCCAGCTGTTAAAAGGTTTAAATAGTCGTAGATTGATTAGAAGACCCACATCGAAGTGAACGAATTAAATTTAGCACAGACTGCTTAATTTAGTTCAACCTTTTGAATAGTTGTCAAGAAAACAAACACATTTGAAAGAGTCGTTCTACACATAACATTTTATCATTTCGAAACATACTCATAGAAGGGTGCAAATGATCTTAATGCCTTTAATTAACACCTTTTAAATGTAAAAAAAAAAAACTATGAAAACAAAAACAAAATGCGATTCAAAAAATTGTTCCTGTTGTTTTTATTTGTTCTATGGATAAAAATAAATTCAATATGTTTGCATTTCTGTAACTTTATTTGTACAGTATTGTCTTACAAATTCGAGTAGATAATAGATTCAATTGTGTTATTAGTCGCATTAAAACACAACTTGTTTGTTTTTGTTTTTGTTTTTGTTTTCGTTATTTGTTTTTTTTTTTTTTTTTTTTGGCAAAAAACGAAACTAGCAAAATATTATTGAGAAACAAAAAGTCTCCGATTACATTTTATTGTAAAATCACAAAAAAAAGAGTATTAATAAGATGAACAAAAGGTGGCTGTTTGTCTATCTGCCTGTCGGTTTTGTAGGCTAATGCAATTTATCAAATGACTACAAATTTATGTTGTGCGTTATCAGGTGTAATACGCAACAGAATATTAGATCGTTAATACTTGCAACTCGGTTTGATTACAACCTGAATGATTGCAGGCAACATCAAACAGTTAAGTTTGAATGTGCACTTTAAATCAGCAGGTATGGAAAGTATATATTTTGAAAAGTGTTTTTTTAAAGCCCGTTTCACATAAAACAATAAGCTCACGTAATATGCAAGTGTATGATAGTTTGAAAATATTGTGAATATATAAATAATAAATTTGACTAAGACTATATATCATATATAGAAACTTTTTATTTTAAGTTCAATCAAATTGTTTGAACTCATTTTTATGCATACCAAAGTGAGCACGAGCTGTATGTGGTGTACTTGTGCTCACTGCTTGAGATCGTACACCAACAGACTAAACTTGAGTTAAAGCTCACACTAGAAGTCAGCACAACATCTATGTTTGCATTTTTTGGCTAAAAATCGGACACCAAATATCACAGTCAGGCAATCGGTCCATGGAAACAGTAACTGCCGATTTCACGATTTATTGCAAATGTATTTGTACGATTGAAAAAATTATTTCGACATCTGTTACCGTGGATGAGCTGATTATTGAGGTGAAGACTCTACACTAAGAACTGAAGACATTGGCAATACCAGATGACTAAAACCAGGTAGTACAATGAGTCTACCTGCTCAGCAGCGGGAAATATATGGCCGCCAATTGCCGCTCAAAGAGTAGTCAACCTCATGGCAACTATCTCTTTAGAAACTGATGCTCAACGCATGAATTTTCTCTGCAACAAATTCTCTTTTCATTTTAATGTCAAGGAAGAAGGAAATTTCTACGTCAAGGATCATTCAGTAACCTCTCAATGCAATTCGAAATGGAACTCTCAGACATAAGTTCTTTAATCAGGATCGACGAGTCTATCTTTATCTCTTTTTCTATCAGCTACATATCTTTTCCGATGCAAGTGGGCTTAAATCTTATCATCCTTTCATCAACAGTTTGTGAACCTAGACTATCTCTAATAATTTTCCTTTTTGGATCAAAAAAATTCTAGTTTTACGGTGATATTGCCAAATAAAGTTTATATAGAAAAACAAAAACTAAAAAAATAAATGTTTTAATGAAAACAATCCCATTGTTACAATAGAATTTTATGTCTAAACAGAATTTACTACCGAGTAGTGATAAACATGATATATGTATGTACATTAACTCTTACGACTTCCGAAAGCAACGTTGCTTTGTTCTACTGTCTACATTGAAACTAAAATTTTTATATTAATTTTTGCCTTCTTCCCAGAAATATAAATAGAAACATACATATTTTTATTTTTTGTTTTTTTTTATATAATTTATTTTATTTCTTTAAATTTATTAAGAGATAAATAGTTAGAATTTAGTTTTTAAATATTTGTTTTTTTTTTCTTTATTTTATTAACATCAATACAACTTTCAATTGAAATCTAATATAATAAAATGGTTCAACCAACTTTACGTTCAATAAGTTTCAATGCAGATTTTTAACCATCGAATCTTTTAACCAACAATTATAAATTTAATTGAAAATTGTGACAAAATGATGTGACTTGACTTATTCTTACAAAAAAGAGTTTTTAAAAGATTTTGTTGTTGTTTTTTTTTGCCTTTGAAATTTTTAGATAATTACAAATATTTTTTTTTTTATTTTTTTTTTTTTTGTTTTTAAATTAATTGGTGTTTAAATAAGATACGAGTGTTATTTTCATCCGAAATAACGTGACTTTTATTATTTATAAGAATTATTATGTTTGTTATTATTATTTTAATAATTAATTTTGCCTTTGAAGATAAATTAAAAATATAAAAATTTATCTAATAAAATACAAAATTAGTGAAATAAAAGTTAAAGAGAAATACATTTTAATGCCAATTGGCGAAAGGTACTTAAGTATTATTTTTTCTTATTAAATTTTAATTTTATTAATTAATTACAAGTTTTATTAAAAATTTAGTTAATTTTAAATTTCGTTTTCGTTTCGAATGCCTTAAAAAGGCAGTCTAAAATTTTTAAGTATGTCCATGAATTTAAGGGAGAGCAAGAGTCTGTGTTGTGTATTTTTATTCAAGAGAGTATAAAAGTTTGTAAACAACAGTCTAAGAGAGATTTTCTGTTTCTTTTGAAAAGTTTTTGTAAGAGAGTGTGAGTGTGTTTTTATAATAATATATAAAAATTCGTTGGTGCAGTTAAGAATTTGGAAAAGAAATTAATTTTAAATGGAAACAAAAGGAATTTTAAAATTTTAACTAGAACAGTAAAAAAATTAACAAATTATTCTAGTGTAAAAGTTTTTAAAATTACATATTTTTATTATTTATTTGTAAAATAATTTCCAGGATATTTTTTAGTGCATTCCTCTTTTCTATTCAATTAACAATATTAAATATATAAGAAGTATTTTTTTTAAATGTTGGTTACTTTCATAAGAACTCGCCCCGATACCTCAGCTGAGGATTGCTACGATTTATATTTCTATACCGCTTAAATATCAAAATATCTTTTTGATAGGAATATAGTTGATTCACAAGTGTATAGTGGGCCCGTTTAATGCGTAACCGAAATTTTTTATTTACCTTATAAATTATAAGAATATGGCCAAGATATGTTGGCTCAAAGTTGTTAAAATTATTTCACTACGAGTATGTCGAAAGAATTACAAAAATTTTGTTTTTGTTTTTGTACGAATAAAAAAAATTGGCCATCGTGAAATTGGCGGTAAATTTTTAAAAATAAAGTTGCTGACGGAATAAAGGTTCAGATTGGGGAAATATTTGTTTGCTGTAGGGTGACTATCAAATATTTTGTGTAACATATTAATAACTACAAGACAGCTGATTTTTGAAAAAAAAATATTTATTAACAAAAAATAAATCCGATTGTGAACATGGTGTGACCACTCCCTTTGAGTGTTTTGATTCATTTTCAAAAAACAATTATTAATATCTACAAAGTTTTTGTAAGAACAACAATATTTACTTTAAGAAAAAATTTATTTAATTTTTTTAAAACATTCAAAATATATTTTTTTACCTTCTGAATTATGATGAAAAAATTTTAATAAGGAATTTAATTTTACAAACCCAATTAAAAACTCCAAATTATTCTTTCTGTATTAATACCTAAAATCAAAGAAGTGTAAATCTCGGGCAAATACAGTGCGTATCAACTTAATAATGAATTTAATTGAACTGAATAATAATTTATTCTGAAATTCGTTTTTCTATTATTCAACAAAATTAGAATGCTCAAAGCATGTAGTCCTGGTTTGATAAGTTTCTCATCATATTCTCTGCCTTAGTGAATGCATGACATGTAACGAGTACACGTCAAAGTACGACCGTCATGCAAACGAAAATAACAACAATTAAAATTTTGCTTGAAACATTATCAGTGTGGCGCAAGTTCACGATCATGGATGGTAACCGAACTTTAGTAATTGCTAAATTAACTAAATGATATTGTGCAACTGGGAAAATAAAACAGATTGTTTGTATGATTTTAGTTTGGCTTTTCTTTGCATTTTCGAAATTTAAATTTAATGCTTTCTGATTTAAAAAAACAAAGAATTATTAGTTAAAAATTAGTTTAAGCAATAACATTTACTCATAGTAGAGGCGGTAATTCTAAAGAATTTGGTTTGTCCCTAAAGTGCCCTCTAATAGTTCTTCTCTTCAAAGAAAATCAATTCCACTGAAATAATCATCTTTAGTATAATTGCCTGTTTATAGAACGCGACTCGACTGTATTAAGCGCTTTTATTTTACCGTTTTTTTCTATTTCATTTGTAGATCGCGACTGTTGACGTAACAGCTGTCAAATCATTTTCGTATGTATGTATAAGACGGCCTGGCCTGTCTCATCATTAATGTAAAACTTGAGCGAATAAAAACTAATGATCGTCCAGAAAAGATTTACAAAGGATTGATTGCTTAATTACAAGGTCTTTGCAAATCGCCAGATTTTTTTTTTTTTTTTGGGTTGTGTTTTGACCTTTAAAAATCGTCAACAACATGCTAAAGATGTGAAAAGTTGTTTACATTTTTGGCCGCCATCATGATTATTTTTGTTTCTGCAAAACACATATTTCTTTGTATTGTAGACAGTTGTTTTTGACATCACCAGCATGTTTTTACACTAACAAAATGCATGTTGAATTTTATTGTTGGACTAGTGCATAGACCTTGTAATTGGAACATGCAAAGATTTAACTGAGTTGGAGGCCGACATAAGTAGAATATGCCATATTTCGGCTGCGTACTACATATTTAAAATAAAAAAAAAAAACAATTTCTTTTTGCCTGTTTTTTAATAAAACACTTTCTGAAACACTAATGGAAAAGTTTTACTTGTCACATAAAAAAAAACGTTTCTTAATCGCTGTAGCCATTAAGAAATTAAAAGCTTCAAAAAAATTATTTCATAAAACACATTTCAGAAAGAAAATAAAATCTTTTATATGCAGATACACATATGTATTTTCGTTTGCGAAAAAAGTTACCAAAATGAGAAAAATGTATACAAACACACATTGACGAAAAAAATAGCCAATTTTGGGTTTAAGTAACCAAAACGGACCGCAATGCTGGTATGAAGGGCACTGTACACTGTCAAAATGTTTGACATCAAGCGTGTGTACGTGTGCTTGACATCAAGCATACTCAATATCTAAATATTTTGATTTTTCATCAAGCGTCGTCGGTGTGACACATACAAATGAATTTTCACTGATACAACTTTATTTCAAAATTTTTTGTTGTAAAAACAAATACATGCAAAGAAAACACAAAAAATATATTTCATATATTTATTTCATATCATACGTTAAACAAAAACAAAATGTACATTGATGATGGCTGTCGTCAATGTTTACCAGCAAAGCATACGAAAGTGTTGTTGCTTTGCTCTTGCGTGTATACAGTGAAGAACGACAAAAAAAACTAATAAGACAAAGTTGTTTGTGTATTTCGCATTGCGGTTGCTGAGTGCTGTATGAGTATATTAAAACACACAGTCTATAGCTAAGAGTATTACAAAAACAAATGAGCATGAAGAGCATAGGGCCTGGGCACCAATGCTTTAGAGAAATTAAATAAATTAACACTCTGCAGGTTTAAGGAACCACTAATGAGCTTAGATTACTTTCACACAATTGAAAAATTATCCTGGAAATATTTTATACATTTAAATTTTTGTTATTTTTTTCAATACATATGTATATATATGTATATATATACATATATGTTTATTTTTTTATAATTCATGCATGTGGTTTTTATTTTATAATTCCTTTAGTTGCTTAGATAACATACATTTTCCTTGCTTTGTAATGGTTTGTTTTTATATTAATTAATTTTAGTAATAAAATTTCAACTGCTTTGTGTCTTGTGTTTTATGCTTTTTTAATATTTCTTCTGCAATTAGCTTTCCTTATTAGTTTTTTACATTGTGTCAATAAGGAGTTCACAGCCTTTTAGCATACGTTATATTCCTTCCTTTTATATTTTGTGATTTATTTCATATTGTTGTTGTATTTATTTTTTTATATTCATACATTTTATGTTTAACAATCTACCTTAAGCATGTTTTATATAATTTTTTTATATCTATTGAACTACTTTTTATACGAATATCATAGAAATACTTTTATTATAAAAGTATTTCCAAATTTTTCTTTCAGAAAACATGTGTTTCTTTAATTTTATCAATGTGTTTTTATATATAATTTTCACTCTGTAAGTGTGTGAGTGTGTTTGTTTGTATGTTTAAATGTATGTATGTATGTATATATTGCATTATCTTTTATTTTTAGACTTTAATAATTTTCTTAAATATTTTTAATTTATTATTTTAATATTTATTAAATTTTCTTTTTTTGCATTTATGAAAGCTAACAATGTGGACGGACAAAAATAATTATGATTCTTTTTTCATTAAAAATTCTTCTGCAAGTTTTATATATTTTTTTTTTTTACATCTATTTAGAATTTTTTTTTTTTTGTAATTTTGAGTTTTTAAGTCTATGAAATTTTCTTTCATTAAATTATATTAAGAGATGATATTTTTTGTAAGAAATATTTTTAGAAAAAAAGAAAACAATTTTAAAGAGGATCTTTTTCATGTTTGGTGTAGAAGATGATCAAATGTTTAAGGCCAGCAATTACAAGTTTAACTTGCAGAAAGGAATGCAGTGAGGCTCTAAAATAAGACATTCGAAACATGTTTATTGTTGATCTAATTTCTGATACGATCTGCAAGTTTTACACATCTTTAAATTTTGTAATAAGGCAAATGCAACAAGTACGACATTATCACAACATTTGACATGTCTGCTCCTAGGCATGCAAGAAAAACGTAGCTCAGATGTGTCAATAAAATCGAATAAATTAAGAACAAAATTTCGCGGAAACTGTAATGTCCACTTAATGTGTTTGTTCTTTAAGTTTGATGTTGTAATGAATCTGCAATGGTCATTGATACACACATTGTATTTATTTAACATGATACAAACTTGCACAGGCTTTCTTAAGGCTTCACGTATGAACCAAAGTTTAGAAATCGTCTTTCTTGTCAAACAATTTTAAGTGAACCTACATTGTTTTTTTATATCATGAGAAGACCTAAAAACTAGATTCCATAACTGCAAAATGAAGAACAAAAACTTTTTATTGACTTTCAATTGTAATTCTGAGATCACTATTTTTTTCAAGTCTCTAATAGATTAAAGGATTATTTACAATATGTAGTCCCTGGCCTATATTTAAAAATATTTACTATTAAATTTTACCCACGACTTCGTTCACGCTACAAGCGACTGAACGCATAAAGTGATCGTATACCAAATTTATCGGAAAAACGAAACGTACGTGCGTTTATACAAAAACCATTGAAAATAAATATAAAGTACAAATTTAACCCGTTTGTACCCCTTAAAAAGTATCCTTTATATTAATTTTGATGACATGCTATTCACCACCAAATTTCATCTCAATCCATTAGAAGAATTTCTCAAGAGTACCAAACATTCCCTCCAAAACTTCCCGCAAAGTGTAAATCGAATTTAAAGAATATTAATTAATATTGTTGGTGTGTGAATATAGGAGTATTTCTCTTAATGGATTTGGATTTTATTTGGTAGACGGATTACAAAAAAAACAGGTGCTTTAAAAAATTGGTACGATTCGTTTTATTAATAATTTTTTTTTCAACAGTAATATGTAACGTACGTCAAGGGGGTAAAATAAAGGAAAGCTGGTAGTTTCAGCACTGTTCGACTTTGTTTTTACAATAAATTTTTTACTTAAAATACACTAAGCCTTCATTAACATATAGCGTGAACAAAGACACTTCTAAGGACTGGTTCATATATAAATTTTTTAAAAAAGTTAGTTTTGAAATTTTGTTCTAAAATTTATTTTAAATCCATTGTATTTATGAATACGTTAGTAAGATCATATTTTGAAACCTTAAGAGAATTTTTCATTTTTATAAAAGATTATTTTATAGCAAATTTTTTACTTGGCCCTGATATTAATTATCTTCTACACTCTTCTGTTTCGTGACAAAACTGGTTCGATTTGAATATGCCATCTGTTAACTTTCATAACTCGCCTTCTATCACATAAAATCAAAGTAGAAAGTTTAAAATTTGATCTGATAAAAAAATTGGATTTTATATTGAAGAATAGAAAAGGTAGTTTTTTTTAATTTCTTTTTAACTTTTACTAAAATTTTAATAAATTTTTTTAGTCTAAGATTATAAAATAAATTGGAAAAAATTTTAGTTGTTTTTTTTTAGGTTTTTCATTGTGTTTTAATATATCGACTAAGTTACTTGTTTTTTTTTTTTATTAAACTGTTAAAAGCATAAATATTAAAATGTTTTCAAACGTACATCGAATATTTTTATATATTTGCATGTATGTAAGTCTAAGAATTATTACATATGTAAGTATGTATGTATATAAGGGGTGTATATAAAAATTATATAAATATTTAAGTTTTTTTTTTTTTTTTTGTTTGATTAATTTATCTTTTTAATAATTTGAAGGATTTTCGTTTTGAAAAAAATTAAAATAGAAAGGCTTTAAAATTCGGTACTAGAATTAAGTTTCTTTGATCTTTATTAATTAATTCCTAAAATATATACAACAAGTTTTAGGCTTAAATGTTTTTTTTTTATTTTTTCTTTTGTTTATTTATATTTTAGTGAATAATGAAGGCTTAAGTTTTAGTTGAATAAAATCTTTAAATCTTAATTGTTTGTTTTTAAACTTTTATACTCGTATATAGAATGCTTAATTCGAAATGATTTTCCGTTTATTTCTTAATATAAAATATTTATTTCAATATCAGTTTTTCTTAGTATTTCTTTTTTTGCTTTAAATTCATTAACATTTTCTGAATTTGTTTTTAAATTAACAAGAGTTGTTTTTCTGGCTTTCTTTCTGTTGCTAATTGTTAATTAATAAATTTTAGTAAAAAGTGCTAAGATGATGAAATGTTTGTTGTTTGTATGTATATTTTTTTGTTGATTCAATGTCCAACTTTATGAAATAGTTAACAAAACTTTTATTAATTATGACTATATTGCTTCTGCATGACAAGAGATTAAAATTTACACTCTTTTTGTACCAAATTATTTTGGAATCACAAAGTATACGTTTTTCATCTTATCAATAGTTACAGAGATATTGAAGAAATTATGCTAAAGAATTTACCCAACATTTTTTAATTTGTGCTTTCTAAAAATTCATAACAGCTCAACCAAAATCAGAACGTTGGCAGCACTGTGCGTCGTAAGAAATCAAACACATACTAATTTTCTTCTCTGATTAAAAATGTTGCCCTTTCGATGGCTAACAATTTTTGCAGTTTGCCTTTAAAAAGTGGTACATTTTTCATTGCCACAATAGTTCAAAGCATTTGAGGACATTAATGTACGAGAATACTTAACCGTTCACTGTTTCCAAGATGTAAAAAAGGGCAGTACCTCATCCCGAATTGATAGTAGAGGGTCAAACGTGTTGCTTATTTTGCCATTTGTAGGTGCAACATATTTAGAATGGAACGTAATCCCTTTTTTTGAATTTTACATTAATGTGTAGAATTGAACACGAATATGAAAGTAATGTAGCGTATATGTAACCCTTTTGTCAAAAAAGAAAACGCCATAACCCCAGAAAAAAATGGATGAAGAAGTTCACAGAGTTTGTTAATTTCATAACTTCTCAATCATTACAAGAATTAAATTCATATTTAACGCGTTCCTTAATTGGAATAAATTCGTTTTTACTCAAAGTATATCAATATCAAGTACATACAATGAATATACAAAATGAAATTGAGAGTTTGAATTTGAAATTGAGAAAATTCCAAATTTTAATGAAAAATGGTGTAGTGGAAAATTTATTTTTGTATAAAATACTGCTTTAAGTGTCAACTTAATTAAATATATTTTTTTCTACTTCGTAGTTTTATGAAGTTTTTTAAATATCGCCAAAACTTCTTAAAATATTAAACTACGAATTAAAGCGATTTAATATCCATTTTTGAAGCTTCTTTTTTAAAACGTAATCAGAACGGTTGGATCGCGAATCATATCCTCATTACAGTTTTTAATCTAATGTTTGATAACGAGCGTTAAATTCCAATTAAAAAAGTAATACTATAAGCTATATTCACAAATATATCGCAAGTTATTTATGAGCACATTCAGTATGTGATTACCAAAGTTGTATTTTAAGAAATTACAGGATTCAGACGAAAATACTTTAGTTGCCAAATGCAGACTCTCGAAGGATTTTCAAAACACGTTTCACGTTTGTTTTTAATATTAAAAATATTTCAGTTTAATTTCGTTTCTAACCAAAAATGAATATCATGCACGCTGTCATTTGTATTTGCCAATTCTAGGAATTTCTTCATTGATTAACTTTTATTTTGGAAGCGATAGTTTTTATTTTGCTTGAAATAACACACAGCATTCGGAAAACAGTTAATAATGAAATATATTTAACAAATTGTTTAAAATTAAAATATATGTAATAAAAATCTGTTAAGTAGTATTTTTGGCTCTTTTCAAAAATAATTGAACAATTGGTTTGATTAGAAAGTTTAAATAAAAACCACTCAGTTTTTTTCTTATGATGTCCATAAAAATTTTCTACTTAAATCATTTGTGCAAATTTTAAAAACAACAACATAATCTAACACAACTTACAGCTTTCATTAATACAGTTTAATTTTAAAGTTGCAATAAAAATTTTGAAAACTTTCTTTGATGAATAAATTGAAGAAAAAGATCTAGCTATCTAATATTCATATTAAATTAAAAACAGAAATGTTTATAACTTTTAAAAAGGCCTTAATTCTCGATTTAGTTTAATACTTGAATAAATAAAATGAAAAAAAAACAACAATGAAAATGTATTAAATTAATGATTAGCTTAATTCGAATAGTACATATTAATAATTAAATTTTGTTAGACTTTCATTAGAAGTAATTATTATAAATGATAACAATTTGAATTTGTTTCAGTAGTAAGTAATTAGTTTTCAATAGTAATGCAGACGTACGTTTAAGTTTGAATATATTTTTATATAATAGCAGTTAATAGTAATTAATATTTTCACTCATTTCTTTGAAGTAAAGCTTTTATGTATTTAATATTTTTTGTTTTTCTCTTTTCTCATAATTTCAAAATTTCAATAAATAAATATGAAATTTCATTAGCTAAGTTATAAATAGTTAAAGTCGTACTTGTAGTAATAATTATAATAGTTATAATAATTATAATAATAGTAATAGTAGTAGAAAAACTAGGAAGAGGATGTGTTGTGGCTAGGAATAAATTCAAAGTTTTACATTCTATATATGTACATATAAGTAGTACTATTTAAGTATTTATGTATGTATTTATGTATGTTTGTTTGTTTTGTTAGTATGTATATATAATATCATGTACATTTGATCTAATTTAATTTCAATAAAATAGTTTTAGTTTAAATCATGATTGTTGTTTGTAAGTAATGTCATTGCTGACAAGCTCGTTAGAGTCCTTAAGAATTGTATCACTTGTGGGGCAAAAAAAAAAACGAAGAAATTTTAATTAATTCGATAAAGAAAAAAGAAACTTATTATTGTATGTAATGCTTACCTCCTTGCGATTGGGCAAACAATTTCCAATTGTCCTTGATACTGCAAGTTTTGAAGGTACTCCTCCCTGCGTTGGTGCACCAGCCTCTCTTTTTCGGCTCGTTCTTTCTGCAGTCTAAAGTAAAACAATTCAATTTTTAATATGTTTTCAACTTTTTTAACAAACTATTAACTTATTTTTGTAATTGAACTTAAAAGAAACCAAAGAGCTACAATTTGAAATCTTGTTCACATTCGTAGTACTTTTCTCTTACCAAAGTTGTTAAATTTCCATCCCAAATGCTTGCATTTTAAATTAAATTTTTAAT
Organism: Lypha dubia; assembly: GCA_947311025.1. NCBI lineage: Eukaryota > Metazoa > Arthropoda > Insecta > Diptera > Tachinidae > Lypha > Lypha dubia. The sequence continues at coordinate 57,495,322 of OX371264.1, forward strand.
AAATTGTCAGCTCTCATATTATTGATATTATTTAGGATTTAATTTAAAGTCTTTAGTCGCATAAAATTGTTAGTTTAACCCAAAAAATTTTTATAAAAAAGATATTTTGTGGACCCTATTGAAGTCTCAGTAGTTTTACACGAACACTGGCATATCATGTTCGAAGCCTTAACAATTTATTTATTTAAGTCTACAATACATGATTTTATTTGAAACAAATATATAAAAATTGTATTTGGACAAAATATCTGCAAAATTTACACGATTGAGCAACAAAAACAAAAATCAGTTACGTCCCAATTATGATTCACAAACAAAACCGGATAAAGTTGTGAAATTCTTATTATGGATTCTAACTCGATTTGCTATAGTTGTTAGATATTTTAAATTTTATTTTTTTGTTGCGGGTTAGCAATATCTAAATATATAACCCGCAAATAAATAGAATTTAAAACATAAATACTTGAGTACGTGCTCAAATAAATGTAAAATTTTGTAAAGTTGTTAGAAATATTATAATATATAAAACAAATTTGTTGAGAATCATAATAAAAAGGATTGGGTTGTAATAATGACAACTATGATTCACCAAAAAATAAATATTTTCTCCATGATCTTGGCTTGGCGACTTTTATATAATTAATGGAAGCCTTTAGAAATTTCGATCGATATCAGATACTGTAATTTGGACTCTAATTATTCTAACAAAAATTATTTTGATGCATACAATTTAAAGGCATAATTAAATACAAATCACCAGTTGTCCCAACTTTAATCTAGGGCTACTTAATAATTGCTAAAATAAATTTAAATAACTACTTACTTAATGCGCGATTGTCGCATAAACTGTTGAATTTTTCTGGCTGCTTGATTTTGTGTAGATTGTGAATAAGTACGTCTGCAAAAAAAAAAAAAAAAAAAAAAAAATACGGAAAGTTTCGTTAAAGAATAAAAAAAAAATCAATAGATGAGAACACTTTGTTTCAGCACTTACTTTAGTGGTCCCGAAGGACTTGTTTCTTTAGGTGTAGCACACATGTGTGGTGAACTATCAGTATCCTGTTTATTAAAATTATCAAAAAAGCTTGACAAGCACTGAGAATTCGTGCTATCCTGGCTGTCGGTACTGTGCAAACCAGCCAAACCAGAATTTTTGGATTTCTTAAAACGTTTATTGCGACAATACGAACGATAACCATGTTGTATGACTAGAGCAGCATTTGTCATTTGGCGATAATAAGCAAACTGTTTGTAGCGTCTATAATAATTTTGTATAACAATTGCAGCTGTGCGTTCTTTGTTTTGCTCTTCGAGCTTTTGCCGTCCCTTATAGGAACGATAGGCTTTTTGTATACATTTGGCAGCCTCATAGAGTTCACGTTGTTCAGTATCTGCAACATGAAAAGCGTTCATATGACAAACTAGTTTTAATTAATATACTCGTATAATTTTTTAAATTAACCTGTCAATGTTAACTTGGAAAAATCCGCCTCAAATGGATACTGGGTGTTACTGGAGGCATGCAAAAATTCTGTTAGCTGTTTTGTAGATGGTGGTGGACTCGGTGAAGAAACGGAAGGATCATGACCCAATATTGAATAACTGGCAGGCGATTGTAAAGGTCCTGAACTGGCAGGACTTAAGCTTGAGCAGGGTGTGCTGACCTCGTGATAACGATAATTATGATCATTGAAATCAAAATTAAATTCATTATCGAAATGAGCATTGGGCAATGAATCTAAAAGAGGATCCATAAAACTATCATTTAAAGCTGTCGATTCCGAGTTTAAAGTTTCTGTCATGGGACTACCCAAGATCATCATTTCATCAGCTTCATTCTTAAAAAAGCAAACAAAATTTTCAGTAATTCAATGTTGTTGTTTTATCTTTTTTTTTTTTTTTTGTTAATCATACAAATATTCACAATATTTACCTTAATACGTTCCGGCATAGCCGCTATGATATGTTCGGCTAATGTTAATACTTTAGCATCCGAGTCCCCTAAAAGAAGTGTTTAAAAAAAAAAGAGAATTTAAAATATAAATTATTGTAATTTTCGGCTTTAAAATATTATAACAACAATTTTACAATTTAATACATCAAAAAATACACAGAATTTATAACATGAAACTACATTTAACGTTTTTATTGTAATAAAGTTTTATTTTTTTTTTTTTAATTTGTATTAAAATTTCTTTGACAATTATAAATGGGATTAAAATGTATTTTACATGAAAACAACAAGCTGATGATTAGAGAAACCATAAATATGCGATTGTATGTATTTTGCCTGCGCGTTTGATGTAGACCGAAATAAAATATTTTCACGTTTTAGAACTTTTTAAGAATTTTTGGCATACATTTTTAGTGCATATTTATGCATATTTTCTCCGTTTGTAGCATAATTTTGCACAATTCATTGCACTACACCGCATATGTAGAAAATAGTTGTTAACATTTTGTAGCATATTTACTTATTTTTCTTGCATATTTTGATTTTTTTAAATGTTAACTTTTACTATTATGAAACAAATTATTTAACAGTAATTTTTCAAATTTAGAAATTTTTTTTCTCAAAACTGTATACATTTATTTTATTTATTCTGATTTTAATAACAGCTTTAATAATTTTGAATTCATTTTCCAATTTTAGAGATGTATTTTTAGTGCAAATCGATAGCTTAATATATATAGAAAGGTCGTATCTCAACTTTTAGCTACTTTACAGGAGAAGCAAAAAACTCAATAAAATCTGAAAAAACAATAAACATTTTTTTTTTCTGAAACAGATTTTTATTAAAACAGCCAACAAATTTTTTTTATTTTTTTTTAAATGAGTTAGGGTTTTTTTAATTACTGTAAATCTGTTATTCGTCAACATATGAAACAGGTGTATTTGAGTGTTGTCTACCAGAACATGTAAAAAAACCGATTTTGAAAAAAAAAAGCGAGATACGACCTTTCTATATTAAGCCATCGATATATTTGCATATTTTACTCTTTCCAGCATAAATTACACTTTAGAGATGTTTTTGTGCTTATTTCTGGCTATAACGCATATTTAGGTTAATTTATTTTTACTTTTTGTGGTATATTTGGGTGTTTTCCCACATATTTTTAAATCTCAATCGTGTCTGTCATGAGTTTCACATCCGTGTGAAAGTGAATCTTTTCCGAATATTTTGGTGTCCTGACATTCACTTCCGAACAATTTTTTCGTTTTACTTTCGATTGCACTAAGCTGTGTGAAAGCAAATAGAATCTCATTTTTTACACAATAAAACTAATTTAATTTGAAAAAAAATATATTTTGAACTTAAGTTTGATATCTTATCTTTATCGGAAATAAAAACCAATATATGTTTGATAATAACACATGGAAAAGGAGATTTAAAAAAATTCCCACATTAGCCACCAATCGAGCAAAAATCTTCTATTTTGTGATTCGGAAATTTCCATTCTAATTGAAAACGTTCGGAACTCATAACAGACACGAATATTCGTTTTTACCAAAAAAAATAATGTTTAATGTTTTGGGATCGCAAATTGCCCCGTATTTAAACATTTTTCTTTAACAATTTTAAATTTACTGTGATTAATTTCTCTCAAATTTTCTAAGAAATGTCTCCATACTTTCTTAAATTATTCAGAATTTATTTTCAGATTCAAGTCTATTTTAGTGCATAATTTTTTTACTCACGAGTTTTCGCTTATTTAGAGATCACGGAAAATTCAAGAAGAGAATATTCGACTTTAGCGAATTTTTATAATTGTTTAGAGATTTTGCTGATTTATGTGAATAAACATGAAAAACATATGCAATGTAATAGAAAAATTAATTGGTTAATTTTGACTCCAATGGCCATAAGAAGCCAAAATTATACTTCGTAATGTCAGATATTATGAAAATTTCAAACAAAAGGAGGTATGTATGTCTATGCCATTCTAACAGCAAAATTTTTGTAATTTATTTTAAATTTTTTCTTAAATTTCTTCTAAATAATTAATTCGCATAAAACACAATTTTAAAGCATATTTCCGGTTTCCCTTCTGTTGATTTTGCTGCGTATTAAATTCATTATTTTTTCCCAGGTTGCCCGTCCTACAGTAGCAACCTTTATAACGCTTAATGTGAAAAATAATGAAAATAATAGTCTGCATAACAAAATAAACCAGATGATTTAAGCTTTTTTTTTATTAACAACAAACAAAAAAAGGACTAAGAATTAACAATAAAAAACCATAAAACAGATATCTAACATCAATATGTATAAACAATTATTTAGACATTTGAATAAACTAAACAGCTGTATTTTTTTTTTTTTTGTTAATATTTACACTTTCAATACATATTTGCGCGTATGGATGTAATTTAATGTGAAGAATATGTAACACAACTCAATGTACTGAATGCATTATGATATAAACTAAAAGAGAAAAAAAAAAAAATTCAGTAAAACTTCAAAACAAAATTAACAACAAAAATCACATCAAAAATCATACAACACAAATGTATAGAATTAGATTTATTTTACAATCTTTAGTGAACACCCATATTGCTTTCTTTTAAACAACAAAAAGGAGTTTAATAAATTGATTATTTTTTTTTAATGGAAATTAAAGTTTTTAAAATGTTACACAGTGATTTTAAACTATCAGTTTATCATTTCTTTCTTAGAAATTTACGATACTGAAAAAAATATTTTTCTTTTCATTAAAATTTTCTTGCCGTAAGACGCCACTATTTTTTCACGTTATTTCAAATATTTGCATATTTTTAATGGAGGTTTTTTAAAATGTACATTTTTAGAACAAGTACTTTTTTTTGAAAATAAAAGTCCTTCTTCAAAAGTACATTGTTTAAAAGGCATTGTTTGAAATAAATTTATTTTTTAAAATATTTGTTGTTGCATCATATTTTTTAAAAAGTTCTTCATTTAATAAAATTATTATTTAAGATATTCTTTAAGTTTTATGATTAATTTTTTTTTTTAATTTATTTCTTGATGGTTAAGCAACGTGTCTGTATGCATATCATTGGTGCTTTGCCAAACTTAGCTTATCTTATGAACAGACTTTCAAAAATCATCTGAGAATTTAAAATGATTTTTGAAATGTATAAATAAAACAAGCGTAGAAGACTTGGAAAATTATACAAAACCCAACAATTTTATTTTTCTACATATTTATACAATTAGAAATTATTTGTTAAGTTTTTTTTTTTAAATCGTTATTAGCAGCATTACATTTAACAAAAGGAATTACATCTGGCCAATAATAATAATAATAATACAAAGAACAAAAGAAGAGGATCTTTATTTAAATTGTTGTTTCTTGTTCGTCTTTAAAATGTAATTTTCTTTAAAAAAAACTTCACTAAAACGGTACTTATTATTAAAGATGCATAATTTCTAATTTTTTTTTTAAGTCTTCCAGTATGTGTATTATTATGACAGCTGATAAAATAAAGAGATGTATTGATAAATAATTTTAATGGTTAGTAGGTCTACTTTCTTTTTTATCTTCTAATAAAGTTTTTCAGTGCAGTCTGACTTTTTTTAGTGATGTTCATAAATAATTGTTTTCCAATTTCTTCATTAGGACGTTTTGTGTTTTAGGTAACGATATGCTGCTATCTGCTTTTGTTGCGTTTTAATTTAATTGTAATGTTTTAATCGCTAATCCTTCTCACTGTATTCTGGCCTATTAGAGGACTGTTATAATGGAGTGAAATAAATTTTCTTTTAAAACAGTTTAATATTTTGAGAAAAGTTAAACTAACGGCCTGCACTAAATCAATAAATAAAATTTTTGATTAGATGGTCGCAAATCAGTTGATTTGCGTTTACAATTCCAGTATCACCAATCGGTCGACATCGTGGGCCAGCCCATAAATATGCTCGTATTAATTTTCTAAAACTATTATATATCTATGATTTCTCATTTGAATGTTATTGAATGGAATAAATTATTAAATCTGATTTTTAAAAAATCTCTGTGCAATTAAGATAATAAGAAACTTTTTCTAGTGTTATTTTTTTAATAAATCAAATATATTAACATCAAATGACACATAACTTATGAAAAAAAATATTAAAATAACTTTAAAAAGAGCACATACGAAATAATGAGCTCATTTTTTCCTATACAGTTTTTATTTGTGAAACGTGTAGATATGAGCTCCTGTGAAGTTTGATCATTCCTATTCATAATGAAAATCGAAAACATAACAGCTGTTTGGAAGTACAAAAGAGTGTTCGTCGATTCACAAAATAAAAATTAAGTAAATAAATTTATGAGTTTGTGTGGATTATTAGTAATTTCCAATCAGTGATGAGGAATTTCGTACTAACCAAAATTGTTTCAAAATGTGAAAATAGAATAAAAATTAATTAAATTAATTCGCGTATTCTATTTCTGTTGCAAACTTGGTTAAATAGTTGATATTCATCCCAATTAGTATTCACTTTACGAAAATTGTAAAGATGGACAATTAAGTGCTGATGAGAGGTGTAGCGGCCTTGAAACTGATTGTATATAAATAATAATGTTTTTCAACATAAAAAAAAACTCTTAGTAATTTGAATTTTCATTAATTCAATAAAACTGAACTTGAGCCTGATAATATTACTTTTCATATGTTACATCAATATAAATTCAAATAATAATTACGTTTATTCGTAATAATATAAAAATGTAAATAAATTTGTTATTTCTAAAAAAATAGGCTAAATAATACAACCATTATTTAAATTAAATTAAACTAGACAACGATTTAGTCGAAAAATTTGTGTTTCCTTGTTCAAGATTTGTATAAAAAACAGGTTTTAGTATTAAATCTAAATTAAAATCACACTTTTATTTCAAAGTGCTGGATAATATTATTTTCTCGGTGAACACATACATGGAAGTAGTGAATTTAGAATAATTAACAAAAAAATCTTACGATTATCATTTGTTCCGATCGATGGGACATACATACATACGAGTACGTACATACCTACCCCGTCTTAGCAAGAACTTTGACAAATTGATTGTATATAAATATAGAAAAAGTAGTGGCTAGGGGCCAATCACATATCGACCCTATTTTGAAATAGAGTCACAACTCAAATAATTTCCTCTTATAGCAAATGACTTGTCTCTGATTATAAAAAAAGGACTGAATCTTTTTTTCTACTTCCAAGATAACTTTTTTAAATTATTTCATTATGAATTGGTTTGAATATGAGAAGGTGTATGTAAATGTGTATGCAAGTGTTAGTATTTTAAATAAAAAGCCGACAACATTACAAATAAATTAAAAAAGAAAATATCGCAAATTTTTACACATGGATGTTATTTTTTTTGATGTCAAGAATTTACAATATAACAAGAATATACTATATTTTTTAATATTCCATAATATTAGTTGTTATTATTATTATTAGTAGTAGTAGCAGTAATAGTAGAAGTAAGTAGTAGTGGTAGTAGAATGTAGTAAGTAGATTATGATGATTTTTATTTAACTGACCTACAACAGCATCAATATTTTTATTTGGTATAGTTACATCGTCATTACAACCATCATTATCAATCGTCAATGTATCATCATCGTTATTTTTGTCTGGCAAAGGACTTGAATCACCAGTTGATACTTCGCCTAATTTTGTTAATATTTTTTTTTTTTTTTAACACACATTTTTGGTTTTTGTTTCGGTTTAAGAAATAAAATCAAACGTATTTAAATAAATTGAAACGAAAAGTAAAACAAATAAAGTTTAGTATGTTTTTTTTTTTTGTAGAATTAAAGGAAACATTTTTAAATTAAATAAAAGAACAAACAAAAATTAGGATTTTAAAAATGCAGTGATTGAAAAATGGGGAAAGGGATAAGAAAATTTATATAATTTTGTTTTTTTTTTCTTTGACTGCTTGTTTTTCGTTATTTTTACACACTTACATAAAGCAAAATCCATTTTTCGTAACGGTGACAAAAGTGAATTCGTTGTATTTGTTGCAACGCCAATAACATCCAGTGGCGACTCAATAGAATTGCTAAAATTGTCATGTGCGTCAAGACTTAATATGTAAAATGAAATTTCGAAAATATTGCTTCTATATGCCAATTTTTTATTGTTTCTTACCTGTGTAATCGTGTTATATCTTTAAATGATTTCATCGGTTTCGTTCTAATATCCATGCTGATGCCGCTATCAATTGATGAACGTTTTGAAAATCGACTACTATTTGGTGGACTTTGATTGCTGGAAATAGAAAAAAAATACTATTAAAATCTAGGTGACCCGGAAAACGTTCTTATGTCATATAAATTTTCAGTCGTTTCGAGCATAAAAAATTCGGGGTGGATCATCCTTAAAAGTTATGGGATTGCAAAATAGATTTTGACCGATTCTTAGACCTACTCATATCATAAAAATCTGTCAATCCGTTTCGTAGGAGATGAATTACAAATGCTATAGTCTTGTGAAAATTGCAAAAAATGGAATAAATCCATATTTTATCGGGCATTTTATGCAATTTTCACCTTTTTCGAAATTAGGCCAAAAAAATATTTTTTGGTTTTTCTATTCTTTTACTGGGAATCGATGTTACTACACAAATCAATAATTCACACCAAATATTAGAGCTCTGTGACTATTTGTAAGCAGAAAATCGATCAAATATGTATTTATGGCATTTTATGCAAATTTCATATATTTGTGCAAAAATACTGTAATTCTCAGTGGGAGTGTGTAAAAGTAGTTGAGTTGGAAATCTTTTAAAGTGCAGTAAAGATCTGCTGATAGATTAGCTAATGCATAAAGTAAATTAAGAGTTTAATCAGATTTCGTTCATTTTGTATTTAAATTTTACAGTTTTAAAATACTTCCACTTCTTCGCAAAGTTTTCATTTATAAACAATCGGATCTTGTTTCCTAAAGGTTTCCTAAATTACTCCTTTTTCAATTTCTTTTCAGGAAAATTTTTCATTTTCTGAAAAAACATTTTACGAATGAAACTTATTTTCGATCAGAATTATGTTCCATTTATATTTTGCGTCTTCAAACAATGAAAAGCGAAATAATTTTAGGAAAAGAAACAATTTTTGAAATTCTCAAACTGTAAATTAATTTATTTCGAAAATCTGTTCGTTTTTTGGAAAACCAAAAGACGTACCGAACGGAACCGAACTAAGCGACATGGCTGATTTTGATAGTTTTGAAATAATCTCCGTAAATTGTGTGTGGACGGATTAAACTTGAGATGCAGCTTATTTTTGGAACCGATAGATGGCGCTGTTGTAGATGCATAAAATTTTAAAGTGATGGGTATTTCTAAAGGGATCTTGGCCTATCAGTGTCTCCATTTTACTCAGCTAATCACACGATTTTTTATAAATATAATTACTCCAATAATTTTAGTTGTGTTTGTTGTAATTGTATAATCCGTTTCAGAACAATGTAGACCACTGTGTACCGATGCAAAGTATTATTAAAATTTCTTTTTTTTACTTTCTGATCTGATTTTGTAATATTAAAAGTTTACTTTAATATTTATTCGAATAATCAAAACATTTTAAAAATCTTCGGATAATCGAAACAAGAGCAAAATCATCTAATATTATTCTTATGTTTTTTTGTTAGGTGTATGCGTTATCCACTAATGAAATACATTGTGTTAGAACAACAGGTTAGATAAGATATATTCCTCGTTTTGTTAATCTTAGAACAGTGTTGTCAGCGCTTCTGGTGGAACGGTATCAACCGCTGCAAGTGCTACGCATTAATCGCCTAAACAGTTCAATAACAATTAATACAATACCGCATTAATGTACTTATATTAGAGATATTTATGACGTTGATTGATTGGCCCTGACCAAGGATCGAACCTACTTCAGTCAACACCACCACCAATTCGCTCCACTCCAATGGAAATCTTAATATTCTCCGGAAGTGCTTAATTGTACGATGTTGCGCTCTTATAAAATTAAATGCTTTTATCATAGAAGTTCCAGTCTATCTATATTAGCTCTATTTGCAAATCAATTTTGCCAAATAAAACATTTGAAAACACTTTAAGGCGATATTTTAAATGAATTTTCACTTGCCTCGCTACAGCAACTGGCCTTAAAAAGACACCATCATGACTGCGCTGCAAATCAGTAGACTCGAAAATGGCAAATGGTGGATGATCTTCGCTTTCTTCGTTGCTTAGCTTTAAGAAAAACAAAAAACAATAAATTTTTTAGTATAAATATTTTAAAAGTAATCTCTTAACTTACTGAATATTTGTTAAGATTAATTGACAAACTAGTTAAGGAACCTCTGTTTTGTTTGCGTTGGCGTTCATGCTCCAAACGATAAATTTGGGCGACAATATTTTTGTGTCTAAAGAAAGTTTTCACACAAATTTACAATGAAAACCAATGAATAATATTAAATTAAAGCCAATTACCCCTTTTTATGAGCCACATCCAATGGAGTTTGTCGAGCATGATTTTTTATCTTTAAAGCATTTTGATTCCATTTATACAGCAGAACAGTGGTGTCCAAATGGCCGCGAGAACAAGCCCAAGTCTTAAGAGCGATACATTAGATTAAGTATTATATTAATATCTTGTAAAATTACTTACCAAAGGCGTATAGCCGTGAGAATCTTGGCTGAAAGCATCTATTTCGGTTTCCAAAATTATGTGAGGATTATCGCTGCGCCAATTAAGTAGGGCGCAAACTAGTTTGTTGTAACCCAAGGCAGCTGCTAAATGTAACAGTGTCATGCCTTTATAGCCCGAATTCCAATTACTGCTGCTAGAAGTGGCACTCTGCCAGGACATCTTCATCAATTGATGACAATAGCCGACCAACTTTTCTTCCAGGTTGCCTTGAAGGGAAAATATTTGCTGTGTTGCGGAGACAGTCACAGATTCGCCTTTGGTTTGCATTATTTCTTCGATTGTAGTGAGACGATTGTATAGTGAAAACTTGTAAAGGCAATCGTTGGTGTTGGCATCAAAGGGAGCTTCTTGACAGGACATCATTTTGTATTCAAACATTACCGAGTCTGATATGACAAAACCATCACATGAGACCTGTAAAGTCGCATAGCCCACCTCATGTGATGGACAGTAGCAGCGCAATACACCTTCTTGCACTAGAACTGTAGGTACCGGATGTGAATCGAATAATACCGTATAGTGCGCATCAGGGGTCCAAGGACCAGCTACTAAAACTTTTACACCACCCTCCGGGTATGACCAGTCGGGACTAAAATCACATATTTTCAAAACTTTTTTTTCACAACTCAATGCAGACGCTGAGTCACTTTCATATTGGGAAATATGACGTAAATTTTGGCATGACGAATTTATAATTAAAGATTCGTTTGTTGCAACTCCAGAAACAGCCTGTTCGAGAGCAGTATTTGTAAGAGCCTGTTTATCATCCAAATCTAGTTCGGGAAACTCGACTAACATATCGAAAGCATCTAAATTGGCAAACACATCATCGGTATCCTCATCATCAGCCTCGGCTCCTCCCGAGATTTCAGGATCTGGTTCACATTGTACATTCTGTACAATAGTAGTACTAACAGCAGTTGGAGCTCCCGAATTCATAAAGTCCAATGATGTCAGAATAGTACCTTCTCCTGGCATATTGGCAATCAATGTTCTCTGTATGTCATCATGTGATAAATCCAACGTTTCATTAAAAAAACCCAATGTATCGTGTAATCCGGAAGATATTTGCGATTGTTGTGGGTGTGAGTGCACTTGCACTTGATTGCTTTCGTGATGGGTTTGTTCTAAATTATCAAAACAAATTGCTGAGGAAGTCGAAGTTGGGGTTGCACGATTACGTTGTAAATTATCTGTGTTGTTATTGCTGTTGCTGCTGCTGTTCTGGCTATTTGTATTTAAGGGTTGTTGCTGTGGATTCTTATTATTGCAATTGGAAGCATCTGAGGATGATGTTGCACAACCAGTGGTATTTTTATTATTTATGTTACAATTGTTGTACTCATCTAATTGATTGTTACTGTTGCTACTATCATTATTATTGATGTTGGAAGTGTTTATGTTTGAATCGTTGTTATTAGAAGACATCTGAAATGAGGAGAGAATGGGTAAAAAGTATGAATGATATTTAAAAATGTAAATATGTATGTATGTACATATATTTTTAAGATGAAGAACAAAATGTTCATAATCCAAATAAAAAAGAAAATTCCAATAAAATTTAAGCTTCAAAAATTTATATTTTCTCTTTTTTACCCACCTTGGTCTAATGTTTTGCTAATTGGCAAGTCAAATCTTGTCCGATTTGGAATAAAATTGTTATTATTTTAGAGAAAAAATTTGTTAAAAAAGCAAATCTCAGCCAAAAGTCATACAATCAAAAACTGTATGCCACCTGGAGGCCTATACTTTAAATATTTCCAAAAATATTATTTGCAACAGGCGTAATATTGAAAAATAAAATAAATACAATTTTTATTGCGAAAAAAAGTTTTTTCAAATCGTACCATATTTTACTTTCGCATTAGGAAAATAATTGAAAACAAGCAGTCCTGATTATTTTAATTTTTCCAAAATCATCGATTTTGCGGCTTTAGATAAACAAAACGTTTTATTACGTTATTCCACAAGAACAAATTCTGTAGATCCTGTTTGTTAAATGCCAAAGAGGGAGACGTCAGTAATTCAATAATTCAATAATTTTTATTGAAAAGTCAAATTTTTTGATATTTAAAAATTTCTTATATTTTATCTTTTTAGGAGTTTCTTATAAAAAAAAACTATTTTTAAAATTACCAGCATAATTTACTACCAAAAAAAACCTCAAAATTAAACCCAAAAGCAAACCAGAACACGAATTCACTTAAAAATTAATAAAATCTACCAGTTTTGATATGGTCACATCAAAATTGCCGGCATGGTGGCAACGCTGTGTGTGTAGTGTACAAAATATTTATGTATGCATGTGTGTATGTATTCACTCACCTCTACATTTTCAATATTAATGTTGTTCTTGTTATTGCAGTTGCTGTTGGCTATCGCTGGAGATGTAGATTTTTGATTTACATCCATAAATGTTTGCGAAGATGAGGGCAACGACGATGACGAAATCGAAGATGCTGCATCGGATATTGAATCCGAAGGTGAAATTATTAAATGATTTTGTTGTTGTTTGTTTTGGGATTGAGGTGAACGCTGATGTTCTGGTGACATACACATGGGTTCAACAGTTGAGGTGGCTGCTACAACGTCATTAGATGTTGATTGTTGTTGCTGCTGTTTCTGAATTTGCAATTTATAATATTGTTCTTGTGGTAAAGAATGTTTTTGTTGGTTTGCGGTGTGAGAATTTAATGAATTATTGTTATTACTGTTTTTGGAAGCATTTAATTGCTGTTGATTGTAATTATTGAATTTTGTTATTGCTGTATTATTATTATTTATGACATTTAAATCATTTTCTTGATGATGATGGTGATGTTGATGATGATGATGCTGCTGCTGCTGTTGATGAGGTGTTGACATCAATTGTGCTGTAGTTGTCGTTGTTACAATATTAGAAATTGCTGCTGGTATCGAAGATGTTGTTGTTATTGTTTGATTTGAATGTGAATTCTGGTTTGTGGTATTGTGGCTACCGTTGCCATTGCTGTTGTTGTTGCTTGTGATATTTGTGTTGTGGTTAATTTTATTATTTGTATTAGAATTCGTTGTACTCATCGCCTGATTCTGATTCTGTTGTTGTTGATGAGTGTGATGAGAGTGAGTTTGTGTATTTAACAAATCATCAGCAATTTCGCCACTACCACCCACTGTCATTCCAACACTATTGCTTGGCGCAGAGGAAACGAAATCTGAATTATTGTTGTTGGGCTGCTGTTGATTATTTGTGTTATTATCCATTGCAGTAATTGTTGTTTTTGCTATTTGGAAACTATGTTGTTGTTGTTGCTGCTGTGATTGGACAATTCCACTGCCATTATTTGGATTGTAACGTTGTAAATTGTTGTTGTTATTATTTGGATTGTGGTTGGTGTTATTGTTATTTTGGTTGTGTACTTGATTGAAATTTGATTGATTTGTATGCATTTGTTGCTGCTGTTGTTGTTGTTGTTGATGCTGCATTATTAAATTATTTCTCGTTGCTATCAATTGCTGATGATTTGCTGAATTACTACCATTTGCATTATAATTATGTCGATAATGCTGCTGTTGTTGTTGTTCGTTGTGTGACGGTATAATTTGAAATTTAACGGCCGACTCTTGTGTCAGCTGTTGATGTCCATGACCATGATGATGATAGGCATTGGTGTCCATACTATTTGAGGACTCACGTATTGCTCTCTTATCCGCCCATCTTGAGTACAGCTTTAAAAATGTTTTTAAAATTCGAATAGCAAGTTAAAAAATAATGTTAACTGTAGCTTACCTTGGGCCCAACTACAGCATTTGGTGTATTGCTTGCATTATATGGTTCCACTGCCGTTGTGGCTGGCAAACGTTTTTCATTGCTAGATTTGATTAAACTCGGCCGCCGCATAACTGGATGGGTACAAGTTTTACCATCAGCACACGAAGCATCTCCACAGCCACAATCTAGCTGTTTGACAAGAGCTGCTTGTCGTGATAGTCGTTGTTTTTCCATTAGTTGGCAAACTATTGATTCCACAGTTTCAGCAGTCTGTGATAGATTTGGAAGATTCTGTTTTTTATTTTCTACTCGTATATATTACAAAATATTTACCGATATTTCTATATCGTTGCCGGAGTCGGAATCATCATCCGACGTTACAGTGGATACTAAAAGGTATGGTAGGAAATATATGTTTAAACTGATTTTTTTAATGCTACAAAAAACTAGAAAAATGAAAATAACAACACAACTTATATATACAATAGAAAAAGTCAGTGAAAATAAAGTTGCAAGATTCCACTCGGACAAACATACATACATTGCAAGTTAATTAAAATCGTGTAAAAAATTTGATTGTATCAGGGTAATGAGAGCCATATTATGTTCACTGCAACAAAGTATTGTCATGGCATTGATATAATCATACTAATATTATAAATGTGGGGGGTGGGGTTTTTCGCAGAGGTTGAAAGCTATCTGCCTGTCACCCACTTGGAAGTGACAAGAAGCGATTCCTTTGGTCTAAAATTCCCAAGCAGCTCACTACTTCCGGTCTTATACCAAGTACCCCCTGGTAATGCCGCACAGACACCCGTCGGTCGGCAGCTAGAGTAAGAAGGCGCACATCTGAGTAACTAGATGTCAAAATATCGATAGTATCGATATTTTTTTTTTAGAGATTATCGATATTTTTAGAAACTATCGATACTATCGGCAATTGTAATAGACGTACAAAATTAAAAGAAAAAAATGTTGATATGTTGCTTTTTATTAACAAAAATAACTGGATGACTGATAACTAATCTCACACGAATTTTGTTAACATTAATATAATATATAATAATTTTATATTAATAATTTTATATATATTTTAATTATATATATGTATATAATAATTTTAATTTTCTTATTAATTAAGAATTAAAGTTCCATTTTGTTTTGTTTGGGTCTTTTATTTAGAATGTGTACGTACATACATATGTATGTATATAAAACATAATAGGTATGTATGTACATATGTATGTATGTATTACTTAGATGAAATAAAAATATTCTCTGAGAAAAACCACTTCGATACTATCGCGATATATCGATATACTTTTTTAAACTATCGAAAACTATCGATGGTGCCACTATCGATAGTTTGACACCTCTATGAGTAACCTGAATGGCATGCTAACACCGATGCGTCTCAGAAAGTAGGTGACAAACAATACAAACAGTCACTGAAGCTCAGTTGTTTAATTTGCCATTAGTTGGCTATCCTGCCTAGAGGTTATTGGCATCCCCAACACTAGGATCGGACGTGAGGCCCAATCAGTCAGTCGTCCTAAACACAAGCGATTACTGAAACCACAAAAAAAAAAAAAAAAAACAGTGGCCCTTTGTACCTAATAGGAACCACAGGACATAATATACATATATATATATGTATAATAATATTATAAATGTGAATGTCCGTTTATTTGTTGCGCTTTCACGCAAAAACTACTAAACCGATCATCGTGAAACTTTGTACACATATTCTTGGAGGTATTACAAGTAACATACATAGGATACTTTTTATTAAAAAAAAGATAAAAAAATTGTTGGTCAAAAAATCTTAAATTCTTGCTACTTCAACGCCATCTAGCATTCCAGTAATGAAGCTCCAACCCTGAGTGCTGTAATACCGACGCACTGTATTATCGACAGTCACGTCAATATCCAATCCAAGTAGTATGGCTTCAATGCGAGCGAAGCGGCGGGTAAAAGCTAGTGTTAAATATTTTAAGTACAACTTAAGTAACGACGAACAAATTTTACTGCCTGTTCGCCGATGTCGAAGAAGTTCTTTCTTTCGAACAATTACATTTAAAACAAAAACAAAATTATTGAATTTGTTTTTGTTTGAAATGTAATTGTTCGAAAGAAAGAACTTCTTCGATATCGGCGAACAGGCCCTTAGCTTCCAATTTCCTTTTTTTTTTTTGTAGTTACTTTTCTATTGCATATTGTTAGAACAGAACAATGACAGTGGGATAGGAGACAGAATATAGGGGGTGAAAACATATGTAGAATGATTAATTCTTTTACAACTCTGCTATTGCGCGATTTAGTTAATTTTTAGAGCAGTTTACAGCTCCTATGGTGTTAAGTAGGCGCATTAACTTTCTTAAGCTGTACGTGCAAGTATTTTATTAATTCTTTTAATTCGCCGACGTTTCTCCTAACCGACGAAAGAAGGTACTATTGACCAGTGCTGAGCCTTAATCAATTAAACAGTCAAATAAAATTTAATATGTATTGTACAATGTCACACTAGTACACATTATAGAAATATATGTATGTATATCATGTTGATTGACTTGCTCTGACCAGAGATAGAACCCAGGTCCTAGCAGTCAACACGCTAACCACTACAGTCAACACCAACTTCAATTAAAATTTCAACATGCTTGGACTACAATAACTATGCTTTTCTTAGAAAATCGTTTGCAATAACCGGGATAGAGGGAGAAATTTTTGTGGGCAAATGATTTTAAATGTTTCACATTGAAAGCGACAGTATGAAAATTTCTTGCGAGTCATTTAACCAGGAAGTTTGTGAACTGGGTTGGTGTATACGAGGGCACCGTTTTAAAGAGTCGGAATTAAGGAACTGTATAATATATTTTTTTTTAGCAATTAGAACTACGGCAAGGTGTTCATTGAGTCGAAATTTTTATTGTCAATCTGAGTGTAAAAAATAGTTCGGTATCGCTGTATCCAGAAAACTTCGCCACGGCAGCTGAAAAATTATATTGGACTCTTTTCTCTACAGAAAATTCAAACACTAAAGAAGGACAGTTTTCAAAAAAAAAAAACTTTCTTCTTGTTTTGGTTGAAGCGATAACACATTTAAAAAAAATAAATAAAAAAAAACAGTGCAGTATCGGAAACGTATCAATATTTTATATAATCTGGAAAAATGTATACTTACACATTGGTTTAAGCTGACTAACAAGTTCCTCTTTAGTCCATTCCTTTTTATCACCCCACAAACTGATGCTGGGTGCAATAACAGCCATTTTATTATCATCCGGATATGGAACATTTAAATAATGAACTAAAACTATATCAGGATTCTAATTTAAAAAAAAACAGAAAGTGGAAATTAATACAAATGTTTTTTAATAAAATATTTTAAATATTATTTTTTTTTCTTTATATTTTGTTACTCCTGTTGTATACGAGTATTTTAACTATTTGAAATGGAAAGTCAGTAAAAATTATGTATTCAATAGTACCTGCAACAACCAGTAACATCTGCGATGAAATGTGGGCAATATGGCAGAATGAACATAACAACCATAGATGCACTGAAAGAAGGCAGAACAAGTAAAACAAACAAAAACATAAAAATGTTGTAAAAATCTAAGAATTCAATAAAAGTTATTAGTTTTCATAGAAACTGAGTTCTTAAATAACAAAAATATTTTTGCATTTATTATTGCTAAATTGTATTAAATTTCTTTCTTTGGTATGAAGAAAAGAACTTTTTAAAGGAAAAATTTAGAAAAAAAAACTCCAATTGGAACCAGTGCCAACATACCAACCCTTTAGCCTTTTCAACATCAACAATAATAACAACAAGGAGAACAAGAACAATTTTTACAAAAATGATAAACTTTTATATATTTCTGATACACCGCTGTTTCGTAATCTAATTCATTCAGCAAAGATACCAACCAAACAACAAAGCGACCAACTCTTTCAGTTTTAATTTCTATTGATGAAAGTATGGGACCCTCTCTCTCTTACTCTTTTTTTCCTTCCTCTTAGTTGCTAGCAAATCATATGAATATTAGTTTATCGCGTAAAAATATTCCAGACATTAGACAGACGCGTTGTTGTCTTAGCATTTCCGTCTTCAAACAACACATAAATCTTAAAGATACTTTTTTTCTTGGCCTTTTTAAAGGCAAACGAAAAAAAATCTACAAAAAAAAGGGCACCATTTACATCTACGTTTAAACATGTTTAAGAATAGAAAAAAAAAACAATAATAATAATAACAACCAAAAAAAATGGGTTGGCAAATATAAATTCATAAAAATTAAAACTCAAAGTGAGTAAAAGAGCAAAAAAAAGGGAAAAAAATTGGCGTGAAATAACTTTGATTTTTAGAGAATTTTGTTTTTTCATGTTGTTTATCAGTCAAAATAAAAATATTAAGTAAACAGCCGAATATTAAAATAGTTAAAATTCGAATGTAAATTAAAGCAAAACTTATTCATTTCCAATGGTTTTAGCGGAAACAAATCTTTTTCATGTAGTGAATTAAGGTAAAAGTAATAGAAACGGTCACTACAGGGAGTTAAATTTGGTAAATTTTATAAAAATACTTTTTTTTTTAGAATAATTTATTTTATTTAATAAATGTGAACGTAGCTTTACTCTCACAACACACTGAAAAAAATTTCGATGTGATTCCTCTTCATGTGAAATCATCTGTTTTCACATGGGAAAAAATTTTACATGATTTTCTAGGCAGTCCATAAACATTTTCTTTTCTTCACAAGAAACTTTAGTGCGCCAAACATGAACAAGATTCCTAGGTTGTTGTTGTTTAAGTCTTGTTCAGAAAGTTCAATGGTTCTAATCGTCTGATCGAGAGGATACATACACTCCGGATCACTTATTTAAAGGCACTAAAAATTCCATATTCAGCAGCCAATATCTTTTGCAATTTTTAAAAAAATAATAAACTGCCTTTATTCAAGTGAACCAAAAAAATTGCAAAAGATATTGGCTGCTGAATATGGAATTTTTACTGCCCTTAAATAAGTGAAGCGGAATATATTTAGATATGGCTGAAACTTTCCTAAGATTATGCTTACATCCAACATATTTTCGCATTACATATACATTCATATTTTTGATACAGTATCCGTAATTCGGCAGGACATTACCGAATAAATACTTATGCACATAAACATATTTAAGCATTTAACCCTTAAGCAAAAATAAAAATATATAAAAAAAAAAAAAAAATTGCCAGTGTATTTTTTTTCTCGACTAGTAATTTCGTATGTTTCCGTTAGGAAATCATAATTCATGGCATTTCCCCAAAATTAAAAAAAAAAATAAGAAAAGAAAGAAAGAAAATAATGAAAATAAAACAAACACTTAAATCTAACAAAAAGATAAACAAATATACTCATTCATACACGTTTATTCAGAAGAAAACAAAAGAACGCAAATCTCAGTTCTCTTTTTTTGTTTTTGTTCGTTGAAATTTTTTTCTAATTGCATTCTTTATTAAGTCGTAAATTAATTCCAAAGAAAATCCTAATAAACAACGCTAATTTGCCGGTACTTAAAAACACTTAGGAAACGAAATGTTATGGAATATGGTTGGTTATTTTACTATTCTCTCATTTTATTTTTTCAAATACTGAATAATTCTGAGGTGAGATGCAGATGGAGATGAGAGCAAAGTAAAACATGGCTAATTGTCTAATGTGTTTATTTATTTTAGAAAACATATGCTTAAATTAAAGTTTCCATAACTTAAAGTTGTATTCAATTGACACTAAACAAATCTTAAATCAAAAGATTTTTCTGTAATGATGTACTTTTTTGTCTTGTTTCTGTTTAACTATGATTTGAAGGTCACTTGCAGACAAAAATGGGCAAACAGCTCCTAAAAATCCTTTAATTAGTTCCAAAGGGGTTTTTTTTTTTGGAAAAACTAATATTTTTCGCTATGCCATATTGTGTTCTCATTTATAATATTTAAAACTTGCATATTTTTTAATAAAGCTACAAGTTGACTATAAATTACGACAAAAAATAGAAAATAAAACAAATCTTACCTCAGTGCCTTGTACTTTAAGTTTCATGTGATCTTCTCTGGTAGTTTTGCCATCTTTTCGCTTTTTCCAACAGTAACCATCCCGCCGGTATCGCACCTTTTTCCGCGAATACAATAAAAGGGAACCACTTTTCGGTCTGTAAAAGATAAAACGAAAAATTTTTTGTACATGTAAAAAATTTGTTTGCCGAAGAGATATTTTTTTCAAGGCTTATTGATAGGTGATAGGACATAGTATATGTGGGAAGAAAATAAACCCTTAGTTGATTTGCTCCTGAGATCTCCGCCGATTCCCTAAGAAATTCAGAAAAATCCAATGAATTTTTTTTTACTAATTTTACGGTTTTGTCTTGTTTTAACCAGCGGCAAATATTTGTTTTGTTAAATATTTAAGATTATGGCAGGCGATTTCAGGAAACTGGCCCTAAAATTTATATTTATGAACTAAATTGGCCAGTTTGTAACGATCTGCCTCTTTTAAATAAAAATATTCGTTGAATTACAAAAAAAGTCATATTTTTAACCAGACTAGTTAATCCAGAGAAAATTAAAAAAATATAAGCCTTGTGAAAATCACAACGAAATTTTCAAAAATTCTCAAAATTGGATTTTTAGTATTATTGCAAGTGCAAATAGTATTAATGGAAAACTTTAAAAAAAGTATGTATACTTTTCCTTCATTTGGCATCATTAATTTTGTAAAACAAAAGCTTTTAAATTTATATTTTTAATAAAAATATGTCTATTTTGAAATGCTCAGTTACACTTTACTATAATTCGGAAAAAATATGTTTAAAAAAAAAATACTTTTTAAAATTTTTTAATTAAACTGTGCAAAACTTTTAAGTGAGTTGCTAAAAAAGTTAAATTTAAAAATGTTTTTGGTCGAGATTCTCCGAAACTGTCAGGGGGTGGGGAATAAAGTTTTTTATGACTATTGTATAGACAAATATTATTTTAAAATCCCTTTTTTATTAGATTAAAAATATCAACATGACTAATATTTCAAAATTTTATAAACCCGAGGTGACCCACAGTGGGATCGTATGGATCTTTCTATAGATATTAGATCTAAACTATCATCAGAAACTAAAGATTAATTTAAATTTTTTTTTTCTAAATCCAATAATACTGTGTGAAGCAAAATTTTTGTGGATAAGAGACCGAATTTGTGCAATGCGCCGAGAGGAAATCTTTACTCAGCGGAATCACTGGCTCTGTCGGAGACCAGCTGAGCGTTTAACATGAGATATGAAGTTTCGTAGTAACAGAATATGAACGACCTAGACCCATTATTTTTATGAGGTTCGGTACTAAAAAAAAGTAATCAAAAAAGTGAACAGCTGGGCGGAGAAAAGTCGCCACACAAAAGAATTGATTTAGAGGGAAAACTTCATTATTTTTAGGTAATATTTTGGGCGTTTTGCCGATTTTATATAATGCCGATTGCAAGAATATGGCAACTTCATCAAGTAACATTTTGTATGTATGTAATAAAGGGCTGCATTAAACTTAATAATCATGATCATGAAACTTTCATCATTATCTTTTATTCATTCGTTTCTATTCAATACAGATGAATAACTATGAACAGAGAATAATGATGATCATGAAACTTTCATCATTATCTTTTATTCATTCGTTTCTATTCAATACAGATGAATAACTATGAACAGAGAACAATCAACACACGATAGTTAAGAGACGAGTGTAATGAAGTTCGTGTGTTCACTTATACAAGAGCGAACGAACATTTACAAATGTGAAACCGAACATGGCTTGAATAAATATCAATAATGTTTATGCAAAAACAGTATGCTCTCAAAGATCAGTGTTGCCAGTTGTAGGAAAAAGGAAAATCATTTAAGAAATACGTTAAACACACAATAACTAAATCGCAAAAAAAGAAGGCAAAAAACTCTAAAAAATTCACAGTTTAATCATTAATGATTTATTTTATTTATTAACGTTTATTGAAGGTTTATGTTATTTAGAAATGCAAATAACAAACTAAAATACATATTGAATTTGATTTACTACTAGTGCTCGTAATATGAATAGTATATACATACATACGTACATGCGTGTAAAAGCTAAAACTTGAAATTACATATGTAAGTAATTACACATGGGCAGCGCATGCAAAAGATTACATGATTTCACCAAATTGGCAACATTGTTATTGCGTATTAATAAGAAACTGTGAGATGAGAGCGAGAACTTCGAATAAAAATCGTTTCGATGAACAAACTCTTTGTGTTAACGAAGTGAAACAAAATGTTATCACTCATACTATGAACAAAGCAACAGTTTGTTTGGTGTTCTGATTTTTATTCGAAATAGAGTTTTAGTCAATGAACATATGAATATGCTCATTGATGACCACGTTCACCCAGCCCTATAGTATGTAAATATTTTTGCTATTTCATGAAAGATGCTTAATTTGAGAATTAATTTTTGAACTATTTTTATTTTCATAACAATTGAAAAAGAATTTATCAGTTTGTCAAGATCAGATAATAAATGAAATTATGTGAATGACTCACCTGGTTTTAACCTCTTTCGACTGCCATTCGTTGTGTTTATCAAAACTGATAAGAATTGCAGCGATTTCCTGGAATAGAAGGAAAGAAAAAAAATAAAAATATATATAAACAAATCTCTGACATTATTTGTGAAGGTTTATTTAGATAAAACGATTTATTTATTACGTACGATTATATGAATGACGTCGTTTTTACCAATGATGTATTTTGTTGTATGTTTTAATTATCTTTTATTACGCAAAAAAAGTGAAAACTAAAAATTCCAAGATTTTTTATTATCAACAATTTTTGTTTGTATTATTCTGTTTGCGTTTTAAATTTATTTTGTCAGTTTTAAAAAACTCCTTACGCACACATTTATTTTGTTGATTTTAATGATTTATTTTTTATGTTAAATAAAACATTTGAGATTGACCTTGTGTGTAAAATATCTTTATCTTAAATTTAAGTGCTTTAGCTTTGGTAAAATATAAAAATTGTGCTGATTTGTATAAATTTTTCATACATTTTTATGCAGGCCTTTTTAACGTTTTTTTTCCATCTTTTTATTGGCAACGACGTGCGTGAACATGTCTAATATTTGTATGTTATACCTAAAACATCATAAATATTTGCTAAAACACATACAAACACAGCCTATAAATATTATATCGCTTAAATAATATAAAGTATATTTAATATTTTTTTTTTTTTTTTGTTTTCGATGAAAAAAAATATTCACTAAATCATTGAAACGCTGATTGAATCAGAATTACTGCTTGAATACTTCTTTTACTTAAAAGTCAACGATAATCCAAAAAAAAAAAAAAACACACACACACAACAAGATTTCATCTTCATATAAGGGGAAACGGAAATAGATTTTGAACATGCTTTACAAGTGTATTTTATATCCATTTGATTTGATATTCTCTTTTTTTTTTTTTTTTCTTACAAACACATGTAAGCGTTCAAGTGTCTATAAGATATGTAAGAAATATCCCAGTGAACATATAGGCGAGTTATCTTAAATTTCCTTAGACAAATTATCTGAGATATTATCCGATTAGAATCTGTTTACTGTGCACATTATCCATAGACAAATTAATTTCATTTCAAGCTGTTATGAGAATAGTCAAGCATATTTTCGTAACTACGTCTCATGACTTTTATTCGTGACTTCTGCACAGTGTCTAAGTTTAGTATTCGTAATAATTTTTAAGAATTTGTAGATAAATGTATGAATTTTAATAAAACAAAATTTATGACAATAGAAGACACAATTATCTTGCAAATTTTTTTTTTCATGTTTGATTATTTCCCAGTTCTTCCCCGACATTTCTCAGCCACCTTAAAGCCCTTGGTAGAATTTCCCTAAAGTAATTCCAGAAAATGTATAGAATTCTCTCAAACATTTCATTAGATATAAAGGTGTACTTTTTTGTCTATCAGATATGACTTTGCCACTTTGTTGGAGTGGTATTCGGCACAAAATGTACGCTGAGATGTTAAGCCACAAGATTACAATCTCTTATATTTTATGGCAAACTCTTAGCGTTAAGCAAACACGAAGCTTTAATTTAAACAGGCCCACTTGAATACTTCATAGACTCAAATAAAATCAAACTTTCAAATTGGTGCTTTGCTAAGATAACGCAGTAATTTTACGCTTTAAACTTTTTTGACAATCCCTTTAAGAGTCTTTTATCCAGGTAATCAACTTGCTGCGCCTTTCAACCGTACTTAAAGATCTATTTGATATGGCATAAGCAACTAACAAAATGCTGCCCAAAAAAATTAAATACAATTTTCGAAACATCGTGCATGACAATGATATAAATTCAAAATATTTTAAGACAAGAGGAATATTAGAGTACGCAATTGGACAAGCAGAGCGTATAAGTACTACTTTCGAAGTCAAGTTCTTTATTTTTGTTTTTATTTGACGCTATAGAATACGAGATGTATTGTAACTTCTTACATTAAAAAATATCTTTATTTGGGCATATTGAACCAAGTCTTTCACCTGGTCTGCCGAATATGGGCTCGTGGATGACCTTGATCTGCAAGGATATCACGTTGAAAACATATATACGAGTATATATGTAGTGTCTGCTAAATAAGGCCTTGTATAAGGCTTCTATTCTAATTTTTGTTACCGCTTGACTTTTATAAGTCATGTACAAGTAAGTGTGTAGTTTGAATTCTACAGTGCTTAAAATTTAGATATCGGTAAACTATTCTTTAAAATACTACAACATCAGTTAAAAGTTTTTTCGTTTAAAGAGGATGCATGAATAAATGGATCCCTAATCGGCATTATTTGAGCTCATTTTTATCCTGGAATGTAATTGAATTAATCAGCCATGTCACAGAGATATATTCCGTTCAGAAACGGAATTCAATCCTTATTTTGATTCGTAAAAAAACCGAAAAAAAATCATTTTTCCAAATGAAACCATTTTAAATTTGCAAACAGAAAAATTTTATTTATCTAAAAGTGGTTCTATTCCGCAAGCTATTGTCGTTATTCGCTTTTCGAAGAAACAAAATACAAAATGGAATTACATTTCCGAACGGAATAGAACTTTGTGACATAGCTTAATATTTAAAATTTTTTACTTACAAATTTCAATTTCAAATTTCTTTTTGTGCATTGTTGGTATTGAACATAGAATCACATGTTTGTAACACATCGCTTTAAACAAATCAACCAACCACAGCAGAATATTACAATCGATCCCTTTTTGGGATTTATTCAAGTAGATTTTGGATTAAAATGTTTAATCGTAACTTGCACTCAAAGTAATTCTAAGATACAGTACAAACTCGATTTTCGCGACTAAGTAAAAATAAAACTGAACATTTGTATGTAATTTTTAAAATTAGAATTGTTTTAGTTGATATATTTACATTTTAAAAATTGTTAAAGAGATTGGAGATTTGGAGTTGCTTTTTTGCCAAATTATATTTTAACAACTTCCCTGTCCAATGAGTCATATATGACTCACGAGAGCGTATTGGAATAAGTTCACATATGACTCATTTCTCTATACAACTTAGAGTAGCTTTTTTGCAATAAACGCGGCAATGATCTGTCGATTTTTCGCAAAAAATCATTTGTCATATGTGAACGTGATAAAGAATTTTTTTTTGCTACGTCCATAAGTCATATATGAGTCACAAAATAATATAGCCAAAATCCGATAAAAATATATGTATCTAATCACTAATAAAAATTTAATTTCGTTAATCAATACAAAAAAACCACTGGACGTAAAGCCTTCACAAATAGATTTGTATGGAGACAGGGAAGTTGTTAATATAACAGCTGAATCGCATTTTTTCCATTCTTGGGTACTCAGCTTTCTTTAAAGTGCAACGTTTTTAAATCTCTAATCGAAATCATTGGCATTAAAATATGTTGAACATTTCCCATATTAAGAGATGTATTTACACAACAAATGACACGAATAAACTGACAAAAATGAAGATCAAAATCATCCAAAAAGAGTAATATACCAAAAGACGTGGATTTCTCTTTTTTGGTTATAGACCCTGCAAACAAATTAAAAAAAAAACGAACCCATTTTTTGTAAACTGTCGCGATTGCAGAACCTGCAATTTATAAAATTAAGCTGTCGTGATAATGGGTAGTCGCGAATACCGAGCTTCCACCGCCGCTTTAATCTGACAGTTAGTCCGCCCTTCCATCTATCCACGGCATTGTTGCATTGTTTTTAAGCAAACATAGAAAAAAAACCAACATTAGCTTCTCGAAAACGTGCATCAAATCCATTCTTCTATAAGAATACATAACTTAGAACATCACAACATCTGTGTAGGCACTTTTATCATCATACTACTGCAACACATGCTGCCAGCTTACATCAGATTGAAAATTTAAGGCATAGCACTGGTCACTAAAAAACTGTTCCGACAGCGATTGATGCTGGTCCAAGCTAATGTATACAAAATCGTCCTCCTTCGTCGGTTAGCAGCAACATCGGCGAAGTAAAACAATTTAAAATGCCTCCTAATACAGCTTAACAAAGTTAATGCGTCTACTTAACACCGGAAGCGCCTCAACACTGCCTTAAAAATTAACATAACACGCAAAGCAGAGTTGTGAAAGAGTCAATTCTTCTAAATTTTCAACATTTATCTTCTCTACCCTATGCCTCTCCCTGAGTTCCGGCACAGTGCACTGCATACGTAGGGGCCATCCCCTTAGTGCTGGTCCTAATTAAAAAAAAAAAAAATTTTTTGCAATTAAAAATTCATGAAGTAAAAATTATTTACAAAATTTTTTTCCATTGTCGTTGTAAAGTATGACAAGTTCTATTAACTATTCACTTTTTGAAACCTAAAATCATATAATTTCACTAGTATGACAAAATATAAAATAACAATTATACTTTTAAAAAACCTCACTCAAGTTAAAGAGATAAACTATTTGATTTTATCTTATCTTAATCTTAATTTTGCTAAAACTTTTATTAAATTTAGTATTTTTTAACTATTTTGAAAAAAAAAAAAATGATTAATTATTCCGTTTATTTTTAGGTGTAAGAACATTCTGGCGTAAATGAAAGACTGCGGCTGAAACCAAATCAAAGCTCTATAAATAAAGGGACTTTCAGAAAAAACTGGCATTTGCAAGTCATCAGCAACCTTTAGCAGGCAACTAAATGGTGCAACTAGACATTCTCTAGAATAGAATCATAAAGAAGGATTAGACCATCACAAAAATGGCGACTACTAAATAAGAGAGAAATTGATAACGACAGCAAAAGCTGGAACGAAATTAATTTTTTAATACAAACTTTTTGTGTATTCTTGAATAAATTGTTATATTTTATAAAACACTGCGTTTATTTAATTTTCACACACTTTTTTCAGCTCTCAAAATAATTGTGTGTTGTGTTTGAGTATATTTGAAATTCGCGACAATATGTCACTCTAAAGTGGCTTACATAATGGACTACAACGTATCACAGATGGTTACCAAAGAAAAAACGAAAAAAAAAACAGGATGATTGTCATGAACTCTTTTATTTTTGTTCCCAAAATATAAACGGATAAATCGCATACATCAGATTTTCTCTGTAACAAGAAAATAAGACAAAAAAAAGGGGGCGAAACTAAATTATTCATAAAGTACCATGACTACCAGCTTAAGCGAAAACGTTACAGTGAAAAAAAAAAACATAAAGTTCCACTAGCAAAACATCATTTATTCAAATTGATAAGTACAAATGGATATTTTTTGTGTGGCGTTTTTTTACCAGCTCCTGACTTTCTTTTTACTCTTAATTTACAAAAGCAATTTTTATAAATAATAAAAAATATATTTTTTTTTCTTTGTTTTTTTTTTTGTAACACAATTTAACGCACACCGTTTTGGACATTTATTTGTTATTAATTGATTAATTTTTATACGAAGCCTGAGAAAAAACAACAGGCAGGACAGCAAAAATTCCAGCATATCAAGTTAAACATTTTGCATAAATAATTCCAAGGACAATAAAAATAACTCGCGAATAACAACAGCAGAAATGAACAGCAAAAAAAAAATACAAGAGTAAAAAATAAACAAAGACTGTCCTTATATGACACCTGTAAATTAAAGGATTGTGGCTGGCTTCGCTGTGGCAGAGTGTGATGTCATACATTTATACGGCCAACATTGGATACACTCATTGGTCAGTTTAGATGCTTACATGAAAGCCACACACACCAACATATATAAATACCATGTTGTTTGTGTGTCAAGGAAAAACATTTTCTACCCATTTACTTAATGTTACTTTTTGGTCCTGTCTCTTGTGGTTTAATAAAAATTTTTAAATCATTTCCTGCCCAGCATATTTTAGCTCACATTCAAGCTCTTTTCAAGTAAAGGAACTCAAGTACGTATGTATACAAATAAGCACACACTCACATACACACACACACATACATACTTGCACGAGATGGAAATGTAGTGTGAGAGTAGGAAATTGTAAAAATATTTACTTGTATCATATAACAAATTTTCATTAGGGCATAAAATTGTTCCAACACACATACAAGCATACATGAACATTATTAACGAGAAATATTCCAAGAGAAGGAGTGCAAGTTGTTATTTACAGATATGCTTGTGTGTGCAATAATGTACGTACGCTTATGTGTTGGTATGTGTGAAAAAAATGCTTGTACTTGCAGCAACACTTTTTATTATAAACAAGGTGCGAAAAACCACTTCCTTCCGCGTGTCCTGTGGTATGTGCACTTTACCATGCACACAATAGTCTTTTTTTCTTCATTTTATGTCGTCCACTCATTTTATCCTGATGGTCAAATTTTTAAGATAAAAATCTAGAAAACTACACGTTAAAAATGGTTTAAGTTAGTTTTGAGCTCCTTGGAATATCATTATTTAATTCTGCTGAGCCACATGATAGTTTTATGCACAGATTAATTCATATTAATGGTCTGGAAATCCACTACATATTTGTTTGTCGTATAGTTGAGTGCAGCTGTCATGATTGGCAGTGACGTCTAAGCTTTAAGCAACTCTGATGTTGAGACAGTGGTTAGTCTCCAAATACATATCAGTTTAACTTTCCGTGCATTCTAATTTTTCTTCGTCTTTTCAATTATTACAAGCACCTAGGTTTTCTCTTCTAATAAAATCGTAATTTAATTTAAAAATTTAACTTGAAACGAACTTAAGCATGAATAAGTAAAATTTTCTTTAAATAAATATCATTCAGTTGGACTAAAAGTTTATAACTAAAATTAATTGTATGTGCGGTTTAATTCAAGAAATTATTTGAAAATAGTTTTTGTTTTTTTTTTTTAAATCAGCTACATAAATAGACCGTTAAAAGGACTGCAAGTAATGAACGTGAAAATAAATTTTATGCAGCCAAATTAAATGTGTCTTTTATTTAATAATTTTAATAATTTAATAATTTTTTATAGTGTCACTGCTTTATTTGAGCACCCATTTGCTTTTTGTTCAGTTTGCTTCGAAATTTCATTATGAATCGACTTACACCAGAGCAACGCGTGCAAATTGTTAAAATTTTTAATCAAATTAATTGTTCTATTCGTCAAACTCATCGTGCAGCGGGTGCTACAATTGATTTACTCAAAGAAACTTGATGAAAAAATAATTTCACGTTATTGCCCAAGTAATTGGCCACCAAGATCGTGTGATTATTTTCTTTGGGATCAACATTCAAAGAGTTATCGGCGATAAACGGCCGCAAATGCTGCGAAAAAATGTTAAAACTTGATATTCCAGATTGCGCCTTTTACGCGCCAGGCGTGGCGGCCACATGGCAGAAATCATATTTAAATATTAATTTCATAAAATTTTTCTTCCAATGAAGCCTGTTTCATTCATATTAAAAATATATTTCCTTGTTTTATTATCATTTAAACTTATGTCACTCTATAAAAAACACCCTTTACAAAAATCGAAAAACAAAAAATTATTTTAAAACTTCTTAAGTCTTTTCCATAATGATTATTCACCGATCAAGAGCATGGACATGCAGACAGTGATTTATTTGTCAAACTTATAAAAGTTTTCGTCAAAATTCGTACTAATTCAATTATCAGGTAATACCAGAAGGAATGGTACACCTTCACATTTAATGATTTTTAGTTTTACAAATAACTCAACGTTTAATTCCTTTTATTAAAAGTTAATCATTAATTTTTCATTGTTAACAATTAATTGCGATGCTTAGATTAGAACTCCAGGCGACAAAGCGCCTTTTCTTTGTCTGAATAAAAACTGTTTCGTATCATCAATGACAACACAATAAATGTTTGAAAATATGCATTGAAATACGAAGATTCATTCTATTAATAAAAATTATCATTGTATGTCAGCTATTTGTGATATTTTGTCTGGACCAACGGATTTAACGGATGACTCGCTCATTCCGGTTTTTAATTTCAAAATTGCAATTTATTTCTTTCAGTGTGCTTGACTATTCCTTTGTAAAACATCTGCTTCTGTTTAGTTAAGTATATTCGTAAATGAAATGAAATAAAATTATATCCTGAAGCCTCACGTAATGCTAAAAGTCAACTATTTACAATGAAAAACTTGTGTTTCATTTTAATTTGTTTTTTTTTTTTTTTGTATTTTCGCTGTTTAACTTGTGAATTAAGAGCAACCGCAAATATTCATTTGTCAGATGTTAAGTTTAAAGGCGTTTCATCCTCTGCTGCCTGGCTTAAATAAGAAGTATAGAAACATTTATTTAAATTTTGGTAGCCATGATAGGAGCAACAAACAACAAACAAAAAAAGGAGAAGGCAAATGAATGAAATCAGGAATGATGATGTTGATTATGATGGGTTTTCGAAATGATACACAACCATATTTTAATGCAATTTAACTATTTATAGATTGTCAGAGAGAAAGTTGGTGGTCAGTAAAATACTGGACAAAAACACTTAATACGAAAAGTATTTAATATATTCGCACACTGACTAACACTCGCTCATACATACATACTTGTAATGCCAACCAAGTCTATAAAACAAGTTGACTAAATTAAAAATAAAAGTTTATTAAAATACCAAACAAACAAAATAAAAACAAATAAAAAACACGTAAAATTCTGTTAAAAAACAACATATTTACAACCAAAAAAAAAAATTGTACAATAAAAAATAAAACGAATGAATGAATGGCCCATACGTAGTAAAGCAACATTCCAAACATTGGCAAAGTGGAAAAGTTAACCTGTTCGTATGTTAAATATGTACGAGAGCAATATTTGGTTGGATGATTGTTGTTGGTTAACTATGTTGGATGGTTTGTTTTCTATGTAATCGGTATGAAATACAACCCAGCAGTCGTTTTAAATGGCATTAACGGCATGTCATACGATATCGAACGGTATCGTTCCCTGGATTTCTAGACATAAAACAACTACTAACTTGTGTTTCACTAATAATCTATTTTATTTAACTTATTATTTGTTTAAAGGCGCAAAAGCTAAACAAATAAATAAGATTGATGGTTAAAAGATTACAAATCGACATTACGGGACAGACCGCTAGAACTTTAAAATTAAGCTCAAAAGATTTAAAAAAAACAAGTATTGAAAAGTTTTTCTATCGATATGGTATTCTGTGAAATGGCTGAATATTTGTAAAAATCAATTGTTCACTTGATTCGTTTAATAAATCTATTAAAAAGCTACAATGATCCTGCGACAGTCCACTAATATTTAGGTTGAATACTTATACAAATAATGACTGAAAGCCAAAGACTATAATTATTCATATTCTAAAATTTATTCGAATACTAGCAACCAAGGGCATTCCTCGAAAGTCCATAGCGATTAGCCTTTTTTTTGTACATTATGTTTCTTAAAAGTCTTCTATTTATAAACACTAATAAAACCAACGACCGAGAGAATCAATCGATCACATTTGCATGAATTTCCATTAATTAAAATTATAACAGACCAGTTATATGCAAAAACAAAATATTTACTTCCAATGAGCAGAATCTTTTTTAATGAGCTCTCTTCTTTTTTATTCTTTTATAATTCAAACAATTCTCCCACATCCAACTTGAACCTAAAATAGTTCGATCACTGCTGTGACTAAATATTTATAATTTGGTATAAGTTTTGGCAAAATCGGTTGAATAATGCGGACATAACGTAAATCACAAAAACCAGTCTTGCCTATTAATTATATAGACGAAGCAAGCACAATCAAAGTGCACTTCAAATGTTAGCTGGGTTAGACGTTACCTACGAAGCGAATGAATAAATGTAATATTGTTCAAATACAAAACATAAATAAAATTACGCACGCTTATTTTGGTCGTGTAACAACCAACCAACAAGCAGTTAAAACAAACAACACAAAACAACTTGAAACTACGAAAATTGTCCTCTCGTGCTGGTGTAGTGCTGGTGGTGCACCAGCCATAGACAAAAGCTGAAAAGCGAGTTTACTGGATAGATGGATGCATTTTTACCGGCAATTGGTTTAACACAAAAAATATGACCAGAGAAGAAAGAGTGCGGGTAACCACATTGTTTTAATTTTTCCAAATTTAAACACTAGATAAACAGTTTTTTTTTTGGTTTTTGCTTGGTTTCATAAAGTATCGCAAAGTAACCGAAAAATGTAAAAAAAAATTTAAACACCAGAAGAGACAACAAAAACAAGAGGTTAAATATTAAAAGTTATTGTTTTCGAAATTCACAAACACACAAGCACACACACACATACACATACATACATACACAAAAACCAACACAGATTCATATAAATGTAAAACAAATAAACTGCATTTAAAAAAGTTTAATTAATAAAATCAAAGTAAAATTTCATTGTTTTAGTTGGAAATTGTTGTGGTGAAAAGTTTTAGACGTGAGAAAATTAAGTTCTTCTGTTTAGTGAAAAATTTATGCGCAGAGTTTAAATTTTTAATGATTATTACACTAATTAAAATGTTTTGTTATTTTTCATCTGAAATGAATAATAAGAGTTTATAGAGAAATAAATTGCAACTTATTTCGTGTACAAAAAGCATTGCTTGCAGCGTCCTGCAAGCCGAATCTCTGCCATCATTACGGCGGCAAGATTTCTTAGGTACTATAAGATATCGGAAGACATCGTCATTTTTACCGACAGCAAAGCGGTCATCGCTCCTATAAATGGTGTATACACTACATCCATAGTGGTGATCGAATGCTGGGCATTTTTAAATGAGATAGAGGGACATTCGAGATTAACTTAAGATTGGGTACCGGAGTTCACTGGCAAAGATATTGCAGACGAAATTTCCAAAAGGGGCGCATCATTGAGTGACTCCTCTATCTCACTGCAAGTGAATAATCCAGCAGGTGTCCTATAAGCATGCTCAGCAGAGGTGGAAGAACAAGAATGGACTTGTCGCGTGACAAAGTCAACTTAGCCCCAATATAGCCTGAGCAGAACACGAGATCTGCTAAAGTCGCACAAGACTATTATGGTGTTTTCTTTTCTAGCCACAATATGGCACCTTGTTAAAAGGTACATGTATAAAATGTCTTGCCAACCCTGTAATAACACAACTTTTTATTTCGCTAGAACAAAACACAACTTATGAAAAAGTGGAACGCCCTGTTTTTAACATCTGACAGCTAAGTTTTACAGGGCACTATCAACACTGTCGATTTTTACGGGGCAAAAAGTGCAATGCCTTCCACCATTAGTGAGGGCGATTTTTTTAGAATCAAACACACCACCTTTTTAGAGAGCAAAACAGTTTTAAGAAACGAATACCAAAGTAAATTTTCTGCATGGCCACAGTTATATCAGGACACATGCTGAAATGAAGAAGAAAGAGAAATAGTTCTTCAGCTTCTATGTCAATGTCCAGCGCTAAATAGCACAATGCCTACTACCACGGTTTCCAGCGCTAAACTTATGCGCTTCCTGGCATGATGCTGTGGACTATGACAGAGGGACCGAATAAACGGACCCACGTGCGTCAGTTTATAAACGGACTACCAAAGATTCACAAAGAGGAATTTCCATTGAGACCAATTTGCTCTTTCATCAATTCACCCTCTTATGAATTGTGTAAATATATTACAAACATTTTGAGAAAAATTACTGAAAATTCTAAATACAACATTAAGGACTCTTTACAGTTTAAGAATAGAATAAAAAATCAGATAATAGATTATAATGAAAAATTAATTTCACTAGATGTAGTATCATTATATCCTAGCATACCAATTGATCTAGCCATAAATATAATAGAAGAGAAATGGAGTATATTACAAGAACACACAAATATTGAGAAAGATTTATTCTTACGTATCCTTAGATTTTGTATAGAAGACAATAGATATTTTCAGGTTAAAAATAATATATATATTCAACTAAAAGGACTTCCAATGGGTTCTCCAGCTTCTTCAATTATAGCTGATATTGTAATGGAAAAGTTAATAGATGATTCAATTGAAAAATTAAATGTAAAGCCTAGATTAATGACGAAATATGTTGATGACTTATTTTGTATAATACCTAAAAACGAAATTGATAAAATATTATCAACATTTAATGATTTCGATTCTAACATAAAATTTACAATAGAACAAGAATATGATTCAAAACTTCCTTATTTAGATACTTTATTGATTAGAAATAATAACAGAATACTAGTAGACTGGTACCAAAAACCAACAGCTTCGGGTAGAATAATTAATTACTATTCAAAACATAACAAAAGAATTATTATAAATACAGCTAAAAATCTAATAGAAAAAGTACTAACGATAAGTGAAAAAGAATTTCATAAGAAAAATAAAATTAAAATTAGAAACATATTAACTGACAATAATTTTCCAATTGACATTGCTTGCAAATTGATTGGTCAATATAGGGAAAGGAGAAATAATAATACCGTTACTATAGTAGAACCAAAGATTTATAAATCTATGACATATATACCAGGTATATCAGAACGTTTAGGAAAATCAAAAATTTATGATACAGAGAAATATAGGATGGCTTATAGAACTTATAGCTCATTAAATAGATTATTTAGTAAGACAAAAGATAAAATTACAAAATGGGATATGTCAAATTTAGTATATAGGATACCATGTAATGGAAATAATACTGAAAATTGCAATAAGGTTTATGTAGGTACAACGAAAAATAAATTAAAAACAAGGATTGCAGGACATAAATCAGATCAGAAATATAGAAATATTAATTCACAAAAAACAGCATTATCCTCTCATTGTTTTGAATTGAATCACCATCCAGACTTTGAAAATGTATCAGTTTTAAACACAGAAAATAATTACAAACGCAGATATATGTTAGAAATGTTGCAAATAATTAACACACCAATACAACAAAGAATTAATTTTAAGACAGATACTGAAAATATAGCTCAAAATTACAGACATTTAGTTACAAAAAGATAGAACATTTCACATGTACTTTTTATTAATGTATTTATATAGTTACAAATAAAATTAGGTTTAGAGCAGTTAAGGAAATTGATATTAGAATTTAAGACTATAAGTTAGTAAGAGATAAAAATAGAAAAAAAAAAAAAAAAAAAAAAAAAAAATGTAATTTGTATTTATGTATAAGTGTATATTCAAAAATATTTGTTCATTGGTTTAAAATTTTTTCACTCAAAGTATTTTGTTTTTGTTTTTGTTAAATTATTTTAAAGTTTTTTATTTCAAAAAGAAAAAGGAAAAAACTATTTTCAATTGACAAATATTTTTCAATATTTTGATTGGTATTTGTTAAAATTGTTATAAATTAGATTTTAACTCAATTTCTCCTGAAGAAGCCAACCAACGGTGTGGCGAAATATCGAAAAATTATTATTAAAAACATTTTTATATAAAAACGACCTAAAGCTTGAAAAATTATTATAAAATTAAAATTAAAAAGGTCAAGAAAATTAGAAAACTATTAATAACGAGAGCACGCAAGATTCCAAAAATAAGAATGAATTATAGCAGTTTCAAGAAAAACAACCAAATCAGAGGATGTGTTAACAAATTCAAGTCAACAAGGGATAAAATTATAAGGATTAAATCAACAATCACATTTCTAATCCGTTGTAGAAATTCAGGCATCACTCCAAAATTTATAGCAAATTCCACAAAGAATATAATGAATATCTTTAAGATGGGAAATCTATCAACGGTTCCGGAAATTATATATAAGTATACACAAAATATACACAACAAAATTTTACAACTAGCAATTAAATCAAAACATAATGAACTGAAACATTTTCAAAGTGAGATTGTTGTGATCAAGAGAATCTTAGATAGATATTTTAGAGCAGAGGAAATGGAAGTTTTTATAAAATATGAAGAAAGATTAGCATTTTTATTAAATCAAAAGGTAAGAAAAGTTCATAGAGATAAATTTGAACGTCTTAGAAATTTAAAAAACAAAGAACTAGGAGTTAAAATTCATAATAAATGGTTTATAAATAAAACAGATATAGATATCCCAGATGATATAAAATGGATATTTTCACTAGGACAAAAACATGCATTACCTGTTAAAAAAGAAGAATTTCCGATTTTAAAAATAATTTCAGAAGGTGAGGACTTTATACAGACTATAAAAATAAAAGAAGAACAGGAAGTAGCTAGAAACAGATTAACAAATATTATTGACAATCATGTAAATAAAATGAAATTAACAAACAGAGATAAGTTTATATTAGATAAAGTGAAAGAAACAGAGAAGTTCTTAAAAAGAAATAAGGACATTTGTATTTTAAAATCAGATAAAGGTAATGCAACAGTAGCTATGTATAAACAAGACTATGACATAAGAATAAAGAATATTATAGAAGATAATAATAAGTATAAATTAATCAATATAGATCCAACGAGTAGATTACAGAAAATCAATAATGATTTTATTGAGCAACTATTTAGAAAAGAAATTGTTACAACTATAGAGAAAAACAGACTTAAGACAAACATTGCTACGGCACCTAAATTATACGGACTACCAAAGATTCACAAAGAGGAATTTCCATTGAGA
Organism: Lypha dubia; assembly: GCA_947311025.1. Lineage (NCBI taxonomy): Eukaryota > Metazoa > Arthropoda > Insecta > Diptera > Tachinidae > Lypha > Lypha dubia. Next base: position 57,532,887 of record OX371264.1, read on the forward strand.
CCAATTTGCTCTTTCATCAATTCACCCTCTTATGAATTGTGTAAATATATTACAAACATTTTGAGAAAAATTACTGAAAATTCTAAATACAACATTAAGGACTCTTTACAGTTTAAGAATAGAATAAAAAATCAGATAATAGATTATAATGAAAAATTAATTTCACTAGATGTAGTATCATTATATCCTAGCATACCAATTGATCTAGCCATAAATATAATAGAAGAGAAATGGAGTATATTACAAGAACACACAAATATTGAGAAAGATTTATTCTTACGTATCCTTAGATTTTGTATAGAAGACAATAGATATTTTCAGGTTAAAAATAATATATATATTCAACTAAAAGGACTTCCAATGGGTTCTCCAGCTTCTTCAATTATAGCTGATATTGTAATGGAAAAGTTAATAGATGATTCAATTGAAAAATTAAATGTAAAGCCTAGATTAATGACGAAATATGTTGATGACTTATTTTGTATAATACCTAAAAACGAAATTGATAAAATATTATCAACATTTAATGATTTCGATTCTAACATAAAATTTACAATAGAACAAGAATATGATTCAAAACTTCCTTATTTAGATACTTTATTGATTAGAAATAATAACAGAATACTAGTAGACTGGTACCAAAAACCAACAGCTTCGGGTAGAATAATTAATTACTATTCAAAACATAACAAAAGAATTATTATAAATACAGCTAAAAATCTAATAGAAAAAGTACTAACGATAAGTGAAAAAGAATTTCATAAGAAAAATAAAATTAAAATTAGAAACATATTAACTGACAATAATTTTCCAATTGACATTGCTTGCAAATTGATTGGTCAATATAGGGAAAGGAGAAATAATAATACCGTTACTATAGTAGAACCAAAGATTTATAAATCTATGACATATATACCAGGTATATCAGAACGTTTAGGAAAATCAAAAATTTATGATACAGAGAAATATAGGATGGCTTATAGAACTTATAGCTCATTAAATAGATTATTTAGTAAGACAAAAGATAAAATTACAAAATGGGATATGTCAAATTTAGTATATAGGATACCATGTAATGGAAATAATACTGAAAATTGCAATAAGGTTTATGTAGGTACAACGAAAAATAAATTAAAAACAAGGATTGCAGGACATAAATCAGATCAGAAATATAGAAATATTAATTCACAAAAAACAGCATTATCCTCTCATTGTTTTGAATTGAATCACCATCCAGACTTTGAAAATGTATCAGTTTTAAACACAGAAAATAATTACAAACGCAGATATATGTTAGAAATGTTGCAAATAATTAACACACCAATACAACAAAGAATTAATTTTAAGACAGATACTGAAAATATAGCTCAAAATTACAGACATTTAGTTACAAAAAGATAGAACATTTCACATGTACTTTTTATTAATGTATTTATATAGTTACAAATAAAATTAGGTTTAGAGCAGTTAAGGAAATTGATATTAGAATTTAAGACTATAAGTTAGTAAGAGATAAAAATAGAAAAAAAAAAAATGTAATTTGTATTTATGTATAAGTGTATATTCAAAAATATTTGTTCATTGGTTTAAAATTTTTTCACTCAAAGTATTTTGTTTTTGTTTTTGTTAAATTATTTTAAAGTTTTTTATTTCAAAAAGAAAAAGGAAAAAACTATTTTCAATTGACAAATATTTTTCAATATTTTGATTGGTATTTGTTAAAATTGTTATAAATTAGATTTTAACTCAATTTCTCCTGAAGAAGCCAACCAACGGTGTGGCGAAATATCGAAAAATTATTATTAAAAACATTTTTATATAAAAACGACCTAAAGCTTGAAAAATTATTATAAAATTAAAATTAAAAAGGTCAAGAAAATTAGAAAACTATTAATAACGAGAGCACGCAAGATTCCAAAAATAAGAATGAATTATAGCAGTTTCAAGAAAAACAACCAAATCAGAGGATGTGTTAACAAATTCAAGTCAACAAGGGATAAAATTATAAGGATTAAATCAACAATCACATTTCTAATCCGTTGTAGAAATTCAGGCATCACTCCAAAATTTATAGCAAATTCCACAAAGAATATAATGAATATCTTTAAGATGGGAAATCTATCAACGGTTCCGGAAATTATATATAAGTATACACAAAATATACACAACAAAATTTTACAACTAGCAATTAAATCAAAACATAATGAACTGAAACATTTTCAAAGTGAGATTGTTGTGATCAAGAGAATCTTAGATAGATATTTTAGAGCAGAGGAAATGGAAGTTTTTATAAAATATGAAGAAAGATTAGCATTTTTATTAAATCAAAAGGTAAGAAAAGTTCATAGAGATAAATTTGAACGTCTTAGAAATTTAAAAAACAAAGAACTAGGAGTTAAAATTCATAATAAATGGTTTATAAATAAAACAGATATAGATATCCCAGATGATATAAAATGGATATTTTCACTAGGACAAAAACATGCATTACCTGTTAAAAAAGAAGAATTTCCGATTTTAAAAATAATTTCAGAAGGTGAGGACTTTATACAGACTATAAAAATAAAAGAAGAACAGGAAGTAGCTAGAAACAGATTAACAAATATTATTGACAATCATGTAAATAAAATGAAATTAACAAACAGAGATAAGTTTATATTAGATAAAGTGAAAGAAACAGAGAAGTTCTTAAAAAGAAATAAGGACATTTGTATTTTAAAATCAGATAAAGGTAATGCAACAGTAGCTATGTATAAACAAGACTATGACATAAGAATAAAGAATATTATAGAAGATAATAATAAGTATAAATTAATCAATATAGATCCAACGAGTAGATTACAGAAAATCAATAATGATTTTATTGAGCAACTATTTAGAAAAGAAATTGTTACAACTATAGAGAAAAACAGACTTAAGACAAACATTGCTACGGCACCTAAATTATACGGACTACCAAAGATTCACAAAGAGGAATTTCCATTGAGACCAATTTGCTCTTTCATCAATTCACCCTCTTATGAATTGTGTAAATATATTACAAACATTTTGAGAAAAATTACTGAAAATTCTAAATACAACATTAAGGACTCTTTACAGTTTAAGAATAGAATAAAAAATCAGATAATAGATTATAATGAAAAATTAATTTCACTAGATGTAGTATCATTATATCCTAGCATACCAATTGATCTAGCCATAAATATAATAGAAGAGAAATGGAGTATATTACAAGAACACACAAATATTGAGAAAGATTTATTCTTACGTATCCTTAGATTTTGTATAGAAGACAATAGATATTTTCAGGTTAAAAATAATATATATATTCAACTAAAAGGACTTCCAATGGGTTCTCCAGCTTCTTCAATTATAGCTGATATTGTAATGGAAAAGTTAATAGATGATTCAATTGAAAAATTAAATGTAAAGCCTAGATTAATGACGAAATATGTTGATGACTTATTTTGTATAATACCTAAAAACGAAATTGATAAAATATTATCAACATTTAATGATTTCGATTCTAACATAAAATTTACAATAGAACAAGAATATGATTCAAAACTTCCTTATTTAGATACTTTATTGATTAGAAATAATAACAGAATACTAGTAGACTGGTACCAAAAACCAACAGCTTCGGGTAGAATAATTAATTACTATTCAAAACATAACAAAAGAATTATTATAAATACAGCTAAAAATCTAATAGAAAAAGTACTAACGATAAGTGAAAAAGAATTTCATAAGAAAAATAAAATTAAAATTAGAAACATATTAACTGACAATAATTTTCCAATTGACATTGCTTGCAAATTGATTGGTCAATATAGGGAAAGGAGAAATAATAATACCGTTACTATAGTAGAACCAAAGATTTATAAATCTATGACATATATACCAGGTATATCAGAACGTTTAGGAAAATCAAAAATTTATGATACAGAGAAATATAGGATGGCTTATAGAACTTATAGCTCATTAAATAGATTATTTAGTAAGACAAAAGATAAAATTACAAAATGGGATATGTCAAATTTAGTATATAGGATACCATGTAATGGAAATAATACTGAAAATTGCAATAAGGTTTATGTAGGTACAACGAAAAATAAATTAAAAACAAGGATTGCAGGACATAAATCAGATCAGAAATATAGAAATATTAATTCACAAAAAACAGCATTATCCTCTCATTGTTTTGAATTGAATCACCATCCAGACTTTGAAAATGTATCAGTTTTAAACACAGAAAATAATTACAAACGCAGATATATGTTAGAAATGTTGCAAATAATTAACACACCAATACAACAAAGAATTAATTTTAAGACAGATACTGAAAATATAGCTCAAAATTACAGACATTTAGTTACAAAAAGATAGAACATTTCACATGTACTTTTTATTAATGTATTTATATAGTTACAAATAAAATTAGGTTTAGAGCAGTTAAGGAAATTGATATTAGAATTTAAGACTATAAGTTAGTAAGAGATAAAAATAGAAAAAAAAAAAATGTAATTTGTATTTATGTATAAGTGTATATTCAAAAATATTTGTTCATTGGTTTAAAATTTTTTCACTCAAAGTATTTTGTTTTTGTTTTTGTTAAATTATTTTAAAGTTTTTTATTTCAAAAAGAAAAAGGAAAAAACTATTTTCAATTGACAAATATTTTTCAATATTTTGATTGGTATTTGTTAAAATTGTTATAAATTAGATTTTAACTCAATTTCTCCTGAAGAAGCCAACCAACGGTGTGGCGAAATATCGAAAAATTATTATTAAAAACATTTTTATATAAAAACGACCTAAAGCTTGAAAAATTATTATAAAATTAAAATTAAAAAGGTCAAGAAAATTAGAAAACTATTAATAACGAGAGCACGCAAGATTCCAAAAATAAGAATGAATTATAGCAGTTTCAAGAAAAACAACCAAATCAGAGGATGTGTTAACAAATTCAAGTCAACAAGGGATAAAATTATAAGGATTAAATCAACAATCACATTTCTAATCCGTTGTAGAAATTCAGGCATCACTCCAAAATTTATAGCAAATTCCACAAAGAATATAATGAATATCTTTAAGATGGGAAATCTATCAACGGTTCCGGAAATTATATATAAGTATACACAAAATATACACAACAAAATTTTACAACTAGCAATTAAATCAAAACATAATGAACTGAAACATTTTCAAAGTGAGATTGTTGTGATCAAGAGAATCTTAGATAGATATTTTAGAGCAGAGGAAATGGAAGTTTTTATAAAATATGAAGAAAGATTAGCATTTTTATTAAATCAAAAGGTAAGAAAAGTTCATAGAGATAAATTTGAACGTCTTAGAAATTTAAAAAACAAAGAACTAGGAGTTAAAATTCATAATAAATGGTTTATAAATAAAACAGATATAGATATCCCAGATGATATAAAATGGATATTTTCACTAGGACAAAAACATGCATTACCTGTTAAAAAAGAAGAATTTCCGATTTTAAAAATAATTTCAGAAGGTGAGGACTTTATACAGACTATAAAAATAAAAGAAGAACAGGAAGTAGCTAGAAACAGATTAACAAATATTATTGACAATCATGTAAATAAAATGAAATTAACAAACAGAGATAAGTTTATATTAGATAAAGTGAAAGAAACAGAGAAGTTCTTAAAAAGAAATAAGGACATTTGTATTTTAAAATCAGATAAAGGTAATGCAACAGTAGCTATGTATAAACAAGACTATGACATAAGAATAAAGAATATTATAGAAGATAATAATAAGTATAAATTAATCAATATAGATCCAACGAGTAGATTACAGAAAATCAATAATGATTTTATTGAGCAACTATTTAGAAAAGAAATTGTTACAACTATAGAGAAAAACAGACTTAAGACAAACATTGCTACGGCACCTAAATTATACGGACTACCAAAGATTCACAAAGAGGAATTTCCATTGAGACCAATTTGCTCTTTCATCAATTCACCCTCTTATGAATTGTGTAAATATATTACAAACATTTTGAGAAAAATTACTGAAAATTCTAAATACAACATTAAGGACTCTTTACAGTTTAAGAATAGAATAAAAAATCAGATAATAGATTATAATGAAAAATTAATTTCACTAGATGTAGTATCATTATATCCTAGCATACCAATTGATCTAGCCATAAATATAATAGAAGAGAAATGGAGTATATTACAAGAACACACAAATATTGAGAAAGATTTATTCTTACGTATCCTTAGATTTTGTATAGAAGACAATAGATATTTTCAGGTTAAAAATAATATATATATTCAACTAAAAGGACTTCCAATGGGTTCTCCAGCTTCTTCAATTATAGCTGATATTGTAATGGAAAAGTTAATAGATGATTCAATTGAAAAATTAAATGTAAAGCCTAGATTAATGACGAAATATGTTGATGACTTATTTTGTATAATACCTAAAAACGAAATTGATAAAATATTATCAACATTTAATGATTTCGATTCTAACATAAAATTTACAATAGAACAAGAATATGATTCAAAACTTCCTTATTTAGATACTTTATTGATTAGAAATAATAACAGAATACTAGTAGACTGGTACCAAAAACCAACAGCTTCGGGTAGAATAATTAATTACTATTCAAAACATAACAAAAGAATTATTATAAATACAGCTAAAAATCTAATAGAAAAAGTACTAACGATAAGTGAAAAAGAATTTCATAAGAAAAATAAAATTAAAATTAGAAACATATTAACTGACAATAATTTTCCAATTGACATTGCTTGCAAATTGATTGGTCAATATAGGGAAAGGAGAAATAATAATACCGTTACTATAGTAGAACCAAAGATTTATAAATCTATGACATATATACCAGGTATATCAGAACGTTTAGGAAAATCAAAAATTTATGATACAGAGAAATATAGGATGGCTTATAGAACTTATAGCTCATTAAATAGATTATTTAGTAAGACAAAAGATAAAATTACAAAATGGGATATGTCAAATTTAGTATATAGGATACCATGTAATGGAAATAATACTGAAAATTGCAATAAGGTTTATGTAGGTACAACGAAAAATAAATTAAAAACAAGGATTGCAGGACATAAATCAGATCAGAAATATAGAAATATTAATTCACAAAAAACAGCATTATCCTCTCATTGTTTTGAATTGAATCACCATCCAGACTTTGAAAATGTATCAGTTTTAAACACAGAAAATAATTACAAACGCAGATATATGTTAGAAATGTTGCAAATAATTAACACACCAATACAACAAAGAATTAATTTTAAGACAGATACTGAAAATATAGCTCAAAATTACAGACATTTAGTTACAAAAAGATAGAACATTTCACATGTACTTTTTATTAATGTATTTATATAGTTACAAATAAAATTAGGTTTAGAGCAGTTAAGGAAATTGATATTAGAATTTAAGACTATAAGTTAGTAAGAGATAAAAATAGAAAAAAAAAAAAAATGTAATTTGTATTTATGTATAAGTGTATATTCAAAAATATTTGTTCATTGGTTTAAAATTTTTTCACTCAAAGTATTTTGTTTTTGTTTTTGTTAAATTATTTTAAAGTTTTTTATTTCAAAAAGAAAAAGGAAAAAACTATTTTCAATTGACAAATATTTTTCAATATTTTGATTGGTATTTGTTAAAATTGTTATAAATTAGATTTTAACTCAATTTCTCCTGAAGAAGCCAACCAACGGTGTGGCGAAATATCGAAAAATTATTATTAAAAACATTTTTATATAAAAACGACCTAAAGCTTGAAAAATTATTATAAAATTAAAATTAAAAAGGTCAAGAAAATTAGAAAACTATTAATAACGAGAGCACGCAAGATTCCAAAAATAAGAATGAATTATAGCAGTTTCAAGAAAAACAACCAAATCAGAGGATGTGTTAACAAATTCAAGTCAACAAGGGATAAAATTATAAGGATTAAATCAACAATCACATTTCTAATCCGTTGTAGAAATTCAGGCATCACTCCAAAATTTATAGCAAATTCCACAAAGAATATAATGAATATCTTTAAGATGGGAAATCTATCAACGGTTCCGGAAATTATATATAAGTATACACAAAATATACACAACAAAATTTTACAACTAGCAATTAAATCAAAACATAATGAACTGAAACATTTTCAAAGTGAGATTGTTGTGATCAAGAGAATCTTAGATAGATATTTTAGAGCAGAGGAAATGGAAGTTTTTATAAAATATGAAGAAAGATTAGCATTTTTATTAAATCAAAAGGTAAGAAAAGTTCATAGAGATAAATTTGAACGTCTTAGAAATTTAAAAAACAAAGAACTAGGAGTTAAAATTCATAATAAATGGTTTATAAATAAAACAGATATAGATATCCCAGATGATATAAAATGGATATTTTCACTAGGACAAAAACATGCATTACCTGTTAAAAAAGAAGAATTTCCGATTTTAAAAATAATTTCAGAAGGTGAGGACTTTATACAGACTATAAAAATAAAAGAAGAACAGGAAGTAGCTAGAAACAGATTAACAAATATTATTGACAATCATGTAAATAAAATGAAATTAACAAACAGAGATAAGTTTATATTAGATAAAGTGAAAGAAACAGAGAAGTTCTTAAAAAGAAATAAGGACATTTGTATTTTAAAATCAGATAAAGGTAATGCAACAGTAGCTATGTATAAACAAGACTATGACATAAGAATAAAGAATATTATAGAAGATAATAATAAGTATAAATTAATCAATATAGATCCAACGAGTAGATTACAGAAAATCAATAATGATTTTATTGAGCAACTATTTAGAAAAGAAATTGTTACAACTATAGAGAAAAACAGACTTAAGACAAACATTGCTACGGCACCTAAATTATACGGACTACCAAAGATTCACAAAGAGGAATTTCCATTGAGACCAATTTGCTCTTTCATCAATTCACCCTCTTATGAATTGTGTAAATATATTACAAACATTTTGAGAAAAATTACTGAAAATTCTAAATACAACATTAAGGACTCTTTACAGTTTAAGAATAGAATAAAAAATCAGATAATAGATTATAATGAAAAATTAATTTCACTAGATGTAGTATCATTATATCCTAGCATACCAATTGATCTAGCCATAAATATAATAGAAGAGAAATGGAGTATATTACAAGAACACACAAATATTGAGAAAGATTTATTCTTACGTATCCTTAGATTTTGTATAGAAGACAATAGATATTTTCAGGTTAAAAATAATATATATATTCAACTAAAAGGACTTCCAATGGGTTCTCCAGCTTCTTCAATTATAGCTGATATTGTAATGGAAAAGTTAATAGATGATTCAATTGAAAAATTAAATGTAAAGCCTAGATTAATGACGAAATATGTTGATGACTTATTTTGTATAATACCTAAAAACGAAATTGATAAAATATTATCAACATTTAATGATTTCGATTCTAACATAAAATTTACAATAGAACAAGAATATGATTCAAAACTTCCTTATTTAGATACTTTATTGATTAGAAATAATAACAGAATACTAGTAGACTGGTACCAAAAACCAACAGCTTCGGGTAGAATAATTAATTACTATTCAAAACATAACAAAAGAATTATTATAAATACAGCTAAAAATCTAATAGAAAAAGTACTAACGATAAGTGAAAAAGAATTTCATAAGAAAAATAAAATTAAAATTAGAAACATATTAACTGACAATAATTTTCCAATTGACATTGCTTGCAAATTGATTGGTCAATATAGGGAAAGGAGAAATAATAATACCGTTACTATAGTAGAACCAAAGATTTATAAATCTATGACATATATACCAGGTATATCAGAACGTTTAGGAAAATCAAAAATTTATGATACAGAGAAATATAGGATGGCTTATAGAACTTATAGCTCATTAAATAGATTATTTAGTAAGACAAAAGATAAAATTACAAAATGGGATATGTCAAATTTAGTATATAGGATACCATGTAATGGAAATAATACTGAAAATTGCAATAAGGTTTATGTAGGTACAACGAAAAATAAATTAAAAACAAGGATTGCAGGACATAAATCAGATCAGAAATATAGAAATATTAATTCACAAAAAACAGCATTATCCTCTCATTGTTTTGAATTGAATCACCATCCAGACTTTGAAAATGTATCAGTTTTAAACACAGAAAATAATTACAAACGCAGATATATGTTAGAAATGTTGCAAATAATTAACACACCAATACAACAAAGAATTAATTTTAAGACAGATACTGAAAATATAGCTCAAAATTACAGACATTTAGTTACAAAAAGATAGAACATTTCACATGTACTTTTTATTAATGTATTTATATAGTTACAAATAAAATTAGGTTTAGAGCAGTTAAGGAAATTGATATTAGAATTTAAGACTATAAGTTAGTAAGAGATAAAAATAGAAAAAAAAAAATGTAATTTGTATTTATGTATAAGTGTATATTCAAAAATATTTGTTCATTGGTTTAAAATTTTTTCACTCAAAGTATTTTGTTTTTGTTTTTGTTAAATTATTTTAAAGTTTTTTATTTCAAAAAGAAAAAGGAAAAAACTATTTTCAATTGACAAATATTTTTCAATATTTTGATTGGTATTTGTTAAAATTGTTATAAATTAGATTTTAACTCAATTTCTCCTGAAGAAGCCAACCAACGGTGTGGCGAAATATCGAAAAATTATTATTAAAAACATTTTTATATAAAAACGACCTAAAGCTTGAAAAATTATTATAAAATTAAAATTAAAAAGGTCAAGAAAATTAGAAAACTATAAATGTAAAAACGTTAGTAAACTTTGTCTGTCTAGACCGCTTTCTACCAGACTTGACGGTTTGCTGCGATGTCTAAGCAAATAATCGTTTTACTTTTATTTAAGATTTTCCGCCTAGTCGACTCATCTAAGATTGACTGGCTTATCAGCTATTGGCAGGCAAAAAGATTTCTGTCTTTTTCGCATGTATGTCTTGACTTAACAAAATCAATTAAGTGCCCTGTGACTCGCTTCTTTAACTTGTGAGAAGTTTTCACATCGAAAACGAAATTATTATTATAAAGGGTGCTTTTTATAGAGTGTCACAACTTTAAGTTGGCATCACTGCTTTATTTGAGCACCCATTTAACAGCTGATAGTTGATGTTTGTTTAGTTTGTTTGAAATTTCATTATGAATCGACTTACACCAGAGCAACGCATGGAAATTGTTGAAATTTTTAATCAAAATAATTGTTTTATTCGTTAAACTCATTGTGCAGCGGGCGCCACAACTGATTTACTCAAAGAAACTTTTGATGAAAAAATAATTTCACGTAATTGGCCACCAAGATCGTTTGATTTAACCCCATTAGATTATTATCTTTTTTGTTGAAAATTATATTACGCACAGCTACTGGCAACTGAGAAGCGCCAGTGTCCGTTGATTTTTAGTGCTCTTCCGGCAACCACAAATTTCAGTTGCCATCCACAAGTCCCAGATCCCTGGCTCCTTTGTAACGCTGACGCTAAAAAATTACAGCATGTTTGCTAGCTTAGATAGCAATTCTAATACAAAACTTGGAAATGTACGTTAGCAACTTATTAAGTAAACAATAAGTTGATTAAATATCCGGAAATATTACTGACGTTCAAAGTTACAAGAAAATCTTTAATTTAATTGTATAAATGTATAATCATTTATTTAACACCCGACCCCACTGTGCACTGTGACATACTGTCGTATAAAATCTGTTAATGTTTTTCCTTGCAACCAGTTAAACTCTAAAACTTTTCAAGTAAATGCTTGTTAATGTCAACACATTCTGCCATCATGTTTTCTGATGATGACTTCTTCCAAATTCACTCATCATTTACAATACGCGCGTCGTCATTCTCATCAAAAATAAATAACAAAACAAAACTTGACTTTTTCATCGCAAGCAAATACAACAAAGCAGGAGATATTAAATTTAAATGGTATAAAATAAGAAATAAAACTACCAAACTACACAACGATGATGGATAGATTTTCCTAAATGCAGCCAAATCATCGTAAGAAGAAATAAAAAAACAACAGAAATGGAAAAAAGTTACACTTAGAAAATGTGTGCTCGAGTATGAATGATTTTGTTCTTTGAATAATCTGCTGGTGCCTTCAAAACGTTTTTGGTATTTATAGTTTTTTGAAGAAATGGTGAATGTAAAATATTTAAGTACTTGAATAATAAACTTCTAGAAAAAAAAAAGAAGTGGAAAAATAAACACAAAACTGACCTCATTTGTATTCCAACGATGACGTTGTGACGGGAAACTGTCAGCTCTTGGCAAGCTTTCTAAATTGTCTGGTAGTTTGATAGGATCTCCATCTGAAAATAAAAGTTAAAAATTGAAACAATAAATAAACAGACATTAGAATACAATATATATTTTTTTATGTTTATTTTCCTGCTTGCCTCCTGTATAAAGGACATTTTCAAGCATATAAAAAATATCGACAACAATAACATTAACAACAACGGTAGGAAAATCAATTTGTTTTCGGAAAGCTTTCGAAGTTTAAAGAGAAACAACAAAACCAACAATAAAATAAACACTTGAATATTTAACCAAACAAAAATTCGTTTGATTTTAAAAGGATAAGATTTTCTTTTAGAAAAACAAACAAATCAATTTAAATTCATGTATTTATTTACACATTTTCCTATTGAAACTGAAAATGTATTAAAAATCAAAAATTTAAGGTGAAATTAAAAATAAACCATCACAGTCTCAATTAAAATCGGTGCGCTACGATTAAGCCTAAAAATAATTATTTATTCATAAGTTTATATTTTGTCTCCTTCGAAGAAGTAGACTTGTGCCAGCGTTTTTTTCCGTGGCATGAGCCAACCGATATGCCGACTTTCTCAGCAACATCTCCATAACAATTTTCATCACATTTTTATTATTTTAATCGGTTTAGGGTGAGCGTCATCATTTACGTGCTCTTGACCTTCTGTAAAAAGCTTATACCACTCAGAAAACAACTGTCTGCCACTGTAAACATTTCAAGTGTTTTTAAGCATTTAATTGCATTTTTTACAAACAATTTTATGCAAATGCTATGATCCAGATATTCGCCGAACTTGCAAAACACTTTAATGCCTCCCACCAACAAACTAAACAGACATCGCAAACATAAACCATCAATTCGGTCACCATAAATATTAAATTTAATCATGTTCTCTTAAACCTCATTTTTATAATACATTTTAATTGCCTAAACAATCAAGACTTTTCATGTTTAGTTCTTTCCCTTTCCGACTCTCTTTTTTTCTTTTCCTTATTTGAGAATTTGTTTAATCACAATTGTTAAATTAAGTTCACACTCTTGCTGTTGACATTTACACAATCAAACCGATACTTAAGTGTCCTTTCGAAAATCCATTATTGTAGAAAATATTCATATTTACGATAATTGACTCTTTGACATTTTTATTTTAAGTATCAGAGCACAAACATAAAAAGAACTCATACCAATCTTAACACACATGTTTATGACTCGAGAAAATTACATTGTGTGTGTGTGGCAAGGGGGTGTGTGTGTGTGTGCGTATGTGTATGTGTAAACAAGCTGCCGGAGAAAACGAACTCAACCAGGTTGCGAAATAAATTGGTTCGATGTGAATTATAACAAAAATATGGATGATTTATATCCTTTTAAGTACACTAAATGCAAAATATGTCCTTATATCTGACACAAGGGCTTGTGAAGGGAAATTAGAATGTTATAAATAATATTTGGCTGCCATGACAAGAACAGAACTTTCAAAATAATATTCGTTATGTATTTTTTTTAATTTACTTTACATTCATAATGAAAAACAATCTTTACAATTTTTTTATTAATTTTTATTCTATGATTTAACAAATCGATGGTCATACACAAGTAAAAACGTCCTGCCTGCTGTAGAAGAATATTTTTGTAGCATAGCGACAGGCTGAATTTAGAAATAAAATCACCTCTGATGTTGTACAACTTATGTTACTGGAAGAATAAAATAAAGATCCTGTAGCAATCCACTTGAAGTGAAATGCAAATTATTTTACATTAGATTCACATGCAAATAAAATTTTAAATAAGTATTGTAGAATAGAATATTTGGGGTATATTATATATTATAACGTAAAATTTTAAAAAAATAGTAAAACTTTTCATCCACTTAAATGCCAAGACAAGCCAGATTTACATAGTAGCGATTTCTGTAGGATGTGCGGTGACAAAGAGCAAAAAGAAACTATCGAGCATATTATCTGTCATTGCCCAAGATTACAACGCCATAGGCAAAGATGGCTCAGCAGACTTTTCCATGACGACATTAGTGACATCGCGGAGTGCAGGATATAAAGATATTTATCATGGAAATTAAGAGGCCATATAATAAAAGACAAGCGCTATAAGGAGGCTACGAAAATTTGCCAGCAAAATTATGTTAAGAAAATCACAACAGATCCAATTGGATCTTCCTTTCTAATCTAAAGTAAAATACATGGTAACCACACATCATAGCGGATGGCTTTCATATGAGTCTTTTAAACATCAACTTCGTTTATTTTTAATTTGAATACGCCATGGCAACTTATTTTTCTTTTCAGGGCAATCGATTAGATAAATTGTAAATCAGCTACCCGGCCGTAGGTTTGTCTCCAAATACTACCATAAGTACAGTTTGCATAAAGAAGGCGTTTTCGATTTTAAATTACTAAAGAAAAACACACATAAATATACCACAATCCCTAAAAACAAATATGTAGTCCTTAATATGCGATTAAGTCTAAAATATGCTAAATTATGCATTAAAAAATTCCTGAAATTAATAAAAAAAAAAGTTATTTTTGTAAATATTTATATAGGGTGTTTTTTAAAGAGTGTCACAACTTTGAGTTGGCATCAGTGCTTTATTTGAGCACCCATTTTACAGCTGATAGTTGCTTTTTGTTTTGGTTGCTTTGAAATTTTATTATGAATCGACTTACACCAGAGCAACGCGTGCAAATTGTTGAAATTTTTAATCAAAATTATTGTTTTATTTGTTAAACTCATCGTCCAGCGGGCGCTACAATTGATTTACTCAAAGAAACTTTTGATGAAACAATAATTTCACGTAATGGCCCAAATTATTGGCCACCAAGATCGTGTGATTACTTTTTTTGGGATCATCATTCGAAGAGTTATCTGCGAAAAACGGCCGCAAATGCTCCGAAAAGTTGTTTAAAATTGGTGTTCCAGATTGCGCCTTCCACGCGCCAGCCGTGACGGCCACATGTCAGAAATCATATTTAAACATTAATTTCATAAAATTTTCTTTCCGATAAAGCCCATTTCATTGATATTAAAAATATATTTCCTTGTTTTATTATGATTTAAACTCTATAAAAAATACCATTTAGATTTGGAAAATTTATTGAAACATCTCAAAATTGTTTTAATCACAAAACTGTTCCTTTTCCTTTTGATTTTCGGCAAAAGTAGATAATTCAAAATGTGCACTAAAAACTACGTAATTGGAAATCTGCAAAACCAATCGATCCCCAAAATTTCTATAATAAATAAAAAATTGTGAAAAAGTTATCTTCATAAGTTATCAGTTCCTTTGAGCCACTTTTCACTCACTAAGAAAAAAATTTTGAACGCATGAAAAAAACTACTTCTAAAACAAAACAAAATAATAAGAGAGAATAAAAAAAAAGAAAAAAAATATTCAAATGAAATTTTTTCACTTTTAATAAAATTGCAAACGACATTTTTGTAAATGCAGTTGGATGCCTTCAAAACAATTGAGGTCTCAGTTGTTAACTTGCTAACAAACAAATATCCTGACACTCAAGGATTATTATAAGAATTTTTCTTAACCCATTTAATTATTTGTTAATTAGACAACGTTGTATATGTGATTTTATTAAATCGTTTTAAAAAATAGACTGTAAAATATATTTTCATTCCAAATCCTCATACATTTCATTCATCTCTCATTCTTCTCATTTAATATTCTTTCAAATCCTGTGTGATTTATAATCATTCCCAACGAATCGAGAAATATATTTCATTCGTTATTTTTGCTTCAATTCAACACACGAATGCGTAAGTGAATGTGAATGCGAATGCGAATGCGAATGGTTTGAAAATTTGAATGTAATTGTTTTGGAAAATGTCATCAATTCTGTTACGAAGACATAAATATCTTTTAAACTAAAAACGTTAAACACATTAAAGCATTTTGTATATCAAAACGCATAAATATTCCTGGTATTTTCATATATTCGTTTTCATTTTAAAAGTAGACTTAAGAAGTTTATTTTTTGTTTGTTTTTGTATTCTGGTGCTATTTACGAACGATGATTTTGAATAATTACGAATTGCACTTAAGGGATATAAAATTACACTTTTTTCCTACCTTCAATGAATTGGCCATAAAACTATCTCATTTGAGTATAAATTTATGTGTTGTAATAAAAAAAAAAAGAAAATGATTACAAAACTTTACAAAAAGAGTAATTTAGCAAAAATTTCTTAGGAGTTTATTTTCTTGTGCTTTTTTTTAATTTTTTTTTTTGTTGAAGGAAAACAAATTGAAGTGAGTCAAGTGTATATTAATGTAGTTGTTAGTTTATAAGTTGTTGTTGTTGTTGTGGTTTTTTATTTCATTTTGTACATAATATATTAACAAATCAATTTTTATTGTCAAACTCTGTGGTAACTTTTGGTCATAATTTACACTTGAACACATAAACTTTTGCAAGCAATTGAAAAACCACTAGAAAGCAAATTATTTTTGGTACAACAAAAACGAATTAAAAAGTAACTAAGAAATGAAAGGTGCATTAATGTTTAGCAGGCCAAGTTTACTCCTCAGCGCAATATGTACATACATATGTATTTTACACAACTACTTTAGCAGAAGCACAGGACACTCTGTTCCTTTGAGAAAATTTCGAAAACTGTTTAATGGTCAATACCGTATTACTTACTAACTTATTAGCTTACTCTATGAAGGTGAAAGGCAGATGCGACAACGCTAGGCCTACGCAGTTCCTGTACGAACTGCGCAGGACACGCGATATATACAGGATTGGTAAAGATCGTATTAGGCACTGGATCATGCCAAAGCAATGTGTCTAAATTACAACGAGTATTGCAAAAGTTATAACAATGAAAATGTAAAGAAAACGGTTCTTCAACTTACAATATCTGTTTTCTAGACACCAAAATAAGGACACGACTACTTTTTTAACTATCAGGCATTGCTTTTATTTCGTGTTTTGTTGATTTTTTTTTAGTAAAGTTGCAGCCCTCTGGTGTTAAGTAGGCTATTAAATTTCTATATCTGTGTTGTTCTCGCTGCAATGCTAAACCTAGACACGAACGATATAATTTATCAGAGCTCCGTTAACTTGTAAAAAATTATTATGAATGCAGTAAAAATTATTTCTTTCTGAAGGAGTCAAAGTGGAATTAAAACAATTATGGAGATTTGTAGACGAGGTAGTCATCTGTCAGATCTCTTAATTGGGTTTCCCAACATTGATAGTTTGAACGAGCTTTTAGATGGTTTAGAAATATGGATTCTCTTCTCTTTAAGTCTACTTAACACCGGAGGCGCCTCAACACTGCCTGAAAAATTAACATAACGCGCAAAGCAGAGTTGTGAAAGAGTTAAGTCTTCCAAATTTTCAACATCTATTTCTCTACCCCATCCCTCTCCCTGAGTTCATGCACAGTGCACTGCATCCTCTGAGTGCTGGTCCTAATTAAAAAAAAAAAAAAAAAAGGTGTCAACGTGGGCGAAAAAAATTATTGAGATTTGGGAACTAGGAATTTATCTACAAGAGCTTTTGATTGGATTTTCCAACAGATGGAGTTGGAACGAGTTCTAGACGGTTTAGAAATATCGGTTCTTTACGGAATGAAATTTTTTTTCCGGAAGAAGTCAACTTGAGAGGAAGAATTGTTAGAAAATTTAATCAGGGGCTACTGTCGAGGACTATCTCCACCACAAATCCTGTTTTTCCGCTTACGTTGATACCTTCCTAAAGATATAAATTTTTCATGCATTCACAGTTTCTTATGTATCAACAGAGCGCAAAGTTAACATGTTAACAGAGCTCTGTTAAATTTTCTGATTCGTACCATTTTGCTGGGCATAATTAAAACAGAGTTAGCTTGCATGAAGTCCAAAATACACGTCCTGCTTTTCCAATGCATTCTGCGTATCATGTAAAGTAATGGTGTTTTCTTTTTTACAAGAAAACGGTACATCTCCATGCAGAAAGTGTACTTTGGTATTTGATTCTTATAAATGTTTTGCTCTCTAAAAGGGCAGTGAGTTTGATTCTAAAAAAATCGCCCTCACTGATGGTGGAAGATATTGCACTTTTTGCCCCGTAAAATCGACAGTGCAGCTGTCAGCTGCTAAAAACAGGGCGTTCCACTTTTTCATAAGTTGTGTTTTGTTCTAGTGAAATAACAAGCTGCATTATTACAGGGCTGGCAAGACATTTTATGCATATACCTTTCAACAAGGTGCCATTTTGGGTGTAGAAAAGAAAACACCATAAGTTTCGTTAAACTCAAATTTTCAACAGTTGTCTGTAGAGTGCAACATATAATTATTTTACTCTGTCTATATATTTAAGTCATACAAACTGACAATATTTGCCAAACAATATACCCATATGGATGGATGAACGGATGAGTTAATGGGCAAGTGAATGATGTTCCATAAAATTACGTTCGCCTTTTTTTTTTAATGTCATCCATCCATACGTTGTTGCAATGAAAACAGGGACAGTAACAAAAATTTACAATAAAAGACCAACCAATTGACTCTTGAACAAGTTGCAAGTAATCGAAACAAGAGCAGCAACAACAACCACAACAACAAAATAAATAAAACATTTAAAAAAAATGAAAGAAATATGTGTTTAAAATCATTGCCAACGTGTAGTTTATGATCCTTAAAGTGGGTATTTGTGTAACTGTGTATGTATATGTGAGTACGTATGTATACATGTAGCTGGTTTAGCTGTTCGTTTGGTTGGAATTGTCGCGTGTTTTATTACTTTTGGCTTGTAAACATCGGAATTAAACGCTTATTACAAAGTGTACAACAACATTTTTCTACAAGTTCATTTTTTTTTTGTTGTTTGTGTTGTTTATTTGCTATTGTTGTAAATTTTACTCAATGTTCGTTCAATGGTTATTTTTAGTAGGATATTTTTATGTTAAGAAAGCGTTCACGAGTGTGGGTCTGTGTGCACAGAATATTTTTAGTTTGTGATATTTTATTTTTTTTTTGTTGTAATAAAAAACATTTTTACTTTTAAGTTTTACTACCGAACTAATTTGTCATGTCCCCTTCGCAGGAAAATGTATTTCTTTCTGAAAAGTATTGTTATTTATATTCTCATCTAAATTTTAATGAACGTAATATCGTTATTATCGTTGCTTAATAAAGTGATTATATTAGTTTGTTGATGGGTATTTTGTGGAAAAGGAAAAAAAGTTTAAAAGAATCAATTAAAATAAATCGATTAAATATGCGTTGAAGAAAATCAGAACAACCAGTACTTAATTTCATTTTATATTTTCAGTCGATGCGATTTTCAAGTTAACAGACCCCTGTTTGTGATGAAATTCATTTAGGAGGCGAAATCGTAGAATTTGTACCAGGGGCCAAATCACCGCATACGATATCGAACAGAGTTTATCGAAATTTTTCATTTTGGTATTATCGCATACGATATCGAATGAATTGTATCGTAATTTGAAGAATCGTATGCCCTAATTTGCTTATTCGAAACGTATCGTAATGTTATTCGATACGATAGCTAATTCGATATCGTATGCGGTGATTTGGCCCCAGGTCTCTGCCAATAACTTTGTTAAGAATACGGTACGGATAACTGAGAAGAGTATCATAAAAATAATAAAATAAAATAAAATAAAATAAAAGACTATTTAAAATGTCTTCCCTGTGAATATTGACTGTAATTATGGTGAAATCCCTTTAAAAATGGTACTTTATGTGCAAAAAAGGTTCTATTTCTAACGTAATTTTAGTACTCTCATGTGTTTTGAAATTGAAATTTAAGAAAGATTCCTGAGGAATATTACGTATATTTTATGACAACTTTTAATTAATCGTATGAAACCAGTTCCGATAGTCTCTATTTTTTATTTTGCAGGACTCAGGAGATGACCTCTACTATAGCAAGCATTTTACCAGAAAGAGTAGAGAAAATAAATGGCCTTAAAGCTTATAAATATTCTAACTAAGCAAGTACACATGATCTGTGCCTTCCATATAATATCGTCTCCCGGAAAACCCTTTAATGATCATGCACCAAAAAAAAAAAATCATGTAAAACTACCTCGTGTGTTAATAAAAGAAATTACAGAACTATAAAACAAAAACTTGCGACCAATGAAAAATAATAAAACGGCAAAAAAAAAACAAAATAATGATTCATATTTCTGATTGTCGAAGTTATCAAGTGTTTCCCTTCAAATGGGTTGTCTAATTTTTAAAACCGATGAAAAAAAAACTTATAAGCCTTTTTTTAAAAATCAACTGTGGTTGCACTGTGCAACAACAAAAGTAATATTTTAATTAATTCTTAAAGCTTCTTAATATTTCGTAGCACCAAATAATTTTTAATTTTCAGCTAATTACGGGCATAATTTCGTAAGTTTACAAAACTGCTAACAAATAATAACTTGACACGAAACTTTAAAAAAAGTTTTACACTTTACAACAAAAAAAATCAATTAAAATCATAATTTTACACACAAAAACAGCATGTCAAGCTCAACTAAAGACAATAATTAACCACGGAAATAATAATTTAAATCACAAAAATTCGAGGAATTTATGCAGAAGAAGAGAGAAGAAGAAGCACTATATAAACTATAAAATAAGTAGAATGAATGAAAGAAAGAAGAAAAAATAAATTAATGAACTTTTAGGCAAAAATATATGAAATGCATTTAATTTGAAATGCGATTAAAGACAAAAATTACAGTAAAAATAAAGTAAATAACTACAAGGCAAAAATTTACATACACAAGAACTACAACAACAACAATAACGACTGGCCCGGTGACTTGGGCTTGCAATATTTTTGTTAATAATATCAAAGAATGTAAGAAAAAACGACCTTCTAGAAATCTTAGTCGAATGACACCTGACATTTTTAACATCGTCTCGAAAATGCAAACATATGAAATAATCACGACATTTTGACAGTTCTTACAATAAAAAAAAGTTTCACAAAATATATTTTTTTAAAAATTTCAAACATTAACAATTGCGTTTCGGATTTACGATGATACTTTTCGAAATATTTAAATAACCTTTGAAAATTTATACTCCAATCTTCCTTATTTACCCAGTAAAAGAAGCTCTAGGAAGGCCTTACGGACGGCCTCCAAAATTTCGCTGCTGGGTATACACGATAAACTTTTTTCTAAGCACTTGTGTTTTATATTCCTCTGATTTTATGTTTATTAAATAATTGAAAATTTTTAATCGAAAGCTTTTAAACAACACTATTTTTTTTTAAGTCAGAGAGCGCCTTGCAAAGTTATTAAATTTTAAATAAATTTGATATGCCAAACTTCGTTCTGTAAAATTTGTATTATTCCACTTAGAATAAATACACTGAGATTGAATCGGAAGCTTTTTAGTAAAATACTGGTCACTCATTTAGTAAATCTAATTCGACTACGCTGAATATAGTGGT
This sequence comes from Lypha dubia, assembly GCA_947311025.1. Classification (NCBI taxonomy): domain Eukaryota; kingdom Metazoa; phylum Arthropoda; class Insecta; order Diptera; family Tachinidae; genus Lypha; species Lypha dubia. Next base: position 57,554,723 of record OX371264.1, read on the forward strand.
GCCAAAAGTTTTATTTTTTAAGTTAGCTCATGTTTAAAAAATACTTAAGATTGAAAAACAAATAAAATAACTAGAAAAGTTTTTAGTGATTTATTTATACAGTGCACTCTTTAAAACGTGAACTCTCGAATTTATAAATTTTTTCAATTTCATTTTTCAGATTCAAAAGGTTTTTTAGGAAGCGGTAAAAATCGATATAAAAATAAATATCTTTTAGAAAAGAGAAAATTTTCAATCTCAATAATTTTTTAAACAAAAGCTAACGTGGAAGAGGTTGGATTCAGTGTACTCTAATTAGCTTTTTTCCATTTGTGAAATGTCGCAGTCTAATACACCAGTTTTCCGAAAAAAAAGTGTCGCATTGTGATGTTAATTAGAAATTCGTCAGTCTCGCGTGATCAATCAAATAATCTGACTGCATTTTCGCTTGGTTTAAAAGTAAATGTGTGCCGATCGCTGTTGCAGACCAACAAAATTATCGATGTTCTTCAATGTGTTTAATATTCTTATTATATGCAGTGTTGGTGCACTTTGAATTGTTAAATTATATGCCTCTTTACAGGGCTCTGTCCACAATCATAAAATTTAGAAATTTCCTACCGGTAATTAATTATTTTATCGTAAACATCTATTATTCGTACTAAATATTTTCTGTTACTTTACGTTTCTTTTTTAAAAATTGCATACTCTTTACGTCACAAACTAAACCAACAAAAGTCTTTTTACAAAAAAAAAAAAAAAAAAAAAGAAATATATGCTTTTGTTATTCATATTTTTCATATAAAACTTAATGATTGTCTCAAGGAAATGCAATTATTATTTGTTATTGTTTTGTGTTGAAGAGAAAATAAAAAACAAAATGAAAGACAATATATTTTTATTTCCATTTCATTTGTTGGGCAAAAGAAAAACTCTACGTTAAATTGAAAACCTCAGAGAAAAAATGGAAGAATAAAATTTTTACAAATGAAATGAAATTTATATTAATGTTTTTTTTTTACAATAAATATGGAAAAATGAGACAAGAAATATGTATGTATGTAATGTTAAATGTTATTGTATTAAATGACGTACTAGTGTACACACATACACACAAACATATTTAGTAAATATTCCAACTGAAATGATGACGAGACGTCTGTAAAAGTACGGTCACATCTGGCAAACATTTGCCCAAAAAAGCGTAACCACTAAATACTAATGAAAACACTTTTGATTTAGATACCTGTTTCATACGTTATACAGTTTCCTACATAATTTAAAGAAAATGTAATAGAATCTTATCTTATTAGATGCTGTTTAACTTAATAACTAAATGCATAAATCAAAAAGTTTTTCATTGGTATTTAGTGGTTACGCTTTTTTGAGCAAATGTTTGCCAGATGTGACCGTACCTTAAGAATAACCAGTCAAGTAAAGACTTTAATAACGGGTACTCTACTCTTAAACTCCGAAAATTTCACGAGATGGTGTGAGTAAATATGTTGCAAGAATGTTTGCAAACATTTTTAAACAAATGAATGGACTTTTAAAATTGTAAGAAAAAATAAATTCAAAAAGGTAGTATTTGTTTGTACAGGAAAAAAGCAATAAAATTAATTAAAGAAAAATGCAATAATGAAAAAATATAGTGTATTAAATTAATAGCTCATATTTGGGATATTCCTGGCACAATGCAAAAACATTAAGATACAGTGTATAGTACCTGCTAAAATGTTGCCTGGAATTTTATTGGAATCGAATAAGATGATTGGAAATTTAAAGGAAATAAGTTTGAAACTTTAAAAACCAACTGTCAGATAACAATTATCGATATAATAAAACGAGCAAAAGATATCAACGAACTCCCGTTCCATGAATTAAATTCTTTGAAATTCAACGTATTATATGTTATTTCAGTAAAATATTCCTTGAAATTAAAAGTAAAATTATATGTATTTATGAACTCAACGTTGAAACCATTATTTGATTTTATTCGTTGAATTAAACAATAAACAATTTTTTTGATTTAACGTATAATTCGTTCAATTTAAGAAACTTGTTCATTTATTTAAACACAAAATGAGCAAATAGTTTGATTCAAAGAACCTGTTTCTTGATTTTAAGTAATATACGTTGATTTTGTTGTATGAACACGTTAGATCAAGGAATAAATTCTTAAAAATCAACATACGGTTTCAATGTATGGTCTCTTAACTTCAACGTTGATTCAACGAATTATTCCTTAGTTTTAACTCAAAACTAATTTGTTTATATTTGAAATTACTTCATAAAATTATCGCATATTTTTTTCATCATATTTCTTGGCATACATATTTTTCGCATTTACATTTTTTTCTCGTCAACTAACAGCAGATAATTTTTTCATAAATGTTCATAGAAAAATTATCATCAAAAATCGCTCGTCATATAAAATTTAATATTTGCTTAAAAATTAACAAGTTTTAGAGAACTTATCACGTGCCGTCGTTAATATATGTAAATATTTTTTATGTTATTATGACTACACGAGCTTAAAAAATTTAACAAAATAAATAAACAGAATTGTTTACTATTTCGAAGCATAAAATGTTGTGAGTGACGAACTTGTATGTTTAAAAAATTTTTATTTATTATGGGTTAGCTAATCTATAAGCATATTATTGGTAGATCTTTACCATCATGTTTGAACAGTTGCAAGGCTCATCTACTCATACATGAACTTCCAAGAGTATTTGCTTTTCGAAATAATTTAGAAGTTTTTATATTTTTTAAGTATTATTACACTGTTTACCCGATAAAAATTACCATCCATTGTTTTAAGTTATTTGAAATTTTTATGCATCATTAAAGAAATATTATTAAAACTTATTGCCGAATATTGACCTAAATTGAAATTTTTATCAATTAAAAAGGTAACAAGAGATCAAGAATCGTTGCGACCACTTTTTTCAACCATTTCTGATAGAAAAAAATCAGTAGCCTTAAAGGTATTTACTTTCAAATTTGCTGAATGAAAATTTTAGCAAAGTTTGGTAAAGTGTTTTAATAATTATAGCCTTATAAAAGCAGAGATAGAAAACAATGTTGAATAGATCATTACAATTTTGTTTAGTCCTAAAGAAATAAAGGAGAAGAGTTCAATACAAAAAATTAGTTGCTTTTTTAAAATAGCTTTTTAAAATTCTTACATAAATTTCATTTTCAAGAATTTATGATTTATTATACACAAACATTTAAGTGAATACCCTTATTATTTCACTAACTAATGTGAAACAAAATTATGGCAACTACCATTTCCTTTTGTATTTTCTCTCATTTAAAATTTGAAGTTACAAGAAGTATGTGAACCGTTTTAGTTCAACTTTATGACTTTTTGTATTACTTTAGTAGAGTCAGACATGCAACAGTATTTAAGAAATAAGACAGATTTGCTTTAAGCCATTTTTTATATTTATATGCCGTTACACATATGTTTATTTAAATATAAGCTTGATTTAGGGTCAGGGTAAATCCCTTTTACAAAACAAAAAGAAAAAGAAAAAGCAAAAATTAAAATGAAAAAAAATGCACATCTTCACAAGCACACACACACACACACACATGTATGCGTATACTAGTACACCATAGATCATAAACTCAGTGGTGAAAGAGGTCCCTTGAAAACTTCTCTTACTCAAAGGAATGGCGGCAGTGTTCGTTTCTGGCCAAAAGTCAAAAATATAGAAAAAATACAATAATATTTTTTTGCATTAGCATTTTTCCTACTTAATAACAAGACAAAAAAATCGGGCTGGCAAAAAGAACGAAAAAAAATTGTCAGAAACCAAAATAGAAAAAAAACAAAAAAAAAAAACAAGAATAAATGAAAAGTATGGAAAAAGGTATAATTTGGTTTAATGTGAATATTTATCATCTTTATTAAAGAATGGATGATAGTACACTCGTACATGAAAATAATGTAAGAACAGAAAAAAAAATAAAAAAATAATTTCATGTTTAACGTGTATTTACATTTATTTCATGTAATTTTCAATTAATTTAAATGGATTTTTAAATTCTTAACACAACAGCAAAAAATATGGTGGACAGAAAGCTTTCTGTGGACATAAATAAAAATACATGAACCCAAAAACGCATACATACATACATATATATGTACATGCACACATACACGTAAATGCACGGCCATACACGAAATAATAAATCTCTATTTAAATGTGGAGTAATTTAAAAATCCATTATGGAACATTGATAATAAATGTTAAAATGGAAAACGCATTAATCTAAACTAAAACTAATATTTATCTAACAAATTAATATACACGTGCATTCTATGGATACTTGAACACATCTCGTAACATCGTAGAGAATTTGCACTGTTTGCGATGAGCGAGCGGATCAACAAAGCAACCAGACGCCACTCCATTCAATTAATTGCCCACAATGACTAGAAACATCGATAAAACCTTTAAATAAATATCAACAAATCGTGTGTGGTATATTTTAGTTTATGTCCCCAAATCCCCACCAAAAAAAAAAACAAATAAAATATCTATACAATAATTTTTCACCTCGGCGACACCCACCTTTTTATGTTTGAGTTTTCCAAACAAATTCTAACAATGTTTTAGGCCAAAGGACAGATATAAACGAATATTTTGCTATAGGCATACGGTGCATCGAGTTTGCTGTTTTTATTGAATTCAAAAAATTAATGACACAGGATTTTAAGGATTATAGAATTTATTGTTTTCCTGTTGTAAATAAACAAAGCGTTTAAATAAATCTTAAATAAATTTCAATGAAGATACGCATAAAATATTATTTCGAAAGATTGTTTTATAATTTTTAGTTATTTTCAAGTTCAATAAAACAACACCGTACAATAAAATCCAATTTTTTTAAATAAAAAGGTTCTAACGAGAGATACCGGCAGAGGAGAGAGACAAAGCAAACTAACGAGTATGAATTTAACACTCAAACGCACGCATCTGAAGTTTTTTGTGATCAAGTTGCGTTTGAAGCTTTGATTTCCTTAAAATTTAAATCTATTTTTTTGACAAACGTAATTTAATATTTTTTAGCACATACTCGTATGTGCAATTTCATATAATGTATTTCTTTTAATTACTTCCCTGTGGCAAATTTCATGTTAATTGGTTAAAATGGGATTGGCCGAAAAAAGAGACATCATCACTGCTATAAAAAATTAACATAACGCTCAAAGCAGAGTTATAAAATAGTTAAGCCTTCCAAATTTTCAACATCTATCTCCTCTATCCTTATCTCCCTCCCATAGTTTTGGCACAATACATTGCAAAAGTAGGGCTCGTCCCTTAATGCTAGTCCTAACAAAAAAAAAATCACTAAATTTCGAGTGTGGAGTTTTGTTGTCGTTGAAGATCTATAGAAGAATTTTATAACATATATTTTTGTAAGATATTTCAGCGACCACTACATTATCATTGATGCGAAGTTTTTTGCACATTTTTTGAAAAGGTAACTAAAAGTTCTATACGGAGAAGACTAAGTGGGTTAATTTGTGGTGTTTAGCATAAAATAGCTGAACAAATCTTATGACTTAAAGGTAATAATATGCCTTCTATTACTAATGCATTGCAACAATGATTTGCTCACTGGGACATTTTAACTTTTCCTAAAAAAAAATCCGGCTGTAGACTTTCAAAAATCTGATGCACGTGTTGAAAACTGCGACCATTTCATATCGAATGTCAGTTTTATCGTAATATTTGAAATACCTAAAAGTAAAACATACATTTCAAACATAGAACGGCGACTGCTAACATGTAATTCGTATTGTTTTGATGTCTCATTTGATTTTAAAGTGGATGTTGTCGAATTTTTGCTTTCCTAACGGGAATCATGTTGATCTTATTATCAACTGCTCTCGATTGAACATTTCGAGATTTTTTTGATGCCATATTTGCAGTTTTGACCTTTTGCTATTTCTCCTTCTAGATTATCAGTTACAATTTTAGCAATATCAGTCCATAAGATAAGATTCTCAAAACAGATGTTTTCTCTTTGTGAAATGTTTCATACCCCACGCACATGACAATCTTTCTTCCGTTATTGATACAATTTACATAGAGCAACGATTCGTACATATTTCTGACCTGTTCTTTTATTACTAGAGATCTAAAAGTCTTTGCATTTAAAAAGCGTAAATACTCAATCTTAACGAGAGCTAAAGTTCACAATTCGCCGATAGAACGTTCTCTTCTTTACTGAAATAGTGTAGACAAGGCTAATTATTTCTTAGAGTGTACTTTTACACTTTTATCTAAATTATGCACTTTATCTAAATTTTAACTTAAATATAATTAATTTCCTACTAAAATTTCCTTCTTTGGCAAAGTTCAATGAAATAATCAAATGGTTAAATGCTTGATAAATTAATTACCTTAACGTTACACTGTATATGCGAAATTAACTGTCGTTGTATATGTATTGTTTATGTATATGTATGTTAATAGCAAATGGCCATATTCATCTTCTCAACAATTCTCTACACCTTTAAAACTAACTCTTTCTCTCTTGCTTTCTACATACTCGTACATACGAATATATTTATTATCTCTCAGTCCCAACCAATTTATGTGCACTAAATGAAGGACTATTATCACAGGTCGTATACAATGCAACTGGCTAATAAATCTATTTTAGATTTACCTAATCGTATGTGTTGTACGACAAATAAAACATACAAATCGAATAGACTGATACACACACACACACACACACACACACACACACACAAAAGCCAATATGTCTATGGAAATATGTACTAGAAATAGATACAAAACCTAATAGATACGCACAATTTAAAACAAGATACAGTTGTAGTATTCCAATAATGTAGAATAGAAGTGTTTTTGTTAGTTAGACCCTTAATAAAATGTTTTTGTTTCAATTTTCAAACTTTTTGCCTTTCTCATCTTTTTTTTCATTTTGTTGTATCCGTTTCTGCCAGGCAAAACTAATTGTTCGTATGGCCAAAATGGACAACACAATATTAATCCAAATTATCATCAAAGTGATTTAATTGCTTGGAATTGTTATTGTATTTTGTATCGTCGTCTCGGCCTAAATGTACGATTACATGGAACGGCTAGAGAGTGGAGTGTGAGTGTGCAAATATTGAATAATTGTCAGGTAAAACTAAAGTGTGTGTTTTGTTTCATTCAACACACACTTTAAAATAATTCTATTACGAGATTACAATTGCAAAACTGACATTTGCCAGCAAGAAGTGCTTGTTACTGTTGTATAACTTCTTGTATCGTTTTGATATTTCAAAAAAAAAAAAAAAAAAAACCAAGAAGACCTTTTCGCTGTGAGGAATTTAAAATTGAATATCAGCCAACACTCTGGAAATGGGATTATTTTTTATTTGTTGGATGTGCTGAATTGGTTCTTTCTACAGCTTCGTATTCTATGCACCAGCTTTACAGAAGGGAATGTGTGGTTTTGTGTTTGTTTGTTTATATTTTGAATGTTAAATATTTGTCATTTTCTATTATAATAAAAAATTGTCATACAAAAACCATATTTTCAAATACTAATCGTATTCAACAAATGAGTTTGAAGATAAATTTTAAAATATGAAAGTCTAGACACGATGTATTGAATTTAAAAAAGCTCTGTTAACAGGTTAACATTGCTCTGTTAACAAATAAAAAGTGCAATGAGTGCAATGAGTGCAATAAAAACTGATTTTTAAGGACGGGATAGCCCTTTACAAGAATCTAAAATTGGACTTTCTGACAGTTTTAGTTGGACGCAGATATACTCAATTTACAAAATTTTCAGAAATATGGATTTCGTACGAGATGACCATATTTTTTTTTTTTTTTGAAGTATTCAACACAGACGAACAAAGATGATGAGTATATGAGAAGGCTACCTTTCCACAAATCTCAATAATTTTTTTCCTTCCACAATGACTTCTTCATTAAAAACAACTACGAGTGCTATATTCGGCTGTGCCGAATCTTATATACCCTTCACCAATGCACAAATATGTGATTCACTGAATATAATACAGGCTTTCCTTTCTCTTATAAAAATAACATTTTAAACAATATAAAACGTAAGTTTAAACTGCATAATTGGAAACTCTTTCATATTTTCTTCAGTGCTATATATATGTATATATATATATGTAAAAAAATACAGACTGTTTAACATATTTTACAATTTTCCATCCATAAGTGAACAAAAAGGGGGTTTGTACGAAAAAATACATAAAGTTGTTATTAAGTTAATATACACATAACACCAACAAGCCTTAGCAGCACGATGGTTCGTGCGTTGAAATATAATCGAAAGACTCCGTATTGAACACTGGAGCACCTCATGTTTTTATAAATTTATTTCTGAAAGGGTTATACATATACATATATATAACTTCATTTATTTGTATATATAATTCAATATTATAACCGATAAATAAAATAAGGTGAGGGTGGTGTTGGCTGAAGTGGTTAGCGCGTTGACTACTAAGCAAACAATGACGTGGGGCCTGGGTTCAAACCCTGGCCAGAGCAAGTCAATCAATATCATTAATTTCTCTAATGTACATTAGTGATACATTGTATTAATTGTTGTCGGACTATTTAAGTGATGAAGGCATAGCACTGGTCACTAAAAAACTGTTCCGACAGCGATTGATGATGTTCGTCGGTTAGCAGAAACATCGGCGAAGTGAAACAATTAATAAAATGCCTGCCAATACAGCTTAACAAAGTTAATGCGTCCACCTAACACCGGAGGCGCCCAACCCTGCTGTAAAAATTAACATAACGCGCAAAGCAGAGTTGTAAAAGAGTTAAGCCTTCAACCTTTTCAACATCTATCTTCTCTACTCTATCCCTCTCTCTGAGTTCAGGCACAATGCACTGCATACGTAGGGGTCATCCCCTGAGTACTGGTCCTAATTAAAAAAAAAAAAAAACATATTTTATTTTTGCTGATTTTCAATACGAATCATCTTAAGAAATAGCCTTACATTTCAATCCAAGACGCAAGTCTCCAGCTCTTATAGTGTCTTCGGAAAATCGATTTCACTTACAGACAGACGGATAGACTGATTCAGAATATATATATACACTATGGACCTCATATAAATATTGTAGAAATTACTCACGTAATGACAAACCTATAAATACCTTTACAATTTCTGGTGAAGTGTATGAAAATTCTTGTGTTTTTTATATGTCAACTGAGCAACCTGTGGTAACCTCTTAAATTCTATGGGCCGTGTAATTTAAAATTTAGATTTAGACAAATATTTAGCAAACCGATTGTTACCACCCAGGCACTACGATTCTGCAACTTTGTTACTAAGATATACTTTACCGCTTGTGTTGCTTTGGGAAATGAATAATAGCTGCTTTAGTTAATTACCTACAAAAACTTATGTATTTGTAAAAGGTTTTCCAATCAGAGTGATATGATTTCCTTAAAAAAAAACACACTTATTGTTAAAAAAAATTCCAATTTTTTTTTTAATTAATGTGAAGTACAATCGATACAATTAAGTTCTAAATAAAACGTCATTTAAATGGCCTCCACGACTTCTTCTGCAGTAACGAATTCGATGAACCCAACTTTCGAGCACTTTTTCCACTAAATCAAGTCGTATGAATGGCACGTTCAATATTGACTTGTAAAGCCGGAAGAGAGTGTGGTTTATTTCGAAAGACCAATGACTTCAAATAACCACACAAGAAATATTCTAATGGTGGTAAATCACAACTTCTTGAAATAATCGAATCTCCAAACTTTTCTCTCAATAATTTAATTGTTGCATTTGCTATGTGGCACGTAGCCCCGTCTTGTTGGAACCAAATGTTGTCCAGATCACCTTCTTTCAATTTCGACCATAAAAAGTTGGCTATCATCGATCTATACCGCTCTCCATTGACAGTAACGGTGTTACCAGCTTCATTTCGAAAGAAGTACGCACCGATGATTTCACCAGACCAAAAACCACACCAAACTGTCAATTTAGGTGAATGTATTGGTTTTTCATGAATATTTTGTGAATTTTCTTCGCACCAGAATCGATAGTTTTGTTTGATTTACCGCACCCCTCAGATAAAAGTGAGCCTCACCGCAGAAGTTGACTTTTCTATAAAAATCGTTATCGCTTTAAAGTTGTTCCAAGACAAAATCAACAATGTTGTTCTTGCGTATATCTCTCCATGATGAAATTGTATATTACAAATGGCTGAAACGTCACTTCAAAATCATTTCATCCCTATTGGAAAATTTTATATGTAATTCTCTGAAATAACACAATCTATGCGATTCTAGTATAAATTGGAAATTCTAGTTTTAAATCAAAGTCTATGGGAAGTTAAGCATGACCATAAACCTTAGAGTGGTACCACGCGAAACGGAAATCCCATTGGTGACCACTGACTTCTTCGGTTTTATAATAATAACGCTCTGAACTGCCATTAGAAGTACATGAGATTGGCGACATCACCTTAAATAGTGTTTGCGGAGATCACAGCTTATTCCTTTTATCATGGATATGTTGGAGGACTTTGTCTCCAATGCAATGCACCCGCGAGAAATGAATATTCAACGCATGTAACCGTTAAACCTGTTGATTAATAAGATCATAGTCGTAATTTTATTGGAAAGCACACTGTGTTACACCTCCGTATATTAGTTAGATCTGCAACGTCACCCAGAAATTTCTTCTAATTTAGCTCCCTCAACTATTTCCAAAGCTGAAGAAATGACTAAACGGTAAGAGATCATTCTTAAATTCGCTGTTCTATTTCGCGAAGGAACTTTCTGAAATCTTATTTCTATATTTGGAGCCACGCAAAGTCTAGGGCGGAATGTTGTAACGCAACATATGATATTTGACATTTTATCCATTAACAACATTAAAATTTTTGTCAAAAAATTTTTTTCCTCTTGCTTAGAGACTGATGGTTTTTCGATTCTTTAAAACCCAAGTTTTTGAATATCAAACTTATTTAAATATAAAAGTCCCAGGTTTTTCTCCTCTATCATAAATTTTGTTCAAAGACTTCTTTTTCTGTGGTAGCTGATTGTTGAATATTTTATAAGACTGACATTTTAAATTGTAAAAGAATCTTTCACAAAAAAAAAAAAAAGAAAACAGAACAGTGCAACATATACAACTGAAAGCTCCTCAGGTGAGACAGTAAAAAAAGAACCAAACAAAAAAAAAACGTGGGTTGGATTTGAACTCCCAATTGTTCGATGTCGTCGTCAACATCAACATCATCACCAATATCCAGAGACGAAAAGACAGACCATGAATACACTTAAGTGATTGTGTGTTTTACGAAGGTTTCTTTTTTTTCTGGGGAAACAGTTGTCAAATAATGGTTAAACAAGATGATATCAATGAAACCGCACACAATAACCGAACACAGAAGCCACCAAAATGAAAAAAGAAATAAATGAACAGATTTTACTGTACTCCTCTTCCTCTTGGACAAACAATTACAAGGAGCATGAACACTGGCCAAAATAACAAACTCAATTGTTTCCCCACTCTTTTAAATCCTGTTAATTGTGACAAATGTGCCAGAAATTTTATGCAAAATGTGCAAGAGATGAAAAAAAAGTAAAAACACAACCAAAAACGGAAACGAAAAAAAAGCTTAAACCGAAATGCAACTTAAAACAACTTCATTTTGCAAGTGATCTCAAGAGGCCAGGTGACAGAACTGGAGGTAAGACAATAAAATAAAAACGAATAATAAATGAAAAAGATTTAACAACCAACAATGAACTGGTTTTAAAGTGACAAAATTATCTACTTAAAAACAGTTAATTTTCTTAAGTCCCTACTCGTGTTTTCCAAAAAAAAAAAAAAAACACAAAAACTTAATAATTATTTAGTTGTTTAACGGGTAACTAAAATTAAACAAGTTACTTTTGAAGTTTTAATACTTTTTATTTTCGTTTTCACTTTTTTGCTTTTCCAGCGGTTAAACTAATAAATTTCGCGTTAAATAGAAACATACGAGTCTAAAACAAAACAAACTAAATAAACTTTATTTTTTTTCTATTATTGTTTTTTCTACACAAAAGTTTATTACGAAGCAAGAAGTGTGAAATTGGTTTTTAAGCGAAGTTGTAACAGGAACAAACAAATACAATCAACTACCGGGTACAGGAAGAGATTGTTTGTCACATTCAGGTTTTTCGAAACTAAAGTAACTTTTATAGTTTTTAAATTACATTCATTTTACATGTGCACTTTAGTTTAGAAAATATTTAGAGCAACAAATTATTTAATTTATTTTTATTTTTTTTTTTTTTTTTCTTAGAGAAAAAATTTAAATTTAACGAAATTTTCTAATTTCGTTCGAATCCCAAAAAAGGCGTAAGGTTTATTATAAAAATGTTTTCAGCATCCCTCATTTCAGATAATAGAAACAGATGTTGTAAATAAGCATTCCGGACGTTCCAGCGCTCCGGACGGTTCAGAAGAAGGTACAACAGGAAATGAAAAATGAGTAGCAAAATGGCAGATGTGCCGCACACGACGAAATTTTTACTAATTGTGGGATAAAACTGAACCTGTGTTTTGTAAATATTTTTCTAGGGAGTAATTCATAAACGATTCATAAAGTTAATGTGCACATTTAAACCGGTTTTCTCATACAAAATTCGAACATTAACGCCACAATAACTTTAATAATCATTTATGAATTACACCTTAGAGGTTTTTAGTAAAAATTTCCTGCTAAGGAACAAATTTGTATTTCCTTACACCAAGGAAATTTTTACTGAATTTCTTCTGTAAAAAACAGCATTGGCGCACCAATTTCAACTCAAATTAAGTAAAAATTCAAAAATTTTAGTTCATTTTTTTTATAAGACCAAACTGTAAGTCCCCGATCTAACAGAAGAGAATTTAAAAAATTGGTTCCTAAATGATGACAAAAAAATAAATAAAATTCACACGAATTAATAACCTGCTCAATGCCTTTTTCAGATCTCTTGTATTCTGAGATGTCCACTAGAAAAACAATGAGAAAAATGCATTATATTGCGCTTGAATACCATGAAACAAATTGTGTAATTCATAAATCATCTTTGGATTTAATTATTATTTACTTAAAAATTTTAAAAAATTCTTTACATCAACACAAAGGAAATCACAGCAAACACACAAGTAAAAACTATAATTTATTTTTACTTGTCATCTGCCAAAAATTTTTTTAAAAATTCCATCTATGACATCTTCAGGAGAAAATTACAAGAAAAGCATTTAAATTGTTTTAAAATCTCTTGCAGGTGCTCAATTACTGTCCTTTGCCTTATCTTTTCACTTCCTTTCTGCTGACATCATCCTAATTACAAGAAATGTTCTATAGAGCTCATAACTCATTTGGTATTTTTCATTACGAGCAATTAATTAATAATTAATCTCATCAAGTCATCATGTTAAAGTCGCCATCTTTTAACACAGGAAACAAAACAAAAATGCAATTCATGGCCTCATCATACTACATCGAAGAAGAGAAGAAATGTAAATAAAAATCCAAATGAGATTTTAACATTTAAAATGTTAAATAAATACAATTTTAAATTATTTGTTTAACTCAGGAACTGCTAAAGGTATTAAGTCTGAAAATCTGCAACAAGAAAAAGAAATTATTCCAAAAACAAAAGTCGTGTGGTAAAGTAACCCTTTACATTAGAAAACTTTCGTCTAAATTATTTAAAATTTATGTGTTTAAATATTTTTTGGTGGGAATTTTTTTTTCTTTTTTTTTTTTTTTTTGTTTCAAACAGTTTGAACACAATGTCAAGGGACAAGTAGACAAGCAGCTGAAGTTGAGAAAAAAAAATAAAATAAACGAAAGAAAAAGACAGTTTAATAAGCCCATTTTTAAAAACACTTCAACGTTGTTGTTTGCAAAACGGCATGAATTTTTATATTTTTTCTTGCATTCAAGTTTTAGATTTGTGATTAAGTTGTCATCATTTTTTTAGACAATCCATCCTTCTCAATAGAAAGAAAGCAAAACAAAATGACAAGAAAAATCATACAAAAAAACATGGAAACGTTGATATCCAGTCACACATTGTTTTACAGAGTTTTCGTAATGGAAGTTTTATTTGGCAGAATAATGTTTTACTTTGGTTTATTTTTCATTCTTTGACTGTCTGACAGTTTAATAAAATGTTTCTCTGCTTAACAAAATTCCTCTATATTAGAAGCCCCATGCTCATTTTTATGATCTTGATTGTCGCCTAAAGAAATGTACGACTTGAACAAATATGCGATTAACGAAATTTATTTTTTAAAATTAGCAATATCACTTACATATTAACAAATGATATCTTTTTCCAAGTCAGTTTCGTCTTGTTCAAAACCTAATTCGCTCATGTCCTAAAAAAAGCACTACAAAAAAGACGTACTATACTTAAGTAAAAAAAAAGACATGTGGCACTCGGGGACTGCTGCGGTAAAGCCATTGCACAGCATTTTTTATCAACTTATGCAATTATATTATTACGTTTTGTTTAATAACTGCGTTGTTATAATGGCAATACTGTATGTTAATGAAATCAAAATCAATAGCATATTTTAGGGGTTAACATACATTGGGCGATTTAAATACTTAAAAAAACAAAAGACTTAAGAAAAAAAATTTGTGTCAGGTTTTTTCATTGACAGGTTTTTTCGTTTCAAAAACAAAAGACTTAAGAAAAAAACGTTTCAAAATTTCTTAATTCGGTCGCCTCAAAGCCCGCGATAGAAGCTATGCAATAGCTTAAAAATTTCAAAATATGTAGTTTAAAGATTTCTAAATTTAATTATAATTTTGTTAAAATTAAAAAAAAAATATATCCTTAATTTTTGGAAAAATCAAATAGTTCATGTATTTAAAAATGGTTCTTCTGTCAAAGAAATGTTAATTTAATTTGAGGACGCATTTTCTAATATTAAGAACTTTTTTTACTAAGTTGAAGAATATTTTGTCACATGAATGAATGTATTTTATTTTAGATAAAACAAAGACTATTTCGGAAATGAGTTAGTTCTGAAAATTTTCATGCTTCAAGACGGAAATCTGCTTTCCTCAATTCAAGTATATAATTTTTGTTTCCAATATTGAAAAATTTTCGATAATTAAAAAATAAATAATTTTATAATTTTTTTACTAGTTTCAAGAAATTAAATTGGTTCATGTAAAAAACTACAAATAAGTTCTTATGTAAAATGGCTGGTGAGATGTAGCAAAGTGCGCCTACATACTAATCCGAAATCCAATAGACTTCAAGTTTTATTAAAAGTGTTCTAACACCTCATTCCAGACAATACATCTACATACACGTTGTTATGAAACAGCCTGTAATATTTCAGCGCTCAAAATTCATCAAAAGCTTCTTTGTACCAGATTGACTGTTCAGCGGCGCCATATGCAGGGAATAACACGATAATGAGCAGTGTTTAGCAAGATCAAAAACTACTTAGCATGGAAATGAACCACACTATAGAATTATATGAAAACATTTTTCCTAGCCACGGCATATTTTTTACTAATTTTTAGATATACTCTGAACTAATTTGAGGAATATATTTTCTTATAATTATTTCTCTTTGAAAGAGGAAATATGAATTTCCTAAGGGGCTGTGCACATACTACGTAACGCTGTTTTCAGAGATCTTATACTCCCCCCCCCCCCCTCCTTCGTAAAGCTTTTTTTTTGGCGCTAAGTACTGCACAAAAATAACCAAAGTCCTTTATCGGTGATAGTTTACGACGAATGATTTTTTTAAGATCAAATATCTAAAAATATATGTTTTTATGAAATATTATTACAAATTATTTGTTTTTGACAGCCTGCCACGCCCACTAGCACCAATACTTTGACCTAGTGTTTTTACTACCTTACTTTCGATATGATATTTTCTAAATGGCGTTAAAATTTTGAAAATCTATGACGATAAAATATATAGGTTTTGGCCATTAAAAATAAATTCTAAGCCAACTTGCTGCAATATTTACTAAAGATTCTCTACATTACATTGGGTTCACAATGAACTGAGTACCTAATTATATGACAGAAAATTTTTAGTAAGCATCGCCGTTTCCGGAAATATCATACTAAAGAAAACCTTTAAACCTACTTTGAATCCTTAGGGACTTTTCAACTTTTTATTTTAAGTCTATTTTACATTTTCCAACTTAAAAAGTTATGAAAATTCCTTAGAATGTTTTAAGAAATTTTATTTATATAATTTTTTATGTAATTTTAATCATTAAGTCCAACGCCCAGCAAATACATTGACAAGCAAATGGATAAACAGTTAACATGAAAAATGGCCCAAAACAATTTTTCAATTTAGGCTGTTTATCTATTTGTTTGCCAACGTATTTCCAGAGCGTTGGTATAAAGGAGTCCAAGTACATGAAAAATTATATAAATATTTAAGATTAGTACCTAAGATTTTATAGTTTTAAAGAAATATTTTAAAAATATACTGATCGAATCATCTTTCTAAATTATTTTTATTCCGTCCCACTGTGAATTTTGCATTCAGATAAAACATTCTAGATGTTGAAATATTGGTTTTTATTGCACTAATTTATACTTATTAAAAATTAAACAACTTTATTGATTAATTTTTAAGGAATATCTTTTTAAAACACCCTTTCCTCCAATGACATATTTAGTAAGAGATTACATTTTTCTAACACGGTCTTTTAATGTCACTTACTGCCACCACTACTCAGGCATAATTTTTTGCCTTTAATACACCACCTTAAAAAAGGAGAAAAAGAAAAGGAAAAAGAAGCATTCATGTGGTAATAAAAAATTCAAAATGGTCACATAAGGACTTGTCAAAGATCACGTACTCAATAAATATTGCTTATTCGTTTGGTAACATTTATTTCTTTTTCGTTTCTAGAATTTTTTTTTATTTTTTCTCCTGCCGTTTTAGTGATTTTAAAAACAAGTGTGTCCTTTATTTTAAGACAGCAACAAGACTGACAGTATTTGTGTGCTATTCAGGATTTTTGGTGGAGACGTTTATAAAAGAATATGTTGTTTTTTTTTTTTTTGTTTTTAATAAAAGCCAACTAAATAAATTTGTTATAAGAATTAATAATTTATCTAGAAAGGTTTCGAGATTATTAAAAATATTCTTTTACTAACGGTTAGTTAGTGATGGCGTTGATGGAAAAATGCAGTTAGACACACTAAATAAATCTCTGAAATTTTCTTAAGATTTTTCATTCGCATTCAGACAGAATTAATGTTGTTATCGCAAAAAGTATGGTCTCTTCTGCAAAGTAAATGCTTCCCTTCCACATGTTTTCGTGTTTAAACGCAGACTTAAAAAGCAAAATTTTTTATTATACCCGTCACCATGATAAAAGGAATAAGCTGTGATCTCCGCGAACACCATTTAAGGTGATGTCGCCAATCTCATGTACTTCTAATGGCAGTGCACAGCGTTATTATTATAAAACCGAAGAAGTCAGAGGTCATCAATGGGATTTACGTTTCGCGTGGCAACACTCTAAGGTTTATGGTCATGTTTAACTCCCATAGACTTTGATTTAAAACTAGACTTTTCAATTTATACTAGAATCGTATAGATTGTGTTATTTCAGAGAATTAAATAGAAACACATACGTTTTTGTAGGTAATTAACTAAAGAAGCAATTATTCATTTCCCAAAGCAACACAGCAGTAAAGTATATCTTAGTTACAAGGTTGCAGAATCGTTGTGCCTGGGTGGTAACAATCAGTTTGCTAAATATTTGTCTGAATCTAAATTTTAAATTACACGACCCATAGAATTTAACAGGTTAACTCAGGATGCTCAGCTGATATATAAAAAACACAAGAATTTTTATACACTTCACCAGAAATGGTAAGGATATTTATAGGTTTGTCATTACGTGTGTAATTTCCACAATATTTATATTAGGTCCATATAGTATATAGATATTCTGAATCCTTATAGATAGGGAAGTTAAATGAGCCATGTCCGTCTGTCCGTCTATCCGTCTGTCTGTACGTGAAATCGATTTTCCGAAGACACTAGAAGAGCTAGAGACTTGGGTCTTGGACTGAAATGTAACGGTTTTTCTTAAGATGATTCGTATTGAAAATCAGCAAAAATAAAATATCGGTTATAATATTGAATTATTTATACAAATAAATGAAGATATATACATATGTATATATAACCCTTTCAGAAATAAATTTATAAGGTTCTCTAAATACATGAGGTGCCGCAGTGTGAATATGGAATCTTTCGATTATATTTCAACGCACTAACCATCGTGCTACTGAGGCTTGTTAGTGTTATGTGTATATTAACTTCATAATAACTTTATGTATTTTTTTCGTATAAACCCCCTTTTTGTTCACTGATATATGGAAAATGGTAATATATTTTGAACAGTCTGTATGTAGCACTGAAGAAAATATGAAAATGTTTCCAAGTATGCAGTTTAAACTTACGTTTTATATTGTTTAAAATGTTATATTTATAAAAGAAAGGAAAGTCTGTATTATATTCAGTGAATTACATATTTGTGCATTGGTGAAGGGTATATAAGATTCGGCACAGCAGAATATAGCATTCTTACTTGTTTTTATTTGATTTCGTTCCTTAATAGATTTAAAAAAAATCTTGTTAAATATGGAACTATGGTGTGATAAAACAATGGCTTTTACTCGTATGGATTATACTGTGGTAAGGTATTCGTTTGCATTTGCTGTTTGGTCAATCTGTTTGGTTTTGATTGAAGTTTTACAAGGAAATTTTAAGAAATTTCATAATTGATTGATGTTGAAGGTGAATATTTACAAAAATAATTTCAATTGTAATCTACTAGATTTTGATCTGTTGTAAATTCTATATTCGACAATTTTATATTATTCGACAATTGTATTATATTTTTATTACTTTAAAAACATAAAGGACCCCAAAATATTAAATTCCTCTCTGTAATTTATAAACTAAAAACTAAAAACATTTAAATTTAACAATTTTGGGCGTAGAATTATAAAATGTGGCATTTACAAGACAAATAAAATCTCGTAAAAGCAAAAAAGAAATTACAAAAAACATAATAATAAGTTGATACTTTTGTAAGAGAAAAATATACGAAAATAATACACACTTGACCAACAAAAAACTTACTTAGAAATAAAAAAAGAAACATACACACAGGTGAAATGATAATAACATTATATTTATATTCTACAACAAGCAAAAAACAATATATGTTGCAACAACAATGCAATACCATAAAATATTATTGTTTAGAATAACAATACAATTACAAAACATTGTAAAAACACAGTCATACACACACACACATTCATCCATACTCGTACATCCATAAATACGTAAATACAATATTCAGAACAAAACAATGCAAATTATTTAAAATTATGATCATAAAAGTGTATGAAATACTTGGGACCAAAGCACTATTATGAACCCACAAACACATATACACACACACACTCACATACTTAAAATCATACTGACAGTCCCAAATACTCATAAATAAATATGAATATGTTCGTAATGTACATATTTACGTAACGAAGTATATAAAAGTCTATTTAGGAAGGCAAACAAAACACATTTTATAAAACACATACTCATTACACACACAGCCACACACACACATATACACACATTCGCATTTACAGATTATATTTACATTTAAAAGTTGTAGTTGCGTTTTGTTTTTAGTAGGCTCACAAGTCCTTTTTTTTTAGAAAAGTGTCCTTTTGAAGCAACAGAAAAAAGTGTTAACACATATATTACCCACCAAACAACAAGAAGCAAAAAAATATATATGAAGAGGCCAGTTACTTAAAGGAATTAATTAGTAAATGTTTTAAGTTTATACAAAAGTATAGAATATTTTAGAAAAATATTATACACGTATATTAAATTCTTCTCATAATTTAGAAAAATTTTAAAAATTTATTTCAGACTTTGTGTTAAAACAAAAGCGAATTAGCAGGGATGGAGCTTTTGCGTATAGATATGTAGCAATTTTGTTAATTTTATAACAAACTAGTATTCAGCTATCATAGAATTCCGCTGCTACATCTACAATTTTCATGTAGTACCACTGTATATATACGAGTAGTTATGGCCATTAACCTAATACAGTGCGGTCGCGATAATATGTACTAATTAAAACGAAGCCAGTTTACTTTTCAAGATTGTTCATATTTGCGAATGACATCTAATTTCCCCTTAGAAACATGTTTCCTATAAAAACAAAAGTTTATTATGTTAAATTTTTTATTGTTTATTTGTTTATTGTATTAAAGCAGAATTTATCTACAACCCTGTTTACAAAGATTTCATCACTGTTTCGATAAAAATCCGTTAAAATATGCAAAATTAAGTTGTTCACATTTTACAGCCTTTCGTACAGTTCATATTTTAGAGTAGCCAATGGAGGAAAAAAAGTGTTCATATCTTGGGGTGTTCATATTTTCGCGATTACACTGTAGTTGCAACAGCCGATAAAAGTGGTTTAACACCATGGAATTTTAAATGGAGACTAAAATAAATAAAATAATTCAAAAAATATTTGGGCAATTGATATTATTTAGATTCAAGTTTAGTTTATTGAATTGATAAAAATTCAAAGTACTAAAAGCTTTTAGGAATATTATCAGACTACCAGAACGTACCTCTCCCCAGCGTTCGTTTGTTTAGCGGTAACGCGATGTCTGACTTACATATTGACCAAAAACTAATGAGCGTACATTGATTTTTAGATTTTTAGATGTCCCATAAAAAATTGGTAGCAAAAATGTTCAAACTGGGTATGGGGTTCTAATACCCTTTTGTAGTGTATTAACCGTGTGTGTTTTGCACTGTGTAATCAGTTCGTATTTTCAGCCGTTTTTTGTAAGAATAAAGATAAGTACATACATAAAAGTAATAAATAATTTACGAACTCAAATCTAAATCATTAATATAAGAGATGTCGTGATAAGGTTCTCTAAATAACTATATGTCAAATCTGATTAGGTAATTGCGCTAAAATTTTTGTTTTTATGAGAAATTATTATTATTAGGCTTAAGAAACCCAGAATGATTATTTTATTGTTGCATAAAATAATTTAATAATTGAAGAATTTTTAATGCAACCATATTTGCTTGAATGAATACTTATTTGGTTGTGGCAGATATACTCAGTTGACATGAACATTTTGCAATCATGTCTTTTCTCTGCGTGTATAAAAAATATTTTTGTTTTTATCACAAACATAAATTTTTCCATTAGGTAGATTATCTCAAGCATGGAGTATCTACCAGATTTCGATTAACAAATGCAATAGACGAATATCTAAATTTTGTGGCAAAAAGATATTTTTTTTAAAATGTGAAAACAATTTTAGTATAAAAAAACTTTTTTACTATTCCTTCCAACGGAAGTTGCATTGTAAATACTGATTACCAATTTTTCGATTTAAGTCTTTTAGTAAACTGAGGTGTGCGAGAAGAGTGTGTCTTGTATGTATTATTAAGTCTTTATATGAAATTAGGCGCCCCCTATAGCCAAACAACGAATAAAAAATCAAACAACAAAAACAGCAAATAAACACACAATAACATCATAACAAACACATTAAATTGTCTCAAAGCCATTTTTACAAGCAACTTAACATACAATACACTAATAAACCAACACACACACACACATGCAAAAACATTTGTGCAAAATATATATGTGTGTGCTATAGTGTATTATATGTACTAAGAACAAACTAAATAAAATTATAATGGAATATTAAAGAGACACATTTCGTGCACATTTCTATGCACAGAGAACACAACGTCCTTTATCCATTGAGTAGCCTACTCGCTCGCATTGTAATTTCACTGAATGAGATATAATACAATTGTGTGTAAAAAAAAAAGCAAAACACAATAATATAAATAACTGGTGGGGGCTTAACACAATACAATTTTCCAAGATTGGAGGTTTTAAGTATGTACATTGTTCGAGTATGTACGTCTACACATACAAGTGATTGTGGCAATATCTGCTTTTTAAATGCTGTAAAGTTACACAAGTAAATATGTTAGGTAATACAAAAGCCATCGACGTGCAACAGCGAAAAATTATACACATACACAATTGGAAAAAAACAATGAAAACTTTATGTTTGAATTTGGTGAAAAATATATTCAAGTTTTAAGGATTTCCCCACAAACCATTTCATAAGCAAAATATTACTGATTTGTGGAATAAGCTTATCATAACAGATTTTCTACACCATTTGATAAGCATACTTATTATAAGCTTATTTAAGTAGAATATTTCACGAGTTTTTAAAACTATTTTTTTTAAATTGATTCACATGGCAAAAACTTTTACAATTTTACTTAATTAAGATAACAATTTAACATATTGAGGCTTCGCTGCAACAAAGTACTGTTGCAGAAAACTAATTTAAAGTTTAGAATTCGCTAACAACTTAATTGTAAAATAAAATTTCAAGATATGTCGAAGAAATTTGTAGTTATTATGACAAATAATGATGCAATATTATCTCAACAATCACAAGTTTTAAGTAATGACTCTATTGCAGCAAAGACTAAATGTAAAGGGTGTTTTTATAGAGTGTCATGACTTTGAGTTGGCATCACTGCTTTATTTGAGCACCCATTTAACAGCTGATAGTTGCTTTTTGTTTAGTTTGCTTTGAAATTTCATTATGAATCGACTTACACCAGAGAAACGCGTGCAAATTATTGAAAAAAAATATTCGTCCGTGCTGCGGGCGCTACAATTGATTTGCTCAAAGAAACTTTTGATGAAAAAATAATTTCACGTAAAGATCGTGTGATTTAACCCCAGTTGATTATTTTTTTTTGGGGTTATGTTAAGTCACTCGCTTATGTCGATAAAACACAAACAATTCAACACGTGGAAATTAACATTCGAAGAGCTATCGGCGAAATACGGCCACAAATTCTGCCAAAAGTTGTTGAAAATTGGTGTTCCAGATTGTACCTTCTACGCGCCAGCCGTGGCGGCCACATGGCAGAAATCATATTTAAACATTAATTTCATAAAATTATCTTTCAAATGAAGCCCATTTCATTGACATTAAAAATATATTTCCTTGTTTTACTATGATTTAAAGTTGTGTCACTCTATAAAAAACACCCTATATAATTGCAAATGATCGCTATAGTTTTGTAATGGACAATTTTGCGGATAGTATTGTATATTAATACTACTTCTGTTCTTCAGTCGTATTTCATGGTTTGTATTTAATTCTAGTAAAAATGTGGTAGCAATGCGATATAATCAAAAAAATTCCTATACATTTCTCAAAAGAACACCTGATTAGAGCAGAAAAAAAAATTTAAAAGAAGAATATGTTTTTCTCTAAAAAAAAATTAATAACAATAAAGAATTGCTGAAATATTTTAAAAGACAAAAATCAGGTTCCAAAATAATCAAAACAAACGGGTAATATCGACAGAAGAAACCGAAATTGTATGACAATTGGAGCTACTAGTTTAACTAACATGAAAATTCGTAAAATTTATATTGAATTTCGTATCTAAATTTCATTTAGTCGCTTAGAGAAAAACAAGTTAGAGTTTTAAACGATTTAAAATATAAATAAAATTTAAAATCAAGGTGGAAAATTTGTTTAGTTCCGAGAAATGAAGTACATACTTTCAAGAATTGTTTTAAAGAGAAAAAGAGAGCACGGAACCTGCCTGAATGGTGATAATACAGCGAGCAGCAGCAGCCAGCAATGTGTCAAAAATAAAACACACGAGCTTATATGAAGTTGATTATTTTGACGACAGCAAGGCAGGTTGTTGTCTATGCTACTTTTGCTATTGCTGCCAAATTAGACTAATTTCTATTTTCATAAACAGCAATAAGCTGATGCAAAGCTGTCAATATAAAATAAATGAGAGCTAAAAATATTTTTTGTTATTTAACCGAAAATAACACAAAAAAATTAAAATAAATAAATAAATTGATGTGCTTTTATATTTTTACTCGATATTACAACGTTTTGAGCTGGTAATTTAATTTTTATTCTTGTGAAATATTTATGTGGTAGCTCTGAAATATGTAGTAAAACAAATATTGAAAGCTAATATCGAAACTTCAAATTCATTTGTCAGCTGCTGTCGTTCTCAAAAGAATTCAGTAGCCAACTACCAAGGCGAATTAAGCCAGGTGGCAGCAGGAGAAAACAAGAACTTGGCAGCACAAGTAAAAGTAACGCCAAAACAGCCGAAGCTGTCAAAAATATAACCAGAAAACAGCTCTTTGACATTTTCAACTAAAAAATAAGTAGGGAAAATAATAGTCAGCTGTCGTAACGCTACCACCTGGTTTAATTCGCCTTGCCAACTACATGGCAGCACTTGAAGCCAATTACATTTGAAGTCCGCTGTTGGGAAGTCTGCTGTGGTCTATGTGATTATAGCTTAGGAAGTAAAATATTTCATACATTTATCGGTTGTTTTTTTTCAGCTGCATGACAACTATCGATATTGATGATTTGACGGGTGAGAATGTAAAACTGTGTTCATATTTCTATTCAGTAAAGTTTTGCATGTCATCATGAACGCTGCAATAAAGCATCGGAATTGTGGAAATTTATTTATTTAAATAATATTTTACTTAGATGAATTTAAAACTAATATGGTAATATAGCACTTGATGCTTGGGATATCGGCTATAAGATATTTTTAACTTTCTAAATTTGTGTAAAAAAGAAAGATCTTAAGGTGATTAGATGATCTTTAAAACAGGTGAAAATAAGATATTTAGAAGTTAATACAAATTGACAACAATAAGGATACTAAAGGCAGTTTCAAATTATAATAAAAGTATTGAAACTTCTGAAAAAACTGTATTCCTGATCTAATTCCTGTTTGAAAATTTTCAAAAAACAATAACAATTTCTCATGTCAGGCTTTATTCTTCTCAAAAGTATCACAAGTTAAATCATTCCAATCGAATTTTTTGTATTTTATTTACATTTCCTATATGTACATCTTTTCCAGTTAATTGAAAAAAAAAATTACTCTTAACTATTTCAAATTGTTCATAAGATTCCTGTTATCGTAAACGATACTCCCTTACTTAACCCAAAAAAAAAAAAATTCAAACCTTGCCACAATTTCAAACATGCAGAAAATGGTCTTTTGGTATTTTTTAATCGAAATACTTTAAATAGTCGTTTGACAAATAAATCCGATTTATAGTTTTTCAAAGCAACTATTTTATAAAAAAAATATATATATAAAGTACTCGAATGTGAAAGCGAGCATATTTTCCAACTGTTTGACATTTTCTTCCATTTCATTAAATTTTATTTCAAAATGTTTTCCTGTAATTCACACATCGTTACCGCACGGATAAACGCGTACTTACAATATTCTTGCAACATTCTTCTTTGGTGTGTAGAAAGTTACAAACAACATCATGCAACAACAACATTGACGACACGACGACACCTTTGCACATACTTGCACATAAATATTTAATAAAATACAAAAAAAAAGACAATATCTCGACTAGAACGGTTTAAGGGACAATAAGAAACATACACATTCGCACATCGATAGCTGTTTAAAGGAAAGAATAAAAGAACAATAATAACAACAAAGTATTGAGACCATATGCATACAAACGTAAAGGAAAACGGCAACAAACTGGTAACTTTTGAAAATTATAGACAGACAAACAAAATTTTGGACGATGATGGCAACAACGCCAAAGACGGAGACGGAAGGATAGACAAACGTCAGGAAATTTTAAAAGAAAACCATACACAGACACAAACACACACACACACACTCACACAATGAGCAAAAGTCAAATATAGAAATCAAAACTGTGAACAGCAACAAACAGTTCAAATAAAACTGAGCTTTTGTTTTGTTTTCCTTTTTTTATTTTCTTTTTTTATTTTCTTTTGTTAATTTTTTTTGTTTTTAAGCGTAACAATAATTTTCTATGGTTCTATTGAAAATCTGTTTCTGTTTTGTTTGACGTCATACCTAAAGGATTTACAGGAAGAGTGTTAAAATTCTTTTATGTCACATTTAACAACAAAAACAAAAAAATCAAGTTGCTATTGTTGTTGGTATTGTAGTGCGTTTTGCATTGTCTATGAATTTCTACAAGCACATATTCACGTGTGGTTTGTTTATTCTTACAATTTCAGATTACTTTTCATTGAAAAACGAGGGTTGAATATTACATATTTCTAAAACAATGTATGTATTAAATTTAAAAAAATATTCTTGCGGAAAATAAAAGCCAATCATAAACAGAGAAACGAACAGAAGCATATATAAATTAAAATTAAAAGTTTTACATGGAGTTTTTCTGAAATTAAGTCCTGCCTTAATACTCTAAAAAAGCTAATAAATATAATTGATTCATTAATTTTATGCAAAAATACATTAATTTGAATTTAAATGTTAAATAGTTCATTGAACGGATTCATTACTGTTATTCTCTAACAAAACTAATCTCCCCTATTCTGTATGGCAACGTCAATGTAACACAACATCGTTTTGTATCGCTTGTGTTAAATCGGTATTTTCAATGTCAACATTGAAAGTAATCGATTACTGTCAATAAATTTTTTGTATTTTATAACAAAATGTGACGGCGACGTTGCATTATATCGTCGGTGATTTTGGTGTTGACAAAAATTGGTTTTCAGTTATTTTTTACTTATCTTTTAAATATTAAAATAAAATGGAAAGAGATAAATTATCTGGCCCTACAATATTTATATAAGATCCGTCTACGCACCCAATTACACCCGCGAAATACGTTTTTTCAATGAAACTTAATTTGGCTCCGGTTTTTTTTTAAATGTGAACCAATAGGTGCTGTTTTCACAATACAGACAAATGACTTGTGTAGAAATTTTTTATGGGAATCATTTAAAAAAAAACTGAGTGGTTTCCATACAAATTTTCTGCTAAAACCAATTCTTTATATTATAGAAACCGCACAATAATCTCCAGGATATATTTAAATGCTTCTTTGTTCAGCCGAAAACAACTTAGGAACTTTTAAAGAAACCACAAAGTGTGCAACTTGCAATTATAAGACTTGGAATTTACCACTTATTTATCATCTAGCAAAGATGTTCGATTTCTACCTGAGTAGTCTTCTTTGCATTGTTAATTTTTTTTTCTTCATGATTACAATTAGAATTTGGCACGGGAATTAAAAACATTTTATAGCAATATATATTCCACTAAAAATTATAATAAAAATTGTAAACAAAATAAATAAGATGTTTCGAGTATTAAATATGTTTATAAAAATTATCGATAAATAGTCAACGACACCTCAACATGGTTACAGAATATAAAATTAGTGTTGACGCGGTGTTGAACTTGAGTAAAAGTGATGCGGACTCAAAATTGATGACGACATTGACGCCGCCAAGTAGAATAAGGGTGAATAAAACACTTTATCGATTTACGTTTACAATTCCTGGAAATAATGAAGTTTTTTCTAGAATTTTTTGTTCGTTTCAATAACATATTTTATTATCTGTTAAGATTTCGCTGAATTCATTCTGCTGCGAATGGATCTCATTTATTTTTGTAAATAAACAAAAATCGATAAGCGATCCTTGGGCGGAATCGATCCGACTACTTTTAGACTAACAACCAGACTAATAAGTTGCCAGAGACACATTTGGTGCTTTATCTCCAAAACTTTGAGGAGTTGTTGTTCGCTTGACAGCCAGAAAATATTATTTTTAACATCTGTTTTACCAATGCAATTGGAAGTCATATAAGAATTCTTCCAGGAATGTTGTTCTATACCGAAATATTCAAGGCAACCCTCGTACCTCGTTTTCTATGTTGTCTTTACTTTGTATGATATAAGTCACATGTTGCTCGTGGCATAATTTAATACTAAATTGAACCACTTAAATGCTTTGCGGTTATAGGACTTGTTCACAAACCTGATGTCAACTGACTGATTAAATTTATGTTAATACAGCCACGCCTCAGAGTTCGATTTTGTTCGAAAACAAAATTTAATCTGTATTTTGGTTCTTAAATTTAGTTCTTCAAAAAAAAAAAAAAAAAAAAAAGATGTCCCCAAACCAAGGCTAAGCAGTCCTCTCCTCCCCCCGGAAAAAAAAATTGATTCTCGTATAACTCTTTTATATACAGACCAATTTTCAAAATAATTTTCTCTCATTGATAGTCGCTTTGTGGACCGATTTTGAAGTTTCTCTTTGTGTTTGTAGTGATTGCCTTGCAGTTTTATGCCTGCTTTTTTTTAGCTCGGAAGGGAAAACTGCCCTCTCGCTATATTGATTGTTGAGTAGCTTCAAGATTTATGGTCCGATTTCGAAAGTTTACGCTTGCAGTTTGGTGCACTACAAAATTTCACTTCTTAATAAATAAATTCTCTATATATGGACCGATTAAAGTTTTTGCTTACACATTGTTTGTATCGGGTTTTAAACATTCGCATATCTGCACTTTCTGTATTTAAATATGGGTTCACTTCGAGAAATTTTTTTTTGTTGGTCGATTTTTGAAGAAACAAAATATGGCTTTAATTCCGATTCGTAAACAAATTTATAATGTAATTAATGAAAGTGTCAACAGGAACTTTTGTTGTTGTGTGTTGAAAATTCTTGTGAAATTCTGCATGCAAAAATCTTGTGTTTCTCGACATTAAATTTCAGTGTCTAGACACGAAAGAAATTTTAAAAGAGAACTTCAGAAATTTCATGTGAACGGATACTAAATTCAAAGTTTTTCACACAATGTCACCTTGTGAAGACAAACAAATATTTGACTGCTTGACGAAAGAGAAGCAAAAAATGTTTCAAGAAAATGCATGATAAACATAAAATAAAATACTTACTAACACCCAGAGGCATAATGGCACTTTGCATGTGACTAAATAACTGACGATGATGGGCATGTCCGGCCAGACTCGTACCGCTAAAGAAGAGATTCTGATGCAAGGCAATCTGTTGATGGGCATGTGGATGATGCGGATGGGTGTGATGATGGTGGGAATGATGATGCTGATGATGCGGGTGATGGGGATGTTGAGCTAAATGATGATGGTGATGGCCGGCCATCAATTGTTGCTGGTGTTGGTGCTGCTGCTGTTGTTGTTGTTGATGCTGCAGGGCCGTTCGTTGTTGATGATGCATCAGCTGTTGCTGATGATGCTGCTGCTGTGGATTTTGTTGTTGTGAAGACTGTAGTTGTTGCTGATGCTGTTGTTGCTGATTTGGCTGATGACCAAGTCCTAGGTGGGTGGGTGTGGCCGTAGGGAGTGGTGGCGGTACCGGTGGTGCTGCTGTAGACCCTGTCGCAGCATATTGTCTAGCCGTGGCTGTTGCCATTGCTGCTGCGGCTGTGGCCGTTGCCGTAGCTAAAATATGATGTGTGGTTGAACGTTGGTTTTGTACTGTATTTAAACTGTGTATGGAGGCGTGCACCGCCGATTGATAGATAATACCATTATTTGACATTGCCGTCATCGATTGGTGATGATACATGGTCGGCCCATTCGGTTGAGCCGATACGGTTGCCAACGCTGTGGCTGATACTGGAGCCAAGGGTAGAGAACAATAACCGGCCATTACTTCTTAAAACGGTTGATACAAAAATTTTGTCCTTTTCTTTTTAAAAAAGACTCGCGCGATATGATTTTATAGCTCACATTTTTTTTTTTTTTTAACTTTTGGTTTTACACAGATTTTTTTACAACTTTTAGATTTTTAAGTAAAACTTAAATGAAAAGTAATATTTTCTATAAGTACGAGAGAATCGCGTAATAATAAATAAAATGCGTCTTAACCGCAAGAGCACGTTTGGTTCATTAATATTTTAAAAATGTCTAATGATGTCGTTTATCTTAAAGTTAACTATAAACCTAACGATACAGTGTGTTTTAAAAGTTCTGACTTAACTTTAAAATTTTATTACTGAATTTTATTTTTTCATATAAAAAAATTATTAAATATCATTTTGCACAACAAACGCTGCTTAAAAAATGAGTTTCTGAAAAAATCAGCTGTAGAGTGGGAAATAAAAACAAAGACAAAACAAAAAGACAAAAAGGCAAAAGGGCATATAATTTATACATACTCGTTTGTTTACTAACGAAACTATACAACTGGTTCATATAAATTTTATATTCTTTGGTATTAAAGAATCATTTATCCATCAGGACCATCAGTTTGCCAGCCTTCGGTAGAAAGGAATAATTCACTATTTGTGTTCCGATCGTTTTTGATTAACAGTCTTCAAATTCATTGATTTACAGTGTTTAGTGATAGAGTCTTTTATACGTTATTGTGCTTAAATTGTGTTTGATTGCAAAGCTCACTTACATAAGCTTTTAACTAATATGGAAAGTTTATGGTAAAATATTTTACTGACGCTCTTTACCGCAAATTAAATTAGTAGGAAAGGTCTTTGTTACTTCCATTTTAAATTTTAAAAATTGTTCGAAACGAAATAAAATTCTCGTTCTTTATATGAATGTTATTATTTAGATAGAAGAGATTTTATTGTTATTTATTTTTACTAGAGAACATTCATTGAAAAAAAAAATATTTTTATTTAAATTAATTGAGATCACCGTTTACTCTATTACACTTTTGCTCCTCACTGTATATGTCTATAGAGATAAAATCCAAGATTAGATTTATTTATTCTTTGTTTTTTTTTATATGATTGTTATGATGATTATAAAAGAAAAAGTTTTTTAGTATCCGTTTCTTATCTGATCGAAATACTCGTACATATGCGTATATATGTACTCGTTTGTATGTATGCGTATGTAGCCTCTAGCAAAATCTCTCAAATTATTCCAAACAGTTTTTTGATCAAAGAGAGCAAATTATTTCTTAAATATTGCAAATGTTGCTTGCAAAGTTTGATCAATGAGGGGTACACACGAGAGAGAGTGGATTGGGTGGAAGCATAGCTGCCATATTTGACGATTTATCGTCATTTTGACGATTTTGGGTCCTAAAAATTACATAGTGACGATGGGACGATTTATACCCTAATTTTGACGATTTTAAATAATTCATGTTTGCAACACATATTTGTGCTATTAGAGCAACCTTGAACTGCTGAAAATTGTAATGAGAAACTTTTTAAAAACTAGTTTGCTTTAAACTAAAAACTTTTATTTAACTGATTATAAAAACAAAAACAATTTTTCAAATTTTGAAGACATTTATTTAGGAATATTTGCCAAAGACGTATTGGAAGAATCACAAATAAATGCAAAAAAAAATTTGTTAGTAGTAATAATTGTGTTAATTTTTATATAGAGCTTTGTTATCAGATATTATCACGATTTGATTTTGAAAATAAATATAAAGCTCTTGGCCAAATTAATTTAATTTAATATTAATGAAGAAAAAAAAGTTGGTTTTCTGAAATTATAAAACAATTTTCGTATTTTGTTGAAAAAATTAAAAACCAAGGGCTAGAAACAGAGTTCAGAAAATTGAAATTATTGTCCTGATAAAAACATAAAACTATTGGATTTTTGGAAAAAACTATCAGAGATGCAAACAAGGGATTCTAGTCTTTTGTTTTCGATTTTGACTAAATTTATTACAAAAATCCTAGTTTTACCACATTATTCAGCAAATATGGAAAGAATATTTAGTCAGGTAAACGTAAGTAAGACTAAAATAAGAAACTGAAAAAGTCGTCTTTGGAGGCAATATTATATTCAAAAGATTATTTAAAGCTAAACAAATGTACCTGCTATGATCTGACAGTTGTACCTGAATTAATCAATATGGTTAATTGCAATACATATTTGAAAAAAATTATATTTTTATTGTATAAATTTTATTGTAGCTTTTATACATTTTTAGCAAGTGTTTCCAAAAATGAAATTTAAAATGCATATTTTAATAAATTGAAAAAAAAAACTAAAGGATTTGAATTTTTTTATTTTTTTCCATATAATGTATAAAGTATTTCAAAGTATTTAAAAACATGCAATCTATTTACATGTGATTTTACTGTGAATTCTAAGTGAAGTATTTGATCTCTGTATTTTAAATAATGCTGTTTTTAATAAGATTTGTTCATTTAAGAGTTCTGTTATGTTTTGCCTCTAACAAAAATATGTTTTGTTAGTAAAAAAGCGGGTTTTTCATTTGACGTTTTTATGACGATTTCAATAAGCTATATTGACGATAATGACGATTTTTGCCCAAAAATATGACGATATTACCTCAAAAAAATCTGGCAGCTATGGGTGGAAGTAGAGATAATTCAGCTCTTATTGAGCGATTGACCCGACCAAGGACTCTGATTCGCATTGAAAAATTCACTTGAGCAGAAGACCTCTATCCATTTCTGTTTTAGGTTTAAGGCAGCATGCTTGCTGGGGCAAGTTTTAACTAAAAAGCGACCCTACTATTGGACATATCAACCGTGAAATGTTGACACAGAAGAAAGACACAACTTGGAAAAATTAGAAATGTAAAGAGATGTAATCAGATGTAATCAGATGTGGAATAAAAATCTATTTTAAAAACCAACCGACTTAAAACCAATAATTCCATTTTATGTAAATTAAACAAAAATAGTTTTTATGTATTTTCGAAAAACAAACATTTACAATTTTCTTAATAAAGAGATTGTTTATTGGTATAAATATACAAAAAGTGATGAATCAATCACGAAATCACCTAAAAAAAAATACTTTAAAAAATTAAAAAATAATTTAAATTCAGATTTCTGCACACATTTTTTTTTTTTAATAAATTAACTGAAACAAAGTAAACAGTACAAATAAAAAAAATAAACTACAAAAGTTAAAGGCATAAAACTTGGAAATATTTAAAACATTTTAATGTCAAGATAAAAAGATCTTTTTTTTTAATGTTTACCAAAAAAAAATCATATAAAAAAATAACTTGCATAATCTTATCAGATATTTATTTCTTAATCAACTATTCTTTTATTTTAGTTTTTGTATAAGAAGTCAATCTTTTTTTTATTTAGTTAAAAAGTATTTAGTATAATTTGGTCCAGTTTCGTTTGGCAAGAGAATGAATGAAAAATAATAAATCTTTCAAACGATTAACACTAGGGATGCCAGTCCCGAAATCCCGATCCCGAAAATCCCGCGATATTCGCGATTCGCTTAATCCCGATTACCGGGATTTTAAATCCGGAATCAGTCAATCCCGAAATTGTTTACTAATTTTTTTATTTTATATATTTTTATTCATATCTACTTATATATATATATTATTAAAACAAAGTCATCATAACTTTGCCCTATAAGCACATAAGCAAGTTCATTGTCGATGTCATTGCTCTTGCGAGAGTCAAACGAAAATATAATAGCCTCTTCCTAATCCAGCAACAAATACACAGTTTTGCTGTTTATTGCTTTCTGAATTGCGTTTATAGCACGGATACAAAAACAGATAACACCCTTAACACACATTGGATTTGTATGCATACACAGCATTAATGTTTCTCAACTGGATGTTTTCATTCATAATTTTTTTGGTCACATACATATCTAATTTCTAGACCGAAAAAAAGAATGCTCACAGTTAATAACAAATCTGATGCCAATTGAAAATTTTTGCAAAAGGAAACCAGAGATAGAACTCCACTTTTGTCACCGTGTGGCCACAATATTGATCCCAAAATACTGAACCCACAAAAACCCATAATACCTTGTTCACTTCTGTAAAAAAATTTCCTGAATTTGGTAGAAGTCTTGTAAAAATCGATGGCATAATAGGTGCAAGAAGGGCAGCACAAAAAAAAAACAATTGTCTATTAATTATTATATATAAGTACATATGTTCGCATTGACCCTATGAGCAGCATAGGTCCTCATATAATTTTAACATAGTTAAAGTTATAACTTCGTAATGATAATAATAATTTAAATATTTTTTCAAAATTATTAAATTAAAATTTGGTGTTTGATCAAATGAGTAGTTGTTTCAAATACAAAATTAATTGAAACTAATTTTGTGTTTTTTCTGAAGTGTATTAATTTAAAGTACAGTACAACCTCCCTAATCCAGTTAAAATAAAATTATAAACGCATATAATTTGTTTTTATTACCGAACAGAAATATAAGTACACATAAGAATTCACTTGCATTTCCCAAAAATTTGTCTGTGAATTTCAAAATTACTCAATTATTGTTTTGATTAATTGATAAATTTTATTTATGTCTTTTTTAAATACTTTCAAAAATATTATTTAAGACAATTTTATAGATTACATAAACTGTACAAAAAAATTAAATGTCCGGATTACTGGATAGTCCGAATTAACGAGTGTCCCGATTAGGGTGGTTGTACTGTGGCTTTTTTTTTTTTGGGGAATAATTTTTTTCTAAATATAAAAGACATTTAACAATTTTTAAACACATTTTAAATGTAAAATAATATTTAATTTTTAGTTTAAAGTGATTTTTCAAGATTGTTTTTAAAAAATCGTATACGAATATTGTAAAGTTGTATGCACAAACATATTGTAAACCACATCGACTATTAACAATAAAATACAATAAAAAATCGAAAATAAAATATAAAACTTCTAGACATTTAAATTTAAAACACACATACACACACGAGTATACAAGTTTATATGTTAAAATTACATAAATACATACATAGAGAGATACACATATAAAGGGACTTAAATATTAATTACATGAAAATTAAAACAACTGGAAAATTAACATGAAAAAGTCCAAGAGTCTCTTAACATGGATAATACTTTATCTATTTTAAATTTATTAAATATTAAAAAAAAAACACATGAGAATAAATTGTTTATCCGCCACATAAAGAAACAAACTTGAGCAGAATAAAGTATTGCGAAGGGATTTAAGAAATGTTTATTACTCTACATTTACACAGTGAATTAGTGTCCATGGATTAGTTTTCTTTGCGAAATGCAAGTGTATGACCTAAGCGAAGGAAGGGTTAAAGTAAATGGGCAAAAATTATCTGCAAATTTATGTCAGATAATTGAAATATAAAATAATTTTTAGAAAAATTTGTAGAAAAATTCTGCTACTCAAACTTAACTAGAGGGACTAAATAACCAGTGCTGTTCCCATATTGTGAATTACAACACAACTCAACTTTTAATTAATTAGCTGTTTGTTTATTTTTTTTTTCGGCCCAGCACTTAGGGGATGACTCCTACTTATGAAGTGTATTGTGCCGGAACTCAGGAAGAGGGATAGGGTAGAGAAAATAGATTTTAAAAATTTAGAAGGCTTAACTCTTATACAAATCTTTTTTTCGCTTTATGTT
Organism: Lypha dubia; assembly: GCA_947311025.1. NCBI lineage: Eukaryota > Metazoa > Arthropoda > Insecta > Diptera > Tachinidae > Lypha > Lypha dubia. The sequence goes on from OX371264.1 coordinate 57,590,106, forward strand.
AATTTTTTTTTATAGCAGTGTTGAGGCGCCTCCGGTTTTAAGTAGACGCATTAAATTTGTTAAGCATTGTTGGGCATTTTATTAATTGTTTTACTACGCCGATGTTTCTGCTAACCGACGAAGGAGGGCGATGTTGTGTACATTAGCTTGGATAGCAGCAATCGCTGTCGGAACAGTTTTTTTAGTGACCAGTGATATCAGTTCATCACGACAACAATTAATACAATGCCAGACTAATGCATTTTACAGAAATTAATTATGTTGATTGACTTACTCTGGCCAGGGTTTGAACCCAGGCCCCAAGTCATTGTTTGCTTAGTAGTCAACGCGCTAACCACTTCAGCCAACAATACCCTCGCTTGTCTTAGATAAGTTGTTGGGTGTATTATGATTTTCGACAACATTGGTTGTGAATCATAATACACAAAAAAAAAAAAAGAGTTGAATTTTATTTATCAACTCAGTTCGGTCATGAACCACTTATTCATTCAATATCTAGATGATATTAAAACGACATATTTTATTACTAAATTCAGAGATACTTCTTACTAATAACAGTTTTATTAAATACAGTACAAAACCGAAACCTATGGAATTTTTCAGCTTTACCACAATGACTCCGACTAGAATTGTTGGAAGTGGTAAGAACTTGAAAAAATCGAAAAACGATTTTATATATGTAGAGAAATTGGTGACAAATAGAATATTTTCCACCATTTTGATTACTTCTAACTTCTCCAAGTTTTTATTAGAACTAAATCAAAGAATCGTTTTAATTCTAGAACTATGAATTACGTTATTTTGCTAAGAGATTTTATTTAGGGATATCCTTAAACTATTGAGTCATCTAATAAGAAAATCTCAATTATCTAATGCATATGTTTTCGATCTGATTTAATTTAGCAGTTGTTGGTACAACATCTTTATTCATTGTTGCAAAGTTAACCGATTATCCGATGAAACATAAAGCTCAATTAAATGAATACCTTAAATATTGTGCGTACTTTTAATTAGAATTTGCACATTTTGCAATGTCTCTGATTAGTCTAAGAAACCTTGCAACTTTTTTCAATGGTCATTCTTTTAAAGAACTTCTAACAAGATTATAATACATCGAAAATGTCCTTTAAATAAAATCATGTGGAACATAAAAAATATTAATTATTTTAGAGTGAAAACAACATTTTTAATCGCTACTAATTTGTGAATATCTATAAAATGGGATCAGATGGAAAAAACGTGGCTAAAAGATATTTTTATTCCGCATCTTTAATGGTTTTGTTTTTTAAAATCGGTCAAACCATTTTCAACTTAAATAATTTCTATAATATCCACGCTCATTAAGAAAATCTATACGAGATGGAAAAAATTCTTAAAGCGATTTTCAAAATTCAATTATTTATTTTTTTGAGCTTGAAAAACTGCGTCGAATGCTGTTAACTTGATCAAAATCAATTAAGATGTTTGAGAGATATCGGTATCGTTCATTTTGAAAAAAAAAGCATTTTTTATTAGTGTAAAAATTCTTGTGAAATTAATATTCAAGATTCGGTGGCTGCTTCTTTTGAAATTAAAATACAGCGTCAAATGCGGCAAATTTTATATAAAGGTTGTGGTTAGTGGGAAGTTCCGGGGTGACCCGCAATCCATATTTTTTATTAAAAAAAAAACACTTAATAAATTTTTGTCTTAAATCCAACAAATTGCGTTTTAAAATAATATAATTTAATTTGCAATATGTTTTTCTCTATTAATTTTTTGCAAAATGAGAAGCAGCATGTATGTACGTAATTGTGAAAAGACAGACTGAGTAGTGATCATGAAAACTAAAATTAAGTTGTTCTTTTAGTTTCCGAATAATAAAAAATGAAAACACACTTCCTGGTATTTTACAATTTAGTTTTTATTTATAATTTACAAACTACTGATCAAAATAACAGAGAACTTTTGAAAGTTGCAGTTTGACTTGAGCCTACCACAAGCGACTTCTAATCCAAACCCACGACGCACATATTTTATTTCAATAAATATGTAATCGAAATAATAAAACAAATATCGTAGCAAATAATTTCATTTTGTTAAACATGATATTTACCTAAATTTGTTTGAAATATTCTTCGAAATTAATTATTTGAAAAAGTTTTATTTTTTGAAACCTTCAATATAAGAATTTAACACCAACTTATCTGTAGACCTTTTAACAATCAATAAAGGCAGAACAGAATACATTTATATCAAATAAGTTTAGTTTTAAAAAGTTTCTCTTTTTATTCGTTTGTAATTCTCAAAACATTTTTGATAGTTTGTGCATAAGCTAAGGGACATCAGGAAAACGTTCTTCATATTAAATTTAAAGAATATCTCAAGTAAAAAATTTATTAAATAAACGAAATTATGTATTAATAAAATTTCGGAAGTAAATTTTTTGAAAATATCTTTTTTTTGTAGATTCGATGGTGCTAATGCCACCTCATCAGCAGATTTTAGCCATGTTTGAAAAGTGAAATTTACATAGAAAATCAACATTCATAAATTTTAAAAAATTTCTATAAATCAATTGGTATGTGGAAATTCTTGTCTTGATTTAATTCTATTGATAATATTATTATAAAAAAAACAATGAGAAGTAAAATTATTGAGGCTCAAGTTCAGTTTTATTGAATTAATGAAAATTCACAATTACTAAGAGTTTTTTTTATGTTGAAAAATATTATTATTTATATCCAATAAGTTTTTAGCAAAACGTATCAGTACTGATTTCAAGGCCGCTACACCTCTCATCAGCGTTCAATTGTCCATCTTTACAATTTTCGTAAAGTGGATACTAATTGAGAAGAATATAAACTATTTAACCAGTTTTCAACAGAAATAGAATACGAGAATTAATTTTTATTCCATTTTTTATTCTACATATTGAAACAGTTCTGATTAGTACGAAATTCCCTCATTTATTTTATAGCACTCATGAATGAGAACTGAAACATATTCACCGGAAAAAAATCCCATTTAATTTTGATTTCAATTACGAATTAATTTTGTTATTAAAATTTAACTTACGACGAAATATCCAATTGTTTACTAAAACTTTTTTAATTAAGGAAGAATTTATCAATTCATGTTTTTATCAATACAATTTTTTTACTCCAAAAATATTTTAAAAACTTTGATTGCATACTGAAAACTGCCAGGTTGGTAGTAATTGCTTAAATTTTTCTGTTTCGGACTTGTCGATAGGTCCTTTTGTCCGGCTGTTTGTCTGGGGTTATTTTAAACTTTTTAAATTTTTTTTTTTTTTTTTTGTTAGAAACAACATGAAAAATTCATAATACATTAACAAAGATTTATAAAATATATTAGATTTTTCAATTAACAAAAAACTAAAAAACAAACAAACAAACAAACTAACTAAAGACCTTGAAAGAAACAGTTACTAACTTTAATATTTAACACTGCTGATAATCTTTGTTATTTTGTTTTTTAGTGGCGAACAGAGAAATCTTATTTATTTAATATTTATTGAAGCTAATTTTTTATTAACATCTTAAAAAAATTGTCAACATTGAACAAATTGTTTAAATTTTGCAAAACAAAAGACTCAAATTGTTCAATAGTGATCATAAAGTAAAACATTGATAAGAGGCTCTTGAACTATTAATATTAAAACATTTAGATAAAACTAGTTAGACAGATTTCATAAAAAGAATTTAGATTATCTTGGAAAATATAAAAACAACGGGAATATACTACATTCATATAAAATTTTTTAGACATTTATTAAAACCCACATTTATTTAGAAAGATGTTAGTTTTTTGTTACAAACACAAGTTTTTTGTAAAAAAATTAATACATAGTTTTTTATAATTATTTGATAGAAATAAACAACATCAAAAACAACATTTAATAATGAAAATTTTATTACAAAAACCTTTAGTTTTATTTAGTTCACTGCTTTTTTAATGGGCGATTTTTAATTAATTGTATCCATTTTCTTCTTCTTTTTCTCTTTAATTCATAAAATCTTTCAATTTATTAAATTTGTGCTTTAGTTGAACTTTTTGCCGATCCAATTTTATTCGAAATTAAGACAGCGGATAATTTATTTTATTTGTTATTTTATTAATCATACGATCCGTTACACTGTATACGACGAAAAAAAGCAAGCGAACGCGTTTAAACGTGCTGCACGTGTGGCTAACGTTTAGTAACTAAATCCTTATTCATTACGAATGTTATTGTGGTATATGTGTGATTGGATATGTACATGCATATAGATGTGTGTGTGTGTCATTGTAGACATGCAACAACATCATCCTTGTTACATTCACCAACACAGACACAAGATTCTCTACTGACTTGCCATTCGTGGCCAAGTGAAAGATATGTATAACAACAACAATATAAATATAATAGAAGAAAAAAGAAAACAACAACAATAACAGTAGCTTAAAATATCAAGACTTTAAATTGTATAGGTTTCCCTTAACAACAAAGAGAGAAAGGTAGAGCGAAAGAGAAACGAAATGTTATAAATTTTAAAACTAAAATACAATAAAAGCAAAGAAAACAATAACAACAATAATGAGAAAAAAATTCATTTTCAGAATACAACCACAACATGGGTGGGGGACAGTCTTAAATTATTAAGTCAATTAATAATCATGTTCCATAGTTAATCAAATTTTCAATATTTAAGAAAATATAATTTTTCGGAAACAGAAAAAATGCCGGAAAACATCAATAATTATTCTCAAACAGTTTCCCCTTTTTTAAAAATTACTATTATTATAGTTGCAACCTTTCTTTAGTGGTGAGTAATTTCTCGTACATGGGTATGTGTGCGGGAATGTGAATGCAATAATAGTTTTGTTGCTTGAATTGTTGTCAGTTTGCATTTCTTTCTATTCCTTAGAATCGCATGGTAAAGATTTGGTTGTTGTTGTATCTTCAAAAACACACGATTTACATCATCTTCAGTTAGTGTTAGTTCGTATACTTCAGTTCGTTCTATCTATAAGTTTGTATGTTTGTTAGCTTCGTTACAGTTTATTTGTTGTAGTGCATACTTTTAGGGGTTGCTATTTGAATTGTTCACCGAAACAAAGTATAAATTGTATATATAAAAAGACTTGCGCACTATTTTTCTAAGCCAGTAGGAAAAAAGCGCGCCTAAAAATATTTAAACCTTCCCCTAAATAGAGCAAAAGTCAAACTACAACAATAATTTCGATAAGAATAACAAAAAAGCAACAATCCTTATAGAAAACAACAAATATAACAAGTATAAATAATAAAAGCACGTGCGTTTTGTAAATGTGTATGTTTTTAATTGATTTCGTTTTGTTGCACGTGATTTCGGCAGTTTTGTTTACAAACAAACCATTTTACAAATAAAAGTGAAACAACGTGCTGAAAATACTTAAAGCGCACAACAGAGAGTCTCATTGGTGTCAAATTACACGTCTCATACTGTCAATTTGTAATAAAAAAAAAAAAAAAAACTCTTTTAACACGGATATATTAATAATGTAAAAGAAAATTTTTTTGCTTAAGTGGAGTTTATGTGTTACAACATACACACATACATGCATTCGTGTGATCTCAAGCCAAGTTGTAAAGATTAAAATTCCTTTTTCATTTATAAAAATGCAATAAATTTCAAATTTGTTTTTATTTTAAATGTAATTTGTACGAAAAAAAATTTGTTCGACATCAAGAGCCAGGCAGTAGTAAGTCTTCCTTCATTTTCCATATTTACAATTTGCTGCCGATAAGGTGCTTCACGACATCCGAAAGATGCATTAATTTTGGGAAATGTCATCACGGAAGTTTCATAATTTATTTGATGAAGTTTAATAATCTAATTACATGGTTCAAGCGTATGTAGCTAGCGTCATGTGCCAAATAGGTAGAGCCATGACAACTGTTAAAATGTCGAATTATTAAACATTAAACGTCTTATGGAAACAATCGTTACGTCAAGAAGAAAGCGTAAGCAAATAAAATGTGCCGGCAGGACGTGAGTACATTAGCGGTGAAATTTGTAGGTACTGCTGCTTTCTTTTTCTATGAAATATTGCAACAGATGTATGTACGTACGCCATCTAGAAAGCCTCTCTGTACTTATTCTTCCCCCGGGGGGTACATTTTGCCATCTTGTTGACTTTTAACACCTTGATGTTGTGCCCTTTGGGGTACAGGTTAATTGACTTTTACAGACATAACCTTTTGTCAATTACCCATAAAACTTATATGCACTGCCCAATCTCTGAAATAACAGAGCACCGGATGTGCATATATTTATTACAAAGGAAGTGGCATGCCACGCAAGTCTGTTTAGAAGGTGAAAGGGCACCTAAGGTCTTCCCAAGACGAAAGTCAATAGAAAGCTAATCCTTCAGGGTTTACTTTCGAGGCTCCACAAGTAACCTAAACTGCTGCTCTCATGGGAAATTGCCAACCGGGGGGTAGCAGTGATGTATTACATTGGTCACACGATTTGCGGTGTGGGGTTTGCGAGATGCGTATCCGTTCTCTTGGGCATGGATATGCTTCGGCATCCATTCTCCTTGAGAGTTGGTATGCTGGCACCACCTCATTTACCCTCGTTGGTGACATGATTCCGTGGCCGGTTACTGGTTAAGGTCTCCTTCGGGAATACACGTGGTGGTTGTGCTTGCTACCAAAAGCTGGGAGAGCTGTTGGTTTAAGGACTGATGCTTGTCCAGTTCGTCTGGTCGGACTTCATGTCCACCAACGTGAAGCCTCTATAAGCTGTTGTGAATCAACAGATATCAGAGATAGATAGCTCGAATACTTTAGCAAGGTGTTTAGGCATGGTAGGCTTTGGCCATCTCTGAGAATTTGCTACCTGATGTTGACCCTAAGGGGATAACTTCAGGTTGTTCCCAAGGGGGTGACTCGGGGGTGTTTGTGAACACTAATATTCACTCGGTGTGAAGACTACCGTCGGGTTGGGCCGCAAGGCTGTACTTATTCTTTTAGATGTGTACTTTTTAAAATTTAGGAAATTCTAAAATTAAGAAGCCAAATGCTCCGAAAATTCGGCAAAACAGATTTGTGGAAGCTGAAAAGTGATTCAATACTGATTTTTTTTAATTTGAATGAAAATACCACGAACTTAAGCTATTTTTGGGGTTATGGATCGATTTTATGAATATTTAAAACAAGAACGTATTTTCAGACTATAAAACATGTAATTAAATTTTTCATTTAAATTTTACTACTCTATTTACTCTAATTAGGACTAGCACTCAGGGGATGACAGCAACTTATACAATGCATTGTGACGAAACTTAGTAAGAGGGATAGGGTAGAGAAAATAGATGTTGAAAAGGCTTAACTCTTTTACAACTCTGCTTGTTAAGCTGTATTAGCAGGCATTTTAGTACTTCGCCGATGTTTCTGCTAACCGACGAAGGAGGGTATAAACTGTCTGTATATAAAACTACGAAAAACGAGAAGTAGCAAAAGTAATAGCTTTTCCTTTTTTAGCACCCGTCAAGTTAAGCTATAAACACATAGACCACAGCGAGCAGCAGGCAGCAATGTGTCAAAAATAAAATATACTAGCTTATATGAAGTTGAATATTTTGACGACAGCAAGGCAGGTTAATGTCTATGCTCCCAAATTAGACTAATTTCTATTTAGATAAGCAGCAATAAGCTGATACAAAGCTGCCAATATAATATAAATGTTACGGCAATGAGAGCTTTTAATATTTTGTGTTATTTAAACGAAAATAACATAACAAAATTAAAATAAATAAATAAATTGATGTTGTTTTATATTTTTACGCGATATTACAACGTTTTGAGCTGGTAATTTCATTTTTATTCTTGTGAAATATTTATGTGGTAGCTCTGAAATACATATGTAGTGAAACAAATATTGAAAAATAATATCGAAACTTCAAATTCATTTGTCAGCTGCTGTCGTTCTCAAAATAATTCAGTAGCTAACTACATGGCAGCAATTGAAGCTACCTGCACTTGAAGTCAGCTGTTGTGAAGTCTGCTGTGGTCTATGTCTTTATTGCTTTAATGTAAAAAAAAAATAATAAAAATATAATAACAATAGTACCAATTTGTCTCTTTTTAGCGCTTTAAAAGTATCTTATATTTTAATGTGGCTCTTATAACAAATTTGAATAAAATCTATTAAGCGGTTATAATGTCGAGTTATAGTGGAACAAATTACCAAAAAAAATCAAACATACAAACTTTCACATTTATAATATTCGTAGTATAACAGTAACAGACACAAAATAACTTTGAAGCGTAATTACTTACAATTTTTAATTTTGCTCATGTACTTCTTCTTTATTTAAGTCATATATTTAATACAAAATATCAGTATAAAATCCTGCTTTGTGAAACATTTTAGAGCTAATTGTGTATAAGTTCTAACCTAACTCATAAATACATTTTAAGTTCTAAATCTCCAATTTCTAATGTGTATGCTACATATATAATTTATCTAAACATTTTAGCGCACTTAATTGCCGTTATAGGTAAGTTTAATGCCCTTTTCAGAAAAAAGGCACAAAAAAGACCCATACACTGAAAAGTTAGAGGTTTAAAATTTTGCTACAAAAAGGTTTTTTTGCGATAATTATTATAAAAGGGTTTAACTCACTTTATACTACAGATGTAAGAATTACAAGATTTCCTATACCGTTTCATTATAGCAACAAGCAAAGGAGCATAGAGAAACCTCGAAATTAATTGCAGATGTTAACTTTCACAACACTGGATCAGTTACTAGAACCACCGCAGGAGGAGGAAATAGGGTTGAGCTCCTGACCAATGATTTTAGTCACTAAAACTACAGAAGATATCATGAGGACCAATTTATTAATATGCAAAATTTATTTCCAACGTTGAAACCTTAAGCGGTATGTTCGATTTCAATTAAAAAATGTATCTTGTAATAACAGTACTTGTAAAGGGTGTTTTTTATAGAGTGTTACAACTTTGAATTGGCATCACTGCTTGTAAAGGGTGTTTTTTTATAGAGTGCTACAATTTTGAGATGACATCACTGCTTTATTTGAACACCCATTTAACAACTGATAGTTGCATTTTGTTCAGTTTGCTTTGAAATTTCATTATGAATCGACATACACCAGAGCAACCCGTGCAAATTGTTGAAATTTTTAATCGAAATAATTGTTCTATTCGTCGAACTACAATGGATTTACTCAAAGAAACTTTTGATGAAACAATAATTTCACAAAATGGCCCAATTAATTGGCTACCAAGATCGTGTTATTACTTTTTTTGGGATCAACATTCGAAGAGTTATCTGCGAAAAACGGCCGCAAATGCTCCGAAAAGTTGTTTAAAATTGGTGTTCCAGATTGCACCTTCTACGCGCCAGCCGTGTCGGCCACATGGCAGAAATCATATTTAAACATTAATTTCATAAAATTTTCTTTCCAATAAATCCCGTTTCATTGATATTAAAAATATATTTCCTTGTTTTATTATGATTTAAACTTGTGTCACTCTATAAAAAACACCTCTATAAAAAACAAGCTCTATTTGTAAATTATACTTTTTGTAAGAGGTACTTTTTGTAACATGTACTTTTTTGTAAAAGGCACTTTTTGTAAATATACTTTTTTAAAAAATACTGTTTTATAAGTTATCTACTTGTTTGCGGTGCTGTTGGCTGAAGAGATTAACGCGTTGATTACTAAGCAAACATTGACTTAGGACCTGGGTTCAATCTCTGGTCACTGCAAGTCAATCAACATTATAAACTTCTCTTAATGTGCATTAGTGTGGCTTTGTATTACAATAATTGTTGTTGGACCGTTTAAATGATGAAGGCATTGCACAGGTCACTAAAAACTGTTCCGACAGCGATCGTTACTGTTCCAAGCTAAAGTATAGAACAGCTCGGTTGGTAGGAACATCGGCAAAGTAAAACAATTAATAAAATGGCTGCTTAGACGATGGTCACAAAAAATACTATTGCCTTTGATTTAAGTTTTTCGTAGAAAAACTGTTATTTTATTAAAATTTATCGTTTATAATTTCACCGAAAAATTTCTATCACTGCTTAGTATTATACCCCACTGTTTAACACTTAGCATATGCTCTTTAAATAATTTTCTAATATTTCCAACATCAAAGTATTTGGGGTGGAGGGAAATATTTTTTTTTTTTCAAACCAATGTGCGTGTATAACTCTCTCTCTTTGTTTTCAATTTGGCCAAAAATAGACAACAACTTTGGTTTAGTTTAGGAATTTCCAATTAATTTTATATTAAATAGTAAACATTGCATATTTAATAAAATGTTAATATTAGAAAATTTACTAAAAATATAACAACATTTTAAACAAATTAATTTATTTTAGCTGCCATTATCTCTTATTAAAAAAAAGTTTATTTTTCGTTTACAAACAATTTAATAGTCAATAATGTTGATACAATTTAGATGATATTGGTTGGCTATAGCAATTATGTATGTATGTATGTACGTATGTATTAGAAAAGCTAACAAAATATTCATTTCATGGTAATTATGTCATCATCATTAAATAATAATGAAAGGATAATAACTATTTTGTAACAATGAGTTTAAAATTTCAAAAAAAAAAAAATACTTATATGTATGTATACTAATTTTATTACAAATAACTCAAGTTATATTTCTCTTAAATTTTTATATCTTCGTAGACGTGCAAGTACAAAAAAGTTTATTTGAAAAATTCAACTAGAAGCCAAAAATTGAGGGTCATGCCTTTAATTGAAGGCTGATGTTTTTCACTTGCACACAAGCACATGATGAAATATACTCGTAACTGTTACCTTTTCTTAAAATGCAAGTCTTCAACTGTTCAGTATTAATTCCAATTAAGAAACATCAATTCGCAATCAATTATTTTTGGCTCGCTTCTATTTTTAATAAATTAAGAAATCTAGTACATCAACATTCAAAACAATTTCGCAAATGAATTCTTTAGGGAGTTCTGGCAATAATGTATGTAATTTTTAAAGATAATCTACGGAATAACAAATTTTCACAAATATGTTAGATGTGCAAAAAAGGAAACACACACACACGCACACATACATACTCACTCACATACAACTGCAATTTGTTTAAACGTATAATTTTTGGCATCCAACTTATAAAATTGTTAATAGTTCTTCATGTACACAAAGACACAAATACGTACTTGAACAGTGAATTTGGAAAAGAACAAAACGAATCACTTGAATAAGTATTGGATTTTTGAAAAAGTCTAGCAAGTCGTTCTTAAGATTCAAGAACATTTGTTGGTATTTCATGTCATTGTTGTTATTGTTGTAGAAAAAATTTTGCCGTGAGGCGTATAAATGAAAATGTAGTTGTCGATGAAGATGTTGTTGATGATGATGATGATGAGGATGATGTGGATGTCAAAGAGTAGACTATATGAATGCTTATTCCTTGCTTTGTAGTAGTGATGGGATTGTGAGCTCCTTGACGCTCACGCTGTTATACTCTCTAAAGCATTCAAAATAAGCCTGTTTTCAAACGGTTTTACTTCCAAATACATCACTTATAAGAATCATTGGTTGCATTGTATTTTAGTACAGATTAATGTGGGAACCTACCTTTCGGCTTAAGCCCACAGAACTCTTAACACTGTGTGCTTGCGACTCAGCCGATAATGATAGAGGACTTTTAACTAGTATGATTGCAGCTACCGTGGTGGCAGTGAGGCCTAAGAGCTAAGCAACTCTGATGATGAGACTATGGTTGTCTCGAAACATCATGATGTCAGTTCAACTTTCCGCGCATTCTACTTTTTCTTTGTCTGTTCAATTATTATGAGCTTCTAGATTTTTCTTTCTTATAAAAATAATAATTTAATTTATCAAAAAAAAAAAATTAAAGTTATAGAAAACGAACTTAAGCCAGACAAATTGAAATTTTTTTGATTAAACATCACTCATTTCGTATAAAAATTCATAATTTACAGCCTAACCCACGATGTCGATCGATATCGCTCGCTTGCTTTTTCAACGACAAACAGCTGTTTTGCGCCCCACTAAAAATTTTCAGCACGACAAGTCTATCGACAATGAAAGCGAGCGATAACGTAAACATTTTCATACAAATTTTCGACCCACTAAGAAATATTATGCGACAACAACTGTCAAAATCAGTCACGAAAGTTTTGTTGTCGACAAAGAAATTAATTTGACAAAATTATTAAAAAAATGTTATTTTATATGTATGTATGTATGTATGTAATAATTTTAAAAAATTTCATGATGGGAAATTGGTAGGTATTTATGTAAATACATATTATGTACATTCATATATTTATAATTATATTATTGTACAGATAATAATTATTGATTAGCATTTAACAGGCAAAATCGAAGCCGCTGCAGGTTCTTGTTGAATTTGTAAAATTAACAAAATACCAAAAATTATTTTGCTATAAATTATTTTTACAAAATTCATTTATTCAAAGCATATGTTTTGTGTTTACATTTCTAGCAAGGCATATCCAAAAGGTGAGCTTACTAGCACACCAACCTCAATTCGCTTTATATTATACTAACTTTATATTCATACTAACTGATACAGTTTTGCAGCATACACAAATAATTGTTACAGCTTGGAAATCATTCGTAAGAAAATGTTAAATTTATTTGTGTTTTTTGATGAAAAGCGAGTACTTTATACCAACAATATACATGTTGTTTTTGGATTGTTGTACTTGTAATGGAACTGTGCATACCTGGTCGTTGTGCCACCTTCAAATGGCCATATATGTGGCTAAATTTACATGGAATATTTGATGTGGCAATATAGTCATTTGACAATGATTACGTTGAAACGTAAATACAGACGACCGACAAGTCGATAATTAGTGGGTCGCTTATACGAACGATAATGAGTGAGTTGCTGTCGCTCTATCGACTTGTCGGTCGATATCGTGGGTTTGGCTGTTAATTAATTAATTTTTTTGTAGAACTAGCACTCAGGGAATGACTACTACTTAAAATAAATGTTGAAAATTTAGAAGGCTTAATTCCTTTACAATTCGGCTATTACGCGTATTGTCTCTGGTGTTAAGTATACGCTTTAACTTTCTTAAGCTGTATGAGCCGACGATTCTGCCAACCGACGAAGAAGGGCGATGTGGCGTTCATTAGCTTGCAACAATATCAATCGCTGTCGGAGCAGTTTTTAGTGATCAGTTCTATGCCTTCATCACCTAAACAGTCGAACAATCATAGATACACTCCCACAACAATGCACATTAGATGAATTTATGAAATTCATTGACTTGCCCTGACCAGGGATCGAACCCAGTTCCTAAGTCATTGTTTACTTTGAAGTCAACGCGCTAACCACTTCAGCCAACACCGCCCTTAAATTAGCAAAATTATTTGCTTAATTAACTTAATTATGCTACAACACTTTTTAATATGAACACCACCTGTTGGGCAATCAACAACGGCATAAGTTAGTTTTACCCTGGATGTTTCTGTAAAAGGCAGAGAGTGGACGTCTTTGCGTTGACTTGCGCTCTATATCCCTCTAATCAATGTGCCATTCATGATTAGAGAACAAACCACTCACGAACTCGTGAGGTGCCTTAAAAGTTCGTGAACGTCACCCATCTCCATCTTGCAACAATAGCAGGAAAAATGTACACAACATCTAAGATTCTTATAAATATTCGACAATGTCGCGCTGTGATAATTCAATATTCGTGAACAGCCTTTTTTTGTGCTGACACCATAAAATTGTTATACAAAACGGAAATGAAAAAAAACTAGGAAAAGAAAAACATACATATTTCGAAAACAAAAAAATGTGAAGATTATTTGTGGGTGTGAAACAAAAAATTCATTTCTATGAGTATATGAGTTAATTTATGTATGAATGTATGTTAGAATAATTTTATTGAAACTAAGATGAAATATGGACAGAAACGTACATACATTGAAAAATAGTGAAAAAAAAACAGGATTCGATTTTACGACATCTAATCTTTTAATCAAGAAACTAATAAGTCTTCAAACAACTCCGAATTGTTGACATTACATTAATAGGTTAGGTTAGGTTAGGTTAGGTGTCGAGGGCTGCCACATCTGAGACGTGACGCACTTGGGTCCGTTAAGTCGGTCCCTTTGTGATACCCCACAGCAGACAGGGCACAGTCAATTGGTTATTCAATTTCCTCTCTTCTATGCAGGCTGTAGCGGTGTCAAGTGGACCTGGCGACATGACAGGTATGCTCTTGTTCCCACTTTTTTTGAGCAAGGCTGTATGATTCCTGTTGTACATTAAGTTTATTTAGCAGTATTTTGGAGTTTCCATCTTTTTTAAATAAATTTTTAAAAATTTTTAAAAATACCAAGAATCTTAAAGATACAATCACAAATGTTATTCGGAATGCGAAAGTCAAAATATGGATAAAAAAAGTCTTACAAATTTCTGACGCGTTCCAATTTAAAATGTCATTAAAATGCTTTATGAGGTTAAATAAGGTTTTCCAATAAGAGTGATATTATTTCTTTAAATAAAAAAAAAAAAACTTATTGTTAAGGAAATTCAAAAGTTTTTTATTTAATGTCAAGTACAATCAATACAATTAAGTTCTAAATGAAACGTCATTCAAATAGCCTCCACGACTTCTTCTGCAGGAAAGAATTCGATGAACCGAATTTTCGAGCACGTTTTCCATTAAATCAAGTCGTATGTCATGAATGGCACGTTCAATATTGACCTGCAAAGCTTGAAGAGAGTCTGGTTTATTTCGAAAGACCAATGACTTCAAATAACCCCACTAGAAATAGTCTAGTGGTGTTAAATCACAACTTCTTGGAGGCCATTCAATTTCACAATTTCTTGAATTAATCCAATCTCCAAACTTTTCTCTCAATAATTCAATTGTTGCATTTGCTGTGTGGCACGTAGCTCCGTCTTGTTGGAACCAAATGTTGTCAAGATCAATTTTATACGGATGCAAACCCAAATCCTTTCTCAAAATCCGCCAGGTAGTGGTTTGAGATACTCCCAATTGTTGATAACGTCTTGGAATCGACAAATTGCGGTCTTCAGCAACACTTGCCTGAACGGCAGCAGTATTTGCATTACTTCACGCGCTTCTTTGTCTTATTGTCACTTGAACATTATGTAAAGAAAATGCAATCTCAAAATTTTCAACAATTCGACCAATAGCGGGCACACTTGGACGATTATTACGACCATAAAATGGCAAAAGAACACGAACAGTTTCAACTGGAGAACGATTATTTTGATAATAAAACTGAAAATATAATTTGTAAACGTTGTTCTCCATGACGAAATTGTAAACACTACTGAATACAATGAAAAACAAATGACAGATCATGATATATTATAAATGGTCGAAACTTCATTTTTTTTTTTAATTAGGACCAGCATTCAGGGTTTGACCCCTACGTATGCATGGCATTGTGCCGGTATTAGGAAAATAGGTTTTGGAAAGGAGGATAAAGGGAGTAGTGTTTGTGGGCATTCGATTTCAAAATCGTATAATCGATTTCAAAATCATATCATCCCTATTGGAAAACCTTTCATTATGTTTTTGTAAACTGCTTTGTAACATAAACACAAAGAAAATATGTAATTGTGCTATGGTTGTATCAACAATGTCATGCTTTTAAATATAGTTTATGGTCAAGGAAAAGAAGTTATTATTGTTTTATATGATTGTACGTAAATTAGTTGACGATAAAGCAACTCAGGTTTAAGTTTAATCCTCACAATATTAACATGAAAATCTTTTAGCATGGTCTCATTAAGCTATTTATATTGTTTAAACATTTTTTTTAAATTAAATTTCGGTTGAAATATGATTTTGAAATAATAAAATGCATCAAGAACCATACTGTTTTTATCCAGTAAAACAAATGCATTTTAACAAGCTAACAATACGACAACAATATTATGTTTAGAAGAGATTTAGTTTAAAAATTGTATGAATTTAATCCCACCATGTAACACATTTATAGTATGTTGCTCTTAGATTATATTTGATGTAACCATTATTATTTCCTTGTATGTAGTGCGTCAATGAGATGTATCAAAAATCGGAACTGTTGTATTATACGAATTGTAAAATATATGAATTTTCATAGATGAGTTCCACAAATAAACGTCTAGATTCTGCAGTTTTGCATATTTTGACTTGTTCTCGAAACTCGTTTTATTGAGTGTAAAAATTAACTTTTGCCACAAAAACAATTACCTTGCAAATCCCCTGCGCAGCGCACCTGACTACATAATGCAATTTTGTATGTGATAAAATAGATATAGAACATTAAAAAACTGCCTTATGCTCTTCAGGAACAATGAGACAAAAAAACATTTAAAAATAAATTGAGACAATGTCTTTTGCCACCACTCGAAACAAAATCTTGCTGATATTTCAATTGTCTCTGCTGGTGGTGTTCAACAAGATGGAAAACATGATAAGACTTGTCCATATTTTACAGCTTCCACTTCTGGTTTTTTTTTTTAGTTACAAAACGAACTAAAAAAAGATATCCTAGAAATCCTTTAACATTTACAAGATTTCTATTGTTTCTTTATCTAACTTTAAATCATTTACATTTTAATTTCTAATATTTTTCTTTTTAATTTTATTTATATTTAGTTTTTTAAATGCAATTATAACAAAAACTAAAAGAATTATTTGAATGTTTTTTATTGATAAAACTTTGAAAAAGTTATGGTCTAAAAAAGCTCAAACAGAAAGGAACTGACTAACAGAAAAACAAGAAGTCAAAGTATGTTATCATTTCTTTGCTCGCCAAAAGAAGCCAAATAACCTTCAAACATGAAAATTGTTTTATTATTTTAAATAAATCATCAAAAACTAAAAAAAATAAACAATACATATATAATAAAAACGAATAAACTAAAATTTATAACAAAAGCAGCAACAACAACACTATAAAAACTGAATGAAAATAAAAATAAAAGCATACTAATTTAGGCAGACAACTTCTAAAAAAAAGTGCATTCTCACATGTGTTTCTTCATTCATTCCTACAGCTCGAACATGTATGATTCGAATTGTTTCACTACTTAGGAACAGTGGAACAAGAGTCTAACCAGGACCTCATAAGTGACGATTGGATATAGCGCGTGAGTACGGAAATTTTTATCTTAAAGTCAAGGACCGAAATATTAATTAGTGCATAGATTCTCGATTTGTGGATTGATTTGCGAAAATCCTTTTTTATTTTAAAGGGTTTTCATGCATTTTTCAATATTATATTTAATCATATTGATGTAAAATACCATCTAATGAACCCTAAAAAAAAAAAATAATTAAGATTTGTTAAATTTTACTCAATCTGGCGCCAAACCCATTTTTTAAAATAAATCTGTAAAGTTTTCCTTGATGTAAGGAAATACCAGGGTTTAAAATTAGTTTTTTTATTTTTATTTATTATACTAGCGACTAGTGATAAAATATGATCCGTTTCCATTTTTGATAGTAGAGAAACTAAAAATATTAAGCTGATAACAAATAAATTTCCAGTTTTTTTTACAAAAATTTTGTACTTGACAACTAGTAAAATTTTTTACTAGCACACAAAATGAAAATAAATTCTCTGTACTATATTGTTCAGCAACAATTTCTTGTCAATGAAAACTAGCCATCCACACAAAAATGCAAAACACACATATACAAAATATTTTTTTTATACAATATGCCGCTATAAAAAATACCAAACAATAAAATATATGCCAATCCAACCAAACACAACTTCGACTAGTTGACAAACATGCCCATCTTACAGTGACTAATATTTAAAAATTTTTCTCCTTGAATCAACAACAAGCAATCCAAAAAATTACACAAAATATGCTAAATTAAAATTATTAAAAATTCTAAAATTAAATAAACATTTCCTTGAAAGTAAGATTTTTTTAGAGTAACACTATGAACTATTTTCAAAGGCATGAACTATTTGGTACTTTCTTATATTAAGAAAATTTTATTTTATTGAAATAAAATTCTCTTAGTTTTAATTAAATTTAGAAATTTTACAAATAATGCTGGGAACACAATTGGGACGAACGACGAATTTCGTCTAGCGTTCATTGAGGGTGGTGTTGGCTGAAGTGGTTAGCACGTTGACTACTAAGCAAACAATGACGTGGGACCTGGGTTCAAACCTTGGCCAGAGCAAGTCAATCAACATCATTAATTTCTGTATGAGACATTGTATTAATTGTTGTGGGACTATTAAAGTGATGAAGGCATAGCACTGGTCACTAAAAAACTGTTACGACAGCGATTAGCAGAAACATCGGCGAAGTAAAACAATTAATAAAATGCCTGCCAATACAGCTTAACAAAGTTAATGCGTCTACCTAACACCGGAGGCGCCTCAACACTGCTATAAAAATTAACATAACGCGCAAAGCAGAGTTGTAAAAGAGTTAAGCCTTCTACGTTTTCAACATCTATCTTCTCTACTCTATCGCTCTCTCTGAGTTCCGGAACAATGCACTGCATACGTAGGGGTCATCCCCTGAGTGCTGGTCCTAATTAAAAAAAAAAAATTGTCGTGTGGCGCACAATTGGGATTGAACAAATATCAGCTGTCATAGCTGTATAATAAAAAAAAAGTTGTGTGTATGTCTTATAACAGATTTGTTTTTATATACACTGGAGCCCCGATTTGCGTCGATCCTATTTGGGTCGTTTCGATTTGCGTTGCTTTTTAAAGTTTGGTTTAACCCGCTTTGCGTCGTTTTAATTACGATTTGCGTCGCTATATACCCACTTATGACTGAACTTTTAAATGAAGTCATAATAACAAGTGAAGAATTTATCAAGTAGCGTGTAAAAATGTATGTACGTGTATACGTTTTTATACCATATCACTTTTTTTTTTTAACAAAAATAGAATTTTTGCACATAGAAAGAAGTGATCCAATTTGAGTCGTTTCTTTTGCGTCGCGTTTCCCCGGTTCCCACTAACGACACAAATCGAGGCTCTAGTGTTATACATAACAACGATAGTAATACCGCATAAAGAAAATAATTCCTTTATAAAATTAAACATGAAAAACCATTAAAAACAAATTTTATTATTAATCATTATGTGCATTTAACTAAAAAGCTCTATATCATAAAAAGAATCACTTATTAAACTAAAAATTAACATTAAATTTATCAGAGAATTCGTCACGCACTACGAATTTCGTCGACGCCGGTTTTGTGTTCACTTTCATATGCATACATGTGTTCTATTTTTGACGACGAGAAATAAGTAAAGTTTCAACCCATTAAAATGATAAGGATGTAGTGTAAAAGCTTTCATGTGACTCAGCCGATAATGATAGAGGACTTTTAACTAGTTGATGGCAACTGTCATGATTGGCAGTGACATCTAAGAGTCTGAACACAATGCTGCGTTAATTTATTGCGGTGCGGTTTTTCATACGATTATGAAGTAAAAAACCGCAGTGCGGAACGGCATAAAATTAAAATCTATTTTATTTTCATTGCGGACTTTCTTATTCTCTCAATTTATGATACGCTTTCTCTTTCTGTTGTTGCCATAGTTTTTGAATAATTGGCGGTGTTCACAACATTATTGTAAACAAAAAACATGATTTTGAAGTATGTTTGAATGTATGCACATAAAAATTAATAAAAATGTAAATGTATTGGCGTCGCCGTTTTCCGTTGTATTATGTTTATTTTTCGCTCCCGCAACGAGAAATCGCACCGCATCGCAAATATTGTGTTCAGACTCTAAGTGGTAAACAAATCTGATGATGATACTGTGGTTAGTCTCGAAACATCATGATGTCAGTTCAACCCTCCGCGCAGTCAAATTTTTTTTTTTTTTCAATTATTACGAGCTTCTAGATTTTTCTTTCTAATAAAAATTATAATTTAATTTATAAAAAATTAATTTTAAAGAAAACGAATTTAAGCCTGACAATTTATAATTCAGAAATTTTTTTAAACAATTTTAAAGGAAATTTTCTACCTAAATTTAGTTCATGTCTTTTTAGGAGTAGTAGAAATACGTAATTAAACAACTTCCATTATTTGCTTCACTGTCACATATCGCATTTGTGCATCCACAAAAAAAAAACACACACAACAAAAAGAAATATAGATACGATTAGTAAGTTAAACGTGTCATACCACCGTCATAATGTCTAGGCACGTTTATGGGCACAACTTTAATTCTTCTCCTTTGCAAAAAAATAAAAGAGGAGAAAAGAACAAATAATTCCAAAACTCTTCTTTTTTTTTGGCGGCGATTCTTATTTTAATTTATTTTATTAGCTGGCAAAGTGCATAATGGCTTGTATGACGCCCATATTCACATTCACCATTTAGTGCATGTGGGAATGTTACAACAAAGTTACCTTTGGATACGGTTAGAGAAGGAAAGACAAAAAAGTAGCACTTTCCAAAACTAGAAAAGTTTTGCAGAACAAATAGACAAAAAAAAAAGAAATAAGGAACGTTAACAATGTGAAAACAAATTTTTTAATTTCTTTTATTTTGATTTTATTAAATTTTGTTCTCATGCCACAACGTCGTCAACAAGCGGCTTTACATCCATCTCGATTTAATGTTAAGGAATTACAAAAACAAACAACAAATTGGCATGTTGGTGTTGGTTTGTGAATAGATATCTACCGAATAGCCAGTACCCTATAAAGTATGTGGAATATAAATAAAAAGCAGGCAAAAGAAATATTAAGATAAGTTACGAAAAGGTAAAAAATTTTAATAAGAAATAAAAACGGAAAGAAAGAAGAAAAGAAAGTCAAAATGGTGAACATTGTCCGAAATAAAATCAGTACAGAAAACAAAACAAAAAGAAGCTGTTAGATTAGGTTAGGTTGGGTTGGCCCGTTGCTGCTAAGAAATGTTAGACCAGTGTTGCAACGACTCTGGTATTAATTGGACGCATTACCTTTCTTAAGCTGTATGAGCAGGCATTTTATTGTTTTACTTTGCCGACGTTTCTGCTATCCGACGAAAGAAGGTGCTAGTGACCAGTGTTAAGCCTTAATCACCTTTAGCAGTCCAACAACATTTGATACAATGCCGCACTAATGTATATAAGAGAAATTAATGATGTTGATTGACTTGCTCTGACAAGGGTTTGAACCCAGGCCCTAAGTCATTGTTTGTTTAGTAGTCAACGAAGCGCTAACAACTTCAGCCAACACCAGTGGTCGTAAGTAAACTTTTCTCATCTTTAAAGTTCTATAATTTTATTTTCAAGATTGTAGCATACTTGCAAAATTTTAGCAAAACAACAATTGCTGCCTCAAAAACATTCATTCTTCCCACCAGAACAAAGAAGAGAACTGTTAGCGGTTCGTTCAGCCAAAGTAAAGTATAAAAAAAAGATAAATAAAAATGATTAAATGAAATACAAACGGAAAAGCAGTTTTGTTGGATCCTGGCACCAGGTAACACAATTGTCAGTTAATTAGAAATCACAAAGCTTAATTTGTACATGATTTTCTTTGTTATTCTGCATTTCTTTTGACGGGTTTTTGAGTTTAAAAAAGAATTTTTAAAGGAATTTTCTTTTTCAATTCTGTTCTTCATATGCTGTTTTTTTTTTTTTTTTTTTGTTTCCTTTAAGTTTTTCTCGGCTGTGTGAATACAGAAGAAGCAAGAAATAAATAAATAAATTTGAACAAACACGTAACACTTAGTTGTTATTGTATTATTATGAGGTCGTGTGAATTTCTTAATTTTTTTTATATTTAATTTCTTGTTTATTTGAAGGTAAATCAATTAACCCATTTCGGTAAATACGTAAAGCATTATGCTGAGTTCAGACCACGAGGAACGCATTCAAACCATTTTAATATTTTGTGTTGGCTACCTTGAATGTAACCTTATATGTTTTATCAGAGTTAATCGTAGAAAACTAACATGAACGGAGATGTTTATGCTGTTCGAGGAAAGAAGCAAGAATGCTAAGGTATCCTCAGAGGTTGTAAGGACACAATCGTCCGTATTCTTCAAGTGAACAAATTTATCGAAATTCATAGCTTAAATAATGATGTTGGTTGACTTGCTATGGCCAGGGTTCGAACCCAGTCCCCAAGTCATTGTTCGCTTAGTAGTCAACGCGCGAACGAACCACTTCATTTTATTGTCATTAACACTTTCCAACTAAAATTATAAAGTTTTAACGACAGATTTATAGAAGGAATTAATTCATATTTCACGTTCTTCTATAGATGCCCTCTACCAGAATCAATCCTTAAGATCATGTTGATTGTTATAAATAAAAATCTGAATACAAGTTAAATATTTGACTTTTTAATGCATTTGATTTTCCATTTTAAATCTTAACAAATTTTTTAAGAAAAAATCAAATAAATGATCAAAATATATTCTAGTACTCTCTTCCCAAGGGTATGTTTGCATCTTAAATACAAAATAAATTCATTCATTGCTTTCTTAGACTTTGCACTATTGGCGCTCTGCATACTTAAAATAACTGTCGAAAGAAACACAAAAAAAAAACTCTTAAAAGAAATACAAGTTTGAAATTCATCGATATTTATTTCAACACTTATAAGTCAAGTGTAAAATACAACATGTATTTGGTGGGACAAGAAAAAATTCAACTGGCACAAGAGTGTTGTTGTTGATCAGATGGTTTCGGTGGAAATGCAAAAAAAAAACAAAAACTTAACAAATAAGTAAATGAAAATAAAAATAAAAATAATGAAAATACAAAATCGTCTCAACAATAACAACATTAAAGTACAAATATCGAAATAGCCCAAGGATATACAACGAAGTTTATTTTATTTATCTGTTCATATGAAGTGTGTATGAATGAATGAAGGATACATTTATAGTCGTGGCAACAACTAAACAAACTACTTAATATGAACAACAGTTTGCTTAATTTTTATTTATTTTTTTTAGTAAAAAATAATAAGAAGACTACAGTAAAAAAAAAATATACAACGAAGATAACAAACATTATCGAAACAGAAGAAAAGTGAGTGAAAAACAATGAATCTTATCGAAATTGTTTAGTTAAACTTCTTTAACGAAATAATCAAGACTAAAGTGGAAAAGTTTTTGGTTCAAGGAACAACAAGAAGAAGAACAAGAATATATGAGTGTGTTTGTTTATGTGTGTGTGATGGTTATAATCATTGAAGAAATCAAGCTAATGAGCTTAAATTTTATTGTTTTTTTTTTTTTTGTCTTTTTCTCAAAGAAATTAGCAACAGTGGGTCTATCCTAAAAATATTATAAATGAGAAAGTTTGTGAGCTCTTTTGTTTGTGTCACCAAATCGATAGCGATAGCTATAAGGTACTTTTGAAGTAGTAGAAACGGGAAAAATTGGTATGTTTCATACTCTTTATTTTTTTTATTAATTTTTCTATACGTTAGCAGTGTACTTTTTGGGAGCTAAAATTTTTCTCATTCACCCTTATTCTATTTGGCAGCGTCAATGCAACACAACATCCTTTTGTACCCCTTGTGTTAAATCGGTACTTTGAATGTCAACATTGAAAGTAATTGATTACTCCCAACATATTTTTTGTATTCTATAAAAAAATGTGACGGCTACACTGCATTATATTGATTTTGTCGTCGGTGATTTTGGTGCTGACAAAAAATTGGTTATCTGTTATTTTTTACTTTTTTTTAGTATTAAAATAAAATGAAAAAAGATAAATTATCTGGCCCTACAATTGTTATATGGGATGCGTACACGCACCCAATTAAACCCATGAAATCCGTTTTTTTTTTCAATAAAACTTAATTTGGTTTTGGGTGTTTTAGCATTCGTCATTTGAAACTTGATCTATTATGGGCAAACTTTTATTTCCAAAACATCTAGAGTTTCGGACAAATTTTTCAACAAACTGGCTGTGATAAACCCAAATTAAAACCGTTACCCACATTCAGCTGGTACGTTTCTTGCGGTAAAAATTGTAAAGTTGCTGCTAGTTTTATGGCGTTTGGAATAAAAGTTGATCTGTCCCCACTTTTCAAATGTGGACCAATAAGTACTGTTTCCACAATACAGACAAATGACTTGTGCAGAAATTTTGTATGGGAATCATTCACTGAGTGGTTTTCATACAAATTTTCTACTCAAACCAATTGTTTATATTATAGAAACCGCACAATAATCTCCAGGATATATTTAAATGCTTCTTTGTTCAGCCGAAAACAACTTAGGAACTTTTAAAGAAACCACAAAGTGTGCAGTAGTCTTCTTTTCATTGTTAATTTTTTTTTCTTCATGATTACAATTAGAATTTGGCACGGGAATGAAAAACATTTTATAGCAATATATATTCCACCAAAAATATTAATAAAAATTGTAAACAAAAATAAATAAATAAATAAACAGTCAATGACACCTCAACATGGTTACAGAATATAAAATTAGTGTTCACGCGGTGTTGAAGTTAAGTTAAAGTGATGTTGACTCAAAATTGATGACGACATTGACGCCGCTAAGTAGAATAAAGGTAATTATTTATATTATTTTTCTAGTAATTTTGGTACTTTTCTCTTTTTGCGATAAATTTGGTATGCGGATAGTTTACTGCCGACATTAGTATGAAGTGTGAACGAATAATTTAAATTCTCGATTGCATTGCGAAATACAGTATGTAATTTTGAATTGGTTCAAAAATTATTACTGCTTAGGAGACGGTATTTGGTGCGATTGTTGCAGGGATAATAACCGACTATTGGTCAAGGCACAGTTTTGGGAAAAAATCAAAAGATCTTATTGATTGGCAGAAAATCCAGAGCAACAACTACGGACAAATTTGACACAATTTTCAAGTCTCAGAAAACGGAGGTATAACCTTCAGTCTCTTGACCTTCTTAATATTTACTTTGACGATGTATGAGAGGAAATCGAATACGCATCTCATATATAAGGTGTTGCCTTAAAAAATTTAATTGTGCAGGAGAAGACGATAAAACATACATACATATGTTTCACTGCCTCATTTACTTGTTTCAATGGAATATGCTTCAATGACAACTTGTTTCCGGTACCCTAACGTTGAAAAGTGCTACGAATTGAACGCAACCGCATTACAGGCAGAAATGTTTCCTATCGCTCTCAATTTAGGAAAACATATCCGTCAACCGGAAGTGTGTAGATTGTTCTGCGAGAGAGAAAGGGATCGTAACTCTCCCTTACATAGCTGCTGCATTAGCACCAGGCAGGCATTAGCCCCAAAGGAAATAACTTTACAAGCAAAATGAATCCACTATTATTGTGAAGTTATTTTTTTTTTTCTTATTTCTTTCTGTTTTCTTAGGGGATTATTTTAGATGAAATAATACGCCGAGAACCTATTATAAAATAAAGCCGCATGATAATATCTAAGGGCTAAATTAATTTATAACGAAAATGTAAAGTTTGTAAAATAAATTTTACTTGCGAAAATCTTTACTATTCAACACCATTTTACAATCATTCTAACCATCCATTCTTCCTTCATGCATAAACCTCATACTTGTTTTTAATCTTATATAGATAGATAAATCACAAAATAAAAAACCCATTCTCATTCATATTTCTATCCAAATTGATTGCAGTGATTTTAAATTAAGAATAAACACATGAAAACCATGTGCTATACTCGAAATCTATTGAAAGCTGACAACCCACTGAATGAAGTTTTGTTCTAAGGCGGCCCCTACACGTTGCGACTTGTTCGATACTGGTATTGAAAATAATATAATTAGCCGAGCAAATTCCTAGTCTGTGAAGTAAATTTCTACATTCACTTACATAATTGATTTCTTGTAAAGGAAGGAGGGAACAAGCACTTGACCGTTTTTTGTTTCTGCGAAGCCTTTCAACAAGGTTGGCATATTTTATTGCCCATCTGGACCCAATTAATTTTTTTTTTTTTAATGTAAGAAAGCCAAAATAAAAGTCCTTAAACACTATTCCCTTTAGCATCATGTAAATAAACAATTGCGAGTGCTTTTAAAGACGTTTCACTCAGATTGAAATCCATACATAAGTTATGAAGCAAATTTCTAAGGTAGGACCAAAAAATTGGCATGCAGTTTGCATCCTAGCGGACTGAGATTGCTATGAAAATAACTCAATATAACTTTCGGAAAAGTATGTATGCAATTTCTCCTACTCTAAATTAAAACAAAAGCGAAATTGTATTTGTTTTTACTCGTATATATTCCACTGTTCCACATTTAATAGAAAAAATCAACAAAAAAAATCTCACAGACAACCGTAAAAAGAGCCAAGTGGATAAATTGATTAGTAGTAGACTTTGTTCATAGTTTAGTCCTTTGAATTTCTTTTCTTTTTTTTCCTTTTATTTAGTTCATGTTTCTTTTTCTTTTTTTTTTCAAACAAAGAGTGTCGAGAGTTCTTCTTTAAAAACGATGAAATAAGCATTTAATTTAGTATTTGTTTCGTAAACAAGAAAATCTAGAAACACTTTAAAAATAAAAGGAAGAAATTGTAAAGGTTTATAAATGTTTTCTATAGCCCCTTTTTTATTTTAAAACAGCTGAGGGGGTCCCAGCTAAAACTTAGGCGTTCAAAAGAACTGCCAAAAGAATGGAGATTAAAACAAAAGGCAAACAAGTGCCGAATTCAGTTGCTTGTAATAATCTTATTTTATTTACAATTTGTTCTAGCTTATATACTAAAATTTCTTAGGTCATTGAGTGATTTCTGAATCACTCAATATTTTACAAATTCATAAATAAAAGAAAATAGAAATTAAAGTCACAATTATCAAATATTATATTACATCTTAAATTTACATGTGCCAACAATAATGCAAGCAAACAATATTCTTTTGACCCACTTCAACAAGTGTAACCCGAGCGTTTATTGTTTGTTGGTTGCACTACTTTGTTGAAGTTGGTATGTATACATTGTGCATATTGTATGGCGACATGGGTACACTACACCCTCACCCTTAAGAGAAAAATTAGGGAGGAATTTTTCTAATCAACTTCATAGTACTGTTACAATAATTCTTATGATTTACTTATATACATAATTAGTTTGAATGTTTACATATGTGTATATCTTATTTTTACGTATATATGTTAGTATTTTATTCTATAATGTCTTAAATGGTTTTAAATTGTTGTTGTGGTATGTTTTCTTTATTCCTTTGTAATCTATCGTGGTGTTCACACCATCCCTACTTACTATTTTAAATGGACCTTTATATGGACTTTGGTGTTTTTTTCTATCTTCTACTTTAACTAATACTAAATCTCCTACATTAAGATTAAGTTCATTTTTATTTTTATCATTAATTGTTCTTTTTTCTTTTGTTTTTACTAGTAATTCCTTTGCCTTATTTAACGCAAATTGTAATGTGACTCGTAGCTCTTGCACATAGTCATCATAATTGTATGTGGTCATTTTATTAGGCTTGGTAATTTCCCATAAACTAATTCGAAAGGCGAGTAGCCCGTATCTATGTGTGGTGCCGTATTGTAAGCAAAAGTGAAATATGGAATCCACTTATCCCATTCATAATCATTTGCGGTTGTCAACAAGAACTCATTAAGAACCCTATGGTTTCTTTCTATTGAGCCTAATGTTTCATGATGGTATGGTGTTGAAAATATTTGCTTGATTTGTAGTAATGAACATATGTTTTTCATAAGTTCATTTGTAAATTCTGTACCTCTGTCGGATTTAAGTATCTTAAATTGACCATATTTCAAAATAAACTGTTCAACCAATGTTTTTGCTGTTACAAGTGCATCTTTTGTCGGCATTGGGTGTGCAACGACAAATTTTGTCAGTTCGCATTGCATTGTTAGAATGTAGCGGTAGCCGTTTGAAATACGAAGAGGACCAACGGTGTCGATTGAAATCACTTCAAAACTGTTGTTTGGTGTGTTTGTTAGTGTAAGTGGTTCTTTTATGTGTCTTGTTTGTTTATTTTTGTTACAACTGTCACAATATGATACAAATTGTTTTACCATCTTGTTCATGTTTTTCCAAATATATCGCTGTTTTAATTTAATTATTGTTTTTCTTACTCCTAAATGACCTGCGTGGGTGGTATTGTGGAATTGGTCAATTAGTTTGTATTTTAAAATGTCATCTGTTATTCTTTTTGGGGCATTATATATTAATATTTTAAGTTGAGGACTTTTATTATTTATTCTTAATTTTGCATATGCTTCTTTTAATTCTTCTTTGTTATATATATTAAATATTTTATCTTCATTTGATAGCGCTAATTCATTTATATTCTTTTTACTCATTTTAGATATCAGTTTCCTCAGTATCGAATCTAGTTTCGCTGATTTATCGCTGAATCTTGCATGCATATTATTTTCATTTTGTATATTTTTGGCATGTAACTTCTTCATAATCGAATCTTGTTTCGATGAATTATCGTTACATCCTATATTCATATCATTCTTATTTTGAGTACGTGATTTCTTCATGGTCGAAACTGGTTTCGATGAATTATCATCACGTCCTATGTGCACAATATTATTTTCAATAATTATATCTTTATGTTCTATATTTTCAAATTTATTAAATTGCAATTTTTTCATATTTTTGACGTCATTAATGGATATACATTCCCATATTTGAAGTTGATCAGACTTCTGAGAATTGCATTTTTCCATACTCTTTTCTTCTACACGTGTTTCATTAAAATTGTTATTTGCCTCATTATGTTGTTTATTATTTGCCTCTTTATTTTTATTCTTCATGGCCCTCGTTGTTACTAATACTTTTTTGTCTTTTTCGTCGTTTTCTTGCGGTATCATTTGTTTAAGTATGTCTGAGTCTAGTTCTATCCTAGAAAGTGCATCGGCGTTTGTATTCATTTTTCCTTTTTTATATACAATTGTGAAATCATAATCACTTAAATCTAGTCTTATTCTTGTCATTTTTGATGATGGATTTTTGTGTGAGAATAATGAAATTAATGGTCTATGGTCTGTCACAACTATAAATTTTCTGCCGTATAGGTAAGGTTTGAAAAAATTTATGCTCCAATGAATCGCTAAAAGTTCTTTCTCAATTACTGGTTTGTTAATGTCATGTTTTTGTAATGACTTACTAGCGTATGAAATTGGTAAATCTTGTCCGATTTCACCTTGAGATAAAACTGCTCCTAATGCGTAATTTGATGCGTCTGTTGTTAAAATGAAAGGTTTATCAAAATTCGGATATTGTAATACTGGTGGATTCATTAATTTTTCTTTCAATTCCTCAAAAGCAGTCTGGCATTTTTCCGTCCATATGAATTTTGTTGATTTCTTTAACAGTGCGTTTAGTTCTTTGGCAACGTCAGCAAAGTTGGGTATAAATTTTCTGTAATAATTGCAAAATGCGACAAATCGTCTTACTTCGTCTGCGTTTTTTGGTACTGGGTAGTTTTTTATTACGTCGTATTTAGATGGGTCTGTCTTTACACCGTTCTTTGTTATTAAATGTCCTAAGTAAACTACTTCTGGTCTTAGAAAATTACATTTTTTTGGATTTAGTTTTAAATTGTATCGTTGTAATCTATCGAGAACTCTTATTAAATTTTGGTTGTGGTGATTTAAGCTGCAACCGTATACGATTATGTCATCTACGTAAAGAAATGCTTCGGATTCTAGTCCGGATAATGCTATTGTAAGCATTCTTTGAAAACTGTTAGAAGAAATTTTTAGTCCGAATGGAAGTCTCTTAAATTGAAAATGTCCTTGTGGTGTGGAAAAAGCAGTTAACGGTCTGGAGTCTTTATCTAATTCAATTTGATGAAAAGAGCTTGTCATATCAAGTGTAGAAAACCATTTGGCTCTACCTAGTTTGTCCAAAATATCTTCTAATCTAGTTAGAGGAAATTTGTCATTAACAATTTTATCATTAAGTTTTCTAAAATCTACAACAAGTCTCCATTTTGTTTTATCTTCTATGTTTTTCTTTGGTACTAAAAGGAGTGGAGCATTATATGGGCTAACTGATGGTTCTATTATTTCGTCATTTAGCATTTTCTGTACTTGTTCATTTATTATGTCGGTATGTGAATGTGGTAGTCTGTAGTTTTTTATATAAACAGGTGTGTTTTCTGAGGTCGTGATTTTCTGTTTGTAAAAATTGTTGGTGCTTAGTTTTTCGTTTTCTATGTGAAAAACGTTTTGATATTTTTTAAATATTTCTTTTAATTGTGTTTTTGCATATTCGTCATTATGGTCTAATCGCAAGTCATTCAAAATTTTGTTAAAACGTTCGTTGCTGTTTATATTGTTGGTGTAATTTAATATGTCATAGTTTCTCAGTGGTTCAGTTTGAAGTTTAATGCCCTGTAAAGTTATTTCCTCGTTCGTTGTGTTTAAAATTTTTAAGTGTGTCATGCCGCTTTTTGGAGCTATTGAATTACTTAAAAATACACCTGGTTTTAATTCATTATTAAAAATTACGCTGTCTTCTGTAAGGTTTAATTTCAATGGTTGTATGATTTCTGTTCGCGGTGGTATAGTTATTTTTAATGTGTTGAATGCTTTTGATTGCATTGGCAGAATTATGGTTTCATTATTGGTAAACAAAGAAATTGTGAATGTCTCGTAATCTATTTTGCATAAGTATTCTTTTAAAAAGTCTCTCCCTATTATTCCGTCTGTCTCTATTGGAAAATTGTCATCTACTAGATGGAATTTGTGTTTGCATGTTTGGTCTGCTAATGAAAGTTCAAGTTCAGTTGTCCCTAAGGAATATATTTCTTCATTAGTGATGCCTGTTAATTTGCATCTGTTTTCTATGTTTAGTGGTTCATCATCAAAAATTGTTTTAGTGCGACATAACGATATGTCGGCTCCTGTGTCGACAAGAAATGTTAATTCTTTATTTTTGTATTTAGCGATTATGTAATTTGTGTTATTATTTGAAACTTTAAATACTCTTAATTTTGGCTGTCCGGAATATCCCTGTATTCCGAGCCTTCCTCGTTTCCCTCGTCTTGTATCGTACGTATATATCTTCTGTTGTTGTTACTGTTATTATTGTTGTTACTGTTTGTGTTATTTCTGTTATCGTGACTGTTGTTGAAGTTTCTCGTGTTATTGGGTCTGTTATTTTGGTAGCTGTTGTTGAAATTATTATTAAATCTGTTAGAGTTGAAGTTATTTCTATGATTGTTATTTCTAGAGAAATTATTGTTTCTGGGTGAATTATTATTACTGGTATCATAATTGTTTTTCCTGTTGTAACTGTTTATGTTAGTGTTATGGCTGTTGTGTGGCCTGTTGTTGTTGTAGTTAGAAAATGTATTGTTATTTTTAGTGTAATTTTGTGATTGATATCGTGGTTTCTCTCTACTGATATGTAGTATTTCGTTATGTGTCGCTTTCTTTTCGTTTTCAAGTTCAATTGCAAGTTCTGATGCTTCTTGTAAAGTAGTTGGTCTAGCAGCATATATGGTCGACTTAAAGCATTCATTTAAACCCTTTTTGAAAGTTTCCAGAGCTAGTTTATTGTTTAATCTAATTATTACGTTCTTTTCTGCTACTGACGCAGTACTTCCTAGTTCTTCTATCCCCAATTTGTTTAGACTATCTATTATATGTAATATTTTTT
Organism: Lypha dubia; assembly: GCA_947311025.1. NCBI lineage: Eukaryota > Metazoa > Arthropoda > Insecta > Diptera > Tachinidae > Lypha > Lypha dubia. Next base: position 57,621,755 of record OX371264.1, read on the forward strand.
CTTTAAATAAATTAACTGACATTTTTCCTTGGAATAATGTGTTTAACCTATTTTGTAATTCTGGTATTGTTTTAGTACTTTTGTACCTTTGTTCTAACAAATTTTTTAGAGTTTCAAAATTTTCTGGTTTGCTATAACTTCCTATTGCTGTTCTAACATTAGATGTTAGTTTGGCATGATAAATGTATTGAAGAAAGTCTATTTTTGCTGTGTCTGATAGCGTTTTATTGATGAGTTCTGCTGTTATTAAAAAGCTTGCTAATTCCAAATAATTACCAGTGAACAATGGTAGTGCTTTTGATGCTGTTTCTAAATTAAATGTTGCCATGTTTGTAGTCTTCTTTTCTAATTCTTTCGGGCTTTCCAATAAGTATTCTTTAATTTTTCTATATATATTATTAAATTCTAATTTTAGAGCAGATAATTTATCTTCATGATTTTCTTCGAGTATATTTGACTGAAAATCTTTTCTTATATTCTCTATTGTTTCTAATTTGCTTTGAATTGTTTTTTCTGTATATGTCCTTCCTGGACTTTTCTTTAGGTTTTTTAATATCTCTTTTAAGTCTGAAATATTTTGTTCCATTAAAATTATTTATTAATTATGCATGTATAATACATATTTTCTTTTTATTATTATGATTTAAACTTGTGTTGCATTGTTGCAATTTATATTTTTACGTTTAATTATGTAAATTTTGAAGTATTGAAAAATTTTATCTATGGTATATACTAAAAATATTACTACAATTAAAATTAATAAAAGATGTGAATTCGATATAAAAGGTTCATTAGTGTCATTTGAATTATTGTTTATGATTTGTTTGTCTAGATGGGTATTTTTTATAGGATTTCCCCAAATAGGACCTACCATTTTTAAATTTTGTTGCCTTGATTTTTATTAATAGGTAAAAGTTTGTTTTCTATAATTTTATACATTTGTTATAGAATTGCTTTGTCTATTAGTGTGTTTAATTACATAGCCTTTAAAATATTTGTTTATTTTGTGTGCACCATATAAAATAATCATCACTATTGCAAATATGATTATGTGATCTAATGTAATTGAATTTTCTTTGGTATTGGCTGTACCATTGGTGAGAATATTTTCTTGAATTTCCACTTTACTTTGTGGTTTACCCATTTTTAATTTATATTTTGTTTTTATTTGGGTTTATTTGATTGTTGTTTTACATAAGTTTTTTTTTTTTTTATTTTTGAAATAGTTAAAGATAAGAAATAGTTGAAGAGTTAAAGATAGGGCGACAATCTCATTTATTTCCGCTTCTGACATCAGGCGATAAAGGTTTTAGGTTTTGTAGGCAGGATCAGTTTTCAGGTTCTGTAGATGTCGCAGGATCGGTCGGCAGGATCGCCATGTAAAGGTTTATAAATGTTTTCTATAGCCCCTTTTTTATTTTAAAACAGCTGAGGGGGTCCCAGCTAAAACTTAGGCGTTCAAAAGAACTGCCAAAAGAATGGAGATTAAAACAAAAGGCAAACAAGTGCCGAATTCAGTTGCTTGTAATAATCTTATTTTATTTACAATTTGTTCTAGCTTATATACTAAAATTTCTTAGGTCATTGAGTGATTTCTGAATCACTCAATATTTTACAAATTCATAAATAAAAGAAAATAGAAATTAAAGTCACAATTATCAAATATTATATTACATCTTAAATTTACATGTGCCAACAATAATGCAAGCAAACAATATTCTTTTGACCCACTTCAACAAGTGTAACCCGAGCGTTTATTGTTTGTTGGTTGCACTACTTTGTTGAAGTTGGTATGTATACATTGTGCATATTGTATGGCGACATGGGTACACTACAAAATTAATACAAAAAACCAACATATTTGTTGTCATAAATTTATATTGAACACGTTTAGAGGAAATAAAAAATTTAAGCAACTTTTGTCTACAACAATAACACACTGAATTGTACAAAATCCCCCTTTAGGGGATTTCAACCTGTTATTTATACCTTTCTTTTGTTGCATTTTTTTTAGAAAATTATTTTTATGTTTTCTATACAATTTTTTTTTTTTCAGAAATTTTGCAAAAAAAAATAAAACTTTTATTTCTTTATTTTTTGTACATTAAAAAGCCTCAAAAAATATTTTGTTTGCAATAAAAATGTTTTGTTTATGGAAAACTTACCGTTCCCATGAGTTTTGAACAGGCCTGTTGTTGTAGTTGCTGTTGCATTTGATGGCGAGTTTCTTTCATGTTTCAGCTGGACATCAGCCAGTGTTAGATGAGTTGTAGTTGTGGTAGCCACTCCAGTTCCTGCTGAAGTTGAGGCCGCTTCTTGCGTTGTTGTCGATGTTGGTATTGTTTCCGAATTATTACCACTGAGATTTACACGTGAAGAATTATGATTTTTATGATTATTATTGGCAACGTTATTACTACTATTGTTGCTGTTACCATTTGTCAAACGCAAATATGTCGTTGTTGTTGTGGCATTTGATAATTTACTATTGATATTGTTGTTGCTGTTTGTTGTAGACAAATGACGCTGGCCACTTGCTGAAGCTAAAATATCACCCAATTTTGTTGTGGTAGTTGTAACAATATTGTTGTTGTTGCTGTTCGATGCATTAGATTTTTGAGACTTTTTGGTGCGAGTAAAGGTAATAGTGCTACCACCTTTGGTCGTGTTGACACTAGCTGTCGGTACATGCTTTTGCTTTTGCTGCTGGTGTTGCTGTTGCTGTTGCTGTTGCTGGTGCTGGTGCTGGTGCCGGTGCTGTTGTTGAATGGAGGACAAAGATGATGAAGATAAGCTAAGTTTATGTTCGACCGTTAGAGATGTGGCCAAAGATGATGAAGAATTCGATAAAGATGAGGTAGAATTGGCACCTGATACTGTTGCGGCTGTTGATGATGATGAATTGCGTATGACTAGGATAGACTGGGATTTTTCTAAACGCTTTAATGTTTGCAGCACAAATGGCCCTTTGTCATCGCCAGTTGCTGTCGAAACCGTACCAAAACGATTGCTATCGGTGCTTAAGCTGCGTGAAGCCTGAAATGTACGTTAAAGGTAACATTTTTCAATATTTCAATTTAAAAATAAACAAATAAATCAACACCTTTTTACAGCTTTTTATGTACTTAAATATTAATACAAAATATTACAGGAAATCTTACATGCACCATTTACACTTGACTCTCGCCTGAGCAAAAAACACTTTTCATATTTTACATCACTGCGCTGATATAGGATCTGTTCGGAAATGCATCACTGCGCCGCATCTGATGCGTTGCACGTTCAGAAAATCACTGCATATGCTGTTTTGTAGCAGCTGAGCAAACTAATCACTTATGCGCATCAGATGCCGCGCAGTGATACATAGTGGTGGTCACCATATGGAGAACCAGATATGTCTTGAAGGTATTAACAAATACCTCGTTGTACATAACAATTGCGTTTGGGATGCACTAGACACATTTTTCAGTAGTTTAATAAAATTCCCAGAATTACTGAAGTTCGTCTGGTGTACGCCTCGCGTTAAAGTGGAATTATCTTCCCTAACTGTTTGCTGAAGGGGTTAGACTAAAGAACCTGGGTTCGATCCCTGATCAGGGAAAATCATTTACATCTTGATTTATTCCACTGTGCTTTAGAATGGCAATGTATATTTTTTTGTTTGTTATTGGACTGTTTAGGTGATAAAGGCATAGCACTGGTTTCCTGCACTGATTAGTACGTGAACACTACAAAGCCCTGCTTCATCGGTTTGCAGAATCCTCGACGAAATAAAATAATTAATTAACTAATAAAAATGCGTATAAGCACAACTGAATAAAGTTATTGTATCTACTTAACACCAGACGCACTGCAATACTGCTCTAATAATAAAAAATGTAAGAGAATTAAGCTTCTTCTACATTTTCAGCATCTATATTATTTCACATATTCCTTTCTCCTAGTTCCCGCACAGTGCGTTTTTTATATGTATATAAAAGTCATCCCCAGAGAACTGGTTCTAATAAAAAAGAAAAACTTGTGGTTTGGAAGAAAAACGGATGTGTCGTAAGGAAAATAAGCTGTATATGGCATGAACAACAAAGAGGCCATATTCACTATCTTTCACTGTCCCCTCATACATTCACTGATTAAGAAGTATGCATTAGATACAACAATTCGCAATATAGACTGTTCTATAGTAACTCGATTCGCAAATTCCTGGAAGATCCTGAAAGCTCTGCTGGTGCCTATTGAAGCATGAATATGGAAATTATCTCTCATACAGATATTGAGGCATACTTTGGGTAAAAGTTCGGTGGCACCTAAGGACTCAAACAATGAAAAAGTAGCTGCAATGTGTATGTACGATCATTATAGTAACGGGACATCAACGAAATCATATATACGGCAATGTTCTGAAAAACGCATATCGCTTAAAATTAGCATTTTCCATTTAAAAACGAAAGCTCTAGAACTTTGGCGTTTTCAAACCTCCAGTTAATACTGAAGCGATCTGGAATATTTTACATAAACTGCACTTAGAAGAGAATATTAAATGATCCACAAATGAAATTTAACATATTTTCTTTTCATTTGAAGGAACTACGATACAAAATTTTACAATTTTAATAAAAAATTTAAAATTTCCTTTGAGTTTGTTACTTGTCTGAATCAGTGTTTTTCTCTCAGTATTTTTCTTTTAATTAACATTTCTTTTGATTGTAGCTTTTTTAAAGCCAATATATAAAGTAGAATTAATTTTGTTTAAGAAAAAAACATATGTTTTTATTGTTTGAACACAGTTTCGAAAAATAGCAAATCGTAGCGTTTTCAGAACATGACAAAATACGTTTTGCGTTTTTAAAACAGTATGCGATTTAAAAACGCTGCACTTTTCAGAACAAATCCGATAGTGACAGATGTAGCAAAATTCGCATAATTAGGAGCATTGCTACAATAATACCTACGTAACAAAATGATGTTGGTGTCTTTCTTCCAACTGGATTTTTTTCTGGCAAGGTGCATCGGAAATACTTCTCTGTTTCTAATTTTTATTTTAAGACATTTCATCAATTCTCTTAGAATTTATATTATTTTATTCTTGTCGGCAGGTAACACAAAAAAGAAGAAAACATATTGGAGCCAAGCAGAGCAATTTTTTTTTCCTGCAGCTGCTAGCCATCTTAACATAAAGAACTTCTTATTATTTATTAATTGAATGACTTTGTCCAACACGGATACTATCTCGTGATTCAAGAAGCATAAGATTTAACAGTGACAGATCTACAATGATTGGAAGAAATTATAAAAATACACCGCTTGGCTTTCCACGTAGCTGCCGTACCAACGAAAGAAGTTGTTGTAATAGTATCTACTGTGATAGTCTTGTTGCTATTTTGGCCATGGAAGCAGGGCTCTGTAGCATATGGGTTTCAACAGACTGAGAATAAGTGGATTTACTACAGTAAAGAGTAGACAATGGTAGTAGATCTTCACAACCAACACAGGACGTAGATCTTCGCTACCTCCATCTCTCTCCGAATGATCCGAAGCCATGCACAGCCACTACTCATGGAATATAAATTCTTTGAACATATCAGTCAAAATATATGATCTAAGCCACAATAAAAGTTAAAAGAAATTATCATCATGAGATTTTCCAAATTTTGAGACCGTATGCATTGCATTACAACATTTCTACAAGCAGATGTAGATTTATAATTTTTTCTGTAAGAATAATTTGAAGCTCCTTCATTTTATGTTGGAGATTCATCACAAACAGAAATTTGTGGTAAAATAATGCATCTTAAAGTCTCAGTAAAAGTAAAAAAATTGACTGCAATTGAACCATCCTATTCGTATTCATAAAATATATTAAAATGCACGGTTTCATCACTGAGAAACTTAAAATATTTTATTAGTAAAAAAAGCTCTAACTAATTGTTTTTTAGTATAAACTTTTATATCTGTTAACACTTGTTTCAATCAATAAGCCAAAGAAATTTGTAATTCTACTGACAAATTCGAACAAAAATAATTAATAAAGAAAAACTTCTAATGTGTTAATTTCGATTAGCACACTTACGTTTTTAAATAGGAATGGTCTCTCCGTTCCTGATGTAATAGTGGAATTAGATTTTTTTAATTGTCCCGACTGCAATAAAACAGTTTCCAATTGACTAGCATTTATGGGAGTTTGTAATAGAATTGTATTAGTTTCCTTAGGGATCGTTGTAATTGTAGTTGTTGCTGCTGATGATGGAGAAGTGGTAGCATTGCCCACCACATTTGTGCCAATGCCAACATTATTAGAAATCAAGGAAATACTAGTTTTACGTGCAACAGTTGTGGTTGATGGTAATTGTGTTAATGTGGCCACGGTAGCTTTTTCATTTTGTTGCTGTAATTGTTGTTGCTGCTGCTGTTGCTGCTGCTGTTGTTGTTGTTGTAACTGTTGCTGTTGATGATGTTCACTGAGAAATGTAAAGATGTCTTGTTTGTTTTGTATGACAATTTCTCCATGTTCGTTGCGTGAACCACGCACAACAATTATATTGCTGCCTAAATGTTGCTGATGATGTGTGGGCTGTGTTTGCAATTGAAATTGCAATGATGCTTGTGATACAGTTTGATTTGTTAGCTGTTGTTGCTGCTGTTGTTGTTGCTGCATGAATACAATTTTTTCTGTTTGTTGCAGTTATCTCTTTATTAACATTTGTTATTTTTTTTAAAAATGCCTTTGTTTTCAATTTAAACTAACATTCAAAAGAAATTGAACAATTCATCAGCCAAAGTAGTAAATTGTTGTTGCCACTGTAAAGAAAGACAAAAATAATGAAATAATTTTTCTTCTTGCCATAAATCATTGATCATGTCTTAAAAAGGAAGTATTTAATAAAAAGAAAAAAATATATAAAATATAATGTAATAAAAAGAATATTAAATTTATGGAGCAGAGTTGATAAGGACTGGATTTATTCTCAAGTTATGATCATAAACAATGATTGAGTAAAAGAGTTTAACTAATGCAACATCTAAACTTCCTTCAACATACTCTTTAATTGGTTCTAAGTCCGGACAAGCAAAATGTCATAATAGGTTGCGTCATTAACTGACAATTCACTTAACGAGAAGAAAAATGTGAAGAAAATATCGCACCTTATTTAACAAAAATAAACTAAATTAAAATCGGCTCATAAATAGCTGATTTATTTAATAATCAATATTCCATGGGTTCACTTACGTTTCTATTTAATAAATATTTCGGGGGACAATTTCCCCTACGACAAAATAAAATATGGGATCAAATTGCAAGAAAACCCGATCAAGCAAAAAAATTTATGACCAGTGAGTATATTTCAATAATATCAATAGGTTTTACCTGCGGGTTATTTATGGTCAACTATTTGTTTCCAAATATAAAAAAAATCAATTTCATTTTACATTTACCCAACGTTTCTTTTGCTTTTTACAAACTTCTTCAGGGGTTTTTTGTTGTTGTTTTTATTAAAAAAGATTTTAAATTTTCAAATAATAAAAATTAATTATTCTAAAAAAACAGGACTTCACTACATAGATTTTTATAATAATTAAATAAAAATGTAAAGCAGTACAACACAACACAGAATCAATAATCAAACTTATTACAGTGTTATTTTATTTATATTTGGAAACAAATAGTTGACTATAAATAGGCCGCAGGTAAAACCTATTGATATTATTAAAATATTTATATCGGTTAATAAATTGAGAAGTGATGAGATAATCAATGTTTTTGGTGGGTAAAATTTTCCCCAAGTTTAAAAAAAAAAATTATAGAAAAATTAATTATGAAAATCAGTTCATAAATGGAGGAGAAAATCAATATTCTAGAGGAACAAGTTTTCGCCCCGCCCCACCAACGTTTGTTTCTATTCTGCTAGTGCTGTTGAAAAATCTAAAAAAGGGATGAATAAATATTAAATTTTTACTTTGTTGCTCGAAATATGTTAACAATGTCTACCTAATATTTCTCTAATAAAACGTCCTTCAAATGGCCTCCACGACTTCTTCTGCAAGAACGAATTCGATGGACCCAATTTTCAAGCACTTTATCCACTAAATCAAATCGTGTGTCATGAATGGCACATTCAATATTGACTTGTAAAGCTTGAAGCGAGTCTGGTTTATTTCGATAGACCAATGACTTCAAATAATCCCACAAGAAATAGTCTAATGGTGTTGAATCACAACTTCTTGGAGGCCATTCAATATCACAATTTCTTGAAATAATCGAATCTCCAAACTTTTCTCGCAATAATTCAATTTACGGTGGTCCAATGGCTTCAGTTCTTGAGTGAGAACAATTTTATACGGCTGCAAACCCAAATCCTTTCTCAAAATCCGCCAAGTTGTGGTTTGAGACAGTCCCAATTGTTGATAACGTCTTGGAATCGACAAATTGCGGTCTTCACCAACACTTGCCTGAACGCCAACAATATTTGCATTACTTCAAGCGGTTCTTTGTCTTATTGTCACTTGAACATTATGTAAAGAAAATGCAATCTCAAAATTTTCAACAATTCGACGAATAGCGAGCACACTTGGACGATTATTACGACCATAAAATGGCAAAAACGCACGAAAAGTTTCAATTGGAGAACGATTATTTTGATAATAAAATTGAATAATTTGTAAACGTTGTTCTTGCGTAAATCTCTCCATGATGAAATTGTCAACACTACTGAATACAATGAAAAACAAATAGCCGAAACGTCACTTCAAAATCATATCATCCCTATTGGAAAACCTTATCCATTCTTTGTTACTTCCGTTGCATATGATTTTTATCATACGACCCAGTCTGCCCTAGATTTTTATCAACTTGTATTTATCCAATTATTGAAATCTGTATCTTATCACTCCTAGAGAGGGAAGTATGTTTGATAGTCCCATATTTTTTTTTTCTGCCTGTTGATACTTCGTTTTGCATTCGAGTTTGAGGAAAGCATACCTCATTTGAAGGTGTTTTTAGAAACAATTTTCCTCTCGAATTTACTCTTGCAACACACATTTTTCTTGACTTTGCTCCGTATCGCATGTTACCTTTTATTCTTTGGGTTGTCCCATTCGAACAGATAGGTCACGTATTGAGCAATTTTGACAAGGCAACTCAAAGTGGTTTCAACCATTGATATGAAGTGCCAGTCAATTACTTCCAAACCTATGCCACCCAGATTAAATAAATTTAATACAGAGCATCTGAACATTACTCATGTTCCCAGGAGGTTCCTATTAACTAAGTCACTTCTCTACTATGTCTCTCTCTTAATCTTTTTTTCTGTTCTGTTTTTTTTTTGTTTATTCTGACTGCTAATGTTTTGGTTTCGGTAGTCCTCGAAAATATTACTTTCCCTTTCGTTTCCTTCAACCAAGTCAATCAATTCATTCATTTATATTTTTTATGCACAAACATTTCTAACAAACAACAACTTTCAACCACTTGTCTCGTGTCATGTTTTTTTTTTTTTTTTTTTTTTTGTGGCATTTTGTGGATTGTAATACGAGTAGTTGAGTTGATTATAACGTCCCTCCTTTTTGTCAACTATCAACAACTTCAATTGATATTGTCATGCACATTGTTGTCGGTATGCAAACTATTTATTGTCATCAACTTTATAACATTTTAAAGTCAGCGAACGAACGTAAAAGTCAACTTGTTTTTTTTTTGCATTCTTTTTTTCAATAATTTTTTTGTACTGTAAAGTTGGTCTCTTTGTTGGTGTTTACCATACAGGCAGTTGTAATAACTTTAGGAGTGTGTTTTTTATTTGTTTCTTGGTCAATATGTGGCATGGCCTTCAGGCTATTTTTAATAAAAAATAAAAAAACAAACAAAACAGCCACCATGAACACACTTTGCAGAATGAGCAATGAACGAACGACTCGTCGAAGAAAGAACAGAAAGATAAACCATCTAAAGGGTAAACTAACCGGAAATTTATTACTTCATATTGTCATGTATTTGTGTACTTTGTTGTGTAATTTTGCGTACAAAATACCGTCACTGTTACACAATTTCGCGTCGATGTAATTCATCTTCTCTCACTTCTTTTTTTTTTTTTGTCATGAGCAGGACAATTTTATACCAGAGTTAGAAGTTTTTCATCTATTGAGTTTTTAGAAAGACCGGGATTTAGAATGACAATGACATCTATTGTAAACATATTTTCCCTCCCAAAAAAAAAAAAAAACTTCAAAAGTTTTTATTTCTACCCCAAAAAATATGGAGAAATTGAAGAAAAACCAAACAGGATAAATAAAGTAACAAAAAGCAAATATATCAGTGAGTATGTTTAAAGTGAATAGAAAAACCAGTGTCTACTAAGAGCAAATCCAAATTGACTTTAAATTGTTCAATATGTTTGTAAGTGATTCGTACAGTGTGTTCAATTGTTGAACATATCAGAATAATATATTTTGAATCAAATTTAAAACTATTTTTTTTTTTTTGGTAAAACTTTTTTCTGAAAGTACAAATTCCCAACATATTTAGTAGTATAAGGTTTTCCAATAGGAATGATATGATAAGTGACGTTTCGGCCATTTGTAATATGTCATGATCTGTCATTTGTTTTTCATTGTATTCAGTGGTGTTTACAATTTCATCATGGAGAACAACGTTTACAAATTATATTTTCAGTTTTATTATCAAAATAATCGTTCTCCAATTGAAACTTTTCGTGTTCTTTTGCCATTTTACGGTCGTAATAATCGTCCAATTGTGCCCGCTATTGGTCGAATTGTTAAAAAACTGTCGATTCTGGTGCGAAGAAAATCCACAAATTATTCATGAAAAACCATTACTTTCACCTAAATTGACAGTTTGGTGTGGTTTTTGCTGTGGTGGAATCTTCGGTTCGTACTTCTTTCGAAATGAAGCTGCTAACACCGTTACTGTCAATGGAGAGCGGTATAGATCGATGATAACCAACTTTTTATGGCTGAATTTGGAAGAAGTTAATCTTGACAACATTTGGTTCCAAAAAGACGGCAACAAATGCAACAATTGTATTATTGCGAGAAAAGTTTGGAGATTCGATTATTTCAAGAAATTGTGATATTGAATGGCCTCCAAGAAGTTGTGATTCAACACTATTAGACTATTTCTTGTGGGATTATTTGAAGTCATTGGTCTTTCGAAATAAATCAGACTCTTTTCAAGCTTTAGTGGAAAAAGTGCTTGAAAATTGGGTTCTTCGAAATCGTTTCTGCAGAAGATGTCGTGGAGGCCATTTGAATGACGTTTTATTTAGAACTTAATTGTATCGATTGTACTTCACATTAAATAAAAAATTTTTGAATTTCCTTAACAATAAGTTTTTAAAGAAATCATATCACTCTTTTGGAAAAACTATTGGTATACTTTTAAAAAATCCGTTTTCTTTTACATTATCACGATCAAGTACTTTTTTAGGACTATTACACCCTTTATGTTGACTAGAACTGAAAAATTATTCGATGAAAAGAACGAATAAAAAATGATTTAAAAAATTTATTGATAAAAAATAAAAATTTCATACAAAAAACTTTAAAATAAAATAGTTGAAATTTTTATTAACAAAAAAATACATAAAACTATTAATTCAAATAAATATGCTTCATTCAGTCAAAATATATCAAATGATTTTTTTTTTTTTTTTTTGTTAAATCCTACAATTTGGGTTGTTCTTAAGAAATAATCTTTTACAAATTAAAGTTGACTCAATTTTTTTAGCTTTCAAACGATTTTTGGTTTTGGTTTTTATTAAATTAAATTTTGAACAAACTCTTTCGCTAATTGTCGAGGTATATAGTGAGAAGAGCATAAAATATCTAATTTTTCTGTTATTTTTTTAGATTTTTCCAAATATACCACATCGTCTAATATACCGCTGAAGTCTTTTTTATATTTTGAATTTTTAATACTTTTAATATAATTATTTAATTCGCATAAAAGATTGTTATTTTCATTACTAGTAACATCTTCTATATTATTACTGTCATCTGAATTATTGAGGTTACTTTCAACATAAAATAATCTGGAGTATAATTCATTTGCATGTTCGTTAGTTTCACTTTTTGAAGAATATTTCAAAAAACCTTTAATTGATCGAAAAATTTCAGGTTTTAAAAAATATTAACGTATGTATTTAAAAATTTTATACCTCTCTCATTTATTCTTATTTTAAGACGTTTTAGTAAATCTGTTGCAAAAGAATTATTAATTTTTTTTTTGTTGATAATCCAACAATTTTGTATACTTTGAAACACTTGTTACATGTGACTTTGTTTTTTTTTTTCATTTTTGTTCTTGGTACAAATACTTCCAAACCGAGCTCAATTTTTTGGCTTTAGTGTATTTCTAACTTATTCACCTGAGAGTGAAAAAACCCCATTCTTGAAATTTTTTTAACGTTTCATTCAAAACATAGCACGACTATTAGGCGCAGTTCGGCAACAACTACAACCATCCAAAATAACAAATATAAAAAATTTTTACTTATGCATTTCAAACTGAAAAAAATTTGTTCGATTAATTGACATTAATTATTCGATTTATTCGTTATTCGAAAATCTGCATTTTAAAATTATTCGAACAAGAGTTTCGTGTTGTTTGATCGATTAATCGAATGATTCTTAATCGGTTGACAACTCTAATGTTTACCCATTTTAGAAGCTACTTTGCAAGCTGCTTCACGTAGAAAGAATAGTGTACCTTCAGGTCCAATGCGATCTCTAATCTAGAGCGACATTAACTATAATGATGATGGTTTAATGCAAGCAAATGAAAACAAATCACAAATCGGCATATTGTTATTCAACAGTTATTAAACCTTTATTTTTTTAGAGGATATACTGTTGTTTTAAGTTTGTTCATCCCACTGTCACCAATTCCCATGTAAAAAGAAAGCAAATGCAATAATGTTTTTCTTATTTTTTTGAAAAAAAAAACGACAGCACGCGACAAAATGCACTTCATAGTTGAGTTATGCCCAACAAGATAATGTACGACAAGGACATTATTTGTGAGAGAAGCAAACACGCACAGATATACAACGTTAAATTGGGTACGATAGAAAAAAAAACATTACATGTACTTAAAAACACGTTGTTTCACTACAACTTCTATTAGTTCACATACAACTTGTGGCAGTGGTATTGACTTTATTGTTGACCAACAACATCTAAACAACATCGACAAACAAATAAACACTTTAAGCAAATAAAACCAAGAAGCGGAGGAAATGTGTTTCTTGTCGTTGTTAGAAATTTTGAATTTGTTTTTACTGAATTCATTTTCATTTTGTTAAAAATGACCATTCGAAGGGTGTTATTTTGTATTTGAAACTATGAAAATAAAAGCCCAAGAACGCGATGCATGTCTGAAAAGGACTTGCCAATTCGCAATCATATGAACATTCAACCAAGGAATCATATCTATCGTATCGGGAGGAAGCAAGTCTGCTGACAAACATTATTCAAAAAGTTTATACTCTGTAAAAAGTTTTATGTTCAAAAAATCTGCAAGCAGTAAAGGTTTCTAAAGAAACTAACATTGGTGAGTATAATCTTTTGAATTCACTATGTCTTTTACAGGCGCTCTTATTACCCAACATCGACAACCGAAAACAAAACTATTTCGTATGCATACTATGCACGGCAGTTGCTTTATTAGGTCCGATCCCGTACTTTTTGGGTAAAGTTCGGTAAAATTAGATAAGCAAGAATTACTCTCTCTAATCACAAAAATTTTCAAAAGTACGGAAACAGCAAAAACCAAGTTTTTAGCACAAAAGTTTGTATTAAAGTGCTGTGAAAGTAAACAAAAAGACTAAATACTGTTTTTGATTAACATTTTACTCTAAAGTTATTCTAGATAGTACATTCATACTGTATACTATATATGTTTGTATGTTTTACATCCATATAAATATTTTTCTTTGGATTTTGCAAAAATAACAAGTATTTCATTACTATTCTTTTAATGTAAAATTCATTTTTTTTTTTTTTGTTTATTTCACTAACAGCTGATTGCACAAACTAGCCCATCCCGCCGCGGGATCACAATATTGAGAACGGGATTGGACCTATTATTTGAGGCATTTGGCAATTTTAGTGCAATTTCTTCGCTTAGGGAAACTAATGAACTCTTTGAAAGCCAAGTAGCTTTTAGTACAATATTCGGGCCTATGTCCGATGGCGTTGTTGTTTGAAAACGACATAAAAACGACAATATGGCATCACCGTTGGCGGTATCGACATTTATCGAAAATATATCGGTATTCTCCACTTTGAAACGAACATATTACCTTCAAAGAAACATTCATTCTCTTTCGTTCTCATTCTAAGCACCGAAGTTGAAACGACTGTAATAAAATAAAAATGAAAATAACGACATTAACAACAGTTTGAAATTTTAGTTTCCGAATTGAAAAAAAATTCCTCATATGCTAAGGGTTTTCGGAAGGTCATAAAGCCCTTAAACTTCGATGGTTCTTGAAATCAGATTTCAGAAAATATAAATCCGTTTGGACCTCCACTTCGTGATGGAGACGGTTGGTACAAAGTAAGTAAAACTACATTAGCAGTAAAAAATATTAAAAAATGTACATACATAAATGAAGCTGGAGAAGAATAAAACTGAAACAAGAGCAACAGGAGGTGGCGCTTATAAACAGGTTCCATTGTCACGATTGGAAGAAGCTGTGGTAAATTTATTGCAACGAGGTAGGACTCGCCGACCATGAAGACGTTGTGGCGCCGCCAATATGGGCAGCGGACACAAGAAATGTTACTTCGGAAAGTAGAGAAACTGTAGATGCAGCGACGAATTCCTCCGAAAATATCATGAAATGTCCGGTCCTCAGCAAAAAAGAAATGCGCTGAAAAGGGAAGAATTAATTTATTGAGAAAGCAAACCGAATGCAACAAAAGCAATGCAGTCATTTTAAATTCATTCAGGAATATTTGAAAAACATCTCTCGTTATCAGAGAAAGAAGTTGGAAATAGAAGAAGAGCGTCTCAAAATATACAAAAGGAAAACATGAAGAGAAGAAGAACTACTGGGGCTTGATGTACCATTCAAAAAGAAATAACTGGAATTACTGATGACTTTTCTTCTTCTTCAAGATGCCAATTTATGAACGAAATGCCGGTAAAGACGACAACGACATAGAATCCACAACTAAAACAACAGGCCGATTGTCTGCAGAACTTTAATTTGTTGGAATTTTTTCGTTTTGTAGGGTTTCCAAAAAGTACCGAATTATTTTACAACATAAAAGTTAGAATGCAATAAACAAACGGAGCAGCCAAACTAAAGCTCCCACACTGAATATTTAGTTTTGATTTTTGAAGTGTTCTTTAAAATACATAAATATGTCCGTGTATATTTCTGAACAAAAATTTCTATGATTTCTTATTTTTTTAATTTTCTTTCCTTTTTTACATTCACTGAGAACTGATAGCGGGACAGTCGACTTGTTGCAAAATTGAATTAGAGGTCCTAACGGAGATATCTACGTCTCTTGATACTCCATGGGGCATGCGAATAAAAATCAAATTAATGAAATTTTAGCTCACCCTCGTATAAATATTAGTTGTATGTATGCGTTTGTATTTTATAACAATAGAAAACATTTGCGAATATTACACTCGGACATAACAAATAAATGGCCTAAAAAGTCAAACGACAACAAATGTTAAAAATAACGACGACATCGACGACCACAAGCAACTAACAAATGACAAAAAGACAATAGACGAACGACCAACGACATAATAGAAAAAGCATAAAAACAAACTTCACACACTCGCTACTTAAAAGCTGCTTAAAAAAGGAGCATGTGTTTGTTGGTTGTTTGTTGTACGAACACTAGACGCAGTTTTGGCTTCTTCTTCTTCTTGTCTGCTCTGGGTTTGAGTAAGAGAGCAAAAAAATGGATATAAATAGCCGGCCTATCTTTATATCAAGTGCAAAAGGACATATTTATTGCGCTTTGCATACTTCTTAGGCGGCAATCAACAACAAGAACAACAACGTGCAATAAGAGAAACGCAATAAAAAGTGTGTGTGAATTATGAGCCACTAAAAATAATGGTGACATGAAATTAACAACAAGACGGTCTCAGCAATAAAAATTCAACATTTAAAGTTAGCAAAAATTTTCCAAGGGCCTTACAGTAATTTCACTTCTGAAATTTTTCCCTTACTTGGCCAGTACTGACTATTTGTGTGATTTGTTTTAACTTCATTCTAACATCATCTTTGATGCAATTGATTCTAAATTTGTTCAGCAAAATTTTCTTACAAATTTATATCTGCCTCATACTAATAAAAGTGGTGCTAAATTTTGGTTTGCCAATTTGAATAATACATTCACGAAGAATTTATTTTAAAGCAAGATAATATGGATCTGCCATGACTACAATTTATTAACTTTTGAACAACGTGATCTTCAACTTTATTTATATTGTGGGGAAGAAACGCCACATTTCGTTGGTTCCACTTATTCAACTGCCATCCAAAAAAAGTTTTTTAAAATTTTGAGTCAACTGATTTTATCACTATTAAAGATTAGGATTTAATCTACTCTTAAAAAAGTATTATATACGAGTACATACTCGTATAATTTGGAAATTTCGTTTTTTACAGAAACTGCAAAATTCGTCTTTTTTACTGATATCAAAAGATAGCTGGAACGTCCGAGGCTGCTTCTTTCTAAGGTTGGTGGTCTGTCCGAAGGAGGAGTGTTGAAAAGATTTTATTAAAATCGAAAATGTTTTTCGTTTATTAGGATTCGAACCGGAGTACTCCAGCTTTGAAGATTGACACTCTAACACTGCCACATAAAAAATTATAATTATCACCATAAACTTAGTAGGTTTTTACTTTGAAGTGCTGTTTTCGCTTTCAGAAAGAAATATGTATTTCATTATTTTTTTTTTTTTTTAATCTTCTTTAAAATTATTTGGTAGAAAAAAAAATATATTGGTTGGAAACAAGGTTTGATTTAATCATCCACATTGTTTTCTGTACAATTAACGTTGAAATACCGTCAGAAATTACAAAACACTGTATGACAGAAATTTACATCATTATGCAGTAGATGTACTTGTAATGTATGGGGAAAACGTATTTGCAGTAAATGATTTTCATGTTGAATTTTTAGAAAATTATGGACGAAAAGCCAATTTAAAGTTAATTAGCTCAGTAAGAAGACGATTGGCTATCAGAAAATGGTCCCGATGCCGAAAATTCGGATGACGAGAACCAGGATAGGTTAGGTAAGACTCCAGTTCAGTTGGGCCGTGATGTTGTGCCATTGTGTTACCTTTGGGAACACAACTAGAAAAGTAGAGAAGAAGGGGACGATTAGGCAGAGAAGGGTCAAGAATGGTCAAGAAGGAAAGAAATAAAGAGTGAGAGTGAGTGGGAATTCGATGCAACAGGGGTAAATAGAGATACGGGCATACCAAGCCCGCTGTTGGCTAGTCATTGAGGGACCCCACCCACTGCTCCTGAGAGAGGAGTTTAAGTCGGAGAGGGTAATGAAGGATATTTTACCTCGAAGGCGAAGGGGCTGATACCTCAGAGCTGGGCAGAGGCATAGAAGGTGTATGATACTTTCTTCTTCTACCTCGTCATTACAGCTGGAGCAATAATCATTATATGGTAGACCCAGGCGTGGGTTCCGAAGGTGCAGTGTCCTGTGACTACGGCCACAAGGTTGCGCCATTGCATCTTGGGAAATTTCAGCAGGGTCTTAGTTCTGTTGACATACAGGGGGAGGCCACACTGTCCTTGCTATGCAGCACGTTGGCACTTTGCACCATCTGGTTTGAGCTATCTGCATAAGAGCAACATCATGCTAAGAGTGGATTACCGCAAAAATTTTTAATGTTGACATCATTCCTCTCTTGGCCAGATTTTCAGCGATGATAGTGATTGATTTGGAGAACTACGATGATGATGAATGATATTGTAAGATGAAAATTATGAATTCAAAGATATTTTAATATTTCTTTGCTTAGTACTAAGTTAAGCATCTGAGTTTGCATAGTGATGGAAATTTCCATCACATTGGGGGCGTTCAGCAGACACAGTTTGCTACACAACTGTTGCTCAACAATCTGCTGAAAGTTTTGATTACTGAGCGATGCGCGAACATGTTGAGTGAGAGCGCACTGTTTTTGATAGCAAAGAAAAAGTACGATAGATTTCATCAAATTACGATTTTTCAGTTCAGTTTGACTTTTGTATCCAATTTCAAAATATATTTTTAAATATTAATTCATTTAAATTCACAGATAAATATTGTGAAACTTTTAACAAAATAAAATTCAATAATTTTAATTGAAAAGTCAAATTTTTGGATATTTTTGACAAAAAAGTGAGCAGATCGTTCAGAAAAATTACTCAAACTTTCTTTCGTTCTTTTTGAACGTGCCCATTGATTTTTACTAGTATCATACTATTTACGTATTTTAAATTTTTTTTTTTATATTTTTCCCTTAATCTAGAGCAAAAATTACATAACTGTGTTTAAAAAAAAAAAAAAAAAAAAGCATGCAAAGAAGAGTTAAATTTAGTACATGTCTTTTATTTTAGTGTAACAACGGATAATGCTATCGAATTTTTTTAATCTGCCCAGATAGCAGTATCACAAAGAGCAGATTGGTGAACTCCACCTAACACTCTCTGAACCGAAGGATTATAATCATGTTGTCATAAGCAAGCCAGAGTTTGCCAGCCTTAAACAAAAAACTATCACAACGGAATGGACTCACTCAAAAGCAAACTTGAATAAACTCTCTAACTATATAATTTAATAATTCTCTAGTTTTGCAAACATTTTACTATTTAGCGCAAACATTGTGTAAATATTCCGTGTAAATATCAAAAGAAATTGTCAATATGAATATTTCCTAAATAAAAGAGAGAAATTGCAACGAACTAAATGAAAATGTGCGGGTCATTTTTTAATTAGGTACGAGTTGTCTATCAAATGTGCGCCTGATACTTCTAATTTATTTTTCATTCTTTTTTTTGTATTGCTCCTAATCCAAAAATTAAACAAAGAATTTGAAACATGCTGCTTGCACAATGAAAACTGAATTCAGTGAAAAAACAAAAAAAAAACAAAGAAGTATTTATAAAAGACTTCTTTTTGAAAGTCATTCATGCAAAGGACAAATATTATACACGTACTCGTACAAATTCACAATTACTCATGGCCATATTGCTAAAAGTATTTTCTGCCTCTGTATAGTGGACAGCAAAAAATAAATAATCTAATCTAATCTAATAAACACACATTCATACCAGAGCTTAACATGCTTTAACATTTCAAATGGCAGACACACACACACACAAACAATTGCACGGACATTCTAACTGGCAGTTAGACAGGCATAATTTGCAAATATGATATAGTTGCTCCATGGTTTCTTTTATGGTCGGGGGTACTCGTATGTAACATCCATATTTTTGGGAGATTTGCCTACAATAGAGACAAATGCACCCAAGTAACATCACATTCATGTTGTAAGCCATAGTTAAAGTTTAAAAATGGTGTTGGATTTTGAAAAACACCCAAAGTCTACTATAAAATCATGAAAAAATGTGCCACCAACTGGCCGTCATTGTCATCATGTGCAAAGCAAGTAAATGTTGTTCATGTAAAATATTTTTTTTTTTTTTTTTTTTTTTTTGGAAAGTACAGAATAAATATTTAAGTCTTTCTTTTCGCAACAGCACCCATCCATGTGGTGTAATATAAAAATACTTTTAGGTGAATATTGATATTAAAATGTATAAATCATTTATATAAAATTGTAATTTAACAGTGTGCTTGAATACGAAAAATAATTGGTGGAATTTTTAATTAAAGGCTAATTCTACTCTCTGTTTAAGAATGATGGACATGATAGCTCGAGGACGGATCAATAAGTTCGTGAATTTTATAACTGCCTTCGAAGCTTATTAAGAACTAAAACTTTGCAAGTCATAGAAAATTTTTCAACAGACAATTTTCCTTTTCAATCTAAAGAGATTTTATTCCCAAGAGATAGGACAACACAATGGTATCTTTCTTACATTACTAGATCATGTTAGGTGGATTGATTGCGGGTGATCACAATTATCTCTTATAGGAATACAAGAGGTTTGTTGGAGCAGCTCTTCTAGCTGTATTAAATAACTTTTCTTTGCTAACATTTCTGCAATTGATAGTGTTCTCTAGGAATCTAAGCCATCTAATAATGTTTGTGGCACATGGAGACTTTAAATTTCCAAATACACGTATATATTTTGGAATAAACCTTAATAGCTTGATTTATTTGCAAAGGGATAGGGGAGATAAAATAAATGAGCCGTTTATTTTGAAAGTGAAATAAGTCACTTTGTGTTTAAGTCGAGATATTTCAGGAAATGTGCAAAGAATATTTAGCCAGGTAAACATAAATAAGACTAAAATAAGAAATTCATTGAAAAAATCGTCTTTGGAAGCAATAATATATTTAAAAGATTATTTAAAGCCAAACAAATGTACCTGCTTTGGTCTGACAGTTGTACCTGAATTAATCAATATGTTTAATTGCAATATATATTTGTAAAATATATTATACATATACATATGTATATACATATACATATATGTCTATTTTCTTAAAAAATTATATTTTTATTGTATAAATTTTATTGTAGTTTTTATACATTTTTAGAAAAAGTGTTTCCAAAAATGAAATTTAAAATGCATATAGTAACTAAGGGCCAAATTTACAGTAATTAGTTAGCTATTAGTAAACTAAAATGATAACTATTGTTTAACTAATACTTCATATTCACAGTGTATTATTTAACCAACAATCTTAATATGAACAAATAATGGTAACCCTATCAAACTATTAACTTTCAGTACTGGCAATTCTGTTATAGCATATGGTTTTTGTTTACATTTAATATATGAGGAGGTCCTCATTCGCTCATTGCTCAAGGCGAAAAAGCACCTTTTGTTCTGCGGCTCCTCATATTATTTCTTAAAAAATGGCGTATACATTTAAGAACTTGCCACGCCACCTACCTGCTAAGACGGAATCTATCCATAAAATCTTTTTAGATTATGTTGGCGACGCTCAGAAACAATATTCCGCGTATTATCAGTATCAGTGATACTTTCAATATCGCATTCCGCGTTTTCAATTTCACATGCCATATCAAAAATTTTGCACAAAACAAAAATACTAATAATAAATTCCAACGAATCAGCTGTTGTCTAACTATTAGTTAACCAATGACGTTTGATGGTTTAACTAATGTTAAACTAGAAGCTGTGAATCAAATATAATTAGTTAAACTATTGCTATTAGCTAACTAATGACTGTAAATTTGGGCCTAAATTGAAAAAAATAACTATAGGATTTGAATGTTTTTATCTTCTTCCATACAATGTATATACATACGAGTATATATTTCAAAGTATTGAAAAACATGCTATATATTTACATGTGATTTTATTGTGAATTCTAATTGAAGTATCTGATCTCTGTATTCAAAAGAATGCTGTTTTATTAATAAGATTTATTGATTTAAGAGTTTTGTTATGTTTTGCCTCTGATAAAATATGTTTTGTTGGTAAGAAAAAGCGGGTTTTTTCATTTGACGTTTTTATGACGATTTCAGTAAGCTATATTGACGATAATGACGATTTTTGCCCAAAAATATGACGATATTACCACTAAAAAATCTGGCAGCTATGGGCGAGACCCATAATCATTGTAGTAAGTACCACTTACTAAATAGTAATACATAATTTAAAAAACAAATTACATTTAAATGACTTATTTGTAATATTGAGTATATAAAATTAACGAACTTTGCCCCACTGTCATGTACTTATTCGAAGCTCTAAAATGTCAAATTTATTTTCATTGATGATTTTTCTAACAAATGACTACTCAGTTTTTTTTTATGAATATCTTTTATTATATTTTGGCTTTCAGTTTTGATTTATGACAAATACTTTTGTATACAATTTGTGTAGAATAATTAAAAGATTTGTGTTACAATAACAATTCAGTGTGATGTTTGTTGAACTGATCACATATTTTTTATGTCTCTAAAGAATCATTCAAGTGCCTCAGTTTCCGAAGACGGTGTTAGACATACTTCACTTCAGCTGATTTCCTTGATATTTATGCCACCTAAATGCGACCAAATATGTAAAACAAGTCTCATGCATGGGCTGGTGCTTCAAAATATATTTTGAAGTCGTGTACAGGATAGGGTAGGCTGGCCAATTATCTAGTTAATAACCGCTTAGTTACTCATTTAAAAATATTGGGAAATGAAAGATTCTATAAAATTCTACTGACATATTGACTATATATTATCGTTAGCAATATTTATCGATGACCGTCAACATAAAGGGACTGTTCGTAAATATCGATCTGCAATTAACTATTTTCTACTCTCTACTTCACACAAATTTTCATTTGCAGCACTGCGATTAATATACAAACAGGTCGGTATTTAGTATTCTCTAAAAAAAATCGACATTGAGTTTGTATTGAGGCGAAGCTGAACATTATTTTCAACAAATTGAGAGTATTTTGGAGAAATACCATATTTTAATTTCTAGATCGGGAACGAGGTACAAAAATTTTTGAAAAAGATTTTAAAAACCCTTCACATGTAATATTCTTAACTTAAAATAATATTAAAAACCGTTTTACTGACCCTGCCAAAGAGGCTATAAAGAATTTAACGATAAGAATGGAACTAAGCCTTGATGCTCTCATAAAAAGAGAGCTCCCTATAAAAAATCATCGCTTGCTTTAAAAATAATAAAAAAAAATAATAAAGTACCTTTATTCAAGTGAACTAAAAAAAATACCACATTTTTGGACTTTTTTTATAAATTGCTCAAAAAAGTTCTTTAGTTAAGAAACCACTATTGACATGATTTTTTTTTATATCTCAAGATGTCTAGCTTCCATTTCCATTTTAAAATTCTGCAATCGGTTAAAAATTGCAAAAGATACAGGCTGCTGAATATGGTATTTCTATTGCCTTTAATTAATTTTGAACCAGAGTATACTTTCAGATTTCGTTTTTATTATCTGTTTGCGCATTTAAGTAGTAATTCGGTGCTGTTTGGGGGAATATATTTTGCTACCTTTTTCGGTGGACTTTCACATATTAAATTTTAATTCATCTATTTTTTAAATGCAACGTTCCTATACTGAGGTCTGAATACTAAATATTTTAACAGACTTTTTAAATTCTATTTACAATATATGGCTGACTTCCAAAACGTTCGTATACAAAGTTTGTATACAGTATTGCTACTGTATTTAAATCACATACATATGCAAAGTTCCGAAGCAATGCAACAACTATAAAACCGATGCCGTGTTTTCTTTCTTACTGCGTTAAAAATACTTGGCGGCGGCGTTTTGATATGGTATACATTGTACAATTATTGTACTGCGGCGTTATGAAATGTGATGCTTTGTTCAAACACAAAGCAATTGACGTTTTGGAAGTCAGCCTATATGTATGTATATGAATATATATTTTTTTAGCAAGGTTATTATCTTGCGTCAAAGAAAAATCGGGTTTTTAAATAAAAATGGTTAAGTATATTAATTGTAATTTTTTTAAATTACTACGAACTGTTTATTATTAATATCTGTTAATATTTATACAGGCTGAAGTTCGTAAATGTTTATAATCAGAGAAATATTAGGTGGACATTGTATAGATGAGTCGCGTATTCTATTTGTATTTGTTATTGTGTATAAATAGAGTATGTAATGACGTTCAACGAAGCTACCTAACACAGGCAGTAAAAGCATTTGCACATGAATTTTGACGAGGTTTAGCTTCTTCTGCCGAAAACAACGTTTGTTTTATTCAGCCAGTGGTGTTGAAAAATCTACAAAAGGTATGTATAAATATTACATTTTTCCTTTGTTGCTCGAAATATGTTAACAATGTCTACCTAATATTTCTCTGATTATAAACATTTACGAACTTTAGCCTGTATAAATATAAACAAATATTAAAAATGATTAAAAATTAATATGTTTTTGTACATTTTATGTACTTTTTTTAAACTTTATGTATGTATACATATTTTTTTTAAGTATGTACATATTTGCAAAATATTCGAGAAATATTCGCTTGAATGTGGCGAATACGAGTGCGAATATCTTGAAATAGGCGAATAGTCGGGGGCGTGCTTAAAGATTTATTACGAATTGGAAATTCTGCACTGAAAAATTTGTAATAATCGCGTCAGGGGGGTTACAATATCTCAGAAAATAGCGTTATGTAATATGTGCACTGCCCCTAAAGTTAAAGTGCACAGTAATCAGCGTTATCACCATTGTGGGTGTTTTTTTTATATGTTTTGTGCGAAAAATTTCTGAGTTGGTGCGTGGAGCACTTTTTTAAATTTTGGTAGGCATCATAGTTTTAAACAGAATTTATAAAATGAATGTACAAAAATGTATCATCTTGCACAACTGAATGCAATTATATACATATACTAATGGTGTTTTCTTTTCTTCAAAAAAATGGTACATCTCCATGCAGAAAGTGTACTTTGGTGTTCGTTTCTTAAAAATATTTTGCTCAGTAAAAGGGTATTGTGTTTGATTCTAAAAAAATCGCCCTCACTATGGGTGGAAGGCATTGCACTTTTTGCCCCGTAAAAATCGACAGTGTTGATAGTGCCCTGAAATATTTAGCTGTCAGCTGTTAAAAACAGGGCGTACGACTTTTACATAAGTTGTGTTCAGTTCTAGTGAAATAACAAGCTGCATTATTACAAGGTTGGCAGGACATTTTATGCATATACCTTTCAACAAGTTGCCATTTTGTGTGTAGAAAAGAAAACACCATAAGTATGTAAAATATTGTTGAGTTTTTTTTTTAACTACATACATTGTAAAAGACTGTTTTATTGCTACGAGTATGTTTTTAATATGAAAATATTCTGAAAGAAATTAATTTTTAAAAATAATTTAATAAAATAAATAAATAATATGAACTATTATTAATTTTGATTAATTTAATTTTTTAATCTAGTAATCGTTGATCTTTTAGTACAAAATTTTGTATAGAATTTAAAATTAATTAAAAAATAATTATCTAGCAAGAATGTTAGAAATAGAGATTACGCCCATTACGATCATTCTTGTTATCTTGTACAAATAAAATCAAACAAATTTGTTTAGTTTTTTTTTTTATTTATGTTAAGTTTTTTTTTTTTAAAATACTGTTGTTATTGTTATATATATTCTTAATACGAAAATATTATACTTTTTATGCAAAATTAGTTCAATAAACATTTTCGATAAAAAAATAAATGCTGAAATTGGTGCGTTTTTTGTTAAAGGGTGCGTTTTTTTCTCCATTTTGGTGCGTCTTAAAATTTCAAAGTTGACAACGCTGATAGTAATACCGGTATTACCAACAGTAACTTCAATACTCGTTTATGAAGAATTCAATAATTAATATGCATTTCCACTGTAGCCAATTCAGCTATTTTCTTTTCAAATCTAGCTAATTTTCATTACATTTTGCGGGAAAATATATGATTTAGCTATTAGCGGTAAATCTAGCGATAATTGGTTTACCGACTGCTTACTTTTCAAGTGTGTTTTTAATAATATAATTTTGGTCAACATTGTCAAAGAGTTGCTACAAAGCAAGATGTATCTGGCAAGTTAACGCACTAGAGACAGCACATACTTAGTCGAGTGGTGAAATTATCATCATATCATCACCGCCTTTTAACTATCGAAACTCTTTATAAATATTCCCTTCTTTACGGCATTTGACATTTTTTTACACTATTTCAACATCTACAGAGTAATTTCTACTACAAGTTTTTTATTGTTGCAGAAATGGGAGTACCTGTTAGTTGTGAAATGCCACAAAGTGGAATTTTGAGCAAAATGAAACAATTGTTGATAATTGTAAAGTGCAAGAAGTCGCATTAACTTTATTTATATGTCAACAACATACGTCGAATATTTATTAAAAATTTAAATTTTTACATATTTTTTAAATTTAGCTATTTTCGATCCTAATTTAGCGACAATTTTTGGAAAAAAGTTGGCAACGTTGTGCATTTCTCAAAAAACAACGGCGTTAAAAAGCTATTCATCAACACCGTCTTCTAGCTAATGAAATTTTTTCGTATTGTAGGAGATAAAGAATCAACAAAAATCAAAATAGTAAATAAAAACAACAAAAAGCAATAAACACACATACATACCTTTTTTCTGTCACAAATACCTTGATGGGTCTTCAAGAAGAATAACCACAAATAATAAATTCCAACTGGAAATTTATGTTTATTTTCGCTTATTTTGCAACAATTTCAATTAAATTAATTTCTTGGCAAAATCAATCATGCAAAATTACTGAGAACGTTTTTTTATATTTTCAGGCCATGTGAACTAT
Source organism: Lypha dubia (assembly GCA_947311025.1). Taxonomy (NCBI): domain Eukaryota; kingdom Metazoa; phylum Arthropoda; class Insecta; order Diptera; family Tachinidae; genus Lypha; species Lypha dubia. The sequence goes on from OX371264.1 coordinate 57,648,238, forward strand.
AAACAAACAATTTTTTTGATAACACAATAAAACACTTTACATTTTTTTCAATTAAAATACACGCTCTTATTTACATTTTGGTGTTTCTTCAAGAACAATTATTTTCAGGTGAAAATATGAAAAAAGTATGTAAACAAAATTAATTTTTTTTTAGCAGCACACACAATCCCCTGAACAAATATGTATTCTTGTTCAGCTGAAACAGCGAGCGAACGTTCTGCCTCAGTTAATGCAAAATATAGTCACAGCATAGAGTTAAAGATTAGAAAAGTCGAATGAAAACACGTGAAAAACAACTTTTAATAACATTTTCGAATACAGGGAGTAAGTCCGGAATGGCTGTTCTATATTAAACCGAAAACTTATGAAATTTTCAACCGATTTAGAGAAAAATTTAATTAAAAACGAATTTACGACAGCACTAGCTCTCGAGCTTATTTTGGAATTTATTGAATTTTCATTAAACTGACAGCTGGTTGGACTAAATACTGCCACACAGTTTGAAATTGCAAAATGAGGGAGATGCCAATGTTGAAAATACACTTTTCATTATTCTAGCATAGATAGAAACCTAGAACAGGGTACATTGAGGTGAGATTTTATTGCTAAGTATGGTGATTTAAAAATGTGCCTTAGCCGGGACAAGTATCATACTTAACTTTAACTGGGACTTTTTGGGGAATTCTATCAAAGACCGGCCGGCACACTATATATTCCATGATATAAGAAATAAAAAAGAAGAGAGGTGTCTTAGGACACCCGGTTATAGCTTTGCTCATTTTTTTTTATAAGGAACGAAGGCGAATAAGAAGAAGTAAGTATGTATGTACATATGTATGTACACATAATATTTTCGGTTTTTTGTTAAAGTTGAAATCAAAATAAAAAAAAGCAATTTCGTTTCTTGCAAGGCGAATATGATGTAAATTTGCCAAATTGTGGTGGTTTTTTACTTGCATACACACATACATATGTACATATACATACATATATGTATATACATACTTGATAAATTCTGATATATTGCAGATATTATAGTGATAAAATACAAACGATCACTGAAAACAAACATACATACATACATATGTATTCATATGAGTATATTTATTGTTTTGTTTTTGTTATTGCGGTTCAATGTGAGTAACACACTCTATATGTACATACATATTTTCTCGTCTTGATTTTAAAAAACAACAACAAAGTCGCTTTTAAAGGATGAGTTAATCAAAACAAAAAAAGAAAAACATAACGGGAATAGTGTCGATTATTTATCTTACGAAAAATAAAATTCAACCCCTACCGCGCCATAAATAGCAAAGCTATAAAAAGAATTTCCTTTTTCTCTATATTATATTTAATAAGGATTTAAAAATTTAATTTTTATTTTTAGAATAAAAGCATGGTAGACATGTCAAATTTTGTTTTATTTTCTTTTAACAATTACTTTATCAAATGCTTTGTTGACACATTTTTCGGTACATTTTTTGACAAAGTAAGCGGAGGACAAGGCGAATTAAAAGTATTCGCCCTGGCGGAGGTTCATCAAAGCGAATTAAGCCGAGTCTGCCTGTTATGAATTTGCCTTGGTTAAGAGCGTTAGTCAAGTAGTGAAAATTTTTAAATTTACTGCCGATTTCACGATGTCGAAAGAATTTTGAATTTTATTTTCATTCGTACAAATACATTTGATACAAAAACAAAATTTTAGAATTTGTTTTTGCTTCAAATGTAATTATACGAATGAAAACATATGGAAATTTTCTTTCGACATAGTGAAATAGGCCGTTAAAAAAAATTTTGTGCAAACAATTTATAATATACAAAAAGCACATAACATACTCGTATGTACATACATACATACATAAAATAAAAGTGAGTTTAACTAGAAATATCTTCTCAAAAGGAGAAGTGCAACACAAAGCTTACATACAGTGAAATCGCAGAAACGTGAACATTTTTTTACATTGACTACTTTAAAACGTGAACAAAGGCTAAATAAAGGTTCAAAAACGTGAGCTTGTTTTTCAAACGTCTAATTTAATTTTGTAAGTAAAAATTTTGGAGTTCCCTGCTGAAGAATTTTTGAAGTGATTAGCCATATAAAGTCTTTGAATGAAATCATTTTAACAGATTCTTTTTTATTTTAAAATAATATTTATTATTCTTACAAAAAGTAGAATCGAAAAATGTTTCATAGCTAAAAAACCACGTAAAACGTAAACAAAATCGAAAACGTGAACATCCTCGGTAAAAATTAGTTCACGTTTCTGGGAGTTCACTGTATATGCAAAATAAAAATCTTAGTCATGTATGCATGTCTGTATGTATGTAGTTAACATAAATGACACATGAATGTTTATTTTCCGTTTTTGCTTCGTGTTGAAATAAAATTTTCCGCGTAAAATTAAAAAATTGCGATAATTCCATAAGTTTAAATATCATTGTTAAACAAGTGAGATAATAAATAATTGCATATACATACATACATACATACAACCATACATGGTGGTCATGACCTGTGTTTTGATGTAGTCCATCACATGTTAATTAATCGAAATATTCCATATTCAACACTGCATTCATATTCATGTATTTATAAAATTATTTCTCAAAGGATTAAATATATATTTTCATTTATTTGTACATATAGCATAGCATAGCATTTTTTATCAACTTATGCAATTATATTATTACGTTTTGTTTAATAACTCCGTTGTTTTTCTGGCAATACTGTATGTTAATGAAATCCAAATCAATAGCATACTTTAGGGGTTAACATACATTGGGCGATTTAAATACTTAAAATAAACAAAAGACTTAAGAAACAAACTTAGTGTCAGGTTTTTTCGTTTCAAAAATAAAAGACTAAAGAAATAAACTTAACTTTTCAAAATTTCTTGACTCGGTCGCATCAAAGCCCGCGATAGAAGCTATGAAATAGCTTAAAAAATGCTTTTATTCACACATCTTTTATTTGTAAAGGGCACTCACTATACAATGTCAAAATGTTTGACATCAAGCGTGTGTACGTAACTGTGCTTGTCATCAAGCATACCCAATATCTAAATTTTTTTTATTTTTCATCAAGCGTCGTCGGTGTTACACATACAAAGAAATTTTCACTGATACAACTTTAAATGCTTGATGTAATTTTGACGAATGTATAGTGCCCTTAAAACATTTCTCATAAACTAACACACATACATATGTATGTGTGTATTTTAATCCAATAGAAAGTTATAACCACTAGGTAACTATTAACGGTCATACAGGTAGCTCCTAACTAAATGTACATACATATATTATGAACATTGCCAACCCTGACTCCCAATAAGAAAATAGTAAAAAGTAAAAAAAAATAGTACATTTAGTAAGAGTAAATAAAGTAATGAGTCAAAAAGAGCTTAAATAAAAATATCTATGGGATTACTGTCATTACCGTTTTAGTTGTGGTTGTTTTTGTTGTTGTCATGATAGTGATTTTTTGCGATGTAGTTGTTGTTGTTGCTTCTGTAGTAATATTGTGCGGGTACCAGTCGGTGCCAGTGTGAAAAATATTTTGGTTTTCTTTCTTTTCACCATACACATGCATACAATAATGCAAACATATTTATCTTATTGTTGTTGGTGTTTTTGTTGTCTTTATAATCTCATTTACTCTGTGCAATGTGTTCGTTATTATTTTATTCGTTTGTTGTTGTACAGTTAGATTACACAGATTTTCTTTCTTACTGTTGTATACAAATTTGAAAAACAATTGTTACTTTGAATATTGTGACCAACTATACACAAATATTTGATCAGTTTCTTGCATGACATAAATATGTAGCTGGATCAAAACATCATAGAGAATCAAGGCAAATTCACATACCAGGCATAGCTGCCAGATTTTTTTAGGTAATATCGTCATATTTTTGGGCAAAAATCGTCATTATCGTCAATATAGCTTATTGAAATCGTCATAAAAACGTCAAATAAAAAAACAGCATTTTTTACCAACAAAACATGTTTTTATTAAAGGCAAAACATAACAAAACTCTTACGGCCTATTTCACGATGTCGAAAGAATTTTTCCATATGTTTTCATTCGTATAATTACATTTGAAGCAAAAACAAATTCAAAAATTTTGTTTTTGTATCAAATGTATTTGTACGAAAGAAAAAAAAATTCAAAATTCTTTCGATATCGTGAAATAGGCAGTTAAATCACCAAATCTTATTAAAAAACAGCATTATTTAAAATACAGAGATTGCATGTTTTAACAGCTACAATAAGATTTATACAATAAAAATATAATTTTTTATGAAAATAGACATATGTATATATAGATATGTATATGTATAATATATTTTACAAATATATATTGCAATTAAACATATTGATTAATTCAGGTAAACTGTCAGATCATAGCTGGTACATTTGTTTAGCTTTAAATAATCTTTTAAATATATAATATTGCCTCCGACTTTTTCAATTTCTTATTTTAGTCTTATTTAGGTTTACCTGACTAAATATTCTTTCCATATATGCTGAATAATGTGGTAAAACTAGGATTTTTGTAATAAATTTAGTAAAAACCGGAAACAAAAGACTAGAATCTCTCGCTTCCATATCTGATATTTTTTCCAAAAATCCAATAGTTATATGTTTTTATCAGGACAATAATTTTAATTGTCTGAACTCAGTTTCTAGCACTTGGTTTTCACTTTCTTCAACAAACTGAAAAATTCTTTTATAATTTCAGAAAACCAAATTTTTTCTTCATTAATACCTAATATTAAATGGATTAATTTGGCCAAGAGCTTTATATTTATTTTCAAAATCAAATCTTGATAATATCTGATCACAAAAGCTCTATATAAAAATTAGCACAATTATTACTACCATCATATTTTTCTTTTGCATTTATTTGAGCTTCTTTCAATAAGTCTCTGACAAATATTCCTAAATAAATGTCTTCAAAATTTAAAAAATAGTTTTTTTATAATCAGTTGCTCTAATAGTGCAAATATATGTTGCAAACTTGAATTATTTAAAATCGTCAAAATTAGGGTATAAATCGTCCCATCGTCAGTATGTCATTTTTAGGACCCAAAATCGTCAAAATGACGATAAATCGTCAAATCTGGCAGCTTTGATACCAGGTGGTGTTACTATTAAAACAACTGTAACATTACAACAACATTTGATATGTTGACCCCTATGCTTGCATGTGCAAATTTTGTCCACCATTTTGCAAGAAAAAAGTAGCTCAGCTGTCTTACACCCAATTCACATGATGAATTTTGCGACGTCGTTTTTACTGAATTTCCTTTTGAAGTTGCTACCAAAGTCTTTGTGCATTCAGACGATGTCTTTTAGTTTCACGTTTTTTTCCCAATTTTGTTTTGAAATAATGTAAGCAATAAAGATAAATAACAAAAGTAAGAAAAATAATGAAAAGTAACAAAGAGAAATGGAAAAAAGTCTTGAAAAACACAAATCAAGACTTTTTGTTTACCCCTCTTTCTTCCCCACACCGCTCACCAACAAGCAAAAAGAGACGTCGAAAAAGCGACGTCGCAAAAGTCATCATGTAAATCGGGTGTTAGTAACACCTTGATAGAGAATAGTTTAGATTCTGGAGCTTGGAAATTAATCGAGCAACACTAGAGTTAAATCTGAGTTAGTGAAAACGTATCGTCTAACGACAGACTTTTCAGCATAGTTCAAATTTAGGTGTTGATTAGTAAAAACATATTACTGCAAGTCATTAAATCTATTTTCTGTAGATTTTCTACGTGACATACCTAGTCAGCGATGCGTTTTTAGTGAACAGCAAATAGCTTTTTTTCCTATTGCAGCTTTTGCCAGCCAATCCCGATTCGATCATAAGACCGTTGGCATTGAAACGTTTAGGATCGGCTGACTCGAAAAGCTTACGCTTTCGTTCAATGCAATTAAGAAAGCTCGATATTCGCAGAATCTCATCTTTATATATATAATTCTACTGTACGTGCGTTGTAACTGAACTCCTCCTAAACGGCTGGACCGATTTCCATAAATATTTTTGTATGCGTTTGGGTGGCGCCCCGGGTGGTTTAGATTTACAATTCGGTCCAATTGGACAAAGGGGCGTGGTACCTCTCATACAAACCACAAATTAAAAATCTATTATTTCTTCTCCTGATAACGGTATTTGAACAAAATTTGGTTCGTCGGTTCAGTGTGCATTTTTTTAGTGCTGCTGCAAATATAGGCGGGATAGGACAAAGGGGCGTGGTACCTCTCATACAAACCACAAATTAAAAATCTATTATTTCTGCTCCTGATAACGGTATTTGAACAAAATTTGGTATGTCGGTTCGGTGTGCATTTCTTAAGTGCTGCTGCAAATCTGGGCGGGATTGGACAAAACAATGAACTATCTATATATGGGAGTGATACCTCCCATATATCCCAAAAATTTAAATCGCCATATTTTGGGCATTTTTTTACCTACGTCGATGATATTTGGTACATATGGTATTGGCATAATTTGGAATACGTACCAGGAGAAAAGTGGGTGGGACCACGCCCCTTTTTAGGAAAATTAAAAAGGGTAATATTGTCTTAACTACTGGACCGATCGTCATTAAATTTTCACAATAGAATATATAAATATTTTTATTTTATTATTATTACGAATAAACGTAATTATTATTTGAACTTATATTGATTTACATATGGAAAGTAATATTATCAGGCTCAAGTTCAGTTTTATTGAATTAATGAAAATTCAAAATTACTAAGAGTTTTTTTGTGTTGGAAAATATTATTATTTATATCCAATCAGTTTTTAGCAGAACGTATCAGTACTGATTTCAAGGCCGCTACACCTCTCATCAGCGTTCAATTGTCCATCTTTACAAATTTCGTAAAGTGGATACTAATTGAGAAGAATATCAACTATTTAACCAGTTTTCAACAGAAATAGAATATGAGAATTAATTTTTAATTCAATTTTTATTCTACAATGAAACAGTGCTGGTTAGTACGAAATTCCCTCATTACTGTTTGGAACTAATAATCAACACAAACTCATAGTCCGTTATCATCAAAGTATTCTACTTTGTATTTTAACGTTTTTGTTGTTTTTACTCTATATTAGGGAAATATAAATACTTTTATTTTTATTTTATAACGAGGGGGGTAGCGAAGCAGACCGGGATAAGCTAGTATATATATTTTTTTTAACTAACACATTCCGTAAAGCGATTACCCTGTCTGCGGAAAACACCCAGGATCTCTGGCCGGAATCGAACCGACAACCTCCGGACTACTAGGATAGCATTGATACCTATCAGTCACGGCGGCACCCATTAATGTATGTATGTACATCCATTTTACGTAAGTTCTAAAATTATATAAATTAAACTGTAGGAGTTAGTATATGTAAAAATAGAACAACTTAGGGGAACAAAATAATTATGCTTTTAAATGGGACTGAGAAAACTAAAATTTTTAAATATCTTCAGTCAAGAGTAGGTTCTATAGTGATAATTTGAAGTCAATACGGATCATACAGAAGATAAAGAAGGATATGAGACGTAATAAGAACTATCCTTGAAAAAATATTCAAAGTTTGTATGAAAATAGCAAATTGGATCTAAAGTTTGCTGATGGAGGGCAAGAAAGAACTTTTAAAGTGTGAAAATTTAAAACAGTTCAACCGGAAAAAAGGAGAGTCCTCACTCAATCTACACAGATGATTTGTTAGGACAAGTCTTTATTAAGAAGAATTAGATGGAAAAATATTGAAGTAAGGTAGGTAATCTTATATATAAAATTCTTGTGTCACAATGTTTGCTAAAATACTCTTCCAAAACGGCTTGACCGATTCTTATGAAATTTTTTATGCATATTCAGTAAGTCTGAGAATCGGCTACTATCTATTTTTCAAACCGTTAGGGGCACGAGGAGGGGAGGAAGGGGGCAATTCCTGTATTTACTAAACTATTAACCCAACAAATGGCGCTATGTCCGCCTCATAATTATTTTTCTTGTTGAATGACAGATGGTGTTACGTCCTCCTCATGCAGGAGAATCGTCATCGTTCGTATTTCAAACAGAACAAAATTATTGTTTGGTATTTTTTTCATCGGCGGTCATCGTCACACACTTGCAATACATTCGCTATTTTTTATATAACACCCAAAATATGCACTAGAAATAAATTGTATGGCAAAACAACGTTTGCCGGGCCATCTAGTAATTTATATATGTGACCTGCTCCACGAAAAGGGACCTCTGCGCCGAAAAGAAGTTATTGAGAAAAAAGCGTTTAAAAAAAGCGCTTCGTTTTGAGCTACGTATCTGCACCGATGATTTTCATTAATTATGTTCATTTTTACAGGTGATTTGTAAAAAAACTAAAAGACATAGAAACTTGCGGTTTGCGGCATTTGAAAAAGCGTTTTTTCGTTTTTTCCTATAAGAATCACTCAAAAAGTGAAAAAAAATTTTTACGGCGCAGAGGTCCCTTTTCGTGGAGCAGGTCACATATATGTATATCCGCTTTAGAGACTCTTCTTTTTTAGCCAAGTGTTAGGTCTCCCGAAATTGTCTTATATTCGACGTATTATCACTTCGGATATCAGGAGATAAATTAATGATTTCAAAATATATAAAACTCGTAAAATTTGTATTCACAAAATATTCGGGCACCACTCATAGGATACTTTTTATTAAAAAAAAAATTTTATTTCTTACGAAAGATAAAAAAATTGTTTGTCAAAAAATCTTATATTTTTGCTACTTCAGCGCCATCTAGCATTCCAGTAATGAAGATCCAACCATGAGTACTGTAATACCGTCGCACTGTATTACCGATAGTCACGTCAATATCCAATCCAATTTACTATAGTATGTCTTCAATGCGAGCGAAGCCGCAGGTAAAAGCTAGTCTCATATATATGTAGTACAAAAAAATTCAAATATATGTAATCGATTTATCGTGGCTCAAAGTTAAATGTGTCAGACATGTTATGTATGAAAAATATATTCAATTGTACTGAATTTATCATCCCTGGTCTACTAAATACATCTTAGGGGCTGTGCACACATTACGTAACGCTGTTTTCAGAGATTTTATAGCCACCCCTCCCTCCGTAACGCTTTTTAATAATTTTTCAGTGCAAAATTTCCAATCCGTAACAAATCCTTAAACCCCCCCTTGGAGCGTTACGTAATATGTGCACAGCCCCTTATATTCGTTTAAGTATCACTTAAAATTTTAGATGATTACAGTCTTCAGAATTTATCTTATATTCGGTGTAGCTATCGATGCACTTCCTTCAAACCGCACAATGATTTCTATATAAGAATAGTTGAAGTTCCCATCAAAAAATAACCGTGTTCGTACAACATACTCGTATTCGATCATGTACTTTGTGATAAGAATGGTATGTATTTGAAATCACTCAAATTTAACGCAAAGTTCCGAAGGTCGAAAATAAACATTTAAATATCCAACGAACAATATGGTCCGTATCAAAAAAGGATTGGTTGGTTACATGCTGCTTCAATGTGCAATTGAACATTTCAAACATACAGTAGAAACTTGATTTTTGCACACAATAAAAATTATGCTCCCTGCAACTTTTCAGATTCTTGCAAGTACCGAACTTTCCAAAACAAGTTTTAACTGCCGATATAGCTTCCGCCTATCTAATGTTTTTCAAAATAAGCGCCATGTCATCAACTTCTTCGCCGACAATTTCGTCATCGTCGATAGATTATTCTTTGGCTCCATGAAAAATGGCCCCAAGCTAAAAATAAAAAATGGCCCAAAACGTTTGTATTGAAAACAACAACACGAACTTTGGGCCATTTTTCTTTTTCGAGTTTGTGGCCATTTTTCATTTTATGAAAACGGGGGTAATTCTTCATTTTTCGTTAAGTGAAAAATTGCCCAAACTTACAAATAAAAAATGAAAAATTGCCCTAGAAAGGGATAATTGACCCCAAAGTTCGCGCTGTTGTTTACAATACAAAACTTTGGGCCCATTTATCATTTTTAGTTAGGGGTAATTTTTCAGTTTGGGGCCATTTTTCATGGAGCCTTATTCTGCATTTAAAGCTGCTGTAGCTGTAGTGTTCTTCGTAATCCATTACTGGATTTCAAAATGAATCATCTGTTGCAACTGTTCTATTTTCTGAAGCAAAGTTATAATATTCTGAATATTAGATTTATCGTTGCTTGCTGTAGACAAAGCTCTGAAAGAAGAATGATATATTCATTATCTCAATCAGATGAAACAAAGTCCCAATATAAGCTTCTTTAAGAGCATTCCATGCACTACCAAAAAATCATATTGCATCTTTCAGATTACAGACTCATCAATAGTTTGTCCATGTCCATGACCATGAAATAGAAATTCTACAATAAAAAACCACATTCGACAAATAAAATGTGGCAAGTATTGAGGTGAACATTTTCGAATGTCCCAAGTACTGAGTTACATAATCAGTACTCGCAAAGTTTTCGTGTAGCAAGGATCGGGGTGTGCAAGTGGCAAGTACATATGTATGTATGTGCAATAATCAAGTTTCTACTGTGCTTGTACAGATATACATAAATACGTTTGCATGAAGATAAATGGGATTGTGTATTGTATGCATAGCTGCCAGATTTGACGATTTATCGTCATTTTGACGATTTTGAGTCCTAAAAATGACATAGTGACGATGGGACGATTTATACCCTAATTTTGACGATTTTAAATAATTCAAGTTTGCAACATATATTTGCACTATTAGAGCAACCTTGAACTGCTGAAATTGTAATGAGAAACTTTTTTAAAAACTAGTTTGCTTAAAACAGAAAACTTTTATTTAACTGATTATAAAAACAAAAACTATTTTTTAAATTTTGAAGACATTTATTTAGGAATATTTGCCAAAGACGTATTGGAAGAATCACAAATAAATGCAAAAGAAAAATATGATAGTAGTAATAATTGTGTTAATTTTTATATTGAGCTTTGTGATCAGATATTATCAAGCTTTGATTTTGAAAATATATATAAAGCTCTTGGCCAAATTAATCCATTTAATATTATAAATGAAGAAAAAAAAGTTGGTTTTCTGAAATTATAAAATAATTTTCCTATTTTGTTGAAGAAAGTAAAAACCAAAAGCTAGAAACAGAGTTCAGACAATTGAAATTATTGTCCTGATAAAAACATAAAACTATTGGATTTTTGGAAAAAGCTATCAGAGTTGCAAACGAGGGATTCTAGTCTTTTGTTTCCGATTTTGACTAAATTTATTACAAAAATCCTAGTTTTACCGCATTATTCAGCAAATATGGAAAGAATATTTAGTCAGGTAAACGTAATATTATATTCAAAAGATTATTTAAAGCTAAACAAATGTACCTGCTATGATCTGACAGTTGTACCTGAATTAATCAATATGGTTAATTGCAATTTGTAAAAAATTATAGTTTTACTGTATAAATTTTATTGTAGCTTTTATACATTTTTAGAAAAAGTGTTTCCAAAAATGAAATTTAAAATGCATATTTTACTAAATTGAAAAAAATAACTAAAGGATTTGAATTTTTTTATTTTTTTCCATACAATGTATAAATATATTTCAAAGTATTGAAAAACATGCAATCTATTTACATGTGATTTTATTGTGAATTCTAAGTGAAGTATTTGATCTCTGTATTTTAAATAATGCTGTTTTTATTAAGATTTGTTGATTTAAGAGTTTTGTTATGTTTTGCCTCTAACAAATATATGTTTTGTTAGTAAAAAAGCGGTTTTTTCATTAGACGTTTTTATGACGATTTCAATGAGCTATATTGACGATAATGACGATTTTTGCCCAAAAATATGACGATATTACCTAAAAAAATCTGGCAGCTATGATTGTATGTTTATTTTTTATTATTCTAGTTCGTTTCTTACGCTCATTCATTCGTTAGATAAATGGTATGTAAGTATGTATATATGGATGTATGGGTGTGTAGATTAAATGATATTGTGTATTTGTTAGATTATGGTTAAATTTGAATAGTAAATAAATTTAAATTAGATGAAAATACAAAGAAGTTTTTAGAACAAGTACATTTTACAACATTTCCATTGCCATAATTATGATTTAAATAATAAAAAGATGGACCCAGTACAAGCCGGTACGATTAGTTTTAAATAAAGTGGGTGTATTTTACATGAAAATGCTTTCGAAATCAAAAAAAAAAAAAAAAAACAAATTAAAGGCGTTTTAAAAACTGTTTCTCCGTAATTACGTAAAAATCGTATCAATTGACGTCGTTGCTGGGCTTTTTATTTTGTAGTCGTTGACATTTATTTATAAATATTTAAAAATTGCTCCTCCAGTATTCATTAGATAATATTTTTGTTGCTTACAATCATTCTTATCTCATTCAGATGTTGCAATTTTTTTTTTATTAAACATTAATTTTCTTGACAAATAGAGATGGCGTTTATTTTTAGCAAATAGGGGGTGGTGAAATCAGCTTGTAGTTCATTGAAAGGGGACAATTGGAAAAACAAATTCTCATCAACAAGTGTTTTGTGCTCGGTCGCTGTAGTTTCTTTTCTTTTTTTGTTTTTGTACCTAGTTGCAAATAGAAAAAAACGTGACTTTGCTGCGCCTTTTAAATAGTCACGTAAATTGTTATTTCTTTTGTTGATTTTTGTTCAATTTAAATTTAAATAAAACGATTGGAAAACAAAACTATCATAAGCAGCAAATATTATAATGACGCTAAAAACTTTAAGAAATATCTATGTATGTACTCGTATGTATGAACGAACATATTTGAAACTTGCATTAAAAATGCCAACACGTTTTATTACTTACAATCTTAGTTACTTATTTGCTCACTTATGCAGTACTCGTATCCACGTACATATGTACGAGTATTTACACATTTTCTCATTTGCAATTGCTACAACTTCGACTTCCACTTACTTAAAGACATACATACCTGTCTCTGAGAGTCGATGTGAAGTTACCGGCCTGCCCAGAGCATGGTACTACTTGAAACCACCAATCGTTGAAAGTAGTGAGCAGAAATATCCACTATTATTATTCGCTTTAACCCATTTTGGGTTAAAACTTAATGTTCGATTATCGGTTGACGTGTGCAAAATGGATCACCCATTACTTTTTAAAACTTTATAATTGTGAGGAAATCACTCGCAGTCTAATGTCATACATAACTTATACATATACAATGTTCGATTTCTCATCCCAAAAGAAACTCTAAGATTTTTAATATTAAGCACAACCGATCGTGATTTATATATACTTTTTTTACTCGTAATCATGAAGAAAATTTAATTTTTACAAAAAAGTATTTTTAAATAAAATTTTTTGCAAGACCATGTGTAATTTTTAGTTTATGTTTTACTCCAAAAATTTAAGAAGATTAAAGTACCTTCTTTAAAAATTAAATTTAAAGTCTGTTACATTTGAATGAGACCGATATTTCAGGGCGAACTTGCCTCACTGATAAAGAAAAATATCTAACCACACTGCAAGAAAACGCGATCAAAAAAGTAAAGAATATTTAAAATCGGTGATTATTAAGGTTTTTGGTTTTGCGCCAATTTAAAAAGACATGTGTTACTCGGGCAATGCCGCGGTAAAGCTATTGCATAGCATTTTTTATCAACTTATGCAATTATATTATTACGTTTTGTTTAATAACTCCGTTGTTTTTCTGGCAATACTGTATATTGATGATATCAATATGATATCAAATGTTAATGTTAATCAATAGCATACTTTAGGGGTTAACATACATTGGCGATTTAAATACTTAAAAAACAAAAGACTTAAGAAACAAGCTTAGTATCAGGTTTTTCCGTTTCAAAAACAAAAGACTTAAGAAACAAACGTTTCATAATTTCTTGATTCGGTCGCCTCAAAGCCCGCGATAGAAGCTATGCAATACCTTAAAATTAAAAAGGATAACGATTTTTTTAAGAAAATCATATTGAAGAAATTGTGATATTGAATGGCCTCCAAGAAGTTGTGATTTAACACCATTAGACTATTTCTTGTGGGGTTATTTGAAGTCATTGGTCTTTTAAAATAAACCAGACTCTCTTTAAGCATTACAAGTACAAGTCAATATTGAACGTGCCATTCATGCATGACATACGACTTGATTTAGTGGAAAAAGTGCTCAAAAATTGGGTTCATCGAATTCGTTCCTGCAGAAGAAGTCGTGGAGGCCATTTGAATGACGTTTTATTTAGAACTTAATTGTATCGATTGTACTTCACAATAAATAAAAACCTTTTGAATTTCCTTAACAATAAGTGTGTTTTTTTTAAAGAAATCATATCACTCTTATTGGAAAACCTTTTATAAGTTTTTTAAAACTATTGTGCTTTTGGTTGTTTAATTCTCAGATCTTGCTTGACAGTTTGTGTTAAAGCATGTGATTTTGGAGCTTGCTGATAAAGATTTACTAATGAGATGGCTTTATAAACCAACTAAGCGCGGCATATACATACATACATATATTATATAGAAATATAATATGTTATCCAGATGCATTTTTTTTTATTAATGGCTTTTTGCTTCGTACGTCCCAACGACAAATATTTCGATGCGAACTTTCGTCAAACAAATATGAATATTAACACAATACCGGTGACGTTGAAATTCGAACTTGAATGACGAACGTGCGATAGATTTATATCTATTTTATGATTTTTTTTAATTGTAAATATTTTAGTTATCTCTTTTTTTTAAGATTAAGTATAGCAACAATTTTTATGAGATTTCAAAAGTCTATAATTTCTAAAACGCCAAAGCGACACAAAAATTCGGCAGAACTTGCAAACAGAGCGCAATATTAATTATAAGATTAAAAAAAAATAAAAAAATTAAAATCCTGTCGCGGAAAATGGAAAAAATTTGCAATAAATCCATTATCTTGCTCTATTAAACATCGATTTTGCTATAAGGGGCTGTGCACATATTACGTAACGCTCCAAGTGATGGGGGGTTAAAGATTTGTTACGGATTGGAAATTTTGCACTGAAAAATTATTAAAAAGCGTTACGCGGGGGGTATAAAATCTCTCAAAAGAGCGTTATGTAATATGTGCACAGCCCATTAAAGAATGCAAAAAACCCTTTAAAATCGCGAAAATTGAGAAAATTTTAAAACATTTGGTCACGAAAATTGACAAATCAAAAACTACTACTGAAATTGATTCGAAATCGTTAAAAGTACACAGAGAAAACAGTGCCTAATAAATACCTAATAAAATAGAACAAAATTAATAAGATATCTCTACGGTTTTTTTCAAGAAGGGAGTCTTATTGTCTTAATAAGGAAAACCTTATTGAAAAAATCAAGTAGGAAACTTATGATTTTTATTAGGTATTCTTATTGATTTTTTCAAAAAGGGTTTCTTCTTGAATTTGTTAGGCCATCTTATTGATTTTTTCAAAAAGGTTTTTCTGATCAAAATAATAAGACTTCCTTCTTAAAAAAAAATTCGTAGAGATATCTTATTAATTTTGTTCTATTTTATTGGGTATTTATTAGGCACTGTTTCCTCTGTTGTGATGTTAGGAAATACAAAAAATTTGATGTCATCAGAACGTCATAGTACGTCCGAAATGGTTATTTACGATATGTATTTGTATTATCAGGATGGAGGGGTGATGAAAATATTTTTATAAAACTTACGTATTCAGGGAGATGAACCAAGGAACTTCGGTTTAGTAGATTGGCACTCTAACCACATCACTACTACACCTTACTTATGTATACATGTTAGCAGTCAATTTAAGAAGATGATTTATTGTAGCACAAAAAAATTATGAAAAAAATTGTTCCCATGTTGATTTATATGTATGAAATAACAAGGAAGCTAATATAATCAAGAAGATATTCTTATTAAAAAAATTAAGAAGATGATTTACACAGGATCATACAGGAACCTAATAAAATCAAGAAGAAAACCTTTTTGAAAAAAACAATAAGATGGCCTAATGAAATCAATAAGAAATCCCTTTTATTTACAATTCATATGAAAACCTAATAGAATCAAAAAGTTTTTCTCTATGGATTGTTTTTTTGGGCCAAAACTAACGGAAATTGAGTAAAAAAAATTGTTAATAAAAAGTTTTCTTCTTGATTTTATGTGTTTTCCTTATTGAAAAAATTAATAAGATTTACCACATAAAAACAATAAGGAATCTCTTCGAAAAAATCTTCGCTTCTTTCCGCTGGGATACCCCTTGGCCTAAAAGCGTTTCATAGAGAAAATCTGCTTGATTCTATTAGGCAGTTTTGGCTCTGTGTATTAAAAAGAAAAAATGCCACGTAAGCGAAAAAATTCCATATCACGACAAGTTGCAACATACTCGTACCTGCATGTATTAAAGCAATCGCTTACCCTGTATGGAATTAATGTCGACAATTAACACAGTTGAAATCGTATAAGGAACGCTTAAATCTCAGAACGAAACGATATTAATTTGTAGAACTTTTAGTTCGACAAACTTTAATTGTGTTGCAAACGACGAATTCACGAAACTCGGCGTTCGTTCCAGTTGTGTTCCTGGCATTTCTCTGACATACATACATACATACATATATGTACACAAAGTATATTTGTTCAAGTACATGCAAGAGCACAGTTGATCATGTTTTTTTATACATATTTTCATTGACTTGTCAAAATTTTTTAATTTTTCTTTCTACACAATTTTCTTCAAGTTCTGCTGAGCAGAGCTGTTAAAGTATGATTAAAATTTGGTTTTTAATTCAAAATGATTTTCAAAAAATTTAATTGATTAATTTTACACAAAACGTGAATTTAATTAAAACACGAATGCATTCCTCATAAATTAAAAATTCTCGCATGCATTCACATCACTAAAATGATTAATTGAATTAAAGTTCGAAAGAATTCATTGGTGATTTAAAGAAAATAGATTTTTTAATTCACTATTTTCACTAGGATTAGGATCATTATAAAAAAACTCTTGAATGTTTTAAAAAAAGTTTCAAAAGCGTTTATAATTTGTAGATTCTTTCCAAAAGGAATCATTCTTTTACAGTTCTGCTACTGAGCTATTTTTGACAATTGTAAATTAATTTTACACATACAAAAATCCTGTTGTTTTTTTATTTTTTAAGTTGTCGCCGAGCTGCATGTACTTGATATTCATATACTTTGTATGTATGTATTTATGTATTTATAAAAAGTTCATTTAATTTGTCATACTTATTTTATAAAATATAGTAAATGTATACGCATATGTAAATAAGTTAACATTTTTAAAATGAATTTTTCGCAATAATGGCACACGGTTTAAATCGCTGCAAAAGCATCATAGCACCTTTCAGGTAAGGACACCATTAAAATGAATTTAAGAAAAATAAAAAAATGTATTTTTTTTTTTGTAGTACATCTAGTTCGGAGTCTGTTAGGAAATGCTGCTGCAACAACAGATGTGTAGACGAATACAACTTTATTTGTGATCGCAACTATTCTGTTCTGAAAAAAATTTGCAAGAGAATCTTTAAGGACCTTCAACGATCTAAGTGTCGTGAAAAATACACGTTATTCGAAGGTGGTAATAGCATAAATATTAGAATTCGTCGGCCTACTTCTAGCGGTTAGTTAATCTCGATATTTTATTGTTGTGTGAAACATTTTTAATTTTAAATAAATTTTCAAGGCGATAAAAATTCTTCGCAACTAAACGCTTATAGAATACAAAATAGAAATGATTATATACGATCTAGCGAAGAATCCATAAAAGCGCATCAAACAGGGGCATCTAAGAATAATGGTATGATACGACAAGATGGGCGAAAACGTGACGATAAAACAAATCGAAAGTTTAAAAAGAAAAAACAAAATTTAAGTGGCAGCATACTATCGGACGAAAATGATAATGAAAAGACATCTTTCGAAAAAGGAAAACGAAAATTAGTTCAAAGAGGCGAAAAGCTGCATCAGAAACGTGACGGGCGTGACAACGATGAATATCACAGAAATAAACGAAAAATGGGGCACACAACTAGAAACAAAGAATCTGATGAAAGTTATAGCGACGAACCATCAGCATTATATGGATATTCAAAAAGGCGTACTCGCAAGAAACTCGCAGACAGAAGCAGCATACTGCCTGAAGAATTCTATGACGGAATGGCAGGCAGTGGAAAAGGACAATCGAAAAAGCGTTCTGGCGAGAAGGATGAAAATAGAAAAAGACGAGTAAAAGGAAAAGACAGAAAAAGCGTCCAACCTGATAAAAGTTTCGATGGCAAGGTATTGACAGCAAAAGATCATTTAAGAAAACGTCCTGATGAGAGAGATAAAAATAATAAAATGAGACGACAACAAATAAAAGAAGGGAGAAATTACATAGAATCTGAAGAAAGCTCTAGTGAGAAAGATGCAAATAGAAAGAATCGAGTAGAAGGTGCCGAAGGTGGACGAAGGAAAGAATATTCGAAAAGACGTTTAAGCGAAAAAGATGACAAGAAAAAAAGTCGACTTAAAAAAGGATATAACGTCATTGGTGAAGAAGTGAACGTGGAAAACATGTGGAATAAAAGAAATCACAATATCTCAGCAGACAAGATCAAGACAACAGGAAACTTTTATGTCATCAATGATTTACGAAATAAAGTTAGACGTGGTGAAAATATCGATGGCTTTGATTATCGATCGGACTTTAATAAAAAGAAACAATCAAAAACATTGGCGTATCAAGATCGAAAATATAAACCGTCTCGTTATGATCAGGTTAAACCCTCTGATTATTTGCGTGCGCAAATGGAAGAACGTGAATCGTGGTATGTTGTAATAAGAAATATAAATATTCGGGCATGTCACATATTCGGATCGGAAATTTCAGTCTTCAGATTCCGTTTATTTTCTAATATCGATTTAACTGTGATGAGGTTTTGTATAACTCATCGGCATTTATTTAAATTGTTTTTACTAGCAGAGCTCACATTCAGTTTTTTCTTTTTGGCATGCATAATTTATTTTGAGCAAAGTATGCAAGTTTGTTGAAAAATTGATCGTCAATTCCATTTTCAATTTTAAAGGTGGTTTAATTGTAAACAAAATTTTCGGAATTGAAATCACTTTCGGTCGGAATTGAGTTCTGTGACATGGTTGATTAATGGAGCACGAAAGGTGTTCTAACAGTTTCGGTTAAGCGATCTAAAATTTTTGAAAATTTTTAAAATAGTTTTTTTTACAATTTTTTTATCTACTTTTTTAAATAGGAAATTATGTTGTGGACTGCAATCAGCTAAATGTATTTCTTCTGTATGTAATCCGAATTTATGTGCTCGCAATTATTGTCCAAATCCTGCTGTTCCCATAATTCCAGAAAATTATAAATGTTGAATGTAATAAATAAATGTGCAAGGAAATATTCATGAGTGTAAGTACATATGTATATGTACATATCTATGTATGTACATATGTATGAATGTAGTAGCTTCAATAATAATGTTCATGTCAAAATTTAAATAATAAAAATTAAAAACATTACAAACCAATTAATTTATCAAAAAATCGGGTATTTGTTTTTGGATATAGAGTGTATATGTGATATAGACTGGCATGAGCCACAACCCATTATCATAGACAAATTCTTTTTCCTCTTACATTCGAAAGAGTGGCCATGGGATACCGTAACGTTAGGAACCAAAATCAAAACTGAATTTTTTTTTCTTACTTTCCGGGAAATCCCGCCTAGTACAAAATATTATATAATTCATTTTAACAAACACGAAAACAATATTATTTAAAAATAATTATTCAATTATTATTTGAAGTATTTTAATGTGTATTAGTGAAATGAATATTATAATTGGCTTAAGTTCAGTTTACTGATTTAATAAAAATTCAAATTAGGAATATTATAATATCCAATCAGACTAAAACAACGCAACAGTATACCGATTTCAAGGCCGCTAAACCTCTCATAACAGTTACTTAGTTCGTTTTTTCCACTTACGAAGGTGGATACTAATTTATAAATAATATCAACTAATGGTTTCTGATGAGATCGAATATGCACCAGCGCATGTAAGATTTTTCAGCGATATTAATGTGGCAGATGTGCAGGCGCGAATACAATAATTATTATTGGCATTTAAAATAATATTTAAAAGAACACAATTTTAGGTGTATTTTACATAAAATTCTAAAAAGTTCCCCCCGCCCCAAAACGATAAAGCTGGATCAGCGCCTGCATATACATACATATGTATGTTGTAAAAAGTAACTTATTCTGGTGTTTTTTTCGACGGGGACAAGAGCTTTGTGTGAAAGTCAAATTAAATGAATCATCTCCCAAAGGGTTACGGAACAAAATACCGATTAAATTAAATTTGAAAATAAAACGCAAAATGCATTAAAAAAGGGGGTTTTGACATGTTTTACGACTTCAGAAAAATCTAAAAAACAAAGTAAATACAAAAAAAAAACGCAAAAATATAAGATTTTATTTTGATTAAAGACAAAATTCATTGAACTTTTGGATCCAACAAAGAATATCAATTGGACGAGTTATTTTAATTTTTTCCACTTTTTATTCTTTTTTTTTCAACTGATTAAAATATTTGGGACAACAAATTTTGTAAAAGACGTACATACATATGTCCATGCAAACATATACAATGTATATGTATGTATGTACATTAGGGAAATAACTTTTTAAAAATTTTTTAATATATCAAAATTGTCATAGCACAGTCCGAGAGACCATAAAAAACTATAAGGGTTTTTGGTTAAGAAAAATTAATAATATGTGACCTTCTCCGAGAAAAGGGACCTAGTGTATCAAAAAACGGGTTTGGACTTAAGAGTGGAATCTGGTAGTATCATTAACCTTTTTTAACGAAAAAAAATTAAAAATTAATATAACCTCATGGTACTATGCCAAAAAATTGGTTATCCCCTAATACATATTTACAAATTGTACAACTACAAAACAATAAAATACAGGCGTCAGTGGTGGTAATAAATAATTATCACAAAAGGCAAAATAAGTTAAAACTGAAAATTTTTTATTATAAAAGCGAATTCACATCATAACTTAAACTAAATATGTATTTTTTTCTTATTGTTTAAAACAAAATTCAAAAGATTATAAATTGTTTACAACATGCAAGTGTGTTATAACTACAAAATACAATGCAAACCATTTTAAATTTTATACAACAGCAACAAGAACAACAAGAAATTAACGCCAAGAAACAAAAAAAAATGACATTATTTCTTACAACATCATAGAAGCACATTCTGACATACATTCATACATACACACCTAATTACGTACATACCAACTTTTACACTCATAATTACCCAGCAAACGTTGATGCTATTGTGGTGATCATATGAACTGATAGATAAAGGACTTGATTGTAATATGGTTGCGACAATAATATTATTTGTCGTATCTGTAATAAAGTGCTGCACGATCTACCTTTTACATAAGCATTCTGATGTGTTCACCATAAAATGTCTATGTTCGAACACAATTAGCTTTCTGAACACATGTTGTATTTAACTCCGACGTAAGTAAGCAGAATTTTGTTCATTAAATAAACGATTGAACTCTGTCCCGTGTTCGTGGACTTATGGATGTGTTCGAAATAAGAATTTTTCTAGTTATTTTATTTGAAACAAAATCGAACGATTTGCCAAATATGATATTTGGGCTGGAAAAGTATGGAAGTGTGGACTAAAAATGCAACTATGTAACAATATTATTTGGCAAATTTATGAAAATTTTCATAAAATGATAGCTTTCATGCGATCAGATGTTTTGTCATCTGTTTTGTATGATGGTGTGGCACCTACAACACCATTTTGAAACCATTTTTAAAGTCGGCCAGATTTTTGTAATATTTTCCTTTGAATGAATCGTACGATTGTGTAGGATAGTGAAGCACGGACTTTACGGGAAGTGTCATTTAAAATTGTGTTTTTATTACAAAATACGTTTATGGAAAAATATGCAGGCATATATTTATAATTTCAAGGCTATCAAAATCTTTCATTTTGCCATTTAATAAATTTTTATATAAAAACAACTGCTCCTCTATTTGCAAAATCAATTCTATACAGCCGATTATTTAACTGTCGCCTGAACTTACCTAAAGAAAAAGTGAGTACAAATTTTTACTGGAAATTCAAAAATTCTCTCAAAATTTAACAAAAATTGTTATCTGGAACGCTTTTGGGTAACTTTGTACAAGTTCGGACTATTTTGTTATCCGTGTGGAGCACACCTAAGAAGTATCTATACTAATAGACTAATGGCGTTTTCTTTTCTGACAAAAGTGTTGCACTTATGTATACATTACGTTCATTTTCGTGTTCCATTGTAAAAAAATATGTAACATATTTAAAAGGGATTTCATTCTTGTCTAAATATTTTGCACCAATAAATGGAAAAATATGCAAGATATTTTACCCAGCACTAAAGAAAGAACTTTTATTCTTGTCATTCTATTTGCCTTAAGCGAAAAACTTATTATTAAAAAAATAAAAAGTGGGGAAGATTTGAACAAAAAATTTTAATAAATACTTTTGCAATAAAAACCGTAAAAACATTGAAACGCATCGTATGTATACAATCTGCCTTATCGTGTTTGTCGTTTTTCGACTACGCCAAGTAGTAGATTAAAGAAAAATCTGGCGTTTGTCTTTATTATTAAGTCTCAAATATTTTGTAATATTGTGGCAATAAAAAATTAACGAATTTTTAAAGGCACATGTTGGCAAACTGCAAAAAGTGTTACCCATTGAAAGGGCAACATTTTTGTTCACAGAAGAAAACGCCATAAGAAGCGACGTTATCACTCACAATCTTCCAAATGTTTACAGGGATCGTTCATACCGACATTTTAAAACTTTAAGTGCACTAACAAACCAAAAACAAGCAAAACAAACATTTAATATCAATTTTAAAGTTTTGTTGCTTAACTAATTGTTACGCACTTTGAAGAGACTTAGTTGTTTCTTTCAAATTATAATTTACTCTTTGAAAATATTTGGGCAAGCTCTCCTTTCTCTAACTATGGCTCTCACAATTACAACTTGCTCGCATAGCTGCCAGATTTTTTTTGGTAATATCGTCATATTTTTGGGCAAAAATCGTCATTATCGTCAATATAGCTTATTGAAATCGTCATAAAAACGTCAAATGAAAAAATCGCTTTTTTACCAATAAAACATATTTTTATTAGAGGCAAAACATAACAAAACTCTTAAATCAACAAATCTTATTAAAAAACAGCATTATTTAAAATACAGAGATCAAATACTTCACTTAGAATTCACAATAAAATCACATGCACTAAATAGATTGCATATTTTTCAATACTTTGAAATATATTTATACATTGTACGGAAAAAAACAAAAAATATCAAATCTTTTAGTTATTTTTTTCAATTTAGTAAAACATGCATTTTAAATTTCATTTTTGGAAACACTTTTTCTATATACATACGTATATGTATAATATATTTTACAAATATAAGTATATTGCAATTAAACATATTGATTAATTCAGTTACAGCTGTCAGATCATTGCAGGTACATTTGTTTAGCTTTAAATAATCTTTTGAATATAATATTGCCTCCAAAGACTACTTTTTCAATTTTTCATTTAAGTCTTATTTGCGTTTACCTGACTAAATATTCTTTCCATATATGCTGAATGATGTGGTAAAACTAGGATTTTTGTAATAAATTTAGTCAAAATCGGAAACAAAAGACTAGAATACCTCGTTTGCATCTCTGATAGTTTTTTCCAAAAATCTAATAGTTATATGTTTTTATCAGGACAGTAATTTAAATTTTCTGAACTCTGTTTCTAGCTCTTGGTTTTCAGTTTCTTCAACAAAATAGGAAAATTATTTTATAATTTCAGAGAACCAACTTTTTTTCTTCATTAGTAATATTAAATGGATTAAGTTGGCCAATAGCTTTATATTTATTTTCAAAATCAAATCATGATAATATCTGATCACAAAGCTCTATATAAAAATTAACACAATTATTACTAATATCACATTTTTCTTTTGCATTTAATTGTGATTCTTACAATACGTCTCTGGCAAATATTCCTAAATAAATGTCTTCAAAATTTAAAAAATTGTTTTTGTTTTTATAATCAGTTAAATAAAAGTTTTCAGTTTTAAGCAAACTAGTTTTTAAAAAGTTTCTCATTACAATTTTCAGCAGTTCAATGTTGCTCTAATAGTACAAATAATGTTGCAAACTTGAATTATTTAAAATCGTCAAAATTAGGGCATAAATCGTCCCATCGTCACTATGTCATTTTTAGGACCCAAAATCGTCAAAATGACGATAAATCGTCAAATCTGGCAGCTATGCTTGCTCGTTTGCTTTCTTGTAACCCATAGATATCTCTTTGAAAACGAATTAAATTCTCAGTCAGGGATGGATCATTATACGCAAATATGCACTTTTTTTAAATTGATAGCTGGTGTAAGAATAATCTTAACTTTATCACATCCTTGGACCTTCTGCTACAGAACAATAACAACAATAATATTTATGCCCAGATCATATAACTGTAAGATCAGCTCATAAAACAGACTATATGTATAGATTCAGTAAATTATTTTTAAAATTTAGTCCCAACTCCTTCCGATGGATCTTTTGAATGAGTTAAGCATTATAGCCAGAACTGTGTTTGTAGTTCCACCAAACTATTCAATTTTATTTTAAAGTTTCTTTTATTTTATCGCTTTAGCCTCCTAAAATCCTAGTTTATGGAAGATTTAGACCTACAAATGATTACACAATTTTACCTTGTAGCCATTTTTAAGTTAAAGCTTTCTTTCCATGCCTGACCTGGCCTCAATCAACAAGTGTTTCGTTTAATTTCCAAACGAACTAATTAACTTTAAATAGACTGATCTGAAGTAAGCTTAAAAACAATAGAGCTAGATGTAGAAAAGGAAATTAATGTGAGTTATTTATCTGGGAGATCCTGACCTCAAAACCTAATTGTTTTATTTATTTCTTTTTAAAATTACGTTTAACTCCTAATTCACTTAAAAAAGTGTCTTATAACACAGAGTGTATTAACAAAATACATACATACATATGTATGTACATTCTTATGTACGTAGATTTCCATTAAGCTGGAATAAAATATTAATGTCTTCAATTCAATTGATTTAATTTATGTTTATGCATAAAAAATAGAGCTGCCAGCCGTATTAATTTTATTACAAGGAAAATTAGCTGTTTTCTGTTTAAAATACTGATTTATGTACAACTAAGGGCCAAATTTACAGTAGTTAGTTAGCAATTAGTAAACTAAAATGATAACTATTGTTTAATTAATACTTCATATTCACAGTGTATTATTTAACCAACACTCTTAATGTGAACAAAAAATGGTAACCCTATCAAACTATTAACTTTCAGTACTGGCAATTCTGTTACAGCATATGGGTTTTGTTTACATTTGATTTATTCTTTCTTAAAAAATGGCGTATACATTGAAGAACTTGCCACGCCACCTACTTGCTAAGACGGAATCTATCCATAAAATCTTTTTAGATTACGTTGGCGACGCTCAGAAACAATATTCCGCGTATTATCAGTATCAGTGATACTTTCAATATCGCATTCCGCGTTTTCAATTTCCCATCCCATATATAAAATTTTTCACAAAACAACAATACTAATAATAAATTCAAACGAATCAGCTGTTGTCTAACTATTAGTTAAGCAATGACGTTTGATGGTTTAACTAATGTTAAACTAGAAGCTCTGAATCAAATATTATTAGTTAAACCATTACTATTAGCTAACTAATGACTGTGAATTTGGGCCTAACAAGTACTTAAAATTATTAAAATATACGAGGTTTGTTCAAAAAATAAGGCAAATTTTCAAATTCCTCAGACTACCTACATTCGATTACCGATACGTTTCGAACGTATGTTCACAGTTTCACCAATATAATACAACAGGGCACTTTATTTTATTATCAAGTTTAATCAAACGTAAAAATAAAATGTTCGAAGAGTTCATCTTTGGAAGATATGTTTCCTTATTGGTTGTTTGCGGATGACAGATCGGATTGAATCTGTTCAGTTGATCATTTTGTATCAGTGGACTATAGAGACGTATTTTTTCTAGAGAACTTCCCACACGAAATAATGTTTCTTCATCTCCTCTACACAATCCCTTTCCCGAAGTAAATTTCACATATAATTACTTCGCTCAAAATTCTCAGATTTTTGGGTAATTAACAAACAAACACCCATTCAATGTCGGTATTGTGTTGTGCCCATGCATTTTCTTCGCTGTAATAACACTAATACATAATACTTTGTTTTCCTTTTTGACCACCAATGATTTAATAGGTCCGATTCCGTACTTTTTGGTTAAACAAGAATTACTCTCTCTAATCACAGAAATTTTCAAAAGTACGGGAACAACAAAAACCAAATTTTTAGCGCAAAAGTTTATATGAAAGTGCTGTGACAGTAAACAAAAAGACTAAATACTGTTTTTGATTTTATTTAAAGCAACAAATTACATTTATACGTAAAATTGACAGATGCTTATGCAAAAGAAGACGCCTTACTGATAGTGTTCTTACTAAAAATTAGTTTGTTTAATTCAAAGTCAAAAATTGAGAGTAAACTTTATTTTGGAGATTTAAATTTTCAGGCGATTACCCGAAGTAAGTATTTTATAAAAAAAATAGAGGAAAAAACGGAGAGAAATTAAAGAGAAAACAGATTAGTTGTGGCAGCCGAATTGTGGCAGTTGCACCAACTATCATTGAATTCGGTTGCTACAACTATAATTTTCGTGTAGTACCACCGAATTTTTAGTTGTGCCCATTAACCTAATAGTTACAACAACCGGTAGAATTGTTTAGTAACATGGAATCCTAAATTGAAAGCAAATCGGGATTATTTACGCTAGTTTTTATACTGGAACACAGTTGAACTGATATTTTTAACTAGCTTTTACCCGCGGCTTCGCTCGCATTGAAGCCATACTATAGCAAATTGGATTGGATATTGACGTGACTGTCGGTAATATAGTGCGACGGTATTACAGCGCTCAGGGTTGAAGCTGCATTACATTGAAAAACAATTTTTTTATCTTTTGTAAGAAATAAAATTTATTTTAATAAAAAGTATCCTATGTTACTTCTAGTAGCTCCAAGAATATGTGTACAAAGTTTCATGATGATCGGTTTAGTAGTTTTTGCGTTATTCATTTGAATTTAAAATTTATTTTTCTACATTATTGGTACTGAACATAGAAGTCACATGTTTTGTAGTATTTTAAAATCGAGAAATATTGAGAAAGTACTTCTTTTACTATAATTGATAATGAAAACCGAATAATCAGTTCGAAATATCAACCAAACTATATTAATTGCGCATTATTTAGTTTTGCTTGTAATTTTGGGATTTAGTAGCAGCAAAAGAACACATTAGGTTGACCTAATCAATTTAAGAATTGTCACAACAGTATATTTGTTACAATTTGGTATTATGGTTATGATCATGGAATGTTGGTTAGATCCATAGAATATTGGTAACGGTAATCGATATGCAACTGATATTCTACTTGCACAAGCTGAAGATCGGTTGACCAATCTCTTTTCTGGGTGTGGGAAAATTATCCGTAAATTAATGTAATTAAATTTGGAATTGCTTCTGTTAACAAAATAAAACATAATCAGTCCTATCGTGAATAAGAAGTGAAATTTTTGTTCACGTGAAATTTTTATTCCCCGTAAAAAATTATTCCCGCTATTAGTTCTTACTGAACGTAAAAAAGGAAATGAGATTAAAAAAATAAGAAATCATAGAATTTTTTGTTCAAAACTATACACGGATACATTTATTTTAAAGATAACTTCAAAAATCAAAGCTATATATTCAGTGTTGGAGCTTTAGTTTGGCTGCTCCGTTTGTTTATTGTATTCTCTAACTTTTATGTTGTAAAATAATTCGGTTACTTTTTGGAAACCCAACAAAACGAAAAAAATTCCAACACAATTTGAGGCGACCGAATCAATTAATTTTGAAACGTTTGTTTCTTAAGTCTTTTGTTTTTGAAACGAAAAAACCTGACACCAAGTTTGTTTCTTAAGTCTTTTGGTTTTTAAGTATTTAAATCGCCCAATGTATGTTAATCCCTAAAGTAAGCATTGATTTTGATTTCATTAACATACAGTATTGGCAGAATAATAACGGACTTATTAAACAAAACGTAATAATATAATTGCTTAAGTTGATAAAAAATGCTGTGCAATAGCTTTACCGCGGCACTCCCCGAGTCTTTTTTGTTTGCATTTTGTTGAGCTTTTTCTTTTCATTAAAATAAACTTTCTACGCTTTAATATTCGAATTATAAGCAGAAATACGTACATGTTCTATTATGTTCCCCATCAAAAATAAAGTGAACAAATTGAAGGGAAAAGTGAAAAAATTCGCGGGAAAAATATTATTCATGTCAAAACGGAATCTCATTGATTCTACTTGAATGCTTGCGCGTAGCAGGCAGCCACGTAAACCATCATTCATGATAAGGGGAATATATTTTTGGCGTGAAATTGTTCACGGGGAATTGTTTCACGATTGCAATAATGTGGAATCTGAAAAAATTATTCACGATAGGGGTGATTATTTTTTTAAAGTTGTAAAAAACTATCTG
The DNA here is from genome assembly GCA_947311025.1 of Lypha dubia. Taxonomy (NCBI): domain Eukaryota; kingdom Metazoa; phylum Arthropoda; class Insecta; order Diptera; family Tachinidae; genus Lypha; species Lypha dubia. The sequence goes on from OX371264.1 coordinate 57,676,990, forward strand.
GCAACCATAAAGAAGCTGATGAAAAAAGAGCAAAAGCACAATTGTTATCTACAGATAATTTTGTGAAGAGAAGCAACATAAAGATTTAACATTTCTAAAACAGGTCCTAGAAAAGGATAAAAAGTTAGAGATGAAACTGGAATGTACATCGATTTCAAATCAATATACATATAATTTGAAGTTCAAATCGTATACGCAATTGTAAACGGCTCTTTACTCTGCTGTTTATTTAACTCTCATATAATGAGAAAAAGAAATATGTACACAATTATAAAAATATTAAATCACAAGCACTAGATACGAGTACCACCAGCATCTTACATATAAACGAAAAGTCAAACAGCAGCTAGCAGTCAGTAAAGAAACGTAAACGAAAATTTCAAGACTTCATTCATTCAGTCTCGTTTTGACGGCTTACGGTGGTGATCGTTCATAGTTCTGGTTTAATTTTCCAAACAAAACAACACAATTTCCAAGACTTGTTTTTTTTTCTTAGTTTTATACATAATTTTAATTTTTGCTTTAATATTTTTTCCATTTTGCTTTGTTTGTTTTTGTACCAATACATACTGTTGTGATTCATGAAGCACTTTGTGTTGTAAAAAAAGTGCAAAGACCATAAAATTGAAAATAAAGAAATACATACCAACATACTCAGGTATAACTACAATAAAATAACAGGTTTTTATATTTGAAAAATTAAAAAAAAGTGCAAATCAGCTACCTATAACAAAAAGAAAAAGTGTGTTAAAAAAATTTACTTATTCAAAACGAAAATATATTAAGAAGAGTCGAAAAATAACAAGGTTTAATTGTATTTTTAACAAGTAATTGATGCGCTGCAGCTCATATTTTTAAAAGTAAATTTTAATAGAAAATAATTTGAAAATACATTTTTTTTTAATGAAAACCAACAACAACAACGTCATTATCACGATCAGTTAACTTGAACCAAAAAGAAAAGATAATTACAGAAATTAAATTGACGGAGAAAGAGGAAAAGAAACGTGATTGAGTGCGCGCGTGTGTGTGCGTATGTGTGAACAAACGAAAAGAGTGTAAGTAAAATTAATGAAGAGATTCCATAAAATTATGTTAAACTTATTTACTTAAAAGTTCAACTTCACCTAATTAATGGTCCAGCTAGATAAACTGCGTAGAAATAAATGTTTTCATAATTTTTTGTTTGCAAATTGTTAATATCTAGAGATATCAATACATACATAAGTACCTACATACATATGTACTTATTTTGTAACATTAAATTTATTAAAAAAAAGCATTGACTCAGCTGGGTGGTTAAAATAGGAAAAAATTATTATTGTAAGAAAAAACAAGCTCAAAATAACTTTTTAACTCGTACAAGGCCTAATACACACAACAGACATATGTACATACATATGTATGTAAACATGTAACATGAACACATACATACATATGTATATTGACATACTAGAGAGAATCAATAAGGTGTATCTATTAGCTCAGCAGACTGGTAGGATTAAACGTCACAACACTTAGTAAATGTTGCTGGAATGATCATATTATCATCACCTCCTTTCATCTATCAGGTACCATATCCGGATATCCTTCTAAGAACACGGTATTTGGCATTTAATTCATACATAAGTACATATATATGTGTGTGTATGTTAACACCGCTGATGATTCCACCTGTGTTATATTCTTGTAGAACAGATTATCTTCTAGCCTACACAGAGAAAACAGATTAGTTGTGACAAACGAATTTGTTGCCAATCGAATTGTGGCGGTTGCACCCATCATCTATTATTATATTCGACTGCAACAACCGATAAAATTCGTTAACACCATGGAATCTTAAATGGAAGCTAATCGGGATTATTTACGCTCATTTTTATCCTGGAACACAATTGGAATTGATATTTTTAATACATACTTAACTAACTTTAAACAAAAATAAACCATATTCATTGCCAATTATTCAGTTGTGTTCGACACTTTGGGATTTAGTCGTAGCAAAAGAATACGTTCGGGTGACTTAATAAATTTAAGAATTGCCACAATCATATGTTTTTTGCAATTTTGGTATTATGGTTATAATCATGGAATTTTTGTTGGATCCATAGAATGTTGGTAGTGGTAGCTGAAATATAGTCTATGCAATTGATGTTCTATCGGAATAACCGTTTTACAACCAATATTTTTTCGGGGTGTACCTTAGGAGATTTAGAAACATGTGTATATTATTTCAAGACCCGAAGAAAACTTAGATTTCATCATGATTACCTCAAGGAATTTACTTCACATATCTGCTTTACTATCTAAAACAGTGCCAAATTGTAAACGAACCTGTTCAATCAACAAATAATTTCGAAAATCGTTTCCCACAAACAATAAAAAAAGTTCAAAATATGACACAGCAATTGAAAATCCCCTCTTTTTTGAAGTCGGTTAAAAATTAAGGCGAAGGAGGGAGCAGGGCTATACATTAGCCGGTACAGTTTGTTGATCAGTGCTGTTTGATCAAAGTAAGGGATTTTTTCCAATTAAATTCGAAATATTAAGTGGCTGGTGTAAGTCAAGAGCAGATATTATCGACACGACAAAGAACGATATATTCCAGCAAATCAAAAACACAACAATTACAATTCAATGTGAAATAATGTCTTCATGTAATTCAGTAGTGGTGCTGTTCCGCGCTATGTTATTGGTTTGTTACCTTGCTCTTCTTGACTTTCTCGTTGCCCCTACAGATGCCTCTTGCTGAGCATCAATGTGATGACGGTAACGTTTTTGCTGTCAGGAGTGTCATGGAACGTCCGAGGGCTGCTGCCTGTTGAGTTACATTAATTTCTAAAACTTCAACTAAATATAATTTATAACATGATTTTCTTTAATTATTGGAAAATTATCCAAGTTAAGAAGAATAATGAACTTAAGTTCAGGACAACAGTTTTCCGATTTTAAGTTTGCAAAGATTTGTGAACTTTTCAGAAGTAAGTAGTATCCTAAATCATATTTTCAAAACTAAAAATTTATAAAATTTTTAATTAAACTTAGGAAATTTTTAAAATTATTTTAAAGCAATTTTTTTACATAAATTTAGTACCCACATGTTCTCTTTCTAATGTTGAAATATATTAATAATTGTATGCTGTTTTTTTTATGGATCCCCAAGATAATGTTCAATAAATCTATGGAAATATTTATGTACGGTATATGTATATGGAACCCCTAAAATAAAATTTGTTGTTTCCGAAAAGATAAAATAAACCTCCCACAATTGCGAACAAATCTCCAGTGACGTGATTAAATATTTAAAAGAGAAAAAATTAAAGAGCAAATCAAAAGTTCTCTTATTGATTATTGTTTTGCCGGATTTATTTTCTGCATTTTGTTTTATGTGTTTTATTTTTTTTTTCATTACATTATTGTTATTGTAATGACAGTGTCGATCGGTGCCAGTTTTGCTAATCTGTCAGCTCCAGCTCTGACTTGATAATCAAGTTTTTCTTTATCATTATTTTGGTATGTGTAGTTGTTGTTGTTACTTTTTTTTATTTATTACATATGAATATATGGGGAAGTGTGTGTATGCTTGCTTTTAATATCAAAGCTGAGCTTTTGTTTAGTCTCTACTAGTTAGCAGCTGTTCGTCATCAAAGTAATTTGCGTCGTCGTTGTTGTTTTTTTTTGGTTTAAATAAAAAACAAGTATTGGAGAACAAAAAACAAACGAAAAAACAATTTAATATTTTAAAGTAGACTCCACCACGAACAAAAATCAACTATGTATGTATGTAGTACACAGGCAACCCATCCAACCAGTCAGTCAGTTCATTTGTTAGTCAGCCAGAGGTTTACTAGAATTTGTATGTTTGTGGCCGCGAGCACAACAATAGTTGTTTGTTTTTGATATTAAAAGCCGCCGTTTGAAAGTTTTAAGCTGATGTTTTCATTTTAAAGTGTTGAAAAAAATAATTTTAAAATAAAGGAAAAAGCATTTTAAATTTGTATAAAAAAAATATTTATTTCAACAAATAGAGAAGAGAAAAAGTTTTAAAAGTGTTTCGGTGTATGATAATTAATTGTGCTAAATATAATTTGATTTGTTAATAAAGTAAAAAAAAAAACGCAACCAAAAATAAATTGTAATACACACATGTACATACACATCTACATATGTCTATACATATGTACATATTTATATAAAAAAAATAATTGGCTTAAATAATATTTTTAGTTTGGCTTATAAAGTGTTTTGAACAGAAAAGAGATCAGTATACAACACGTCGGAAAAACGTAAGTGAATAACTCGTACATACTTGCTTGCGATATGTGTCTGCGTCCGTCTGTCCATGTATCCATCAACTTGCCATTTTTGTTTTTCGTGTGAAAATGTTGAGTTTAAAAATAGAAACATATCAAATTTTTTACTGATCAGCTTGGAAAATGGTGCAAACTTTAACTATTTCATGTTGAATGTATTTACAACATTTTGTAGTGGTATTAGTGCAAGAATCGCTTATTTAACTTACTATGTGGCAATAATAGTGATGAAATGTGTAAAATTATCTACAAAAAGTACTGAACTGAAATTAGAAGAATTTTTTAATAACAAATACGGGTTTTGTTACAAAAATTCAGTTATCTCAAGGCCTAATTATTTTTTGTTTTAATCAAAACGATATTAAAATTGTATTGTGTAGGAATGAAAATTTTATTCATTAATAGCTTTACAATACGAGATAGCGAGCCAACTGATTGTAATACACATTTGTGCATCAAGGCACTGAGAATGTCCTAGAAACTGGTGGTTACTTTGTAATTTGAATCGAAAAGAAAACTGTTTTAATTCGTATTTTATTTACGTTGCAATTCGAAAGGATTTTGCTTTCGATTAGTAATACAGATTAAGCCTGCAGAATCATTTGATTTTAAATGGTTGTGCAAACTTATTCATTGAATGCTTAAGTCATTGGTAGCATGTCATAATATCTATGGTATGTCACTCCGGAAAGTGTTCTAACGTCCAAGAATATTATGACACTATCTCCTCCATGGTATTTCCCAAAAGGTGTAATTGAGGGTGGTGTTGGCTGAAGTGGTTAGCGCGTTGACTACTAAGCAAACAATGACGTGGGGCCTGGGTTCAAACCCAGGCCAGAGCAAGTCAATCAACATCATTAATTTATGTAATGTACATTAGTGAGACATTGTATTAATTGTTGTCGGACTATTTAAGTGATGAAGGCATAGCACTAAAAACTGTTCCGACAGCGATTGATGATGTTCTAAGCTAATATACACAACATCGCCGCCCTCCTTCGTCGGTTAGCAGAAACATCGGCGAAGTAAAACAATTAATAAAATGTCTGCCAATACAGCTTAACAAAGTTAATGCGTCTACCTAACACCGGAGACGCCTCAACACTGCTATAAAAAATAACATAACGCGCAAAGCAGAGTTGTAAAAGAGTTAAGCCTTCTACATTTTCAACATCTATCTTCTCTACTCTATCCCTCTCTCTGAGTTCCGGCACAATGCACTGCATACGTAGGGGTCATCCCCTGAGTGCTGGTCCTAATTAAAAAAAAAAAAAAAAAAAAAAAATTATATTTCTCTCGAAATTAAAAAAAAAATCCTTAATGCTCATGGTCTTTACCACACTGCACTCATGGACATTAGGACATTTTTAAAAGTGATATACATAATGTCCATAGAAATAATAAAATGCCACATAAATCATTAGCTCCATCTGTACCAATCCCAATTGCAAGTTTAATTCAAGTCCTACATTTAGGTCTTCGTAGCAAATGTTCCCTAAGAAGAACTACATGGTTTCCTCAAGTGTTGTTCGTTTGTATGTTCCATTGATTTCTGATTTCTCTTCATACAAAGAGATCCCAGCAATACTTTCGATTGAGAAGTAATGAAAAATGTGCTAATAAACATACCCTTCACTACAACTTCTACTTTGGCATTTAAATTAATTACTTTAACATGGAAGCAAGTACTTGCCACATTGACTTTCAGCTTTGCTGGCTTAAAATTTGTTTTAACAAACTCGTACTAAAATAAAAAAAAAAAAAAAAACAGTTCACTTTACTCCGCCAGGAGTTGAAATTTTGATCATCGGAAGTATGTTGTTGGGTAATTGCAAGACATTACCAAGTTTTTGTTGGGATGTTATTGCAGATTTCATGTGGGTCTTTAATACAGGAGGACATATGGCTTATCGTATCATGCATGTAAGAAATCTTAATGAACTTTTGCCGATTTAGAAAATATATATAACAACGTTCTATTATCTTTCTTGCACACTGCAGTGAAGAAGGAAACCCGCAGGAGCGCACTTTGGCTACTAGATATCTCCAGTATAAAGGCTGGAGATTGGTTTGGGACAGTTTTTAAACGAACATAAGTGACCAAATACAGCCGACATTAGTCCTAAAAATAACTTTGACGTTCTAATTACTGAACAGAGGCAATGGCTGAACCATACCCCATTGCACGAAGGTGACGACAAAACCTGGTACACCAACGGGTCCAAACAAGCAAATGGAATTACGCGGGCAGTGATATACGCCCTAACTTCCAAAATGTCATTTCCATTGGTAAATGCCCTACAATTTTCCAATCTTAAGTCTATGCCTGCGGCGTGATTTGCTGGCGTTCCTTTCGGAAAAATGGTAATGAAATGGGATTAAAAATCCAGAGGTGCGACTTGATAATTTAAAGGTGTTTGATATGATATTAAATGGTATAGTTCTTAGAGTCGGTGATGGCTTCTCTCGTTTTACATCGATCTTTCTCAATGATCTCAATATTCGACTTGTTACAGATGAAATATCACAATCGAGCTTAAGATCAGTTCAAGTTTTCTGTATTGCTCCGTTCTTTCTCTCTCGCTTTCCTTTATGATCTCATTTGTTTAGCTTCAAAACCAATCAACTCTTTGACGAATGACACTTCCATTCATTCATTTAAAAATTAAGGCTATGATACAAGCCATGAATGTTACACTTAATCACGGTCTTATAACAGATTCTGAATGGGCTACAGGCAATAGCATGGATTTTAATGTTCGTTCATAAGACCTATTGCTGTATGCTTTAAGCTGATCGCATTTTTCACGTCTCGCAATAAGTATTCAGATATTTTGGTTGTTAAGAGATATTTTATTCCATCCCAAAAATACAATTTTTATGTCCGTAGGAGCCGATGCTTAAAGATTCTCAACAGCATACACGAGAGGCCAACTAGTTTATCGGCGATACAAAGGTAGCCAACTTCATTGATTCATTTGTTTAATGTGGGTGTTCTTCGTTCCAGTGAAAGGTCGACTTATCCCTGGGTAAAATTTCATAAGACTTTGTTTATTTTACCTCCTTACAAAAACGGGTATTATAATTTTCATTCATCTGCGAAAGCTCCTAGTTTTGGCCAATGACTATGCAAACAAAATGAAAATAGGGAAGACGTTGTTGTTCCAGTTAATGAAGGCGGTAATGCAAAATAAGTGTTAACAGTCGTTAGAGATTCGATCTATTAATAAATCAGAGGTCTATGAAAGAAAAAGGAACTTTACAAATATTTAGTCCTGACTGTTTGAGATTTAGTGTGAGATATAATCTATAAGTTCCTCTGCTATTTAGAGTCATGTGGAAATGTGCGTTATAGAACGACTTTTTTCCTGCTTACCAGTAGAATGCATCCAGTTATCACCATGGTAAGGTACAAGACGAACTTGTTACTATTTAATCCTGGGTATCTGCCATATTAGAAATGCTAACATAATAGGACCGATGGAAAAATTTTAATTCTTAAAATTGCTCCAGCGCAATGACGAACTGTCCGGCGACGCATTTAATAAATCGACTTCTAATAATTTCTGTATTTGATGAATATTTGCACTTTTACATATGTATATGTGTGGTGAATTCAGTATTTGATGCAAATGTTGTTGCAAAAGAGCAAATGCAAAATATCAAAAGTTCTTAGTACGTATCTTTACCATTAGAATTCATAAAATGCTACAATATTTTCCAGTGGCAATTTCGCAATGAAAATTTGCACTAAACAATGATGGTATTCAGTGTTTGATGCAACTTGCGAAAGTGTAAATTCAAAATATTCTAGCTTTTTTATGATGTCTGATTTATTCTTGAAATTTATTAAAACGCACAAGAATTTTTTCTTAAACCATTTGCAAGAAGCACTGAATACCTCTAGTGATTCGTGCAAGTGGTGTTTGCGTATCGCAGCTTCCAAGTTTCCATTAGACTTCAACACAACGTTTGTGTTAGATTTAAAAAAAACAACAATATTTGTGCACTTGCATTTGCACCCAAGACTGGACAACCATACAAATTTGTTGTTGCTTTAAAGTTGCTGCAATGTAAAATAAATTGCTGCCGTTTATATACTGTTTTATTTGTAGTCGCATGTACTAAAATATTAAAAAAAGTATATAAATTCCAACGGATATTATCTAATTAAGCACGAAATGTCATAAAAATCTTGATATAATTTAATGCGACTTTTAAAATTTAATAAACAAATAAAACTTGACTCTTAAAATTTTATAGTTCCAGGAATTAAAGTTTCTGCGAAATTAAGTGAAAAAATAATACTCTAGAGATGCTGAAATAAATTTAAAATATAAAATTCAAACAAATACGTTTTGTATTATTCCGATTTTTTTTCCATTCACAGTTGCTATCGTATTTTTGTTTTTACATTTTATCTAATCGTGCTTTTTGTTAAATAAGCCATATTTAATCCTATAAAGAAGTTTGTTTTTTTTTTTACTTTTAATTATTTGTTTGTTCTTAAAACCCACGTACACAAAGCATCCCAGCAAACAGTACGCTTACTAGTATGAGCCTTAATTATTCTTTCAAGGCTATTGTGGAATATGATGTTCTGTATAGAATTTAATGTTATAGAGGATATAAAATATTTTTTATAAATTACTGCAGGATTTCCAATCTCTTATCCACGTAAATACATAGACAAGTTCTCAAACAACAAACGAGAATTGCAAAAATACAAACGCATGCTCTTAATTACTTTATGCAATTTACATACTTATATAATTTTCTATATACATATATTATCTGCCCCATACATAATAAAATGTTGATTCATAATTATATTTATTAAAAATTTAGTAATTACCAAATTTTTAAATAAAAAAAAACTATTATAAAATATATATAACATTTATTCGAGAAAATTCTCAAGAATTTATGTTTTCATAAATTATTATTTGTTATGGTAAAGATCTACTGATGAGTTGGTATTTAGCTACTAACGAAATTCATATAAAAGGTTTTCCAATAAGAGTGATATGATTTCTTTAAAAAAAACACACACTTATTGTTAAGAAATTCAAAAGTTTCTTAGTTCATGTGAAGTACAATCGATATAATTAAGTTCTCAATAAAACGTCATTCAAATGGCCTCCACGACTTCTTCTGCAGGAACGGTTTCGATGAACCCAATTTTTGAGCACTTTTTCCATTAAATCAAGTCGTATGTCATGAATGGCACGTTCAATATTGACTCGTAAAGCTTGAAGAGAGTCTGATTTATTTCGAAAGACCAATGACTTCAAATAACCCCACAAGAAATAGTCTAATGGTGTTAAACTTCTTGGAGGCCATTCAATATCACAATTTCTTGAACTAATCGAATCTCCAAACTTTTCTCGCAATAATTCGATTGTAATGCAACAATGTTGTGTGGCACGTAGCCCCGTCTTGTTGGAACCAAATGTTGTCAAGATCAACTTCTTCCAATTTCGCCCATAAAAAGTTGGTTATCATCGATCTATACCTCCAGGTTGTCGTTTTAGACAGTCCCAATTATTGAGAATGTCTTGAAATCGGCAAATTGCGGTCTTCAGCAACACTTGCCTGGACGGCAGCAATATATACATTACATCGAGCGGTACTTTGTCTAATTGGCACTTGAACATTATGTAAAGAAAATGTAAGATCAAAAATTTCAACAATTCGACGAATAGAGAGCACACTTGGACGATTATTACGACCATAAAATGGCAAAAGCGCACGAAAAGTTGCAATTGGTGAACGACTATTTTGGTAATAAAACTGAATAATTTGTAAACGTTGTTCTTGCGTATATTTCTCCATGATGGGAAGTGACAGATCGTGACATAATGCAAATGGCCGAAGTCACTTTAAAATAATATCATCCTTATTGGAAAACCTTATAGTTTAGCATACCCATAACAAATAATAATTTTTGAAAAAAAAAAATCATTATATAAAAATACATAGATGAATGGAAAAAGGACATTTATCCTTTTCTCCAAAATGGTAGGAGATGGTTTTAATTTTTTCACTAAACGATTCCTAGTTGCTCGGGTTGGTAATGTCCGAACTACAAAGCAAACTATGACTTAGGACCTGGGTTTAAATCCTGTTCAAAGCAAGTCAATCAATACATTAGTGTGGCATTTTATTGATTGTTAGTAGACTGTTTAAGTGATAAAGGCATACTGGTCACAAAAAATTTTTCCGGCAGCGTATGATACAGTTCCCAGCTAATGAACCAAACAGTGCTCCCGTTTGTCGGTTAGCAGAATCTTCGGCTAACTTACACAATTAATAAAACGACTGATGTAATACAGCTTAAGAAATTTAATGTATCTACTTAATATTAATTGCGCTGCAACACTGCTCGAAAAACTAAAAAAAACTCGCAATGGCAGAATTGTAAAATAGTTAAGCTTTCTTCTAAATTTTCACCATCTAACATCTCTACCATATCCCTTTCTCCTCTCTAGTTCTGGCACAATTAGGGGGCTAGGGTATGCTAGGGTATGCAAGAGAGTTGAGCATTTTCTTTTAGTAGAAATTATACAGCGATTTAGAAAAATCGATATTTCCAATTTCAAAGGGTCCTTTGGTACCTTTCTTAAAAATATGTGGGGTTTGTTAAATCGCTCTATAATTTCTAAAATTACAAATGATAAATTTTAAACAAATACAAAATTTAAGAGTGTTCTATCATCTAATGAATTTTGATGATTAGCTGCATTTCGGGAAATGAAAGGGGAAAATTTTAAAATTTTTACAGCTACTGCAGCAGTACTGAGAACAAAAGAAAAGGATATTTGAAAAGGAAATTATCTAAGTGCCATTAGTGTGACTATGCCTTTCTGGCCTGGTTTGTTGAACAATTTTCTTCTAAATCCATACGGAAAGTTACAAACATTTAATATATGAATTTTTCCTCATTCCTTTTTTTAAAGATTTATGGTGTTTTTGTTGTTTGTGTAAAAAATATCAGAAAGCCCCTCGAATTTTCATTTTGTCCCTTTTGTTTTACCCCGCAAGCTTCGTGAGTAATGAAAAATTAAAAACCCGACTGGACAGGAAGGTAGAAAAAGCACAGATGTGTTACAGATTAATGTGGGAACCTGCCTTTCGGCTTAAGCCCACAGTGCTCTTAACACCGTGTGAATATATGTGTTCATAAGCACTCCCGAGGGCACACAAGTTTGACTTCGAGGGTCACATCAGATGGCAAATCTATTATGCATGGTCCAACCCGCATCCGTAAAGCACCTTGCTTGAGTGTTCGAGCTATCTAATCTCTTTTATTTGTTGTTTCGCAACAGCGCATAGAGAGGCCTGTATTTGTTGACCGAACTCCAGCCAGCCACTTGCACCTTTTTCCCCAGAAGGCACAGCACCAAGGTGTTGATATCACCAATATAACACAACGTAGCTTCCGAGGGTGGGTGAGGGGTTTGCAGAAAAAGCTCAGTGTAAATTGCGTCAATGGATATTTATCGTTTCAAAATCGCCAAAAAAAAAGAAAAAAAGGTATTGTATGTTCTGGCGATTTATGTTGTTAACGAATTTTCATCCATAACCGTCATAATTTTAGGAAGAATGTAATTATGTATATCAACTTAAATGCCTACAATTTCAAAAACACTCACATTTCGGACATATTTTGAATACTAAATACATACATAATTTTAAAAATAATAAAAATAAATATTAAAACACAATTGAGTTAAGTTTCTTTTGACTTTTATTTAACAGTAAGCGATAGTTAGAGAGACAGTTTAATGGACGGACAAGATCGGCCCATAGTCCGACAACAACTTCCGTACATACAAGAAACAAATTTGTACAAGTTTTCATTAATTGTGTATGTGCTAGTTAAGATGTAATCACACAGCTGCTCTAATAAATTAATTCATCAAATTATATCCGTTCAATAGATGTTACAAGTCTCCAGTAGAGCTTTGGCCGCTATTCAAATGTAGTGAGTGGATAGTTATTTAAGTATTGAAGTTTTTGTTAAAAATTATTGAATTAAAAGAAAAAAGTAGGTATGCATGTATGTGTTGTTTTGACCCGGATTGTAAGAAATACTTGAAATATTTTGAATATTAATTTTTATACTTGTAACAAAAATACTTGTAACAAAAATAATTGATATTTTATTGACACAAAATATGTATGTATGATTTATGATTTTTAATTCAAAGATATTTATTTAAGCTAGAAAGCTTAAGTTCTTTCAATTTAATTTTTCAATTAAATAATTTTTATCGAAAACGAAATTCTAAAGGCTGCAAGTTTAAGAGGAGAAGAATGCTAATGATAAGATCGCGATCGGCCCCACACAGTCAAATTTAAGCTTCACAGGTTATACGATATGTTTCGTTTTTTTTTTACATTTTCGAAAAATTATCATTATACATATAGGCATTTCCACAGAAAAGTTTACTTGTTGTCATGTAACGTCAGCAAGCCATTAAGCTTGTTTCTCGAAGAAAATTTTGTATATTATCTTCTTTTTTTGTATATTAGCATACACTAGTAATTACGTCAACATTTAGTAAGAGTAGGGAAAATTCGAGCAGCATGGGTCTAAAACACAAGTTTAGTTGCATGGTGACGTTACGTGACAAAAAGTAGACTTTTCTGTGAAAATGCCCATATATTCTTTAGCTTCCCGCTATAAAAAATAGTAAGTCATACATACCCCCAATTTTTTGAAAATCGGGGTTTTATCAGATCTAGACTTTTTGAGGTCATGGGAGTCTATTCTGCCTATTTTCATGATGATTTCCCTTTGGAACTACATATGTATGTGTGTATGTAACTCCACATAACTTAAGAATGACTTAATCGAGCGTGATTCGTGATGTCGCTGAAATAATAAGCCGATTCAATTTAATAGATTTCGATAATGAAGTTTTTTAAAAAAAATTTTTTATACTTCTGAACCGATTAAATACCAAATCTAGTCACATCATCGACTGCAAAAATTTAATTAAAACCGATTGATTCTGATCAACTGCTATCGTTTTGGATGAATTTCGAAAAAAAAACGCTTAATATTCAAAACTCCAAAAATACTTCTCAAATCTATTTTCGAAATTCAATAATATTTTTGGGCTTTCCAAACTGCTTCAAATGCTGTAAATTTTATTACAAACGGTGAAGCGGCTTATGAGATACAGGCATAGCTGCCAGATTTGACGATTTATCGTCATTTTGACGATTTTGGGTCCTAAAAACGACATAGTGACGATGGGACGATTTATGCCCTAATTTTGACGATTTTAAATAATTCAAGTTTGCAACATATATTTGTACTATTAGATCAACCTTGAACTGCTGAAAATTGTAATAAGAAACTTTTTAAAAACTAGTTTGCTTAAAACTGAAACCTTTTATTTAACTGATTATAAAAATAAAAACATTTTTTTAAATTTTGAACACATTTATTTAGGAATATTTGCCAGAGACGTATTGGAAGAATTACAAATAAATGCAAAAGAAAAATATGATTTTAGTAATAATTGTGTTAATTTTTATATAGAGCTTTGTGATCAGATATTATCATGATTTTATTTTGAAAATAAATAAAAGCTCTTGGCCAAATTAATCCATTTAATATTATTAATGAAGAAAAAAAAGTTTATTCTCTAAAATTATAAAATAATTTTCCTATTTTGTTGAAGAAACAGAAAATCAAGAGCTAGAAACAGAGTTCAGACAATTGAAAGTATTGTCCTGATAAAAACATATAACTACTGGATTTTTGGAAAAAACTATCAGAGATGCAAAGCGGGATTCTAGTCTTTTGTTTCCGATTTTGACTAAATTTATTACAAAAATCCTAGTTTTACCACATTATTCAGCAAATATGGAAAGAATATTTAGTCAGGTAAACGTAAATAAGACTAAAATAAGAAATTGAAAAAGTCGTCTTTGGAGGCAATATTATATTCAAAAGATTATTTAAAGCTAAACAAATGTACCTGCTATGATCTGACAGCTGTAACTGAATTAATCAATATGTTTAATTGCAATATATATTTGTAAAATATATACATATACGTATGAATATGTATATGTCTATTTTCTTAAAAAATTATATTTTTATTGTATAAATTTCATTGTAGTTTTGATGCATTTTTAAAAAAAGTGTTTCCAAAAATGAAATTTAAAATGCATATTTTACTAAATTGAAAAAAATAACTAAAGGATTTGATTTTTTTTTTGTTTTTTTCCATACAATGTATAAATATATTTCAAAGTATTGAAAAATATGCAATCTATTTACATGTGATTTTATTGTGAATTCTAAGTGAAGTATTTGATCTCTGTATTTTAAATAATGTTGTTTTTTAATAAGATTTGTTGATTTAAGAGTTTTGTTATGTTTTGCCTTTAATAACAATAGGTTTTGTTGGTAAAAAAAAGCGATTTTTTCATTTGACGTTTTTATGACGATTTCAATAAGCTATATTGACTATAATGACGATTTTTGCCCAAAAATATGACGATATTACCAAAAAAAAATCTGGCAGCTATGGATACAGGGTCGTTTTTTTGGTGACCTCTCCTCATGGAAATCAATAGAGTATTCCACTTCCAATTGAAATAGGTTTGAGAAAGTGAGGACTGATTCTGTGACTGGTTAGAGCTGTGGTTGAAACTAAAATTACTGCTTCAGAATAATTGTTTTTATGTTTGAACAAGTTTGCTTACAAGTTGGTTTGGTATCACAATTTTTTTTTAAATCGGAGCTATGTTGTTGCACCTAGAAATATTAACTTTCTAGTAGTTCCTCCAGTTTTGGTTATTATATTTCAAACGCATAGCCTGCAGTTTAGTCAAACATTTGTTGTTTTTAAATCGGGAACAAGTTGCCCCCTCCATGACTATCACAAAATTCTTCCATTTAAAGACGATTTTAATCATTTTTTCTGTTTGAGAGGGATTGCTTGTATTTTGGTGCCAAATTGTTTCGCGTAACTCCTACATTTTCCATATTCTTTTTATGTTTGACGGTGTTTTCTACCATGTCGTTGTTTGATATGGAAAGTAAGTATGTATGTACGGTGTTTGGGTCCTCGTAATGATGTTATAACTTTGTGGTTTTAATAGCAAGCATGTTATAACATTAACAAAACAATTAATTGACCAGTCTACACTTACCGTTAGCATAAGGTTACAGTTGAAGTTTGTAATTGCATGTCAAGTGTAGACGTAAATTTAATTAAATGATTTCAATTGCTTACACATTTTTAAGTAATAAACATGTGTGTGTGTGCATGCTTGTAGAATTGAGTTATTTGAGAAATTAATTAGTCATTTTAATTTTTTAAAGAGCATTTAATACCTTGTTATAAATGGGTTAATTAACAAATTTAAAATAAAAAATCTTTCAATTAACATAACAAAAAGAAAAATACCCAAGAGCAGACAGCTGTTATTGTTGTGGTTTTGTTCGCCTTGTAACTGGATGGAATCGATTCTTTTACAACACTTGTTGTGTGTTTTATATGTTGTTTTTGGTTGCGGTCGCATGTATGTATGTATGTATACATTCATTATATGAATATATGTACATATGTACATACTCGTAAAATGACACGCCATTATGCGCACTACAAACCTCATATATGCATCAATATACATATATACATACATACATATACAGGGTGTTTCATCACAATGTACTATGCATAAAGAAATCCGACTTAAAACATGTTTTAAGTACAAATACGTATGTATGTTTGTATGTACATGATTTGTGGAAGTGTATGTATGGATGTACATATGTTTCCTATTTAATTAACGAAGTAGTTAAATAATTACATGGATATATACGATGATCATACATACATACATACATACTCGTGTGTACACACATATATATGTATGTACATTGTATTGGGGACATAAATATCTAGTCTACACTCAAAAAAAGACATGTACACTAGTGCCCCGATTTGCGTCGTTACTGAGGACCGGAGAAATGCGACGCATAACGAAACGTCACATATTGGATCACTCTTTTTCTATATAAATATATTAAGTGCAAAAATTCTATTTTTGATAAACGGGGAACTGCCATGTTTACATGCTAATTGATAAATTCTTCCCTTGTAATTATGACTTCAGTTAAAAAGCTCAATCATAAGTAAGTATGTAGCGACGCAAATCGGAATAAGAACGATGCAAAGCGGCTGGAACCAAATTTTAAAAAGCGACGCAAATCGAAATGATCCAAATAAGATTGACGAAAATCGGGGCTCTAGTGTACTAAATTAGACTAAAATATATCCTTCAAAATGGTTTCAAATATCATCTAAATAAAATTAATAATATAATGTAATTAAAATTTAAAACATTTTATTATTTTTAAATAAAATTTCCTTAATTTAAATAAAAATTCATTCACGGCTTTGAAAATAGTTCTATTACGAACTGTAAAAAACAACTTATTTTCTAGGAAATTTTTAATTTAATTTGAGTGCATCATATTTTTTAAAATTAAGAATTTTTTGTACTAATTTGAAGGACATTTTTTAATACGATTGTAGTTACACTCCGGTTCACCTATTTAAAGGCACTAAAAATTCCATATTCAGCAGCCTGTATCTTTTGCAATTTTTAACCGATTGCAGAATTTTAAAATGGAAACGGAAGCTAGACATCATGACAATAAAGAACTTTTTTGAGCAATTTATGAAAAAAGTCCAAAAATGTGCTGTTTTTTTTTGGTTCACTGAATGATGTTTAATCAAAGAAAATTTTCAATTAATCAGGATTCAGATCGTTTTCTTAAATTTAATTTTAAAATTAAATTATTATTTTTATTATGAGCTTCTAAATTTAATTTCTAATAAAAATTTTAATTTAATATAAAAATTAAATTTAAGAAAACGAACTGAAGCCAGACTGATTAAAAATTTTTTTGACTATCTTTTTTATTTTAGAATTATCACTTAAAAACGTGATACCGTTTTTTTTTATTGAGTTCATGATTCTTCATAAATTAGAAAATTTTCCAATTTTTTTTTTAAGTTTTTCTGTAATCTGTGAGGTTTCAAACTTCAAATCCGGAGTACCCCGGGTCGAATCTTGATAAACGAAGAAGGGGACATACCACATAACAAGAACCCAGCGGCGAACTTTATATACCACATCACATCTCTTCAATGAAGTTTGTCACACTTGAATTCTAGCTTACAATGTGTGAAGTAGTTGGCATTGCCTTTCTACTTTCCCACAAAGTAATCGAGATTGTATATAGACTGTCTATTGCCTACTTACAAAGTATGTGAAACAGTAATGAGTTTTTATATTTAGTGAATGAACACTTCACTATCCCGCTTACATTTGTTGTAATTGAGACGGTTTGCGTTACCGTCTTACACGTGTGCATCACATCATTGCCTCTGTAATCGAAAAATTCGCCCCTGGCGAAGCTGCACCACGAGATAATTGTTCCAAGGCACGGTAGATGGCACCGCCTCAAGACGAAAGTTTTACTCATTATTTGGCTATAAACACTAAACAAGTTTTTGCTATTATCAAAAATTTTTACAGAATTTCTGAGAAAATACGCCATGGCGCCAATTCATTAAGAAAAATTTCCCAAATTTAAGTATGTTTATTTTTTTTTTGTCAGTGTAGCAAAAACTATTGTTTAATTTTAGTTTGGTACTTCTATTTTGGTTATGAGCTCGTTTCTTTTATAAATTTATATTTTGTGTACGTATTTCTTTAAATATAATTTGCTTTTACTTTCGCTTTAATTACATTTTGCAATAAAATTTAATTTAATTGGTTGTTATTTAGTTGTGTTTGCGGTTTGTTTTACCTTCGAGGTTCACTTTTATTCGTATTTATTATCTTGATTTCGGATTGTTTTGAGAAAAAAAAAAAATTACTTGAAATTGTTTGTATAATTTACGTGTCGAAAAAGTAACAAACAATGAATGAATTACTTTAAAATTTATTGTTTAGAATCTTGATAGAAGGAGTGTGTCGAATGGATTTGAGAAAAAATCAAATTATTTATTAACGTTAAAGTTATTTGAAAAGTTTTTACACAAGTATGTACATACATTGTACACGCATACATAAATATGTTGCAAGAGTTATTAATTGCTGACAATACAATTAATCGAGTATGATATTTTGATTGATACAAAACTTAAATTTCAGATTTTTTTTTTTTTTTTTTTTTTTTTAATAAGGAAATAATTTTGCAATGACGTTACAAATGCAGGAGAATTGATGAATTGCTATTGTGATTTTAATTCTGTAAGAAATGAAAGTTGACGCTAAAGAATTTTTGGTATCTCTGAGCAGCTTAAGTTTTACTCTGGAGCCTCATTACAACATTCGACATCGATCGAAAGTTCAATTCAAATTAAATCAAAATCGAGATCGATTTACTCGAATACCATAAATTGCAGCATGGCTTAGCTTACAAAAAAGCAACCAGCATAAAAGATATTATTCTATTCTAAAGCAGACATACCAAAAAAAAAAATTGTTTACCCAAATTCTATTTTACATTGCTTACATACACTCCGGTTCACTTATTTAAAGGCACTAAATATTCCATATTCAGCAGCCTGTATCTTTTGCAATTTTTAACCGATTGCAGAATTTTAAAATGGAAATGGAAGCTAGACATCTTAAGATATAAAATTATGGTTTCTTTACTAAAGAACTTTTTTGAGAAATTTATAAAAAAAAAAGTCCAAAAATGTGCTATTTTTATATATGTATGTATTTAATTTAAACAATTTTAATTTTCAAAATTTTATAGAAAAATTCTCAAATACAATTGAGAAATCGGACTTACATAGTCAATAAGTATAAATTCTTGGCTTTAATTACCCATTGGTCCAAATGAGTGACAAACAAAAATGTGCCCACAAATGGCAAAATTCTCTCAGAGATCATCAAAATTTACACAATTTTTATTTTAAAAATTTTATAGAAAAATTCTCAAATACAATTGAGAAATCGGACTTACATAGTCAATTAGTATGGATTCTTGGCTTTAATTTCCCATTGGTCCAAATGAGTGACAAACTAAAATGTGCCCACAAATGGCACAATTCTTTCAGAGATCATCAAAATTTACACAATTTTAATTTTCAAAATTTTATAGAAAAATTCTCAAATACAATTGAAAAATCGGACTTACGTAGTCTATAAGTATGGATTCTTGGCTTTAATTTGCCATTGGGGCAAATAAGTGACAAACAAAAATGTGCCTACAAATGGCCAAATTCCCGTAGAGATCATCAAAAATTTACATAAATTTTTATTTTCAAAGTTTTTTAGAAAAATTCTCAAATACAATTGATAAATCGGACTTACCTAGTCTACAAGTATGGACCCTTGGCTTTAATTACCCACTGGTCCAAATGAGTGACAAACAAAAATGTGCCCACAAATGGCAAAATTCTCTCAGAGATCATCAAAATTTACACAATTTTAATTTTCAAAATTTTATACAAAAATTCTCAAATACAATTGAGAAATCGGACTTACATAGTCAATAAGTATGGATTCTTGGCTTTAATTTCCCACTGGTTCAAATGAGTGACAAACTAAAATTGCAAAAGATACAGGCTGCTGAATATGGAATTTTTAGTGCCTTTAAATAAGTGAACCGGAGTGTAGACGAGGTCTGTTCAAAAAATAAGGTAAACTTAAATTTTTCTCAAATAACTTTTTTATTCATTCTATAATTTCTTCATGCCCAAAATTACCAATTGCGAAAGAGCAAATTTAACTAATCGTAGCTCTTTTGTAAAATACAGCAACAAATAATACAGTTGCTACAATAAATTGCATTTGCTCTTTTGCAAGATAATTTACGCTACACACTTAATACCTCCATTGTGAATAGATTTTGTACTTGTGAATTGCGCATAAAAATGATGATGATCCCGAGAGGCTACGATCAGTTTCTTTTTTCATACAAAAATTGCAACTTTTAAATTTGCTAACAAAATTTACTTACGAAAATTTTAAAATTTGGAAAAACCAGTAGTACCTATAGCAACTTTTTTATAAAAAAAAAATTCCCAAATGAAGGTGCAAATTATGACTATAAACAGTGGGTTTCGAGCAAATGAATTTTAAGTACGTTTTGGTTTTGTTTAAGTTATTGTACTAAAGAAAGTTAAAAACAAACAAAAATATAGATTTTAGTACTATTGGGGTAAAAAAGTACAATTTTAAAACCTCGTTGGTACAAAATTAGTTTTCCTATTTATCATCCCTGCTAAACAAAATCAAGTAGTGGTGTGAATGGTTTTGCTTTCTTGTGCGAAGTGTAAAACAAACTCATTCATTCACACTGTGTATACATTCAGCTAATAAGAGTTGTATCGTGTGAACGGCGTTGATACTTCGAAGATGAAAAAGTGAAAAGTTTTGCAATAAGACTCGCAACGTGTGAACACAGACTTACGGTTGTTAGGTTATTGTTGTTTTTTATACTGATAAACTTAAAATAATCAATAACTTAAGCATTTTAATTTATTAAAATTACTCAAGTTTTTAAAATTAGCCGACTATTAACCGATTAAACAAAACCCTGATTAGTTAATGGAGTGATTAAATGAACACTCTAGTATTCATACCAGTATGTTTTTTTTTTCAGTAGTAGGATTTTTTTCACGAAATATTGATTTCTAAAATCATCCGCCAAATTCTACTATTCAAACTAAAAAAATTGTTAAGCTAAAATTTTCAGTTTAGAACATATCGCTTATGAATATTAAGAATAAAGCAAATATTAAATATTTTAGGCACTCAATTATTAAAATCTTAACCAGTTATTTTTTACAAAAATATTCTAATAATTCCATTAATATTTTTTCTTGTTTTTTTTATAAATATTTATATCTACTTCCTTTTACATGTAAAAATAGTTTAAAAGAATGCCAAATAAAAAAAAATTGGTTCTTTGTAATTATAAAACAATGAAATACTAGTTTTTTCTGTTAACCGGAAGTTAAAAGAATCCAACTTTTTCTTGTTGTTCTTTTTATTTTGTATTTCCTTTCCAGATTACTTTTCGCTCTAAGATTAATTTTAAATATGTATCGCTTTTATATGTATGAGTTTAAATGTAAATAATAATTTAAAGCTGTATCTAAATATATTTCATATCGAATAAGGGTTTTTAATAATTATAAAACCACCAGAAATAATGTGATTTCTGAATGATATCAAGAAAAACTAGATATAATTGTTAAAAATAAAACAAAAACATTAGAATTGTATAAAAAGTTTTTACAAAATGTGGTATGTGTACTTTAATGTTTCGATACGCTATTGTTAGCTTCACTTATAACTTTGGAAGTTATGAAAATTTCAAGTCATCCGATCTACGTTGCCACTGCAAAAGATTTGTCGCTATATCGGGGACTTTTTTTGTGCTTGGGGACTAAAATTTCGGTTTAGCGACCGAAATTACATATTGTTAAATCTTATTGTTTTGGAATATAATAAAAAGATTTTTAAAAGTTTATGAATCAAATCGGAATATGACTGAAAATTTCGTTATGGGTATTTATAGGCGATGATATAATTTATCAGCTGAAATTTCTATACTTTTCATATAAAATAGATGTCAAAAATATATATTTTTTTTAAAAATATTTTCTAAATAAAATCATGGGCAAGCTCGATGACGCTTTGGGATTTGAAGCCTGCAGTTAAGTTAAGTAAGTTTTCTACGAAAAACAACCAAACAGATGTCAAAAGTATGATTTTTACTTGAGATTACGTGAGATTTCTACTTTGTAGCAGTACAAACTGTTCGCCGATATGGAAGAAGTTTTTTCTTTCGAACAATTACGTTTGAAACAAAAACGAATTTTTTGAATTTCGGCGAACAGGCAGTTAGTTGTTTTTATCTTTTTTAACTTAAAAACAGTAAAAATTATCAACCTACAAGACGAGTTTCCTTAAAATTACACCATTTATAAATCGATTTTGGATTTTTCTTAATTTGAAAGGATTTACAACGTTTCAGAGTGAGTGGTGGCTCAAATCGTCAAAATTTATGAAGCCATTTCATTTATTCTACTAAACCGATTTTTATGAAACTTTCCACACATACACCCAATTCACATGATGACTTTTGCGACGTCGTTTTTACTGAATTCCCTTTTGAAGTTGCTACCAAAATCTTTGTGTGTTCATACGATGTCTTTTAGTTTCATGTCTTTTTCCCAATTGTGGTTTGAAATAATGAAAATAATGAAAGGTAACAAAGATAAATAACAAAAGTAAGAAAAATAATGAAAAGTAACAAAGAGAAATACATAGAAGAAAATTCTTGAAAAACACAAATCGAGTCTTTTTGTTTACCCATCTTTCTTTCCTACACTGCTCACCAACAAGCAAAAAGACACGTTGAAAAAGCGACGTCGCAAAAGTCATCATGTAAATTGGGTGATATACATAGTTATCGTTGTAATAAAATTTAACAATTATGACCACAAAACTTGGGAGTGCCACGCCCAAATGAATATTGCTTTTTTTAATTATTTCTACTAAGTTGATTCTTACACACACATGAAATTTCCGTGATAATACAAATATTTTGAAAAAAATAGTTGGCAGAGCCACACCCGTTTTTTAGTAAATTTTTGGACAAAAATTATATGTTGCATACTACTCAAGGAGTTTTTGAAAACATACTACATACATACATCCATACATAAAATTCAGTATGTATGTATGTTTATTGAAATTCAGACGAAGAAAAAACTAATGACGGAAAGAGAAAATCTTTCCAGGTTCTAACTTAAAATTTTAAAATCGCAGAAACGCAATTAAATATTTTTCCAACAATAATAAAATTGATTTTGCTTCCTTTTGTGAATGCATTTATTGAGTAATTTTTCCATTCGTCTTTACATAAGTTTGTGGGAAAGTTTGCTCAAATTGTAGACTAGGAGTACTTATTTTTTTTTTTGTTTGTTTAATTAATCTTATAATTAAATCTATGCACGTATTTAACAACTACCATAATTAACAAATTCAAATAATTATGCATACAGACAGACATACTTGTACATATACTAAGCAATAGAAATCACAACGAACAAAATTTCTAATTTGAAACAATAAATAAATAAATTTACGAAAAAAAGCATAGTCAGAGTCGTCCGTCAGTCGAATCTGTTATTTGTTGATTACATTACATACGATTACAAGCAAATAGAAATATTTATAAATTTAAATAATCATGCTTCCTTATAATTTATTTAATCGTTTTTAATATAAACAAAATTATAAATTTAAAATAAAATTAATTGAATAGACGATGATTTTGTTGATTAGTTATTTAGTTATTTCTTTTACAATTTGAATTAATAAAACAGGGTCATCATTATCATTATCTTCAATATCACTAGCAACAAAAAGCAACGATCTCAACGTCATTTGTTGACAATAGATTTCGCTTAACAGTGTTGAAAGTATCACGTTATTGCATTGTGATCTTTCAAATGACGAGTAACACAAACAACGTATTAAATAATCAATCAAACTTTTTTTCCTTGCAAACTTTAAAGTTTAACTTAAATTTTAATTTCTTTTTTTTTTGGAATAAATCATTTAATTAATTACTTAAATATTAGCCGAAAATAGCGTTTAGATTCTAGAACTGATATAACATGAAACAAGTACTTCTTATTTCATTTATGATATATCATTTTGTGAAGATGTGTTGACATCCAATTCATTTTTATAATAAGTTTTAAGTTTTTTTTTTAAGAATTTTAATTGGAAAATATAAAGTCATGTCACAGAACTCAATTCCGATCGAAAGTAGTTTCAATTCAGAAAGTTGAGTTTTAAAAAAAACGAAAATTTTGTTTGTAATCAAACCACTTTAAAAATTGAAAGTGGAATGGATTACTGAACAAAATATCTTGAAATTCTAGAAAATATTTGTTCAAGTTCCCGCTATAAAAAGTAAAAATTAACTGATATCATCCCAATTTCCCTAATTGGGATTTTATCAGGTCTCGACGTTTTAAGGACATGCGAATCTATTCTGACTGTTTATGCGATGATGTCCGTGTAGATGTATGTATTTGCATACATATGTATGTATGTGTGTATACACTTATTATGTAATACCTTACCCGATCAGAACTAAATCGTGATATTCTAAGGGAATCGACCGCTGCACATAGGAGTATTTTTCCAATCTAGCCAGACATTACCTTTTTTTGTTTATATTGCTTCTAAAAAGTTATTTGTTGTCCCTAAATTTATGAAACTTGGCACAAATATGTGTTATGGTCATAGGCTATTTATGTATGGAAATAAGAAAAATCGGACCAAGGGGAAAAAAGTTCCCCTTAGAAGAACTAATCCTACCTCCGAAAAATGAAATTTTGTTTTAATCAAAGAAATTTTTAATTTTTCAGGCTTAAGTTCGTTTTCTCTAAATTTAATTTTATTATAAATTAAATTATTATTTAAATTAGAAAGAAATAAAAACGTAGTGGCTCTTAATACTTGAAAGAGACAAAGAATAAGTTTTTTGACTGCGCGGAGGGTTGAACTGACATCGATTCACTCAGTTCGAATAAAAACTTCACAAATTAATTTTGTTTTACTGCCGATTTCACGATGTCGAAAGAATTTTGAATTTTATTTTCATTCGTACAAATACATTTGATACAAAAACAAAATTTTAGAATTTGTTTTTGCTTCAAATGTAATTATACGAATGAAAACATATGGAAATTTTCTTTCGACATAGTGAAATAGGCCGTTAATTTTTCCCGTATTTTTGCTTAGAAAATGGAACTGTTAAAGTCGGCGAAAGTTCAAAAACCTAAACTTGGACCCAGGAGATCGTAAAATGCCGTATTTCCCCTGCCCCCTTTTGTGGGCGGAGACATAAAATATTATTTGCAAAAATAATGTTAATATTAAAAGGAATGAATTACTTACGCTTTAATACCATAAAAATTTAATTTTTGAGCTTTTATAGGAAGGTATCCCTCCAACGCCCCCCCCCCCCGCTCCAAGTAAAAAAAAAAACTTATCCTAAAAATATATTTTCAATAGAATTGATTTCAATACATCGATAAATAAATCTAGAATATATTTTCTTGCAAATATGTAATATGGGGCCGCGTGAATAAAAAGGTAGTTTATACTACATAGTACTAAGTACTAGCACTAGCATTAACTTTTCAGTACTAGCTATGTTGAAAAGTATAAACTACAAAAAGTGTGAATAAATCTTTACTAGTACTACGTAGCTAGTACTGAAAAGTGATAGCTAGTACTAGAAAATTAAAACATATGCGGCTTAAAAAGGGTTGCCTCTGTTAAAAAAAAAACAATTTTTCTTATAAGTTCTAAGCAAAACTTGTGGTAAAACATTTTGGCAACACTCTAAGTATGTTTTGTTTATTCGATTAATTATTATCACGATGGGCGACAAAAATAGCGCGAAATTTTTTGATATGCTCCAAAAGCATAAAATTATATTTAAAAATTCGCAAGTGCCGTCAGTGAGAGTGGCAAAAAATAATGCCCTGTTTTCACTCCATGAGGAGTATTTAGAACAATTTCGCCAGGAAATTACAATTGGTCAATTGAAAAAACAAATTCAAAACATGAGGAATGATCATAATTCATTAATGCAGCCATCATATTTAAATAAAAACAAACGACAATGCACTTTTTGACGAATAAACCAACAATAAACTTATTTCCAGCACCTCAATGACATGCTTACAAAAATTCAAGTTAAAACTAGTAATTTTAAGTACT
The DNA here is from genome assembly GCA_947311025.1 of Lypha dubia. Lineage (NCBI taxonomy): Eukaryota > Metazoa > Arthropoda > Insecta > Diptera > Tachinidae > Lypha > Lypha dubia. The sequence continues at coordinate 57,703,125 of OX371264.1, forward strand.
TACTAGCTTTTATTCACACATATTTTCAGCAAACGCTGGAAAAACTAGCTTGTGCTAGACTACAAAAAGTACTAGCTTTAACTTAAATTTTTAATCACCTCAAATCTAGTTTAAACTTAAAATTTCCTAGTATTAGCTTTAGCTACATTTTTATTCACGCGGCCCATGATTTCGGTTCTAATGAATTACAGAGATTTTGGCGATACTTTGGAGATTTTAGGGAATAAGCAATACTGCCATATTTTTTTAAATAAACTGCAAATTTAGAAGAAAAAAAACCTGATTTTCTAGTGAAAAACTGAATATAGAAAAAAAACCAAAAAAAATATCGTTTATTTAATTTAGTTTATAAATAAAAAAAAACTGCTTTACGTACAAAAAAACCTAATTAAAAACTGCTCAATGCTTCGAAAAACTGCAAAAAGCATATAAATCTGCACATTTGGCAACGCTGGCTTAAGGTTAAAAGAATAACAGGGAACACTGGATCAGTATAGCCAGGTATGCGGATTTGTCCCCTAATTGGGGATTTTATCTAATTTTTGTGGACAGATTATCGTGGGGAGGAATGCGGCTATGTAGCTCAAAACTTATTACCAACTATAAAGCATGGCGGTGGGAGCGTTATGGTTTGAGTAGCTATACCGCTAGCTGGCGTTGGAAACTTGCATTTTGTTGGATTTATTATGGTCCTATACCAATATAAAAGTATGTTGTAACAAATTTTTTAACCATCTGAGGAATGCTTGGGTCTTGGGGATGCTTGAATTCAACAAGGTAATGACCCCACGCATATTGCACTAATTGTTAAGGAATAGCTTCTATATTACAAGCCCAGGCAACTCAATACCCGTCTGCATAGACCAGATTAAAATCCCTTAGCAAACCACCATTTATTCTAATAGTTTTAGTAACATTTTGTTGGGACTGATTTGCATGTAGACTTTTGTCATACCATATTTTTGTTAATTAATTGAACTTTTATTTTTTCATGAATAAAGATGATACCTATGTATTCAAAAAAAATGTATCATTAATTTTTCGATTAACTAAGTATTTTTCCCAGACTGGGACTGCATGTAGACTTTAGTCCTTTACTTTAATAAAAAAAATAGTTTTCTATGACGCTTAATATACATACATACATATATATATTGGAGACAAACTTGCTGATTTTTAGTTTTAAAATGGGGACAACATTCTTTAATTTAGACATTAGACAATATTTACCTGGCTAAAAACTGCACTGGATATAAAACACTCTCAAAAAACACTTTTAGTATGAGAGAACGTGAATACGAAACCAACCAACACATTCTGCGCCATCCGCTCGGCGAATTTAAATATACATATGTATGTGAGCTTACGAATTTCTTGTTTTCTTTCATTTCCTCTTTATTTCTCTTTTAAAAACACGCACACACAAAAACGATTTTAACTTTAACACTTGGCTATTTTATATCTTAAAAAAAATTCCAATTTGATTAAATGACCGAAGTTTTTAAACGTATGAATATTTAGTTGCATTACAAACAAAGTAATAAACTCAAAGTTTAACAAACGAAGAACCACCTCAAAGTGAACAACGAAAAGCTGCATGCCTCTTTGCCTTCATACAAAAGGAATTTTTTTTAACACTTTTTTTAAGAAACTGATTCAGATTATTCCAACAACTATAAAATTATATGTATTTATTTGTTAAAGTTCTGAATTTTTTACCATTTACTTTTTACCATTTTTTGTAATAAAATTTGCATGACAATTTACTTAAGACATCCGCGCACATCAAAAATTTCTAGAAACTAAAAGAAACGAAACACAAGAGGAGAGGAAAGAAATCGAATTAACAGTTATTTATGTACATACATAAGTATGTATGTGCAACAAAACGGATTTTTAAATAACTGGAACGCATGAATGGTTAGTTACAACAACGTAGAACAAAAACAAGGCAAATTCATAACAGGTAAAGTTAATAATAGAACAAGTACAACATTACAACAACATTTAAGATATCAGCCCCTATGCTTGCATGTACAAATTTTGACATGTCAGCCTCCATTATGCAAGAAAAATATAGATCAGCTGTGTTTTCAACTTTACCTGTTATGAATTTGCCTTGGGTGGTGAGGAGTAGTGATGTTACGAATATCAATTTTTAGTATTCGCGAATACGAATACGAATATTTAAAACAGTATTCGCCGAATACGAATACGAATACGAATATTTCTTTTGAGGTTTATATTTCAAATTTAATTGGAAAAAATCCCTGCCTTTGCGTTAGTAACTATAAATGAAAAAAAAAATTTAGTGATTTAACATTATTATTGCATTAAGATGCCGAATTTGAAAACCTCTACAGAACATTTTTTAATTATTTTACTTACATACTTTCAGATTTCGTTTTTCTTACTCTGCGTGAAATACAATGGGTTTTTTTAATAAAAATTAATATATTTTTTTACATTTTATGTACTTTTTTTAAACTTTTGTATGATTTTTTTTTTTAAAATGTATGGGAAAATTATTCAAAAAATATTCGCTTGAATTTGGCGAATACGAATATCTTAAAACAGGCGAATAGTCGAATACGAATACGAGTATTCGTAACATCACTAGTGAGGAGTGTAAAAAATAAGAAAATAAAGAAACGGAGTGACAATTAAACAACAATAACTGCGGCAGGTTGAAATCTGTACATACGAACATTTAAGGATTTGTTTACCTATGACGCAGTATTTTATTAAGGTGGACAAATTTAAAGGTACATACATATGTATGTATGTAAATATGTATTCCACGAAATTTTAAATACATACATACGTACAGCTATGTAAATATGTACATATACATATATAAATCAAAAAAAGACATGTGGCACTCGGGGATTGCCGCGGTAAAGCTATTGCATAGCATTTTTTATCAACTTATGCAATTATATTATTACGTTTTGTTTAATAACTCCGTTGTTTTTCTGGCAATACTGTATGTTAGTGAAATCATACATTGGGCGATTTAAATGCTTAAAAAAACAAAAGACTTAAGAAACAAACTTAGTGTCAGGTTTTTTCGTTTCAAAAACAAAAGACTTAAGAAACAAACTTAGTGTCAGGTTTTTTCGTTTCAAAAACAGAAAAGACTTAAGTAACAAACGTTTCAAAATTTCTTGATTCGGTAGCCTCAAAGCCCGCGATAGAAGCTATGCAATAGCTTAACTACTACATACAAAGATAAATCAGCACACATTTACCTTCATAGGTATATACAAATATAAGTACCAAAGTAAGTATATGTACATACTTATGTACTTATGTGTTTACGTACATATATAAGTATGTTCATAAATATATGTATAGACTTATGTATAATAATGATTCCCGCGGGCAATTTTTAAGCCCTCCGCTGTCGATGGAATTCTCAAATTGATTTTCTAAATTAAATTTTATGAAAGAATTAAGCCTTCCACATTTTCAACATCTATTTTCTCTACCCTATCCTTTTCCCTAAATTCTGGCACAATTCAATGCAGAAGTAGCGGTCATCCCCTGCACATATTCTTAATTAGTGCTAAACATTCTATTTAATTGAATTTTTTAAACATTTTACAAGAAAGTTACACAAAGAGCTAAAATCTAGTGAGTTAAGATGTTTTGTTGCACAGTATTATTTTATTAGTACAACAAGAGTTTTTGTTCAAAATGTGCTAAATTAAAAAAGTAAAAGCTTGAATGATTAAATATACATAAAAAAAATGTTTGAAAGAAAGTAACTAAACTTGAGTTTTCATTGTGTTTTTAACTTTTTCTATTAATAAATATTGAAATTATTTTTAATAAATTCTATTGTGCATATGTATGTATTTCAAATGCATATGTGTGCATGTGATTGAATTTTTTTGCATATTTTATGTACATATTTATGTAGATATGTATGTATGTACGAGTATGTATGTTCACAAAATTTTAAATGCATCAAAACTCAAATTTCATTAATTACAAAATTTTGTTGTCTTAATTTTGGATTTTAAATAAAAGATAAATATGACCGTGAGTAGCTTTAGACGCACATACATACATACATATGTAAGTATGTAAGTAGCTGCGCTCACAAACATTGTCATTAAAAAGCTTACATCACACGAGCCGCAGCCAGTCAAATGAAAGCTAATGATTATCATTATTTGATTTCGTAACACTTAAGAGTATTTCAAAAATTATTGTTCAAGTTTTAAAAATAATTTTAAAGTGTCGCCTTAAGGTTAGAGAGACTTTTCTAGGTACCAACCAAAAACACTAAATCAACACGAAATTTGAAAAAAGCAAATTAAAAACTATAAAAATAACAAACACGGGATTAAAATCATTCCGATCGGAATGTGGGATAAGCATGAATAAGTTTTTCGTATTGTTTCTGTCGAATTTTGTTAACAATGAAAGTAAATGTTTGATTTTCTTTTTGAGTTTATGTTATGAAGGGTTAAATTTGTTCAGGCATAACTGACTTTCTTAATTGTTTTTTTTCGCTTTTTACAATTTTCAGCAGTGAAACTTGTTAGCGAGAGTAAAATTATTAAAATTAAATAACTTATTAATTAATTAATTCTTTACAGATTTTTTTAAATAAAACAATTTTGTTGTATTGATCGTTGCATTCGAAAACACGCAACCAAAATCATGTCACAACTAAAATTTTGGAACAAACAGAACAACAGCAGTAAAACCGATAACAGCGAAAATGCCGAAAATAAAAATGGAACTGCCACCAAGGAAGAGCCCAAGGCCGGTAAACGCAATTGGCTGCATACACCAGAGGCCCTAATTAACGGACATGTAGTCTATCTAGTCAAAGTAAGTGTTAGGAAAATATAGAATATAAAAATTAGAATTAAATTTTTCAAATTTCTTCTTCGTTTTAGTTCTTTGGCAGTCTACCAGTAGATCAGCCAAAGGGTATTGAAGTTGTTAAGGACACCATACGTAAACTTCAATTTGCCCAACAAATGAAAAAAGCCGAAACGGGTACTCAAGAAAAATGTAAAAAGGTTGAAATCACTATTAGCGTAGATGGGGTGGCTGTGCAGGAGCCAAGAACACAGAAAATCCTGCATCAATTTCCACTTCACAACATTTCATATTGTGCCGACGAGAAGGGAGTTAAAAAATTCTTCAGTTTTATAGCCAAAACGGTAAAAACGTGCAGTGAAAATAATATGTCCAATGGTAGAGGCACTAGTCCAGATGGTTCTACCCAATCCTCAACGGAAGAAACACATGAATGTTTTCTTTTTATATCCAATAAATTAGCATCCGATATTACATTAACTATAGGACAGGCCTTTGAATTGGCTTTTAGGTAATTATCCTCTCAGTTGAGTGCTAAAATTACCATTTTATTTCAAAGATACATATTTAAATCTCGTTTACAGAAAATATATTAATACAACAGAAAAATCAGAACTGAGCAAAGCTCAACAGCAAATTACAGACTTGGAAAAAATAATCACGATTTATAAAAATCGTCTGCGTGAGTTGTCCTTAAAAATACCCAAAACTGATATGGATACATATTTATTCCGAGAGGGCATTAAAGATATTGTGGAGGTGCATGTGACTACTACACAAACACCAAATATAACGGGAGAGTCAACGAACTCATCGTCATTAACTAATGGTACTAACGGTCTGAGTGATAATAATGACCGAGCTCTGTTAATCGATACAAATTCCTATAATTCATCATCGAAAATGTCCACAACATCTAACGCATCAGCGTCATCGTTTTTACCTGCTGTACCACCGCGCAACTCCATGCCAACACAACTTTTATCGAAAACAATGAATAACAATAATCAAAAAATGGAAGAATTGCTATTGAATTCAGATTCAGATAGTGATTTTGATCCGCGTGCCGAAGAGTCCAATACAGATGGCAACAGTACTGGCAGTAGTGGTAAAGCGATGACTAACGATTTGTTTGGTTTTGAACCTTCCAAGTCGTTTGGCCAACAATTGTTCTACAATAATAATGATAATAAATTTCTTAATATAAATAATAATAATAATAATAGCAGCGTCATTAGCAATAATTCCAATAATAGTTTTACCGAATTGACCATAACGCCACCTCTGTGTGAGTATTTGCATTAAAACTATTCAATTCCAGGTATAATTAATTCAATTTTTTTTTTTCTTTTTTTTTTTTGTTATTTTAGTGGCTCCACCACCAAAACTTTCAGCTTCCCGTCGTAGCACACCGACCACTTTGCCAACAGTTGCCAGCAACAATAACAGCATTATCAAAAATGGTAATATGGCCGATTTATTTGGTTCCGATCCATTCGATACGTCCGCTACAACAAATGGCACAAGTATTTTTCAAAAACAAGTTAGTAAAATATCCGTAGATGATTTCACATTGGAAAGTTTAGATCCCTTAAGAAAGTAATAGTAAAAAATTAAGCATTCTTTCTATAAAGCGAAATTATATTTAAGAAATAAAATCATACCGTTAATATTTATGTTCTAAATGAATGAATGAATGAATACTTTGAAAAAAAAAATTATAAAAAAACACTAAAAAATGCTAAATTAAATTCGATAAAACAAGTAAGTGAGAAAAATCCGAAAAATTTTTTGTGCTAATGCAGATTTCTATTCTGATCGAAAGTCGCTTGAATTCTGAAAGACTTTAGATACTTTGAGACTTTAATCCAAGTGCAGATTATGAAACAACTGTTTATTTAAAAGAAAAATTTAAACAAAACTTGAAATTTACTAAATTTAAATTTCGCTATCAAGTTGGTAATCAATTTCTAAATGTGTAAGTGTTTAGTACAACAAACTGTGACTGGGTTGAAAATTGAAACCAAACTTTAAGCACAAATTGAACGTGTAAGTCCCAAGTAAGTTTCCAATCATTGTGAGCTACCTTTTTCTCATTATTTAAACTTTGTTCAAATAATAATTTAAACGTGATTTCACTGTCGAAACACTCTCTATTTGTCATCCAAAAAAGTTTTGCAAATCTATTATATAATTACATAAACCTAAAGAAATGTATTTGACATTTTTGGATGAAATAAAAACATTTCCTGAATTTTTTAAGTGTAGAACTGTTTCCATTTACTTTAATTTTTTTTTTGAGGTCAAGTAAGCAATTCTGTTTGATTAAATTTGAATTATTAAAGGTTCTCAAAAGAAAAGAAAAAAAGATTTTAAATAAATTTAAACTAGCGCTTTATCTGTCAATACAGGTCATATGATTTTGATTGCTAGTCACCTGCTGTTTTTGTGATACTACCATATCATTATTGTTAAAATATATGACAAAGTGAGTTCCTGTTGTTATTTAAAAAAGGCATTTAAATATCAGTTTAGTTTAACTAAACCAGCGTTTACATATTCAGTGAATTAAGATCCATAATTACCACTATTTTAGATTGAAACTGAAGATCAAGTCGATATTAAATTAGTATTAAATCAAATTATAAAATCTCGAGTTATTGATAGCACTGTGACAAAAATGATTACATTTCTTGTTGTTCACCACTTGGTGAACTTGAACTCTTAACAAACTTTAAGTTACAACTTAAAAATAACCAATTCACATGATACATGATTAAATTTATCAATTTTTTGTTAATTTAGAGAATGAAGTAAGTTTGATATTTAACCCAAATTTTACCTCCATGCATATTGGTTTAACTTGAAACACAATTCTTTTAAGTTTAATATGCAGCTAACTAACAAACCAGAAGCGAAAGCTTTATTTTATGGTCACTAATAATGTAACAATTTTAAAAGCCCTCTAAATAATTTACTACTCATTATTGTAATTTCCGACTCATAAACATATAAATACATACATACAAAAGAGGTTTAGCTAATCAAAGATTTTGCAATCCGTATTCATAGAAATCAGTGTATTTTTTGGAATTATCATTAATCTAGACTGACTGTTTGCAAATATCAATCTATTTAATAGTACCGAATTATTATTTTCTTAGTTGTTTCTGCAGTTGCTCGATAAAACTTAAATCAAATAAAATATGTTTTAAATAATGAATTTTTTCCTAGAATTTAAGATAAAAGACGACTACATTTTTTAGTCTACTGTAGCTTAAATTGAAAATTTTATTTTTCAAGTGAAGATTATCTAGCCAATAATCCGGGGTTAACCATGCGATATTGCTCAGTTAAAACTCAAATTGGAGCCTGCAAAAGGAAACATTTAATAGAAATAAAAAATTCGAAACGCGGAGAGAAAATTTTAAAATTGAATTATAAACTTAAGCATACAAATAGTATATTTCAGCTAAAATTTATATATTTTAAAAAGTTTTTAAATATATTTTAAAATTTAAATTTACACGAACAAAAATTCTGAAATGATTTTAAACAAAGAATGGCAACGCTGTAAAAAGTGACAGCTCTTGTGATCAATTTTCGACTTCATATCATAAATTAGGTAGTGTGTGCCTGAAACAAATACAACGTCACAAAAACAATAGGAATTTTGTTAGTGTAAAATGTTACCTGTATATCAAAAACAGAGGAACAAGCCGATGAATTCGAAGTCGGCCATCAACGCCGCTTTTTTAAATTCGAGCAGCTGTCCATTTAAAATTTTATACATCACCGGCTGGTTTAATTTTTAATCAGCTTGTTGCTTTGGCACATCCATTTTCACATTTGTGAAACCAAAAATACACGACAGGTTTACCTGTTTTTAATACAAAATCACTCCTTTTTTAACATAGTTGAGTTTGAACTTCAATAACTAGCAATTCTTTGATTCAAAGATTCGAATCGAAACTTGATTAATGTTATAGAAGTTCTACTGTGACAAGTGACATTACTGATAACCTGTAAGAACTGCACAAAAGATCCTTCGGGTCGCGGTGCCTATGGCCTGACTTAATAAAAATATTTTTAAAAAAGTCGAAATGTTTATGCCGCACTCACTATTTCAAATACATACACAACATAATTTATTAGATATGAAATCTATTTTTCGCAAAAATGTGTGCATTAATCATTGAAAAAAAGAAAAATATGTAAATAAAACAGTAATATAAAATAAATATCTTTTCATTATATTATATTTTCATAATTTCAGAAATTAAAATAAAGAACAGAAGTAGATGAAATATTTTATCCAAATTGTAAAACCTTAAATAATAATTATTATATTTAAAATAATTAAACTTAATTAAGCAACAAAAAAGAATGTGAATTTGAATTACGATTAATTTTAATAAATAAAGAATTTAAAAACGCATTAATTTCTCTATAATAAAAGCTTCGTAACTTTTAAAGAATTTATTAATATTTTTACTTTCAATTATATTTGAATACAAAGATAAAAAGTTGAAACAAATCAATAAAAGATTTAAGAAGCAAACGATCACACACACACGCTATAGATCAATATGAAATATAACAAAAAAAAATATTATAATTATATTGTTTAACTGTATAAATGTTATTTAGTTTAGTGATCTATTATATATTTTTATTATAATTGTATATCATATTATTATTATTATTTTATCCTTATTATTTTTGCTTGTTTCTATATTTTTATTAATAAATAAAAAAAAAATCATCTTAATAAATTAATGTTTCTCTTTTTATTCTATGCTTTTGTAAAATCACAAATATGTACGACACTTTTATTTATCGTTTTATTTTTCTATGAAATTATGTTTACAGCGTAATGAATGACAAACAATTGGGCTGATCACACTGCAGTCATATCAGTCAAATTGTTTTATTATTTTACAATAATTTAAAAAAAAAAATGTTGTTCTGCTTCAAGCAATTGGGGGGTTATTAAATTTCTAACAAAAAGTGAACATTATTCATATATATGAATTTATTTTCAAAAAACAAATTTGGAGATTTTAGAGATAACGGAATGAAAATAGAATAAAAATAATAAAAGGTAGCCCAGAAGCAAAGAAACAGGTATGTGATAGAAATCGAAGAGTTAAATCGATTCAAATACTTTTAGGTGTGATGGAAATCGGATCTATTTCATTATTAATTTTTGTAAACCACACATGTCTAAAGCAAAACTTAGTTTTTTCTTTTTTTACAAAATAAATATATATTTGACGCTAAATTATTCATATCTATTCCAGAAAACGCGTCGAAGAAGTGAAAATTTACATGGAAACAAAAACAAAATTTCAAGAATTGTTTTTGCTTTTCATACATTTCTTAAATTAAATATACGCGAGAAATTTAACGCGTTTCTCTCTCTTTGAAAAGCGCTAAAATTTATTTGATAAACAAAAACAAATTTTTTAAGTGTATTCAATTTTGTTTTTGTTTTCCATGTAAATTTTCACTTCTTCGACGCGTTTTCTGGAATAGACACCATTCTTTTTTAGCAGTTTTAAAATTTTCAATAACGCTCTTCAGGAATGTATGTATTTGCATAAATATATATTTTTGTGTGACCTCCGCTGGAAAATTTTTGCTAATTTATATCTTTTTTTTTCCAAAGCTTTGACTTTCTTGCATTTGCTCTAAAATCGTTTGAATCTACGCAAGTTTTTACAATTTTTCTCCATTTTGGCTATTTTCAATGCTTTTTTTGCATTTCTCAAAGTTTTGGCAAATTTTTAATTAAAATTATGGCGCATGGTGTAATTTTGCCAAAGTTTTTGGTTTTTTTTAGATTTTTCGAAACTTTTAATCATTATTGCGTTCTATAATATTTCACATTTACCCAAGATTTCGCAATTTTTCGCCATATTCGTAATTTTTTATATTTCTTAAAGTTTTAGCAATAATTTTGCACTTTTTCTCAATGTGCGTAATTTTTGCAAAGTTTTTGGCATTCTTACATCTTTTAGGGAAATTTATTCAAACATAAATTTTAGCTGGTTTTTGCACTCTCATAAATTTCGCGATTTTTTCCCAAAACAAACTGTTTTAGCAAATTATGCAATGCAAAAAAATTGCAAGGCAATGTGCTGAGTTTATTTTGTTGCAAATCATAAAGAATATAGCTTTGGGGCTATATCAGTATTATTCAATACATTTTAACACAAATTAAAAAAATTAATGGCTCGATTAAGGATGGCAACCGAACTTCAGTTGCGTTGCCAGCCGGCAACTGAAAATTTGTGGTTGCCAGAAAAGCACTAAATAGCAACTGAAACTATCAGCTCTCAGTTGCCAGTTGCCATTCCTAATACCGTTTTCAGCAACTGGCAACGCAACTGAGGTTCGGTTGCCATCCATAATCGAGCCATAAAATTTCGTTTTCCATCACACCCTTTTTTGTTGAAGTTTTCATAGAACAAAATGAAAAATGAAATCGAATACGATTTGAATTAAAATCGATATGAAAACGATATTGAAGCGAACATCACAACTTTATACGTTTTTGTATCGATTTAAAAACCATTTTCAACACATATCATATCTACCCACTGTAAAAATTTTACACCATTTTCTCCACTCTTTCAAAAAACAAAAATACATTTGTATCTCTCTTTGTGATAGAAGAGTAGCATTAAAAATTCTTTTGCCTCTACTGAAAATTTTAAAATTTTGACTTAATACCCTCTTGTTGATCAAGTGCGGTATGTAGTTTGTTTTTATTAATTAATTAAATTCATATAAAATTAAATGCATGATGCCAAATGAAAGGCTCATGAACAACAACTACATATCTTAAGCATTAATTTTATATATATCGTCAGCTAAAACGCAAACGGCCCTAACTAACAAAAATTCAAAATCGGGTTTTTGGTTGATTCTGATGCATTGCATCAAAATACACAACCAAAAAAAAATTTTGACTTGTCTGACCAAAATTAGCGGTTTTATTAACGAAAAACAAACGGCCCTATCTACAAAAGCGTTTATTTGATAAACGCAAAAAGATTTAGGTGATCGTTTGTATGAGCAACATTAAAAAATTACAAAAAAATAACTGATAGATTTGACCGTTGAAGAAATTGTTTTTTAAAGGAATATGAATTTAGCTACAGCTTAAGGCATTTTATTAAAAAAAATAATTATTTTAATTTACTTTTTATGATGCAATATTAAAATAAATTAATATATGTGACCCGGTCTATGAAAAGGTGGCTTATGACTCAAAAACAAAATTTCGAGAAATCAGTTGTCAGAGATAAACAATGCATTTCGTCAGTTTCTCGGTAGTTGTTCTCCTTCGTTCTGTTTCTGTTGGCCTTTTTCTTTTAAAAATTTTTTTTTTTATTTTTAATTCCATGTATTATCATCATTCTCGATTTTCAATAAAATTCTGTTTTTCTTTCATTTGTGCTCTTTTTTCTCTACATTTTTAGTACACTTCTAAGCACGTTAGGACTTTCTGCTTTTCACCATGTGAAAGAGCGTCTCAAAAACTATCCCAACCAAAAAAAAAGTGAAAAATAATTTTTTGAGTCATAAGTCACCTTTTCATAGACCGGATCACATATAATAAAAATGTTTATAATTAAAATAAATGATAAAACTATTTTGCATTAAAGTGTAGATATGGCCTTTGGTTTCAGAAAATCAAGGTACAAAATAACTAACATAGCCATTTAAATACCACAAAATTTGATTTTATTTTGCCAGAAATTAATTTTTCGCATCTTTTTTAATAATACTGGTTAAAATCATGCTGATTGAAACTATACTTTTTGTTTAAAACAGTATTCTGCTTCTCCTGCAAAATTTCAAAAATGTTAGATAGGGCCGTTTGCGTTTTAGCTGACGATATGTATGTATGTATGTACCTTTAGTCATTCTATCCACGGAGACTTTGTGCTACTTCTTGCGGCCTTGAAATGCAAAGATTTAGTTTGTGGTTTTTCAGCATGTTTCCAATTATGTATATATATCTTACCTGAACTTGAAGTTGCACCCAAACCCACTTGCGCGCAATATTCTAGAGTATAGAGGCCACACCCGGCTTAGGAGTAGGGACACTCTTTCTATCAGCCGTATACGAGAGATGTAAAACAACAAAAATCAACCGTTGTAACTAAAAATTTTGTTTAGCATTGGCTAAACTTATATTTAATATTTTTAGATTTAAGATTTGAAAAACTTATTAATGTTTCAATCTATAATTGAAGATTCAATAAATAATATATTTATCAAAAAAAAACCAAAAAAAAAATCTTACCTGAACCTTTAAATTCTGTTTCCTTTTTCGCTATTTCGTGTTTGCTACCTATTTTATTAATTATTTTTTTATTTGCATACACTTTTTTCACTTAAACAATTTTAATTTTAAATTTTTTGTAATTTTTAAATTACTACGAACTGCTTTATTATTATTAATATTTATGCTGGGAACACAATTGGGACGAACGACGAATTTCGTCGACATCGGTGTTATGTTCACTTTCATATGCCTGCCAAGTGTTCTATTTTTGACGACGAATATTCGCAACGAAAAATTCGTCGTTCGTACCAATTGTGTTCCCAGCATTATATAAGCTAAAGATCGTAAAGGTTAATAATCAGTAAGTTTAAAAATCAAACTAAAAAAGTTTGTCTTAAGTACACCAAAAATCAGGAAATTGGGCATTGTAGGATATAGCTTTGGTCACTAAAAACAGTAAAAAATGCCTGAAAATTAATGTGTCTACTTAATTAACAAAACGCATAATATCAGAGTTGTAAAAGAATTAAGCCATATAAACATTAACCCTACAAGAACAATGACAGTCATTTGATGCATCATATGATGGGCATTGCTGATGGGTATACCCATCAGCATTCTCTATCATTTTATTAAGGGCAATATGAAAAAACTGATGTAAACATTCGTGTACGTGTGATTTTGTTTCTCTTTCATACTTGTGGATTTCGTGACCTATAGTAAAACATATATTTGAACTCTGCTCACTCCACAGTATTTTACTAATCAGATCTGATGTAAACATATTCATAGATGCAAGAGTGTTAGTAAATAAGTTTTGTGTGTGTTAGTTTCCATCAGCAATTTCTTGTAGGGAACATATTATCTTCTCTATTCTATCCCTAGAAAAATAACTCACAGTTTCGCAACCAAAGTTTCATATCGTTAACAGATATTTATTGGCACATTCGTAGTGACTGTCCTTATAATGCAAATTATCAACGATGAAAAAACAACGTGTACCTACATATTTTATTAGTTGCGTTCATAACAAGCCCATAATGCCATTGATATATGGCATGTTGTTTACATCTAAATGTCACCTTTGTAACTAATAAGTAGTTCTGTCAAAATATTGTCTGTCCAAAATTTTAGTTTTACATAGGGTTAATAATATTAGCTCACAAACGTACTACATGTAGAATTACATCTGACATGAAATCTACCATAATAAAAACAGCTGAGGTCAGAATAATTGACAGATCAAAATTGAACACGCTCTAATTGAAAATTTTTCAAACGTATTTGCACATACATACATCATATGTTTTACAGAAGCAATGTTTAAAATGTAGTACACGACATTTATAGTGCGTTTCCATCTACGTAATTTGCGCCAAATCATCTCATTTGGTCAAATGAGGTAATTTGCGAGATGATTTCCCATAGATTTTTCATATGAGCAAATTATCTCCAATGACTTAATTTCCTCCAAATTACTTCGAATTTTGTCTATGCAACACTGCGCGGCTGCTATTATTAGAAATGCAACCTTGGGGCATCCATTATTAGTGACTTACAAATTCGTAAAAATGACATTTAAGTACGAATAAAAATGACGCGCTGACCTTGCCATAATGTTGTAGCAATGGAAAATTAATTATGTGCATACTTTTGATATAAACCATTGTTGTGTTGAATATACATAAGTTAATAAAACCTCCATGTTATCTTCCATTTTTATAGATTTTTTTTATTTTGCTACTTTAAATTTTTGTATGCTAAAAAATAAATAAACAACACAAACGTCAAATTGATGTCGAAAATTCGAACACCAAATTACTTCAACATATAATGGAAACACTTCGAGATGATTTGCTAAAATTATCATAATTTGATCAATGATCATAGTGAAAACGTACTATTACATGTTTGCAGTAAAAAATTTTACAAATCAGATGTAAAAACATGTCGCCTAATGAGAACACGCTTGATATAAAACTCAACAATAATATAAAATGGGACAAGTTCAATGCTCAGCAGAGACTTAAAATTTTTATTTTGTTTTATATATTCAATGACTTGTAAATATTGGAAAGTTGTTATTTGTAAAGCAAAGCCAAAGGTAGGTGCCACCAATACCATCGCC
Organism: Lypha dubia; assembly: GCA_947311025.1. Lineage (NCBI taxonomy): Eukaryota > Metazoa > Arthropoda > Insecta > Diptera > Tachinidae > Lypha > Lypha dubia. The sequence continues at coordinate 57,718,397 of OX371264.1, forward strand.
ATCTTAAAGCAATTTATTAAATTGCCATGATGGAGATGATTATTAGCATCTTAGATCATTAGATTGTCATCAATCTTAACTCAATACTTTGGCTGTCAATTTCGATTTCTTTTTTTTTGTTTTTTTTGCTTCTCCAAACGAGTTACATTAAACGCTTTTGATAAAATTAATTGATTTTTACGTGCATATCTAGTATACGTTTATTTATAATTAAATTAAAAATGCTGCATTAAATGAAATCAAACAATAATTGGAATGCAACGAATATTAATATTTTTAACTTCATTCTGCTTACAAAAAGTTGTGATTTTTTTTTAGCAATGCTTACAATAGAATTAAAATACATACATATATTTAAAAAGTTTGCTAAATAGTCACCCGCTGGGAAATGCATTAGTGCGCTGCAAGATGTGCGCACAAGTGATTATTTTGCGATGATTATGTTCTTTTCATTGCAAAACTAATTTTTATATTTCGTATTTAATTAACATTTGATCTTCCATCGTTTACTTAAATGATGCAGCAGCTGCAGCACACTATTGCATTTCCACAACAGGCTGATTTTAGATGTTTAAGTTTTTAAATTTTTTCTTCACCTTTTGTAGGCCCATTGATAGATAACATGTAAATTAAGGTGCGGTTTATACAAGCCGAACGAATGATTTGAGTGTAAATTTTGTATGGAAACCACTCAAAAAACTGAGTTCTTTTCATACAAAATTTACACTCAAATCACTCGTTCGGCTTGTATAAACCACACCTAATTAGTAAATTAAGGTGCTGTGTGATTTTAATGTAAAATTTTGTATGGAAATCACTCAGAAAATTTAGTGCTTTTCATACAAATTTTACACTCAAATGATTCGCCCGTCTTGTGGAGACAGCACTTAAAGATAACAATAAAAACATTTTATGTTTTCATTAAATAAGTTTTTTAAAATTATTTATGAACGATATTATAATTAATTAACGACATTTTAAAAATGTATTTGTTTTATACTTATACACAACTAGTAACCATCAATGTTTGGTGGCATTTTTAAATTTTTCATACGATTACACAGAAGGAGCTCATTAGTTGCTATTGTTTTTGGGTTGTTTCATTGATTGATTGATTGAAAATGTTTCTTACAAAATTTTACATGTTGTGCTGGTTGTTTCTTATTTGCTGTATTTTGCTCTTATTATAGATGTTTAATTTGATGTCATGAAGTTGTTGCTGTTGTTGCTGCTGCTGTTCAATAGATGTCTCGATTATTATTAGATGGTGGTAGTATTTTTCATAAAATGTCATTGAAACGTTTTGGCGCCGAAGCATTCATTTGGCGAGAATTCATATCGGAACTCTAGAATTTTATAAATTTACAAAAACATAGATAATTAAAAATAAATGTTTTTTTAAGAAAATATTTTGAAAATGTCTATAGACTAAAAATGTTTTTTTTTTTTAACTATTGAAATACTTATTGTTTATGTGTGTATATTTTTTTTATAAAGAAAGGATACATATTTATATAAAGCACAGTAAAGAATATTAATTAAAAAAGATTTTGTTAATATGTGTACAGGTTAAAATTCTTAAATGTTTATAATCAGAGAAATATTAGGTAGACATTGTTATTATATACCGAGCAACAAAGGAAAAATGTAATATTTATACATCCCTTTTGTAGATTTTTCAACACCACTGGCTGAATAGAACAAACGTTGTTTTCGGTATAAGCCATATAAGCCACTAAACCTCGTCAAAATTCATGGGCAAATGCTTTCACTACTTGTTAGGTAGCTTCGTTGAACGTCATTACATACTCTATTTATACATAATTACAAATACAAATAGAATACGCGACTTATCTCTACAATGTCTACTTTATATTTCTCTGATTATAAACATTTACGAACTTTATTTAGCCTGTATAAATATTAACAAATATTAATAATAAACAGTTCGTAGTAATTTAAAAAAATTACAATTAATATACATATAAAAAAGATTTTGTTTAAATTATTTCAATAATTTACTGTAAAATATACCGAACTGGAAATTGAAAAAATGCGGTTTACATATTCCATACAAACAATTGGTTTGAGTAGAAAATTTGTATGAAAACACTCAGTTTTTGTTTTTTTTTTAGTGAATACCATAACGCGTACGTATAGCCGAAAAAGCATGACCATACGCACACACTTAGAGCGTATTTTTTGTCGTCTCCGGGACATTAAAACTATTTATAATTGGAATGGGATTTCATTTCCGTTTCCTAAGCAAATACGTAATATTTGCCATGAACAAATTGATTATTATGTGAATGTCTAAAACTACGTTCACATTTATTAAATATTTGTCCAAAAAAACTTAACCACGTTTAGTGTCATTGAAATAACTTGGTTTTTATATCACAAAATAAAATAAATTATTCTACAAAAACGTATTTTTATAGTTTATAGGAATTTCGTACTAACCAGCACTGTTTCATTGTAGAATAAAACTTGAATTAAAATATAATTCTCATATTCTATTTCTGTTGAAAACTGGTTAAATAGTTGATATTCTTCTCAATTAGTATCCACTTTACGAAAATTGTAAAGATGGACAATTGAACGCTGATGAGAGGTGTAGCGGACTTGAAATCAGTACTGATACGTTCTGCTAAAAACTGATTGGATATAAATAATAATATTTTCCAACACAAAAAAAAAAAAAAAAAAAAAAACTTAGTAATTTTGAATTTTCATTAATTCAATAAAACTGAACTTGAGCCTGATAATATTACTTTTCATTTGTAAAACTTAACCACGTTTAGTGTCATTGAAATAACTTGGTTTTTATATCACAAAATAAAATAAATTATTCTACAAAAACGTATTTTTATAGTTTTTAACAAATTCGAACCCGTAATTAAAAATATTGGAATTTAAGGATATATATATATATATACTCGTAATACAATTTTCTTTCTTGGCTACGTTTTTTTTTTTTTTTTTGACAAATATTTGATAAATTTTAATGGAAAAATAATACTTTAAATAAAATATAGAAAATAAATGTAACAATTAGTTGTTTTTAAGCTATTGCATAGCTTCCATCGCGGGCTTAAAGCGACCGAATCAAGAAATTTTGAAACGTTTGTTTCTTAAGTCTTTTGTTTTTGAAACGAAAAATCCCGACACTAAGTTTTTTTCTTAAGTCTTTTGTTTTTTGAAGTGAAAACTTCTTTTTTGTATAGTCTAAGTATGATGACTATGCAGCGGGATTTTGGTCCAAATTTTTGGGAATTCCCGAAGGTGGTATGTGTCTTTGCTAAGACTTTGTGTCTCGACTAAACACAAGTGTGTCTTTGCTAACATAGGACATAGGATACTAAGGTAAGGCACTTTTTACCTGGGGGACTAGGGTGCCCCATCTTTGTATGGGGCACTTCCAGTATAAGTAGAAAGCTGAAATTGAAATTGCATAAGTTGATAAAAAATGCTATGCAATAGCTTTACCGCGGCAGTCCCCGAGTGCCACACGTCTTTTTTTATTTTCTAATTATACCTTTAAGTGTATTAATAATCTCTTAAAATTATAATAACAAACCTCTTTTTGTAATTAAATAATTTGTCATATTTTAAAATACACAAACAAAATAATATTTATGTATGGGGTTGACTTTGTGAGCCATGCCAGGAACTTCCAGCAAATCCCAACATTTATATGAAATTTACGCAATCCGAAGCTGTATTTTAAGATCAAACGAAGTAGTCGAATCTTGAAAACCAATTTCACTTAAAGTTTTACACCAATTTAAAAAAATTTTCGAAACTTTTCGGCCTCAAAACGTCGAGATTTTATGAAAATACGCGTTTCCAAAATTGAGTCATAATCAATAAACTTCCATTGGAAATTCGAGATTAGTATCGAAATTTCTATTATACAAATTTTTCCAAATCATACTAAATTTATAAACTAATTTCAAAATATTAAAACTTCACTACTCATGCATCAGCTCTAAAGAAGGACAAGGTACTTTTAAATGTGGTGTTGCCTAAGTTTTCAACGATATGAGATTTAAGAAGTAATGAAAAAAAATTTGGTTGCCAATTTCTGGTATTGCTGATCGGTGTTCCTAAGGGAGAAGCTTACTTCACTCGAAATATCAGAGTTCTTTAAGTCTTAAAGATTAGGATTTTTTTTATAAAGGGTTTTCCAATAGGTACTTGACAACTTTGAATTTCACAGGAAAATCTTGCAAAAATCTGACCGACTTTAAAAAATCGTTTCAAAATGGTGTTGTAGGTGCCACACTATCATACAAATCTGATGCCAAAACATCTGGTTGGCAATAAATACTCCTCTGATCGCATGAAAACTATCATTTTATGAAAATTTTCATAAAAATGCATCACTGCGCTGCATAATATGATTATTTTGCACTGCCACTGCTAATCAGCTGTTGCTTATGCTTCTTTTTGCGTATTTTAATGTTTGCATTTATGAACGAAAAAATAAAACAAAAATGGAAAAGTTAACGATAAATTTAATTTTTGGGCTGGACGATAAAACTAATGATGTAAAGTTGTCTAATCTAAAGAAAATAAAAATAATAAACAACACAAATAATAAAATAAAAAATTTAACTCTTAATCATCCCTTGCATCAGCCATTTTTATGATTTGTGTTTATTTATATTTTTATACATACTTCAGCGCTGCATTTTTGAACGCATACCTTTTGCAGAGTTGCCACTGAAGGTACTGCGCATAATATGCAGCGAAGTATTGAACGAACAGGCCCATGGTTTGCGTTTTATTTTAAAAAAAATTGTCATGTTCTTATTGGAAAACCCTATATAAACTTTAACGAAAATGAAGTGCACCTAATAGGAACCGTAGCATTTAATATACAATATTTTGGGCTTATTTCGAATATTCCAAAAAAAAGGTTAATTGTTTTTTTTTTCAACTTGATATAACATTACGACACACTAATACGAATCGGAAAAATTCATGATATCGATGATGTGCCTTAAATCTGGCTCTAACTTATGTATGTATGTCATCGCGGTAACTACTTCAGCCAAAAGCACCATCATAATGTTTTCCATTAATTATATGGAACTGAAATTGAAAAAAATGCAATTTCATGTAATTTGTAATTGAAATTAGTGGTGTTTTCTTTTCTACACAAAAAATGGCACCTTGTTGAAAGGTACATGTACTTATAAAATGTCTTGCCAACCTTTTAATACTGCAGCTAGTTATTTCACTAGAACAAAACACAACTTATAAAAAAGTGGAACGCCCTGTTTTTAACAGCTGAAAGCTAAGATTTACAGGGCATTATCAACATTGTCGATTTTTACGGGGCAAAAAGTGCAATGCCTTCCACCATTAGTGAGGGCGATTTTTTTAGAATCAAACACACTGCCCTTTTAGAGAGCAAAACATTTTTAAGAAACGAACACCAAAGTACACTTTCTGCATGGAGATGTACCATTTTTTTGTAGAAAATAAAACACCATAAATGTAGCTAAAATTGCCAAACTCTACTGCTTGGTACTTTTTAAAGATTACAAATGGGACAAATCGGTACTTTTGGTGCAATTTGTAATTTTACTAATTTTTTTACATTAACATAACTAACTTTCTGGTGAATAAATGAGGAAAACTCTTGTACATTTGGTGCTTTTTTATTTTGGCATTTTTTTTTATATAAATTTGGTATACAAACAGTTTGTGGCTTCATTAACATTTAGCGTGACGTCACGGGAAAAACTTAGTGTACATACTTCTATATTTATAAACTTAGCTGAAAACTTTTCAGCATGAGATTCAGTTAAAGATATTTCACCTTCTATATAATCGTGAAATAGGTACATATAATAAATGAATTAAAAATTTATGGCTGAATTTATGAGACAGTGGCTTCAGTTTGTATAATTTTATACATAAATCTCCAACAGTTTTATGTTTTTAGAATTTCTCCTTTACTGCGCATTATTAGTATCGATTATATTTTATCGAATTCAAAATGATAATTTCAAACACATTTTTAAATTATGTACTTTATTTCCTAAATAAAAAAATACAAAGCCAAACAAAAAAAAAAGAAAAAATATATAAAAACTTAAGTTAAACGCGTATTTGCAAACTTAACTAAAACACTGAAATTAAACTATTCTCCTTTGGAACGTGTAATACTGTATAAATACCGCCAATGATTCATAAAATTCTGTGAATGAAATTAAATTGGAAAAAAATGATTTTTTGAGTAAAAAATTAAGCAACCAAATAGAAACAACTATCACACACTAGTTTGCAACCAACATGCAAGCAGTGGAAATCAAAACACAATAAAAAACTGTATTTTTTTTTTAATTTCACACAAAATGGATAAATTTACAAGAGAGAGAAGCAGATAAACGTTTTTATTTTTTTCAAATAATAAAAGGAAAATTTGTCTTTTTAACATTTTGTATTTTATTTGTTTTAAAAAAAAATATGTTAATTGTTTGTGCATTAACAACATTTTAAATAAATTTTGAGTTAATAGCAATAGATTATAGTGGAGTGCTTGTAAAATTAAAACTTAATGAACTATATAATAAGATTTTAAATAAATTGTATATAATATGTACGTACATATGTATTTTCTAACTGATTTATAATAAGATTTCAATAGTTATACAATACAGATATAATATCTAATAATAATAAAGCAATCAACCTTTTCATTTAGTTTATTTTTTAAGTTTTACTTAATTGTCTTTAAATTTTAATGATTTTAAATCATAAATAGAAATAATCATATTTTTGTTAGAAATAAAAACTTTAAATGCAGTTTTATTAAATGTTTGAGATAAAAATTTTGCGTCACTTGAATACATAAATGCATTTTAGGTGTTGACCTTTAAACTATTGAAAAAAAAAATATTGGAAAATTTAATGCTTATTTAAAAATAGAATACATATCATGTTTTTCCCAATGGGTTTTCTAACTATGTCCATACATACATATGTATATACTTGAAAAGTTTTAAAAATTTGTGAGCTTAAAAACATTGGCAGTGTGTAAATTTTATAACATTTTTAAAATGATCTACAATGAGAAGTAATATTATTTAGGCTCAAGTTTAGTTTTATTGAATTAATGAAAATTCAAAATTACTAAGAGCTTTTTATGTTGAAAAATATTATTATATCCAATCAGTTTTTCAGCAGAACGTATCAGTATACCGATTTCAAGGCCGCTACACCTCTCATCAGCGTTCATTTGTCCATCTTTACAATTTTCGTAAATTGGGAAAAATATCAACTATTTATCTAGTTTTCAACAGAAATAGAATACGAGAATTAATTTTTAATTATTTTTATTCTACATATTGAAACAATTCTGGTTAGTACGAAATTCCCCATCACTGGTTGGAAATTACTAACAATCAACACAAACTCATAGTCCGTTATCATCAAAGTATTCTACTTTGCAATTATCAACATTTGTGATTTCCTTTTTTATTTAAAGGATTCAAAGCGAATTAGCAATTTTCAAAAGTAAACAAGACAAAGATAAGTTTTAGCTTTAGTCTAATAGTCTCCTTTATACAAATGTGTTTGTATGCAGCTTTCAGTATGGCTATTAACATACAGCAGTATAAGCTGTGTAACTCTTCAGCTATTTAGTTTCTATTTTCATTTTCACTTTGAAAACTGTATTTAAAAATTTTTTTTATCATTTCCAGACTCTTAAATTTCAATGATTTAAACTATTAGATAGTTTAATGATTAACACCTTATTCATATATGTTTATTAAAGTATGTTTAATGTACGAATTTTATGTGTAAAACTCGTTTTTACTGGTTGTTTTACCAGAAAGTGTGAAAACCGGTATTAAAAGATTATTAATCCAAATTTTGAAGTTTTTTTCTAACGAAATGTTTCCCTTCTTTCACTAAACACAAGTAAAACAGTTAGTGGTCACGTTTTTTTTTTTTTTTTTTGTTTTTTACAAATATTTACTAAATGTGAACTTAGCTTTAGGGCCAATTTTTTACTTGATATTTAAGTTATAGTTGTTTTTAAGTTGTAATTAAATACCAAATTGTGTTTTTGACTGCATATTTAAAAAAAGTACTTAATCAATAATTAACTGAACAACCTTGCGTATTTAAATAATAATTAAGATTTACGAATTTCCATATGTTTTTGACTGCTTGCTCTTCTTATATAAAATAAAACCAATAATATATTTTTGGCTGCTAGCAAATTGCATAAAGTTTTGTGTTTTTTAGTCGCTATTAATCTTTTAATCGTTTTGAAAGTTGTTTTTATTCTTTTAAAACATTTCGGCAATTCTTAATTATTCTTATTTTTAGCTAAAATAAAATTATATTTTTTTGGATTTTTCTTTATTTGTTCTAGTCAGCTGTTCTTTAGGGAAATTTGTGGGAAATTTTTTATTTTATGTAGTGCTACCACATTTCATCGTAATTAAATAAGAACTTTAATTACTCACTGAAAAATTGGAATCTTATTTAAATACAACATAAATTTATATAAAAAGTAACTAATTATATACTTAAATATGAAGTAAAAAATTGTCCATTAGACACTTGGGTCTTTGACTGATGTGTAAGGATTTGTTTTATGATCGATATTGATGAAAATTTTGAAATTTTTAAACTTTTGACGCTTTGACCTGTTATTTCTGTTTTTTGTTGGTTTATTTTTTGTGTTATATATTTTTTTAGTGTTTTAGTTCGGTGTTCTCATTATTTGTTCAAGAAAAAATTCTAACAATTTTATTTACATTGTACAAACTTGTGACTTTGACAGACGTTTCTATCGCATTGTATGAAACACGCATAGTTAATTTTTGTTTACTCAATCCTTACCACTTTTATCTCATTTTTTTTTTCGTTCTCTATTGTAAATTTTACTTTGTTTTTAAGCTATTGCAAAGCTTCTATCGCGGGCCTTGAGGCAACCGCATCAAGAAATTTTAAAAACGTTTCATTCTTAAGTCTTTTGTTTTTAAAACAAAAAAACCTGGCACTAAGTTTGTTTCTTAAGTCTTTTGTTTTTTTAAGTATTTAAATCGCCCAATGTATGTTAACCCCTAAAGTATGCTATTGATTTTGATTTCATTAACATACAGTATTGCCAGAAAAACAACGGAGTTATTAAACAAAACGAATTAATATAATTGCATAAGTTGATTACAAAAATGCTATGCAATAGCTTTACCGCGGCAGTCCCCAAGTGCCGCATGTCTTTTTTTTGCAACTTACTCATTAGCTTTAAAATTAGTCTTATAAATTGTTTTTCTTTAAAACGCGTTTTTTTTTCTTCTTAACTCTGTTTTCTCCGCTTTCAGCTTGTACGAATATGTTTTGTGTAATTTGAGCTTAACAAAAACAATCTCAATTTAATTGATATGTATGTATGTTCAAGTGACACAAATATATAAATGTATTCTTAAAGATAAACTTTATTATTGTGATTAGAACAAAAATTAAACCAATAAAAATTAATGCACATGTTGTCATCTGAAATGCAAAAAGACCTACACTTCTAAAAACTTTTCACGAGGCTTACAAAACTTAAGCAAAAGAGAAGTACTTATTATCAGTACAAAACTTTTTTTTAATAGAGTTAATTTAGGCTTTAGCCAAAAGAAATCTTTTTATGATCAAAATAGGTAATTTGCTTTTCAATAAATTTTTCAAATTTCCTGCAAAATATTTAAAAATTATGATATGTAGTTCCTTTTACAATTTCAGACGACGATATGTACTTTAGTATTTTTCGTTTTTTTTTTACTTAAAAATAAACCAGTATTTCATACTAAAACGATTTTGGAATGTAAACCAAATAGAATTTTTGTAAAAAAAAACATTTTCAAATAAATATGTACATAAATGTACTCGCATGTATGTATGTATGTATGAATGTAACAAAAGAAACATGCAACAAATTTAACAAATTTTGGAAACTAAATTATTTAAAAATCCAACAAAATAGCAAATAAAACTCTACTAATCAAAGCAACAAAATGAATTACTATAAACAAAAAATTAATTTAAATTAAATTTCACAAAAAACAAAAAATTTGCTTAGAGGAAAACAAATGTTAATTTAAGACTCAAATATCATAATTCGTTTTTAGCAACTTAAGACAAAATGGTATTCTATAAACTAAACACAAAACAAACATTATTTTCTTCAAATTAAAATAGTTTTGGTCTATTTTTTTGTTATAATTTAAAAAAAAATTAAATTTTGCCTCACAGTCTGTCTTTTCGAATTATTGGTTTCAGTAATATGTCCGCCTTCTTTTTCGAGTGTTTTACCTGATTTGACCAATCGCCAGTGGGCACTGTGGCACGATAGAATTTCGAGCTGGTCTTGTTGAAGATAGGAAGCAGCTCATTGGCTTCATCCGATATCGCCTATAATTAAATGAAAATTAAATAATTACATACATTTTTCTTAAATAGGCCACAATCAGTCATGCTCTTTACCTTCAAATATATAATGGCTTCTGTGCCATAACCTTCACAAGACAAGAGCACAATATCACCGTGGAAATAACGAGCATATAAACGTGATATGGGTAAACCATAACCATAACCAGCTAAGGGTACCGTATGTAAATCAGATTTAGATGGCTGCGGTGCCGTACTGTACATGTATTTGAAAAGTTGATCGGATTCGGAACGAGCAATGCCACCACCTTGATCGGAGATCTAAAAAATATATTAGAAATTTACCAATTTTCACAAGGAAAATATTATCAGTCGCATTCGTATCAAAAGCTTCACAAGAAGATATCATAAAAGAAAAAATTGCAATGGCTTTTCCATACAAATATACTTTGGAAATTAATACAGAATAAAGTATTCGGTACTTATGAACACATTCTAGAGAGAGTTTTAAACAACAACAACAACGATAGTTCAGATTTACGCCTGCATCCATCTGAGTGAGAAGCATTTTTAAATCGATTCCAAATATAGCAGGAGATAATTCATAATCTCAATGAGTATTTTTTAATGTTTGAAATTATATCATTTAGGAACCGATTTTCAATATTTTTTATGTCTTTTTTTGTTTACAGTTACGTTCTTTAATTTTTTTTTTTTTGGAAAAACCGAGAGCTTCCCCCAAAAAATATTAATTATCGAATAACACAACAATTTTTAGATCGATTTGCTTAATTATTTTTTTGTTTAAATGAAAATTTTATGAAAAATTGGAACAAGTTGACGCTTGTTAAAGAAAGTTCTTTAATCTTTCGTGGGAGTAATATACAAACTAGAAATAAATTATATCGGCTTTTGCATAGTTGCGTCGGTTTTGTATTATATTTACTTTTTACGCACGCACGGGCATGCATAAAGCAGTTATTACTACATTTACGCTAATACGCGCCGCTTATTTGCGAATAAAGTTATTTGTAAATATTGAACTCATTGTTTATATGTAAACAGAATACAAATAATTTAACATTTAACCGACAAATAATTGTATGAAATCTGTAAATAGTGGCATCATTTTACACATTATTTGCAAATAGTTTTGTTAAACGTGACTAATAAATAAAAGTAAATAAGTATATAGCAATATTTTTCACTCTTATGCGTATAAACGTAGCATATAACACCATGAAATTAATCCTTAAAAACTTATTTCCTATCGCTCATTTGCACAAATTTTTTTTTATAAAGCAACCTTCATCGTTCAGCCGACTTACCTTCACACAAATATCTTCCTTGCCACGCACAATTAATACTTTAATTGGTGGTAGTTTATCACATTTTTCATTATCATGCGTCTCAACAACGGCACGCATTGAATTTTTAAACAATTCAAATAGCATATGATATAAATGCGATGGTACATAAACTGTGCGTATGGGCAATGGTTCACCAGATACTTGATCGTGTTCAACAATTTCCAACGCCGGACTATTTAAATAGTATTGATCGCACAAAAATCGGGCATTTTCATAGGCATCAGCCACTACAGCGGAGATCTGGCAAGCAGGATCCAAACAGCCTATATGACGACCTTGGTCACTGGTAAATTGACCAAATAGTATAGCTAGAAGAAGAAATTCTGTATGTTTAATAATTTCTAAAAAATATTTTAATTTCATGAAAAAACTTACTATGCTGGTTGATCAACATGCGTATGCTGATGCGAGACATATAAAGGCGATCTAGAAAATATTGTATTGATGTTTCCATCGACGAGTCAACATTATTGCCCTGAGTTTCCTTCATTTCGATGACGCCTTGAGACATTGTTTGTACCACATCATTGTGACGATTTCGTATGTGTTCCAATGAACGACAGAATCTGTTATAAGAAGAACAATTATTATATGTATGTACTCTGTTGTTTTCTTGATTTTTATATCTTTTTAAATTTTTTAAAAACTCACTCTTGTAGATTATCATGTGTGGGTTCAGCCTTTTCGAATTGCAAAACATCTTCGAAACTATTTACGTACCAAGAATTCACTTGGCCAACGGCACGTGTATTTAACAGATTGTCGGGCAATAAGGCAATCTCTTTCATTATATTCGCCAAACGTACCGGAAGCTCTTTACGCAAGAATATATATGATTTTTTCTCACAAGCATTTTGACCTAAATATGCCATATAAATAAGTAAATTATTAAATTATTTGTACATATGAAAAGTAATACGCAACGCATATTTTGAAAAATTTCTTGGGTTGCTGGTTGTTGATTCAAGGATAAAAATTTTTAAATATTAGTCATTGTAAGATCGGCATGTTTGTCAACTAGTCGAAGTTGTGTTTGGTTGGACTGGCATATATTTTATTGTTTGGTATGTTTGATAGCGACATATTGTATGAAAAGAATATTTTGTATATGTGTGTTTTTGCATTTTTGTATGTATGGCTAGTGTAATGTGTGGATGTATATTTAATAGGTTATTCAGGGGTTTTTAAAATAGACCTGCCTATTAAGGTGCCGGCGCTTAAGAACGCCACTGGCCTAAATATATTTAAGGCAGTTGGATGCCTGTTTAGAAAGAAGCAGTTTAATGCTCCAAGAGATAAAGCCGATTTTAAGGCTAAATAATGATTGATTTATTTTCTAAAAATTTGTTCCTTATATACTAAAATAACAGTACCTTAAAACTACAAAAATTCCTTATTTAATAATATAATTTGTGGTATACACTAACAATGTAATGTATAATAAAAGTAGCAAAAGTTGTTGTGTAAAATAACAATTAAAATAAGGTATACTAGTTGTTGTATTTTTACATTACAGGAATTTGCTTAATTTTAGCATAGCATTGTTGTTGTGTATTGTTAATAAAGGAATTTACTTAAAACTAAGGTTACGAGGGCAGTTCTAAAATTACAAATATAATAATCAAAGTAAGATTCACTACACCCTACCCCTTAAGAAAAATTTTACAATTTTGAGGATTAAAATTTTAAAATTTCTTACTAATATTTTAACAATTAATATTTTTTTAAATTATTATTATATCTATGACAGAGTTTACTCCTTTCGTTTCAACAATTTTATACGGGCCATGGTAAGGTGGCTGATTTTTATTTCTATTAAAGTTTTTTACTAAGACCATGTCTCCTATATTTAAATTTAATTTATTGAACTTTACACACTGGTCGACGCGTTTGATTTTAGATATTTCTAATAACTCTTTTGCTTTTTGCAATGAAAATTTTAACCTTGCTTTTAGTTCTTTCGAATAATTATCAATATTATATACCGGTTCGAAAGTTAATATTTTGTCATTAGGCAAATTTGGTAATCTACCAAATATTAATTCATATGGAGTGTAATTAGTATCCATATGTGGTGTTGTGTTGTACGCGAAACAAAAATAAGGTATCCAATGGTACCATTCATTATCTTTACAGAAGCCTAAAAGAAATTCATTTAGCACTCTATGACTCCTTTCAACTGAACCAAGAGTTTCATGGTGGTATGGTGTACTAAAAACTTGTTTTATTTCTAATAATTGGCATACTTCCGACATCAACTCGTTTACGAATTCAGTACCTTTGTCTGATTTGAGAACTTTGAAGTGCCCGTACCTTAAAATCAAATTTTCTACTAGAGCCTTTGCAATAGTCTTAGCTTCTTTCGTTTCAATGGGGCATGCTATAATATATTTTGTTAAATCGCACTGTATAGTTAGCACGTATCTATAGTTATTCGAAAATCTAAGCGGGCCTACTGTGTCTATTGACACTGTTTCAAAACTTGTCCCTGGCGTATCTGTTATGGTTAATTTCTCTTTAATGTGCTTTGTTTGTTTATTGATTTTGCACTCTTTACAATTTAATATATATTGTTTAATCATCCTATTCATATTCTTCCATACATATTTTTGTTTAAGCTTTAATGTTGTTTTTCTGACACCTAAATGTCCTCCTATCGTTGAACTATGGTACTCACTAATGAGACTATTCTGTACTTCTCTATTTGTTATTCTTTCTGGTTCTTTATATATCAGAATTTTCAAAATTGATTTACTTTTACTTCTTAAGCTACGTTCACACTTATTAAATATTTGTACAAAAAAACGTAACCACTGGTTTTTCTTAAGGATAATGTCAACTAACTTGGTTTTTATGTTAAAAAATAAAATTAATTTATCTACAAAAATATATTTTTATACAGTTTTTAATAAATGCGAACTCATAATTAAGAAAAATATTAGAATTAAAGGAAAAAATAATTAGTTTCTCTCTCGGTCACGTTTTTTTCGACAAATATTTGATGAATGTGAACGTACCTTTACTTCTTTAAATATTCCTTTAAACAGTTCTTTTGACATTACTTTAAAAATTTCATCATTAGCATTTAATGCTAATTCTTTCACGTTCTTTAATAGTATTTTTTGATAATAGCTTCTCCAAATACATCTGTGTGTTAGTTGGATTATCACCACATCTCACTACTATTTCCAAATCGTGTATTTCTACTCGTATTAATTTACATTTTTTTATTATCTCAAATCTAAGTTTCTTCATCCCTTTAATATCAGAGATTGAAGTGCATTCCCAAATATAATCTTCATCAGTCTCTTTACTGGAAGTATTAACTATATGTTTTTTATCTTTTCGCGCATTTAATTTATTCTTCATGTTTCTGGTTACGACTAATATGTCTTTACGTGTATGTTCACTTTCACTTTCGGTAGGAATTAACGTTTTCAACGATTCGCTATTTATAACTATTCTAGATAATGCATCGGCATTGGTATTCATTTTACCTTTTTTATACGATATTTCGAAATCGTAGTCACATAAATCCAATCTTATTCTAGTCATCTTCGATGATGGATTTCTGTGAGAAAATAATGATACTAAGGGTCTATGATCAGTAATTACGTAGAACTTTCTACCGTAGAGGTATGGCCGGAAAAAATTTATTGCCCAATGTATGGCTAGCAATTCTTTTTCTATAACAGGTTTATTTATATCGTGTTTATTTAACGATTTGCTCGCATATGATATTGGTAAATCTGTCCCAATTTCACCTTGCGACAATACTGCTCCTAGTGCAAAATTGGATGCATCTGTTGTTAATATAAAAGGTTTCCTAAAATCAGGATATTGGAGTATTGGTGGTTTAATTAATTTTGATTTTAATGTCTCAAAAGACTTTTGACAATTTTCATCCCACTTAAAAATTTTATTCTTTTTTTTAACAAAGTATTCAAATCTTTAGCTATTTCTGCAAAATTTTTAACAAAACGTCTGTAGTAATTACAGAACGCAACAGAACGTCTGACTTCATCAACATTCTTAGGAACTGGATAGTTTTTTATTACATCATGCTTTGCAGGGTCTGTACATATTCCCTTATCAGTTATCAGGTGACCTAGATAGACTACTTCTGTCTTTAAAAAACAACATTTATTTGTATTTAATTTTAAATTATATTTTCTCAACTTTTCAAAAACTTTTACTAAATTATCATGATGGTGTTGTATACTACAACCAAACACAATAATGTCATCGACATATAAAAATGCTTCGGCATCTAATCCACTCAATGCAATTGTGAGCATTCTCTGAAAACTATTGGATGATATTTTTAATCCAAAGGGTAAACGAGTAAATTGAAAATGACCATTTCTAGTAGAAAATGATGTTACTGGTCTAGAATCTTTATCTAAACTGATTTGATGGAAAGAACTAGTCATGTCTAGCGTAGAAAAATATTTAGCTCTACCTAGCTTGTCCAATACGTCTTCAATTCTAGTTAATGGAAACTTATCACTTATGATTTTTTCATTTATCTTTCGGAAATCAACTACTAATCTCCATTTCTTCGTGTCATCTGCTGATTTTTTTGGTACTACCAACAATGGAGAGTTGTACGGACTCACGGACGGTTCAATTATGCCATCTTCTAGCAATGTATTTACTTGTTTGTTTATCTCGCTCATTTGTGACTCAGCGAGCCTATATGGTTTTATATAAACCGGTGCCGAATCGGCCATCGCAATTTTTTGACTATAAAAATTATTAACAGTTAACTTGTCACCCTCAAGGTGGAAGACATCGCTATATTTTGCAATTATATCTTTCAAAGATTGTCTTGCTGACGGATCTATTGATTCTATTTTTAAATCTTGCAAAACTTTATGTACTCGCTCTTTGTTTTTATCAGCTATTTTGTTGAAACTATATATCTTGTACTTCGACAACGGTTTAGTTTCTAATTTTAACTGATTCAAAACTACATCTTTGTCAGTAGTATTTAATAATTTCACGTGTTTTATTCCCACGGCTGGTATCACACTATTTCCTATGAAAATTCCAGGACTTATTTCCTGATTTAAAACGATGCTTTCCTCATCGGTACATATATTAACTGGTGCTATTAGTTCTGATCGCGCTGGTATACAGATTTCAGTTTTATAAACGCGTTTAGGGGTTATCGGTAGAATAACTTCTTCATTATCTATATTGAAAGACGTTGTATAAGTTTCGAAATCAATTTTACATCCATATTTTTCTAAAATATCCCTACCAATAATTCCATTAGTATTAATTGGAAAATTATCTTCAACTATGTGAAATTTGTGTATAATACTTTTGTTATCTAATTTTAGAGTTAATCTTGCAGTACCAAGACTTTCTATAGTACCTGCAGTAATACCACTCAGTGATGATATATCACGTACATCTATATTATCTATATTATCTTGTTTGCAAATTGAAATATCGGCTCCAGTGTCTATTAAAAATTTGAGCTCTTTATTAATTGTGTTACAATTAATTGCTATATAATTATCTGTATTGTTTGAAATTTTGAAACATTTTTGCCCTTCTGGATAACAAACTTTGTTATCCGGGTTTGTTAGTTTCCCTGATTATTTCTATTGTTGCCAGATCTATTCGAGAAGCTGTTTCTATTGTTATTATTAAATGGATTATTACTTCTTGCTGCACTACTTCTATTTGCACCATTGTTATTATTTCTATGTCTATCAGGGTTATTGTTATTATTGTTATTTCCGTATCCATTACGATTGTAATAGTTTGTTTCAGCATGATTAAAATTATTATTATGGTTATTATAATTTCTATTATTATTTTGATTATAATACCCTTGATTTCTGTACCCTGTGTAATTTCTATTATTTCTCTGTGAATTGTAGTTATTAATGCGTTCATTTTCACGCCTGTTTATTCTGAAAATGCTATTATTATTATTATCTATTTGTAACGATCTCTCTATAGTTACACATTTTTCTACTGCTTCGCTAAGCGTTTTGGGACTACTTGCCACTAATACGTTTTGGTATTCTATATTAACACCTTTTGTAAATACATTTAACGCCATATTTTCGCTCATTTTATAAATCGCGTTTTTAGTCTCTGTTGACGGATTTTCTATCGCTTTTATTTCAAAACTACTCAATTGCTCTGACAGTAATGCAACTTTTTCCCTGTAAGCTAAAATACTCATGTTTCCTTGTTTCATTGTGCCTAACTCATTTAAGACTTGTTGCAAAGTTCTAGGGTTTGGGTACGCATCAATTAACAACTTCTTCAACTCCGCAAACGTAGTTGGTCTGTTGGAACGCCCTAAGACACCTCGGACATGCGCAGCTAGTTTGAAGTTATAGACGTACTTAATGAATATCTCTCGGTCTTCTGTTCTCAAAATATCATGTAACAATTCTGTTTGCACTATAAAATCTTCCAACACCTCATATGAACCCTTAAAAACATGTAGGTTTTTACCTACGACATTTATGTCAAAATGTGCCATATTGACAATTTTTTCTTTAAGTGTATCTCTTGGTAATTCTTTAGTTTCTTTTATGACCATACAATTGATCAATTTCTCAACCTTTGTGTATAATTCTCTAAATTTTAATATAACTGACTTAGTCTCTTTTTCTTCAAATATAATACCCTCTACTTCTTCTTTAATATGCGACAAGCGCGATAATTTTTCTAATTTATACGCAGAGGTGTAAATTCTGTCTTTACTCTTTTTTAAATTTTTCTCTAGTTTATCTAATTCAATACAATATTCGTGTACTATTTCCATTTAAAATTTAATATATATAATTTAAATTTTATTTTTAGATTTTAAAATGCTGGCAACTCTTTTTAATTTATTTTTCTAACATTTTATATTTCTTTGTGAAATTCTTATTTCATTTCTATTTCTTTTAGTGTTTTTTTTTTTTATTTTAAATTCTCATGTTTATAAATTTTTGTTCTTTTTCATCATAAAAGTGATAATAAATTTGTTTAATTTGTGCAAAAAAAAATTTTTGTGCTTCTTGCATTTAAAAGAAAATTTAAAAATAATGTAAAAATGTTTTTTTATTTGTGTTTGGGGCCTTCATTTATTGGAGTGGCCATTTATTTCGGTGCTTCTTTTTGGCTGCCAGTTGGGATGTATTCTTCCATATGCCTGGTTTATTGGTGCCATGTAGGGTTCGTGCGCAATATCTGATCTACCTCTTCTTTGTTTGCTGGCACGTACTCCTCGACAGGTATGATATTTTTCTTTTGTTCGTTGGGCAGGATCGCCATGTAATGTGTGGATGTATATTTAATAGGTTATTCAGGGGTTTTTTAAATAAGACCTGCCTATTAAGGTGCCGGCGCTTAAGAACGCCACTGGCCTAAATATATTTAAGGCAGTTGGATGCCTGTTTAGAAAGAAGCAGTTTAATGCTCCAAGAGATAAAGCCGATTTTAAGGCTAAATAATGATTGATTTATTTTCTAAAAATTTGTTCCTTATATACTAAAATAACAGTACCTTAAAACTACAAAAATTCCTTATTTAATAATATAATTTGTGGTATACACTAACAATGTAATGTATAATAAAAGTAGCAAAAGTTGTTGTGTAAAATAACAATTAAAATAAGGTATACTAGTTGTTGTATTTTTACATTACAGGAATTTGCTTAATTTTAGCATAGCATTGTTGTTGTGTATTGTTAATAAAGGAATTTACTTAAAACTAAGGTTACGAGGGCAGTTCTAAAATTACAAATATAATAATCAAAGTAAGATTCACTACACTAGTTTTCATTGAGAAGAAATTGTTGCTGAACAATATATTACAGAGAATTTATTTTCATTTTGTGTGCTACTAAAAAATTTTACTAGTTGTCAAGTACAAAATTTTTTTTAGAAAACTGGAAATTTATTTGTTATCAGGTAAATATTTTTCTAGTTTTCCCATAAAATTATGGAATATGAGCGGAATTTTTACAAAAAATATTTTTTTTAAACACTGTGTATGTATGTATGTATGTACATATGTATGTATATCAGTTGGGAAAAGATTCCATTTCAAGTTTATATTTTACTCCCACGACAGATTAAATTACATTATCACTCTTATCATCATATCACTCTTATGATTTCTTAAAAAAAACACACTTATTGTTAAGGAAATTCAAGAGTTTTTTATTTAATGTGAAGTACAATCGATACAATTAAATTCTAAATAAAACGTCATTCAAATGGCCTCCGTGATTTTTTCTGCAGGAACGAATTCGATGAACCCAATTTTCGACCACTTTTTCCACTAAATCAAGTCGTATGTCATGAATGGCACGTTCAATATTGACTTCTACAGCTTGAAGAGAGCCTGGTTTATTTCGAAAGACCAATGACTTCAAATAACTTCACAAAAAATAGTCTAATGGTGTTAAATCACGTCTTCTTGGAGGCCATTCAATATCACAGTTTCTTGAAATAATCGAATCTCCAAACTTCTCTCGCAATAATTCAATTGTTGCATTTGCTGCGTGGCACGTAGCCCCGTCTTTTTGGAACCAAATGTTGTCAAGATCAACTTCTTCCAATTTCGGTCATAAAAAGTTGGTTATCACCGATCTATAACGCCAGGTTATGGTTTGAGACAGTTCCAATTGTTGAGAACGTGTTGGAATCGATAAATTGCGGTCTTTAGCAACACTTGCCTGAACGGCAGCAATAGTTGTATTACTTCAAGCGGTTCTTTGGCTTATTTTCACTTGAACATTATGTAAAGAAAATGTAAGCTCAAAATTTTCAAGAATTCGACGAATAGCGAGCACACGATTGAACGATTATTACGATTATGGCAAAAGCGCACGAAAAGTTGCAATTGGAGAACGATTATTTTGATAATAAAACTGAATAATTTGTAAACGTTGTTCTTGCGTATATCTCTCCATGATGAAATTGTAAACACTACTGAATACAATGAAAAACAAATGACAGATTACAAATGGCCGAAACGTCGCTTCAAAATCATATCGTCCCTATTGGAAAAGCTTATACAAAATAAATAGGGGCGGTATTCAGTGTTTTGTGCAAATGGTCTTACGAATGTGCAAATGCAAAATATCGTAGCTTTTTTAATAAATATTTGTGGCAACTCTGTACTCGTATATGTATATTCTTACTCCGGGGGTTCGTTTTGTCACCTTGGTGATATCCACACCTAGGTGCTGCGCCTTCTGGGGAAGGGGGATAATTGTCTTTTCCACACATTACTTTTTGTCAATTACCCATAAAACTTATATTTTACTACCCAATCTCTGAAACAACAGAGCAAGGGATGTACATTTAAAGTAGAAAAAGGAAATTTGTAATTTATGTTAGTGCGGTACAAGGTGAAAGGGCATTGCGCGTAAGGTCTCCCTTAAGACTAATAGAAAAATAATCCATAGATGTACTCTTTCGAGGTCTGATCACTAACCTAAACTGGTACCAGGGGAGCCGGTGAGCCTTAAGGGAAATTATCTAGCGGGGGGTAGAGAGTGTTGTCCTATATTAGACAAAGATTTGCGGTGTGAGTTTGCGAGATGCATATCTGTTCTCTTAGGGATGGATATGCTATTGGCATACTCCTTCTCCTTGAGAATGGATAAATTTGTAGTGACCGGTTATTGGTGAGGTCTCCTTCTGGAGTCCACGTGGTGGGTGTGATTCTTACCAAAAGCTGGGATAAGTATTGGTTTAAGGACTGATGCTCGAGCAGTGCTAGTGGCTGGGTGGACTTCGGTCTATCAATGTTAAGCCTCTAGGTGATGTTGCAAAACAACAGATAAAAGAGGTTAGATAGCTCGAACACTTAAGGCATGGGGGGTGGACCATGCGTAAGAAGTTTTCATCTGATGTAACCCTTGTCACACTTGTGTGCCCTCGAAGTAACTCAGGGGTGCTTGTGAACACATATATTCGTCGGTTAGCAGAAACATCGGCGAAGTAAAACAATTAATAAAATGCCTGCTAATACATCTTTCTGAGTTCTTTGAGCGCTTTGGGCTGAAGCCGTAATGGCAGTTTCCCATATTAATATGTAACACATCTATCCCCTCGTACGTGCGACTTAACGCCCCTGGTTTACTTCTTATGGGACTAGGTTAAGCCATTGGGTTATGCGGAAATACCAGCAACTCTTGAAGTATTAGAACCCTGTATTCAAGGTACCATTGACGCCACATGCATAGATTTAAAAGTAGTAAAAAATTTGACTGATCGAATAGAACATGCAAATTGTAGCTGAACCAATTTTCACAATTCCTTTTTTTATTTTTTTTAATACGTTTACTTGCTGTTTGATACTATTTATTTAAAATCGAACACCTCGCCGCTCCCCTACAAGAAAAAAAAATTTTACTATCGCATAAGTCCTCTATTTATGGAACGAACTTAAAAATTCTTGTTCTTTTGTTTGAAATGGTTTCATCGGTCCAATGACTTTCTATTTAAATTTGGAATCGAAGGCCTACTGAAATAAACAGCAATCGTACTCTTTCGGTCGAAATCGGTCCATAAATGGTCGTGCTCCGCTATAATCAATATTTAGAGGGGTCAGCTTGCTTGGAATTGGCAGATATATGTATGTATGTACGTCCGATGTCGGTAGGCCACTTTTTAATCACAAACGATAACAATAATAAATGCGTACACGCATACACATTCTTAAATATATGTATGTATGTAATACCGAAAATACTAGTTTCAAATATTGGACACAATATAATCGAAATTAAGTATTAGACACAATTGTCGAAACCAAGATTTCAAATAGAGCTTATCAAATGTTATTTCAGAAAAACGGACGTAAATGAATTTTATTAAAAAAATATATTTCACTCTAAATGAAGTACGTCATCTTTTAACAAAATAAGAAGATAGTGGGAAATAACAAACAAAATAATGAAATTTTGCTAATTTATATGCATATATGTTTGTATGTACATACTTGTGTAGAAATATCTTGTGGATTGTTTGTTTATTTTTTTCTTCCCATTTTTATTTTAATCATAACAAAAATAAAAATTCCTTAAGTATCAGACATACATACATACGTATCATACGATTTAAAAAATAAATTAATATAACAAACACACATTTTTTATAAACATGTATAAAATATTTCTAGAAATGGTGACCCAATACCATGTGAGCTAGAAGGGGGCGTGAAAAGCAATAACAAATAATAATGGACAGGCCTTTAAAATACAAAAGAAAAACAAGTACCTCAACACTGTCCAGCAAACATTTTGTGCCGACTTGTCTGATGATATCAAAAATGCAAACCAAAAATTATACCCTACAAGAAATTGCTGATGGAAACTAACACACACAAAACTTATTTACTAACACTCTTGCAGCTATGACTATCCCTGTAGTAAACTCGGGGCCAATTGTCTCCAAGTCACCACTTTTGTCTACTTGTTTGGTGACTTCTTACTGGGCTAATTGTTGACAGGTCACCAATTTCACGACTAGTGCTGACTTCTTGATGACATTGTCAATGATACGTCTACACTTTTTAGTTTGTTTTAACAGCTAGACTAAAATTATATAAATGTACTAGTAACATTCTGGTTTGAATGTCTCCACTTGGTCCCATTAGAACTACGTAATCACTACCTAATCAACACTCTTAATGGTACTAGTATATTTTCAATGACAATCACATGCTAAATGTCTATAGCACGAAGCATTGTATGGGGGGTAATAGAGAGTAGTACTGGTGACAAAGTCAAAAGCGAGACAGTATAATTTCACTAACGAAATTTCCTGCAGGGTATGTTTACATCAGTACTGATTAGTAAAATACTGTGGAGTGAGCAGAGTTCAGATATATGTTTTACTATAGTTCACGAAATCCACAAGTATAAAAGAGAAACAAAATCACACGTACACGAATGTTTACATAAGTTTTTCATATTGTCCTTAATAAAATGATAGAGAATGCTAATCTGTATACCCATCAGCAATGACTATCAGATGATGCATCAAATGACCGTCATTGTTCTTTGTAGGGTATTCGATCCAATTTCATAATACATTATCGTGATCAAGGCATTGCACTACCGTGCAGAAAATATGAGATGTCTGAAATAATAAGTTTAAACATTTTCACATAAAACCAAATTTCTGGATATGATTTGTGGTTACAATTAAATATTCATAGATCCAAGTATAAATATCATCTGATTATCTTTCGGAGCACCAAAAGAAAAATGTTCATGAAAATATTTTTCCGAGTCAGAGAATGATATATTTACCAATATATTCGTCGGTTGAGATTGGAGTATCGAAGACAACCGAAAAACGCCATGCAAAACATGCAAGAATCGAGTTGGCTGAAGTGGTTAGCGCAATATCTACAAAGTAAAATATGACATGAGCTGAGTTCGAGTCAATTAACATCCTAAATTTCTCTAATGTATCACAAGTGTGGCATTGTATTAATTGTTCTGGGACTCTTTTTTAAGTGATGAAGCACTCGTCATTAAAAATGTTCCGATAGCCGTTGATACTGTTCCGAGATAATTAACACCAAAGCGCCCTCCTTCGTCCATTAGCATAATCGTTGGCGAGGTAAGACAATGAACACAAAAACTGCTCAGACAGCATAGGTAATTTAAGGTATCAACTTAACACCAGAGGCGCTGCAACACTGCTGTAAAATTAACAAAGCGGGCAACAGCACAGTTGTAAATTAAGCACCCTTCTACTACATTTTCACGAATTATCTTCTCTACGATATACCTTTCAACCTTGTTCTGGCACAATGTATTTTGCATAAGTAGAAGTCAATCATTTTTTATGAAGTTCGAACAAATTTCTGCTACACAATTCGGAACATTTTTCAAAATCTACTCAGGCGCAAACGTCAGGTTTTCTCTTAACCGTTTATTAAATTGAACATAAAAAGTTTGCTGGGTACATACACATATACAAATGCAAAAACATATACATACATATACGTATGCATATTTGCGACACATAAATATATGGATGTATAGAAGTGTAGATATCGATATCTATATGGCTATGTCGCCATATATTAGAGTTGAGATCATGACTAGATTTTTATCCGTCTGTCTGTACGTGAAATCGATTTTCCAAAGACACTAGAAGAGCTAGAGACTTGTCTTGAACTGAAATGTAAGGATTTTTCTTAAGATGATTCGTATTGAAAATCAGCAAAAATAAAATATCAATTCTGATATTGAATTATTTATACAAATAAATGAAGATACTTATATACAAACCTTTCAGAAATAAATTTATAAATACATGAGGTGCCCGAGTATTGAATATGGAATCTTTCGATTATAATTCAACGCACGAGCCATCGTGCTACTGAGGCTTGTTAGTGTTATGTGTATATTACTTTAATAATAACTTTATGTATTTTTTCGTAAAAACCACCTTTTTGCTCAGTGATGGATGGAAAAATGTAAAATATTTTATACAGTCTGAATTTTTTGTACATATGTATTTATCGAAAAGTGTGCATGTAATTCATTCGAAATTATATGTAAGTATGTATAGTACATATGTATGTATGTATGTATGTATGTATGTATATAGATATACTCGTATGTGCATACTTATATAAGAAGGTAAATCCTGTATTATATTCAATTAATTATACATTTACGGCTTGGTGAATGGTATATAAGATTCGGCACAGCCGAATATAGTACTCTTACTTGTTTTTTTTTTTGTATTGTTGAGGTTTTAATTTAAAGACTAAAAAAAGTCACCATGTTTACACACTATCGCACAAACAAACTTGTGTGGCATTTTTATGATTTTTTTTTTCTTTGAATTAACACACATTTTAAAAAAATAAAACAAATTATTATAAAAACATTTGGAGTATATATGTACGTTGCATATTATAGATATGTATATACCCATGTATATACATATGTATATATCTATAGTATATAAAATTTTTGTTTGTATGTGTTTAATTTTTTATTATATGGCAAAATTTTAAACATGTTTAGTGTCGGACTTTGATCTTGTTTTGGTTTTTAATTTTTGTTTTTGTAAACTTAGCTTTTTTATTTCGAGAAGGTTTTTTTATTCATTAATATTTATTAACAAGTAGATAAAAATTAAAAAATTAAGAAATTTATAACTTTGTTTACATTTTTGTTAATTAGTGTTTTGTTTATTTTTGTTTTGAATTTACGGAAAATGGCAATAAAATGACTGTACACACACTCATAGTCAAAAAAAAAAAAACATTCAATGTTGTAACTGTTGTAACATATGTATGTATGTACTTACTAACTATGTTTGAAATTTCTATAAAAATATTAAAATGATCGATTATTTGATTTTGTTTAGAAAAATTAAAGGTTTTATTAAAAGAAAACGTGATAAAGATATGTTACGGAGATGAGTCCGATTCTAAAAGTTTGAAGAAGTTGTTCACTATTTACTCGCAGTAATGAAATTTGGATTCAGAGCTTCGAAATATGTATGTACATACATGTACACTCTCGATCAAATGATTAGAACCACTTGAATTTCTGTTTTTAGTAGGCCATATCTTTACACATTTTTTGTCGGAAAGAACATGTTCTCATATAATAAAACATGTATGTAGCTGTCTACAACAAAATTAAAATTTTACTACTTTTTATTTTTGTAATAATATTTTATAAATTTTTATATATTAACATACCTTCTGGGGACTGAAATGAGAAAATCTGATACTTTTTTACGTATGGTACTTTTTCACTTTTCGTAAATTTTCTCTTGAGAAATTCTCTCAATGGATTTGTGTCAAGCACGTTACCCAGATTAAAATATAGGGTACTATTTTGGAAGTAAAAGCGTGAAAAAGTACTACTTTTGGTATTTTTTTTATCATTTTCCATTGTTTAACTTAAACAAACAGTTTTTCTGGGGGATTTAAAATGAGTTAAAGCTGGTACTTTTCGCTTTTGGAACTTTTTGTTTTTTCGATAAATTTGGTATACAGACATGTAACGTGAAGGAAGTTACGGGCAAAAGCTAGATGATAATATTTTAGAAATTTTTTTTTAAATAACCAAGATTGTCAATTCAGTGCTTTTCGCACCGTTTTCACCGCTTTTTCAACTCTTAGACACAACTAATTATGAAGTTATTGTTCAGTGCTTTTTTTAACTAATTTGTGTTATTCCTGTCGGTGGCACTAAGCTCAAAATTCAAAAAGGAATTTCTTTATCTCCTTACAGTACGTTCAGTTAGAAATTTTACCAGACCTTCTGGCGTTTCCTTCCTACATAATTCTTATTTAACAAAAATATAAAAAAAAAATAACCGGACCAGAAATATATAAACAAAAAGACATAAAGTGCATTAAACTCGATAAATGCGATTATCGAAACACGTTATTAATTTTTTTATGTTTCTTAAACGAAATATTTTGTTTTTTTATTTATATGTATTGTAAAGAGAGTGCAAGATATACAATAAAAAAAATTCGCTATAGTATATTTAATCAAACATCGATATCTATGTATATTTTATTTTTGCTAATTTTCAAAACAAATCATCTTACGACAAATCCTTATACTTTTGTAAAAGATTCAAGCCTACAACTCTTCTGGTGGCTGCGGAAAAACGATTTCACGTGCTCATTCAACTTTCCTATCTTCAAGGAGACTTTATGGGTATCATAGAATATTATGAAAATTACACATGGAATGACGAACCTATAAACCCTTACCATTTTTGGTAAAGGTTACAATAAAATTAGCTTATCTCGACTTAACCTGTAAATCCTTATTGGCACAGCTACGATATATATAATCATCTCTGGTATAATTTGTTTTAAACTTTGGAAACTTGTAACTTTAGCTTTAAAATTAAATTAATTAATGTGATGTGATCACATGGCCTCAAAAATACTTTATTAGAATTGCAAATATCAGTCTACAAAAAACAAAAAAGAAATATCTACTCGTGCATATTGTTTAATTAAATATGCCCACAAAAAACATTGTATTATTCTATGCATATGTTTTTAATAGTCTCTTTTTTTATAAGGCCACTGTAGCCTTTAATTAATAACGAATTAATTATTTTATTAACGGCGTCCTCCACTTTAAGGCTTTAAAAGAATAAATGAATAAAATAAATTTTATATGGTTCATGTACAACAAATTCAAATTTGATATTATTGTTTATAATTGGCAGAAATATGGTTCTTAAAAAATTTTAAAGTAATGTACTTTTAATTAATGGAAAGAAAAATAAAAACTCTTAATTTTAGTCACATGCTAAAGTCGGTGTATTTTAGTAATAAACAAATAAGAGTGCTATATTCGGCTGTGCCGGATCTTATATACCCTTTACCAAACCGTAGCACTCAGGGGATGACCCCTACGTATGCAGTGCACTGTGCCGGAACTCAGGGAGAGCGATAGGGTAGAGAAGATAGATGTTGAAAATTTAGAAGACTTAACTCTTTCACAACTCTGCTTTGTGCGTTGTGTTAATTTTTAAGGCAGTGTTGAGGCGCCTCCGGTGTTAAGTAGACGCATTAACTTTGTAAACCTGTATTAGCAGGCATTTTATTAATTGTTTTACTTCGCCGATGTTTCTGCTAACCGACGAAGGAGGGCGATGTTGTGTACATTAGCTTGGAACAGCATCAATCGCTGTCGGAACTGTTTTTTAGTGACCAGTGCTATGCCTTCATCACTTAAATAGTCCGACAACAATTAATACAATGTCTCACTAATGTACATTAGAGAAATTAATGATGTTGATGGACTTGATCTGGCCAGGGTTTGAACCCAGGCCCCAAGTCATTGTTTGCTTAGTAGTCAACGCGCTAACCACTTCAGCCAACACCACCCTATAATTAGAATGAATTAAATATTCCATGCACCACTAAACAAAAGTAGCACAATGGTTCGTGCGTTGAATTATAATCGAAAGATTCCATATTCAATACTGGGGCACCTCATGTATTTATAAATTTATTTCTGAAAGGTTATATATATCTTTCATTTATATATAATCCAATATCAGAACCGATATTTTATTTTTGCGGATTTTCAATACGAATCATCTTAAGAAAAATCCTTACATTTCAGTTCAAGACACAAGTCTCTAGCTCTTCTAGTGTCTTTAGAAAATCGATTTCACGTACAGACAGTGGGATAGACGTACATGGCTCACTCAACTTCCCTATCTATAAGGATTCAAACCATATTTACAGGGTGTTCGCCGGGAAGGTATACTACTCGCAGTAATTCCATTCTAATCCTGGCTGTATGCGATGTGGCACCGTCTTGTTGATACCACATGTTAATCAAGCCCAAAGCATTCAGTTGTGGCGTTAAAAAGTTTTCAATCATATCACGATATCGCTCCCCATTCACAGTTACCGTTACGCCGTTCATTTTCAAAGAAGTAAGGTCCAATGATTCCTTCTGACCAAATTGCACACCAATGGATGCAAAGGTGACTGATGAATAATTTGAGGGTTTTTCATTGCCCAGAACCGACTATTCTGTTTATTCACATATCCATTCAAATGGAAATGTGCCTCGTCACTCATTATGATTTTTTAACAGTAATCGATGATTGATTTTGATAAAATGTTTTAACGATTAAAACACGTTGGTTTATCGAATATTTTTCCATAATAAATTTGCCACGAGTCTACTTCATGACTGCCAAATATGAACTGTCAAGATTAATGTTTACCAAAATGGCGGCAAAACAAAGTAGTATACCTTCCCGGCGGACACCCTGTACTATATGCACCTCATATAAATATTGTGGAAATTACATACGTAGTGACAAACCTATAAAAACCCTTATCATTTTTGGTGAAGGGTATAAAAAGGATTTAATTGTTATGGTTTGGCCTATTCATATGCTGCATTTCATTGGTAGCTAAATACCAGCTTATCAGTAGATCTTTACCACCATGATTCAAAAGTTTGAAAATCCATTTACATGCGTGATATTCTGCTCTTCTTTAGCGTCATTATTGCTAAATTATTAATTTAAATTTTCTTTAATTCAATAAAAACTGAACTTGATCAAAAATAATATTGAATTCTTAAATGACTATAGATTAAATATGTATTCGAAAACAACAACAACAAGAACAACAGGCAGTAAGACTTCAAAGGATATAAAAGTATTTCTAACCTAAAAATTTATGTGTATAATCTTTTGTTGTGGTCACAATTGGGTCGCTTCAAAGCATAATAGTTGGTTCTTTCTATTCTATTGCACTTCACTGGCATCAAACAGTTTCTAGTTTTCAAAGTAAAATATTTTGTAGCTCCGTGAATAGTAGAAACAATTTCAGAAATTATAATTTCGACAGATTATTTTGAGAAAGTCATATTTGTCATTCCAGATAACTTAGTGGCACTTTCACTTTCCACTTGCCATAGATCGCTGTATACGATTGACGGAATTATAGTGCCAAATCACTAACAATTTGTATTCTTATCTTTATTGATTGTTTTTCAATTTTAATTTTGCAAATTGTGTGTATACTTGAATATTGAATAACAAATAAAAATATAATCACTATTTCAATCTAACCTAATGTTTGATTACGAAAAACGAAAAATATAGTTTAGTCATTCTTGAACAACAAAAACAATTTAATTAAAATATTCATTTGTAATTTAAAAATTAATGAAATAAAATATTAAGTTTAATTTGTGGTAATATTGTTAGATGTCGTCAAGTGCAGATACATATTTAAAAAAACATACATACATATATTTTCGATATCTAATCATATGTTTTTTTCCTTTTTTGTTACTTTTTGTCAATTTAATTATCAAATAACCTACAAACATAAACACGAGTTTTAATAAATATCATCAAGTTGTTGTTTTAAGAATCGCTTATTATTTAGAACATTTTCAAGGAAAATAAAATATTAGCCACATTTGCGTTATTTTTAACGTGACTTTACTAAAATGGTAATTTTGGTTACAACCACAACAAAACAAAAAAAATCAATACACGACGAACTGACGGAATGTTTCAAATTTTTCATGACTAAAAACATCAATACATTTTAATGGACAAGGCCATTGTACTCAAATGTAAGCGCGTTCAGTGGTGTGGGTCAGAATGACTGCTTGCATTATAAAAATGTAATCATAAATGTTTTATTAATAAAAGCCAGCGATGGTAAACTGAATTTTTTTATTATTATTAATAAATGAGCTATTACCCAAAAAATTTAGTCCCTCAAGTGCATTGAGACCGCAAAACAAGAATGAAATAAGTTCTCACACTGTTATATTATGTACGATTTTGTGGCTGAAGGACCTTCAATGCAGTGTTTGGAAAGCATCGTCGTTTCAGGAAATTCAATAGTGGAGAAAATCTGTAATGCTATTCCGGGAGCCTTTAGTTAGCAGTGTCAAATTTATCTTTTGGTTTACAACCAATGAAAAATGGACCAAAAAGGTTTTGTTAAAAACAACAATAAAATCTTTTGGTGCAATTTATAATTTTTATTTGTAGCCATTTTTAATTTTTTGGTTATTTGTTTCTTAAATAAAAATTTAACCAAAATTTAGGAAAAATTGTCCCATATTAAAAATATAAAAAATTTTACTAAAAAATACGAAAAATGGGCAAAAAAAATCGAGTTGTGTTTTTCAATACGGAACTTTGGGGCGATAGTTAAAGTTTTACATCTTGTCTAGCTTCCATTTCCATTTTAAAATTCTGCAATCGCTTAAAAATTGCAAAAGATACGGGCTGCTGAATATGGAATTTTTAGTGCAATTAAATAAGTGAACCGGAGTGTATGAATGTAAAAAAAAAATATTAAAAAAGCAAAAAGTACCAATAATACCAATTTGTTCCGGTTTAACCCGTTTAAAAGTACCATATATTTTAATCTGGATCATATGCTATCCGTCTACTAAATTTTACCATAAAGCGGTTTTCGAGTTGTATTGGAACATACATCTAAACATTCAAACTTTTATTTATTAGCTAACCCACGTTAACCAATCTATTTGCTTAGTAATTCTCAGTTATTGTTTGAGAGTTTGTCTATAATCAAATGAGTTTGAAAACTTTTCAAGCATACTAAAGATCTAAGTTTTTTTTTTTTTTTTTAATTAGGACCAGCACTCAGGGGATGACCCCTACGTATGCAGTGCACTGTGCCGGAACTCAGGGATAGGGTAGAGAAGATAGATGTTGAAAATTTAGAAGACTTAATTAACTCTTTCACAACTCTGCTTTGCGCGTTATGTTAATTTTTAAGGCAGTGTTGAGACGCCTCCGGCGTTAAGTAGACGCATTAACTTTGTTAAGCTGTATTAGCAGGCATTTTATTAATTGTTTTACTCGCCGATGTTTCTGCTAACCGACGAAGGAGGGCGATGTTGTGTACATTAGCTTCGAACTGCATCAATCGCTGTCGGAACAGTTTTTTAGTGACCAGTGCTATGCCTTCATCACTTAAATAGTCCGACAACAATTAATACAATGTCTCACTAATGTACATTAGAGAAATTAATGATGTTGTTTGACTTGCTTTGGCCAGGGTTTGAACCGAGGCATTTAAAAAAAAAATCATTAAGGTTATTGTAATTACGAAAACTCTATTGTTTTGCTGAATCGATTGTATTGTTAATGTGTGTGAATACTTGTTCTTGCCAATTTGCGTTTTACACATTTCGAATAAATTAAATTGACCCATCAAAACATTGGTAATGTGTTTCAATTACACAGCAACAAATATACTTTTCAACCACAATCTACATACCGTCCGCATTACTTTACAATAGTTACACCAACTACAGTACAGCTTGGTTATAACGTACCCGATTATAACGAATTTTAAGTTTTCCCGACTTTTTATGCAAAAGTTCTTTTTTAATAAAGCAAACTCTTTTATAACAAATCCCCGCATGTAACGAAATACTTTTTACGGTTCCCCGAAGTAAATTTCATGAATTGTTCCCCGTTTATAACGAACTCATTAAAACGTGTACCAATTGCAACATTAATTGTTAAACCAGCACAAATTTTCAGTACACACAGTAAAAACATTGAATCAGCTGACACATGGAGTTCGTTAAAACCGAGTTTTACTGTACTTGCTCTCAAACAAACAAGCCATTTATTCTCTAATTTTCACAGTTTCGCTTATAAAACAATGATGATCAAGAGTTCAGCTCCTGGCGAAACCAATTTAATTTGTTTTTTTTTTTATTTGTATGCGAGTTTGTCAAAACAATACTTAAGCCGGTAATAAATTAATTGTAGACCAGACCAGGTAGTAAAACACTTGCGGTAAGCCACAACGGCATGTGTTCAATGATCAGCAAATACTTTCAACTTTTATTATGTTTTGTGCAATCAATGGGCGCGTTCAGCAAAAAAAAAAACCTG
This sequence comes from Lypha dubia, assembly GCA_947311025.1. Classification (NCBI taxonomy): domain Eukaryota; kingdom Metazoa; phylum Arthropoda; class Insecta; order Diptera; family Tachinidae; genus Lypha; species Lypha dubia. The sequence continues at coordinate 57,751,605 of OX371264.1, forward strand.
CTACTAAACAGTTTTAGATGTAGCAGCTTTTGATTTGATTAATTTTTCTGAACGAATTGCTCACTTTTTTGTCAAAAATATCAAAAAATTTGACATTTCAATTAAAATTATTGAATTTTATTTTGTAAAAAGATTTCATAATATTTATTTGTGAATTTAAATTAATTAAAATTTAAAAATATATTATAAAATTTGATTCAAGAGTCAAACTGAACTCAAATATCGTAATTTGATGAAATGTATCGTACTTTTTCTTTGCTACCAAAAACAGTGAGCGCTCAATCAACATGTTCGCTCATCGCTCATTAATCAAAGCGTTCAGCAGATTGTTGAGCAACAGTTGTGTAGTAAACTGTGTCTGCTGAACGTACCCAATGACTTTCAAATATTGAAAGTTTTTAGTTTGTTTTTGTAACTCAATGTGGTAAGTCCAGTGACATCACCATGAGTTAAAATAATTTGTTAAGTAGAAATAGTGAAGGGTATGTTTATTGGCTTTTTATCTTATTACTTTTCTATCAAAATTCTGCTGGGTACAAAAATATTCAAATGGATTTTTGCACTTTTTTTAAATTTGAACATATAAGAGATCACAGTTTGATCCCTTTTTCTACTAGAAAATGTTATCTTTGTAAACAATTTTATTTGACCTTTTCTTTATATTTATTTTAATGTTTTATTTGAGCACTAGTTCTTTAAAACTTAATATATATATACAGTGAAACTTCAATATAACGAACTTCGTTATAACGAAAAATTCAATATAACTTATGTTTTACTGACTTCCTTGAGAAAACCTCTTTGACTACCACTAAATTCAAGTTTCCAAAAATTCCTTTCTATCGGATTTACTCATCAGGAGGGGTACATATATAAAAAATTTTAAGGCATAGAAGATGGTATTCTCGAATGGACCTAATGCACTGTCAAAAATTATGTTCACAAAATTGCATTTGTAATGAAACCAGGTTGGAGCGCAACGGTTGGATGGGATCAGAATCTATAAGCATTTTTTTTTTTTGTTTTATTTGGATGTTTGATTCTATCATCAGGAAAAATCTCAACTTTTTAAAATGACTCTCACTTCAATATTTGTTTTTGTCACACTTATGCCTACTTACATACATACATACATACATAAGTATGTGTTTTCCTTGTTGGAAGTCAGTCCTGGTATGTAACAACATTTTAAACATTTTTTTGTTCTGGAACATTTTTAACATAAATATGTTTGTTGTTGTGACTTTAAAAGTATTGTAATATAAAAATTTTCTGATAAATGCGGAAGTTTGTGTTTGCCTTTGAAATGACCTTGACTGGTTTCTATTACTGGCATAGAACAAAATTGATGCCAAATAATGCATTAAATAGTAGAAAATTTAATTTGAAAATGAAATTAGTTATGGATGTTAAAACGTACATATGTATGTATGTATGTACATATATACACGTGTAAATATTTTTGTGAATCGAAATATTTAGCAAATAATCAAGTTTTATAGACTTATTTTAAATGACAGATATGTACGTGATCGAAGAACAAATAATTTACTATTTTAATAGAATAGTGATGTATTGTGCATTCATGAAATCATTTAAAATCGACCTGAGGTTTCAGTGAATGCAGTGTTGCCAGTTAAAAATTTTATACGTACCTATAAAAATAGTGATTTATTAATTTTTATTTCGATTTGCCAGAGAAAGGTTTATAAATTATTTAAATTTATTTTGAAAAACATTTAATACTAGAACCTTGTGGTGCATTATTTCACAAAGGTACGATAGTTTTGATTAAATGGATCTTTTCACAACGATTACATCCAGAAAACAAATTACAGTTTGGTGATATAAGGTTTTCCAATAAGAGTGATAGGATTTCTTAAAAAAAACACACTTATTTGTAAGGAAATTCAAGAGCTTTTTTATTTAATGTGAAGTACAATCGATATAATTAAGTTCTAAATAAAACGTCATTCAAATGGCCTCCACGACGAATTCGATGAACCAAATTTTCGAGCACGTTTTCCACTAAATCAAGTCGTATGTCATGCATGAATGGCACGTTCAATATTGACTTGTAAAGCTTGAAGAGAGTGTGGTTTATTTCGAAAGGCCAATGACTTCAAATAACTTCACAAGAAATAGTCTAATGGTGTTAAATCACGCCTTTTTGGAGGCCATTCCATATCACATTTTCCTGAAATATTCGAATCTCCAAACTTTTCTCGCAATTATTCAATTGTTGCATTTGCAAATCAGCAAATTCACGACGTTTGCGGTGGTCCAATGGCTTCAGTTCTTGAGTGAGAACAATTTTATACGGATGCCAAACCCAAATCCTTTCTCAAAATCGGCCAGTTGTGGTTTGAGACATTCCCATTGTTGATAACGTTTTGGAATCGATAAATTGCGGTCTTCAGCAACACTTGCCTGAACGGCAGCAATATTTGCATTACTTCAAGCGGTTATTTGTCTTATTGTCACTTGAACATTATATAAAGAAAATGTAGGCTCAAAATTTTCAACAATTCGACGAATAGCGAGCATACTTGAACGGTTATTACGACCATAAATTGGCAAAAGTGCACGAAAAGTTGCAATTGGAGAACGATTATTTTGATAATAAAACTGAATAATTTGTAAACCTTGTTCTTGCGTATATCTCTGCATAATAAAATTGTAAACTCTACTGAATACAATGAAAAACAAATGACAGATGATGACATATTACAAATGGCCGAAACGTCACTTCAAAATCATATCATCCCTATTGGGAAACCTTTTATTTTTGGGCCGGTAAAATCATTAGTAGCCATACATATAGAATACAAAGATCGACACAATTATTAAATAGAAAAATATATTTGAGGAAAGATAATTTGACCATCAATGCGTTATTGTAGGAATAGAGACTAAATTGCTGTGAACTGAAAAATATATTATTTTTACTACGAGCGGCACAATATTATTGTGTTTAGGTTTTCAAACATCTAATAGCGGACAGCAAAAGTCATTTACTTAAATGTAAGTAAAAAAATTTTCTTCAAAATGGCTTAAAAAAGTTTTTAAATTTAATTAAAATTTAGACAATTTTATTTAAATCAAACTGCACCACTACACAGTTTTTAGTCCTCATATAAAAGTTTTTAGTAAATATTTCCTTTGTATTTCCTAACATCAAGTAAATTTTTACAGAATTTTTTTAAAAAACGGCATTGGCACCATACGACAACCATTTCAAATTAAAATTTTTTAGTGTAATTTCAGCATTTAGTTTCGGACATTATATCGATGATTTTATCTCGAAAAATAAAGCTAATTTCGAGCACATATGAGTCGTTTATTTTGAAAGTGGCATAAGTCACTTTTTTGTTGATTGCAAACTGTTTATAAATGAAAAGATACCGTTCAATTTCATTTAGTGTTGTTATTAATTCGATTTTTTTTTAAAAAAGACTTATGCCACTTTCAAAATAAACGGCTCATATATGAAAATTAATTTTTTTGTTATTTCAATTTAAGCTCTGCGCCTTAAAAATAACAACCGGCAAGATGCAATACAATATTAGAAAAAAATATGCAAAAATATTGTGTCTTGTTGCATCTCTTGACGTTTCTCAGTTTTCTGCATAGTCAGTATTTATTTTAAGTTCAACAAAAAGAATTTTTTTACGATTGACTGACTGCAGTTAAGTTGAGCTTCCGCTCAGACATAAGCAAAACGAAAAATTTAAATAAAAATAAACTGCAAAAAAAAAAAAAAAGAAAAATAAACACGAATTTTAAATGCTTTCGTTATTCAAATCAAAAGCAGCTACGTTTTAGTTGAATATTTAAAATGGCAGCGCAGATCAGAGTTGGAAATGTGAGCAACATTGTTCTCTAAGTCCTCCGAATTTACGAGGAAGAAAATGTTGTTTTTCAAGTCCAATTATTCACGAACTAAATTTTTAGTACTCATGCACATGAGTAAAAAAATATTTCATCAGGATCACGAACACTCTCGCCCCTACGAAAAAACATTCCTTGAGTGCTGCTCCTACAAAAATAAATTACAGGAAATTACTGGTATTCCAGAATTGGAAATATAAGAGAGTTTTTTGGAAATTTCCCTCGCTAAAAAACTCGTGGAAAATTCTAGTATTTAAACATATACTTTTTTCGAAACAAGAGTTATAAAAATGTTCGATATTCTACATATCGTCAGCTTATTATTGGTTTGGCGCATATGCCACAAACTTGGAATGGAGAAAAACGACATAGAAGGTTTATATAAAGTTTTCTCAAAATATACCCGATAGATTTTTTTATATTTTCACCACTGCTACCGGCATATGTTCTGATCAAAAATGTAAATTTTTATGAACTTTCATGCATGTAGTCCAAAGTTAGTACCATGTTTCTGAAAATCTTGTTTTGTTCTGCATATAAAACTTTTTTTCAAACGTTGCTTTTTTTGCCGCATATCCATAGAAACAGATATATAATTTTTAGTAGAAACGAAGAATGAGGGTGTATATCAATGGAAAAGATATTAATAATGAAAAAAAACATCTAGGTGAGGAAATTTGGTATTTTATTTCTTTCAGAATTTGATCGGCAGTAATGGGAATCGATAGTGGGAAAACTTGATATTTGAGCACGCACATCGGACAAATTATCGTCTGGAGTAACGCGCTTAACATATTTACCCTTTTTCTTGCAAGTGGGACTTTCACTTTAGCGTCATTTAAATGTTCGAAGCAATAATATATTCGTTTTTGATATATGCAAAGCGTATTTAAAAAAAAATTTTGACACACACCGTATGTAAAAGTATCCTTTTCGAAATAATATAAAAACGAGAATTGCTTCAGGGGTGAATTTGCTCTGCGACGTTTTACTGGATGTCGTGTAACAAATTTAAAGTAGTATTTGGTTTTTTCATCGTCACTCATATTCCAAAATGATTGATGGATCTGCATGCGGTCATCATGGGAGAAAATATTCATACATTTTAGGAAGCAATTATTGCATGGGGATTTCATAACTCTTCCTGGTACTTCTTTTTTTATTTATGGAAACGTAAGGTTTGCCAGATTCTCTCGTAGACGCTTTCTTAATTTTTTGTGTACTTTGTAGTAAATAGTGCAAAACAAAACACAGAAAAAAATAAAAATTGATTTCAATTAAAAAATTTGTGATATCAATTAAAAATTTAATTAAATTTGCACTAGTAAACAAATTAATAGTATCAATTAAATTTGTATACATTTATTAACTAAAATTATTTATTACAATTAAAAATTTAATTAAATAAATTAGATATTTAATCAAATTTTTTTATATTTTTAATTAAAGGGTTAATTGAAAAAAAAAATTAAATATTTTTTTCTGTAAACTTAAATAAATTTGTTTACATTTTATATGAAAAATATGCTGCATACGCCAAATAGTGACTTGTAAAGCAAACCAATACTCAGTAGACGGACGTTAAACTTGTGGATATGAGCCAAAGTCAATGCTTGATATTTCAAAAACCATAGACAATTTCGTGAAACAGATTTTGGATTCAGAAAGAGGACATCTAAAATATATATACATATATATCCCGTACCTAACTCAATTTTTTTTAAAAATGGTCGGTGCGCCAATCCAATAATAAGCTGACGATATCTTTGTATCTGTGAATAGTCACACGGTTAATAAAAGCAAAGTTCTTCTGACATAAAGTGCCATTCACATACATACATACATTGTATGTATACGTAACGCTGGCTGTTTTCAGAGATTTTATACTTAAGCCTACTTCGTAACGCTTTTTACACTATTTTCAGTGCAAAATTTCCCAACCTATCATAGAATTCGGTTGCTAAAACTACAACTTTCATGTAGTACCACTGTATTTTTAGTTATGGCCATTAAACTAATAGTTCCAACAGCCGATTAAATTGGTCGGGATTATTTACGCTAATTTTTATTCTGGAACACAGTTTAATTAATATAATTAATACTTAATTAAATGAAATTGTTTTACTTACTCATTTGAATTTAAAATATAATTTTGTCCATTATTAATGTTGAACATAGACTTTTATGTTTGTAACGCATCGCCTTAGACATCCCAAGCACATTAATATTTTATAATTGAAAAATATTGAGTAAGAACTTAACTAAAATTTACTAAAATTGCTTATGCATAAAGAATAATCGCTACTCGCCATTTCGAGTGTAGTATAACACGATAAATTCAATTCCCGAACATGTCTGTGAAGATAAATATGCCGAGTTAAATATGTTTTACGTAAGAGCTTGCGTCATGACATATTTAACTCAAAAGTTAAATATATTTAGTCGGTACATTGCCAAAATAGCTCTACGGAACTTTTTGGTTTATATCTTTGCTAGTTGATATAAATGTATCTTAACTAATGGTGTTTTCTTTTCTGAACAAAAATGTTGACCTTTCAATGTGTAACACTTTTTACAGCTTGCACCTACCTTTAAAAAGTGGTACATTTTTTATTGCCACAATGGTACAAAATATTTGAGGCTTAACATTTCTTAACATTAATTAATTAATTATCGTTTTAATTATAAGTTTTTTCGCTTAAGTAAGTAGAACGACAAAAATACAAGTTCTTACTTGTATAAAAATATACTAAACAAAGCTGTAAAAAGGGCAGTATATCACCCCGACTTGATAGTAGAGGGCAAAATATGTTGCATATTTTGCCATTTATTGGTGCAACATAATTAGAAAGGAACGAAATCGCTTTTAAATATGTTACATATTTTTTAGAATGGATCACGAAAATTAAAGAATGTAGCATAAATGCAACACTTTTTTCAGAAAAGAAAACGCCATAAGATAATTTTGTATGTTCTTTACGGGAATTCGGCCATTTATGGGCATATTTTTGTTTATCACTCATTTGAACCAATTAGAAATTAAGTCAAGGATCCATACTTATTGACTATGTAAGTCCGATTTCTCAATTGTGTTCGAGAATTATTCTATAAAATTTTAAAAATTAAAATTGTGTAAATTTTGATTAGCTCTACAGGAATTTGGCCATTTGTGGGCACATTTTTGTTTGTCACTCATTTGGACCAATGGGAAATTAAAGCCAAGGGTCCATACTTATAGACTACGTAAGTCCGATTTCTCAGGCAGGCTTTTCTGCAACACCTGAATGCTATAATTTAAAAAATTATTTCCTTGTAATTTATTTACCAAAAGTACAACAGATGTGTTGTGAACATTCGTATCATTTGCACACAATCAATAAAAATATATATGTATATACATATACTTATGTATGTCATACAAATATTGTCTTTAAGCCATTGTAAATTTATAAAACCAGTTAAATTGTATCGCCTTTTTAAAAATGTATTATCATTTACTTATAAAGAGTATATAGTAGACAATACAAACAGGTATTTAAACGAAAGCATTCTTATAAAACAATTAAAAGATAAAACAATATTGGTCATTGACATATTTTACTTTTGTATTTATATGAAGCATAAATAAAACACTGGTTACGTATCAATCACTCTTTAATATGAGTATTAAATAAATTACAATTGTAAATACTTTTGCAAATTAAGAAATCTAAATAATGTATTAAGTAATAAAATATACATTTTACAGAATTTTCTAAAGATATTATTACACAATTTTGCTATCAGATTAGACTTGGTCAACAAACAAACCAATACGAAAACTGTTCATTTAAATGTTGGACAATTTCCCTTATAATTTCAATGTCTCTACTCTACTATAAAATAAAAAAAAAAAATGATTAAAAACTATGTTTGCTATTCAACAATGAGCTGCTACCTTTATACAAAAAAAAAAATATTATACTTTTGCTACTGTAAAAGATCATAAAAGTAGATTTGGCAAAAATTACCTTTCAAAAATAGATAAACTTTATTCAGAAAAAAAAAACTTTATTAAAAAAGAAATGAACTTTTTTTCGAAAATCTGCTCCAAAACGTGTCTACTCGTATACAAGTTTTTTTTTAAATGCATTGTTGTTGTGGTAACATATCTGCTGTTGTCGGCAGCTCTTTATTATAATTATAAAATTATTAATTATATAAATCTAATGCACATATTTTGAGTGTCCTTTCTCCCACCTAACGGAATATGGAGAAACCTTGTCACCTCAGGTGATCGTAGCTAAAGGTCTATTGCACTGAGGGATATAGACCTATTAGGGTAATTAAACCAAAACCAAAATAAAAATTCTGAAAGATAGGTGTTACCTCTTAATTGTGAATAAAATAAGATTGGATTTTTATGAAATATGGCTAATTTTATTTGTAACACATACAGGTAACAAAATTTAACAATAAAATTTAAAATTTTCTTCATGTTACATTTTTCATAATTTTTTTGAAAAAAAAATATGTACTATTTTTAAATTTTCTTGTAAAAAAATGGATTTTTCAAAAATTTTATAAACTACTAGCTGATCCCGGTGTACTTCGCTACCCCCCTCGTTATAAAATAAAATTAAAAGTATTTATATATCCTATTGTGAAAATTTAATGACCATCGGTCCAATAGTTAAGACTATATTAAAATTTTTTATTTTCCTATAAAGGGGCGTGGTCCCACTCACTTTTCTCCTAGTACGTATTCCTAATTATGTCAATACTATATGTACCAAATATCATCGGCGTAGGTCAAAAAATGCCCAAAATATGGCGATTTCAATTTTTGGGTTATATGGGAGCTGCCACGCCCACTTGTCCGATAACGCCCATTTTTGTCCTGATTACTCACATTAGTAACATATGAACTATTGCAATGTTTCAAAACTCTTGCTATCACAATAGTCAAGATATATGATGTTATTCAATTTATGTGGGAGGGGCTACGCCCACTTGAAATATTAAAAGCCTAAAACCATCCTCTATAAATTCCCTTTTGAATGACACCAGTTTGGGTCAAATCGGTTGGATAGTTTCCGAGTCTATAGCGAACATGGGTACAAACATTTTTTGTATTTTATATATATAGATATATAGATGAGCATTGGTAAAAACAGTTTTATATCATCATTTTAAGGTTATTTTCTTCTCGATTTTTGTGTATTATTTTTATGCAATTCAAAATATATATAAAAATGTATTGCTGTTCGTTTGTCTCGGTAAAACTCAAGAACGGCTGGACCGATTTGGCTAATTTTGGTCTTGAATTATTTGTGGAAGTCTAGAGAAGTACTTTTGGTACTTTTTTTATTTTTGGTACTTTTTTTAATGGATTTTGATGAAATTTGATAGGGTACTTTTTAAGTATTAAATAGGCGTAAAATTTGTACTTTTGGTAGGTTTTGTTTTTATTAGGTTTTTTACATTAACTTACAGCGTACTTTCTTGGAAAATAATAAAAAACATCTGTCACTTTTGGTACTGTTATAACGTTTTATTAAAAAAAAGTAAAATTGTTTTTACAATAACGTACATACATTAATATTGTATACTTTCTTGGGTGTAATATAAGAAAAAGCAGGTACTTTTGGTGCGTTTTGCTTTTAGTGCTCTTTTCTTTTTTCATTAACATGTAGCGTGAAAGAAGTCATGGGTTAAATCTAGTTCAAAATAAAAACTAGTTCTCGAGTTATTACAAATTTTTCTAAATTGCGGTAAATCTCGAGAACCAGGGTCTATTCAAAAAAACTTATTTATAGGCATTAGAGCTGAGAACCATATTATATTCAAATTGACTAGAAACACAATCGTGTTTACCTGTATTATCACTATGTGAAAAACGGAATTAGTGAGAGACAAAAAATTAATATTTTGTACTCTTTAGTACCAAGCGATTATCTTACAAAATAGCGGGTAACAACTATATTTATAATTTTTTTATGTAACTGTAACTAAGTCCTAGGCAATATAATTAATATAAAAATATATTTTAAAATGAAAACAACTTATTTGCTCTCTCCTCTTTACCTAATCTTGCAGCAAAGGACCAGTTTTCATGCTAATTGATACCAATTGGTTGCGTACAGGATTGGACCTATTATTTATAAAAGAAGGACGAAACCCCTATGAAAATAATTTTAAAATTTGATACATAAATCAGTCGATAGTTTCAAGCTTGAACTGATTACAAATAAGTAGTTGGCTCTTTAACCTATAAATACCTATTTACATACATACATTCACATTTGAAAATGAAAATCTTCTTTTTATTTTCCTAATGATATTTGAGCAACATCTTCTTATTGTTCATAAGTGGCTATCTGGCGATATTGCCAGTTTATCACCTGGAAGAATCTTGTATTGTATTGCTTAAGAGCAGGGCTGTCAGTTTGGTATGATCAGACCAAAATACGATTATTGACGCAACAGTAGTTTTCATTCGGGCAATGCGTTTGGCAATACATGAAAAGTATTTCTATGTTTGCTGGGACATATAAGTACTCAAATATGTAGACATTACTGATGTTACGAATACTCGTATTCGTATTCGATTATTCGACTATTCACCTATTTCAAGATATTCGTATTCGCCAAATTCAAGCGAACATTTGTCGAATAATTTGCACATACATTTAGCATTTAAAAGTTAAGGTCTTATATGTTCATATCCTATTAAGTTAGTAATCAGTAAAGGAATGTTGAACTTTAAAAATTAAGGAATTAAAATTTAATATGCGAAAGCCCACCGACACATGTGGCTGTCTTCGCGAATACAAAAAATTTATATTCGTAACGTCACTAGACATACATATGTACATATGTATGTATTGATGAATGTTAATATAGGTATATATGTATGTATTAATTTAACTAAATTTGAAAAGTATAATATGTATTACATAAGTACATTGGGGGCATAACCAATTTTTTGGCATAGTACCATGAGGTCAACCATGTCCTAGTAACCACGAAAATCGTAATCTTTAGTAATTTTTCTCAAAAAAGTTCACGCACCAATTGGTTTTTCTAAACAGTTATTATATTGAATATTCATAATTTTATACGGTGTTTTTTATTAATTTTGAATTTTTTGTCGTTAAAAAAGGTAAAATATACGTTTTGGTTTGCGGAAAAATCTCTTACCATCTCTAAATATTAACGAAATTTTATACTTAAGTTATTTTTTGTTTTAAATAAACATATTATTTTTCTTAACCAAAAAGAAAATTAAAAATGTTCAAAACTTCATCGCGGTTGGTGTGTGAACTTTTTTGACCTTAAATATACGTTCCCTTATAGTTTTTTATGCTCTATCGGACTGTGCTATGCCAATTTTGATATTTTAAAAAAATTTTAAAAAGTTATATCCCTAGTGTACAAATCTCAAATACAATTGAGAAATCGGACTTACGTAGTCAATAAGTATGGAACCTTGGCTTTAATTTCCCATTAGTCCAAATGAGTGACAAACAAAAATGTGCCCACAAATGGCCAAATTCCCGTAGATTTCATCAAAAGTTTACACAATTTGAATTTTTAAAATTTTATAAAAAAATTCTCAAATACAATTGAGAAATCGGACTAACGTAGTCTATAAGTATAGATCCTTGGCTTTAATTTCCCTTTAGTCGAAATTAGTGACAAACAAAAAGGTGCCCACAAATGGCCAAATTCCCGTAGATCTGAACAACATTTACACAATTTTAATCTTTAAAATTTTATAGAAAAAATCTCAAATACAATCGAGAAATCGGACTAACGTAGTCTATAAGTATGGAGCCTTGGCCTTAATTTCCTATTGGTTCAAATGAGTGACAAATAAAAATGTGCCCACAAATTGCCTAATTCCCGTAGATTTCATCAAAAATTTACACAATTTTAAGTTTTAAAATTTTATAAAAAAATTCTCAAATACAATTGAGAAATCGGACTAACGTAGTCTATAAGTATGGACCCTTGGCCTTAATTTCCCATTGGTTCAAATGAGTGACAAATAAAAAAGTGCCCACAAATGGCCAAATTCCCGTAGAGATGAACAAAATATGCACAATTTTAATCTTTAAAATTTTATAAAAAAATTCTCAAATACAATTGAGAAATCGGACTAACGTAGTCTATAAGTATAGAGCCTTGGCTTTAATTTCCCATTGGTCCAAATGAGTGACAATCATAAATGTGCCCACAAATAGCCAAATTCCCGAAGATCTGAACAACATTTACACAATTTTAATCTTTAAAATTTTATAGAAAAAATCTCAAATACAATCGAGAAATCGGACTAACGTAGTCTATAAGTATGGAGCCTTGGCCTTAATTTCCTATTGGTTCAAATGAGTGACAAATAAAAATGTGCCCACAAATGGCCTAATTCCCGTAGATTTCATCAAAAATTTACACAATTTTAAGTTTTAAAATTTTATAAAAAAATTCTCAAATACAATTGAGAAATCGGACTAACGTAGTCTATAAGTATGGAGCCTTGGCCTTAATTTCCTATTAGTCCAAATGAGTGAAAAACAAAAATGTGCCCACAAATGGCCAAATTCCCGTAGATTTCATCAAAAATTTACACAATTTGAATTTTTAAAATTTTATAAAAAAATTCTCAAATACAATTGCGAAATCGGACTTTTGTAGTCTATAAGTATGGATCCTTGGCTTTAATTTCCCTTTAGTCGAAATTAGTGACAAACAAAAAGGTGCCCACAAATGGCCAAATTCCCGTAGATTTCATCAAAAATTTACACAATTTTAAGTTTTAAAATTTTATAAAAAATTCTCAAATACAATTGCGAAATCGGACTTTTGTAGTCTATAAGTATGGATCCTTGGCTTTAATTTCCCTTTAGTCGAAATTAGTGACAAACAAAAAGGTGCCCACAAATGGCCAAATTCCCGTAGATTTCATCAAAAATTTACACAATTTTAAGTTTTAAAATTTTATAAAAAATTCTCAAATACAATTGCGAAATCGGACTTTTGTAGTCTATAAGTATGGATCCTTGGCTTTAATTTCCCTTTAGTCGAAATTAGTGACAAACAAAAAGGTGCCCACAAATGGCCAAATTCCCGTAGATCTGAACAAAATTTACACAATTTGAATTTTTAAAATTTTATAAAAAAATTCTCAAATACAATTGAGAAATCGGACTAACGTAGTCTATAAGTATGGAGCCTTGGCCTTAATTTCCCATTGGTTCAAATGAGTGACAAATAAAAATGTGCCCACAAATGGCCTAATTCCCGTAGATTTCATCAAAAATTTACACAATTTTAAGTTTTAAAATTTTATAAAAAAATTCTCAAATACAATTGAGAAATCGGACTAACGTAGTCTATAAGTATGGACCCTTGGCCTTAATTTCCCATTGGTTGATATGAGTGACAAACAAAAATGTGCCCACAAATGGCCTAATTCCCGTAGATTTCATCAAAAATTTACACAATTTTAAGTTTTAAAATTTTATAAAAGAATTCTCAAATACAATTGAGAAATCGGACTAACGCAGTCTATAAGTATGGAACCTTGGCTTTAATTTCCCATTAGTCCAAATGAGTGACAAACAAAAATGTGCCCACAAATGGCCAAATTCCCGTAGATTTCATCAAAAATTTACACAATTTTAAGTTTTAAAATTTTATAAAAAAATTCTCAAATACAATTGAGAAATCGGACTAACGTAGTCTATAAGTATGGAGCCTTGTCCTTAACTTCCCATTGGTTCAAATGATTGACAAATAAAAATGTGCCCACAAATGGCCAAATTCCCGTAGATTTCATCAAAAATTTACACAATTTGAATTTTTAAAATTTTATAAAAAAATTCTCAAATACAATTGCGAAATCGGACTTTTGTAGTCTATAAGTATGGATCCTTGGCTTTAATTTCCCTTTAGTCGAAATTAGTGACAAACAAAAAGGTGCCCACAAATGGCCAAATTCCCGTAGATTTCATCAAAAATTTACACAATTTGAATTTTTAAAATTTTATAAAAAAATTCTCAAATACAATTGAGAAATCGGACTAACGTAGTCTATAAGTATGGAGCCTTGGCCTTAATTTCCCATTGGTTCAAATGAGTGACAAATAAAAATGTGCCCACAAATGGCCTAATTCCCGTAGATTTCATCAAAAATTTACACAATTTGAATTTTTAAAATTTTATAAAAAAATTCTCAAATACAATTGCGAAATCGGACTTTTGTAGTCTATAAGTATGGATCCTTGGCTTTAATTTCCCTTTAGTCGAAATTAGTGACAAACAAAAATGTGCCCACAAATGGCCTAATTCCCGTAGATTTCATCAAAAATTTACACAATTTTAAGTTTTAAAATTTTATAAAAGAATTCTCAAATACAATTGAGAAATCGGACTAACGCAGTCTATAAGTATGGAACCTTGGCTTTAATTTCCCATTAGTCCAAATGAGTGACAAACAAAAATGTGCCCACAAATGGCCGAATTCCCGTAGATTTCATCAAAAATTTACACAATTTTAAGTTTTAAAATTTTATAAAAAAATTCTCAAATACAATTGAGAAATCGGACTAACGTAGTCTATAAGTATGGAGCCTTGTCCTTAACTTCCCATTGGTTCAAATGATTGACAAATAAAAATGTGCCCACAAATGGCCAAATTCCCGTAGATTTCATCAAAAATTTACACAATTTGAATTTTTAAAATTTTATAAAAAAATTCTCAAATACAATTGAGAAATCGGACTTTTGTAGTCTATAAGTATGGATCCTTGGCTTTAATTTCCCTTTAGTCCAAATGAGTGACAAACAAAAATGTGCCCACAAATGGCCAAATTCCCGTAGATTTCATCAAAAATTTACACAATTTGAATTTTTAAAATTTTATAAAAAAATTCTCAAATACAATTGCGAAATCGGACTTTTGTAGTCTATAAGTATGGATCCTTGGCTTTAATTTCCCTTTAGTCGAAATTAGTGACAAACAAAAAGGTGCCCACAAATGGCCAAATTCCCGTAGATTTCATCAAAAATTTACACAATTTTAAGTTTTAAAATTTTATAAAAAAATTCTCAAATACAATTGCGAAATCGGACTTTTGTAGTCTATAAGTATGGATCCTTGGCTTTAATTTCCCTTTAGTCGAAATTAGTGACAAACAAAAAGGTGCCCACAAATGGCCAATTTCCCGCAGAAATCATCAAAATTTACACAATTTTAATCTTTAAAATTTTACAAAAAAATTCTCAAATACAATTGAGAAATCGGACTAACGTAGTCTATAAGTATGGAGCCTTGTCCTTAACTTCCCATTGGTTCAAATGATTGACAAATAAAAATGTGCCCACAAATGGCCAAATTCCCGTAGATTTCATCAAAAATTTACACAATTTGAATTTTTAAAATTTTATAAAAAAATTCTCAAATACAATTGAGAAATCGGACTAACGTAGTCTATAAGAATGGAGCCTTGGCCTTAATTTCCCATTGGTTCAAATGAGTGACAAATAAAAATGTGCCCACAAATGGCAAATTCCCGTAGATTTCATCAAAAATTTACACAATTTTAGGTTTTAAAATTTTATAAAAAAATTCTCAAATACAATTGAGAATTCGGACTAACGTAGTCTATAAGTATGGACCCTTGGCCTTAATTTCCCATTGGTTCAAATGAGTGACAAATAAAAATGTGCCCACAAATGGCCAAATTCCCGTAGATTTCATCAAAAATTTACACAATTTTAAGTTTTAAAATTTTATAAAAGAATTCTCAAATACAATTGAGAATTCGGACTAACGTAGTCTATAAGTATGGATCCTTGGCTTTAATTTCCCATTGGTCCAAATGAGTGACAAACAAAAATGTGCCCACAAATGGCCAAATTCCCGTAGATTTCATCAAAAATTTACACAATTTGAATTTTTAAAATTTTATAAAAAAATTCTCAAATACAATTGAGAAATCGGACTAACGTAGTCTATAAGTATGGAGCCTTGTCCTTAACTTCCCATTGGTTCAAATGATTGACAAATAAAAATGTGCCCACAAATGGCAAATTCCCGTAGATTTCATCAAAAATTTACACAATTTTAGGTTTTAAAATTTTATAAAAAAATTCTCAAATACAATTGAGAATTCGGACTAACGTAGTCTATAAGTATGGACCCTTGGCCTTAATTTCCCATTGGTTCAAATGAGTGACAAATAAAAATGTGCCCACAAATGGCCAAATTCCCGTAGATTTCATCAAAAATTTACACAATTTTAAGTTTTAAAATTTTATAAAAGAATTCTCAAATACAATTGAGAAATCGGACTAACGTAGTCTATAAGTATGGAGCCTTGTCCTTAACTTCCCATTGGTTCAAATGATTGACAAATAAAAATGTGCCCACAAATGGCAAATTCCCGTAGATTTCATCAAAAATTTACACAATTTTAGGTTTTAAAATTTTATAAAAAAATTCTCAAATACAATTGAGAATTCGGACTAACGTAGTCTATAAGTATGGATCCTTGGCTTTAATTTCCCATTGGTCCAAATGAGTGACAAACAAAAATGTGCCCACAAATGGCCAAATTCCCGTAGATTTCATCAAAAATTTACACAATTTGAATTTTTAAAATTTTATAAAAAAATTCTCAAATACAATTGAGAAATCGGACTAACGTAGTCTATAAGTATGGAGCCTTGTCCTTAACTTCCCATTGGTTCAAATGATTGACAAATAAAAATGTGCCCACAAATGGCAAATTCCCGTAGATTTCATCAAAAATTTACACAATTTTAGGTTTTAAAATTTTATAAAAAAATTCTCAAATACAATTGAGAATTCGGACTAACGTAGTCTATAAGTATGGACCCTTGGCCTTAATTTCCCATTGGTTCAAATGAGTGACAAATAAAAATGTGCCCACAAATGGCCAAATTCCCGTAGATTTCATCAAAAATTTACACAATTTTAAGTTTTAAAATTTTATAAAAGAATTCTCAAATACAATTGAGAAATCGGACTAACGCAGTCTATAAGTATGGACCCTTGGCCTTAATTTCCCATTGGTTGATATGAGTGACAAACAAAAATGTGCCCACAAATGGCCTAATTCCCGTAGATTTCATCAAAAATTTACACAATTTTAAGTTTTAAAATTTTATAAAAGAATTCTCAAATACAATTGAGAAATCGGACTAACGCAGTCTATAAGTATGGAACCTTGGCTTTAATTTCCCATTAGTCCAAATGAGTGACAAACAAAAATGTGCCCACAAATGGCCAAATTCCCGTAGATTTCATCAAAAATTTACACAATTTTAAGTTTTAAAATTTTATAAAAAAATTCTCAAATACAATTGAGAAATCGGACTAACGTAGTCTATAAGTATGGAGCCTTGTCCTTAACTTCCCATTGGTTCAAATGATTGACAAATAAAAATGTGCCAAATGGCCAAATTCCCGTAGATTTCATCAAAAATTTACACAATTTGAATTTTTAAAATTTTATAAAAAAATTCTCAAATACAATTGAGAAATCGGACTAACGTAGTCTATAAGTATGGAGCCTTGGCCTTAATTTCCCATTGGTTCAAATGAGTGACAAATAAAAATGTGCCCACAAATGGCAAATTCCCGTAGATTTCATCAAAAATTTACACAATTTGAATTTTTAAAATTTTATAAAAAAATTCTCAAATACAATTGCGAAATCGGACTTTTGTAGTCTATAAGTATGGATCCTTGGCTTTAATTTCCCTTTAGTCCAAATGAGTGACAAACAAAAATGTGCCCACAAATGGCCAAATTCCCGTAGATTTCATCAAAAATTTACACAATTTGAATTTTTAAAATTTTATAAAAAAATTCTCAAATACAATTGCGAAATCGGACTTTTGTAGTCTATAAGTATGGATCCTTGGCTTTAATTTCCCTTTAGTCGAAATTAGTGACAAACAAAAAGGTGCCCACAAATGGCCAAATTCCCGTAGATTTCATCAAAAATTTACACAATTTTAAGTTTTAAAATTTTATAAAAAAATTCTCAAATACAATTGCGAAATCGGACTTTTGTAGTCTATAAGTATGGATCCTTGGCTTTAATTTCCCTTTAGTCGAAATTAGTGACAAACAAAAAGGTGCCCACAAATGGCCAATTTCCCGCAGAAATCATCAAAATTTACACAATTTTAATCTTTAAAATTTTACAAAAAAATTCTCAAATACAATTGAGAAATCGGACTAACGTAGTCTATAAGTATGGAGCCTTGTCCTTAACTTCCCATTGGTTCAAATGATTGACAAATAAAAATGTGCCCACAAATGGCCAAATTCCCGTAGATTTCATCAAAAATTTACACAATTTGAATTTTTAAAATTTTATAAAAAAATTCTCAAATACAATTGAGAAATCGGACTAACGTAGTCTATAAGTATGGAGCCTTGGCCTTAATTTCCCATTGGTTCAAATGAGTGACAAATAAAAATGTGCCCACAAATGGCAAATTCCCGTAGATTTCATCAAAAATTTACACAATTTTAGGTTTTAAAATTTTATAAAAAAATTCTCAAATACGATTGAGAATTCGGACTAACGTAGTCTATAAGGATGGACCCTTGGCCTTAATTTCCCATTGGTTCAAATGAGTGACAAATAAAAATGTGCCCACAAATGGCCAAATTCCCGTAGATTTCATCAAAAATTTACACAATTTTAAGTTTTAAAATTTTATAAAAAAATTCTCAAATACAATTGAGAAATCGGACTAACGTAGTCTATAAGTATGGAGCCTTGTCCTTAACTTCCCATTGGTTCAAATGAGTGACAAATAAAAATGTGCCCACAAATGGCCAAATTCCCGTAGATTTCATCAAAAATTTACACAATTTTAAGTTTTAAAATTTTATAAAAGAATTCTCAAATACAATTGAGAAATCGGACTAACGCAGTCTATAAGTATGGAACCTTGTCCTTAACTTCCCATTGGTTCAAATGATTGACAAATAAAAATGTGCCCACAAATGGCCAAATTCCCGTAGATTTCATCAAAAATTTACACAATTTTAAGTTTTAAAATTTTATAAAAGAATTCTCAAATACAATTGAGAAATCGGACTAACGTAGTCTATAAGTATGGACCCTTGGCCTTAATTTCCCATTGGTTCAAATGAGTGACAAATAAAAATGTGCCCACATATGGCCTAATTCCCGTAGATTTCATCAAAAATTTACACAATTTGAATTTTTAAAATTTTATAAAAAAATTCTCAAATACAATTGAGAAATCGGACTAACGTAGTCTATAAGTATGGAGCCTTGGCCTTAATTTCCCATTGGTTCAAATGAGTGACAAATAAAAATGTGCCCACAAATGGCAAATTCCCGTAGATTTCATCAAAAATTTACACAATTTTAAGTTTTAAAATTTTATAAAAAAATTCTCAAATACAATCGAGAAATCGGACTAACGTAGTCTATAAGTATGGAACCTTGCCTTTAATTTCCCATTGGTTCAAATGAGTGACAAATAAAAATGTGCCCACAAATGGCCAAATTCCCGTAGAGATGAACAAAATTTGCACAATTTTAATCTTTAAAATTTTACAAAAAAATTCTCAAATACAATTGAGAAATCGGACTTACATAGTCTATAAGTATAGATCCTTGGCTTTAATTTCCCATTGGTCCAAATGAGTGACAAACATAAATGTGCCCACAAATAGCCAAATTCCCGAAGATCTGAACAACATTTACACAATTTTAATCTTTAAAATTTTATAGAAAAATCTCAAATACAATCGAGAAATCGGACTAACGTAGTCTATAAGTATGGAGCCTTGGCTTTAATTTCCTATTGGTTCAAATGAGTGACAAATAAAAATGTGCCCACAAATGGCCTAATTCCCGTAGATTTCATCAAAAATTTACACAATTTTAAGTTTTAAAATTTTATAAAAAAATTCTCAAATACAATCGAGAAATCGGACTAACGTAGTCTATAAGTATGGAGCCTTGGCCTTAATTTCCCATTGGTTCAAATGAGTGACAAATATAAATGTGCCCACAAATGGCCAAATTCCCGTAGATTTCATCAAAAATTTACACAATTTGAATTTTTAAAATTTTATAAAAGAATTCTCAAATACAATTGAGAAATCGGACTAACGTAGTCTATAAGTATGGAACCTTGGCTTTAATTTCCCATTAGTCCAAATGAGTGACAAACAAAAATGTGCCCACAAATGGCCAAATTCCCATAGATTTCATCAAAAATTTACACAATTTGAATTTTTAAAATTTTATAAAAAAATTCTCAAATACAATTGAGAAATCGGACTAACGTAGTCTATAAGTATGGAGCCTTGGCCTTAATTTCCCATTGGTTCAAATGAGTGACAAATAAAAATGTGCCCACAAATGGCCTTATTCCCGTAGATTTCATAAAAATTTACACAATTTTAAGTTTTAAAATTTTATAAAAAAATTCTCAAATACAATTGAGAAATCGGACTAACGTAGTCTATAAGTATGGACCCTTGGCCTTAATTTCCCATTGGTTCAAATGAGTGACAAACAAAAATGTGCCCACAAATGGCCAAATTCCCGTAGAGCTCATCAAAATACCAAGGACCTCGATTTTCTATAGCCCTATGTTATTTTTTTTTTCATTTGGAGCTGCGTCACTAAACTAGATTTGTTCCAAAATAAATATACGTTTTTTATGCTCTATCGGACTGTGCTATGCCAATTTTGATATATTAAAAAATTGTTAAAAAGTTGTGCCCCTAATGTACATAAGTATAATAAATTCTAATATATAAAATTCTCGTGTCACGATGTTTGTTATCGAACTCCTCCGAAACGGCTCGACCGATTTTAATGAAATTTTGTATGCATATTTGGTACGTATGAGAATAGGTTCTAAGGTATATTTTAAATCGCTTAGCACGAGGAGGGGAGGGAGGGGGCAATATCAGTATTTCCGAAACGGCTTGACCGATTCTTATGCATTTTTATGCATATTCAGTGAATCTGAGAATCGGCTACTATCTATTTTTCAAACCGCTAGGGTGGGTCATGACGAAGGGAGGGAGGGGCAATTTCTGTATTTCCCAAACGGCTTGACCGATTCTTATGAAATTTTTTATGCATATTCAGTAAGTCTGAGAATCAGCTACTATCCATTTTCCAAACCGCTAGTGGCATGAGGAGTGGAGGGAGCGGGCAATTTTTATATTTACTAAACTATTAACCCAACAGATGGCGCTATGTTTGCCTCATAATTATTTTTGTTGTTGAATGACAGATGGCGCTATGACCGCCTCATAATTATTTTTATTGTTGAATGACAGATGGCGCTATGTGCGCCTCATGCAGGAGAATCGTCGTCGTTCGTATTTCAAACAGAACAAAATTTTTGTTAGGTACATTTTTCATCGGCAGTCATCGTCACACACTTACAATAAATTCGCTATTTTTTATATAACAGCCAAAATATGCACTAGAAATATTTTGTATGGCAAAACAACGTTTGCCGGGTCATATAGTAAAGCTATAAAATTATTTAATTAACACTCACCAAAATCCATGAATTGTTTTATAGATAGCGGCGATGGATTAAATTGTGAGTAAAAATCGAGCATTTTTGGTAATTTGGAGTAGCGCACTGGAAATAAACGCATCTTGATGTTTTTATATGGACGTTTAGAGTTGATATATTTTTTTTTGTCTTGTAATCTCCGGCTTTTTGCAAAATGTGTGGTTGAATGATATAAACTATTTTTTTTTTTTTTGTATTTTTTCAACACTTTCAGTCATATGTTTGATTTTAATAACGTTGAAGAATGACCTTAATGTATGTACATATGTTTTTTATTCTATTAAGGCTTTCCAAATACATATGTGTGAATACATGTGTACATTTAATACTTAGTTTTTTTCATATTATGCGACGATATTTGTTGGATTAATGAAGTAATTCATCTAAATCTGTAATTATTATCACTATTATACACTATGTCCAGGTTTTAGGATGTAGACTGCTTGCACAATATACAATGTCCGTATATTTATGTACGTACTTATGTACATATATATGTATATACATACATACATATATTGTGAACCCTGTGACTAGCTGCACATACTTACATAGGGACACTTTTTAATTAATTGATTATTACTTGCATTATATTTGTTAAATACAATGTTTGTTTAATCCCTTTTGCTGGAATATATGTACATATGTATGTACATACGTATGTTAATATTTGATTTTCATTCGATAGGAAAAAATTATTTCATAATCTAATTTTATCACTCACTTATTAACTAGACCTTTAACACGTATAAATAACAAACAACTTATTAAAATACACTAGTTATTGAATAAACAATTTGTTTTTTAAAAGTTTTGTATTTTGTCTAATCACAAGGCTCTCACTCTGGTACAAATGACATTTAGTACGTCAATAAAGATGCAATTAAACGAGGGGTGACTGACTAGTAATTTTCAGTTTAATATACATACGTATAGACAGTGAATATATGTAATAAATTATTATTTACTTTCTGTGCGCTTTCATTTTTTTCGATGCTTTCATTGAAAATGTTTTATTCGTAATGTTTTTATTGTTTATATCGCTTTAAAAGTTTTTAAGCGATTTAACATAGTATTAGTTAAAAGCAATACAATTTTTTGTTTGGTGAACTAAGAGATAATGGAAGAGATTTGCTGCTTGTTTCTCTTTTTTTCTGTTGACAGCAAAATAACTTAATCAAGATATTCCAATTAACTCAGCTGTACTTACCTGCCAGACTACTGTCATATCATGATATAAAATAAACAAGATATAATGATAAGGCGTATCCAACAGGTTTACTTACTAGGACAACTGACTGAATATGAATAAATAAATAATGGTTAAAAATTGGAATGCCTACGGAAGAAAATGTATTAAATTTGTTTGTTATATTGATATGAAGCGAGTGCTTTATACCAACAAAATACAAGTTGTTTTTGGATTATTGTACTTGCTGTCAAACTGTGAATACCTGGTAATAAACTTTATATCATTTACTCTCAAGGCGTCTTCAACAGATACGCTCACTAGCACAGCTGATTCTGATCGCTTTATATCAAATGTTCATACCAAGGCGAATTGACGTACCAGGTGGTGTTACTGAGCTACTTTTTTCTTGAAAGATAGTGTAAGGACAGGTTAAAAACCAAGTTGTATTCCGTAAAGTCGAGTATATGCAATAATAGGTTAGGAGATAGCATATATACATCATCTTCAACTTCTTTTGTTAGGGGCTGGGCACATATTACGTAACGAACCAACGGGGGGAGGGGATTACAGATTTGTTACGTATTGGAAATATTGCACTGAAAAATGTGTAAAAAGCGTTAATAATGTAATATATGAATGGCCCCAAATAAACAATAGGACATGCATATTTTAAATCGAATAAATGATTGGTACTTGTTAAAGCTACTTACGAAGTATCCTATTTTGGAACCTAACATCGTCGTTCACTTTACAAAGTCCAAATTTCAAACTTAAGCTAACTGTATAAATGTGCTCGTTAGTTGGTAAAAACTGAGTTAGTTCAAAATAAACACACAAAAAATTTAATTAAATGTCCATACATACATATGTACATACTTGGCTGTGTTTATAGACAATGTCATGGAGTTTTAGGGTTTTCGAAAAGGATATTTCCTGAAAATTAAATATTTCTTTAGTTAAATAAAAACTAATTAGATTTTTTGTTATTATTTTATTAAACACATTTTTAAATTATATTTTTTTGCAAGATCATTAGCCGATCGTTATAAAGGTCCAATTTCGATTTTTGTATACCAGTCTTTTTAATAATTTCCACATTTAATTTTTAAAACATTTTAACAAATATGTATTGCAAATTAAATTTTATTTTTAAAAAATGGTAATAGTTCATATTTGCAATTAAACGAATAAATAATTTTCAAATATAATAAATAAATGTATTTATTTTCTATCATAATAAATCTTATTTTTCTTATTACTAAGTATTTTTATTTTAAATTAATAATCATCATATAGTTAATGACTACATATCAGAAGTTTATTTTTTGTCTTTTAATATACATATGTATGTATTTAGTATGAATTTTTTAACATAAGTATATACATACATACATACATTGGATATTGTATATAAAAAGTGTGGACGTATAAGCACTCAAAAGGAAAACTGGCTCACTAGGAAAATTGAAACCTTAATCAGGAAATTCAATGTTGCTCACTCCAGATGGGAAAAGTTTAACATTCCAGAGCTTTACAAAATATTTGAATCGCTTAGAAGAGAAGTAGTAACAACTATTAAGGATTCAAAAAGGCTCAGGGGGTTGATAGCACGTCGAAATGAAAAGAAATTCGAAAAATCGTGAAATTGATGCAAATATTAATGATCTAAGTCATTCTTTTGTAAATATCTGTATTCCTAAACCATCACAAAATTTATATAAAAGATTTTTGTTCAGCACCCACTTCAAACACATTCATTGGTATCGTTTAAATACTCCCACCCTCTTAAGAGTTATTATTTCAAAATTCTTGCCATTTATCATTCTCATTTATTTCATACTGTATAGAATAAATCTGTATTTCCTGATGGATGGAAACTTTCTAAAATTATTCCAATTCCCAAGTAAAATAACGGCTTAAGAGTAGAAGCTGTATCACGTCTCTGAAGGACATCATTGAAAACTTGAGAGCTGATCTCGATAAAAATAAGGTGTAATTTCTAATACGTCTTGATCATAGCAAGGCTCTTTTGACACAGTATAATATGTGAATACAAACAAAAAAAAAACTAGAAAAACTTTTCTACTTTTCATCAACAGCGAAAAAGCTCTTGCAGATAGTAACAGCAGTGATATAAAAAGGGTTAATAATAAATCGGATATGAACAATGGACTATGCATTAATCCATCTAAATCGAAGTGCATTTTTCTTAAAATTAATAAGAGAATCCTAAATGATATTAGTCATATAAAAATAAACAATGATGATATTATCGAATTTTAAAGTGCCTGTAATAACTTAGGGGTCGTATTCAATAACAAGCTAACGCGACTTTAGTTATCCAAATTTAAAAAATACTTAGGAACTTTTTGGCCGTCAAGTATTCTTGAAATTCGAAGCTTAAGGTTGCTTACAATAGATAATATAAGATATGGACATCTTAAAAAAAACGACGTGAATCAATTTCTCGCTTTTAAACTGTCTGTTAAAGGTCTTAAGCTTATATATTTATATATAATTTTTTTCTCCAAATATGAATGACAGTGAGCTGCCTGAAGTAGTCGAAACAATTATAAACAGACATTATGTTGACGACATGGTATGTAGTTTTAAAAACAAAGAGGATGCGTTGAGAAACTCTTTAGCGTTAAAAACTACACACTACAAACTTTATCAGTGTAAATTCGATATACAAAATAAACGGAACCTGAAGAATGAAAATCGCAAACGATCGTTATGCAATTACGGAATTGAAACCATTCCAATCGGATAGTGACTTGACATATTTCCACTATAATTTAATGTTTTGTACATAAAAGAAGAAAAATTCAAATTGAAAAAACTTATTTTTACGAAAGATACGCTGATCTTTGTCATGACAGCATTGTCAGTTGTAAAGACAGTGTAATGAGCAATAAATTTATCCTCACATAAAGTCAGAATAAAAGCTTTGGTTATTTTTCATTGGTTGGTATGTAAGAAAATAAATACCCAAGTAAAGAACATTTTTGAATGAGTTTCAACAAAAATTTATAGAAAAATATTATTTCTCCGAATCAGTCCTTAAAAAACGAAAAAATATAATATATGTACGTACATATTTCGTAAAAATAACCCCCATACCTAAAATATTTTATGAAAAATTGAAAAATATTTACCCGATAGTTCTTAAAATTAATAATCGTGTCTAGTCATGAGTTTCACATCCGTGTGAAAGTGAATATTTTCCGAATATTTTGGTTTCCTGACATTCACTTCTAAACAATTTTTTCGTTTTACTTTCGACTGCACTAAGCTGTGTGAAAGCAAATAGAATCTCATTTATACACAATAAAACTAATTTAATTTGAAAAAAATCTTTTTTGAACTAAAATATGAAATTAAAACCAATATAGTATGTATGTTTGATAATAACACATGGAAAAGGAGATTTAAAAAAATTCCCACATAGCCGCCAATCGAGCAAAAATATTCGGAAGTATTGCGGACAACAAATATTTTATTTTGTGATTCGAAAATTTTCATTATAAGTGAAAACGTTCGGAACTCATGACAGACACGAATATTAAAATATTATTCCCATTGCTTCAACAAATATTAGAGCAAAATATTACTAAAATTATTCTTTGGTGCAAAGAAAATTATTTCTAAGCGGCAAAATATTATAGACGTTGAAAACTGCTGCTTCCAAGAATATTTTTTCAAGTTAAGCACTGAAGCAATTTTCAATATCCATAATATTTTCTTAAACCAAAAATAATTTCAAAAAATTGTTTGCCCTGATATTTGTTGAAGCAAAGAGAATAATAATATTTTATTATTATTAATTTTGAGATCGCAATGTTTGTCATAATAGTTGAAGTTATGTTTGGTTGGAATGCCATATATGTATTTACTTGTGTGGTATTTTTTATAGCGGCATATTTTTTTAAAGTATAATTTTATGTACATATGTATGTGTTAATTCCCATTTTTGTGTGCATAACTATTTTTCAATGAGAATAAGTTTTTTCGCTAAGTAATAAATACATTATGGAGAATTTATTTTAATTTTGTGTTCTATTAAAAATATTACTATTAAGATATTTCTGGCGTTTAAGCAACTTATATATTATTTAGTTTGCAAGTATAAAATATTTATATGCACATTATGTAAAAATTAATTGTCGGTTCATATTTTTAGTTTGCCAACTATCAAAAATGGAAACGGATCATATTTTTGAGTAGTCGGTAGTAGATACTCATATAAATGAAAAAATAAAAAAAAAAAACAATTTTAAACCCTGTATGAAAAAAATAGCCAGATATTTTTGATAACAGTCAAATTTTTACAAAACCAAAATGGCTGTTCTTGCTGTTTTTGTAATGTTATTCTAACGCGATTAGCTGATATCAATAAACCTTGGTGTATATAAAATATTTCATTATTTCAAAATACATACATACATATATGAAAGTTCGAATCATACCCATGTGTCAAATAAATTGCCATTTATACGTTTTGCTAACAATCACTGAAAAAATACATAAGAATGTACGTGTTATGTTAATGTAAAAATAGTTTTTAAAATATTATTTAGGTAGATATTAATAATTATATTTTAGTTTATAATAATATATATATATATATATAATAATATATATATATATAAAATAAAAGTATTCCAATTTTATTGTAATACCTTAAATACATTATATTCATTTTTAATTTTACTTTATTTTGCTTGTAATATATGTATGTCTCCATGGTATATTTTTCTGTTTTAAACAAAAAAAAAAAGTTGTATTCCCAACATCGTTTTTATTTTCTAAACTAACTACTAAAACCTATATTTAAACAAAAACTAATAATAAAAGTTAGTTATACATAATAACTTTTAGGAATATTGGGGAGAGGGCGTAATAAATTTGGAAAGTAATTTTGGTATTTTTTTTTTTTTTTGTTTTAATTAATTTTAATTATAGATACACTATGTATAGTAATGTATAAAACTAAAATAATGTTTCAATACATTAAGTGCTTACGATTTTTTTTGTTATTTATTACTATGTATTATTTTCTTTTTTCTTTTTAGATTTGACTTCCAAATACAAAAATAATAAACACAAAACATAATTCTAAAAACACATTATTGTACACAAAAGGCTTTTGATCATGCATTTGAAAGTATGTATGTTATAATCCTATGCTGTAAATCGAGTGATTTTAAAATGAGTCAAGTTCTATACTCGTAAGTCGGCCGACAACGTTATTTATTAATGCTTTAGTTTTTTAAGGTAACATTTTATGGAAATATACTTATGTAGTATACAGAGGGTGGTATTATTGATTCCGTACGGAAAGTAAATTTTAATGGAAAGAAACAACAATCGATAATGCAATAGCAATTGTTCATTCCTTTCAGTATATGATTTCCACGAAGTAGATTTGACATCTCTATTTTGCCTCATGTAAAATATATAAAATGGAAAATGTATTATTAAAAGAAGACATGAATTAAATACTCTTTTTTAAGGATAGTAGTGGTGATGATTGCTGATGAAACATGCGAGTAGAAAGTAGAGTTTTGCGCTTGATGTGTTACAGATAGATGAATGATAGGGAGTTTGTGGCATACAATATTTACGTATAATTCTGCCGTTTTCACGTAAATTATTGCGTGAACGGGACATCATTTAAATATCAAGGTGCAACTTCAAGAAGTACTTGTTTAAGATGATTTTAGAAGGCAGTTTACTTTTAAATTTCTCTTTTTTACTTCACCAATATTTTTTTATAAAACAAGTCAAATAAACTAAAGCTAATTTTTTCGTTATTTTATATATTTAGTAAAATTTTTTCGCCTTATGTTTTAAAATTTCAGCGTAAACAAAATAGCGAAAATTATCTATGTTGAAGAATGAAAAATATGTTAGTACAGCCAATGTAGAGATCCTACTTCGAAGAGATACAGTGGCAACGAAACAAATTGCAAATTTGGCTTCCGCACAAAAAAAATATTTCCGTAATTGCGGAACGGAAGTAAAAATGAGGTACCCAGGGCAGGGTACCCAGTTGTGGCATACAACTCATCACTAGTCCTACGTTAACGGATGTAACGATTTGGGCCCAGTATTTTTTAAATTATTTTAAAGTGGAATAATTTCAATCTCAACTATTCTACTTGTTATTTACCGCTCCTAAAAATAGGCGATTTTCTTAAGTTTTACTTACTAGTTGAAATATTCATCACAAAGTCTCTCATCCGTTTTTGAGTCATGACTAAACACAAAAAAATCAGGATTATTGAATGGCCATTCCACAATAGCCGTTGTCATAATGGCATAATTTGTATTTAAAGTTCATTTTAGAATATATGTATATAAAAAACAAACTTTAGATTCGTCGATCTTCAATCCTGGTGTTAAGCCATACGGGCAAGAATAGGTACAGTTGCAACGGTATCGTTGATTGAAGCGCATTAATAGATTAACATAGTCACAAGAGTTGCAACTGGTTCCAATTCGAGAGGGGGGAGGACAAATCGTGATGATAATGGGTGCCTCGGACAAACACCAACAGGTGCTGAGCCGAGGGAGATTAAAATATAGTTATTATTCAACTAGTGGGAATTAGTGGTGCATTATAAAATAATATAGTATTTCTGAAAATCAACAAAGTTAGTATAAGAAGTAATATTGAAGATCTGCAGGTCGCAATTAAAAACACGGACCATTGCTGATTGCAAAATGCTGATTAAAGCTGAACAAACATTAAAAACTAAATTCGAGAAAAAAGGTGACATTCTCGGAATTCTTGGAGAAGTTGGCGCACACCAAAGACCTTGGAAAAGTATGTCGAACCTAAGGAATTATGGGTGCGAAAGAAGGATGAAAAACTCGTGGGCAGCTTTAGATGAAAAGGGTCTTGGCGGGACACGACTTTTGCGGCAAATCAATAGCAAAGATGAATGTCATGGAAAAGGACTTATGGGTTTTGTGCAAAGTCGCAGAAGACGTATCGCACATAATTTTTAATTGAAACTATTGTGGTGCAGCAGGGCAAGACTTCCCGAAACTATTAAAATATACCTGGCGAAGGTTTGGATGAACTCTATACCAATTCTATCTTCTTGCAAATAACCAACAAAGACCTCTACACAAAATATTTTAAAACTAAAAGCATTAAAATCAGTAAATATTTAAAAAAGAGTTAAAAAAGAAAGAGCATAAAAGCTTCAAGAGAAAGTAAAAAAAAAAACATTTATTGCCGACCCATTATTATGACGAACGAATTTTCTTTCGTATAAAGTACAGTTAAATTTTTAATTTGAACGAAAGATAAATTCGTTCGAAATCGTTGGCCAGGCAAAAGTAAGACATAAAAAAAAATTTAAAATAAAACCGGTCGTGGCCAAATAATCCTCCACGGCGTAATTATCGTGCCTGGAGTAACTTAAAATCTACAAACGCACGAACAAAGCTCATTTTAAAAGTACGTATCATTGAATATTTTTATCTGTTTCAAGCTGTTTGACTACATTTAAGTTACCGAATATATTCCGACTATGTACACATGTATTTATATTATAATAAAATAAATTTATTTACATTGAAAATTCTTCTTTTAAACTAGAAAAGGAAAATAGTTTTCATAACATTTGAAATAAAAATATCGAATAAGGTACGAAGAAAATTAAATAGTTTTGCATAAAATTTTAATTTTTTCACAAGAAAATTTGCAAATAATTTAAAAAAGTTCGGAAAGTTAAAAACAAAAATTAATACGTTCAATAACTTTCTGTCAGAATTCGTTAATAGATGTTAGTAGTTTAAAATCTCTCGGTTTATAGCACTAGGTTCATAGTAGTTCCTTTTTCCTGCTTTTATAATATTTTCGCGTTTGGAGTTTTTTTTTAAATACATTTTAATTAAACATTAAAGCACATTTCCTGCGTATAAGGTTTTCGTCTTTTAACTCACATTTTAAACGATTTTTTGTTTGTGTTTTTTGCTTTTTTTTTGCAATTATGATAAAATTTAATGTAAAATTATTAAAGAAGAATTAAAATTACTAGATAACAAGGCAAATAAAAAATGTGTATTTATATGTTTGCATGTGATTTGCACTTAATTTTAATAAACAAACCTATTTATATTAATATTCATAGCATTGCTACCACAACCACTAGCCGGCGGTGGTTGTTCATCGTCATCATCATAACTATCTCTTCGTTGATCATTTGTTTTCATAGCGCCCGCATTTAAACCAATGACATTTTGAAAGCGGCTCAGTTCTTCGCTGAAAGCTAAATTATCATGTGCCACCATATTTCGCAAATCATTTGGCAATTCTTCCAAAGTAAGTGGTGTAGGCACGTTGACTTTTATGACTTTTGTGGAAGCCGATGTTTCTGGTGTTTCATTTGATCGCGCTCCCATTTGATAGAACAATATGTATGGGGTATTTGGTGGTGTTAGATTGTGTAGTTCCTCGGTTCTTGATGGTGTGACAATACTATCATTAAATTTATACCATTTGTTAGTAGCGTCAGCTGCGTATGTGTAATAATGTCCAGAGTCCATGCTGAAACCGGAATGAACTACGCCGGCATACAAATCATAATGCGCAGTAGCGATTTCTTCCAGATTATCTGCAGCACAAACTTTAAGAGAAACCTGTAGTTTTAAGAGAATTAAGAAAATTACTATTACTTTGTACGTCTGCTTCTGTATTTGCGAGATGTAAATTAATTTTAACCAAAGTTTTTATCAAAATATAACATTTTATTCGAGCATATAATTACGAATTTATGTTTTCAAAAAATTGTTTATTATTTATTAGTCACAATATGAACATATTTTCATGGTTTTTATGGAATCTGATTGTTGTCAGAATCAGAATTGATACCGACATTAAAATGCTGTTGGTGTTACAGAAAGTGATATTAAGTTCGAATCAGAGTTATGTCAGAATTAGGTGTTATAGAATCCAATATTATCGTTTTTTGTGAGAAATGATCCGATCAACTGCCAGCCGCCAGAGTTACATTTTTGTTTTGTGTCTACATATATTTTGTACCAAATAAGGGGAAACTTAGAAACCAAACACTAAACTGAATTTTTATGGAATTCCATGGAAAATAATTCTGATTTACAAAACGTGACAACGTTTTGGTGGATTCTCTTTGGCAGGAATTGGCAGTATTTAAATGCAACTGGTCCTCCGAATAAAGATGTAATTACATGGAAAAAATCATTTTTGTAAATTAATTGTTCAATTTGTGCTTAAAATGCTGGTAGAAAAATGTAAACAGCTGATTCGAACATGGTTTTTGTTTATTATCGAATCAAGACAAACCCAAGACTTTTTCATAGCACCAACTGAAATCAGAATCAATTTTCAATTCTGATAAATTGAAATTCTGATTTGGTTTTCATAACCACCCTGATTGAAAAAGTTTTCTAGCTTTGACCCAAAAATTATGATTTTGCAACATTAAAAGCCTTCAACTGTTTCGGAAGAAATTGTTAGAAAAACCATTCAAAGATTGCTTTTAAACGTGTCGTTGGCATATGCAGACTAAATTTGGAAATTAGTTTTACAATTTTTGTAATGACGAAGATTTTATGTTTTAGACGTTAATTATAAACCGTCTATAATTTTAACTGATTCCAATATGTTATGATGCCATAAGTTTTACCTTTATAAGGTTTTTATACTCACAATTGACAAATGAATTTTTTTTTAAACCAACATTTATCGAGTTATTTTTAAAAAAGCAATCACTTTTTTAATTAATTAACTTGAGTTAAATGTTCGGTAAACGATCAGCGCGACTTATATGATTTTTTTATTTAAAATTTGTGTAATAACTATTTTTTTCTGAAAATATAGTTAGTAATTTTACCTTTTCGTCGTGGAATACTTTGTGCATTAATTTAGCGCGCATTTGATACTTTTGATCATATTTAAAATGTTTAAGTGTCAATATTAAATTCTTTGGCGCGCTTATTACATTTATATAACGTTCAGCATCTGATAGTTTTTTGCAACGTTCACAAAAATATTGATTTTCACCATAGAGTTTTTCCGATGAACAATAATATTCAATGAGATCTTGTACTGAATAATTGGAAGCACAATCATTCTTCACATCCGGAAAAGAAAGTTGTAAATCGCGAAAACTATCAATGTTACAACTTGTCGAACCACATGTTAGGCATTTGTAGGTTGTGGCCAATTTACCAGTAAAAGTGTTTTCGATTGTCGATATTTCAGAGTTTTTGGAAACAGCCGTTAATGTTGTTATAGTATTTGTGGAAGGAATTGAGGATGACGACGAAAACAGAGCTTTATTTGATACTTGTAATTTTGTGCTTTTAATAGAGTCGACAGCATCTGTGATAGATATGTTATGGTTAGTTGTGCCACCTACTTCACCTTCACCTTCACCCTCATCATTATCATCTTCGTCATTACATAAAGCCGATGCACAATTTTCTCTTCTATTTTCTACATTGTTCATAATTTTATTTGATGTTTCTTTTTCGCTATAATGTTGCAGGGGTTTTAGAGTTTTTTTACGAAAAGACACTTCCTGTTCGTGTAAAGTTTCCAATAGATAGCCAAGAAATTCGGAGCTGTCTTGTTGTAGTCCTGGAGAAAACCCCGGGGGTCGAGTAGCATTAAGAACTTTTGAGGGCGTCAGTTCCTGACGAGTGGAATATAGCATAAACGCAATTTGTTGTTGCATTTTAATTAGCAAAGGAGATTTACTTTCAGATAATAGAATTCCACGAGAAAACCTAATAAAAAAGTTAAATTTTAGATTAAAAAAATGCTTATATAATTTTTATACATACTCTTTAGTCATAGCCAATGCCTGCAAAACACTATTCATATAACATGTATTTCCCAAATTTACTAAACCTACTTTAGCATTAGCATTTTGGGCAGATGAATTGAATGGTTTTGAACTGTAGACATAA
This sequence comes from Lypha dubia, assembly GCA_947311025.1. Classification (NCBI taxonomy): domain Eukaryota; kingdom Metazoa; phylum Arthropoda; class Insecta; order Diptera; family Tachinidae; genus Lypha; species Lypha dubia. Next base: position 57,785,272 of record OX371264.1, read on the forward strand.
TTCATATAGTTGTTTGACCGTTGAAACCCCTTCAGCGCTAATTCCTTAAATAAAAATAGTTACAATTTAAATTGAAAAAAAATGGCTTTTAAACACTAACTATTGGTCCATAGAGATCATCGTAACGATTAAATCGCGACATTAATTGTCTGGTTAGATCGACCAATTGATGGAGAATTTTGGTAATCTCTTCAGTGCTGTTTGAATGATGTTTAAGAATATTTATAACATACGTAAACCTTGGTATAATCTGCAAAAAAATGTTGATTATTAATTTTATTGCTTGTTTTGGTCACACAAGTTTACAAAATTTGGACGTTACGAATAGAAAAAGGTCACTTGAAATACGTGCACGTGTTGTATATTATAAATTTGACAAAAATATCAACTTTATGAAATATCTCATTAGAATCGCTAATTAAACATTGATTTTATACAGAAGAAAGTAAGTAAGTAAATAAAAATTTAAATTTGTGTGTGGTATTGAAATCGCCACTTTTGTCAATTGAGTAATTATGATTAAAATCTAAAAATGTAGATCAATTACAAAGTTTTGTTTACAATATTTTCACCTTTATGCTTATGGAAAAGTGACGAAATTTTATATAAATAAATATCTTCTAATTTTTTAAGCTTATGGTCTTCTGAAAATTAATTTATATTTTTCTTGTTGTACTTAAATTTAATATTATCCTGACGAGGCCACACAAAGAGGTTGAATATAAATACAACACACAAAATAATATTAATTTATTTTCGAAAGATCACAACCTTTAAGATATAAAATATATTTATATTACAAAAAAGTGGCCAAAAAAACTAGATTCATTGTTTAATACAAAGTTAAAAAAAATAATTAATGAACAATATGCACAACATCGGTATTCTGTATTTGCTGCAAATGGTCTTACGAAATTACAAATTGAAAATATTTGTAGATTTTTTTGCAAATTCTAACGGAAGCGCTGTATTTTTTGTTACTGAATTTAAATTAAAACCTACAATATTTTGCATATGCGATTTCATAATATCATACGCATCAAATACATTACATATTATCCAATATTAGTAGAATATAGATCATTTGTTATCTTTTGTTAAAAAGGAGCTTAAGATGCTTCAGTCCTAATGTAGACTTGAATTTGTAAACTTGTGTTATTTTGTTAGAAAAAACGATGATATGTTATATTTACCTTATGAAAAAGTGCTGGCTTCTGATCTATAGATGACAACATATAAAATACTACAGGCGCAACTCTTGGCCTTACATTCGGTAATATAAAACACGTAAACAAATTTTCAATATTTTCCAGAGCAATTTGTTCAACCAAAGCATATTTATTCCTTTCTTGTAGACCACTCAAAATTACCTGAATCCAAATATGCAAATTCGAACAAAAATTGCAAAACCTCAACCATTCGCATAATAAACATACGGTTTTGCGTATATTTTGATCGTTTACATTTTGGTCCAACAATGATTGTACGGCGGCTTCAATAATCAATTTGGTTTTGAAAAGTTGAAAAATAACCGCCAAAGTACAAGACGCTTTCTCACCTCTGGTTATATATTGACAAACCTGAAGAAGAAGCTTCTCTTTTTCTTCAGTGGTTTTATCAAAGAATAATTCTACTGTGAACATATCTTCTTTAAAACGATTAAAGTCACCAATTTGGCCCGGAAATGGGACACATGACAGCAGTTTAATAATAAAATTGTGATAGACTGGCATGTCTGCACTTAAATCAACTTGCTGCTGCTTTTTTTCAATATTAAAAATTATCTTCAATATTTTGGAAATGTCTCCTTGATCAGCTGACAGGTTATCGGCGCTAGGTCCAATGCTTGACGCAGATGAAATAAACTTTGTGTTCGATGAAGCTCCCGTACCACTACAACCGGGCAACTCAGTACTACCACCTGCGCCCAAACTAACTCCAGCTGATAACGACGTGCTACCATTATCGACATTGGTGCCATTAGCAATCATTTTTTTAGATTTTGTAATAGTTCCAGTCGAATTTGCTCCGCTCCCGCCATTACCTTGATTAGCATCTGCTGCAGAACCGTTTGCTTCGGTATTGTTCTGTTTAACAGCCATATCCCAATACTCTATCCAAAACTCGTCCGACCAAAGAGACGAGTGAGTATTTAGAAGTGATGTTTGCTATGCAATCTGCTCTTACTTCCTGAAAACTATAATCAACAATGCAAAAATTTATTAAGGAACTTGTTATGTCTGTCTTTGCTGACTACAACGAGGTCGTTAAGTGTCCTTGATTTTTTTTTTTTGAAAAGCGAACGTTTGTTGCACTTTGAGTGTTAAGAACAAAAACACTTTTTTCAGATTTTTAACTTATATACATTTTTAAAACTATTTCAATTTAGTTCTAAACCTTTACTTATTGCTTAGTTTTTACGAAAAGTATATTATGTATGTATATATGTATGTATATATATTTTTATGCCTTTCGTTTTTCCTTTATTTTTTTACTGTCTGTATACCTTCTTCAGCCGCTTCCACTATGAACTTCAATAAAGAAATTTTTGTGATCTGTTTATAAATTTCGATAATTACTTTGTTTTTTTTTAATTTTAGGATACACCTTTTGCGCTCGAAGATTTATTTTTAAATCTATAGAATTTTTTCGTTTTCAGTGAAAATTTTTTGTGTTGTAAAATGTCTTACTAAAATGTAAAGAAGAACAGTATATGACGAAATAGTTGACAATTGTTTGGGATGTAAAAGAGAAAACATGGCAAAACTAGCAGGTATGCGGAGTTCGACAACAAGAACAACAAACAAAAACAACATGTATATTATTGGTTTAAAGTACTCGAGGCAAATTCATTACCAGGTATATGCACGACTACAACAATTCAACAACAAAACAAAGAGCAGGCATTTTGTTTGTGTAAACGACGAATTTATTATCTACGCTGTCAAAATTCTCCATGCATAAATAGTACATAAAAATGCCGCCGGAATATATGTACCAAATTTGATAGTGTGGGTAAAGAATAAATTCGCCCGAAATCACCGCTGCACCCACCTGATAATTAATTCATTCGCCTTGGTCTGTGCAAATCGCCAGATAGTTTTTTGTAAAGTTGTGTTTTGATCGTTAAAAATCGTCATTTTTGGCTGCCATCATTAATATTTTTGTTTACGTTATGCTTTTTGTTTCAGCATAACACTAAATACACATTTTTCTTTGTGTTGTAGATAGCTGTTTTTGACATCACCACCATGTTTTAACTCAAACAAAATGCATGTAGAATTTTTACGACGTATTAGTGCACAGTCCTTGTAATTGGACCATGATCTATATTTTAATACACATAACCAAGGCGAATGACGTACCAGGTGGTGTTACTAAGTCTATGTTCACACACGACGATTTTAGTTGGGCAATTCTTGAGTTTATAGATGTTTTTTTTTCACTTTGCGGTGAGGGGAATAAAAAGGGAAAAATAATCGCCGGTACCCGGCTATTTCAAGCAATTCTCTCATTCGATTTTTTTAAATTTGAATATTTGACATTTCTTTTCATTCGGTGTTTTGCTTCTTGGCGTGTAAATCATTTATAATTTCAATTAACCGCAAAAAATACGCGTTTTAAATATGTAAAAATAAAACAATTAATATAGAGTAAAAATTTTTATTAAAAGCTTACTACATTTTGTTTATTTTATTGAAATTGTTTATTTTATGAAAGCACAAATGTCAAATTGTAAGAAAATAAAAGCTAAACAAAACAGAAGAATTGCCCAACTAAAATCGTCGTGTGTGAACATAAAAGCGAGTTCAAAAGAGAATTCTGAAAAAGTTGGGCAATTAAAATCGTCGTGTGTGACCTTAGACTAACCATGGTACAATAATAACAGGTACACGCATCGATGCAACTCTGCGTTTCTCTGCCTTTTTATTCTGCTGACTGCGACTTTATTCTGGTTGCTTGTCAAAAAATCAACACACAAACATGTATGTTTTCAAAGCCTAGAACATCAACCAAGGCAAATTCAAAAACAGGTAAAGTTAATACTACAACAAGTACGAAATTACGACAACATTTGACCCTATGCTTGCATATACAAATTTTGACATGCGAGAATCCATTATGCAAGAAAATAGTAGATCAGATGTGTTTTCAGCTTTACCTGTTATGAATTTGCATTGAAAAAAGGTGCTAAAAAACGTTCCATCTCAGCATTAAAACATTTTTTTGAAGGACGGTTTTATCCAAGGTCTAATAATATAAGGACTGTTTATCAACACAACAATAAAAAACGACATGCATTTTGTTTGTGTAAAAAATGGCCAATATTGTCAAAAAAATCCTGTATATAAAACAAAACAAAATATTGTTTGTATGTATTTAGTGGTTATGCAAAAACAAAAAGCATAACGTAAACAAAAATATTCATGATGGCGGCCAAAAATGTAAACAGCTTTTGACAAGACCGAAGAGACTTACCATTTTTTTTGCAGGTTATTAAACCTTATATTATTATACCATGGTTTTATCGTCTCTGAAAATTTTTTTCACTGCACTCTTATCAACTCTGTAAAAAAGTTAATTATTAGGTCCGTTTGTTTACTTTTACAGTAAAATGCAGTAAATGAGTAAACAGCAGAATTTACTCTCCAAAAAAATGTTTGCCCAAAAAAGTACGCGAACGGAAAAATTGTAAAAATTCGTAAGATTTAGGCAACAGCTGATGGAAAATAAATGTAGTGTTGAAAAATTTCTACATTTTTGGATATTTGAACAATTTATTCATCGGTACTCGATTAAATACTTTAACTCGATTAACTGTAACACAAATATTTTAATAAAATATAAACAATTTAATTTATTTATTCTTTCCCATTTCTTCTTTTTTAATTTTATTTAATTTTGCATATTTGTGTGTGGTTAAATTTATTCAAAGTACATGAATATTTGTTTTTGCTACTGACTATCGTAAAAAGAAGTGCAATACTAAGTACCCAAGTACTATAGAATTTCACAACTCCAAAGAATTAAAATAACAACTCCACAAAACTAAAATAACTTTTATTTTCCATTAAAAGGCATGTAGGTAATTGTTTCACAAACAAGTACAATTCAATGTTAATTTAATTTTAGTTTTGCTTTATTTTTACTTAAATTTTTAGTTTGATAAATATTTTAGTCACAAATTGCACACATTTTGTTTGTTTACCTTTCGAATCATATGTTTTCTTCTCTTTTCTTTTAATAAAAATAGACGAATCCCTGGAAGAAGTGAACATAAAATTCACGAAACGTCGGGAAAATATGCAATAAAAACTACGCATTTTTATTAACATAAGGAATTTTAGGCCTCATTAGCTTACATCAAATTAACAAAATCTACAAAAATTGACTTGGCCAATAATAATAAAAAAAACATATGTTTTCTTGTTTTACTAAACTTTACTGCGAAAAATTTTTGCAGTAAAAATTTGCAAGTTCTCAATTAAGAACATAGCACAATAATACCAGGTACACGCATCAGCAAATTTGCTCGTCAGCTGATTTTTTCTATACGTGTGTGTGTGTGCCCCTCTTGAGTGCTTGTCAGATGTTTGTTGTTTACAATATGTCTGCTAAAAAAAAATTGTGCAAAAAGTAACGGAAAATTACTTCAAAGTAATTGTTGCAAATCAAGAATATCAAGTGCTTGTATTCATTTGTATTTGTATTCATTTGTATTTCATTATATAAACAACAAAATTCATTATATAAACAACAATAAACATATTTTTCATTTGAATTTTACATTTTAACAAGTTTTTTCTTTTATTTATCACAAAACTACATTAATTTATCACTAAGCCATAGCACAATAATACTCTGAAATCTCTGAATGCTTTACTTAACAACTTAATAATACGTCTTCTAAAGTCCCTAAAATACAGACTTAGCCATTCGTCATTTACTTTTTTATTTAGTCCTGATTTGTCTAATGTATGTAGCATAATGCAGGAATGTTCTCCAGTTAAATCATTTGCTTTCTGACTTAAATAAACTGGAACAAATCCCATGTTTTTCCAAAACTTCAATAGCTCTTGCGTCAAGCCATATGATGTCCCCAAATAGTCAATATGTTCGGGTAATCTTTCATTTAATCGTTTTAAAAGTGTTGGAATTTTGCGCCTGGGGCGTATTTGTTCCTTTAACAAACCTAGTTGCTCTTCCTCCACCTCTTCAATAGCATTTTCCTCATAAATTGATACTAAACATAAATTGATACTAAACGGTGTAAAAATGATTCGGCAGCCTTGTGATAGGAGAATAGAGCATCACGATCTACATAATAAAGTTCACAGGCATCGGGTGTGGGACAACCGGAACTAATGTGGGGTACTGTGTTAGTAGCATCTAAACACAAAAGATTAATCAACCAACTCTCAATATCATCTCCTTCTGTGTAACGTATGGATTCCTCTAGTTTGATCTACATAAATGTAAAAATGAATCAAATTTTTTATATCAATTTTGTTTCACCTTTGCTCTAGTCTTACCGGTGGTGGTGCATTGTTTTCCTTTTGCAATTGTGATATCAATTTTAAGCTTAGTGACCTTCCTGTGCCTTCATAACCATTTATAGTCGAAGACATAAAAATTAAATATGGGCCCATCATCTTTTTAACCAGTGGCAAAGGTATTGCAGCTGCCTCATCAATTAAAAGATTGGGAGTCAAACCTTCAAAATCTTGTAAAACACAAACACCATAGGTTCTACCCAAAATAGCATGAGTTTTAGAATAAAAGCGACCATGAATGGTTGTAGATACACGGAAAGTGTCGAACAGGTCAGCATCATTTATATCAATTTTTCCGGCTGCAATTTTCTTTGCACGCTTTTTGCCATGACTAAAAATGTTAACAAAATGCATATTGTGTATATTTTTCCTTTTCTTTAAACTTACTTGGATATGGCTTCATCCTTGTTTTTATAACACCATAGAACACTTGGTCGTGCTTTCACAGTCGATTTCGTATGAATATCGTAAAGTATTGGGACTTGATCTCTAGCTTTATCACCAATTATAATAAACATTGTACGATGGCCTACTTTAACACCATTTTCGATCATTACTCTAATGCGGTTGTCAATCTTCTTTTTAACCATATTTGTATTTCTTTAAATTAATTATTAATTAAATTGCAGAGGATATTATTATTATTATTATCTATATCAAAGAATAATATTCCGTTTTCAAAAGCTATTGAAAATAATGCACGTGTATTTTCTTTTTGTTATTATTTCATTTTCTTTTATATATTGCCCCATAGCACAATAATACCTATGTCACTAAGCAATGAAACTTTTTTCAACAAAACAAATAGAATTTTGACAACTCGCCAGAACTTATTGACAAGTCACCAGAATGTAAAAAAACACATACTCCCACATACTTTTTCATGAAAACGCAGGGTTGCATGGATGCGTGTACCTGGTATTATTGTGCTATGATTAAGAACTGTCACTTTACGCTCTCAATTTGTGTTCTCATTTACTGTATTTTGTGTAAACGAACGCAATTTAGTAAAATGCAGTAAAGTTCAGTAAAAAATAGTAAAAACTTTTGCGTACTCGAACACACTTATTTTTTCAAAGTTTGTTTCGTTTCGTGCGTGCACAAAACATAGTCTGTGTTTTATTCACTGGTGCCGTTTTAATGTTTGTTTAGCCTTTTGTTGTTTACAGAGAAAATAAATATTTAAAAAATAATTGCTTTAAAAAGCTTCCTGTGGAGTCATGACAGTTGATCCAAGTATGATAGAAGTGAATGAGATTACAGGTTATTGGTCCCTTCTGATTAGTGTAAGTAATCTTAAAATATATCAAAATAACATTAAATTGGTATCGATTTGTTTTTTAGATTGATTGGAGAGATCCATGGCTAATCGGATTGATCATACTGCACATCCTGACGACAACTACAACCTTAATGACTCGAAATAATACAAATTTTCAAATATTTTTGTTTTTAATATTGCGTAAGTTACTTTTCTAATGCAAACAGCTTAAAAGTTCTTGGTTAAAAAACTTGGTATATGCGTGAGCAACAAATCCTTCTGCGTTTGATATTCATTGAAAACGTTTCGATCCTTCATTGCAAGGTACCGATATCTCAAAAATGCGTGTAAAACTTGAAAATTTTAAGAAAGTTGGTATTTGGATGTTGGTTTAGATTGAGCTAAGTGTAAATCTGTGATATAGTCTGGGTTCACAAGTGAACGTTTTCTTTCATGAAAGTGGTTAGTTTGTTGGTGAGAGGGGAGAGAAGAATGGTGTCGGGTACCAACGCAGACACAATAATATTTATTTAGATTATCAGAATATTCTGTTTCTTTATTTGGAAATATTCCCTTTAAAAAAGGCAAAGTAGGCGATAACTATCGTTCAAGATACAAAGAACAAGTAAGTACAACGAGTACAATATTAAGATGGCGAAGGATAAGCTTGATCGAACCGCTAGGAATTTACTCATTAGGATCTAAATAAATATCTCTGTTGCTAGAACCAGGAGTAAAATTTAGATCCTAACAGAGGTGTTCAACAAACTAAAGAATATAAATAACATTACGTGCTTCAAATATAGAAAATAAATAAGTTAAGTTTCAGATTGAATATCAACAAATTGTCTGTTCACACAGTTGTTAGATATAACAATAATTGTCAGATTCTCTCAGAGAGCATAAACACTATAGAATGTATAGCATACTTTTAAGCTCAGTATTATTTGAAATTTTATATGTTACAGATACGGTGACCATCCGTCCTTTTTTTAAAAGGACAGTCCTCTTTTTTGACACAACGTCCTTTAAAATTTAAACAAAATAAATTGTCCTTTTTTTAATTGAATTGTCCTTTTTTGTCCTTTATTTTTGATTGCTAATGTTCTTCTTTAGTTTCCAAAATTAAAAGTTTTTTTTTCTCAAAATAACGAAATTTTAAACTCAATACAATATAAATTTATAACCACCCAAGACAGGAATTGCCTGGCAACACTGAAAAGTGTATGTTTATTGCGTGAAATTTTCTGTCGGCTTTCAAATGGTATGTGCAGAATTTAAATTGTTTTTATCAAATAACATTGATGTAATAAAAAAAATACATTTTCCAAAAAAATATCAATAATAGATAATTATCTATTAGAATTATAATCCTTAAACTATTATTTTTAGTTATTTTTATTTATTGCATTTTGTTATTTTTGTATTATTGGCTAAATTAAATTTCTTTGTTAATTTTGATTAATTAATTAATTTTTTGTTTTAACGACGTGTGAACTTCTAGGCATATTTAATTTCTGTTTTAAACATTAATATAAGTACATACATATGTAACTACTTGTACTAGTCACTAATATTACATTGTTTGAATTATATTTTTATTTTATTGATATAAATTATATGTATCTACATATGTAATTAAGTTAATACCAATAATTTTTATTTAATATTGAGTGTCCTTTTTTTTTTGTCGAAAATTATGGTCACCTTAGTTACAGATCTAGTCAAATCTCCTAAATAGCGTCGATATTTGCATTAGTCATTAGTTTTTCTCTTGTTCCATTAAAATAATACGTTACGAACTTTAGTTATCGCAATGTAATAAAATTTTGATTTAATACATTTATTTCAGTGTCTGCGGTTTACTTCTCAGAGTCTATTAATCAATATGCAGCTTTAAATTGGCGTTCCTTCTCAAAACAGCAATACTTTGATAGTAACGGCCTATTTATATCGACTGTATTTTCTATTCCCATTTTACTTAATTGCATGCTGTTAATTGTAAGATATTGATATTTTTGTAAATTATCTGAACTTAATTGATATTTTTGTATATTATATTATTATAGGGTGCTTGGTTGTATAATTCTACAAAACTTATGGCTACACTTAAAACTGCCCAATTAAAGGATAAAATTAGAAGAGACCGTTTAAAGAAGCAAGTCGAAGCCCACATAAAAGAGCAATAAAATGAAAATTTATGAAATAAATAATATTAGTTGCTTTCTTTAGACACAAAAAAAAGTAAAATGCTTGTTCAACTACGAAAACTGCAGATTCACTTTCGTGGTTAAAGCTGAACCTACGATGAAAATTGTATCTTTAATCACTAAAATTCATAATTTTTATTACACGAAATTTGTGAAAATTCTAAGAACAATTAGTTTTAATCACATGATATATTAATTCAATTACGAAATTAATTTAAACTTGTTGTAAATTTTGATTAACAAACGCATTCTGCTACGGTAATAATTTTTAATTGCTTTTGTAGCAAAAATATTACGTGAAAAAGTAGGTGACAAACATTTATTATTACAAAAGGGCTATAATAAAGTTATGTTCACACGAAAAATGTAGTACATATGTATGTATATATAAATATTATAAGTATAATATTAGTCTAACATGATATAAAAGAGTGGTATTTTTTTCTAGACTTTGTTATGAGAATATCATTTGAAGCACATGAAGCTGTGTATCAAATGATTTTTAAAGTTATGATGTATGTAATAAAAACAGTCAAAAGCCGACACTGTGCACAGTGCCGCGGCTAACCTATGACCGTGCAAATCAAGTATATTGAAGCTTGAGGAATCTTCGAAATGCTTTTTAAAATTTTTATATATCTTTATTACTTAAAAACTTTGATTTTTGCAACGAAAAAAGTCAAAAGGGTCGGATGTGCGGCGGCTCGAAAATAGTCGGCGGCGCAAGTCTGCTAAATAATCGGCTTCGTGCTCATCATGCACGTGTTTTATACATGCATACATACATATGTATTTTGATATTTGTCAATAAATTTGTTGTGAAAAAGTTTTACATGTACATTTTATTTATAGAAAACTGCAATATTTATTTAAATACGAACGCTTTGTAATTTTATTAATAAATCTTAATAAAAATACACACAATATATGTTATAATAGCAGCTACATAAGTATGTCTGAACAATCGTTTGATGGTGTTAACCCTTTTAAACAGAATGAATGCGGTTTGCCAACAGACGAAAGTTACATCGATTTAAAAGATGAAGATACTTGCACTGCCGAGGAACTCGACAAATTATTTAAATATAAATATGAAATACATGATACAATTGGTGTTACTTATGATAATAGCTATGTATTGAGCTTAGCAAAAGATGAGTGCGTTTTTCATACAGAGATTTTAATATATGTACAGGAAATTAATACAATATTTACTTTTAGTTCCTTTACATGTGTAGCATCTGGGCTGTCGGATGGATCAGTCCGCTTATTTCAAATAAATTCTGAAAAAGGTGTATATATTCAACCCCCCCCAAAAAAAGGCCTTTCTATTTGTGGTTTACGTTTTGTAGACGAAACACCAAATTTATTACTGGTCGGAACGACCAACGGTCTTGTACGCCTTCTAGATTTGCGTACAAGAACTGAAGCAGCTCGTTTTGTAAATACTCCCAAGAACAGCTCGGAACCTCGAAATATTTTATCTTTTGATCGTAATTCAAATAGTAAACTTTTGGCTATGGGAACCGAAGAGCGAAATAATGATGCAAATATATTATTTTATGATTTGCGCTCCTCTGTTCGATTGGGTACATATTCCGAGAGTCATCAAGATGATTTAACCTGTTTACGTTTTCACCCACACAATCCGAATCTTTTATGCTCCGGTTCTACAGATTGCTTAATCAATATTTTTGATATTCGAGAAATTGAAGATAAAGCAATTCTAACCACAGTCAATACTGGTAACACTTTGTATAAGATTAACTGGTAAGTCTATGTAAGTTTGAATGAAAATTAAATTCCTGTTTTAGCTCAAAAAAAAAAAAAAAACAGAAAGTACACTGTCCCATAGATAATATAAAATATAAAGAAATTGTCTGCGAGCCTTATTTTCCGAGTTATGCCCGTCTGAAGCTCCAGTACCAAATTGTGACTATTTTGATTGTAATGTTACCTAAAATGCAAACGGGATTTTTAAGACTTCCGATATGCATATTTCACCAACATATGTATGTATGTACATCACTATAAAAATATGTAAATGTAACTTCACCTTACGAAAAGTGCGGTTTTGTTATTAAGATAGCATAAAAGAGGTGGACTTGGCCAGTAAAATTGATTATTATATGAGTGGAGAAAATTGTGTAACATTTTTACAGTGATATTACCACTGTACATCAATTTCTTGCAAAAAATAAAATTATAAAAATTTTGAGTTAATATAATACCCTCTTGTTGATCAAGTGCGATAAGTACATTAATATCTTTTATTTTACAGGCATGCACATAAATACGGCAAATATATTATATCTTGCATAAGTGATACAAATAGTTTCAAAGCTTATGATCTTGATGGCGATTTAATAAATGAATTTGACAGATTGTGTATAACTCAAGCTGCTAAACGTAAAATCGAATCAAATTGTTTTTTGATTGATTGTTTCGGTACGGCTGACAATAACATGATGATACTTACGGGTTCTAACGATGGGTAAGAAAACAATTATAAAATTTGACATTTATTCGAGCAAACAGTTAAGAATTTATGTTTTTAAAAATTTTATTTATTTTTTGCGAGTTAGCAATATCTAAATGCATTTCGTTGGTTGCTATATCAACTCATCAGTAGATGTTTATCATTTATGTTTGAGAAGTTCCAAAACTCATTTTGCTTTTTATTTTGCCTAATAATTACTTTCATTGGCAACCAACGGTTGTCTTAGGTTTGTAGAAAAGTAACCACATTCATAATGAATGAAGAAAATTATTTGTTGTGATGTTTGTAAAGTTTTTTGAAAAGCTATTTTGCTTTTGCTTTGTAATTCGCATAATGTAATTGCGAATTTATGTATGAGTAAATGAGTTTTGATCTTCAAATATAGATGATGGGTATGAAAACAATTACATGCAATGTACAATGTACATTGCATGTAAAAAAAGAAAGAATATAAAAAAAAATTATTCAAAAATATTGTACATATGTACATACATATATAATATAAACAAAGCTAAATATTCAGAATTTAAGATATAGTTTGTTTGCAGCGTTTGTTTAATGCGTTCCAACTTTATATGGCAAAATAATTCGACTACTTCTTGGAAAGCCACCAAAGCGAAAAAATTCCAGCAAATTAAAGCTTTACAATTCCGCAGGCAAACAACTTGTTGTTTTGCATTTTGTTGACCAATACATCAGTTTGTGCCTTATTATCAGATATTTTACTTAAAATAAACTGTGTAAGCCTTAATATTCGAATTATAAGAAGAACTACATACATGTTATGTTATGTTCCCCATCAAAAAAAAAAAAAAAAAATGAAAATATCAAAGGTAGAATTGAAAAAATTCCGTGAGAAAAAGTTATTCACGAAAAGGGGAATTTTATTCAGTGAACATTTTTTCAAGTTGTTATTATGGACTGAATAAACTTTTTTCATGGGATTTTTTCATGATTGCAATTACGTGAAAAGTGAAAAGATTACGAGGGTAAAATTGTTCAATTTGTGTTATCCATGTAAACTGCTTTCAGATTTTCCGCAACAAATAAACTAGTCATTAAGTACTAAAACATTTTTGTGTTGCATTTTTCTAATTAACTTTTTTTATAATTTCTTTTAGGTCTTTTTTGCGTTCTTGTAAAATAGAAAATGATCAGCTATTACCGTACGCTAATTTTCCAGGCAGCAATCAACTAGTCCGTGAGAGTATTTTTGATTGCAAAACTAATATTTTAATAACAGGAGGCGAAGGTGGATTTGTTACATTATGGACTCCATTGGCATGGAGATCAAATAGTTTAAAAATGAAAACACAAAAGTCACATAAAGTTGAACCGTATTGAAAAAATTGATGTACATATGTTATTTTTAATTTCTGGAATGAAAATCATCGATAGAGCTTGCCAGGAGTGCGGGCCTAATATAGCCATGCCTAATTAAAAACTGTGAGAATTCTAGAAAAATGCAGGGAAAAAACAGCGTGTAAATCCCGTTTAACGAGAAGCAATAAAAATATGTAGCTGCTGTAGTAACTGCTACAGTGAAAAAAAATTTTGGAGTCTTTATACCCTTCACCAAAAATGGTAAGGGTATTTACATATATGTACATAGGTTTGTCATTACGTGTATAATTTCCACAATATTTATATGAAGGACATATAGTATATACATATGTACATATATTCTGAGTCCTTATAGATAGGCAAATTGAATGAACCGAGTCCATCTGTCCGCCTGACCGTCTGTCCTTTTTGTTCACTAAATTGTAAAATATTTAAAAAAAATCTATTTTTTGTCACATAGGCATGTTTGCGTGAATTATAATAAATGTATGTTCGTATATATTTACGTCTTGGTGAAGGGTATATGTATAAGATTCGGCACAGCTGAATAAAGCACTCTTACTTGTTTATTATTTATTTCTTTTCACATTTTGAATACATTTTTGTTACATACTTTAAAAATGGGAATCAAATTATTCTCGTTTTCGCTATGAGATTGTAACAGCTTTCTTCATATTTCAAGAAAACTTGTAATTTTTTGTGGCCAAATTTAGTTAAATTATTTTGAGTATTGAGTTGCAAATATGCTCAGAAAATATGGGTGGGACCATTTTTGGCCATTTTTAGATATGGTCTATTTTATTTGTAAAAAATTACCTTTATATAGGGTGTCTGAAAAACGGCTACTGCCGAAAAAGTAGGGCATCTGATGATAATGTTAATACTTTATTTAATAAAAAACACCTCTAAAAAAATTACCAAAAGCAGCTCCACCAGCTATAAGTTTTATCCAATTGAGAAAAACGTTTTTGAATTTGGATCAGTAAGAAGCTCTTTGTACGATGTATTCATTCATTTTACACAATTTTCCATTTTTGTCATGGGTTTTGGGAAAAGGAGATAGAGTGCGGCGGATTGCAAACAATTTTTTTGCTTAGACGCCGCTACAAATCTTTTATCAGCTTGTTGCTCTGCTACATATATATTTTGACATTTGTAAATCAAAAATATTCTACAGCAGGCAGGACAATTTTACCTGTTTTATTATACCATGGTAGTCGCACAAGTGAATTCGCTCTAAAGAACTGCGTCATAAATTACAAGGCGAATTTTGAATATCCATGCGGTCATAACAAAGCGTGGTAAATAGTTTATTGTTTAATGTAGTGATAAGCATAGATAAGTGGTGATAAGTTTCAAGTTAGAGAAATGGCAAATGCAACAAAGAATTTAAAAGGTGTGAAATAAATGAACGATAATTAAATGCTGATTCATATAATATATGTAGAATATTTATACAGAAACAGTCGATGTTCCTTTATCTACCAGTGACGAGGAATCGAATGAAGACCCCCCTATAGTAGATGATGACACTTGTACACCTTTTGAATTGGAAAAGTATTTCCGACAAAAATTTATTATACAAGATGAAACAGCTGCTACTCTTAAGAAGGACTACATACTAAATTTAGCTAAAGATGAGTATGTTTTATAACCAATTTATAAAAATTTGTTTAACACATAAGTACGAACTTGAAGCTCCTTTACACGCTTGGCTACTGGTTTATCTGATGGTTCAGTACATCTGTTCGACATTGGATCTGCGTGCGGCTTAAGTTATTCTTCACCAGATTGTGTGGCAGCACCAACAATGTGTGACCCTAAAAATCGGTCAAGTATTTGTGGGGTGCGTTTTATGGACGAAACGCCAAATTTGTTGTTAGTGGGCACAACTGACCATTTAATACGCCTTTTTGATTTGCGTTCACAAGGAGAGGTAGGGCGTTTTCAAAATAATCCTGAAAATGAGATAGAATCTGCATCTATGCCCAAGGACATTGTATGTTTTGATCGTAACTCAAATAGTCGTGTATTGTGTGTCGGCACTGAACAACACCATAACAACGCATTTTTATTATTTTATGATGTGAGGGAGCGCAAACATCTTGGCGGTTATTTCGAGAGTCATCAGGATGATGTAACCACTGTGCGTTTTCATCCAGAAAACCCGGATTTATTGTGTTCAGGTTCTACTGACGGTCTGATAAATACTTTTGATTTACAAAAACCAATAGAGGATGATGCACTGTTAATGACGATTAATACTGTAAGCAGTATTCATAAAGTTAATTGGTAAGTTTTTTCTGAATTAGAATATTTAAATTCTGGGTACTTACATTTGGAACGTCGGTGATTTGCTCTTAAATGCTGTTTTATTTTTGATTTGGCTTAAATATATGTACATAGTTTACCAATGCACACGAAATAAAAATGCATAGGCGGCGACAGAAAGGTGATAAACAAGACAAAAATGTCATGGCAAAAATGTGTCTGAAATGCTTCGTTTTCGAGTTATTTATCTCTGAATGACTTTGGTCAAAAACAATTCGCCTATGTTGTAGAAAATTGTAAAATAAAAAGAAAATATATTAATTGATCAAGAAATTGCTGATGGAAACTAACACACACAAAACTTATTTACTAACACTCTTGCAACTATGTAAAATACTGTGGAGTGAGCAGAGTTCAGATATATGTTTTACTATAGTTCACGAAATCCACAAGTATGAAAGAGAAACAAAATCACACGTACACGAATGTTTACATCAGTTTTTTCATATTGCCCTTAATAAAATGATAGAGAATGCTGATGGGTATACCCAAATGACCGTCATTTTTCTTGTAGGGTATATATCAAAAGGTATTATGTATTAACAAACATATGTTTGTGCATTTTTTAGGCATAAAAATGTTTATGACAAAGATATCATATCATGTATCACGCACACCAATGACTTTAAATTATACGAATGTAAAGAAGGTGATATAATCGCATCATATGATAGAACTAAAATTACCGAAAGTATAAAACGTAAAACATTTGCTAATTGTAATTTAATTGATTGCCACAACCTGACTGATGGAAGTGTTTTCTTATTGACTGGGTCAAATATGAATAAAGGGTAAGTGTAATTTTATATGTATGTATATCCCCACCTAAAATTCAAAAGGCCGCAACTGGCAAAAACCTCTAAATTAACTTTTTGATAGCTAATGATACAAGTAACAAGAACATTCCTTCTTTTAAATTATCTCATAGCTTAACAAATAACGATTTTATCAACTGAATTCATAAAGTACTTTGCTTCTCTTGTAAAATAACAAGAAATACAGTTACTACCTTTTTGATTTTAGGTGACGATATATACTTATGTAAATATATACATATGTATGTATGTCTATACATATCTGAGTATTATGAAATTATTTTATTTAAAAATTTGATTTTATAGAGAAATAATGCGCTCTTTGCTGGTACAGAATAAACATATATTACCTGCTGCTGACTTCCAAGGAAATAAGCAAATAGTGCGCGACAGTGTTTATGATATGAGTTCAAATGTCGTAGTAACTGCTGGAGAAAGTGGCATTGTCACGATGTGGACACAACAAACTGCAACAAGCTCCGAAACTAGCAGTTTGAAAGCTAAAAAGAAAAAATCTAATAAAACGGCGCCTTATTAGCATATGAGGTAATATAGATCCGTATTCAGTTAAACTATGTACATAAGTATGTATGTATGTTTATAAACATAATAAAATGATAAATTTTTGCAAGATTTTAAAGATAATAGAAGGCGAGCCGTGAATAACGTTGCAAAAGACAAATTTTGGAAAACCCGTTTTTTTTAATTACCGTTAACTTTACTCTCTTTTATTGTCCAAACAAAAGGACTAACTATATTCACCACTATCGTAAATAACAAGTAGAATTTTTGTTCCGTGAAATTATCATTCCCTCGAGGAGAAATGGTGTAAATCTGCCGTGAAAAATTATTCCCGCTATCAGTTCTCAGTGAATGAATTAAAGAATTCGCCTTGATCTGAGTTGTCAAAACAAATGCGTCAATGTGTGGTATAAAATTCAACATTAAAATGTAAAACACAGAATATTTTGTATAGTCTATGATGTAAACTTTATTAAAAGAAAGATTAACAAAAAAACAGATAGTGAATTAAGAAGTTCTTCATTTCTAATAACAGAATCAGAACTTATTAATTGTTGTGATCAAGCAGAAAAAATATTGTATATTGTTACTCCCGGGGAGCAATATAATGCTAAATTAGTAGAACATGAACTAACTCCTGATAAAAACGATAATGTGGTGCTAGCTAATTCCATACTAAAGGATTTTTCTCAATCTCCTATTCGTGAGGGAAAAATTATAGAAAAGCCCTTTTTACAGTATACACCAGAATTTCGCCTGCGAAGAAAACCTCTAAAAACTTATAGTCGTAAGTTCTAAAATAGTGCAAAACAAATTTAAACAAACTCTTTGGAGCACATACTACAAGAGAAGCGTCCGAAAACGATGACGATAATAATAGTTTTTCCTCTTTATCTATACAAGAAGATGCTACATTGGTTGTAAACCTTAACGAACAATCAGAGGTAACAAATGCAAGCAGCACACAACATTTATGTGAAAATCTTCTCAATTTATCCGAATATTACATACAAAATCAGTCACAACAAAGTTCATCAGATGAACAGCAAATGCAAGAACCAATTGATTCATGTTTATCAACGAAAAGCCAGGAAAATGTTTCAGTTAATGTGCAAGATCTTCTAAACGATATACTTACTCTTCGTTCAATATATCCTCCTACCATGATACGTTATGATTCGTGCGATTCTTTTGATGATTTCCTTGTAAAGAATAATTGATGGACGACGAAAATATTGAAGAAACTGTAACGAATACAAATCGAAACAGAACGCGAAAATTGGATGTTCTTAATATTCCCCAGTGGAATACTTTGTTTAATAAAGAAGGTAATTAACGGGTTTTAATAAATTAAAATTGAAATTTTAAGTAACTATGCTTAGTATTAGGAAATAATTTTTTATAACTACAGGCATGTATGTACATTGAAAATGTAGAAACTTAATACATATTTAATTAGAAAACTAAAAGGTGAAATGCAAAAAATGTCTGAATGCAATAAAAATAAATAATGGCATCAATTTATAATTTTGTTTATTTTTCTACTGTTTAGACAATAGTCGCTTAGATGATTGAAACGAAGATGATAGTCACGATATATTTGCTTGCATTAACACGGAAAAACTTTTGGAACAACATAATGTCCATACCAAGCATAATATAACGGTGAATGTTGTAGAAGATTCTATTAGTAAATTGCCAAATCGCGCTGAATATTTTAGAGCACCTGAGATCTCAATGGAAATCGCTGGATCTAGCAACATTACTGGTTTTAAAACAGCTTCCTCGAAACCAATAAAAGTATCAAGAGAAGAACATTTAATAGCAGCAAAAATATTGAGCAAGTTACCTGAAATACCAGAATTTGAAGAAACCAACCACTGTGATAAAAACCCTACAAAAAAAGGTGGAAAAAATAATTTATTGTTAGGAAAATATAACATTTCATTCGAGTACTCTTCAATAATTTATATTGTTTTTTTATTATTATTTTTCCAATTTAATTCACTATTGCTTCACTATGTATTGTAAATAATAAAAAAAAGTTAACCCAACTTTTAAACAAAATCAGTTTTTGACAGCTCAGAGTCACAGCTGATCTCAATTTTGGCTAACGAGGCCACCTGGTATTGAATTCGCCTTGGTGCTGCCCAGTTCTTGTTGTCTCCCCCTGCCACTGGTTTAATTCGCCTTGAGTGCAACCATTTGAAAATAAAAGCGCCTTGACAGCGGCGCGCCGATATAATAATGGCTAGCCGGTAAAACCTATGCATTAGCGGCTTAGCCGCAACCGCCGACTCATTATACTCCCGCCGCCGATACAGAATTGTATAGTCTATGCTTTCTATGTTCAGGAGCTACCAAGGCGAATTTCTATAACCAATGAAGGAACACGAATTTCTGTTAGACATTGATAATAAGGAAGTATTAATTGAGGTAAGTTTTTTAATTAATTTGATATGCATAATATACTTATATCCTTTAGTCATTTAGATTCTTAATCACTCTATTGACGTTTTAATCGGAAATCAGGATGAACAGCAGACAATCAGGATGTCTCATAAATACGGTTTTCTAAATCCTGATGATTTTTTGCTCACCACTAGAAATATTGCAAAGTTTTATCGCAAGGTTTGCTCCAGCGATGCCAACAATGTCCAAGCTATTGAATTCAGCAAGTCGGAATTATCTAACCTCACCCCAGAATATAAAAAAATTGTATCTACTGCTTTGCAGTCCAGAAGAAATGAAGTGCTAAGTTATTTAATAAGGGAACAAAATGCAATAGAATATCCCCTTATCGAATCATTTGATTGGGACACGCGATTGATTCTTGGTGATAGTAGTTTTGCTAGAAGCAGCAAGTTATTGACAACTTTAATTTTAAATTTGCGATGTAAAAGCGGGCAAAATTATAAACACCAACTTCATGTAGAAATGGATTATCGAAAATTAGATGAATTTATAAAAACAATTGAAAATGCTGTCGCCACTCTGAAATAAACTGCAGAGTACTAATAATGGGTTAAATATATTTTTTTAATGCAATTGTATTCCTAAATTTGAATTTAGAAACTGAGAACTTCTGGACCATCTGGACCATGATCATTGCATTTTTACACAAAGCTCCATGAAAAATTATCCAAAGTTTTGTATTTAAAGTAAGATCACGAACTTTGCTACATTGCTCAAAAACTAAAAATCCTATCCGATGGAGAATCAAAAAAAAAATTTTGTTAAAATTTTGTACTGGAACTTCGGAGGCCCATAACTCTGAAACTAAGCTTCGCTGACAAATTATTTATTTTTCTTACTTTTTTGATTCTCATTCACTCAAAATTGAAAAAAAATGGTTATCTGGAACGGTTTTGGACAACTGTACAATTTCTGATTATTTTTTTACACATACCATACTATTGGCATACCTAATACTATTATTATATTATTATTAGTTCCTGTTGTTCCTAAGAGGAACATAGGGCCGTAACCTAATACTATGGTGTAATAAAATACCATCCCCAATACCGTAGGTAATTAATTATTGAGTTGGTATTTAGAACCCACGAAATACATATAGATTTGCCAACCCACAACAAATACATAAATAAAATGTTTTAAAAAACATAAATTCTTGAGTATTTGCTCAAATAAATGTTATATTTCGTAAGAGGTTTGCTTTCATTTTTGCCTCATAAATACTTTTATTGGCAACCAACGATTGTGTAATTGTATATACATAAGTAGGTTTCATGGTATAATAAATTTATTATACCATGAGTAGGTTTGTACAAAAGTAAACAGATGTATAAAATATTGACAAATAAAAAACATATACAAACGCTGAAAGCCCATCTTAACAAAAAGTTTGAAATTATAACAAGAGAATAAATGGTTTACTTTTATTAATTTAATAGAGCCCAGTTTCATACATTGATATTTATAAACTGTATACAAGATCCAATAACTCTTGCTTCTTTTTAGTTTTATTAACTTTGGTATTGAAATGCTCATTAAGAACTTGAATTAATTGTTGTTTTGAACAAGAGTCTAAGCTTTTGCACTTAATCATTTCCATTACACATTCCTTATTATTGATATCAACATCCATTTTAACTTTTTTTACAGTATTTGTTAGACAAGAATTATCTAAATACCGTTTCTGGATATTATTTTCTTCTCCAAATATTTGTTTGAAATTTGTTAAAATAGAATTAATACGTAAATTTTGCTTTTCAGGATCGGGAAAATATTGACTGCCCAATGTTTCGTAATTTACATTAAAAGCCAAACCAAGTAGCTTTGACTGCAATTGGTCCGAGCTTGGATCACACAAAATATCCGATTTATAATCCAATCTGAACTTTTTCATCAATTTTTCGCAAATCTTTAATTCTTCATCTTCTGCTTGGTTACCAACCGAATTCCATTCGTTCAAATTAAATTGACGTACATAAGAATAACATGATAAATAGACAATTTTAAAACCATTGTTGGCAATAATAAATGTATCTTTGAATGAACCATCATCTTTAATCGGTAGTAAAGCTACATAACGAGGCATTGATTTTTTTTTACACATAAATAGACATATTGCAATTTTTTGCCTCTCAATGCATTTTTCCCAAAGAGCACGGAATAAACGCTTAGAGCCCACAATATGAGAATCATCAGGATACATGAAATTAGAAGTTTTAGAATATACCGTTTGTTTTAAATACGTTATCGGCTTAAATCCCAGTAAAACCATTCCGGGCGGGTGAATATTACGAATTCTATTTACTTGTTCATATGTTAATCGCAAATTATTAGATCCCAAATTTATTTCGTACCAAGCATTTTTAATATTAACATCTTTTATCTCGTTTGATGTTTCAACTCCTAAATCCTGCTTTCGTACTTGCGTTATACGATGCTTGCGAACTATAGCACTGTCAGTACGTTGCAACAACAGCTTAACTGGTTTTTTTGCTTTTTGGTAGTAGTTGAAATATTGAGCAGAAATCATCAAGTTCGAACCCAATGCAAGATTGAAATGTCCCAATGATCTGCGGATATAATGTTGCTTAAACTTGCGATTCATTAACATCTCCCGTAATCTTTTTGGATTAGATGGTTGAAAGCAATCAATGTCAATATCCTGAATAAGGGAAATAAATTCTTTATAAAAAATATCGTAGTTAAACTCATCTATCATGGGAATGAGGTGAAATTCAACATCTTTGTTTTTTAGATCAGAAGCCTTTTGCAAAGCTTGTCTATAGAACTCAGAATTCAAAGGATGTGGTGTCTCTTTGTCTGTTAAATATACGATTGTGGTGTTATTTACTAAATAGGTGCAATGTTTAACTAAATCCATACATAGTCTGAGCACATGTGAAAAATTACAGCTCAAGTCATTAGGAAGTACACCATATATTTCTCCAAATTCGGTTGGCACCGTCTCAACCAATCTTAGAAAATTCTTTACTATAGACGTATTTAGTTGGCGCGGCGGTAATATTAAGGCGCACCTATCCGGTAGACAAATGTTTTCCAAACAATTTGACTCCCACGGTTCAGGCGCATATTCAGTGTTTGTAAATATTAAACCTATCAAGTCTTTATCATTCCCTAAAAGACCAGACAGAAATGCGCTCCGTAAAATGACCAGAGAGTTCTCCAACAGTTCAGGGTTTCTGTATAAATTTGCATCGACAATAAACATTATACATTCACGACCGTGTACATTTCTCAGTAGATGTTCGTTTTCTTCATCAGAATCAGATAGCGATATGTCAAATTCAGGCGCCCAAGAGCTCATTTTAACATGCGTACCATGCACCACAATTTTTTACCACTAACACCAAATTTACACAGTGTATTGACCACCGGATGAATTTTTTTATTTATCTTTAAAAGTAACTTCTAAAATCCTGCCTTTATATCTGGTTTTTAGAGTATAATCGGTGTCTTCTTTGAAAGTAGAGCTGCAAAACTATCGATGTTATTTTTAGGTCACTGTCGATGTTTTTTTCGATAGCGATACTATCGGCAAAAACAGTACTAAGAAATTAAAAACCTAGGCGAATTAATTATCAGGTGGATTCCAAGGCAAATTCGTTACCAGGTGGATGCAGTGGCGAATTCGGACGAATTTATCCATTTCCCTGTCAAATTTGATGTATATCTTGCACGACAACAACAAAACAAACAACATGCATTTTGTTTGTGTAAACGGCGATTTCATATACTACGCTGTCAAAATTCTCCATGCATAAAAAATTACATAAAAATGGAGCCGGAAAATATGTACCAAATCTGACAGTTTGGGAAATGAATATATTAGCCCGAATTCGCCACTACATCCACTTGCTAATGAATTCGCCTTAGCTGGTAATAAATTTGCCTTGGTAGGGAAAAAACAATTTAAATGTAGGTACAAAAGGGATTTTTTTTGGGTTAGTAGGGATTTATAAGATTAATGTCTGACATCACTGTTTAGTTTGCCTATTTCGTGATTTCAGAAAATTATATTGGTTTTTATTAAATTTATAAATGGTTAAAATATATATATATATAACATTATAATTTCGATTTAAAAAGTTTTTTAAAAGTTATATTTGTTAAACAAGTGCATAGCTAATTTTTAAATGTCTTTCTTTGGAACTAATAATTCCTTGGGTGCCTCCAGCACACCGGCGAAACGTGAGTGGTTTTTTCGTACACTTGTAGATTTTGGTCCCATTACGAAATATCGAAATTCATCGCAATATTTTAGCAACAGGATTATTTTCGTCATTTGGTACAGGAGCAGCAGGACCTCCGCAAGGATTTGGAACTCCAGCAACGTCTGCAAATCAAGCAACAGGCTTTGGGTCAACACCAGCATTTGGCGGCGTTGGTTTTGGAACACCAACGGCGGCAGCAACGTCAGCACCCACTTTGGGTGGGTTTGGGGGATTCGGAGCACCCAGCTCTAACACTACAACTGCACCCACTGCGGGAGCCTTTGGTTCGTTTGGTACTGGTTCTACTCAAACATCACAAGCACCAAATATGTTTGGCACTGTGCCGGGCACATCAGCAGGTTTTGGAGGATTTGGTGGCGCTCCTGCCACGTCAGCAGCTCCCAGTTTTGGTGGCTTTGGGACAACAGCAACAGGTACTTCAGCAGGTTTTGGTGGCTTTTGCGCCACATCAACTACATCAGCAGCGCCAGCGTTCGGAGGATTTGGAGCACAATCATCAACCGGAGGCTTCGGAGGATTTGGAACGAGTAAGTTTAACGTTTTTGTAGTATTGTATCATGAATTAGTTGTTCAATGCTATTTTTAATGCATTTTATAAGAAGAAAGGTTATCAGTTCAATTCATAAATAAAATGTTTGAACCTCCATTTTAAATTTACTTTTTATTTACAAGGTGTTGCTACCTGTTAGATCATGTAAAAATCGAGGGCAGTTGTTGATTATGGAATAACTATTATGACCGATTATTATAATCCATTTTGTGCTTCAATGGGTTTCCATGCAGTTTTGTCCCATATCATTTTTTTTATAAAATTCGGGGAAATTTGTGTAATGTCCAAAATATATATTGATTATCCTATTACTCCTATGATTTCTTCAAACATTTTATTACATGAAATACATATAACATTTTATTTGAGTAAAGCTACGTTCACATTTATTATATATTTGCCGAAAAAACGACCAAGAAAGAAACTAAAATTGTATTCCTCTAATTCCAATATTTTTTAAGTGAGTTCGCATTTTGTTAGAGCTGACTTTTTTGTAGAATAATTAATTAATTTTGTAATATAAGAACCAAGTTAAATAATACTACCCCTAAGCAAAACTAGTGGTAACGTTTTTTTCAATACTGATGAAACTCATGTCCCATTGTGTGTTCATGATTATCTAAAAGTTATTTATTAACATATTTTTGTACCTTTTTTTTTTATCAAATCAGTGTTTTTACAATGGTAAATATTGCCGCTTTTTTAATATCATTATTCTTCATATATGTGTAGAAATAAATTATAAAAAAATATCTGGGACATATGTATCCCAGGAGTAACTTCCACTGGGCCCCATTGGTCCCAATAGGTTCGAAAAATAATTTAGTTCTTTCTAATTATTTGTGATGTTTTCCAAATAAAAAGCACCAGACGTTATTTTATAATGAAGAGATTCGAAGCTTTTTGTAAACTCAGACTCTGACACTGGCAGTGACTTCGATGGTGGCAGCATTGTTGACCCAACTTACTCTAACGAAAGTGATAGCTCCTTTGATGAGTACAGCGAAGTTATATGGAACAGCGACAATAATAATTTATTGCCTCGAAAAACACTTTCGAACTTTGAACAGCAACATTGAAATTTCTTTCAACGTTTTTCCGAGAAGCCTATTTATAAAGGTTTGGGGATTTTCAAGTTTAAATAGTTTCAGGTTACAATATAACAACAAAAAATTTAGGTTATAATAGAATATTTTACTTTTAATTTGAGCTGTAACATGTGTAGTGCTTGTAGACTACATTTAACGCAGGAAAAAGAAAAATCAATTTCATATTCTTTTTGAAGACTTTGGCAAACCAGCAACAAACACCACAGTTACACCTGGATTTGGAGGCTTTGGTGGCAATACAGGATTTATGATGGGCCAACCACAACAACAACCTCCACCAATATCAGCAGACGATGCCTTTGCTCAGTCAATTTTTAATGTTTCTATATATGGTGATGAACGTGACACGATTATTGCCAAATTTAATTATTTCCAAGCCATGTGGGGTACTGGCAAATCGTTTTATTCACAAAATGCCGCTCCTGTCGAAATAACACCACAAAATTACTTGTGCCGTTTTAAAGCGATGGGTTATAGCCGACTACCTGGCAAGGATAATAAAATGGGTTTAGTTGCACTAAATTTTAATAAGTCTCTTACGGAAGTTAAAAATCAACAGCAACAAATTATTAATACATTAAGCGCTGCCTTTGGTAACAAACCAAATTTATTTGTTAATATAGACTCAAGCAAACAGAGCGAAGAAAAGAAAAGTCAACTAGTTATTTACTTGGAAGAAAAGTCGCAAATAACACCTAACGATACAAAACGTATATTAGCGACGGATTTGGCCAACTACTTGAATCAGCCTAACATTAAAGGACAACTAAATAATTTGGGTATTGTGGAGATACTGGCCCTTGTCTTGCCAGATGAAGATCAACTTAAGGAGTATTTGAAAAATCCACCTAAAGGCATTGATCCCCGTATGTGGTGTCAAGCTAAATTAGATAATCCAGATGAAAAAAAATTTATACCAGTACCGATGATTGGTTTTAACGAACTCAAATATCGTATTAAATGTCAAGAAAATGAAACGGAAATGCATGCCTTATATTTGCGTAAAGTTGAAAATGACTTGTCTGAGTTAAAGCAGCGGCACACAGCAGCTACAGCGAAAATAATGGAATACAAACGTAATCTAGCCGAACTAAGCCATAAGATTTTAAAGGTATCTAATAACCGTTAATGTTGAACGAAATAATTTGGTTAATAAATATATATATGTATGTATATATTTTCTAGATTATAGTTAAGCAAGAATGTACCCGCAAAGTGGGCTTAGCTTTAACGCCCGAAGAAGAAGCTTTGCGGACGAAACTGGAAAATATGCAGGCTTTAGTTTCAGCACCAACTCAATTTAAGGTAATTTTTTTATAAACACAGAAATCATTATTTCATACCAAATATTAGAGTTCTATGGCTTTATTTCAGCTAAAAATCTACAATATATGAATTTTTTTCATTTTTTACATTTTTCAACAGACTATGTTTTATCTGCAAACATTTACTTTTATTATTTATGTAGGGTCGTCTAAGTGAGTTGTTATCACAAATGAGAATGCAGCGAAACCAGTATGCATTAACCTCCGGTAGCGAGTACACACTTGACAAAGATTGTGAAGAAGAAATGAAAACATTTTTGGGAATGCAACAAAAAGCTATGGAAGTACTAACAGATACAGTTACAAGAGATTTAAAGGCCCTACAAATAATCATGGAAGGTATGCCAGAATTGGTAAGGGGCTAAATAATTGAATATAACGTACTTTATAGTACATTTATACGTACAGTCAATAGATGGCAGTAATTCGAAACTAAACCCAACATAAAATGAAGATTATTATATGACTTAAAAGGAAAAAAGCACCTTTTTGTTCCTAATAAAAGCTGTTTTATTTATTTAAACGTACATATACGAGAAGTACACGCTGAAAAGTATTTTTATTATTATCATTGTGTTTGCTATTAACAGTAAAATTTAAATTGGTTTCTTTTCCGTTTGTAAAACAACTTGAAATAAAATAAAAAGCTACAATCTTAAGACACCAAATAACTTTGAACTTGTATTTTTGTGGGAAAGAAACAGGTTCACATCCTCAACATGCAATCTTACAATAATCATGTCAATAAACTCTAGTCGATTTAGTCATAAAAAACTTCACTTCGCTTTTCATTTAGTCAAACGACAATTTTTACTTCTTAAATTGGTATGTACTATGTATGTTTCGCAAACGATCAGTTTTGCAATAGCGCGACATAAAAATTGATCTTATTACACACCAAAGAGAGAAATGTATAGAAAACTAGTTGCAACATGAAAGTTATACATAATATGTATGTATGTATGTACTTATGCACGCTTTAACATACAAATGTACATACAATAGTAATCAGAAGTTAGTTATGATTTTTATATTCGCCCATTTTTCATCAGAAACGCTATTGTTTGTTGCAGGGACATGTAGTAGCTTTAATTCTGCTGTTACATTAACATGATTGTTATTAATGGCTTATATGCAATATATGTACATATGTATGTATGTAAGTACATATGTATATACAGACTACATGCATGTGTATCGTACTTACATGGTTATTTTCGAATGGTATCTTTAATATTTTTCCATATTGTTTCTTCTTTACTGAGAAATGAAAATCTCTTAAAAAAAAAAACAAGTTTGTTTTTTGTATGGAACTAGTTTTTCTTAACAGTTACTCTTTTTTCGTGCAATATTTTCTTTATTGTACCTATAAATTCGCTATTTGTATGATGTTACTGGTTATTAACGGAGACTTCCGAGTTTCCATCAAAACACTACATTTCAGGTATAAATGTAGCTGACGATTACATCAAGATCTATAGCAGTTTTTGCAAGCTAAACAAGTGGATTACATTTGGCTTAAATAAGCGCACCAACAGTGGAAAAAAATATATTTTAAATAATTTATAGACAAATTAAAAGAAACAGAAAATGTTAAAGAAAGTAACAACAGTGAGTTGGAAAATAAAAGAAATATCCTTAATTAATGGAAAAAAATATTTATTTGTCGTTGGTTACAAGTTATAAGCAGCCAATATGACTGCATATATCTACATTGATTGGTATATCGTTACATAAAACGCAAAACGCTCTAACTTACATGTTTGTTGAGTAACAGGAGAAGCAAAAAACATGCTGAAGATAATTTTAAATTTGATACAAACATTTGTATGTAACAAAACAAAAGAGAGTTAAAAATTTAGTGTTATATCGGCAAATAATTTTACTGATCAAGTATAATTCCTTTTCGATTTTTACTAATAAAATTGCCGTTTTTGTTCGTTGATATTTAATCATTGGAGTTTTTAAAAATCGTTTTCCGATTTTTTTGTTGTTGTTGGGGTTTTGTGTTTTAAGTGAGGATATACCAGTATGTATGTACATATTAGAGTTGTCATCCGATTAAGAATAAATCGATTAATCGATCAAACAGAACGAAACTCATGTTCGAATAATTTTAAAATGCCGATTTTCGAATAACGAATAAATCGATTAATTAATGTCAATTAATCGAACAAATTTTTTTCAGTTTCATATGCATACGTAAAAATTTTTTAAATTTGTTATTTTGGATGTTTGTAGTTGTTGTCGAACTGCGCATACCTAGTAGTCTTGCTATGTTTTAAATGAAACGTTAAAAAAATTTCAAGAATGGGGTTTCTTCACTTTCAGGTGAATAAGTTAAAAATACACTAAAGCCAAAAAATTGAGCTCGGTTTGGAAGTATTTTACCAAGAACAAAAATGAAAAAAAAAAAAAAACAAAATCACATGTAACAAGTGTCCTAAAGTATACAAACTTGTTGGATCACCAACAAAAAATTAATAATTCTTTTGCAACAGAATTACAAAACATGTTAAAATAAGAATAATTGAGAGACGTATAAAATTTTTAAATACGTTAATAATATTTTTTAAATTCTAGAAATTTTCCGAGCAATGAAAGTTTTTTAAAATATTTTTCAAAAAGTGAAACTAAAGAATATCCAAATCAATTATACTCCAGATTATTTTATGTTGAAAGTAAACACAATAATTCAGCTGAAGGTAATGATATAGAAGATGTTACTAGTAATAAAAATAACAATCTTTTATGCGAATTAAATAATATTAAAAGTATTAAAAATTCGAAATTCAAAATATAAAAAAGACTTCAGCGATATATTAGACGATATGGTATATTTGGAAAAATCTAAAAAAAGAACAGAAAAATTAGATAAACTATTTTATGCTCTTCTCACGGTATCACCTACCTCGACAATTAGCGAAAGAGTTTTTTTCAAAATCTAATTTAATAAAAACAAAAATTGATGGAAAGGTAAAAAATTGAGTCAACTTTTATTTGCAAAAGATTATTTATTAAGAACAACCCAAATTGTCTGATTTAACAAAAAAAAATCATTTGATATTTTTTGACTGAATGAAGCATGTTTATTTGAATTAATAGTTTTATGTATATTTTTGTTAATAAAAATTTCAACTATTTTCTCTTTAAGTTTTTTTTTATGAAATGTTTATTTTTTGTCAATAAATTTTTTAAATCATTTTTTATTCATTGTTCTCATCGATTAATCGTATAATTTTTCAGCTTTAATCGTTTGATCGGACGAACAAAAACAATTATTTGAAATATTCGAACAAAGTTGAAAGGCGAATAATTGACAACTCTAGTACATATGTATGTACATACATGCGTGACACAGAACAAATAAAATTTTTAATAAATACTACATATGTATGTATGTATGTACATACTTACATACATGAAAATTTCTCCAAAAACTAATTTTATTTATAAAATTAAAATTATTGTTCTATAGCTAGTTCTAATATTATTTGTTCGAATAATAAGTGGTTTACCACCTGGCGTAAAACATAGCGAAGGTCTTAAATCGAAGAACATGGAACCTACAGTACAACCAGAAGTTATAACAATCGAACGTTTGGAAGCACTCTTGAGAAGAGCTAGCGAAATATTTAAACCTCAAGTACAACGATCTGATAAGGCGACCGCAGATATTCAGCAAGTATCTGTACCCATACAATTTTTGCAACCACCTGCCGTTCAACCCTACAACTTTTATTTACCACTCTTCGGTTACGGTGACAGTGATATTCAAATTGCGAAACTAGACGAAAAAAGTCGCAAAATGGAACATTTCACACCGCCGCCTCAACCTAAAGAAGGTCAAAACCAAGAAAACTTTTATGATATAAAACCTAAAAAATTTTTACCAAAAAAATTTAATGGGTCCGCCAAACACATCAACATTAAGTGGCTAAATGCTTATGAAAAACAGTTATCCTCTCCTAACAACAAAGAATCGATCGATGTACCGAGAGACGTTTACCTTTTAAACGATGAACGAAATCGTATAAATTTTGACGATACTTTTTTCGCTGTCGACATGAAGGTTCCAGATCGAGCGAATAAACTAGAAAAACCTGCAGACGAAACGAATAGCCAACATTATGATGATGCCATCCAGGGAGAGGAGGATTTAATTGCAGCCGCTGCTTTACAAATACCATTAATAACGCAATTTACAAATCTTAGAACATATTAAACTAATAGAATAATAGCTCTTTATTAATTAATTAAGTTAATAACTTACATAAGTATGTAAGGATATTTATGTATGTATGTATAGAAACCAAACAAAAGTTTCAAATTACAAGTCCAAATATGTAATGAAAAAAACTAAAATATAATTTACAAAATAGAGTTTATTTAGTGAAATTGCAATATATTATCTATAATGAACAGAGTTTTAACAAGCTGCTGCAGCATTTGTCTGCATAGCCAAGCCTTTGTGCACAACTTTTACGATGTCATCTAATAGTCCAGATGCACCAAAACGAAAGAGATCTGGTTGCAACCATTTTTTACCCAAAGTTTCTTTAACCAATGTCATCCAAGCTATTGCCTCTCGTACAGTCCGCACACCACCAGCAGGTTTTAGTCCAACAATTTGTCCCGTCTTACGTGCAAATTCTTGAATTGCCCAAATCATTACTAAACCCCCACTAAGAGTGGCATTTACAGACTCCTTGCCCGTAGAGGTTTTTATAAAGTCTGCTCCAGCCATCATGCACACCATGGATGCCTTGTACACCTGAAAAATAAGAAGTGGGACATAATTAATGCACTTCACACCGTGTTTTGACGAACCACTTCTTTGTCAACACAAAGAACATAGTTTTGTGTCTTGATCTCGTGCGTTGAATTATGATCGAAAGATTCCATATTTCTGAAAGGGTTATATACATATATATCTTCATTTATTTGTATATAGAAACCAATATCAGAACCGAAATTTAATTTTTGCTGATTTTCAATAAAAATCATTTTGAGAAAAATTCTCATATTTCAGTCCAAAACCCAAGTCTCTAGCTCTTCTAGTGTCTTGTTACTGTTTACTGAAAACAATTTTTAGAACAACGTTGTTATAACAGTGACCAATATTAAAAAAGTAGACATCAGGCGAAAGCATAATAATATCATTGTCAGTTCTTTCTACAACAACTGCATTAACAAAATATTGTTAACAGCCCTGCCCACGTTTTCTTCATTGTTATAAGAAATAATTTGCTCGTCCGGACCCTATATAAGAATGATCTATTTAAAATCCACCAAAAACTATGAAAATACCACTGACAATTGATATACCGGAGAAGGTTCTAGCTATGCATACTTACATTTTCCATTGTACCCAATTCACCAATGCCTAAAATGGCCTTCATTCGAGCATTATCTCCGCAAGCTCGCTTCATCTCACACACTTCATTATACAATAATTGCCACTGTTCACTCAAAGCCAATGGACGATTTATGACAATGTCAATTTCCCTAGCCCCCGATTCAATAGCAAATGTTATCTCTTTTAAACGTGTTTCAAGACTATATTGCCCTGTTGGAAAACCAGTGGCTACAGCCGCTATGGGAATTTCATCGTAACATTTAAATTGTTCGAATGCTTTCTTCGCATCAGTAACACGTGATGGATAGACGCAAACAGCTGCAGTATGAATTTGATTCGTCAAACCGGATTCAAGAGTTTTTGTTATCAATTGCGATGCAAAAGGAAAGGCTGCACTGATACAAATCCGAGATATGTGCGCATTTGTGTCATCTCCCGCCAATGTAGTCAAATCGGTAAGTGTTAGAGCTTTCAAAGCCCAATTAACTTCATTTAAACCAGTGACCTCGCCACGGCTAGAAATTTCCTTGGAAATTTCTTCCAATTGCCTTAGACATACGGTAATATCCAACAAACAGTTGTCTGCAGAAATAAAACGTGTTATTACTTACATATGTATGTACTTATGTACCTTTATATGCTTTCTGGTTCATTTAGTTGTACATACCAAATGGTGAAATTTTGTTAGCTC
Source organism: Lypha dubia (assembly GCA_947311025.1). Classification (NCBI taxonomy): domain Eukaryota; kingdom Metazoa; phylum Arthropoda; class Insecta; order Diptera; family Tachinidae; genus Lypha; species Lypha dubia. Next base: position 57,818,571 of record OX371264.1, read on the forward strand.
TCATAGTATTTTTCTTAATTCAAAGTTTTGGGTTGATATCAAAGCACATCAATAAGGTATAGTGTATTTATGGTATGGTTATTGGCAAATTGGCACAACGAAGCAACTTTTTCCAAACAAATGTCAAAACAGATGGCTGAGGCAAATATTCACTTTTAAAAATATTGTACAAAAGAATCCAAGATCAATCCATATACATATGTACGTAAGTATTTACATACTCGAAACCAAAATACAGATATCTGAAAAAATTAAGATAACGATCTGAAAATTATTATTAATAACATTTCGTATCCAACAGGTGAGCTTATTAATTGCTTACTTTAATGATACAGTTTCAGAAGCATACGTACAGAATTTTAACAGTTTGGAGTCAATATGTAAAAAAGTGTTAAAATTGTTTGTGTGATTAACAAGGCGTATTCAACAGGTGAGCTTAGTAGCACAGCTGATGGAGCTCGCTTTATAGAAAATTATGTTTTAATGCTTACGTAAGAAATTGTTTTAAATTTGTTGCTTTTGGATTGTGGTACTTGTTGTCCAAGGTAAATTCATTACCAGGTATGTATGATTTTTCAAAAATTTCCCTTCCGGAACGACGCTTAGGAGTTACACTGTTCGATTGTTTTTATTAGAAGATTTCTTTCAGCAAATGGATTTTTTTAAATTTATTTGAATGTACATACATATGTAAGTATGTATGTACATTGTACATAAATATATTTATTTCTACTCACGCGGCCTTAATTTATATGTGTGTCCTTCTCTTGGGATTAGACCCCAATTCACTATAACTGATATAGCTTCTGCTGGAAAAGGTCCTTTTAAATTGTTGTGAAATAGCAAAAATTTGTGTTGATCTTGTAATCTCCATTGTTAGCACTTTATATGTTTATGAATATGGTTTGGTATTAAATACTTACATTTATAACGATAATGTTTTTGTATGTAACATAACGAATTTATATGTTCGTTCAATTAAGTACTGAAACTTCAGAGGCCCATAACTCGGAAAATAAGGCTCGCGGACAAATTTTTTGTTTTAATTTTTTGATGCTCCATTGGATGGGGTATTTTTTTTTAAATTTTTGAGCAATGTAGCTAAATTAGATCCAATATTTGCTCCATATGAATCGGTTCATATTTTTTTACTGTCGATTTCACGATTCGAAAGAATTTTGAATTTTTTTTATTCGTACCATGGTATAATAAAACCATATATTGTATATTATACCATGATTCGTATAAATATATTTGATATATAAACAAAGTTTTAGAATTTGTTTTTGCTTCAATTCAATTTTGCTTCGATTGAAAAGATATGGAAAAAAGTCTATGCAGTTAAATATATATTTTATTTTATAAATAAAATTGCATCTAAAGAAAAGAAACCTAAGGAACACAATAAGATTTTTATATCACTGAGTTTCATAGCGAACATTTAAAAATATTCTTTAACTTACGTACTATGTACATAATTTACTTTTTAATTAAGTACATTCTAACTTAATTTGTGACAAGTTGAAAGCTAAAAATTTTTCATTAAAAAATATTGATTTAGTTAAGAAAAATCAACGATGTTTAGCCCATTGTTCCCAGTATTCTTTCTTTTGCATTTCATACAGACGTGAAATCGTACGATCGTAAGCAAACATTTCTTCCTCCCCGGTGAAAACACTAGCTTTTGTATCTTTCTGTAATATTTCGTAAAAAATTATAACGTTTACTATATTGTGAATACAATGTCCAGCTTACCACACTCAATTTTAAATCGTCCATTAATATACGTTGATCATCGGCAATGTCCTGTAGTCTGTCGCTAAAATTAAAGAGTTTATCGATGGGAACTTCGGCAGAAATTACCACTCGCACGCGATTGTCGTAAAGCGTGTCGATAAGCCATATGAATCTTCTCATTTGGGATTTTATTTTCAGTGTTAGTTCGGGAATATTGTGGATAAGAACTGTGTGGAAAACTTGTGCTATCTGTATGTAATCACTGCCACCTAAAGGCTATGATATAATAATAATAATATATTATCGTTTATTAAAATATTATATATAATATATTTACGCGATCGCACAGCTCTTCGAAACTACTATCTAAAACTTGGCCACATGTACGCTGAAATGTTAAATTGCGTCCAAAGTGTGTAATAGTGCGAGGTCTTATAATATCATTCTCTTGTGAACATAATATTTTGAACATACGTTCCATTTCCTTTTTAGCATCTGTTTTACTTGTACTGAAATTAGAAATATGTATAAATAAAATTTTTGGAGTAACAATCACATTGATTTTTAATGCCCAAGCTATCAGATAATTCATTACATTTTTTTACTTTATCAAGCAATATTTATTTTGAAAGCCAATTTTATATTGCTTTTAAAAGGTGCATACATACATACTTACACAAAATAATTTGTATCACCCGACTGCGCGATGCGACGATAATCAATTCCGCTATCTAAGGCCGATAAATTGCAACGATTTTGTAAAATACCGATAAATGGCACAAAATTACTGCGTTGTAAACCATTCTTGTACAGTTCAGAAGGATGGCGATTACTAGTGGCAATACAAACAATGCCTTCGTTAAAGAGATGTGTAAATAAGCTTTTTAAAATCATTGCATCTGCTATATCAGTGACCTGAAATTCATCGAAACATATCAACCAAGATTCTGCAGCTATCATTTCAGCCACTGGCAAAGTAGGATCAAATGGTTGAGGTTTTTCTGAATTAAAGGCGCGATCTCTAGGACCACGTTCTTTTTTGACCTGATGAATCTGGCCGTGAACCTGAGACATAAATGAATTAAAATGAACACGTTGCTTTCTGTCAATCTGGAAAAATAATAATAAAAAAAAAAAGATAAAACAAATGCTCACGGCTTAACACTATTATTAATTTACATTGGTACAACAATCGTAAAACATATCCATTAAAGTCGTTTTACCACCGCCTACACTTCCATAGATATATAGACCTTTTGGCGATGCTTTATTCAATAATTGAATTGAACTAGTGCTAGTATTATTTTTCTTTAAGAGTTTACCAAAGAAGCCTACGCCACTTTGACCAGCAGACTTGACTGGACTTGGTTGATAGGTTTTAATCGTGTTATATACATCTTCCAACTTTTCTGCAGTAATTTTTTGATCTTTATCCGGTAATAACTGCTTTTCCTCGACTTTCTTCAAATACATTTGCAAAGGTGACAAAAATCGTTTAGATCCAAGATTTCCTTTTGCTGGTAATAAAAAAATTTGTTGCTGTTCGAAGAGTGCAGAGCGCAACGATAATTTAAAGCCAAACATCTTGGTCACTAGTTTGCACAAGCAAAACTTATATAATGCACAAGTTATTTAATTAAAGTTAGTAATTGATTTTTATCATTTAATTATTGTTTGAATCACAACTATTTTTTCAAAATGTTACATCAATACGGGAGATGTCGATTTTCTTGATTTTAATTTCAAGAGCAAGGCGAAACTTTCGTCTATGACCGTGAATTTTTGTGTGGCTATTGCATTTTTTTATCCCAATTTTGTTTTTCGATCTCAAATAAAATGAACCAGCTGAACTTTTTCGAAGAGAATGTAAACAAATATCATGTGTTTATTGAATGAAAAAAAAAAAACATTTATTTAAGTGCTCGTAAGCGATTGTTAAAAGTTGTACAATTAAGGAACGAAAGCAAAAAGTACATTTTGAGCTTTAAAAGATCCAAGGCGAATTGAATAGTATTCAATTCAATAGTATTCAGTTCGCCTTGATAAGATCAATACGAAAGAATTGCACCTGTCGCGAATAACTCATAATTATGTTTAAAAATTGCTAAAACTTTAGTTAATTTGAAACAAATGGTAAAATCTCGAAAATACACTAAAAATCCCTTAAAATTTAGGATGCGAGAAAGCCAAAAGCTTTGTAAAAATTACACCTGCTGAAAAAAAAATAGATTTTTTTAATATACATACATATAACTAAATTAATCAAGCTTGAGGTTTTTTTTTTTATTAAAATTATCAATGAACTCAATTTTTATTTTCTCGATATTTCGCCACACCGTTGGGAGGCTTCCTCAGGGGAAAAAATTATTATGTATTGCTATAATTTTCAAAATATGTACCAATGAAAATTATGAAAAATTAATTGACAAAAAACATAGAGACATACATTCATAATTTTTTTTCCTCTTTTTAAAAACTTCAAAAATAATTTTACAAAAACAAAAAACTATAAAATAAAGTTATTTAAACCAATTGAAACATTTTTAAAAACCAATAATCAGAAAATGAAATGACAAATATTCCTATCTCTTATCATCTACATATATTAATCCTAAATAATTATTTTTCCTTATTACACCAGATAAGAAAATATTTTTTTTTTTAATATTCCATGTAAATATCAAGAGTCAATAAAACCGGTTTTGTGTGACACAAAAACCGTCACTAATTCTAGTGCGAACACAAAGTACTATGTTTGTAGTCGTTTTCAACTACAATAATGTCAAGATTGGATTCTATGGCACCCCCGAATATGCATACAATATGATAACAGTAAATTAGTGAACCACAAAATAATTCAGATAAGAACTGATTTTACTTTTGCCGGATTTAAAAATAAATTTTAGAATGTTAATAACTTAAATTAAGCGTAAATAATATTGATTTACATATGAAAAGTAATATTATCAGGCTAAGTTCAGTTTTATTGAATTAAGGAAAATTCAAAATTACTAATTACTAATAATTACTAACACAAAAAAAACTCTTAGTAATTTTGAATTTTCATTAATTCAATAAAACTGAACTTGAGCCTGATAATATTACTTTTCATATGTAAATCAATATAAGTTCAAATAATAATTACGTTTATTCGTAATAATAATAATATAAAAATATAAATTCCGCTTGGGCACGAGCTATAAATACCCTAATAACAGGGGTCACAGTAATATGTGAATTTCCCTAATATAGAGTAAAAACAACAAAAACGTTAAAATACAAAGTAGAATACTTTGATGATAACGGACTATGTAATAATACGTTTATTCGTAATAATAATAATATAAAAATGTAAATAATATTGTTTTCTCAAATATACATTCTTCAAATAATAATTATTGGTATGTACTTGTGTTTAGTGGCAACTTTGAAAAGAAAAGTTTATCAAATAAAACACTATTTTGTATATTCGTATAATAAATTCAGAAAATTCTTATTCTTTAATTGATTCAAGTATACGACAGGATTGATTGTAGGTAATATATATTTTTTTTTATAATTTTATTATTTATTAAATCTTCAATTATAAATAGAAACATCAATAAGTTTTTAAAATCTTAAGTCTAAAAATGTTTAATATACATATGTTTATCCAATGCTAAACAAAATTTTTAATTTCAACGGTTGATTTTTAAGCTATTGTATATCGCGGGCTTTGAGCCGACCGAATCAAAAAATTTTGAAACGTTTGTTTCTTAAGTCTTTTGTTTTTGAAACGAAAAAACCTGACACCGAAAAAACTTTACACTAAGTTTGCTTCTTAAGTCTTTTGGTTTTTTAAGTATTTATCTAAATCGCCCAATGTATGTTAATCCCTAAAGTATGCTATTGATTTTGATTTCATTAACATACAGTATTGCCAGAATAACAACGGAGTTATTAAACAGGCCCATAATTGCATAAGTTGATAAAAAATGCTATGCAATAGCTTTACCGCGGCATTCCCCGAGTACCACATGTCTTTTTTTGTTGTTTTACATCTCTCGTGTACGGCTGAGAGAAAGAGTGTCCTTCCTCCTCAGCCGGGTGTGACCACTACAATATAAGTAGATTTGGGTAAAAGATATGTGTAGGGCTTTTAAGTGGATGCATGATAATGTTGAATGTAGACTCATGTTAACCATATAAAGCCGTTCGCATTTTCGCATTGGTTCAAGTCGGAAGCTTTTTTGAAATAATCTTTTTTTTTGAGAAGAACGTTTTTTGATTTATTATTAATTTTAAATTAAAAAACAAATTTGTAAACTATTTGGAAAGTAAATTTTTACTTAAGTATGCATATATAGTACATGTCTTTCTTTTGAGTTTGGACTTCTTTTAATTTTTGTTTTGATATTTGGGTTAACAATAAAGTTAGTCACTTCTGTCGGCATCGTGGGAGACATCATCAGGGGCCGGATAATCGTAGACTTTATAGTTGTTCAGGTATAATCATTTTATGGTTAAGTATTTTGAACGAAAATAGGATTTTTTGGGTGAGTGATTATGTGTTTGCTTAAATCAATGGATTAGAGCTTTTTTTTAGAATTTAAAATAATTTCAATTCTCCAAAGCCAAACTAAGGAATGAAGTGAAGTTAAAATTCATACTCGCTTGTGCATAATTGCAACTTTAGTTAAATGCAGTTAAGAACATTTTTTTTTAATTTTAAGCCATTTAGAACGTTAACAAAAAAATTTATATTTCGTGCTTTGAAAGAGACACAGTTCAGATGATAATATTAATTTTAATTAAGTTTTGTTCAACAGAAAGAAAATCCTTTTCTTTTGGCACTTTATAATATATTATTTTTTTCAAGTTTAAATAATTTTAAAATTTTGTCAATGAATATTTCTTATAAAATTAAATTATTACTACATGTATATTTCAACACCAAAAAACTACCCAACACAAAAAAATAAAAAAAAAAAAATATTCCTTAAGGTAAGTTCACATTGGAGAAATATTTGACAAAAAGTGTCAAATATTTGTTTGTTGTAATGAGACCATAATATATGTATGTATTTTTGAGTGACAATCATCAAACCACCTGATTTTGGGAAAACAAGATTATTTGTTAACAAACAAAAATGCTCCCAATGTGACGAGTGAAAGGCAAATATTTTGATTTATTTTAAGAAAATAATAATTGGATCTTACACAATTTTTGTAAGAACAAACAGAATCAAAACAAAAATTTGAATCTTAATGTAAAATATTTCAATAAAAAAAATTTATTTATTATATGTATACTTACGAATAAACGCAATTATTATTTGAATTTATGTATATTAATGTATAGTATATGAAAATTAATATTATCAGGCTCAAATTGTGTTTTATTGAATTATTAACCACAATTGTTTCAACATGTAAAAGTAGAATAAAAATCAATTGAATTAATTCTCGTATTCTATACTTTAAAAAAGTTGTTGAAAAAGCGAAAAAAAATATACCCTTTCTATTGATAACCTCCTTATATTTTTAAAGTCGGTTAAAAACTGGATATATCGCAAATAATCGGATACAACAAAAATAATTGCTCTATTATTTAATCTGTGTTGAATTGATTTCGACAATGAAACAAATCGGTTTTGGCTCAAAATTGACAACGAAAAGTGGAATAAGGGTGAAGGTAATAGTTTTTGTGCAATTTGCAAAATATTTTTTGTTAAAAATACCTTTTTTTGAAATACGAAGACAATTTCAATGTCAACGAAATGTTTGTTAAAAAACATATTTATATATATGTTTTTTAATCTGTAGTTCAATCTAATATTTTGTTAGGGGAAATATTTGTTCAAGAGTGACCACATTGAAAATATGTTTTTCGTTATTTATACATGTATACATTAATTTACTACTGTTTGATGAAACAAAGATAGGCAAATAAAACTATTTCTTTGATAATGTGAAAAAATTTTATTCAAATACATATTGAAAAAATATTTCAACCAAATGTCTTCCCAATGTGACCGTATCTTAAATTAAGGGAAAATATTACCCAAAATGTGAAATGTTAACCATTTGTTTACTGCCCTTAAGAATAATTTCTGTAAAGTTCTAGTAACTGTGGACTACTCTAATAGGAATATAAATAACACCGTTCAACAGCAAAAAAAAAAAATACAAAAATACCAGGTTCCTACAATTGATTCCGGTAGAGGAGACCAAAAACACATACGTGCGTCGGCGCTTTGAAAGATCACATCGGAATTTAATTTTAGAGGTGGTTAAAGTTTCTCAGCTCTTGCAGCATATCGGTATATAAACTATCTTTTCTTTACATCGGAGGTGTAGAATATGTTCAGTAACTTTGCAGAAAATGTTATGACAAATATTTTTATAAAATATACTAGATGATTGTCCGGCGTCGTCTGGAAGCTATATTCTTTTATGGGGGAACCATTCTCCCCACTCATCAACCCATTTTTCCAATTTTGATAGGCGGACGTATCCTACAACATAAATAATTTTGATTTTTGAGGCGGGCATAGCGCCATCTGTCATTCAACAACAAAAATAATTTTGTTCTGTTTAAAATACGAATTGAGTTAATAGTTTAGTAAATACGGAATTGCCCACGCCCTCCCCTCCTCGTGCCCCTAGCGGTTTAAAATATACTTTAAAACCTATTCTCATACCTACCAAATATGCATAAAAAATTTCATTAAAATCGGTCGTGCTGTTTCAGAGGAGTTCGATAACAAACATCTTGACACGAGAATTTTATATATTAGAAGATAGATTAACCAACCCTCTAACTCCACCGCATAACGGAATTTATTTTGTTTTATTCTAACAAATCGTAGAAAACACCCCGAAAAAGGGGAGGAACGGGGTTAAATGTTGCCCATAGAATTTTACTATATGTGTCAGAAGGCACCAACAAGCGAAACTTAACACAAATATGAAAAACCAATCATTTCATTCATTAAAACCACAAATGTGTTTAGATGAAAAGAAAACTAGTTTTAGATACCGGTATGCTGCTGGGAAACTTAAATCGCCTTAAATGAAATTCCGATGTGATCTTTCTTCTACCAGAAAACTCCGTAATTTTGGAAAAATTTTTAAATTGCTGTACAGTGTAATTATTAGCTAAATCCCGCTGATAAGTCATTGTAATTGTGTGACATTTCGGCAGCGTATAATTTTGTATTTTTGAAATGTGTCATAAAAAGTTCATTCACCGGTAATTCTTCGTTAAGGTTGAAAGCAAAAGATTTGCAAAACTGTAATTCTATTCGATATAATTAGATGAGTATAATAATTTGTAGGTCAATTCGTTCTTTCTCTCTCTCTGTTTCCACCTCCAATGAATTTCTAATCTTCTTTCCAATCTTCAACAATCGTAGGAAATAGTATACATAGACAGCAGCGAATTGATTATAAATTGAAATCTTATACATAATTAAAATATGTACATACATATGTATGTATGTATGTATGTATGTATGTATGTCTGGATGTGTTAGATAAAAACAAAATTTATGATTTTCTCTAAACATTTTGTGCGTTTCGATTTTATTAATTTGTTTTAAGTCTGTTTTTAACGTAAAAAACCATATAAACTATTGAATTAATTTTGCTGAAAACTTTTCATAGATCATTAAATGTTGATTTTAACGGTTTTTCTTCTCGTTTTGCATTAATTATACCACATTAAATGAAGTGATTCCATCGGTTTGTTGGTATTTGTTTTTGCATACATATTAGTGATGTTACGAATACTCGTATTCGATTATTCGACTATTCGCCTATTTCAAAATATTCGTTTTCGTATTCGCCAAATTCAATCGAATATTTTTCGAGTAATTTGCACATACTTTCCAAAGAAACACAAATATATATAAAACCGAATGTGTGTTTGTTTGTTTGTTTGTTCCTTATAGGAGGCCAAACCCTTGGACCGATCTTCCTGAAATTTTCACAGTATTTAACTGGAACTCTCGGATGAATTATAGGCTATATGAAGTTTTGATTGGACAAAGAGGCGTGGCACCGCCCATATAACCCAAAAATTTAAATCGCCATATTTTGGACATTTCTTGACCTACGTCGATGATATTTGGTACATATGGTATTGGCATAATTGGAATACGTACCAGGAGAAAAGTGGGTGGGACCACGCCCCTTTTTTATGAAAACCAAACCCTTGGACCGATCTTCCTGAAATTTTCACAGAATGTTACTGTGACTCTGGAAGGAATAATAGGCTATATGAAATTTTGATTGGACAAAGAGGCGTGGCACCGCCCATATAACCCAAAAATTTAAATCGCCATATTTTGGGCATTTCTTGACCTACGTCGATGATATTTGGTACATGTGGTATTGGCATAAATTGGAATACGTACCAGGAGAAAAGTGGGTGGGACCACGTCCCTTTTTAGGAAAATTAAAAATCGTAATATACTCTTAACTACTGGACCGATCGTCTTTAAATTTTCACAATAGGATATATAAATACTTTTAATTTTATTATAGGGGGGTAGCGAAGCACACCGGGATAAGCTAGTAGTATATAAAGTTTGAAAAAGTACAAAAATATATCAATTTTTAATAATTTTTATATAGAGAAAACCCTTTATCTTTGACGCAAAATAATAACCTTCTTTAAAAACAGACACAAATATTTGTATATATTTTGCAACTAGCATTTAAAAGTTAAAGTTTCATTGTATATTCATATCATGTTAAGTTAGTAATCAATTCTTTGTAGAGGAATGGTGGACTTAAAAAATGGAAAAACTAAAATTTAATATGTGAAAGTCGACCGACAGAGGTGGCCGCGCCTTCTGCGAAAATATGTTTTCAGTGCAAAATTTCCATTCCGTAACAAATCTTTAACCCCCCCCCCCCCCTTGAGCGTTACATAATATATGCACAGCCCTTAAGAAGTTTTATCAGTAGTAACACGGCTATCGTTCATAATGAAAACCAGGCTTAGTACACGTGTCGAGAATCCCGTAAGTACCGAATACTTTTATTTTATAGCAATAAAACAACTTTTATACATAGTAATTGAAATTTATTGATGAAATTTACGATGTAATTTCTCTTTGGTCTTTTTATTGTTGATCTGTGTACATTTAAATGTTCAGAACGGGCGTTTGCTGAACTCCCCTCTTCCAGTTTGTTTGGAATCTGTGCTTTTTCTTTGATAGTTAAAAATTAAATTTTTTAGTTCAACATTGTGTTCTCCATTCAAATTGCAGCATGCAACTTGATTACCCAAAAGAAAAAAAAAACATAAAATCAATGTAAAATTATTAAAGTGATAAAAAAAAAACAAAAACATGTTGTATAAAACATAAAATGAAGTAAAAAGGTTTTAGAAATTCACACATGTTGCAAGTACAGCGTCAACTTTTGAGGTATTCAAGAATCGAATTGCAACCGTATAGACTTTTATCTAACCCATTGCACTTCAGTTTAAAATTGATCTTAAGGGGCTGTGCACATATTACTTAACGCTGTTTTCAGAGATTTTATACCCCCTCACCCCCGTAACGCTTTTTAATAATTTTTTAGTGCAAAATTTCCAATCCGTAACAAATCTTGAACCCCCCCCCCTTGGAGCGTTACGTAATATGTGCACAGCACCTAATACCTATTTGTGCCAAAGATTTGCCACCACCGAATTAATATGATCAGCAATAATAATAGTTTAGTTTAACAAAATTAAAAAAAAAAAATGAAATTCAACAACAACATAAAGAGCAACAATATTATAAAAGAAATTGAAATCTTAACGGCTACATGTTCTTTATATTTGCTATTTGTCCGTTTTACATAAAGCAAAAAGCAACCGATAGATGGACAAGACAGTCAAGCACGTGAGACATTAAACGTAAAAGAAGCTTAACTAACTGATTAAATTATGGCCACAACAACAGTCCAAGAAAAATATATAGAAATGCGGCTTGCAACACTAAGAGAAATATTCGGTAGATCAGTTAAAAGAAAGATGCTGGCTAGAAATCATGATCAGCGCGCAAAAATTTTATGATTACAAAATACATATATAAGTATGTATTGTTCTGTGTCTTGAGTTATTGAAGTGAAGCATTGAATTACAATTTCCAGTTAATAAAGTGTAAAACGAAAAAAAGGAAAATAATATTAAAAGAAAATTTGTAAAAACAAGTTAAAAGCGAAATTTACTGTTTACAAAGATTAAGACTGCGGAAAAATAAAATACTGCAACAAGTCCATGCATGTATGGTCAGTCGGTCTTAAGTGGAAATTTCTAAATCAATTTCAAATAACAAAATTCACACAAATGCATATACATACATGTACACAGTAATAAACAATAGAAATCAATAAATGAATTAGAAAAGTGCTGACCCGGTCATTGATTATCCGGTCGTCTAATTGTATGAAGTTGAATCAAAAACACAAAAAAAAAAAACGTAAATTAAAAATAAAACTAGAACGTTATGTTTGATTCGAGCATCTGCAAATAACATATCGATAGATAGTAAATTATTATTCTATGCTAAACCATTAAAGAAATATGTCAGAACAATATTGTCTGGGTTTTTTAGTTATTATTTCATATTTAAAAATTTTAAATGCCGCCATTATTCCTTTAATACCATTAAGTCCAACAACATCAACATCAACATCAACATATAAACCTTCAACTTTACTTCTGCCGCCAGGATTTGATTCTCAAAAGGCGCCACAACAACCCATGTTATACCCATATGCTGTGTCCTCCTCATCGGATATATCGACAAGGCCAAAATTTAAAAATATTCTCAGCACAACGCCGGATTGGATCCCAGTAGCTTTAAATGTAAAAAGTGATTTACCATTGATAGCAACTTTACGTTCAACTACTCCAACACATCCTCTGACTCTTCGGAAAGATTACGTTTCCAATAAAGAACCCAAATACTCCTCGCAGTCTTATAAAGAAGGTGCGGTGTTTGAATCAATCGTTTATGGTACTTGGAAGCCAGATCCGCCTCTACAACCGGTTAAAGTATTGAATGCTACAAGACTACAACAGGTCAACATCGATGAAAGAGTTTACAATAAAACTATAAATAGACAACATGGTAAGTACATAATGTAATTTTCTTAATGTATCTACGAGTAGGTATTAAAAAGATGTCATCACACATACATAGATGCTCGTATGTATAAATGTATGTACAAGTAAATATATAACACATATGTTTGTATGTAATAACGTACGTAAATTTTAAAAATATCTAAATTTTAAAAATATCTAAATTAAATGATGATGGTTAATATGTATAAATTTATAAAATCAGGGATTTTCAGTTTTTGTATGGGAATATTTGAAGACACCTCTCATTAAATACGTACTACTAATGCATGTATTAGTAGCAATTTTAAACGCTTATAGCTCCCAAAATATCTCGTTCACTTTTGTAAACAAATAGTTTTAATTTCTTATAAGTTTTATGAAAAACGGCTGAATAATGCGGCCATAAAATCCATCACAAAAAATGCTATTGCATATTAATTATAGAGATTTGCAGAGTAAACTACTTACGTATATATGTATGTAGATTTTTAAAAAACATCTTTACTCCTTTTAATATGTATGTTCATTAGGGGTATAACCAATTTTTTTGCAAAGTACCATGAGGTCAACCATGTCCTAGTAACCACGAAAATCATAACCTTTTGTAATTTTTCTCAAAAAGTTCACGCACCAATTGGTTTTTCTAAACAGGTGCAATATTGTGTTTTTATTAATTTTTAATTTTTCTTCGTTAAAAGAGAATAAATATACGTTTTGGTTTGCGGAAAAATCTCTTACCATCTCTAAATATTAATGAAATTTCATACTTGAGCTATTTTTTGTTTTAAATAAACATATTATTAATTTTTCTTAACCAAAAAGAAAATTAAAAATTTTCAAAACTTCATCTCGGTTGGTGTGTGAACTTTTTTGACCTTAGCGAAAAACTAAATAGACGTTCCCTTATAGTTTTTTATGCTCTATCGGACTATGCTATGCCAATTTTGATATTTTAAAAAATTGTTAAAAAGTTATTTCCCTAATGTACATACATATGTATACAAAAATTTCACGTTAAAATGTCTTAAATTTTTGTATGTGTTTTAATTTATATATTGAATCTTCAATTGATTTGGGTGCAACTCAAGACATATCAGGTTCTGCTGCTGTAATTGTATGGAGAATATTATGTTGTTGCCTTTGAATTTTAACCACATTCGATGCCGATGTCGTGCCCCATATCTGGATTCCACAGGACCATATTGGTTTTAGGATTGCGTTGTATAATAGAAGTTTACAATCCAGGCTTAGTGTAGAGTTTCTTCCAATAAGCCAATTCATTTTGGCTGCTTTTAATTTCATTTGGATCAACTTTTCATCTATCTGCGATTTCAATGTTAAACGACGAAGTTTCATGTGAGTACATAGTGACAATAGTAGGCGAGTAGTTTAAAGATAAATCCAAATATGTGTTTTTATTTTGTCGATCAGTCCACTGTCCACTGTCCACTTGAAACTACATTTAAATCCATTTAAGAAACTGTGTCAAACAACACACGACCCTTAGGAGTAATAAAACATGAACCCCAAAACGTATCTATATTTGGTATTGTAGTTACCGGCAGCTAGGAAACGGTATCGCAATAATTTATAGAATGCGCTATATTGACTTTCGGTAATTGAAAACCTGCAAAGCTATTTGAAAATCAAGCCCTTCTGGCTGTCGTTAAGAAGTGCTAAGAAGTCATTATACATAAAAGTGAATGTTGTTCTGTTTGTATGTTTAAAAGCTATGGACTAATAAACCAGTAAACAAATCTTGCTGAAATTCTCGCAGTATATTTGCGATAATCAGGGAAGAACAATAGGATAGCTTTTTTTTAAAAATTTTAATTGAACGGGGCTACACTCTAGAAAAAACAATATATTATCTATTATAATATACATATGATTTTATTGCATTCTTTAATGAGATCGTTTGTAACTTTAAAACTTTCGCAACATTTATTTAGCCTTTTCAAACCACACCCAATATAAAGTAACAAATTCATAGTCTTTAATATAATTTTATTTCTAATTTTCGTTTTTATGAGATTCATGCCACTAAAAACCCTTTCAACTTCAGCGTTGCTAAATGGCTAAACTAAGAACTTCAAAAAAAATAAGCTAATTCACTGAATGGATTTTCATTTAATGCATTTTTATAGCAATGTGCATTTATCCAGAAATCAACTGTTGACTGTTTAATTAACCTTTTATATGAACTTAATTTCTGCCACTGATTTTCCAAAGTAGTAACTTAGTAGTTATTTGCCAACCGTTGTCTAAGTTTAGATATTAATTGAACTATAAAATCGAGACATGTAATTGGTACATATGTATATGTTTTTCGATTTCAAAAATTATTGTACATCTTTTTGATTCTAAAAATTTTTCAAAATGGTAATTGAAATATGGCGTTGGGCAAAAAAAAAAAAAAAAAAAAAATCAGCTAAACATGAATTTAATGGATCAAACGGGTCAGATTTCAAAATAATTTGATATGAAAGGTCTTGCAAAAGATTGAACAGTTCTACTAGCAAAAGAGTAGGATCATCAGCATCGTTACTCTCAAACAGTTTGTTTACCTTCTGTACGTCTGATAATAAAGGATTCAAGAATTTTATCTAAATACATATATAAAAAATTGTTGCAAGTACTTTAAAACTCACGAACGGTCAAACCGAATTCGATTAAATTTTTAGGGTTTGTTCGTATGGTCGTGTAGATGGTCTGCACAAAATCGGTCGACGCGTTCGTGAAATTTATAATGCTGTCATGAAAATAAATACAAACAAACCATTAATGCACTCACTCTTAAACTAAAACTGATTTTGTTATAAATTCATAACTGTTACGTGAGTGACCATGAAATTGTAAGATATAATGCAAATGTTGCCAATTATTTTATTTAGAAATATTTTATATTTTACAAATACAAAATATGTATTTTTAAGTGTTTCAAATAAAATTAAAAATACTATTTTAAAATTTAAATAAATTTATTTCAAATAATTCATACCTTTATTCAATAATGCCGGTATGTAATAATTTGATTAAGTTTATCAATATTAAAAAGATTAATTTATTAATATGACATCATTTAAATAAATACCTCTTATAATCATTTTTAGGTGGTTTTATTGGCAATATACAACAAAAAAAAACAACAAAAGCCGATAAACGAATTATTTTATCATCGACTCCAACTCCAGACGACATCAAATCAAAAGAATTAATAGAACGAAATTCAGAGCTGAAGCTGCAAAGAAAAATTAAAAAACAAGGTCGACGAAAATTTCGTCCAATTACCAGCAGCACAACAGAGCAAAACTCAATTGAAAAAAGTTACAATAAAGAAGAAGCAACAACAACAACAACCACATTAGAAGAATATTTACAACAGCAACAAAATTTCATTAAAGTCAACTCAACGGATCCCAAATTAACGGAGGTGGCAAAACAAATTAATGAATCAATTGAAATAAAATACAATCGTAAACAATCCTCAACCCATTCCATTGACGTGATGACAACAGAAGATAATTATGACGAATATGATGATGATAAAGATGAATCGAGTCTTTCAAACAATCTGTGGAATACGAAAACAAAAGAATTCCTCAGCACTGTAGCACAAATTGATTATGATGATAATGTAGAAATATTGCCAAATATAAGTGCTACACGCAGGAGTTGGCCAACGGACTTTATGGAAGAACCGCTTACAACAACAATCGCTAATTACCACCTAATAAATAATTCAGAAGATTTTCGATTTAGCGACAGTCTAGCAACTGATGCTTCGGAGATGCCTTTAGCATTGAGTGCCTTAAATATACCACCTTCATTGTGGCCTAAATTACCCGGCAATATAACCAAATTGGGTAAACCCTACGAAGCGGAGAGTTCTGCTGAAGAGGCCGCACTTTGTGTACCCATCACAGTGCGGGAACAAAATACGATGAACTCAAAGGAACAGGTTTATATCGAAAGAGTATTTTGTTTTCCCATGCCGCTATCAACCACTACAACCGAAAATCATGTAATTAATTTCGAAAATAGTTTCTCTAGTAGCACTACCTTAAGAACTGTCACAACTGCTAAAGTTCAAAGTACCAAGAATTTTATTGATTTAAATTCAAGATTTTTAAATGCTAGTAGTACGAGTATATTTAAAAACCAATATTATTACCTATTCACATCTTTTTTAGTTACTTATTTTAAGATCATTGTGTAAGAGAGAGAGAGAGAGAGAGAGAGAGAAAAATTCCAAACATTTATATATTACATTGTGTTTTTTTAATTTATTTGATAATTCGAACTCAGGTTAATTATTAACGAATCAAAACGAAATTCGATATCAATTATTTTTAATTAAATATTTTGTTGAGGATTGTTTACTTTTTCATTAAAAGGAGCTTATTCACGAAACCGATCATTCAGCAGTTTCAGCTGCTCTAACAGCTTTATTTTATAATTTTGTTTTCACTTGATGTATTTTGTTTGTTTTTATTAAAGTTTAAAAATCTATGCGCACGGTAGTGCGCCAGGCCAAGTTCGGCCACACAGTGTGTATATTTACATGAAACCATTCGAGCTGTTTTTACCCCCCTCATAACTTTGCTCCCCCTGATCATAATATAATGAAACTTGAAACATAAGGTCTCCCCACAGAGGTGACCTCACAGGTTAAATTTGAAAGTTCTACCATAAAAGCTTCCCGAGATATTAAGGTGTGAAAAGTCCATATTTTAGTACATATTCACTGACTCACTGACTGACTCATCAATATTATTGGGCACTTCCAGTAAAGCTAGAGAGCTGAAACTTGGTAGACAGGTAGATCTTGGTGAGAAAATAACCAGAAAAATCTGAAAACGGGCGCTTTCCACCCGGGTGGTTCTAGGGTTCCCCTTCTTTGTATGGGGCACTTCCAGTATAGCTAGAAAGCTAAAGTTTGATACACAGGTAGGTAGTGATGAGAAATTACCGAAAATGATTTTTTAACGGGCACTTTTCATCTGGGGGGACAATCATGCCCCTTTTTAGTATGGGGCACTTCTAGTTGAGCTAGAAAGCTTAAATTTCGTACATAGGTAGGTCCTGATGAGAAATTAACAAAAATAATTTTTAAACGGGCACTTTTCACCTGGGGGGACTAGGGTTCCCTTATTTGTATGGGGCATTTCCAGTATAGCTAGAAAGCTGAAATTTGGTACACAGGTAGGTCCTGATAAGAAATTAACGAACATGATTTTTAAACCGGCACTTTTCATCTGGTGCGACTATAGTGCCCCTTCTTTGTATAGGGCACTTCTAGTATAGCTAGAAAGCTGAAATTTTCTACACAGGTAGGCCCAGATAAGCAATACATATAAATATTTATACAAAAACAACTTAGAAAAAAGAAGTGAGATCCACACAAAAACATAAATGTGAAAATAAGGCCAAGTTCGTATCCAAAAAGTTTCGGCCGTAAAAAGTACTGATATCAAAATAAGGACCAAGTTCTTGATAGGTACAATTCCATCTCATTCCTAGGCAACCTATAAGCTTGGCAATGGTTGGTTGGTTTACGTGGCTGCCTGCTACGCGCAAGCATTCAAGTAGAATCAATGAGATTCCGTTTTGACAGACCACTCCACTCGTCAGTGTCAACCTGATTTAGGTCCGAATCCAGGCCTCAGATTCGGAGTAAGATTCTAGATCCATCCCGTCGAATTAAGGTATCTAATGAGGTCACCTAGACCTATCCCTGATACCTCCGAGAGATCGTCTATTATGCTGTTGCCTAGAAATTTGAGTCTCGAATGGTGTAAGGCCGGGCATTCGCAAAGAAAGTGGAAGACTGTTTCCTCTTTGCTTTGATCCCGGCAACTACGGCAGAAAGCATTGTAGGAAAGGCCCATCCTGTTAGCGTGTCTCCCGATAACCCAGTGCCCCGTCAATACTGCGACGAGCCTCGAGATGTCCCTACGGTTTCTGTTAGTTAGTTGTGTTGTGCGCTTAACGTTGTAGCAAGGCCACATTTTCTTAGCCACCTTGCACGTGCTCAACCTGCGCCACCTGTCTTCAGCTTTCTGCCTGAAATGGTTGAGAATGAGATTTCTAATACTGCCAAATGGCATGTCTACCGATTCAGCAATGGAGACGTCCATGGCAGATCCAGCCCTGGCCAGTTCATCCGCCTGTTCGTTGCCTTGGAAGTTGCTATGTGCGGGAACCCAGATGAGGGTAACGTCAGTCTGACTACCTAGTCTGGATAACGCGTCCTTGCACTGCCTAACTAAGGAGGAAAAAGTATTGTGTGACCTTAGAGACAGAAGTGCCGCTTGGCTATCGACAAAGATGCCGACTCTTCCTTGGACACCCCTGTCAATCAAAACCCTACACGCCTCCCTTATGGCCAATATTTCCGCCTGAAATACACTAGCTTCATCAGGAAGTCGGAATGAGAGTTTTATTCCAAGGTCACTCGAAAATACTCCAGAGCCCACACCGCAGATCATTCTTGATCCATCAGTATACGTCCTGAAGTTAAAGTCTTTTTCTATGTTTCCCCCTTCCACTCCCGTCTGGATGGAATAAGAACTTTGAACGTACTGTCAAAGTTCAGAGGTACCATGTAATCGGTGGGTTTCCTCAGTGTCGGTGGTAGCTGATCTAGGATTTTGGCATGGCCATAGGTCCTTGATCTCCACCTCCCAGATGCCGCTAGTCTTGCCGCACTGCTTGAGGATGCCGTCAATACATGAAGGTCGATCGGAATCAGATTTAGCATAGCATTCAGAGCCTCTGAAGGACTAGTACGTAAACATCCAGTAATCCCGATGCAAGCAGATCTCTGTATTCTGTATAGTTGGTCCACCACATATTTCTTATTTGTGGCGGGCCACCATACTACTGATCCGTAAGTTAATATGGGACGTACAATTGCTGTGTACATCCATTTAAGCATGTTAGGGGTTAGGCCCCATTTGGAGCCAAACATCCTCCGACAGGAGTAATAGGCAACTGTGGCCTTTTTGACCCTGTGTTGCACATTTTATTTCCACAATAGTTTTGTGTCCAGGATGACTCCTAGATATTTTGCATTGTCCGATAGAGACAGTTCCAGATTATGTAGCCGAGGGAGTCTAAAGCTCTGGACTTTGGTCTTAGTAGTAAATAGTACCAGCTCCGTCTTGCTAGGGTTCACACTTAGACCACAACCTGTAGCCCATTTGCTGAGTGTACCCAAGGCACTGGACATGATATCGCTTATCACGTCCGTGAACATCCCTGATACCATTATTACTACATCGTCCGCATAAGCCACAGCTTTCACTCCCGCAGTGTCCAGTCTGAGAAGAATTGTGTTAACAACGAGAAGCCATAGCAGTGGAGAGATCACCCCGCTCTGTGGTGTTCCTCTGCATGCCCATTTTGACATCTCGCTGTTTCTTGGCAATATTTTTCCAAGAATTCTTTCCCATATTAGAAAGGCAAACAAATTTTGCCAAGGTTACAGGTTGCCTAGAAATGAGATGGAATTGTAGCTATCAAGAACTTGGTCCTTATTTTGATATCAGTACTTTTTACGGCCGAAACTTTTTGGATACGAACTTGGCCTTATTTTCACATTTATGTTTTTGTGTGGATTAACTTTTACTTGATACTTATGTTTTTGTTTTTTATTATCATATGAGTCCGTAGGCAGCCTTTTTCCGCGTAGTCTTTTTCCGCGTTTCGCATAATCTGCTTAGATCGGTGTCAGAGTTTATAATGATGAATTGGTGTCGCCTGACACCACAGTGCCCGGTAAACCAGCCGTAGATAGGCTCTACTTGCTCATATGATTCTCGACGTCTCACATAGATTAACCTCAACCATCCTCGAACATAACTTTTCTATAGTCCACTTTTTTATAATTTTCGGAACTTTCTGTCTATCGCTTTTCCAACACTATTGATGCAAAAGGTCGATCCCTGTAATCCGACATCTGGCAAAATGCAAAGAAAACTTCCCAAAAATCTTAAAATTGCCTTTACAAAACTGCTAGTTATCAATTTCTGCAACTGATTCATATATATAAAACTCTTTTCCATCTAAATACATACATAGGTATGCATGCATATTTAAAAAAAATATTATGTTTGCACTTGACTGGCTTCTGAAACAAACAACCATCACTATTGTAAATTTCATACGAAATATTAGATTTTTATCAGGATTTTCTCAATAAAAATGAAAAGTTAGCTTATAAAGTTTAACATAGAAATTTTTTTCTGAAATGACTATTCGTCGTCATTCACTCGTTATACAGTGCACTCTGCTTCCGTTGTAGGCCATTGAAAATATTCTCATAAAACTCTTCATATCCAACCAAGTAGAATTTTAGAGATTGTAACTTTTTTAGTTTTTTTACATTTGTTGGGAACTACTGGTTTCACGAAAAAGAGATAAGATTAGGGGTAGTTTTTTCCTAAAAAATATACAATCTCTGTATGTAGGGCAGGAGGAGAATGTTGATGCTACAAATACTACTTCTGTATACAAAAACTGTTGTATAAAAAAAACTGTTTGTAAGTATACATTTTAAAAGTCTTCTTCTTGTTCTTTGAATAGCCTCCATCAGAGGTTTCATCAGAATTTGTAATATTTTTCTTATTAAGAAGATTTATGGCTCGTTTATCGATAACAACCGTACTTCAGTTGCTTTGCCAGTCGGCAACTGAAAATTTGTAGTTGCCAGAAAAGCACTAAATATCAACTGAAACTGGAACCTCCCAGTCAAGCGTCATCACTTGACTTCTTTCAGCAAATCTCAAAACATTAAACGCCCAAAACTCAATTTTCGATTTTTAATTCCCTGCTTGATTTTTGAAATAAACGATGATCCAACTGTTAAAGTTAATTTTTTCATGCGACATACTTACATACCAGTACATACATACATATATAAGAAAAAAATTCATATTCATGATGAAAACTGTTACATACATATGTATGTATATGTACATACATCCACACAAACATAAATTAAAAGCAAAATTAATTTTAATTAATTTTAATTGTTTATTTCTTAATTTTGTTTAAACTAAAATGTTAATCACTTGTATAGAACTTTAAATTAAATGGAAATGCTTGTGTTAATAAGAAATTGAAAATTACAAACCAAATTACATACATATTTACAGACATTTTGAAAATACTCAATTATTTGTTTAGACCATAAGGTGCTGTTTCCCCATGACGGACGAATGATTTGAGTGTAAAATTTGTATGAAAAGCACTCAGTTGTTTTTTTTTTAGTGAGGTAACAGCACAAATACACAATGCAATAAAAAACCTGTACACGTCCATAAATAATAATATACATACGTATGTATGTATGTTGCAGTTACCCATACACATTCAAGGAAATATTAGTAGCATACGTTAGAGTATTGTTTTTTTTTTGTTTGTTAAAAAGAAATATTAAAATAAAATTGGAACTCTCGTATACTTGCAACACCAAAACTTATTACAAATCACAGTCTTTGTTGGTTCATTTAAACAAAAAAATATTTAATCGATTTGATGCACTTTGATTTCTTTCTTTGATTAAGTTTAAATTAAAAAAAGGATTGTTTAGCTTAGTTTTATATAAAAAAAATAAATGAAAAATGGTAATTGATAATTTTATTATCTAATAGATTAAAGTTGTGATTAGTAACATTTAGAATAATGAGGCGGAAGAGTGTACGTGGAAGAGAGGGATATGGAGAGAGAGAGAGAAAGAAGTTGGAAATCAGATCACATTAAATATTTAGGGATTTTCTAAAAGGCCAACATATTGACCATTTTGATTGGCTACACGTTGATTTTCCAATTTCTTTGCAAACTCTGGATCACTCTTTGCTCGTTGCTCCAAACGTTCTTGTTGCAACTTAATACCAGCATAGATTTGATCCAAACCTTTTTGGATTTCATCGGGTATAGCTGGCGGTGTGGGTATATGATCGCCTGTAGCCCGAAAGCCACGTTCATCGGCAGTATATTGAACATTGATTGTATCGCCTTCGGGCGATTGATATGAATATTGGCCATGTTGTACTAGCACTCCATTAGGATTAACTTCAGAGAAATCCTTCAGGAATCCGGTCTCTTCGTGTATGATATTATTGCCAGTCTCGTATTCGGTCTTGTAACTGCCATCCTCGCTTTGCTCTTTGTTGTATTTTAAAATGGGTATCCACGTAGATGTTTCACGTCTTAAATGATGATCTTCCTTTTCGTCATTTGGTATATTATTAACGTTATGAGGACGATGTTGATGTTGTGGCTGCGGTTTGGCTAAAACCGTTGCGATCGCTGTGCTAACAAACACAATTATCAACTGCCAGAATTTTTTCCCACAAGGAGTTGGCGTAACGAAAAAAAAAACAAAACAACAAAACAAAAGTAATATTTATTACACTTTCAACCCGTTTTAGCACTACATATTAATTAATTTTTATTATAAATTCTACTTACAAACACTTTCATATTTTTATCTCTTTTTTTATTTAAGCAAAATTGTCTTTTTTTCTGCTGAAGATATTCGTTTGAATTCAAAATAAATACAATTTTATAAAATCCACAATTAATATCCAATTCACAATTATTTGCTTCACATTTACTTAAGCACTAAAGCGTTTTATCTTTTTGAAGGAGTGAAAGCGAAATTTGAAAAAAGACTGTTCAAAAACAAGCCCTATTTAAGCTATTTATACTGTTATGACTGCGCCTCCTTTAAGCCATCTAAGCCACCAACAACTAAAGTGAGCCAACAAGTCAAACAGCCGTCTATTTACACACTCACAATAAAGTTCACAGATACAAGATGCCTCTTAATTCACCAAATACATACAAACAAACACTTGATTAAATACATGTAATCTGACTGCCAACACTGACACAAACATGTGAATAAGTCTCTGATTTATTTATGATTTTAAGGTGACCACAATTTATTTATTTTTGTTATTTTACTTAAAAAAAAAGGAGGTTATCAATTCGAGTGTTTTTTATGTTTGTTTGTTTATTTTTTTTTTGAAAATTAGCGGAATGTGGTTTCGCTAAAATGTTGTTTATCGAATAACTTTTTAATTTCTTGAACGATTTTTAAAACTTTTTTTTGTTTTTGTTTGAAAGAGGCTTGTAGTTTGGTCATATATCGATTATCGAGTAACTCCTCCATTTATGCACTAATTTTCATAATTCCTTTTATGTTAGCGCTAATTTGCTTCAGTTTGGTAACCAGTTGTTTTTTTCAAATTCCCTCTAATCCTCAAAAAAATTAGTTATTATTAACTACTCAATTTGTTGACCGATTTTTAAAATTATTTTTTTGTAATTAAGTTCTGAATTTTTTAGTCGAACTGAGTGATGTTTAATCAAAGAAATTTTAATGTGACAGTCTTAAGATCGTTTTCTAAAATTTAATTTTTATAAATTAAATTATTATTTTTATTAGAACGGAAAAGCTAGAAGCTCGTATAAATATGAAAAAATATTAATAATAATTTAATTTATAAAAATTAAATTTAAGATAACGAACTTAAGCCTGACAAAAATTTCTTTAATTATTTTCTTGTTTCATCGGGGTTTCTTGCTGTTTTATTCCATAATTTGTTTAAATCGGAGGTAAAAGTTTGGAGGTTCGGACTCGGAAAAGTTAATGTTGAAATTTTCTACAGAATTCTTTAAAGTTGCTTGATCAGCTGCTGAAAAATAATTAAAATATTTTTTTTTAAATATTATCTAACACGAACTCTCAGCTTTGTTACAAACTGTGGAAGTAAATCGCTTTTTCTAATGTATATTTTTATAAATAACTTTTATTTCAATACATTTTATGACCAACCAGCATTCTTTACAGCAAGATCTTGATGCTAATTAATGCTAGTATGGCTATAGCAATTGTTTGCCAACTCTGTAACGTGCTAAAGCGCGATCACTTGGTTGAATATTAAGCATGAACGTATTACGCAGGATTATGTTAATAGTCACCACAATGAATCATGCAGTCCAAAAGTTCTTAGGGTATAATTAGAAATACTTAAGAATTTATTACAATAGACTCGTTACTGTATTAATTAATTAGTATAAATTAAATTTTGTGTAATAAGTTGAACAAGTACGTCCAACTATATTTTTACATCAAGGCAACAGAACTAAAAAAACAGTGGTAAAAAAATAATGCAGCATATGAAAAATTATGGAATAAGTTAGTTCTCTTAAAAAAATCGCATAAGTTGGAAAAACTCCAAACATTTACTCACTTCAAGTTGGAAAAACCCCAAATATTTACTGACTTCAATGGCATTTGTTGAAATAGAAAAACAGAGTTGCATGCAGCAAAGTTGCGTAGTGTGAATGCCATCTAAAACGTGTAAGAAGATGCGTGTTAAAATAAAAATAGTTTATTTACATAAAAAGAAAATACAATATTTTTCACATTATTGTTAGTTTTCAATCAGCTGCTAAAAGAGGAACTTCTTCCCATGCATAACATTGAACGAAAAATATACAAATTAATTTTAATCGATCTAGAAAAAATCGTGCATGTTCTAAAATTGCATGAGAACAAAGTCTTGAATGTGGTTCGCGAATGCAAAATAGTTTCAAGTACATATATTATTTTATTAGGTCTGTTTGTACCAACTTATTTTGTACATTACTTTAAAGTGTAAAAATCTTACAAAAAATTAGAATAAATTATCAACGGCATTTAAGCAACGATACGAAATATGTAAAAAAATTAATCAATTATATATTATACAGTCACATTCATTGCACACCCTTTTTTTTATTACACCTACATATGTATGTGTATATGTACATACTTACATGTGTACATGTTTATATTCATACAACATGCATTCCATAGTGTTAGATATTACAACCCATCTTCGCAGGGCGATATTTATCTGGTAACCTTATTAATCTCATTGATCGTACTTGTGTGGATTTTTACGAGAGCTAAATGCGAGTTGGTTTTTATTTGTTACCGGTGCGACAAACTATGTTTTCAAACATTATGAAAATTCATCTTATTTTTCTCGCAGTGATTTGGTAATTGTCGTATATTTATATTGATCAAAATGCATACAAATGTACATATCTTCTTATATAGATAGATACAAGTATAAAAATGTATGTATTTTGGTTTGTATGTTTGAATGATATGGGAGTTACTAATTGAATTCCGTCCATTATTATCATAAATGTCACTTGAGTGGTTCACGAGAAATTGGAAGCAGATTAAGTTCAGCATATTCAAATATGATGTAAATGACATTGTGATTAGATACACATAATTAGGATAGGTTATAGATCCAAATTTAAAGTACTTCTTCTGCGATATTTTCTTTAATACTGGAAAAGTCATCAGGTTACTAATAGAACGAAAAGGATGTATTATATCCCACTTGGTTCCAATTATGGCCCAGTTCTGATATCTGTTGGAGTGAACACATGGAGAATTTAGAAGAGAAATGGGGTAGCTTTCTCTAATACTAGTGGCACTCGGGGATTGCCGCGGTGAAGCTATTGCATAGCATTTTTTATCAACTTGTGCAATTATATTATTACGTTTTGTTTAATAACTCCGTTGTTTTTCTGGCAATACTGTATGTTAATTAAATCAAAATCTGTAGCATACTTTAGGGGTTAACATACATTGGGAGATTTAAATACTTAAAAAAATCAAAAGATTTAAGAAACAAACTTAGTGCCAGGTTTTTTCGTTTCAAAAACAAAAGACTTAAGAAACAAACGTTTCAAAATTTCTTGATTCGGTCGCCTCAAAGCCCGCGATAGAAGCTATGCAATAGCTTAAAAATGTTTTTTTTGTTATGGGCTAGCTAATTTTTATGCTGCATTACGTTGTTTGCTAATGTCAACTCATCAGTAGATCTTTTAAAAATGTTTTCAAACTCATTCGATTCTACACAGCCTCTCAAATAAATTTATGTATTTTTAGAACAAATTTTTTTTACTTCAAGAATATGTATTTATACAGTGAAGGTGTTTTGCTAATAGTTTTCTCCCTAGTGAATTTCAGGCTGCTGTAAAAAGTTTGTCAAAAAGAAACTAACTGACCTTCAGATTAAAAATTTTGACTTCTGACCACATCAGAAAAATGAGATGACATCAGATGAAAATATGAATTTGAAGGTAAAGGAATTTGTGATCTTATTCAAGTGAAATTATTCTATTTAAGTTGTAAAAAATATATTTATGAAATGACTTACTCCTGCATAGTTCATAACAGTTTGAATATTTAAAACCAGAAAATAGCTCTACTCAATTTAAGTTCATATTTTTTTATTATTTTATTTTTCAAAATTAATTTTGTTAATGTAAGCAATTGCGAATTTAGTACTGGCTGGTGAGAGGTAGCAAAGTATAGTAATGTGGTGGTTAGAGTGCATATCTACTAAGTCGAAGTCCCAATAGACTTTGAGTTTAATAAAAAGGAACTTTCCAGCGCTCTGAAGACATTATGCTTCGATGTAGCAGATGGACGGCTTAGGAGAAGGTAAAGCATGGAAATGAATAATGCGTAGACAGATCACTACACAATTACATGAAAACATTGATCCTACCAACGGCAGACAGTGCCCACGACGAAATTTTTTACTAATTTTTGGATATATGTAAATATATTTTTAGTTTGTAGTAAAAAAATCTCTGTGAAAGACGAAATTTGTATTTCCTAACATCAAGAAAAATTTTATTGAGTTTATGCAGAAAACAGCATTGGCGCCATACGACAACTATTTTTAACTCAAATTTAATAAAAATTCCCAAGAAAGAAATAAATAAAATGGATGGTTTGAAGGTCACAAATCATTTGTTTTTTGTTTACAATTTCAGCTTATCGATCGTTCGACATCGTCAGCCAGGCAGTAAGTGTTTCTAATCGCCTAATTCTACCTAAAATTTTCTCGATCTTTATTTAATTACGAGCCATACCGGGTTGCAGTTAGTATGTTCATAATATTAATACAAGGTACAATTGCATCGATGTGTATATATGCATATACAAATACGTATGTATGTGTGTATGTAATTGCACCGCTCTCTTTCAAGATCGCTTTACAGAAAGTATTTACTAGAGAAAATTTCGTATTAGTATGTATAAATATTTATGTATGAACTATACACAAATACATACTACCTTTGTATTTTAGTTTTTTAGAATTAAAGCTTAGCAAAATTTATAATAAAACTGAAGAGCAAATAATTAAAATTTTACCATCACTGACCTCTGACATTTTGTTGTAAGCCATGTACATAAGTATGTATGTACGTATATACAGACATACACACTCATAAATATGTATGTCTGAATGTTTGCTTTCGATGATTGATGCTTTTTACATACATATTATTGCTGCAGATTACAACACATACTATGTATGTACATATATATGTATGTATGTAAGGATAAGTATGTACTGGCTTGTTACATTTTCATTCAAGCTTTCCAATAAAAATTCAACACTGCCTTTCTTGAATTACTTTATGTAACTAATATTTTTAACTTCATTACAGATGTATGTACATACTTATATATTTTCAAATGTCTAAATGTCGTGCATCATTGTAAATTTTCCGTTATTTGGTGGGAAAACGAAAATTAAAAAAAAACAAAACGAGTTTTGTTTTAAATAAAAAAATTCATTTACATATAAAACGCTTAAATATGTACATGTATATGTTCATAGGTGCATCTCTAAATATTTTTATATAAATATAAATAAATAAATTATATATAAAAGATTCGCATGTTTTTTTTTCCAGGAGTGCTAGAATTCAACACGTTAAGCCACTACACTAAAAGCAAATTAAATAAAATGTGGAAAATTTTGAATTAATTTGACTTCAAAATGGTCGTCGTATCGCGTCAATCTCGTTTTTACAGAAATTCTATCAAAATTTGACTTTTTCAAGAAAATATTTACTAAATGCTTTCGTTACTTGTTAGATACCTCTGTTAAACGTGATTACATATCGTATTTAAACACATTTTATTTTTTCACCATATATTAAACATAACAGTGTTGCCAATGAATTATATCCCACAATGCCCAATCTCCTGAATTGTTTGTTCTATTTAAGACGAACTATTTTGGTTTGTTTTTTAAGCTTAAGTATGTTTTGATTACTGTTCGCTTGAACATATAATTAGCACGGGCACTTCATTATTTTGTATATGTATATTAATTGTAATTACCAGGAAGTGCTTATTATTCATATTTATTGATATTTATACAGGCTAAAGTTCGTAAATTTAATTATCAGAGAAAACAACGTTTGTTCTATTCGGCCGTGTAGTTGAAATCTAAAGGATGTTTAGATATTAAATTTTTCCCTTGTTGCTTGAAATACATATGTTAACAAGTTCTTTCTCTGACTTTGATGTTTTCGATGTCAGAAAAACGATGGAATGTTTTGTCTGAAGGATAGGGATTGAAAACGTTTTATTAAGTTCGACATTTTTTTTTTTCGTCTATTGAGATTCAAATCCAATAGACAGGCACTCTAACCATCACACTACTACACCTTAACACCTCTTACCATCCAGTTCACACAAGAACACAAATTTCGTGATTTCTTACATTAAAAAACTAATTTCTTGAAACTAGCGTGTACGGCTGAGAAAAAGATTATCTCTCCTTCTCGGCCGAGTGTGGCCTCTATAATTTCAAGTACTCCGCGCAAGTGGATTTGATGTTGAGTTGCAATTTTTTTTAAGCTATTGCATAGCTTCTATTGCGGGCTTTAAGGCGACCGAATCAAGAAATTTTGAAACGTTTGTCTTTTGTTTTTGAAAGGAAATAACCTGACACTAAGTTTGTTTCTTAAGTCTTTTGTTTTTGAAACGAAATAACTTGACACTAAGTTTGTTTCTTAAGTCTTTTGTTTTTTTAAGTATTTAAATCGCCCAATGTATGTTAACCCCTAAAGTATGGTATTGATTTTTATTTCATTAACATACAGTATTGCCAGAATTACAACAGAGTTATTAAACAAAACGTAATAATATGATTGCATAAGTGGATAAAAAATGCAATGCAATAGCTTTACCGCGGCAGTCCCCGAGTGCCACATGTCTTTTTTTTTTTATTTACTTTTTCACGTGTTTTGAAAACACAGTCTTCACCAATTTCCGTTGGTGATCAAGATCTTTATGCATTCGCTGATTTCTGACATACGATATGTACTAGGGAGACTGCTGTAATTGTACAAAGAATTTTGTTTTGTCGCCTTTGAATTTTTCTACATTCGATGCTGAGGCAGTGACCCAGAACTAGTTTCCTTAGGGGCCTTTCACGTATTACATAACGCTGTTTTCGGAGATTTGGTTTCACTTTTTAAATGACTTCGCTCTTGCTAATCGTCTTCTTCAGACTATCAGATATCGAAATATATTCCAGTAAATATTTTTGACATCCCAAGCAGGCAAAATATGCGTTATATATATATGCCTTGGCACTTTCAAAATATTCTATGTATGTATGTAGAAACGCTTTCTCTGTCACCCGAGCTTTCGACTCCAAACGGGATTAAATCGCGTTGGAATAAATAAACTATAATAAAAGTTTGTTAATGAATTACATATGTACACACAAACATATTTATGTATGTATGTATGTATGTGTACACGCCTTATTTAAACTACTCGTACTTCAGCAAATTAAGTTTAAAAGGTTAAATATGATTTTCTTTTATTAAATTCTTCTTTTACGAGATTGCGAAAAACATTTTTCTTAGAAACAGCATTTGTAAATAGATGGAAAATAAATTATATTTCCTTTATATTATTGCAGTAATTGTGTTTAACTTCCACTTTGACGTTTTTCCAGATTAAGAAATCGCAACTCTGAACGACGATTTTGTTTGTTGACTGCAATTATTCGCATTTATTTGCAAAAAAAAAAAATAAAAAATAAATAAAAAGTTGAATAACCGCTTAGCCGGCAGATTTTCAATTGTCTCTGCCACAATATTTGCAGCACTTTGGCATCGTTTTTCGTCAGTCTCATATAATTGTCGATTTGCTTTTATTACTCTGGCCCGATGTCCCAGTATTTTTACTTGTAAACGCCAAATGAGGCATTAAACTGCACAAAACATTAGTTTTTGCAACAAAAATTTTGTTAGACTTTAAACCAGTTTGTTTGTATGTATGTACATACATACGTACATATGTAGTTGTTTTAAAAGTACATATTTATTATTGTTATGTTGAATGTTTTCTTTTGTTTTTGTTTTTCTCTTGGGCAGCATCATCCGCACCCACAAATTAACAACGAAGTTTACTTGATGTGTTATTCGAAAAACGACCAAATATTTGTGGCATTTTTAGTGGTTTAGATAAATGTATTTATGAAAATTAAAAATTAATCGTCACATCAGCGATCGTACCGAGATTCGTACTAATATAGTAAATTATGTGATGTAAACTAATTTAGGATTGTGACATACGATTTTTTTTAATTCACAATAGTTGTACACTTTGGATATTCAGCTATGCCGAGCCCTTCACCAGAAAATGGTATCTTTATTTAGCAAGAAAAATTGGTTCTGCCAATAAATACAACTTAAATAGTTCTGGCAAAAAAACCGGGTGCCGACGTGGCTGATAGGTAGCAATGCTAGACTAGTAGTAGGGGATTGTCGGTTCGATTCCGGGCAGACATCCTGGGTGTTTTCTGAAGACAAGCTAATCGCTTTGCGGGGTTGTGTGTTAAAAAAAAAATAAAAAAAAGACATGTGGCACTCGGGGACTGCCGCGGTAAAGCTATTGCATAGCATTTTTTTATCAATTTATGCAATTATATTATTACGTTTTGTTTAATAACTCCGTTGTTATTCTGGCAATACTGTATGTTAATGAAATCAAAATCAATAGCATTCTTTAGGGGTTAACATACATTGGGCGATTTAAATACTTAAAAAAAACAAAAGACTTAAGAAACAAGCTTAGTGTCAGGTTTTTTCGTTTCATAAACAAAAGACTTAAGAAACGTTTCAAAATTTTTTGATTCGGTCGCCTCGTAGCCCGCGATAAAAGCTATGCAATAGCTTAAAAAAAAACGTGAGTACAAAAAAACTTGAATAATGATGAGATATTGTTCGCGATACGGCAACGAGTACAATTTTACTAATCGACCATTTAATCTCATTAATTGTTGATCTTCAAGAGAAAGCTTTAAAGGGTAACAACGAACTTTTAACTAGCAAAGGTTTTTCATCTAAAAGACTTTTGCAGGTTTTCAGAACAACAATAGTAAAATATGTTTTTACCATTTTGAGTTCGTCAGTATCTATGAGCTGCCTAAGTCGGCTGGATTATCGTCAGAACGCACATTAAAATTATTATGATTTCCTGTATACTCTTGAACATTATTTGCTACAAAAGTAACCAAGCCAGCAAAATGGTGGAATCTGTCCAACAACATACGTGTTTAATAATAAAAATAAACGAAATAAACTTAATAAGAGCTACCTTCTTAATACTTTTTAATGCCGTAATTTTTTAATAGAAACTTGGAACTATTTTCACATGTAATTCATTTTTGCTAAGCTTAATGTATAGGCCTTATTGAGGGCCTAAGGAGAAAAGGCACTTAAGGTCCCCATACATGATTAATGTCCGTTTTAGGATTTCTTTTTCACTAAGGGCGACATGTAAGCCGAATATTTGAATGAAAAAATGCATGATTAATACGCGGATTTATTAAAAAATACTTATCATTATAAAACTAACCAATTCAAATAAATAACACGCATACATACATTCACATGTATTTCCGCTCAGTAGAGCTCAGTTAAACTTAATTAACATCAGGTAAATGTCAAATTCATTAACCAGACTACATTTAAAAGAAAAAATGTCCAAGCATAATTTCAAGGTCTTTCAGAGACTTTTATCGAAAAGGAAATAACAACTAACATTTCCCAAGTCAATACAACGACCACAGCAAGCAACATTCACGAAAACATTAATTGTGACGTTCTTTCAACATCAATTTGCTGCTGCATTTTATTTGTTTGAAAAAAATATCTATTGATTATATATTTTTTTTGTTTATCGAATATTATTTGCTAAAAATAAAACTTGTTTAAAGGCGTTTCTTCGTTTTCGATTTTTGCTGCAAAGTAGGTCAGTATGCGACTACGACAGAAAACCAACGAAATTCAAAACGTTAACGTCCGATAATATTTTTTTTGTGGTTAAATATTTTTTAAATCTTGTAACAGGATAAAACAGTTAATGATAATTTAAAAGTATTCATGTACTAAGTATATATGT
This sequence comes from Lypha dubia, assembly GCA_947311025.1. Lineage (NCBI taxonomy): Eukaryota > Metazoa > Arthropoda > Insecta > Diptera > Tachinidae > Lypha > Lypha dubia. The sequence continues at coordinate 57,851,735 of OX371264.1, forward strand.
ACACACTAGTGATGTTGCGATTACTCTTAATCGTAATCGATTGTTCGCCTATTTCATGATATTCGTATTCGCCAAATTCAAGCGAATATTCTAGAATATTTTGAACATATGCGTACATATGTAATTAAAAAAATAATAATAAATATGGTTCAAAAAAAGTAGAAAAATATATTAATTTGACATAATTTTTATTTAAAGAAATCCCTTTGTCTTTGACACAAGATAATACTAACCTTCTTGTAAAACAAACCAAAAAATATATATTGCAACTGACATTTAAAAATTAAAGTCTTATAAGGGGAGTTTTTTATAGAGTGACGCAAGTTTAAATCATAATAAAACAAGGAAATATATTTTTAATATCAATGTTACGGGCTTTATTGAAAAAAAAAAATTATGAAATTAATGTTTAAATATGATTTCTGCCATGTGGCCGCCACGGCTGGCGCGTAGAAGGCGCAATATGGAACACCAATTTTCAACAACTTATTTCAATAACTATTCGAATGTTGATTTCCAGGTGTTCAATTGGTTGTGACTTAACATAACCCCCAAAAAAATAATCTAATGGGGTTTAAATCACACGATATTGGTGGCCAATTAATTGGGCCATTACGTGAAATTATTTTTTCATCAAAAGTTTCTTTGAGTAAATCAATTGTAGCGCCCGCTGTACGATGAGTTTGACGAATAGAACAATTATTTTGATTAAAACTTTTAACAATTTGAACGTGCAGTTCTGGTGTAAGTCGATTTATAAAAAATAAACAAAAAGCAACTAACAGCTGTTAAATGGGTGCTCAAATAAAGCAGTGATGCCAACTCATAATTGTGACACACTTTAATAAAACACCCTTTATGTTCATATCATGTTAAGTTAGTAATCAAACCTTAGTAGAGAAATATTCAACTTCAAAAATAGAAGAACTAAAATTTAATATGTGAAAGTGCTCCATTTGCGAAAATATGTTTTCAAAAACAAAACCGAATTACTAATTAAAAGCGCAAACAATGAAATGAGAAAAACTAAATCTGAAAGTATGTAAGAAAAATAATTTAAAAATGTTCTGTAGTGGGGACACATTTCAGCATTCGATAACGATCGAAATTTCCATTTAAAAAGTATTGAAATTTCGATTGATACCGAATGCCGATATTCGTATTCGCGAATACCAAAAACTAATATTTGTAACATCACTAGTACATCCATATGTACTCGTATGTTTGTATGTATACAAGTAGTCAATTTTGCTTTCATTTGAATAGTGAAATATTTTCAAATACATACACACGAATATGTATGTACATTTTTAAGTATGTATTTAAACTGGTTTTCTGTTGGAACAAATTACAAAAATTATAATGCAATCAAGGCGGTAGTACTTAATGCAAGTATCATCTTGGTTAGGGTGAGCAGCTTCCAACGAATAATAAAACACACTACAAGCCCACTGTTCGGAAAGTTTTTATCTTAATGCTTTTGTTTTTGATAATTATTTTAATTATAATTTACCTATAATTGATATGAAATTATTATCTCAAGAATCTCAGAGAACTCCAGTTTACTGAGGTGACTTTTGCCAAATAAATGTTAATAAATCTGGAACTTCTACGCTGCTGATTGGATTAAGATGGCCCTTTAGTGGGCCAAAGTTGACTACCTGCGCCTCAAAAAACGTCTGAATTTTTAATTTCTCATTATTTTTTATTTTATAGAAAACTTTCTTTAAAAATAATTTTTAGCCTAATTTCCTACCAAGTAATGCGACTTTTTTTCAGCAGAAAATCGATAAAATGGGGTTTTTGCCATTTTTTGCAATGTTCGAAATTAGGCCAAAAAATTATTTTTTGGTTTTTCTATTCTTTTGCAATGGGAATCGATCGATCATTAGTTCACACCAAATATTAGAGCTCTGCGACTTTTTTCCAGCAGAAAATCGATCAAATATGGACTTTTGCCATTTTTTGCATTTTTCATAAGACTATTATTATAGCCTTTGCTCAATTTTAGACCGAAAAATATTTTTTTATTTTTTTTTATTTATTTCCAATGCGAATCGGTGTTACTACAAAAATCATTACTTCACACTAAATATTAGACCTCTACGACTTTTTCTCAATTGGCAAAACATACATCAAGTCCACATTACACGTATAGTCCACACTACCCGATGTACATTTGCATATGTGAATCTTACATACATACATATACAAGTACAACTTTTAAAATATTTCTCATATTGAAAAATTATGGTTTGCGGGATTATAGTTAATGATTGCAAGCATTAAAATTTCAAGTAATCCTATTGCAATGCAGCACGAGTCAGAGAGTGCCAAAGTTGACCACCTGGGGATGGGATAGTCATCGTAATTTTCATTGTGATTAAAAAAAAAACATATAATTTGTTATGTATTTATGTATACTTATAGTATTTTTTTAATTGGTATAATCGTAAAATTATACTTTATACAGAAGATGTAATAATCATAATAGCTATTGATTCACTTATTATTTATAGTAATATATGTATATATAAATAATTATTATCTTAATTAATAAAACACTTGATTTCTTTCATTGATTTTATATCAACTATTACAAATACATATTTATTTTTAAATTTTAAAACAAAAGCAAAGATCTTTTATTTAAATAATTAGAAAAATAATAAAGCTTTAAGGTTAAAGCTGTAAAAATCATAAAAGTGGAAAATAGTTTCAAAATAAGTAAGAGGAAATGTGTAAGAAAACTCGTTGTATTGGCAAACAAAAGTAAAATTTTTAATGAAAAAGCTTAACACCATAAACACAATAAATTCAAAAATGACTAAATTACAAACTAGAAACAATATTATTTTAAATTTTTTTTTTTTTTTGTATTTTTTATGAAGTTTTTTTCACATTAGGAGTAAGTTTTTAACATAAACATCAAATGACAATTAATAACGAGATTAGTTTGTGTTGAAATACATGCAATCTAACTTTAATTAGTTCTAGGTTCAACTATTTAGCATTTCCGTATGAAATTATTTAAATAAATTAAAGCAAATATGTTTTACTAAATGTCATCAAAATAATGAACAAAAATTACAGGAAAATAGAGCGTTATTCTAAAAATAGAGGCGAAATAATACAGAATTGGATATCAAACGCGGCCAACAGCAAAATCAAATAAACTCAAACTTTCAATATTATTTAATTCATATAATGAAATGTTTCCTGATCAATTAAATTTTCGTCAGAATTTAGTATGTTCTAACGAAATATTAATACAACAAGTTTGGTAGTTTAAAGTAGCAGTTAGCATTCAAAGATTAATTTTAACTTAATATCAAATGTTTATGTTAAAAACTCGCATCATGTAAACGCTTAAATCCCTTAAAAATTGGACAAAATGTGCTAGTTTCCACACTTATAAATGGACAGTAACATTTTTATTATTTTTTTTAATTTACTTGGAATTGAATAAACTTAATTTGTTTCGTGTCCCTTGGGCTATTCTCCCATGGCCAATTCTTTCTGGAAAAAATGTTTATCAGTTTAAGCATTATTTCAATACAATTCATTGTTGATTTGATGCAGAAATTTATTTAGTTTCCAAGCGTAAATCATTTGGCTTTATTAGTTTCTTCAACTACACAAATGGGATTTTTAAGCGCCTACGTTAAAGTCCTTCTTATTTTATATTATAAATTAAAAGTATGTATATAAAACATATGTATTAACAAATTCTGGAAGAAGGTATATTATGAAGATTTTAAATATAAAAATCATTTTATACGAGTATACCTTTGTTACTTCTAGCAACTAAGAAACTGAAACAAAATTACCAGTAAAATGGTAATCTATGCTAACGGGGTATACCCATTTTTAAAAGTCCTTTGAAGATAAAATACTATGTTCGCATGTTTTGTACATATAAAATACAAAATTTTAGTTTAAAACAGCATCTAATCAGGACATTAATAACATTTAATATACACTGGATCACTTCTTACTTGCATCTCTAGGGCAAATACTTCAGTAATAAATATTTAAAATTTGTATATATAAAAAATTTAGAAGAAATACTAAAATTTAGAATTGTTTAATCGTCAGCACATGAACAGATCCAACAAAAGCATATCGATTATATTTCAACGATAAAATGCTGCACATACGGTTTTAGATTTATTATATTTAATAACAATTGAGTAGTAATTTATTTTAATTATGAGACAAATTTATTCAATTCAAACGTTTTTTATTTTCTTCTATATTTTTTATTGTTATTAAAAATTCCTATCACGGTTTAATATTTCGTTTATTTATTTATTAAACATTATTAAGAGATAGTTACGTAATACCTAAATATAAATATGAATGTGTTTTTATTTTTTAAAAAATCAAATTGCACAAACACATTTTCACTTTCTTATTTTCTTTCACCTTTCATTATGTTATATAAATTTTTATTTGAATCAAATAAACCAACACGACGGGTATCAGAAATTAGTTATATGAAAAATTGTTAATATTACTTAGAAATTATTTTATATTGAATTTTGTTTTCTTTTTACTGGACTAAAAATAGTGTCCACTTTTCAATTTTTTATATAAATCATGATGTACATCATATAACATTAAAATTACATATATGTATGTATTTAGCATCTTTTTCTTTAAGATTTCCCTTTATAATTTCTACATTTACTATATTTTTTTTTTGTTTTTTTTTTGTATTATCGATTATTTAACTTCCTTCATATTAATTATGTTTCCTAAACTACTATTTAACCTGAGTCCGTATGTGTTGCAAAAATTCATAATATGATAAACTTGATTCGCTACGATCATCAACTAATCGTTCAATGAGTTGAGGTTTAGCTGTACTTGTATCCCTGTAAAATTGTATTCAGATATATTTAAACTATAAAAATGTAGATATTTTAAATAAGAGTTCATACCTTATTATCTGTACAATGGGTGGATAAGGTTTTTCATCATTTAGTTTCATAATAAATCGTTTCAGTATATCATTTCCTGGACTATTTACATTTGGCAAACCGTAGTAATAATCTGGTAATGCAGCGGTTGATTTAATACCTGGAGTATTAAGTTTTAAAAATTCACACCACTGAATTTATTATTATACATAGTAATTAATTTAATATTAACATACCAAAAACAGTTTCCAAGATGTTAACTGGTACATTGAGTCCAACGTATACCATGATCAGGGCACCACAGTCCATCAAGAATATTGAACGCGAATCAAGGCTAGTATGAAGTATATAAAATATTTTTTAACATTTACGCAAAAGAATACTGCAGAATTTAGTAGCGAAGAATGAGAGAAATTTTGCAAAAGCGCCAAACAGTGGCAAATACTTGTACATCAAAATAATACTGAGAAAACCTAAAAATAACTTTTGATATGGTGCAAAATAAATTATTGATATCTCACAAACCGCTGTGGTGGAACAACAATCGCAAGATTCTTGGACTTAGCACTACAGGTTACAAACATTTGTACGCAAAAAACTCAGGTAACAATATCAAAACCATCCGATCCTGTACTCCAGCTACAGCCAAGCTTAACATCTCCATTCTCCCCAATTGCAGTGATTGCATCATAGGAGAGTGGGGAATCAACCATGTGGATTCTATCCTGCCCCCACCACACAGCCTAATCCAAAAGAAATATGAAGTTTTCCATTAGCATAACCAACAGAACTATAAGAGAATCTAAATAGACGCTAATCGAACTAGGATGAACATAATAACATCCTGACTAGTCTAATTGCAAAGCAATGTGGAATCCTTCTATGGCTGAAGCACATAAAACCACATATACCCGCAAAGGTACGCTACAAAGTGGAGTGATATCACCTTCACGTGAGAAACACCATATCAAACTTAGTGCTACAACGGCACTCATAACTAAAAGCGGTTGCAAGCCATTCAAGCGTTACCCTAATATGCGTAAGGGGACATGTCAGGTAATATCATCCACTTCAGGTAATATCATCGCGGACGCTCTGGCTAGGGGTGGAACTCAGCATGGGTATGCCAGTATTGATGTTTCTTCATGCAGACGAATCAAACCAGATGGTTCAATGAGCAGGCCTGCTCTACAGCGACCCTTCTACTTCTTATTCATGTATTTTCTTCACTGTATTTTCACTAATGCATACTCATAAACACTACTACTACTACCTAGATTCTCTTTTTGGCCAAGACTGACCTATACAGATAACTTTGTGTGTTACTGCTTGAATGGGCCAAGAAAAAGCGTATGGGAATCACTCTCATAAAATCCGAATTAATACATTTTACCCAAGCAATTATACAAAAAAAAACTCTTATTAGAAGAATAATAAATTCCGTGTTGATATTGCTTTGGAGCTCTCCAAAAAGAGGCTTAAAAATTTTAAATCATTATGAACCCAAAGCTCTCATGAGAACGTAATGCGGAGGGTAGAATGAAAAAGAACTTTTACTACTTACTATTCAGCTGACAGCTGCAAACGTTGAATTTCTGGTAAATCGTCCTCATCATCACCTTCATCATTATTTTTAGGATTGGCATTTGAATTCTGGTTATTATAGAATAGTATATCAATGTTATAAAATTCAGGATATATAAATTTCATCAATTGATCTAATGGTAAAGTTTTCATGCAGTCCATAGCAAATACGCGATCGTCAAGTCGTGTACTCGTGCCTACACGGAAAGCGGGCTGCAAAGAATAATTTTTTTTATGAAATCGCGTTTGAATAATTTGTGATCCATTACTTACATGCTTCAGCAAGGCTAATATGTATAGTGGCATAAGAGCCAAGCTACGAGGCGCGATAAGCTGTCCAGACTGGCCAGATGGTAAATTTTGTGCAATTTTAAATGCATTCAATATATCTACAGTAGCATTAATGAACGCCTCGCGAGCATCAGATATATTTGATGTGATTGACCGATCAACAGCCATCTTTGAAAGCAAACCAATTATAGCTTCCGTATCTGCAGAGTGCATTACTTCTGGTAAAGAAGCAGTAACTGGCAAACAAACAGTATGTACACGTATACGGCGTTCACCTTCACTGTTGGTATAAAGCAAAGCTGCTTGGAAGCATATTGTTTTAACATCAGTTAAAGTCTCCTCATAGGAAATCTAAATGCATTTAATTATATTAATGCTTAAAAGTGAAAACAAATGCCAATTGAATATTGAAACTTACCTGCATGCCATAACCTGCATCCGGATTAACATTAGGTAATGATAATAAATCTGTCGAACGAACAAAGAAATTTCCATGGAATGTATGAACCTGAAGGCCTCGAGTGCAACGTATACGCATAACAGCTTCAAAGCCAATTTTTCGAACTAAATATCTTTTCAAACAATGTTTCAAAGAGTCCACCATTTGGGGTTTAGTTTTTTGATACAGTGGGAAATGATGCACACAACCACCACTGTATTTGCTTACGCCAGCTATTAAAAATAATATATAATTTTATATGAATTTGATTTATTTCGAACCGCTTATTATTTGGTGGGTAATTTTTATAGGCTGAAGTTCGTAACGTAATGATCAACGAGAATATGAAATTATTAATATTATAAGGAACAAATAAAAAATTTAATATCCAACATCATTTTAGATTTCAGTATTCATCTGTATAATGTTTCACTACCTGTTAGATAGCTCTGCTGAACGTGATTGCATTTTCCATACGAGTGAGTATATACAACTTTCGAATGAAAATTGAATACGAGAATCACTACTAAATTGATGTTACAATACTTTAAATGTTCCAATATTGTCATTGAGTTATATTTTACAAAGGCCATTTCTCCTGATGTGTTGTACTTTAGTATATTTTGAGTAATGTTGGTTGAACTTTTATTTAGCGCAAACCATTGCTTATTTTGTATAGGAATTTTAATTATTTCGAACTGCTTATTAATATGTGCTACGAACTTTAGAATATAAAATCAACACGGTATGAAATTATAAACATAAATTTTATTTAAATAAACAAGAAACTTACATATTGTTGCCATGTCACTATATTGCTGATTCAATAGGAAAAGATCAACAGCAATTTGATAACCAGAACATTCAAGAGCGTAGCGTTTATAGAAGTCTGTTGCTGGATTGAGATGAGCAACATCTTTAGCTGATCGATTATTAGGATCTTCTCGAGGCTCTAAGCCACCAGCACCTTTATTGGGAAGGCACGTTTGGAATACAGTAATACGACCACCAGATGCTTGCTGTAACAAATAATAATGATAATATAACACAAAAATTCATGAGACTATTTGTAAGACTTTAAATACCATTAATTTAAAAGCTACTTGTAAGGCAGCACCCAATGCTGACCCGGGATCATGAGTTTCTGCGAAACGGTTTGGCAACTGATTTAGCAAATCTTTAACTAATTCTTTGCACTCCTTAAGATTTACCAACAAATTATCTGGTCTTGGTAAAAATGGATCTAATTTTAAGAAAAACATATTTGAATCTGCATATATTTAATCAAACAATACAAATTAAAAAAATATTTACCCTCGATATCCAAGAGTGTCATCTCATGTGGTTGGTTGTAACCTTCAGCCATGCTGTAGAAATGAACACTGCTATTGTATGCAACAAAACCAACTTGAGTACGAGCATCGCCTGGCATATCATCTAAATGTTTTGAAAGCATCGTACAAACATTTTCTAGGTAACCACACTGTTGGGCGATAATTGATACATCGAATAGGAATAAGTATATGGCTGGCTGTGGTAGACGCAACTACAAGCGGTATTAAAACAACAAAATTATTATTTCAGGATACATCTGTTATATTAAGAGTTATTACCATATATTCAGATGGCGCTATGAACTCGATGGTACTTGAACGTACTTCGGGACGACGGGTTACATCACCATATGTTTTGGTGGCCGGATCAAATTGAAAATCGTCTGGCACTTAAGGGCAATGAAACAAATGAAATGTACAAAAGATTATTACCAGTATAGTTATTATTTATTTCTTTTTCAGGACCTAATTTTGCACAATAAAAAGTTTTGCTAACTATAAAATTTATTATTTTTATGTTATAGCGTTCAGTTTACTCAATTACAATTTTAAATTTCAGTTTAGAACTTTATTAGAAAGGAATGACAAAGCTTTTTCTTAAGAGTTTATTTCTGGACCTAATGACAGGTCGCATAAAATATCACACATATAAAAAAAAAAAAAACTTAAAATTCAGCAGTTTTTATTATTTCAACTTACGTTCGTTCACCCGGTAGCATAAATTACACTTCCACATTTTACTGTCGACAAAATAAACAAAGGGATTTATGTATGTACGACATAAACGACACCTAACAATATTTGGACACTGGATAACTGGGAGACTCTAGAAAGATTTTAAAATGATTGTCAATTACATATTAATATTAAAAGCATTCAATACTAACAAAATTATATTCAAACTTGACTTACATTAATGTCACGGAATGGATGAATAAGAATTCCCAAAGGTAGTCGAGATTTTTGCAAAAGGGCATTGGTTTCTGGTATTTTAGCTAATGTGCATCGCATAATGCTATTTATGAAATGTTGAAGAAAATTTTGTAAAAATGAAACTCAAGGTTTTATAAACAAATTTTGAAATTTCAGAATCAAATTTAAATATTTTAAACGAAATGTTGCCATTTAAAAATTAAAATATGCCTTAATGTTTTTTTATTATTATTGGCCAAGTTAATTTTTGTAGAGTTTGTTAATTTGATGTAAGCTAATGAGGCCTAAAATTCCTTATGTTAATAAAAATGCGTAGTTTTTATTAACATAAAATGTAATGATGTAAGCTAATGAGGCCTAAAATTCCTTATGTTAATAAAAATGTGTAGTTTTTATTAACATTTTTTATGTTAATAAAAACTACGCATTTTTATTAACATAAGGAATTTTAGGCCTCATTAGCTTACATCAAATTAACAAACTCTATAAAATATGCCTTTTTTAATAGTTTTGCTAAGGCGAATTTTAAATTTTCAAATGCAATATAGTTTGAAAATGGCGATTATTTTTTTGCAAAACCATTATGGATTGATTTTTTTTTTACAATAATTTTTCGGAAAAGTGATATTATTAGAAATTATTTTATCATAACTTATAAATATAAATTTCGATTTTAAAGAAATTTTAACCTGGAATTTTTTTATAAAATCTACAAAAAATAAATTTACATTCATTCTATTTTCAAAATATTTTCCTTCGCCATGAATGTATACCAGATTTATGAAGAATATTTTAATTTATTATAATTTAGGAGTTTTCTTACTTGGGGCTGCAGTTAATGGACTCGTGAAATTGATTATGTAAAACAATTCGGGGTGGTGCTAGAGAAGCTGGTGAAAGAATGTGGCGATTTTGCATCAGATCTATAGTATCTTGCCCCCATAAATGGTTGAAACCCTGTTGGAGAACATTGCCACCTTGAGGAAATTGTCCAGGTTGTTGCTGTTGGTACGTCTGATTTTGATATTGCAAAGGTCCAGCATTTGGTTGACCATTAAACATGCCAGGTTGTTGAGAAGTTGCACCAATTGGTTGCAGTTTCTGTTGTGAATAATTATAAGCAGCTGAATATGGTGGCGCAAGTGGTTGCTGCGACTGTTGTTGCACCGCTGGAGGCAGTTGCTGGTTTGTAGGATACATTGGTTTTCGCTGCTGACTCATTTGAGTTTGGTTATTATTTACTTGATTTTGCTGCACCGTATTAATGAGAGATGTAGGGGGAAGTGGCAAAGTCGAACTAGCGGTTATTGGGTAGTTAGCATTTTGTGATGGGCTTTGTGGATATGATATAAGAGGAGATGTAGGATTTCCATAAGCGGCACTTGTTGGAGGTGCTTGAGAATTGATCTGACCTAATGGCTGTATAGGTCGACTGTTTGGTGACGCTCCAGTAGAATCCAAAGTATGATTTGTAGGTCCAGCAGATGTTGGTGGCTGCACATTCAAAGCTGATGTTTTGAAATTATTCTAAAAGTTATTAGATATGAAAATAAATTAAAAAGTTGCGGAAGACTATTATATTTATTTTTAAAGAAAATTGTACAATTTGATATATGTACTACGTTTATACGTGCCGCTTATTTGCGTATAAGAGTGAATAATTTTGCAAAATTCCTGCACTTCTTCGTCATCAAAAATTAAAAGAAATTTAATACCTATAACAAAGAACCTACACTTTTCAATCACAAAAGGATTTTTTATATATGTACAGTAAAAACTTGATAATCCGGACATCGCTAATCCGTAGTGTTTGTACTGTTCAGTAGTGTTTGTGCAAGATGCCTTCAGTAAAGAGACCACACAAAACTTAAATCTTTTTTAGATAAACTTAAAATTTTAGATGAGCTAAAAAAATTGTAAGTGGATATCAATTGGTTTTAAAATTTATTTAATTGATTAATAAATATTCATTCGATATGTGTTTTAAAAGTATTTTGAATGCAAAAACAACGTTTTTATATTTTTAATTGATAATCCGGATAATTTGATAATCCGGATTAAAGAATGCAATCAATTATCTGGATTATAAAGTTTTTACTGTATTTCTTAATTTATTTTATAATTTTTCATAAATGTTGGTGATCGTTGCAGTAAAATTATTTTATACCAGTTTTTGTTTAATCACTCTTGATTAAATGATTAAAAGCGCTTATATTTGTATTTGTAGTATACCAAATCTTTTTGAATATATAACATAGAAGTTATCTGTTTATTAAATGATATACATACATATAAATATGTATATCCGGTAACCCGTACGTTTTTTTTATTTGCTCTTTTGGAACATTTAGGAAGTATTCGTCGCACTTTTAAAAGAGCCTTTCTTTTGAGTGCTTTTATTGGCAATTGTATTTTTTTTTACTACATTTGTTGTTTTTGTTTTATTGAATAGTTTTAATTTTTACGTGATTCTACTGGCACAAAATTTGATGAGAAAAACTTTTAGATACTTGAGTCAAACAACTATCAGTTCACTAAAATCCAGTACAAAATTTGCACACATTTTAACGTAAACGAACAATCTAGATGGATTTCAGATGTCTCAGAACAAGATCGGACTTATGAGAGGAAACTTCACATTTACTCTCTAAAATTATAAACAAATTTCCAAAAATCTGGAATGCGAAAAACGACAATTTTAAGTCCAAACATTTCAATATTGCTAGCATATAAATTGTAAGCTTAAACTTCAAAATGTTTTATTTATTCGTTGATGGCTACGTATACGCTGTATACGTATTATCAACGAAAAACTATTCGAAAAGGTCGAATCTCTTGCAATTTGATTTTGCGTTTACACAGTGGCATGCCATTTCATTTCCAAAATGTCGCCGAAGGGCTAACTTGAGTACATTCGTTTACTTCTCAAATTAAAAAAATAACCAGAAAGAAAAAGAGAGTAGAGAGTTACCAAGTTTATCATATAGGCACATTTTTTGGGAAAGTGTTAAAATTTATTATTATTTATATTATGCATTATTATATTGTTATTAAATTATGAATGATTAATGAAAACAAAGTTCGTTCTATTTAGCCGTGTATGTTCAAATCTAAAGGGATGTTTAGATATTAAATTATTTCTTTGTTGCTAGTTTAACAATGTCTTTCTAATATTTTTATGATTATTAAATTTACGAGCTTTAGCCTGTATAAATATAAACAAATATTAGTTAATTTCTATTCGAAACTTACCTGAAAATTATTTAGTTGATGTTGTTGTTGCGATGTTGGAGGCGCTACACTAGTTGGCGGCATTTGCATAGATTGGGATGAAGACGGAGATGTGGGGGGGCCATTTATCCGGTTAACATTTAAGTTCTGCATGCTGGCCGTTAGATTATTAACATTTGGTGTTGAATTAGAGCCTGATGTTGGTAGTTGGTTCGCAGCAACAAACTGTACAATGGGTTTGAATTGCTGTTGTTGTTGTTGTTGCTGAAATGCGGAATTGTGTTGAGGTTGTTGATTTAAATGAATTGAAGGTGAAGCGGTTCGTGAAGAATTTGCACTTGCTGTGGTATTAGTGCTTGCACCATTTGATATAGAGCTATTTCCAGATACAGGCCCATTTACGATGAAGGGTCTCATATGATGTGGCAGATTACTAGTTGTCGGGCCTTGCGTTTGTGGTTGGCATATTGGCGTTCTTTGTTGTAATGCATTTGCACTTTGTGGTGGAGCATAGTTTCCAGTTGATGCTAACGGGTTTGATGTATCAGTTGTATTTATTGATGGTGGCATGAACTTGCTCATATTCGCATTAATTGAGGGCTGCATTGGTGGCATACTAGAAAATTGTTGCTTTTGTGGCATTTGCTGTTGTTTTTGCAGTTGTTGTTGCTGCTGTATTTGAGGTGCTGGGGGTGCACCATTAACTATATTCGTTTGACCCATTGGAGGTGGACCATAATTTGAATTTGTAAATGAAGACATTGTTCTTTTATCCCTAAGTTGTTTTCTAGATTATCAAAACATAGAAATTTCAACTGGTTCTAGAATTCTTTAAGTAAAAAATTATAAAAGTAAAAACGTGGGTGAGACACAATTTCGATGTTATCTTTATTATATTTAAAAATACAAAAATAGAATTCGTATTATTTACATCTATAGAAACGTATACAATTATAAGACATACTTACTTACATACATATGAGTGTATATATGTACATATTTGAAAATTAAAACCATAAGCAGGAGATTTATCATATATACCAAGAGTATACTTAAGTACATTATCTCTACATTGAGAAATTTTTATAAAGTATAATTTGTCTTATAGTCAGTGAAGGTCTCAAGTATAATCAATTATTACCTTCATTAATATCTGTGACAGCCGTTTATACGAGTATAGCATTCTATTCTTATACGTAATCAGATTATGATAAACATTTCTCCAACAGTTCTTAAAAATTCTTGGCTAATGATGCTAATCCCGAAATACCGATTTCGAAAATACCGGGATTTTTTGATATTAATAAATACCGAGTTCTTGGATTCGCAAAAAAAAAAAAAAAAAAAATAATGGGAATACCGAAATTTTTAAATCAGGTTTATTAAATAAAGTTTTTCTTTATTTAAATATAACATAAACAGGTAAAACTGTAGACGTCGCAGCAAACAAATTTATTTCAACCCGCAAGGTAAAGGCAAATTCATAACAGGTAGTCTCAGCAACCCAGATAATTATTTTCAGCTTGATTCGACCCTTGTATTTGTGCGCCAGTTACTTTGTCAAACGCTTTGTTTGCACATTTTTCAGAATATTTTTTGAAAAACTGGAGGTTTTCAAAGCGAATTGAACCGAGTCTACTTGTTATGAATTTGCCATGCCGCAGGAGAAGATATCTGTTGTAAAGAAAAATTGTATATCACATTAAGAAACTTAAACCTAACAATGAATTTTAACAGCCGAACTACCTGTAAAAGCAGTAAAAAACGATTTGTTTAGTAGCGGCTCGAATCTAAAAACCCACAGTGATGGCCGGCTTTACCTGTTGCTTTTGTGACGTTGTATTTGTTGTAGGGCATGGAATCTATAAAAGTTTTATTAATTGGAATATTTAGATGTAAGTATTTAAATTCAGTATTCCACGCGGAATGCTGTCAAAATGCATGTATAAAAAACAATCAATTTAGTACGATAATGAGAAAAAATTGCAAAACAGCGTATGAGATGAAGAGATAACTTTGGGATTTTTTATCCTAAATAAAGAAGTGAATGAAAAAATTTATTAATATTCCTTTCCGTTATTTTTATGTCACTCGGCTAATAAATCTGTGTAATGCCAAGCCCGTGTTTGGCCATTCAAATGCATATAATGTAGATTGTAGCGGGGCTAGAGTTGGTGCCAAAGTAGCTAGCGACTCAACTTCTACGGCGCTAGTCCCTTATATTACTTGGTAATTGGATTTTCTTATTTTACGTATGTATACAATGCTGAAAGACTTGGAGAAAGAAAGAATAAATCGTAACTTTTCATAAAAGTTTTGAAGGTCTTGCTATTTGAACAATTGTATATCTAGTATATTATATTTAATAATAGATGTTAAATATTTTAGTCTGCATTCACACTTTAATCCAACTTTTTAAAGTAAATAGCCAACATTTTTATTTTTAACAAATAATTTCTACTTATTGAATGACTAAAGAGAGGTTATACATACCTACAATAAAATTTTCAAGTTTAATATTTGTTAATTGCATCTTCATAAGGGCGTTTGTGAATATGTACTACTTTAGCAATTTTTTCTTATTAATCTCTAATAAAACGTTTATGAATAAGGCTTAGTGCTTATATTATACGAATTATACGAATTATAACATACAGTACTTTTTGTACTTTATAAAACGTTGAAAGCAATTTTAAATGCAGTTGCAGAAATAAAACAACATGAGCCAAAACAAAAGATCATTCAATTCCACTACGAAATTGTTTAATATTTACATTGAGAAAATAAAATATAGATTAAATATATACAATTATACAAACTTTTCAAATTCAATGGTATACACAATATGCTGAAGCATGCCGAAATGATGCTTCGATATTGAAACCGAAATTTATCTGTGAAACAACTAATTAAAATGTTGTTCACCTACAGCTTTAATTGCAAAAGGGCATGTATGCATACACAAATTCGAACATTTTTTTTAATTAATTCTCTTAAATGTTTATAAATAAATTCAGCTAAACTAGTAGTAATAGTAGTAGATATGTATTTATGTACTTTTTTTTTATTTATTAATTTTTTTCTATAAAATAAATTGAAATTTTCTGAACATTTAGTCGTCCATTTCACCTAACGATATTTAAATATAAATTGAAATTTGGATTAACTGCTGACTTCCCCGCTTGTTCGGTTAAACTGCTATTGACGTTTTTTCTGTAATAAATTCGACACTCACAATTGCCAGTACCTACTTGGTGTACCAATACATTATATGAATTCGTTGATCATATATAAGCAAGCGAGTAAAATTCTGTTTCTGTTATATTCTACATATTGTATTGCTTTGTGCATAATGGTATAATGACTTATGGAATGTATCCGCGGACAAGCGGGTCTTGATACACATTCATACATACATACATACTAAATACGAATGCATTGAATTTACCAAACAGTTTAACAATCTAGTTGAAAAGCAAAAATTCATTCATTCGTAGGCAATTAATATGTATGTATGCATGTTCAAAAAAGGAACATAGAATGAATTAACTATGCACATACATACATTATAGTATGTATGTATGTAACATATAAATGTTTTATAAGGAATCATAAGGAATGATCAATATAATCGCTAGGAATGTACTTGTGTATTTTGGAATTTATTTAAGAGGAAGTGTATGTATCATGTCGTAACTACTACTGAGTCCACCGCCCTCTTCCCTAAGGAATAGATAAGATATCCATGTACTACTTCATATTGTTTGATTATTACCCCGAATCTTTTAGGTAAATCCGTGACGTAGAACGTTATAAGATGACGTCGCTAATTGACATTTTTTTTAACAATTTGACACTTGGCTTTGACACATAATTTGCAGTATGAAAATAAGAAAACGCAAATTCACGGGGTGGGCAAATCACACAGAAAAATTACAATCACACAAACAATGCAATACAATGAACTAAGCTGAAAAAAAAACAACAATTGGTATGTGCATCCATTACGATATTCAGCCCAATAATGTGAAAATTATGTACTTTTTATATATATATTTTTTTCATTAATAGGAACTTGTGTAAGAATGTTATTTTAAATACAATATTCAATGCATTAATCTGCGTTGATTCAATGTAATTATTTACCTGGAGTAATTTTTGACTTCTTAAATAATTTGGTGTTAAAAAATCCTTGTATTCTTTCTTACAAACAGGGGTTTCAAAGTTCGAGAATATAATTATTTATTGATGTCTCCTCCCTTTGCTTTAGGTTTTAATTATGTATTTGCTTTTTTTTATAATTCAACGAAGTATTATTGCACTACTTTGCATTATTATTCATTAGTTATTATAACACAATTTCACTGTTTTATTAACTATTTCTGCAATTTTCTTTAAAAATTATATTTTTTTCATT
This sequence comes from Lypha dubia, assembly GCA_947311025.1. Lineage (NCBI taxonomy): Eukaryota > Metazoa > Arthropoda > Insecta > Diptera > Tachinidae > Lypha > Lypha dubia. The sequence goes on from OX371264.1 coordinate 57,868,889, forward strand.
AGGCAAAAATCAGACAACTCAGCTCTCACTTGACAGCTCAGCACACACTCAATATTTTTACAGAGATGCCAGCCTGTGTTAATTTTTGTGCAGCTAACTTCATGATGTAGTTGGGTATTGCCAGAAGAGAGTGAATAACAATAACGTTTTTTTTAAAAGATGTATTTACATATGTACATATACAAAAGATGCGTTATGTAGTTAATTTATTTATGTGTATAAAAAAAGAAGGTAATAAATACTTACAAGTCTTTTGTGGCGTACTCCATGAGAACAGCCGAATGAGTTAACAATAACGAAATATTTTTGTTGAGAAAACCTACTCTTATTTGGTAATTAGACAAGTAGGTATGTATTAAAAAAATGTAATTTAGTGTACTTCTTTCCTGATTCTCAGGACTTTTGGTTGCTTCGTTTTTCTATGAACCAAGATTTTGTTGTGGATTGAATTTAGCCGGATCAAGCTTTAATAAAGGCTAAAGTAAATTTATTAGCGTTGGAAGTTATAAATTCTTAAATCAAGTACGGAGCGCTTTTACACAGCGTGGTCTTGATTTAATCAGAGATGGATTAATTTTGCTTTTGAGAGCATCGATAAATATAATACTTTGGACATCTATGCAGCTCTTACGTTGAAGAGATTAAAATGAATTGACCACCAGAGTAAAGGTTCGGTGCGTCGAGGGTTCTCTGACACTGACGCAGAATCTAGAATTGTATTCGTAGTAAGTTCTCATCAATCTGATCGGCTGAAAATTTCGGGTTCTTAATTAATATTAAAATAAACGAAAAGTTTTGTTTTGCGTAATTTTAAACCTTTATTAAATTTAATAAATAGTATTTCTTATTAAATTTACTCGTGCCTCTTAACTAAAGGTTTATTTAATTTAATAATCGTGGGTACAATGTTGTCTTTTCTTTTTGAAATAAAAACTTGACTCTGGTTGACCAGAAATACATTTTGACTACTATGTTTTTATAAAAATGTATCGTACATAGAAATAACAAAACACTTTCCTCAATTACTTTTGGAATAACAAAGCGATTGCGCGTGTTCAATTAAGAAAATTACAACCCAAATTATATGTAAATGCCTTATATGTATATGTACTTATTTTTGTGTATATGTATGTATAGGGAGGAAAATAAAATTGTGAGTTCAAATTTTATTTGAATTATTAAAGTATTCATTCAATAGATTGGTGTGTATAAAATTTCTTTTCCTCTTTTAAATATATATTTTGTTATTTTTTTATCGCTTATGTATATAAATATTATTAAATAAATTATTATTTTTAATGTATAAATGCAAATGTAAGTATTTATAATATAAAAAAAAATGCATGTACTTTTATTTAACAATAAAAGTATATTTGTTTTTGTTAATGATTGTTATTAATTAAGTTTATCATGCATATTTCTTGAAAATAATTAATTTAATATTGTGCTGGAGTTTGTGCTTCATCTTAAAATTACATTTTATTAAATTATTGAGTTAAAAATAATTAATAATACTTTAATAAAAAATCTTACTTTGCTTTTATAAAATTTATTTGGAAATTATTTATAATTTATATATATTTATCATCTGTTTTCTTATCAAGTCCGTAATTTTAGAAATACTAATGATCCATTATCATTTTTAGAAAATGAATGTTCAATAACATTGCGATTGATAGATCAATTTGCATTTTGCATATATAGTGTCTTTGAAGAAACCCTGACACGATAACTTATTATATCGGGGGATCAGTTTTCGTTAAAAGTATTAACATTTATTTTGCAGTGTGAAACGGACTTTACTTATAAAGAAATTTTATTATACATGAAATAATTTGCGCCAATTCATCTTAGAAAATACCTTTTGTGAATTTCAGGATATGTACGCAAGAATATCTAAAAATTTTTTTTTGAGATTTTGGCGAGATAAAAATATAAACGACAAAAATTGGTATTAATGCATCTTGGTACATATTTATGTATGTAAAAAAGTATACAGAATAGCGTAAAATGCATCCCCCTATCAGAAGATGCTATAGTTTTTTCCAAATGGAGGTCAATTTCAGTTGTGCGTTAATAAGTTATGAATTGCTATACTCCTCAATAACGCGGAGTAACTAATTTGATTTTTTCGTCGGTGATGATTAAATATCCCAGCCGTCTGAAATGAACTGGGTAAAGACTACGACGTTTATCTGCTCGCTTAGATGAGTATGGGGCAACAGAGGTGCTGTCAAGGCGGCCCCTCAGAGGCCGGTTACCTGAGAATATTGCGGCTCTAGAGAAGATGTTCCCTTGCAAACTGTCGAAAGTGCATTAGCTGCGAACGCGTGTAATCTACGCTCAATCTATCCTGATACTCGAACACGAAGAATACAACTTTCCATCTCTGTGGATACATACATAATTAATTAGATTTAATCCTTTTCTGATAACGGAGATCCACGCATACCACAGTTGGTATTACCAACCAATAAAATGAATCATAAGGATTAGCTAGCCCACTGCAAACAATTATGTATATTCTTAAAAATATCTCGAATAAATTTTTATATTTTGTAAATTTTTTGTTTGCTTTATAGGCTAAGTAAATAGTTTTATATCGAATAAAAGTTGTTTGTTGTGTTGCTGGTAGACGTTTTTTTTTTTTAAATTATTGTGCATTTGATTTTGTTGTTCTCAGGTTTTTCTTGAGAGTTTGTGTAAAGTCAATGAGTTGGAAATTTTTCATAGATTAGGTAACCCACATAAAAAAGAAATACAACATATATTTTTTGGGGACTAAAATAGTACTTTTCCTTTTATCTTTTGAGATAAAAATTTAATTTTTGCTGTTCCGTACTTTTTAAAAATTTATGTGATTAGTGATGATTGGACCTATTAAGTACTTAACAGAACAAATTTCTTGAAATTGTTTACCCCAGTGAAGTCTGTTTGGTTTCCGTTGGTTTTTATCAAACCTTACGAAGGCCTGGTGAAGTCTAAGGTGGAGTATACTGGGACCATATTTACTAATTCTCCATATACAGTAATCGGCGTTAATAAAACATGACAATATTGCAAATTTTGCAAGAATAGTTGTTATTTTCTTAAATACTAGAAGATATTATTAAGTGATTAACTGCCTTTAGGTATTAATATAATTTAGCTCTTCCGACGACTCAAAAAACTTCAGTAATATTTAAATTGAATTGAATGATATCTTTCTGGACTGAGTAACAAAAATAATACTTTAGTTTCGAAATTATAATTTTTGTATATATTCAAAAACTACTTCCAAAAATACTTTGATAATCTTCTAAAGTTCAAAATTTGGTTTTAGTACATTATATTTATTACAAAATTTATATTAATTTTTGTTTTTTTTGTTGTTAAGCTGTGATTTGAGACATAATATAGCTTTCATCCAATGTATGTATGTATGTATGTATGTATATTATTAAGTTATTTTATATTTATGCTTATAAACTACAAGTCTAATATTTGAATCGTTGTCCTAAGATTGTTCTACCACTTGTTTGTGCAAATAATCAATCCTGCTTTGAATTACATGCAGATTGAAAATGTTAGAAATTATCAAAGCATTGTTGCTAAAAATTAATATTTATAACAGAAATGTATTGATAATTCCGAACATTTTCATTTCGCATGGAACATAGAACAGGCCGAATAATAAAAAATACGTTGCGTTTTTTAAATAATAAGAAATAAGGGTTCGTAAAAGAATAAATAATATTAAAGAGATAATTTAAAAATGGAAGGACTTCTTAATAACGTATAATTCATTGGAAAGGACCTAATTCTAAAATATCATAGTTTTTTAAAGCAGAGGTTGTAGAACTAAAATCATTACAAAAAAATAAAGAAAATTTTATTTTTTTTATAATTTTAATTCTTTAAATATGTACTTAGTTTTCTTTGTTAAATTACTATATTGAAAAATCATGATACAATGACTATAAGGTAATCTTACAAGCCCAGCTGCTGACTTGTTTTTATTTCAGTTGTCAAATTTTGATTTGTATTTATTTGTTAAATTTAAATTAAAAAATTTTCGTTTATGAAGAATATTGTAAAATTTTTAAAAATGAGCACGAAAAAAATATGAGTTTGCATTTGTGCAAAATGGGTGTGATATGCAAAAATATTAGATCTATTGGAAAGGAACCTTTTCTAAAGTTCCCAAAGATGAAACCAAACTAAAATCTTAGAAAGAAGTCTTCAAAAAACTATTCATAGCAAATATTTTTTTTCGTATTTTTTTCATATTTGAATAAATAATTTTTTTTATGAATTTTTTTGATAGTTTTAAACGAAGTGTATTAAACCAAGTGCAAAGTATATGAATATCAAGTACATATGTATGTATATGCAACTCGGCAACAACTTAAAAAAAACAGGCTTTTTGTGTGTGTAAAATAAATTTACAATTGCCAAAAATAGCTCAGTAGAAGAGCTGTAAAGGAATGATTCCTTTTTGAAAGAATCTACGAATCATAAACGCTTGAAATTTTTTCAAAACATTTAAGAGTTTTTTATTAATGGTCCCAATCCTTGGGAAAACATTGAATTGAAAAATTTATTTTCTTTCAATCACCAATGAATTCACTCAAACTTTATTTCAATTAATCTTTTTAGTGATGTGAATGCATGCGAAAATTTTTAATTCATGAGAAATGCATTCGTGTTTTAATTCCATTCACATTTTGTGTAAGGTTTAGTCATTTAAACTTTTTGTAAATCATTTTGAATTAAAAACCAAATTTTAATCATTCTTTTATAACTCTGCTCAGTAGAACTTTAAGAAAATTGTGGAGAAAGAAAATTGAAAAAAATTTGACAATAGTCAATGAAAATATGTATATAAAAAAAACACGACTAGCTGTGCCCTTGCATGTGCTTGTAAAAATATAATTTGACCAAGTGGAAGTGATTTTTTAACACTTTCAATATACTTTTTGAAAACAAATGGCAGGTAAAAAAAATCAAGCAAAATTTCAGGATTGTTTTTAAAAGCAGTTACAAAACATTTAAACAAGTATATTCTTTTGAAGCATATATTCCAAACACAATTTTTCTAATTATAATACATATATAAATATTATAAAAATTATAAAAATAAATTTTAGTTTCTATGCAACAAATAAAAATAACAAAAAACAGCAATGGATGAACAAATTAAGTTTTTTCTTTGACGACATTTTTAAACTAAATTTTCCACTTTATAAAAACTTTCAATAAAATTTCATGAAATTCCCTTATATGTTTTTACTTTTTTATTGATAATACATATAGGGAACTTTCATGAAATTACTTTCATGTATAAGCGCAGCGTTATATTCATTGTATCATGTTGAAAAATATGTTTTGTTTTTTTTTTTTTTCAATAAACATAAGTTTGTGATTAAAAAAAAGTAAATGCAACTATAGGACTTTTCTTGAAGTAGGCTCACATTTGGAAAATATTTGCATAACCACTAAATACCAATGAAAATGTTTTTGATTTATACTTACATATATTTATTAAGTCAAAAAGAGTTTCCAATGACACTGGATTCTATGACATTTTCTATAAGTTATGTATGAAGCTGTTTAACCTAATAAACACGTTTCTGAATCAAAAGGTTTTTCACTAGTAAGTAGTGGATATGTTTTTTTTTTTTTTTGGCAAATGTTTGCCAAGTTTCAATATGTCATAAAAAACAACAAAAATGCTTTAATATTAAAATTGAAAATAATTTTATAAAGTTAGAAAGTAACGCAACAAAATACGCTTTAATACTTTCCTTCAATATCGAAATGATTTTTCTATTCGCATGTTATCACTATTGCCTCCTAACAATTTTAATTAATTACCGAAATTAAAAATAAAATAAAACTCTACGACTTAAGTGCAAAATAAATTGTTTCCCTAATGTTAATTGTTTTCACTCAATATTCAGCAAACTTCGCGATTCTCTTTTTTATGGTTTCCTTTCGTTTATATTGTACAATATTCTGTTAGTATTGGTATAGATTTAAGTAGCTCACTTATGTTATGCTGTTCCATGTGGGAAATTAACTTGTCAGAGGTACGCAACAGATTTGTAAAATTTTGAAGATTTTCAACTATTTCTTTTGTCATTGTATCTGATGATTTATTTATAAGTTCAGCAAGTTTTTTACCCACTTCATATTTTATAAATGCATCTTGCAACAACTGGGAATTTTCATCAGATGGTTGCGATGTGGACGAACTTAAATAGACAACACACAATATACATAATGCAATAAGCGCTTCATTTTGCATCACCAAATGCTGAGATGTTAGCATATTGACCATAGCTTCAATTGTACAATCATTACTAATGAAATCATTGAGACTGGTACGATCATATTCCAAAGGTAATATTTTCTCGGCTAGTTGCTCTGCGGGAGCATCACCTTTACGCGGTAATGCATAGGCAATTTTACTCAGATAAGCATGTTTAATAAGCCAAGCCATAAGGCGCAATGATTCTCCTGTCACACCAGCATAATCAGAAGATTTACTCCAATGCACCAACTGTTCAATAAGGTTTTTATTTTTCAATAGTTCGAGGGCAAGATTTTCTGTAAAATAATTTCAAACAAAATGTTGGAAATATTTATTATTGTAGTTAATTTAATGTATTTACCTTGGCCATCTACTGTCATTCGCAATGTACCGAGAAGTTTGAATACCACAGGAGGTTGGTGTATTTCTAACATTGGCAGTATAGTCTCAACAAGACCAGCTTGTATAACTGCACCTTTATTTGGCTTTGGTATCACAAGGTTGCGTAAAGTACTCAGTAGAGCATGTTGCAGTCTCACATCATCTTTAACTCCATTATTTTTTGCCAAAACATCCAAAAGCTTGTTCATGGTCTTATTTTCAACCATATGAATACAATGACTATCGGTGCGTGCAAAATTACCCAACGCTAAAACACCAGTTGTTAGAAGATCAACATCTGAAGAATCCAGCCAATCTTCCATGTTCTTCAGCAAAGATGTGGAATACAAATAGTGCATCGATTCGTCTATTAAAAAATATAATATTTTAGTATTTGAATTTCTGTATTATTATAAAATTTTCAAGAAAACTCACCCCCAGTAAGAATCAAAACTATTAATTCACATGCCAATTTCATCAGGGCTCTTGCCTCGCTTGTGCTAGCCAATGTTTTATATTTTTCCAGCAACTGATAAATTGTTTCACAAAGGCCATCCTTAGCTAATAATAATTTAACATCATCATTCTCCGCCTGATAATGTAAAAGTTCAAGGCACATTTCTGCTAAGTCGGGATTTGTTGATGCAGCCAATATACGCGAAAGTTGTATATTGAGACTGGCATCAAAATTCAAATCTGGCACATTTTCCGTAAGAATACTCATTAGGGGCAGAGTGTTCAGTAATAAATCCTCATTGTCCTCAACATTCTCCACACCAATAGCTATAATATTTTGTATTTTTTGCATTATTTCTAATTCCATAGAACGTTTGGCCAAACCCTCGCCTCCAAGTAAATAATTTGATAAAAGGCCACCACGTACCTTGATGAATTGCAAGGCATTCGTTTTGTCCTTAACATCTGTGACATCTAATAGTTTTATAAGAACAACATCTCCCTTCAAATCGAGTATGATGTCTCTAGCTTCATCATTTAAATAGCAAATATTGCCGAGAGCCCTGCAGATCTGTATGGGTAATTCCATCGTTTCCGTTTCATTGTTAACATTGCGCAGACAATCGATAAAAACTTTTATAATTTCAAGTTTAGTAAATTTTTTACGTTGTACTTCGGATTTCGTTATCTCCGCTATACATTTGGCTGCCTCTTTGCAAACACTATCATTGTTCGATTGTGTCAAACTCAAAAAGAAATCTGCCAAATCATGTTTATCGAAAAGTTTTGGATCTTTTGTGGCGGATATTTCAGTTAGAATTGTGGTTGTGTTGTCAAAGGTGTTCGTGGGACTTACATTAGTAGCTCTCAGCTTTTCAATTAATTCGTCCATTTCACCTGAAAATATGTAATTAAACAGAGGTATTTATTTGCAGAGCAGTTGCGAAATAAGTTTATTTTTTCGAGATTTTATTATTATCGTGTTTTGCTGATTGTAATTTTATTTATACTTTATTTCTTATACGTTTAAAGAAACCCAGTTTTTACCAATCTTCTTGCATATTTATTCAATACGTTCTTTAAATTTTATATCTTTGTCTATGATAAATCCGAGATTTTTTATATTCTTTACTTTTTCTATTTGTATGTCATTAATTTGAAAAAATCATTATTCATGAGCAATTGTCATTATTAGGCTTAAGTTCAGTTTTATTGAGTTAATGGAAATTCAAACTATGTACTAAGAAAAAAAAAAAAACATTACTATATCCAATCACAGTAGCAGAACGTATCAGTATGCTGATTTCAAGGCTGCTACACCTCTCGTTCGTCCATTTTTACAACTTACTCGTATGTAAAGTGGATATCAACTATTTAACCAAAAAATAGAATACGAGAATTATTATAATTTCTAATAATAATAATTGCACATATATACGTTAATAAAGATCAAGTATAATTACGGTTATTCGTAATAATAACATAAAAACAATCACTATTTATGTTAATTTTCATTAATTTTGTTTTGTTTTCATTCAATTTTAATTTATTCATTCATTTATTTTCACCACATCACACAGTGTGTTTTCTCTACTTTCTATTTATTTGTTTTTGCCCTGGTAAAGAGCAAAATATCGTCCATGTATAGTATTGTTTGAACTTTTCTCAATATATTTGAAAAATCGTTTATACATACATACATACATACATATACATATGTATATGTGGCTCCATGAAAAATGGCCCCAAACTGAACAATTAAAAATGGCCCCAAAATAGGAAAAATTACCCCAATGAAAAATGGTCCCAAACTGAAAAATGGCCTCAAAATAGGAAACTCACCCCAAATTCGAAAAATTAATAAGAGCCCCAAAATAAGAAAAATGGACCCAAAAAAATTATTGTTGTTTTCAATGTAAAAAGTTTTAATTTTTTGTTAATTGTTTTGTTTTGTTAATTTTCTTTTTCTTTTTCGAAAATGGCCCCAAACAAAAATACGAAAAAGGGCCCCAAACCTTTAATACGTATAAAAAATTGAAAAAATTGCACTAAAAACAAGAAAACTGGCCCAAAAGTTCGTGTTGTTGTTTTCAATACAAAAGGTTCGGGCTATTTTTCATTGGGGACATTTTTCATGGAGCCTATATACATATGTATATAAATATTCCCAGCGGCGAGCCTTTGAAGGCCTTTATTTATAAGGCCTTGCACAAGGCTTTTCTAGAGCTTCTTTGAGATCCAGTACTCATGCTCGCTTGCCTTCTCAGGAAGGCCTTAGGGGCTGTGCACATTACGTAACGCTGTTTTCAGAGATTTTATACCCCCACTCCTTCGTAACGCTTTTTCCTAATTTTTTCAGTGCAAAATTTCTAATCCGTAACAAGTCTTTAACCCCCCACCCCCCCGAGCGTTACATAATATGTGCCTTCGAAAAAAATTAGGTTTTTATTATGTGTATGTATACATCAATAAATAAATAGTATTTCAACATGTCATCAAATGTAAAGAAAGCCCTGAAATTGAACATAATACAATAATCAGTATTTTGTAGAGTTGATATTTTGGCACTTTCATGGGTTTTTAATTTCTCAAGGTAAATAAAATAAAAAAAAATTGTGACAGGTCTAGAGTCAATTTAATAAAGAAGACCTTCAGTTAGGCCTACTTCAAATGTTTCTTTAAAATCAATTCCAAAAAATTTATTTATTTTTTATTTTCACAAAATTTCTTAACCTCCTTGTATTTTAGCAACAGAACTGCCACTAAAAATATGTATACATACATACTCGTATACATTATAATTAATTTGAAAGTTAAAATATAGAAATTAAGATTCAATCTTATAAAAATCCGTTCCAAAAAAAATCAGTTCCCAAAAGCTAAAATCTCTTGTGGAATTGATCTGTTCAACTGACTATACCCTTGAAGTCAATCACAATTAAAAATTGTTGCCGGTTTTTTATTACGATATTTGCAAAAACGCATTTTAAAAATATAAATTTTATATAAAATTTTTACTGAAGTTATTTGATTAATCGCTTTAAATTACTGGAATAAATATTTATTCAAAATTGATGATTTCCAATAACGCGACTTGGTAATTAAACGGTATTTTATTTTCACAAACATTTTATTTTTGTATGAAAAAGGTCTCGATATATAAATTTTTGTTTATGTATGTAAGTATGTGTAGTTAGCTTTTATATGCATTTCCAACCATTTATTTATAACTGAAAATTGTTTTTTTTTTAATTTGTAGTCTAGTCTACATAATATTTATATCTTGCACTCGTATGAATTAAATTTAGTAACAAAAATTTAATTTTATTATGCTGCACGACTTCTTAAATGTTACACGGCACTGGTATTAAGTAAAATATATATTTTGTTTATATTGACAACATTCTTTTTTTTCAACATAAAATAAGTACATTAACCGGAAATAGCACAAAAGTGTAGGGTCTTGTATTTACATATGTAACGGGTGTTTTTTTTTAGCTGTATGAGAATTTTAAATGATATCACAAGGCAGAAATGTTGTTGGAATGAAATGTTTTTATTACAATCTCGTAGATAACTTCATGGCATTTATTTTTGAAATATGATTTGTGGCATATGTCAGCCGCGACTGCTAGTTACATGGTCCATTCGATCAGCCCAATTTTTGCCTACTTTTTCTAATAAATTGACGTATCGCGTTAATGGTGGCTTGAATGTCGGCATAAACGAATGACTTAACACCAACAAGGGGACCAGACCAGTGAGTGAGGACCACTTCTGGAAATTAGGTTGTCATCAAATTGATTTTGCAATAAATCGATTATTAAGCGCGCTATATGGCAAGTTGTGCCGTTGATGTTTATCTGAATAATTTTTGTAAACAAAAATTCAGTCAGGATCGTTCGATAACACCAGCCATTCCCGTAACGGGAGCTCCTTGGTTATTTCGAAAGAAATAAGTACCGATGAAGCCACCAGCGCGTAAACCTCATCAAACAATCAATTTTAATGGATGGCAATTCGTTAGCGGTTTGAGGATTGTTTTCGCTCCTAAATCAACAATTTTGCTTATTGACATAGTCATTTAAGCATTTCAGTAGGCTAATAATGTTAGCCGTAGATTGGACGAAGTGCTCTATGAACTTTGCGAAGAGGTTTATTTTTTAAAAATAAATTTCCACAATTTAGAAACGTGATGGCATGCCAAACCTTACTGAACACAAATGTCAACACAGTTTGACATTGTCAGCTGTCTAACCAAAGATATCGATAGTTTTCATGCAGCTAAAAAAACACCCGATATTTATGTACACGAAATTGTTAGTGTATACAAATCTTTATGATTATCTTTAGGAAACTAAATATTTAGAATACATATGAACTGGTAGTTAGTTGTACATTCCATTGAGTTGATTTTAATTTTATTTTTTTTTTTCATGTTCTGTTATTGTAAACAAACTTATAGACAAGAAAAACATACAGTTTTGTACAATTGTTGTATGTTGAAAAGAGCCCATATGCTCTGAACAGGATTTTTTCGCTTCTTTGAATGCAAATGCATACTTGAATATACATACAGTTTGTGAACAAACTGTTTGCAAAATTAAGAAAATTTCAAAATTTTCCAATTTATAAACAAATTTAGTTTAACATTGTCCATTAATTTACATATTTATAGTAAAAATAACTTAAGACTTTTGAGAAAGAATACAGCGTTGTCATTAATTCCTCAGCTTAAAAAGAAGGGAGAAAAGGGATAGAAAATGTCCATTACAAAAATTAGAATTAAACGTATCTATCCTTTCGAAAGCCCGTTTAAGATCGAAAAAATGACAATCCGGTATGTTCTACATTCCTAGTGAAATTTTCACTTCTGAATTGTCAAAGCATTGTTGCTGTAAATTTTTATTTTTACCAACAATGCTTTGAACAATTTAGAAGTAAAAATTTCATTTCATTTTTTCTTCTGACAAGTTATTTTATCAACTTTCACATCACTTTTTTGTCCCTGGATATTGTAATTTTATTATTTATGTAACTGTGCTTTTCATTCTCAATTTTGAATTCTCTATTACTGCTCTTTGATACGATCTCACTTTTTCTAATTATAAATTTCTAAGTTGGTTACTAATCCATTAAGCATTTCATTGTAATTTAATATTGCACTTAGTTCATTTTTAAAATAGTTTTTATTATATTTAAAAATTTCTACTTGTTTTCTTTGTGTTTCCGATTTATTGTTTTTGGTATTTTATTATTTATATTGGTTTTATCAGCTATCAAATCATTATTTGATATAACATAGTCTATGATTTTTTTATATTATTATTACGAATAAACGTAATTATTATTTGAACTGTAATAATGTATAAATGAGAAATTATTATTGTTAGGCTTAAGTTAAGTTTTATTGAATCAATGAAAATTCAAATTACTACGTTTTTTTTTTCTTTTTTTTGAAAAACATTAGCATGTGCAATCAGATTAGCAGAACGTATCAGTATACCGATTTCAAGGCCGCTATACCTCTCATCAGCGTTTATTTGTCCATCTTTACAATTTTCGTAAAGTGGATACTAATTGGGAAGAATATTTAACCAAGTTTTCAACAGAAATAGAATACGAGAATTAATTTAATTCATTTTTATTCTATTTTTACATATTGAAACAATTTTGGTTAGTACGAAATTTCCCATGTCTGATTGCTTACTACTAATATTCAATTTGCAAGTTGAATTTAAATTTATTTTAACACACATTTCATACGGGCATCAATGTAAAAATTTTCATGCTTTCAAAATGACGAAATTCGACGAAATCCCGATTATCGAAAATTGGAGTGAAATCAGTACCTTTATATTTTTGATACGTAGATATAAAAAGTAAAGTAATTACGCAATGTATTTCTGCAGTTCGGCTGCTAAAATAATGCTCAATGTGAAAGATTCGGCCTACAAAATATCATCCACGATATGTGTGATTATCACTAAAATTTCAACATTTTCAACTGCAACACGTCTTCTATAATAATAAATAAATAAATAAAACTTAGTGGAATTGATAGTATTGAAATTGGTTTATTATATTATTTTTAATAAACAGAGTGTAACAATTATCAAGATTTATTAAAATAAAACTAAGTTCACATTAGACAAGTTTGCTTGAGCAAGTTTGATTTTTTAGTGAGAAATAGAAAGAGATTTATATTTTTCAATTCCCCAACTTTCCCACATAATCGGAATTGCTGCAAGAATATGTTCATGGAAATGAACTAGATAAAAGACACTAAGATAAAAGAATATTGCTGCAATTTAATTCGCCTATATATGAGTGCCTGCATATGCACATGATATTTGAAAATAAACATAATAAATTCATCGTTTTACTAATATAACGAATAACGTGTAATGCCAATTTTCGCGAGATTGTCACAAGATGGCATTTTTAAACCTTGCGCCTGAGCAAATTGTGCCCGACTACCAAAACTACGAGCCCGTGCCATCATAGCTTCACCTATAATAAAAATGGAAGAAAAATAAAGAAAAAGTTACAAAAATTGATCAAGAAAACTTATTTTCAGTGTTTAAACTTACGATAACTACGTTCGCGAAAACAATGTTGCTTCATGGTATAGACATAATCTTCTTCAACTGAATTTTCCAAACGTGCCAATGATCCCTGATAATCATTATCGAAATTCTCTTTAACATAATAAGGAACAGATAAATGTTGTGTTTGACGACGCACGTTATATTTGCTAAAAGACAAAAAATGCTTATAAATGGGGAAAAAAAGAATTTTAATAATTTTATACAATAGATATTTTCATTTGAATACATTTGGTGTTGAAAATTCCATATAAAATTTAATTGAGAAGGGAGAAGAAGAGATTAATAGTGTATGAGTTCACAAAACACAAAATTAGTGTAAAAATATTTAAAAAAAATCAATCTGCAAAATTTTGACATGATGTACTCTGAAATTTTTTCTTGAAATTGTTCTTAAATTCCTTTTTGAAGATACATAGCGTCGTGACGAGCAAATTATTTGTCTTGACAAAAGTCAAAATCTATATAAAAAATAAGCACTAACAATTTTCTGATCTACGTACGAATTTCATCGTCTTCAAGACATATTAATACAAAGTATATTCGCGCCAATTTGCCTTAAAAAATGCCACACAGCGATATAAAAAATGTACTGAACATATTTGTTGTGACAACTGATGATCTGTGCTCTCAAGAGTACCTGGCATGAATTCGTCTTGATCGTCTCTTTATACGTTGAAATTTCTAAGCACCGATTTTATAACAAAATTTATGAAATTGAATTCATGTCATTTTTGCTAAACCGTATGATTCTCAACATCTATTGCACTGAATAATTTCGTCGTATAAATTAAGCCAATATAAGACTGAATCTACACGTTGCAATTTTATCAATTCTCTAATAAAGTTGATACTCATTTTGTCTTTTATTATTGTAATTTTTCCTTGGCAAGGAAAAGTATACAAAAATTTGAAGTCATTTTATTTTTCATTCTATTTGATTCTTCATGAAGAATTGTGTCGTGTATAATCAGTCTTAGTTTTTCTTTATGAAATTCTCTCTCATGATTCAAAAGTAAATAAAATAAAAAAAAAAAACCTTCCATCGACAAGAAAACATCTAAAGTAAAGTCGACGCTTCCAATCAAAACTTTGCCAAGTCTTGGATTTACTCATTTCTCAATTTCAAAATGTCAATTCATTCAAAGGTTACACTTTCATGTAAACTTTGAAAGCTTCCTCCAAAAAAAACATAATTTTTCGACTTGGCTTAATTTAGTTTGGAGGCACCGAAGAAGAGATTTATTCATTGACGTTTTTTGTAATTTGAACTTACCTTGAGTGAGACAAACTATACAATGGATCCGTTGAAAATAGAGACATAAACATCGACATGAGTATCATGACAAGAAGTAAACCAAAAGCCATACTCGGTTGTTGGCCATGTTCTTGTGGTTGACGTTGATTGGCGGCCTGATAGGGTCGACGCCGATAGCGACCCTGTGCTGAAGGATAATTTCCAAAAAACATATGAAACAGTTCTTCAGCCGTAAATTCTTCACTACTCTTAAACGAAGCTTTTGGCGGATTGTGGTGGTAGTGGTGTTCGTGACTATGGCTGTAATACTGTGGATGTGAGGAATTGCTCTTATAGACATGAGGCCAACTGCCGTTTAGTGTTACGAAATCTCCACCAGCTAAATCATATTCTTTGCGTTTTTTGTCATCTGTCAATACGGCCATGGCATTGCCGAGTGTTTTAAAAGCTTCGACGGCACCGGGTGCATGATTTTTATCAGGATGCAAGTGTAATGCTAGTTTTTTGTAAGCTTTTTTAATTTCACAATCCGAAGACTCAGGTGAAACTGACAAAACTTGATAATAATTTTTACAATGATTTATTTTATTTACCAAATTTAATTGCTCATTGGTAAAGTCCCTTTCAGATTTGTACTCTTCCGATGAGTTTTTATTCTCTTGATTAGAAAATTTACGCTGATGTACGAATGATGTTTGTGAGTTGTTTGTTGTGGCCGACTCACTTGTCTTGAATGCATTTGTTTGTAATTTTATAATTAATTCTTGCAGTTCTTCTGCTCGGGCACTGCCATACAATTCTTTGGCTTTATCCAAAAGCATGATAGCTTTGTCATAATTTCCATTGTTCATTTCTATTAAAGCCACATCAATAATTTGTTGGACTTCTTGTTCATCATCACTATCGTGATTCAAATTTTGGTGGTGACAATGACGACTTGTTTTTTGAGTTGGATCATCATTAACTTCTGATTGCATTCCGTTATAAGCAGCTTGTTTCATTGAAGAATAACACAAATATTTTTGTTTTATCTTTTTTTTTATTTTTAAAAATATTTTACAAATAAAGATGATTTTGATTGAATTGCTTGAAATGAACCAATACTGTTTAATGTTTTTCTTTCTACTCAACAATTTTTTTTTTTTAATTTTATTGAATTTTATAATTAACAAGCACATTAAAAATTATATCTTGAATGATAATAAATCATTTTGCGCCAACACAGATCAAAACATTTTAAAACACATTCTCAAGTTTGCTAATTGAATAAATTTTCGATATACTTTTTTTTTAAATGTCAGCTAACAAAAAATAAATAAACATTTTTATACTCGTATAAATAGCCATACGAGTATAGGTATCCCTTGCATAACGTGATATATGTACATTTGACGAGTTTATAAAATTTTTAGAAATGTTCGTTCAACTGATAGATATATTTATAGCACGATCTTAATACCACTAAAAACTTTAGCTTTATACAAATAAATAAATATTTAGTTACAATTATAAAATCCTTTTTAGCGGATGAGATCATTGGTTGGAGAGATCCAGAAGATTGAAAATACTAATTAATATACACACATAAATATAAATTCTACATACTTCAAGCACCAATTTATTAAATTGAAATAAATATTTGCAAAGAAACCATACTTTAACACAAAGAGCCAATCGAATAGCTTAAAAAATCAACGTTACTATACTGCCATATTTGGAGTGATGACAATCCTCAAGTGTATGTTAAGACACCGGTGATCAGCACGTTACGGTCAATGGTGATCGCTATAGAGCCATGATTACTAATTTTTTCGTTCATCCATTGAATAACCAAGACATTTCGCACAGGTCGTGCCACTATTGATTTATTAAAGGAAAAGTTTGATAGTTTTAGACTATTTTCTGTTGGGATATGCTATGTAAAGTCGCTAGTTTACGCCAATAACCCCGAAACGATGGACCAATTGCAGAACAACATTCGCCGCGTTATTGCCGATATACGGCCACAAATGTTGGAAAAATTCTTCGAAAATTGGACCTCTAGATTAGACTACATCAGAAGATAATTTTTCGAATAAAGTAAATTTTAACTTAAAAAATTTATCTAGATATATATATATATATATATATGTATATACATATATATAAAGATGTACGATCTGAATACTAAAGTGAGTCCCCCAAATTGGACTCCGTCGAAAATATGTTTTTTAAGCTACGTTCACATTTATCAAATATTTGTCGAAAGTAACTAATAACACAGTGCAACAGTGAAAAAAATGCACGGATGTGACACTATAGGTTCGACTCTACTACGACCAATTTTTTATATGGGCCTCAAAATGTTCTGAAAAGCAGTGGGACATGTGATTCACACGTCTCGATACAACTGAAATTCATATAGCAATAATATATCTAACAGTCAACCAAACAAATTTCTTTAATTTTTTTGGGAAAAAAATTATTTTTTGTTGCAAATTTTTTGAAGAAATTTTGGCAAAAAAAATTTTTATTTACTTATTTTACTATGAAATGCAGGGAGTGCTGATTTTTCACTAACAATATTTGGCAAAGTTGTAGCTAAGGTAAAGCTGAACAACTTTTGTGAACATACCAATCCAATCTGAATGTGTCAAGGCACTTTAAATATAAAAACCAAGTTAAATAACTAAGCAAAACTAGTGGTTACGTTTTTTTTACAAATATTTAATAAATGTGAACGTAGCTTTAGTTGGTTATTATTCAATTTATTATTTGATGTTATTTTATATACGACTGCTGCCGCATCTAAAAACATAAGCCCCAAATCGAAAAATGAAAATTTTATGAAATAAACCCCCAAACAAAATTTACGAAATAAGACCCAAAAAATATGAAATAAACCCCAAATAAAAAATGAAATAAGCCCCAAATTTTTCATTTAATGAAATAAACCCCACAAAAATGAATTAAGCCCCAAATTTGTTAAATTGATGAAGTAAGCTTAAGAAGAAATCATAAAATGCAAGAATTTTATTCTCTAAATATTATCGGACGCAAGGATTTTATCCTCTATGGTATATCGAACACTGGCTTCGCGTTCAAAGTATTTTCTGTATAACTGGCCTACGGGCGGGCGCAAGGAGTTTATTATAACACAGTTGAAACTTGAAAATAACATGCAATTTTCCTCAAAATGTGTTTAGATCTATTTTACGAATATGAAATAACCCCAAATTTTTAAAAAATGAAATAAGACCCAAAAAGTTTTATGAAATAAGCCCAAAATTTTTAAAAAATGAAATAAGCCCCAAAAAAAATAAATAAAGCCCAAACAAAAAATTTTAAAATTTTTTGGGGCTTATTTCATTTTTGGATTTGGGGCTTATTTCGTGCCACCTTATTCAGACACCAAATTCTCCATCACCGGCAAAACCAATTTACATTAGTACATAAGCAGGTTTGTACTTACAATCAGGGCTGCCAAAATTTTTTTCCGAAAAATCGAAAATAAATCTTCGAAATCGTAAAGATTTCAAAATAGAAACTTAAAAAAATCGTCAGACAAAATTTGAAAAGTTTTTTTAAAACACAATACTATTTAACGTAAATTATTATACATTGTTTGTACCAATTAACAAATAGGGGCTTTAACAAGGAAATAATGAAAAAATTAACCATATTTTATACAATTTTGTCCAATTGAAAGCAACTTATGTGTCGGATTTGATGATGATTTTATATTTTCTAAAATATATGTACATAATTTCCATTTGTATTATTTTACTTAAATACAGGGTTTTCAAACAGTTTCCGCTTTAACAAAAAAATATATGAAATATACGAATAAAGGACTGATATGACATTAATTTGAGTTGGCTAATTTCATAATAAAACAACTTTTTATATGAACATAGTAATGCTGTTTTTTTATAAAATTCTTTGTAATGTTGAAATTTTAACATTCGTAGGAATTATTTTTTTAAATAATCTTTTAAAAAAAGAATCCCTTCTATAGTTTTTGTTTCTAATAAATTCTAAATCATGGTTTTATTAAGGTTAATTTTTCTATTCTTTCAACATTTACTGATGAGTTTGGCAAAGTTAAAGTATAAGGTGCACTGAACATAAAATCGTCAATCCTCAGTTTGGAGAATCCGCTAACGAAATTTGTCATGTTTGGTAGCCCTGCCTACAACCCAAGATAATTATTTGCTAACTTCTAGTTCTTTGTGTGTTTTATGTTTATGAGTAAATGTAACGCTATGGAATATGTGGTCGGATGAATGGTTGAGTGGATAGAAATAAAACAAAAAAAAATAAAACATATACTCTTAGGAATATGTAGAAACAATTTAAAGCAAGTAAGAGTGCCATAGTCGGCTGTGCCGAATCTTATATACCCTTCACCAATGCATAAATATGTGATTCACTGAATATAATACAGGCTTTCCTTTCTCTTATAAATGTAACATTTCAAACAATATAAAAAGTAAGTTTTAACTGCATACTTGAACACACTTTCATATATTCTTCAGTGCTATATTAAAATATTTTACAATTATCCATCCATCATTGAAAAAAAGGCGGTTTGTACGAAAAAATACATAAAGTTATTATTAAGTTAATATTAAGTTAATATACACATAACACTAACAAGCCTCAGTAGCACGATGGTTCGTGCGTTGAATTATAATCGAAAGATTCCATATTCACATTGGGGCACCGTCATGTATTTATAAATTTATTTCTGAAAGGGTTATATGTATGTATATGTATGTATATATCTTCATTTATTTGTATATATAGTTCAATATCAGAACCGATATTTTATGTTGATACGAATCATTTTAAGAAAAATCCTTACATTTCAATCCAAGACCCAAGTCTCTAGTGCCTTCGGAAAATTGATTTCACGTACAGATAGACGGACAGACGGACATGACTCATTCAATTTCACTAAATATAAGGATTCAGAATATATATAGAATATATGGATCTCATATAAATATTGTGGAAATTACACACGTAGTGACAAACCTATAAATACTCTTACCATTTTTGGTGAAGGGTATAAAAATAGTAGTAGAGGAAATCACCGGCTTGGCGTATTCGTAATTAAAGCCACACGCAGCAGCAGCGGTAGCAAAAGTAGTGACGTAAGCTGATGTTATTATTATCTTTCCCTTCCCGACAAATTTCACAGCATATACATAGTTGAAAAGCAAAATTAAAAACAATTAAGAGTGTTATATTTGGCTTTGCCGAATCTTATATACCCTTCACCAAGCTATACGAGTATGTATACAAATTATTTTTATATTTTATATATTATAGGGATGCGAAAAAATAAAGAACCACAAATTTTGGTCGTCCAGTCTTGGATGTGGCCGCCATTTTCAATTTAGAATGATTACGTTTTATTATCAGTTGTCTTCTTAGAGAACCATTTGATACATATGTTATGGGGTGACCGAATTCCAATCGATATTTTTTCCCCATTTTACATTTCATATTTCAAAAGAAAATTTCCATTTTCGATTTCTGGTCAGTTCCATCGCTGAACAAAAAGGCGGATTGAACGAAAAGAAGAAGATGTTATTATTAAGTAAATATGCACAACACATTAACAAGCCTCAGTAGCACTACTGCAGTGTGTTGAATTCTAATCCCGATGATTTAAGATTCAACATTGTTGCGTTATATATCATATATCACATGCATATATCTGTATAATTATTCAAATATCGGAAATGAAATTTTATTTTTGCTGATTTTCAATACGAATCGTCTTAAGACAAATCCTTACACAGCAGTCCAAGACCCAAGTCTCCAACTCTTCTGGTTGCTACGTAAATCCGAATACAAACTGGTAGGCGGACATGGATCATTCAACTTATCTATCTATAAGGATTTATAATATACATACATATATACTTTATGTGTCTCATATGAATTTGCGGAAATTACACACGGAATGACAAAGCTATAAATTTCCTAACAACTTTTGGTGAAGGGTATAATAATGATCTGGTAAGTATGCGGATACGGATACGGATACATGTACATGCATATGCATGTGTGTACTATTATAAGTAGTCGTACATACCATCAGACAAGTACCCAGCGGGAAAAAGAAGGACTACGAATGCCTTCTAGAAGGCCTCTGCACCCCTTCTTTATGATGCGCAAGGCATTCTCGCTTCCTTCTCGCTCCATTCCATACTCATATATTTTTTACACACGATGTCATTGCGGAGAAGCCCTTCCGCACTCGTTTATTTCGAGAGTGATTCTCAAAGGCCTTATAATAAATGACTTTCCTTTACTTTGGAATGTGTATAACAGAAAAAAATTTAAATCTCTCTTTCTCTCTTTATCTCTTCTCCCTTCTCAGAGAAGATAATTTGAAATGTGTTAAAAAAAAGTAAATTGATTCAAAAACATTCCTAAGAAGGCATTTAATAAGGCCTGAAGTTAGAAGGGCTTCTGAGTTTTCCCGCTGGGTATAGATTGTAATATATTTTTTTATTTTTATAAATGAACATACATACATAAATATACATACATATGTATATGTACATATGTATGTATATACGTGTCTATTGTTTGCTATACTTTAAATTTCTTGTCACAATACTGACGCGTGTTTGACGCACTTCAAGGGTCGCAACGTTTCGATGATTTTCCCAATTTTGTTTTGCCCATTTTATTTTTTTATAACAATATACATACATATGTATGTACATACATTTGTACATATTTTTTTTTGCTGTTTTATTATCTAACGAAATGAGTAAGATTCCTTTTTTTGTTATTTTTATGAGATTTAACTAACATCTTCAACACCTTACCATAGCACAAAACTAAACTGCAACCCCAATTTTTAATCATAAATGCCGCCACCACTTTTCTATAGAAACAATTTTATGTTTTTTGCTTTAATTTAATTGGTCCTTTGTGTATGATTCTCTCGGCGTTTGTGTGATAATGGCTTACAAGACTATAAGCCCAACGCGGTCGGTCTATCGGTAACAATTTTTTTTATTTAGTTTTATTATCGCTCGATCAAATACGGGCGAATCTAGGCGCACGGTAGTGCGCCAGGCCAAGTTCGGCCACACAGTGTGTATATTTACACGAAACAGTTCGAGCTGTTTTTACCCCTTCACTTTACAGATTGTGTTAATTCTTCAACAAACACAATATTACAACAACATATCATTATGCAAGCAAAAATTAGCTCAGCTGTGTTTATAGTACCAGTTATTAAGTGAATTCACCTTGGACAAAGTATACTTATGTATGTAAGTGTAAACCTTTTTTCACATCTTCAAATTTTGATACAGCTCCCAGAGAGGAAGGAAATATCTCTGTCTTTCTTCCAACTCTCTCTCTTCCATCATCTTGAACATATGCAGCAGAAATACATCGCTAAAGTATTTCAGCTATCTAAAGATTCACTACAACCACAACTTCCATGCTAACTTCAGAAAGGGAATTCAGCAATAACCAGCCGCAGAATCAATCCTCATGTTGAGGAATACAAACAGAGTATGTAATGACAAGTATAACATTGGATTACTAGGCGACCCACCTCCTAAAGATTAAATTTTTATCGACTTTAGTATTGGGAGTCACTTTAGGTGCCTGTCCGAATTCTGCCAGGCACGCAAAAGCCATATTTGAATACTGATATCCACAGAGATTGGTTAGCAACTCATACGTTTTATTGATGATGGGCTATTGTCCGGAAAAATCAATTAACCTTTTTCCCACGCGTACACAGAGCCAAAACTGTTATTTACAATTTTTTTACCCAATTTCCGTTACTTTGGCACCAAAAAAACAATCCATAGAGAAAAACTTTTTGATTCTATTAGGTTTTCATATGAATTGTAAATAAAAGGGATTCCTTATTGATTTCATTAGGCCATCTTATTGTTTTTTCCAAAAAGGTTTTCTTCTTGATTTTATTAGGTTCCTGTATGATCATGTGTAAATCATCTTCTTAATTTTTTTAATAAGAATATATTCATGATTTCATTAGCTTGCTTGTTATTTCATACATATAAATCAACATAGAAACAATTTTTTTTTTATAATTTTTTTGTGCTACAATAAATCATCTTCTTAAGGTACGTTCACATTCATCAAATATTTGTCGAAAAAAACGTGACCGAGAGAGAAACTAATTATTTATTTCCTTTAATTCTAATATTTTTCTTAATTATGAGTTCGCATTTATTAAAAACTGTATAAACATATATTTTTGTAGATAAATTAATTTTATTTTTTAACATAAAAACCAAGTTAGTTGACATTATCCTTAAGAAAAACTAGTGGTTACGTTTTTTTGGACAAATATTTAATAAATGTGAACGTAGCTTTAAACTGGCTGCTAACATGTATGTATACTATTGTAAGGTGTAGTAGTGAGGTGGTTAGAGTGCCAATCTACTAAACCGAAGTTCCTTGGTTCAACTCCCTGAATACGTAAGTTTTATAAAAATGTTTTCATCACCCCTCTCCAGATAATACAAATACATGTTGTAAATAAGCATTCCGGACGTACCATGACGTTCTGATAACATCAAATTTGTATTTCATAACATCACAACAGAGAAAACAGTGCCTAATAAATAACCAAGAAAATAGAACAAAATTAATAAGATATCTCTACGAATTTTTTTCAAGAAGGAAGTCTTATTATTTTAATAAGGAAAAGAAAATAGAACAAAATTAATAAGATATCTCTACGAATTTTTTTCAAGAAGGAAGGCTTATTATTTTAATAAGGAAAACCGTTTTGAAAAAATCAATAAGATAGCCCAATATAATCAAGAAGACCTTTTTGAAAAAAAAAAACAATAAGAATACCTAATAAAATCAAGAAGAAACCCTTATTAAAAGAATCAATAAGAATACCTAATAAAAACCATAAGTTTCCTTCTTGATTTTTTCAATAAGGTTTTCCTTATTAAAACAATAAGACTTCCTTCTTGAAAAAAACCGTAGAGATATCTTATTAATTTTGTTCTATTTTATTAGGTGTTTATTAGGCACTGTTTTCTCTGTGTAGACTACAAAACAAACTATAACTCGATCCCTGGTCACGGCAAATCATAAATTTCTGTTATATGTATTAGTGTCGTATATGATTAATTGTTGTTTGACTCTTTAAGAGATAAAGGCACAGCACTGGTCACTAAAAAACTATTCCGGCGGCGATTGATACTGATCCCACGTAATGTACAGCACATCGCCTTCCTTCGTCGGTTAGTAAAATCGTCGGCGAAGTAAAATAATTAAATTTAATGCGTCTACTTAGAACCAGAGGAGCTGGAATATAAGATATGTAAACATTTTCACCACCTATCTTTTCTATCCTATCTCTTTCTCCCTAGTTCTGGCACAATGCATTTCACAAGTAGGGGTCATCCCCTACTATATTGGTCGGTCTTAAGAAAACTGTGAACATAATTTATATGATTTATTAAAAAAATAATTATAAATTTTATTAAAAATTATCTAATCGATATATACAAATATTTATAGTTATTTCTTGTTGCACTTTGTGCGTTTTTTCTCCACTTTGGTGCGTTGTGAAATTTCAAACTTTACAACGCTATTGAGAATATACATTTTCCTTTGCCCAATAATTTTATTGGTTTGAAAGTGATAAGATTCATCGTTTACGTTTAATTTCAACCACCCAATGTATTAGGAAAAAATTTATATATATATTTTTTTTTTTTTACTTAATGTTTTCTTTTTTTTATTTTAAATGGTAAAGATTTTTTACATACATATTATGGAGACGAGAAAGTGATTCTCTGTTTAACTTTTGTAAATTTGTGTTTTATTCATTTCATCCAGATTACATAAATTAAGCTTAACATTATCATTGAATAAATTTATGACCCAAATGCAATTTAGTCACATTTGTTGTCCTGAAAACTTTACTCACTTAAAATGAAAGTGTTTTTTTTTTAATTTAGATAATTTAACCGACTTTTTATAATTATAATAACCACCAGCTTGAGTTCCTTTAATTGCTACCAGGTGGTGCTTTAATTCTACCGGACATTTTAATTCCTAAAAAATGTCGCTAAAAGCAAATTGTTAAATAATAAAGGCAAATGGCTATTAACATACATACATTTTTAAGTTTAAAAAACATATATTTGCTGTGGACTATGCTAATCTATATATTTATATGTCTGATTTTCGTTAGTGCGAAAATCAAGAAAAGAAAGAAAATTACCGCCCAATTGTAATTAGTTGTGCGCTTCCTAAAGCGATGGAAAGCATGTTGCAAATTGCAATTCCATCTTGTGAAATATTTGAAGTTCAACAGTTTACTTAGCGGTCGGTGTGGTATTACCTTTGCAGAGGGCGCTCTACGGACGACTTACTGGGTTTCCTTTCGGAAAAGTGATGTAACAACATACATCACCTTGGCGAAAATAAATTGGTGACTCTAGATATATCCAATGCATTTGATAGTGTGGCATGAAGAACTTTTGTCAAAAATAATTGCTTTCACTCGTTGCTTTGTATCGACCTTTCTCAGAGAGCGCTCTATACGATTTGTTGTATATGGGATTTCATCAAACCTCATATCTAGTCTTTTGCAGATGACAGCAGCATCGTTCATTCGTATTCATTCAGTAACAAGCCAAACCTGTCGGAGATCCGAGCAGTGCGGCAAAGTGTGAATGATACACTAAATCGCGATCTTCTAACAATATCAAATTGGGGTCATGCTAATAGGGTCAATTATAATGCACGAAATACACAATGTGCTATGCTTACGGACTTGCTACTCCATCTGTAATTATGAATGATATAAATATTGACGAATCAGAAGCTCTTGATGTTCTTGGCATGAAAATGCATTGTGATGTTCGATAGAATGGTCACATTTTGCATTCAAATGCGTCGGTTTTTTAAGGCGGTGTAAGATATACTTCACTCCATCCGATCTCCTTAATATTCATACCATCTATATCCGAAGTAAAATGGAAAACAACTCTCATGTATGGCCCGGTACTTCATAGGCTATTTTGAAGTAACTTGACCGCGTACAGGAGAGGGCCAAGAATCTTATTGGTGACAGTAGGGTAGCCAACTCTATTGATTCACTGGAGCCTTGTTGCGATCAGGGTTGTGTTTCACTGTTCTATCGTTACTACAAGGGAATGTGTTCTAAAAAAAACCCGTCATTTTGCACGTACAACACGTTCTTCATTAAGAGCACATCCGTTTGTGTTCGATATGCCAGTGACCCGCTACGCATCACGCCGAAGCAATCAATGACAGCAGTGCTGGGATTGCCGCCGTTGGGATTATTTTTAAAGAATATGGCGCTGATTTCAGCACTGCGGATGGAAAGCGATGTCATTTGGCATCACTTTGGATACAACACAGATCATAAGAGCATTCTGGAGCTTAAACATAAAGAGATAGAGAGACTCAAATTACTTTCATACGTATGAGTAGAAGAACAATCTAAAGACTGCATCCGACACTCATTAAGAATGGTAACATATGCAGAGAAAATGATTTTACTGATGTATCTCTTATCGACGTCAAACCACGACTAGGTGTTCACTCAAGTGATATAGGCGTCATAATGTTTTGCGTTAAAGGAAGTACTAGCCAGAAATCGCACAGCTAGTCAGCGATTATCTTCAGAACTCAATATGTGTGTTAATGAGGTAACACTGGTGTTTGGGGACGAATACATCAGTATAACGGAAAACAAAGCAATAAAATGAATTCGCAAAAGGGGGATGCGATGCTAGCATTTAATAAGGTCTATGTTATGAGAACGGAACACGATAATTGTTGGGCGATTTCTGAATATCACTAAAGTACAGAGCAAACGCTGTTGTTGGCGCATGTCTTAAGTGATTGGTAGGTTTACATAATGATGTTCCTAACAATCAACTAAAGAGACACGTAAGGGGATCCGTTACAGTGGTTGCCTGCATTGCTATTCCTTGTACATTCTATATATTTATTATTATTACGATGTAGGAATTATCATGGTTTAAAATTATTTGTAAGGTTCAATAGCCTAAATTATTTAAATTAAACTAAGCAGAGTCAGACATATAATGCTTATGTATCTAGTATTTTTATACTTTTCTTTTACTTTGTGTAAAAACATAACAATCTATTCGAATTTAAAAACAATTCCTTTGATATTTTTCTTTTTTAATAAAAATACTTGCACATTCCTCATAACAATTAGTAATACAAATAAAAAAATGTAAATTTATATTTTATGTCCGTATTTAAGAAACAAAAATTTGTAAAACGTTTGTTAAATGATTCATAAAATGAAAACTTACCAACAAAAGTGCCATAACAATAGAAATGTTGAAAAATGTTTAATAAATGGAGTTATTTGTATAAATTTGTAAGTAGTATATAAAACTGTTTCTGCATTTTGTGATGCTAAATATAGATGAGGGCAGTAATGTAGCAGTTATTTGTATAATGTTCCTTAAGGTTTAACTACATCTTTACCAAATTTCTACTTTGAAATACATGCATATAAGCTAAAAGAAACAGATTTCGTTTTTAGGTTACTTACAAGGAATACCAAACTAAATTTTACAAACATTTCTTTTTTATATAAGACTAGATATACCCGGTGCGCTTCGCTACCCCCTCGTTATAAAATAAAATTCTTATTGTGAAAATTTCATGACGATCGGTCCAGTAGTTAAGACTATATTACGATTTTTTATTTTCCTAAAAAGGGGCGTGGTCCCACCCACTTTTCTCCTGGTATGTATTCCAAATTATGGCAATACCATATGTACCAAATACCATCGATGTAGGTAAAAAAATGCCCAAAATATGGCGATTTAACTTTTTAAGTTATATGGGCGGTGCCACGCCTCTTTGTCCAATCAAAACTTCATATAGCCTATTATTCCTTCCAGAGTCACAGTAACATGCTCTGAAAATTTTAGGAAGATCGGTCCAAGGGTTTGGTTTTCCTTAAAAGGGGCGTGGTCCCACCCACTTTTCGCCTGGTACGTATTCCAAATTATGGCAATACCATATGTACCAAATATCATCGATGTAGGTCAAAAAATGCCCAAAATATGGCGATTTAACTTTTTGGGTTATATGGGCGGTGCCACGCCTCTTTGTCCAATCAAACCTTCATATAGCCTATGTCACCCGCCTGAATATTTTGAAGATTCCCTGAAAATTTCATCAAAATTGGCCCAGCCGTTTTCGAGTCCATTTCTTACATACATACACACATCCTCTTTTATATATATAGATATAACGTAAATGTTTCTAATATTAATATGATTACTGCACAATATAATTTTGTAATTTTATGGTAACTAATACAGTGTAACCTCGGTAAACACAACTCCTCGATAATTGCAATACCCAAATTCTTAACAGAGCAAAAATCATAAGTGAGATATGTCTAAGCATGCGAATTAAGAAACGCTGATTATTTTAGAATCGAAAGAGTAGCAACAATTGCAATGCAGCGATCACTGCTTTACAAGGAACTTCAACTGAAGTAATCAGAGCGAAAATTTTTCATTTATTTCTCCTTATTGGTTTAGTGAGAGACAGATCTACATACCAAAAATAAAATCAAGCGGTTGATACTTTACACATCTGAACTAAAAACAACTTTTTTATGTGTGTAAAGATAAATATTCCGAGTTAAATATATTTTACGTAAGAGCTTACGTCATAACATATTTAACTCAAGAGTTAAATATGTTTAGTCGGGACATTGCCAACATAGCTCGATGGAACTTTTTGGTTTACATCTTTGCTAGTTGATATAAATGTATCCTATCTAAGATAACTTTGTATGAGCTCTACGGGATTATGGCCATTTGTGGGCACATTTTTGTTTGCAACTCATTTGGACCAATGAGAAACTAAAGCCAAGGGTCCATACTTCTAGACTACGTAAGTCCGATTTCTCAATTGTATTTGAGAATTTTTTTATAAAATTTTGAAAATTAAAATTGTTAAAATTTTTGATGATCTCTACGGAAATTTGGCCATTTGTGGGCACATTTTTGTTTGTCACTCATTTGGACCAATGGGAAATTATAGGCAAGGGTCCATACTTATAGACTACGTAACTCCGATTTCTCAATTGTATTTGAGAACTTTTCTATAAAATTTTAAAAATTAAAATTGTGTAAATTTTGTTCAGCCCTACGGGAATTTTGCCATTTGTGAGCACATTTTTCTTTTTCACTCATTTGGACCAATGGGAAATTAAAGCCAAGAATCTATACTTATTGACCATGTAAGTCCGATTTCACAATTGTATTTGAGAATTTTTTTATAAAATTTTGAAAATTAAAATTGTTAAAATTTTTGATGATCTCTACGGGAATTTGGCCATTTGTGGGCACATTTTTGTCGGTCACTCATTTGGACCAATGGGAAATTAAAGCCAAGGGTCCACACTTATAGACTACGTAACTCCGATTTCTCAATTGTATTTGAGAATTTTTCTATAAAATTTGAAAATTAAAATTTATGTAAATTTTGATAAGCTCTACGGGAATTTGGCCATTTGTGGGCACGTTTTTGCTTGTCACTCATTTGGACCAATGGGAAATTATAGGCAAGGGTCCATACTTATAGACTACGTAAGTCCGATTTCTCAATTGTATTTGAAAATTTTTCTATAAAATTTTGAAAATTAAAATTGTTGAAATTTTTGATGATCTCTACGGGAATTTGGCCATTTGTGGGCACATTTTTGTTTGTCACTCATTTGGACCAATGGGAAATTATAGGCAAGGGTCCATACTTATAGACTACGTAAGTCCGATTTCTCAATTGTATTTGAGAACTTTTCTATAAAATTTTAAAAATTAAAATTGTGTAAATTTTGTTCAGCCCTACGGGAATTTTGCCATTTGTGAGCACATTATTCTTTTTCACTCATTTGGACCAATGGGAAATTAAAGCCAAGAATCTATACTTATTGACCATGTAAGTCCGATTTCACAATTGTATTTGAGAATTTTTTTATAAAATTTTGAAAATTAAAATTGTTAAAATTTTTGATGATCTCTACGGAAATTTGGCCATTTGTGGGCACATTTTTGTTTGTCACTCATTTGGACCAATGGGAAATTATAGGCAAGGGTCCATACTTATAGACTACGTAACTCCGATTTCTCAATTGTATTTGAGAACTTTTCTATAAAATTTTAAAAATTAAAATTGTGTAAATTTTGTTCAGCCCTACGGGAATTTTGCCATTTGTGAGCACATTTTTCTTTTTCACTCATTTGGACCAATGGGAAATTAAAGCCAAGAATCTATACTTATTGACCATGTAAGTCCGATTTCACAATTGTATTTGAGAATTTTTTTATAAAATTTTGAAAATTAAAATTGTTAAAATTTTTGATGATCTCTACGGGAATTTGGCCATTTGTGGGCACATTTTTGTCGGTCACTCATTTGGACCAATGGGAAATTAAAGCCAAGGGTCCACACTTATAGACTACGTAACTCCGATTTCTCAATTGTATTTGAGAATTTTTCTATAAAATTTGAAAATTAAAATTTATGTAAATTTTGATAAGCTCTACGGGAATTTGGCCATTTGTGGGCACGTTTTTGTTTGTCACTCATTTGGACCAATGGGAAATTATAGGCAAGGGTCCATACTTATAGACTACGTAAGTCCGATTTCTCAATTGTATTTGAGAATTTTTCTATAAAATTTTGAAAATTAAAATTGTTGAAATTTTTGATGATCTCTACGGGAATTTGGCCATTTGTGGGCACATTTTTGTTTGTCACTCATTTGGACCAATTGGAAATTAAAGCCAAGAATCCATACTTATTGACCATGTAAGTCCGATTTCTTAATTGTATTTGAGAATTTTTCTATAAAATTTTGAAAATTAAAATTGTTTAAATTTTTGATGATCTCTACGGGAATTTGGCTCTTTGTGGGCACATTTTTGTCGGTCACTCATTTGGACCAATGGGAAATTAAAGCCAAGGATCCATACTTATTGACTACGTAAGTCCGATTTCTCAATTGTATTTGAGAATTTTTCTATAAAATTTTAAAAATTAAAATTGTGTAAATTTTGATCAGATCTACGGGAATTTGGCTATTTGTGGGCACATTTATGTTTGTCACTCATTTGGACCAATGGGAAATTAAGGCCAAGGGTCCATACTTATAGACTACGTAAGTCCGATTTCTCAATTGTATTTGAGATTTTTTCTATAAAATTTTAAAAATTAAAATTGTGTAAATTTTGTTCAGATCTACGGGAATTTGGCTCTTTGTGGGCACATTTTTGTTTGTCACTCATTTGGACCAATGGGAAATTAAAGCCAAGGATCCATACTTATTGACTACGTAAGTCCGATTTCTCAATTGTATTTGAGAATTTTTCTATAAAATTTGAAAATTAAAATTTATGTAAATTTTGATAAGCTCTACGGGAATTTGGCCATTTGTGGCACGTTTTTGTTTGTCACTCATTTGGACCAATGGGAAATTAAAGCCAAGGGTCCACACTTATAGACTACGTAACTCCGATTTCTCAATTGTATTTGAGAATTTTTCTATAAAATTTGAAAATTAAAATTTATGTAAATTTTGATAAGCTCTACGGGAATTTGGCCATTTGTGGCACGTTTTTGTTTGTCACTCATTTGGACCAATGGGAAATTAAAGCCAAGAATCCATACTTATTGACCATGTAAGTCCGATTTCTTAATTGTATTTGAGAATTTTTCTATAAAATTTTGAAAATTAAAATTGTTTAAATTTTTGATGATCTCTACGGGAATTTGGCCATTTGTGGGCACATTTTTGTCGGTCACTCATTTGGACCAATGGGAAATTAAAGCCAAGGGTCCACACTTATAGACTACGTAACTCCGATTTCTCAATTGTATTTGAGAATTTTTCTATAAAATTTGAAAATTAAAATTTATGTAAATTTTGATAAGCTCTACGGGAATTTGGCCATTTGTGGCACGTTTTTGTTTGTCACTCATTTGGACCAATGGGAAATTATAGGCAAGGGTCCATACTTATAGACTACGTAAGTCCGATTTCTCAATTGTATTTGAGAATTTTTCTATAAAATTTTGAAAATTAAAATTGTTGAAATTTTTGATGATCTCTACGGGAATTTGGCCATTTGTGGGAACATTTTTGTTTGTCACTCATTTGGACCAATTGGAAATTAAAGCCAAGAATCCATACTTATTGACCATGTAATTCCGATTTCTTAATTGTATTTGAGAATTTTTCTATAAAATTTTGAAAATTAAAATTGTTTAAATTTTTGATGATCTCTACGGGAATTTGGCCATTTGTGGGCACATTTTTGTCGGTCACTCATTTGGACCAATGGGAAATTAAAGCCAAGGATTCATACTTATAGACTACGTAAGTCCGATTTCTCAATTGTATTTGAGAATTTTTCTATAAAATTTGAAAATTAAAATTTATGTAAATTTTGATAAGCTCTACGGGAATTTGGCCATTTGTGGCACGTTTTTGTTTGTCACTCATTTGGACCAATGGGAAATTATAGGCAAGGGTCCATACTTATAGACTACGTAAGTCCGATTTCTCAATTGTATTTGAGAATTTTTCTATAAAATTTTGAAAATTAAAATTGTGTAAATTTTGATCAGCTCTACGGGAAATTTACCATTAGTGGGCACATTTTTGTTTGTCACTCATTTGGACCAATTGGAAATTAAAGCCAAGAATCCATACTTATTGACCATGTAAGTCCGATTTCTTAATTGTATTTGAGAATTTTTCTATAAAATTTTAAAAATTAAAATTGTGTAAATTTTGTTCAGATCTACGGGAATTTGGCTCTTTGTGGGCACATTTTTGTTTGTCACTCATTTGGACCAATGGGAAATTATAGGCAAGGGTCCATACTTATAGACTACGTAAGTCCGATTTCTCAATTGTATTTGAGAATTTTTCTATAAAATTTTGAAAATTAAAATTGTGTAAATTTTGATCAGCTCTACGGGAAATTTACCATTAGTGGGCACATTTTTGTTTGTCACTCATTTGGACCAATTGGAAATTAAAGCCAAGAATCCATACTTATTGACCATGTAAGTCCGATTTCTTAATTGTATTTGAGAATTTTTCTATAAAATTTTAAAAATTAAAATTGTGTAAATTTTGTTCAGATCTACGGGAATTTGGCTCTTTGTGGGCACATTTTTGTTTGTCACTCATTTGGACCAATGGGAAATTAAAGCCAAGGATCCATACTTATAGACTAAGTAAGTACGATTTCTCAATTGTATTTGAGAATTTTTCTATAAAATTTTAAAAATTAAAATTGTGTAAATTTTGTTCAATCTACGGGAATTTGGCTCTTTGTGGGCACATTTATGTTTGTCACTCATTTGGACCAATGGGAAATTAAAGCCAAGGATCCATACTTATAGACTACGTAAGTCCGATTTCTCAATTGTATTTGAGAATTTTTCTATAAATTTTAAAGATTAAAATTGTGTAAATTTTGTTCAGATCTACGGGAATTTGGCTATTTGTGGGCACATTTATGTTTGTCACTCATTTGGACCAATGGGAAATTAAAGCCAAGGATCCATACTTATTGACTACGTAAGACCGATTTCTCAATTGTATTTGAGAATTTTTCTATAAATTTTAAAGATTAAAATTGTGTAAATTTTGTTTACCTCTACGGGAATTTGGCTCTTTGTGGGCACATTTATGTTTGTCACTCATTTGGACCAATGGGAAATTAAAGCCAAGGATCCATACTTATAGACTACGTAAGTCCGATTTCTCAATTGTATTTGAGAATTTTTCTATAAAATTTTAAAAATTAAAATTGTGCATATTTTGTTCAGCTCTACGGGAATTTTTTTTTTTTTTTTTTTTTTTTTTTTTAATTAGGACCATCACTCAGGGGATGACCCCTACGTATGCAGTGCATTGTGCCGGAACTCAGAGAGAGGGATAGAGTAGAGAAGATAGATGTTGAAAATGTAGAAGGCTTAACTCTTTTTCAACTCTGCTTTGCGCGTTATGTTAATTTTCATAGCAGTGTTGAGGCGCCTCCGGTGTTAGGTAGACGCATTAACTTTGTTAAGCTGTATTGGCAGGCATTTTGTTAATTGTTTTACTTCGCCGATGTTTCAGCTAACCGACGAAGGAGGGCGAGATGTTGTGTACATTAGCTTGGAACATCATCAATTGCAGTCGGAACAGTTTTTAGTGACCAGTGCTATGCCTTCATCACTTAAATAGTCCGACAACAATTAATACAATGTCTCACTAATGTACATTACAGAAATTAATGATGTTAATTGACTTGCTCTGGCCAGGGTTTGAACCCAGGCCCCACGTCATTGTTTGCTTAGTAGTCAACGCGCTAACCACTTCAGCCAACACCACCTTCAAATTTGGCTCTTTGTGGGCACATTTATGTTTGCCACTCATTTGAACCAATGGGAAATTAAAGCCAAGGATCCATACTTATAGACTAAGTAAGTCCGATTTCTCAATTGTATTTGAGAATTTTTCTATAGAATTTTAAAAAATTAAAATTGTGCATATTTTGTTTAGCTCTACGGGAATTTGGCTCTTTGTGGGCACATTTATGTTTGTCACTCATTTGGACCAATGGGAAATTAAAGCCAAGGATCCATACTTATAGACTAAGTAAGTCCGATTTCTCAATTGTATTTGAGAATTTTTCTATAAAATTGTAAAAATTAAAATTGTGCATATTTTGTTCAGATCTACGGGAATTTGGCTCTTTGTGGGCACATTTATGTTTGTCACTCATTTGAACCAATGGGAAATTAAAGCCAAGGATCCATACTTATAGACTAAGTAAGTCCGATTTCTCAATTGTATTTGAGAATTTTTCTATAGAATTTTAAAAAATTAAAATTGTGCATATTTTGTTTAGCTCTACGGGAATTTGGCTCTTTGTGGGCACATTTATGTTTGTCACTCATTTGGACCAATGGGAAATTAAAGCCAAGGATCCATACTTATAGACTACGTAAGTCCGATTTCTCAATTGTATTTGAGAATTTTTCTATAAAATTTTAAAAATTAAAATTGTGTATATTTTGTTCAGATCTACGGGAATTTGGCTCTTTGTGGGCACATTTATGTTTGTCACTCATTTGGACCAATAGGAAATTAAAGCCAAGGATCCATACTTATAGACTAAGTAAGTCCGATTTCTCAATTGTATTTGAGAATTTTTCTATAAAATTTATGTAAATTCCTGTAGAGCATTTGGCCATTTGTTGGCACGTTTTTGTTTGTCACTCATTTGGACCAATGAGAAACTAAAGCCAAGAATCCATACTTATTGACTATGTAAGTCCGATTTCTCAATTGCATTTGAGAATTTTTTTATAAAGTTTTGAGAATTAATATTTTTTCAATAAAGGTTGTACACTAGGGACATAACTTTTTTACAATTTTTTAAAATATCAAACTTGGCATAGCGCAGTCCGACAGAGCATAAAAAACTATAAGGGAACGTATATTTATTTTTTCGCTAAGGTGAAAAAAGTTCACACACCAACCGCGATGAAGTTTTGAAAATTTTTAATTTTCTTTTTGGTTAAGAAAAAGTAATAATATGTTTATTATTTAAAACAAAAAATAGCTCAATTATGAAATTTCATTAATATTTAGAGATGGCAAGAGATTTTTCTGCAAACCAAAACGTTTCTTTAACCTTTTTTAACGAAAAAAATTAAAAATGAATAAATAAAACACCGCATAAAATTATGAATATTCAAATTTGCATTTACATAGTTTAGAAAAAGTAATTGTTGTGTGAACTTTTTTGAGAAAAATTATAAAAGATTATGATTTTCGTGGTTACTAGGACATGGCTTAATTCATGGTACTATGCCAAAAAATTGGTTATACCACTATTGTGCACTTGAAGGGTATTCGGTCGCTGTCGTACATGTATAAGAAGGGGCTGTGCACATATTACGTAACGCAGTTTTCAGAGATTTTATACCCCCACGCGCTTTTTAATAATTTTTTAGTGCAAAATT
This sequence comes from Lypha dubia, assembly GCA_947311025.1. Classification (NCBI taxonomy): domain Eukaryota; kingdom Metazoa; phylum Arthropoda; class Insecta; order Diptera; family Tachinidae; genus Lypha; species Lypha dubia. Next base: position 57,904,977 of record OX371264.1, read on the forward strand.
TCCAATCCGTAACAAAGGTTTAACCCCCCCCCCCCCCCCCCATGGAGCGTTACGTAATATGTGCACAGCCCCTAACATTTAAAAGCCGGCATATGATATTAGTGTAACATCATCATGACCAAATTACCAATTATCTTCTATATAATTGCACGCAACTGTATTTAAATAAGCAAAATTCTTATAATTGTAAATTGCATGATGTAAAATAAAAGAGAGTCCTGTAAATCATTAAATAAACATGGTATTATAAAATAAAACAAGATGAGAGTGGTTGGAGGAAAAGTGGTGTTGATTCCAGAAAAGGTTAAAAGTCTTTGGACGGGGATACATAATAAGTATTGAGAGAAGTGGTATGAGGTGCAGTACCACTTCTTGTTTGTTTGTTTGTTTGTCTGTTGCCAGATGATGACTGAATGACTTTCTTTTCGACTTTCTACGATGATAAAAATAAGAAGTAAGAGCGATAAATATTGATTTTTCCACTATACGAATCATTCTGGCAATCATTTAAGATTTATACATACATACATACTTACATACATAAATATATGTAAAATGCAATGAAAACGTAATACCTACTTAATTTCAGTAAAGATGTTTCAAGCAACTACTTTTCTTACAATATAAAAAAACAATTTAAGATAAAAGAATACAATTAATAATAATAGTTTAATAACTTCTTAGGTAGTTTTTGTTTATGTTATAATATACATATGTGTATAAGTAAACAAAAAATTAACTATAGTTAAATAAATAAAAATAGTTAAATAAATAAAAATCCGACAGTATTAATAGTACTTTAATAAAACAGTCATTCCAAATTGTGGAAAATAAACAAAAATTTAACAAAATAAACTAAAATGCATTAGTAATCTGTTGTATCTTTCAGACTGTTTGTTGTCTTCTCTGGCAAACAATCGTAAATAAAATTATGCTAATGAAACACTAAATTCCTTTTTTCAATGTGTGAAATTTTACTCACTCGCCATTTTTCAGGTTCTTTGGTTCACTGGTTACGCGGTGGAGTTCTTTTTTTATCAATTTGGTATCTTGCCTGTCTGGTATTTACTAGTCTTTTTTGGAAGATAAAAATCGGTATGTATTTGCTTCTGCTGCACTGAAGAAACGCTTCGTTGCACTCGTGTTTTCCTTTTTTGGATCAATTATATTTGTATGACTGTTTTGTAGACCTTTTCCTTATTTTTTCTCTATTTCGTAATTTATATTTCCTTTATTTATATGTGCTATAGGATTACTTTGCTACTTTAATTACACAATTTTTATACACTTTTTGCGAAAAATAAAATAACATTACACGCACCCACATCAAACTCACATAAATACATATGTATATATTACTTGTAAGTATTTTTTATAAAATTAGTAATAAACTTGCACTTAAATTGATAATTATATGAAATAGTTATGCACCAAACATATTTTTTCAATCCAAATTTGTATTAATTCATCCGAATCCGGGTAAACTGGACTTCCAACAGTACGGAGAACAAAAAACAGAATGTAAATTTTTCCCATTCTGTTTTCATATCTTATTCTCTTTGTGGCAGAATAACAGGGTTGAAACTTCGAGTTTAACAACAGCTAGTAGTGCCAAGTAAAAAATTTAATTTGTGGATTCAGCGATTTTATCATTACAACTAAAATAATGTCTAAACCTGGGATAAAATGTAATATAATACATGAGAGAACGCCAGCAGAATAACTAAATAGGTTTTCTGAAATCCCAAGCAAGCGGAAACGTACTCATATTAATCCCATGCAATTTCAAAATTTTCTGACCTTTGAGCTTAAAACTTGTATACATCTGTATGTATGATGTACTTATTTCAATTGTGAATTTATTGTTCGTTCTGTCAAATATACAACCACAAAACATATACAAGTGCCTAGCTAGCCGTGTTTTTTTATACATATTTTCATTGACTATTGTCAAAATTTTTTAATTTTTCTTTCTCCCAATTTTCTTCAAGTTCTGCTGAACAGAGCTGTAAAGGAGTGATTAAAACTTGCTTTTAAATTCACAACGATTTACAAAACGTTTAATTGATTACACAATATGTGAATTGAATAAAACAAGAATGCATTACGAATTAAAAATTCTTGCATGCATTCACATCAGTAAAAATATTAATTGAATTAAAGTTTAAATGAATTCATTGGTGATTTATAGAAAAGCAATTTTATTTTACTGTTTAACTAGGATTATAATTATTAATAAAAAAAAAACTCTTTTAAGATATAATGAAAATTTCAAAAAGGTTTATGGTTCTCAGATTCTTTCAAAAAGAAATCATTCGCTTACAACTCTCCTACTGAGCTATTTTTGACAACTGTAAACTTATTTTACACAAACAAAATGCTTGTTGTTTTTTTATTTTTTAAGTTGTTGGAGAGTTGCATGTACTTAATATTGCTATACTGTGGGCTTAAGTTTCCCTGTAAAAATGCTTGACAACAGAGCTGGCAACCTCATAAGAAAAGTGGTAACTGAACATACTTGTTAGAAAACATAAAATAAAGTGTCAAAACAATTTCCAACAAACTACAAATTCTTCGGAAGAAATATATTTTGTTTTTAATTCGATAATATCAAGAAAATCGTCAAAATTACGGAAAAAAAATTCAATTCTAAAATTCCGCCCGCTTCGGGGTCAAACAACACCACGAATGCGGCGGTACAAGCTGCAGCAAAAGCAGAGCGTGAAGAGAAGCTTCGAGGAGCTCTTAAAACCTTTATTCACAAGGAAAGGCAAAGAAAGAAGGAAGGTAATCGGAATTTATGCGGAAATGTAGTTTATGCAAGCTAAATGAGAGTATGGCATATGTGAGAAAATTTAACAATAAAAATAACTGGCCTCTGAAGTTTTCACATACATGTATTTGCATGTTTGCAAAAGTGTGATTACGCATTCGATATCTGAATACAAGGGTCAAAGTTGGTATCGTTTACAACCTAGAAGGAAATCTTTAGTATGCAACAGGGTTTTGGAAAACAATATGTAGAAAACTCATAAGCCTGCCAAAGGCTGTAACTCGGTGAAATGCAAATCTGTTTTAAATTTCTTAACTATTTAAGAAGAAGAAACAGGCCTTTTCGATATTACGATCCCCGTCCGTTGCTAACCGTTTTTCTCATTCGTTTTACTTTTTATGGTCCTTTAATGATAAGTCTGCCTTCGGCTTAAATCTAGTTTACCAACGCAACCCCAAATGAAAAAAAAATATATAGGGCCATAGAAAATTGAAAAATGAGACGAAAATTTAATGTGGTAAATCTTTAAAAAATAATATTTTTGCTTAACCTCTTATATACTATAAGTTTGGTTTTAATTATAACAACAATATCTTTTCGTTTATACCAAATTTCGTTTCAATGAAAAGTCAATAACTTACGAAATTTGAAAATAATGTTGCTATTGTAGGTATCAAATATAACTTCCTATTCAAATTTTAGAGTTTGAAGCAAAGTTAGAGGAGGATCGGTTGCGAAAAGAACGTGAAGCGCGAGAACGTCAAAATGACATGACGCTAGAAGAAACTCGCGGACAGATTTCTAAATTAGAGCAAAAGTTGGAAGAGTTGCACAACCAGAAGCAGCAATTATTTTTGCAATTAAAAAAAGTTTTAAATGAAGACGAAAATCGCAAAAAGCAACAAAAAGACAACGAAATGTATGCAATGCAGGCATTACAAGCACAACAGGCAAGTGCTCCACAACCACAGGTATTCTTACCACCAGTCAGGGTACAACATCATCAAATGCCGATATTGACCAAGGTTGTTTTAATAACATAATACACATTGTTAATTAATTAAATAATAAAGGTATGAAATATGAAAAATATAATTTTAGCCTCCTAACAATGCTCCCGTTAAAAGAGGACGGAGCCCTTCACCCACCCAACAGGGGTACTACAAAACTTCAAATTATTCCCAGCCAAGTAAGTCATACGAACATGTAAGAAGAATTCTATTTTATCATATGTATTATTTTGTTAAGAACACGAGGAAGTTCGTCGAGGTGCAGATTCAGCTAGAGTTTTATGGAACAGTAAGTTTAATTATTTATCATATAAATAAGACAATTTACATTCCCTTTAAATATATATATTTTAGAGCCGCACACGCAATATCAGACTCCGGGAACGTTGTTTTATCAAACGACTAGTAATGCTCCGCCACCACAACCGCCCCCGGATTCTAGAGGTGCAGCTATTATATACGCACACTATAATTTACCACTTCGTCAGGGCTATCATCTAGAAATGCCACCCACCTCGTCTGTGCCCGTTTCGAAAACAGATGTTCCAGGACAAAAACCTACTCAAGTGTATCATATAAATTTAGATCAGCCCCCAATTTCTCAATCTGGCGGCAGTGTTGTTAGTGGTGTATCCAGTGTGCAATCACAAAAACCGCAAATAACAATGGAAAAAATATCAGATCGTTATCATGTTGAGATGAAACATGACATACCACCAACGCATGGCATACCAACACCACATCAACTACCAGATGGTGTTGTTTACACTCCTCTCATACCTAATATGCCTTTACATCCCAATGTCATGCAAATAAGCGGCGGTCAACAACAGGTATATTAATATGCAAAAATTCAATTTAAATTTTCAATAAAATTTTCATTTTATTTATTAGAATCCCAAGCCTGGCACAAATATAAATCAAGGTTATGCTTCGGGCCGCAATGTCTCCGGTCATGAACAACAACAGCTTTCGAGGCAACAAATAACTGTAATGTCAGGACAACCTGGACAACAGTCCCAACAACCGCTACACTATCCGCGCCGTATGTTTTAATTGAACCTGAAAATGTTACCATTATTTCTAGGATATAGAAAATTAAGTTAGTACCACTAAGTTGACAATGAATGCATTCATAACGTAACTAAGCATATTGAAAAATTATATAAAAACATTTTTTTTTTTGTAAAATCTATATATATAAAAGAAAGTCGTGTTAGTTACTTCGCTTATAACTCAAGAACGGCTGAACCGATTTAGCTGAAAATTGGCAGGGAGGTAGTTTAGAGCCAGGAATAGGCTATAGGATACTTATGGGCGGGATTGGACAAAGGGGCGTGGTACCTCTCATACAAACCACAAATTAAAAATCTATTATTTCTGCTCCTGATAACGGTATTTGAACAAAATTTGGTATGTCGGTTTGGTGTAAATTTCTTAAGTGCTGCTGCAAATATGGGCGGGATTGGACAAAGGGACGTGGTACCTCTCGTACAAACCACAAATTAAAAATCTATTATTTCTGCTCCTGATAAGGTTATTTGAACAAAATTTGGTATGTCGGTTTGGTGTAAATTTCTTAAGTGCTGCTGCAAATATGGGCGGGATTGGACAAAGGGGCGTGGTACCTCTCATACAAACCACAAATTAAAAATCTATTATTTCTGCTCCTGATAACGGTATTTGAACAAAATTGGGTACGTCGGTTTGGAGTGCATTTTTTAAGTGCTGCTGCAAATATGATCGGGATTGGACAAAGAGGCGTGGCACCACCCATATAACCCAAAAATTTAAATCGCCATATTTTGGGCATTTTTTGACCTACGTCGATGATATTTGGTACATATGGTATTGCCATAATTTGGAATACGTACCGGGAGAAAAGTGGATGGGACCACGCTCCGTTTTATTAAAATTAAAAATCGTAATATAGTCTTAACTACTGGACCGATCGTCACAATAGGATATATAAATACTTTTAATTTTATTTTATAACGAGGGGGGTAGCGAAGTACACCGGGATCAGCTAGTTTTAAATAAAAGTGAATTAAAATATCTTAATACATATTACAAATTTGTCTGATACTATTTATTATTTAATTATGTACACATATATGTATATATTAATTTAATTTATTCATTCTCATTTACGAAACCGGGCTTTGGTTTTTACGAAAGCCACTAAATGAAATATTAGTCATGACTCGTGACAGTTTTCATTGACTAGAATATGTTTGCTGGTGTTCAACTATTTAGATACATACATAGTTATTTGAAACGAGAAAACATACATACAAACATATCTATCATAATATTTTATTTAATATATGTATAACTGCACTGTATTTGAGATCAAAGAGAAGTCAACATAACCAATTTTAAAGTAATAAATACGTATAATTAGATTTTACTAGCTCTCATTCAGATATAATTGGGTTAAAGTGATGGAGGCTTTTTTGTGAGAGTCATCGTTAGAGCAGAGAACAGAATCTAATAAAAATGATATACAAAAACTAAAACAAAAAAAATGTTTTCAAATTTAATTGAACTGGTGGTTTGGCATCACGACCGCCAAAAAAAACAATCAGTTTGTAACGAACACGGCGCTGGTTAAGACGTTAAGCTCTAAATAAAAACTTAAAGTTCGCTAATAAATAATAACAACAACAATTTACGAAACGTGAAATTTGTTAGTTTTGAAACCACAAATTTTAATTCATAAATCATTCAAAAAGGTATAAACTTGTTTACAACAGCAGCAAGATATTTAATTATTAAAAAAATTAAAGCTTTTGAAGCTTTTAGTTCTCGTTACCATTCTTACCCGTAAGCAGAAAGTAGGTTTTCGATTTTAGGTTTTAGCTTTTTACTTAAATGCATATGTTTGTGTGCGATGCTAACACCCATTTACTGAATTAGAGGTGTGCAGTTGATGTGGTCACGCGTGAGCCATACCTGAATACCTCGTGATCGTGATTACATATACAGTGAACATGCAGAAACTAGAACTATCGTTTACGGAGAGTGTTCTCGTTTTATATTGCATTTAATTTTCATGATGTGTTTTCACCTTTTTTATTTTATGAATTTAAAATAAAGTTTATACTTTTCACCTTTAAAATTTTTTTTTTCAATTCTATTTTTTGAAGTAATGATTTGGCGCCCTATGCTCCAGTGGGAGTTAGAGGAATATATATATATGTATATATATATATGTAATGATAATATAGCTTGCAGGAGATCTTTCAAGATTTCAATTTCTAATTGAAACTTTCGTTAATGAGTAAATGGGTTTTTGAACTTTTCAAACATAAATGGTAAAGATCTACTGATGAGTTGGTATTTAGCTACCAACGAAATGCATATAGATTTGGTAATCCACAACAAATAAATAACATATTTTAAAAACATAAATTCTTGAGTATTTGCTCGAATAAATGTGTTATTTTATATGTATTATTATATATTTTATTTAAAATGAAATTAGTGGTAAAAACAAACAAACGAACGGAGATGGGAGCTGTAGCGGGCTTTAAATCAGTATACTGATACGTTCTGCAAGTCCATTTGAATATTGAAAGGGAGTGTAATTAAATTTTATATTAGAATACAAAATAAGTAATTGATCTGTATTCATTTACCTTTAAAGCCCACGACCGTTTGAGTTTTATTCCTTATCGTGCGTGAGTAAAAAGCTATGTTCCTGAGTGTACATATTCGTAAAAATTTGTTGTAGATCAGTGAACGTGATGAAAAAATACTCTTATTGGGAGAATGTGTGATCGTTAATTAACTATTAGTCACGCGTACGTCTCTAGAATGAAAACTTTGTGCTAAAAGCGACCTTCAGTCTAAAAAAAGCGAATGTTGAAATGAAAATAAAGCACATTAAATTGTTTTTTTTTTACTAAAGTATCCAAGCAAAAACTAGAAAACGTCAAAGTAAAGAAAATTGTTAAATAAATCAAGAGAAGAAAACAAAAACATAGAAAAAAAAACAAAACAATCTTGAGCAGCTGGTTGAATTTGGACGTTAGACGAAGGAAAAATTAAAACAAAAACTCCAAAACATAAGAAGAGACAAAATTAAATACTGTTCATGTTGAATTAAACAACGATACAAAATAAAAGCATTTTTTTATAAATTTATATGTATAAGAAGAAACGTCTAGAGAATTGTGCAGGCGGAAAAGATCATTCATAATAAAAATTAAATGATGTCATCAGTTAAATAAAAATTTAATAATTTATTATCCAATAAGTTACATCAACTAAACGTGTTGAATTTTTGTGGACTAAAAAATCGACAAATCGTACTTAAAACTTGGAGACTACCAATTTTCTACCAACAAAAAACCCGCTAATGCAATACTTCCAATAAAAAAATCCAAAACAAAGAGAACGAAAAAAGACTGACACAAATAATTTTCATACAAAATGGAAGCAGCCAGATCATTTATTGCCGAAAAATATCACAACTTGTGCAACGTTATGGAACGTGAAACTTTGGGTACAGAATTATTAATTTATGGCACATCGGGCTTAATGCTATTGGTAGCCTACGCCAAACGCAAGCCTGCCTATTTGGTGCGTCCTTTTAAGAAACCCTATCACATACCCGATAGCCTGATCAATGAACGTGTCATGCACACTGGACTGGTAAAGGATGTACAACAAAAAGGTGCTGATACCTTACTTATGATCAGCCACCGTCCGTTAATACCCTTCTTTATGAGCAACAAACGTTTATTACCCATTAAATTACCGGGTGTTAAAATAAATGGCAATGGAATATCATGGTTGCAAAATTGCTTAGTGGGACGTGAGGCTATATTTATACCGCTCAACAATCGTGCCTCCGATAAATATGTTGTCTCGCAACTCTGTTTGGTACATCCACCTAAAGGCAATCGATTATTGGACATTTCCGAGACTCTGTTGAAATTGCGGTTTGCCCGTTTTGCTGACGATATCAATGGCAGTGTTAAAAAAAATACCAAGTACTATAAGCACCTGGCAAATATGGATTCAACCACGCATTCTCGTGAAGAGTTACTGACCAAACTTTCTCGTTACCCTTGGTTTTGGAAATCCTTGCACGAGCTGAAAGCCTCCATTTTGCCCAAGGAAAAGCTATTACCCGAGCTTGTTCGCTAAAATAACAATTCCATATCTACATACTTATGTACGTCGATATGTGATTGAAATAGAGCTACAATATAGGAAATATACTTTGAATATTTAATTTTTGTAAAGTTTTGACAATAATAAAATAACTTGTTAACTACGTACTTGAATTTATTATATTGCTTAAAAGCTGAATAGGTCGAAGAAATGGGCTATAGGAAACAAATTTATAATCAAACTAAAGATAAGTTTACCCTTGGCAAATATTTGATAAAAACCCCATAACCAGTACTTTTGCTTATACTTATGTAGTTGGTGTCATTTAAATTGGTTTTTCAATTACAAAATAAAAGTAACTGTTCTACAAAAAGTTATTTTTATAGGTTTTAATAAATGTGTTGGGTGTTTGTATAAATGCGAGATTATATTTCAAAAATATAAATAAAATTTTAGTTTGTCTATTGGTTACGTTTTTTCGGCAAATATTGGATAGGTGTGAACATAGCTTAATATATGTTCATATCGCTCATTTATTAATAGAACGTCATAACTCGAAAAAATCCTTTTCGAGATAATCGCTGTTGAAGTTTTTTATTCGTTCTCACCATCCAGAAAAATGTCTGACTTAAGCTTAGATCCCACTATCGGCACAATGTACCGATTTTCGTCGGTTCACTGAAATAAAGTTATAAGTAATAACCTAAATTTGCATTATTTGTCAACTAATTTAAATATAAGACATAATTGCACCACACTGCATTGGCAATAAAGCCATATAGACTTATTCCAGAATTAATTGAGAAATAATGCAATTTTGGCTTAGTACTTATGACTTTATTGCAGTGAGCCGACGAAAATCGGTACATTGTGCCGATAGTGGGATCTAAGCTTTATTCTTTTAAAACGTGGAAAGTAGAAAAGACAAATATAAAACTTATAGCACAAAATAAAAAGAAATTAAATAGGATCGCTCTCTGTAGTAAATTTTACAGTTCTATCGAAAATCGGTAATATATAGATTTTTGCCATTATTTGAAATTTTCATAAGCCTTTGTTCGAAATTAGACCAAAAAAATATTTTTTGGTTTTTCTATTCTTTTGCAATGGGAATCGATGTTACTACAGAAATCTTTAGTTCACACCAAATATTAGAGCTCTGCGACTTTTTTTCAGCAGAAAATCAGTAAAATATGGATTTTTGCCATTAGTTGCAATTTTCATAAGCCTTTGCTCAATTTTGGACCAAAAAATATTTTTTTATATTATTATTACGAAAAAATGTAATTATTATTTGAACTGTAGTAACCACTTTACATCAATTGTAAAAATGCACAAACGAACGCTGATGAGAGGTGTAGCGGCCTTGAAATCGGTATACTGATACGTTCTGCTAATTTGATTGCGCAAGCTAATGTTTTTCAAAAATAAAAAACTCATAGTAATTTGAATAAACCTAAATCCAAAAGGCCGTAACTGACAAAAATCTGCAAAATTGACTTTTTGATATGGAATGATGTAATTAACAAGAAAACATTCTTCAATAAACTTTTTCTCGAATATTTTCAGAAATTACGTTTTTATTAACAGAATTAATTAATAGTCGTTGTATCATGGTCTGATGATGGAGTTTTAAGTCCGAGATTAAAGATTAATTTTTTTATATTATTTTTGGCAAGTTTAGCAGCCGATATTGGTGGTTTAATTCTAAACTAGTAAAACAATTATAAAAGTCAATTCAAAAAGTAAATACAGATATAAAACATTAAATAAACTCGCACACAAAATCCTACTTTAATTGATTGTGACTTAATTTGATATATATTTAAAAATTAATTATAAAAATCAATTTTACATTTCAGTTGTCCAAAAATAAATAAAACAAAATAAATCAAAATGAGTTGTGGCATGGGAATGGTGAAATATATACTATTTTTATTTAATCTTTTGTGTTCGGTAAGTGTTAAAATTAAATTAAAAAACAAAACAAAATTAACATACATATATTTCGCTATTAATAATAACTGCCTGTTCGCCGATGTCGAAGTAGTTCTTTCTTTCGAACAATTACATACATATAAAATAAAAACAAAATTTTTGAATTTGTTTTTGTTTCAAATGTAATTATTCGGAAGAAAGAAGTTCTTCGTTATCGGCGAACAGGCACTAAAAGTATATATCAGTGTTGCCAGGTAAATAATGTTTTATATTCCTAGTCTAAAGAATGGCCTCCCCAAAAATACGCATTAAAAACGTGAAATCGTCGATTTTTTTTAATAAGAAATCCCCCCAATTCCCTTGCCACGAAAATCTATCCATAAACAACAGACAAAATCCGCAATTTGTGGATAAATCTCTACACTTGGCTACACTGGTAGATATTAATACTCTTTGGGAAAATGTAACTGACATAATGAGTTGTTATTATTTCTTTGTAATTTATCAAAGGGCAATGCTACACGTACAATATACTTATATTGTGATACTTGGATCGTGATCCATATCCAGATTACGCTAAAATATGAAATCTGAATTACGGATCGCAGATCACAGGTTTTTTTGGTTTTCTACCATATCTAAATATTTTAACACTACCCACACAGCAAAAAAATATGTAAATACTGAACATTTCAATCCATTGAAATGGATCACGATCCAAGTATCACAATATATATTGTACGGGTAGCAGTGCCCAAAGACTTACTACATCACGGATATATTTTTGACAGAAGTATTAATATTATTATTGTATTTGTTAATTTAATTTATTTTATAGTTTTCTAATTTTCTTGACCTTTTTAATTTTAATGGTATAATAATTTTTAAAGCTTTAGGTCGTTTTTTATATAAATTTTATATAAAGAATTAAAATTAAAAACATTTTTATATAAAAAAACGACCTAAAGCTATAAAAGCATTAATTTATTTTATTTATTTTTTGATTGCCTTTTTGCTAACGAGTTAAAAATCGCCAGCTTGCATTCAAATCTCACTCTCTATCGAATGCCATGCCAGAATTAGCCCCCAGGACGATACCGCAGCCGATGTTCAGTAAAGTTTCCCGAATTTTCGAATAAAAATTTAGAGAAAACTTCCAAAGTTTGGCAACACCGTAATGTTTAGAAGTAATTTAATTTTAAAGTAATTTCTTTTTTTTTTTTTTTTGAATTATTTCATTATTTTAAATATTTTTTTCGCGTCACGAAAACTCTGCTCTTATTTCATATTTTTTTTTTTGAGTTTATATCATTGGGACTTAATTAATTTTTTATGCGTTAGTTATTTTTCATTATGAAGCAAGTCCCAAAATTTGTATCTTATTTCATATAACGTTTGATTAGATTACTTAGTTCTTTAATAAGAGTGCATTTGTAAGATCGAGATCAAGTTAAATTTAATATCTGTATTTACTATTTGAGTTAATATTAAAAATTGCTGATTTAATCCTGAAATAGAAAAAAAATGACATGTGGCACTCGGGGACTGCCGCGATAAAGCTATTGCATAGCATTTTTTTATCAACTTATGCAATTATCTTATTACGTTTTGTTTAATAACGCCCTTGCTATTCTGGCAATGATGAATAACAATGAAATCAAAATCAATAGCATACTTTAGGGGTTAACATACATGGGGCGATTTAAATACTTAAAACACAATAGACTTAGGTTAGGTTTTATCGTCGTCAGGTTTTTTCGTTTCAAAAACAAAAGACTTAAGAAACAAACGTTTCAAAATTTCTTGATTCGGTCGCCTTAAAGCCCGCGATAAAAGCTATGCAATAGCTTAAAAAAATACACAAAAAATCAAAAGAGAACTAAATAAAAATTAATATTAAAATAATAATAATAGCATACTTTAGGGGTTAACATACATTGGCCGATTTATATAAATATGTACATAAAAAAACAAAAGACTTAAGAAACAAACTTAGCGTCAGGTTTTTTTGTTTCAAAAATAAATGATAGGTTTTTTCGTTTCAAAAACAAAATACTTAAGAAACAAACGTTTCAAAATTTCTTGAGTCGGTCGCCTCAAAGCCCGCGATAGAAGCTGTGCAATAGCTTAAAAATATTAAAAAAAAATCAACTCCAATATAGATATGTATTAAATTTAACTTAATCTCTAATCTCGCTGTTAAAAACTAACCTAACTAAAGGAGGCTGAATTAAGAAGCTGACTATCGGAAAAGTTTTAAGAACAATCTCGTACAAAACCTAGGTTAACATTTTTTATATCAAGCCAACAATACAAAAATTTTTTTAAGCTAATGCATAGCTTCTATCGCGGGCTTTGAGGTGACCGAATCAAGAAATTTTGCAACGTTTGTTTCTTAAGTCTTTTGTTTTTGAAACGAAAAAACCTGACACTAAGTTTGTTTCTTAAGTCTTTTGTTTTCTTAAGTATTTAAAACGGCCAATGTATGTTAACCCCTAAAGTATGCTATTGATTTTCATTTCATTAACATACAGTATTGCCAGAATAACAACGGAGTTATTAAACAAAACGTAATAATATAATTGCATAAGTTGATAAAAAATGCTGTGCAATAGCTTTACCGCGGCAGTCCCCGAGTGCCACATGTCTTTTTATTTTTTTTTTTGAAAACTTGACAATACCGGAGCCAAAATCGATTATTACCTTACGCGCCACCTTAAACTACATTTAACGCACACAACAAGGAAAGAAAATATTTAATATAGCTCCGAAAAAATCGGTACATCGCTCTTTATGAAACATGTCTCAGTTGTTTTTAAGCAGAAAAATAAGCCATTGTTCCAAACCCTCAGCTATGGTAATGATTATGAATAAAAAATAAAAAGAGTTATACATGTGTGATCACGATCTTTCAACAAACCCAACTTTCGAATTAAGAGGCTAGGCATGTGACCACAGACATTTTTGTACGTTAATATTGCAAAGGTAAATTTATATCGACACTAAAAATAGCGCCGAAATCGATTAGTCGCAAACCATTAATTATATTAAAAAAAAATTGTTTGTATTTCTCTAGTTTATTCCCCTAAAGCTCCTCCAATTCACATACCGGTTTTGGAAAAAGTTTATAAGGTACGATCACACTTGACAAACATTTGTCGAAAAAAGAAAAAAAAAAATGTTTTGATTCAGACACGTCTTTATTACGTTAAACAGTTTCATACATAACGTATAGAAAGCGTCATAGAATCTAATGTTATTGGAAACTCTTTGAGTTAATAAATCGTTATTTAATGATTGTGCATTTTTGGGCAAATATTTGTTAAATGTGACCGTACTTTTACTTTATTTTGACAGATTGTTCCCGTTGCTTATTTGTTTTTTTTTTTTTTTTTTTTTTTTTCATTAAACTAGTTGCCTACGCTTTCGTTCGTCTGCTCTGTTTTGGAATCTTTGTTTTTTACAAAAAATATTTTTGTTTTGTTAGAAACGAACGATTTTTGTATCTTTAAATTTAATATGCATATTTATGTAAATACGTATGTTTATTAGGATAGCCCTGTGTTAAATAAAGAAAAATTAGAGAAATTTTTTAACACACATCCAGATAAATTTCAATTTAACTAGAAAATATTCAAACCAAAAGTTTTAGTAGAACCAATTTTAATATTAACAGAACACTGTTAGTAAAAGGTGATACCTTGGTATCTAAAATTAACTTTTAAACTTTGAAAAAAATGTGGTTTGAAATTTTCATATAAAACAAAATATTTCAAGAAGATTAATCGACCCATGAAAAACGTATTGGAATGAATGTATTGTAACAGCTCCGATTAGATTTTGGAAAGGTGGAAAACTTCAAAGTTAAACAAATTGTGCCTAGAACGTATTATTGATTGAAAATAATTATATTTGAAGAGTTCGGTCATTGTAATCCGAATTTCTTCTTGTGCGTCTACTTATTAGTTTTTAGACTTCTCGAATATTTCCTCTGTCGTGGACCGACAATTCAAAGACTTTTTTTAGAGGGTGACCCTAATGCACATAGACGACAGTAATTTGTGTACCGATGTATTTCCTACGTAGTCTATGTTAATTATTTGTCTACAATATATTTTTGAGGTCAATCTAAGAGATCAAATATTTTAATTAAAATAATAAAAAAAGAGAGGGAGATAGCATGAGAAACATGTACATACTCTAGCAACAAATTAATCATCATATTGCTAAAACCTACGTTTATTCGTAATAATAATAATATAAAAATAAAAACTAGAAATGTTATAAATTAAATTAAACTTCCGTTTTTCATACATAAGTATCTATGTATGTATGTATGTACTCGTATGTATGTATGTACATACATTTCCATTTGTTATTGTTACAACTCTCTCTCTCTCTCTCTCTCTGCCTGCCTTTTAAATTCACACAAAGAAAAATGCTGTTCTTTGGAGCTGTGCACATATTACGTACCGCTGTTTCCCCCCTGGTAACGCTTTTTACTAATTTTTCAGTGCAAAATTCCCAATCCGTAACACATCTTTAACCCCTCCCCCCTGGAGCGTTACATAATATGTGCACAGCTCTGTTTTGTGCAAAATTCAAAATTATGATTACGCTGTTTGACCCACCACCACTACTGAGTACGTGCTCGGACTTATTAAAAGTTTTATTGAGCTTAAGGAAATTATTCCAATTTGTATAAATGTATGTGTGCATGTATAAACACACATACATACGTTTGTTTGTACATTAATATTTTGTTTGACATTCAAAATAAATTTAAATTGATTAAAATCATTAACCATAAACATTTAAGAATTAAAAAAAAATTTAAGTTTGTATTAAAAATTACGCATCAAAATTAATTACAGTCGAATTCGGATAAGAGCGCGCTGTTTAAATGAAAAATATTGCTTAAAAATATTATTTCAAATTTATGTAGTTGCAACCTTATACAGATTTCAATTTTTAAAATTAATGTAAAATGAAAGAAAAACAAATTTTGAAGTGAGTTTGTTTAACTGAAACGTTTTTCACTTAGGGGTTGTGCACATATTACGTAACGCTGTTTTCAGAGATTTTATAATTTTATAATTAATTTTTATTAATTTTGTAAAACCAAGTTAGTGACACCATTCCTAATCAAAACTATTGGTTACGTTTTTTGGACAAATATTTAATAAAAGTGAACGTAGCCAAAGGAACTTTTTTGAAAGTGGGCTGATGCATATAGACCTTATTAGTCGGTGTTGTACTAGACGAAATCTTAACGCGTTCACTGTGTGTCTCAAAGATTCATAAGCTCTCTAAAATTTAATAACACATACTTACTGCAGCAGCTCATATGCTTGTATTGAAATAAAATTTGACATTTTCCTGAGTAAATAAATTATCATATGCTGCGTTAGGGGGTGTATCTGGTTGAATGTGCCTTAAACAATTTAACAGTCTTGTGATCATGAGCAGGAAAACCGCAAATATACGATAAAAACTATATTTTATGCGCATTAAATATGCATTCAAAATAGCATACATACATTCATTTGTAATTTTATGATTTAAGGCTAAAATTTTTAGCTATTTATGAGAATAAGAGTCGATTAAACAATGCTAGCCTGTCTATCATCTATACAAATATCAAATATTGGACACAAACAAAGAACCCAGAATAATTTATGGACTTAAATATTTGCTAATCATGGCACATGTTTTTATATACCTTTTTTTTCCATAAATTAGCAAAGTCTCATAAATAGTTTAAATATTCGAAAAACTCGATAATTCTCTACTTGTATTTTCAGTGAAGAGGAAAATCTCGAAAAAATGGTATTGCGCGAAAAATATACTAAAATGTATTGAAAATCGTTTAAGGTGTGAGTTAAAAATATGCACAAAATATAACAAATAAGCCAAATCATGCTGTAATGGGTAAAATAGGCAAAAATATATAATAAAACTTTGGATCCCTAAAATGAGCTTAAAACATTAATATCTTGGGAAATAAATTATGAACAAGTTTTAGAAAATTCCAAAAAACAATAAATTGCAGTAAATGTAAAATCGCTCAAGAAAAGTGTTTCTAATATGTAAAAATTACCGAAACTTTTTGAGTTTCAAAATATTCTGAAAAACAAGCAAATATGCCACAAAAACTAAATATGGGCTGTAGTCGGAAATATACAATACTTTGCTGTAAAGAATAAAAAAAAGCAGGAATACATTGATGTCAAAATTCTTAAAATATTCTGAAACGTATAAATATTTTATTTTCGCACAAAAAAACATTTGTTTGCATATTTACGGTTTCCCTGATTATGAGTAATCAAAACCTTGTTTTTTTAGAATTTAAGAGAGGAAATCTGGTAAGAATGAAATCTTAGCGAAGATAAACAAAATATCTACTATTACAAAAATATATAAAAATTCTGAAAGTGTGTGAATATAAAACCGGTTAATATAATCACAGGTTGTTGGATCATTTAAAATATACAAATAAAAATAAGCATTAAAAATATTTTTAACATGATTCGTCATCAAGCAAATATTTGTTGATTTAGCTACATGAACATAGATATAACAATAGATACCTATGTATGTATGTGTGTTCATTATAATGATGTTTTTTTTTTAAGTAAAGAAATGCAATCAATAACTAAAAGTTTTAATTAAATTAAATTAAGTTAGCGATAAATTTAAAATTTTGTATGAACATATCGGTCATTTGCTGCAGGGACGTCATGACTCAAAAAAAAAAAACTAGTTTTGCAGGAAACAAGTTTAAAGTTTTAAATTTATTCACAACTACATATGTAAGTTTTGAGCTTTTAGTAGAACTGTACGCTTTTGAATTCAAAGATATTTTCATGATACAATGACTATAATGTAGTCTTAGATGCCCAGCTGACAATTGTTGTAAGCGACTTGATTTTTATATCAGTTGTCAAATTTTGATTTGTATTTATTTGTTATAACTACTTAAATTAAAAAATTTATGTATGTTTGTAAATGTAAAAACGATTAGATCTATTGGAAACGAAGTTTTTCTAAAATTCCCAAAGAAGAAACTAAACTGAAATCTTGGAATGAAGACTTCAGAAAATATTTCAAAGCAAATGTTTTTTTTTTCTTATTTGCATAAAAAATTTTTTTACGATTTTTTCTGATTATTTGAAACATACACACATACATACATATGCATGTATGTACATTAGGGTGGGTCGAGCGTCCGAAATTTCAGAAACATATTGCTAGTATTACTTTATAAATTTCGGTATATTTATATATGAATGAGGATAATAAACACATCTGCCTCTTAAGTCTTTTGATTTGTTTGCATATGTTCCTTTCAGCAACAGATATGTATGTACAATGTACAATGTATTTTTGAATTTTCGAAGGCTCGAAATCCATTTTAGAGCCATGGTTTCTTCTTCAAAGTTGCTCAGAATTCTGCGTAGAATAATTTCCCCCCCTACGATTTAAAATTTTTTTCCGCTCCATACAAATCGAACCGCCCTAATGTACATATATATGATATAGATTGTAGCGGGGCTAGCGATGTTGCTAAAGTAGCTGACAAATCTACACGTACGAAGCTAGTCCCTTATACCACTGGGATAGATACTTTTGATTTCCTAAATTAAATTTTCTACCAAGAAAATACATAGAGGTGATTGGTTTTGTATTTCTGCATATTGGTATATATTATGATCCAGTTTCGATTAATTTTAGGAACTGCAGGTTTATTATTACTTGATTCGTAACCGGTTTTATTTGTAAGTGGTTTTGTAACCGAATTTATTAGGCAAAAATATATGATGAAAATCGTTTTCGAATTTAATTCGATACAAAAACATATAAAGTTGTGATGGTTAGGTTAGGCTATGTTTCGAGGGCCGTCACATCTGAGACGTGACGCACTTGGGTCAGTCAATTGCTTATTCAATTACCTGTGATTGCCCTGTCGCCGAATCAAACCATCCTAATTGTTGCAGCCCCATGTTCGCCAGACTGCCGAGGTCTGGCAGAATGTTGGAGCCCATAGTAACTGCCCTAATGCTGTTAAGCGCGGGGCATTGACATAGAAGATGAAGAACTGTTTCTTCTTCCTCCTCATCGTTACAACTTCAGCAGTAGTCATTGTAACTTATGCCCATCCTTTTGGCATGAGTCCCAAAGCACCAGTGCCCCGTTAGCACTGTTACTAGTCGTCTTGTGTGACATTTACCAAGCCTGAGTAGATCACGAGTTCTGTGCAGGCTGTAGCGGGGCCAAGTGGATCGGCCGACTCGACAGGTATGCTCTTGTTCCCACCTTTCTTGAGCAAGATTCTATGATTCTTGCGGGATCAATCGCTTGCAGTGAGATAGAGGAATGCCAACGAAGTGACATATCATCGAGTTGCTCAATGATGCACCCTTTTTGGCAGTTTCGTCCGCAATATCGTTTCCAGTGCACTCTGAGTGCCCTTGCGTAATGGCCGTGACTTCGGCTTGCAGGACGCTACAGCCATCCCGAAGTCTGAATGGAACCTTAACGTTGAAGTTTTCCACATAGAAGCCTCCCCCAGTGTTTACGCCTCTTTTGGAGCCATCAGTGAAAACTCTGGTGGCTCCTTCGGTGGCAGGGGGTAGGGAGTGATATTCCCTATTGGGAACAATGGATTGAAAAAGCCCGCCAAAATAAGGTTCCGGTGGGCAGTAGTAGGTGAAGTCATGGAGCGCTTGGTGCTGCCTGAGAATCTTGGAGTGACCAAGGTCGGTTCTCGTCCATGAACATGTAGCGTTCAGTCTGATCGCCGCGATCAAAGCTAGCTGTTTGGCCAGAACATCCACCGGAAGCCAGTTCAGCATAGCGAACAATGCCTTTCTTTCTCTATCGCTTCCCACCAGACTATAACCCCATAGAAAATTATGGGCTTAATTACCGTCTCAAAGATCCAGTTGGTCCCTCGGGGTTCGATGCCCCAGCTGCGACCAATTGCTCTTTTGCAGGTGTAAATAGCCACGAGGGCCTTATTTGCTCTATACTGGGTGTTTAGGTTCCAAGATAGTTTACTGTCTAGGATTACGCCCAGGTACTTAGCGTTGTCCGAGACCTTCAGTGTGGTCCCGTTTCACTGCTCTGTATTCAGTGGTAGATCCAAACGATGCACTTACGACCCTTCTAGTTAGCAGATTTTTTACGAACCTGCAGATATTGATGTCAATCCCCAACTCTATCATGCTGTTGGTGATTGAGTCCGGTTTGACAAAATTGAAGGCGCCCTCTATGTCCAGGAAAGCCACCATAGTGAATTCCTTGTGTACGAGAGATATAAAGTTGTGATGCTCACTTCAATATCGTTTTCATATCTATTTTACTTCAAATCGTATTCGATTTTATTTTTCATTTGTTCTGTGAAAACTTCCACAAAAAAAGGTGTGATGGAAAACGAAATTTGAATTTTTTTTTAACTATTTCAAATTGAGCGAAATATGGCGGCCGATTTAAAAATTTTTAAATATATATTTTTCGTTTGCAATAAAATGCGTTAAAATGTAAGTAAAATCCTTTCATATCTTTTTCGATAAAATGTTCAAGTGTATGCGTGTTTTTAACAATTTTAACTAAAAACCTATATCGCTAAAGTGAAAATTTGCAATATTTTAAATAAGCCATAATCTTGATCAAAAATCGATAAAAGTTTATTGTATGCAAAACATTCAAAACAAGTTAAAATGGCACAAATTAACAAAAATTAGCTGTCGCGAGAATTCGCTAAAACTTGCAAATTTTTATACAACCCAAAATTTTTATTTCAAATCTGCAAAATATGAATGCAAAACATTATTTAAAATTGCCAAAATTTTATCGCTTTCGGAAAAAATCGCGAAATTTATCAAAGTGCAAAAACTTACCAAGATTTTAATTTATGTTTGATTAAAAGTCCCTAAAGATATAAGAATGTCAAAAACTTTGCAAAAATTACGGACATTGCAAAAAACTGCAACAATTTTAAAGATATCATAATTATAATTTAAAATCGCTAAAACTTGAACGAATATAAAACAAATTGTAGAAATCACGAAAATGGCGAAAAATCGCAAAATCTTGGGTAAATGTAAAAGATTATAGAACGCAATACTGATTAAAAGTTCCGAAAAATCTAAAAAAAAACTTCGGCAAAATTACACCATTTGCCATAATTTTGATTA
This sequence comes from Lypha dubia, assembly GCA_947311025.1. Classification (NCBI taxonomy): domain Eukaryota; kingdom Metazoa; phylum Arthropoda; class Insecta; order Diptera; family Tachinidae; genus Lypha; species Lypha dubia. The sequence continues at coordinate 57,926,021 of OX371264.1, forward strand.
AAAATTGCCAAAAATATTTTTATATTATTATTATTACGAATAAACGTAATTATTATTTGAACTTATATTGATTTACATATGAAAAGTAATATTATCAGCCTGATAATATTACTATAAAAATATATAATAATAATAATATAAAAATATTAATTCCGCTTGGGCACGAGCTATAAATACCCTAATAACAGGGGTCACAGTAATATGTGAATTTCCCTAATATAGAGTAAAAACAACAAAAAAAAAAAAAAAACGTTAAAATACAAAGTAGAATACTTTGATGATAACGGACTATGAGTTTGTGTTGATTATTAGTTCCAAACAGTAATGAGGGAATTTCGTACTAACCAGCACTGTTTCATTGTAGAATAAAAATTGAATTAAAAATAATTCTCATATTCTATTTCTGTTGAAAACTGGTTAAATAGTTGATATTCTTCTCAATTAGTATCCACTTTACGAAAATTGTAAAGATGGACAATTGAACGCTGATGAGAGGTGTAGCGGCCTTGAAATCAGTACTGATACGTTCTGCTAAAAACTGATTGGATATAAGTAATAATATTTTCCAACACAAAAAAACTCTTAGTAATTTTGAATTTTCATTAATTCAATAAAAGTGAACTTGAGCCTGATAATATTACTTTTCATATGTAAATTGCCAAAAATTTGAGATATGAAAAAAAGGCAAAATCGCTAAAATGGAGAAACTTGCTTAAATTTAAAAGATTTGAGAGCAATTGCAAGAAAGTAAAATCTTTGAAAAAAAAATACATGTGGCACTCGGGGACTGCCGCGGTAAAGCTATTGCATAGCATTTTTTATCAACTTATGCAATTATATTATAACGTTTTGTTTAATAACTCCGTTGTTATTCTGGCAGCCCTGTATGTTAATGAAATCAATATCAATAGCATACTTTAGGGGTTAACATACATTGGGCGATTTAAATACTTAAAAAAACAAAAGACTTAAGAAACAAATTTAGTGTTAGGTTTTTTCGTCGTCAGGTTTTTTTCGTTTCAAAAACAAAAGACTTAAGAAACAAACTTTTCAAAATTTCTTGATTCGGGCGCCTCAAAGCCCGCGATAAAAGCTATGCAATAGCTTAAAAATTACTACTGTCGCAAAAAAAAAAACTGAAATTAGCAGGAATCTTCCAATATTTATGTAAATACATAGATTCCTGCAACAGCATTAAATAAAATTTTAAAACTGCAAAAAATTAATAATTTTGCGTCAAATATATACATATTTATGTATTTTGTAAACAAAAGAAAAAAAAAAAGTATTTCTTAGAGACATGTGTGGTATTAAAACAAAAATTAATAATGAAATCGATCCGATTTCCATCACACCTAAAAGTATTTGATACGATTTAAGTGTTCGATTTCATTTCAAATCGAATCGATTTCTATCATATACCTGATTGTGCATATCTACAAAAAAAATGACGTATGTATTTATAAACCATATCGCTCCTTTATTGCAACGTAGCCATATCTCAAAAAACCAAATTGCTTACGTTTTGAAAACTTTTAATGCATTTTGCCACGTTTAAGTTTATTTTGAGATATGACTACGTTGCAATAAAGGAGCGATATGGTTACGACAGCTGATTATTTTTTCCCTACTTATTTTTTAGTTAAAAAGGTCAAAGAGCTGTTTTCTGGTTAGATTTTTGACAGCTTCAATTGTTTTGGCATTCCTTTTTCTCATGCTGTTAAGTTCTTGTTTTCTCCTGTTGCCAACTGGTTTAATTCGCCTTGGTTAAACACACAACCATAGCTGCCAGATTTGATGCGGAAATCGTCATTATCGTCAATATATGTACATACATAGCTTATTTTTTTCTAAATTTTAATAAAATTATAATTAAATTTAGAAAATTTTTTAAAATACCTATTTTGAAGGAAATTTTTTATTTAGTACATACATACGAGTACATACCCTTATTTCAATTGTCGTCATAATTTTTGGGTTAACTCTTTTTTCATGGTTGGCGTTAAGTCTAATTGAATTTTTTGTTGCAAATTTTTATAATAATGCGATGGAATTTATGCAACTCTTCTACGCACTTAAAATAATTAAACAAAACAAATAAAGTACACTCTTTACAAGATTTATTACGAGTGCAAATGTATAATATAAAAATGTAGTATAAATATAGAACGGAAGCTTGTGAATTGGGAAATTATTGTAGCCTCTAGAGGCAAGTACATCGAATTTTCTATCTACACAGATGTACTAATTGTTCAGACTTGTGTATATAATTTTCTTATAGAAATTTTTTTAAATTCTTTTTTTCAGATATGTGGCATATTATTGATTATATTTGGCGCTTTGCTATTCAGCAACATACATACAGTTGAAGATTTTGCAGAAGCACTAAAGTCCCAACAGGTGCCCATAACAATAATAGTTTTGGGTGTTGTTATCCTAATGATTTCCCTTTTTGGATGTTGCGGTGCTATTCGCGAAAGTTATTGCATGTCAATGACCGTAAGCTTTCAAATACATACGAAACTTGAATTAACAACTTTTATATTAAAATATTTATAATTTTTAGTATTCCATTTTACTGTTTGTACTCATGATTGGCCAATTGACTTTGGTAACATACATGTGGCTACAAAAGGATAAGTACTTAATCATTATGGGCGATGTTGTCGAGAAGGCGTGGCAAAAGAGAACAACATCTGCCGATTATATGGATGCTATACAAATTAGCGTATGAAGTTTATTTTTATAAATTCCTTTAGAGATTTTAATAAAATTTATGCATATTTTAATTTCCAGATGGAATGTTGTGGACGCAGTGGCTACATGGACTATAGTTTCAAGGGCTATTTCCCAACTTCGTGTTGTAAAAATCCACAAGATTGCCGCTATGAAACTGTATTCAAAACAGGTTGCAAAGAAGCTTTTGTTCGGTTCTGGGATAAAAATGCTGAAATAATTAAATATTCGGGTTTACTAATTGCTGCTATTGAGGTAAGTTTTCAGTTAAAAGTTAAAACTTCAGCGCCATTAAAATAAGGATACAAATAAGGGGTAACGGATAAAACCACAAGATCGCTTTTAGTTTACAAAATCGATAAATTTACAGATAACTTCTCGAAAGTTTTAGAAAGTTCGAATGTTTAGGTGGTGAAACTAAATAGGATTGTACAACGTCTTGACTAGCAATAAATATGACATCAATAAAGCAATTAAATAGATTAAAATTATCGTTTGTTGCTTAAGCTACGTTCACATTTCAAACATACTTTATATTGAGTTTTTCGTAATAACGAAGTTCATTACATCGAAGTTTCACTGTACTGGTATGCGTTAAACAAATAAACACTGAAATAACATTTAACCATTTCAGTTTAATGATGAAACTGCTTTTATTTTTTAACCGAATTTAAGAAAGGAGGAATTTATCAATTAATGTGTATTTTTTTTAATGTTAGAAACCCATAACGCCATACCGATTATAAGTTTTTTTTAAGGACTTGGAAAATCAAGTGGCAAAGGTGTTACCCTAAAATATTGTTTAGCAAATAACTCTTCCAATAATAGACCGATTTTCATAATTATCATTTTGTTTGAACAGTATCTTTGCAGTTTGTTTCTTAAGCATCGGAGCAAATTGTCCCCCCCGAAATATTGATTATCGCATAACTCCTTCATTTGCATACCTTTTGTTTAGCCAATGCTAGACAAAGTTTTAGTTGTCCTACGACTCTCGTGCACGGCTGAGAGAAAGAGTATCCCTCCTTCTATAATCTAAAATATTGGACGCAAGTGGATTTGGGAGCAACTCAAGTTTTTTTTTTATATTTTGTCACATGTTTTGAAAACATGCCAATATTCACCAACAGAACATCTATATCTTTATGAATTCGCTGATTTCTGTCATACCAGGCAGGGACAGCAGTGATTGTGCGGAGAATCTTATTTTGTTGACTTTGAATTTTTTTCCGGAGACAGTGTGTCGTAACTGGATGCCATAGGATCATATAAGTAGATTATAAAATCGCGTTTTATAATAAAAGTTTATAGGCTTAGTGTAGAGTTTCTTCCAATAAACCAATGCATTTGTGCAGCTTTTAATTTCATTTATAGACCGATTATAAAATGTTATTTTCTGTTTGATTAGCTTTTCTTTTGTTCAGATTCATAGAATTTCTTTTTCAATTGGAGGGGCTAAGTTTCCCTCCTAAAAAAAATTTTAATAATATTTTTGATCAGGCTCAAGGTTCCACCATTTAATATATATCGAAAATAATGGAGTAACAAAGATTGCAAAATTTAATAAAACCAAAAAGAGTTTTATTTAAATAAATGAATGGTAGGACCTTGAGCCTGAACAAAAATATTATTAAAATTTACAGATTATAAAGGTTAAATTAGTCGTGACTTAACCATAATGCCACAGCCAAACAGCTGTTTACGGTTACGGCGAAAAACCAAAATTCAATTGGTTTCTTTGGTTATGGCTATGGCGTTAGTCCACTATAACAAAATACATTAGGGGAAATCACTCTTAGTATTGTAATCATTGCAGATCTTGCAAGTCTAGCTTATTTTCATCAGTTTGCAGCAATGCAAAAGTATGCAACAGCAGTTTTCAACCAAGACTGATTACCCTCATTGTTTTTCATAAGTTTGGTTTGATCAGCTGTTTTCTATGGTTCTGGGGCATTAAGTCACGACTAATTTAGCCTTAAGGTCGAAAATAAGAAATCAACATGTGAATAATAAATTTTTTGGCCGAGTTTAATATTTTATTTTAGAAGTGGTTAGTTCCATTTTTTTTTTTTTTTTAAATTAGAAGATCAAGTCGTTTATCATGTATTGATTTTCGAGTATCTGCTATATTTTTTGACCGATTTTCAAGTTTTGTTTTATGTTTGAAAGGTGTTTGTTTCATTCGAAGGTACAAGTTGCCCACTGGAAATATTGATTATTAAAACCAGCATTTATGCAATAATTTAGAAAATTTTCGCATGCTGGTTGGTCACATAGAATTGTAAGTGGCCGCCTGGAATTATTTATGGACCGATTTAAAATTTTTATTTAACAAGGCACTTAAATCATTCGTCTGAGTAAAATCTAAACTAGAAATGATTTACTTTGGGCTTCAAACTTTCGCATAGTATGAAATTTTTCTTTCCATTAAAGCTGTCAGAAGTTTTTCGCTGAAAAGTATTAAAATTGGCCAATAAATGCTTGAGGTAGAGACAACCTTTGCCAAACTTCAAGAATCTGAACTAATGCTGGAAAAGAATAAGAACATTTTAGGAGTCATTGGCCAGTGCGCGGCTAGAGCAAGGAGCAGCATGAGAAAAAAAAATGTGCTGCCGATTTTTGTAGAAAGTGAGAGAATGAAGACGAGCCAGAAACAATGGAGCATTTCATCTGTCATTGCAACGTCGCAGGCTTAGATATCTAGGAAGACGTTACCATTAGGGTATGAGTTATATTTCATAACATCAGAGGCTTTATCTTGAGTGATTGAATGGCAGATAATATGAACTCGTGTTTGTTTTCAATTAATCTATGGAATTTTTTTATTTTTTAGAAAAAAAAAATTTTTATTAAGAACTTTGGTGGAAAGTTTTATTTTTTATTTTTAAATAATTTCATTGTTGAAGTTTAACCTACGAAATTAGGAATATTTTTATATGCAAACCTAATTAAAATACGAAAATTTAAATTTTTCTTCTCACTTATCTTGTTTTTCACAGAATGATCAAGGCGAATTTACATACCAGGTGGTGTTACTATTAAAACAACTACAACGTTACAAAAACATTTGACGTATTGACACCTATGCTTGCTTGTGCAAATTTTGACAGCTGTATTAGTGACACCACCTGGCACATCAATTCGTCTTGAGAATGATAATAAACTTTTCGATGCGAGAAACTCTCACATTCGTTACAGAAACGAGGCACTGATTTTATCGATTATTTGGGTTTTTGAGGAATACGTTTTTCTATGCAGAAAGATATTTTTTTAAGTTGGTGCTTTTGTGAAGAGACACATTTTTTTGAAAATTAGAGTTTTTTTCTTTTTTTGGAAAACTAATTTTTTAAGTTGAGGTCTGAAATCTTAAAGATTTGTACTACGAAAATAGATGAGTTGTGTTGCGAAACCGAAATACGTATCCCTTCTACTCCCTGGACAAATAAGATTCGAGTACTTTAGTTTGTATTTAGCTATTAGATTTTCCATGTTAGATGGATATAGACTAATAGTCCAAAAGCTTAAAACTCTTAATTCATCACGATCATTCAAGTATGACAACAAATCCGAAAATATTATACCTACTTTAAGACTTAATAAGGATCAGTGCAAATGATTTGTATATAAAAGTCATTAATTGTGTAAAAATTATAAATTAAATTTCCTTTTTCTTATTTCAGTTTGCTGGCTTCGTTTTCGCCTGCTGTTTGGCCAACAACATTCGCAACTATAAACGTCGCTCAGCCTATTAAGTTCCAAAGTGCAAATCAAATATTTCCTCAATCAAGCGAGTTAATCGAGGCATCTAAAAATAATTTTAAGTTTTAACGTTAAAAGTTTTTTAAACAAATAATTCGAAATATCTACTTATACAAATATATATATTTTCTCAATATACATTACTTTGTATCAACTTGTTTGTATGTATGCATTTAAATTTATATAAAAATTAAAATACTGCTGGCTTTTGCTAAACGAATACATGTTTTGGTTTTTGTTTTAACAGTTTTTACATACATACTCACAATTCCGTAATCTCTATACATATATACATACATACATATATGAATATTTTTAAATATATTTTTTATAATCTATAAAATCTTAATTATAATGTTCTTATGAGTCTTAAACAATTTGAACCTTTATAGTATGTGTACTAATTTTAATGTGTACAAATTAATGCTAATGAATTATTATAAACATATTATGTACGAATGTATGATTTTTAATTAAATAAAGTAAATTAAACAAAAACTAAGTTTCTGAACAAATAAATTCAAAGAGAAAATTGCTTAAATATTAATGAAACAGAAAACGTTGCACTTATCGAGACTGGTTTTTGAAAAAGTTGCACTTATAAAGACTGTATTTAAAAAAAAAAAATTGCCTGTTGCGCTAATCGGGGTGTTTTGATAATCGAACTTTTCCAAACGAAGGTGAATTAACACATTAAATAAATTTTTCATGAAAACAGGGTCGAAATCGTTACATCCGTGAACGATAAATTTGTCAGATGAATTTACATCCAATTACACAGAAAAAAATATTTAATTTTTTTTTTTCAATTAAGCCTTTAATTAAAAATATATAAAAATTTTATTAAATATTTCATTTATTTAATAAAATTTTTAAATGTAATAAATAATTTTAGTCAATAAATGTATAAAAATTTAATTGATACTATTAATTTGTTTACTGGTGCAAATTTAACTAAATTTTTATTTGATATCACAAATTTTTTAATTGAAATCAATTTTTATTTTTTTTTGTGTATTACGCGACGAGTTGTACGTTCAGGGATGTAAAAATTTGGCCCATTTCTCAAACTTGAAAAAAAAATATTTATTGAATAGACATAAAAATATCTTAAAATACATAAATTCATCAACTTTTCTTATCACGTGTACAAACAAAGATAAGATAAGTTAAATTGTAGTTTTTATTTATTTCAAGTAATTTGTAGCAGTCGGTAAACAGTAATCGACGGAAACGGTTTCATTTCCAAACGAAACAATTCAACAAATTAATAAGTTAAACAATTATTATTTTCTGAAATTAATAATGAAGAAAAAAATTAAAATGATCTCTTTACCACATATTCTTAAATATGTTTTATATATTTTCAATATATTATTTGTGGTAAGTGAAATTTATATACGAGTACATACATACATCACTAAAAACATAGAAGATTATACCCTGCAAACATAGAAATATTCTTCATGTATTGCCAAATGTTGCAAAAGCTATTTGCAAATAACCATGGTACAATAATTTAACAGGTAGTTTCGGGATAACAACAAATAAACAACAAAACAAACAACAGTGCGTTTTATTGCAAGAATTGTCAAACACTTGCCGCGTAGAGTTTTAAAAGTAGTGATATTTAAGTAGCAAATACTCAATACCGTACATATTTTTATGCACCCGACAACCAAAAGAAACTACTCAATACTTTACTAAGATTTTTTAGTACAAATGCAGAACTCTTTCCTTTAAATATCTTAAAGTTATTTAATTTTGTTTTACAACACTTTCAAAAAATAAAAGAGAAATTGATAGTATCGAATAATATTGAGTATTCAGTAGAATAAGTAGTCAAAGGAAGCATTTTTTTAGAACACCACTCGCAAACAGTGTAACCAGACGCTGGTTGTTCCCAAATTGCATGCAAACATACTTCGGGATAATTTCGACGAAGGGATAATTAAAAGAAACTAACATGCCGCATGTCAGACAGATAATCCTAAATTCCTTTAGTTGCGAAAGGAAAAAAATATGCAAATAGTTGCATAAAAGCAAACGCAAAGTTTTTTCATACTACCTGTAATTTTTGATATTTTGTGTTATTTGATTAAAAATTTGTTTGAATAATTGATAGTTCCACGCACTAGTATCTGTCTTAAAAAGTTGTAAAGTTGAAACAAGATCGCTACTAATGAGGTGGTATAGTGTCCTCGAAATCAGTACTGCTCCGTACTACTAATGGGTGATCCAAGAATACTTTTTTCAATAGCCTTTTTTTGACAGATCACGTGTGAGTCGTGTAATGCTGTCATGTTATTTTTGTTTAGTATTGTTTGGCGTTTCATAATAGAAAGACTTACGCCTGAACAACGTTTAGAAATCGTTCAACTTTATTACGAAAATTCACGTTCTGTGAGGAATGTGTTTCGAGGCAAATTTTGCTTAGCGATGAGCGCCATTTCTGGCTCAATGGGTATGTAAACAAACAAAATTGCCACAGTTGGGACGAAGAGCAACCTGAAGAGATTCAAGAACTGCCACTTCATCCAGAAAAAACAACGGTTTGGTGTGGTTTATGGGCCATATTTCTTTAAAAATTATGGCGCTGAGAAAGTAACCGTTAACCGTAACCGTTATCGTGCCATGATAACCGACTATTTGATGCCTGAAATTGAAGCTCGTGATCTCGGCGACATTTGATTTCAGCAAGACGGCGCCACTTCCCACACATCGCATCAATCAATGGATTTATTGAGAGAACATTTCGGTGAGCACATAATTTCACGTTTCGGGCCGGTCGATTGGCCACCAAGATCGTGTGATATCACACCGTTAGACTTTTTCCGGTGGGGATATCTAAAGTCTAAAGTTTATGCGGACAAACCCGCTTTGATTCAGGCCTTGGAGGAAAATATCACTGCGTATCATTCGCCAGTTACCAGTCGAAATGCTCGAACGAGTCATCAAAAATTGGACTCAACGGATGGACCATCTGCGACGCAGCACCGGCCAACATTTGATAGACATAATCTTCAAAAAATAAATGCCAAAGAATGTTCTTTCAAATGATAATAAACATTCTCCAATAAATTTGAATTTTCCGAGTTTTTTTCTTTAAGTAGGGAACCTCGAAATGGATCACGCTTTAGTTGGGTAATTAAATACATATTTTAATATTATTTGCTTAAAATAAATTTTAGTTTTTCATCAAATATCCAACAATTGAACTTAAGTCGAAATAATAAATGTCAACACGTTCATACTACTTTATATTAACGATTATTTTTTTTTTGTAATTAAAATTTCGTTTTAGATATGCGGCATAGTAATGATTGTCTTGGGTTTGATTATGTTATATAATATTGGAGATTTCTCTTCATTCCAAAATGTCATTAATCCCAATACGATACCAGTATTTATCATTATTTTGGGATGTATTGTATTCATACTGAATTCCTTGGTTGCTGTAGTACTATTCGGAAGAGTATTTGCTGTTCGACACTCGTAAGTTGATAGATACATAGATTGACAAAATAAAATTAATAATAAATCAATTACTCTTTGATGTGTTTTCAGTATGCGGTATGCTCATACTCGTATATACTAATTTTACTTGTCTTGTAAATTGTTTTAGTTGCAAGGATTTTTGTAACGCGATAAGACTTCCTAAATACGATGATAAATGTAATGCAAAATGTTCGTTTTCGTTATAGAGCAAAAATTTTATTACGCATACTGAAAAATATTTTAATTTCATTTGATTGCTGTTTTCATTATTGGATAAGTTCTATACACCACTGGACAACAAAGCCTTAAAACGCAATAGAAGCGAAAAAACGGTCCCATGTAGTCAGACAAGAAGAAACAACAAACGCAAAGAACAGACATGATTGCAAAATGCTCATATCAACTAAATATATCTGCTACAACCAAATTATTAAGGGCACTATACACTGTCAAAATATTTGACATCAAGCGTGTGTACGTGTGCTTCACATCAAGCATACCCAATATCTAAATTTTTGGATTGTACAACAAGCGTCGACTGTGTCGCACATACAAATAATATAGTGCCCTTTATTCATTGTAGCAAATATAATTGTTTCCAAAAATTTTTCTATTATGTATTAGAATATTTGATACAACACCAAAATAATCATTCAAAATTTTAGTCTCATAGAATAAAACTTTATATCATAATAATTTAATAAAAATGCGCTATAAGATCTATAAAATTATTAAAATGCTAATAAAAGAAATTGAATTTAATTTCACCATGAAAATCTAATGTCACTCCGCAATGGAAATGCCCATATTTTAAACGAATTAATTGAATTTAACCCCATTTGCTTTAGTACTTTTGTTTCTTAATGTACTTTCGTAATATCAATAATTAATCAACAAGATAATAAAATTAGCATAAAAAATTCTAGAACACGAACCATTATGTTTCAAAAAGTATCAATATGTTAAAATTTCACAAAAGTGCCGGAAATTCAGTTGACATTTTTTTAGAATTCCATTTCATTTAAGTTTATTGTTTTTGCTTATTGCATTCGAGGACAAATGGGCAAAAAAAAGTTGGTTTTCGAACGTTTTATCCCCTTAAAACTGAAAATAAGTAACGAAACGTCCTCACTTATTTATGTGTTTCCGAAATTCAAGTTTTATTTATACCAGAATAATGAAAGAAGAAAAAAATATTAGATAACTATCAAAATTCTAATCAAATTGAACTTTTTTCTGTGTTTCTAACATTTTGTCATTAATGAAAATGTTTTCTTTATCAATCATAAATTATCATAAAGTATGTAGGTATGTATGTACATACTCACAAAATTTATCTTTTGATCGTTAAATAATCAAAATGATTCATCATGAATGATGAATCATTCGTCCAATATCATATTTTGGTTCATATTTTGTTGCGAAAACTTGATAGTTAAAAAAATATAACAACAATATTTATTTTAAACTTGTTTTTCTTATTTTCACATACTGTGAAATACCTGGTTTTAAAAATATTTATTGACAAAATAAATATAGATATTTATTTTCGCACAACTGATATAAATAAGAATTACAATAGAGTTCGGGTACAGTGATCTCCAGGCCAACAGGCAAGCTTTCCCTTTTCCTGCAAGATTGATTTTTGTATAACTAAACTATTTATAGACCAACCTTCCAAGTGAATTTTTTTTTAAATCTGAGGCAAGTTTCATGCCCCCCACCAACGCTTTTGTCGCAAAGATTGATTATTGTATAGCTCCTGCATTTACGGACCTATTTAAATGTTTTTTGAACGGGGTTTCTCGCAATTTGCAATTATTTGGAAATCGGAAGGGCAAGCTGTCAGCAAAAGCAAGTAAAATATAAAATATGTATGTACTTATATGCATATTTGTGGGTGGTGTTGGCTAAGCAAACAATGACTTAGGACCTGGGTTCAAAACCTGTCCATAGCAAGTCAAACAACATCATTCATTTCTCTAATGTACATTAGAGAGACATTCAGGGGTGTCACAGAAACCAAATTCGTACGAAAGTGAAAGTGAAAACTTTTTTACCTTCTCCAGAAAACGTAAAACGCCAAAATTTTTCGTGTAAATTTTCATTTTCGCAAAAATTCTGTGACACACCTGACTACGAGTATTTTCAATCTGTGTTTTCTGTGACACCCCTGATTGTATTAATTATTGTCAGAATATTTAAGTGATGACTATTTATTGTGATTTAAAATTGTGCCACTCTATAAAAAAACACCCTTTATTTGTACATTTCCATTTTTTCCGAATTTTAATAAATTTTTCAGTTTCGTCCATATTTTACAATTTCTTGCGAATTTTCGCGTTGGAAAAATTTCTTCCGGTTTTGTGTTTTTTACAGTTTTAGAGACTTTTAGTCACTATCAAACTTTGCTATTTTCCTGCTGTTTGCAAAATTTTGTAAATTTTCGTAATTTTTTTTTTCCCAATAATTTGATATTTCTTAAATTTTTATCGGTTCTTAATTCAATTTATGGACTGTTTCGCCTAATAATTGAAGTTTTTCGCGATTTTCTTGTATTGTAATGATTTTCAGTTGTTTTTATTTTTGGTTTATATACGCCTTTTCTGAAATCTTTCCTGATACGAACTTGAAAAAATATTTTTCTTTCTATTTTAAATTATGTCGCATTAATTGTACCTGCCTGTGTATGTCTATAATTTTTTCTTATCAAATCTAAAAAGAATGATAAGATACATTAAATTGTTGTTGTTTTTTTTATCTTATCTATGGCCCAACCGATTTTTAGTACATTCCTCCTTAATAAGGCCGTTGTTGAGAAAATTATTTGCAGTATTCGAAAAAGAGTAATCGACGGAAACGGTTTAATTCGACAAATTAAGGAAAAAGACTAAAGTCTACAACATTTTTATTTTTCTAAACTAATCGAGAAGAAAAACAAAATTAATCATAATGAATTGTTTAGCACATATTATTAAATATATTTTATATATTTTCAATTTATTATTTGTGGTAAGTGTAGAAAGCTTACATAAATAAATACGTGATGAAGTGAAACTATTAAATGGAAATTTAATGGGGAAAAAAAATCCTTGATATTGATTCCAAAATCAAGATTCATTCTCAAAATATTTTAAAGTGCTCTTAAAAAAGCTTTAAAAATGCAAAATCAAATTTTATTATAAAATTATATGAAATTAAATGTTAAATATACTCTAAGCAAAAAGTCACTGGACTATTTGGCTTGGCTGATTGTGGTGAATATGTGATAGATAACAGCAGTATTCATAACCATTTATTAAAGTTGAAGTTTCTTTGAAGATGGAATTTTCTATTTGCCACTCGAAATTTTTTTTCAATGCGAAATTAAATTAATACAAATTTTCCCTTGATCCTGGAATTATTATTGATCATGTCTAATTATTTCTCACTATTATTTTTTATGTACTATAGAGAAAAAAATTACAAAATATATACAAATTTATTCGAGTAATTCGCAGGAATTTTGTTTAAAAATATGTATTTATTTGTTACGCTCCATTTAATTGTTTCTTAATGGCTACTCATTAGTAGACCTTTAACTCAATAATATTTAATTTATTTTTCTCTTTGCATCAATAAATATCAACCCTAATAATTACTAAAATTATGCACCGATTCAAGAAAAATATATTTCTGAACGGCCAAAAAATTGTGGGTTAAAAATTGTAACTTCCAAGAATTTTTTAATTTAGGAGTTATGAGATAATCAAATTATTTTGGGAAATGGGGTACAAATTTGCCAAGATTTTTTTTTTTTAATTAGGACCATCACTCAGGGGATGACCCCTAAGTATGCAGTACACTGTGCCGGAACTCAGGGAGAGGTGTAGGGGTAGAGAAGATAGATGTTGAAAATTTAGAAGACTTAACTCTTTCACAACTCTGCTTTGCGCGTTATGTTAATTTTTAAGGCAGTTTTGAAACGCCTCCGGTGTTAAGTAGACGCATTAACTTTGTTAAGCTGTATTAGCAGGCATTTTATTAATTGGTTTACTTCGCCAATGTGTCTGCAACCGACTAAGGAGGGCGATGTTGTGTACATTAGCTTGGATGGCTGTCGGAACAGTTTTTTAGCGACCTTCATCACTTCAATAGTCCGACAACAATTAATACAATGTCTCACTAATGTACATTAGAGAAATTAATGACGTTGAATGACTTACTATTGCCAGGGTTTGAACCCAGGCCCCACGTCATTGTTTGCTTAGTACTCAACGCGCTAACCACTTCTAAAAGTTGATGGAACCAAACTGCAAGCAAAGTAACTCAAACAAGAAAAGAAATTTGAATATCGATTCACGGATGATGGAGTTATGGAGGTGCACACATAAAAAATACAATGTACGATGGTTCCTGCGTTGAATTATAATCGAAAAATTCCACATTCAACACTGGGGCACCTCATGTATTTATAAATTTATTTAATTTATTTATTTGTATATATAATTCAATATCAGAACCGATATTTTATTTTTGCTGATTTTCAATACCAATCATTGTAAGAAAAATTCTTACATTTCAGTTCAAGACCCAAGTTTCTAGCTGTTCTAATGTCTTCGGAAAATCGATTTCACGTACAGATAGACAGTCAGACAGACGGCTAGACGGACATGGCTCATTCAACTTCGCTATCTATAAGGATTCAGAATATATATATTATATGGACCTCATATAAATATTGTGGAAATTACACACGTAATGACAAACCTATAAATACCCTTACCCTTTTTGGTGAAGGGTATAAAAAGCACAACAAAAAAAAAAAGCAATCGCGTTTGTTTCGGTAAAACTTAAAGTGAATCATCCCCGCCGTTTTTTCCCTTTCTAACTTTAAGCTTGAGCCGCCCCAAAGCAATAATGAATTAACGAAATGCTTTATAATTAATTAACTAAATATAAAAAATAATAAAAAAATTGATTTATCATAAAAGTTTTAGTATTGAACTTAAATTAAGCCAAATTAACAACATTTAACTTTTTTTCAGATATGCGGCATATTATTGATTGTCTTGGGTTCGATTATGTTAAATAATATTGGAGATTTTTCTTCATTTAAAGAAGTCGTTAATCCGAATACGATACCAATTCTTATTATTATTTTGGGATGCATAGTATTTATTGTTGCGTTCTTTGGTTGTTGTGGAGCTATTCGGGAGAGCATTTGTTGTACAACAGTTGTAAGTTGTTGACAGACATCGTCAACAGAATAAAATTGGTTTTAAATTAATGAATATTTTGTGTGTTTTCACAGTATGCCGTATTTATGCTAATTTTACTTATCTTGCAAATTACTTTGGTGGTATGGATTTTTGTTAATCGACAAGATTTCCTTAATACCATGCGAGATGCTGTTGATGAAGCGTGGAAAAAGAACGATGATGCTAATGGAGTACCAATGAATAGCTTGCAAATCAGCGTAAGTACTATCGATTATCGTAAATAAATTAATTTGTAATTGTTTGTTCTAATTAATTTCAAGTTTGATTGTTGCGGTCTCACGGGTTATGAAAATTACCGTGACGAAAATAAAGCTGTGCCAAGCAGCTGCTGTGGTGTTCTATCGGGCTCATGCCCCGAAAGTGTTTTTAAAGAAAAACCTGGTTGTCGCGCCCAGTTTGTTGATTTCTGGGCTTCAAATACCAATATTATTCGTTATGCTGGCATCGGTGTTGCACTTGTGGAATTAGTTGCATTTATATTTGCCACTTGTTTGGCATGTAACATACGTCAATCGAGTCATCGAATGTAAATTTTAGAATAGTTTTTTTTTTAATTTTAACCCATTAAGTTTTCGTTTTACATAAACTAAAATCATCTCACTATTTCGATGTACATAATCCATTCATAAAAAATATATTATAAAATATTAAAGAAAAAAATTTTAATAAAAAAAAAACATCAGCACAAAGTCTACGGAATTAATGCTAAATAGCCTTGGGTACGTGGTACTTTAGGGTGAATGAAACAAAAACAAAATTCGGAACAAATTGGTTTTGAAACAAAATGAAATTATTTTTTTTTAGTTAATTTATAATAATTTTTATTTATAGAAAGAAAACCCTTTATCTTTGACGCAAGATAATAATCTTCTTAAAAAACAAACGAAAATTATATTTCGTAACTATCATTTAAAATTTAAAGTCATATGTCATATGTTAAGTTAGTTATCAATTCTCAGTAGAGGAATGTTGGACTTCGAAAATGGAAGACCTAAAATTTAATATGTGAAATCTGAAAGTATGCAGGTATGTAAAATAATTTAAAAATGTTCAGTAGTGGTCTTCAAATTCAATATCTAAAGTAGTGTGACAGTTTTTTCAATTTATTAGATGATCGAAAACAAACAGTGTTGCTTAGAACACATTAATATTTCAAATTTAATACGAAAAAATCCCTCCCTTTGCGTCAGTAACAATATATTGAAAAAAACTGTCACACTTCCTTAGGTATATGTATATCATTAATATGTCATTGAGATGCCGAATTTGAAGACCACTACTGAACATTTTTAAATTATTTTACCTACATACATACATACATACTTTGAAATTTCGTTTTTCTTACTCTGTTTACACCTTTCATAAGTCATTCCATGCTGTCTGGGAGAACATATTTTCGCAGATAAGGAAAAATGCCAGATCGGTACAAAAGTTATTCTGGAATATCTAATAAAATATTTATTAAAAAAGCGTGGTGGGCCAAAAACAAAAATTAATTTAAAACGTATAACTAAGCAAATGTTAATCTAATGCTGTTATGATTTTCTAAAAAAAAAATTTTTGCCATTGTTGACGCTTTCATTAAACAATTTGCACTATATTTGATTTTCGAAATAGTGACACTAGAAATTATTACAATTCGAAAATTCACCAAATTATAATAATTATAATAATTACCCAAAATAAATTTTTAAAATGAGTTTGTAATCGGATTTGTTGTGTCAACAATTTTTCTCTCTTAGGTACTTTTAAAATGAATTAAAATTTATCTTAACTGCTGTCAATAGACTTAAAAATGGCATAAGGCCTTCCGATGGAAATATTTTCCCAACTCTATTTATAGAAACAAAGCCTGATTTGAGGAAGGAGGAAACCGTTCGTTGAAGTGGTGTTCATTTCAATATCGTTTTCGTATCGATTTGACTTAAAAGCGTATTCGCTTTCATTTGTCATTTTGATCTAAAATAAATTTGAACAAAAACGTCTGTGATAGGAAACGAAATTTAAATTATTTTAAAGATTATTTAGAACCATCCACAAAAATCGTAAATTTATTATAGATTTATTGCCAAGGGAAAGTACCCATAAAATATTAATCATTTCCGAATTAGCAGTTAACAATTCATTAAAAGTCTGTTGATTACAAATATCAAATACTCTTCCCTTTCCAGATAGTAGACACTTACATATATACACATGTATGTATGTATATATTTATATGGAAACATTCTTTGGTTTTGATAAGATATCGGTTTTAAAAGTTCCAAGTGTGTCTACTTTATTTAAAACATTTTCGGACATATTGATATGGAAATTAGTTCTTTTAACCAAATCAATCAAAGAATAGCGGCACGAATTGTAAAATTTTTTTTATATGTGTACAAGTAACGTATTACACAGAAAAATATATTTAATTTATTATTTTCAATTAACCCTTTAATTAAAAATATAAAAAAATTTGATTAAATATTTAATTTATTTAATTAAATTTTTAATTGTAATAAATAATTTTAGTTAATAAATGTATAAACATTTAATTGATACTATTAATTTGTTTACTGGTGCAAATTTAATTAAATTTTTAATTGATATCACAAATTTTTTAATTGAAATCAATTTTTATTTTTTTCTGTGTAGGTTTTCTTCCTAAACGGAGAAATAAAACTTCACTTGTTTGCTGTTAGTTTAATTCTGATTTTATTAAAACCACAAACTTATGAGCCAGATACAAATTATAAAATAAGTGTACGAACAATTTTGCATTCGCAATCAAAATAATAACAAAGAAGATATCAAATTACAACTTGATAACAATTTGAAAGTAAATCATAATCACAATCATGAAGTAAACAAGGCATTTCGTTACGTCTGGGAATTTAATTTAAACTAAAACAAATAATTATTTAGCTTATTACACATCAGATAATAGTGCCACAAAAGCATTTTTATAAATTAGAAGAACTTAAACCAGTTTCAAGGGAATAGGTGTCTTACGTCACTTACATATGTACATACGTAATCACTACCTAGTCAACACTCTTAATATTACCAGTACATATTTTCAATGACAAGCACATGATAATTGTCTGTAGCACAAAACAGTGTATGGCGGTGTATAGAGAGTAGTACTGGTGACAAAGTCAAAAGCGAATCAGTACAATAATTCTGCAGGAAGTATCCTTTCAAATGAGTAGAAATGTTCCAATATTTTCTTTATTATTAAAAAGAAAACACATTTGCATTTTCGGTCGATGAAGGGTTAAATGTAGCAAGGGAAAGTTGCAATGGTCACACTGCTGCTTGTTTTTTACTTAGTAGATAAGAGAGAAGAACGAACGATACAGAATAAAGTTTTCCCTTCGAATTAGCGTTTTAGTTGCAATTTAACTTTTGCAAGTAATAACGCGAAAAATAACAGACAGTTGCAAGCTAAACTAACTTTAAATAAAAATGGATTGTGGTGGTGTTTTAGTTAAATATATTCTATTTATTTTCAACATACTATTTGTGGTGAGACAAATAACCAATAAATAAATATAAAAATATTAATTATAACAATAAATTTACAGTAGCAACTAAAGTTTGAAAACAAAAAACATTAGAATTTAAAATTCAAATGGAGAAAAGTGCGACAAATTTCATTAAAAAATATGACTCAAGTTAAAATATTTCAGTTTTATTTTTATTTTCTATCTATACAATAGTTTGATCAGAAAAGAAAATATATAGATAAATCAAACAAAAAACAATTTGGGGCTTGAGTAGAAATTTAACTAGTTCAAAAACTAAGTGTAATTTTCTTATCAAAAGTGATCAAATTAAACGACGCAAATATCTTCATTTCAATCGCATTTAATTAAAATATAACAACCACTACTGCTATTGTCGAAAGAAGGCAATGTGAATAATAAAGGAAACACTAAAAAGGGGGATTTTCAGAAAAAAATACGGGCAACTTAAATAACAATAAAAAAATACAGTAAAATGCGTTTCAATTTTAAATACACGTGTCACGACGTTTGTTATCGAACTCCTCCAAAACGGCCAAAACGACCCATTTTAATGAAATTTTTTATGCATATTTGGTAGGTATGAGATTCGGTTTTAAAGTATATTTAAAACCGCTAGGTAATTACTAAACTAATAACCCAATTCGTATTTCAAACAGAACAAAATTATTTTTGTTGTTGAATGACAGATGGCGCTATGTCCGCCTCATTTACAACAAGCTTCGCATCATATTGACCGAAATATGGCGCTACATCCGCCTCATTCACGAGAAACGTCATCGTTCGTATTTCAGGTAAAATAAAATTATTTATGTTGTTGAAGGACAGATGGTGTTACGACCGTCTCATGTCGTTGTTCGATTTCAAATAGTCAAGCATAAAATAGGGGGTTGATGAGTGGGGAGAATGGTTCCCCCATATAATAAAAAAATAGATTCCGGGCGAAGCCAGCACAATCATCTAGTATTTTTATAAAAATATATCAGGAACACATAGACAATAGAAAACAAATTCTTCATAAACTAAAGGCCAGTTCTTGGTAACAATAAAAACGTTCTTATTTTATCTAAGGAATAAGAAACTGCCTACTGTTTTATTAAATTTTACGGAAGCGTCTGGCTTACTAATTATACATATTAATAAAAATAGAAACAAATTTCAATGTAATGTTAATAATGGGTGCGTTCAGCAGACACAGCTTGCTACCCAACTGTTGCTCAACAATCTGCTGAACGCTTTGATTACTGAGCGAACATGTTAAGTGTGCGCTCACTGTTGTTGGTAGCAAAGAAAAAATACAATATATTTTCAGTTCAGCTGGACTTTTTAATCAAATTTCATAATATATTTTAAAATTTTAATTCATTTAAATTCACAAATGGATTTTTTTTTTGCAGAAAAGTTAAATTTTTTGATATTTTTGACAAAAAAAGTGAGCAGATCGTTCAGAAAAATTAATCAAATCAAAAGCTGCTACATCTAAACTGTTTAGTAGCACGTTTTTCTGCTGAACGCGCCCAATGTCTTCAATTGATTTGATAGAAGATTTTTTTTTTTAATTTTTAATCCTTCCTGAATTTAATTTTTTAGTTTTCGAGTTCCGCGCTTTTTTTATTTAAATTCTGCGCTCGTAAAAGAAGTATTACTGCATTTTTGTTGTTTTGTTTTTTGCAACCGATTCACATGTATCTGTTGTCAGTTAAGAAATTATTTTCTGGGACATCAAAAATGTTTTGGAATTCCTTCAAGTTATGGTGCATTTTTAGTGTTTTTTGTAAGAAAAATGGAAAGATTCACATTGAAAAAAAAAAAAAAAATATTTTCTGTATTGTTGTTATACAAAATAGCTTTTTAAAACTATTGAACTTTGCTTTAGTAATTCTCGGTTAGGGCTTGAAAGTTTGTGTATAAGCAAATGAGATAGAATTTAGCAACCAAGGAAACGTAGCATATAGATTAGATAGCCCATAACAATCAAATAAATTTTGGAAAATTTACAAATTATAATGTGTTCAAAGATGGCCGAATCATTCCTCATGGATGGGGCAAAATTCCCCTTTAGTAGTACAACGGTAACTCTGATAATAACAAAAAAAGTACGAGTATTATTTTTATTTTTATCTTATCTTTCGATTACTTAAACAAACAGTTACTCAAATTAGATATTTTTCTCAAATATTTTTTTATTTTTTTTTTTTTTGGGTAAATAGAACGAATGATAACTTTTGTCATACCAGTAATTGGTTTTTATTTCAGGAAATCGTTTATGTTTGATGACTAATTAGTTACGAGTAAGAGGGAATGGGTCATATTTTTACGTTGAAAATCTGTTACAAATACATCAATAAATAGTTTTCCGACAATTATCATTTCGAAATTAGTATTTATATGAAATATTGCTAAACAATTGTTGTTATATTTTACTGTTAACCATCTAATTTGTGAAAAACTAATTGAATATTTAAGTACGTGCGTACTTAAAAATGACTCAAAAGTTACAGTTTATAGTAAACTATAAAATTGAGAAAAAATTTCATTTAAGAAAGTTTTTGTTAAGCAAAATTTTAATTTAGTGTGAACACATTTTTCATAAATAAAAATCAATATGGGGAATGAGCATTAAAATGTCATCGATTTGTTACTGCGTATATTTGCATATTTCATATTAAATGCATAGCTTTGCATATTTCGCATGGTCATTTTCTGAAAAATGTGTATATTTTTAATACAAATGTATAAATACATGTGTAGAAGTTTGTATATTTTCTTAGTTTAAATTCTAAATTAAAATCTAAGAGTGCGTTTTTAGCTGGCCGATCAGAGATTAACACAACTTTAATCGGGATTAGTTAGGATGACAAATAAATACATTTATTTATTTTTATTTATTTGTTTATATTTAGACTTAGCATAACAAGACTATATGTCTTATAAGTGATAATGCTAGTGATTACACATAAGGATAAGTCATCTAGGTATAATAATATAAATATATAAGTAGTTTAATTAAAGATAAAATATATAAAACATGTTAATACGATAAATTTATATTCAGATTAACATAAACGTAGTTCGAAACTATGTTTAAACTCGATCCTAAAAACTCACTCTAAGAGTTTCCATCACAAACTCAAAATAATTTGTTTGGCAACAATTAACTGCACGATCTACAGTAAATCATTAAAATACCATACGATGGCTTATTGTTTTCATTAGAAAATATTGTAAAAAAGTTTTGCTTCGCATTCTTCAAGAAAAAATAACGGTTGTAAATTATATTCAATTATTAGGTTTAAAGTGTGACTTCGTTCACACTACATGCTAAAGTAGGGAAAAACCAATATGTGCAGCAAATTTATCAAAAAGAGAAAAAATACCAGTATTTTGTCATATTACACTAGAAAGTACATTGTATGTTAATGTGCACACATTTAGTCCAAAAAATAATGGTACTAAAAGTACTAATTTTTCCATTTTCTAATTCTAACCATAAACAAATTAGATGGTAATAATTATGGCCTATTTCACGATGTCGACGAAGTTCTGCCTTTCGTACAATTACATTTAAAACAAAAAAAAAAAATGCGTAATTTTGATTTTGTTTTATATGTAATTGTACGAAAGAAATGACTTCGTCGACATTCTGGAACAGAAAGTTACATTCATATACGAATGTACTACTTTTTTTGTAATTACTTTTGCTTCGTGCGTGTTCATTTAATTCCCATGAGTGTAGGGAATTCAAGGTCGCCGGTGTATATCGTAGTATGTATGTTTGTACTGATGTTTATTGTTTCGCTTAGTTAATTGGGTTCCATAAGCCATCACAAAGTTGGTAGATTTTTATAATTTTTCGAAAAAAAAAGAAGTTTGTAAATGCCAAAACTAATCAATATATTTTTTGTTAAAAACTCTCTTAATAAAAAACAACAACAACTTAAAATTATTTTAACTCGATATGAATTTGTTTATTTGTTTTTCATTTTAACATAGATTTTTAAGAATATCTCGACTAAACTTGTTATAAATGAATATTTTAAGCACGAAATTTAATTTTATCCGTCTGTCCGTCTATCTGTCTGTCTGTATGTGAAATCGATTTTCCGAAGACATTAGAAGACCTAGAGACTTGGGTCTTGGACTAAAATACATAAAAGGATTTTTCTTAAGATAATTGGTATTGAAAATCAGCAAAAACAAAATATCGATTCTGATATTGAATTATATGTACATACAAATAAATACATGAGGTGACCCAGTGTTGAATATGGAATCTTTCGATTATAATTCAATGTACGAACGAACCATCATGCTACAGAGGCTTGTTAGTTTCATGTGTATATTAACTTAATAATAACTTTATGTATTTTTTTCGTACAAACCCCCTTTTTTATTTTGATTGAGCTTGCAAACAGTTTGGAACGAAATTCGGAGGGAAAATTCTTCCCTTAAATGGTGGTTTTTTGAAAAATTCCTACATTTTTAGACTGATTTTTGTTTGAACTAGTGTAATTGCAGCTTTGATCCCATAATTTTTTTTTCTTAGATCTTAATTTATTGACCGATTTTGGATTATTTTTTTTTTGATTGATTGGGGTTTCTTGTAATTTTGTCCCATAATTTTTTTTATCGGAGATGCAAGTTGACCTCCCGAAATATTGGCTCCATAGAAATGTAAATGGGACCCTGAAATATTTATTAATACTTAAACCAATATTTATGGGCCGATTTATTTTTTTTTTCTTTTAAGAAAATAGAAATTAATTAAATATATCGGTTTTGAATTTTCGTATTCGTTTGAATTTTGGAATTGAAGTCAGGTGTTTTTTTTGCAAAATTATTTTACCATAATTTTGGAATATGTTATTCAATTCATAAAGGGATTAATATGAAGTAGTTTTTAAAGAAATCAAAGGATTTGAATTGCAGTTTTATTTAATACCTTTTGCAAATAAAATCCTACGGCTAATTATATATCGCTCAATTACAAATTTTGGATAATTTCCATGCTAATGTCAGTCTGATATTTTTTTAAATGCTTTCCACGAATAATTTAATAATTAACCGGGTTCTACGGAAGATGATTCTTGAGAAAATTTTTGGAACAAAAGCCCATTTTAATTATACAACTGATTTATTACATGTGCAATATACATACATATGTATATAGCAATTTTATTCCTGGTAGAATATAATATGTGGAACATTATATGTAGAAATTAATACAGTGCCTAAATTCGTTCTTTCGAACACATTTTTCAAATTTTTTAAAATCTTACAGGTATGCGGTATTTTACTTATAGTTTTTGGATCAATTATGGTCTCCAATATTGGCCATATATCGAATATTCCAGAAAGTTTCGAGGCAAATAGTGTGCCCATCGCTATATTGGTTTTGGGATGTGTAATTTTCGTAATTGCATTTTTGGGATGTTGCGGAGCGATCAGAGAAAATTCCTGCTGTACCATGACCGTAAGTATTATTCTCACATTTAAGTCAAATCAAATAATACATATTCGATAAATTGTGTCTGTTGCAGTATTCCGTCATTATGTTGTTATTATTTGTGTGTCAATTAGCCATGATCATTTACGTCTGGGTAAAACGTGATCAGTTTTTGAAATCGATGGACAATATAATAACAAAAATATGGGATCAACGACATGTCGATCAGAAAGTTATGGATACTCTGCAATTAACCGTAAGTATTGCATTTAATTTGTATTGGTAATCTTTTATGTATATAGTCAGGAAGACTAAAGTCAATGAAAAGTTTTGTTTACGACAACTATATTATGTGGTTTGCAACAACGCATATACAATGTATATTTTACATACTTATCTATCTACATATATAGGCTCCATGAAAAATTGCCCCAATGAAAAATGGCCCCAAACTTTTGTATTGAAAACAAAACACGAACTTTGGGGCCATTTTTCTTATTTTTTGGGGTAATTTTTCATTTTTCGTTAAAAGAAAAATGCCCCAAAATTAAAATGAAAAATCTCCCCAAAAACAGATTAAATGAAATATATACCCAAAAAAAACTCTTATTATCAAAAACTGCCTTTTGAGAATTATTACTAAATGGCAACGTTGCTGGAAGTTCCATGCATGAGAGAAGAAACCTTGAGCCCGGCCGAAGGACAGCAATGCGAAACACCGCTAGTAAAAGACTGTCGCTGTTAGAAGCACCATAAGAAAGAAAGAGCTTGGCCGAAAAGTTGTCCAAATAAACAAGGTCTCCAAAAAAAGAGTGAAATAAATCCCCAAACTTGTATACTTTGGTCGATTTTCGGGTCAATGACGGGCAAGTCAGAGAGTCTTTAGTATCCAACGTGGTGTCGGGAAATACCATGGTGGAGAAAATCCCTAAGCCCGGCCGGAGGCCGTCTACGCGGAAAATCTTTAGTAATAAAATTAAAACATTTTAAAATTTGTGATTAATTTCAAAAGTTTGAGTTGCTCACTAAAGATCCCTTGCACAGTCGGCCTATGGCCGGGCTTAGGTATTTTCTTCACCATGGCATTTCCCGACACGCCGATGATCACTAAAGATTTTCTGCATTGCAATACATTCGTACCTAATTTTATTTTGACCCCAATGCACTGCAGAAAATATAGGCTTCTCATTTACAATATTCATATGAGACCTATAAAGTATACATATTCTGGATCCTTATGGGTTGGGTAATTGAATGAGACATGTCCATCTATCAGTCTGTCTGTCCATGTGTAAGCGAAATAGATTTTACGAAACCATCAGAAAAATAAACGACCAGCCATATTAGTATTGGACCGATATGTCTGAATTCGCCTTAAGACGATTCGTATTGAAAATCGGAAAAAAAGAGATCGGTTTCGATGCATCCATGTCTTACGCAAATTAATAAATAGATGACGTTACTGCACGTCTACATCTACACGCGAATCTTTTAATGGTGGAGTATACGTATGTCATAATTTTTCATTATTTTTGTTTTGTCAACGAGCTAACTACGCTAGTTTTGTCTCTTGTTTGTGGTTGTGTCGAAAAAAAATACATACATACATATGTAGTACATATCTACATATGTATAATTTAATTCTTTTTAACTAAAATTGTAAACTCACATTATTTTTGTTATTTATTTTCCTATTCAGGACGTATTTGCTACAAAAATTCAGTTTGCTTCACACTTTTTTTTATAAAATATACACAACTATTACTTTATCCACAATATTATTTCAGTTTTTTCCCTTAAACAAAACTTTGACAGCTAAACATCATTTTCTGTTAAGACGGAGCTTTCAAGACAGACGTCTTAACAGCCGTGTTAAGACGGCTAGAAAACATTAACATTTGCGGTCCACACCTGACAGTAACAGGATTTTGCTGTTTCTATCCGTGTTTTCATGTCAGGTGTAGACCGCACTTTACGCCGGTATTGAAGATATATAATCGGACTTTAAATTCATTATGCTAGATTCCAAATTTCTGAGGTTTGTTCGTAGTTTTAAGTATCGAATTTTTTTACTTAAATAATTTTTTGAAGTGCCAGGTAGTCAACTTTGGGCCACTGTAGCTCCTTTACAGACGTTTCAAGTTTCAGTTAAATTCAAGTTCTAGATTTTTTTCCCATTTATTTTATGAAAGCCCCCATTGCGCAGTTCTTTATACATATATTTTTAACACTTGTTGAGGAACCCCAACTATTAAATTAAAAATCTTTAACTAACTTATGCGTTGGTTTAACCAATGGTTTTTCAAGTAAAAGTCATTTGTTAAGTTATCGGATCAGTTAAACAAAGACTTTTGAATTTTTAACCTCAGAGAACCAAAAATATGGCAGGCAAATCCACAAATTTTTATAATTTTAGCAATGATTGGACTTAATACATACATACATACATGTATAATATATATTTTTGTTTTAATATTTTATTATTATTCTTCTAGTTTAATTGCTGCGGAAAGACTGCTTTTACTGATTATTACGGTGAAGATATACCACTTTCGTGCTGTGGCATCAATGCAACATCTTGCCCAGCTACTACTGCAATGTTCCATCAAGGATGTTCTCGTGCGTTTGAAAAATTCTGGGAAAAGAACATTGATATAATCCGTTATGCAGGCTTAGGAGTTGCTGGCATTGAAGTTAGTTTCAATTTAGTTTTATTGTGAAAATCGAAAATTTATTTATTCTTTCATAAACTTTTTTTTTTGCGTTTCAGTTGGTTGCTTTTATATTCGCCTGTTGTCTGGCAAATCAAGTCCGTAACAGTTATCGCAGATCACATTATTAAATTAATAACGATTGTATTTTATATTTCATTTAGATATATTTCAATTGTTGTATAAAAATGTATTCAAATGAAAACGTACTAAATACATATTAGAGGAGTTCACACGCCTCTACTAAGAGTTGTATAAGTTGTATGTGTTAATTAAGTCTTATCATATTAGTGTTTGTATATACATACATAGTTATGTGCATATAGTTTTATTTATGGTGAAAATATAAAGAAAAATTTTATGTTTTACAAAAATTATATACATACAACATTTACAATGGCTTGTGAACCCCGATAAATTTTTATTTATAATCAAAATGTTCAAAATTGCACTGCAACATGTTTATTAAAAATCTTATTAATTTGGTGTTCTTTTTATTGAAAATACTTTGGATTCTACATATTTTTTTTTATATAGAAAAAAAAAAAAACTTAAACCAAGCATACTTGCAAGAAATAATTAAAAAAAATCAATTGATACACAAGGTTTTCCAATAGGGATCATATGATTTTAAAGTGACATTTTTTCTACATGATGTTCAAGTGCCAATAAGACAAAGAACCGCTCGAAGTAATGCAAATATTTCTGCCGTTCAGGCAATTGATGCTGAAGACCGCAATTTGTCGATTCCAAGACGTTCTCAACAATTGGGGCTGTCTTAAACCATAACATGGCGAATTTTGAGAAGGGATTTGGGTTTGCATCCGCATAAAATTGTTCTCACTCAAGAATTGAAGCCACAGCAAATGCAACAATTGAATTATTGCGAGAAAAGTTTGGAGATTCGATTATTTTGAGAAATTGTGATATTGAATGGCCTCCTAGAAGTTGTGATTTAACACCATAAGACTATTTCTTGTGGGGTTATTTGAAGTCATTGGTGTTTCGAAATACATCAAACTGTCTTCAAGCTTTACAAGTCAATATTGAACGTGCCATTCATGACATACAACGACTTGATTTAGTGGAAAAAGTGCTCGAAAATTCGCTTCATCGATTTCGTTCCTGCAGAAGAAGTCGTGGAGGCCATTTGAATGACGTTTAATTTAGACCTCAATTGTATCGATTGTACTTCACATTAAATAAAAAAGCTCTTGATTTTCTTTAACAATAAGTGTTTTTTTTAAAGAAATCATAACACTTTAATTGGAAAACCTTTATATGTATACAATTATAAAATTTAATTTAATCTCCAATCTTGTTCTTAACCGACCGGTTTTTATATTGAAGGGGAAGTTAAAAGCTAAATTTTGTATTTAATTTTATAATTTCGAAAATGACATTTGTCCTTCCTATTATCAAAACTGACTAAAAAATATGGGCTACACCCTGATATAGATCAAAATTATGTTAAATGAATATGACTTAAAAAAAGTAGCATGTTGTCAGAAATTCGCTGATAAGATGTGCGTTGCCTTTTATTTAAGAAGAAAATCAATTCGAAATAGTTAAAAAGTTTACTAAATATAATTAACTTCTTTTTTTTTAAATTTAAAAAAATTTATTTAAATCAACTAAAATTTCCTTAAATGTAAGAAACAATCAAATAGTTTGTTCATGTCTCTGAAAATAGTTGATAATGTTACTCCAAAAATGGAATGAAATTATTTTATTTTATATTTTTAGGAAATGACTTACTTTTGAATAGTTCATAAAACTTTGCATACTTACAAACGGAAAACTGTAGTCCTGAATTTAAGTTAAATTGGAAAATTTTCCAATAAGACAGTGCAAAAGTGCAAAAAACCCTATACTCAGTTTGTTCATTTTGGTGACCAATTTTTTTATGGGCCTTCAAACATTTTGAACATTAATGGGCGTTCCAAAAAACAGTTTTTCGGCAACAGATAATTCAGACGACGTGATACCGTTCAACTCTCTGTATGGCAAAAATATAGCTAAGAGTCCAGCAAACAAATTTTATTAAAATATTTAGCCAAAAATATATAAGCGTACCCCTCTACTGACGTCCGTGTCACTCTTCACACAAAATGTAAAGACAAGACATAAGGTATTGAAACGTCCTTGATAGAGGGGGACAAATGCCTGCCCAAGACCAAACTTTTTCTCATTATTTGGATAAACACTGAACCATGTCTTAGTAAATATTTTCTTGTTCTTATCATAAATTTCCTGTACAAGACGAAATTTGTATTTTCTAACATCAAAGAAATTTTTACATAATTTTTGTAAAAAGTGGCATTGACATCATAAGAGAATCATTTTGAATTCATATTAAGTAAAATTTCCAAAACTTTTGTTAATTATTTTAGTGTAAGGGATAAGTTAGTAGTGGACCCAAATTAAAAATGGCCCCACACTGAAAATTTAATAATGGACCCAAACTTTTTACATTAAAAACAACAATAAATATTTTGAGGCCATTTCACATTTTTTGAAAAAGCAAAAATGGCACCAAACTTAAAAATGAATAATTGTCTCAAAATTTAGGAAAACTGTTTATAATAGGCCGGGCTGAAGGATTTTATACACAATGGCATTTGTAGACACGGCAGTAATTACCAAAGACTCTGCATGCATTTGCCGGCCATAGACCCTAAAATCGTTAAGCGTATACAATTTTGGGGATTTATTTATATATTTTTCTTGGGAATAAGTTTATTTGGGGAATTCTTGGGCGCAAACAGCTACTTTACAGGAGAAGGAAAAAACTCAATAAAATCTGAAAAAATAATAATTTTTTTTTCGAACCAGATTTTTATTCAAACAGCCAACAAATTCAATTCTGTTTTATTTTTTTTTTATTTTTTTTGAAATACATAAGTTCGAGCTGTAAATCTGTTATTCGGCAACATAGGAAACTGAATTTTTTAAGGGAGGCGTATTTGAGTATTTTCTACCAGAACATGTAAAAAAAAACTGATTTGATATGTATCATTTTTATTTCAAATAAAAATAGGTATATTCTTAGAAATATACACGAAAATTTATCGAAATCAGCTGTTTACTTGAAAGAAAACTTGAAAGAAAAATTGAAATCAAGTTGGTAGGATTGAATCTTGAAACAAAAATTGAAACAAAACTTGAACGTGTAATCCCCAAGTTAATTTTTTTTTTTAATTTTACTGAATACATACAAACTTTGAATAACTGAAGGGCATTGCTTTTTAAGATAAATACTGAGAAAGTTTGAAAATAAATATTTTGGCAAAACAACAAAATTTTCATTCACTTTTAAATTTAATATAAACTTTAAAATAAAAACTACATTCAGTTAAAGACTACTTTTTTTGAGTGTACAAATAAATTAATAAGTAAATTTATTTATTTCACACACGCACACACACGTACATATGCTGTACTTTGATTTACAAGATAAAATGAATTCTTGATTTATTTGTATGTATTTTGAAATTAATTTTTTCAATGTTCATTCAAGATACAACAGTGATATTTTTTGATTTAATAACTTGAACCAACATTTTAGCTCCATTGCCATTGGCTTCCTGATAATAAGGCAAACTTTCCATACGCTTAATCCATTCGGTCAGTTTCGTGTATTTCGAACTGTCGATATCCAAAAATGCCACCAAGGAAGTGACTGTAGTTATAATACTAAAATCGGCAATAGTTAAATGATCACCGGCCATGTATGGGCTGTCCTTGAGAAAGATTTCTAAAAAGTTGTAAATGTCCGCAATTGCGTCAATTTGATGTTTCGGGACTTTGGTTTCGTTTCTAAAGAACAGGGGACCAGTAATGTTACGTAATCCACCTTGAAACATTACACCGCTTTCAAAGTGTAACCGTTGATCGACTACGGCACGTTTTAATAAATCTTTGGGATAAAGAGTATCATCTTTGCCATATTTGCTCACCAAATAGGCAATAATGGCGTGTGAGTCCCAAATGAAATGACCATCATCATCCAAAGTGGGTACAGTGTGCTGGGGATTCTTCTCCAAGTATTGCTGGCTTAAATGTTCCTTTTGAAACAAATCGATGCGCTTGTACTCAAATGGCAAATTCAACGCTTTCAAAGTTAATAAGCAAGCACGCACTGGTGGACTTGCATCCAAGCCGTATAAAGTTAAGTTTACCATTTTTTTTTTTTTTTGATAACTTTTCTCTCCGAGATACGTTTGAACTGAATGTCAAGTAGAAACCGACTGATGAAATGTTTTGCGATTTATTTTTTAAGGTTAACAGAAGCTTTTTTTTTATCATTGTCCATGTATTTTTGTACATTAGACCAAGTTGTGGAAATTTTTTATTGTTTTGGACAAGATTTATAACCAGATATTTTTGAAACCGTGCCAGGATTTTGGTGGATAAAAGATTCAAACCTTTATTTCATTTTCATACTATACTAATGGATCATTTTACTTTTATAATTTTTATGAAACATAAAATTGGCGATGGCACTGTTGTACAAGATTTATTAATCATTCCATAATATTGGAAATTATAAAAATTAAAAGTCGACAAATCGACGAACCCAAAATATTTTGAAAATCGTCATCAAACAAACAAATCTATAATTTGAAAGGAGGTCCAGATTTTGCATCCTCTATGCAGAGTGAGTGAGTCTAATGTTATATTATAATATTAATAGAAACAAATAGTAAGTTACTCGTATCATTATTTATTTCATTAAAAGATTATTTATAATTATATCGGGTGTTTTTTTTTCTGTATAAATTTTTGAAAACCGATTTCAATCCAAAAATCGTCACCACTATGCGAAAGATTAAGACCCGATATAACTCATTTCTAGTTTATATTTTACACCCACGAAATAAAAATTAATTAAAATTGATTTATAAATAGAGGAGTTATACGATAACACAGAGCAACACTAACTAATATAACTTTATACGGACACCTTTGTGATAAAAGAAAAGAAAAAAAAACCCCGTGTCTCCCCGTTTTGCCCCAAGTCATGCACTTTTTTTATGAGCCCCCAAAGATTTGTGGCCTAGGTGTCATTTTTGCACAAAACTTATCATTTGCTCAGGCTCATATCCGTTCGGAAATTTGGTTTACTCTCTGAGGCAAAGTCTTATTATAAAGAACAAAAATTGTCAACATATAAAATCAAAAAAAAACATCATCGTCAAGATCAAAATCGCAAGAAACTTTAAAAAGTTCGAGTTTTCTTTTACCTTTTACCCCTGTTCAGATTCATAGGTAGCAAACCGTTCAAAAGTCTAGGAAACAATCAACTACAAAAGTTTACTTAATATCTCAAAATTCCGAATGGTTTGCAAGATATGGAAATTCAAAAGTTTTTTTTATTTAATGTGAAGTACAACCGATACAATTAAGTTCTAAATAAAACGTCATTCAAATGGCCTCCACGAGTTCTTCTGCAGGAACGAATTCGATGAACCCTATTTTCTAACACTTTTTCCACTAAATCAAGTCGTTGTATGTCATGAATGGCACGTTCAATATTGACTTGTAAAGCTTGAAGAGAGTCTGGTTTATTTCGAAAGACCAATGACTTCAAATAACCCCACAAGAAATATTCTAATGGTGTTAAATCACAACTTCTTGGAGGCCATTCAATATGACAATTTCATGAAATAATTGAATCTCCAAACTTTTCTCGCAATAATTCAATTGTTGCATTTGCTGTGTGGCATGTAGCCCCGTCTTGTTGAAACCAAATGTTGTCAAGATCAACTTCTTCCAATTTCGGCCATAAAAAGTTGGTTGCCAGCTTAATTTCGAAAGAAGTATGG
Organism: Lypha dubia; assembly: GCA_947311025.1. NCBI lineage: Eukaryota > Metazoa > Arthropoda > Insecta > Diptera > Tachinidae > Lypha > Lypha dubia. Next base: position 57,958,769 of record OX371264.1, read on the forward strand.
ACCGATGATTCCACCAGGTCAAAAATCATACCAAACTGTCAATTTAGGTGAATGTAAAGGTTTGTCATGAATAATTTGTGGATTTTCTTCACACCAGAGTCGACAGTTTTGTTTATTTACCGCATCACTCAGATGAAAGTGAGCCTCATCGTGGAAGATGATTTTCGAGTATTTTGATAATAAAACTGAATAATTTGTAAACGTTGTTCTCTCCATGATGAAATTGTAAACACTGCTGAGTACAATGAAAACCAAATGACAGCTCAAGACACATTACAAATGGCCGAAACGTCACTTCAAAATCATATCATCCCTATTGGAAAACCTTTTATTACAAAAATCGATCCATAAATGGATAAGTTATTGTTTAAGCAATACCTTAGGGGAGCAAATTGCATCCTGATTTTCGAAAAGAATTTATTGAACCAAATTGCAAGGAAACTCTTTCACACAAAAAAATACACTCGAACTAATCGATAACATACATGTATGTACCTTTTTATGAAGTCGGTTAAAAATGTAGTTTATTTTATTTGCTTTGTCCACTTCCATCGATAACTATAAAATACTCGTACGATTTTTACGCACACAAAAAATAGCACCCGATTGCAAAACAAATTAAATAATTTAAGCACTCACACAGTGATAAGATAACTTTTGTTTTTTTTTATATTTCTCTTCACATCACCTGCTAAAATTAAATTTCTCGTTCAGTTTGTAATTTCGAATGTCAAGTATTTTTAACCGACTTCAAAAAGAGAAGAGGTAAACAATTTGGTTGCATTTTGAACCTCATTTATGAAACGACTTAAAAAATTGCGTTTTTAGTTCCGATAATAATTTGATATGAATTGAAAATCGCCAAAATAAAAAAAAACTTGCTAAAATTTAAAATATTTGAGAGCAAATGCAAGAAAGTAAAAACTTTGAAAAAAATTACTCCAGTCCGAAAAAAAAAAAATTAGCAGGAATTTTCCAGCGGGCGGAGGTCTCTCAAAAATTTTTATGTGAATAGATTCGATCCGATTTCCATCACATCTAAAAGTATTTGATTCGATTTAAGTCTTTGATTTCATTTCATTGCTATTATTTTATGACATATGACCTTACGACTACAGTGTGAATACCCCAAATATAAAATTAAAAAATAAGACATACATTCTATTCAGTAGAAGTTTCGGAAACGTATAGTTTTCGAGCTATGGCTCTCTGCAATGTTACGAAATAATAATTTTTGTATGATAACTTCAGATTCATATAAATCGGAAAATAAGGATCGCAGCTAATTGTTTCATTTAATATTTTCGTCTTATTTTTTTAATTTTCTCTCGCCTTATGTATTTTTTTTTTTTGAAGGTGCGTCGATAAACTAAATTAAAGGGCGTAACTTGATACACTGAAACTGAAAGTCGAAATTTCTAGCGACCTCTACAAATGGTTGATCTTTACAGTTTTTTGTATGCACAATTATTTAATGAATGAATACATTAGGAAATTCGAAATACACTTGAGATGATTTTCATTACGAATTGTCCTAAAAGAAATCCTGACACATCAGTCCCAGACATCAACATCCCTCTCTATAAATCTCAAAAATATATATACATATGTGTGTACATATTTTATGGATCTCATATACATATATGAGTATTGTGGATATTACATACGGAATGACAAACCTATAATCACCCTGACCATATTTGGTGAAGGGTATAAAAATATGTTGTATGAAAACAACTAAAAAGCTTTTGACACGCACTATACGTACAATGTTCCATACATGATATAATTAAATAAACTTGCATAATTAAGGGTAGAAGGAATCTTGGGGGCAAGTGTCTCCAAGTCACCACTTTTGTCTACAATATTGGTGACTATTAGGCGACATTGTCAATAAAGCGTCTACAAATTTAAATTTGGCTTTGATTACAAAAAAATTTGTGGTGGCGAAAGGTGGCAGATAATAAGTGTGCTCATTTACTTTACTAGTAAAAATTAGTAACGAGAGAGTAACAAAAATTTTTCCAAAATTACTCTCAAAAATGTGAAAAAGTAAATGAACACTTTACTAGTAACAATTTGCAAGTTAAAGTAGTGTTGTAATGTATAGGTATATATGAGTACTTAATAACTACCTCTATATTTTTTGGACAAATTATACATATATGTATATTATTATCAAAATAATGTGATTATGGTCATTTATATTCAGCATTGTCGTGACTGCCGTTTTTCGAGTACTGCTTGTAATAGAATGATGAAAGGTTTTGCAATTTTATTTAATCTAGTACTAGGTGTAGTCGAAATACACTAAACACGATAAGGGTGATTAGCTACTTTTGAATAAAATGAATGAATAAAATATCTATTTTTAATTAGTTTATACGCTATAACATATTATCTGGCATATTTAAGAAATATATTTTTGTAATGGATGATTTTTGTGATTTACTTTTACAAATTATTATAAATTTTTTGTCCGATTTCGTTATTTCTTAGAAAAAAACGCTATTCGTTAGATTATTGTAGCTTTTTCGATTAATTTCTAAATTTCTACCTGAGGTACTGTAATAAAAAGCTTTATCCAAAATTAAATATCATGTTGCTGCCAGCATTAAACCCCAAAAGCAGTAAAAAAGTAATTTAATAAATTATGTGTTAATTTACGCTTATAAATAATAATTAATAACTGTTAATAAGGCAAAAAATAAATAAGGTAATTTGAAGATTGGAAGTACATTTAAATTTTTTTATAAATTAGACTATTTTTCAAATTTTATCAAGTTTCTTTTATTTATGTAATTAAGGTAAATAAAAACAACTGCAAAAGAAAAAGCAACCAATTAATTTGTTAAACATAAGTTCGAACAATCATTTCGCAATATAAGTGAAAATAAATCTCTCTGCGGTGCATATGGTGGTAGAAATAGAATTTGATAGTTAAAAACATTACTATTTCAAAGTTAATTTTAAAAATAATTTAATTTATTTGCAAATATATATCTGAACTAATTGAATTATTTGCCTGCTTAGTGTAAAGTACCGAGTACCTAGGTACTCACAATATTTACAATATTAGAAATAACAGCTGGTCTGTGAAATTAAAGAAAAAAGAAAACAAAAACATTTCAGAGGCTGTTAAAACTAGAAAAATATTATTATTATTATTGTTGTTCCTAAGATACATTTTTTTAATACTTTTTATCGTTTAAAAAGTTCACATTTACTTACAATTTCTTAAATTTTCCAAAATATTTTTATTTGCAACTTAATTTAGAAATATTGTTTTGTAAACACAAACGCAAAACAGCTGTTTGAATAATTATTACAAGTAAAAATTTTACTTGTAAAAACTTGCAAGAATTTTTCTGTCTCTTAATTTTTTACGCTCTTTCGACGCTCTCTCGTTGCAAATTTTTTGGGTTAATGAACGCTTTCTAGTAACAATTGTTACAAATTTGTAACAATTTTTAGTAAATGAACACAGCTAATGTGTCGGTTAAGGTAAAAAAATATGCATTTTCATTATCGACATCTGCTTTAGAAAAGCACCAAAAGCATAGACTATAATTTCTTAATTGAACTAGTGAATCAATGGTTCCAATGTCTACATATGGAAGAGCTACCTATTCAATAGTACCAATGTCAGTAGTGGATATTCAATGACACGCAAATGTTAAATGTCTATAGTAAATAGCATTGTCTGGGGTATGATAAGTCACTAGTACTGGTGACAATGTCAGTAGTGAATCAGTACAGTTTCACTATAGCCATTTCCTGCAGGGTATACACATATTAATGTTTATATGTATGTATATATTCATACATACGTAGTATGTATACATAAATCTATCCATATTCATATGAACCCACCATTTTACAACAGTTAAAATACATATTTTAATACATACATATATTGTAGAGTCTACAATGTTGACAAAATGTAAACATATTCATTATATTTTGTAAACAATACTTTGGTGGATTATAAATAATAGCTATTAAAAATGTGTAGTATATACATAAATAAAAGTACGATTAAGTCAATACTGTATATATTTATATACATAAGTATGTATGTATTTGGTTTTAATTTTCTAATAAAAAAACAATTTAATAATAATTATAAGCTTGAGAATAAAAAAAATAGCTGAATACCACAAGAAAAGATCAACAACTCAATATAAAATGACAATACATAGGGTAAGTGCTCCTAAGTTCGGCATGTCCCAGTAGTCGGCAGTTTTCAAATATAAACTCAAATAACTAAGAATAACAGTGATAATATATTAAAGTAAGAACACATAAGCTTCACAAATACTCCCAGATTATATATGGGAAAACAAAACTGAGCATATTTGCATAGTTTATTGAGTTCGTTGGCTTTAGTAAGTGACTCTCTTACAACACGTGTGGTAGTGCTTATTTCTTAGTAAAAATTTAGTGGCTAAGCCGACTTTGTAACGCATGTAAAAACGTCAATTTTAGCAAATTTTAATCGGAAAAGGTTTTAAAAGGCTGAAATCTGCTCAAATAATAGTATTACAGTGTAAATTTTTAAAAAAATTGTATTTTCCGATATATTAAGGGATGCCGGCATTAGGAACAAAAAAAATCGTTAGTTTTCCAGTAGTCGGCATTGGGGTGCCGACTACTGGGAAACAAGCAAATTCTTCCGATTTAACTCAAACTTGAGAAAATTGTTTATTCGTCATTTTGCAAACCATTGTATATATAAAAATTAAGTTTAATACAAGTTTACCTAGTAGTCGGCATAGTTTCAAATTAGTTATTTACAACCTGCCGACTACAAGACAATAGCTATCCTAATGTCGGCAGTGGTTTTTTGTACTGCTTTTGTTTAACTATAATGCCAAAAATATGTTGAGATTTATACTAACTAGTCTCTGATATAATTTGAATTAAAATATGAATACCAAAAGAAAAATATTCGGAACAGTCTCTACAAGATGCACTGACTGAAATAAGGGTAGGCGGCATTTCCATATTAGGGTCCAGTGGTAAATATGGTGTTCCACATTCGACTTCACAAGACATGATACAAGTTCGCGTTCTGGAGGGTCCTCGAAGATTCGGCCCACAAACCATTCTATGGAACGCTGAAGTAAATTGTTTAGAAAAATGGTGTAATGATTTGGCGAAATGTGGTTTTCCAATTAAAATTGACGATTTACTGAACACAGGTCAAGAAATTATTAACAAAGACAAACGAGCCACACCATTTTTAAGCGATCGTCTGGTCAGAAAGTGCTTTTTAGAAAATGGTTGTCCGAATTAAAAAACTTTTTGAGCGAACCAAATAAAATTTTACATTTTGGAAGCTATGAGGGACGAAACTAGTGTTTCCATGTGTGCCAAAACTGGAAAAGCACTGTCACCAAAGGGATACTGCATTGTTTACACCATTTTTTTTATCCGCTTCTTCATACGTTTCTTTCGGATCTTAAAATGGAAGAAATGATTAAGAATGGGTTTCGAAAGTGTGGCCTTTACCTATTTAACCCTGATAGTGCGGATTATACTAAATGCGTTATTAATCGTTAGCAGAATTAGCAAACGATCTTAAAAATGTTAAAATGTTCAGAGAAACGGATTATGATAAAGACATTTAGATTATCAACCTCATGAGCCGTAGCTTACTTGAAATAGGGATTGATTCAAATGTAGCTTTTGAAGAAATTCGCGCTTTAAAAAATTGAGAAAATATTTAAAATATCGAAATTCTAGGCAACGTTACAGAGCAGTCAGGGACATATATATTTAATGACGATGGAGTTTTGGAAATGGAGAGCATACAAACAATATCACCTGCTCTCTTTTGTTCAACATTAACTTCTACAAAAACAAAGCAAAGCTAAACATTTCGTGCTCCTCTCCAACATTACAATTGCCAGCCGAACGCCTCTCACTTAGTTCTTCAATTTGTAGCTCCCTTATAATTTGATCCTATTAGCCCTTCTCCAACATGTAATTTGACCAAAAGTATTAGATACACAAAGCTAATTAAAAACCCGGAATCATCGATATCAACATTGTTCGAAAATCATCTTTACTTCCCAAAGCAATCACCGTCCTTACAATTAAAAACAAAAATTATGACCCCCAGTGCTCTTGCATGTATGATCCGGATGAAAGAAAATGAATGAAACTTCGCTAAAGCTGAAGGCTGAAGGAGCGAAAACTTGAGGGCCAAAAAAAGAAAAAGGAATCAAGCCAGTCAAATTTAAAATACCAAAGCAAAAGCAAAAATGTAGCACTTGTTCTGAAGTGTTGGATTCGGATACCGAAGATGATCAGCTAAGAAATGTTGGGTGTGATACCTGACTCAGTGGTATCACCTTAAATGTACCGAATTCAAAAATATGCAATACGATGACGTTATGGAATTGGAAAGTACCTTCCTATATTTTTTAATAGAATTAGACTCCTCGAATGCACAAATATATAGGTATAAAATACCTAGCTTTTACCTTTAACATATCATTTAAGTACAAACAATGAATTCCAAGGACTGAAATATGAAAAAATATTATTTAGTATTAATATTTTTAATTTTTGGTCGAATATGAATTAATCCTTTATTTCTGCATGATCTCACAACAAATGTAGAAGCGTTGCTAATTTATTTTATATCAATAACAGTATGATTTCTATCTCAATGTATTGTTTTCTTCACTAAAATATGATATGCCGACAATAGGAACATAACATGCCGAAAAGTGGAAAATTAGTGCCGGCTACAGGCAAATGTGCTCTTTTTTACAAAATCTGTAAATTTCTCAATTTTAGTACAAAAATATTTAAATTTAACGTAATTGATCTAAAACAATACAAATTAATGATTTGTATTAAATAGCTACCAATTCAACAGCTTATTCACACGTGCAAAGGCGCTAGATTTAAAAAAAGCAAAAGCCTTAAACTGCCGACTACTGGTATACTTACCCTATTACACGGATTTCACAAGTTCACTGAAAATTACAATGTGTCTCCACAAATGTAAATCAAAACAAAATGGCAAGAAATAACAACTCTACGCAACAGATTAATTTATTTTTATGTGGCTATCATGTTTATGTCTATTTCCAAAAAAACATTTTAAATTTTATGAATCCGTTTATTTATAAATTTTGATTATTATAATTTGACAATAACTTGTCTATTTTTTGTGTTTATTACCTTCATATTATTCTAATATATGAACATATGTATGTATGTAAGTAAATATATAGATGATGTTCCAAAATATACATATATTTTTTTTGTTGTAGGCTAGCTAATCTACATACATACATATATGTATGCCTGCATTTCTTAGGGTGTATGCTTATAGACAAACTCTGAAACAAGATATGAGAATTACAAATATAAAAGCATAATAGTTGAAAAAAAATGTATACGAATATATTCCAGATGAATCTGGGCCCAAATCGTTACATCCGTGAATTTAGGACTCGTCACGTAATAACTGTATAATAACATGGGAAATTACGTGACGAGTTGTACGTTCACGGATTTAACGATTTGGGTCCTGTTTATTTTCCTAACAAACATTATACAGATTCATTAATCAATATTATCAATACCAGGAATGTTTATTTGAAAATTTTCTTCCCTTTATTTTTGTGGTTTGTATTTATTTATACGTTTGTGTTTGTGTTTGTGTTTTTATTTTTATTGTTTTTTTCTATTTGCCCAAAAAACAAATAATTTTTATTAAAATAACAATTGAATTTGACAGCTTGTGTTGGCAACTTATTGCTCGTGTGGTCGGGGCTTAAAAGTTGGCTAATTTTTGTAAATTTTTTTAATTTTAATAAGATATTTAAGAGTCAATTACAAAATTTCTGGCCTATTTTCCAAAATTAATGTGATTTTTATATTAAGCACTTTTTCTTAATAAATTTTAATTTTTCATAATAAATTATTTTTTATAACATAATATATTTTTTTTTTAATAATCGTATAAAATTTCAGTCTTAGAAAAATGCCAAAATTAAAAAAAAAAAAAAATTGTCCAAAACTATATACATATGTATGTATGTACATATTGTAAATTGTTTTCATCAAAGTTCGAAATCCATTAAAGAAATGATAGTTTAGGTTTAAAAATGGGATCTTTTTTTTTTAACAAACATAACCCTGCGATTAGCATGTCTGCAGAAAACACCCAGGATCTCTGGACGAAATCGAACCGACAACCTCCGGACTAGTAGTCTACCATTGCTACCTATCAGCCACGGCGGCATCCAGTCTCTGACGTTTTAATTAATATTTGTAACAATACATTTTTATTAACATAGTCATACTATCGTCATTTTATAATGATGATCCACAGGAAAAGGACCCTTCTCTTCCCAGTTCAGATTTTACAGAAGAACTCAATATACACATAAATAAAAGTTGCAGTTTTTCAGTTGCAGAAATATCAAAGAAAGCGTTAAATAAATTGGATTAAATTGTTTTTTACATCCAAATTACCATATAAACATTTTTACTAAAACATACTTCAAATCCAATTTAACTTTTTAGAATAAGCCAGTTAATGTTTAAAGTATGTACATATAAGTATGTACAGTACAACCTCCCTAGTCCAGACACTCGCTAATTCGGACTATCCAGTAATCCGGACATTAATACTTTTCGGAAAGTTTATGGAATCTATAAAATTGTCTTAAATTATATTTTTTAAAGTATTTAATAAAGGTACAAACAAAATTTATCAATTAACCAATACAACAATTGAGTAATTTTAAAATTTACAGATAAATTTTTTGAAACGAATAAATTTTTATTTTTCAAAATTAATATTTTTGGTCACTTTTAGTATTTTTCTTTATGTTTTCGGTAAATTAATTAAATACAAATGAATTCTTATGTGTACTTATATTTGTGTTCGGTAACAAAAGCAAATTATATGTATGTATTGCTCTAAGAAATTTATTTTAACTGTAGTCCGGACGATCCACTAATCCGGACAATAGCTGAAACTATATCTGTCTGGATTAGGGAGGTTCTACTGTACTTAGATAAGTGGCTGTTTGGGTTAAGCCAGTCGCCTACATTTTATAGGTGCTACCTACTGCTAATTCATTAGTAGATAAATTAGTTCTCTATATGGCCCTCTTGGGCTCGGTTTAATAATAAATAAAATAAATAAATAAATAAAACATTACAGGTTTCATATATGTATGTATGTATATAAAATTTTTCAAAACTAAGCTCTTTTTCATATTTCGATTACGACCCATACAATAATTTAAAATAAAAAACTTCCTTATAATTGCCATTAAGTCTTCTATACTAATAGTACAACTATTTGTTTATTTAAATTTAAAAACAAAAGACACGTTATTTTTAAATCAACTGCTTTTGACTCCTGTTGTACCGACACAAGTAGCATTTTTTTTAACTTGGCATCACTATAAAAGCGAATAATTTTCATTCACAACACCGTACCAGGCAGCACTACATGGATGCCGTATTTAATAAAGAGTATTTCTTACGAGTTTCTGGCCACCGAAACAGCAATGTAATTATTGTCGATTTATTTTAGCAGCTAAACTTAATCGGGGCATTGAACGCCAACTCAGCAATTGGGTGTGTATTTTCAGTAGATTGAACGTTTGTTAGTGGTCTAAGAATATATAACAAATATTTTAATATTAAGCCCATGTTTGCAAGTATGATTTAAAATAGAATTCTCACACAAAACGAAGTACACAATTGCACTTGTTTCTTTTACGATCTAATTATTTATTAGAAACCGATCGATCGAATAAACTAATTAAACGACTTCTTAATCCTAGGTATTTACTTAGCTTTATCGATTGCGGGATTAGTCAAATTTGTTTACCTATGTACAAGTCCATTACACAATGATTGTTCTCCTGTGCAATTATTGCTAAGCAATGTGCTGTCAGTTTAGTTGTCGTTAACGTCAAAATGCGATTATTTTATATTATATGAGGAACTTGACGGCTATTTTCTTCTGGCAGCTCTGCTCTCTTTGATTACTTTTCATATCGTTATTTCTTCTATTTTCAATTCAGTCATAAACAAAACGGCAAAAGAACCGAACGCAAAAGTATTCGGACAGGAAAGACTAAAAGTTGTTTTTTTTTATAACGGTTTAATTAACTTGGTGTTTTTGAGGTAAAATATGTGAATATAATAAATAAAGTTGCTAAATGTACATACATACATAAGTATGTATGTTTATATGAATGCACAGAGTAATGAGTGTAATTTTACATATGAAAGTGAAGTGGGAAGTATTATTATAATGGAGCAAGACTATTTATTTCTCCATTTCTATGTGTGTACATATATACATACTTGCATTTATACACACATACATATGTATGTATCTGCATGCATTTGTATGTTTTTTAATATACTTTTTCTGCATGTATTTAGTAATTTTTTCCTAAACAAAGGATGTTCTTCCTGGAAGAGAATCGGTCGAAAACAAAAACTAAAGCATGTCAACGAACGCATAATGTTTTGAACTTATTTTGTTTTGTGAAAGTATGTAGGGAATATGTAACATATGTACATACATACATATGTACATACATATTTTCGCATTACAGCTATGCTTTCTGAAGTTGTAATATAATTTTAATAAAATAATTGAAAGAAGTAGGTACGAATAATAATTATAATTCATTATTATACTTATTTTAAACAAGCCCTAAAATTATTAAAAAAAAAATATTTACCACCAGTTGAATACATATTTAAGTATGTACATATATATGTATGTAAGTATACTTAAAGAAGAACGCTAGTGAAGATTTCTACTATTTAAATTGAAATATGTATATGCATACATACATATATACATACATATGTTTGAATGTTTGTTTTATTTATTTTTGCTGTGTACATACATATACATATGTATGTATATGTACAGTGGTTCGCCATAGTATAGGCACAATATGCCCAAAATAAATACGTGTGTACCTTACAAGCATTTTATGAAAAAATTGATCATGTTCGAGTCATTTATGACTCCTCTGCGCGATTAAAATAAGCATATATGAGCTCATTTTCTGATCATAAATGTTTGTTTTCTCCGGAGAAAATGGTACCCTACCCGCGACTCTTCTGGGGGAGTCTTTTATTACCCGCTTTTCTGATCAGTTTCGACTGATTTATGACTCATATTTTTAATGATTTGCGAGTCTTTTTCGAGTCATTTTTTAGTCGTATTTTTGATTGTTTGCGAGTCTTTTTCGACGCATTTTTCAGTCCTATTTCTAATCGTTTGCGAATCATTTATGAGTCGTTTGTTAGTCGTATTTCTGATCGTTTGTGAGTCTTTTTTGACTCTTTTTTTCCGTCATATTTGTAATCGATTACAAGAAGAAATATTTTTCGATTTATATTATTAAATACTTCAGTTTATTAAAATTATATAAATTAAATTATTATTAAATTATATAATAAATAATAATATAAAAATGTAAAAAAAAATAACTGTAAAAAAAGGAATTGAATTTATAAAAAAGGTAATAATAATAATAGTGGTATTCATAATTCGTTGTAAATTTTGTATAGTGTGTAATTATAACACAATAGTGTTAGAAAAAAGTTTCCACACTCGGTATGCTTATTTTACAATTTGTTTTGTATTTTCAATTCGTTTGTTTGGAAAACAAACAAATATAAAATAAAAAACAAATTGTAAAATATACATACCGGGTATGTAAACTTTTTTCCGACACTATTGTGTTATTATTAAACACTATACTAAATTTACGACGAATTATGAATCCCACAAGCGCGCAAGTGATTAATCAGTTTTTAATCGTCAAAAGTACTCGAGGAAGACTTAGTTACGTGATTTTTGATAAAACCATCTTCCAAATGCTAGTAGGGTACATAAGTGTAAAATTTTTCATATTCCGGTTAACAAAATATGTATGTATGTATGTGTATTAGTTTGAATAACAAAATATTTCCCAGCGGCGGATGGGGCCTCTTGCCCCATTCCATACTCAAACATTTTTTACACACGATGTCCTAGCCAAGGCCTTCTAAATTCCCCTCATACACAGGCCTGATAGAAGGCCCTATTCAGTCACAAATTTATTTTTAAATTACCTTTAGAAATGCAAACACATATGTAGTAAAAACTAATGAAAGTGCCTAAATATCAACTCTACAAAATAGTGATTATTGTGTTATGTTGAATTTCAGGGTTAACTGTTTATTTATTTATTGATGTATACATAGGCCTTCCTTAATGCCTTCGTGAGAAGGCAAGCCCGCATGAGTACAAAAATTTAAAAGAAGCTTTAGGAAGGCCTTTCGGAGGGCCTTATAAATGAAGGCCTCCAAAATTTATTTTATCACCATATTGTGCATACACATACATATGTATGTAGATCACCTACACTATAAAATAGATCTTAAAAAAATATTGAAACCAAACCAATAAAAAATTTCAGATTTTAAGTGATAAAATAATAGGCATCACGAAAGTGTATTAAACCAAAGGGCATCGAGTAGCCATGTGAAATTCTTTTGCTTCACAAATTTGAATGAATCAATATGGCACAACTCATGGTATAATAAATTAGCTAGTATTGTCCATAAAACAAAAACAACAGGCATTTTGTTAGTGTAAAATGTTTCCCGTGTGTCAATAACAGAGAAACAAGCCGATCGATTTGAAGCCGGCAATCACCGCCGCTTTTTTTAAATTCGAGCCGCTGCCAAACACATTGGTTTGTTAATGCTTTTACAGGTACTTCAGCTGTTAAAAAGTCATTGTTTGGGTTAGGTTTCTTAATGTGATTGTTTTAACTAGGATAAAGGTTATTAATCAAAAAGCTCTTGTCAAATTTTAAAATTTGTTTAAAAAGCGTTTATGATTCGCAGATTTGTTCAGAAAAGAATCATTCCTTTACAGCTCTTTTACTGAGCTGTTTTTGACAAATGTAAGTTTATTTTACACAAACTAAAAGCTTGTTGTGTTTTTAATTTTTTTAGTTGTTCCACCGTCGCATGTACTTTCGATTTACGTATAAAGTTGTAGGTATTTAGATTTATTTTGCAGCTTGTGCCTATACTATATTCCATCACTGTATGAACATAAGTATGTATATAATATGTAGTATGTGTGTACATCGTTGATTTGAATTGCTGTGCTAAAATAAAAACAACCACCATATCTTATATGTACATCCATATGTGCATATACATACATAGTATGTATGTATATCTGCGTATCTGTTGTTTGAAGTTTAATTCATAATTGTGTTATTATGTATGAAGATACATACTTATACATATGTTGTGCATACATACATACATACATACATACATACATGTAGTGTGCCTGTCTAAAATAAAATAGACATTCAGATTCTAGAATCTAGATTCTAGATGTCTTAAGATTTCAGATCGTTCAAAGATTTAATCAAATTCTACTACATACATACATACATGCATCCATGTGAATAAATTTATGTAATTATGGATGTGTGTATGTTTGTATGTATGTATATACCAACACCCAGGAAGAGGAAATATTTAGTTTATCATCATACCTATGTATGTATGTATGTATTCTTCATCTCAAGACTAAAAATTTGTAGCGAAGCATTCCGGGTCTTAGCTCTATTTTGAGTCGGCTCAATCTAAACTTGATTGTCATGAATTAATACCTACTCGTACATCTGTTTTTACTAAGTAAATCAGTGAAGAAAAGAATAACAACACGATCATACCTACATATACCCTGCTAAAACCAGTTTTAATGAAATCAAATGTAAATATGTATGTTAGTATATACACACATATATTTACATACATACATACTTACATATATTATTTTAATTTGAAGTTACTCTCTTATATACATACATACATAAGCGTACTATTGTGTGTATGCAAGTATACAATGCATCTATCTGCTAGCTGAACTTAACAAAAAAAAAAAAAAAACCTATACATATAACAGAAGCGTATACCTAGCTAGACAGAAATTCTAACATGAAAATCATAGTTATTAGTTTAAACTAATATTTGCCCAATTCACAAGCCTAGTTGTATCGCTTATTATTGTACATATGATATATATATATATAAGTATGTATATGAAAATGCAATTTCAAACAAAATTTCTGCATAGAAAAATATTTTTAGAACAATTTATTAAGCTATTGCATAGATTCTATCGCGGGCTTTGAGGCGACCGAATCAAGAAATTTTGAAACGTATGTTTCTTAAGTCTTTTGTTTTTGAAACGAAAAAAACTGACACTAGGTTTGTTTCTTAAATCTTTTGTTTTTTTAAGTATTTAAATCGCCCAATGTATGTTAAACCCTAAAGTATGCTATTGATTTTGATTTCATTGTTATTCATCATTGCGAGAATAACAAAGGAGTTATTAAACAAAACGTAATAATATGATTGCATAAAGCTGGATTCACCCATTGTTTCCGAACAAAATTTTTGTCCGGACAAAATTTTTTGTTCTGAAACATTTTTGCAACTCGATTCACTCATTTCGAACAATTTATCTGGAAAATCAAAGCTACCGTATGAAATAAATGTGTTTTATTAAATTTATAAGGTGGCAGTACAGTGACAGATGAATTAAATTTGGTGTTTTATATGTCAAACGTACTTATTTTTTATTGTTTAAAAAGAAAATTACATGTTAAAAAAAATTAATAAAAATCAGCTAGTTTTTTTTACTAGCAATTGAGCTTTTCTTTATTTTTATTTTACTGGATATAAGTTGCTATGTGCTTTTATTATACATACTTATAACATAATGAGGCAGCTCGCTTCAACTTTGGCTGAGAAAATAAAATAGGTGGCATCTTGTTTCAACTTTGTCCGGACAAAATTTAAAATTAAACCAATTCAACCAAAAAATGTTCCGAACAAATTTTATTCTCTTTTTCTCTCACTCTCAAAAAGAGAAACGCCAAACTTCATATAAAAAAAATTTTGTCCGGACAAAAATTTTGTTCCGAAACAATGGGTGAATCCAGCTTAAGTTGATAAAAAATGCTATGCAATAGCTTTACCGCGGCAGTCCCCGAGTGCCATATGTCCCTTTTTTGGTTTAATGGTTAATTTCTCAAAAGAATCATCAAGTAATTTTTCCATTATAATATGTATGTAGTTTGTACTCGTATTAACTAAAAGTGTAACTACAGAAAGTATTAAGTAACTACATTTACTTGAAAGCTTAAGCGGCCAATGTTGGTGGGTTAAACTTACTGAAATATGTATGGGAACACAACACCATGTATAAAAAAATCAGCTATCAAAATGTATATATGTATATGTATTATATGCAACAAAAAAATATAAAAACATAAATAAAAGATTTTGTTTAAATTTTGTTATTGTTTTCAGATATAAAACTTATTAAAATTAAAAAAGGCTGAATTTCTTCTTTTGCATAAAATGCAGTGTTATTTGAAAAAAAGCATTGTCATTTGAAGTATAGTGATGCCATTTTTTATTCTTCAGTATGGCAGTTTTGCACGGCTTAAGCTTTCACTTAAGGTGCCCACACACGATTGATTTGAGCGTGTGATTTGTTCGTGCTCGAATGGGGCTGTGCGCGCACAAATCATAAGAAACTGAAAATTTTCGATTTCTTGTGATTTGTTGGATTGTTAGTGGACTTGTGTGCGAGCATTTTGAAAATTTTAATTTTAGTGCACAGCGAAACCACAAATAAAATTGTGTTGAATTTTCTTTGGTGCCACCCAAAATTAATAAAAACGCACCAAAATTTACAAAAAAGCGCACCACGCACCAACTCAGAAATTTTTCGAATAAAACAATTAAAAAAGCACCCAAAATGGTGCTAAACCAAGTTGACAACGCTGCTGATTGTGACTCCGCTTAAGTTCTATACTACAAACTCACTCGTAAGACGTTAAACCAACAGTAACTTTAGTAGTCGTGTTTGAACACGTTGGTTTAACTTTAATTTTAGGAATTTCAGGTTCGATTACTAAGAAATTTGATAGCACACATATTTGTTAATTTCAGTGTTTGGTGCAAATGGCTTTGCGAAATTGCTAATGCAAAATACTACCGTTTTTTTGTTTTGGAATTTTAAATATTCTTTTAATATTTTCGGAGCTGACAACATTGCCATTATCAGAGTACTTCGAGTAGTCTACGCTTTCTACTTTTTGACGGTGATATCTTCAAATATTTAATCATTAATCTTTAAAGAAATTCATGGAAAACATACATATTTACAATGGCTTTATTCAGCTCGAAAAAGTCGCAATAAATTTGAATTGTGAAACATAAAATTTTATATTCCTAATTTTGTGTGATTAATTAAATAGATGAATTCCACTAATTTTCTACATTTTTTTTTTATTTGAAACGTATCTATTTTGAAAGCGTTTAGTGTAAAAATAAACAAAACAAAAATCGTAATTGCATTTATTTTACTTTATTTCCTAAAAAAAATAAATCGTTCCAACAATATGGGAAAATGATATGTATGTACTTGGAAAAATAAAATTTTGTATTATTGTTTCCTCGCTAATTTATTAGAAACAGCAACAGTAATTTAGCGTTTGTGAAATTGAAACAAATCTCACTGTATTGTTGAATTTACAAACGTCTGCGATAAAAAGATAAACAGAATATTTATTTGAATCTTTAATACTGTTTTTTTTTTTTTTTTTGCAAAAGCACATTTTAAAGCACAACACATATACATACATATGTACAGACATATATGTATGTATATGTTCATACGTACATACATAAGTACATGCATAAATTTATTTTATAATGCAACAAGATAATGAATCATTAGCCAAATTACTTGAAGAAATGACAAAATAGAAATGAAATAGCATTTCGGATAAAGTCGATAAGTGAAATACAAATAGATTTACAGATTTTCGCAAAGGGTGAAAGCGAAATCTAATTTTAAAATACAAAGTACACTATATACATTAGGGAATAATTTCTACCGACTATAACGTGTTCATAGTCAATATTGGCGCAAAAAGCTTCCGAACCAGATCAATTTTTTTAAAACCAAAAAAATCGAAAACCATAAAATACTATCGGCCTCTTGTAAAAGTCATATATCGGTTGTCTCCATAATTCTAATATATTTTTAAATACGAGAAAATCTATCAAGCTCCTATAAATCGTTATATTTTAATTCGAAATCCAAAAAAAAAAAAAAAATAAATAATAAATTTAATTATTTTCGTTCAAAACAAACTTTTTTTCCAAAATTAATTAATTAATTATTTATAAACCAACGAACTGCTAAATTTGACTAAACTAAGTAGTGATCGTAAAACAATAACATATCTTCTTGGTCAATTTGAAAACAAAATACTAATTTCTGATTGGAAAGATACATATCGATGGCTTAATATAGAAAGGTCATATCTCAACAGGAGAAGAAAAAACTAAATAAAATCTGAAAAAATAATAAATTTATTTTTTCTAAAGCAGATTTATATTAAAAAAGCCAACAAATTCAATTTTGTTTTATTTATTATTTATTTATTTTTTTTTAAATGAGTTAGGGCTTTTTTTTAATTACTGAAAATCTGTTATTCGTCAACATAGGAAACTGAATTTTTTAAGGAAGGTGTATTTGAGTAGTGTCTACCAGAAGATGTAAAAAAACCGATTTTGAAAAAAAAAAAACGAGATACGACCTTTCTATATTTAGCCATCGATATACATATAAAACCGTGGAAAAACTTATTGAAATTTTCAAAATGCGTCAAGAGTCAAATTAGAGTTAAATTACAAAGTAGAATACTTTGATGATAACGGACTATGAGTTTGTGTTGATTATTAGTAATTTCCAAACAGTGATGAGGGAATTTCGTACTAACCAGAATTGTTTCAATATGTAGAATAAAAAATGAATTAAAAATTAATTCTCGTATTCTATTTCTGTTGAAAACTGGTAAAATAGTTGATATTCTTCTCAATTAGTATCCACTTTACGAAAATTGTAAAGATGGACAATTGAACGCTGATGAGAGGTGTAGCGGCCTGATACGTTCTGCTAAAAACTGATTGGATTTAAATAATAATATTTTCCAACATAAAAAAACTCTTAGTAATTTTGAATTTTCATTAATTCAATAAAACTGAACTTGAGCCTGATAATATTACTTTTCATATGTACATAACTTCAAAATTTTATATATTGAAATTCGTGTTCACATCAAGAAGCGAAATATTTACAAATAACCAACCTTTAACACAAAATTGATTATCTGAAACTTTTCAGCTTCTTATAGTAAATTTTCAGATTAGCACTTTGTTTAATCTTTGTTTAGTTGCCGGGATTTAAATAAATAAAGAAAAAATGAGTGGTTAGTGGATTGAAAACAATTGTTTTTTGTTCCTAAATACATGCTTACATACGTACATACATATGTATGTAGTATACTCGTATGTATGTACATATGTACATATGCATTTAAAAAATTTATTTTGTATTCTTTAATAAATTTGCTTGATTTCAATTTCTTTTTTAGATAAAAAAATATCGTTAAAAATGGATTGTGGAACATCGATGGTGAAATACATTCTTTTCGTATTCAATACGCTTGTGTCGGTAAGTTTGTATGAATTAAATTATTTTGTTTTTATTAAAATTTCATTTAAAAAAAAGTATTCTAATGTAAAAGTAAGTAAGTCAGCCAGACATAAAAAATTTAAATTCCCTAAAGGATCCAACAATTCAAAATCGGCACAGACAGCTGGTTATTAGATATTTGCAAAAAAATAAAAATTGTATGGAAAAATGAAAGTAGAAGTATGTATCTACGTGTGTATTAGTATTTCAGATTAAAATTCTGAGCGCGTTATCGGTGTGCTGGTTGATGATAGTTTGTTTGAGCACTTCGTTTGCAAGCCGGCTTTAAATTTTTTGTTTTGAAAAATAAGTATTTTATTTGTTTATTTATATTCTTTTATTTTTTTTTTTGCAAAAAATGTTTTCTCTCATTAATGAAACTTGGCAGTTTTTTGCGTTTTTGTGACTAAACAATTCAAAATAAATATTATGAAAACCTTGTGTTTTATGGTTATACGAGTATGTAATTTGATAGATACATTTAAAAAAAATATCATTGTTATTTAAATTTGTATACACTGTGGTCACATACTACATACATATTTATAAATACATAAATATGTACATACATTCGTACATATTTCGTACACTTTTAATTCCATAGCAACAAATTTAATTGATTATTTTTTTTAAATTCTGCTGATTTTTAATTTTTTGTTGGTTTTACAATTTTATGCAGCTGAAACAAAAAAATTAGAAAAACAAAATCAAAACTAATGAATCGTTTAATTCTACATGAAATTTGAAACGAATTCGTTATGAAGAACTCCATTTATTGTTTTTATAAATTCAAATTTCGAACGTGATGATATTGTAGACTTTTAAGATCTTGATATCAATACAGATTTTGTGAATATTTGTTTAGGCAATATGTACAAGCAAATATACATTTACATACATATCATAACATTCATTATTATATGTTTAGTACATAGAAGTCATTGTAAAATATGACGTCTTGCTTTTTGTTATTGTTGCACACAGTTTCTATGGTTATGCACTATTAAAATTAATGCACTCCTGTTCAGTTGATTAGACCCACATAATTTATTATGTTTACCAGCGAACAGTATTTTTCATTAAAATGAATTATGTACACTATTTTATTTTACCTTTTCTTTATATTTATTTGAATGTTTTATTTAAGCACTAGGTCTTTTTGTTTTAATTCGAGTTGTGTAGTTTACGAACGACCTAGTTCAATTGAACGATTCCATCAATTGAACTAAAGAAACTGGTTTGAAGTTTTTACGCTACTCGTTCAAGCGAACTTTGAAAATATGAAGTAAAATCATGCTTGCATATTTTTGCAGAAATTACCATTTTGTCCTCTACTTATTATTTCAGATATAATTGTCAAAAAGTTATTGTAGAAGTTATGATATAATTAAAAGTTTTATTGGTAATGAAGAACAAAACTAATTGTGTAATTAAATTTTGAGTACATATTTTGTTTTTGTATAAATTTTTATGATATTTTAATCAAATATTTTCATGAACGCAAAAAAAAAAATATTTAAATTCTGACATAAACAACTTTTAATAACGTCAACTTGAAATTTTTATTTCATTCCAGTATTTGTTTCCCTTATGAACTGATCCAACAGTGCAGACATATTTCACCATTCATTCATATTTCAATTAAAAACAAAGAGCGATTGAACAAAAAGACTGACCTAGTTCGTTTGGCAAATATAAACTAGAATGACCGAACACTCAAAAGAACTATGTAGAACAAGTCTAGTTTTAAAATATATATACATATGTATGTATATGTATACCTAAGGGTAAACATCTGAGCATGGACAACATCTGAGCATCGAATGAGACCGATCCCATGCCCCAAAAGTGTTCCCTCCCAGAGATATGCGCGTTTTATGAAAGTGATAGTACACCAAAGATACACGTATTTAAATTGTTAAAATGGCTCTCCTGAACAAAACCGGTTTTTACGCTTAGGTCCCTTTCTATCGCTCCTTTATTGCAACGTAGTCATATCTCAAAAAACAAAATTTTTTAGTTACGGATGAAAAAGAGTTTCTCAATACCTTTTTTATTTGTAAAAAAAATTTCATAAACATATCTCTATCTAAACCGAAGTTATAACCACTTACATACATGCTCAAGCCGTCCATATAAATGCTTACGTTTTGAAGACTTGAAATGCATTTTGCCACTTTTAAGTTTTATATAAATATACTAGATGATTGTGCCGGCTTCGCTCGGAAGCTATTTTCTTATATGAGGGAAACATTATCCCCACTCAACAACATAAATAACTTTGTTCTACTTGAAATACGAACGATGATTGCACGATCTTTCTGTCAATATGATGCGACGCTTCTCGTAAATGAGGCGGACATAGCGCCATCAGTCATTCAACAACAAAAATAATTTTGTTCTGTTTGAAATACGAATTGGGTTAATAGTTTAGTAAATACAGGAATTGCCCCGTCCCTCCCCTCCTCGTGCCCCTAGCGGTTTAAAATATACCTTAAAACTTAATCTCACACCTACCAAATATGCGGTCGAGCCGTTTCGGAGGAGTTCGATAACAAACATCGTAACACGAGATTTTTATATATTAAAAAATGTTATACATATACATATGTATAACATATATACATACATACATACATATATTGTACGGAGGTTGTCGGTTCGATTCAGGCCATATATTCTGGGTGTTGTTTTTATAGACAAGCTAATCGCTTTGCGGGTTGTATTATTTTTTTAAATGGTCTTAAATTATGTTATATACGTGGTATACATAGTTGGAGGCATTTTTGAAGGAGATAGGATATTATTTGCTAAGGTCCGAAGATATATCACAGACGCCTTAGCCTGATTTAAACGTCAGTTCACAGCAAGAACGAAAAGAAAAGAGTTGGGAGTAGTTTGTTATATCAAAATAATGCTAAAAAATAAAGAGAAATTTTTTGCTCAAATTAATTAGATCTCAAGCAATAACGAAAAACTTAGAATTAACTCAACGGAATTGGTTGAAAATAATTAAAAAAAGACATGTGGCACTCGGGGACTGCAGCGGTAAAGCTATTGCATAGCATTTTCTATCAACTTATGCAATTATATTATTACGTTTTGTTTAATAACTCCGTTGTTATTCTAACAATGATGAATAACAATGAAATCAAAATCAATAACATACTTCAGGGGTTAACATACATTGGGCTATTTAAATACTTAAAAAAACAAAAGACTTAAGAAACAAACTTAGTGGAAGGTTTTTTCATTTCAAAAACAAAAGACTTAAGAAACAAACTTAGTGGCAGGTTTTTTCATTTCAAAAGCAAAAGACTTAAGAAACAAACTTAGTGGCAGGTTTTTTCATTTAAAAACAAAAAACTTAAGAAACAAACTTAGTAGCAGGTTTTTTCATTTCAAAAACAAAAGACTTAAGAAACAAACTTAGTGGCAGGTTTTTTTATTTCAAAAACTAAAGACTTAAGAAACAAACGCTTCAAAATTTCTTGATTCGGTCGCCTCAAAGCCCGCGATAGAAGCTATGCAATAGCTTAAAAATATACGATTGTTTATTAAATATTTAATTAAAATACTAAAAAAAATATCAATTAATTTCCTTGAAACAATTTCGGAATCTCAGTAGAACTGCACAAATCCAAAATATTCTTACTAAATAAAGTAAAAAACAATTGTCATGTTGAAATGATAAATGTTGCCCTTTTTTCAATTCTATTGACAGCATTGTTTTTAAATCATTTAAATCATTTAAATTGTTGATTCAATTAAAATATTAATTGAAAATTGTTTTTAAACTTCCCGCTATAAAAAATAGGATGTTTCTGATTTTACTTAAATTTTCGAAAATCGGATTGTCATCAGTTCTCAACGTTTTGAAGGCTTGGAAATCTATTCTGAATTCTTTTATGATGATGTCTGTGTGTATGTTTGTTCTGTGTAACTTCTAATAACTTAAGAATGTACCGATCGCAAACGAATTTGTGACATTTTAAAGGAATTAACCGCAGAGTTAGATTTCGAGAATTTTCAAAAATAAAGTTTTCGCGAAAATTTAATAGTTTCTAAACTACTGGACCGATCAAAACCAAAATATAATCAACTATTAAATAAAAACAAAAACAGCATCAACTACCAAAAGTTTAATTTAGATCGATCAATTCGTTCGACAGATATCGTTGACCAATAATTTCGAACAAAGCGCTTTATATTCATGACTCCAAAAGCGTTTTTCAAATTGAATTTAAAAATTCATTCATCGTTTTGGGTTTGAAAAAACGGTAATGTTACTTAAGAGATATTGGGTGTCAAAAAATTTCGAATCTTTTTTTAATTAGTGCAAAACTTAGGGATAAATTGGTTTAAAATATTCGATTATATTTTTTTTAACTTAAACGATAGTGTCGCATGCCGCAGGGATAACCCACAAGTTCAATCGTATTTCACATTTTTAAAACAATTTAATTCAAACAAATTAAACAAAAAATTTTTCTGTACACGAAAACTACAATTTCAATTACTTTTGTTGTAGATGTTCAACCTGCGACGATAATTGTGCTATATTTAATTAAGTAAATTTAAATTTTCATTTAGTCAAAATTTTTCAAAATTTTTATAATAATTTGTACTTGATAACATGATTAACTATTTTACCTGCTATGTCAAAGATTTTCGACACGGTAGTGAATAATCAAATTGTATCTCATACTAGATTGCTTCTCAATCCGAACCAATACGGTTTTTGCCGAAATCATAACACGACATCGCTATTACTCTCGCTTACTGACTCTATTAGGCGGAAGCTGGACGAGCACTCTGGATGCATAATGGTGTCTTAGATCTTACCATTTTTGTCTTGTTAAGAAACTTCATTGCAAATTTAATTTCTCAAGATCAAGATGCAGGCAGTTTATACTATGTTCACACGGACAGAAATTATAGAGGTTCGCGCTCTCATTCTTGGTTCGCGGGCCAACCTTGATTGAACCTACATGTTTCGTCATACAAAATTTTGAGAGCGAACCTAAATGTTTAATTTTGAACCTTGTTACGAACCCGTATAATTTACTATCATTTCTAATTTTGATAACAAATTATCGCTTGTTTATCTGAACTAGTGCTGGCAAATTCTACTACTTTTCATTACTCAATAATATTCGATACTTTTCATTTGGGTACTCAATACTACTCGATACTTTTAACGGAATTTTTGAATTTGTAACGCATAGTTTTTATCTGCATATTGAAGTAGTTTCTTCAGAAATTAAAAATAGATCTACAACTATTATTGGTTTTGTATGTCTTTATTATTAAATCAAAAATAAATGTAAAGCTAACTTTTAATTCAACGTTAACAACCTAAGAAATAATTTAATTGTTATCAAAAAAAATTTAGTTACGCATATAAGGGTTCATTGGAAAATTAATGTTTTGATTTGTTTAAAGATTTGAAATTATTTACAAATGCATGAACATACATATGTGCCTGCATGTGTAATACATTGTGTATGTATGTAAAAATTAAAATATAATATTTATATGTATGTATATATACATATTTAACTAATATACATTTTTAAGTACATTTAAAATGTAATTTATCACATGTGGTTGTTCTATTTTATTGACAGCTTTACTCGTATTTCGGCGGTTGGTTTAATTTTATACAGTGATGTATTTTTATACACTATTTTAGCCACTCAACTGCTTAAAAATACAACTCTGAAAGTATCGAGTAACTACTTTTGAGTATTGAGTATCCAAAAAAAGGGCAAATACTCGATACTCGGTACCCACTACTCAATACTTTGCCAGCACTAATCTGAACTAGTTTATTTTAACAAAGAAAAACAATTGATAAGTGCTAAAATTTAATAAAAACATTGAACAAATATAAAGCAGATATTTATATTTATGTATATATTAAATAAAATGAAAAAGCAATAAATAGTCAACCGTATTTTAAACAGTAAAAGAATGTCGAAGTACGAACCAAATTAGAATATGTCGTGAGAACACATGGGTTCGCCATCGAGATTCACGGAGCGAACCTCAGTGTTTCAGTTCGTCGTGTGAACATAGTATTAATACACTCTTATTTGTCTGAAAGATCTCAGTTTGTCTCAATTGGCAATGTCAAGTGCCCCAAGGCTCTGTGTTGAGACCAATGCTTTTCTTTCCAATTATACTTAAATGATTGCTTATTTCACATCAGTAGTGAGTTCTGTGAAATGTTTGTATTTGCTGCGATATTATGCTTTTATATAATATAAACAACGTGCGTTGTAATGGATTGCAAATGCTTCTGAATGACCAATTGGACATGGCATCAAAGTGGATGTGTCACAACCAGCTTGAAATTAATCCTGACAAAACCAGGGCAATGTCTTTTGGGAGCATGTGCTCCTCCTACGTTCAACCATGTTTGTATATAAGTAGGTGGAAAGATTATTCAATATGTAAATGAACTCAAATGTCTTGGTGTTACCATTGACTCCAGTCTTAAGTTTTATAACCACATTAACTCTGACTCTAAAAAAAAATATGTTTCATCTTGAGGAGATTATACTCCTTCTTAAAGTCATACACCCCTTATCATGTTAGAAAACAACTAGCGAAATCATTATTAATGTCACAACTCAATTACTGTCTTGAAGTCTACACAGGAATTATAGTGAGTAATTTTCATCGCATTGAAGTTATAGTAAGGAAAATTATTAGGTACGTTTATAATGTTCGGTTGCGAGAGCACGATCTACTGTCTCGCGTAGTTCCTGACTTATTAAATTACGGCTCCTACTTACTTTCTACCATGTGATGAAAAGTAGTCAACCCCATCCTCTTGCGGCTAGTTTTTCATTTATAAATTCAACCCGTAATACTCAAATTTATATACCTCTTATACATTTGTCTATCTTCGAGCGTTCATTTCTTATAAGAATTTGTCGTGTTTGGAATATGTTACCTTCTGATTTAAAAAAGTTTTCTTATTACGCCCGCTTTCACGATGTTCGATTAAAAAATAATCAACACTTTAACCGAAAGTCTGGCTAAATTGTATTACACAATATATGATTAACTCTTAACTGACAGAATTTAACAGAAAAGTTGATGTTAAATTTAACTGAAAGAAATTTGCCGGTTAGCACTCTAATCGGAGGAAAATAAAACAAAATGTATATAGATACAAATCGATATTTATATGTTTGTAATATTTTTAAATTAAAAATTTCTATTCACAAAAAAAAGAAAGAAACTGCAATAAGTTTAGCTAAAATCTGGGCATCTGATAATTTCGTAAAACGCAACATGGCACATCGAGACTGTATGGGTTCGATGGTTTTTTCACTTGTATTACAAGCTAATGCAAAACGTGTGGTCTTACTATAAATTTTTATAATACACCTCAGTGCTTGCTGTGCACCCTCAGTCATACTGTCAGCTTCATCTAGTACAACAATGTTATGATGTCCACGGGAGAGAGTGACTTTTTGTTAAGCAAACATTTTAATTTTATTCCACACTACGTCCAAACCACGTTCATTTGAGGAATTTAATTCCAATACTACTTCCTTATAGCTGTCACCAAGTTATATTCTAGTACCAAGTAATATTCAATGAATAGTCGTTGGTTTGCTCACACCAGTTGGACCCTATACCATACCAAAAAAAAATCAGCTTTTGCTTATTTTTTATTCATCATTTTACTTACCGCTATAATAATGTTAGGAGCGTAGCAAGTTCGGACAAACTAGCTACAGTATCTCCATTGCCTACAATTTCATCAAATTTTGCCGGTCATACTTTATCATAGATAAAAGTATTGGACGTTAAATACGATTATGTACATATATTTACATCATCTTACCATGGCAAATTCCGTCTCTTGATTTATTTCCTATCCTCTGGACACATCCAAACTAGATTCCTTCAAATATGTATGTCCCAAATACGTCGTCGCCGGAGAACATACTACAAACAAACAATTTATATTAATGCTTTATATACATGTACATATGTATTTATGTACAAATAACAATATTTTAATTAATACTTACCTGAATTTTACTATTATTACAAAGTTTTGTTTCTCAAATTTGCAAGAACTGTCTTTTTAATTCATTTTTTATGTAAACAAACCGATAGTATTGCCACATTTTTATTAAATTCTTTTGTTACTTAACCGAAAGATGGTGAAACGAAAATACGTAACCGTAGATTAAATAGTGCCCGTTAGCCTAACCAGCAATTAGTTAATTTTTTGTTAACAGACATTTTACCGAACATTGTGAAATCAAGCGTTATTCTTATTCTACATATAGAAAAAGAGTTGTTGAGTTTTTTATAGATCAACCGAAATTATCTAACGTTTTACTGCCTTTTTTGTGTAGTTTATGTCACTGGTCATGGAGAAATAGTAATATGCTTTAAAATATGCTTTATTTGCATAATTATCTTTGGTACTACTTGTATATGTGGCTGATCGCATTGGAATATATGTAGATGCAGCTTTTCTTATCGGCGTATCAAATACATACTTTTAAAATAAAGTTCAAGTTTTGGAATATATTATCAAAGAAAAAAATATTTGAAAATATTCTTGATATGTAAATGTGTATCTGTGTTTTCAAATTTAATGAAATAATTTATAACATGATGTTGTAAAACTTTTATTCTTGTTAAATAATTTATAATTTTAAAAGAAGCAACCTAGTAAACATTAACCAGTTTTTTAACCAAGTTTATATGTATGAAAGTATTTCTACATATGTATGCGTATCAGCTTCAAATATACATACATACATATAAACATTTGTGAAACCCGGTATAAATTTAAAACAAATTGTTTGAACCTACAACAATTAACACGTTCATGTTTCATGAGTCTTTCTCCCTCGAATACAAATTGTATATTTCGATACAATGTATGTCGGGTTATAATGTTTTAGGTTTAAACTGGTTTTTATAAATTGCTTGAAATTATTTTTTATTGTTTGATGTTGAGTAAATAACAGACAAGTTTTTTGATTTAACATTTTGTTGTTTTATCAACAAAAAGCACGAAAATCTTTTGTTTAAAAAGGGAAAATAAAACATAAAGTAAAGTATAAAAATAGAAATCACTTCGTCTGCTGCAATTAATTCTAATGCACAACATTCTAAGCATTGTTTCCTTTTATTTGTAAATCATTGTAAATTTGTTTCTAAAAAAAAAAACAAACAAACTTTACGACAAAATTATCTGGCAACTGTTTTCTCTTTTCTATAAAGTTTGCTGCAATATTAACAAAAAAAAAATTAAGATGGATTTGATTTTAAAAAAATATTAGTATGAACATTTTGTTTTAAAATCTATAAAAATAATATGAAAGACCATTTTTGTTATATACTTTATGTCCACATTATTCAACCGATTTTAACAAAACGTAGACCAAATAAAAAATATTTATTCATAGAAGTGAATAAGGTATTGTAGATTAAAATCGGGTCAGTATTTTCTCAGAGCTATAAGAGTTAAAATTTTCTAATAATACATGCACACGTATTAGTCAAGCATGTAAACCAGCTAAGGCCAAATGGGCACTAAAGTACCGAACAAATTTCAGCTTCTTATATGTATACAACCGAATGAAAGAAAGGTAATGATTAAATACTTATGGTTGTTGTATGATTTTTATTAAGAATGTTTTTATGGCGTTTGAATAATGTCTAGAATATAGTCGATTATGTCGCCCGTTGGTTACGTCATATTTTGTTATGCACCTTATGGGCACACCAATCAACCGATTTAGACAAAACTTAAAAATAATTATTCACAGAAGTGATCGTGATATTTTGCGTTATTCTGGGGTCAATATTTTGGGATCTATAAGCTTTTAAAGTTTTTAGTAAATACATACACACGTATTACTCATGCATGTATGTAATTTAAAAAAAAAAATAAGTAAGAGTTCTATATTTGGCTGTGCCGGATCTTAAATACCCTTCAAAAAGCCGTAAATGTATAATTCATTGGTTCGTGCGTTGAATTATAAGCGAAGGATTATTCCATATCCAACACTGGGTCACCTCATGTATTTATAAATTTATTTCTGAAAGGGTTATATATATATATCTTCATTTATTTGTATATATAATTCAATATCAGAAACAATATTTTATTTTTGCCGATTTTCAATACAAATCATCTTAAGAAAAACCCTTACATTTCAGTCCAAGACCCAAGTCTGTAGCTCTTCCAGTGTCTTCGGAAAATCGATTTCACGTACAGGCAGACGGACAGACGGATAGACGGACATGGCTCATTCAACTTCCCTATCTATAAGGATTCAGAATATACATATATACTATATGGACCTCATATAAACATTTTGAAAATTACAGACGTAGTGACAAACCTATAAATATCCTTACCATTTTTGGTGAAGGGTATAAAAACAAAGTAAGCATGCAAGTGGTTTCCGTCAACTTTTATGGCAAAAAAAGTAAAAACTTCAATTCTATCACATGCAATGATAGAAACATCTAGAATACGGTCTATTGTGTCGGCAATAAAAATGCGTAGCAAGCCAATTAACAAATTGACGCAGGGCAGAGAAAATCACAAATAACAACTGGCAGTTAGAGCATTTAAAATTAGAAAAATGGAAAAATTCTACTAAATATTTTATTGGAATAGTGCACAGTACTTTTGCAATGCAAATTGTACAGAAAAATGTACAATTTTACTAAATTTATCATCCCTAATCTACTTTTGGTTATAATTTTAATAATAAAATAATGCTGCTATTGCTCTCGTTTAAATATAAACAGAATACTGGTAAATAAAATAAATAAAAAAAAAAAACTGGTAAAATTAATGACTAAACTTTTTTCTTAATATTTTTAAATTGTTTCAAACGTGAAAAAGCTTTTAATATTAAACAACAAAGAGAAAGGTTAGCACTAAACGTAATTAAATCAATGTCTTTTTGTGATTGTGTTTCTTCTTATATTTATGTAAATATGTAAATATATGTATGTACATAAGTATATTCTTTAGAGATGAAGTCGCGATAAAATCAGCCGTTTATTTTGAAAGTGGCCTAAGTCACTTTTTTTATTGCAATTTTTTTTACAAATGAAAAGATACCGTTCAATTGTATTTAGTGATGCCATTAACTCGATTTTTTTTAAAAAAGTGACTTATGCCACTTTCAAAATAAACGGCTCAAATGATGGTTTACTTCTAGTTGATATCACAACTCATCATAATAATATTCAAACCGATTCTTAGGAAGAAAACTACAAAATAAAATGAAATTTTGTATCATATGAAAAATGTAACAAGTAAATTAAAAGGAAGTAATTAATTAAATAAGTTAAATTTCAGAATTTGAAAAGCTAAGGTTGTATTTGTACTCCCCGCAAATGCAGTTATATTTGCTTGACTACATTTAACTAATTACCATTCTATTTACTTCCGGCCAAAAAATATGTAGATAAAAAATTTTCATTATATAAAATAAAAAAATTAAATTAAGTTTAAATTCATAACAATTGAAGTTAGGAATCATTAGACGAAATATATAGTTTCTAATCCAAAAATATTGAATTATTCGTACTTCGTTAGTTCAATTTAATTTTTTAATTAATTTATTCTAAGAAAGGAATCGCACGGACAAATACATGAATGAATCAGGTTCGGGCTGAATTCCACATGCTCCTAATATCACAGCTATGCTTTTACATCATGTGAACGTAGAAAAGTTGTGTAGTTAAACTTCGTACAATAAATGAACGCTTTGAAGGAAAGTTTTCGGAATTTACCTTAACTTTTGTTTGCTTAGAATCATTTAAACCAGTGAGCTGCAACAAGTATGATCGAGCCTACTTATTCCCTAACGTTGAATTTTAAGAACAGCACAAACAAGTGTTATTCAATTTTATACTTGTTCCCTTTTTATGGACAAGCAGAAAATTCATCAACAATTGTAGATCATTTCGATCATTTGTTGCGAATGTGCATGATCTGATTGCATGATACAATGAATATAAGGTATATGCAGAAATACAAAAAACACCAACTCTATGTACGTATTTTGTTGATCGAAAATTTGATTTCGGAAGTCAAAAGTATAAATATGTATGTGTGCATGTTTCAAAGTGTGACAAAAATATAAATAAAAATAATTTATTCAAATACGAGTACAAAATTACTTTAACAAATGAATAAAACACTTGTTCCGCTAAAAACACGTTGCTTCGATGCAAAATGAGTTTCATACACTTAACGATACAGTCAGAACATTCATGTTTGCACAAAACAACAAGTGAATAAAACTGAATGTTTGAAACGAACGGTTGCGTAAACAAGTGTTTTTTGCTTTTGACCAAAAATGATTAGATCATAAAAATCAATGTGAATAATCAAGTATTCCCGAAAATTAATCACTTGCTGCAGCTCACTGATTCAGACGTTTCGACTTTCTCTTGCCTATTTATTTGTGTTAATCTCAAACACTACTCTCTCTCATACCGCGGCACTCATTAAAAATTCTTCATAACTTTCCACATGCATTTTCTTAAGCTGGAGGTCCATACCACGCGTTCCACGCGTTTACGCGTCGTACGCGACTGTCAAAAAAGTAAAATCAGTGTAATTGTATGTGACAAGTTACACAGCACAACGCGTAGAACGCTTAAACGCGTACGACGCTTAAGTAGGTTTACTTTCTACTTTTGTTCGTGTCGCTCGGGCCATGATAAAATGACAGCTCTTTTGGATAGCCAAGGACGACAAATTATATTATACTTTCAATGTTATCGATAAATATGTTTGTTTCGTGGATTAATTTCTTCTATTTTTTGTACAAATAATAATTTTTTTTTATGAAAATATTTACACCACAGCTGATTATATGAAGCGTGAAACGCGTCAAACGCGCAACGCGTAAAACGCGTGGTATGGACCTCCAGCCATAGACTCACAATCAAGCGTGATAACAAAAATTACACGATCGCTTCTCATCTATAATTTAGGTTTATGACTTTTTGAATCTTTTATTCCCATTCTCTGATTTTCACTTTGTTCATTAATTTTGCATATCAAATTTGTGAAACTTTTATGAAGTCATCACATATTGTTATTAATTTATTTTTTTTTGTTTACAAAAAAAAAAAAAAATAAAAGTTCTAATAACTTTTTTGCTTTACCAATTTACTTGTTCAAATTAATGACCAACTAAATTGTATTTTTCTAACATGCGATATATGTATGTACATACATAAGTACGTGCTTCATAAGGCTCTGTTTTCTTTGCAATTTTTCATGATGCTTTAATTTGTGTACGCTGAGTAATTACAATTTCCGGCGGAACGTCGTTTTTCAAGTCTCTTATAGGAATATTTCTCAGCTTAGTAACAAATAAGGGGAAGGAGCGTTTTAAAAAAAAAAAATATATGTACATACATACTTAAGCAGTTATGCAATGGGAATGATCGATTTAAAAACGATCGTTTTTACCTCTTACGAGTATTGATTAGGAGAATCATTTTGGAGACAAACTTATGCTACATTATGGTTTTTAATAATCAAACCAGAAGATAAATTACAAACAATCGGGCAAGTAACACTTTCCGATCGGTATAGTTTCAATTCCGTAATTGTATTCCGATCGTTTTTGATTTAAAATCTTCAGCTCCCGATTATTTTGTATTTCGATTTTATAGTGATAGAAAGGGTGTTAAATATTTGTTATGTATTGGAAATTTTGCACTGAAAATTGTGTAAAAAACGTTACAAATGGGATATAAAATGGCCGCGTGAGTCAATTCTATTTTGAATTTTAAAAGTAGTT
Organism: Lypha dubia; assembly: GCA_947311025.1. Classification (NCBI taxonomy): domain Eukaryota; kingdom Metazoa; phylum Arthropoda; class Insecta; order Diptera; family Tachinidae; genus Lypha; species Lypha dubia. Next base: position 57,991,262 of record OX371264.1, read on the forward strand.
TGATAACAAACAAAATTTTCGATTTCTAAAGACTCAACTTTCTTAATTGAGTTCTGTGACTGGTGATTATTTTATATTAAAATTTAAAGTAAAGTTTTTGCTACTAATTGCAAAGTTTAGGGAGTTTTTAAGTTCTCTTAACTAATATTTTGGTCAGCGCCAATATAATCTTCTTTTGTAAGCGGTGTAATTAAAAATACATTAAAAAAAACAGAAACTGTGGACATCGGAAATACATATTTTCTTGTAGAATTTACATTCGTGAATTTTTTTGTCAAGATGAATCTGACGATGACAAAAAAACTATCAACACTAATGCAGTCACTATTACTATAAGAGAATTACCCAAAACCTTTAAAAGCTGGGAAAAATTGTAACAGGACATTTTCACGAAATTGGTTTTCTAAAAGATTATTTAAGAAAATATGTATCTTTATATTACACATATTTGAATTGAATTGTTTTCCTGTAATTTTTCTTTCAAAAATCTTTATGTTACTGATGCTATTTTTTTTAATAATAAAATGTTTACAATAATTCATATTTCTTGAATGAATTATATCATATATTAATTCAAAATTCACCGATTAAATGAAAACGGCGAATAATTAATCGAATGATGAACCGATTAAAACTGAAAGTCGATTTATTAAGTAGCCTTGTTTAATATCACGTGATTTACTATTTTATTATGGGGTAAAACTTTGTTTTCATGAACAAACGCAATAAATAAAACAAATAATAAATAAACCGTATTTGCAGGGAGCAGTAAAACTCCAAAAAATATTCCTAAATATAAATCAATTGGACACTCAAATATACAATAATGCACAGACGTGCAAAATGTGTAAATTTTAAATTACATTTGCATTTTAATTGTTTTCCGTTATACTTTTGTTTTATGCAAATTACACGTGCCAATTAGGGAGATGGTCACATGAATAGAAGAAATCATGTGGTGTCTATAAAAAAGTGGACATAGTCACGATTAAATATTAATTAGAGGTACATACTGCTAAACAATAAAATAAAGTTCTTTTAATTTTCCATTTACCCGATTACAGTAAACCGAATGGTATGTGCGACAGTGAGCTGCAACAAGTATGATCGTGCCTACTTATTCCCTAACGTTGAATTTTAAGAACAGCACAAACAAGTTTTATTCAATTTTATACTTGTTCGCTTTTTATGCACATGCAGAAAATTCATCAACAAGTGTAAATCATTTCGATCATTTGTTGCGAATGTACATGATCTGATTGCATGATACAATGAATATAAGGTATATGCAGAAATACAACAAACACCAACTCTATGTACGTATTTTGTTGGTAGAAAATTTGATTTCGGAAGTCAAAAGTATAAATATGTATGTGTGCATGTTTCAAACTGTGACAAAAATATTTATTTATTTATTTCCAATATATTTTATAAATCAATTTATAAAATATATATAAAAGGCGCCGGTAGCTAGACCATATGCGCGCATATTACTTCATTATACATAGTAATTAATGCAATCTTAAATGTTAATCTTATATAAACATAATATAATGAACAATAAATTAAAAAAAAAAAAATAAAAAAAATTTATTTACAAAAGAAAGAATATATATGTACATAATTATATACATATATACAAAAATTAGAGTTTCCATAATCTCAAGAAGAATATATACATTTTAACCTAAATATTTTGGATTACGTGATGCTGTAGACATCTGTTTATTTTTCCTATGTTGTCATATCTTCTACAATCGAGTATTTCCTCCAGTGAGCAATCAATTTTGGATATCGGGCAGGTAGTCAGGATATGAGTTACGGGAAGGATTACATCACAGATTGTACATTTTGCTGGATCAGTTTTCTCAAAGTAGTGTCTGGAGTTAAAGATGCACTTACCCACTCTTAGGCGGGCCAGTGTGATACACTGTGATCTTGTCAAATTTTTGTTATATTTCGATCTATTGGTGAATGGATTTTGTTGTTGTTGAAGCATTTTGAATGGATTTTTCATTACTTTTGGGAAACATGGAATTTCTGTTACTTGGTGTAATTCCAAGGCGTTTTTGGCACATCGATCAGCACTTTCGTTTCCCTGAATTCCAATGTGGGATGGAATCCAAAGTAAGAGAATCTGTTGTAATTCATCAATGTGACAAAAATATAAATAAAAATTATTTATTCAAATACGAGTACAAAATTACTTTAACGAATGAATAAAACACTTGTTCCGCTAACAACACATTGGGTACGATTCAAAATGAGTTTCATACACTTAACGACACAGTCAGAACATTCATGTTTGCACAAAACAACAAGTAAATAAAACTGAATGTTTAAAACGAACGGTTGCCAAAACAAGTGTTTTTTGCTTTTGAGCAAAAACGATTAGACCATAAAAATCAATGTGCATAATTAAGTATGCCCGAAAATTTACCACTTTTTACTGATGTCTTCATGATTCAAGGTAGTGCTTAAAATACATATTTCAACAATTTCGCTGTGTGAGATCTTGATCAATTTCTTATAATAATAGGCCTGTTCGGAAATGCATCACTTCACCGGATCTGATGCGCATGTGTGATTAGTTTGCTCAGCTAATACAAAACAGCATATGCAGTGTTACCAGCCATTGATTTTCAGAACGTAAAACGCATCAGATGCGGCGCAGTGATGCATTTCCGAACAGGCTCCTTCATTTTAAATTCGAAATGACAAAATCAGAGAGAACAACTTAAAATATAAAAAAAAAATCCTATCGCGGTGGTTATATCACACTCAAAATGAAATTTTAGCAATAGTGTTATATTTACAACCCCTCTAAAGAGAACAAAATGGGTCACAAAAAAAAAAAAATCAAATGACTATTTCCCAAGGACTAGCAACTGGCCCTTGGATGTTTATATGAGACGTTTCCTTCGCTCGTTTATGACGTTCTTGTTGGAGGGAGCCAATTGACATAATTTAGCTATAGCGTCATAGGTACTGTACCTCTCCTAAGTTGATTTATTTAAAAAGACTTAAATTGCTGTGTTGTATAGACATTTTTTGATTTGGAAAAATATGCTTAACCTGTTTGTTTAAATTACATAAGTGCTGATGTGTTCTTTTTTCATCTTTCACGATTTGGGAATACAAGTATTTTGTACCGCTCCTATTTTCACCGGTCAAGAAATTTATTACATTTTAATTGGGGACAAGGTAGGTGGTTCTCCAAAAGCGCGCATAATTAATTTAATTGAGAATACTAACAAAGACCTACATTCGTTGTAGTGAAACAGAACCGCGTCTGAGGTGGCAGTCAAACCCATAGTCCTTACTACGTATTAGCCTACTACTTCATCACCCAATTACGGCACACAATTCCAAAATAATCGTGAGTGAAAAGTTACTCACGACCACATTTCTAGCAACGAAATTAATCATGAGTCAGTTTCGCTTTAATTTCATTGTCATACAATTCATACATAAATTTTTTTTTTTTTTGCCTTGTCGAGTGCATTCATCTTAAAGCAACACATTTATTTATTTGTTCTTATGTTAAAGTACTTTGAAAAATTATATTCATACATTTTAAATTATACCAGACGTATTAAAAAGCTGTTTATTGTGATAACATTTTAAATAACTCGGAAAAAAAATTCATTATTTATTAACGAGTATATTTATAAGTCTAGAGTCTTTAGTTGAATTCCAAATATTTATCACATATTTCCGGTTACCAGGAAATATAAAAAAAAAAACATATTCACTGTGACATACCAATATGTTGCCAATCGAATTGTGGCAGTTGCATAAAATTCTAGTGCTGCAACTACATTTTTCATGTAGTACTACTGTACTTTTAATTATTACCATTAAACAATAGCAGATAAAATTGGTTAAAACCATGGAACTTTTAAATGGAAGCTAATCAGCCACTTCCCTAATAATAGGATCACAGTGATGTTGACTACCCTACTATAGAGAGAAAAATAATACGTTATAATTGCAAAGTAGAATACTTTGAGTATAACGGACTTTGAGTATAACGGACTTTGAGTATTTGTTTAATATTAGTAGTGAGCAAACAGATATGGGGAATTTTGTATTCACCAAGAATTGTTTTCAATGTGTAAAAATGGAATAAAAAGGAATTATAACAATTCTCGTATTCTATTTCTGTTGCAAACTTGGTTAAATAGTTTATATTCTTTCCCAATTAGTATCTACTTTACATACAAGTACGTTGTAAAAATGGACAAATGAACGCTGATGAGAGGTATAGCGCCCTTAAAATCAGTATACTGATACGTTCTGCTAAACTGATTGGATAAACTAATGTTTTTCAAAAATAAAAACTCTTAGCAATTTGAGTTTTCAATAAAAGCTAAGCCTAGTAATAAAAATTTCTCATTTATTTAAAAATGTATATATGTTTTTTTTTTATTGAGAAATTATTTTTAATCATCTCTTCAACGTTTCGAAATCTATTCGATTTAGGTCGCTAATGACAGCACAAGACAGTGATTTTCGTTACGTTTCAGCCGAAATATTTATTATCAAATCTTTTATTTGCGAAATCTTCGCCAAGGCGATATTATTATCGAATGTCGTAGTCCAGCGGACAGTATAAGTACTCGTACGTACATACCATGTATGAATGCATTCAATTAAATAACGAACATTCGCATATTGGAATGCACTTTATTAATAAATGATTGAATAAATGCATCATTATACTGCTTTTCATTATTTGCGATACGACTAAATCTGAATTAATTTATAAGTGCTTGTGAAAAGAATTAGGTTAGATTTCCTTATAATATGTACAATCAAAAAACAACAACTACGAGGAGGGTTACTTTCCAAAACAAAATATGGAAAAAAGAAAACATATAAGTAAATTTATTTATTAATATAATTTCATATCGTAGTGCTACATCTGTCTTACATCATCTTAAAGCTCGTATATTATTAAGAAAATATTCGAAAATAATTGCATAAACATTTTTACAGTTTATTTTTTCAAGTTTTTGAAACTTTTTGTATTTTACAAATAAATCAGATTTAATAATAAGTTAAACTTAAAAAACAAAAAACATTTCGATACAAATGTCGTATTTAGCGTATGTTGTAAAGTTTTTGGCATATTACAGAAAATAAAAGCCGACACTCGTATAAAAGCAATTGCTTAAATTGAAGTAAATAATAATTCTTGCTGAACCCCACGCAATCGCGTATAAAATATTTGAACTCAACTTACTTGTCTGCCACTTGTTGTTGTGTGTATTTATGCGTATGTATTTATGTAGTGATGATTGCACTACACTCTCCAACATGGGGTGTGGCAATTTGCAAACTTTATTTTTTAAATTAAAACTAAAAAAAAGAAAATTTACAACTAAAAGCCTAAATAATGTTAACACTTTTAACTTGAGATATAAAAATTGCTCAAATTCACATTATGACCTCTTGTCATGATAATTAAATTAAATATTTTTCTAAAATAATTTTTTTTTTGTATTATAACTGTCTTGGGACTAAATGGTGTCATTTCGTATTCACTTTGCATCCATTTATGACAACATAAAGATATTTTAGGAATTGAAAATAAAAAAAAAACAAAAATAGGAAACGAAATCCAGAAGTTCTTGAAATTTAAATTAACAAGCGCTTCACATAAAATGAGCACATACCCAACAAACATTAGGGAAAGCATGTGACACAGCACTCAATTTAGAAAACGAAAAACGAAAATTTTGTTTGTAATCAAATCACGTTTAAAATTCAAAATGGAATTCACAATCAGGGTTTAAAAAAAAATAATATATTAACTAAAAATTCATCCCATATTTCATAATTCAAATATTCTTTCAAAAAATATGCCGCTATAAAAAATACCGCACAAAAAATGTATGCAATTCCAACCACACACAACTTCGACTATTATGACAAAAATGGCGATCTTAAAATAAGTAATATTTAAAAATTTTCTCTTTGCATCAACAACTAGCAATTACTGAAAATATTCTTCGATTCAAGAAAAAAATATTTCTGAACGCAAAAATAAAATATGTCTTGAAAAAAAGCAGATTCCAAGAATTTTTAGCCGTTTAAACAAAACAAGAATTTTGAAAATCGATTTAAAAATGGACCATCTATCCCTTTCTCTTTGTTAAATTTTAAGCTAATTCTTTCAATAAACAAAACTGTTAATAATATTGTTGTTTTTAAGAAATTAATTCTAGACAGGCTTCCAAGGTCATGTAAAAAAATTTAAATGCAGTTAATGTTATTATTACGAATAAACGTAATTATTGTTTGAACTATAATAATGTATATATATATGAGAAATTATTATTATTAGGCTTAAGTTCAGTTTTATTGAATTAATGAAAATTCAAATTACTATGATCTAATTTTGAAAAACATTAGCATGTGTAAGCAGATTATCAAAACGTATCAGTATACCGATTTGATGGCGCTACACCTCTCATCAGCGTTCATTTGTCCATTTTTACAACTTATGTAAAGTGAATACTAATTGGGAAAGAATATCAAATATTTAACCAAGTTTTCAACAGTAATAGAATACGAGAATTATTATAATTTTTTTTTTATTCAATATTTACATGTTTGTTGTGAGTGTTTGTTGAATATTAGAAATGACCAATCAGAAATGGGGAAATTCGACTAACCAAAAATTTAACTTAAACCTAAAGAATTTTGAAAATCGGTTTTCAAGTGACAAAAATTCACGCGAATTGATAAATCACCTTGTAAAGTCGGGCTGGGCTGCCTGTGGAGGCATTGTCGAACATGTAATAAAACTAGTATTGCGTGAACAAAAAAGCGAGTGACATTGGGCGCGTTCATAAGACGTAACAGTTGTACAACTGTTGAGCTCAACTGTTGGCAACTGTTGAGCTCAACAGCTACGTCTTAGAAACGCTATCAATTGCGCTACCAAATGAGCAGCTTTTAAATGTAAACAATTAAAAAAAAATTCAAGATACATACATACATATGTACATAAGCATGTTATAAAGAATGTGCGAAGAACAAAAATTACCTTCATTTGCATCAACGACCGCAACAAACTCCTGATTAGCTGTATATTCATTCATTTTCCTTTGTGTATGTACATAAATATATTTCTTAACAAAACAACGAAACGAACACTTATTGCAATGCCGATAGTGTTTCCAAATCAACGCTTTGCGCCGCCGTGTTCAAATTAAATCGTTCAACGTAATAATAAATTAAATAGTATATAATTAAAAGTATACACTGAAATAAGTATATATATATGGAGTCTAATAAGTATATATGAATTTTATTTATTTATTATGTTGTTTTACCACTTTTTATATAAACTTCAACAAATCAGCTTATGGCGGCCTACTGACGTTAAATTTATTATAAGCGGCACAAATTTTTCGATCAGCTGATCACAACATGTTGAGTAAAAGTAGCGAAAAAAATTTATGATGGCAAAAATGGTTTCAAACACTCAACTGTTGAGCTGAGCGAAACTACTCAACAATGCGTTTCTAAGACAAATACTCAACAGTTGTGCAACTGTTACGTCTTATAAACGCGTCCATTGTCTTTCAGTTGGTTGTATACGATTTTCGTGTCATATTCGTATGTAAGTCTGCGTTCACACGTGAAAGTTTTCTTTCATGAAAGTGGTGGTTTGTAGGTGAGAGGGGAGAGAAGAATGGTGTCGGTTACCATTTTCTCTCCCCTCTCACCAACAAACTAACCACTTTCATGAAAGAAAACTTTCACGTGTGAACCCAGACTTAGTAAATGTCTTGTGATGTCGATGACTCAACATTGTCGTGCACTCGTCATTGATGGTTGCCTCTATTATGATTCACAACCCAACTTAGTTCACAACTACTCAGTTCTGTAATATTTTTTTTTGTATTAGTATGATTTAAAACCCATTTGTTTTCTAAATCATAATGCGTGTAACAACCTATCGAAGACAACTAAGTGAACAGCTGATTGGAAGTTGAGTTTTGAGTTGTACATCGTAATACGAATACGAATACGACAACTACAACTCAACTATCAATTTAGTTGTGAATCAGATGTCTTATAGATTTGGCCAACTCAGATGTTCTGGGATATTTATATTTATGTATATGTATGTAAATGTATATGTATACTTTATAAATGTATATGTATACTTTGTAAATGTACTTTGTTTTTAGACTACTATTCTAAAACTCAATAGCAATACGATTGGGGTAGGAAACATTTGGAATATCTCATAAAAGCAACGAAGAACGTACGTACACATACATTTTTATTTAATTTTTTTTTTTTTAGTGAAAGTAGGGAAAAATTTGATGTTTATTGTTTAAATATTCGTTGTAGAAAGTTTGGAATTTGCTTTTCACATACAAATAAAGAGATTATTTAAGTACTTAAGTTTTTGGCGCCAGTAGCTGACATCATCTACGAGTATGAAGTTTATTTATTCGTCTATTTTGCTTTGTCATGTACATTATGTATTGCTAAATACATATGTAAATATTTTTCGTATTTTCATAAAATACAAAAACAAATACATATGGAGATACATACATTCATTTTTGTAAAAGATTCATGTATTTTCATTAGGAAAAACATTTAACATTATTATTAGATATGCATGTATGTATATTTTAACCTTAATCTGCAAAAATAAAGGTTGAAACAGAGTACGAAAAGTTTCCAGTTAAACTCTTGTGTTTAAATTAGGGAAGTAAAATTTTTCTTTATATTAAAAAAAAAATAAAAGAAAAATATTACATACATTTGACCTTGTGGGTCAACCCTGGAACATCCCGCTAAAACGTTTAATTCAAAATTTTTCAATTATGATATCTGTCGAACGAGCTTCAGAGTAGTATTGGTCTCTAAGGAGTGTCCCTCAATTCTTTTCCGAGCTTCTTTTATGCATTCATCCCTGCCTGGGACACTATGAAGGAGTGAAAGAACACATTCGATTAAGGAGCCAGGTAAATTTTGCAGCCATCGTTTAAGCACGAAAATTAATTATACTAAATCGAGTTGTCTCTATTCATGATCTCAACTAAGATGGGTCGCAAAGCAAGTTTTTCTCCAAATATTATGCCTTCACGCATTTCGTAACATGCCATTTCTAATATAGGCATGCTTTAAGTCAATTGACTATCTGAGTCTTAAGTTATGAATTCTTAGTCGAAGAAGTGTGAGTGATGTTTAATCAAAGAAATTTTAATTTGTCAGATTTAAGTTCGTTTTCTCTAAATTTAATTTTTATAAATTAAATTATGATTTTTATTAAAAAGAAAAACAGTAAATACACGTATTTTTGATCACATAAATATTTATCCAGTTTTCATTTAAAACGATTAAATATGCGAATATCGTAGGTTTTTTTTATAAAACCCACCAACAAAACACACACACAGAGTTAGATTTTATAAAAAAAAACTATAGGGGAAATCACTCTTAGTATTCTAATAATTGCAGATCTTGCAAGTCTAGCTTATTTTCATCAGTTTGCAGCAATGCAACAACAAAATATGTAAATAAGCTAGACCTGCAAGATCTGCAACGGATGCAAGGGCGGTTTTCAACCAAGATTGATATCCGCTTATATTTTCCATTTACACTTTTCCAAGAGCATTTGCAACAAACACTGAATACCGCCATAGTAAATTTGTCACTTCTTTCATATCCAATGATTAATTCGAAATGTGTAAAGCGTTTAATTCAAATTGATTAATATAAAAAAAAAGAAAAAAGAATTTACAATCTACTACTACAATATCTGCCACTGTACTTCTTTGCTTTGTGGCTACTGGTTTTTTAAATTAAGTTTCTTTAAGAAATAAGAAACTGTCTTACGTCATCTAAAGGAAATAAAAAAAAAACCTTTTTTTTTTGTGTTTTTCTTTCAAACACATCATTCTTTTAGAGACATTCCAGGACAGATGTGTTACAGATGCACGTCGGCACCAGCCTAGCGGCCCAATCCGACGGTGGTCTTAACACCGTGTTAATATTAGTGTTCACAAACACCCAGAGCCGCTCCCTCGGGAACAACCTGAAGTTATCCCCTCGGGGTTAACATCAGGTAACAATTTCCTAGACATGGCCCAAGCCCACCATGCCTAAACAAATCGCTAAAGTGTTCGAGCTATCTAACCTCTTTTATCTGTTGTTTTACAACAGCATATAGGGGCTTTACATTGGTAACCACGAAGTCCAACGAGCCACTAGTACTAGTCGAGCATCAGTCCTTAAACCAACACCTCTCTGCGCTTTTGGTAGCAACCACAGCCACCACGTGTACTCCCGAATCAGAACATTAACACATCAATAACTAGCAACGGAATCATGCCATCAACGAGGGTAGAGCGATGGTGCTAGAATATCAATTCTCAAAGAGAATGGAGTATGTCGAAGCCTATCCATCCCCAAGAACGGGTACGCACCTCGGAACAACACACCGCAAACTGTGTGCCTAATGTAGGACATCACTATGCTACCCCCGGTAGACAATCTTCCATGAGAGCTTACCGGTCCCCGTGGCATCAGTTTAGGTTACTGGTACAGCCTCGAAAGAAAACCCCGAAGGATTAACTTTCTATTGACTTTGGTCTTGGGAAGACCTTAGGTGCACTTTCACTTTCTTAACAGACTTGCGTGGAATAACCACTTCCTTTATATATAAAATATATGCACATCCGTTGCTCTGTTATTTCAGAGATTGGGCAGTGACATATAAGTTTTATGGGTAATTGACAAAAGGTAATGTGTGCAAAAGTCAATTACACAGCATCAAGGTGTTAAAAGTCAACCAAATGGCAAAATGTACTCATCGAGAGAGACATTCCATATAAATACTGTTGCATGTATGTATATACATTAGGGTATCCCTAATTATCATCGTGAGCAGCAGGCTTAGATTTTTTTTATCATGTCTTTCATCCTGTTACTAAAAACATAATTTTACCTAAAAATAGAAACTAGATCATATTGTGGCAATTGATTTTATATGTGTTTTTAATTTTAAAAAAATTCATCAAAATGAAGAAAAAATAAATTTTTCGGTCTAATGCATGTTTGCACGAAACATGTTTCGCTCTCTATTCATGCTTCACACCTCAATCATGAGCGAAGCAAAATGCTTCGCCATACAAAATTTTGGAGAACGAAGCAAGTAGATTCATGTTGAATCTTCTTGCGAATCATGAAAATTTGCTGTCTTCTCTAATTTTTATCCTAAGTTTATCTGAACTTGCTGCAAAAAACAACAAAAACTTCTATCAAAAATGAAAAATTGAATTGAAACTATAAAAATAAAACAACAATAGAAACAAAAAATATGTTTGTACATTTTTAAAAATGCATAATAGTTTTAACTTATTTTTTTTGTCCATTTTAGATATTATTTGTAATTAAAAAGAGTACTGTCAACTCGAAGCAAGTATGTATATGAATCGTGTAAACATGTACTTAGATTCGTAAACATGCTTCAGAAAGCGAAGCAATCCAATTATAATTGGAAATGGTAAGAGCCAACAAGTTTACTCACTTAGGAACTCTTACAATTATTTCAAGTTTATGCTAACTTCTTGTGGCATGCGCGTTGACTGTTAAACCAATGACATGTGGTTCAAGTCCCAGCACAGCATCGGTGGAAAAATTAAATTTGAAGACAAATTTATTATTTACTAGCTGATCCCGGTGTACTTCGCTACCCCCCTCGTTATAAAATAAAATTAAAAGTATTTATATATCCTATTGTGAAAATTTAATGACCATCGGTCCAATAGTTAAGACTATATTAAGATTTTTTATTTTCCTATAAAGGGGCGTGGTCCCACTCACTTTTCTCCTAGTACGTATTCCTAATTATGTCAATACTATATGTACCAAATATCATCGGCGTAGGTCAAAAAATGCCCAAAATATGGCGATTTCAATTTTTGGGTTATATGGGAGCTGCCACGCCCACTTGTCCGATAACGCCCATTTTTGTCGTGATTACTCACATTAGTAACATATGAACTATTGCAATGTTTCAAAACTCTTGCTATCACAATAGTCAAGATATATGATGTTATTCAATATATGTGGGAGGGGCTACGCCCACTTGAAATATTAAAAGCCTAAAACCATCCTCTATAAATGTATATAGATTAATACAAAACTACTGAATATAGAATTGAGAAAATAAAATAAAAATGGATTTTTTTATATGTACATACTAACTACCTCAGATTGACTTATTAGTAACTAACTTTAAGTTAGTTGAAAGTAATTTAGTGGGGCAACTCACAACAGCCTAGGACTATCACAATGTTATAATAGTTAATTGCTTCTATTGAAAAGTAATCCAAGTGTCAGTCAATACTAGTTGTAAAAGCTAATTCAGTTTCCGACAGGGAGTGTACGATAAAAAAATCGTGTTGTTTGTATGTATGCATGTATGTATATACTCGTACATGTTCAGCTATTTTTTTTTATTTTTTTGGTTAATAACGATGTGTTTTACATTGTCCTAGATTTAGGGATGATGTTTATTGTGAAACTGTCAAATACGCATAATCATGTATGGAACTCTTACTCGTATTTAACTTTACCAAATGCCACCCTCTCCAGCATCCTAGCTATGTACCGGACGAGTACATACATATGTACATACATAATTCAGCCCCACTTTCTTTGTATTCAAGGACAACGATGCTAAGCAGTTTTATTGAATTTTATCTCTACTAAAGAAAATATTCGCCTTCTACGACGCAATACTTCTTCCGGGTTTTTTTTTCTACATGATAAATTCTTGACTCCTTCGAATGTGTTTGTACATAAAATTTATGGGATATGCTACCATGTATACGTACATACATATTAGCCGTTTATTTTGAAAGTAGCATAAGTCACTCTGTTTTTAAGTCGAGATATTTAAGGAATTGCGTTTTAACACGTTTAAAAATATGGCGAAATACAAAGAAAAATGTCAGTATCATGAGATAACAAATACAAGAAAATCTTCTCGAAAGTTAGCATCCATATTTTTAAACTTATTAAAACGCAAACCCTTAAATATCTCGACTTAAAAACAAAGTGACTTATGCCACTTTCAAAATAAACGGCTTATATATATGTACACTGTCGAGCAAAAGTGGCTATCTTTATGTTGGAGGTTTTTTTTTGCCTGATTTAAAAAACAATTATAATCAAGTCTTAACTTTTCTTGGAAAAAAGCTTCAATATGTTTTAATACCAATTCAAGAAAAATCATTACCCGACCAGCACAAACTTGGTAAGGAGTTGCAATTACCCAACAATATACTATTCAACGTAAACTTCGTACTGTCCGCATTACTTTACAGTAGCTTAAGTAAGCTTACTAACTTTAATACTTACTAGTAAATAAACCGCCCATTTATTCTCTCATTTGCCAACTAGTAGTATCCGTGCGGATGATCAGGAAATCAACTCATGGCGAACAAAGTAAACTTTTTTTTAATTTTGTAAACCAACGAGTAAAAGACTTGGCATAAAACACAACAATAACTTAAACCAGCAAGAGGTCAATACTCAGGAGAGACCTTTAAGTTTTATTATGAAATAATTAAATTTTCAAGTTGCTATTTGTACGTCACATTGGTGGTACATATTTCATTCCAATGACTTCGCCATGATCAAGTAATTTGTGCTAAAATGCCAAAGTAGAAGTACAACTTTATGAATAAAAATTTTTGATAGGATATATTTAATCGTTATTAAAAATTTTAAATTAATACTTAAGGTGTGTTTACATGGTAATGCAAAATATTAGATCTTTAAGAAAAAACTTGTTTAAATAATATTATTTATTTTCCACTGTAGTTTTTGGTAGAATTTATTTCCATCTTTATTGCATCATATTCGAAATCAGTTTTTTTAATGTTGCATAAAACCCGTAACCATAAAACTACTTGTTCGTATCATACTTGTACATAGCAGCTCCATTGAATGAATTACAACCGATTTTTCTTATAGTCTCATTGGGGTTTTGTTTTATTTTTTCTAGTTTTCTCTAAATACTTCAACGCATCGATTGCATTTGATGCCATGAGTCATTTTAATGTCTGCAGAATCACACATCAGTAAATAAAATAGAAATGAAAAGAAAATAAATATAAAACAATTTGGCGATATGTACTTTCTCGTTATTTACTAATTTTGTCAATTTATTTCTTAAAACCGGGTCGCGAGGGAGGTAAGGATATGTTTTCATTCGCTTGTGATACAGTTTAGTGGTTGTACAACATTTAACACAATGTCACACTTCATGTGTGTGTGTCCATCAGATGACTTGACCTGAGCAGGGATCAAACTCAAGTTTTTAGTAATAGTTGGCTTTGCCGTTAACGTGCTGACCACCACTTCAGCCAACGGCGGCCCCCCTTTATCGACTAAATATGTATGCTAAAATACATTACAACCTCCCTAATGCGGACACTCGCTAATTCGGACTATCCAGTAATCCGGACATTTAAATTTTTCGGTTAGTTTATGGAATCTATAAAAATGTCTTAAATTATATTTTTGAAAGTATTTAAAAAATACACAAATAAAACTTCTCAATTAATTAAAACAACAATTGAGATATTTTGAAATTCACAGACAAATTTTTGGAAACAAATAAATTCTTATTTTGCAAAATTAATATTTTTGGTCATTTTTAGTATTTTTTCTTTATGTTTTCTGTAAATTAATTTAAATGCAAAAGAATTCTTATGTGTACTTATATTTCTGTTCAGTAATAAAAACAATGTACGTATGTATATACAAATATATATTGCGCTAAAAAATTTATTTTAACTGTAGTCCGGACGATCCACTAATCTGAAAATTATCTGAAACTATATCTGTCCGGATTAGGTAGGGAGGTTGTGCTGTAATTTTTTAACATGCAAAATTGATTTTTGCATCCAAATATCTTTTAAATCAACTATTCTCAAATGGCGGGGTCTGTTTATAAACAATATTGCGGGGCCTTGTGGAAAAATGTTGTTTGCATAATTTTTAAGGCTCAATGAAAAATGGGCAGAATGAAAATTCGGCCCAAAGTTTTGCATTGAAATTAACCACACAACATTTATGGCCATTAAATATTTTTTTTTTCATTTTAGCTGGAGAAAAACTTCCTCCAAAATGAAAAATTTTATTTTAATGGAAATTTTTTTGGGCCATTTTTTGAGTTGAAAAATTTTTTCTTTCAGTTTGGGATCGGTTTTTAGTTTGGGACCATTTTCATGGAACCATTTATTAAATATATAGTTTTGTTTACAAAAAAATTATATGATTGTTTTATTTAATGTTGAGTGGAAAATCGAATTCTTTAAAATAACAAAATTATCTACTCAACCTACGGTTTATCGTCAGATTTTTCATATAAATGATTCGAAAATTCAACAGGTTCAATTAAGCTTTTATTTAATTAATTCTTTTATAATAATTTTTTTTGTATTGATTTTTTAAACTGAAAAAACCAAAAAAAAAAAAAAAAAACATTAATTTTGCTTTTTTTCTTTTAAGATTCTCGGCATTTTGGCAATTGTTTATGGCGTCATTATTATGAAAAGCATTGGCGTCATTGAAATGGACAATCACCTCGCCTTTCCACCACAAGCAGCTCTTTCAATTGGACTTATCGCAATCGGTTCAATTGTCGTATTCATCTCATTCCTGGGCTGTTGTGGTGCCATACGTGAAGATGTCTGCATGACCATGTGCTATGCTGTGTTCATGTTAATCCTGCTTATCCTTCAAATGGTCTTGGTTGTTCTGTTGTGGCTTAATAAAGACAAAATTACCGAAGGTGTCAGTAATGTTATCGAAACGGCATGGCAAAGAAATAAAAACGAACCTGGCTTTTTTGATGCCATTCAAACTACTGTATGTTTCACTAAGAAATTTATTTTAATTCGATATAAAACATAATTTTAATATATTAATATTTTATTTAGTTCCAATGTTGTGGAGTTAATGGTGTTACCGATTATGTTGTCAACCTTAAAGAACCCACACCCAGCTGCTGTGCACCAAATACCATTTGTTTGCCCTTCACTTCTTATCCGGGTTGCGAAGAGAAGTTCCGCCAGTTTATGTTGAATAGCAGCGATCAATCGAAATATTTTGGAATTGGTTTAATTGTTGTTGAGGTAAGCGTTTAATGAATGATTGAATGAATGACTGGTGTTAATTATACTTTTTGTTAATTATATTTGAATAAATATTATCGGTCCTTTATTCTTTGTCTTAAGTTTATAGCTCCAGTAAATGATTTTTTCGATACTTCAGAAGCTCGTTTAATTAAATTAAATTGCTTCTGCGAATACTGAAAATTCGGAGAAAATTTATCAATGAATTCAAAAACTATTTGACCTATTGCAGATCTTAATTCCCAAATCCAATAAAATGTCACAAAAAGCTAATCTATGTGCATTGCGTTGGTTGCTAAATACATACCAACTTGAAAACAGAAAATCTGTAGTGTTTTATAGAATTTTTAGTATCCCTACTACCAATAACGATAAAAAAAATTCTAAGCTTTCTAAGCTGTGGTTAAAAACAACATAAATGCTTTTAATTTGTTTGTGTGTTTTGATATGAAGCGAGTGCTTTATACCAACAAAATACATGTTGTTTTTGGATTGTTGTACTTGTTGTCGAACTGCGCATACCTGCTAGTTTTGCCATGCTACTTATTGTAAACGCAAATGCAACTGCGCCCGAGAAGTTAACAACCTAAATTTTTTTCGCTCATAATGAAGAGAGTGCCATCTTTGTGTACTCTTCTTATACAGTTTCGCTCAAATTGAAGAGTGCGCCCTATTTGGTGCACCAAAAAATGAGTGTTTCTCATATATGGCAGCATCACCCACAAGAGAGGGCGCTCTCTTCATTTTGAGGCAAAAAATTTTATGTTATCTGTAGGTTGTTAACTTCACTCATATCTGTAGGTTGTTAACTATACTACAAGTGTCAAAAAGCGTGACGATGTCGCGAGTTTTGAGATTTTAGCCCACCCAAAACCTTCGTACCGCTCCAATAGAAGTTTTCACTTAAAAAAAAAAAAAAAACTATAATCAAGTTATAAACTTAACTCGAAGAATATGAATATTATTATTTCTATATCCCGGAATTTCGTTGTTGCTTTTATCCCATGGTATAGTTATCTTGCCAAACTGTCAAACTGTATGTAGCAGGACAAAAAGCTGATTAAAAATTTGTGGCGATGTGTAAGCAAAAATATGTGTGAAATGTGAAATATGTAGTAACATTTTATATGGAAATTTTTTTATAAAAATAAAAATATCTGATGCAAAGAAAAAAACTTAAGTAACTGAAAATACCAATGCATTAGGTCCGTTTGTTTACTTTTACAGTAAAATGCAGTAAATGAGTAATAAATGAGTAAACATCAGAATTTACTCTCCAAAAAAATGTTTACCCAAAAAAGTACGCGAACGGAAAAATTGTGAAAATTCGTAAGATTTAGGCAACAGCTGATGGAAAATAAATGTAGTGTTGAAAATTTGTTACATTTTTGGATATTTGAACAATTTATTTATGGGTACTCGATTAAATACTTTTTATAAGACAAATATTTTAATAAAATTTAATAATTTAATTTATGTAATCTTTCCCATATCTTCGTTTTTTATTTTATTTGATTTTGCATATTTGTGTGTGGTTAAATTTATTCAAAGTACATGAATATTTGTTTTTGCTACTGACTATCGTAAAAAGAAGTGCAGTAATAAGTACCCAAGTACTTTAGAATTTCACAACTCCAAAGAATTAAAATAACAACTCCACAAAACTAAAATAACTTTTATTTTCCATTAAAAGGCATGTAGGTAATTGTTTCACAAACAAGTTCAATTTAATGTTAATTTACTTTTAGTTTTATTTTATTTTCACTTAAATTTTTAGTTTGATAAATATTTTAGTCACAAATTGCACACTTGAATCATATGTTTTCTTGTTTTACTAAACTTTACTGCGAAAAATTTCTGCAGTAAAAATTTGCAAGTTCTCAATTAAGAACTGTCACTTTACGCTCTCAATTTGTGTTCTCATTTACTGTATTTTGTGTAAACGAACGCAATTTAGTAAAATGCAGTAAAATTCAGTAAAAAATAGTAAAAACTTTTGCGTACTCGAACACACTTATTAGGTCCGTTTGTTTACTTTTACAGTAAAATGCAGTAAATGAGTAATAAATGAGTAAACAGCAGAATTTACTCTCCAAAAAAGTGTTTGCCCAAAAAAGTACGCGAACGGAAAAATTGTAAAAATTCGTAAGATTTAGGCAACAGCTGATGGAAAATAAATATAGTGTTGAAAAATTTTTATAATATTGGATATTCGAACAATTTAATCATCGGTACTCGATTGAATACTTTTTATAACACAAATATTTTAATAAAATATAAACAATTTAATTTATGTAATCTTTCCCATTTCTTCTTTTTTTATTTTATTTGATTTTGCATATTTGTGTGTGGTTAAATTTATTCAAAATACATGAATATTTGTTTTTGCTAATGACTATCGTAAAATGAAGTGCAGTACTAAGTACCCAAGTACTTTAGAATTTCACAACTCCAAATAGTTAATATAACAACTCCATAAAACTAAAATAACTTTAATTTTCCATTAAAAGGCATGTAGGTAATTGTTTCACAAACAAGTTCAATTTAATGTTAATTTACTTTTAGTTTTGTTTTATTTTTACTTAAATTTTTAGTTTAATAAATATTTTAGTCACAAATTACATACTTTTTGTTTGTTTACCTTTTGAATCATATGTTTTCTTGTTTTACTAAACTTTACTGCGAAAAATTTCTGCAGTAAAAATTTGCAAGTTCTCAATTAAGAACTGTCACTTTACGCTCTCAATTTGTGTTCTCATTTACTGTATTTTGTGTAAACGAACGCAATTTAGTAAAATGCAGTAAAGTTCAGTAAAAAATAGTAAAAACTTTTGGGTACTCGAACACACTTATTGTTAACAGCTGAACGGACTACAGTTGAAAGCAGTAACAAACGGATGTTATTGGCAGAGGCTCGAATTTACAAAAACGGCGGTGAATCGATCGGCGGCTTCTTGCTCTGCTTTTGACACACATGAAATTTTTTTCACTAACAAAATGGATATTGTTTTTGTGACCTTGTATTGGTATTTGTTTTGGGGACAGTACTACCTAATTTGTTATACCCCATGGCTTATCACAACTCATAAGTTGACTTTTTAACCCGACAATTTTTAATTTCTGTAATATCATAAATTTATTAAGTTATTAATTATATTGTATTTTGATTTCATATTTCTTTCAGCTACTTGGATTCATCTTTGCCTGTTGCTTGGCCAACAATGTGCGCAACTATAAGCGTCGAAACGCTTATTAAATGTTTTTCAACTACAGCAAATATGTATTTAAAAATCAATCTCAATCATTTAAACATTAAAAAACGAAACAATTTCTCCTTCTCCATATATTTTTTATTTTCGAAATATTAAAATGCACAATTTAAATATCTAAAAAAAAAATGACAGTGGGCTATTATACATGAATCAAATGAATGAACAAAAAAAAAAAAAATGCCTGCTGATACATTTATAAAAGATACAAGTTTTGTAATTTTAGAATTAAGAAACAAGAAACTCGAATGAATTATTATTTTTAAAGTTGCAAAATCCAATATAACTTTAGTGTTTAAAAGTGTTTTATTATTACTTTTTTACATGTATATGTATTATATAAATCTGTATTTAAACATGACTATCTGTAATACAAACGAATATTATAAACCAGCTAAAGTTAGTTCTTGATATTATTAACACGCATATTGTATTTTGCTTAATTTTGCTAAATTGTATTTTGCTAATTTTTGACAAAAATAAATGGAAAATTAAAATCTTCATTAACTTGCAATAAAATTTCGTATTAGTTTTCATATAATTTGCTTGAAAATTATATTTTTGTTTAATTTTATAAATTTTTTTTAAACGTACACAATAATTAGTTTTTGTAGTAAATAAGAATCTCAAAATGTTTTGAAATTGGAATATTGAATTACTTGTATTTACTGTTGATCAAAAGCATAATAAAATTACCATACTTATATTCATAATACAAATACAGATTTTAAATTTCATTAATAAAAAGAAAAATTAAAAACAAACTAAAATTGAAGGTAATATTTTTTTAATTGTACACTCGTTTTTCGTCCGTTTATTTTTAATTGACAATTGGCCTAAAATTCTTTCAAACAAGTAAAACGTATCACGTCTAGTTAAGTGTCATTCGAAGTCGTTGATGATTCATAGTTGTCTACAAATTGTTATTCTTTGTTTGTTATTATTTATTTTATTTTATTTTTGCTACTGTTTATATATTTTTTGTTTGTTTTCAAAGCCAATCACATTAGGAAGTAGGTGTCTTAAGGTCGAAAATGTTTGTTTTCACAATTTGTATTCCCAGAATAGATTTATCATATGAAAATAACAAACTTCATGAATAAAACTGCAGTAATAAAATCCAAATATATTATAACTTGTATATGTATAACCAGATTGTGCAAATATAATCTTAAATATCATTCATTCAATGAAATTAGTTAAGTTTTTAAATAAGTTCACGTGTCTTCTTTATCAAGTATTCAACACTAACAGTCAGTTATTAACATAAATATATATTAGTAACTTGCTTTTACCCGTGACTTAATTCACGCTACATGTTAACGAAGGCATAAACTTTTTATCGGGTCTGTTCTGAAAATCAAGTGATATCAAAACACTTATGATTTTGTGCTGTTCTGTAAATAACATTGTTTTTGTATTTTTCGGTGTGATTTTAAATTTTTGAAAGCACAAGAATACCAAAAATTAGAAGAAGAACGTATTAAAAAGCGTTGTTTAAGGGTTTTTACATACCCAATGGATATGTAGGAAACATTGTCAGTAGATAACAATTAAGTTGGCGGACAATGAAGAACAAACGTGAAATCACAAAACAAGTACATTTTTTAACAGCGAAAAAGGTGTCTAGATTTTTCTTATTTTTTTTTTTAATAAAAACAATTATTTGTTCAAAGAAACTAATGGGGTTTCCTTTCTGCACACCCTGCATAAAATGTCTGGCCCATCCAGGAATAATGCAGCTTCTTGTTTCACTAGAACACAAAACAATTTATGAAAAAGTAGAGCCCCCTGTTTTTAACATCTAGTGAATAAAACGCACCACCCTTTTACAGAGCAAAACATTTTTAAGAAACGAACACCAAAGTACACTTTTTACATGGAGATGTACCATTTTTTTTTTGTAGAAAAGAAAACACCATAATAAAGAACACATTGGGTGCGTTAAACAGACAAAGTTTGCTACACAACTGTTGTTCAACAATCTGCTGAACCCTTTGACTACTGAGCGATGAGGGAACATGCTGAGTGAGCGCTCACTGTTTTTGGTAGCAAAGAAAAAGTACGATATTCCTGTTCAGTTTGACTCTTAAATCAAATTTGATAATATATTTTTAAATTTTAATTCATTTAAATTCACAAATATGTATGTACATATGTAAATATTCTGAAATCTTTTTACAAAATAAAATTCAATAATTTTAATTGAAATGTCAAATTTTTAGATTTTTTTGACAAAAAGGGAGCAGATCGTTCAGAAAAATTAATCAAATCAAAAGCTGCTACATATAAACTGTTCTTAACTTCAAACTGAAAACAACTCAAGTATAAAATACAATAAAATGTTACATGTGGTTGCTAATGACAACTCATCAACAGATCTTTGGAGCCATTCACATCTTACGTAACGCTGTTTTCGGAGATTTTTCGATGATTTCTTGAAAATGTTATATTTTCTAAATATTTTTTTTTTTATTTTTTATACTGGAATGTAAAAGAATAAAATAAAGAATCTTTAATTTTGTGCTTCAATGCAGACACTTCCTAAACGCATACCTATAACTATTGGCAATGCCTAATGTTCCTAATCTGTTGTTAACTCAGTTTGATGAGTATCAGCTGTCAAATTCTTGCATCTATTTTATTTGGTATGCAAGCGTTTGATACTTAGACGGAGTAAGTAATTTTTTCATTTATTATTGGGTCGATTATGGATGGCAACCGAACTCCAGTTGCGTTGTCAGTTGCTGACAATTGTATTACGGATGGCAAATGGCAACTGAGAGATTCCATTTAGTGCTTTTCTGGCAACCACAAATTTTCGGTTGCCGGCTGGCAAGGCAACTGAAGTTCGGTTGCTATCCATAATCGAGCCATATAATTATGTTTTTTAATTTCATATTTTATATTTTTATAAACAACTTTTATTTAATTTTATATTTTTATGAAAAACTGTTTTTACAGTGAAAATAAATGCATCGTAGCGTTCGTTAACGCCATTTTTAAGTAAAGCATTTCATTGCATGCGCAGTTTTTCAAATTATGCTATGCAACATGCGTTATACATGTGTGTTAAAAATTGTTAGATTTAAATTCTCTATTCAAGAGATTCGCACTATTATTATTATTATTATTATTATTATTATTATTATTATATTAACTAATTTTTAGAATTAGTTAAATTTTGACTCATTTATTTTTTCATTAAATTACAATCATTGTCATAATCTTTAAAATCGTTTAATAAATTTACAAGCACAAAAAAAAAAATAAAACGGAAACTTCAAACAGTTTTGCTGGCAAATTCAATTGGGTATGATTCACAATAACGAAACCGGATGTCACTACACAGAAAGCTCACGATTGCATGTATAAAATAAAAGCTTTTTCTTATGGATACACTGAACAAATTATGTGTTCAAAACGATTTTAAACATGTTTTTAATGAAAAATTCTTTATTAGAATATGAAACAACAAATAGAAATTTATGGATTCATTAAAAATGGTTTAAAATAGATTTTTGAGTAGTTTTTTTTATGTTATGTAGTATAAATAAAGTACTCATATGTATATAACTTGATGAGAGGTATGTAAAGGGTGTTTTTTTTTTATAGAGTATCACAACTTTGAGTTGGCATCACTGCTTTATTTGAGCACCTATTTAACAGCTGATAGTTGCTTTTTGTTTAGTTTTCTTTGAAATTTCATTATGAATCGACTTACACAAGAGCAACGTGTGCAAATTGATGAAATTTTTAATCAAAATAATTGTTTTATTTGTCAAACTCATCGTGCAGCGGGCGCTATAATTGATTTACTCAAAGAAGCTTTTGATGAAAAAATAATTTCACGTAATGGCCCACTTAATTGGCCACCAAGATCGTGTGATTTATCACCATTCGATTATTTTCTTTGGGGGTATTTTAAGTCACTTGTCTACGTCGATAAGCCACAAACAATTGGAACACCTGGAAATCAACACGCGAAGAGTTATTGGCGAAGGACGGCCGCAAATGCTGCGAAAAGTTGCTGAAAATTGGTTTTCCAGATTGCGCCTTCTACGCGCCAGCCGTTGCGGCCACATGGCAGAAATCATATTTAAACATTAATTTTATAAAATTTTCTTTCCAATAAAGCCCGTTTCATTAATATTAAAAATATATTTTTCCTTGTTTTATTATTATTTAAACTTGTGTCCCTCTATAAAAATACCCTTTATATCAAATTCCTTTTAGCCGAATACAGGGGCCGAATTACCGCATACGTGATCGAGTAAAATTGTTCGTAAATTTTCTTTTTGGGATTATGGCATTCGTTATCGAACAAGTTCTATCGAAATTTCTGATTATAGCATTCGATAACGAGTACATAATCGAGTACCAGCTGTTTAAAATTCACTCGTTAGCTCTGTGTCAATCGAAATTAATATTTTTTAAGTTTTGTGTGCAAAAAAGGCGAAAATGTAAGTTTATAAAAGCATATTTTATACAATAAAACTATTTAATACAGCTACATATATTCGTTTTAGGACAAATATAAACAAAATAAATGGTAAACAAAAAGATGTTTTGGCTGAGTATATGTTGGAGCACCCAAACTTGGCCAAAAATATATTACCAAATTGCAGCCAAGGAAAGGCAAAAGCCAAGCGTTTATGGGATGAACTTTCTTTGAAGCTGAATTCACATGGGCCACCAACTAAGGACGCAAAATCGTGGAGAAAGGTAGGACAAAAAAGTTCGGTGAAAATACATACATACAAGAAGACGATAAACACAACAAGAGGAATGTAGCCATTTTTTTTTAACAATTATATTTGCTTTTGCACAATATGTATTTCATTACACAAAAATTTATTTAAAAAACCCACCACAATTTTTTTATTTTCTTTTATTAGCTTGAATTGCAATAAACATTTGACAGCTTTGTTTTCATTCCATTCCAATATAAAAAACAATCTAGTACAATTTATAAAAATTTCGATACGTTAGCTTTCGAGTGCAGTAATCCATCCATTCGATACGTTTCGAAATTTTATTCGATACGAAAGCCTACTCGATCACGAATGCCGTAATTCGGCCCCAGTTCTGTTGCTTGTCTTATTTAATTTAAAACATGTTAACACTGCTTACATTTTATCTTCTGTTTAAATTAATAACACTGTGCAACAAAATCAAATTAATGGAAATGGAAGTAATCAAAAATATAATCCTGTATCGATATTTTGAAAAATGTTTTGTGTAATTCATATGCATAATTGGATCTACATATATGTACCTCTCTTTTGTATGGAATCGGTAAGATGGAGATTTTAGTGAATTATTTCTACCCTCTATAAGCGTCTGTTTGCTTCTTTAACAAAAAAGGGACATCAACTGCCTTTCTGTTATGAAATTCTACCATAAAGCTTAAGAGGTAGTTTCGCACATATTCGTAACTATGTAGTTCTAATATACATTATTCCACAAAAATGATTTTCTAACTTTAGTTTGTATTATAAATAAATCTTTGTAAAAGTTCATTTTAAAGAATTTATGGTCTATATAATATCGTCCAAGTATGTACATTTTTGCTCCCATGTAAACGAATTAAAAAATCATTTTCTCAATTTCTTCTAAAAACAAAATTTCTGATTTTCAAGCCATCAAAAGGTGTTACGATTTGCTTCAGAGAAACATACTAGAATTCCTATATACGTTTGAAAATCCAAAAATTTTTATTTATCGTAAAATATTGCGCACAAAGTCCACGTTTTGAACAATTCCGGTGAATTGGATATAGAATTGTATGAATATATATAGAGGTTTAAGAAAACAGTGTTTGTTTTGAATTCAAGATTTGATTACAACCAAAACTTTCAGGAATTTATGTCGAACTCGTTATACTAAGTAAAATACTAAATTTGATGAATATATTAGATCATGTTTATGAAGATAAATATTTAATTATGATAATTTCGTAGCGAAAATTTTTCTTTTTCTAGAAATGATCTTTCAAAAAGAAATTAACGAAAATTTAACAGTTTTACTATTTTCAATTTTAAAATTATATTAAATTATATGTTCAAAGTGAAAATAAAATTAGTTGCGACATTCAAGTGAGATCTTAGGAGCTGGAACTGACTTTCAGAAAATTTAGAAATAAAAATTTTCAAATGACTTTAACTATTGAATTATGAGATGTATGTAGACATTTTCTAGATCCGCGGATGCATGTATGAGAAAAAAAAAATATTTTTCTCTGATGAGGATCAAATTTACAAGCGGTAAGAACCAGACATCTGCAACAAGTGCTAAATTTTCGGGCATACTTAATTATGCACATTGATTTTTATGATCTAATCGTTTTTGTTCAAAAGCAATAAACACTTGCTTCCGCAACCGTTCGTTTCAAATATTCGGTTTTCTTCACTTGTTGTTTTCAGCTAACATGAATGTGTATGAAACTCATTTTGCATTGCAGACATCTTGTTGTTAGCGAAACAAGTGTTTTATTCAGTTATTAAAGTACTTTTGTACTCGTATTTGAATAAATAATTTTTATTTATATTTTTGTCACAGTTTGAAATATGCCCACATATATGAACCAACTTTTGACTTCTGAAATCAAATTTTCTACCAACAAAATACGTACATAGAGTTGGTGTTGTTTGTATTTCTGCATATACCTTATATTCATTGTATCATGCAATCAGATCATGCACATTCGCATCAAATGATCGAAATGATTTACACTTGTTGATGAATTTTCTGCTTGTGCATAAAAAGCGAACGAGTATAAAATTGAATAACACTCTTTTCTGTTGTTCTCAAAATTCAACGTTAGGTAATAAGTAGGCTCGATCATACTTGTTGCAGATGTCTGGTAAGAACAATAAGAGCTCATTCTACGCTATTGAGAAACTTTCAACGGAAATTCAATTTCCTTGTGAAATTTTATCCCAACTGGCCTTTTAAAATTTAATTACAAAATAAATATTTTATTTATTATGGACTCTTGTAACAAATCATCGGTTTGAATTGCATTTTTTTAATATAATATTTATTATATATGTACGGACTCCTTCCTATAAGGTAGTTAAAAGTATTCGTTTACCCAATAATTTTTTTTCTTATTCGTTATCAAATCTTGTAAATTATGCGGAGGTAAATAACCGGGGATTACTGTGGAGCTAAAAAACTTTATTTGTGGTAGTGCTACATTTTCAAATGATAACGATCAATCAGCCCACTGTACACTTGATACTAAAACTTCTACATATCGATGGCTTAGTATAAAAAAAGGCGTAACTCGATTTTTTAATATATTGTTTGTGCCTATTCTTTTAGACAAATGTCGAATACACCATGCTTTCAAAATAAAATAAATTGAAGCATAAGATTTGTTGACTTTTTTTTATAAATTACACCAAAACTTTTATATAAATAATTTTTTTTAAAATTTACGGATTTTATTGCGGTGTGTCCTTCAACCTTAAAGAAAAAAAATCGAGTTACGCCTTTCTTATATTAAGCCATCGATATGTACTTTGGAGGGTGTCTACCACTTCGACTTAGCCGAATAGCAATTTTCTAACGTTTCGTTTTTATTCTCACAAGAAAATGTTAAACTTTAACAACTATAAAGTGCCGGTTTTGTTTTTACCACAATCAGTTTCAGAGAAGTGCTTTTGGTCGGTGGTCGAAAGCTTTTTCTATTCGATATTTACGGAAAATCAACAGAACGCAGTACAACGTTAAAAATTTATTTTTATTTTGGTGAGATTCGTTCGTGTGTGTTTGTGTGTATTTTTAGTTTGTTTTCGTCTTACTGAAACTGAATGGCAAAACAAAATGCCAATAAGTGGAAATAAAGCAAAAATAAAAATAAATTAACAAAGTTATAAATAAATTTGGATACAATACTTTGTTATTATTATAAATTTTAATAAAAGAAACTTAAGAAAAAAAAAAGGAAAATCTAAAAAATAAATTGAAAATTATGCGAGAAAGTTAAGAAATAAAATGGAGAGTGAAGCAACACATGTATTTTAATTATAAAAACGACATGCAACAAGTTTTGAAAAAGTCCAAAAAAATTAAGGGCATAAATTAAATAAAAAAAAATACAAACAAACAAACAAGTTATAAAACAGCAATCGAGTTTATTTTTTCTATATATGTAAATGTTTCATGTGATAAAATAATTTTTTAATTCTTGAACTGCCATTTAATTTGGCAAGTTGAACAAGAACAACAATTTGGAGATGTTCATAAAATTATTATTCAAATTAAATAATACCGAAGCTATAAATTAATGATATCAGAAAAAATATCTTGTTATAAAATTATAATTTTAAAGGCTGGTGAATTTATTGCCAATTAAACATATTTTCTACTCTGCAATAAAAATTACTGTGAGCGCTAAAAAAAAGTAAACACCAAACATTATGCTATAAAGTTTTATTCTATTGTAATGTTATTGATTTAAATGACAATGGTCCCGAGCAAACATTCTTTATTAAATTTTGGTCTAATGCTATTCATAAACAAATCATTTCAAACAAATTACTGGCTACTCAGATATCACCTAACGCTGTTTTCGGAGATTTTTTTTTACTATACCCGCACGTAATGCTTTTTGTAAAATTTTCACTCCTCAACAAATCTGTAAATTCACCGTTGAGCGTTAAATAGATAATCGTTTTATACTCGTATTAAAAGATCTAGTAAAAGCTTTCAGAATAGTCTTTCTCGGCTTTTAATGGGTATCTGATATTTTGTGTAGCAAAATTTCTCTAAATTCGAGTCTGCGGCATCCTTCATATAATTGAATAAATGTTTTTTTTGTTAAAAAAACTCACTTGTAACTTAACAAAGTCATTACAAATTTCAATTTAATCAATTTCCAATAATTTCAATACGTCTGATTAACCGATAGTTTTGAAAAGAAACTTTGCGGGGTATTTTAACTTTGCGAATAGGAAATTGTGCAACTTCAAGCCCATACGAAGCCAATATTGGGATGTATTTGATTTCGAAACTTTTTTTATAAGACTAAAGAAAAATTTTTCGTGAATCCTTTAATCAATCTCAAATGTAAAGATGACTGACTATATTTCAATAACATGTTTTTATTTTGCCGGTTCTTACCAACTTTTACACACATATAAAACATCTCTGACGTTACGATTTATTGGATAAGGAAAATAGCGAGCATGGTGGAATAATAAGGTGCGCGTAAGAATACAACAATAAAACACGACATGCATTTTGTTTGTGTAAAATTCATTCAAAATTGTCAAAACAAAGCTGTATACAAAACAAAACAAAAGTTTTTTTGTATGTATTTATTGGTTATGCAAAAACAAAAAGCATAACGTAAATAAAAATATTCATGATGGCGGCCAAAAATGTAAACAACTTTTGACAAGACCGAATTAACTTACCATATTTTTGCAGATTATTTAACGGTCAAAACACAACCCTACAAAAAACCATATTCCTTCTTGCGCAGACCTGATTATTAGACCATGATAGCGAGTAAATATTGTTATTAAATAAATTTTAATTGACCGATAAGAAAAAGAGGGCGCATCCATGTTCATGAAAATTTAATACTAGTTCTTAACTGCTTTTGTAACTTTGAACATTCACATACAGTTACTGTAACAATTTTAGAAGCGGATAAGAAAAGTGGGCAGAACCACTCCCAAATCAGTATTGCTATAGACAAAAAAAAATGTTGAAAATAAAACCTTTTTGAAATGTAGCCAAGTAAGAAACAAGTAAGAGTGCTATATTCGTCTGTGCTGAATATTATATATACCCTTCACCAATCCTTAAATATGTGATTCCTTATCAAGCCGTTCTTAAGTTTCGCTGATTTGAAAATTGTTTATCTAAGTAAGAATTAATTATCTGATATGTGATTTTAGGAGTTACAACGATATACACCACCGCCTCAAAAATGGCTAACAAGAACAGAAAACAATTAAGTTGGCGTCACTGACACAATTTAATATTCATGAATCTCTTAAATGTGTTAAGATTTTTAAGAATTTCATGGTTAAATGCCAATACATACATATATAAATATGTATGCAGATATTAGATAAATATGATTTGCAATGATGATGCCATCATAAAATAATTGATACAACAAGATTCATATATATATATGTATATACATACATAAAGGGTGTTTTTTATAGAGTGACACAGGTTTAAATCATAATAAAACAAGGAAATATATTTTTATTCACAATGAAAAGGGCTTTATTGGAAAGAAAATTTTATGACATTAATGCTTAAATATGATTTCTGTCATGTGGCCGCCACAACTAGCGCGGAAAAGGCGCAATATGGAACACCAAATTTCAACAACTTTTCGCAGCATTTGCGGCCGTATTTCGCCGATAACTTTTTGAATGTTGATTTCCATGTGTTCAATTGTTTGTGGTTTGTCGACGTAGCCAATTGACTTAACATTACCCCAAAGAAAATAATCTAATGGGGTTAAATCTCATGATCTTGGTGGCCAATTAATTGGGCCATGACGTGAAATTATTTTTTGATCAAAAATTAAATCAATTGTAGCGCCCACTGCACGATGTGTTTCACGAATAGAATAATTATTTTACTTAGTCCCAATTCACACTAGACAATTCTTATTTTTAAGATTGCTAGTTTATAGGCGAGAGAGACGAGGGAAAAAGAAACGAGTACTCAGCTACATGTAGTCGGGAGATTCGATTTGCTTTCTTATTCGTATGAAGCTACTACATACACATACGCACATACATTCATACAAAATTAAAACAGTAAGCAGTGATGCCAGATCAAAGTTGTGACACTCTGTAAAAAACACCCTTTATATAATAGACTAAAGCCAATAGAAAGTTTCAATATGAATAATTGGGATGTTATTCTAGAAAATATATGTATGTATATAAAATTCAAAAGAAAGTTTTGAAAACTACAGTATTTATGTATGCATGTGTTATTAATTCATAGAATTCTTACTTGTGCGTGGTGTATTAAGAAATTTACATATTACAAGAGAATTGAATACATATGCCTGTACATTAGGGTTGTTCAAAATAAAAAAAGAAGTATACAAATAGGTGAAAAATTTAGATATATTAAATAATTAAAATATTTATTACACCATGTAACAAAAATAATTTTTTACTCCCCTTTATCTATAATTAAACTTTACTGTTTGTACTTGAAATATTTTTCAAAATTGTGTTTAGTGGCATAAATATTAGATACGTAGTTTAAAAAACACAAAACATTAGAATTTTATTCTGTTTATCAATTAGTTAGTACCTCTGTCTGTCTGCCTGAATACGTATCAGACAAAAACTACAGATTAGATTTTGACAAATTTTAGTGAGGACCAACTTTGTTTACCCCTACACACCGTCTATAAAAAGTTTTGAAAGAATGCATAAAGTTAATTCAAAAGAATTTTATTTTTTTATTAAATAGTACATACTTTTATTTAATTAATTTATTTACTCACATTAAAAATGTTGGCCAACTAAACAGAAAGATAGAAAAAGAAAATCTAACATATCGTTATCTAAAATCCAAAGGGCTGTAATTGCACATTTTATATTTTTTACAGACAAAGCGAAAAGTTTACATAGAATTTTTAAACTTATCTGAGTAAAATTTAAAGGAAAGATGTACGTTGCTATTTGCCAAAAGTCTCTAATAATTTTTTTTTGTTTGTCAATTTTAGGCGCCGCTATATATCTAATAATAAACCGGCTCACATCGCAAGATCATTAAAATCCTTTGCTCCACAATGTTACCCCTGTACCAATTGACAAATTAAACAGGTGTATGTTTAAAATTTCAGACAAATCGGACAAATTTACTATTTTTCACTATAAACTAAAGTCAGGACCTCTAAATTGCTAACGTCCGATTGTTCCAATTTTTGTTTCCGCAATACTTTTGATGAATGGAACAGGGGCGATCGTGTGGACACAAAAAAAATATATATACAAATCCCATACTCTAACAACTGCCCTAATGTATGCATACATACATATATTCGCATTAATGTGTGTATTTGAATTGGAAATAAATGCAAACAAAAGCCTTAAAATTTAAATAAGAATCATAACAATAATAGCGGTGACGACAATATCGCAAATTGTTCGATCGGTTCGATTAAACAAAAAAAAAAAAAAAAAATATTTTAAAACCTGATTGAATACTTTTACGTACTCATTTTGATTTTTCATTCTCATGTGGTTTGTTTGATTATTTTTCTTCATTCAATTTAACAACAACTGTAACAGTTGAAGATAAATACTGAGAGTGGGAGAGAAAAGCCGCCAACAGCAACCGGTCAACAACAAATTAAAGCAGCAACAATATAATAATGGCCTCAACGTCAGCGATAAAACGATTTATATATATTTTCGATATTCTTTGTACCGTAAGTATTGAATTTGTTGTAATTATTTTCTATTATTTTCTAATCGTAAATTAATTTTAATTTTGCAAAAAAAACAACAATAATAATGAATATATTTATGCCAGTAAAAATTTTAAAATGAAACGATAGATAGTAATGTTTGTTTGAATAAATGTTTTTGAACTTTCAGAGCAAAATAAAGAAATTATGTAGACAATCAAATTATGTATGTATGTACATAATTTTTAACTAGCACATGTTAATCGTAAATATGTTTCTTTAATTGTGCCATTAATACATCTCTATATAATTAATAGTCAATATAATTTTTTGTGATAGACTTAATGGCCACATTATTCCACCGATTTTGACTAAACTTGTAATAAATTAAAGATATTTATTCATAGAAGTGAACAAGATATTGTGGGGAGCAGTATCTCAAAGCATCAGTGATACGATAAGTTCATGCGTTTTCGTTTTATATCAATTTTTAATTGGGTCACCCTCAGTTTTCGTTATTTCTTGTTTAAAACACAAAAAAAACTAATCGTGATTTGCGGGAATCTATTGATCTCTCTCTCTTTCTCATGCTATAAGTGATATTTAATTAATTCGTGATTAAAAATAAATTTAGAGAACTCTGTTTCTGGATGCGCTTCCTTGGAAGCGTTTCCAAACAGCGCATATGGAAAAATTTAATTATTGTACTGCTTTCAGAAACCCACTATTTTTCCCTGAATGTACATTCTTATGTCTACTTAGACTATTTTGAAAGAAGATTTTTATTTTAATTTCAAATATTATTCGTTTTATTATGCAGAACGCCTAACAAACCATAAACCATTTGCAATGTGATTTCATCGGTTTAAAAATATCCACACTTTTTGAAAATTGATATACAAAAGTGCAGTACAGTACAGTAGGCTGACTCACAAAAGATTTTTGTGCATACAAAAGATCATGTAATAAATAGTATTTCATTTGACTGGACATATTCATGCGGAAACAACTAAATTCGTAAAATTATTATGAAATTTCACTCTCTCTCTCTCTCTTTTCTACAAAAATAAAAGGTACTTACATCTCCATGCAGAAAGTGTACTTTGGTATTCTTATTTTGAATATTACTTTGGTGTTTTTTTCTTAAAAATATTTTGCTCTCTAAAAGGGTGTCATGTTTGATTCTTAAAAAATCGCCTTCACTAATGATGGAAGGCATTGTACTTTATGCCCCGTAAAAACCTACAGTGTTGATCGTGCCCTGTAAATCTTAGCTTTCAGCTGTTAAAAACAGGGCGTTCCACTTTTTCATAAGTTGTGTTTTGTTTTAGTGAAATAACAAGTTGCATTATTACAGTGTTGGCAAGACATTTTATACACGTACCGTTCAACAAGGTGCCATTTTGTGTGTAGAAAAGGAAACACCATAAACATTTTTTATTGATGTCCTGAGCCGTACAGTTGGTCTTAAGTAATTCAAAGTAAAATAAAACAGTGCATTGGCACGTTCACTGCTAAACTCTAGACTCTACAGTCTAAATATTTTAGGATAAGGGGCTGTGCACATATTATGTAACGCTCCTGGGGAGGGTGGTTAAAGATTTGTTACGGATTGAAAATTTTGTACTGAAAAATTAGTAAAAAGCGTTACGGGGGGTATAAAATCTCTGAAAACAGCGTTACGAAATATGTTCACAGCCCCTAACATATAAATATTTTTTTTAAATTAAACTTTTTAAACAATCTTAAATTTTATGAAATATATTATTGCTTTATGCTTAAAATGGCCTTTAAATTTTTATGTTATTTTTATGTAGATCTCGTCTTGGGGAAACTAAAAACCATAAAAAAGATTTTTTTTATCAAATAACACAATTTTTACTCCCATGCAAGGTGAGTTGGCCTTATATACACAAATATTAAGAGTGCTTTTTATGTACAGTTTTATGTATGAAGTGCGATTAAAGAAATACAGACATACGAACAATTTAAAATTCTCAATGTAAATTCAATTAAATATTTAACACTTAATTGTTTACTCTGTTATTAATAAGTTTTTTTTTTTTAGATATAAATTAATTGTCATAGTTTTTTATTAAAAACAATTAAGACTATCAAACGGTTAAAATAAAGTTAAAAATTAGGTTAAGCTAATAGACAATTTATGAAGAATAGTATTTTTAAAGAAAGTGGTCTTGTTCTATTTACATTTTAAACAATAATTTCAAAAGCGTAAATACTCACAAAAGGGGGTTTACCAATTCAAGGGATATATTTTTTTAAGTTTGAACCTCCTCTTCTCCATCAGGTGTGGAACGATTTTCACACGCAAAGAAAAGACATTATTGCAAAATGTTCATGTGAATTATTCAACTGTTAAAATATTAAATACGTTTTCGTCTCATAAAATTTGAATTCATAAAAAATTTATTTTCGGTGCTACAAGAGTATCTTTAGCAAATGAGAATAATAAAATTTTATTGAAAATTTAAAGTTTATTTTGATCATACTATGTTCATACAATGGGATTGTCAGAGGGAGATTCATGAGGACTATATTATGTTCATTAGATAAAAATACGATGTATCGTATAGTAGCCTCAATCATTAATCTGATCATTAATGATAGTTTGCGATTAATATTCCATCCACCATGTTTTTTCTTTGCTTGCAAAATTATTTTTTTGTTTGAAAGGGGTTGCTTGCAGTTGGGTCCGTTTTTTAATATTAATTGATTTATCGAGTAAACCCGTTATTCATGAACCGATTTTCATAATACTTTTTGTGTTTAAACGTTTCCGTGCAGTGTGATGCCATAAAATCTTCATTAAAATTTAGTAGCACACGCCGTGTATCTGCTAGTATGAAATAAAATTGTTATTAGCATACTTAGGAAGATTTTTTTTATAAAAAAAAATATATGCAAATACAATTAATTTGTAAATTTTCAATAAAAATTTCCAATGCAATAATTTTCTAAGAAATCAATTTAAAAGAAATTATTTTATCATCCATTTCGAAAGTAAAATTAAATTGCAATTTTTTTTGTAGAGAAATTCGTCATTAATGAATAAATAACAAAGAGGTGTGAAATCAAACATCTGGCTGTGCAATTAATTTCTAACCAGGAACAACTTACGGAAACTAGTATGTATGTTTAAGAGATAACCAACCAAACGTTTAAAAGTGATAAACGGGGATTTAATAATGTTACGATTACTCACTTTATTATATCACACCGCCTTGATGAGCTATCGATTTAGTCTGATAATATCACAGTCGATAAAGGCAAAGCGAAGAGCTATAGGTTTTAATATTTTTAATTCATTCAAATCATTATTATCGATATATAGGAAATCGTACTCCGTTTTCCCCACAATTAATGATTCCAAATAAAAGGTTTTCTAATAGGGATAATATGATTTTGAAGTGACGTTTCGGCCATTTGTAATACGTCATGATCTGTCATTTGTTTTTCATTGTATTCAGTAGAGTGTTTAAAATTTCATCATGGAGAGATAATACGCAAGAACAACGTTTACAAATTATTCAGTTTTATTATCAAAATACTCGTTCTCCAATTGCAACTTTTCGTGCGCTTTTGCCATTTTATGGTCGTAATAATTGTCCAAGTGTGCTCGCTATTCGTCGAATTGTTGAACATTTTGAGCTTACATTTTCTTCACATAATTTTAAAGTGGCAATAAGACAAAGAACCGCTCGAAGTAATGCAAATATTGCTGCCGTTCAGGCAAGTGTTTCTGAAGACCGCAATTTGTCGATTCCAAGACGTTCTCAACAATTGGGGCTGTCTTAAACCACAACATGGCGAATTTTGAGAAAGGATTTGGGTTTGCATCCGTATAAAATTGTTCTCAGTCAAGAATTGAAGCCACAGCAAATGCAACAATTGAATTATTGCGAGAAAAGTTTGGAGATTCGCTTATTTCAAGAAATTGTGATATTGAATGGCCTCCAAGAAGTTGTAATTTTACACCATTAGACTATTTCTTGTGGGATTATTTGAAGTCATTGGTCTTTCGAAATAAACCAGACTCTCTTCAAGCTTTACAAGTCAACATTGAACATGCCATTCATGACATACAACGACTTGATTTAGTGGAAAAAGTGTTCAAAATTTGGCTTCATCGAATTCGTTCCTGCCGAAGAAGTCGTGCAGGCCATTTGAATGACGTTTTATTTAAAACTTAATTGTAGCGATTGTACTTCACATTAAATAAAAAAACTTTTGAATTTCCTTAAAAGTAAGTGTGTTTTTCTTTTCAAAGAAATCATATCACTCTTGTTGGAAAACCTTTTATGTTGCTGACATACTCGAAAATTTAGGTATACTTCAATGTGTAAACGATGATTAATATCTGATTCCGTTGGTATTGCGATCAATTACTGATATGTGTATGCATACGTGTATTTACAAACAAATGATTTTAAGAATTCAATATTATATTTCTTTATTTAAACCACGATTTGTTATTTAGTTTATGTGGGTAATAATACACAAGATTGTTGAATATTACATTTTACGAGATCACTTAAGAAGTAAAATCGTTTATCTTATAATTTTTAATTTATGTATGTAGGTAACAATTAGATCGCAATTTACATAAATTACGGAAAATTTTGTTTAAACGATTAATAAAAGCTCTTTTGTATGTTGATTATGAATGAAAATATTTTAAATTCAATTAAAGTTGTTTTGAGGGCATCACTTTAGAATTGCGAATACTCGTAAATGTGATCAAATTAATTTTGGTAGAGTGCTATTTTTCAAATGAACAACGATGAGGTTGAAAAATAAAGATTTCTCAAGTTACATAATCTACATATTTATTGAATTAATTGTTAACTTTGTCATTCCATTATTAATTAATGCAGTTGAAAATTTGAGATCGCCACAGTAGAAATGGAGGAGAATATATTTAATTATGTTGAGTTAAAAAGCGAATACAAGTGTCAAATTCTGACTGATTTAAATTTAAATGTGTCGACCAACAGTATGGGAACTTGACAGCTACTGATTTAACGGAAATGACAGTAGAGAATTATTAAAATGTGATTGCTTTCACGAACTGAGAATACGATCAAAGAAGCAAATCAAAGAATATCGAGTCACTAATTTTATGAAATAGATTTTATTTCCAGTAAATTTTTGTATTTATTGTCGACTTTCCACTATAAAAAATACCGGTTTGACACCAATTTTCGATCGGGGTTTCATCAGATTTCGACATTTTGAAGACATAGAAATCTTTTCAGGCTATTTTTACGAGAATGGACGTGTGGATGTGTTTGCATGTACTACGTATGCAACTTCTCACAATTTAAGAACGACGTAGCCAGTCGGAGCTAAATTGGCGTCATTATAAAAGAATTGATGTCAACCAGAATAGACCTTGAAATAATGAAACGATTCGGTTCTATAGATTTTTGTTCGACAAATATCGTTGTCAAATTGATTTTCAAAATTCATTTGGGTTTTTGAGCTTTCAAAACTGCATCAAACAGTGTAGACAGGTAAATATTGCCGCATGCCCAAATTTATAGAGTTGTTTATAAATAAATAGGTGTGTAACAGACATCTGCAACAAGTATGATCGAACCTACTTATTTCTTAACGTTGAATTTTAAGAACAACACAAACAAGTATTATTCAAATTTATACTCGTTCGCTTTTTTTTTAGCACAGAACAACAAGTGAATAAAACTGAATGTTTGAAACGAACGGTTGCGTAAACAATTCTTTTTTTTTTTGCTTTTGAACAAAAACGATTAGATCATAAAAATCAATGTGCATAATTAAGTATGCTTGAATATTTTCCACTTGTTGCAGATGTCTGGTGTGTAACTGCTGTAAAGTAGTTCGGACGGTATGCATCTGTGGTTGAAAGGTACGTTGTTGGGTAATTGCAAAACATTACCAAGCTTTTGCTGCGTAATGTTTAAAAAATTGATTTTAGGTACAATCGTTTTTCGGACATAAATGGGTTTGTTCTGAAGTTGCTCCATCTCCTATTTTCATGCTCAATCATCTGGTGAAGGGTCTAGATAAAATGACACGAGATCTCTTTTTACATACTTATGGTTCTCTATACATATTTTAGCTTGAAAAATTTTCCAGTTGAAAATTGCATTTGTCTAATTTTCATTTCTTCTTTTTATATGTAAAGCTTTTTTTTTAAATTAAATTGCTAATAAATATTTTAGCTACAATCAATAAATAGAAATTGTGGGAATTTTCAACAGCTGTTTTCAAAAGTGTTACACACTTTGTGCATCGCATGAGAATGGGTATTTTTAATAAAGTAAATTCAAAAATGGTGCTTGCCAAGTTATCCCACCCCTAAAAGTAATTTCGCACACAAGACTTTTAATAAAAAGAAAAATATTATAACTTTTATTATAAAAATTTACGATACTTTTGTTATTTAATTTTCTTCTATTATCTAGAAAAAGGTAATTACAACTAAATATATGCGGCAATATTGCTGCTGGCACATTTTGTAAGTACATACTCGCATGTCATTCATATACACGTCCATAAACACATACATTAGTACATACACACATACATACATATTGGTTAAATTCTCTGATAACCAGTTTGAAGTTATACATAAATCCCATGTTGAAATTTGAACATGCTGTGCATACAGACAACCTATTGCATTTGTGTGGTTGTCTATCAGTCTGTCAATGCAACTGTGCGCTCGATTCCCACCAAAAACCCTGGTTTGCTGATTATCGTTTAACTAACTCAATGACATATCAACCAACCCCTTTGTATTTTTGAAATTTTCATGTAAAAAACGAACAAACTGTTTTTCTTTTGCGAAATTTTCTCTACAACTTTTTTTTTATGCAAAAAATTAATATCAAAAATATTCCAAAAATTGTACTCGGAAAACTTATCCCCTATTTCAAAATTATTCGGCCAATTTTCCAAAATAATTGTTTGACGGAAATAAAGAAAAAATTTAAGCACGTATTCTATTTCTATTGAAAACTGGTTAAATAGTTGATATTCTTCTCAATTAGTATCCACTTTACGTAAATTGTAAAGATGGACAATTGAACGCTGATGAGAGGTGTAGCGGCCTTGAAATCGGTACAGATACGTTCTGCTAAAAACTGAATGGATACAAATAATAATATTTTCCAACATAAAAAAACTCTTAGTAATTTTGAATTTTCGTTAATTCAATAAAACTGGACTTGAGCCTAAATAATATTACTTCTCAAAGGAATTTATTTTTTGCAATTTTTAAGTAAGACTAATGTCTATTATAAATAGCAAAAAGAGTATGTATTCTTAAGCTGTCCCTATAGAAGAGCTTTGTTTACACCAAATTCATATGAGAGCTGTTTATCATTATTTAAAACTGGTCCATGACGTATAAAGCTTAGAAATTTGAAAATTAATTTCCAAATTTGGAAATTCAGTTTGAACTTGTGAAATTTTTGATATGAAGATGCAATTCTTCAAGGCCGCTACACCTCTCACCAGCGCTCGTTTGTTACTGCCTGGCCCACGATGTCGAATGAAGTTTTCTTTTGTACAAAGTAAATTTAAAATAAAAACGAATTTAAGTCGTTTTTCCTAACTAGAGATAAAAGCTTTAACATTTGCAATTTGACACCGTTATTGCTTTTATTAAGACATATTAAATTGCTCGTATGCTCGGGTTGTTAACTCCAAATATAAGACCTAATTGTCATTATTTGTGTACCGCAGGTGTAAATTTTCGATGTTCCGAACTTAGTTTTGAAATTTCAAAATCTAGTTTGATTTTCCGAAATTAAAATTTTGTATGCATATGCTTCCCTTACTTAAATATTTATGAATTCCTGACTTTCGTAACGACGGGTTTTGCGCCCGCTTGAGCTGGGAAATATTAAGAATGTGAATTTTTTAAACAGAAAAAATTTCAAACACAAATTTTTCATGGAATTTTTAAAAGCACCGAAAAGCATTTGTTAGATCTTCGCGTTTAGCGGATCCAAATATTTTTTTTTTTTTTTTTAAATCAGATACTTTGTTAAAGTCTTAAAAATTTAGGGAATCAGTTGTAGGACAAAATGTTTTGTGTATTTAAATAAATTTTCTTTTCAATGTGCGAATAAGGTAAACTATAACAAAATACTTCATGACTAATAAATTATACAAAACATGGACACATTCTGTTGAAAATTCAATAAATTATTTCATTATTTGTAATAAATTTTGATGACTAATTAAAAAAAAATAAATTTTTTTTAACAACAAATTAAACTCAATTCAGTGTTATTTTAAAAAGAAAACTTATTTGTTTATGTGTACGAGGGTTGCTTTCATGTCGTAAGACTAATTTTTTATTTATTTTTGAAAACACAGTAGTGAATCTAATATCACATTCTAGCGGTAGCAATATACGTATGCTCCCGTCGATCGTATAAGGACCATAGGGCCTCAATAAACTGATTGTAAAAGGTTTTACAATAAGAGTGATATGATTTCTTTGAAAAGAAAAACACACTTATTGTTAAGGAAATTCAAAAGTTTTTTATTTAATTTGAAGTACATTCGATGCAATTAAGTTCTAAATAAAACGTTATTCAAATGGCCTCCACGAATTCTTCTGCAGG
Source organism: Lypha dubia (assembly GCA_947311025.1). Classification (NCBI taxonomy): domain Eukaryota; kingdom Metazoa; phylum Arthropoda; class Insecta; order Diptera; family Tachinidae; genus Lypha; species Lypha dubia. Next base: position 58,031,784 of record OX371264.1, read on the forward strand.
AACGAATTCGATGAACCCAATTTTCGAGAACTTTTTCCACTAAGTCAAGTCGCATCTCATGAATGGCACGTTCAATATTAACTTATAAAGCTTGAAGAGAGTCTGGAAAGACAAATGACTTCAAATAACCCCAACAATAAATAGTCTAATGGTGTTAAATCACAACTTCTTGGATGCCATTCAATATCACAATTTCTTGAAATAATCGAATTTCCAAACTTTTCGCGCAATAATTCAATTGTTGCATTTGTTGTGTGGCACGTAGCCCCGTCTTGTTGGAACGAAATGTTGTCAAGATCAACTTCTTCCAATTTCGGCCATAAAAAGTTGGTTATCATCGATCTATACCGCTCTTCATTGACTGTCACGGTGTTACCAGCTTCATTTCGAAAGAAGTACGGACCGATGGTTTCACTAGACCAAAAACCACCCCAAAATGTCAATTTAGGTGATTGAAATGGTTTTTCATGAATAATTTGTGGATTTTCTTCGCACCAGAATCGACATTTTTGTTTATTTACGGCACCACTCAGATGAAAGTGAGCCTAATCGGAGAAGATGATATTCTTAAAAAAATCGTTATCGTTTTCAAGTTGTTCCAAGGCAAAATCAGCAACGTTGTTCTTGCGTATATCTCTCCATGATGAAATTGTAAACTCTACTGAATACAATGAAAAACAAATGACAGATCATGACGTATTACAAATGGCCGAAAATCATATCATCCCTATTGGAAAACCTTTTTTTTTTGTGCCTACTGCTTCACTTCGCCGCAGTTTCTTTTCTATATGATCTATTTCGGCATCACCTTGTATTCTCCATGTATAGGGTGGTCGCTCCTCTCCGTTTCCGGCTGCAATTTATATTGTCTTAAAAGTTTCAGTCTGTTACAAGAAATAAGTTTAATAGATGGTCTTAAATGGAGGCGGAATAACGCCCCGATAAGAGTTCAAAAAGCTGGGTAACTTTAGTATTTTTTGTCTCTTCGAAAATTTTTTAATACAGATTGGTTATTGTCTACATTAACATGTAGTGTGAACGAAATCACGGCCAGGTCAAGTTCGGCCACACAGTGTGTGTATATTTACACGAAACCATTCGAGTTGTTTTTACACCCTCATAACTTTGCTCTTCTTAATCATTAGAGTTAACCTCACAGGTTAAATTTGAGTTAAGTTCTACCGTAAAAGCTTCCCGAAATATTAAGGTGTGAAAAGTCCATATTTTAGTACATATTCACTGACAACCTGTAAGCCTTTTTTGCCTTTCTAATATGGGAAAGAATTCTTGGAAAAATATTGGCAAGTTTATTGGTTGCCTACAAATGAGATGGTATCGTACCTATGAACAACTTGGTCCTTATTTTGATCTCAGTACTTTTTACGGCCGAAAAATTTTGGATAGGAACTTGGCCTTATTTTCACATTTGTGTTTTTTTGCGGATTTTGTTTACTAAACGAATTTTATTTGGCATTATTTTTTATACGCTGCTAAAAATCAGAAATATTTTTCTAATTAAAACCGTATAACTTCTAATTGAAGCTTAAAATATTTTTTTGTCTACAAAAAAGCCGCATGAAAAATTAAAATTTTAACAGAAATTATATTGTTTTGGCTGCATTCTCACAAAAGGTCCCACAGTACAGCGTGGCATCTGTGATACGTTTTAAAGTAACGATTCCGTTGAGGAATTTCAGTTATGCTCTGCAGTACTCGTATTTCCATATCACTGCAACACGTAAAAAGTTATTTGCTTTTTCAATTGAGGAATTTACTGCTAAACCGCTTAAGTCATACGATTTTAGAAATTAGTTTCATGAGGGAGGATGGATGGAATGGCTGGTTTGTTAGCGAAAACCATGCTTTTTCTCTCCTCTGCAAACCGATTTGTATGTAAATTAATTTTTTCTCGCCAATTAAATTTTTAAATGATTTAAGATTTAAACAATTTGTGCGACAACTAATTATAGAATGTAAACTATTAACTAATATTGCTAATTTATATGTGTGTATGTTGTTAAATGGCAGTTAAAAATGATGTCATACACCATACAATTTAGTAATTTTCAACACAAAAATTAAAAATTCCCATATTTTAAAAAAATTAACACATATTTTTTTAGTCACCGCATAAGATAGAAACTTTTTAAATGATTTGTAATATTAAAAGGATTTAAATGCTTCAATTATGTCATGTATTCTTGTTGCTGATTCAGTCATTGTTAATATTAATTCTATTGTTTTCTTATAAAGTAGAATACAAATTTCCAAAAGCCTTTTAATGAAAATTATGAGAATCACAACATCGAAATTAAATTACATTTTCATACTCGTCGTGTTGTTTTATGAACAAATTTTAGAAGGTTTTGCAAAAAGCTTTGTTGTTTTCCTGACATATAATATTCAGCACAAAAGCTATAATTTAATAATTATATGAACATTTCCTTTAAGTCGTTTATATGATTGTAAAATTAAAATTTACGGCCTATTTCACTATGTCGAAAGAAAATTTCCATATGTTTTCATTCGTGTTATTACATTTAAAGCAAAAACAAATTCTAAAATTTTGTTTTTGTATCAAATGTATTTGTACGAATGAAAATAAAATTCAAAATTCTTTCGACATCGTGAAATCGGCAGTTAATTTGTTTAAAAACTATCGTTCATGAACAATGGCACGTTTAAGCATTTAGAATCAAACACTCCGGTTCACTTATTTAAAGGCACTAAAAATTCCATATTCAGCAGCCTGTATCTTTTGCAATTTTTAACCGATTGCAGAATTTTAAAATAGAAATGAAAGCTAGATATCTTGACATATAAAAAAAAATCATGACAATAGAGGTTTCTTAACTAAAGAACTGTTTTTGAGCAATTTATAAACAAAAGTTCAAAAATGTGCTATTTTTTCTGGTTCACTTAAACTAATTTTAATGAAAAAGAGTTTTTCTTGTGTGTGACTTTATATTACACTTTTAAAGATTAAAAGATCGGAATTACAAAATAACAATTTTATGAAACAACAATATGTCTCTAACGAATGAATTTATATATTCCACTTATTGAAGTGGTTGACCTTCCTGGTAATTAAACTTCAAAAGCCTTGAACTGTTTTGTATTTCCAGTTTCTACACTAAATTGTGAGACACATTAATTTTATAAATTTGTTGCATTTAAATTTGATGTGCTTTTGTTTAATTTGACGTCACTTTAGTGAAGTTCTTATTCCTACAGAATGTTGGGTTTACACGAGAGACAATAAAAGAGAAAAATTTAATCGCAATTTATTGCTTAATCAGGCATGGTAACTTTAGTGCTATATTAGATTGTTTGATTAATCTTATTTTAATATATGTATGTATGTATGTATGTAAATTTTTAAACAATTTTGACTTAATATTGAAAAGTCAAAATTAAATAAGTAAATTTTGCAGATACAAAAATGTTGATTTCACATGAATCAATGTTTCTGCGGTACAGTAAGAAGGATGTGTAAAAAAAAAAAATTATTCTTCTTACGCTTATTCTTTTGTTATTATACCCTTCACCAAAAGTTTAATTTCTATATTTTCACCTTTTATTGAAATATTAACAGCAAAAAAAAAAAAAAAAGAAAAAACCGAGTGCATAACTATTTGAATGCAGCACTCAAAATAGCCTTAGAAAGAACATTTAATTGATCTGAAACAAAAGCGTGTTTACTTGTGTAGTTTTAGTTGAAAAAGTACTCTCTTCCAAAATTCAGTTTCGCATTCCTGTTTTCAAATAAATTGTTGATTATAGACTGCCCCTGAGACCAACCGCAACTATTTGTAGCTCGTCTGCAGAAATTTTGTGTTGTTAGTGTATTTGTATGTATCTGTGACGACATGTTATTAATGGACTTTATGGCGTCTACTCTTTAATATTTTTCCCACCCACCCAATTCTGCTGAAAGTTTTTGTTTTTTTATTTATTTTATCAAGAACTATTTCAATTTTGTAATATTACTAGCTTATCCCGGTGTGCTTCGCTACCCCCCTCGTTATAAAATAAAATTAAAAGTATTTATATTAAAATTGTGTAAATTTTGTTCAGCTCTACCGGAATTTAGCAATTTGTGGGCACATTTATTTTCGTCACTCATTTGGACCAATGGGAAATTAAAGCCAAGGATCCATACTTATAGGCTATATAAGTCCGATTTCTCAATTGTATTTGAGAATTTTTCTATAACATTTGTTTGTCACTCTTTTGGACCAATGGGAAATTAAAGCCAAGGATCCATACTTATAGGCTATATAAGTCCGATTTCTCAATTGTATTTGAGAATTTTTCTATAACATTTGTTTGTCACTCATTTGGACCAATGGGAAATTAAAGCCAAGGATCCATACTTATAGGCTATATAAGTCCGATTTCTCAATTGTATTTGAGAATTTTTCTATAACACTTGTTTGTCACTCATTTGGACCAATGGGAAATTAAAGCCAAGGATCCATACTTATAGGCTATATAAGTCCGATTTCTCAATTGTATTTGAGAATTTTTCTATAACATTTGTTTGTCACTCATTTGGACCAATCGGAAATTAAAGCCAAGGATCCATACTTATAGGCTATATAAGTCCGATTTCTCAATTGTATTTGAGAATTTTTCTATAAGACTTGTTTGTCACTCATTTGGACCAATGGGAAATTAAAGCCAAGGATCCATACTTATAGGCTATATAAGTCCGATTTCTCAATTGTATTTGAGAATTTTTCTATAACATTTGTTTGTCACTCTTTTGGACCAATGGGAAATTAAAGCCAAGGATCCATACTTATAGGCTATATAAGTCCGATTTCTCAATTGTATTTGAGAATTTTTCTATAACATTTGTTTGTCACTCATTTGGACCAATGGGAAATTAAAGCCAAGGATCCATACTTATAGGCTATATAAGTCCGATTTCTCAATTGTATTTGAGAATTTTTCTATAACACTTGTTTGTCACTCATTTGGACCAATGGGAAATTAAAGCCAAGGATCCATACTTATAGGCTATATAAGTCCGATTTCTCAATTGTATTTGAGAATTTTTCTATAACATTTGTTTGTCACTCATTTGGACCAATGGGAAATTAAAGCCAAGGATCCATAGTTGTAGGCTATATAAGTCCGATTTCTCAATTGTATTTTAGAATTTTTCTATAAGACTTGTTTGTCACTCATTTGGACCAATGGGAAATTAAAGCCAAGGATCCATACTTATAGGCTATATAAAACCGATTTCTCAATTGTATTTGAGAATTTTTCTATAACATTTGTTTGTCACTCATTTGGACCAATGGGAAATTAAAGCCAAGGATCCATAATTATAGGCTATATAAGTCCGATTTCTCAATTGTATTTGAGAATTTTTTTGTAACACTTGTTTGTCACTCATTTGGACCAATGGGAAATTAAAGCCAAGGATCCATACTTATAGGCTATATAAGTCCGATTTCTCAATTGTATTTGAGAATTTTTCTATAACATTTGTTTGTCACTCATTTGGACCAATGGGAAATTAAAGCCAAGGATCCATAATTATAGGCTATATAAGTCCGATTTCTCAATTGTATTTGAGAATTTTTTTGTAACACTTGTTTGTCACTCATTTGGACCAATGGGAAATTAAAGCCAAGGATCCATACTTATAGGCTATATAAGTCCGATTTCTCAATTGTATTTGAGAATTTTTCTATAACATCTGTTTGTCACTCATTTGGACCAATGGGAAATTAAAGCCAAGGATCCATAATTATAGGCTATATAAGTCCGATTTCTCAATTGTATTTGAGAATTTTTCTATAACACTTGTTTGTCACTCATTTGGACCAATGGGAAATTAAAGCCAAGGATCTATACTTATAGGCTATATAAGTCCGATTTCTCAATTGTATTTGAGAATTTTTCTATAACATTTGTTTGTCACTCATTTGGACCAATGGGAAATTAAAGCCAAGGATCCATAATTATAGGCTATATAAGTCCGATTTCTCAATTGTATTTGAGAATTTTTTTGTAACACTTGTTTGTCACTCATTTGGACCAATGGGAAATTAAAGCCAAGGATCCATACTTATAGGCTATATAAGTCCGATTTCTCAATTGTATTTGAGAATTTTTCTATAACACTTGTTTGTCACTCATTTGGACCAATGGGAAATTAAAGCCAAGGATCCATACTTATAGGCTATATAAGTCCGATTTCTCAATTGTATTTGAGAATTTTTCTATAACATTTGTTTGTCACTCATTTGGACCAATGGGAAATTAAAGCCAAGGATCCATAATTATAGGCTATATAAGTCCGATTTCTCAATTGTATTTGAGAATTTTTTTGTAACACTTGTTTGTCACTCATTTGGACCAATGGGAAATTAAAGCCAAGGATCCATACTTATAGGCTATATAAGTCCGATTTCTCAATTGTATTTGAGAATTTTTCTATAACACTTGTTTGTCACTCATTTGGACCAATGGGAAATTAAAGCCAAGGATCCATACTTATAGGCTATATAAGTCCGATTTCTCAATTGTATTTGAGAATTTTTCTATAACATTTGTTTGTCACTCATTTGGACCAATCGGAAATTAAAGCCAAGGATCCATACTTATAGGCTATATAAGTCCGATTTCTCAATTGTATTTGAGAATTTTTCTATAACATTTGTTTGTCACTCATTTGGACCAATGGGAAATTAAAGCCAAGGATCCATAGTTATAGGCTATATAAGTCCGATTTCTCAATTGTATTTTAGAATTTTTCTATAAGACTTGTTTGTCACTCATTTGGACCAATGGGAAATTAAAGCCAAGGATCCATACTTATAGGCTATATAAGTCCGATTTCTCAATTGTATTTGAGAATTTTTCTATAACACTTGTTTGTCACTCATTTGGACCAATGGGAAATTAAAGCCAAGGATCCATAGTTATAGGCTATATAAGTCCGATTTCTCAATTGTATTTGAGAATTTTTCTATAACATTTGTTTGTCACTCATTTGGACCAATGGGAAATTAAAGCCAAGGATCCATACTTATAGGCTATATAAGTCCGATTTCTCAATTGTATTTGAGAATTTTTCTATAACACTTGTTTGTCACTCATTTGGACCAATGGGAAATTAAAGCCAAGGATCCATACTTATAGGCTATATAAGTCCGATTTCTCAATTGTATTTGAGAATTTTTCTATAACATTTGTTTGTCACTCATTTGGACCAATCGGAAATTAAAGCCAAGGATCCATACTTATAGGCTATATAAGTCCGATTTCTCAATTGTATTTGAGAATTTTTCTATAACATTTGTTTGTCACTCATTTGGACCAATGGGAAATTAAAGCCAAGGATCCATACTTATAGGCTATATAAGTCCGATTTCTCAATTGTATTTGAGAATTTTTCTATAACATTTGTTTGTCACTCATTTGGACCAATGGGAAATTAAAGCCAAGGATCCATAGTTATAGGCTATATAAGTCCGATTTCTCAATTGTATTTGAGAATTTTTCTATAACATTTGTTTGTCACTCATTTGGACCAATGGGAAATTAAAGCCAAGGATCCATAATTATAGGCTATATAAGTCCGATTTCTCAATTGTATTTGAGAATTTTTTTGTAACACTTGTTTGTCACTCATTTGGACCAATGGGAAATTAAAGCCAAGGATCCATACTTATAGGCTATATAAGTCCGATTTCTCAATTGTATTTGAGAATTTTTCTATAACATTTGTTTGTCACTCATTTGGACCAATGGGAAATTAAAGCCAAGGATCCATAATTATAGGCTATATAAGTCCGATTTCTCAATTGTATTTGAGAATTTTTTTGTAACACTTGTTTGTCACTCATTTGGACCAATGGGAAATTAAAGCCAAGGATCCATACTTATAGGCTATATAAGTCCGATTTCTCAATTGTATTTGAGAATTTTTCTATAACATCTGTTTGTCACTCATTTGGACCAATGGGAAATTAAAGCCAAGGATCCATAATTATAGGCTATATAAGTCCGATTTCTCAATTGTATTTGAGAATTTTTCTATAACACTTGTTTGTCACTCATTTGGACCAATGGGAAATTAAAGCCAAGGATCTATACTTATAGGCTATATAAGTCCGATTTCTCAATTGTATTTGAGAATTTTTCTATAACATTTGTTTGTCACTCATTTGGACCAATGGGAAATTAAAGCCAAGGATCCATACTTATAGGCTATATAAGTCCGATTTCTCAATTGTATTTGAGAATTTTTCTATAACATTTGTTTGTCACTCATTTGGACCAATGGGAAATTAAAGCCAAGGATCCATACTTATAGGCTATATAAGTCCGATTTCTCAATTGTATTTGAGAATTTTTCTATAACATTTGTTTGTCACTCATTTGGACCAATGGGAAATTAAAGCCAAGGATCCATACTTATAGGCTATATAAGTCCGATTTCTCAATTGTATTTGAGAATTTTTCTATAACATTTGTTTGTCACTCATTTGGACCAATGGGAAATTAAAGCCAAGGATCCATAATTATAGGCTATATAAGTCCGATTTCTCAATTGTATTTGAGAATTTTTCTATAACATTTGTTTGTCACTCATTTGGACCAATGGGAAATTAAAGCCAAGGATCCATAATTATAGGCTATATAAGTCCGATTTCTCAATTGTATTTGAGAATTTTTTTGTAACACTTGTTTGTCACTCATTTGGACCAATGGGAAATTAAAGCCAAGGATCCATACTTATAGGCTATATAAGTCCGATTTCTCAATTGTATTTGAGAATTTTTCTATAACATTTGTTTGTCACTCATTTGGACCAATGGGAAATTAAAGCCAAGGATCCATACTTATAGGCTATATAAGTCCGATTTCTCAATTGTATTTGAGAATTTTTCTATAACATTTGTTTGTCACTCATTTGGACCAATGGGAAATTAAAGCCAAGGATCCATAATTATAGGCTATATAAGTCCGATTTCTCAATTGTATTTGAGAATTTTTTTGTAACACTTGTTTGTCACTCATTTGGACCAATGGGAAATTAAAGCCAAGGATCCATACTTATAGGCTATATAAGTCCGATTTCTCAATTGTATTTGAGAATTTTTCTATAACATCTGTTTGTCACTCATTTGGACCAATGGGAAATTAAAGCCAAGGATCCATAATTATAGGCTATATAAGTCCGATTTCTCAATTGTATTTGAGAATTTTTCTATAACACTTGTTTGTCACTCATTTGGACCAATGGGAAATTAAAGCCAAGGATCTATACTTATAGGCTATATAAGTCCGATTTCTCAATTGTATTTGAGAATTTTTCTATAACATTTGTTTGTCACTCATTTGGACCAATGGGAAATTAAAGCCAAGGATCCATAATTATAGGCTATATAAGTCCGATTTCTCAATTGTATTTGAGAATTTTTTTGTAACACTTGTTTGTCACTCATTTGGACCAATGGGAAATTAAAGCCAAGGATCCATAATTATAGGCTATATAAGTCCGATTTCTCAATTGTATTTTAGAATTTTTCTATAACACTTGTTTGTCACTCATTTGGACCAATGGGAAATTAAAGCCAAGGATCCATACTTATAGGCTATATAAGTCCGATTTCTCAATTGTATTTGAGAATTTTTCTATAACATTTGTTTGTCACTCATTTGGACCAATGGGAAATTAAAGCCAAGGATCCATACTTATAGGCTATATAAGTCCGATTTCTCAATTGTATTTGAGAATTTTTCTATAACATTTGTTTGTCACTCATTTGGACCAATGGGAAATTAAAGCCAAGGATCCATAATTATAGGCTATATAAGTCCGATTTCTCAATTGTATTTGAGAATTTTTCTATAACATTTGTTTGTCACTCATTTGGACCAATGGGAAATTAAAGCCAAGGATCCATAATTATAGGCTATATAAGTCCGATTTCTCAATTGTATTTGAGAATTTTTCTATAACATTTGTTTGTCACTCATTTGGACCAATGGGAAATTAAAGCCAAGGATCCATACTTATAGGCTATATAAGTCCGATTTCTCAATTGTATTTGAGAATTTTTCTATAACATTTGTTTGTCACTCATTTGGACCAATGGGAAATTAAAGCCAAGGATCCATAATTATAGGCTATATAAGTCCGATTTCTCAATTGTATTTGAGAATTTTTTTGTAACACTTGTTTGTCACTCATTTGGACCAATGGGAAATTAAAGCCAAGGATCCATACTTATAGGCTATATAAGTCCGATTTCTCAATTGTATTTGAGAATTTTTCTATAACATTTGTTTGTCACTCATTTGGACCAATGGGAAATTAAAGCCAAGGATCCATACTTATAGGCTATATAAGTCCGATTTCTCAATTGTATTTGAGAATTTTTCTATAACATTTGTTTGTCACTCATTTGGACCAATGGGAAATTAAAGCCAAGGATCCATAATTATAGGCTATATAAGTCCGATTTCTCAATTGTATTTGAGAATTTTTCTATAACATTTGTTTGTCACTCATTTGGACCAATGGGAAATTAAAGCCAAGGATCCATAATTATAGGCTATATAAGTCCGATTTCTCAATTGTATTTGAGAATTTTTTTGTAACACTTGTTTGTCACTCATTTGGACCAATGGGAAATTAAAGCCAAGGATCCATACTTATAGGCTATATAAGTCCGATTTCTCAATTGTATTTGAGAATTTTTCTATAACATTTGTTTGTCACTCATTTGGACCAATGGGAAATTAAAGCCAAGGATCCATACTTATAGGCTATATAAGTCCGATTTCTCAATTGTATTTGAGAATTTTTCTATAACATTTGTTTGTCACTCATTTGGACCAATGGGAAATTAAAGCCAAGGATCCATAATTATAGGCTATATAAGTCCGATTTCTCAATTGTATTTGAGAATTTTTTTGTAACACTTGTTTGTCACTCATTTGGACCAATGGGAAATTAAAGCCAAGGATCCATACTTATAGGCTATATAAGTCCGATTTCTCAATTGTATTTGAGAATTTTTCTATAACATCTGTTTGTCACTCATTTGGACCAATGGGAAATTAAAGCCAAGGATCCATAATTATAGGCTATATAAGTCCGATTTCTCAATTGTATTTGAGAATTTTTCTATAACACTTGTTTGTCACTCATTTGGACCAATGGGAAATTAAAGCCAAGGATCTATACTTATAGGCTATATAAGTCCGATTTCTCAATTGTATTTGAGAATTTTTCTATAACATTTGTTTGTCACTCATTTGGACCAATGGGAAATTAAAGCCAAGGATCCATAATTATAGGCTATATAAGTCCGATTTCTCAATTGTATTTGAGAATTTTTTTGTAACACTTGTTTGTCACTCATTTGGACCAATGGGAAATTAAAGCCAAGGATCCATAATTATAGGCTATATAAGTCCGATTTCTCAATTGTATTTTAGAATTTTTCTATAACACTTGTTTGTCACTCATTTGGACCAATGGGAAATTAAAGCCAAGGATCCATACTTATAGGCTATATAAGTCCGATTTCTCAATTGTATTTGAGAATTTTTCTATAACATTTGTTTGTCACTCATTTGGACCAATGGGAAATTAAAGCCAAGGATCCATACTTATAGGCTATATAAGTCCGATTTCTCAATTGTATTTGAGAATTTTTTTGTAACACTTGTTTGTCACTCATTTGGACCAATGGGAAATTAAAGCCAAGGATCCATACTTATAGGCTATATAAGTCCGATTTCTCAATTGTATTTGAGAATTTTTCTATAACATTTGTTTGTCACTCATTTGGACCAATCGGAAATTAAAGCCAAGGATCCATACTTATAGGCTATATAAGTCCGATTTCTCAATTGTATTTGAGAATTTTTCTATAACATTTGTTTGTCACTCATTTGGACCAATGGGAAATTAAAGCCAAGGATCCATACTTATAGGCTATATAAGTCCGATTTCTCAATTGTATTTGAGAATTTTTCTATAACATTTGTTTGTCACTCATTTGGACCAATGGGAAATTAAAGCCAAGGATCCATAATTATAGGCTATATAAGTCCGATTTCTCAATTGTATTTGAGAATTTTTCTATAACATTTGTTTGTCACTCATTTGGACCAATGGGAAATTAAAGCCAAGGATCCATAATTATAGGCTATATAAGTCCTATTTCTCAATTGTATTTGAGAATTTTTTTGTAACACTTGTTTGTCACTCATTTGGACCAATGGGAAATTAAAGCCAAGGATCCATACTTATAGGCTATATAAGTCCGATTTCTCAATTGTATTTGAGAATTTTTCTATAACATTTGTTTGTCACTCATTTGGACCAATCGGAAATTAAAGCCAAGGATCCATACTTATAGGCTATATAAGTCCGATTTCTCAATTGTATTTGAGAATTTTTCTATAACATTTGTTTGTCACTCATTTGGACCAATGGGAAATTAAAGCCAAGGATCCATACTTATAGGCTATATAAGTCCGATTTCTCAATTGTATTTGAGAATTTTTCTATAACATTTGTTTGTCACTCATTTGGACCAATGGGAAATTAAAGCCAAGGATCCATAATTATAGGCTATATAAGTCCGATTTCTCAATTGTATTTGAGAATTTTTCTATAACATTTGTTTGTCACTCATTTGGACCAATGGGAAATTAAAGCCAAGGATCCATAATTATAGGCTATATAAGTCCGATTTCTCAATTGTATTTGAGAATTTTTTTGTAACACTTGTTTGTCACTCATTTGGACCAATGGGAAATTAAAGCCAAGGATCCATACTTATAGGCTATATAAGTCCGATTTCTCAATTGTATTTGAGAATTTTTCTATAACATTTGTTTGTCACTCATTTGGACCAATGGGAAATTAAAGCCAAGGATCCATACTTATAGGCTATATAAGTCCGATTTCTCAATTGTATTTGAGAATTTTTCTATAACATTTGTTTGTCACTCATTTGGACCAATGGGAAATTAAAGCCAAGGATCCATAATTATAGGCTATATAAGTCCGATTTCTCAATTGTATTTGAGAATTTTTCTATAACATTTGTTTGTCACTCATTTGGACCAATGGGAAATTAAAGCCAAGGATCCATAATTATAGGCTATATAAGTCCGATTTCTCAATTGTATTTGAGAATTTTTTTGTAACACTTGTTTGTCACTCATTTGGACCAATGGGAAATTAAAGCCAAGGATCCATACTTATAGGCTATATAAGTCCGATTTCTCAATTGTATTTGAGAATTTTTCTATAACATTTGTTTGTCACTCATTTGGACCAATGGGAAATTAAAGCCAAGGATCCATACTTATAGGCTATATAAGTCCGATTTCTCAATTGTATTTGAGAATTTTTCTATAACATTTGTTTGTCACTCATTTGGACCAATGGGAAATTAAAGCCAAGGATCCATAATTATAGGCTATATAAGTCCGATTTCTCAATTGTATTTGAGAATTTTTCTATAACACTTGTTTGTCACTCATTTGGACCAATGGGAAATTAAAGCCAAGGATCTATACTTATAGGCTATATAAGTCCGATTTCTCAATTGTATTTGAGAATTTTTCTATAACATTTGTTTGTCACTCATTTGGACCAATGGGAAATTAAAGCCAAGGATCTATACTTATAGGCTATATAAGTCCGATTTCTCAATTGTATTTGAGAATTTTTCTATAACATCTGTTTGTCACTCATTTGGACCAATGGGAAATTAAAGCCAAGGATCCATAATTATAGGCTATATAAGTCCGATTTCTCAATTGTATTTGAGAATTTTTCTATAACACTTGTTTGTCACTCATTTGGACCAATGGGAAATTAAAGCCAAGGATCTATACTTATAGGCTATATAAGTCCGATTTCTCAATTGTATTTGAGAATTTTTCTATAACATTTGTTTGTCACTCATTTGGACCAATGGGAAATTAAAGCCAAGGATCCATAATTATAGGCTATATAAGTCCGATTTCTCAATTGTATTTGAGAATTTTTTTGTAACACTTGTTTGTCACTCATTTGGACCAATGGGAAATTAAAGCCAAGGATCCATAATTATAGGCTATATAAGTCCGATTTCTCAATTGTATTTTAGAATTTTTCTATAACACTTGTTTGTCACTCATTTGGACCAATGGGAAATTAAAGCCAAGGATCCATACTTATAGGCTATATAAGTCCGATTTCTCAATTGTATTTGAGAATTTTTCTATAACATTTGTTTGTCACTCATTTGGACCAATGGGAAATTAAAGCCAAGGATCCATAATTATAGGCTATATAAGTCCGATTTCTCAATTGTATTTGAGAATTTTTCTATAACATTTGTTTGTCACTCATTTGGACCAATGGGAAATTAAAGCCAAGGATCCATACTTATAGGCTATATAAGTCCGATTTCTCAATTGTATTTGAGAATTTTTCTATAACATTTGTTTGTCACTCATTTGGACCAATGGGAAATTAAAGCCAAGGATCCATACTTATAGGCTATATAAGTCCGATTTCTCAATTGTATTTGAGAATTTTTCTATAACATTTGTTTGTCACTCATTTGGACCAATGGGAAATTAAAGCCAAGGATCCATACTTATAGGCTATATAAGTCCGATTTCTCAATTGTATTTGAGAATTTTTCTATAACATTTGTTTGTCACTCATTTGGACCAATGGGAAATTAAAGCCAAGGATCCATAATTATAGGCTATATAAGTCCGATTTCTCAATTGTATTTGAGAATTTTTCTATAACATTTGTTTGTCACTCATTTGGACCAATGGGAAATTAAAGCCAAGGATCCATAATTATAGGCTATATAAGTCCGATTTCTCAATTGTATTTGAGAATTTTTTTGTAACACTTGTTTGTCACTCATTTGGACCAATGGGAAATTAAAGCCAAGGATCCATACTTATAGGCTATATAAGTCCGATTTCTCAATTGTATTTGAGAATTTTTCTATAACATTTGTTTGTCACTCATTTGGACCAATGGGAAATTAAAGCCAAGGATCCATACTTATAGGCTATATAAGTCCGATTTCTCAATTGTATTTGAGAATTTTTCTATAACATTTGTTTGTCACTCATTTGGACCAATGGGAAATTAAAGCCAAGGATCCATAATTATAGGCTATATAAGTCCGATTTCTCAATTGTATTTGAGAATTTTTCTATAACACTTGTTTGTCACTCATTTGGACCAATGGGAAATTAAAGCCAAGGATCTATACTTATAGGCTATATAAGTCCGATTTCTCAATTGTATTTGAGAATTTTTCTATAACATTTGTTTGTCACTCATTTGGACCAATGGGAAATTAAAGCCAAGGATCTATACTTATAGGCTATATAAGTCCGATTTCTCAATTGTATTTGAGAATTTTTCTATAACATCTGTTTGTCACTCATTTGGACCAATGGGAAATTAAAGCCAAGGATCCATAATTATAGGCTATATAAGTCCGATTTCTCAATTGTATTTGAGAATTTTTCTATAACACTTGTTTGTCACTCATTTGGACCAATGGGAAATTAAAGCCAAGGATCTATACTTATAGGCTATATAAGTCCGATTTCTCAATTGTATTTGAGAATTTTTCTATAACATTTGTTTGTCACTCATTTGGACCAATGGGAAATTAAAGCCAAGGATCCATACTTATAGGCTATATAAGTCCGATTTCTCAATTGTATTTGAGAATTTTTCTATAACACTTGTTTGTCACTCATTTGGACCAATGGGAAATTAAAGCCAAGGATCTATACTTATAGGCTATATAAGTCCGATTTCTCAATTGTATTTGAGAATTTTTCTATAACATTTGTTTGTCACTCATTTGGACCAATGGGAAATTAAAGCCAAGGATCCATAATTATAGGCTATATAAGTCCGATTTCTCAATTGTATTTGAGAATTTTTTTGTAACACTTGTTTGTCACTCATTTGGACCAATGGGAAATTAAAGCCAAGGATCCATAATTATAGGCTATATAAGTCCGATTTCTCAATTGTATTTTAGAATTTTTCTATAACACTTGTTTGTCACTCATTTGGACCAATGGGAAATTAAAGCCAAGGATCCATACTTATAGGCTATATAAGTCCGATTTCTCAATTGTATTTTAGAATTTTTCTATAACACTTGTTTGTCACTCATTTGGACCAATGGGAAATTAAAGCCAAGGATCCATACTTATAGGCTATATAAGTCCGATTTCTCAATTGTATTTGAGAATTTTTCTATAACATTTGTTTGTCACTCATTTGGACCAATGGGAAATTAAAGCCAAGGATCCATAATTATAGGCTATATAAGTCCGATTTCTCAATTGTATTTGAGAATTTTTCTATAACATTTGTTTGTCACTCATTTGGACCAATCGGAAATTAAAGCCAAGGATCCATACTTATAGGCTATATAAGTCCGATTTCTCAATTGTATTTGAGAATTTTTCTATAACATTTGTTTGTCACTCATTTGGACCAATGGGAAATTAAAGCCAAGGATCCATACTTATAGGCTATATAAGTCCGATTTCTCAATTGTATTTGAGAATTTTTCTATAACATTTGTTTGTCACTCATTTGGACCAATGGGAAATTAAAGCCAAGGATCCATAATTATAGGCTATATAAGTCCGATTTCTCAATTGTATTTGAGAATTTTTCTATAACATTTGTTTGTCACTCATTTGGACCAATGGGAAATTAAAGCCAAGGATCCATAATTATAGGCTATATAAGTCCGATTTCTCAATTGTATTTGAGAATTTTTTTGTAACACTTGTTTGTCACTCATTTGGACCAATGGGAAATTAAAGCCAAGGATCCATACTTATAGGCTATATAAGTCCGATTTCTCAATTGTATTTGAGAATTTTTCTATAACATTTGTTTGTCACTCATTTGGACCAATGGGAAATTAAAGCCAAGGATCCATACTTATAGGCTATATAAGTCCGATTTCTCAATTGTATTTGAGAATTTTTCTATAACATTTGTTTGTCACTCATTTGGACCAATGGGAAATTAAAGCCAAGGATCCATAATTATAGGCTATATAAGTACGATTTCTCAATTGTATTTGAGAATTTTTCTATAACATTTGTTTGTCACTCATTTGGACCAATGGGAAATTAAAGCCAAGGATCCATAATTATAGGCTATATAAGTCCGATTTCTCAATTGTATTTGAGAATTTTTTTGTAACACTTGTTTGTCACTCATTTGGACCAATGGGAAATTAAAGCCAAGGATCCATACTTATAGGCTATATAAGTCCGATTTCTCAATTGTATTTGAGAATTTTTCTATAACATTTGTTTGTCACTCATTTGGACCAATGGGAAATTAAAGCCAAGGATCCATACTTATAGGCTATATAAGTCCGATTTCTCAATTGTATTTGAGAATTTTTCTATAACATTTGTTTGTCACTCATTTGGACCAATGGGAAATTAAAGCCAAGGATCCATAATTATAGGCTATATAAGTCCGATTTCTCAATTGTATTTGAGAATTTTTCTATAACACTTGTTTGTCACTCATTTGGACCAATGGGAAATTAAAGCCAAGGATCCATACTTATAGGCTATATAAGTCCGATTTCTCAATTGTATTTGAGAATTTTTCTATAACATTTGTTTGTCACTCATTTGGACCAATGGGAAATTAAAGCCAAGGATCCATAATTATAGGCTATATAAGTCCGATTTCTCAATTGTATTTGAGAATTTTTCTATAACACTTGTTTGTCACTCATTTGGACCAATGGGAAATTAAAGCCAAGGATCCATACTTATAGGCTATATAAGTCCCATTTCTCAATTGTATTTGAGAATTTTTCTATAACATTTGTTTGTCACTCATTTGGACCAATGGGAAATTAAAGCCAAGGATCCATACTTATAGGCTATATAAGTCCGATTTCTCAATTGTATTTGAGAATTTTTCTATAACATTTGTTTGTCACTCATTTGGACCAATGGGAAATTAAAGCCAAGGATCCATAATTATAGGCTATATAAGTCCGATTTCTCAATTGTATTTGAGAATTTTTCTATAACATCTGTTTGTCACTCATTTGGACCAATGGGAAATTAAAGCCAAGGATCCATACTTATAGGCTATATAAGTCCGATTTCTCAATTGTATTTGAGAATTTTTCTATAACATCTGTTTGTCACTCATTTTGACCAATGGGAAATTAAAGCCAAGGATCCATACTTATAGGCTATATAAGTCCGATTTCTCAATTGTATTTGAGAATTTTTCTATAACATCTGTTTGTCACTCATTTGGACCAATGGGAAATTAAAGCCAAGGATCCATACTTATAGGCTATATAAGTCCGATTTCTCAATTGTATTTGAGAATTTTTCTATAACATCTGTTTGTCACTCATTTGGACCAATGGGAAATTAAAGCCAAGGATCCATACTTATAGGCTATATAAGTCCGATTTCTCAATTGTATTTTAGAATTTTTCTATAACACTTGTTTGTCACTCATTTGGACCAATGGGAAATTAAAGCCAAGGATCCATACTTATAGGCTATATAAGTCCGATTTCTCAATTGTATTTGAGAATTTTTCTATAACATCTGTTTGTCACTCATTTGGACCAATGGGAAATTAAAGCCAAGGATCTATACTTATAGACTATGTAAGTCCGATTTCTCAATTGTATTTGAGAATTTTTCTATAACATCTGTTTGTCACTCATTTGGACCAATGGGAAATTAAAGCCAAGGATCCATACTTATAGGCTATATAAGTCCGATTTCTCAATTGTATTTGAGAATTTTTTTGTAACACTTGTTTGTCACTCATTTGGACCAATGGGAAATTAAAGCCAAGGATCCATACTTATAGGCTATATAAGTCCGATTTCTCAATTGTATTTGAGAATTTTTCTATAACATCTGTTTGTCACTCATTTGGACCAATGGGAAATTAAAGCCAAGGATCCATACTTATAGGCTATATAAGTCCGATTTCTCAATTGTATTTTAGAATTTTTCTATAACACTTGTTTGTCACTCATTTGGACCAATGGGAAATTAAAGCCAAGGATCCATACTTATAGGCTATATAAGTCCGATTTCTCAATTGTATTTGAGAATTTTTCTATAACATTTGTTTGTCACTCATTTGGACCAATGGGAAATTAAAGCCAAGGATCCATACTTATAGGCTATATAAGTCCGATTTCTCAATTGTATTTGAGAATTTTTCTATAACATTTGTTTGTCACTCATTTGGACCAATGGGAAATTAAAGCCAAGGATCCATACTTATAGGCTATATAAGTCCGATTTCTCAATTGTATTTGAGAATTTTTCTATAACATTTGTTTGTCACTCATTTGGACCAATGGGAAATTAAAGCCAAGGATCTATACTTATAGACTATGTAAGTCCGATTTCTCAATTGTATTTGAGAATTTTTCTATAACATTTGTTTGTCACTCATTTGGACCAATGGGAAATTAAAGCCAAGGATCCATACTTATAGGCTATATAAGTCCGATTTCTCAATTGTATTTGAGAATTTTTCTATAACATTTGTTTGTCACTCATTTGGACCAATGGGAAATTAAAGCCAAGGATCCATACTTATAGGCTATATAAGTCCGATTTCTCAATTGTATTTGAGAATTTTTCTATAACATTTGTTTGTCACTCATTTGGACCAATGGGAAATTAAAGCCAAGGATTCATACTTATAGACTATGTAAGTCCGATTTCTCAATTGTATTTGAGAATTTTTCTATAAAATTTTAAAGATTAAAATTGTGTAAATTTTGTTCAGCTCTACGTGAATTTGGGTATTTGTGGGCACATTTATGTTTGTCACTCATTTGGACCAATGGGAAATTAAAGCCAAGGATCCATACTTATAGACTATGTAAGTCCGATAAAGTATTCTTTTCGAATAAATGTAGCAAATCGATTGAATTAAATGTGGAAAAAACACACAATGTTGCGATGTCAATGTTTTTTAATAATTGTAATCATTCGCCTGCTGTCTCTGTTTATTTATTAGTAAAAGGCAGGACTGCCAATCTTGCGGCAAAACAATAATGAAAATCCGAAAAAACCCGTGTGCTTCGCTAACCCCATCGTTATAAAATAAAACTGAAAGTATATAGTCAAGTATTTATTATTTCGTAAGAATATCCTATTGTGAAAATTAAATGACGATCGGTCCAGTAGTTAATACTATATTACGATTTTTAATTTTCCTAAAAAGTGGCGTCTTCCCACCCAGTTTTCTCCTGGTACGTATTTCTAATTATGCCAATACCATATGTACCAAGTATCATCGACGTATGTCAAAAAATGCCCATAATATGGCGATTTAAATTTTTGGGTTATATGGGCGGTGTCACGCCCCTTTGTCCAATTAAAATTTTATATAGTCAAGAATTTATTATTTCGTAAGAATATCATATTGTGAAAATTTAATGCCGATCGGTCTAGTAGTTAAGACTTAATTACGATTTTTAATTTTCCTAAAAAGGGGCTGCGTAAAAGTAGGCGTGGCAAAATTTTCGTTCGATGAAAACTTAAAATGGATTAATACGAACATTTGAAAGAAGAATTAGTCAAATCGATGGAGCCGTTTTCTGATCGAAAAAAGTTGGACCAGAAAGAAATAATCGTCCAAATCGGTCCAGCCATTCACGCGTGATGCTGTGACCAAGGAAAAAAGGGATTCATTTTTATATATATAGATTGATGGACTCGTACAAAATTTGAAGGCTATATAGCTAATATAGAGCCCTAGATATTTAATATTAATTTTGTAAATGATCTAAATATTCACTTTGTATGGGAGCTGCCACGCCCACTGGTATGATCCCGCCTAATTTTCCTATGACTATTCATAATATAATCGACGTGCACAAATTTCTAAGACTATGGCTATTATAGTACTGATATTATATGATATTAAATATTTACTTTGTATGGGAGCTGCCACGCCCATTAGCCCGATCCCGCTCATTTTTTCAGAACTCTTCAGATTAGTTTAATATGTACATGTGCAAAGTTTCAGAACTCTTGCTGTCATAGTACTCCAGATATTATATGTTAAAACTTTGTATGAGATCTACCACGCCCACTTGTCCAATCACGCCCATTTTCACTTCAGCTGCTAATATTATTAATTTATGCACTCCTACAAAGTTTGAAGGCTCTAACTATTATATAACTCTAGATATTTGATATTAAATATTTATTTTATATGATAGCTGCCACGCCCACTTGCCCGATCCCGCCCATTTTTGTCCTGATTATCACATGAGTAACATATGTGCTATTGCAATGTTTCAAAACTCTTGCTATCACAATAGTCAAGATATATGATGTTATTTAATTTATGTGGGAGGGGCCACGCCCACTAAATTTCTTATGTGCACCCTCCACACAGACCCCAATCACCCCTGTAAATTTCATTGAAATCGGGCAAGCCGTCTAGGAGGAGTATGCGCACAGGAAGTTTTGCACTTAATTTTATATATGTATATAGATTTTTGAAGCTAGAGAAAGTAGGTACCTACATATATACATATGTGTGTATGTATGTATGTATTGTGTTGTAGTAAAGTGTGATAGTAGCATGTTTGTCTTATTTTCACACTGCTATTTATTGAATACGAGGGAAAAGTTGGTAGCAACTCTCTGACATCATCTTTTACTTTACTTTTTCATTGAAAGGATAAGAAGAAATTTTTAATGTCGTTATACTTAAACGCATACGAGTATAAATACAAAAAAAAAACTGAATATCATTAAATGTTTGTTTATCAGAAGCTTGTTTTCATGCTGAAAATGTTGTTGTTTTTGTATCATGTTTCCACTTCAGGTGAAATATTTTAAAACGATTTTGTTCTTAACAATCAAAGTTGTTTACATGTGTTTTGACGATGTACCAGTCAAGAAAAGCCAAATAAAATTTAATAAAGCAACAGATTATTTGTGAGCACGTATTTAATTAAATGGAGAACTTTTTTTATGTGCAGCTAATTTTATTTTATTCCTTGAATGTTTAGTTAAAAATTAATGTTAGTATCTGCTTTGCGGTCCTAATTGACATACATACATGGAGTATATGAAAAATTTTATCCATAAATTTCCCACTCTCTGTTGATTTATGTGGTTATTCGATATTTAACCAGCTACAACCGTTGATCGCGTATCAGTCATTTCAATAAAACCTTTTCCACCGATTTTTGTAGCATTTATCAATAACTGGATGTAGGTTGGATGTAGGACGAAGCAGTTCGATAGCATATCGATACGTATGTATAATAGCAAAGTGTGCTTTTCGAAAGATCATGCCATCAGGCCAGCCTTTTTAACTGAAGCACAAGTGAGTATTATCTCCTTAGCGGCAGCTGATGGGTTCCCATTAAAGCAGAGTATCGATACTGGGTGATCTTCAGAAGAAAGCCATGTCTATATATAAAAGATTTTCCAATAACAGTGATATGATTTCTTTAAAAACTTATTGTTAAGGAAATTCAAAAGTTTTTTATTTAATTTGAAGTACAATCGATACAATTAAGTTCTAAATAAAACGTCATTCAAATGGCCTCCACGACTTCTTCTGCAGGAACGAATTCGATGTAAGCAATTTTCGAGCACTTTTTCCACAAAATCAAGTCGTTCGTCATGACCTTCAATATTGACTTGTAAAGCTTGACGATAGTCTGGTGTATTTCGAAACACCAATGACTTCAAATAACCCCACAAGAAATAGTCTAATGGTGTTAAATCACAAGTTCTTGGAGGCCATTCAATATCACAATTTCTTAAAATAATCAAATCTCCAAACTCAACAATTCAATTGTTGCATTTGCTGTGGCTTCAATTCTTGAGTGAGAACAATTTTATGCGGATGCAAACCCAAATCCCTTCTCAAAATCCGCCAGGTTGTGGTTTGAGACAGTTCCAATTGTTAAGAACGTCTTGGAATCGACAAATTGCGGTCTTTAGCAACACTTGCCTGAGCGGCAGCAATATTTGCATTACTTCGTGAGGTTTTTTTTCTTATTGGCACTTGAACATTATGTAAAGGAAATGTAAGCTCAAAATTTTCAACAATTCGATGAATAGCGGGCACACTTGGCCGATTATTAGGACCATAAAATGGCGAAAGCGCACGAAAAGTTGCAATTGGAGAACGATTATTTTGATAATAAAACTGAATAATTTGTAAACGTTGTTCTTGTGTTTATCTCTCCATGATGAAATTGTGAACACTACTGAAATCAATGAAAAACAAATGACAGATCATGACATATTACAAATGGCCGAAACGTCACTACAAAATCATATCATGCCTATTGGAAAACCTTATACTATCTTTTTGTTTATTTTAGTCTTGCTTGTCTAGAAAAATCAATTAACCTTTTTTCCCAGAAAGAATTTGCTCAGCGAGGTAAAATTTTATGTCCCCGGGATGTTAATTTGTATTAAGGGTGTGGAAATTTTAGAATATTCAATCCGACTAACACAACACATTAGAATACCGATTTCAAGGCCAGTCTGCATCTCTCAAAGGAAATATAATTTTCGAGTGAATTTCGTGGAAATTCTTTCATTCAATTAAATCATGTTAAATCAAGTCTTGTACTCGTATAATACGAAATTTTTCATTTATGATCGGTTTTATTAATATTTCAAGGAGCCGTAGGCTGAACATACACCAAGGAAAGACAAAACGTTTTTTAAGTTAAACACACTTGTTTGATGGTAACATACAAACAAAAATAAAAAGTTTATTAAAATTATGTGAAACGAGCTTCCTTTTATTCTACTCTCTGTGGGTGTGTTGATAAAACTACATGTATGTATATTTAGCAATCAATGTTTTGTCGCAATGAGTCAAACAGACAGATTGCGGTTGTTTTTTTTTTTTTTTTTGGTGTCGGTTGTCTCAGAAGGGGCTGTGCACATATTACGTAACGCTGTTTTCAGAGATTTTATAACCCCCCTTCGTAACACTTTTTACTAATTTTTCAGTGCAAAATTTCCAATCCGTAACAAATCTTTAACCCCCCCACCCCCCTGGAGCGTTACGTAATATGTGCACAGCCCCTAAGAACTAATGTTCTGTTGTGGTATTAGTGGGTTCAGCCCACTATTTCTATTTCCAAAGTATTTTACTTTTGAGAACTAGGTTGTTCTGTTGAACATGAATGTAATTCTTTTATATACAATTTTTAATAAAAATTTAATACGAGAATTACTCACTACTAAATTAATGTTAATTTGATATTTATCATATTGAATCCCAGTGCTACCATTGAGAAAGTTTTTACAATGCCCATTTTTCGAATTTTTTCAATAATAATCATTGAAAATGTGCGTAGCACAAGCCATGGTTTATTTTGTTTATCGTCAAATAAAATGGAAAAGCAACAATATTCATATTTAAAATTATTAGGGAGAGATAGAAACCATAATAAAAATAAAACTTTAAAAACATTATTTGTGGTAGTGGTAGTATCATTGATAAAGTCTTAATAATTGCTTTTTATCGTGAAAACAGCACTTTTTGTAATCATAATACCTTGCTTTTATTAAGTTTTTCAGAAGTTTTTTAAAAAATTACGATTGATTCTTTTGCATTTTATGTGATGATGTGAACGTAATTTTTTCAAACTTTACTGAATTTTCGTTATCAAAAATAGAAAAAAAGTCGCTTTAATTAATTTTTTGGCGAAAATTTTACGACAATTTTTTAAATATTCAAAGAAGAATATTTAGAAGCTTAATTACCTTTCCAACGGCATATAATATCTAGTACTCTGCATTTATTGCGGCATTAAATAATTCATTTCCAATGTAACATTTGAATTTGTACCTGATATTTCATATAAACTTTAATTTACAATATAACATTGCATGTAATAAAGCGTGACATGTCATTTATTAATATTGAGCTCAGAAGAATTTTTAAGCGTCCATTAATGAGTACTTCGTTTAACACTGACATTTTAAGTTGTATTATTTATTTAGAGATTTCGAGAATATGGATGATAATTTTAAAAATTGAATAAACGCTTAGCCTGACCGCATATATTGAATCCTTTTGCGAAATTTTAATATGAGAATTACTGCACAATTACATTAAACGGACTTTTTTTATTATTATTATTTTTTAAGTTAAATTTATAAGATTTATTTCATAAGTTGACGAAGCTATGCGGTGACATACTATCTGTTGTGGATTCCTATTTGATCTTGAAATGTGAAAGTCTCCATTAATGGTGTTTTCTTTTCTAGAAAAAAAAAATTGTACATCTCCATGCAGAAAGTGTACTTTGGTGTTCGTTTCTTAAAAATGTTTTGCTCTCTAAAAGGGTGGTGTGTTTGATTCTAAAAAAAAATCGCTCTCACTAATGGAGGAAGGCATTGCACTTTTTGCCCTGTAAAAATCGACAGTGTTGATAGAGCCCTGTAAAACGTAGCTGTCAGCTGTTAAAAACAGGGCGTTCCACTTTTTCATAAGTTGTGTTTGGTTCTAGTTGCATTATTACAGGGTTTGCAAGATATTTTATACATGTACATTTCAACAAGGTACCATTTTGTGTATAGAAAAGAAAACACCATAAGTACCTAGGACAATTCAACAATCGAATTTTTTAAATGATCTTAGAAGTTTTTCTCAAAATTTGTGCTCGAACATGATCTGATTTTATATTAGAAATAACGCCATTAAAGCACACGCACAACAGAGATCTTGTATTACGATCACGGTGCTATTTTTACTGCCTGCTTTGCATTTAATTTTCTTATTCACCACAATTTGTTTATGTTTAAATTTAAACACACAAATTATTTTAAAGCAAATTTCGTTTTTGCATATTTATCTTTAGATCGACCTGCTGTGCAAAAATGAGCAATTAAAAATGTAGCTTTTATTTCTTTTTTATTTACAGTTCTCATAATACGTCCTTGACTCGAATTATGAATAAGCGTTCAATAATTAATTTTCCAAAATCGTTTATTTATTTCGTTAATTTCATTAAACAAAAATGTTAAATTTCTAATCAATCAATTGAGTTTAAATATTTCGCCATATTTAATAATTATAAAATTAACTTATGGGCAGTTTTTGACTTCATATTTCAGTATGTAATTAGTTAATTTTTATTTAAATTTATGTTGTTTTAAATAAGATTCCATTTTTTCAATGAGAAATTAAAGTTCTTATTTAAATACGATGCAAATATGGTAGCACTACGTAAAATAAAAAATTTCCCACAAATTTCCCTAAAGAACAGAACAGCTGATTAGAACAAATAAAGCAAATTCCTAAAAAATATATTTTTATTTTAGCTAAAAATAAGAATAATTAAGAACTACAGAAATGTTTTAAAATAATAAAAGCAACTTTCAAAATAAGTAAAAGGTTAATACCGACAAAACAATACAAAAACGGCACAAGTTTGCAGCAGATAATTATATTGATTGGTTCAATATTGGATCATATGGACAGTCACCGGTAATTCACGTTTCAATAACGTGACATGGTTAGGTACTCACTGCTTCTTAATTGGTCATTAAATCAACGCCATATCACTTCAAAACTTAGCCGAAGGTCATTGTCTAATTTGGGATTATATCCCATACGACATTTAACCAACATTAACTTTAATAATCGTTTATGAATTAGCGTCTAAATGTACATATCGCACACTAAGGGCCAATAATTCAGTTCTGATTTATATGTCATTTAAGTTTAAATGTTATTTACAAAATTGAGTTTTTCACTGCAAAATTAAGTCCACATTAAATAGCCAACATTGTGCATTTAAATACTACATAAGTGCTACGAATTTCCATATGTTTTTGACTGCTTGTTCTTCTTATTTAAAACAAAGCTAATAAAAATTTGTGGCTGCTGACAAGTTTCATCCAACTTTCGTTTGTTATGTCGTTATTATCCTTTTAATCGTTCTGGAGTTTGCTTTTATTCTCTTAAAACAATTCAGCAGTTCTTAATTATTCTTAATTTTAGCTAAAATAAAAATATATATGTTTTGGATTTTACTTTATTTGTTATAGTCAGCTGTTCTGAAGGGAAATTTGTGGGAAATTTTTTATATTACGTTGTGCTACAATTAAATACGAGTAAGAACAATTAAATACGACTGAAAAACAGAAGTAGCACTTAAATGCAACATAAATTTAAATGAAAATTAGCTGAATGAGTATTTAAATACAAAGTCAATTATTGGCCCTAAATCATAAGTCGTTACAACTCAAAGTTTACCAAATTTGGGTTCTAATAAAATCTTATATCACTGATCGATAAAACGTTACCAAACAACATTTTGGTGTATAATTTTCGCCCTGAGATAAATCCTTTCGGATTATCAAGTTGAGATATTTTTTTTTTTGAAATGTAACATTTTTGTTTACTTTTGTATTAAAATAGTTTTGTTGTTAAATAAAGAATTTGTGTTACTAACTTTTGTTATCTAGATTTGGCAAGCAATTAAAAGTTTGAAGTGCAAAATATATTAATGTTTTATTCTGACTTTATCTTTATATACCTGAGAATGTATGTATGTGTACAAACACACATACATTTGTATACAAATTTTAGCAGATGCTTGCAATTACAATTAAATTTAAATAAAATTACATTTTGTTTGTTTGGGATGTGTTGCAACTTTTTTTTTGAAAATCGTATAATGAAATCGAAAGTGAATTAAAGGGAAATGACATTTTGATTAAACAACAATTAATAACTATTTAATACTTAAATAAAATTTGTAAATTAAATCTTATAGAACTTAAGTGAACAATAAATTAGAATGTATTTGCTTAATTTTAATGTGACTAATTCGTGCTAATTGCTAATACTATAGTTATAAACAAACAACAATTAGACATGATCAATCAAGCCGAGAAATAGAGGAAAATTTAGCATTAATTTATGAACAGTTTGCAATTTACAAAATTTCAGGTTATTGTGGAAAATACGAGTATGCAATGAATATCAATACAAATGAAATTTATTCTAATGAAAAAAATTTTCGTGAGAAATTATTCAAAATTTTAAGAAATTTGTTACATAATTGAAAACCGAAAAGAGCACTGTGGAGTGAGGAAAAAAAAAATAATAAAATTGGAATAACTAAGAACAAATGACTAAAGTCGAAATAAATGCAAGAACCACTGTTGCCAATTCAGCTATTTTCTCGTCAAATCTAGCAACTTTTCATTACATTTTGCGGGAAAAATATGATTTAGCTTTTAGCGTGAAATCTAGCGATTTTTGGTGTACTGACTTCTTACTTTTCAAGCGTGTTTTTAATAATATAATTTTCGTCAACATTGTCAAAGAGTTACTACACAGAAAAAAATATTTAATTTTTTTTTTCAATTAACCCTTTAATTAAAAATATGAAAGAATTTTATTAAATATTTAATTTATTTAATTAAATTTTTAATTGTAATAAATAAGTTTGGTTAATAAATGTATAAAAATTTTATTGATACTATTAATTTGTTTACTGGTGCAAATTTAATAAAATTTTTAATTGATATCACAAATTTTTTAATTGAAATCAATTTTTATTTATTTCTGTGTACAAATCAAGATGTAACTGGCAAGTTATCGCACTAGAGCAGCTTACAGCACATACTTAGTCGATGGGTGAAATTATCATCATATCATCACCGCCTTTCAACTATCAAACACTTTAAAAATATTCCCTTCTTTACGGCATTTGTCATTTTTTTACACTATTTCAATGTTTTTTGACAGCTACAGAGTAATTTATACATATATGCAAAATTTTACAATAAGAAATTCATGGCAAAATTCTTAAAAATTTATGAAACTTTTAAATATTTTCTACGCAATTTCATATTTCCGATTTTCCAGATTAACTCTACCAAAAAGTAAAAATATTTAATATTAAAATGATGTTCTCGCCTACATTTTATTGTGTTTGCTTGTTTTATTTGTTAGAAACTCCAAAATTCAATCAATAAATTTAATTGGCTCAATTTTTAATTAATATTAACTGAAAATCAACTAAGAGGCAAATAATTGAATATAATTAAATTATACTAATTAAATTATATAAAACTTTTACTAATTTACTCATGCACTACACACTATCAATTTACATAATTTATTTGTTTAAAATGCATTACAAAATATGCAGAAAGAAATTTTTAGATGGAAAAATCGTTCATTTAAATTCTTTTTTATTAATTTCAGCTTCTGGCAGCAGTATTAATAGGATTTGGAATATATGCCATCTTAACATACGAAACAAATGATATTGCATCAACAGCTGCATATGCTTTTATTGGAATTGGCATTTCTGTATTTGTGGTTTTATTATTTTTAACCATTGGAGCCGCAAGAGAAAATGTCTGTTGCACTATAACGGTGTGTAAAGCAATAACCTCATACATAAATGCGAGCAATTTTAACTCTCTGAACATCTGTTTATTTGCTAAAAAAAATAATAATACTCGTTCTAGGTTATCATACTAATGATTGTGGTTATATTGGCTCAAATAGCGGTTACAT
Organism: Lypha dubia; assembly: GCA_947311025.1. NCBI lineage: Eukaryota > Metazoa > Arthropoda > Insecta > Diptera > Tachinidae > Lypha > Lypha dubia. The sequence goes on from OX371264.1 coordinate 58,061,419, forward strand.
TTCTATTAACCAGAGGTGAGGGAGAAGTAGCATCGAATTTATCGAATACCCTTGACGCATCGTGGGAAGATGAAATTAAAACAGCTGGTGCCATGTCACAATATGAAACTTGGGTAATTATTTAACAAATTATTCTACAAATTTTAATATAAAATAATTAAATATAAATGTAACAATTATTGCGTTTAACAATTTTCTAGTTCAAATGTTGTGGTCGTGCCAGCCCTCAGGACTATATTTTGATAGGACGATTGCCACCTGATACCTGTTTTGAAAATAATGACTCATCTATACCTGAAAATCTCATCGAAAGCGGTTGTCGCATTAAATTCCAGCAATATTGGTTAACTCTCCTGAGAGCTTTTAATATTGTTGCTTGGATTTTAATAGCTTTGGAGGTAAATGAAAGTGTTTTCTAACACAATGGCTTGCACAGTGGTGTAGTAGAAAAACCTTTTAATACATTTTGAATATTTTACACGGATACGTTACGTGCTGGCAAATCGCTTTTATTCACATTATTTTATTTGTTATTTCGTTTTATGCATATTTGGCTAGATTTTTGTGAAATGGTTTATTTCATGACAACCTTTTTTCAATTAGAATAACGAATGTGGCAAAAACGCTGACTTCAATACAATAATCCTATTTTTTTAATCAACGCAATTATGCGTTATAATTCCTTTCTAGTTTATATTTAAATATCACAAATGACTAAAATATCTTCTAAAATACAAAAATATATATTAAAAACCGGTCTAAATGGAGGATTTATTTCATAATCGATACTTTAGGCGGCTACTTACATTTGTAATGGACAAAACTTCAAGCGTACACTTTCTAAATGCGTACATACTTAATTTATTTTGTAGGAGCAGCACTCTGGGAATGACCGCTGCATTGTGACAGAACTTAAGAAAAGGGATAAGGTAGAGAAGATAGATGTTGAAAATGCAGATGGCTTAATTCTTTTACAACTCTGCGTTTTGTTAATTTTTAGAGCTATGTTGCATCGCCTTTGGTGTTAAGTAGCAGACATCTGCAACAAGTATGATCGAGCCTACTTATTACCTAATGTTGAATTTTAAGAGCAGCACAAACAAGAGATATTCAATTTTATACTCGTTCGCCAAACACCAACTCTATGTATTTTGTTGGTACAAAATGTGATTTCGGAAGTCAGAATATGTATGTGTGTATGTTTGAAACTGTGACAAAAATATAAATAAAAATTATTTATTCAATTACGAATACAAAATTACTTTAACAACTGAATGAAACACTTGTTCCGCTAAAAACACGTTGGCTTCGAAGCAAAATGATTTTCGTACACTTGACAACACAGTCAGAACATTCATGTTAGCTCACAACAACAAGTGAATAAAACCGAATGTTTGAAACGAACGCTTGCATAAACAAGTGTATAATTATGTATGTACATAATTAAGTATCAGCGTTGTCAACTTTGAAATTTCAAAAGGCACCAAAATGGAGAAAAAAACGCGCCATTCAACAAAAAACGCACTAAGTTCAGAATTTTTTTTTATTGAATTAATTTTGCGTCTTTACAACATTTAACTTTAGTTCAAAATTCTAATGTTGAATCAATATTGTGCCATTGCATGAAGTGAATCATTCTCCAGACTTTTTCAATTCTAGATAATATTTCGACATCGGATTCAAATTGTACTGCTAATGGCATGATATCATATTTGCAATGGGATAAAACATTTTGTACAATGTTGGTTCTTGATGTCGTTTGTAGCTAATTTGGCTTAAAGCTGCAATGTGTTTCCGTGTACCAGAATGCCGAACAAGGTTCGATATTTATGTAGGCGTGATATCGCATTTCCAATATCATCTTGCTTTTGTGTTATTATTTGTTCAAGGCCGAATCCATTGCTTAAACTCACATTGTGATTCCCAAATCTTTTTGTATTTCGCTTATGATCTCCCTTTTTAGACTCCATTATTGATACTAACTTTAACCTTTTAACTTTTAGTAAATAGAAATTTTATTAATTTGAGTGTTACAACAATTTATATAAACGCATTTTTTATGCATTTTATAAAAATCGAACAATGATCGCTAATCTCCAGAATACTTTGTTTTTGCTAAGCTCTTTAACAGACTTGACAGCAACTTTTACGACAACAAACAATTATGTACTCTGAAAATCTAAAAGGGACAACAAATTTCTTATAATGAAATGTTACAAATTATCTATAACAACAAGACGTTTTAACGGTTTTTGTGAATGTGTTTTGGTACCTCTTAAGCATCATTAATGGTTGCTCTTATAATTATCTGTAAAATTGAATGTAAAAATTGTACACAATTGAATGAAATGGTATTGAAACAGTTGTATTTTTTGTACAAAATTCTTTTGTGTTTAATATGCTTTGGAGCCAACCAAAATTAAAAAAACGCACCAAAATTTAAAAAAAAGCGCACCACGCACCAACTCAGATATTTTTCGCACAAAACACCAAGTTGACAACGCTGTTAAGTATGCACGAAAACTTAGCACTTGTTGCTGATGTCTGTTAAGTAGACACATCAAATTTCTTAAGCCGTATGAGCAGGCATTTTATTAATTGTTTAACTTCGCCGACGGTTCTGTTAATCTACCAAGGAGGGCGATGTTGTGTACATTTTGTAGTCCAACAATAATTATTACAACGCCACTCGAATGTACATTAAATTAATTCATGATTTTGAATTCATGATCCCTGACCAGGGATCGAACCTAGATCCTAAGTTATTGTTTGCTTTGTAGTCAAGGCAAAATTAAGCGATAATCAATATTTCAAGCGGGCAACTCGCCTCTCTGAATGAAAAAAAAAAAAAAAAAAACAATATAAAATCAAACTCCAAGCAAACTCTTTCAAACATTAAAAGAAATTTTAAAATCGGTCCATAAGTGTATGAATTACGCAGAAATCAATAGAACAAGAGGTTAATTTGCCTCTCTAAATTTACAAAAAAAAAAATTGTAAAATAGTATTTGAAAAAGTGTTAAAAAAGTTGTTGAATTAACTGCAAGCAAACCTTTTAAAAGGAACATATTGTATTTTAGCTAATACCTACATATGTAAAAAATATACAGACTGTTTAAAATATTTTACAATTTTCCATCCATCAGTGAACAAAAACGGGGGTTGTACGAAAAATTAAATAAAGTTATTATTAAATTAATATACACATAACACTACATAGAGCCAAAACTGCCTATTCACAATCAACAAGATTTTCTCTATGAAACGTTTTTAGGCTAAGGGGTATCCCAGCAGAAAGAAGCGAAGATTTTTCCCAACAGATTTCTTATTATTTTTATGTGGTAAATCTTTTTAATTTCATCAAGAAGGAAAATACATAAAATCAAGAAGAAAACTTGTTATTTACAATTTTTTTTACCCAATTTTCGTTATTTTTGGCACCAAAAAAACAATCCATAGAGAAAAACTTTTTGATTCTATTAGGTTTTCATATGAATTGTATAAAAAGGGATTTATTATTGATTTCATTAGGCCATCTTATTGATTTTTTCAAAAAGGTATTCCGGTATTCATTATTGATTTCATTAGGTTCCTGTATGATCATGTGTAAATCATCTTCTTAAACTGACTGGTAACATGTAGCAAGTGTAGTAGTGAGGTGATTAGAGTGCCTATTTACGAAACCGAAGCTCCTTGGTTAGAGTCCAAACAGACGTAAATTTTATAAAAATGTTTCCATTACCACTCATCCAGATAATGCAACTTCATGTTATAAATAAGCATTCCGGCACGGCATGACGTACCATGATGTTGTGGTGACATTAAATTTGTATTTCCTAACATCACACAGAGAAAAAAGTGCCTAATAAATACCTAATAAAAACCATAAGTTTCCTTCTTGATTTTTTCAAAAAGGTTTTCCTTATTAAAATGATAAGACTTCCTTCCTGAAAAAAAGCCGTAGATATATCTTATTAATTTTGTTCTATTTTATTAGGTATTTATTAGGCACTGTTTCCTCTGTGTAACAAGCCTCAGTAGCACGATGCTTCGTGCGTTGAATTATAATCGAAAGATTCCATATTCAACACTGGGGCAATTCATGTATTTATAAATTTATTTCTGAAAGATTTATATATGTTTAATTATTTATCTTCATTTATTTGTATGTATAATTCAATATCAGAACTGATATTTTATTTTTGCTGATTTTCAATACGAATCATCTTAAGAGAAATCCTTACATTTCAGTTCAAGACCCAAGTCTCTAGCTTTTTTAGTATCTTCGGAAAATCGATTTCACGTACTGACAGTGGATAGACGGACAGTCGGACAGACGGACAGACGGACATGGCTCATTCAACTTCCCTATCTATTAGGATTTAGAATATATATACTATATGGACCTTATATAAATATTGTGGAAATTACACACGTAGTGAAAAACCTATAAATACCCTTACCATTTTTGGTGAGGGGTATAAAAAAAGCTCAGAAGTCACAATGCAGTTGTAAAGTGCCAAGTTTCCACTTAAGTCGCACAAAGGTCCCGCTACTTCAAATCATGAATAATATGAGCTTTGGTTTTGTTTTCATTCCCTTCTGTATAACATATTTTTAATTAATTTATTCTTGATATTTGATGCTTTCATAAAAGTTTGATTTATATATTTAATATTTTTTTTTCAGTTACTGGTGACTTTTATTTCTTGCTGCCTTTGCAACAGTATTCGCAACGATCGCAGACGTTCTTTCTACTAATAGTTTCTATATTTAAGCTTTAAACAGAAAATGATTGCTTTTCACGAGAAACACTTTTGTATTTAATTAAATTACAAAAAACAAAAAAAATACACACAAAAAAACAAGAACAAACATTGAACAAAATTACAGTAGTCCTCACTTAAACGTGCAGCATCAATTAAGTCATAAGTGCGATTAATTTAAGTATAAATCTGTAGACTTTTGACAAAAAAACTTAAGTCTATATAAATATTAAAAATTATCAAGATAGGAAAAATACTTTTACTTGGCTTAAGTGAAATATTTTGTGTATAAGTTTATGGAAAAGTGAAACTTAAACGTGATGACACGCTTCTGATCAGAAATTTGTGTGGATTGTTTTCTTTTTTGTTTTGACAGATTTGAATATATTTGTAGCAAAATATCGTAGAAATAAGCAGAATGATAATCTGAATTTTTAAATAACAATCATTTCTAAAACTGTTCTAAAGGGCACTATACACTGTCAAAATTCATGACTTCAAGCGTGTGTACGTGTGCTTGGCATCAAACATACCTAATATGTAATTTTTTTGATTTTTCATCGAGCGTCGTTGGTGTCACACATACGAGTACATATAAATTTTCACTGATACAACTTTAAATGCTTGATGAGATTTTGACGAATGTATAGTGGACCTTAACTTGACTTAAGTACTTCTGTCAAAAGTCTACTGACATAATGGATACACATTTTACTTTCTCTCTTCTAGATCTAAAATAAAATATTTAATTTTAGGGTTTAGTTGTAATATTATTTAAAGTTTATCTATGTATTTTATAAAACGCATCGCACTATCTTTGATTTAAAAAAAATTTACATACATATTTTATTTATTAATATTAGAATTTGTAGTGAAAACAAAACAGTAATTTTTGGAATATTTAAAATATCATAGATATTATAATATTTCATATTTTGCAGCAACCGGCCGGCCTGCCTAACCTAACCTAACCTAGTAGTTGTATTGCTTATAGACTAATTAGCCGCCCTTGACATCTGTCCCTCCTGTATAGGCATTTAAGAGCTTTTGTTACCTTTAAGCGGAGACTACTGTTTGTGTATTTTATATATTTTGTATAGTCATTTTTTTGTTTTAATATTTAATAAAACAAACTAAAAATTTTATTATTTTAATATTTTTTTTATTTATGCGTTTTTATAATTTTTTTAAAATGTATGTATGTATGTACGCTATTTTTATAATGAATGAAAAATTGTTAACGAGTTGAAATAAATTATTAAAAACTATTAAATTTTGGTTGTTACAACTACTATTTTTATAAATAAAGAATTTTGTTTTTAGAAAGTTTCTAATTGTGCCGGTTAGTTTTAAAGAAAAATATTTTTAATTTATAATAAAGTTCTGAATATAAGGAAATAGCTGGTATAGTAAACTATAAAATGTGTTTGAGATATTGTGTGCTGCAAAAAGAATATACTTCTCTTAATTCCTATAGAATGGAATGTGGCGTTGCTTACCATGTCCCCCGTAAGTCCGGCAAAGATCCCATGATTTATAACATGTGAAAAACTACGAGTAATTGAGAAGCTACTTTTGAATAATCTTTCCAACATTCTAAATGGTAACGGATAAACTTTAGGTCATCAATTCGGTATCAGGAGATACGAGTAACATTTAGAAAAACTTTCCAAACAAAAGATATTGTGTTCTCAAACGGAAAAGGAAATTCATTTAAAGAAAGTGCAGTTTTTCGTTATTTATTTTTTAAACAGATTTTTGCAATTCTCGCAGGCTTATTTAATATACTTAACTTTTGAGAGAAAAATAACATTTTCTTTTTCCATTAATTTGTTGGCGAAACTTTCAACTCGTTTTCAGCTGAAATACGTTTATTTAAGTTATGAGCAGCGTTGCAATATTTAAAATAAACGCAATTTTAGAAAAAAAACCTGTAGTGCGATTTAGTTACTTTTAAGAATTCGATAATTGTTAAATTTTGCTTGGCATTTTTTTTTTTCTTTTAATTAGGACCAGCACTCAGGTGATGACCCCTACGTATGCAGTGCATTGTGCCGGAACTCAGTGAGAGGGATAGGGTAGAGAAAATAGATGTTGAAAATTTAGAAGGCTTAATTAACTCTTTTAGAACTCTGCTTTGCGCGTTATGTTCATTTTTTTTATAGCAGTTTTGAGGCGCCTCCGGTGTTAAGTAGACGCATTAACTTTGTGGTTAAGCTGTATAAGCAGGCATTTTTTATTAATTGTTTTACTTCGCCGATGTTTCTGCTAGCCGACGAAGCAGGGTGATGTTGTATACGAGTACATAAGCTTGGAACAGCATCAACCGCTGTCGGGACAGTATTTTAGTGACCAGTGCTATGCCTTCATCACTTAAATAGTCCGACAACAATTAACGGAATATCTCAATAATGTACATTAGAGAAATGAATGATGTTGATTGACTTGCTCTGAACAGGGTTTGAACCCAGGCCCCAAGTCATTGTTTGCTTAGTAGTCAACGCGCTAACCACTTCAGCCAACACCACCCTCAAATATAAGAGAATATCAAAATATAAGAAAATATCGAGCCTTTGTTGCAATAGAGTCATAACTCAAAAACTGTGATTTTTGAGTTAATAATGAAGCATAATTTCTCGTATCGTGCTTCAGAATCTGTAAGAATTTCAGTAAAATATCTTGCATACTAAACTTTTGAGACAAATATAAAATTTTCATTTACCATTAAGTTGTTAGCGAATGCTCATCTTTAAACGCGTTTTCTGCAAAACTACTTTTTTTGAGTTATTACTCTATTGCAGCAAAGGCTCGATATTTCTTCTGCACTTGACGCAACTTTTTTATAAGGGTTGCGCTTAGCATGAAGTCCAGGCCAACTGCATCCCATATTTTTGGGAGTGTTTTAGTTTTGGGGAAAATAAATTTCATGCAGCCGCGACTCATAGTCTCACTTCAACAAATTTTTTTTACAAGTTCAATTCAAATTGTTAAGTCCGATTACAGCATTCATGTTCTCAAAATTATTAAGTAAAAATATAATCCACCATTCTTCGATTGATAGTTTTTTATTTTTTGATTATTAAAATTATATTTCCGTTACGTTAAGTTCGAGTATTGCCATTTACAAATGGGAAAAAGCTTTTACTATTTTTGTTGTTAAGCTTTGAAAAGTAACGTTGCGATTTCATTGTGTTTCAGCAGAGAGCTTGTTTTAACGCACAATAAAATCGTCAACAAAAAATCCAAACAAACACAAATTAACTAAAAACTTTTTTGTTAGTTTATTTGAATGCGGCAAACGTTACGGTTAAAAATAAAAAGAAGAAAATATATTTAAAAAAAAAATTGAAATAAACGGCACGAAAAAATTAAAGCAAATCGACAGCAGAGATTATTTTTAAAAATTTTTTTGGGAAAAAAGTAAACAGAAATACATGCACAGTTCAGCAATTTTCAGTTTGAAATTTTAAAGAAAGTGTGGCGCGGAAATAATTAGAATCAAACAAAATTTAAAAGTGAAAAGAAGCAACTAAGAAAAAAGAACAAAATTAAATACACGTCATAAATTATAAATAAATAAAGTGCAAATATATTAAGTTTATTCTTTTTTAATGTTTTAGAAGAGAAAAAACAAAAACATTTACTCCTACATTTTTATTTCGAAATTAGAAACATTTTCTGTTAATTTGTGGAAAATAAAAAATTTAGAAAAATGGCCTGTTCGACAAAAGCATTAAAAATATTTGCACTCTTATGGGATTTTATTTATGCAGTGAGTATTTCGATAAAAGAAGAAACATTAACTCACATACTAAATAAATAAATAAATAAATAAATAGATAAATTAATGTTAATCTTTAAAAATAGATTTTATTATTCCAACTGTAGTTTCGTGATGTGTTCATCATTTAAATTTACAAATTTCATTTTACAATATTTTAAAAATTTTATTCACATTTCAAAATAAACTTGGAAAACGTGTAGTGTTTTGTCAATAGAAACAATATTATTTGTGCCCTCTCTCCTCCCAATAAGTATGACAGACAGACAGATAAATAAATAGATAAATAAATAAATTTCATCTAACAAGTGGAAGTATTAATTAAGGAAATAAAATTTTATGTTTGCAGTCACCTCAAATTTGTTTGTTTTTTTGTTATTTGCAAACTTTAGTCAAGGTTATACTGGTTCACCCACTAACTCCCACGCAAAAATTTTATATTTATTTGTAATAAATGTAGGCCATCATTATGTATGAACGGGATGGCATATCACACATTTAAGTCTTGTTATCAAAACAAATAAAACCTGAAAAGTCAGGTTGTTGTTAAAGTGTCATCAAAAGATCAAACAGATAGAAGACCCGCCAACTTCATTTATATTTATTGCCAACTATTTATACATTTTAAGGAATAGAAAGAAATGAATTATTTGTAGGCAAGATTTCTATTATAGCATTTCTCTTATGGCGCTCTATTTCGACAGCAGTGTGACCAGATTAAAAGATATGTCGCATTTGAAATGGGTAAAAGAGAATGCTAAAAAATTCTAACAAAGATTTTAAAATTATTAAAATTATTCTTTCTTTTTTAATTTAAAATTATTTGTTGTCATGTTTGTAAAGTTTTTTGAAAAGCTATTATGCTTGTGCTTTGTAATTCGCAAATTGTATTTGGGAGTTTATGTATGAGTAGATGAGTTTTGCAACTTTTCAAACATAAATGGTAAACATCTACTGATGAGTTGTTATAGCAACCAATGAAATGCATTTAGATATTGCTAACCCGCAACAAATAAATAAAATTTTATATCTTCATAACTCGCTTATTTTTTCACAATTTAACTCTAAAATTTTAGGGCAAAATAAAATTTGAGCAAAATTATCAAAAGTATTTATCAGTATTTTTTTTTTTTTTTTGTATTTAATGTGTAATGAAAATGTTCGGAGTTATCAGAGAATTGTTGTTAATTAATAGTACTGTGGTAGTTCAAAAATTGTACAAGCGGATCACCCAATTTTCATAACGTAGGTGGGAACAGGAAGTCAGTCACCTGCAGAATTTTGGTTGGAGCTTAGAACGACTATTGCACGCAGTACTTAAGCTCTCAAAATATTATATATATTACTGTTCGAATAATTTACGGTTCCCACATGGAAGTCTAGGAAAGACAGACAAGTTGCCTCCCAGTGTATTTTTAGCAGATTATATCGTTGGGTGGTATGCCGCACGGAACATTTTTACAAAAAAAAATGGGTTATAAATCAATTCTATGTAATTAACGGGCGCTCTTTTTTTAAACCTTAATCCATTTTTTGAGATCTCAAATGTATTAAGAGATAACGAGCCCTGACATTATCTATATTCAGAATATTTTTATTTTTTCAAATTTCTTTCATTAAATAATTGTTGCCCAGTCCATGTAACTTCACCTTTCATGGATTACACTATATTTTGTATTTTGTGATTTTTTAATCAAATCCATTACTTTGGCCTACTTGAAAGACAATAAAAAATATTAGTGTGGAAAGTGGTAAATGGGGGCACAAAACAATTTTGTGGTATTTCAATTAAATCTTAATAACTTTTTATAGTTTGTTATAAAATTCATAACGACTTTAAATTGCAATGAAAAACATACATACATATATATCCACGTTATTATTAGCAGTTTATTTTTACAATTAATGCAAAAATTTTTTGTTCAAAAACGATTTTTGTTCAAAACGGCAAACCGGTAACCACCCGACGATGTATTAAGTACTCCTACAAAGTGGTAATTAATTTTGAAATAATCTGCGCAACAATGCTGTAGCGGAGTAAAACAAATAGAGATACACAATTTTACATAATGTGACTTTAAAATGGCGCCAATTCGGTTTTTTTTTTACAGAAATTCGGTAAACTTTTCCTTGATGTTAGGAAATACAAACAAATTTCACGTCTCACAGGTAATTTTTCATAATTATTAGAAAACTAGCTTATCCCGGTCTGCTTCGCTACCCCCTCGTTATAAAATAAAATTAAACGTATTTATATATCCTATTGTGAAAATTTAATGAGGATCGGTCCAGTAGTTAAGACTATATTACGATTTTTAATTTTCCTAAAAATGGGCGTGGTGCCACCCACTTTTCTCCCGGTACGTATTCCAAATTATGCCAATACCATATGTACCAAATATCATCGACGTAGCTCAAAAAATGCCCAAAATATGGCGATTTAATGTTTTGGGTTATATGGGCGGTGCCACGCCTCTTTGTCCAATCAAAACTTCATATAGCCTATTATTCCTTCCGGAGTCACAGTAACATGCTGTGAAAATTTCAGGAAGATCGGTCCAAGGGTTTGGTTTTCTTAAAAAGGGGCGTGGTCCCACCCAGTTTTCTCATCGACGTAGGTAAAAAAATGCCCAAAATATGGCGATTTAAGACTTGTAAGACTTTTTACGGATTGGAAATTTTGCACTGAAAAATTAGTAAAAAGCGTTTGTAGCGGTGGTTGGGGGGGGGGGGGGGGGTTTATAAAATCTCTGAAAACAGCGATACGTGCACAGCCCCCTAGTTGTTATTTATATTAAAACAAATAAATTTCTGAATATTTTATACAATTATCTCAATTTCATTTGAAATTTTCTCAATTTCATTTGGAAGTTTCTGAATTTAAACTTGAAATTCGCACTTTAATTTGGAATTTTTTCAATATCATCGGAAATGTTCCGAATTATATTGAAAAATGGTGTAGTGAGACTTTCATTGGGGGTACACGTGCTGGTAATGGTTGCTACCAAAACCGTTAGGAGAGGTATTAGAGAAATGAAATGACTAAACCTCGACCAGTGCTTGTGACTGGTTGGACTTTATACAACCTTGTGCTTTTGCTAAACAGAAGCAGTTTTATCAAAAGCAAAAGATTAGATACCTTAAACACTTCTTAAAGTTGCTTGGCGATGAATGTATAGGAAGTTGCCGTATGTTGTGTTCATTGGAAGACGCACCACAATACAGGTACTGACGATCTATGGTAACTCCTTTTTCACTGATCACTTTACACATAAAAGTAAATAGTCGTAGTTTTTTAAGGTGTCGCTGAAGTCGCCTAAGTCTACGTCAGGCACATTTCTTGCTATTGCTTAACTTAACGCTAAGAAAATTTTAAATTGTTGATATTTATTTCGAAAATCCAAAAAAAAAAATTAGTTTTTTTTTCAAATTATTTATTTACATGAAAACAATAAAACAAGCAGCAGCTGCAACGACGCTAAAACAACAAGTTGTTGCATTAACCTTCTTGGCATATTGAGTTCTACGAATGTCTACAAATGAACTCGCTTTTAAGTGAATTGGAGAAGCTTTGAGGTGCATTTAAATTTTTCTTTTGTCGTCTCAAACATTTCAAATAAAAATAAAACAAAAAATTTATTTGCCTCTTGGTATTTAATAGTAAATATACTTTGAGTCATGAGATTAAAATGCTATTTTTCACGTAGCATTTGGTTGTTCATTACATATTCAATTTATTTCATTCACATTTTATTTCAGTAAAATGAAAAAAAAAAAAATATAGTATCTCGATCTATTTCTCTAACATACAAACAGATCGTAAGTTCTCAATTTGATATCAAAACATAAGCACACTTCTCTTGACATTTGAAATAAATAAATTAAATCTGAAAAGTTCAGTAGATCTTTATACAGACGATATTTTAATGGTTCGTAAGAGACGGACGGTACGAGCAAAAGAAGCACATAAAAAACAAGTTAGAATGCTCTCCAAGTCTTCTGGTGAATTGTGAAAACTAATGTTGTATACAGACAGTAGGACGCAGAGACACTCTTATCTATAAAGATCCTGAATATATATGTATGTATACGTTGTGGATCTCATGGAAATGACAAACCTATAAATACCCGTACCATAATTGGTGAAGGGTATAATAATTTTATAAGCTATTGCATAGCTTTTATCGCGGGCTTTAAGGCGACCGAATCAAGAAATTTTGAAACGTTTGTTACTTAAGTCTTTTGTTTTTGAAACGAAAAAACATGACACAATGTTTGTTTTTTAAGTCTTTTGTTTTTGAAACGAAAAAACATGACACAAAGTTTGTTTCTTAAGTCTTCTGTTTTTTAAGTATTTAAATCGCCCAATGTATGTTAACCCCTAAAGTATGCTGATGGTTTTTATTTCATTAACATACAGTATTGCCAGAAAAACAACGGATTTATTAAACAAAACGTAATAATATAATTGCATAAGTTGATAAAAAAAATGCTGTGCAATAGCTTTACCGCGGCAGTCCCCGAGTGCCTGATGTCCTTTTTTTTGTCTTAAAATGACACGAAAACTTTTTTAAAAGGTTAAAGAGGATTGATGGTAAAAATGTAGAAGAAGGCTTAAATCTTTTACAGCTCTGCTATTGCGCGTTTTATTAATATAAGTACAGTGGAATCATTTTATTAAAGGTTTTACTTCGCCGACGATTCTGTTAACCGATGAGAAGGGGGCGCTGTGGTGTAGATTTTTTGGGACCTGTATCAACCGCTGACGGATCAGTTTTTAGTGAACAGTCCAACAACAATTAATACATTTATTTGGCAAAAGTAGAACAAAATGGTGCATCAGGTTAAGTGAATAAAATAACCACCACAAATTAGTACCAACACTTCAACAAACACCTTCTTGCACAAATGGAGACAAATTCAGCGTTAATGTTATACGGAGCAGAAAGAAGATTTTCCAATAGGGATTATATGATTTTGAAGTCACGTTTCGGCCATTTGTAATATTTCATGATCTGTCATTTGTTTTTCATTGTATTCAGTAGTGTTTACAATTTTATCTTGAAGAGATATACGTAAGACCAACATTTAATTTATTCAGTTTTATTATCAAAATAACCGTTCTCCAATTGCAACTTTTCGTGCGCTTTTGCTATTTTGTGGTCGTAATAATCGTCCAAGAGTGCTCGCTATTCGTCGAATTGTTGAAAATTTTGAGGTTACATTTTCTTTAAATAATGTTCAAATGCCAATAAGACAAGGAACTGCTCGAAGTAATGCAAATATTGCTGCCGTTCAGGCAAGTGTTGCGGAAGACCGCAATTTGTCAATTCCAAGACGTTCTCAACAATTCGGACTGTCTCAAACAACAATCGATCGATGATAAATAACTTTTTATGACCGAAATTGAAAGAAGTTGATCTTGACAACATTTGGTTCCAACAAGACGCGACTAAGTGTCACGTGCCATTCATGACATACAACGACTTGATTTAGTGGAAAAAGTGCTCGAAAATTGGGTTCATCGATTTCGTTCCTGCAGAAGAAGTCGTGGAGGCCATTTGAATGACGTTTTATTTAGAACTTAATTGTACCGATTGTACTTCACATTAAATAAAAAACTTTTGAATTTCCTTAACAATAAGAGTGTTTTTTTTTAAATAAATCATATCACTCTATTGGAAAAGCTTTTAAAAGCAATTTTATAGCGAAACAAAGGGCGTGGCATCATTTATAAAAAATACATATTAAGATAACTTTAACAAATTAATATATTTTTATAAAAAAAAAAAAAACCAAATAAATTCTCTCTAACTTAAGCATATTTTATAATACACTGATTGCACTTTGTACAAAAAAAAATTACGTCACAAGCTTTGATCTTTAAAAAAAGTTTTTTTTTTAATTTTATATTTTATAATCCAACTACCTTGACTTGAGCGGTCGTCAAATAAATTAAAAATCCATGTTGCACAACATTTAAAGAATTAAAATAGACCAGTTTTCATGTTCTTTGTTTTTTTTTTTGGTTGTCTGTATAAAAACAAATGTTTCTATTGTATTTTTTTTTTCTAAAGAATTGCTGCAAACATTCAACAACAAGTGGAAATATTGTATCAATTTAAACACCAGCAAGAAGTGTGAATATTAAGCACTTAGAGTTGACTGACAGCTACAACAACAAAAATTTAGTTTAATTGATTAACTAATTAGTTTGTTGCTTTTTCTTTTAGCTTTATTTTAGTTTAAAAATTTTGTTAACTTTAACGTATTGGAGTTTTTCTTATAAAAAAAAAAAGAGAATTTTTATTTGAAAATATTTCAATTGAGTTTGGTCATAAATAAAATTTATGATTTCATTTTAAATAAGTTTTTGTGCAACTTTAATTTATTTAATTTATGGACATGAAGTTAAAATAAAGACTGTTTCATTATTTTTCGATCCAATGTAAAGTTCCATAAATACAATGAAACTTTTTTGTTCATTTTTTTAAAACAAGACGATCAGTCTTGTTATTGATATTTCATTCCAATCTTAATAAAATAATTAAATTGTCAGCATAAATTTATTTTTATGCAATATTAGTACCGCCCTAATACACATACGCATTCATAGAGTGATTGGACCTGTCTATTTAATTTAGAATTTGATTAAGTAATTTCTTGTTTTTTTTTTACTGAATTTCAGCTGATAAATTAATTAGAAAAGAATTGATTAAGTTAAGCAAATAAAATAAAAAAAAATTATAAAAGGGTTACAAGCGATACAAAATAACATATAAAGGGTGTTTTTTATAGAGTGCCACAACTTTGAGTTGGCATCACTGCTTTATTTGAGCACCCATTTAACGGCTGATAATTGCTTTTTGTTTAGTTTGATTTGAAATTTCATTATAAATCGGTTTACACCAGAGCAACGCGTGAAAATTTTTGAAATTTTTAATCAAAATAATTGTTCTATTCGTCAAACTCATCATGCAGCGGATGCTACAATTGATTTACTCAAAGAAACTTTTGATGAAAAAATAATTTCACGTAATATCGTGTGATTTAACCCTTTTAGATTATTTTCTTTGGGGTTATGTTAAGTCATTTGTTTACGTCGGCAAACCACAAACAATTTGGAACACCTGGAAATCAACATTCGAAGAGTTATCGGCGAAATACGGCCGCAAGTGCTACGAAAATTTGTTGAAAATTTGTGTTTTATATTGCGCCTGGGTGCCAGCCATGGCGGTCACATTTCAGAAATCATATTTAAACATTAATTTCATAAAATTTTTGTTTTCAATAAAGCCCGTTACATTGATATTAAAAATATATTTCCTTGTTTTATTATGATTTAAACTTTTGTCACTCTATAAAAAACACCCTTTAAATTTTTTATAATTGTTGAAATTAATTGTTTTTACAAAACAAACAATTTATGTTTCCCATCTGCTCATGACGTAAAAGAAGAATCAATTTTTTATGTTTTCAAAATTTATTCGGAAATAGAAAATGTTAAAATTAAATGACTTAAAATTAATGAATATTGGACACGCACTTTGCAGACAGACTTCTTTTACATACATAAACACATACGCACACATTATTTGTTTTAGAACTTTAATTATTTACCATACAGTCATGGCTAAACTCTACTTCCCGTTTCGCCGTCAATGACAACTGAACATTCTTTAAGAAGTTGAGAAATTATTTAAATATTTTTACGATACGAGCGTGTAGTCTCGGGTAAAAATTGCGTTACGAAATATGTGAACAGTCCTTAATAGAACGGGCCAAAATTTTCAGTATTTGGAGATTATTGTTTTCTTTTGTTAATATTATTAACTTTTAACATAATTAAAATTAACGAAATAAATTGTAAACATATTGCAAAATAATGTTAGTGGGGATGTATGGGGATTTAAATTTAAATTTAAACTTTTTATTAATATTCATTGATTTTATAGGCTTTTGTTCATAACATATATTGCAAGCAGCAATGGATCTCTTTAATCTCCAACATCACTTAAATTTCAACATACACGGCTGAATAGAATAAACGTTGTTTTCGGTTTAAGCCACTAAACCTCGCCAGTTAGGCCGCCCCATTGTTTGCAGGAAAACTAAACTAAAGCCACGGTTACAATTGACAGATATTTACTCAAAAAAGCGTAAACACTAAATAACAATGACTTTCTTTATTCTTGATTTATACTCGTATTTATTAAGTTTAACAGATTGAAATAATATTGGATTCTATGTCATTTTTATGTATGAAGCTCTTTAAAAAAAAAAAAAACTTTTTCATTAGTATGTAGTGTTTTCGTTTTTTTTTACCCAATTTTTTTTCCAAGTATGATCGTACCTTAAGATCATTAAGAACAAATTACTTAATAAATATGTAAATTAGTTTAAAAAACACTTTTCTGAACTATCGCTCTTCTTTGATATAAACTTAGAAAAGCTTATTTAATGTTCAAAAGTTTGAATGATTGTCTAAATATTTAACCTAGTTTTCGATTTCATGTCAAGTCTGAATATTATCAGAGTGTGAAGAAGTAGATTGCAAACAAAATTATTAAAAATAATTCTTTTTTCTTTCAAATGGAATTCTTAAGTAAATAATAAGTTAAAAAAAAAACGAACAACACAACAACAAATATTAAATAGTAAAAGTTTAAATAAACTGAAAACTATGAACTTTGAAAATTAAACGCTACTTAGTGTTGGCAAATACAATCTCAACTGATAAGATAAATTGTTGTATCTGCGTGTGTTGTTGTACATGTTGGACATTGGAGGAGCGGACGCACAACGACTACAAAATCTTTATAGAAAATAAACTGTTGTCGTCAACGTACAATTACTACGGACACATTAAGTAGTTTGTAAGATAATATTTTTGTTGAATATTAAACATTTTCATAAACATAATCATAGAATATTATTGCCACCAGGCCTGGAAAATAAATTTTTTTAAATGGATCTGTATTAAATTTACAAAAGTTTTTTTTTTTTTTTTTTGGTATCAAAACTGCTTAATTTAAAGTAAATTAGCTCGAAAAGAGAAATTTCATAAAAATATATTGAATTTATTGTAAAACTTTTTTTTTGAGCAGAATGGGCTAAAAGTTAATAAGCCTTTAGAATAAATATTCAATTGAAGACTTTGAATATAAAGTGAAACTTTGATATAACGAATTTTGATATAACAATTTTTTACTAAGTGCTCTGAAAAAAACTTCGTTATTGTAAATCGTTTCATAAAAAATAAACGAATAAATTCTAGGCAAGGCATTCATTCAAAAACCTCTATACGAATTCAGAAAAAAGCTAAATTTTAAAACCTCATTGCGAAGACAACGTAGTCTATATGTGTGTGCAAGTGCATATATAAAGCCTCTATAAAGCGACGTATTAAATAATGAAATCTATGAATCGATGACTAGCTAATACATATTGAATACGGTTTACCATGAGGCAAGCCCACAAAGATAAGTATTCTGTTACACTGCAAAATTTAAGACGATGTTAGATTATTTTAAAATCGTGAAATAATTTAGTTGAAATATTCCTAAAATTGTTTATAAAAATTTACAGTCAATTAATCTAGTAATTTAGAAATTTCTATTTCGATTCGATAGATTATTCAAATACTCAAAAAGTTGATTATTATCATAGATTACACAGTGCAACACGAGAAAATATAACCATATACGGACACCACTACGTGATAAAAGACCAAAAAAAAAAAGACCCGTGCTTACCAAATGTACATTTTTTATGGGGCCCCAAAGACTTAGGGCCTCCGTGTCATTTTTGCAAAAAAAACATTTTTTTTCAAAAAGAAACAAACACAACCCCACAAAGCGATCAGCTTGTCTTCAGAAAACACCCATGATCTCTGGCCGGAATTGAACCGACAACTAGACTACTCCGCACTACTAGTCTAGCATTGCTACCTATCAGCCACGGCGGCACCCATCATTTTCTCAGACTCATATCTTGCAAACCGTTCGAAATTTTGATTTAGTCTCTGAGGCAAAGTTGTAGCTCTTGTTATAAAGAACTAAAATTGTGAACATAAAAAATCAAAAAAACTTAATCGTCAAGATCAAAATCGCCAAAAAAAATTAAAAAATTCGTTTTTTTTTACCTTTTTTCCCCTGTTCAGGTCCATAGGTAGCAACCCGTTCAAAATTCAGGAAAATAATCAACTACAAAAATGTACCTAAGATCTTAATTAACTACTCACGCGATCACGCACTGACCGCAGCAGCACAGGCAAAGTAGTAGGCTCACGCTTACGCATCAAGGCACGCAGCACACAGTAGAAAAGCGACATGACTTAAAAAATTACACACAGTATTATGTAACTAGAATCGACACCGCAAAAAACCGAAAAGCCAAATCACCAAGCTAATTTTAGAGGGATAGCAAATATTTTTGCATTGTGTATGCTTTCTCTTTCATTTTAAGGTGGTAGCTGAGTTTTTATTTATAAACTTGGTAAACACACATAATAACAGCCTTTTTTAAATGTCACAGTTGGGTGTTGTGGCCATCTTATGTGATTTTTATATCCTTTTAAAAATGCTGATGAAGTGGTTGTCAGATTTCAGAATGGGAAAAAAATATTTATATTGTACTGCGATTTCCATCTCTGAATGGCAGCATGAACATAATGACGATCATAGTAATTTTATTTCAAAATAAAATAAATTTGTCAAATGTTGGTGAAAAATTACGCAAATTATTTAATGTTTTATAAAAACGTATTTTTTTTAAGGCCGATGCCATTGAGACTTACCCAAACCCTATTAGTCATAGATGGGCTTGTGTACGTGCTGTGTTTTAAAGCTAAAGAACTCAAACTTATTCTTAAATGATTTTTAAGGTTGTTTGCTCAAACTACCTCGATATGAATGAAAAGAACCCAAAAACGAGTAGAAAAGCTCACAGTGAAGTCTCAATAATTTAAACAAACATTTAACCAAGACTATTCAATCTAACGAATTTATTAACATTTTCGCTTATTTAGTGTTCGCGGCATAAGTAATTCAAAAAACAGAACAATTATTCATTTAAATGATCTGTTCACTATAGTGTAGTGCAAATACACATTATCACGAGACAACTGTGCTTTACCACCTAAATGTATATTTTCCATTTTAAGCTGAATTAATGTGTTTTCTTTTTTTATTATTTATTTGCGTCTTGAAAAACAAACATGCAGATAGATAGATCAACACAAACAGATCTAATATTAATGTTTGCTCCATTTTATTAAATAAGTAATCTTTTTATACACAAGTCTAAATTTATAACTATATTTCGAACACATTTTTCTGGCAAAATATTTTTCAGATAAATTTTGTTTTATATATTTTTTTTATAAAATGTTTTTGTTCATTTTTTATAGAAACGCAAATATTATTTAGTTCCCTTTAGTAACGCAAAAAGTAAATAAAATTTGTTTTCTATTTGTGCCAACAAAAATGTTAAGGTTATAGACATTTAAGAGACACAAATAAAAATTATGAAATAAAAATGAAATAGTGAGAGGCATTTAATCCCCCCCAAAAAGACTTTAAAGAATAATTAATTGGTATCTTGAAGTGATGAGGATTAAGATAAAATAGAAACTTAAAATTGAACTACGAAAAAAAAAAATTATAATGAACGAATCTAGTGAAGAAATGGAAAGTAATTTTTAAGGAATGACTCAGCTACTCTTACAGTCATTTTAGGTAAATATGTAAATACTATATCGATGGCTTAATATGGAAAGGTCGTATCTCTTTTTTTTCAAAAACCATTTTTTTTACATGTTCTGGTAGACAAAACTCATATACAGATACCAACGATACGATGATTTCTCTGGCTCCGTACATCACTGAACGAACGATGTTTCTGCTAACCGACGAAGGAGGGCGATGTTGTGTACGTTAGCTTTGAACAGCATCAATCACTGTCGGAACAGTTTTTTAGTGACAAGTGCCCACGCCTTCATCACTTAAATAGTTCGACAGCAATAAATTCAATGTCTCACTAATGTACATTAGAGAAATTAATGATGTTGATTGAATTGCTCTGGCCAGGGTTTGATCCCAGGCCCCAAGTCATTGTTTGCTTAGAAGTCAACGCGCTAACCACTTCAGCCAACACCACCCTCAATTTGGTTGTGTCTTTATATTTTCTGCATGTCTGTTGTAGAATTTCCCATGTTTCTTATTCGAATATTTAAGCTTTATTTGCGCGAAATTTTATTTTGTATTTTTATGGTGTCATTGAAAATCAGACATATTTTTTTTTTAACGAATAACAAAGCTTTTAGAAGAATGACATCAACGTACCAAACAAATTTAAAGTTCCAAAAATATGTATACATAATTAAAATTTTAAAAAATCTTTAATGTCTGATATAACGAAAGAAAAACAACAATTTGTTAACAAAAGCTTAATGTGGGTGCCTTTTGATTTGAGATAAATATGCCCAAAAATTTTTGATAAAAAACACACTCTTTTATTAGAGTAAAAATTTGCATAAAAATATATAGAAAATACATTAAAGATTTTATAATAAAACAAAGAAACTATTAAAAATATCTTTTTAAAAAAATCTTATAACTCACTTTATTGCCAATTATTGCCATTTTTCAATATCAAGTTTATATTTGGTTTCAGCGATTTAAAGTTGATTAAATAACATACGTTCACGTGTAGTGATCTCACAAAAACACGAAGTTGCTGCTCATGTTGTAGGGAGAATGCTTATGTCGTATTCCACCAAAAAATATTATTCGACCAGATTTATTTTTTTTTGTATCCTAAAATATATACTAGATGTAAAGAGATCATAGAAAGGAGGGAAGTTCAATAAGTTCTTACGCAAAAAATTCATTCTCCCAATTTTATTCTAAAAAAGAGTTAATTGGCTGTGTGTTCAGCATGTCTATCAATACGCCGGTATTTCAATAGCGTTAATAGCAAATCATCAGTAGACTTGAACCATATTATTTTTGAGCTTTGGAATCTTTAAAACTGAATATGTAAAAGTGGATTTATTATAAATTTGTGTACAAAGCATCAAGATTTTGGTGCATTGGGGACTTATATCGTGGGGACATTTTTCATGCCACCGTCACGATGTTAAGACTCGCAAAGTAGGCATACCATCAGAAATAAGAAATTGAAAGTCCGAAATTGTTAAATTTCCCTCTTCAAATTTATACATACGAGTATATTGAAGCCTGTTTAAAATTGAAATGAAGATTAAATTAAGATTTTATTCCAGAAATATAAAATCAGATTACAACCAATACTTAATTGTTCACCAGTGTGCGTATTTGTCCTAAGGTTCAATTTCAGACATTTGACACTTTATAATGACAAGTCATTAAAACATTGACGCCTTCTACATAATTTGAATTTCATAATTTGATTTGATCTATAGATTCTATATTTTATTTAGCAACACAAAGTATATTTTCAATATTCGTAGTTTACCAAATTGTTTGTATATTTTGTGTTAAATAAAGGTTTTCCAATAGGGATGATATGATTTTGAAGTGCCGTTCCGGCCATTTGTAATATGTCATGATCTGTCATTTGTTTTTCATTGTATTCAGTAGAGTGTTTACAATTTCATGATGAATAGATATACGCAAGAACAACGTTTACAAATTATTCAGTTATTATCAAAATAATCGTTCTCCAATTGCAACTTTTCGTGCGCTTTTGCCATTTTATGGTCGTAATAATCGTTCAATCGTGTGCTCGCTATTCGTCGAATTGTTGAAAATTTTGAGATTACATTTTCTTTAAATAATGTTCAAGTGCCAATAAGGCAAAGAACCGCTCGAAGTAGTCCAAATAATACTGCCGTTCAGGAGGCAAGTATTGCTGAAGACCGCAATTTGTCGATTCCAAGACGTTCTCAACAAGTGGGACTGCCTCAAACCACAATCTGGCGGATTTTGTGAAGGGATTTGGGTTTGCATTCGTATAAAATTGTTCTCACTCAAGAACTGAAGCCATTGGAGCACCGTAAACGTGGTGAATTTGCTGATTTTGCCACACAGCAAATGCAACAATTGAATTATTGCGAGAAAAGTTTGGAGATTCGATTATTTCAAGAAATTGTGATATTGAATGGCCTCCAAGAAGTTGTAATTTAACACCATTAGACTATTTCTTGTGGGGTTATTTGAAGTCATTGGTCTTTCGAAATAAACCAGACTCTCTTCAAGCTTTACAAGTCAATATTGAACGTGCCATTCATGACATACAATGACTTGATTTAGTGGAAAAAGTGCTCGAAAATTGGGTTCATCGAATTCGTTCCTGCAAAAGAAGTCGTGAAGGCCATTTGAATGACGTTTTCTTTAGAACTTAATTGTATCGATTGTACTTTATATTAAACTAGCTGATCCCGGTGTACTTCGCTACCCCCCTCGTTATAAAATAAAATTAAAAGTATTTATATATCCTATTGTTACGATCGGTCCAGTAGTTAAGACTATATTACGATTTTTAATTTTCCTAAAAAGGAGCGTGGTCCCATCCACTTTTCTCCCGGTACGTATTCCAAATTATGCCAATACCATATGTACCAAATATCATCTACGTAGGTCAAAAAATGCCCAAAATTTTGCGATTTAAATTTTTGGGTTATATGGGTGGTGCCACGCTTCTTTGTCCAATCCCGCCCATATTTGCAGCAGCACTAAAAAAATGCACACCAAAGCCGACGTACCAAATTTTGTTCAAATACCGTTATCAGGAGCAGAAATAATAGATTTTTAATTTGTGGTTTGTATGAGAGGTACCACGCCCCTTTGTCCTATCCCGCCTATATTTGCAACAGCACTAAAAAAATGCTCACTGAACCGACGTACCAAATTTTGTTCAAATACCGTTATCAGGAGCAGAAATAATAGATTTTTAATTTGTGGTTTGTATGAGAGGTACCACGCCCCTTTGTCCAATCACGCCCATATTTGCAGCAGCACTTAAAAAATGCACACCAAACCGACGTACTAAATTTTGTTCAAACACCGTTATCAGGAACAGAAATAATAGATTTTTAATTTGTGGTTTGTATGAGAGGAACCACGCCCCTTTGTCCAATCCCGCCCATATTTGTAGCAGCACTTAAGAAATGCACACCAAACCGACATACCAAATTTTGTTCAAATACCGTTATCAGGAACAGAAATAATAGATTTTTAATTTGTGGTTTGTATGAGAGGAACCACGCCCCTTTGTCCAATCCCGCCCATATTTGTAGCAGCACTTAAGAAATGCACACCAAACCGACATACCAAATTTTGTTCAAATACCGTTATCAGGAACAGAAATAATAGATTTTTAATTTGTGGTTTGTATGAGAGGTACCACGCCCCTTTGTCGAATCCCGCCCATATTTGCAGCAGCACTTAAGAAAGGCACACCAAACTGACATACCAAATGCTGTTCAAATACCGTTATCAGGAGCAGAAATAATAGATTTTTAATTTGTGAATTGTATGAGAGGTACCACGCCCCTTTGTCCAATCCCGCCCATATTTGCAGCACCATTAAAAAAATGCACACCAAACCGACGTACCAAATTTTGTTCAAATACCGTATTTAGGAGCAGAAATAATAGATTTTTAATATGTGGTTTGTATGGGAGGTACCACGCCCCTTTGTCCAATCGGACCGAATTGTAAATCTAAACCACCCGGGCGCCACCCAAACGCCTACAAAAAAATTTATGCAAATCGGTCCAGTCAGCTGAAGTTTGTTTAAAGGTTTTTTTAGTCTTATTAACGAATTTCAAAAATATGGAAGAAAAGCATATTCTACACTTAAAATTAGCTCAATAAAGGCAAAAACTCACAAAATCTTGCAACTAACTTAATTTAGTGCTCATTTTCGCAAAATATTTGCTCAAAAATTAGCAAATATTTTTTCCATCGGATTGAGTAAAAAGATAAAATTGTTTTACTTCGCTTCCAGAATCGATTTCTTCGAAATTGGTTTTGGCGATATATGGACCGATTTCCCAATTCTCATTTTTTTCTAACTTTTTTTATCATCAGATTTACTCTGTATTCCCAAAAATTGTTTTACTTTGCTTCCAGGGCCAATTATATCGAAAATCGGTTTTGGCTATATCTCGGCTATATATGGACCGATTTCCCAAATTTTTTGGTTGAATGACCTATTTCTATTATCAGATTTACTTTTTATCACCAAAAATTGTTTTACTTTGCTTCCAGGGCCAATTATATCGAAAATCGGTTTTGGCTATATCTCGGCTTTATATGGACCGATATCGGGAAAATTTTTTTTTTGCCTTCAAATCTCCATAAGAAGTGATATTACCAACTTTGGCGCAAAAAAAATTTTTTCAAAAAATTTATCAAAAAAATGCATAATTTTGACCCCAAAAAACCGGTTTTTTGGATATATCTCCGCTACCCGTGAACCGATATTGCTGAATTTCAATAGCAAACACATGACCGATATTTATAATAGATTGGCAAAAAAAAAAAGTTTCTAAGTCAAGCAGTTTTCAGTGTGTAGAAGTTTATCTACAGCGCCACCTAGCGGAGAGTTACGGAAAAATTGATAGTCCAAAAATTTATTCTATGAAAAATTACTTATACATGCCAAGTTTCAACACGATCGGATGAGCAATGTAGGAGTTTATCGCTTACCAACCAACCAACCAACAAACATTCATTTTTATATATATAGATAAAAAACTTTGGAATTTCCCTAAGAATAAGTTTGTTTTTTTTAAAGAAATCATATCACTCTTATTGGAAAACCTTTATATATTTTAATGTCAGTTAATGGATGGGAGCCTGTTTATTTATTATCGACATCAGTATGTTTTTAAAGGTACTTGGTCACTTTTGTTAAAAACCAAAACTTGTTTGTTTTATACAATCGAGTACATCATAGTTTATTTTATTTTGTTTCATGTCATAAAAAAAATTTATTCAAAATATGTTTGAAATGTTTTCAATAATTTCTTATACTCATTTAAGTAGTAAATGAATAGAGTATAAGACCCACTTAGAGAATAACGTTTTTCTGTTGTCTCTTTTAAATTGTAGATCGATTTGTGTTAAAATGATTCCTTAAATATTTTTTAAAACTGGCGGGTTACTTTGTATTGCGATGCGCTAGCAAATGCGATGCGAGAGCAATCTTATTTACATTGTTTTCGCATCGCATTTGCTTTCGCATCGCATTTGCTTTCCCATCGCAATACAGAGAACCCCCTGGTGTTTTTATTTGAAACTTTCTCATTTGCATGTTACATCATATTGAAGGTATTTTTAAAGTCAGTTCCAATGATAGAAAACTCCATTGGAAATGGCAAATGATATCTATTTTACAAAAAAAAATTATAATGTGTGGACGAGACGGGCATCAAAAACTCGTTCTCATACCTGCACAAACGACCAAATAAAGTTTATTAAATACGACAATGAAATTAAAAGTGAAGCCTTAATTTATTCAAAATAAAATCTCAATGCAAATAAAAATTAATTTTTTTAGAGTGTAGATTACAATCAGCCATTAATTATTTATTCAAAAACTCCTTTTATGAATGCAAGCAAACGACACATCAAAATGAAAAATAAACAACAAAAATTTCATTGATCTAAACGTATAAATGGAAAACACAATAATTGTATGTTTTTTTTTTATGTAAATTATTGTTAAACTCTTTATTATTATTTTATGTTTCGTAACAATAAAGATTGGCTATAATGAATACTACCTTTGGGAATCAACCATTTTAGGAGAAAATCGATTTAAAATACTAAATAACAACTTTTCAAACTTTTGTCGGTTGGCGGATGTGTGCAGAGTGAAGATATCCGGTTGAAAATTATGTGTGTTGGTACCATGGGTTGTTACATTGGACATTGTTGATGGCTTCAAACATTTTCCATACTACCAATAATTTTAAAATTATTAAACTTGATTTTTTACAAAAAATTTATAGGTGTTAAATAGTTATTAGGCTCGTTTGCTTTGTGTGTTAAAAATTATAAAAATGTCCTCAAACAAGTTCATCTTTTTGTTTGAGTAAACAAAAAAAAGCATGAATATTTTCTCTGTCAATGGCAGGGAACCGCATCAATAATCTTTCGATATTTGTCATACCTTGACTCGTCTGTATCTATAATTTTTCTGCAATTCAATGTATTACAAATGTAATCACATGTACGATAAATTAATTTTCTTTAGCTGTTTAATTAATGAAAATAACATTTGCTGGCGTTTTGTTTTTGCTCTGGCACTTGTCGGCTAAAGTCAACAAGCAAACAAACAAACTGTCAATCCGACAAATTCAATAAAATTTGTTCAATTTCTTAATTAATATTCAAAGTGTGGATCTTGAATTAATCAATTAATTAAATCGTAAATAATTGATATCCATTCAATTTAATTTTTAATAATTATAAATTAATTTATAAATACTCGTAGGGGTTAGTTTCATATTTGAAAGTGTGTTATTTGTAATTTGTGTGTTCATATTCAGGGAAATTCTGATGGAACGTGATTAAAAATATTGATAAAACTTCGATAGTTTAATAGTAATTGTTTGTATATGATCCAATACATATTCATATGTCATTTGTAGCTTTACCAGAACTTATTTCTAAAGTATCTGCGTTATATGGAAATTCACTATACGGTCTTAAGCTGGCAATATGACTACTTAAATATTTTTTTCAAAATTGCGTGTTTTACCAAATATGTACTGCTTGTTTTTCATAAAATTAGTTTCCGTACATACATATTTCCTTATTAAAATGGGTTTTTAAGCAAATGAGTTGTTGTTTAAAACATGTCTCTTAATAAGGATATTTAGAGATTTTGGTCGGTAAAAACTTCCTAAATTCATTACTTAAAATTAACGTGACACTTTCCCTTGCTTAGATTTGAAAAATAGGTTGTCTTTTATCATTATAGTTCTGACAGAGCTGAAGGCAAGTACTTATCACGTTGGCTTAAAGATAACTTGAAATTACGAAATATAGTCTGAATTATTATGTCCAGGCGTTTGCTATTCTTTACCGGTTGGTTAACCGTGAATGAAGAAGATCTTTGCTGGTTCGAACTCTGTAAAAAGCAAGTTGATGCCAAATGTTTTTAAAGGGTTATAATTGTAAAGGGTGTTTTTATAGGGTGACACAAGTTTAAATCATAATAAAACTAGGAAAGATATTTTGAATGTCAATGAAATGGGCTTTATTGGAAAGAAAATTGTATGAAATTAATGTTTAAATATGATTTCTACCATGTGGCCGCCACGACTGGCGCGTAGAAGGCACAATCTGGAACATTAATTTTCAACAACTTTTCGCAGCATTTGCGGCCGTATTTAGCCGATAAATCTTCGATTGTTGATTTCCCGGCTTTCCAAATTTTTTTTTGTGGTTTATCGACGTAGACAAGTGACTTAACATAACCCCAAAAATAAATAATCTAATGGGGTTAAATCTCACGATCTTGGTGGCCAATTAATTACTTTTTCATCAAAAGTTTCTTTGAGTAAATCAATTGAAGGGCCCCCTGTGTGGCATCCATCGATATCAGCAAGATTAATGCCACCTAATTGAGGTACGAAAAAATTTCCAATCATGTATAGGAACATGATGATCACCATTGACTGTAACATTCTGACCATCATCGATTTTGAAGGGCCACCCCATAAAGCGCACCAAACAGTAGTTTTCTGTGGATGTAGTGGTGTTTCGATAAAACCTTGTGTATTCTCCTCCCTCCAAATGAGACAACTCTGCTTATTTACGTACCCATTTAACTAGAAATGGGCTTCATTGGAAAATAAAATGGAAGAAGTGCAAGATGAGTTTGACAAATAGATCAATTTATTGGATTAACAATTTCAACAATTTGCACGCGTTGTTCTAGTGTAAGTCGATTCATAATGAAAACTCAAAGCAAACTAAACAAAAAGCAATTATTAGCTGTTAAATTGGTGCTCGAATAAAGCAGTGATGCCAACTCAAAGTTGTGACGCTCTAAAAAACACCCTTTATAATCAACGAAATTTACATGCGTTGTTCTGGTGTAGGTAGATTAATAATGAAATTTCAAAGAAAACTAAACAAAAAGCAACTATCAGCTGTTAAATGGGTGCTCAAATAAAGCAGTGATGAAAACTCAAATGTGTCGCTCTAAAAAACACCCTTTATAATCAAAGAAATTTTAATTTTTTAGGCTTGAATTTAATTTTTATAAATTAAATAAAATTATTTTTTTAAAAAATAATTATTTATTTATTTGTTGTAGATCAGCAAATCTATATGCATTTCGTTGGTTGCTAAATACCAACTCATCGTATTCGGCGAATATTATTTCAAATATTCGTATTCGCATTCGTATTAGCGAATACTAAAAATTGATATTCATAACATCACTAGTGGAATGTTGATTGAAGCTTCTGAAATATATATGATCATAGAAAGCGAAGAGGGATCTCGAAATTAATATCAACTAATTTATGAACGCTCTTTTTTTTAATACATCATCCACACATTTGTAATGTCGTCTTATGTTCGTTACACTTCGTAAAATTTATCCAAAATTTTTCTTTTAATTTTACTTAAAAAAAAGGGAAAAATATATCTCCTATAAAGCAGTCGGATATGAGAGGATCCTTTTAATCTTATATTGCGAGAACCTAAAACAAAAATCAATTGAAGAGGACTATAATTCATCAACGAAAGTTATATTTTTGTTACTCGCACGCTTTGTATGAAATTCCCTAAATATTTATGTTTGCATTTTTATTTGCAGATCTTCTCCCTGGCCGTTGTCGGTATTGGCATTTACATATTTTTAAAATTTGATTTCGATACCGCCTCTTATGTCATACTCGGTTTGGGCATACTTGTGACATTATGCGCCGTTTTTGGAATATTTGGAGCATCATTAGAAAGTAGTCGTCTATCGAAATGTGTAAGTAACGTTGTGGTAAATAAATATATTTGATTCTATTTATGGCAAAATCTAATTATTTTTTGCTTTTTAGTTTGTAGCTTTTGCCATTATCATGGCCATACTGCACATTTTAATTGTGGGATTCTTTTGGATTTTCCAAACATCACTTTTGATAAATGTGGACAAGACATTTGATAAGTTATGGAACAACCAAGTGCTGCCAATAAGACCAGGAAATATAACAGCGCATATTGCAAATTTGGAACAGTGGGTAAGTGTGGCAGCAGCAGTGTGTCAGATCTCTTTGATGTTTTATTTTTATTTTACTATTTTTTGTTAGCTGGAATGTTGCGGTAATACTGGTCCCAGTGATTACATTTTAGCTCCACACAGTTGCTACAATAGTGAAACAGATAAACTAAATATGGATGGGTGCCGACAAAAGTTTCTAGATTTTATTGCCGACCGTTGGACCATTTTTAATATTTTTGCACTTGTTTTGATTGTTGTTGAGGTAAAGTAAAAAAAAAAAAAAAAAAAGATTTTAAAATTTCAAATTAGTCATGCTCTCTTTTTTAGTAGAGTGGTTTTGTGTAGAATTTTTTCATGTTTGATTTTGCTGACGACATTTCTTTGATCTGAATTTTATTTTGTTTTTCAGTTAATTTGTGCAGCTTTTGCGTATGTTTTAGCCAACAGTATTGTTAACCGCTGGCGTCGTTCAAAATACTACACGAAATAAAGACGAAATCTTTTTAGCTAAATTGGCGGCATCATCGTCATTATGACCACTACCAACATCATAATCATCATAATCGCTGACATTTGATGATAAAAATGTGTGAATGCTTGTTTAGTTTTTTTTTTTTTTTTTGAAGCACTTTTTGGATAAAACAATTTAAAATTGTACCAAAAATTTCGACAGTAAACCAAAGATGAATTATTTGAATTCTCAATATTTTCTTATAATATTTTTTTTCTTTCATAGCTTTTTGACCCTCTCCAACAATATTTTCTTTAATTAGATTAACTTTAAGTTTTTTTTTTCTTCTAGTCCATCATATTGTTGTCTTCGTCCTTAATATTAAATAAAAAAAAAATGGTTTTCAAAAGTGTATGTGTGTGTAGATAGATCCAACTGAAACTATTGACACACTTTCCTAATTGATTGATTATCCAGGAGAATTCAATAAATCGGTCAATGCAAAATGTTGTTCATATATTTTTATTATAATTTAATTTAAGCAACACCGTTATTTATTTAAGCATTAATTTTATATTAATTAATATTAACATTTCTTAAGAAGAAGATTTAAGATTTGAGCAACCAAACCTCAACGATTGGCCAGAAAATAGCAACAAGTGGCATATTAATGATAGAAAAGGAAAGGAAAATTTTCTGAATAATAATAATAAAATTGATGCGAATTTCTCTTTAAAATTCCAGCTGAGTGTTTCAATTTTAAAATGACGAAAACAACTGATTACAATTCTTATAAAAATCCTATTTAGTGAGACATTGAGGTTCGCAAAATTGTCAATTGTTACAAAGTGTTCCTGAAATGGAAACTTTTCTATTAACACGAAGTTAAGTCAATTAACATTTTTAATGTTTTTTTTTAAATTTTAGTGAATTCGATCGGATTCACTAAAATTTAATGTGGAAATCCAATTTTTTTTTAATTTTATTTTTTGATGTTTGGTTGCTCTCCAAAACGGAACGCATTAAAAAAACTATTATACTTGTTGGAAAAATAATTTTAAATAAACAAATTTAATTTGGTTTTAAAAAAATAATTATAAATTTATTATATTCCATAAATTTTATTTTATGCTCTGAAGTACTGTTAGCTTTTTCACTTTTTTAAATTTTAATACATAATTAATTTTCAAATCGATAATTTAACAAAACTTATTAATGCATTTAAAGTAACACCAACGAACGAAAATCATTTACAAAGTTTTAATGATTTTTTTTTTTATAATAATTAGAAAAAGAAATTATAAAATAAGATAGTAATTTTAAAGAAATTTTCTGTTGTAAATAAATGTAAAGTAGCAGCTAAAAACTAACAAAATCTTGCTTTAATTTTATATTTTATTATTATACGAATACATTAATTTTTCTCATATGCAAATTAAAATGTGCCATGCTGCCAATGCTGCTCTTGAGTAACTAATGCCCTTTGACCTCTCAAAATTCAGCGAAATTTTGTTATTTGTCAGACCAAAGAAATATAATTATTCTAGCTTAAATTAATTTTTAATTAAATTATAAGAAAGGGAAATCGAGAAGCTCGAAATAATTGAATAGACAAAGAAAAATTATACTGCGCGGAGAGTTGAACTGACATCATGATGTTTCGGGACTAACCAAAGTCTCATCATCAGAGTTGTTTACCGCTTAGACCTCACTGCAAATCAGGACAGATGCAATCAAGTAGTTAAAAAATCCTGAATTCTACTAAGTCACAAGAAAGTTTTAATTACACTGCTCAGCAGCAAAATCCTTCTTTAAATAAAAATTCATATAGTGTACTATATGGATTTTGATGTCCTGAACTGATATCCGTTTTCGGTTTATCTCCATCATGTACGGTTTTTTTATGGGCATGGCATTTCCCCCCTAAATTAGTCAGGTACGAAGACATATTTCAGCTTAACTAGAGAACGGCTCATCCGATTTTAATAAACAAAACACCACAAGATGTGTAAGAAAATTATTTTTAATAAATGTGTTTGAAGTTAAATTTTAAAATATGAAAACCTAAACATGAACCACAGAACTTAACAGAGCTGTGTTCGCAGGTTAACAGTGCTCTGTAGACATATAAAAATCATAGCGAGTACACTAAAAACGTATATTTTTTTTAGGAAGGAGTCAACGTGGGCGGAAAAAAATCATTGGATTTTTTGGACGAAGTGGTTCTCTACAAACCCCTATATTTGGAATATCTAACAGTTTGAGTTTAACCGAGATATACTCGATTTACAAAAATTTTAGAAATATGGATCCTCTAAGGGATGACTACATTTTTTTTTAGGAAAGAGTCAACGTGGGCGGAAAAAAATCATTGGGTTTTTTGGACGAAGTGGTTCTCTACAAACCCCTATATTTGGAATATCTAACAGTTTGAGTTTTACCGAGGTACACTCGATTTACAAAAATTTTTGAAATATGGATCCTCTAAGGGATGACTACATTTTTTTTAGGAAGGAGTCAACGTGGGCAGAAAATATTCATTGGGTTTTTTGGACGAAGTGGTTCTCTACAATCCCCTATATTTGGAATATCTAACAGTTTGAGTTTAACCGAAATATACTCGATTTACAAAAATTTTAGAAATATGGATTCTATAGGGGATGACTACATTTTTTTTAGTAAGGAGTCAACGTGGGCGGAAAATAATCATTAAGTTTTTTGGACGTAGTGGTCCTCTACAATCCCCTATATTTGGTTTGAGTTTTACCGATATATACTCGATTTGCAAAACAGCCAATTATACATTCCTGCTCTTTTCAAGATTAACATTTAAAACAGAGTTAAAGCTTTTATTATTTATTTGCTATTTATTTTTTTATTTGCTTAAATCAATACAAGTTTTGTTTCTTAATAAAAAATTGTTTAATTAAACGAATAGGCGTTTTATGATAACATTCGTTATAGCGGGAAATTACTGTTCGTAAAAAGCAAATAAACATGATTTTATATCGGATAATAAAATATTTACGATTCAGTTTATTTTTTCCGCTTTGTTGTGATGCGTCATTTCTCTTTCATTTCATAGTTTTCTTTGAATCTGCATTTGAATTTTAAATGCAGAAAAGTTCAAATCAACATTTGAATGTTTTTATTTCTAATTTCTATTGATAATAAAAAATGTGTAGGAGATTCATTTCTATTGATCTGATCATCATAATTAATTTTGTTTTATAGAGATTTAGTCAATTCTTTTTCACTAAAACTTTCATTAAATTTTAAAATTTAGTATTGCGTGGCCACTGTACTTTTCAACCAACTAAATAAATTTCTTTATTGTTGCATTCTGTGAGAGACAGAGAGAAACTAATAAAAGTGGCGACATTTATTATTTGGAAACATTAAAGATGTTTCTCTATTTTTTTTAGCATCGGTTTTGTTTGAATGGCTTGATTTTGAAAAGAAAAACTGAATTTTTATTTGTTTATTTTACGAAAAATGATTTTTGTGAAAATTTCATTTTTCTATCTGCATCTATGGAAGCAATAATTTTTATCTTTTGTCATCATTTTTAGTTTTCAAAGTACGAGAATGAAAAACGGATGTTCGTATTAAATTTTGCGAGTGTTTAAAATTAATTTATTTTTATAAACAAAAGAAAAAAATGTTTTTTACAACAAAAACTTATAAAATTATAACAATTTTTGTAAATGTATTGTGTGGGGTGAGTATTTCTTTTGTATTGTTCTGATTTGATCAGATTAGTTTTAAGGGTAAATTACTCATCATTGTTAAGTGTAGTCACTTGAAAACTATGTTTGTTAATGATAATTTAACTTTTAGCAAATCATTTAGCTAATTATGGATTCGCTAATGAGTTTAGTGTCATTTCAGTTTGTTGGTTTTTTTCTTTTTTATTTTTTTTTACTGAAACAACGTGTGGACAGAAATCATGTTTAAATAAAACAAGAGACATTATTTAATTTTTGAAAAAAAAAACAACAATATTTTCTTTTGCTTTTGGTTAAGAGATGTCAAAGCAAAAAAAAAATCTGGACAATATATTTTTCTGCATTGCCTTGCAGTGTATGAATTCACATATTTTTTTTATTAGCAGAGAAGTAGATCATGGGCTTTCATACAGCTGATCAGCAAGCAGTTCATAACTGTGCCAATCAAAGTGCACTATTATTTTAATTGTCTGCATCAGTGAGCTGCAACAAGTATGATCGAGCCTACTTATTACCTAACGTTGAATTTTAAGAACAACACAAACAAGTATTATTCAATTTCATACTCGTTCGTTTTTTATGCAAAAGCAGAAAATTCATCAACAAGTGTAAATCATTTCGATCATTTGATGCAAATGTGCATGATCTGATTACGCCAACGCCAATTCTATGTATTTTGTTGGTAGAAAATTTGATTTTGGAACTCAAAAGTATAAATATGTATGTGTGCATGTTTCAAACTGTGACAAATACGAGTACAAAATTACTTTAACAACTGAATAAAACACTTGCTTCGCTAACACAACGTGGCTTCGATGCAAAATGAGTTTCATACAGTTGACGACACAGTCAGAAAATACATGTTTGCAAAAAACAACAACTGAATAAAACTGAATGTTTGAAACGAACGGTTGCGTAAACAAGTGTTTTTTGCTTTTGACCAAAAACGATTAGATCATAAAAATCAATGTGCATAATTAAGCGTGCCCGAAAATTTACCACTTGTTGCAGGTGTCTGTGGTCTGCATGTTCTTAGGAATCAGCTGAAGTGAAGAGAAAAATGTTATCAAAATGACAAAAATTGTCATACAGCGAAGAGCTAGAATTATAAAATGTTTCACGAAGTGTTCCCCGTAGAGATAATTTTTCTTCAACAATTAAAAATATAAAAACTATAATAAATAAAACTTATTAAAAATGCTTTGTTACTTAAGCCTCTCACAGTGGCTCTTTTTGACTTTTGGCGTTGTAGAAATCATAACTTGTGATGTAATAAAGATATTTAGACAAAATTAAAAACAATATTGAAAGAAGACATTTTCACCTTTGATATCGTTTATCAAAAATATTGCCACGCTTACAGGGAGCTTTAAAATTTGCCGTCAAATTTGCAAAATATTTTTAGTAGAAGTGTTTTTTATGTTTAAATAATATTTTTATTAGTTTCGCCGGTTCATAATTTTCAAAGATTTGTAGTACTAGAAACCCATTTAAAATTATATTTAAATATTTAAAATTGTATTTTTAACTTTGCGATATATTTGCGATATTTTCGAATATCGAGTTTTTATCAGATATCGACGTATTCCGTCGATGTTAATCTATTTAAGGCTTTTTAGCAATCTGGGAAGGTCATCTTTAATAGTAAAATGCCTATAGTCTGTTCGATAGCACAAACCATTAATTATGCTACGGGACGAAAGAGAGATGAACTTAAAAAAATATATTAAAAATAAATTATATATATTTCTCTAAATTTTTTTAGATTCTTGGAATATTGTTGATATGTTATGGAATATGGTTGTATCAAAGCATACAAAGTTCTCAGTTTGATCATGGTGAAGAATTAGGTGGAATTGTTATCATCACATTGGGAATCGTGGTTCTATGTGTTGCCATTTATGGCATTGTGGTCACTATAATGGAACGAAAGAAACTTTTGATTTATGTAAATGTTTTTTGATTTAATTATCTTTTAATCAATTGGAAAGTAAATTTTTTAATTTCCCTATAGTTTGCAGTATTATTAGTATTTTTGATTGTCATACAACTTATAATGGTCAGTATTAGTCACACCATTATTAACTATTCAGTGTCGAAAAAACTAAAAGAAGGATTTGATGAATTATGGGATACAAAATATCAGAAACCGAATGCAACATTATCCATCTACGAGGAGTGGGTAAGATTTATTTTCAAAAACCTTTTTAAAAAAGAGCTCAAAATAATATCGCTTTATTGTGTATTTTCGTATTAATTCTTTTTAGTTGAAATGCTGTGGTAAAAATAGTGCCGAAGATTATTTTCTTCTAGACAAAGTTCCGCCATCCAGCTGCTGTGAAGATCACAACTGCGCAATTATTCATAATTTATACACCGTTGGATGTGAGGAAAAATACCGAAATTATATTAAAACGAAAACGAATTATTTCAATATTCTCAGCTGGTTGATCATTACAAACGAGGTAAGAAGAGATATCAATAGCTAAGAGACGTTCAGACGGAATTCGATAACATTTTATTGAAAATAATATACGAGTTGCACCGGTCTGCAGAAAAATTTACTTGGTTCTTTAAATAAAAATATTTAAGTGGAATATAAAGAGATTATTGTTGTAAGTTGAAGTTTATTTTTGTTATACTTTTCTTTTGTTCATGATTAATATTTGCAGAATTTTATGCCCGATAGCGATAAACAAAACGTTTTGAAAGAAATCACAAAGAACTATCGTAAAGAAATATTGGTTACAGTGGTGTCGTCATATAAAATCTCCGTCTGATCGTACCTTTTCTTAGTTCTATTACTGCTCATCTGATAAATCAATTAATAATTATTTTTTTATTTTGTTTTTTTCTCCATTCCACAGTTTGTTGGCTCAATATTTGCCTGCGTTTTAGTTGACAGCATACGAAATCACAGAGATCGCCAACGATTTTATAGTTAAATTTCATATTGAAGACAAAATAATGAAACTAATGAACGAATATTTTTTTGTTTTACTTAAATTATTTTTAGCGTGTAGATGTTTTACTTATAAATTATTTAGTATTTTATTAAAATTTAATTCCGTTGCCATTCAAGAACAAAATGAGAGATTTTAATAAAAATCCGTTTGTTTGAATTTTAATATGTTTTGTGCTTTTATGAAATAGATTTGAGATGCAATTCTTTTTAAGAAATTAACATATAAAAAAGTAAATGTTTGAAAACCGTAGGCTCCAAAAACAGGGACAAGTTTTGTATTTTTGTAATCGTTTGGAAAGAACAATATGTTTTATTTTTTTGTAAGTTTTAAAGAGTGCTTCTTACTTCCCATATGTGGAACTAATGCAACTCTTTTTATATTGCTGGCAGATGTCGTTAGTCCGCTGAATGTAAGCTGCAGAAACATTTAATCAACGTGATACACGTTATGAACAAAAGAATGAATTCAAGAATATGATAGATATCTTATAAGTTACCGTTCTACGTTTACGTTGCAGTTTGCTTAACTTAAAGTAAAACTTACCATATTTTTGTTTTTTAAAGTTGTTCTGTTGTTAAATTTTTTTAGCCTCTTTACACATTTATTTTATTTAAACTTTGCCATATTTTTATTAATTTCATTTACTCTGCTTTATTTTATATGTGGAATTTACTTTTTTAATGTGAATACTCAGGTTACGGGAATCATGGAGAATTGTAATGTTTTGGTTTATTATAGGCCCTCTTAATGCCAGGTACAATCATAATTTATTCAAAATATATCGGAAATTTGAACTCAAGATTTTGAAATTCGAATTTTGACTCCACTACATACTACGAATGCAAAACTGATGCATTGAAAATTTTTGCAAATCACCTTTTTTTTATAAATATTCTACGCGTTGCATGTTAACGAAGGTAAAAAAGACAAGGCATACAACATTTATCGTAAAACCAAAAAGTACCAAAAGCAAGAGGTGCAAAGTATCAACTTTTCTGTTTTCATCCCCCAAAAATTACACTGTATGCTATTGTAGAAAAATATAGCTAGTATCTAATATAGTTAATAAGCTACCAAAAGTAACGATCAAACAATCAAAAGTGTCATATATTTTATTGTGGATCATATACTATACTTCTACTAAAATTCATCATAATCGTTAAGCGGTTTTCGAGTTATAGTGAAACAAACATTAAAACATCGAAACATATAAAATTTCGCATTTATAGGATCTAAAATAATTTAATCGGCATTTGGTTGACAATTGGCGACAAATAGATTTTAGAAATAAATATTTGTTTTAATAGATTTTAATTTATAAAGTGCATATACAGAGCCTAAACTGCCTAATAGAATCAAGAAGATTTTCTCTATGAAACGCTTTTATGCTAAGGGGTATCCCAGCAAAAATAAGCGAAGATTTTTTCGAAGAGATTCCTTATTATTGTTATGTGGTAAATCTTTTTAATTTTATCAATAAGGAAAACACATAAAATCAAGAAGAAAACTTGTTATTTACAATTTTTTTTACCCAATTTCCGTTATTTTTGGCACCAAAAAAACAATCCATAGAGAAAAACTTTTTGATTCTATTAGGTTTTCATATGAATTGTAAATAAAAGGGATTTCTTATTGATTTCATTAGGCCATCTTATTGTTTTTTTTCAAAAAAGGTTCGCCAAAGGTGGAAAAAATCAATAAGAATACCTAATAAAAACCATAAGTTTCCTTTTTGATATTTTCAATAAGGTTTTCCTTATTAAAACAATAAGACTTCCTTCTTGAAAAAAACTGTAGAGATATTTTATTAATTTTGTTCTATTTTATTTGGTATTTATTAGGCACTGTTTTCTCTGTGTATGTATGTCTGTTTTTTTTATTATTGGTACCAAAATTAAACACTCCATGTTCCCATCCCTGACGTATACAAAATCTTATTTTAATTTCCTTCAAAACCATCTTATCTATACTTTTGGTATCACTTTGCACTCTTAAAAACACAACAATTTGCAAATACTCTTACTTGCATTTTATTTTAATGCTCTCTTTCTATATTTGATGCGACAAAATTTACAATAACAGCAACACTAATAAAGCGACGACGCTAAACACTTAATAACTGATTTCTCCCACTCAAATAAATTCATGCCAACGATTCGCGAACAATTACCAACAACAATAACTTTATTACTGGTGCATACACGTGAAAAGACGAGTAGCCGCTGCAGCAGCGCAAACATTCATATATTTTTTACTATTGAATTCATTTTTGCTTTTCTTTTCTTTTCGTGCACTTTTACAAACAATTACAACTTTATTAAATGAATTTCTTTAAAAATAACACTTAAATTACATCCTTTAAACTTTTATTAACACTTTTATTCGACTTTAATGAATATTAAGGCACTATTTATAATAATTATTAATTTTTGAACGAGACCGTAATAATTTTGCGTGCGAACTTTAAAACACCGGGCGAAGAACTAATTTTTATCATTCGTTATCAATCAAGTGATGGCACTGGACCGCTTAAATAGTGGGAATTGGTAACAGAATATGAATGCAAGTAAGAATTCTTTTACAGCATGCGAGGGGGTTGGGAGACTTTTATGCAAAAATATGAAAGTAATTGAAATCATAAGGCGAATAATGATGTTAGAATTATAATTGGACTATTTTAATGTTGTGCCCGAGGCGAATCCACTGACAAGATGGTGTTACTAAGCTGACCTACTGTTTTCTTGCATAATAGAGGTCGATATTTCAATATTTCTACATGAACGCATAGGGGTCGATATGTCAAATGTTTGTTGAAGAATCAACATCACCTGTTAAGTGAATTCGCTTTGATTGTGGCTTTTTTTATTTAAACATTCTGAAAATCGTTTTGCGATTTTGAATGAACAAGTCGATGAAGACACAAGTACAACAAGGTCCACTAAACCACCGCCGATATATTTAAGAGAAAAGAACTCCAACCTTTTGGTAAAAAGCCTTATCTCATTAATTGGAGAAAATGAGTTCTATGTAACTCCAATTAAGCGCGGCAAAATCAACGAAACTAAAATTCAGGTAACACAAGAAAATAATTATAGAAAAATTGTCTCAGATTTTGAGACTAAAAACAAAAACTTTTATACATATCAACTGAAGAGTGCTAAAGGCCTAACAGTAGTTATAAAAGGAATAGATTCAAGCGTGGATCCAGAAGAGGTAAAGTCTGGCCTTGAAGATAATGGCTTCAAAGTGAAAAATGTTTCAAACATTAAAAACAGGGAAAAAATCCCCCAACCTATTTTTAGAGTCGAGCTACAGCCAGGCGACTTGAAAATTAAAAAAAATGAATCGCACCCAATCTATAGCTTAAAATACTTGTTGCATCGAAGAGTTACCGTTGAGATGCCACATAAAAAAACTGGACCTATCCAATGCATGAACTGTCAAGAATTTGGCCATACCAAAACTTATTGCAAGTTGCCTACCGTTTGCGTTGTATGTGGCGAGTTACACAGTACCGCTAACTGTGACAAAATAAAAGGTGATACCAAAGCAAAAAAATGTAGTAATTGCGGCGGAAACCACACTGCCAACTATAGGGGCTGCCCTCTTTATTCTCTTTTTAAAAATTCGTCGAACAGAAAAACCAATGCTACTCCCGCTCAGCCCAACACTCATTTAAACTACCCACAGTTACCTCAACCGTCGTCTAGCCATAATCAATACTCAAATGTTTTAAAGTCTAACACGACTCTTACTCAACAAAAACCTAATAGTCAATCTTCATACGCTAATATTTTAAAGAGTAACCAGATTCCGGCGCAAAAAACTGTACCAGTAAATGAAGAATCAGGGCACAATTTTAGTCGTATTGAAGCCTCAATAGAGATCCTAATACAAACAGTAAATACATTTACTCTCAACATGTCCTGTATGATGCAGGAAATGTTGAAAATGCAGTCTACCTTGTTGCAGGCTGTATTGAACAAACCATGAACTTAAGAATCTGTTTTTGGAACGCAAACGGCATCTGCCAACACAAAAATGAAATTGAATATTTTCTTCTGGATAAACAAATCGATGTTATGCTTATCTCAGAAACTCACTTGACGTCCCGAAGCTATTTTCGAATTAGTGGATATAATTTCTACGACACCAAGGATCCTCAAGGTAGAGCTTGTGGTGGCTCTGGAATCCTAATAAAAACTCGAATAAAACACTACCTACTAAACGACCTTCGTGAAGAATATCTTCAAGCAACGAACATCTGCATTGAAAATTTTTATCAAAAGCTTGTGATATCATCTGTTTACTCTCCTCCCAGGTTTTCAATTTCAGAGAGTCAATATACCGCATTTTATACAACACTGGGGTCCCGTTTTCTAGCAGCTAGCGACTACAATGCTGAACACACTTTTTGGGGCTCACGTTTAATCAGTCCCAAGGGTCGTGTTTTGTTTGACACAATTTCAAAAATGGGTTTGAATGTAGTTTCAAGTGGTCAGCCAACATATTGGCCAACGGATCGTCAAAAAATTCCAGATGTTATCGACTTTGGGATTATGAAAGGCGTGCCCAGCGAAATGATTGAAGTAGAAGCGTCTTTGGATTTGTCTTCAGATCACTCGCCTACTATTATCACTATTTACTCACACACAACTACAACACCAACATGTGATTTACCGCTGACACCTATACGTATTAACTGGCTGAAATACAAAAAATATTTGAGTGCTCATTGCACGGAAAATATGCCATTGAGAACACCTGCTGACATAGAAAATTCTATTAGGTTGTTTGAAGCACATGCTAAACAAGCTGCTCTTAATGCTTCTTCAATTCAACCAAATCAACAAGCGAGATTTAACAATATTTTTTGTGAAGATGTAGAAAGGCTATTGACTGAAAAACGGAGAGCTCGACGAGAATGGCAACGTTACAGATCGCCTCAGCTAAAATTAAGGCTTAAGGAGTGTACCAAGCAGCTAAGAAAAGTTTTACAATCACAAAAAACAGCTTCGCTTCAAAAATTTCTGCAAGAACTCGATGCAACACCATCAACAGATTATTCGCTGTGGCGTGCAGCCAGAGGACTTAAAAGGCCAGTGATTTGCAAACCACCATTACGAGCCTCTAATGGTGACTGGGCAAGAACTGATGCTGAAAAAGGTGATCTATTTGTTAAGCACCTAGAAAAAGTATTTACCCCGAATATTTCTGCTGATATTGTTGAACTGCCACCAGTCGTCTCTTTACCAGAAATACCGATGAGATTTAACATGACGGAGATTGAAAATACTATTACTAGTCTTAACACCAGAAAAGCCCCAGGTGTCGACAAAATAAGCAACAAAATGCTTCAACAACTGCCTTATATTGCAAAAAGAGTTATACTCCTCATTTTTAATAGTATTCTACGGCTGCAATACTATCCTGCAGAATGGAAGGTTTCGATGATTATTATGATACCAAAGCCCGGCAAGGATCATACGAAGGTTGAATCCTATCGGCCTATTAGTTTATTGCCCAACATTTCAAAACTATTTGAAAAGCTGTATATGAGCAAGCTGATGCCTATAGTGACTAGAAGTGGTTGCATTCCAGATCATCAATTCGGTTTTCGCAGACAACATAGCACTATTGAACAAACTCACAGACTTGTGAACGTAGTTAGAGACACCTTTGAAAAAAAGAAATTTTGCTCTGCGCTCTTTATAGATGTTTCTCAAGCTTTCGATAAAGTATGGCACGAAGGTCTTATCCACAAATTAACACGCAATCTCCCCGCAAACATCGTCAAGCTTTTAAAAAGCTATTTAGAGGAACGAAAATTTGTAGTTAGGGAAGGTAATTTTTTAAGCCCTCCGCAGTCGATCGAAGCCGGAGTTCCCCAAGGCAGCATCTTCGGTCCCTTACTTTATTTAATTTATGCCTCTGACTTACCGTTAAGCAATAACATTCATACATCAACATTTGCTGATGATACAGCTTTTTTAAGCGTCCATGAAAATCCAGTAGAAGCTTCCATCAACTTACAAGGGTATATATCCAAATTGGAAAAATGGCTTAAACAATGGCGTATAAAAGTTAACGAACAGAAATGTGTACACGTCACTTTTACGTTGCGAAGGGAAACATGCCCGCCTATACAAATCAACACTGAGACTATTCCGCAACATACTGTAGTCAAATATCTAGGCGTTCACCTTGATCGCCGTTTAACATGGAAATCGCATATAGACGCAAAGTTGATGCAAATGAAATTAAAAACTGCCCAAATTAATTGGCTTATGGGAAGAAATTCTATACTGAGCCTAGACTGTAAACTTCTACTATACAACGCGATCCTAAAACCAATATGGTCCTATGGAATCCAGTTATGGGGCACTGCCTCAGCATCGAATGTCGAAATAATTCAAAGGCGACAGAATAAAATTCTACGTACAATAAAAGCAGCCCCCTGGTATGTCAGAAACCATCGAATTCATAAAGACCTAGACGTTCCGTTAGTGAAGACAGTATTTTCAAAACACGCGAAAAAATATATAAAAAAACTTGAGTTGCACCCAAATCCACTTGCGCGCAATATTCTTCATTATAGAGGCCACACCCGGCTGAAAAGAAGGGATACTCTTTTTCTCAGCCGTTCACGAGAGATGTAAAACAATCAAAATTAACCGTTGAAATTAAAAATTTTTGTTTAGCATTGGCTAAACTTACATTTAGTATTTTTTAGATTTAAGATTTGAAAAACTTATTGATAATTTAATATAAATAATTAAAGATTCAATAAATAATAAAATTATCAAAAAAAAAAAAAAAAAACCTGTTAAGTGAATTCGCTTTGATTGTGGCTTTTTTTATTTACATTTGATTGTTCTTGTGAACGGTTTTGTTTTTACTTTAATTCACAATTATATTGGTTGATGTACACATACATACATAACTATGAAGAAATGTATATATGTATGTATGTACATACTTATCTATGTTTCAATAAAACTAATATTTGAGACAAACCTGTAGAATCTCTAAACATTTTGATCTACTGATGGTAGTGTGATACTTTATAATATGCCATTTTTTTCTTAATAAATTTTATTGCATTTTGCACTGGGATGTTGGTAAAAAAAAGAAATAACGTCAAACGATACCAGTACATCATTCTCCCCAATACGAAACGAATCACATTTTTTTCTCAAGCCTGATGTTATTTGTGTTCAGTATTTTTTTTTAAAATGCGTGCATAAAAATATTTGCATGGAATTTGCGTAAAAATATATTGCAAGATTAGTACTGTGTTGATTTTCTTGTGGAAAAATTAATACGACATGTTTCTGGCAACATTTTAATAATGTTACGAAATATAGCAAGTGGGTATTATTTTAACAGGAATTTAGACAGCTGATCTGCAATGTGGTAGACTGAAAAACAATAAAAATTTTAAAACTTCTATAAATCGCTATACACCAATTTTAATTGTCATATTTTTCTAAGTGTTATAATCAATGGTGCTCAACATTTTCCACGAATTCGTGCGGATTACTAGGATTTCTTTAGTCGGTAGTAAAATAATTCAATACTACTTTAGTTAACTAACATTATTATGACATTGAGATGCGGAATTTTAAGACCTCTACTGAACAATTTTAAATTATTTTACCTAAAAGCATACTTTGAGATTTCGTTTTTCTAACTCTGTTTGCGCTTTTAATTAGTTACTCAGTGGTGTTTTCTCAGATGGCGCAGCCTCCTTTCACTTATTAAATTTAGTTCTTCCATTTTTGAAGTCCAACATTCCTCTACTAACAACTGATTGCTAACTTAACATGATATGAATATACATACTAGTGACGGTACGAATATTAATTTTTAGTATTCGCGAATACGAATACGAAGGTTATTTTTAAGGTTTAGAGCTACGTAATATTTCAAATTTAATTGGGAAAAATCCCTCCCTTTGCGTCAGTAACA
This sequence comes from Lypha dubia, assembly GCA_947311025.1. Classification (NCBI taxonomy): domain Eukaryota; kingdom Metazoa; phylum Arthropoda; class Insecta; order Diptera; family Tachinidae; genus Lypha; species Lypha dubia. The sequence continues at coordinate 58,106,307 of OX371264.1, forward strand.
ATAAATTGAAAAAAACTGTCACACTACTTTGGGTATTTAACATTATTCAGGCATTGAGATGCCGAATTTAAAGAAAACTACTGAATATTTTTAAATTATTTTACTTACATACATTCAGATGTAGTTTTTGTTAATTTGTTTGCGCTTTTAATTAGTTACTCATTGGTGTTTGGGAGAACAAATTCTCATAGATGGCGCAGTCACGGTGGACTTTCACATACTAAATTTTAGTTCTTCCATTTTTGAAGTCTAGCATGCCTCTGCTAAGAATTGATTACTAACTTAACATGATAAGAATATACATAAAGACTTTAGATTTTAAAACCTAGTTGCAAAATATATATATTTATTTGTGTCTGTTTTAAAGAAGATTATTATTTTGCGTCAGAGATAAAGGATTTTCTTTAAATAAAAATTATTTAAAATTAATATATTTTTGTACATTTTATGTACTTTTTTAAACTTTATATATATATTTGTTTTCTTTGGAAAGTATGTGCAAATTATTCGAGAAATATTCGCTTAAATTTGGCGAATACGAATACGAGTACTACTACGAATACGAATATCTTAAAATAGGCGAATAGTCGAATAAATGAATACGAATACCGGTATTCGTAACATCACTAACATGTTTTTATATAAATAAAATATAAATTCATTCATAAAAAATAGCGTCATGTAAGAAATTTCTAATATTCTTTAATCATTTTCTGTCATATTCGATTAACTTTTGTACATTTGCCACATTAGAGTTTTGAAGGTGCAGTTTATGTTCGTATCGTTTTGCACGACACTGTATGTACTCATATGTAGAACATATTTTACTACATCGCGTAGGTTGATTAATTATTATACAAATAAACATTTGAACTTGCTGCAAAATATGGTCAAAACATCTTTCAGAATAAAAAAAAAAATATATACAATAATAATAACAAATCCCACTTTTACGATAAAAGTGAATTGAACAAAAACAACATCATAACAACAATAACGAAACAAGTGCAAAATGTTGTAGGAGGTTGAGGTGAGAGTCAAACATGATCTCAAAACGTTTGTTGTATTTGTTGTAAAGTAAACAAATTTAAAATGCATGGGGAGCTGGTGACGATTCAACTAAATTAACCAAAAACCATATATTTTACTCACAGTAATTGTGTTAGTGTGTCATTGTTTTTGAATATACGAGATACAAAAATGAGTAAAAATAACTTAAACACCTCTGGATCTTTCAATGATGCCACAAGATACTAACAAAAATATGCTTACATATCGATCGATCAATTAGAATCAAAACAAAACAAAACAAAATATTCCAATTTCAGTCGTTTTTCATTAGTGAAACAGTAAAGATTCATATTTTCTGAATAATAAAAAACAGCCACATAACAATTTCGATAATTAGTAAAAAAAATTTAAATATTATTACGAATCATTTTAATCATTCATGAAAAACGAGAGCCTGTAAATTTTCATCTCAAAATAAAAGCAAGTGATTTGGTTTCGATTTATCTGCAGATTTTTTAAGAAAATTTACTACAATAAAATTCAATATAAGGAACTAACGAGAAAAAAATGTGTGAATGCATCGCAGCAGTATTTTGAAAAAAAAAACATATTACGTCATTTTTTGACAATATGAAATTTGCAACGGAAATTATGAAAATTTTGTGATAAATATAAAAACAATAACAAAAACAATAGAAAAACAAAAATAGAAGAAAAAAAAAAAAAAATAAAGAAATGGGTCTTGCAGCTTCCACAATTAAACACATTCTTTTACTGTTTAATTTTATATTTACAGTGAGTATGAAAACTAATCAAGTGTAATAAAACTACCTTCTTAAAATAATTTACTAAAAGCTCGAGTTCGGCAAAAAATCAGCTTACGAGAGAAATGTGTGTGTGTGGTGTGTGTGTTAAGTCACAAAACCAATAACAGTTGAGATCAAATTTAATGCATCTACCAGGGTATATATTTATGTATGTGTTTAAAAAACTGTATATGGGCATTTCCTGGGGTCACGAACGTACGCTCGTATGCTTTTGATGTACAAAAAATATAGAAAATAAAAATTTTCTTAGCATTTCTTTTGCGATTCGATAGCATTTTGGTAGCTCTATGTTTAGTGCCAAAGATGGATTTCATTGATTTGAAGTTTTCATAATGATAGCTAAAAACATGTGGTCACGAACGTACGCAAAATAGAAGTCAACTTTGGCTTACAGTAGTGAAATGTAAAAATCTGCAAAATGCAACGGAATATTCAAAAGCGATTAATTTATTTTAAAATTGTATTAATGTAGGTCTTTCTCCTGTATTTAAACAATAAAATATCTCTATTGGTTTTTGTTTAATTGGCTTAAGTACCGGTCGCGAACGTACGATTTTTCCATATGTTTTTTTTTTTAATTATTATCACCGTCCATTTTCCCATAAATATCTTTAAATTTCCTTAACAAAAAAAATTAGTATTCAATTTATAGTGTGTAGTAACACTTATAACAAAAAAATATCCTATTTTATTTAATATGAAATAATGAAATTTTAACAATATTTATGATATTTTTGTTTTTATTGAATAGGCCGTTAGAGCTGTGCTTAATTTAAAGTCCTTATCACTGAAAATTAAATGCATCATTCTGATACCTGGAATCTTCGGTGGTGACGGCCACAGTTTTAAAAAGACAATGCATAATGTTCCTTTTCTCGTTGATCTTCATTATCTTCTTTTATCGGTATTCTTTCAACCTTCCGCGTTTTTCTTGCGTTTGTTCTAAAACCTTTTTATTTTCAGTTAATGCTAAGCGTAGTTTTCGCATCCTCTCATCAGCTTTTTCACGTAAATTTTTTAGTTTTTGTGGATCGCTTTTAATTTTGTCAATAAAACGCTTTTGTTTTTCATTTTGCGATTTTTCACACGTTTTACCGATCTAAGAAAGTATATTTGCGTTTTAAGAAAATAAATGCATTGTTTATGAAAAAAATTTACTTACGGTCGCGAACGTACGACATTTTGCACATACAAAAAAATAATTTTAAATGTAACCCAAAAGTTGTTTTTTTTATTTACAAATAAGTGACACCGAGCTTAATTAAAATTTATTATGTCTGGCACCTGTTGACGTTTAATGCAAAACAATTTCAATTAAATGATATTTTCGGTCGCGAACGTACGATTAAAAAAATAGATAAGAAACAAAGTAAAAATTAACCGGCAATTGAACTTTTTTTGCATGTAAAATAATTAAATAAAAAAATGTCTTTAGAAGAAACTTAAAAAGAAAATATAAAATTTTCCAGTTCAGCCCAATTTCCTCAATTAAAACCATTCTATTATAAAAACCATAGACATTTTTTTATAATTATAAACAATAAAACAAGAGAGTAATGAAAAGGCTACAACATTATTATGTGTCAGTATCAGAATTTTTAAATTATTTTTCGTGTTCATAAACTTATTCATTTAAAGATAGAAAACAAATATATAAATAAAGATAAAAAAATATTTAAAGGGTGTTTTTTTTTTATAGAGTGACACAAGTTTAAATCATGATAAAATAAGGAAAAATATTTTTAATATCAATGAAACGGGCTTTATTGGAAAGCAAATTTTATGGAAGTAATGTTTAAATATGATTTCTGCGTTTTGGCCGCTGCGGCTGGCGCGTAGAAGGCGCAATCTGGAACACCAATTTTCAATAACTTTTCGCAGAATGTTGATAGCCCTAATGGGGTTAAATCACACGATCTTGGGACATTCATCAAAAATTTCTTTGAGTAAATCAATTGTAGTGCCCGCTGCACAATGAGTTTGACGAATAGAACAATTATTTTGATTAAAAATTCCAACAATTTGCACGAGTTGCTCTGGTGTAACTCGATTCATAATAAAATTTCAAAACAAACTAAACAAAAAGCAACTATCAGCTGTTAAATGGGTGTTCAAGTAAAGCAGTGATGCCAACTCAAAGTTGTGACACTATATAAAAAACATCCTATATATTAAAACAAAAACACCTTTTGCTTAAATTAAACATTCTAATAAACATATTTTCATTAAAAAATAATTTATTTTTCTTCAGGTTTTAGGTTTAATACTGATTGGTTTCGGCATATTCATTTTAATAAGTGGAGCAGAAAATAAAGTTGATCATGGAGAAAATGCTGCTGGAGGTGTTATAATTACACTAGGCGTCGTAATATTAATAATTTCCATATTTGGTTGTCTGGCTGCCATACATGAATCCAAAAGGAAATTAATAATTGTACGTTGAAATATTTTGATATTTTTTTTTTATTCCTCACAGTGTCTATTAATTGAAAATATATAATAAATTTGTGTTTCCACAGTACGTGCTGGTGTTGACAGTTTTAATTTTGATACAATTATTAATGATGAGCATGGCCTCACATGGTACTCAAGATGGTTTATCGGGCAGCGTTAAAAAAGGTTTTGATGAGCTGTGGTTATTGGAAAATAAAGAGCCAGGAGCATTGGCCTACTACGAAGATTGGGTAGAATCAATTAAAAAAAAAATTCATTTAAATATTTCTTTAGAATCGTAAGATAATATACGAGTATTGGGTTTTTTTTTAGTTACACTGTTGTGGTGTCAACAGCACGGACGATTATCGACTGATAAGACATGAAATACCGAAAACATGTTGCAAACAACACAATTGTGCAATTTTGGAAAATGTTTACAACGAAGGATGCCAATTGAAATTCAAAGAATATTTGGCTGACAAAATGTTAACCTTCAGTATTGTTAACACTTTATTAATAATTGGAGAAGTGAGATACTAGATGTTTTTTTTTTTTTTTTTGTTATTTTAATTATAAATTTTATTTCATTTCATTTATTTAGATAATTGCTGCAATATTTGGTTGGCTGCTATACAGTAGTCTCAAGAATGAAAGTCGCCGATCAAATCTTAATTGGATGTGACGAGTTTTCATTAAGGGAATAATTTTTTTAATTTAAATATATGTTTCTTTATGTTTTTGTTTGCCTGTGTTTTGTATGAGATTTATAAAAAAACATGTGTTGTAATTGCTATTTTGAAATTTTTTACTAATGCTTTTATAACAGCTTTATTTTAATTTTTCCGATTTAAAAAAAACATGCCTTAAAAATAATTTCTAAATAAAAAACTAAGTTCATGATTGTGAACACAATCTTTAAAAGGTGTTTGCAGAATAAAATGCAATTTTTTTGAAATGTTTTAATGAGTTTTTGATCGGAATAATCTCTGTTCGTATCAAAGTAATAAATTTTTCATAAATACTAAAAAAAAAATCATACAAATAAATTAAATACGTACAGATGCATCATGTAAACAACACTCGTGCGAAAGGGAAAATGTAAACAAATTTTTAGTTTTTCTTGCAAACGAAAGAAATAAAAATATTTTGCGTTTTAATCATTGAAAAGTAATGAAATTGTTGAAATTATATTATGAAGATATTTAAATTAGGAAGAGACAAACATATGTTGTACTGAGAGGAAAACCTTACAAGGTAGTGTTTATATGAAAACGAGTAGCACATTACAAAAACAGCATAGTATTTTATTATTGTTAGATACTGTACATATGAAAAGTAATATTATCAGGATCAAGTTCAGTTTTATTGAATTAATGAAAATTCAAAATAAGTTCCAAACAGTGATGAGGGAATAGAATAAAAAATTAATTAAAAATTAATTCTCGTATTCTATTTCTAAAACTGGTTAAATAGTTGATATTCTTCTCAATTAGTATCCACTTTAAGAAAATTGTAAAGATGGACAATTGAACGCTGATGAGAGGTGTAGCGGCCGTGAAATGAGTACTGATGCGTTCTGCTAAAAACTGATTGGATATAAATAATAATATTTTCCAACATAAAAAAACTCTTAGTAATTTTGAATTTTCATTAATTCAATAAAACTGAACTTGAGCCTGATAATATTACTTTTCATATGTAAATGATTTTATAATTTTAAATTTATTTAATAACACATTTTTCTTTATATTTCTCACATTCATTTTGGTTTTTCAAAATATTTCGGATCCAAAGATTTTATTTAGCTCTTCATTTAGTGTTTGCTTTTCTCTTGTGCCCTGAAGTTAAAGTTTCTTGCACTATAGACCAGCAGTATTCTGCCAACTTGCTAACATTCCAATTTCCAAAAAATCTTTTCTCAAATTTCGCGATGTCTTGATGAAATCATTTCCAATGCTCCTAAATTTGCACGGTAAAAGTCCAAATGTGAGTGCAAGAACTGCACTTTAAGGGACATGTTACTCCCCATACTCTTGTACGCTGACAGCAAATCCTCGATATGAGCGACATAATCATAAATTTGTTTTTTCTCATTCAGGACTTCAATAAACACTGAGACTTGAAATAGTCTAATTTTAGGGCACATTAAAACTCCTTCTGTGATTTTAGCATCACTAAGACGACAAAATTTATTTGAAAATTTCTTGTCCATTTCTCGAACTTGAAATAATCTTGATCAACCCGAGTAAAAAAATGTTGAACACCAAAAATTCCCTGAAACTAATAAAATCGCCAAAAAATCGCTAAGGCTGAAAAATATCAAAGTGATGAAAAAAATTTCAAAAACGAAAAAATCGTCTTAAGGAAAAAAAATCTTTAAATAAAAAAGTTGCCAACAAGAACGAAATTGCCATAAAAATAAAAAAAAATATATATTCAACAGTCTAAAGCTATAAACACATAGACCGCAGCAGACTACACAACAGCAAACTTCAAGTGCAGTTAGCTTCAATTGCTGCCATGTAGTTAGCTACTGAATTATTTTGAGAACGACAGCAGCTGGCAAATGAATTTGAAGTTTCGATAGATAGTAGGTCATTCAGTTATAGCTATAAATAATTTTCTATCAACCTTCTTAAAAGTAAGCGCCATTTTTGACCCAATTTACCCCAATGTGCTCCTTAACTCATTCGTGGTAGTGCTCACAACATAAAATAAAAATACTTTTGCTCTCACAACGTGATACGTTGAATTTTTGTTGTTTTTAGTTTCATTCTACATTTCACATTTCACATTTGACATGAAAGCATGTGGTAGTGGTGGATATAAAAACAAAAAACAAAAACAAAATTAAACAGTCACTCACACACTAAAGTGTTGTTACTACAGCATATAGGAAAAACGAAAAGCATCATCAGCAGCAAAAAAACTATATACAGAAAAAGAAGAAGAAAACAAAAACAAAAACAACAAACAAATCTCATTTCATCTTTTCATCATTCTGCAAAAAAAAAAAAACAAATCAAAACATGCATAAGATTGTTTTCTGGTAGCTTTTCACCTCAGTACCACTTGTTCTTTAATACGAAATCGGTTGGAAAAGTCTGTGAGCGGTTGAAAAGAAAAAAATAGTTGCATATAACGGCAGGCATGTATGTATATGTGATGAACCGTACGTTTTCTTTAGCTGAGAAAATAAATCATAAATAGAAAAAAAAAATTTATTATTTATAAACAAAGAAAAACCATTGAAAATTTGGTGAAATACAAACGGGTACAGCACGAATAATTGTTTATTATTAATTCAATTTCGACACAAATCAAAAAGAAATTCAAAAGAAATTAAATATTTTTTTGTTGGGTACGTATACGTAATATTTAGACAGATACATGTGTATCTGTATCTCATGCTAAAAATAATTGTTGTAATTATTTTATTGCATTCATTATGACATTTAATGATTATTTTTGTTCTCTCATTTATAATTAATTTGATTTTATGAAAAGTAAAACTGTGTTTTTTTTTAAAAGGATTTTCCATTTGCAGAACACAAACAATAGCGCACGATATAATGAAATTGATTTATAATAAATAACAACAGTAACTACAGAAAATAAGAAAAGAGAATAATAAAATAATAAAAACTGTGTCATTTTTTATACAAGTAGAATTGTTTGTGTTTAACTTGGATGTTACGTTTTGTTTTGACAACAATATTGTAAATAGTAAAGTTTGTTTTTGTTTTCTATTTTCCCACTTTTATTTCGTGCCAATTTTAGTTCTCTCTGCTGCTTATTTAAGGTTCAAGGAAACACTGACGTTAAGATGAAACTGTCATTTTCAATTACCGTCTGGAAATACGCTCTACTAACCTTGAGTGTTCTTGTTTCGGTAAGTTAATATACAACAATAAAAGTGTTTAACGTTATAAAGAGGCAACTTAAGGTATAGATTTCCTAAATATGCGATTGATTAAACTTGTATGTGTGTGTGTGTGTGTGCTTAAATGTACTTATTAAGTAGACAAACAACAACAAATATTATCAACATGCAGGCAAACATATATTTTTATATAATATCATGTATAATATACATATTCGTGTTATTCGTATTCGTATCATGGTCGTAAAAAACTTTATAACCCGCACAAGAATTCTGCAAAACAGTGAAATAAAATTACAAACAACAAAAATATGTTTTAAATTTGCATAAAATTGATCTTACACGTTTATTGTTGCATTCATACGTACATACGTGCATACACAAATGTTCAATAATAGAAATGCAATTGACCCAAAAAGCAAAATAAAGTAAGAGAAATTTATGCAATTGGCTTTATTTAAAAAATAATAATGTTTGCTTGTGAATTAAATAGTATTTTGGATGAGGTTCGAATACTCATGTTAAGTGCTGTAGGTGCTCACAGTGTTCGCTTCCAAATATTTGAATTTTTTTCTGTTTATTTTCATAGACAGCCGACATCAGACACAAAAAAAAAACATTGCCCAACATTCAAAAAAATTTTTTGATTAATATTTTAATTGAGATAATAACCATTTTAATTAGTTTTAATATACTTTGAAAATTATGTGCAATATATTATTTCAAATTATTGTCAAGTCAAGTATTGTAAGTGCTTTTCATTAAAATATCCTTCCCAAATCTTTCATCCGTCTTGTAAAAACAGCACCTTAGAATAATCAACCAGATATGCCCAACGTAAAAGCATACACAGAAAAAAATTAAACTTGATTTCAATTAAAAAATTTGTGATATCAATTAAAAATTTAATTAAATTTGCACCAGTAAACAAATTAATAGTATCAATTAAATGTTTATACATTTATTAACTAAAATTATTTATTACAATTAAAAATTTAATTAAATGAATTAAATATTTAATCAAATTTTTTATATTTTTAATTAAAGGGTTAATTGAAAAAAAAAATTAAATATTTTTTTCTGTGTACTGATTTCAAGGCCGCTACATCTCTCATCAGCGTTCCGTTGTGCATTTTGACAATTAATGTAAATTGGATACCAATTGGGAAAGAATATCAACTTTTTAACCAAGTTTTCAACAGAAATAGAATACGAGAATTACTTTAATTAATTTTTATTCTATTTTTACATGTTGAAACAATTTTGGAGAGTACAAAATTCCCCATTACTGATTGGAAATTACTACTAGTCTAAACTATTAATCCAATTCGTATTTCAAACAAATGGTTCCCCCATATAAGAAAATAGCTTACGGGCGAAGCCGGTACAATCATCTAGTATTTTTATATTATTACGAATAAAAATAATTATTATTTGAACTTACATATATTAATCTATATATGAAAATTAATATTATCAGGCTCAAGTTAAGTTTTATTGAATTAATGAAAATTCAAAATTACTAATAATTTTTTTAATTTTTGAGAAACATTATTATTATATCCAATCAGATTAGCAGAACGTATCAGTATACCGATTTCAAGGCCGCTACATCTCTCATCAGCGATAATCGCAATAAATGTGTATGTCTGAACAAGGTATTAGAAGGATCCAGATTTATTTTGCAAACGTCCCCGCTGTGATTGGTCAAATTTAGTTGAAAAATAAAAATTTTATTCTACAGATATGACAAAAAAAAAATTGGTTCAATATAGGATGTGGGGAATTTCGTACTAAACACTAATTTTTTTTTTAAGAAATGTGTACTATTTTGATTAAATTAACAAATATTAACAATCACTTAATAATAATATGAATTTATATTAATTTACTGAATGAACTCATGTCGAAAAAATACATTTCAATTTATATTTTATTGGTAAAAGACAACGGTTCTTAAATTAAAGAACATTAATATATCACACATACATTTATTTCGGCATTATAATTTAGAAAAGGATCAGAATTTAAAAAATCCAGTCCCGCCTGGCATTCTAATTTGTGCACCAGTACGTATGCTTTTTATAATTGGTTTTCACAATTCCGCATTACGTACATATACGAAAGAGGTATATTGTTACTATGCACAGTGTAACGTTATATAAAAATACTAATACAGCAAACGCTCAAAAATTAGAGCTATCAGTATAATAATGCTGGGAACAAAATTCTGAGGAACGACGAATTTTTCGTTGCGAACAGTCGTCGTCAAAAATAGAACACATGCATGAATATGAAAGTGAACACAACACCGACTTCGACGAAATTCGTCGTGCGTGACGAATTCTCTGACAGATTTATTTTTATTTCATACGCCGACGAACGACGAACAAATAAGTACAGGGTTACCTTGTTTTTATTTAGTTTTCAAATATATTAGTAAATAATGTTAATTTTTTACTTTAATATGTGCTTTTTTTTATGACATAGAGATTTTTAGTTAAATAAACAACTAAAAATAATTATTAATGATAAAATTTGTTTTTAATAGTTTTTTTTTAATGTTTAATTTTATAAAGGAATTATTTTCTTTATGCGGTAACACTATCGCTGTTATGTTTGTACACTAGAACCCCGATCTGCGTCGTTAATGAGGACCAGAGAAATGCGACGCAAAACGAAACGACTCAAATCGGATTACTTTTTTTTCTAAGTGGAAAAATTATATTTTTTTATAAAAAAAGTGATATGGCATAAAAATGTTTGTAGGGAATAAACGGGGAAGTGTCATTTTTACATGCTATTATTCACTTATAATTATGACTTCAGTTAAAAAAATCAATCATAAGTAGATAGGTTGCGACGCAAATCGGAATTAAAACGACGCAAAGCGGGTTCAACCAAATTTTAAAAAGCGATGCAAATCGAAACGACGCAAATCGGGGCTCCAGTGTATATAAAAACAAATTTGTAATAAGAAATACACACAATTATTTGGATTATTATGACAGCAGTTATTTATTTGTCCCAAGTGTACGCCTCACGACGAATTTACGCAATGAAATTTTACCAATGAATTCGTCGTGCTTGACGATATTAGTCGTTCGTCTCAATTGTGTTGCCAGCATAAATCGATTTTCAAAATTATTTCCATGTTTATTGGCATAACCTTCCAGTTTGGCTCCATAGAAGTTTACGTTGACATTTCAAAAAGTGATTATCGCATAACCCCGTCACTCCCCGTAGAGAAATTTTCCAAAAAATTTTATTTGAAGGGACATAAAAGGTTTGGCATGGATATGTCGCCGATTATCTTTTTACTCCATTATTTGTACACAGAAATGAGTCCAAACGTACTGACATCAGTCCCAAACGATGTTAAAAATACGTCTGGTACGGATTTCTTTTGAATCAAATAAAGAAAAATTGATTCATTTACAGATTCTTTAACACCTAAATATTTAATTTAGTCTAATAGACTTCAGATTGATTGCATGAATCTACGTCCGAAATCGTTGTACTCTGGTGTTTTACCTTAAATGAAATCTGTCGCATAATTAAATTAATCCCTAATCGGGCTTTCTTGTTATAAAAGGTTTTTCAATAAGAGTGATATGATTTCTTTAAAAAAACACACACTTATTGTTAAGGAAATTAAAAATTTTTTTATTTAATGTGAAGTGCAATCGATACAATTAAGTTCTAAATAAAACGTCATTCAAATGGCCTCCACGACTTTTTCTGCAGGAACGAATTCGATGAAGCCAATTTTCGAGCACTTTTTCCACAAAATCAATTCGTTGTATGTCATGAATGGCACGTTCAATATTGACTTGTAAAGCGTGAAGAGAGTCTGGTTTATTTCGAAAGACCAATGACTTCAAATAACCCCACAAGGAATAGTCTAATGGTGTTAAATCGCAACTTCTTGTAGGCCATTCAATATCACAATTTCTTGAAATAATCGAATCTACAAACTTTTCTCGCAATAATCAAGGCAAAATCAGCAAATTCACGACGTTTACGGTGGTCCAATGGGTTCAGTTTTTGCGTGATAATAATTTTATACGGATGAAAACCCAAATCCTTTCTCAAAATCCGCTAGGTTGTGGTTTGAGACAGTCACAATTGTTGAGAACATCTTGGAATCGACAAGTTGCGGTCTTCAGCAACACTTGCCTGAACGGCAGCAATATTTGCATTACTTCGAGCGGTTCTTTGTCTTATTGGCACTTGAACATCATGTAAAGAAAATGTAAATTCAAAATTTTCAACAATTCGACGAATAGCAAGCACACTTGTAAGATTACTACGACCATAAAATGGCAAAAGCGCACGAAAATTTGCAATTGGAGAACGATTATTTTGATAATAAAACTGAATAATTTGTTAACGTTGTTCTTGCGTTTATCTCTCCATAATGAAATTGTAAACACTACTGAATACAATGAAAAACCAATGTGCGAAACGTCACTACAAAATCATATCATCCGTATTGGAAAACCTTATAAACAGTGTTTATCTTGTAACACGATTGAACTAAGTTGAATTTTTTTACCTCCTTATTTTCATATATTTTTTATATTTCTGATATTGAATACAATCAAATGTTTGTAGCCCAGTTTCTATAGTAAAAATAACAAAATGTTCCCTATCAAAAATATAACGAAGCCTTAATCACCATCTCTAACACAATCCGGTTTTAAAACTTTCAATTTGTTTTTGATCTAAAAAGCTTCTCATGTACAATTAATATTTGCTTCATGTTTGAATTTTTATTTTTAATAACAGGCGTTGGGCGTAGTTCTCATATCAGTTGGTGTGGTCACTCTGGGTGGTGCCGGTTCTCCATTGGGAGCATATTTGGCAACTTCCTTAGGCTCACTTGTCCTAACATTATGCTCACTGGGATGTTTTGCGTCTTTGCGTGAATCATACATTCTATCGATGGCAGTAAGTATTTTCAGAATATTTTTTTCATAACGAATAAATACAGATTAGATTTTTTATATATATTTTTTTATAGTTTGTTGTCCTCGGTGCCTTAACCGTATTGTGTGAAACAATTTTCATGATAACGTTTGCCGCAATGAAGGGTGATTTTATTGATATGACCAGACAGCGGGTACAAGATACTTGGGAACAGGAGGAAACAAATCCGGGTGCCATGTTTAGCATTCAAACACAAGTAAGATAAATTGATCTGTGAAATTTTCTGAAACACATATAAATTTCTCTTTATTTTTCAGTATGAATGTTGTGGCAAGGAAAGTCCTCAGGATTATATTAAAGATAATACCGATAAGTTGCCTTCCAGCTGTTGCATCTTGGGAGATTGCTCCAATGACAATAACATATTTTCCAAAGGTTGCGAAAATATGGCTGTTAAATATATCGACTGCCAAAGTGATAAGCTCATCTTGTCAATTGTAGGTCTAGTAGCTTTAGAGGTAAGTTTCAGCAAAATCTGTAACATGTAACGAATAAATGTTTTTTTATTTGCAGGCCTTGGCTATAACATCTTCTTATTATTTGGCAAAAAGTTTGGGGGCCAAAAAATGTGAACAAATTGTGATTTCAGAATAATTTTAAGTAGTTGTTGCTGTTACGTGAATACACAAAGAAAAAAAAAAGAAAAAACCTAAAAATCAAACCAATTGTAGAGATCAAACTCTCAAAAGTTAATTCGTTAATTTCATAAAGAAAAATTGTTAATTAAATAAAGTCTTTTATACTGTAGAATATTCATGTCAAAAAATCAAATAAAACTATTTTGTCAAAATTTATTTATTCACTAGTGTTGAACAGATATTTTAATCAGTTACTTAGTTTTGTTTAACGTTTTCAAAATACCCATAAAATTTTTGGAATACCAAACTTATTAAAAATTTAATAAAATAAAAGCGAAAACAATGAATAATAAACGAACAAGATCTTAATTTTGTTTTAATAAATTGGCAAAATGCCATTCTATGGATTTTTGTTTTTATTACTGAAAAGATGCATCAATGTGGGGCAATAAACATAAATAATTTTATGTATACGAGTATGTACCTGGCCTAAAACAGCTGCCATATTTTTATTTATGAGAAGAATTGGGAAAGCAGTCGTAAGATATAAAAATGTTCAACCTCATGGTATGTTCAAATTAGAGATCTTCTTTGTTCTGTAATGTTTTAGTTCGTTCAGATTTCTGAATAGTTTGTTTATTTTTTCAAATTTAAGATGTCTTTATTAGCGAATTATTTCTGTGCACTAGATTTAATTTTGTATGTGGAAATCTAGTAAAAAAATAAGTATACTTTGCTGTTGTAGGTGCGAGATTTCGATGAGATGTAAATGCAGTATTTAGCTTTAACCTTTCCATATGTTGAATTCTACCAGTGGTATCTTCAATATGCATAAAATAAAAACTTTAGAATTTCTTTCAATACATATACAAATATACAGACGCGCAGACGGACAGACAGACATGGTTCATTCAACTTCCCCATCAATAAGTATTTAGAATATATATACTATATGGACCTCGTATAAACATTGTGGAAATTACACATGTAGTGACAAACCTATAAATACCTTTACCATTTTTGGTGAAGGGTATAAAAACAAAAATTTTTTTTTAAAACCTGAATGTTTTGTTTCTTGAAAAGTTGCGTTAACAAAGACACCAATGTTAAGCATTTGGGTGTTGCGGTTACACTGTAATGTGCTTGGGGTGCCCGAAAAATAAATTAGCTTCAATCTCAATTTTAGAAAAAATCGCGTTTATTCCAATTTGATATAAAGCGTTTTTTTTTTTTTTTGTTTTTTTTTTGACAACTATTCAAGCTAGTCTATTCTATACCTGTTGTATGAATAATAAACATATTAATATCGAATACAAATTGTTTGTTGTGTTGTTTGTATTTTATGTGCCTTTTTATTTCTAATTCTCAGTTCTTGCTTGAGAGTTTGTGTATAAGCAAATGAGTGTGAAAACTTTGCAAACATGATTCGAGAATTACTGCTGAGATGGCATTAACAACCAATGAAATACAGTATATAGATTAGCTACCGTATAACAAATAAATAACATTTTTGGAAAAATAAATTCTCGAGAGTTATTCGAATAAATTGTTGTGTATTTTCCAAAAAAAAAAATTTTAAATAAATTTTGAAAAATCGATTTGAATCAATTCGCATTACTTCGAGGTGGATGATTAAAGTGATTATTAAATATATATGGGCAAATCCCAAAAACAGTCCACCAACCAAAATTTTTTGAAATTTATCCAACTTATTTATTTTTGTTTTTTTTTTTTTTTTTTTTGTAATATTAGACTAGATATATAATTTTATAAATAAAAAAAATTTATTTCGATATTTGAAAGAGGAGGAGGTAGTTCAAACAAAAAATACGGTTGACGAAGATGTAAAAATGATTTATTTATATACTACTAGAAAAAAAGTAGCGTACGTAACGTAACTTTGGGTTCACGGCCATTGATAAAAAACTACAACATTTTTTGGCTGTATATAAGTTATTTTAGAATTCTCTTATATTCATCTTCCTTTTAGTTATTTCATTTTTCTGATTTATTATGCAAAATTTGCTAAAAATTACGAAAATGTGCCTCAACCTTCAAAGCTACTTCCATTTTTTGTAGCGTGCGTAACAATAATTTGAGATCAAATTTTTCGCAACTTATACCTGTTAAAAAAAAATTTTAATGACATTCGAAAGTACACTCAAATCAGACTAAACACTGTGTATAACTTGAAGGTATGTCTTTTGAAAGACTAAAAAATTTTTATATATCAATCCGAAATGTAGCGTTAGTAACGCAGGATTTGCCCATATGTAAAAAATTTTTTTTTATTATTGACAAAGTTTTGGTTTCTATAAAATATTTTTTTAATGGATTTTGTTTTGATATTAATTAATTTTTCGTGTTAAATTTACATATGTAAATACATAGGAAGTAAGATTACAATAATATTTTATCAATGGATATAATTATTTAATTAAAGTGGAATTTTTGTTACATAAAACAGCAAATATTTAAAAAAAATTTTTACTTTTAAAATAAAAATTTATTTGTATATTTTAAAGCTCAGAGGTAATATTTTTATCAAATATTTCTTTTTTCAATAATTTGGATTTTTAACTGAAACTGGTTGTTATATTAACTGTACCTCGATTTTGATAAATTGAAAAATTAGTATATTTCACATACAGCAATGTCAGAGAGATCTCTTCCGTTCGGAAACGGAGTTCAATTTTTATTTTGTTTCTTCAAAAAGCGAATAACGAAAAAAGCTTTAAGAATGAAGGCGAATTAAACAAGGTGGCAGCGTTACGACAGCTGACTATTTTTTGCCCTGCTTATTTTTCATATGAAAATGTCAAAGAGCTGTTTTCTGGTTATATTTTGGACAGCTTCAGCTGTTTTGGCATTAGTTTTTCTCGTGCTGCCAAGTTCTTGTTTTCTCCCGCTGCCTGCCACCTGGTTTAATATGCCTTGTTCGGAATAAAACCATTTTTAGAAAAATTAAATTTTTCTGTTTGTGAATTTAAAAATAGTTTCATTTGAAAAAATCTTTATTCATTTTTTTAAGAATCCAAATACGGAATGAATTCCGTTGCCGAACGGAATAGATCTCTGTGACATGGCTGATAATATTTTAGAATCCTGTAAGGTTTTCAGGGATATGAAATTGTCGTAATCCGGTGAGAAGAAAATTAAGTAACATGACGTCGGACTTCACAGCTGTGCTGCGGAATAATATAATAAGCTCGTATTTTTAGTTGGAAAACACCTTTGCTAAATCCATCAATGTGAGATTTCATATTAATGATTGGAGCAACGATTGGCCCCACAGTAAGCGATGTTAAAAAAAAATTTAAGTTTATTAATATTCCGAAACTTTTAGTACCTCTTCTTTAAAAGCTTTTTATAAATTCAAACAAAACTACATACAATTTATTCAAAAAGTATATTAAACAACATCAAAGTTTTAAGGATGCAGTACATGTATATTTTAACAAACCACTTTCTTATTGCAAAAGTTTTGTTCAGAAATTAAATATGTATGTAATTTAATTTGTATTTTTTTATTTATTTGAATGCGTGAGTGATTATTAACCTCGTAAAGCTTCATTTAAATGAACTTTTGTTAATAAATAGCTTTTGTTATTTTACAATTGTACGTATTTTATGTTAAGTTAACAGCAAACTTAAAGCCATTGTTGGATTAACATTAAAAAGAGGGTGTTGATAAGTTGTGTAACACATACAATAATAGTTCAGGCGTGGATAATGGGTTTATTAAAATTTCACTAAACTTTTACGACTTTTTTTTTTTGGATTTAACTAAAAAAAAATCATATTTATGTCGGTATAGCAAATACTTGGATAGTTTGTGAGGAAAGTATTTGAAAGGAACGATTAAATCAATTGAATTATATGAGGTTAATCATTTTTTTTAGGACTAGCACTCAGGCGGTGACCCCTACGTATGCAATATATTGTGCCAAAATTTTGGAAGAGGGATAGGGAAGAGCAGATAGATGTTGAAAATTTAGAAGGCTTAACTCTGCTTAACTCAGCTCTGCCTTTGCGCGTTATGTTAATTTTTATAGCAGTTTTATGGCGCCTACGGTTTTAAGTAGACGCATTAACTTTGTTAAAGGCCATGCCGCACTATAGAGATACGATTAAGGATATCTGCAATCCGACGACAAACAACACAGTCTTTGCCAAGACGATACGATGTATCCAAATTAAAATCCTCAAATATTCTTGAAAGTTACGTAGGCTCCCTAACGACTCGCTATGAAGATATTCCGAACAGCAATAGAGGGCAATGGAATGCTATAAAAAGCATTTTCACAGACAGTGCGAAGCAACATCTTGGGCATCCCCAACTTAAGCGTAAAGTATGGATCTCAGACGCTACCTGGCAACTTATTGAAGATAGAAGACAACTTAAAGGTTCCATTAACGTTGCCCGAACAAGAGCTTCTAAATCTATCCTACAGACACAGTATGCTAGCCTAGATCGCCAGGTAAAACGAAGTGCGCGGCGAGACAAGCGGGTTTGGGTGGAAAATATGGCCATAGAAGCACAGTCAGCTGCCGATACACACCGAAGTAGGGATTTGTACAAAATTGCAAAGCAGATATCAGGGAACTCCCGTTCAACCACATATCCCCTTAAAGATCCGATGGGAGGAACTGCCTCGTCCGTGGAGCGGCAACTGGCAATATGGTCCGACTATTATGCCGGCATACTGTCAATTCCGCAACCCACAACTGTCTGCCAATGTCAATGTACTTCACATCAAATAAGATCCGACATAAATACAATTTGCCCAGAAGAAACTGAGATCGTGACTGCAATACGTGCACTGAAGAATGGCAAGGCACCAGGCGTAGACAATATTAACCCTGAACTGCTTAAGGCTGATCCAACTCTTAGCGCTAAAATAATCTACCCTATTATTAGAGACTTTTGGACATCACACTCTCTTCCTGCTGAACTAAGTGAAGGAGTGATAATAAAACTACCCAAGAAAGGAGACTTAACAGAATGTAAAAATTGGCGGGGTATAACTCTTTTAACCATGATCAATAAGGTGTTAGCGAATATAATCCATGCTAGACTGGCATCATCAATTTCAGCAGATCTTCGAAATGAGCAAGCTGGTTTCAGACCACACCGATCTTGCACCGATCATATAAATAGTCTACGGATCATAGTGGAACAGTCGGTGGAATGGAGATCTCCCCTATACCTGATATTTATCGACTTCACCAAAGCATTCGATACGATCCACCATCAGGCAATTTGGCACGCACTTCGATGCAAGGGAGTTCCACCTGTGCTAATCGACTTAATCAAAGCTCTGTATGGCAACTCAACAAGTCGAGTACTGCATGAACGCACGTTAAGCAATCCGATTGGAGTAAGCACTGGGGTACGACAGGGGTGTATCCTATCTCCGCTGTTATTCAATATTGTATTGGATTCAACTATGCAGCAAGCAACCCGAATAAGAAGAGGCATTACATGGGGTATGAATGGTCGATTGGAAGACCTTGACTACGCTGATGATATTTGCCTTCTCGCACATAACTTTACCGACATGTCAGCCAAATTGGAGCAGATACATCAGCTAGCATCTGGTGTTGGTCTTCATATTAACTTCGACAAGACTAAGGTTCTACGTATCAATTCGACTAATCTCTCCAAGTTCAGAGTAAAGAACATAGAACTCGAGGATGTCCAATCGTTTTGCTACTTAGGAAGTATCATATCAACAACAGGCGGCTCACGTGATGATATTGCATATCGCATAAGAAAAGCAAAACAGTCTTTTGGTGCATTACAAAGAGTGTGGAAGTCACCACAAATACATATAAAAACTAAGCTTCGCCTTTTCTCCTCTAATGTTCGCTCTATCCTGCTATATGGATGTGAGTCCTGGAACTCTACTGCAAGCGACATCCAATCCCTGCAAGTATTTGTTAATCGTTGCTTGCGAAAAATTTTGCGAATATTTTGGCCGAACGTAGTTTCCAACAGAGACCTCTGGCAAAGAACAGGTGAAATACCAATCCGCATAGAAATTGCAAAGAGGAAATGGAGCTGGGTTGGTCATATTTTGAGAAGACCCCATGATGATATATCAAAGATGGCAATTGACTGGAACCCTCATGGCAGCAGAAGAAGAGGTAGACCCGCTAACACCTGGAGAAGGCAACTAGAATCCGAAATTAGCGAAACAAGCAGAACTTGGTCTGAGATCAGACTAATCGCACAGGACAGATCCCGATGGAAGAATTTCGTTACGGCCCTTTGTTCCAACTTGGAACCATAGGAATCAATATATATATATATGCCGCACTATCCTACACAGTCGCGCGATTTGCAAAATATGACTTGTGTGCTAAAAATGTATGGTAGTGTGGACTAAAAATGCAACTGTGTGACAGATTTTTTGGCAAGTCGTGCGATTTGTAAAATTTTATGAAAATTTTCATAAAATGATAGTTTTCATGCGATCAGAGGAGTATTTATTGTCAACCAGATGTTTTGGCATCAGATTTATATGATAGTGTGGCACCTACAACACCAATTTGAAACGATTTTTTAAAGTCGGTCAGATTTTTGAAAGATTTTCCTGTGAATGAATCGTACGATTGTGTAGGATAGTAAAGCACGGCCTTAAGCTGTATTAGCGGGCATTTTATTATTTGTTTTACTTCGTCGATGTTTCTGCTAACCGAGGGCGATGTGGTGTACAATAGCTTCGAACAGCATCAATCGCAATCGGAACAGTTTTAAGTGAACAGTGCTATGCCTTCATCAGTTAAATAGTCCGACAATGTACATTAGAGAAATTAATGATGTTGATTGACTTGCTCTGGCCAGCGTTTGAACCCAGGCCACAAGTCATTGTTTGCTTCGTAGTCAACGCGCTGACCACTTCACACAACACCGCCCAAATATTTCATATTTTCATGCTTTCAAGTTTAAGTGTTAAACTATAAAAAACATATTTTAAATGCAATTTACCCAAGTTTTTTGCCTCCACAATGATTGAGTGAAATCAGATAATAAAGATATTCACCTCGAAATTGTTCCATTTTCCTTAAAAATTGCAATCGTCAAACATTTGTACATAAATAATTTCATTCTAAAATAAAATTTTCCTAATCGTAAATAATTTTTTTCCGCGAGATTTTTTACTTTCCCCTAGAATTTATTCACTTTATTTTTGTTGGGGAACAGTAGAGAATATGTAAATATTAAATATTAAATATTAAAGAATATTAAAGTTTAAAAATTAATTTTTAGGGCAAGATTTTTTAATAAGGCAATAAATGATATTGATCGAAAAAAAGCAAAACAACACGTCGATTGCTCTGCAAATTTGTAAAGATTAAAATTGTTGCAATACTTTTATTTGGTGGCGTTTCAAAAAAGTAACCGAATAAAAAGTTAGAATGCAATAAAACTATCGCTAAATAAAAGGTTTTCCAATAGGAATGATATGATTTTTAAGTGACGTTTCGATCATTTGTAATATGTCATGATTTGTCATTTTTTTTCATTATATTCAGTAGTGTTTACAATTTCATCATGGCGAGATATACGCAGGAAAAACGTTTACAAATTATTCAGTTTTATTATCAAAATAATCGTTCTCCAATTGCAACTTTTCGTGTGCTTTTGCCATTTTATGGTCGTAATAATCGTCCAAGTGTGCTCGCTATTCGTCGAATTGTTGAAAATTTTGATCTTAAATTTTCTTTACATAAAGTTCAAGTGCAAGACAAAGAACCACTCGAAGTAATGCAAATATTGCTACCGTTCAGGCAAGTGTTGCTGAAGACCGCAACTTGTCGATTCCAACACGTTCTCAACAATTGGGACTGTCTCAAACTACAACCTGGCAGTATAGATCGATGATAACCAACTTTTTATGGGCGAAATCGGAAGAAGTTGATCTTGACAACATTTAGTTCCAACAGGACACAGCAAATGCAACAATTGAATTATTGCGAGAAAAGTTTGGAGATTCGATTATTTCAAGAAATTGTGATAATGAATGGCCTCCAAGAGGTTATGATTTAACACCATTAGACTATTGCTTGTGAGGTTATTTGAAGTCATTGGTCTTTCGAAATACACCAAACTGTCTTCAAGCTTTACAAGTCAATATTGAACGTGCCAGTCATGACATACGACTTGATTTAGTGGAAAAAGTGCTCGAAAATTGGGTTCATCGAATTCCATCCTGCAGAAGATGTCGTGAAAGTCATTTGAATGACATCTTATTTAGAACTTAATTGTAACGATTGCACTTCACATTAAATAAAAAACTTTTGAATTTCCTTAACAATAAGTGTGTTTTTTTTTTAAGAAATCATATCACTCTTATTGGAAAACCTCATACTTATGTTTTGTCTTTGGAACTTTTCTTAAAAATATTATATACGTACATACACTGAAAAAACAGTTTTACATAAATTCAACGACCTCCCGTTCCTTGAATTAAATTCTTTGAAATTCAACGTATTATACGTTGTTTCAGTAAAATATTTCTTGAAATTCAAAGCTAAAATTTTATGTACTTATGAAGTCAACGTTGAAACTATTATTTGATTTTATTCGTTAAATTAAACAATGAATTAGTTTTTTTATTTAACGTATAATACGTTGAATTTAATAAACTCGTTCTATTATTTAAACACAAAATGAGCAAATAGTTTGATTCAAAGAATCTGTTTCTTGATTTTAAGTAATATACATTTGATTTCGTTGTATGAATACGTTGGATCAAGAAATAAATTCTTAAAAATTAACGTACGGTTTTAACGTATGGTTTTTTAACTTCAACGAACTTATACGTTGAATTCAACAAGCCAATGATTGCCATACGTCGAGTTCAAAGAAGCTGTTCCTTGGGTGAAAAAAAAAGAATAAACTCATTGAATGAACGATTTTTTTCCTTGAATTTTTGGTTGTGTGTACGAGTATAAGTATATTTTTTAATAAAAATTTCCTTGATTTTCCATTTTTTTTTTCATCTTTTTTTTTTACATACACTCGGAACTGATAAAAATTTCCTTGATTTTCCATTTTTTTTCATCTTTTTTTTTACATACACTCGGAACTGATAAAAATTTCCTTGATTTTCCATTTTTTTCATCTTTTTTTTTACATACACTCGGAACTGATAGCGGGAATAATTTTTAGCGTGAGTATTTTTACCTTCGAGTGTAATAAAAATTTTATGGGAACAAAAATACCACTTGCTATTTACAAAGACGGTGATTAATTTTTTCCAAGTAGAAATTTGTTAATAATCTTGTTTAGTTGCCGCTCGTAAAGATTTAGAATAGTCTGCTTCAATTAAAAATATGTATATCGATTTCAAATATTCAGTTTCATTCATTTATTTTCCAAAATACTTAAACAACGAAAAAATATTTTGAAATAAACAAATTAATTTTCATATTTTTTTTTATTATTATTATGAAAAAACGTAATTATTATTTGAACTGTATCAATGTATAAATGAACGGTAGTAATGAAAATTCAAATTACTAAGACTAGCAGAACGTATCAATATAACGATTTCAAGGCCTCTACACATCTCATCAGCGTTCGTTCGTTCATTTATGTAAAGTGGATACTAATTGTGAAGAATATGAACTATTTAAGCAAGTTTTCAACAGAATTTGCATTTTCATTAATTCAATAAAACTGAACTTAAGCCTAATAATATTAATTTCTCATTTAAAAATTGATTTTCGAAATATTTGAACATTTTGGGTGAATTCTTTAAAACTCCAGAGAAAAAATAAAAATTGATTTCAATTAAAAAATTTGTAATATCAATTTAAAATTTAATTAAATTTGCACCAGTAAACAAATTAATAGTATCAATTAAATTTTTATACATTTATTAACTAAAATTATTTATTACAATTAAAAATTTAATTAAATAAATTAAATATTTAATCAAATTTTTTATATTTTTAATTGAAGGGTTAATTGAAAAAAAAAATTAAATATTTTTTTCTGTGTTATTTAACAAAATGCTACTTCTAGCATTAAACACACTAAATTTTCAACGTTGATCCAAAGCCATGTTAATAAATACATATGATTTTGTTACATTTTTTGCCCTATGTATTATTGCTAAGCTTTCCATCCCTGTTGCATACACATTCACAAACATTAACAATGTTAAACACTTGAGTATATACTGACTAACAGAAATACACAGCCGATGCTCATTCGCTATTTGAATACCGACCAAGTTGCTAGTGGAAAACAGACGTTGTTTTTATTTAAATTTTTGAAATTCAAAATATAAACAATCGGTGGTACAGTGTGTGTTTTGTTCTTGTGAAGTGATCTCTATTTTCATCGAAATAAAATTTGAGTCATAAAAATAAAGTAATTTAAAAAACATCATCCATAATATTTGTATGTGTGAAGGTGGACATTTTTAATATATAAATTTTTCTATTTTCTTAAAAAATAATTTTAATAGAGAATAAAATTCGACAAAATGGGTTGCACTTCAGGCGTAATGAAATTCATTTTAAATCTTCTTAACTCCCTAATGGCCGTAAGTATTGAATATAATTAATTAAATTGTTTAATTTAATCACTAAATATACATAATTCCTTTAAATATGTATGTACAGACATAATAAAAATTTCATTTAAAATCAAACTTGATAAAACACCAACAACAGGTTCAATAATTTCTTAATAAATGATCTCATCATTTAACCTTATTTGTGAGTAAATCTTTAAGTAAAATATAAATAAAAACAACACAAAACAAATTATTCCATATGTCGTTTCCATGCAATTTACGCATCGAAAAATATTTGAGAAATTAAACTTTATCAGTTTTTTTCATACACATACACACACACACACATACATAAGTATAATTAAAATTTTAAGTCAAATCCGGCCTAACGTTTACCATAATGTAATAAATATTAACCAACATTCAATTACAAATTTGTAATGAGGAACTCAAAGTACTGTTTGTTTCGAAATTTCCATTTCACAATATTGTGGTGGTATGTTTGAAATTTTCACCACAACGTCGGACTTATTTTTCTTCATACAACTGTTTTTATCGTATGACTAATTCAAGCTTTATTTGTTACAAACAATACCTGCAAGCAATAATAATTAAAGCAAATTTCCATTGAAACTTTTTATTTTAAAATACGACTTAATAATCACGACATGCCACGGCATTAAAGTGGGGCTTTTTTTAATAATATTATCTGGTATATATTTTGAATGTGTTTTTGGGCAGAGAATTAATTAAAACAATCAATGTTATCAATAAAATAACATTTTTAACAAATAAATTATTTAATTTCATATTTTGCCAGGGTTAAAGAACAAAGCAGATCCCGTGCGTTTGTGTGTGTAGGAAATATTTCTTTATGTTTTAAATTTCTCAAGATAACGATGTGTAATGCAAAACTTTTTTTTAATGGGGGTGTTAAATTGTATATGGAAATTCTCTTATTAACTGACAAAATTTTAACAATCAAATTCAAGGCTATTAAAAAAAGTTCATACCGATCATACAGAAAAATAAACTCACATGAACCAGAATAATTGTACATTTAAGTCCAGAGACGAGGGAAAGTCGTTGCAGGTTACTTAAATCTTATTAAATGACTCAAAGTTTAAATCACTATAAGCCACCCACAGATTCTCTTACTTTTTTTACATCCATTATAATTTAGGAATTTTGAAAGTTCTCAAAATTGGCTTCGGTTATCAGAAACATAAAAAAAGTTTAATGCAACGCAGTTGTGGAGACTAAACTGAACACTAAACATTGCATTGCAGTGATTAAAGATCACTTTTTTTGTTAAATATGGGGGCTGTTTTATTCATTTCCAATTTCACTCAGTTTGTCTAGCAATACTTTGAAAGTTCTGCAAAAAAAAAAAGAAATAATAATAAAAATATTGTATATTTCCAAGAATTTAATTGTTTTAATTTCTCAGTTCTTTCTAAGACTTCGGTGAAGAAAGCGCATGTTTTCTAAATATAATTTTTTGATTTTCAATAAACACATTTAGAGTTATTGACAAATAAATGTTAAAAAATTGCTTTTAATTACAATTAATTTTTAATGCTTTTTAATTTGAAATGCTTTAATAAAT
This sequence comes from Lypha dubia, assembly GCA_947311025.1. Classification (NCBI taxonomy): domain Eukaryota; kingdom Metazoa; phylum Arthropoda; class Insecta; order Diptera; family Tachinidae; genus Lypha; species Lypha dubia. The sequence continues at coordinate 58,132,181 of OX371264.1, forward strand.
TTTGGGGGATATTTTTTGTTTGTTTTAGATTTTATTCCTTGCTAATTTGTCACTAACTCCGATAGAGTTGGTCAAATAAAAAACCCCATATTTAGAGAGTCAGAAGGGGAATTTATCGAGCATATAAAAAGTTGTTCATCTGACTATGTTTCTTGTTAATGAGGTGCCTGCTTTTCTCGCCAGTTTACGGATTTAATCACAATTAGAACATAATTCCACAAAAAGCGCTATTTTATTAAATTCTATCCATAACATTCGATTTTCTTAACAATTCATAGATGGATTCCACACAAAAAAAAGTAAAAATTGATTTCAATTAAAAAATTTGTGATATCAATTAAAAATTTAATTAAATTTGCACCAGTAAACAAATTAATAGTATCAATTAAATGTTTATACATTTATTAACTAAAATAATTTATTACAATTAAAAATTTAATTAAATAAATTATATATTTAATCAAATTTTTTTATATTTTTAATTAAATGGTTAATTGAAAAAAAAAAATTGTATATATTTTTCTGTGTTGAAAAGTTGCTTTAATTACTATTAATTTTTGCTATTTGAAATGCTTTAATAAGTTTTGGGGAGGATGTTTTTGTTGTTGTTTTAGATATTGCTCGTTGCTAATTTGCCACTAATGGCCAGTTTTTGACTTCATATTTAAGTACGTAATTAGATAATTTTTATTTAAATTTTTGTTGTATTTAAATAATATTCCAATTTTTTGTCAGTGAGTAATTAAAGTTCTTTTTTAATTACGATGAAAAATAAATAATTTCCCACAAATTTCCCTAAAGAACAGCTGCCTAGAACAAAAAAGAAAATTCAAAAAAAATTTATTTTATTTTAGCTGAAAATAAGAATAATTAAGAACTTCTGAAATGTTTTAAAAGAATAAAAGTAACTTTCAAAACGATTAAAAGGTTAATAGCGACAAAACAAGACAAAATTTTATGCAATTTGCCAGCAGCCAAAAATATTTTATTGGCTTTATTTTATATAAGAAGAACAAGCAGTCAAAACATATGGAAATTCGTACATCTTAATTATTATTTAATTAAGTAAGTACTTTTTTAAATATGCAGTCAAAAACACAATTTGGTATTTAATTACAACTTAAAAATAATTATAACTTAAATATCAAGTCAAAAATTGCCCCTTAGTCTGATAGCGTTGGTCAAATGAAAAAACCCCATATTTAGAGAGCCAGAAGGTGAATTTATCGAACATTTATGTTAAAAAGTTGTTCATCTGACTGTGTTTCTTGTTAAGGAGGTGCCTGCTTTTCTCGCCAGTTTACGGATTTAATCACAATAAGAACATGATTCCACAAAAAGCGCTATTTTATTAAAATCTATCCATAACATTTGATTTTATTAACAATTCATAGATGGATTCCATCTAACAACAAGAAAGGGTGCCATAATCGGCAGTGGCGAATCTTATATACTCTTCACCAATGCATAAATATGTGATTCACTGTGTATAATACAGGCTTTTCATTATCTTATAAATATAACATTTCAAACAATATAAAAAGTAATGATGTTTTCTTTTCAACACACAAAATGGCACCTTGTTGAAAGGTACATATTTAAAATGTAATAATGCAGCTTGTTATTTCACTAGAGCTAAACACAACTTATGAACAGCTGACAGCTAAGTTTTACGGGGCACGATCAACACTGTCGATTTTTACGAGGCATAAAGTGCAATGCCTTCCACCATTAGTGAGGGCGATTTTCTTAGAATCAAACACACTGCCCTTTTAGAGAGCAAAATATTTTTGAGAAACGAACACCAAAGTACATTTTCTGCATGAAGATATACCATTGTTTGCTAGAAAAGAAAACACCAAAAGTTTAAACTCCATACTTGAACACACTTTCATATTTCCTTCAGTGCTCTATACTTATGTACAAAAATACAGACTTTTTGAAATATTTTACAATTTTCCATCCATCAGTGAATAAAAAGGGGATTTGTGCGAAAAAATACACAAGTTATTATACACATGACACTAACAAGCCTCAGTAGAACGATGAATTATAATCGAAGGATTCCATATTCAACACTGGGGCATCTCATGTATTTATAAATTTATTTCTGAAAGGGATATATGCATTTATTTGTATATATAATTCACTATCAGAACCGATATTTTATTTTTGCTGATTTTCAATACCAATCATCTTAGAAAAAATCCTTACATTTTTGTCCAAGACCCAAGTCTCTAGCTGTTCTAGTGTCTTCGGAAAATTGATTTCACATACTGACAGACGGACAGACGGACATGGCTCATTCAACTTCACTATCTATAAGGATTCAGAATATATATATACTACATGGACCTCATATAAATATTGTGGAAATTACACACGCAGTGATAAACCTATAATTACCCTTACCATTTTTGGTGAAGGGTATAACAATTGCGATTTTCATACGACACTTCTTCACTTAATTGTAAATAGAATCAAAAGTATTGAATCGTTTTGAATAAAATACGTCTCTTCGTATTTGCAACATATTTATCTAAATGTCTACCACAAACAAAAAGATATAATTTGCATAACTTGTTTTTTTAAATTAAAAAAAATAATAAGTTATGAAAAAACTTTGTTTTACGAAATCTCTGAAACTACTGCGCAAATTAATAATAATAAATAATAAATAATAAAGCCTGACGTTAATCCAATACTAGTCAATAGCATTCAGAGTGATTTCCTCAAATATATTTATACGTTTCTTGTTGAACAACGAACACATTTTATTTGCACCAAGGCAGACGCAGATGCAGCTGCAAAAAGGTAGCAGTGTTAAAGAATTCAATTTAGTTGGCTCACTTCAGCCACAATGATGTCAAACTCCCACTATTAAATTAAATACGTCTTGATGTAAGCCGTTGCTGACATCACAAACTTGAATATAGAAACAGTCATAGAAACTTTTGTTTATATGTACTGAAATATGTATAGTATAAATGTAGTATATAAAGCTCAGCTTTTTAAAACTTTATTGTTTAAATTTCATTATGTATGTACGTATGTATGTACTTATAAATATATAGAAGCTTCTTTGTTTTTTATAAAAAAAAATGTGTTTTCATTTAACAAAATTAGTTTCCATTCGCTTTGAGTCATAATATTTTAATTATATCACGAACACTCACATATTCTAACAATTCGAATAGTCTGTACAGTCGTCAACAAAAAACATTTTGTTGAAATGATTCAAAAGATCATTGAAAAACGTTTAGATGAATTCCTTCCTATACATTATTAATAATTTATTCATACATACATATTAAAATTGTATTAAAATTAATTTTAAAGAAAGTTTAGCAAAATGTTAGTGAAAAACCTTGCTTTTTAATTCAATCTTGAACAATGCACAGTAGGATTGATCGTCAACTAACTGATAAAAATAACATTTCAACTATGAAACTAAATAACATATTTTACCATAGAAGTTTATAAAGTTTGTATAAATTTTTTTTATTAATGAGCATGCAAGATATTCATACAAAATAAACTATTTTATTCGGCTTTAAAATAAAATGTGGTTAGATCTAATAAATTTTGTTGGTTAAAATTGCACTCACCACTAAAATAGTGAAAATAATCACTAAAAGCAGTTAAATCACAGTTTACAAAAAAAATGATAAGCGCTCAATTTTTGTAGTTATGCTACAAATAAAACTGCCATGGATTATGGTTTTTTTTTTCAGTTATAAATTAGCCGTTTATTTTGAAAGTGACATAAGTCACTTTTTTTTATTGCAATTTTTTTACTAATGAAAAATACCGTTCAATTTTATTTAGTGTTGCCCTTAACTCGATTGTTTTGAAAAAGTGACTTATGCCGCTTCCAAATTAACTGCTCAATTGTTGCACATTTTAAGTTTGGAATACCATTGAATGTATATATATTTATACCCTTTACCAAATATGGTAAGGGTATTTATAGATTTGTCGTCACGTGTGTAATTTCCACAATATTTATTTAAATGTGAAAATAAGGCCAAGTTCATATGCAAAAAATTTCGGCCGTAAAAAGTACTGAGATCAAAATAAGGACTAAGTTCTTGATAGGTACAATTCCATCTCATTTCTACGCAACCTTTAAGCTTGGCAATATTTTTCCAAGAATTCTTTCCGATACTAGAAAGGCAAAAAAATTTTGCGAAGCTTACTGGTTGCCTAGAAATGAGATGGAATTGTACCTATCAAGAACTTAGTCCTTATTTTGATCTCAGAACTTTTAACGGCCGAAATATTTTGGATAGGAACTTGGCCTTACTTTCACGTTTATGTTTTTGTGCGGATCTCTCTTTTTTTTCTAAGTTGTTTTTGTCCAAATATTTATATGTATTTCTTATCTTTGCCAACCTGTGTACGAAATTTCAGCTTTCTAGCTATACTGGAATTGTCCTATACAAAGAAGGGGCACCTTAGTCGCAGATGAAAAGTGCCCGTTTAAAAATCATTTTCGTTAATTTCTCATCAGGACATACCTGTGTACAAAATTTCAGCTTTCTACCTATACTGGAAGTGCCCCATAAGAAGAAGGGGAACCCTAGTCCCCCCAGGTGAAAAGTGTCCGTTTAAAAACTATTTTTGTTATTTTATCATCAGGACATACCTGTGTACCAAATTTCAGCTTTGTAGCTCTACTGGCAGTGCCCCGTACAAAGAAGGGGTACCCTAGTCCCCCCGGGTGGAAAGTGCCCGTTTTCACAATACTTATTACATTACTTATACGTATATAAATAAAATGTTGTTTTACTTACTTCATTTAAATCTCGAATTTTTTTTTTGTCGTCTGTTGGGGTATTGAACATAGAGAACTCACATGTTTGCAGCATGCCTTAGACAACTCAGCCACTCCAGAATATTTTAGTCTACAAATAAAAGCAAATACATAAATGTATACATGTATGTGTAATGTGTATTGGTAAAAATTACAATTCAATTGGTAAAAATGTTATAAAGTATTTTGCAACCACCTTTATGGTTACTTACTTTAATCAACAAGATTTGTTAGTTTAACCAATTTAGTTCAAACACTACTATAAGATGGTTGTTTTAACCAATAAAAATATTGTGATAATACAAACTGCAACCACAAATTTACTTTAACAGTTAAATGACAACTAAAATTTATTGGATTAATCAACAATATTTTTTTGACTGTGTTTCAAATAATTTCTAACTGCCTGGCCCACGATGTCGAACGAATTTTTCTTTCGAAAAAATTTAATTTGAAAAAAAAAAAATATTTGAAATTGTTTTTGTTTTAAATGCAATTTGTACGAAAGAAAAATTCGTTCGACATCGTGGGCCAGGCAGTTAGAAATCGTGGGCCATGCAATTAGTTTCTTTGTTCGGCTAAAACTTGATAGAGCTTTACTGGATCGAACTTGAAATTTAATGATGTTTTCATTGATTTGAAAAATCCTATATAGAAAATAACCAGAAAAAAAAGATAAAATAAAGGTTGTGATGGTAAATTTAAGTGTAGGTATTTTTTGGTTTTTCAAACCATGATTTTAGTTTATATCCCATTTCGATCGATTTTCAAAATCAAATGGACTATTAAATAAAAGTGTAAAGATTTTGCTATTGTTTGTTTTGTATAAGTGGTTCTGCACTGATAGCAATTAAATTTTTTATTTATTTCGATGTAACTCAGTTTATTTTTTGGTTCGGCCAACACAAATTTTTAATTTATTTTAAGTGATTTTATTTGAAATAGATCTTGACTCTGAATGACACTTTTGGCAGACGTATACATCGACAAAAGGCGGACAATGTGCTCTCTAATATTTATAAAAAAAAAAAAAATAGATGAGACATCTTGGGGACTTCCCTCAATTCTGTATGAAAATAAAAAGTGCAAGAAGTTTTAGAAGCAGTTCATTCCAACATTGTTGCACAAAAGAAATTTTTTTAGTTTTATTTTCATCCAATAGTTTGTTGAAAATTAACTTTTGAATTGAACAAATAATTTCTTCGATTCACTAAATGGTTAATTTTCAGATGTTTTTATTTATTTATTTCATCACCATCAAGCTGTAGACCTAATTGGCCAAATAACTGCAGTTTTATATACATAGAGGAATATGACTACAGACATACATACATACATATTTTAAACAACAGAATTTATGTTTTATTTAAACATCAACATCATTCAATTAAATCTCTATGCAAACACAAGTTAAAACTAAAATGCCCAATATACCATACACATACATACATACATACATACATGCATACATACATACATACATACATACCTACACTAAATATAACATCAAACAATCAAAAATTATTGTTAAGCAATTACGTTATTTGATTAAGTAAATGATTTTGTTTGATTTTGGTGTTTCTTTTTTTTTCAATTATGGAAAACAATTTTTTGTCCTTAAAATCAGATTAAAACAATTTTTGAAAATTTAGTGACAAACAATTTCTTAGTGTGAAATGCGATGTAAGCTATTAATTTTTTTTTCAATATATTTTCGTCTTTTATACGGTTTACTTGACATGGCCCATCATGATATGGATAAAACAAAACAAACAATATTATTTCTTTTCGCTACATAATATTTTTATATCTAGTTACACCATTTATATTATTCACAATTATTGTACTCTTCAAAATATTCGATGTAACGAACCTGGAAATACGGAAAAACCCTGTATAAGGATCTTTTTCTGAGTACTTAAAAAAAAAACCGCGTTATTGCAAAGCTTTGCATACAAAAATACACCAGAGACATAAAGGAGCAATTCTGAACTATAAAACCTTTATACAACGAAGTATTCACAGGAAAGCTTCTATAATAAAGCAAATTTGAGTAAGTTTAAATTTAATTTTTTTTGTTAGGACCAGCACTCAGGGGAAACCCTCTACTTATGCATATGTATGTGTATTGTGCTCTTGTATTTGCAAGAGCGTCAGAAATTAGTGAGTTTTATTTTAATTTCTTGCCAAAATGAGTACATTTAAGCGTAAATCAACTTCTTTACGTGAAAAGATTGCTACAATTCAGTCCGTTGATCGTGGTGACAAATTTAAGCAAAAAATTGCTAAAGAAAAATTTTTTAAAAATCAAGAAACTATTTGCAAAAACTAAGCATTAAAGTGTATGAGAATGCATCTTTGTGAATATAAAAATGATGAAAGGTGTTTATCTAAATGATTTACACAAAGCCGAATAGAAAACATTCTTTTTGGATGATCGTTAGTAAAAACTAAAGCTAAACAGTTTGCAGCACGTTTGAGACAGAGCTCGACAGTCTGGCGAACATGGGGCTTACCAACCTATCCTCCTTCCTGCAACAATCGGGATGGTTTGATTCGGCAACAGGGCAATCACCAATTGACTGAGCCCTGTCTGCTGTAGGGTATCGCAAAGGGACCGAATTAACGGACCCAAGTGCGTCACGACTCAGATGTGACGGCCCTCGAAACCTAACCTAACCTAGAGCTAACAAAGGTTGGCTTGCTAACTTTAAAAAGCTCCATGATACCGGATTTCGAAAACTGTACTATCGTGTCTGTCATGAGTTCCGAACGTTTTCAATTAGAATGAAAATTTCCGAATCACAAAATAGAATATTTGTTGTCCGGCATACTTTCGAATATTTTTGCTCGATTGGTGGCTAATGTGGGAATTTTTTTAAATCTCCTTTTCCATGTGTTATTATCAAAACATGTATATTGGTTTTCATTTCCCAATAAGGTAGATAAGATAAGATAACTTAAGTTCAAAAAAGATTTTTTTCAAATTAAATTAGTTTTATTGTGTAATAAATGAGATTTTATTTGCTTTCACACAGCTTAGTGCAGTCGAAAGTAAAACGAAAAAATTGTTCGGAAGTGACAAAATTGTCAGGACACCAAAATATTCGGAAAAGATTCACTTTCTCACGGATGTAAAACTGTGAATGACAGACACTTATATTTCATTAAAATAGAATTTTGAAAAAAAAAACTATAGTTATAACGATTTTTTTTTCATTTTTCTTCATTATTCGTCATGGCAAGGTTTGAATGTCACATATGTACAATGAAACAAACAATTGATATAAAGAAGTATTTTGCGATCCACTTTAACTTTGTTATATCGAAGTTTCACTGTGTATGGGAAATTCATATTAAGTTTAAAATGGTTGTTTTATGGTATCGATGTGGTCATGATCTTGCTGAGTGCTTCTCATTGTAGTGTTAAGTAGTGCTGGCAAAGTATTGAGTAGTGGGTACCGAGTATCGAGTATTTGCCCTTTTTTTTGGATACTCAATACTCAAAAGTAGTTACTCGATACTTTCAGAGTTGTATTTTTAAGCAGTTGAGTGGCTAAAATAGTGTATAAAAATACATCACTGTACAAAATTAAGCCAACCGCCGAAATAAAGCTGTCAGTCAATAAAATAAAACAACCACATGTGATAAATTACATTTTAAATGTACTTAAAAATGTATATTAGTTAAATATGTATATATACATACATACATGTAAATATTATATTTTAATTTTTACATACATACATACACAATGTATTACACATGCAGGCACATATGTATGTTCATGCATTTGTAAATATTTTCAATTCTTTAAACAAATCAAAACATTAATTTTCCAATGAACCCTTATATGCGTAACAAAAATTTTTTTGATAACAATTAAATTATTTTTTAGGTTATTAACGTTGAATTAAAAGTTAGCTTTACATTTATTTTTGATTTAATAATACAGACATACAAAACCAATAATAATAGTTGTAGAATTTTTATTTTTTATTTTTGAAGAAACTACTTCAATATGCAGATAAAAACTATGCGTTACCAATTCAAAAAATCCGTTAAAAGTATCGAGTAGTATTGAGTACCCAAATGAAAAGTATCGAATATTATTGAGTAATGAAAAGTAGTAGAATTTGCCAGCACTAGTGTTAAGTAGTGATAAGTATTCCTGAAAGTCAATGTGATTATATGTGAATAAAAAAAAAATGTTAGTTACTTTTGGTAAAACAATTAAAAGGAATAGAGGCATCCATATAGTATTCCTTTTTATACAAAGTAATTTATATGTTCTGTTTTTATATTTTACTATGCGCTATAATAGGATCCATAGCGCATAGTAAAGTAGAGAAGGCATGGAGGTAACATTCTACGTTGACAGTCAGGCGGCGCTGAAAGCTTTGAAGGGGCATAGTGTCAAATCGAAGCTGGTCAGCAAGTGTAGGCGATCTCTCAACTTGCTTATGGACAAATTTAGCGTTAGGCTATGTTGGGTACCAGGACATTGTAATATTGTGGGAAACGAAATTGCTGATGAGCTGCCAAGAATAGGGTCAGCATTAGATGTGGCAGTTAGTGACAGGTCGGTTAAATCTCCAATCGGTGACTACTATAGGGAACTCAGTAATTGGGTAATTACCAGAACTAACCATTCCTGGAGGAATAGAGAATATTTTAGAGTCTCGAGGTCCATATGGACAGAACTAGACTCAGGTAAATCTGATATACTGCTGGGTATGAATAGAAAGGTTTTGAGAGTCTTAGTAGGCGCCTTGACTGGCCATTGCTCGGTTAGAGCGAGGACCAGCTGTTATATGGGAAAATGGCACTCCGGATTTCTGTAGGATGTGTGGGGATGAAGAGGAGCCAGAAACTATAGAGCATATCATCTGTCATTGCCCAAGGCTGCAACGCCATAGGCAAATATGGCTGAGCAGACGTTTCCATGAGGGCATTAGTGATATCGTGAAGTGCAAACTTGAGGATTACAGGGGCTTTATCGTGGGAATTAAATGGCTGAATGATGGATGCTAACGGCTCTTTGTTTCTCCTTGGACAGTAAGGAGACTAATTAGTCAATAAATTATAAATGAAGGGAATCACAATGGATCGAATTGGGTCTCCGAGTGGATGTGTATTTCACACTACCCTTCCTAACCTAACCTAACCTAACAGCAGAGAGCTCTAATAAAAGAGCACAATTTACATACTTTTGAAAATAATAATAAAGCATGAAAAACTTATTTAACCTAGAGATGGAGATGGACGCTCGCTGTCCACTGTTTGAGATAAAAACTTTCACTGATAATATTTAAAAAGACAGTTTTCCATTAAACTCGTTTATGGCTTTTTCTTCTCTTTGAAACAAAAAAATTTTTTGCTGTTGGTTCCATTATGAATTTATTCGAAAATATTGTGTCTTTTGTCTCATACGATGGTACATTTTTGCTTTAAAGAAATGTTAAATTGCATTTTTAGTAATGCAAAGTAGAAGAATGTTACATATTTTTTTAGAAAACGATAGATATCATGTTTATGTTAACATTTTTTTTCGATTGATTCCACGGTGCAATATGATCACAACACAAAGGCATTAAAAGAAGAAAAAACAAAAGTTTAATAAAAAAACAACATTGATGCTTTTCGCATAATAAAATACATTCGCTCATAATTCAGCTGCATACAGTCGATGACAAAAAAAACCCTGTTAATCTTGTACTGATTGTGTGTTTACTTCATTCTAGATTCTAGAATGTTATTCTTAAATAAATATTGAAATTTGTGTTTCACTACTGATTTACAAATATTTGCTAAATATTTTTAAAAATATTTGTGAGCGAAACCAGTTTTTTTTATATCGATCCAACTTAGCCTTAAAAAACATACGACGAAGAAAAAAAGCTACTCATAAAGCTTTCTGTAGTTTGAATCATTCTTATGATTAGCTTAACATAAATACACATATACTTAATTATATATGCACACACATACATACACATATGTATTTAATTGTATAAACTTTCAAGAGGCGGAAAGAAGCACTAAGCAGGCCTTCTAAAAGCCTTTATTTGGCAGACAGATAGCCTTATTGCCCCATTCCATACTCATACATTTTTTACACACGATGTCCTAGCCAGCCAAGGCCTTCTAAGTTCCCTTCTTACACAGGCCTGGTAGAAGGCCTTATTCAACAGGCCTGCCTTAGTAGGCCTGGCTGAAGGTCTTCTTTATTAAATTGACTCTAGACCTGTCACAAATTTATTTTAAAATTACTTTGAGAAATGCAAAAACGTAGTAAAGACCCATGAAAGTGCTAAAATATCAACTTTACAAAATATTGATTATTGTATTAAGTCACATTTTTAGAAAAGAGTAGGTAGGCCTTCCTGAGAAGGTAAGGATCTAAAAGAAGCTTTAGGTACGCCTTGCAGACGGCCTTGTAAATGAATGCCCCTAAAAGTTCGCCGCTGGGCTATTTTATTTTTACTTCTGTTATTATAAAAAATTTAGTTTTCAATTAAATAAAATATATATTTTAATGTTTGAGTATTTATTTATTTTTATTTTTTTTGCGTTTTAGATTGGTGGAATTCTGTTAATCATTTTTGCCACATTGATTTTGAAAACTGCCCCTCCTAATTATGTGATGTACATGTATATTGTCGGCGGTGTAAATTTGTGTGCCGCTTTATTAGGTTGTTGCGGTATTTGTCACGAACATGTCTGTATGACGGCTACGGTAAATGAAAAATTTCAATTATTTAAATATTAGTTTTTTTTTTCTTATCTCAATATTTTCTTTTATGTTTAACCTTAGTATGCTTTGATCTGTTTGGCAACTTTAATCGCTCAAATCTGTAGTAAAGTGTATTCTTTCGACTATAAAGATTCAATTAAGAAATATGCACGCGAAGATGTTGAGAAGACCTGGATTAAAGAGGCCAGTACTCCCGGTGCCATGGATAATACACAACAAACGGTAAGTGTAAACATTTTGCATATGTATCAAACTTATATGTTTCAGAAATATTTATATAGATACGAGTTACAATACGCACTGTATAATTCCACAGTGCATGTACTTGTGAATGTGTGTACAAATAATAGTCCCATTCATAGCCTGGTGCAAATTGTCAAGCGATCCACAAACAACGTCACAGATTATGATATTCAAAAGTATACCAAGTATTTGGTAACTGTTACCTTAAGTTTAAGTTGTAAATTTAAATAAGATTGTTATGCAGTATTAAACTATCATTAGCTTGGCCTTTTGATATTGCAGTCTGTTATATTTTTGCTCCTCCTCTTCTTCTTTATCAAGGCAACTTCTATAAAAATTATTTTTCGGTATATGTAATTGCTGCTCTTTTCCTGGCTGATATTTTAGCCTATAATACACTAGATTGATTATTTTGTAAACTAGACTACTAGACTAGATTTTTCTGTCTGCAGATATATAGGAAGTTTTTTTATAGAGTTTCACAACTTTAAGTTGGCATCACTGCTTTATTTAAGCATCCATTTAACAGCTGATAGTTGATTTTTGTTTAGTTTACTTTGAAATTTCATTCTGAATCGACTTACATCAGAGCAAAGCGTGTAAATTTGTAGATTTACACAAAGAAACTTTTGATAAAAAAAATTATTTCAATAATGGCCCAATTAATTGGCCACCAAAATTGTGTGATTTAACCCCATGGGGGTTATGTTAAGTCACTTACTTGTCTGCGTCAATAAACCGCTAACAATTGGATCACCTGAAAATCAACATTAGAAAAGTTATCCGTGAAATACGGCCGCAAATGCTGCAAAATTTTTTTGAAAATTGGTGTTCCAGATTTCGCCTTCTACGCGCCAGCCGTGTCGGCCACATGGCAGAAATCATATTTAAACATTAATTTCATATAATTTTCTTTCCAATGAAGCTCGTTTCATTGTGATTAAAAATATATTTCCTTGTTTTTTTATGATTTAAGATTGTGTCACTCCATAATAAAAAACATACTTTACTAGAATTTTTCTTCTAAAGAAAATTTAATAAAATTATAAAGAAACTTTTTCTCAATCAAAGTAAATAGAATAGAAGAAAATTCATGCGCAAAATTTAAATCCTTTTTCAGTTATTGCCTATCGCGAAAAGATTTTTTAGACAGCACGGGTATTATGACCCCATAAATTATGCGATCACGCTGTTATATTTCCTCATAGCTGGAGGACAGTTTCTTTGATTTTGAAAATTTTGAAATCGGATTTAAATTTAGAGCATTAAATTCGCTACATTTAACTTAACATTTCCTAAACCGATGTATTTGCGCCGGTAATCAGTAGTTTTTTTTTCATATTCTTATATATAATTTTGGATAAATTCTAAAGCATTTATACTGGCTTGAAAGAAAATCCGCTTCAAAGAATTCCCGCTTAATTGAACCTTATTTTACATTATTGTTTCTGTAGTAGCAATCTTATACTTCAGTTTGAAAAATTAATCTATTTTAAAGAGACTTCGATTAACCGAAAATTTTTTCACTTATCCAAACTTCTTTTTACTGAAAATCTAACAAAGTACTTGTAATTTTACATTTTCGTTTAACCGAATGCGACTGTATATTTGATTGATGAGCTTGAAGTAAATTTTTTAACAAAAAAAAAAAAAAAAACCCTTTAAAAAATTAATAGATTGAAAATTCAATAATTTAATTAAAAAAAAAAACACTGAAGAACAATATTATTTTATATAAATTTTATATTTTCGAACTGCTTATTAACTAATAAAAGGGTTTTTTAGCCAGAGTGATATGTTTTCTTTAAAAAGAAAAAAAAAAACATATTTATTGTTAAGGAAATTCAAAAGTTTTTTATTTCATGCGAAGTACAATCGATACAATAAAGTTCTAAATAAAACGTCATTGAAACGGCCTCCACGACTTCTTCTGCAGGAACGAATTCGATGAACCCAACTTTTGAGCATTTTTTTCACTAAATCATGAATGGACCGTTCAATATTGTCTTGAAGAGCTGGAAGAGTGTCTGGTTTATTTCGAAAGACGAATGACTTCAAATAACCCCACAAGAAATAGTCTAATGGTATTAAATTACGACTTCTTGGAGGCCATTCAATATCACATTTTCTTGAAATAATCGAATCTCCAAACTTTTCTTGCAATAATTCAATTGTTGAATTTGCTGTGTGGCAAAATCAGCAAATTCACGACGTTAACAGTGGTTCAATGGCTTCAGTTCTTGATTGAGAACAATTTTATACGGATGCAAACCCAAATCCTTTCTCAAAATCCGCCAGGTTATAGTTTGAGACAGTCCCAATTGTTGAGAACGTCTTGGAATCGACAAATTGCGGTCTTCAGCAACACTTGCCTGAACGGCAGCAATATTTGCATTACTTCGAGCGGTTCTTTTTTTTAGTGGCACTTGAACATCATGTAAAGAAAATTTAAGCTCAAAATTTTCATCAATTCGACGAATAGCGAGCACACTTGGACGATTATTACGACCATAAAATGGCAAAAGCGCACGAAAAGTTTCAATTGGAGAACGATTATTTTGACAATAAAACTGAATAATTTGTAAACGTTGTTCATCTCTCCATGATGAAATTGTAAACACTACTGAATACAATTAAAGACAAATGACAGATCATGCCACAATACAAATGACCAAAACGTCAATTCAAAATCATATCATCCCTATTGGAAAACCCTCTATTATATTTTATTTTATATTGTATTTTACTTTCGAATTAAGCGCCTGTTCGCCGATATCGAAGAAGTTCTTTCTTTCGAGCAATTACATTTCAAACAAAAACAAATTCAAAAATTTTGTTTTTGTTTGAAATGTATTTGTTCGAAAGAAAGAACTTCTTCGATATCGGCGAACAGGCAGTAAAACTTTATATTTTGATTCCCAACAAAAAAAAAACCTTTTATTTCACTTTATTTAATTTTCTTTATTACGAACGTACTTTTGTACAACAAAAAGAGAAATAAGAAACAAATTTATTATTCCAAACGCACTTTAAATTTTTGACTCACGCATAGTACGGCTACTAAACATCACAAAAATTATATATATTTGTCATTAATAGGTGGAGGAATGATAAAAACATCAAAAAAAAAAAAACATGGCATCATGGAGGTACTTTAAATGATAATCACATATTGTCTAAAGTCACGTATTTATTCCACTACATTTGTTTATAAAATTCAAAAAGACAGAATGTATAATTTTTAAGGATAAATATGTAGAATGTTCAGAAAAAATTCTAATGAATATTAAAAATTTAAATATTGACATTGACCTTGATTGTACGTAAAAAAATATTAAAGTACATGTTTTTTATCTGCGCTCAATTCGGCAGTCATTAATATTTTTGCAATTTGTTTTAATTAAAATTTCATTGCAGTTAAGAAATTGTAGCAAACATTAATGGGCCACAACAATTTTCATTTAAGTTTAATCTGACGTTTGCCGAAGTTAGCGCTTGTATTCGTATTCTTGAGTCGCCACACTCTCCCTTCAGTTTCCATTAGTTTGTTTTTTTATTTTAAACACGTTTCAGGTCGTCTAACATTTGTTAAGAATATCAGTTATTTAAGCCAACTTTTTTTTTTTTTGATGATAAACAGAAATAAAAGCTGTACAAAATTTAATATGTGCTAAAAAGGTGGTATGGGTATATCCATATCAAATTGACCAACATTTAGACACGACTCGTTTTGAATTGGATAAAATTTTTATCAGAAGCTCTCGTTTATCCTTCATATAGCGAAGATCTGTCATATTCAAAATGTTATAATTTTGCGGAGTCAGCCGAACTCGTTCAATTAATTTTTTCGATATTTCGAAAAACATTTCAGTAAACTTTGTTTTATGTAGGAAGACCAGTTTTTTTGTGAAATAAGAAAAGGACATACGACTGCTTCAAACATCCTTCAACGAAACTGTAAATTTATACAAAATTTTTTTTTTTTTTTAATTAAGACCAGCACTCAGGGGATAACCCCTACGTATGCAGTGCACTGTGCCGGAACTCAGGGAGATGGATAGGGTAGAGAAGATAGATAGATGTTAAAAATTTTGAAGACTTAACTCTTTCACAACTCTGCTTTGCGCGTTATGTTAATTTTTAAGGCAGTGTTGACGTGCGTGAGTCCGGTGTTAAGTAGACGCATTAACTTTGTTAAGCTGTATTAGCAGGCATTTTTTTTATTAATTGTTTTACTTCGCCGATGTTTCTGCTAACCGACGAAGGAGGGCGATGTTGTGTACAGTAGCATGGTTAGCATCAATCACTGTCGGGCCAGTTTTTCAGTGACCAGTGCGCTATGCCTTCATCACTTAAATAGTCCGACAACAATTAATACAATTTCTCACTAATGTAACATTAGAGAAATTAATGATGTTGATTGACTTGCTCTGGCCAGGGTTTGAACCCAGGCCCCAAGTCATTGTTTGCTTAGTAGTCAACGCACTAACCACTTCAGCCAACACCACCCTCTGCTCTATTTTGATATTTTTAAACAAGTTTGAGTGTTTGTTTGGGAGTTTTCAGAAAAAACTGGAATGCCTATTGTTAGAATACGGATATATATGGGAGAAAGGTCTACAATTTAAGAGGATTTTAAATATTTTATTGCTTTTGTTTTAAAAAGTAAAACCTATTATTCGAGCAAATACTCAAGAATTTATGTTTTTAAGATATTATTTGTCATGGGTTAGCTAATCTATATGCATTTCGTTGGTAGCTAAATACCAACTCATCAGTAGATCTGTACTATTTTCATATTTGAAAAGTTCCAAAACTCATCTTCTCATACATGAACGGATTCATATCGAATAAAGAAATTTATTTGTTGTTTTCAAAGTTTTTTAAACAACTAATTTTTCTTGTGCTTTACTGATTCGCAGATATTATTTACGTGTTCATGCATGAGTGGATGAGTTTTGGAGTCCTGTTTGTTATACAACTACCAGTCCATTTAAATAAAAAAAAATTTTTATTAATTATTTTTTACAATAAATAGCATTTTATTTGAGCAAGTAGTCAAGTAATCTGTTAATATGTGTATTTGTTATGAGTTAGCTAATCTATATGCATTTCGTTATTTGCTAAACACCATCTTATCAGTAAATCTTTTCCAGTATGCTTGAAAAATTTTATTTACTTCAATGTTGATAGATCTAACCAATTTTGTCGGTTAGAATTGCACTAACGAATGAAAATAGTTAAAACAACCAACAAAAATTGTAAAATAACATTTTAAAAAACTGTTGGTAACTGCACAATTTCTGTCGCTTCATTGCAGTCATTACAGTCCTGGAACGCAATTGAATTATCCTGGAATGCAATTGAATTTATATTTTTAATATGCTAAATTTATGCTTAAATAATAACACGTGGAAAAGGAGATTTAAAAAAAATTCTCACATTAGCCACCAATCGAGCAAAAATATTCGGAAGTATGCTGTACAACAAATATTCTATTTTGTGATTTGGAAATTTTCATTCTAATTGAAAATGTTCGGAACTCATGACAGACACGATGGTATTTTTTATTGAAAAATCTGCTTTTTCAAATAAATTATCTCGGAACCAATTAAATTACAATCAGTGCAAATGTTTTGAAAATCATTCTTCGGTTTGCGTTGCTAATTGGGACCGGAGGAACACGACGCAAACCGGGGTATTGATGTACATATATTAATTAAAAAAAAAATTATGTTTTAGTTATTTCTGAACATAACGTTTCGTACATATTGGCCTTTAAATATAAAAGTGAAATTATTGTGAAATAATGACATACAAATAATTAACATTTTGCCATTCCACTTAACCGTTTCTTTCCTTTGCGTTCGAGAGATGTAACAAAATATAAAACAACAATAATTTTTTGTAATGGCAATTATAATAATAAAATTATTATATAAATGAATCTAAAACCAAATTGTTTTCCTTTTCAGTTTGGATGTTGTGGTAAAATTGGTCCAACCGATTATGCACCTCTATTGCGTCCAATTCCAAAGAGTTGTTACAAGGACAATGTTGTTGATAACGTTCATATCTTCACCACTGGCTGTATTAAAGCTGCCCAAGATAAATATGTTGAGCTCTTTGGTTACGCCTCATCCGGTGAATGGGTTGTTTTGGCTTTTACCGTAAGTTTGAAAACCTTTAAAAACTCTTGGATTTTTTTTTTTCGTTCATTTTAATTGGAATTGATTTCTTTTGCAGGCTGTGATGTTTCTTTTTGCGGTTTATTTGGTCATTCGTTTCCGTAGTAAACAACGTCATTACAATTATTAATTTTAAAACGAAATTGAAATTTTTTTATTAAAACTTTATTTAGAAAACTAAGGAAATAATAATTTTATATTCCACTTCAATTAATGTACAATAGAGGTATTCACAATTGTATACTAACTATTGTATTTGTTGCAAGAGAGTTTTTTAATATAAAAATTTAATATTTACTTACAACAGATGTAGCAGTAATTACACCTATTCGTGAATACCTCTAATATTTCAATTGTTAATGTGGATGCTAGAGTGTTTTCTGAAAGGATTTTACTCATATATTGTTTGCAACTTCAAAATTATTTGTTTTTTTTTTATTACGTACATAAATATTTGTATTTTATATATAATTCTTCATTTATTATAATTGTTATCAATATACATATATTTTGACTGTTGTAATATTTTTATATTTATTTTTTAGTGATTAATAAAGTTCAAAATATTGTATCTAACAATAATATTCCGATCCATAATATTTTATCCGAGTATAAAAGTGCACTCGCGAAAATATGAACACCCCAAAATATGAACACCTTTTTTCTTCCATTGGCTACTCTAAAATATGAACTTAGTGCGAAAGCTTTTTTGCATTTTTTAACGAATTTTTATCGAAACAATAATGAAATCTTTGTTAACAGGGTACTGGATAACTTCTGCTTCAACTGCATAATAATTTTGGGATTTCCCTATTTGTTTTTATGGGAAAAATGTTTCTAAGGGGAAATTAGATGCCATTCGCAAATATGAACAATCTTGCAAAAGTGAAATGGCTTGGTTTTAATTGGGTCATATTATCGCGAGCGTACTGTATATAAGTGTTCTGAATGGAGCCATTAATAAAACGATCGACTTGATTTTATTGAAGAAACTTTTTATTTTAATTAATTTTTAATTGTTTTTAACTTCGCCGACGATTCTTCTAACCGATAAAGGTGGGTGAAGCCGTGTACGTTAGCTTGAAACAGTATCAATCGCTACCGGAACAGTTTTTAGTGACCAGTACAATGCTTTCATAACTTAAACAGTTCAATAACATTTAATGGAAGGTCACACTAAATCTAAATCCGAGAAATTTATGAAGTTCATAAACTTGTGCAACGCGCTAACGACTTCAGCCAACACCAACCTCAAAATTGCACACGCATTAAATTCGAAGAATACAGCATTAAAAAGTGGTAAATAGTATTTTTTGCAAGACTTATTTTATGAAATCGGGGTTTTTCATATAATTTGTGAAATTATGATTCTTTAATATTAATCGAAATTTCAATTCTATGAATTTGTATAGATTTTTAATGTTCTTTAAAATTTATTATCTTCTTAATTTATCATCTTCTGAAAATTTTTCTAATGTTTTCTTCATTTTGCGGAGATGTTGCTTGAATTAGTCTGGTTTAGTTATTTAAATTTTCGTGAGAACTTTTTTTTTTACGTGACAGTTGTTACTCACAAAAGAACTTAGAGGTTCAGTTTAGTGATAAAATCAGCTGCTTGTTTTATTTATGACATTTTTGTCTCATTTTGCACGTTTCAATCGAAAAGTTTCTCTTAGCGGGAGTTACAGAACATGGGCACAGATTTCAAATGTGTTTTAGTACAAAATTTCCATACAATTTTTTTTTCAAATAAATTTCAAATTCAATTTAAAAAATAAAAAATATATATTTAAATAAATTTTTTTCAGGTAAAATCGGGGATTTTCAGTTTTTTAATGGGAATTTTTGG
This sequence comes from Lypha dubia, assembly GCA_947311025.1. Taxonomy (NCBI): domain Eukaryota; kingdom Metazoa; phylum Arthropoda; class Insecta; order Diptera; family Tachinidae; genus Lypha; species Lypha dubia. The sequence goes on from OX371264.1 coordinate 58,152,035, forward strand.
GGTACATGAGGCAATATTTGCCTGACTAAACGGGTATTATCTAATTAAACAACAAATTAAAATGCGAGAAGTATTGCAACTATTCTATTTTTGTTTAGTATGAAATTCCCACACTCTGATTAATTATTTAAGTTTTTCAAAGTCAGTTATTTATTTATTTTTATACGAGTAAGTCATCGAGTTTTCGAGTAGTCTTCTATTACTTGTCATCGTAGTAGTCATTAGTAGTTTTGCTATACCATTAGACGAGTGATAAAAAGTTCATTTGATTGACTCTACTTCATAGTTTCCAAATAAATTAGGTGCGTTGTTTATATCAATTAAACTATGAATAAATGGTGAAATATGTCTACAGCGTGTCTGCATAAGGGAAACAAATACACGGAGAAAACGGCACCACGAAATAAGCCCCAATGAAATAAGCCCCAAATCGAAAAATGAAATAAGCCCCAAAAAATTTTATGAAATAAACCCCAAAAAAAATGAAATAAGCCCCAAACAAAATTTACGAAATAAGCCCCAAATAAAATGAAATAAGCCCCAAAAAATTTTATGAAATAAGCCCCAAATTTTTAAAAAATGAAATAAACCCCAAAAAAATGAAATAAGCCCCAAATTTGTTAAGTTTATGATGTAAGCTTAAGAAGAAATCATAAAATGCAAGAATTTTATCCTCAAAATTATATCGAACACCGGCTTCGCGTTCCAAGCATTCTCTGCATAACCGGCCTACGGCCGGGCGTAAGGAATTTATCCTCTATGGTATATCGAACACCGGCTTCGCGTTCCAAGCATTCTCTGCATAACCGGCCTATGGCCGGGCGCAAGAAATTTATCCTCCATGGTATATCGAACACCGGCTTCGCGTTCCAAGCATTCTCTGCATAACCGGCCTACGGCCGGGCGCAAGGAATTTATCCTCCATGGTATATCGAACACCGGCTTCGCGTTCCAAGCATTCTCTGCATAACCGGCCTACGGCCGGGCCCAAGGAATTTATCCTCCATGGTTTATCGAACACCGGCTTCGCGTTCAAAGTATTTTCTGCATAACCGGCCTACGGCCGGGCGCAAGGAATTTATCCTCCATGGTATATCGAACACCGGCTTCGCGTTCTAAGCATTCTCTGCATAACTGGCCTACGGCCGGGCGCAAGGAATTTACCCTCCATGGTATATCGAACACCGGCTTCGCGTTCCAAGCATTCTCTGCATAACCGGCCTACGGCCGGGCCCAAGGAATTTATCCTCCATGGTATATCGAACACCGGCTTCGCGTTCAAAGTATTTTCTGCATAACCGGCCTACGGCCGGGCGCAAGAAATTTATCCTCCATGGTATATCGAACACCGGCTTCGCGTTCCAAGCATTCTCTGCATAACCGGCCTACGGCCGGGCCCAAGGAATTTATCCTCCATGGTATAAAGAACATCGGCTTCGCGTTCAAAGTATTTTCTGCATAACCGGCCTACAGCCGAGCGCAAGGAATTTATCCTCTATGGTATATCGAACACCGGCTTCGCGTTCCAAGCATTTTCTGCATAACCGGCCTACGGCCGGGCGCAAGGAATTTATCCTCTATGGTATATCGAACACAGGCTTCGCGTTCAAAGCATTCTCTGCATAACCGGCGTACGGCAGGGCGCAAGGATTTTAGATCTATTTTACGGATATGAAATAAGCCCCAAATAAAATGAAATAAGCCCCAAAAAATTTTATGAAATAAGCCCCAAATTTTTAAAAAATGAAATAAGCCCCAAATAAAATGAAATAAGCCCCAAACAAAAAATTTGAAAATTTTTTGGGGCTTATTTCATTTTTCGATTTGGGGCTTATTTCATTGGGGCTTATTTCGTGCCACCGGAGAAAACAGTGCCTAATAAATCTAATATATATAAAAATGAGTTGGCGTGTGTTTTTGAGAGCATAACTAAAGAACGGAGTGACGGATTTGGCTGATTCGTTTTAATTTTGGTTTGTAGACAAAAAAAAATTGGAGAAAGAGGTGTGGCACCGCCCATATAACCCAAAAATTTAAATCGCCATATTTTGGGCATTTTTTGACCTACGTCGATGATATTTGGTACATATGGTATTGGCATAATTTGGAATACGTACCAGGCGAAAAGTGGGTGGGACCACGCCCCTTTTTAGGAAAACCAAACCCTTGGACCGATCTTCCTGAAATTTTCAAAGCATGTTACTGTGACTCTGAAAGGAATAATAAGCTATATGAAGTTTTGATTGGACAAAGAGGCGTGGCACCGCCCATATAACCCAAAAATTTAAATCGCCATATTTTGGGCATTTTTTGACCGACGTCGATGATATTTGGTACATATGGTATTGGCATAATTAGGAATTCGTATCAGGAGAAAAGTGGGTGGGACCACGCCCCTTTTTAGAAAAATTAAAAATCGTAATATAGTCTTAACTACTGGACCGATCGTCATTAAATTTTCACAATAGGATATATAAATACTTTTAATTTAATTTTTGGTGGGGGGGTGGGGAGGGTTGGGAGCGAAGCACACCGGGATAGGCTAGTACCTAATAAAATAGAACAAAATTAATAGAATATCTCTATGGCTTTTTTTCAAGAAGGAAGTCTTATTATTTTCATAAGGAAAACCTTATTGAAAAAATCAAGAAGGAAACTTGTGGTTTTAATTAGGTATTCTTATAGATTTTTTCAAAAAGGTTTTCCTTATTTAAATGATAAGACATCCTTCTTCAAAAAAAAATTCGTAGAGATATCTTATTAATTTTGTTCTATTTTATTAGGTATTTATTTATTAGGCACTGTTTTCTCTGTTGTGATGTTAGGAAATACAAATTTGATGTCATCAGAACGTCATGGTACGTCCCGAATGCTTATCTTTAACATGTATTTGTATTATCTGGATGGAGGGGTGATGAAAAAATTTTTATAAATTTTACGTATTCAGGAAGTTGAATCAAGGAACTTCGGTTTAGTAGATTGGCACTCTAACCACCTCACTACTACACCTTACTGTAGTATGCATGTAAGCAGCCAGTTTAAGAAGATGATTTATTGTAGCACAAAAAATTATGAAAAAATTGTTCCTTTGATGATTTATATGTATGAAATAACAAACAAGTTAATGAAATCAAGAAGATATTCTTATTAAAAATATTAAGAAGATGATTTACACATGATTATACAGGAACCTAATAAAATCAAGAAGAAAATCTTTTTGAAAAAAACAATAAGACGACCTAATCTAATCAATAAGAAATCCCTTTTATTTACAATTCATATGAAAACCTAATAGAATCAAGAAGTTTTTCTCTATGGATTGTTTTTTTTTTTTTGGTGCCAAAAATAGCGGAAATTGGGTAAAAAAATTGTAAATAACAAGTTTTCTTCTTGATTTTATGTGTTTTCGTTATTGAAAAAATTAATAAGATTTACCACATAAAAACAATAAGGAATCTCTTAGAAAAAATCTTCGCTTCTTTCTGCTGGGATACCCCTTCGCCGAAAAGCGTTTCATAGAGAAAATCTTCTTGATTCTATTTGGCAGTTTTGGCTCTGTGTACAGAGTATTACAGAGTACAATACAAACATAAATTTTCGTTTGTAGAAAAGTATGTAGAAAATGTCAAAATTGGCTGTTAAAAACACAAATTAATCAAAAACAGAAATAGAAATAAAATTTTTTACTTTAAACATAACCTCTACAATACCTTTTTGACAATTATATCTGTAACAATATGTAGTGCGATTTCAGCAAAAATATATATGATTTCACTCCATATGTATGTATGTATATTTAATTCATAGTTTAATTAATCGAATCGTCCAATTGATCTACATAGGACGTTCGTAAGCTACCCAAGTCTATATTCCTTAGATGAAAATCTGCCACAGTTATTAAACGTGAAACAATTTTTGTAAAAATTTCAAGAGTATCATCATACATGGGACTAATTAAATATCGATTTCATTGGCATTGACTTATAAACAATGCAAATTAAATTTTTAGCATTATCATTATTTTGAACAATGATAATCAATTGTAATTAGTATTTCAAAGCTTTCATTGTTTTTCCATTATAAATAGTAGATAAAATATATTAAAAAAAAGCATTGACATTTATTGGTACTGATTTTTTTTCATTGTAAATTTTTTAAATAATGCCAATGAAAATTCAATGCCAATGAAAAAGTCCCATGTATGAGAATCATATATTTTCTGTTCCAGTTTATTCCTTTAATTAATTTTTCAGTTTTTTATTTTTAGATCGAATTTAACCATACTTTTATCATTGATTTAACAAACATTTCATTCTCAACTCAATGCATTTTCTTTGAATTCTTATGGTGTATGAATATGTAAGAGTCTATGTATTTTTCTTCTAAATTTCGTTTACATCTACACGCAAAGAAAAAACATGGTTGATGGAATCATAATCGCAAACTATCATTTCATGTTCAGATTAATGATTGTGTCTACTATATTTTACAGCTTTCATCCAAGGAACATAATATGTTCCTCATAAATTTCCGTTTGACAATACCATTGTATGAACATAGTATGCTCTGCAAATGCATTATAGTAACTATGAAAATGTTTTTTTCCTGGTTTTTATCGGCATATTTATGTAAAATCCAATTGCCATCTTTTGCAGTTCCGGAGTATTGTTTTCGTCACGCTGTAAAGAAACATACATTCATATATTTCCTTCTTTCCATATATTAGCATGTAGTCGTATATGTACCTTGAACCACTGATTTTGAAGATTTCAGTTGCACTTTTATTTTTCTTTGTAAAATTAAGTAACTTTCATCAAATAATTATAATTTTAACATTAATTTTTTCACTTCACATCTCCTCGTCTTATTAAATTCTATGAACGACTGAAGTTACATACGATTGAAAGCTATTTTGTTTCTTTTCAGAACACAAACAATGTATGGTCACAATAAACTTTAATTTTAAATAAAATTTTATTATTCTCATTTGCAAAACATACTCTTGTAGCAGCGAAAATACTCTTTTTGATACATTCAATTTTTGTAACACGAAATCCAGAATGATTATTTTATTGTCGCATCAAATATTTTAATAATTGAAGAATGTTTAATGCAACCATATTTGCTTGAATAAATAATTATTTGGTTGTGGCAGATATACTTAGTTGACATGGACATTTTGCAATCATGTCGTTTCTCTGCGTGTAGTCAGTGAATCATTTGGCCAACAGCAATTTATTTTTGTTTGTTCAAAAGAAAAAGTAAAGTTTGAATTTTTTTTTTGAAAAGTATTTATTTATTCGTCAATATCCATTTTGTAACCTTCAAAGTAATGTCCCTCAGATATAATGAATGCCACTTATGCCAGCTATTCCTCCAATCCTCGAATCACATCTGAAATGCGCTTGGAATTTCGAGGAAAATGTTTTGTCTTGTAAATTTTATCAGCCTTATTTTACTTTTATACACAATAAGATCAATTATAAATATGTATGCATGTCCGTATGCAAGATTAAAATAATATTAATCATGGTTAAAATTGTATTCGAATGGAATCATAACCGTACATACTCGTAGGAAAGTGTCTGAAAGCGAGTATTTGCCAATAAGAGAACATCTTTGTTAAATGCTACAATTTTTTCCACCTCTAGAAAAAATGCACAGTGTCTGGTTTAAAAATTACTTTAATAAAAATATTAATTTTATATTAAACACCTACCAGCAACATCCCATTTAGGAAAATTGTGTCATTAATACAAATTCATATTTAGAAAATAAAATGACATTCAGTTTATCGCACTTGGTCTCAATAGAAACTGGACTCAGACACGAATTAAAAATATGTATTTAATTGAACGACAATGTTCCTAATAATAGAATGATTAGTAACAACATTCAATTCCATAATTCAAACACGACTATGAACATTCAAACATACATACAAACATACGTACATATGTAGATGAAATAACAACAAAATTAATCAGTTTAAGCACATTTTATTTTATTTGTTAGAAAATAAATAAAAAAAAAGTTATTGCATTTTCAAATTAAAAAATAACAGCAACAGCAATAAAAATTTTATTTAATCACAACGAAAATATTGACAAGAACAACAAGTGGCAAATTCATTATGGGTGACAGTGATGAGCGCGTGTTTAGAATTTTCTAGTTAAATAAAACTGTAATAAATGACACAAAAAACTAAAAATGTCTAGATAAAAATAAAAGTAAAAGGTTTTTCAATAGGAATGATATGATTTTGAAGTGACGCTTCGGCCATTTGTAAAACGTCATGATCTGTCATTTGTTTTTCATTGTATTCAGTAGAGTGTTTACAATTTCATCATGGAGAGATAAACGCAAGAACAACGTTTACAAATTATTCAGTTTTATTATCAAAATAATCGTTCTACAATTGTAACTTTTCGTGCGATTTTGCCATTTTATGGTCGTAATAATCGTCCAAGTGTGCTCGCTATTCGTTAGGCAAGTGTTGCTGAAGACCGCAATTTGACGATTCCAAGTCGTTCTCAACAATTGGGACTGTGTCAAACCACAACTTGGCGGATTTTGAGAAAGGATTTGGGTTTGTATCAATATAAAATTGTTCTCACTCAAGAACTGAAGGCTTTGGACCAACGTAAATGTCGTGAATTTGCTGATTTTGCCTTGGAACAACTTGAAAACGATAACCATTTTTTTTTTAGGAAAATCATATTCTCCAATGAGGCTCACTTTCATCGCCTCCAAGAAGTTGTGATTTAACACTATAAGACTATTTCTTGTGGGGTTATTTGAAGTCATTGGTCTTTCGAAATAAACCAGACTCTCTTCAAGCTTTACAAGTCAATATTGAACGTGTGCCATTCATGACATACAACGACTTGATTTAGTGGAAAAAGTGCTCGAAAATTGTGTTCATCGAATTCGTTCCTGCAGAAGAAGTCGTGGAGGCCATTTGAATGACGTTTTATTTAAATAAAAAACTTTTGAATTTGTTAAGGAAAGTGTGTATTTCTTTTCAAAGAAATCATATCACTCTTATTGGAAAACCTTATACAACAAACAACAATTATATAAAATGTATTTTATATATAAAATCTTACATAATAAAATTAAGTCAAAACATTTTATAGGTAGTAGGAAATAAATTAAAATACAATCAATATTGTCTCCATGTGTGAGAGTATATGATCACAGCTTCCCACGCCAACATCACTAGTCCGGGTCATTGCAAAACTAAATATCAGATTTCATTCATAAGTGTAAAATCTACTCCAAAAAATCACGTAATAGAGTTTTTTGTTTATTTGTTTTAACACAATAAAATTTCATTAAATATGTACGTAGAAATTGTAAATCGAAAATCATTCTAAGAAATACTGGTTTCTTTATTTGATACCAGTAATTCTGACATCATTGTTAATGAGATGTGATCGGAGTGTTTCCAAAAACAATGACAAGAGTTAAAATGGCATCCAGACTGCGTTCGTCTTAAAGTGCTCAACATGCAAAAGTATTGCAATCTTTGCTGTTAAACGCTCATGAGAATATTTTAACACAACACAACACAACACAACACAAAAACAAACAAGACAATTTGTAATGTCAACTGTTTACAAAATGAATGAAATTCGAAAAAACCAAATTGAAAAATATGAAAACAAAAGCAACAACAAAAATTAAAAAAGTATATGGGATCGTGGATAACATCTGGTTTTTTGTTAATACGAATTTTTAAAAGGTTTAACGATGGGCTTTTGTTTGTTTTGTTTGGTCGACTTTCAATGATGATGATGGTTGTTCGTCGTGGTTGTTGATTTGTTTGAATTGGAGTTTGTTTGGTTGCTGCTTAAGCTTTTCAGCTTTTTTTTTTTAAATTTCGGCTTTGTAAACAATTCAGCCACATTGTGGAAATTGTATGAAAACTCGACATACATACATAGATACATATGAATCTGCATATGTACAAGCATATGTATGTATCTACCATATTTGTATATTTGTATCTCTTGTTAGAAAATTACAAAGCCAAACAAACGACAATGAGCATTCCACAGATACGAGCAAGCAAAACATAAATCCATACAAATACTTCATACTTTAGTTGCTCTGTTGTTTTTGGATTTTTTATGTGGGCATTTTCATAATATTTTGACAAATTTTAAAATCTGTTCAAAATAAATAAATAAATAAATCCTTTAATTCATTTCATACAGCGATCTCGCATGGAGACCAGTAAGACCATTTAGATGCTCAAAGGAAACAAGAAATTCTCAAAATCAGTCTGAATTTTTTACAAGTCCTAAATGAAGCTCAGTGGTTGGCAAAGACGCGCGGCAATGGCACCAAGAAGAATCGCATGAGGACACCATCCAAATCTTAAGAATTCGCTGTACCCGGTCTACAGAGGACAGTCCTGCCATGGGCACTATTCCGTAAGTAATGAAAAACGTAGTTGTCACTCTCCTCCACCCTTAGTTTTTTGCGACAGCTAAACTCAAAAATAGTATTAATATAGTTTTTCCGTCAACTAAGTTGAATGTAGTTTTTCCACAAGATGGACGAATTAATTCATGAATGTTTTATATATCGCTGGTTATCTTCATAACGTTGAACGTGCGTCGAGTTCGTGGTGCATGGTCAAATTAGGCATGTTGGTATTACAGGAAATGCATGCGAATAAGTGTTGAGGAGATTAACTGTGTGCACTATTCCTGCCATGAATTTTGACCTTTTGCTCAAACGGGTTAATGTTGCGTTTACAGCTTTATCTGATAACTGAAAAATATAAAAGGCTTATCAGACGCATTAGTACGATCAACATTTAAGTGGAAAGTCTGAGAGCAATCAAACGCCACATTATGGCATTCGATATCGACCGTAATTTCAGTACAATTGAAAAGGAAAATTCGATTGATATCGGATGCCTTTTTATGGCCCATGATTGTTGCCAAAATGTTCACATAAATGTCGATAAAACAAGTGTGTGAGATAAGAATTTTATTTACTTTTTCAGTTAAAGCCAAAATAGATTTGTATATAAAAGGTTTTCCAATAGGGATGATATGATTTTGAAGAGACGTTTCGGCCATTTGTAATATGTCATGATCTGTATCCAGTAGTGTTTACAATTTCATCATGGAGAGATACACGCAAGAACAACGTTGCTGATTTTGCGTTGGAACAACTTGAAAACGATAACGATTTTTTTTAAGAAAATCATCTTCTCGGATGAGGCCCACTTTCATCTGAGTGGTGCCGTAAATAAAAAAAACTTTCGATTTCGGTGCTAAGAAAATCCACAAATTATTCATGAAAAAGCATTACATTCACCTAAATTTACAGTTTTGTGTGGTTTTTGGTCTGGTGGAATCATCGGTCCGTACTTCTTTCGAAATGAAGCTGGTAACACCGTTACTGTCAATGGAGAGCGGTATAGATCGATGATAACCAACTTTTTATGGTCGAAATCGGAAGAAGTTGATCTGGATAACATTTGGTTCCAACAAGACGGGGCTGCGTGCCATACAGCAAATGCAACAATTGAATTATTGCGAGAAAAGTTTGGAGATTCGATTATTTCAAGAAATTGTGATATTGAATGGCCTTCAAGAAGTTTTGATTTAACACCATTAGACTATTTCTTGCGGGATTATTTGAAGTCATTGGTCTTTAGAAATAAACCAGACTGTCTTCAAGCTTTACAAGTCAATATTGAAAGTGCCATTCATGACATACGACTTGATGTAGTGGAAAAAGTGCTAGAAAATTGGCTTCATCGAATTCGTTCCTGCAGAAGAAGTCGTGGAGGCCATTTTAATGACGTTTTATTTAGAACTTAATTCTATCAATTGTACTTCACATTAAATAAAAAACTTTTGAATTTTCTTAACAATAATTGTATTTTTATTTATTGAAAGAAATCACTAGTATTGGAAAACCCTTTATATTTTATATGGGAGTTTTTACTGGGACTTATTTAACTTTGCCAATTGTTAAAGTATATAAGAGGCGTGCATAAATTTTTTAAATTATTGTATGTTAACAACTTATTCTAATTCGTGAGGTTTGAATTTCCATCTGCTTTGTCATTTCGGTTCAGTGTCATTTGGAAAGTCATCATGGAGAGACAGGCGATGGAAATCCGGCGTTTTAGCGGGAAATTTTGTTCAGTGTTTTTGGCGCAATGTATGCGTTCATAAACAAAATTGCTTTATTTGGGCTGATGAGTAACACGTACCAAGAGTACCAAGAGCTACCATTACATGCATTAAAAATAACGGTGTGATGTGTCTTATAGGGTGGTGGAATAACTTGTCCATATTTCTTCTAAAACGAGGAAAATCAGAATGATACCGGCAATCGTAACCATGGCGCTACGAGCCATACAGCGAGTGAAACAAATACCTTTTTGAGAAATCCTTTTTGGTGAGCACTTAATTTCTCGTTTTGCTACGGTATATTGGCCACCTAGATCGTGAAATATCACACATTTACACTATCTGCCTGGCCCTCTATGTCGAACAATTTTTTTTCGTACAAATTACATTTAAAACAAAAACAATTTTAAAAATTTAAAAAAATGTACCTTTGAGAAGTAATATTATTTAGGCCAAAGTTCAGTTTTATTGAATTAATGAAAATTCAAAATAACTAAGAGTTTTTTTATGTTGAAAAATATTATTATTTATATCCAATCAGTTTTTAGCAGAACGTATCAGTAGTGATTTCAAGGCCGCTACACAGGTGCCGCCGTGGCTGATAGGTAGCAATGTTGGCCTAGTAGTACGGAGGTTGTCGGTTCGATTCCGGCCTTAAATCCTGGGTGTTTTCTGCAGACAAGCTAATCGCTTTTGCGGGTTGTGTTTGTTTAAAAAAAAAAAAAAAAAACATCACGATGAATCACCCGTTATAAATAATATGCTTTGTAGTACATATTTTTCAAAGCAGAAATATTCCGAAAGTGTTGGAAATATTAGAGATATTTTGAAAACACCTTCCAGAAGTGTTATGCAGACCTTTAAGGTTCGTTAGACAATTATTATTGATTAAGGAAAAAAAAAACAGCTGTACCGGATCTTATATACCCTTCACCAATGCATAAATATGTGGTAATACAGGATTTCCCTTTTTATATAAGTATGCACATACGAGTATATCTATATACATACATACATATGTACTATACGTACCCTGCAGGAAATGTCAATAGTGAAACTATACTGATTCACTACTGACATTATCACCAGTACTAGTGACTTATCATACCCCAGACAATGCTATTAGGTAGGTAGTTAGGTAGGTAGGTAGCTAGGTAGTTCTTTTGGGACCAAATCTAGACATTAGAACCAGTGATTCACTACTTCATTTTAGAAATTATAGTCTACACTTTTGGTGCTTTTCTAAAGCAGATGTCGATAATGAAAATTCATATTTTGTTTCCTTAACCGACATATTATCTGCCATCTTTCGCCGCCACAAATTTGTTTGTCATCAAGGTCAAATTTAAAAATGTTGACGCTCTATTGACAATGTCGCCTAATAGTCACCAATATTGTATACAAAAGTGGTGACTTAGAGACACTTGCACCCATGATTCCTTCAGAATACTTACATGTAATTATAATGAATTACATATGTACATACATTTGGATGAATACATATTAACAAAAAATACAGATTGTTTAAAATATTTTACAATTTTCCATCCATGAGTGAACAAAAAGTGGGTTTGTACGAAAAAATACATAAATTTATTATTAAGTTAATATAGACATAACACTTAAAAGCCTCAGTAGCACCATATTCAACACTAGGGCACCGTCATGTTTTTATAAATTTATTTCTGAAAGGGTTATATACATACATATATACCTTCATATATTTGTATATATAATTCAAAACTTCTATTTTATTTTTGCTGATTTTCAATACGAAGCATTTTAAGAAAAATCCCTACATTTCAGTACAAGACTCAAGTCTCTAGCTCTTCTAGTGTCTTCGGAAAATCGATTTCACATACTGACAGACGGACAGACGGACATGGCTAATTCAACTTCGCTATCAATAAGGATTCAGAATATATATTCTACATGGACCTCATATAAATATTGTGGAAATTACACACGTAGTGAAAAACCTACAAATACACTTACCATTTTTGGTGAAGGGTATACAAAAAACAGTTTATTAAGGAGATGCTCACATGTTTTTTATGGAAAGCCTCATCAAATACAGTACATACATTTGTTGTGTTGTGTAGATATTTTGTTCAATGTTTATTGTTAATGATGATGAGAGGAGCATTAGACTTTAGAATACTTTACTTACAATATGTATGAGTAAAAAATATAATTTTTTATTTTGTTTATTTTTTATGGTTTTTTTCGCAGTTAATGCAAATATTAAAATTTTTTGTATTTAGTTTGCTGGTGACCGTGGCCCTTGACAGTTGTCTATTTCATTTCACATGAGCATTTCGTTATCGTCTATTTTACGTAAAATCGTAAACAGATTTTCAAATGCTTCTTTTCGGCAAAGCATTTTGGAATTAAAATTAAAGAGAGGCGTTTGATTTGAAAAATATTTGATTTTGCATAGACACACGGTTTGTTGTTTATTTCGGTATTGTTGAGTTCACGTGCCGCCAAAAATCTGTTGGTGTAAATTTCTTTTTTTTTTTTTTTCATTTTCTTTAAAAAGCATTTATTTGCTTTTCAAATAAAAAAAAAATAAAAGTTTAAAGAAATTAAAATTAGAAAAATAAACATACACACATACGAGTTCATATAATAAAAGTTTATAACCATGGGTTGTGCTACCAAAACAATCAAATGTACTCTATTCATATTCAACACACTATGGGCCGTAAGTGCATTAATAATAAATTTTAATGATTAAGTTTTCAAATAAACAGATCAACTGCAATACAAATTAATTGAAATTCATAAATGAAAGTGATTAATAAATTTAAATTATTTAAGTTGTTACTTAGTTAATTATGATTATGATGAAAAAGATTTTAATCTGATTTAAAAATGTTAATTTTCTAGGGTTTCCTTTGGTTGTATGCTTTAACAAACTTTGGATTATAAATTGAAAACAATAACTGGAAAATGCTGTAAATAGAAAAGTATTAGATATCAAATTCTTCAACACTGACAAGCCATAACACACAAACAGAATGTAAATATAATTAGTTCAAATATGTCTGTCTTTCTGTCTGTCAGTCTGTCAGTCTGCCTTTGCCTGCCCTTCTACGAAATAATAGTGTTTTTACTTGTTGCTGTTGTTATTGCTTTTCTAGCAATTTTGCTTGCGCTACCTTGGCAGATGATATCATCTTCTTTAAAGCTATTCCAAACCGTATGTGGCTTAGACGCTACCATAGAGTAGCCAACATGTACTCGCAGTACGATTGCCTTTTTTTATTTTTTTATTTCTATTCTGGATGATGTGCGTGTTTATGCACAACTTTTTTTATTCTTGTGGTTGGTTTTTCTTTGGACAGACACATTCACTCGGTTGCGTGAATGTTAAGTAAAAACTTCATTTACAAATTACATTAAAATACGAGGGTTATGAGTAAAATTAAATGGCTCAGTAGTGAATATTATTATTAGTTTGTTGTTAAAAAAAATTTGATTCTATTCTTCTATTCTTCATTAACAATAGGAAAAGGGTATATTTTTAAAGAAGCGGAAATTTATTTAAAAAAAAATAGGCGTTTATTGCTCTCAATTGGATGGATGACGGACGATGTTGGACATGGATTCATGCATCCAATCTAAAGATGGTATTTTTTGCCTTAAATCAAGCCGCATCATATTTTAAATTGATCTTTTCTTGGGATTAAATCCGTATTTTAACCAAAACCGAACTTTTAACATCGTTTTGGCACTTATTTTTTTCTGTGTACCTGTTTTTGCTGAAAGTTTGTGTCAAGAATAACTGTAACGTGAAATTTGCAACATAATGTTTAAATTAAAAATATATACCGTATTTTAACGCATAAAACAACTAACAGCCGTTGAAGGTAGTAAGAATGCAACTCGGCTTTTCTGGAAGGAGAAAAAAGGACAATTCCTTTAGCAATCATTCAGAGAGTGGGCTTCATGACAGGCTAAGAAATATACAGTTTTTACTGCTCCAAAGCAACAAATATCTGCTGAAGAGTATTTGGGGGTAATAAAATTCCGATATATATTTGATTGGTTTCTGATTTTCTTTGAATTATTAATATTTATGCATAAACGATTGATAAAAAAAAATGTACACAATAAAAACGAGTTTTCCATACAAAATTCGAACATTATGGCCAAAATATCTTTAATAAGAGGGCGTTAATACTTATGGTGTTTTCTTTTCTACACAAAAAATGGCACCTTATTGAAAGGTACATAAATAAAATGTCTTGCCATCCTTGTAATAATGCAGCTTGTTATTTTACTAGAACTGAACACAACTTATGAAAAAGTGGAACGAACTGTTTTTAACAGCTGACAGCTAAGTTTAACAGGGCACGATCAACACTGTCGATTTTTACGGGGCAAAAAGTGCAATTGTTTCCGCCATTAGTGAGGGCGATTTTTTTAGTATCAAACACACCTCCCCTTTAGAGAACAAAACATTTTAAAAAAAACGAACACCAAAGAACATTTTCTGCATGGACATGTACCATTTTTTTGTAGAAAAGAAAACACCATTAATTTTTTTAAGTTGAAGGAAATAGTGCTTTTTTTCTTTTTTAAGAACCAATAGCAGCAGCAAATAGTAAAGGAATCATAAGTACTTTTAACAACTAACTGACCGCTAATTAATAATAAAGGGTGTATTTTATAGAGTGACACAAGTTTAAATCATAATAAAACAAGGAAATATATTTTTAATATCATTGAAATGGGCTTTAATGGAAAGAAAATTTTATGAAATTAATGTTTAAATATGATTCCTGACATGTGGTCGCCACGGCTAGCGCGTAGAAGGCGCAATCTAGAACACTAATTTTCAACAACTTTTCGCAGCATTTGCGGCCGTATTTCGCCGATAATTCTTCGAATTTCCAGGTGTTTAATCGTTTGTGGTTTATCGACGTAGACAAGTGATTTAACATAACCCCAAAGAAAAAAATCTAATAGGGTTAAATCACACGATCTTGGTGGCCAATTAATTGGGCCATTACGTGAAATTATTTTTTCATCAAAAGTTTCTTTGAGTAAATCAATTGTAGCGCCTGCTGTGTTCCATGTGGCTCCGTCCTGTTGGCACCATATTTCAGCAAGATTAATGCCACTTAAGTGAGGTACGAAAAAATTTCGAATCATGTTCATATACCGTTCACCATTGACAGTAATATTCTGACCATCATCGTTTTTGAAAACATATGGGCCAATGACTTCACCAGCCCATAAAGAGTATCAAACAGTAATTTTCTGGATGTAATGGTGTTTCGACAAAAGCTTGTGGATTCTCCTCACTCCAAATGTGACAATTCTGCTTATTAACGAACCCATTCAACCAGAAATGGGCTTAATCGAAAAATAAAATGTACGCCATAAAATGGAAGTAGTGCACGATCAGTTTGACAAATAGAACAATTTATTGGATTAACTATTTCAACAATTTGCACGCGTTGCTCTGGTGTAAGTCGTTTCATTTCAAAGCAAATTAAACAAAAATCAGTTATCAGCTGTTAAATGGGTGCTCAAATAAAGCAGTGATGCCAACTCAAAGCTGTGACACTCTTAAAAAACACGCTATATATTTTTTTTTATAATTTTATTTTTTATTGAATCTTCAATTATAAATTGAAACATCAATAAGTTGTTCAAATCTTAAATCTAAAAAATACAAATAAAGTTTAATATATGTTTAATGTTATGTTTAATGTTTATTGCTAAACAAAATTTTTTAGTTTCAGCGGTTAATTTTTGTAGTTTTAAATCTCTCGTGTACGGCTGAGAAAAAGAGTATCCCTTCTTTTCAGCTGGGTGTGGCCTCTATAATGTAGAATATTGCGTGCAAGTACATTTGGGTGCAACTCAAGTTTTTTTTATATATTTTTTTAGCGTGTTTTGAATAATAATATGTATATAAAAACCAAATTTTAGAGTTGCGAAGCCCGGTACTTATCAGACAGTCTTCGTTTAATCTTCAAAATACTGTGTATACAAGCATGTGAACAGGGCTCTCACAAAATATTATTTCCTTAATTAGATTGCTTGTCCATATATTTGATTCTAACATTAAAAGCTCTGTGATCAAACCAAGCAACACTATTTCCAATATCAGCTATTAAATCACTGAAAAAGTCTAGATTTATTTCGTTTCTCCAAAACAAATTTATGTAGAACATAAAAAGATTACAACATACCAACATTCATATAGTGGGCGAAACTTTTTAAAATTTTAAAAATAAATAAAAATAATCTCTCTGCTTGATTGCTCACATTATTTTCTGGTCTCTTGCAATCTCCAAGGTCTTTGATATCAGCTAATAAATTAAAAAAAAAAAAAAAACAAAAATTTGTCTATTTTGAAAAGCATCAAAAAAGTTTTGCTAACATGTTTAATATGGAAATAAAAACAGCAACAAGAAACGGAACAAAATTTTAATTTATTATAATAAATATCATGGGAAATGGTGTACAATAATTAAAATATTGAACATACAGATTAAAATAACATTTTGTTATGCATCTAAGTAACTTTTCATTTGATTGAATGTAAATATGGGTGGATGATAAATTCTATTCTATTATGAAATCACAGCTGAGCTAATAATTCAATTTAAAATGGCAAAAAGTAATAAATTTTTAATGATAAAACTGATAAATTAATTGAAACAACATGACCATATGAGAATATTGGTTTTCCATAAATGAAATAATCTTGCGGATTCAATAAAACATTTCAAAAACTCTCTGATAATTTTCAATGGTTTATAATAAAATTAGCGGCAATGTAGATTAGAGCAGAAATTTCAATGCTGTTAAATTAATTCATACAATCATCAGATGACATAATGCAACTGCGTTGGTGGGTGTTACTACAACATAATAATTTTAGCTTATAAATTAGACTAATAAAATGAGAGAGAGTGTGTAATATTAAAAATATTTTTAAAAAGATGTACGACAAATGTCCTGTAGAACAGAAAAAAAAAGATTGTGCTACAAGGGATTTACTAGTGTGTTCTACGAGTATATTCGTTAAGAGACAGGAAATCAAATGAAAATAGTTATAACGCAACTGTTAAGATCTGGTACGATTTCGAACACTTCCCAACAAGCAGTCCAGTAATTTTTATATGAGGATATCCTACAACGGAATTAATTGGTACTTTTTTTTACGGATTTTTCGACATGTCCTTGAGGTTTCTAAAATAAATTTAATCGAAAATTTCTTCTTAAACAAGAGTAAAAGTTTTCTAATCTGATGCGATGAAAACGTACTGTATCCACATTTATTTCTTATCTTCTTTAAAATTTTTGTTGGTATATCAAATATTTACACAAGGTAAACCGGTATATTTCATCTTAACTCGAGAACAGTGTTTCTGTTATATTTCTAGTACCAGTACGAAGAGTACTTCTTAGCAAAACCAACCCTTATTGTGAAATTTAAATAAAATAGAAATTTTTATAGTTTAGCTAATATAGATACATATTTCACATTTCGTTGGTAGCTAAATGCCAACTCATTAGTAGATCTTTAAATTCATGTTTGAAAAGTTTGAAAACTCATCTACGATTAGGGGAATTTTATTTTGGCGTGAAATTAATCACGGGGATGTGTTTCACGATTGCAATAATGTGGAATGTGAAAAAATTGCATGTGGAAAATTATTCACGATGGGGGTGATTATATTTATTATTATGAAATTATTTATTTTTAAAATGAAATCCTTAATTGAACTCAAAACTTTGAATCAATGATTTTTCGAAACATTAATATTAAAAATATTTTTGATAAAACTTGCAAATGACTCAACAGAATTAATTAATGTTAAAGGATATTTAACTACTTGATTGCAGCTGTTAGAATTTACCGTGAGGTCTGAGCGGACAACAACTCTGATGATGAGATTGTGTTTAGTCTCATAGAAACATTCAGCCCTATCGTGAACAACAAGTGGAATTTTTGTTCCCATGCAATATTTATTCCCCCGAAGTGAAAAATGCTTTCATGAATCTCACGTGAAAAATTATTGCCGCTATCAATTATCAGTTAATGTAAAAAAAGAAAGAAGATTAAAAAAAAAAAAATTAAAGAAATTTTTGTTCAAAAATATAAAAGGGCAATATCTAGGCCCACGGTAGTGCGCCAGGCCCAGTTCGGCCAACCAGTGTGTCTATTTACACGAAACTATTCGAGCTGTTTTTACCCCCTCCATAACTTTGCTCCTCTCGATCATAATATAATGAAACTTGAAACATAAGTTCTCCCCACAGAGGTGACTTCACAGGTTAAATTTGAAAGTTCTACCGTAGAAGCTTCCCGAGATATTAAGGTGTGAAAAGTCCATATTTTAGTACAGATTCACTCACTCACTCACTCACTTACTGACTCATCAATATTATTGGGCACTTCCAGTATAGCTAGAGAGCTGAAACTCGGTACATAGGTAGGTCTTGGTGTGAAATTAACCCACCCGGGGGGACTAGGGTGCCCCTTCTTTGTATGGGGCACTTCCAGTAGAGCTAGAAAGCTGAAACTTCGTACACAGGTAGGTCCTGATGACAAATTAACAAAAATAATTTTTAAACGGGCACTTTTCATCTGGAACGACTATGGTGCCCCTTCTTTGTATAGGGCACTTCCAGTATAGGCTAGAAAGCCTGTAAGCTTGGCAAAATTTTATTGGCTTTCTCATATGTGAAAGAATTCTTGGGAAAATATTGCCAAGCTTATAGGTTGCCTAGAAATGAAATGGAATTGTACCCATCAAGAACTTGGTCCTTATTTTGATATCAGTACTTTTTACGGCCGAAATATTTTGGATATGAACTTGACCTTATTTTCACATTTATGTTTTTTTGTAATATATTTTTATGTTGTAAAATACTTCGGCTGCTTTTTGGAAAGCCAACAAAACGAAAGAATTACAGCAAATTAAAGCTTTACAAATCCGCCGATAATCGACTTGTTGTTTTGCATTTTGTTGAGTAATACTTCAGTTTGTGCCTTATTATCAGATCTTTTCATTAAAATAAACTTTTTTAGCTTTAATATTCGAATTATAAGAAGAAATACGTACATGTTCTGTTAAGTTCCCCAATCAAAAATAAAGTGAAAATATCAAAGAGAGAATTGAAAAAATTCTGAGGGAAAATATTATTCACGATAAGGGGAATTTTTTCAGTGAACATTTTTTCACGTTGTTATTCTGAACTGAATAAACTTTTTTCATGGGAGTTTTTCGTGATTGCAAATACGTGAAAAGTGAAAAAATTACGAGGGAAACATTATTCACGATAGGAGTGAATATTAGTTTAACCTTCCGTACAGTCAAACATTTTTCTTTGTCTATTCAAACTTTACATGCTTCTGGAGTTATCTTTCAAATAATTTAATTAAAACTTAATTTTTTACAAACTTAAGTATGATTAATCAATATTTTTATCTGTTTATATTATTTAAACATAAGCATATTTTTCATTTGTTTTCTTAATTTTTTTTTTAGATATTGGGAATTCTCTTACTGCTTTTAGCTGGGTTCGGTTGGGATGCAATGCCTCAAAATTATGCTCTCGGCATCATAGCATTGGGATGTGTCATACTTTTGACATTTTTATTCGGATGTTTCGGAGCCATACGTGAATCAGCGCGTAGTTTATGGACCGTAAGTTTTAATTTTGTTCAATGTCTGTATGTATTAAAGGCCGTGCCGCACTATCCTACACAGTCGCGCGATATGCCAAATATGACATGTGTGCTAAAAATGTATTGTAGTGTGAACTAAAAATGCAACTGTGTGACAGATGTTTTGGCAAGCCGTTCGATTTGTAAAATTTTATGAAAATTTTCATAAAATGATAGTTTTCATGCGATCAGAGGAGTATTTATTGTCAACCAGATGTTTTAGCATCATATTTGTATGATAGTGTTGCACCTACAACACCATTTTGAAACGATTTTTTAAAGTCGGTCAGATTTTTGCAAGATTTTCCTGTGAATGAATCGTACGATTGTGTAGGATAGTGAAGCACGGCCTCAAATGATTAGAATATGATTGTATGTATAGTGTACACATTATGTTTCTCTTTTTATACAAATTCGACAAATAGTATGCCGTCATGTTGCTGATACTTTTAGTACTTACAATAGTATTTATTTGCTATAATACGAGAGATGTGTTTAAAAAGTACGCTCTTAAAGAAATAGATGATTTGTGGGATCAGGAGATAATAAGTCATGGAGCCATGGATAATAAACAAATTATTGTAAGTTCGCTAAAAAGGATAAATTTTTTGCTTTTATTTTACATAAAATTTAATTTTTCATTTCAGTACGAATGTTGTGGTCGCACTTCATTTACGGACTATGATCGTATTAGTCGCCAAATACCTGCCAGTTGCTGTAAGGATGGCAACTGTATAAATCCCAGGAATGTTTATGTGATTGGTTGTTTGACCAAAGTCGAAGAGGCATTCTCCAATGAATCTCTAACTACCGAAATAGCCGAATGGTGTTTATTAGGCTTGAACGTAAATATATCTCGCTGCTGTTTGCTTTTATTTGTGACTTTTGCAATTCTCAATTGGTTTATTTTACGTTTCTTAATTTTTTGCAGATTATCGTACTGATATTTTCAATTGCATTAGCCGTTCACTACAGCAACCAAAGACGTCGTTATAATTATTGATGAGATTATTTACTTGTTATTGTATATTTGTTCATTATTGTATTTTAATTATATATTTATTATTTCTGTTGTTGTGAAATCTTTTAACTGATTTTTTTATATAAAATATTTAAGCAATACAAAACAAAGGAAAAAAAGTAGCTAGCCACTCACTTACCCTTTAATTAATAAATCAAAGTCATGTTGTGTACCTAAAAATAAATAAGTAAATTTTGTTTAGAGTAGCACTAAAATTTATTTCTTTTAATGAGAGCTTATATACATAAACATACGAACAAATTTCTAATCCCTCTAAGCATTTAAATTTATGAATACAGATATCTCGTCTTGGTCTCTTCAAGATTATAGCAGAAGGTATTTAAAAATCATTTCATACAAAATACACTGTATAATGAATGATAATACATCAAAATTATTCAACAGAGAGAATGAGGAAAATTTAATTTCAATAAATTAATTTACAGGTTTTTACACCCAAACTATCATAACTGGAAAATTTCTTAACTAATTTTTAAAAACTAAAATTTGTTTCAAATATAAAAATATGACCTTTCAAATTAAAATTAATTTGTGGAAATTCATTTTTAAACAATAAAGCTATGACAGTTCAGAGTCTAAAATATCTAAGAAAAGAGCTTCTTCGCTACATTTGTGGTTACAACATCTTCTTACGAAATGATTACTGATCATTCAAAGGTTATCTTTTTCTCTAAACAGAATTGAAACATGAAAATGCCAGAATGATATTGTTTTTTAAATTTTGTATCACAGTGTTGTTACTCCGATATAAATATTTGACTGCCTTCTGGATGCATGACAATAAAGATGCTCGTATTAACTTGTCAACAGAATCCTTTTTTAGACTGGTACACCTTACAGTGTCGAAACTGCATACTAGCGGGCCAATAATCAATTTCATTACTTATAAACTTTACGCGGTAAAACATTTTGTTAAATGATTGAGCTGAAACTATGTAATTGAAAATGTATTTTTTTTAAACGGGTTTGTTTTTGGCCATGATATAAAAATGCTAAATTTGGACAATTTTTATAGCTTAAAAAATATATGCCAAAGCAGATCAAAATTTATGATTTGCATACTTTTCTCATCAAAATATTCTTTTGATTGACCATCAAAGTGAAATAATTTCTGCAGGAAAATTTATTTCATAAATATTTTTTGTATTTATTTACTTTCCTTAAAAATAGTGCTCTAATCATTTAAAAAGCTAATTAAATGATTTGTTTGTTGTTGTTTATTTATGTGGTTGCGGTTATTGGTAGGCGTTGCTTAGAAACGATAACGAAAAACATACAACTTAACAATTTTCCGTCAACCAGATATTTTACTAAGTGACAAACAGGTTTATTAAAAGTTTTCGTAAAAGCTTTTTAAATTTCAGAGTTGTGCCGGCCGGCATACTCGTAAGTATACTAAAAATGTAAATATAAAGATTCATTACGAGGCATTTATTTTTTTGTTTACATTCCATTGTTGATAAAACGTAACAAGAAAAAAACATGTTATTTTACATGTAAATGTTATCAATGACAATATCATGAGGTGCACCTCATTATTATCATCATCATCATGATCACTATCGATAATATAAACAATAGAAGGCATTAATGAGCTAATTTGAGTCCACCAATAAATGCAGATATTAAAATTATTATTCTATATTTATATTCTATCTGATGATTAAAATAATAATTAACAGCAACAATAACTTCAAATGTAAACTAATGAATTTATAAAATTCAGAGCATCAAAAGTTTGAAATGTCTTTATGAGTTCATTTGTATGTATTTTTTCTGAGTCCAAAAGAAAGTTTTCATATTCCTACTTTAAGGTAACGCTTGGGTGGCTAAATTTTATGAAGAGACGGGTCAATCTGCACCTGTAATGATGACAACAAGCTCGTGTTAAATTCGCCACTCAAATACATGTAATATAGATTGCAGTGTGGCTAGAGGTGGTGCCAAAGTAGCTACCGAAACTACAAGTAAGGAGCTAGTGCCTTATACCACTAAGAGTGACCAAAATGCATGGAAATAACACAATACTGACATTGAATTGGTTTCTGTTTGTTTTGTGTACGCGTTGAAATAATTAAATAAATTTTTATTTTAATAATTTGTGTAAATCAAAAAAGTATTTCTGCAGACACAATATAAAAATGTCAATGTCGTTCATAAGCCTTTTTTATAAAAGTTCATATTGTTTAATAAACATTTTTCAACTATTTTTATGAAACAACTTAAGTTTGTTTTGATATTTATATGAAAAATCTTTGGTTAAACTATTGTTATTATTTAACTAAAAGACTTTAAGCTTAGGCTTTAATAACTAAGAACTTAATCATGATCTTTCTGTTTTAAATCATGAAAAAAGTTAGTCATATAAAAATGCTTAAATTTGAGTGTCTTTATTAAAAATATACTTCGCATACCGAGAATCGAACCCGGGCCTTCTGTATGAAAGCCAGATATCCTAGCCACTAGACCATATGGGATACAATAACAAAGAACTTTTGAGATTAACAATTTTCATCACAGTGGCATGCGAGTATAATGATATGTTTTGCTATTAAAAATTACATACA
The DNA here is from genome assembly GCA_947311025.1 of Lypha dubia. Taxonomy (NCBI): domain Eukaryota; kingdom Metazoa; phylum Arthropoda; class Insecta; order Diptera; family Tachinidae; genus Lypha; species Lypha dubia. The sequence goes on from OX371264.1 coordinate 58,175,513, forward strand.
GCCCAATTACGAATAATAATTCCGTGGGAATTTTTTCCCTTTTCCCATTACTCCTATTATGAATATAAATTCCGCATGAGATTTTTCACTTTTTATTTACATATAAAAATTTATAATTGGGGAAATTTTTCACTTTTTATTTACATATAAAAATTGATAATTGGGGAAATTTTTTCTGGAGAAAAATATTTTCCGTGGGAGAGAAATTCCTAGGGAATATTCGTAATTGGGCTCATATACATAAATAGTAGAATATCTTTTCACATGAATAGTTAAAAAAATATATAAATATATATAAAAAACTTCCCATACCGGGAATCGAACCCGGGCCTTCTGGGTGAAAGCCAGATATCCTAGCCACTAGACCATATGGGATATAAGAAATGTTCTGAAAACGTCTTCATTTCATCTTCAAGTAAAACATTTCTCTAAATATTTAGGCCCTAATCTTGTAAAACGCATCACCGAAGGGACTTTTATATGGAAAGCAAAAATATAAATTTAAATATTTAAAAATTTTGTTTATTGTTTTCATTCAATTTTTTTAAATTTTTGAAGGCAAAGCAACGCCTTAATTTCTGTGCGTTTGTTCGGTGATGATATTGTATGAAAAACAAAAACAAAATTTTTAAATATTTGAATTTTTGTTTTTGCTTTCCATAAAAAAGTCACTTGGTGATGTGATTTACAAAATTAGGGCCTTAATATCCCTTTGAAACATTGTTTAATCCAGTTTCTGAATTCTGAAGGATATTCATATCCCATTTTTTTTCATTTAATTAGTTAAAACTACTTCGTATCACATTTGTGTTACATAATTTTACCTTTCAACTCTGTTGAAGGCAATCTATTTCTTTTATACAGTGCAACCAAGGTTAACGCAACCAATAAAAATTTTAATCCTTTGCGAAAACTGAGTTTTTGCTAAAGCCGATTCAAAAATTTCTCTGCTTGTTTTCCGATTAAACAGCTTATGTATGTAAAACAAACTAAATGGTTTATTTAGAAAAACAAATGTTATCTTTTAACATAAAAATTGTGAAGTTTTTGACTGTGTTATTTTTTTGAAATTCAATTTCTCGAAGCTTTTGCAAGATCATTATGTCTTTCAAAGAGCAGCTATTCTAATTCGCCTATTTAAGACAAATGTCAAAGCTTTCAAAGCATTGTAACATTTTATTTTTGCAGGTATTGGATCAAAAACAAAATTTTCATTTACATGTGTGCCTCTTTCAAGTTTCCTTTGCTTTATTGTAAATTTAACAAATTTTGTTATTACAGGCATTTCTGCTTATTCAAGTAGAACAAGCCTTCACAAAGCATTTTCTAAACAGAGTTAATTTTAAAATCAGAACCAACACCCAGAAATTCTTCGTTATTCTTAGAATATCGGTAAATTAAAATGATTTTTTTGCGTAAACATAAAATTATATGCGTGCAAGGTTGTAGTTTTCAATTCATTTATAAAAAAACTAAAGTAAAAACCAAACCAAATAGTAAAACGAAATAATAATATAAAAATAATCCTTCCCATACCGGGAATCGAACCCGGGCCTTCTGGGTGAAAGCCAGATATCCTAGCCACTAGACCATATGGGATATACCATTTAAAGCATGTTTTAATCCAAATAGTCTAAAAATGTAGTTAATTAGTACAAAAACTAGAGGAACTGACACAAAACAAATAACTGGTCTCCAATTGGTAGAAGTGGAAGTATTTACAAGTGGAAGCATTTATATGGGGATTGCTTTTTGAGTGTCTAAATACATGTACAGACGATTGTCAGATCTTACAATATTGTCAGAAAAATGTTCAGAAAATGTCTGACAACCGTCTCAACTTACAATTTTTATCTTAGAACGTTGCCAGAAAAAGCATTGTCATTGCATTGTAAGACAATAATATTGTCAGACATCTGACAATCGTGAGAACACTCTACTTTGTCATTGGCAGCTAATTGTCAGACATTGTAAGCTCTTTTTTATTGGCAGATGTGTTTAAATTAATGCATCTGACTATAACACTATTGTCAGATAATTTTTCTATTGGCAACGCTGTCCATAAATACAATTAATAATGTAAAGCTTTGACAGTTTAACAACGCATCTGCCAATTTTTGCAACACTTTAATCTGACAACTGTGTGAACTGACAATTTTCGTTGGTAGATATATTTATTGTCTGACAATTGTCTGACAATGAAATTGTAAGGTTTTCTTACAATCGTCTGAACTGATAATTAACCTTTTGGTAACAATTTTTCATTGTTAGCACGTTGTCAGCATATTGCCATATCTAACAATATTGTAAGATCTGGCAATCGTCTGTACATAGCCTAACTTATTATTCTTTTTCTTAACTTTAGCAGAAAATATTTGGAATGATCTGAAATTTCACTTAAAAGTGTATTGAATTTATATGCGGTGTATTTGACGGGAGTCGTACTGATGTCCTTCATAATTGCAGGTCATCATACACTCAAACATTGAACTATTCCGAGTACTAGACGTAAGCTAAAATAAATTTCGGGTCTTTACAAAAATAGCACACGAAGAGGGTTAATTGGTGAAGCGTATGCGTTTGAAATCCAAAATCGACGTAAACAAAATTGCCTAAATGATAGCAAAAAAATCTTAAATCATGGATGAGGTGTCTCGAGAGCAACTAATCGCATTAGTGGTGGTATAACTAAATGGAAAAGTAATGGCATTCTGATCAACTTTGTCAACAAATTTTATTTTCATACTTTACAATGATTTGTACGAAATTAATTAGTTAATTCTTTGAAGAAGAAACTAGTTGATAGATTTTTAATATTAACGCAAGTTAGTGACGAATGTATGTATACTCGTATTTTGGCCGAAAATTCTTTATTCGTGTATGTTAAAGCAATATGTAAGACTAAATTTATTGGTTTTGCTTTATAACCGCCTATGTCTTTAGCTAGCATTTTCAGTAAAATTTTCGAAAATTTTTTAAATATTTCAAGTAAATACCTTACCCTCGAATTTTCTGAATTGTTAAGCAAATTTTCCCATTTAAATATAAATTTAAAATAAAATTAACAATTTATAATTATTTGATATGAAATGCCAGCTTAATCACTGGGCACTTCTTGTAAATTGACCCAAACCTGTTTTTTCAAGTTAAGCTCGACAGTTCGTATAATTCTCGAGATCATGTGTTACTAACAAACACACAAACAATTTCATATATGATGCAAAAGGTTTTCCAATAAGAGTGATAAGATTTCTCTTAAAAAAAAACACACTTATTGTTAAGGAAATTTAAGAGTTTCTCATTTAATGTGAAGTACAATCGATACAGTTAAGTTCTAAATTAAACGTCATTCAAATGGCCTCCACGACTTCTTCTGCAGGAACGAAAAAAAAACCTTACAATTTTCCAAAACTTTTTTCACTAAATCAAGTCGTGTGTCATGAATTGCAAGTTCAATATTGACTTGTAAAGCTTGCAGAGGGTCTGGTTTATTTCGAAAGACCAATAACTTCAAATAACCCCACAAGAAATAGTCTAATGGTGTTAAATCACAACTTCTTGGAGGCCATTCAATATCACATTTTCTTGAAATAATCGAATATCCAAACTTTTTTCGCAATAATTCAAGTTGTTGTATTGGCAGTGTGGCAAAATCGGCAAATTCACGACATTTACGTTGGTCCAAAGGCTTCAGTTCATGAGTGAGAAAAATTTTATACGGATGCAAACCCAAATCCATTTTAAAAATCCGCCAGGTTGTGGTTTGACACAGTACCAATTGTTGAGAACGACTTGGAATCGACAAATTGCGGTCTTCAACAACACTTACCTGAACGGCAGCAATATTTGCATTACTTCGAACGGTTCTCTGTCTTATTGGCACTTGAACATCATGTAAAGAAAATGTGAGCTCGAAGTTTTCAACAATTAGACGAATAGCGAGCACACTTGGACGATTATTACGACCATAAAATGGCAAAAGCGCACGAAAAGTTGCAATTGGAGAACGATTATTTTGATAATAAAACTGAATAATTTGTAAACGTTGTTCTTGCGTATTTCTCTCCATGATGAATTTGTAAACACAACTGAATACAGTGAAAAACAAATGACAGATCATGACACATTACAAATGGCCGACACGTCACTTAAAAATCATATCATCCCTATTGGAAAACCTTATACAAACATACTAATGTATGTATATGTATGCATTTACAAACATGTTTGAACTGTTCATATACTTTTTTAACTTGTTTATTTGAACGAATCAGCGTCATGAACGATGTGAATTTCGTTAGCGTCTTTGCACCTTTTTATCCTCTTTTTTTTGTTAGTTTTATTTTTCTATATAATTTCGTTGTATTTTTTCAATTCGCACATTGAAACAAATTATTTAAATGATTTCCTACTCTAAATCTGTAAATTTTCTTATAATTTCAGACTCCAGCGTCTGTTCTCTTCTTGGGTATTGGCACTAAGCCACTGTATGGCTCCTATTCTATTAAAATAAATTTTACTTTTAAGTTGGCTCCATAGAAAATAAAAGCGGATTTGCTGAATCGCGCTATAAAATTTCACGCACTCGTGCAATAGATTGTAGAGATGTTTGAGATGTGCATCCATCTAGTTGGGAACTGAACTCTACATCGTCAGTGATCGTTTTTATATCGATTCGAACTACACGAAATATGCCCCAATGCAGAAGAGAACGCAGCCCCTTGTTGTCAAAAATGCTGAACCAATCTGTCCATGAAACTAATTTCGGGAAGATTTTGGTTTCTGGCTGGCATCATTCTGTCTTTTAAAATAAAAGTGAACCACTTTGGTTCTTTTTTCTGTACTGAATCTTTTCAACATAAATTTCGAAAGAGTTTTAAAGTTATTTCTGAAAAAAAATAGACATAAACAAATATTCATTCGCTTGTTAAATCCTGCGGTAACTTAATCGCAGTCCTGTTTTATAGTTATCTGCATCACTGCAAAGTATTTTTTTACTTTTGTTTCTTTGAAAACCATAAAGAAATTAATCAAGTTGATTTTTAATTACAAATTTGAAAATATTGTTGTTCCAATTTTTAATTTAATCTTATTTTATATTTATTTTATGTGATAGAAATCAGCTAATCACGAAATTTATAATGTAGTGTGTAGCAGTTAATAATTCTCGTATTAAAATTTCCGAAAACAAAATTTGTAAATAAAAAAATTGCGAGTTGTGAATATTGAAAATTAAATTATTTGCTGATGTTTCTCCTCTTCCTTTAAATATTAATTATGTGTACTTCTTTCAAAAAAAGTTACACAAAAAGTTACAAAATACTGCAATAAATAATTAAATTTTTTTTATAGATTTTAAATTATTGATTCGTAACGAAATGGATCCTAGTGAGCTCTGGGCCCGAATCGTTACTTTCGTGAACATACAACTCGCCACGTAATAATTGAAGAATTTATTAGGCTATTACGTGACCTTATTGTTGTTTTAAATAAATTACTTCTAGACAGGCTTCCAAGGTCATGGCGAGTTGTACGTTCACGGATGTAACGATTCGGGCCCAGAGCTCACTAGGATCCATTTCGTTACGAATCAATAATTTAAAATCTATAAAAAACTTACATAAGCGGTTCTGTAGCAAAACCAGGAGAATTATGTAGTAAATGTTAAATAAAAAATTTTTCTAGTTGCGTCTCGCATTTTTCCATACCATGTTCCTCTATTAACGTCTTGTCTTAGTTATTTTATGTTTGTGTATGTGGGTACAATGTGACGTCATCATTATTTTGTTCAATTCATTTCAGGTTTTGTTGTTGTGGTTGTTGTTGTCTTTATTTCGTCTGCTTTTTGTTTTGTCTGAGCTCATCACGACAAACTTTTGTTTTCAGTTTCCTATTGAACACGAAACGTGAAAGTTTAAAAATTCGAATTTTAATTTATTCTAACTAACGGTTTTTTTTTTGCTAGCCAAGAACTACTTGAGAAAAAATAAAATTGCAAATTGTTTTTATCGAAAATATTTAAAAAAAAAACTAAAAAAAACGCCTAAAGATTTTGAATTATTTTAAAAAATCTAAAAAAAAAAAATATTTTTAAATAAAAAATCACGGCAAACAAAAAAACTGTAGCCAAAATGGGTTGTGCAACCACCACCGTCAAAATTGCTTCCATTATTTTTAATATTTCACTGGCGGTGAGTTTATTTCCGAATATTCCTTAAGACAGATGATTTGAAATACAATTTAAGAACTTTTTCTATCAATATTTTTTTTCTTCTTTTAGTCAGTCGCTGATTAGTCATATTAAAATAATTTATTGTTTTTTGTTTCTGAAAATCATATTGAATTTTTATATTTTTTTTTTTTTTGTAATTTATGTGACATTGAGCATGATGTCATTTGACAACGTGAAAAATAGCATAAAAATTAAATTAAATACACAATTCAAGTGCAAAGAAATAAGACCTTTTTTTTAATTTCAAATTCAATTTAATGTACAAAGTTTGTTGATTCTATTAATTAATAATAATTAAGTTTTGTTTTTATTTGTTCCACGCTTTAGTTTTGAACTTGAATTTGTTGAAATTTACAAACAAACAAGATGGTCTTTGTTTTTTTTACAAAATATCACAACACATGTAAATCATGATGTTCCTTTTTGGCGGGAGAATAAAACAAAAATTTATGCCAATAAATTTGTTGATTAATTTTCAGAATACATATATTGATTTCTTGGTTTAATTCGATTTTAAATTGTTGAATAAATTTATGCGTATTTACCAACAATAGAATGTAAATAAAATAAACAAACAAAAAAAAAAACAACAACAACAAATATTATAAATTATGTCACTATACCATATTGTATTCATATTTGGTTTTTAGACTAAATTACAGTAATGACGTCATAATTTCGAACATACGACTACACATACACGTTACTTAGTGACAAACTGCGTGTTTAAATTCTCCTACTAACGTCTGGCCTCCTTTTAATTAAAATAGTTTTTTAGTCATATTTCTGTTCATCATGACGACGATTTCAGGTATATTAAAAAAAATATTAAGTTGAAATATTAGGAATTTATTAAAAATAAGATTTTCAATATATGCAGAATTTAAATTTGTGGTTGCCAGAAAAGCACTAAATAAAAGGTTTTCCAATAGGAATGATATGATTTTGAAGTGACGTTTCGGCCATTTGTACTATGTCATGATACGTCATTTGTTTTTCATTGTATTCAGTAGTGTTTACAATTTTATCTTGAAGAGATATACGCAAGAACAATGTTTACAAATTATTCAGTTTTATTATCAAAATAATCGTTCTCCAATTGCAACTTTTCGTGCGCTTTTGCCATTTTATGGTCGTAATAATCGTCCAAGTATGCTCGCTATTCGTCGAATTGTTGAAAACTTCGAGCTCACATTTTCTTTACATGATGTTCAAGTGCCAATAAGACAGAGAACCGTTCGAAGTAATGCAAATATTGCTGCCGTTCAGGTAAGTGTTGTTGAAGACCGCAATTTGTCGATTCCAAGACGTTCTCAACAATTGGGGCTGTGTCAAACCACAACCTGGCGGATTTTGAGAAGGGATTTGGGTTTGCATCCGTATAAAATTGTTCACACTCAAGAAATGAAGCCATTGGACCACCGTAAACGTCGTAAATTTGCTGATTTTTCCGCACAGCAAATGCAACAATTAAATTATTGCAAGAAAAGTTTTGAGATGCTATTATTTCAAGATATTGTGATATTGAATGGCCTTCAAGAAGTTGTGATTTAACGTCATAAGACTATTTCTTGTAGTGTTATTTGATGTCACTAGTCTTTCGAAATAAACCAGACTCAATTCAAGCTTTACAAGTCAATATTGAACGTGCCATTCATAACATACGACTTGAATTAGTGGAAAAAGTGATCGAATTCGTTCCTGCAGAAGAAGTCGTGGAGACCATTTGAATGACGTTTTATTTCGAACTTAATTGTATCGATTGTATTTCACATTAAAAAAAAACTTTTGAATTTCCTCATAAGAAGTAAAATTATTTAGGCTCAAGTTCAGTTTTATTGAATTAATGAAAATTCAAAATTACTAAGAGTTTTTTTATATTGAAAAATATTATTATTTATATCCAATAAGTTTTTAGCAGAACGTATCAGTACTGATTTCAAGGCCGCTACACCTTTCATCAGCGTTCAATTGTCCATCTTTACAATTTTCGTAAAGTGGATACTAATTGAGAAGAATTTCAACTATTTAACCAAGTTTTCAACAGAAATAGAATACGAGAATTAAGTTTTAATTCATTTTTTATTCTACATATTGAAACAATTCTGGTTGTACGAAATTCCCTCATCACCGGTTGGAAATTACTAACAATCAACACAAACTCCTAGTCCGTTATCATCAAAGTATTCTACTTTGTAATTTAACGTTTTTGTTGTTTTTACTTTATATATTAGGGATATTCACATATTAATGTGACCCTTGTTATTAGGGTATGTAGCTCGTGCCCAAGTGAAATAGTTTTAATAAAATTTATGCAACAATCTATAATAAATTTTTAAATTAAGCTATTTTTTGTAGCTATTTTCGATTTTAATTTAGCGATATTTTTAGGAAAAAAGCCGACTTAAGCTTTTTTTTTTTTATTTCCACAGATATTATATTAAGTAGTTTACACGCCAATAAATATATCCATAGTAAAAGTTTTTAATAGCACACAAAATGAAAATAAATTATCTGAATATATACATAGGCGCAGCAAATATTTCTTGTCAATGACAAACAGCTGTTCACACAAAAATGTGAAAAAAAAATATACACAAAATTATTCTCTCAAAAAATATGCCGCTTTAAAAAATCACTAACAAAAAACTATATGCCATTCCAATTCTAACAAATTGTTTTGTTTTTTTGCATCAACAAATATCAACCATAAAAATTACTAAAATTCTGCTTGGAAACAAGATAAAAATATTGCTGAACGTCAAAAAAGTTATGGGTTAAAAATTGCAGCTTCCAAAAATTTTAATACAAAACTACGACGATATTATTTTTGGAAACCTTTTTCGATGTTATAAAATTGGGAGTTGCTATTCCACAATACATATGAAATTATTCAAGAAGTATGTTTTCTTACGAAGACATTCACCCTCTATCGTCAATAGCAAGTGAAATTTTTGTTCCCGTGAAATTTTTATTTCCCTCGAAGGGAAAAATGGTATCTCGTGAATCTCCCGTGAAAAATTATTACCGCTTTCAGTTCTCAGTGAATGAAAAAGGAAAGAATATTAAAAAAAGAAATCATAGAAATTTTGGTTCAAAACACGGACATATTTATTTTAAAGAAAACTTAAAAAATGAAAGCTAAATATTCAGTGTCGGAGCTTTAGTTTGGCTGCTCCGTTTGTTTATTTTGCATTCTAACTTTTGTTCTAAAATAGTTCGGTACTTTTTGGAAACCCAATAAAACGAAAAAATTCTAACAAATTTACTTTCTGCAGGCAATCCGGCCTGTTGTTTTGCATTTTGTTGAGCAATACTTCAGTTTGTGCCTTATTATCAGATCTTTTCATTAAAATAAACTTTTTAAGCTTTAATTTTCCAATTATAAGAAGAAATACGTACGTACATGTTCTGTTATGTTCCCCATCAAAAATGAAGTGAATAAATTGAAGGGAAAAGTGAAAAAAATCGAGGAAAAAAATTATTCACGATAAGGGGAATTTTTTGAAGTGAACATTTTTTCACGTTATTATCCGCGACTGAATAAAATTTTTTCATGGTCGTTGCTCACGATTGCAATTACGTGAAAAGGGGAAAAATTACGAGAGAAAATTTTTTCACGATAAGGGTGATTGTATAAAAGAAAGTTTTAGCACATCCTACCGATATAAAACAGTGGTGGAAAATTTTAATTTAAAAAGAAACATTTTCAACAAAATGGTACTTTTTTTTAAATAATTTAATAAAAAAAATTTAACATTTATTTGAGCATGTACTCAAATATTTATGTTTTATAATTTAATAATATTTAGTGGCATTTCTGTTAACACTTAAGTTTTAGCCAGGAACAAACAAATGAATAGCAAAATCTGCTATCGGAGTGGTAATTTCACAAACTTTTGGGTGACTGACATGTTGTCAATGTTGTCAACATATTAAAAATGAAGAACGAAGGAAACAAATAACTTATAGGAAAAAGTAACTAAACTGATATGACTGAAGTATTTTCAAGATGTAGTAATACTGAAAAAAGTACTAAAGTACACTGATAAAAACATGTTTGGAAAAATATTTTACGGGTTGGTTAAGTCTCTTAATTCAAGGAGAGACCACATAAATTTTTATGCCAGTTTTTAAAATAATAAAAATATATTTTTAAATTAACTTTAAAACAATAAGAACGAACATAAAATTTCCACAAATTCATTATTAATTAAAAACATATTAATTTTAATGTACATTAAATATAATTTTGTGTTTATTTAATTGTTTCCTAAAACAAAATTCAACATCGCACATTGGTAGTGATTACAAATGTATTTGCTGCTATTTACATTCTATGATTAGTGTTTGCATTCGAATTCCCTTCTGTTGTATGACGATAAAAAATTATTAGAAATCTTGTTCTCATCCATTAATCACAAATAATGTTGCGCTTCTTCTGGCGGCAAAGTTTTTCATTTATTTTGGTTCTTTATCTGGCATTTAAAAAATATCCGGTTAATATTTTATTACTTGCTTTGCAATAGCAACCACTGTGCTATACAACAATTTAAATAAAATTAAGAATTTTAACAGTTGGATGTCATTAAGAATGAATTTGTTCATTTAAAATCATGAAAACTATAAACTTATTTTATCTCTCAGTAGGTCTTTTGTTTCCAACAGATTTTTATTAAAAACGAAGATTCATCCGTATCACATAGAAAATACAGATTTCATATTTAAAGATATTTTCATGGGTGTTAAAAAGAATATTTTTTATAAACATTTTTTTACAACACCTACAAAATTCTTAAGCAACTAACAGTTTTGATTGTCATTTAGTGTTAGTAGTGGCATACAAGACAACAAGATTTGTTTGGACTTAAAAGTTACGAAAGTTTCCAAGAACTGTTTTTAATATTATATTTTGAATTATCTTGTCTTACTTGACCATGATCCAACTAGAAACTGAGATTTATGTACGCACTCGCACATGCCATGGCGGCCACATGGCAGAAATCATAGAATAGAATAGAAAAGTGGATAGATCTGGTCCAAGGACCCCCACTGCGACACCTATTGAATCTTTTGTGCCATGGATCTCTAAAATAGACCCAACCAAGCTCTGAATGACTCTCTTTATCAAAGTCAGCACAGAGCTTGGAGAACCCCGCCTAATATCAAATATCATTCGAACACAAAAAATTCAGAAAGAAAAACACGCCTTCCATTATTACATAAGACTATACATACATTCACAGAGAATGTATGCCGTTGTCTCATCCTCCTCCAGGCATAAACGGTACAAGGGTGAGCGAACTAGGTTACTTTTCTAAAGATGGTAGTTCAGTCCAAAGTGACCGGAGAGGAAACCAGTAACTAGCCGTAAGTCGTTCCTGTTGAAATTCAGGATGCCATTGTATGAGAATGGAAGAATCAATGATTTGGCCTGCCTTAAACCAGAAGAAGTCACCCAAACTTTCTTTGCGATCGATTAGAGTTGTTACAGTCGACCAATTTACGCCACAAAAGGGCTCTGGGCCTATAAGAGGAGTGGCAGAGGATCTCTTGGTCAATTCATCCACTACCTCGTTACCCGGATGACCGCTATGGCCAGGTATCCAGTAAATGGAAAATTTGTTCCGTATCAATAGCTCCCGTTCAAAGCACTCTAATACAAGCTTAGAACGGAATTGCCATGAAACTAGGGACTTAAGGGCTGCCTGACTATCGCGCCTTTAATGCCTCTGCTCAAATTAATATGAACATATTTGGTGCTTGCCTGTATTTCCGCCTGAAATACCGTGGGCCATTCACCCATGAGCTCTGAGATTTTCACGTTGGGTCCGCAGACTCCAGCGCATACTCCATCTAAAGTTTTGGATCCATCCGTATGCTAACATAAAATTCTGGAATCCACAGAGAGACCATTACCCTCCCACGTGGCCCTAAGCGGAATTGTGACATTGAATCTCCTGTTGAACCTTAGTTCACAAATTATCCTGTCGCTAGGCATCCCTAACTGCTTTCTGCAGGACAATGTATTCAGGATCGATGAATGCCCGTTGCCAACACAGTGAGCAGAGTTACCGATACCCATCCGATAAGCAGCCATTACCGCAGAGTATCTTATAAAGATTGTATACCCAATCAAGGCCTCAATGGCCAAAGTTGGACATGACCTCATTGCACCTGTTTTAAAGAAGACACGCCATTCTCTGAGCATTGCAGAGTTTGTTCTTCGCTGTAGTCTGGAGACTCTTCTTCCATCATACAATTGCGCCGTACGTAATGATTGCTCTGACAATAACTTTATAGATCCACATGACTATTTTTGGACTCATGCCCCAGGTGCACCCAGCACAACTCTTCACCGCCCAGATGGCAGAAATCATAGTTAAACATTAATTTCATAAAATTTTCTTTTCCAATAAAGCCCGTTTCATCGATATTAAAAATATATTCTCTTCTTTTATTATGATTTACGCTTGTGTCACTCTAAAAAAAACACCCTTTATTAATATTTCATGGTTATTGACATACTACGTAATGTTCCAGGGGACGGAGTCAAAAATTTGTTACGGAATAAAAATTGTTTACTTAAAGCTTTTTAAAAATTTTGTTGGGGATCTGCGAAAATAGCGTTACTGTACTCCTTCATATGCCAGTCACCGTTTCTATGAATGTATGTAGCATTTTTACATATCAAGTGTCAACTTTGGTGATTTTGTGAAACTGAAGGGGCAAAAACACGACTAATCGATGCATTTTTATTTTCTAATCTTGTCGTTCGGTATTTTAAGTGTCGTCGTGCTGTCTTACTAATTGATGGTGATTATAATTAAAGGTTCCATCAAAATGAATTATAACAATTTTGTCATTAATGTTTAATATAATTGGGTTCAGTCACTGTACTTTTTTTAAGCACATCTCTTAGCTAAACTTTCATAACGATTTGTTTTTATTGGATAAAATCAAATATAAAAAATTAATTCTCTGCGGCACCTGACTTTTTTCTACTTATTAATTTATTAATAACTTGTACTCAGTGTGTGTCTATATACAGACATTCATATAATATATATGATGTCATACATGTACATGGCTTCTGTTTACTTACATAAATTATTTAGGTCAAACGATAAAAAAGGACTCAGTAGTTACTTAGTTGTCAAAGTGTGTACATAATTTTTTATAAAAAAAATAAAACAAAATGTATAAAGAACTGGGTGCAGTTGTTTCTTTTATGTTTAACAACTCTTACAACTATAAAATGTACTTGTATGTATTTTTTAAAATTAATTTAATATATTCATAAAATATTCATTAAGAAAAGTAAAATATTTATACAAAATGTTTAAGTTATTAATTAAAGGATACTACACATACAAACATAGCTATATTTATATAATTATGTCAGTGTATTAATAAGGATATCTTGCTAGCACTAGCTTTATTCGATATAATGAAATCTTTCACCTAAAGAAATTAAATTTATGACAGTCACACTTAAAATAGAAAATTTTTAACATAAATAAATATCTTAAATTTTATTTATTTGTTGCGGGTTAGCAATATCTAGATATATAACCCGCAACAAATAAATAAAATTTAAAACATAAATACTTGAGTACATGCTCAAATAAATGTAAAATTTTATAAATAAATATCCTTTAAATCAAATGGTTCAGGTCATAATATAAAGACTGAGCACTTCATTAGCGTAACTTTGTGTCAAATTAAATCCCTAACATATGAATGACCGCTTACAATTTTTTGTTTGTTTATCTACATGCCATATATAAAATACGAGACAAACAGACAAACAGTTTTGTGTTCTCTAACATTAAAGTAGATAATTATCGCAAGGATATATATTTATTTTAAGCCTAAAATTATTAGATTATTTAATAAAATACAGTATGGGTCCGCTCCTGAGTGCTGGTCCAACAAAAAAAAAAAAAAAAAAAAAAAAAAAAACTATGTTCGAAGCAATTGCGTCGGGATTTGCTGAATCCCGAATCCCGGGATTTTCGGGATAAATCAATCCCGAAATTGTTCACAAATTTTTTTTCTTTTATATATTTTTATTCATATCTATTTATATATTATTAAAACAAATTCAACATAACTTTCCCCTAAAAGCACATAAGCAAATCCATTGTCGATGCAATTGCTCTTGCGAGAGTCAAATGAAAATATAATAGCCTTTTCCTAATCCAGCAACAAAATATACAGTTTTGCTGTTTATTGTCACCGTGTGGCCACAATATTGTTTTTATTTTATATTTTTTTCACCCTGTTAAAACTGTCAATGAAACTAAAAGAAAAAAATTTAACTTTATTGTTTTTTTGAAACGCATTTACCAATTACAAAAATATAGGACGTTAAATAATTTTATTTTGTTACTTTGTTCTCTGATGAATACTTTATAATTTTGTTATATGTTGGAATAATATAAAAAACATATGTAATTATATGTATTTAACAATGCAATATAAAATGAATTACAAAATATATATAATACTAGACTATCCCGGTGTGCTTCGCTACCTCCCCCCCCCCCCCCCCCTCGTTATAAAATAAAATTAAAAGTATTTATATATCCTATTGTGAAAATTTAATGACGATCGGTCCAGTAGTTAAAACTATATTACGATTTTTAATTTTCCTAAAAAGGGGCGTGGTTCCACCCATTTTTCTCCTGGTACGTATTCCAAATTATGCCAATACCATATGTACCAAATATCATCGACGTAGGTAAAAAAATGCCCAAAATATTGCGATTTAAATTTTTGGGTTATATGGGCGGTGCCACGCCTCTTTGTCCAATCAAAACTTCATATAGCCTATTATTCCTTCCAGAGTAACAGTAACATGCTGTGAAAATTTAGGGAAAATCGGTCCAAGGGTTTGGTTTTCCTAAAAAAGTGACGTGGTCCCACCCACTTTTCTCCTGGTACGTATTCCTAATTATGACAATACCATATGTAACAAATATCATCGACGTAGGTCAAAAAATGCCCAAAATATTGCGATTTAAATTTTTGGGTTATATGGGCGGTGCCACGCCTCTTTGTCCAATAAAAACTTCATATAGCCTATTATTCCTTCCAGAGTCACAGTAACATGCTGTGAAAATTTAGGGAAGATCGGTCCAAGGGTTGGGTTTTCCTAAAAAAGGGGCGTGGGCCCACCCAATTTTCTCCTGGTACGTATACCAAATTATACCAAAACCATGTGTACCAAATATCTTCGATGTAGGTCAAAAAATTACCAAAATATGGCGAAGTTATTTGATAATCAATTATTGTGGCGGGCAATTTGCAACGCCCTACCGCCCCCTACAAAAAAATATTCTGGACCTTTTCCATATGCAAAAAGAATTTTGAAAATTGGCTCCAAAATGGTGAAGTTATTTGATAAACAATTATTATGGCGGGCCATTTGCGACACCCTGCCCCTACGCACAATTTTCAAAAACAAAAAAATTAATGCACCTTTTCCATATGCTGAAAGAATTTTGAAAATTGATCCACAAATGGCGAAGTTATGCTCACTTTACATTATAAAATCTGTTAAAAACTACGTGGTAGGAGTAAAAGTGGGCGCAAAAGTGGGTGTGGTTGAACAAAAAGTAGCCTATAATTCATCAGAGAGTTCCAGTTAAATACTGTGAAAATTTCAGGAAGATTGGTCCAAGGTTTTGGCCTCCTATAAGGAACAAACTAACAAACAAACTAACAAATAAACAGACACACATTCGGTTTTATATATATAGATTATATTCGAATAAATGTTTTTAAGAATTTATGTTTTGAAAATATTTATATATTTGTTGTGGTTAAGTAATATTTTATTTCGGGATTCCGAAAAATTCCGGGATCCCGAAAAAATCCCGGGATCCCGGGGAATTTTTGAAATCCCGAATCCCGGGATTCGCAAATCCAGTCCCGATTGGCATTCCTATATAGAATTTTGCAAAAATTTTAAGAAAACTCGTTCAATTTCCCCAAAATCTGTAGATTCATCCATTAATATGCTGTACTTAGATGATGAAATATCTTTCCAAAGCTCAATTACGAAATGAGAAGCTAAAACGGTATTTTTTATTGTTCCAGTACATTTTGTTCTATGAATACGAATTCAGCCAGTTCCATCAAAATTCTTTTTTCACAAGTCACTGAGATGGTCAATTGAAGTATTCGACGTACACAGAAAAAAATAAAAATTGATTTCAATTAAAAAATTTGTGATATCAATTAAAAATTTAATTAAATTTGCACCAGTAAACAAATTAATAGTATCAATTAAATTTTTATTCATTTATTAACTAAAATTATTTATTACAATTAAAAATTTAATTAAATAAATTAAATATTTAATCAAATTGTTTTATATTTTTAATTAAAGGGTTAATTGAAAAGAAAAATTAAAATATTTTTTTCTGCGTATGTTGACATATAAATAAAGCTAATGCGGCTTCTTACACTTTACAATTATCAACAATAGTTTCCTCTTGCTCAAAATTAAATTTTCCTTAACATGACATAAAAGATCATATATTTTGCTGAATTGTGATCATCTGCGAATATTTGCTAAATCCTTTTGTTTCGTCCTTTTCATGGTTTAGCATTGCATTAAAATTTTCTGAAGTTTTCTTTTTTCACACATTAACAAATTTTTACAAATACCGTTATTCGAGACTCACTTTGTGGCATTTCACAACTAACATTTCTATAACAATGAAAAAACTTGTAGTATAAATTATTCTGCAGATGTTGAAATAGTGTAAAAAATTATAAAGAAGGGAATATTCATAAAGAGTTTGATAGTTGAATGGGGGTGATGATATGATGATAATTTCACCAATCGACTATAAGTATGTGCTTTCAGCTGCTCTAGTGCGTTAATTTGCCAGTTACATCTTGATTTGTAGCAACTCTTTGACAATGTTGAACAAAAATTATATTATTAAAAACACGCTTGAAAAGTAAGAAGTTAGTAAAGTTTCATTCGTCATTCATTTCATTCGTATCAGTAAAAATTTGTTGGTATGTGTGACACAGACGACTCTTGATGAAAAATCCAAAAAAAATTAGATATTGGGTATGCTTGATGACAAGCACACGTACACACGCTTGATGTCAAGCATTTTGATAGTGTATAGTGGTGCCCTTAAGCCAAAAATCGCTAGATTTTCCGCTAATAACTAAATCATATTTTTTCCCGCAAAATTCAATGAAAAAAAGCTAGATTTGACGAGAAAATAGCTGAATTGGTAACAGTGGCCACACGGCGAATTCACGCAACGAACTATTACCGGTCCATTTCGTCTTGGTAGACCAAATTCGTAGTTTGGGCCAATTGTGTTGCCAGCATTAGTTATGTCCCATACAAAAAAAAAAAAACATTCATTCTGGATGAGCAAGTTTTTGCACAAAATTATGACTTTATCCTTTAAAGAGAAATTGCTGGAAAAAAAATTTTGAAAGTTTTCATAAGAAATTTAATAAGTTTTTATAACCTTTAAATATTTCAATCAAATAATTGCAGTTAATTTCCATTGGAGGCATAATATGGATTTCATTCAACCCCGACTTCTTTCCCGATGATATATCTATTGGCTACTATACAACTTTATCTCTCTGTATAGTTTTTGCAATCTTGGGAATATATGCTACCATACGAGAATCTGTCTGCCTGACCGCGACTGTAAGTAGAAATATTACCTTCTTTCATACATAAATTAGTTGTGTAAAATAAGCGCAGAAAAATAAAAATATTCAAATGTAGATAAGTTTATTAATTAAATGATCTTTCAAAAGTGTGCTGTATTCTTATTGGCATTGACCTTGATAAATATTGCAATTGCAATCATTGGCATCAGTGGCGACGAACAGAATGGTGTCGAAGTGGTGAAAAAGGCCTGGGAAGCAAATACGATGGACAATTTGCAAATGAATCATGAGTGTTGTGGCAAAACTAGTGCCAACGATTATGTGCAGATGAAAAAACCAATTCCAGCCAGTTGTTATCTAGATAATGATCTCTCAGATATACACAATTTTTTTACTACAGGTTGTACCGAAAAGCTGGTAAAATACTATGAAGAAGAATCGTATCGTTTTGCTGTTTTCTCTTGGATTTGTGTGGCATTTGAGGTGAGTTTAGAAATGAATGAATAAATAAACTTTCTATTAAAATGTATTTTATAATTTTATTTTTCTATCTTTTGCGCATCAATAGCTTTTCGGTTTCCTACTGACAGCTTTCTTGCTCATTAACTTCCGTAATACCCAAAGACGTATGCAGTTTTAAGATTAACAAATAATTCCATCTACATTTAAGTAGAGTATCAAATTTTGTAATTAAAGAAAAACATGTCTACTGTATTGTGTAAAAAATATTATCTTTATTAAAAAATATTATCTTTTTTTTTTTTTTGCAAAGAAATAATATATATAAATTTTTAAGAATAAAATGTTTTAACTTATTAAGAATAAAGATCGATTTCCAAAAATTTCTTAAATGTTTTAAACTAGAATTAAACAATTTGTTGTATTTAAATATTGTAATTTATTTATTTCGTTGTTAATTTAAGTGGGAACCTTAAAAAAAGAAATAAAGAAACAAAAATAACAAATTCCAAACTAAATTTAAATTTTTATGAGAGAGAAATTTTGAAAGTACATATATATATTTTCGAAATTACATTCATTCATAACAATATTTATAATAGAGACAAAAGGACTCTACGGAGCAAGTTTTTATAATCAGAGAAATATTAGTTAGGCATTGTTAACATATTTCGAGCAACAGAGAAAAAATTTAATAATTATAAAATACACACAATCCCTAGGAATAGTTTTTTTCTTATCAGAGGCTGAGATCTTAACAAACAGATGTTCAATTTTACTATCGATACAGTATAAGATATTGCGAATATTGGCCCCATGCAAAATGTTTCCAAATTGAAAAATTAAAAATGGCCCCAAAATATTTATTTTTGTTTTTAATGTAAAAAATTTAGGATCATTTTTCATTTAAACTGCGAACACAAGCAAATATCTGTCTGAATAATTTTTTGGAGAATAATCATTTATTTAATTGTATAAAATCCTTATTGAGAGTTTTCATTTTAATAAACAAAAGGGATATCAAACCGTATAAGACCGGTTCTGGATATTCTGTGAACAATTAAAATTCACTGCCACACAAACATACAAACTTAAAGCTCTAAAAAATTTCTTAATTAATGAAAATCAAAGAATTTTAAACTTCATTGTGAGGGAATGTAATATTTGTTTGTTTTCATTTAATCAAAGAGAGAAAAAAGGAAAATAGAAATTAGAAAACGTTTTATTAAGATAGAAAACTCAAAAAATATGACATCATTATATGATATACTGCTCTCTTGTAAATGCACACAAACATAAGTATGTATGTATGTACATATATGTATTATAATTGTAACTCAGGGATGTAAAGAAGCGTACAAAAAAGAGATAACAGAGGACTATTAATAAATAAGTTAAAAGTTTATATAAAATTTGTTTAAATTATTCACAAGATGTCATGAAATTGGTTTGACTTTCAATATGATTGATACGTATCATAAATAAGGAGGTTGAAGACACAAGATAACAAACATTACAAAGTTAAAATTCTATAACGCAAGACTATCGGCCATATTATTTATACGGAATTCGAATTATAGACTGTCATCAGTTTCTCATAGATTAAAAATACTTTTACGTTTTTTTCCTAAATCTAAATAATTTGTCGACAATTTGACTGCTTTATACATACATAATACTGCAGTATGTGAAAATATATTACCGGCTTCTAGACAGAAAAATTATATGATCCCAAACATACTTAAATCAATTCCAAACAATAACTAAGGATTTTTTTGTGATTAAAGTATAAAATAATTAATTGAAGTTTAGATTATTCAACTCTATCACAACTTCTTGGAGGCCATTCAATATCACAACTTCTTGAAATAATCGAATAAAAAAATCGTTATCGTTTTCAAGTTGTTCCGAGGAAAAATTAGCAAATCAAGACGTTTACGTGGTCCAATGGCTTCAGTTCTTGAGTGAGAACAATTTTATACGGATGCAAACCCAAATCATTTCTTAAAATCCACCAGGTTGTGGTTTGCGACAGTCCCAATTGTTGAGAACGTGTTGGAATCGACAAATTGCGGTCTTCAGCAACACTTACCTGAACGACAGCAATGTTTGCATTATTTCGAGCGGTTCTTTGTCTTATTGGCACTTGAAAATTATGTAAAGAAAATGTAAGGTCAAAATTTTCAACAATTCGACGAATAGCGAGCACACTTGGTCGATTATTACGAACATAAAATGGCAAAAGCGCACAAAAAGTTGCAATTGGAGAACGATTATTTTGATAATAAAACTGAATAATTTGTAAACGTTCTTCTTGCGTTTATCTCTCCATCATGAAATTGTAAACACTACTGAATACAATGAAAAACAAATGACATATCATGACATATTACAAATGGCCGGAACGTCACTTTAAAATGATATCATCCCTATCGGAAAACCTTTTAAATGTTAAGGGATTTTTATTTAAAATTTTTAAAATTTTTACAATGCAAATAATTTGAAATAAATAAGAAAAAAAAATTTGATACCGGACAGAAGTCCTAAAACTTATGGAAAGATTATAAGAAATGTCAAACTTCGTGATTCTTTCGGATTGTGTTTGTATATCAGATCGTTTTTGAGTACTTGTTGAGTATTTTATACATCTGCATCGAAGTATCGGAGAATTTTTGTTTCTCTTTCCTGTCTTTATTGCTACCTTCGGTGTATAGAAAACTTTATCTGCTGCCAGGCCCACGATGACGAACGAATTTTTCTTTTGTACAAAATACGTTTGAAACAAAAACAATTCTAAAAATTTGTTTTTGTTTTACACGTTATTTGTACGAAAGAAAAATTCATTCGTTCAACATCGTGTGCCTGGCAATAAACATCTAATGGAACTGTTGGCTTTCGTTTCCCTTAGGAATCTGTTGGAGCATTTCAGAACTTCGTAGTAACAACAATGAACAATATTCACAGATCTTTCGACAGATATCATTTTGATGTGACATCAAAGTTTTTTGCGAATTTGTGTTTGGGTTTCAGGCTCTTTTGATGCATTGGTTGATAAGTGAAATTGCGGAAAATTGTAAATTACTTCACAATATCTTTAATTATTATGGAGGTTTTAAAGGATATTAAGGATTTCTGGAGATCTTTAGTTTCCTTAGGAGTATATTTCAATGTTGGTTATTTATCGAAGATTTTTGTAATAATGCGAAAAGCTGAAACTATTTAGCTATTTAACCATTATTGATGGTGACCATATTCACCTTAGACTTTTACATAGTTTATTAATTTGAAAGTTTGATACCCTACAAAATAAATGAATCATATTAATCACTATTTTCAAAAATAGAATAATCGAACTTTGCTCCTATTAACTTTTGGTCGTGCTTTGGATGTCAACTTCTTTGAAATACAAAGTCATTATATACCGAAACGAAGACTATTACAAACGGTAATAAATTTTAGTTATTCGGTTTATCAGCTGGTTAACAATCAGAACCGTAAACCTCTGATTTTGTGCAATAAAATAACTCTAGAATCCAAGAACAAATATAAAAAATAAGCGATATTTTTTTGGGTATGAATTTCTAATTTGGTAAAAATTGTGCAAATTTGTAAATTATCTTTTAAATTTAACTTTTTGTACTACATTGAAATCGCCATTTTTCCATCCCTGCCACTCACTCACTGCAAACCATTGAAAGACGAAGACGTTAAAACAGCTACAACAATGACGATGGAACATGACAATACAAAAAAGCCAGGAAAATGGAGCGACTAATATTAATAACAATAAAAGAAAACCCATTAAAACAAAAACAAAGAGCCATTACGAAAGGAGAAATATAATTAAAAAAGGAAAAGCCGAAGTAGTGTTTTATATAGAATTAGTGAGTAAAAATGAAGCAAAGCGTGCTATAAGCAGCGAAGTGAATGTTAGTTTGTTGTTGGCTGTGAAAGAAAGCAAGTGGTGGCCATTTTAAATTGTTGTAAATAGAAAAACCAAATTATTTAATATTAAATTAATTAATAATCTATTTTAAAATCAAAAACAAAAACAAACAAAAAATAGAAAACGATATGAGTTGCCAATTATCATGTTACAAAGTTTTATTAACCATTTTGAACTCGGTGCTATCGGTGCGTATGAGCGATTAAATATATTATTTTTCAACACGTATACGTCTTCAGAAAAGCAAAGTTAATGAATCCTTTGTTGTAAATGAATTTCTTATGTTTTCCAATCAGTTACTAGGTATTGGCTTAATAGCACTTTCCGTTTATGAATTAAACACATCAACACCTGGTACATTTGAACATGTTGCCATTGTGGTGCAAATTTTCATTGGGTCTTTCGTTATACTCACCTCATTTTTGGGCTGTATTGGGGCTTGCCGTCATTCATCAAGTCTAATATGGACTGTAAGTGTGATTTTTTTAATTCGTTGTTCTTGTAGTCAAATGTGCGTAAATATTTTCTACTCTTTTTGTTTTTTTTTTTTTTTTTGTTGCATTTCATGGTCACTACTACTAGTATGCGATGTGTATGATTGTTTTACTGGCATTCCAAATTTATATTATTGTTGCTGCCCATTCTACGAATTATGTAGAGAATGCTCGAAATAATTTTGATAGCTTATGGAAAAACTATACATTAAATTCAGATGAAATTATTGACATGGAAAAGAAGGTACAGGCATATACATACATATTTCTTTCTCGATTTAAATGAAACTTATTAATATAAGATTTGTTTTTATTGTTAACAGTATCATTGTTGCGGCAAAAATGGTTCTCAAGACTACATTGATATGGGCAGAAATATACCCAAGAATTGTTATGAAAATGAACAAAGGTTACCAAATAATCTATTTACGGAAAATTGCATGGATATGATCGCAGAATCAGCTTTTAAAAGTGGTCAAATTGGTCTAACGATTAAATGGACTTTATTCTTGTTGGAAGTAAGTAAAATAATATGAAAGTCACACATCGCACTTGATCAACAAGTTCAATAAGATCAAAAAATTTTTTAAAATTTCGTTTTTTGCAAAAAGATATGACAGTGGTCCTAACTATCCACTGTAAAAATTTCACACCAATTTCTCCACTCTTTCACCCAAAAAAAACTACAGTTGTATCTCTCTTTGTGATAGAAGAATAGTATAAAAAAAAAGTTTTTTGCCTCTACTGAAAATTTTAAAATTTTGAGTTAATACCCTCTTGTTGATCAAGTGCGACATGATGTGTATTCCAAACGAAATTATTACGTTTACAATTAGTAATTTATCACAAACATTTGAACTATTTATTGCACAAAAATGAAAATTATTTGTTAAGGGCAGCCCTTTAGATTTTTATTTTTTCGAAAGATTTAATTGTTTTTACCTCATGAATACGTTTAAAAAGTAGAAATTAATTAATAACTGGGAAATATCAATGAGAGTCTTAAAACTTATTTTGAACTTAATTATATTCACCAAAATGGTGATGGTATTGGATAAGATGAAATGAATATCCCAATACAAAGGAATACTTTGGTAGCTGTCTGCAAAGTCAATAGGAAAATTGACTGTATAGTAGCAAAAAAAAAAGGGCTTCTCAAATACAGAAAAATTTGCTATTATCTTATACCTAGAGATCTATATCTTTGCAATTCTTTTATCTTACTGTAAGACAGTAGCACAAAAGCTTAAATATTGCAAAAATTTTCACAAAGTTTATAAGCATTTCGTGAAAAGAGATTCATTGCGACTACAGAATTATATACATACTAAATATTTAAATATTTTTTTTGTAAACTTTTATTGCATTTTTTATATAAGGGTCATTCTACGTAAAGATATTATCTGATATTAGGAATGGCGGCGTGATAAAAATATTAAAAATAATAAATTTTTTCAATATAATTGCATTTAATCAGGTAGTTTGAATGCATGTTTAATAATGGCCAGTCAAGTAATCTACTTTTACAGGTATTTTAAGTGACCACACTGAAAGGAAAATCATTCATTCAAACAATGAAACGGTTTCATTGAATGTTCTGCATTATATTAATGAAACTTTTCATTAATTCAATGGGCAACTACATTGCATACATGTAATCTTTTAATCTCTGCTCTTTATAAGTTCTTCATAGTTCATTGTATTAATGAAAATTGTTTCATTGTTTTAACGAATTCATTTAGTTCAGAACTGCTTTATATTTCTTATTGTTCTATCTTTTTTAATTTAAAGTAGTATAGCCGTCATAAATGCAATGAAAGTATTTCATTTACACAATGTAATATTCTTCATTGTGTAAAACACGTATAGGTACGTCTGCACCCCCATACTCTCTTCTTTTTAATCGTCTCATGATGTTCTGCACTTCTTTCCCCATGCTATTCGTTTCTTTTGATTGTATGCTTATTCTATGTTGTTGTTTGTTGCTGAGACTAACTAACTGTAAAATAATAAGAAAAAAAATAAAAAAACAAATCAACCACTTTTTGGCAATTTAATTTAATCGTCAAGCATCAAGTGTCAGTTGTGAATATTATATGGTTGTATCCGTTTCATATTCTGTGCCAGTTGTTTATTTCTTTTTACAGCAGAAAAGTGTTTAAGAAAACTTACATTTATAGTGCATACATGTGTACATACTTAAAAAAAGTGAACTAAATAAAAAACACTAACATTAAAATTGATTGGAAACTAAATAGTTAAAACAAAAATAAAAGCAAAAGGTAAGTTCATAATGAAGTGCTTTTTGTGCAACTCACAGTTTTCAACAAATGAAAACTATTTTAATCACTTAAAAAGTTATCATTTCTTAAAACATGATGACACATATAGATGCTGTGAAGTAGTTTATAGAAACGGATCAGATTTTAAACGACATGTCCGGGTAAAACACGCAACAAGCTCAACAAATAATTTTGGAAGTGGCCCTCCTGTTGTCTTTGAAGCAACAACATCAAATGTTACTAACACTGTTTTTGCAGAGGAACGAAATTATGTTGACCCTGCGAATTGCGCTAGCCCGGACTACGTCGATGAAAATATAAATGCTATATTCAAGAACTTCCTGAAGTTTCAAACTGAATTATATGCCAATTTTAATATCTGCAGAAGTGACGTAGAAAACATTAACAAAATGTTAATTGAATTAATAATAGATCCACTTTTGCATCTTATACGTGTAGCCTGTAAAAAGAAAGACTTCGATTTTTATTTAGAAATTTGCATTTTTACAGAAAAGTGCGCGAAAATTTTTACATCATTAAAAACGGAATACCTGGCTAAAAAAAGCTAATGGAGCAAAAGTTATCTGAAGAGCTTGTTGAGGAGGTAGTTTCCCAAAAGGAGGAGTTCACCCACAAGAAAGATGAGTTGAATTTTTCACTGCAGAATTTTGCTTTCAAACTTTAAAGCACGACCGTCTCTCTGCCGAAGACTTTAAAGCCACCTAGGGTGCTTGCGCAAAATATCGCTTGAACCAGCTAGAGTCCAAAAATATTAGTGAAACATTAATCCAATGGCCAGAATATGTTGGTCCGCTTGCTCCACAATTGGTAGGTATAAAATAATGAACATGTCCAAATAAGTACATTTTCCATATGTTATTAATTTTTTTTTTCATTATAAATTTTTGTAGATTGATTTGGACTTCAAATTCATTCAAAATAGTGTAACCATTAATGAATTTGATGAAAAGTTCTTGAAGTTGTACAATTATTTGAAAAATTGGAATAAAATTACCGACAAACAGATTAATGATATCATAAAAAGATTAGATATAGCTCAAATGGATGAAGGTAAGATTCTTTTCTCCTTTTGCTTTGACTAAATACAGATAATTATGTATGTATTTTATTCTTTACTTTTGTAGACAAAAATAGCTTCTTTTTAAAAGTATTGTGGTGCCTGCACTACTTTTTATGCCCAACTAAAAAATTCCCTCCGAAAGGCATACATAAATGGCAGAAAGGAGTTTGGGAAGTTATCAGTAAAAAACTCTCAGGAAACGTTCATTTACTTAGCAGAAACAGCACAAGCATTTCAGGTACATATTGATTTCCTTCATGCAAAAGGAGAACCCATACAACCTTTTATTATGGGTATTGGGGAAAGTAAAACTTTTAAAGTTTCGAAATATTATATTTATTTAGACTCGCGAATTTAACGATTTTTGTAGATCACTAGATATTTGTTTCAAGTCATACCACATTTTTAACGTGGAGTATCCACCTGCTTCACCACTGTTTTGTTCCTTTTTAGAAATATTTTTGTATGAAATTAATAAAACAAACATTAAAAATAGCAAAGTTTCCCTACTCGTAAATGAATTAAATAACCTTTAAATTTAAAACACATGCATATTTGCCTCAATAACATTATCACAATCATTTTGATTTCATTATGTCTTCTTTAAATAACGCTTTTTTCGTTATTGCTTATTTATTTCTAAGTAGACCTTTAAATTATAAAATGCTTTAAAGAATGTAATGTAACAAAATTTTTAATTTACCGTGTATGAAATTAACGTTTTTACAAACACACCCGATTTCTGCGTCAAATTGAAATAATTTTTTGTACATATGTATGAACATGTATATATTATAAAAATTAGTTATAATTATTATTTTTGTGTTTTATGTATGCATTTATATACATATATGTAAACCTTTGAATTTATTATATTATTTTAAGAAATAAATACTTTATCTTTTATCTGCAAATAACAAATCAATATAATTTTTATTAAATGGGTTTTTTGTAAGGCATATGATTTCATTTCATTAATGAAAAATTTTCATTAATATAATGTTTCTGTTCCATTAGATTTATGAAAATCTCATCATTACTTTAATCATTGAAGGAATGAAACAATTACATAAATTTAATGAAGATACAGTCATTTATTAGATGAAAAACTTTCATGATATTAATGAATCAAATTCATTTATTGAATGTAACAACATCATTAAATCAATGAAATAATTACATTTAATTCATGAAAATATTTCTTTAGAGTAATGAAATAGTTTCATTCCATTTATGACATGACCGCCAAAATGACGTTCATGAATACAATGAATCATTCTTCATTGATCCAATGAAGGGCTTCATTAGCTGACTTTCAATGACAAATTTCATTAATGCAATGAAGAATTTCATTGTCTGCATGAAGGTTTTCCTTTCAGTGCAGGGCAGATACTCTACAAAGGGTAAATAAATAAGGCATACATACATTTTTAAAGCGTTAAAACACTTATAACGTATATAGTGGATATGTGTTGGTTTAACGTAAAATAATATATGTACATGAAATACTAAGAAAGAAGTAATATCTCACTTCCTTATCTACCCTGGACGCAAAATCTCTACCCTGGCTTCAGATGAAGCAGAGGAAATACGGCAGGGGAGCGATTTTTTCATTAAAAAACTAACACAATCAGAAAAATATGTATTGTAACGAAAAAACAAACTAACACAGTAAATTATACTGAAATTAAAATAAATAAATATTACAAACAAACTTAAGCCACAAATAACAAGCGAATAAAACTCACCAGTGGAGATACATCAATCACTGACACGTGCGAGCGATCCGAGTGGTGTAGTCGAATTATCGGCCCAATAAGAGTACGCTAATGGCTCGCTCGATTTTTATTGTTAAATTCACTTCGAAACAAATGTTCTGCAATTTAAATTTGCAGCGTCAACGCATTTTAGCGGCATTTTTAAACGGTCAAAAAATGTGCAGGGGAGGAGACTTAAAATACGAGAGACAAAAACTATGTAATTTTTTTTAATAGAATATGAAAGTAATTTGAAAGTTTATTTAAACGACTTTTATTGTTATTTATACTACTTTACGTAATAAATAACGATTAGTTGTTTAATGAATTAGTAATGTGTTAAATTTCAAAGATTTTGTTACGGAATAGTAAAGGGACAGTCCAGGGTAGATACTTTTTTCGAGGTAAACACGAAGTTATGACTAAACTAAGATAATTTAGGTATTGCAATGTATTGTCAAAAAAGTTTACTTTATTTGTTATTAAACACGTCTGATATTTCCACAAATTTTTTAATTATTAATGATTTTTTAATGTAGCCGTAGATAGTACCTATTAACGTAGAAACACCCATAAATAAACCTAATTTTACTGTTTTATGTTTTATTCTATGCATAAATATGCATAATTTATCGATGTAATTGAGCTAAAGGCCGATGTTCCTAAAGCTCTGCATTTTGTTATACCATGTTACAATGACAAATCAAAGGAGAAATAAATAAATAATTAACAACAAAGCAATATCAAATTATTCACCAGTGTTCTGTATTTCACTACACAATGAAAGTGAAAACTTTTGAATTTCACATTCACAATTTAACTGTGTTCTATAAAAGTAATGAAATTTTGCTTTTTCGACGATTTCAATTTTTTTTCGTTTCAAACAAATTTTTAAAATAATGTGGGAACAAATCTATGTAGTTTGGCTGCGTTGTTAAAAAATAAAAATATCCTATACGATGGAGAATCAAAAAATAAGAAAAAAAATTAAATTAAAAATTTGTCGGCTATGCTTACTAATTACTAAGCATTGCTTACACAGAAAAAAATATTTAATTATTTTTTTCAATTAACCTTTTAATTAAAAATATAAAAAAATTTGATTAAATATTTAATTTATTTAATTAAATTTTTAATTGTAATAAATAATTTTAGTTAATAAATATATAAAAATTTAATTGATACTATTAATTTGTTTACTGGTGCATATTTAATTAAATTTTTAATTGATATCACAAATTTTTTTAATTGAAATCAATTTTTATTTTTTACTGTGTAGTTTCCGAGTTATGGGCATCTAGAGTTCCAGTATAAAATTGTGAATATATTCTGTATATTTCATATAATGTGGTCAATATTGGTATAATTGAAAATGTTTTGAGAAGATGTTAATGATTTCCTAAAATTTTTATTTAATTCACTAACTCACTGGAACAGCGGTTTCGCTGAGTAAAGATTTTCTGCCATTAAGCCATTGATTTTTTCTGTCCAATATAAAGTTTAGATTGACAAAAAATTAGTTTGTATCGTAATTATTTGCATCTTAATATTTTGCAATCTTGCTTACAATTTTTTTGCATTAGAGAAAATTAAGCCTATCGCGAAAATTAAAAAAAAAAATGCAAGAACCCCAAATTCAATGCAAGCCCTAAACCTGATTATAATTTGCTAAATTTGTTCGCTGTTGGGAAAATCGCGAAATTTATGAAAGTGCAAAAACTTGCTAAAATTTTAATTTATGTTTGATTAAAAGTCCCTAAAGATGTAAGAATTCCGGAAACTTTGCAAAAATTACGCACATTGCGAAAAACTGCAAAAACTTTAAAGATATCAAATATATGATTAAGAATCGCTAAAGCTTTAAGGATTATAAAACAAATTGTAGAAATCACCAAATTGGCGAAAAATCGCGAAATATTGGGTAAATGTAAAATAATATAAAACGCAATACTAATTAAAAACTTCGAAAAATTAAAAAAAACAAAAATTTCGGAAAAATTTTGATTAAAAATTGCCAAAACTTTGAGAAAATAAAGCTATAAAAAACTATTTCTATTATTTTTACCAAAAAGTATTTTATTTCACGCGGCTGTTTGCTTTCGATTTCAAATTACTTTTTTTTTGTGGTGAAAATGATTTTTAGAACACAAAAATTTCACTTGAAACAAGATGAAAATGAAATTTGACTTTTTATTTCACTTTAACGAATTTAAGAACACAAAATTAGTGAAATTTTCACTTTCATTTCATTTTACGAATGTAGAACACAGGCGATTATTTCCTTTTTTTTAAGAAAATGTAATTTTACACTCAAACCCCGATCACACGGTCTGCAAGATTTCGACATTTCTATTATAACATAACAAAATATTTTTTACAACAGAATTTTTATCCATTTTTTATATCTCTAATTTTATTTTAACAAATAAAATAAAAGCAATATTTATTTTTCAGCTGTCAAAAAAAAAAACACCTATTGGCTCCAAAGTATATTTATACAAGTACATGCTTCTCGCAAACAACATAAAAAATAAAAAGTAGCAGAGCTGTAAAGGAATGATTCCTTTTTAAAACGATCTACGAATCATAAACGCTTTTGAAATTTTTGTGAAAACATTCATGAGTTTTTTAATAATGATCATAATCCTACTAAAAAAAAGTGAATTAAAAAATTGATTTTCTTTAAATCACCAATGAATTCACTCAAAATTTAATTCAATTAATCTTTTTAGTGAAGTGAATGAATGCATGCTAGAATTTTTAATTTATGACGAGATCATTCGTGTTTTAATTCAATTCACATTTTGTGTAAAATTAATCAATTAAACTTTTTGTAAATCATTTTGAATTAAAAGCCAAATTTTAATCATTCCTTTACATCTTTGTTCAGCAGAACTTAAAGAAAATTGTGTAGAAAGAATATGAAAAAATTTTTGATAATAGTTAAAGAAAATATGTATAAAAAAAACACACGGCCAGCTGTGCTCCTGCATATACTTGTATATATATAATTTGAATTGAGCATGCATGAATAGTAAATTAAATTTCTCAATTAAAACTAAATTGACACAATTACGAATGTATGTCTGAACATGGTATTATCTAATAATTTTTATTAAAAGTTAATTTCTATAAATAAATTATTTTATGTACGTCATTTTGACGATTTTTGAGACCGAATTCTTCAAAAATTTTGTGAATTTTTAAACAACCTAATGACTTTGTAAAACTCATCAGAAAATGTTGAAAGAATAGATAGCAAAATTAGACTTCATAAAACCAAAATTAGGAATTCATTAGAAACAGAATTATTTAAAAATAATTTTTCAGACAGATACAATGCCAACATTACAAAGAATATTATCAAAGAACATATCAATAAGATTTATAGAAAGTGGTTTAATTTTAAAAATGCCGAATTAAATATGTTTTACGTAAGAGCTTACGTCATGACATATTTAACTCAAAAGTTAATTATGTTTAGTCTCTGAGAGAATTTTGCCATTTGTGGGCACATTTTTATTTGTCACTCATTTGGACCAATGGGAAATTTAAGCCAAGAATCCATACTTATAGACTACGTAAGTCCGATTTCTCAATTGAATTTAAGAATTTTTCTAGAAAATTTTGAAAATTAAAATTGTTTCAATTTTTGATGATCTCTACGGGAATTTGGCATTTGTGGGCAAATTTTTGTTTGTCACTCATTTAGACCAATGGGAAATTTAAGCCAAGAATCCATACTTATAGACTACGTAAGTCCGATTTCTCAATTGTATTTGAGAATTTTTCTAGAAAATTTTGAAAATTAAAATTGTTTCAATTTTTGATGATCTCTGAGAGAATTTGGCCATTTGTGGGCACATTTTTGTTTGTCACTCATTTGGACCAATGGGAAATTTAAGCCAAGAATCCATACTTATAGACTACGTAAGACCGATTTCTCAATTGTATTTGAAAATTTTTCTATAAAATTTTGAAAATTAAAATTTATGTAAGTTTTGATGAAGGTAGTCTCGACAGCCAAGATGATTATTTTCGCCTTAATTCGCCCCTTTTATTTGTGCGTCATTTACTTTGTTGACACATCATATTTTGACAAAGGAACTGGAGGTTTTTCAAAGCGAATTGAGCCGAGTCTACCTGTTATTAATTTGCCTTGATTAACAATATACATTTTTTCTTAACGACAAACTGTAGCCTAAAAACAATGATTTGAAATTGAAAAAAAAAAATACAAAGTTCACAAAATGTTTCTTTAATTTCTATTCGTCTTTTCATTTCAGCTTTGTGCCTTAGGACTCTCATCGTTAATGGGGATCAATCTTCGAAATAAACATAGAAGGGAACAATTTCGTAATTAATTCAATGTTTTTATTTGTATTTTATATCAAAGAAATAATTGTTAAATTTATTGTTAATTTATATACAAGATAATCTATATATTTATATGACAATGTAGTGGTATTTATGTAAAATACTGTTCATCGATATTAAATTTATAATTAAATATTTATATTTATATAATCGTATCAATGCCTTAATATATACAAAGAATATATATATAATATATGTATGTACATTAACAAAAATAATACACAAAAATCTATTTAATGGAGTCTATTCAGAATTTCATAAGGATTATACACAGGTCAACAAAAAAAGTTTTTTTTTTGTGTGGTCTAAGGTTTCATAGTCAATTTGAATAAATATGGTAAACGGTTCCCATGTTCATAAATTTCTTATTTTGCGTTGACTCCGATTCTTCAGATTTACTGTCATATAGAAAAAAATAGCATGTTGCACAACATAATTTGCAATAATTCGAAAACAATATTTTCGTTTGAATTAACAAAAAAAAAAAAACATACGAATTTTTTACTTATATCTATAGTTTAGCACGTACTCAGAAAGTTTTAGAGAAACAAACACTGTTTTTCGAGAAAATTGTTAAATATTCTCTTTTAAATAATTTATTAAAAATGTAAAACGAACAAATTCTTAAATTTTATTATTATTTTTGATACATATTTCATTTGAATACATTCTGGGTTCTACTTTAATTCAAAATTAAGTAGTAGCAATTATTTGACACACATTTTGTGGTTAAAATTTGTTCTACAATTTAAAATGATTACCAATAAATAGAAAAAATTGTTAAGTTAAAATGAAAGTACTGTCTGTTTGTTGCTGAGAAAATCGCCGTATTTCCCTTGGTAGTAGTCAACGATCCCATCGGCCTTGATATCGTATAACTATTGTTATTAGGAAAAGTATTATAATTTTTATTTCGCTCAAAATACAGAATTTTTAAACTAATTGGCTTTCAGTTTCATTTTATAAATGTTACAAATAGCCAATGAAGAATAATTAAGATTTGACGGTATTAGAATAATTGTTCTTGTTTCCAACTCTGAACTATTTTGAAAAATTATGCCGCAAATGTAACCTGTCGTAAACTTAAATGCTAAATGATAAAAGTCTATATGAAAAACTGGAACTAACAATTTTCTGATAATTTAATGTATGAATTTTGACAAATATTTTATATTATTATTACGAATAAACGTAATTATTATTTGAACTGACTCGTATATTGATGTATATATGAAAAGTAATATTATCAGGCTCAAGTTCAGTTTTATTTAATTAATGAAAATTCAAAATTACGAAGAGTTTTTTTTTATGTTGAAAAATATTATTATTAAATCCAATCAACCAATTTCTCATTGGTCTAAATGAGTGACAAACATAAATGTGCCCACAAATAGCCAAATTCCCGTAGATCTGAACAAAATTTACACAATTTTAATTTTTTTAAATTTTATAGAAAAATTCTCAAATACAATTGAGAAATCGCACTTACATAGTCTATAAGTATGGATCCTTGGCTTTAATTTCCCATTGCTCCAAATGAGTGACAAACAAATTTTATAGAAAAATTCTCAAATACAATTGAGAAATCGGACTTACATAGTCTATAAGTATGGATCCTTGGCTTTAATTTCCCATTAGTCCAACTGAGTGACAAAAAAATTTTATAGAAAAATTCTCAAATACAATTGAGAAATCGGACTTACATAGTCTATAAGTATGGATCCTTGGCTTTAATTTCCCATTGGTCCAAATGAGTGACAAACAAATTTTATAGAAAAATTCTCAAATACAATTGAGAAATCGGACTTACATAGTCTAAAAGTATGGATCCTTGGCTTTAATTTCCCATTGGTCCAAATGAGTGACAAACAAATTTTATAGAAAAATTCTCAAATACAATTGAGAAATCGGACTTACATAGTCTAAAAGTATGGATCCTTGGCTTTAATTTCCCATTGGTCCAAATGAGTGACAAACAAATTTTATAGAAAAATTCTCAAATACAATTGAGAAATCGGACTTACATAGTCTAAAAGTATGGATCCTTTGCTTTAATTTCCCATTGGTCCAAATGAGTGACAAACAAATTTTATAGAAAAATTCTCAAATACAATTGAGAAATCGGACTTACATAGTCTGTAAGTATGGATCCTTGGCTTTAATATCCCATTGGTCCAAATGAGTGACAAACAAATTTTATAGAAAAATTCTCAAATACAATTGAGAAATCGGACTTACATAGTCTATAAGTATGGATCCTTGGCTTTAATTTCCCATTGGTCCAAATGAGTGACAAACAAATTTTATAGAAAAATTCTCAAATACAATTGAGAAATCGGACTTACATAGTCTATAAGTATGGATCCTTGGCTTTAATTTCCCATTGGTCTAAATGAGTGACAAACAAATTTTATAGAAAAATTCTCAAATACAATTGAGAAATCGGACTTACATAGTCTATAAGTATGGATCCTTGGCTTTAATTTCCCATTGGTCCAAATGAGTGACAAACAAATTTTATAGAAAAATTCTCAAATACAATTGAGAAATCGGACTTACATAGTCTATAAGTATGGATCCTTGGCTTTAATTTCCCATTGGTCCAACTGAGTGACAAACAAATTTTATAGAAAAATTCTCAAATACAATTGAGAAATCGGACTTACATAGTTTATACGTATGGATCCTTGGCTTTAATTTCCCATTGGTCCAACTGAGTGACAAACAAATTTTATAGAAAAATTCTCAAATACAATTGAGAAATCGGACTTACATAGTCTATAAGTATGGATCCTTGGCTTTAATTTCCCATTGGTCCAAATGAGTGACAAACAAATTTTATGGAAAAATTCTCAAATACAATTGAGAAATCGGACTTACATAGTCAATAAGTATGGATCCTTGGCTTTAATTTCCCATTGGTCCAAATGAGTGACAAACAAATTTTATAGAAAAATTCTCAAATACAATTGAGAAATCGGACTTACATAGTCTATAAGTATGGATCCTTGGCTTTAATTTCCCATTGGTCCAAATGAGTGACAAACAAATTTTATAGAAAAATTCTCAAATACAATTGAGAAATCGGACTTACATAGTCAATAAGTATGGATCCTTGGCTTTAATTTCCCATTAGTCCAACTGAGTGACAAAAAAATTTTATAGAAAAATTCTCAAATACAATTGAGAAATCGGACTTACATAGTCTAAAAGTATGGATCCTTGGCTTTAATTTCCCATTGGTCCAAATGAGTGACAAACAAATTTTATAGAAAAATTCTCAAATACAATTGAGAAATCGGACTTACATAGTCTATAAGTATGGATCCTTGGCTTTAATTTCCCATTAGTCCAACTGAGTGACAAAAAAATTTTATAGAAAAATTCTCAAATACAATTGAGAAATCGGACTTACATAGTCTATAAGTATGGATCCTTGGCTTTAATTTCCCATTGGTCCAAATGAGTGACAAACAAATTTTATAGAAAAATTCTCAAATACAATTGAGAAATCGGACTTACATAGTCAATAAGTATGGATCCTTGGCTTTAATTTCCCATTGGTCCAAATGAGTGACAAACAAATTTTATAGAAAAATTCTCAAATACAATTGAGAAATCGGACTTACATAGTCTATGAGTATGGATCCTTGGCTTTAATTTCCCATTGGTCCAAATGAGTGACAAACAAATTTTATAGAAAAATTCTCAAATACAATTGAGAAATCGGACTTACATAGTCTATAAGTATGGATCCTTGGCTTTAATTTCCGATTGGTCCAAATGAGTGACAAACAAATTTTATAGAAAAATTCTCAAATACAATTGAGAAATCGGACTTACATAGTCTATAAGTATGGATCCTTGGCTTTAATTTCCGATTGGTCCAAATGAGTGAAAAACAAATTTTATAGAAAAATTCTCAAATACAATTGCGAAATCGGACTTACATAGTCTGTAAGTATGGATCCTTGGCTTTAATTTCCCATTGGTCCAAATGAGTGACAAACAAAATTTATAGAAAAATTCTCAAATACAATTGAGAAATCGGACTTACATAGTCTATAAGTATGGATCCTTGGCTTTAATTTCCCATTGGTCCAAATGAGTGACAAACAAATTTTATAGAAAAATTCTCAAATACAATTGAGAAATCGGACTTACATAGTCTATAAGTATTGATCCTTGGCTATAATTTCCCATTGGTCCACCAAATGACTGACAAACATTAATGTGCCCGCAAATAACCAAATTCCCGTAGAGCTGAACAAAATTTACACAAATTTAATTTTTTTAAATTTTATAGAAAAATTCTCAAATACAATTGAGAAATCGGACTTACATAGTCAATAAGTATGGATCCTTGGCTTTAATTTTCCATTGGTCCAAATGAGTGACAAACAAATTTTATAGAAAAATTCTCAAATACAATTGAGAAATCGGACTTACATAGTCTATAAGTATGGATCCTTGGCTTTAATTTCCCATTGGTCCAAATGAGTGACAAACAAATTTTATAGAAAAATTCTCAAATACAATTGAGAAATCGGACTTACATAGTCTATAAGTATGGATCCTTGGCTTTAATTTCCCATTGGTCCAAATGAGTGACAAACAAATTTTATAGAAAAATTCGCAAATACAATTGAGAAATCGGACTTACATAGTCTGTAAGTATGGATCCTTGGCTTTAATTTCCCATTGGTCCAAATGAGTGACAAACAAATTTTATAGAAAAATTCTCAAATACAATTGAGAAATCGGACTTACATAGTCCATAAGTATGGATCCTTGGCTTTAATTTCCCATTGGTCCAAATGAGTGAAAAACAAATTTTATAGAAAAATTCTCAAATACAATTGAGAAATCGGACTTACATAGTCTATAAGTATGGATCCTTGGCTTTAATTTCCGATTGGTCCAAATGAGTGAAAAACAAATTTTATAGAAAAATTCTCAAATACAATTGAGAAATCGGACTTACATAGTCTATAAGTATGGATCCTTGGCTTTAATTTCCGATTGGTCCAAATGAGTGAAAAACAAATTTTATAGAAAAATTCTCAAATACAATTGAGAAATCGGACTTACATAGTCCATAAGTATGGATCCTTGGCTTTAATTTCCCATTGGTCCAAATGAGTGACAAACAAATTTTATAGAAAAATTCTCAAATACAATTGAGAAATCGGACTTACATAGTCTATAAGTATGGATCCTTGGCTTTAATTTCCCATTGGTCCAAATGAGTGGCAAACAAATTTTATAGAAAAATTCTCAAATACAATTGAGAAATCGGACTTACATAGTCTATAAGTATGGATCCTTGGCTTTAATTTCCCATTGGTCCAAATGAGTGACAAACAAATTTTATAGAAAAATTCTCAAATACAATTGAGAAATCGGACATACATAGTCTATAAGTATGGATCCTTGGCTTTAATTTCCCATTGGTCCAAATGAGTGACAAATAAATTTTATAGAAAAATTCGCAAATACAATTGAGAAATCGGACTTACATAGTCTATAAGTATGGATCCTTGGCTTTAATTTCCCATTGGTCCAAATGAGTGACAAACAAATTTTATAGAAAAATTCTCAAATACAATTGAGAAATCGGACTTACATAGTCTGTAAGTATGGATCCTTGGCTTTAATTTCCCATTGGTCCAAATGAGTGACAAACAAATTTTATAGAAAAATTCTCAAATACAATTGAGAAATCGGACTTACATAGTCTGTAAGTATGGATCCTTGGCTTTAATTTCCCATTGGTCCAAATGAGTGACAAACAAATTTTATAGAAAAATTCTCAAATACAATTGAGAAATCGGACTTACATAGTCTATAAGTATGGATCCTTGGCTTTAATTTCCCATTGGTCCAAATGAGTGACAAACAAATTTTATAGAAAAATTCTCAAATACAATTGAGAAATCGGACTTACATAGTCAATAAGTATGGATCCTTGGCTTTAATTTCCCATTGGTCCAAATGAGTGACAAACAAATTTTATAGAAAAATTCTCAAATACAATTGAGAAATCGGACTTACATAGCCTATAAGTATGGATCCTTGGCTTTAATTTCCCATTGGTCCAAATGAGTGACAAACATAAATGTGCCCACAAATAGCCAAATTCACGTAGAGCTGAACAAAATTTACACAATTTTAATCTCTAAAATTTTATAGAAAAATTCTCAAATACAATTGAGAAATCGGACTTACATAGTCTATAAGTATGGATCCTTGGCTTTAATTTCCCATTGGTCCAAATGAGTGACAAACAAATTTTATAGAAAAATTCTCAAATACAATTGAGAAATCGGACATACATAGTCTATAAGTATGGATCCTTGGCTTTAATTTCCCATTGGTCCAAATGAGTGACAAACAAATTTTATAGAAAAATTCGCAAATACAATTGAGAAATCGGACTTACATAGTCTATAAGTATGGATCCTTGGCTTTAATTTCCCATTGGTCCAAATGAGTGACAAACAAATTTTATAGAAAAATTCTCAAATACAATTGAGAAATCGGACTTACATAGTCTGTAAGTATGGATCCTTGGCTTTAATTTCCCATTGGTCCAAATGAGTGACAAACAAATTTTATAGAAAAATTCTCAAATACAATTGAGAAATCGGACTTACATAGTCTGTAAGTATGGATCCTTGGCTTTAATTTCCCATTGGTCCAAATGAGTGACAAACAAATTTTATAGAAAAATTCTCAAATACAATTGAGAAATCGGACTTACATAGTCAATAAGTATGGATCCTTGGCTTTAATTTCCCATTGGTCCAAATGAGTGACAAACAAATTTTATAGAAAAATTCTCAAATACAATTGAGAAATCGGACTTACATAGTCAATAAGTATGGATCCTTGGCTTTAATTTCCCATTGGTCCAAATGAGTGACAAACAAATTTTATAGAAAAATTCTCAAATACAATTGAGAAATCGGACTTACATAGTCTATAAGTATGGATCCTTGGCTTTAATTTCCCATTGGTCCAAATGAGTGACAAACAAATTTTATAGAAAAATTCTCAAATACAATTGAGAAATCGGACTTACATAGTCTATAAGTATGGATCCTTGGCTTTAATTTCCCATTGGTCCAAATGAGTGACAAACAAATTTTATAGAAAAATTCTCAAATACAATTGAGAAATCGGACTTACATAGTCTATAAGTATGGATCCTTGGCTTTAATTTCCCATTGGTCCAAATGAGTGAAAAACAAATTTTATAGAAAAATTCTCAAATACAATTGAGAAATCGGACTTACATAGTCTATAAGTATGGATCCTTGGCTTTAATTTCCCATTGGTCCAAATGAGTGACAAATAAATTTTATAGAAAAATTCTCAAATACAATTGAGAAATCGGACTTACATAGTCTATAAGTATGGATCCTTGGCTTTAATTTCCCATTGGTCCAAATGAGTGACAAACAAATTTAATAGAAAAATTCTCAAATACAATTGAGAAATCGGACTTACATAGTCTATAAGTATGGATCCTTGGCTTTAATTTCCCATTGGTCCAAATGAGTGAAAAACAAATTTTATAGAAAAATTCTCAAATACAATTGAGAAATCGGACTTACATAGTCTATAAGTATGGATCCTTGGCTTTAATTTCCGATTGGTCCAAATGAGTGAAAAACAAATTTTATAGAAAAATTCTCAAATACAATTGAGAAATCGGACTTACATAGTCTATAAGTATGGATCCTTGGCTTTAATTTCCCATTGGTCCAAGTGAGTGACAAACAAATTTTATAGAAAAATTCTCAAATACAATTGAGAAATCGGACTTACATAGTCTATAAGTATGGATCCTTGGCTTTAATTTCCCATTGGTCCAAATGAGTGACAAACAAATTTTATAGAAAAATTCTCAAATACAATTGAGAAATCGGACTTACATAGTCTATAAGTATGGATCATTGGCTTTAATTTCCCATTGGTCCCAATGAGTGACAAACAAATTTTATAGAAAAATTCTCAAATACAATTGAGAAATCGGACTTACATAGTCTATAAGTATGGATCCTTGGCTTTAATTTCCCATTGGTCCAAATGAGTGACAAACAAATTTTATAGAAAAATTCTCAAATACAATTGAGAAATCGGACTTACATAGTCTATAAGTATGGATCCTTGGCTTTAATTTCCCATTGGTCCAAATGAGTGACAAACAAATTTTATAGAAAAATTCTCAAATACAATTGAGAAATCGGACTTACATAGTCTATAAGTATGGATCCTTGGCTTTAATTTCCCATTGGTCCCAATGAGTGACAAACAAATTTTATAGAAAAATTCTCAAATACAATTGAGAAATCGGACTTACATAGTCTATAAGTATGGATCCTTGGCTTTAATTTCCCATTGGTCCAAATGATTGAAAAACAAATTTTATAGAAAAATTCTCAAATACAATTGAGAAATCGGACTTACATAGTCTATAAGTATGGATCCTTGGCTTTAATTTCCGATTGGTCCAAATGAGTGAAAAACAAATTTTATAGAAAAATTCTCAAATACAATTGAGAAATCGGACTTACATAGTCTATAAGTATGGATCCTTGGCTTTAATTTCCGATTGGTCCAAATGAGTGAAAAACAAATTTTATAGAAAAATTCTCAAATACAATTGAGAAATCGGACTTACATAGTCAATAAGTATGGATCCTTGGCTTTAATTTCCCATTGGTCCAAATGAGTGACAAACAAATTTTATAGAAAAATTCTCAAATACAATTGAGAAATCGGACTTACATAGTCTATAAGTATGGATCCTTGGCTTTAATTTCCCATTGGTCCAAATGAGTGACAAACAAAGTTTATAGAAAAATTCTCAAATACAATTGAGAAA
The DNA here is from genome assembly GCA_947311025.1 of Lypha dubia. Lineage (NCBI taxonomy): Eukaryota > Metazoa > Arthropoda > Insecta > Diptera > Tachinidae > Lypha > Lypha dubia. The sequence continues at coordinate 58,216,701 of OX371264.1, forward strand.
TCGGACTTACATAGTCTATAAGTATGGATCCTTGGCTTTAATTTCCCATTGGTCCAAATGAGTGACAAACAAATTTTATAGAAAAATTCTCAAATACAATTGAGAAATCGGACTTACATAGTCTATAAGTATGGATCCTTGGCTTTAATTTCCCATTGGTCCAAATGAGTGACAAACAAATTTTATAGAAAAATTCTCAAATACAATTGAGAAATCGGACTTACATAGTCTATAAGTATGGATCCTTGGCTTTAATTTCCGATTGGTCCAAATGAGTGAAAAACAAATTTTATAGAAAAATTCTCAAATACAATTGAGAAATCGGACTTACATAGTCTATAAGTATGGATCCTTGGCTTTAATTTCCCATTGGTCCAAATGAGTGAAAAACAAATTTTATAGAAAAATTCTCAAATACAATTGAGAAATCGGACTTACATAGTCTATAAGTATGGATCCTTGGCTTTAATTTCCGATTGGTCCAAATGAGTGAAAAGCAAATTTTATAGAAAAATTCTCAAAAACAATTGAGAAATCGGACTTACATAGTCTATAAGTATGGATCCTTGGCTTTAATTTCCGATTGGTCAAAATGAGTGAAAAACAAATTTTATAGAAAAATTCTCAAATACAATTGAGAAATCGGACTTACATAGTCTATAAGTATGGATCCTTGGCTTTAATTTCCGATTGGTCCAAATGAGTGAAAAACAAATTTTATAGAAAAATTCTCAAATACAATTGAGAAATCGGACTTACATAGTCTATAAGTATGGATCCTTGGCTTTAATTTCCGATTGGTCCAAATGAGTGAAAAACAAATTTTATAGAAAAATTCTCAAATACAATTGAGAAATCGGACTTACATAGTCTATAAGTATGGATCCTTGGCTTTAATTTCCGATTGGTCCAAATGAGTGAAAAACAAATTTTATAGAAAAATTCTCAAATACAATTGAGAAATCGGACTTACATAGTCTATAAGTATGGATCCTTGGCTTTAATTTCCGATTGGTCCAAATGAGTGAAAAACAAATTTTATAGAAAAATTCTCAAATACAATTGAGAAATCGGACTTACATAGTCTATAAGTATGGATCCTTGGCTTTAATTTCCGATTGGTCCAAATGAGTGAAAAACAAATTTTATAGAAAAATTCTCAAATACAATTGAGAAATCGGACTTACATAGTCTATAAGTATGGATCCTTGGCTTAAATTTCCGATTGGTCCAAATGAGTGAAAAACAAATTTTATAGAAAAATTCTCAAATACAATTGAGAAATCGGACTTACATAGTCTATAAGTATGGATCCTTGGCTTTAATTTCCGATTGGTCCAAATGAGTGAAAAACAAATTTTATAGAAAAATTCTCAAATACAATTGAGAAATCGGACTTACATAGTCAATAAGTATGGATCCTTGGCTTTAATTTCCCATTGGTCCAAATGAGTGACAAACAAATTTTATAGAAAAATTCTCAAATACAATTGAGAAATCGGACTTACATAGTCTATAAGTATGGATCCTTGGCTTTAATTTCCCATTGGTCCAAATGAGTGACAAACAAATTTTATAGAAAAATTCTCAAATACAATTGAGAAATCGGACTTACATAGTCTATAAGTATGGATCCTTGGCTTTAATTTCCCATTGGTCCAAATGAGTGACAAACAAATTTTATAGAAAAATTCTCAAATACAATTGAGAAATCGGACTTACATAGTCAATAAGTATGGATCCTTGGCTTTAATTTCCCATTGGTCCAAATGAGTGACAAACAAATTTTATAGAAAAATTCTCAAATACAATTGAGAAATCGGACTTACATAGTCTATAAGTATGGATCCTTGGCTTTAATTTCCCATTGGTCCAAATGAGTGACAAACAAATTTTATAGAAAAATTCTCAAATACAATTGAGAAATCGGACTTACATAGTCAATAAGTATGGATCCTTGGCTTTAATTTCCGATTGGTCCAAATGAGTGAAAAACAAATTTTATAGAAAAATTCTCAAATACAATTGCGAAATCGGACTTACATAGTCTGTAAGTATGGATCCTTGGCTTTAATTTCCCATTGGTCCAAATGAGTGACAAACAAATTTTATAGAAAAATTCTCAAATACAATTGCGAAATCGGACTTACATAGTCTATAAGTATGGATCCTTGGCTTTAATTTCCCATTGGTCCAAATGAGTGACAAACAAATTTTATAGAAAAATTCTCAAATACAATTGAGAAATCGGACTTACGTAGTCTATAAGTATGGATCCTTGGCTTTAATTTCCGATTGGTCCAAATGAGTGACAAACAAATTTTATAGGTAAATTCTCAAATACAATTGAGAAATCGGACTTACATAGTCTATAAGTATGGATCCTTGGCTTTAATTTCCGATTGGTCCAAATGAGTGAAAAACAAATTTTATGGAAAAATTCTCAAATACAATTGAGAAATCGGACTTACATAGTCTATAAGTATGGATCCTTGGCTTTAATTTCCCATTGGTCCAAATGAGTGACAAACAAATTTTATAGAAAAATTCTCAAATACAATTGAGAAATCGGACTTACATAGTCTATAAGTATGGATCCTTGGCTTTAATTTCCGATTGGTCCAAATGAGTGACAAACAAATTTTATAGAAAAATTCTCAAATACAATTGAGAAATCGGACTTACATAGTCTATAAGTATGGATCCTTGGCTTTAATTTCCGATTTGTCCAAATGAGTGACAAACAAATTTTATAGGTAAATTCTCAAATACAATTGAGAAATCGGACTTACATAGTCTATAAGTATGGATCCTTGGCTTTAATTTCCGATTGGTCTAAATGAGTGACAAACAAATTTTATAAAAAAATTCTCAAATACAATTGAGAAATCGGACTTACATAGTCTATAAGTATGGATCCTTGGCTTTAATTTCCCATTGAACCAAATGAGTGACAAACAAATTTTATAGAAAAATTCTCAAATACAATTGAGAAATCGGACTTACATAGTCTATAAGTATGTATCCTTGGCTTTAATTTCCCATTGGTCCAAATGAGTGACAAACAAATTTTATAGAAAAATTCTCAAATACAATTGAGAAATCGGACTTACATAGTCTATAAGTATGGATCCTTGGCTTTAATTTCCCATTGGTCCAAATGAGTGACAAACAAATTTTATAGAAAAATTCTCAAATACAATTGAGAAATCGGACTTACATAGTCTATAAGTATGGATCCTTGGCTTTAATTCCCCATTGGTCCAAATGAGTGACAAACAAATTTTATAAAAAAATTCTCAAATACAATTGAGAAATCGGACTTACATAGTCTATAAGTATGGATCCTTGGCTTTAATTTCCCATTGGTCCAAATGAGTGACAAACAAATTTTATAGAAAAATTCTCAAATACAATTGAGAAATCGGACTTACATAGTCTATAAGTATGGATCCTTGGCTTTAATTTCCCATTGAACCAAATGAGTGACAAACAAATTTTATAGAAAAATTCTCAAATACAATTGAGAAATCGGACTTACATAGTCTATAAGTATGGATCCTTGGCTTTAATTTCCCATTGGTCCAAATCGAGCCTTTGCTGCAATAGAGTCATAACTCAAAAAAAGTAGTTTCGCATAAAACGAGTTTAAAGTTGCGCACTCGCTAAAAACTTATTGGTAAACGAAAATTTAATATTTGTCTCAAAAGTTTAGTATGCAAGATAGTTGAATAAAATTTTTACACATGCTGAAGCACGATATGAGAAATTATGCTGCATTATTAACTCAAAAATCACAGTTTTTGAGATATGACTCTATGGCAGCAAAGGCTCCATATGTATAAAAATAAAAAGTCTTGTTGATAGACAGTGTGGTTTTTGCAGGACGGCTTTGTTGTGCATGATCTGTTTGAATATAAGGCATATGCAGAAATACAAATAACACCAACTCTCTGTATTTTGTTGGTACAAAATTTGATTTTGGAAGTCAACAGTATAAATATGTATGTGTACATGTGACAAAAATATAAATAAAACTTATTTATTCAAATACGAGTACAAAAGTACTTTAACAACTGAATAAAACACTTGTTTCGCTAACAACTCGTTGACTTCGATGCAAAATGGGTTTCATACGCTTGACGACACAGTCCGAACATTCATGTTAGCGCAAAACAACAACTTAATTAAACTGAAAGTTTAAAACGAACAGTTGCGTAAACAAGTGTTTTTTTGCTTTTGAACAAAAACGATTAGATCATAAAAATCAATGTGCATAATTAAGTATGCACGAAAATATAGCACTTGTTGCAGATGTCTGGTACTCGTATACACAAGAATGCGTATACTTTACATGGAATTTAACTGCATCATATATAAGGTATACGTATACGCATTCACTAAAACACACTACACTTCAGTGTATGATGATATAGATATTATAGACGGATTTAACTATAAAATAAGTTACACCTTTAAAAACAATATAATAGATGTCTTGGCACTAACAATAAAAACTTGACAACAAAATATATGACGACATCTTCTTATTGGCTTTCAACATTATTTGTAATTGTCAATGAAAATTACTAATCTTTGAAAATTAATAACTTTTCTGCTATTCAATATTTTGTCTAATTTTTTTCTGTACTTAAAAATATAATGTAAATTATTACGTTGAGATTTTTGAAAGGAAACTATGATTGGCTAAGTATAAAAATTTATATAATGAAATTTGTGATGCCTCTAATCGAAAGACAGATGGAGGAAGATCAAAATAGCTGTGAAAGACCAAAAAAAAAAAAAAAGATATGCTAGTTTTGTATCCGTCAGACCATTAAAAATTATTATTGACAACTGAAATTTAAATTCGTTCATCTGGAAAATGTACATGAGTTGCAATTGATCAGCCGAAGAGGCAACACTTAAAAAACCCAAAAACAAAAAAAGATTTCTTACAGGCAACAAAACAACACTCACTCCCGATTAAGTTCTAGCACTGAGAATCGCTTGTAATTTATCTAGTCATCTTAAGAATTTATGGGTCGATTATAGATAGCAACCGAACTTCAGTTCCGTTGCCAGCCGGCAACTGAAAATGAGTGGTTGCCAGAAAAGCACTAAATAGCAACTGAAACTGGAACCTATAAGTTGCCAGTTGTCATCCGTAATACAATTTTCAGCAACTGACAACGTAACTGGAGTTCGGTTGCCATCCATAATCGACCCATTAAAAAATATATTAAATTTGCTATTAGCTTTAACTTTATTCTCTTACATATGACACCTGTCGAGATAGCTTTTGAGGATTTTTGGTACGATACTTTAAAATGCGTCAATGTCACCATTTTGAATTTTAATAAAAAAAAAAAAACATACAGTCAATATTACTCGCATCCCAATAATGAATTGATCAGCCCATCATTCATTAATATCGGACTAATATATATGAGGAAACATGATTCCTAAAATCACCGTCATACCTCAATACGATTTCAATATGCAGACATTAGATCTTCTAAATTCTGAAAATCTAACTCTTTAAAAAATTTTAAAATTGATTATACATATTGAATTGTGACTAATCCATCAAAAAGAAAGAAATAAAAAAAAAACAATAAAGTGACTTACATAAAATATGCTTAAATCTTTTATGAAATAACACAATAATTTATTGAATTTTTACTGTTTTCATTCTGCAGAATAAGAGATTTTTAAACATTCATTTATTTTACGTGGCTTACTGCATTGATATCACTTTGTTGTTTATTGTCGCCACTAAAAATAGAAATTAGTTTAATTGGACAGCTGCGACAAAATCAACATGGACAAAAACCTGTTGGCGTGTTGCCTTGCTGTCATCAATATAATCATTCTCATACACACACTTGTATTCTATTTTTGACAGACGGTGGTCGGTAGCCTGCTGTGGCGAATGTGTTTAATGCTTAAGAGTGGTCTTCATAAAGAGAAAAGCTTAAAAATGAGTATGTAGTTGAGATTTTATATAGAGCGCACTGGGAGAAATTTCGGACGAAATAATTCGTAAATAATATTTTTGTATAGAAATAAAATAAACCGTAAATAAAAATATGAATGCAAGTCTGAAAGAACATTTTTGTACACTTTTTTAATAAAATATACAATTTTATAAAAAAAAAATATAACATTTTTGTATAACAAAAGTTTTCCCTCTCTACTTTCCAAATTAATAATAAAAAAATAATAATAAAAAAATGTCTATACACCAACAAAATTATTCGAAGTGTACTAAAATGCTTAAAACAAGAGATTCATAAAATACTCAGTTGATTTTTTTATTTCCTATTTCAAGTGTGTGTTTTGTTTTTCTTATTTCACATAAATAGCGAGAGCTTGTTGTTTAAAAATTGGTATACAACTGAATGAAATTATTATTACTTACGCTCTTGTAATTCGTTTCATTAACGCATTAAATTTTAATGAATTTCAATTGTGTGTTTTGTTACTGTTTTTGAGAAAATAGCGACGGCACCTGCTTGTTGAAAAGTTATCATAAAACTTCATCTTTCTTTCTGAAAATTTTTTTACACCTACAAAATTATTCCAAGTGTATTAAAAATGCTCAAAAAAATTAACTGCTCAGTGGAGCTGTTTTTTATTTTATTTTTAATTTCAACGGTGTGTTAACAAAAAATATTTTCCTTAAATATTGAAAAAATTTCCAATATGAGAAAAATGTGAACTTAAATTGAAGATAGCAGTTTTTCGCTTTTAAGTATTCAAATTTGTATAAACTATTCAGGAGCACTCCAAGTCCTAAATCATTTTTTTTTCGTATGACAAAATGTACTTAAATTTAGTAAATAAAACTTTCTTACTTTTAGAAAATAAGCACTCAAATTAAATGAAAATTTTCCTGAAAGTATTTTCTTGTGAAGTGACATTATGAACAATTGATTTTTTTCATTATAAAAAAATGTATTTGATTAAAAAAAAACTACATATGTACATATTAATAAAATTAAATTTATATATAGAAATATTTTAAACTTTAATAAATTAAAAGTTTTATCCTAAAATACATTTTATGAATTCTTGGTTCAATTTCTTTCTTTCTTTCTTTCTTAAAAATTTAGTGAATATTAATAAAAGTTGGTATGAAAAAAATAAACAAACAGCACACAATTTTATATTATTTTTAAACTTACAGCAATCATTGGCAAATAGATATTGACATTAATAGAAAAGGCATTTCAAAAATTGGAAAGCAAAAATTTTTTAAGATCTTAATGGCGCTGATAACGAATAAAAAAAACATACCAGATATATTTTTTCATTAACTAATTAATTAGAATTAGGTAATAAACAGAACATTTCACATTCTTTTGATAATAGAAGGACTATTTATATTCATAAAAATTTTTGAGCAAACAACCAAGGCGCCGTGGCTTAGTTGGTTAAAGCGCCTGTCTAGTAAACAGGAGATCGTGAGTTCGAATCTCGCCGGGGCCTTGCAAACACAGTTGGTTGTTTTCATTTTAGAAAAAAATTTTATGAACACATAATTCTTAAAATAATCAAACTACAAAACAGATGCATACATACATGCATATGTATACGAGGTTTGTTCGATGATCGAATTTTTTTTGTGTGTTTCAACGTCATAACCATATACCAACGTTTCGTCACTAGCTATGACCCCTTTTAAGCAAACCTGGATCGTGGTTGACGCAATTCTAGTGCGACGTTGCTTTTGCTCATAATTTAGCAATTTTGAAACAAACTTAGCTGCCACACGTTTCATGCCCAAAACAATCGAGCATTAGCCGTAGTTTAATTTAATGATTTTATGTTATTAAGCCCAATTAATGAAAGTACTTTTAAATAAAAACTAGCAATCTTAGACAAATTTTAGTTGATTTGACTTTGTAGTTTTCTCTTGGCCGGACATGTTCCTTTGGTGTCCGCTCAAGAGAGATTCCACTGTACATACTCGTACTTGTAAAAAAAATGGGCTAAAAGTTATGTTAGAGGTTCCAAGTTGTATTCTGGCCAAAAACCCTGCCAGCCGTTTCGATTTTACTAAATAGTTACGTTTTCAAAAGAGTACCTTTTTGAGTAGGTAATTTTTCTCAGGAAATTAACTCTACAAAATTGGCTTTTCCAAAAAGTACCTTTTTTATAAATTATTATTTTATAAAAGCAGATATTTATAAAACTAGCATATATTAGGCAAAATTTTTCAATAAGTAACATTTCAACAACTTAATTTTTTCCCAAGTATCATATTTTTTTAATTTTTTTTTTTTTCAATAGAGAAATTTTGCCTTTAGATTTTCAAAGCACAGCAGTTGAAAAAAATTAACATAAATCAGATAACCGTAATGATACAACTAAAGTTCCAAAGCTTTACACAATTTTTTCATGATGTTACTAATACTCGTATTCAGTGTTTAAAAAAACTAATATATTTAGTAAAAATTCCCCTCATATTCCATAATTTTATGTGAAAACTAGAAAAATATTTACCTGATCACAAATAAATTTCCAGTTTTCTAAAAAAAATTTTGTACTTGACAACTAGTAAAATTTTTTACTAGCAGACAAAATGAAAATAAATTCTCTGTAATATATTGTTCAGCAACAATTTCTTCTTTCAAAAATTTATTTTCATTTTGTGTGCTAGTAAAAAATTTTACTAGTTGTCAAGTACAACATTTTTTTTTAGAAAACTGGATATTTATTTGTTATCAGGTAAATATTTTTAGTTTCTCTACTATCAAAAATGGAAACGGATCATATTTTCTCACTAGTCGCTAGTATAATAAATAAAAATAAGAAAACTAATTTTAAACCCTGCTCGTATTCGTATTCGATTATTCGACTATTCGCCTATTTAAAGATATTCGCATTCGTATTCGCCAAATTCAAGCGAATAATTTGCACATAAACAAATCATACAAAAAGATTAAAAAAGTACAAAAAAAGTTGCAAAAATATATTAATTTATAATAATTTTTATTTAAAGAAAACCCTTTATCTTAGACGCAAAATAATAATCTTCTTAAAAAATAAACGAAAATTATATTTCGTAACTATAATTTAAAAGTTAAAGTTTTATATGTAAATTCATATCATGTCAAGTTAGTAATCAATTCTCAGTAGAGGAATTTTTTGACTTCCAAAATGGAAGAACTAAAATTTAATATGTGAAAGTCCACCTAGAAATGTGGCTGCGCAATCTGTGAAAATATGTTCTCCTAAACAACACTAAATTACTAATAAATAGCGCAGGTAGAGTAAGAAAAACGAAATCTCAAAATATGCTTTTAGGTAAAATAATTTAAAAATGTTCAGTAGAGGTCTTCAGATTCGGCATCTCAATGTCATAATAATGTTAACTATCTGTCACACTACTTTAGACAGTTTTTTTCAATTTATTGTTACTGAAGTAAACGGAGGGATTTTTTCCAATTAAATTTGAAATATTATGTGGCTCTAAGCCTTAAAAATGATATTCGTATTCGTATTCGGCGAATATAGTTTAAAATATTCGTATTCGCGAATACTAAAAATTGATACTGGTAACATCACTACTATGAACGTAAAAGATCTCCAGCAATATATTAATCAGTATTTTCATGATTTAAGTGTTTGTAAGTTCAAGACCCGTAATAATCCATCTATCAATTTACAAAATTTTTTTGCATTTTTTTTTTTGTAGTCGTCTTTGAAAAGGGCGGTTTATCAATTCGAGAGTAGTTTTAATTTTTTTATGTTTGCACATGCATGCACTTCTATAACAAGTCGAAGTAAATTTTTTTTTTTTTTTAATCGGACGACAAATGAGCCGTTAATTTTGAAAGTGGCATAAGACATTTTTTTTAAGTCGGGATATTTAAGGGTTTGCGTTCTTAAAAATATGGATGCTAACTTTCGAGAAGATTTTCTTGTATTTGTTATCTCATGATACTGATATTGTTTTTAGTACTTCTCCATATTTTGAAACGTTTTTATATGCAAACCCCTAAATATCTCGACTTAAAAACAAAGTGACTTATGCCACTTTCAAAATAAACGGCTCAAATATTACTATACGAGTAGACAGATTTTCAAAATTATTCAATAGTTTGTATATGTTGCTTGCAGTTTAGTCCTATAGAACATTTTTAAACATTGGAGGTAATAGATGACTCCCCCAAATAACCAAAAAAATATTATTTTTCTTAACTTTTAAACTTATGTAGCAATTTTTTTAATTTATATTTAAATTTGAATGGGTTTGCTTACAGTTTGCATCCACAATTTAATATTTAGGGTCTGTTTTTAGAATAGAGTTTAAACGTAGTTTTAAACTCCGTTTATATTAATCTAAATATAAATTTAATCGAGTTTAATTGTGTTTGCGGTTTTTAAGTGAAAGCTTAAACCGTACAAAATGGCCATACTGAAGACTAAAAATTGGCAACACTAAACATCAAATGGCAATGTTTTTTTTTCCAAGCAACACTGCATTTTATGCAAAAGAAGAAAAAATTTTGGATTTTATCAAGTTTATATCTGAAAAGAAAATTGACTGCATAGAAAAGATTAAAAAAACAGTATAAAATTAAGAAAAAAAATCTGTTATTTATGTTCTTATATTTTTTTGTTTATAATATTTTGGTGACTGGCTTTTTATACATGTTGTTGTGTCACCATATTGTAGTAAGTTTAACCCACCAACATTGGCCGCTTAAACTTTCAAGTAAATGTAGTTAATTGTCATCCTAAAAATAGTTAATCCAGATTAAAGTTGTGTAAATCTCTGATCGGCCACCTAAAAATTCACTCTTATTAAAGATCAAAGTAGCCCGACTCAAAGTATTGCTCTCTGATCAGTCCAACTCCTACATGATTTTCGAAACATTTTCTTGTATCATGTTATTAAATTTTTTGAAAATCTGGGGACAATTTGCCACGTCGATATGTTGATTTTCCCGCAACTCCTGCACCTTGATGCACCGATTTTGAAATTTCTTTGTATGTTGGTTTCATTGGGTTTCATTTGTAGTGAAGGTAAACTTAAAGGTTTTCGGAAAATATTTTAAAACTTTTGTTTGAGGATCTCCATAAGTCGCACGTAAAATATTTATAAGAAGTATACAACTACTCTGTCGAACGATATCATTCGCTGGAGTTCTAGACGTAGAAAACTATATTGCGTTTCTTTAATAACCGATTTTATTAAAGTTATTATTTGTTTACGGGCACAAAAGCTAAACAAATAAATAAAATGAATGATTAGAATGTCGTAAGTCGGTTGTTTTTCTTTTGCAATTTCAGCATTATCGATCGGCCGTCGTCGTACAGTGGGCCATTAATATGTTTATGTGAACAAGTAAAATTAATTTTGGAAAAAATCGCAATACAATTTAAAACTTATAGTTTTACAATATACAAAATTATATTTCGTATAATCTAGTTTAATTATCCCAAACAAATATTTGCGAAATATTAAAATGTTTGCGAAATATTAAAATATATTCACAAATAAAGAAATCACATGATTGACATCTTGTGATAATTTTTATATCGAGCTGAACACAAGCCGAATGAAAGTTTAATTTTAATTCATTAAAAACAAAACAAACTGTTAACACTCGTGTAAAAAGAAACACATCCGTCCGTATGTGCGATACACACCCACATTAATACAAACTTACGCAAACACGCACACACACACGCACACATCTTGATACAAACCAGTATTTTTGGAAAAATCTTGGCATAATTTAATTGGCCTAAATACAAAAACAGCAGGAACAAAAACAGCAGCAACAACAACAACACCAACAACAATTAATGAAAAGCAAACAGAGAACGCAAAAAATAATTCACCTCATAATGTTTAAACATTTAGGAAATTCTTCTTTTTTTTTGGTTGTAATTATCAATATTTTCTTATTTTTTGTTTTTCGCTATTTTGTTAATGTTTGTGAAATGTTTCATTTGGAATTTTCCTCGTTTAAAGTTTGGACGTGTGTTTCGCTAGATTTTCTTTAAATTTAAAGCATTTAAACAATCGATTCATAAACTAAAACAAGAGAAAAAAAGACTGTAAAAACAAATCATAAAATTTCTACATAAAAAAAAAAAAACAATAAAACAAAACAAAAACACTTTAAATAGAAAAGTGTGTCTGCCGTTTAAAATTACCGCAATTATTCTTAAATATTTAGTTTTCATTTAAACTAATAAAAAAATAAAATGGCATCATGGCGTTCCTTTTTACAATGGACTATAGTCATTTTCAATACATCATGTGTGGTGAGTGTTTACGAAATGTGAAATAGTGCAACAAATATGAAATGTTTCAAAATGATTTTCATGGAATATAAAAAAAAAATATGTATGTATATATAAATGAAATTATCAAAGTAGCCAAAATAATATTTAAGCTTATTCAGTTTATAGAACTACTTGAATAGACTTTTGTTTTAATTTTGTGAAATTTCATAGTTGTTACAGAAAATTTACGGTGCATTTAGTTCGACTATGCATGTCGTACCGTAAAAAGTGAAAGTGTTCAATTAAAAAATACATAGACATTAATGAAAGCCGCACGTTGACACACTATAACCTTTGACACACTACGGGCTTCGCTGTCACCACTATCTGAGCAATCTTTGGTCACCTTTCGCTTGCTTGACTGACTATCATTTTATAGATCAAAGTGGCCATATTTCCCATAACCTGATTTGGGACCACTATAACTCTTCACAGTTTCAGAATAGTATAACTTAGTTCCCATTAGTATTGCGTGGTGCAACCAATACGCCTACAAGATAGAAAAACATATGTACATATGCATAATCAAGCCATCCATGGAGGCGTGTTACTAATCCAGATAATTTCTTAAGAGATAAGGATTAATAGAATGTAAGATATTGTGAGCAAACACAAATTATTTTGCATTCACTTAAAGGCCGTGCTTCACTATCCTACACAATCGTACGATTCATTCACAGGAAAATCTTGCAAAAATCTGACCGACTTTAAAAAATCGTTTCAAAATGGTGTTGTAGGTGCCACACTATCATACAAATCTGATACCAAAACATCTGGTTGACAATAAATACTCCTCTGATCGCATGAAAACTATCATTTATGAAAATTTTCATAAAATTTTACAAATCGCACGACTTGCCAAAATATCTGTCACACAGTTGCATTTTTAGTCCACACTACCATACATTTTTATTACACATGTCATATTTGGCATATCGCACGACTGTGTAGGATAGTGCGGCACGGCCTTTAATACATACAGAATTAATGATAAGCAGGTCTCGAATGACGTTTAGCTTCACAACATGTTAGAGCCAAGTGATTAGCAAATGTTAGCCAAGTATCTCACGGGCAACAACCCCGTTGCTCAGATTCGGTGGCTCAGAAACAAAACTTACAATCCTGTAAGAGAGTAACACAACGTTCACTTTCACTTTTCACTTCTCATTGAATTATTTACTTAAGGAAACGGGTAAATATGACCTTGGTGAAAACAGTTATATTTCAGATTTTTTTTTTTAATTTTCTCTTCAAAAATGTAATTTGTTTTTGTTTAATAGTCGCTTTTTATGGACAAAATATGTTATTCTCGAAAATTACGGAACCTTCAAACTGCACTCGTACGTTAGCGGATATTCAAAAATCGGTCTATTTCGTAAGTGCAGATAGATTTCCAGTTTTTTTTTTTTTTTTTTTTTTTTTTTTTTTGATAATTGAAGATGAGCAATGCCGACATGAGTATACAATGAGTATACAGTATGCGTATACGTTATGTGCAACGAAAATACATTATAACGTTTACTTAACGGCGCATGCACTAGAATTTAGTTGCTTGTAAGGTTACATCATTCTGACTGACGGTTGCATGTTTCATATACGCCCTGCTGTGATGAGTTTAAAATACTTTATTATACCCTACACCAAAAATTGTAAAGGTATTTATAGGTTTGTCATTACGTATGTAATTTACACAATATTTATATGAGGTCCATATAGTATATATATTCTGAATCCTTATAGACAGGGTTCATATAAATAAAAATTTGCTAATCCACAACAAATAAATAAAAAATTTTAAAAACATAAATTCAAGAGTATTTGCTCGAATAAATGTCATAATTTTTAAATATGAAATATATTTGCAGGTAATTGGTATTTTGGGAGTAGTTGAAAGTGTATTTGAGCTACAAAAATACAATTATGGCTCTCCAGATTTTACAGAAAAAATAGTACAAATTGTTATTGGAACAGTGTTGGTTATATCGGCATTTATTGGATGCTGTGGTGCTGTACATGGATCGGTAAAAATGTTAATATTTGTACGTATTATCTTCAATTGCTCTAAATTTTTTGTGTATTTTTCGGTTGTATTAAAACTTTTCGTATTTTTTTACAGTTTATTACAATATTATTTGCTCTGATAGCAGCACATATTTGGAAATTGTGGCGTTACGATGAACAGAGAGTGCGATCAACAACCGAAGTATTAGTCAGCTATACATGGGTAGAAGAAGTAGTCGAGCGGGGTAAAATGAATGAATTACAAGAAACAGTAAGTTATTTAGCCTAAGCCAGTAATGGATATGCCTTCACACACACCCATACATACATATATCGTTAACTGAAAAGCAAAATCAAAAAATTTTACAGGAGAGTGAAAAACGAAATAAATTTTTTCAAGTGGCTGAAGTACAAGGTTTTCCAATAAGAGTGATATGATTTCTTTAAAAAAAACACACACTTATTGTTAAGGAAGTTCAAAAGATTTTTATTTAATACGAAGTACAATCAATACAATTAAGTTCTAAATAAAACGTCATTCAAATGGCCTCCACGACTTCTTCTGCAGGAACGAATTCGATGAACCCAATTTTCAAGCACTTTTTCCACTAAATCAAGTCGTATGTCATGAATGGCACATTCAATATTGACTTGTAAAGCTTGAAGAGAGTCTGGTTTATTTCGAAAGGCCAATGACTTCAAATAACCCCACAAGAAATAGTCGAATGGTGTTAAATCACAACTTCTTGGAGGCCATTCAATATCACAATTTCTTGAAATAATCGAATCTCCAAACTTTTCTCGCAATAATTCAATTGTTGCATTTGCTGTGTGGCTCGTAGCCCCGTCTTGTTGGAACCAAATGTTGTCAAGATCAACTTCTTCCAATTTCGGCCATTAAAAGTTGGTTATAATTGATTTATACCGCTCTTCATTGACAGTAACGGTGTTACCAGCTTCATTTCGAAAGAAGTACGGACAAATTGCGGTCTTCAGAAACACTTGGCTGAACGGCAGCAATATTTGCATTACTTCGAGCGGTTCTTTGTCTTATTGGCACTTGAACATTATTTAAAGAAAATTTAACCTAAAAATTTTCAACAATTCGACGAATAGCGAGCACACTTGGACGATTATTACGACCATAAAATGGCAACAGCGCTCGAAAAGTTGCAATTGGAGAACGATTATTTTGATAATAAAACTGAATAATTTGTAAAAGTTGTTCTTGCGTATATCTCTTCAAGATAAAATTGTAAACACTACTGAATACAATGAAAAACAAATGACAGATCATGACATAGTACAAATGGCCGAAACGTCACTTTAAAAACATATCATCCCTATTGGAAAACCTTTTATAACTCGTTCTTTTTGCTTTTTTAACTTCATATCATTTTTGTTTAGGATGATTGCTTCAATGTACCTCTCAATAATTTATCAAAACTGTGATTTAAAATACTTTCTGTTCACGTGCTTTTGCATTTCAGCTAACTATATACATATTTGAAAAATTGATTTTCTGGAATTAAGGCCAACTGAAAATGTATTGATAAAATAAATCAATAACTTTGAATATATTAAGAAAAATTTTTAAGCTTTCAAAAATCAATTTAGAGATCAACCTGGTTAAATACAATGATCACCAAAACTCTCGAGGAAATCGAGCAAACATAAACCGGATTTAAAAAGCAATTTTTTGTAAAGGTTTCACATAACTAAAAACTGTATCACATTAAAATAAGAACTAAAAACAAAAACAAAATAAAAACTTTTAATTTATTTAATATAATTTTTTTTTTTTTTTTTTGTTCCAGTACGTTTGTTGTGGCAAACATGGTTATATTGATTATCCCAACAACTATATGAAAGTTCCCGATAGTTGTTATTACTTTGAAAATAATAAAAAGTCGTATTATCCTCATGACGATGGTTGCTTAACGGCGGTATCAAGAGCCTACTTGACCATCTATCGCTTGGAGAAATGGGCACATATTTCATTAATTGGTTTCGAAGTGAGTAGATTGTGTTAGAAATATTTATCCTCTACTTATTGAATTATTAACTTTTCAGATTTTGGGTGTTGTTTTATCGATTATACTGATAAGCAATTTAACTGCTGACACACTACGTTATAATTATTAGTTAATTAAAATAAGCATTTACTAAATACTCTTTTTGTATTTATTTATTTAGCCATTTATTTCATTGTATACACTTATGAACAGAAATCTAATTTATTTTTCAATAAAAATTAGTTTTTTGTATTTCATTGTAAAAATGCAGGAAGTGTGTTTTATTTTTCTTGGAACATCTTAGAGTGTATAGAAAATACAAAATAATCTTTCACGATTTAATAAACCACATCGTTCTGAACACCCTACACCAAAGGTGTGTCTACAGCAAATCTTTCGTCTTACTTGTAATTTACAGTTTTCAGTGTTCATTTATTTTGTTTTTTAATTTAACAAATAAACGTATTTTTAATATCTGGCAAAAAGGTTTATTTTTTTAATTAAAATGATACCAAAATTTTGGACCCCTTAATTTTTGTACATATACATAAATTGCTTTGCAAAAATAGTGTTTTTAGGTGAAATCATTAATTCATATTTCTTTTGCTTTATTTTTTAAATCTGCCCGAGAAAATTTTTCTTTCAAAATTTTTCTCATTTACTCAGTATTTTTTTCCCCCTATTGAAATTTTTTACAGATGCAAACCGAGTAGGATAATTACATTTGCTATGGCAACATAATTTTAGAGATAATGATTTTTTACTTATTTTTCATATTCATCTCAATTAAAACTAATAAAAAAAATTGTATATCGTATTGTCCTTCCGTGATTTTTTTTAAAATATATGTTTGTACTTTTAAGTTCAGTATAAAATGGTAGAAGTTGTCGAGGCCCATTAGCTCAGTTGGTTAGAGCGTCGTGCTAATAACGCGAAGGTCGCGGGTTCGATCCCCTCATGGGCCAACTACTTTTTTAATGATTATTTAATTTTAAAATTTTAATTAAATACATATATCGCAATAAATTAGTTATTGTATTCCCTCCCCACCATTTCTACATCTGCAGCAATTAATAAAATTAAAAACCCTCTATAAGATGCTCTTTAAGGAAAATAATGCTCTTAGAAGCAAAATTGACAATAATATGTTTTGTTAAGAGCAAAGAATTACAGAAAAAATTTTTGATCTACGCACGTATAAAAGTAAAACATTTTGTTAAAATTTTCAAATAAGTCCGGGCAATGCGCTTAAAAAAATCGGGCTCTCTTCAGCTTTAAAGCTATAAATATATAAAAAGTACACTAAAGTTCTGCAATGCCAACATAAGTGGTGTATAGAAGACTGGAAACGGGTACTATGATTTGATGAAATCAAAATAGATCGCTATCAGTGAGATGGTAAGGAGTACTACTGCCACCGTTCTTATGAAACTGAGAAACAACCAAGTCGAAGAAACCATGAAGCATGGTGGTGAAAGCTTAATGGTTTGAGGCTTGATTGCCTGTCAAGGTCCAGTTCTCAACATGATGGAAAACATATCTGATTTGCTGAAGATACTTCAGTCGATGCGAAATATGCCAACAAATTTTATATGAACTTTGGAAACGAGTCCAAACGAAGTAGTCAAATATTCGAAACCATAACATTGAAAAATTGGTCAAAAGTATGCCAATACGTATGAAAATTCTTATTTAAGCAAAATGCCTATACAAATTTATAAGAAAATTTAATTTTGTTTTCTTAAATTACTATTTTATTGAATATTTTTTATATAAAAATTTTAAGATGCTTTTTATAATTTTATGTATGTATTCTACTCACGTTTCAAATCTTTCTGATTAGACAGATTTACAGAGTTTTGTACTATTCGTGAATATAACTCAGGTTATTGGTGCAATAAAATTAAAGAAATGAATTGATTAAAAGAATCACTGTAATTGAAGAAATTAATTTTTAATTCCATACAGACCAAATTAACAAAATAAAATAATTAATAAAGAAATAATAATATACAAAGTCTATGTCATGTGCAGATTTTCAAGGTTTTATTTAAAAAATTACCTCCTTTTTAGAAAGAAAATAAATATATCAAATTATAATGGGGGATGTAATTAAGTATATAATCGAGTATTTTATAAGATCAATCAAAGCTCGAAGCTATTTATGAAAATTAATTTAACTTAAAGTAAAACTTACAATATTTTTGTTATTTAAAGTTGTTCTGTTGTTACATGTTTTTAGCCTCTACACATTTATTTCATTTGAACTTTGCCATATATTTCTTAATTTAATTTACTCTGCTTTATTTTATATGTGGAATTTACTTTTTTATGTGAACATTCAGGTTATGGGAATCACTGTATGTTAATGTAGACAAATATATAGTAATGTAGTTAATAAACTTCCAAAAGTAACGATCAAACAATCAAAAGTGTCATATACATATTTTATTGTGGGTCATATGCTACACTTCTACTAAAATTCATCAAAATCCGTTAAGCGGTTTATAGTGAAACAAACATTAAAACATCGAAACATACAAAAATTCTCATTTATAATATTAGTAGGAACTAAAATAATTTAATCGACATTTGGTTGACAATTGGCGACAAATATTAGAAATAAATATTTGTTTTAATAGATTTTAATGAATAAAGTACATTTGTATGTGTGTTTTTTTTTTATTGGTACCAAAATTAAACACTCCATGTTCCCATCCCTGACGTATACAAAATCATATTTAATTTCCTTCAAAGCCATCTTATCTATGCTTCTGGTATCACTTTGCACTCTTAAAAACACAACAATATGCAAATACTCTTACTTGCATTTTATTTTAATGCTCTCTTTCTATATTTGATGCGACAAAATTTACAATAACAACAACACTAATAAAGCGACGACGCTAAACACTTACAGCCATACCTAAATCAGAGCGTTGAGCGTCGCGGAAGCAACAGGGTACATAATTTTAGTACATTCTTAGGCAAGAAAATTACGACAAATTTATGGAAAGTACGTACCCTGTTGCTTACGCGACGCTCAACGCTCTAATTTAGGTATGGTTGTTAATAACTGATTTCTCCCACTCAAATAAATTCATTCCAACGATTCGCGAACAATTAACAACAACAATAACTTCATTACTGGTGCATACACGTGAAAAGACGAGTAGCCGCTGCAGCAGCGCAAACAATCATACATATATTTTTTACTATTGAATTCACTTTTGCTTTTCTTTTCATGAACTTTTACAAACAATTACAAGTTTATTAAATGATTTTCTTTAAAAATAACACTTTAATTATATCCTTCAAACTTTTATTAACACTTTTATTAGATTTTAATGAATATTAAGGCACTATTTATAATAATTATTAACTCTTGAACGAGACCGCGATAATTTTGCGTCTGAACTTTAAAACACCGGGCGAAGAACTAATTTTTATCATTCGTTATCAATCAATGGTACTGGAATTTAGCATGCGAGGTGCCCTGGAGACATTTACATACACATATTAGGAATTTATTGACATGATTATGTTAATGCGGATAATGATGTTAGAGTTTTTATTGGGTTATATTAATCAGGGTTGCCGTTGAAAATTTTATGAATGTACTACAAAAAGGGTATTCTTAAAAAAAAGTGTTTTAAAGTACAATAGGGTCAAGCTTTTTGTAAGCATAATAAACAACATTTATTTGAAAAGTAATATTATCAGGCTCAAGTTCAGTTTTATTGAATTAATGAAAATTCAAAATTACTAAGAGTTTTTTTATGATGGAAAATATTATTATTTATATCCAACAAAAAACGTTAGAATACAAAGTATAATACTTTGATGATAACGGAGTATGAGTTTGTGTTGATTATTAGTTCCAAACAGTAATGAGGGAATTTCGTACTAACCAGCACTGTTTCATTGTAGAATAAAAATTGAATTAAAAATTAATTCTCATATTCTATTTCTGTTGAAAACTGGTTAAATAGTTGATATTCTTCTCAATTAGTATCCACTTTACGAAAATTGTAAAGATGGACAATTGAACGCTGATGAGAGGTGTAGCGGCCTTGAAATCAGTACTGAAACGTTCTGCTAAAAACTGATTGGATATAAATAATAATATTTTCCAACACAAAAAAACTCTTAGTAATTTTGAATTTTCATTAATTCAATAAAACTGAACTTGAGCCTGATAATATTACTTTTCATATATACATCAATATAAGTTCAAATAATAATTACGTTTATTCGTAATAATAATAATATAAAAATAACATTTATTTCAATTAACATAAAGATTAAAAACTTTTACAATTATTTATATACAATTAACTAGCTTATCCCGGTGTGCTTCGCTACCCCCCTCGTTATAAAATAAAATTAAAAGTATTTATATTAAAATTGTGTAAATTATGTTCAGCTCTACCGGAATTTGGCAATTTGTGGGCACATTAATTTTTGTCACTCATTTGGACCAATGGGAAATTAAAGCCAAGGATCCATACTTATAGACTATGTAAGTCCGATTTCTCAATAGTATTTGAGAATTTTTCTACAACATTTGTTTGTCACTCATTTGGCCCAATGGGAAATTAAAGCCAAGGATCCATACTTATAGACTATGTAAGTCCGATTTCTCAATTATATTTGAGAATTTTTCTATAAAATTTTAAAGATTAAAATTGTGTAAATTTTGTTCAGCTCTACGTGAATTTGGCTATTTGTGGGCACATTTATTTTTGTCACTCATTTGGACCAATGGGAAATTAAAGCCAAGGATTCATACTTATAGACTATGTAAGTCTGATTTCTCAATTGTATTGAGAATTTTTATATAAAATTTTAAAGATTAAAATTTTGTAAATTTTGTTGAGGTCTACGGGAATTTGACAATTTGTGGGCACATTTATGTTTGTCACTCATTTGGACCAATGGGAAATTAAAGCCAAGGATCCATACTTATAGACTATGTAAGTCCGATTTCTCAATTGTATTTGAGAATTTTTCTATAAAATTTGTTTGTCACTCATTTGGACCAATGGGAAATTAAAGCCAAGGATCCATACTTATAGACTATGTAAGTCCGATTTCTCTATTGTATTTGAGAATTTTTCTATAAAATTTGTTTGTCACTCATTTGGACCAATGGGAAATTAAAGCCAAGGATCCTTACTTATAGACTATGTAAGTCCGATTTCTCTATTGTATTTGAGAATTTTTCTATAAAATTTGTTTGTCACTCATTTGGACCAATGGGAAATTAAAACCAAGGATCCATACTTATAGACTATGTAAGTCCGATTTCTCTATTGTATTTGAGAATTTTTCTATAAAATTTGTTTGTCACTCATTTGGACCAATGGGAAATTAAAACCAAGGATCCATACTTATAGACTATGTAAGTCCGATTTCTCTATTGTATTTGAGAATTTTTCTATAAAATTTGTTTGTCACTCATTTGGACCAATGGGAAATTAAAACCAAGGATCCATACTTATAGACTATGTAAGTCCGATTTCTCTATTGTATTTGAGAATTTTTCTATAAAATTTGTTTGTCACTCATTTGGACCAATGGGAAATTAAAGCCAAGGATCCATACTTATAGACTATGTAAGTCCGATTTCTCTATTGTATTTGAGAATTTTTCTATAAAATTTGTTTGTCACTCATTTGGACCAATGGGAAATTAAAACCAATGATCCATGCTTATAGACTATGTAAGTCCGATTTCTCTATTGTATTTGAGAATTTTTCTATAAAATTTGTTTGTCACTCATTTGGACCAATGGGAAATTAAAGCCACGGATCCATACTTATAGACTATGTAAGTCCGATTTCTCTATTGTATTTGAGAATTTTTCTATAAAATTTGTTTGTCACTCATTTGGACCAATGGGAAATTAAAGCCAAGGATCCATACTTATAGACTATGTAAGTCCGATTTCTCTATTGTATTTGAGAATTTTTCTATAAAATTTGTTTGTCACTCATTTGGACCAATGGGAAATTAAAGCCAAGGATCCATACTTATAGACTATGTAAGTCCGATTTCTCTATTGTATTTGAGAATTTTTCTATAAAATTTGTTTGTCACTCATTTGGACCAATGGGAAATTAAAACCAAGGATCCATACTTATAGACTATGTAAGTCCGATTTCTCTATTGTATTTGAGAATTTTTCTATAAAATTTGTTTGTCACTCATTTGGACCAATGGGAAATTAAAGCCAAGGATCCATACTTATAGACTATGTAAGTCCGATTTCTCTATTGTATTTGAGAATTTTTCTATAAAATTTGTTTGTCACTCATTTGGACCAATGGGAAATTAAAGCCAAGGATCCATACTTATAGACTATGTAAGTCCGATTTCTCTATTGTATTTGAGAATTTTTCTATAAAATTTGTTTGTCACTCATTTGGACCAATGGGAAATTAAAACCAAGGATCCATACTTATAGACTATGTAAGTCCGATTTCTCTATTGTATTTGAGAACTTTTCTATAAAATTTTAGAGATTAAAATTGTGTAAATTTTGTTCAGCTCTACGTGAATTTGGCTATTTGTGGGCACATTTATGTTTGTCACTCATTTGGACCAATGGGAAATTAAAGCCAAGGATCCATACTTATAGACTATGTAAGTCCGATTTCTCAATTGTATTTGAGAATTTTTCTATAACACTTGTTTGTCACTCATTTGGACCAATGGGTAATTAAAGCCAAGGATCCATACTTATAGACTATGTAAGTCCGATTTCTCAATTGTATTTGAGAATTTTTCTATAAAATTTTAAAGATTAAAATTGTGTAAATTTTGTTCAGCTCTACGTGAATTTGGCTATTTGTGGGCACATTTATGTTTGTCACTCATTTGGACCAATGGGAAATTAAAGCCAAGGATCCATATTTATAGGCTATGTAAGTCCGATTTCTCAATTGTATTTGAGAATTTTTCTATAAAATTTTAAAAATTAAAATTGTGTAAATTTTGTTGAGCTCTACGTGAATTTGGCTATTTGTGGGCACATTTATGTTTGTCACTCATTTGGACCAATAAGAAATTAAAGCCAAGGATCCATACTTATAGACTATCTAAGTCCGATTTCTCAATTGTATTTGAGAATTTTTCTATAAAATTTTAAAGATTAAAATTCTGTAAATTTTGTTCAGCTCTAAGGGAATTTGGCTATTTGTGGGCACATTTATGTTTGTCACTTATTTGGACCAATGGGAAATTAAAGCCAAGGATCCATACTTATAGACTATGTAAGTCCGATTTCTCAATTGTACTATTGCAATGTTTCAAAACTCTTGCTATCACAATAGTCAAGATATATGATGTTATTAAATTGATGTGGGAGGGGCCACGCCTACTTAATTTCTTATGTGCACCCTCCACACAGACCCCAATCACCCCTGAAAATTTCATTGAAATCGGGCAAGCCGTCTAGGAGGAGTATGCGCACAGGAAGTTTAAATAAAATTTTATTTTATACATTCATACATGATATACTTGAACGAACTTGTTAAAACTAAAAACCAGTTCACAGGTACATACAAATATTAGATTTATTGGAAACAGCGGCGGAAAGAAACACTAAGCAGGCCTTCCAGAAGGCCAAATAAGGCCTCTTGCCCCATTCCATACTCATACATTTTTTACACACGATGTCCTAGCCAGCCAATGGCTTCGAAGTTCCCTTCTTACACAGGCCTGATAGAAGGTCTTATTCAGTCACAAATTTATTTTTAAATTACCTTTAGAAATACAAAAACGAAGTAAGAACCCATGAAAGTGCCAAAGTGTCATTATTGTATTGTGTTGAATTTCAGGGTTAACTATTTATTTATTTATTGATACATATATACATTTTTAGAAGGGAGTAGGTAGGCCTTCTATAATGCCTTCGAGAGAAGGCAAGCGAGCATGAGTACAAAATATAAAAGAAGCCCTAGGAAGGCCTTACGGAGGGCCTTATAAATGAAGGCCTCCAAAATTTCGCCGCTGGGTTGTTTATTATGCTTACAAAAAGCTTGACCCTATTGTACTTTAAAACACTTTTTTTTTAAGAATACCCTTTTTGTAGTACATTCATAAAATTTTCAACGGAAACCCTGATTAATATAACCCAATTTAAATTCTAACATCATTATCCGCATTAAAATAATCATCTCAATAAATTCCTAATATGTGTAAATGTCTCCAAGGCACCTCGCATGCTGTAAAAGAATTCCAGTACCATTGATTGATAACGAATGATAAAAATTAGTTCTTCGCCCGGTGTTTTAAAGTTCAGACGCAAAATTATCGCGGTCTCGTTCAAGAGTTAATAATTATTATAAATAGTGCCTTAATATTCATTAAAATCTAATAAAAGTGTTAATAAAAGTTTGAAGGATATAATTAAAGTGTTATTTTTAAAGAAAATCATTTAATAAACTTGTAATTGTTTGTAAAAGTTCATGAAAAGAAAAGCAAAAGTGAATTCAATAGTAAAAAATATATGTATGATTGTTTGCGCTGCTGCAGCGGCTACTCGTCTTTTCACGTGTATGCACCAGTAATGAAGTTATTGTTGTTGTTAATTGTTCGCGAATCGTTGGAATGAATTTATTTGAGTGGGAGAAATCAGTTATTAACAACCATACCTAAATTAGAGCGTTGAGCGTCGCGTAAGCAACAGGGTACGTACTTTCCATAAATTTGTCGTAATTTTCTTGCCTAAGAATGTACTAAAATTATGTACCCTGTTGCTTCCGCGACGCTCAACGCTCTGATTTAGGTATGGCTGTAAGTGTTTAGCGTCGTCGCTTTATTAGTGTTGTTGTTATTGTAAATTTTGTCGCATCAAATATAGAAAGAGAGCATTAAAATAAAATGCAAGTAAGAGTATTTGCATATTGTTGTGTTTTTAAGAGTGCAAAGTGATACCAGAAGCATAGATAAGATGGCTTTGAAGGAAATTAAATATGATTTTGTATACGTCAGGGATGGGAACATGGAGTGTTTAATTTTGGTACCAATAAAAAAAAAACACACATACAAATGTACTTTATTCATTAAAATCTATTACAACAAATATTTATTTCTAATATTTGTCGCCAATTGTCAACCAAATGTCGATTAAATTATTTTAGTTCCTACTAATATTATAAATGAGAATTTTTGTATGTTTCGATGTTTTAATGTTTGTTTCACTATAAACCGCTTAACGGATTTTGATGAATTTTAGTAGAAGTGTAGCATATGACCCACAATAAAATATGTATATGACACTTTTGATTGTTTGATCGTTACTTTTGGAAGTTTATTAACTACATTACTATATATTTGTCTACATTAACATACAGTGATTCCCATAACCTGAATGTTCACATAAAAAAGTAAATTCCACATATAAAATAAAGCAGAGTAAATTAAATTAAGAAATATATGGCAAAGTTCAAATGAAATAAATGTGTAGAGGCTAAAAACATGTAACAACAGAACAACTTTAAATAACAAAAATATTGTAAGTTTTA
Source organism: Lypha dubia (assembly GCA_947311025.1). Taxonomy (NCBI): domain Eukaryota; kingdom Metazoa; phylum Arthropoda; class Insecta; order Diptera; family Tachinidae; genus Lypha; species Lypha dubia. Next base: position 58,242,562 of record OX371264.1, read on the forward strand.
CTTTAAGTTAAATTAATTTTCATAAATAGCTTCGAGCTTTGATTGATCTTATAAAATACTCGATTATATACTTAATTACATCCCCCATTATAATTTGATATATTTATTTTCTTTCTAAAAAGGAGGTAATTTTTTAAATAAAACCTTGAAAATCTGCACATGACATAGACTTTGTATATTATTATTTCTTTATTAATTATTTTATTTTGTTAATTTGGTCTGTATGGAATTAAAAATTAATTTCTTCAATTACAGTGATTCTTTTAATCAATTCATTTCTTTAATTTTATTGCACCAATAACCTGAGTTATATTCACGAATAGTACAAAACTCTGTAAATCTGTCTAATCAGAAAGATTTGAAACGTGAGTAGAATACATACATAAAATTATAAAAAGCATCTTAAAATTTTTATATAAAAAATATTCAATAAAATAGTAATTTAAGAAAACAAAATTAAATTTTCTTATAAATTTGTATAGGCATTTTGCTTAAATAAGAATTTTCATACGTATTGGCATACTTTTGACCAATTTTTCAATGTTATGGTTTCGAATATTTGACTACTTCGTTTGGACTCGTTTCCAAAGTTCATATAAAATTTGTTGGCATATTTCGCATCGACTGAAGTATCTTCAGCAAATCAGATATGTTTTCCATCATGTTGAGAACTGGACCTTGACAGGCAATCAAGCCCCAAACCATTAAGCTTCCACCACCATGCTTCATGGTTTCTTCGACTTGGTTGTTTCTCAGTTTCATAAGAACGGTGCCAGTACCAGTACCCTCTCACTGATAGCGATCTATTTTGGTTTCATCAAATCATAGTACCCGTTTCCAGTGTTCTATACACCACTTATGTTGGCATTGCAGAACTTTAGTGTACTTTTTATATATTTATAGCTTTATAGCTGAAGAGAGCCCGATTTTGTAAGTGCACTGCCAGAAATTATTTAAAAATTTTAACAAAATGTTTTACTTTTATACGTGCGAAGATCAAAAATTTTTTCTGTAATTCTTTGCTCTTAACAAAACATTTTATTGTCAATTTTTCTTCTAAGAGCATTATTTTCTTTAAAGATCATCTTATAGAGGGTTTTTAATTTTATTAATTGCTGCAGATGGTGAAAGTTACGGGAGGGAATACAATAACTAATTTATTGCGATATATGTATTTAATTATAATTTTAAAATTATTTAATCATTAAAAAAGTAGTTGGCCCATGAGGGGATCGAACCCGCGACCTTCGCGTTATTAGCACGACGCTCTAACCAACTGAGCTAATGGGCCCCGATGAATTTTATAATTTCTTAAGATTTAAAAATAAATATTTCTTCTATTATAATTAGAACAATTAGTTATTATCTTTATATATATAATTCTTCTGAAAGTGTGTTAGTAACTGAACTCCTCCTTAACGGCTGGGCCGATTTCGATGAAATTTTTTGTGTGTATTTGAGTTGGTCCCTGGATGGTTTAGATTTACAATTCGGTCCAATTGGTCAAAGGGGCGTGGTACCTCTCATACAAACCACAAATTAAAAATCTATTATTTCTGCTCCTGATAATGGTATTTGAACAAAATTTGGTATGTCGGTTTGGTGTGCATTTCTTAAGTGCTGCTGCAAATATAGGCGGGATGGGACAAAGGGGCGTGGTACCTCTCATACAAACCACAAATTAAAAATCTATACGTCGGTTTGGTGTGCATTTTTTTAGTGCTGCTGCAAATATGGGCGGGATTGGACAAAGAGGAGTGGCACCACCCATATAACCCAAAAATTTAAATCGCCATATTTTGGGCATTTTTTGACCTATGTCGATGATATTTGGTACATATGGTATTGGCATAAATTGGAATACGTACCGGGAGAAAAGTGAATGGGACCACGCTCCTTTTTAGGAAAATTAAAAATCGTAATATAGGCTTAACTACTGGACCGATCGTCACAATAGCATATATATAAATACTTTTCATTTTATTTTATAACGAGGGGGGTAGCGAAGTACACCGGGATCAGCTAGTATGTTATAAAAGTATATTTGAAGTCATGTTATAATAAAGTATGTAGTATTGTCCCTAAAACAAATACAACGTCACAAAGAGAACAGGCAGATGATTTTATCAGAATCTTCGGACTATGAAAAGCGTTATCAGGGAAAGTAGGTTTCATATATGATGGCAGACTTCTCCTGGAGTTTGCAACGAGATCTACCTAAAGTTGATCATTCAAGGAAATCTTATAAAAGATCATTTGATAGTGTTCGATAGACATTTTCTTAACCTACGAGTATGTATTAATTTTTTGTATTTTTTTGTCAAAATAATAAAACTGCATACATATTTCAAAATGTAAAGCTGTTTGCAAACTCCCAGTATTTTTTTCATAGTCAGGGCCATAGAAATAACCAATAGCAGGATACAAAGTAAAGGAAACAAAAGCTGTGTTGACCAGTGTTATTCTACAAAAAAAAGTATTTTTATACAATATTTAAAAAATGCGAACCCATAATTAAGAAAATATTGAAATTAATTCAAATAAATTATTAGTTTCTTTCTTGATCACGTTTTTTTCGACAAATATTTGAAGATAAATGTGAACGTAGCACTTAAACCTTCTGCAGTTCATTTTATTAGACTGTAAATAAAATCTAATGATACAAATTGAGTTTAAAACGTCGTGGCTTAATATATTCATGTTTTTGTTTTCCACATCTAGAAAAATTTATTGTAAGGGTTCGTTCTCTTGTAAATAAGTTGGGAAAGCTAAATATTTTGAATTTTAACTATTTATTTAAATAAAATACAGTGTATTTAAAAAAAAACGATTATTTTAAAAAGTCCCGACATTTTGTTTCAAAATTAAAAAAAAAATCCCTACAAAAGGGTAAAATTTCGTTTCAATTAGCCAGCATCAGCAGAAGTTTTGGATCAGCAAGATTTAAATTATAATCGCACTATGTAGTGTATGAAATCGCGCTACGCATTATTTTTACTAAATTTTACAAAGACCAAATACTCGATAAGAACTCTTTCGCTAAAATTACGGTAATTAGCAAACCAATCATGGATTTTGCTGATTTTTTGGTTAGTTTCGATTTTGAATTTTCAACGCCTGGATACTGAAATATTTGAAAAATTTCTTAGATCTGATTTTTCTATCCTAAAAACCTTTTATTGAAATATTTTACATAATATGTATTTGCCTTAAAGTGGTCACATTATGTTCACATTGGAAACATTTTTGTTTGGTAACAAATAATTTTGATTTCCCAAAATCAGCTGTTAATTTGATTGCCTCTCAAAAATATGTCATGGTCACACTAGAGCAAACAAATATTTGATATTTTTCGTTTAATGTGTCACCAATGTGCCACCAATGTGTATATATTTTTTTATAAATTAATATTTTTCCTCTTTACCAAAGTTCCCACTGTGCGCTGTTTAAAACCGCAGCTTAAAATGACGAGAAATAACTAAAATTAAATGTGCAGTTTTGTATGAATCAAAATTGACGATTTATTTTTTATTTCCATTTCATTTGAGTTCTAGATACTTAAGAAAATGGTTATAAAAACATTTACAATTAAATCAATTTTAATTATTTTTAACAGTTTAAATATCGTAAGTGAAAACAAAAGTGTTAATTTACTAAATAAAAATTTATGTTTTGAAATCATTCAAGTCCAGTGCCATCATATACATAATCATTTCATTGATTACTTTTAATGATGAGGAAAGGACTGATTCAATGTTGATGAACTATCTGACGATGCTGTTGTCAGCAATTTGCTGTGCGGCAGCGGTAATGGAATGGTCGTGTACATTACAAATTGTAAGATATTTTTTTTATATACGAGTATATGTTAGTGGTAATGCTAATGCTAATGCTAATGCCAAATCAGCAGAAGAGAAGTGGTTCTCTTGAAATAGAAAAAAAAAATTGTTCAAACTTCTTTCAATTAATTTAGTAATTGAATCAATTATTCAAGAGATCGATAACAAAATTGTCTTATAATTTTTAATAATTTTGAGTAATTAAAAATTTTTATTTGTAGTGGTTGAATATAAAATTTTCTTCGTAGCTTGAACTTTAACAAAAATATTAATTGAATCTGCAATTTCCGTAATTGAAACCGAATTAAAATTATTTTTTTCTGTGTTTATTGAAAATTAGAAATATATTTTCTCAATAAATGTTGGCTCGGGATTATGCACGTCCATACACAAGCATGTTTTATTCGTTCACGCCTATGGAAATAAATTCACTTTAGTGACATGAGTGGTTGAGTGGTTTCCTTGTTTAGGAATAGTATAATGAAAATATTACGTTTATTAATATCTGATATTATATTTGCATACACACATACATATGTATATTTCTTTATAAAGAATTATTTATGATTAACTGCTTTTCAATTTTCAGACTGCAAATGTATTTCTAAGTAAAGTTGTTGTCACAATAGTTTTGTGGGTTTATCGAATAACATCTACTTTGACTTTCTACAATTTCTATGCCATGGTGAGTTGATAAGTAAATTTTTAAGTACAGTATTTAATTATACATAATGATGACAAGAAATTCTGCCATAAATGTATTCCTAAGTTTCTAATATAAGAAATATAACGTCGCATTAAAAATCTAAATAAAATTTCTAAAAGTATGTATTAGGTATATTTTTATATTATAACTAGCTGAACCCGGTGTGCTTCGCTACCCCCCTCGTTACAAAATAAAATTAAAAGTATTTATATATTTACAAAAATTTATTTATTTAATTTTAATTCAATTATTGCAATGCTTTAGGATATACAATATGGGCGAGGTTACGCCCCTTTGTCCACTCCAACTTTATATAGTCAAGAATTTATTATTTCGTAAGAATATCCTATTTAATTATTGCAATGCTTAGGATATGGGCGAGGCTACGCCCCTTTGTCTACTCCAACTTTATATAGTCAAGAATTTATTATTTCGTAAGAATATCCTATTGTGAAAATTTAATGACGATCGGTCCAGTAGTTAAGACTAAATTACGATTTTAATTTTCCTAAAAAGGGGCGTGGTCCCACACACTTTTCTTCTGATACGAATTCCTAATTATGCCAATACCATATGTACCAAATATCATCGACGTAGGTAAAAAAATTCCCAAAATATGGCGATTTAAATTTTTGGGTTATATAGGCGGTGCCACTCCCCTTTGTCCAATCAAAACTTCATAAAGCCTATTATTCCTTCCAGAGTCACAGTAACATGCTGTGAAAATTTCAGGAAGATCTGCTTCCAGACATCGCTATACCAGAAACTCCTCTGGGATTTAATATTACGAATAATGAAAACGCTATTAATGGTCTGAAACCGATAAAATAAGCAACAAAATGCTTCAAGAACTATCAAAAGTCACAATAGGGATAATCATTTTAATTTTTAATGATGACATTCTGAATTATAGAGGCTGAGAAGGAGGGATGCTCTTTCTCACAGACGTGCACGAGAGACGTAAGAAAAAAAAAAACAAATCAACCGCTGGAACTATAATTTTCTTCAGTATTGGTTAAACATTTAATTAACATTTTTAAATTTACGATTTTAATATTTATTGTTAAATCAATTTACAATTGAAGATTTAGTAAATAACAAAAGGACCAAACAAATTTCTTTGCGTGGAGTGAACCTTTTAAGCAACATTATGGTTTTTGGGCTATTTTTCGATATTTTTATTACATTTTTAATAAAAATAAATTTTTTTTTTGGTATAAAATTTAATTTGTAATTTCCTACTTGTAGGTATTACACGTTATTATAACATTCATTGCGTATTATTTGACACAAAGGATACAGATGGCCAAATTAAATAACATAATTTCAAAATACACAGGAGCGGCAGCCATCCCCTTGACTCCTCCACCACATGTTCGATCTGATGTCATATGAGGGCGAAATCTATTAGTTCGATAATAAAAGTTGTCTGGAACCAATGTGATTTTGATGGGCGAACTCTTGTACAACAGCGTGATTTAGATAATGTAACCGTGGTCGCAGACGACGTTTTAATATTAAAAAACTTAAACTAATTGAATAGAGAAATGTAATAAACTGAAAGTAAAAACAAACGATTAAATAAAAGTTGTATTAAAAAAAAAGAGAATGAAATGTATATTCGGCCATGCCGAATCATATTAAGCCAAATTTTGAGATTTCAAATTATCGATCCAAATTTTCGTTATTTTAAAAGCTCTTCACATGGTTGTAATCATTTTCGAATTAGCACGAACTGAATTTTTTTTTATTTATTTTTTCCCAAAACATCTAATTCTAAATTACCTTCATATCTTACAACCGAATTCCAAAATAAAACCTTCAAAATGAGAGTGTACTTACCTCGGTTATCAGGAGAGCCCAGTTAAATAACACATGCCGATGAACAGTAATTTTATAAAATCTCCATACAGTTTCTAAACAGCCGACATTATTTAGCTCATGAGAAGCATTTAACGGCAAATTTTCATCCTCAGCATCAGCAATAGGTGCATAACAACTATCGGGTACCGATAAATGTTTATAGAAATAATCGTGAGCGTTAAACAAACCACAACAATAAAACTGTAAGTAAAAATAATGTAATTTCTTTTATCGTTAAAATTTTTGTGATCAATAAAACTTACTTTTGATTGCATGGCATTCATATATTTTGGTTGTGTTTCGACTAATCGCCATGCCGATTCTAATTGTTGCAAATTATTAAAATAAAACTCATACGGTTGAAATGATCGTATTTGTAAATATTGTATGATCATTAGCGCCAATATGAATATAGAATACTATCAAAAAAAAAAAAAAAAAAACTTTAATTAGTGGACCAAATTTTAATATCTATTGCACATTTCAGATATGTGACAAAAGCGGCAAAAATATTCAGTGGTGGGTAATAATTTTTAAATTCATAAAAAGATGAGAGTGTTTTTTTAATACTTTTCTATGGATACGGTATTTTTCATTTACATTTTCGCAAGAAAATTTTCACTTATACATATTGCATATGCACTGATGCACAAGATTATGACGAGAACTATTGTATGTATATTTCGCTAATAGAGACAGCTTGTAATAGAACAAGTGTAATTTGCATTTATAAATAACTTGCCACAGTGATCATTAGCCAAATTGTGAGACATAAAATAAAATATTATTTTTGCGAATTGAAAGTAATTGTTTCCAAACATTAATTTTTTTATTTATATTTAAATGTTGCATCATAAAAATATAAGGTTTCCCAATAGGGACAATATGATTTTGAAGTGACGTTTCGGCCAGTTGTGTTTACAATTTCATCATGGAGAGATAGACAAATTATTCAGTTTTATTATCAAAATAATCGTTCTCGAATTGCAACTTTTCGTGGTAATGGTACATCTCCATGTAAAAAGTGTACTTTGGTGTTCGTTTCTTAAAAATGTTTTGATCTGTAAAAGGGTGGTGCGTTTTATTTAAAAAAATATTACCCTCACTAGCTGTTAAAAACAGGGAGTTCTACTTTTTCATAAATTGTTTTTTGTTCTAGTGAAACAAGAAGTTGCATTATTACCGGGTGGGCCAGACATTTTATGCATGTACCTTTTACCAGGGTGTGCCGAAAAGAAAACACCATTAGTTTAAAATGAAAAACTTTTGGTTATTTCTTTCATATTAGAGTTTGTTGATTATCCTATCAAATATTTTTGAATCTAAGTTAGGGCTTTTATTCCGATATGTATGTATGTTTATATACATATGTTGTTTTTTTAACGTTAAGGGCTTAAATTGAGGAGGTGTGACCAGTGCCTGGCAAAGCAAAACGATTTTTTTTCGTTTTTGTTCCCCATTCCAGAGGAAATTCAATCAGTTGGGTTATCTTGAGTCATTTTCTACTCCGCACATACAACATACATACATACAAACTTACGTATTATTTAATTAACATCTACATACATACTTACAATAACGTTAATGCCAAACACTTCACTAAATACACCATAGCAGCCAATAACAGTGGTTAAGCACAGAAGAGAGCACAATAAAATGGCCAAAATGAAAAATGTATGGGCATCTGTACCCGATTGCGCTTCTTCAACACCCATTGCATTCACGCAAATAACAGCAATTCCAAGTAACTTTCGTAAATCGAAAATTTTTCGAATATAAGATATTAAAAAATATTCGAAATAAATTATTTTTCTCAACTCACCAGACATGCAATATTTAAGGCAAAAACAAACCATTTAATAGTTTTTAATGCAGCCCCCATAATTTTACTTTTAAGTAATTATTTTTTTTTTTTCTTTTATAATAATCAAATGATATCGACTGCAAATGCTTCTTAATTCAGAAAATATTTTCTTTAAATGATCATGTCTGTCGCAGTCTGTAAGAGATGAAACAAAAACAATCATATGCAAGAGGCTTTAAAAGATAATAAATGATGCCTCATCATCTTATTACTTGATAATAATTCTTTAATTTTGTCTTTAAAAGATTAATTGTACAAGAATTGAAATAAAATAAAGCAACAAAAATACAGTTGATGAAACAAATAATGCAAAGAATTTTGACCTGTAACCTCAACAAAACTGAAATACCCAAAACAAAACAAGCAACAAAAAAAAAAAAAACACATTCGCAGTTGGAAGGTAAGAAATTGTCTTGAATGATTTTTAAATAAATACCTTGAATTAAAAATGCATGTTTCTTCGAAATGCATAAAGTCGGCTAAAACGGTCGAAAGCTTTCGAAAATAATGTGGTTAGAAAATACTCGTAGACTAGTGTTCTACACACAGAATGGATTTTAATCCGTATGGGCAGCCTGAAGATTTCAAAATATACACTCCGCTTAACTTATTTAAAGGCACTAAAAATTTCATATTCAGTAGCCTGTATTTTTACAATTTTTAACCGATTGCAGTATTTTAAAATGGAAAGGGAAGCTAGACATCCGGATATATAAAAAAAATCATGACAATAGTGGTTTCTTAACTAAAGAACTTTTTTTGAGCAATTTATCAAAAAAAAATCCAAAATTATGATATTTTTTCTGGTTCACTTGAATAAAGGCACTTTATTATTTTTTTTATTAGTTTTAAAGTAAGCGATGATTTTTTGTAGGAATCGTTTGTTTATTACAATTTATTACATCTTAATCGTTTTACGAGTCAAAATGGCAAAACAAAAAATTTTAAATCTATCGGAAAAAACTCAAATCGATGAAGGAGGTGGACAATTTGATGACAAGCAGTCACTAATTCAGGCCATTAAGGATACTTCGAATCAAATTTTGTTGGATTACAAAAATTCTCATTATCTGACAATGAAAACCCGTATATTTAAAGTTATTAAAAACAAAGGGCGTTATACCCATTACTAATAGTTCTTAAATAAAGTAAAATAAATTAAAAATACAAGAAAAACAGTTTTTTATTAAAATTAGTTAAAGCGCCTTTATTTAAGTGAACCAAAAAAAAATAGAACATTTTTGGACTTTTTTTTTATAAATTGATTAAAAAAAGTTCTTTAGTAAATAAACTATTGTCATGATTCTTTTATATCTCAAGATGTCTAGCTTTCATTTCTATTTTAAAATTCTGAAATCGGTTAAAAATTCCAAAAGATACAGCCTGCTGAATATGGAATTTTTAGTGCCTTTAAATAAGTGCACCGGAGTGTAGTTTAATAAAGACGGTTCCTATATAAAATATTCAAGCATTTGTAAAAAAGGACGAAAAAATCGAGCTTCAAATAGCCACCATGTTTGTTCCATACTTTCTTCTAATTTATAATAAAAGTATTAACAAATACTTTAGAATAAAACGAATACATACATACATAGGTTTCAGCAAAAAGGTATTTTTATTCGGAAAAAGCTATTTTTGCCATTGACTTGTAAAACATGTTTTATAAGTATATAAAAAAAAAAAATTATAAATCTTAGAAATACATTTTTGTAAACAAACTTAAAATTAGTCAGCTTAATGTTAGTGTATATGATTTAGTTTCTTATCATTTTAATTTTGTTAATTTAAAAATCAAATTAAACTATTTCACAAATAGAAATAAGAAGTAGTGTGGCATCGTCATACATACATCTGCTTGAAAGTATGTAACAAATAGTTCCACTCAAAGCAAAAATATTTACAAAAAAAGAGATGTAAAATACTTATTAACATTCAAATTCGATAATTAAATATCCTAGGAAAAATGTATTGCCCAATAGAAACTAAACAAGGAAAGCAGTATTTATTTAAGTTTAACTCAATTTATCATGCAACCATTCCTTTTTAAATATCATTAAAATAAAAAAAATATCACATTTGGTTTTCGCTGGTGGTGTTGGTGGATAAAATTGAATTTTTCGGATTTTCTCTATCAAATTTCTAATTGCTCTAATATAAGTAATTGCATTATAGTTTTTATAAAATGTAGTTTCGGTGTAAAGTTAAAATTTACAATGTTAGTATGTACTTTTGAATTGTAAAATATTTTACATTTTCCATGGCAGTGGTATAAGTCCCCATTTTTGGGTGATATCATTAAAATTACATTCCAGGGCCATGACGATCTTTTCCTGTAGGTGTGTTTTTACCGACATGGTTGCCTTCAGAGTTAAACAGAGGCTGTTGCCACGATGGCTGATATGCTGAGTCTACAAAAAATTTAATAAAATTAGTTTAAATTAAGACAAACTCAAGGCGTGTATACAATTAGACATAAAAAATCACAAGTCAAGGCTACAATCTTTATTTATTATTTGTAATATTCCACCTTATATCGGTTCTCGAATCGACTTCGACTGTGTTAATAGATTAAAATAATTCGTAATATTTTTCTTTAATCTATTACACCGGTCGAACTTGATGCGAGGACCGTAATAAGGACCATTCAATTTTATTTAAAAATAACATTACGAGTCATAAGTTGTCTTAAGGTACTTACATCCATATCGTAATTCCACAATTGGCGCGGATCATTCGAACAGTGTGTTAAATGAATATTCGGTGTCGTTGCATTGCGATTTTTCAACACTTGTATGACATTCTGCTTGGGTTCGCTGTAAGTCAAACAAATATTGTTATTTGTCATGATCTTGCCGGATGGCGTTATAACAAAAATGTCCATAGTTTGAGAATGAGCATTACAATCTCCCACCGTCACTGGTTGCACCGATGCTCGTGAGGCCTCATCTTTGGCCGGTCTTAAACACTTATCACGATCCAAATCGATAAGATTCATAAACATTTCAGCATTGCTGTCAATTTCATCAAAAACGCGTGGCCATTCACGAGACAGTCGTCGTCCAGGTACATTTCTCATGTGATTACTGTAAGCCTGAGCGCATTCGGTTTCACCATCCAGCCAAATAATTTTGCCAAAGAAACGATCATGATCGGGAAAAAAGTGATCGGGCCAAACGTTGTGCAAGTACCAAGAAAATGGTTTGCATTGCAATTTTTCACGCAAATCCAGGCGGCTGCTAACGTTGACTTTGTCCTGCATTGAAGTTGTCAGACCGGCAGTATAAAGCATTGTGAAATACTTCCATTCATCCATCCAAACCATGGCTGCACGTGCCAAGTTTTGTCCCAAAACTTCGCTCATGCCACCAGGAAACGTATAAGGAGTAGTACTTCGAAATACATGACCAACATGGGAGCAGGGGCTTATCTCCACACTACCGCCACACTGCCAAATGCGAAAAGACATTTCAACATTTTCCCCACCCCAGATCTATAAAGATAATATCAATTTTATTTTTTTTTTTAAATAATTTTTAAGCTGCCGCAGTGTACTATACTATACAGTACCTTCATTTCTTCATCGTAAGCCCCCATTTCATAGAAATAATTACGGTCAATTGCAAACAGTCCACCAGCCATTGCCGGCGTCATAATTGCTTTTGTGGGACTTTCCTTTAACGACATGCCTTTACGTTCTGTGGAAAACCAACGGAAACTTAACTGCCAATTAAATGCACCCCAATGATTTTCAAAAGTTTTGGTATAACTAAAGTTATCATCTGATATAATATCGATAACCGGACATATAACACTGGTCCGTGACTCTTTAATGCGCTGCAACAATGGTTCAATCCATCCCCTGGAGCATTCGCAATGAGCATCAAGAAAAGTCAAGACATCACCACGTGCATTTTTGGCACCCATTAAACGAGCAGGCACCAGACCACCCCGTGATGTCATTCGAAATATGCGTGTTGGAATTGTTAAAACTTTAACATAACTTTCTAGCTGCTTTTTCAAATACGCTGCAAACACAAAAAAAAAATAAATAAATAAATAACCTCATCGCATTTAAAAATCAACTCCAAAAATAAAATCAAAATTATTTCTTTAGTCACTTACTGCGATCGCTGGCATCATCGACCAATATAATTTCCTTAAGTAATCTTCGGGGTGTGCGGTTTATAACACTAGTTATAGTCCTCAACAATACAGACCAGGCCTCATTGTGAAATACGATAATAACCGATGTTGTTGGCAGCACTTCAACACTGTAATTTACATCGCGGCATCTTGAATAAAAAATATTTATTTTTTATCGTACTTCAGTTTTTACATTTTTTTTTTTTATTGAATCCAAATAATGCATTTTAAAATCATTTTTAGAATGAGACTTGTGTCGTCAAACTCGCCCAATAAATACTCCGCGATAGCCGTAAACTTCTTTAAAATACATCAAAATTTTATCAAAGTTTTATGTCATGGACACTAAACAAATGTTTATTTTGAATATTGAATGCTCTATCTGGATCCTCCTGCAGTTAAATTTATATATTTTAATAGAAATGTAAATTTTAAAATATACGAGTACTTCTTCATTCATCAAGTCTTAAAAGTGACTTAAAAGTATTAAAATGCAATTAATAAATTAAGTGCAGCCAGTGCAATAGTTGACTAATATTGCACTGGTATTTATTGCATACTACAGTGTCTTCCAGTCAATATCCGCTGCTGTTGTGCATAGCGGGTCAACACTGCTACACTCCGGTGCACTTTTTTAAAGGCACTAAAAATTCCATATTCAGCAGCCTGTATCTTTTGCAGTTTTTAACCGATTTCAGAATTTTAAAATAGAAATGAAAGCTAGACATCTTGACATTTAAAAAAAAAAAATCATAACAATAGTGGTTTCTTAACTAAAGAAATTTTTTGAGCAATTTATAAAAAAAGTGCAAAAAACGAATTTTAATGAAAAACAGTTTTTCTTGTTTTTTTTTTTTAATTTAGTTTACTTTATTTAAGAACTATTAGTAATGGGTACAAACCCCTTTGTTTTTAATAACTTCAAATATACGGGTTTTCATTGTCAGATAAAGAGAATTTTTGTAATCCAACGAAATTTGATTCCAAGCATTCTTAATGGCCTGAATTAGTGACTGCTTGTCATCAAATTGTCTACCTCCTTCATAGACCTTACGAGATAACCAACCCCAGACATTTTCGATAATAATTAGATCTGGCGAATAGGGTGGCCAGTCAAGAATATTAACATTTTGGCTTGCAATGAATGAACTCCTTTACTACGCTGGCGTTGTGTATAGGGGCATTATCCTGTTGCAATATCCAAGATATGGGATCAAATAGTTAACTAAACTTCGGAAAATCCGATTTCAATAACGTTTTATAGCTCGCACCAGTAATTTTTGCACTTTGAAATTCAAGATCGTTGCATGATGAAAAAACAACAAAAATTATTGAACTTTTAACACACACTGCAAATAATAAAGTACACAACTTGGAACTTTTTTTTTTGCACTTAGTGATGTAGAATTTTATCTACTTTCATATGGTACCAAATACGGTTGTAAAAGTTAAAGTTCATCTTTTGAATTAAACGCCACTTTTGAAGGCTTTCACCACACAGTGCGATGGTGCTATAACAAGTAATAGCACCCCACACCATAACGCTGCCCTTTCAGGCTGTGATGTCGGTTCAAAAATCGCTTTTCTTTGCGCAGATCATGGAAATAATAATTAAACTTCTTTTTATCCGTAAATACAACGGTTCTCCAGTCATTTGCATGACCTCTTTGCTGCACATCCCATACCATGTAGTCTCTTGCGAATTAAAGCCGCTTTTCCTTACGAGGAGCATTAAGTGGCGGCTTTTTTTGTAATTTCAGGTATTTAAGATACTCGCAGCTCTTAATTACTCTGCGTACTTGTTCGCTTGCGCTCCATGTTGAGTTCTTATTTTTGCGAAGGATAAGCAGAATTAGAAGAAATTCTGATGATTTTTCTTCTCTCATACGCACATAGACAATGACACCCTTCCTTTAAAATTTTTTCCATACCCATCGGGGTCCTTGATGTAATTGTCGACAACTGTTGGGCTTCGTCACATTTTTTTTTTAGCTATTGCGCGTTTACAAAATCCTTCAGAAGGGTAAACATCGATTTTAGTTTTTTCCGATAGATTTAAAATTTTTTGTTTTGCCATTTTGACTCGTAAAATGATTAAGATGTAATAAATTGTAATAAACAAACGATTCCTACAAAAAATCATCGCTTACTTTAAAAATAATAAAGTGCCTTTATTCAAGTGAACCAGAAAAAATAGCACAATTTTGGACTTTTTTTGATAAATTGCTCAAAAAAAGTTCTTTAGTTAAGAAACCACTATTGTCATGATTTTTTTTTATATTTCCAGATGTCTAGCTTCCATTTCCATTTTAAAATTCTGCAATCGGTTAAAAATTGTAAAATATACAGGCTGCTGAATATGGAATTTTAAGTGCCTTTAAATAAGTGAACCGGAGTGTATATCATTAATGCATGTTTGTTGTAAGTTCCTGTATACGATACACCTCAAATAATTTATTTACTATCTGTAAATGTTGGCTTAATCTTGGCAATTTTTATATATAAAAAGTATTTAGTGAATCTAAATTGTGTGACAGAATAACTAAATATTCAAAAGTGCAATAAGTTAAATTAAATTACAATTATAAATAACAACAATCTGACTTTAAAATCAAGTTCATCGCTTACAAACTCTTTTCTGTTTGTGTAATTTTACTCTAGGAAATAAATAAATAAAAAAACAGATCTATTGTAAATGCAGCGACAATTCTTAATAAAGCTTAATATTATTATTTTTTTTTCTCAATCTAAAAAACGTTTTGATGAAACGTCAGTAAAACGTTCTAAAATTATGATTATGTCCGCCGTCAAGTAACTTTTTGATTAAAATCTTCTTCTTTGTCAAAACAAATTAAAATATTGCAAATTCTCAATTTAAACTGTTAATATAATTAAAAATTAATTTTTCTCAGCCCCAAGATTACAGCCATGACAATTTAATTGTTTAGAGAATAATTTTATACTGTCGGGTTTTTGTAGCTAAAATTAAATACAAATGAAACTTAATTGAAAACTGAACAAACAATCAGTAGCTTCAGTAAAACAAAACATCTTGTAATTATTTTGCAAACTATTAATGTTAATTTAGATAAATCTTAGAAAGTTCATCAGACTTAAAAAAATAATAGTAAAAAACTTTTAAAATTACCACATAGTACGATTAAAATTAATTAATAATTAATTAAATATTTTTAATTTGGTGGCCATAAATTCTTGTCAAAAAAAAAATGATCTTGCCTATTAATTATACAGATAAGTAAACACGACGAAAAATTTACCAAAATAAAAAACAAAAACATTTGCAATGTAAAGAAGAACGTTTTTGAGAAAAACAAAATTATTTTCCACAATAAAGCAAAATAACAAAAAAAAAATTGGCATTTAGAAAAATAGGCCAACGTGTGTAGGTAACACTCTGATTAACATGAATTTAAGTAGTATAATAATTCTCGAATTCAAATTTCACAGAATATATAAGAATTTGAAAAATATTTGAGCAGAGCTCTTTCCGTTACAAACCTCATCATAAAGGGTGATCCAAGTAGATATACTTTTTTCAATAGCCTTTTTTTGACAGATCACGTGTGAGTCGTGTCATGCTGTCATGTTATTTTTGTTTAGCTTTGTTTGGCATTTCATAATGGAAAGACTTACGTCTGAACAACGTTTACAAGTTGTTAAACTTTTTTAAGGAAATTCACGTTCTGTGAGGAATGTGTTTCGAGGCAAATTTTGTTTAGCGATGAGGCCCATTTCTGGCTCAATGGGTATGTAAACAAACAAAATTGACGTATTTGGGACGAAGAGAAACCTGAAGAGATTCAAGAACTGCCACTTCATCCAGAAAAAACAACGGTTTGGTGTGGTTAGTGGGCCGGTGGAATCATCGGTCCATATTTCTTTAAAAATGATGCCGCTGCGAACGTAACCGTCAATGGCGACCGTTATCATGCCATGATAACCGACTATTTGATGCCTGAAATTGAAGCTCGTGATCTCGGTGACATTTGGTTTCAGCAAGACGGCGCCACTTCCCACACATCGCATCAATCAATGTATTTATTGAGAGAACATGTCGGTGAGCACATAATTTCACATTTTGGGCCGATCGATTGGCCACCAAGATCGTGTGATATCACACCGTTAGACTTTTTCCGGCGGAGATATGTAAAGTCTAAAGTTTATGCGGACAAACCCGCTTCGATTCAGGCTTTGGAGGAAAACATAACGCGTGTCATTCGCCAGTTACAAGTCGAAATGCTCGAACGAGTCATCGAAAATTGGACTTAACGGATGGACCATCTGCGCCGTTGCTAAACGGCCAACATTTGATAGACATAATCTTCAAAAAATAAATGCCAAAGAATGTTCTTTCAAATGATAATAAACATTCTCCATAAAATTTGAATTTTCTGTGTTTTTTTTTCTGTAAAAAAGTAGGGAACCTCGAAATGGATCACCCCTTATATATATAATCACTCTATGAAAAATATATATAATCTTTTTTTATTTTTTTTTTGTTCGCTATTAATATTGTGATAGAAAAGTTTACCCTCGTATCATACAAATTGTTAAGAATAAATAAATACAATGTATTTTATATAAATAGACAAAAAATATCTAAAAAAAAAAAAAAAATGCGGTAAAAAGTTAATTAATTTTTTCTAAACAAACAATACAAGTTTGATCATATTAAATCTTTTAGCTGAGAGTCTAATCATTCTATCATTCTTTTGTCAGCTCTTTGCTATTATGTATAACCAAAAGGAATTAAATTGCTATCAATCAAAATTTATTTTATTTCTTAGAATTTTCAAAATTTGTATGAGTTGGTTTTTAAACTAAAAATATATTATGAAACTTACTCTTTAGTACGATAATCTTTTAGTGTACGATTCAATGGCATGCGATCACTGGCCAAAATATTGAAACTATTCAGACGGAAAAACCGTTGCATACGAAAACTTTCTCTAGATGGTATCACTACAGGCCGACCTTCCGAACCCTCTCCTTGAATGGGATTGAATAAATTAATATTGTAGTCATCTGAAAGAAGTTTATAGAACAAATAAAAAAAAAATGCCAATAAATAAACTTTTGCGGAAATAACAAAATTATGCTTATTAAGCAAGTAGACAGACTAAATACATAACTTAATTTTAATGGTTTTTCAATAGTTTTGTTTTTAAAAACTTTTCAAAAACTTGTGCATCCATAAATGGTGAATCATTAAGTTGCCTCATCAACGAATGCAGTTTTGTTTTTTTTTAAAAAAAGTTGATAAATGTGAATTTAAAATTATACGCATATTCCCTTTTTTAAATAAAAACAAAACCTTGAATCTTATAAAACAAGCAAATAAAATGAAATGAAATATTTTGACATTAAGCCCATAATTAAATGTAAAACAGATTATCGGAATTAAGAGTTGGGTGCAAATCATTTTCTTGCAAAAATGCAAGATATTGTAGCTTTTATATAAAATCTGAAACAACGAAACAGTCAACGTTGTCGTTAGATTTCATAAAAAAAAGCTACAATATTTTTCATTTACACTCGCAAGACCATTTGCACCACACGCTGAATACCATCACTAACTTCATATATACGATGTGCGCCGCTACCCCCTCCTCATAAAAGGCTTTGCAATAAGAGTGATATGATTTCTTTAAAACAAAAACACACTTATTGTTAAGGAAATTCAAAAGTTTTTTTATTTAATGTGAAGTACAATCGATACAATTAAGTTCTAAATAAAACGTCATTCAAATGGCCTCAACGACTTTTTTTGCAGGAACGAATTCGATGAAGCCAATTTTCGAGCACTTTTTCCACTAAATCAAGCCGTTGTATGTCATGAATGGCACGTTCAATATTGACTTGTAAAGCTTGAAGAGAGTCTGGATTATTTCGAAAGGCCAATGACTTCAAATAACGCCACAAGAAATAGTCTAATGGTGTTAAATCACAACTTCTTGGAGGCCATTCAATATCACAATTTCTTGGAATAATCGAATCTCCAAACTTTTCTCGCAATAATTCAATTGTTGCATTTGCTGTATGGCACGCATCCCCGTCTTGTTTAAACCAAGTGTTGTCAAGATCAAATTCTTCCGATTTCGGCCATAAAAAGTTGGTTATCATCGATCTATACCGCTCTCAATTGACAGTAACGGTGTTACCAGCTTCATTTCGAAAGAAGTACGGACCGATGATTCCACCAGACCAAAAATCACACCAAACTGTCAATTTAGGTGAATGTGATGGTTTTTCAAGAATATTTTGTGGATTTTCTTCGCACCAGAATCGACAGTTTTGTTTATTTACCGCACCATTCAGAATAAAGTGAGTCTCATCGGAGAAGATGATTTCCTTAAAAAAATCGTTATCGTTTTCAAGTTTTTCCAAGGCAAAATCAGCAACGTTGTTCTTGCGTTTATCTCTCTATGATGAAATTGTAAACACTACTGAATACAATGAAAAACAAATGACAGATCATGACATATTACAAATGGCCGAAACGTCACTTCAAAATCATATCATCCCTATAGGAAAACCTTATATAATAAAACTAACATTTATACGTATAAATTATTGATTCCTATTGAACTACTTTTTAAACTTCATTATTTTGGACAATTGCCTTTTTTCTAATCTGGACCTTTTTAATGTTTTGTAAACAATTCGAAATTCTAGGAAAAAAAATTAATACAAAAGGAAAAAATAAGCAGAATAAAAGGATAACTACCAGCAAATACTTTCAAACAAAATGTTTTTTTTTAAAGTCAGTTAAAATATTGCATTTTTTTTTTTTTTTTGTAAATTGCATTTCATAAACAAACAGCTGCAATATTTAGCTTTTAAACTTTCGCAAGATGATTTGCACACTACAGTGAATACCGCTATTGATATAAAAAAAAACCCATTTTATTTGCCAGAAAAACTTTTCAGTAGTCTTATTTTAAATTTAAAAGAAACTCTATTGTTTTTGTTTTTGTGTTTTGTCTTTTATGTTTAATTCTTTAAGTAAAAGAAATATCAAAACCACCACCAAAAATGTTTTTATAAAGCGTGGCTTAATTATAATGAACTTGAACTTATTTTGCATATTAACGAAATATGTATGTACATACGTATGTACGTATGTATGTGCATATATTTAGTTTTGACAAAATATATGTGTGGGCATTTATGAATTTTTCAAAACAAATACACGTGCATGTATTGGACTAAATAATGAAAATCATATTTAAGATTTAAGCAGAAGATCTTGACGAAACAAATTTTGTATTAAAAATGAATGTTAACAAATTAAGCGTAGGAATGGTAATACAATTTGTTATACATTTTGAACTACTGGCCCGATTACAAGACGATGTCATGCTGCAGGTTGTCAAAGACGACAAAGGCAATCGAATGATTATCACAATAAAAAATTCTATAGTCACAAAATATTTATTTAACATTTAAATTTATTATATTGTATAATAGATTGATTATTCTTTTTAAGGAACACAATTTATATTGTAACAAAAACTAAATATAGGGTGTTTTTATAGAGTGTCAAAACTTGAGCACCCATTTAACAGCTGATAGTTGCTTTGTGTTTAGTTTGCTTTGAAATTTCATTGCAACGCGTGCAAATTGTTGCTGTTTTTAATCAAAATAATTGATTTATTTGTCAAATTCATCGTGCAGCGGGCGCTACAATTGATTTAACCCCTTTAGATTATTTTCTTTGGGGTTTTGGTATCTCACTTGTCTACGTCGATAAACCACAAACAATTGAACACCTGGAAATCAACATTCGAAGAATTATCGGCGAAAAATTGTTGAAAATTGGTGTTCCAGATTGCACCTTCTACGCGCCAGCCTTAGCATCCACTGGCAGAAATCATATTTAAACATTAATTTCATAAAATTTTCTTTCCAATAAAGCCCGTTTCATTGATATTAAAAATATATTTACCTGTTTTATTATGATTTAAACTTGTGTCACTCTATAAAAAAACACCCTATATTTAAAAATTTTTACATGACATTAGATAAATGAAATTTATTTTTAATTTTATTACTATAAAAAAAGAAAAACCAACAACACAAGGCCCCGGCGAGATTCGAACTCACGATCTCCTGTTTACTAGACAGGCGCTTTAACCAACTAAGCCACGGCGCCCCTGAAAACTTATGGACAAAAAACAAATTTTATTTATGTGTAGGTATATTTGCAATGATTTGTCTATTAATCTATTTTAAGTTAACTTTTATTCACTTTTATATTATTTTTTGTTGCAATTTTTATAGTTTTCTACTTAATTTCGAAATCTCGAATACATATCGTTACCTTAAAATAGAATGGCTCTTAATTTTTGATATGTTGATTTATTTTTTTAAATCAAGCTTATTGCATATTTCGTTGGAAGAAAACATAAATTATGATCTTTTTAAAAAAACATTATGAACATCAGAGTTATTTATTTGTTGCAAAATTTAACAAAAATATAAAAAAAACACATCAAAATCGTTATGAAATAACGAATAGAAAGAATGCGGTTTAATTTCCTCTTTTATTATTTTTAATAAGAATATTTTTAAGTTTGTTTTTAATAATGAAACATAACACGCCAGTTACTTCAAGCAAAAAGCTACAAAGGACTCATGGAGTGAAATTATTAAATAAAGAAAATATTAAATAAAGAGAAAAAGAATACAACAAAAAGCTGAGAGTGCAATAAATACCAAAGATGACATTGACAACATTAATGCTAACTACATATAACTTAGTTTTAATATAGTGACAAAAATTGTTTATCTGTGATATTTTTTCTTATTTTTTAATTATACATTTTTAATATATTAAGTTTGTGTTTTGTGTTTGTCCCGTTTACACTAAACACTGTGATATTTTAAATAATGTAGAAGAAAGATTAAATGTAAGTAATATACAATTAGCTAATAATATGTAAAAAAAAAAAAAATTAATATTATTGTCTTTCTTTTTGCTTTTATATATATTATGGTTGCCAGATTGTAATAAAGACAACATCCTTGAAGAAGTTGGAAAATCCCAACGAAACGTAGGATGAAAACCTAAAATACATAAATAATCTTTTAATTATTATTTATATATTCTAATAATGATCTTGAAAGGCTGAATTTTGGGGAATAAAACAAAAACCAAAATAAAATATAAATCACATAGAAATTTCTTTCGATTTTTTAAATTAATTTATGATTCAATAAAAAAAAAACAAACGTATATTTGAAGCTATTTTAAACTAGGGAGTTAGCAACGACTATTAAATTGTAAAATAATTAACTTTTAAGTAAAATTAGTTAAATGGTTCTAATTATTTGAAAGTAAAATTATTTTTATTCCATTGCATTGAACTTTAATACTGTTTTTCTTGTTTTTGTAATCTTAACAAAGATGGTAGAGAAATTTTAGCTGTCGACTAAATTTTTAAAAAGATATGTGGCCTACTAAAAACAGACACTCAAGTGGTTCCACTCATCTGATCGAGAGTGTCTTCAGTTTTATTATCAAAGTAATCGTTCTCCAATTGCAACTTTTCGTGCGCTTTTGCATTTGTATGGTCGTAATAATCGTCCAAGTGTGCTCGCTATTCGTCAAATTGTTGAAAATTCTGAGCTTACATTTTCTTTACATGATGTTCAAGTGCCACTAAGACAAATAACCGCTCGAAGTAATGCAAATATTGCTGCCGTTCAAGCAAGTGTTGCTGAAGACCGCAATTTGTCGACTCCAAGACGTTCTCAACACCGTTACTGTCAATGGAGAATGTTTATGGCCAAAATTGCAAGAAGTTGATCTTGACAACATTTGGTTCCAACAAGACGGGGCTACATGCCACACAGCAAATGCAATAATTGAATTATTGCGAGAAAAGTTTGGAAATTCGATTATTTCAAGAAATTGTGATATTGAATGGCCTCCAAGAAGTTGTGATTTAACGCCATTAGACTATTTCTTGTGGTGTTATTCGAAGTCATTGGTCTTTCGAAATAAACCAGTCTCCCTTCAAGCTTTTCAAGTCAATATTAAACGTGCCATTCATGACATTTGACTTGATTTAGTGGAAAAAGTGCTCGAAAATTGGGTTCATCGAATTCGTTCCTGCGTAAGAAGTCGTGGATGCCATTTGATTGAGTTTTATTTAGAACTTAATTGTATCGATTGTACTTCACATTAAATAAAAAACTTTTGAATTTCCTTAAAAATAAGTGTGTTTTTCTTTTCAAAGAAATCATATCACTCTTTTTGGAAAACCTTATATATGTACAAAAATAAAATTGATTTTGTTTATGCGGACAAATTAGTTTTAAGTTTAAGTAGTACATATGTAGCAAAGAAGGTGTGGTTAAGTGATTAGAATGCATATCTTCAAATTTCAGAAACGTGGGTTCCTATCTGCTATGATACAACAATATTTTTTATTTATTTTTGTTTTTGTTAACTAAAATAACATTTTGGTTTTTAAAAAACATTTTTTATTATTTGAATTTATCACATAAATTAAGTGCCGAATTCATGACCTACACAAGTTATTTTCAATTAAAGCAATAAACTTGGAAGAAATATATGTGTACTCGTATACCAATTTATTATATGCATTAAATATCAAATGATAAAATGTAGCCACGCATTAACAACGTGATAACTTTATCATATCAAGTTGAATAATGAATATAATTAACAGTGCTGCCGTCTTTTGGGTAATTATCGCAAAACGCAGAGCATAAAAACTGCTGTAACACTGCATTGACTGTCACCAAACAAATTTTTTTTAAGCTATTGCATAGCTTTTATCGCGGGCTTTAGCGCGGCGACCGAATCTAGAAATTCCGTAACGGAAGTAAAAAAAACCTAACACTAAGTTTGTTTCTTAAGTCCTTTGTTTTTTAAGTATTTGAATCGCCCAATTGTCAAGCAGAGTTGTGAAAGAGTTAAGTCTTCTAAATTTTCAATATATGTATATCTTCTCCAAATACGGCAGTTTTATTTATTGACGTATCCATTGTAAGCTTCATCGCTAAACAAAATTCGCTTATGAAGTTTTCAAAACGGAAGCATGATTTAAAAAATAAACTAAAAAGTGTTGTCAACTTAAAGTTTTATACTTCTATAAGAAACAGACTTTATTTGGGGTATGTTTTCTTAAATTTTGGGGAAATCTTTCATTTTTAAAATCTTGAAATACCATGATGAAGACAATCTTTATCCATGCAGTTTTTGAATATTAATGAAAAAAATTCAAGATATTTTACTTTTATTACCAAAAATCGATTAAATGAAAAATGGACCCAAATTAAAAAAAAAAATAAATAAAAATTAAAAAAGGCCTCAATGAAAAACGGCCTCAATTTTTCCATTGAAATCAACAACAAAAATATTTTAGGGGACATTTTTAATTTTTCAGTTTGGTGCAATTTTTTATTGGGATCATTTTCCATGTGACCATTTATTTCAGTAATAAACTGTCACAACTTATTTTCAAATTAAGGGGCTGTGCACATATTACGTAACGCTCCAGGGGGGAGGGGGAGGTTTAAGATTTGTTACGGATTGGAAATTTTGCACTGAAAAATTAGTAAAAAGCGTTACGAAGGGGTGGGGTGGGGGTGGGTGTATAAAATCTCTGAAAACAGCGTTACGTAATATTTGCACAGCCCCTAAGTTAAGTTAAAAGTTGTACGATCAAATGACACGCTAAGCTCGCTGGTTTTTCTTTAGAGTTCGCATCTGGTGATTTTTCTACTTCTTTTTTATCTAACTTTTTGCTGGGTTTCTTGAGTAGATTCTACTTTTTAAAAACTTTTAAGTGTCCGTGTTTGAATGAATGTGTGTTAAATTTATTAGATAATAAAAATACTATTTAATAGTATGTTGTATGTATGTATGTATTATCAAAAAGTAATGTGTATAACAAGTTCCTCTTCGTTTTGTCTCATTTCATAAAATGCAAGGCAACTGTTTTGATTAATTTATTATTTAGAAGAATTTGCCAACACATTTTTAAAAATGTTTCCAAGTTCTTCTATTCCTTAAGCAACGTTGACACTTGACAAATATTTACTTGGGATTAGTGTCGTTTAACTAAAATTAAATTAAAAGAAATGACAAAGTACTTACCAGATGTCATATTACCAAATATGTTTCCCTTGCCTATATAATGGGCAATAACATTCTTTATTGGCAAAATAGATCGTCGTTTTGGTGGGGGCTTCGGTTGTCTGCAAAACAAGAAAATAAATGCAATTAAATAAATGCAAAATTAACTGACATACAAATAAATTTAAAAAAAGTAATAACAACTGCATGATTAACAAAAAAAAAAAATGTTTATTGAAAACAATGAAAAATAATAAAAATAAAATATGTACAAACGAATATGATGGAAAATAGCAAAAGGGAGGGGAACTATACAAACAATTAAGATTGTAAAACGTCTTTATACATACAACTGTACATACATACATACATATTATTAAGCCATTGAAGAAGTTTTTAATAGAAAAATAGCAACAATGTCTAAACGTGAACTCAGCTCAACCCAAAAGAAGTTAGTTTTGCGCTAAAAGCAAAAAAAAAAAAAAAACACTTTATAACCAAAGTAAGAAACAATTTAACTGTATAATCATGCAATTATACGAATACAATATACAATACCACTTATTGTAAATCATAGAACAGCCGTAGAAATAGAAGAGTGTAAATGAAGATGACTTGTAATTGGAAATATGTACATTAGGGGTATAACCAATTTTTGGCCCTAGCACGACGCGATGGCGAAGGTTGTGTTATTTACGAAAAAATAATTTTGGGGTCATTTCGGATAAAAAACCTCACCCACGAAAACGATTTTCTAAAATCTCCCAAAAAAAAACATTCATTTTAAATAAAAATTTTTAATTATTTTATTAATAAAGTAAAATAGTGAACTGAAAAATTTTGTTTAATTATTAAAAGACATAAACTTCAAATTTAACGTGCTCGTTGTTTTGCATAATGGATAAATGTCCTGTATTACTTTAATACCGCGTTCTGCGCATATGTTGCTTCGCTGTTGCTTTGGGATTATTGAAGCTTCTCTAACCCAGTGTCTTTTAAGACATGCTTGACCGTTCTTAAATCGTGCTAAGGATTGATCTAAAGCTGCGAAGTTGTCTTTATTAAAACAATGATTGGAAAACCATATATTATACCATGGTCCACATATGAATTCACATATTGGGGTAAGCTGGTCTCGGTATTTCGGGATAAGCACAAATGCTAAAATGGCAAGAATTGCCCTTGAGTTCCATCGAGCGTTGCTTAATGGTGGTATGGCTTTAAATTTTATATAAAGGAATTTTTTTTTTCTTTGGTAGTATTTAAATGCAGAACCAAGCTCGTACAAGTATTGCATATCGTCGCGCCATTTAATGTTTTTTTATTTTTAAGTATTCATTATTCTGTATGTAGTTGGCTTTCAGATCCACGTAGTTATTTATTAGTTAAAAAAACTTGTTTGCGCCTTTTAGGTAAATAAATAAAAAAAAAAATCATTTAAAAACTTTACCGCGTTTGGTGGGTGAACTTTTTTGACAACTGCGAAAAAGTAATAGCATTTTTTTATATAATTTTCAATGGCCTATTCGACTATGCTAGGGCCATTATGATATTTGCAAAAAATTGCAAAAAGTTATATCCCTAATGTACATACATACATATGTAAGTATGGGCAAACGTTTTAGAAACAAATAAATAAAAATATTTCTAAAGAAGCATACACTAGTGATGTAACGAATATGAATTTATAGCATTCGCGAATACGAATATTAAGTTTGAAATTTAGAGTCACTTAGTATTTCAAATTTAATTGGAAAAACTGCCTCTCTTTGTGTCAGTAATAATAAATTGGAAAAAAACTGTCACGCTACATTACATATTATGGCATTGAGATGCCGAATTTTAAGCCCACTACGGAAAATTTTTAAATTATTTTACTTACATACATTCAGATTTAATTTTTCTCACTCTATTTTCCCAGTTGACGCAGTCCCCTGTCTCGGTAGACGTTCCCATATTTAATTATTGTTCTTCTATTTTTATACCCTTCACCAAATATGATATGAGTATTTATAGGTTTGTCACTACGTGTATAATTTCCACAATATTTATAGGAAGGCCATATAGTAGATATATGGGTATTTCCACAGAAAGGTTTACCGCGGCCAAAAAATTATAAGTTATTAAACAATTATTTTTATTATTATATTAATATTAAAGCAAAGAATATTATTTTGTACGACGCCTTAGCTTTATTCGAATGCGCACGAGACCACATAAATGGGATTCATTTAACTTTTATAAGTGCAGACGAAACGGAAAAATGGAAAGAAGTGCCGAGTATCTCAGGCATGCAGAAACTTCACTACTTATCATGCGAAGAAGATTTACAAATAAAAGTAGCTCGAACCGCAATTTCGTCAAAGAGAGATATTTAATAAATAACCTTTTCTTACTATTTTTTTTTTATTCTTATGTACCTTTTCAAACATTGACCTGAAGTTGAATTTTCATTTATTTTCGTTGAATTAAAACTTTAAAACCAAACTACATCAAAAATTATTCGAGTTTATCATAAGGGAAAAAAAGTCACGTAACGCAATGTCAGGTCACGCTTCATATTATGGCTTGTATCAATAAAACTAAACATAAAATCATCAAAAAAAAAAAAAAAAAAAAACTGTTATGAAAATAAAGCTAAACTATCCCTTAATAATATCCAAATAAGTTACATAAAAGTTTTTAGCTTATTTCGCTGGTTTTAGCACTTTAGTAAATGTAGAAAAAAACCACTTCTATTTTTTGTCACGTTACGCAACAGCTTTTGTTGACCAATATGTCAGGACCCCGACTCTTACAGCACCCATGCTTTTCAGTAAAAAAAAAAGAGCTCTAAAATTGCTTCCCAAAAACCTAAATGAAGAAAAAATATTTGGGCCTTAGTTTGATTTTAATCATGTTGAGTACGTGCGACTGTCACGTATTTTTTGTACATACATATGTATGTATATAGTAGCACTGAAGAAAATATGAAAGTGTGTTCAAGTATGCTATTTAAACTTACTTTTTTATATTGTTTGAAATGTTATATTGTATAAGAGAAAGGAAAGCCTGTATTATATTCAGTGAATCGCATATTTTTCTATGCATTGGTGAAGGGTATATAAGATTCGGCACAGCCGAAAATAGCACTCTTACTTGTTGTACAAGTTTAACATTTTTTTAATGAGTTTTGATTACTAAATTCAGATAACATGAACATATAAGACTTTTTTAAATGCTTGTTTGCAAAATATAAGTTTTTGTTTATTTTTAAGCAGGTTATTTATTATCTTGCGTCAAAGACAAAGGGGTTTTTTTTTTAATAAAAATTATTAAAAATCAATAAATTTTAAGTAATGAATTTTTAGTCGAACTGAGTGATGTTTAATCAAAGAAATTTTAATTTGTCAGGCTTAAGTTCGTTTTCTTAAATTTAATTTTTATAAATTAAAATTCAATTTTTTTTGTTTAAAACGGGTTGCTAACAGTTGGGTCTCATATAATTTTTGATCAAATCGAGGAAAAATGTATTTCGTTCAATATATTATACACTCTTTCGTTTATGTTTTATTGTTTATGATTCTTTTACATAAAGTCATCTTCAATGAGTGGGTTGATAATTTTCTTTCATGTTGAACGAAATGTAATAAATTTCGTACAAAATGTTTTAGTTTTATATGAAATATTTTATTAAAATTGATATATATTTTGGAGTTTAAACATGGTCATAGTTGCGACGGGTTTGTAATCTGTTCAATTGGCTCTCGTATTGAAGTTGGTGTTTTTTCTTTTCTTTTGCCAGTATCATCTTCAGTGCTTTCTACATATTTTTAGCCAACTTAACAAAGAGAAGCTTATCGCATTGTTTACATTTGCTCCCTCAGGGGGAATTTCTATTTTATTCTATTTAGGACATTTTTCTAATCTAAGCATATTTAGAAGTCTTGTTGATTGAGAAAAAGAACGTGAATAAAAACGATCGGACTACAAGTACGGAATTGACTATTCCTCTTCATCCGTGCTTCCAATGAAGTTATTTGTCTGTCAATTCCATTTTAAAATTTAAAAGTGGTTTTATTAGAAACATTTTTTTTTTTGTTTTTTTTTCTGAAGAAGCAACTTTCTGAACTGAAACCCTTTTGATCGCAATGGTATTCTAAATAAATAATATTAATTAATAAAAAAAAAACGGTTAACATATGGGCATTTCCATAGAAAAGTCTACTTTTGTGTCCCGTTCGACACCATTAAATTAAGCCAAGTTGTTCGAATTTTTTCATTCTTATTACTTAATGTAGAAGATACAAAACAAAGAAATTAAATATAAATTCTGTTGTGGAGAAATATGCTTTATTTCTAGGTGGCGAACGGGACAATTTCGGTGGAAATGCCCATATTCATCGTTATAAAGATCGAAATCAAAGATCCAAAGTATACTCGTATTCGTATTCGACTATTCGCCTATTTTAAGTTATACGTATTCGTATTCGCCAAATTCAAGCGAATATTTTTCGAATAATTTGCACATACATTTTCCCAAAAAAAAAAAATAAATTAATCAAAAAGTTTAAAAAATGTGCAAAAATATATTAATTTATAATAATTTTTATTTAAAGAAAGAAAGTCCTTTATCTTTGACGCAAGATAATAAACTTCTTAAAAAACAAACGAAATTTATATTTCGTATAATTTAAAAGTAAAAGTCTTATATCTAAATTCATATCATGTCAAGTTAGTAATCAATTCTCAGTAGAGGAATTTTTTTACTGCAAAAATGGAAGAACTAAAATTTAATATGTAAAAGTCCACCGAGACATGTGGCTGCGCTATCTGCGAAAATATGTTCTCCAAAACAACACTGAATTACTAATTAAAAGCGCAAGCACTAAAATAATTTAAAAATGTAGTAGTGGTCTTCTAATTCGGCATCTCAATGTCATAATATGTAATGTTAAATACCTAAAGTAGTGTGACAGTTTTTTTTTTGTCAATTTATTGTTATTGACACAAAGGGGGGGATTTTTTCCAATTAGATTTGAAATATTAAGTTTCTCTAAATCTTAAAATTAATATTCGTAACATCACTAATACACAACTTGTAGTTCTTTCTTTTCCGAGCTTGCGCGATTCTAAATTAAAATTTAGAAATCTTGTCTAGTGTGAGTGAATTCAGTCTATGTTTAGTATTAAAAAAGAAAGTTTTTAACTACCGAAAACTAGTTTTATTATTTCCAAAATTTGTTCAACAATACCGTGATTCTGTAAGGTTTATTACGATAATCATAGCCTTAAAATCAAAATACATTTATATTCTGCAATATTTTTAACAATATCCTCTGTGGAATGTATTTGTCAAAAGTTTTTATTTCAAAAGCTTTTTAAAACTCTCACACATAACAAATATTTATTTATTATCCCTATTCATATTCATGCTAGTGTTAGCCAAATCACCTATCAATGCAGTTTTGATATTACAAAAAAAAAATAGTAAAGAAACCAAAGAAAATTTCCTGTTTAAATCACGTTTAAAGGCCAATATGCCTTATTTGGTTTATACACTTAAAACGTAACACCCTGTTATATTTTTTTTTTTCAATTTCAAAGAGATCATTGCGAAATCGCTTTAATCCAATTTATATGTATGCGATTTTTAATTTTTTATTATATTTAATATTTACCAGAAATTAAATGGATATAAATTAAGGACAAATTTGTGGCATCGCAACTTTTAAAACATGTTTTATAATTGCACATGCATACTTGCATATATTAATTACAACATTATAAAATTTATTAAAGAGGTATATACACATAATCGTATATACATACTTTTCGACATCAGCCAAATATATTTTAATTTAGTACATAATCATACTTTCTAAAATATTGCCCAAACAAAACAATTTCAATAAATTATTTATTGGGTTTTTTCTAAAGCAGTGTGACAGTTTTATTCAATTTATTGTTACTGACGCAAAGGGAGGGATTTTTTCCAATTAAATTTGAAATATTACGTGGCTCTAAACCCTAAAAATAATATTCGTATTCGTATTCGCGAATACTAAAAATTGATACTGGTAACATCACTACTATGATTGTAAAAGATTTCTAGCAATATATAATCAGTATTTTCATTATTTCATTAAGTGTTTGTAAGTTCAAGACCCGTAATAATCCATCTATGTTTATCATGTTTAGTTTATACCCAAAAAGTTTTACGCTTTTTGCCTTGGCACGATACAATTGATTGATAGTCTGATTACTAGTAGAACTGATAAATTTGTTAGTGTCACGAGAAAATGTTTAATTAAGTTTTTTTATATTTAATTAAATGTTTTATTACTGTCCCTGGAAAAGCATGATTACAACGTTAAACAAATATTAAATCAAATAATATAAAAAAATAAACAATTACATATCGATGGCTTAATATGGAAAGGTGGTATCTCAACTTTTAGCTTCTTTACAGGAGCAGGAAAGAAATCAATAAAATCTGAAAAAATAATGATTTTTTTTTCTAAAACAAATTTTTATTAAAAAAAATTCTGTTTTATTTTTTATTTTTTTTTTAAATGAGTTAGGACTTTTTTTTTTAAATAACTGTAAATCTGTTTTTCGTCAACATAGGAAACTGAATTTTTTAAAGGAGGTGTAGTTGAGTATTGTCTACCAGAACAAAGGTAAAAATACCGATTGTGAAAAAAAAAAATAAAAGAGATACGTCCTTTCTATATTAAGCCATCGATATATTTATTAGAAGAACCCGCAACGTTTGAACTTCCATCAAGAAAAAAAATTAATAATTATTTTTAATTCGTATTAAATTGTCATACGAAAACTTTTTTAATAAATGAATTTCTAAAAAACTTTAATATGAATTAAAATTTTTGTCGAAGGCTACTGAATATTTATTCATTCGATATTAATTTATTATATTTGTAATTAATCATACAGCATTAAAATTTAATAAATTCGGACTTCGAAATCAAATAAATTCAACTAAAATTACATATGTACACAATAATGAATTTAATGCAACATATTGATGTCACTAAAATGTATATAAGGGGTGATCCAAGTAGAGATACTTTTTTCAAGTCTTTTTTTGACAGATCACGTGTGAGTCGTGTCATGCTGTCATGTTATTTTTGTTTAGTATTGTTTGGCATTTCATAATGGAAAGACTTACGCCTGAACAACGTTTACAAATCGTTCAACTTTACTACGAAAATTCACGTTCTGTGAGGAATGTGTTTCGAGGCAAATTTTGTTTAGCGATGAGGCCCATTTCTGGCTCAATGGGTATGTAAACAAACAAAATTGCCGCATTTGGGACGAAGAGCAACCTGAAGAGATTCAAGAACTGCCACTTCATCCAGAAAAAAACAACGGTTTGGTGTGGTTTGTGGGCCGGTGGAATCATCGGTCTATATTTCTTTAAAAATGATACCGGTTAACCGTCAATGGCGACCGTTATCGTGCCATGATAACCGAATATTTGATGCCTGAAATTGAAGCTCGTGATCTCGGCGACATTTGGTTTCAGCAAGACGGCACCACTTCCCACACATCGCATCAATCAATGTATTTATTGAGAGAACATTTCGGTGAGCACATAATTTCACGTTTTAGGCCGGTCGATTGGCCACCAAGATCGTGTGATATCACACCTTTAGAATTTTTCCTGCGGAGATATGTAAAGTCTAAAGTTTATGCGGACAAACCCGCTTCGATTCAGGCCTTGGAGGAAAACATCACGCGTGTCATTCGCCAGTTACCAGTCGAAATGCTCGAACGAGTCATCGAAAATTGGACTCAACGGATGGACCATCTGCGACGTAGCAACGGCCAACATTTGATAGACATACAGCCTTATGCAAAAAAAAATCTTAATTGAGGTTTGAAGTTCGTGTTAGTTACCATCGACTTTAACGCTAACAAACCTATGTTAAAAATAGTATGCAAAAACACCATATTAACTAATGTATGCTTTAATAAATTTAACATGTTGATACTGGCAATACCACCATTCTCTCTTGTCTCTTTATAGTTAACGATGCAAAAAAACGATTCTTAATTTATCCGGATATTCGGATATATTAATACATTTTTGCATAGTTTTAATATAAAATTAAATATTTTCTTATTAAAGATGTAAATTAATATTTATAGTACATAACAACGTAAACTAAATACATTTATAGTATTGTAAAATAAATAAATACGGTTATATTTTGTTAAGGATTTAATCGGATACAAATTTTAATCCGATTATTTGAAGTACGAGCTTTGTTTACTTGAGTTGGCTGTATGTACATCACTAAAATGTTCTGTAGATTTCCATTACTTTGCTAACTAATTTTTGGTAAATATTTTGAAAATTTAATAAAGAAATGGATAAAGCAGAGGATATTAAAAGAAAAAGATCCAAAAATTTAAACGAGGAGGACAAAGTAAGTAAAGCTATTGTTATAATTGAGTAAAAGGTTTTGTTGGTGGTCTACTTCAGCATCGGTTTTTTTAATTTTTATATGGGTTCCGTCAATGTCATCGATAACAGTAGGAAAGTTGCGTATTTCTTTAAATTCTTTAGATATTCTTACTTCTTCAAGATGCAAGCATTTTGATTTTGTCTTTTGCAAGTTTCGCAATGGCGCAGGAGACTTTAGCACAAATTCTGCTTACCGTGGCATGGGAGAGGCCATGAATATCTCCTGCATCATCCATCGTCCTGCATCTTAAAGAACAATTTTGTCTTTTATGTATCAAGTACATACATACATACATACATACATATGTACATATATATGCATCATAGAATATGAGACCTACCTCTCTTCTTCCCCAAGTGCGCAAAGCTACTAAAACTTGCAATTCCGCTGATGTGCCGCATTATCTACTGTCCCACAATATATCTTTTTTTTTTATTAAATTTGATTATTTTTTTACAGTTTCTTTGTTGAATCGGTATTTTTTTTTTAAATTCCGTGTTAGGAAGAAAGAATAGGTCAACCCTCTCCTTGTATATTCTCGGTTGACTGGAGCTGGAAATTTCTGTGATGTATTTTGTTTAAGTGCAACAGAATTAAAAAAATTCTTCTAAGAAAATTTAATGTTTTCATATTTTACACAAATAACCACAAAAATTTATTATTTTTTAACAAGTTTTTATAAAAAGGCGCACATTTAAACAAATGAATGTCAGCAGCACAGAAATCTCATTTTACTTTAATTTAGGTTTAAAGTAGGGGTCCACGTACTTTAAAATTTCAACATTTAATATGGCGTTAAATTCTGTAAATTAAGCTAATAATCGTTTGTGAATAATACTTTAAGGAATTTTACTTAATAGTGGATATTAAACATACTTTAACTTTTTCTGAATAACACTGATAATCTTCAAAAAATAAATGCCAAAGAATGTTCTTTCAAATGATAATAAACATTCTCCATTAAATTTGAATTTTCTGTGTTTTTTTCTTTAAAAAAGTAGGGAACCTCGAAATGGATCACCCCTTATTTATTTAAAAAAATATATGTATGTAACAATCTTCTTTTTAGGTACATATGTAGTTTCCATATTGTCGTCTGTGCTTAAACAGAACATCCCGCTAACGCTGTCTTCCCGTCATCGATGTTACCGATGTTTGAACACAAATTGTATGTATTCTTGTAGTAAATATCAACGGCCAATATATTTAACTTGTGACCTGCTCAATGAAAAGGGACCTCTGCGCCGAAAAAGTTTTTTTTTACTTTTTAAGTGATTCTTACAGGAAAAAAAAACGCTCTTTCAAATGCCGCAAACCGCAAGTTTCTATAGAGTAGAGTACAGTAGAGGATGCGGCACATCAGCGGAATTGCAAGTTTTAGTAGCTTTGCGCACTTGGGGAAGAAGAGAGGTAGGTCTCATATTCTATGATGCATATATGTATATGTACATATGTATGTATGTACTTGATACATAAAAGACAAAATTGTTCTTTAAGATGCAGGATGATGGATGATGCAGGAGATATTCATGGCCTCTCCCATGCCACGGTAAGCAGAATTTGTGCTAAAGTCTCCTGCGCCTGGATCTTTTTCTTTTAATATCCTCTGCTTTATCCATTTCTTTATTAAATTTCCAAAATATTTACCAAAAATTAGTTAGCAAAGTAATGGAAATCTACAGAACATTTTAGTGATGTACATACAGCCAACTCAAGTAAACAAAGCTCGTACTTCAAATAATCGGATTAAAATTTGTATCCGATTATTTGAAGTAATTTAAATCCTTAACAAAATATAACCGTATTTATTTATTTTACAATACTATAAATGTATTTAGTTTACGTTGTTATGTACTATAAATATTAATTTACATCTTTAATAAGAAAATATTTAATTTTATATTAAAACTATGCAAAAATGTATTAATATATCCGAATATCCGGATAAATTAAAAATCGTTTTTTTGCATCGTTAACTATAAAGAGACAAGAGAGAATGATGGTATTGCCAGTATCAACATGTTAAATTTATTAAAGCATATATTAGTTAATATGGTGTTTTTGCATACTATTTTTTAACATAGGTTTGTTAGCGTTAAAGTCGATGGTAACTAACACGAACTTCAAACCTCAATTAAGATTTTTTTTGCATAAGGCTGTATGTCTTTTAGTTTTTTTACAAATCACCAGTAAAGATGAACATAATTAATGAAAATCATCGCTGCAGATACGTAGCTCAAAACGAAGCCCTTTTTTTAGACGCGTTTTTCTCAATAACTTCTTTTCGGCCCAGAGGTCCCTTTTCGTGGAGCAAGTCACATATATTTTTCAGGTTGTGTTTTTACATAGGCACTCGTTCTGTAAAATGAATCCGAATAAATTCATCCGTTTTCCAAAATAAATAATGGGCTTATGAGATAAGTATTTTAAGTCATATGTTTTAGACTCTAAAAACATAGAAATCTATTAAATAAAATCCTCAAAAAATCTTAATATTATAAGTGGATTTAATATTTCTAAATCGAATGATTTTAAATCAATTCGGTATGCAGAATATGGCCGATAATTGCTCAGCTTTGTGTTTTACAATGTGTTTTTCTAACATGTTTTAGAACTCAAACATTTTCGGTCCGCATTTTAATTTCTAGTGATAGGAAAGAAATTAGACATTTGCTAACACACAAAAGTTCATCCACAATAAGCTCTTGTAGCATTTGAAGTAGATTAATTTAACCCTTCACAACCAATTTGTCAAGCTAATGAGACAGCTAAGAAACAGCAGTGATTTCTGTATCTTCATTTCTTAAAATGCATTTAAATGTTTAATTTTTTTTATATATTTCCGTTAGTTTTATGGTCATATTTTCCATTTAAAATTTAAAATTATATTTTTGACAGTGCCAAGTGAAAATAAAATATTTTTTTCTTTTAAATTTAATTGAATGATCTAAATTTTATGAAATTAAAAAAGTCTGCTTCCAAACCATAAAGGACGATTTGAGTTTATCAGGTATGTGATAGATTTCGATTCGACTTGAAAGGAAATCGAAGACTTAAATCGAATCAAATACTTTTAGGTGTGATGGAAATCGGATCGATTTCATTATTCATTTTTGTCTCTAAGATAAACTACCTTTTTTTTCGTTTTGTTATATCTTGAAAAAAAAAAATTCAGTTACTGACCAAAAAAAAAAAAAAAGAGTTTCTCAATAGCTTCTTTATTTGTAAAAACTTTTTCATAAACATATCTCTGTCTACACCCAAGTTATAACAATCTACATATATGCCCAAGACGTCCATATAAATGCTTACGTTTTGAAAACTTTAAATGCATTTTGACCAGTTTGAGTTTTTTGAGACTACGTTGCAATAAAGAAGCGATATGTACATGTGACGTAAAATTTTTAATTTATTGAATTTTTAAAATTTTATTTAACACTATTGCAGGAATCTATTTTGTGTGATCTCCGCTAAAAAAATTTTCTGTCAATTTTTGTTTGTTTTGCGACAGGAGTAATTTTCCAAAGTTTTTACTCTCCTCACAAATCTTTTCAATTTAAGAAAGTTCTTGTAAATTTTTATAATTTTGTCAATTTTCAATGCCTTTTAGCCATTTCTTAAAGTTTTGGCAATTTTTAATCAAAATTATGGCGAATGGTGTAATTTTGCTAATGTTTTTGATATTTTAGATTCTTCGAAACTTTTAACCGGTATTGCGTTCTATAAAGAAGATTTTGCCATTTTTCGCCATTTTCGTGATTTCTACAATTTGTTTTATATTCCTTAAAGTTTTAGAGATTTTTAATCATAATTATGATATCTTTAAAATTTTTTCAGTGTTTCGCAATGTACGTAATTTTTGCAAAGTTTTTAGCATTCTTACATCTTTAGGGACTTTTAATCGAACAAAAATTAAAATTTTAGAAAGTGTTTGCATTTTCATAAAATTCGAGATTTTTTTTTCCGAAAGCGAACAATTTAAGCAATTTTATAGTCGGTTTTAGGGTTTGCATTGAATATGGGGGTTCTTGCGATTTTTTTTTTTTAAATTTTCGCGATAGGCTTGATTTGTCCTGTGCAAAAAATTTCAAGGCAAGATCGCTTATTTTTTTTTTCTACAAATCATAAAGAATATATGTAGGTATGGGGCTATACCACCAACATTCAATACATTTTCTTAATTTCTCACAGTCTTTCAAATGTTTAATGAACGACATTACTTATGGATTAATAGAAAATGCAGGAATATGAAAATATTTTTTTTTTATGGAAATGCTTACGTATGTACTTGAATACATGCATATGCACATAAATATATGCAAAAAATGGAAGTAAGATAAATATGTATTGCAATAAATTGTATACAAAAGATTTATAATTTTCTTTGTATCATTAATCATTTGAATTTGTAATTGAATACCAAATAATTGAGCGTTATTTAACACTTTGCAAATATAATAGGTAAGACTTATTAGAGGTTGCATGCCGAACAAGGCTAATGGTTAAATAAATGGTTAAGATTTCAAAATTATTTTAAAAATGATTATTTTTATTTTTTTTATTGGATTTACTACAAAAAAAAAACTATTTCGTAATTTAAATTTTATTGCAACGTCAGGCGATTTCTTCGCATTTGGTTTATTGTTTGTAGGTGCCCAGTCAACTGTGAGGGACATCTTTATATCCGCTGGCTACCACAAACTTGTTTTCCCTACTACCTCCTAACCAATGTATGAAGCAGAACATCAAATTGAATGAAAATGATTATGAATATAAAATAACAATCCAATTTTGTAACTTACAGTCTTTCCAGGCCAGATGTAGGCTGCATACTGGTAATATAGAAATTAATACTGAGGGCAAACATGAAGAATGCAAAAAATAACAGGAACAAATACAATAGCCACAATTTCTTCAATTGTTGAAAACGCAAGCCCATTATTATGTTAAGTGTGAATAAACTTCTTGTTGTTGATTTTATTTTGGCTAAAATTTCTTTTTTCTCTTCTTGCTAAACTTGCAAAACCACAATAGACCGGCCCACTGACTAACAGACCGAACGTGAGTAAGACTTTAGTTAAAATAGTATTATTGCCGTTATTGATCAATACGTGATCTAGCGTACTTAAGTAAAGCGGTTTCGAAATACAAGCCAACACACAAGACCGTGATGTTTTTGCTTTGACCGTTCACTGCAGAATGTGGGTCTGCTCTCTTGGTGTTGCTCACTTATACACCATTGTTGTTATTCCACTATCTGCTTGGCTATTCCACTTTGTGTACAAATTGTGCGTTCCACTGTTTTTTGTCTACCAGCAGCTCAATTGGTCTTTAGTTTATTTTGTTTTATTCGTTGCACCATTTTTTTTATTTACTTTAACAATTACAAACATTTTATATATAAGATTCAGTAAAACGAATAGTGTTTTATTTGTTATTTAATAAACAAACTTTATTGAAATATATTAAATAAAGATGTTTAAAACATCTGTATTTATTCTTTATACATCAAATAAACAATTGGTTGCATTAAAACGTACTAAATATTAAAATATACTGAAATAATCAACTGTGTTATTAAAATTCACTTTACTTCGG
Source organism: Lypha dubia (assembly GCA_947311025.1). NCBI lineage: Eukaryota > Metazoa > Arthropoda > Insecta > Diptera > Tachinidae > Lypha > Lypha dubia. The sequence goes on from OX371264.1 coordinate 58,281,182, forward strand.
TGTGTGTAAATCAATCCCTAAAACACCACACATAATTGTTTTTGTTTTTTTCTTATATTTGTTGGATTGTATGAACAGTGGTGAATTATTTTCAAGAGGGCAATTCAACAAAACTACAATACGCAACGGATATAACGAAATCGATTATTGTTTAAGTGGGCTATTAGACACTAAATAACTCGTCCAATTTTTTTTTTAATTTTTGCTGTCTTAAAATCAATACGGTTTTATTTTCTAATTATTAAAATACATATGTACATATATAATTGAAACCATGAAACAATGAATATAAGGTATATACAGATATACATAAACAACCAACTCTATGTTATTTGTTAGTAGAAAATTTATTTTCGGAAGTCACATGTGTGTATGTTCCAAACGAACTAAACATTAATTATTCAAATAAGAAAAAAAAAACATTTAGGGCCAATAAATGACTTCGTATTTAAATACTCATTCAGCTAATTTTCATTTAAATTTATGTTGCATTTAAGTGCTACTTCTGTTTTTCAGTCGTATTTAATTGTTCTTATTTAATATTAAATTGTATTGTATTGGGAACTTGGTAGCACAACGTAATATAAAAAATTTCTCACAAACTTCCCTTCAGAACAGCTGACTAGAACAAATAAAGTAAAATCCAAAACATATATATTTTTATTTTAGCTAAAATTAAGAATAATTAAGAACTGCTGAATTGTTTTAATGCACAATTATATTGATTGATGTACACATAAGTACATATGTACATATATGTGTATATATATATGTGGAAATGTATATATGCATGTACATATTTATTTATGTTTCCAATAAATCTAATATTTGTATGTACCTGTGAACTGCTTTTTAGTTTTAACAAGTTCGTTCAAGTATATCATATATGAATGTATGCATAAAATAACATTCATTTAATTAATTGTAGGTATTTAAATAATTGCTAAATTTCTTAGTCTTTTTGTTAATTGAATTAAATTTTGTTTAATATGCTTACAAAAAGCTTGACCCTATTGTACTTTAAAACAATTGTTTTTTAAGAATACCCTTTTGGTGATACTTTTTTAAAATTACAACGGCAACCCTGATTAATATACTCCAATTAAAATTCTAACATCATTATCCGCATGAACATAATCATCTCATTAAATTCCTAATATTTTTAAATGTCTCCAAGCCCCCTCGCATGCTGTAAAAGAATTCCAGTGCCATTGATTGATAACGAATGATAAAAATTAGTTCTTCGCCCGGTGTTTTAAAGTTCAGACGCAAAATTATCGCGGTCTCGTTCAAGAATCAATAAATATTATAAATAGTGCCTTAATATTCATTAAAATCGATTAAAAGTGTTAATAAAAGTTTAACGGATATAATTTAAGTGTTATTTTTAAAGAAAATCATTTAATAAACTTGTAATTGTTTGTAAAAGTTCATGAAAAGAAAAGCAAAAGTGAATTCAATAGTAAAAAATATATGTATGTTTGCGCTGCTGCAGCGGCTACTCGTCTTTTCACGTGTATGCACCAGTAATAAAGTTATTGTTGTTGTTTATTGTTTATTGTTTATTGTTCGCGGATCGTTGGAATGAATTTATTTGAGTGGGAGAAATCAGTTATTAAGTGTTTAGCGACGTCGCTTTATTAGTGTTGCTGTTAATGTAAGTTTTGTCGCATCAAATAAAGAGAGCATTAAAATAAAATGCATGTAAGAGTATTTGCCAATTGTTGTGTTTTTAAGAGTGCAAAGTGATACCAAAAGAATAGATAAGATGGTTTTGAAGGAAATTAAATATGATTTTGTATACGTCAGGGATGGGAACATGGAGTGTTTAATTTTGGTACCAATAAAAAAAAAACACACATACAAATGTACTTTATTCATTAAAATCTATTAAAACAAATATTTATTTCTAATATTTGTCGCCAATTGTCAACCAAATGTCTATTAAATTATTTTAGGTCCTACTAATATTATAAATGCGAAATTTTGTATGTTTAGATGTTTGTGCCACTATAACTCGAAAACCATTTAACGGATTTTGATAAATTTTAGCAGAAGTATAGCATATGACCCACAATAAAATATATGACACTTTTGATTGTTTGATCGTTACTTTTGGAAGTTATTAACTATATTATCTACTATATGTTTTTCTACATTAATATACAGTGTAATTTTTGGGGGATGAAAATAGAAAAGTTGTTACTTTTTGCACCTCTTGTTTTCGGTACTTTTTGGTTTTACGATAAATGTTGTATGTCTTGTCTCGTTAACATGCAACGCGTAGTATATTTATAAAAAAAAAAACGTAATTTACAAAAATCTTCAATGTAACAGTTTTGCACTCGTAGTGGTGGAGTCAAATTTCAAATTTCAAAATTTTGAGTTCAAATTTCCGATATATTTTGAATTTTATCAAACATATTATGGGTTTGCCTGGCATTAAGAGGGTATAAAATAAAACAAAACATTACAATGTTCCATGATTCCCATAACCTGCATGTTCACATAAAAAAGTAAATTCCACATATAAAATAAAGCAGAGTAAATGAAATTAATAAAAATATGGCAAAGTTTAAATGAAATAAATGTGTTGAGGCTAAAAAAATTTAACAACAGAACAACTTTAAATAACAAAAATTTGGTAAGTTTTACTTTAAGTTAAATTAATTTTCATAACTATCTTCGAACTTCGATTGATCTTATAGAATACTTAATTATATATGTACATAATCACATCCGCCATTATATATTTATATAGGTATTTATTTTCTTTCTAAAAAGAACGTAATTTTTTAAATAAAACCTTGAAAATCTGCACATAACATAGACTTTGTTTATTATTTTTTGGTCTGTATGGAATTTCAAAATAATTTCTTCTAATATTTAAGACTTCAATTACAGTGATTCTTTAAATCAATTCATTCCTTTAATTTTATTTCACGAATAACCTGAGTTACATTCACGAATACTACAAAAATCTTTAAGCAGTATCCTTGGTCCATTTAATCATAATTGCATAAAATGTTTATTGTAGCTTAGATCTAACAAACAATTTAATTCAATTTATTTAACGCTTTCTTTGATATTTCCGATTTTAAATCGATTTCTCCGTATACATACATATCGTACTTGATCAACAAGAGGGTACTCAAAATTTTTAAAATTTCATTTTTTGCAAGAAATTGATGTACGGTGGTCATAAATACCATCTGTAAAAATTTTACACCATTTTCTTCACTATTTCACCAAAAAAAAAAAAGAAAAATACAGAGTGTATTACTCTTTGTGATAGAAGAGTATTTAAAAAAAAAAAAAGTTTTTCGCCTCTACTAAAAATTTTAAAATTTTGAGTTAATATCCTCTTGTTGATTGATCAAGTGCAATATGTATGTCTTAACTTGAATGCCGAAAAACTGCAACTTTTATTTATATTTTGAGTTCTTCTGTAAAATCTGAACTTGGAATATGAGGGTCCTTTTCCTGTGAATCCAAGAGCTGTGTCGTTCCGGAACGAACAGGTACAAAGGAACGAATCACTGTAATGAAGGAAAGGATCCGCTTACTTTACGGAGAGCTCTTGGCTCAGTGAGCTGTCTAGTTTGGTGTTTTAGATTCATTTGGTATTTATAATTTTTATTTACATAGTTAAAATGTTACAAAATGTTTGTTCGTGTTGCAAAAATTATTCAGAACAAAAAATATTCTCCAGACAAAAATTTATTGACTAATGATATAATTTACGCCGTTGAACATTTTTTAAACTTATCACAAGTAAAGCTGCCACAATTGCTGAAGCACCCTGAAACAATAAAAGAAAAATTATATAAATACATATGTATGTATGTACATTGTACATATGCACACACACGGATGTTTATAACACAATTTTGGTACTTGCAATTTTTGAAGCTCTAAACACATTCATCACAGGAGGCTACATTTGTAGCCGTGTAGCCAGCTACTTAATTATTTTAAGAGTGGCAGCGACATAATATTATTGTATATCAGTGATCACAGAAATATACATAAGTGTTTAAAATTACCTATAAACATAGACAAGTGCAATTTTTATTGGGTGCATAGACACAGCAACAACTTAAAAACTTTTTTATAGAGTGTAATAACTTTGAGTTGGTATCACTGCTTTATTTGAGCACCCATTTAACTGCTAATAGTTGCTTTTTGTTTAGGTTGCTTTGAAATTTCATTATGAATCGACTTACACCACAGCAACGCGTGCAAATTGTTGAAATTTTTAATCAAAAATAATTTTTCATTCGTCAAACTCATGGTGTAGCGAGCGCTACCATTGATTTACTCAAAGAAACGTAATGGCCCAATTAATTGACCACCAAGATATTGTGATTTAACCCCATTAGATTTTTTACTTTGGGGTTATGTTAAGTCAATTGAACACCTGGAAATCAACATTCGAAGAATTATCGGCGATATACGGCTACAAATGCTGCGAAAAGTTGTTGAAAATTGGTGTTCCAGATTGTGCCTTCTACGCGCCAGCCGTGGTGGCCACATGACAGAAATCATATTTAAACATTAATTTCATAAATTTTTCTTTCCAATGGAGCCCCTTTCATTGTGATTAAAAATACAGTTCCTTGTTTTATTATGATTTAAACTTGTGTCATTTTTACAGTTCTTCACATGTTTTTACCATCACAATTGAAGTTTTTTTTATATAAAAAAAAAAACAGCTGTTTATATTTTGCTGCTGTTGTTTTCAAAATAATTAAGTAGCCGCCTATACAGCTACGGCTGTAGCTAGATACGTTTGTAGCTCCTGTAGTCTGCTGTCGTCTAAGTGTTTAGAGATTTAAAGTGCTTAATTGTAAAAAATTTTCATTATCATTAGAAGTACAGTGGCTCGCATTAAGGGTCGGGCTAATTATTGAATGATTTTTATGAACTATTTTAGATGTCATAACAATTTTATTTTGAAAAATATTTGAATAAATTTAATTAGACTTTTAGTACACAATTAAATTTCATAGTAAAGATATTTACAAGAATTTCCGAACACGGTAATTTAACACTAATTTGTAAATAATTATGGTCACACACTGAAAGTTGGGCAAAGCTAATACGAACAAAAAAAATATTGCAATTTAAATGTTGTCATTTCTTATTATTTTTATGTTAAGGTGGTCTGTTGTACATTAGCTTTCGTAGTTTGACAATATTTTAAGTTTTATTGTAAAGCAGTTGACCTTGGAAGGGCCAAAAGCTATTAAAAACTACATACATATTTAGAAAGCAAAACCCAAGGAGAAGTCGCAACCCAGCAAAAACTAGTGCTTCGGCCGAAGCAGGTTTGTAAGGAAGAGATGCGTGTTGTTGTTGTGCCTCCTGCTGCGAAAAGAGCTTCGATCATGCATAATTTTTGTTCGCGATATCCCACTTTGGAGCTCTTGTTTTTTTACATAAAAGTGCGCATTTTTCTAATCATTCAAAATGCGCTAAAAATTTTAAAAATTTTAGCCTAAAATTATGTTTGAATTATGCTTTCGTTTTACTGTATCATCTACTAACATACATAATTCATCTGTAGGCAAATACTCAAGTTTAAATAAATACGAGATAGAGTGAGAGAGAGAGAGAGGAAGGGAAAGCCTCTAAATTAAATTTTATCTTCCATTCTCTGTTTTCTTTTTTATTCGTGTCAACCAAATGTAAATAGCCGACCAACTTCAACGTGCTTAAAAATAAGTTGAGCGATCTCTCTGCCTTCTTTTTGTGCAGCCTCGGAAGCGCTTCAAAACTGCGCATCTCAAAAGCATGAAATTTTGTTACTGCTTCCAGAAACATAATAATTTTTTGCTGGGAAGTATAATAAAAATAAACTGTACACCATATCTTTATGCAATATGAAGCTGCATCTCCGTTTCAGGTATCGGAAACCTTCATTTTATAGAAGGTATCATGGACAAAAACATCCATGTAAAGGAAAGTGCGCGAGTTATATACACACTACCAACTACAACAAAGAAGCCAATACACTAGACAGGAAATCGCTCCACTTCAATTCTTAAGAAAAAACCTAATTTTCATTTTTGGCCAAATTCATATTTTTAACTTGTACGTAAGTTCAATAAACTGAACTTCCGTACAAGAAAATGCAAAACACAACATTTCGCAACATTTATAATTTAGCTTAAGCTGCATTTTCCCATTTCATATTGTATTTTTCCTAATAATTAATATTAAGCTTAAATATCATTTTTATATTATAAAACCTTTGTAAATTAAAATTAAAATTGAGAAATAAATTGGTGTTCAACCTTAACGGTTGATATTTTTTTTAGTTTTGTTAAACCTAATTCTTTATTTGGCGCAGTCGAAACGGGCAGTTGCGGTATCGATTTGAAGTGACTTTAATCACCACAGTGACGTTAAAAACAAAAAAATTACAAGTGACATTAATAAAATATTTTAACATTAAAAAAAATTACAAGTGACATTAATAAAATATTTTAACATTAAAAATTACAAGTAACATTAACAAAATATTTTAACAAGTGACGAGAAAAACAAAATAAGTGACATTAGAATTTACAAGTGACATTACCAAACAATTTTTCTTAACAAACGACGATATTACAAAAATATATATAAAGAAAGTGACATTAAAATTTACATAAAGAAAGATTACAAATTAAAAAAAAAAAAAATATTAGAAGGTACAATAGTTTACAAGTAAATAAATATATCATATATCTCCGTTAGAAAACGTCAATATATATAAAAAAATAAAAAATAAAATAAATAAAAACGTTATAGAACGGGGAGAGCATATCTCCGTTAGAAAACGTCAATAAATAAGAAAAAATATATAGACTTAGAACGGGGAGGGCATATCTCCGTTAAACAAAAACAACAACAATCACAAATCAACAACGGGGAGGGAATATCTCCGTTAACGACAGACAGGACAACCAAAGTCTACCAAATCGAGGCCGTTGGATTTCAATCCATTAACAACTGTGAACCTACACCAAAACACAAATCTACTTCTCCATGCTGATTACGGCTCCACTCCTGCTATATTATTTGTAAGCACCTTAGAAATAAGATATTTAAACTAATAATAAATTTTCCAACTAGAATAAATAATTATATATACAATTGTCTCTGTCTCTAATGTTCAAAAGGAAGGCAAAGACCGAAGCCTTATTTAAATTAACAAAAAAGTCAAAAAGCCTTGATAACATAACAAAAACAAACCATTTACCAAGCATACCTGAAATGCAGAATCAAGATTCGATCCAAAACCAATCTTCCTCTCAAACGCAAAATTCCTATCAAAATATGAATAACATGCAGGAAATTTTTAATTCATTAAGAATACCGGATGTTATTAAAGACCTCCCTAGTTTTGACGGCAATCCTCGCCTTTTGTATGATTTTATAACCAACGTAGAAGAAATTCTATTATTTCTTAAAGGTACGGAACAGACACCCTACGGACAAATATTACTTAGGGCAATAAGAAACAAAATTGTAGGATCAGCGAACGAACTTTTAAATACATACTTGACGCAATTGGACTGGAATGAAATTAAGAACAACTTGATATCTGCTTTCGCAGATAAAAGGACAGAAACGACGTTGATCAGAGACCTCCATAACATCCGCCAAACTGATCGAACACTAGAACAGTTTCATGCCGAAATTATAGAGATTCAAGCTGCACTATTGAACAATATTCTTATAAATGAAAAGGACCAAAAAGTCATTAATTCAAAAAAAGAATTATTTTCAGAAATGTGCCTAAATGCATTTTTAAGCGGACTTAAAGATCCTTTGGGCGCAACAATTCGCGCTATGCGTCCTGAAACACTTCCAGTAGCACTCTCTTACTGCATAAAAGAGCAGAATATCACTTCGGCTAAACAAGACCTGAGACCTTACAAACCACAACCATCGAAATCTTACCCCCGGGAGGCACAACCTTTTTATAGAAGGGATTACCAAATTCAGCAAAATAGAATTCAGAGACCATATTACGGAGAAATTCAGTTAGGACAAAGGCATTTCCAAAATCCTCAATATAATACAAATCGCTATTTTAATAACAATAATTTCAGAAACAATAATCATAGCATTAGTAATGCTATAATGCCTTTAAAGACAGAACCGACCGACAATAACACAATGCGATCAAACTTTAGGCAAACTGTTCCCTATTCATACAACAGGACAGGTATGACCAGGCAAAATTTTCAACCTCGAATGAATTTCAACTCAAATTTTCACAACTTTGATCAAACTTCAGACACAAACCATGAGGTTCCAAATATATATTCATACAATAGAACAGGTATGACCGGACAAAACTTTCAACCTCAAACCAATTCAAAATTCCGAAACATTGTGCAATCTGCGGATAATTACCCAAATCAAGAAAAGTCGTATATATTCAATATAGATGATACTGGAAATTTTCAAGTATCAGCCTCGAAAACCCCACGGGATATATAGATATAAACAAACATGGAACTAAATTGCCATTTATATTAATATCATCTCCATTTGGTCGCCCATTAAGATTCTTAATAGATTCAGGAGCATCCTCATCATTTATTAACCCCGAATTCGTACCATTAGAAAACCAAACAAACTGTCAACCTGTGACTATAACGACTATATCCAACAAATACACCCTGAACACAAAAACTAAGTTACCAATATTCACAGAATTTAGAGAAAAAGGTCATTTAGAATTTCTAATTTTTAAGTTTCACAACTACTTTGACGGGCTCCTAGGAATCGATGCATTACAGGAACTTAAAGCAAATATCGACTTGCAGAATAATATCTTGATTACTCCAAAAAGCACTATCCCTTTACAAATGAAACCTACCATAACCTCGCATAAGTATCTAATACCCGCTAATTCTAAAACGATTTTACAACTTCCTGTTGACGTAGAAAAAGGCGAAATCTTTGTTACACAAACAAATATCTCAACACAACTAGAAATATCTGAAAGGCCACTTAATGAATTTAATTTACAAGTGGTCCTAGAGAAAACAGCATTGGGAAGCCCAATGACGATAGAAACAATTTTCAGAAACAGACAAAGGCGAATAATTACACGACCCAATTTTAGCGAACAAGTAATGATAGATATATTTAAAAAATATTTTCCGCCTAACAGGCTAACAGTAATATATACCGATGACGACATTTTTAAGACTGTACAAGATACTTATTCAAAATATTTCTCACACAATAAACTTTTCAAATTACTAAGATGTACAGAATTTCTGGAAGATATTAGACAAAACGATGACCAGGAAAATTTGGTAAAAGCATACCATGAAAATAGTAACCACCGAGGAATTAATGAGTGTTACGAACACCTGAAAAGAAAATATTATTTTCCATATATGAAAGAATTAATTACTAAAACTATTAACAATTGCGATAGATGCCAAACTCTAAAGTACGATAGGCAACCACCCAAAATAAAATTCAGACTACCCGAAACCCCTTCTAAACCATTCGATATACTGCATATCGACATATACACAATAAATAATCATCAAAATTTAACAATTATAGATAAATTTTCAAAATTCGCAGCAGCATACGTTCTTGAAAACAGGAATAGTATAACAGTACTTAAATCACTTAAATCATTCCTGAGCTCATACGGAATTCCTAAGAAAATTATATGTGACCAAGGATCGGAGTTTACAAGCAATATTTTCAAAGAATTCTGTAGACAATATGGTATTGAACTACACCATACTTCATTTCAACAAACAAGTAGTAACTCACCTGTCGAAAGACTCCATTCTACGTTTACCGAAATTTATAGACTCATTTTAGAAGAAAAAAAGACCCGCAGGATAGAGTTCGACCATCAGGAGTTGATGACAGAAGTTGTTTTAACATATAATAACTCAGTACATTCTGCCACAAAACTAACCCCTTTTGAGCTCTTTCATGGGCGAACATATAAATTTGATAAAAATTTAAAATTTAACAATGAACACGATTACTTGAGAAAACTTAATGAATTTCAAGAAACTTTATATCCAAAAATTAAAGAAAAATTAGAGATTTCCGCTCTTAATCGTACAAACAAATTAAATGAATTTAGGGAAGATCCGGAGTCTAGACAAAGTAATGAAACAATATATAGGGAAAACATTGAAAACATCAACAACACTCTTAGGACTTTCGAACGAAACAGTTCAACAGGAACCCAGACTGAAACGACAAAGTTGAAACTCAGAGAGCTGAAACTAAAATTAAACAGTTTAATGACCAAACGCAGCAAACGAGGACTAATTGACGGAGTTGGACATGCAATTAAATTTATTACAGGAAACATGGACGCATATGACGCTTATGAAATAAATAATAAAATTGAACAACTCAAATCTAATCAAATAAAATTTCAGGAGACCTTGGCAAAGGACCATAGATTTAACTTGAATATGGTTGCAAGATTTTCCAATATAACCAATCACATAAATGAGATGCAAGAAACCATACAGTATTTTCTAAACAAACAGGCAAATTTAACTAACCATATAATAGAAGGTTCGGAATCCTCAATTAGAGAAATTCAATACCTTAACCAAATTAATTACAATATTGATATACTAACAAGTCATATTAACGACATTTCGGAGGCAATTATTTTAGCAAAACTTAACATAATTCCTAAATTAATTTTACACCCAGAGGAAATAGAACAGATTGGCAAACATTTAGAGGACGAATCTATCAAAACTAAATCAATAGAAAACATATATGAAGTACTAGGACTTCAGGCTTATTACAACGAATCCAATATTATTTTTAATGTACTGATCCCCAACCTTGATCCCAAACCCTACAAATTTTATCATGTAATTCCCTTACCCATTAATAGAACTAAGATTATTGTAATTGAACCTTACTTAATGTATAATGAATTTAAAACTTTATATATACCAGAGAAATGTTCAAAGATAGATAATATATTTTTTTGTTCAAAATTTAAAAATGAAGAAGCAACCTCCAACTCTAGTTGTATTGGCCATCTCTTTAAAAACCAAGATGCACAGTGTGTTACCAACGACGTCGGCGAGACGCAATCAATTTGGCAACCTGAACCAAACCTAATTGTATTCATTAATATTCCTAAAACACAGATCGAGACTACTTGCAAAATCAACAACCACACCTTGCATGGAACGGGAATAGTGCATTACAAACACTGTGAAGTATACATAAATAATATAACCTATGGCGACGACATCAATACATTCTGGGATGACGTATATATTGCCCCAGTATCAACTTCCCAAATTCATGCTTCAACTGAGATGAAAACTATTACCTTAAAAAAGCTATCAGATTATAACATCAACCAGCAAAACGAAATTATCTCAATGTCATCTAGACTAGATGTGCAGAACTTAATTGAATCCTCCATATGGCTAATTATCATTGCAGTAACAATCTATATCTTGAGAAGAGTATACAAGTTAAATATTAAACAAGAAGTCCAGAATGAAGCTGCAGTTCCTTCAGTCCCTTCTGTCCCTACGCTTCAAACTGGGCAGGGAGGAGTTATATACACACTACCAACTACAACAAAGAAGCCAATACACTAGACAGGAAATCGCTCCACTTCAATTCTTAAGAAAAAACCTAATTTTCATTTTTGGCCAAATTCATATTTTTAACTTGTACGTAAGTTCAATAAACTGAACTTCCGTACAAGAAAATGCAAAACACAACATTTCGCAACATTTATAATTTAGCTTAAGCTGCATTTTCCCATTTCATATTGTATTTTTCCTAATAATTAATATTAAGCTTAAATATCATTTTTATATTATAAAACCTTTGTAAATTAAAATTAAAATTGAGAAATAAATTGGTGTTCAACCTTAACGGTTGATATTTTTTTTAGTTTTGTTAAACCTAATTCTTTATTTCGCGCAAGTTGTGTATTGCTGATAATTTAAAGTTTTATCAACACCACGACCCTAATCACACATTACTAATAGTCAAAATCGAGCACCTATTGGATGAACTTGGACGTCGAATGCAAAACAGATTGTGCACTAATAAAGACCATCTCAAGAGATCATTAAAAAAAAAAAATTAAATTTTTTTGCCAAACTTCAAGTATATTTTATGTTAAAGCTGTTGAGTTCTTTTTTCTAAATAGTTGCCGAATTTCGATGTGCGCCACTGTACATGTGTACAAACCTCTAGGCTGACTAAAGTCCAGTCAGATATTTCCTCAATTCTTTGATTTATTGAATACATATCTGATAATTTTACTACGCAGCCCATAACAAATATATTTGATTCAGATGTATTGTTGTTGTGTAGATAACAACTTAATGGTATTGTCAAACCGGCTTCTGTGTAATCGTTAGCTCCAAATTTGCCACAGCATTCATACTATATGGGGCCAAAAAAAATTTAATTATTTATGTATGTAGATATATTATTATTTTAAAAAAGTTTTTATGAAGATATGACAGTACCGGCTAAATTTTCAATAGACTCGCCCATGCTACAATAATTTACAAGGCAGTCTCAAAGCGCCAGCTAATTTTTATTATTGGTTTTTTTTTCGTGGTATGAACTGTCAATATTAATTATGATTTATCAACACACTTACTTATTTACTAATAACTTTGCTCATTTGTTGTAAAACAAAATCCTTAATTCGGTCCTTAAAATATGTTTATCAATAAAAAAAAAGAATAACCATTAAAGTAAAAACTTGAACTTTCTTTGGTAATTTATTCATCAACTTTTAGTTATATAACTTTTTTATGATTAAGTTCTTAGCTGGAAGAAAGTATTGCGTATACAAGAAAATATGTTTATTAATTCTTCTTAAAATATTTCACACAAAAGTAAGTAAATATTACAGATTCAGACTTTCCACATGAATACAACAGTCACATCTCTGTGCAGAAGGAGTTTTTTTTTGGATATTTTCATAATTCATAATAATTAATGAGCGCAACTTTTTGGCTCCATGAAAAATGGCCCCAATGAAAACTGGCCCCAAACTTTTGTATTGAAAACAATAACACGAACTTTGGGGCCATTTTTCATATTTTAGTTTGGGAAAATTTTTAATTTTTCATAAAATGAAATAAATTGGCGTTGCTTACTAAAGATTCCTTGCAGAGCCGGCCTACGCCCGGGCTTAGGGAGATTTTCTCCACCATGGTATTTCCCGACACGGCGGTGCTTACCAAAGACTCTGCATTTGCCGGTTGTTGAAGCCAAAATCGACCTGCATATAAACGTTTGGTGATTTATTTCACTCTTTTTCTGGGGACTTGGATTATTTGGGCAATTGTTGGGCGCGCAGGCACTTTTTTCTCCATGATGCTTCTTACAGCGGCAGTAGGTTAGGCTTTTTGCATTCCAGGCCTTCGGCGGGGCTCGAGGTAACTCTTCTCTATAGAATTTCGAGAAACGTCGCCGTTTACTAATAATATTTTGAGAAGGTAATTTTTGATATAAAGAGTTTTTAATGGTATTTATATCATTTTTATTATTTTGGGGCCATTTTTCATTTTAGTTTGGGGCCAGATTTTCTTTTTTGTTAAATGAAAAAAGGGACCTAAACAAAAATTAAAAATTTCCCCAAAATATGAAAACTGGTACCAAAAATAATTGTTGTTGTTTTTAATATAAAAAGTTTGGGGCCATTTTTCATTTTTCAGTTTGGGGCCATTTTTCATGGAGCCTATTGATTAATGTGGAATCAAGTATCTATATATGTACTCGTACTTATACGTTGTGTCATGTCTTTTTTTGGAGATCGAAAATACAAGTTGCGAAAGTGGCCGAAATTATTCTCCTGTAGTCTCGAATGAATTCATTTATGTATATCGCAACTTGACCACACAAATACAACCGTCTAAACGGGCTGAAAATAATCACCTGAGCTTTCGAAACCAACTCGTTCGGCTTCGTTAAACCCAAACAATTGATTGGAGTAGAAAATTTTCATAAAAAGGATACAGTTCTTCGAGTGATATTACAAATTTTTTACTCAAATTAATTGATATCTCTAAAAATTTCCATTGCACTTTTAACCAAATATTTCTAATGTTAACTTTAAGAATTTGCTTACCTTCATTTCATACATCGTCATCATATAATCGCTTTCCATATCGGATTTCCAAATATCATTAATTTTTTCACTGGCAATGTTACTAAAATTAACTGGCTCTAGAAATATCACAGCAATTTGACCCAAAAATAAAAGCAGCATTGTGGTTGCATACTACCGGAAAAAAAAGTTAAAAAAAAACTTATTTAATCTTCTCCATAAAAACTTACTGTCCAGGTAATACGTATTGACTTCTGCGCGATTCCACAACATCCTAAAATACTAATTAAAAGTAGAACAGAACTCAAAATAATACCCAAAATGCAGGGAATTTTAATGGCTTCACTTCCTTTGAATTCAATGAGAGCGTACGTGCAAGCTGAAAGTTCTAAAATACCGAAGATCTAAGTGGAATTAAACACAAGTTAAATTTTAAATATAACAGAACAATGGCGTATAGGGAGGGAGCTAGATATAAATATTGGAATAACTAGCTCGTATCTTTAATTTCTGTAAGAATATCAGATATTCAGTTTAATAGTTACTTATCGATGGCTTAATATAGAAAGGTCGTATCTCAACTTTTAGCAACTTTACAGGAGACGGAAAAAACCCAATAAAATGTGAAAAAATTAAGCTAACCATCTTTGTGTAAACGTAAAGGTGAAACCGGTTGATACGATTACCAAAACGTACAGTAAGTTCTGACTTGGAAAAAGTTTTTGATCCGCTTGGACACTTTAACGACAATTGTAGTAAAAGCAAAGCTTCCTAAAGATCTCAGCTCAAGACGGTCAACATTACGTGACAATTTAAGTTCATTACACAATCTGCAAATAACACGACACATAAATATACACAGATGTCATCCGATTAACTACTCAGTATCTGCAGTATCCTTGCAGACGCTTCCGAAAAAGCTTTTGTAGCTGTAGCATACATTTGACCAACATTCAAAGATGGTACAATAATATAAACGAGTCTCGCCAATCAAAAGACAAATATTACTACGATTAGAAATTTGTAGAGTGGATTAAGAAGAGTCTGGCAGATCAGAAGACAAACATTACTACGATTAGAAATTTGTAGAGCACTTTTGGCAGCAGATTTATCTCAACGTATCCTAAAAATTATGCGAATGAAAAATTTTGCAATTTTCTTATGGCCAGACTCCGAAATTTTCTTATAATGGATACACCCAAAATCATCCTCTTTCCAGACATTAATTAAATATGCTTTTATTAAAATAAATTTATGTTTGAATAATAATAAATGGTATTGGTTCTTCTAGAGTCTTTAAACGCAAAGGATCTTTTCTTTCTTTTATTTTACAAACAGTCTTAGAAGTGCTAGAAAGACAAGGAGTAACAAAATAGTATTAATTCTGACGAAACGTTTGAGTTAAGTCACATTAGATTTCCTAATTGTACACAAAAATATTTGTATAATTTCTTTTTAATAATTTGTAAGTGCACTTTTTCAAATTATTGTGCAATTTTCCCAATTTTATTTAGAAATAATAGATATGCCGATATTTGTTTATTTTTTAGTTGACTCACAGAACACAATATATTGAATACAAATAATGTAAATTTTAATGTTGACGATGTACAACTCATTTGATTTTCTTTTTATTTTCGTTATGAAAGAAACTGAATTTAATGAAAAGTTACTACGATCTCTTTCTTGTTTAACGCTCGATCGTGTTCAAGTTACTGGACATTCAAAAGTAAAAAAGTTTATCGTATCGTTTTTTTTTTTGGTTGTTATGTATGTACTTATATTGAAATAAGTTTGATTCAGGGCTTATGAAGGAATAACAATAAATGATTTTGCGTGTGTGTTAGTTATTATTTGTAAAAGTGATAAGAAACTGCAGCCCCATTCTAGTACATATTTCGTTAATAAGAGATATTGAATTATTTATATACGAGAATATTTATATTGAAATATTTTCCAAATTTTATTTAAAATGATTCTGGCAAAAAATACCGACTTTAATACCTAAAATTTTAAATCGGCCCATAAATAGCGTGTTGGTTTATTAAACAATATTTTAGAAGGCCGCTTATATGTATATAAAGAGTTTTCAAATAGGGATGATTAGATTTTGAAGTGACGTTTCGGCCATTTGTAATACGTCATGATCTGTCATTTGTTTTTCATTGTATTCCGTTGAGTTTACAATTTCATCATGGAGAGATATACGCAAGAACAACATTTACAAATTATTCAGTTTTATTATCAAAAAAATAATCGTTCTCCAATTGCAACTTTTCGTGCGCTTTTGCCATTTTATGGTCGTAATAAGTATTCAAGTGTGCTCGCTAATCGTCGAATTGTTGACAACTTTGAGCTTAAATTTTCTTTACATAATGCTCAAGTGCCAATAAGACAAAGAACCGCTCGAAGTAATGCAAATATTGCTGCCGTTCAGGCAAGTGTTGCTGAAGACCGCAATTTATCGATTCCAAGACGTTCTCAAAAATTGGGACTGTCTCAAACCACAACCTGGCGGATTTTTAGAAAGGATTTGGGATTGCATCCGTATAAAATTGTTCCCACTCAAGAACTGAAGCCATTGGACCACCGTTGGTTCCAACAAGACGGGGGAACTGCAACAATTGAATTATTGCGAGAAAAGTTTGGAGATTCGATTATTTCAAGAAATTGTGATATTGAATGGCCTCCAAGAGGTTGTGATTTAACACCACTAGACTATTTCTTGTGGGGTTATTTGAAGTCATTGTTCTTTCGAAATAAACCAGAAACTCTTCAAGCTTTACAAGTCAATATTGAACGTGCCATTCATGACAAACGACTTGATTTAGTCTTTACTGCAGAAGAAGTCGTGGAGGCCATTTGACTGACGTTTTATTTAGAACTTTAATTGTATCGATTGTATTTCACATTTAATAAAAAACTTTTGAATTTTCTTAACAATAAGTGTGTGTTTTTTTAAAGAAATCATATTACTCGTTTTGGAAAACTTTATATATATATATGGGACTAATATTTCGGGAGACAACTTTCTTCTACGAAAAAAAAAAACATTTATGAGACCAAACTGCAAGAACTCGTTCTAAATTAAGAAGTGGGTTGGAGGGAACAACTTCACCCGATTCAAAAAAAAAAAAAAAAAAAAAAAAAAAATTAGGACCAAACACACATCAAGCACACTACTTTAAACATAAAAAGAATTTCGAAAATTGGTCAACTTGTCTCGATTTTCCAAAAAATATTTCACGCAAGAAAATTTTAAACAATATTTTAGGAGAAAAAATATACACTGATTTTTGAAAATCGCTGAATATATTATAGAAAAGAGTTATGCGATAAGTAATATTAATGAAAAGAGGGTGAAGGCGACGACTTGCCACAATCTTTCAAATTTCATGGGGCACAACTGCAAGCGAAACCTTTAAAAAATAATCTAAAAAATCGGTTCATAAATGATTGAGTTATGGAGGTTCAAACATTAAAAAAATACCTCTGGTATTGATAACCTCTTCCTGTTTGAAATTGTTTTAATTTCTTGTCTGTTAAGCAGCTCTAAACGCACGTCATTGGCGCTAATGTGAAATCTTCAGTGGACTTCATCACATGATTAACATTCAACTAATTATTATTTTTATTTTATTAAATTTAAATTATTTTTATTAAGAAAGGAATATAAAATTAGCTCTGGCCAAAATAAAGAACGTAACATCAAACGGTGTCAAAAATTTCAATAAATTCTTCTGATTTTATTCATCTGAGTTCTAAGACTTTCGAATATCAAAGATGAAAGGAGCCCTATTGCTTTTGCTTCGCTGTCCATCCATCTGTCACAGGCTTTTATCTGGAGAAACACGACAGATTATGCAGATTATATTCAACTAAATACGATTATTATTAAAACCATAATATTTGAGTTAGAACAGATATGGCTTTCTGGATACAATACCTATGAATTAATTCCAGCAATTTCCAGCCTTATTTCACCTTCAAATTGATTCATAAAAATTCCTGAAATTTGTAAAGAATTTCTAAAAATTTGTATTTACAAAAATTTATAAGGAGAAACAATTTCTTTAAAATTAAAAGAATGGGGCAGAAAACTTAACGGTTTGTTGTTGTGCCGCATGTTCAAAGATATTGAAAAATAAGTAGCTCGATAAAGTTAACTAGTCATGTTTTTGAAAATAGTTAAAATTAGCAAATATAGCAACAACAAAAAAATACACCGAAAAAAATATACATCAGAAGAAAGACTCTAGTAAACAAAATGTTGCACAAAAATATGAGAATACCTGTTAACATTTCGTTGATGTTGGGAAATACAAATTTCGTCTTTCGCAGGAAATTTTTCCATTTGCCGCGACTAGGAACTATATTTTCATATAGTTGTGTAGTGGTTCATCGCTTTGCTATGTAGTTTTTGATCTTGCTAAGCACTTCTCAATACAGTTTTTACCTTTTTCTAAATCGTTAATCTGGTATAGCGAAGCTTTTTATGTCATCAGAGATCTGGAACGTCCGGGTATGATTCTTTGCAAAAGCTAGATGTATGTATGTCTGAAATCGGAGGTGTTAAAAACTTTTAATAAAACTCATTGTATTGGAATCGGATTTGGGTACTTCGGTTTAGTATATAGGCGCTCCAACCACTGACAATAACAAATTGGCAACGTGACGTATATTGTAATTTTATTACCAGGTTCTTCAATTAAATAAACATTTCCTTGAAAGTAGGATTTTTTTAAGTAACCCTACGTCTGTCTTCACGAGCCATCTACTTGAACATGACATGAATATAACGTCGGCAGAGAAACGATAATAATATGTCCACCTTCTATAATGTGTCGAATACTTACAGATGTTCATGTGCTGACTAACCATAATTTTTAGTTTGTCAAAGCGTTCCCTTAGTGCATGTTTTTCTATTTAATGGTTTTTTTGGGTATTTTTTTAAGTGGTAATCGCATTTAAAAGTGTTTTTTTTTATGGTTTTCGCTATTTTGTGTGCAGTATTTGTTGCAAAACAACATTGAGTGGCCAACCTCATGGCGAACATTGTTGCTCAGCCATATTTTCGGGCATTGATGTCGGAGCATGGACGAAACATGGACATGAGCGGTCTACATTAGACATATGCGATGTCTGACATGATGCTCTTACCAAGTTCATAGATTATGAGAAATTTTTAAAGACATGAAGTATTTTATTACTTTTATATTAAGGAAAACTTTTTTGATTTAAGTAAAATTTTTTCTTAATGCTAAAAAAATTTTAATTAAATTTAGAAATTTTTTTAAACTATTTTGTAGGAAATTTTTTGCTAATATTTAGCACTTGTACAATTTTTTTAAATAGAAAGTCTGAATAAATTTCAATTTTCAAAATAAATGGGACTTTTTCATTGGCATTATTTTAAACATTTACAATAAAAAAAAAAAAAAAATCAGTACCAATAAATGCCAATGCTTTTTTTTATATATAATTTTTCAGCTATTTATAATGAAAAAAACAATGAAAGCTTTGAAATACTAATTACAATTGATAAAATAATAGCTTTTGGAAAAACAAAATTAATAAATAAAATAACATACTCGTATACATTTACATAAGTATATGTGTACATGCATACATAAGTACGTCTGAGAGTTTATGATAATGCTTTTAAAAAAACTTTATCATTAATTATTTGTAATGGTTTTACTTTTTAACTAATTAATAATGAAATTATTTCATTGAAAAGCATTATCATTGTTCAAAATAATGATAATGCTAAAAATTTAATTAGCATTGTTTGTAAGTCAGTGCCAATTAAATGGACAATTAATTAGTCAATTTATTCAATTACTCCCATGTATGATTTTTAATTAATAATATAACATTTAAACAGTACTACGCCGATGCACAAAGACCCTGTCATGCCTTATAGTCGCCTTTTTCAACTAACATCAAAGTAACGGCGGAGGAGGTTGACATGTGAAGTATTCTATTTATATTAAATCAGCTGTTTTAGTCTCTCAATTTAATATCTTTTCAGTACTCAACGTAAGTTAAAAGTTCACCGTTTTCTTTTTTTTTCATTCGCTTCTATACATATAAGTAGCCGAATAAGATTCGGTACCCTGGTACCCAAATGGCCTTCGCTGTTTCAAAACAATTAAATAGCTGGCTACAGAGCGACATTTGTAGCCAAAGGTATTTGCAATTGTGCAGCCGGCTTTTGTGTTTAATATTTTACAGGTAAAGAAAACCTTGCATATGTATGATATATATGAGCTAAACAATAAAATATAGGGTTTTCAAATAAGGACTTGACAAATTTTTTTTTTTTTAAATAAAACGCAAACCATTTGAGATATTTCCAAAACTTTATGATCGACTTGAAATACAATCAAAACATTTATAAATTTTATTATTATAAAAGGAAGGTAACAGCAAGATGATCAGTGAAATAGTGCGTTCACATATTAAATTCAAAGTTGGCAAGAGTTTGCCATTTTGAAACTGGGTACCGGCTGCACTAATGACAGTTATATTTGGGACGGACGTATGATTTGAGTGTAAAATTTGTATGGAAAGCACTCAGCTTTTTTTTATGTGAGTTCTGGAAATCAGCACCTACATTTTTATTACTTTATTAGGAACAAAGACGCATTATCAGTTTATTTATATACTTGGAGTGTCTTAAAACAAGCAAACAAATGTGTCCTTCTATTCAGTAGGCTCAAATTCTATTTTATTAAGTGACAACGATTTTTTTTATTTTATTCTAAAAGCAATCATCAAAAGTCCTTCTTAAAAACATCAAGAGTCCTTCGTAAAAACAATAAAGAAAAAATCTGAAAAGTTTTGAAAAGGGTTTCCTGGAAACAGAAGGCAGCCAATAATGATGTTTTTATTATAAGGTTTTCCAATACGGATGATATGATTTTGAATTGACGTTTCGGCCATTTGTAATATGAAGTATAAATTCTCTTGTCAGTTATTTTGAAAAACATCAGATAACAACTCTTGCATGCTGATACATATTTATTTACATATTTTTATTTTACAACTGTTTTGTTATCAGCTAAACAAACATTGAAAGTTAGATTTAATAACAAAAGCACAAAAAACTCATAATGAATAACAAAAAAAAAAAAATATTAATAATAAAAATACAAATAGAAACAAAAACAAACTGAGACTCAAATACATTCTCTCAGTTCAGTTATAAACTCAGAGGTTTTGCAACAAACTTGAAATCATTCAGTAAATAAATACCTGTGAGTTAATCAAGAAAGAATCGTTAAAATGGGATGTGACCTACCAACAATGAAATATTCTTTATTTCTCTTCAATATAATTAGTGCGGTAGGTTGGTGAAAATAATTTCACTATTTCCAATTCGAATTTGTTTAAGTTTTTTTTTATATTTATTTTTATTTTTGTGAAAGTGATCGAGCGATAATGCGAAAACTAATTAAGTTTGCTTACGAAATAGGAAAAACAGTGAAATTGAAACGCATATTTAATATTAAAAGATATCTTATCAAAAATGTTGATAACAAGCGAAAAGTTACAATTATTTTTAACTTAGAAGCTTAATTTGAAAGCTTTGGAATTAAAAAAAAAAAAACATTTTTGGTGAAGGGTATAATTACCGATTAGTTGGAAGCCAACATTATTTTAGTTCATAACGAATTTAAGTGTTTTAGTAATTCAAAGAAGAAAAAAAATTAAATTTGAAAAAATGGGCTGTGCAACAGCTACTTTGAAATATTTGGTTTTTGTATTCAATACCTTGTGTTGGGTAAGAGAACTTTTTAGGATAAAAATTAAATTTTTATAAATAATAATTGTGATGAGTTGATGCGGTGTGACACAGTCAGCTTAGCATGTGTGTTTCAATCTTAATGAAAATAAATTGAATTAATTAAGATTCTAATTAATTAAAAATAATTAAAACACTACAAAGTTTACTTTCATGCAATATAATTTTAAAATATTTATGTAAATTATATGTATCACCGGCAGTGAACACATGTGGGACATGTGTTCAATAAAATTCAAACTTATCTGCTGCTTAACTTAACTTTTTTCTCATTAAAAACCATTTAAAATAATTATAACAATGCAAAATTTTCCAAAAACACGAATCTTAAAAAAATATGTGTTTAATTTTATAATTGTTTGTGATTAAGATTATATTGATAACAAGAAATTGCACTCATATTGAATAAAACCACTTGTAAAACGAACAAAAGATTCATTCAATGAGTCAATAGTTTGAAAATAATTTAATAATTTTTTATTAAAGACTAACTATGAAATAAAATTAACAATAATCAACTAAAAGCATTTTAGTAGAAACAACAACTGTTGCCTTGTTAAACCCCTACAGTGGTTAAGAATAATCAGTCATACACTGAAAGGCAAAAGTGTTGTAATACAAGTGGAATATCAGTTTTAGATGTAATACTTAACATTCATTAATGTATGTAAACTACTAATAGCTACACAAGAAACGTCATTTAAATGTAAATAATTTTATAAAAAACCATTCATATGTAACTTATTGTGATTATTATTAAATATCTTTTTTAAAAACACAGCTACAGAATATAATTTCTTATAGAAACTTGTCTATGCAATTGTAAAATACAATAAACCGACTTTAATACTACAAGTTAATCGAACAGATAGAAAATCGACGCAACATGTAAATGATAAAATAAAACCCAATTTTAGTATATTAATTCGACTTCTTTAACAAAAACCACAACTTGCCCCTCCTATTTATGAGACAAAATTGCAATAAAACCCACGCAAAAATAAATTTCTAAATCGATGGAAAAATAGATTTTTTTTAGGGGTACAACTTGACCCCCCGATTTTCCAAAAATAAAATTAATGGGACCAAACTAAGACAGAATTCGATCAAACAACAAATTGTGTTAATAAATTCGATAATAAATTTCTTTTGGGGAGGGGGAGGGAGCTATCCCGCCCCACAATTTTTAAAGAAACCAATTCGACCGATATGCAAGCAAAGTTTTCAAACAAGAGAACACGAATTTTTAAATTCAGGTCATAAATAGAAGAATTATGTGATAATAAATATCTTAGAGGCCAGCCACCTTCCCCACTCCTCCGCCGATTTAAAAAACGAATATGAATTTTTGAAAATCGCTCAATAAATGAAATAATTCTACAATACGTAATTATAATATTTTGGGTGGGGCGGGGGCAAATATTCTACCGATGAGACCCAACTGAAAGCACAAAAGAATTTTGAAAATCGGTTCATGAATGATAGATTTAAGGGTTTGTAAACAGAAAAAAATACAGCTGTTTTAATTACTTCGATTTTGCTTATTTATATTATTAAGTCTGATTTATTCGAGTAAAAGATCCACATGAAAAGTAATATTATCAGGCTCAAGTTCAGTTTTTAATGCAATTAATGAAAATTCAAAATTACTAAGAGTTTTTTTTTATGTTGAAAAATATTATTATCCAATCAGTTTTTAGCAGAACGTATCAGTACTGATTTCAAGGCCGCTACACCTCTCATCAGCGTTCAATTGTCCATCTTTACAATTTTCGTAAAGTGGATTACGTTTATTCGTAATAATAATAATAAAAAAATATTAATTCCGCTTGGGCACGAGCTATAAATACCCTAATAACAAGGGTCACAGTAATATGTGAATTTCCCTAATATATAAAGTAAAAACAAAAACGTTAAATTACAAAGTAGAATACTTTGATGATAACGGACTATGAGTTTGTGTTGATTATTAGTAATTTCCAAACAGTGATGAGGGAATTTCGTACTAACCAGCACTGTTTCAAGGTAGAATAAAAAATGAATTAAAAATTAATTCTCGTATTCTATTTCTGTTGAAAACTGGTTAAATTGTTGATATTCTTCTCAATTAGTATCCACTTTACGAAAATTGTAAAGATGGACAATTGAACGCTGATGAGAGGTGTAGCGGCCTTGAAATCACTACTGATACGTTCTGCTAAATACTGATTGGATAATAATATTTTTCAACATAAAAAAAAACTCGTAGTAATTTTCACAGGTACATATATTGAAATTTTTTAATAATTTCTTTTATATCTTTAAAATTTAAGAGTGTACTAACACATCTACTCGGTCAGGCCAATATGTTACACTAACAAATTTTCAAGTAAAAAATCAGGTTGTTGTTGACGAAATTTATATTCAATTGTATCGACGAATTTCTGTGTAATTTTTGTTGTTGCATTGTGGCGAGTAATAAAAATTCGTTTCAATTAAATAAAAAATAAAAAAAAATTTTTTTTAAAGTTAATTTGCTAAAAAAAAAACTTATAATTTTAACAATAGAAAAGAACACATATATTTGCTAACGTTTCAACCACAGTATAATTTTATTATTCTATAGAATCATTAGAAGCTAAAACTAAACTGAAAAAAGTAAAAATATTAATTTAAATTGTAATGAAAAACGTGCTTTTTATTAATACCCAAAGATATGAATAAATAAAATGAAGTAAGCAAAATGAAATTAGTAAATTTTTTCAATCAATTGCATTTGCAAAAACCATTTGCCAAGTTGAGTTTTGATGCACCCTACATTTTAATATAAAAAAAGAAATACATAAATAGTTTTTTCGTAGTGTATTTAATTTCTGATAAAAAGATGATTATTTTAACATTTGAAAAATCGCCAATTTTCAAAGATTATGTTGTTGCAAGAAATAAAAATTTTTATATTATTTTCAATTCATGTGAGTCACTTTTTCTTAGTTGAATTTCCATGACTGTTTCTTCATATTCGATTTCTTTCAGTTTTTGGGCATTGGCACCATTGTGGTCAGTTCCCTGGCATTGAAAAACTATCACGATGATGAACGCACAATTTGTATTTTTGCAATTGTATTGGGAGCCATTGTTTTTCTTATTTCATTTTTCGGATGCTGTGGAGCCATTCGTGAGAATGTCTGTTTAATATGGACCGTAAGTTTTTCATAAATTTTTCGTGAAATCAAAGAAAATCCAATAAATATATTCTTCCCAGTATGCAACTTGTTTGCTAATATTGATTATAGGAAATTCCGTTATAATATTTAAATATCTTCAACAAATTGATGGTGAGACGAAAGCTCGTGAGGACATTAATACCGCATGGGCGGACCAGTTAACTGGCACAGATGCCATGACAAATATTCAGAATACTGCAAGTATATTTTTTAATCTTAAATGGATATTTTTATATTAACAAAGAATAAAAAAACAATTGAAATTTATAGCTAAAATGCTGTGGCATTAATAACTCCACCGATTATATTAACGCCAATCTCACCATACCGAATAGTTGTTTCGTTGGTGGCGACTATACCATATTATATTCGGAAGGTTGCCTAACAAAACTGATTGCAACATATGAAATGGCGGAACATTGGGTGACAATCTTTTTATGGTCTAGTTTTAGCATAGAGGTGATTATATATTCTGATTTATCTGCAATTTGAATTTTACTAAAATTTATTTTTGTAATTTTTTTTCGGTTTATTGCAGCTGGTGGCATTTATATCGGCCTGTGTATTGGCCATAACATTTACTAATCAAAAGCGTAGAGCCCGATATTAAACAATTTGAAAAGTTTGGAACTTATTTTGCATAGTTATTTTTTTGCGAATATTTTAATAAAATATTTTTGAAAATATATAAGTTTAAGATAAATGTATCTAATTACTTTATTTTATATAAAATCAATATAAAAATTGTATTATCAAAGTTTTAACTCTTATGTACTAGGAAGAGTAATCATGAAAATAATCTATATATATAAAATACAAAAAATGTTTGTACCCATGTTCGCTATAGACTCGGAAACTATCCAACCGATTTGACCCAAACTGGTGTCATTCAAAAGGGAATTTATAGAGGATGGTTTTAGGCTTTTAATATTTCAAGTGGGCGTAGCCCCTCCCACATAAATTGAATAACATCATATATCTTGACTATTGTGATAGCAAGAGTTTTGAAACATTGCAATAGTTCATATGTTACTAATGTGAGTAATCAGGACAAAAATGGGCGTTATCGGACAAGTGGGCGTGGCAGCTCCCATATAACCCAAAAATTGAAATCGCCATATTTTGGGCATTTTTTGACCTACGTCGATGATATTTGGTACATATGGTATTGCCATAATTTGGAATACGTACCGGGAGAAAAGTGGATGGGACCACGCTCCTTTTTATTAAAATTAAAAATCGTAATATAGTCTTAACTACTGGACCGATCGTCACAATAGGATATATAAATACTTTTAATTTTATTTTATAACGAGGGGGGTAGCGAAGTACACCGGGATCAGCTAGTTATTTATAATAAATCAAATAGTTGTTTGGTTAAAAAAAAACGAGAATGTTTCCGGGAATTTTCAAAATTCCGAACCGGGATAAAACCACATTACTTACATACATACATACATACACATTTAAACTAGAGAAAATTTCGTAGAATTAATGTTAATATTTGGGGTATTCACACTGTTGTCATAAAATAATAGCACAACAAAATCCGACAATTGTGAACACCCCGTCATAAATTAGTGTACTGTGTCATAATTGTGCCAGCTGATAAACATTTAACAACACTCCATATTTTAGTTGGATTAGTGCGGATACGTTTGAATTTTGGCTTAAATGTAAATGATTTTTAATTCAGTCCGACTTGCTAATAAAGAAAATAATATATTTCCTATAAATCTTCTAAAATGTCCTTTATCAATTAGAGTTTTCAAGCTGTTTTTTATCTATACGAACTTGGTGAAATAAATATAATCAAAAGCAGTTGTTGCCGGTAACATGAGCTGAACTATATTTTTGGACGGCGGCAAGTGGAAAAACGTTCACAAGCTGTCAGGCAGATTTATTCGGTTGAGCTTCTCATTTTGGTATTCAGTAGCAGCAAAAGAATGCAATCGGTTGGCCCAACCAACTTGAAAATTTTTACAATCGTATGTTGGTTACAATTGTGGTGTTATTGATTGTTATGATCATGGGATATTGGTTGGATCCATAGAATATTGGTAGCGGTAACCGATATCTGGTCTATGCAACTGATTTTATATTAACACAACCAATTTCCAACCAATATTTTTCTGGATGTATCTATACATATCTACATAATGTACATACATACATACATATGTATGTGTTCGTGCAATTGATAAAATTTAATTCCTTATCCCTGTCGGGCTTTGAGTTAACTTAAAGCATACTTATAGTCAATCAGATTTGAGTCACAGGTGACTAAAAAACTAGTTCATTTGCTTTGTTAAACGCTATTCAGGTTTTACATTTGATGTCATCAGAGCGAGTCAGTACTCACTTACTCTGCATAAGTTTCAGCTAACCATATGTTAGCTTATTATTAGTTAGTTTGTGGCGCATAAAGTAAGTGGTCACTATGAGTTAGCTATGAACTAACTAGCTAATGATTGGGGTTTATAAGTTAGTTTGTGGCGCATAAATCAGGAGGGCGCTATGAGTTAGCTATGAACTAACTAACTAATGATTGGGTTTTATAAGTTAGCTTTGAGTAAAATTGCTAAAATTTAAAAACAGAATTTTTTTTCTCATATTTTATGATTTTATATATATTTATTTATTAATTAATTAATTAACAATATAATACTAAGATTATTTAATTAATTTTACAGTAAAAATGATTTTATTATAAAAAAATTAATGATATTCCAACAGTCATAGGCATAAAATAGGAACATAAAATAAAAGGAACTTCAGTTTTTTACATATTTTATATGTATGTATGTATATCTTTTTATAAATTTATATATTATATTTATTTTAAAATTAAATTTTTCATTCATGATGGTCATTATTTCCTTTGGATTCTTTCTTTTTGGTATTGCAAATTGCTTGGAAATGTCGCTTCTTTATCAACTTAAGTGCATTTCTTATAGCTTTTTCTGGATTATCTTCTTGATTAGCATGAATAGCATCTATTAATGATACGAAAACTAATTTGTGATTACACGTTCGAAAGAAAAATAAATGTATGTTACTTTACCCATTAAAGCATCAAAAAATCTTTTAAAATTTTTCAGCGATAGTTTTCCGTGGATTCCATCCACGTTACAGGCGACAATTAGGTCCACGGAGAAAATCTCTGTCAGAGATTTATGAAGTTGTCCTCTTAGCAAAGATTACATACAACGAGTCTGAAAAGATTTATTTCAATTAATTGAATTTGTTTTTAATCGATGTTAACCCAATCAAAACAGAGTAACAAAATACTTACATAACCAGCACGATTTGATTCTTTTATTTTGCTATTAATTTCTTCCAAACCGTCAATGGTCTGAATTTTTAAATAATTAATTTTTCTGAAAATTAATTGTGAAACCACAAATCAAACTGAAAACAAAATCACAGTCGTATTGATAGTTATTTTTTTTTTTTTTGTTTCTTTTTCTTCTTTTATTTTTTGCTTTTAATTTTTAGTTGTTCAATGTTTGCTTATATGTGCATCAGTTTCGAGTGAGCAAAAAGTTAGTTTAATACTTATCAGGAAGAAGTCAGATGTATTAAAAACCAAATGACTACCCATCTCTGCATCAGTTCTGAGTTAATTTGAAGTCAGTAGAAAATAGTTAGCAAAAAGTCAACTTAACTCAGAACTAGTTCATAGAAGCCCGACAGGGATTTAAGTGATTCTCAGTGTATTAATGTACTTATATATATATATACATACATATGTATATGTATGCATGTGTATGGATTGAATTCTATACATGCAATTAGATATTAAAAAGTTTCCATTTGTATCGTTAATGTTTTTCCTTTTCTTTTATGCAAACTTACAACTTCATACCTGCCATAGTTATTTATTGTCAATGTGTCAAATGTGCATGTGAATCTTCATGTTCAAAATTTGAAAATAAACTTTCACATATTGAAATCAATAAAAAGCTATTATTGAATTTTATTTCTATAAAAATGTTCAATTTTGAATCTTATTTTTGAACTGTGTCAACAAAGTCGCTGCACAATGAGTCAAATTAGGACGAAAAACGAAATTAATTTATTTTCTTCAAATATAAATTGTTAAATTTCACAATCACAATAATTGAGAAAACAGTTGTATAACTTTTTCAATTATTTTGCTGTCATACTGGTTAGGACTTTATTTTATAGACAAACCTTGTATGTGAAAAAATTTAAATTATTGCAAGGTTTGTAAATGTGTACATGATTTTAAAGATTTTTGATTTTACAAAGTAAAATTTAATACAAGAAGCAGTTTATTTTAGTGTTGCACATTAAAGGGCGTAATTGACACCGTTACTCATGGGAGTTTCAACAATTAGCACTTGGAATGGTGTACGGGAGAAAACGCAATTGCTTTTGAATGTTTACCTTTCAAATTTAAAGTGCAAATAGTCGTTTGTTATTTATTTATTTTTTTTTTTGTATTATAAAATTCAGCGGTGTAAATAAATAAAATCTTTATAGAAGTTTTGATTTTTAATAAAAGACAGAAATAAATTCATTGTGAAAGGAAATAAGTAGAACGGGCGATAGCGAACGTTACATCTTACCATGATTAAGAAATCAAGATACAAGATAGATATGAGTGTCAATTTTATATTAAAATTTGTTATTATATACAATATGAAAATATGAAATATGAAAATATGTAAAATAAATATTTATATAATCCATACAATCCGGTATAATCCATTTCTAGTCTATATTTGACTTATACTACGGATCTAAGTATATACCTTCATATATAAGAATCGTAATTTTTTCCCTTTTCACGTATTTGCAATTATGAATTTTTTTACTTCTCCCTTTGATATTTTCACTATATTTTTGGTGGGAAACAGAACAGTAGTAGTTCTTTTTATAATTCGAATATTTTTTTAAAATATGTATTTTATAGACAAGATCCGTTAATAAGGCAAAAACTGATAATATGATCGATAAATGCAGTTCTTTTGTGTATTTCGGTTTCCAAAAAGGATCCGAATTAATTTACTACAGAAGGCCTTCTTAGTGATTCTTTCCGCCGCTGGGTGAATATTTAAGTTTTGTTTTTGTAACTTTTCTTAAGAAATTATCCATGCATGTGTAAATTTTTGAAAAAACATTTTTTTGATTTTTAATTACTTTTAACCTCCATTTTTTTTCATTCACTGAGAACTGATAGCGGGAATAATTTTTCACGATTTATGATAGGGGTGAATATTTCTATGGGACCAAACTACAGGCGGGCGGGCAACTTTTTTGATTTTCCGTTGATTTTCTAAAAATGTATATGAAAGCAAATTGCAAGCAAACTTTTTCAAACTAGAGACGAATTTTTGAAAACAATTCATAAACGAAAAACAACTTATCCCTCCGCTATAAAAAAAATTATATTGCGGGACCAATTAATTGCAAACAAGCATTTGACAATTATTTACGAAAACTATTAAAGAAAAATTAAAATTCAAAATAAAATGAATCTGAATCAATAATATAAAACGAAAACGAACGATTTACTAAAAAAATAGAGATTTAATTTATTCAAAGTTCTGGTAGTGCATGCATTTTTGAATAATCATTTTTACAAAATAGATCATTCCGTACACGCAACCTGACTTAATAATTTAACAAAAATCGGCGTAGAAAATCAACAAAGAAAATAAGCAGACAGACATATACATTATGTACACACAATGTGGTATGTGCAACTTCGTGTATCTAGTAAAATAGAAATGTGGCCCCTGAATTTGTAGGCGGTTAAAGCAACATGAACTGTCAATAAAGAAATTTGCAAAAAAAAATATATACCCAAATTTTTTTTATTCAATAAAATAACACCAACAAAACCATAAATAGAATAAGTAAAATAGTAAAAATTATTTAATTAGCAACGACTTTATGAAAATCTTGTATAATTTGGTTTTAATGAAAAATTATTTAGATATTTCTGATTAGTAATTTAATCTAGATTCTAGAGGATAGACAAATCTGGCATACGAAGTACATATACTCGTATACATAAATAAATAAATATGTGCTTGTGTAATGTGTGGTGTCTGTAGTTATTATCATGGTCTGTTTTATTTCTTATGAAAAATTAACTTAAGATACGAATACCCACGGGACTCTTAAAGTTATTTTTTTTTTGATATAATGAATACCATCTGACACATTTGTACACTTGGTGTAGGGTATAATAAAACAATTGTTACATTCAATGTTAAAGAAATACTTCCGTTCATTTGATTATAGTTAGCAAGAGTGGTTAAAAAGGGGAAGCAGTTGAATTTTAGTTGGTGGAATGCAAACAAAAATATAATTGTTTGCGATTTTCTTTAGAAAACTTCTTCTTGGCTTTTGGGAAACATTGCAAGTTTATGCAATTTCAGTTAAATGCAATTCTCTGACTGTGAAACACATGAAACATTTACTATAGTTTAATTCATTCATCAAAATGGCTTCATGGAGCAACATGAAATCTCGGTGTGTGAACAAACAAAAAAAAAAAAAGAATCCTTCAGGAAATAAAATAATAAAGTGAAAAATAAAAATATTAAATTATTTCTTTTAGCATAAATGCCTCTGTGCGTACCACAAATCGCATGAATGCTTTATTATCTGAGTCTATGTTGGGAAAACGAAAGGCCATGTTGAAACTATCAACAATTGAGGATGAGAACGATGAAAGCGTTGAAAATGAAACTCCCACAAATGATTGGGATTTCTTTCGCACAAATTTTAGCATGGAACAGGTGCATAAGCTTATAGAAGCAATTATTGAGGAACGTTTAACTTGGGATCGCCTTAGTCGTTCGTATGATTCGTGGCGCTCTTTGCAATTGGCTGAGAATTTAGCTGCAGATATCAGGGATGGTGTTCGCAGATTTAATCACAAACGGTAGGAAAAATAAAATCGTAATAATAAAATGCAAAACAAAGTTCAATTCAATGTTGGAAATTTAATATTTTATAGCCATCGTATTGTTTGTATATTGTCTGTCATTGAAAAACAAAATCAAGGAATAACGATGCGAATGCGACACTTAATGGATGAGAAAATGGATAATTTTACAAGCCTGGTTTATGAACGTCCAACATACTTTATTAATGTTGCTGTCTATTTAGTTTATAAAGATTAAATATTTAGGTTAAAAGTTATGCACAAAATAAAATTTATTTAACTAATTATTAGACTTTATTTATTATTTATTATATACTTATGGATTTATGCACTATATTCACTTTTAGAGTAACATTTTTTAAGAGAAAAGGGAATTTAGCAGAAGCTATATGATGCATTGAAGGACTTTTGTCAAATGAAAGCCGAAATCTTTTTTTTTTTTTAATTAGGACCAGCACTCAGGGGATGACCCCTACGTATGCAGTACATTGTGCCGGATCGCAGGGAGAGGGATAGGGTAGAGAAGATAGATGTTTAAAATTTAGAAGGGTTAACTCTTTTACAACTCTGCTTTGCGCGTTATGTTAAGTTTTATAGCAGTGTTGAGGTGCCTCTGGTGTTAAGTAGACGCATTAACTTTGTTAAGCTGTATTAGCAGGCATTTTATTAATTGTTTTACTTCGCCGATGTTTCTCCAAACCGACGAAGGAGGGCGGTGTTGTGTATCATTAGCTTGGAACAGCATCAATCGCTGTCGGAACAGTTTTTTAGTGACCAGTGCTATGCCTTCATCACTGAAATAGTCCGACAACAATTAAAACAATGTCTCACAAATGTACACTAGAGAAATTAATGATGTTGATTGACTTGCTCTGGCTAGGGTTTCAACTCAGGCCCCAAGTCATTGTTTGCTTGGTAGTCAACGCGAGTTAGCGACGCTCATATAGTTAACGACGCTCATGTATAAACTTGTTTCTTTCTTTCTATTATATTGATAAAAATATGTATGACTAATAAATTCTTCTAATAACAAATATAAGATAACAAGTAAATTTCTCATAGATGATAAGAAACTAATTATAATAAACAATTTTAAATATTTAAAAATATAACAAAGAAATAATATTGTAAATCCACAAATAATAAGATAAAAAAGGTTGATCAAACAACCCTGAACATAAGAAACATATTTTTTAGAACAATGGAATAAAGAAACTAATATAAGATAAAGAATGTTAGTATTTAAGAACAATAGAATAAAGAAAGTAGTATAAGACAAAGAATATTAGTATTTAAGATAAACACATTTTTTATAATAAAGAATTATGATAAGAAAAATAATGTTATATAAGAAAGATATTTTGTAAATGTAAGTTAGTTAAAAATAAGTAGTAAAGACGCATAGTCGTCATTGTATTTTTAATTCAATATTAAGAAAGTATTATTAATAAATAAAAGGCACATACGTGT
Organism: Lypha dubia; assembly: GCA_947311025.1. Classification (NCBI taxonomy): domain Eukaryota; kingdom Metazoa; phylum Arthropoda; class Insecta; order Diptera; family Tachinidae; genus Lypha; species Lypha dubia. Next base: position 58,314,712 of record OX371264.1, read on the forward strand.
CTAAAGAAAATATTTTTTTAATTAATAAAAAAGGTAAAACTTTAATTGGCGATCCTGCCAGGAGGATAATAAAATTTATCCTTTAAAAGAGCGGACCAACTTTCTTGTCGCAGCAAGGACTAAAAAAATATAAAATTCTTTATATAAAGAAATTTTTTTAAAAAAGACACAATCTTCATAAGAAGAGATTTAATAAAATATAAGTGCAAAATTACCTACATGTGATAGTGTTAAACATAAAACTAGTGCTAAATAATTAATAAAAAGTAAACAGTAAACTTTATGAAAAAAAGACAATCAATTTTCGACAGCACACGCCCTTTGGAAACGTTAGAAGAAGAAGCAAATATCAACATGGCCAACAACGTGGAAATTAGTGTCCTGGCCCAACAGATGGCAGCACTACAAGTTGCTTTGCAGCAACTCACTGTGAGTCACGCAGCTGAGGTAAGTGAGTTAAAGGCTCAGTTGGATCAATTTAGAGTGAATCCTCTAATAAACAACCATCCACGACCTGCACCCTTGGAAGAAATTTCCACAATTATAAATGATGTTAACGAAGTAAAATTAGACGTTTTTAAATCCCTTCCTACATTTGATGGGGATATTACAAAATATCGGGTGTGGAGAGAAGATACATCACGAATGATGCGAAGTATCGAACCATTGAAAAATACTAGTATCTACTCTCAAGCACTACAAATCATAAAAACAAAAATACAAGGAGCAGCCGCTCAGGTTTTAGCTAATCATGGCACTATTTTTAATTTCGATGCAATCAGAGACAGGCTAGACTACACATATGCCGACACACGTCCATTGTATGTCCTACAAGAGGAAATGAAGCGATGCTTCCAAGGAAGGAAAACATTAGAAGAGTTCCATGACGAAATCAACAGATGCCTAAGCTTAATTATTTCAAAAATATCAATGTCTGGGTATGGAAGAGAAGCTATAAATGCTATGACGGAACAGACAAAACAAGACTCTATTCGCGTATTCATAGCAGGAATAAACAACACGTTCGTACAATCTACATTATATGCAAATGCTCCAGTGGATCTAGAACATGCATATACCATTGCCCGCACGATAGAACATGATAGCAGGCACCAAAATTTAAAATTTTCGTATGAAAATAGAAATCCACAAAAATTACAAACGAACGAGAATCGATTCCAGAAACAACAATTTCAATCAACTCCAAAATACCAATTTCAACAAGATCTCAAACCAAGACAACATTTTAATGACAACCGATTCCAGAGACAACATTTTCAATCAATTCCAAGATACCAACATCAACAGGAATTTAAACAGAAACAACATTTCAACAATTTTCAACCACAAGCGGAGCCCATGGATGTAAGTTCTGGGAACACAATTCAACGACAACCCACACAATTTAACTTACAACACCATAATCAACAATCTTGGAAACGCCAAGGAGAAAACAGTGGTAATTATCATACGAGGAAACAACAAAGAATCAACCACTTAGCACAAAAATTCGATGACAATTCCAGCATGTATGCAGAACCTGAACAATCGGTAAATAATATTAGATTAGATTATTTAAACTAATAAACGGGTTGCCCTACCTTGTACTAACTAGTGAATTAACCAATAAGAAATATAATATTTTAATTGATACTGGTGCAACCCATAATTATATAGATATTAAGTGTGATTCCTCAGATAGAATAAGAATTAAACCTGTAGCAATGAAGACTATACATGGTCATTCAATAATAAATACAAAAAGAATAATTAAATTAATGAGTAAAGAAATAACATTTTTTGAATTAGAAAATATTGAATCTTGTGACATGATCCTAGGTTTAGAAGGATTAAGAATGTTAAATGCAAATGTGAATCTTAGGGATATGACCTTAACCACCATAAGTAGTGACAATCAGCCCAAGTTAAATTACATTGTAGGAGAAGAAAAATACGAACAGGAAATAGACAGAATGATGAAGGAAAATAATGGCATAGGACCATTACCTTTCACAACAACTATTGAGGCCACAATAAGAACAAAAAATGAAGAGCCAATATGGACAAAACAGTACCCATATCCCATAGCGGATAACGATTTTGTCAATAGGGAAATTAAGAAATTATTAGACGAAGGAATTATACAGAGAAGTAACAGCCCATACAACTCTCCAATATGGACAGTCCCAAAAAAAGGTATAGATGAACAGGGAAGACCAAAAAGACGAATGGTTATAGATTTTCAGAAACTAAATGCTAATACAATTAATGATAGGTATATTATCCCGGATGTGAATATGACCATACAAAATTTAGGTCAGGCTAAATATTTCACTACTTTAGATTTGGAATCTGGCTTCCATCAGATAAAAATTTCTAAAGAAGACAGGGAAAAAACAGCTTTCTGCGTAAATGGCGGAAAATATGAATTTGTCCGTATGCCCTTTGGATTAAAAAACGCACCTTCAATTTTTCAGAGATGTGTAGATGATATACTTAGGGAATACATAGGAAAATTTGCATATGTTTATATAGATGATGTACTCATCTTTTCTTCATCACTTGAGGAACATATGGAACACATCAGAATAATATTTGACGCATTAAACAAAGCCACACTGAGAGTTTCTGACGAAAAATCAAAATTCTTTCAAACTGAAGTTGAATACTTAGGGCACATAATAAAACATAATAAAATTGCCACCAATCCGGAAAAAATTGAAGTAATAGAAAAATACCCCATTCCCCAAACATTAAAAGACTTAAGAGGATTTCTGGGTATGACTGGATATTACAGGAAATTTGTGAAAGGGTATGCTAGTATAACCAAACCCCTTACAGTCCACTTACGAGGAGATAATGGACAAATAGGAAAGAAAGCGCTAAAACAAAGATAGAATTAGATGATTCCGCAATAAAAGCATTTAATAAATTAAAAAATTGTTTAAAAGAACAGGTTGAACTATTCCAACCAGATTACTCACGACCATTTGAATTGACCACAGACGCTTCCAACATAGCTATTGGAGCTGTACTTAGTCAATCAAAAAAACCTATATTTTTCCTGAGTAGAACATTAAGCAAAACTGAGGAAAATTATTCGACGAATGAAAAGGAGTTATTAGCCATTATTTGGGCGCTCCAGAAACTTAGAAACTATATATATGGTACAACAGATTTAACTATCTATACAGACCACCAGTCCTTAACTCATGCTATATCTGAGAAAAATCCAAATCCAAAATTAAAACGTTGGAAATCAATAATCGAGGACTTTGGAGCAAAATTAGTATATAAGCCAGGACATCAAAATGTAGTAGCTGATGCATTATCAAGACAACAGATTAATGCCTCATCTATAGACACAGTACATTCAGCTGAAAGCTCGTTTTCAGAAATTATCAAACAAGTAAAACAACCACTAAATGCATACGGCATTCAAGTTGAACTTGTACCAAATAATAGAATAAATGAAACACGAACTCGTACGATATTCCAAAACAGAGTTAGACACACTATAAACTTTACAAATGAACAAAACCTTATAATTGAATTAAAAAAAATACTGCAACAAAATAAAACAACCGCATTATTTACCACAAGAGAAAAAATCTATGCACTAGGTCCTATTATAACAAACACTTTCAATGGTGTAAACTTTGTATATACACCAACAAAACTTATTGATGTTCGAGAAGTGGAAAAACAAGCAGAAATAGTAGAAAAAATACATAATAGAGCACATAGAGGCTATAAAAACAACATACAGGAGATACTTAAAAATTACTATTGGCCAGAAATAAAACAACAATGCAAAGCATTTAACAAAAAATGTACACCTTGCCTATATGGTAAATATGAGAGGAACCCAACAAGAGAACCATTAGGAGATTCAGATATTCCAACAGAACCAGGCCAATACATACATATGGACATATATTTTAATGACAACAAAACATTTCTAGTCGCCATTGATAAATTTTCAAAATATACTACTTTAAGAGAAATTGACTCAAGAGAGCGCATGGCTGAGAAAATTGAAGAAATTCTTACAAATAATTACCCAAACTGTATACGATTGATGACTGATAATGAAAAATGTCTAAATACACCAGCAGTAAACATGATGTGTATAAAATACGGCATAAAAAAGATAGAAACCCCAGTCTATAGATCGACATCAAACGGACAAGTGGAACGCGTACATAGTACAATTTCCGAGCTAGTAAGAATATTTAAAATACAAAACGAATCAACAATAGCTGAAGAAATATACAAAACAATCAGAGAAATAAATAACACTATACACACGGTCACGGGACAAAAACCAGTTGACATTTTATTCAACAAAATAAAATACGATAAAAAACTCATATACGAAAAACTAAAAAAAGCTTCAGTAAAAACATTGGAAAGACTAAACCAAGGCACAAAACATCGAATCTTTTCACCAAATGAGCAAATCCTAGTTAAAATTAAGGGAGTAAGAAAGAAAAAAGACGCCAGATACATTAAATATATTGTAAAGGAAGACCGTGAGGACACTGTCTTAACCACAAGGGGGAAGATTGTACATAAGGATAATATTAAAAATTATACTATTAATAATGATGATCATCTTCCTGATATTACTCGTAGTGGTCACACCAGAAATCAAGGGAGGCGTAGAAATTAAAAATTTAAGCGGACAAAAATACATCTTAACCAGGACTGATGACGTTTTTTCTTTATAATGAATATTCATACCTTTTTCACGTCACAAATTTAACAAAAATAATTACATCATATAGACAAATTGTTACAACAGAATTTAAACCTACTACTCAAGAAGAGATCTGGATAAGGAAAATTGAAGTATTAGCAAATCAACTTAATGAACATAAACGACATACGAGATCCCTAAACTTTCTTGGATCAGCACTCAAATTTATTACAGGAAATCCAGATCATTACGATTTCATACTGATGGAGACAAAAATAAATGAATTAATAAATAATAACCAAAAACAACGTTTGGTTAACTCAAGGTTTGAGAAATTAATTGATTCATTACAAGGCCACACTTTAGAAAACCACATCATTATAAAAGAAGTGCACGAGCAGCTACTTTTACTTGTTCGAACAATAAATGCCGCGAAGAATAATGAATATCTTACAGAATCTTTGAATATGGACGATATAAAGGAAATATTGGAACATGAATTAATCTCGGTACCAATAATAAACATATTGGAATATGCAGATGTACACGTAGCAGGTACAGGGGAGCTATTCGTAACAATGTATAAATATCCCATACTTAATAAACACTGTAACCTTTTTAAATTCACACCTATAAGCTTTAGGCATGGAAAAGTTCAGACAGATCAACTAATCGCTGAATGCAACAAGGAATATATTAGAGTAAAGCTTTGCAAGAACTATCTGGGCAGAAACATATGCCAAACAAATAATGAGACAGACACATGCATACTTCCACTATTAAATAATAGAAATAGTAAATGCGAAGTAATTCAAGAATATAATAATGCATTATTAGAAATTGATGAAGGTTCTATATTATTGGACGGTATTCATCAAGTCGACAATATTACTGCCACAGGTATAACATTAGTAACGTATACTGACAAAGTTAAAATAGACAATATCACTTATAGGAATATACATGACAGACTTATAGAAGCAATCCACACAAAACATGATGAGGATTTTGAAATCATAAAAATACTAAACTCAGATCGTGAAAACGCATTTAATAATATAGATTCATTAAAAAAATTAATCATACCATTTGAAGAACACCCTATACGTTCAATTTTTTATACGATAATTTTTATAGCTATAATAATTGGTACAATTTACATTGGACTTAAAATTTTTAAATATTTGTTAATATATAAAAAAAACCAAACAGAACAAAACTTTAAAATTTATTACAACCAACAGGTAGAAAAAATTAATAGAGATCGGGACGCTCTCGTTTAACCCAGGGGAGAGTTAGCGACGCTCATATAGTTAACGACGCTCATGTATAAACTTGTTTCTTTCTTTCTATTATATTGATAAAAATATGTATGACTAATAAATTCTTCTAATAACAAATATAAGATAACAAGTAAATTTCTCATAGATGATAAGAAACTAATTATAATAAACAATTTTAAATATTTAAAAAGATAACAAAGAAATAATATTGTAAATCCACAAATAATAAGATAAAAAAGGTTGATCAAACAACCCTGAACATAAGAAACATATTTTTTAGAACAATGGAATAAAGAAACTAATATAAGATAAAGAATGTTAGTATTTAAGAACAATAGAATAAAGAAAGTAGTATAAGACAAAGAATATTAGTATTTAAGATAAACACATTTTTTATAATAAAGAATTATGATAAGAAAAATAATGTTATATAAGAAAGATATTTTGTAAATGTAAGTTAGTTAAAAATAAGTAGTAAAGACGCATAGTCGTCATTGTATTTTTAATTCAATATTAAGAAAGTATTATTAATAAATAAAAGGCACATACGTGTCTAAAGAAAATATTTTTTTAATTAATAAAAAAGGTAAAACTTTAATTCGCGCTAACTACTTCAGTCAACACCACCCTCAAAATGAAAGCCAGGAAAATTTAATATAGCAAATGGTCATCCAACCGCCAGTACTAACTTTTTGAAGAAGTGTTTAAAGATCGCCAAAAAATCCCCTGAACTTAATATCAGAACATGATGTAGCATCGCTTTACCGCTCAATCAGTAACCGAATTTTAGAATTATTTTTTAATTTGATTAATCAATCAATATTAAATTTACTGGTGTTTTCTTTTCTACACATAAAATGGCACCTTGTTGAAAGGCACATGTATAAAATGTCTTGGCAACCCTGTAATAATGTAGCTTGTAATTTCATTAGAACAAAACAAAACTTATGAAAAAGTTGAACGCCCTGTTTTTAACAGATGACAGCTAAGTTTTACAGGGCACGGTCAACACTGTCGATTTTTACGGGGCAAAAAGTGCTATGCCTTCCACCATTACTGAGATCGATTATTTTAGATTCAAACACATCAACCTTTTAAGTAGCAAAACATTTTTAAGAAAATGAACACGAAAGTACACTTTCTGCATGGAGATGTACCATTTTTTGTAGAAAAGAAAAACTAATCAATGATTTGATCTAAATTTTGTGTTTTCTTGTTGAACTTTATTATAAACTCGTTGGTTATTGTCTCATAATTTCCACTTTTATTTGGAAATATTTTTAATAAGAAAGTTACTATACAAGTGGTTTTTCCAGATAAATATGTACGTTGTATGTTTGAAAGTAAATTTTTTTAACCAGTTTACAAGTTCGTCATCTATTTTTTATATGCAAAAAAAAAAAAAAAACAACAGATACGCGCCCGAGATTATCTGTTATATAAAATGTTTTCCAATAAGAGTGATATGATTTCTTAAAAAAAAACACACTTATTGTTAAGGAAATTCAAAAGTTTTTTATTTTATGTGAAGTACAATCGATACAATTAAGTTCTAAATAAAACGTCATTCAAATGGCCTCCACGACTTCTTCTGCAGGAACGAATTCGATGAAGCCAATTATCGAGCACTTTTTCCACTAAATCAAGTCGTATGTCATGAATGGCACTTTCAATATTGACTTGTAAAGTTTGAAGAGAGTCGTGGTTTATTTCGAAAGACCAATGACTTCAAATAACCCCACAAGAAATATTCTAATGGTGTTAAATCACAACTTCTTGGAGGCCATTCAATATCACAATTTCTTGAAATAATCGAATCTCCAAACTTTTCTCGCAATAATTCAATTGTTGCATTTGCTGTATGGCACGCATCCCCGTCTTGTTTAAACCAAGTGTTGTCAAGATCAAATTCTTCCGATTTCGGCCATTAAAAGTTGGTTATCATTGATTTATACCGCTCTCCATTGACAGTAACGGTGTTACCAGCTTCATTTCGGAAGTAGTATGGACCGATAACTCCACCAGACCAAAAACCACACCAAACTGTCAATTTAGGAGAATGTGATGGTTTTTCATGAATAATTTGAGGATTTTCTTCGCACCAGAATCGACAGTTTTGTTTATTTACCGCACCACTCAGATGAAAGTGATCCTTATCGGAGAAGATAATTTTCTTATAAAAATCGTTATCGTTTTCAAGTTGTTCCAAAGAAAAATCAGCAACGTTGTTCTTGCGTGTATCTCTCCATGATGAAATTGTAAACACCACTGAATACAATGAAAAACAAATGACAGATCATGACATATTACAAATGGCCGAAACGTCACTTCAAAATCATATCATCCCTATTGGAAAACCTTATATATATGTATTTACTGAACATCAAAATTGCATGAATTGCCATGGTAAATTAATTAAGTACAGTAAACTAAAAAAATTTTCAAATCGGTTACGGGGATACCAACGTACTTTTCACGTTTCAATTGTACCAAATTGTCCCTGGTATGGCCGTTTTTTCATTAATTTGCGAAATACCAAATACCAATAAAAATTTTTCGAAATTTCTATTCCTGTTATTTTTTTTTTTGGTAGAAGAGCTGATGTCAAAAAAAAAAAAAAAGTTTATTTCGAATACCATGTGTTAACTTTGAAAATAAAAGCTTTTATTGATTTAATTCAAATAAAGAAAAAAAAAAGGAAAAAAGTATTAAATTAATTTACAAATCGATGCCTTAATATAGAAAGGTAGTATCTCAACTTTTAGCTTCTTTACAGGAGAAGGGAAAAACTCAATAAAATCTGAAAAAATAACATGTAAAATATGAGTTGGTGCTTGTTTTTAATTACTATAAATCTGTTATTCGTCAACATAGGAAACTGAAGTTTTTTAAGGGAGGAGTAAAAAAAAACGGATTTTTAAAAAAACGAGATACAACCTTTCTATATTAAGCCATCGAAATACACATTCTAATTTATGTAAATTTGTATCTGCTGATAGTTTTTATGAAGTTAAAACATCATGTTTTTCATGAAAAAAGTGGAGAATTTTCTACCGTCTTTTTCAGAAGAAATTGTTTTTCAACTAAAATTTCTCTAATATTTTAAACTGAAATTGTTTTAAAAACAGAATCAATACGTAAGTGAAAATTCTTTGTTTTTCCTTGAATAGCGATTTATTAAAATGATGTTTGTTTCGTAAATATAAGATGGTATTCGTAGGTCCATACATTTGTATTTTTGAATTTATGTATATTAAATGACTAAAATAAACTCAAAAGGACAAAGCGAAAGGAAAACACAAAAGTTGCTAATGTCGCATTTATTACGTTTTGGGTTTATGAAAATTTGAGTTAACAGAGTCAACAATATTAAATAGTTCGATGTTGCGTTCATCGAGGGTTGCATTATTCGTGGTCACACTGTATTTTTTTCATACAGTTTTGCAAAAAAAAAAACATTTAAGAAAAATTTTAAGAAAATGTTTTTATTTTCAAACTTTGCTCTTTTTTCATTCAATATACGAGTATAGTTTTTCGAGTAAATGCACATTTTCCAGTAGCAACTGCTGGCATTTTAAGTTATTGATCAGAATTATTATATAAGATGAATATTCTGTTTATTGTAATCAATAAACAATAATATGAAATATTTGTATGATACAAAATAAATATGTATGTAATTATCTTCGTACAGATGTATGTGGTTCTTCCACAGTTGTTTGTACTGGCAACTCTTAAAATAAAACTTCTTGCATTAAAGACACAAACCTATTCGATGCACAGGGTGTATGGAACGTGCTTATATTTCGAAACACACTTCTCTGTCTTTCTAAGTTAGTCTGTGTTCACACTATCCAAGTCTTATTGCAAAACTTATCACGATTTCTTCTTTGAAATTTCATTGGCGTTCACACAGCACTCGTCTTATTGCTTATTTTGCATGAATGTATGTATGTATGTATACCTACTTAGCACTACGAATAAGACAACAAAACGAATTTCATGAGTACATGAGAGGGTGTACTCGTTTCTTTCCCCCCTGTCTCTCTCTCCTAAAAGCTAACAAGCTTAAAAATAAGACTTGCATCGTCTGAACACAGACTTAATGTAAAACATTTTGAAGAATAACACCCGATTTACCAGATGACTTTTGCGAGTCGCTTTTTCTACGTCTCTTTTTGCTTGTTGGTGAGCGGTGTAGGGAAGAAAGAGGGGTAAACAAAAAGTCTTGATTTGTGTTTTCAAGACTTTTCTTCCATTTATCTTTGTTTCTTTTCCTTATTTATCTTTGTTACTTTTCATTATTTTCATTATTTCAAAACAAAAATTTGGAAAAAAGACATGAAACTAAAAGACATCGTATGAACACACAAAGATTTTGGTAGCAACTTCAAAAGGGAATTCAGTAAAAACGACGTCGCAAAAGTCATCATTTGAATTGGGTGTAAGAAACTACTTTGAATTATTAATTACTTTTTAATTAATATAATTATTAGTCTCTAAACTTTAGAGTCTAAAGTTTCCTTAGAAAGATTATATCATATTTTTTTTAGCTTTTTTTTTGGAATTATGGAAAACATAAATTCTGGTACAACTAATTTGTTTTCCCTGTGTATATTTTACTTTCTATCCTGCAAACCTAACAAATTTACGAAAATTAAAGCTTTTTTCTCACTCATCCTGTTTTTCACAGAATGATAAAGGGTCCGCCATTTAACGTTTTTTTTTTTTTGAAAATGCTATAAAAAAAAACCACTGAATAATTTCTCAAATTTCTTTTTTTATTTGAAAGTACAATCCTTCCGGATAATAATGAAAAATAATTTCATTCAAATGGCTGCTTTGGCTGGCCATGGAGTAGCCTACACGATCGGTTCAATTTTTAAGCACATTATCGATTGTGTGCAGCTGTATTTCACCAATGGCTTCACGAATATTCTCCTTTAAAGCGGCAATTGTCTCTGGCTTGTCGGCGTAACACTTATCTTTGACGGCACCCCACAAATAATAGTACAAGGGTGTCAAATCGCAGCTCCGCGGTAGCCAAACGACATCAGCTCTGCGGCTGATAATGCGATCTTCAAAAACAGGGCGCAAAACATCGAGTGTAGCTTCGGCTGTGTTTCACGTAGCGCCGTCCTGTTGAAACCAAATGTTGCCAATATCCTCCTCTTCAATTTTTGTGAACAAAAATTCGTTCAACATGGCCCGATAACTATCGATATTAACTGAAAAATGGCCCAACTATGCCTCTGGACCAAAATTAATTATTAAACTTTCCAATGCGAGAAACTCTCATTTTAATTACAGAAACGAGTCTATGGTTCACTTATCAATTTTGTAGAATTTACACACGGAATGAAAAACCTATAAATACCAATACCATTTTTAATGAAGGGTATTAAGCTACGTTCATATTTATTAAATATTTGTGCTAAAAAACGTAACCACTAGTTTTGCTTATAAATACTGTCATTTTACTTTGTTTTTATATTGCAAAATAAAATGAATTATTCTTCAAAAAAATTAATTTTGTATAGTTTTTAAAAAATACGAACCCATAATTAAAAAAATATTGAAATTAAAAGAAATAAGTTATAAGGTTTTTTCTTGGTTACGTTTTTTTCGACAAATATTTGATAAATGTGAACGTAGCTTTAGAATGACAAAATTAATTTTATAGGCGACTTATTAATATTTATTTAGACCTGTGAGAGAATCAATTTTAAAATAATACTAGATGAACCCGGTGCTTCGCTACCCCCCTACTTTATATAGTCAAGAATATATTATTTGGTAAGAATATCCTATTGTGAAAAATTAATGACGATCGGTCCAGTAGTTAAGACTATTTTACTATTTTTAATTTTCCTAAAAAGGGGCGTTGTCCTACCCACGTTTCTCCTGGTACGTATTCCAAATTATGCCAATACCATATGTATCAAATATCATCGACGTAGGTAAAAAAATTCCCAAAATATGGCGATTTAAATTTTTGGGTTATATGGGCGGTGCCACGCCCCTTTGTCCAATCAAAACTTCATATAGCCTATTATTCCTTCCAGATTCAAAGTATATATATATGTATATGAATATTCTGAAGATTCCCTGAAAATTTCATCAAAATCGGCCCAGACGTTTTGGAGTCCATACGTTACATACATACATACACACTTTCATTTTTATATATATATAGATTTGTATGTGACAAAAATACATGAAAAACGCAGAAAAAACTAAAGTGTAATATATATATATAAAAAAAAACAATAATTCAATTCGATGTTGAGACTTGAATTCGAGCCGGGTATAAACTTTTTACTTGTCCATTTTCCGATTGAAAAAAACATCAAAGGCGATTTTCACTGCATACTGAGCCCTCCTAATATTGTAAGTGTTTACGAACAATTGGTGCAAATCTCTTAGCCAATTTTCTTATTTTGTCTTCTCGTTAATTCAATTAATAAATTTACATGCATAAATATTAATCTTTACACACGAGAAATTCTCATGTAATAAAATCAAAATTGGTTTTCACACTCATACTGCCATACACATATCCGCACACATACACACACATTAATGTTTCATGCAATTTATTTGAATACTTAAGTGGAAATGGAAATGACAATTGAAGCATTTAACTCAATATTTGTTCCGCGTTTCTCATCCAATCTTGTTGTACTTTACTATTTTATTAGTTGGTTTTATAGAAATCTTGATTATTTACCTGTGTGCGGCTGTGTGTGTGTATCTAAGGTTGTAAAACATTCTTATCTCCCGATTAAAGCTTTGACTGTTTCTAATATGTTTTTGTTTCTATCGTTTGTTTGCTGTCTTCTTTACTATTGAAGTAGTGATTTTGACTATCATTGTTGTTATCATGATCATGAATTCGTAAATAGTTATTTGTTTCTTATTTCTTTAATATTGTGTTTGTGGCTTCCTCATTCATTGTCTGTGTGTAGAAGGTGTCTTAATGCTTTTTTTTTCCTTTCCAAGACAAATCAGTGTTAATCTGATGGAAAAAAAAAATAATACAAACCAACATTTTTCTTTTACACCTTTTTGAGGTCTGTCGTTTGTTGTTTTATCTTGGTGGGAAAATTGACATTTGGAAAAGGAATTTTTGGTTTGTGTATCAGGATTAAGATAAATAAAAAAAAAAATATTTCTGTAGAATATACATTTTGTAAGTGGAAATAAAAAAAAAAAATTGGTATCAAAAAATTATTTGACTTGTAAAAATTAAAGCGTGAAAATTTACGAGAAAAACTTCATTTAAGTTTCTTAGTTGTTAATTAAAGATCTTAGAAAATTTAATTTTTTTAATTTAATTTGTTGGCACACACAACATCACCACGATTGGATTCAAATCGAATGGATTTAGGAAAAGTAATTGGGACTTTTGATCGTAAAAAAATATACGTATCTAGTGTAATTTCGGTTAGCGAAACCCTAGATAAACACAACATCTAATAATTAATAACACTGTGATAGTCGAAAAAATGAACTTTGATGAATCCTTTTCGATATATACCCATAAAAATGGGTATATACCGATTTCTCATAAACTGGAGCCAATCTACCACTTAGAAATGTTCTTTCGCACTCAGGTGACTCCCCCCTAATAGTTCGAAAAGGATTCATCGAAGTTCATTTTTTTCGGGTCAAAAACTATCACAGTGTAATTATTAAAAATTAACATTAGAATGTGAATTTTTATTTAAATGTAATAATTTTTGTTTATTATACCCCTCACCAAATATGGTTCCACAATATCCATATTAGACCCCACAAAGTATATATATTCTGGATCGTTATAGATACACATAATATAAAATAATTATAAATATAATTAAGTAAAAATCCTACTTAAGTATTTTACCAAGCAATTTTTATTTGAGTGTTCTCAACTCGACCTCCATTCGTTAAACCTAAAGAGAAATTGTGTCCTTAGACTACAAGTGAATTTTAATTTATAAGTAATATTAGTAGTTTTCAGATTAGACAGCCGACTAGGCAGTCTACGCACGATTTCCAAGCAGGAACATTAAGAAGGTCCATGCGCATACAGCAACTAAGCAGCTTTAGATCCCTGCTTTCCGCAGTTCGCATTACTTATCATTCGGACGAGTAGAAAGCGACTACCAACGCTAGTCCTGCGTTCTTAACATCGCCACCAAAGTCACAGTTCCTACAGCAGTATATCATCAGCTGATCCAGATGACAACCGTAGATCATTCCCTCACTCAGGACAACTTCATCAGAATGTGGAAGACCCTATTTCTCAAGAGAGCCCAAGACATGATTGAGAAGCAACGCTTATCACGACCAAACAACTTCCTCCGTCTTGCTGGAAACGTTCCTCCCCCCGCATCACTAGTCGATCTCCTTTACAATATCTGAACTTATCATTCCAAAACGAATGGTTTGATCTGCACCATATCCCAACCAGCTCAAACTGACCCCCTCCCCCCTCCCTTGGTGTTCCGTTCAACAGGCGATAGGCGTCAACTGGCGGACGATGATGGGAAGATTCTCCAACAGTTACATCATGCAAGAATTTCCATCACCCTCAGACTGGGAAAATAAACCTTTGCTGCTCACCGCAAATGCAGACATGTGTTCTGTCCGCGCATACACCAATGAAGTCACGATGAATGACGCCTTAATTCGGTTTGTCAACGATGACTTATATGATCACGAGATTCTGTATAATGATTGTCACCTCTGTATAATAGACGGTCTTGATGGCAACACCATCGTGTTTGATTATACATGTTCATATATCACAAATGTGACATTTTAAATGTTTATTCCATTCTGAGGGTGGTGTTGGCTGAAGCAGTTAGCGCCTAGACTACTAAGCAAACAATGACTTGGGGCCTGGGTACAAAACCTCGACAGAGCAAGTTAATCAACATCATTAATTTCTCTAATGTACATTAGTGAGACATGTTATTAATTGTTGTCGGATTATTTAAGTGATGAAGGCATAGTACTGGTCACTAAAAACTGTACCGACAGCGACTGATGCTGTTCCAAGCTAATGTACACAACATCGGCCTCCTTCGTTGGTTAGCAGAACCGTCGGCGAAGTAAAACAATTAATAAGATGCCTGCTAATACAGCAGCATTATTAATTGCTGCATGAGCATAAATCCAAATTAATTTTTTTTAGCGATTTAAAATACAAATGTGGCTGAATTGACTAAGGCGATGTATTATTATGAACATACGACTGTAACTCTCAATAAAGGACAAAAATAAATTTGAAATGAGTATGTGAAAAATTTTGCTTAAGTTATGAAAATATGAAATCAATTGTGTTCAAGGATTAAA
Organism: Lypha dubia; assembly: GCA_947311025.1. NCBI lineage: Eukaryota > Metazoa > Arthropoda > Insecta > Diptera > Tachinidae > Lypha > Lypha dubia. The sequence goes on from OX371264.1 coordinate 58,330,042, forward strand.
ATGAGCTTAATAATCCTGATTAGGGATTGATTCAAGTATGCGACTGGATTGATTTTAGGTAAAAGAAATGCGTACTTACAAATAAATTATTAAATACTTTCAAAGCGAAGTGTGTCATATTAAATAATCTGTCTTAGTTTTTCTATAATTTAGGCAATCCATCAGAAAACCTATTTCAAAATCGAAAATATATTTGGTAAATATTTTCAAATAGGCAATTAGTTACATTTTAATTTATTTAAATCGACACATTTAACGTGTCTTACAGCCACACTTCTTTTGTTAGACTTTGCAGATAAATAAATTTTTGATTAGTACGAAATTGCCACCTCAAATATTTTTTATAAAAATTTCATTCTGTATATTGTTTTGTTAAAAAGTATATTCATACTTTCTTACCGGATATAAAATTGAAAAGCTTTTGACTAAACAAAAAAAGTGTTTGAAAATCTCCACCAAACCTGCCTTGATGAAAAATTTGATTTATTGAATTGTATGTATCGGCGAGTTTGTATAAAATCAGTGATCCCTAAAATCCTAAGTAATTATTATTACACTTTTTAAATGTCCCACTAAAGTCTAATAAACGATTCAAGCTCTAATAATCTTAATTGAAAGACATTTTCCAATGATAATTGCCATGGTAAACAAATTTGATGTGCATAAACAAACACACACACACACACACACACACATCAACTGATATACAGTTCAGAAGTAAACTCAGTATATACGATAATAAAAGCATTCTTTTAAGGGTAGTTAGTGCTAAAAAGCACAGCATATGCTTACATGCTAAAAAAGTTTAATGTAGAGGGGGAACATAAAACCGCTTACAAAAATGCCTAAAGATGTAATAAATAAAATTAAAAATAAAATATTTTTATAGTCACAACACAAAGTATAAACTGGAAGTATTTAAAATCAACCTCGTTTGCACAGAGTAATAAAATATTAAATTAAATTATTATTTTAATTTCTCCAAAAAAAACCCCCAAACCAAAAGATTTTGTTTCACAGGATAAAGTACTTAAAGATTTTAATTATTATTGCCCGCAATAAAATATAGAAATAAAAAGAAAAATCAAGAATAATTCCAGCAGAGAACTTCAAAATTTTAATATAAAAGTTAATTGAAATGAAAATATTATCAAAGTTGAAAAATCTAATTGAATAAGTTGAAAAATTAAAAATTTCACTTAAATCTCCGTTCATGAATCTTTGGTCTCTGGAGAATTTCCTAAACGTTTTTCCACGCTGGCAAAACGGTCATTTTGATATTGACAGAGTTCAGCTAACCATTGTCTAAATTCGCTAATGATTTCAATAAATGATGCCTTCTCTTGCTGGAAATACACCTTGGAGACAACAGTTTCATTAAATGTAGAAAAATATTTCTGCTGCTGTTCCATTTTATCATTAACATCCCTCCATTCAGCTTTTACGTGTTTCAAATATTCAAAACGTTCAAGGCATTTGCCAAATTCATGCTGCAAGTTATTCTTCCATTCCATTAGAATTGTTACCATTTCTCTTAATTGCAATATTTCCTCGTTTTTCTCACACATAATCATTTTCAAATTGTGCGTGTGTTGTTCGTTTAACTTTAAACAATTGATAAGTTGTTTGATTTGACCCTGCATCATGTGCTGTTTCTTCTGTAGTTCACAAATTTCCTTAGTTTCACAGCAACTGAAAGGTACTTCGTGATCATCGCATTTTTCCTCAGGACATTTATCTATTTTGATGTTTAATTGCGATTGCAGCATTTGAATGCTTCGTTTCACGTGATTCATTTCCGTCATTAACTGTTTTGTGTCACATTTTTCGTCTACTAGAACAAAATTTCCCTCTCCTTCTTCCTCTTCTTTTAACTCTGCCACTGTCACTGGCTCCTTATTTTCCTCTTGCTTTGTAATTGGATTACAGCAAAGAGGAGTACGTTGGAAAATGTCCACATCCCTGACTTTCGTTTTATTCATTGTTGAAATAATGGAAAGAATTAAAAAAAAAGAGTTTTATAATTAAAAAAAAAAAAAAAATAAATAAAAATATAATATTTACCTCAAAAATCATACACTGCAACAAAGCATATGAAGTGTATGCACTGCAAGAAATTTATTTTTAAAACTACAAGTAATAAAAAGGGTCGAAAAAAATATACAGAAGAATAATATTTAAAATCGGAAATCTTTACTATTCGATATTTGTTTATGAAATCACGGAATTATCAGAAAAAGCCAAATTTCCTTAGCTCTAAGATATTTCAATGTCCACGAAAATAAAGTGAAAGACAATTTTATTGGCTGAAGACGTTTCAAGGGATATCGAAGGTGACGTTGAAGTGTCACTTAATTGAAGCACGCTATTCACCATTGCTGTAAAAACTCGAAAGAGTTTTGGTTGGTTTAAATTTAAAAACTTGAGTTAAAAAATACTTGAATCTACGATATATGCAGAACAAACGCCCTGTTATTCCCACATACTTAATAACCCCATTTCTGAGTGCATCAGAATAGCAATAGAAACAAACAAAGAAACAACAAACAAAATTTTTCAAAAATCATCATGCTAAGAGAAACGCTGTTTCAATGAAGTATTTGGTAGACATGTTTTTATTGTTATGCCAAACGAGATGGGTTGATCGGCATGATTCCATTTTGAAATTTTGGCTTTGGAAAAGATATCTCAGTGGAGAGATAGAGCGAGATACGGCGTGCAAGTCTCTTTTATTACGAGATTCTCTCAGAAGCTTTGAATTCATTTGCGGCCTTCACATTTTAAGCGATATACTTGTCATTAGGCAGCCGTAAAACATTATTTTGTAAAAATAAGATTTAAACCTTCAAAAGGGGTAAAATCTTAAAAAAAAAATTTATGATGTGCCTTGATGGCAAGAGGAGTGAAGCAAATATTTTTTTAGTAAAATATTTCATAGTAATCAGCGAAAACATCCATTCTGTTGGATAGTGTTCTAGACGTAGAATAATATTGTTTATTTGTAAAAGTTTGTTACATTCCTTCAGCCTGAACAAATGTGAGAACAAAATATTACTAAAAGACAAAAATATTATAGTCTTTGAAAAGTGCTTTCAAAAATATTGACGATTTCGTAAAAAAAAACATATATTTAAAAAAAACATATATTTTAAAAAAGTGTGTATTTTTTAAGAAATCAAATCACTCTTATTGGAAAACCTTTTAGTTAAAAAGTAGCTATTGCCGCGTAACTAATTTAAAATAGTTTCTTAGTAGTAAAAAGGTAGTTTACGTAGGGGTGAATAATAAAATGCCCCCCTTCCCACCACCCTATTTCAATGCTCTTTATTAAATTCTATATGGGTTGAACACATACAGATTTCAACTTTCTCCCTCACCACACACACACACACAACCACACACAAAAGTAATATAAAACTCTGAATGAAAATGTCATAAAATTTCATTAGTTTAAATGGCCACATAAATTTTGAGTAAAAAATGCAAATCTTAAAACGTGACTCAATTATTTTTCTATTTCATCAAGATGTCAATTTTATCGTTTTCCATATGAATATTTTAAATAGATTTTTCGTTTTTTTTGCCATCAGAAAAACAATGTTATTTATGGAAAAACGAATAAAATTAAATTGTTTTTCGCATACGATTAAAGAAAAACTAAAGAGAAAAAGTTTATAAAGATTCCTTCGCATTTCAAAGTATTTTACAAAATAGAAAAAATTAAAAAAAAAAAAAAGGAGAGTGTAAGAAATAGAAGCTCATTTTTTTTAAATTATGTTAAATATAATAAATTTTAATACTCCCAATCTTATTTTCTTGTTGAATTTGAAAAGTTTCTTTTAGAAAATATAGACCTTGTTGAAATCATTGACATCCCCTTTTGTCGTATTATTACAACATTTATACATTATTGTTCTACTACGACACATGTTTCTAAGTTCGTTTAGATTTTATTTGAAATACAATTCATGCAAGTACTCGTACTTTAGAAATGCACACATAGAAATACACTCTACTAAAACATTTATGTTCTACATTTATGTCGTACCTTGTGCGTGTGGGTTTGTATATTTCTACATCAGTTTTATTTATATCCTTATGATCTGCCTTTTTGCAGTTAAAATAATAAAGTTTTACCGCCTCGTATAAATTTTGTTAGCGTCTATTCCTTATTGGCACGCCAGCAGCCCAACTCACTTGTGAAAGAAAAAATAAAAAAAAAAATAAATAAAAAAATGAAAGAAACAGGAAAAAGAAAAGAATTAAGTAAAGTTCATGCATTTATTTATAAGTTTGTTCAGTGCTTCTCAATGTCTTTTCAAAAGACCGGTACTACGCGATATTTTTCCATAACAAAATTTTAAATTTTTAGTCGAACTGAGTGATGTTTAATGATTATCTTAAGGTTACTTGCTACATTTCTCAAAATGTCCTTCAAATACTAACGAACTTAACTTACATTTACTTTTGATGGGAACAAAAATATAACAAATTGTAAAGTACAATAAAATATCACGTTGGTATTGGCTGAAGTATTTGCAGCGTTGACTACAATGCAAACTATTAATTAAGACGTGGGTTCCATCCCAGGTCGTCAAGGGAATTCAATCAACATCATAAATTTGTCTAATATGCATCATGCAGCTGTTGGACAGTTTTAGTAATGAATGTATATCGCTGGCTACCACAATCACCGTCAAAGTAAAACAAAATGGTTTCTGAAACACCTCAAGAATGATAATCGCCCTTATTTTATTTGGCAGCGTCAATGTAGCACAATATCGTTTTGTATGTCTTGTGTTAAATCGGTATTTTCAATGTCAACATTGAAAGTAATCGATTACTGTCAACATATTTTTTTTTTATTCTATAAAAAATGTGATGGCGACGTGGTATTATACGAGTATTGACTCTGATTTTGTCGTCGGAGATTTTGGTATTGACGAAAATTTATTTTGTAATTTTTTACTTTTTTTAAATAATAAAATAAAATGGAAAAATATAAATTATCTGACCTCACAATTTTTATCTGGGATCCGTCCACACACCCAATTACACCCGGGAAATCCGCTTTTTCAATAAAACTTAATTTAGCCTCGGTTTTTTCAGCCCCGTCATTTGAAACTTGATCCATTGTAGGCAAACTTTCATTTCTAAAACATCTAGAGTTTCGGACAAAATTTTCGACACAACAGGCTGTGATAGTCCCAAAATGAATCCGTTACCCACACTCAGCTGGTACGATTCTTCTTTGCATTTTGAATTTCTTTTCTTCATGATTACAATTGGAATTTGACACGAGAATGAAACACATTTTATAGAAATATATTTTCCACCAAAAATTTTAATAAAAATTGTAAACAAAATAAATAAATATCGATAATTGTTATGCACATACATATTTAATACTTCAAACAGATATGTGCATAACAATGCAGTCAACGTCACCTTAACATGGTTACAGAATATAAAATTAGTGTTGACGTTGTGTTGAAGCTGAGTAAAAGTGATGTTGACTCAAAATTGATAACGACATTGACGCCGCCAAGCAGAATAAGGGTGAACGTGTCTACCTAACACCAGAGTTATTTCTTAATAGTAGTTAATAGCAGAGTTGAAATGATTTCTGCCTTCACCATTTACATTATGAACCTTATCCCTTTCTCTCTAGCTCTGAAAAAATGCATTTAATTAGAATCTAACAATAAGTTAGAGTAAAACGTCAAAAAATAAACTAAATGAATGTAGTGAAGTACTCTCCATCAGAACATATCCAAGAATGGCACATGCGACAATTCCAATAACCCTGAGTTATTGGCCAAAATACAACACGTTATTGTCAGACAAAACCATTTTGTAGCCAAAACACGCACTAAGATTTAGGTATAATCGACGGCCACTATGTGCCCTACTGGGAGATACTTCATAAGCAATCAGCCACAGAGGCTTAATCTATTCTTCTTCTTATTTTTGAACTCCACATTTAATTGGGATATTTCGCACTGATTGATAGTCACAACATTGTTTCATTAATTTTTGATAGCATGCACTTATTAACGACACTTTAGACCCTTAAGTTTTGCCTTCCAACTGTTCAAGCTTCCTTTACCTTTTCTTTTCATGGAAGCATGAATCGCAATTTCTGAAGACAAGTCAGATTGATTAAGGGCCTGTTCGTAAATGCAAAACTGCGCTGCATATTGTGCGCAGTACGTTCATATATGCAAATAGTGGCAACTCTGCAAAAGGTATGCGTTCAAAAATGCATCGCTGCAGTATATTATGCGCAAATAAACACAAAACACTAATCATAAAAATGGCTGATGCAACGGAAATTTTTTATTTTATATTGGCAGTGCAAATTAATCATATTATGCAGCGCAGTGATGCATTTACGAACAGCCCCTAAGTTAATAGTTAACCGATCGACGTTTCACCGTTTGTCATGAGGAAGGCAGAGAAGAAATATTTTTCAAAATTCCTTGCAACGTCCCGGATTGGCGTGTCTCAGAACTTCAACAAAGAAAGTAGACTAAGCAACTGCTAAAGAAACCTGCACTGTTATAAAACCGCTTTAACGGAGTTCACTGTGTGATGGAAATATTCTTCAAAAAGTTCAGATGTTAATTGTCCTCGTGGCTTTTTTTACAAAAGCACAACACGAACTTTATACTTAAAGTTGGTTGGATATTTTAAAGTTGCAAAAAAATGGGGAATCTCTGCATACCAAAATAGTAAAGTTATTAACTCACTTCCCACATTAAGTGTTTTTTATATTGAAGTATGCATTTTTATTTACTCGAAAATAAGAAAAAATAAAGTCTCTTTTTGAAACAATAAAAGAAAATCTCAGTAAGTAACTCATACGCCCACAAATGGTTTCCATTGCATTTGTAACAGACTGCTCCTGCTCTCTGAACATCTAATTCATACCCCATAAAAGAAACTGATTTCGGGTTTTTTTTTTTTTTTTGTTCATCAGCAATAACCGTTTATTGTTTTTATTTTCCATTTTCTATGTTTTTTCTCTTTTTTAGCTTTTATTGTTAACATTTTCATTTTTTTTATAACATTTATATGAGAAAATGTGTAGTTGTACACACATATAATCATATTCACAAAGAAGTTACATCTTACTACGGTGTATCACTCAAGTAGTATCCCTGCATATTGCGGCAGCCACAAAGGATGTGTAGTTAAGCCAGTTTATGAAGACGGCACAGAATGTGGTAACATATTTGGCTTCTTATTTTTATTTATGAACACTCAGCGGAAGTTGAACGATTCATATGCAATCGTTATAATAATAATAATAATAATGAAATGATTGCTGTAAACAACTGACGACATTGCCAAAGGATTTATCATTACTTTTTCTCGTATATTTTTTTACTTAAGCTATTTCTACTGCTTTGTTTTTGTCTTTGAAAAAAAAAATACATTTACATATGCATACATTTTGTGCAGGGTGTCCGCCGGGAAGGTATACTACTTTGTTTTGCCGCCATTTTGGTAAACTTTAGTCTTGACAGTTCATATTTGGTAGTCGTGAAGTAGACACGTGGCAAATTTATTATAGAAAAATATTCGATAAATCAACGTGTTTTAATCGTTAAAACATTTTATCAAAATCAATCATCGATTACTGTGACGATGAGAAAGATGTTGATTGACCTCCACGGTCGCCTGATTTGACTGCTCCGGACTTTTTTTTTTTTTTTGTGGGGTTATCTGAAAAGCAAGGTTTATGCAAATAAACCTGAAACGCTTGAGCAACTCAAACAAAATATTCGTGATGAAATTAATGAAATACCGCTTGAAATGTGTGAGAATGTAATGAAAAATGTGCTCAAAAGGGCTCGCATTTGTGAGGCTAACAGAGGCGGACATTTATCTGATATTGTATTCCATACATAATTGCCGACATTAAATAAAACATTTATCAATATAAGATCAATTCTATTTCATTTAATCAAAAATTAAACAAATTAGTATACCTTCCCGGCGAACACCCTGTATAAAGAACTCCGCTATATATGATTCTTAGTTTAACAATAAACTGTCGATTTTACAGTCTTTGCAATACAAAGTGCTACGAAATCCCTTGAAATTTGACAAAACTGCAACATATTTATTCATTGATTTTAATATTAATTTCACATGACAGCGCTTTTATTGAAATAAGTCAGGCAATAAGGATTAACAGATAAATTAAGGCTCCATGAAAAATGGCCCAATGAAAAATGGCCCCAAACTAAAAAATTAAAAATGGCCCCAAACCAAAAATGAAAAATGGCCCCAAAATAAGAAAAATGGCCCCAAAAATAATTATTCAATGTAAAAAGTTTGGGGCTATTTTTCATTTTTCAGTTTGGGGCCATTTTTCCTATTTGAGGAATAATGGCCCCAATGAAAAATGGCCCCAAACTGAAAAATGAAAAATTTCCCCAAACTTTTTACATTGAAAACAACAATAATTATTTTTGGGGCCATTTTTCATTTTTATTTTTTGAATTTGGGGTGATTTTTCCTAATTTGGGGCTATTTTTCATTTTTGTTTGGGGTCATTTTTCATTTAACGAAAAATGAAAAATGGCCCCAAACAAAAATTAAAAATGGCCCCAAAATAGTGTAAATGATATAAATACCACAAAAAACTCATTACATTAAACGGCGACGTTACTCGAAGTTCTATGGAGTAGAGTTACCTTGAGCCCCGTCGAGGGGCCTAGAATGCAAAAACCCGTTAGTAAGCTACTGCCGCTGTGAGCCAACATGGAGAAAAAAGTGGCTGCGCCCAACAATTGCCCAAATAATTTAAGTCCCCAGATTTGCTGCAGTGCATTGGGGTTCTACTTCAAAATAAAATTAAGTACGAATGTAATGCAATGCAGAAAATCTTTACTGAACATCGCCGAGTCGGGAAATACCATGGTGGAGAAAATATTCCTAAGCCCGGCCGTAGGCCTGCTATGCAAGGGATCTTTAGTAAGCAACTCAATTTTTTGAAAATAATCCAATATGTTAAAATATTTGAATATTATTACTAAAGTTTTTCCGCGGAATGAAAACAATTGAAAATGGCCCCAAACCAAATATGAAAAATGGCCCCAAACTTTTGTATTGAAAACCACAACACAAACTTTGGGGCCATTTTTCCTTTTTTTGGGCAATTTTTAATTTTTTACTTTTAAGTTTGGGGCCATTTTTCCTAAAGTTTGGGGCCATTTTTAATTTTCGAGTTTGGGGCCATTTTTCAATTAACGAAAAATGAAAAATGGCCCCAAACTAGAAAATGTACATTAAAGAAATTAATGTTGTTGATTGACTTGCTCTGGCCAGGGTTTGAGCCCAGGCACCCAAGTCATTGCTTCCTTAGTAGTCAACGCGCTAAACAACTCAGCCAACACCAGCCTCGGTGGCATATTTTCAATAAAAAATATTTTGAAACCTCAACTTTTTGTCGAAAATTTATTTCTTTTTACAGCCCAAAAATTTACTAACTTTGAGCGGCCACAGCTCACATTATTTTCAGACTTTTGAAGAACGGCTTTTTTATTTTTGATCAGTGAAATATCCTTTTCAATAAAGTTTAAATTATTTTTCAAAATTTTATAGTCGAATTTTTTATTTTTGCCACGGTTTTTGGCAAAATGAGCAACTGTGCAACGTTTGAGTCTCTTAATAATCTTACTAATATTATAAATGTTAAAGTTTGTATTTTCGTATATTTTGTATATTTCTTAGTGTTTGCAACATATGTCGTTATTGCTGAGAACACAATATTTTACTTAATATTTAAAGATCAAATTTTATTTGTTGAAATATATTGTAATATAATTCTACATTATCTAATTATCTAATAATTTAGTGCACTTTACACTACCGCGTTAATTATTCTCATTCAATTCTTGCAGCTGTATTTATTTTTCAACTCAATCTCTTTCAAATTGAAACTATTAAATGTATTTACTGTTTCATTAAATATAAATTATCAACTTTCACCGCCCACCTTCTTCCAAAGCACTACCATAGAACTGACTGACACTGTCACTAACTTAATAAGACCATCATCAAATTTGTTGGGTAATTTAAGATTCTGTTAAATGGAAATTCAATTACAACACATCCGTTTCGCGTTTATTAAATCAATATTAAATCCTTTGAGGCCGACACAAACAACAGAGATTTATGACATCGATGTTGGTGATGGCATTTGCAGTGTTTGTACGAATGAAACTGGGCATTTCGTTTTCTTTCCCTAAAAACAAATTAATGTTGAATGTGTGTCAGGGTTTGTGTTAATTTTTGAGTAATGGAATTTTAACCCCAATTTATTAATGAGTTTGTAAAAAAAGTGGTCGCTTTTTTCTTTAACGTTAAAACAATTTTTCTAGTTTGAGTGGTGGGTAAATTACAGAAAAGTTCATATTTCAAAAATCATTAAAAAGGGTGTGCTACCATTTTCACAGCCATTTATTTCCCCCTGAAGAATAAATATCTGTATTAATAGATGTCTGGTGTAGATTATAGATTGTTTGCATGAATATTGAAAATTAACTTCAGCGAATGATTAATTAATAGATTTTAATTTTAATATACGAAATATGGTTTTCTTATAGGATTTTAATTTTATAAATATTAAAGTGTTAAGAAACATTTTTTAAATAACAACAGTGTGCAACACAAAAAAGGAAGAAATTATAATAATCCTGGTAGAGGTGACATAAAATATGCGTTGACCGGTATTCAGTAATTTTATATCCGCACAAAAACATTAATGTGAAATTAAGGCCAAGTTCCTATCCAAAAAAATTTAGGCCGTAAAAAGTACTGAGATCAATATAAGGACCAAGTTCTTGATATGCACAATACCATCTTTCTTTTCTAGGCAACCTGTAAGCTTGGCAATATTTTTTTGCCTTTCTAATATGGGCAAGAATTTTCCGGCATATGTCTGCCACGGACGGCTACGAGTTCAATCGCGCAGTTAAATTTATGACTACTTTTCCCAATAAATCTTCCCGTGTGCTGTGTAACGACACGATTCCGCTGGTTGCTGGGGTATTTCAGTGGAAGATAGGGATTCGTCGCTCCATAAATTAATTACTGATTTTGAGATGTTTTCTAATTTCTTCTAATTTTTTGACAATTGACTTCCAATGCTTCATGAGTTACTTAGAAAGTTCTGTCCAAATGGCTCCGATTATGCCGCTAGAGCACAGTCAATTAGAATGGACGTATTGGTTGAATATCGCGTTGAAGATTGGAAGCGTTAATTTGGCGTTAAACAATTCATAATGATTTGCCAAACCTTTCGGAACAGAAATATTAACAAAGTTTAACATTGGCAGCTGTCAAACCCGAGTTATTGATATGGACAGTTCTCATGCAGTTTATAAAAGGATCCGTTTTTAAATGAGCAGAGAACAATAATGAGATGGTGTAGCATCTTCGAAATCAGTACTGATACGTTCTGCTACACTGATTGGAAATTCTATTAATCCGACTCTCTCAATAACAACTTTAATTTACATTAATTCAAATATGAAGATAAACCAAAATCATACATTTCAACTAAAACTACACAGTGGGCAACAGTAACTTTAATACCCGCTTATGAAATAGTGAAATAAATTCTTTCTATATTTAAGGTTCTTCTTGGGAACAGAGAGACAGACTTAAGCCCCATACAAACGCATTCATGTACTTTCTAATAACTCAAATACAACTGTGAAAGTTCTAACAACATGTGTATTTCTATGTATGTACTCGTATGTGTGTATGTATGTAATTGTGTACAAATGAAAAGTTCATAAATACACATGTAAAATATGGAACTAATACGGATAAATTAAATTCTTTAACACTGTGACGTGCCTTATTTGTTGCTGTTGTTCATGCAACATTTCACTAACACAACCAAACAAATAAATAAAACTGAACACAAAAATCGGGAATACTTGCAAATTTCTGCACGTCCTGTTCTTAAGCCATGGAAGAAGAAAATTCAAAGTTGGTAGACAAAACTTACATACCAAAATACGATCACGTACAAGTTGAGTTCTCATTGAAATGTTACAGAATTCGACAAGTGAATCCAAAACAAAAGGAAAAAAAAAATAATGGACTAAAACTGAAAAATGAAAATATGTTGTTTTCTTAATTTCATGTATGTATCATAGATGAAATAAGCAAAACATGAAATTAAATTGGTTTTAAAATGATAGATGATACTACTAATGGCAGCTGGATGGATGGAGTTGAGAGTTAAAAGAAACCATTTTTTGAATGCCATACTTAGAAGCTATTAATCAACTTTTTGTATTTTATTTAAATTTTATTCTGTCTCATTTGCACGTACACATATACATAATTATATTTATAGTATAAGGAATCTGAAAAGTCAGTCAGTTAATTTTGCAACAATTCGTATTGTTTCCAAAGCAGGACCAAGGTAAAGAATCTAAGAAAGTTACATTTCACATTCGCTGGCTGCGAGAATCCCACTACGTCCAACTTTAAAACGGTACAAGAAAATGAGACATTCCATTATCTGAAAATATCATTTTGAACGTGCTATAAAAAAATTAGGACAATAATGCTGGCTTAAAAATTTCATTTCCAGCTGAGTTTAAATATCTTATAAATAATGGGGTTAATTAATTCCAACGCACAAGCCAGAACTGATTTAATCTTTGTTTTACAGTTTGAGAGCTCGAATAATTATTGTACATACTCGTATGTATGAGTTAGGTGAAATTCAGCTGATACTTACTTTTATCGTATACAAGTTGAACGCCCCGGCTTCGCACGGTAAAATCTAAATGCCATATTTCCACTAGGAACCCCTAGGCCGATTTCATGCATTACATCACTTAAACCATCTAAAGACCAGAGACCAGAAACGTGCCCTGAAATTTTAGTGGAAATCGGTTGACCCGTTTCCGCAGTTAGTGGTGACATCAAAGTGTACACCTCTTTTAAGAGATAAATATAAACAAGGAGAAGGTTCTCTACACAGAGAGAACAAATTAGTTGGAAAAATGTTGCAACTATTGAAATATAATTAACTGAATTAACATTTCATTCCAAGAACAGAGTTTTCCTACAACCAATATGGTCCTATGAAATCCAGTTATGCGTCACTGCCTCCACATCAAATGTAGAAAAAAAAAATCAAAGGCGACAAAACATACATACATACATTTAATAGTTTTAGATTTAAGATTTTTATAACTTATTGATGTTTAAATTTAAAAAATGGTGTTTTTTATAGAGTGACACAGGTTTAAATCGTAATAAAACAAGGAAATATATTTTTAATATCAATGAAAAGGGCTTTATTGCAAAGAAATTTTTATGAAATTAATGTTTAAATATGATTTCTGTCATGTGGCCGCCACGGCTGGCGCGTAGAAGGTGCAATCTGGAACATCAATTTTCAATAACTTTTCGCAGCATTTGCGGCCGTGTTTCGCCGATAACTCTTCGAATCTTGATTTCCAGGTATTCAATTGTTTGTGGTTTGGCGACGCAGACAAGTGAGTTAACATAACCCCAAAGAAAATAATCTAGTGGAGTTAAATCACACGATCTTGGTGGCCAATTAATTGGAACATTACGTGAAATAATTTTTTCATCAAACGTTTCTTTGAGGAAATCAATTGTAATGCCCGCTGCACGATAAGTTTGAGAAATAGAACAATTATTTTGATTAAAAATTTCAAAAATTTTCACGCGTTGCTCTGGTGTAAGTCGATTCATAATGGAATTTCCAAGCAAACTAAACAGAAAGCAACTATCAGCTGTTAAATGGGTGGTCAAATAAAGCAGCGATGCCAACTCAAAAAACATGCTTTAATTAAAGTTTGGATATATAATAAAACTACACTAAAAACAAGTTTCAATACCAGCAGTCTATGCCACTAGCAACGAATATGTTTTTCGCGTTGACCTTCATCTTTGTCTGGGAAACTGCATCCCTCAGGTTAATCTAAAAAATAATTGTAAGTATCCACAGAAGGTTTACAACTTTTTTTTTTCTTTAGAAATTAAACAAATTAAACTTGAGTTGGCGCTAAATTACTCACATGCGGTCAAGGAATTTTATTGTTAAAAAAAAACAAACTTACCGTTTTCCGAATTTCTAAGAAACTTGAGCGAGCTAGGAAGCTCGCCTCAAAGTTAACATTTTAGTAGTTGTCAGTTAACGGATCAAGAAGGTCACAGCGTTGCTCTTTTAAGCAATGACATCATGCAAGTACTTTTAAAAGAAATCATTAGATCAAATTGTCAAAAATGTTTAAATATTTTATATGCAGTGAGCAGAATTTTTAAGTATATTGAAAGCTGTGTAATGCCTCTGATCCTGAACGGTCTTGAAATACATCAAAATATTCATAAGAATAATTCATCTTAGAAGTTTATTTAGTTTGTATAAATTTTTCATTTAATTAGTTAGAAGTTCACTTAGTTTCCTGAATTAAAAGCTATTTTATAAATAATACAGGGTATCTGGGGCAAATTTATATTTTCAAACTTAAATAAAAAACGTAATAATTGACGCAAAGTTTTATTAAGAGCATTGAACGATAGAATGGAAATGCGGATTTTATTTTTTAAAGTGTATGTCATCCAGATGTCTTCCGTCGATTTGAACACAGCGTTCAAAACAGAGCCTTGTGTTCTGCGCCACACGCTGCAGTAAACTTGGTACAATTATCTCATGCTTGGATAAAGCACACCAAACAGTTACCCTGCGGCAATTCAATGGGTTTTTGATGTTTCAACCGAGGGTTGCGGGTTCTTGGAGACCAGTAACGTCAGTTTTGCTTGTTAACGTGGCCGTTTAAGTGAAAATGAGCCTTGTCGCTCCAAAAACGAACTTTGAACAAAATTGTAGACGAGCAATTACGTAGGAATCATTACTCTTAAAAAATGTCTCCACAGTGAATGCGCGATGCTCATTTGACCACTGCGGCTTCATGACTGACAAATCCGCACAATCGATTATTCCAACGGCGCCACCGTCCCTGCGCACCGTTTATTACTTTTCGAAATAATCGTATTTAAAAATATAAATTTGCCACCAGACACCCTGTATTAATAATAAAAATGTTTTATAAAGTTATATTATTTTAATAAATATGCCCGGTCTATGAAAAGGTGGCTTATGACTCAAAAAATTACTTTTCATTGAGAAACTGACGAAATGCATTGTTTATCTCTAACAACTGATTTTTCAAAATTTTGTTTTTGAGTCATAAGCCACCTTTTCATAGACCGGGTCACATATATTAACCGCAATGAAATTAATCTGGGGTCAAATTAGACCCCATGCGAGTGTTAATGTGATATTCTTAGTGCTAGTAATTAAGGATTAAATCAAACATAAGATGATTGTTGTATTTGTTTTTTAATTTTTGCAATTCTCATTTCTTGTTTGTTTTAAAATGTTTCACATGTTGTGCATAAACAACAAAAACACGCAGAAAAGATAATTGTTTAATTTTTTTTCAATTACCTTTTTGTTCAGACAATATTTTTCTTTCAATAAATATTTTAATTAAATCAATGTTTGCTATCAGTGGTATTTATCGCAAGATGACATTTAATTAAAAAATTTCTGCATATAAGTTGTTTGCAAAAAAACTAAAGCCACTTTTTACAATAAGGCACTTTTTTGTATTTATTATGAAATATCCTAACTGCCGCATTGTTTATCAGACACCATTTAATAACCATGGGTTAACCATGGTTGCATTGTAAAACCGGCCGTAACTTAAAATTTCGTGAATGGAAATTTTTAATTTTCCTGAGTGTCATAATTTTTCCAAAATCAATTAATTTTTAATTAATAATAACGTTTAAGCTTATCTTACGAATTTTGTGGTTTGTAGAAAATTAATTAATTTAATTAATTAAACCCACGGTTTTCTTTTTAATTTTATTAATATAAAGCAAGTTAATGAAATATTATCTTGGCTTCTTTTATTTGTTTAAAGATTAAACTCTAATCGAAGAGAGAAAATTAAATTAGTTTTTAAAAGATAGATATCATTACAAATTATAAGAATAAAAAAAATGTACAACTTCTAATTTATAATTCAAACATTTTTTAATAAAGGAATTCGGTTAAATTGAAAGATGTCCTAAGAAAGATAAGCGGCTTAAGAAATTATATATTCACCTTGGAATATGACCCTTAAATGATGAAAAAAATATAATCCTCAGCTCTATGATATTTAGCATATGGTGTCTTCAAAATAAGCAAACAACGAGGAATTATAAAGAAAAAGAAATACAAACATACAATCATTTCCTATGCGCTTTATTAAACTGCTTATGCTCATCCTCCAATTTCTGTTTTCAAAAAATCCCTTAGCAGCCTGTCAGTCTAGCAACACAACCGGCTCACTCCACTGCCACTTCTACGAACGACCCTTAAGCGAACGTATTCCTTTTTCGTATTTAAGATAAATGATCACCTTTTGTATTTACATACATACTCGTACATGCTTATAATTCTCTCAATAATAAAAAGAAGTCACAACTTCTTACAATGTAGCAGGAGTTGGAAAGAATTGGTCACGTACGCTCTATTTGGCACTAATACGACAATGGAACGGGAGACGCTGTAGTGTCGACTGTAATAATGGGTGGTTGAATGAATGTAAGAGTATTTTTCAGGACTGTTGCTGTTGGTATCACCTTAAAGTTTGTTTACCTTTTTGTTTTTTACGTTTTCAGAATTTTAAAATTCAGCACACACCGCATTGGCTTAAACGTTTTAGAAATCTATTTTTCACAAAAACTTATATCTAATGGTGTATGCGTGTGTCTGTCTTTGTATGCAATTACGAGAACGGATGAATGAATGGAAATGTTTACTAGAAAGTGTTAGTTACATTATATGTAAATGTTGTTGTTGTAATTTTTGCAAGTCGTACCATCACAGCATTGCCAAAGTGGCTGAAGAAGTGATATAATGATGCCATCACATGTGTGGCGTCTACATTTTACAGCCAATTCCAACGTACTTTTTTTTATTATAAATAAATTTATTCTTAAATTAACATTTGTTGTTGCCATTGTTGTTGCGAGTACAACATATGGTTTGCGAAAATAGAAAACCAAAATTTAAAACTCACGTTTGTCTTGGCACTAGAATAACGTTTCCAATTCAGTCTCTTCTCATCTGTGTTTGTGTATTTAATTTTATATTTTGATGCTAAAATATTTGAACGCAGTTGAATAAACTTTAATAAATATTTTTGCCATTACTCGTATGTACTTTTTGCCATGAAAAGTAAATTTAATTATGGAAAACCAATTCAATGCACAAAAAGGTTTTATAAGATCCTTATGAAACCTTTAAAACCTAGTTATCAGCCATGTCACAGAGATTTATTTCGTTCGGAAACGGAATTCAATCCGTATTTTGATACTTAAAAAAACCGATAAAATAAATGATTTTTCCAAATGAAACCATTTTTAAATTTACAAACAGACAAATTTTATTATTCAAAAGTGGTTTTATTCCGAAAGCTATTTTCGTTATTCGCGTTTTGAAGTAACAAAATACAAATTGAATTCCGTTTCCGAACGGAATAGATCTCTGTGACATGGCTGATAACTAGGTTTTAAAGGTTTCATAAGGATATTATAAAATTTAATTTTGATTTTACTTTAAGATGTTGAATATTTTAACCGAAAAAATTTTCTCATATAATAAGCTTCAGATTCACTAATACATACTCGTTCGGTGAGATTCTTAAAAGATTTTTTAGAACATCCCAGAGACTATAGATTTGATGTAGTGTGAAAAATAGCTGGTAAATGTTTAAAGATTATCAATACATATTTAAACATATTAAGTCCATATTTATTCATATTTTCACTTTTTATGTCTTGAAAAACAAATTAAAACTAATTTATAATAACAAAAAAAAACATATTTTACCAGCATAACCATGCACACATACATATAAATACTTTCATAAACGCATACATAAGCTTATAATGTGTTTTCGATGTAGTTTTGATTACAGAGTGAGAATAATATAAGTACAAACAATAAAAAAAGTGTGATATGATTTCTTTAAAAAAAAAACACATTTATTGTTAATGAAATTCAAAAGTGTTTTTTATTTAATGTGAAGTACAATCAATACAATTAAGTTCTAAATAAAACGTCATTCATATGGCCTCCTCGACTTCTTCTGCAGGAACGAAATCGATGAACCCAATTTTCGAGCACTTTTTCCACTAAATCAATGTCGTATGTCGTAAGTGGCACGTTCAATATTGACTTGTAAAGCTTGAAGAGTGTCTGGTTTATTTCGACTTCAAATAACCCCACAAGAAATAGTCTAATGGTGTTAAATCACAACTTCTTGGAAGCCATTCAATATTACAATTTCTTGAAATAATCGAATCTCCAAACTTTTCTCGCAATAATTCAATTGTAGCATTTGCTGTGTGGAACGTAGCCCCGTTCTTGTTGGAACCAAATGTTGTCAAGATCAACTTCTTCCAATTTCGGCCATAAAAAGTTGGTTATCATCGATCTATACCGCTCTCCATTGACAGTAACGGTGTTACCAGCTTCATTTCGAAAGAAGTACGGACAAATTGCGGTCTTCAACAACACTTGCCTAAATTTTCAATAATTCGACGAATAGCGAGCACACTTGGACGATTATTACGGCCATGAAATGGCAAAAGCGCACAAAAAGTTGCAATTGGAGAACGATTATTTTGATAATAAAACTGATTAATTTGTAAACGTTGTTCTTGCGTATTACCTCTCCATGATGAAATTGTAAACACTTCTGAATACAATGAAAAACAAATGACAGAACATGACATATTACAAATGGCCGAAACGTCACTTCAAAATCATATCATCCTTATTGGAAAACCTTATAGTTAAACCATTGCTATAAGTTAACTAATGACTGTGAATCTGGGCCTTAAAAGTTCATTTCTAACAATTTATAATAAAATTTTTCAAAATAATTAGGAAATAATTCATAGAATTATAAGTGGGATATACAACAGGAGTAACAGAATAGAAGAAAATTAATTGGGATATATTGTAATTTAGAATTTTGTTAAACTTCCTAAATTTCCCTTTGTGACTTTATTGGCAATATTTATTTCCAAATAAGTTGCTTCTTTCTTTCCAAGAAATAACAAACATACAAATTTTACAAATGATTTTTTTAACTAAGTTTATTTTTAAATATTACTTTATTGTGTCTCTAATTATAAGTCACACTGTATAATAAACATATGGATATTCGGTTCTATGGTATTAATATAAATGTCTTTTGTATGGCCAAAGTTCTTAATGGCATAATAACTTTGTTGGCACATAACAATGTCCCTACTTGTTTCAAATAAACGACTCGTTAATATTCTAACAATGTCCTTAAACACACTTGCACACTTACACACACACATACAAAAGCGCAAACACACCATACTAGATTTAATAAGAAAATAAACTAAGTTAACTTAACAACAACCACAAACCAAAATGAACACAAACAACACAAACACAAATTGTGAGTACAAACACGCATTTAGTTTAAAATATTTCATTTGTTTTTGTTTGTGTGTATGTGTGTATATGTGTGTGTGAGTGTGCTGATTATTGGTTCGCTGCTGGCAGCTTGACTTAATGCCTTAATATCCTTAAATAGTACCGTGTATTTAACGAACCAGCAAAACAATAAAATATAGCAGAGGATAACAACAAAGAGAACAAAAAAAAAATCACAAAAGACTGCTAAACTAAAATAAACATTTAGAGAAAAAAACTTGAGGACGAGCAGATGAAGACAATTTAAACATCGATTTTCACTTTTATGAATAAAAAAAAAAAAAAAAACATATTGAATTCGTTAAAACGGAGGCGAAAGTAATTTCCGTATTTGATTTGTTACTTTGCTGTAGCGATTGGAAGTAAAATACTAACCCCCATATTCATAAAAATTTAAAATGGATTTGAAATACATAAATTTTAAGAAAAATTTTTATTGAAATTTTTTACTAAAACACATTTGAAATCTATTTTATTTTTTATGAATACTACCATAAGCATTTTCTGCATTTTCAGCATTTTCTAACCGAAGAGTCTTTAAGTGAATACCTAGTAAATCGACAATAAAAATTCGATGTAATTCGATTTAATTAATCGTAATTGCTATTTAATCGTATTTATGAATTACTTAATGCATGTCCATTCCAGCACAACTTTTTAATTCCATTCCAGCGCAACTTTTTAATTTGTAGATCAAAAAGAAAAGAGCAGTAGAAAAGGGCGACAGGTCTTATGTACACTTTACTTTTGCCAAAAAAAGAAGAAGACGCAAGAAGTATGCGTAAAAACTACACATGATGCACAACAAAAAATTCATTGTATGGACACGAATGCAACTTCAAAATGTTTGCATAATTGAATATAACGAATACGCCTTGAAATCCGCAGCACCTAATAAAGAAAATTCCATATTTTAGACGGCTTTCAAAAAATATATGAGGAAGGTTATCAATTTAAAGGGTAATTTTTTTAATGTTTGAAACTCCATAAGTCATTGTTATGATTTATGAACCGATTTTTTAAATTTTTTTTTTTTTTGTTTGAACAAATTTGCTTTCATTTTCGGAGTATGTGATTTTCTCATCTCCTTCCACCCTACCCAAAAAAATCTTAACTGCTCAATATATTGACCGATTTTTAAAATTCTTTTGGTGCTTGAACTAGTTTGTTGGAGGTTTGATCCGTTATTTTTTGTTATCGGTGATGGATGCAAGTTGTACACCTGAAATATTGGTTACATAGAAATGTAAGCGGCCTCCTGAAATATTGTTCAGTTTAAGTTTATTTTTGGTAGAATTGTTACATTTACACATATTTTAATCTGAAGATTTATTAATAATAATTTGCCAAATTTTTATAAAGAATTTGTACAGCAGAATTCTGTACAAATATCATAAATAGTAGAGAAAATATTAATGTCAATGTAAAAAAGATAATAAAAAAAAAAAAGATAATAGATTATAGATAGATTGGTACCAGAAACCAAAAGCATCAGGAAGGCTAATTAATTACTATTCTAAACATAGCAAACATATTATTATTAATACAGCTAGAAATTTCATAGAAAGAGTTTTAACTATAAGTGACAAACAGTTTCACAACAAGAATGAGAGGAAGATAAGAAGTGTTTTGCGAGAGAATAATTATCCCAGTTCTTTAATTAATAATTTAATATATAGACACAAACATAAAATAATTAATAATATAGATAGTAATACAGAACAGAGAATATACAAATCCTTAACGTATATTCCTGAGATTTCAGAGAGATTGACAAAATCAAAGATTTTTGATACGAACAAATATAGAATAGCTCATAGAACCTATAACACATTAAATAAATTATTTAGTAGAATTAAGGACAAAATTGATAAATGGGATAGATCGAATGTAGTTTACAAAATACCTTGCAGGGGAAATGATGGAGAGAATTGCAACATGGTATATGTAGGCATATCAATTCACAGAAGACAACGTTGTCATCTCATTGTTCCAGATTAGTTCACTTTCCTAACTTTGAAAATGTTTCAATTCTGAATACAGAAAATAATTATAAACAGCGTTTGATGTTAGAAATGTTAGAGATAATTAATACACCAGCAACACAAAGAATAAATTTCAAAGTAGATACAGAAAATTTAGCACAGAATTATAGATATTTAGTTAGTGAAAATCTAAATGTTAAATGATTGTTTCTTGTTTTCACTATGAATTTTTTGTTACTTTGTTTTTTTAATTACATATCTAATAATATTATGGTCCCACAGGAAAATAATCACATTATTGCCCTTGGTTTTACACCAATAATAACTTACTGCCTGTTCGCCGATATCGAAGAAGTTCTTTCTTTCGAACAATTATATTTGAAACAAAAACAAAATTTTTGAATTTGTTTTTGTTTCAAATGTAATTGCTCGAACGAAAGAACTTCTTCGATATCGGCGAACAGGCAGTTAATTTCCTGTAGGATTTTTATTATTCTTAACTTTTATAAAGCTTATAAAAATTTGTAAATACTTTTTGATATTTATATTTAAAAAACAGCCTAGATACATATTATACATTTTAATGTTAATTGTCTTGATATATTGAATTAAATGTTAATTTTTTTTAAAAATATTTTTATAACATAACATTTTTAATAATTTTTTCTATGTTAAAAATTATATATCTATCCAATACTTAACTCATTTTCAATAATTATTTTATGTTAAAATTTGGAAACAATTTTTGTGACATTTCATACAAAAACCTTTTTATATACTGTATTTAAATTTTCCTAGACTTTTTCCATAAAAAATTATTGAAAAAAAAAAAAAAATTATGACACCCAATACACAAATCAATATTAGAATTTCAAATAATTTATAAAATTTTCCTGAGGATGCTAACAAATTGTTAGCGAAATATCGAAAATAAATATAAATATAGAAAACAATATACATATATCGCACCCGTTCAACAATACTGTATTAACTCAAAAACTTCAAAGTGTTCAGGAGAGACAAAAAACTGTTTTTTTTTCATACTATTCTTCTATCACAAAGAGAGATATAACTATATTTTTTTGGGTGAAAGAGTGGAGAAAATGGCGTAAAATTTTTAAAGTGGATAGATATGACCACTGTTCATCGATTTCTTGCAAAAAATTTTAAAAATTTTGAGTTAATACAGTATTGTTGAACGAGTGCGATATATATTAAATCAAAAGACCTACTGCTTAAATAAACATTCTAATAAATATAAAGAAAAGGTCAAATAAAATAGAATATAAATAAAAAAGTATTTGATTTTGTTTTTAACTGAAGCGTGGGAATTTTCACAATTTTTACGATATGCAAACGAATGCCATTTGTTTTTTAAATACAATAACAAGAAATAAAACAAATAATCAGCATTTCCCAATAATTTCATCATCTTTTATTCCCCTTTTTCAATTTGTCATATAATTTCTTTCAATGCAACATTTTTTTCAATGCAAAGAGCATAAAACCAACAAATACAAACGCAATGTAGTGGTGCCCATACCTGCTTATGAAATAATTTTTCCCACCGACTTTCATTTGTATATAAAGAGCGCTTAAACTAAAATTATGCTAACGAACAAAAACGAAATTACTTGTACTCGTACAATTATAAATTATATTTATTTTTATCATAAACAAAGCATCGTTAAAAGCTATCGATAAAAGCTTACTGCCTGCCTATATTCTTATTGTTATCAACATTTAAAAGGACATATATTTTTTTAAATGTTGCTTACGTTAATATGGCACTAAAAGATCAACTCGATATATTCTTCGAATTTAAAATATTTTGTGCTTTCTTATAATCTTTGTCTTTGAACTGATATCAATATCCCTTGGTTATCCTTGTTGGCTGAACATTGTTGCAGTACAAGTAAAGTTATTTATCTAATTTATTTTGTTATTCTTTATCATCATCTTCATCATGAGAGCTGATTTGCATTTTTCCCCATTAGAATTTCCACTCCCTGTTAATTTTATGAAAAATGAATGAAGAAGAGATGAACAATTTATTACATTCTAACATTCTGTCGATACAATTTTTGTTCGTGTTACATGATGGAATGTTGTTTAAAATTAAATTAAAATTTACAACAACAGCAAAGCAAAGTAAATTATGTTAGGTTTTTTTTATTTTTTTTTTTTTTATGTTGCTTTGACAACATTATTATTTTGAAATTCTTGTCTACGTTGTGCTTCACTCACATTAGTTGTTTTTTGTAACGATTTTACTTTAAAAAAATTTTATGCTTTATTAAATTTTTTGAATTGTAATAAAAAATTATGGAAAAAGTCAACAATAAATATATAAAATCAAAAAAGAAAAACCTCTTTGAGTCTTGTACATAATGATGATAAGTTGTAATCAGATTGTGTCGGTAATTTTAATAAAACAAATATTTTTAATTTGAAATATGAAATAAAAAACTTGTGATTTTATTTGATAATTGCTTTACAAGGATAAATTTGAACGAATTAATTTATTATTCTCAGTTATACAAAGATAAATTATTTCATAGTATGCATATTATGCCTGTTACCCATTGATATGAATTGTAAAGTTGCAGTTTTATGCACACGTGAAAAGATCACAGCTTCCGGAACAACAATCACCACTTTCAGAACAGCTTTCAAATGGACCTCTACAGTCCTGAAAATTTAAATTAATAAATTTTTTATTTTAGATATTCAATCGGTTCTATTTAAAAGAAAAAAATTATAATTTGGTGTGGCTTAAAGCACCATTCAAATGAACACATAAAGAAATGCACATAATCCTCAGCAAACGAAAACTTTTTATTTATGTTAACTATAGAAAAGTAATTATAAATATTGACATCTGAGTTGTGCTGGTGATAAAAAGAAAATAATTTAAATAATTGCGTCAAACAAAAGAGACGTTTATTAAAAAAAAAAAAGAAAAACACTTGGGGATTCATATAAAAGTCAAGCAACCAATTTGTGGAATCTGGAAGTAGTCGCGAATTTTGTTTAAAATAAAACCCGAAATAGTTATACAAATGATTGAACTCAAAAGTTGAGAAAAGGAATAAATTACTTCTAACACTTTTCTTATGCTTCTAAATATTACCACAGTTCTATTTAAGGAAGTCTTAAATTGTTTTGGCTTAAACATGCGATAGTAATGCAGCCCTTTAGAAATGCTTAAATCATAGAAAATGCAAGATGTTTTAATTTTATAAAACATTTAAAAATTTAATCGTGAATGTTTTTCGTTTATTAAAAATAAAATTAACAAAATTTTGCATCTGATAAAAAACATCAGGGAGATGCGAAGACTTTCAGTCTTTCTACATGACGTAAGCGAACAAATAGACAACGAATCTAATATTGAAAAATTAAAGTTTCATTTAAATTATTTTAGTGTTAAATGTATTTCTGATGTAAACTGAAACGACTGACTGACATGTAGTCTCACAAAAGAATAAACAATTCTAAACTGAATTGAACTGGAAGATAGTAACAGACCATCATCTTTCTGAAGGCGGTTAATAAATAAAATTTACCTGAATTGCCGCAGAAAATTGCACAAACAATGTCATCACGACGACAATAACGAGCAGAAAATTTATATATTTCATTTTTGAGTCGGAAGAAAGAATATCACTAGAATTGAAATCGTTTTGAACCAGTCAATTTATACGAAAACTCTGCATACGAAATCACTTAACAATCAGTCATCAAGTATGTATGTATGTATTTTTTTTAATGATATTTGCACTTTTGATCTCTATTGACTTATTTTATCTCTTTTTTTAACACTTCTTCTTAGTTTTTCAACTTTGGACTTGTACTGTTTGAAATTCATTCATATATACATACATACATACATACATACATATAATCTTTATTTGTTTTATTTTAAAGCGCGCTATTATTTCATTATCTAATTTTAATATTAAAAATGTTAAGCAATTTAACAACACAACATATATTTTTTTATCAGTAAATAGCTAAGAATGTGTTTGTACATCACAGTTGTTTATACAATAAAAAAAAAGATGTCATTGGATGGTCGAGTGGGATTGTTGAATTTAAACATGATTGTACAGGAATAAACATATTCGAACTAACACTAGATGTAGTTTTGGTTTTTGACTGTCCAAAAGACGAATTTTCTATTTGAAACGGCCAATTCTTATTGTTCTGCATACCATTATTTTGTTGTTGTCCACCATACATAATTGACTGTAGTCGTTTATCATAACTCATACCATGTTGCAAAGGCATTGGTATGCTACATTCGTTGATTCCCAAGTACATTGGGTGTGTGTTTATATATCCAAAAGATGGGTGTTGTGCGATCATATTTTGTTGCGACACATTTGCTCTTGCTTCGTCATGTCGTTGATCTTCGCGCGTAGTAATTGAAGTGGCAGTTGCAAAATTCTGCGGCAGAGAAAAATTTGTACCCATCGCTGACGTCGTCGTCGTGTATGTTTGTAATTGCTGTGTGAGCGACTCCAATGTACGCTGGAGACGCAACACATCATCACGCAATTCCTCCACCATACTTGACGTTGTCGTTGGTACTTCATCTATGTTTAGCAAATTTTGTTGTTCATTATTTACTTCCATCTCGTAAGGCTCTGGAACTTTTGCTTCGCGAAGACGTGTAACAAGTTTGCTTTTATTTCCCGACGTTTTTAAGCCAACCTCGCGCAACTTTTCTTTTAGTTTTACTATGGTCAACTTTTCCATATACATATTTTACTTTTAACAAACAATAGTTACGATCCCACTTCTGAAATTGTCATTGGATGGTCGAGTGGGATTGCAACTTACCGAAAATTGTTCCAAGAAAATAATTAAGTCGCTGTTGGTTTAAAATATATTAATGTGTTTTATCTGGCAGTCAAATGATAACTTCCTTTTTTAGTAATCATATGTATCTAAAACTGACTTATAATAAAATTATATGTATGGCATTAATCAACCAGGCGGGTTGTTTGAAAAAATAAAAATAACACAAAGTAAGATTTCACAACTTGGTGACACAGATGTACTTACATACATATATATGTATGTATAACGTATCACATTCCAAAAACCTCTAGAGACGCGGTGCCCACAAGTTCCTTATGGAAAAGCAAACACCAATACATTTAAAGAAAACCAAATTTTTATTCAAAAAATAATATAATAGTTCAAGTTGCTGTCTCCGAGCTGGTTATAATACTAGCCCCTTTATGACACAACCAGTCCGAATGCTAGCCATATGACTGGCCACTTTAACAAGGGGATGTCCTACGATGGGGTTAATTGTCATCAAGAGGCCACAAAAAGACAGCTCATAAGCCGGTTCTTCTTGGCTTACCCTTAACTGTCTCCTTATACCTGCCAAACCACTCCCTTAAAAACCCCAAATAATTCCCTATTTTTTATGAAATAAAAGTCATTTTATAATTTATTTAACTTAAAAAAAAACAATTATTTCGTCAAAAAAAAAAAAAAAAAAAACATAACAAATTCATTTATTAATTAAAAAGATAATAATAATTAATTAATATAATAATTAAATTTTGCTTTCAGCTATTTTTTTAATCAACATCTCAACCCACTCAGCTACACTCACTGGTACTTGAACATTGTACTACTTAAGCTATGTGTGCTTAATGACATACATTTTTTACTATCCACCATCTGCGACACAAAAAGACAGCTAAGTGCCTGCACAAAGTGACAGTAAAATTTTCCACAGTTTTAGAACCAGTCTTCCGAGTATAGGATCAATGTGGATAGTTTTATAACCAGTCTTCAGAGTATAGAATCAATGTGGATAGTTTTATAACCAGTCCACATTGTATAGTACTGCCACTTTTGGGGTAAATTGTCACGAAAAAACTACAGGGTAATAATAATAATTGTAAATACAAATACATGCAAAGAAAACACAAAAAATATATTTCATATATTTATTTCATATCATACGTTAAGCAAAAACAAAATCTACATTGATGATGGCTGTCGTCAATGTTTACCAGCAAAGCATACGAAAGTGTTGTTGCTTTGCTCTTGCGTGTATACAGTGAAGAAGGACAAAAAAAAACTAATAAGACAAAGTTGTTTGTGTATTTCGCATTGAGGTTGCTGAGTGCTGTATGAGTATATTAAAACACACAGCCTATAGCTAAGAGTATTACAAAAACAAATAAGCATGAAGAGCACAGGGCCCGGGCACCAATGTTCTAAAGACATAACAGACCTTAAGCTTCTTAAGATCAGTACAAAATAAACTAATAAAATTTTGTTACCAGCTACTCTCATAGTAATTTCATCTATGGGTGCTTTGCTTTTATCTCCTTTTTTCTATGGTCTTATTTATCTGAACCACCAACATTTGACGTATTTAGCAATAAACTTAAAACATTTAAATGAAAAGAAAGTAATAAAACAATTAAAAATTGTTTTTCTTAAAAAAAAAAATTTTAATTTTAATAATAAGTAGAGAAGGATAAATTATTGCATAATTTCTTTTTGGAACTAAAACAACCCGCGATGCAATTTGACCGTAATCGAACCGGCAATACCGACATTAAATTGGTTTCTGTTTGCTTGCTAAAAATTTTAAGATGAATGAGTAAATTTTGATTTTAATAACACTGTGATAGTCGAAAAAATTAACTCCGATGAATCCTTTTCGAACTATTAGGGGGGAGTCCCTTGAGTGCGAAAGTACATTTTGATTTTGAAGCTTATGTTGAGGCCTATGTTAGGGAAATTTTGGTAAGACGACCTAAAAACCTGAAAAAATGGCTAAAAATGGTCAAAAATCTTTACTTTTGATCGACATTAATGGTTTAAATTACGTGAAATTTTGAAAAAAATCAAAACATTCCGTAAAAGAAAGTTAAGATGGCAAAAAAAAAACTAATACAGTCGAATAAAAATTTTTTAAATAGCGCAGACTTATCTATATCCATGAAAAATGGATATATACCGATTTCTCAAAAACTGGAGCCAATCTGACACTTCCAAATGCACCTTCGCACTCTGGGGACTCCCCCCTAATAGTTCGAAAATGATTCATCGAAGTTCATTTTTTTTTCGGGTCAGAAACTATCACAACAGAAACATCGGCGAAGTAAAACAATTAATAAAATGCCTGCCAATACAGCTTAACAAAGTTAATGCGTCTACCTAACACCAGAGGCGCCTCAACACTGCTATAAAACTTAACATAACGCGCAAAGCAGAGTTGTAAAAGAGTTAAGCCTTCTACATTTTCAACATCTATCTTCTCTACTCTATCCCTCTCTCTCAGTTCCGGCACAATGCACTGCATACGTAGGGGTCATCCCCTGAGTGCTGGTCCTAATTAAAAAAAAAAAAAAAAAAAAAAAAAAAAGTCAAAGCTCGAATAATTATTCGAGCAAATACTAAAGAATTTATGTTTTGAAAAAATTAGTATTTGTAATAGGTCTATATGCATTTTGTTGATATTTCTCATGTATTTACCAAATTAAACTAGCGTTTATAAAGCAAAATAAAAAAAATATGCGTTGACTATTAGCGGCAGATCTGGGAATATTTGCTTAACGATAAATTAATGTCAGCACAAAGAATTCAATTTATAGAAACGTTGCAAAGCTTTTTGTACCATTATTTTTCTTCAAGTTAGAGAGAAATTCAAGTTGTGGAAGTTCAAGTTTTAGAAACAAAATCTAAAGGAATTTACCTACTTGCCGCTCTTGTCATGCGATTTGCTTCAATTTATAGAAACTTCAAGTTATAGAAGTTCAACTGTATATTGAAAAAAAAAATAAATCTTAAAAAATATTTAATGACGCACTACACGGAAATTGTTATTACCAAATAGTTTTTCTGCATTTTTAAACTTTTTGTTTTTTTTTTCATATTAATGTACATACAAATGTACATAATAATATCTTCTTATATTTTGGCATTTTCTTCGCAAATCTTTCACACAAACATTTTCAGTACATAAACAGATTTATATACGAAACAGAAACTTATACGGCTATTAAAATTATTTTGATTTTGTATTTGTAATTCTCATTTCATGTTTGAGAGTTTGTAATTCTACAAAGGCTTGCATATTTAAGCCATGCTGTTCGAATTGTTACCTAATGTACGAGTAGAGCTAAATACGATCTACTCCAAGATACAAAAAAGAAAATAATATATAATTTCCGTTTTGGAGAAACAAGCTTCTGTAGAAATCCCCATATATTCATAGCATTTTGAAAAATGTACAATGATGGTTAAAGATCTACTGATGAATTGGGATTAGCACTTAACGAAATTCAGTATATAAATTAAATAAAACGCAACAAATAAGACATCCATATTGCTTAGAGCTGCTATTAAAATTCTTCGAGTAAAATTCTGAAGAAAGTTATAAGCGGAGTATTTTTTTAGTATCCTGACTGCATTCTACTTTATTGACAGAAAAATATATATATATAAAACAGGATGTGTGTATGTATGGACTCCAAAACGGCTAGGCCGACTTTGATGAAATTTGCAGGGAATCTTCAGAATATTCAGGCGGATGGCACTATGAAGTCTAATTTTTGATTTTCGGTCTGCGAGCGGAGGAGCATAGCAAAATCCAATTATATCTATATATTTAAATAAAACTGATGTTCGTTGCCAAGCGCATCACTCGAGAACGGCTGGACCGACTTCGATATTTTTTTCTGTTTATGATTTGAAATATTCCGAGGATGGCTTTTACGTTGGAAAAGCTTCCCGGAAAATTACAAAATTTGGAAAAACAAAATTTGTGGTTTTCTATTGACATTTCGGCAGAACAACGTCTGTCGAGTCAGCTAGGAGTAGTCTATTATAAATATAAAATTTTATTAATTATTGGTATGAATTTCATATGTATTTATTAATACTTAAATATTTTTACATACGAGTATGCGTTACAAAGATTCGCGTCATAAAAATTGTCAAGACAATATGGTAAAAAAAAATATTTTTGCAACATACACAGCTAAATGCTTTCAGATTAGCGAAGGTCAAATGGACACCAAAGTACCGAACATCA
The DNA here is from genome assembly GCA_947311025.1 of Lypha dubia. Classification (NCBI taxonomy): domain Eukaryota; kingdom Metazoa; phylum Arthropoda; class Insecta; order Diptera; family Tachinidae; genus Lypha; species Lypha dubia. The sequence goes on from OX371264.1 coordinate 58,360,721, forward strand.
TTCGCGTTCTTATATGTATACAACCGAATGAAAATGAAACTACTCACCAAAATGTAAAAAATAAATAACAATTTGTTCAGTTGAATGATAGTGAAAAGGGGTATGTCGCATTACCTTTTTAAATTTCACAGCGAATATTTGCTTACTTATAATTTATAAGCAGAATTTTAATAAAAATGAAGTAATAATGCAGATGATTGTAGGAAAGTAATTTTCTCTTTTGTTCAATGATTTTTTATAATTTCTGCGAATAAACGTTGTTTTAAATTTTGGCATTTTTATATTGTTTCTGATATAAAGTTGTTCATTTATCTCAACATTTATACAAAATAAACAGAAACAAAATCCAATGTCGGTATTGTGTTATGTTCATGTATTTTGTTCACTGTATTTTCACCAAACACTACTACTACTACTATCTAGGTTCTCGTTTTGGCCAACACTGTTTCACATACATATCGATGGCTTAATGTAGAAAGGTCATATGTCGTTTTTTTTTTCAAAATCGGTTTTTTTACATGTTCTGGTAGACAAAACTTAATTACACCTCCCTTAAAAAAAATTTAGTTTCTTGTGTTGACGAATAACAGATTTAGAGTAATTAAAAAAGCCCTAACTAACTTAAGATTTTATTGAGTTTTTTTCCTTCTACTGTAAAGTAGCTAAATGCTGAGATATGACCTTTATATATTAAGCCATCGATATGCATGTATATGAATGTACATTAACATTAAACACTAGCATAACTGACATGACTGACAACCTGCACCCTGTTCCTAACAATTTAACCCAATATCGAAGTCAAATACATACATACATTTATTTTTATGTATGTGTGTATATATATATATATTTGTATTTGTGCATTTATTAACCATTGGATAGCTTATGTATTTTTTTTATTATGTTAATAATACGTATTAAATGGGTATTAACTATTATGGCCACAAAAAAAAAAAATATAGAAATTGTTATGACTATTGTTGTTACTCGTACATTCAAAATAATAAATATACCCTGCTGGAAATGTTGATAGTGAAATTTTATTGCTTGGCTGGTGAATGTATCAACAGTACTACTCTCGATAAACCTCCTTATAATGCTTTGTGCTAAAGACATTTAGTATGTGCTTGTCATTGAGAATGTACTAGTAACATTAACAGACCATATTTTCATATTTGCACGATTAGTTGATTTATAGTGATTCAGTGTGAAATTGTTTCATGCCTGTCGAACTCAGACTTACACCTTTTATTGAGGAAGTTATGTTCAGCCAAATAAATTTAAATAATTTTAAACATTTGTGTTTGCTGAGTACTTTTGACATTTCGCACACAAGAGAGTGTGTCTTTCCATATGTGTGTATATGTTTGAGCACAACTTCCCTGTCGTCAAATATTTAGCTAGCTCCAAGAAAAGCTAACTTTTAAATTGATTTTTCTAGACTAACTATAAAGCTAACTACAATACAATGCAGAACATAACCAAAATCAATTAGTAGGTTGAGTATATATATATATACATATATACTCTCATTTATAATTGAATATGGTGAGCGCCAACAAATTTACTCATTTAGGAACTCTTAAAATTATTTCAAGTATTTCATAACCTTAGCTGAGTGGTATGCGTGCGCGTAGACTGTTAATCCAATGACCTATGGTTCAAGTCGCAGCACAGCACAGGTGAAAAAAAAATTGAAGAAAAATTTATTATTACAATATTACTATAAAAATACTGAATATAGAATTGAGAAAATAAAAATGAAATATATTTTTTTTTATGTATACTAACTAACTACATTTTGACTTTTTAAAACTTACTTTAAAGTTAGCTACAAGTAGTACAAAGAAAACTGATTACTTCCTAGGACATCGCAATGTTAAAAAAGTTAGTTTTTTCCATACATTAAAGTTAGTTTAAAGTTAGCTTTGTTTCCGACAGGGTTTATATAAGTAGAAATACAAAAGAGTGCATTTTGTATATGGGGGTGGCTTTTATTGAATATCATAAATTTTTATAACATTTTACTAGTCTTCTATTAAAATATGAATGCCTAAATATATGCTGTGATTTCTTTGAATATTTTAATAATGTGAGTTTTTGCCAAACAGTGGTCTATACTGCCTTCCGGCATGGCTCATGTATGTTTTGAAATAAACGATTATTTTTATGGTCAACACGTATTAACAATTTGGAGTGCGAGTAAATTCAAGAAACGGTCATTTTGTAAATCCATGTAAAAGTTTAAACTTTTTTATATGATTTGTATTGAAAGTAATGTGACGTTTTTTTTAATATTTTACTGTTTATCGCACATGTATATAAGAAATACAATGTTTCACCAAATATTAGTCACATAAAATTATTTATGTATGTATTTTCTCTTCCTCTATAAACATGTGTTTGTAATTTTAATAAAATAAATAATAATAAAACATCTTTAATCTGAGTATTAAATTGAAATCTTTTCATAGAATGGCTTATAAATACTTCAATAGACAGTAGTAAGGAGTTTCTAACGCCAGGAAATCATATAAAGTTCTCATTGAAAAACATTTCAGAAATATTACTTTAAGTTTAAAGCACATCGAAAGGCTATATTAAAAAAATTGCCAACTCAAAATGGTAAAATTTTTAGTATAAAGGAAAAAATGCTTAATTTTGACACGTCTTAAAAAAAAGAAGAAGGTTATCAATTCGTGAGTTTTTTTTCAAAGTTTGCACACTCACGACTCTTTAATTTTTTAATTTTTTATTATTTATTTTTATTTTTTTTTTTGTTTGAAAGGGTCGGCTTGCATTTGCGTCATAATAAATTTGTTTTATCGGATTATCGAAACGCTTTTATATTAATAGACCTTGCAAGGTTCTTAAACAAGAGAGAACAGAGGGTGGTGTTGGCTGAAGTAGTTATCGCGTTAACTACAATGGACCTGAGTTGAAACCCTCCGTCCGATCGATTTTAAAATTTTTTCTTTTATGTTTTATGGTTGCGGCTTGGTTGCAAATTATTTTAATTCGGAGCAGCGAGTTTCCTTGCTCGAAATATTGATTAAAAAATAAATCCACTACGGAGCGATTTTTAAAATTTTTTGTATTTAAGAAAGCACTTTAATGTTTCGTGATAGTGAAATATAAATTAGAAAGAAATTATAACGGGCTTTGAACTTTCATATAGTGACGTAGATTTTTTTATATGTTCATTAAAATTTTTGTATTGAAATCGATTTGTTTGCCAAAATAATTTATAATGCGAAACAATATTTTGCTTGCTTTCATTTGATGGATCGAAAGGCTGTGAATCAATAATTATTACTTAAACTATTACTATTAGCTAACTAATGACTGTTAATTTGGGGCGTAGAACTTGTGCGTCATTATTGCTAGTATATAATATTTTATCCGATAATATTATTTTACTTTATACAGCCCTCCTAGAGATCTGAGAAATAGTATTATGTTTGTCGAGAGCATTCCTAGAACGAACTATGCAAGCAATGAATCAATTGCAAGATGCTTAACTTCGTTTAATAATTTGTAAGAATATGATTCTGTAGATGAATAAATAAATAAATATATTAAAAAAAATTTTACATTTATTTAAGCATGTACTACTCAAGTATTTATGTTTTAAATTTTATTAATTTGTTGCGGGTTAGCAATATCTAAATATATATTTCGTTGGTAGCCATACCAACTCATCAGTAGATGTTTTACCCTTTATATTTAAAAAATATATACATATTTAATGCTCTTTTAAGCGAAAATACATAATAATGATCATCCATACGTATACTTAATATTATAAAGTATACGTAGCTTTTGAACATTTTTTTTTGGAACAACAGGAAAATAGTTCTTTAAGAAAATGTATTAAATTGTTTCTTAAGCGTGTCTATATGGCTCTTACGGCAAATAGTCAGTGGAATCACATTTTGAAAACTATAAAAACCAATTAGCATGTACGAGAACTTTCAAAAATCTTTTAACAATTACATAAGAATGTGTGCACTAGACTTGGAAAATTTAAAAATACCCATAATTATTTCTCATATTTTAAGGTTAAAAATATACTGTCCCTCAATGAAAATATTTAAACATTAATTTCATAAAATTTTCTTTCCAATAAAGCCCGTTTCATTGATATTGAAAATAAATTTCCTTGTTTTATTATGATTTAAACTTGTGTCACTCTATAAAAAAACACCCTTTACGTATGATGAAAATACCTTGTGAATTTTCATAAAAAATATCTGCAATTGTTTTCTGAGTTTCATTTTACTCCAAAGTATTAATACTTGTATTGTAGTGTAAAAGGATCTTTGAAATGCGTACTTCCATCAAAAATTGGAGTTTTCTTATATTTTTATCTTAAAGAGTTTTCGAAAAATATTTCTATAAATTGACAAGGCCTAAATAAGTTATGACGCAAAATGCATTACCGAATAATAAATCAAAAAAATAATTTTAGTTTATGGCCGCACTGCCCTGTTAATTCGTATCAAATTTGCTCCTTTTGCCAAACTTGCTTAAGCAAAAAAAAAAAAAAAAAAAAAAAATTGGCATCATTTACTCGTATGTTGCGTTTATTTTTATATTTATAAATACTCAAACATCACAATGTTAAACCTTATGTTGGCGTTTATATATGTGCTAAATGAAAATAAATGTATGTATAATCATCACGTTTCATTTGATCATGATATATGTTCTGTTCATTACAATTCTCTGCTCATGTAAGATAATCAAAACATTAATTTTTGCGCAAAAAAAAAAAAAAAGTAACCCTTTTTACACCTAAGTACGAGTATTGTAAAATGTTTGTTCTTATTGCCCAGCTGTGTTGGTTATGGCCATGATTTAAATGATGATGAAGATGATGGCAACAAAAGAAAAGAAAAAAATATGACTGCAACTGGCGATTCATTGGCTACAAGTACGAGTTGAACCAGACACTCTATACTTGTAGTAGTAGATGGGATGTTAGTTAATTCGATTTGAAAAACATGCAAGTATGTACTTTAAAGTGGATATATTAACAATCTATACTCATATTACTAATGCGTTATATGAACTTATTTAAAATACAGTCAAAAGTCCTAGAACTGGCTACTACACTGAAAAAAGAGTTTTACATAAATTCAACGATCTCCCGTTCCTTGAATTAAATTCTTTGAAATACAACGTATTCTACGTTGTTGCAGTAAACTATTCCTTGAAATCAAAAGTAAAATTTTATGTATTTATGAACTCAACGTTGAAACCATTATTTGATTTTATTCGTTGAATTAAACAATGAATTAGTTTTTTGATTTATCGTATAATACGTTGAATTTAAGAAACTCGTTCAATTATTTAAACACAAAATGAACAAATAGTTTGATTCAAAGAACCTGTTTCTTGATTTTAAGTAAAATACGTTGATTTTGTTGTATGAATACGTTGGATCAAGGAATGAAATTCTTAAAAATCAAAGTACGGTTTCAACGTATGGTTTCTTAACTTCAACAAACTGGTACGTTGAATTCAACAAGCCAATGATTGCCATACGTTGAATTCAAAGAACCTGTTCCTTGGGTGAAAAATAAGGAATAATTTCATTGAATCAACGAATTTTTTCCTTGAATTTAATTGCTTTTTTTGTTGAGTGAACTTGTTCACTTTTATTGATCATTAGCGGGTGCTCTTTTGTACCAATTTTTTGTTAGACTTTCAGCGCAAATTACACAGATTTTGACAAAGCTTCTTTTAGATTAATAATATTTATTCACAGAAGTGAAATATTGTTCAAACCAGTTCAGTGTTTCGCGAGGTATAAGCGTTTATCCCAGCGGTGGAAAGAAGTAGTAAGTGTGCTTTCTTACCCCATTCCATACTCAGATATTTTTTATACATGTGTAAGTGAGTTCAATCGCATTTAACTGTTTGTTTTTATTTTTATAGTGATGCCAAATCTTTTTTCAATCCTCGAAGCACTTTTGATACAAAATCTTTGGTACACAAAGAAAACAGTGCCTAATAAATACCTAATAAAATAGATCAAAATTAATAAGATATCTCTACGGTTTTTTTTTAAGAAGGAAGTCTTATTATTTTAATAAAGAAAACCTTTTTGAAAAAATCAAGAAGGAAACTTGTGGTTTTTATTAGATATTCTTATTGATATTTTCAAAAAGGGTTTTCCTTATTAAAATAATAAGACTTCCTTCTTGAAAAAAATTCGTAGAGATATCTTATTAATTTTGATCTATTTTATTAGGTATTTATTAGGCACTGTTTTCTTTCTCTGTTGTGATGTTAAGAAATACAAATTTGGTGTCATCAAAACGTCATGGTAAGTCCGGAATGCTTATCTACAACATGTGTTTGTTTTATCTCGATGGAGGAGGGGTGATGAAAACTTTTTTATAAAACTTACGTATTCAGGGAGTTGAACCAAGGAACTTCGGTTTAGTAGATTGGCACTCTAACCACCTCACTACTACACCTTACTATAGTATACATGCTAGCAGCCAGTTTAAGCAGATGATTTATTGTAGCACAAAAAAATTATGAAAAAATTGTTCCTTTGTTGATTTATATGTATGAAATAACAAGCAAGCTAATGAAATCAAGAACATATTCTTATTGAAAAAATTAAGAAGATGATTTACACATGATCATACAGGAACCTAATAAAATCAAGAAGAAAACCTTTTTGAAAAAAACAATAAGATGGCCTAATGAAATCAATAAGAAATCCCTTTTTTCATACAATTCATATGAAAACCTAATAGAATCAAAAAGTTTTCTTCTTGATTTTATGTATTTTCGTTATTGATAAAATTAAAAAAGATTTACCACATAAAAACAATAAGGAATCTTTTTGAAAAAATCTTCGCTTCTTTCTGCTGGGATACCCCTTAGCCTAAAAACGTTTCATAGAGAAAATCTTCTTGATTCTATTAGGCAGTTTTGGCTCTGTTTATGTCCTTGAGCTCTCTTGCGATTCGTCGCAAAACGAAGTTCTTTATTGTGTTTCTTTAATGTTGGCAACAAGAAAAAGTCGCTGGTCGACAAATATTATGAATACGGGGGCTGAGGCATATTTACGGTGTTGCGTTTGGCGAATTTTTGTTTGGCAAAAATTCAGTAACGAACTGTGCTGACACACCACTTATGCCCTCAGTTTCTAAAAAAAAATGCATAACAAGCTCCAACCAATATGCCGACATCCTCAGCAATTTCTCTTATAGTATTTCCACAATTCTCCATAATAATTTTCTTTACTTTCTTAATATTTTCATCTGGGGCGACCAGGACGAACCTCATCCTTCATATCTTCTAGACCTTCTGTAAATAGTGTGTACTACTTCCAAAATTCTTTTTACTTAGAGTGCAGTAACCGTATTAAACTGTCCTAATAAAAAGTGCTTTTGAATTCTTAATTCCATTGTTTATCCAAAATTTTACCGAAATTATTTTATTAGTTTTTTTCGATAGCAGATAATTGTCCAACACGCAAAAAAATTCTCACTAAGAAACTAAATATGCTTTGAAAATGTGAACACATATTCGAGACGTGTGTATCAACATAAAATAATTGCTAATAGAATAGAGGTACCCCTCGAAATTTCATAATTCACCTTATAATTTGAGCAGGCCTCGAACATCATTACGTCATTTTAATGTATTATAATAATATTCCTTGACTGCTAATGAAGATATTTCTTAAGACGTCTGGATTGTTTCTCTATGATCATTAAAACCATAATATTCAATCTAGAATACGGATAATTGTGTCGTCCGTTAGCTACACTATATTATTAATAATAAATGTTGTCATGCAATCTTTAGCCTGTGATTTGAGCTTTCACTTTATATTTACCCACATTTCGTACATACTCGTATGTGTTGTTTTATAGTTTTTTTAACTGATGGTAGAACTTAAAAATTAAATTTAAACATACTTCGTTCAGTGCATGAAGTCCTTAATGGTTTTAACTTATATTAACATACGAATGTTTAAGCACGTAAAGTTAAATATCCAAATGCACAACGATCGGACTTTCACAGGGTTTTACAAAACTGTTTTTAATAGAAAGAGTACAGTTCAAAACAAAACCTTGTGAGAAAATTGTAAATGGAATATTAATTTGTGCGGCATCTAAAAATACTATACTTAATGCTAATGAGCAATCAGTGGATAACAATTTTTAAAAAAATGTCTATCACTTAAAAATCTATTAGGCTTCTTTGACAAGTTTCATTAGGTTTCACCTGATATCACGTATTTTTTAACTCTGTAGTTCATTGAAAAACCTTTAAGCTTTCACAGCCCCTAATGAGATAATTAGCGTCATATCAAAATAAATCAGAGCTTCTGGACTTTTCTAATTCCCATAATAAATGCAACATTTAAATATAAAGAAGCCCTACAACTTACTTAAGTGTGTGTGTGTGTAAAAATAAACTGACACTCATACGAATGCGGTAAAAGTTTTGTGTTAAAATAATTATTCGTTGTTTAAACTTTCAGCAGGTTATCCAGGGCCATTTATAACCAACTGTGACCAAGTAATTTACTGCTCACGTGTATATGTTGAACAGTTTAAGATGTATTAAGGCTTTTGACCAAATGCATGTAAAAATTGTTGTTCGAGTGCATACTTTTGTGAACATATATACATATATACGAGTACATACATACGTACATATAATTTCTTAAATGAAAGAGAAATCGAAAATTTTATATGGGTTTTTTTATCATGTTACTGATATTGTACATTTCTTATCTGCAAGTTATTGAATTTTAAATATTGTTGTAAGCTTTCGGCAACACCTCACCAGCATCTAAGATTAAAAAAAATGTCTCGTTAAATATTTTATTCTTTATTTAAGATTATAGGTTACAATGTATTAAATATTTTCGTGGTATTTATAAGTAAAAAACAAAAATAATGGAAACTTTTTATAAACTGATATTCTTTGAATGAAAGAAAAAAAAATAATATCTCATATAAAGGGTGTTTTTTTTTATAGAGTGACACAAGTTTCATTCGTCACCTGTCTACGTCGATAAACCACAAACAATTGAACACCTGGAAATAAACATGCGAAGAGTTAACGGCGAAAGACGGCCGCAAATGCTGTTGAAAATTGGTGTTCCAGATTACGCCTTCTACGCGCCAGCCGTGGCGGCCACATGCCAGAAATCATAATTAAACATTAATTTCATAAAATTTTCTTACCAATAAAGCCCGCTTCATAGATATTAAAAATATTATGATTTTAAATTATGTCACTCTCTAAAAAACACCCTTTACTGTAATTTTAGGAATGTTATATCGAAATAAGATCTAAGTATTTTATAACTTAAAAAGCCTGGGTACTGGTTTAAACATTTACCGGCGATTCATAAGAAATCGTTAAAGTTCATGTTGGTTTAATGTACGATTTTTGTTACTGTAAACTTTATCTTTAACAATCGTTTATGAATATTGGACTTGTACGTTATACCTCGAAAGTTTCAACTGTAGTTTTTGTATTTGATCTTTATAATTTTAAATCTAAATGGTTGATTCGTTTTCAATTTCCGGTATTATAAACCATTTTCGTTCTTATTTGTTAATATAAAGAATTTTAATATTTAAAATTAATGTCTCCTTATTATTTCATTTTTTTCCTACATTAATTTCACACATGCGTGAATTTGCGTAAAAATTTTATTAGTTTGAAAATCAAATTTTAAAAGTATTTAAAACATTTATCATGCTAATTACTGCTGGTAGATGGAAAAAGGTGTTCTAATTGAAAAAAACTTGAAAAGGCGCCGTTCATCATTTTGTCATCTGCGGATGGTAGAACTCTAAATATTCTCATGCAGGTAAGAAAAGATTTGACAGATGTGCATCAATCTTAACAAGATAATGAATAACGTGTCTGCTGGTTAACGTTTATTAATAGACGTGTAAATATGCAAAAAAAAGGCAACGTTATTTTTCTATTTCATGGAAAAATAAAAACTAAACTGGATGCTGATCTAAAATGTCGTATGATTTTTCATAAAAAAAAAAAAATATGAGACCAAAACGGTTCCTTCACAGTTTTTTTTTTATTGTTATTGCGTCATTTTGATGTTAAATGTTGATGACATTAATGTTGCTTACAACGCGGAATGGCGCATCCAGCCGGTTTTAGTTCATTTGTTCACTAAACTGACTGAAAGGAAACACAGTTGAACACCTTCTGATAAATCTCTAATGCATCTGCATTTCTTCGTTTCAGTTGGTTGCTGGAACAAACTAAAATAATGCAGTTCCTGTGTGTACAGACAGACACTTTAAGTAGAAAATGTGTTTACTAAAGGGAGACACATCATGATTGCGATTACGACTACGATAATGCTAAAAACAATTTACACTAAACAGATTATGAATATTTTAAAAAATAGCAATTACGTGTTTAGATTAATTTTGTATCAAGAAACTAAAAAGCATAAGGTTATATTCTTTAAACGGTTATTATCAAGCATAAATTAGTTGTTTTTTTTACCTAATTATTTCTTGCATCCTTCCTGATTTCGTGTTTGACTTTATGCTATTTTGTCGTTTTCCTTAAAAAAAAAACTTTATATAATTAATTTGTGATTTTCTTATTCGAACTGAGTGATGTTTAATCAAAGAAATTTTTAATTTTTCAGGCTTAAGTTCGTCTTCTCTAAATTTAAATTTTTATAAATTAAATTATTATTTTAATGAGAAAGAAAAATCTAGAACCTCGTAATAATTGAACAGACAAAGAAAAATTAGACCGCGCGGAGAATTGAACTGACATCATGATTTTTCGAGACTAACGGCAGTCTCATAATCAGAGTTGTTTACGGCCACCGACTGCAGCTGCAATCGACTTGTTAAATATTCTCTATCATTAATTGAATCTGCTGAGTTACATGTAAGTTTATGCACTACAGCTTTATCATTTTTAATGGGTTGGAACTTTACTATACTTTTTCAAAGTCTATTTTGTTCAAGTTGAGCTTGATTCTAAGCCTGACAAATTAAAAATTTCTTTGATAAAACTTTATATGTTCTGTTCGAATATTTAAAATTCAACAAATAAAAGCATACAAACCAAATTTATTTTCCTATTGCATCCTGAAATATCAAACGAAATTTTTTGATTTTTGTTGATGGTTGACTTGATGGTTGTGTATCGCCGAAATATCTCTAGTATATAATTTTTATATGTTCACGTTACATGATTACCACGTCATTGTTTTTTTTGCAGACTACAGATTGAATGATAAAACAAAAAAAAAAAAATACATCAAGTGACAGCGAAGAACAGATAATGCAAATTTTTTTTCTACTGTTTTACAATAATCAATGGCTAAAAAGTGTGAATCAAGGTCAACCAAGTCGTCCACTGTAAGCTGTTAAAGCTCATTTCCTGGGAAACCAGAAATAGCCGTGCAAAACTAGGTTTTATGTTCTTTAAATATGCAGCAAAAATAAAAAATTATATATCAGAAAGAAACAAATCGGATAAAAATCAAATCGTTTGAATATCCATAATATTCACTCCTGACACCACGAAATATGATTTTAAATCGTTGTGGGGTAAAACACTCTAAATATTCGGTGATGTCTGTAATATACATAAAAAATTCCTAAAGTGAATTTAAAAATGCTGAAAAATTTTATTACTGGCAGTTTAAAATCGTTAAAAGTTCTGAAACGTATAAATATTTCATATGGGTCTTCATTTGCAGCCCAAAAAGCAGACGCAGATATCGTATATGCGAGATTTATATTAAAGTTCGTAAGAAGATAATGTTTGAAATGTTGTATGTTGTGGCTTTAAGTCGTCCTTACTGTTAGTTGTTCGACTACTTGCTCGTTAGTTCTTTATAATTACAAATATTTTTTATTGATATTTTTAAATAAGATGTAGAATTTATAATGGAATTGGCGTACTCAAAAAAGAAAACTAAGTTTAATCTCTAAAAATATCACAATTCATAAGAAAATGCAAAAAAATTTACAAAAATTAAATTTTTTATAGTGGATTTAGTGCACATAAATAAAAGGTTTTTCAATAAGAGCAAATATTTGACCATTTTCGTCAAATGTTTCCCCAACGTGAACGTACATTTAGTTAAAAGTTTTTTTTTAGTTTTGATTTGCTCCTGCAAGCAAAAAACTCTTGCCATACCCTTGTTGGAATGTAAAAGGTTTTCCAATAAGAGTGATATGATTTCTCTTAAAAAAACCACATTTATTGTTAAGGAAATTCAAAAGTTTATTATTTAGGCTGACTTCCAAAACGTCAATTGCTTTGTGTTTAAACAAAGCATCACATTTCATAACGCCGCAGTACAATAGTTATACAATGTATACCATTTCAAAACGCCGCCGCAAAGTATTTTTAACGTAGTAAGAGAGCAAACAAGGCATCGGTTTTATAGTTGTTGCATTGTTTCCAAACTTTGTATATGTATGTGATTTTAATACAGTAGCAATACTGTATACAAACTTTGTATACGAACGTTTTGGAAGTCAGCCTTAATGTGAAGTACAATCGACACAATTAAGTTCTAAATAAAACGTCATTCAAATGACCTCCACGACTTTTTCTGCAGGAACGAATTCGATGAAGCCAATTTTCGAGCACTTTTTCCACTAAATCAAGCCGTTGTATGTCATGAATGGCACGTTCAATATTGACTTGAAAAGCTTGAAGAGAGTCTGGTTTATTTTGAAAGACAAATGACTTCAAATAACCCCACAAGAAATAGTCGAATGGTGTTAAATCACAACTTCTTGGAGGCCATTCGATATAACAATTTCTTGAAATAATCGAATCTCCAATTTTTTCTCGCAATAATTTAATTGTTGCATTTGCTGTGTGGCAAAAACAACGACGTTTACGGTGGTCAAATGGCTTCAGTTCTTGAGTGAGAACAATTTTATACGGATGCAAACCCATTCCTTTCTCAAAATCCGCCAGGTTGTGGTTTGAGACTGTCCCAATTGTTGAGAACGTCTGGGAATCGACAAATTGCGGTCTTCAGCAACACTTGCCTGAACGGCAGCAATATTTGCATTATTTCGAACGGTTCTCTGTCTTATTGGCACTTGAAAATTATATAAAGAAAATGTGAGTTCGAAGTTTTCAACAATTCGACGAATAGCGAGCACACTTGGACGATTATTACGACCATAAAATGGCAAAAGCGCACGAAAAGTTGCAATTGGAGAACGATTATTTTTTGATAATAAAACTGAATAATTTGTAAACGTTGTTCTTGCGTTCTTGTTCTCCACTACTGAATACAATGAAAAACAAATGACAGATCATGACATATTACAAATGGTCGAAACGTCACTTCAAAATTATATCATCCCTATTGGAAAACCTATATAACAAACATGCTTTGATATAAATGCAAATGGATACAGGTAAAAAGTCTTTTTGCAACCAGTAGTTTTTTGAATCCAACCTCCTGGATTTTAGAGCGTCAAATTTTAAACGTTTTACGGCAAACAAAAATTTAAAGTTTTTTAAAATATATTTTATAAAATTTTGTCTGTAAATAAATTGACTACAGTAAATAACATAATTTTTACTGCTAATTTAGGGTACAAACAACTTCTAGGATCTGGTGAGAAAAAAAAGAAACAACTTTTACGATCAGGTGAGAAAAAAAAAAGAAACTAATTACAAGCGTTTTAAAATTATTGATTTATTTCCAAAATATCTTAATTTGCCCACTGTCATTCATTCGACATTTAATAATTCTGTCACAGAATTTATAGATTTTTATTACAGTGGCTACACAGTTATTTAAGCGCAGCAGCAGTATTTGTATCGTCAAATTCGGTCAGTTTCGCGATGGCTTTGTCCAAGCCTTGTTTGAAAAGCACTAAAGCTTGAAGAAATAATCTTTTCTTGTTTATTAAAACAATTCATAAAAATTCACTATACACCTTGCAACGGTTTGTTGCAACACAAAACTTGCTAATATATGTACGAGTACATTTCTATAAATGCGTTACCGACACTCTATTGCATATGTTAAATGCCACTAAGAATAGTTCGACTACAACTTGTTGTAGGGTATACAAATATTATTTTAATCATATCAAATAATGAATCTATAAATTGCAAGTTTAAGAACGTTCACAGTTTTAAGAAAAACTGAAAAAACACAACAACAAACAACTACTGCAAGTTGTTTTGCTTCATAAAGATACATACTACTATTTTCAATTAAAAACCAAAAATATTGAAAAAAAGCAGTAGTAGAAAATAGCAAAGAATTGCTAGTGTTCATAGATCAGCACTTGCACTCTCTTTCTCTTTAATAGAAGTAAGTAACCAGTTGTTTATCTTGTTTTCATTTATTTTCATTCCTTCCTTCCTTCCTTCCGTCCTTCTATCATTTTCTTTCATATACATTTATCCAATTTTAAAGCTGGAGTGAAATACAGAAAAAAAAATAAAAGAAAAAGAAACGTTTATATGAGAAAAACGTAATTTTTTATTGCATCCCATTACGAAAAATGAACATACATGGCGTTACGGCTCCACTGGTTGTTTGATAAATTTGTTGCTATACCTTTAACAAGATATGATAAATTGCTTACAAAACTTTACGACAGCATATGACTCTGCAGGTAGCACAGCAGTGTCATTTCGTGACTTTGAATATAAATGATGTTATAATAATCAACCTGAGAGATTTTCCTAGTATGTAATAATTTTTCCCAGCTTTGCCCTTTGCCGTTCATGCTATCAATAATTATTCTGCTCATGCTCTGTCCTCTTCCGTCGTTTTCTGATTTACATACTCGTCCATATAACCTTTTCTTCTCATTTAGATACAAGATTAGGAGCAGAACGAACACTATTCTTTTATTAAAAAATTTTTAATCATCGAAAAACCTCCACTTGAAAGTCCTCTTAAAGACAATCCAGCTCTTTGTTGATGATGCCAACATCTATATATAAACTAAGCTAACGTAAATACATATATATGTGTGATATGCAGAAGTGGCAAGTTTAAGATCAGGGCTACTGATAATGAAGCAATTATTTCCCACCCGTGCAAAATTCCCCATTATTTTAACCGACCTCTAAAATGTTGGAGGTTTTCAATTCGCGTGTATTTTTATCTAATTTTTATGTTTGTTAACGCATAACACAATTATTTGTGATTTCTAAATTATTAAAAAAAAAAACAAACACAACCCTGCTTGGCTGCAGAAAACACCAAGGATCTTTGGCCGGAATCGGACCGACAACCTCCGGACTACTAGGCTAGCATTGCCACCTATCAGCCACGGCGGTTGCAGTTTTGTCCAACAAAATTTCTTTTCCAAATCGAGGGGGCAAGTTTTTTCTCTAACTCATCGATTACACTGTGCAACAAGTGAAGACTTTTGGAAAAGTACAAGAATGTTACACTATATGTTCGACTCTATACTCAGATTGGTGGCCAATTTTTTTTATGGCAACCTGAGATTTTGAAAAATGGTGGAACCTCAAAAACCGGTGTCATAATTTTTTTGCCAACAGATAATTAAGAGACGTTTTAATTATCTTAATTATCGATGCAACTATTATTAGTTTTTCGTCTCATAAAATTTTAATTTTTAAAAAAAGTATTTTCGCTGCTACAAGAGTATTTTACTTGGACGGCTTTCAATCATTAATTTTTTTTACAATCCGTGTGGCTAATGTGGTTAATTTCTTGCAATTTGCAAGCTTAACATTGTGATAAAGAGAAATGTTAAGATCGTCCCATATAAAAAGTGATCAAGGTTTGAAATTTATTAAACAAGCCACGTAATTACCACTTTTGTACAACATATTGGCTTAACGTACAAGAATGAATTTATGTTGGCAGATTCGTTTGAAAGCTGTACTTGTGTGTTTGAAGTATTTAAGAAATGAAAAGAACAACAATAACAAAAGCAACAAATGAAAACTATAAAAGAAAAACACTACCAACAACAACAACAATGGACCATACATAGAATGGAAACCAGTGGAAATGGACACACAATCATGTTTTGCCACATGCTGCAATATTCATTCCTCCATTTCGTATGTTGTTTGTTAGTTCTTGTTTGTTGTCGTTGCCGTTGCTTGCTGTTGTTTTTGCTGCTGTTGAAGGTAGGCTGTCATGCGGCATGATACACTGATATCATATACATACATACATTCTATACATTTAGCTTGTTGTAACTATAGGTGAGAGCACCGCGCGTAAACTGCTCCATTAAAAGTCCAGACCAAAAAGGCCACAACAAAATGATTGTGAGCATGACAAAAACAGTGCAAAATTAATACTCAAAGCGAATAGATTGAAAAAGCTCCTGCAACGCGCGCAAACGCATTGAATTAAAACTAAAATACAAAATTAAATGAATGCAACCTATCCGCCACCAAAAAAAAAAAAATCAATAATAAAAAGAAAATAAGGAAAATACGATCTTAATGCATTGCATGTCGTCCATTCACTTAAATTAATCTTGAATGTAAAAATCATCTTGTATACATCATCGTCATCAATGTATGTACGTATATGTAGCAAGTATTGGTATTGTAAATGCTCTGAATTTTGGCAGTCCCCACCAACCAACCATCAAAGCAACAAAACACTCATGCACACACCAACAAACACACAAACGTGTGTATACTCTTACATATAAATCAAAGAAACAAAATCGTTAGGGTGTTTATTTAACCCGCAGTGAAAAGTGCTCAAGTGTTCAGTGAAGTAAACAGTCAGGCTGAGGAGATCAGCCCCGGCCAGCCCATTCAGGCCGGCATTGCAATTGAATGTTCAGTGTCTTATCGTTTAATAAACGAATTAAAACCATAACAAATTTCAGAAAATTAAAAATTAAGATAAAAAGCAAAATTATATGAATTAACATTGAACGAAATAATCCTCGGCCGCGGAAGTGCAAGCGAGTATCACTGCAAAAATATTGTCGGACAGTTTGCATGTCTGTCTGTCTGTCTGTCTGTCTGTCTCGTACTCGTGTTTTTATCATTCATACAGGTGGAGAGCGCAGAGTGCACTGTATTTTTAATTTCTGTTGCGAAATGTGTTTCTGCCCTTAAGGTCTCATAAATTACTTAAAATCCTAAAATAAAAGAGTAGCTAAAAAGCCAAAACAAAATTCTTAATGCGATACATTTGTTAAGATACAAAACGATACGCGTACCTCAGATGCAAGTTAATGCACAAAATCACACACAGTTGCAATTTCGAAAAGCAGCAACAATACAACCCACTTTCGTATTGCACAAGGCGATGATGGCAAGTTATCTCGATTATTCAAGGGAACCAAATGTGGCTTCAAACAAACGGTAGGCAATAAAAATTCAAAATATTTTTTCTTTTTATTCTACATTTTAGTATTTATTTTGTTTTTTTTTTTTCTGTGAAATGTGAGAATTTCACAAGCTGGAAAATAACTACAAATTTATCCGTCGCATTGTTACAAAAGAATACATTACGCCGGCCATATTTAACGCTTTAAAACTTGTGTACCGCCTTCGCCACTTCATTGTAATCATTCTTCAACTCTGTATAATATGACGGCGCTAAAGAATCTTTACCGCGAATCGGTACATTCTTGTATAAAAAAAGTGTTTTAACCATCATAGATGTTTGGGTAGAGATACCATCTATTATTTAATCGAATGTTGAAGCATCAAATAAATTTTATAAAACCAGCTTATTTGAGTTTTTTTTTTTTAATTACGACCAGCACTCATGCAGCGCATTGTACCGGAACTCAGGGAGAGTGATAGGGTAGAGAAGCCAGATGTTGAAAATTTAGAAGGCTTAAATCTTTCACAACTCTGCTTTGCGCGTTATGTTAATTCTTTATAGCAGTGTTGAGGCGCCTCCAATAATAAGTAGACGCATTAACCTTGTTAAGCTGTATTAGCAGGCATTTTATTAATTGTTTAACTTCGCCGATGTTTCTGCTAACCGACAAAGGAGGGCGATGATGTGTACATTAGCTTGGAACAGCATCAATTGCTGTCGGAACAGTTTTATAGTGACCAGTGCTATGCCTTCAACACTTAAATAGTCCGACAACAGTTACTACAATGCCAAAGTAATTTACATCAGAGAAATTAATGATGTTGATTGACTTGCTCTGGCCAGGGTTTGAACACAGGCCCCAAGTAATTTTTCGTTTAATAGGCAACGTGCTAATCCCTTCAGCTAACCGGTTTTTAGTTAGTTATGAAGTTATTTGCTTCACCGCAGACCATCAGTTTTATTAAGAAGAAATTCTTTGGACCTGTTTTGGTTAAAGTGAAACTAAGCAGGTCGCTCTCTTCCAACCAACCTGTCTGCGACAAAAACTAAACGACCAGGGCACTTAATGTCAACAAGTGTTTGTCAAAACAAGGGGAGTCAAAGGAAGAATGATGCATTACCCTTTTGTCACCATAATAAATCCAATACGTTACCCAAAAGTATTGGCATAAGTGATAAAATCGCAGCTAGTGCTCTACCAATAAGGTTTACAATCTAGAATCTATAGCAGAGCACTGCAAACCAACTCCGACTGTCTCAATCGGCTTGTTATAAAGGGTGTTTTTTATAGAGTGACACAAGTTTAAATCGTAATAAAACTAGGAAATATATTTTTAATGTTTAATATGATTTCCGCCATGTGCCCACCACGGCTGGCGCGTCTAAGCCGCAATCTGAAACACAAATTTTCAACAACTTTTCGCAGTATTTGTGGCCGTATTTTGCCGATAACTCTTTGAATGTTGATTTCCAGGTATTCAATTGTTTGTGGTCTACCAACGTAGACAAGTGGCTTAACATAACCCCAGAGAAAATAATCTAATGGGGTTAAATCACACGATCTTAGTGGCCATCTAATTGGGCCATTACGTGAAATTATTTTTTCATCAAAAGTTTCATTGAGTAAATCAATGGACGATGAGTTTGACGAATAAACAATTAGTGCCTGTTCGTCGATATCGAAGAAGTTCTTTCTTTCGAGCAATTACACTTGAAACAAAAACAAATTCAAAAATTTTGTTTTTGTTTCAAATGTAATTGTTCGAAAGAAAGAACTTCTTCGATATCGGCGAACAGACAGTTATTTTTATATACATATGAAAAGTAATATTGTCAGGCTCAAGTTCAGTTTTATTGAATTAATGAAAATTCAAAATTACTAAGAGTTTTTTCTTTTATGTTGAAAAATATTATTATCCAATCAGTTTTTAGCAGAACGTATCAGTACTGATTTCAAGGCCGCTACACCTCTCATCAGCGTTCAATTGTCCATCTTTACAATTTTCGTAAAGTCGATACTAATTCAGAAGAATATCAACTATTTAACCAGTTTTCAATAGAAATAGAATATGAGAATTAATTTTAAATTCAGTTTTTATTCTACCTTTAAACAGTGCTGGTTAGTACGAAATTCCCTCATCACTGTTTGGAAATTACTAATAATCAACACAAACTCATAGTCCGTTATCATCAAAGTATTCTACTTTGTAATTTAACATTTTTGTTGTTTTTACTCTATATTAGGGAAATTCACATATTACTGTGACCCCTGCTATTAGGGTGCCCAAGCGGAATTAATATTTTTATATTATTATTCTTACGAATAAACGTAATTATTAGTCGAACTTATATTGATGTACATAATTAATTAATTGAAAACTGATAGTTTAGTTTTCCTCAAATATCTTTGTGTTACAAAAATTCTTATAAAAACCACATCCAGAATCAGTGTAGAGGATTATTAACAATTCGTAAATTTAACGAATGTTTTTTTTCGACTGCTTCGTGGTTTTCACAACACTTAAAAATATATTTGCATATAAAAAGAAATCCTAAGGGCAATGCTACACGTACAATATATATTGTGATACTTGGATCGCGATCCATATCCAGATTACACTAAAATATGAAATCTGAGTCGAGGATCACATATCGCAGGCTTTTTTTGGTTTTCTCCCATATATCTAAATATTTTAACACTTCCGGCACAGCACAAAAATATGTAAATACTTACAGTGTTATTCATAAAAACTTCTTATTGTAGAGATAATGTACACATTAGTTAATAAACAGTTTTTGTGTTATTACCCGGTAATAATAAACATTATTCACAAACGTTTAATAAAGCCAAATTAACTATTGTGTGATTTTTTCAGTTTTGTGATTCTGTGTTAGCAACATTGTTTCATTTCAATTGTCAAGTTATAATTAGTGTTGTGTACAATAACATACTCGATAAGCAAGTAGTCTCTAATGGTTTGAAAATGTGAAAATAATGTCATATAAATTTTATTTAAACAAGTTAGAGTAATAGAGTATTGCTTATAATATTTCAAAAAATATTAAAATTTTTTAATATGTGTTGTATTGATATTGCTAGCAATGTGTTTTCATAAGTTATTACAAAAGTATTCAAATACCGAGTTCGTTGCAATTGATTACACACCACTAATATGTTTGCTTTATTTATTTGGAAATGTTTTTAATCTTGCTGTGGTTAAAATGTGACAAATTATGCACAAAATCATGAAAAAAAGATGAAATAATATTAATATTTCAAAGAGCAGGTAGAATTTAAGTTATGTACGCATGTGAACAAATATGCATGTACATGCATATAAGTACATACAGACACATTTGTGTACATACTTGCATACGTAAACATTCATGCATATGTATGTACATATGTACATATATTCACATTGATGTATTTCTTCTTGAATTTTCTTATTTTACGTACATACATACATATGTATGTAAACATTGCAGAAGGACTGGAAGAATCGGGAGAGTTGAAATACATAATCTGCAAAATATTTAATTTAATAAAATAATTATAGTTTTATGTACTTATACCTATGTATATATTTTGTATAATACTAACGAATGTCGAAATTATATTTATTACAATCATTACTTTATTCGAATCTTTTTTTATTTTTCATACTTTTTGAAGTAAATAGTGATTTTTTTACTTTAAAAAATGCAAATGTCAACTTATTAAACGGCTAAAGTAGCGTGATGCCTACAATAAAATTTTCGAGTTTATTAGCGTGTAATAACCGCGTCATAGTGCTATTAAACGTTTGTGAATACTACTTTAGCGCATTTTGCTTATTAGCCTCTAATAAAACGTTTGTGAATAACACTGTTAACATATAGCGAACTATCTATCAATCCATTGAAATGGATCACGATCCAAGTATCACAATATATATTGTACGTGTAGCATTTAAGAAATAGTAAATTCTTCAACTTTATTGGTTACTGGGATATACTGACACCTTTGCGTATACGTTATATAAAATCTTCCGAAATTCGATGTATAGTATACGCTGTGATAAGCGCACTAAAATATGTATGACAAATCGCTGTTAATCTTTTTATAATCCAAATAATTTTATTACAAAACCAGTTTTTTTGCAGTCTCTGAAAGTACTTCGGTATCATTATGATGTGATAAATATTGGTTCATTACATGAAAGCTCTAATTTTTAATCTTTCGATTTTTCGAGAAGTACGCAAATCTCGTTTGATGGCTTCTTAAGCAGTCGGCATTAACTAAAGGTAAAATCTAATATATAAAATTTTCGTGTCACGATGTTTGTTATCGAACTCCTCCGGCACGACCAATTTTAATGAAATTTTTTATTTATATTTGGTAGGTATGAGAATGGGTTCTAAAGTATATTTTAAACCGCTTGGGTCTCGAGGAGTGGTCGGAGGGGGTAATTCCTGTATTTACTAAACTATTAACCCAACAGATAAGCCTTTGTCCCCCTCAAAATTAGTTTTGTTGTTGAATGACAGATGGTGCTACGTCCGCCTCATGTAGGAGAATCGACGTCGATCGTATTTCAAACAGAGGAAAATTATTGATTGGTATTTTTTTCATCGGTGGTCATCGTCACACACTTACAATATATTCGCTATTTTTTATATAACGCCCAAAATATGCACTAGAAATATTTTGTATGGCAAAAAACGTTTGCCGGGTCATCTAGTATTTTATATTATTATTACGAATAAACGTAATTATTATTTGAATTATATTAATGTATAAATGAGTAATTATTATTATTAGGCTTAAGCTCAGTTTTATTGAATTAATGAAGGTTCAAATTACTTAAGCTACGTTCACATTTATTGAATATTTGTTGAAAAAATGTTACAAAGAAAGAGAAAAAGCTAATAATTTATATCCTTTAATTCCAATAATTTTTAAAATATGGATTTTCCTTTTTTAAAAACTGTATAAAAATACTTTTCTGTAGAATAATTCATTTTATTTTGTAGTATAAACCCCAAATTTAATGACACTATCCCTAGTGAAAACTAGCGGTTAGGTTTTTTCCGACAAATATTTAATATATGTGAAAGTGGCTTAAGAGTTTTTGTTTTTGAAAAACATTAGCACTCGTATTATGCTATATAGCTGTGGCAACAATAATGGATTGAACTTTTCTTAATATTAATTTTACACCTAGAGAAAGAATTGGAAACCTTCTTTTCCATACCCCATAACTCCTTTCAACACAGTTGCGAGTTCTGATTTGGGATTCATTATAAAGAACTTCTTCAAGGCTTTTACGATCCGATAAAGGATCCAATGAAGGAGTCATAATAAAGTTTTTTTCTGGATAAATCGCTGTCAGCAACTATAAAAAAATCATTAAAATCACCGCTCTCAAATTCCTGAAACAATTTTCGAGTTTATAAATATGTAGCTATCGTGTGCAGAGTCTGGCTAACGCCCCACGATATTTTTTTCTAAATTTGGATCGCATTATGTCTGAACATGAATGGAAAAAAACCTTCTATTACGGTAGAATTCTGGGGTTTCACCTCCTACGAAAAATTAGTTTTCACATTATTCATTTTAAACTATTTTATGTCAAACCAATATGGAGATATTATTTTCACATTAATAAAGTCATGTGCTCCTACTAAAATTGCTTATTTAATTTAGATATTTAGGTATTCCAATAAGAGTGATATGATTTCTTTAAAAAAAACACACTTATTTTTAAGGAAAATCAAAAGTTTTTTATTTAATGTGAAGTACAATCGGTACAATTAAGTTCTAAATAAAACGTCATTCAAATGTCCTCCTGCAGGAACGAATTCGATTAACCCAATTTTCGAGCACGTTTTCCACTAAATCAAGTCGTTGTATGTCATGAATGGCACGTTCAATATTGACTTGTAAAGCTTGAAGAGAGTCTGGTTTATTTCGAAAGACCACTGACTTCAAATAACCCCACAAGAAATATTCTAATGGTGGTAAATCACAACTTCTTGGAGGCCATTCAATATCACCATTTTTTTAAATAATCGAATGTCCAAACTTTTCTCGCAATAATTTAATTGTTGCATTTGCTGTGTGGCAAAATCAGCAAATTCACGACGTTTACGGGAGTCCAATGGCTTCAGTTATTGAGTTAAAACAATTTTATATGGATGCAATCCCCAAATCCTTTCTCAAAATCCTCCAGGTTGTGGTTTAAGACAGTCCCAATTGTTGAGAAAGTCTTGGAATCGACAAATTGGCGTCTTCAGCAACACTTGCCTGAACGGCAACAATATTTGCATTACTTCGAGCGGTTATTTGTCTTATTGGCACTTGAACTTTATGTAAAGAAAATTTAAGCTCAAAATTTTCAACAATTCGACGAATAGCGAGCACACTTGGACAATTATTACGACCATAAAATGGCAAAAGCGCACGAAAAGTTGCAATTGGAGAACGATTATTTTGATAATAAAACTGAATTATTTGTAAACGTTGTTGTTGCGTATTTCTCTCCATGATGAAATTGTTAACACTACTAAATACAATGAAAAACAAATGACAGATCATGACATATTAAAAATGGCCAAAACGTCACTTCAAAATCATATCATCCCTTTTGGAAAACCTTATATATGGAAAAGATATAATTCTTGGTCTCATCAGAGCAATAAAATGTGTTACAATAGTAACCACTTTTGAAACGGTAGTTCTTGAGACTCCATTCAAATCGGCAATTGTCCTTAGCATACCTCCTGTAGCACATACTCGGAGAGTTATCAAGAACATTTTTTTCCTCAGTAATGGCATTATTCCTAAATATGTATTATATGTATTACACAAAAGAAATGAATTCCAATCTTTTACTTACCAGTTGGTTTTCTGTTTAATATTTGCTCTAGAATATTGTAAGCCGATGCTTTAGTAAGACGGAATCTATTAAAGAAATATCTATCTTCAAACATGATAAAAAAAATTCGGTCTGAATCTTATAGTATAAGATTTTCTCAAAATGGTGACATCTATGTTATTGTAAGTTTCATTGTCACTGAAATCTCCTTCATCAGATGAGAAAAACATTTTCTATTTTAGATAGAAAATTTCATATTAAATATTGCAAATTTTAATTTTTTAGCGTAAAATTCACATTTGTCAAAATCATATGGTGCCAAATGGTAATTAAAACACCCGAATTTTAGCGTTTAAGGTTGGTTTAAACGAGTACTGATTTATATATTTACATGTTTTAACTCTTTTTAAACTGAAAAGAGAGATTAACTTTGATTTATTAGGACAGAGTAACTTAATACTTTTACAGTTGTATTTTTATATCTAAACTAATAAAAATTTAAAAGTCAATACGCAACTTGGTGATTAATTATCTTCAAAACTTGCCTAAAAGCTTAACTTTTCAAAGTATTAAGTAGTATTAAATACCCAAAAGAAAAGTATTGAGTGGTTAAAAGTATTAGGGTTTTGCCAATTATAAGTCCATTTATTTATTATACGCGATCAAAAGGGAATGGTAGATAAAAAACTATGGGTACTGATCGCACAATAGATTAGTAATGTTTTATTTATTTAAATTCTTATTTTTAGAGCTAAAGATCAGTGTATTTTATAAAAATTAACAATTGTTTTTTATTCCGATATTTCGCTACCAACAAATCATAATAGATAATTTAAATCCCTGAAGAGGCTACCCATTGTTGGTAGCGAAATATCGGAATAAAAAACAATTGTTAATTTTTATAAAATACACTGATCTTTAGCTCTAAAAATAAGAATTTAAATCTTTAAAAAAGATCAAAGGAAAATAAGAAGAAAAAATAAATGTTTTATTTAATTATAAATTATTTTCCTTTTTTTCCACTGTGCCTACCCAGCAAAGGTAGGCTACATACAACACACATATCAATGAAGCTCATAATTATCTTTGAGTTTCTATTAATTCAGTACATTTTTATAAAATTATTTTGATTTATGAAGAAAAATTTTAATTATGACGATGAGATTGACAGATGAACCTAATATTTGTTGAATAAAATCAACTTAAAAATCCACGGCAACTATGTCTACTCAAATATAGATTCATTAGTTAATTGAAAAAAATTGTTTTAAATGGACATTTTTAATAAGGGCACTTAAAAGGCATTTACGCAGAACTTATCTTAAAAAGAAAAAATTTAAATCCAAAATATGTTGGCTTTTAAAATTTTTATTGTAGCCACTTTTGACGTAAGAGCAAATAGCTAGTGGATAAGCCGAATAGCAGATTAGTAAATTAAAAAAATAAAACGCTTTAACCAGGTGCATGCAGCAACTTTAAAATGGTTCATGAGTTGTTAACTTGCAATTTGCTCTGGCAACCCTGCAATTAAAAAGTATGAAAATTAAAACAAAGAATACATACATACGTGCATAAGTGAATAGATATATAGATATATGTATGTATATGTATGTATATGAAACAATTCATTTCATTTATTTTAATGTTCATGTAGAGTCTTCTGCTTTCTAGGATTTCATTTTAATTCTCAACCATGGTTAAGTTGTAAAATTGCCCCTTTTGATGAACAAACTTTGATTTTATACAAAAGTATTTGGTCTCTTTAGACGACTGCAAAGATACTAAAGAACTTGTAGCCATGTGTATCGTATGTACGAATGATCGTCTTTGTTGTTAAATGTATTGTGGACATGCCACTTTGGTTTCCATTGTGGCCGTTGTAATTAAAGCGTGAAAATCACAGCTTAAATTGTCATAATTTTGTGGTATTTACAGTCTTATTTTTTATTTTCTCAGTTGCCGCAACCGGCACTTTCAATGGCCGTAATTTGTAACAATAATTGTTTATTGTTTGTTCCAATTTTTTGAAAGGTAAAATAACATACATATGAGACAGATTCATAGTTGGTGGCCATTATTATCATCATAAAAATGTTGAAAGTTTTCCTTAACAAATTGTCTCAAGGTAAATTGAGACTTATTTTATTTAGGTTTTCTTTTCATTTTCAGATTCCATATTTTTTTTTCTGCTAATTTTAATGACTTTAAAACGAATTTAATTAAAATAAGATCAAAGATAGTTATAGAGTTGCGCATTTCATTTTAATCATACAAATTTTATATTTTAATTGTTATATGGGAAATATTGTCTTGTTCAAACACTTTTTTTTTTTTTATTTTGGCTTCTTAATAACTTCGAAAGAATGCACGCTTGGTCTTAAATATTTAAAGTAAATTGTTCAAAATTACTTTTTGTATCCAATTTAAGCGGGATTATCACACTTTAATCAAACATTTAAGGTCTATCGAGTTAAGGAGAACTCATGTTCGGCTTGATAGCATCGTAGGTAGGTGAGAAATAGAGATATGATGAAAAAGAAATACAAGAAAATGCTCAATTGCACAACAGATTTATGTTTTTTTTTTTTTTTTTTTAATTAGGACCAGCACTCAGGGGATGACCCCTAGGTATGCAGTGCATTGTGCCGGAACTCAGTGAGAGGGATAGGGAAGAGAAGATAGATGTGGAAAATTTAGAAGGATTAACTCTTTTAGAACTCTGCTTTGCGCGTTATGTCAATTTTAATAGCAGTTTTAAGGCGCCTGTGGTGTTGCGTAGACGCATGAACTTTGTTAAGCTGTATTGGCAGGCATTTTATTAATTGTTTTACTTCGCCGATGTATCTGCTAACCGACGAAGGAGCGCGATGTTGTGTACATTAGCTTGGAACAGCATCAATCGCTGTCGGAACAGGTTTTAGTGACCAGTGCTATGCCTTCATCGCTTAAATAGTCCGACAATAATTAATACAATGTCTCACTAATGTACATTAGAGATTTTAATGATGTTGATTGACTTGCTCTGGCCAGGGTTTGAACCCAGGCCCCAAGTCATTGTTTGCTTAGTAGTCAACGCGCTAACCACTTCAGCCAGTATAGTTCCAAACCTTTAGTATGCAAAAAATTATTGGCTAAAAACTTTTATGTGACTCAGCAGAATCAGCAGAAAAAGCGACAGAGAATATATGAGAAGTTAATTGCAGTTGTCATGATTGACATTGAGGTCTAAGCGGTAAACAACTCTGATGATGAGACTGTAGGTAGTCTTGAAACATCATGATGTCAGTTCAACCTTCCGTGAAGCCAATTTTTTTTTGTCTGTTAAATTATTACGAGATTTTAGATTTTCCTTTTTAATAAAAAATATTAATTTAGTTTCTTCATCGTCAACGGTTTTTGTAACCATAAATACAAAATTTCTTAAGTTTAATGAAAACTATAAAAAAATATTTTTAGGTAAATGTAAATGTAAATGCACTCTAAAGAGTATACCCTCTAAACTTCTAAATAGATTTTAATGAGAGTTGGGGGTCGGATTCGGGGCACATTTAGCTATACAACCCCATTCAAATTTATCTGGGACATTTTATTTGAGCCGTTTTATAAAAAGATTTTTACAAAAAACAGTGCAGTACACTCGGTGAATATTTTTTTGCACTCTAAATATTATACCCTCTAAACTTCTAACAAATAATTTCTCCACAAAAATTATTTTAAAGAATTAATTTTTTTTTTCAATTAAAATGATTGTAACATTAATTTAGAATTAGAATTTCCCCAAAAAGTCGAATTAATGAGTTGTGAATTCGAAAACCCATAGGTTATATACGAGTGCATAAATATATGTATTTATATATAAGCAACATGATGTAACAACATATTGCAGCTCAACCTGCGTTGCTATTTTCAATAGAACTCAAATTGATTAAGACCGAAGCTAGAGATTCTGACCTGTGCCAAACAAGAATGACTAAAAACATAATCCATAATCTCGTCTGTTTAGTTCTTTGTATTACCCCAAAATATATGTATGCAAAATATAAAATTTTCACACATACAAAAATTAACTAAAATTTCAGTTTAAAATGTTTGCCGTTTGGCACCAAACCCATTTTTCAGAAATTTTATAAAATTTTCCTTTAGGTTGGGAAATACAAAGGAAATTTTGTATAACTATCAAATTTCAGCTTTCTAGCTATACTAGAAGTGCAAAGAAAGGGCACCCTAGTCCCCCTCAGGAGGAAAAAGCCCGTTTAAAAATATTTTTTGTCAATTGCTCGTCAGGACCTACCTGTGTACGAAATTTCAGCTTTCTAGCTATACTGGAAGTGCCCCATACAAAGAAGGGGCACCCTAGTCCCCCTCAGGAGGAAAAAGCCCGTTTAAAAATATTTTTTGTTATTTTTTATCAGACCTACCTGCGTACCAAATTTCAGCTCTCTAGCTATACTAGAAGTGTCCCATACGTAGAAGGGGCTTCATACTCCCCCTAGGTGAAAAGTGCCCATTTATAAATCATTTTTGTTAATTTTCAATCAGGACCTACCTGTGTACTAAATTTCAGCTTTCTAGCTATACTAGAAGTGCCCCATATAAAGAAGGGGCACATTAGTGCTCCTCAGGAGGAAAAAGCCCGTTTAAAAATATTTTTTGTTAATTGCTCGTCAGGACCTACCTGTGTACGAAATTTCAGCTTTCTAGCTATACTAGAAGTGCCCCATATAAAGAAGGGGCACATTAGTCCTCCTCAGGTGAAAAGTGTCCCTTTAAAAATTATTTTTTTTATTTTTTATCAGACCTACCTGCGTACCAAATTTCAGCTCTCTAGCTATACTAGAAGTGCCCCATACGTAGAAGGGGCTTCATACTCCCCCTAGGTGAAAAGTGCCCATTTATAAATCATTTTTGTTAATTTTCCATCAGGACCTACCTGTGTACTAAATTTCAGCTTTCTAGCTATACTGGAAGTGCCCCATACAAAGAAGGGTCACCCAGGTCCCCCCTGGAAGGAAAGTGCTCGTTTTCAGATTTTTTTGGTTAATTTCGCACCAAGACCTACCTGTGTACCAAGTTTCAGCTCTCTAGCTTTACGGGAAGTGCCCAATAGTATTGATGAGTCAGTGAGTCAGTGAATTTGTACTAAAATATGGACTTTTCACACCTTAATATCTCGGAAAGCTTTTACGGTAGAACTCAAATTTAACCTGTGAGGTCAACTCTGTGGGGAGATCTTATGTTTCAAGTTTCAATCTATTATGATTAGGAGGAGCTAAGTTATGAGGGGGGTAAAAACAGCTCAAATGGTTTCGTGTAAATATACACACTGTATGGCCGAACTTGGCCTGGCGCACTACCGTGCGCCTAGATCACTTTCTCAACAATATAAAATCTGTACGGTCAAAACTTTGTTTTGGTTTTGAATAAAAGATAAATTCAGAAAAAATATTCGTTTTGCACGTATTGTACCTATTATAGTTAAGTTAAGTATAGAGGTCGTATTCATTACAAAGAACTGAATATACCAGACAGGTCAATGATATAAAATACAAATGCGAATGAAATTTTGAAATTTTATTTATTTTATCCGGCTTGCACTATAGTTAAAAAAAGCAGTTTAAAAATACTAAATTTTCTTGCATCATTTGAAATGAAAATAGTTTTTCATGTGAAAATAATAATTTTGCCCAAAAATACCAGAATTTTGAAAATTGTTTCATGAATGAAAGATTTAAACATTAAATATTAAAAAATAAAATATATTTATAATAATCTTAGAGCATTGACTTTCTATATACACAAGTCACAAATGATTGCGAAAAAAAAATCACCACAATAAAATCAAAATAGAGAAAAGAAACTAATCATTTATTTCCTTAAATTCCAATATTATTTTTTTTCACTATGAATTCGCATTTTTTAAAGACTTTTTTGTAGAATAATTCATTTTATTTTGTAATATAAAAACCAAGTTAAATGAAACTATCCCTATGCAAAACGAGTGGTTACGTTTTATTGAACAAATATTTAATAAATGTAAACGTAGCTTTAGGCTTAATGCCATCCTTCAAGGAAGGAGGAACAATGGCCCTGCTAAAAAATCTGTACTAAACAAAAACTTCTTATGAATTTATTAGAACTTGGTAAAGATCGCGTTTTGTTAGCTTCGCAAGTCATCCAAAATCTGCCAATACGGGGTGTCAAAGTTAAACCGTCCTCTTTTATTTTGATCTCTTCATTCGATTATTTTCAGAATTTTAAAAGAATCTCGTAACAAGATTTACACTTAATTAAAAATTGTAAAAATTTACACCTGTGTTTCGCAATGAGATAAGTAGCAATGTTTTTCCTTCATTTAAAAACAGATTCTTCTTCTTAAAAAAAAAAAACTAAAATACAATATCTGCAACAAAAACGGAATAAGCTAAAGTTTTAAAATGCAACTTTTAATTCTGCATTATCAATTGGAGTTAATTCGTATGTTTTAATGTTGAAATTACGGCTACAAACAAGACATGGCGAAAAATCATGTCAAACAAATAAGAAAACCATTTATTTCGAAATTGGCTCCAAAAAAAAACATTCAGTTCATTTCCCATTCAATTTTAAGCTCTCAGCAAAATCATTTTATGGCAAAAGTGCATGAGTACAAGAAATAAGTATTCTTTTATTTTTTTTTTTTTTTTTGTTTTTTGTTTTTCTTAATTTTCTTATCGCTGATCAAGTGCCAACACTTTACAACAACTGTCGATTTTTCTGTTGTTGTTCCGCCAATTCAAACAGTTAAATTACATGCAAATCCAATTAAGTTGTTAACTTGAATCTTTCGTTCTTTCTTTTTGTTTGTTTTCATTGTTTCTCTTTTCATTTAGTTCCTTCTGTTGTAGATTTTCAAACACACTTGTGCTGAATGAGAATATTTTGCATTGATTTCGAACGAAATTGTATTAAATCTACAGTGACTAATGAAATTGTTTATCCTCTAATATTTTTCGAACATAATATTGGGTCAACCATTAAATAAAAAATTAGAAAAAAGCTTATGCCATCTTATTATTAAAATTTAAAATTAAGAAAAAATAAAAACAATTTAACCGACAGTAACTGCGAAAATGTACGCGCCACTTGATTTCAGTTTTCGACAAGAAGCTTAGCTTTTTAAGCTTTTTCAATATTTTGGCACACTGTATTAGATTTATGACTGATTTTCAACCAGAGCGTATTTATTTAAGACATCTTGATATTTTTTTTTTTTTATTAATTTATTAAAATGTATTTGTTTTATTGCTACTTGTGAATTTAAAGAAACGACACGGTTATCTAAACTGTTTGTTCTTGTCTGCCTTCACGTTTATCATTCTGTCAAAAAGGGTCAATATGGTAGTAGACCAGATGTAATGCGTTTAAAATGTTTAATCATTAAGCTTGCATAATTGTCATTATTCACATGCATCCGTACAACTGGCAACTGTTGCAACTAACTATCTACTTAAGGCAACAAATACATGGACATACACACAAGTAAGTATGTACTCGTATGTGTATGTCGGCTTGAATGCTTGATTGCACGATGATAGTCATACATTGTGCTTACTGATCTTGAATATTTCCACTCAAAACTGAAGACTTGCAAAAAAATTCAAAATATTTTAAGACACAATATTTTTTTATTTTTCAAGAAATCTGTTTGTCTTGATAAATAATTTAGCAAAAGTTTGGCGTACAAAACAAAGGAAACATAAATATTTGACGATTAACAAATGTCCCTTTTATAATGAGCGATCCCTAACAGACCTAATTGCCTGCCTCTGTAGTGGGTATTCGTTTAGCTCAACCATGTCCCAGTCAATTTTTTATAAAAATTTAATGTCGCATATTATTTCCAAAGTTTTGGTTCATAATGTGTTTTTGAAATTTTTGTGTCATAAAAAAAAAGTAAAATGCGATTTCAATTACTAAAATTGTAAATTCAGTTAATTGTGTAATTTAAGTTCCATTTCCTAAGAAAGTTGTAAAATCAATATGCACAAAAACATAAATGTGAAAATAAGGCCAAGTTCCTATCCAAAAAATTTCGGCCGTAAAAAGTACTGAGATCAAAATAAGAACCAAGTTTTTGATAGGTTCAATACCATCTCATTTCTAGACAACCTATAAGCTTGGCAAAAGATTTTTGCCTTTCTAATATGGGAAAGAATTCTTGGAAAAATATTGTCAAGCTTATATGTTGCCTAGCAATGAGATGGAATTGTACCTATCAAAAACTCGGTCCTTATTTTGATATCAGTACTTTTTACGGCCGAAATTTTTTCGATAGGAACTTGGCATTATTTTCACATTTATGTTTTTGTGCGGATCTCACTTCTTTTTTCTAAGAAGGGGCACCCGTTTAGAATGCCTTTTTGTTAATTTCTTATCGGGGCCCACCTGTGTACCAAATTTCAGTTTTCTATCTCTACTGGAAGTACCCCATACAAAGAAGGGGCATGATAGTCCCCCAGATGAGAAGTGTCCGTTAAAAAATCATTTTTTAAGTTCTCACCTTAAGTTAAGTTTTAGCTATACTGGAAGTGCCCAATGATATTGATGAGTCAGTGAGTCAGTGAATATGTACTAAAATATCGACTTTTCACACTTTAATATCTCGGGAAGCTTTTACGGTAGAACTTTCAAATTTAACTTTTGAGGTCACCTCTGTGGGGAGACCTTATATTTCAAGTTTTATTATATTATGATCAAGAGGAGCAAAGTTATGAGGAGTAAGAGGAGGAGTAAGATTTTATCCATCAAGCGCTTGGTTCCCATTTTGCTTTTAGTATTTTTAAAGGCCAACATTTTTGGTTACAAACTTGGTCTATTTTTGCACTTATGTTTTTGTTTCAATATATAGAATTCAGACCTGAGAAAAAAAATTTTATTTAAAATAAATTAAAAAACTAAAACACTAATCGCATACGAAAAATAAGTTAATGATCTTCTTGACAGCGCAAATCAACTGACATAAATAAACAAAAATTTAAAACATTTAAATAGTGTGCATTAGCTTCAAGGTTATTAAAAAAAATTGTTCTTATCAAAAATCTTTTTATTAATTTTCTAAATATCTGCACGATAAATTTTATCGTAAATTTTGTACTGACTTACAATTGAAGCACAAGAGTATGAATAAGTTTTGGGTCCCTTTTTATTCGTACAAGGGATTTGACAGTTTTAAATCGCCAGAAATAGTCGAAAAAGACTCAGTTAGATGATTTCTTTAAAAACGATTTTACAAATGCTGAGTAGGATTTGCGATGAGTAAAAAAAGCACAAGATAGATTTACTCGAACACATACATACATATATATGTACACAGATACAATTACTTGCCAATATGATGTCTTTTTGACTTGATTTGTTCTTTGTCTTAATTTCTTTGCCAGCGCACACAATGAACAAACATACATGAATACACAGACTGGATTTGTTATTTTTTTTTTAATCATTTTGATTGAATTCAAATCAAACATTTAGCTGCTGCTTATGTTGTGTTCTGATGTATCTCCTGCTTTTGTTATTGTGGCAAAAAGAACTTTTGCAAAACATTGAATTCTCCATAAAAATTAATGGAAGCATACAACATTTATAAAATTTCTTTGCAAATATTTTTACAGCAAGTCTCAATCTGTAGGAACTTTAATATAAAGATCACAACATGTAAAAATTTTCTGTGGAGATACCAAAGCAGAGATTCAATAAAATGCATATTTTTTATGAAAACTATTTCCTGATCACACATAATTTGGAAGAATTATAATTGATTTACTGGATTAACTGTATCATATTTTAACCAAAGAAGATAAAAAAGTTAAGTTATTTGTTAAAATTCTAAAGAAGCGCTTGGCTGCAATGATTAGCGCGCTAAATATAATGTGAGGTTTTACTAAGGACCTGGGTTCGATCCCTGGTAAGGGCAAGTAAACAACATCATAAATTTCTCTAATGTACATCAGTGTGGCATTGTATTGAGATTTTTTAGACAGTTTAAGGGATAAAGGCAAGGCAATCGTAACTAAATACTGATCCGGCAGCAATTGATTCTTTTCCAAGCTAATGTGGACAACAGCGACCTCCTTCTTCTGTTTACAAAATCGTCGGGGAAGTAAAACAAGTAATTAAATTCCGCCTGCACACACTGCTTAAGAAAGCATCACTATTTTGAAAATAACAAAACGGACAATAGTATACTTGCAAAAAAATTAGGCCTTCTCCTACATTTTTCACCACCATTTTTCTGCCATAATGCATTACATAAGAAATGCATTCCTAAAAAATTTATATAAAAAAATAAACATAAGTATTGTCATAAGTATGTCGTCCGAAAAATTTTCATAATTTCTCACGTGCAAGAGGGGGAAAAATTATGAATATATTTTTTAGTCTTTAAAAGTTTTTCAAAAAGGAGTAGGCTACACTGCTTTACACCAAAAATATACATGTGATGATAGATTTCCTT
Organism: Lypha dubia; assembly: GCA_947311025.1. Lineage (NCBI taxonomy): Eukaryota > Metazoa > Arthropoda > Insecta > Diptera > Tachinidae > Lypha > Lypha dubia. Next base: position 58,395,411 of record OX371264.1, read on the forward strand.
ATGTATTTTCTTCCGCTGAGTTCGAAAATCAAGGTTAAAATTTTTTTATGGAACTTATTTTGAGAAAATGTGATTTTTTAATTTTTTCGAACTTTTTTTCACTTGACAAATCATATCTCGAGCTAGAAATGTCCGATTGGATCCAAATTCAAGGTACTGAGATGACGAACAAATATGTATAATCTGATCTTTGATTGGTAAAGCGGTTCAAAAAAAGGGCACCTTTTAAAAAAAAATATAATTTAAAATGATTCTGTGCCGACGGAAAAGTAGAAATTGTTTAAAAAACGTCTGGTTTATCTTCATGTACGTAAAGATGATACTTTTACGTAAGAACTAAGAGCAACCAGAAGAAAATCGACCGAAAAATGACAAAGTTATAAGCATTTGAGTGAATAAATCCAAATCCCATATTTTCCAAATATTTTATTTTTTTTTCGATAATTTATTGGGTTTAAACGCCTGCAATAAATACATTCTTGACATTGTTGTGTGTTAGAAATAGTTGTGGCTTTTGTTTTTTTTCGGTTGCTTTTGGGATCCGTTTCTCTAGTGAGAAACTATACTATAGTCCCTCAACATTGCTTTATCCCAAAATCCTTGATAGCGCTGCTCAATAGTCTTAATTTGTTCGTGAAATCTTTCGATGTGTTCGTCACTTCCGTCACCAAGATTGTCCCGAAAGAAATTCAAAGGTGAAAGCAAGAAATGGATTTTTGGAGACATATTTACACCTGTAAGAAATAAATAAAATGGTAAAAACAAACAGGAATGAAATTAAATAATGGCACATCCGTACCCATCTTGTAGTTCTTTAGCAAATTTTAATTTTTTAACCGCATTTTTTCAGTTTTTTTCTTTTTATGCCATTAAAATTTTAAATCGGAGACATATCGATCCCCGTAAAATATTGATTATCGAACAACTACTGCACTTAATATTTTTGAAAATCGAGGGCAAAATGGGCGCCTTCTGCCTTTTTTTTTCCATAAAATTTTGTTAAAAATTAGTTTGGCCAATTTTTTTTCGTTGGATGATCAGAAGAATTAGTTACCCCACGATATTCTAATTTCACGTAACTCCACCAACTATGGAATGATTTTGAAAGTGTACTCTTCAGGTTGGTCACATAGAACTAACTGTAAGTGGTCGTCTGAAATGTTGATTTATAAACGATTTAAAAGTTTTGGTTTTTAAATTCAATTATAAACTACAAACGGTTTCTATCGGTTTTTTTTTTAAGAGAAAAAATATTTATTTTGATATCTGGATTTGAACTCGAGCCAGACACTTATTTTTTTACCTTTGCTTTGTCCGAATGAATAGTAAAGAATATAGTAAAAAAAATTCCCATCGTTTATTTATTTAATTTTTACATTAAAGCAATGTTTCCAACACAGTGGTTTCAATCGACGTAATTTCATTTCATTACAGGGAATTGAATAAAATCAAATGTTTTGTTTTAAGCCGCCTGTTTGCGTTGTTACGTATTAGAGACATTTGCATATAAATACTCCGATAAGGTGTTAAAACTTCTTGTTGTGTAAAATATGTTATTTTTAAAAGTAGTCTTTTAAATTTCATGTTTGAATCTCCCTGCTTTTTTAAGATCAAAAAAGGCTTTATCGCTGCGAAAGAAAAAAAAACTATACATGCTGAAGAATGTCAAAGTCATTTCAACAGGTTTTTAATGTTTATTTAGCCTTAACACACCGAAATAAAAAGCCAGCCAACACATGTGTGATGACAATTTGGAAAAAAGAAGATGAAAAAGGCTTTCATGCTGCCAAGCGCAAAATATACGAGTTTGTACATTTGCAAGTATTTTTATTGTCGTAGCTTAAATGGAATAAGAAAAAGCCAAAAAAAGAATGAGAATAAGAATGAGAAGACATTCACGCTGTACGAGTGGAAGAAATTGGACATTTGAGTAAAATAAATGGTGTTTAGAAATGAAGTAAAAGAAGAAACATCGACAGCCAAACGTAAAAAAAAATAGTTGGAAGATCAGGAAAACGACAAACGTATTCTGGACATGAGACTAACGACCGCGTATTTAACAACTTGTCTTAAGAAATGAAATACGGTATACGAGAAGAAGGTAAAACAGACAAGTAAATAAATAATTTTAATTGTCGAAAATCGACTTTATAATTCACTAATAATTTAGATACATAAAATTTTTAATGATGAACATGGTCATGCATGTTTCAAGGTTAGAATATAAATCATTTTTTGGGAGAAATTCCATTTATATGAAGAGCAAAAATAAATCTTCAAATATTTTTAAAACTTTATTAATTTTTTGACAAAAACATTTATTAAGCTTTAGTATTGTAGTTGTTTATAAGTATGCCAGATATAGCCCCTCATATTTCAGCAGGATTTTGCTAAAAATTGTATTTTTATTTTAACATTAACCCATTTAGAATTTTATGCATGTTACCATTATCTATTATTTTTTATGAGGACTACCCGGCTTTCTTTTCCCATCGTTTCAAGATTTTACTTAAAAATGTATTTTGTTTCAAATGTCGGTGACCATCAAATTTTTAGGGCTTCTTTATTTTAGTTTCTTAAATATGGAAGTAAGAAGTTCTTTAAATTATTATTATTTTTTTTTTCTTGAGCAGCACTCATGGCATGACCCCTACTTAAGGCATGCATTGTGCCAGAACTAGGAAGAAAGGCACAGGTTAGAGAGGTTAGCGGGTGAAAAATGTTGGAGGAGGCTTAATTATAACGCGTTTTGTTTATTTTTAAAGAAGTGTTGCAACGTCTCTGGTGTTAAGTAGGTGCACTAAATTGCTTAAGCTGTGTAAGCAGTCACTTAAGTATATTACTTCGCTGTCGTTGTTTGAGTTGCTCTGACCGGTGTTTTTGAACCCAGTTCCTAAGTTATATTTTACTTTGTGTTCAACGGGCTAACTGCTTCAGCCAACACCACCTTCAATATGAATATTAATAAACATTTATATATTTTTACGAAAGCTATAAACATATCAAATAATAGTTCGGTTACTCGTTATCTCAAATTTCGGTAGATGTTATTCGATAGATTTCAAAGAGTAAAATTTCGATTAAAGTTATTCGATCACGAGTGTAGGCCCTGGTCTTTGGTATCTTCATGAGTGGAGTTTGCATTTGATTTTAAATTTCTCAACGGATTTAGAAAGAGACAGGCTGTTAAATACTGTCACTTCCCACGTTTTTTTGCCTCTTAGTGTAATTTATGTACGATTCTAAAAGCGAAATTAAAAAAAAAATATAAGCAGACATGAAATATGAGAAAAACTAATGTAGATTCTAGAGCTAGAATATGTTAAATGTCTCGTATCTCGTATCTCTTTCTCTCCCTCTTTTAGTCTATTCTAATACAATTTGCGAATTACAAAGCACAAGCATTTGTTTGTAAAGTTTTTGAAAAGCTATTTTGCTTGTGGTTTTGTAATGAACAAACTATCATACAAATGACTACTACTCGATGAGTAGTAATGTCTCCTTGGCGATTGGTACTCTACTAGAGAATGAGGAACGGATGGGAGCCATTGATAAAGCTAGCTAGCAGCCGGTTGGGGGATTCTTGTTCCTGCTATCTCCCTTGCCAAGAAAAGAGATCATTCCATCACACAAATAATATTATAGACTCCCGAAAACAACAATAAAATGGACTGGGTGTTGATCTTTAGTCAGAAAGATGTTATAATTAACCCCATTTAAGATCAACAACACGGATAGACTACAACAAACTCAACCATGAAATTGATATTAGTATATTCTCTCCTAGATGTAATTGGAGAGCAAAAAAATGCCTCTTAACCCGCCCTACCTTTGATCTAGGCGGCCTATAGTTATTTGCCTAGATCCCACAAAGAAATTACCTCATTTCCTTCACATCAGTAAGAAAACATTAACTTATTAGAGATCCATATTAAAGTAATCAGTACTTTATTCAACTTGAATTCATAGAAATTAGCTTTTGTTTAATAAAAGGTCTTATTTTACGAATAATGTAACTAGTCATTAAAAAAATAATATTGGAAAAATTAATTGGATAAAATAAGGTAAATTATTCAATACACGTTAGTATGAAAAATATGAATGCCCGAACAAAAACTAGGTGTCATATTATCAATGATTTCTTTGTAGAGTATGCAGATGCAAAAAAAAAATTAGAATTGAGTATAAATAATATAATGTAACTTTACTTTGTAGCTAGATAATGTGGCTACGCATGTTGCAACCGATCAAGTACTGGCTTGTTATTGTTTTGGTTTTAAATTTAAGAGTAATTAATAAGTTGATAATAAACAAAGCGATACTAACTAAATATGCTTAATGCAATGTAAATACAAGTAAATGTATAACAAGACTCACCACTAAACATGTTGATAACGCAGCTGTTGATGAGGCCTCTTCAATTGCTGGAAACATTGTCGCTTAAAACTTAATTAAATACTCTTTTTCCTTTGATAATATCTAGAATTTGTCGGGATATATGGGTCTTTCCATATATCATTTGGCATAAAGTTACAACTAATTAAATAAATAAAAGTAAAGTTAAAGGTTTTTAATTAAATGATTAAAATGAAACTTCATTGCGCAATTATTTTTAGATATATTTAAGTTAAAGTATTATTCAAAAACATGAAAACGTTTCACTCGTTTTATCTTTGCATATTTGTGGTTAGAGTTTTTAATGGAATGGATTTTAATAAAAGTAATTAACTTGTACACCTTGAAATCTCATTTTAATATAGAAAAAATTGCAGTATATTTACGATTGATATTCTTTTTCTTTTTGTTTTCTCATTATACGATTTACACACTGAATTGGTATTGTAGGTAATGATGGTTTCAAGACTGAACTATGTTTATTTTTTTTGGTTTATAATGATGACATATATGTATGTACATCCCGAATTTGTAGAATATTTAGGTTTTTTTTTTTTGTTTTTTTTTTTTCTTTATATATTATTAAATATATATATGCTGGATAATCCTTATCTTTTTATAAATTTGCGGAGCTGATATAACTTTTTCCTTTTCTTTGAAAATAAGTGCATGTGCGTTTACCGCTAAATTTGTGTATCGATGGTAGGTAGGTATAGTTAGAGAATGCGTACTGCTCACGGCTCACTTATTTTAATTCTTGAATTTATATTTTATAAAGATCTTTGGGAGAATTTGTTAAAGTTTGATTTTGTTGCTGAGTTTTATTACTTAGAAAAAACACAAACAGCTAGATGGAATTTCAGCCACAGTGCGGGGGAATATGGTAAGCGCACTTTTACAATTTATATCTAGTGATATAATTTGTTAGGCTACCATCCAAAATTCATCTCCAGAGGATTGGAAAAAATAGTACTTAGCTTTGGAGAAGCTAACACTTCTCCAGACTTAAAAGGATGTTGTAGTTCCTCTATTTGCAGTCTAAAAATTATTTTTTAAGACTTTGTTTAACAAATGGAATAATTCGACTCTACATAAAATATTTCATGTATTTACCTTTATATTTTATACAGTTTTAGAATATTTCCATAAATCGACACTGCCCAAAATCTTTTTTCAGCTAGTAACAATTTAAAGAAATTTATGTTTTTATTGCTTACTAAGAAAAATGTTCTTTGGATGACTTTGATGTGGACAGCTCAAAAGTTGAATTAAAAAGAATTTATGTTATACATATTTGTTCTAAAGAAACCTGGTTTTACAGTTTCCTGTGAACAACTGAACGAATGTACCGATTATTTATATACGTTTATATACGTTAAATGGCCTTTTAATTATGCGTCAAATGCGGCGCAAAATTGCATTGTATGTGATTCAGTGTGGTTACTTCTACTGAGGCAACAATAAGAAAACCGCTAAGATTTTTGATTATTACTCAAGCTAAGCAACATTTCAGCAGATAACAATAAACAAATTTAACCCTATTAAAAATATATTTGAACGTAAATCTGCGTACAATTTTTAAAAAGATAACAATAAAAAATGTTTCAAACTTACTTTTACTTCGATAAATAACTAAAAAAAATATCTTGCGCTACAAACCGCGTAATATTGACCTATTGGTAACAATATTATGAGGAGGATTAAAAAAAATTTTTAAGGCTTAAGGTCTTTAGCGTGGTACGTACCTATTGTTTTACCTTCAGCATCTTCTAAAATGTAATAATTGTTGCCGACTCTTTCTTTAATTTTGGCCTTAATATAGGACGGTGCTAACTTTGCATTAAATTTTTTCTCAAAATTGCTTTGAGCAAAATTCTTTCGAAAAACAAATTGACCTACATTATAGGATATCGGGCGTGCTCTTAAATTATATTGACTCTTGTTAATGTCATAGGCTTTTTCTATATGAATTTGAAGATTTTGGCGAATAATTTGAAGATGGTCATCTCTATTTATGCTTAACGATGGTTCATCCAACATTTTAAATCTTCTAAGTAATTCATATGAACTTGCATGCGTAATCATTTTTTGGCCAAACATCGCGTGATATGGCGAGGTTTGTATAGCCTGATGCACAGCATTTCTTAACGAACAACTAATGTAGCTTAAATTTGCATCCCAGAGCGTTTGATCTTTCTTCAAATAGGCGCGTATTCCGGAAAGAATTGATCTATTGACTCTCTCTGAGGCGTTTGATTGTGGTGAGTATAAAGCTGTGTACGTGTGTTTTATGCCTAGTAAAGTAAGAAATGAATTAAATTCGTTGGCCTTAAATTGTGAGCCATTATCGCTAACCAAATCTTCCGGCACCCCATAAACGTGAAAAATGTGCTTCAATAGAAAATCCTGAATAACAGACGAAGTAAATTTTTTTAATGGACAAAGCCAGTGAAATTTTGTCAAATGGTCAAGAACAATTAGTATTCCAATATGTCCTTGTTTGCTGCGCGGGTAGGGTCCTAATATATCCACGTATAACCTTTGAAATGGTCTCAATATTATAGTGGGTTTTCCCATAATTGGCTTTGTAATAAAATTAGGTGCTTTAGTAGCCTTACAAGTTTCACAGGACTTTATATATTTTCGAACATCCCTTACTAAGCCGGGCCAGTAAAATTTTCGTCGAATTAACTCCAAAGTTTTTACCATACCTCCGTGAGATGCAACTGGAGAGTCATGGAACCTTTTAATAAGAGCATCTCTAAGCTTTTCAGGAATCCATAACTTCCATGCTTCAGAATCTTGCTCTTCATTTCCTGAGTAATGACAAATTCGGATATATACAAAACTATCGACAATTTTTAAATCTGGTAATTTTGAGGCATTATCTGTTATTCTTTGTTTTAACATTACGTAATCTTCATCATTAAAATGGTCTGAATCTAGATCTATTTCTTTTCCTACCAGTTCTATACTGGCTAGCTCTTCACCCGGAATTCGTGATAATGCATCCGGTACTATATTATCTTTCCCTTTTCGATGACTTACGGAAAATGTAAAACCTTGCAGTTTCCATACCCATCGGGCTAATCGTCCCGTTAGGTCTTGCTGCTTCATTAGCCAGATTATGGAGGAATGGTCAGTAATGACCTCAAATTCATGAAGTTCGAGATAGCACCGAAATTTTTTAATTGCTTCCAGTACGGCTAAACATTCGCGTTCCGTAACGCTATAGTTGCGTTGAGCGGTATTCAATTTCTTTGACATAAAAGCAATAGGTTTCTCCACACCATTGTCATCATGTTGTACAAGCACTGCGCCTATCGCATAGTCACTAGCATCACAATGTAAATAAAACTTTTTACTAAAATCGGGATTTGATAATATAGGAGCAGAAGTTAAGAGAGTTTTGACCTCCTCAAAGGACTTTTCTGCTTCAGCTGTCCAGCAAAATTTTCTTTTTGTTGACAAAACTTCAGTAATTGGAAAAACCACAGACGAGAAGTTGTGGATAAACCTGCGGTACCAACTAGCTAAACCAATAAATCCCCGAACCTGCTTAATATTTTTGGGGGTTGGCCAAGTTTTTATGGCCTCTACCTTTTCGGGATCAGTTTTTATACCACCGTTGCCTATAATATACCCAAGGTAGTTCACTTCAGTTACACAAAATTTTGACTTTGACACATTCAAAGTTAGATTAGCTCTTTTAAATTGTTCAGCAATTCGAACAAGAACAGATAGATGGGTGTTGAATTCGTCAGATACAATAACAAGGTCATCTAAATATCCAAACACGCAGTGACGCAAATCAGGCGGTATTAACTTGTCCATTAGGCGGCACATTGTAGCAGGAGCATTGCATAGACCGAATGGCATAACAACAAACTGATACAATGGTCTACCTGGCACGGTAAATGCAGTCAATGGTTTTGCTTCGTCATCAAGACCGATTTGCCAATAGGCATCTTTCAGGTCCAATTTCGATATAATATTTGCCTTAGGCAAACGTGAAAATATGCCTTCTATATTGGGTAAGGGATACGCGTCTTTGGTGGTTACCTCATTAACTTTTCTTGCATCAAGACATAGGCGAACTTTGTTAGGTTTTACGACAAGCCTCATTGGAGAACTCCATGGAGAACAAGAGGGCTCGATTACGCCTAATGCTAACATTCTGTCAATTTCGACCGACATTAGCTTTTCCACAGCTGGTGAAACCGGGTAAAACCGTTGTTTCACTGGATTGGATTTTCTAACTTCAATTTTATGCTTTATTAAGCTGGTGCGGCCTAGTCCCTGTTTTTCAAAGTTTGGGAATAACTCTATTATTGTAGCAAGTTGTTGACGTTGGATGGCATTCAAGGGGTATTCTAAAGATGATTTTGAATCTTTTGCTACATTAAAAAATATGGATTGTTTGTTAAATGTAATGGGATTGTAGTCAACAAGACTAAAGACGCCATGTTGCGGAGTTTCTTCGGCTGAAGTAAACACAATATTTCCAAAAATTTCAGGAGCTAAATTAAACGATTTCCAGAAATTCAATCCTAGTATTAAGTTCTGTGTAATAGTTGGTACAATTAAAATTTTAATTTTTCGAATGAGTTGTTGAAAGCTAACATCTACATTTAAATACCCTATTACTTTCTGAACACTACCATCTGCAGTTTTAACACAGGCTTTTGCTGGAACAAATTCTTTAAATTTAGCAAAGTTAAACGTCGCCAACGTCGAACCAATGCAGGAGATATTAGCACCTGTATCTAAAAGGCCTAATTCACTAAAGGATAAAAATTTAACAGCGGCATAATAACGTTTATCATTAGACTTTTCAAAGATAGAAGATAAAGTATATGAAGAAAAGATTTTGCGGTTTTTATAGTATTTGCGTAAACGCAACGTAGAACGTTTTGGTTGTCTAAAAGGTTTAAACGACAGAGAATTACATTCAAAAATTGAGTTACGTTTTTGAAGATAGTTTTGTAGCTTTATGTGATATGGCAAAATTGGATAAACGTTCTTATAAGAATTACTATTTTCAGGGGCAAATTGAGGAATATTTGAGTTTCGAAAAATTATTGTTTTCTTAATATTATCTGTAGCATTTGTTTCAGATTCGTTGCGTTGACGTTCAGCAAGATTTAGGGTCTGTTCCTGCCAAAATTTTGGGGAGTCCCGTTTTTTGATCCACTCAATTTTTTATTGATACATTTTTGACATTGTGGCTTGTAAATGTCTTTTTCACCACAGCCATAGCAAAATACTTTTCGGGTTTCAAGGCAATCATCCCAGTAGTGTCCTGGTTGATCACAGTTCCAGCACTTTAATGAATGATGAACAGCATCAACTACCAAACCTTGCGTAATATTTGAGTCATTAAAATCTAAATTTTCTTGCCCTTCAATTTCGGAAACGTGACGTCTGGTTGGAAAATTAGGGTTAATTTTTAAAGAAATAGTTTTACGAATATAATCTTCACCTAATAAATGTTCTCTCATCTGCACAAGTTTACGAAGATGGGCAATCGAATAAATTGGAACATATAAGAGTTCGTGTCTAATTTCGGGGCGAAGGTTTCGACTCAAAATCTCAATTAGATCAGATTCTGGAATAGGGGTATCCGGTTTCGTTGTATTCATATTTGAGTGCTACACAAAATTCGTTCCAATCAACTGCATCGACTTTCTTGTGAAAGCGCCAATACCAATCACGCGCTTTTCCCGCCAATATAATATGTAAATTTCTACATATATGTGTGAAGTCATTGTTAAAATTTTCACGGGTTAAACTACGAACCCGGTATAAAAACTCATCTACGCTTATGCCTTTAGAAGAACCGTCGAATTTAATGTTCCAGTTCTGTATTATAGAAGTAATCTTATCAGATCTAAAAGCAAAATTTTCATCAAATGATGAACCGATACGAGCACTGTTTCCAACATTACGGTTACGTTCTTCTTGTCTTAATGACGGTTGTGCATTAATGTGAAGTCTGTTATGCTGCGGATTCGGTTGAGCTGGAGAAGGGTTTTGGACTTGATTTGAGCTATGTTGGCTGGGCCTTTGTGTGCTTCCAGCTAACTCTAGATTTTGTAATAATCGAGAAACTGTATTTTCTATCATATCATTAATATGTGCATAATCTATGTTTTGAGCAATATTATAGGCATCAGATCTATGATTTTGTCGCGTACCATTACTCTGCGAAGAATTATTAACTGCGGTATTTGGTGGATGTCTAATTGGAGACAATAAAACAATATTAGAACTGGTCTCATTTGATGGCGTTTGAAAAAAATCTGAAACTAAATTTCTAGCATGGCTTCTGGTAACCTGTCTTGATTGTACATTTGAGGCAACACGAGGCCTACCTCTATTATTGGCTTTTGTTTTTGCTTTTCCAATAGGTGGAATGGAATTGTCTATTCTTCGAAGTTCTGACAAAGCACAAGGCCGTTTGCATGTAGGACATTCTGCTGATATGGACAAGTGAGTTTCTATGCAACTACGATGAAATGTGTGATTACATTCAGAAATAATTAGACATTCCTGTCCATCAGACAGTTTTTCCGCACATATGACACAATTCTGCTCATTGCAGTCAGCAGAGCAAGCATTATCAGGCTGTGCAATTTGTGTATGCTTAGGTGATCTTTCCATTATGACAACAACCTACGGTCTACCAAAATAAATCTAATAAAACACTGGTAAAAAAATAACTTGGTATGCCTGTAAGCTTAGTACGAAATGGGTTAACTCTAAACAATATGTGTTTTCTAAAATTATATTATACTTCTTTTTTGATAGCTAATATTTTTGTAGATTTTTATACAAACCAATATCTGTATAAATATCGTTTTAATTAGATATTTAACTCGATAATAAAATTTAATTTTTCAAAGCAAAATTTACAACTTCGTAAATCTTCCTAAATATATTTAATAAATATAACTATATTTTAAGGTTTTCCTACTATTGTGATGTGAATAGAAATGGGCAATAATTATTCATATCAATTTCCAAAAAAAATTTATGGTTGGTTAAAAAAACAAAACCGGTCTATAAAGTTTGCTAAACAGTTGTTAAATATTTTACATTCAATCAAAATGACATGCTTATTTCAATACTTTTAAACAAAACCGATATCGCTGGACAATAAATCGCACTCGCAAAGTTATTGTATATCCGAATAAATACCAGGATGTCACTACCTTAGCAAGAATGAAAAAAAATCAACAATTTCTTTAACGAAACTGCCACGAAGAATTTAATCCTTATATGAAATTTCCTATTAACATGAAAGAAACTGTAGATTATCTTTGGTCAATATATTCGAACTGTTAACTCCTCAAATAATCGAAAATCCTAAAGACTCTAAAATTTATTCATGAAACAAATTCCCTTTCACATAAAAACCAAAGCCTCATGAGTTACTGAACTAAACAATTATATATTTAAGCAAAATTTTTGAAAGGTTAGAGCGAAGAAAATTCCTAAGTAACGTTTCAGCCACTTAAAAAAAAATTTCTTGTGCCCCACGTTGGGCGCCAATTTATGTAATGAACAAACTATCATACAAATGACTACTACTCGATGAGTAGTAATGTCTCCTTGGCGATTGGTACTCTACTAGAGAATGAGGAACGGATGGGAGCCATTGATAAAGCTAGCTAGCAGCCGGTTGGGGGGATTCTTGTTCCTGCTATCTCCCTTGCCAAGAAAAGAGATCATTCCATCACACAAATAATATTATAGACTCCCGAAAACAACAATAAAATGGACTGGGTGTTGATCTTTAGTCAGAAAGATGTTATAATTAACCCCATTTAAGATCAACAACACGGATAGACTACAACAAACTCAACCATGAAATTGATATTAGTATATTCTCTCCTAGATGTAATTGGAGAGCAAAAAAATGCCTCTTAACCCGCCCTACCTTTGATCTAGGCGGCCTATAGTTATTTGCCTAGATCCCACAAAGAAATTACCTCATTTCCTTCACATCAGTAAGAAAACATTAACTTATTAGAGATCCATATTAAAGTAATCAGTACTTTATTCAACTTGAATTCATAGAAATTAGCTTTTGTTTAATAAAAGGTCTTATTTTACGAATAATGTAACTAGTCATTAAAAAAATAATATTGGAAAAATTAATTGGATAAAATAAGGTAAATTATTCAATACACGTTAGTATGAAAAATATGAATGCCCGAACAAAAACTAGGTGTCATATTATCAATGATTTCTTTGTAGAGTATGCAGATGCAAAAAAAAAATTAGAATTGAGTATAAATAATATAATGTAACTTTACTTTGTAGCTAGATAATGTGGCTACGCATGTTGCAACCGATCAAGTACTGGCTTGTTATTGTTTTGGTTTTAAATTTAAGAGTAATTAATAAGTTGATAATAAACAAAGCGATACTAACTAAATATGCTTAATGCAATGTAAATACAAGTAAATGTATAACAAGACTCACCACTAAACATGTTGATAACGCAGCTGTTGATGAGGCCTCTTCAATTGCTGGAAACATTGTCGCTTAAAACTTAATTAAATACTCTTTTTCCTTTGATAATATCTAGAATTTGTCGGGATATATGGGTCTTTCCATATATCATTTGGCATAAAGTTACAACTAATTAAATAAATAAAAGTAAAGTTAAAGGTTTTTAATTAAATGATTAAAATGAAACTTCATTGCGCAATTATTTTTAGATATATTTAAGTTAAAGTATTATTCAAAAACATGAAAACGTTTCACTCGTTTTATCTTTGCATATTTGTGGTTAGAGTTTTTAATGGAATGGATTTTAATAAAAGTAATTAACTTGTACACCTTGAAATCTCATTTTAATATAGAAAAAATTGCAGTATATTTACGATTGATATTCTTTTTCTTTTTGTTTTCTCATTATACGATTTACACACTGAATTGGTATTGTAGGTAATGATGGTTTCAAGACTGAACTATGTTTATTTTTTTTGGTTTATAATGATGACATATATGTATGTACATCCCGAATTTGTAGAATATTTAGGTTTTTTTTTTTTGTTTTTTTTTTTTTCTTTATATATTATTAAATATATATATGCTGGATAATCCTTATCTTTTTATAAATTTGCGGAGCTGATATAACTTTTTCCTTTTCTTTGAAAATAAGTGCATATGCGTTTACCGCTAAATTTGTGTATCGATGGTAGGTAGGTATAGTTAGAGAATGCGTACTGCTCACGGCTCACTTATTTTAATTCTTGAATTTATATTTTATAAAGATCTTTGGGAGAATTTGTTAAAGTTTGATTTTGTTGCTGAGTTTTATTACTTAGAAAAAACACAAACAGCTAGATGGAATTTCAGCCACAGTGCGGGGGAATATGGTAAGCGCACTTTTACAATTTATATCTAGTGATATAATTTGTTAGGCTACCATCCAAAATTCATCTCCAGAGGATTGGAAAAAATAGTACTTAGCTTTGGAGAAGCTAACACTTCTCCAGACTTAAAAGGATGTTGTAGTTCCTCTATTTGCAGTCTAAAAATTATTTTTTAAGACTTTGTTTAACAAATGGAATAATTCGACTCTACATAAAATATTTCATGTATTTACCTTTATATTTTATACAGTTTTAGAATATTTCCATAAATCGACACTGCCCAAAATCTTTTTTCAGCTAGTAACAATTTAAAGAAATTTATGTTTTTATTGCTTACTAAGAAAAATGTTCTTTGGATGACTTTGATGTGGACAGCTCAAAAGTTGAATTAAAAAGAATTTATGTTATACATATTTGTTCTAAAGAAACCTGGTTTTACAGTTTCCTGTGAACAACTGAACGAATGTACCGATTATTTATATACGTTTATATACGTTAAATGGCCTTTTAATTATGCGTCAAATGCGGCGCAAAATTGCATTGTATGTGATTCAGTGTGGTTACTTCTACTGAGGCAACAATAAGAAAACCGCTAAGATTTTTGATTATTACTCAAGCTAAGCAACATTTCAGCAGATAACAATAAACAAATTTAACCCTATTAAAAATATATTTGAACGTAAATCTGCGTACAATTTTTAAAAAGATAACAATAAAAAATGTTTCAAACTTACTTTTACTTCGATAAATAACTAAAAAAAATATCTTGCGCTACAGTTTTTAAATCGCAAATTGTATTTGCGAGTTTATGTATGAGTAGATGAGTTTTGGAACTGTTCAAACAAAAATGGTAAACATCTACTGATGAGTTGGTATAGCAATCAACGAAATGCATTTAGATATTGCTAACCCGCAACAAATAAATAAAATTTTTAAAAATATAAGAATCAATAATTTATACAAATAAATGTATGTTTTTATTTTATTAGAAGAGGGCTAACGAAGCACAACGGGTATAGCAAGTTGTATATATAAAAAAAAACAAACAGTAGCAGATACGTAGATACGTAAGAACGTAGACAAATTTTAATTCAAATTTAGGTTCATTCGTAACGTACGTAACGTTTTCTTTAATCCGTTAGTCCTAAGGAAACGGTTACTTATTTCTTCTACAAAAAAAAAAAAAAAAACAAAAATACGACTATGTATGTGTAATGTATCCCTGCTGCTAAATTTGTAACTAGTTACGTTTTGTGACAGCCTAGATGCTGATTTATTTGCATGTCTTCCTCTCTTTACGAAAGTTTGTAGTTTTAATGTTTGGTTTTTACAAAATTAACTCAAAATTAAATAGTTTAACTGGAAGAAAATAATATATAAAGAAATAGTATGCAACTATTAAGAACATAACATAACATTAACATAGTCCGAAACTGCTACAGAATGGAGTGGCATACACAAGTTAAGAACACAATTAATATGAAAGTATGTACCTACTTTAAAAAGTACTAATAGAAAAATATGCAAGTAAGCGCACAAGCTTACAAAAAATAAGTAATTCACATAGTACAGGGTGATCCTTATAGAGTGTCACAAGTTTGAGCAGCCATTTAACAGCTGATAGTTGCTTTTTGTTTAGTTTGCTTTGAAATTTCATTATGAATCGACTTATGCCAGAGCAACGCGTGCAAATTATTGAAAGTTTTAATCAAAATAACTGTGTTATTCGTAAAATTCATCGTGCAGCAGGCGCCGCAATTGATTTATTCAAAATGAAAAAATAATTTCACGTAATGGCCCAATTAGATGGCCACTAAGATCGTGTGATTTAACCCCACTAGATTATTTTCCTTGGGGTTATGTTAACTTACTTGTCTACGTCGATAAACCGTAAACAATTAAACACCTGGAAATCAACATTAGAAGAGTTATCGGTGAAATACGGCCGCAAATGCTGCGAAAAGTTGTTAAAAATTGGAGTTCCAAATTGCGCCTTCTACGCGCCAGCCGTGGCGGCCACACGGCAGAAATCATATTTAAACATTCATTTCATAAAATTTTCTTTCCATTGATTTCGTTTCATTGATATTAAAAATATATTTCCTTGTTTTATTATGATATAAACTTGTGTCACTCTATAACAAACACCATTTATGTAACTGTATATAAATGAATTAGTTGGGCTCCTCTGACAACCTTATTTTTAAAGTCGATAGTTGGATACATGAAAAAAGAACAGATAGGCAACTAGTCTGAAGTGAAAGGCAACTTGTATATTTCTTGCCAGACACTAAACAATTGATAGTTTATTCGTTATTTGAGAAATTAAGATTTCCACATACGAGTATGTTAGATATGTACATTAATCAATATCAAATTGAGTTTAATTGCTCAACTCTTAAGTCCCAAGGTATATATCGATGGCTTAATATAGAAGGGTCGTATATCAACTTTTAGCTACTTTACAGGAGAAGGAAAAAACTCAATAAAATCTGAAAAAATAATGAAATTTTTTTGGTTTTCTGAAGCATATTTTCATTAAAACAGCCAACAAATTCAATTCTGTTTTATTTTTTATTTGTTGTTTTTAATGAGTTAGGGCTTTTTTTAATTACTGTAAATCTGTTATTCGTCAACATAGGAAACTGAATTTTTTAAGGGAGGTGTGTTTGGGTATTGTCTACCGGAACATGTAAAAAAATAGATTTTCAAAAACAAAAACGACATACGACCTTTCTATATTAAGCCATCGATATTAATTACATTACTACGCCAAGCATCTAGAAACACAAAATGATTATCAGTTTTCCTGATACTGGTGACCAAATGTAGCGTACAATATAAAATACTCATGAACATATATTAAGCCTTACTTAAGAACGTTTTTAATCAGTCATAAGCAAGCATTGAGTATATTATTTATTTCAACCATTGTATGATTGATGAGACTGAATATTAAGTTATTCTGGTTTAAAACTTAAGCTACTACGGAGATTAAAAACTCTTAAATATAAGATTGATTTATTTTATTAGCAATAAAAATAACTTTTGTAATGAATTATGCCACATTTTGGGAGCAAATTATCTTTTATTATTATGAATGCGTTGGCGCTTTAAAATAATCCTGAAAGAATTGTATGCATCTCTAAAATCAATACCGAAGGAAGTCTAAAAATATCTCCCGTGTGTGAAGCGCTTTTGGCAAATACGAACAAAAGTATGAGAGGATTTCTTATTTAGAATAAAAGTTTATATAAAAAAACATTCTGGTTGAAATAAAAAGTTACAAGTATCTAATTTTTTTATAGTACCAGCTACTAAAACTATTTCATTGCAAAAAATTGGTTAAGTAATTGTAAAAAATTAAAAAAAAAATACAGCAATTGTACTCTATTCGAATTCTTCCTTCTAGAGCAGACTACACAAATAAATCAAATGTCAAAAATCAGATATGTCAAATTTTCTTGGTTAAAAATTCACGAACCATTAAAAATGGTTAAAACAAAAAATAAAAATAGTAAAATAGCATTTTATAAAAATAATGGTTGCGCAATTTTTGTGGTTAAGTTACAAATAAAATTGTAAAACATACCATTGATTATGGTTTCATTACAGTTACAATTGTTGGACATTTGTAGTTTCTCTTACAGAGTTCGAAAAAAATAGCTTGTCATGAATGCATTTTTGGGACACCTAGCAACGTTGCATAAAAGCTTGCAAAGGGTGTTTTTTATAGAGTGACACAAGTTTAAATCATAACAAAACAAGGAAAGATATTTTTAATATCAATGAAACGGGAAAGAAAATTTTATGAAATTAATATGATTTGTGCCATGTGACCGCCACGGCCGACGCGTAGAAGGCGCAATATGTAATACCAATTTTCAACAACTTTTTGCAGCATTTGCGGCCGTATTTCGCCGATAACTCTTCGAATGGTAATTTCCAGGTGTTCTATTGTTTGTGGTTCAGCGACGTAGACAAGTGACTTAACAAAACCCCAAAGAAAATAATCTAATGGGGTTAATTCACACGATCTTGGTGGCCAATTTATTAAGCCACTACAAGAAATTATTTTGTCATCAAAAGTTTTTTTGAGTAAATCAATTGTAACGCCCGCCGCACGATGAGTTTGACGGACGAATAAAACAATTATTTTGATTAAAAATTTCAACAATTTGCACGCGTTGTTCTGGTGTAAGTCGATTCATAATGAAATTTCAAAGCAAACTAAACAAAAAGTAACTATTAGCTGTTAAATTGGTGTTCAAATAAAGCAGTGATGCCAACTCAAAGTTGTGACACTCTATAAAAAGACCCTTTACATTTTACAAGGATTTCATTGAATGTAATATAAAGCAAACCTTTTCTCTTGTGAAAATTTTCATATTATTTATAAATAAAAATTCTTAACTTTTCTATTAATTTTCCTCTTCATTTTCCTTTGTTTTAATGGATGTGTGTAAGAGTATAAAGAAATTTAATCTTTGAATAATCTTTACTTGCTGAACAGATCTTAATAATGAAAGCAATTTTCTATTTCACTGATACCAATTTAAGCAAACTTCTTGCATGATATCCAGTATCTTGTATAATATTAAATGCAATTTATGAGCTCAAATCCTTTCAAATTCTATTGTGCAACAAAAACTCAAAAGGATTAAAAAGTTTTTGGCTTTTAATGCTGCCAAAAACAATAAACAACCGAAAAAGTTGTTACGAAAAGTACAAAAATGAAAAAGCTTAACAGAAGCCGCAAAATGATTGCACATTCAGGCATTTCATTTGGTTGCAAATGCCAAAAGTAAAATGGAGAGGGGTTTTCTTTTATATAGAAAAAAGGCTTGTTGATATTGAAAACGATATTTTTCTCTTGTCAGATAAAGAAGGAAGTATTAAAAAAAAAAATATTAGCAAATAAATAGAAATCTTTAATACATTCAGTGTAAGGGTGCGTACAGAGTTGCCGCTTGTTACCGAGCCGAGCTGGCTGACGCTTATTGCGAGAACTTGTTCATGCGAGAAACAAGTTTGAGTGTGTATAGTCGATGCGAAATCGGCGATGTATTTTATCTATTATTTGTGTTTTATGTATGAATTTCTTCAATTATTCTTGAAATTTTTATTACATTTTTTTTTATAATGGTTATAATTTTATTTAATGTTTATTATTTATTTGAATTTTTATTTTTTTGTTTCATTTTATTTTATTTTTTAATTTTTATTTTATTTTTAATTTTTATTATTTTTTTAATTTTTTGATTGCATGTTTTATTTACTTTTTCTTAAATTTTTGTTTTTAATTTTTTTTTATGCTTTCCAAACAAGTTGAAATCATAACAAAATAACATAAATAATGTTTTCTGGCATTCAATCAGCTTTGCGCTCTGACCAGTTCGGCGCCCACTATGACCTGTTCGCGCTTGTTTGTACTAATTTGTACCAGTTTTCTCGCATTGGTTCTCGCAATAAGCGTCAGCCAGCTCGGCACCCTGTGAGTGCTACATTGCATTCATTATCAATTCCCGATCAAGGACAAGAGGATTACAATAGTTTGAGTCTTCGGAAATTCAATTGATTAATTTAGAACCTGTTGTGTTGTAGATGGCATCACTATTGTTAGCAATTTTCGTATATTTAAAACATTTATAAAATCTCTAAATTATAAGATAAATTAAAAAGATAAGAGTAAGAGCAAATATATATGCATATGTATATGTAGGTGTATATTATACGTATTTATATGAGATCGCAATTTTCAAAAGTATAAATTATATTTCTTTATGCAAATTTGATGCTTTGAGGACTTTATGGGTCGATTATCTATGGTTGGCAGACGAACTTCATTCGAGTTTCAAACCTAGAATTTTTAAAACGACAAATGTGTACGTGTACGTGCATGTTGACGCAGAAACAGGAGCTCCTGAAGAGCACAGTACGAGTAGTTCTTCATGCCCTTATTATGTAAATTAAAAAAATTTTGCTTTTTACGGGTTGCTCTGAAAAGTAGTTTAAAGTTATCGGCACAATAGTAAAATTAAATTTCCTAAAGACATTATGGAGCTCAATTAGTTGTATGATGTGAAGCAAGTAACTACAGAATGGCAAAGTATGGCTAAAATAATAATTTCTGCGAACTATTATCTTTGTTTTAGACATACGAACTTTCCTATATTAGAGACAACTTTCTACTGTATCAATTTGATTTAGTACCGAATGTATACGGTTTTTATTAAAACCTCCTTCGAAGACCAACGACGCAATGGTGTCATCTTGATGTAGTGAAACGGTATTAGCAATTTAAAATGTTATTTGTCTGAAATCGAAAAAAAGTTTTTCAAAAATAATTCAAAGTATTTTTTTTTTGTTAATCAAAAAGCCCTTTAAATTTTTCATATTTTCAAATAATTCATTGGCAACACTATAATGTTGAATATATGGTGAAAAAAATTAAAATAAAAAAGTCCAGCTAACATTAAATTAGTAGTGAGAAGTCTCGTATTCTATTTGCATTCGCAATGTTTATAAATTGGATATGCAATCAAGAAGTAGTAAAAGCATTTGCACATGACAAACGGAGGAGGTTTAGTGTCTTCGGCCGTGTATGTTCAAATCTAAAGGATGTTTAAATATTAAATTTTTCATTTGTTGCTTGATATGGTAACAACTTCTTTCTAATATTTCTCTGATTATTAAATTTACTCACCTTAGCCTGTATAAATATAAAAAAATTTTGAGATATTCTGTTTTTCGTATTGCAACTTTTTTCCCGCATTTCGTAACACACTTCTTTGGATTATTTTTAGTAAATATTTTTGTATGTATTTTATTTTTAGTTTTATGTTTTCAATGAATATCTATTATTTGTGGGGCAAATAAACTCATGTATCAACAGATACAATATAAAGTTTATATACTCCTAAATAGAAAAGATATGGAATTTACATACAATTGCACATAAGAGTACACACTAATAATCTCTTTGTTTTTTAAAACCTCAAAAGAGGATTAAAATATTTAGACTTTAAATGTATTAAGTATTTCTGCCACAAAACATTGCAGAACTACTTTCCTACTTCTTTTAATACTGTAAAGTAATTCTTTTGATATAAAAACTAGTCCTTACAGTTCTATACTAAGTCCTTTTAAATTAATTTCGATACAATTTCGACAATTTGCAATCACATGTGCTTTAAAAGTAAAATGAAACAAAAAAAAAAAAAAAAAACAAGAAAATAAAATAAAGAATTCATATGTGTGGTGTTGTGTATCCTTTACAAAAGAAACCCCAAACATGATTCATGGATCATTGGCTTCTTACAATAAACATAAATATGAAGAAAATTATGTGTTTTAAGATAGATTTTGGTTGTTTTGTGTTGTTTCCTTTTAACAAGCCGTTTTCAATATTGGCTAATAAAATGTTAATAAAATTTTGTTGAATAACGAACAACTACAAAAATAAGTATGGGTAAGAATTCATCCATTCAAGTGTTTAATAACAAAAACACCTTTTAGAAACTTTCAACTTATTATATTGACAGTAAATGGCAATTGTAAGGAATCAACAAATAAATTTCAAGGGTAGTGAGGCAAATTGTCATTGTCACACACAGCACTGCATACTATAGATATTCACCCCCTCATCGTTTAGGATTTTACCCCCCACAAACACTTATTTACTCTGATTGTTGGCTGCTATTTCCCTCACAGTATGTGTGTGTGTGTGTGTAGCACTTGTGCAAATGATTTTTTTTTTACTTCTTCTGTACTTGAAGATATTTGAAATAATAAAAATAGGAAAAATCTATAAATTGTACGATTTTTCTTTAAAAGGCTTTGTGAGAATGTCCTGCGTGGGGAGAGCAATTATTGTTCTGTTTATTACAAAACTTTGCTATTTTCTTTTATATTTGATGTTTGTCTTGAAATATTGCTCATTTGTTGACTTTTCAAACGGGATTTATATTTTTTTAAGCATCAATTATAGTCCCATTATTTGAGGTCTCCAAAATAGATTTCTGTTGTTCGGAAGACCTTTACACTCAACTCGACTATTCTTCTGCCTATCCATTTCTTTTATTTTGAAAACAGGAATAATTAATTCATAAGAGTATATGTAAAATACGACGTATGTGGCAGCGATTACCATTTCAAATGGCGTAACGGACAATGCAGCGTTTAGTTTGACTTCCTCACTTAAAAGTGTAGCCCATATTGTAGTTTCAGTAAAAGAAAAAGATACATATATTTTTAATATTCAATGAATTCAGTTCACATTATTTATGAGAAAAAAAAATTTATATTTTACTTATGTATCACCGTTTTGAAGTGTCTGGATAGATTAAAACAAATAATTTGTTATTAAAGACATGTTTGATAGGCTTCCAGATAACGTGTTTATTTTTCAAGTTTATTGTCGATTTCTAATTTCGACATGAAAATTAAATCTTTTTTGCAGAATGAGAAACTAATATTATATTAGTCTCAAAATTATTGAAAATTTCAATTTACTAAGAGTTTTTATTTTGAAAACATTAGTATACTCTATAAGACTAGCAGAACGTATCAGTTTACCGATTTCACGGCCGCTACACCTCTCATCAGCGTTCGTTCGTCCATTTTAACAAAGTGGATTCTAATTGGGAAAGTGTATCAACTTTTTAACCAAATTTTCAACAGAAATAGAATACGAGAATTTTTGTAATATGTTTTTATTCAATTTTTACATGTTGAAACAATTTTTCGTTTGTCTGAAATTCCCAGTAAAGGATAAGCAGGAAATAATTTTTTTCCACGTCTAGAAAAACATTTTCGCTACTAAAAATTATTTAATATCGTGACAAAGTTTCATACATGAGTTAAATGAAAGACTTTAGTATCCAGCAATTATCATACAATTTTTTTATATTCAAATAAATTCGAATTCGGTTAAGCGAAATTGTAAAATTACTAGTACTGTGTTCCACTTATGCGATATTTTCGATAAAAAGGAGTTTGGATAAGTGAAAAACGTTTCAGTTAAACAAACTCAGTTCAAAATTGCTCTGTAAAACGAAAATATAGCATTAGAAGAAAAACATTTGTGATTTGTTTTCAATTTCAGATTCATTTTAAAAATTATATATTAGCTTGCAACAACATTTGAAAATAATAAATAGTGAATTATATTTCATTGAATTAAGCCGTCACTAAAATATTTTTCGTCACCAATAAATTAATAATTTTTTATTATAGGCGGTGTTTGTTTTATATAAAATAGCTTTTTTCTAACGAAAATATAAACGGGTTTCTTTTAAGCAAACGTAATTGCTGTGAAATAGATCAAAAATAATAAATAATAATTTTTATTTTCAATTAAGCGATTTTTTCTATTAAACAGCGTGCTCTTATCCAAATTCGACTGTGTATAATTTTTCTTCATGTTTGATTCAACTTGATAATTCTTGTTTAGTTAAAGTTTGGCTGGTAGGAGAAGTGTGGATCCTTATTCCGCTTTAAATCCGATCCATTGTGATTAAAGATTACTCATGTGTCTTAGTGATGTTAAAAATACTCGTAATCGTATTTCAAGATATTCGTTCGTATTCATATTCGCAAATTTAAGCGAATATTTCTCGAATATTTTGCACAAACTTTCCCAAAGAAATAATACATCAAGTTTAAAAAATAGGAAAGAGTAGATAAATTGGTGAAAATGTAGAAGTCTTAACTCTTTTTTACAACTCTGAGTTGTGTTGTTTTTTTAGAGTATTGTTGCTGCGCCTCTGGTGTTAAGTAGATGTATTAACTTTCTTAAGCTGCATGAGCAGCCATTTTATTATGAATTGTTTTACATTGCCGATGGTTTTACTGACCAACAGAAGAAGGCCATGTTTTCGTACTCGTACATTAGCTTGAAACAGTATCAATCGTTGTCGGAACTGAGTGTAGTGGCCAGTTCTATGCGTCCATAAAACAATTAATAAAAGGCGA
Organism: Lypha dubia; assembly: GCA_947311025.1. Taxonomy (NCBI): domain Eukaryota; kingdom Metazoa; phylum Arthropoda; class Insecta; order Diptera; family Tachinidae; genus Lypha; species Lypha dubia. The sequence goes on from OX371264.1 coordinate 58,419,170, forward strand.
CACTAATGAACATTCAATCGAACCCAGGCCCTAAGTCATAGTTTGCTTAGTAGTCAACGCGCTAAATATTTCAGACGATCTCAACTTCTAAGAGTCATAATAACCGTCTAAAGCTTAGATCCCACTATCGGCACAATGTACCGATTTTCGTCGGCTCACTGCAATAAAGTCATAAGTACTAAACCAAAATTGCATTATTTCTCAATTAATTCTTGAAGAAGTCTATATGGCTTTATTACTAATGCAGTGTGGTCCAATTATGGTTTATATTTAAATTAGTTGACAAATAATGCAAATTTAGCTTATTACTTATAACTTTATTTCAGTGAGTCGACGAAAATTGGTACATTGTGCCGATAGTGGGATCTAAGCTTTAGACGGTTATTATGACTCTTAGAATTTGAGATCTTCTAAAGTAAATTTTGGATAGTGATCAATCGGCAACTGAACTGATACTTCATTTACTTCCTGCTACTGTAGTAGCAATACTGTATATAAACTTTGTATACGAACATTTTGGAAGTCAGCCGGTATGCAGTTTGTGCTGAAATGTAAGCTCTTTGGTAATTGTAACTACTAGGGATGACAGGCAAGAATAGGTTTTAAGAAACACGGTATTCGGTATACAGAAATAAAATTACAAAATTCCGAAACCTCATCTTGGGATTTTCATAATTTCTTAATGCCGATAATATAATTAAGGAATATATATTTTCAAATCGAAAACTTTGATTTCTTATTTAAGAACTTCTTTTTCACTTTTAATTTAAATGAAGACCGCAATTTGTGAGTTTGATATTTCTGTGTCGAGTTTAAGATCTTGCACATGGTGGTCAGGACAAAAAGTGTCAGCACATGTCTGACTATTGTCGTAAATTCTATTAATGCAGTAAACTGCAGCCTGTTGTTCTTTTTCGAATAAACATTATTTACTACGGAATTTAAGAACAAATTTGTTTAAATGATGACATTAAGACAATTAACCAAACCCTTGTGTCAAATAAAAGAAAATCCCGTGGGACTTCACTTTTATTATTTCAAATTAGAACACAAGTCTCATAAAAAAAAACAGGATGCACTTAGCCTTTGAATTTGCAAAAAAAAAAAACCGATATTAGTTGCTTAGCGCCAAAAAATCTACTACAATTTTGATTAGAAGACTTTGTGGATGATAAGAGCACTTGCCAACGCGCCTGTCTGCTCACAACATTTATGTCAAACGAACCACATTTTCTTTGATTATTTTGATTTTCAACATTCATTTGTTTACATTGAAACTATGAATGAAATGAAAATTCCACCACTTGTTTAAGTGGAAAAGCGAAAACAACACTTACCACACCAACTTCTATGTGCATCACATTCAACCAACGTGACCGTGTGTATGTGCGTCCGTTTTCCATGCATAGAGTTTTTCTACTCACAGACTACATGTGTCCTTTGGGACTGTTGTCAAACATCGTCAACAAAGCTTTTGCCGCATCCTTCTGATGTTCGTTGATTTTCCAAATCAGTTGCGGTTTGAACGTAAAACATTGCGTTACGTATTGTGCGGAAATTTTGTTTTTTCTTCTATCAATTTGCCGATTTTTTCCTTAAATTATTCTATTTAATTGAATTGCTTATCCGCAAATTGCTTTTAGAGAATTAAGTCGTCATAATATTTTCCAAGTATTGTGTTTATTCATAATGTTCAATAATTACAGTACATTTCTTAAGCGTTTTATTTGATTTGCAGAAAACCAAATTTTTTATAAAAGTGCTTTTCAAACATTTATCCAACACGCTTAATTATTTGTGAGTGTCCTTTTTCATATCCTTAGTGCACGTGCTCGTGTACGATTGTGTCAATGTGTGTGATTTGCATTTAATAAAAGTGATGCAAACATTATCGTAAAACATAATAATTACAATCACAACAAAGACCATTAAAAATATTTATTTGAATTGGAGGTGAATGAAATAAGAAAAAATTATAAAAAAAAGTTTTGTACAAATTTTTTTTTATTGAATTTAAGAACTTAAATTTGGATTACAACAAGTTTCAAATAATTTTGGTAAGCATTCGTTCCAACTGCTAATGTATTTGTGCGTGTGTATGTTTGTTCAATTTTTTAAAGTGAAATTAGATTAGATTAAATGTAGCATGATTTAAGGGATATTTGTTATGTTTATTTATAAAAGAAGAAGAGCGTAAATGCTGCATAATTTTGATGTTGCAATAATAAAAGGTTTTCCAATAGGGATGATATGATTTTAAAGTGACATTTCGGCCATTTGTAATATGTCATGATCTGTCATTTGTTTTTCATTGTCTTCAGCAGTGTTTACAATTTCATCATGGAGAGATAAACGCAAGAACAGTTTTTACAAATTATTCAGTTTTATTATCAAAATAATCGTTCTCCAATTGCAACTTTTCGTGCGCTTTTGCCATTTTATGTTCGTAATGATCTTCTAAGTGTGCTCGCTATTCGTCGAATTATTGAAAATTTTGAGCTTAAATTTTCATTACATAATGTTCAAGTGCCAATAAGACAAAGAACCGCTCAAAGTAATGCAAATATTGCTGCCGTTCAGGAAAGTATTGCTGAAGACCGCAATTTGTCGATCCCAAGACGTTCTCAACAATTGGGACAGTCTCAAACCACAACTTGGCGGATTTTGAGACAGGATTTGGGTTTGCATCCGTATAAAATTGTTCTCACTCAAGAACTGAAGCCACTGGACCACCGAACGTGCCACACAACAAATGCAACAATTTAATTATTGCGAGAAAAGTTTGGAGATTCGATTATTTCAAGAAATTGTTATATTGAATGGCTTCCAAGAAGTTGTGATTTAACACCATTCGACTATTTCTTGTGGGGTTATTTGAAGTCGTTCGTCTTTCGAAATAAACCAGACCCTCTTCAAGCTTTACAGGTCAATATTGAACGTGCCATTCATGACATACGACTTGATTTAGTGGAAAGAGTGATCGAATACGTTCCTGCAGAAGAAGTTGTGGAGGCCTTTTGAATGACATTTTCATATCACTCTTATTGGAAAGCCTTTTACTAGTGACACATTTTTAATAAAATTCTTTACGCAATTTTTTTTATTTAATAACTGCTACATAAAGAAATCTTTGGTAGAAAAAGACATTCACCCCTATCGTGAATAAGAAGAGAAATTTTTGTTCACGTGAAATTTTAATTCCACTCGAAGGGAAAAATGGTATCGTGAATCTCCCGTGAAAAATTATTCCCGCTATCAGTTGTTAGTGAATGTAAAAAAGGGAAGAAGATTAAAAAAATAAAAAATCATACAACTTTTTGTTCTAAAATATACACGGACATATTTGTTTTAAAGAAAACTTAAAAAACCAAAGCTAAATATTCAGTGTTGGAGCTTTAGTTTGGTTGCTCCGTTTGTTTATTGCATTCTAACTTTTATGTGGTAAAATATTTCGGCTACTTTTTGGAAATCCAACAAAACGAAAAAATGCCAACAAATTAAAGTTTCACAAATCTGCAGGCAACCGACCTCTTTTTTTTGCATTTTGTTGAGGAATACATCAGTTTGTGCCTTATATCAGAACTTTTCATTAAAATAAACTTTTTAAGCTTTAATATTCGAATTATAAGAAGAAATACATATAATTTCTGTTCTATTCCCCATCAAAAATAAAGTGAAAATATCAATGTGAGAAGTGAAAAAATTCTGAGGGAAATATTTATTCACGATAAGGGGAATTTTTTTCAGTGAACATTTTTCACGTTGTTATTTTGGACTGAATAAAATTTGTTAATGCGAGTTGTTCACGATTGCAAATACGTGAAAAGTGAAAACATTTCACGTGGAAAATTATTCACGATAGGGGTGATTGTTTGGGTATAAAATATTTGGACTTGTAAGGCAAAATTCCTCAGCCGAAGCCAACTCCGATTAGAAATTTGCACAACTAAAAAAAAATAAATTTAAACATTGCAAAGATCCACAAAAGTTTTACTGTAACTCGGGTCACGTACACAGAATAAAGTTAAAAATAGTTCTAATTATTAAATCAATTGAAATAGATTTGGTTTTGGCGATTAAAAGATTAATTTCGATGAAATAAATAATCACAAAAAAATGTGTGTAAAATTATACAAAGTGAATTAAAAGTGAATTAAGGAAATAATTTATTATTTAAAATATTGTCTCAATTCAATTTAAAAATAAAAAATTTTTATATGTTGTTTTCGAAGCATCTCAATGGCGCTTATGCCAAGTCATCAGTAGACATCATTCACATTTTGTAAACGTATGTATGTAAGAGATTTTGTAACTTTCAAAATCTGCTTCAAGTCTTCTGATTATTTTAAAATATGTATGTATATTAAAATATTAAGTAATTCAATTTCTTTTTTTGGTAAAAAAAATAGCACGATATCCCATAAAGTGTAGTATTTTTTTTCTTTTTTTTGAAAAACAAACGCAACCTGCAAAGCGATTAGCTTTTCTGCAAACAACATCTATAGTCTTTTGCCGCAGTCGAATCCACAACCTAGTCCTGAGGCTACCATTGCCACCTATCAGCAACAGCGGCACCCTAATTAAAATCGTTGTATGTTATTTTTTTAAATTTTCTTCAAAAACGCTTCATAATTATTCGAGGAAAACTAATATCCAGTGTATAGTTGTTTAGTAGATAAAGATGGAAAATTTTTCAATAAAATATTATCATCTGGCTTGCATTTTATTTGAAAAATAGTATAATTTAAGTATAATTTAAGTAGTGTTTTTGAAGTTCGGTGGTTCCTACCATTCCACCTGTTCACCTCAACTTTGAAGATTTAAGTTAATAAATAATTTAGAAAAATTTCTTATTTGAAAAAATAATTTATTTGTTATAGAATATGTAATCGATATGCTTCAATTCTTTGGTTGCTAAATTCCAACTCATCAGTAAATTTTTACCACCTTGCTTGAAATGTTTTCAAACTCCTTTAGCTAACCGATAAAAAGGGACAACAAAAAATCCTGAATACTTACTTGAATAAAAATCGCAATGGATCCAATCCAATTGGGTCTCCGAGTGGATGTGTATTTCACACTACCCTTCCTAACCTACTTGAATAAAATGTTATATACACATTTTAGAAAATGTTTGTCAATTAAAAAAACTTATACATAAAGTTTTTACTGCTATTTCAGTTACTTGGAGAGTAACGTGCATATAAAGCACAGCTTTACAGTTAAAAAAACTCATTTCGGAAATACGATTTTTTTCAAATCGATCGATTTAGTCAGCCATCAACGTCACTTTTGTAAAATCGAGCCAGTGCAAAACACATCCGTTTTTTTTTTAAAGGCAACTCACTCGACAGTTAAAAATACATTGTTTGTGTTCAGTTTCTCAATGTGATATACAACTTTTTTTTTTAATTTTTTTTTTATTTTCATATAAAATTTAGTACTTCTCCGGCGGATTAAAATAACATTTTTTTTTGCCTAGACGCCGATTCAAATTTCTTATCAGCTTGTTGCTCTGCTACATCTAATTTGACATTTATGAAACAAAAATACACGTCTACAGCCGGCAGGACAGTTCTAGCTCTTTTTATTACACTATAGTTCGCCACCCGATTCTATAAATTTTTTTTTCAAAAAAGTTTGAATATTAAAAGTTCTTAGTTTCTTAAAATTTCGTTACATTACTGGCTGCTTATCGGTTTCAAGTAACAATCAATTGTCATATTTATTTCTTAAATAATTAAAGCAGAAAATTTAATTTCAAGTTGCTTAGCAAATGTTTTAGAAAGATTCCGTCTGAGTTGAAAAATAATTTAGTTGGAATATTTAAAAAATTTTGAATTTCTTTAAAAGGGTTGTTCTGCACTCTACTTTTATTGATTTCTCTGTTAGAACACATTTCTTTGTGATTGCATAAATATAATATATTTACACGATCGATCACGATTTGCAATGGTCTCTAGGTATTCGACCTATTTTGCAGCAAATTTTGTATTATGTTCCTTAGATGAAAAGTGAAATATATAGCGGCAATAATCATTAATCTGAACATTTATGATAGTTTGCGATTATATTTTTTTCTTTGCGTGTACTGTATCGAAAAATGGGCACGTGAAAAAAGAAAAATGTCAAATTCAGGACGATACCAATTCACATGAGATCCAAGAGCGTTCAATGCGTGTGTATGCGAATAAGCTACAAATCACAGCGGTCCTCAAAGCCAACAAAATCCATACCATCGGTCAAATTCAGTCTGGACTGAATTGAAAATTGGACTTTTCGATTACTTTGCAATAACAACTATTGAACTTTATTTTGTAAAAAAAAATTTTTTATTTTTATTTGTGTATTAAAATTTTTAAATATATTATGATGTTTGAATTCAAAAGTCAAATTGAGCTAAAATATCATACTTTTTATTTGGTACCAAAAAAAGTGAGCGCTCACTCAACACGCAATCTCATGGCTCAGTAATCAAAGCGTTCTGCTGATTGTTGAGCAACAGTTGTGTAGCAAAGTGTGTGTGATGAACACACCCATTAAGTATACGCAGTGAGGAACCTGAGTACATAATTTTAAAATTTTAACATTTTCATCAGGGTTTTTTAGATTTAATCAATCTAAAATGTTTTTTAAATGATTTTCTGCCCATATTAAGTTCTTGCAAGTTCTGGTTGTTTTTGAAACAAAGATTTCGTATAATATTGTCTAAAGTTAAGACATTGATGCAAAATAGTTAAATTCGATAGAGTGCAGTGCCAATAAATATAATAAATCCGATAAAAGAAATTTTTCGACTAAAATGAGATTAAAATAAAAATACAATTCTAATTTATTACTTCACTGCTTCATTCAATCTTCTTGTTTGATTTATTTTAAAAATAAGGTGATTCCACCCTACTCTATATATTAAATTCATCCTACCGTTCTCATTAAAGTCCAGTTTTCCACACACTATAGGTTTTATTAGTAAAATAAATCGCAATGTAGTTTCCTCAGCAATTGTTCTTTCCTTTTCCCCATAACATACGAGTAGAAACAAATAAAATTGTAAATGGTTATTAAAGATAAGATTATAAACTGCACTTTCCCAAAATATATAATATGTAATAAAAATTGTGTAATTTTGAGTAAAATATATTTAGCATTTGCCCAAAATGATTTTTATAAAATGTAGAAAATATTCAAATTCATAAAGCCGGAGAAATAATATGATGAGTGACACTATGAATATTAATTTTCTAATTTAACCAGAAAAAATAATGCTTCCTGTTTCTAGTCTTTATATCCGACGACAGCAAAATTTTATGTAATAAATTATTAAATTTAATTAAATGACAACGACAATGACACACAATATTACAGCTACGAACTTCCAAGACACACACACACATTTGTAAAAACCTACACAATGCAAAGTTAACAATCATATTTGGCAGTTTGTTTTTATGTGCGGTTACTGTAACATACATACATACATAAATAAGTATACGAATACTTTAACCATCACACGGTTAAGGAAGAAGTTCACAAAGGATAATATTAAGCTAATAACTAAAAATCTCTGCAAAAAAAAAGTGATAGAAAAATATGAATGTCAGCTTCATTAAACTGGAATAAAAGAAGAAGTATAAGCGTGTAAATATGCATCCATTGTTCCGCACGACACACAAACTTGGAAATATGAATATACTCGACACATCCGCATACAGACATACATACACACATACATATATCACAGTTAATAAATGAATCAGTGCTTGGGGTGAGTGTAAAAGTTTTTGTGTGTTGAGATAATTAGGAATTTAATTATTTATAGCAACAGCATACATTCACAAACATGCATAAATCCATACATACATACCAACAAATATTTGTGCTCTCGGAAATACATGCACACATGAACACATGCATTCCAAAATGTTCGTATGTGAAACAATGGCAAATACAATTAAGATGATGAAAATTCAAATAAATCAACATGAGCTTGATGTTACAAAGAATCTTTTGTTGCTTGCAAGACTCTTCTTAAAATTTTAAAGACAATTAGAAAATATTTTCTTATATTTTAGAGATTGCTTCTTCCAGAGTTCGAGTTTGTAGACGCGTATGTTTTTAAGATTATTGTCATAAAGAATAAGTATTTAATGTTGTTAAAAAGTGTTTATGATGTGTCAAAAACTTTTTGACATATTTAGATTAAGTTAAATTTAAATAAATTTTTAAATTATTATATATATTTTTTTTTTCAAATAAACATTCATTAATGCGTAATAATTAACATGAATTTACTTCAACTCCTGAAAATATGCTTTACTTTTACTTTATTTAAACGTCAATATTATTTCGCATATTTATTTACATATATATGTATGTATGTGTATGTATTAAAAATATGTACATAGCTTGGTTTTTATTTAAATTTATAATTTTATTTTTTCAAAAGCTGATGTGACCATATTTTTTTTTATACAGATAGTATTAGTTATTTTTAATCAAAGAAATTTTTATTTAACCAGTTTTCAACAGAAATAGAATATGAGAATTAATTTTTAATTAAATTTTTATTCTACAATGAAACAATGCTGGTTAGTTCCAAACATTAATGAGGGAATTTCGTACTAACCAGCACTGTTTCATTGTAGAATAAAAATTGAATTAAAAATTAATTCTCATATTCTATTTCTATTGAAAACTGGTTAAATAGTTGATATTCTTCTCAATTAGTATCCACTTTACGAAATTTGTATAGATGGACAATTGAACGCTGATGAGAGGTGTAGGTGTACGTTCTGCTAAAAACTGATTGGATATAAATAATAATATTTTCCAACACAAAAAAAGTCTTTAATTTTGAATTTTCATTAATTCAATAAAACTGAACTTGAGCCTGATAATATTACTTTTCATATGTAAATCCATATAAGTTCAAATAATAATTACGTTTATTCGTAATAATAATAATATAAAAATACTTTTGAATTTCCTTAACAATAAGTGTTTTTTTTTTATTAATAATCATATCACTCTTATATTATTATAACATCGCTTGAGAGCGGCTGGATTTTGTCTGGTTTATATTTTGTTTGGTTTGAAATTGGCAGGTGATAGTTTGTATTAAAATAATTAAAAAAAATTTTGCGTGGGAAAGGGTGTCCCCCATCTCATATCTGGAGAGCTGTTACAGTTCTTTTAAAATAATTTACGTAATGAGGTGGAACTGGTGTGTTAGGAGCAAGGCCACCCTCTAAAATAATAATATGCGTACCCAAGCAGAAAATATGCTTTTGGCATGAGGGGGAATAACATTTTTTTGGTAGGTTTGAAATTTTCAGGAGAAAGTGGGCATATTATAATATTTTCATTTTTAACACATCAATATAAAATAGATACTTACAACCAGAAATAATATTGGTTTGAAAACGGTTGTGTTGACTATATTTCGCATACGATTATTAATATTCTATGAACACAAAATATAATCCATGCTCATAATCATAATACCACAATTGTACCGATCATACGATTGTGATAATTTTAAATTGATTAAAGTAAAATTAGTTCTTATTAGAAAGTTTGTCGATCTTAAAATATGTACTAACGTGGCTCCCAATTTAGAATTTTTAAAAGTTTTGAAATATGTCTGTTTTTGAAATGTTGCACCCTTCCGCTGTGTAGATCCAACAAGAAGACATAATTTTTTATTTATTTATTTATTTATTGAATCCCTTGCATAACAAGACTTAATCTTATAATTACAATGCAGGGTTGTTTTGTGTACAATACTCGTAAGTTCGCCAACATAATTAAATTTAAGATAAAAAAGAAATTTATATAAATAATTTCAAATTAAAATTTGAAAATAAAAATCTTTAGGGGAATAAATTGTAAATCGTTACATCTTGGAACTAATAAAGTTTGCACCAAATATTCAACATTATCTGAATTTGATCAAAAGAAAACTTAACAGGTGTGTGGTACGTTTGGATTTTGATTTAAAGTAATGAAACGTGCGAAAACTCACTTGTAGTAATTTTTTATTTCTCTTGCCTCGAAAGCAATAAGAACAAAAATTAAATTTAAATGGAATTGTAATTCTTCTAAAAATGTTTTCGGGATGACTATGCAGACTATGGAGTTATTTTTCTTGCTTATTCGCCACAGAGTAATCGTATATTTTCCTATGTATAAACAAATCGATGTAATGCTTATCGCAAAGACTCATATGACGTCTCGAAGCTTCTTTAAAATGAGTGGATTTAATTTTTACGACACCAAGGACTCCTTACAGGCCGACCACACAAGCAATAAGTTAGGCAATTATTGCCGTGGCTACCTGTAAATTCTGTTGCCAACACTAAATATTAACGTGAAGACCGCACAAATATGTGTTTGAATACATATTCAGCAACAGATGTTAAAACACATTGCTGAGCAATAATGTTTTAACACATGCTGTCAACTTCAATTGTGATTTCTATGAAAAAAATTTTTTTGGGCAAATAGAATAAAAAAATTAAAACACAAATGTATAAATAAATGAAAACCACAAAAAAGTGAAACATTTTTAAAATAAACATTTATACTATTGATAATGCTGAAATTTTTTTTTACAATTAAGCGCGTAATTAAAATTTACAATACAAATAATATACAACCTTCTTCAATAAAATTTACATATTTGTGTACTAAGATATCTACGATTTCCCTACCACAGATACATATTTTAACACTGGCAATTTGACGTCTTAATTCTGCCGACGTTATTGCTTGTATTAAGACACATGAAATTGCTGGTCTGGTCGGGGGGTTAGGTAAAGCATGTGCTGGATTGGGAATACTAATACTAATGCGAACAAAACACTACCCATTAAATGGTATTTTTCAAGAAAATTTTCAAGCAACAATTATCTGTATGGAAAATTACACTGTGATAGTCGAAAAAATGAACTTCGATGAATCCTTTTCGAACTATTAGGGGGAGTCCCCTGAGTGCGAAAGTACATTTTTAAGTGTCAGATTGGCTCCAGTTTCTGAGAAATCGGTATATATCCTTGAAAAATGAAGCCAATCTGACACTTCCAAATGTACTTTCGCACTCAGGGGACTTCCCCCTAACAGTTCGAAAAGGATTCATCGAAGTTCATTTTTTGTCGGGTCAAAAACTATCACAGTGTTATTATCAAAAGCTTGTGATCTCATTTGTTTATTTCGCTCCCAGGTTTTCAATTACTGAGAGTCAATATACCGCATTTTACATAACATTGGGGTACCGTTTTCTAGCAGCTGACGACTATAATGCTTAACACACGGTTTGGGGTTCACGAAGGAAAGTGTTTATTTTTTTATACTCTTTCTAAAATCAGTTTAAATGTGGTTTTAAGTGGGTCAGCCAATATACTGGCCAAAAGATCGACAACAAACTGCTGATGTTATCGACTTTACAATAAGCCTAGATTGTAAACTATGGGGCACTGTGTCGGCATCATATGTAGAAAAATTTCACCGCTAACCACATAAATTAGTGAATTCATAAAAAATCTAGATATTCCGTTGATGAAGACTAAACAAACTAAATATTTTTCAATAAAATATTTAATTTTAACAAAGAGTAAATTATTTCAGTAGATTTATTTTGATGCTGTTAGATTTTTTAACAGATTTTTAACTTGGTTTTTGGCGCTTAAACTCCACAATTTAATGGCATCATGCTATACGCCATATTGCCGTTACTACGAAAAGAATCTATCGGAGCAGTTATGTTCGTGTTGTTTTGTTCCCAAACAATTATTATATTTGGATCAAAACTCTTACCTCCCATGGTGGTTGTTTCAATGTTTTTTTTTGTTTTGCATTCTTGTCGTTTGTTACATTTTGAGGTTGTGACAATGAAAGTAACGTGTAAAACACGTGTAACACTCTTTATGTTTTTATATATTTTTTGTTTTTTTGTTTTTGCTCCATTCGCTTCGATACATTCATTGTACTGCTTGTAAAGAATGTGTGCATAGTGCGATGGTGATGAGAAGGGATGTCCAGGTTACAGATGTAGTACGAATTAATTTATTGTGTGTGTGTGTGTATAGTTTGGTTATGTCGAATGTTACATGTACGAATAAGTACTACAATATTACTTTTGTCTAAACTGAACGTCGTTAACGGCAACTTTAAATGGAAATATGACACAAGTTTACCAGTCACAAATAGAAATTAAATAGAAAAACAAAAACTTAGCGTACATGTGCATGTAGGAATGAATATATTTGTGTGTAAATGAAGAAAAAAATTGATGGTTGGTTGGTTGAAACACTTGTTAAATAGAAGCACCCAAAAGTTGTTAATAAAAAAAAAAAAAAATTACAACAATAAAGATAGAAGAAGCTCTTTTCACATTTGCAAATTACTTTTACTGTACAACTGGCAACAATAATGAATGTTGTTAGTGATGTTGATGTTGATGTTGGTGATAAAGATGATGATGTGATGATTTCTTTTTTTCACGTTATTTTGTGGAGGTTGTTTCGATTTTTTTGTAAGTCTAGCAGCCGTATGAATTCGTGTAGAATCAATTTAAGTATTTATATCATGCGAATATTTTCGCAATCGTTTTATGAAGTGAAAATATCAAAACCCGAAGGTGAAAAAATCATATTCTATTTTGAGAAAAGGCTTTTCTTGGTGTGTTTTCATCTGCATAATGCATATTTTTAAATATTTTTAACAAATCAAGTAGGTACCAATCTTTCACTCGAAAATTTAATTGCAGCTGGATGGATATAACAGGTTACCGAAAGAATCATAAATATTGTGTTGTTTTGGGTTTAACTTTATAAGTTTTATTGCATCTTATAAAATTTACCAATAAATTTATTTTTCCACAAAACACATGCCAAGGCAAATTAATAATAATCGACAAGTTCGACATTCGAAGTTCGGTTGCCATCCATAATTGAGCCATAAATATCTTGAACATTTTAATGTGTGAACTAAAAATATTTTATAAAATATGTTTCTTTTTTTTCTGGGTAAAATTATAAAAAATTTGCAGTGACATGAACTGTTTGATTTTTTTCGTACATTAAGTAACATATTATTTGATTTAAATAAAATTTTCTAAATTTTAATAAAAATATAAACTAAATTTAGCATATTTTTTTAAATTATTTTGAAAGAAATTTTTTCTAATATCTAGAGTTCACTTATTCAAATCATACAGACTGTAATGTTGCTTAGCAAATAATGAATGTAAGAAATATGTACGATACGCTCAAGCGCTGAACGCATGCTATTGAAACAATAAAAAATAACACTAAAGTACTTGTAATTTTTAGCCATCATACAACAGTTGTCAAAATGATGACATTTTGCTTTTACAGCGCATCGCGTCAGATGGTGTGTGTCGTTTTTTAATTAATTAAAATTTTTTATTAAAAAAAATTTGACAAATTTTTTTTTCTTATTATACTTTGTTTTTATTATTAGTTGAACGAATTCCCTTCCGACTTACAAAATTCATTTCTTTTAAGTCCTTTTTGTTTTGCACCATCTCTAAAATTGTTTTAAAGTTTCTTGATTTGCGCTTTTCTTTTTCTTTACTTCTTTTAAACTTTCTAATTGAAATACTTTTAATGTTTATTTATTTAATTAATTGTAAGTAAAAAGTTGCGACGTGATTTTCACTTCCAAGCACGTAATTAGTTTAATTAATTATCAACACCTTTCAAGTAGCAAAATCGCAATATGAGTTCTTGATTTTTGAAAAAAAAAAAAACGTTTCCAACCAAACAGCTTTTCTATTCTTTACATTTTATTTTTATTCTTGCAGATAAAATGACTGTTGAAACTATTTTGCCAAGTAAATAAAAATCTTGTTTTATGGAAATGGAGTTTTAATTGCATCTCTAAATGTAAGTTAAACAAATAAATATTTAATTAAAACTATATTACTTCTACTTGTTTGTGTATACATACATACATACATACACATATATATATAGTGAAGAAGTCAGCTTTTGCTTGCACAATAAATTTGAATTTTTGATAATGAATTTTGCTTAAAAATTAAATAGAACTCTTTAGGAAAGCAATTTTTTTTCTTTTCAACTCTAAGCCAAAGATTTTATAAAAGGTTTTCCAGTAGGGATGATATGATTTTAAAGTGACGTTTCGACCATTTTTAATATGTCATGATCTGTCATTTGTTTTTCATTGTATTCAGTAGTGTTTACAATTTCATCATGGAGAGACATACGCAGGAACAACGTTTACAAATTATTAAATTTTATTATCAAAATAATCGTTCTCCAACTGCAACTTTTGAGCTTTTGCCATTTTATGGTCGTAATAATCGTCCAAATGTGCCCGGTATTCGTCGAATTGTTGAAAATTTTGACCTTACATTTTCTTTACATGATGTTCAAGTGCCAATAAGACAAAGAACCGCTCGAAGTAATGCAAATATTCCTGCCGTTCAGGCAAGTGTTGCTGAAGACCGCAATTTGTCGATTCCAAGACGTTCTCAACAATTGGGACTGTCTCAGACCACAACCTGCCGGATCGATGATAACCAACTTTTTATGGCCGAAAATGGAGGAAGTTGATCTTGACAACATTTGGTTCCAACAAGACGGGGCTACGTGCCACACATCAAATTCAACAATTAAATTATTGCGAGAAAAGTTTTGAGATTCGATTATTTCAAGAAATTGTGATATTAAATGGCTTCCAAGAAGTTGTGATTTAACGCCTTTAGACTATTTCTTGTGGGGTTATTTGAAGTCATTGGTCTTTCGATATAAACCAGACTCTTTTCAAGATTTACAAGTCAATATTGAACGTGCCATTCATGACATACGTCTTGATTTAGTGGAAAAAGTGCTGGAAATTTGGGTTCATCGATTTCGTTCCTGCAAAAGAAGTCGTGGAAGTCGATTGTACTGCACATTAGATAAAAAACTTTTGAATTTCCTTAACAATAAGTTTGTTTTTTTTTTAAGAAATCATTAACTTAATAAAACATTAATTATGAAAATTTGTAATTTCAACTTTGCCGAGTGCAAGACCCAAGTCTCCAACTCTTCTAGTGACTTCGGAAAACTGATTTCACGCATACACAGGCGGACATGGCTCATTAAACTTCCCCATCTATAAGGATCCAGCATGTCTAGGTCTCATATGAGTATTGTGCCGATTACACACGGAATGACAAACGTATAAATACCTTTTTTCGTTTTCGGTAAATGACATAAATATTTCAATATGAAAATGTACATGAACACTATGTCACACAAAAAAGTACAATGTCACTGTGTCTGGTGACAAAATGTCTATAGACGTTATACACAATATGCAATTATTTTTTTAAGATGCCACAATGGTCACTAGCGGATTGACACTTCTTTCTCAAGTTCGCACACATTAATTTCCAAACCCGTTATTTGACAAACCTAGAGAAAATATTTTTAAGTCCCGCCAGGAGCATCTTGGTCTAAAAAATTCGTTACTCAGCGAAACCGCCTTGCGAAGAAATTAGAGTGACTATTTATAATGATCAGTTATAAAGTCACAGAAATTATTTTCCATTAAGATCTGTTTATCTAAAACTGTAGCAATTTCGATAGACATTAGTACGATTTTTAATATTATTTTCATTCTTAGAAATGTTGAAATGTCCACGGACACTACAATTTTTCATTAACTTTAAGTTTTGAGCGATTTGGTAATTTATTTGCTGGGAGTCCTTCAGCCGTTTTTAAGAATTTTTTAATCCCGCTTGATCGAATAGCGGTTTCAATGAATAAAGATCTGATACCTGGTCGTGATAATCAAATAATGACATCAAAATTGACAGAATGTGTGTTGACCTCACCATCCAACGTGACATAGAGAACACGCACGTTAGTTACTTCAGTTTTTGTTGTCACATATTGTTAATTTCCTGCTACACTTGCAAATTGATTCTTTTATGAAAATATAAATTATAAATACACGATTAATTATCGTTATTATAAAACTATTTTGGAGTATAATGAAAGCAAGAAGGCCTCAATTTGTGCTTCTAGTTGGACAAAAACACATTGACCAACATTTGATGTGTACAGCATGAATGTATGTACTCGTATACTTGCCTTAAAATACTTCTGGTAAATTATTAAAACTGATTTTATGGTTTAACAATTCAAAGCATTTCTACGAATGTGCACTGAGCCAATTCTCACACACTACCACACAAACATACGTCTATAATTATGTATTATTTTCTGTATTGATTTTATGCATTTACAAGTAGCCTGCATACGATGTTTGTAAGTATGTATGTAAGTTTGTGATTATACTGCGATTATCACCTGCCGGAGAAAATCGTAAATCCATTCATATATAATAATTGACAGACACTGACACATATAATTTTCTCAATAAATCGGTCAATTAATAGGTAGAATGTAATAAAAGAAATATATTTTTTTATTCCACCAGAAGTCCCCCAAGGTTTTTCACTTTATTTACTTCAAATGTTAAGAAAACCAAAAGAAAGAAATAAAGAAAATTGAAAAAAAAGAATAAAATCATTTTTTTCCTAATGAAAAACATAACAATATTAAAACTATAATTTAATGATTACACTCAATGTATTTTATGGATTGAGTGACTGACTGAAAGACTGGTTTTGCTCAACAGGGATGCCAAGAAGATGTATTTTTTTTTTTTTTTTTTTTCTTTTTTTTTGGTTTGTCGAAACGTCTACAGACTAATATAACAATTAAGAGGAAATTAAATTTTAGCAATTAATGCTGAATCATGATGAATAAAAATAATTATTACCTCGTAAATGAAAGGTATTTTACATGGATTTAATTAATTAAAAGCATTAAAAATGTTTGTAACATATTTTAAATTTGTTTTAAAATCTTTATAAAATTTTCAAAACATTTTTACAGAAATTATTGTGTTCTATTCTAAAAATTATGTAACTTTCTAAAAATCTATTATGTGCTATTATTCTAAATATGTTGCACTAATAAATGGTAAAATATGAATCTTCAAATTGGGGTCCTGCTAATAGGGTCAAACACAGACGTATGACCGAATATGCTGCTCCATCTGTTAATATGGATGGTATAGATATTGAGGAATCAGAAGCTCTTGATGTTCTTGGCATTAAAATTCATTGTAATGTTCGATGGAATGATGACATTTTTCATGTCTCAAAACAAGCATTCAAGTTCCTCGGTTTTTTAAGACGGTGTAGGACATACTTCAGTCCATCTGATCTCCTTAATATATATAACAACTTTATCCGACCGAAAATGGAATGCAACTCTTATGTATGGTCCGGTGCTTCAAAGTCTATTTTGAAGTTACTCGACCGCGTACAAGATAGTGCGAAGAAGCTTATCAGTAACAGTAGGGTAACCAACTCTATTGACGCATCGACGCAATGTAAGGTGTATTTCACTATTCTATCGCTACTACAATGGAATATCTTCTAATGAAATCAGGGAAATTGTTCCCGAAACCCATCACTGTTTACGTACAACAAGTCCCTTTGTGGTCGATATGCCAGTGAACCACACTACGCATTACAAAGAGAATTAGTACTTTAGCCGAACTGTTCGTTCGTTTGTGGTCGATATGTCAGTGAACCACACCCGCAGAGGTCTTTCCTGCCACTTTCATTGTGTTAAGGTTCAAATCTTTGTATACGGGGTCATCCCCTGAGTGCAGGTCTTAATTAAAAACAAAAAAACATATTTGACCCTTAAGTCGAGGTGAGATATTGACCTTTTTTTACATCTGTATTTAGTACATTTTTATACAAATAAGAACATTTATTCTTGTATTTTTATATGCTCAATCGGGAAATTTATAAATCAAAATTATAGTAAAAATTAAAAAACAAACATTAATACTAAAGGAAATTTAATTAGAGAGTTGTTGGAGACATCCTCGTTAACTCATTATGATTACAGCAGCTGATGAGAAAATAGAGTTGCTGACGATTTTTATATTATTTATTTATTTGTAATTCAGTCTATGGATAAAACATAAAAATTATTATTTAATAATATTATACAACATATTCTTATATTCTGAAAAATAGAAGAAGAAGATATATCTAAGTTAGTAGAATATGAGTTAAATAAAATCATAGATTTATTTAAAGGTTCATTCATAACATAAGTTGTTCTATAAATATCTAGGTGAAAAAAATACTTATTATTTCTTAAAATTCAATAATCAATAATACCATTAACAGGGCTGTACAAAAAATTTAACGATGAGATATTACGCCTTGCCTCCAGAGTTTTCATAGAAATTAGTGCGCATTTATTAGCATGGGAGATATTAGAGTTTGAAGTAATATAAGCAGAAACATTTAAGAAAGAAAGAGCATATTTTATAAATTTTTCTTGAATTTTTTCATGGAATAGCCTTTAGCAATAATAAAATTCAAGTGATTATTAAAAGATAACTTGCTATCAAAGACTATCCCTAAATCAAAAATTTCATCCACAGAAGTCAACTCAATACCGTTTATTTTATACAGAGTAATTAAGGGTTTAAGACATCTATGATAAGTCATTGCAAAATATTTTCTTATGTTGAAGGATAATCCATTGTTCAGTGACCAACAACTTAATCTAATTAAATCTTCTTGAAAGTTAAAAGCATCACTAGGACTTGATATCGATTGGAAAACTTTAAAGTCATCCGCATATAATAGGAACTGAGAATGCTTAAAACATAGACTAATGCCGTTAATAAAAATATTAAACAATAATGTACTCAGAATACTACCTTGGAGAATACCAGATGCATTAATAAATGAGTAGGAATAAGGACCATCGAAGGAGACAACAGAATCCCTATCAGAAAAATAATTACGGAACCAAGATAACATCTGAGAATCATTATCAAAAGCTTATGCGGTACAAAATCAGTATAGATTACATCTACTTGTAACCTGCTTTCAAAATGACTTAAACAAAATTTATTGAAAACTGCCAGGTGAGAGGTATTGGATCTACCACCCATAAAACCATGTTGAGAAATACTTATATGTATTTTTACACAGAAGAATAATTTTTCACAAATAATGTGTTTAAAATTTTTTCCAATATTAGTTAGCTTTGAGTTAGGCTTCTAATTGCGAACATCATCTTTTCTTCTTGTTTTAGGGATAGGCAAGATAGTTGTAAATTTCCATTTCTTAATAAAATATCCAAAAGTTTTATTGAATATTATTCTTAAAGGTAACCGTAAGGATTAGTAAAATGGTGGTAAGAACCTTGGAAATGTTAAACCTCTAATATTTTGTTCCATTGTGGCAATGAGAAATGTACCAGTTTTTAAAGGTATTGGCAAACTGTAAAAAGTGCTATTCAGCGAACGTGCAACATTTTTGTCCAGAAAAGAAAACGTTCGTTTTTAAATAACTGGACAAAAAGACCGATCTCAGTTAAAGATTTTTGTATTTACTTTGAGTACGAGTTGTACATAAAAATTTTAGTAAAAATGTGAATATGTAATATTATATAAAACTTATCCCAGAGTTTCTTATTGAAGTAAAAAAATCTCATTTCCTTTTTGAAGGACTAGCACTCAGAGAATGACCTCTAGATATTCGATGCATTATGATAGCATTTAGGTAAAGGTATACGATAGAGAAGCCTTATGCAGTACTTGTGGTGTAAAGGAGATGCATTAAATTTCTGAAGCTGTAGGGGCAGGCATTACTTGTTTTACTTCGCCGACGGGTCTACTAACCAACGAAGAATGGCGCTGTGCTGTATATTACCTTGGAACATTATTAAACAGTTTTAGTAACCAAGTCCGAACACAATTAATACAATTAATGTACATTAAGGAAATTTATCATGTTGATGACTTGCCCTGACCAGAGATCGTCAGGCTTTTTAAAATCTTTGCCTTTAAAAATAATAAGAATTTTTATGAAAAACAAAAATAAATTTTTAACATAAATACATATTTAAAATTAAAGAAATAAGTTCGTTTTCTCTAAATTTAATTTAAATGAAATGAGAAACACTAGAATAAAGCTCAACTTGAAGAAAATAGACTTTGAAAAATATAGTAAAGTTCCAACCCATTCAAAATGATAAAGTTTATACACTACAAACTTACATGTAACTCAGTAGATTCTATTAATGATAGAGAATATTTAACTAGTCGATTGCAGCTGCAGTCGGTGGCGGTAAGAAACTCTGATGATGAGACTGTCATTAGTCTCGAAAAATCATGATGTCAGTTCAACTCTCCGCGCGGTCTAATTTTTCTTTGTCTGTTCAATTATTACGAGGTTCTAGATTTTCCTTTCTAATAAAAATAATAAATTAATTTATAAAAAAAAAAAAATAATTTAGAGAAAACGAACTTAAGCCTGACAAATTAAAATTTCTTTGATTAAACATCACTCAGTTCGAATAAAAATTCATAACGTAGTCATATTTAAAATTTTTGTTGTTATTGTGATTTACACAATTAGGGCCTTAATCTTTTTCGAGGAACCTTTTGTAACCTCGCTCTTATTTCGATTTTCAAATTCGTAGCAAGAAATATACTAATTTTTTTTTTCACTTTAGAGTTTCCAAGTGAGAGCTCTGCATATGAAACTCCTGCCTTCGTAAATTTCTATGATTTTTCTAACAAAAATATCTGGTAACTATGGTCGAGACTATGAATGAAACTACAACAAGTGTTTTGATATCTAACATTTCTAAAGTTTGTTTGAGTAAAAGACTTAAATTAAAAAAAAAAAAAAAAGGGAAACATACTTCGTGAGAAAGAGTGAAGATTTTTTGTGGTATTTACCTGCAAAAATAAAAATAAAAACAAAATTTGGGAGAATAAACCAGCAACAGAAAAAAAGAGCTGCGGGACAGACAAAATAAACCGGTGTTGTTTGATCAAACTATCCAGCCACACAAATACGAATACACCCATCTAGTTTACATGCATCGATCGTACCGTAGTTGTTGCTGTTGGATGTAGTTTCAGTTTAGTATCTTGTGGATGGATGTTTTTGGTTGTTGTTAACTTTCTTTCGTTCGTTTTTTTTTTTTTTTTATTTTGGTTTAGTAAACAAACATCAATTCCAGCTCCGATCTTAATGATCGTGTACAAATGATCAACAACAAGACCAACGAACAATTTTGAATGCATGCGTTGTTTACGTTTTTTATATTTCTTATTTATTTTTATAATTTAGTTTTTAGCCAAACATTGTCGTGAACGGTTGATTCTCTTAAACGGATAAAAGTTAATTTATGTTTGTATTTCTATCGTGTTGTGTTTTTTTTTAGAAGATTTGAACGTGTTTTATATTGTTTTGGGCACGTCTTGATGTTAATACGCATAAATAAGTGCTGCACCAGAGTGCAATTTTAACTCTGGCAATTGCAAGCGCTTTTGTTTTAATTCCGCGAAACAATTTGTTTTCCTCATTTACTATTTTTATGTGCAAAATAATTAAATGATTAGATACAAACAAAGATAAAGATTGGCAAAACAAATGGCCACATAAAACGATCAAAAACAGCATAAATGCTGATCACGTATGTAGAACAAACGGAAAATAAAAAAAATTATGCAAACAAAGCGTAGGTCTGATACACAAATAACCTGTCACATACGCTGATACAAACATACATAATCATAATAAGCAATTAATTGCAGTAAATATTATCAGATCACCAGTCACTCACCTGTCGACGACAGCATGGATAAGCTCCCGGGTATTGTGAAAAAAGTGTATGTGTTTTAATTTACACGGTTATCTACGATTGAATGTCAATATTTTTTATTTTTTTTGTGATGTTCCCTCTCAAACGTAATGACCCATATTAAAGAATCAAGTGTTTTACATGGAAAAAAAAGAAATAATTGCAAATAATAAAATGACAAATAATGATAAACTACCTACAGCTCTTAATACCAAAACTAGTTTGGGAAAACGTGCCGCAAACAAATTATGGAAATTATTAATGATTAATTCTAACACCACAAGTGCCACTACCTTCTCTAGAGATTCTTTCCAATTTGGCGGCGGCTTAAAGCTGTGTCGTGACATGGCATTGCAAGAATCATATCTCAATGATAAAGCATCCACAGTATCTATTATTTCAACGAAATATTCAACAACCAACTCAACGATCGACTCAAATTCTCAAAAATCTTCATCGTGTGCACTTAATGAGGCAGCAAAATTATTTCCACGCAATATGCCAAGCATAAGAAGGAGCCGACGACGATTGCAACAACATGCCAACATACAACGTTGCAAAAGGGAATCAACGGCTACCATAGGAGTCTTAAATACTTCGCATAAAAGTGCTTTTGCTCGAGTTGCACCAACTCAAAGGCTTCAGCAAACTTTTAATGCCGTTCAGGGAACTTCAAAAAAATCATGCAACAAATCTAAAATGACACCGAAAAAGGTGAAAGCAAATTGTACAAAAAATCGCCTTAAATCACCTACAACTGCAACAAACAGGAACAGGAACTGTGTCAAAACTAGTCAACAACAAGTGTTGCCTGTCCCAAAGCGGGCTGTAGTCATATCAGCAACACCAACAAAACCAAAAACAGCAACATCTTTATCATCAAAAAACACGGTTACCTGTCATGATCAACCGCAGCAGCAACAACATAAACATTCTCGTGATCTTTCGCAGCAATCCAGTCTCATCAGTTATGATTTAAGTTGTGCTACCAGTCAGCAAATTGCTATCACTAAAAGTGATAATGTCAAATACCCACTTGGCCACAACAACATGTCAGATGACATATTTCTATCATCGGGCATTTCATGTCCCAGTGAAACGCACTCCGAAGCCAGTGCCACAAATTCACCAACATTTTATCAGTCGGCCATTACACGTCAGACAATTGGCAAAGCGTTTCAATGCACAAATGTCAGCTGTAGCAAGAGCTCTGTTAGAAGTGGCAGTAGTAGAGACGGTTGCTGCAACAACAATAAGATTTGTGTTCTAAATGATAATGGAAACCATAATGAGATTGTTAAACGTACAAACAACAGCAATGCGAACAATGATGAGGAAGATGAAGAAGATATTTTGATTTCAATGGAACTTGCCATGATAACTGGCGGTTGTCATGTTGCAAGTTTTTGTAAAAGTGTAACAAATTTTTCTCATGCCAAAACATTTCATCACGCTGTTAAGCCAAAAACCAACCCGGCCAATCCATTGGCCGTCATGGACCTGTATAGTTTAAATAAATGCCGAAATCGTAATGCTGTTTGGATGCATGCCACAAGCGATGATCATCAATTGTCTGATATTGAAGAGCAATTACATAAGATTAAAATGACAGCAGAAGACTCAACGATGATTACAACATCGTTAAGTATTAAAAGTCCTGAAACGATCAGCAATGCTGACGATAAAATGGGCTTTAAAATTCTTACGGAAGTACCGCTTTTAACAAAGTGAGTTTAAAATGATTTTATTTTATTGACTTGATAGATTTATCTCGTTTTCAATTTCACAAGAAGCTGGCGGTTTGTTTGGTATGTTGATCATTAAAAAATTTAAAGAATTTTTACGATCTTTTTTTTTGTTTATGTTTTTCTGGCAGAGTATTTTAATGTGAGATTATATTAGTTTTAGCTGGTAATTTCCATATTTAACGAATCTGTGTCTAATTTTTAATCAAAAGAATTTTTTCTATAAAATATTTATGGCGTTAAACCTTAAAATCAATAAAATTATGGGATTTTAGTTCGTTTTTCAGTATCCATTCAAAAATGCTTCTCATATAAAAAAAAAGTTTTTTTTATCATAATTATAAAACAAGGTTTTATTTTAAGTTCTAATGAAATTTTATATAAAATAGTATGTATGTTATATTTATAATAAAACATGGTGAAGATTTACAACATTAGAGTGAGAAACTGAGAAATGTAAAAGGTTTTCCAATAAGAGTGATATAATTTCTTTTTAAAAAACACTCTTATTGTTAAGGAAATTCAAAAGTTTTTTATTTAATGTGAAGTACAATCGATACAATTAAGTTCTAAATAAAACGTCATTCAAATGGCCTTCACGACTTCTTCTGCAAGAACGAATTCGATGAACCCGAGCACTTTTTCCAATTCAATTTTTTCAATATAGACATGAAAGGCTTGCAAAGAGTCTGGTTTATTTCGAAGGACCAATAACTTCAAATAACCCCACAGAAAATAGTCTAATGGTGGTAAATCACAACTTCTTGGAGGCCATTCAATATCACAATTTCTTTAAATAATCGAATCTCCAAACTTTTCTCGCAATAATTCAATTGTTGCATTTGCTGTGTGGCACGTAGTTCCATCTTATTGGAACCAAATGTTGTCAAGATCAACTTCTTACAATTTCAGCCATAAATAAAAAGTTGATTATCATCGATCTATACTTCTCTCCATTGACAGTAACGGTGTTACCAGCTTCATTTCAAAAGAAGTACGGACCGATGATTCCACCAGACCACTACTCACTTGTATTGTTTTTAATATTGTAACCAAAATAGAAAGGGCCATGCGCACAAAATTTCTAGTTTTTAGAGGCATTAGTTTCATAAATGTCATCATATAAAAAGTTTATCTGTAGATATATAAAGTACCACGCCCACTTGTGATATTGATAAAATAACTACCGGTTTGGTTCATTAATAACCATCAAAAATATAGTGTGCACATTTCAGCAAGAACATCGCCACAAAGTACAGTCGGGAAATATTTTGAGTTGAGCAAAAAATGCACGAAAAGTCGATTTTGGCAGCGGTTGTAAAATATAAGCAAGTCTTTGTGCAAATGGTCTTGCAAAAGAGCAAATGCAAACGCAGCTACGATGTTTTTCATTTTGCACGATCATTTACTCAAAATAATAATTTTTATTACAGTTTTGTTGCAATCATTGTTTTTGTACTCTTAGAAATTTTTAAAAAAAATTTCGGTAAGAGTGATTTAAAAAAAACCAATTAATTTGTGATACGTGTTTCACTAGGTCAGCGTATGGGTTTTTTTTTACAAATTTTTAGTTATTAATTTTAGCACTGAGAACATTTTTGTTAACATTTTTACCCTCTAACTTTTCGCTGTATCGATGTTGTTGTCTCGTTCTTTTAAACTGTGCAAAAACATTTCCTGAAATTTTCTACAAAATGGTTTATCATAAAATTCTTTAATGTATCCCTGAAGAAAGAAATACTTCTAACTTAATTTGATTTTGTTATACAGTGTAATTAAATATTTAATAATTTAATGAACATATACAATCGTATCTTTTGGCTTTTCCAAGTCCACACTTGTTAACGAAGCAAAATCCATACTAAATCATTTATTACGTGCAGCTTATGACCAACATACCCCTCTTAATTCAAGTCATGTTCCAGCGTTCAGAAAAAAAAAATATTCACATAAAATGCAACATGTTTCTCACCTATTGCGCTGACAATAGCATATCAGACATACTCTTAAGCCAACATTAAACAAAATAAACTTTCAATTTTATTTCTTCAATTCTTAATCTTTAATCTGTAAAATGTGTATAACAAAAACTGAAGGAGAAAATGTTTTTGGTCAAAACTGTTTATTAAAACAGTGGCATACATTCCAGATTCGAGTACATTTGATACAACCAGACATTAATTCTTCGCTTGTACGATCGATCGATTTATTCATTAAACTCCAAATATGATCGTTAAACAACAAAGTTGTTGTCTTAATAATGGAAATATGTGAACGTCATGAGTGTACGATGTGTTTGATCAAATTATTGCGATTACAACAGCGGACCCCACTTAATATACACCAATATCAGATCATTAATCTTTTTTTTGTTGTGTTTTTCTTTTATTTAGTATTTAATTTTTTATGTAAATTTTAATAACTTTTTTTTTTGCAACAAACTCGCAATATGTATTTCGATATCACAAAAGAGAAGAAACAAAATAGTCATAAATTATTGAGATTTAAATAACAAAAAAATGATAGAATATTAATATCAAACACTTTTTATTTTATGAAACAAATATTTTTGAGTGATAAAAGAGTGGAATTTTTTTTTAAATATGCAGTCAACCATCAGTTGAGATCAGCCATGTCTGTCACCCAACAGAAATAAGGTGTAAATTACTATGATTGACCATCAGCTGGGATTTCATATTATTTCTCTTTTTTATTCTGAATTCCTTTTTTAAACTGCAAAAATTATATACGAGTAAACGTACAAGATATTCGTAATTTATTAGTTATAAAAGGTAACACTCAAGTAAGCACGTTATAATTTAGTAATATCAATATTTCTTGCCCACTTTTATGGGACCAATTTAAAGATAACGCAACAACAACACAAAAGAAAGCCACACAGTTTATGATCTCGTAGTCCACACACTCTGTGTGTTTTCAAATGCCAGTGAACAAAAGTTGAACAGAATGTAGTTGAACACGTTATTAGTCTCAAGATATAATGTCCTTTCGTCTGATATTTTTCTTGTTGCTGTTGCTGTTGTTCATATTTCATTTAATGTGTCCTCTTATATTAAAGGCAACACATATAAGTGCCATACAGTGTCTTATAACAATAAGAAAATATGCAAACATTTTTATCTTTCACAATAGAATAACCCAATTAGCAATTTTTTGAATGAGAAAAAGTATTTCGGAATGATAGACGACGAACTTTTCACAAAGAACTAAATTGAGTTTGAGTTTGAAGTTACAATTCGCAATATTCCATCTTTTCGATTATAAGTTGAACTTTGAATATACACTGTAGTGGGCGTGAACAGACCTCCTTAACTGATTTAATACACGAATTTAAGAACGAAAAACAAAAAATTCCGTGATCTAATAAAAGCGCGATTTTTTAATTACAAAATTTAAACGAAAAGAATCACCATAAAATTTTTAATGATACCCAGAATTGTATACTCTACTCAAAACTAAAATTTCACCCAATCAATTAAAGTATTCGGCTTTACAAAACGTAGTTTACAGTAACTTTGAAAACATAATATTTTATAGAATAAAATAAAATAACTACAGCCACGAGCAAATGTGGTTACATTGCTTGATTAGAAAGATTTAAAATAAGTAAAATTATGGAAAAACATTTAAAATTACTAAAACTATTTAATAAAATAGTAATTTAATAAAACCAAATCAAATTCAATACTATTTAAGAATAAATTAATACTTTTTGAAATTTCATTGCACGTTTAGGAAAAAAATTAGTTTTCTTTAAATTTTAGGGAATTTGTTCAGAAACCGGCCCTTTAGATTTTATCACGCTTCTGACACGTCTTCGGTGTCTTTCATCCAAGTTTTCAATTCACTTAAAATTGTTGGCACATTGTCGCAACGAAGCAGGCAGAAGTGTCTTCAACAAAGCCCATCCTTCTTGGCTCAAGTTGAGATCTGCCCATTACATTGTCTGAAACTTTTGATTTAAAATTGTTCATTATCTCTGAATTTTTACTATTGCCACACCAAGTTAAACAGCGCCAAAACATTACACTTCCACCCCCTACTTCATAATTTCTTTTACATAATGATTGCACTAAAACTATGCCAGTAGTACTCCTTTACATCTTTCATTTTCTTACTTGAAGCAGTGTTCGGTGAAAAATGCTGAGCGATTGTTTTTTGTCATTTCAACTATTTGATTTTTTTTATAACAGCGGGACTCTTTCGCATTTTTATTCAGAGTGGAATTTTTTGTTTTAAATTTATAACAAGTACAAAATTTTGGTCCTATCGTGGAATCTTTGTTTCTAGAAAATGAAAAAAAAATAGTGAGTGAGAATTTATATTGAAAACAAAAACAAATTTTCGTTTTTTATTGTTGTTTTCAATATAAATTCTCACTCACTATTTTGTTTTCATTTTCTAAAAACAGGCAGTTAATCGGGCAAAAGTGGATTCATTGCTTTTGTTCATAAGATTCGTCAAAATTTCGGTTAAAGTTTAGATAAAAAAAAAATATTTTTTCAGCTCTCTTACGAGATTGTAATAAACAGTTTTAATTGGAAAACTGGCCAGTGTATCATGTTTCGAGTTTTTAATGTTTTTTACAAACTATTTTTCAAAGAAATAAGACCAAGAGAAAGGTAAAGAATTGCGACTTTTTTATTTACTTTATATTTCACAACTAAACTTAAAAGAATTCCAAAATGTTTATTGAAGCAAAATAAAAAGGAATTCAACGTATTCTCGTATGTAGGTACATTTCAATTGAATAATTATGTTCTGAGTAAAACAGCGTAAGACAAAAGAAATAATACGTATGCGTATACATATACTCGTATATATGTACATACATATATAACATATTTCTAATTACGCCAGTGATTGCCTGCAGTTTAAATTTTAATATAAAAGGTTTTCCAATAAGACTGATATGATGTCTTAAAAAAAAAAACACACACACACTTATTGTTAAGGAAATTCAAAAGTGTTTTATTTAATGTGAAGTACAATCGATACAATTAAGTTCTCAATAAAACTTCATTCAAAGGGCCTCCAAGACTTCTTCTGCAGGAACGAATTCAATGAACCCGAGCACTTTTTCTACTAATTGAAGTAGTGTGTCATGAATGGCTTGTTCAATATTGACTTGTAAAGCTTGAAGAGAGTCTGGTTTATTTTGAAAGACCAAAGACTTCAAATAACCCCACAATGGTGCTAAATCACAACTTCTTGGAGTCCACTCAATATCACAATTTCTTGACATAAGTTGTTCCAAGGCAAAATCAGCAAATTCACGACGTTTACGGTGGTCCAAGGGCTTTAGTTCTTGAGTGAGAACAATTTTATACGGATGCAAACCCAAATCCTTTCTCAAAACCCGCCAGGTTGTGGTTTGAGAACGTCTTGGAATCGACAAATTGCGGTCTTCAGCAACACTTGCCTGAACGGCAGCAATATTTGCATTACTTCTAGCGGTTCTTTGTCTTATTGGCACTTAATGTAAAGAAAATGTAGGGTCAAAATTTTCATCAATTCGACGAATACCGGGCATATTTGGACGATTATTACGACCATAAAATGGCAAAAGCGCACGAAAAGTTGCAATTGAAGAACGATTATTTTGATAAAAAAAACTGAATAATTTGCAAAAGTTGTTCTTGCGTTTATCTCTCCATGATGAAATTGTAAACACTACGGAATACAAAGAAAAACAAATGACAAATCATGACATATTACAAATGGCCGAAACGTCACCTCAAAGTTATATCATCCCTATTGGAAAACCTTATTAATTTGATATTTCTTAATAAAATATTAATATGCGTGTATATAATTCCAAAACCACAAAATTAATATGTACCATTAATGCGTGAAATTTATTAGAACTACTGGTATTTTGTCAATTGGGTTACTCTAGGAATATTATGGATTTCACAGCAAAAAGTTTTGTATCCGTGCTTATAATATTAAGTATCGACGACAAATATACAATGATATAAAGAGCAGAATAAAGTCGCATAGTTGATCGCATTGAAATATGAAGAAGATCCTCTTAAATACGAGTGAGGAATACATTTGATATCTTTGTTGATAAATCATATTGCAGCTTTAACTCAAGGCAAATACTCGATATCAGTTGTGGTACAACTACGGTTTTTCTTATTATTGTTATTGTTTGTATGGCGGAGTGTGTTGTTTAAGCCTACTGTTTGTCGGTATTATCAAAATGTTTTAAGGCACAAGCCAGCCAAGCCAGACAGTGTTGTACTGCATACGGTTACAAGCATTGATGGTTAAAATAAAATATCATGTGCTTTTTTTCGTGGACTCGATATGAATATTTTGCTGAGTGTTTATATTTGTGTGTTGGTTGTTAATAGATGTTGGTTAGTTGGCAGATTCTTTGGCTGGTTGGTTGGTTGGTTGCTTGACTGCATTTGCATTGATTTTTTTTTTTTTGTTCTGTTCTCATTTGGCTGTTATTATTGTTCTAGTGCTGCTGCTGTTTGTTTTTTTTTCTCTCCTTCTTCTTCATCTCAAGATCTTTAACTCATTTTTATCGCTATATTTGCATGATTTTTCAAGTGTAAACACACTTGCCAAGGTCCAGGGTGCAGCCAGAAACCTACAGACATCTATAAAGCAACCAACAAACAAGCGATTTAGCAAATTTGTTTTAGAGGGTGTTTTGTCAGTGATCGTATAAAAAAAACAAACCTTTTGTTTGCATGTTACCAAGTAATTTCATTGATTGTTGTTTAGTTTATTCCACCTTGCAGTAGCAAGTTGCATTATTTATAATGTGTATCTACTAACCCTTTAAGCAATGGAAGTGCAAATTGAGGTCTGTATGCATGTATGCATGTGTGTTTAAATTTACAGGCATACATACATACATATTTAATCAAAGAAATTTTTTATTTTTGAAGCTTAAGTTCGTTTTCGCTAAGTTTAATTTTTATAAATTAAATTATTAATCGAGTGTTTTTTAGATTAATTTTTTTTTATTAGGACCAGCAGTCAGGGGATAACCCCTACTTATGCAATGCATTTGTGCTAGAACTAGAGACAGAAAAAGATAGAGTAGAAGTTATAGATGATGGGAATGTAGAAGAAAGCTAAATTCTCTTACAACTCAGCTATTGCGCGCTTTGTTAATTTTTAGAGCAGTGTTGCGACGCCTCTGGTATTATATTTCTTAAGCTGGCATTTATATTACTTGTTTTACTTCGCCAATGGTTCTGCTAACCGACGAAGGAGGGCGATGTTGGTTACAGTAGCTTGGAACAGTATCAATCGCTAGCCGCTTCCATTGGAATGATAGGGCCCTCCTTGGTTTCGAGGTCATAACCATATTCCCACGTTTCGTCACCAGTTATGACCGTTTTGAGCAAACCTGGATCGTCATTGACGTCATTCAACAACTCCTGAGCGATTCTAATGCGAAATTTTGATTACGTTTACGCGTGCTTTTAAGTATTTAGTTGTACCAGCGCAAATGAAATTTTCATTCCATCATCATGTGGTGCGATCGTAAACTAGTTGAGGATTCCAAACTGTTGCGCCTTTTGAGAGAAATAATGGATCCATCCCATTATATGCGGGTAGCATTTCTAAAACATCGTTGCCAGGACTTTCACTAAAAAAACTAAAAACCACGTACAGATGTTTTTGATTCACAATTTGCTTTCGGTAATAATTTCGGTAGCAATTTACTTTTTGATATCGTACAAAACTCATTCAATTTGTGTGGTTTTTCACACAAGGGTGACTTAAAGGTTAAATCACATTTCGCAAGCCTGGAAAGAAGTTATGCATAAAATAGCTGGGTTGTTGGTTTCTAAATACTTCAAAATCAGGAAATTCGGCATGCATCTCATCACTTTCGAAAATGCAGTACTACTTGGGATGGAACGCTGCTTTTATGTTTACTAGTCTCTTCATGTTTTTGAGGATTAAGGCTGGCTGCAGTAACATATTTCCAATCTCTTTCCTTATTTTCACCGAATTTATTTTATTATTAATGGTGTTTTCTTTTATATAAAAAAAAATTGTACATATCCATGTAAAAAGTGTACTTTGGTGTTCGTTTCTTAATAATGGTTTGCTCTGTAAAAGGTGTTTTATTCTACAAAAATTACCTTCACTAGCTGTTAAAAACAGGGGGTTATACTTTTTCATAAATTGTTTTTTGTTCTACAGTGAAACAAGAAGTTGCATTATTACCTTTTACCAGGGTGTGCAGAAAAGAAAACACCATAAGTTTCTTTATAACGCCTCATAAAGGTTTAATTGTGTGAGTTTTTTTTAATATGTCATTTGGTATGTACATAATATTGTATAGTTAAGGGTAATTATTGTTATTACTTTTTGCTTCCCTTTTCTTCGTTTTTGTGCAACATAAGAAATATTATAAAAATAAGTATATATATTTGGACAAATTATAAAAGATGTATTCGTGTTCTTTCCGATTGTAGACGAACTGTCTGTTTTTAATAAAAAAAAATCCAAAAACAAAAATGCTTAAAAATATTGGAATACCATTGAAATTTTAAAAGTTTGGAAATAGAACAACAATAATACCTGTGCGTATTATTTTCGACTACTTTCGGTTTTTGTATGCTAAAAATATAATTACCTGCAAATAACAAAAACTCAATACTTTATAATTTACTTTAACAATGACTGATAACACAAAAAAAATGGCAAATGAAATGATGGACCATTTACTCTATCGAAGGACCATAAAACGGTTTTGAACCGCATAAAAATATCAAGATAATATGAACTTCTTTTGCAGCTGCATTCGTTCACAGCATTCTTTGGATGAACTATTGTATGTTTCATTAATATCTTAACAACTGTTGATATTCTTCAAGTAGCAAACAAAAGTTAGCGCACATATGTGCACTTAAGCACATCACATTATCTTAAAATTTATAAAATAAAAAATAGCTAAACTTAAGAATCAAAATTTCTTTGATTTTTTTATGCAATTAAACATTTTTCATTTTACAGTCGCCGGCAACATTTTGTTTTATCTGATCATAATTGGCAGAATCACTTAAGATTCAGCTGACAGTGACTTCTTTTAGGCGACTGTCGCCCGCAAAAGATCAGTATACCTACGAATGAGCATCAAAGCATTGCTACAATTTTTTTAAATTGTAATATTTCCATACTTGTGCTGGCACAAATTCCATATTGATCTTTTGGTTATTTTAATGCTTATTAATCAGCCACAAGAGCAAAAACCAAAAAGAACTTCATTTACATCAGTTAAATCAATTGGTCGTAAAATTTATCGAAAAATTTTAATACAATTTTATGCTCGTACGCATGCTTGACTACATGCCACATACTTTCGTATGCGTTAAATTAAAATTGACTTTTATTTTAAGAATTAACTTTCATAGGCAGATTTAACAAAAAATATGTTAATGTTTTGTATAGTCTTCTTAGTTTAGTAAGTATTTCGAATTTTTGAAAAGAAAAAGAAAACTAATTAAAACTGGCATTGCAACTTGAAACATAAGCAGTCTTGGGTGGTCGCATCTTTTTTTTTTTTTTTTTTTTGAGTTCAAAAAATCTGTTTTTGTATTTCAGCTTAGAATGTCGCTAAAATAGTTGGACGGTTTGTTGTTGATTGTCAGGCCTGTACGATTAAACCTTCCAGCCTGCCTACGAAATAAAAATATTTACGCATCAAAGCTCAAGTGTCTGGCATCAGACATCTTCTGTAAATTTAACTTTAAAATGTTAAATTTTTTTCTTTTTTGTTTGTTGGTTAAGTTGATAATTTAAGTTGAAAAACCACTGAATTGTGGATGATTTTAATTAAAAGTGAAATGGCCTTAAACATGATTTTCTGTTCAACATTAATTTATAAGTAGTAGAAAAATGCATATTTAATTGTATATTAACTTAATTTTTAAATACTTCAGAACGTAAATAACACTTGAGGACCAAAGGTGAAAATATTAAAATTTTATATGCATTGCGATTTCTAAAGATGGGAACTTGTAGCTTCAGCATACATTACTGTGAAAGTCAAGTTGAATTGCAGTGAATACAAAATCTTGCTTCAAAGCTTAAGCTTATTAATCGAAACTATTCAATGCAATTTGAATTAATATTTTGTAATTTTGATTTTTATCGGTTGTCGCGTCACAACGTAGCCCCAAGTTCCCGTAGGCTTATTTTTTACATTTTACTTAGTTTTTACCATGTCTACTTCCCTTTATCAAATCAATATTCTTCTTATTTATAATATTTATTGATATAAAATAGGCAAAATTTAGAAATTTAATAATCAGTTTTCTAAAAAATTAAACTATGGTTAGTCTCGAAACCAGGGCTTAAAATTAGTTTTTTTATTTTTATTTATTATACTAGCGATTAGTGAGAAAATATGATCCGTTTCCATTTTTGATAGTAGAGAAACTAAAAATATTTACCTGATAACAAATAAATTTCCAGTTTTCTAAAAAAAATTTTGTACTTGTACATGCCGATCATACAATGACTAGTATTTAAAAATTTTTCTCCTTGAATCAACAACCAGCACCCAAAAATTTTTTTCAAAATATGCGTTGATAATTGCTGCTTCAAAGAGTTTTCAACGACAAAAACACAAATGTGAACATAAGGCCAAGTTCCTATCCAAAATATTTCGGCCGTTAAAAGTACTGTGATCAAAATAAGGACCAAGTTCTTGATAGGTACAATTCCATCTCATTTCTAGGAAACCTATAAGCTTGGCAAAATTTTTCCAAGAATTCTTTCCCATATTATAAAGGCAAAAACCTTTTGCCAAGCTACAGCTTGCCTAGAAATGAGATGGAATTGTACCTATCAAGAACTTGGTCCTTATTTTTATCTCAGTACTTTTTACTGCCGAAATATTTTGAATAGGAACTTGGCCTTATTATCACATTCGTGTTTTTGTGCGGATCTCACTTCTTTTTTCTAAGTTGTTTTTGTATAAATATTTATATGTATTGCTTATCTGGGCCTACCTGTGTAGAAAATTTCAGCTTTCTAGCTATACTAGAAGTGCCCTATACAAATAAGGGACACCATAGTCTCACCAGATGAAAAGTGCCGGTTTAAAAATTATTTTTGTTAATTTCTCATCAGGACCTACCTGTGTACGTAGCTCAACTAGAAGTGCCCCATACAAAGAAGGGGAACCCTAGTCCCCCGGGTGGAAAGTGCCCGTTTTCAGATTTTTCTGGTTATTTTCCCACCAAGACCTACCTGTGTACCAAGTTTCAGCTATCTAGCTTTACTGGACGTGCCCAATATATTGATGAGTCAGTGAGTGAATATGTACTAAAATATGGACTTTTCACACCTTAATATCTCGGGAAGCTTTTATGGTAGAAATTTAACCTGTGAGGTCACCTCTGTGGGGAGACCTTATGTTTCAATTTTCATTCTATTATGATCAAGAGGAGCAAAGTTATGACTTGGGTAAAAACAGCTCGAATGGTTTCGTGTAAATATACACACTGTGTGGCCGAACTTGGATTGGCGCACGTTTAATTTAACAATTAAATTTAGGGAAAAGGAACTTAAGCATGACTAATTAAACAATTTCTTTGTTAAAACAAAAATATTAAACGTCGAACAACCAAGGTGTGTTGATCTTGTATAATTCAACCATGTTGTTTCTTTGCGTGCTAATGGTTAAAGATTTATTTGCAATATATTTTAATTTTGTATATCTTTTCATAAAAATTGAATACGGTTATTGTTTAATAGTGAATTAAAAAAATAATATCAAGACTACAATTATGGAATGAAATCTGTGGCCATAAGAAAAAAGTCGTATTTTATAGTTTTGTAGAAAAGCACTTTTAATAGTTTGAGTGGGTTTTCATAATATTTCTCCCATTGTACTTTAAGTTGATCAATAGTTTTTCGATTCTTGTGATTTACTAACACATGGTTCTGCCTATCATAAGAAAAGTATTCAATTTGAAATTTAATATGTTAAAAGACAAATTTAGCCGTTATTTCATATTAGATAATTAGTTAGATAAAGAAGAGTACCAAGTAATTGTGGCAGAACTTCGTTTAAATTCGTTATATATAAATACTCTTAAATATGGAGATTATTACTCATAATTAACTTATCTCCACTTGAGCACTTTTTTCATTTTGCCACAGAAATATTAAGTGAAAATTACTATTGATCGATTTTTTGATAGACAGAATGTAAATTTATCGTGCGCTTCCAAAAAAGGTTTATTAGCTGGAAAAGCAAAATTTTTATAAACAAATAATGGACTTATTTATGACAAAAAGAATATTCCATTAACAAACAAATCATTTAAATATACAAATAAAATTAAACTACAACATTAAGCCGCATATGGATTTCATCGTATATTGGAACATAAATTATCGCAAGAGAGTAAAGTTCAATTAAAATATAATAAAATAGTATCTCTTCTCTTAATACAGAGTGTGTTAATAAGTTTTATTGAATGACACCGCAAAATATAATTTTCAATTTTCTGCCTAAAATATTCAGTCATGTGCCATTTTGATCATACAGGAAACTATTTTGAAAATTATTCTCAAACCATTGAACAATACGTGATACAAAAGATTTGCACGTATTAAATCCATTACGTAGTATGGTCTTTTAACAGGTCAAGTTGATTTATAAAGTAGAAAAAAAAACTCAAAAGATAAGTTACCAGCCATCCAGCCAATCTAAGAATTTAAGGGATAAAATGCTTTGCTTAAGTTCTTCTTTGCACAGCGAAAACAAATATAATTGGTTACGCCTTGAAGTTTTAAAAATAAATTTTATTGCAAACAGATTTATTCAAGAGATTCATGAAAAGCATTTATTCTCAGAGAGACTTACCAATAAACCAACATACAAGCGGTGAGAAAAATATCTTTTGTTCGAAAATCATCTTACTTTAGTAATTTCATATACGAGTATATGTTTATGTAAAAGATTTAGTGCGTATGATATCAGCAACAGCCAAGGTTTAAACCATAATTTGCCATAATTTGAAAGGGCTTAGTGTGTATATAAATTCTTAAACGATTCTCACATGTTGGCTTGAACTTTGATTAAAATTTCTTACATACACACTATCGAAATAAGTTTTAAGCAAAATTATTATTTAAAATACGCACGAACAGTGGTGCGAAATAGGAAAAATTTAGTACAAATATGTAGTAATCTTTTAAAGTGCAAAATAACGTCCTAATATTTGCTATTTATCAAAATAATAGTTTCAATAACATTATTTTACAAGTGCTTTAAAAAATGTATGAATAACTAGTTCTATCTTATAAGTTACACGTCTGATTTTAAAGCATTATCAAGTGGCTCAGACCTTGTACTGAAACATTTTATTCACATACTTCTACTTATGTTTATACTAATCTAAATTAATCCCAGAAAAAACTACTGCTTCGACCGAAGCAGGTTTGTGAGGGAGAGCTGCTTGTAGGTTATGTCTCCTGCTTCGAAAAGCGCTTCGAACATGCATAATTTTTGTTTGCGATGTCCCACTTTGGATCTCTTAATTTTTACTTTTTTCTAATCCACCAAAATGCGCTAAAATCATGTTTGATTTATCTGAATTATGCCTTCGTTTTACTATGTCATATACCAAGATCTGTAGGCAATCATACAAGTGTAAATAAAAAGAGAGAGAGAGACTGAGATCATCTAAATGAAATTTGATCTTCCATTCGCTATTTACTTTATTATACGTGTCAACTAAATGTAAATAGCTGACCAACTTCATTGTGCTTAACCCTTATACGTTCTTCAAACAAAGTTACGTTAGAGTTCTTCGGGTGAAAACTCACCCCTGTAAATTCTTTACTGATTTTCTAATGAAAATAACATTTTTTTAGTTTAATTTAAGGTATTTTTATTCAGTTGAGTTCAATAAAAAAATAATAGAGAAACAATAACAACTTAAACCATCCACTAATTCAATCGGATGCTATTAGAATACCTTACTTTGAGCTTTTATATATATAGTAATAAAAACTAACTCTTTTTAATTCAATATGCGCATACAAAATATGCTATTTTATGCTGTGCGCAAATTGATTTTTGGCAAGAAGTACATGACGAATATGCTTTTCTGTGGTTTTTGGGCAAAGCTTACATCGAGAACCCGAAGTCAATTTTCGGTTTTTGCGACTTGATAACGTAGAAGGCTCTTCGCTTGACTGACGTACATAGGTGTTCAATAACGGTATTGCAGAATCTACCCTTGGTAACGAAGATCGGCGTTGAATTTCTGCATTTACTAATGCCGTTCCCAGTTCGTGGAGAAATAATCTACTTTTGTATAGTTTTCCTTTATTCCAATCGTTGTTCATTTCTTGCCATAGAACGTAAGCATCACCAGCTGATCTAAAGTGTCTACACCCGCTTTAGTTTTATTATGATATGATATAATCTCTGGCAACTGATTTCTTCCATGTAATACTGATTTATTATGATGAAAAGTACTAAGAGCATTGACAATTTTGTACTTTTTTGGAACGTATAATAATAATATTTATATTTATCGTTCTATTTGTGGACATTTTCGATATTTTGTTATAAAACGCAGTAAGTTTATTTTTTTTTATAAAATAAAATTCTTGCAAACAAACCTTATATTCAAATGACGTACGGGGAATCCCAATACTTGACAAACCACAAAACAACGAATAGTTGAACTGTGCTGCCAGAAGTATTGTATTTCTGATATATAGGTTACCACTTAATATTAATCTCATATAATACCTACACGTTTTTCTTAATGGGTGAAATTTCACCCGAGGGACTTTTGTGTAATTCTTCAAATATTTTCGTTTTGTTGAATTATATAAAAAAAATTTTTTGGTTTTTTGATGTAATATACCAAATGTGAAAATTAAAAAAAGTTTCATTTGTATCAGACAAAATTTGTATGAGATATACACCTTTAAAATTTAAAATGGGTGAAATTTCACCCGAAGATCGTATAAGGGTTAAAAATAAGTAGTGCGATCTCTTTGCCTTCTTTTTGTGCAGCCTCGGAAGCGTTTCAAAACTTCGCATCTTGATAGCATGAAATTTTGTTACTGCTTTCAGAAACATAATAATTTTTTGCTGGGATTTTTATTATAAAAAGGGAAAATTTGTAAATGTATATGTTTGTAAGGGATAATTTCTACAGCCATCGATTCGGTTCCTAAAAATTTTTGACCGGCACAGCATATGTATTGTCTCCACAAAATGATCAGAATAAGTTCCAAGTTTGCAAAGTGTTCAACTCATTTGCTTATACATAAACTCTCAAGCAATAGCCGAGAATTACAAAAGCGAAGCACAATTGTTTTAAACAATTTTAAACAAACACCACAACAAATAGTTTTTATACATTTGGAATAAAGGTGGACATTTTAAAAGTTCTTGTTAACATAACATTTTAAATGTTGAACATAATATCGGATAAAAAAGCTTGTATGTACTTCACCATGAAGATCATTTTTGTGGGGGAGAATATAGCCCCCCAAAAAACCTACAGACTCAAACAAGTCTTGAATTAAAAAGTAAAGTAAATAATTGTTTAAAAAAAATCGTGGGGTGGGTAAAGTTTACATGGGAGTAGCTTATCCCGGTCTGTCTACGCCGCACAGTGGGGATTTGTTCATACAAGCTTGGAAAAAACTATAAGGAGTGCTCGTAGAATGTTGAAATTTTTCTCTGAGCCTTTGGTTAGGTCAATTAAGAAAAATATAAAGTTTCATCAATATTGGGCACGCCCACCTCCCACCGCCCATAGAACCCGAAATTTATTTTTGGGCCAAACTTTTTGAAATTTGGCACAGAGAAATATATTAACTTAATTAAAAAAATATAAAGTTTCATCAAAATAAAAAACCGATGAAAGTAATTGTAATTCTTGATTTTTCTAAATTCGTTAAAGCAAAATACGACTAGTGGTTCATTAGTTTTTTTTTTTTTTTTTTTTAATTAGGACCAGCACTCAGGGAATGACCCCTACGTATGCAATGCATTGTGCCGGAACTTTGGGAGAGGGATAGGGTAGAGAAGATAGGGGTTGAAAATTTAGAAGGCTTAACTCTTTTACAACTCTGCTTTGCGCGTTATGTTGATTTTTTTAGCAGTGTTGAGGCGCCTCTGGTGTTAAGTAGACGCATTAACTTTGTTAAGCTGTATTAGCAGGCATTTTATTAATTGTTTTACTTCGCCGATGTTTCTGCTAACCGACGAAGGAGGGCGATGTTGTGTACATTAGTTTGAAACAGCATCAATCGCTGTCGGAACAGTTTTTTAGTGACCAGTGCTATGCCTTCATCACTTAAATAGTCCGACAACAATTAATAACAATGTCTCACCAATGTACATTAGAAAAATTAATGATGTTAATTGACTTGCTCAGGCCAGGGTTTGAACCCAGGCCCCAAGTCATTGTTTGCTTAGTAGTCAACGCGCTAACCACCTCAGCCAACACCACCACAAATTGACAGGTGGCACCTGGTGGCACTTGAAATTGATTAAAAATGTAAAAACAGATATGAGACAATGTATTAGAAGTGATTTCGAATTGTGGGAAAGTATGGCTAAAATTGCAGGTCCTAATGTTTGGAGAAAAAAGGGATTTTTGTTATATGTTCATAAAAATAAACAACAAAAAAAAAAAACTTAAGTCTCTGCAGAGTTTATTTTTTCAATTTTAGTATACTGAAATATCCTACTTTAAATAAAAAATAAAAAGAAAAACGTTAGCTCACATAATAAAATAATTTTCGTCTTGAAATTCTTAGGTTTAAATTAAGTTGTTTCGGTAAAACACACAAGTACTGAGTTTGAAACGGCTATAAAAAAAAATTAGCAGTCAGATCGGAGTAATTCTTTTTGATTTGATTGAACAATTTAGTCTAAAATTTCAAAATATCACTGCATATTGCATGAAGAGTATGTTGACAATTTTGCTTTTTTCCGCGAAATCCCCAGTGTGCGCCGGTGTTGTATATGCTGTAAAGAGTGTTACACTTCCAGGCTTTAAGAAAAAGGGTTTAATTTTTTCTGTAGCACCAACACTCAGGGGTGCCCACTACTTTTGCACTACCTTGTACCGGAAAATACGGTAGGGATAGGGTAGAGAATATATATGTTTAAAATGTTGAAGAATTAATCCTTTTACGACACTGGTATTGCGCGTTTAGTTAATTTAAGGGGAGTTATTCAGTGCCTGTGGTGTTTTATTTCGCCGACGGTTCTGCTAACCGATGAAGGAGGGCGCTGTTGCGCTGTACAAACAACAATTAATAAAATGCTACACTAATGTACATTAGATCAAGTTATGATGTTGATGACTTGCTCTAATCAGGGATTGAACCCAGGATTGAAGTTATGGTCATTGTAGCATACACACTGATATTTTGTAGCACCTGTGTAGCATTAAATAATATTAATATGATCTTATGTCAGCTTTTGCAGCTTTTTTACTTCCATTCTATTTAATTGGCAAACATTATGCAAAAATAGCAATCAAATTATTAATATTTTTCTATATTTTTTTTATGAAAAATATGCATTTCTTTAGGAAAATACAAAATATAAAAAGAAATATGATCTGCAGATAGAAAAATTCTAACTTTTAGCGCCTTTAGCATGCAAAATTTTTAGACTTAAAAAAAAACATCTCAATTATAGAAAAAGTTAATTATCTGTAACATTTTAAGTGGAAATAAGTTAGAATTGAGTCATTGAGAAGCACAACTATCCACTGGTTGTATTCATCTAACTTTAGTTTAGTGTATTTTAAATCTACTTGGCCGTGGGACAAGTAAATTAAAATTACTTTTATGTTTTTTTTAATGTAAAACCCAACCATTACAAACCGATAACAGCTTGTTTGCATTAAGCAAATAAATGCTCATTTAATTAAAAAAGAGTAACAAAAATTTATTGTAATAAATTTATTGTGTGGAAGTGGGTGTCTTCGCAAACACCTTTATATTAAGAAACTTGCGGTTTTATTGTGTCAAAAACTTTTCTAAGTGAAAAAGCAAACATTTAAATTTTTATATTAAAAAAAAAATACTAAAAATAACCAAAGATTTTGTTATTTTGCATTTTGAACAAATTTAATTTTATTGTCATCTTTATGGTAAAAAAAACAGATTTGTGACTAAATTAAATAACTGGCTGATGAGATAATAATAAACGAACACCAAAAATTAAATTCTTTTTAATTTGAATTTTTATATTTTTTAAAGAAGATTTATCAACATTTGTGTTTAAATTATTATTTTCCTAAAAATTTATTAAGAAAACAAAAAAAAAAAAAAATTCATTTCTCTTTATAGTATACTTAAGTTTTGGATGTTTTCTCTTTGAGGAGTTGTTTAAAAGTGAAAATACTTTCTCTGGTCACGTTAGACGCCATTCTAGTTAGATGACTGCTAAAAAGGCTTTTATCTTTTTTTTTACAAAGATTAACTTTCATTTCGTATAGAAATTTAAGCAGATTAAGAATAAATTTTAAAAGCTTTCAGACAAAAATAATTATTTTAAAACAATTAAGTTGTGAATGTTTAATCGAACTGAATGATCTTTAATCAAAGAAATTTTTAAATAGTCAGGCTTAAGTTAGTTTGCTTAAATTTAATTCTTAAATTAAATTATTATAAATTATTATTTTTATTAGAAAACAAAATCTTCAATAAAATAAAAAGCTGTATGAAGACAGCACATTCACAAGCCTAGCGTATTTGCATCCGATGGGCGCCACTTAGGAATATAATGAGCAATACTAAAAAAGGTCAACTTGAACAATTGAAATAATAAAGCTGTAGTGCAAAAACTTTAATTTTTTTTTTTAAACAAACACAACCCGCAAAGCGATTAGCTTGTCTGCAGAAAACACCCAGGATCTATGGCCGGAATCGAACCGACAACCTCCGTACTACTAGGCTAGCAATGCTACCTATCAGCCTCGGCGGCACCCTAATGTGATACAGCAGATTCAATTAATGGTAAAGGATCTTTAACTAGTCGATTGCAGTTTTAGTCAGTGGCAGTGAGGTCTAGGCGGTAAACAACTCTGATGATGAGACTGTTGTTAGTCTCGAAAAATCATGATGTCAGTTCAACCCTCCGCGCAGACTAATTTTTCTTTGTCTGTTCAATTATTACGAGTTTCTAGATTTTACTTTCTAATAAAAATAATAATTTAATTTATAAAAAACGAAGCCTGAATAATTAAAAATTTCTTTGATAAAACTTTTCAAAAATGGTTAAAGATTAGCTGAGGATTTGCCATTAGCAACCAAAGAAATGCAGCACATAGATTAGCTAACCACAAAAAATAAGTTAAATCTCTTAAGCTGTAATTCATAAACGATTAATAAATTTAATGTGCACATTAAAACCGGTTTTCTCATACAAAATTCGTACATTAACGCCACAATATCTTTAATAATCATTTATTAAAAACACCTTTAATGTAAAAGTATTTAATTTATTAAAAAGGAAAAAGTGCTGAAGTCGA
Organism: Lypha dubia; assembly: GCA_947311025.1. Taxonomy (NCBI): domain Eukaryota; kingdom Metazoa; phylum Arthropoda; class Insecta; order Diptera; family Tachinidae; genus Lypha; species Lypha dubia. The sequence goes on from OX371264.1 coordinate 58,462,208, forward strand.
TATAATCTAATTATGAGTTAATAATACTATTGTATTCACCATATTCAAAAGTAAATCTGGGTAAAGTTATTGAATACCTTTGATGTGTTAACTATTAGATAATTTCATTTCTACTTGATGAATAGAATCTTATACAGACTTCTACATTTTGAAACAAATTATAATATTTTTAAGTAAAGATTTTGTGTACAATATTAAATATTCTATCAAATGAAAATAATCGGGTGCAGCCGTGGCCGGAATCGAACCGACAACCTCCGGACTATTAGGGTAGCATTGATACCTACCCTAGTAGTCCGTAGGTTGTCGGTGCGATTCCGGCCATAGATCCTGGGTGTTTTCTGTGGACAAGCTAATCGTTTTGCGGGCTTTTGTTTGTTTAAAAAAAAAAATCAATTTTTTTATAAAGGGTTTTCCAATAAGAGTGATATGATTTCTTAAAAAAAACACACTTATTGTTAAGGAAATTCAAAAGTTTTTTATTTAATACGAAGTACAATCGATACAATTAAGTTCTAATTAAAACGTCATTCATGATTTTTTCTGCAGGAACGAATTTGATGAACCCAATTTTCGACCACTTTTTCCACTAAATCAAGTCGTATGTCATGAATGGCACGTTCAATATTGACTTGTAAAGCTTAAGAGAGTCTGGTTTGTTTTGAAAGACCAATAACTTCAAATAACCCCACAAAAAATAGTCTAATGGTGCTTAATCACAACTTCTTGGAGGCCATTCAGTATCACAATTTCTTGAAATAATCGAATTTCCAAACTTTTCTCGCAATAATTCAATTGTTGCATTTGCTGTGTGGGACGTAGCCGCGTCTTGTTGAAACCAAATGTTGTCAAGATCAACTTCTTCCAATTTCGGCCATAAAAAGTTGGTTATTATCGATCTATACCTCTCTCCATTGACAGTAACGGTGTTACCAGCTTCATTTCGAAAGAAGTACGGACCAATGATTCCACCAGACCAAAAACCACACCAAACTGTCAATTTAGGTGAATGTAATGGTTTTTCCTGAATAATTTGTGGATTTTCTACGCGCCAGAATTCGACAGCCTCATCGGAGAGAATGACTTTCTTAAAAAATCGTTATCGTTTTCAAGTTGTTTCAAGAAAAATCAGCATATTCACGACTTTTACCGGGGTCCATGATGAAATTGTAAACACTACTGAATACAATGAAAAACAAATGACAGATCATGACATCTTACAACTGGCCGAAATGTCACATCAAAATCATATCATCCCTATTGGAAAATCTTTTACGTATTTGGGAGGACTCTGCCACCATTCTTCTCAGTACTAAAATCATACATACATGTTAATTATTTTTTTTAGTACATAGTCTGGAGTTAATTTCACACTTTATGTATTTAGGATGTAAAAAATTATTTTTCTTCAGAACAAATATATATAAATATATTTTAAGTGAATGTGCTATTTTTGAATGCACAACTGCATATGAAAATGTAAAGTAATGAATTTTCGAAATTGATTATTGAATGTGGCAGCAACATGCAAATTGAAAAAAAAAACACTCACAAACAAAAACCACAACATTAAATATGAAATTTTAAATATACTTTTACTGAAAAATAGTATTCATTGGTAACGCAAAAATAAAAAAAAATATTTAAGATCTTTATGCAAATCGAGAAAGTGTAAAGAAAAAGGTGTGCTAACGAAAATTTTTTATACATACATTCATACATAAAAAATATGTCAGTTCATATCTATGTATGCATTTGTGCACATGTGCACATGCATTTAAAAGAACCAATCTGATGTAGAGATGATAAAAATCAAAATACCATAAACCACTTTTAACACACTACAATTATGTACATGTGTCGTCTTCTTTATATAGATAGACATGTTTCTGAGCCGCATTTGTTCTTGACTGTTTTTTTTTTTAACTTCAAGAGTAGCTAATTTGTCACGATTTCTCTATTTGTAACAATTTAATAGTGAAGGTCAATTAATTGAAAAAAAAAATATTGCACAAAAGTACTTGCACACATGCATACATACATGCATATGTATGTATGTTCAGGCATATCCATACATACAAAATTTAACGCAAAAATAGAAATAAATAATAAATAGAGACTACGTTTTCGTATTTAGCCAAAAATGAAGTCTTCTTAGGAAAATTTCAAAGCTCTTTAGAGTGAAAAGATCTTAAACTCATCCAACCATTACAATTTTATTCTTAAGAGGGAATTTATTTTTCGGTCTTCCATTTCACCCTATTTCTTGCATAAATTTTTATTTATTTCTTAAGATGAAATTAATTTAATTCACTTTTTTTTTTTGGTATTTTACCTTAAAACGTCAACAGAGAAGTATTTTATAATGACAACAACAGCAGAAGCAAAGTGTATAATTTTCATATTGACATCCGAAGGTACAAATATTTAAACGCATTATTGTATCTGTTAGAACGTGGGAAAATTTTCCTTAGTTGTATTTCTTTGTTTCGAATTTGCTTTGTCATCTGGTTTTTGTCATGATCACACGGAAGTTACACAATAAGTAGTCGTAGGTTCATATTAAGTAATAGATAAAATACACAGAAACATCTATAAACTTCAATTTCTCTCATTTGATATATTTTATTATAAGAAGAGTAAAGAAATAAATATAACTGATCTTTAAGAAATTCTTTTTTAAAGAAAAAATCGATTTCAACCCTTATTTTTACAGGAGTTTAGATTCTAAAAAGCAACTTACTTCATTTGTACATTTTTATGTCTGTAAGAACCATCAAACTGTAAAAACCTACACATCCGTTAATACGAGTATTTACGCTTCATATCATTTCACTTGTTGCAAGGGTGATTCTCTCATATGTTTGAATAAATGTATAAAATATTTAACGTTTAATTTTTATACAATTAAAAAGGGAATAATTTGAATACAATAAGCAGAGAATATCCAAACACAGATTGCAGGGTAAAAGTTTAATAAAATTTTTACAAACTAAGAGCTCAACCTAAATTAGAGTGTTGAGTGGCGCGTTATTAGTGGTGTACTTTTGTACGTACATTTCTTAAGTATACTAAAAAGAAAAAATATTACTTTAAAATTTCTACCATGTTTAGTTTTTTCTTATCTTCATATTAATTATTTTGCAACTGATCAACACTTGATTGCAAATGTTTCTAGAACCAAAAACAGATTAAGCGAAATTATTATTGAATTTTTTTATTTTCCTTAAACTTATACGTATATAATGTTTTCCAATACGGATGATATAATTTTGAAGTCATGTTTCGGCCATTTGTAATATGTCATGATCTGTCAATTGTTTTTCATTGTATTCAGTAGTGTTTATAATTTCATCATGGAGCGATATACGCTAGAACAACGTTTATAAATTATTCAGTTTTATTGTCAAAATAATAGTTCTGCAATTGCAACTTTTCGGGCGCTTTTGCCATTTTATGGTCGTAATAATCGTCCAAGTGTGTGTGAAAATTTTCTTAACACAATGTTCAAGTGCCAATAAGACAAAGAACCGCCCAAAGTAATGCAAATATTGCTGCCGTTGAGAAAAGTGCTGCTGAAGACCGCAATTTGTCGATTCCAAGACGTTCCCAACAATTTGGCGGATTTTGAGAAAGGATTTGGGTTTGCATTCGTATAAAATTGTTCTAAACAACATTTGGTTCCAATAAAACGGAGCTACGTGCAACACAGCAAATGCAACAATTAAATTATTGCGAGAAAAGTTTGAAGAGACGATTATTTCAAGAAATTGTGATCTTGAATGGCCTCCAAGAAGTTGTGATTTAACACCATTAGAATATTTCTCGTGGGGTTATTTGAAGTCATTGGTCGTTCGAAATAAACCAGACTCTCTTCAAGTCCTGACAAGTCAATATTGAACGTGCCATTCATGACATACGACTTGATTTAGTGGAAAAAGTGCTCGAAAATTGGCTTAATGAATTCGTTCCTCCAGAAGAAGTCGTGGAGGCCATTTGAATGACATTTTATTTGAAACTTAATTGTATCGATTGTACTTCATATCAAATAACAAATTTTTGAATTTCCTTAACAATAAGTGTGTTTTATTTTTTAAAGAAATCATATCACTGTTATTGGAAAACCTTATAGAATACGAGAATTATTATAATATCTTTTTATTGTATTTTTACATGTTGAAAAAATTTTTTGTTAGTCTGAAATTCCCAGTTATTCAATTCCGTAGGAGTTTATAGTTAAAAAAGTAAACGATAAGGTGGAAATATTTTTTTCTAGACTTCTTGGGAAATCTACAGATTATAAAAGTGCTGTCGCGAGAGGATCATTTCAATACGAACAATACGAAATTGATACTAAATCAAAATTAACAAAAAAATTAAATTTTCATCACAAAAGCGGACAGTATAACATGTTTCGAATTAAGTAATAATTTCTGTATTTTACTAGTAGAATTTCAAATATTTTGAATGTGATGGTGTGGATCCATGAAATGAAATACGTTTTTATATATTCGACGAATTAAAATCACTATGAGGTCTAGTGAATAGAATCTATTTATATGAAAAGGAAAAAATTTAAAAACTCGTTTAATTTAAAATTTTACTGTCTCTCCAAAAAGCTTAATCTGGAGGCATACGTGTGTGTATTAGATATAAAATTATGCAAAATATTGCTTAAAGCTTAAATCATTGTATAAATTCCATTGAAAATCGTTTACTAAATAATGTGATCGTTTTTTAACGATTAATTTAATAAAAAAATTTAAATTTCTGAAGAGCATTTTAATTATTCAAATTACTTAGCGATAAAACACCAATAAACACACAATTGTTTTAAATGTTTTTTTTCTCCTTCTGTGTTTTTTCTTTCTTTTATTATTCTTTTGTTAGTTTTGTTACGAAACAGAATGAGCGTCAGACGATCACAACTAAAAGCTTATTTGAAATAAACAGGTTCCATTATTGTTGATTAAGGGCTAAAATATATTTACTTTTTTTTTTGTGGTACATTTTTTTTGGTATCTATGCATCTACATTTTCTTAAAAGTTTAAAAGTATAAATTAAATATGTTACACTTGTTGCTTTAAGATTGCAGCACCTAGATTAAATGCTTTGTTTTATTTATTATTTTTTTTGGTTAAATGTTATTTATGTTGGGAAGAAACTGTATCGATAAAAAAGGATACAAAATAAAAATTGTTAATGTTAAAAAAAAAAAAACAAACACTAAATAAAAACTCATAAAAAATAAATGCATTGTTGGCGGGGGAAAAATACTGGAAAGAAGACATGACATACCTGCTTTGTATGTCTTCAGTCCAGAGTGTTTATTTTTATTACACCAGTGTGCAAACTTCAAAAGCTTTTGATTTATGCTTAAAAGCAGCACTTTATGCAAATAAATTATCGCTAACGAAAATCATTAGTGCAGAAATTAAAGCCATTTTCAAGTCGTTTTAAAAATAAATATATTTTTGCATTAATGTCTTTATAACGGAGTTTTTAGCAGAAATTAAGTCCATTTCCTGAAACCAAAAATTGTTTATGTAAATATCGTCACACGCCTGCATTCATGATGAAAACCATTTACACTACTTGCTTCCAATTGATAAAAACTTTTATAATTGCTAGTTAGTTAGGGTGAACGTATACAACAAGTTGAAAAAATTTTGAAAATTAAACGACACCAGAACCGGCCTTGCACTCTTTATTTTTCGCATCATAATGTTATGTTGAAAGTGGCTGCAAAATTTCTTTTGAATAGATGAACTAAAAATAGTTGATAAAATATTTATTACGCTGCGACGCAGCATCGATCACTTTGCTGATCATAATGTCGTTGTCGTTTAAGAATACCAAATATTTTTACTTTTCCAACCATAATATTTTTTTGTCACAAGAAATCCCCCCGGGGGATAGATAGTTTCATCTTGTTTACTTTTAACACCAAGATGCAATGCCTCCCCGGGTATAGGGTAATCTGATTTTTATAGATATAACCTTTTGTCAGTTACCCATAAAACTTATATGCCCTGCACAATCTCTGAATTAACAGAGCAACGGAATGTGTATATATTTTATAATAAAGGAAGTGGCATGCCACGTAAGTCTATATAGAAGGTGTAAGGGTACCTAAGGTCTAGCCCATGACCAAAACCAATAGGAAGCTAATCCTTCAGGGTTTACTTTCGAAGCTCCACAAGTAGTTTACTGGTACCACGGGGACCGGTGAGCTCTCATGGAAGATTGTTTACCGGAGGATAGTTGTGATGACCTATGGTGGTCACACAATCTGCGGTGTGAAGTACTAAGTAGCCGCCGCATCTACCCCTCGGTTGCATGATTTCGTGGCCGGTCGCTGGTTGAGGAACACGTGGTGGTTGTGGTTGTGTTGGGAGAAGCGTTGGTTTAAGGACTGATGCGCCTTGGCCATGTCTGAGAATTTGCTACCTGATGTTGTCCCCAAGGGGATGACTTCAGGTCGTCTCCGAGACGGCGGCTCGGGGGCAATGGTGGACGCATTGTTTTCACCCAGTGTTTAAATACACCGTCAGATGAACCATATCGGTAGGAGCTGACGTAAACTTGATACACATTCTGTCACAAGAAATGAGTGTGTGCACAGGGTGCAAAAAAAATCAATCAAATAAAAGTAGTTTAAAATATATATTTAGTAAGCTTGGGCGTGACACCGCCCACTTGTATATTACAATGTAGCGGAAACTTATTGTCTGTTCATAGTTTCATAAAAGTAGATTAAGTAGCAGTAGTTAGAAAATACACGCAGAGAAAAGACATGATTGAAAAATGTTCATGTCAACTAAGCATCTCTGCCACAACCAAATAATTATTCATTGAAGCAAATACGGTTGGATTAAACATTCTTCAATAAAACATTTGTGCGACAATAAAATAATCATTGTGGGTTTGGTCCCATAAAAATTGAATGTATCAAAAAAAAGTATTTTCGCTGCTACAAGAGTAGCTTTTGCAAATGAGAATAATAAAAGTTTATTTAAAATTAAAGTTTATTGTGACCATACATTGTTTCTGTGACATTTTTTTTTTGTATAGTCTATGTATGATGACTATACTCGTACGGCCTTGCCGCTTTGAAAATTTTTGAAATTTTCAGGGTTGTCACTTTTCCCGGGAAATTTTCGAGGATTTCTGGGATTTTGAGAGATTTTTGTCTATGTTTTTGGAATTCCCGAAGGTGTTTTATGTCTTTGCTAAGACTTTGTGTCTCTACTAAACACAAGTGTGTCTTGGCTAAGTGTTTCTAAATTAGCAAGTGTCGTCGAATAAGCGAATATACATATTAAAGGTAGGTGGTGCATTTTTGTTATTGACGTGAAAACTTCTTTTAGCGCGGTACGAATATTTTTAGATGAGACCAAATCTCTGAACTCGCGACACCGTTACGAGGCGCAGGTACAGTGTGTGCATATATGCATGTACATATTGCAGACCGCGAAAGCGTCTAAATAATTAAAAACAAATATGCGTACCGCGCTACAAGAAGTTTACACTTCAGTTTCTGTCGGCACTCCCGGAGTGCTACCCGTAATTTTGTTTTTATTTTATTAAATTTAATTTGTCCAGAAAAGTTTATTCGATAAATAATTTCAAATAAAAATGTATTTGTGTGTGCATTTTTCTTTCATCTGATCAAAATGTCAAATTATTTACATAAACCAGGAAAAAAACATTTTCATAGTTATTATAATGCGCTCATACTATGTTCATACAATGGTACTGTCAGAGGGAGATTTATAAGGAATATATATTATGTTCCTTAGGTGGCAAATTCAATATATATAGAAGCTGCAATTATTAATCTGAACATGAAATGATAGTTTGCGATTATGATTCCATCAACCATGTTTTTTCTTTGCGTGTAAGTATGTTTGGGCGTGGCACTGCCCACTTTTTGAAACATTATATTGTAGCGACACAGTAACTAAACGTGTATGCGAAACTTCATAAGAAACGGTTTATTCACCGTTGTTGTTTTGTAAAAAATATTTACTTAAATTATTTTGTTCTTACAGTATAATGATGTTTTACTCTTAAACTTCTTATCTGGAAAATATTAACCTTTTTAAAAACCAAAAATCGGTTTCTAATTCTTTGTAGAAATCTTTTACCGTTCATCCTATTTGAGAATAGAAATTCATAGTATTTTCCATTAGCAATAAAATCTAATGTTGTTGGCCACCATTAGACGTTAAGTAAAATATTTATTTTTCCCGCTAATCAACTCATTTTCTTTTAATGATGTCATTTCTCTCTAAGGCCATCTGAGACGCATCTTATCCCAACATTACACTTACCCATCAACATGTCTAATCCAATTTACATCAAAAAGTTGCCAGCAGAAATCTGTGCTAAAGCAAAATAATTAAAAAAAAAAAAAAAAAAACAAACAGATTGAAACACTGGAACTAGAGTCATAATAACATGGTCGAGAGAAATACCAAGTGTGCGGTGTACGAGGAGCATTAATCTAGCCATAAGTAAACAAATTGTATGAGTAAACCAAAAGTAGCGTTTTAATGATTTTGCTTAAAACTAAATAAACATGGAAAATGATTAAAATGAAAACAGGAATAATGTAAACTTGTAGTCTGCTACAGTTGGGTGCGGTGTTGTTGCAACACACTTAATAATATCAGTAGCGTACTTGTATTAGTCAGTAGTTTTTCATCTTGTTTTAAGAGTATTTAGTTCCCTTGACTGTTTGTAATTTTTCATCACATGTGTTGCTAAATTCTTCTCGACGCTTGAGGTTGTTTGTTTCCTACATCATGTTTCAGTCTCAGTGTTTTCTATTTATTTTTTTTTTTTTTTGTTAACTTTCTGCTACACTTGAATCAGTTAAAGATCGATTTTGTTGTTGTTGTTTTTGTTTTTGCTCATCAGCTTTGTTGCCAACAAGTTTCATGTCACAAAAAGACAAACTTTTACTTTGGAAAATTCGTGTAAAACTTGTTCGGACAGAGAATTCCATCATTTGGCATCTTTCCTAAAGTGTTTGTTTGTTTTTCTTATAAACGAACACAGAAACCAACACACGCACTCACACTCACACTTTGTCCCTCATTCACTCACATGACTTTAAAAAGAGACAAGATTTAAACCGTTAAAAATCAGGTTTAAACAAAACGAACTCTCTTTTTGCAGAATGGAAGCATAACTTTAATTATCATGATCGTTTAATTACCCTAAAATTATAAAATCATTTCAGGATGCATTAGAAAAAAGATAATAAACACGACAACATCTAAAATCTCATGCAATTAAAAACAATTTCTAATGTTGCCTCAAATATGTTCACGACGGAGTTAAAATTATATTTTATTATTCGTAGCTTATTTATTAGATAGATCTATAAAACGCATGCAGAAGATGAAAAAGAAGAAGTGTGGCACATAAATAATTATTTATTTATATGTGTGAAAATTGTAAAAAAAAACTTTAATCTCAGCTTAAAAATAATGATGAAGACATGAAATTTATAACTATAAACTTATTAAGGTTGAAAGGTGTTCAAATTATTGTAGTTTAGCTGCAGAGTAATTGATAATGTTTTAGTTTTAAAACTAAAGAAAATTTCTCAATCGATTAGAGATATGCGTGAAAGATGAGCAAAGACCTAAAGGTAGAACAAATGTCAAATAAGTAGGTTTTGCTAATAATGTCTTTGGAAAATGAAGGAATGCATGCAAAAACTACAAAATATTCACCTCTTTTGTGAAAAATTTTTCCCTTTTCATGTATTTGCAATCATGAAAAACTTTTGTCAGTCGAGAATAACAACGTGAAAAAATCTTCACGGCAAAAAATTCCCTTATCGTGAATAAATTTTTTCCTCGGAATTTTTTCACTTTTCCCTTTAATATTTTCACTTTATTTTTGGTGGGGAACAGAACAGAACATTTAGGTAGTTCTTTTTATAATTCGAATATTAAGTTTAAAAACGTTATTTTAAGGGCCGGCTGCAGTGTGCTCACAGATCTTTTATAAATATCTTATTTTCTTAAAGTTTAATAGGAAAGTTTTGTGTAAACAAAACAGAATTAGATAAATAATTGATATTATCGATGACATCAACACCATTAGAATGCAGCCGGTTGGCTTCAATAAAAAGATAAAAAAACTGATAAAAAAAATTTCTGAAAACAAAGAATATTTGTTTGTGCCATCAATCATATTAATTTAGCATAAGGTATAATGATTATTTAACCACAAAATAAAAGTAATTCATCATTTCTCACTATGGGGCCCCATTCACAGTTGCCAGATTAAATCGTGAAAATAGTTATCGTAAATTGTAAAAAACTCGTCAAATATGAAACACAAACATACACATAACATTAACAAGCCTCAGTAGCACGAGGGTTCGTGCGTTGAATTATAGTCTGTTGACTCCATTTTCAATACTGAGGCACTTATTTATTTGTATATACGTATAATTCAATATCAGACGCTATATTTTATTTTGCTGATTTTCAATACGAATCATCAGAAGAAAAATCCTTAATTTCAGTTCAAGATTTAAATCTCTAGCTGTTCTAGTGTCTTCGGAAAATCGATTTGACCTACAGACATACGGACATGGCTCATTCAACTTCCCTATCTATTACGATTCAGAATATAGTATATACTATATGCACCTCATATAAATATTGTGGAAATTACACACGAAATGAAAAACCTATAAATACTCTTATAAATTTTGCTGAAGAGTATAAAATTATGTTTGATTTATTAAACGAAAACATAAGATATCAAATGCATTCATTAATCCATTCAATGATTATATATTTTTAAAAAAAACCGTATTTTTAATTCTCTTCACTCGGAAATAACAAACACACTTATTGTTAACGAAATTCAAAAGATTTTAGTTTCATGTGAAGTACAATCGATACAATTAAGTTTTAAATAAAACGTCATTCAAATGGCCTCCACGACTTCTTCTGCAGGAACGAATTCGATGAAACCAATTTTCGAGCACTTTTTCCACTAAATCAAGTCGTATGTCTTGAATGGCACGTTCAATATTGACTTGTAAAGTTTGAAAAGAGTCTGGTTTATTTCGAAAGACCAGTGACTTCAAATAACCCCACAAGAAATAGTCTAAAGGCGTTAAATCACAACTTTTTGGAAGCCATTTAATATCACAATTTCTTGAAATAATCGAATCTCAAAACTTTTCTCGCAATAATTTAATTGTTGAATTTGATGTGTGGCACGTAGCCCCGTCTTGTTGGAACCAAATGTTGTCAAGATCAACTTCCTCCAATTTCGGCCATAAAAAGTTGGTTATCATCGATCCGGCAGGTTGTGGTCTGAGACAGTCCCAATTGTTGAGAACGTCTATGAATCGACAAATTGCGGTCTTCAGCAACACTTGCCTGAACGGTAGCAATATTTGCATTACTTCGGGCGGTTCTTTGTCTTATTGGCAGTTGAACATCATGTAAAGAAAATTTAAGCTAAAAATTTTAACAATTCGACAAATAGCGAGCACACCTGGACGATTATTACGAACATAAAATGGCAAAAGCGCACGTAAAGTTGCAATTGGAAAACGATTATTTTTATAATAAAACTGAATAATATGTAAAAGTTGTACTTGCGTGTATCTTTCCAAGATGCAATTGTAAACATTATTGAATACAATGAAAAACAAATGACAGATCATTTCAAATCATATCATCCCTGTTGGAAAACCTTTTATAATGAAGCAAAAGGTGGCAGGTTCTTGATACAGTTCAAAATTGTGTTGAAAGGTCATATTGCTTAAAATTCCTCAAAATGACGATAAATAGTAAAATCTGGCAACCTTGGTGCCACATTTAATGGGCGCGTTTACGATCGCCCCTATTATTCTATTTTCTAGAATCTGACTAATGAATATTTTTAGTATTGAATAATGCCAAAATATAATACACACAAACTAAAGCTCGGCTTAAATACTAAATGGCCTGCAATTAATTCTTAAAGAAAATTGATGATTTTAAATTCCGTCTATTTAGTGTTCTTATGATGTTTTATTTTTTAAAAATTTTCAAAAACCATTTTATGATTAATGAGCTTTTTCGAACGGCTTTAATTAAATTTTGACTTGATTTGAGATGAAAATAACCAAATTATATTTGGTAAAAGTACATGAAATGGGTAGGTTTCTTATGAGTCTTTTTATTTTTTTTCTTATTCAGTACAAATGGTAACAAAGTCTAACAATTAAGTAAAAAATACTCATATAATACATGGAAAAAAAAAACGTTCACATCAAAAAGTCAACACAAAGAAATCAAAGACCTTGTACGTGTGTTGTTTGCCTTCGTTTTGCATACCAAAAAAAAAAAACAAAACTTTTCAACTCCAACACAATTCCAACCGGGCGTAAGATACCAAAATAATGATTGTCATTTGTATTTGAACTCCATTTGAAGTTTTGTAAATGAAATTCTTTAACAACAAAAATATATGTATATGTATTTGACTTTAATTCCAAGAAATTTCAATTTACATTAATTATAATTCTTCTGTTGTAAAGTCACCTAAATTACATTCACCAGTTCATACACATGTTAATTCTTCATTACCATATAATTTTTGCTATTTTTCGGGCGTACATACATTTGATTTGATTACAAAAATATTTAAAAAAAAAAAAAAAAAAACTGTTAAACAAAAATATTCTGTATGAGTTTAAACAATGATTATTATCATTTATTTCAATCAGCAACATCTACAGCAAGGAACATTTTAATGCAACCCACGTACTTGTCGTACAACGTACAACCGACATTAAAAAGCATAAACAAACATTTATTTGTTTTTCAACACAAAATAAAACGTTTTTCTTTTCGAAACTCTTTTTCCTTTTTTATTTAATTCTCACATACGTTCATGTCTTATTTTTCGGAAATCTCTGTGCGATTTGAAACACAACAAACCAAAAAAGAAGAAACTAAATTTGTTAATAAAGTTTAAGTGTTGTCTGGAACAGGTATATGAGCAATTTATCTTTTTATCTGTTTAAATGGAGAATGTAACTGTTAGAAAGATGGATACGATTATGTTTGGGACACTGCACAATGGAACGTAATCAATATAGTTTTGAATTAAAATGGGAATTTTTAAGCTAAATATTTGTGCGACATCTCTCAGATGTCTCAGTAGTATGAAATATATCTTAGCTTTATACCACTGTGCATTAAATGGACTATGAAAACTATTATTTGTTAATCATACACGACCGACTTTTCATCAGAGAATATTTACTTTAGAACAATATTATTGCCATTGACAGCTAAAAAAAAAAAAAAATTGCATTCTGTCAATTTATTTTAAGATTAATAAATCATGGTCTGTACTGCGCGTTTAAAGCAGCAGTTAAACATAATCTGTTCATTAAGTATTTTACTTTTTAAATTTATGCGAACTTACTTGTCTAGTTTTTTTTTTGAAATCCAATTTGCATATCATTTTTAAATACAGTAGTTATTACTTGCGCATGCGTTATGTATTCATGGAATTTTTAAAATTTACCAATACCGAATTAGTTAATGCATCGGCTTAGTGAATAGACACAAAATTAAGCTATACGCGAGAAATCTGAGCATTTAACCTTTGAATTAGTGTTGTGATTTTGAAAAGTGAAAAGTGCTTTTGCCCGTTTTATGATTTTTATGCTAATTTTCATTTCTTAATCCGGATACTCATACGATACGACTCTATTACATTATATGCTACTATTAACTGTAATATTGTAATTTTTGTTTTTAAACATGGTAGCAGCAGAGACTTTCAACAGTTGTATTAAAGCAGAACAGGGTAACTGAATCCGCAACATAATAACTGATAGAATTATATTGAAAAGAACTATCTGCCTATTTTACGATATCTAAAGCATTTTTTTATTCGCAGAATTACATTTAAAAAAGGTAGTATATTTTCTAGGATCTAAAATCGCTACTAGCATTTTATCCAGGTGGATACTTTTGTTTGGTTAGTGCACCTTATCTTGTGTGTGTCCAGGCGTAGCCTGAATTTCTTTACTTTTATGTACGTTTCAATACCTTTTAGGATGCATCAAGGTCTCGTTTTTTGGAGTGGAGAACTTGTTAAAATGTATTGCTAGTTTGCTTTCCAATTTTCATCGCTGCTTATCATCTTCTCAACGATATTTTCAGTAGTTAATTCCCTTGATTGGGTTTCTAGTTGTCTGCGACTATCGAGCCAATGTCAACATTGAAGATAAATAGAGATCTTACTTGAATTTGTATACATACACACACACATCCAATGATACATGCTAACAAAAATATTTAGATTTCAAACACGCAACTTGGTGCAAATATATCAGCATATACGAGTACATTTTACATTTGACTAGGATTTCGCAAAGTTTATGGCAATTTGTAATCCGATTCTTTAAAAACTGCATAATTTTTCAAATAAATGTTCCCTTCTCAACGGGAAGAAATCTTGCAGCAAAGATCTCCGCTAACTAAATTTCCTATAAACAAACTATAATGTGCGGAATAAAGAAGGAAGTGATCATTTTGCATTTTAAAAATGCATTATGAATGGGAAAAGTAATTAAACGAGCCAAGATAAAAAGAGTTTAATAACTTCCAAATCAATGCATTTGGTCGCAATTACCACAATGAGCTGCTCATTGAAAAAGATTACGAAACTTTCTATCAATGATTTTATGATGATCATAAAATTAATGAATGTTGCATGTTGAAAACTATTTTATCAACATTTCCTCGCGAATATTGGAAAAATATTTACATGCTAATTTACACAACGCATGCAGCCAATACACACATACAGATAAAATTAAAACTGAACGTAGCTTAAGCTGGCAGTGAAAAAAAAAACTAAATACAACTAAAATGTCAACAATCATAAAATCCATTGCTTTTAATTTATTTATAATAATGCCAAATTTTTTTTTATTGCAAACTATTAAATTTCAAATATTTAAAGCCATGCATTTGCTCTCGAAGACATGCTTTAGAATGAACTTTAAAACGAATACATATATGTACATTCATATTTCTTTAATAATAAATTTTCTTTTTTATTCATCTTAAAATCATCAGAAATATAAACGAGAAGAAAAGATTCTTGAGCAAAAAATAAAAACCGAATAATAAAGAAAACGAAAAACATAAATCAAAAGGAAATACATGCTTTAACTGTTTCTTAACTGATTGAATTGCAGGTTAAGCAGAGTCTTAACTTTTTCTGTGGAAAACAAAAAAAAAAACCAAACTTAAAAGAAATTATTTCGTGTAATATAAAATTCTAGTCTTGATTATTTCTGGTTTGAAGTTGGGCGATATTGAAACTAAAAACTGCAGCCAGAGAACTTAAACACAGCAACAATGTATGAAGACATTACAAACTACAGTTCGTACAGTGAATAAATACAGTTTCATAAGAACATAAAAAAAAAACTAACGAAAAAAAATTTCATGATAACAGTACAACTATTTTCGAATTATGGATATTTTAATTAAGTAAACAAGCAGAGTTGCCAATGTCAACAATATCTTGTAGGGGTGAATCCTTTAAAAGGCTATAAGAACTACAAACGCATCAATAACCATGTCCAGCCAATTTGGCTGAATTAAATTCTCTAAGAAATAATTTAGTTCTAAAAAATTCTCGTATTTTAATTTGGAAAAAAAAAATTTAAAATTGCGATCACTTTCAACCAGCAATCAAAATTTTGCATACTTGTCAATGACGGATGATAAATATGCTAATTCGATCATTTCGTTTCATTGCTATAATCAGGAAATTATCGCTTTTTGTTTTTCAAAGAATTTGTAGGTTAGAAATTAGATTCCATCCCAATTTGCTCCTAATGTGGTCCCATTGTTTTACATGTAGGAAGAGAAGTAAAAAAGAAGGGGAGATTAAGTATAGCAGAATCAAGAAAGGTCGTGAGGAATGAACGAAAAATGAGGAGGAGAGTAAATGACAAATCGATACAATGGTTACAGGCAAGTTACCAAGCCCGCTATTGGGCCGTCAGTGAGAGAAACCACCCACTGCTCTTCAGAAAGGAGTTTAGGTTTCTGAGTTCCACTACTGAGAGGGTACTGAAGGATCTTTTACCTAGAAAGCGAAGTCCGTGATCCCCTAGAGATGGGCAAAGCCTTAGAAAGTGGATGAAAGAGATTCCACATTGCTGCAGAATTCTTTCGTTTACAGCTGTGTCTATATCTGCCAAATTCCTCAATGATTAAAGGTCATATGTTGGCGAGGATATTTTTATGTTCCTCCCCAGTTCATTTTCCTTCTCTGTTTAGAAAGATTTTGGAATTTCCTTCTCTTATGTTGATAGTAAATTCAATATAGTGGTGATCGGAGAAGGAACAGTCTGTTGAAACCCTGTAGTCTCTAATTAGATGAGCATGCCTCGCACAAACAAATGTGATGTCTAGCACCTCCTGTCTATTGGAGACCACAAAAGTTGGATCTGAACCTTGATTTAACTCTACTAGATTGTTGTCTGTAATGAAATCAAACACACACCTCTTGCGTTGGTGTTTGAGCTGCCTCAGATATGATGATGTGCGTTTGTGTCAGATCCCATCAGGATGGGTTGACCTTTCATATTTGCATTTCTTGTCATCTTGTGGACCAAATTGTGTGGTGGGAGGGAATCCATATGATGGGTCCCCCTGTCTCCCTCGCTGCAGTTACTGTATTTTCATCACTAAAATGGGAAAGAATGTTGTTTGGTCCCATAATTTTTTTTTCTGATAGCAAAGTTGCCAGTCGAAATAATATCAACTATCATATTTTCCATTTATGGACCGATTTCGGAAATGTACTTCTGCAGTTTGGTACGACGTGGTCTCCTGAAATATTGATTACAAAAAAAAACTCTGATATTTATGGACCAATTTTAAATTTTTAGTTCATTCTTAGGGGCTGTGCACATATTACATAACGCTGTTTTCAGATATTTTATACCCCCCCCATTCACCCACCGTAACGCTTCTTACTAATTTTCCCAAAAAATTTCCAATCCAAACAAATCTTTAACCACTCCCCCTTTTGAGCGTTACTTAAAATGTGAACGGTACCTTAATAGCATCACATGCATGTGCATCTGTAACGAATGATTAGGGACGGCTAAATAACAGTTTTGTTGTAAAGTCGTGGCCTGAGAAATATTAGTTGTATTGGTGGCGTAAATTAACCAGCAACTTAATAAATATTTACTGTTATTAACTATTAATTCGATTTCATTTTAAAACGAATTGATTTCTATCGCATATTCACAGCACCTGGCAATGCTGCGTTCAACAGACTTATAAATAAATCATTGTTGTTCTGTTCTGCTGCATATATTGAAAATTAAATGGAGACAAGTCCAAATCCCTCTAAATTTAGTGTTACAAACCAGTGCTTATATAATAAGGTACGATTTAAACAGACTTTGTGAAATTCAACTAGTTTTGTTCATATTTAAGATCTTTCTACCCTTTGAATATTCTTCTCCATTGAAAGTGAAATTTATTTTAAGTTGATACCAGAATAAGAAGAAGAAAAAAATTATTTACTTTAGTTTTGTATGAACTCTGAATAAAAAAATAAAATCAGTTAATTACAAACAAAGAGGAATGTAACATTACTTGATAAATTATTTCTAAATTTATAAAGTTGCTCAAATATTCTTAATTCGTTCTACTTAGAATCTGTTCTAATTGAATGCTTAATGCTTTTTTTTTTTGTTATTTCACTTAAAAACAAACTTATCTAAACTTGATTACATTCCCATGAAATTTATTTTGATTTCGAATGGATGTACATGTTAATGGATTAAAATAATTATCATTGTAGAGCAAAGAAATGTGGCATATATTTTAGAAAAAAGATAATATTTGATGTTTTCAACAACAAATAAATTAATTTAAATTTAAATTTTCTGCGTGGTAAATTGAAATTCATAAACATTATCAATAAAATAAATAATAACTCAAATGCAGCAATAAAAACTCACTCTCCGATAATTATAAAATTAAATTTATTAAGTCACGTACGTGTAGACAAGAAACCAAAAACCAGCAACAAGACAATAAGAAATTTATTCTTTAAAGGTCTGAGAACAATTTTTCTATATAAAAAGTTTTTATTAAAGATGGTTTGATAGGTTAGTAAATTGTTGTTTGGTGGTGGTTCTTTTTTTTTTTTTTTTTTTTTTTGTACGGCTGTGTTAGAAGTGATTTAGTACTCGTACACCGTTATTTTCAATTCCACTGATAAGCAGCAACAAGTTTGCAACATAAGTTGCAAGATGTAGATCAACTACCAACTTTAAATGTTTATTATTGTTTTATTTTTCTTTTCATATTTTTTGCTTTGTTCTGATGCACATTTTTTCTATTCAACATGTTCTCGATGTATTTCATTATAAAAGAGAGAGGAGATACGTTAAAGTTAGAAAGATCCATAAGACAAAATGCATAATTAATAGTTAAAATTGCACTCTAGATTGTGGTATACGCGCACTATGAAAACGTGTGCAACTGGCAGAAGCAGCATTAACTGCCACAAACGTGAATTTGCTGTAATTACAAATTCCGTTTAAAAAATTATTCGATGTGGTTTTTCATTTGTCTATGTGTCGTTTTTCAATGAGTCTTTACCAACTAAGAAAAAAAAAATGCAACGAAGATCAGTACAAGTCTGGTGGACAGACAACATAGAATCTATATTATAGATAGACAAACAGCCAGCGAGCCTGGCCGGATTGAGTAGCTGCTTAACCCTCCTGCGTGTATCTGGCATGCACGCCCAATTCATTTAAGCAGCAGTGTCGATTTTATGTCTATGTTTACTAGTACTAGAAGATTTTTAAATATTTTCTATCTCAGCACTTGCATGCATACATTTTGTTACACTTTAATAGATAAACTTGGTTTCAAATATCTTGTACTTAAATATTGATTTTATATTTATTTTTTATAGAAAGTAATTTATTAATTTTTTTTCTTTGTTGTTAGTTATTTCTGTTGTTGTTGTTTTTGTTTGTAGTCATCATCATTATAATAGTTAATAATAATAATAACAATAATAATAATGCAAGTATGTGGCATGCTGCTAGTAAGTGGTTTATACTCGAACATTCATACATACATACATATGTACATAGTTGCAGTGCAGCATGTTGTCTTTATTATCTTTTGTCTATTAAAATGTTCTTGTTAACAGTTTTAATCTATTGGTTTCTATTAAATCGAGCGTCTTCATCTCTATCCAGCCAGTTCCCCGCAAATTATTTGAGAAAAAACTGTTGATTCTTATTATGTATTTAAAGTTTTACTTTTTGATTAATTTTGTTGTTTTTGGTATAAATTAAAATATATTGTTTTATTTACTGCCTGTTGGTAGAAGAATTTAAAAAAAATTTCAATCGTCTATTTATTTTGAGCACAATAACAAAATACAAAAATTTGTTTTTGGTTTTTATACTACGAGTAATAGCCGATTGAAATTTTTTAAACGTTTTCTACAAACAGGCAAAAAAAAACAGGCATCAAAAAAATTTTAGAAATTTTTTCATTAAATGAAAGAAATTATTAATTTGGCAGGCTTAAGTTCGTTTTCTCTAAATATAATTTTTATAAATTAAATTATTATTTTTAATAGAATAATTGAACAGAAAAAGAAAAATTGGACTGCGCGAAGGGTTGAAGTGACATCATGATTTATCGAGACTAACCGTAGCGTGCCTCACCATCAGAGCTGTTTACCGCTTAAACCTCACTGCCACCACGGCAGCTGCAATCATACTAGTTAAATATCCTCTATCATTAATTGAATCTGCTGAGTTACATGCAAAATTTATACAATACGGCTTTATCATATTTTTAATGGGTTGGAACTTTACTATATTTTTCAAAGTCTATTTTATTCCAATTGAACTTTATTCTAGCGCTACTCATTTCATTTTTTTTATTGCTTATATTCAATTTTTTTTTTAATTTAGAGATAAAAAGCTAATAAACAATAATTTTACTACTTCTACTTTGGCATTTAAACAAAAATTACTTTAATATGGAGATGTCATTGAAAGCAAACATGTACATACTCCCCACATGGATTTACAAACATAAACTTAAAGATTTCAATATTTCAAAATTGTTAAATATTCAAAACATAAGAAAAGTCTGCAGACACTAAGCATTGAACAGATGCCGCTTTTAAGTTTTGCGTTCCACTCACCGGTCTACACTGCAATTATTTCGTTAACCGCATAAACCATTTTGTTTTTACAAATTCGCACACAAATAAAAAAATAGTCACTATGCCTCGCCAAACATCTACATGTTAAGCGCGATTACGAAGAGAAAATTTGTTGGCACCAACAGGAAGTTGTAGGGAAGGAACAACGCCATTGATTTCTCTTGTAAACTAAGAAACCGATTTTAATGATACAAAGAAAAGACATGGTTGAAGGAATCATAATCGCAAACTATATATTGCATTTGTCATCTAAGGAACATAATAAGTTCTTCATAAACCTCCCTCTGAAAATACCATTATATGAACATAGTATGCTCTGCAAATGCTGAAAAATTTGAGCGCATTATGGTACCTATGAAAATATTATTTTCCCGGTTTATGTAAACAATTTGACATTTTGCTTAGATAAAAGAAAAATGCACACACAAATACTAATTAAATTAAATTAAATCAAATAATTTTTTTGATAAATATTTTTATTTGAAAATATTTATCGAATAAATTTTTGTAGACAAATTAAATTTAATAAAATTCGAAATAATTAACTTACGGCCTGGCCCACGATGTCGATCGCTGGATTTCTAGAGGTAAAAAAAATTACTGGCATTCCACTAATAACGGATTTTATTTAACTTATTCTTTGCATAGAGGCCCATAAGATAAACAAATAAATAAAATAGGTGTTTAGAAGGTCGTAAATCAGTTGCTTTTCGTCTACAATTTCAACATTATCGATCGATCGACATCGTGGGGCGGGCCGTTATTTATCGGCAAATTGCCAATAGCCATCTTTTGCAGTTCCGTAGTATTTTTTTCGTAATGCTGCAAAGAAACATACATTTGTATGTTTAATTCACTCCATATATTAGTATGTACTCGTATATGTATGTACCTTAAACCACTGATGGTGAAGATTTCAGGTGCACTTATATTTTGTTTTAAAATTAAATAACTTTCATCATATAATTATAATTTTAACATTAATTTTTTCACTTCACATCTCCTCGCCTTATTAAATTCTATGAACGACCGAAGTTACATATGATTGACAGCTATTTTGTTTCTTTTCAGAACACACACAATGTATGGTCACAATCAACTTTAATTAGAAATAAACTTTTATTATTCTCATTTGCAAAAGATACTCTTGTAGCAGCGAAAATACTTTTTTTGATACATTTAATTTTTATGGGACAAAACCCAGAATTATTATTTTCTTGTCGCATCAAATATTTTAATAATTGAAGAATGTTTAATGCAACCATATTTGCTTGAATGAATAATTATTTGGTTGTGGCTGTTATACTTAGTTGACATGAACATTTTGCAATCATGTTTTTTCTCTGCATGTATTAACACAAAGTATCATTCGTATGTGAAAGCCGTGCTCACTGAATTCTTAAAAAATTTGTTTATTGAATTACAAATAAATTGCAAGAAAAAACGTAATAACTTCTTTTAAAGAAATAATTTGTTTGCATATTTCTTAAGTTTATTTTCACAATATTTTTAGCATATTATTTTTCAAATAACAATTTTTAAACCAAAGATATTTTGAGATTACGAAATACATAGTAATTAACTAGATTACTTAATCGATTATTGTAGTTAACTTATTTTCAGGATAACAATTTAACTCTTTCAAGAACATATGAAAACCATGAAAAGTATTACAATACAATTTGAATCTTTCAAAAGAAATATTTGATAATAAATTCAAAAACGGGCTGCAAATATCAGTGAAGGCAAAGTATATTGCTTTGTTTCAATTGATTGCGCATTTTTAACGATACCAGCAAAGCGATTTAAGTTATCAAGAGATCAAAATTAGCGATCCATTTTTTTTTAAAATTCTCACTAGCAATCATTTGTATTGTCATATATTTTTATTGCTTACAAGTATTTTAAAACCAGCAAGACTTTACACATTTTACCATATTAAGTTGAACAATTTTAGTTTGCTAAAGATTTAACGTAATTCGTAGTGGAAAATTTAAAAATACTTTTGACAAAATTACATAATGCCATTGCAATCTTTTTACAAAATCAATTAAATGCACATGAAAACTAAAAGCCAGACTTCAAGTCTGGAAATTTGGCAAAAATGCATTAAAACTACTTTTTCAATTAAATGCATCCTATTTGTTGTAGTATTAGTGTTTCTTTTTTTTTTTTTTTTGCCTTCTTTTGGTCAAACAATTTATATTTCTAGTGCACCCATTGCACCAAATGCTCCGCGACTTCTTTTTGCTACAGTTTTTTATTTTTTTTTTTAATTATTGAAATGTATGTTAGGTTTTGAAATTTTAAACAGTTTTATGGAAGCAATTGAATTAATATTTATTTGAATGCATTTTGCATATCGGCCTGCAGATATCAAATATATTTGTACCGAAAAAAAAACTAGTTTTAATTAATTCAATTTATTAATCTTAATTGAAAATCTTAAGTTAGTTTATTTGTTGTGGCTAAACGATGTGAAAAACTAAAAAGCGTAATTTGTATTTTGTTTCAATTTTGTCATGTTAATAAGAAGCACCGAGTTGGCCAGATTGCCGTTAACGATATTGTGTTCGACTGCTTATAAAAGGTTTTCCAATAAGAGTGATATGATTTCTTTAAAAAAAAACACACTGTTAAGGAACTCACTAGTCATTCCGGATAGGGATCTTTGGGTCAGATCTGATAGACTGTACGAGGCTGCGCGGTCTATACAGATGGATCGAAATGGAAATAGGCACGGGTGCTGGCGTCTATTTTTTTAGGAACAGACATTCGTAGTTGTTTTAGGCTACCGAATGAATGTAGGCTGAGATCCTAGCGATCCTCAGGGCCACAGAACTTGTGACAGAACACGTAACTGAAGTCGTGCAGGTAACATTCTACGTTGACAGTCAGGCAGCGCTGAAAGCTTTGAAGGGGCATAGTGTCAAATCGAAGGTGGTCAGCAACTGTAGGCGATCTCTCAACTTGCATTTGGACAAATTTAACGTTAGGCTATGTTGGGCACCAGGACATTGCAATATTGTGGGAAACGAACTCGCTGATGAGCTGGCAAGAATAGGGTCAGAATTAGATGTGTCTGTTAGTGACAGGTCTGTTAAACCTCCAATCGGTTGCTACTACAGGGAACTCAGTAATTGGGTGATTAACAAAACCAATCATTCCTGGAGGAATAGAGAAGATTGTAGAGGTATATCTGATCTACTTCTGGGAATGAATAAAAAAGTTTTGAGAGTCTTAGTAGGCGCGTTGACTGGCCATTGCTCGGTTATAGCGCAGACCTGCATATGGGAAAATGGCACTCCGGATTTCTGTAGGATGTGTTTTTTTTTTTTTTTTTTTTTTAACTAAACTATAGAGCATATTACCTGTTATTGCCCAAGGCTGCAACGCCATAGGCAAAGATGGCTGAGCAGACGTTTTCGGGAGGGCTTTAGTGATATCGCGAAGTGAAAACTAGAGGATATCAGTGGCTTTATCATGGGAATTAAGTGGCTGAATGATGGATGATAACGGCTCTTTGTTTCTCCTTGGACAGTAAGGAGACTAATTAGTCAATAAATTATAAATGAAGGGAATCACAATGGATCAAATTGTGTCTCCGAGTGGATGTGTACTTCACACTACCCTTGCTAACCTAACCTAACCTAACCTAAAGTTTAACTAATTGTATAAAAGCTTTACGAAACATAAACAGATTCATTTAGAATAAAAATTGTTTGTTGTGTTGTTTGTATAATTTTTTTAACTCTAGTTTGCTTTGCTTTAGTCATTCTCGGTTATTGCTACATAGTTTGTGTATAAACAAATGAGTTTAAAAACTTTTGAAGCTTGGGTGGTAGCTTTGTTCTGCTGAGTTGGTGTTCCAAACCACCAAAAGGAAGTATATAGATCACTTAACTAAACCATAATAAATAAATAAATTTGTGGAAAAATAAATTTCACACATATTTCTTTAAAACATTTTAATCAAATTGTATAAAAGTTTCCCACTTTGTTAGAGGATTATGAATTCGTAATTGCGAGCCTAAAAAGTTATGCAGTCTACTTTTGTAAATTTAGTTTGGAAAACTTGTCAAACATTACGAGTATTTTTAGTACGCTGACAAATTGGTTCACAAAGCTACAAAAATAATTTTAAAGTTATAAAAAATATAAATGATATTTTAGTAGATGATGAAATACGAGTACAAGCAGCGAGGTGTTTAACGCTTAAAATGTATTTTGTGACAACCATTAAATGATTTGTCAATTTTCGTTTCAAGTTAACAAACATGAGAATTACATGATTTGAGTTATTTTTTTATTTTACAATTATCTATAAAACAGCCGCAAGAGACAGCGGGCGGACATTTCGCAGATAAGATTAAAAAAGTTTAACAGCAACAATGGAAAATTTCAAGAATCAATTAATGAATGGAGAAAAATGTAAAATTTAATATAATGCTCGTAGGATTCATACATTTATTTCACAGAAAGCGAAAGGCATTTGAAGTCTATTGACAAAAATTGTCTTTTATTAAGAGTAACACACAAAAATATAGTTTGATTAAAAATATTGAATTTGCAAACCATTAATATGAAAAAAACCCTGATGATAAACTATCAACTGATGTAGCAGAATTAATAAATGATCAAGGATATTCAATTATTTGATTGCAGCTGTCGTGATTGCAGTAAATTCAAAGCGGAAAATAACTCAAATGGTTGCTCTCGTAACATTTTGATGTCAGTTCAAACTTCCGTGCACTAAAACATATTATTTTTGTGCTCAAATCCTGCGAGTTTCTGGAAAAAAATAATTTAATTAAAAATTTAATTATGCAAACTTTTGCCTGAAGATTTGAAAATTTAATTTCGAAGTTATGGAATAAATTTCTGTGATTTTTTGAGAACATTTCAAGAAGAGAAAAGTTTATCATACTGAAATTAAAGTATAAACTTAAATCAAGCTTTTCTTTCTTTTCTAATGCATATCATAATTTATTTTATGAAAGCTTCCATTGTGTTCTTTCACCAATTTAATGAACAATTTTTTATTTGGCATTAAAGTGAACAATTATGTTTTTGTTGTGACTTTTTAAGCATGGCAAATGATTAATTATTTTTAATCACGTCACATGGTTTTTTTGTTGCACTATACATGAAAAATGTATAGCGAAGCAAAAAAAAAACTTTTCTTTTAATTATGAAAAATTTTCCATTTATTTATTTTGGAGAAAGTCAAGGAAAAGTTTTGTTAAAACTACAAATATTTGACTTAATTAAAGATGTAATTACATACATATACAATGTTTGTTTAAACTAAAATTACAGTCATGTATATTTGTTGTACAAACAAACACATAAAATTGTTTTGTTTTCTAATGGCCAACGGATTGGATACAATAAAAAAAAATAATAGATGAATTTCTATAAAAGTGCTTCGGTGCCTGCATTTAAAAATAAACAAAAATATTCACCTCAACTGTAAATGAAAATAAAACATTATCATTTGATTAAAACCTCAAATATTTTCTGCAGTTGTTACAATTCGAGTGCTTAAAATTTAAATAAACACAGAAAGCAAATCTACAACAAATTTCATAAAAAGCCATTAAAACTAGGCCTGCGCATGCGCAGATTATTTTCATTCAATTTATTTATTTTTTTCTACAGCAATAGAAGAAATTGTTATCCAAC
Organism: Lypha dubia; assembly: GCA_947311025.1. Taxonomy (NCBI): domain Eukaryota; kingdom Metazoa; phylum Arthropoda; class Insecta; order Diptera; family Tachinidae; genus Lypha; species Lypha dubia. Next base: position 58,488,195 of record OX371264.1, read on the forward strand.
TAAATAGATAGTCTACAGTCTGGTGTATTAGCACAGACTCCACTTATATGTATGTATGTATGTAAGTATATCCATAAACAGATGGGCATTTCCACTGAAATGTCTACTTATTGGCACGTAACGTCACCATGCAACTAAACTTGTATTTTAGAGCCATGCTGCTCGAATTTTCCCTACTCTTACTAAATGCTGACGTAATTACTAGTGTATGCTAAAATACAAAACAAGAAGATAACATACAAAATTTTCTTAGATAAACAAGCTTAATGGCTTGGTGACGTTACGTGACAAAAATTAGACATTTCTGTGGAAATGCCCATATGTACATTTTATATAATTTTCATTTGAACCGGTATTTTTGGAATAGACACTCCCTAAAGACACGAACATTGTAGCAAAACAAGTACACTATTGGTTAAGTTAAGGAGGACAAACCCAGCAAAAAATTATTGTGTTTCTGGAAGCAGTAAAAAAATTTTATGCTTTCGAGATGCGCAGTTTTGAAGCGCTTCCGAGGCTGCACAAAAAGAAGGTAGAGAGATCGCTGAACTTATTTTTAAGCACGTTGAAGTTGGTCGGCTATTTACATTTAATTGACACGAATCTTAAAGTAAACAGCGAATGGAATATTAAAGGTAGAATTAGTCTTAATTTTCTGTTCTGTTCCGGATCAGCTGTTCATTTTTTTGTGTATGCTAAACATGTATTTTTAATTAGTTGTTCTGTTCTGTTACGGACCATTCTGTTGAAAACAGAATTTTACTTGCAGTTCTAAGTGACAGCAAGAGACAGCTGCTTGCTTCAGCGAACCAAGGCTCGGAACAAAATTGCCGCGTAATCGCTGATAAATTTTTATTATGACCGCCCGCCGCCATCGACTTTAAGCACATTAAAAACAAAACGATTTTTAAAAAAAATTTTATATTCATGAAAAATTTATAGTGAGTAGAATTTTTTTAATTAAATAACGTTTTTAACTTATTTTCTTTAAAATTATTCAACCTGATAATTAAGACGAAGCGCCGTTTTAAATTTATGAACACCGCCGCCGCCGCCGCCGATAATACATGTATATTCTGCAAGAAACAGCTGATACGATTTTACAGAACTTCTAACTACAAAAATTCAACTACAGAACGGCACTGAATAGAACAGAAAGTAAAAGTCAAGACTAATGAGGCCTTAAATTTCATTTAGATGCTCTCAGCCTCTCTCTCTCTCTCTTATTTATGTATATTTGCCTACAGATGAATTATGATTATGATTTTAGCGCATTTGGATGATTAGAAAAAGCGCTCTTTTAAGTAAAAAACAAGAGCTCCAAAGTGGGACATCGCGAACAAAAATCATGCATGTTCGAAGCGCTCTTCGCAACTGGAGGCACAACAACAACAAGCATATCTCCCTTACAAACCTGCTTCAGCCGAAGCAGTAGTTTTTTCTGGGAAATAGGTAGTGGATATTAGATTTGAATGTTTTCACAGCAAAATACTTTGCAGTATTTTAACGAAGGATTAAACATTTGGTTTGTATCTCGAATATGCTGCTGGTTCCAGATTCGGCTATAATTAAAAGTGAAGATCATTAATATAACAGATGAGATTATTAAATATTCGTTATTCTTATATTTTCATTAGATTATTTCTAAAAATTATAGTTCGATAACAAGTTTTCATTTGATTGCCCCTAAATACATGCCCACTACTAATGTGAGTGCACCACCCATTTCCAAACAATTTCATAGACTGATGTTGTATTGAAATTAAAGTTTCTCTGACTTTTACAAAGTGTAATCAAAAAACCATAAAACCAGAAAAATTCATTTGCATGATTATAGTTACCACACCACATACTATACTCAGTTGCTGCTGCATGCTGCATAAAGTTTACACCAAAAAAAAAAAAGAGCTACAAGACGAAATCAGCTAAAATCATATTTAAGTAATTAGTATGTTACACTTAAAGACCATGAAATTCAAATGTTTGCTAGATGAACACGGATCCATTCTAAGAAGCAAAACAAATGTAAAAATATACTTTCATTTTATTTAAGCAACAGTCGTTAAAAGACAATTCACACAAACAAATGAATGAACGACGAAACGAATGGACGAGAGCGAATCAATGAAAAAGTTGTTGGAAGATGAAAAAACAACAGCAATTGCAACAACTAAAAACTGAATTAAATTGATGTAATTTATTCCAACAACAACAACTACAACAATAATGAATACCAGCATGAATTAAGAGACCGCAGTTTCAGAGTCAGTGTCAGAAGAAGATTAACTTAAATACGGGTTTAAAGACAGAGCAGGATTGTTGAGATTTATGTGGGAAGTTTTAGTTTAAATCATTTTAATCTTGGGATCGTTTCTTATAAATACTGATTCATTTTAATGTTGTTTTTTTTTTTTTTTTTTTTATTGCAGCAAATCAAACACATTAACAACAACGGAATCGTGTGCCACAGCCAACATACAGGAATCATCATCATCATTATCGACAGCAGCAGCAACAACAACAACAACAGACATAAGTAAAAAACCTCATCACGAATTATTGGCCGAGGTCATTATGCAACAGCCAAGTGATTATTATACGCAAACGGAAAGTGAACTTTTACAATTGGAGGCAGCTGGAGTACATTTACCAGCCTATCAATTACAAGCCGATTCGTTAGCTCAGCTAAGTCAACCGCAACAGCAACATCAGCAACAATATCATCATCATCACCAGCATCCATCGTCTTCGTCAAATAATAACGATCGTTCAACCCCAACATCATCGTCAAATGCCACACCTACACCCATTAGCACAAGTCACATTGACCCAGCGTCAAGTAGCAGCAATGGCGGTAGCAGCCAGACAGCCACATCAATACATTTTGTGGCAACAGCACCGTCAGCAACACATCGACGTCACTGCCAGCCTCCCTCAAATTTGCCGCTGAATTCACCCCTTCGTGTCAACTACAAAACCACTGCATATTTGCACAGTCATCATCAGCAATTAGAATTTCAACGTAATTCCCAATCCGATGATGATAGTGGTTGTGCACTAGAGGAATACACTTGGGTGCCTCCGGGCCTGAGACCTGATCAAGTAAGTTTTATTACATTTTTTTGTTGCTCATTAGCTCCATATAGTTAGAATGGAAATTATTAAGAAATCATTTCTGTTTATTACGTTGTTTGTGCAAATATTTGCATTGAAATACAGTGAAATCGACCAGAAGTTAAAATAAGACAGCAGTATTGCTAAATATAAAATATTTCTTTTCTGTCTTGCTCGCTGGAAAAAGTGTGTTGCGTGCAACAAAGTTACGTAGTGTATATACGGTATTAATTGGCTTGAACGTACTGAACAGTGAGCTGCAGCAAGTGCTTAATTTTCGGGCATTTTTAATTACGCACATTGATTTTTATGATCTAATCGTTTTTGTTCAAAAGCAAAAAACACTTGTTTACGCAACCGTTCGTTTCAAACATTCAGTTTTATTCACTTGTTGTTTTAAGCTAACATGAATGTTCTGACTGTGTCGTTAGAATATGAAACTCATTTTGAATCGAAGCCAACGTGTTGTTAGCGGAACAAGTGTTTTATTCAGTTGTTAAAGTAATTTTGTAACAACATGAATTTGTTTTAGTTGTTTTTGTAATTATTGTATAGAAATGATGCTGCCTTCAATATATACTCTTAAAGCTGCCAATGTTTACTTAAAAAGACACCTCTGATAAAATGAGTATACGCAAGTTTCTAAAATGGTTTAGAAAATAAACATTTACCGAACGCTTGTCAGTTTTTTTATCCGTATTCTCTCTTACTCAGAACAATATGCGTTTACATGATAAGACTTTTTTCAATTTTTGACATACCGATATACATACATGTATTACCATGTAAAGAGGCCTTAAAGAATAGCTGACTAGAATAAATACAGAAAAATCCAAAAAAATATAATTTTATTTTAGCTAAAAATAAGAATAATTAAGAACTGCTGAAATGTTTTTAAATAATAAAACCATTTTTTAATATGATTAAAAGGTTAATACCGACAAAACAAGACAAAATTTTATGCCATTTTCCAGCAGCCACAAATATTTTATTGGCTTTATTTCATATAAGAAGAACAAGCAGTCAAAAACACATGAAAATTCGTGAAACTTAATTATTATTTAAATACACAAGGTGGTTCATTTAATTTCATTTAATTATTAACTAAGTAAGCAGTCAAAAACACAATTTGATATTTAATTACAACTTAAAAATAATTATAACTTAAATATCAAGTCAAAAATTGGCCCTTAATGCAGAAGGTCTGCTTCGAAGGTGGTAGTATGAAGTTGTCGAGTTGATGTAAACTTGATCACAAAGTGATAGAATACAGTAATTTTTACCCTTTCAAAGAATGTTTCTTCGGTGGAAATATAGAATCGGACAAATATCTTAACATATAATTCAATTTTAGTAGAAAATTCTGTTTGCATGAAGGACACGAATATTCGATACCGCGCTTTGCTTACTTCGTTAATAGATTCCATTAGAAGTTGAACCATGTCTCTCTGACTGATCTACAAATGTGAAAAAAATTCAGATATTTTTGCTGTGACAACTTGAAGAAATCGTCACTTATTAAATATCTAATATTTTTCTAACTTACAGTAAATAACAAGATTTCTAATTACTTTTCTTTCTTTGCACATTTAATTTGTGTACTCGTACATACCAACACCTAATAATTATAAATTTCCAAAGGTTGCACATGACTACCTTCTACATTCCGACAAAATTTTGTAAAGTAAAAAAAAAAGTAATAACAGACAAACTCCATGCATGACATAAACAACAGTCATTAGGTAAAGATTGTCGGGTATTGTCATTAACATCTTTGGCAGTGTCATCACCATCTCACTCACACATTCACTTAGATGCTTATAAAAATTACACAACCATTCGATTTGTGGGCAAATGGAAATTTTACAATGACTTCCAAAACTGATTGACCATAAATTGAAAGTTTTACATGAATAAACACTGAACTCGCACACAAACTTGTACACAGGCAAAAGACTTGCTTGTCAGCATTATTCAGTGGAAATTTGTTTCTTTAAAATATTTTGTTTGTAATTTTTGGTCAAACTATTGTCTTAAATAACTTTGTGCTGTTAATCGCTTCCCTAACCACACATTTTCATTGTTCCTTGATGAAGACTGTCAAACAACACAAATAATCAACAACGAGTTGTTTTCCTCTTAATATCCGTTCAAGCATATCTTTCCAACATTTCATTCATTCAGGCAGCCACATTTAACGCCATCAACACTAAACACCTGTTTTCTATGTCTTTTTTGTTGTGTTTTTCCTAATGAAAATTCAAACTATTCGATTTTGCTGTTGTATTTACGACAGTGGTTTCTTTATGGATGATTTGCTTCAACAAACGTGTAAAAATCTGTGTTTATTAGAGACAAATTAAAATTGTAACTATTTGATGATCATGTAGTTGTAATTTTGTTGAAAGTTTTTGTAAAACCGCAAAGAAATAAAAATACAAATTGAATAACTGTTAAAATCCAAACACTCAAATCATTTTTCCGTTACACATTTTCCACATTTTCAACATTTTATTTATTATTTTTGTTTTTTTGATTTCCAAAGATTGATTTGGATTAAACAATTATGTATCATAATTGTATTTTAACTATAAAAGGTCATATCAAATCAATAATTGATGTTGATTGATGCTAAAAGCAACATTATTATGACATTTTCTTTTTTGTCAGTGTAATCTATTTTGGTTATAGACATCTCATAATTATAATTGTTTGATCATTTGATATTTAACCACATACATTTGATTGATTAACATTGTTTAACTTTTTAGGCAATGACAGCATTGAATCTTTTATAAAAAAAATACATCTAAAAATCAATATGTTGCATGTTTGATTGTTTGTTTCTAATACTGATGGAACTGATGTTTTAGTTCCACTGGGTGGGCAACAATAACTTTGTCGACCAACAGAGATATCCCTCTGGCAGGTATTTTGTCTCCCCTATTATGGAACATAACACCCTTAATGATGTGTTGAGATCTATGAACACTGACGGTTTTAAATTCGTCGCCTACACAATCAACGAGGCGGTTTCGGGATTCCACTCTGACACAACCTCGCAACTCAGCCCGACCAGCGACTGCAGCAGGACATGCGGGCTGAATGTGGAACCTTCCAAAACATGTAAATACACAATTTTAAACCTTAAGTTGCCACAGCTAAACGGGATAATAATGACTATCATTTTGTGCCAAATATTTAGGCGTAATACCTGACAGCAAATTTTCGTGGAAGCTCAATATTGAGATCAGGGCCAAGAAAGCCATGACCCGCGATTTATATCCGCAATAAAGCTATAGGTACGACATGGTACATAAGACTTCGCAACATATGTCTGTTGAGTATTTGACACAGTCATAAATTTCATACTTTTCTATGGTGCAGTTGTATGGTGGAAAGCCACGGTTGCTGCATGTAACCGCCACGGTATTGGTAAAAATTTATATTCTGCGGTCTGTACCTTGGAAGTCACTTTTTGCAATGCAGAACTGGATTACTGCCGACTTACTAACCATGTAGGTCAGATAATCAGAATTCATCAGGAAGAGTTCCTCACTCCCGGCAGCACTTCGATCTGTACACGGATTGCTCCAGGAGGCTGAAAAAGTTAGTTGAATGGATTGTAATTGGTAGTAAGGAAGTTAGAATCTCCTTTAGACTTTAAGACAATTGTAGTGTTATTCAGGCGGAAGAAAGAAATATGGCGGAGAAATATCAGCCATACATAAGACGGATAACTGTCTTCGGTATCACATACCATTTGATAGCAATACTAGAATACTAGAATCTGGTATGATTCCACTTTTCGCATGCAAGCAGCAAATTGTAAGGGATCTTGCACAGGACAAATGGTTTATTGAGTCTATATTTAGTACCTCCAGACTGATCTGTCCTAGACTTGACCCAATTCGCATTAATAGTCTCTTAAGCTTTTCCCATCCGCACCTGAAAGGTCTTATTGTAGCCATTATTTGTCACTGCAAATTTGCAAGCATGCAAAGTTAATGGGATTAACGTTTAATGAATTCTATCGAAGCTACCTAAATGAGGAGGAGGAGGAATCAATCTCCCACCATCTCTTTTTCTGTACTTCTCTGAAAGAACAACGAATGGCATTTATGGACCGATCGTTCCTTGTCAGCTTTGCCCGAACTGTCGGAGGTCACAATCGCTCAAAATAACTCCATCATAAGAAACAGTATATGGTTTAACAGCTAGACACTACCTTACGGGATACGATAACAGCCATTCTCCTTATTTATTCTATTTTCCCTACTTTCTCCTTCTTAAAATGTTTTCGTTTATTTTTTAACGTTTCCATTGCATATGCAGTTATCACAAAGGAGATCCAAGTGTTGGTTTAATTCAAAATAAATAAAATACTGATAATCGGTAAATTTACAAAGGATAATATGTAATTTAACTCAAAAGTTCGAAAATTTAATAATCAGAGAAATATTAGAAAGACATTGTTAACTTATTTCAAGCATATTCGCTCTGTTCTGTCGTACATGTTCAATTCGAATTTGATTTGAATTTTTCCTTTGTCCCTTTGAAATGATAACAATCTCTAATTCTTTTTGGACAAATGTAATTTTATGAATTTTAGCCTGTAAAAACCAATATAAACATAAAAAAGTTTGAAGAATGAAAATATGGTCTTCTTCCTATTTTGAAGTCGATTAAAAATAATCTCCTCTAATCCAGGACGGTATGTATGCACAGATGTGTTACAGATTTAGGTGGGTACCTGTCTTTCGACTTTACTCCACCGTGCTCTTAACACCGTGTGAATATTAGTGTCCACAAACACCCCCCAGTCACCCCCTCGGGAACAACCTGAAGTCATCCCCTTAGGGTTAACAACAGGTCACAATTTCGCAGACATGGCCAATTCCCACCATGCCTAAACACCTTGCTAAAGTGCTATCTATCTCTGATATCTGTTGATTCACAACACCATATAGAGGCTTCTCGTTGGTTGACACGAACTCCGGCCAGCCACTAGCACTGGTCAAACATCAGTCATTAAACCAACACCTCTCCCAGCTTTTGGTAGCAACCGCAACCACTACGTTTACTACCGAAGGAGTCCTCAACCAACAACCGGCCACGGAATCATGATACCGGGGGTTAAGTGCGGCGGCTAATTAGTACTTCACAGCACAGATTGTGTGACCAACATAGGTCATCACAACTATCCTTCGGTAAGCAATCTTCCATGAGAGCTTACCGGCCCCCGTAGTACCAGTAAACTACTGGTGGAGCTTAAAAAGCAAACACCGAAGGATTAGCTTTCTATTGGTTTTGATCTTGGGATAGACCTTAGGTACCCTTACACCTTCTATATAGACTTACGTGGCATTCCACTTCCTTTATTATAAAATATATACACATCCCGTAGCTCTGTTCATTCAGAGTTTGTGCAGGGGATATAAGTTTTATGGCTAACTGACAAAAGATTATGTCTATAAAAGTCAGATTAGCCTATACCCCGGGAAGCATTGCACCTTGCTGTTAAAGTCAACAAGATGAACTGTCTCCCCCCCGGGGTGGGGTGGGGGGGGGGGTATGTATGCACAATACAAAATAAGTCGAAGTACATGACAGAAAATAGTTTTCTTACCAAATTTGTTCTCTTACTCGTATGTTATCTTGGCATTTTTCGCCAATATATTTTCAGTAAGCCAACATCCATAATATCTAATAAGATTTAATTAGAAACAAGGCAATTTTTCATTGCAAGTAATTGCGCCTGTTATAGATTAGCGGGCGGATTAAAATTTCCTGAAATACCCTTAAGAATTGCAAATGTTTATTGTTGTGTTTAATCACCGGGCCCACCCATTTACCACATTGTCGGTCGATGTAAGATTGTTGCAATATTTTAAACAGGCTTTTTAAACACAGAACTTTATACGAATGTTTGTGTGTGCTAGAGTGTGTTCATTTTATGTGCGACATGACCAAAAATAAATATATTGAATGCATGTAGCAGGGAAAAAAAGAAATACAGTTTCTAACATTTAATAGCAAGTGCAATTAATAATGTGAGACCGATTCCCTCTATGGAAACTAGTGGCGTTCAAATAGCAACCAACAATAACTAATGGCTCCTCTCACTCTCTTTCTCTGCCACATATTGCTTTGACTAGACCACGCTGCTTGCAATAAATTTCCAATATATCACAATCTTGTATTTAGTTGGGACTTAGTTTTTTTTTGGTAAATAAATCCAAAATTGTATGGTCAAGTAAGTCGCCATATATGGACGATATTGTTTGTGTATGAGATTTTTGAAGCTGTTGTTGTATATTGTGAACTAATTGAACCCAACTTTGTGCAAAATTGATGCACACAGCTTGGGAGCTTAACGACACAAGCAGCATTTTTTTTTTTTTTTTGTAGTGGTGTTTGTGGCGAAAAGTAGTAAGAGGAATTTGGCTGCATCATATGGCTTGCGGAGAAGAAAAATATTAACAACTACAACCGCATGCTATTTAATAGTCTGACAATCTAACGGCAATTGTGGCCAGTGAAAAGTGTACACATGTATAAGTGTGTCTGTGAAGTGATGATATTATCGATAAAAGTACAAACGGAATGAGCAGGCATTTTGGTACGCCAATGTGTTGTTTGTACTAAAAGTGGTACAAATGATGTATGGCACATCATTATTTTTAATCGGAATTGACCAAATTGTCATGACGATGGTAAGAGTGAAAGTATTTATTTTTTTTTTCAAAATTAATAGTGTCTTAGAGAATGGTTCAATTTCACAAGCGCACATAAATGTTTATCCTAAATGCCTCTTTGTGTTGTTATACGAGTAGTATGAGTTCATAACAAAGTGTTTGCATGTGTGCAACAGCAGATTGATAAATAGCCAATTTTTTATGGATTTGGGCAAAAAAGCGTCATAATACAAATGATCAAACTACTTAATGTGATTTCATTTATAGTCATGAATTACATAAGTTAGTATCAGTCTAAGCGCTAAGCCAAATATTCAATATTGTAAATAAAAATAATTGGCTTGATTGAATTTGAAATTATTTATCATAATTTTTTATTTTTACTTGCAGGTACGTTTATATTTTTCTCAACTGGCGGACGATAAGGTGCCGTATGTTAACAGCCCTGGAGAAAAATATCGCATAAAACAGTTGTTACATCAGCTGCCGCCACAAGATAACGAAGTAAGTAATAAGTAAAAAAGAAAAGTGATTTAATCAGTTACCTGATTCACCAGCTCTATTTGTATCGTGTGTCGTTTCTTAAATTGCCCCTTTATAAGACATCTTGTGGACAGTTTGTATTATTGTGTTGTTATGAGGTATGATTATTTGCTTCAAAAAAATCCAATAATCGATATCTAGACGTGGTCCTAGCTCTAAAAATAACTTGGTATTTTTTATATTATTACGAATAAACGTAATTATTATTTGAATAAATCTATATATGAAAATTCATTTTATCAGGCTCAAGTTCAGTTTTATTAAAATAATGCAAATTACTAAGAATTTTTTTTTTTGTTTTGAAGAACATTATTATATCCAATTAGACCAGCAGAACGTATCAGTATACCGATCCAGGCCGCTACACCTCTCATCAGCTTTAGTTAGTCAATTTTTACAACTTATGTAAAGTGGATATTAAGTGGGAAAGAATATAAACTATTTAACCAAGTTTTCAACATAAATAGAAAACGAGAATTATACAACTTCTTTTTATTAAATTTTTACATGTTAAGTTGGATTAAATTAAGCCTGTCGCGAAAAAAAGTACGTATGGCACTCTGGGACTGCCGCGGTAAAGCTAATGCAAACCAGGTGGTAGCAGGGGAAACAAGAATTTGGCAGCACATTCGCTGGTGTGGTTGTTGCCTAGGCTGATTAGGTAACATACATAGGGCGATTAAAGTACTTAAAAAGAACTTGGCAGCACATTTGCTGGTGTGGTTGTTGACTAGGCTGATTAGTGAAGACAATTCGGCAATTCAAATAATATTTAAAAATATATGCAATAGCTTAAAAAACAAAAGACTTAAGAAACAAACTTAGTGTTCGGTATTTTTTACTTCCGTTACGGAATTTCTAAATTCTGTCGGCGCGCTCTAAGCCCGCGATAAAAGCTACGCAATAGTGTAAAAAAATTTACGATTACTTTGTGTGAGCGGTGACACTTTGCCACCGTCTTATTAACCCTAGATTTCGCTGTAAGTTATATTTTTAAAACTGACCTAACTTTTTACTGATCTAAAATTTTGCCTTTGTTGATTCCTGATAGTGTAGCTTTCTATTGGTGAAAAAATTATTAAAATCGGTCTAGTAATTTTAGTGCCTATTCGATTCAAACAAACAACCACAAAAATCTTTCCTCTTTATATTATTAACTAGTTAGCACCTGTGTGCTTCGCTACCCCCCTTTGTACTAATTTTTCAGTGCAAAATTTCCAATCCGCAACAAATCTTGATTCCCTTAAATAGAAAATTATTTATTTTTATAAAATTTTAAAATTTATTATCACTTTTACAGGTACGATATTGTCACTCCTTAAGCGATGAGGAAAGGAAGGAGCTGCGCATATTTTCGGCACAACGAAAACGTGAAGCTTTGGGACGTGGCGCTGTTCGCCTCGTATCTGACGAACGTCCTTGTCAAAATGTAAGTAAAAGAAACTTAAACGATTAATTGGTAATACAGTTATTCTCTTTATATATTGATACATGTTAAACAAAAATAGACATGCAATTAAATATTTATATTTTTATGTTTGTTTTCAAACATTTTCATTCAAATAAATCAAAAACTTTGACAAGAAAAACACACCCAGACTAATGCATCAATCCTACAGTTGCAAATGCTGTTGCTGAAACTTTTTAAGTTTTTCTAACTGTTAAAATAGCAAAGCTTTCATAAATTTTATTTTTCGTGTAATTTTTCATCTGCCATTTATTTTACTTTGGTTACTTGTTCCATTTGTTAGTTTAAATACATATTTAAACTAGACTAAAAGGAAATCACAAAAATGCAACACTTTTGCCACTTGCCACCACTTTTTGCCACAACGAGTTTTTCGTATATATTTAAATATTTTTTTTATGTTCGTCATTTTCATCTGCCACTTGCAGTGATTATGAACGCTGGTGCTACTGTCATTACCCGAACTTATTATTTTACAAGATATAAAGAGTGTGTGGGGATAAAAACAGAGATGAAGACCGAAAAAACTTTGTCTTTACTAACTTAACAATCAGCCACATTTACTGTTAAAAGTTTGTAACAGATGACAAAAAGATTTCATTAAGTCTACATAAAAACTAAAGTAAAGAGTAAAAAATGACAACACAAAAAAATGTTTACGAAACAAAACAGTATTCATAAAATAAAAATACAAAAAAAAAAGAATGAACGAAAACAATTGAAATGACGTTGTTTCAATTTTTTATATCAAAAAATCGGAAAAAAAATAACAAGAAACAAACAAACAAAAATAAATTGACAAAAACTGTCTTAAACAGTCGTTTTGTTAGCAACGAAAATAAAAAGTATCACGTTGTGAATGAATATGAATATGTATTATATTTTTAAGCTTTTTGCGGTGCGATAAATATTACAATCGTCTTAAGCTGGTTGCAGGCTTTGTAACACTATTGACAAAAAAAAACTTAAAAGTCACAATAAATTATTAAATCTGGTGAAAAAGTTTGCATATGTATGAACATACATACATACAAACAGTCATACAGGAAACTCAACATTTGCCTTAAAAATCTGCTTTTTGAGCAAAATTTTTAAAATTTCATTAACAACTTTGAGGCGACCAAATCAAGAAATTTTGAAAAGTTTGTTTCTTAAGTATTTTGTTTGTGAAACGAAAAAACCTGGAATTTGTCTTTGAAACGAAAAATGCTGACACTAATTTTGTTTCATAAGTCTTTTGTTTTTTGAAGTGAAAACTACTTTTTTGTATAGTCTATGTATCATGGTATAATAAATTATTATACCATGCTATGTATGATGACTATACAGTGTTGCCGCTTGGTAATTTTTTAAATTTCCAGTGTTGCCACATTTCCCGGGAAAAGCTCTGGGATTTGGAGGAGATTTTTGTCAAAGTTTTTAGGAATTCCCGTCCTGTGTTGCCACCTTTTTCCAGGAAATTTTCCGCGATTTCTGGGATTTTGAGGGGATTTTTATATATGTATATAAAAGAAAGTCGTGTTAGTTACACTATTTATAACTCAAGAACGGCTGAACTGATTTGGCTGAAAATTGGTGGGCAGGTAGTTTAGAACCAGGAGAAGGACATATGATACTAAGGTAAGGCACATTGTACCTGGGGGACTATAATGCCCCTTCTTTGTATGGGGCACTTCCAGTATAGCTAGAAAGCTGAAATTGAAATTGCATACGTTGATAAAAAAATGCTTTGCAATAGTTTTACCGCGGCAGTCGCCGAGTGCCACACGTCTATTTTTTTTTCTTTTTTTTTTTGCACGAACTCATTGAATCCAAATAATTTAAACTAACTTTTGTCGCTGAGATTTACTAATGTAGCTTTTATTGAGACAACACTGGATGTTTGTTAATAAAAAATTCTGTATGCAGAATTCCTGTAAATTTTTATACCTACCCTTCACCAAAAATGGTATGGGTATTTATAGATTTGTCATTACGTGTGTAATTTCCACAATATTTATATCAGGTCCATATAATAAATTTATTCTGAATCCTTATAGATAGGGAAGTTGAATGAGCCATGTCCGTCTGTCCGTCTAGCCGTCTGTCCGTCCGTCTGTCTGTCTATCAATCAATTTTCGAAAGACCCTAGAAGAGCTAGAGACTTGGGTCTTGGACTGAAATGTAAGGATTTTTCTTAAGATGCTTCATATTGAAAATCAGAAAAAATAAAATATCCGTTCTGAAATTGGATTATATATATAAAAACATATGAAGATTTAAATAACACTTTCAGAAATAAATTTATAAATACTTGAATTTACCCATGGGATCTTTCGTTTATAATTCAACGCACGAACGATCGTGCTACTGAGGCTTGTAACTCTTATGTGTATATAGTAACTTTATAATAATAACTTTATGTATTTTTTCGTATAAATTCCATTTTTGTTCAGTGATGGATGGAAAATTGTAAAATATTTTAATATAGCACTGAAGAAAATATGAAAGTGCGTTCAAGTATGCAGTTTAAACTTACTTTTTATATTGTTTGAAATGTCATATTTATAAGAGAAATGAAAGCATGTATTATATTATGTTAATCACATGTTTATGCATTGGTGAAGGGTATATAAGATTCGGCACTGCCGAATATAACAGTCTTACTTGTTTTTTTATCAGTTTAAGGTTTAGGAGGTCTTTGATAAATTAACGCAAAATAATTCATATATACGAGTATTGTGATAAATTGTGATAACTTTTATACATTTTTAGTCAATTCCCAAATTTTTTAAAAGACATTTAGCAAGTTTTTTAAAATGTATATATGGAAAGTAATATTATCAGGCTCAAGTTCAGTTTTATTGAATTAATGAAAATTCAAAATTACTAAGACTTGTTGATTATTAGTAATTTCCAACCAGTGATGGGTAAAAATAAAATAAAAGTGAATTAAATTAATTCTCGTATTCTATTTCTGTTGAAAACTTAGTTAAATATGTAGTTGATATTCTTCCCCATTAGTATCCACTTTACGAAAATTGTAAAGATGGACAACTGAACGCTGATGAGAGGTGTAGCGGCCTTGAAATCGGTACTGATACGTTCTGCTAAAAACTGATTGGATAATAATATTTTTCAACATAAAAAACTCTTAGTAATTTTGAATTTTCATTCGGCCTGGCCCACGAAACAACTAATTTGCGTTCCACTTACAACCGATTTTATTTAACTTATTATTTGTTTAGTGGCACATAAGCTAAACAAATAAACAAAATGGGTGTTTAAAAGGTGGTAAATCAGTTGCATTTCGTGTACAAATTCAGCATTATCGATCGATCGACATCGTGGGGCGGGCCGATTAATTCAATAAAACTGAACTTGAGCCTGATAATATTACTTTTCATGTGTATGTACATCAATATAAGTTCGAATAATAATTACGTTTATTCGTAATAATAATATAAAATATGTTTTTTTAAATGTTTATAATAATACCAGCACTCAGGGTATGGCCCACAACTCATGCAACTCGTTGTGGTGGATCTAAAAAGATTTTTTATGGGAAGGATTATATAAGATGGTGGCTGTCTGAGTATTCCAACATTGTAAATTACTGGAGAGACCTTAGCAGGAACTTAGTTCCAATGCTTCCTACCTAAATCTAGCGATAGCTGATGATCCTTCAATAGTTTGGATATATAAAAATCGATTAAAATTTGCCCTTCCGAACATTGGAATTGACTTTATTCTGTCGACTCTATTAAGAGACTGTTCTAAGATCATGATTTATGGCAATGTGTGTATAAACTTTTATATTAATCGGATATTCATATGGGCGTGACACTCACTGCCCACATTTTTTCATTATCCAATTTTACTGCTGCTGGCTTGCAATAATTAAGGTTTTATCGTTTTCTGGTAGTCACGTCCTAAAAATTAAGACATGTATAGACGCACAGAATCATAATATTTTGTTAATAAATCAGCAATTTTTAAATGAATAATCCGATCGGTATAAACTTTTACATGAACTCAACAGATCAGTATTCCTATTTGTTTTAAACATTTAACTTTGCGTCCACCTTTAAAAGACAATACCAAAGTTTTCGCAATAAATTTGAGAAATATTTTCAAATAAACAATAACGACCTCATTAATTTGATACTGGTCACTAAAAATTTGGTAAAGTGTTTACCATTCAGATTAAAAAAAAGTTCATAGCAAAAATTAAATAAAAAGTGAATGGTGATAAAAATTGCAAACTAAAAAATTGTTCGACTGACAGCAACAACGGCAGCAGCAACATGGAAAGAAACTGACAATGAGAAAAACTACTCTTGAAAAACTTCCACAATTGTGTCTCGTTTTCTTATTTTATTTTATTTGCTACGCTTTTCTTAAAAGTTTCCATAGAATTTTTTTTATTTTATTGTTTAAATTTGCATCATCATTATTGGCTGCCAGACAATGACTAGAAACATAGCAACCAGTCAAATATAAAACCATTTCTTAGACAGACTTTTAATAAAGTTTTCTTCTATTCTTGAACTTTCTTAAATACTCGCGCAACTTGCTCAGAACAAATGGAAAATGGTCTGCTGCTGCTGCTGCTGCTACACACCAAAATACTTGCAGCAACAACTAAACAAATGAATGCACTTTCCTCCGCATTCTACATATTTCATACACTATTGTTCTCTTAGTTTCTCGTCTTATTAAAAAAAAAAAAATTGTTTGTCAAAAGTTCTGGAAAAAACCGAGTAAGAAATGGAGTAGGAATTTTTATGCAAAAGTTCGCTGCAATATTTAAAAGTGTTTTCAAACACACTACGAGTACAAGAAATTTAAGCAAACACCCATACAATACCAACCAAGCAAAGAAAGACAATAATGGATGTTTGCTGTAAAAAGTTCTTCCTTGAATTACTTGGTATTGACCCGTTCCATCGTCTCATCATTTTTCATTGAAAAAGAATTTATTAAGTTTTTCTTCTTGTGTTGAGTTCATATTTTTTTTATTACTCCTGCATTTCTTTTATCTATTTTTAGGATTTTCTCTTCTGTAGCAATGAATTTTCATTTTTTTCTTTTGTATTTTCTTATAACAAAAGCTGCGATTTGTGAAAAGTGTTTGAAAAGAAAATGTTTTTTTTTAATATTATTTGGAAAATATTAAAGGAATTTGCAATAGATGAAAGTAATGGGATTTATTAAAAAGATTTTCTACAAAAAAAAAAAAAAAATTAAATAGAGTTTTAGAATAAGTTTTGTTTATCATGAAATCAGCTAGACGTTATTGTTTTTGATCTAAAGGATTTTAAAAATTAAAGATTTAATTGATGTTATTTAAGTGATAATAAATAATGAAATTAAATTTGCTTTTAGAAAATTCTTTATGTTTTTTTTTTATGCCAATTGAGTTCATGCAATCGTCGGATGCCTCTGCTCTTAAAAAAATATGTTAGCGATAAAAACAGCTGTATAAATTCTTATCATCATTTGAACATGAAAATCATATGTTCAAATGACTCACAGTGGAGGATTTAAAAGAAATCGTTATAAATCAGCAGTTTGTAAACGAGCATTCCTATTGTGAAAAATTTAATACGGCATCTTAGGAAGTTTATTTGTTTGGAGTTTAGATTTTACTTCTTAAAAGTGGGCAGTTTCCCAATACCACAAAGTAGGTTACATCGGGTTATGACTAATTCAAACCTATTCAACAAAAAAAGTTTAAATTATATTTAACCAAAAAAACAATAGCTTTCTTACCTACTTTGGCCCACTGTTTTGCTAATAGGGATGAAATCTAGTATTTGAAAGCAAAACTTAAGAGGGAGACGATTCCTGCGAAACAGCCGTTTTGATTAGTTTTAGAATATATCAAAAAAAGATGTAAAGTTTCGCTTTGGTAATCTATTGCGTTTAACTGAAGTGTATTTACTTTTTCAAGGGGCTCTAAACTAATTAAATAGTAATATAGTTTTTCTTAGTGCCCAGTGCGACAGCAATAATGACAATGGTACACTATTGTACATTCGAGAAATTAATTATGCGGACCTATTTGCTCTGATAAGTGTTTAAAACTAGTCCTAAGTCATTGTTTGCTTTAGTAATCATCGTGCTAACCACGATAAGTAGGGTTTAGCATCGGATACATCCATATAATAAATAATAACGACCATATAAATAAATCCTTCACCAAAAATAATAAGAGTATTTATAGATTTGCCATTTGATGTGTAATTTTCACAATTTTTAAATGAGACCCATAAAATATATATAAGGTTTTCCAATAAGAGTGATATGATTTCTTAAAAAAAAACACACACACTTATTGTTAAAGAAATTCAAAAGTTTTTTCTTTAAATAAAACGTCATTAAAATGGCCTCCACGACTTCTTCTGCAGCAACGAATTCGATTAACCCAATTTTCGAGCACTTTTTCCACTAAATCAAGTCGTTGTATGTCATGAATGACACGTTCAATATTGACTTCTAAAGCTTGAAGAGAGTCTGGTTTATTTCGAAAGACAAATGACTTCAAATAACCCCACAAGAAATAGTCTAATGGTGTTAAATCACAACTTCTTGGAGGCCATTCAATATCAAAATTTCTTGAAATAAGTTGTTCTAAGGCAAAATCAGCAAATCACGACGTTTACGGAGGTTCAATGGCTTCAGTTCTTGAGTGAGAAAAATTTTATACGGATGCAAACCCAAATCCTGTCTCAAAATCCAGCAGGTTGTGGTTTGAGGCAGTCCCAATTGTTGACAACGTCTTGGAATCGACAAATTGCGATCTTCTTGCATGAACGGCAGCAATATTTGCATTACTTCGAGTGGTCTTCGGTCCATTACTTTACTTAATATATGCCTCTGACTTACCGTTAAGCAGTAACATTCACACGTCAATATTCGCTGATGATACAGCTTTTCTAAGTGTTCATGAAAATCCTGTAGAAGCTTCCCGAAATCTACAAGACTATACCGCAACACACTGTAGTCAAATATCTAGGCGTGCATCTTGATCGTCGTTTAACCTGGAAATCACACATAGAAGCAAAGTAGATCCAAATGAAACTAAAAGCAGCCCAAATGAATTGGCTTATTGGAAGAAATTCTATACTAAGCCTAGGCTGTAAACTACTTTTATACAACGCGATCCTGAAACCAATATGGTTCTATGGAATCCAGTTATGGGGCTCTGCCTCAGCATCAAATGTCGAAAAAATTCAAAGGCAACAGAATAAAATTCTACGTACAATTACAGCAGCCCCCTGGTATGTCAGAAATCATCGAATTCATAAGGATCTAGATGTTCCGTTGTTGAAGATAGTATTTTCAAAAAACGTTAAAAAAAATATAAAAAAAACTTGAGGTGCACCCAAATGTACTTGCACGCAATATTCTAAAAAAAAAAAAAACTTCGAGTGCTTTTTTGTCTTATTGGCACTCGAACATTATGTTAAGAAAATTTAAGCTCTAAATTTTCAACAATTCGACGAATAGCAATTGGAGAACGATTATTCTGATAATGAAACTGAATAATTTGTAAACGTTCTTCTTGCGTTTATCTCTCCATGGTGAAATTCTAAACACTACTGAATACAATGAAAAACAAATGACAGATCATGACATATCAGAAATGGCCGAAACATCACTTCAAAATCATATCCTCCCTATTGGAAAACCTTTTACTTACAGATAAATATATGTATGTATATACATATATTGTGCGACTGTTGTTTTAAGAGATTTTTTATGACGTTTGGATAAGTTCTTTATTATTATTAAAAATAATTTATTTCCATCTAGTTTACGGTCGATTGCGTCGTCCATAAGCTATACCAGTGCATAATAATACTAATGAGTCTCCACAAATTGCAAAATATTGAAAATATTGTAGTTTGTGCTTTCCATATCTAAGTTGCAATATAATAAGTTGAATAACATCTTATAACATAATAGATGATTGTCCGGAAGCTATTTTCTTATATGGGGGAACTATTCTCCCCACTCATTTTTCCAATTTTGATAGGCGGACGTAACAACAAAAATACTTTTTTTCTGTTTGAAATACGAATTGGGTTACTAGGTTAATAAATATAGGAATTGCCCCTTCCGGTTTAAAATATACTTTAAAACCTTATCTTATAACTACCAAATATGCATAAAAAATTTCATTAAAATCGGTCGAGCAGTTTCGGGGGAGTTCGATAACAAACACCGTGACACGAGATTTTTATATATTAGATATTCCTGTTAGAGAATATTATAATTTTACATTATGTATAAAACATAATCTTAAAATCTTTCATTTAATATTCTCTATACAAAATATATTGGTATCATAAAATTCGACATCTTTAATAGTCAAATAAATTTATTTTAATATAAAATCTACACTTAACAAGGAAGTGTCTCCTAAATGAATAACAGAATGAAAGAAATCTGCATTTCTGCGTAATGTGTACAATTGTATGCTTCTAGTAGTTTTTTTTAATTTTATTTTCTGCTTGAAATTATATCCTAGAATGCATATGAGTATTTCATTATGGCTTTAAGGATATTTTCTGCTTTGTTAGACTCTGTTAAACAAACAAAAACTTAATTGTCTCAACAATTCAAAGTTATTTGCCAACAAAAGAAGCCACAATCTAGAAACTTTTGTTCGTGCACACCACTAAAGAAAGTTAAAAGGTCATAACTACCATTTTTGTGACGCTAGTTGTTTTATGTTCATTAAAAAGTTACTAAATATTTTCTTTTAGCGGACAAATGTCCAAAAATTCGTAAACTTTCTTAACAAGGCTTTGCATATTTTACAAATCTATAGAAGTATTAGGAATTTCAAAGAAAGGGGATCCAGTTTATCAAAAAATCTAATATATAAAAATCTCGTGTCGAACTCCTCCGAAACGACTCGACCGATTTTAATAAAATTTTTATGCATATTTCGTATGAGATTAGGTTTTAAGCCGCTAGTGGTATGAGGAGGGAAGGGAGGGAACAATTCATGTTTTTCCAAAACTATTAACCCAATTCGTATTTCAAACAGAACAAAATTATTTTTTCTTTTGAATGATAGACGGCGCTATGTCCGCCTCATTTACAAGAAGCGTCGGATCATATTGACAGAAACATGGCGCTACATCCGCCTCATTCACGAGAAGTGTCATTGTTCGTATTTCAAGTAGAACAAAATTATTTATGTTGTTGAAGGACAGATGGTGCTACGTCCGTATCATGTCGTCGTTCGATTTCAAATAGTCAAGCATAAAATAGGGGGTTGATGAGTGCGGAGAATGGTTACTCCATATAAGAAAATAGCTTCGTGGCGAAGCCGGGACAATCATCTAGTAGTTTATAAATTTAGTTCCTTCTGTGTATTTTCTTCCAAAAATTGCACGCATAATTTTATTTATATTTTTCGAATTAAACAATTTACTTGGGTCCTTTTTCATATAAAGCAATATTGTTGTACAATATAAAATAATTAGTTTCTTTTCAAAAGAACTATTTGGAGTAAAGCTTTAAGCAACCAACATGTAAGTTTATAAAATAAGAGAAACCACATTCAGTTTTACCAAAAGCATAAAAACATTATGTTGTAGCAGCCGCGTTGTTTCTTATTTCTTGTTTTTTATGTATAAAATTCAACTTCATTTTATGTTTCATTTAATGAATCTTTTGTAAAAGTTTTGCGAGCATGAGAACAATGTCGCATTCTAGTAATTGAAATACCAACATAAAGTTTCTTTGAGTGTAAATGACATTAATTAGGTAGGCAAGTTTAAAACATTGTGGCTGAAGAATTTAAAGGAAACTTTTCTGATACTAACACATACATTTTTGCTAACACACATATACACAAACATAATGTATTGCAAATTCACATTTAGTGAATTCAAAATTTTAGTCCTGTAAATAATTAAACAAGAAAAAGACTAAAAACATTTAAGAATGTTTATTTTTTTCTTTTTTCTTACATAAATGACCGGAAAACGGAAATTAAACAAAGCAATGGGGAAGCATTGTTCTTAAAAGCTTTTATAGCAAAACATTTGAACAGAATTTTCCTTCAGATACAAATTTATTATTCTCTTCAGGTATATTTTTATATGTTTCTTTAAGCTATTTGCTTCTTAAATTTGTTACTTATCGTTTGGTTTGTGTTTAATGTTATGTAAATAATTGCAATCGTTTCCCATTAATCTTATCAATCCAATTAATCCATTTTCAAGACTTCTATTTTTTTTTTTTTTTACTTTCCTTAATTTAATCCTTGTTTCTTTTTTCATCTTTTGTGTCAACAAGTCTGTCCGTTTCTTTTGTTTAGTTTTTTTTTTTTTTTTCATATCAAGTCAGTTTGGCCAAATCGTAGTAAAAGATGAAATGTCAAACGTGCCAATAATTATTTTGACAAATTGTGTTGTATGTCTGTAGCAAATGTCAGCAAAAGTTCATTGGCCTTAATTTAATGTCCATTTACTTCGTTTACTTTTCCCTTATCCTTTGAAAATTCTATTAAAGTTCCAGTATATGGTTTTTACATAAAACTCAATATCTTTCCCTTTTTTTCGCAGTTGACGAATGCTGTCAGAGTTTGTCGGGAACTGGAATTATTAATGGGTCTTGTTATCATGCTCTTCTGACTACATAAAGTTTTCTTTTTTTCACTCTCTTTTTTTTTTTTTTTGAGTTAAACAGCAAATGAAAAGGATGTGAAAGGCAAGAGAAGTAAAAACAGAACAAAGTTGAAATTTTCTTTAACTTCTTTCACTTTTTGTTGGCTCATTATGGATTAGATGGATAAAGATTTTGTTAGCATTTCAGTGATGCCTTTTTTCTTCAAAATTATTCAGTTAATGTACCCTACATTCAAACAATTCACAGTATCATAGAGCTTGGTTAAATAGGAAAATATATATATAAACTTAGAACATTCTGGAGTCTCTTCAAAACCGTGGTATTGGCAGAATGTCGTTCTAGATGTCGCAATTTTAGAAAAATATTCCAATTTTAATTACAGTTATGTTGCATTATGCGTTCCATCTTACAGTATTCCGTTATTATGGAAGCAACGTATGTAAATGACTGTCTTCTAAAGAATTGCAATTCGTTTGATCTGTCTTCTTTTAAAAGGGAGCAGCGCATTCTGAGT
Source organism: Lypha dubia (assembly GCA_947311025.1). Classification (NCBI taxonomy): domain Eukaryota; kingdom Metazoa; phylum Arthropoda; class Insecta; order Diptera; family Tachinidae; genus Lypha; species Lypha dubia. Next base: position 58,511,167 of record OX371264.1, read on the forward strand.
ATCCTTTGAGTACCAGTCGTAAAGCATTTGTTTGCAGTGTTACTACGTTCCTATTTCAGGTTTTTTCTTTTTTTTAGATTTTTATTTTTTTTTTTTTTTTTCATTAGGACCAGCACTCAGGGGATGACCCCTGACGTATGCAGTGCACTGTGCCGGAACTCAGGGAGAGGGATAGGGTAGAGAAATAGATGTTGAAAATTTAGAAGACTTAAGTCTTTCACAACTCTGCTTTGCGCGTTATGTTAATTTTTAAGGCAGTGTTGAGGCGCCTCCGGTGTTAAGTAGACGCATTAACTTTGTTAATTGCTTTACTTCGCCGATGTTTCTGCTAACCGACGAAGGAGGGCATGTTGTGTGCAGTAGATTTGAACAGCATCAATCGTTGTCGGGCCAGTTTTTTAGTGACCAGTGCTATGCCTTCATCACTTGAATAGTACGACAACAATTAATACAATGTCTCACTAATGACATTAGATAAATTAATGATGTTGATTGACTTGCCCTGGCCAGGGTTTGAACCCAGGCCCCAAGTTATTGTTTGCTTAGTAGTCAACGCACGACATAAGTTGTCCGTTCGTACACGATATGGCTTTGTAATATGTGAAATCTTCGATTGTACCACCTTCAGTTTTAAGATTGCCCCCTAAAAATTTTCTTCTTGTCGTACTTTGGAATATGATAAACTCCTTATAGAGTTTTCTTTTCAACCATGTCTGAGCGATGTTTTGGCTTTTGGTACAGTAATTGAAATTTGTCAAACGCTGGTGATTTGCATGAATTTTGCGGTAAAGGTCTATCTGTAGTAAACATTAGAAGAAGTAAAATAAAAATAATAGCTCTTTCAGAGTCTTGCGTACTGCTCTTAACAAGGCGAGTCCTCGATGGGTTTTTATTCAATGTAGAATTTCTGATGGCCATGTCTCATTAAGAATTTACAAGGTTCTTATCAACTGATTTTAGAATTACGTTTCCACTATAGCTTAGGGTTGAGTCTCTTCTTAGTTGCGAAATATTTCTTTCCGCGCATTGTAGTCTAAGTATTAGAATTTTTTCTTTTAATAGAAATTACCAACACTGTTTGATCTGCGAGTGATTTCAACACTGCTTCTCCCAAGAATTTTGTCTAATTCTCTAATTAATCTAATTCGGACTAGAATAAACACATATAATAGAGATTGTGTCGTCTCTAATCAACTCGACATCTTTGTGTTTCGTTCTCCATGTGATATGAAAAACTGCTATTATTGCTGGGCTGTGGTCTGTGGTCTGTGGTCTGTAGATTTTTACGCTGAGATATGAATAAATTCGGATGGGGGCGATTTTCGATCTAAAAATGCATGTAAAAGCTCTCTATACTCAATGCGAATATACAAAAATATTTCATTTACCACAAATATGAAGATCAATCATAGAGCAATTATTATCGTTTGCAGCAGTATGATCGGGAATTCGTTTAAACAGTTGAATGACGCTGGTAATATATCGTGAACTTTGACACAAAACCATTATAGACTGATATTTGGAACCGTTTATGCAGATGTAACAAAAAATGAAGTTTACAATGAAGAAGATTCATGAAATTAATATTCAAAAATAAAAACAATTAAGGCCGTGCCGCTCTATCCTATACGGTCGCGCGATATGCCAAATATGACATGTGTGCTAAAAATGTATGGGAGTGTGGACTAAAAATGCAACTGTGTGACAGATTTTTTGGCAAGTCGTGCGATTTGTAAAATTTTATGAAAATTTTCATAAAATGATAGTTTTCATGCGATCAGAGGAGTATTTATGGTCAACCAGATGTTTTGGCATCAGATTTGTATGATAGTGTGGCACCTACATCACCATTTTGAAACGATTTTTTAAAGTCGGTCAGATTTTTGTAAGATTTTCCTGTGAATGAATCGTACGATTGTGTAGGATAGTGAATCACTGCCTTTACTGATACTTTTATTAACTTAACGTTCACTACGATCGCCCAATGGATAATAAGTTTCTTTGAATTGCTACACTTTTTATATAAGAGTATTTTTAGTTCGACTTATATCGATCTTAATCTTTTTTCCGATTTTAATTTTGCTGTTTTCTTAACAACACAAACTCAATACGAAGTGTGTTTTTTCTTTCTTGTTTAGTTCCTCATTTATTCTTTTTGAATACACATCAATGATGTTTTTCATTATTCTTTTTCACATCCTTTGATTTTTTCTATTCATTCTATTTTGCGCCAGTCATATCCTTGTCTTCGAAGTTATTGCTTGCCTTTTTAATAGAAACGACATTATTTCTTTTTTTTTTAAGCCTCTTTGCCTCTTTCAATGAATGAACATTTCTTTCAAACTTCGCGTTAATATTTTTTTGGTTAGTCCTGTTGCGGTTCAATGAATTGGAATTTTAACTCATTTAGTTTTACATATATTCCTTTTTAGGTTCATTCAATATTTTCAAAAATCTTTAATTTAGAATTTTTTAGCAAGTAAAAATGAAGAGAGTTCATTAAATTTTTGGTTTAAAATATTAATGCGAAGATTCCGTTTAAAGTTATTTGGACATAAAATAATAAAATTCAGTGAAAGATAATTTAAATTATTGATTGAAAAGGGTTGTGTTAAATCCTATTGTTTAAATACAGAAAAAGAGGTTACCAATGCGGTTGTGATTCTGATTTTCTTAAATATTTTTTTGGTTTGAAATAGTTTGCTGGCAGTTTTATAAAAAATATATTTCTTTTAAATCGGGGCAAGTTGTGAGATTTTATGTGTGTTGATTTTAATACACTAAAGTATAAGTAATAAATAATGTTATAGATCAGCAAGAAGGACGAATAAAGGAAAATTCAATAGTCAACATTATTTAAGATTTCAACATACACGGCTGAATAGATCAAACGTTGTTTGCGGTAGAAGCCACTAAACCTCGTCAGTATTCATATAGTATAATTATTTCACTATTTGTCAAACAGCTCTGTTGAACGTGATTGCGAATTCCATATACACTACATTATATGCTGCAATGTTGAAAATTTATATTTTTTGAAGCTGCTTTAAAGCTGCTGTTGTAAGATTTCCAATCCATAGAAACCCCATACTAGTTAAGTTATGTTGACGGTTATCTAATGAAGTCATTTTTAATTTTTGCAAAAGACATGTTTTTTCTATTATCAACAAGAATGAACTAATAATAATTTAATGGCATCAAAACAATAATCCACCTCTAATAAAGCAAATTTTAATAAAAGATTTATTTTTTTCTGGTAAATACTAATTCCGGACAATATCTGTAAAAATTTTCCATAATTTATGGACAAAAGTTAAAATTGTCGGCCTTTAAAAGTTTTTGAGGCGCGCTACAGGATGGTTAAATAAATATCATAATCTTCAATTGCGAGTGCTGAATACTACAAAATTTTATGAAAAAAAATTTTTTTTTATGTTTTCGATTTACCATCAGGACTCAGGAGTTAGTTTTCTTATTAATAGATTTGTCTTACAGCTTTTTTTTTTGTATGACCAGCACTTAGGGGATGACCCCTTACTTATGCATTGCTTTGTGCCAGAACTTAGGGAAAGGGATAGGGTGGAGAGGATAGATGGTATCATTCTTACACAACTCGAGGGTGGTGTTGGCTGAAGTGGTTAGCGCGTTGACTACTAAGCAAACAATGACTTGGGGCCTGGGTTCAATACCTGGCCAGATCAAGTCAATCAACATCATTAATTTCTCTAGTGTACATTAGTGAGATATTCCGTTAATTGTTGTCGGACTATTTAAGTGATGAAGGCATAGCACTGGTCACTAAAAAACTGTCCCGACGGCGATTGATGCTGTTCCAAGCTTATGTACACAACATCACCCTGCTTCGTCGGTTAGCAGAAACAGTGGCTAAGTGAAACAATAAATAAAATGCCTGCTAATACAGCTTAACAAAGTTAATGCGTCTACTTAACACCGGAGGCGCCTCAACACTGCTATAAAAATTAATGGCTTTTCTTTTCTGAAAAAAGTGTTGCATTTATGCTACATTCTTTAATTTTCGTGATCTATTCTAAAAAATATGTAACATATTTAAACGCGATTTCGTTCCTTTCTAATTATGTTGCACCAATAAATGGCAAAATATGCAATTATTTATTAATTAATGTTAAGTAATGTTAAGCCTCAAATATTTTGTACCATTGTGGCAATAAAAAATGTACCACTTTTTAAAGGTAGGTGAAAACTGTAAAAAGTGTTACACATTGAAAGGGCAACATTTTTGTTCAGAAAAGAAAACACCATAACATAACACGCAAAGCAGAGTTGTAAAAGAGTTAAGCCTTCTAAATTTTCAACATCTATATTCTCTACCGTATCCCTCTCTTTGAGTTCCGGCACAGTACACTGCATACGTAGGGGTCATCCGCTGAGTGCTGGTCATAATTAAAAAAAAAAACTCTGCTATTGCGCGTTGTGCTAATTTTCACAGCATTTTTGCAGTGCCTCTGGTGTTAAGTAGATGTATTAAATGTCTTTAAACTGAGTCTTTGTGTTTTTTAACAAAAACAGAAACGAAAAAAACACACGTGTTGATAAGCTAGCATACGAATTGTGTTACAACTCGTAGAAAATTACACTTTGTTACGATCTGATTAGTGTAGCCCGTTAACAGTCGTGTTGTGTATTTGAAAATGACGGAAAGTAGGCGGCCCTAACTCACAATGTTAAGATACACACATCTATGTATTTGCTTTTATGTGTCGATTTTAATATGTTCAATACCAAGAGTGGTCAAAAATAAATTTTTGATGTTAATGAATGAGTAAACAATAAAATTTAGTGTATTAAAAATATCAATTCAATTGTGTTCCAGAAAAAATGTGTGCAATAATTATAACTCGAATGAAACCACCAGAATTGTGTAGTTACCATTACTTTTGTAAAATGTTATTTTACAATTTTCATTGGTTGTTTTAACTATTTTCATTGGTTGGTGTAATTCTAACCAACAAAATTGGTTAGATCGACTCACTTTTTTTTTGTGTGTAGTAAAATGTCGAGCCTTTACCGCGACAATATCTTACATAGTTTTCAATATAAATTTTTTTTTAATAAATTAAATAATTAGCAACATTTGCATCATATCTTACAATTCCATGGTCAAGCACAGAACCGTTAGGAAATCATAATAAAATCAATTTTAGCTTAAGAGTGCATTGATAGTTTGTTTATATATTTTCGTGAAAGTGGCTTGTCGCTTAAGCTATTTTTGCGGTTATGACTCGATATAATATTTAAGTTGTATCATTTAAATTCATCATCATATGCAAAAATATCAATAGAAAGAAATTATATTAAAACGACATAATAATATACATATATACGAGTACATACACACAAATTAAATAAATTAAATCAAAACATTGAAAAAAAAATAATATTTCTATTGCCAACTGACAGAAAAACAATACTTATGTATACATATGCCCACGTATTAACAATTATTTGCTTTAAAATAAATTTAAACGTTAAATAGTACGCTTTTAAACCATAAAGCCACAAAATTCGTTTAGACATAAAGACAGCATAATGTTGTTTGTTGTAAAGAAACACAGTACGTGCGCCTTGCAAATAAAAAGCTCTAGGGAACACTTTCACTAAATAGGAAAACTCAAATAAACCAACAGCGAACCAACCATCCAAGCAAGTCATTGCTTAATTTAAACAAATAATGAATGTTTAAACATTTAATGGTTTGTGAACCCTTTTACATTTGTTTTTTGCAATTTTTAAAAGACTCTTTTAAATTAAAAATAGGAAGAAAAAGAGCATAAAGAAAAACTTAAACGATTTATATGAAAATATATATGACGTCATATAAAATGCAAATGATTCAAGCATTATTTTTTAAAAATATTTTAGAAGAGATACAAAAACTTAATGAAATCCAAACTACTGTGAGTATTAAATGATGATATTTCGAATAAAGTCTGAATGAATTGCTAATCCGAATCTTATAAAAAAAAAACATCACTGTACTTCCAAATAATTAAAGTTTGGTGTTTGCTGAAAAATTGCAAGAAATTTTTCCGCCCTTATCCATTTCATATGACGATACATGTATTGAAAACTTTAATTTCATAATGTGTCCTTAAGGCACAATTGCCATTTCATGTTGGGTTTGAGTTGTATACAAATATTGTTTGAATGTATTCCATTCATTCAAAAGTATTTGTGTACAAACAGTAAGAAGAGATGTTAGAAAGATTTCTAAACATCCATACAATTGTAAAGATTTTTATCAATAAAATACCAAATAAAAATTTCTAATTTTAGTTAAAATTTTATGTAATATTTTCTCTAGGATATGTTTGAAAATTTTTCTATGTAAATCTATTTCATGTTTATGTTTCCATCAATATTTCTTCACATCATACGTATTCTCTGAAAATATTTCTGAATATAAATGTGTGCGTGCATATTATGATAGTTAAAGTAAATTTACTATGAATACCCTACGTCACCATAAGGTAGGCATATTTCTATCTTTGAAAACACTTTCCAATATTTTAGGATCATGGTTTACATGCCTCAACTCTTAAACCTTCTAAGAGCTCAGTAAAAAAAAATGATTTAAAGGATTTCTGTTTAATTGCATTTACAGTGTTAACACTCATTATATGCGTCATACATCTGAAATGCCAAATCAAATCGATAAATATGACAAAACTTGTATCCTTTTAATATTGAAAAGTTGCAATATAGTATTTTTTTTCTTATTTTTTTTTTTTTTTTGAAAGTAAAATATTGGAAATTACAATGCCCTCCTTCACGAACATACATTTTGCTAGAAAAGAACGATAAATTGAAAAAACTTTTAGTTTAGGGTTGGGAGCCTTGTGGCAAAATTATACTGACGAGTTGCTATTTGCAAATTTCGAAATTTAACATATAAATGATTTTCAATAGGGATGATATGATTTTGAAGTGATGTTTCGTCCATTTATAATATGTCATGATCAAACATTTGTTTTTCATTGTATTCAGTAGAGTGTTTAAAATTTCATCATGGAGAGATAATACGCAAGAACAACGTTTACAAATTATTCAGTTTTATTATCAAAATACTCGTTCTCCAATTGCAACTTTTCGTGCGCTTTTGCCATTTTATGGTCGTAATAATTGTCCAAGTGTGCTCGCTATTCGTCGAATTGTTGACAATTTTGAGTTGACATTTTCTTTACATGATGGTTAAGTGCCAACAAGACAAAGAACCGCTCGAAGGATAGCAAATATTGATGCCGTTCAGGCAAGTGTTGCTGAAGACCGCAATTTGTTGATTCCAAGACGTTCTCAAACCACAACCTGGCGGATTTTGAAAAAGGATTTGGGGTTGCTTCCATATAAAATTGTTCTCACTCAAAATCTTAAGCCATTGGACCACCGTACACCACGATGAATTTGCTGATGTTACATTGGAACAACTTCAAAATGATTACTATTTTTGGAGAAAATTGGAGATTCGATTATTTCAAGAAATTGTAATATTGAATAGCCTCCAAGAAATTGTAATTTAACACCATTAGACTATTCCTGGTGGGGTTATTTACAGTCATTGGTCTTTCGAAATAAACCAGACTCTCTTCAAGCTTTACAAGTCAATATTGAACGTGTGCCATTCATGACATACAACGACTTGATTTAGTGGAAAAAGTGCTCGAAAATTGAATTCATCGAATTCGTTCCTGCTGAAGAAATCTTGGAGGCCATTTGAATGCCGTTTTATTGACAACTTAATTGTATCGATTGTACTTCACATTAACTAAAAAACTTTTGAATTTCCTTAACAATAAGTGTGTTTTTTTTTTAAGAAATCATATCACTCTTAATGGAAAACCTTATAGAATAGCTAACTAACCATAACAATAATAATTTAATTGTTATAAAATTTTATTTAATAATTATGGCCCTAATTTTGTAAATCTCGTCACGAAAGTAAAATCTGTATGATTTTTTTTTTTATTCGAATCTCAAACTCCAATTTGTTCGTTGCTTCACGTTGCATAAAAATCGATTTAACACAGTGGATTAAAAGTTCAATATTTAAAAATTTGCGCTTGTGAAAGGCGTTCATCTTGAGTTCTTTTTGTGTGTTCTGCAGCGGGGCACGTTAGCGATGATCTGTCGATTTCTTAAATTAATATTATGTTTGAGCACTAAGAAAAGATGCAGCAGAAAGCTTTTAAGCTAACACCCATGTGCTGAAAATCGCATTTCGAAAAAAAAAATGTGATCTCGATTTGGAGTCACTAAATTGGTGTGCTGGAAATCGCAATGACACTCAAATTTTGTTATTTCAAATCGCAAGCAAAGACCAAAGTGACTTCTAGGTGAACTTGTGTATCTTACAAAAATAGAGTGTCAAGCAGCATATATAAAAACGTTAAAATAAAATTTTGTTTAATTCCCATTAACAATATATGAAATTTTGATAAATTTCAATAAAAAATACTAGATTTAAAAATATACTTCGATTATTGGACTACTTTTTTACTTTTGAATTAGCGATTTTGAAGTGAACAGCTGCTTCGAAAAATAAACAAAACGCGCGAGCCCCACAGCACATATAAAAATGTAATATTCTTGTTAAATTAAATATCTTGTGGCAAAGTAGTGTAGAATTAGTATGTCTGTTACCAAAACTTCTAACTTCGTGTAGTTTCATGAATACCACTATAATTTCTCTCTCCATATTGTATTTTTTACTCATTTTAAGATCTTGATTTAATATTCCTAAATAAAAAAATTTCTTATTTATTTCTTGTTTATCTTTTCTTTGTTTCTAGTGCAACGAACAACTTTCCTCCGGTGACATTGTTGTCTTTGCTCAACGTCTTGGCGCTCAAGTCTGTTGGCATCCTGCCTGTTTTGTTTGTTGTATTTGCAAGGAATTACTAGTGGATTTAATATATTTCCATCGCGATGGTAACCTCTATTGTGGACGTCATCATGCTGAAACTCAAAAGCCACGCTGTTCAGCATGCGATGAGGTAAATAACATGTTTACAATCATAAATTTTTTCACATAAAATAATTTTTATGACATAAAAAAAAAATGCAAAGCAAAGTAGAAGATGCACAGTTCAACACGGCACACAAGCAACAACTCAATTCCTCAGGGAAATTTTTCCTGAACCAATAAATTTGTAAATAAATAAAAAAATTAATTCAAGTGTCGATGGGTTAGTTCAGTTTCTTAAATATAACTAAGAATTATTGTGAAATAATATGCGAGATCAGAACTTCTTTTATTATATTTATTTAAATTGACTGCAAAAAAAAATGTTTGTCTTTATTGACGACTAGTGTAATCTATCTTTTCACTCCTGAACAATACGAATATTGCCCAAAGAGATAACAAGATTTTTACGAAAAATAACCTTAACTTTATTGAAGTATAAAAAAACTAACTTTATTATGCTGAACCTCTTAAGAAAAAACTACTTAAAATAAATACGATTACTTCTGTGTCCAAATATTTAGTCACAGTGAAGTAAGTGAGAGTGGCAAAAACTTAATTCTAAATTAGGAGCTTAAATAAATGGATTCACAATTTGATGTGTTTAAGTTTTAAGTAATTTTTGGCTAAAGTCTGCCTTTTAAGGAATTTGAGTAATTTTTATTTTTTGTGGCTTAAAGCAATAAAATTATTTTTATTTTACGAAACAAAAAAGGCAGATAATTAAGTGCAACTGAAATTAATTAATTTCTTTAAAAAAACTTAAAACCAGTGGAATTGAGTTTGACTATAAATTGAAAGTTTTAATGGTATTTTTTCAGTAATTTCAACATTTTATTAAAGTTGTACACGATCGGTGATAAATAATTTAATGTTTTTTTTTTTTATTTTAATTTATAATTAATTTGGTGATTAATTTTTTTTGCAGATAATATTCTCGGATGAATGTACCGAGGCCGAGGGACGTACTTGGCATATGAAACATTTTGCCTGCTTTGAATGTGACCTGCAGTTGGGTGGTCAGCGGTACATAATGCGCGATGGCAAACCGTACTGCCTCAGTTGCTTCGATACCATGTTTGCCGAATACTGTGACTATTGTGGCGATGTTATTGGTGTAGATCAGGGGCAAATGTCTCATGATGGCCAACATTGGCATGCAACAGATCAATGTTTTTCGTGTTGTACTTGTCGCTGCTCTCTACTGGGTAGACCGTTTTTACCTCGACGCGGTACCATTTACTGTTCGATAGCCTGTAGTAAGGGAGAACCACCAACACCATCCGATACAAGTTCAGGACCCCAATTAAGACCAACCCATCGCGCCAGTACTACAAGTCAAATAGCCAGATCACCTAGACCAGGTAAAGGTGGGGGTGGTGGTGGTGGTGGTGGTGGTGGTAACAGAGACCGCCATGCAAATAAAAGTTCCGGCAGCGCAGGAGATTTATTAGAAAGACAAGAACGTCAACGAAGAGAAGATTTGGGTCGCATAATGCTGGCACGAAATCTCGATAATGTTGTTGCTCCGGGGATACCAAGACCAGCACATCCACCACCTATAGATCTAACAGAACTTGGCATTAGTTTAGATAATATTTGTTCAGGTGATAAAACCATATTTGGTGATTCCAATATAACAGCCTCTCTGCCCGATATGTTGGTTTCGAAGGCTGATGACTCGCATAGTTATCAAAGTATTGATAAAATCAACATAAACTCATCCAGCCATTCGGACATGACGGAAAGTACACAAGAGATAACAAACGAATTGGAAATGGATCACGAAAATGATAATGAGGGTCACAATGATTTGTCCAATGATAATTATGAACGAATAAAAAACGATATAGATGACGAGGATGAGGATGAGGGTGAAGATGAGGAGAACAATCGTCATGGCATGAAGGAAGTAAGATTTCACAGTATTCATGATACAATGTCACGTTCAAAAAGCTACACAGATAATTCAAATGCCAGACGGCGCAGACGAAAACGCAATCAATCACGCAGCAATTCTGAAATGCAAATCAATCAAACAAATCTAAGATTGCACAATGCTCAAACACAAGCCGGTTCAAGTGCTGTGAAAAATTTAGACAATTGTGATGCAGTCAGTATTTGCTCTACTTGTTCGTCCAGTTCGTCAAGTGACATGGATGATTATGTTTACCGTTTGCCGGCACGCAAACACTACGGTGGAGTGCGTGTCTCGTATGTACCCAATGATGCCATTGCGTATGAGAAAAAGCTAAAGAAACAAGCAATGCTGGAGCAAGCTAATAATGTCATGAACAACTATGGCCAGTCAATGTTTAATAGCAATCACTCAGCTGCTGCTGCTGCAGCCTCATCAGCTGCAACCTCATCGGTGACAACAGCATCAACAACATCAACGAATGGTGGCGATGGCAAAACTTGTATTATATCATGACAACCTCCAATATTGCCACCGCCACCGCTCAATTTAAGCAGTTATTATATTTTGGAAACCATTTTAGAAGAGGAAAAATATGTGGCCATAGAAAAGAAACCAGGTTGTTTTAGGCGTTTTTGGAATCTGTTTAGTTCAGCCAAAACCAGGCAGGCGGCAAATAACTATTTGCAAAATGTTTAGGTTACCAACAACTGTTGAGAGATTTTTCTTTTTTAAATTCTTTTAAACTAAACAAAATTAATTTTGAACTTCCTAAATTGTCCCTTGGCAAAATGCAAATTAAATTAATAAAAAATTATTTCCTAAGCCAGAGTCGTAAAAAGGAATAAGTCAAAGTGTGATTTTAATCTCATATCAAACTAAAAGCAATTTCGTGAAAATTGAAAAAAAAAAAATTTTAAGCAAAATATCATTAAATAGAAAAGTCCTGCCAATTTATTTATTTAAAAACTAAAGAGTTTCATTAAAAAAGAACTTGTTTAAATTAAAATGTGTAAATAAATAACGATAAGAAAACTTTTGTGAAATACATATGAAAAGAAACTTCCATATCGCATTTAAAAACATTTTTACTAAAATTATTTACAACATAAGATAAAGAAACTTGTACAAATATTAAATATGTATGTATGTATGCATGTGGTGTAAAATTACTAACAAAACAAAACAGAACAAAAATATCTTTTAACAAATACATGCGAAAACTTATAAAAAAGCACAAATACAAAAATAAAATACCGATTTTACTAGACAGTTAGCAGAACAAATATCAAATTAATAATTAGATTTATTCAATAACACTGTTCAACAAAAAAAAAAAAAAAAAGTAATAATGTGGTTCTTAAGACCGATTCGGAATTGCAAAAAAAAGTGAAGCGGTATTTTGAAAGATTACAGCTGCGCTTCATTTTAGGGAAACCTAGTAAAAGATCTATCTTATCTACCCCATCCCTTTCCCTAAGTTTTAGTGCAATGCAGTGCAAAAGTAGAGGGGTCATACCGTCAGTAATGGACCTACAAAAAATATTTTTTAAAAATTTTCCATTTTTATGTGTTGCCTAATTTATATGCATTTAATTGGCAGCTAAATACCAACTCCTCAGTACATATTTGCATTCATATTTGAAAAAGTTATGGTTTCTCCATGGCGAGTTAAAGAGTAAAAGCTAAAAATATCAGATGTAAACATTCAAAATAGCGATACACTTATAATGTTTTTTTTTTCTGTTATACAGTGTAAATAGAAAAACAAAATAAAGTAGAAAAAAGTTAAACAATTTGAAACAAAGAAATTTCCAAACAACGATGAACAATAAATATACAAAACTCAAATCAAAATACAAATAAATAAATAAATTGCAACACAAAAAATAAATGAAGAAGTAAACAAAACATCTTAAATATGGATACCAGTATGTACCCGTATAGTTAAATAGAAATTTCAGACAACGAAATTTCATTTCTGTTGGCCATAAATAAAGAAAACCAAACAAAGAAATAATCGAAAGTTCTTTTATGCAAAAAAAAAATATCTGTATATAAAAGAAATTTGTTAACAATAATCCGGCTTCCAAAAGTGAAAAAGTCTTTCAAAAACCACTAAAAAGAAAGCAAGAAATTTTTTGAATGATTTCTATACAACAACCAAAATAATGTATGTATTTGATTTCTATAAAATTTGTATGTTTGTATCGAATATATTTTGTATATTTATTTTGATGATAATCAACGAATTTATTATTTTTTAACTAAATTTTGATTTGTATAATTTTTACATTTATTGATGAAAAAAAACCATAAGTTTTTTTTTTTGTGTGTGTAGTTCTTCCATATCAATGTTACTGACTTGTGATTAATAGAAATACTTTCTAACTATTCATTCATAAAAGTGAAACTAAAATGCACATGTATTGAAAATTTTATACAAAAAACAAATTCATCGCATTCAAAAGCTGCTAAAATATTTCGAAAAAATTAGTCCGGCACACATTTTCTCTTTATTTGGAGTAAAAAATATGTTACGGAAAATGCGGCTTTAATGTTTAAAAAGTAGATTTTTTTTTTTTTTTGGATAATTTTTTTATTTATTAAATCTTTAATTTTAAATTGAAACATCAATAAGTTTTTCAAATCTTAAATCTAAAAAAAGGTATAAAAAAGTGTTTTTACAACTAAAATCTAGATAATTAAAAGGATTAAATCTCTCTTAGTATTGTAATCATTGCAGATCTTGCAAGTCTAGCTTATTTTCATCAGTTTGCAGCAATGCAATAACAAAATGTGTAAATAATCTATACCTGAGTGATTACCCATTAAGTTTTTAATTTGTACATGTCGCACTCGATCTACAACAAGTGGTTAACAGCTGGAAATTTTAAAAATTTTTAGTAGACCCAAAAAATTGTTTGTCCCACAAAATTTCTTCCATTTCGAATTTTTTTCTCCAAACATTTTTTGAAGGTCATTTAATGTTATAATCAATTTAAAATATGTTGTATAGTGATGAAATAAGAATTATTTTACGACAATGAACTTCAATAATCACTGGAAGGTTATTATTTCTCACGCCATGCATCATAATTATGAACTACTTCTTACAATTTATGTAAAGTGGATACCAATTGGGAAAGAATATCAACTATTTAACAAAGTTTTTAAATAAAATAGAATACGAGAATTAATTAAATGGACAAACGAATGCTGATGAGAGGTGTAGCGACCTTGAAATCTGTATACTGATACGTTCTGATAATCTGGTTGGGGATACTAATGTTTTTCAAAAATAAAAAAGTCTTAGAACAACAAAACCAAAACAAAGAACAAATCAACTAAAAGTTGTCAAAGTACTCAACGTACGTTAAAAGTTAAAAGTTGCCCAACTTTGTACTTTGCGTTGACGGAGAAGTACTGTATGTGATCAAGTTCATAAGAAAACATGTATTTTAACTTAGCTGTCAGTTGAAAAACGTGACGTATAACGTATGACGGATTCTATGTGTCTCTGCCTTTAGAGCCTCTTTCACCAAACAAATTTAAACAAAGTTTGATTTAATTAAAGATCTCTATTTAAATTCTGTTTAAAAAAATTCCATTTTCACCAAACTTCTATAATAAAACACCAGAAAGTATGGTAGCCCTTTGTTATATAATATGGCAGCACCAACTTTCAGCTGTTTAAAAAAAAAACAAATTAACGAAAATGGAAGTGCGTACCAAAAATTTTTCGTCCGAAGATATAAAATTGCTGTTATGTTTTATTTTGTGGCGTATTAATACCAAAATTGTCCATGCTGCTTCCTTGGATACACGTAATCTACATCTGAAGTCCTCTTCATCGTAAAATGTAAAAAAATTACGTCGTTCTCTTATTGTTCGCGGCCTTCGTTCGACAAAAACTTTTGCAATAACTTCGTCATGGTAATCACTTTTATCACTTTCCATTTGATTAGTTAAATATTTTTAGCTTTATACAAATTATAAGCAAATTTTTGAAAATTTTTAATTTTTGTTAACAAACAATTTATGTATGTGTCGCTAGAGCTGTTGTGAGAGAGATGCAAAATCAGTATTTAAATGATGATTGTTACCTATTTAAACAGCTTTTAAATGTGTTAAGAGAATATGTTGGTGAAAATGAATAACTACGTTTAAATATGAATTGATATTTAAATAGAATTCGTGAAAGAGACTCTTAGTAATTTGAATTTTTATTAATTAAATAAAACTGAACTTGAGCCTGATAATATGACTTTTCACATGTAAAATATAACTATTTTAAAAGCAGATGTAAAAAAAAAAGTTTAATTGATCTATTATCTATTAATTGATCTAAGCTTTACATTTGTATTTTTAAAAAAGCTACAAACGAGTATGTGCTTTATAGCAATAAATTTATTGCAAATAGACTATTCTAAAATAGTATGGTTGTCGGAAATATATATTGTTATAAAATTATACTATTGTTGTATAAGATCTAAACAATCTTTGATTAAAGATAGTTTTATTAACAATATTCTATTAAATAAATTAAATAAATTATTGAAAGGTTTCAAATAGACATCATCAGTTCGTTTATTATAACTTCATTAACTTACACATGGTTTTAAAATGGTGTTCGTCATTTTATATCACAATTGTCCAGAGAGGAAGCATTTCACAAATATTCTTACCCCCTTTCTCTTAGTCGACAAACACACAACAAAACTTATCCAGCAAGCAAATGTATTTCATACAAAATTTATGATGCTTAATATTTTCAGCATTTCCTTCGAGTACTTCTGATTTTCATAATATTTAGCGTATTCACTAATTATGCTATACCAAGATGGACCTTTGCATTAAAGCTGGATTCACCCATTGTTTCCGAACAAAATTTTAGTCCGGACAAAATTTTTTGTTCTGAAACATTTTTGCAACACGATTCACTCATTTCGAACAATTTGTCGGGAAAATCAAAGCTACCGTATGAAGTACATGTGTTTTATTAATTTTACAAGGTGGCAGTACAGTGACAGATGAATAAAATTTTGTTAAAAAAAAAAATTTGGTGTTTTATTTGTCAAACGCACTTATTTTTTTATTGTTTAATAAAAAAATTACATGTTAAAAAAAATTAATAAAAGTCAATTAGTCATTTTTACTAGCAATTGAGCTTTTCTTTATTTTTATTTTAATGGATATAAGTTACTATGTGCTTTTATTAAACATACTTATGTCATTATGTGGCAGCAGATTTCAACTTTGGCTGAAAAAATAAAATAGCTGGCAGCTCATTTCAACTTTGTCCGGACAAAATTTAAAATTAAACCAATTCAACCAAAAAATGTTCCGAACAAATTTTATTCTCTTCTTCTCTCTCTCTCAAAAAGAGAAACGTGAAACTTCATATAAAAAAAGTTTTGTCCGGACAAAAAATTTGTTCCGAAACAATGGGTGAATCCAGCTTAAGTCATGAAATACTTAATAAAAAAAAAATATAATGAAAGCTGATATAACTCAAGCCACTTTTGCAAATAAATTTTTACAAAACATATTTCGTGAAGATGTATAAAACCCAGTTTGGTAAATCGCATATCGTAAGTTGAAATAGAAAACTGCGAACAAAGTTTTTTCAATACGATTAAATATTGTGTATTATATCGAAACCAATTCTCTAAAAATTTTAAAAATTTTATTATAAAAATATTCCAAAACCAAAACGAATACAAAGAGTTGAGACCTATTATGCATTTCAATTTAAATATATACAGTTTAAAGAACATTTAATAATAATTTTCTGGCTTTTATAAACTTGTAAATTGTGTGTTTACTTGAAAATGTATTTCAACTAACGATATGTATTTTTTTTTCTACTGTAGATAAATACCTTTTAGAACATAATTAAGTACGTACATATGGAAAATAAATTTAAAAGAAACAAAAAGAAAATGTGCATTAACTCATGTATGTATTTGTATGATGACCGAAATATTTATTTAACCAAAAATTAAAAACTGCACTTTTCATTAGTGCGAGAGCATGTTTTAAATGTAGATCGTTTGGTAAAGAATCATTAATAGAATACAAATGATAAGAAATTGTTTATTAAAGTCTGGTTTACTTTAATTAATTCGATCAACGATTAACGTACATCTGTACCTCGCTTTACACAGTAGATAATTTCCTGCAAATATTTCATAAATCTTAACTAGACTTTTATTTATTGAAAACCCATTTTTATAAAATATTTATAAATTTCATACTTTATACGAAAATATATCAGATGATTCAGAAATACGAAAACTAAAGAAAGTTTGCTTTAAAGTGAAACGAAGTGTAAAATGAAGTATCGGTTTAATAATGGGATGGTTGTACCATATTTATACAAATGAGCGTGTTGGAGTCACATTCGTTTTATTTTATCTATCCCCCCCCAATCCCTGTAATATAAAAGTTAATGTTGTATTATTATCATAGTTTTAATTTTTAATCTGTAAAATGTATACATACATAATTAGATGTAGAAAAATAAATTAAGTTCATCAATCATTAATCACATGTTTAAACTTCTTATTAACGTCGTGTATATTTTATAAGAAATTAATGAATACATAAATAGTTACACACATCCATATACAATACTGATTTAAAATAAGATAAAAAATGAGAATTAAAAATCAAAAATTAAAAACATCTAAAAATCAATAAAATACAAAATAAAGTAAAACTATACAATATGTTATAAACTGTGAGTGAGTCTGCTGTTTCATTTTAACTATTACGATAATGTAAATAAATGTGTTCACTTTTCTACAAACCTATTTACAATTAACCAACCGCCCGTTGGTTGCCAATTAAAGTATTTATAAGGCAAAATGAAAAGCAAACCTCCCTTTAACAAAATATGACATTTATTCGAGCAAATACTCATGAATTTATATTTATAAAAAATTTCATTTATTTGTTGTGGGTTAGCAAATCAAGATGCATTTTGTTGGTTACTAAATACCTACTCATCAGTAGATCTTTACCATTCCTGTTTGAAAAGTTCCAAAACTCATTTACTCATACATGAACTCGCAAATAAAATTTGTGAATTACAAACATGACAACAAAACAATTTTCTGTATTTTCTGCTAATAAATGGTCACATGACTTTATTTATTATTTGTTGTGGACTATGCTTTTGTGTATTAACATCGATTAGCAATACAGGAGATTCGAAAAACGAAAAAATATTTTTTTCTGTCAAAATCAATAAAGGCTATATAGTAGTATGGTGAAAAATGCAAAACATGGCAATAATCGTATTTTTTGAATTTTTAGCTTAAAAAGAGTCAAATGACTCTAATATTATTAGCAATGATGGATAGTTGAAAAACAAAAAATATTTTTTGGTGTTAAATTTAACAAATAGTCCTATGAAAAATGCAAAAAAATGGCAAAAAATCTATTTTGTCGTGTTTTAGCTGAAAAACAGTCGTGGAACTCTAATATTTGGTGTGAACAAAATTTTTGTATAGCAACGCCGATTCGCATTGCAAAAGAATAGAAAAACAAACAAAAAATATTTTTTGGTCTAAAATTGAACAAAGGCTATAAGTCTAATGAAAATTGCCAAAAATAACAATATTCGTAATTTTTGAAAATATAAATTCCTGAGAATTCTTGCTCGAATAAATGTCATATTTTGTAAAAGGGAGGTTTGCTTTTTATTTTGCCTTATAAATATGTACTTAAAATACAAATGAATTTAATAATTTTTTTAAAAATATATTTGATTTTAATATATATTTTCTAGCGATCATAGTAGAACAGTAATAATTCTACTACAAGAGAGTGAGATCCCAGCCGAAAAACTATAAAAAGGATGGCGGGCAAAGCCATCGTTGCAGATGTTGGTTCATTTGTCTGACCTTTACAATGGAGTAAATATCCAACGAATTACTTACTACACGTGCATTCATAATTATTAGGGGAAATCACTCTTAGTGTTGTAATCATTGCAGATTTTGCAAGTCTAGCTTAGGGCCTGTTCGGAAATGTATCACTGCGCCGCATGTGATACGTTGTACGTTCTAGAAATCAACGGCTGGTAACACTGCATATGCTGTTTTGTATCATCTGAGCAAACTAATCACATATGCGCATCAGATGCGGCGTAGTGATGCATTTCCGAACAGGCCCATACCTGCAAGATCTGCAACGTATGCAAGAACAGTTTTCAACCAAGAGTGATTACCCTCATTATATTTAAAATTTTATTAATTACAATTTAATACTTCTTGCTGTACAATAAATAAATTATGTATAATATTTATTTCTATATATTTTAGTTCTATATTCTAACGATCTTTTTTATAAATATATGTTTGTATTTATGTTAAAAAATATAAGAATAAAATTGTATAAAAGAAACTGGTTGGAGTTTAATTTAGACATGAGTTTGCAGGTAAGTAAGTAAGTAAGGCTAAATTTAATATCACCTACAATAAATAGCCTGTCTTGTTTATATATTGAATCATATAAAAAATGCGATCAACAAAAATTAAGTAACTACCGTATAACCAAAAATACCCTCCCTCTCCCATTTGCACCATATTTTTTAAATTTTTTTCTTCTGTCAATTTGCGTCCATTTAGCGGAAATTTATTTGTCAAATACCAGGCGCCCAAAATGTGGAAAAACGTAGTAGGTGGATTTTTTAGGGTGCAGTTTTGGATTAATTGCTGAAAAAGCCTAAAAGTATGCATCAGAAAAACTCAACAACGGTTTCTCAACTGTGAGTTTTTGAACAGTTTGAGAGTAAGTGCCTAAGAAGCCTAAAAGTATGCAACAAAACAAATCAGCAATGTTTTCACAACAACAATAACTAAGCAAGGACTCTAAAGTCGCTTTTGCTTACATTGAATCTCAAACTGTAATGAAAAAAAATTCACGTACTACGTTTTTCGACATTCTGGGCGCCTGGTGTTTAACAAAAAAAATCAGCCAATTTAGAGCGATTTTGCTGCAGAAAAAAATTGTATGTGAGTGAGTGAGCATGAATAAAATGAATGCAATTGAATGGGATGTGGAAAAAAACAAATTCACTAAGAAAATGAACTGAAAATAACTAGGAAATAAATAAGAAAGCTTGTGAATTTTTAATATTATTTTTCTTTATTTTTTCATTCAATACAAACAACTAAATTATTTAAATAAATAAAATTTTCAAAGCATGGATTTGATCTACTACTATTTATTAACCGTAGTGCTAAAATTTTAAGATCCAACAATTTACACAACATCCTCCTCTTTAATTTTATTTTCATAAAGGACTTGTTTGTGGAAGTTTTCGAATAACGTTTTGTAGATGATGTGGTTACAATTGTTATCCAGCCATTCGTACTAAGTGCTCCTTATCAAATTGGTGATCTATTAAAAAAAAACACTATTTTAGATTTAATTTTCTTATATAGAAGAATTGTTTTCTACTGACCTGTTTCTTCGGATTTCTTCGGTATTTTGAAGAAAATTTGATAACTCCTAATAATGATTAGTTGATACCACGGACTTCAGAACCAATAGAATTCTATAAACTAATAAAAATAAAGAGAATATTATATAGCACGTTGAAATATACAAAAAATTACAATAATCGTTTTTTTTAATTTTAAACTAAAAAACTTTCAAATGACTCTAATATTTGGTGGGGACTATGCTTTTGTGTGTTAACATGGATTAGCAATACACGAAATATGAAAAACCAAAAAATATTTTTTTGAGTCAAAATCAAGAAAGGCTATTATAGGACGTTGAAGAATGCAAATAATGGCAATAATTGTATTTTTTGAATTTTAGACTGGAAAATGTCAATGACTAATATTTTTTGGATTTTCATATTTCCTGTATTGCTGATCCATGTTAACACACAAAAGCATAGTTCCTACCAAATACTAGAGTCATTTGACTTGTTAATATTTCAAGCAACAAAACAAAATTTAATATCCAAGCATCATTTAGATTTTATCATACACGAATGAATAGAACAAATGTAGTTTTCGGTATAAGCCACTAAACTTCGTCAGTATGTATGTGCAAATGCTTTCACTACTTGTTAGATAGCTCTGTTTAACATGATTTCATATCCCATATATACACATTTCGAATGAAAATGGGATACGGGAGGGAAAAATTTCAATCCTTAAAAATAAGGCACCATCATTATTATACAAAAACGGACGGAACGGAAAGTTTCACAATATGGATGATGGAGTACAAAGAATGTTTAGTATCGAATGTTTAGTACGACGAAAACTGTATATGGCATAAGTCATGAACACTCATAGCTTTCGAGTTGTGGACATTTGAAATTAACCCAATAATAAATTTTCTATGATAATTTCGAAAGCCTATAACTCGAAAAATACAGATCGACAACAATATTTTATTTAAAACAGTGTAAACAGTTAACATCCCTGTCAGAAAATCAGTAGCTGAAAAAGAAAAGAAAAATAACTTAAAGTAAAAATAACTAAAAGTATAAAACTAACAGAAATGTAATGCAGAACTGAACCAAAATCAATAGTAAATGGATATGCTGAGAGCCAACAAGCTTACTCACTTCGGAACTGTTAAAATTATTTCAACTTTATGCTAACTTATTGCTGTCTGTATTTAAATGGTAACTTAGCTGAGTAGTACGCACAATGTGTCTTAAACCAATGACATTTAGTTCAAGTTATAGCGCACCATCGCCGGATTAATTAAATTTAAAGAAACTTATTTATGCAAAGTGAATATTAAACTACAGAATATAGACTTAATAAAATAAAAAAGAAAATAATTTTATATATACGAGTACATACTAGTGATGTTACGAATATCAATTTTTAGTATTCGCGAATACGAATACGAATATTTGAAACAGTATTCGCCGAATACGAATATTATTTCTAAGGTTTAGAGCCACATAATATTTCAAATTTAATTGGAAAAAATCCCTTCCCTATGCGTCAGTAACAATAAATAAAAAAAGACCGCACACTACTTTAGGTATTTATCATTATTATGACATTAAGATGCCGAATTCGAAGACCGCTACTGAACATTTTTAAATTATTTTACCAACATACATACTTTGAGATTTCGTTTTTCTTACTCTGTTCGCAGTTTTAATTAGTAATTCAGTGTTGTTTGGGAGAACATATTTTCGCAGATAGCGCAGCCACATGTCTCGGTGGACTTTCACATATTTAATTTTATTTTTTTGAGTCAAAGATAATGGGCTTTCTTTCTTTAAATAAATATTATTATATATTAATATATTTTTGTACTTTTTTAAACTTTTTGTATGATTTTTTTTTTCTGGGAAAATGTATTTGCAAATTATTGGAGAAATATCCGCTTGAATTTGGCGAATAAGAATATCTTAAAATAGGCGAATAGTCGAATACGAATACGAGTATTCGTAACATCACTAGTAGATATTAGTGATGTTACGAATATCAATTTTTAGTATTCGCGAATACGAATACGAATATTTAAAACAGTATTCGCCGAATACGAATACGAATATTTCTTTTGAGGTTTATATATCAAATTTAATTGGAAGAAATCCCTGCCTTTGCGTTAGTAACTATAAATGAAAAAAAAAATTTAGTGATTTAACATTATTATTGCATTAAGATGCCGAATTTGAAAACCTCTACAGAACATTTTTTAATTATTTTACTTACATACTTTCAGATTTCGTTCTTCTTACTCTGCGTGAAACACAATGGGTTTTTTTAATAAAAATTAATATTTTTTTTTACATTTTATGTACTTATTTTAAACTTTTGTATGATTTTTTTTTTTTTTGGAAAATGTAAGGGAAAATTATTCGAAAAATATTCGCTTGAATTTGGCGAATACGAATACGAATATCTTAAAACAGGCGAATAGTCGAATACGAATACGAGTATTCGTAACATCACTAGTACATATTAACTGAATAGTTGACTTCTTTGCTGTCGGAGAACTGACTACAGCCAAGGACATCGCAATGAAAAGTAATGCAGACGTCAGGGATGCATTTGAGAACATATCGATTTTTATTCCAAAGAAAAAATATTCAACCGTCATAAAATTTAGGCAATAAAAAAAACATGAACTTGAATAAAAGATTTCAATATTTTATCAGAATTTAAACAGTTGATTTCACTAATTTTATTTCTTATACTTTAGAAACAGTAAATCTGTGCGTGTGAGTTTTATAAAACGCATACATATATACATACATATGTATATACTTAGTGACATTCTGGCTTTTGCGAAAATATCCTTTTATTCAGTGTTCTAACAGTTACTTAAATACACCAGTTTATTTGGGCAGTGGTTCCAAATTTTGCCAGTATTATTTGCTTTAAAATTTTTATTACCTTTTCTGGGTATACCATATTTTCCATCAATTGAAGAAGTAGACTTTTCGTCTACGAATTTTAAACAAATCAAGTTTACCATAGATGGTATTAATAGATTAAGAATATCTGATATTGAAACTTTTATATTTCGACTCCTACTGTTTATTCGATAATAAATTTTCTTTTCTTAAAAATCCCCCAAAAAAAAGAAAACTTTATTTCAGTATTAAATCTCTTCCCCCCATTATTTTAAATGTATTTATGTGTGCATGCACGCACACACTTCTACAGAACATAAAAGAAAAGTTTTATTTTATAGTCACAGGATATATATTTTTTCTCCTTTCTTGGCATTTGCACATTTTTTGGACGAATTTTTATGACATTTTAAGTAGTCGTAAACTGAAACACTTGACGAGACATTAATCGACGTTTATTTTATACTATTACCCATACAATCGCATGCTTAGTCTCACACTCTTGCACAAATGCTTTTAAAAGTGAATTAAGTTAAAATTTTCATTTCCTTCTAAAAATAAATATAAATAAGTAAAATGTCCGCCCGTATGTCTGTAAAGAGTTCAGTTTTCTATAAATCTTACAACATATGGCACGAACTGGATTTTCAATCATATAAAAATTTCCCAATTTAAAAAACAAAAAAAAAAAAAATTTTAATGTACAAAATGTTTAACAAATATTTTGGGACATGTAGACGAAAAAATTAATTAAATAAAAATCTTGTATTTAATTTGCATCCAAGTGTGTGTGACTAAGTTAACTTTTAATTTTGGTAATAAAAAATTATATTTCAAACGCCATATGTGATACTCTGTTTTTATCAAAGGCGCCGATTTTGAAATTAAAATATATTCCAGAAATATAAGTTCCGTGTCCATGAAATTATTAATTTTAAAACTTTTTATATTTTATGTCATACCTTAGAATATTATTTAGTGCAAGAAAAAATTTTATTGCTTGAAGAACACATAATTTGTTGATTGCCAATCTAGTTTTCATATATTTAAAGGATATTTAAATGAAATCCCGAGAGAAACTTTCATGTCATAATGCATATAGATGTTTTAATAAGACAGCACTGAGGAGAGAATAAAATAAAATAAAAACATGGCATTCCATATTAGGACTCAAATGGGCTGGCATCGAATCTTCCTCTTACCAGCAGCCCGCTAACCTAACCTAACCTATGGCATTCCTAAGAAGAAAATTTTTCAAGAGACTCCTTGCATTTTACCAAATTCATTATGAATTGCTTATTTTGATTTTGCTTTCTAAATAAACTTGTTCAGAAAACATTAATGAGTAGATATTAAATGCAAATGCAGCCAAATATTTACTATTGCATAAAATGATTGAGGGTAATCACTCTTGGTTGAAAACTGCTCTTGCATACGTTGCAGATCTTGCAGTTATAGCTTATTTTCACATTTTGTTATTGCATTCCTGCAAACTGATGAAAATAAGGGCCTGTTCGGAAATGCATCATTGCGAAGCATCTAATGCGCGCGTGTGATTAGCTGATACAAAACAGCATATGCAGTGTTACCAACCGTTGATTTTCAGAACGTACAACGCATCAGATCCGTCGCAGTGATGCATTTCCGAACAAGCCGTAAGCTAGACTTGCAAGCTCTGCAATGATTACAATACTAAGAGTGATTTCCCCTATTGTTTTAGTTTAAGGAAGAAATATTTATTGTTTAACTTGGGGGGTCTTACATTCAAGGTTTGGTTTAAGCTTTCTACCAACACGATCGCACATTGAGAAATTTACTACCAACTTGATTTACTTTTTGGTTGATCACAGCTACTGTAAATAGATTTTCATGCGTCATACTCAAATACATATATCGCACACTGATCATCAAAATTGCAACGACTCAAAATTTTACCATATTCAGTAGACTGTTTTCTCCACATTTTAAGTCCATTTAATAATCTAATTACATCATGATAAATAGATTTGACTAAAAAAATATGTTAAACTTGTTTGTTTTAAAAATTTTTTAAATTAAAACAAACTATTGAAAAAATTTATATGTTTATTATGGGATAGATAATCTATATGCTGCATTCCATTGGATCTTTACCACTAGGCCAGGGTTCCCAGATTTCTTTTGAGTCGCATCCCCAATTTAAAAATTTTCGCCCCCGAAATTACCCAAAAAGCAATTCATACTATCCCCAAAAATCTCCACTAACAATAATACTACTTTAATTACAATTCACTAAAGTATTAACTTATGAATACTTTATTTGCACTGTAGTTCATTTCTAAGTATATATTTGTATATGTGTTCTAAAAAATTAGTTAAGTTGACTGATAAAATCAAAACGTTCGGAGTCCAAATTTTCTTTACCGCTGGCTGAAGAAATTTATTTACGAATTTTTGTGGCATGTGGAAGGGGACAAAGCAAATCACCATTAACCGTGATCTGTCGACAGTCGACCCTTTTACATATTTTTTGTCTTACTTGATTGCAGTTCCAGTTGTAATTATACACTAAAGGCATTTTATTATACCTAGAATGAACATGCAAAAAATTTTTTTAAATTCTCTTAAATTTTCTAGAATGTACATTTTTTTTTATCAAAAAGAAAGACACTAAGACATTTTTATCAATATGTTTAGTTATAAATATAATTTAAAAGGAAAATTTCATTTAATATATAAAAATAAATTGAAAACATATGTTTTCTAAATTGAATCTCGGCAGAGAAGAAAACTTTACCATTTTTCGGCATTAAGAATTATATCACGTACGTTAAACACACATACATACGAGTATATGAACACTGAATGGTCGGTGTTTGTATCCTTCAGAAACAAGAGATACATAAATAGTTTACTTTGCAAAATAAATACACGGAAGTATTTTACGTCCCACATCCTCCCTAAACAAATGAAAGTCCCAAGAGATGGCTCATCATACTTATTGTTATGGACCATCATCATCATCATCGCCATCCATTTAATGGTCATGAACACAATCATTCTCTTGAACGGTTCGGCTGCATGTTAAATACAATTTCCGCATGTTTTTCACCTTTTTTTTATTTGGCTTTTTTTTTTTATTTTTTTTTTTTTTTTTTTCATGTCCTTCCTTAAGGATACTTTTCATTTTGCTTATGGAATCACAACCACAAACATTCCGTTTATTTTACTGCATTCTGCCTAATAAAATATTTAGTTGCTCCCATTGACATGCTTGCTATGATTTTTTTCTTTTGGTGACTCTGCTGCTGTTACTGATGCTACCGCAGTCGTCATTGGTTCTAGTATTTTCATTCTCTCTCATATAAAATGTATCCTTATTTTTCGACATTATTAACGTGCTGTAAGTTTATCATACTTTTATTTCAAACTTATTGAGGTTTATTCTACATGAATCTTTTAAAGGTTTGTCCCGCAGACATTTTGAAGAATGATGTTTGATGTTGTTTCTTCTGGTTGGCAATAAAACATGTCAATATGAATATTTCGTCTGTTCTTGCCACATCAACACTTTATCCTTTTTGGTGGCTGTGTTGACATTAATAATTTAAAGTGTTGCATAGTAACAAAACTTCACCGTCATTTATTGTCTTCAGAATGAATTACAAACTTTGAAAACTTCAGTTTTGTCATGGTTTTTGGAAATAACGTGTGATTAATCATGTGTATGCACATGTACAGTGTTCTGTGTAATCTCTATTCTAAGTTTAATTTTATAGTCCAAAAAAACCCTTAACAAGAGGATGAAATATTTACTTAATTAAAACTGCTTTATGTTTTTATGTTATCAAATGTGAAATACTTGGAGGTGTATGTATGTGATCTTAATAAAACTTTGTACTTTAAATTGGTAGTTCTTTTAAAACTATAGAATATTTTGCATAAAA
Organism: Lypha dubia; assembly: GCA_947311025.1. Lineage (NCBI taxonomy): Eukaryota > Metazoa > Arthropoda > Insecta > Diptera > Tachinidae > Lypha > Lypha dubia. The sequence continues at coordinate 58,538,370 of OX371264.1, forward strand.
AATTCATTCAAAGACAATATTTTGCTTAAAATGTTTAGTTGACTTTATTTTACGTCAAAAATTGCATTAATTTCAATATTAAAGATGCTGAATGATGGAAATACATGAAAGTTGATTATCAAAAGCAGCCAAGTTAATTCTTAAGATGAATATAATAAATTATCGATAAAAAACCCCCCAAAAAAAAAGCTTTTATAGTAAATCAGACTAAAAAATAAAATCTATTTCTTAATATAAAAAAAAAAATCATTGTTCTAAAAAAAATGTTAATGCTCTTTATTCATCGGTTTTATTTCTAACTGGTTTCATTGCGAAATGCTGATTTAATGGAAAAATGTGGTACAGATCACTCCATGCTTTTTGAACATTGGCATTAATTTCATCTTCAACGATATAATTCTTATATTAAAAATTATTTTTTTACTTTTAGTCCGATTTTTCAGTTCATAAAATAATTTTGAAAATCTGTCAACAAATAGTGAAGTAACGACAACCACTAAAGCTATAAACACATAGACCACAGCAGTCTTCACAACAGCAGAATTCAATTGCAGTTGGCTTCAATTGCTGCCATGTAGTTGGCTACTGAATTATTTTGAGAACGACAGCGGCTGACAAATGAATTTGAAATTTCGATATTATTTTTCAATATTTGTTTTACTACATATTTCAGAGCTGCCACATAAATATTTCACAGGAATAAAAATGAAATTACTAGTTAAAAACGTTATAATATCGAATAAATATATAAAAGCACATCAACTTCACTGATTATTCGTTTTGGTTTTCTGTCTTTAAAGTAATTGTGAGACCAAGAATATGCTGATTTGTAAGTCACTCCAGCATGCAAAAGGATTGGTACCCAGTAAGCCTACAAAAATTATTAAAACAGCAAATCTTTTATTAAGAACCAAAACAGCTGGAAGTTATCGTTTTCAAAAGATTTGAGTAAATTTTTATCCACACAAAAACATAAATGTGAAAATAAGGCCAAGTTCGTATCCAAAAAGTTTCGGCCGTAAAAAGTACTGAGATCAAAAAAAAAAAGGACCAAGTTTTTGATAGGTACATTTCCATCTCATTTCTAGGCAACCATAAGCTTGGCAAAATTTTTCAAAGAATTCTTTCCATATTAGAAAGGCAAAAAATTTTTGCCAAGCTTACAGGTTGCCTAGAAATGAGATGGAAATGTACCTATCAAAAACTTGGTCCTTTTTTTTTTGATCTCAGTACTTTTTACGGCCGAAACTTTTTGGATACGAAGTTGGCCTTATTTTCACATTTATGTTTTTGTGTGTTTTTTCTAAGTTGTTTTTGTATAAATATTTATATGTATTGCTTATCTGGGCCTACCTGTGTAGAAAATTTCAGCTTTCTAGCTATACTGGAAGTGCCCCATACAAAGAAGGGGCATGATTGTCCCCCAGATGAAAAGTGCCCGTTTAAAAATCATTTTCATTAATTTCTTATCAGGACCTACCTGCGTACCAAATTTCAGCTTTCTAGCTATACTAGAAGTGTCCTATACAAAGAAGGTATATGATTGTCCCCCCCCCCCCCCGTTAAAAAGTGCCCGTTAAAAGATCATTTTCGGTAATTGCTCATCACTACCTACCTGTGTACGAAATTTCAGCTTTCTACCTATACTAGAAGTGCCCCATACAAAGAAGGGGCATGATTGTCCCCAAGATGAAAAATGCCCGTTAAAAAATCATTTTCGGTAATTTCTCATCACTATCTGCCTGTGTACCAAATTTCAGCTTTCTAGCTATACTGGAAGTGCCCCCTACAAAGAAGGGGCAGTCAGGTCCCCCCTGGGAGGAAAGTGCCCATTTTCAGATTTTTCTGGTTATTTTCTCACCAAGACCTACATGTGTACCAAATTTCAGCTTTCTAGCTATACTAGAAGTGCCCCATATAAAGAAGGGGCACTCAGGTCCCCCCTGGAAGAAAAGTGCCCGTTTTCAGATTTTTCTGGTTATTTTCTCGCCAAGACCTACCTGTGTACCAAATTTCAGCTTTCTAGCTATACTGGAAATGCCCCGTACAAAGAAGGGGCACTCAGGTCCCCCCTGGGAGGAAAGTGCCCGTTTTCAGATTTTTCTGGTTATTTTCTCACCAAGACCTACCTGTGTACCAAATTTCAGCTTTCTAGCTATACTGGAAGTGCCCAATAATATTGATGAGTCAGTGAGTCAGTCAGTGAGTCAGTGAGTATGTACTAAAATATGGACTTTTCACACCTTAATATCTCGGGAAGCTTCTACGGTAGAACTTTCAAATTTAACCTGTGAGGTCACCTCTATGGGGAGAACTTATGTCCCAAGTTTCATTATATTATGATCAAGAGGAGCAAAGTTATGAGGGGGTAAAAACAGCTCGAACTATTTCGTGTAAATATACACACTGTGTGGCCGAACTTGGCCTGGCGCACTACCGTGCGCCTAGATTTCAGTACATTCATAATTATTTATAATCTATTTCAATTTATTAGAAATTTTCTCCAGAACTTCAATCGAACTTTAATTGTTTTAAAATATAACTTTGTTACTCTGTTGTACTGTCTGATTTATTATTACAAGAGTTTTTCATTTAAATTTAAATTAAAATCCAACATAAATTATAAACAAACAATCAAAATAATTTCTTTTAAATTGAAATTTCTTATGTATGTACATTTTCCATAAAACCATAAATCATGTACTGAAAGCATATTAGAAATATTTCTGAGAAAATTTATAGCAACTTTTCCGATATTATGCTCAAAAAAATATTTTTAATTAAATTTTTCAATTTGTTGAAACTTTTAACGGAAAATATTTGCCTGCCAACAACAATATGGGAAATTATTGGCTGCATAAAACTTTAATACTTGTATTAGCGTTTTCATCAACTTTAATACTTTCATGCTAATATGGAGTTTGTTAGTCTGGATGCACAGTCACTTTCACATTTCCGTAGATACATTTTAGTAATTCTTTTCTTTTTTCAGAAGCAATAAGTAACAGCCTAAATTGAACTGTCAAACTTTGTCAATTTATTGGTTTTTCCTTAACACAACCAACCAACAGCAATCAAATAAAATTAAAAAAAAAAAAGTTGGTTTTTCTTTCTATTTTACAAATTCATTTTTCACTTTCCACGCATGGTAAACGCATATTCAAACTTGTGCCAACTTTTATTTATTTATTTTTTTTTGTTTTAAAACACAAGTGCTAAAGTTCCTAAAGTACTTAAATGGCTTTTGATGGGCTTGAGGGTAAGAGTGAGTAAGTGGAAGTCTCGAACATACCACGACAATTGCCTTTAGCACAGATTAAGTGGTAACAATGAAGCTAGACAATAAAAACCGCCGAAAAGAAATGAAAAAAATAGCAAAAACAACAAAATACATATTCGTAATACACTAAAACACATTAAGTTTTTGTTCATGGAATTCCGAAAAAGCGGATTTGAAATATTATTTTTTTTCCAATTGGCTTTTAAGTCTTTTAAGTCTTTTATGCTGCTGGCATGCATGTATGAATGTGTGTATAACAGTGCATATAACTCGACTTTACCAGTTGGCACGGAAATATATTTAAGCAAACAATACGAGGCACCATGTTTTTAAACGAATGTCGTCTATACAGATGAGAGTGTGAGTAGCGCGCGCGTGTGTGTGTGTGTCTTCTTTTATCGGCAACGGAAATAGTTTTGATTTTAATGGCGTCAATTTGAGCACAAAACAAGTGCTAATGTGTGAGATTTTTTAACAATATAATTTCCATAACGAACATTAAGAGCGCCCATTATTGCTTTCAAAAGGAAACAATTAAATGAATATAAATACTTGTAAAAAGTCGGCAGAGTTCTCTTCATTAGAATTTAATTGCCGTGTTCATTGACACGATTGCATTAAATATTTAAATTAATTAAAATCAAATTAAAGAAAAGATATTGTTAAAAGATAAATAAATTAATTTCAATGTTATAAAACTGGATGAATATCAATGATCAAATATAACATGTTATTCGAGCAAATCTACTGATGAGTTGGTATCTTGTTACCAATGATATGCAGATTAGCTGACCCATAACAAACAAAATGTTTAAAAATATCAATGATCACACGACAGAAGCTAAAATATTAAAAGAAATACAATAATCTTTTTCAAACACGATTTCAATTACGAAAACTGCAGATCCAAATAATTTTGTAGTTGCGGTTCAACAATTGACGAAAGTTGTATATTGAATACCTAAAGTTAACATTTTCATTTACATCAAAGCAAAATACAATACGGAAACAAAATCATTAAAACAAAAATCAATATAAAATATGCAGGGGAAAAATTGGAAAAATAAACAAAACAAGCTGCATAAAATTGACAATAGGAATAAAATGCTTTAGGCCAGATGTGTTACCAATAACTGTGGGAACCCGCCTTTCGGCTTAAGACTACAGTGCTCCTAACACCGTGTGAATATATGTGTTACCAAGTACCCCTGAGTTACCACTAGGGCACAGTAGTGTGACCGCAGAGTCACATCCACCTTCAAGCTATCTAATCTATTTTATCTGTTGTTTCGCAGCAACACATAGATGGTAAACAGAAGTGCACCCACCCACTACCACTAATGGAGCATCAAGTAGCAGGCAGTAACTAATAAGCTAAATTTGCCTAATTTGTCAACTAATTGAAATGTAAGCACACAATTGCACCCCATTGAATTGGTAAGAAAGCCATATAGACTTATTCCAGAATTAATTTAGAAATAATGCAATTTTGGTTTAGTACTTATGACTTTAGTGCAGTGAGCCGACGAAAATCGTCAAAGTTGTGACACTCTAAATAAATACCCTTTTCAATACTGATGAGATAGAGTAGCAGTTCGCCCATCTAATCTGCGAATCAATTATTTTAAACAAAATGTTAATATATCATTAAATTTTCAATAAAAAAATTGGTTGCAAATCTGAAAATGAACTTAAGCTAAAATATTATCTTTCAATACTTCTTAATAATTCTTAAAAAATTGTATACCAGAGATAAATAACATGGTATTCAAGATCTTTGATTTCTAACTTTTAATTCCTATTTTTCAAAAAATGCCATCAATTTATTTTTCTGTGTTCGAGTATATCAAAAATTCTAAAAATTCTAACAAACAAATTAATTTTTGAAACAAAAAAGTCTAAATAAAAATTTAATTTAAAAATCTTTAAATTAAATTGTCGTACATATGAATGTGTGTATATGTAACATATTTAAACATTATTTATTTGACATGTCTTATAAAATACAAATAAAGAATGAAGAAAAAATAGGAAGAGAAAAATTACCCTGAGGTAGTGGCACGCGTGTTCGACATCATTATCGAAAAACATTGATTTGTTTTTATATGAATTGTTTTTGTTTTTTTTTGTTTTTTTTGTTAGTTGGGGGCCAATACTACTGATCTCCTCATTTAGAATAAAACAGAGAAGAATAATCTTCCCATACCATTTTTTGTTTTAAACAATTTGAAAAGTCATTGTAAATCTCAACGAAAAATCTTTAGAAAAATATACAAAAGTTTTATAACAAAAACAAACAAACAAACAAAAAATATTAAATCCCTTCCAATCATTTCCTTAAAAACACAACACACACACACCAATTCACATTCTCCGACAACACACGATTACATGCTGGGTCTCATGATGAATAAAGAGATGGATGGGAAAGGACGAATGAACGACTGTATTAATAGATGGGGTAAAGAAGCTTATTATGTTCTAAGTTTTGTTTTTATTTCTTTTAAATTTTATATTTTTTTTTTTCTTTATGATCAAAAACACTAATCATGTATGAATGTAATGGTGGTGGAATATAAAAAGTTGGATACATCACAGCCCTGACATGATGAGATATTCTACAAAAGATTATAGAAAAAATAAAATAAAACCTGATATAAAACTTTTATAATTAAAATGTAAAATTACTTCTAGAATTACAAAAAAATTTGGATAACGTTGGAATATGGCAGACAGTTAAATCTTTCAGTTGATTATTAAAACTTAAAACATCAGATTATTTTACAATCCCTTATAATTAAAATAAAATAACAATTTCATATTTTTAACTAATCAATTATTTAAAGTGCTTCTTTGAAGCAACTAAACATGGTTTACTTTGCTTCAAATTGATTTAAATTAGCGTGTGGAATGCACGCACTTTCAACAATTCCATTAAAGCTCTTCTACTTACACTCTTCATTTCTAACATCACCACCTTTAAAGAGTTCTTCCACACCCAGCTAAAATCGTATGAAGAATGTACTGGAAAGTAACAAAAATATCTGTGAGAAGTTCTGTGTGAATGTTTGATTATTTGGCTCATTAGGGGAACACATTAATCGTTATTTAAAGCTTATTTGATTTCTTCTTTACCAGTTTTAAATGTTCATGTTTATTCCTCATTATATTTTTTTTAATTAACTGACCACAACTAACAAAGTTTTTCATTCTTTTGTGTTGCATTATAATTTAATTTTGTTTGTTTTTCTAACTGTAGTGCTTGTTTTGACTTTTGAATTTAAATATATTATTTTGTCAGCAATATAAAAGTATCAATTGATTCTCAACATTAAAATTATCTGAATTGTATCATGAGGAATTTTCGCTTTTGCTTGTTTGACGTATTTATTGCGGAACACTTAAAGCAAATATCAAATTTTCTGCTGCGTAATAAGTTTAACTTGTTAAACCAGTATGACGTTGTATATAAGAAGTTTGGTTACCAATTTTGTATCCCAATGTAATTTTAATAAATTTTATAATGTATATATGAAAAGTAATATTATCAGGCTCAAGTTAAGTTTTATTGAATTAATGAAAATTCAAAATTACTAAGAGTTTTTTATGTTGGAAAATATTATTATTTATATCCAATCAGTTTTTAGCAGAACGTATCAGTACCGATTTCAAGGCCGCTACACCTCTCATCAGCGTTCAATTGTTCATCTTTACAATATTCGTAAAGTGGATACTAATTGAGAAGAATATCAACTATTTAACCAGTTTTCAAGAGAAATAGAATCTGAGAATTAATTTTTAATTATTTTTTTTATTCTACATTGACACAGTGCTGGTTAGTACGAAATTCCCTCATCACTGTTTGGAATGTACAAATAATCATATAATTTGAATAATAATAATTTGAATTTTCATTAATTCAATGAAACTGAACTTGAGCCTGATAGTATTACTTTTCATATATACATCAATATAAGTTCAAATAATAATTACGTTTATTCGTAATAATAATAATATAAAAATATAAATTTTATAATGTTAAATAGAGAAGTAAAAATGGATCATCGGATTGGTGATTGATCATGCTGAAGAATGGTCGTGTAAACGAACATTAATACATTTCCCAATAAATAAAATTAAAGTTTTCGTGTGAAAAGTTATATTTAAACAACAATAAAAAAAAAATAGTTCATATTTTCAATATAAAATTCCAAACCAAAATTTTTAATTTTTGAAAAATGATAAAGATGTAAATTTACATGTGACTCAGCAGATTCAATTAAGATAGATTATGATTGCAGCTGCTGTGGTGGCAGTGAGGTCTAAGCGGTTAACAACTTTGATAATGAGACTGTAGTTAAACTCGAAACATCATGATGTCAGTTCAACCCTCCGTGCAGTCTAATTTTTTTTGGTCTGTTCAATTATTACGATCTTCTAGATTTTTCTTTCTAATAAAAATAATAATTTAATTTATAAAAATAATAAATTAAATATAGAGAAAACAAACTTAAGCCTGACAAAATAATATTTCTTTAATATAACTTCTCTCAGTTAGAATAAAATTGCCTAACTTAATTACAATTTTATAAAATTTAATATAATACATATATCTACATATATGTAATTTAATATTGTAAATTATTTTCAATATTAGAATAAAAACACACATTTGTTAAGAGAAGTAACTATTTTTAGTTGGGTAAACACTATTATTTTATTGAACTCATTTCGGTTCATACGAGTATGCTAAAAAACTTGAATGACTTAATCTTAAGACTCAAGGCATCTTAAAAACTTCCTTGTTAGGTTCTTTGAAAACTTTTTCGAAATAAAAAAAAAAAAACAATTCCTTCAATACAAACATTTCTTTTGTTAAAGGTGTTTAGTGCTTGTTAAAAACTTTACAGGAAGAAATCAATTCTTTAGATATACACCATTTCTTTTTCTTTTCTTCTATTCTTTTGTTCCTTTTTCTAATGTTAGCACATGCAGGAGTATGCAATTTAACCTTTCTCCTTTGTACATCTACGTATTCATTTTTCTTAGCACATTCATGCGTATAAATATGTAAACATGAAGTATACGACGGTTGAATCTTATGGCATAGTGAATATTTCTGAAAAGAAAAAAAAACTTTATATAGAGGATTAAAAGTACGTACACACTGAGTACGTTTTGTTATGAAAACATTTAATCCGAAATGTACTGAATAAATCCCAAAAGGAATTAAGTAATTGTGGGGTGCTTCTGTTCAATACCACAAACAAAAAAATAGCATAATTTTTGGTTTTTCTCTTTTTTTTTTGAAAATATAAATCTTGTTGAGTTGTCTAATGCGATGTGTTACAAACATTTAAATCTATGTATGTTCAATATTACTAAATGAAAACATAAATTTGAAGTTGAAATGATTAAGTAATTAACTTTAATTTATGTATATACACCTACTACACTTTATTATTCTTTTTCAGCTAATGCTATTAATATGCTAAGAATCTAACAAACATTCCATGATCGTAACCATAATAACAATTGTAGGTTAGGTTAGGTTAGGTTAGGTTAGGAAGGGTAGTGTGAGACACACATCCACTCGGAGACCCAATTGGATCCATTGTGATTCCCTTCATTTTTAATTTATTGACCAATTGTAACAAACATACGATTGTGACAATTCTTAAATTGATTAGGTCAACCGAACGTATTATTTTGCTACGACTAAATCCCAAAATAGCGAGCACAACTGAATAATTGGTAATGAATATGGTTTGTTTGATACTCCTAACCGATTGTTCGGTTGACATAACCAATTATATAAAAATAAATACTTACTCATATATTTGTCGATTTTAAAATACTAATGTGGCTAAGATGTCTAAGGCGATGTATTTCAAAGATGTGAGTTCTATGTTCAATACCAATAATGGAAAAAAATAAATTTTAAATTCAAATGATTAATGGTGTTTTCTTTTCTTTCAAAAAAATGCTACATCTCCATGCAGAAAGTGTACTTACGTGTTTGTTTCTTAAAAATGTTTTGCTCTCTAAAAGGGCAGTGTGTTTGATTCTAAAAAATTGCCCTCAATAATGGTGGAAGGCATTGCACTTTTTGCCCCGTTAAAATCGGCAGTGTTGTAAGTGCCCTGTAAAACAGATGGCAAAGCGAATTAATACCAAGTGGCCTTATTAGTACAACAAGATCTAGCATTCACCAAACTGTAATGTTAAATGCATATACAAAAAGTTGTTGTTTAGCTTTTCATATAGAGTTTGACACTTTGGTTAGAAAGCTGCAGATAATCTCCACTAATAACGCCACATGGTATTAATTCGCCTTAACATGGGGTTTTTGTTTATAAATAGTGTTACCAGACGAAGTTGAAAAAAATCGCCTGGAATTGGGAAGTAAAAAAGTTAAGGTTTTAAAGTTAAAATTTCAATTGTTTCATAGGCCAGCCATGAGAAAACATTACATTGTTAATGCTAGATTTTCAGTAATGTAGAATCTTACTGGATTCGGTGTTATAAAATTGCTCTCATAACAAAATCTTCATATGAAAAAATCGTTAAAAGTTCAGATCGATAAATCAGCTATCTGGCAGCTGTATTTTCATGTTTACGTATTGTATGAAAATAAATTGGTGAATTTTTTAACATATTCAGCAATTTTAAACAAAAATGTTAAAAATATGGATATTATATGTGCAGAAATGACTGTCAGTCAATTATTGGATTCATTCTCCTCATGTGATGAGGAAGATATGTTAAATTTATTAAGTCGTAGCCCTCATCCGCGTGTCAAAGGATTTGTTGAATTTTTTTTAATTGTGTAGAAAAAGCTTCGCTGTCAGCTGTTAAAAACAGTGCGTTCCACTTTTTCATATATCAAGTTTTATTCTATTGAAATAATGAGTTGCATTGTAACAGGGTTGGCAAGACATTTTATTCATGTGCCTTTCAACAAGGTGCCATTTTGTGTGTAGAAAAGAAAACACCATAAGAAAAACAATTTAATTTAGTTAAGTATTAAAAATATTAATTCAACGGTATTCCAGAATAAAAATAAGAGCATATAATCCCCATTAGCTTTCTTTTAAAATTCCATGGAGTTAACCAATTTTATTGGCTGTTGCAAATATTTATTAGGTTAGTGACCATAAAAAATTACAATGCAGCCGGGTATTACCTTCAAATATCGTAACAAATATTTTTGAAAACAGAAAATGTTATTAAGGGAGGAGGATTCTACTGCAAAATAAACAAAATAATTTCACTAACGTAACCTAAATAGACAAATAAAGTCTTTAAAAAATCATACAATATAGAAGATCCAATAGAAGGAAAATTGATAAAAAGTCGCATAATACCACTTAGAAGAGGGATGGCAGCCGGTTCAAGCAATTTTGCAACTCATAGATCCCGAATGGAAATGTGTATTCTCACCGAAAAATATCCATAACATTCGTGAATATGAAACATATTTCTTTTATGTACAAAAGTTTCCTGGATCTTAACAGAGTTTTTTATTTTACGTTTGAAATTTAAATATTTTTTTCTTTGAAACGTTGCAAGGTGCAAGAAGGAGCACAGAGACTCATTCCTACCAATATATTTTATCAATTGCAGAAGTTTTGTTAGTCATTTCCTCTACAGCAATTTTTCTTCCTTAATCAAAATTTGTCAAATAAAAATAATAATATTTTTCTCATAATATTAATATTGGCCCTCGTATATCCATCCTTATTTGTATTCATACTAAAAGCACTTTTTAAAAATCCATTAAAAAGTATTTCTTTTACCACATTTAAATCCATGTGAAGCCTTCTTAAACATTTTTCTATTGTTTAGTATTTCTTTATTTGTTGTTTGAGTGAATTTCTTATGTTAACTCGTAGAACTAATGGGTATCCAAGTACAATTATAAAGAAATAAAAGTACCTTTAACACAAGATTGGAAAAGAAGCATACATATGTACATATGTATGTATGTATTGTATAAGTATATAATTTATAGAGAAATAATATATGTATGTACGAGTAGTATATTTTCAGGGCTAAAAGCAATCAACACATTACTTCACTTTACTAAATCTTTCTAAAATAAATGTATTGGCAAATAATTCAAGTTAAGGTGGCATTTTATATTAGAATGTTAGCTAAAGGCTTTCCACATTAGATATTAATTACATAAAATAACAGAAAATTAAAACTGACATTTTAGTTATTTTATTTAATATGTGTAAAATTTTCTTCTCATTATTCTTATGAAATTTTCTATCACTAAGATTCAATACTCTTTTAACTAGATTTTTTTCGCAGTGTTAATAATAACTTTTTTTTAGATGTTTAGAATATTAATTAATTATTCTTCCTGAAGATATAGGTTTCTGATACCAATCTAAAGGGTCCGCCAGATAACTTTTTTCTTTGAAAATGCTATAAAAAAAAAACTACTGAATATTTTCTCAAATTTCTTCTTTTATTTGAAAGTACAATCCTTCCGCTTAATAATGAAAAATAAATTCATTCAAATTGCTGCCTCGGCTGGCCATGCAGTAGCCTACACGATCGGTCCAATTTTTAAGCTGTATGTGCAGCTATATTTCAGTGGCTTCACGAATATTGTCCTTTAAAGCGTCAATTGTCTCTGGCTTCAACAACATCAGCTCTGCGGCTGATAATGCGATCTTCAAAAACAGGGCGCAAAACATCGAGTGTAGCTTCGGCTGTGTGGCACGTAGCGCCGTCCTGTTGAAACCATATGTTGCCAATATCCTCCTCTTCAATTTTTGTGAACAAAAATTCGTTCAACATTGACTGTAACGGCCACTTCTTGCTCATTTTCGAAGAAAAATGGCCCAATTATGCCTCTAGACTAAAATCCGCACCAAACAGTGACTCGTTTTGCGTGCGTCGGCTTTTCAATGTATGCATGCGGGTTTTCTGTGCTCCAAATGCGACAATTTTGCTTGTTTACATACCCGCCAAGATCAAAATGAGCTTCATCTGAAAAGATGATTTTTTTTTGCAAAATCGGCATCTTCTGTACCATGATTTTCAAAGTAATGTCGCAATATTTCCCAGCGTTGTTCAAGCGTATACACAACCATATTCGTTCAGCGGAAGGATAAAGCTAATTATCTGTCAAATCAGACATGAGCTAAGTGTTACCATTCACGAAATAAGGACTAGTTGAAAAAAAAATGTTAAATGGCGGACCCTGTATTAATAAATCGTTATATTTTCTAATTACTAAAGTATCTAAATATGAAATTCTAAAGTCCTTCTCCATTTCAATAGTAAATTTTATATTAGAATAAAAAGAATTAAACATTGATAAAACGTTATCTATTTCAGATGCAGAAATAATACAAAATAAGTCATCAACATATTTAGTTATGACCTTGGGTCTATATTTAATTTTCCTATACAAATGTCTGATAATTTCTCCATAACTATATCAGCCACTACCGGTGAAGCTGGAGAACTTATTGCTTGATAAATAATATAAATATAAAAAAGGTCGAAATTAATAATCAATTAAATTTGTAAATAAATAATAATTTAGTTATTCATATAATTTTTTTAATATTTTTTTATTCATATTTATCATACAAATTGTATTGGGTACAGGTGTACCCGGGTGTACACGATAAGATGTGTAAAGTGTTAAAAAATTATTTTTTTAATATAAACGGAGCAAAAAATTTAATCTAGAATCTTAATTCGCTTAAAGTTAAAAACAAGAGTCCAAAGTGGGACATCGCGAACAAGCAAGTTCGAAGCGCTTTTCGAAGAAGGAGACTCAACAACAATATGCAACTCTCTTCCACTCAATCCTGTTTCGGCCGAAGCGGTAGTTTTTGTTGGTTAAGCAAATATTAAATCTAAAAAATGTTAGATATACATTTGTTATAATAATGAGGATGGATTGTGTTTTTCACTCCTCAAAATTGAAAGCGTGACCTGAAATATAGTCTATTTAACTAATAGTTTATCCGGTTACCCATTTTCCAATGGTTTCTTTGATTGTAGTTTCAAAATATAATTTCATACCAAATTTGATAAAATTCTTGTGCGGTTTCTTTAATATAAACAATTGGTTTGAGTAGAAAATTTTTATGAAAACCACTCGGTTTTTTGTAGGGATTTTCGGGATCAGTCAATCGCGAAATTGTTTACTTTTAATTGTTTTCTTTTATATATTTTTATTTTTTTATACTTATATATTAAGGTACGGTCACATCTGACAAACATTTGCACAAAAAGCGTAACCACTAAATAATTATGAATAACTTTTAATTTAGACAGGCGTGTGTTACGCTAAACAATTTCATACATAATTTGTAGAAAATATAATAGAATCCAATCTTTTTGGGAACCTGTTTAACATAGATAATAAATAAATACATAAATTAAAAAGTTTTTCATTGGTATTTAGTGGTTACGCTTTTTGGGGCAATTGTTTGTCAGATGTGACCGAACCTTTAGTAAAACAAACTTTCATAACTTTCCCCTATAACACATAAGAATATTTCGGGATTGACTGATCCCGAAAATTCCGAAAATTGGCATCGCTAGTTTTTTGAGTGATTCCCATACAAAATTTCTACACAAGTCATTTGTCAGAATTGTGGAAACAGCACCTCTGATTTTAAAATTTTTTCTGGAACATGTAATTTAGCCAATACAAAATTCTTCGTTCAAAAAAAAAAAAAAAAAAAAAAAAAAAAAAAAAAAAACAATTAAAATATTACTGTAGAAAAAAAATCCATAAAACAAGTTTTAAATCTTTCGATCTAAAAGTTATTCCATAATAATATACGAGTAGAATAGTTAAATTTATAAATTAATGTTAGAAACAAGTGCTTCGCTTTCCCCGTGATTTATAACTTTTGATAAAGAACAATTATAAAAATCATAAAAAATAGAAAACGAAATGCAAAACAATATTTTTGATTACATTTACGGTGGGCAAAAAAGTAATTAAGAGTTTTTGTTTTTTATTATAACAAATGTGTAAAATATCTTGCATTATATTGGTACAAATACTACGGTTTGTTAATCCCAATTTTGACTGTTCTGGAAACCAAACTGTTGGCATTATTAAAAGTGTCGCCATCTCGTTAGTAAATAATTTTTATTCGACAACTGTTATGGATGTCGGATATATAGCTGTATGGAAATATAAATACATACATACATAGTTTGATGTCCTGTACACAGAAAAAAATATTTAATTTTTTTTTCAATTAACCCTTTATTTAAAAATATAAAAAAATTTTATTAAATATTTAATTTATTTAATTAAATTTTTAATTGTAATAAATAATTTTAGTTAATAAATGTATAAAAATTTAATTAATACTGGTAATTTGTTTACTGGTGCAAATTTAATTAAATTTTTAATTGATATAACAAATTTTTTAATTGAAATCAATTTTTATTTTTTTCTGTGTAGTACCTTAGCCATCTTCTCGTCCTGGTGATATGAGAAGTTTCTACCTTAAGGTTGCTATAGTTTTCCTAAAGCCCAAATCAATTTTTAATATTTAATTTTTTTTTCAATTAACCCTTTAATTAAAAATAAAAAAAATTGATTAAATATTTAGTTTATTTAATTAAATTTTTAATTGTAATAAATAATTTTAGTTAATAAATGTATAACAATGCAGTTCTGTCGTTTTCTTCGGAGTTGTCTGTTAAATCGTGGATCCCTTCTCTAGTGATAAGAAGTTCACTATGCATTTTCATATTTAGTGGAAGAATTAACAACAAATATACCATTACGGTGACTAATAGTCGAATCAGTCCTGGGTGCTTGCGCCGTGAAAAATGCGTTATTTGGAGTTGATCTGAGTGCACATTCTATGAGAACTCATGCTTACTCAAAGACTTCCGTAAGTCTTTTCGGACTAATATTTAAAGCTTTTTCCGCTGTACATTTCTTGTTCACGTTTTAAGATATTTTACCGTTTAGGAATACATCCACTAATAAACATTTCTCTTTGACCTTTAAATTGACAAAACGTCGAATTGCATTCGTTCTAGTAAAAACTGAAATTGAATTTTAATAGCATAACAGTGATTAAATGCTAGTTAAATATCTCATACCTTGATTGAAGATAAAGACCCCTTCCTTTCGGAATTGCCCAATCGACTGACCTGTATTTAATACGATTTCCAAACGAAGTAGCTGCTTACTAACACAATTTTTACAAACTTGCTGTATTATGAATAATGTAGTCTGTAATATATCCCAAAAAAACGTACTGCATTTGATATATGATCATTCACACAGAACACCACACGCATAAATTAGTTAACGAAAATCATATGATGATCTTCATTAAGCTTAAAACTTAAGAGGCTATTCAATTTTAATCTTATTTAAAACAAGTAAATCCTTTTATATTAATTTTTGAAATAATCTTTTCTTGCTTTATTATTCCAAAAATTTTATATAGATTTAAAAATTGTTAAAATTAAGTTTTTATCACACTGTTTTTCGTAGACATGTGGTAGAATGAATGGTTGCATTCATACAAATATTTCTATACATTTATTCATAAAAGGAACCATTAACAAACGGATGTCACGTTTCTTTCATATTGTCGTACTTTTTTTTCTGTACTCTGCTCTGCCATGCTATAAAATTAATTGTTTTTCACAATGAGGTATGAAAAAAATACGAATAAAATAAATTACTCCACTTAAATGTTATTAAATTGAAAAATGAAAGAATTTATTTGTACTCATACATTTTCATGAGTATAATTATTCATAATCTTGTTAGTACACGTATTTAGTAGGATTATTGTGTGTACAAAAGGTTTAAAAAAGGATATGTACAGAGAATTTTAAATTCAGTTTGTTTTAATCTTCATTTTTGTTTAATTTTGATTTAAATGCGATTTAAATAAAACGTGTATAGTTTGTACATCTAATTTTAGAGATAGTGATGAAAAACAGCCCAAAACGCGGTTTATAATCAGATAAAGGGTGTTGTTTATAGAGTGTCGTATGTTTAAATCATAATAAAACAAGGAAATAAATTTTTAATATCAATGAAACGCGCTTTATTGGAAAGAAAATTTTATTAAATTAATGTTTAAATATGATTTCTGTCATGTGGCCGCCACGGCTGGCACGTAGAAGGCGCAATCTGCTCGCAGCATTTACGGCCGTATTTCGCCGATAACTCTTCGAATTTTTATGGTTTATCGACGTAGATAAGTGACTTAACATAGTCCCAAGGAAAATAATCTAATAGGTTAAATAACACGAATTTGAGGTTCTTCGAATAAGCCGGTTTGAAGGCCGATTATGTACGCCATAAAATGGAAGAAGTGGACCATGATTTTGACGAATAGAACAATTATTTTTATTAACATTTTCAACAACAAATAATCTAATGGGGTTAAATCACCCGATCTTGGTGGCCGTGACGTAAAATTATTTTTTCATCAGAAGTTTCTTTGTAGCACCCGCTGCACGATGAGTTTGACGAAGAGAATAATTATTTTGATTAAAAATTTAAAAAATTTGCACGCGTTACTCTGGTGTAAGTCGTTTCACAATGAAATTTCAAAGCAAACTGAGCAAAAAGCAACTATCAGCTGTTAAATGGGTGTTTAAATAAAGCAGTGATGCCAACTCAAAGTTTTGACACTCTAAACAAAAAACACGCTTTACATGTGTTTAAATCTTCAGTCAGTTAAGTTAAATTTTTTGCATTTAAAGGAATTTGTTATTATGGACCGGATTAGTTTGTTTAATAGACTTGAGTGCGATGAAGTAAACATGTTCAATCACATTAAAATCTAGTAGACGTCTCCAATCAAACTCAAAATTCAGGTCTGTAAAACGATGTAGTTGACCAAAAAGTTTCCAAATGCGCGAGCATTAAGTTCACACCATATTAATTTGCTACAACAACAAATATATAAAAGTCATTTGGATCTAACTTTAGATTTATTTAGATTTAGATTTGCCAAGGAATTATCCGTATGTAACACAAAAATTGTTCGAATCCTTTATTAATGCAGCTGTGTAGCTTACTTAAGTATATGAAAATATGCTGTTTTATTTTAATTTTCACTGAATTTTCCTAAATTTTAATTATAAAAAGATGTTGGTTAAAGAAAAAAATCATCATTCGACAAATTGTAGTCCATTTAGAAAAATAAGATATACAAGCAATTTATTCGACTAAAATCAAAATTTAATTCGTTTGTTTTGGTTTAACTAATTTATATACTCCATTTCGTTGGATGCTAATGCCAACTCATCAAAAGATCCTTATTAATGCTTGGAAAGTCTTCAAACCCACTTGTTTATACAAAAACTCCCAAATCTGAGCTGAGAATTACAAAAGTAAAACCTCAACAGTTTAAAAAAGGCTTATTATTACTTTGTTTAGTGTGTACTAGGTATTTTGAAACAGTTTTGTAAATTGGCATTGGCAACCACAGAAATAAAATGCTAAACCATAATAAACAAAATTAACCGATCGATCGATAATGCTGAAATTGTAGAAGAAAAGCAACTTATTTAGGACCTTCTAAACACCCATTTTATTTATTTGTGTAGCTTATGTGCCTCTAAGCAAATAATAAGTTAAATAAAATTCGTTACTAGTGGAACGGAATTTAGTTTTTTTACGTCTAGAAATCCATCGATCGACATCGTTCGATATCCTGGGCCATGCCGTAAGTGTAATTTTAAATTAACACATAACATGACTTCAGTTTTATTTAGATTTTTCTATCAATTGGAAAATTTACTCTCACGCTGAGAGAATGTACGAAAGCAAAACATATAAAAGTGATAATCGAGGAATAGGTGTATTTATAATTAAAGTAATATAAATAAACCGAAATGTTTGGGTTCAAAAGAAAAAAGTTTTCTTTTATTTAAAAACAATTTTAATTTTGCATTCCTGTCAGCTCAGCTACTCCTTATCATGAAAACCTCTTGTTTTTATTTGCAATATCACATGCATTGGAAATATGAATGAAAAGCTAGCGGCTAAATGAGAGTATAAATAAGGTCAACGGAAGTGTTATATGTAAGTGTATAAGTGCTCGTTGGAGTAAATACATAAGTATGTATGAAATGCTTGAAAATAATGGTCATATTTTATGGAAATAAAATGGCAATACATCAACGATGGCACACATGCATGTTAAAAATTATTTATATGAGTTTTGTTGAAGTTTCACTATACATTATTGTGCTTTTATTTATGTTGCGCTTTAAAATCGTATTTCCTGTTTCCTAAAGCCACAATACAATGTCTGCTGCTGCTGCTGATGCCCGCGGTAAACACGAATTTCGTTTTAACCATAAAATCGTTGTAAATGACACAACATGAAAAATTTCAAATGGTTGTATGCAGAGTCAAACTACTACTGTAGTTTTACAATTAAAATTTAAATTTTTGCAAGGAATTTCTTTTTAAACTTTTAAATGGAAATAATTTTGAAAACTAAAGAATAAATATATGTTTGATAAATTTTGTCATCAATTCAATTCAGAAAATGATGAAATAGAACATCAATCCATCAACGTAAACTATTTCGCTTTCGATTTAGATTTCACTAGCTATCACAGATAAATGCTCTACCAAACACTATGTAAGGCTTATAGGCAAAAACAAAAAGAGTAGAAGTGGAAATGTTTTTCGCAATTCACACTCCGCTTATTTTCTAAGATTAAATAGGAATGGCTCTCAGCTATAAAATGATGAAATTATCCGTTAATTTAGAAAATTATTTAATTAATTGATTAATTTGGAAAATATTTTCATTAGCTCCCCGTGTAAAATTCTAATTTTACAACAATAGTTACAAAAATCCTTATGTATATAATAAAATTAGAATATGTTTGTAACAATGGAAATATGTATGTATGTATGTAAGTTTGTCCGATATAGACTCCGAAACCATCCCACCAATTTGCTTCAAACAGTCATCATTTGAAAGGTAATTATGTAATTATGATGGTTATAGACACCTATAATACGGTTCATGCCTTAGTCCACCAAAAAAGTGTCATAATATTTAGTCATAGTTAAGGTTTCGAGGCCCGTTACAACTTAGGAAAATGACGCACGTGGGTCCTTTAATTCGGTGCCTTTGTGATACCCTATAGCACATCCCTTTGTGGTCGATATGCCAGTGAACCGCAGTACGCATTACAGAGAGAATTCGCACTTTAGCCGTACTGTTCGTATGTGGAATAAACTCCCTGCAGAGGCCTTTCCCCGATTCAAACGGTCTCGATCGTGTGAGGAGAGAGGATAAATTAAGTAGTGGTGGAGCCCAGAAAATATTGTGTCCTACTCAGGATATAGTGGGACCAAGTGGACCTTGCCGCGCAATAGGTGCCTTCTTCTTCCCACCTCTGTGGAGCAATCTTGTATGGCTCCTGCATGATTTGGCGCTTGCAGTGAGATTGAGAAATACTCTTTAATTGACACATCATCGATGTGCCACTCTTGGCCATTTTGTCCGCAATATCGTAGCTACAACCGTCCTGAAGTTTAAATGGAGCCCTCACATTCAAGTTTTTCATATAAAAACCTCCGCTCGTATTGTCGTCTCATACTCCGTTATACTCAAAGTATTCTACTTTGCAATTATAAGGTATGTATTGTTATTTTTTTCTTTCTATAGTAGGGGAATTCACATCACTGAGACCCTATTACATATTAGGGATGTAGCTTGTGCCTAATGTTTTTGAAAATAAAAACTATTTGCATTAATTCAATAAAAACTTAACTTTATACTATGTTCAGACATACAAATTTTATTGATTTAATATTTGGTTTTATTTTAGTGTCACACATACAGAATTAAGCTAACTCAATAAACTTTGTCAACTGGAAAATAACTTTGTTTTTATTTTAAACTGGTCTCATTACAGCCCATTCTCTTTTTCTTTATTTAAAAATTAATTTTAATTTATTAAAATTAACAAATTTAATTTTCATTTATTTAATTTAATTTATTTATACTAACCCATAACACACAAATTAATTTTTTGATAATTTTGATATCTATAGATTATATCTAATAGATTTTTATATTGTTAATTTTTAAATAAAATTTTTCAGTGGGAAGTAAATTGTTACTTAAATGCAACATGTCAATAAAATGTATGCTGTACTTGATAATGTCAATACTTTTACAAGGTTTACTGGGGTATATCTAGATGGCAACATTCTAAATAAAAGAATTACACAAAATCTTAAAAGAGAAAATAAAGTACAAAACTTGAGTAAATAGAAAAAAATATATAAACAGCTACAACAATGACAAATGACAGAAAAAAATCGCACATATGGTTCTTATGACAACTTTAATCATGAAACAGTGAATGCATAACACATGCGAGCCTTAATAAAATGTCTACAATCAGTATTATCCGACGAAATGTTAACAGAAGGACGAAAGATATAAAACTCTTTGATTCATTATATTTAAATTTCTAATGCTAAAAAAATGTATTGCTGTTATTTGGCAAGGAGCAAATTCTCTTAAACGAGAATTGCCACTAAAAACGTGTACTTAACGAGGTGACAGCACTGATTCACATGATACATTTTTCTCTCACACAGTTAAGGCCGAGACACACAGAATCCGTCAATACGTTATACGTCGCCTTTTTCAACTGACAGCTAAGATAAAATACATGTTTTCTTATGAACTTGATCGCATACAGTACTTCTCCGTCAACGCAAAGTACAAAGTTGGGCAACTTTTAACTTTTAACGAACGTTGAGTACTTTAACAACTATTAGTTGATTTGTTCTTTGTTTTGATTTTGTTGTTCGCTAAAAATAAAATAATTTAAATTCAAATTTTTTCGATTTGATAAACTTTTGGTGGTGTTATAAAAAAATAAAGAAAAAGTTTATAAGTAAATCAATTTTCAGTGATTTTCTCTCCGTTAACAAAGTACTCATTATGCCGGCCTTCTCCGTCAATACGTTTATGTCATTTGAAAAAGGCGACGGATAACGTATGACGGATTGTATGTGTCTCGGCCTTTAACATGAATTAATATGTCAAAAGTAGTTTTTGTTTATATAAAGTTCGTTATTTTATCGAAACAAAATATTTGTTTCGTTCATTTCGAGAAATTTGTATATTAGTGTCAATAAATCTGTACAAAATTATTACCAAAGTATTACACAAGTATAAAAAAATATGTGACAAATGTTTCTGACAGATTGCTCCCTGCTGCCACCTTGTTACTTCACCTTGGTCACTAATATTAGCGATATTTGGGTGTGGAAGAACTTCGACCATACTACTTTATTTTATAATTTTATTACAAATCGAGGTTCGGGATACAAATTAATTTATCTATATTTTTTATATTTATAATTTAATGCGAAAATATGTACATGTATTTTATACACAAATGCAGGAACGTTATTTGGTATACAGTATTTCATTTCACACTTTTATTTCCGGTAAACAGATGATGCTGCTTGCATGAGGTGCCATAAATGCTGGTAATGATAAGTAGGATAATTTAACCAGTAGAATATGCGTAAGAAATTACATCTGTACATACATATATGTATGATGAAAAATAAACAAATTTACCCTTTAGTCCTTTGGAAGATGATAGTGTGTGCGTCAAGAAGACAAATGACAAATGAAATATTGCTTCATCACATTTGCAGCATTCTGCTTCGCTATATTTTTCAGCGCATATAAAAAATCGCTAGTCGACATTTCTTTATAAATGATTTTATGTTGAAAGCTACAAAGATATATTTGTATAAGAGTATTTTTTATTAACTGCGTCGTACTTCATATGAAAGTGGACAGCTGTTTGATAATTGCTTGTCTAGAAGTAATTCCAGACATCGTTTTCAATCTTTCGTATGTACATATATTACGGAATATAATTGTGATATTAAATAATGTAATACAAACATGTATATACACATGCATATATACTCGTATATTCCAATATAAGTACCCAGAGGCGAACTTTTGGAGGCCTTCATTTATAAGGCCTTCCAGGCCTTCCTAGAGCTTCTTTTAGATCCAGTAATCATGCCCGCTTGCCTTCTTAGTAAGGCCTTATGGAAGGCCTACCTAATCCCTTCTAATAATGTGGTTCTTATTATGTGTATGTATACACATAATAAATAGTTAAGAACAACATGATGTCATTAAATGTAAAGAAAATCCTGAATTTCAACAAAAATACCATAATCTCTGAGGGTAATCACTCTTGGTCGAAAACTGCTCTTGCATCCGTTGCAGATCTTGCAAGTCTAGCTTATTTACATATTTTTGTTATTGCCATTGCTGCAAACTGATGAAAATAAGCTAGACTTGCAAGATCTGAAATGATTGCAATAATAAGAGTGAATCCCCTACTATTTTGTAGAGTTGATATTTTGAACACTCTCTTGGGTTTTTACGATGTTTTTGGATTTCTAAAGGTAATTTAAAAAATAAATTCTGCGACAGGTCTAGAGGCAATTTAATAAAGAAGACCTTCAGTCAGGCCTCTAACAAGACCTGCCTTTTTTCATTTATTCGAACTTCTTTTCTCGCATAAGGAAACAAAGTGCTTGTAATTTTACATTTCCGCCTAACCGAATTCGACTGTATAATTAATTAATAAAATTATTCTAACCATGGGTGGATGATAATGTGTGAATTAGCAATTTTTATTTAAATTGTTATTTGTTTCGAATTATTTTACTGTTTGACTCATCAGGAAATTTTTCTGTGATTTTAAAAGATTCTGGCACGTTTCACACCAGAACTTTCTTGCGTTACTGGCATCTAATGAAAAAAATATATATTTTATACAGTGTTATTAAAAACTATTTGCTGGCTTTTACAAAATATTTTGCCCCAATTATAAAAATACATTGTCAGAATACTAATACGTCAACAGTTCAAGTCAATCAAAGTTTTTGTATTCTCTTAATTATTATTAAAGTTGATCACGGATTTATAAAGTCAAATCTCAGTATAAAGTTAACAGTCAGATGTTTGCAGTTTCGGGGCCATTCACATATTACGTAACGCTGTTTTCCCCCTGCTCTTACATAATTTTCAGTGCAAAATTTCCAATCCATAACAAATAACTCTTCATTCGGTTTCTTTTATATCCTTTTGAGACTCGATTCTTTTCCGTTTCTAGAAATTTTTAATGTGCCCAGGTGTCTTAAGTAGATTTTCTGGCAAATTATAGTAAAAAAAATTATAAATTGTATAACAAATTTTACAATTAATTAAATAAATGGAACTTTTCAAACATAAATGGTACATAAACATCTACTGATGCATTGGTACAGCAACCAAAGAATAAATAAAATTTTTAAAAATAAATAAATTTAATTTAATAGTTTCTCTGATGGTGTAAAACGATTCAAAGGTTAGTTAATGTTTTTCGAAGTTCAAGGTACTTATTGTGATTCAAATTATTTGTATATATATATATGTATCAGCAAATTCGTTAGCTTTTAATTTAAAAAATATAACGCCTTAATAGAGCGAATTGAATTTGAATATTGATCTTGAAAAAAAACTTCAAATTACCCAGTCATCGTCAACATTAAACTCAATGTTGTTTTTGTCAATTTTAAGATTTTTTTTAGTAATTTTTCATATTTTAGGTACAGTACTTAACGGTTATAAGCACATCTCGTACAAGAAAAAAACACGCTTATAAGAAATTATTACAGAAGCACCATGACATTTTCTATATATTTTAATGTGAAAAGTATTCTGTAAAAGAAAACCGCGTATAAGAAAAAAAACTGATATAAGACATGTATTGCCATGCTCCGATAATGAAAATACATATAAAAAACATTTGTTATAAGAATTTTTTTTACACGGCAATACTTTGTTTTCAAACAGAAATATCCAACTAAGACCGTATGTATTTCCTTACACAAAATATCCAAGTAAGCGTGTATGTACATACATGTGAACGTACAAACATACATACATATGTAGTAGGTTTTCAGTTTTTCATTTCATTTAATAGAAACAAATTTCATATATCAGTATAAACGCTTATAAGAAATAAGTTTCTTATAAAAAATAATTGCATAAAATAAAAATTTTTGTTAAATTTTTTGAGTTTCTTATATCCGTTATGTACTGTACATACTATTAATTTTATTTAGAGCTTTTCTTTCATTTCTTTGGCGCCAATAGTATACATTGTGGCGTCGTGAGCAGTGCTGCCACTTTAAAAAAATTTAATACAACCAAAATGTTTGAAGAAGCTTCAATATCACTTAAAAAAGTATGAACATGGTTGACTTTTCTAAAGCTGTTCAATGCAAAAAAAATAAATAAATAAAAATATGCTAAAAATTTTAGAACTTATTGGGAAAAATGACCTTGAAAAATGCTAGATCCAGCATGAATAATGCTAAATTGGCATTGCTGCTTGACGCTTTCCTTCATATCAAAATTGCAGCACTGGTGGTAACTACATGAATTAAATTTGTTTTAGTACACAAGAAAGAAAAATAACAAAGCATTAAAAACACAATTTTTTTATCTAGCATACAATAAGGCGAAAGAATTTAAGATCAAATGAAATATTATTGCATCTAAAAAAAAATACTTGACGATTTATCATTATTTTTTTTTATTTTAAGGGCTAAATGTTCAGATTTTACTATTTTTATCTTAAATATGAGGAATTTGATAAGAACTAGTTTTGTTTTAACTATTTGAGTTCATAAAACTATTTCCATTGAATTAAACTTATAAATAGAATCAGTGTGTATATATTTTAGAAGTGTTTTACAAGGCATAGTGGGGAAAAAAACAAATATAAAACGGGAACGTGATGCCATTAACTTTCATGCGGTTAATAAGGAAGTGCTACTATTAAGGTTAAATTTTCAGTTTGAATCTTATATGTTTTCAGAATACATACCACTGTATTTCACAAAAGATGCGTTAATTATTTATGAAATTAAAGTATGTATTTATAAAATTTTAAAGGCACATGTCGATAAATATTTCAAAAATATCAAAATATTACATTTCTTCTAAGTTTATTTTTTTTTTTTTTGTAAAAAAAAGAAAACGTAAATATAAAAATGTATATTATCAGGCTCCAGTTCAGTGTTATTGAATTAATGAAAATTCAAATTACCAAGAGTTTTCATTTTGAAAAAACATTAGTATGTCCAATCTGACTAGCAGAACGTATCAATATACCGATTTCAATGCCGCTAAGCCTCTCATCAGCGTTCGTTTGTTTATTTTTACAATTTATGTAAAGTGGATACTAATTGGGAAATAATATCAACTATTTAACCAAGTTTTTTCTAAGGGCTGACCCAAGTTGACTTCTTCCTCAAAAAAAAAAATGTGGTCATCCCTTAGAGAATTCATATTTCTAAAATTTTGGTAAATCGAGTATATCTCGGTAAAACACAAACTGTTAGATATTCCAAATATAGGGGTTTGTAGATGGCCACTTCTTCCACAAAACCCAATGATTTTTTTTTCGCCCACGTTGATGCCTTCATAAAAAAAACGTTTTTAGTGTACCTGCTATGATTTTTATATGTCTACAGAACTCTGTTAATCTGCGAACAGAGCTCTGTTAAATTCTCCGCTTTTTCATGTCTAGGGTTTTTTTTTATATTTTAAAATTTAACTTCACACACATGAGAACAAGAACGTTATTAAAATCTTATATCCATGTCTGTTTAATGTCTCAGTTACCTTGAAAACTAATTTAATTACATTTCCGATATTTTCAACAATATTAGATGGTTACATGTAACCCAAGTTGTAGTTTTTATTATAGATGATGTTGCTACATACAACTCAAAAGTCTGACATGTTCAGTAGAAACAAAATACCGCTGACGCTGTAGAAGTAATGCCAGCAAAATGAAAACAGGAACAGAGGAATTTTTCCTGTCAAGACAGGAAGGAATAGAAAAAACAAAAAAACTGCCAAACACGTAAGAGTTTTATAATCTTTGAACAAGTTCATGAAATAAAAGGGAGTTAGAGAATTTTTGAGTTGTGCTGGTTTAGGATTTAGTGTACGATATGATTTTATTTGTTGCATTTTTGTTGAATTTTTCGCTTTATCTTGAGTATTAGATATCTCAAGCGAGACATTCTTACTAAATTTCATGCAAGTCGGAGTAATAATAATAATAAATTCCCGTTGTTCCTGTTAGGAACATAGGGCCGCAACATATCTGTTCCATTCAGATCTGTCCGTCGCTAGTGCTTTTATTTCATTCCAGGTTTTGTTGCCCTTGGCGATTTCTCTTTCAATTTGGCGTCGCCATGTGTGTGATGGTCTGCCCCTTCTCCGACTACCATGCGGATTCCATTGTATATTTTTTTGTTTGTTGTATCGTTTAGTAGTCTGCGCAAGGCATGCCCGATCCAACGCCACTTTCTTCTGAGAGTCTCTTTATTTATGGAGGTTTGATTTGTTTCCATCCACAGTCTTTCATTTGTTATGGTTTGATGCCAGAATATTCTAAGAATTCTCCGCAAACATCGCGTTATAAAGACTTGCAGCGAGTTTATGTCTCGAGCAGCTACGTTCCAAGACTCGCATCCATATAGATCTTGCATCAAGAGTTGAAAATGTTTATCTTGGTTCTTCTTGATATGGGAGGAGAACGCCAAATGGGATTTAACAGGCATAATGACCGTTTATCAGAGTTGATGCGATTGTGTACATCTTCATTAGAGCCGCCGGTTGATATTAGTATGCTACCCAAGTAGCAAAGTCGAAGTGGACAGAATCTAACATTTTACTTCTGTTTGGATATTTTATTTAAGCATGTTGACAATATGAAAATATTCTAGTTCACTTGGTTGTAAAAGTCATATAGTTTTGAGTAGTGGAGATCGCTTTGAAATTCATTCCCATTTGTGGAAATAGAAAACCGTCCGTTGCTACATTTATAGGAACTTTTGTTTCTAATTTCCGTTTCTATTGGTTGACTATAAACTTTTATATAAATTGATTTAAAAGTAACTAATGATTAGTTGTAGCCTGCTGTTAAATATTATTGAATTGTAAACAAGCCTCAAAACTAATCATAAGCATGTACACATGTGGGTGTCTATCAGTGCAGTATGATACGCCAATAACTGGTCTATAAAAATACATTTAAAAAGTAATTAAAACAAATTTGTTAAACATAAAACAAAATTAGTTTAACGTTATTAGCTTATCTTAGGGGCTGTGCACATATTACGTAACGCTGTTTTCAGAGATTTTTTAACCCCCCCCCCCCCCCCCCCCCCCGGTCGTAACGCTTTTTAATAATTTTTCAGTGCAAAATTTCCAATCCGTAACAAATCTTGAACCCCCCCCTCCCCCCCCCTTGGAGCGTTACGCAATATGTGCACAGCCCCTTACCTTTTCGAAAATACACATGAGAATCATAATTTGATTTACGTTCTTTTATTATTATTTCTATTAAATGTCTTTTATAGCTCACAAAAACTCATTTTCTACAACAAAATATCATTAAATACGTCTGGTTGCAACAAATGCACTTTAGTTGAATTTGTTTATTACCCATAACATGCCTACAATTCAAATTTAATGTTAATTGTTAATGTAATTTCAGAAATACATGCAAGTTTACCTTGCAATGCATTATATAAAATGACAGTAACAATACCAACAACATTTTTACAACTATTTCATTGATATTTAGAAATTAGCATTTTCCTGCTGCCAGAGAGTTGCAGTTCTTTTTTTTTGTTGCCTTTCCTCTGTTGATGAAATTTATTTCAAATATTTTAAAATGCAAATTTTATTCTTTCTTTCATTCGAAGAATAAAACTATAAATATCTTGTGTGTATGTGTATGTGTTTCTGATTTGCTTTTTTTTTTTTTTTTTTTTTGTTGAACTTAAAGTTTAAAGAACAAAAGATGTAAAAAATTGCTGGGCAATAACGAGTAGTACAGAACCTTCCAGCATCAAAGAAAAGCAATGATCATTACAATAATATTAGTTTCACATTTTTATTCAGGATTTATGGATGGGTCCTCCCTCCTCTGTGATACAACGCAACATATCCAAATTTTTTCATAAATTCATCTATAGAAGAATTTGCCTTTAGTTGTAAACATTCTTTATTTGCTTTGTAATATTTCTATTTTAAAAGGAATGTTAAGGACATTTCATAGAAACATATCTATAGGATCGAAAAATATACCTTATCTACGTTGATAAATAGTTGAGACCAGCAAAAACATCAATAAAACCATCGAAATCGAAAAAAAATCTTCACCCTAGTGATATTATTCTTTATCACTTTCAGATCTCCACTTTATATGGCGTAAAAATAAATTCCTTTTAATCATCAATATCAAAATAATTTTTTCATATTTAGTCTATTTTTTTCATATTTAGACTATTTTAGAAGGTAATTTGTAATATAAAATAATTTTCAAATAAATAAATACTGCATTTTACTGCTTATTAAATACCAACGCTATGCTTGAAAGGTTTTTAAATTCATTTGTCTATACACCAACTCTCAAACAATAATCGAGAACTACATAAGCAAAGCACAATAGATTCAATAAACTATAAAATAAAATTAAAATAAAAGAAAAATCTTCCATTTCTCCTTAAGAAGCCAACCAACCAAAAATTATTATACCATTAAAATTAAAATGGTCAAGAAAATTAGAAAATTATTAAAATTTTTCATTAAATAACAAGCTTAAGGTGAGCACTAAACAATTATGTTATTTAATTTCAATATTTCGATTTCTTCTTTTGCAAATTAGATGGATTTTCTTATTATTGAGAAAAAATATAATTTCCTGAAGAATTTTTATTGAGAAAGCGAAATATTGAAATAAAATAAAATAATTGTTTATTGTTGATTTTAAGCTTATTATTTAATAAAAATATTTAATTATATAAAAAGGTCGATAAATTAGAATTATCATATAAAATAAAATGTTATATATTTTTAGTGCCTGTTCGCCGATAACGAAGAACTTCTTTCTTTCGAATAATTACATTTGAAATAAAAACAAATTCAAAAATTTTGTTTTTGTTTTTTATGTAATTGTTCGAAAGAAAGAACTACTTCGACATCGGCGAACAGGCAGTTAATTTTGTTTTGAGAATACTATTTTCGGCATATCCGAATAAATAAACTTTATGGATGAAGCCACATCCATTATTTATTATATCGAGTAAATCAATGAAGTTTTCAGTCTTATATACGAGTATGTATGTATATACATATATACATGTTTATACATTATATTTTTATTATGACTCACAGCGTACCTATTCCATGGATGATATTGTAGGGTATTAACATAAATTTAGTATTGATTTGTGTGTTAAACTGTTAACAGTAATACATACAAGGTTGGCACATGCCTCGTTTTGTTTGCTACTTGGGGAAACATAAAAGTACAACAACGGATGTTGCTATAATATGCAACAAAACTCTAACCACGTTTCGACATGCATAGATTCCAAAAAAGAAGAAGGAAGAAAAAATAAATAAGAAAACACTGTAACATAAAATAAACGACAAGTATGCAAATGCATCTGTCATTGGCAACATCAATCGATCGTTCGTTTGTTCACAATGTCAACACAAGCAATCAAACATGGCAAGATGTCAAATGTTTTTTTTTTTTTTTGAACTTGCGTTTTGGTTAAAAATTTTGTTAAGGCATTTTTTCACATGCTTTCTAGATTTAAAATTTTGAACACATCTGATCAATAAAAACAAATAAATAAATAAATAAATGAATGTGCCTGTTACCAAATACTACAACTTTATTATATAAAAGATTTTTCTTTTTGCATGTAATTCAAAGAGTTTATTTCTTTGACTATTAACAAATGGGGAAAAATTCTTCATTTTTGTTTATTTTTTTCTTAGATTAAATCAAAATTTTATATTGTAATCTTTTGGAAATCCAGGATTTTATTTTATGCACGGGAATAAACATTTTGAATGTTTTAATAAAAGTAACCAAACTTGATTTTCTTCATAATTTATCAAAAATATTAGTATTTAGTGAGTTTTAATTTTCTACTAAAGTATGCAGAAATTCTACACATGCATGTACATGCACATATGTAAGTATGTATTAGTTTTAAGATTCAAAACTTAATTTTTTTTTTATTTTTCGGAAGAGAATAACGATTCACCACCATTTTTTTTGCATTGAATTGGTGATTTTGAATCATTTTTAAAGCATTTGCATAAGACTTTAATACGTTCGCTGCCAAGTGACCCACCGGTGGGTCACACGAATTTTTTCCGTGAGGCCATGTGTACCACCGGTGGGTCACACGCTGCATTATTTTGTAATGCTATTTTCACAACGTCCTGTGAACCAAACACCTTTTTCGTTACTGGCACCTGCATAAAATGTTTATCTTTGTTACACAAAAGCAAAGAGTGGATTTGATAAACTATTTTAAAAAAAGACTTTTGGCGCACTGGTAGTTCTTTTTAAACTATATGGCGGCAGCGAGCTAATTAAGGCAAGAGACTTTAATTCCATTAATTGAAATTACTACATTTTTGGACGTAACCACTGTTTTTGCTGAGACCTTTTGACAAATTTCAATAAGGCCGCCATGTCACTCAAGCATTAGCCACGTAACTGTATTAAGGATATAATTTCAACTAATTTGTTCCACATGGCAATGTGCGCTCCTATTGTGGTGTACTTTCAGACTTTTAATTTCCTATAAATTTTAATTTTACTAAAATTCTTTTTTATAAAAACAAATATCTCTTGAAGCTCGTAATAATTGAACAGATAAATAAAACATTTGATTGCACTGAACCAAAACTTTACCTAAATACTTCAAAATGGTGAGATAATGAGGCTGTAATTAGACACATATACAAACCTTTCCTTTCCTTTGACTTAACTAATGTTTTTGTGAGATCTTGTAACTTCCAATATGAAATTTAAAACACTGTTGATTCTAAAATTTATTGATTATTATACAATAATTATATAAAATAAATACACATCAAAGTGTAAAGCCATTAAAAATTCCATGAATGTAAAGTGTTTGAGCAAAAAAAAACTTAATAAAGATTATTGAATGACATTAAGAGATTTTCCAACCTCTGTGAAAGCGGAAATGGCATGATCAATATCATCCTTTGTATGAGCTGCTGAAATTTGTACACGAATACGAGCTTTGCCCTTCGGTACCACGGGAAAACTAAAACCGATTACATAAATGCCACGCTCTGCCCGAAAAGAAAAAATGAAATCAATTAACAAATTCACTTTGCTTAGAAGATCTTCGATACTCACTTAACATTTCATCAGCAAATATTGAGGCTAAGCGAGCATCACCCAGCATAACTGGACATATGGGATGATTTTCACCAGCAATGGTAAAACCAGATTTTGTCATTGCTTCCCTAAAGTGTTGGGTATTAGACTGCACCTTAGCTGTCAATTCACTTGATGACATCAACATGTCGATAACTTTTGTTCCGGTGGCAACAACAGCTGGTGGCAAAGTATTGGAAAAAAGATATGGTCGCGATTTTTGTCTTAAAAGTGAAATAAGTTCCTTGGGACCGGTGGTATAACCACCAGCAGCACCACCTAAAGCTTTACCCAGAGTAGAATTTATGATATCAACACTTCCCATAATATCATAATATTCCTCTGTGCCACGCCCCGTTTTGCCAAAGAAACCAGTAGCATGGCATTCATCAATGAAAGTCAAAGCATTGTATTGCTTCGCCAGCGTAACGATGTCCTTAAGGGGAGCGATGTTGCCATCCATAGAGAAAACGCCATCAGTAACAATTAATTTAATGCGGGCATTGGATGCTTTTAGTTGGCTTTCCAAATCTATGGAAAATAAATATTTCTTAACCAAATGAAACATTAAATTTTATAAAAATAACTACACAAACATAATCTTACAGTTAAGGAAAGTCATAAAATTCCATGAAATTTAATTACAATTAATTTTTATTGTTTTTCTCACCACACAAATCACGATGCCTGTAACGATTTTTCTGAGCTTTACACAGACGAATGCCATCAATAATGGAGGCATGATTGAGTTCATCGGAAAATACGGCATCATCGGGCATTAAAATGGCCTCAAATAGGCCAGCATTGGCATCAAAACATGAAGCGTAAAGAATGGTATCTTCGCGATTATGGAACTGGGCCAATTTCTTCTCTAAATTTTTATGAATATCTTGAGTGCCACAAATGAAACGCACAGAACTTAAGCCGGCACCATATTGTTTAGTTATTTCGCGTGAATAATTCACCACTTCAGCGTTATTCTTAATAAACGAATAAAAACACACAAATAAATTACCAACTCATACTTGTAGTTGCAACAACATAATTTAATTAAATGAAGTGAAAAAAAATAAATTAATTACTTACAGCTAAACCCAAGTAATTGTTGGCGCAAAAATTTAAAATCTGCTTATTACTGCCTTCAACTGTAATTTGTGTGCTCTGAGATGAAGTGATAATGCGTTCCGATTTAAATGTGCCAGCATCTTTTATTGATTTGATTTGATCGGAAAGTATTTCACAAAACTGTACATGGGCGGGTGAAGAAGAGTAGCGACGTAAACTACATGTTATTAATTGAGTTGCAAAACCTATTGATAATAAATATTCAGATTATTTTGTACCACATTTTCAATATTCTCAAGTTCACGTGCAAAATTCTATTAATTAATTTTCTTATTCATTTGTTATGACGTAGATTTTCTGTATCTCTTAAACATTATTTGCAAATAGTCACCTTTTGATGGCAGAAATTTAGATAATTTTGGCATTTTTCCTTAAAAATATATTTTATTATTGTAAGAAAAACTGGTATGTGTGTGTGTGAGTGTAGATATTCCTCTAAAGAACGACAGACACACCCTCGCGTATTTCCAGTCAAATGAAACTGAAATACTGTTTTCAATCTGATGCCATAGAAACCCCATGAAATATTAAAAAATGACTTTTCCATTGGCTTCACACGTTTTGTGTGCGTATGTCTAGAGACACCAGCTATTTATTTTTTTTTTTTTTTGTTCAGTAGTTCTGTCCACATGTGAAAAGAGTAGATAATATTTGTTTATCATATCGTTTGTTATATTCATAATAGAAAAAAAACTCTATTAGAATTTAAATCAAATTTTTTTTTTTCTAAATTTATATTTCTTATGGCGTTTTCTTTTCTGAGTAATATGTTGCATTTATTCTGCCTTCTACAATTCTTTCTGTTCTTTTCTGCAAAATATGTGCTATTTTAAAAGTGTAACGAGTTCTTTTCTCATGATGTTACCCTTAAAAAGAAAAAAAATGTTACATGTTCAACACTCATTTTAATTAAAGGGGCATAAGTGCAGCATTATATTAACAGCTGGTTTTGTTATTGTTTCTTTACTTTATTGATTATTGCTAACATTTATGTTCTTTTGTAAACTTAAAATATGCAACACTTCCTAAAATTCGTGGGAACATTTAAAAATGTTGCCAAATCTCATGTAACATATATGTAACATTTTATTTTTAGAAAAGAAAACGCCATTAATTTTGTCACATGTGCCCTAAAATGTGAGAGATTTTGTTTTGGAACCAGATGGGATGGCATCTACTGAAGCAATGAATTATGCCCGAACTACAATGCAAGAGATAGAGTAGACAATATAGATGGTGCAAATGTAGAAAGTCATAATGTGTAGACCACAACCTTTTCTATTTTCTTAGAGCACTGAAACTTTTTGACTTTTATAACATTTTGTATTTATAAAGTTAAAAATGTGTTAAATTTTCTAATACGCGTATTTATTGAAAAAATATGCAATTTAGCATGAACTGCCGCTGCGTACATTTTGTCCAATTACAAAAAAGGTACAAAGGCACCTATTTTATTTTCAAAAAGAGGTAAATATGTACATACAAACTTGAAAGAACATAACAGTATGTTTTCTTAAATATTTAAAACAAATAAACGTTTGCTTATTTTGTTTTCTACTTTAAGTGACTATTATACATATAAAAAATATGTTTAACAAGTAAGAGTTCAATATTCGGCTGTGCCTAATCTAATATACCCTTCACCAATTCATAAATATGTAATTCACTGAATATAATACAGGCTCTCCTTATAAAAAGTAAGTTTAAACTGCATACTTGAACACACTTTCATATTTTCTTCAGTGCCAAAAAATACAGACTGTTTAAAATATTTTACAATTTTTCATCCATCAGTGAACAAAAAAGGGGTTTGTACGAAAAAATACATAAAGTTATTATGGTTGTGATGGTTCATGCTTTGAATTATAGTCTTAAGACTCCATATCCAACACTGCTGAGGCATGTATTTATAAATTTATTTCTGAAAGGGTTATATACATAGAGTCAAAACTGCCTAATAGAATCAAGAAGATTTTCTCTATGAAACGTTTTTAGGCTAAGGGGTATTCCAGCAGAAAGAAGCGAATATTTTTCCGAAGAGATCCATTCTTATTGTTTTTATAAGGTAAATCTTATTAATTTTTTCAATAAGGAACATAAAATCAAGAAGAAAACTTGTTATTCACAATTTTTTTACCCAATTTCCGTTAATTTTGGCACCAAAAAAACAATCCATTGAGAAAAACTTTTTGATTCTATTAGGTTTTCATATGAATTGAATAAAAAAGGAATTTCTTATTGAATTCATTAGGCCATCTTATTGATATTTTCAAAAAGGTATTCCTTATTGATTTCATTAGGTTCCTGTATGATCATGTGTAAATCATCTTCTTAAACTGGCTGCTAACATGTAACAAGGTGTAGTAGTGAAGTGGTTAGAGTAACTATTTTCGAAACCGAAGCTCCTTGGTTCGAGTCCCAACAGACGTAAATTTTATAAAAATGTTTTCATTACCCCTCATCCAGATAATACAACTTCATGTTGTAAATAAGCATTCCGGACGTACCATGACGTTCTGATGACATCAAATTTGTATTTCCTAACATCACACACAGAAAACAGTGCCTAATAAATACCTAATAAAATAGAACAAAATTAATAAAATATCTCTACGAATTTTTTTCAAGAAGGAAGTCATAATATTTTAATAAGAAAAACCTTTTTAAAAAAATCAAGAAGGAAACTTGTGGTTTTTATTAGGTTTAAAAATTTCATTATGAATCGACTTACACCAGAGCAACGCATGCAAATTGTTGAAATTTTTAATCAAAATAATTGTTCTATTCGTCAAACTAATCGTACAGCGGGCACTACAATTGATTTACTCAAAGAAACTTTTGATGAAAAAATAATTTCACGTAATTTTGTGTGAAATTAGATTAATTTCTTTGGGGTTATGTTAAGTCACTTGTCAACGTCGTTAAACCACAAACAATTGAACACCTGGAAATCAACATTCGAAGAGTTATCGGCGTAATACGGCTGCAAATTGTGCGAAAAGTTGTTGAAAATTGGTGTTCCAGATTAGCTGCGCCTATAATCCATTTGCACCAAACACTGTTTATGCTGTGTAAACTTTTTTAAAATGATGCCAAAAGATTTGAAAATATGATGAGAATATCTTCAATAAACTTAACTTAATATTTTAAATACATTTAATGTCTACTTTTATTGTATTTATTTCGATTTTTAATGAAAAATGATTATGTAGAAATTTGCAAGATACACAGCAGAACAAAAGGGTATTGTTTTCGGATGTCACACTTCCACATGACAGCAGGGCAAACAAAATTTGATTTATCTCTAATTTATTTTTAAGTATTAAAATAAATAAATAAAAAAAAACAATTAATTGAATAAAATATTCCAGGCTGATAAAACAAAAAAATAAACCCAAAAAATTCTTAACATTAAAATTTTTATTTCACATTTAGTGGAAGAAGGATGCTTAAAATTCTACACAGCCGACTACATTCGTATAATGTTTTGTTTTTTGTTTTTGGTTCATATTATAATTTAAAATATATTCCATGCGTACATTGGCTTGAAGACACATTCATTTATTTCTGCACACATCAAACAACATGCGGGTTTGATTCTTAAAAATAATATTTTGTTCTTGATTTGCGCATTTTTTTTTTATTGTGATCAATGTGGCAGCAGTATTCTCTTGTATGAGATTTTGTCTCAACCGCACACAAAAATTATGTTGTATGAACAAAAATTATGATTCGTATGTGTCCGTGACAACGAAATTTAAATTGATTTAATTTGAATGGAAATTCTCTTTAATTTCTTTTTTAAAACAAAACACTGAAAGAAATCAGTTTATAGTTAAGGATTATCACCAAAAATTAAAGGCTTTATAACTTTTTCTACAATATATGAAAAGTTATTAAGATTAAATTGATATATATCAAGCCTGTTTTATGCTCATAAGTGTAGAAAAGTTAACACATTCATAAGGAAAAATTATTTGTTGTGTATGTTTGTAAAGTTTTTTGAAAGGCTATTTTTATGCTTTGTAATTCGCAAATCTTTTTGGGAGTTTATGTATAAACAGATGAGTTTTGGAACTTTTCAAGTATAAATGGTAAACAGCTACTGATGAGTTGGTATGGCTACCAAATAAATATATATTTAGATATTGCTAATTCGCAACAAATAAATAAAGTTTTTTATTTAATGTGAAGTACAATCGATACAATTAAGTTCTAAATAAAACGTCATTCAAATGGCTTCCACTATTTATTCTGCAGGAACGAATTCGATGAACCCAATTTTCGAGCACTTTTTCCACTAAATCAAGTCGTATGTCATGAATGGCACGTTCAATATTGACTTGTAAAGCTTGAAGAGAGTCTGGTTTATTTCGAAAGACTAATGACTTCAAATAACCCTACAATAAATAGTCTAATGGAGGCCATTCAATATCACAATATCTTGAAATAATCGAATCTTCAAACTTTTCTCGCAATAATTCAATTTTTGCATTTGCTGTGTGGCACATAGCCCTGTCTTGTTGGAACCAAATGTTGTCAAGAACAATTTTATACGAATGCAAACCCAATTCCTTTCTCAAAATCCATCAGGTTGTGGTTTGAGACCGTCCCAATTGTTGAGAACTTCTTTGAGTCGACAAATTGCGGTCTTCAGCAACACTTGCCTGAACGGCAGCAATATTTGCATAACTTCGAGTTCGGTTCTTTTGTCTTAGTGGGACTTGAACATTATTTCAAGAAAATGTAATCTCAAAAATTTCAACACTTCGACGAATTGCGAGCACACTTGGACGACTATTACGGCCATAAAATGGCAAAATCGCACGAAAAGTTGCAATTAGAGAACGATTATTTTGATAAAAAAAAAACTGAATAATTTGTAAACGTTGTTCCTGCGTATATCTCTCCATGATGAAATTGTAAACACTACGGATTAAAATGAAAAACAAATGACAGATCATGACATATTACAAATGGCCCAAACGTCACTTCAAAATCATATCATCCCTATTGGGAATTGATTAAAAATTAAAAAATAGCGCTTATTAATTTAATTTATAAATAATTTTTTATAAAAATTTTCCATGCAGAATACCAGTGACCATCCGATGATATTCTTTAAATTTTTGGATGGCCAATATCAGATATCAGATCCAAGCCGGAAATATTATGACGACTCTTGAAATTATTCCACACGTTCAAGAATTTTCACAAATTATTTTCGAATAGAAAGTAATAGTAGTGTTTGTTCATATTTGTTTGCATGTTTATCTCGTACTCTTCCCATATTATCTGGTATTTTGTGACGAACAATGCTTTTACGGTCAAATCACTTTATAAATCCAAACTTAAATCAGCTCTTTTGACTGGAACACTTCAGGTGGAATTGTTTCCTAAGAATCACGCCATAAAAGGACTTACTTACTGTTGACTATCTCGTGAGTTCTTAGCAATAATCATACGTATCAATGCTTTGTACAATTCAAACCTAAGATGATCATTAGTCTTCTCCAATAATAATACAATGTATGTAATAACACCGATCAATAGGCGACATATTAACAAATAGGTTTAACTTAAACTGTCATATCAAACATAACAGTGTGGGCCGTTAATAGTCTATTGAACTTTCCCTTTATAAAGAAACCACTGCAAAACCACGGATCGATTGTTGTTTTAGAATTAGAATGCCATTCGATTAAAAACACGATAATTCAATAAGATAAACAGTTGGCTGCTGCACATGGCAAACTTTATCTAACTCATTATTTCAATAACACGTACTACAAATGAAAGCCCACATGAAATTCTTTATTCCTTATTTCAATTTATTTGTTTTTATAAATATTTTTTTTTTGTTGCTTTTGTCGACTCACTGCACACTTAAATGAAAGAAGAAGCCATGCAGTTTGGGAATACAAAATATGTATGAATGTCCATTGCAACCACGAGTATGAGGAAGTACACTGATTCGCAATATAAGGGAATGTTTTAGCCTTCAAATGTTTCCACACTGTGATGCAGTAAAACTGCGTTCACATTTATCAAATATTTGTCGAAAAAAATTTAACCAAAAAAAAAAAGAAATAATTTATTTCTTTTAATTCCAATATTTTTTAAATTTGTTTTCGCATTTTTTATAAACTGTATAAAACTAATTTTTTTGTAGAATAATTCATATTCATATTTTGCAGTATAAAAGCCAAGTTAAATGACACTATCCATAAGCAAAACTAGTGGTTACGTTTTTTTTTTTGGACAAATATTTAATAAATGTGACCGTAGCTTAAGTATATAACAAATGTATGTTTTAGGAAAATTTATGATCATTCCTATTATGTTGATCAATAATCTCATTAAAATTTTTAAAGTAATATTGAATTTATTTTGTTAGACAGTGTATGATGGATAGGATGGTATTAGTTAACTGAAAAGCTTTTATAAGGTTGTAAATATTCTGTACAATTATTTAAACTTAATTGTAAATACATCCATACTTATACATTCACATACAAATGTTCTTATAAGATCAAACGTGTACTATCCCAGCTAGCATTTTTAGTCGTTAAACACTCTTCCGCGATCGGAGAAGACGATTATCCGATCGTCCATGATGACGCATTCCGATCGAAGAAGTTAAAGACAACGGGAGAAACTGTGTCCTGATGGCGACTCTTCCATATGAATCGTCTACGATGCACCATAATTAGTCGCCTTCGGATCGTTTAAGACCCTTTAACAAAACACCCGTCCAACGGTCGTTTAAGTAACTTGCAAGAGTATCTCTTCGAAGAGTGAAACACGATTGTTAACTATTAATAGCCATCCAATGCAAAAAACACTTCGTGCAAAAATCGTCAGAATGACTCGCAAAAGCATCATTTGGAAGAGTAAAATATAATTTTACTCCAACAATCGTCTGGACGATTAAAAAAAGAGTGGCGAAATGATCGCGCTCCTCAAACAATCCTCCAAATGCTAGCTGGGATACATACCTATCTATACTTGTGTAAAAACCTACTTGCATATACCCAGCGGGAAAACTCAGAAGCCCTTCTATCTTCAGGTCTTATAAAACGCCTTCTTAGGAATGTTTTTGAATCAATTTACTTTGTTTTCCACCATATTTCAAATTAACTTCTCTGAGAAGGGAGAAGGAAGAACCGAGAAATAGAGATTTAAATTTTTTTGTGTTATACATATTCCAAAGTAAAAGAAAGCCCTCAATTATAAGGCCTTTCAGAGTCACTCTCGAAATAAACGAATGCGGAAGGTCTTCTCCGCAATGACATCGTGTGTAAAAAAATATGAGTATGCGCCTCCAAAAGATTTTTTTTTCTCTGTGAAAAGCTGCTTATATTAGTTTTTAGACAAATTTTATTTTAAATTTTTATGATAAGAAAATTTGTTCGAAATTAAAAAAAGGTGGCATCCTATGACACCTACAACATGCACATTAGGGCTGTCATTAGGTTTTAGCATTGTTTTTAAAGTGAATACATGCTTTTAAACTGGAATATAACTTCAATCCGTGTCATTAGAAAACTTATCACATGTTCTATATGCTCTTTTTAAATTCTAAGTTGCACAGTGATCTGGAGATTTGGATATTTACAACTCTTCCTGGCTTCCAAATTTGAATAAAAAAAATATTTGTACATTCCATATTTCTATCTCTGTTGCTCAAAGTAATGCAAATGCAAGTTCAAGAAATTATTTTACGTTGAAATAAATGAAAAAAAAGGCTAACATATACGATGACTTCAAAGAGATGTTTTCTTTTTTGAGTTTTAGAACAAAAGACGCAAAACCGGCGTATAGAGCGGCAGAAATACCAAAAAAAAAAAACAATCTGAAAAAAGGCGTGATAAAATCATTGGATAAATTGGGAGTAAGTTTACTATCCAACTTTTGTAAAAAAAAAAAAACATTACAATCATTTTTTTGTTCTGCTGTAGATTTGGGGTGGTGTTGGCTAAAGTGGGGTTCAAACCCTGGCTAGAGCAAGTCAATCAATATCATTAATTTCTTTAATGTACATTAGTGAGACATTG
The DNA here is from genome assembly GCA_947311025.1 of Lypha dubia. Lineage (NCBI taxonomy): Eukaryota > Metazoa > Arthropoda > Insecta > Diptera > Tachinidae > Lypha > Lypha dubia. The sequence goes on from OX371264.1 coordinate 58,579,194, forward strand.
TATTATTTGTTGTCGGACTATTTTACTGATGAAGGCATAGCACTGGTCACTAGCAAACTGTTCCGACAGAGATTGATGCTGTTGCAAGCTAGTGTGCATCATATCGCCCTCCTTCGTAGGTTAACAGAAACAATTAATAAAAATGCCTGCTAATACAGCTTAACAAAGTCAATGTGTCTACTTAACACCGGATGCGCCTCAACACTGCTATAAAAATTAACATAACGCGCAAAGTAGAGTTGTGAAAGAGTTAAGTTTTCTAAATTTTCGACATATATCTTCTCTACCCTATCCCTCTCCCTGAGTTCCGGCACAATGTAGCGGTCATATAGGTAGGGGTCATTCCCTGAGTGCTGGTCATAAATAAAAAAAAAATTGAACATTTTAGAATTTATTATGAATAATCATGAAACTGAACCTTGAACACCTTTCAAGACTTAGTAATGGCTGGCGTCTCTCACTGTAACCCATAATAGAGGATATATGTTTATGTATATAATATAAGTAATACAACATTTCTCTAGCTGGCATAATAAATTGGACTGAAAATGCCGGATATAGTATAAAATACATTATTTGACTATTTCGAAGCAATAACTACTTTTCATATGATTTTTCTCTATATAAATAAGGACCATACTTATGCCACATGCGCTCCTCTTATAACATTTTCTTCTTAATTAGTATTTAGCAAAAGCAAAAAAAAAAAAAAAAAACATCAACAAGTTTGGTAAAAAAAAAGCAGAAGAATAAAGAAAATTATATTAATATTTGTTTCTTGTTAAACAATCCCTTTTTCATTATATTATTGGAATAAGTTGTGTCCATATAAGGTGCAGTTTTCAAGTTTTTTTTACTATCCAGGGCTTACAACGCTGTACCAGAACTTCGCGACATCAAGAAGATGAATACGATTTTATTTTATAGAACAAAAAATTTAGCTGCATTGATGTCGGCATATGAAAAAGTCTCAGCTTCAGTTGTGTTATGATGTGGCATCAAATAAAAAAATAGCATTGATTTGGTGACGACAAATACAGGCTAATGTAGTAGAAAGTTGTGAATACATGCACAATGCACACCTTGCATTAAATAGTTTTTAGAAGTTAAAAAAAAGTTCTTTAACAGTGTTCAAATACAGCTGCACCTTTCCTCTTTTTTTATGCAATAAAAAAGGCAGGGAGTCCATACACAAATTTAAATATAAAATTTATAATTTTAGGTATTCTTTACTACATTAGTGAGACATTATAATATTAATTGTTGTCGGACTATTTAAGTGATGAAGGCATAGCACTGGTCACTAAAAAAGCTGTTCCGACAGCGACTGATGTTGTTCCCAGCTAATGTACACAACATTGCCCTCCTTCGTCGGTTAGCAGAAACATCGGCGAAGTAAAACAATTAATAAAAATGCCTGCTAATACAGCTTAACAAAGTTAATGCGTCTACTTCACACCGGAGACGCACCATAACTGACGCGCAAAGCAGAGTTGAAAAAGAGTTAATCCTTCTAAATTTTCAACCTCTTGCTTCTCTACCCTATCCCTCTCCCTGAGATCCAACGCAATGCATTGCATAAGTAGGGGTGATCTCCTGAGTGCTGGTCCTAATTAACAAAAAAAAAAAAGAATACGAGTGTTCGCAATTTCACTAGCCTGTAACAACACATATATACAAGAAAAATTAGTTTTGACAAATATAATACATGCCACACTCTACCTTAAGCCTTAGATACATATGTACATATATCTAGAGCTACCAATTGACTTACGCAAGCAAAATTTTGTGGAAAGTAAGGCAAGTAAGTCCAAAACGGAAACCATACTGCTGATCAGTGAGTAACCTGTTGGAATCCAAATATCTTACAAGATGAAAATTCAACATATTTTCTATGACGTTTGAAAGTGTAGAACAAATTGCAATTGAGCGGTAATTTTCAGAGTTGTTAGCCTCTCCTAACGGCAACAAATTCTCTCTAACGGCATTACATTTGCAATCTTCCAATACTTTGGAAATTCACCAGCATGGTACAAAGTACTGAAGAGGCATGCCAATAGACTCAGTCGTGTCAGAGAGAACTACTTTAAGACCAGTACTGGAATACCATTCGACTTAGGGAGACTTATTTATGAACATCATCCGGCATTGCTTCCAAGTTCACCGAAAGAAAAGTACTGATTTTATTCTCAGATATCTTTCCAGGATAACAGTTTACTTTAGCGAATTAATTTTAATTGATTATATTTTCTCTGTTTAATTCATTAACAATTTGCCATAACAGTCATCGTATATAAAAAAGAACTTTCGTATTGTTATCAATCGTTTTGTAGACATAATGATAAACATGATGCATTTATTTTTTGATTTTTATTCAAGCGATATAATCTGAACCGATATTTATATTAAAATACCCATAAATCAAATGAAAAGGAAAACATGTTTATTATGCAATTACTATCATGCCCATACGTATTAATGTATGTGTGTTCCTATATTTATGTATGTATTAGTGTTTTACGTTATGTGTATTGGAGTGTGTTCCTGATCATCAAACATTTAAATTGAACATAATTTTATTCTTTACACTGTCACATCACATCACGTAAACACTGATGTGTAAGATGAACGTGTATGAAAAAGGCAGACAACATTGTCTCACGATGGGACATATGCAGTTCTACAGTATTGTTGCTTGTTGTTTGGCTGTTGTTTGGCTGTTTTTTTACTTGGTTGGACGGATGACTGGCTGGATGGTTGAATAGATGGATGCATTTGTATGGGCCTCACTTAGGACTACACATGCACACACTCGTACACGATAAGGCTCCACAAGATCATTGTCGAACTATTTGATTTGAATGGTTGTTTGTTGGTTTGTAAAAGGATGTGTTCAGTGTTCTTGTTGTTTTGATCTTGTTGTTTTTTTTTCTTTTGATGATGCTGCTGTTTCTTTTACTTTGTTACTGTGTTTTAATTTTTTAGCCTGATAAAGTTAAATGTTGCAAGTGGGTATGTATCTTTATGACGGGATCAACTACTTTAGTTGTTTTAATGTAAACTGAACGTGCGTGTTTGTATATTTTCTTTCTTTTTTTGTTTCTAATTTTTTCCAAGACTGCCCTTTTTGTCATTTTGGAGGCATTTTCTTTGAAATTCTTATTACGTTGTTTGTGCAACAGGGTTATCATATGCATTTTGATGCTGTTGACATCGACATAGATTTTTTAATTGAAACTCAATGAGTACTTTTAGCCAGAGTAAAGTCTTTCCAGCAATTTTTTAAATTGATTTAATTAACTAATTATTAATTCGGGTGTTAAGAACAAAAGTATGGAACGCCTTACTTTCAGTGTGTTGAAAGCAAATTCTATTAAAAACAATAGGTAGAATAAAAGAATTCATTGCAAACAAGGTTCGAACTTTCAATTTGTTGTACGATTCACATTATGTACAAACATTTTCAAGATCGATCCGTTATTTCTCGCATTCTCGATCTAATAATCTTTCGAGCGGATTTATCAATAAAAAATATTAATCAAAATCAATGTACAGAGGAGTATTTGACTCAAATTGCGGATTGTAAACATTGCTGAATACAATGAAAAACAAATGACAGATCATGTCATATTACAAATGGCCGAAACTTTACTTAAAAATCATATCATCCCTATTGGAAAACCTTTTATATATGCACGTATGTATGTATATATTCTTATTAACTGACATAAACGTTATCAGCTGCTTCCGGTTGCATTATAAATTGGAAGCATTGAATTTATTACGGAGATCACAAGATTGCATTTCATAAAATGAAGTTAAATCCAAATGAAAACAAAGCGGTTTTAATTTGGTTTTAACAAAAACATTTTGTGTAGTAAAACCAGAATTTAGCAGGTGAATTTAACCTTGAAAAATAGATTTTATTACAACCACGTCAGCGTGAAAACACTGTTAAATATAGAACATCAAAGAAATTTTAATGTATGGCAACCCTTTCGATGCAATTTATTTCTGTTTCTGTAGAGATTCTGTAGACACATTTTTGTTTCTTATTTCGATGATGGTTTTTTCCTTTCGAAAAGCGACAATAAGAACAGAGCAGAACCAGAACAAAATGAACAACAAAATGCTCTTGGTTTTTTGATGTGTCTTGTTACAGGAATGGCATAGTGAGTAACTTTTTCGTAATCATAAACGTTCACCAAATCTATATCGGACATATAAAAAGAATACTTAGTTTTTCTAACGAAGTTCACGACGTCATCTTAAAAGTTATTCTCACGGAAATTCCAACAAGTTCCCTATCGGTATTGTAGCTCTTACAATAAAATGACAACAAATCCACTATACGAAATAGGCTGAGGGAAAGACATTTTTTCATTAAATTACCAACAATAAGGACTATAATTTATTTAATATCTCTTTGTATTAATAGACCTTTGCGTAAATTAACTTCAAATTTTAAGCGCAAAAAAAATATATGGTTGTACGTACCATGGTGGCGTCAAAAATGTCAAGTTTGCGGATATACTCTATGACTGTCGCAATCATTATATTCACAGCGCTTATTAAAATTACAAATTGGTTGAATACTATTGAAAACTACAACATTAATATAAAACTCGATGCCCAACATTTTTTGATCAATAACACTGTGGTGACGTAACAGACATGGTTGTCCGCTTTTAAAAAATTTTTGTTTTCAACTTTCTTGTCAAAAAAAAAAAAAAAAAAAACTATAAAATTTAGTAGAGGACTGCCTCGTCTTTAAAATTCCCATAATATTTTTCCATACCTTTAGTTCCTACTTAGTGCAGTCAGAGCAATGTTAACGTGTTAACAGAGCTCTGTTAAATTCTATGGTTTGCGTCTAAAGTAGCAGTTAGAAATAAGTTTTAATAAAAATGTGTTATACTGTCTCACCAGTCACAATGATAGAAACCAAAATTTACAATATCTGTTTGTATTTGAAATATTTCAAATATTCTTCAAGAAGAATATTCTATACTCGCCTTTAGGTGACTAAAAAAATAATTTTTCTTTGCAACAATATGCTATGGATTCTTGCTAAGCACATGAACGATGCTCATCTCAAGTTTATTATAAAATAGTTATATATTTTTTTTTGTTGAATTACTCGTACTACACTTGGCAAGCAATGTGTCGTTTTTATATCAGGTTTTTCATCAACGTGTTCAGTACGATCAGTGAAATCATTCAATCTGAAGCAGTGGAGGAAAATTCACTTATTTGAACGAGAAAATGGCAGCAAGAGATTGTTATGAAGAACTGATGTAATAATACTTCAAGATAAATGAATTTAAACACATACAGTTTTTCTTTATTGTTGTTGATTATTATGTATGTTCTTTTTTTCCATCTCGTAATCATCTTCATCTCGTTTGTCCACATCAGAAGTGGTTCTTGTTTCTGTTGTCATTTATGGTTCAAAGTTCTTCTTGATAATTTTAATTGCTAGTTTTTTTTTTTTTTTTTTTTTGTTAAGCATTCAGACGTCTAAGAACAACATCTCCCAATACCCTAAAGTCCTTCTACAGTAAACACTTTAAATAGTCTACAATGTGTAGTTGTTGCTGTGAATCAGCACAATAACCGTCATGATCGGGTACATAGTGTAAGCCTGACAAACGATTAATTAAATCAAAATAAGATATTATGCACAAAATCTTATTAGAAGAGTAGTCAGTTAGTTCGTCAAATTTTATATGATTTGAATCATTTTGCATCACATTACAAATACAGGCTGTTTTATTCACATTTAAATTTTTCAGTAAAAAATATCGATTAACCATAAAGAACCTTTGTATCTCTTTTATCCCAATTTCTATATTTTACACAATAGAGAGCTGTCACTTGCCTGCACTCTGTAAAAACTATATAAAATAATTATTAATTTAATTATTTCGAACTGCTAGAGTTCGTAATGTTATTAATCAGAGAAAATTGTTAATATTTCAAACAATAAAAGAAAATTCATTATCCAACATCACTTAGAATTCAACGTACACGGCTGAATAGAAAAAACGTTGTTTTGGTACAGAAGGTAGAGGTGGAAAATGCTTTCACTTCTTGTGAGGTAGCTCTGTTGAACGTGATTACATATCCCATCTAATCACAATTCGAATGAAAATAGAAGTCGGAACTTCCCACTTCTAAATGGATGCTAGTCTGTTGTTTCAACCACATATTAAATAGTCTGGTGTTGCCCATGATTTATAAAATAAAATTTTTCATGATATACCTTGGCATTTTAGACGAACTGGTTTTTAATCTTCGCTTTCATGAAAATATTTTTGTATGTGAACGAATGCAATATATCTGATTCATTGAATATTTGTAATGCTTTTTATGTATGTCGAATTTTTTTAATCAACACTTTATAAGAATACTTAGTGCCTGTTCGCCGATATCGGGGAAGTTCTTTCTTTCGAGCAATTACACTTGAAACAAAAACAAATTAAAAAATTTTGTTTTGGTTTCAAATGTAATTGTTCGAAAGAAAGAACTTTTTCGATATCGGCGAACAAGCAGTTAATGTAGTTTTAAAATAATCGATAGAATAACTAAAATATCATATTTTTTAAAAATATAACTAGAAATATCGAACGAACTACAACACTAAAGATATTGGCTGTAAGCAAACACGGAACGGATAATAGTCTTACTAAATGGTGTTTTTTTACAGAGTGTCACAACTTTAAGTTGGCATCAGTGCGTTATTTGAGCTCCTATTTAACACCTGATAGCTGCTTTTTGTTCAGTTTGCTTGGAAATTTCATTATGAATCGACTTACACCAGAGCAACGCGGGCAAATTGTGAAAATTTTTAATCAAAATAATTGCTCTCTTTGTCAAACTCATCCTGTAGCGGGTGCTACATTTGATTTACTCAAAGAAACTTTTGATGAAAAAATAATTTCACGTAATGGCTCAATTAATTGGCCACCAAGATCGTGTGATTTAGCCCCATTAGATTATTTTCTTTAGGGCCGCAAGTGCTGCGAAAATTGTTGAAAATTGGTGCTTCAGATTGCGCCTTCTATGCGCCAGCCGTGACGGCCACGTGGGCGAATCCTGCGTGACGAACACTAGGCATTTTCACATTAATATATACAAATTTTTTGGTCTTTCAAAAGAGGTACCTTCAACTTATACATGGTGTTTAGTGTGGTAAAAGTGTATTTTCGAATGGCATCAAACATAATTTTTTAGCAGTTATGTGTTGCGAAATAATTGATAACAAAGTCATGTGACGCACGCTACAAAAAACGGAAGTAACTTTGTAACTTGAAGTGTGTTTTCGTAATTTTTGGCGAATATTGCATAATAAAGCACACAAAATCTAGTTTTGAGGAGAAAGATGAATATAAGAGAATTTTAAAATAACTTATTTGCAGTCAAAAAAAATTGTCGTTTTCTATCAAAAGGCGTGAACGCTTTGTGACCCACGCTACATTTTTTCTAGTAACACATAAATAAATACATTTGTATTTATTTTAACAAATTATATTTATATATATAATTTAATTTATATATATTTATTTATAAAATTTTAAAATTATATATCTAGTCTAATATTCCATAAAAAAAAACATAAAAAATAAGTTGGATAAATTTAAAAAAATGTTGGTTGGTGGAGTGTTCCTGGGATTTGCCCACATGGCAGAAATCATATTTAAACATTAATTTCATACAAATTTCTTTCCAATAAAGCCCGTTTCATTGATATTAAAAATATATTTCATTGTTTTATTATGATGATAAACTTGTGTCACTCTATAAAAATAAACACCCTTTACAATAAAAAAAAATTGTCTCAATGTTAACAAATTAAATTTTATTGATTTATGAAATTGTTTGTGTGTGAGTATAGAATATTAAAATCTTAGCTGTCGTTATATCAGCTCTCAAAATCAAAAATCTTTTTAAAAAATTTGCATAAAAAAACTCTGTGAGGTGAGAATATTTGTTATATATTTACAACAGTTGCTTTATTTTCGAGTTAAACAAAGTTTTGTTGTCGGTTGAATATAAAAACAAAGCTCCGAAAAATCAAATCGTATTATTTTCATCCGCAACGCCATGATACGTTTACTAAAGAGTACCTAATTACACATATGTAAGTTTCAGAAGGAAATAGGATGTGCTGATTCTTATAGAATTTAAGAGTAATTCTGCCCAAGGAATTGTTCTGATATTCTCATTATGAATAAAGTGTTGGGCTCATAAATATTTGCATTAAAATACAAAAACATTTTAATCAAATGCTTTTATGATCACATTTCTCCCGACAAAGATTTATAAATTTATAAATTTTTGACCAGCAATAAGAACTCAATCATTTCAAACTCTTAATAATTTATTTCTAAAGAGAATGTCAAAACTTTCAAATGGTCAAGAGAATGAAATGATGTGTTGCAACAAGAACAAAAATCTTCTTTGAATACAACAGAAATAAAACAATTTGCTAAATAAAAATGCGTTCTGAATTTTAAAAACCTGAAATTGTTTTCAACGTGTAGCTTCACCTCAACTCACGCAATAGCTGCAAAGCAGTTGTAAAGACAGAGTACGAGTCCGAAAGAAATTGAGCAAAAGAAAAAGTCTCTGTGTGCAGAACAGTAAACGTGCTTGTAACTTGATTATGTTCGTATGTACATTATTCAGTCAATTATTTATTTTATTTTCTTTCTGATTCATTATGGAAGCTTCATTTCGCTGCTGTCCATTTCCAAACTGAGTGGTCGTTCAGGTATAAATGGCAGTCACCTTTGTTATGTTTATCAGTTGTTAGCTGCATTTAAAATAGAAGAGTTGGGAAGAACAACCATCTTAGCAGAGTGACAAAAAGAAAGAACAAAGAAAAAAAAAAACGAAATTGTAAAATTATTATAATGAATTGGCTTATAAGTGAGTATTTTGATAGAAAGAAATTGGCCATGATTTCGGTTTTTTTTTTTTTAATTTACGAGTATATTCCAATAGATTGGACTGTTGTGTTACTGTTTGTGCTGGGCCAAGGTAACGCCAATAGTATTGAAGAGCGTAATTTATTCGCTACCGAACTATTTCAAACTGTAGCAACACAAAGTCGAAATGAAAATGTCATCATATCGCCAGTGTCGGTGCAAACAGCTTTAGGCTTAGTTTATTACGGAGCTTCTGGTCAAACTGCTGCTGAGTTACAAAAAAGTCTGCACGCTACAGCTCATCAAAGTAAGGACGGCTTAGCCAAGGGCTATCACAAACTTTTACATTCATTTATTAAATCGAAAACTGTGCTAGAAATTGCTAATAAAATATTTGTTAATGACAATTTACAAATTACTTCTGAATTTAAAAGTGTTGCTCAAAATTATTTTGATTCGGATGCGGAACAATTAGATTTTACCAACCAATCGTACTCTGTTGACCACATTAATCAATGGATTGCTAAGAAAACAAATGGCAAGATCAATAATGTCGTACAAAGACTGGAAACCGATACAAATGTAGCTCTCATCAATGCCATTTACTTCAAAGCCAAATGGGCGCGTCCCTTTCTGGATGATGCTACCAGTGATCGTGAGTTTTGGCTTAATAGTGAAGAAACGATGAAAGTGCCAACCATGTTTGCCAATAACTGGTATTATTATGCCGAATATCCCGATTTAGATGCTAAAGCCTTGGAACTTTTTTTTGAGAACGTCGATCTAACCATGTGGTTCATTTTGCCAAACAAACGAGATGGTCTCTTTGAGTTAGAACAAAAACTAAAGGGTATTAATTTTAATGACCTTGAAGCACTATGGGAATGGAAAAGTACAACTGTGTATTTGCCAAAATTTAAATTTGAATTTGATACCGACTTAAAGTCACCACTGCAAAAGGTAATATTTGCTATAAATTAATTTTCCTTAATTTTGCTGCATAATTTGTTATCCTTGTAGTTGGGCATTAATACCATGTTCTCGAATAATGCCGATTTCAGTAACATGTTTGATAAACGTGCATCCAATATGCACATTTCACAGGTACAACACAAGGCTTTTATTGATGTAAATGAAATTGGCTGTGAGACTGCTGCCGCCAGTGGTAAGCAAAATGTATTTTCTATTGCTTTTTCGTAAAAAAGAAAAAAAAAAAAATGAAACACAACAAATTAGCAATAATCAAACTAATCTGTTATTCTTTCTGTTTTCCATTTGTCCATGTAAATTATTGCAGTTGCTGTTGGTATGGCCACATCATTGCCCATAGATCCTAAAACATTTGTGGCCGATCATCCATTCGTTTTCATAATACGTGACAAGACTGCTGTCTATTTCGCTGGTCATATTGTTAAATTCTAAGACACTGTAACTTAATGACATTCAAAGTATTTTTAGAGGATAAAAAAATAAACTTTACAATCTTCTTCATAACGCAAGGAGAAGAAATCGTATTTGTGTTTTTATTATGCAGAAATATGAGAATTTTGCGAGAACGATTAGATGTTATTAAATTTAATATGATTAAATGAATCAAATAAAGTTTTTAATTTTTTTTTATATTTAATTGGCTTTTATTGGAAACTCTCTCTCTTTGTTAGACAATTTATTTTTAATTAAATTTTTTTTATCAAATTTAAAGAAAATCCATATCAAATTAGTTTCGCACACAAAACCCGGAAAATTTCAGAAACATAAAATTAAACACGTCCGGATTGTGGCCTATGACAAAGCAATACACGTATGAAATGTTTGAAGTTTTGTATAAAAATGGTAGTTTTAAAATTCTATGGTCACTTAAGAAAAATTTTTTTTTTTTAATTTAAATTTCCATACTCTGTTGAAGGTTATTTATTGCTTCTTATATGACTCCGCTTGGTAGAGTATAACATGTTTTTGCAACAAATTGAATGTAAACATTATCAAAAACAAAATTTCACCATTAAATTGAATATCATACGAGTAGATGATCGAGAGATTTTTGTCATCAATTCTTTATTCAATCATATTCGTAACATATATTTTGGCCTAAATCAAAAATTATAAAAATTTACATATTGTTTATAAAAATAACCTAATTTTTATACACACAAAATTTGTTGGCCAAATAAAAACAACCACACACGTGTTCAAACGATTAACTTCTTACTTATAAAAGATACTAGAAAGTATGTGTGATTTACGTATTTAAAATTATGTAATTGGTGGTTGACCGATTTATTAAATCGGTACGACAGTAATTCTGCCAAAAAGATCTTAAATGTAACGGAACATGTACCTATGAGAAGATTAGATTCCAGCTCACTGGGGTCCTTATGTGGTCCCATTGTGCGAGAAGTATGAAAAGTAATACATCAATACAAGTTTCGAATAATAATTACGTTTATTCGTAATAATATAAATAAAAACCAACTTCCGATTTTAGAAAAAAAAAAAAAAACTATGGGACCAAACTGCAAGCAAAACTCTTTCGAACGAAAAAAATAATATATATAGTACCCACTAATTTTGAAAATCGGCTCACAAATGGTGGAGTTATCGATGTACAAACATAAAAAATCTCTCGAACTCATAATCACTTCTTTTTTGAAATCGTTTTGAAACGTTAAGAAAAAATGCTTTTTAAAATTTCACTAATAAGTGGATAATGTACCAATTTTGGCGAAACGCATTTATGTTCTCATAAAACAAAAAATATTTTTAGCTTTATTTCGTTTTTCACTTTTTTTGCACTCTTAACCTTGAGTAAATAAATTAATTGGATTGAAAAAAAAAAAATTAAAAATTGCCTCCTCAGCGAATCAATCGATTTTAAAAACGCAAATATTAAAAACAGGATAATAAACTTCTGCCAGGACATATAAACTCAATAATTCTCGCAAAATTAAAACCGACTTCAAAACAAGATCCGTTTAACATGGAAAGCTGATCCATATGCAATTAAAAGCAGTTCAAATGAATTGGCTTATGGGAAGCAACTCTATACTAACAGTCTGTATAAAAGGTTTTACAATAGGGATGATATGATTTTGAAGAGACGTTTCGGCCATTTGTAATATGTCATGATCTGTCATTTGTTTTTCATTGCATTCAGTAGTGTTTACAATTTCATCATGGAGAACAACAAGAACGCAAGAATAACGTTTACAAATTATTCAGTTTTATTATCAAAATAATCGTTCTCCAATTGCAACTTTTCGTGCGCTTTTGCCATTTTATGGTCTTAATATCCGTCCAAGTATGCTCGCTATTCGTCGAATTGTTGAAAATTTTGAGCTTACATTTTCTTTACATAATGTTCAAGTGCCAATAACCACCAATTCACCTAAATTGAAAGTTTGGTGTCGTTTTTGGTCTGGTGGAATCATCGGTCCGTACTTCTTTCGAAATGAAGCTGGTAACACCGTTACTGTCAATGTAGAGTGGTATAGATCGATGATAACCAACTTTTTATGGCCGAAATTGGAAGAAGTTGATCTTGAAAACATTTTTTTCCAGCAAGACGGGGCTAGGTGCCACACAGCAAATGCAACACTTGAATTATTGCGAGAAAAGTTTGGGGATTCGATTATTTCAAGAAATTGTGATATTTAATGGCCTCCAAGAAATTGTGATTTAACACCATTAAACTATTTCTTGTGGGGTTATTTGAAGTCATTGGTCTTTCGAAATAAACCAGACTCTCTTCAAGCTTTACAAGTCAATATTGAATGTGCCATTCATGACATACGACTTGATTTAGTGGAAGAAGTGCTCGAAAATTGGGTTCATCGAATTCGATCCTACAGAAGAATTCGTGGAGGCATTAATTTAAAAAAAAACTTTTGAATTTCCTTAAAAATAAGTGTATGTTGTTTTTTAAAGAAATCATATCACTCTTATTTGAAAACCCTTTATTTTACATTTTGGTGAGTAGTTTTATTTTCATTCGGTTTTATACATATAAAAAGCCAAATGGTGTACGGCTCCCTGGAGCAAAAACGGCCATGGCTGTTTTAAACACAAAAAATTCAGTGTTACCGATTTACCGAACATTTTCTCCTATTTGAGTTTAAATTTTTTGGTTTGATTTTAATACTAATTTAAATAAGTATGTATGTGTGAACAGTGTTTGTGAAACACGTGAAAATATCAAGCCAATATACAAGCTAGGAGTAATAGCGTTTCCTTCGAAGTATAACATGCCGATCCCTATCCTGTATAATCTTGAAAGAAAGAAGGAAAAAGTTAGTTCTCAATAATCATATTAAAATATGGAAAACGATAATGTTTTATAGATAATGATGAAAATTTAATGAAGGATACCATTTACAACTACTACGATTACTACCTTTGTGAAATAACACTGTTGTGGACATTAAAAGAATTCGTGAGATTTTTTCTCCTTTCGATATGTTTCGTTTTATAATTGATTTTCTATGAAATACATTATTGTTTCTTATTATGGGCTTGTGTTTCTAATTAAATCTGATTTTTATTGACATCGGGCATTTATTACAATTGCATTGCCATACATTTTCTATTTAGGGCAACTATTCAACTTGTCATCAAATTGAAGTGGGTCTGAATGTAGCGCCACAATGTTTGATCACACTCAGATGCTTTAACAAATCATGAATATATTGGTCTGCTTAAAAGGCATTTCAACATTAAATTGCAAATGTTTGTCGTTGTTTTGGTTCGTTTTCGTGTACGATTGAGTTTTTATTGCAAAGTTTAAACGATTTAAGTTTTCCAATTGATTTCATATTTTATGCTCATACATAATAATTAATGTATGTGTGTATGTATGTATACACAATTTTGTTGTTATTATATTTTTCAAATGTAAAACAATATCAACTTGTCATTCATTATGTACAGACGTACATACATTGATACACTGGCAATTGTTACAATTTTCAATTGCTATAAAAGTTGTGTTCCCAACCGAATGGCGGGATAAGTAAGTTGAAGTTGCGTAGTTGTTGTGCTATTGACCACTTCAGTCGTCTGAAAGTTTATTAATTTATTTTTTCATTTATTGCATCTCACAGCATTTTTTGTTTGTTTTGTGATTAATGGAACAAACAACTTTTACTTTAAATTTAGCGACAAATATTTATTAAAATAAAAATTCAGCAACTGTGAAGTTTACACTGAAGTAGTTTTTTTTATGAATAGATTTAGTGCTGGAAAAATTTTGTATTTGTTGATTGATTTGAAAAAATTTTTAAATGGCGATATTCTCTAGTACGAGCGATGATGCAGAAAATCGGTTACCAGTAAACCAATAATTATTGGTCAGTACATTTCCTGACCCCTGTCCATTAGGTGACCCTTAATTATGCAGTCAGTTCATTGTGTTGGAACTAGGAAAAATGGTTTCAAGTAAAAGATTTTTAACTCCTAATATTATAAAAAGTCATGGTAAGAGATACACAGAAAAAAATAGAAATTGATTTCAATTAAAAAATTTGTGATAACAATTAAAAATTTAATTAAATTTGCACCAGTAAGCAAATTAATAGTATCAATTAAATTTTTATACTTTTATTGATTAAAATTATTTATACATATGAAAAGTAATACAATTATTTATTGCAACTAAAAATTTAATTATATAAATTAAATATTTAATCAAATTTTTTTATATTTTTAATTAAAGGGTTAATTGAAAAAAAAAATAAATATTTTTTTCTGTGTAGTATGCTACAGCGGTAACACATAGTACATATTTTTTACTCTTACTACCCATCAATCGTACCACAGTGCATAATATGGATGTAGACACACACTCTGTTCGAATGCTTTGTTTATTACACGCAAAGAAAAAATATGGTTGATGGAATCATAATCGCAAACTATCATTTCATGTTCAGATTAATAATTGCAGCTTCTATATATATTGCATTTGCCATCTAAGGAACATAATATGTTCTTCATAAATCTCCCTCTAGTATGCTCTGCAAATGCTGAGAAATTTGAGCGCATTATAGTAACTATGAAAATGTTTTTTTCTTGGTTTAGGTAAAGAATTTGACATTTTGCTTAGATAAAAGAAAAATGCACACACAAATACTTATTAAATTAATTTAAATCAAATTATATTTTTTTAAAAATATTTTTATTAATTTTTAATTTTCTGGACAAATTAAATTTAATCAAATTAAAAATAATTAACTTATTTATCGGTATATTTATGTAAAATCCAATTGCCATCTTTTGCAGTTCCGTAGTATTTTTTTTCGTCATGCTGCAAAGAAACATACATTCGTATGTTTCATATATTAGTATGTACCCGTATATGTACCTTGAACCACTGATGTTGAAGATTTCAGTTGCACTTTTATTTTTTTTTTTTTTTTAAATTAAGTAACTTTCATCAAATAATTATAATTTTAACATTAATTTTTTCACTTCACATCTCCTCGTCTTATTAAATTCTATGAACGATTGAAGTTACATACGATTGACAGCTATTTTGTTTCTTTTCAGAACACAAACAATGTATGGTCACAGCAAAGTTTAATTTTAAATAAACTTTTATTATTCTCATTTGCAAAATATACTCTTTGTAGTAGCGAAAATACTTTTTTTTTGATACATTCAATTTTTATAGGACGAAACCCAGAATGATTATTTTATTGTCGCATCAAATATTTTAATAAATGAAGAATGTTTAATGCAACCATATTTGCTTCAATGAATAATTCTTTGGTTGTGGCAGATATACTTAGTTGACATGAACATTTTGCAATCATGTCTTTTCTCTGCGTGTACAATTATTATTCGATTTAATTGATATGGTTGTAACAACTATATGCAACCATTTAGGTAGGATCGTGTAAAATATTTATTTGTATTTATTTATAAATTCTTATGTTTCAAACATGAGCACATGCATACTTTCTTATTATGGTACCCACTTGCACATTTAACAATAAATATTTTTACTGGAATCGCACAGTTTAACTTTTAGACTGTTTTTGTTTCATTTCATTATTTTTTTTATTTTACTTTAGTTTTATTACATTTCACGTCTTAGCATTTTTGGATTTTAGGAAAAATCTCATAAGTACACACATCCATTTATACGTACATAAAGGTTTTGATTCAGTGTAAAACATAAATTATTATTGGTAAGGGTTGCCAGTTTTATATTTCAGAAAGCGAGATAAGCTTAGAGAAGAAAAGCTCTAAAATTAATGGGATTACCGAAACGGGACACGTAATTTTATTTTTTGAAAGACGACTTTATCTTAAGTGATAATTGTCGATTTCGAAAAAAAACTATCCGCTTAACTCCATTCTAGTTGATGAATGGGCGGTACCAATTTATATTATGACGGAACTAAGCGTGATGTTACTTCAATGCTACTGCCAATCAGAGAAACCTTGACATTGAAAAATATTTTATTATTAAGTATATTGGCTAACATTTAGCGTTGAGAGTCTAAAGCTTACAGTACACGGCATGTCAAAAGCCACATTCGCATGTGGCTCTGACGTAATTTTGACGTCACCATGAAGCTAAATTGGCAACATGTCGTGTACTTCCACTTTTTGTGACACTCACATGCAGCTCACATTGAAATGTGTGCCACATGTTCCTTTGTAGAGACATGCAAACATGCGTATTTTAGACATGTCGTGTACTAGCTTGGTACATTTGAATTTTGACATTTGTAATATTTTTACATGTGCATGTAGCAGTCCCAAACATGTGGCAGCAAACATTTTTGACACAACATTTTTCATTTGGCACTCATGCCAATGTTGATTTTCTCCAACAAAATGTGGTAGGAATTTAATGACGAAAAAATTTTTTTATTATTATTACTCACACGATGACTGAGATTCATAATAATTTTTTTGGTTTGCGAGCGGGGTAGAGATGAAAGAAGGGTAGAAAAATTATCATATTTTCTCTTTTCCATGCATTTATTTGTATTTCTCTTTGCTTTGGGGTTTTTGTTTTATTAATTAATATCTTAATTAACAGCTTAATTAGTTTGGGTTTTTGTTATTATTTCTCGTTTTTGTTCTAAACCATGCAAAAGATACTTTCAAAGCTAAGATGAAAAAATTCATGTAGTATAAATAGTAAATTTATTCAATAATTAATAAAACAACTGTGATCGCCAATTGTTGCGTTGTTTTTGTGTCAGTGCAGTATTATTAATTTTTTCACCATTTTATTGTTCATGGGAATTATTTCACGATAAAAGTGAATTTATTTTACTTTTTATCAGATGTTGTTTTATTTCTTCTTTCTCTTCGACATTTTATAAATTTGACTTCACACAAAATTTTAAAAATTAAACAAGCGCCATAAACATATGACTGTTGTACATGTTAATATGAAAAATGTATACATATGTTACATGCGGTGTACTGACAATACATATGTAGCCAATCAAAAGTTCACACATATGCTGCCATTGCAAATGTGTACGCTTCGGCTACATTTGTCACATATAAATTTTGGGACAAAACAACATTTCATGTACTACCAAAATTTTGAAGCATGTAGGCACTTCTGCATGTTTATTAAATATAAACAAAATGCTGCAAATTCTCGTGACGTCAGAGCCACATGCGAATGTGGCTTTTGACATGCCGTGTACTGTAGGCTTAACTTTAAACTTTATGTTTTTATATTCTTACTAGATGATTGTTCGGCATCGCCCGGAAGCTATTTTCTTATATGGGGGAACCATTCTCCCCACTCATCAAGCAATTTTTCCAATTTTATTAGGCGGACGTATCACCATCTGCCCTTCAACAACATAAATAAATAATTTTGTTCTACTTGAAATACGAACGATGACGCTTCTCGTGAATGAGGCGGACGTTTATTTAAAACCTAGTCTCATATCTACCAAAAATGCATAAAAAATTTCATTAAAATCGGTCGAGCCGTTTCGGAGGAGTTCGATAACAAACATCGTGACACGAGATTTTTATATATTAGAAGATTACGAATAATCATAATTATTATTTAAACTTATATTAATTTACGAGTATATATGAAAATTTTAACTAACAGGTTCAAGTTCAGCTTTTATTGAATTAATGAAAATTCAAATTAATAAGAATTATTATTTTGATAAACATTAGCAATCAGATTAGCAGGACATATCAGTATACCGATTTCAAGGCCGCTACACCTCCTATCAGCGTTCGTTCCTTCTTTTGAACAACTTATGTAAAGTGGATGCTAATTCGGAATGAATACAAACTATTTAACCAAGTTTTCAAATGAAATAGAATACGAGCATTTTTATAGTTTTTTAAGATGTACGTTTTGTAAAGTTGTGTTATTTTTTAAAAACAAATTTTTCATTTTCTAACGGGTTTTTCCAAAATCAAAACCTTTTAAGGATTAAAAGTTTGCTTAAAACGACTATTATTATTCCACTACGTTGTTCCTTTTCTCTAATGCCGCAAATTAGATAGAAAAGTAATGTTGGAATTTTTAAATTAATATAAATGAGTCAAGTAAATTCAGTAAAAACTCCTAACAAACTAAACTACGAACGCATAATATCGTTCCCAGTAAAAGTAGGGTGTGTATTAACAATAAACAAAACGAACAAAGGAACATAAAAAGAAAAATATAATTTCAATAAAAAAAAAGGAAATAAAACTCTATTGCACCTGCAATAAAAAGGGAATTAAAATATTTAAATAAATAAAAGAAATGCAACTAAAGAAAAATAAATGAATCAAAAGCGTCTTACACCACTCGCTTATAACCCAAACATTGAATTAATTTTCAGTTGAGGAGGGGATACACGCTTATTTATAATTAAATCAAATTATAATGAAGTCAGAATATGCTCTGAATGCTTTTCAAACTGTACAACATAATTTAATGAAATATAATTGTATTGAAAGCGATTAATATAACAGTTTTCTATAAAATTTTCTCATAATAAATTTTTTTTTTAGTTTTTATTAGAAAATTTTATATATGAGAGCGCCAGTGGTCGTAAATTTTTTGTGCTGCAAAAATGGCCGATAAAAATTTTTTGGAAAAGGGAACACATTTCACGTGAACTTTTATTCCCAATAGGGGTGATTGTTAACTATTTGTTACTAGCAGTGATCACAAATTTCATGAGTGACAATGGCCGGTAAACATACAAAGGCGGTATTATCGCAAAATATCATGGTGAAGCGGCTAGGATCAGTAAACAATCCATGCACACACATATGAAGCGAGTTTGTTCGAGTAAGTTACACAATGAGCACACGGGTCAGAACTTGGCCTGGCGCACTACTGTGCCCATAGATAAAAGAACTCCTTTAATTTTATAAGGTTATTCGTTTGTAGTATAATTCTTATGTTTTTAGACGGTAATTATGAAAGAGATAAAATATTGCGTGTGCGTTTAAACCAAACTATGATTAAGAACATGGGATCGATAAAATGCTTTAAAATTAAAACAAGGACACAGAAGAGTTAACACATTAAGTACTAGACATTTTTTTGTCCGCAATTAAGAAGGACAAAGTAGAAGAGTGGTTTTTGTCACATGCCATAAGAGGGATGGTTACTCATGAAACCATCCACTGCTCATGATAATTTTGGCGATTCTAACACCCAACAGCTCAGACCAGCTGCCGAAGGATAATCGGCCCATAAATGCCATTCATTGGTCCTCCAGAGAGGGACAGCAACAGAGAAGGTGAGAAACTGATTCCACTTTCGCTTCCTCAATTTCACAGAATTCATGGGACATTAGTAGCATTAACTTTGCATGGTTGCGAAATTTTCCGTGTTTAGAAGGTTTTTAAGGAGCGTTTTCGACAAACTTAAGGGGGAGCCAACATGTCCTGGCACGTGCTACTTGTCTTAAAACTAAACTTCGGAACTTAGCAATTTGTGCAATTTTTGATCTGGTAAATAAATATCACGCTAGAAGTGATCACGTTAAGATAGTTTTTCTTTGCCAACTAGCCACTTTTTCTCCTTGAGTGTCTAATTAGAATTGGCAGTCCAGCCACTGTCAATAATTTTATGTTTGACATTTGTTATAACGCTTTATCCCTAATTCTTGTATTATCCGTTTTAAAAATATGTTTTGTAGAAAAAATTTAGGAAGGCTTGCCTATATATCCGAACATCGATAGGCATATATTTTGTATATTCTTCACCGAAAATTTAAAAAAAAAATGCATTTAAAAGTCTACTAATCTTAATTTTTAACCAATTAAAAATATTATGTTATCAATTCAACTTCCATAATTCTATAATTTATGAAACGATATTCCAAATTATTATCTTTTTTTGTAAAATCACTTTTCAAAATTCTTTTTTTGTTCAAAATGTGTGCGATTAAAATCTGGACCTATAATTAATTTTTTAAAGGGGGCAAGTTGTTTCTTATCAACGACGACAATAACTGCCCCCTCCCACACCCCAAATAGTCTCCCTTATTCTATTTGGCAGTGTCAATGCAACACAACATCGTTTTGTATCCCTTGTGTTAAATCCGTATTTTGAATGTCAAAATTGAAAGTAATCGATTACTGTCAACATATTTTTTGTATTCTATAAAAAAATGTGACGGCTACACTGCATTATATTGACTCTGATTTTGTCGTTGGTGATTTTGGTGTTGACAAAAAATGGTTTTCTGTTATTTTTTACTTTATTTTTAATATTAAAATAAAATGGTAAAATATAAATTATCTGACACAGCAGGCTGTGATAATACCAAATTAAAACCGTTTCCCACAATCAGCTTGTACGATTCTTGCAGTAAAAATCGTAAAGTTGGTGCAAGTTTGATGGTGTTTGGAATAAAAGTTGATCTGTCGCCACTTTTCAATGTGGACCAATAGGTGCTGTTTTCACAATACAAACAAATGACTTGTGAAGAAATTTTGTATGGGAATCATTCAAAAAACTGTTTGGTTTTCATACAAATTTTCTACTCAAACCAATTGTTTATATTATAGAAACCGCACAATAATCTTCAGGATATATTTAAATGCCGAAAATAACTTACGGAATTTTTAAAGAAACCACAAAGTGTGCAACTTGCAAATATAAGACTTTGTAGTTAGCACTTACTTATCATCTGACAAAGATGTTCGATTTCTACCTGAGTAGTCTTCTTTGCATTGTTAATCTTTATTTCCTCGTGATTACAATTAGAATTTGGCACGGGAATGACAAACAATTTATAGCAATATATTTTCCACCTAAAATATTAATAACAATTGTAAACAAAATAAATAAGCTGTTTCGAGTATTAAATATGTTCATAACAGTTATCGATAAACCGTCAACGTCACCTCAACATGGTTACAGAATATAAAATTAGTGTTGACGCGGTGTTGAAGTTGAATAAAATTGATGTTGACTCGAAATTGATGACGACATTGACGCCGCCAAGTAGAATAAGGGTGAGTGTTTAGTAAATCAGCCAGGGCCCAAATTACGGCACTCGATATCGATCGAAATTTCAATACAATTTAAATGTTAATTTCGATCGATATCGAATGCCGTAATTTGCCCCCAGGTCAATTTTGTTTCCAAATTTATTGTAATTGTGTCCATAGAAAAAATGTTTAATAAATGGCCCAGGATATTTTTTTCCAATATCTGCCTTTGAAAATATTTGCTTCGCGGAGTCAAAATATGTATCATGTCTTTATGTCGAAAAATAGCTTCGCTCAATAAAAGATTTCTGTATTGTCGGCTTCCGGGTAGGCTTACGGATATTCTGCTCAAGGTATTCATGTATATCTCCATGTACTCGTATGTCCTATCGGGTGGAGAGAACTCTTCATGTTTATACATACATACAGACATTTTTTGGTATTACCCGCTTGTTAGGCAAAAATGCTATTGACGTTTTTTCGGTAATAAATTCGTCACTCACAATTGCCAGTACCTACTTCCCGCTTGTTCGGCAAAACTGCTATTGACATTTTTTCTGTAATAAATTCATCACTCACAATTGCCAGTACCTACTTGGTGTACCAATATATTATATGAATTCGTTGATCGTAGCGAGCAAAATTCTTTTTTTTTTTCATATTCTATTGTTTACGTTGATTATCCAACGTTAACGAAACCATTCATTAGTATTTAACTCCGGCTTCAGTGTTCTTTTCATCATAGTATTTTTGTGAACGAAAACTATGATGAATATTCGTCACTGTTTTCGTCAACGGAATGTAAGCGATTGTATACTTATAATGCCATCCCCATGTTAAATTCGTCACTCAAACGCACTGCGTAGGTATTGCCGAGCAAGTATAGGTCATTGCTTTGTGCATAATGGTATAATTACTTATGGAATGTATCCGCGGACAAGCGGGTAATTGCATTATATATATTTTGACAATTTGTAATTGGGGATATAAAACCTACAATGTTTTGTTTTTCTTTTACCTTCAAAAGTAAAATAATTAGAAAGTTAAGAAATATATAAAAAGGTTAGCGCTCATACACTTGTCGACAGCACAGTAATTTCCAAAACAAAACTTATGAAATACCCGGTATTTTTCTGAAGAACCAGTATTTTTAGACAAGAGTAACTGCAAAGAAACATAAGAGAATTTATTTGGGTAACAACAACTCTCCCTGGCTAGAAAAGAGGAATTTATTCAACGATCGCGGTCGGAGTTGAATAATTTAAAATGTTTGTTTACAAAAACACGGAGCAGCAGCAGCAGCAGCAGCAGCAACAGAATAAATGTTTATGTTGCCACAGATCGACCAGTTTGTATGCCATTAAAGCAACAGATAAATTTTGTTGTTTTGTTTTAATTTAAAAATTCGTTGTGTTGCTTTAGTCTTTAGTTTACTGTTTAAGATACAAAATCTTTGCAATAAATGAACGGATAGACGGATGGTTAGTTTAAAGTATAGAATTAGATGTGAATATATATTTTTGCAGGCAATAAAAGGTTTTTATTATTTCTTCGACTGCAAAGATAATTCGGTTGAGAAAGAAGTTATACACGCGTTTCTTTTGTACGTTAATGGTGTTTTAAATTAAAATCGAATTTTAAATTAAAAAGAAAAATTGCCAAAATTTTAAAGTGGAAATTGCCGTTAGCGAAAACCCATTATTTTACAGTCAGTTTAAAAAAAAATATAAAATAAAATCTAAAAGAAAATTTTCTATTGCAAGAAAATCAGTAGTAGAAATGAATAAATTTTCTTGAAAAAGAGTTTTATTGCCTGTGTGTGTTAAGTGTAACGGTGTTAGTGTTTGCGTGACGTTGCAATAATAACACAATATATACAGATCGTAGTTGTAAGAAGAATAGCCGAGTAGATTTTTTTATTCTACAATTTTGGCTTAAAATAGCCAATGTCCTCGTCTTAGGCTGCTTAATAAGCAGCAGCCAGCTTCATTAATTTTTTTTTGTTAACAAAAAACAACAGCAAAATACTCGTATTGTGCAAAAACACAACAAACAAAGCTGAAATAGTAAATGGATAAAAAAATATATTACAAGCATACTTGCGAATGACTCTAAGTTGTTGTAGTATTAACATGTGACAACAAAAAATAAAACTAAAATAACGACAGCGAAAAAAAAAAATTGCAACAACCAACAGTGGCAATTGCGGCATCATAAACCAAACACTTTGAAGGTTTTTTGTTCTTATTGGTTTTTAGTTGGTCTGTTCTGATGTTGCTGCTGTTGTTGACTTTGTTAAGCCTGATTTTATTTTTATTAAGTGCAATTTTAGCCTGAAGTGTTATCAATGTTCTTTTTGACTTTAATTAATGCATTTGTTTTGGTCTGTTATTAAAAATTCAAACAAAAATAGTTTGTATGGCAAAAATAGAAGCCTTTTGTAGTGACCAAAAATCCACTCTATAAAAAAAACCCCTCATTTCAATAAATAAATAATAAAACAAAAGTTAGTACCATTTAACTTGAAATCAATTAATTAAAGAATTCATTAAAAGCAAAAAAAAACGAAAATACTTTTGTGTATCTTGAAAAAGTTAAAAAGTATAAAATGTTTCCAAATTTGTCGATATAATCAATAAAAATGCATGCAACGCTTTTTCATTTCTTACTAATAAGCCATCCACAATAAATAAAGGCGATTTAATATTTTTTCAGATAAAGACCGCAATAAAAAGAGCCATAAAAAATTTAAAAGAAACTCGTTAAGCCACAAAATAATTGTATTAAATGCCACAAATATTTAACCACTTAATATAACACGAAATAATATTAAAATGTAATAAATTAGCCCAAAAGTTTTATTAAAAATTAATTATAAATTTCTAATAAATGCCATAAAAAGTGGCAAAAAGTGTTTGAATTCAAAAATATATGCATACATACATATTAATGTGTATAGTATTTTAAGTAAGTGTTCAAAATGTTTAATTCTCAGAAAAAAATGTAATTAAAGTTTTGATAAAAAAAAGTGATAATGTTTAAATCAAAGTAATAAAATCTACAGAAAAAAAAATGGATACCAACATGCATCATCCTCCGGAATTAGAAAGGTAAGTGCTGTTCTTGTTTTTAGCGATCTTGTTTTTTTTTTTTTCATTTGTAGAATTAATTTAGTCAACCACCGCCCACTGCACTTTAGTGTCTGCAACACGTTTTAACAGTTAAAGAGCTTTGTTTGTTATATTTTAGTGTTATTATTTTTAGTAATTTGAGATGCTTATGTTGTTACTACTACAGTTTTATAGGCAGAAATATTTGATTTACAGCCACCAGAGGTATCATACAACTAATTTATTTCCTACCAAAATTGTCCTCAAAATCCTCCATTTACCAAATTTAGTCTCCTATGAATGACGTCATTGCGAGTCCTTATGTGCATTATTTGCACAAAATCACCCCAATTATTTTTGAAGACACATTTTTACACAAACTCATTTCTAAGATGTCCCAGAATATGGTTGAAATATAAACCATTTTGGTGAAGGATATAAAAAAGAGAACATTAATACAAATTTGTTCTTAAACAATTATAAACGTTGGAAATTGTATCTATCAATCCTGTTTTATTTACAAAATGTATGACCAGACTTAATTCTAACGAAATCGTAGATTATAAGTTTACTTGGAAATTGGTATAAAATACGAGCAAATACAAAATTTCAGCAAATATTCAGATTCGTAATTATTTACCAGACACAAGTTCTACTAAATCATTTTGCGATTAACACAATGTTTATACGTTGGATTATAAAAATGTAGCTGTTGACAAACATACGATCCGTGTTGTATGCAAACTTGTTAGAGAGACATCATGCTGCGAAAAGGTATAAAAAAATTTTAGTATTTCATGAGACATTCATTTTCAAAACACAAGATCATTTAACATTTTTTTTTTTTTGCATCTTATGGTGGACGTATAACAACTTTTGGAACGAACAACAAAAATTTGGAAGTTAAAAAACTACATGGGAGCTTCTTTTATTCATACGCGTTTTATTAATTTAATATATTTTGTGACAAATCATGCAGACCATTACTGCGTTTAACAAACATGAAATTCGATATGAAAATTAACAATAAATTAAGGACTTAAAATATTTATCAAATATTTAAGTTTGAAGGGTTTTTATAAAGATTAAAAGTCGAATGTGTACACAGATTTTGGGATATTTCAAAATCGTTTGTAGCGAATGAATATTTTGAAAATTATTTTGTTTTTCTAATTTCATTCTGTATTCGTTGCATCTCATTAGTTCAGAAATTATTGTTAATTTATGTCATACTGATTCTAAAAAAAAAAAAAAAACAGGAAAGAAAAAGGACAGTTATTTTAACTGCTTAATATGAATTCCTATTATGCTTAAACATGTTATAAAATGGTTTTTGAGAGCTTTCCTACGTCTTTCACTGAAATGTTTAAAAAATGCAATCACATATGTTAAATAATCCACGTTTATTTTGTCATACAGTTTTGAGCATCTAATTTTATACCAATATTGATGCAAAAACATGGTTAACCCTAGATCCACAATGTACGCAAAATTTTTTCAATTGTGTGTGAAATATGTGTGAGATTTTCTAAATGCAATTCCCTCCAGGAGTGCTCACATCAGGTGTATTGCTGCGCTTACAAGTGCTAAAAATAAAAAAAATTATTTGTGAAAATTGGATGATCATCAGCAATCCAATTAAAATGTATTTGAAAATTACTTTTATTTTTCATAAAAGATGAATTAAAATAAATGGATAAAAATATTTCCTATTGAAAATTTGTCTTTTTTATGTAAAAATATCTAAAAGAAATATTTTGTACCTAAAATTTACGTATTGTTAGTGTTAACGTATTATAAAATATCGTTATGGTTCTAGGGTTAAGAATTATTTTTCTCTTCATATACAAAAGGTTACGGGTCAAGTATGCGAATTTCGAGCATTCGACGAGATTCTAGTGAAACAAATTTTATGTAAAAAAACTATTAACTTAAGCATCCGATAGTACTCAGCAAGTATTTACACAGAGAAAAAAAGTAATCCCCAAGTGTGTCAATAATACGTCCAGCATCAACATGAATCTATTGAAAAGCCTTTACGGCTTATCTCCAATCAATCCCTAATCCGTATTAATTAGCCTCATTTTTTTTCTGGGACACACATGAATTAATATGTTTTGATATTTATGTAAATTAAATTTATTTACTTACTGCCTGGCTCACGATGTCGACCGATCGATAATGCTGAAATTGTGCACGAAAAACAAATGATTTTTGATCTTCAAACCATCCATTTTATTGATTTGTTTAACTTTTATTCCAGTAAACAATTAATAAGTTTAATAAAATCGGTTATTAGTGGAACGCAAGCTAGATTTTTTACGTCTAAAAATCAAGCGATCGACATTGTTCGACATCGTGAGCCAGGCAGTTACTCATTTCAATTTAAAATTTTCTTTTGGTCCATTGTTGGTTTTGAACTCACATGTTACACTTCGCTTTCGACAATTCGGCTAGAATTTTATTTTAAACTCGACTAATAAAATCCTTCATTATTTTTTATATTTTTATTTTTGGTATTAAACAGAGGCAGATTAAAATGTGTTTAACCCCTTATGGAATTGATTCAGTTACATCTCGAATTAATATTTTCAATCTCAACTCAATTTTTAATCGTACTAAAAGTTATCCTAAAATACTTTAATTAAGAACGTGGTATGTAATTACATACATACATACATGGGGTGGTTTCGACACCTGGTCAGGAGAAGTCAGCAATATCATGAGTTAATCGAATGTTGTTGGACTATTTAAGTGATGAAGACAAAGCACTGGTCATTAAATACTGTTCCGACAGCGATTTTATTGTTTCAAGCTAATGTTGACAACAGCATTCCCTTCTTCGTATAACACAAACCTTGGCGAAGTCAAACAATTAATAAAATGCCTGCTCAACACAACTTAAGAAATTTGATGCGCCTACTTAACGCCAGAGGAGCTGCAACAATGCTATAACGCTACATAGATCTGTTTATGTTTTATCCTTTTCTGTTACGTATTATATTTATAGTCGTAGATCCGCCACGCCATCAGTTTGTAATAAATCGAAACTAAAATTAAACTCCTCACCTTAAGCGTTACATGCGTTATATAATATGTGAACATTCCCTAAGCTCCTGCTCCTTTTGTAGTCAGTTAAAAATGTTGCTTCTTCGTAGCGTTTTCAACAGAAGTGCTTAAGAAACATCATATGTCACACGCATCGTCAAAGTAGTTATTCTAAAACGTCAAAAATTCGTCTCGTTTTGATTTTAGAACCATGGTTTCTTTGCAAAATTGTCTTCGAATTTTCGACAGATTACGTATCTATTAAATAATGGCAAGATTTTTCACCCACTCTAACGTTTGTATTTATTTAATTAAAGAAAAAAAATACAAGATAACAAATAAATTCGTTAATTCATTCGATAATTACATAATATATTATATTAAAGAATTCAGTGTTTTTAAAAAATTACTAAAGCACCACTATAGAATCAATGGGTGCGTTCAGCAGACACAGTTTGCTACACAACTGTTGATCAACAATCTGCTAAACGCTTGATTACTAAGCGATGAGCGAATATGTTGAGTTATCGCTCACTATTTTTGGTACCAAAGAAAAAGTACGATACTTTTCATCAAATTGCGATTTTTCAGTTCAGTTTGACTTTTGAATCAATTTTCATAATATATTTTTAAATTTTAATTCATTTAAATTCACAAATAAATATTATGAAATATTTTTACAAAATAAAATTCAATCATTTTAATTGAAAAGTAAAATTTGTTGATATTTTTGACAAAAAAAAGTTGAGCAGATCGTTCAGAAAAATTAATCAAATCAAAAGCTGCTACATCTGTTTTTGGGTGTATTCGAAAAACTTGCCACTTCTTTGCAATTATTTTTGTATATTTTATTACAAATTACAAGTACATACAAAATTTTTAATATAGACGATCAGTGTTTTTACAAAATTACATTTTTAAGTGAATTACGGAGCAAAAGCTGTCATGTTCTTCTTAAAGTTTAAAATTATGTTGAAAGCTCTAAAGAACGTTGTAAAAACATTGTTGCTCGGCACCCAAAATTGTTAAAATTACTAGAAATTGTCAAATCTGGCAACCGTGATAGCACTATTTTCTCTACCGATCCACTGTAACAAATGGCAAATGCAAACTGGGAAAATGCCGATACGTAATCAGTAATCATAGTTTTTTTTTTTTTTTAATTTACTTTGACTTTATTTTACAATGGATTTAAATTTCTGTTATGCTTTACGATATGATTAAAAATCGCCAATCGAAAACTTGAAATTTTAAGAAAATAATTTTATAACTTTATAAAATATTATTCAAAATGTATTAATAATATTTTCAAATGAAACTTTAAAACCAAAGAGAGTGAGAGATGGGGGGAGAGATACGAGACAGCCTCCGTCAAAGCCAGTCAAAATATAAAATTACCTTGCAGTTCCTTGAAAATTTTATGGTGTTTTCTTTTCTACAAAAAAATTGTACATCTCCATGCAGAAAATGTACTTTGGTATTCATTTCTTAAAAATGTTTTGCTCTCTTAAAGGGCAGTGTGTTTGATTGTAAAAAAAATCTTCCTCACTTATGGTGGAAGGCATTGCACTTTATGCACCGTAAAAATCGACAGTGTTGATAGTGCCCTGTAAAACTTAGCTGTCGGCTGTTTAAAACACGGCGTTCCACTTTTTCATAAGTTGTGTTTTGTTCTAGTGAAATAACAAGCTGCAGGGTTGGCAAGACATTCTATATATGCACCTTTCAACAAGGTACCATTTTGTGTGTAGAACAGAAAACAACATAAGTTTTCATTGGCACGTGCAAAAGGGTAAAGTATAAGGAATTCAATATTCTTTTTTTTTAAATCAATGAGCTTTTATTTTATCCTGTAAAAGTTAAATAAAAAATCATTATATTGCTTTTCCATATTTGTTTACTAAAATGCTTTCTTTTTACAATTAAAAAAAAACGCAATAAAAATTTATATACATTTTTATTTAATCGATATATTTCTCTTGTTAATCGTGTAACCTAAACATAAGCATAATTGGCGATATGTCCCATGAATATAACAGAATCCTTGTGTTGAATACAAAAAACAAATGGATGATCGGCTTCGAATTTCTTTGTACGAGAGAAGATGTTTTTAAGACCTAAATAGAAATAAATAATTAAGAGAAATATTATTAAAGATCAAAACAGAAAACATAAAAAAAACGAAATAAAAAGACTTCATGTTTATGTTAATCATAAAATATGCATCTCTATTTACCACCAGCTTCCAATGGTTGTTCACTGCCAGCCTCAGAAACTTCCACATAAGCCTTGTGATTTGCACTATTGATATAGTGGCTAACAAACATACGATACATGTTGGCAAAGTCACCGCTGCGTGTAAACATGGTTGTGACTCCCAGCTGTGAAACAGTTTAAAATTTATTTATTTATTTAGTTGATTGAAATTTAACTTGAATGCATGAATGGCTTGCAAAAACACTTATATGATGAAGGTTCACATGTATGTACGTGTACGTACCTTTTTAAAGGCTTCCTCCAGACTAAGGCCAAAAGTAACACTGAATTTTGGCAAAAGTACTTCAACTTTTTGTGTGTTTAGGTTATCAGCCAGTATTGCTGGTAGATTTTTACCTTTCAGATTTTGCAGTAAATCACGCAAACCATCTTTGCGATTGGGCAGGATAACAACCATAGAGAAGTCAGAGTTTTGATATGGCAATTTAACAACTTTCGCATCTAAATTGCTTATTTCTCCATAAGCGAAATTATTCAAAGTCCACATGGTATCAACTTTTATTGTTTGGCCGCCAGTCGAGAAAGTACGCTTTGAAGTTCTATCAATACGGAAGGCCTTTTGCCAGGGCGCACTAAAGGTGATGCCATTGACAATAACTCCCTCGGTGAGATCATTCAATTGTTGTGGTACCAAAATATCACTAATCTTGCCATTTGTTTTCGTTTCCATGGCCTTATTGATGCGATCAGCAGTACGCTTATTGTAGGGAGGATGAAAATCAGCCTTTTCTATGTTGGACTCAAAGTTACGTTGTGCCACATCTTTGAATTTCTGCTTAAATTCAAGGTTTTCATTGATGTAAATATTATTAGCTAAACGAATATTATTATCACGAGCAAAGGACAATTGGAATTCAGCAAATTGTTTCGCTACGTCTTCCGCTTCACAAGCACCTAAACGTAAGCCACTTTGCATTTCAGTGGCGGTTTTTCCCTTGGCACCATAATAAGATAAAGCCATAGAGATTTGTACTGCGGCGGGGGAGACCACCACATTGTGATTTAGTTTTTCACTGGCAACAGCATTGTAGAAATCGGAGGCAAATAAATTTCTCTCAACTGTTTGGTCACTATTGCAGGCCGATTTAGCAGTTATTGGTTGACTTGTGGCACAGATGAGAGCAATTAAGACTTGAATGATATTAAAAAAAAGAAATTAAATTATATAACACTGTTTATAATTCGTATGGTTTGATCTATATATTTTTTTTTATACGTTATCAATTATTCACGATCACACACTTACACAATTGCCACTTCATATTTGTTTTCTTTTTTTACTTGATTCCTAAAAATTTGAAACTTTTTTCTTTAAAACACACTTGTCGGTCAATGAGTGATTCAGTACTAAAAGTTTTATTTAAATATTTTTTATTATCTCGCTAATGAATAGAAGATCGTTTCGTTGTTCATTTTCATACACATGATTGCAAGCCTAAGCATAAAAAAATTTTTCATAGATAAAGAATGATGATCTTGTTTACATTTGTACACTGAAAAGTCATTATTTAAATGGCTGAGTCATAAAATATTTTTATATTGATCGTTAAGAAGCCGTTATAGAATTCTTTAAGTTCTTAAATATTAACTACCTGTATTACGAAAGCATACAGGATAATAATAAAGATTTTCCTTTTAATTTGCAATTAAAATCTTGTTTATGAACTTGGAAATAATGTTTTTATGATTTTTTAGTTTTTACAATTTTAAAATGTACTTATCGAATAATTGATCACTATTTCATTTCAAGTTAAAGTAGAACACAAGCAAATAATATTTTAATTAACAATTATAATAATATTGGTATAATAAAAAGAAAAGCTCTTTTGCATACGCTTTCGAACATAGAGAAAAGTTTTAAATAAATTTGTTTGTCGAACTTGAGCGACTCACAGCCTTTTTTTTAAAGATTATATGGTGAACTGGTTATTTGTAGTGTAACAAAATATGTATCTTAAAATATAATTAACTGTTAGCTTATAAAAGGTTTTCCAATAAGAGTGATGTGATTTCTTTAAGGAAATTCAAAAGTTTTTATTTAATGTGAAGTACAATCGATACAATTAAGTTCTAAATAAAACGTCATTCAAATGGCCTCCACGACTTCTTCTGCAAAAACAAATTCGCATTTGCTGTGTGGTACATAGCCCTGTCTTGTTGGAACCAAATGTTGTCAAGATCAACTTCTTCCAATTTCGGCCATAAAAAGTTGGTTATCTTCGATCTAGACCGCTCTCCGTTGACAGTAAAGGTGTTACCAGCGTCTTGGAATCGACGAATTGCGATCTTCAGCAACACTTGCCTGAACCGTAGCGAGCACACTTGGACGGCTATTAGGACCAAAAAATGGCAAAAGCGCACGAAAAGTTGCAATTGGAGAACGATTATTTTGATAATAAAACTGAATAATTTGTAAACGTTGTTCTTGCGTATATCTCTCCATGATGAAATTTTAAACGCTAATGAATACAATGAAAAATAAATGACAGATCATGACATATTACAAATGGCCGAAACGTCACTACAGAATCACATCATTCCTATTGGAAAACCTTATTTATGAGTTTAAGGAAAATAAAAAAATTCAATAATAATTTCGTTTAATCTGTTTTTGGTTCTTGAAATATAAAAATACTTTCATATTTGCAATCAGCTGCTGATAAGTTGCAAAATAATTAATATGAAGATAAGAAAAAAACTTAACATTGCAGAAATCTGCTGACGTACCATTAAATGTTTCATTTATAAATTGTAAAATTTATAAAATTGTCTTTAGTCGACTTAAGTGCTTTTGTAAGAAGTAAGATCTGATAAGATCTGGTTCATATAAATAACTTAACTCCACGAATTAACGAACTGGAATTTCTTGCAAGAGTTAACCACATTCCTTCTTTACACTGCATCTTTAATATGTCTGAGTCTGGTATAAAAATTATTTTGGACCCAGTGTTCTTCATTGAAAGTTTTCCAACCTAAATAATAAATGAAGTTTTCTGAATTCATCTAATGTTTATTTTCACATTTAGGGACTTCCAACCTCAATTTTACGTTTTTTTTTTTTTTTTTGTATATTTATGACGGCCAAAAAATGTCTCATTTTAATTAAATAATTTATTTTGTTCAGTGTATTATTGAAATCAATCAGCTAAGTCATTTTTCGATGCAAAATGTTGTTCAACCAAGAGAGTTTGTCGAAAAGTCGAATGCTGCTGATTCTAGTCATTTATTGAACAAACAATTTGAAATATCAATTTGATTTATTTCCGTTGAATTTGAAGGGAGCATACACACACATTATACGAGTATTATGTATAAAGTATTGATGTTACGAATATCAATTTTTAGTAAGCGCGAATACGAATGCGAAGATCTGTAACAGTATTCGCGAAATACGAATATTACTTTTGAAATGTAGAGCCACTTAATATTTCAAATTAATTTGGAATAAACTGTGACACTACTTTAGGTATTTAATAATATTATGACATTGAGATGTCGAATTTAAAGACTTTTACTTATCATTTTTAAATTATTTTACTTACATACATACTTTCATATTTAGTTTTTCTTATTTCATTGTTTGTGCTTTTAATTAGTAACTCAGTACTGTTTGGCTGAACATATATTCCCAGTTGGCACACTTTCATATGCTAAATTTTAGTTCTTCTGTTTTTGAAGTTCAACATTCCAGAGCACAATATTCGAGAAATATTAGCCTGAATTCGGCGAATACGAATATGAATATCTTGAAATAGGCGAATGATCGGGTAATCGAATTCGAATACAAGTATTCGTAACATCTCTAGTATCAAGTACACATACACATACATATTTATTTATCATGTATATATAAGTTTTTGTAGAATTAACTGATATTTCAATTAATCTAATGCTTTCATTAGTTTTCCGCACAACCCAACAGAGGTATTAAACTTAATAGTTGATTGCTATTTTTATTCAAGACTACATTTAAGTCATTAATTAACAATTTGTTTATACTCTAATTCGTACAAATAAAAAAAATATATGATAATTAATTTTAATTAAAATATATATTTTATTTGTATCGCACTTCATGATCGTGTTAATCTTATTTTTTATTATTTACTCTCTCAGTTAGTATTTGTTCACAATCAATCGCATGCTACATATGAATTGATTGTTGACTCAAAAGTGAAATAAAACACTCAAATAAGTATTTCTGGAGCTAAAAAAAATTAATAAGAAAAGATCAAATATAATTTCAATTACGATGTTAATGATCGTAAATGTAATAAATAAGAGAAAAATACATTAAAAGAGCTTCAAGCAATTCTGAGGCTATCAATATAAAATACATACATACATACATATATCTTCGAGTGATGCTGATGCCATAACTATTTTTTTTTTTGTGTTTAATCGTTATAAATTTAAAAATACAAAAGCTATGCATTACCAGAGTTTAAAAAATTGTTCGTGACATCATAGAAATTAATTTCGTACAAAAATCATAGCAGTTACATGGCGTAGAATAAACAAACAATAAAATTTTAAACTACTGGATCAATAAGATCCTAAATAATTCTTGTAAAAACAACGGGCTTGTACCAAAAAATTTAATCGAACAGAACTAATTTCTATTTTTATATTTTACTCCCCCGAAAGATTAAGGTACCTTCTTGAATAGAAATAAAAATTAAATAAACTTTACTTCGTTCATAGCAGATTGATTTGTTAATCAAAATATGAGTCTGACACTTACATTTCGATCGAACTAAACATCAACCTCAAGGAAACCATTTAAAATATAAAAATAAATTAAAAAATCGTTAAATAAAAGATGAAATTATGCGATATTCAGTATTTCAGAGGAGGCTGAGAACAACTTGCGTTAAATTTCCCAAAGTTGCAGCAAATTAATCGTAACATTAGATTGTTAATTGATTGAAAATATATATATATATTTATAATCAGTGTAGCCAGGTAAATATTGTCTAATGTCCCCAAATTAAAAAGTGTTGTCCCCAAAAATCCCCATTTTAAAACTGGAAATCCCCAATTTTGTCCCCAATAAATATATGTATATTAAGCATCATAAAAAACAATTTTTTTATTAATTTTATTGTATACATATATTTAAGTTAATGCATTCGTATGTGCTAAATGGAACTCTTGAATCCATAGAATATTTTAAAATTCCATACACGGAATCAAATTTATTTTTTTTCTATGCTTTCGAGTTGTAAATTTATAAATAACTCAAAATTTTCCGTACTCTCAGTGAATATTTAAGCATTTATTTTGCTAGTACAGTTAAATAATTTAAAAAACATCAATTTTTTACTTTCCTTATCGCCAATTAGTACATCCATTTTGGCAATATCGAATTCAATAAATTCTGGTTTTTGAAAAATTTTGAAAAAATTGTTATAAAAACCAACATGCTCAATACCATCGCCTTGAAATAATCGAAATATGGAGAAGAAAAACGCCAAGATACATAAACATAAGTACATATATGTATGTAAATATATGTATGAAAGAAAATGGTAAAATAAAGCAAAATTGATAATAGGTATACTGAAAATGAAAAATCCCCAAATCCCTCCCCACGATAATCTGTCAACAAAAACCAGCTAAAATCCCCACACCTGGCTACACTATTTTTATAAAAAAGTGTTGTATTTAAAAAAAAAATTAATAAATTTTGTGTGAACATTTTTTGACGTTTCGTTTTTCAAATATTAAAAATTTTGACGATATTATTTATAAAATATGAGAATTTTTCTAGAAAAAGAGGTTGGCAACCCTGGTTTAATACAAACTCCTTAATAAAAGGTTTTCCAAAATAACTGAAAAATTTTCAAACTCATTTGCTTATACACAAACTCTCAAACAATAACTGAGAATTACTAAAGCAAAGCAAAAAAAAAATTTAAAAAAACATTTAAAAGGTTCTCCAATAAGAGTGATATGATTTCTTAAAGAAAACACAGTTATTGTTAGGGAAATTCAAACTTTTTCCACTAAATCAAGTCGTATGTCATGAATGGCACGTTCAATATTGACTTGTAAAACTTGAAGAGAGTCCGGTTTATTTCGAAAGACCAATGACTTCAAATAACGCCACAAGAAATATTCTAATGGGGTCAAATCACAACTTCTTGGAGGCCATTCACTATCACAATTTCTTGTTATAATCGAATCTCCAAACTTTTCTCGCAATAATTCAATTGTTGCATTTGCTGTGTGGCGTTTACGGTGGCCCAATGGCTTCAGTTCTTGAGTGAGAACAATTTTATACGGATGCAATCCCAAATCCTTTCTAAAAATCCACCAGGTTGTGGTTTGAGACAGTCCCACTTGTTGAGAACGTCTTGGAATCGACAAATTGCGGTCTTCAGCAACACTTGCCTGAAGGGCAGCAATATTTGCATTATTTCGAACGGTTGTTTTTCTTATTGGCACTTGAACATTATTTAAAGAAAATTTAAGCTCAAAAGTGTCAACAATTCGACGAATAGCGAGTACACCTGGACGGTTATTACGACCATAAAATCGCAAAAGCGCACGAAAAGTTGCAATTGGAGAACGATTATTTTGATAAAAAAAACTGGATAATTTGTAAACGTTGTTCTTGCGTTTATCTCTCCATGATGTAATTGTAAAAACTACTGAATACAATGAAAAACAAATGACAGAATGGCCGAAACGTCACTTAAAAATCATAGCATCCCTATTGGAAAACCTTTTACAAACAACATTAAAATCAGTTGTGTTTTCTTTAGTAATTCTTGTTTGTTGCTTGCAGTTTATGTATAATGCGTCCCATACGCGTTTCAATTCAATTGTCAATTGAGTCTTTCAATTGAATTGATTCTTGGCCACACACTTCATAAACTGAATTGAAAGATTTTCATTTAACTGTCAATTTGCTCTAGC
The DNA here is from genome assembly GCA_947311025.1 of Lypha dubia. NCBI lineage: Eukaryota > Metazoa > Arthropoda > Insecta > Diptera > Tachinidae > Lypha > Lypha dubia. The sequence continues at coordinate 58,615,924 of OX371264.1, forward strand.
ATTTTTATCCAGCCTTATGTCAAAAATTTCTCCATTTGTATGTATTTGTTGCCCTAATAATACCACCTGTATTATGCTATACACATAAATTTTGACAGCTTATCAAGAGTCTCGAGCACACACAGTACAATCGAATTGAAAGACTTGCTAGCCAACTTGAAAAATCAAAATCTTTTGATTTTTCGTCAACCAACTCGACAACTGCCAAACTAATCAATTGACATGACCATAGACGCTTTAATTTGAACAACAACCGACTCAGTTGACAATTGGATTGAAACGTGTATGGGGTGCTTAAGGAAATGAGTGAGTAAGCACCTTAAGATGCAATCAGTAAAAAACTAGAAAGTCAAATAATTCGAATAATAAAAAGCCCGATTACAGAAGACGATTAGCAATTTCATTCGTCTATGTCTGTTGAAAACAAAAACTATTTTTTATACGAGTATATCGGCTTCTGTTAACGGGAAGAATTTGATTTCTATATAAATTTTCTAGTACTGCCATTAATTTTGTTTTGAAGTTGCATTTTGAGTATTATCACCACATTAAGTTGTTCTTTAAATAACGTGATTTCAAGTAACACCAAACGTGTGATAGTATTCTTTGTTTTAATTTTACAATTTATTTCAGAAAATCATTTAAAGATGAACCTGTTGAAAAGTGTTGTTTGACGGGGCTTAGCAGCTTGTCACAATAGAAATCACAAATTCAAATAAAATTTTTCGAACAGAAAAGTAGTTCTCGATATTTCAGTTTAAAATGCTAAAATGTGGGTTTTCATGTGGGTTCAATTATAATAAGAACAAGCGAAATAACGGAAATACTCCACACTCAAGTCGGTGCAAAATTGTATACTAATTGAAGTGTTCGTTTTGAAGAAGCTGATTGATTCTAAAATAGCTTGACGTTGCCTCACTGTGCGATGCTGCTGACTTTACATAATACAATATTCAATGGGTCATTTAAGCATACTTTTAGACTCTAATTAAATCATAAATTCATCAAATCATAAATTCTTGTATAATTTCGATTATTAGCGTATGCCTTCAATTAGCTTTGAATTACTGCCACATTAAAAAAAAAAACTTTGCATTTTTGCATTACATATTTTAAAATATTCTATTTATTCATTTTAGTATCAATAAAAATTTTCTTTTATTAAAATATTAGAAACAAACATCACTCCATTTTAACTAAAATTTTACCACATGACCCATGAAGAAGGTGGTATTTGAATCGCGTATTACAAACAAAAATGGATGATCGGCTATAAAATATTTCAAATCTGTCGGTATTGATAATGCCACATACTTTGCCACTGAAATTAAATTTTATTTATAACAATAACAATAATGTCTTTTTATGGTTTTTTTTTATACAAACCTGATGTAGCAGCAGCTTCTGTGCCCACCTCATTAACATCAATAAAACTCTTGTGTTTAAACTGATCTATTTTTAAAGGCTTTTGTCGGTTTTTGAAAAGATTGATTTTGGCATCGTTATTAAATAAAGCATAAAGTCCCAGCTGAAATGATAATTTTTTTTTTTTTATTAAATAGATTTTTTTTAAGAATTTTTGCAAGAACTATTGATGGTTTTTCACACGATTTTTTTTTTCTTTAATTATGATGACCAGCACTCAGGGGATGACTCCTACGTATGCAGTGCACAGTGCCGGAACTCAGGGAGAGGGATAGGGTAGAAAAATAGATGTTGAAAATTTAGAAGACTTAACTCTTTCACAACTCTGCTTTGCGCGTTATATTAATTTTTTTTTTTTAAGGCAGTGTTGCGCCTTAAGTAGACGCATTAACATTGTTAAGCTGTATTAGCAGACATTTTATTAATTTTTTACTTCGCCGACGGTTCTTCTAACCGGCGAAAAAGTGCGCTTTGATGTATCAATTGCGGCCGTAACAGTTTAGTAACCAGTTTTATGTGCCTTCATATGTAAATTAGAGAATTTTTCTTTTATTATGTCGATGACTTGCCCTGACCAGAGATTGAACCCCGTTCCAAAATCGTAGTTTAGTTTGTAGTGAACGCGCTTACCACTTCAGCCAACACAACCTTCGCAGGTTGGCACTCTAAGAAACAACTCTATATTTTATTATGAAAAAAACTATGAAAATTAATCCTTAATTTTGGCTTTTATTAATAAATAAAACAATTTAGTTTGTTATAAAGTTCAAAATTGCTCCGCCATTTAAAAGTTGTTAATATTTCACATCATTATCATACGTTGATGTGAATATCATTATCCTTGTGCGCTCATAACATGTACGCGCTTAGTAAATTTAGAAAAAAAAAATGGTTTTTCTATCGAAATGAAGAGGCCATTTTATCTCGAAATCTAAGTGGTTGTCTTAGGTGAAGCCATTCTTAAGTTATGAGGGAACAGATGAAAAGTCGATTTTTGAAAATCAGGGTAAAATCAGTAACTCCCCATTTTTTATGATACTATGACTAAGAGCGCGGGATAAATTCACGTATAAAAAAACATATAATTGTGCTTTGCAATAAAAAAATTATTTAATAAAATAAATGAAAAGTGGTTACATTGCTTAATTTTTGGAAGCATATTTGAGCTTTTTTTTGCTTATTCTTTAGCATATTTTGCGTTTTTTTTTTTAATTTTTTTTTTTTTTTTTTCTTTAATTTTGTGCATATTTAAACTTGCCCTGGTCATAACCTAATGAATTCTTTTGCTGCTACTAAATGCCTAAATTGTATATTATTCGGTTTGCATAAGCAAATTTATTCAAATAAATTCTTACTCACTATTTGTGCCACCACTGTGGCCGTGATGTCTAAGGCGATGTGTTTCGAACATGTGAGTTCCATGATCAATACTCATAATGGACAGAAATAAATTTTAAATTTAAATGAGTATCCACAATTGAATTGTGTTTCAGGATAAAAATGAGCGTAAATAATCCCGATTAGCTTCCATTTCAAAATCCATTTCAAATTTTATCTTCTGTTACAACTATTGGGTTAATGAACATAACTAAAAATTCAGTGGTACTAGAGAACAAACGTTGTTTTCGGTAGAAGCCACTAAACCGCTTCAGTATAATTGGAATATGTAATCACGTTCAACAGAACTTCTTAACAAGTAGTGAAAGCATTTGCACATGAATACTTACGAGGTTTACTGGCTTCAAAATCTAATTTATTTGTGTTGGGTGAGGTAATCTATACGCTACATTTTATTGGTTGTTACACTAGTGCTTGTACATAAAATCCCAATTAAGACATCAGAATTACCAAAGCACTTGCAAAAATAGTTAAAAAAAACCTTCTACAAACAACCCAACTACAAAAATTTTATTATTTAAGATAAGTTTTTTCTATGCAATATTAGTAGACAAAACTATATAGTTATAAATAAAACAACAATGAATGGTTTACATCAAAAAAAAAAAATGAAAAGGAAAGTACCGTAAAATGGAAGGGAATTTGATTTAATTTTAAATGAAAAGTTTCATCGCTATCGATTGAAAATATTTTTTAATATTTTAAAAAATTTTTTTTATCTTTTCAATCTTAACAGTTTTAAATCCACAATACAATCACTTACCTGTTGCAATGTCTCAACCATGTCAATCTCATATTCAATTTTAAATTTCGGCAATTTAATAGTTACTATCTTTCTCTTTAGTTGTTCAGACAATGACTCCAAATCATAATGTTTTAATTTTCTTTCTAAATCCGCCAAACCTTCCACTTCATTCGGTAAAATCAATAGCATTGATATATTTGATGTCTTATAAGGCATTTCGACTACAGATGCTTGTAGATCTTGTGGAAAATCACCATAACGAAAAACATCTTCATTGTACATCATATCCACCGGAACTTTTGTTTCTTTTGTTATAAAGAAATCTTGAGTTTCTGTATCGGTAGTGGTAAATTTCGTTAACCATTCACCTTTAAAGTATATGGAGTTTAATAATATTGCGTTGGCATCACCGGCAATGGCAGAGGGTGTGACAATATCTTTTATGAGATTGTGAGTTTTTTCACTAACCCATGAATTAATTATATTGGCAGCCTTTTTCGATGACAAAAAATCAATTTGTTCCATTTCACTGTCAAATGATTGTTTAGCGAAATTTCGCACACTATAATCAATGGGGCCAAAACGATAATCGTAGTACAACTTGTTGGCCATAATAAGTGTTGTAGGTGGCCTATTGAGTGTGGCTTTATACAAAATATTTTCAAAAATTTTAGCAACATGCGTACGATTATTGGATATGGCCAACAATTGAGTCAACTCTTCATACAACTTGCCATCGGACATGGTAGAAATGAACGATAAAATTGTTTGCAATGAAATGGGCGAGTAGACAAGATTTTCATGCTGGGCCTTGGAAGACATGATGTCAAAAAGTTTTAGATTAAAGGAATCCTTAGTTGGTATTTCCCATTTATTTGAAGATTCTGTAGTTACATCGAATGCGGGAGAATTTTTTGAGAAGTTGTTTTCATCTGGCCGCTTTACATTCTGCTGAAATTTCTGAAATTCAGTTACTTGATTTTGCGAGAGTAAATTGTTATCGGCCACAGTATTTATATTTTCAAATGAATTTATTCTGTTTGTATTGTACGTCACTGCTGGTGACTGAGGTAATTGTATGTTTGTGTTGTTAGTATTTGTACCGGTCAAGTGAGTATTGAAATTATGTTCGGAATATATGGTTTTTCCAGCTTCTCCACGAGTATTTGTTCTGTAAACATCTTGTTGGGCACTTAATGACTGCATGCATAATGCCCCGACGACATCTTTAATTATAAATATTTTTTTTTTTTTTATAAAATAAGAGCAATATATATTTTTAATGCATTTAAATCTTACAAACTGTCCACATTTTTCTTGAACTGGTGTCTGAAAGTGTTCGTAAAAACGAACTAAAAAATAAAATTATTTACTGTTGTGTTATTTCGTTTTAAAACTTGATTATCTTCGAAGCTTGAAATTAAAACTGACTTTAGTTGTTTGAATATTTTTCATTTTATACTTCAAGTGATGATATTTGCTTAGTTCTCTTTGCTGATTGTTAACCCCTTAAAAAGGGTACGCCAAAAATGTACCGAATATTATAAAAGGGGCGAAACAAGGCGATAAGAACCACCTGAGTTGGCGATATCTGTTATGAATTGGCCTTGAAACCCAGCTACATACGAGTATACATAACAAGAATAATAAAAGAGCTCTCATATGACAGACAACTACTGTTTACACCTTATAAAGCTTAAATTCCTGAAAAGCGTTGAATTTTTATTTTGTACATTTTTAACAAAATCACAGTTGTATCACTGAGTACTTCTAAATTCTTACTAGATTTTATCGAAAATTTACTACAAAGTGAATGTCAATTCAAATGAAAAATTCAGTTAAAAACAATGGTATTTTTTAGGGTGCACGAAAGGGTTAAAATCCATTTTAAATAAGAGAAAATTCACATAAAAGCTTTGTTTTCTCTTGATTAACTTAAGTAAAATAATGCATTTGAATTTTTTAGTATTAAAATTAATAATATTATTAAAAAGCAAAAAAAATTGTGCAAAAAATTTAAATTTTTGGATCATCGTAGAGGGGCAAAGAATGTTCGTGAACCGGAGTTTTGCAAATTTTACACCTGGTAATAATTTTTGGTCGAATAAAAGTTTTTTACATTGCAACCAATATTGAATCCGGATAGAAAATCTTGTAATATTAAAATATTATATAAAAAATGTGTTGAGTAGTTTTGTGTTTATTGCTACCGTAAGACTTTTGTGAAACATTTTAACGATCTATTAGTTCCTTGTATGGGTATTTTTGTACCTGCCGTGAACAAATTATAAAAACAACCTCCAAGCTAGGATAAAACTTGTCACAAAACTATTATCTTGACATTAAAGTTTAAAATCTTGTCATAAAACTTTGTATTAAGTCTTTGAGTCGCCAAAGTCAAGTTTCCCGAGAAACGTCAAGTCTTTATAAAAATCTTCAATAGTAATTGATTTTTAGTATTGTTTAATACGGCATTTTAAGGAATATTTTCTTTAAAAAGTCACATTAACATTTTATTCCATGCAAAACTGATTCTTTTTTGGAAAATAGTGCTGTGGTTATTTACAAAATAGAAAGTTGTCGTTACTATTTTTTTTTTGTCATGATGATAATAAAAACAAACAAAAAAATATAAGTAAAATATAATTTGGAATACATACATTCATATATCCAAATACAAATGAAGATGTTACACATATTTATACATACATATTAGGTACAAAAAATTGCGGAAGTTGAAGAAATTCGTGCAAAATAATAATTTTTGCTTTTTAGTGAGCCGTGATTTTTTAGAATCGTATAAAATACAAATAAGAACTGTGCCGAATCTTATAAACCCTTCACCAATGCATAAACAAATATGTGATTCACTGAATATAATACAGGCTTTCCTTAGAAAAAATAAGTTTAAACTGCATACTTGAACACACTTTCATATTTTCTTCAGTGCCATATTCTTATGTACAAAAAATACAGACTTACTTTAAAAACTTGGTTCACATTTTGATCTGATTAAATTATTTCGCAACATTTTACGATATCTATATTATTAATGATTAGATACCTATGGAGCCTTATGAAGGTATCAAAACTGAAATAATATTTCTTAAAATGTCTTTAATTTTCGTATATTATTCTACAATATATGCTTTATTGTGTAATCCTTAGGACGGACTGTGTTTGAAAGAAAAGAAACAATAAAACTAATTTAATTTTCTTCGTATACAATAATTGTATCTTCATACAAATGCGATCAGTAAGACGAGAGAAAAAAAAGCGTTAAAGTGGCAGCTGTGGAAAGGGTTAAATGTTAATTACATGTTTACGAAGTGTTTTTGGTTGCTTTACTTGCTCCTTATAGTTAAAAGAAAAAAAAAATGAATTGTCTTAAATAGAATGGGCGGACAGTATTTGTGTCAGTCAGTAATTTATTTTTATTGTTTAATAAACATTGGTATCGAAAAAAACTTGTTAACAATTCTTGCAGTCGACTTAGATTGGAGTTAATTACAAAAAATTAGCATGACTTGATTGAATTTCGTTAGAAATGCTAATAAAAGATGTAATTATCATTTAGACAAATTAATTTTGGTAATTTCCTTTGATTCATCCCATTAACAATGAAAGAGAAAAATAAACATTAAAATTTATAAGGTCCGTTAAATGAGTAGATAATTTAGAACGTCGGCTTACAAGATCCCAACTATAATAATATATTTGCTGTAATATTTAAATAACAATTAATCTTTTAGATCAATTAAAATCTTGTTTATTTAAATGAAAGGTGTTTAAAAATAAAACACATGAAGTCATACACAAATACTTATTATAATAAAGTTATAGAGAGAGAGAGAGAGAGAGAGCGAGATAGAAAAAGAATGAGAGAACAGAGGGAGCTCATTTCGAAACACTAAAGTCTGTAGGGCTTTGTATGCATGTACGTATTTATTCTGACAAACCTGTCAACATGTTGCCATGAACATTTATGCATGAAGTGTATCTGTAGAGATATTTGCGCGAAAAATCCACTTGCTTCTTTCTGCAAGTGAACGATAGACAAGCGACATGACACCACCAAGATTCAGTCGTCCTCACTTCCAGTCAAGAATGTTTAACAGTGCTGTTTTTTTTTACTTCTTTCGTGCATTTAACACAACGTAACCGATATTTACGCATAATTAACGTAACAACAGTTTAGTTAAAATGCATTTATTTAAATTGTATCTATACGTTGTTGTTGTTGTTGTTTTTTGGTTGCTTGCAGCCTGTGGATGTTTAAACAGCAGCAACTTTGTTTGCACTTGAACATTCTCTTACGCTGACTTTGCAGATAAATATTGTTGTTGTGTTAGAGGTGCGCAGGCGCATTTATTTGTTGCACTGAAATGAATAAATTTAAGTTTAATGCACATATTTTAGCACAAACATAACACTCACTTGTTTTTATTTAAATATATTTATGAGAAGAGAACATTAACTCATTCGTGAAAATTACTATAAAATGTTATAAACAGTGAGGATCATAACATGTTGTAATTAAAATTCAATAACCCAAATAAAAAAAAAAACTGTATAAGAATTCATTTCTAATCAATTAAAAATTACAATTCGATGGCAGGAATGTCGGAATATAAAAAAGATAAGTGAGCCAAGCCACTTCATGTTAATTCGAAAAATCAATATTAAGAAATATTTCTCCCTGCTGTGAATGATTTTATTAAGTACCACAAACATTTACTATAAACAAACACAAACGTACTAATATTCGGTATACATTCTTTTGTTAGTTTGGTAAATTTCGGTATTTTTTCTTTTTTTTTAATAATTTATTAAGAAAACTTAGTGATACATAACTAACATATACTAAGTTTATAAGCGCCGCTTATTGAAAAAATTGCCATATACCATTTTAATTGTGACTTGTTATTTACTTACAAAATTAAGTCACTTTTAAGATATAAAATGTAGCCACTGATTTTAGATGCCATACAATGACTTACAATTTTACCCCCAATGAGTTCACTATTTACGAATAACTTTATTCGCATGTAAGCGTCACGTATAAACGTAGTAATATTCTTTGATTTCTTGAATGAGTTAAACAACTTTGATCCATTAATAAATAATTTATTTGTGTCGGCATTGAAATTTTTTCAATCGGCGTTAAATCCAAATTGAAAAACAACCAATACGTACATACAAATCAACCTCCTACCGTGATAATTGCTGAATATGTATTTATTTGTTGAAAAATAAATTAAAGATGTTAATCAATTTAAAATAAAACTTTTACGAAGGTTTTAGTTCATAGCAGTTTATTATTATAATAAAGTGAAAGTTCTTATGAAGCTTAATTTATTTTTAAAATATTCTTTGCAACGCATATTCTAGTTTCTATATAGAAGATTTTTGTATATAATCAGGCTGTTTGGTTGCTGACCAACTTTTATAGATGATTTTAAAATACCTCTTCAGTATTCAACTGGCAGTGATTGTTACTGATCTATACTAATATTTTTATCACAGCTACCGACCTGCTTCGTCGGTAATATCAGCAGTAAGTTGAACAGAGTAAAAAAATTAATATATAAACTACAACAACAGTTTCTGTCTACTCTACACCATCCTTTTCCAAAGAAATTAACACATTAATATCACAAGTTATTTCACTTCAAAACAAGTTTCACTAGCTTACGGAGTTTTTTTTTTAATGGGCCTTTCAATAGCTTTACAAAAGCATAAGAGCAGACAGTGCCCCCAAAAGGATAAAACAGCAATGATCGTTATATTCAAACATAAACGATATCAATTTTATGAACGACTTGAAATTAAAACTCGCGCTAAAATGTCATCATACGTCAAAACTGGAATTCTGGAAGATTTTTTTATATTAAATTTTAACGCAGTTTTGTTTTACAGTTGAGGTAAGCATCTGGCTGTTCAGGATCTTTATATACGAAACTTATCTCAATATAAACTTAAATCTCTGGATGCATTTCTCCTTTTTGGGTGTTGGGTATCAAGGTGTTGGTCATGCAGTCTGCTCATTTTGGCTACAATAAATTTTGGGCGATGCCTTATTTGCTTTAGTCTGTGATTTAGTGATAAACTTAAATACAAACACAAGAATATTTCGGAAAATCGACTTACAATTTGTAATGCGTACAATAATGATACGATACGGGTGGTGTTGGCTGAAGTGGTTAGCGCGTTGACTACTAACGAAATTATGAATTAGGTCCTGGGTAGGATCCCTGGTCACGGCAACTTATCAACATCATGAATTTTTCTAGTGTGCATTAGTGTCGCCCGGAGACTACGTTTTGACATCTTGGTGATATCCACTTGGCGCTGTGCCTTCTAGGGAAAAGGGTAGTTGGCTTTTCCAGACATTAGCTTCTGTAAATTATTCATCAAACTCAATAGAAAGTTAATCCCTAGGGGTTATCTTTTGAGGATTGATCAGTGTCCTAAACTGGTACGCCCCACGGGAGAGTATGTAAAGTGTTGTTTCTCATCTTGCGACGTGGTACTGCGAGATGCGTGTCTGTCCTCTTGGGGATCGGTATGCTATTGGCGGACTAAAAGAGTTCACCCTTCTAAATTTTTGATACCTGTCTTCTCTATACTATCCATTTCGATAAGTTATAAAAAAAGATCGGCAATCTACGTATGAAGAATGCACGAAGATTTCGAAGGCTCTTATATTGTATTAGCTACAATTTTCAATACAACGTATGGCTTTTTCTTTTCTGAGTATTATACTGCATTAATTCTGATTTCTGCGTATCTTTCTGTTATTTTCTGCAAAATATATGTTATTTTTATTTAAAGTGTAACGCGTTCTTTTCTCATGATGTTACCCTTAAAAAGGCAAAAAATATGTTACATGTTCAACATTCATTTTGATTAAATAGGCATGAGTGCAGCATTATTGTTATTGTTTCTTTACTTTATTGTTTTGTGCTAATATTTGTGTTCTTTTGTAAACGTAAAATATGCAACACTTTTTAAAAGTCAAGGAAACATTTAAAAATGTTGCCAAATCACGTGTAATACTTATAGAAGAAAACGCCATTAGCGTATATGTCAGAGCAAGAATCGACATAGTTAGCGGACGAAAGTTCAAATCTTGGTGTCTGTCCTATTCAATGTTTTCTACCGACCATCTGCGAATTATTATCGTGTGCATCACTGTTGCTGCACACAAACTCAACGTTATGGTACAATAAAAACATGTATACGCATTAGCAAATTTGCTCGTCAGCTGGTTTCAGTGTGTGTATTTGTTTGAAGGCTTGAGTGCTATATTTTGACATCCCTCATGAACTGTTGACGATCTAGGCTTTGAAAACATTGATATCACATGAACGTCAGTTCCTGACAAGTCACCAGTATAAAGCCGCAGTCAGCAGAATAAAAAGGCAAAGAAACGCAGAGTTGCATTAATGTGTGTACCTGTTATTATTGTACCATACTCAACATGTAGAGAAATAAACATGTTTCATCCTACACATACTGAAAATGAAAATTTTCTGACAGAACGTTAAAAAATCATTTCAAACAACTTCTTAAGACCCATATTAATTTAATAGGTCAATGGTTTAAGCATTGTGGTATAAGAAACTCTTAAAATTTTTGCCATAAATATCTAGTACGAGAATACCTTTTTTGGTCAAATATTTCAGATAAAGAAGAAGCTGTCTGCAGAGGTCTTTCCTGTAGCTTTAAATTTTGGAAGATTTAGATAAAATCTGTATCAACAATACTTCCTCTCTTCCGGAGTGCTGGCTTTACATATAAAAAAAGTTTGGCTTAAAATTAAACAACAAAAATGGCAGATGACTTTGAACTAACTCGCAGCAATTAATTAAATAAACCTTCAATTACTGACCTTATCTATCACATGAGCTCTTTGCAGTAAAAAATTTGATATCAAAATAATAAGTTAAAATTGTAAAACACATACTCTTTTAATTAAACTCAATAAAGCGTTGATTTTATATTAAAAAGTAAATTTCTTTAAATATATCATACTAAAATCCATTGAAATTTTTTTTTCCTAAAATTAATTAAAAGTGGAATTTTATAACCACTTTTAGCATAAATTTGCAATAAAAATTAAAACCAAAATGATATTTGTACAAAACGAATAATATTTCGTCATCGTATGCCACATAGATTTGAAAAATAGTATGAATAATTTTGTTCTTCACTATCCTCTTATGGGAACAAAGTTGTTTCCCGCTTTTGTAAAAATTCGTTAAACAAAAAGGCGTTGTAGACAGCAAAAATGCATTAAATTGCATGTTTTCGTCATTTCTATTCTTGTTGATTTTTCCACAAATAAATTTAGTTTTATATAAATTTTTTTTATTTTCTTATTCATTCTTTCGTGTTGTCTACGTTTTTATTTTACTTTGTTTCTTTATATTTTTTTACTTATGAATTTTTAATGAATGTCAATAATTGTTGCAATAAATCAAAAATTTTACATTTTTATATCACAATATTTACACTTGAGCTTAATGTTTAACGATTTATTTTAATTAAATGCATGTTAATATAAATATTTTTTTTTTTTTGGTAATTTTATTTATAATCGGACAGTTTGTATATACAAGTAGATAACATGAAAAAAACCTAAACATTTTTTATGAAAGTGTGTGCATAAATTCATATTCGTTTATTTTTTATTAAAAGTGTTAAGAAAATAAAGTCATTTATTCAAATACGAATGCAGTGAACACATTTAAATTTATATATACAAGTTGATTATCTGAAATAGTTTAATCAGGTATGCATGTGATGACAATTGATTTGAAAAATATTTTAAAATATGTGTGTGTTGGTATGTGAAAGTTGTTTTTTTTAGGGGTTCTCATCTTTGAACTATCCAAACTGTTTTATTTGATAACACACTTGCTTTGTGGTTGTAGTAATTCAACTAATTTTTATAAAGAAACTTTTGTTGAACGAATAATTTTACGTTTTGCTTTTCTTATCTTATCAACAAGATCGTGGAATCTAAACCACTTTCTTTGGTGGTATATTAAGAGATTTGTCTACGGCTATTAATTAAAGGTAAGTGAAAGCTTATAACACAATAGTGCAACCGCAGCGAAATATGTGTGTTAAAACTGGACACCCAGCCAGTCAAAATATGTTTGACTCTGCCGACACATCACCGAAACCATATCCCAACATAAGTCGCTTAAAAATTTATATAGTTTACTTTTTTTGCTCACTGTTAATATTATTCTAAAATTTAGGGAGTTTTTCAACAAGAACTTTGTGTTCTAAGACAAAAAAAAAAAAAAAATAGATGAAGATGATTTTTATTGTATAACGAAGAGAAAAGTTCGGCAATTATGAATGAAAAATGATACCTGGCAAATGTCCACCACGAGCACGCTGACAGATGTCGATTCTTTCATCAAAGTTTTTAATCACTTTTTCTTACGCAGAATTCGCCATGTGGTGGTTTTGGATAACCCCAATTGTTGAGAACGTCGAGGAATTAACAAATATGGATCTTATTCAACACTGTGGCTCATGGCTCCGATACTTTCAGTTGAACGACCCGGTCAAACACGTGTTGGTGTTTTCACATTTTGTATCGAGTCTGTCGATTCAAATTTAACGATCAAATTCTTAATTGCGGTCTAAGAAGGACGATTTTGCTGTCCGGAAATATCACGAATTTTACGAAATGTAACTTTAACAGAACCGCAATTTTCATAGAGGATTTTAATTATTTTAATGCAATTTTCGAGCGAAGTTGAATTCATTGTAACAATTGCCAATACACCTACTACGAATACGTCAAAGAACTAAATGTCAAAACTATCATGTTGTTGTGGTGCCACAATTGAAAAACAAAGTTCCTGTTGAAAAACCCTTTATATCCAAGTTGGTGGTTTTTAATCAGGGCCCAAATCGTTACATCCGGGAACGTACAACTCCTCACGTAATTTTCCATCCAATTATACAGTTATTTTAGTTTAGCAGCTCCCTTTGTTATACAGGCAAGTAAATAAGAGAGATAGAAAAAAAGAAAGAATTATGAAGGAGAAGGAAAGTGTCTATATACGCAGAATGGTTGTTGTCACAGCCGTAAGGAGGGAGGATGGTTAGTTATGAAACTAATCAGAGTTGATAAAGGAGTTGATTTGGACCCTTACCAGCCGTAAGGAGGGAGGATGGTTAGTTATGAAACTAATCAGAGTTGATGAAGGAGTTGATTTGGACCTCTACCAGCTCAGACAGGCTGACGAAGGACGATCAGCTTTTTGTTGGTTCTTTACTTTATTGAGGGAGTCATGGGACTTTAGTCCCATTAACTGTGCATGGTTGTCAAATTTGCAGCGACCCATGTATGATCAGGATCACTGCCACTCGGTCATTCAAGAGCATCTTCGCAAAAGTTAAAGGACTCCTAGTACCGATCAGGTGCAATAAGAACTTAAAAAAATGCTAATTTTAAAGTCAATACCATGTTATTTCTAGGTTTGACATGTACATGATGTATTTGAAAATTTAATTGTTTGTAAATTCTTTACACTACAGGATATATTTAAGCAATAAATTAAATCTCTAAAAATTATTTCTATGTGCTCAACTGCTTTTTGTTTATAGTCATACTCTTTTCAGTTTCCAGGAACGTGTATCTGATTTAAACTCATAATAACACGATTTAAGTTTCTCATCAGAAATCTAAAGGTAATAAAAAAACATCAAGCACATACTACACCCTTTCTGATCTAACTTTGAAGTTCATTAGCAGCAGCTCGAATAATGGAATTCTTGTTGTTGGTAATTTAATACAACTTCTAAAGGACATATTAACGGGTTAGTGCCCACACACAGTCATTTAATTCAATATTTGTATAATCCAACATATATTTTGTTTGTGCAGCAAAAAAGGAGAAACAAAAGCTACACATTTTCTAAATTTAAGTAAAAAGTTTCCGTCAAAATAGTTACAGAAATTTTCTTAATTTAATAAAAATTATATTAAATATTAGAAAAGTTTATGAAATAAAATTTCCTTAAATATTAGCAAAAATTAAATATTTCATGTCTTTAAAAATTTTTCGTAATTTTAATACAAAAAATCTTAGATTAAAGGAAACTTTTATTTAATTTGAGAGCCCTGTTTTTAAAAAACTAAGAATATTGTAAATAAGTTTAAGGACATCCTGTCATGTGAATGAAATTATTTTATACTAACTGGCCCCCCCACTATGTTGAACGAATTATTCTTTTGTACACATTACAGTAAGTAATTTCTTACTCCTGAATATTTTATAAAACTTAGAATAATGTGGAATTAAATTCTTAAAAATTTTCAATAACACAGAATTGCTGTAAAAAACGGCATTGGGCGTTTCCCTAAATTTAGTTCAGTATAAAAGGAAATATAAGCGTTCAACACAAGACAAAACTAGTGAACTCTAATACGTTTTCATATGTTTCCTATGTTTGATAATAATCACTGATAGCACATTTTTGGACATTTTTATGATAAATTGCTAAAAAAAAGTTCTTTAGTAAAGAAACCACTATTTTCATCAGTCATTCATTTTATATCTTAAGATGTCTAGCTTCCATTTCCAATGTAAAATTCTACAATCGGTTAAAAATTGAAAAAGATTCAAGTGAACCGGAGTGTATATTAAAATGGTTTAATTCAACACAAAAAAAAAATTTTCGCCAATTAACTCTTTACTTAAAAGTATAAAAAAATTTGATTAAATATTTAATTTATTTAATTAAATTTTTAATTGTAATAAATAATTTTAGTATAAAAATTTAATTGATACTATTAATTTGTTTACTGGTGCAAATTATTAGTATCAATTAAATTTTTATACTAAAATTATTTATTACAATTAAAAATTTAATTAAATAAATTAAATATTTAATCAAATGTTTTTATACTTTAAAGTAAAAAGTTAATTGGTGAAAAATTTTTTACTGTGAAGAAACTGTTTTGGAAATATAGAAATACGAGTATAAACCATATTTGGTTTTTTCATTGACAAATGGAAAAAGTTTTTAATTTAACTGTTTTTGAAAAAAATTTGAACAAAACTTTTTTTTTTGTCTAACAATCATTTTTCCATGCATTTTGCTTGATGTACAAATAAATATGTTGGAATTTTTTTCTAGCAAATACAAGTCGTCGTGCTTTGCAAATTCAAAAAGTCAAATGGCAATTGGTATTTGCCAATTGTCTATTACATTAGATATGCATATAAACAAACACACACGTCCAACCTCACACACGTATTCTATCGAACAAGTACACGATCATAGTCGTATTGGAAAATGTAATTTATCTCAATTATAATCCTAATACGATTTTAAGGCTTTCGTATGAACGAATTTACGGGTATTAACAACAGACTATAATAAATCGTTCATGTACTTTTTCGAAATTAAAGATAGAGATCTCTTCTCTACCATGAAAGTCATGATGCATTCAAATCTGACCGCACATGAAATAACAATTGGGCACGCGTGTAAGATTGAGATTGAGTTAAAAAATAACTGCCGTTCTCAAAGCAAAATTAAAAACAAAGAAATATTCAAGATAAAAAGTTAAAAAAAAAAATATTTAAGAAAATAAGTGTATTTCATTGCAAATCATATGAAGCGATTGCATGGCAATCTAAAATATACAAAAAAAAAGAAATGAAAACTTGACCGCAAACTAACAACAATTTTAGATGAAGAAAAAGAGAGAACATTTTAAGCCGATAGTTGTTGTAGAGTCTGCATTCTGCTTTTATAACGTAAGCAAACTAAGCTGTACAATGCCCTTCACCATGAATTGGTGACACTATTTAAATTACTATGTATGTGTGTGCATAACGATGCACAAACAGGAACTGACACTTATGTGCAATTATGTTCACCACTCACACACACACACACAAATCAGCAAACTACCATCTGATTTGCTTGTCTCTGTGGTTAGATAATTTATCATAATTTCTTCTTAAGCGGCATTTGCAAAAATCCAGGAAACTTGTTGACTTCATTAGGAAGCAATTACATAAGCCGACATAATTTATTCCTTGCTGCAGCTCTATTAATACTTTTTTGAATTGGTACTACCAGTATTACCATGAATCAACCATCCTTCCTTCGATTCAATTAATTAAAGAAATATCTTTTATAAAAGGTTTTCCAATAGGGATGATATGATTTTGAAGTGACGTTTCGGCCATTTGTAATATGACATGATCTTTTTTTTTTTTTCATTGTATTCAGTATCATGGAGAGATATACGCAAGAACAACATTTACAAATTATTCAGTTTTATTATCAAAATAATCGTTTTGGAGTAGTCCTACTCCATTGTGGAGTATTTCATACACGCATGTATGGAGTCGAGTCATTTTTTGTAGGGTCAGTCAATTCATTTGGGCTGCTTTTAATTTCATTTGGATCAACTTTCCGTCTATGTGCGATTTCCATGTTAAACGAAGTTCAAGATGAACGCCTAGATATTTGACTTCAGTGTGTTGCGGGTATAGTCTCGGCGTTGAATTTGGCGGGAATTTTTCCCTGCGCAATGAAAATGTGACGTGTACACATTTCTGCTCGTTTACTTTAATACATGATTGCTTTAGCCATTTTTCCAATTTGGATATATACCCTTGTAAGTTGCGGAAAGCTTCTACTGGATTTTCATGTACGATTAAAAGAGCTGTATCATCAGCAAATGATGATGATGTGGTGCACTTCCAAGCTCTTTGGCTTGCGATCTTGCTAAGCCCTACTCTTTGCCATGTTTCCCCTTTAGATGGTGCTCCCTGAAAGCCATCCTTATGTATGTATCTTATTTTCGAATAAAAAACGGTGAATTTATATGTTATTTTCGTTGTTTGTAGTGCATAAACTTGATTTGCAGATCCAGTTAAATAAATGTGTACATTTGTATGGCAAAAAACCATATTTCCTAAAATATTGCATGTAGGGGGGTCTTAGAGAACTGATCATTTACTTAAATTATGAAAATAATTTCGCTTTTGCACAATGAATAATTTGGTAGACTTTAGTTGAGATGATTTCGATTAGTTAAAAATAGCGCTCCTAAGGCAACTATATTTTCTATGGCAAAAGAATCAAGTTACAACAATGTTAAGTTGCATTGTTGTTATTGATGGTGGCAAACCCAAAACACATACGAGCGACGACCACAAGCAAATAAATATCACAGTTTATACAAAAATGTTTATTTGCTTTAGTTTCGCCATAAAAAAAAAAAGAAAAAAACAGAAACAGAAACCCATATTTCTTCAAGAAGTACAAGAAGTTTTCAAAATTGACCTCACCTGAATTGTAAAGCATGTAGTTAAAATAAATAGATATGAAAATAAAAGAGCTAAATTATAAAAAAAAAAACTCATAAATAATCTCGAATCGAAAATATGCTGTAAGTATTAATGGCGCCTTACGTAATGCATGTTGGCTAATAAAACAATATGTTCTTTCAAGTATGTATTTGTACAGTCGATGCGAATAAATGTACAGGCATTTGGGAATTTCCATTCAAATGGATGTAAAGCTTTCTCTCTATTATTATGCAAGAACATTTGTTGATTTTAGTATTATTATTGTTATTATTGTGGCATCGTCAGAATGTGTTTAAAACAAAATGATTGCTGCACGAAAATCAAATTTTCTAAAATGCCTGATTTTAAAGAACATTAAAATATTATGATATTCTTGTTTTTTTTTTTTTGTGTTCATGTTAAGTGATGATGATATTTATAGAATATGAATAAAAGTTCTTACAAAATAATGAAGAAAGAAAAAAACGATTTAAGATATACAAAAAAAAAATATTCTTTAAAATTTTAAAATGATAGTTTTTAAAAAATTTGATTTATTTGTTGTAAATTAGCAAATCTATATGCATTTCGGTGGTTGATAAATACTAGAGTTGTCAATTATTCGACTTTCAACTTTGTTGGAATATTTCAAATAATTGTTTTTGTTCGGTCGACCAAACGATTAAAGCTGAAAAATTATTCGATTAATCGATGAGAACAACGAATAAAAAATGATTTAAAAAATTTATTGACAAAAAAATAAACATTTCATACAAAAAACTTAAAAATAAAATAGTTAATATTTTTATTAACAAAAAAAATACATAAAACTATTAATTCATTAGTTAAATCAGTCAATTTGGGTTGTTCTTAAGAAATAATCTTTTACAAATAAAAGTTGAATCAATTTTTTAGCTTTGAAACAATTTTTAGTTGTGGTTTTTATTAAATTTAGTTTTGAAAAAACTCTTAGGTGATATTGTAAGAAGAGCCCAAAATAGTTTATCTAATTTTTCTGTTCTTTTTTTAGATTTTTTCCATATCGTCTAATATATCGCTGAAGTCTTTCTTATATTTTGAACTTTGAATTTTTAATACTTTTTATATAATTATTTAATTCGAATAAAAGATTGTTATTTTCATTACTAGTAACTTCTTCTATATCATTAGTTTCATCTGAATTATTGTGGTTACTTTCAACATAAAATAATCTGGAGTATAATTCATTTGGATATTCTTTAGTTTCACTTTTTGAAGAATATTTTAAAAAACTTCCATTGCTCGGAAAATTTCCAGAATTTAAAAAATATTATAAACGTATTTAAAAATTGTATACGTCTCTCATTTATTCCTATTTTAATACGTTTTCGTAAATATGTTGCAAAGGAATTATAAATTTTTTTGTTGTTGATCCAACAATTTTGTATACTTTAGGACACTTGTTACATGTGACATTGTTTTTTTTAATTTTTGCGCTTGGTAAAATACTTCCAAACCGAGCTCAATTTTTTGGCTTTAGTGTATTTCTAACTTATTCACCTGAGAGTGAAAAAACCCCATTCTTGAAAATTGTTTAACGTTTTATTTAAAACACGACTACTAGGTATGCGCAGTTCGACAACAACTACAAACACCCAAAATAGCATGTATTGGTTGATATAAAGAACTCGCTTTGTTTCAAATCATGCAAACAAATTTAACACATTTTTTACGTATGCAAAAATTTGTTCGATTAATTGACATTAATTAATTGATTTATTCGTTATTCGAAAATCAGCATTTTAAAATTATTCGAACAAGAGTTTCGTTCTGTTTGATCGATTAATCGAATTATTCTTAATCGGTTGACAACTCTACTAAATACCAACTCATCAGTAGATAAGTAGATAAGTTCCAAAACTCATTTACTCATACATAAACTCGTAAATAAAATTTGCGAATTACTAAAGCTTAAGCAAAATAGTTGTTCAAAAAACCTTACAAACATCACAACAAACAATTTTCTTCATTCAATATGAATGTGTTTACTTTTCTACAAACCTATATACAATTGGACAACCGTTGGTTGCCTATAAAAGTATTTATAAGGCAAAATGAAAAGCAAACCTCCCTTTTTACAAAAAATATGTTATTGTAAAAGGCTTTCCAATAAGAGTTGTGATTTCTTTAAAAAAAAACCACTTATTGTTGGGGAAATTCAAAAGTTTTTTATTTAATGTGAAGTACAATCGATTCACTTAAGTTCTTAATAAAACGTCATTGAAATGGCCTCCACGACTTCTTCTGGAGGAACGAATTCGATGAACCCAATTTTCGAGCACTTTTTCCACTAAATCAAGTCGTATGTCATGAATGGCACGTTCAATATTAACTTTCAAAGCTTGAAGAGAGTCTGGTTTATTTCGAAAGACCAATGACTTCGAATAACCCCACAAGAAATAGTAAAATGGTGTTAAATTACAACTTCTTCAATATCACAATTTCTTGAATTAATCGAATCTCCAAACTTTTCTCGCAATAATTTAATTGTTGCTTTTGCTGTGTGGCAAAATCAGCAAATCACGACGTTTACGGTGGTCCAATGGCTTCAGTTCTTGAGTGAGAACCATTTTATACGGATGCAAACCCAAATCCTTTCTAAAAATCCACCATCTTGTGGTTTGAGACAGTCCCACTTGTTGAGAACGTCTTGGAATCGACAAATTGCGGTCTTCAGCAACACTTGCCCGAACGGCAGCAATATTTGCATTACTTCGAGCGGTTCTTTGTCTTATTGGCACTTGAACGTTATGTAAAGAAAATGTAAGCTCAACATTTTCAACAATTCGACGAATAGCAAGCACACCTGCACGATTATTACGACCATAAAATGGCAAAAGTGCTTGAAAAGTTGCAATTTTTTTTTTAATTAGGACCAGCACTCAGTGGTTTACCCCTACGTATGCAAAGCATTGAGCCGGAACTATGAAAATAGGTTTTGGGAAGGAGGATAAAGGGAGTAGTATTTGTGGACATTCGATTTGAACCCTAACACACTGAAAGTGACAGGAAAGACCTCTGCGGGGTGGTTATTCCACATGCGAACAGTACGGCTAAGGTATGAATTCTCTCTGTAATGCGTCGTGCGGTTCAGTAACATATCGACCACAAAGGGATGTGCTCTTGAAGAAGAGCGTGTTGTACGTGAAAAGTGACGGGTTTCGGGAACAAGTTCCCTGATTTCATTAGAACACATTACATTGTAGTAGCGACAGAGCAATGAAACACACCCAACATTGCGTCGATGCTCCAGTGAGTCAATAGAGTTGGCTACCCTATGCCTCAATTGGAGAACAATTATTTTGAAAATAAAACTGAATAATTTGTAAACGTTGATCTTGCATTTATCTCTCGATGATGAAATTGTAAACACTTCTGAATACAATGAAAAACAAATGACAGATCATGACGTTTTACAAATGGCCGAAACGTCTCTTCAAAATCATATCATCCCTATTGGAAAACCTTATATATACGAAATTTGTACGAGTACATTTGTTTACAGTATAATATATAATACACGACTCAATAATATGCCTCAGTATCACTCCTGTAGTGTGTTTTATTCTAATCCCGATGATTCAAAAATCAAAACTAGGGCACCGCCATCTATTAATAAACGGAACCGATGTGTTATTTTTGCTGATTTTCTTTGTCAATCTTCTTACGACAAATCTTTCAACAACCATCCATGACGCAACGCTCTATTTCTTCTGGTGACTTCGGAAAACCGATTTCACGCACAGACAGACTGACAGACGGACAATTGTCATTCGCCTTCTCTATCTAATATGATCTAGAATATATAAACCTTATGGGTCTCATAATAATATTGTGTAAAAGCTACACAGAGAATGACAAACCTATAAAAACCCTTAACATTATTGGTAAAGGGTAGAAAAGAGGTAGAAAAAGGGTAGTTTTTGGCATATGCACCAATCAAAAAAAAAAAAAAAACAAAATGGGCTGATGCATTTTATTTCGGAAAGAATTAATTGTATTGAAAGGACAACTATAAGGGCAATTTTGTTGAAAATTGTTGAAAATAATCTTTTATTTTTCCTTTCAAATAAAAAGAACATGTTGTGTTTTTAAAATTTTTTTGCTTTTACATGACATCAATTATGTTAAATAAAATCAGTGTTTGTAGCAAAAACAAAATAAATAAAAAAAACACTTTACTTTTCGCACGATTTTGGTGTTAAGAAATAAAAAAAGGAACTAAATATTTAAGAACGGCTTCATTGTTCATTAAAGACACAATTTAATAGACACTAATTGGACTGCATCTTATTAGATGCAAGGAAGTTTTTGTAAGAAAACACTTAATTCGATATTTTTTAATATAAAATTACAGTTTGCTTTTCTTTTGGTTTTTGCCTCCAACATTTCTATTCTCTTTTGTTGTTTGTAGTCGCATATCTTTATTTTAAAGCCAAACAAACCTTTTAGAAAACCGGAATTCGCGTGTACGGCTGCCACATATAATACGTAGTGATGAATTGTGGAGATTATAATAATTATTTGCAATAAAAATAAACAAGAACTACAACAATTATGCAGTTGATTTATATCTTGCACTTGGAGTTACTCTCAGTTATTTACCATTCACTGACTGACTACATGTTATTAGCCAGTGTATACAAAAAAGTCTACTGCCACACTAAAGCTCATTAGTAGACTTGCCTAATCACGCTACACCTTGCTTACATTGATAGACCTTTATCGGTTTAATGCTCTGATATTTTCCAACCTTATAATTTGAGTATTTAACTTGAAAAATTTTTGCCGTTCTTTAATCCATAACAATCCCAAGCATCTTTTCCCTGAATCTCTAGAGTTGGAGGCCTCAAGATTCCCAAACCTAAATTTTACAAAAAGAAAAAATCGTCAAAGCAAAATATATCTGAAAATTAAAAGTTAAGACGAAATTAAAAAAAAGAGCCAAAAAAATTGCTCAACCAGAAGAATTAAATAAATACACACACACAAACTTAAACACTGTGTAGAATGCAAGCTTGGGTTATTCCTACTAACTAGTTTCCTTTTGAGAGGGCGTAGAGGAGCAGATCACTATCCTTGACTACAGATGACTAAAAAATTACACTTTTTTTTAAGTGTTCATCAAATTTTTATATGATTTTTCAGATGAAATGTTGTAAGATTTATGTTTTGGTCGCTCTGACAGATATTCTGTCATTTATTTGAAAAATTTGCAAGACCAATTTGCAATGAGTTTTGTCTTGCAAATTTTAAGTTAATTTACAGTACAGTTTAAATTATAAGTCTTATTTAGCAAAATATTTAATCACCAACGTACTTTAATTAGTTTAGTTTCTAAATAGATGTACGATACATACGAATGAGTAAATTTGATTTTTTTTATTCTGTATAATTTAAACTAAAAAAGAGCTCGTGCTATTAGACATTTACAATCGTGCAGTGGGAAAAGATTAAAATATGGATGGATGAATGTTGGTTGCATGGTTTAGATCTCTGTGAAATATAACCCGTTAGTACTCCTTGTACACATAAGATAAATAGTTTTTGTGTTTGACTTCAATGTTGTGTCGTTATCTTTAAAGAAAATGATGAAACTTTTTCTTAAATTTTGTTTTGGTTAAATAATGAAACACAGAAACATCGACAGGCTAACATTTTACTCAATGAAAAATGAGTTGAAATTTTCGTTGCCGTGATGATGATTTATTTAAATTGCATGTTGGGATGTTGCGTCGTCTATCTAGCAGGTAAATATTATAACCCCTCTCCAGAACACCCTTTTAATAATAAAAAGAAAACTTAAGCAATTGCGTTTGAATAAGAAAAATAAAATAAAATCAGAAAGAAATAAACTTAATCATGGTTTTAGCTTTAACACAATAAACAGTTTGTTGCTTGCTGTCTTTTTATACCCTTCACCAAAAATGGTAAGGGTATTTATAGGTTTGTCATTACGTGTGTAATTTCCACAATATTTATATGAGGTCCATATAGTATATATATACTGGATCCTTATAATTAAAAAATTTAACTGAGCCCTGTCCGTCTGTCCGTCTGTCCGTCTGTCCGTCTATCCGTCTGTCTGTACGTGAAATCCATTTTCTGAAGACACAAGAAGAGCTAGAGAATTGTTTCTTAAAGTAAAATGTAGGGATTTTTCTAAGGATGCTTCGTATTGAAAATCAGCAAAAATAAAAGTATCGATTCTGAAATGGATATATATACAAATAAATGAAGATATATATATATTCATTGCAGAAATAAATTTATAAATACACTAGGTGCCTCAGTAGTATTGAATACGGGGTCACGCGCATTGAATATGTGTCAGAGACAATAATTCAACACACGACCCATCGTGCTACTGAGGCTTGTTAGTTCTTTGTGTATATTACCTTAATAATAACTCAACGTATTTTTTCGTACAACCCCCTTTTTGTCACACATCTAAGCATGTGTGTATAAAAATACAAGGCATTTGCTTTTGAAAGATCACACACATTCAAATCGTTATTTGCTTTTACATACCAAGCAATATTCTACACACATAAAAATTTCAATTTTTTTTTCACCAAAGCACATTATAAACATAAACATGTATGTATGCACACAAACACTATACATACGTACCAGACAAGTAAACTCTGTGGAAAAAAATGTCGCACACTGATGATTACAAAAATATACTCTGATGTATTTATATGTATGTTAAAAATGCTTTTGTATTTATCTTTTAAAATGTTGTATATTTGTCAATTTGTTTTTCATTTTAAAAATTGAAATATATGTACATAGGCTTGTAACTATATTTGAAAATAATAAACAGGTTATTTTATACATATATATATATATACATATACATAATTGAAATGAGCCGTCGCTAAAAAGTATTTTGTCACCAGTAAAATAACTTTTCATTTATGAGGTGTTTTTTGAAATGTATGTACATACATACATAAGTACCTATGTAATTGGTCAATAACGAAGAATAAATAACTTACATAATTACTATTTGAAATAGCCCTACGTTAGAACAATGAATATTGTTTTAGCCTTCTCGAAATCGATAAACTGATACGTTCTGTTAGGCTGATTGGATAATCTAAGTAAGTACATATGTATGTAACTAATATGTATAAACGCTACATACATATGTATGTACATATGTATGTGTTTTTAAAAACCCCCTAGTAATTTGAATTTTCATCTAAGCAAGTAGGTATGTAGATATGTACTAAGCTTTAAGCTAACTCAAAATAGTGTTGACTTTTCAAATATCAAATTATTACCTACAGTTAAAATAATAGGTAATTATGTGTGTAACAAATAACAATATACATACATACATATGTAGGTACCTACATAGCAATTATATCAATATGTACATATAACAATATCAACTTTAAATCCGTGCTGAAATGAAAGTAACAAGCCAACATAAGGCAAACATATGTATGTACATATGTATGTAAAAATGTGCGTATAAATATAAAACAAAGTTACCCATCAAACCAAAAACTTCGATTTTGTAACGAATTTGAAAGTTTCGATTTGTAAAAATATGTCTTAACAATGTCGTTTAGACTATTCTTAATGTTTTCGTAATCATTTTTAATTGACTAAAGATCTGCACGTGATAAAACACTATTTATCTTGTAAATTTTATTAAATTTTTCATGTTAATTATATTTATCTATTGAACTAAAAATAATACAGTATTTTTCGGTTAATTGACCCTACGGTTAATTGGTTTCCACGCTTAATTGAACCACATGATCGGGCAAAAAAATATTGCATACGAAAACACATGTAAATTTCCTCGGATAATTGAACTCGGTTAATTGATTTTCCCGCTTAATTGGTTCAAAATTCATGTAATCAAAAATAAATTTCCTCTTACTTTTACCCGGTTAATTGCATTATTATTGAAAAATAATCTGGCATTTTTGCACATACATTATTGACATCATTTGTGAAAAAATTTGTGTTCAAGTTTATGTTTTTTTTGTAAAACCAATATATGAATTGTTTTTTATTTAGTTTATAAATTTAATTTTTTTGTAAAACTCATGTGCACACAAATAGTGCATTTAATAGTACATAGTATGTACCTACAATAATAAATACCTGCGATACACATATATGTACATTTTTTTCTGTTACATGCCTTTTTTTTGTTTAAGGTAAAAAAAAATTATTTTGAAAAACTTAAAGTGCACATATGCGATTTCTTTTAATTCATTAGTATGTAGTTCCAATTATGCGTGATTTCTGTAATTGAACAAATTGTTCAATTAAACGGGATTCTTGTAATTGAACGAATTGTTCAATTAAGCTGGTATCGGCTAATTGGTTCCCCGGTTAATTGAACAAAAAGTTGTGCAAATTTTGATGTGCAATTAACCGAAAAAGACTGTATTAACGAAGTTTACCTGATTTTGCAATACTTACTTAATAATTAAATTTTTTAAAAAAATGTTTCTCTTCACAAACTCAATTTAAAACTTGTAAACATCAAATAGGTATAACTTCAGACATAATACAGAAATGTCTTACGGTAGAAAAACAAAATAAATATTTTGTATTATTGCCCATGTGCCCAACCATACGTACAAATATATATTATATAATTATATATATGTATATATATATATGTATGTATGCCTGAATGTTTTCATAAAAAGGGCATACCCTGCATTTTTAAAAGTAGAATTTTAATCGAAATCGTTAAGTATTTCCCTAACGAAAATCCGACTAAATACTACAGTGGCCACAAGTAATGCAAGAGTTCGCCTTTGACTCTCTCACACATATACATGTAAAAAAAGTGTTTTTAAAGGTAAAATGAGCAGAAGTCAACTAAAACGTTGCATAAACAAAGAAAAAGAACAATTAATTGAATATTTTATAACTATTGAAAAAGAAATTTGATAAATAAACAAATATGTATCAAAAAAAAATTAAATTTCTGTAGTATTTTCATTTAGGAAATATCATTGTTGATCTAACTGGTACATTTTGACTAGAGAAATAGTTGGGAGTTGCTCACCAGTGATCTCATCGGTCTGATCGCGTCAAGTGATTACCGTCAATGTCATCCGTATGTTCAAATCGTCAGTCGAGTGCATTGCTAGTTGTTAGGCTGGTAGTTAGAGGAAATGACTGGTAGCTCGCGAAATAGCTAGACATTCGCTAGCTACGGCGACTGCAGGGTATTTAAAATACTTGCAAACAATAATATTTATACACACAGAAGCAGCATTACATATATATGTAAGTATTTGTGTTGAAAATGTTAATGTTTGTTGAATTTTAAAGTTCTAACTAAGCTTGATGTTGATCTAATAAATATATTTGAGCTATCCATGAATAAATAATAGAAGCTGTCGATGGATGTTGAAAAAATTTCCATTATCTTTATTTTATGTATGTACCTACGTACTAGTAATGTTACGAATACTCGTATTCGATTTTTCGACTATTTGCTTATTTTAATATATTTTTATTCGTATTCGACAAGTAAGTATTTTGTTACATACCAGAAATTAAACATTTTTCCTTTTTGGGATGTTTGTTTCATATAAATTAGATTATTTCTAAACAAAATATGTTTCAATCAGCAGGTTTTCTTTTAAGCAAATGCAAGCAAGTGCTTTGAGATTGATCAAAAATAATAAATATAAATAACAATTTTTATTTTCAATTAAGCGTTTTTTACATATAAACAGTGCGTTCTTATCCGAATTCGACTTTATACACATATATTTACCGTGTAGTACCTACACCATACCATAGCGTTTTAATTTACTTTAGCAAAAATAAAATTTCGGTTCTGAGTTTTGATTACATATATACAATTTTATAAACCTTTCAAAAATAAATTTAAAATAAATACTTTGTGCTCCAGTATTGAACTGAGGAGTCGCTCACTATACTTCTACCCACTAACCATTGTGCTACAGAGGCTTGTTAGTGTTGAATGTATATTAACTTAATTATAACTTTACGTATTTTTTTGTACAAACCCCTTTTTGTCACACATCTAAGCATGTGTGTATAAAAATACAAGGCATTTGCTTTTGAAAGATCCACACATTCAAATCGTTATTTGCTTTTAACATACCAAGCAGTGCTGCCACGACCAAAAAAATATTACAACCAAATATTTTGAAAAAGTTACCAAATGTGAAAAAATAACCAAATTTAAAATGCATATTTTATTAACAAAAAATATTTATATTTATTTAAAGTAGCATTACATACAGTTTATTTGCATTTTATACATAGTTAAATAATAATTGCAAAACAAGAAAACAAAAAAAAAAAAATCATACTAATAGTAAATGAAAAGGAGAAACTTAAATTGAAATCAGTTTTTGTTTATTTGAGCCCTTATTCGTAAAAATAGTTTTTTTTTATAAGAGTTAAACCTGCCAAATGTTTATACAAAATTCATTTGATTGAAAGTTTATAAATTAAAATTTTTTTTGAATAGGATCATTACAATAAACAATATTTGTACTGCACATTTATAAATAATAAGAAAGGAAAAAAAGAAATTGTTTTTACATATTAATAAATTTCTTATTAATAAGTGAAAAACATAACAAGAAACTTAAATTTAAACAAACTTTTTAAAGTGTTTATTTATTTAAAATAAACAATATTTGTACTTCAGGAAAAAAATGTAATTGTTTTACAAAATTTTTCTTTTAAATCAAAAAATTAATAGATTTACAATTCACAGTATTGAGATTAGAAATTATATACGAATTTTCAATTCATATCTTTGGCAGACCGTAAATAGTGGGCAACATTTTGATTTTTGCACAACTGTTTCGATTGGATAATATTGTTAATAGTTTTAAAATCAAGACTATTACGAAATTTGGTTTTGTTTAAATTAAGCTGTGAAAACATTCTTTCGGCTGCAGCAGAACTATGTGGCAATGATAATAAATTTTGTACGAAATAAAAAAGTTGTTCAAAAGTTTTTTCGTTCGTCCCATTTTTGTTTTGAAAGTTGTCAGGTCTAGTTAGATGTGAATCATTGAATATTTTTTGATAACACAGAGCAGATCATTTAGTAGTACGGAGAGGTGTTGACAGTGTTGGGACCCAATCGTACTATGAACAGGTAATTAAAAATTTTCAAAAATTGTTTTCAAAGCTTAACAAGTTATATATATGTATAGTTAAAAAATATTCAAACGAAAAAAACTAACCAAAATGAAAAAATATTCGCATCTCACATTGAAAAATAAAATTACCAATTTTGGTTAGAAATAACAAAAAACGGCAGCTCTGATACCAAGCACTATTCTACACACATAAAAAATTTCAATTTTTTTTCACCAAAGCACATTATAAACATAAATATGTATGTATGCACACACATCGTTTTTAGAACACTATACGTACCAGACAAGTAAACTCTGTGGAAAAAAATGTCGCACACTGATGATTACAAAAATATACTCTGATGTATTTATATGTATGTTAAAAATGCTTCTGTATTTATCTTTTAAAATGTTGTATATTTGTCAATTTGTTTTTCATTTTAAAAATTGAAATATATGTATGTACATAGGCTTGTAACTATGTATATTTGAAAATAATAAACAGGTTATTTTATACATACATATATATATATACATATACATAATTGAAATGAGCCGTCGCTAAAAAGTATTTTGTCACCAGTAAAATAACTTTCCCTTTTATGAGGTGTTTTTTGATATGTATGTACATACATAAGTACCTATGTAATAGGTCAATAATTACTATTTGAAATAGCCCTACGTTAGAACAATGAATATTGTTTTAGCCTTCTCGAAATCGATAAACTGATACGTTCTGTTAGGCTGATTGGATAATCTAAGTAAGTACATATGTATGTAACTAATATGTATAAACGCTACATACATATGTATGTACATATGTATGTGTTTTTAAAAACCCCCTAGTAATTTGAATTTTCATCTAAGCAAGTAGGTATGTAGATATGTACTAAGCTTTAAGCTAACTCAAAATAGTGTTGACTTTTCAAATATCAAATTATTACCTACAGTTAAAATAATAGGTAATTATGTGTGTAACAAATAACAATATACATACATACATATGTAGGTACCTACATAGCAATTATATCAATATGTACATATAACAATATCAACTTTAAATCCGTGCTGAAATGAAAGTAACAAGCCAACATAAGGCAAACATATGTATGTACATATGTATGTAAAAATGTGCGTATAAATATAAAACAAAGTTACCCATCAAACCAAAAACTTCGATTTTGTAACGAATTTGAAAGTTTCGATTTGTAAAAATATGTCTTAACAATGTCGTTTAGACTATTCTTAATGTTTTCGTAATCATTTTTAATTGACTAAAGATCTGCACGTGATAAAACACTATTTATCTTGTAAATTTTATTAAATTTTTCATGTTAATTATATTTATCTATTGAACTAAAAATAATACAGTATTTTTCGGTTAATTGACCCTACGGTTAATTGGTTTCCACGCTTAATTGAACCACATGATCGGGCAAAAAAATATTGCATACGAAAACACATGTAAATTTCCTCGGATAATTGAACTCGGTTAATTGATTTTCCCGCTTAATTGGTTCAAAATTCATGTAATCAAAAATAAATTTCCTCTTACTTTTACCCGGTTAATTGCATTATTATTGAAAAATAATCTGGCATTTTTGCACATACATTATTGACATCATTTGTGAAAAAATTTGTGTTCAAGTTTATGTTTTTTTTGTAAAACCAATATATGAATTGTTTTTTATTTAGTTTATAAATTTAATTTTTTTGTAAAACTCATGTGCACACAAATAGTGCATTTAATAGTACATAGTATGTACCTACAATAATAAATACCTGCGATACACATATATATGTACATTTTTTTCTGTTACATGCCTTTTTTTTGTTTAAGGTAAAAAAAAATTATTTTGAAAAACTTAAAGTGCACATATGCGATTTCTTTTAATTCATTAGTATGTAGTTCCAATTATGCGTGATTTCTGTAATTGAACAAATTGTTCAATTAAACGGGATTCTTGTAATTGAACGAATTGTTCAATTAAGCTGGTATCGGCTAATTGGTTCCCCGGTTAATTGAACAAAAAGTTGTGCAAATTTTGATGTGCAATTAACCGAAAAAGACTGTATTAACGAAGTTTACCTGATTTTGCAATACTTACTTAATAATTAAATTTTTTAAAAAAATGTTTCTCTTCACAAACTCAATTTAAAACTTGTAAACATCAAATAGGTATAACTTCAGACATAATACAGAAATGTCTTACGGTAGAAAAACAAAATAAATATTTTGTATTATTGCCCATGCGCCCAACCATACGTACAAATATATATTATATAATTATATATATGTATATATATATATGTATGTATGCCTGAATGTTTTCATAAAAAGGGCATACCCTGCATTTTTAAAAGTAGAATTTTAATCGAAATCGTTAAGTATTTCCCTAACGAAAATCCGACTAAATACTACAGTGGCCACAAGTAATGCAAGAGTTCGCCTTTGACTCTCTCACACATATACATGTAAAAAAAGTGTTTTTAAAGGTAAAATGAGCAGAAGTCAACTAAAACGTTGCATAAACAAAGAAAAAGAACAATTAATTGAATATTTTATAACTATTGAAAAAGAAATTTGATAAATAAACAAATATGTATCAAAAAAAAATTAAATTTCTGTAGTATTTTCATTTAGGAAATATCATTGTTGATCTAACTGGTACATTTTGACTAGAGAAATAGTTGGGAGTTGCTCACCAGTGATCTCATCGGTCTGATCGCGTCAAGTGATTACCGTCAATGTCATCCGTATGTTCAAATCGTCAGTCGAGTGCATTGCTAGTTGTTAGGCTGGTAGTTAGAGGAAATGACTGGTAGCTCGCGAAATAGCTAGACATTCGCTAGCTACGGCGACTGCAGGGTATTTAAAATACTTGCAAACAATAATATTTATACACACAGAAGCAGCATTACATATATATGTAAGTATTTGTGTTGAAAATGTTAATGTTTGTTGAATTTTAAAGTTCTAACTAAGCTTGATGTTGATCTAATAAATATATTTGAGCTATCCATGAATAAATAATAGAAGCTGTCGATGGATGTTGAAAAAATTTCCATTATCTTTATTTTATGTATGTACCTACGTACTAGTAATGTTACGAATACTCGTATTCGATTTTTCGACTATTTGCTTATTTTAATATATTTTTATTCGTATTCGACAAGTAAGTATTTTGTTACATACCAGAAATTAAACATTTTTCCTTTTTGGGATGTTTGTTTCATATAAATTAGATTATTTCTAAACAAAATATGTTTCAATCAGCAGGTTTTCTTTTAAGCAAATGCAAGCAAGTGCTTTGAGATTGATCAAAAATAATAAATATAAATAACAATTTTTATTTTCAATTAAGCGTTTTTTACATATAAACAGTGCGTTCTTATCCGAATTCGACTTTATACACATATATTTACCGTGTAGTACCTACACCATACCATAGCGTTTTAATTTACTTTAGCAAAAATAAAATTTCGGTTCTGAGTTTTGATTACATATATACAATTTTATAAACCTTTCAAAAATAAATTTAAAATAAATACTTTGTGCTCCAGTATTGAACTGAGGAGTCGCTCACTATACTTCTACCCACTAACCATTGTGCTACAGAGGCTTGTTAGTGTTGAATGTATATTAACTTAATTATAACTTTACGTATTTTTTTGTACAAACCCCTTTTTGTCACACATCTAAGCATGTGTGTATAAAAATACAAGGCATTTGCTTTTGAAAGATCCACACATTCAAATCGTTATTTGCTTTTAACATACCAAGCAGTGCTGCCACGACCAAAAAAATATTACAACCAAATATTTTGAAAAAGTTACCAAATGTGAAAAAATAACCAAATTTAAAATGCATATTTTATTAACAAAAAATATTTATATTTATTTAAAGTAGCATTACATACAGTTTATTTGCATTTTATACATAGTTAAATAATAATTGCAAAACAAGAAAACAAAAAAAAAAAAATCATACTAATAGTAAATGAAAAGGAGAAACTTAAATTGAAATCAGTTTTTGTTTATTTGAGCCCTTATTCGTAAAAATAGTTTTTTTTTATAAGAGTTAAACCTGCCAAATGTTTATACAAAATTCATTTGATTGAAAGTTTATAAATTAAAATTTTTTTTGAATAGGATCATTACAATAAACAATATTTGTACTGCACATTTATAAATAATAAGAAAGGAAAAAAAGAAATTGTTTTTACATATTAATAAATTTCTTATTAATAAGTGAAAAACATAACAAGAAACTTAAATTTAAACAAACTTTTTAAAGTGTTTATTTATTTAAAATAAACAATATTTGTACTTCAGGAAAAAAATGTAATTGTTTTACAAAATTTTTCTTTTAAATCAAAAAATTAATAGATTTACAATTCACAGTATTGAGATTAGAAATTATATACGAATTTTCAATTCATATCTTTGGCAGACCGTAAATAGTGGGCAACATTTTGATTTTTGCACAACTGTTTCGATTGGATAATATTGTTAATAGTTTTAAAATCAAGACTATTACGAAATTTGGTTTTGTTTAAATTAAGCTGTGAAAACATTCTTTCGGCTGCAGCAGAACTATGTGGCAATGATAATAAATTTTGTACGAAATAAAAAAGTTGTTCAAAAGTTTTTTCGTTCGTCCCATTTTTGTTTTGAAAGTTGTCAGGTCTAGTTAGATGTGAATCATTGAATATTTTTTGATAACACAGAGCAGATCATTTAGTAGTACGGAGAGGTGTTGACAGTGTTGGGACCCAATCGTACTATGAACAGGTAATTAAAAATTTTCAAAAATTGTTTTCAAAGCTTAACAAGTTATATATATGTATAGTTAAAAAATATTCAAACGAAAAAAACTAACCAAAATGAAAAAATATTCGCATCTCACATTGAAAAATAAAATTACCAATTTTGGTTAGAAATAACAAAAAACGGCAGCTCTGATACCAAGCACTATTCTACACACATAAAAAATTTCAATTTTTTTTCACCAAAGCACATTATAAACATAAATATGTATGTATGCACACACATCGTTTTTAGAACACTATACGTACCAGA
The DNA here is from genome assembly GCA_947311025.1 of Lypha dubia. Classification (NCBI taxonomy): domain Eukaryota; kingdom Metazoa; phylum Arthropoda; class Insecta; order Diptera; family Tachinidae; genus Lypha; species Lypha dubia. The sequence continues at coordinate 58,650,084 of OX371264.1, forward strand.
CAAGTAAACTCTGTGGAAAAAAATGTCGCACACTGATGATTACAAAAATATACTCTGATGTATTTATATGTATGTTAAAAATGCTTCTGTATTTATCTTTTAAAATGTTGTATATTTGTCAATTTGTTTTTCATTTTAAAAATTGAAATATATGTATGTACATAGGCTTGTAACTATGTATATTTGAAAATAATAAACAGGTTATTTTATACATATATATATATATATTTTTTTTTAAACTAATATACACAAAGAACTATCTAGCCTCAGTAGCACGATGGGTCGTGTGTTGGATTATTGTGAGCGATTCCTCAGTTCAATACTGGAGTATTTATTTATTTTAAATTTATTTCTGAAAGGGTTATAAAATTGTATATATGTATGTAATCAAAAATCAGAACCGAAATTTTATTTTTGCTAAAGTAAATTAAAACGCTATGGTATGATACAGGTGTAGGTACTACACGCTAAATATACATTTGTGTATATATATATATGTACATAGGTATATATGTATTTTTCGGTTAATTGCACATCAAAATTTGCACAACTTTTTGTTCAATTAACCGGGGAACCAATTAGCCGATACCCGCTTAATTGAACAAATCGTTCAATTACAAGAATCCGCATAATTGGAACTACTAATGAATTAAAAGAAATCGCATATGTGCACTTTAAGTTTTTCAAAATAATTTTTTTTTTACCTTAAACGAAAAAAATGCAAGTAACAGAAAAAATGTACATATATGTGTATACGCAGGTATTTATTATTGTAAGTAGGTACATATTTACTATTAAATGCACTATTTATGTGCACATTAGTTTTACAAAAAAATTAAATTTATAAACTAAAAAACAATTCATTTGCAATTAACCGGGTAAAAGTAAGAGGAAATTTATTTTTGATGACATGAATTTTGAACCAATTAAGCGGGAAAATCAATTAACCGGGTTCAATTATCCGAGGAAATTTACATGTGTTTTCGTATGCAATATTTTTTTGCCCGATTATGTGGTTCAATTAAGCGTGGAAACCAATTAACCGTAGGGTCAATTAACCGAAAAATACTGTATACATAATTGAAATGAGCCGTCGCTAAAAAGTATTTTGTCACCAGTAAAATAACTTTCCCTTCTATGAGGTGTTTTTTGATATGTACATACATACATAAGTACCTATGTAATAGGTCAATAACGAAGAATAAATAACTTACATAATTACTATTTGAACTAGCCCTACGTTAGAACAATGAATATTGTTTTAGCCTTCTCGAAATCGATAAACTGATACGTTCTGTTAGGCTGATTGGATAATATAAGTACATATATACATATGTACCTAATATGTATAATAGCTACATATTTCTACATATTTCATTTAAAAATATTTCTCGAATAATTTGCACAGAGTAGGTACATTTTCCAAAAAAAAAAAAAAAGTCATAAAAAAGTAGTACATAAAATGTACAAAAACATATTAATTTATATATATATGTATGTACATATATGTGTGTATGTTAAAAATGCATTTGTATTTAGAAGTAAAAAATATGTGATTTGTTTTTCATTTTAGATTCCTTTTAAGCTCAGTGAGAAAAAAAGTAATGATAAAACATGCACACATACTGCTTACAGTATTATCAAAGGATATTAACAAAGGATATACAGGCTTATTATATTCTGCGAATCACATATATGTATATGCATTGGTGAAGGGTATATAAGATTCGGCACAGCCGAATATAGCACTCTTACTTGTTTTTTTTTTTACTTTAATGCTGAACAGAAATGATGTTTCTTGTCTATTGTTGCCACACAGCCAGCTTAATTCAAAGTTAATATCAACCATGTCATGAGACGACATTGAACCTGACTTGTGTACGACTTTTACACAATTTCATAATGCAGTCATACGTTTGTTGTGCATGATCACGAGTATGATGGCATTTTTGTTTTCATGCATGCAGCCAGCCAATCAACCATCAGCCAACCTATACCCGTATTATGGGATGCATGTGCGCAAGTTAAATTATATTTTTAATTTTAATATAATTTGATAGATTTTACTTGAAGTGCAATTTAATCTTTAAATAAGTTGAACTTGAAGTTTGATGAAGGCCTTGGAAGATTATTTTTAGCCAATGTTATAGTAAGTGCTCATAACGGAGGTCCTCTTATTTGTTAAGGATGGTCTTGCTTTTATAGGGACAAAGGATAACATTGATATTAACTGACATTAATGATGTTTGTGTTTTTTTTGAAAGGTCTCAGAATAAGAAATGAATTATTAAGAAATTAAAGGCGTTTGAAAAATTATTTAAAAGATGATGTTTGAAGAAATCTGATGTCTTCGGAGAATCGGGGTTTTCAACAAGAACTTTGTTTTCGATAACAAAATAAAACTAAAAATTTAGATGAAGATGATTAAAATTTTTATTGTATAACGAAGAGAAAATTTCGGCAATTATGAATGAAAAATGATATCTGGCAAATGTCTACCACGAGAACGCTGACGATTCTTTCATCAAAGTTTTTAATCACTTTTTTGGCAAAATGGCGGGTCTATTTCGTTAATCACATCACGGATTTTGAGTTTTAAGGGTGCAATCGATTCGATAGGCTCTGTCCTTAAAAGAAGATACATAGATTGTCTCGATTGTTTCGTTCAAAGAATACTCGTTTCATTCAATTCAATTTCATTTCAATTAATCTTTTAATTAAAATAACTACATACTTTGTAATTGTTAAGTATGTACATACATATATAAATTATTTTTATTTTTATTTATTACTATCGATTTAATTTTACAAATTTCGGTAAATTTTTAATAAAAACTAGCGAGTGTTTCAATATTATTTAATAAACTACTTTAAACGATAAAAAAATAAACAACAATAAGATTAATACTCATTTTCTATCCCGATTTTCCACCCGGTCTGATTTCCTGAGTCGTCCTGACACGCTGACCATATTTATAAAAAAAAAGTTTAAAATTTTGTGTATACAATACACTTTGAGAAAAATATCTCATGCGGTATTTTTAAAAATTATATTTATTAAGCTATTGCATAGCTTCTATCGCGGGCTTTGAGGTGACCGAATCCAGAAATTTTGAAACGTTTGTTTCTTAAGTCTTTTGTTTGAAACGAAAAAACCTAACTCTAAGTGTTGCCGCCTTGGAAATTTTCCGGGATTTCTGGGATTTTGAGGGGATTTTCTTCCAAGTTTTTGGCATTTCCCGTACATAGGATACTAAGGTAAGACACTTTTTACCTCGGGGGACTAGGGTGAACCTTCTTTGTATGGGGCATTTCCAGTATAGCTTGAAAGCTGAAATTGAAATTGCATAAGTTGATAAAAAATGCTATGCAATAGCTTTACCGCGGCAGTCCCCGAGTGCCACACGTCTTTTTTTATAAATATGGGGGGAAATTGAGTGAGGCATTAAATACTTATGATCTAAAATTAGAAAAAAAAATATATATTATTTATGCTTCTATACTTTCATAATCTATCTTTTCTGCCCTATACATTTGCCTAGTTCCGGATTTGACTACAGCAACAGTCTTTAAAACTCTTTCGAATAATATTTGCCGCAACTCAAAGAGTCTCCCACATAATTATTCAATAGTTAGCTCCGAGGAAATGTACTGTGTAATTGGCTTTTTAAACAATTTATGGGTCGAGCGGAGCTGTTTCAGGAGGATTCTGTTTGTCATACATAAATATGTTTGAGTTCATACATAAATATATCATCGTGTGTATAATTTAAATGAATTATAGCATACAATTATCACTGTTGCCAACTTTTTTCCAAAAAATATCGCTAAATTAGGATCGAAAATAGCTAAATTTGAAAAATTCGTAATATATCTGAAATTGTTGCATAAATTTTAAGAAAACTACTTCAATTTCTCCAACATCTGTAGATTTATCTTTTAATATGATGTACACAGAAAAAAATTTTTCACCAATTAACTCTTTACTTAAAAGTATAAAAAAATTGATTAAATATTTAATATATTTAATTAAATTTTTAATTGTAATAAATAATTTTAGTATAAAAATTTTATTGATACTATTAATTTGCACCAGTAAGCAAATTAATAGTATCAATAAAATTTTTATACTAAAATTATTTATTACAATTAAAAATTTAATTAAATATATTAAATATTTAATCAAATTTTTTTATACTTTTAAGTAAAGAGTTAATTGGTGAAAATTTTTTTTTGTGTACTTATGAAGATGATGAAATATCCTTCCTAATCTCAATTTCTCTAAAACGTTTTTTATTATCGCAGTACATTTTGTTCTTTGAATACGAATTTTGCCAGTTTCATCAAAATTCTATTTTCACAAGTCACTGAGGTGGTCAATCGAATTATTCGACGTATGTTGACATATAAATAAAGCTAATGCGGCTTCTTGCAGTTTACAATTATCAACAATACAGAGTTTCATTTTGTTCAGCATTCAATTTTCTCCAACATGACCATCTAATCGAAGTGGCCGATTTGTGGTTTTTAGTTTCAGCGTGACATAGAAGATCATATAATTTTGCTGAAACTGAGCATCTGCAATATTTGCAAAATCCTTTTGTTTCGTCCTTTTCATCCAGCCAAGACTATAATTGGCCATGGTTTAGCCATTCCCGACGAAATTTTTGGTTGTATTTTTTAAGTAAAATATTACAATGCAAAAAAACTAGCAGATTTTTATAAATACCGTTATTCGAGACTCACTTTGTGGCACTTCACAACTAACAGGTACACCCATTTCTACAACAATGAAAAACTTGTAGTATAAATTACTCTGTAGCTGTCAAAAAACATTGAAATAGTGTAAAAAAATGTCAAATGCCGTAAAGAAGGGAATACTTATAAAGAGTTTGATAGTTGACAGGCGGTGATGATGATATGATTATAATTTCACCAATCGCACCTACTTATGTTGTCAGCTGCTCTAGTGCGTTACGTTGCCAGATACATCTTGCTTTGTAATGTTGACCAAAAATTATATTATTAAAACCACACTTGAAAAGTAAGAAGTCAGTAAACCAAAAATCGCTAGATTTCCCGCTAAAAGCTAAATCATATTTTTTTTTCGCAAAATGTAATAAAAAATAGCTAGATTTACGAGAAAATAGCTTAATTGGCAACAGTCACAATTAGATAAATATAGATCTGAAAATACACAAATCCACCCCATGCATTAAACTTAAACACACATTAAGGATCACATGCATACAATCAACACACACACATATACTCTTACTTGCACTTATAAATCTAAGTAGTTTAATCATGCCAAACTATTGTTAAAATTATGTTTAATAGGTTCGTTTGTTCGTTCGTATATTTTCATTTCCGTATAAACTTCGACTTAAATACACATATAAATCTAACCGCCACATATCGCTCCTTTATTGCAACATAGTCATATTCTAATATCTCATATCATATGAGGTATGACTATGTTGCAATAAAGGAGCGATATGTATACCTGGCCATACGTTGTATGTATGTGCATTTATGTGGTTCAAAAGTGAAAAAATAATATAGTACAGGTACTCTTTTGGCAGCGGCTTTTAAACCATTAAACCAGTTTCATTTGGATACAACACATTGAGCTTGATTACTAGTCCACATATTTTTTTTTTTTTGTAATCTTTACAAATGGAATGGAAATGCTGAACATTTATAACGAGAAGTTCGCTATTTTTTTGTGAGTTTATTTTAAAATTATGGTTCAATTCAAAAAATTTCCAAATGCTATGGGCAAATAAATTTAGTGCAGGAAGCAAGTTATATACCGCAAAATAATTTCAAGTGGGCGGTAAGGATTGCACTTTCTTTAGTAAATATTTTGGGGTATTATTTTTAATAAATGCTTTAAAATTTTCACTGCGAGTACCGTAATGAGCAATATTGCAAAACTTGGATAGTGTTTTCATAAGAAATGCCTGACACCCGAAACTCTAACAACTTCCGATAATAATTTAGAATTGTCAAACGCATCTCAGAGAAAACAGTACCTAATAAAAACCTAATAAAATAGAACAAAATTAATAAAATATCTCTACGGATTTTTTTCAAGAAGGAAGTCTTATTATTTTAATAAGGAAAACCTGTTTTGAAAAAATCAAGAAGGAAACTTGTGGTTTTTATTAGGTATTCTTATTGTTTTTTTTTTCAATAAGGTTTTCTTCTTGATTTTATTAGGTATTCTTATTGATTTATTCAAAAAGGTTTTCCTTATTAAAATAATAAGATATCCTTCTTGAAAAAAATCCGTAGAGATATTTTATTAATTTTGTTCTATTTTATTAGGTATTTATTAGGCACTGTTTTTTCTGTGTGATGTTAGAAAATATAAGTTTGATGTCATCAGAACGTCATGGTACGTCCGGAATACTTATTTACAACATGAAGTTGTATTATCTGGATGAGGGGTGATGAAAAGATTTTTATAAAATTTACGTCTGTTGGGACTCCTACCAAGGAGCTTCGGTTTCGTAAATAGACACTCTAACCACCTCACTACTATACCTTGCTACATGTTTAAGAAGATGATTTACACATGATCATACAGGAACCTAATGAAATCAATAAGGAATACCTTTTTGAAAAAATCAATAAGATGGCCTAATGAAATCAATAAGAAATACCTTTTTTATACAATTCATATGAAAACCTAATAGAATCAAAAAAATTTTCTCTATGGATCGTGTTTTAGGTGCAAACAATAACGGAAATTGGGTAAAAAAAATTGTGAATAACAAGTTTTCATCTTGCTTTTATGTATTTTCCTTTTTGATAAAATTAAAAAGATTTACCACATAAAAATAATAATAAGGAATCTTCTCCGAAAAAGCTTCGCTTCTTTCTGCTGGGATACCGCTTAGCCTAAAAACGTTTCATAGAGAAAATCTTCTGTATTCCATTAGGCAGTTTTGGCTCTGTGTATAAATCAAAAAGAATCAGTGCTCTATATAATCGTTTCAATACATATATAAATTATTAACACATCTAGCAGTGCACAGTGGGGCAGAACCAAAATATTGAGGAAATTAAATATGCCTCAACTATCCTGAGTTTCTAATAGAATTTTGATAATTCAAGATATTTCACGAAAATTTTGCCCTGTTAAAAGCTTACGCTGAAACAGTGCTGATCATATATTATCATTTATTATGTTTTTACAATAATATTAAGCTTTTAAATTAAAGCTTTTCAGCTCCATTATACATACATATAAATATTTAAATACCGAGATAGAATTTCATTAAAATTACATATTTCTTAATTTGTTATAAATAAACTGCTTTATTACTCTCTAATCATTTTGGCCTTCTCATTTGCTTCTACATAATATATTTATTATGAATAAAGCATAAATTAAAAATATAGCTGGTAATATTATTGTCAACGTACATAGTTTCTTTGCGTTTTCTTAAAAAAAAAATGTAAACATATCACTGTTGCAACAACTACTAGTAAGACAATATTTTTTTAAACTTCATAGTGGTGGCAAAAAACATGTTCAACATTAACTAAAAAATAATATATTTCTATCAAAAGAATAAAAAAAAAATACAATATTTGTTAGATGGCCTAGAGGCCAGTTTCTGTGTTAATGTTGTTGTATGTTTGGACATGTTAGTTGTGGTTGTTTAATTTATGCTTTCAAAGAAAAATATATAAGAAAACGGCAACAAAACATTCACTTAAATAGATTTCAAAAGTTAGAAAAAGGCAAAAACAAACACAACAACATCTAACATTCTCTAAACAATTGTGTTCGTTTCGTTCAACCAGCCAGGTTGGTTGGTTGCTTGATCGGTTGTTTGGTAAAACACCATTAACTTACTTTATACCGGTACAAGTACCTCTTTATGACTCTTTTTTTCTTTGCATGTGTTTGAGTATTTATGTTTATTGTCAGCTCCAGTAATTACTGAATTCATTTTGATTAGATTTTATGGTCGAAATTCAAGTGTTTAAATAATTTTATTGAAGCTCAATAGTTTTTTTTGTTTCTTTTGCACATATAAATTTATTAAGCGTTACTGCTTACAGGGTGTTTAACATTTCATTTATTTTTCATGCAATGAATTCCTCTACTGGTGTTCATTAATATGTAGTAGTTTTTAGTGCGTTTTGTCAGTAATTGGATTTGTTTAGTATAAAATAAATTAAAATCGATATGACTATTATACACTCGCATGTTAACATTCGATATAAGTAGGTGCAGTTTATACAAGCCGAACGAGTGATTTGAGTGTAAATTTTTTATGAAAAGCACTCAGTTTTTTGAATGGTAATTCCTATACAAAAGTTCTAATCAGACCAATCCTTAATATACGCAAGTTAGCGGAAGTTTAAAATCCGATATAATGCACTTCTATATGGTGTTTTTCATAGAGTGTCACAACTTTGAGTTGGCATCACTGTTTTATTTGAGCACCCATTTAACAGATGATAGTTGCTTTTTGTTTAGTTTGTTAAGTAATTTTAAGAATTTTTAACAAATTTGCTAAATGAAAATGAAAATTATAATCAAGAATTAACTTAAAGCTGAGCTCAAAGTGATACAAATGGACACTTAATTCAGTGAGAAAAAAGTTCCTGTTAGATTTTTATCGAACTCTTTAATTAACTCAAACACAAATTATTTAAATTTCATGGGTGTGATCTTTGTTTTGTAACTGAGATGTGAGCTACACAGAAAAAAAGTGAAACAAGAATCATAAGAAAATTTTAAAATTTCATGCTGCTAATATTGTTTTAAATGACATAAAATAAATAAATATGATTGTTGATTAAATTAAAATATTTATTAAAAATAATTTTTCTTTTCTGAGTAATCAAATCAACTGGATAAATTAGTAAATTTTTGTGTTCTATGTACTAAGTAGGCATTCAAATTTCCGATCCCAAACTTCCTGATCCTGGCATTTGAGATTTCAGAACCGCGAATACCGGGATTCACAAAAAGCATCGCTTTTAGTAAGCAAATATGACTCAAGTATGTTTTTTTGATGTTTAAGTATATTTTGTATGTGTTGGTACTATTTTTTTTTTCAATTATTTCTTAAATTTTCCTTTGGAGAATACTTGCATAAAATATCAAACGATGTTAATTTAAAAAGTTGCGGGAAACACAGGACACTGTGACCGAAGAATGATGTTTTATCCAACCTTAAACATTTATATGAAAACAAAAAATATAAAATCTCAAAATCATAAAATCATAAAAAGAGCGTTTATTCAATGTATACACATTGGCTATCCGATATTTGTTTGTGTGGGCGTAAAGAAATTCACCCCTATCGTGAATAAGAAGTTAAATTTATGTTCACGTGAAATTTTTATTCCACTCGAAGGGAAAACTACTATCAAGAATCTCCCGTGAAAAATTATTCCCGCTATCAGTTTTTAGTGAATGTAAAAAAGGGAAGAAGATTAAAAAAAAATAAAAAATCTAGAATTTTTTATTCTAAAATATACACAGACATATTTATTTTAAAGAAAACTTAAAAAATCAAAGCTAAATATTCAGTGTTTGAGCTTTAGTTTGGTAAAATAATTCGGCTACTTTTTGGAAAGCCAACACATCGAAAAATGCCAACAAATTAAAGCTTCACAAATCTGCAGGTAATCGGCCTGTTTTTGCATTTTGTTGAGGAATACATCAGTTTGTGCCTTAGTATTAGATCTTTTCATTAAAATAACAGCCTGGTCCACGATGTCGATCGACAACTTAAGCGAGCGACAGCAAGTCACTCACTATCGATCGCTTAAGCGCCCCACTAAATATCGACTTGTCGATAACAAGTACAACAAACTAAAAAGAACTAGTATATTGTTGGTATAAAATACTCGCTTTTTTATTGAAACAATCAAATAAATTTAACAATTTCTTAAAAATGCTTTACAAACTGTAACAATTATTTGTGTATGCTGTAAAACTGTATCAGTTAGTATGCAAATTTGATCTAAAGCTATCTGAGTCAGCTGTGCTAGTCAGCTCACCTCTTGAATATGCCTTGCTTCAAATGTAAACACAAAACATATGTTTTCAATAAATCAATTTTAGCTGTGTTCATTTACTAAAAATTGTTAAAAATTTGTAACAATTGTTACTAGAAAGCGTTCTTAACCCAAAAAATTTGCTACGAGAGAGCGTCGAAAGAGCGTAAAAAATTGAGAGACAGAAAAATTCTTGCAAGTTTTTACAAGTAAAATTTTTACTTGTAATAATTATTCAAACAGCTGTTTTGCGTTTGTGTTTACAAAACAATATTTCTAAATTAAGTTGCAAATAAAAATATTTTGGAAAATTTAAGAAATTGTAAGTAAATGTGAACTTTTAAAACGATAAAAAGTATTAAAAAGATGTATCTTAGGAACAACAGAAGCAAAATAAGATGTCTAATGGAATTGAAATGTTTTTGTTTTCTTTTTTCTTTAATTTTCACAGACCAGCTGTTATTTCTAATATTGTAAATATTGTGAGTACCTAGGTACTCGGTACTTTACACTAAGCAGGCAAATAATTCAATTAGTTCAGATATATATTTGCAAATAAATTAAATTATTTTTAAAATTAACTTTGAAATAGTAATGTTTTTAACTATCAAATTCTATTTCTACCACCATATGTCCACGTGTGGACCGCCGAGAAATATATTTTCACTTATATTGCGAAATGATTGTTCGAACTTATGTTTAACAAATTAATTGGTTGCTTTTTCTTTTGCAGTTGTTTTTATTTACCTTAATTACATAAATAAAAGAAACTTGATAAAATTTGAAAAATAGTCTAATTTATAAAAAAATTTAAATGTACTTCCAATCTTCAAATTACCTAATTTAATTTTTGCCTTATTAACAGTTATTAATTATTATTTATAAGCGTAAATTAACACATAATTTATTATATTACTTTTTTACTGCTTTTGGGGTTTAATGCTGGCAGCAACATGATATTTAATTTTGGATAAAGCTTTTTATTACAGTACCTCAGGTAGAAATTTAGAAATTAATCGAAAAAGCTACAATAATCTAACGAATAGCGTTTTTTTCTAAGAAATAACGAAATCGGACAAAAAATTTATAATAATTTGTAAAAGTAAATCACGAAAATCATCCATTACAAAAATATATTTCTTAAATATGCCAGATAGTATGTTATAGCGTATAAAGTAATTAAAAATAGATATTTTATTCATTCATTTTATTCAAAAGTAGCTAATCACCCTTATCGTGTTTAGTGTATTTCGACTACACCTAGTACTAGATTAAATAAAATTGCAAAACCTTTCATCATTCTATTACAAGCAGTACTCGAAAAACGCCAGTCACATTAATGCTGAATATAAATGACCATAATCACATTATTTTTATAATAATATACGTATATGTATAATTTGTCCAAAAAATATAGAGGCAGTTATTAAGTACTCATATATACCTATACATTACAACACTACTTTAACTTGCAAATTTTTACTAGTAAAGTGTTCATTTACTTTTTCACATTTTTGAGAGTAATTTTGGAAAACTTTTTGTTACTCTCTCGTTACTAATTTTTACTAGTAAAGTAAATGAACACACTTTTTGTGAAAAATAACTTATAGCAAAATAATTTTTTGATATTGTGTATATTTTACAAATTCAACTAGAACCTGCATCTGCTTCAGATTTGCCTTTTTAAGGCTGAAAAATGTTGTTGGTAATAAATAATTATTAGCTGTACAAGAATATTTTTATCAAAATACATATTTATATACTTGAGTACCTACGAGTATATATATCAATTTTCCATCATGAAATTTCTAAAATTATTTATAAAATAACCAATTTTTTATATATTTTGTCAAATTAATTTCTCAGTCGACAACCAAAAAGCAAGTGACTGATTTTGACAGTTGTTGTCGTACAATATTTCTTAGTGGGGCGCAAATTTGTACAAGAATGCTTACGTTATTGGTCGCTTTGATTGTCGATCGACTTGTCGTGCTGAAAACTCTTAGTGGGGCGCAAATCAGCTGTTTGTCGTCACAAAAGCAAGCGAGCGATAGCGGTCGACATCGTGGACCAGGCAGTAAACTTTTTAAAGTTTAATATTGGAATTATAAGAAGAAATACATGTAATATCTGTTCTATTTCCCATCAAAAATAAAGTGAAAAGTTGTTCTCGATTGCAAATACGTGAAAAGTGAAAAAATTTCATGTGGAAAATTATTCACGATAGGGGTGATTATTTTTTGTCAATAAATAAAAGGTTTTCCAACAAGAGTGATATGATTTCTTTAAAAAAACACACTTATTGTTAAGGAAATTCAAAAGTTTTTTTTATTTAAAGTGAAGTTCAATCGATACAATTAAATTCTAAATAAAACGTCATTCAATTGGCCTCCACGACTTCTTCTGCAGGAACAAATTCGATGAACCCAATTTTTGAAGAGAGTCTGGTTTATTTCGAAAGACCAATGACTTCAAATAACCCCACAAGAAATAGTCTAATGGTGTCAAATCACAACTTCTTGGAGCCCATTCAATATCAAAATTTCTTGAAATAATCGAATCTCCAAACTTTTATCGCACTAATTCAATAGTTGCAATTGCTGTGTAGCACGTACGGTGGTCCAATGGCTTCAGTTCTTGAGTGAGAACAATTTTATACGGATGTAAACCCAAATCCTTTCTATAAATCCGCCAGGTTGTGGTTTGAGACAGTCCCACTTGCTGAGAACGTCTTAGAATCGACAAATTGCGGTCTTCAGCAACACTTGCCTGAACTGCAGCAATATTTGCATTACTTTGAGCGGTTCTTTGTCTTTTTGGCACTTGAAAATTATGTAAAGAAAATGTAAGCTCAAAATAGCGAGCACACTTGGACGATTATTACGACCATAAAATGGCAAAAGCGCACGCAAAGTTGCAATTGGAGAACGATTATTTTTATAATAAAACTGAATAATTTGTAAACGTTGTCCTTGCGTCTATCTCTCCATGATTAACTTGTAAACACTACTGAATACAATGAAAAACTAATGACAGATCATGACATATTACAAATGGCTGAAACGTCTCTTCAATATCATATCATCCCTATTGGAAAACCTTATATTATACCCACAAATTTTTTTGTAACAATCACACATGGTTTTGTGTTATACACAGCCACGCACACATACGTTTAAAATTTTGTATAATTAAAGCCAATCTTAAAGGTTTTCTAGCCATCTTAATTAGACACAAAAACTTTCTTCACATATAAATTTATTCACATGTGTTATATTTCTTGCAAGTATTTCTTAAATGCCAATATTTTTTGTGTATACGAGTATGCGTTCGCAATACTCTAAAAAAATATTTTTATTTTTTATTTCGTAGAGATGTTAAAGCAAAGACAATATTATTTATGAGTGAGTAATAATTGATCTGCCATATATTTAACTTTTTTCATATTGGGATATAACGGGTGTCCACCGGGAAGGTATACTACTTTGTTTAATTTTTGATTAAATGAAAGAGAATGGATCTTATATTGATAAATGTTTTATTTAATGTCGGCAATTATGTATGGAATACAATATCAGATAACTGTTCGCCTCCGATAGACTCACAAATGCGAGCCCTTTTGAGCACATTTTTCATTACATTCTCACACATTTCACGCGGTATTTCATTAATTTCATCACGAATATTGTAATAAACAATTAAAATTTTTTTTTATCCGCACCGCCTCATTAAATTTATTTTTACTATCATTTTGTTAAGAGTGTGATCATTTTATATGTAAACATTTTTCTTATATACGACTGTCGATGGAGAAAGATATCACAGTTGCGAACCATCTATATTTAACAGACACAGATATTTAAAGTTAACAGAAGCAGGTAAAATATTATGCAGTGTAATGTTCTCGTTATATACAGGAGTTGCTTGGCGTAGTAAAGCTGGTTTAACATTTTTATCGGGCGTAGTGTTGATAAACGATATCACCAGTCATAGTGTTGTTTGAGATGCTCAAGCGTTTCTGGTTTGTTTGCATAAACCTTGCTTCTCAGATATCCCCACAAAAAGAAGTCCGGAGCAGTCAAATCAGGCGACCGTGGAGGCCAATCAACATCTTTCTCATCGTCACAGTAATCGATGATTGATTTTGATTATATGTTTAAACGATTAAAACACGTGTCTACTTCACGACTGCCAAATATGAACGGTCAAGACTAATGTTTACCAAAATGGCGGCAAAACAAAGTAGTATACCTTTCCGGCAGACACCCTGTATATTGTTAGAATACTTTTGAATAGTTTTTGTGTCTTATATTTGTCCGTTTAATTATTTTTCACACAATTTTCAAATTTGTTGCAGGAAAATATGTAACAGAAAATATGTTTTAGAATTGCTTGCAGTGACAAATATTACTCTGGAGTTATTTCTGTTGTTTATGCATACATATTTATTGTTTGCAATATACATAAATTGTATATTTTCCCATAAGTATGTATGGATGTATGTGTAAGAAGTAAATATCTTTTGATTGCCACTTAAATTACTCTGTTCTGGTACTGTGTGTGCGAGCCAGTAAAAAACAGCGATAATTAAATTATTACAATTTCTGTTTCCATCAGGAATAAATTCCTTAAAAGATCTGATTGCTTGTCAATATTGAAAACTAAAATGCTTTATATAAATAGGTGCGGTATCTTGCAGTAGTTGCAACATATTCGCTCAACCACAACTAAACACACACACACACACAAGCACAATAAATAGTCAATGTGATTCTGTGATCTTATTATGAACAACTATACCGGGTAGTTTTATACATACGAGTATTTTAATATATTTACTATCGTTGTCGCTAGAAACTCCACTCAGTTTTTGTTTCTTTTTTTCTCGTTTTTCATTTTCGATCACTGAAACACACAAGTACGAAAATCTTAGAAAAGAAGTTACAACAGTTATTCGGTTTGGCTTTTATCCCTGCAGCTTTAAAGTTTTTCAATCTTTTGTTAATTTGTTTTTTTTTTTTTTGGTTCTTTTTGTTTTTGCCCCAAACATGTTCGCAGCTAAATGTCAAAAGTAATTGCATGACGTTTACTTTTAGTTGTTGTTTTTCTATTCAGAGTTGGTTGGTTGGTTGGTTACTCCCAAAGCTAAAAACCTGGGTGGATCTCAAATGAAACTTCAAGAAGGAGCAGTAGAAGATGAACAGAGTGACTTATTTAAGTCTTTTAGCTATGGACTTGATGTTGTTGTAATCTCATATTATAATTTGGTAGCAATTTTTTGTATATATTTAGTAGTTTATTTTCAATTATGTTTTTTTGTTGTCGTTATATGCAGTTGGTTGCATTAAGTGCATTTGTCAGATTTATTTCAAGGCGTTGTATTTGGACTTAATTGCCACTACAATCTCTTGGGAAATTTCCTTATAATAAATTATGTTTTTTTTTTTTTTGCGTTAATTTAATCCCTGATCAACTCATGTATTTCATAATTCTTAGAGATTGCTTTTGCATACAGTATTTTCAGTAGGGGTTTTTTTTCTCCTCTGGCGAAATAAGTCTCTAAATTAAATTTGTGTATTAAATAATTGATTTTTGAAAACTCTTGACAATTAAGTGTTATTAGAGATTTTTAACAAACCCGTATCTTTGCAAGTCAATCAGTGATCTTTAAGGATATATTTTATAATGCTTGAAGTGTTAATAAAATTATTTTAATTTAATAGAATTAAATTTCTTAGTCTGATGACAGTTTGGGAGAGGTGGTCGCCAGGGTAATAAAAAAACAATATGATACGAACTCATTGATTATTTTTTACGCTATTTTATTACTCCAGAAGGATATCTTTTTGTGACACTTTGACCTTGTAAAGACGGATTCAAAAAGTTACGCAGTGTCAATTTTTCTACATAGAGTTCTTTCTTTGATTTTTGGCATTTTTTTCGCTTTTGCCAAAAAGAGCAGCTACAATATGACCTACAAATACGCTGCTACATTCTATGTAAAAGGTTTTCCAATAGGGATGATATGATTTTGAAGTGACGTTTCGGCCATTTGTGGTATGTCATGATCTGTCATTTGTTTTTCATTGTATTCAGTAGTGTTTACAATTTCATCATGGGGGGATACACGCAATAACAACGTTTACAAATTATTCAGTTTTATTATCAAAATAATCGTTCTCCAATTGCAATTTTTCGTACGCTTTTGCCGTTTTAAGGTCGTAATAATCGTCCAAGTGTGCTCTCTATTCGTCGAATTGTTGAAAATTTTGAGTTTAAATTTTCTTTACATAACGTTCAAGTGCCAATAAGACAAAGAAACGCTCGAAGTAATGTAAAAATTCCTGCCGTTCAGGCAAGTGTTGCTAAAGACCCCAATTTGTGGATTCCAAGACGTTCTCATCAATTGACACTGCCTCAAACCACAACCTGGCAGATTTTGAGAAAAGATTTGGGTTTGCATCCGTATAAAATTGTTATCACTAAGGAACTGAAGCAATTGGACCACCTTAAACGTCGTGAATTTAGTGATTTTGCCTTGGAACAACTTGAAAACGATAACGATTTTTTTAAGAAAATCACGTTCTCCGATGAGGCTCGCTTTCATCTGAGTGATGCGGTAAATAAACAAAACTGTCGATTCTGGTGCCAAGAAAAGCCACAAATTATTCATGAAAAACCAGTACAGTCACCTAAATTGACATTTTGGTGTGGTTTTTGGTCTGGTGGAATCATCGGTCCGTACTTCTTTCGAAATGAAGCTGGTAACACTGTTACTGTCAATGCAGAGCTGCATAGATTGATGATAACCAACTTTTTATGACCGAAATTGGAAGAAGTTGATCTTGACAACATTTGGTTCCAACAAGACGGGTGCCACACAGCAAATGCAAAAATTGAATTAGTGCGAGAAAAGTTTGGAGATTCAATTATTTTAAGAAATTGTGATATTGAATGGCCTCCAAGAAGTTGTGATTGAACATTTTTAGACTATTTCTTGTGGGCTTATTTGAAGTCATTGGTCTTTCGAAATAAACCAGACTCTCTTCAAGCTTTACAAGTCAATATTGAACGTGTCATTCATGACATACGACTTGATTTAGTGAAAAATTAGGTTCATTGAATCCGTTCCTGCAGAAGAAGTCGTAGAGGCCATTTGAATGACGTTTTATTTAGAACTTGTTTGTATCGATTGTACTTCAATAAAAAACTTTTGAATGTCCGTAACAATAATTGTGTTTTTTTTTTTAAATCATATCACTCTGTCCAAACTTAGTTGGACAAAATAGTAATACACAATAAAGGTACCAATTCTTGATATATATACAACCTGAAGTCTATGCTGAATTCCACTTATAACTAGAATTTGGTACTACTGAAGAGTAAAAAGCGCGACAAAAAGATAATGTCGCTTTCAATTAAGTAATTTTTTTCTACAACGACACTTACCTCTGAATCACTGTCGAATCAAAAACGTAATCTTTCTTAACTAAAAATTTAAATATTTTCATTTTAAATATCTTCATTACAAATTTATATAAAATTCTAAATGAAATTAAAGAAATACCTACCTGAAAGAAATTAAATAAATACCTACCTGAAGAGGATTGAAGTCAAATATTGGAAATACTTACCTGTTTTTATTGGCTATAAGAGAAGAAACAAGTACCTGGTTTGTATAGGCGATCCTGGAAAAAAGGTAAAGTCTAAATCCAATTAATAATTATTGGAATAAAGGAAGTTGCTGGCTTCCTTCATTCCCCCTTAACCCCAACAAAATATAAATGCCAATCAAGGCATTTATAAAATAAAACTCAGTTATAGATTAATATCTAATACAGTTTTCTCCTAAATCTATAGAAGAGTTATTAATAATAATCCAAATTATTACACACTCTTATTGGAAAACCTTATAGTATTGGTATGTATATGACTTTGTTAAATATTTTTAAATTGCAATGCTGCGGTCAGGCGCAATAAAGAATACTTTTTGATTTCGCGATAATCGGGTTACACGTACACACATACACATAAATGGTTTTTTGTTCAGGATCATTTGTAAAGCAGCAATGCTAGATTAAATAAAACTCATCAAAATTTGGATCTAGTGTTTCACGAGTCACTGTGATTTCGCGTCCTAAATTTTAATGAAAAATTAATTTAGATACATTTTAATTTAACTTAACAACTAAAAAACTGCACAGAAAAAATTATTGTGTAATTTTGTCCAACAAACTGTTTACTAAAAAAAATAATTTTCAATTAATATATTAATTAGTTCAAAAAATTATTTTAATTGATTTTATTTTCCTTTAACCTAATGGGTGCGTTCAGCAGACATAGTTTGCTACACAACTGTTGCTCAACAATCTGCTGAACGCTTTGATTACTGACCGATGAGCGAACATGTTGAGTGAGCGCTCACTGTTTTTGGTACCAAAGAAAAAGTACGATACTTTTCATCAAATTGCGATATTTCATTTAAATTTACAAATAAATATTATGGAATCTTTTTACAAAATAAAATTCAATAATTTTGATTGAATAGTTAAATTGTTTGATATTTATTTATGACAAAAATTGAGTAGATCGTTTAGAAAAATTAATCAAATTAAAAGCTGCTACAGCTTAACTGTTTAGTAGCTGATTTTTCTGCTGAACGCGCCCAATGTGTCGCACCATTTGGTTGTGTAAAATTTTTCTTAGCAAAAGTTTTTAAAAGGATATCCACATGTTTTACTATTATTTTAAAAATTTTTTATTGCAAAGTCGGCAATAATGGGAATCTTTATCTGAAACTGGTTTGACGCTTTGACTAGTGTCTCAGCTATATTAATTTCTATGGAATTAACCCAAAGATTCAATGTAGGAAGTGGATTAGTTGGATCGTCTTTATTCTGTACTTTCAACGTAGGATACACTTTGGACTAACCAATCAATGTAGCAAAATACAATATCAAGAAATTACATGACCGCACTAAAACTTTGAAAAGTGTGGAACCATACGGAGACTTCTAAATACTCTCTTATCGGTGATCATGCTAGGAAAATTAATATTTCTTACAAGGACTTCTGAAGAATTTCTCAAAATGAGCCGAATGAAGAAACTGAAAAAGGTCTCTTCCGTCGATGTCCAGCTCTGCCTATCAATAGGGCATTAGATATGCCACCATAATAATGAAAATAATAAATGAAAAGGCCATGTAAAAGTGACAAATCCCAGTCATATAAATTTCCAAAATTCGAACCGGTTGTTACTGTTTGGGAAGCTGTCCATCTACGAGCATGTGTCATAATATTTTATGCTCTAAAAATCTATAAATTTTTTTCAATGACTTTAATTTTTCAGGCAATGAAAAATTGTTATCTTAAGCACTTTTAAATTTTTATTTAGACAAGACTATAAATTAAAAATTTATTAGTAATATAGACGGACGGATACCTGATGTGATCGTAAAATTAAATACTTTGAACAACTTGCAAAATAGCGAGTCAGTTTGTGCCATTTCTTGACATGATTTCATGATCCAAACAAATTAACAAAATTGCAAACTGACACTATATAAAAAATTTTCAATTAAAATTTATGTGAAAAAAATAATTATATACAAAAATATGTACATTCAAGCACAAACATTTGCAGTAAAATAATAACCAACTGTTTGTATAAATTTTCAGTTATTCCAAGATTTTCTTAATTACACTTAAATATCAGTACCCTCGTCTGGACATTTGAATAAAATTGTGTGGGCTACTGTAGAGTCAGTGTAGCAGCAGCCATCATAAAACTGGCTTTATACTCCAAATCTTAATGATGAAATACTACTCAAATTCGTTACATGTAAATAAAAAGAAAAAAAAATATGTATATGAAATCAACTGTTATGACTTGAAATTTACAGATAAGTTACAAATTTCTTATTTATTTATTATTTTTATTTCACAGGAAATCTACTACTCAGCATTTAAACATGACTTAAATATTTTTTTTTTATAACAAGAAAAAAACTTAACTTTAAAGTCAAGCATCATCGTAAATTTTAATTTAAAAATGAAATCCGATTCTTTCATGGTGGTTGCATAGTTGGCGACTTCTACACAAGCTGTCATAAACAGGATTAAATAAACAAATTTTTTATTTGATTTTTGAATAAATTGATTTGATATGCTTTTATTTCAATTCAAATTATTGGTTTAATTATTCGCATTAATTGCGATGTACAAGTTAAATTATTGAATTTGTTTGTTGAATCTTGTAAGTGATTATATAATAACACACACATGCGAAACTCAATACTGTTGGCCTTGAAATTAAACATTTATTTGTTTGCCAAAATTTATTTTAATTGTTAGTTTCCTTTATGTTCTCCATCATCGTTTGATATTTATAATTAAACAACGAGTAAAAAAAATGTATGTATGTATGACTTCATGACGTGTTGGAACACTTTTGATCGCTTGATCAGATATTTCAACTACAATAATATAAATATTGTATATGCCTGTGACTGGCTCACTAGGAAAGTATACATATTTATTAGTCAATTCAAATTAAATTTAATTTATCTCAAAGTTACTTTAGAGATATTGAAGACTGTACTACAAACAGTCCCAGAACAAAATTTCTCATATACTCACTGTTGCTAACTTTTTCCAAAAAACTATGGATAAACCGAAAATAGCTGGAAAATAGCTAAATTTGAAAAAGAAAAAGGGAATTATTAGACGTATGCTGACATATAAATAAAGCTAATGTGGCTTCAACAATAGTTTAATTTTGCTCAAAATTCAATTTTATCCAACATGACCCTCTAATCGAAGCGGCCGATTTGTGTTTTTAAGTTTCAGCGTGACATAGAAGATCATATAATTTTGCTAAAAGTGAGAATCTGCAATATTTGCAAAATCCTTTTGTTTCGTCCTTTTCATCCTGTACCAGCCAAACCTTTAATTGACCATGGTTTAGTCAGTCCCGAATAAATTTTGGTTGTATTTAACGGGCATTCCAATAAAATTTTTTTATAATTTTCTTTTTTTCAAGTAAAAGATTACAAAACTAGCACAATTCACACATTAACAGAGGACAGACCGACATGGCTCATTCAACTTTCCTATCTATAAGGATTCGTAATATATATACTATATGGACCTCATATAAATATTGTGGAAATTACACACGTAGTAACAAACCTATAAATACCCTCACCATTTTTGGTGAATGGTATAAAAATACTCTTCTTTTACTCAATACCAGAAATTAACAAAAAATGAAATATTAATTTTTTTTTTTAATTCATATCGCACTTGATCAACAAGAGGGTATCAACTCAAAATTTTAAAATTTTCAGTAGAAGCAAAAAACTTTTTTTTTAATACTACTCTCCTATCACAGAGGGAGATACAACTTTATTTTTTTAGTGAAAGAGTAGAGAAAATGGTGTAAAAAGTATACTCAGTCGTACATAAAAACCATTCCGGAAATAAATTTATTAATTAACGTCGCAGAGACATTTAATATAGCATTTCCTTTTTTCGTTTGAAACCCCTTTTTGTTCAGGGATGGCAGTGGCCCGGAATGGAAAATGGGGAATTTTGTTTGAAATATGAAATGAAATCCGGAAAAATTATACAGCTTATTATATTGTATGCGTCACCACCAAACTTGTGGTTCTTTATTTTTAACATGTTCCCATAATGTATATAAAAAATAATATGCATTTATGTACGTATATTTTGGTGAAGGGTGTATAAGATGCTGAACAGCCGATTATATTGCTCTTACTTGCTTTTGTTTACAATTTGCTGCATGGCTTAGCAGAACGGTACTATTATGATATACTTCCCCTTTTCTTTTGATCATAAACTCATGTACATACATATTTATTTTGATTATGTTGATCATTCAATTACTTTTGCTTAAATCAATTTATTTTATCAAAGTTTTCCATCTAATTTAGTAAAAGAACGACTGTCTAGATAATGACAACTGTACAACATACAAACTCACACACACACACACACACACATACACACATAAATCTGAAATCAAAGATACACAATTTATGTTGTTATTTAAGCAAGTATAACGTTAGTGTTGATGGGATTTCAAACGATCAGACTTTACGCATGTGCAATTGCAACTCCATTATGTAACTGCAATTTAATTTGAAAGAATTGTGAGTTGAGGAAAAGATTTTACAACAATTTTCTTTTAAACATGCCAGCTCGCACTTAGCGGTGAATTTTATTTATTTTACTTTTATTTTTTTATTTTTCGTTCTATTGAATCAATTTATTTCACTTTGCTTTCTTATGTAACGTTAATCAACAGCATGAAAAAGAGGAAAAGTAAAGAAACAAAGAAAAAAAAAAACATTCTAACTTTAATTGAAACTCTAATTGAAATCCCAAATTCCTTTGAGAATTACTTTCAGCTTGAGTGGTGGACTTTGAAAGTTTAAATTGATGTCTGGCTGACCATGTTGGTTTGGTCTATTTACTGTGCCGTTTGCGTGCATGTGAAACTTGCATTTCTTTTCGGTTCTTATGCGAAAGCAATCGTGGCATCTATAACTCATCCTCTTTTATATGGCATCGTAAACCTGTACTTTCAAACACTCCGTCACTTTAGTGACTTGTGATTGGCGTCTTACGATCAATTAAATGACGTGGAAATTATGCAATTTTTATGTAAATTTTACTGTCAGAACCAGTTAAAAATCACATTTTAATCAAAATTAATAATCTCAAGTACATTGACTTGGTTTAATTTATGACTTTTTGCTAAAAATCTTAAACGTGATCTCAGAATACATTAAAAGTTTAAAATTTTTGTTCTTTGTTTCTAATCTGCTTATTAGATCTGACAAATGCAATTAGATAACAATAATTTTTTGGCGTAGAAAAATGACTAATGCTTGTCGCCGCCTCAACTGTCATAGAAAATGTATGATTTTTTTTTTTTTTTTTTTGCTATGAACTGAAAATGCAATAAATCATTTGTAGCTGTAAACTTTTGCTAAATTTAGCTTTACGAAATTTAAGATTATAAATTTTAGTCAAATGGGGAAATAAAAAATTGTGTAAAATACGGATAGAATGATATAAATTAGTGAAAATCTTATATAATTTCTCAACTATTCTTGCAAAGTATTTATATACTTAAACTTTTAGTTCATGGTGCTGCTTTATCAGATGCTGATATGGTTCTCCAGGTGAACACGATGAGTTGTATACATGTCATGAAATAAAGTTCTTTGGTTGAGTCCTACTCTTGCAAGCAGCGTTGCCAAGAAGCCTTGAGAAGAAAATCATCGTATGCAGAAAAAAAAAAATCATATTTTATAGAAAAAAATCATCAATTTTTTTTCAATACAAAATTTTATTTAAAAATTATAATTAAAATATATTAATATATTTTTAAAGAAAAATATTTATTAAGAATAAAATTTGATTTAATTTAGTAACTATTGGTGCGATTTTTCGTGTTACAAATTTTTTATCTGAACAAAATGTCAGGAAAAAAAACATTTTCATTCATAGCTTTTATAATTCGCCCAATTTTCTCAGCATTTGCAGATCATACTGTGATCATACAATGGTATTGTCAGAGGGAGATTTATGAGGACTATATCATGTTCCTTAGATTAAAAATGCAATATATATAGAAGCTGCAATTATTAATCTTAATATGAAATGATGGTTTGCGATCAACCATGTTTTTTCTTTGCGTGTACAATAATTGAATAAATTGAATTTGTTTGATTCATGTGCCGATCCATGTTATGACATGTACGAGTAACTAAGACACACTTTCATTTAATTGTTCATCGTAATTTTATTTCATTGATAGACAGAGAAATAGCGAAAGATTAAGGTGCCCAAATTAATTAATCGTTTGTTGGTTGGTTAAAATTATTGAATCTCCATACATACAAGCTATAGATCAACGGTTTTCACATGGTGGTCCGTGGACCCCCGTTGATCCGTAGCAACCATCCAAGGGGTCCGCGTGAAGAGCCCAAAAAACATTATTTTCAAAAATATTATGTTTTTATTTTAAATTTATTTTTTTTAATACGTACATACATACTCGTACCTACGTATGTATTTATGTTTTAAAATCTTCAAACACAAACAACAAAGTATTAGTGCAATCGCTTGCTCTTCACTTTTTAATATACAGTACCCCAGACTATGTACTGACTGTTATTGCCATCACTATCAAATAACAGCTGATATTGTTTTTATTGCAATTAAATTTAGTTTGAAAGAAAATATTGTGAAGACTATTTAAATTTTAGCTTTACATATTTAAATAAAAACAGTGAAGTCTACAGTACGTTATATGCCACAAAACTATTTCGAACGATGCAAAGAAACCATCTAAAATTTAGAGGCATCTTTTAGCAAATCATCTGGCTTTGAATTTAAAATTTATTTTTTGATCTTTACTTCTTTGCGTTTTTAATTCAACCTAAAAAAAAAGAACCTGGGCCTCAAAGGGGGTCCGCGAAAAAAAATTTTTTTGCAAGGGGTCCGTGACCAGGAATTTGGTGAGAACCCCTGCTATAGATTATTGTTATTGCAAACAACATCTCTATCAACTGTAGTATGTAGTCGATAATATCATC
Source organism: Lypha dubia (assembly GCA_947311025.1). Lineage (NCBI taxonomy): Eukaryota > Metazoa > Arthropoda > Insecta > Diptera > Tachinidae > Lypha > Lypha dubia. Next base: position 58,674,752 of record OX371264.1, read on the forward strand.
TTAAAACCTTTTTTTCACTAAACCAAATTGAAAAGATTTTGAGTTAATAACATATCGTTAGCGACAAAAAAAAAACTGTTTTAAAATTGCAACATGCACAAAACCTAAATTGCAGTAATTTGTAGTACGATTAGTTTGATGTTTTTGTATGTACATATTTAACAAAAGTCACTTTTTTAGAGGTAACTTTCGGGTAACCTGTCCAGAGGGATTGATGGTTAAATTGCAAAACAATCTGCAGTTTAAGTTTTTCTTCTGACTATTTTTTTTTTATGAAAATCAAATGTACATACGTTCATCTCAAGGGCTTAAAGTGCTACATAAAATTTTAGTTCAATTGCTGAAGTGAAAAAAAAAAAACAACTATTTTAACAAAATAACAACGAATATTTTATGTTTAAGTTGCGTGTGAGAAAATTTTAAAACATTTTAGCAAATAAAATAAGTTGTGAATAAAAACTTTTTAAATTGTTACTTTTTGTACATTTCGTTCTTGTTGTTTTACGGTAAAATGCTATAATTTCACTTAAATTTCATTAGCAAGGGTAACGTTCTCAGAAATGAGTAACAAAAAAAAAGTTGTAAGCAAAAAAAGTAACAAAACGTAAAAAACTACACTCGAAAACAAAAAGGCTCTTGAACAACAAAACTAGTTCCTAAAGATAAAAAAGAATACACTCGTATAAGGAAATTTTTCAGAGCAAACATGTAAAAAAAACAGATCTCATTTTTAATAAACTTGTTTCTGTATGTAGTTTTGCTGGCTTTTTTAGACAAACGAAATAAACTTTTTTTTTCTTTTACAAAATATGTTTACACTATCTCCATGTCTACAAAGACTTTCGAAAATGATTTGTTAAAACGGGAAAATTTTAAGTAATGAGAGTTAAGTTTATTAGCAGTGTAACTGATTACATTTATTTCTACTGGGTATTTTATCAGCAACACCTGGTGTTTCTTTCGACATTAAATAATATTATTTTTTCCCTCCCGAATATAGAATCTAAAGTACACTGACACCATTTCAAATTTTTATATCGACAGACATGTTTCAAGTTAATTCTTTTACCAGGGGCTAAAAATCAGAATTAATTTTTAGTTTATTCCCAGCCTCTACTATATTTTATTCTTAATAAATATTTTTATTTAAAAATATTTTTGCATGATTTTGGTGTCATTTTGTTCAGAATTTTGTCCTTTATCCATTGGTATCAAAAACTCGATCTTGACCTCTGGGAAGATAAGGTCCTTTTCGTCATGTCGCGTCCCATATATGGAAGTGAAAAGCTCTGTTTATTTTTTGCTAATTTATAAAAAGATTTGCCAGTGTTTTACTATCAATTGTTCTTTTCCAAGTTTTGCCGAAGACTATTTTAAACAAATCCCGAAATCTCTACACAGAAAACAATATTTAATTTTTTTTTTCAATTAACCGTTTAATTAAAAATATAAAAAAAATTTAATAAATATTTAATTTATTTAATTAAATTTTTAATTGTAATGAATTATTTTAGTTACATTTATTAAATTGATATTATTAATTTGTTTTATTGATACTATTAATGTGTTTACTGGTGCAAATTTAATTAAATTTTTAATTGATATCACAAATTTTTTAATTGAAATCAATTTTTATTTTTTTCTGTGTACTCAGTAGTCATTAATCATGATGTTTCTTATTTTATATCGTTCGTATTTGCAAACGATACGTTTAGTAACATACACTCACTGAGCAATTAAATTATATATGGATACGGTGTAGCAATTCATTTTATTTGTTTTCATAATGAGACTCGTAACTTAAAGTACCATTTGAAATTATTTTATAACAGTGTTTTGTAAAAACCTACACATTTGAGCTCGACAATTTCTTGAATGTGTTTTTTTTTATATAATTTTGTATTTTATATTCAATTTTCTAAAGAAAGATACTGTTTGGCGGCATTAAAAAATATAATTGTTGTGAAGTATTTTAGCTAGAAAAATTATTCATTTATTTGTATGAAGACGTTGCGTAACCAAATAAATTTATAAAATTTATATTTTAATAAAGTTTTCAAAGTACATATAAAATTAACAATTAATGTACATGGTATGTACTTTTTTTTTAAATTTTCAAGTTTTTGGGAATTGTTATTAAGCAGCAAATAAAAGCTCAAAGACGTCATTTGTAGTTTATTTTTAAATTAGATGTTTCTTGTATTATTTATTTGTTAATTTGATTAATGAAATAATAAATATCTATAAATTTAACTTTAATTTTTATTTTTTCTATGTTTTCAGGTATGTACGCTTTAAAGTGTTTCGTAGTTTCAAAGTGAGTTCTCAAACAAATTAGAAAATAATAATTTTAGTGTTAAAATTATTAACTTTATAATCTACACCATTTTTTAATGTAATTCACAAAATTCCAAATGAAATTCAGAATTTCCAGTTTAAATTCAGAAAATTCCAAATGAAATTGAGAATTTCAAGTTTAAATTCAGAAAATTCCAAATGAAATTGAGAATTTCAAGTTCTAATTTAGAAAATTCCAAATGAAATTGAGAATTTCAAGTTTAAATTCAGAAAATTCCAAATGAAGTTGGGAAAATTTCAAATGAAATTGAGAAAGTTCGATATAATATTAAGAAATTGATTTGTTTTAAACAAATAGGTAATATGTACATAGAAAGAACACAACTTTAATCAATTGTGATATTACATAAAATCAGTTATCCGAACTCGTCTTGGTATGCGATAATGCTCCCTGCCACAGTCGCTTACATCAAATTTTTGAAAATACACCAGCAAATCTTTTACGATTGAGTCCCCCTACTCACCAATGCTTAATCCCATTGAAATTATTTGGTCCAAAATTAAAAGTATTTTAAAATCCAAAATGAATATACCAAATGTAAGTCCGCCTAATGTAGGTGAGCAGAGGCTGACATATCTTGAAGAAATAATAAAAACTTCCAAGACCTGCATAACTACCGGAGATTGCAGTAGAGCTATACAGCACACAACTACATTTTACCAAACTGCTCTGCAATTAGATGATATGACTCTTGGGCAGTAAAATGATGCAAACATGTACATATTTACAATTATTTTATATCTGCATTATTTTAATGTTACATATGAATATATAATTAATTTTGTTAAATACAAATCTCCCAATTTCAATATTTTTTTTATTTCATTTGAAATTTTCTGAATTTAAACTCGAAATTCTCAATTTCATTTGGAATTTTCTGAATTTAAACTGGAAATTCTGAATTTCATTTGGAATTTTCTGAATATAATCGGTAATGTTCTGAATTACATTGAAAAATGGTGTAGTAACGAAATTTACTTCAGCCTTTATCAATCTAAAGCCGGCCACTCACGTACAGTTTTAACTGTCAGTTTTAACTGAGCAGTACGTATGTGGGTAATAACTGACAGGTCAACTCAACTGTTCAGTTTAACTGAGAAATTTAAAATTTTTATATTTTTAACTGACAGTTTCAACTGAAGTGAACGTGTGTGGGTGTTCAACTGTACCGTTCTCAGTTCAATGTGTGTCGAGCGAGAGTGCGTATCATGTCGCGTAAACAGAACCAAGTGATAGTTGATTTTATTGCAATATATAGATCTGAACCTTGCCTATGGCATGTTAGATCTAGCAAGTACCACGATCACGCCCAAAAAAGATGCTGCCTACAACAAGCTGGCGAAGAAGTTACAAGAAGTAAAACCTGACGCAGAAAAGAAATCTGTTTTGTCAAAAATAAACAGCTTAAGATCTCAAAGAAAAAAAGAATCTTGAGGCATCAAAGAAGTCTGGAGCATCCACTTCTTGCATCACTGTTAACGCTGTTTATTTTTTCTTTTTTGTAAAATTACAAAAAGTACACCGAGAGCGGCCAACTGAAATATTGAACTGCACGTGTGTGTACATCTCAGTTCACAGTTAAGTCTGTCAGTTATAACTGAACAGTTGAAACTGACAGTTAAAACTGTACGTGAGTGGCCGGCTTAAAATCGTTAAAGCAATTTATCATCTAAAAATTCGGTTAAAAATTATTCGACTAAGATTTACGCTGAAGCATTTCAAATAGTTTTTTTTTTAGGTACCTAATAATCAAAAGTATTTACTCAATACTTTAGCAGTTAGATTTTTGCAACTAAATCCAATGAAAATTTATGCAACTCTTTAATAAATTACTCTGGTAAATGCTGTTTATGTCACATGAAGTTTGTAAGAAATTTTGTTTATGTCGGCACACAAAAATTTAATATATACATAGTTTCGGCCCAGTCATGCCCATTTGATTTTGTGACAACAACATATTCATTTCATACCTCAATTCACGTTTTTTGTTGAATAACTTTATGTTTCGGCTGGTGTATAATCGTAAATATGCCACGAAACTCTTCTAACATAATATACAAAGTCTATGTCATGTGCAGATTTTCAAGGTTTTACTTCAAAAATTACCTCTTTTTAGAAAGAAAATAATTATATAAAAATATAATGGGGGATATAATTAAGTATATAATGGAGTATTCTATAAGATCAATCGCAGTTCGAAGATAGTTATAAAAATTAATTTAAGTTAAAGTAAAACTTACCAAATTTTTGTTATTTAAAGTTGTTCTGTTGTTAAATTTTTTTAGCCTCTATACATTTATTTCATTTAAACTTTGCCATATTTTTATTAATTTTATTTACTCTGCTTTATTTTAGATGTGGAATTTACTTTTTAATGTGAACATTCAGGTTATGGGAATCATGGAGCATTGTAATGTTTTGGTTTATTTCAGAACCTCTTAATGCCAGGCATCGGAAATTTGAACTCCAAATTTTGGAATTTGAATTTTGACTAAACTACTACGAATGCAAAATTGTTGCATTGAAGATTTTTGTAAATCACCTTTTTCTATAAATGTACTTCGCGTTGCATGTTAACGAAGGAAAAAAAACAAGGGATACAACATTTATCGAAAAACGCAAAAGTACCAAAAGCAAGAGGTGAAAATTTCATCCACCAAAAATTACACTATATGTTAATGTAAGATATATAGTATGTCGTATAGTTAATAAACTACCAAAAGTACCGATCAAACAATCGACACTGTCACATATTTTATTGTGGGTCATATGCTATACTTCTACTAAAATTAATCAAAATCCGTTAAGCGGTTTTCGTGTTATAGTGAAAAAAAACATTAAAACATCGAAACATACAAAATTTCGCATTTATAGGAACTAAAATAATTTAATCGGCATTTTGTTGACAATTGGCGACAAATATTAGAAATAAATATTTGTTTTACAGGCATGTTCTGAAAATCACATGTGATTTTAAAATCACATCTGTGATTCTTGTCTGATCTGCAAATCAAATACACATAAACCATAAGTATTTTGAATATATGTACATACATATGTATCATATAAAAAAATCGTTTAATTTATATAACAGCAAAATATCACAGATGAGATTTTAAAATCACAGGTGATTTGAATCTTGTGATTTTCAGAACATGCCTGTTAATATAATTTAGTGTATAAAGTGCATATGTACGTGTGTTTTTTTAGTTTAGTACCAAAATTAAACACTCCACGTTCCCATCCCTGACGTATACAAAATCTTATTTAATTTCCTTCAAAATCATCTTATCTTTACTTTTGGTATTACTTTGCACTCTTAAAAACACAACAATTTGCAAATACTCTTACTTGCATTTTATTTTAATGCTCTCTTTCTATATTTGATGCGACAAAATTTACATTAACAACAACACTAATAAAGCGACGACGCTAAACACTTAATAACTGATTTCTCCCACTCAAATAAATTCATTCCAGCCAGCGTTGTCAACTTTGAAATTTCAAAAGGCACCAAAATGGAGAAAAAACGCGCCATTCAACAAAAAACGCACCAAGTTCAGAATTTTTTTTTATTGAATTAATTTTACGTCTTTACAAAATCCAAAATTCTAATGTTGATACAATATTGTGCCATTGCATGAAGTGAAGTATTCTCCACCGATTTTGAATACTAGATAGATAATATTTCGACATCGGATTCAAATTGTACTGCTAATGGCATGATATCATATTTGTAATGGGATAAAACATTTTGCACAATTTTGGTTCTTGATGTCGTTTGTGGCTAAATTGGCTTAAAGCTGCAATGTGTTTCCGTGGTTCAGCATGCCGAACAAGGTTGGATATTTAGGCGTGATATCGCATTTGCAGTAAAAACATCTTGCTTTGTGCTATTATTTGGTCAAGGCCGAATCCATTGCTTAAACTCACATTGTGATTCCCAAATCTTTTTGTATTTCGCTTATGATCTCCTTTTTTAGACTCCACTATTGCTACTAACTTTAAATAATTTTGGTAAATAGAAATTTTATTAATTTTAGTGTTACAACACTTTATATAAACGCATTTTTTATGCATTTTATAAAAATCGAACAATGATCGCTAGTCTCGAGAATACTTTGTTGTTTTTGTTAAGCTCTTTAACAGACTTGACAGCAACTTTTACGACAACAAACAATTAGGTACTCTGAAAATCTAAAAGGGACAACAAATTTCTTATAATGAAATGTTACAAATTATCTATAACAACAAGACGGTTTAACGGTTTTTGCGAATGTGTTTTGGTACCTCTTAAACATCATTAATGGCTGCTCTTATTATGGTCTGTAAAATTTAATGTAAAAATTGTACACAATTGAATTAAATGGTATTTAAACAGTTGTATTTTTTGTACAAAATTCTTTTGTGTTTAATATGCTTTGGATCCACCCAAAATTAAAAAAACGCACCAAAATTAAAACAAAAGCGCACCACGCACCAACTCAGATATTTTTCGCACAAAACATTTAGAAAAGCACCAAAAAAGGTGCGAAACGCACCAAGTTGACAACGCTGATTCCAACGATCCGCGAACAATAAACAATTAACAACAACAATAACTTCATTACTGGTGCATACACGTGAAAAGACGAGTAGCCGCTGCAGCAGCGCAAACAATCATACATATATTTTTTACTATTGAATTCACTTTTGCTTTTCTTTTCATGAACTTTTACAAACAATTACAAGTTTATTAAATGATTTTCTTTAAAAATAACACTTAAATTATATCCGTTAAACTTTTATTAACACTTTTAATCGATTTTAATGAATATTAAGGCACTATTTATAATATTTATTGATTCTTGAACGAGACCGCGATAATTTTGCGTCTGAACTTTAAAACACCGGGCGAAGAACTAATTTTTATCATTCGTTATCAATCAATGGTACCGGAATTCTTTTACAGCATGCGAGGGATTTGTAGACATTTACAAATATTAGGAATTTATTGAGATTATTATGTTAATGCGGATTAATGTATGTACTTATTACAAAAAGGGTATTCTTAAAAAAGTGTTTTAAAGTACAATAGTGTCAAGCTTTTTATAAGCATATTAAACAACCTTTATTTCAATTAACAAAAAGACTAAGAACTTTAACAATTATTTATATACAATCAATTAAATGAAATGTTATTTTATACATTCATACATGATATACTTGAACGAACTTGTTAAAACTAAAAAGCGGTTCACAGGTACATACATGCAAATATTAGTTTTATTGGAAACATAGATACCCAGCGGCGAAAAGAAGCACTAAGCAGGACTTCTAAAAGGCCTTATTTGGCCTTCTGGAAGGCCTTACATTGCCTCTTGCCCCATTCCATACTTATACATTTTTAACACACGATGTCCTAGCCAGCCAATGGCTTCTAAGTTCCCTTCTTACACAGGCCTGATAGAAGGCCTTATTCAGTCACAAATTTATTTTTAAATTACCTTTAGAAATGCAAAAACGAAGTAAAAACCCATGAAAATGCCAAAATATCAACTCTAAAAAATAGTGATTATTGTATTATGTTGAATTTCAGGGTTAACTATTTGTTTATTTATTGATGTGTAGGTACATACACATAAGAAAACCTACATTTTTAGAAGGGAGTAGGTAGGCCTTCTATAATGCCTTCGTGAGAAGGCAAGCGACCATGAGTACAAAATAAGAGAAGCTCTAGGAGGGCATTATAAATGAAGGCCTCCGAAATTTCGCCGCTGGGTAAGTATGTAAATACATATATTTATAAATTTCTACACATGTATGTACGTGTGTGTACATAAACCAAAATAATTGTGCATTTAAGTAAAAGGAAACCGTTCACAAGAACACTTATCAGGTGGTGTTGATTCTACAGCAAACATATGTCTTATCGACCCCTATGCTTTCATGTACAAATATTGAAATATCGACCTATATAATGCAAGAAAACAGTAGGTCAGCTTAGTAACACCATCTTGTCAGTGGATTCGCCTTGGTCACACCATTAAAATAATCCAATTATAATTCGAACATCATTATTCGCCTTATGATTTCAATTACTTTCTTATTTTTGCATAAAAGTCTCCCAATCCCCTCGCATGCTGTAAAAGAATTCTTACTTGCATTCATATTCTGTTACCAAATCCCACTATTTAAGCGGTCCAGTGCCATCAAGTGATTGATAACGAATGATAAAAATTAGTTCTTCGCCCGGTGTTTTAAAGTTCGCTCGCAAAATTATTACGGTCTCGTTCAATAATTAATAAATATTATAAATAGTGCCTTAATATTCATTAAAGTCGAATAAAAGTGTTGATAAAAGTTTAACAAATATAATTAAAGTGTTATTTTTAAAGAAAATCATGTATTAAAGTTGTAATTGTTTGTAAAAGTTCATGAAAAAAAGTGATTTCAATAGTAAAAAATATATGTATGTTTGCGCTGCTGCAGTGGCTACTCGTCTTTTCACGTGTACGTACAAGCAATAAAGTTATTGTTGTTGGTAATTGTTCGCGAATCGTTGGAATGAATTTATTTGAGTGGGAGAAATCAGTTATTAAGTGTTTAGCGTCGTCGCTTTATTAGTGTTGTTGTTAATGTAAATTTTGTCGCATCAAATATAGAAAGAGAGCATTAAAATAAAATGCTAGTAAGAGAATTTGCAAATTGTTGTGTTTTTAAGAGTGCAAAGTAATACCAAAAGTAAAGATAAGATGATTTTGAAGGAAATTAAATAAGATTTTGTATACGTCAGGGATGGGAACGTGGAGTGTTTAATTTTGGTACTAAACTAAAAAAACACACGTACATATGCACTTTATACACTAAATTATATTAACAGGCATGTTCTGAAAATCACAAGATTCAAATCACCTGTGATTTTAAAATCTCATCTGTGATATTTTGCTGTTATATAAATTAAACGATTTTTTTATATGATACATATGTATGTACATATATTCAAAATACTTATGGTTTATGTGTATTTGATTTGCAGATCAGACAAGAATCACAGATGTGATTTTAAAATCACATGTGATTTTCAGAACATGCCTGTAAAACAAATATTTATTTCTAATATTTGTCGCCAATTGTCAACAAAATGCCGATTAAATTATTTTAGTTCCTATAAATGCGAAATTTTGTATGTTTCGATGTTTTAATGTTTTTTTTCACTATAACACGAAAACCGCTTAACGGATTTTGATTAATTTTAGTAGAAGTATAGCATATGACCCACAATAAAATATGTGACAGTGTCGATTGTTTGATCGGTACTTTTGGTAGTTTATTAACTATACGACATACTATATATCTTACATTAACATATAGTGTAATTTTTGGTGGATGAAATTTTCACCTCTTGCTTTTGGTACTTTTGCGTTTTTCGATAAATGTTGTATCCCTTGTTTTTTTTCCTTCGTTAACATGCAACGCGAAGTACATTTATAGAAAAAGGTGATTTACAAAAATCTTCAATGCAACAATTTTGCATTCGTAGTAGTTTAGTCAAAATTCAAATTCCAAAATTTGGAGTTCAAATTTCCGATGCCTGGCATTAAGAGGTTCTGAAATAAACCAAAACATTACAATGCTCCATGATTCCCATAACCTGAATGTTCACATTAAAAAGTAAATTCCACATCTAAAATAAAGCAGAGTAAATAAAATTAATAAAAATATGGCAAAGTTTAAATGAAATAAATGTATAGAGGCTAAAAAAATTTAACAACAGAACAACTTTAAATAACAAAAATTTGGTAAGTTTTACTTTAAGTTAAATTAATTTTCATAACTATCTTCGAAATTCGATTGATCTTATAGAATACTCCATTATATACTTAATTACATCCCCCATTATATTTTTATATATTTATTTTCTTTCTAAAAAGAGGTAATTTTTGAAGTAAAACCTTAAAAATCTGCACATGATATAGACTTTGTATATTATTATTTTTTTTATTAATTATTTTAATTTGTTACTTTGTCGACTTGGTTTCAGTTTCGACTTGGACTCAGTTTCATAAGAACGGTGTTACTGGCAGTACTCCTTACCGTCTCACTAAAAGCGTTCTATTTTGGTTTCATCAAATTATAGTACCCGGCACGACGTTATGTATATGAGATCCTGTTTTTGAATTTTTTTTTATTATTAAAATTGAAATGCTTTTGCTAAAGTAACAGATTATTTAAATATATTCAGCTGTCAAATTCTAAATAGTTAAGAAATTAATAATATTTCTTTGTCATCACTAACCACATTATGAACTGATTGATACCAACTGATTTCAATATTATGATTTCAATTTTTACTAAAAGTCCTGTATATTCCCCAACAGCGAGTTTATATAATGTATTTTTAACCAGATTAAAGAAATCGATTTGATAATGTTAGAAGAAAAAAAAACATATATATATGTATGTATGTATGTATGTAAATTTTACAATTTGAATTCCCTTAAAAAAAGAGAATATTTTAACACAAAATACATTACAGAACCCTCGGAAATTGAATGAAATTTTTAAGAAATCCAATCAAATAAACTGAATACCGATTAAATTAAATCAAAATCATTTTACATCAGCACATTGCCAAAAAGTGCCTTAACATGTACAGAAAATCTAATTCCTAAAAATATTAAATCGGTTTTAAAATAATTTAATAAAAACACATAAACAGATATACCGGCAATGGTTTAAGAGACTTGTTGTATGTATTATATACATATATATTGCACAATGGGTACAATTTTCAAAATAAATCTTAATCCCACTTATGTTTATTATAAATGGAAGAGTTTGGAAGTTTATACCACTATATCGCGATAACCGTTTTATGAATTTGGCAGACGGATATCATGTGTCCAGGTAAAAAATAAAGAAAAATCTTCAGTGGGGGAAACGGGACCAATTGGTACTTTTGGTACCATTTTTTGTATATCAGGGCCCAAATCGTTACATCCGTGAATGTAGGACTCGTCAAGTAATAACTGTATAATTGGATGGATGTAACGATTTGGGCCCAACATAATTTTGGTGTACTTTTCGGGAGGTAAAATTAATAAAGGCTGGTTCTTTTACTTAAGGTACTTTTTCCCTTTTCGGGGTAGTTTATTTAAGAAAAAATTTTCTTTTATTAGTTAAAAAAGTTGCAATTGACCATTCCGTTAAGGAAGAAATGTAGCGTCGAAAGAAACTATAAAATATTTTCTAAAAAATGCAATGCTGGAAAACATTACAAATAAAATAAGATACTAAAAATTCCAAAATTTTTTGTAAAATTTCTATATAAAAAAATACTCATCCCCAGCTTATAATTTTTTTTTTATAAAACTTGGAAAAATAGCTACGAAAAACATTGATCTTTAAAAAGAGTAAAACATACAAAATCTTTTAAAAAGTCATCAAAAATTCATGAAAATGTATTTTGCAAAATGATCCACTGTGCATTGCCACCCAACTTGTATATATTTGCTATCAAGTTAGTTCTTTCTTCTCTGAACTGAAAAAAAAAATAAAAAAAGCTGAAACCTCCATATAAGGGTTGTTTGATGTTTGAACTTTTCTATTAAGCAATTGCATATTTATGAGCTTTCAAAATGAAGCATCTGACAAAATTTGTTAGATGATGTTTCGAGTGAAATCTAAATTAAATTTTAGCTTATGAGCAACAAATATGATGGTGTTGTTTATGTGCGTGCTGCCCAAGGTAACGAACGGCCTCAGAAGTAGAACGAGGATATGCAAACTTTATTAACAAATGGGTGATAATGTTTTGTTGAATTGTTAAAGGATTTACAAAAAATATACAAAGGCACACATACACACATACACATGCAAAAGCAAATAAATGAAACCCCCTTTTATATTTGGTCTTGTTTAAATTATGAAAATCTTTTGTAAGACATTTAAACACAAATACAAATGAATATTAAATGAATATATTTAAAATAACTTTTTGTCGATTTATTTACACAAGTTTATATACTTATTTTTACATATATATTTGCTTGTTACTGTATTTGTGTGCCAAAGGATGTTTATTTACATTCAGTAAATAAATTTATATAAAGATTTTCATTTTAAATTAAAACTCTTACCTTTTGGCCAGATTTCATTGTTATTTTTTTTATTTCATTCAAATTCTGTTTTAGTTGTACTTTCTTCGTGGGAGAGGTTCTTTAAGGAGAGTGATATATATCAATCATTCACAAAAGTCATAAAGATATTGAGTATTTAACCGAAATAAAATGGTAATTGTTGAGTCCTTTGTTGGATGCCCTTCACCGAAAATGGTAAGAAGTTTTGTAGGTTTGGCACTCTGTGTGTATTTTCCACAATATTCACAAAGAATGTATGCAAATTCTCCTTAGAGATTGAAAAGTTGAATGAGCCATTTCAGTCTATCTGTACGTGAAATCGGTTTTCTCCAGCCACCAGAAGAGTTAAGGCTTGGGTCGTGAAGTGATATGTCAAGATTTTTCTTAAAACGATTCACAATAAAAATAAGTGGAAATTAAAAACTAATATATTTTTTAAAATATTTAGAATGACGAGTTAAAGAAGGCGTCAATTTCTATCTCTAAGGGGCTGTGCACATATTACGTACCTCCATTTAATTTAAGGAATTTAGCACCAATTGCGTGTTATTCTAGCAATTAATTCGATGGTAAATATTTATAAGAAATAAAATAAATAATTATTGTATTTTTTTTTAAATCGGACACTGATATATTATTTTAAAATCCCATAACCATATTTGTTGTAAAAACAAACTTTGACATACATTTACATACATAAGTTTAAAAATATGTAGTAGATTTTACAATATATGAGCATATTTGTTTATGAGCTGTAGATAAAACAATGTATTAATTTTGCATAAATAGAGACTATTTTTCTTACTGATTTGTGATTTGTGACTGATATTGAGAAACTCTTGATCGAAACAATATAGATTTGAAAAGAAGGACTTTGGTTCTAAATTATATTTCATTGTTATTAATAAATATTTCCAATAAAGGTGTCAGTTTCAAATGATTTAGTCATAAATGAATATCAGAAATAAAAAGGTAGAAGTAGCATAAAAATTAATGATTAATATATCCAGTGCAATTATCAAACGTTGCAAATTTATCGTACTTGTAGTGCACGTAAAATCAAATTAAACCTTAACATTGTAAATAAACTCGCACTCACAACAGCGTTCATACCCGTGCTAAAATTTTTTTATTTTGTCCTGTTTTTTTTTCTTTTATAATGATACTTGACGCTACGAGTACAAACATCTGCCGTATAATTCCGCTACAATTTTCACAAAAGTGCAACACGAAATGAAAAAAAAAATATCACAAAATAGAGAGGAAAATAATTGTTGATTATATTAGGTGTATGTATGTCTGTAAGTAAGTACACTGAGATTATTTCTTCTCTTTTAATAAAGCACTTGAGGGTTGAAAATTTATTTAAAATAATATCTAATAAGTTCACCAGTAAAAGTATTAAATGCTACAATTCATATTCATTTGAAAAGATAATACAACTTTTTCACTTTCATTGTTTATCAAAAAAAAGTCATAAAATTATTTTGTGGAATCATTCATAAATGATTTATTACTTCTTTTTCAAAGAGATGAGAAGAAGTGGTAAACCATGTCATCAAAAAATAATATTTATTAAGTTTTCTGTAAAAAGTCTGTTTATAATGATTATTCTCACAAAGAAATTCTTGAGTAAATTTCGAAAGATTTCTACACAAAACCATATTTTTTTTTTACTTATATGGTGAAATTATTTGTTCTACACTTTTTATGGTTCATATTGTATGCTCGTCTAAACTCTTTAATAGAATAATTTTCGGAGTACCATCCAAAAGTGGCTAGAATATTTGGAAAATTTATACTGTTTTTAATATAATTCAATATACATACATATGTATATAAAGGGTGTTTTTTATAGAGTGTCACAACTTTGTGTTGGCGTTGAGTACCCATTTAACAGCTGATAGTTGCTTTTTGTTTATTTTGCTTTCAAATTTCATTATCAATCGACCTGCAGCAGAGCAACGCGTGCAAATTGTTGAAATTTTTAATCAAAATAATTGTTCTATTCCTCAAACTAATCGTGCAGCGGTCGCTAAAATTTATTTACTCAAAAAATTTATTTGATAAAAAAAATAATTTCACGTAATGGCCCAATTGATTGGCCACCAAGATCATGTGATTTATCCCCATTAGATTATTTTGGGTTATGCTAAGTCACTTGTCTACCTCGATAAACCACAAAAAATTGAACAACTGGAAATCAACATTCAAAGAGTTATCACTGAAATATGGCCGCAAATGCTGCGAAAAGTTGTTGAAAATTGGTGTTCGAGATTGCGCCTTCTACGCGCCAGCCTTGGCGGGCACATACCAGAAATCATATTTAAACATTAATTTCATAAAATTTTCTTTCCAATAAAGCCCATTTCATTGATATTAAAAATATATTTCTTTGTTTTATTATGATTTAAACTTGTGTCACTCTATAAAATAATCACCCTTTGTATGCATTTTTTTATATTTAGAATTTATTTTTCAAATTCGATAAAATTAACAGAATTTTTGACTATAAATCATGAAAAATATAGCTTTTTTTTAAAAAATTAACCATGACAAAGTACAAGAAACAGCAAAATTTGTATGATAGCGCTATCTAGCGTGAGTTTTGGGTAAAAATAAATTACAGAAATGGATTCGTCGACCCCAAAAATAGTAAGAAGCCACAACTTTCCCTGATAATACAAATAAATAGGCATTATTTTATAAAAATTATAATGATTTTCTAAAATCACCAACTTCAATGTGTGTAAAAAAAAACTATCACTAAACTAAAAAAAAGCATGGGGATTTTTTTATGGAAAACATCAACTTTCATTTGCTTTTAGTTTCATGCCATTCCGATTTTGATTGTTGTACAGTGTAATTAGCGGATTTCATCAATATTTCAGGCAGTCAATTAAAATTTTATGGGACCAAACTGCAGACATATACTTTCTACGTCGGTCTATAAATGCTGGGATCAGGCAGTAGTCACCATTCCAAGCAGGCAAATCGCCCTCTTGCGAACTAAAAAAAAATAAAGGACCAAAACGCAGCAAACCTCTTGAAACATAAAAAGTTATTTTGCTTGTGCTTTGTAATTCGCAAATTTTATTTGGGAGTTTAATAATGGTGTTTTCTTTTCTACACACAAAATGGCACCTTATTGAAAGGTACATATATAAAATGTCTTGCCAACCTTGTAATGATGCAGCTTATTATTTCATTAGAACAAAACACACCTTATGAAAAACTGGAACGCCCTGTTTTCAACAGCTGACAGCTAAGTTTTACAGGGCACTACCAACACTGTCGATTTTTACGGGGCAAAAAGTGCAATGCCTTCCACCCTTAGAGAGGGCAATTTTTTTAGAATCAAACACACTGCCCTTTTAGAGAGCAAAACATTTTTAAGAAACGAACACCAAAGTACATTTTCTGCATGTAGATGTAGCATTTTTTTTGTAGAAAAGAAAACACCATAAGTATGAGTAGATGAGTTTTGAAACTTTTCCAACATAAATGGCAAATATCTACTGATGAGTTGGTATAGCAACCAACGAAATGCATTTAGATATTGCTAACCCACAACAAATTAAATAAAAATTTTTAAAAACATAAAAAGTAATTTGAAAATCGGTATACAAATTTAGGAATTACTTGAAAACTAATATATCGAGAGGATGACTTGTCGCTCCTCTAAAAAATATTTCGGGAGCACTACTTGCTCCTCCGATATTCGAAAAAAAATTGAACATAGACAGCCCGAAAGTTCAGATGATCACGATTTAGGGTGTTGTGATGCAACTTGTCTTAAATAAAAAGAAAGTATTTAAACAAACTGCAAGAAAAAAAAAACAAAACAAAAATAAGGAAGCAGGAGTTGTGGGATAAACAATATTTTGCGATGAAGGAAAACTTCTGCCTGGACTTAAAAAATATTGTTGAAATGGAAGCAACCCTGTCCAAACTGTAAAAAAATTTAAAAAATCGGTCCATATAAATGGAGAAGATTTTCAGAAAAATTTTATGGAAACCAACTGCAAGCAAACCCTTTAAAAAACAAAGTTTAAAAACCGCTTTATATACGATTTCTGTATAACATTTTGTAGCGATATCTTGGAGGATTTATGACTTAGCGAGTTATTTCCAAAATAAAGTATTTTTAAGCGATTGAGGTGGTTGCAATAGCGATTTCGTTACCTAAATTGTGTTCCGCTTAGACGATTTTCGTCCACGTTTAAGTTGTTTCTCTGGTATATCGATTCGCTTAATGAAGTCTTCCTGTCTGCCACACGTTGTGGAGTTTAAATGCTCTTAAATAAGAAAACCCTTGTGCACGGTTGTAAACTTGCTATTATAAATCGATTATGGTTGGGAAGAAATCTTTATTCGTAAATTTTTAGACCCAAAAACCCCCCCAAAACTCGTTGTACTTATTTTAGGCACCTATTTTGTTTCCTCCTTGGGATGTTTTTTTTGTGCTCAATTATTGTATGTTTTCATCGAAATTATGTTGTATGGACAAATTTTGTTAAGTGTACCTTCATGATTTGTATTGAGCATATGATGAGGAATATGTAACAAAAATAAAAGGTATTCACAAATAAAGCGTGCATTATATTTCTGCATGATTTTTTTTTTTTTTATCGAGATGCTTGTACTCAGTTTAGCATCTGGCAGCAGTGCAATTGCAATCAAGTAGAAAAGTTGGCCGCAAAATCGGAAAGATTGCTTGTGCCCGAAGTCAGACTAACGGACAGACGTACGGATGGATGGACGGACGGACGGACTAGGGAATAGAAAGAACAACATAAATAGTATTTATTTTTAGCTACTGCTGCTTTTATTCAGTTGTAGCAATTGTATGGTTGTTTGTTATCCGTGAGGTAACAAAACAACATCTCAACAACCCATAAACGCCTCCCCACGAATTTCAACATGTTTAAGAAATAGCGAACAACAACAATAAACAAAACGGCATAAAGTCTTATATGAAATACATTATATATACATACATCATGTGAATGTAGATATGTATGTATGTATGCACGTATAAACAAAAAAAAAACCCTTTTACTAACTTGCACACAAATGTGCAGCAGCACTTTTAAATGAAAACATAAAAAAATTAAAACAAATTTCTTCAAGTAGAATTTCTATTTTATAGTATCTGATCATGTTAAACAATTATTTGTTGTTGTTACTGGTTGTATTGTTTAAACTAGAAATGCATTTCTTTTTGTAAAGCATTTTTTTTAGTAGTAGTATTGTTTGTGTAGTACTTTCTGTGGTTTAAATTCGCTTAGAATTTCAAGGAAGTTAAAGAAATGAGTCAAAGGAAGTACATTGAAATAAAATGGTGGTTTCTTTTTGAATAAAAAAAAAGGAAAATAAATAAAAACTTACAACAAAAATACCAAAAAAAAAAATAACTTTGTAAACATTTGAGTATACTCAGCGTAAAAGTAATAAGATTTATTAATTCGAGTAAAACTATTAGAAGAAATATTAAAAATGCTATAATTCGATAACTCGGTATTAAATCGGGGCGATTTATTTAATATATAATATTGAATCTGGTTATCTGTACCATGTTTAAGCTGAAGACTTACGTCGTAATGAAGTCATAACACACATTAAGTTTTTTATATGAAAATAGTCACAGCTTCAGAATACCCAGTGTTTTAGGGAATCGAAATGATTGATATTTCGTTTCCCAAATTGTTTTTATTTTCTCATTTGCTCACTACTGGTGGTATTTCTGGTTGATGGAGTTGATAAAGTGCTGGTTCGTAAGGTTACTGCTATTCAGGTAGGGTTCGATGTTCTCCTTATAAAACTCATACCTGACAATTACCGCTTGAAAAGAATAATGTAGTCTGGCTGTCTAAGGACAAAGTTGATAACAGTTTTTGTTGTTCCAAGAGTAAACCATATAGTTGCCAGGGTGGCTGGTCACAAGCCTCTTGCAATGTGGCAGGCAGTAGTTAAACATCATAATATATTACCATATGTGATATTATGTCATGTCATATCATGTCACATCGCGTTATGACATGATATTCGTTCTCGTGTCCTGTGAACAGACATAATATAAGGTCATAAATTAATTTTGTATATTCTTAAATTAAATATTTATAAAATCATGTTTCCAATTTTATTAAAATAACTCGTAGTGTATAAACAGATATACACACATATGGACTATTTTTAAATAATGAAAACAGAAAAAAAAAAAACTAAAACATAAACAATAAAAAACTCTAAACAGAAACAATAAAAGCCGCACATGTGCGGATATACTTTTTATTTGTATCTTCCACTTTTTGTTTTTTTTTTTCATCATTGTTGTACTTTAGTTAAAGGGGCATGTATCTTTTCACTACATTGAATGTATTTTGCAAAGTTAAACTGCAGAGAAACGTCAGTATAGATGAGCTATTTTTGAATTTAGCTAACGGTCAGATTTGTAAGTTCGAACTAATTTAAATGACATATAATCGAGAGCTCTGGAGTGGACAGACCTGACAAATTTAATCGTGGTTTTATGAATATACATATAATACGAACTTTAAATTTTCCGATTTATAAAGCCTTTCGATCTTTTGGAAGCTTAAAAATTTATTTTCTGGTTTTTGTGTAGGGTACACAAGAAAAAGTGTAAAATGATTAATTTTTCCCCCATACAACAATCAACGAGTTCGTGCAAAGTAAACCTGCACCATTATCAGCCTGAAATATAAGAAAAGAACCAAAATATGCTGACAACAACCATTCATCCAAGCAACTACCACAATCTGTTGCAGAAGCAAGTATTGTGGCAATGAAGAAGCCGTGTTTATTTTTTTTTTTTTTTTTTTTTTTTTTGTTTATACATTTTTTTTATTTTTCTCCTCTTCATAGTTTCGGTGGCTGACGTTAATAAACATGTGCAGGTTGCAAGTGTATGATGCATTTAAAAATGGCAAGAAAACTTTAGGAACAAAAAAAATATATATAAAAACTTTTTTGTAGCAACGGAAATATTAGATGCATCATCAAAATCTTTATGTTTAATATTTACTTCTCAAGAAGGTCTAAAGGGGGACAAAATAAGAAAAATACAAAAATGATTTGTGTTTGGAAAAAATCAATTCGTTATGGGTCGAACTGAAGCTGCCCTTTATCAATATTGGATTTTGTGAACAAGTACACAATCATTCAAATGTATGTACATACATATATAGAGACTTTTAATACAAGAACCTAATAAATGCAGGAATATAGATCTGTCAAGCCCATATAAACCATTGTTTTCGAATAATAATTACAGTTTGATGTTTAAGTTTTGCTGGAAAATAAAATTGAAAATGAAATTGATATTAATTTTGATCAAATAAGATAATCATCTGGACGGCTTGCTTTTGCTAGAGTTTTTTCAAAAAATATATGTATAAATGTGTGTATGTTTTTTTAAATTATTAATAATCCAGTTAGTAGAGATTCTTAATGAGGCAAACCCATGCAGCATTCACAGAAAAAAATTTTTCACCAATTAAAAAATTTTATTAAATATTTAATTTATTTAATTAAATTTTTAATTGTAATAAATAATTTTAGTATAAAAATTTAATTGATACTATTAATTTGTTGACTGGTAAGTATCATTTAAATTTTTATACTAAAATTATTTATTACAATTAAAAATTTAATTAAATAAATTAAATATTTAATGAAATTTTTTTATACTTTTAAGTAATGAGTTAATTGGTGAAAAATTTTTTTCTATGTTATTTCGTAACACTATCCACATATTGCTTTTATTTTTATATCCATATACAGTGGGATTAATTGCAAAATAATCGGAAAATAATGTGTCACATAGATCATATAAAGGGTGTTTTTTATAGAGTGACCAAGTTTGAATCATAATAAAACAAGGAAATATATTTTTAATATCAATGAAACGGACTTTATTGGAAAGAAAATTTTATGAAATTAATGTTTAAATATGATTTCTGCCATGTGGCCGCCACGGCTGGCGCGTCGAAGGTGCAATCTGGAACACCAATTTTCAACAACTTTTCGCAGAATTTGCGGCCGTAATTCGCCGATAACTCTTCGAATGTTGATTTCCAGATGCTCAATTATTTGTGGTTTATCGACATTGACAAGTGATTTAACATAACCTCAAAGAAAATAATCTAATGGGGTTAAATCACACGATCTTGGTGGCCAATTAATTGAGCCATTATTTGAGGTACGAAAAAATTTCATATCATGTTCCTTTACCTTTTTGACCGTTCTGACCATCATCGTTTTTGAAGACATATGGGCCAATGACTCCGCCAGCCCATAAAACGCACCGCACAGTAATTTTCTATGGATGTAGTGGTGTTTCGACAAAGGCTTGTAGATTTTCAATTCTGTTTATTTACGTACCCATTTCAACCAGAAATATGCTTCACCGGAAAATAAAATTTTGAATTAAAAATTTCAACAATTTGCAAGCGTTGCTCTAGTGTAAGTCGATTCATAATGAAATTTCAAAGCAAACTAAACAAAAAGCAACTATCAGTTGTTAAATGGGTGGTCAAATAAAGCAGTGATGCCAACTCAAAGTTATAACACTCTAAAAAACGCATTCATATTCTCGTACACTACGAGTGACTTAATTAAGGAATTTTGTATAATCAAATTTAAACGTCAAAAAAAAAATTGGATTTTTAAAGAACATATTCTTAATATTAATTTGGTGAACTTTGTGAATTGATTTACAAAGAAAAAAAGTATGAATCAATTAAGAAAAAAAAAATTAATTTTATGGTGTCTTGATTTCAATTCAATTAAAAGCGTTGATTAAAATGTTAAGTTACTGAAAATAATAGAAAACTGCACCATGTGTTGCAGTTCTAATCGCTTTTGACACTTCCGCAAAGAAAAAAGTATAAATATTAAAATCCAGTGTGTAAAATTTAAAGATTCAAAATAATTGTAAACAGCATTTTGAAAATCATTGGACTTTATTGAAATAATATAAATTAAGCATCGAAATTGCAACAAATTGTAGAGAATATAAGAACAAGTATTGAACAGAGGCAACTTTAAAAGTGTTTAATACCTTTTCGGATTGATTCAAGTACAGTTTAGGAATATTCGGATTAAAATTTTTGATTACAACTCGTACTAAAATTCAAAAATTTAGTTCGAGCTATTTTTCGTGTGTGTGAATTGAATAACTTAACATTTCCACAATTAAAGTGTATGGACGGACGTATGTATATTACACTCCGCCGATTATAGTGTTCTTACTGTGTAAATGATATCTTTCTTTGCTGTTTTTTTTTTAACGTTACAAACCAACTAGGCTGCGCTACTCACACCCTGCAGAAAAGGTCATAAAAAGTTGGCAAAAAAATTTAATGGTTACAACAAATGTTTCTCTAAATAGAAGGAATAAAGCGAACAAAGTTCAATTGTACACGTTTAGTGCGAAAAATTCCGTACAAGCGGTGTTGTGTGTGTGAATTTTAAAAATAAAACGTTGCTACAGTCAGTCGGTGCATTTATGGACAATCATGTGAGAATGAAATTTCATTGGAAAAAGAAATTAAAATTTTCTAAATTCACAGGTTGAGATAAAACTTGATTACGTATTACATACTTTGTAAAAATATTAATGTATGTATGAATGTTTGTATGTTCACAATTAATGCATAATTTTTACTGTAAAATCATTAGAAAAAGTTGTTACTTAACGGCAGCAATATTGACAACATTATTTTCTCATTGACTTAAATGACAGCTTTTGACAAGTGGTTTCATCAGATGAATGTATTAATCATTTCCCGTTGATTAATTAATGTTTGTTTTTTTATATTTTAATGGCAATTTAATTAAATATTTGAATAACTACATTTTCTTTAAATCCATACCAGTGTGGAATTAAAAGCTTTATTTATTTTTAAATTAATTATTTGTCATCAGTATTTGTATATGTCTGCACATATTTATGTTTGTATGTGTGTGTACATATTTGCATTTATTAAAAGGCCGCACACCGATGGTAAAAAGTGACGGTATCTCGATCAAAGAATTCTATGGCGAAACTCAAACAAACATAGTAAAAACTATCTAAAGAATCATTCCAATTGATGGTGTCCAGTGAGCTTGACTTTAAGTGTTGCTGCACCGCGTGATTATATAATAGGTTTTCCAATAGGGATGATATGATTTTGAAGTGCCGTTCCGGCCATTTGTAATACGTCATGATCTGTCATTTGTTTTTCATTGTATTCAGTAGTGTTTACAATTTCATCATGGAGAGATATACGCAGGAACAACGTTTAAAAATTATTTAGTTTTATTATCAAAATAATCGTTGTCCAATTGCAACTTTTCGTGCGCTTTTGCCATTTTATGGTCGTAACCGTCTGAGTGGTGCGGTAAATAAACAAAACTGTGATTCTGGTGCGAAGAAAATCCACAAATTTTTCATGAAAATCCATAATCTTCACCAATATTATATTATATTCAAGTGCCAATAAGACAAAGAACCGCTCGAAGTGTTGTCTGGTGGAATCATCAGTCCGTACTTCTTTCGAAATGAAGCTGGTAACACTGTTACTGTCAATGGAGAGCGGTGTAGATCGATGATAAGCAACTTTTTATCGCCGAAATTGGAAGAAGTTGATCTTGACAACATTTGGTTCCAATAAGATGGAGCTACGTGCCACACAGCAAATGCAACAATTGAATTATTGCGAGAAAAGTTTGGAGATTCGATTATTTCAAGAAATTGTGATATTGAATGGCCTCCAAAAAGTTGTGATTTAACACCATTAGACTATTTCTTGTGAGGTTATTTGAACTCATTGGTCTTTCGAAATAAACCAGACCCTCTTCAAGCTTTACAAGTCAATATTAGTTGATTTAGTTGAAAAAGGCTCGAAAATTGGATTCAGCGAATTCGTTCCTCCAGAACAAGTCGTGGAGGCCATTTGAATAAGGTTTTTTTAGAACTTAATTGTATCGATTATTACTTCACATTAAATAAAAAACTTTTGAATTTCCTTAACAATAAGTGCGTTTTTTTTTTAAGAAATCATATCACTTTTATATTAAAATTGTCAACTATCCAGATCTTTAGCTGTATATATTGTCAATAATACTGGCAAAAAAAATATCGTCTTCAATACAAAAATCCAATCGAACCGATCACAAAATCGACGCAATTTTGCCTACAAATTTATAGCCAATTTTTTATATATTATTTTTATATATGTATGTAAAGGGTGTTTTTTATAGAGTAACACAAGTTTAAATCATAATAAAACAAGGAAATATGTTTTTAATATCAATGAAATGGGCTTTATTGGAAAGAAAATTTTATGAAATTCATGTTTAAATATGATTTCTGTCATGTGGCCCCCACAACTGGCGCGGAGAAGGCGCAATCTGCAACACCAATTTTCAACAACTTTTCGCAGCATTTGCGAGAGTATTTCGTCAATAACTCTACGAATGTTGATTTCCAGTTGTTTAATTATTTGTGGTTTATAAGTGACTTAACATAACCCAAAAAAAAATCATCTAATGAGGTTAAATCACATGATCTGGGTCCATTACGTGAAATTATTATTTCATCAAAGTTTCCTTGAGGAAATCAATTGTAGCGCCCGCTGCACAATGATGAATAGAACAATAATTTTTAATAAAAATTTTAACAATTTGCACGCGTTGCTCTGGTGGAATTCGATTCATAATGAAACTTCAAAGCAAACTAAACAAAAAGCAACTATCAGCTGTTAAATGGGTGCTCAAACAAAGCAGTGTTGCCAACTAAAAGTTGTGACACTCTATAAAAAACTCGAGTTATTTTTAAAAATGTGAGTTAAAAAAAATCATACTTCTTTAACATACCGTTATTAAATGGATATAATTACGAAGTATAGAGCCATCCATTCTAAAAAAAGTTTTTATCTGTATAGTCACATAGATTTTTTAAGCTAAAAATTTATAAATTTTTGAAAATTAATTACTTTCGCAGCTATTTCTTTTTTTTTTTTTGGAAACTCGTGTCATAATATCAAAAGAGTTTTTTCTTTAGTAATTAATGTGGTTCAGAAAGGATACAACTGAAAATCGAGAAAAGAAAAAAATTCTTTATAATTTTCTGATCCGCCTTTGTCGGGCACTTAACTATTCCGGTTTTACTTTTGGTAGGCAATATTAAAACCCTCCATTCAAATTACAATTCCTTTTCTGCTTAAGACGAAAAAATTTTAAATTGTTAAAAAAATCTTTTTTGCGTGGCCACTAACTACTCAGAAGTTCTACAATGAAACAACTTTTGAAGGCGTTTTGGTGTTTCTGATACCTGTAAGATTAGGCAATATTTTTTTTTAAATTGATTTTTCTTTTTTGTAGGACCACCACTCAGGGGAACGCCCCACCCCTACTTATACAATACAAAACTTAGGGAAAGGGTTAGGGTAGAGAAGATGGATGTTGAAAATATAGAAAGTTTAATTCTTTTACAACTCTGCTATTACGACTTTTTCTGACCATTAACGCATTCTTATTTTTGTTATTTTTTGTGGAGAAAAAATTATGATTCCAAACTGCAGGCACCAGTTTCAAACGAAGAAAGAATTTTAAAAAGAAATTTAAAAATAAATAATATTTATTATTAACTCTATTCTATTTGTGCAGACATATAAAAATTTCCCCAACTTATTATAACTCCAATATTTTGCTGAAAATTTTACTTAATTCTTGAAGTAACCCTCATCAAATTTTAAGTAATTTACTATTGCGCAAATATGTAAATATCAATAATTACTTTATGTGGAGGGCTCCATTTTCTACCGCTTTAATTATTTGATGAAAAACGTATTTTATATTTACAAAATTTTATGTTTTATTTCAATGTGCCCCTCCTCAAACCTTAAGCTGGACCCGCCCCTGTTGCAGGCACACACATACACAATAATAATCTTTGACATCTTCAAAGACAATTCGTGTGTAAAATGCCAACCACTGTAATGTCGGTAGTCTTCTTCTCAAACTTCACCGAATATTATTTGAATTAAATTATCGACACAACAAAATAAGAACTCATGTTTTCGTTTTGTCCACATTAACTTTATCAGGATACACACTTCTATTGAATTAGAGTTAAACGTGTCATATCACAAACTCAACAAATTAAAATAACGATCCCCATGTCCCATCGATTAGACTAAAAATCAAATATTAGCAACCCCATTTCGAGGGGTAAATTTTCTTTTCTACGCAATAGAATTTCAAATCGTTTTTACAGTAAACAAAAATAGAATTAGGAAATTATATTGTACAAATAAAAATCCAAACGAATTTAAAATAGACTTTGGTGTTGTTTTGCAGATTTTGTAAGACAAACTTGGTAGCATCTACCAAAAACAACAAAAAAAAAAAAAAATTAGAATTGGAAGGTGGTCCAAATGGGGCAAATGTTTTCTGTTGTTTATGGCTGTTTTGAAAGTGTGTGGTTTTTTAAATTTCCTGAGTATTTGACATTCACTTTTTAAGCAAATAAAATTATTTGGTAAAACGCAGTTGTAGCAACAACGACGAAAATAATACCAAACGAGGGTTTATTGTTCAACATGATGGGAAACATGGAAACTGCTGTCTGTCGACGCATTTTAAACTCGTAGTTGATTACTACTGTTTTCTTTTTTTTTTTTTTGTTGGCGGGTGAGGAAATGCATGAAAGTAAAAGTGTGCTGCGTAATTATTTTTATACTTGTATTTGTTTACAATTTGTATCTTGTTTTATCGTTGTTGTTGATTACAATCCAAAATAGCAAAAATAAAGATTTTGTAGGATTTTTGGGGTTGTTTTTACATCATTTTATTTTATTTTATTTTATTTTCTTTTAATGTGTTTCTAAAGTTTTTATTTCTCCCTTTAAGAAATTAAAAGAAGATTTTAAAATGTAAATTTTTGTAATGAATTTTCCGATGATATTGTGGATCTGAAGACTGCAAAATATTTTAATCTAATATACATACAACTAAATTAGGAATGTTGTGTGGACACTTAAATAGTTGGAATGTAGATCCTTTTGATAAATTTTCTTATTCCATTACAATTCATTATAATAAAAATTAAGAAGCATTTACTAATTTGTGAAATATTTGAAAAATTCTTTTTTTGATCAAAGAAATTTTAATTTGTCAGTCTTAAGTTCGTTTTCTCTAAATTTAATTATTTTTATAAATCAAATTATTATTTTTATTAGAAAGAAAAATCAGAAGCTCGTAATAATTAAAAAGACAAAGAAAAATTAGACTGCGCAGAAGGTTGAACTGACATCATGATGTTTCGAGACTAACCACAGTCTCATCATCTGAGTTGTTTACCGCTTAGACCTCACTGCCACTACGGCAGCAATCATACTAGTTAAAGATCCTCTAATCATAACTAAATTTGCTGATCAGCAGCTTAATTATTTTTAATGGATTGGAAGCCTGACAAATTAAAATTTCTTTGTTTAAACATCACTCAGTTCGAATAAAAATTCAAAACTTAATTCTTTTTTTTAAAGGGTTTGCTTAATATATTTTTTTTTAATCGATTGAAATTTTCTAACAGTACAAATAAATGTTTTTTTCCTAAAATGTCTTCGACTTCTCGGTGTTAACATGTAAAATAAAAATAATGTTTAAGAATGAGTTTTTAGGTGGCCAATCAGAGATTTACACAACTTTAATCTGGATTAACTGTTTTTAGGATGACAATTAACTACATTTACTTCAAAGCCGCTTAAGGCCAATGTTGGTGGGTTAAACTTACTGAAATACGGCTAATGCCAGCTATGAAAATTTTATAAACAAAACAAAAAATATAAAAACATAAATAAATGATTTTTTGTTAATTTTTTTATTGGTTTTTTAATAAAAAGAATTTAATAAAATTCAAAAGGCCGGAATTTCTTCTTCTTTTGCATAAAATTCAGTGTTGCTTGGGAAAAAACATTTCCATTTGATGCATAGTGCTGCCATATTTTAGTCTTCAGTATGGCCATTTGCACGGCTTAAGTTATCACTTAAAAACAGCAAACAAAATTAAACTCGATTAAATTAAAATTGAGATTAACATAAACGTATGTAGTTTGAAAGCCGCGTTTAAACTCTATCCTAAAAACTCACTCATTTGTTGAATACGGATACGAGTTTTCGTAACATTAGTAGTGGATAGTTACATTCAACATATAGTCCATCCGATTTACGAGAATGACATCATTCCCTCTCTTTTTGATTACACCCCGTGCCAGTATGTCTCCCCAAAAACAATAAATGTTTAAACTTTATTAAATCAAAAAATAGCACGTGATTATAGTTTTCTTGCCATCATGTACACTTTGAATTAAAGTTCTTGCGATATTAAAAATAATAAATTTAATTAATAACCAAAAGTACAACTTTTTTTATCATTGATTTTTAGATTTTTCATCTCTTAGTCAGTACATCGTACAAGTCAAATGTGAGACGCTTGGAAAGAGTAGAGTGAAAAAGCACTTGTGACAGCATGACTATTATGGATGTAACCTCAGTACCGATGCCAAAAAAATATTCATTAAAGAATAACAAGGAAGCATCGATATGATTCTTTTACTGTAAATGAAAATTTATTTAATGTTTTACATACGAAAACGATTAAAACTTGCTCGAACCACAATCAAGATTTTCTGTTCTCCAACAACGTCTAACAATGGCAACAAAAAAAATGTAGCAACTTATTTACATCCTGATGAAGACCATTAATGGAATCCCTTTTTCTATTGTCGCCTTTTTTATTCAAGAATTTTCGTTTAGAATATTGGTTACAGTTGTCTGCATAAATGGTTAAATGGATGAATGGATGGATGGATGGATGTTTTTTGTTGGGTTCTTCAGTTAAATACTGTTTGTTTGCTGCTACTCTTCTGGTTGCGGTGATGGTTTGTTATTGTTTCCATTTCATGCAACAAGGGGTGACTTTATATCATTTGGTTTTTTTATATTTATTTCAAACAATGCTTGCAACAACAGCGCAATATTTGTTTTCTGTTTTAAAGGTTTTATACTTTTTAATCTACGGAAAACCACGTGGTTTTAGACGCAAAAACAAAAACTTCATGTGTTAATGGCTAGAAAGAGAGTGAGAGAAAGAGGATGTGGAAAAAATAACCGCTAAGAGAAGGATCCAACGAAATATGTATAAAAGTGCCAGTCTAGAACAATAGAAATGTGAACAAATGAAAAGTGGTTATAAATGAAATTCAAGTTAACGGGCATCATGTGGCGCCATTTAACTCGCAAACAAATTTCACTTTTTCTGCACTCGCACCCTCAAACGCACACAGGCACATGTTAGTAATAAATAATGAAAAACATACTTTCGAATGTTGCATACATTTTGGCGCTGGAGGGTTGTTTGTAATTTGGATTGTTTTTTTTAGTTTGTCCTTATGAAAGTTTATTATATTTGATACATACATATGTACATAAGTACATACGTGTATACATACACACATTTATATATTTGTTTGTATGTTGCTTTTGTACATATTTATTCCTTTTGCGTACATACATATAATATGTATGTTTGTATGTATGTCTTTAGCAAGTTTGATTCTACTTATAAATGTATACAATTCGTAAATATTTAAAACAAATAGTCTTCTTCATTTGATATCTGAGGTTGCAGTCATGTATATTGCATGTAAGATTGAATATTCAATAGAGTCTAAATACCGGTATTGTGTTTAGTATATAAAATTAACGTGGTTTGTGAGAAATTGTTGCACCAGTATGAAATGTTTCTAGCAACATTTTAACAAAGCTTTCGCAACAAATGGAAAATATTTCACAGGGAATTTTGATAACTGATCAAAAATGTTGCATATTTCGCAACAATTAAAACGTTACAATTTCTACAAATTGCTAAATATCAATACACAACATTTAAAAGTCATATTTTTGTAAGGGAAATAATCAATGTTGCTTAACATTTTCAACAAATTCGAATAGAGTACTAGGCTTTAGGAAGAAGCATTTTAAATACATAATTGTATTGTTGTTAAAATATTTCCACCGCTAATGTTGAAACAATACATATGTATGTGTGTAGACTTATTTATGATATATAACATTTCCAATCTGTTTCTTGATGTTGTAGACATGAATAAAAGAGACTATTTTAGGACCAACTGTTGCAATACATACTCGTATTTCCGTATCGCTTTTAAGTGTCCTGCTAAAGACATTGAGAAGGTTTAAGAAGTACATACCAAGGCAAATTTATGACAGATAATCTCGACAGCTTAATGGATTATTTTCACCTTCGTTCGCCCCTTATATTTGTGCGCCGGTTACTTTGTCAAAAGCTTTGTTGAATTTTTCTGTACATTTTTTAACAAAGTAAGTGGAGCTGTTTCAAAGCGAATTGATCCGAGTCAACCTGTCATGAATTTGCCTTGGTCAAAACGAATTGAGGCGAGTATACCAGTTGTGAATATACATTGGTACATACAAACATATATAAAAAGGAGATTCCTACAAGAAATTGTGATATTGAATGACCTTCAAGAAGCTGTGATTTAAAACCATTAGACTATTTCTTGTGGGGTTACTTGAAGTCATTATCCTTTAGAGTCTTTTCAATATTGAACGTGCCATTTATGACATATGACTTGATTTAGTCGAAAAAATACTCGAAAATCGGGTTCATCGAATTCGTTTCTGCAGAAAAAGTCATGGAGGCCATTTGAATGACGTTTTATTTAGAACTTAATTGTATCGATTGTACTTCACATTAAAAAAAAACTTCTGAATTTCTTTAACAAAAAGTTTTTTTTTTTAAGAAATCATATTACTCTTATTGGAAAACCTGTTACTTACAAAATTAAACATTAACAAAACATGGTGACATGGACACAAGAAATATAAATAAATCTATTTCAGAATTCGCCGCACATGGCGAATTTAACCCAATAAAATTTATTCTTCTTGATAAACTTTTTTGGTAATTCATTTTATAGACGCTACCTCTGGTATGGGGTGTATATTAAACATGAATGAAGTCCGGGTTAAAAGCAAATATAAAATAATTAACAAAAAATCGTTTTTTGTTTTGTTTTTAAGTTTTAAAAACTTCTTATTACAAAGAAGCGAGTTAGTGTACTTAGAAACTTCGCTATAGCAATGAATATATATTCTTTAGTGTGCTTTTAGTATAAGTTTCTACGCTTAACACGCGTATTCTGCAGTAATTCTCATATAACTTTTTAAAGTTGCTGCGATCCCAAAAAATTTTTGTGAACTCTTCAAAAGGCTGGTTGATATTATCTGATAGTTTGGTATACGAAAAATGAAGTGCTGGCATGTTAAGAAAGCTTAAACGACAACAAATTAAATTGGTAGATCAGTACATAAATAAGTAAATTTTGATTGTAGTCAGATTTTTTTTAACAATATTATATTTTCACTAGATGACCCGGCAAACGTTGTTTTGCCATACAAAATATTTCCTGTGCATATTTTGCCGCCCATGAAAAAAATACCAAACAATAATTTTGTTCTGTTTGAAATACGAACGAAGACGGTTCTCCTGCATGAGGCGGACATAACGCCATCTGTCATTCAACAACAAAAATAATTATGAGGCAAACATAGCGCCATCTGTTGGGTTAATAGTTTAGTAAAAACAGAAATTGCCCCCTACCTCCCTCCTCGCGCCCCTAGTGGTTTAAAATATACTCTAGTTGTTTAAAATATACTCTATACCTAAAAAATATGCATAAAAAATTTCATTAAAATCGGTGGAGCCGTTTCGGAGTATTTCGATAACAAACATCGTGATACGAGAATTTTATATATTAGATGTTTAACCATCTCTATATATTTTTACATATGATAATAATTACATTATAATAAACAAAATAATAAAAAAATATTCCAATCATATCGGAAAAATCTCATACATAACTCCCTGCGAAAGTTATTGATAATGTTATAGTCTCCGAGCTACTTTCATTTTGATTAGAGAATTTTTAATGAAAAAAATTCCATTCGTATGTCCTTATAAATCGGAATTATCATAAATTTTATTTTAATTTTGCTCAAGTTTCTCATTTGAATTGAATTTCTGGTATTGCAGCTGATAGCCTCATGCCGTTAGATCATAAAATTTTTTATTTGTAATATTTTTCGTAAATTTTAATTAATTTTTTTTTTAGTCGCCTTCTCTGCACTAATTCAAGACTGCTTTGAGTGATTTTATCACACTCCTTAAATCTAGGAATGTTCCGTTCTAGAGCTAGATATATTAAATACTAATAAATATTCAAAAGAGTCCCATAAAAATTTATGATCACTCCTTTAACACCACATACTAATACCAGCGCATTCATTTGAATACGCATATAAAAAGAAAATATACACACATACATACACACACATTAATATAAATACGAGTAATTGCTTGTTTTAAGCTGTGGAAACAAATGGAATTCTTAAGCCTTCACATTCAGCCATGTGAGTCATCCATCCATCGACCAACCCTGATTGTGGTGTATTCCAATCAGACACCCTGTCTTGCTTACGAGAATGCTCTCCCACCTTAATGTTTTCGTCTAGCGCTACTGTAACAAGCATTTAGAAGTACAATTTCAATGTACAAGTCTTCCTCAAATTGTTGAACTATTTCCACCAAAAACTAAGTACATAAACTGAAATGTGAAAATATGCTATTGGAATTGTTTTAGTATCTTTATTGTAAAATAAAATTATGCATCAGATGTGAGTGTATTATTCCCTCTGCATTACTTCTCGTCCCATAAGCCGGGCATTCACTGTAAATGTGTACACATGTGTTGCAGTAGTTTATATGGACATTTGGAAACGTAAACAAAAGTGTACAACTTTATATTGCCTGTATTCATTTAAAGAGGACATAAAGACACTCGTTTGCAGCAAAAGCACGTGTCTAAATTACCGTGAACACATCGCTTAAGGGGTGAAATTTTTTAAAATGTATTGGACTCGTTTCTGTCGTCCTGCCAATGCAACTATATTAAGTAAATTAAAATTCGCGCTCACTAATACACATGCACTCGTATGTATGCCTGTGTATGTATGAACAAAGACTTATTTAATTTACAAAATTTCTCCGTGATTGTGAATCGAGAGATCGCAAACACTTAAATATTCATTTTGTTTCGCTCATAATCACTTTGAATTGCTACAGTGGGCTTTTCTAATAATCATTTTCAAATTAAATGAATTTTTTTTAATACGAAATTCGTAGTATCTTGAGGGTGGTGTTGGCTGAAGTGGTTAGCGCGTTGACTTCTAAGCAACCAATGACTTGGGGCCTGGGTTCAAACCCAGGATCATTAATTTCTCTAATGTACATCAGTGAGACATTGTATTAATTGTTGTCAGACTATTTAAGTGATGAAGGCGTAGCACTGGTCACTAAAAAAACTGTTCTGACAGCGATTGAATGCAGTTCCAAGCTTAATGTACACAACATCGCCCTCCTTCGTCGGTTAGCAGAAACATCGGCGAAGTAAAAAAATTAATAAAATGCCTGCTAATACAGCTTAACAAAGCTAATGCGTCTACTTAACACTGGAGGCGCCTCAACACTGCTATAAAAAAATTAATATAACGCGCAAAGTAGAGTTGTAAAAGAGTTAAGTCTTATAAATTTTCAATATCTATATCTTCTCTACCTTATTCCTCTCCCTGAGTTCCGGCACAATGTACTGCATACTTAACTTTCTAAGCTACTCGTACTATTTTGTCCAACTTGCTGCAAAAAAATAACAAATTTTTTGGATAGGAACTTGGAACTGGGTCTACCTATGTAGGAAATTTAAGTCTTCTAGCTTTACTGGAAGTGCCCCAAACAAAGATGGGGCAGCCTAGTCCCCCTTTTCAGATCTTTCTGGTTAATTTCTCACCAAGACTTATCTGTGTACTGAGTTTCAGTTCTCTAACTATACTGGAAGTGCCCAATAATATTGATGAGTCAGTGAGTGAGTGAATATGTAGGTACTAAAGTATGGACTTTTCACACCTTAATATATCGGGAAGCTTTTACGGTAGAACTTTCAAATTTAACCTGTGCGTTAACCTCTGTAGAGAAACCTTATGTTTTAAGTTTCATGTGGGGGGCAAAAACAGCTCGAATGGTTTCGTGTAAATATACACACAGATTAAAAATTTCTACAGCAACAAAAAAAAAAAAAAACAATAAAAAAACAGCTTTTCATATAAAAGACCCACTGTAAACTTTTTATGCTCTATAATTGTATCAAATACTTAACAAAGAGAAAGGAAATTTTATAGTTTATTTGCCACATAAGGCAAACGCAAACAGAAACAACAACAAAAACAAATTATAATATATACAATATGCAGAGTTACTTGAATTTTCTGCCGCCCCAAGCACACCCTTCTTAAATTAAAATCAGACACAAAAACATTAAAGTGCAAAAAAATTTAAAAAAAAACTTCAATGAACCCTTATTTTGTTTTTTTAGTAAAAAAAAGCCCATAATTTAAGTATGTGTTTTACAAAGAAACACACATACACACTCGCACGAAATACCGGTGCCGGTAAATATATACAAGTGTGTATATTTCAGATTATCGGTACAAACACCAACAAACAAAGAAAAATCAAACCAAAACATTAACTAAAACTCAGTGGAAGCCACACACACATGCAAACGCACAATAAAAAGACCCAACACGGTCAGGGACAACAGAAAAGCAGCAGCACAAAGAACAACTACAACAACAATGACAACAGAACGACATTGAACTGAATCCAAATAAAAGGGATGCAAAAATAAAAAGAGCACAACAACAACAAAATGTACAAAATTTACCCTTGTGAATTCGTTCTCTAGCCTACACTGCAACAAAACAACAACAGCACGAAGCAGAAGAAGAAGAAGCTAAAGAAAAATCAACAAAAGCACTAAATAGCAACAACAAGAACAACAAGGTAACATTTTAGGAATAAACGTGGAATGTTTTTCATGTGACTACTGACTGACACAAAGTTTTGAGCCAAAACAAAAATGTTGGAAAATTTCAACGATTAGATTAAATTCGATTGCAACGTGAGCGGTACGGTTTAGATGTTGATATTGAAATGAAAGTGGTTGATTTGACGTTTCGTGATTTCGTTTCTATTTTTTTTTTTGTTAATTTTCTGTGATTTTCAAACCATGATTTTGGTATAATTTAATTTATTTAAATATATAACAAAGACAGCGTATGTGTGTATGTGTGTGTGTGGTTTAGTGCAAACAACGAAAATAATTAAATAATTAAATTTGTGAAAAAAGAAAAAACAGAATATTAAAGAAAAGAGAAAGCAAACTCAAGTTTCTTACCTTGCGAAAAACCAATAATAAGTTAAAGAAAAGAAAAAAAGAAAAAAAGAAAAATTTTCCCAAGAATGTTGCAGCATCATTGCCGCTAACGCTTTTCTTTGTTTACTAGAAATGTTGCTCTAAGTGTATTTTCATATTTTCTTTGTGTCCTTGGCTTTGTCATCATTTAAAAAGTTTTCGTGAGCGTGTGAAAATTTAATGCGTGCGCATCCGTTTCCGCTGTTTACATTTTTGTGTTGTAATCTTAGATATGAAATTTTCTCAACAACATTCGATTTTGTTTTGATTCCCCCGTTCTTGTTGATATCATTGTTAACCTTGTGATGTTTACAAATGTCCAACATGAATGCAGATGATAATTTCAGTTTGGCCGGCAACAATGATGATTCCGATGAAGAAATTATCGAGAGTATGGAATTGCTTGAGGGCAATTATCAAATGATTAGACAATGGGTACCACCAGCACCAAATTACTGGGATGCACCACCAAAGGCCGTCATTAAATCGGCCGAAGTGAGGTAAATAAATAATGTAATGAAAACAAGTTGATAATAAATGTAAATTAAGAAATGGACACCAGCATCATTCTGAATTATATATATGTAGTTGTAAATTTTGTTGTAAATTTACATTGGTAATATTTTTGTAAGCTTGGGAATATGATTGAATAATAAACATTAATTATTTAATTAAAGATTTTTTTATTTCTTACATTTACAAATAAAATTATTTTTGTAAAATGTGGGTATATTTCTTCCACGACTTTGCATATTTTTGGGGTATTTATAAACTTAGTCTAAAAAAATTTCCTTCAAAATTGTTCAAAAAAAAAAATTCCTTTATTTAATCAAGATCAAATAAAATTCCTTTAAATTATAAGCAAAAATTAAATAGTTCATGTTTTTGAAAATAGTGGTCATAATTTAAGTCCAAAAATAATCTTTCTGTCTAAAAAGTATGTATTTTATTTAAGAAGAGTTTTGTTTTTACCCAGTTTAAGGACATTTTGTCATACGAAGGAAATTATTTTATTATAAAATAAATTGATTAAGAAAAGGACTTACTATTGAATAGTTTATAAAACCTTGCATACCTAAAAACGGAAAACTGTTATCTTCAACTTAAGTTCATAATTCTTCTTAAATTGAAAAAATTTTCCTGTATATGAAGGCAAGCTGTTTATATATTATTTTCCAATCATGACTTACAAGATTCAAGATAATAATGAAATAATTTACGAAGGTTTAGTTCTAATGTGAACTGTCAGCTGGTAGGTGGTGATTCAACCGAAATAGTCCCATTCGAATCTACATCAAAAGAAGCAGCCACGGCCGTTTTTTTCTCACTGATGATATCAAGCATTTTGTTGTCTACAGAAGAACGCACGACAATGAGAAGTGCTCAGAATGATCATAATTCACTTAGCTAGGAACTGAACCACTACACAATTGTAAGAAGACTAGATGATTGTGCCAGCTTAGCCCGGAAGCTATTTTCTTATATGGGGGAACCATTCTCCCCACTCATCAACCCCCTATTTTATGCTTGACTAT
Source organism: Lypha dubia (assembly GCA_947311025.1). NCBI lineage: Eukaryota > Metazoa > Arthropoda > Insecta > Diptera > Tachinidae > Lypha > Lypha dubia. Next base: position 58,711,194 of record OX371264.1, read on the forward strand.
TTTAAATCGAACGATGACGCTTCTAATGCATGAGGCGGACGTAGCGCCATATTTTTGTCAATATGATGCGACGCTTCTCGTAAATAAGGCGGACATAGCGCCATCTGTCATTCAACAACAAAATTAATTTTGTTCTGCTTGAGCTACGAATTGGGTTAATAGTTTAGTAGATACAGAAATTGCCCTCTCCCTTCCCTCCTCAATATACTTTAAAACCTAATTTCATACCAACCAAATATGCACAAAAAATTTCATTAAAATCGGTCGAGCCGTTTCGTGACACGAGTTTTTTTTATATATTAGAAGATACTGTTCCTAGATAGGCACGGCAGATGTTGTCTCAAGATGATTTTTTTTTCTTTTTTTTTTTTTGGATTAACATTGATATAGTTTTTAGTAAATATTTTCTTGTTATTATGGAAAATTTTCTAAGAAAACAAAATTTATATTTCCTAACATCAAGGAAAATTTTACAGAATATCTGAAAAATAGCATTTGGGCCATACGACAAGTGTACTTATATGTACACTATATTTCTCAAATTTGTATCTAAAACTAGTATTATTGCAAAGCAATGCAGTATTAAAAAACTTTGTTTACAAGTAAGTATGATAAGTATGCTTATGAAGAGTTGTAGGAAATCTTATTTAATAATTCAGTTATAATTAGAGTGCGGAATAAACTCTCATCGCAAATCTTTAGATAAAATTTTTAGGATAGCAGCTACTCTGATGACAGGAGCGCTCAGGTCGAAATCAACGAAATCATTGTTCACCACGTTGAACTGGCTTGCAGTGGACATCGTGTCCAAGTAGCTAGCTGTGTTTTCGGCGATCATACTGAACGCTACATGCCCATGAACGAGAACCGACTTCGGTCACTGTAGGATTTCATTGAAGACATCTTGATTTTTACTGACAGCAAAGCGACCATCGCTGCCATAAACAGTGTATACATCCATAGCGGTGACCGAATGCCTGCCATTTTTAAATAAAATAGCGGGACATTCGAGAGTAAAAATAGTTTGGATGTGGATATTGAATAAGTACTTTGGCCTTGTCTGCTATAGGATATCACAAAGGGACCAAAATTAACGTGCGCAATTCTTAATTTATTTTAAAAAATGTATAACAGTTATAAAATTGTATTTGATTAAAAACCAATATTTGATTTATATAAAAAAAGAATTAATTTTTCATATGTATATAAACATACCGCACTTGCTAAGAAATTTTGCATAACAAAAAGTTTGTTAATTTAAGAAGAGCTTGCTACTGCATTATATCCAAACCTAGCGTCGGTTTAATCACATGAGGAGCTTACGTATCTCACCAGCGCCACCATACCTATGGATCAATTATTGTATATGTTCAGCCATGCCCCAGACCTTGCTGATAGGTAGTATATCCAGGGGCAGTCAGAAGTCCTTCTTCAAGGAATTCAAACTTTTTACATTAATGAAAGAGAAATGGCATGCACATAGAACTGGAATGGGATATTTATTTTATGTTGTTGATATCAATGTTAAAGAATATTTTGGCATTAGAACTCTACTGGTGGCATAACGTAATTTCAAAGCACAATTCAGTTGTTACATAAATAACTTTTTGGGTTAAACAACATCATGTTGCTCCGAAAGTGCTTAAAAGAAATCAACAATTTTTGCAAATACGCCTTACGAATGACCTTCAAAGGTATCTTATGTATATTTTTAGTGCTCTATCAGAGAATTGCATAATCCTGCGAAAACGAATGCGAAAGAATAGTGTAAAATGCGAAAAAATAGTGCAATTTTACTGGTTTGATACATACTCGCACATATTTATCAAAGAATCTATGTTTGTATCTTTGTTTGCTTGGTAGTTTGTTTCCTTGTTTGTATGCTTGTTTACAAGCCAAACGGTAAGACCGATCATCTTGAATTTTGATACAGGAGTGATGACCGGGAAATTCAAATAGGCAATTTTTTTTTAATATTGTAGGGGAAAAGGTACCCACCGTACAAAGTAAATATGTATTACTATTCACTTTTATGTGAGTTACTCCTGGAATAAAATAACTTTTGAAGATAAATCTTGAGGCGATAGGACGATGAAAAGGGTAGACCCATACGAAGAAATATTGATCACCGGATAAATCCCTTATAACTTTATAATTTTTTAATACAAACAATTAATTCTTAGACTAAATCTAACAAAGACCTTCAGCTCCGATTCAGCTTTATTCTTGATTAAATACTGTTGCTTTCAAATTTTCTAAAATATCAAAAGTATTATATTTTTTATACCCTTCACCAAAAATGGTATCTAAGGGTATTTATAGGTTTGTCATTACATGTGTAATTTTCACAATATTTATATGACGCCCATATGGTATATTTATTCTGAATCCTTATAGATAGGGAAGTTGCATGTGTCATTTCCGTCTGTCCGTCTGTCCATATTTTTGTATGTATGTACGTGAAATCGATTTTCCGAAGACCCTAGAAGAGCTAGAGTCTTGGGTCTTGGCCTGAAATGTAAGGATTTTTTTTAAGATGATTCGTATTGAAAATCACCAAAAATCAAATATCGGTTCTGATATTATCTGTATATACAAAAATGAATGTCTGTCTGTATGTTTGTTTGTTTGTGCTTTATAGGAGACCAAACCCTTGGACCGATCTTCCTGAAATTTTCACAGCATGTTACTGTGACTCTGAAAAGAATAATAGGCTATATGAAGTTTTGATTGGACAAAGGGGCGTGGCACCGCCCATATACTCCAAAAATTTAAATCGCCATATTTTGGGCATTTTTTGACCTACGTCGATGATATTTGTTACATATGGTATTGTCATAATTAGGAATACGTACCAGGAGAAAAGTGGGTGGGACCACGCCCCTTTCTAGGAAAATTAAAAATCGTAATGTAGTCTTAACTACTGGACCGATCGTCGTTAAATTTTCACAATAGGAATTTTATTTTATAACTAGGAGGTAGTGAAGCACACCGGGTTCAGCTAGTATGAATATACAAAAAAAATGTTTATATAAAAATATATAATTATAAAAATTTTACATAATAACCCTTTCAGAAATAAATTTATTAATACATGAGGAGCCCTAGTATTGAGGCTTCTAAGGCTTGTTAGTGTTATGTGTATATTAACTTAATAATAACTTTACGTATTTTTTTGTACAAACTCCCCTTTTTGTTCACTGATGGATGGAAAATTTTAAAATATTTTAAACAGTCTGTTTTTTGTATATATGCTTATAGCACTGAAGAAAATATGAAAGTGTGTTCAAGTATGCAGTTTAAACATACTTTTTTTAAGGAAATCCTGTGTTATATTCAGTGAATTACATATTTATGCATTGGTGAAGGGTATATAAGATTCGTCACACCCGAATATTGCTCCCTTACTTGTAATACTTATAAGTCTAACTTTCATATAATGAGAATGGTGGTATCGAAGCACACCGTGTATATCTTCTAGTTAAATGCAAAATGCAGACTGCACACGTAAAATATAGAACTAGTATGATATCTTTTTCTAACTAACAATTTCAAACACTTTTCGTGTTCCGTTGTACATTCATAATCATTACTAGTATTCATTTCTGAAAGCTTAAAAAATATATGTATGAATGGATTCACATATTTAAATAAAACATTAAACGAACTAAATAATGCAACCTGTACTTTTCACGCAAAACAAAATTATTAAATTGAAATAAAAAATAAGACCTTTATAAACATTTTAAGCGTTATTTTAATATAAACATGTTGCATGAGTACTAAATACATATAAACATGTTGCATTTTCACATCAATTGAAAAATAATACAAAAACTGTTTATAAACATTTTATACTACAAGGCCGTTCTCTAATTAGAAAGGTTATATTTTCTTCAAATTAAACATTAATAAAATTTAGTTTAATAAATCACTCGAAAGAAATCAAAACTTGGAGCTTTTATAAAAAATGTTTAAAATACGCAATTTGTTTTTAAAATATTTTATAAAGCACTGAAAATATATTGAAACTCTACTATGAACAGAATTTTTTGTATTTTTTAAAGGCATCCACTTTAAACTACAATTTAAGGATAAAATTAGAATCAGCTAACTGTTTCCTTTAATAAATAGTGCATAGAAAATCTCCATGAGACTTAAAAGAATAATTGACTTGAACAATTACTTCAGTTAAAACATTGTCAGAAAAATCTGCAAAGACCATTTAGTTTAGTAGGTGCGCCACAAGCGGATATATTATTTCCGAACTGTTGTTCAAAATACGAAGTAAATAAATTAACCATCTTATCACAATATTAAGGTCCAGAGGTGTGCTTCGCCGGGTATTACTGGGGCCCAAAAGAAGCACCCCTCAGGCTACCTTGAACGTCATCCTTCTCATTGAAGAATTTGTGTTGAGAACGGCGGCAAGGAGTAAGGTCCGGATTTACAGGTCATACATCACTCTTGAAAAAGATTAGTTTTAGTAGACGGGAGACCATATCCCCTGGGCTTACGGACTCCAAGGATATTGAGACTAATTTTATTAGAACACCTTCACTAGTCATTCCGGATAGGGATCTTTGGGTCAAATCTGATAGGCTGTACGAGGCTGCGTGGTCTTTACAGATGGATCGAAAATGGAAATAGGCACGGGTGCTGGCGTCTATTTTTTTAGGAACAGACATTCGTAGGTCTTTTGGCTACCGAATGAATGTAGTGTATTTCAGGCTGAGATCATAGCGATCCTCAGGGCCACGGAACTAGTGACAGAACACGTAACTGAAGGCGTGGAGGTAACATTCTGCGTTTACAGTCAGGCGGCGCTGAAAGCTTTGAAGGGGCATAGTGTCAAATCGAAGCTGGTCAGCAAATGTAGGCGATCGCTCAACTTGCTTATGGACAAATTTAGCGTTAGGCTATGTTGGGTACCAGGACATTGCAATATTGAGGAAAACGAAATCGCTGATGAGCTGGCAAGAATAGGGTCAGCATTAGATGAGGCAGTTAGTGACAGGTCTGCTAAGCCTCCAATCCTGGAGGAATAGAGAAGATTGTAGAGTCTCGAGGTCCATATGGACAGAACTAGACTCAGGTAAATCTGATCTACTTCTGGGTATTAATAGAAAGGTTTTTAGAGTCTAAGTAGGCGCGTTGACTGGCCATTGCTCGGTTAGAGCGTGTGTGTATGGCTTGTGGCGCTGTCCTGGTTAAACCACATGTCGTCCAGGCCCATGTTTTGCAATTCGGGCCAAAAATAAACGGTAATGATGGTGCGATTACTATCGCCATTCACAGTAACGTGACGATCGTTATTGTCGACCAAAAAATATGGACCAATGACGCCGCCGCATTCCAAACCGCACTAAACAGTTATTTTTTGTGGATGCACTGGTGATTCATGAAGCACATGTGGATTTTTACCAGACCAATAACGCAGAAGATGATTTTGTTGAGTTAACACTCTTAAAGTTGCGGTCATCGACTCCGAATTTCGGTAGTACATTTTTATAATTTGCATACGTTGTTCGTTCGTTTACTTTACCACGATTAAAATGTTGAGTTTACTGAAAAAAAGGAAAGTAACAGTTAGATGATCAGTGAAATAGTGCGTTCACAAAATAAATTCAAAGTTGTCAAGTACCTATTGGAAAACCCTTTACATCTGTGCTAGTAACGACTAGATATTGTCTTAAATTTATCTTTCGTGAATTATTTACTAGTTTTTATCATAAATATACACCGCATTCCTTGCAGCATTTATTTTTATGAATATATATTTCGTATACATAACATATTTTTTGTATATGAGTGATTAGATCATCCACCACAATTGATATCACTACAATTTTGTAAAGGACAGTACTTCCTATTGTTTTCTAAAAAATATATAAAATATTTTGTTCGTTACCTTAATACACAACACACGTTAAAGCAATAAATCTTTTTTAACAAAATACTAATAGTTTAATCAAACCATTTTCCCATTGGGATTTAAAAACAATTAACGGGGGGAGGAATTGATGGTAACCCTTATTAATCATTGAATACTTTGCAGTGCAAAATAGAAGAGACAAAATTAAAAGACATCATCATACGGGCTAAATAGTATTTTAACTCATGGTTAAATTTTGTAATAAAATATGAAACGGAAATTTCTACTTGAGTTGTAAAAAACAATTCAAAATAATTTGTATTTATGAAAAGAATTTTTCTTAACATGACTTTTTCAAAGTCTTCTAATGAAAACATACAAAAAGTGCCAACAATTAATATAAAACGAATTCTGATACACAACAGTGTATCTTGATTACAAAACAATTAAAGTGGTGTGATGCCATGCGATGACAAACAACAAAAGATTAAATGACGTGGTTGTCATATTGTACAAGAGACAGACATATCAAAGAAAACTAAAACCGAACAAAAACAAAAAACCAAAAATAAAAAATATATTCAAGTCGTATTAAACCGCAATTAGTTGCAATTGTTTTTAATTTTGTACAATCAAACGACAATCTGTTTTCATAATGAAAAGGAGTTCCGCTTAAATGTATAAATTTTCATTAAATAGTCCCTGCAGTCTGTGGTATTTCTAAATTAATGTGTATTAATTGATGATCTAGAATGCATCCATTTTTTTTATTATGCTCCAAAAAAGCTTTTAAAATAGATTTCAAATGTTAGACAATAAGCAGATAACATTCAACCTTCATATGATCCATTCTGTAGTATAGTGATCCCGGTGTAAAGTACCATTAAAGGAATTGTTTTTAGTTTCATGGTAATTCTATAATGATTTTAGAAAATATTTTAAAGGGGGTTGATAGCACTTGGGTTCCATAATATTTTTTTTTTTTTTTTTGGAAAATCAAGGGCAAATTGTTTTCCCAAACAGTGATTATCGAATAACTCCACCAATTATGAACCGATTATCATATTTCCTTTTGTTTTAACGGGTTTCCTCGCAATTTGTAATTTTGATCAAATTCGATGGAAGATATTAAGCTCTTAGATAGAAAAATGTATTTGATTCGATAAAAAACATTAGGTTAGCATGTGCCGAACATATGTTGTAATTTCTCATAAGCCCTGGTGGTCTTATGGTTGCTCCCGCTAAATATCAAATTTACCTCGAAAATTTTAAAATTTTAAATTTTTTTTGTCACTAATTTTTAAAACAACGTTCGTACCAGCGAACTGCAACAAGTATGATCAAAGCCTACTTATTCCCTAACGTTGAATTTTAAGAACAACACAAACTAGTATTATTCAATTTTATACTCGTTCGCTTTTTATGCATAAGCAGAATATTCATCAACAAGTGTAAATCATTTCGATCATTTGATGGGAATGTGCATGATCAGATTGCATGATACAATGAACATAAGCATATGCAGAAATACAAACAACACCAACTCTATGCATTTTGTTGGTAGAAAATTTGATGTCGGAAGTCAAAAGTATAAATATGTATGTGTTCATGTTTCAAATTATGACAAAAATATAAATAAAAATTATTTATTCAAATACGAGTACAAAATTACTTTAACAACTGAATAAAACACTTGCTCCGCTCACAACACGTTGGCTTCGATTCAAAGTGAGTTTCATACTCTTAGCGACACAGTCAGAACATTCATGTTAGCACAAAACAACAAGTGAGTAAACCTGAATGTTTGAAACAAACGGTTGCGTAAACAAGTGTGTTTTGTTTTTGAACAAAAACGATAAGATCATAAAAATCAATGTGCATAACAAAGTACGACCGAAAATTTAGCACTTGTTGCAGATGTCTAGTCCGTACGTACCATCGGAACATCTATATCTTTTCGAATAAGTTTTTGTTGATACACCAGAGGAATGATTTAATCGTACGATTAATTTTATTTTGCGGCGTTTGAAATATTGGTGCTGTTAATGAATACGACAGGACTATTTATTTAACATACGAGACATATAAATATGACGGAGATTTAACTCTATTTTAAATATAAAATATTATTTTTGTTCGAACCGCTTCCCAACTTATTCTTTTCTTATTATTTTAAGCAAACATTTCTTTATATTTTTGCACCTACAATTTTTATATGAAAAATAACTTCTAAAATGGCTTTTTTCTTTTACCAAATTAAGAAACGCTGTTCATAATGTTCAGATTATTATAGACAAGCGCAGCAAAGTGTATGGAGTTTACACTTGTAGTATATTTAAAGTGGCTTTTATTACATACATACATACAAACAGACATAGTTGACTACATTGTCGACATGTAGGTTGTCATAAATGACAAGAAGAACTGTCACTGGCTTAAATGTTGTTTGTCATGGTTGTTTGTGCCTTGTGTTTGTAATATTATTCGTATATTGCACACAGTTTTATTTTTACCATTCTTGCGACTACTTTAGTTCGTATAAATTTAAAATCTTGCAAACCAGACCTTTCAAAGTTTCGCAATTGTAATATTGTTGCAGATAAGCTTTTTGACGCGAAGATGCATTCATAAATGAATGTTATGAAAAACTACAAATAGAAGTGTATTTATTTCCTTGCATTATTGGTTCGAAATTATAATTTAAAATGTATAATTGCTGTCAAGCTTATTTCTGTACGTAAGTATTTAGTATAAAATACAAATGCAAGTTTGTATACACATAACGGGTGTATCGCTGTCTTAATTAAATCTTTTGTGAATATAAAATCGAAGGCTGATAACGTAAATGATCGTTAATGTAATTTTCGATGTATGGGAGAAAGACTGGTCAACCCTGAATATATAAAATAGATGAAAGTGATATCCTTTTAGTAACATCTCGAATGAGGCCTAAAGTGACTGATGAAAGAGATAAGTAATGTTTGGTCAATGATAAATGTAAATGTATATATAAGTATTCCCAATAGGGATGATATAGTTTTGAAGTGACGTTTTGGCAATTTGTAATACGTCATGATCTGTCATTTGTTTTTCATTGTATTCAGTAGAGGGTTTACAATTTCATCATGGAGAGAAGAACAACGTTTACAAATTATTCAGTTTTATTATAAAAATAATCGTTCTCCAATGGCAACTTTTCGTGCGTTTTTGCCATTTTATGGTCGTAATAATCGTCCAAATGTGATCGATATTCGTCGAATTGTTGAAAATTTTGGGCTTACATTTTCTTTACATGATGTTCAAGTGCCAATAAGACAAAGAACCGCTTCATTACATTCAGTTGACAGTTTTTTGTGGTTTTTGGTCTGGTGGTGATTCATCGGTCCGTACTTCTTTCGAAATGAAGCTGGTAACACCATTACTGTCAATGGAGAGCGGTATAGATCGATGATAACAAACTATTTATGGCCGAAATTGGAAGACGTTGATGTTGACAACATTTGGTTCCAACAAGAAGTGACTACGTGCCACACAGAAAATGCAACAATTGAATTATTGCGAGAAAAGTTTGAAGATTAGATTATTAAAAAAATTGTGATATTGAATGGCCTCCAAGAAGTTGTGATTTAACACCATTAGACTATTTCTTGTGGGGTTATTTGAAGTCATTGGTCTTTCGAAATAAACCAGACTCTCTTCAAGCTTAACAAGTCAATATTGAACGTGCCATTCATGACTTGATTTAGTGGAAAAAGTGCTCGAAAATTGGGTTCATCGAATTCGTTCCTGCAGAACACAGTAATTCAAATCGGTTATGAAAATAGATCGGATAAAAATATACTTAAGATTGTGCATACTTAATTGAAAAAACTATTTCATCATCGGAGGGACGCAACAATTCTATATTTTGCAGCATTTAAATATCCGGTTACATTCAAAAAATTATTGTGGATTAATCCAACCAATTTTAGTTCTTAAATGGTTGTTACAATTTTCATTATCAGAATATCGTTAAAGCAACTATACTACAGTAATATTTGAACCTCTAACGTAAAATGTTTGTAGATTTTAATTCGCCAAAGGTTTTCCTTGATTAAAGTAAACAATTTTAAATAGTTGCTTTACTGCGTATGTAAATTATTGTTGCAATTTATTTAAACTAACTAATATTTTAGTTAAAATTAATGGATGTGCATGTGAAAGTGCATGAGTTGAATCTCTTTCGCTCTCCACTCATATTTAAATTGCCTTTGTTGTGTTGTTCAACATCCATATGTACTAATGATATTGCTTGCAGTGTTAACTTTTTTAAAAGTGACTGTCTGTGTATACCTTGCTCTTGTTTTACTGACATATGATTGTTTTGCAATATGAACCGTTTATTTTGAAAGTGGCATCAGTCACTTTAAAAAAAAAAATCGAGTGAATGGCTACACTAAATAAAATTGAACGGTATCTTTTAATTTGTAAAAAAATTTCAATAAAAAAAGTGACTTATGCCACTGCTGCTGTCTTTCATGTGTACAAAACAGTGCGTATAAGTCTGATTTCACATAATTTTAGATTAAATGAAAAAAGGAATCATGTATTTATATATTTTTTTAAATTTACCTCAAGCTCATCAATCAAATATACATATATAATTTCAAGAAAAGCGCAAAAAAATTAGCAATACAAATGTAAAAGTTTTTTAAAAAGTAAAAAGTTTTAAAATAATTTTTGTAATGTAATAAAATATGGAAGTTGAAGTTTACCGTATAATTAAACGTGCTCTATAATTCTGTAATTATAAAAAAAAAATATATAAAAAGTATTCAAAACAATCATATTGATTCATTGCTTTTTTGATTCATATGAATAATTTACAAAAGCAAGCAATGGCACACATGTAGTAAAAATGCTTCATTTGCATCTTCAATTTTTTTAGTTTGGAAATATTTGTGTTTTTGTATTTATTTCAGTAAATTTGTCCCAATTCATTGGGAGTTATTTTATTGGACGTCGGATTTCATTTATTGCCATTAGAGTATCAACGTAAAGAATTTGCAAACTGGGAATTATTTTTTTTTCTTCGAAAAGAGCTTTTTGTCATTCTTTTAGTAGGAGAAAAAATATGGTGCCAAGGTATCTTAGGATATTTGGTTGGCGTTAAATATTTGCTCGCCACTCTTGCATCACCCTATAAATGTGAACTAAAACGTATGTAAGTACAATAATAGTCCATTTTATATCTCTTGAGATATTTTTTTTTCCTTTTCATTGCAACAACGCACACTTCCATACAGAAACTTACAAAGTGACAAAGTTGTCTTACAATGATATATTTTTGCTTTAAAAGGGAAATCTTCGACTAGATCTACACTTTAATATATGTAATTTAAAATTCATAAGAAACCATTTTAAATACAATTTTATTTTATACTTTTATAAGTTGTTTTTGCTAAACTTCTAGTTTATTCTAAACATGCTCGTATAAACAGTTTCTTTGTTCAATATTATTTTTATTGTTATTTTTCCTTTTCAATTGACAACAAAAATAGATTGTAGTGTTGTTTTTTTTTTTTATTTCAAAGTTGTCATCTTCCTCAAAATACCATATAGAATTTGTTAACAAAACAATAACAAGCAAAGTTTTCCTTATATTTTTTTTTTATTTTTTATTGGAGTTAAAATTCAATTTGATATGAACAAAATATTTTGCACCTGATCCTGACTGATTCAAACGTACAAATCGTATTAAATAGAGTTTCTTCATATTCGAATAATAATAAAAAAAATAAAAAAAATCATGCTAAACAAGTGTCATAAGCAGTCTATTCTATGAAAGAACATGCAAACTGACATTTTTCCAAATATTTTTTTTCTACTTTATTGAATTTGTTAAAAGAAAATTTTGTTTTTAGACAGACTTATGAATAGATATTTCAATACTTTAAGATATTTTGAGCAAGGAGATTTTTATTTAAAGTATGTAGGAATTGTTGATATGAAAATTTAAATATTATTTTGAACTACACTGTGTAAAGTTTTCTAATAGGGATTAAATGATTTCGAAGTTGGCCTCCAAGAAGTTGTGATTTAACACCATTAGACAATTTCTTGTGATTTATTTGAAGTCATTGGTCTTTCGAAATAAACCAGACTCTCTTAAAGCTTTACAAGTCAATATTGAACGTGCCTTTCATGATTTAGTGGAAAAAGTGCTTAAAAATTGGGTTCATTGAATTCGTTCTTGCAGAAGCAGTCGTGGAGGCGATATGAATGACGTTTTATTAAGAACTTAATTGTATCGATTGTACTTCACATAAAATAAAAGCTTTTGAATTTCCTTAACAATAAGTGTGTTTTTTTTAAGAAGTCATATCACTCTTATTGGAAAACCTTATACTTTAATATAGTTGAAATAATAATTACGTGTATTCGCTTTAGGAATATCATTTATTATATTCATTTATTTATGCCTGTTGAAAGCATTGTAATTACGGAGGAAAGTTATGGAAATTTTGGTTCACTTGTAGCATGTAACACCAATTTCTTGTTTTCGAAAGAAAATATATCGGTCACTATCAAAGAAAACTTAACACGACAAGCATGTCCTTAAAAAAATAAAATGCTGTCGAAAGAGTTAATGTCGTATGATCATACTATTACTTAGAGTATATATTTTATTATTAAGTTTTTTTTTAACTTTAAGATTTCAACCATGGCTAACAATGATTAACCAACTAGAGAACGTTTTCTCATAAATATTTTTGATAATTTTGTTTAACAGTTGCTAATCGTTTAAAAATATACAGACATATATTAAATTATTTGTATTAAACATGTTAAGCAATTAATTAAAATTATGTTAAGGCGATCCCCTTGTGGTTTGGAATCAAGCTAAAATTTATATGCTCAAGAGCCTGGTAGAGCCACTCGGTTGGAATTCTTGTTCCCATTTCTATATAGACGACATTAAGTATTAGTAGAGTATTTAATTTACAAGCCTTGTTGGTTCATAATTTCTTTCAATTTATTTAATATTCGTTAACAGAAATAAAACTGTTTTCATAATTCTTCTTTCACAGTAAGACACTTAGCTTGTTGTTTGGAAATAATGAAAAACACGGTCAAAAAACTATATACTCGCATAGCGATACGAAATAAACTAAAAAAAAAAACAAAAGATTGTGTGGATTATTAACAAATTAGCACACATAATATTTGTTACCCATTGTGTTTGTAGTAAATTGTATTAATGATGTCGACCGAATGCCACCAAAATGTCGTTTAGACTTACAAACATATAAAATGCCTATCGGGTGCTGTGTTTGTTGGTATTGTTCTTTTATTTGTTATTGCTTCGTTTCGTTTCGTTGTCGTTGTTGATTATGTAAATTAAAAAAAAAAAAAAAACAAAAAAAAAAAAACGTAGTAATTTACCACCTTGTGGCACGTTACATGGTAATTTTTGTGATTTACATTCAATGTTGAAAGGTATGCTAACAGTGTTCATATAATATTTTTGTATGAATTTTAGATACACGTTCACAGGCCTACCCATTCATTAATATCTTACGTAGCAGTGAAACAAAAAAAAAAAATCAATTAATAAAAGTGGAATGGTCTGAGAAAATTTGTTCTATAAAGGAACAAATCCAGAAGAAGAAAAAGTTTTTCAAATTTTTTTTTATCAATTAAATTTAGCTGAACTTTTTCGTACCACTGTTTATAAAAATATTTACGTATATACAATTAAGTGTATACAAAGTCAGATATCATATATCGTAGCATATAAAAACTATAGTTATAGAGCATTTCTTCTTTAAATTTCTAACAAGTCCTTGCAAGGATACCCTAAAATATGCGAAACAAATTAAGCAAAATTAAATAAATTGAAGCAAATAAATTTATTTATAAAGGGTTTTCCAATAAGAGTGATATGATTTGTTTAAAAAAAACACACTTATTGTTAAGGAAATTCAAAGTTTTTTATTTAATTTAAAGTACAATCGATACAATAAAGTGCTAAATAAAATGTCATTCAAATGGCCTCCACGACTTCTTCTGCACGAACGAATTCGATGAACCCAATTTTCAAGCACTTTTTGCACTAAATCAAGTCGTACATCATGAATGGCACGTTCAATATAGACTTGAAAGGCTTGCAGAGAGTCTGGTTTATTTCGAAAGACGAATGACTTCAAATAACCCCACAAGAAATATTCTAATGGTGTTAAATCACAACTTCTTGGAGGCCATTCAATATCACAATTTCTTTAAATAATCAAATCTCCAAACTTTTCTCGCAATAATTCAATTGTTGCATTTGCTGTGTGGCACGTAGCCCCATCTTGTTGGAACCAAATGTTGTCAAGATCAACTTTTTCCAATGTCGGCCATAAAAAGTTGGTTATCATAGATCTATACCGCTCTCCATTGACAGTAACAGTGCTATCAGCTTCATTTCGAAGAAACAAAAACAGCACTAAACGGCAGCAATGTTTGCATTACTTCGAGCGGTTCTTTGTCTTATTAGCACTTGAACATTTTGTAAAGAAAATGTCAGCTCAAAATTTTCAACAATTCGACGAATAGCGACCACACTTGGACAATTATTACGACCATAAAATGGCAAAAGCGCACGAAAAGTTGCAATTGGAGAACGATTATTTTGATAAAAAAAACTGAATAATTTGTAAACGTTGTTCTTGCGTATGTCTTCCCATGATGAAATTGTAAACACTACTGAATACAATGAAAAACAAATGACAGATCATGACGTATTACAAATGGCCGAAACGTCACTTCAAAGTCGTATCATCCCTATTGGAAAACCTTAAATTAAGATCAGCTTTAGTTTGATAATAATAATCATATATAAAATAATAATTGTGGAATAGACACGGTAATGTATGCGACTCTTAAAGACTCAAGGAAATTTATTTTTACCTCTTTGAGGTGCCGTCGTGGTAATGCTTGCCTAGTAGTCTGGAGGTTGTCGGTTTGATTCCGTCCAAAGAGTCCGGGTGTTTTCTGCAGAAAAGATAATCCCTTCGTGGGTTGTGTATGTTTAAAAAAATATATTCTTAAATAATTTCCTGACAGTGAAGTCGCTCCAAAACAGTCTACCAATTACAATCAAGTTTCTATTCATTCGAATAAATTAAACAATTTGTAGTTAGTCGCCAACGTTGTAACCTAATAACACATGTGTGTGACAATTTATTGTAGTTTTTACTAATTTTGTTTAAGCATACAATTAATTTATTTCTTTATTTTTAGTAAATAAAACATTTGTAGGCTCTAATTTTATATGCGATAAAATATTTTCGGAATTTGTTTGATGTGTGTCTGCGAAATGTTTTTGACGTGCCAAAACCACACAATTCATCTGGATTTTTCTTTTTCCACAACGAATAAACAAAATTAAAAAAAAAGGAAGTAAACGTGTTGAGGAAAACTAAAATCAAACGGCAAGAAAATATGTATGTATGTCATCTTGGGTTGGGCACTGTAACAAACCGAGCCAAGGTTTCCAAACAGTAAAAACCAACAACAAACATATTTGCATGATAAATAGAAATTTCATTAAATAATTTCTATAAATCAATTTGAATTATAGACATTTTCATACACAGGCATACATACATACAAAGATATTCAAACAAAGTTAGAGACGCACACAAATGTCATTGTAATACGAAACCATTTACTGGCAGCACAATCTTATCCTTTGACTTGTTTGCTCATACATTTCCTTTATATGTACTTTGAATTTAAATAAATTTGTATTTCTATTCAGTTTGTAAACTGATATTTTTTCAATTCAAAATATTTATGTGTTCATTATCAAAGAAACCAATTTTATTTTAATGGCCATTGCAGCCACAGACGTCAGTCATGGGGCCATGGGGCGATAGCGGTAGCAGGTTTTCGTCATAAAACTCATGTTAGCGTACCGACCGCCTCGTTGCAGAATTACAAGCAAACAAAAAAGTAAGAACAAAATTCTTTATGTTTAATTTGTCTGCATTTAAATTTGCAATATTCTATACCAGTTTTCATTTTAATGAGTAAAAGAACAGTTTATCTCTTTTTCTTATGACTCAAAAATGTATAATTCTGTCCATATAATCAGACATTGGACAGGACAGATTTCAAACACTTTAGAATGCCGGTTTGACAGGTGTTAAGTCTTGTTTAAGTTTTAAGTTTCTTTTTTTTTATTGTTTAGTTGTTTGTCATGGCTGCATGGAAATTATCCCGTATGTTTAATAATTTTTATTGAAAATACTGTTTGTACAATTTTCTAGGCGATTCTTTGATCAATTTGTATGAACATTTTAAGAATATTTTGCATTTTTATGTTACAGTCCCACCAATCGATTGTCAACAAAGATTCTTCAGAAGTGGTAATGTGTAAATTAATAAGTTAAAATTATAGTTTTTGGAATAATTTAGTTTGGCCATAATGGCACAGAACGGGGGGAATATTTTCGATTCTCTTTTGTAACATTTTAATGCACGAGACCGTCTGCTAGCTCATTAGCAATAGTTTCTTAGATTTATGAATAAACATTTTTGTGGATGACGAAAACATATTTCGGGTATTCACACTGTCCTCATATGTCATCTATACTAATAAAGAGGAAAGGTTTGATTTATTTTTTGTTTGTTTGTTTGAAATGAATGGGCTTCGAAACTACTGGACCGATTTTGATGAAATTTTCAGGGAATATTCAGAATATTCAGGCGGGTGACATAGGCTATATGAAGTTGATTATATATGGTACATATGGCATTGGCATAATTTAAAATACGTACCAGGAGAAAAGTGGGTGGGACCACGCGCCTTTTTAGAAAAATTAGAAATCGTAATATAGTCTTAACTACTGGACCGATCGTCATTAAATTTTCACAATGGGTAGCGAAGCGTACCAGGTATATCTAGTATGTCATAAACTAATAGCACACCAAAATATGACAAGTGTGAACACCCCGTCATAATTGTGCCAGCTGATAAATACTTAACAGCATTCCATTTCTTAGTCGGATTAGTGCACATACGTTTGCATTTTGGCTTAAATGTAATTGTTTTTTTAATTCAGTCCGACTTGTTAATAAAAATAATAATAAATTTTCTGTAAATCTTCTAAAATGTCCATTAGCAATTAAAATTTACAAATTGTTTTTTATCTATACGAACTTGCTGAAATAAATATAACCAAAAGCAGCTGTTGCAGGTAACATGAGCTGAACTATTTTTTTGGACGGCGGCAAGTGAAAAAACGTTCACAAGCTGCCAGGCAGATCAGTTTCACAAACACATATTTTTATTCTTAAATTTTTATCAATAAACCTAAACATTTAAAATTGCTTTTCTAGATAACTATAAAATATGTAGAATGTTTGATATAGTAGACCTGTGTTAATTTATTTGAGTAAAAATGTTTTAATTAATTCGGCTGAAAGGTCTCATTAAGAAGAAATAAAAATAAAATATGATATAAATATGAATATAAAATAGTGCTTAAGTCATATTTTTTCCCTTTTGCCACAAAAATATTAATTTTTAAATAATTTCGTTGCAATAACTTTAAATGACAAGATCTTAAGAAAACTAGAATTTTTAGCAACCTATAAAGTCTACAGTGAATAATTGTAAGATTAAATTATACTGATCGAATTATCTGTTTAGCAATGGCTGCTTTATATATCCAAATTATTTCGATTCTGCTGTAATAAAATGAACACTTAAAATCATTAATTTTCAATTTATTTTTATGTGTATTGTTTGCACTCAAAAGAAAAATGACAGCTGTGTTTGAAACAGTTGGATTTTAGAATCCTCTTTCGCTTATTTAAATTTATTTAAACATCAATATTCGTTATATTTTCTTAATGCCACAAAACATGGTAAAAAGAGATTTGTGTTATTTTTATTTCACGGCGCCTGAATGCACACATCTCTTAAGTATACAATATTTGATCAAACCATGATTCAAACATGATACGAATATATTCTTTCACAGATATTTTCATCAAATTCAAAAACCATAAAAATACCATCCACAAATCTATTACAACGTAGCAAGAGAACGTATGATTTACTAAAGACATGCGCTTAGGCAACATAAAATACGTTTTCAAACATGTTTGATGCTTGATGCTTGTGTTAAAAATAAAAAAACATATTTTAAGGCAAACAGTTTAAACGTAAATATCCAGAAGAAGCTACACAACTCAACGGAAGCGCTTATATAAAATACGATTTAAACAAAAACAAAATTTTGTTTAGATGAGAAATTTACGAGACATTTTAGGAAAAGATAAAAATATGTTGAAAACAGTTTTCAAAACTATTTGTTGTTTCTTATAATGATTATTATTCAAATATTACATTAAGGATTAATTTAAATATTCATTGATAGGAGTATTTATTTTATTTGCATGAAGCTTCAAAATAACTTTCTTGATTCAAACTATAAATTTTTTTTATATGTTTTGCTTGTTTTGCTTTTTCTCAAATTCAAGAAAAATGACACACCTGTGACTTGCCTTTAGTGCCGCTTTAAATGGTTAGAGACCTTTAACATGCAAAAATTAAAACAACCCTTAATATTATTTTTATTAGTTTTGGCACAGTTAAAGAAATCAAATTGGCCATTTGTTTGGAAATAAAAAAAACAGTATCCAGTGAAAACATAAAAAGAAATATTTTTATTTTGCTTGATTTCTTAATGGGTCTATTTATCGTAAATTGTCCATAAACTTTATTTTAAAATCCTTTTTTTAATGTAGTTTGCATTGATTTCTAGAGGTGGGTTAAATAATGTTATCATCTGGGAAAATTCCTTGATGTGGAATTTTTATCTCTGACAAAAACGAAACATTTATGTAAATTATTTGCAACACGTAACATTTTTAAAAAAAAAAACCTTAGTCCTGAGGGAAATTAGTAAGTTTTTTTTCAGCACATGTTTATTTTGAAAATGTTTTAATTTATTTAAACTTTAAAATACAATTTACGTTTGAGGTATTAAAACAAGTTATAGCCCCACAAAGTCATCAAAAATTCAATAAAAGACCAAGAAATCACTTTCAATTGTATGTATGACTTTGTAGGGCTATAACTATGTGAAGGAGTCATCAAATGAAATCGGCGTGTTAAGAAGAGTTTTTTGGCTTTGGCTTTTTGTTATGTATTGTCTGGTGGAGTTCGTAGCAATTTCTAAAATAAATGTAAAAAACCATAGAAAAATATGACGGAATTTTACGCTTTTTTGACAATTTTGTTGTTTTTAGTAAGATGTTGTTGTTTTTTTGTTTTTATCTGAAGGCAAAATTTTTAGATATAATTAAGAGATAAAAATTTGCTGAATAGAGAAAAGCAGTATCTCGAATAGTTCACGAGATATAGACTTAAGAATCAGTACATGTTTTTTGAAAATTGTACTAAAATCCACCCCGGCAGGCGAAAACTTCAAAACTGTATTGAAAAAAAACCTTAGCTAACCATTCAAAACCCAGCTAGGGTTTTTCTTCTACCATCATAAGCTTTCAGATTTTGGGGGTCTCAATTGGTTCAAGATTTTAGTGCTGGACTGTGTTACAAATGGCCGAAACGTCTCATAAAAATCATAACATCCCTATTGGAAAACCTTTTATAATCACACAGAACTTGATTTAATTTATAGATTTAAATATCAACTAAAACTTTGCTGATGTTGTTATGCATAAAGATATCTTTAACTCAAACGTAACAATTGAAGGATTTCCTATTCCAATTCAATTTAAAAATGTGCAAAAATTCGTCTCAATTATTAACTTTCAAAAAGTCGGTACAATTACACTGTGGAACAAATTCAGGTTAGCAAAAGTTAGGTCGATTCTGAGAGTGGGGGGTGAAAATAGAGGCTTAATTAGGAGAACCGTATCGCGGCGTTTTTTTATGTTAGTTCGAATTTTTTTTTAATCGACCTTCGAACTTTGCAGTCAAATGCCGATTTTCAGCATATTGTTTATATGGTTTTTTGGCTATAACTCGTCGACTAATTGATATTTGTTAAATCTGTAAAAGCCAAATTATTGCTAGAAACCTGTGCAACAATTAAATTTTTTTTAAAAAATTGATTTAGAAAATTTTTGTGGTGCTTAATGACGCAAAATGTTGGAAAAATTATTTATTAAATGCTTACAAATGCACCATAGCGTATACTTACTATGCTCGTACATTAAATACTTCAATATTAATCATACGACTCCATGTATGGAGTGTTTTTTATAGAGTGTCACAACTTTGAGTTGGCATGACTGCTTTATTTGAGCACCCATTTCTAAATAAATTTTTTTAAAAATATTAATTGTTTCACAGGTCTCTACCCGCGATACGGGTCTCCTAATTTAGCCTCTATTTTCACCCCTCACTCTCAGAATCGACCTAACTTTTGCTAACCTGAATTTGTGCCACAGTGTTATTCTTTTTGGTGTTCTTTATCACAATCAATAGCCATATTATCCTTTTTTTGTGTTAAACAGTGTTATTTATTAAAAATAAATTAAATAAATTTATGCTAAACTAATAACACATTTTCAATTTTCAATTAAATATTTAGAAAATTATTAAAAAATTTCTTTTGCTTGCTTGTAATGACTAAATTTTTATCTGTTTTTTTTTCGTTTCAGGTAATTACAACAATTTAATTAAAAATTGCGCTGAAACATTTATGTTTTGGCATACATGTGATGGGGTAAGTTAAAATGTTTGCTATTTTTTACAAACAACTGTAAGGGGTTTTATTTATGTCATACTTTATGTTTATATTGCAAATGCAAAATATTTAATTAAAAGTTATTTGGATTACGTGCATGATATACATTCAAACACGTACATTCAGCTGTTAAATAAATAATTTAATAATCAAAATTTTGTTTCAATTATACAATACAAAAACCAACTTCGTTCACGCTAATGCAGGCAATGATTGAATCCTATGTTTGCCAAATTTATCTAGAAGGGAACATTGGACATTAAAGTTTTTGCTACAGACTAATATCGGTTGTATTTCATCATTCATCCGCGACATAAAGTAGAAAAGAAAAGTAGAACATTGTGTGCTGCTCCGGTTAATGAGATACATACTAAACGGTAGAATTTGCTGTATAGTATCATACATGTGACTTATTCAGTTTTTGCTACGACAACATTAGTTATTATTTTTGTGGTGATATTTAGACCAGTACTCAGGAAATAATCTCTACTTATGCACTGCATTGTGCTCGAACTATTGAAAGTGAAGGTTGAAGCAGTTTGATGGTAAAACTGTAGACGACAGCTTAATTATTTCAAAGCACTGCCATCACGTGTTTCAGTAATTTCATAGAATTTTTGCAGCGCCTCCGATGTGATATAGATGCATTAACCTTTTTTAAACTCTGTGTGTAGTTTCAAATAAGTGAAAGAGTGTTTTGAAATCGTTATTATTGAGTGCTACAAGAAGCTTATGGATGACAAATGACGTTCACAGCAAATTCGATAGAACAACAACTCTTAATGTACGGTCACACTTGACAAAAATTTTGGCCAAAAAAACGTAACCACTACTTTTGCTTAGGGTTAGTGTGATTTAACGTGGTTTTTATGTCACAAAATGAAGTCAATTATGCCGAAAGCCGACACGGCTGGAGCGTAGAGGGCGCAATATAAAACACCAATTTTTAACAACTTTACGCAGCATTTGCGGCCGTATTTCGCCGATAACTCTTCGAATGTTGATATCCTGGTGTTAAATTATTTGTGGTTTATCGACGTAGACAAGTGACTTAACATAACCCAAAAGAAAATAATCTAATGGGGTTAAATCACATGATCTTGGTGGCCAATTAATTGAAGGCAATACCTGAAATTATTTTTTCATCAAAAGTTTCTTTCAGTAAATCAATTGTAGCGCCCGCTGTATAATAAGTTTGACGAATAGAACAATTATTTTTATTAAAAATTGCAACAATTTGCAAGCGCTGCTCTGGTGTAAGTCGATTCATAATAAAATTTCAAAACAAACTAAACAAAAAGCAACTATCAGCTGTAAAATGGGTGAGATACTCTAAAAAACACCTTATATATTGTTGGGTCTTAAGAACCATTTCATCTTTTTTAAAATTTTAAAGATATTCAATGTTCAGTATTTTTAGCCTTTATATTTATGCCCTAATGAAGAACTTGTAACAGAGCTCAAACCCAGATTTAATTGACCTTTAAGTTGTTAATGAGTTTTTAAATTCACTTGATCACTTTTTAAATTTATACATACTTGCACCATGGGAAAGTGTTTATTAGTTAGTGGAGCTAAGAAACAAACCTAAATGCAACATGTAACAAAATAGTCATTAATTAACCTTAACACTTTTTTACTGGCAACTAAATAAAATCATTAAATTATTCACATGTGCAAAAATGCATGTAAAAGTAAGCAGATATTTGTATTATTGACCTTGAACTTGGTTCTTTGTGTCTAACTATCTATCTGCATGTTGCAGAGAATTATAGACCTAAAGTAGAAGAGAAGAAAACCAAAAGATATGTATACAGATTCAACGTAAAAATGAATTAAACGCGATTTTTTTTTTGTTTGTTTTTTTTTTTTTTTGCTAAAAAATAAATTTTAATGATGCATAAAATTCTATGTTTGTATTTAACGTCTGAGCAGTAGACGTAACGAAAATTATGTTTACACACTTGCACCACTTGCAAAAGACTCGTTAGTAATATTGATGCCAGTAGTTGGTATTTTCATTTGGCTTGGAGATGGTATACAAGAAAGAACATGAACGTTCACGACGGAAAATAGAACAAAATGTTATATATTTGATTTTAAGTACGGAATACATCGATGATTTTTATAAGGGATTGAATATTCAATATCTGGAAACTGATGTATGTCTACACGTTTCCATTAGCGAAAAAGCCAACTCATCACCAGATTGTATCCATGTTTGAAAAAGCTCGCAGTTTAGAAGTACATTAGTTTTTTCATTGTTTAAGGAGAATCGATTAAAACTTCATAAAACCATTTATTCAAAAACAAATATTTTTAGCTATGTACATATGAGCCGTTTATATTGAAAGTGGCATAAGTCACTTTCTTTTTGAGTCGAGATATTTAAGGGTTTGCGTTTTAACACATTTAAAAAAATGGATGCTAACTTTCGAGAAGATTTTCTTATATTTGTTATCACATGATAGATGATATGATTTCTCAGTATTTCTTCATATTTTTAAACGTTTTTAAATGCCAACCCTTAAATATCTCGACTTAAAAACAAATTGACTTATGCCACTGTCAAAATAAACGGCTCGTATGTTTGTGTGTATGTCCGTTATAGACTCTGAGATGATCCAACCGATCTGCTTCAAACCGGATTAAACATAAATGTAATTTGATCAAGACACTACATTAGGTCCTTTCTATCTATTCTATTCAAATTTTCTCATTCAAAAATGATATCGCAATTTTTAATTTTTAAAGATATTAAAATTTTGTATGATTTGAAATTTTGTATGCTGGCACCCCTCCCGAAGTTTGAATCCATTAAGAAGACATTTAAGGAAAATTTAAATCTTAGTGGTATAAAAAATGGATAAAAACTTTTAAATCGTTACATTTGCCCCAAAAAAAAAACCAACTTTATCTGAATTTATGCAAAAGAAAACTTAACAGGTGCATGGTTCTTTTGGATTTTTCTTCTTTTAATAGAATAAAATTGGTGAAAACTCATTTGCGTTACTTTTCTTCATATATTTTTCATCGAAACCAATAGATAGGCAGTAGAAATTGGGACGTTTTTCCAACAGAGGGACAAAAAATGCACCAAAACTTTTTTTATGCACTGTTTTAAATGCAGTGGTTTGTAGACTATTTTTTTTTTTTTTTTGATAATTCGAAAATGGACATTTTTATTTTATGTCATAAATGATCCATACCATGATCACGCCTGATACATGCTAATCACATGAGTTTTTATCATCTCTAAGATCAATGTATGTATGTATGGGTATATATAAGCAAAAAACTTCGTCATTGTTGATTGTAGCTTTGATTTTACATGCATACATTTTGCAAGTAGCAAAATGCTATGAAATAGAGACAGACAAACACAATTTCCATAGACATAAATATGATTAATGACACATTTTTATTTCTGGTCCGAACAGAAAATCCTTTAAAAATACTTATGCAGTGATGTTGAATTTCAAAGATTCTGAATTGTAGAAAATTAACTCATATAAACTATTTGTGATTTATTTTCGATTCGAAAAGAAAAGTGTTTGAATTTCTATGTGATTTACATTGAAATTCGAATGGATTTTGCTTCGATTCGAAATACAGAGTAAACCCCCGGGTTTATAAAACTTAAATGTTTAAATGTTTTTTTTTCCTCTTAGTGATACACTTTCAATAAAAAATTTAGCTTGATAAGTTATTAATATTTAATCGTAATTAATTTAATTATTCGGATTTTTTTTTTAATTTTTCAATTAAAGAAATTTTTATTCTGAAACGGCTTTGCATAAAACATTTTTCAAAAGGCGGAATATCGGACTGTTGAAAGTCGAACTAAACAAGCTGATATATTTGAGCTCAATATGTAATGATTTTATACGATTAAAAAATCTTTTTGGTAGCTTTCCATATAAAAGTAGGCGTGGCCAAGCGGTACTTTGATAAATGCTTGAACATAAGGCACTTGCAATTAATTTTCCGAACTCATTATCAATTCCTAAACTTAACTTAACAAAGATAAAATAAAACATGACTGATTCAAAACTTTGTTATTGTTTTTATGCCTAATAAATTTAAAAAAATAATTAAGTATCATTGTATGTGTTTCTTTTGCCGCTAATACAAAAAAGCTTATGCAAAGCACTGAATTTAACAAAATGCTTTTAACAATTGAGCTGCCGCCTACATGCAAAATCATTAAAGACGGGATATTTTGGAAGTAAATAAAAGTTTGCGCATATTTAGAAGAGAAATATTTCAACTTACCGTGAGGAGATCAGCTTCAGACATGGCTCAAGAGCGAAATTGTGTCTTTCAAACTAGAGCTCTTGAAATATTTTTAAAGTTAATAATTTGAATTTTTTTAGAAAACTTTTGTCTTGGATCAAGACAAGTAAATAAATAAACTTATCGGCTTTTTAAACAAACGATAGATAGATCTTTAAAAATATTTAATTATTTAACCTAAAATGTACGAATTGCAACGACTCCTTTGTCGATTAATAATAGTAACGTACTAAAGATGAAACGTAAATTAACTGCCAATAGAATAAAGGCCACCCTAAGCTATCAAGACTCCGATGTTTGTATATCTTTAATTTATCACTTCTACCAGAATATATCAATAAAACTTTGTTATATCGAAAACTGTTTTATACATGTAAAGGGAAAATGCGCCAAGAACTACATGGATTTTTTCTAAAAAAATTTCTTGCTTAGAAAGTTTGCAGTCTTTCTAAAAACTTCTTACTTATTCGGTTAAATCATAATCTTGTTATTAGTATCACTAATACAACATCAGACACACCTTGCTAATTGTCAAGTATCTATCAGTATACATACATATATGTGTGTTCATGTGTATGTGCAACATACTAAGCTTCTTTCATTATTACAATCTAACAGTCTGGCTAATAATGCTTCACTTAGTTTTATGGCAAGTAAATTATTACAAGCAATTTGTTTGTTAATTAATTAAAGTCCCAAAAAAAAAATGTTGTCAATTAATGGCCGATGATCTTTAACAGATTGCTGAAAATTATAATGGACTGTAAAAAAAAAAACATTTGGATTTTTTCTCTTTATGCCTCTATTTGCAATGGAAAAATAATCTATTTCAATTGACAAAAATATAAAATCAATTTTGTGTAATAAAACAATTCATGCGGTGTACAGGTACTTTATTTTCTAATGTTTCAGTTCATTGCTCATGATTAGATTTTGATTAACAAAACACTATTTATTTTAAATCAGTATCAATATTAATTATATTCCCTTTTGAAATCAAGCGTAGTAGATTAAATAATGTCTTGTCAGTCGATGAATTTTGATAACTATAAAATTTATTCTCAACATTCGATCACTTTCTTTGCTGAATCAACGCGAGCAACGCTTTATAATCACCACTTGGTTCCTTTTTATGCAGTTCTCATCGTTGTTAAGCTACTAAAAGTTTTTTCTTGAACAGAAAAAACCATTTACTCAAACAAGACCAGCACTTAAGTGAGTGTTATTAATTGTGCAGTCTTTTACACAGGATCAAGTAAAATTTCGCCTAAAGAACAATTTTTGGATTTCTGGCGTATGGTCTTAATGCTGAAGATACTATTCGCAAGAAAGAGTGGATGTCAGCAATGAGTTCACTGATTTCATATGAATACTTTGTAGTTACAATGAAACAGGAAAAGGAAACCGGTACACTCGAATACAGTTTTCGAAATTAGGATGTGGATGCTGCGAGCATCAAGATATTCTTATTTCCCAATAATTATAACATCCATAACCTAAAGTGAGTACGTGAGTGGTAATATAACATAAATTCTTAGGACTTGTACTGATTAAATTAGACCATATTGACGAGACCACCTCAGAGTTTGTTATAAGGTAGTAATAAGATGCGTCAAATTTTGTATTTCTCAATCATTCCAATATCCGATAGACTTGATCTATGTCTGAATGCATATTAATTGCAAATAATGTTATTAAGAAACACAAGAAATGGGACAGGAGTATGAACCGAGACTTACGGTGAATTGAGTCAAGTAATCATCGGGACTGAAAGCAACAACTTGTGCCTCATGTCACAATCTATCAACCGCCACAGAAATTATTACCTTCGTCGAAATATCATATAAAGTGATTCCAATTTTCCTGAAAGGAATTTGAGTACGTCACCAGCGGAGTATCAGTAAAGATATTATAATTGGGATTGGGATTTTGATTAGGAGCTAGACACAGGAGTTGCATTGACAACTTACCAACTCGTTGGGAATTCACCAGCATGATACAAAGAGCTAGAGAGAGCTAATAGCAGAGTTGACAGTGAGCACTGCTTTCTCCTCTATACCGAAGCTTATAAACTAATCAATTCGTTCGGAATATATTTTCAAATAAAAATACTATATTTTCCTATTTATAAATCTTTCAAAATAATCAATATTTTTCAACATTTACTTCAATTATTTTGTTGTCAAATTTCAATTTGCTGTAATGTCGTTGTATGCTGTGCAAATGCAAGTCTAGTTTTTTATTAGCCCTTTTTTTTTTTTTTGTTAGCATCGACCTTAATTACCATGTGATAAAATAAACATAAATAATTAAAAAATAAGAAGGAGTTCTGCAAATTATGTGAATATTTCTGTTTCAACGCTTCAAAGATTTCGCAGAGAAATTTATTATATTTTAAGACTATCACTGGTTTAGTTTCAATGATATATGAATATAAGTAATTCGTTTATATCGAAGATGGCCGTTCCCCCCGTCCTACCACCGTAAAAATTTTTTATAAGTTGTACGAGTATTTTGTTCTTGAAGTAACACACACCGAATTTCAAAACATTCAATCCTTTAGTTGTACAGATATGAATATCAATATTTTCTTTGTATTGGGGGTGCCCTCTTCCTACCGCGCAAATATTTTCTTACTGATAAATGTAGCTTTCTTTTAGTGAAAAAATTGTTTAAATCGATCCAATAGTTTTCGAGCCTATTCGTTACAAACAAACAAAAAAAAAATCTTTCATCTCCATTATATTAGTATAGATGATGTGATAGAAAATGTTGGATTCAAACTAATTAAAATTTGATCTTGCCCTTAAGTAATTGTATCATTAGAATGAAATTACCTTTAAACCTTATAGAGTTAATGGTCTATTTAAGTTTTAGAGAAATCAACAAAAGATCATTATTATTATAATTAATGTAATATTTAGTAAATAAAACATTCGGTACACTAATTGTAGCAATAGGCATTTTTAACAAACCTAAGGCGCTCTACTTGTTAAATGCTTTAAAATAATGTTGGGAAAAACTTATGAAAATTTAAAAAATAATAACGATTTCCTGTTACGTATTTTTAAAACCTAATTTTTCTAATTTTTCATTTTAAATTGACTTTAAATTTGAGCCGTTTATTTTGAAAGTGGCACAAGTCACTTTTTTTATTGCATTTTTTTTACAAATGAAAAGCTACCGTTCAATTGTATTTAGTTTTGCCATTAATTCGATTTTTTGGAAAAAGTGACTTATGCCACTTTCAAAATAAACGGCTCATTTATTTGTATGATTTTTCATATAATTATCTATACGTTTAATTATTGCCCACAACGTGTTTAGTATTTCGTAATTAAACATAAAAAAAAAAGTCCCAAAAAAAAATCCAAAAAAATGTAACATAACAAATGATCTTCATCTTAATTGCCAAACAAATTACAAAAAACATGGCAAATGAATGTAAACAAAGTTTTACTAGCCCATGAAAATATATACAATTTTTGTAATTTCTATGTTTCTCATGATCGTAAACTTTCCAACAAGTTGCAAGACAACGTGTTGGACAGAATTTTAAAAATATAAAAACTAATAACAAATGTAAGCACTAGGCCAAGTTAAGAATGAAATTGAAACGGAAACAGTGAAAGAAAATTATAAATAAAAATAAAGTATAAACAAGAGACCACAACAATATCAACTACAGTAGAGTTGGCGCTCTTGGGCTTTTGAATAAGTTGTAGATTGATACAATCAGTTTGAGAGTGAACGCATACGGGAACGGTTGTAACACCTGTTGAACGCTTAATGAACGGATCAAATATCGGGGTAATTTTGTGTTTCGAAAAATACAAACAAAAAGTGCTTAAAATGGGAAGTGAACAAAATAAATTTGCGATTTTGATAGAAATTTAAAAGTAAAAAAGGTTGTATGTGCAAGTTTGCGTTTTTGGACTTTATAATTTCAAACAACATCATAAATTGCACAAAGCCGCAATTATATTATAAAGTTTAAAGAAATATTTTATTTTGGTCGAGTACCATCAAAACATAAAACCAGAATTAAAATCAAACCATAAAAAGCTGAAATTTTTAATGTAAAAAAATAAATTTATATAAAAATCATCTGAAAACGAAAAAATCAATCAGATTTATAAGTGGATAAGCCATCATCAAAATCTTTATTGTACAACAGAAAAAATCGGATTATTGTGTTCCTGACACAAAAGACACCAAACAACGGCAAATCTTCTTGCCAGCCTCCTCAGCTTAAAAGACGGGCAGACTGATAATCAAAATTCAACCAGAAGTCAAACATTTAAAGGTGTGTGTGTTTTTTTTTTTTTTTTTTTGTCCCTGTCTCTTTGTGTGTTTTCTGCCTGTCTTTATCCCAACAATAAACAAAAAACCAAATAAAAATTACAGGCAGAAAACATTAAAAAAAGAGTCATACGAGTACACACAACATTGTACAGCAATTTCTTGTCACATTGTCACCATGAGACGCTTGTTTGGAATAAAACTAAAATCAAAATAAAAATCACATTGAAATGATATGAAAGATAAAAACAATTTTATAAGAAATACAAAAGAGACCTACGATTTTATGTTTTCATACTGATAGTTTTATTATTCTTGTTGTTGCTGCTGTTGGATTTGTTGTTGCCTGTAGTTTACGTTTGTAAAGCAGAAATTCCTTAATTTGGTATTCTGTGGGTTTAGCTTATGCGATTTTGATAGGCATCAAAATGCAAGTAATATCGCTATTTAACGCTTTATATTCTTTATTTCTTATACTTTAACTACGTTTGTTTGTATGTACGAATATTCACCTTGGCAACGTTTAAAATGTGGGCCTGGAAGAAACCCATTGTTTTCTAAGTACACATATTTTTGTTGTACTTGTTATGAAAGTTGATCGTACAAATAAAAAAAATAGAAAATTATATGTTTGATAATAATAATAATAATTTATATAAAATTATTGAATAAAAAGCTTAACATACAAACACGTGCAAACAATCTTTGTAGATATGTATATATGTGTGATTATTTCTTAAATTATGTATGGGTACAACGCCACTTTAATTCAGGGTGTGTTTTGATAATTTCATTTTAAGGGATTTTCCAACATTATGGGACATGTTCAATTAAAAAACGTATGCATTCTAAGTCTTTTGTTTTATGAAGACTTACAAAAGCAATACACCGGTTCAAAGTGAATCTTACAATAAATGTAATTATGAGGTTTTCCAATAGGGATGATATGATTTTGAAGTGCCGTTTCGGCCATTTGTCATTTGTTTTTCATTGTATTCAGTAGTGTCTACAATCTCATCATGGAGAGACATACGCAAGAACAACGTTTACAAATTATTCAGTTTTCAAAATAATCGTTCTCCAATTGAAACTTTTCGTGCGTTTTTGCCACTTTATGGTCGTAATAATCGTCCAAGTGTGCTCGCTATTCGTCGAATTGTTGAAAATTTTGAGCTTTCATTTTCTTTATATAATTTTCAAGTGCCAATAAGACAAAGAACAGCTCGAAGTAATGCAAATATTGCTGCCGTTCAGGCAAGTGTTGCTGAAGACCGCAATTTGTCGATTCCAAGACGTTCTCAACAATTGCGACTGTCTCAAACCACAACCTGGCGGATTTTGAGAAAGGATTTGGGTTTTCATCCTTATAAAATTATTCTAACTCAATAACTGAAGCCATTGGACCTCCGTAAACGTCGTGAATTTGCTGATTTTGCCACACAGCAAATGCAACATTTAAATTATTGCGAGAAAAGTTTGGAGATTCGATTATTTCAAGAAATTGTAATATTGAATGGCCTCCAAGAAGTTGTGATTTAACACCCGCAGACTATTTCTTGTGGGGTTATTTGAAGTCATTGGTCTTGCGAAATAAACCAGACTCTCTTCAAGTTTTACAAGTTAATATTGAACGTGCCGTGCCATTCATGACATACGACTTGATTTAGAGGAAAAAGTGCTCGAAAATTAGGTTCATCGAATTCGTTCCTGCAGAAGAAGTCGTGGAGGCCATTTGAATGACGTTTTATTTAGAACTTAATTGTATCGATTGTACTTCAAATATTATATATGCGTATTCAAAAATGTTTATTTGAAAATTCCAATCACATAAATATGCCAAAAAAAGCAACTTATGTTTGATGCCATCATATTAAAAATGTAATGAGAATTTTGGTTTTGCTGTCACCAGAATAACTCACAATTTTTCTAGTTTTCATAAATACATGAACAAGTCTTAAGTGCTTATAAAACACGTAACAATTCACGTTACAAAACTGTTAAGAGCTTGACATCTTAAACTAATGGTATCGTGCTAAAAAAGTTTTTATTTTATTCTCGATGGCAGAAATACATATCGATAGCTTAATATAGAAATGTCGTATCTCAACTTTTCGCCACTTATCAGGAGAAAGAAAAACCTGAGTAATATCTGAAAAAATAATATATTATTTTTTTTTTTCTGAAGCAGATTTTTATTAAAACAGCCAACAAATCTAATTCTGTTTTTTTTTTAATGAATTAGGCCTTTTTTTAATTACTGTAAATCTGTTATTCGTCAACATAGGAAGCTGAATTTTTTTAAGAAGGTGTATTTGAGCAGTGCCTAACAGAACATGTAAAACAAACGATTTTGAAAAAAAAAACGAGATACGACCTTTCTATATTAAGCCATCGATATTTTGGATTTTTTATGTTTATTTCATTTCTAATGTTTATAAATTCAAATAAAATGTTATATAATTAAGCCGGTCTTATGTTGACATGCATATGTGTGTCACTCTTTAATAGTCGCGTGACATCTTCATTTTTATTAAATTACATTAATTGAAATGTAAATTTACATTCGAGATAAAAGTAGTTTTTACATAATACGTTTTATAACCGGATATTGCTGATAACCACTAATATTAAAGTACTGTTAAGCATCAGCACACAAATACACATATAAAGGCACAGATGTGCATGAATACACTGAACATACTCGTATGTATCACAATTCAATCAAGAGCAAACGGTTTCAATAGAATTGTGTTAAAAGACTAATAATTAAGTTTAGAATGATAAATAATTATATTAACAATTGTGAAAGCTGTGCTGAGTGCTTATTGGCTTAATTAAAAAAAGAAAATTTCAAAATGCATTTTTAATGATTTTGTATTTGAGCCAGAATTTTATTGTATAAAATATTTTTTCAATTATTTTTTAAGGTATTTAACAGATAATAAATTATGATTTCAAAAACGAGAAAAAAGAAAAGAGTTAAAGACAAAATCATTTTATATTATTATTGTTTGTAAACAAAATATTAAGAACTATTAAGAATTCAACAATTTCTTTAAAGAAAACGGTTATAAATCTTCATTAAAAATTCACCTGCTTAGCATAAAATTTTTGAATATTTTTAAATAATCTAAGGGAAGTCTATCATGTAACCTGTTGTTATGTTTAACCTTTTCAAACATTTTGTTGTTGTTCTTCTTTTATTCTTCACGTAATCTAATTTATCAATCTTCTCTAGCGATAAACCCATAATTACAAAGGAATTTTTTTCTTTTTATTTAAAAACTAAGATTAACAAAAACAAATCAGAAACAACTCTGTTATGCCTCTGTATCAGTATCTCTATTAAGTCTTGTCACTAAATGTTCTGAAACGGTCTTGTACACTCTTTTTAATGTTTAAAAAATTTCCTCGAAAAACATTATCACAGATGTTCTTTAATTAATTTATTTTCTGACAGTTTTGTTACTTTTGTGATTCTAAGGCAGTCTGTGTATTTAGTGTTTAGTTTGTATCGTTGCCTCCAGATCTGTATTTACAACTAAATCTTTTAAACAAAAACTAGTGGCCATATAAAATTGGTTAAAAACAAGAAAAAATTTTTAAAATTTAGTGGTTTTGCTTAGAATTCAAACATAAATTTCTTGATTTCTACTCCCCATGGCCGTCGAGAATCGGACTTAGATAAGTGCGTATATTAGTGAGTTGCATAGTAACATTTTACACCCTTATATAGTGTTACGTCAAACATTTGTTATCGTATTTTTACCTCAAAAATAACTTGAATGAAACTTTGTACCATTTCCATTTTCACCTATCATAGGAGAGGTATGTTTTAGACAATTGGTACAACATTTCCCGTAGGTAGTTCTTATAATTGGAATATTAAAGCTTACAAAGATTATTTTTTTGAAAGAGATCTGATAATAAGGCACACACTGATGTATTGGTCAATAAAATGAAAAACAACAAGTCGATTTCCTCTGGATTTGTGAAGATGTAATTTGCTGTAATTCTTTCGTTTTGTTGGCTTTCCAAAAAGTAGCAGAATTATTTTTTCACATAAAAGTTAAAATGAAATAAACAAACGCTACAATTAAACTATCGCTTCAACACTGAATACATCACTTTGCTTTTGTATGTTTTCTTTTGAAATATATACATATGTATGTATGCCCGTGTATATTTTTGAACAAAAATCTCCCGTGAAAAATTATTCCCGCTATCAGTTGTTAGTGAATGTAAAAAAGGGAAGAAGATTAAAAAAATAAAAAATCATACAACTTTTTGTTCTCAAATATACACGGACATATTTATTTTAAAGAAAACTTAAAAAATCAAAGCTAAATATTCAGTGTTGGAGCTTTAGTTTGGTTGCTCCGTTTGTTTATTGCATTCTAACTTTTATGTGGTAAAATAATTCGGCTACTTTTTGGAAAGCCAACAAATCTGCAGGCAATCGACCTGTTTTTTTTCATTTTGTTGAGGAATACATCAGTTTGTGCATTATTATCAGAACTTTTCATTAAAATAAACTTTTTAAGCTTTAATATTCGAATTATAAGAAGAAATACATATAATTTCTGTTCTATTCCCCATCAAAAATAAAGTGAAAATATCAATGTGGGAAGTGAAAAAATTCCGAGGGAAATATTTATTCACGATAAGGGGAATTTTTTTCAGTGAACATTTTTCACGTTGTTATTCTGGACTGAATAAAATTTTTTCATGCGAGTTGTTCACGATTGTACGATTGTATGGTACCGCAAATTAAAAAGTTGTATACATCAAGCTTGTGTTTTAAATTTGCAAAACTCGTACAATTGATTGAAAGCACGAAAATGGTAAATAAGTTTGTGTTAAATTATTTTACTGAGAAAAAAAAAAATGGTTTTTGAACCTCTTACAATAAATAAAAATCAGTATACTTCTTAGTATCAATGCTATTAGAAAACACAATTTTATGTCAAATGTGCACAAAAAACATCATCACTACGGATGAAGCAGCCTTTTCAGTTAAGCTTTCTGTATGCTTAAGCATACTGACTTGGCTGAAGTGGTTAGTGCGTTGACTGCTAAGCAAACAATGACTTGGGGCCTGGGTGCAAACCCTGGCCAGATCAAGTCAATCAACATCATTAATTTTTCTAATGTACATTAGTGAGACATTGTATTGATTGTTGTCGGACTATTTAAGTGATAAAGGCGTACCACTGGTCACTAAAAACTGTTCCTACAGCGATTGATGCTGTTAAAAGCTACTGTACACAATATCGCCCTCCTTCGTCGGTTAGCAGAAACATCGGCGAAGTAAAACAATTAATAAAATGCCTGCTAATACAGCTTAACAAAATTAATGCGTCTACTTAACACCGGAGACGCTCAGCACTATTAAAAACAAATAATGAATGATCCAAACAAAGTATGTATATCAATATCAATTACATGCATCTCGGCATCAACATAAAAAATAAAAAAACATCAGGCTTTTAAAATAAATTTACAATTGTCAAAAATAGCTGAATAGCAGAGCTGTAAAGGAATGATTCCATTTTGAAAGAATCTACGAATCATAAACTCTTTTTAAATTTTTTTTTTTAATTTAAGAGTTTTTAATTAATGATCCTAATTTTAGTGAAAATAGTGAATTAAAAAAAAAGCTTTTCTTTAAATCACCAATAAATTCACTCAAAATTTAATTCAATTAATCTTTTTAAAGATGTGAATGCATGCGATAATTTTTAATTCATGAGGAATGTATTTGTGTTTTAATTTTTTCCACATTTTGTGTAAAATAAATCAACTTTTTGTAAATCATATTGAATTAAAACCCAAATTTTAATCATTCTTTAACAGCTCTGCTCAGCAGAACTTAAAGAAAATTGTGTAGAAAGAAAAATGAAATAATTTTGACAATAGTCAATGAAAATATGTATAAAAAAACACGATCAGCTGTACTCTTGCATGTACTTGTATGAATATACTTTGGTCCCAATTTAGATATGTTTTTATTATTCAGCAACACCAGTACTTAAATGTATACGTTTTTTTTAGCTGTGTCCAAATATAAAACACGTCAAATACTTGAACTTCAAAGTAAATATATTTTTAAATATAATAACAACATTTACATACGATATTTTTGTAAGAAAAAAATCTATTTAAATCACTTTTAATTGTTTTGCATACGTTCTCAATCACAAATACTAAAAACATTTAAAAACAAAAGACTTAAGAAACAAACTTGATTCAAGTGATTATACATAAACAAACGCACACATAAGAAACATCACAAATGGGCACTTATTGCCGCCGTTTGCCAGATGAAAAGGATGAGTGAATTTTAACATGGAAATCTGTTGCCAAAGATTCGAAATGATACAAGGGAGAGACCGAAGACTGGTTGCTCTGATGTGATGTACAATTAAGTGAACACTATCATATCTTTAAACTTGAATGACTTGCAGCTATTTTATATTTTCATATATTATTTTTTTGCTCCTCTTGCAGTTATTTTTCCTTTTAATATTTATGTATATTTCTCAGCCGCGGCTAGTGCTGTTGCTGCTTTTTATCTCAGCTAAGGCTACCGATAAACAATCCTAAAATATGGACATTTAGTAGCAGTAGAAGTGGCAGAAGCTGTTAAAGAAGTAGAGGTAGTGGTAGTAGTAGTAGTAGTAGTAGTGCTTGAACGTGTACTATTTTATAGTAAGTGGTTTTGGGGAAGTGAACGACAATAACCAAACACGAGTGATGGTAAAGATAGCGAGAGTGCGAAATTGCTTATGGAAAAATTTTTAATTCAAGACTCGTCTTCTCATGCACAGCTGACAGCCAGCATTGAAAATTAATTTTCAATCAATATCGGTATCATGTAATTTCTGCCTCATATCTTTGTGTTCGTTGTTCTTTGTAAATTTATAAATATAAATATAAAAAAGGAGAAGAGAATTGTTTAGCAAAATAGGCATTGTGCCTGCATGTGTTTTAGAAAAAAATGGTTGTCTGCTTTGATGCATATCCCGTATATATATTCTTAATGGATGTATTTATTATGTAATACTGGGTGTTGATATGGCTTCTAGTTTTTGATTTTTAATTAAAATTAAAGATTTGTTTGAGTAAAAATTCATTGAGATCAATAGACACAGCAGTTGTAGTCAGAATATATTATCAGAACTTTTAATTTAAACACAAAACTATTTTTATTTTATGTAATAATAATTTATAGCCACAATAGAGTTAGAATTTTTCAAGTGTCTTGACCACATTTTTTTGTTCTTAAAATACTCGTAAATATCTAGTATGTTCTAGCTGTTCTTTGCAGTTAAGTTAGCTTTCAGAGGTGGTTGTTGTACTGCACATTTATTTTAATGGAATGTTGCTTACAATTAGTGTTGCAACAAATATGCAATTTTCCACCATAATTTATGGTTCACTTGAATATGAGTGCAAATTCAAACAGCATCACAACACTCTACCGTAATGAACCAATCGTTTAGAAATTTTATTTTATTTCCATGGCATCGATTGCATTAGAAATATTTTCCTATTTCTCTGCTGGCTATCGGGCATCTGTATTCATTGCAGCCATAAATGAAAAGAAACTAAAAAAAAGAAATGTATACTTTAAGTGAAATGATTTTCATCTTTCATTTATTTTTTTTCTTGCTGGTTTTATGTTGATTCAATATTTTCATTTTTACAATAATTTTTCTTTTGCCCATGATCTCAGTTGATTATGGTGTTTGATGGCATTACAACTTTTGCTTTTGCTGTTGTTTTTATTGTCACAGTTGTTGTTTTGTATTAATTATTTTTTTTTTCAACGCCTGCAGTGCTCATTTACTCCATTTCAGTTTTGTTTAGCATTCATGCTTCAATTTGTTGCAATATTATTATTGTTGGTGGCGGCAGTAATGGCTATTTGGTTTGTTGGTTGCCTACTTTTGCTTGTGTCAAAAAAAATTGTAAATAAAATATTGTCTTAGATTATCTTAATTGCATTGATGGTTTTTATTGCTATTTGCTCCACTAAAATACAAAAACTTTCTCCTTTATGTGTTTTAATATTTGTTTCTTTATTTATTTAGCCAAACTTTGATTAATATTTTAATTAATTCGTTGCAACACTGTGAGACTAGAAGAAATTTCCTATTTTTAATTTGCTGAACAAATTAATTGAGACATATTTTTATGGCCGCTTCATTTGTTTCGATATATCTGGTTTGTTTCCACTTTCAGAAATGAAGTTGAATTCGTTGCAAAACCTGACTAGGATTAGAGATTAAAGTGTACACAAGAAGATGTTTAGCACAAAATATCCATTTTGATTATACGCTTATCTCAAATGATTTATGAGCCATGAAATGTTTGAAAAAGGGTATAGTGGCAGAGAAAATTAAGACAACATGCATGTTGAAAAAACTGCAACTTATTGCAAATTATTTGAAATAACTTCTGTGAAATTAATTCTAGAAGTGAAGAACTGAAAAAAGTGCGATACCTGGTTCTCAGTAACCAGAAAAAATTTAAAATTATACGAAAGTTGTTCGAATTAATATTGCTGTTGCAAGTGTAAAAACTTAAATCAGATTTGCAACTTATGGGGTACGATCACGATGGGAAAACAGTTGTTTAAAATATTTTGCTTCAAAATTTAAATATATTTATTTCTTATCACTAAAGAAATAGTTTTTCGGTCACCCATTTATTTGGTTATTTTTGTTTCATCAAACAGTTGAAAAATAATGTAAACATAAATACCTCAAAACAAGTTTCCCTATTTTCCCGGTCACACTTGAACCAATATTTTCCTTAAAAAAAAAAATTTTAGATTGAACTAAGAAAACACCTAAATTTGGTTTAAAAAAAAAACATTTCCTTCGTAATAAAATTGAGTCTGTATTTCTTAATGGTGTTCTTACACCAAAAAGTAATTTTACTAATTTTTTTTTTCAAATTGCACTAAAGTCGTTAAATCTTTTGTTAATATTTATACAGGCTAAAGTTCGTAAATGTTTATAATCAGAGAAATATTAGGTAGATATTGTTAACATATTTCGAGCAACAGAGGAAAAATTTAATATTTATACATCCCTTTTGTAGATTTTCAACAGCACTGGGTGAATAGAACAAACGTTGTTTTTGGTAAACTACGTCTAAACCTCGTCAGTATTCATGTGCAAAAGCTATTAAATCTTTTGTTTCATTGTCGACATCAATTCAACACATTTTATTAACGGTTTGCGATTTCCGATTAATTCGTGTGTCAGTTCAGTTTCGGGGTTGCTAAATTTCGCGTTAGCAAGATTTGGCAAAGTTTTTCGCCGCAATCCCGTTACTTGCCGGATTTTATTTTGCATTCTTTAAGCCTTTTTTTTAAACAATATTATGGTTTTATTCATATTAAATAATATTTCGCTAATTTGCAAGAGTGAAAATTTTCCGTTCATCTTTTGCTTTCTTGCATTTATTAACAATTTCTTTCTTTTTTTTTTTTTTTTGCAAAATTTTGGCTTTTTAAAAGTTTTGCAATTTATCGAGAATTTTCGCCTTTTTCGCGGCAGACACAACAACAAAATTGTTTGCAGTATTTATCAGCCAGCACCAGTAGTAGTTTTAGAAGAGCACGAAACAATTTAGAATTCCACTAATTTTACAAATTTCAAACACTCGAAAAGAACTTATCCCCATTAACCATGATAATTAGCAAACCAGTAATAGTTTTTTAAGCTTAATTATTTATTAGGGATCTTAAATTTCCAATGTCTTCTCAAAGAAATTTTTCAAATAGTTTAAGATCTCTTCTTATTCAGGCATTTATTTACAGCCAACAAAGCTGCTGAAATAACATCATGCAAAACAATATTTTATTTGCCTTTGAGTGGTCACAAAAAGATCACATTGAAAGCTGTTTTGTTTGTAACCCAATAATCTTGTTTGCCCAAAAACCAACTGGTTTGTTGTTTGCCCTTCAAAACTATTTTATGGTCACACCAGCAAATATTTGACCATTTTCGTCAAATATTTCCCCAATGTGAACATACATTTAGTTAAAAGTTTCTTTTTAGTTTTGACATGTTCCTTCAAGCAAAAAACTCTTGCCATAATCTTGTTGGATTGTAAAAGGTTTTCCAATAAGAGTAATATGATTTCTTTAAAAATACACACTTTTATGTTGTTGATTATTAATATTAACTAACATCATTTTGTAAGTAAAATGAAAATTTTGGTGTAATTATTTTTAATAATATTAAGTTTTAATTTTTTCAAATAAAATGAAAATAAATATGAAAGAAAAAGTTTTTTTATTGTCATAAACTGCGTTAGGCCTTAATAGCTGAATATTAATAATCAATAACACAAAACACAAAATTAGCCAAAACAACGAAAACTACAACACACACTTTTTGTTACGGAAATTTAAAAGTTTTTTATTTAATGTGAATTACAATCGCTACAATTAAGTTCTAAATAAAACGTTTATTTCGAAAGACCAATGACTTCAAATAACGCCACAAGAAATAGTCTAATGTTGTTAAATCACAACTTCTTGGAGGCCATTCAATATTACAATTTCTTGAAATAATCGAATTTATGTGTGGCACGTAGCCCCTTGTCTTGTTGGAACCAAATGTTGTCAAGATCAACTTCTTCCAATTTCGGCCATAAAAAGTTTGTTTATTATCGATGTATACCGCTCTCCATCACATATAAAATATACTTAAACATCAAAATAATGAACAATTGAACACATCAATCAAAACACTATATGAAAGAAACAACATACTTGAGTCATATTTGCTTACAAATAGCAATGCTTTTGTGAATCCCAGTGTTCGGAGTTCTAAAATGTCATGGATCAGGTTGTTTGGGATCGTAAATGGCATACCTACTCAGTACACAGAATACAAAAATTTACTAATTTATCCAGTTGGTTTGATTACTCAGAAAAGAAAAATTATTTTTAATAATTATTTTAAATTATTCAACAAAAATATTTATTGATTTTATATCATCTCAGTATTCAAAGCGTTCAGCAGATTGTTGAGCAACAGTTGTGTAGCAAACTTTGTCCGCTGTACGCACCCAATATTATCAACAGAAATTAAATTAAGACAGCACTTTTTTTCTGTGTAGCTCACATCTCAGTTACATAACAATGATTAAATCCATGTTATCTAATTGATTTGTGTTTGAGTTATTTAATGAGTTCGATACAAATCTAACAAGAACTTTTTTCTCACTGAATTAAGTGTCCATTTTTATCACTTTGAGCTCAGCTTTAAGTTAATTCTTGATTGTAATTTTCATTTTCATTTAGCAAACTTGTTAAAATTACTTAGCAAATGACAACGACATGAAAAATAACATGAAACACATTCATAACCACAAGGTAATCAAATTTAATTTACAATCTTTTTGTTACTGCACACACCACACCCATGCCGCTATCATACTTCTAAAAAGGCCTCCAAATATATTTTTATTCAAATTAAGATATTTTATTTTATTTTATTTAAGATATTGATAGATATTCTTATCAATCAACAACGGCACAAAGCTGAATAGTAACAAAAGACTTAAGACGGAAACTTTTTATTTCAAACTATTGTCCAGTTGTTGGAATTTACAAATAATAAATTTAATGTTAAACAATATTTGAATAACTGTATTTTTACTCCATGCTCTTAGCACCTTTCGAAATAAAGACAAAAAAAAACTGTTTTTTTTTTCTTTTTTTTTTTTTTTAATTTAAACTTAAATAAACTTTACTATTGAAAAAAAAACCAACAGAATTAAATGAATTCTTTTATAATTTACCTTTTGTTCTAGAGGCTTTAATGAGAAAATTTATGCTAAACAATTTTATTCTCTGTTTGTTTTTTTTTGTCTATATGCACAAAAAAAACCTGTTTGTTATGACTTAATTGTTAAGAAGTCAACACAGAAAGTCAAGTCACTACAGAGTAACAAAATTAGCAAGTCGTAAAAAAAATATTTCATTAAAAATTACCACCATTTTTTTTTGTAGTTTCTAAAGTTATTTAACATATAAAATAAATGATTTCATAAATGTTGCGCATAACGCAAAGATTTATTTTTATTAACAAATATTGTAAAAATATGTACAGTACAACCTCCCTAATCAGAACACTCACTAATTCGGACTATCCAGTAAACCAGACATTTAAATTTTTCAGTCAGTTCAAGGAATCTATAAAATGGTCTTAAATTATGTTTTTGAAATTATTTAAAAATGGTAAAATAATATTTATCAATTAAGCAAAACAACTATTGAGCAATTTTGAAATTTACAGACAAATTTTTGAAAACGAATAAATTATTATATTTCAAAATCTAGGCGCACTGTATTCCGCCAGTCCAAGTTTGGCCACACAGTGTGTGGTATATTTACACGAAACCATTCGAGCTGTTTTTATCCCCCTCTCCTCCTTGCTCCTCTTAATCATAACACATAATGAAACTTAAAACATAAGGTCTCCCTACAGAGGTCACCTCACAGGATAAATTTGAAAGTTCTACCGTAAAAGCTTCCCGAGATATTAAGGGCCAATAATTGACTTCCTATTTAAATACTCATTCAGCTAATTTTCATATAAATTTATGTTGCATTTAAATAAGATTCCATTTTTTCAGTGAGTAATTAAAGTTCTTATTTAATTACGATGAAAATATGGTAGCACTGCGTAAAATAAAAAATTTCCCACAAATTTCCCTAAAGAACAGCTGACTAGAACAAATAAAGAAAAATCCAAAAAAAGATATTATTATTTTAGCTAAAAATAAGAATAATTAAGAACTGCTGAAATGTTTTTAAAGAATAAAAGCAACTTTCAATACGATTAAAAGGTTAATAGCGACAAAACAAGACAAAATTTTATGCAGTTTGCCAGCAGCCACAAATATTTTATTGGCTTTATTTTATGTAAGAAGAACAAGCAGTCAAAAACATATGGAAATTCGTAAAACTTATGTAGTATTTAAATGCACAATGTTGGCTATTTAATGTTGACTTAATTTTGCAGTGAAAAACTTAATTTTGTATATAAATACCATTTAAAAATAAATGACATATAAATCAGTACTGAATTATTGGCCCTAAGGTGTGAAAAGTCCATATTTTAATACACTCATCAATATTCTTGGGCACTTCCAGTATAGCTAGAGAGCTAAAACTCGGTACACAGATAAGTTTTAATGAGAAATTAACCAGAAAAATCTGAAAATGGGCACTTTCCACTCTGGGGAGAGTAGGGTTCCCCTTCTTTGTATAGGGCACTTTCAGTATATCTAGAAAGCTTAAATTTGGTTAACAGGTAGGTCCTGATGAGAAATTAACAAAAATAGTTTTTTAACGGGCACTTTTCATCTGGGGGACTAGGGTTCCCCTTCTTTGTATAGGGCACTTTCAGTATATCTAGAAAGCTGTAATTTGGTAGACAGGTAGGTCCTGATGAAAAATTAACGAAAATGATTTTTAAACGGGCACTTTTCATCTGGGGCGACTATGGTGCCCCTTCTTTGTATAGGGCAGTTCCAGTATAATTAGAAAACTGAAATTAGGTACACAGGTAGGTCCAGATAAGCAATTCTCATAAATATTTATACAAAAACAACTTAGAAAAAAGAAGTGAGATCAGCACAAAAACATAAATGTGAATATAAGGCCAAGTTCCTGTCCAAAAAATTTCGGCAGTAAAAAGTACTCAGATCAATATAACGACCAAGTTCTTGATAGGTACAAGACCATATTATTTCTAGACAACCTGTAAGCTTGGCAACATTTTTTGCCTTTTTAATATGGGAAAGAATTCTTGGTAAAATTTTGCCAAGCTTACAGGTTGCCTAGAAATGAGATGGAATTGTACAAGAACTTGGTCCTTATTTTGATATCAGTACTTTTTACGAACGATATATTTTGGACAGGAACTTGGCCTTATTTTCACATTTGTGTTTTTGTGCAGATCTATTCTATCTCGAGAAAGAGCAGCACAAACTTCTAATTTTGTGTTCTTTTTGCGTCTTCATACATGCCAAATTTTTGTTAAATACCCGTTTTTAAAAAGCATATAAAAACAAACATCCAGCCAAATATTATTATACTTATTTGTATATCTGCGCCACTAAATCAATTAATGTCATGAAATTCGCTGTGGGTCAGTTGTAAAACAAAATACAACCTTAAGCAAAGTTTTGATGTGATTAGATGGCGGAAAGATGAAATTCTCAATTAAATTTTTTCATGTAATTCGCTCTCATTAGTGAAAACCGAAATTATTTTTATACATTTTTAAAAAAGATGCAAACACAATATTAAAAAAATATTAGAATTAAAGAAAATAAATTATTAATTTCTTTCTTGGTTAAGTTTTTTTCGACAAATATTTGATAAATGTGAACGTAGCCTTAGACATGATCTCAACCAATATTTGAACAGTTGTTTGAAAAATTTATGTTTCCGGTTCGAATGCAATCGTTAAATTTTATGAGTCAGCAATTAAAAAAATTTTTTTGTGTAGCTATTTAAAAATATTTACAATAATTTTTCTCCCAACATTTACAGCTAAAAGAATTTTGCTAGCAAAAAGCTAAGAAATCGCATGTATGACTGCATTATTTAAATTAATGTTTGCCATTAAAAATCAGTTAAATAAAAACTAATTATTAATATGCAGACAATAAATTGAAATCAGTTCTAAAAGCACGTGGGCTTTAAATTAATTTTATTGAGAGGGTGTTATTGTAAATTTATTTTTTTTTTGTGCGGAGACCAAATCTAAAGAAACTTTGTCATTAAACCAATCGTGT
Source organism: Lypha dubia (assembly GCA_947311025.1). Lineage (NCBI taxonomy): Eukaryota > Metazoa > Arthropoda > Insecta > Diptera > Tachinidae > Lypha > Lypha dubia. The sequence goes on from OX371264.1 coordinate 58,755,261, forward strand.
TGTATATTTTTAAATATATTTTCTATAACAATAAATATGAGTGGAAAATTGTAACAGAAATTATCTATATGCATGCTGTATTGCATTGCAAAAGACAGATTATGGAAAAATAACCGAAATATAAAATATACTTTATAGCAAAATGGCTCTACTACAATCAGTATTCACAATTATCAATGAATATGTGCAGTGAAAAAATGTCTATGTACACAGAAAAATAAAAAAAATAATCCCAAACATACATATATTCTTCAATCAATCCCAACGGTGTCTAATACGTCATTTCCTGTATCAATTACACTCCCAATAAAAGATTTTTTATAAAAAATATCCGGGTTTAGACTTTAAGGCGTGTGGGTGGTGTTAGCTGAAGCGGTTAGCGCGTTGACTTGGGGCCTGAGCTCAAATCCTGGCCAGAACAAGTCAATCAACACCATTAATTTCTCTAAAGTACATTACTTTGGCATTGTAGTAACTGTTGTCGGACTATTTAAGTGATGAATGCATAGTACTGGAACCTGTTCCGACAGCGATTGATGCAGTTCCAAGCTAATGTACACAACATCGCCCTCCTTCAACGGTTAGCAGAAACATCGGCGAAGTAAAACAATTAATAAAAATGCCTGCTAATACAGCTTAACAAAGTTAATGCGTCTACTTCACACTGCAGACGCACCATAACTGGCGCGCAAAGCAGAGTTGAAAAAGAGTTAAGCCTTCTAAATTTTCAACATATAATTTTAACAGGGGGTCATCCCCTGAGTGCTGGTCCTAAAAAAAAAAAAAAAAAATAATAAAAGATTTTTTTAAAAAAATCATCCTGGTTGAGGCTTTAAGGCGAAAATAAACGACTTTATGTGTCAAAAATCATCATGCATCTAATTTAAAGCTTTACAAATTAATTCTACCTGCGATTCAGCCAGTCGCAAACTTGAATCAATCCCTAATCGGGATTACTTATGCTCATGTTTGTCCTGGAATATAATGGAATTAATATTCATCCAAATTAAATTGTTTTTCTTCATCGTATTATTTTTTTTTTAAATTTATTTTTGTCTATTGTTGCTATTGAACATATAATCATATAAAAGGTTTTCCAATAAGAGTGATATGATTTCTTTAAACAAAAATACACTGTTAAGGAAATTCAAAAGTTTTATATTAAATGTGAAGTGCAATCGATACAATTAAGTTCTAAATAAAACGACATTCAAATGGCCTCTACGACTTCTTGTGCAGGAACGAATTCGATGAACCCAATTTTCGAGCACTTTTTCCGCTAAATCTAGTATTATTTCATGAATGGCACGGGACGTTCAATATTGACTTCAAATAACAGTTTTGTTTATTTACCGCACCACTCAGATGAAAGTGACCCTCATCGGAGAAAATAATTTTCTTAAAAAAATCGCTATCGTTTTCAAGTTTTTCCAAGGAAAAATCAGCAAATTCTCTACGTTTACGGTGGTCCGTTGGCTTCAGTTCTTGAGTCAGAACAATTTTATACGGATGCAAACCCAAATCTTTTCTCAAAATCCGCCAGGTTGTGGTTTGAGGCAGTGTCAATTGATTAGAACGTCTTGGAATCCACAAATTGCGGTCTTCAGCAACACTTGCCTGTACGGCAGCAATATTTGCATTACTTCGAGCGGTTCTTTGTATTATTGGCACTTAAAAATTATGTAATGAAAATGAAACCTCGAAATTTTCAACAATTCGACGAATAGCGAGCACACTTGGACGATTATTACGACCATAAAATGGCAAAAGCGCACGAAAAGTTGCAATTGGAGAACGATTATTTTGATAATAAAACTGAATAATTTGTAAACGTTGTTCTTGCGTATGTCTCTCCATGATGAAATTGTAAACACTGCTGAATACAATGAAAAAATATCACAAATGGCCGAAACGTCACTTTAAAATCATATCATACCTATTGGAAAACATCGCTTTAGACAACTCAGACACAATCGATTATTTAAAACGACAAATTCATTATTTTAGTTTTGTTTATTTCTGGCATTGAACAGAGGCAGCTTAAAAAGTATTTTTAGGGACAAAAATTTTATAAATGTGAACGTAGCCAAAGTAATCCGAAAATAAGTATTTTTCGGAGGAAAAAGCAAATTTTTTTTTTTTTAGAATTCTCCGTTCAATATTCCACTGATTAGAAAACATTGTGGCGGCATGAAATGAAAACCACATGAATTGTTCATAAATTAAATTAATTTCTCTTTAACAGCCATTTAATTCACAACTAAACATGTGAAAATGTGCAGTTAAAATAAATTAATAGAAATGGTATGACTACATTGTAAATCATGTTGAGCTAAAAATTATGAGGCTTCACTTTTGCAGAAAGTGTCGAAAAATGGCTAAAAAATCTAACTGCATTTGACAGATAAACAGCATTATAAAGCATTTATAAGCAGACATAAAGAAAAAAAAATCAGTTATTCATAAATTTAACAGACTCTATAATTTTCATAATAAATGTAAAAATAAATGATAAAAATATTATTAAAAATCTAACACAAACACACACACACATATATATATACTAGATACTTACGTTCATATAAAATGAAATAAAATATTCTCTGTATTAAAGTTAAACAATATTCAGATAAACACGAAGCCAGACCAAGACCAGGCTGTTAAAAGAAACAGATGTGAAAATAAACTGACACCAATTTTAAAGATTTTACGAGTATTTTTTTTTATTTTCTGTTTTCTTCATTTGTTTGTTGCATAAACAGCAATCATCATGCAACATGCCAGAAATGCAATGCTTTCATGTGGTTGTAAGAATTATTGCTTGTTAGATTTGCAAAAACAAAAAAAAAACAAGAGCAACCACTTAAAAATTTTGTTTTTAACCAAGTCTAGCATCAAACTTCTAATGAAATTCTACTTAAAGTTTGTTTTTTTTTCTAAACTAGAAGAACTCTTTCTCTCTGTCTGTCATAGAATTCTCATTGAAATAAGTTTGTTTAATTTTTTATTTTTTCATATAAAAGATGCTTTTTATTGATTTGATAATTAGCTCAGGTTATCTGAAACATGTTCTCGATATGTCAATAAATTAAAGAGTGCATTAATAGGAGCAAGTAAATATGATAAAATGTTTAAACTTTACAATACATGACGATTAACAACCGAACAAACAGGTGTATCTTGAATTCTTTTTCAAACGATTTTTAATAAAAGTCAGTGAATTATAACTTCCTGAAATGATACAGAGTTTTACATGATCATTTGCTTAATAATTTCAAGAAAATCTATGAAAAAAAATTAGAACATTGTGAGTAGATAAAAGTTAAATAATTTAAAGAAAATTAAAATAAATAAAGAAAATGCAAATGCAATTAATTGATGTGTTCAACGTTAACGTATTTAGAAAACTACGATACGTGGATCAGTTCTTGGACAATCTGAAATTTCTGCTGCAGAATCCCTGTAACAGACAATAAAATAACAAATTAATAATTATTTTCCTTAAAAGTCATTTCTAGAAAGGGACATTTTTTTTTTTAAATTTAACAATCTGACGTGATTTGATAAATTTTTCTCATGGTAACGTGGGAGCTTCTGGAAGTGGTGTTTGCTTGCACGCTTTGCTTCGGGATTTTAGAATACTTAAGTTGAAGTCAACAGTTTTCTGTAAATTTGGACGACTTTGAAAGAGTAAACTGGACCAAGTTTTTTGTTCCTGTAAGAAATTTCTAAGTATTTTTATGTTATTACGAATAAACGAAATTATTATTTGAACTTATATAGGACGATCTATATATGCCCTAATAACAAGGGTCACATTAATGTGAACCACCTTAATATAGAGTGAAAACAACAAAGATTTAAATTACCAAGTAGAATACTTTGAAGATAACGGACTATAAGTTTGTATGTATTGATTATTATTTATTTCCAACCAGTGATGGGGAATTTCGTACTAACCAAAATTTTTTCAATATGTAAAAATAGAATAAGAATTAATTGAAATATTTCTCGTATTCTATTTCATTTGAAAGTATCCACATTACGAAAATTGTAAAAATGGAAATTTGTCTTTGTAAACACTTCTGAATACAATGAAAAACAAATGACAGATCATGTCATATTACAAATGGCAGAAACGTCACATCAAAATCATCCTAAAATGATCCCTATTGGTTAACCTTTTATTAATACTGCGAGACTTTCTTTATTTAGATATGGTGGGAGGATTAAAGGGTTAAAGATTTGTTGCGGATTGAAAATTTTGTACTGAAAAATTAGTAAAAAGCGGTTTGGGAGGGGGGAGGGGGTGGTATAAAATCTCTGAAAACAGCGTTACGTAATATGTGCACAGCCCCTTAGGGGTTTGTCTGTCTATAAATACAATCAAACATTTCCGAAATGTTGCATTATTAATTTTAGGAAAAAACATACATTTTCTAAGAGAATCAGCGGAACAAATAATTATAGGCCAGATGTAACTTAAATATAGTTAACAGTATTTTTATTTAAACGTTTCTAATGCTTTTGAGAATTTTTCAATAAATCTCTATTAGCGTTCTTTTGGTTAATAATTCTTCTTTTAATAAAACAATAAGAACAAAATAAAATTAGTTCAATGGTTTTGCTAATTCTCATGCCACAAATTTTTGTTGGCACAAAGAGTTTCGCACAATTATTTTTGTTGTTTTGTCTTCTCTTGTACCACAGTGATTTAAACATCCGCCGGAGATGAAAACATAATTTACTTAATCTATAAATGCAAAATTATAATTTATTGATTGATAATATTTAAAGTGTTAAGTGACGCAAAATAAAAGTTAGAATCTTTCACAAATTTCATTCGTTTGCGTTATTATCCATGGATTTCTTTTATCAAGAGTATTAAGAAATTAAAATTAATAAATTTTAGCGATATTTTTTCACTCAGGATAAAGTCAATTTACATGAGTGTTATGGAAAATTTCTTGCATTAGTTACTCTTCTGTAAATATTTACTGACGATCCCATCCCCGATTTCAAATATCAGAATGAGTGTCACGCCACGTGCGTGTCAATATACAATTATGTTTCGTAAATTACTTTCAAATATATTACCTGGTTCTATGGGTATAAATTGTTTATTCTCTTGCGCATGCAATAATTGAAATCCTTTCGTATTCTCAAGAAAAACTAAAACAAATGATCATTTAATTGCTTCATTATGCTGCAAAATGTTTTAAATAAAAATTTACAAATGATTGACTGTTATGATAGGAGAATGACTAGGACTTGTGTTTCCTTGCAGCGAAAAGAGTACCAATAAGTAAGAAAGTAGTAAACGAATAAATTTTTTGTCTATTTTTTTATTTTATGCAACACGAATCGCCTTAAGTAACAAGTTGCAAATATTTGTGCAACTGTTTTTAGTTTGGTTTAAGCTGCAGGCATTCATTTGAAAAATACTTTTAATTCATAAATTTGTTATTATTAAGTTTCATAATTATTTGTTTTATTATTTTTTTCGTTCTTGCTGTCATTAAGAGAGAAAAACAACATAACAACACAAAATGCAATATACTTCAGTCCATATTCAGTTAGTTGGATTTTTTTTTTTTATTTATTTAGCAGCCTTACCCGGTTTGGTTCGCTAACCCATTGTTCTGCAGATGTATTGCTTCAATCCTCCTTTTTCTTCTAAAATTATTTGGGCGAGTATCGATATAGTGACTGTTTAAATACACAAGCAATAACGTGATTGTGGAAACCACTCACTCAGAGTGAATTATGCTGTAGGATTTATCTTTTAATTAAATATTAAATAAAATTAAAATAAATATAGTAAGAGATAAATTAATTATACAAAATTTGTACATGAAAATATTATGATTCCAAATAATAATATCTGGGCAATAAGAAAAAAGCAGTTTTAAATGTTTAAGTGGTTTGATAAAAATGTAATCGTGTTGTACTAAAAGTTGATCATTCGTTTTTCGATTCTTTTGATTTTTTAACACATGATTCTGTGCACTGTAACATATATATTCAATTTGAAATTGAATATGTTACAAGATAAAATAAGATGTTATTCCGTATGGTGGGATAATTATTTAGAAAAAGAAAAGCTGCAAGTAATTGAGCCAAAACTTCGTTAAAAATCGTTTAATAATCTGAATTCAATTCATTTCCCGGTCGTTACTAATACAGCTCCTTCAATTGACAAACAATTAAACAAATTAAACAAACAAACAACCAAACATACAAAAATACATTAATTTTCAAATATACATTTCGGTAAATAGATTTCGCTTCAGTATTCAATATTTCAATTCTTCAAATTGTGTGAGTAGCTTGTGGCCCCGGACACTAAAAAAAATCAATCATTTTTGTTTTATAAATTATTTTCTGCACCATCTTTTGAGTTTTGTCGACTTCGTGCATACACACATCTTGCAAATTTCAAAACATTTTTGGTTTTTTTTTTTTTTGTTGCTTTTAGCGTTTTGTGTTGTGACTGTTTTTGTCAAACATTTAAGAAACAACTCCATTTTATATCTGTTTTTAGTGAAATTTACGTACGCTTAAATATTTTCCCACTTCATCAACAAGATTTAAATGCTAACTTTACTATTAAGTGCTTTTATTTTGGTCAACCCATCTGCACCATCTTCCAGCGATAGCGGTGCATTTGTCAGTGTTGGCTCACTGCCTTGAAGACAAAAAAGTGGGTCATCGTTTTCTTTCGTTATTGTGTGGAGCCAGTCAGTAAGTCAGTTGCATCTCGGTTATCGGTTATTTATTTTACAGTTTTCAATTATGTACTTAAGAAAAAAAAATATGTAAACGATTACAATTGCAATTTAAATGGTAATAAATCGCTCAGCCATTTGTTTTGACTTTGACCAAATTAAAAAACCAATTTATATTTAATTTCTGAAATGTTCATTTACGGTGTGAATATTAGATACGACATCAATTGATACACTAAATAAAATGAACTAGTTAAATTTTTGAACGGTCAGTTAAATTAATGAAAAATATGAAATAAGTATTTTCAGGAGCATTCAAGCAAATGCATCAAATTTGAATAAATTAATTTGAAATAAATTCGAAAAGTATTTGTAAGTGAAAGATTATGAAAAATAAACTAAGAAATAAACTACTCGATCATAGATTTAGTAGATTTTTAAATATGCAAAATACAGTAGTACAATTGGGGTGTTCACACTGTACTCATGCCAGTCATATTGTAGTAATGTCTTATTATTTCACACAGAGAACCGAAAATGTTCGAAATATCGAAGAAAGAATATTTTACTTATATGTATGTACTTAAATAATAAAAAATATTTAATAAAATAAAACAGCAGTTAACGATAACGATAAAATTATACATATATAAAAACTTAACCCTTGTCCTGTATTAATGGGTCAAAATTGCCCAAACGGGTTTCATTGACAATTTTTTTTTGAAAAATACTCATTGGATTTTTTTTTAAACTTTATTTTTTAAACTTTTGGTTTTAATAATGGGATTAAAAAAAGTGATAAAACTGAAACAAACTCAGCTGCTGAAGTTGATAATACATATGACGCTATTATATCTTTATGCTCTAGTAATAGTAGCAGTGAAGTTCTGCCAACAAAATAGAATTGATGCTACAACATAAAATACTAAATGTGGAATATATACGCGGTCCGAAACATCGATAATGAAAGTGGTTGGCAGGCTTTATAATGTAAATATCGTTCCTGAGCCTACGCGTTATGGTGTTCCTACGGGAGACAACAACAAGTCATAAGTTTTATTATTTATGCCAAGTGATGTTATATATCTAGTTGATATGACTAATTTGTAAGGTAACTAATAATTTAGTGTTGTCAGTATTCAAACAATGATCGTAGGTCAATCATTATTTGGAGATAATTGGATTCCTGTAGATAACATAACCACTGAAGCATATTTAGGACTTCTTTTGTTGGTTGGTGTATACCGGTCTCATGGTGAAGCCTTGTAGTCTATGGGATGACCACAAAGGCAGACCACTATTCAAATAGACAGTGAGTTTATGAAAGTTCCAAAATATATCGCGAGTAATACGATTTGACAGAGGTCGAATAGAAATGAAAGCCGAGCTCGCGATAAACTTGCTCCAATTAAAGATTGGAACCATTTTGAATAAAACATACGTAAAATTTTAACCCTGGTGAATGTGTGACAGTAGATAAGGAGCTTGCCTACAAGCTTAAAAAACATGTGCACTGAAAAAAAAATTATTCACGTTAAAGAGCTTTCTGTGTTTGTGCACGAGTAGTCCACGTAAACAAAAGCTTGTTCACGTTAGGCGGTGTTTACGATAGACGGTGTTCACGTTACCGTGAGTGCACTGTAGTTTAAAAAAACGGTTTTTGTGGTTCAAGCAAAAAAAAAAGGCAGCAGAAACTCTCTAGTCGAGCCGGCGATAATATTTTCAAGCCGCCGCTACTTATAAATAACACAAGAATAGAACAATGTTTTTGTGTAAAAGTGATGTGTCTGGCAGCTTGTGAACGCTTTTCCACTTTCCGCCGTTCAAAAAAATACTTCAGCTCATGTTACTGGCAACAGCTCCTTTTGTTTACGTTTATTTCAAGTTCGTATATATAAAAAACCATTTAAAAATTTTAATTGATAAAGGACATTTTAGAAGATTTACAGGAAATTTATTATTTTCTTAATTAGCAAGTCGGACTGAATTAAAAAACATTTAAACCAAAATTAAAACGTATGCCCACTAATCCGACTAAAAAATTTAGTGTTGTTAAATGTTTATCAGCTGGCACAATTATGAGCTGGTGTTCGCACTTGTCATATTTTTGAGTTGTATTATTTTATGACTTATGACTACAGTGTGAATAGCCCAAACAGTTTTGTTTACAAAAAATTTATGATATTGTAATCAATAAAATTAATTTTTGAGTTTTCTAAAATTATGTTTCATATAAAATAATAATAAAAATAAGTATAATATTACGTCACTTACACCATGACCGAAAGGAACACAATGTAATGTACGGTATAACACAATTACGTATTGTGCATTATGGTGCGAACATCGCAGATAGTTCTCGACAACTATATAAGTGATCTACTTTTGGCATGAATCGGGGAACAGGTACGATACTGTATGGAACACATTTACAACAGCGCTTCTTGAACTGTAGTCCGAAGTATGTTTACGTGTTATATTATATTCGCTATAGTTTGCTTATAGTCTGCATGTGCAGTACTACTTCGTATATCTTTGACGAGTTTAAGTGCTCTTTTCGTAAACTAATTACTATTCTGGCCGACTATACCATCTTTTGTAATAAAGTTGCAGTTTCGCAACCATGACCGTGTTCGAATAAGAATACCATAGTGTTAAGCTTCCAAGAAACCAGACCTTCGGCACTACCTTTTACACATTAGGTCACACTCCAGTTGGAAAATAAAAAACTGAATTACAATAATATTCCTTAAAGATCCTTGTAGAAGATGTCCAAAGGGAATGCGTAATATTAGAGTTAATAATAATCTTCGGTTAATAGTTAAATGGCCGTAATCGTAAAGACTTTGTACTAATGTTATAATTAAAATATTGCAAAAATTTAAATTTTATTTTTATTAGTACAGCGGCGTCCAACTCTTTCAGTCATTAGCTTTAGACAGAAATCAAGTGTTAAACCAATTCATATTACATGGATTTGGTAAATGGTTTATATTAACAACGACCAGCTGAACGAGTTGAATAGATGTCTAGTGTTTAAAATGAGCGGCTTCCGTTTACTTACAATCATTGCTTTCGTTTTTAATAAAATCAATCTTTTTATTACAAAAACTTACAATTAATTTTTATTTTCTTTGCAGATCAATTGTAAAATTCTTATTTATTTGTTGTGGGTTAGCAAATCTATATGCATTTCTTTGGTTGCTAAATATCAACTCACCAGTAGATCTTTACCATTTATGTTTGAAAAGTTCCAAAACTCATTTACTCATACGTCAACTATTACATCAACTCGCAAATAAAATTTGCGAATTACAAAAGCACAAGCAAAATAGCTTTTCAAAAAACTTTACAAACATCACAACAAACAATTTTCTTCATTGAATATGAATGTGTTTACTTTTGAATTTTTGATTAAATTTTCTTCTCTAAAATAATTTTTAAGAAACTAAAAAAATAAAAACCTAATTTTCTCTCTCAGTTCTCTTCTTAGGAGCTGATATTACGTAACGCTCCAGGGGGGGTTAAAGATTTGTTACGGATTGGAAATTTTGCACTAAAAAATTTTTAAAAAGCGTTACGGAAAGGGGGGAGGGGGTCTAAATCTCTGAAAACAGCGTTCCGAAATATGTGCACAGCCCCTTATATCAATTGATTTTGCAAGTGATTTAAAAAGTTTTTTAAATATTAAATAACGTTGTGAGGGGCAGGTTTTAAGATGTTTTACAAAGTAAAAATTTTGTACTGAGTGTGTCTATAAAATTTTTAAAAATACAGTTAAGTAGAATGTGAATTACCCTAATGCTGAAATATTTTTTTTTTTTTCAAAGCAAGGAGTTTTTAATTTTACTAGAAATTTCTAGAAATAAATTCTATCTTGTTAACTGTAACAATTGTAACAATAATAATAACAATAAAATAATAATCATCGTCATCCTCATCATCATCATCATCATCAACATCTAAGTAAAAATGGTATAAAGAAAAACATAATAAAGATCGCGTGTTAAAAAATGTTGCATACTTTTATTGTATTTGACTTTTTCTATCAGAAATCTTGGCATGATACAGAATGTTATAGAAAACTTTAAAAAACACGTATGTACATATTTACAAACATACATACAGCCTATTAGAAATAACTTGAGTACATACATTTTTATGTCTATAAAATGCACATTTGTATACTCGTACATTGTAGATCTTAAGAATACAACTATTTAGTACAAGAAAAGAGCTAAACCTTTTGTTGTTCTCGTATGCTTGTTTTTATTTTATTATTTTCATTTTTCCAAGTAATAAGCCGGAAGTTTAGAATGAAATAAAAGATGATTTTAGTTTTCGTTAAAGTATAAAAAAAAAATACCACATCACGTTAAACAACATGACGAGTGTTACAATTACAATAATGTATACCGTCTTTCTTTATTTTTTTTCCTTTTGTTCATGCTGTTTAAAGTTAAAGTTCAATTAAATGTAATAAAAAACTTAGATTTTCAAAGTTGGAAGCTTTTCATCAAGGCATCATGCTGCTGTCTAGATTTTCACAACTTGAAATACTATTCGAAAAATGTTTTCATAATTATGAGATGCTAGAGAGAAAGTCAGTGATTGTATTGAAAATAATTTCTCAGTTGTATTAAAAATTTAAATATCATTTCTAGTGTCCCTCCTTGAAGGCAATAAAAACCAAGAACAAGTTAATTGAAGATCCAATAGTGTTCAGTTGATGATAACATCGGCATACTCGTATGGTGGTGAAAAGAAAGAACTACTTAAAATTATAACGAATGTGACAACCAACCGAAGAGTTAGAAACATAAAAGTTACTTGCTTGAAAAATATATAAATAAAAGCAACTTTTAAAGCACCCAATACATTACAACGAAACAACACAAGAAATTTAAATTAAAGCAGAGCATTGAATAAATGATTTAGTTCATCAGTCTAGAAAATAAAAATTATTTCATGATCACCTAAACGATGCTATAAGGTTTTCCAATAAGAGTGATATGATTTCTTAAAAAAACAAAACACACTTAATGTTAAGGAAATTCAAAAGTTTTTTATTTAATGTGAAGTAATAATCGATACAATTAAGTTCTAAATAAAACGACATTCAAATGGCCTCCACGACTTCTTCTGTAGGAACGAATTCCATGAACCCAATTTTCGAACACTTTTTCCACTAAATCAAGTCGTATCTCATGAATGGCACGTTCAATATTGACTTGTAAAGCTTGGAGAGAGTCTGATTTATTTCGAAGGACCAATGACTTCAAATAACCCGACAAGAAATAGTCTTAAATCACAACTTCTTGGAGGCCATTCAATATCACAATTTCGTGAAATGATCGAATCTCCAAACTTTTCTCGCAATAATTCAAATGTTGCATTTGCTGTGTGGCGCGTAGCCCTGTCTTGTTGGAACCAAATGTTGTCAAGATCAACTTCTTCCAATTTCGACCATAAAAAGTTGGTTATCATCGATCTATACCGCTCTCCATTACACAGTAACGGTGTTACCAGCTTCATTTCGAAAAAAGTATGGACCGATGATTCCACCGGTGAATATAATGCGTTTTTCATGAATAACTTGTGGATTTTCTTCGCATGAGAATCGACAGTTTTGTTTATTTACCCCACCACTCAGATGAAAGTGAGCTCCATCGGGGAAGATGATTTTCTTAAAAAATTCGTTATCGTTTTCAAGTTGTTCCAAGGCAACCCCAGCAACGTTGTTCTTGCGTATACCTCTCCATGATGAAATTGTAAACACTACTGAATATAATGAAAAATAAAAATGACAGATCATGACATAAAGGGTAAAGGGTGACTTTGGGGCCTGGGTTCAAACCCTGGCCAGAGCAAGTCAATCAACATCATTAATTTCTCTAATGTACATCAGTGAGACATTGTATTAATTGTTGTCGGACTATTTAAGTGATGAAGGCGTAGCACTGGTCACTAAAAAAACTGTTCTGACAGCGATTGAATGCAGTTCCAAGCTTAATGTACACAACATCGCCCTCCTTCGTCGGTTAGTAGAAACATCGGCGGAGTCAAACAATTAATAAAATACCTGCTAATACAGCTTAACAAAGTTAATGCGTCAACTTAGCACCAGAGGCGCCTCAACACTGCCTTAAAAATTAGCATAACGAGCAAAGCAGAGTTGTGAAAGAGTTAACTCTTCTAAGTTTTCAACATCTACAGTAACGCTTTCGCTAAGTTCCGGCAGAGTGCAGTGCATACGTAGGGGTCATCCCCTGAGTGCTGGTTACAAATGGCCAAATCGTCACTTCAAAATCATATCATTCCTATTGGAAAACCTTATATATATATGTATGTTTTATAATGTCATTTTATATTTGACTCTTTCTTCAACGAACCGAACTTCGTCGGCCTTAAAAAAAATTAAAGAAAAAAGTTTCAATTCTTTTATAAAACTGATTACAATATAAAGGTTCATATCGATGGTTATTAATTAGTTTCTTTATCACCTGTTTACCCAAAGCCAACACCGAAGGCTAACATTTTACCGTTCTGCCAAGTCTCTCGGTTGATGATGACAATGACATTTTTTTTCACAATTTCATTTTACTTTGTGGCTTGTAAGACAGCAGCAACATGTCTTCCATGTGGTTGCATTTAAAACAAACAATATTGTTAGAAAACTTTATATTTCTCTATTCGAGCCGTGTGAGCACTACTGCGAAGAAACACATCAACAGAAACAAGAAGCTCCAGCGATGATTTCAACTGCGCAATAATTTACACAATTTCATTTGATTTTTCTTGATACGTTTCTTTGATTTTATTTTTCCGTACAATTTTTTTTATTATTTCAATTCAAGTTTTCTACTAGTTGGTGTTGATGGCTAGAAAAGAAAAGAGAAGAACAAAAAGAAATACTTTCCAGTCCATAAAGTGTAAGACAAGTTAATAGACAGCGGTTGTTTGTCTGCTTAACTAACGTTCGAGTATTGTTAGAAAAATCACAATAAATTTATTCAAATAAATATTAAATTTAAAGTTCTTTCGAGTAAATAGTGTAGAAGGTATGGGAGATTTTCTTAACAAAGTTTTTCACAGAATTTCATAAATACCAGCGAAAAGGAGAATTTTTGTTTTTTCATTATTATATATTGATTTTCTATAGAAGCTGCATTTTGCTAGAGAATATTATATGACTGCGTTTGAAATGTCAACAAAGAAATATAAAAAAAATAATTAGTATACGGTAACAATGTTTTTGTACTGAATAGTTTATTCTCAAATAGTAAAAAATGCCTGCAACAAATATGAAATAATTAACAAGAGATTTTATTTTACAGAGAATGATTTGTGTTCAATATAAAATGAACTTTGCGGAGTAATGATTTCCGGATTGGCCTCAAGTACTTTTTCTTCTGATAAATTGAAAAACTGTTTCGCTGCATAACGAGTTTCTTTAAATACTGTACAATACTAACTTCCGAATTCAGAAACACTTTACTTTACAAAATTACTGTTGTTTTAATTAACGAATTTTTTTAAAGGAAAAACAGGTTTACTTTAACTTTACCAAGCGTTTATGAATAAGTCCTTAAGTTATTACACTCATATTAAAATATTCATCGTTTTAATAAATAATTAATTAATTCATAAAAAAAATGTAGAAAAATTAATATCATTGAATTTATAAATCAAATTTGTTTCAGTGTAGTTTTTGCACAATAGAAACTCATTTCATATTTGAATATAGACCACAAACAACTTTAAAATTTTAATTAAAAAAAGTTAAGTTTTAAAATTCTATTTTTAGCAAAAATATAAAAAAAAAACAAAAAATTTAATTGTGAAAGTGGCACACCTTTTACTTACTGCAGCAAACTTGCAATTACTGTGGACGACAGACAGTAGGCCATAAATATGAATATATGCAACAAATTTTAATTTAAGTCTTGACTTTAATTTATTTTGATGTGGGCAGGCATGTTGGAACAATTTCCCAGTAAATGGTTAGAAAACTCAGTTTTAGAAAAAGAAAAATTAGTGGAAAATTTTTTTTTAAAAAATACATTAGATTTTTACCACTGTTCTTCTTTAAGTTTTTTTGTTCAAACATAAACACTTTTCAAACACACATATGAACAGACTTCATTCACACTTACTTACTTATGAAAAATATGCATTTTTGTATTTTGTGCGAGAGAAGGAGGAAGAAATAGCCATGAAATGCTCGTGTTAAAGAACTATTAAATGTGATTTATGACGTTGTGCTAAAATAGCTTTTAAAAGCTTCTTTAAGTTAATAGGCAATTGCTATTGTTGCATATTCTTGCTCTCTTTTTTTTACTCTGAAAATATTTACAAAAATCATATAAAACTAACAAGGCCAAGAGCAAAACCTTTTAAATTTTTGTTTTTTAATAAATTTTAACAAAGAAATATTATTTTATATTTTATCTCTTGATGAAATTTTAATTGAATTTCTTAAAATTAAAAATATTATAAAAAAAAAAATAAAAAATAAAAAATCTAATACAAAAACAACACAAATTGCAATTTGTATAGTGAAAACCATTATCGGCCGTGACTTAATCAAAAATGAAATAACTATTGTTTTTTGTTGTTGTTTTGGTTTGTAATTCAGTTTCAATTTTTGCTGCTTTATTATTATTAAAGTCCTACAGATTCTTGTAGTTGATTGTAGCCTAAAAACTACTGAAGTAACATAAATTGCATTAATAGCAAATGCAGCAATAAAATCATGTTGCAAGAGAACTTGTCCAATATTTCAGGGTTGCAACTACTTTTGAGCTAAAAACAAAGCCAGAACAAAACAAAACAAAACAAAACTCAAAAAAAAAAACTTAAACCAAATTGTTTAAACCGATCTGTAAAAAAAGAAAAACTTCAAAATCTCACGACTCAATATCGATCGATTACTTCCGTATTTAATGCTTTTGGCCATTTTTTTTTTTTTTTTTTTTTTTTTTGTTTAAAACAGTCTACTCGTACTGTATCTTTTTGTAAATTTTTAGTTTGAAGTTATTTAATATGGTATGGATTATGTTGAAGTTCCTTAAATGTAAGAAAAACGAAAAATTTCATTACATTTGATGTTTAAATAATTTAACGGTTTCGAAATTATACACCCTACATTATCTAAAAGAATAAACTTTATAATATAGTACGACAAATTTACGTTATAAGTAATTAATGTGAAAATTTAGCACAAATGGACTAAAGTTTCAGTTCATGATTATTGATATATCTTTCATATTATGGCCACCACATTACTATAGTCATAGAAATTTTTATGTCCGAAATTGACAACATTTGGTTCCAACAAGACGGGGCCACGTGCCACACAGAAAATGCAACAATTGAATTATTGCGAGAAAAGTTTGGAGATTCGATTATTTCAAGAAATTGTGATATTGAATTTCCTCTAAGAAGTTGTGATTTAACACCATTAGACTATTTCTTGTGGGGTTATTTGAAGTCATTGGTCTTTCGAAATAAACCAGACTCTCTTCAAGCTTTACAAGTCAATATTGAACGTTCCATTCACGACATACAACGACCTGATTTAGTGGAAAAAGTGGGTTCATCAAATTCGTTCCTGCAGAACAAGTGGAGGAGGCCATTTGAATGACGTTTTATTTAGAACTTAATTATATCGATTGTACTTCACATTAAATAAAAAACTTTTGAATTTCCTTAACAATAAATGTGTTTTTTTTTAAAGAAATCATTTCACACTTATTGGGAAACCTTTTACTAATAGCTTCAGCACTGTTATTCAATATCGTGACATCTCTGCAAAGTCAATATAATAACTACACGGTCTGTATTCACAATAACCATGTACACCTTTTACCGCTGTAAGAAATTTTTTTTTTCGAAGATTATTCAGTGATTATACTGTTGCATACAACCCTTTAAGCATCTTAAGAGATTTTATTACATTAATTAATTTTTCGTGTTAATTTTAGTTTTTTCGACTACGGTTGACCTTATGGGTTATCCATGGAACTTTCCGCTAACTGACTGGTGTCTTCTAGTCCAAAAAAATTTTATTAAAATTTCTTTGATTAAACATCACTCAGTTTAAATAAAAATTCATAAATTAATTGGTGTGTTTTAAGTTCAAAACAAGTAGACGAATCTTGAATATCATTTTCACCCGAAGTTTTACACTAATTAAAGAAAATGTTCTGCAAAATTCTCATGACAGCGATATCTTTCGAACCTCTTCGCCGATTTTTATCAAATTTCCAGCAGTTGTATACAGTTTTTCAACCCCAAATCATAAATGAATTTTGAAAATCATTTTGAGAAGAAATTTTGATATTATGAAAATAAAGTGCTTTGTTGGAAACTTTAATCAAATATTTTTTCGTGGTTTTTTTTGATCTTCAGCTTGACTAGGGTTTGGATTTGATCGGTCCATTTACTTTGAATGTATTTCAAAAATAAATGTTTGCGAAAATTGTATTTTCGAAAACTCTCGAAATCTATCGAGACTGATCGATTCATCATCTCAAAGGCAGCTAGCTGAATTCAATTTCTTACGAATATCGCAAGTTTGGCTCCGATCGCTTAAACAATTCTTAAGTTAAGAGGACATCAGCGTACATAAGGTCAGAGTAGATTTCCCAGACATGGGTTTAGAATCAGTAACTAACTTCCTCTTTTTTATAGCTAGAAGTAAAAAAAAAAAAGAAAACGAGGAGAAAATACGTGAATGGAAAGCTTTCCATGATCCCATACCTACTGTGGCCGTCAGTCAGTAACTGCATGTGTTTTTTCTTTAACACATTTTATATGAAAACGTTTAAAATGACCATCATAAAAAGTGAAAAAATTTCGCTTTTATCCCCTTAATGACAGTAGTGAGTAATTTCAGTAACGATATTCCCATCTTGCTTAACAGATCTAGACTAAATCTGTCTACAAAAAAAAAATGACACAATTGCATCTGTTTTTTTTTCTTTTTTAATGTCTGAATTTTGATCTGAGTTTATTTTATTTTTTTTACCCCTTAAATTGGATGTTTTGTGGTTTCAGTTTTACATGTTTTATTTTGTGTTGTTGTAACTACATACTTACATGCCTTTTATGGACTGATTGATTTAGATGTTTTTTTATTTTGCGCATGAAAAGAATGCTCTTTTAAGCACGTTTATATTCTAAATGTAAATTTTCAATATTAATGCTTTTAATGCATTACTGACGCACCAATCAAAATATAAATAATGTAAGACTGTCTTGTCTGTCTATTTGAATGATGCATTTTTATTATTTTTGTTTTCCTCTTGTAAGAGTTGTTTTGCTACATAATGTTTACTTTAATATTACAATCATAATTGAGAGATTTTCTTTTGTGTTAAAATTCCAACTAAAAATCTACATGAAATTTTAAATTGTTTCTATTCTGAGTAGATGATATTATGTTTTTCCAATTTTTTTTTTTCTCTACAATAAGGAAGAAGGGAAGACTTCAACTTCTTTTGAAATGTGTACCAGATGTAAATTTAAAAAAAAACGCCCATACACACACGTATATTTTAAACTCCTTTTAAAAACTATTGATTTTGTTATACGGTGTCATTTGAAATTGAAATCATTCAACAATAATTACTAAATCCAATAACTTGATATAAAGCTTTAGCTCTTAAAAACCGAATTATTCAAAATATATTTATATTGCGAACTCCGCTCGATCGCTCGGTTTCGCATAAAAAGCTAACAAAATTTTTCTTCGTGTAAATTTTGTCACAAAAATTCTCACTTTGTGAATTACATAAATTGTGAATTTAAGATTAAAGATCTTATTGAATATTTTTTAATGGTGGCAAATGTATAGTTTGCTTTCAATATGTCGCATTTATTTTAAGCACTACTTTCGCTGGCAAATTTTTGCATCCATAATTGAAATGATACATTCTTGTACATTGAAATGAACGTGATTTTAATCGAGTGTTAAAGTAACATAAATCCCAGCCACATAAACGGTATCATCATCATCAAGATCAGTCCACTGAGATTTATTTTAAATCATCCATTCGTCTGCACCATCGATTCGCTTAAAGTTTACTGTGCGTTTCCTATTAAATTTAAGTGTATGTTTGTAAATACTTGTGTGTGTGTGTTTAACATAAGATTGATTCCTCTATAGATGAAATTGGTAATGAATTTCAAGTTCAGTTTTCTTGTTGTTTCCTTTTTTCTTTCTGTTTCTTAAACAAAGAAAATCAGAAACAAGAACGAAATCAAAAACCTCATAATCTCGATCAGCTACTCAGCTTGCTTCCAATGAAAACTACTTAAATGCAATATTGTATGTACCCAGAGTTATTTTCTTAAATAGATTCTATTGTGTTCGAAAAATGAAAGCGGCATGCAACCTTAATGCTTCGCCATTGTGTTGCATAGTAAGTATATTTAACAACAATGTAATCTCTTCGTTTTGTCATTTTCGATTTTATTTATTTAGTTTTTTTAAGACATTCGATTTTTAATGTGTTTATAATTTTCTATTCACCGTTCACTAATTTTGTACGACTTCAAATGGTTCAAAGAATTGGTTCTTATCACTTTCAATTAAAAAAAAAAAAAATTAATTTATTTTTATCTCTTTGATTTTCTTTTTTATGGCGATATTTAAAGGAAAATTATCATATAAGATTGCAGCTCCATCGAATGGAAGTCATTTTATATAAAATTTTAATTTCAATAAAATTTAAATTTATATTATTTCATATGGTTGGTTCACAGTGTCTTTAATAATCACTAAATCCATTAATCCTACAAGTTTTTAGAGAATGTTAAAGTCAAACTAAACGTATTGGAAATATTTTTTATATCTTTCTTGTGTTAAATCTCAAAACAGAGAAAAAAGAACAATGTATTGTTTTATAATGTAAAATTATATATTCAAACTGCTTTCATAAGCTAAAATTTCATTTTATTACAAAGTTTCATTTAGGAATTTTTAAATATTATTAAAATTAAATAAAATGTCACACAAAGTTTGTTTTCTTCAACAAAAATTAATTTATTTGTCTGATCACAAAAGATTTGTTATTTGCATTCCAAACTCAAACCTTTGTTTTGTTATTGTAACATCAAATTACCCAGTTGTATTATTGGTCTAAAGTTTACAATATACAGCACAATATTATTAAACTTTTTTTTTTATTATAATATCATCCATCATATGTCATATATTGTTTAATGAATTGCATAATAATTTTAAATATATGATAGAAGTATTGCCGTTACAACAAAAGAAAATGCAGTCACGATTATTTTTATTAATCGACTTTCACTCTTTCATATCGATGGCTACGTAACAGCCGTAAATCAATAACGGAGTGTGACTAGTTTAGACCCATAAGGTTCCAAGCTCACCCAATAAGAAAATATTGATGTAAAGTATTTTAATAGATATCGGCCGTCCGCTCAAAACTACTTCCGATAGAGTTTCGTTATACAATAATTTTATTAAAATATATCAATGTATGACCAGCATAAGGGGATGACTGCAACTTATGCCCTGCATTGTGCCACAACTTAGGAAAAGGGCAAATATAGAGAAGAATACAGATGTTGAAAATGTAGAGAACTTAATTCCTTTCCAACTCTGCTATTGCGTGTTTGGTTAATTTTTATAACAGTTTTGCAGCGTCTCTGGTGTTAAGAATACTAATTAAATTTCTTAAGCTGTTTGAGCGGGCATTTTTTATTAATTGATTTTTATCACCGATGGTTCTGCTAACCGAAGAAAGAGGGCGCTCTGGTGTACATTAGCTTGGAGCTGTATCAATCTTTTTCGAAATTGTTTTTAGTGATCTCTTCTTTATCTTCATTAATTAAACAGTCCAAGAACAATTAATAAAGGTTTTCCATTAGGGATGATATGATTTTGAAGTGACGTTTTGGCCAATTGTAATATGTCATGATCTGTTATTGGTTTTTCATTGTATTCAGTAGAGTGTTTACAATTTCATTATGGAGAGAGAACAACTTTTACAAATTATTCAGTTTTATTATCAAAATAATCGTTCTCCAATTGCAACTTTTCGAGCGCTGTTGCCATTTTATGGTCGTAATAATCGTCCAAGTGTGCTCGCTGTTCGTCGAATTGTTGAAAATTTTTAGCTGAAATTTTCTTTACATAATGATCAAGTGCCAATAAGACAAAGAACCGTTCGAAGTAATGCAAATATTACTGCCGTTCAGGCAAACGTTGCTGAAGACCGCAATTTGTCGATTCCAAGCCGTTCTCAACAATTGGGACTGTCTCGAACTACAACCTGGCGGATTTTGAGAAAAAATTTGGGTTTGCATGCGTATAAAATTGATCTCACTCAAGAACTGAATTCATTGGACCACCGTAAACGTCGTCAAGTTGCTGATTTTGCCTTGGAACAACTTGAAAACGATAACGAATTTTTTAAGAAAATCATCTTCTCCGATGAGGTCCACTTTAATCTGAGTGGTGCGATAAATAAACCAAACTGTCGTTTCTGGTGCGAAGAAAATCTACAAATTATTCATGAAAAACCATTACATTCGCCTAAATTGACAGTGATTTTTGGTCTGGTGAATCATCGGTCCGTAATTCTTTCGAAATGAAGCTGGTAACACCGTTTCTGTCAAGGGAGAGCGGTGTAGATGGATGATAACCAACTTTCTATGGCCGAAATTGGAAGAAGCACATTTGGTTCCTACAAGATGGGGCTACGTGCCACACAGCAAATGCAACAATTGAATTATTGCCAGAAAAGTTTGGAGATTCGATGACTTCAAGAAATTGTGATTTAACACCATTAGACTATTTGACTATGGTAGTCAACGCGCTAACTACTCCAGAAATCACCACCCTGAGGTTGTAGTCTCTCGATCAGTCTCAAGGCTCGATAGAAATCTTTAGTAACCAAAGATGTTATTGCTCAAAATAAAAAACATTGCAAGTCACACTGTTCACACCAGACATCAGCAACAAGTGCTAAATTTTCAGGCATACTAAATTATGCACATTGATTTTTATGATCTAATCGTTTTTGTTCAACAGCAAAAATCACTTGTTTACGCAACCGTTCGTTTCAAACATTCAGTTTTATTCATTTGTTGTTTTGTGGTAACATGAATGTTCTGACTGTGTCGTTAAGAGTATGAAACTCATTTTGAATCGAAGCCAACGTGTTGTTAGCGGAACAAGTGTTTTATTTAGTTGTTAAAGTAATTTTGTACTCGTATTTGAATAAATAATTTTTATTTATATTTTGGTCACAGTTTGAAACATGCACTCATACATATTTATACTTTTGACTTCCGAAATCAAATTTTCTACTAACAAAATACGCAGAGTTTGTGTTTTTTGTATTCCTGCATATGCGTTATATTCATTGTATCATGCAATCTGATCATGCACATTCTCATCAAATGATCGAAATGACTTACACTTGTTAATGAATTTTCTGCTTGTGCATAAAAGCGAACGAGTATAAAATTTAATAATACTTGTGTGTGTTGTTCTTAAAATTCAATGTTAGGGATAAGCTCGATAATGCTTGTTGCAATGTCAGTTTAGGCCATAAGGCAGGTGCTAACGTAAACCTTAACAACAACAACTGTTGGAAAATAAAATAACTCGCGAAACATTTTCTTGTAATTAAATTAATAATTTGCTTGATTTATGAATTTTTTAATTACAAAATAAGTAGTCAAAAAATTAAATAATATATAATTAAAAACATACAATAAAAAATGCTTCTTGGAGGAATTCTGTACATATCCCTGGTTGCTTATTTATTTTATTTCGGTTTTTTAGAGTTTTGCAGCTTATACCGCCTTCATATGTACACAATATTTTAATTCAATTAAGAATTTAATTTTTTTTTTTGGCGGAATTCCAATTCACGTATTGATCTTTTTATATAAACTGGTATTGTTTATGTTTTTAATATCATATTAAACAAATTAAAAAAATAATCAAATTGAATAGAAGAACATGACTCAATTAAAAGAACAGTGAAAATTTTTCAATTTACACAAAATAATAAAAAAAAAAACTATTCGAAAATTAACAACAAAAACAAGCGTCTCAGGTAAACAAATTGACAATGGAAACAACCACAACAGTTTATGTTGGCCAAATTAAAAATAAATTTATTATACATTTTTTTCTATTTTATTAGAGACCACATATGATGATAATAATGATGAAAATTAAAATCATTATAATGATGATAAAGATGATGATGACGATGACGATGCTGATAAAAACCAGCATACAAAATAATTCGAATCCAGTCCGGATGAGAAGATAAATTACTACATGTATGCTAAATACCAAATTTAATTATGGACAAGAATCTTGTTTCAATTACAGTCCAGTACAAGAAAATTTATAGAAAAACATAAAAAAATTAGTGGACAACAACAGCAACTAAAAAAAAAAAGTTAAAAAAATTATGTATTACAAAAAATAATTACCACAAGTACAAGTTTTCATAAACTGCTTCAATAAATAGTTACAAGAACAACATATTTTTTGTGTTTATATATTTTTTTTTTTTTGAAATCCTTAAAGGCAGAGCCTGTTTGAACAAAAAAGGGAAATTTTTAATAAAACAATAACAATATCTAACTAACGTAACCACAGCAAACAAAAATAACAAGTAGTACAACATGGAAAGCATGTCATCATCAATTGATCCCGTAGTACCACGTACCGCCAATTTGCTGGCATGCAAACAATGGTGGCGTGTTTGCTTCTTGTATGGTGATCAACAGAAATATTATCGACAAGTTTATAGCAAAGCTGCTGCCCAAAGATTGGCATTATCAACTACAACGGCAACAACAATAACAACAAATTCGACAGACTTAACAAGTGACTTAAATAATGAAAATGACAACAACAGGAGTCTGGAGGAGCAAACGACAGCGTATGATACGGTTGCCATAGATTTTATCGAAACTCAATTAGACGAAGATGCTGAAGATGAACTACAAGATAAGCACACATCTTTAACAAAGATAACCAACAATATTAATTTAACAACAACAAAAGCAACTACAACCAAAGAACATCAGCAGAAGCAGCAGCAACAACAACAAGCGCCAGTGGCTTTATTTCCCTTCAAATGTGATACAATCAATGGCTCAGGTGGAGGAGATGCCAATACTACAAGTAGTACCTTGAGAAAAAGTAAACGTCTTTTACGTTCCTTAAGAGGACATCGAAAGGGCGGTGGCGATACAAATGATACATGTGCAACAACAACAACTAATAAGAAACCCACCAAGCACTTGCGCGACACTTTGGAAACTCTAAAAAATTTAAGCCTT
The DNA here is from genome assembly GCA_947311025.1 of Lypha dubia. Classification (NCBI taxonomy): domain Eukaryota; kingdom Metazoa; phylum Arthropoda; class Insecta; order Diptera; family Tachinidae; genus Lypha; species Lypha dubia. The sequence goes on from OX371264.1 coordinate 58,779,344, forward strand.
AATCATTACGCGCAAAGCAAACAACAACACCACCACCAACAACAAGCGCAACAAAGTTTAGAGAGACAGCAAATGAAAACTCATTGTCAGTTGTTTAACGAGCCCACAAAACAAAATGCCAAACAAACTGTACTAGACGATCCCTTTTTATTGGGCTTAGGCATCGATGAATATCATTTGGGCGATTTAATACGTGGCAAGAAACCATCGTATACTCCACCCTCTGCTTTGGAAAATGTTTCGAAATATTTTAATCTCCACAATGAAATAGAACAAGAAGGTGAACCAAATTCCATAACTTTTAAAAATTTGGTAGATGATGATAAGCCAGCATTGCCACCAAAACGTAATGCTGGCCAACAGTTAGCGGCTCAAAATGACTTGAGATTAAGTGAAAGTGATTTAGAGTTTTTAAATTTAAATTTACGAAATCGTAGCTTGCCGCGCAATCTTAAATCCTTAACAGATCCTCATAATATTAGTTTTACATTCAAGGAAGAGGACGTGGAAAATATAAAATCGAAGGTGTGCAATAATTTGGAAAATAATTTATCCTCTACGGAAACCAATAACGAGTAAGTAACTTTGGGTGTGAAATGTGAAATGGTTTAAAGTTTTCTGTTTAAAATTTTTTTATTTAAAAATATTCCAACAAATTTCACTATTTCTTTAGGAAATTTTAATTCTTTAATTTTTAATTAATTCTAAGTTTCACAGGATCAATGAATTGGAATTAGAGCTCAAAGTGCATGAAATTATTAAGAAATTGTATTATTATCTTATCAAGAAAACACAAAGCGAAATGGAAATAGAGTCAAGCTATTTTTATTTCGTCTAGTCTTTTATAAATAATAGGAAAAATATTAGTTTTTAACAAATTTTGTAGTCCAAAAAAAAGTAAGATTTAATTATAATTAAAAAAAACAATTAAAATTGTAATGAAATGTAGGACGTCTGGCTTTAATATGAAAATAATATTGTCTGAAATGATTATTAAACAAAAGTTATCTGCATAATATTTTGAGTGTACAATATTTGACGTCCTGATAAGATGAACGTTAACAGTTTACTTTTTACTCAGCTGGGTTGGGTTCAAACCGTGGCTAGAGCAAGTCAATCAACATCATTAATTTCTCTAATGTACATTAGTGAATCATTGTATTAATTGTTGTCGGACTATTTAAGTGATGAAGGCACTTCACTCGTCACTAAAAAACTGTTCCGACAGCGACTGCTGCTGTTCCAAGCTAATGTACACAACATCGTCCTCCTTCGTCGGTTAGCAGAAACATCAGCGAAGTAAAATAATTAATAAAATTCCTGCTTATACAGCTTATCAAAGTTAATGCATCTACTTAACAACGGAGGCGCCTTATCACTGCTATAAAAAAAATTAACATAACGCGCAAAGCAACATCTATCCCTCTCCCTGAGTTCCGGCACAATGACGTGGCATACGTAGGGGTGTTGGTCGTAATTAAAAAAATATGTACATGTTGTTCTAAGATTTTTGTGAAATGTCACATCATATAAAAGATCCTTTTAAGACGCACGTTCAGACACGTTACAGTTTCCGACAAATTCAAAAATAGGACAAAAATAATTTCGGGCTTATGATTAAATACTTTTAAATGTGTATTAAAATCTATGATAAATTTAATAATATTTTTTAATTTATATTTGATTTAAGCGGGGACGTATATTTAATTAACTACCTGTTTCGCGATGTCGGCAGAGTTCAAAACAATATTTAAGAATTAAATTACACGAACTTAAAGCTGAATTATTTTAATTGCACTGAATTAATTTCACTGACAGAGCAAAGGTGGCGGCCTATGCCCCCCCCCCCCCCCCTCCAATTGTGAATTAACAAATTATTCAATAAATAATTGAGTGTTTTGATTACACAACTCTGTGGGGGCCTAATTAATTTTTTTTTGGTGGTGGCTTAGCCAACTTTTTGTTAACAATCTAAGATGCACTTAGTGAAATTTACAATCGAATTCGGAAAAAAATGCTCGATGTTCAATTACAAAAATCGTTTAATTGAAAATGTTTATTTTTATTTAATATTTTAAATAAATTTTAAACCACTTAAAAGAAAACCCGCTAATTAACTCATAAAGGGTGTTTTTTATAGAGTGTCACAATTTTGAGTTGGCATCACTGTTTTATTTGAGCACCAATTTAGCGGCTCATAATTGCTTTTTGCTTAGTTTGCTTTGAAATTTCATTATGAATCGAATTACACCAGAGCAACGCATGCAAAATGTTAAAATTTTTAATCAAAATAATTGTTATATTCTTCAAACTCACCGTGCACTTCTTCCATTTTTTTGCGTATATAATCGTCCTTCAGAGGGGCTAATTCGAAGAACACCAAGATCGTTTGATTTAACCCAATTAGATTATTTTCTTTGGGGTTATGTTAAGTCACTTGTCTACGTCGATAAACCACAAAACATTGAGCACCTGGAAAGTTCCAAGAGTTATCGGCGAAAATGCTGCGAAAAGTTGTTAAAAATTGGTGTTCTAAATCGTGCCTTCTACGCGCCACCCGTGGCGGCCACATGGCAGAAATCATATTTAAACATTAATGTCACAAATTTTTTCTTTCCAATAAAGCCCGTTTCACGGATATTAAAAATATATTTCTTTGTTTTATTATGATTTAAACTTGTGTCACTCTATAACAAACACCCTTTGTTTTGTTTAGAAATACGCTAATTTATATGAAGCAAAACATTGCATAAAAGAAAAAATTATTAATTTACTGGCGACGAAATACTTTATAGGGACGGCTTTTTTTTATCATTTTTAAATATGGTCGCAAGCTCGTCTCACGTACATTTGACTTCTAATGCCATATCTTATCGAGAGATTTGAATGGCAGTTCACTTAACGATCTCCTTCTTATCGAAAATCTCGCATAAACGGAACAAACTACCATCAAATTTTACATTTTACCTTAACCGAATTCGACTGTTGATACTTTAAAAACCAAAATTTTTTAACTTAAATCCTTCTTTCAATTAAAATAAGATACATTTGAAACATAATCTGTGTGTGTGTAATTGTACACTTGAATGCCTGAATGCACAACAACAAAAAATATACATGCTGCAGTATGGTGTAAAAAGAATATATTGAAGCATAAAAAATGTGTAACAAAGAACAACTTACAGGATGTAGACACTAAAGTCATTACATTTCACTGAGCATGCGTAACTTTCAATAAACAATTTCACAGTGTAGCGTTTTCTGTTTCTCAATACTTTCAGGTTGAAGTTTACGTTCAGCAAAAATATAAAAAAAAAATCCGTGAAAAAGTCAGATTCAATTTCAATTTTAAAAGTTAACAAACAAAAAGAAACTACGTACATGTTTATCTCTGTGGAGAATTTGAATTGAAAAGGGCAGGAAAAAAACACTTGCGGTTACCTATTGATTTTTTTTTTTTTTTTTTATTTGGTGTTTTGTGTTGTTAACAAAATAAATCATAAAAATAAGAAAAGCTTTTATTCTTTATATTCTTTTCTTAAATTTTATTTGTTGTTCAGGCTTTTTTTCTTTTTACAAATTATGGTCAAATATATGATGAATGCTACTTCACGTAGTTACTCACGTGGCATTTGAAGTAAATTCAACATCTTACTTTAGTAAATGAGATTTTAGAAATACATAAATATTTGTAGTACAAAGAAAAAAATACTTAGCAATTTTTAGCGCTTTTCTTCTTTTAATGTTCTATTTTTTTACCATAAAAAGAACGAAACTAGAATTGGTTCATAAAGTTTATTTGTAACAAAATGAAATCTCTTAACTAGATTTAATAACGACCAACAATCTTCTGTAGCATGTTATAATAATTTGACTTGTAGTGTTTGAAGCTGTTCTATATAAAGGTTTTACACTCACTTTTCTTTCTTGCAGCTAAGTTTAAAAACAAATGAGCTCCTAACAACGGTGGCCATACAAAGTAGAATTAATTGTAAAGTTGGCATATGACTTTCATTGTTGCTATTTATTTCTCATTTGTGGAACGAAATTTTTGCTATTTCTTTGTTTTGCAAACTTTTCGCTAAGAGGTCACATTTTATTATGAGTCATTAAAAAGCAGAGTATGTTATCGGAAAGCAGTGCAACTGTAACATTTCTCAAACAATTAAGTACGGAGTTAAGAACACCGTGATTTAACTTTAATGAATATTTAAAATTCTTCAGACTCAGTGATGCCGTAAATCATTTGCATAACGATTTTTTTCTAATAAACTTATTTCTCTTACCTTACATTTTCATATTATTAGTGGTATTCATATAAAATAAAATCAATTTCAAATCTGTTTTATTAAAAAATTTCAATTAAAATTTTTCGTAAAATAGAGATCAAATCTATTAAGAATTTGTTTGCATAAAACGGTATATGTATGTATGTAATGTATTAGTAGTAAAATGGATCCGATTTTCTTCAAATAATCCCTAATTAAAGCGTAAACGCGATAAGTTAAAGGTTTTCCAATAAGAATGATATGATTTCTTTAAAGAAAAACACACTTATTGTTAAGGAAATTTAAAAGTTTTTTATTTAATTTGAAGAACAATCGATATAATTAAGTTCTAAATAAAATATCATTCAAATGGCCTCCACGACTTCTTCTGCAGAAACGAATTCGATGAACCCAATTTTCTAGCACTTTTTCCACTGAATCAAGTCGTCTGTCATGAATGGCACGTTCAATATTGACTTATAAACTTTGAAGAGAGTCTGGTTTCGAAAGACCAATGAATTCAAATAACCCCACAAGAAATAGTCGAATGGTTTTAAATCACAACTTCTTGGTGGCCATTCAATATCACAATTTCGTGAAATGATCGAATCTCCAAACTTTTCTCGCAATAATTCAAATGTTGCATTTGCTGTGTGGCACTTAGACCTGTCTTGTTGGAAGCAAATGTTGTCAAGATCAACTTCTTCCTATTTCTGTCATAAAAAGTTGGTTATCATCGATCGATTGTGGTTTGAGACAGTCCCAATTGTTGAGAACGTCTAGGAATCGAATATTTGCGGTCTTCAGCAACAGCATTTGCATTACTTCGAACAGTTCTTTGTCTTAGTGGCACTTGAACATCATGTAAAGAAATTGTACGCTCAAAATTTTCAACAATTCGACGAATAGCGATCACATTTGGACGATTATTACGACCATAAAATGGCAAAAACGCACGAAAAGTTGCAATTGGAGAACGATTATTTTTATAATAAAACTGAATAATTTGTAAACGTTGTTCTCGCGTTTGTCTCTCCATGATGAAATTGTAAACACTACTGAATAAAATGAAAAACAAATGACAGACCATGACACTTCAAAATGATATCATCCCCATTGGAAAACCTTATATTACTTTCATAAGAAGCCGGTTTTTTGTTCTAATTTAATTTTTAATTTGATTCTTAACAATCAAATTAACTTCATCTTCACTCATTTGTGTATGAAAGACTTAACAATATTATTTTTAAACCAAGTTTTCGAAGTGTTCCAAACTGAAAATTTATGGCTCGATTATGGATAGCAACCGAACTTCAGTTGCGTTGCCAGCCGGCAACTGCAAATTTGTGGTTGCCAGAAAAACACTAAATAGCAACTGAAACTGGCAGCTCTCAGTTGTCAGTTGCCATCCGTAATACAATTCTCAGCAACCGGCAACGCAACTGTGGTTCGGTTGCCATCCATAATCGACCCATTAAATTAATATTTAGCAACAATATTGATAGAAATTAGTTTATTTTAATACTCTAATGTTTTTTTAGCTTATCTTAAATTTTGTTCAAATGAGACACAAAATGGCATGCTGCAACCTAAAAACTAAAGAGGGGTACATGAAAAAATTCCAAAAAGAAAAAAAAAATTCTTAAAGGTATGATTAAAACATAAAACGATATTTAAATGTGAATACTTTTATTTATGCGAAAAAATGGCATGTTGTGTCTTATTCTAGAATGATTTATAGTGTTGGCATTTACAACATGTTGTATGGTTGCAACATTACAATGGTCAATTTACATAAAGTAGATTATATTTAACCAATAACAAATTACACTGTTCAACAATATTCTGTTCTTTATCGGATGGTCATTTTATCAGAGGGAATTAAATAACTTCCACCTCAACCATGTTTTTTTTTGTAAATTTGTAATCAATATGACTTCACGTATATATAGAGCGTATTGCTTATAAATTATATAAAATTGTGTTAAAGAGGAAAAGAAATATTCTAAGTTATTTTTAAAGTGGCTTAGGAATTGAATAAAATGGAGAAGATTAAATGAATATAATGGGTCGATTATGGATGGCAACCGAACTCCCAGTTGCTGACAATTGTATTACGGATGGCAACAGAGATATTCTAATTTCACAAATTTTCAATTGCCAGCTGGCAACGCAACTGAAGTTCGGTTGATATCCATAATCGAGCCATAATTCTTCAATGTGAATAAAAAAAAATATTCAAATTAACTAAATTCATTAGTAGGTTTGAATAAAAATTCTTCAATATGAATAAAATTTTACTAAAATTATTAGTTAATTTTACTATTTCTTTTATTCATATTAACTAAAATTTCGTCATATTTACAACCCTTCAAAGAACTAAAATTGAATAAAAAATTTGTTTGTTGATATTTAACCCACTTTTCTTCAATTCTACACCCCGTTTTACCTAATTGAGCTAAATTTTTGGTTGATTGCATATTTTTGACGGAGAAATAAGCATTTTTATGAAAAACGATTCGAGAAACATTTTAACCCTCTGTCATTTATTTGTATCGGTATTTTTATCATTCTCTAGAGAGTGGGTTAGAATGGTTCTCTTAAATATCAGAAAAGCTTTGATCAAACAAATTTTCAGCATATACTAGTGTGTGTCTTTAAGGACAACGAAATTTAAAATTCAACGTAAACGCCATAAATAGTTAAGAATACCCTTAAAATGTGTTTAAGGATTAATTTCATAATTCTTTAAAATTATTGGTAAAATATCCAATACACAATTTTATTCCATCAGAAAACTGTATGTTTAATATATATATTTTTTTTAATAAATATTTTTATTTGCAATCTATTTTACAATAATAAGCAAATTAACTAAATAAAATATTGATTTGAACTTTCTATTAGTGATGTTTTAAAAATTTCATTCTGCTAGGGGTGATACTAAATAGTGACACCTAAATGCTCCTTCTAAAATCGAATGTTGTAAGATATTTTTACATTAATTGTGACTAAGTACGAAATAAACTTTAAAACATATTTTAAGTTTAGTCATGTTTTTTACATTTAAGTTGAATTTGGAACTTTAATTCTATCACATATGACATGTGTTTCTATGTCACGTCAGCTATGAATTGTTGTTTGGCCTCCCCTACCAGAATCATTTGTTAAATTTCTATTGATTATGTTGTGTTGCACGGTGTTATTTTTTTGATGTTAAAAATAAACCTTTTTTATGCATTTAATTCAAAACAGTACATTCTAAAAAAAAAAAAAAAAAAAAAAAAACATTCCTCTCAAACAAAAGACTTAAGATGCGAACTTAACAAAAACTAAAACCGTTAAAGATAAGCAAAGATTAAAAAATTCTTTTAAAACCTAAATTGATATCATTTTACCTTAGGTTTCTATTTGTATGCCTACGAGTAATTAAATACAATATATTTGTGAGCCCGTGTCAAGTAGCTGTCACTCATCTGTCAGCTTTAAAGTATTAGCAATAATACTATAGAGCCACAAGCACACAAGTTTGCTAACTGAAGAATTGTGTTACAAGTTTTAAAATAAAAATAAGAAAATAATATGTTAATGTTTTTATAGGCTTTCAATTCTATTTGGTATCTGGGTGTAAGATAGACAATATTGATATTTGATATAAATAAAAGTTTTTGGAACGAAGTTTATTAACTGACTATTTATAAAGTTGATGTATTAAAACTTGATATCTGTACACATGTTTATGTTACGTTAATTAACACAAACGTTAACAAATCTGTCATTAGTTTCAACGGCAATTATTTATTGAATTACCTTCCACAGAAGCTATTTGTGTTTGAAAATACAAATTTCCACTGTTTGTTAATAAATTTACTGTGATATGTATCAAATGTCAATTTAATAAAAGGTTTTCCACTAAGAGTGATATGATTTCTTTAAAAAAAAACACACAATAAAACGTCGTTCAAATGGCCTCTACGACTTCTTCTGCAGGAACGAATTCGATGAAAACAATTTTGGAGCACTTTTTCCACTAAATTATGAATGGCACGTTCAATATTGACTTGTTAAGCTTGAAGAGTGTCTGGTTTATTTCGAAAGACCAATGAATTCAAATAACCCCACAAGAAATAGATTAATGATGTTCAATCACAACTTCTTGGAGGCCATTCAATATCACAATTTCTTGAAATAATCGAATTTTCAAACTTTTCTCGCAATAATTCAATTGTTGCATTTGCTGTGTGACACGTAGCCCCGTCTTGTTGGAACCAAATGTTGTCAAGATCAAATTCCTCCAATTTCGGCCATAAAAAGGTGGTTATCATCGATCTATACCGCCAGGTTGTGGTTTGAGGCAGTCACAATTGTTGAGCACGTCTTGGAATCGACAAATTGCGGTCTTCAGAAACACTTGGCTGAACGGCAGCATTATTTTACACTACTTCGAGCGCTTCTTTGGCTTAGTGGCACTTAAACATTATTTCAAGAATATGTCAGCTCAAAATTTTCAACAATTCGACGAATAGCGATCACATTTGGTCGATTATTACGACCATAAAATGGCAAAAGCGCACGAAAAGTTGCAATTGGAGAACAATTATTTTGATAATAGAACTGAATAATTTGTAAACGTTGTTCTCTCTACATGATGAAATTGTAAACTCTATTGAATGCAATGAAAAACAAATGACAGATCATGACATATTACAAACGGCCGAGATGTCACTTCAAAATCAATTCATCCCTACTGGAAAACCTTTTATAATTTCGCAAATATTACACCTTTCAAAATTACAAAGACTCATCTCGCGTTACACCTTCTCCACAATATCTGTTAAAAGATACTGAAACAAAAAAAAAAAAAAAAATTAGCACATATTCATGCTTTAAAGCCCTTTGAAAAAAATATTTTAAAAGGAGCAACCACACCTTAGAATACATCATTTTTGTTTTTTTTTTTTATTAAGTTTCAAGAAAAACTTGAATATTTAAGATGCGATATTCGTAATCGTTTTGTTTTTCTACTAATATTCATTTTTTTAAGGATTTTATACACATCGAATATGAACAAATTAAGCTACTGGTTTTGTAAGATGTTTAAAAATTATTAAAGATTTACAATTTCCGGTAACAATATCGTCAACGTTGTTTAAGAAAAAATTGTTATTGGCATTGCAGGCATTTTCAGTTGTCTGCTTTAATATTTAAAAGTATCTAAAGGGATATAAAGCTGCAACGTCTGCAAGTAATGAAAAAAGTCTTATGTTTGAATCAATTTTGAAGTTAATCTATAAAATATGGGAATTTTAGTAATAAATTTATGATTTTTATTTAGTATGCGTTTAATGTCCATTTAATTATTCTAGATCAAATGCATTCAATTTAAGTTTTTCATTTAAATTTGTTTCATATTTTTTAATTCAAAAACCCCGTTTTCTTTAAAAAATAATACTTCACTATTAAGTGATATAATAAACTTTTGTTTAAATACAATGGAATTAATTTATGGAGGGGTACTGTATTTAATTCTTAGGCGCATTTCAGTGGTAAGATAATTTTTTTCCGACGCAATTTTCAACTGTAACATACGAGTACTTATAAAATTATATTTCTTTAAAAATGATAAAATGCATTAGATTTTATTTAATTGCAGAGATCACTAAATTATTTCATAACGCAAAAAGGTTTTGTAACAATAATCTTTGTGGTAAAAAAAATACAAAATCTCTTAATATCATGCTGATTTGTTTTAGCATTAAATTTCAAACTTTAATTCATTAACGTTAAACTCTGCCAATTCGTTGCCCAGTGGCAATGTGGTTTTTTGATTTTTATTAGCTCTTGTATCCAAATAAATATCAATTACACATAAAGATTTAATAAGTAGACCACCGCGGTATAAAAATTCGACATCGTTTTTTTTTTAAATTTCTCAAGAAAAGAAAATAAATAACTTGAAAGAAAAAAATAAATAAAACATACACGCAACTTGTATGAAACACGCAACAGTTGCAAATTGTTGTAAGAAAATAAAAAACGACAAAACAAGGCAATTATAAAAAGAGATTTTTAAAAATAAACTAAAAAAGAATTTACTCTGTGAAAAGGCAGATCTGTTAAGGATTATATTCAACGATCAAAATTAATAACGAAAATTTATTGCTTAAATTGAAATGTCAATATAGTGTTAAAAATGTATACACTTCTAGCATGTTAAAGGTGTGGTTAAAGGCAGGCTGCTACTGCACACGTTAAGAAAAAAGAAACATTTTAAGTAAAAGAAATTGTGTAAAATAGAATAAAAAAAGAGAATGGCTGATACCATGGTTAGGTATGGAAACATCCAATGTTCTTGACGAATTGGCGAAACTGACGATGTGTGAACAGCTCATAACTGCCATTCGTTGGTCTTCCATAGAACGAAAACAACAGAGAAGATGCGAGAGTAATTCCTGATAATCCTCAGTTAGGCAGCTTCTACAGAATTCATTTTACTTGAATCCCATTATCTTTGCTTTGATACCAAATTTGCAAGGTCTTTTAGGAGTGTCTTTGAGAACCTTAAGAGACCCCTGGTACGAATTAGGTCAAGTCTGGTCAAGTCTCGATTTGACAAATCGATGCTTGCATGCATCGGTATTGAGAGTGTCAATGTCTGACTCCAATAGTGAGGTATGCATAAAGTGACCATATTTTTTTTACCTGAAAACGGGACATCGAATAATTCTGATGGGTTCGGTTATATGAAATAGAAATGCATAAATAATGTAATAATATTTTATTTGTACATAGTAAATGGACACTAAAAAAACATTGTTTATACATTGTTATATTTTTCAGAGGCACAAATTTGTTTCAAAATTTTTGGTGACGATTTCAAATATGTGTGGAACTCTTGGCAGGATTTTTTAATATTAACTTTAATAATTAACATAGCCTTAAGCACTGATACCCTTAATTGAGTTTTATCTTCGGTCCACAACTTATTCATCAAGGAAAATACACGTTCAACCGGCGCATTTGTACCAGGCAAACATAAAATATATTCAACTATAATTTGCAAATTTGCTTGGTTTAGGTAATTGCTTTTAAAATGTTTAAATACTTCCACCCAACGATTTTCCGTAGAAATATTTTGTTGATTCTATTCATCAATTTTCTGCGATGTTACGTATTTAGATACGAGTGAAAATTCATCGAATACTTCCGTATCTTTATTGCAATCGATATGTTCTTTTTCAATCAATATATCTAGAACTTTTTGAACATCTTCCCACTGTGGTACTTCTGTTAAATTTGAACAATTAAGTTTTTCTAAATCTTTGTTATAAACAGTCCATTGCTCTAAATACTCTCGACTAGTTTTATAAAATTATTTAGCCTTAATTTTCACGAAATTCTCGTCAATATCGGTGTAACCATCTTCTACATACATTTAAAAAATTTGTTTTTGTTTATCAAATAAATTTTACTGCTTTTCATAGAGAGAGAAACGCGTTAAAATTTCTCACGTATATTTAATTTAAGAAATGTATGAAAAGCAAAAACAATTCTTGAAATTTTGTTTTTGTTTCCATGTAAATATTCACTCCATCGACGCGTTTTCTGGAATAGATATGAATTTTTTGTGGTAATTATACATAAAATTAACGATCAATTTTGTTTCACCCCGTCAATTTCACGGCCTGGCCCACGATATCGAACGATGTCGATCGCTGGATTTCTAGACGTAAAAAACTAACATGCGTTCCACTAATAACGGATTTTATTAAACTTATTATTTGTTTAGAGGCAGGTAAATCAGTTGCTTTTCGCCTACAATTTCAGCATTATCGATCGTAGTACAATTTGTTTGTCTGGTTGATACAATAACAGAAAACAAATTTTCCATCCCTGGGAGGTTAGTTGTTGTTGGTCTGTTTTATTTTGATTATTAGTTTGACGAGCGACGTACAAGTAAACGCACAGTATTCTTATTTTGAGAGGGGGTTAAATTTTTTTTTTTGCTTTTTAAGAACAGTAATTTAATGGCTCGATTATGGATAGCGACCGAACTTCAGTAGCCAGCCGGCAACTGAAAGTTGGTGGTTGCCGGAAAAGCACTAAATAGCAACTGAAACTGGAACCTTTAAGTTGGCAGTTGCCATCCGTAATACAATTGTCAGCAACTGACAACGCAACTGGAGTTCGGTCAATATTTTTTAGATGAAATTATCTTTCAGCTAGACTTGTGATGTATTTTAACCAGGGACCGTAACTGTTATGACTTTTATCAAAAAAATAAAGAAATAAGAGTTATTTTTGATTTTTATATTTTTAGATAGAAAATAAGAGTTATTTTTGATTTTTATATTTTTATATCAATAATAAAAATCAATTAAAAATTCGTGACATAGGTAATATGTTTATTAATCTTTGTTACGTATTAAAGTAAAAATAAAGTTTACAGTTATAATAAACTTATTTGTAATAGATGGAAGCTCCGTTGCAAGCTCTCGATCTGTTTTAGCAGACGGTTTAAGGTCAATGGAGATGAATTATTCGTCTTCGGACGACGATGATACTCCTACGACAATAAATGACAGCGTCCGCAAAGCTTATTTTGAAATAGACAATTACAAAGAAAAGCGTTTCGATACTTCTGCTAATTTATTGGAATATTGGGAGAGCAAAAAATTTGTGTTTCCATGGCTTCGAAAATTAGCTTTAATTGTTCATTCTGTACCTGCCACTCAAGTCAGTGTAGAAAAATTAATATTGGGAGATTTGAGATATAATTTATCTGAGGAACATTTAAAATCAATTATGATGGTAAAATTGAACACCTGAAAACGACCTCTTAACACTGACTTGAATGGCAGCCAAAACTTATAAGCTACATATTTCTATGCATTCATGTTTTTATAGCTGATAATGGATAAGTCACATAATATATTATATTCATATAGAAATTTGAATGAAGCAGCATATTAAAATACATACGGCATCAACAAATAAATAAGAGTTTTGAATTGATTTTTATTATTGATATAAAAATATAAAAATCAAAAATAACTTTTATTTTTCATTTAAAAATATAAAAATCAAAAATAACTTTTATTTTTCATTTAAAAAAATATAAATCAAAAATAACTCTTATTTTTGATTGTTAAAATAAAAATCAAAAATTTAAAAATCATGCAATATGTTGGATGCATTTCGCCTAAAAATTATTATGGTGTAATTAAAAGTTTTCTACGATGTTCATTTATGTATGATTTATTTCTTCAAAAATTGAAAAATAACTCTTATTTCCGGTCCCTGATTTTAACATACATACATATATACATATGTACATTTTTAGATTTAAGATTTTAACAACTTATTGATGTTTCAATTTATAATTGAAGATTCAATAAATAAAAATTTATCAAAAAAAACAAAATGTATATAAGTATGTATCAATATTAAAAAAATTATCTTTGCCGAATTTCTGAAAACGGGACATTTTTGCGTCCCCGAGTTGTTGTCGGGGACAACGGGACAAAGTAGCTGAAAACGGGACTGTCCCGTTCAAAACGGGACGTATGGTCACGTTAGGTATGCAGCCTCACAGCCAGCAAGTCTTCTATATCATTGGATATATTAGTCGCACGGCCCAGTACCCAAACAAGGGTGAAGTTTGAATGTTTCACCATCACATTTAGGGATATCGACACAACTTTCTAGCCAACAAATCAACTGGAAGCCAGCACAGCAAAGCCAAGAGTACCTTTTTAGTCGTAGATTTTTTTTTTTTTATTAGGACCAGCACTCAGGGGAGACCCCTACGTGTGCAATGCATTGCACGGCAACTCAGGGAGAGGGATAGGGTATATAAGATAGATGTTAAAAATTTAGATGACGTAACTCTATTACAACTGCTTTGCGCGTTATGTTAATTTTTATAGCAGGGTTGAGGTGCCTCCGGTGTTAAGTAGACGCATTAACTTTGTTAAGCTGTATTATCAGGCATTTCATTAATTGTTTTACTTCGCCGAACTTTCTGCTAACTGACGAAGGAGGGCGATGTTGTGTACATTAGCTTGGAACAGCATCAATCGCTGTGGGAACAGTTTTTAGTGACCAGTGCTATGCCTTCATCACTTAAATAGTCCGACAACAATTAATACAATGTCTCACTAATATACATACGTTAGAGAAATTATTGACTTGCTCTGGCCAGGGTTTGAACCCAGGCCCCAAGTCATTGTTTGCTTAGAAGCCAACGCGGTAACCACTTCAGCCAACACCACCCTCGATTAGTTATAATGACTGCCATTAACTGAAGAATCCTCTCTATACACACCAAAAAATGTGGTTAAATAACAACAGTTAAAACAACCAATAAAAATAGTTAAAACAAGCAATAAAAATAGTAAAATAACACTTTGCAAACATAATGACAGCTGTACAATTTTTGTGCTTAGGATACAAATAAAATTGTAAAACATATCATGGATTATTGTTTCTTTACAATTATAATTCTTCCTCATTTTTATCGTGGAACACAGTTGTATTAATATTTCAAATTTATTTTTTTCTCTGTTGGCGTGAGTATAGAACTCACATGTTTATAACACATCGCCTACATTAGCTACAGTAGAATATTAAAACCGACAAATAAAAGCAAATAAAAACTAGAATAAAATTAATTAAAATGTCATGAAGGTTTCTGCAATCACTTTTTTATGGTTTCTTTACTGCAAAACAAAAATTTACGTTAACAGTTAATTAACAAATAAATTTGGTTGGAGTAACCAATAACATTTTTTTGTGCATATGATATTGAGCGATCGCTAAGACCAGTATCGGTTTGATTTCTGTATCTAGTATCCAAATGATCCCCTTGAGATTTATGACCCCAGGAGGATCCAATGGCTTTCTTACAGACATAAATTGCCATTAAGGCTGCTGTAGCATGAACTTCAGGCATTTTGTATAACATTCTTTAAGGACTCCTTTGGATCGAAAGGATTTCACGCATCGAATCTTTCTAACAAGGCAGCCGCAGATATGTTTTATTATATTTAATTTCGAAGAACAATGAGGCCAATTTGAAAGTTTTACATCACGCTCAGAAATCCACGTTTTACAGTTGTGGCAGTGTGAATTGGATTATTGTTGTACGGAATCGTTTTTACGATATTCCAATTAAGTTTTTTCCAATACTAAGTAGATAGTGTCGGCTTAGTTTAATATGACAGCCCCCACTAAAATTGAGCCTTTGCTTCTGTGTCTTCGTAGCAAAGTAAATTTTTCGTTTCTTATGTCGTAGAAATAAAATCTGGTCCATCGTATTAAAATGTTCTTGTCAAAAAATACACGTTACGAATTTAAATTACGGCGAACTCTGCAAACGTTTGGCATGAACTCCGCAACTCTTTTGGGAATTTTGCAGCAGACATGCTGAAAATTAAATCAAGCCTGCAAAGTTTTTCCTTCCGTTATGCGTTATTGTGTCCTTTTATTGTACTAAAATTATTTTCAATGTTGTAACTTTATACAAGTCTTTTCGATTTTGTTTTTTTTTTTTTTTTTTGTTTTGCTATTTGGAAGTCAAATAAATGTTGTATTTAAAATATATGCTCAATTCACAAGCGTAGTTGTATCGCTTATTGTTGTACGTGAAAACACAATTTCAAACACAATTTCAAACAAAATTTCAAACAATTTAAGAACAATATAATTTTGTTGACAGAATTTTTGTTTGAAATTGTCTTTTCATATACAGCAATAAAGGCGGTGCTTCACTATCGTACACAATCGTACGATTCATTCACAGGAAAATCTTGCAAAAATCTGACCGACTTTAAAAAATCGTTTCAAAATGGAGTTGTACTCCTAGGTGCCACACTATCACACAAATCTGATGCCAAAACTTCTAATTGACAATAAATAATCCTCTGATCGCATGAAAACTATGATTTTGTGAAAATTTTCATAAAATTTTACAAATCGCACGACTTGCCAAAAAAAATCTGTCACACAGTTGCATTTTTAGTCCACACTACCATACATTTTTAGCACACATGTCATATTTGGCATATCGTGCGACTGTGTAGGATAGTGCGGCACGGCCTTAAGCGACACAACTACGCTTGTGAATTGAGCATAAATAGTAATTGTGAAATTATTAGAAAAAGTTGCTATTTTTTCCAAACATGGAACAGTGTATTTGTTTAACAATTAACTACTTTTAACTTCTGACCATATTTACCTGTTTCTAAACATCACTTTGACTCAACGACTTTCCGAACATGACTTAAGAATGTTGACGGAAATCAGTCATGTTTGTTTGACTTGTATACAAAAATAAAAAATAAGAACACAAACACAAACACATTGTTTTTATATTCATGTATCTGTGGTGGAAAATTTTGAAACAATAAGATTTGTTCTTATAAATCATATAAAATATATAATTATGGCATTTCAATATGCCCTTTGATGCAAAACAAAACAAAAAAATGGAATGCAACCATCATGGCGAATTTGTAATGAAAGAAAAATAATATTCAAAACAAAATAATCACACACTCTCAAACACTGTCTGCCAATAATATCGTAAACTAATTTCAGTTGTTTGAATTTATTAAATTATAAGGGAGCTGAAAATATTATAACGAAAACATAATTGTTAATAATCATATACTTGTTCAAACATGCATATTTGTTAGAGATGGCCACTTAGATTTATTGTACTTTAAACACGGGGGGGTGATCAGTCATACTCGATGTTAGTTTTCGTTTCACGTGATCTCATAAGTGAGATCACTAACGAATCAAAATGTTTATTTCCAGACTAAACTAAATTTATTTTTTACGATGGGGTATTACCTCGCAATAAAATTTACTCTCATTTTTTTTATTATTTAAAATTTTAAATAAAAATTGAGAAAATTTTAAATTTTAGAATCATATATAAGGGAACATTGAAAAGAACGATGCTAAAACGATTTTATTGGTGGAATGGTAACCAAATTAGAGGCGTTGTTGCATTTGAAGTACATGAAATAAATTTTCGTCACTTTCCTGATGGTATTTTATCGCGTACTCAGCGACGACTTAAAATACTTCAAATGGGTATTCAAAAACTCTTTCGTCCTAAACGCTTTTCAAGGTAACAAGCTGAGGAAGACTTTTTCGCAAAATCTTTATTTTAAATGATTTTCATGCAAACTTTAAACAAAAAAAACTACTTTTTTAGAAATTATATGAATTTTTTAAAGAACAAAAATTGTTTTAAATAGCTTTATAAGCTTTTTAATTAATAATTTACTGTAATCGTTCAAAATATTGTCGACATTTTGTTTTCTCTATTTGCCAATATGCAGGGTTGCATTACTTTTACCATCTGAGAGCAGTTGCTACACTAGTTATGAGTTGTGAATAAGGTCTATAACTATCTATTAACTATTTTTTACTGTTTTACTGTTACTGTTTTATTAGTTCCGACTTTGGTTATGATTTCTGAATTTGCGTTATTATATTTTAAAAGTGTAATATTCTAAAAATGCTGCACACGTTTACATCTCTAATATTAGTATGTATAACATGATCTAACTGTGCTTGGGGCAATGTTTTTTTTTTTTAAATTTAACACAAATATAATGAAGTACGAATATTCATGCATTGAATAGAAAATAAAAATTTTAGTTGTTTTTTATTTTTTTATTTTTTTGCAAAATTTCTTCAATTTAATAAGTGGCATTCTTTTTAGCTACTTTTTCCCTGAGGCTCACACTTATCTTGTATGTTTATTAATTTGTTAAAAATCTGTATCAACAATTCTTAATTTAAGAACAACCATCTACACAGTGTTGCATCACTTTTATTACCTTTTGAACGTATTCAGTTAAAGCGGATAAAATTATTGAACAATTTTTAAACTGCTTTGACATTTAGATGCTAAAAAGAAAGGAGAGAGGATAAGGAAGCGTATGCTGAAATTTTATTGCATAGCTGGTCAATGACCAAAAACCCAAATTAGACAGCTAAAGCCGACTTTACTTGAATAACAGGGGTTGGTAGGTTGGTTTACGTGGCTGCCTGTTACGCTCAAGCATACAAGTAGACTCAATAAGATTCCGTTTTGACAGACCACTCCACTCGTCAGTGTCAACCTAATTTAGGTCCGAACCCAGGCCTCGGATTCGGAGTAAGATACTAGATCCATCCCGCCGCATTGAGGTATCTAATAAGGTCACCAAGACCTATCCTTGATACCTCCGAGAGATCGTCTAATATGCTGTTGCCGAAGAAATTGTGTCTGGAAAGGTGCAAAACCGGGCATTCGCAAAGAAAGTGGAAGACTTTTTCATCTTTGCTTTGATCCCGGCAACTATAGGAGAACGCATTGAACGAAAGGCCTATCCTGCTAGCGTGTCTCCCAAATATCCAGTGCCCTGACATTACTGCGATAAATAACAAAGGACTTTTGAAAATTTTTCAAAATTATTCTTTTTAATTTTAATGTGAATTTTTTTTTACGAAGGAGTTGCAAGTTGAATTAAAAAAAAACTAATAGATTATCAGCCAGCTTGTGTGTGTGTTTTTGCAATTAAATCCATTTTTCCCCCTTAGGCATTCTCTTAATATAAAGTAAACTTGCCTTACAACATTTCCTCTATGAGTGTGTTTGAGATTCGAACTTTTTATACCAAAGTATGAATACCAATCCAATTATTTTAAATATCATTTTACAAAAAGATGACAAAAATAGAAAAGTAAATCATAATTGTCTTAAGGCAATTAGAAATAACAGCGTAAATGAAAGAAATTTCCACAAATCACAAACAAATTGTTAAGATACGTTCGTTCTCCCGTGTCTTTTGGCTTTATTAAATTACATAAATGCAAAAAAAAAAAAACCCAACAACACATTTCAAATTGTATTGAAATTTTTAAAAACGTGATATTTGAGTACAGGAAAACGTGCAAAAATAATAAAAAAAAAATGAGAAAAATGTAAAACAAAACAACAGCAAAAAAATAATATAAGAAAATCTCAACTAATTAAACCAGAATTGAACAAGTCAAATGCACTCAACTCCATTCAACTCAAACTCATCTCTTCCCAAATTGTAGTGCAAGTAAATAAAGTTATTAAAACTTCTTTTACTTGAGATTTTTAGCCAGCAGACAACAATAATCTTCTTGTATTATAACATTTTGCCATAAATGGTCAATGGTGGGTAGCAGCTAGATTGTGGTGGTATAGGGTGGAGCATCAGAAATTTATGTTGCAGCTGTAAATGGCCATTGCGAGTTTACAAAAAAAAAAAACAACAACATTTCTTAAGACTAGTCATTGCATAACTTTGTTCTAATTGCTTTTGACTATTTGCAGTATTTAGTTGTTTTTTTTTTTTTCAATGTTGGTTTTTCGCTTTGTTGCACGTTGACTGAAGTCAGAAGCTCTTCAATTATTTTCATTTATTATTAACAGTTATTAAAGTGAAGCAAAATTTTGACTTCATTTTTCTTTTTTTTTTTTTTTTTTGTTTTAGCTAAAATTCAAGTATTAAAAGCGATTGTTGTGCGTAAGAATGTTCTTTAAGTAGACATACGGGTCTGTTCTAGAATCCGAATTCACTTTCGAGTGAATTACTTTAACATTTTTGGTGTTCTGCAATTCACATCCACATGTTTTTATTAATAAAAATATGTGGATCTGAATTGCAGAACACCAAAAATGCTAAAGTAATCCACTTTCGAGTGAATTCGGATTCTAGAACAGACCCGATAATATTGTTTTTTTTTTTTTTTTTTTTTTTTTTTTTTGTTACCGAAAATAAACTTTACGATTACCAGGACTTTAGAGCGCATTCCAAAAAATTAGATATGTTGAAACGAAAGAAGCTGCCAATTGTGTTTTTACAATTGAAAGGGGAAAACAAATTGTTGGTCCTGGTCATTTATATACCACTGATTTAAGAAATTTTATATTACAAATTCCGAAACAACCCCGTGTAGAAAGGAACCTTATTGAGTGATTAAATTTAAAAGCTTTCCGCTGTGAAGGTAACTTATGATGTGATTTTTCTTTTTGCCATAATAAATTTAATGTCTTTCTTTTTAATTAAAAAACTTTAATAACAAAAAAAAATTAACAGAATTTAGTAACGGATACTGCAACTACGATGAGAAATTACTTTACTAATTGAGCGGTTATGGGATGTTATTTCATTTAGGGATAGAGAGCACTGTGAACTACTGCAACTGTGTAGTGCTATCTAGCTTCCTAGCCAACAGATCAACTGGTAGCCAGCCCAGCACAGCAAAAAGACCCTTAAGTTTCAGGGCAGCAGTTATCATGATTGCCATTTTTCAAAGAGTCCTCTCTGTATGAGTTCGATTGATCGCCAAATCCAGTGCTTTCCACCACATTGTTATGTATCGGCTTAATTACCGCCTCCAACATCCAATTTATCTCCTTGGGATTTATACCTCAAGAGAATCCAATGGCTTTTTTGCAAACATAAATTAACATTTAGGCTTTAGCTGCTCGATCATGAAGATTATCTCTTCATGTCAAGGATAATGCCAGCACGCATAGGAAAAACATAGTTGGTACAACCGCAATATCAAACCATCATTAATTTTTTGAGTTTATTCCTATAGAAATTTGCCATTGTCCGATAGGGCTAGTGTAACGCCATCCACTTTGTGATTGGCACTTTCTGTAAGCACCAGCCACTGATTTCGCTGAGGGTATTCTCCAATCGATGTGTTCCTGATATTGCCACCGCCAAATCATCTGGGTATGCGACTGTTGTAACATTTATGGACTCCAGTTTTTTTTTTTAACACAACATTGATTGCCACATTCCACAAAAGAGGTGATAGAACTCAACCATTTGGCGTACCTTTAAGGGCATACCTGGTGATACGTGCTTCCTCCATAGTGGATGTGATAAATCTGCATTAAATCTGTTCTTAATATTATTAAAGGCACCCTCAATGTCCATGAAGACTACGAAAGTGCAGATCTTGTGCTCGATTCACCCTTCTATATGTCCTACAAGAGCGTGCACCGCCCTTTCAACTGATTTCCTTTTGGTGTAGCGCCTAGTTGACTGGCTGATAGGAGATTGCTGTCAGATGTTGTTCTTAAATGAACGTTGATCATTCTCAAACGCAATCATTTATACGTACAAATGTTAGTTTTATTTTATATGATTTGGTTGTAGCTTAGCTCACCGGGTATTGCAAGTAATGCATAAAAATTGAAATCCCAAGTAACATGGTGACAGTTTTAGTCTGACAAACGACAATCATTTGACAAACTTTCTAAAACATGCTAATATACTCGTATGACTTCTTAAAAAATTATTATGTTCGCTTCCAGAATTAATAAAACATAAGAATTTTCCATTGGTTTTATTTAAAGTTGAACTGAAATTATTGCCATACAAAAAAAAAATTAAACAACCAATAAATCAAATTCCAAATGACTTTGCGGGTGTTACCAAAAAAAAGTCTCACATAATTCACAATGAGTCGTCATTTTTTAAACTAGACTTTTTCCTTCAATCTTTTTTAAGTCATATTATTTTATTGATGAGATTTAACTGGTTTTTGTTTGTTCAACATGAAGAAATAAATGTTTCCAATTTGACATGAAATTTTAACATGAAAGTTTAAAAAACATTTGAAAAATGTAAACCAGTTTGGGCGTTAAGTCTTTTGTTTTGGTTTAATTATATTTATTTTTTTTTAAGATAATAACTATTTTAAAACTATTAAAAATGGTTATACAAACTCTGATATAAGTATTATTTTAACAATACATGAAATTATTGTGATGCCATAAAACAAGTCATTTATTAAATACTTGTTTATAAATTGGCATTTAATTTTTAATTAATTACTATTTTTTTAATATAAATTTTCCTGTATCGAAGAAACCAAAATTGATTATTCAAGTATTTTAATATTTTGACTCTCTTGAGCGAAAGTGTTATATAGTACAATAATTTTCTTTTTCAAATGAGTTAAAATTGTAACAAACAAACTACTATAGTAATTCTATTTTGACATTTTAACAAAAAACTTAACTTACCAAAAAAGAAAATTCCTGACAAACCTTTAAAAGAAAGACGGTATGTTTCACATATTTTGGGAGAGGAAATTTCTTTTTTCCTCAACTCTGCCGACAACATTAATTTACAAATAACAACTTTGAGTCTGAACACAATGTTTTCGGTGCAGTGCGATTTCTCGTTGCGGGAGAGAAAAATAAACATAGTACAATGGACGACGGCGACGGCAATACTTGTCATTGTTTGTTTACATTTTTATTAATTTATTTGTGCATACTTCAAAATCGTATGAAAAACCTCACCGCAATAAATTATCTCTACATTGTGTTCAGACTCAATGTTGTGAACATCGCCAATTATTCAAAAACTTCGGCAACATCAGAAAGAGAAAAAGTGTCAAAAATTGACTGATTAATAATAAAGTCTGCAATGAAAATAAAATAGATTTTAATTTTATGCCGTTCCGCACTGCGGCTTTTTACTTCAAAATCGTGTGAAAAACCGCACCGCAATAAATTATCGTTACATTGTGTTCAGACTCAATGTTGCGATAATCGCCAATGATTCAAAAACTATCGCAACATCAGAAAGAAAAGGAGTGTCAAAAATTTACAGAATAAGAAAGTCCACAATGAAAATAAAATAGATTTTAATTTTATGCTGTTCCGCACTGCGGTTTTTTACTTCAAAATCGTTTGGAAAACCGCACCGCAATAAATTATCGCTATATTGTGTTCAGACTCTTAAACTTTTAAATTATTGGATATTCTTTAAATTCTTTATTAGAATGATGAATCATATTTAAACTTATCCGTCTTTATGATCATTTAAATTTTATTAGATCTACTTACTGATCCACTAAGCAAATATATTTTCTTAAGAACTTGACTACGATTAGAAAAAAGTATTTTTTGATTCTAATTGAAAAACGTGTTTAATTAATTAATATAATAAACTTAGAAATTATATGTAAATTGAAGTCTAGTCTGCTTAAGGAAACATCCGAAAGCTTTTCAGAAATTTCAATTTGTAAAGGTTACAAATTTCAGCTCCTTTTCTTGTCCTTTTTTCAAGAAAGCTTTTTAGTTATACGTATATACATATCTAGATGTTTAAGATTTTTTAATGAATATTAATAAATAATAAGTCGTGTTTCGCTGTTCATTTAATTACTGTTTCATAGTTGAAATTTCTTCTTACTGTACATATGAACATTAATATTATCAGGCTCAAGTTCAGTTTTATTGAATTAATGAAAATTCAATTTAATAGGAGTTTTTGTGTTGTAAAACATTAGTATCTCCAATCAGACTAGCAGAACGTATCAGTATACCGATTTCAAGGCCGCTGAACCTCCCATCATCGTTCATTTGTCCATTTTTACAATTTATTTAAAGTGGATACTACTTGGGAAGAATATCAATTATTTAACCAAGTTTTCAACAGAAATAGAATACGAGAATTAATTTAATAAATTTTTTTCTATTTTTACAATGTGAAACAATTTTGGTTAGTACGAAATTACTGTCTAACTTTGTGTTCAGTGCTTGCTGCCTCACAAATTGTACGAAGAAGTAATAAAGATGTCTTCTACCTGCTGCTAACAAAGTAAGGGAAATTGTATTCAAACTGTCTACTGCTAGCTTACAATTTATTTTCGGGAATACTGAACCCTTGTGTTCATTACATGATCACTTCAGCATTTCGCTTACTTTTTCTACAAGTGGCGTTCACTCCACAACTGCGGAAATAAATTTGAAAATGTAGAATAGATCCATATATGAGCAATCGAAATTTTTGGCACTGGGTACATACAAACATATTCCTTTCAAAACAAATTTTTTTTAATAAAGATTTGTTACGGATTGGAAATTTTGCACTGAAAAATTACTAAAAAGCGTTACGATTTTATACCCCAATCTCTGAAAACAGCGTTACATAATATGTGCACAGCCCCTAATTCAATATTGTTTGACAGAACATATTTTCGCAGATTGCGCAACCTCATGTCTCGGTGGACTTTCACATGTTAAATTTCAGTTCTACCATTTTTGAAGACAAACATTCCTCTACTGAGAATTGATATAAATTTACATAAAAGACTTTAACTTTTAAATGATATTTATGAAATATATTCTTCGTTTGTTTTTAACAATATTATTATCTTGTGTCAAAGATAAAGGTCTTTCTTTCTTAAAAATAAATAAATAAAAATTATTATAAATTAATATATATATGTACATTTTAGGTACTTTTTCTAAACTTTTTGTATGATTTTTTTTTTTTTTTTTTAAAAAATTTTTTTTTTTAAAAAATGTATATGCAAATTATTTGAGAAATATTCGCTTGAGTTTGGCGAATACGATTACGAATAAGAATACGAATACGAATATCTTAATATAGGCGAATAGTCAAATTCACATACGAGTATTCGTAACATCACCACAGTAGGGAGCTCATAATTTCGCATAATTTTTATAGACTTTCGAACGAATTGGCAAAAAAAAAAAATTATTTCGTAATATTTGGCACATATGCTAACTACGATCAAAACTCTCGATATTTTTTCCTTATTTTATCCATGATTTTCCTACTTGTCAGTTAGACATTTCTTTCTATTTAAAAAAGAAAAATCGTTTAAAAATCATTCTTGTGACTACTCAGTCACAGTCATTTACTCAAATGAGCTCAGCTAGTGAGTTCGTAAATGGGTATGTTTTTATGTGTGAATGTGTATGTGTATGTGTGTACATGAAAATCACTGTTGAAAAGTCAATTTAATAGAAGCCACTATTAAATCAAGCTTAAAAGCAACCCAAAAAATATGCAACAACTACTTAAAGCTGCACTAAGTGAAACATGTGAAAATCTTGTACACTTAACGCCTTTTGACGTGCTTTTAATGTGTGAATATTTTTTATATATATTTTATTATTATTTTGTTTTTTTTTTTGGTTGCAACCGAATGAATGAATGCTAAAATATATGTATGTATGAGTATGTATGTATGAAAAAAATCAAAACAACACTGCTAAAATAATGCAGAAATTTATGTGGCTTTTTTTTATTTTTCTGTTGCCATCATCAGCAACTATGATGCTGATCATCATCACGATGGTAATACATATGGAGATGTAAACTTTACCGCTGTCGTTGTTGTTGTTGCAGCTTGCAACTACTTTATTTTACAACTAAGGCTGCGGCTTTGACTTTAAATCATTGTATCTGAAGTTGTAGCTGTGAATAAATTCATGTGTAGCTGCTGACTCAGTGTTTGACCATTAGCTGCGGCTTTTTGTTTTTTGCTGTTTGAAATATTTCTCTGTTAGTGGTTTGTAAGCTTAACATTTTAATTCTGGTTTTCTAATGCTGTATATGATTTTAGTTTAAAGATTAAAAAAACGTTTTACTCAAATAGACGCAGGCATTTAAAGATTACAAACATAAATTCATATGTATGTTTGCAATTACAGTGGACCTGCACTAATAAGTTATTTCGTTTCCACGAAATTCCAGTTAAAATTTTCGCATTGGGTGTTCTATGCTTTTGATTCAATAATACTGGAATATGATTGTTTTTGTCTACAAAATGTTTAAAGTCAAAACAATTAAAAAAGAAGCAAATGTCTATTAAAAACGAGACAAAAATTATAAAAGATGGTGAGATTGTGGGAAATCTTTATGTGAAGATTAAGTGGTGGAATTAAATAAAGACGGAAAATTTGGGATAATGTCAATACACTAAATACACTAATAAATGATGATTTTGAAGTGACCTTTCGGCCATGTCGGTCATATGTCATGATCTGTCATTTGTTTTTCATTGTATTCAGTAGTGTTTACAATTTCATCATGGGCCACCGTAAACGTCGTGAAGTTGCTGATTTTGCCTTTTTGAATAACTTGAAAACGATAACGATTTTTTTAAGAAAATCATCTTCTCCGATGAGGCTCACTTTCATCTGAGTGGTGCGGTAAAAAAAAAACTGTCGATTCTGGTGCGAAGAAAATCCACAAATTATTCATGAAAAACCATTAACCTAAACTGACATTTTGGTGTTGTTTTTGGTCTGGTGGAATCATCGGTCCGTATTTCTTTCCAAAAGAACCTGCCCAGCAAAAACTATTGCTTCGGTGGAAGCAGGTTTGTAACGAAGACATTCTTGTTGTTGTTGTACCTCCTGATGCGAAAAGCGCTTCGAACATGCATGATTTTCTTTCACGATGTCCCGCGTTGGAGCTCTTGTTTTTTACATAAAAGAGCGCTTTTTTTTCTAATCATCCAAAATGCGCTAAAATCATGTTTAAATTATCTGAATTATGCCTTCGTTTTACTGCGTCATCTACTAACATACATAATTCATCTGTAGGCAAATACACAAGTTTTCAATAAATAAGAGAGAGTTTACTGGTTATTTTATTATTCGTGTCAACTAGATGTGCAGCCTCGGAAGCGCTTCAAAACTGCGCATTTCGAAAGCCTGAAATTTTGTTACTGCTTCCAGAATCATAATAATTTTTTGCTGCGTGGTAACACCGTTACTGTCAATGAAGAGCGATAAAGATCGATGATAACCAACGTTTTATGGCCGAAATTGGAAGAAGATGATCTTGACAACATATGGTTCCAACTAGACGGGGCTACGTGCCACAGAGCATATGCAATAATTGAATTATTGCGAGAAAAGTTTGGAGATTCGATTATTATTGAAATTGAAATAATATTGAATGGCCTCCAAGAAGTTGTGATTTAACACCATTACACTATTTCTTGTGGGGTTATTTGAAGTCATTGGTCTTTCGAAATAAACCAGACTCTCTTCAAGTCCTGACAAGTCAAAATTGAACGTGCAATTCATGACATACAACGTTTTGATTTAGTGGAAAAAGTGTTCGAAAATTGGGTTCATTCGTTACTGCAGAAGAATTCGTGGAGGTCATTTGAATGACGTTTTATTTAGAACTTAATTGTATCGATTGTACTTCACATGAAATAAAAAACTTTTGAATTTCCTGTACAAATAGTGTGGGTTTTTTTTTTTTTAAGAAATCATATCACTTTTATTGGAAAACCTTGTACTACCGATGATTTGCTGCCTGGTGATTTTCTAAAAAAATGGTTGAATAATATTTCAGTTGACAGCTGTTTGACAATCTTCTCCTTTGGATATTAAGAGCTGCTACCATGGCTGATAGATAGCAATGGTAGACTAGCATTTCGGAGGTTGTCAGTTCGATTCCGGCCGGAGATCCTGGGTGTTTTCTGCAGACAAGCTATTCGCTTTGCAGGGTTGTGTTTGTTTAAAAAAAAAAATATTTTATATATAGTTTTTAAATTTACTAAAGCATTTGTTTTGAAAAAGAACTTATTTAAAGAATGTCTCTATATTTTTTATTAAAAAGAAGACGAAAACTGTTGTTAAATAATACCAATTTTCAAACATTATGAAAAGTTCAGACAAATATAGAATTCATATTATTGAACATCGACTGTACGTATGTATATTCTCTTACTTATATATAAAATATGAAAAAAAAAACGATTAAAAAACCATTTAATCGTTTATTCCTGTATAAACTTTATAAATAATTGTTTATCTTAAAGTACTATAAATTAAATTATATGAACAAATAGTTTATTTTATGTGTAATAGATTCCCGTATTGCAAAATTATTGGTAACATATTAATGATTTCCTTTATTTTCCTCTTTCTACTTTTAGGTAAGTGAACAATATCCATAGACGAAATAGAAATATTTTGAGAAAACAGTAGGTATGTATGTAAGTATGCATATTCAGCTGGAACCAATAAATTTCTCACATTACCTGTCACACATATGCATGTTATCCGAAGACTATATCTTATGGTATCCAAGATAACATAAATATTGTAGAAAAACATCAACCGAATTATGTTTTTTTTTTTTTTTTTGCGTGCAACATCAAGTCAGAATCAACATTTTGTTTACCAATACTTCAATTCCAGTTGAGTTAAAAAAAAATTATATATGCATAGAAAAAAAGAAATAAAAATTCAAGCGGCTTTTGGTTTGTAAATATGCGGCAAGAAATGGACATTTGGGAGTACAATTCATTTATACAGAATGTGCTGGGTAATCGGAAACCTTTTATTTTTTTACGATTTGCTTTATGTGTCGTTGTGTCTAATCAGTTTTACGGGCATAAATTACAATTTTTCTTTTATGCGATTACTTTTCATGTTGAAATTTAAAATTTACATCAGTTGGTCTAGCCAACGACACCATTTCCTAAGCAAAGCATTGTGAGGTTTTACAAATTAATTAAAAAGTACGACAAACATATATATATATAATCCTTGAAATTCCTATAAGGAACATAGGGCCTCAATAATTGATCTCCATCGATTCCTATCTTGTGCTGCACTTTTGGCTTCATTCCACGTTATACCAGCGGTTTGAAGTTCGGCTTGAACTTGGCGCCTCCATGTATTTTTAGGGCGACCCCTTCTTCTTGCTCCCTGTGGGTTATAGTCAAGGGATTTCTTATTGATGTCATCGGCTGGCTTACGCAGAGTATGACCCAACCATCTGTATTTACGTATTTTGATCTCATGATCAATTGGGGGTTGTTGCGTTTTAAACCATAGCTCTGAATTTGTTATAGTTTGGGGCCAGAATATTTTTAGTATGCGGCGAAGGCATTTATTTACGAAGACCTGAAGTTTTTGTATATCAAGGCTCGTTAAATTCCAGGTCTCCGAGCCATAGAGCAGTACGGACTTCACATTGCTATTAAACACTTTAATTTTTGTGGATACTGCGATGTTAGCTGACCTCCAGAACTTATTCAAGATTCCAAATGCTTGTTTAGCCTTAGTCAGTCTGTTCTGAATATCTTCGTTGCAGCCACCGGAAGTGGCAATAATGCTGCCCAGGTAACAGAAAGTTGTGACATCTTCAATTTGTTTCCCCATTAGTGAAAAACGATAATTACTTACATTAAAACGCATTGATTTCGTTTTTGAAATGTTAATTATCAGGCCTGCGTTCAATGCTTTAGCTGTGATGTTATTTAACATTTGTTGCATGCCTTGATGATTGTGTGACAGTAAGCAGATGTCATCAGCATAATCAAGGTCTGTCAGTCTTCCAGTCATGCCAAAAGTGATCCCATGTATGGCATTCACAGATTGGCTCATGATAACATCAAGCACGATATTGAAAAGTAAGGGGGATAAAACGCATCCTTGCCTTACACCTACTTTAACGTTTACGTTGTCGCTAACTTGACCTTCGTGTAGCACAGAGCAAGTTGCATTTGCATACAGGCATTTTACAAGCCTAATAATTTTATCTGGGATCCCTTTACATTACAAGGCTTTCCATATGGCAGAATGATGAAGCGAGTCAAATGCACGTTGAAAATCAATAAAAATTAAATACAAATTCGATTGCCACTCTGCTGTCTGCTCAGTTATTATACGTAGACTGTTGATGTGGTCAATACACGATCTATTTGGCCTGAATCCTGCCTGTTCTTTTCTTAATTCAGGCTCTGACGCTGCAGACATGCGATTAAATAAGATGCGGGATATAATCTTGTTGAGCATATTTAAGAGGGTAATGCCCCTCCAGTTCTTGCAATCCATCTGGTTTCCTTTTTTTGGGATATTGATGATTAACCCTTCTTTTAGGGCGCTGGGGAGAGATTCAGTCTGCCAGAAATGTTCAACTAATGGTTGAATTATACTTGCTGAAAGGGATTTATCAGCTTTGAATAATTCTGGGGGAATATTATCAGGCCCGGCAGCCTTGTGGTCTTTCAGCGATATTATTGCTTCAGTTATTTCAACGTAACTAGGTAGTTGGGTGTTTATGTCATTTCTTTGAGTGTGTTGGGTGTGCTGACAGAATTCATTTAATTCATTTTCGTTTGCGCTATCAAGTATGTTTCGGTAGTGATCTACCCATACTCGCAGTTGACCCTCCTTCGTATATTCCAATTCACCATTTACATTTCGCAGGGGCCTCATGTTGGCGTGATTATGACCAGCGAGTAACTTCGTGATTCTATACATATCTTTTGACCTGTTCGTTTCATTGGCCTTTTGCGCCTCAGCAGCCAGATTTTCTGCCCATTTTCTCCTATCGTTCCTAGCACTTCGTTTGACCTTTCGATTTGCGATGTTATACTGCTGCTGAAGGTCCAATTTGGCTTGTCGGGTTTTGGTGTTGTTGATACATAGTTTAACCTCCCGTCTATTTTCAATGAGATTCCAGGTTTGATCTGATATCCACGGATTCACTTTTTTAACTGAATTACCGAGACAATTTTTGGCGGATTCAAGAAAAGCATTTCCAGCCTGCTTCCAGTACGTGTCAAGATTTGACGTGCTATTTTTCAACGGTTCAGTTTTTAATTTGAGGGTGTTTGAGAAATGGAGTAGTGTTTCTCTGTTCTTCAGCCTCTCTAGGTTAAATTTTTCTCTTCTCTTTGGTTTATTGCATTTGTTCGCGCATATCTTTAACTGCAACTCCCCCACAACAAGGTGGTGGTCGCTGCCAATATCAGCTCCTCTTCTATTTCGCACATCGAGCAGTGAGTGCCTCCACATTTTACTAATTGCGATATGGTCAATTTGGTTTTCTGTAACCTTGTCGTTTGATACCCTGGTAACTTTATGTATCTTCTTATGGGGAAATATGGTACCACCGATCACCATTTTGTAGTTGGCGCAAGTTTCGCAAAACAATTCGCCGTTCTCCGTCATGCGACCAATGCCATGTTTGCCAATGACAGCTTTTCTACCACGATTGTCGGCACCTATCTGAGCATTAAAATCACCCATCAGAATCTTTATGTCACCCTCATTGATGGCCGTCATTACAGAGTTAAGCCTGCAGTAAAATTCATCCTTAATCTGTCTATCCGAAGTGTCGGTTGGGGCATAACATTGTATACACGAAAGGTTCCTCGCTTTTGTTTTTAGCTTTATCACAATTATTCTGTCGCCATGCGGTTGCCATTCGATTAGACTTTTCTTTGCCTCTTTAGATAGAAGGAAGCCCACGCCACTAGACCTTGGTTCATTCGCGGATTTTCCTGAATATATAAAAGTATAACCACCAGATGTTTGTTGTTCCCCGCATTCAGGCCATCTGACCTCACTAAGGCCGAGAAAAAGTAGGTTATATCTTTCCATTTCACGTTCAGCCTGGGCTAGTTTGGAAGATTCTGATAGAGTAAGTACGTTCCATGATCCAAATCGTTTCCGTGTTTTCATGCCAACAGTCGTCATCATATTAATCGGTGTTTGTTCATTTATTTTGGTTTCAATAATCAGTTAGATTTTGGACGAACAGGTGATTAGCCCATTGCATCCTAGACTGGTGCTGGGGCTGCCAGCTGATGTCTCCAGTCAGACGAATACCACGCATAAATGGTGGGCAATAGAGTTTCAGTGACTATATTTAGCCGTTTGTCACCTAGTTACCTGAGACGCACCGGTGTTAGCATGCCATTCAGGTTACTCAATTGCAGGTTTGCCTTCTCACTCTAGCTGTCGACAAGCGGGTGCTTGAGCGGCATTACCAGGGAATACTTGGTTTAAGACCGGAAGTAGTGAGCTGCTTGAGCCTTTCAACAAAGGAATCGCTTCTTGCTATCCCCAAGTGGATAGCAGACAGAGAGCTTTCAGCCACTGTGAAAGACCCCATTCCCCACGACAAACATATCATCTGCTTTAAATAAAGTCCTATAAAATAATAAACTTTATTAATTTCAGAAAATCAATGATAGAAAGAAACTTATTATAATAATAAAATTTCTCTAACTTAAAGGGCTATAAGATATGGAGCAATAATAAATAAAGAAACTCAATTTACCTAAACTGCATGTATGCAAAATGAATGCGGTATATAAAATGTGGTATACCATATTGCCTGTCCTTTTATAAAATTAAAAAAAAAATTATCAAAGCAATTGTAATATTTTCTGTTTTGGGTAAAATTCTTCATAAAATTTTAAAACGAAAATGGTGTAATAGACATCTAAAGTAAATACATACGTATAATGCGCAATCGTGTTGCGAAAATATTTTCTGCTCTCTTTATTTATTATAACAATAACAACATCAATTTCGACAGAGTCATAAATTTAACTTTCCATTTTCATTTTACATGCATTTATTTATTACACAATATTTGGCGGTTATTTTGTCTTTATCATTTCTTCTGCAATGTGTTGCACATGTGCTGTTCAAATCCAAGAGCATCATTATATACAACACACAGGGGCACAGTGAAACAAAATAGAAGCACTTTACAATTCAGAGAAATATTTTAAGGTTACCAATACACAAATTGCATTACAGAAATCGTGAAATGTTGCGAAAAACCATAACTAATGAGACACTGTACGAGAAACTTTTCGATTGAAATGTGTAAAATAAAGAAAATTATTTGCAAAATTTTCAGACACTGTGTCTGTAAAACTTTTACTAATATGCGCCCGCATTGAACTGTCAAAAGTACTCACAAATAAACACACGGTGAGATAAAATCTTAACCACTTTATTTAAAATAAAATTAATGAAAAATATATATATTTTGGTGTTGACTTAAACTTAAAGTTTTAAAAAAGTTAGTTAAAAGTGATTTTAAGAGAAAATGCATTCAATTGACGCCGCCAAATTTTGACGAGCGTTCTCATCGTCCGTTATGAGATATTTACATCCAGTTAAGTTATATCTGTTGACATTTCTAACGTACCGATGTAAACTTTTTTGATAGTTTTTCTTCATGATTTACAGACAAACGGTGGAAATTTTTGTTTTACAACCTATCGAAGTGAGAACTTCTCACTACAGCTCGTCAGATGAAATCCAAAACCACGTAACTTACATTTTTTTTTTTTTTTTTTTGAGTAAAAACAAAATAAGTTATATGTTACGTACTTTCGGTATAAAATGTCTAATTTTTATTATATGAGTGTAAAAATTGGTGGGGGCATGGATGTTGATGATATGCATTATAATCAATCAAAAAACCGATTTCACATTTTTTGTTAGTTACGTGGTTTTGGATTTTATCTAACGAGCTACAGATCATGGGTACAAGTACGGTTATTCTCTGTGAACCACAAACTGTGTCGTGCATATCAATAAGTTCAATATTTATTACCATTTTATTATTTTCAACCACAGTATGTGTAAACCTTTTTTTCACCAAAGTGGAAGATGAAAATTCAAGATCATGTTTAGCAATAAAATGAACTTTAAAATAAAATAAAAAAAAAAAAAAAATAATTTCTTTACAGTAAATCTTACGCACTTCCTTCAACAGTGGGCGCTTATAAGGATTTGTTGAAAGTAAAATATTTATAGATTTGCTTATAAATTTTAAAGAAATCTAGTAGCACGAAAGATTTTAAGCTAAATCTAGATTTCCCATACACGATGCAATCTAGTTATGTGCTCTTGCTGTTGGGAGGTGTATGCATAACCTATAGGGTGTGCCCTTTAGATAGTTTAATTTTAAAGTTTATATATATTATATTTATTTGAGCATGTACTCAAGAATTTATGTTTTTAAATTTTATTTATTTGTTGCGGGTTAGCAATATCTATATATATGTTTCGTTGGTTGCCATACCAACTCATCAGTAGATGTTTACCCTTTATGTTTAAAAGGTTCCAAAGCTCATCTATTTTTATATAAACTCACAAACAGATTTGTGAATTACAAAGCATAAAATTAGTCTTTTAAAAAAAAAACTTTTCAAACATACACAACAAATAATTTTTCATTATAACACATTCATAACGTTTATATACTTTAGTATATTTGTATGGACTTTGGTATTTCGAAGCAATAAAGTTTAATTGTCTGTTGTGTTTGTAAATGATAAACGATTTTAAGAAAGCTTTCATATAAAATTTACTTGACTTTGATGATAATTTGAAGTTTGCACTTATTTTGGTGCAACTCTGGTGGCAGTCACATTTGAATATCAAAAAATTTTCATTGAAATGAAATTTTGATTATATGAAAATCAGCACGATTAAATGTAAATTAATTGTAGTCTGTAAAAAATATATATAATTTTATATAAACTGCAAAAGGTCCTAAATTATTTTTTAACAATTTTTTAGAAAAGATACCATTTTTAATGAAAAGCAAACTGTTTTTTACTTATTTTTATTATTAATTAAGAGTTTAGGTCTCGAAAATATTTTTTCTTGTTTCACGCATAGACTCTTGCAAATATCTCGAATATGTTGTTATGTTTTATAATTTATAACAATTACAATAAATATGTTTTTTTTATGATCGCCAGAGATCACTTTTTGTTAATGGCGTTTTCGTTCATACAAAAAAAAATGTTTAATAGACTAACCACAGTCTCTCATCATCAGAGTTGTTTAGCGTTTAGACATCACTGCCAAACACTGCAGCTGCAGTCAACTAGTTAAAGATCTTCAATCATTAGTTGATTCTGCTGAGTCACATAAAATTTTTAATCAACAGTTTTTTTTTCCAATTAATGGTGTGTTCAATTATGCTTTTTCAAGTGTTTCTAAGAGGTCTAAGCGGTAAACAACTCTGATGATGAGTGACTGTGGTTAGTCTGGGAAAATCATATGGTGATTAACCCTTGTAAACGGGATCTTTTTCTGACCAGAATCTTTAAGCAAAGTTTGTCAAACAAAAATGATGTTTCAAACAAAATAATTAATTCTGCTATAAAAATGTTAACACAACATGTCTAGTACTTACGTATGTACAACATTCAACTCAAACATCAAACATTAAGGTTTCTATTGCTCAGCGAATTTCTCTATTGCAAATAATTTCCATCCCTGAATTAATTAGAAAACAAAAATATGTCAAGTTTATTGACACCAACAACAAAAATTTCATTTCAAAATTTCATTTTTCTCCCTGACTTTTAATTCATAGAAATACAAAAGAAGGCAGAAAATATATTTAAAAATATTTGCCCAGTCCTTGAAGATCAAAAGATCAATTATTATTAGATAGACAAAATAATGGAAACACACGGATAAATAATTGCATCTGTACTACAACTTGCCAGTACGTACTTAAGAAACCTTTTTTAAAAATGATTTAGCAAAAAAATTCGAAAATTATTTATTTTCATTTTTAAAAGTAAATAGTTTTCAAAGCAAATTTGCTTTATTCATTGGGTTTTATAAAAGCCTTAATGTCAGTTTAGTTGTTACTTAAAAAAAAAAAGTAAAATCTGGTAAAATTAATGCACAAACGCACTCCATGAAAATGTCCAGGCAAAAACTTTTTGTTTTGACAGTTTTGACTTTGAATGCACTTATAAACATGACTGAGCGATTGTTTGACTGACTGTGGACATCAATGAAGCACAAATAGTGTTTTAAAGTTAACCGCCTCAAGACTTTTAAAATCTTAACAAATATGTAAATAAAAGAAATTTCACTTGATTTTAAATAAAGAGGTAGTTATGAGTGAACATTTAAAAAAATTATGATGTATTCGATTAGCTTTAATTACACTGTATACAATTTGAATAAAGTTACACGTTATCACTCAAGTGTAAAAATTCTTACTACACGAATGTCGTAATTTCGTATTAATGCAATTTTGTTATAATAAAAATTTTATTAAAAAAAACTTAATCAATAAAAATTCTGAGATCATATGTCCTTTTAGGGCGATCTCTCAGTGATTTCTAGAATAGTATTTAAAATTTCTAATGCGGCAATGCCTTCAATCTGACAGATTTATATGTACTTGATTTGTTTGATTGGTTTTTCCGTAATAGAAGGACTTTGCATACAATCAAGCAATAATATCCCACATAGCATTTTATAAAATTTATAATCAGATTCGAGTCATTACTGACTCCTCAGCTCGATGAAAATAATAATTTATGTGAGCATTTTATAATCAGAAAATATACTTTCATCGACTCCTTTTAAGGAGTCTTCTATTACTCGCTTTTCAAATCATTTATTTATGACCAGAAAAAACTAGTTTTGGGTCTTCTTGCATTGAGGAAAGATTTTTGGGGACATTTTTCATACATTTTGGGACATATTTCATTATCTTTAATTTTTTTTTTCTTTTCGCATCGCCGGCTTCGCTTATTAATAAATTTCTTCTTTGTTTTAAGATCTTTTTCCTTAAAATATTTCCAAACCCGCCTTCACTAACTAACTCATGTTAGGAAACCGGCTACGAATTTGGATCTACTTTAGAGAAGGAAGACTTTGCGTCCGGTTAATATAGAAATTGTTTTGTAATCAAAGCAAACACAACTACATATACAGAAATACATGAACTTTGTCATTAATATCTAAAAAAGGCGCTGCTTACTAAAATCGTTCTGCATTCCATGAGGTACTTACTTCACTGTAATCTAACACCCGTCGCAGTGCAGAAAATCTTTAGTATGCATCGCCGCGCCCGTTTCAGGATATATTGTGATGAAGAAAATGCTAAAGCTAAAGCCGAAGGCCCATTTTAAAGGAAACGTTTACTAAGCGAAGCAAGTTTTTAAAAATATCAAAGAGGAGAAACTTCTTCAGGTTAACTTTTTAGCGAAGGGTGTCTGAAATTTTTTCTTTAAGGTATTTAGAAATCCGGCTTAATAAAAATTTACTGAATCCATAAAAAACTCTGGATTTATTTCTTTGGGACTTAATTGATTTTTTTAAGTGGGAGTCATTTCATTATGAAGCAAGTCCCAAAACTGTGTAACTAGTTTCATTCGACTTTTGGGAACAATTTAATTTTTTTGTAATTAATTTCATTAAGTTTTTTGGACTTATAAAATTTTTGTTATGTCCCATTTCATTGGGGGTTATTTCACTGGGACTTATTTCATTGGGCATTATTTCATATCGCCGCCAAAATGATTGGTTCGAATGCGTTATGAAGTTTGCTTCACACCGGTGACAGGTCTCTAATAAAGACATTATTGGTTATCTCTAGACTGATCTGAGGAGCTCAACGGGTTGCATTACTTAGCGTAATGTCATTATTTCATTTCTATCTTTGTCAGCGTAGAGAAAGATTTTTCTCATGTCACATGCCTTCCAGCCACTGTTGCCGGAAATGCTGATTACACTGCATTTTGTAAATTTTGTTACCCTAAAATGTCAAATGAATATTGTTGTCCGTAAAATACAGATATTTTTAAATTATATATGACATTTTCTTTATTTTAATAACAAGAGGTAACTGTAATTCTATTTTTAACAGTGAGTAGTATATTCAAAATATTTTTAAATAAGAAGGAAAATAAAATAAAATATTTTTTAAATAAGAAGGTGCTTTTAAATAAGACAAAAGTCCTAAATAGTTTGTAAATTCCAATTCACTCTTGGTGCGAATGATTATAATCAACCTGTATGATGTTAATGAAGTTTTTAAAGAAGAAAAAGCTGATGATGGAGGGCAGTCTGGAAGCAACGTGCCTGTGGACACCATATGTTCTGAATCAGCAGAGTCAGATTCGGACGATTCGGACGACGATTTGGATCTACAACTTGAGAGAGTGCGATTTGCAAGTCCAGGGCCATCCCATTATAAACATAATACGAATATTTTTTTATTAGTTTTGTAATAGATAGATACATAGATAGATTATAAAACAAATTAAATTAAAAAATTTTCGGAAAATTTTTCATTTTTGCGGCTACCTAAGCGGTACCTAAACGGTGTTAAGAATCACTCCTAGGAAGTTCACATGTTCTAAAAAGTTGTTTATTGAGATCTTAGGTACATTTTTGTTGTTTATTATTTCCTTGAATTTTGAACGGTTTGCTACCTATTGACCTGAACAGCAGAAAAAATAGGTAAAAAAAATCGAATTTTTTAAAGTTTTTTTTTTTGCGATTTTGATCTTGACGATTTTTTTTTTTTTTTTATAAATTTTACTATTTATTGAATCTTCAATTATAGATTAAATTATCAATAAGTTTTTCAAATCTTAA
This sequence comes from Lypha dubia, assembly GCA_947311025.1. Classification (NCBI taxonomy): domain Eukaryota; kingdom Metazoa; phylum Arthropoda; class Insecta; order Diptera; family Tachinidae; genus Lypha; species Lypha dubia. Next base: position 58,817,654 of record OX371264.1, read on the forward strand.
ATCTAAAAAATATTAAATATAAGTTTAGCCAATGCTAAACAAAATTCTTAATTTCAACGGTTAATTTATGTTGTTTTACATCTCTCGTGTACGGCTGAGAAAAAGAGTATTCCTCCTTTTCAACCGGGTGTGGCCTCTATAATTTAAAATATTACGTGCAAGTACATTTGGGTGCACCTCAAGTTTTTTTATATATTTTTTAGCGTTTTTTGAAAACACTGTCTTCACCAACGGAGCATCTAGATCTTTATGAATTCCATGATTTCTGACATACCAGGGGGCTGCTGTTATTGTACGTAGAATTTTATTCTGTCGCCTTTGAATTTTTTCGACATTTGATGCTGAGGCAGTGCCCCATAACTGGATTCCATAGCACCATATTGGTTTCATTTGGGTTAACTTTGCGTCTATATGCGATTTCCATGTTAAACGACGATCAAGATGAATGCCTAGATATTTGACAACAGTGTGTTGCAGTATGGTCTCGGTGTTAATTTGTATAGGTGGGCATGTTTCCTTGCGCTACGTAAAAGTTACGTGTACACATTTCTGCTCGTTAACTTTATTAATACGCCATTGTTTGAGCCAATTTTGCAATTTGGATATATACCCTTGTAAATTGCGGGAAGCTTCTACAGGATTTTCGTGAACACTTAGAAAAGCTGTATCATCGGCAGATCTTGACGATGAAGTTTTTTTTTTATTTTATATGTTCACAATTTTTGTTCTTTATAACAAGAGCTACAACTTTGCCTCGGAGAGTAAATCAAAATTCCGAACGGTTTGCAACATATGAGCCTGAGAAATTGATCAGTTTTTTGTAAAAATTACACCAAAACCCCAAATCTTTGGGGACCCATAAAAAAAGTGCATGACTTGGGTCAAAACTGGGAGACACTGGTTTTTTTCTTTTTTTGGTCTTTTACCACGTAGTGTTATCCGTATATGGTTATATTTTTTCGTGTTGCACTGTGTTATCAGTTTGGTTATTGTGACTCAATCAAGTAGTACGGTGAGTGTCAATTTAACAAGTTCAATAATCTTTGGCAGAAATGTCTATTAATGTGCAATCATGTCAATTATGTCAATGTCATTAAGTTGGAAAAGGATTTTATGTCTTAAAAGTGTCTCCTATCGCAACCAAACTTTTCTTACTCATATCAAAAACTTAAATTATGGCCTTTCCTTTGAGCATGTTTCTTACTAATTACACAAAGTACATCTATTAGCGGTGGTTATTAAATGCGCTTTTTAATAGCCAGTACGGACATAATTACATATTCCATATTGTTAAGGGTATTCCTTACGTCTACCATTTTGCAGACTTTTTCTGTCAAATAAAGTCCTCAAATGTGGCTTTCAATTGGTTGTAGCAACAGTTATGACATGATACCATGTACCATGATGTTGAATTTCCAAACCTTCAAATGAAAGCTAAAAACAATTTTACTTCTGCCAAAGTTATCAGTGATTAAAAGGGACGTATAAGCGTCTAATTAAGTTCGTGGTTGCCCTTGGAAAAATCAGTCGAACATTTCGCAGCTCAAAATATTTTCTCTGTTTTTTCAGTTGTTTCAAGGTGTAAAATTTATACAAAAATTGTGTAACTCAACAATTTAAATTGAACGTTTAAAAGATAAATTTTCCTGTGTACGGTGTAGTTGTTTCCTCTAATAACAAGAAAGCAAAAACTGTTCCTTATTCATATAATGCGCAGTGTTATAGTAACATTTATGCATAGTCATAATAGCATTATATTTTGTTTGTACACAACATAAAATAAAAAAACTATCCATGCATACATGTTGGCATTTCACAAAGAAAAATTATTGAAGGTTGCTTGCTTATGCAACATACTCGTAAATATATGACAAACTTATTACTGATAAAGTTTCTACTCGTATGATGATGCACTTTGCAGTAAAAAAAAAAGAACTGCGGAAAATACCTGTTGCGAACCACACAGGTACGCATTAATTTTCTTGGAATAAAAAATAAACACATTCACATGTTTTGCATCGTAGTTGTTTTTATTCTTGACTGCACCAACTCAATGATTTTAGGGAAGTTTTATTCCTTCTTCTGTTTTGCATGCAGCAGAAACGTTTTCTTAAAGGTCTCCTCATTATAGTCAAGAGTGTATTTGCCAACCAGGTATCATTATGGACTTGTTGTTTTGCATACAAACGCATTAATAATAATTTGGAAATACAGTCATGTTGGGTAAATAATAGTTTTTTTTTTTCATTTTAAATTTAATTTGTCGTCTGCCATTATGAGTGGTCATTTGCTATAAGAATTGCTGTTCAGTTGGGGAGCTTATGGCCGCATACATTTATTTAAAGTGTATTTTTTGTAGCTTTTACTCAAGGCAGAAAAATAAATAAAAGTTTATTTATTTAGTTCATGACTTTGGGGAAGTTTTATTTTTAAAACCAGCTGTTAGTATTCAAAATAAGTTGTTTGAAACTAATAATTTTTTGAATTTAAATCAATAATTTATTGAATTTTAGTGCAGATTAAAAATGGGTACATGTTATGCTTATAACTATATTATGGTTGCACTATTAAGTATATTATTGTTGCTTTCTGTTATGAGTGTGTCTTTTGGTCCAATACTTAATATGAAACATTTTTTAAATGTCTTATCTTATATATCGTTGTATTAATGCGATATTTTATCCGGTTTGTTTTAAAAAATTTAGTGACAAATGTTAAAAAATTGCTTTAGCAATAATTTTCAATTATTAAAAAAATTTAAAGAAGAAATTGAAATACATAATTTGATGTTTTCAAAGTGCAAATGTTTTGTAACTCGATTACTTCGAAGTAAAGATAAAACATGGTTGTCATAACCATAGTCTTAGAGCAACATATTATGGTTTATTAAAGCTGGATGAGAATAAATCTATTCTAAATACAAAGAGTTTGTCGACGTTACCATAATATGAGTTAAAATAATCATATTATATTTGTACATGACAATAACATCATCTCTCTTATGTATGTTGTTTTTTTCGCTCAACTTTTATTTAAACAATTTCAAAACCTTTTTTTTTTTTGTTTTAACAGACAGTCTTGGCAGTTTTGTAGCCATAGCTTGATTGTAAATAAACTGTCTTAAAATAAGAGGTTTTCCAATAGGAATGATATGACTTTGAAGTGACGTTTCGGCCATTTGTATTATGTCATGATCTGCCATTTGTTTTTCATTGTATTCAGTAGTGTTTACAATTTCATCATAGCGAGATATACGCAAGAACAACATTTACCAATTCTTCAGTTTTATTATCAAAATAATCGTTCTCCAATTGCAACTTTTCGTGTGCTTTTGCCATTTTTTGACCGTAATTGTCCAAGTGTGCTCGCTATTCGTCGAATTGTTGAAAATTTTGAGCTTACATTTTCTTTACATAATTTTCAAGTGCCAATAAGACAAAGAACCACTCAAAGTAATGCAAATATTGCTGCCGTTCAGGCAAGTGTTTGCTGAAGACCGCAATTTGTCGGTTAGGACTGTCTCAAACCACAACCTGGCGGTTTAGAGCGATGATAACCAACTTTTTATGGCCGAAATTGGAAGAAGTTGATCTTGACAACATTTGGTTCCAACAAGACGGGGCTACGTGCCACAAAGCAAATGCAACAATTGAATTATTGCGAGAAAATTTTGGAGATTCGAGTATTTCAAGAAATTGTGATATCGAGTGGCCTCCAAGAAGTTGTGATTTAACACCGTTAGACAAATTCTTGTGGGGTTTTTTGAAGTCATTGGTCTTTCGAAATAAACCAGACTCTCTTCAAGCTCTACAAGTCAATATTGAACGTGCCATTCATAATTTAGTGGAAAAAGTGAGACGTTCTCAACAATTGGGACTGTCTCAAACCACAACCTGGCGGTAAAGATCGATGATAACCAAGAAGTTGATCTTGACAACATTTGGATCCAACAAGACGGGGCTACGTGCCACACAGCATATGCAACAATTGAATTGTTGTGAGAAAAGTTTGGAGATTCGATTATTTCCAGAAATTGTGATATTGAATGGCCTCCAAGAAATTTTGATTAAACACCATTAGACAAATTTCTTGTGGGGTTATTTGAAGTCGAAATAAACCAGACTCTCTTCAAGCTTTACAAGACAATATTGCACGTTCCATTCATGACATACGAGTTGATTTAGTGGAAAAAGTGCTCGAAAATTGGATTCATCGAATTTGTTCCTGCAGGAGAAGTCGCGGAAGCCATTTTAATGACGTTTTATTTAGAACTTAATTGTATCGATTGTACTTCACATTAAATAAAAAACTTTTGAATTTCCTTAAAAATAAGTTTGTTTTTTTTAAAGAAATCATATCACTCTTATTGGAAAACCCTTTACTATCGTTCTTGTTATATTTTATTGTAGTAGAATCATACATTTGGAATTATATCCAGTCACAATTTTTTCAATTTTTATGAAGGCAAATAGTATTTTAATCTATATGCGAGTGTGTATAAAAATTTACTGCTTGTTCGCCGATATCGAAGAAGTTCTTTCTTTCGAATAATTAAATTTAAAACAAATTCAAAAATTTTGTTTTTGTTTCAAATGAAATTGCTCGAAAGAAAGAACTTCTTCAATATCGGCGAGCAGGCACTTATATTTATTTATATTTTAGTTTATATTTATGTTCGTTTGGCTGTTTGTCTGGTGTATGTTCCTTATAGGAAGCCAAACGGTAGAACCGATCGTCTTGAAATTTCGGAACCATATTACTGAAAGTAAAATAGGGTATTTTTTTTTTTAATTCGAGGGGGAGGGCACCCCCTTACAAATAAAATATTAATATTCAAATATATCTGTGCATCTAAAGCACAGAATTATTTTAAAATTAGTTGTGTGTTATTTTAAGGACAAAAGTAATTTTCTTGGTGCAACTTAAGCACAGAATGTCTTTATATTAAGTGTTTTGTTTTATTAATTTGTAATGAAAGTTCACAAAAAGGATAGATGAATCAATTGTTTATACTTATTATAAGTGCTGCTTTTTTCACAACAAGTTTGGGCAGCGAAGCGAACCTGAGTTTAATTATTATAAAGTTATTAAACAAGAATAGTTTCTTTCCTACAACCATGTATTTTCAATGTGTTCGTAAGAGCGCTCTAAATCTATTTAAAAAACATCAATTCTATTTGAAAAAGTTCTGAATTCTGGGAAAATTATTTATATATGCTTAACAAACATCCTTTAAAAAATATGACAGCAGTCTACAGAGGATTTAGTTTAAGTAGCCACCAATATTATGCAGGCATATATATACACATGCTTAGCTCACAAGAAGTTGAACTTTTTTATGTGCTTAACTTAATTTCACAAGTCTAAAAAATATATAATAATATTGCTTAAAGAGCACTTCTTTTCTTAGACACATATAAATATGTACAGAAATACATATGTACATATGTACATACTACTTAACAAATTAGTAGGCCATCTTTCTTTCTTGAAATTTAAAACAAAATGTTTAAGAAATCTTCTGTTTTTTTTAGAACAACGTACTTCTCCAATAAACTCATTAAAATGCACTTAAAATACACTTTTTTACTACTTATTCTTTCATGTACGTGTACATACACACATACATACATATGTATATCACACATATTATTTAAGTGTGATATAATGATTTTTTTTTTCTCTCTTCATTTTTATTCCTTTTCAACACACACAAACAACAAAGTACTTATACGAGTACTCGTAATACGAGTACAACAGAAATTTATTTAAATTTAAAATAAAAGAAACGTTTTAAGAATTTCAAGTAAAATGTCAAATTGTCAACGAGTTATGTTGACATATTTGCCGTACGTACAATTTTCCTCATACTTAAAGCCCACAAAGAATTTTTTTTCTTCTGAATGTATCCACTAGGTAACACTTGAATGTAGACTTTGAGAATAGTTTTAAGTACTTTAACGCTTTGAGCAGGCGGCACATAAAACATGGTGTATCATCATTTGCAGCTGAAAAAGAAGCAGCAGCTAAAGCATCTATAATAGAAAACATACTTGAAGGGGAAAAAATATTAAAAGAAACACTTCAAATGTTGATTAGAAAAAGATTTATGTACGCATGCGTAAGGAAATACATGTAATTTATTTTTAACTTTGATTACAAAAATATTATTTAAAAGAATTTAAACATTTTTTTTTTCATTTATTTCAAGGTCCACTTGAATTCTTAAAGTTGTTATTTTTACAAAGAAATTCGTTAAAGACATTATTCGAATAATTAAAGTTTTAATTATTGCAAAAGAATTTTGAGGCTAATTTCCGAATTAGCAACTTTTCATGTTTTTTTTTTTATGATTTTTTGTGTTCAGTATTAGACTCGACTATTTATAGACTGTTTTTACGTCTTTTTCAAGAGGTTCGCCAAAGAAAATTTAAATATTCACTTACATCCCATTGAAGAATTTGTGTTGATAACGGCGGCAAGGAGGTTGCTCAGGATTTACAGGTCAAACATCACTCTTGAAAAAGATTAGTTTTAGCAGACGGGAGACCATATCCCCTGGGCTTACGGACTCCAAGGTTGTTGAGACAAATTTTATTAGAACACCTTCACTAGTCATTCCGGATAATGATCTTTGGGTCAAATCTGATAGACTGTACGAGGGCTGCGCGGTCTTTACAGATGGATTGAAAATTGAAATAGGCACGGGTGCTGGCGTTTAGGAACAGACATTCGTAAGTCTTTTAAGCTACCGAATGAATGTAGGCTGAGATCCTAGCGATTCTCAGGGCCACGGAATTAGTGACAGAACACATAACTGAAGGGTTTGAGATAACATTTGACGTTGACAGTCAGGTGGCGCTGAAAGCTTTGAAGGGGCATAGTGCCAAATCGAAGATGGTCAGCAAGTGTAGGCGATATCTCAACTTGCTTATGAACAAATTTAGCGTTAGGATATGTTGGGTACCAGGACATTGCAATGTTGAGGGAAACGAAATCGCTGATGAGCTGGCAAGAATAGGGTCAGCATTAGATGTGGCAGTTAGTGACAGGTCGGTCAAACCTCCAATCGGTTACTACTACAGGGAACTCAGTAATTGGATAATTAGCAGAACCAATTATTCCTGGAGGAATAGAGAAGATTGTAGAGTCTCGAGGTCCATATGGAGAGAACTAGACTCAGGTAAAACTGATCTACTGCTGGGTATGAATAGAAAGGTTTTGAGAGTCTTAGTAGGCGCCTCGACTGGCCATTGCTCGGTTAGAGCGAGGACCAGCAAAATGGCACTCTGGATTTCTGTAGGAAGTGTGCGGATGAAGAGGATCCATAAACTATAGAGGATATCATCTGTCATTGCCCAAGGCTGCAACGCCATAGGCAAAGATGGCTGAGCAGCCGTTTCCATGAGGGCATTAGTGATATCGGGAAGTGCAAAATTGACGATATCATGGGCTTAATCATGGGAATTAAATGACTGGATGATGCATGATAAGGGCTCTTTGTTTCTCCTTGGACAGTTAGGAGACTAATTATTCAATTAATTAAAAAGGAAGGGAATCACAATGGATCCAATTGGGTCTCCGACTGGATGTGTTTTTCACACTTCCCTGCCTAGCCTAACCTAACCTATTAATATTTTCCTGTATGACATTACTTTAACTCTTTTGAGTAAAATGTATGGATATAACATATCGCCAGGTTGCATTTTGTGTAACTTTACCACATGAGATTAAAATATAAATTAATTCATTATTTAGAAAAACAATTAGCTGTTGCCTTGTGCTTTCCGCATGATCACATGTATTAAAAACAAAACAAAAAAAATAGGGAAATTATTCAGAGTTGTGCATTTTATTTGAAACTGTTTGCAAAGTCGAAAGAAAAAGATCGCATTACATGAAGCAACTGGCCTTGAGTTACACATCTCTTCACATTCTGCTATTCTTTGTATAATAGTTTTGTTATACGCTTAACTTTAAACTGTTAATTTTCAGGCAGACTATTATTATTCTTTATTCATATTCTTGAAATTATATACACACCATAAACACACGTAGAAATACATGTGACGCTTTTTAACATAACACTTTAAGATAAAAAGGAATTTTTGTCTAAAAGTGTTAAATTATAATGAAGATCATCAGAAAAAAAAGCAAACAAAAAACTAAATAAAACTGAAACACTTGTTCTACAGTACAACCACACTTGAGTGAACAAATTATTCTCTTTGGTGAATATAAACACATACGAGAACATGTTTTCTTGCAACCAATTTTGTGAATATTTCACACATCCATGCTAACAAAAAGACTTTGAAAACAGGAAAGCAACCATCCAATATTGTGTGTTGACAATATTCTTATGTTTTGAGTATCTATTTCTTTATCTTTTTTGTCGATTTAATATATTTTTTTCCTTTGTGTGGGCACTAAAACTCATGGTATGTTTTTGTACATGGTCCAAGTAGTTTTAGGTTTTAGTTTTTTTTTTTTTTTTTTTTTTTTCTTTGCAAGCAATTTCCTTCTTTAGACATTTGAGGTGTGAAGATTCAATTTCCAAGCAAATTGTTAAAATTGTTATTGTAGCGACATATTGTTCCTTTTTTTGTTAGAATGCAAATTATACAAACAGTGTGAATTGTGGCTTGGCGTATGAGTTTTTAATAGTTTTTATGGGTATTTCCATATTTTGTTGGATATTTTCATGTCTGGTTCTAAGAACTTTTTTTAAATACAATTTTTGCTATGAATTGAATAGAAATAACATTTATTAGATTTTGTGTATATTAATAATTCATAAAGTAATTCCTGACTTGGATGAGTTAGGCTCAGTTATTCAGAGACAAAACTACAAATTATTGTATGGCTGATGTTCATCTGTGTCTTAACTGTGCCAATAATTATGAGAAATTGCCGACCACTTTTCGAAACCGTGTATTAACTCGCAAATCGCAGCATTATTTTCTTATTTTCAGAAGTAGAAAGTTACACCGACAATTTTAGAGAGATACCTTGAAGTGTCTTTTTTCCTAGCTGTCGTTTACGGCCAGAGGTATTAGCCCCTCCAAATTTCTACAATCGATTCCAGCAAACAAACAAAATTTAAATGGCCCTTAAATGCTTCTAATGCAGTGATAAATATTTCCGTTAGGATAACTTGTTGCACAAATGGGGGAGTTAATCGTAAACGAATATTTCAGGGGGACTACTTGACACCGATTTCCCAACAAATGTAATGAAGTCCAACTGAAAGCAAGCCAAAACAAACAAAACTTTTGAAAATCGGTTAAAAAATTCTTGTACACTGCTCGTACACACATTAAAAAAATGTAAAAATTGATAAAATCCTTCTTTCTTTCTGAAGTCGGTTAAAATATAAAATTGTAGTGACTTTATTATCCCTGACGTATTGTGAATACAATGGTATTACACCATTTAAATCCTTACAAGTGATTAATGACCCCTTAGTTTTTCCCTTTCCAATGATATCAAACGCTGCTTGGGAATCGTAAATATATGGAAGATAAGCCTTTTGTTGGTCTCGTACCAAAAACTATGTGGTGTCCCACAAGAAGTGTTGTTTTGTGTCTGTCTGTCTGTGACAATTTGGCTACCAAACGACTAGTTCGATTTTAATTTAGCTTTCAGTTCTGCCTGAAAGATGCTTTTAGTCAGGGAGCTTTTATGTGTCAGTGCTTCAGAATATTTCTGCCAGCTGCTTGCAACTTACAGCTACTTTCTAAATTAAATGCAGAAGAAGTGAGTTAATTTTTTTACTGTTTGTTACTTAACTGACGCTGTAGTATAGTTTAGTGCTTGTACGTTTGATGATATACCGGGTTAATAAATAAAACACCAAGCGGAGTACATTTTTAATGGAACGACCCATATGCATATACAACTCTGACGATGTGCATACGTGTTTTTTTATAAAATTGAAAAGGCTATTAGTGTTGGTATTATTTAAATCTTAACTTACAAAGAGTAATATTTAATTTCCCTTTGTGCCGTTACAAAGTTGTTAACAACAACGGCAACTAATATTGGGTTAGACAGATCAGCATTAATGCACCAGACATACACACATACATACATACAGACATGCATACATCGACAACGTTTGTTTAAGTTTATGTTTAACTTTACGCGCGCATTCCTTCATAATTTCTATGACTATTTTTTCCATCTGTTCCATACTACAGACACACTCCAAAGCACACACTGCAATGCTGGCTGCATGCAGTTGGTTGATCTTATGAAATAAACCAACAAATAGCATAACTACGACTTTATGGTATAACACAAGAGTAGAAAACATAAACGCGGAACATGTAAAATTGGAGTTGTGTTACATTTGTTAATGGTCTTGTTGCCGTTGTTCATTCATTCTGTGTGGCACGAATGTACTCGTACACAACAAACCAAACAGCCATTTATTAATTGGTCAACACACCAACTCTATTCAAAGTAGAGTGCGAAACTGTTCACAGTATGTGAGTGTCTGTGACAGTGTATTGGTGTAATAACAATATTGGCAGTTGTATTGTCTATTATCAAGATGTTGAAAAACATATTTTTCATAAAAAAATTTTTCTTTAATTTGCTATTGCTTTTTTTTTTTGGCGTTTTCTTTTTTAATTAACAATAAAACTGTATTTGTAATCAAACATTTAAAAAGTTTTAATTTGTCTAAAAACTCTGACAACAAACAGAGTGTGCAACAGAATCGTTCAAAAAAAGAAATAAATAAAAACCAGGCTTTTAGGAATAACCGCAAAAGTTTATTTTCGTTGATTTTGAGTTAATGTTTCCAAATTGGTTATAATTTATGGTGTAAAATTCGTTCATAAATTATTATTATTTTCATTTTTAAACCAATAATCACTTATTGCATACTGCTACTTCGGATTTGGGGTACGGAATTGAAAATTTCAGGTATGTGACGGAAATCAATTAGATTGGAAATAAAATCGAAGGATTAAAAAAGAATTAAATACTTTTAGGTGTGATGGAAATCGTATCTTATTCGTTAGTAATTTTTTGAGAAAAATTTACTTATTACTTTCGATTACAAATTTAATAAATATTTGATGCAAAACTATTAGTTTTTTCAAGTTTATAAAAATTACGTGTATGTTAGTGATCGATAAACTTAAAAACTACTGCACCGGTTTTGACCAAAATTTATATTTATACTCTGTGGGTCGCCAGCAGTGCTTCTATGTAGTTTAGTGTTCGTCCAACAGTTGGCGCAAAATTTCCTTTTTTGTGTTAGTGCGCGATAACTTAAGACCTACATCACCGATTTCGACTAAAATTTATATGTATCTACTGTTCGTGAGGAGTCTTTCTGTGTAGATTGGGGATTGACCGACAGATGGCGCAATTTTTCATCGCACAAAAACACATTCGCAGTTCTAAAAAATCAAAACTTTTTTGGCTGTGTAATAATAGTGATTTTAAGATAAACGCGACTTTACCGGACAACCACGGAAATATGAACTAATGTAGCAATTATATAATTTCCACACAAGGGAACTATTTGGTAATTCTTGCAAGACAGATTAAAAATCACAAATTATTGCTGGTAGTGGTTGAGCTGATTTTTCTGCAAAGAAAACTATTATAGATAATTATTGCGCTGCAGAATCAGACATTCCAATTTTTTTTACTTTTAAGTTTTTGTTTAAGATGAAAAATTATATTTTTAAAAAAATTTGTGTAGATATAAAATATTTGTTGAATAAGAAAAACATACCCTTGAAAGTATCACAAATCGCGAAGTTGGAGTCCTTGGACAACATAGAGTTACAATAAAATGTTCGATCCAAAACTTTTCTGTTCAGTTTTACAGGCTCAAATGTTCCTTGGTACTCGGTTTTTTTTTCTAGCACTTACAAATTTTTTAACCGCAACTGAAGAAGAGTATATTTTTGATTTGTAACCGTAAATCAACAACAAAAGTAACCAAATCGTGTCTGTCATGAGTTTTCATCCGTGTGAAAGTGATTCTTTTCCGAATATTTTGGTGTCCTGACATTCACTTCCGAACAAATTTTTCGTTTTACTTTCGACTGCACTAAGCTGTGTGAAAGCAAATAGAATCTCATTTATTACACAATAAAACTAATTTAAGTTGTTAATCATTAACAACAAAAATTGCATCATTGGCCAAATAATTCCTACAACACAAAACTAATTTAATTTGAAAAAAATCTTTTTTGAACTTAAGTTTGATATCTTATCAACCTGATTCGGAAATAAAAACCAATATATATTTGATAATAACTCGTGGAAAAGGAGATTTTAAAAAATTCCCACATTAGCCACCAATCAAGCAAAAATATTCGGAAGTATGCCGGACAACAAATATTCTATTTTGTGATTTGGAAATTTTCTTTCTAAGTGAAAACGTTCGGAACTCATGACAGACACGAATAATATGTTTTTTTCTTCTATTATTTAAAAACTTCTAAGAATTTAGAAAAATAGATGGACAATTGTTAATTTTATTTGGGATATCAAAATAAAGATCATAACGTTGCACGTATCATAGGATAAGAAAACCATTGCCGCCACATTTTTAAAAAAATTTTATTAAAATTTTATGAAACCGATTTTCTATGGAAATTCACTTTATATTTTTATTAATATGGTGTTTAGTATTTTTTTACAATTTGAAGCATATATAAGGTTTTCCAATATGGTTGATATGATTTTGAAGTGAAGTTTCGGACATTTGTAATATGTCATGATCTGTCATTTGTTTTTCATTGTATTCAGTAGTGTTTACAATTTCGTCATGGAGAGATATACGCAAGAACAACGTTTACAAATCATTCAGTTTTATTATCAAAATAATCGTTCTTTTTTAAGAAAATCGTCTTCTCCGATGAGGCTCACTTTCATCTGAGTGGTGGGGTAAATAAACAAAACTGTCGATTCTATTGCGAAGAAAATCCTCAAATTATTCATGAAAAACTATTACATTCACCTAAATTGACAGTCTGGTGTGGTTTTTGGTCTGGTGGAATCATCGGTCTGTACTTCTTCCGAAATAAAGGTGGTAACACCGTTACTGTCAATGGAGAACGGTATAGATCGATGATAACCAACTTTGTATGGCCGAAATTGGAAGAAGTTGATATTGACAAAAATTGGCTCCAACAAGACGCGGCTACGTGCCACACAGCAAATGGAACAATTGAATTATATCGAGGAAAGTTTGGAGATTCGATTATTTCAAGAAATATTGATATTTAATGGCCTCCAAGAAGTTGTGATTTAACACCATTAGACTATTTTCTGTGGGGTTATTTGAGGACATTGGCCTTTCGATATAAACAAGACTCTCTTCAAGCTTTACAAGTCAATATTGAACGTGCCATTCATGACATACGACTTGCTTTAGAGGAAAAAGTGCTCGAAAATTGGGTTCATCGAATTCGTTCCTGCAGAAGAAGTTGTGGATGCCATTTGAATGACGTGAATTTCCTTAACAATAAGTTTGTTTTTTTAAAGAAATCATATCACTCTTTTTGGAAAACCTTTTATGTATGTAGTGTGTATAAATATGCATCATGCAACACTAATACCAGCATATAAAGACATGCGAATATTTTTTGATGGTTTAAACAGAATTGTAAAACTTTACTATTCCCATCATCAATACTGCAGCAAAATAAAAAAATAAAATTAAAATCTAACATCAGACAATAAAATAAAGAATGTTGATTGCGTAGACGAACAACATTTGACTCATGCCACGAGAGAGCAACAGCAATAAGTACGAGTTATCAAGTTGGTATAATAAAATTAACTTTTGTTTTTGCTATTTTTTGCTATGGTCCTTTTGCACTTTTTGCCAATTCGCACAAACACCAACAAAGATACATACATACATACATATACATCTGTGCATACCTCTGTTTACATGATTTTTTTTATTGTTTTATTGTCAATTGAAAAATCATTTATGACAATCATTTTGCTGTGTTCAAATATGCTCTTTATTAAAAATGCCCCCACACTGGGACCTCAATGAATTTAAAAAAGGATCTTCTAACTCGAATGTAAAACAATAAAATGTTCACTGTAAAATAACTACAATGTACGAGTACTTGTACATCGTTATAAATACTAAACACGTGTGGAAGAGTGCATTTGTTTACACAAAAAAAAAAAAGTACAACAGTCAGTAATAAAAGTCAATGTTCGTTTACAATACTTTTTCATAGAATATAGTTACAGATTTCTTAAAGAAAATCTAATTTTTGCATTTTCTTTATGATTGAATACGAATTGAATGCAAATAATTTTAAAGAAATTTTAATAAATTTTTGCTTTGCAAAGTATGTAAATTTATTTCTACCACTGTATCAGAATTCAAAACAAATATGTTGGAATGTTGCAACGAACTTCTTTTTTTTACTTATGCTCTTTAGTTCCTTTTCGCCAGTAGGTAACTTTTTTTTAGCTATAAGTTCAACCTGACGGTCGTGCCGAGCCCATGGTATCGCCAGTAAAATTAAAAATCAACTTACACTACTATCAGTCTTGGAGTTATGAGTTTTGTTCGATAAGTTTGCTTCATGTTGAGAAAATACTCGGGGTTGAATTGAACACTCAAAGCCGTAATCATAATCAGTTACTGTTGCTTTAATATACGGAAACCCGATTTAAATGTGTACTTGTAATGTACCAATCGTTTATTAATATGGTTTCTTAACTTTCAAATCTGATAACCTTTTATGCTATTTGTGTAAAATAAGATTACGAACCTTAACCGATATAAATACGTTGCAATAGAAATCGAATTAATTATAAATAATTATATTAAAATCTATTTTAAGTTGTTTAAAAAAATTCCAAAGTAGTGTATTTTTTATTCGTTTTCACCTAGTTTTTAAAAGTTTTAGCTGTTGCTTATTAACTTGTACTGAACTCAACAAAAAAAAAAAAAAAAAAAAAAACAACTAAACAAAAATTATTGTCTCAGTAGTAGAATGCCAAGACAGCATATTCTAAACCACCTGCCATTACAAATATTCTTCCCTTATCGTACAAAGTCAAAAGGACAACGTTGCAGTTGATGTCAGAATTGTGTTAAATATTTTGTAAATTAAAGACAGAATGAAATATACAAGTAGATTATAAGCATTCTTGAAGTTCTTTTCTGTAACAGTTAAAAGTTCAACACTTCTTTTGCCGTCATGTGTTTTCTAAATATGTATTATGTTACACAAACATAGAAATTAAAGAGATATCGTTCAATATTTTTACAATAACTTTTTTCTTAAAATATTGCTATTTAGTAAAATTTTGTAAATTTTTAAGGAAAAGATCATATGTATTGTGATTTTGCATTATTTGCAGATATTTTGGTTTCTTAAGTAAAAGGATGGAATTTATTAGAATTAAAAAGTAAATATATTTTTTTTTTCTACATGATCAGCTGGTATTTTGTAATAAAGTTTATGGCAAAATTATTGTCGTAATTTATCGATGATTCGAATATAATTTTAAATGCTGTTCTCTGGCATATCGGAAACAAATTTCCCTCTAATTTTATGTACTATTAAGGGCCTAATTTACAGTAATTAGTTAACTATAAGTAAACTAAAATGACAACTATTGTTTAACTAATTCTTCATATTCAGTGTATTGTTTAATTAACACTCTTAATATTAACGAAAACTGGTAACACGTGAAAATCTCAGTGCCCATAGGTAAATGGCCTACGGTATTTCAGGCGGAAATACAGGCAATCACCAAATGCGTTCATATTAATTTGAGCAGAGGCATTAAAGGCCCTTAAGTCCCTAGTTTCATGGGAATTCCGTTCTAAGCTTGTTTTAGAGTGCTTTGACTCACTACAGAAGCAATCGATACGGAACAGGGTTACCATTTACTGGATACCTGGCCATAGCGTTCATCCGGGTAACGACGTGGCGGATAAATTGCCCAAGAGGCCCTCTGCCGCTCCTCTTATAGGCCCAGAACCCTTTTGTGGTGTAAATTGGTTGACTGTAACAACTCTAATCAGAGAGAACGAAATGACGACCGCTAAGGAAATTTGGGTGGCTTCTCCCGGTCTAAGGCAGCCCAAATCATTGTTACAGCCATTCTCATACAATGGCATCCTGAATTACAACAGAAACGACTTACGGCTAGTTACTGGTTTCCTCTCCGGTCATTATGGACTGAACTACCATCTTTGCAAAACTAACCCAGTTCGCTCAGCCTTGTGCTGTTTATGCATGGAAGAGGATGAGACAACGGCACACATTCTCTGTGAATGTATAGTCTTATGTAATAATAGAAGACGTGTTTTTCTTTTCAGAGAAAAGTTAGGAGATTCGATTATTTCAAGAAATTGTGATAATGAATGGCCTCCAAGAAGTTGTGATTTAACACCATTAGACAGACTATTTCTTGCGGGGTTATTTGAAGTCATTGGTCTTTCGAAATAAACCAAATCCTCTTCAAGCTTTACAAGTCAATATTGAACGAGCCATTCATGACATACGACTTGATTTAGTGGAAAAAGTGCTCGAAAAATTGGTTCATCAAATTCGATCCTGCAAAAGAAGTCGTGGAGGCAATTTGAATGATATTATTTAGAACTTAATTGTATCGATTGTACTTCACATTAAATAAAAAACTTTTGAATTTCCTTAACAATAAGTGTGTTTTTTTTAAGAAATCAAATCAATCGATTTTTATTTTCTACACTCTAGTTTTTAAATTCAATAAGTACCAAATTGTGTAAATGAGTCTGCTCCATTATAATTCAATCAATGTAAATAAGTAGAAAGTTTGCATTTTTCATATACTGCATCCTTCGGCGTCTCCAAATTACTGGTAACAATCTCCCTTTATGTATAGAAATGTCATATTTTGATGAATTTATAACACATTTTGTAAAATCTTGTCTGATATGCATTAAATTACATACAAACACAAGAGACATACATACATACATACATGATTGTACAAAATAATTCAACTAAAAGTAATAAAATATTTTCAAATCACGAGAAGTACTCTCGTATGTAACAATAATTTATTCGTGTAAAAAGCAGCAATAAAATGAACAACAAATTGACAAAAGAGACAAATAATGCAAATAAAAATTTAAATTCAAATATTTTCTCCATACAAGAAATGAAAAAATACATTCAAAAATAATTCAAAGACACACTTGGATAAAGTCAAATTGTCTGACACAATTAAACACAAAACAACCCACAAACTGAACCAAAGAACGTATGCAACTGTGAAATGCAACACCTCCTACAATCTCCATGGATTTAAGTTTCATTTATTTCTATTTTTTTTTTTAATTTCCCACTAAAACATTTGCAGCTTGTATAGAGTGTCTTTTAAATGCAAACTTCTCAAAGACTTTTACAAAAAGCACTGTTTTATTGTTGTTGTTGTTGTTGTTTGGTCCGCCTGGTTACGGTCATTAAAAGTATTTTAAAGGCAAGTTCAATGAATTTGACAGAATTGCAATACCGCATGCCGCCTTTTGCATAAAATAAAATTTTAGTTTGAAATAAAAAATGATCTCAGTGACATTATAGCCACCACAAACTGTGTAAAATTCACAACAGTTTTTCCCATTAGAATAGTTTTAAATGGTTTTCTTTGAAATTTGTGCTTTAATTCCTTATTTTCATTTTCTGCCCATTTGAATCCCGCTGTGAAACGTTTTTCTTATTTTCAGCAATGGGTACCACAATATTTACATGGACTTTAGCGTACATTTTTTTGTTTTCTCGTACACGTGGTCTGGGTTCTCGTTCTTGGTTTGTGTAAAAAGTTATTTCGAGAAAATGCAAAGTTGCAAAATCAAATCCAAATTAATTTTAATTTTTTATAAAATCAATATGGAAAATAAATTTTAAAGTTATTGCCACAATGTGGCAGTATGTTTAACAGAACCTGATGATATTTAACACTTTGCCCAATGCAACCAACTAAAGGCATTTGCGTGCTCGTTGTGATGACTTAGTAGCCCCATCTCAAAGATAAATCTGTTAGAATTGCTGTGCCAGTTATAATGTAATTTAGGAAAAATATATTCACTAAAAGAATAAAATTCTTAAGTCGGGCATACAGAAAACATTCTTAAAGCGAAGTCTATATTTGAAATCCCTGGATGAAAAAACTATCTTTATTTTTTAAGCCGTCGTCGTTGAGCGTCAATTAAGTATTTTGAGCGACATTTCCCTGACAATTTTTTATTCTGCATTTTTGGACAATTATTAAAAAAAAAAAGAAGTGCCGTTCAAAATAAAGATTTGTGTTTTTTATAACTTTTTTCTACATTCCTAGTATTTTTTTTTTAATTTATTGTTCCTTTCGATTTAAAGAAAAGCCAAGAAGAGTTCTGAAAAATTGCATAGAATTAACAACCTTATTGTAGTCTGGGTATCTCGAATATTATCTTTGCTTATATTTTTTCAAAAACGTGTCTAACAGTTTGGCATTTATTTGAGAAAATCATTACAGACGAACCAAAAAAATAGCTTTTTAGCCTGAGCAGTGACCAGCTAGAAACGACATATTTTCTCAACAAAACAATTATTAGAGGAGATAGTCACTTTCTACACTGAAGAGACTTTTTGACATACCTGCTGGAGCAAATCTTCCAGAATTGTCAGAAATCGGCTTGGCAGTCATCGTAATTCGGAGCACACAATTTTCGACACAATCAAATGGGAAAAAGCTTCAACTTGGCTAAAAGCGTGAAATAATCGACGAAATTTTTTTAGACAGTATTTACTTTTTTTTTTTTTGTTTCACAGAATACATTTCCTTACGAGTATTTTATGTATTCAAAAATTAATCTGTGTTTGTATATTTGTCTGGGTGTTCTGTGTGTTTTTTTGTATGATCCTTATAGGATTCAAAACGGTATGACCGATCGTCTTCAAATTTCGGAACCGCATTACTGATGACCGGGAACTGCAAATGGGTTATTTTTCATTATTAGAAGGGGAATGGGTAACCCAAATAAATGAAATATTGATATTCACAAATGCGCTATGGGTTACTTCTAGAACAAAATACAACTTACAGCAAACAATCGATTTATTGTTAAATCAATTTGCTGATAAGTTTTTTTTTACACAACAGGTCCTGTTTGCTGCTTTCTTCGTTCTTGCGATTTAACGCCTTTAGATTATTTTTCAAAGGGATGATTTAAGTGCTTTTAAAGAATTGGAAACTAATGTTTATCTTTAGGACCAGCTCTCAGGGGGTAGCCCCTACAATTCATTGTGCCAGAACTAAGGGAGAAAAGGATAGAGTAGAGAGGTTAGATGGTGAAAATTTAGAAGGCTTAATTATTTTTACAACTCTGCTATAGCGCGTTTTGTTAATTTTTAGAGCAGTGTATCAGCGTCTCTGATGTCAATTAGACGCAATGACTTACTTCAGCTGTATGGTTAACTCCGCCGACATTTATGCTAACCGTCGAAGGATGGTGATGGTGATGGGGAGGGAGGGGGGCAATTTCTGTATTGTTTTTTTTTTTTTATTAGGACCAGCACTCAGGGATGTCTCCTACGTACGTAGTCATGCCTGAACTCAGGTAGAGGGATAGGGAAGAGAAGATAGATTTGGAAAATTTAGAAGACTTAACTCTTTCACAACTCTGCTTTGCGCGTTATGTTAATTTTTTTTTAAGGCAGTGTTGAGGAGCCTCCGGTGTTCAATAGACGCATTAACTGTGTTAAGCTGTATTTGCTGGCATTTTATTAATTGTTTTACTTCGGCGGTCTTTCTGCTAACCGACGAAGGAGGGCAATGTTGTGTACATTAGCTTGGATAGCATCCATCAATCGCTGTCCGACAACAATTAATACAATGTCTCACTAATGTACATTAGAGAAATTAATGATGTTGATTGACTTGCTCTCGCCAGGTTTTGAACCCAGACCCCAAGTCATTGCTTGCTTAGTAGTCAACGCGCTAACCACTTCAGCCAACACCACCCACAAACCATTACTAAACTATTAACCAATTCGTATTTCAAACAGAACAAACTTATTTTTGTTGTTAAATGACAGATGCCGCTTTGTCCGCCTCATTCACGAGAAGCGTTGGCAACATATTGACAGAAAAATGACGCTACGTCCGCGTCATTTACGACGTATTTCAAGTACAACAAAATTATTTATGTTGTTGAAGGACAGATGGTGCTGAATCATGATGAATCATCTTAAGAAAAATCCTTTCATTTCAGTCCAAGACTCAAGCCTCTAGCACTTCTAGTGTCCTCGGAAAATCGATTTCACGACCAGACAGACGGACATACATGACTCATTCTACTTCCCTATCTATAAGGATTCAGAATAAATTTATTATACACAGAAAAAAATAAAACTTGATTTCAATTAAAAAATTTGTGATATCAATTAAAAATTTAATTAAATTTGCACCAGTAAACAAATTAATAGTATCAATTAAATTTTTATACATTTATTAACTAAAATTATTTATTACAATTAAAAATTTAATTAAATAAATTAAATATTTAATCAAATTTTTTTTATATTTTTAATTAAAGGGCTAATTGAAAAAAAAAATAAATATTTTTTTCTGTGTATGGACCTGATATAAATATTGTGGAAATTACACACTTAGTGACAAACCTATAAATACCCTTAACATTTTTGGTGAAGGGTATAAAAAAAATTATTACAATTGTTTAAATTTCAATTTGCGGTTTAACAGCGAAAATTTACAATCTCTTTGGTGTCATGTAGAAAAGCCCCAAATTGCGTTTTTTTTTTTCGAAATTTACTTCTTTCACTGGCTTTAATACATTTCGCGCAAATTCACTGCAAATTCGTCACAACAATTCAATGTATAATAATAGTTACGATTCGATCATTACAGTTTCTTTAGTATTTTTACCTTTTCCTGTAAAGTAGCAATTAAGTGATATAGGGCTTTTCTACATGAGACCAACGATATGTTGTGCCAATTTCTCGCAATATATACTTTGTTTTTATATCAATTTTGGATGATGATACCACCAGCAGCTATTATCTACACAGACAGGAACAAACAAACCTAAAACTCGAATATATATGAAACTTAGAACAAATGAAAAAAAAAAAATAAATTCCATATTTAATTGCTTTGAAACCACAAACACCGCCTGCAATAATATTGACACATCAAATTGTTAAGCCAACTAGAAGAAAGAAAATCGTACACATGTATATGATTTGACGTATTTGTGTATGTATGTATGTATTCATATTAAAAAAAAAGAAAATTCTTACACCATGAACATGTTCCAGACAATAAACAATGGATGCACTCCCATATACGAGTATTGTTGTTAAAACTACATTAATTTTAACATTTCTATTTGATTTTGAACATTTTGATACAGATGCATATTTTTATCTATCAGCAACATTGTTTGCATTTAGATACGAACGACTGAGCATTCGCTTGTTAAATTGTATGAATGAATATTTATTTGTTTGTTTGTTTTTCGACCATAAAACGATGTTATTTTTAGCAAAATGCCCGCATTTATTATACTGACAATTTTATCAAAATACTGATATTTCTTATTTCTAAAATATGTGATATGAAATGTTGCTACATTTATATTATTTTGGAAAATGTGATACTTGAAGGAATGGAAACATTTTCTCAATAAAACAACTGATGTGTTAATCAAAACCCTTAAACACCTGGGGCGATTCTCTTGCTGTAAAAACGTGAAATGAAAACCTTTTCCACGCTTTCATTTTGCTTGTAATTCTCGTTCAGTGATAAAATTAAAAAAAACTAGAATCTTTTCATAATAAAAAAAAAAAAAAAACAAATGAAATGAAACAAATTTTATCACAGTTTCTCTGTAAGTCTGATTCACCTTCAATGTAACTGTGAAAAAAAATGTTAAAAACTTTTCATATGAAAAGTTTCTTGTCACTGGAAATTTATAAGGGAAACGAATAGAAAAAACCACAAGTGGCAAGCGATCAGAGCGAAAATGGCTTGAGTACCGTACATTTGCCAGACTTTCTAAGTCCGTCAGGGTGTTTGATTAAATATTCTTGCCATGTCGTTGGCTACCGCCAAACATTGCCATCGAAGATGAAAAACGTTTTCCTGTTCCTCTAGATCATTTAACCCTCTAACGTCTGCGATATTCGGTGTAATATAGATCCATCTTTCAGGTATACTCTCAAATATAAGTTTCATTTAATCTGCTTGTGAACTCTTTTAAATGTCTGCATTTCATTAATTTCTTTTTTTTTTTTGAATTAATGCAATTTTACTCTGTTCAGTCTTTAAAGTATTACTGGTTGATAAAACACGCCCGCAAAAAAATAACTGCTCATATACCACTTTTTTCCCATAATATATTTTTTTAGTTGTCTTTATCCCGTTTCTTCTACATGAATTATTTCGATAACGATGGCTTTTAGACCAAATAAACAAATATTGTTGCTAGAGATGGGCATCGTTCACGTGATATTCGTGAATCGTGCTCGTTCACGTGCAATTACGTGATAGTGAATAAATGTAAATTTAAAATTTAAAATGATTATTGTTTGTTTGATATTTTCGTATTTCGAATAATATTTTCGTAAATTTTGTCCGAAAAAACAGAGATAATTTTGTTTGTGAATGGTGATTTTTATAGAGTGTCACAACTTTGAGTTGGCATCACTGCTTTATTTGAGCACCCATTTAACAGCTGATAGTAGCTTTTTGTTTAGTTTGCTTTGAAATTTCATTATGAATCGACTTACAGCAGAGCACCGCTTGGAAATTGTTGAAATTTTTAATCAAAATAATTGTTCTATTCGTCAATCTCATCGTGCTCTTCTTTCATTTTATAATGTACATAATCGTCCTTCAGAGCAGCTAATTCGAAGAACACCAAAATCGTGTGATTTAACCCCATTAGATTATTTTTTTTTTGGTTATGTTAAGTCACTTGTCTACGTCGATAAACCACAAAAAATTGAGCACCTGGAAATCAAAGTTCCAAGAGTTATCGGCGAAATACGGCCGAAGATGCTGCGAAAATTTGTTAAAAATTGGTGTTCCAGATTGCCGACGAAAATCGGTACTTGTGCCGATAGTGGGATCTAAACTTAAGAATTTCCATATGAAAGTGACCACAAGAATATGGTTGTGCTTCAACGCGAATAAAAAAGTTTTATGTTATTGTGAACGTGGATGAGTGTAAGTAAATATTTCTCTCACCATCCCATCTCCAACTGTGGCGTTGGCAACAACATAAATGATAGAAAAGAATTTCTGCAAATTAAGGAGTATTAAATTTAAAAAAAAATTTTAATATATTCAAACTTAAAAAATTTAATTATTTATTTGGTTTGGTGATTGATACACAAAACTTGTTAATTTTATGCTTAAAACTGATTGTTGCTTCTTTGCAATAATCCGATCATTTCTATGAAGAAAAATTAATAGCTGCAAAAACAATTATTTTATTTTTTTTTTTAATTAATGTCGCCAATATCATAAGTTTTGAGAGTACTCCACAAGGTACGTTGCACTTTTTAGATATACGACTTCTGTTTGCTTGAGCTAAAATTAAATGTGATGGAAATCGTTTTCGATTTTTAACGTAAAATATTGTGGTTCTCACTTCAATATCTCTTTTATATCGATTTAACTTGAAAAAAAAAACTTTTTAAGTATTTATTATTGGTGTGCGATAAATTACGGTAAAACGTATTGAATGTAAATAATGTCGCGTCATTGCAATAATCTTCATGATTATCTTAAAAAGAATCAAATAAAACACATCATTCCTTGAAATGAAATAAAACATGATCATGCAAATAATGTGGAAAAAATTTAGTCTATCGCGAAAATATTTCAAGTTCGCCAAAAATATCGACACTAAAAGCGAATAAGACTTTCCAAAGTTGTAAAATTTGGGAAAAAATCGTGAGTTTAAGAATATTTACAAAAAACTTGCAAAACTTTTAATTTATACTTGAACGAAACGAAACGAAAGTTAAAAACTTCGAAAGCGATAATCCCCGAAAAATTACAAACAAATCTTAAAACTTAGTAAAAATCGCAAAAACCGTAAAAAATTTAAAACAAATTGTAAAAATAGCGGAAGTGGCGAAAATTTAAAAAAATTTTATTGGTGACAGTCGTAATAAAAACAATTTTTTTGAGCCTCTTGTTGAGCATTTGGAGATAAAATTACGTCTTCCATAATCAGTATAAATCTAACGAGTTTTCCCGACTTTATTACCTTCCTTCCTGTGTAACGTATACGTAACGTATATTTTATATCGCATACGAATTGCGAACAAGGGCTTATCTATACTCAAAACCAAAAAGCCAAATGCCATTAATAAAATAAGCACATAATAATTTTTTAAACATCACTTACTTCGTAGCACATACTTTAACTCACTGGAGATCAATTTATGTTAATCTGAATATAAAAAATAATCTATTCTTAATTAATTATATTTTTTTCTTGCATAAAAAAATAAAGGTGGAATTAAACCTTCTTGCGACCACCATTAAATCACTTCTGACATAAAATGTTCTTTCATAAATGTCTATTCATACATTAAAACAAAAATTTAAAAGACGTTTTAAAAACAAGTAATAAAAAAATCGATTAATGCCATAAATCTGAGTTTTTTTTTTTTCTTAATGTTAAAATTAAAAAACTAGTCTTCGTAGTTCGCGCTTTTAAAGTATCGTAATCAAATCAAAACTTTAAAAAGCAACTTTGTGTGCATTTTGCTAAAAATCAAATAAAATAAATTACTCACGTGTTGTTTTTAATTAAGTTTCAATTTGTCATGGTTCAACCATTAAAATTCCTACAAGATAAAACATTTTCATTTTCCTTTGAATTAATAGGCAATTTATCTAAGTCTTGTCGTTGTCGTTGTCGCATTGCTTTGACCTTGATTAATCTTTTAATAACTTTTTTTTGTTTGCTGTGGCTCTTAATGACCATTTTTGTTTTTCTTTGCATTTTTCTTTTGCAGGCCAATAAGTCGAACACCGCTAACACAGGTGTCGTATTTACAAAAAATACCAACGTTACCACGTCACTTTTCTCCAAGTGCAGGAGGAAATGCGGCGGCAAGTTCAAACACGCCACCACCACCTCTACCACCTTTGGGAAGTCTAAGACATCTTGGCAACAACAATGTCGCCTCACCGTCATCATCCACATCGTCAGCGGGGCCAATGCCAAGTAGCTCGTCGGCTGGTGCTTTGTTTAATCCCTCAACAGTTGCAGGTATGCCAACATCACCACTGCCAATGCAACGTCAATTGCTGCAACAACAGCAGCAACAACAACATCAGCATCATCAACAACAGACATCTCATTTACCACCATTACCACCACATCAACAACTGCAGCAGCAGCAACAACAACATCATCTTCATCATCATTCTCATCAGTATCTACCACCTCATCTTCAGCACCAGCAATTGCAGCAACAACATCAACATCAGCAGCAACAATTGTCTTCAAATACATTGCCACATCAGCCATCGCAGTATTCACCTGCGGCATCAGCATCATCATCAATCTCCAAATACTCTTCATCATCGTTAAAGCATCCACATCATGTTCATGGTCACAATCAACAACAACTACCACACCAGCTGTCGCCAGCAATATCATCACCATCGCCGCCATCTCTGATGCATCATCCATCTGGTGGTGGTGGCGTTGCTGGTATACATCCTCCTTTTTTGGTAGGTCAACATTTGGACATGCAAAGGCAATCCCACTCGGACGATGATAGCGGTTGTGCTCTAGAGGAATACACTTGGGTACCACCAGGACTAAGACCAGATCAGGTATGCCTTTATTTGTGCGTTGCCACATTTATGAATATTGACCCCAAAAGTTGTGTGTGTTCCACCAATGGAAATTGTTATGCACGTACTTTTAATATCAACATTTTTTTTACGTTTCTTTTTTTGTTCCCATACATGATCAGTCTCGTAACTAAATGTTTATTGTGGATGCGAGAGAGTGGCATGCATACATTTTTCCATGTCAGGTGTTTGATAATTTATTAAGATTTTTATTTAATTTATTAATCTTTTTATCTAGAATCTCACTCACTCTCTCTCTCTCTCTCTCTGGATTTATATTCATATTCCCATTCGTACGTACAATTACATTGAGTTACTAAACAGTGGGGCGGTTTGGGAATGTGTTAGAAATAAGTCTATCATTTTAAAATGATTGGTGTCGTAGAAAGGTCTCCTTTTTAGAGGTCTATTTTGGCTTATTTTTATAAATCATAATTTTACTCTAGAAAACCTCTTGCCCATGATCTGGGGGAAAATATTAATTTCTAGTAGGCTAAAGAAAAGTTTTAAAAGACGTTTTTTTAAACAAAAACATAATAAAAAATCGATTTTTGGGATAAATCAGAATTTTTTTTAAAATGTTAAAATTAAAAAAAACTAGTCTTCGTAGTTCGTGCCTTTAAAGTATTTATATCCAAAGTACTTTACTTCTGTCCCACTGTGCTTTTTTTTATTTATTTTTTAGTTAATGAACGATGATTGTATTTATTTATATCTGAATATGGCCAACTATGGAATATATCAATAAATCAAGTGTTGAAAAATATAAGAAAAATGTGACGATTTCTTGATAAAAATTAGTTCAGTAAAAGTTGTTAAGTGGAACATTTTTCCAACAAAAAACTAGTTCTTTTTTTTGCAGTTGAATGTCGTCCGCTCTATTAGAAGTAGATGGATTAAGAATTATTTAAATGCAATTGAGGACATTCTTATTGCACAATAATTATCAGTTCAATGTCAGCAAATGAGTGCAGCATCAAATCGTACGTAATTTTATTTAAACAGTTGTTTCTTTGAAAATATAAATAAATTGATTATAATCCATAATTAATCTACTTTAAACACAATTGGAAAATTTATGCGTTGTATTTAGGTTAGAATAGATTAGAACAGAGCATAATATTTTAAAGCATTATGTGCGGCGTATTTAGCAGCTGAACTTTTTTTCGAGAAAAATATAAAAAAACACTTCTCTCCATGGAATATCAGTAGAGTCGCAATTCCAAAATACTGATGATTTCTTGTAAATTAGATTTGAATGCTTCAGTAAATAAAATATTGAAACACATTACAGACATTCTCTTGCTTATCAAAGAATTTGTTTCGTAAAATGAACATCTTATTTTGTCTAAATACTTTTTTTTAATGAAACAGTGCTTTTGCAACAAAAATTTATTTAAAAATTCTATTAAAAGATGTTGTAAGCTTAAGTAAATTTAATTTAAATCTTTTAAAAAATTACTTGAAACAAAAATATGTACTTCAAATCCATAAAAATAGTTCACAAATTTAATAAAACAAAACGAACAACTTTTATCTAATTAAATGTTTACTGACTTCATAACATCACTTTAGAACGACTGAATCGTTTGTTTGGTTTGAAATTTTGGAAAAATGGTTTTTATGAAATAAAAAATGAAAAAAATTTGCGGGCGAAGGGTACCCCCATACAAAAAAAAAATAAAGTAGTTATCCCATATTTGGAGAGGTGTAACATTTAAAGTTCTCAAATAAAAAAAAATCCATAAGAAAGGAATGGACCCTCTGCTTAGAACTTCAACGTGATGTCACATTGAGGCAATACAAAATGCGAAAAATGAGAATTGTTTTCAAGTACGAGTATTGATCCTGTAACTGATCGATCTTTCCTAGAATCATTCGTCGCCTTGAATTTAATTTTAATTAATTTAATATGGTTCTTTCGCTGGTGAGCTGCAGTATTTTTTCAACTAAATCGCAAAACCAACTGCATAATAATTTTTATTTCAGGTTTATATGGTTCAGACTACAAATTGTCAGAATCACTTGGAATTGATTTTTTTATTCATTTTGCAAACGAGTGTGTATCGCCGCAACCCAAATAAATGGTTTTCCAATAAGAGTGATATGATTTCTTTAAAAAAAAACATACTTATTGTTAAGGAACTTCAAATGTTTTTTATTTAATGTGAAGTACAGTCGATACAATTAATTTCTAAATAAAACGTCATTTAAATGGCCTCCAAGAATTCTTCTGCAAGAATGAATTCGATGAACCCAATTTTGGAGAACTTTTTCCACTAAATCAAGTCGTATGTCATGAATGGCACGTTCAATATTGACTTGTCAGGACTTGAAGAGAGTCTGGTTTATTTCGAAGGACCAATGACTTCAAATAACCCCACAAGAAATAGTCTAATGGTGTTAAATCACAACTTCTTGGAGGCCATTCAATATCACAATTTCTTGAAATAATCGAATCTCCAAACTTTTCTTGCAATTCAAGTTGTTCCAAGGCAAAATCAGCAAATTCACAACTGTTGAGAACGTCTTGGAATCGATAAATTGCGGTCTTCAGCAACACTTGCCTGAACGGCAGCAATATTTGAATTACTTCGAGCGGTTCTTTATGTTATTGGCACTTGAACATTATTTCAAGAAAATGTCAGCTAAAAATTTTCAACAATTCGACGAACAGCGAGCACACTTGGACGATTATTATGACCATAAAATGGCAAAAGCGCACTAAAAGTTGCAAGAGGAGAACGATTATTTTTATAATAAAACTGAATAATTTGTAAACGTTGTTCTTACGTATTACCTTTCCATGATGAAATTGTAAACACTACTGAATACAATGAAAAACAAATGACAGATCATGACATATTACAAATGGCCGAAATGGCACTTCAAGATCATATCATCCCAATTGGAAAACCTTTTATAGAAGAGTGCAGCATTAGTCATGATCCTAAGACATGTTCGATGTGGTAACAAAAAAGAAACTGAAAAAGGATTTAAATGCGGTGCATTAAGTTTTGGGTGTTTCATAATTTTTGCTTCAAGGTGGATTGCGTTTCATGTGCAAACAATCGTAGACTCCTGCCACGCCTATTACTTTCTTATATTCCACATTGATAGTTACTTCTATGCGATAAAAGGACTTCCCTATTAGTTCAACCGCAGGCTAGAGAAGCCAAATAACTTGCCAGTCTCTACAATAATTTTAATATATTTTCTTAATGCTAGAATAATTAGACCATCATCACACGTGATCAATATTCGAAGGAACTAGTGAAGAAGGGAACGTGTCGCTTCAAGAGCACATGAGTTTAGAATATCGCTTTAAACTATACAATTATTTACAATTCCAATGAACATTTTTCATTTATAATTTAGTGTAAAAAGCAAACCAAACCAAAGTTTAAGATAAAAATAACAAAAACGCTGTAACACTGATAAGAAAAAAAGTTTTTATATTTCGATTACACTATGGGTCCTCTAAGCAAGATACACATGATTGCTGTCGGTGGAAGCTTGATGGTTTCTGAAAATTTCGTTGTTCGGTCTGCTTTGAAATCTAAATTACTGTGACTATTTAAAATTTTCTTAGAATCAATTTCATTCACATCTCAGTTTGGAGTAAAATGTTTCTACTGCAACATAGTTTAGTTTTCACTTTTGTGAGTAAAAAAAAATTTGCTTTAAGTTTTAATTGTAGAAAAATAAATAAATATTTTAATTGCAGTGGAAGGTATTTATTTATATTATATATATTATTTATGAGCTTTAACAGCATGTGAATCAATAACTTAACCTCCATTTAGTTTTCCACTGTTTGCCGAAAAAGAAAAGTTAAAAAAAAAACGAAATATTTTGTTTAATTTGACGCTTCAAAGTTGGTTGTTGCTTAAACTCAAAAATGAAAAAATATATATAAATCCTTATTAAACTGACCAAATATGCTGTTTGTTTGTTTTTTGGTTTGTTTCTTGTTTAATTTTTAATAAATTTCCGTTTTGATTACTTCGGCCATTCGGACTGTAAATTTTCTTTGGCTCACAAAATCAGATGAAAAACGAGACCAAAAAAAGTAAAAGGAGAAAAAACACGTTAAAATATTTTACAAACCCTAAACCATATTTTATTTATTCAAAAAAAGAATTTGACTGACATGACTGGAAAATAAAAGCAAGATCCCTGCCATGGTCAGAATGTAATAAACAAACATTTTAAAAATGAAAGAGAAATAAAAATAAACAAAAAAACTTGAAAAAAAAGGAACTAAAAAACAAGATTGCAGAAGATTTATTTTTACAGCATTGAACAATTCACGGTAATAATTTATACTGCAATCTTTTGAGAACTGCTGTGAGTGGTCGTTCATTTGCTGTTGTGATGGCTACAAACGGTTTCATTCATCATGCCACCATCACTGCTGTTCACCGTTCCATATTTGTTCGTCTGCATATAACTCATACTCAGCGATATTCCAGTATCTTTTAATCTTTAAATAAAAAACACATACATAGAACTAAATAAATATTTTTTGCAGTTGTTGTTTCCTTTTTTTTTTTTTTTTCTTTTTTTTTTTTTTTTGCCTTTAGTTTTACTTTATTTGTGTGAAATAAAATCCTGTAATTGATATTATGTTGTTGTTTTATTATGTGTGTTTGTATGAAAGTTTGTTTATATTTTTGATTCCCTTCTGTGTCATTGCAATATTAAAGTCACTTTGATGTTGCTAAATTACCAATAAGGTCTAGGGATTTTGCAATAAAATACAAAAAGAAAAAAAAAATTGTAAAGCAGGATATTGAGTTGTCATAAAACATTTGATTTTATATAAATTTGATCACTGGCGTAGATACTCATACACATGTATTTATATATACAGTACAGTCTAGAAAAAAGGCTTCTTCCTCTCCAGGTTTTCTGTATATTTAGTAAAGAAGTGGTCTTTTTAAATGTAAAAAATTTTTTGGTCATTGAAACAGTAAAATTAAACCATACAATACATAAACCATACCATACATTTCAGGGCAACATTTAGGTGAAGCTTAGAAAACTTCTAAGGATACGTTCACATTTATCAAATATTAACCGAAGAAAACTAATAATTTATTTCCTTTCATTCTAATATATTTTTTTTTTTTTAATTTTGAGTACACATTTTTTAAATACTTTATGAAAAAGCTTCTGTTTGGGGAATAATTCATTTTATTTTGTAATACAAAAACTAAAGTTAAATGATACTATTCCTACGCAAAACTAGAGGTTACGATTTTTTGGACAAATATTTCATAAATGTGAACGCAGCTTAAGAACTTAAATTCATAATTTATATATTTTTCAAGTTAATGCTGTTTCTAAAAAGTTTGGTAAATTACTTGTTTTAAGCAACAGATCGGTTTCATTTAGACCGATTGCAGCAATTCAAACGTTTATTATTAATGAAACTTCATCTGATGGTATGGTCAGATATTGCATTGGACTGGATAAGATCGTATCTTATAAGCCGGTTGCAGTGTATTATTTTCAATAACGTCCCCTCAAAATATTTTACTGTGAAATCTGGTGTCCCTCAAAAGAGTCACTTGGGCCAAATTTTATCTTTTTATTTTTTTAATGAAAATTTGACATTTATTCGAGCAAATACTCAAGAACTTTTTTTTATTTTTTAATTTTATTTATTTGTTGCGGGTTAGCAATATCTAAATGCTTTTCGTTGGTTGCTATACCAACTCATCAGTAGATGTTTACCATTTGTGTTTGAAAAGTTCCAAAACTCATCTACTCATACATAAACTCCCAAATACAATTTGCGAATTACAAAGCACAAGCAAAATAGCTTTTCAAACAAATATCACAATGGTTTGTCGAATACATACTCGTATGTACATTAGTATTGCAATATAAAATTTTTTTTATTGGTGCAAAATCAACTTGATGTCTCTCAATCTGAAGAACTACAAACATATACGATTTTTAGTGCTGAGTGTCTTTTTTTCATTAGACGGATATAAACTTGAAACTGTTACTGAGTTTTTGTTTTCTTTGGTTTAAAATAACTGTTTAATAATCATTATGATCATGATGACAAATAATGCTCGTGGCGTATTCGTACGATAAGCAAACGATTGTTCACATCGTTAGCACGGCCTATTCTGGAATATGCATCCATCGTCTGCACGGATTATTGAAGAAGAAACGCATTGAATCAGTTCAGAAACAGATATTTTTATTTTGCCTGTTAAACACAACTTGGAACTTAAATACTAATGTTCTTTTTTAATATTCCGGTTGTAACAAAAAGGACTTTACCCACTGTATGAAATGCCTTCAGACAAACTAGGCAAAGAGTCATAGCTTTGAGGAAATTATGCAAAATCTTTAATGATATTTATGTTGTCATTGATTACTCGATGAAAGTTAAAACATTCTATAAAACGTAACATTATTATATTGTTGTTTTTAAGAAATTACTTCTAGACACGCTTCCAAGGTCATCTAAAAGAATTTAAATGCAAATAAAATACAATTTGAATTCATTTATTTATTCGACGTGTCGTTGGTTTTTCCAACATCTTCAGGGATAATAATTTTATTTAAGTGTATATTTTATCTTTTAATTTAACTTGCACTTAAATTTTGGAAATATTGAAATGCGTACAATGACGGCATACGACATAAAACACATAATAATTAATAAAAATAATTGCAAAAATAATCAAAATAAATAAAATATCACAGAAAATTGATCTTAATATTCTAATATCACAGTTAGTTAGTGTAACTCTAAGCAAATCTTTTGTTTTGATTAGATGGGAGTCAACATTGACAGTATTATCATCTCTATGGTTTTAATTTTAGGACGCAAATACCCTTTCCACACTTGCAGATGAATGTAGAATAGATAATATTCCATCAGCAATTCTTTAAATATCAGTAAAAATAAATTTTGTTTTTTATTTCATGGGAAAATGATGCAATAGAATTCTTTAAAATACACTTGTGTCATGTTATAAACAAGAAAATGGTTGTGGTACCATGGTACCTTTCACTTTTAAATAGTGCTAAAAAAAATAAAATAGTGCCAACTTTTTCATCACTGATTTCATCTATTTAAGAAAGACAGTAAAATAACAAAAAGCTTGTTCAAATTAATTTTTGGCAATTGATGGCTTATTACCGCCACTAAATGTTTTTTTTTTCTTAATAGATAAGTATTCCTCTAAATGAAAAAAACTACAATATTTCAACTGCATCAATAACATTTTACAAAATGTATAATTAAGTTATGAATTTTTAGTCGAACTGAGTGATATTTAATCCCAGAAATTAAGCCTGACAAATATAATTTCTTTGATTAAAATTTAAAATTGTTTAAGATAAGAACCACCCGAATACAAGACATAAGAAATTGTTAAAAAATTTTAACAATTTTTTACTTTTGTTTTTTTATAGGTTCTTTTGTACTTCTCACAAATACCGGATGATAAAGTGCCATATGTCAATAGTCCTGGAGAGCAATATCGTGTACGACAACTATTGCATCAACTTCCGCCACATGATAACGAGGTAAATTAAAATAAATTAAATAAAATGTAACAAAAAAATAATGCTAAACTAAACAAGTGATACCAGCGAGTATTCTAAAAAAAAATACTTACAAAAATGGAAAATTCATTACTTTTTTCATCACTGTAATATCAGTGATAATCCCACGCTTAGTTAAGTTTTATGTAAATTTATCTCGGTTTGTTAAATCATCATTTCTTTTAAGAATTAGTAGAGAAATGCGCATGAGAGATAATTCCAAAAAGCTAAAGAAAACATTAAAGTTGATTAATTCCGCGTTAAAATATGACAACGTTGGTTTTGAAGGCATCAAAACGCAATAATCAGTGTTCTTATGTTCTGTATTACTATTGAAAATATAGAATTATTTTACAATTCTTCTATTGCCCCGCCCCTTTTGTTAATATTTTTAGAGCAGCGTTGCAACGCCTCTAGTTAAGTGCACTATTTAGAGGTCTGCCAATCTTAGGATACTATATAATTTTTACAGGTACCTTTATTTTTTCTATCCTCCACCAGAATCTACAATATTTTGAATTAATGTTAAACGAACTAAAATACTTTTGCAGTTATTGCAAGAAACGAAATATAAATATAAGGTTTTCCAATAGGGATGATATAATTTTGAAGAGACATTTCGGCCATTTGTGATATGTCATGATCTGTCATTTGTTTTTCATTGTATTCAGTAGTGTTTACAATTCCATCAACAAAGTTTACAAACTATTCAGTTTTATTATCAAAATAATCGTTATTTTTTAAGAAAATCATCTTCTCCGATGAGGCTCACTTTAATCTGGGTGGTGCGGTAAAAAAACAAAACTGTCGATTCTAGTGCGAGGAAAATCCACAATTTATTCATGAAAAACTATTACATTCACCTAATTTAACAGTCTGGTGTGGTTTTTGGTCTGGTGGAATCATCGGTCCGTTGTTCTTTGGAAATAAAGCTGGTAACACCGTTACTGTCAATGGAGAGTGGTATAGATCGATGATAACCAACTTTTAATGGCCGAAATTGGAAGAAGTTGATCTTCACAAAATTTGGCTCCAACAAGACGGTGCTACGTGCCACACAGCAAATGCAACAATTGAATTATTGCGAGAAAAGTTTGGAGATTCGATTATTTTAAGAAATTGTGATATTGAATGGCCTCCAAGAAAAATTGGGTTCATCAAATTCGTTCCTGCAGAACAAGTGGTAGATTCCATTTGAATGACGTTTTATTTTGAATTTATTTTATTTTATTTTGTATCGATTGTACTTCACATTAAAAAAAAACTTTTGAATTTCCTTAGCAATAAGTGTTTTTTTTTTTTAAAAAAGAAATCATATGACTTTTATTGGATAACCTTTTATTTTAATTTCAAAATCTTGTTTAGTTTTTATTATACCGCCCGCCCCTCTTATTAAAATTTTCAAATTATGGTTACGGATAGTAAATCTAAACCAAATTACTCGTAAGTTGAGCCAATAATTAAAATACACAAAATATATTGTTGTTGTATTAAAAACTAAGACTATAATCCAAGTTTATGGTCACTATAGTAAAATGCATGTAACAGGAAGAAAAAAAAACAATAGAACTTTTAAATATATTCTCATGTAGCACGGCATGTTAAACACCCACAATTTTGGTTTCCATTTTCAATGCAGTAGCAGCAGGCCAATGTCCAAATTATAATGCAAAATAATTTCGTATTACTTTTCTTTTATGTTTGGCTTTTGTTAAACCTTAAGACCACATTGATGGTTTGCTGGTTGTAACCATGCCGTTCTTGTTTGCTCGTAAAATAAAAGAAATGCATTTGGCCAAACTACTTTACTTACATTTTTAACTAATGAATTTTTTCCCACAACTAACAAGCATTTTTATTAAACGAGTCATATGTGTGTACATACGTGTGTACGTACGCATATCGAAAGACCACAAACGAGTTAACTTTTAAAACAAAACCAAACAACACCATCAACAACAAAATTATACTAAAACTTAAAACGAAAATAAACCAAAAAAAAAATAAACAAAATCTGAATTCAAAATTTCCCATATCAGAGATAACTTCATTGATTGGAATTGCCATGATGTTGTTAACAAGAAAAACCAGAACACAGGACACAAAAACATTACAAAATGTAGTAGTATTTTACAAATACACTCCCATTAAGTTTTGTAGTCATTTAAGAACAGCATGCATTGCTCCAGCTGAATGGGCCAAAGATACGAGTTGAGTCTAGAAAATCCTTTTATATTTTTACTTCAAGGATGAAATATGGGAAATAGAGACAAAAAACGATGTTAATTCTTCTGTCCTGGTATCCAAATTTATGCAAACGCTAGAGGAGGCTTCATGGCTTTCTTGTTGAAAAACTCTATGAAAAAAAATATTTATTTGTATTGTAGCACCATTTAAAGTTCGCTCGAAAACTCAGCCAAGTCTACGTTGCTAAAGATTGGATTACGGCAAACTTTCGGTAAAAGTGTTCTTATTTTTTCTTCATAAAAATATGAGACCCCATCTAATTTATGTCAACAAAAATTAATTGTTTGAAAATTGTTTTTGTTTTAAGAAATTTTGTTTGAAATTGTCAGTTCATATACAACAATAAGCGATACAACCAGGCTTGTGAATTGGGCAAATATAAAATATTATTTTCCTACGTCAACTACGTCAGCAGCATATAGTCGATAGGAGTTATAACTCCTAGTCTATTCCAAATTTAATTAATAAATTGGAAAGGATGCTTAAATTTACTTCTGTCGTTTTTAAAACTGTTACAGGACACCTTCGTACAATAGAAAACAAGCTGAACTGTTAAGCATCTCTTAGGTATTTCTAAAAACCGATTTAAGAAACCGTTTAAGACATTTTCTTTTCTATACTGGATCGAATAAATAAGTCGTTTTTTTGTAATAATTTATCAACGATTTTCTTCAACGAAATGTGATAAAAGTAGAAACTAATTTAAAAAATCATCTTCTTTAAAGCCGGCTCATATGGATCTTTGTGAATGCTGGAAATTTTGACAAAACCACACCTTTTGTAATCGAACATAAGGATTTATTTTGTCGCCTTTTATTTTCTCAACATATGAGTGCCTTATTACTGAAGATCACGTCGAATAACGTTTGTAAGTTGTTTCCACTGCTTTTAAAGCGTGTTTATTTTAGAGTGTCATAACTTTGAGTTGGCATCACTGCTTTATTTGAGCACCAATTTAACAGCTGATAGTTGCTTTTTGTTTAGTTTGCTTTGAAATTTCATTATGAATCGAATTACACCAGAGCAACGCGTGCAAAATGTTGAAATTTTTAATCGTGTACTTCTTCCGTTGTATTGCGTACATAATCGTCCTTCAGAGCGGCTAATTCGTAGAACACCAAGATAGCGTGATGTAGCCCCATTAGATTATTTTCTTTGGGTTATATTAAGTCACTTGTCTGCCTCGATAAACCACAAACAATTACTTGTCTGCCTCGATAAACCACAAACAATTGAACACTCGGAAATAAACATTCGAAGAGTTATCGACGAAATAACGCCGCAAATGCTGCAAAAAGTTGTTGAAAATTGGTGTTCCAGATTGCGCCTTCTATTCGCCAGCCGTGGCTGCCACATGCCAGAAATCATATTTAAACATTAATTTCATAAAATTTTCTTTCCCGTTTCATTGATATTAAAAATATATTTACCTGTTTTATTATGATTTAAACTCGTGTCACTCTATAAGAAACACTATTTACTTTCGCATTCCATGACAAACGACGATCCAGCCGAAGTCTTCAGAATGTTAGGAAATAGTCTGCTTTGCAAAGGCACGCATGTTTCTCGGCGCACTTTACTATGAGGCAGAATCTAAATAAATTTATTTCAAATTTGATAGTGTGATCAGATCTGCAAAGTATGAAGATGTGCACTCGCAAAGCGGGACACTTCGGCAAGATCAAATTCTTTAACAGTTGTAATTTGTTTTGTTAATTACCCCATTAAAAATATTTTTTGCTCCAATACCACCTCTAGGGTTATTAAAAAGCGCGTTTTGTTAAGCCCTATTATTCTCGTTCAATATGACAAACGATTGTAATTGTTGTTTCTTTGTTAGTCAAAGAACACAATTTTAAAATTAAGACTCACTTCGGAAAATTCTAGATTTTTGAGAGTCTTGCCTCAATCTTTACCTTTGATCAAAGGCTTATTACCAACATATGTATATGCTTACGAAGTTTTGCAAGTGGTATTTATATTTTAGTGGGGCATACTCGTACTCTTTTAGTTTACGAATAGTTTCTTGTTTGTTTTGTTGAACGCTGAGGAACGGTTTAACCTGAGCAACTTTGACCTTAGTTGGCTATAGGAGGTTGTACTCCGAAACAGAAACCACTATGAGAGTTTGTTGAATATTAGTAGTAAGTAATCAGACATGGGGAATTTCGTACTAACCAAAATTGTTTCAATATGCAAAAATAGAATAAGAATGAATTAAATTAATTCTCGTATTCTATTTCTGTTGAAAACTTGGTTAAATAGTTGATATTCTTTCCCACTTAATATCCACTTTACGAAAATTGTAAAGATGGACAAATGAACGCTGATGAGAGGTGTAGTGGCCATAAAATCGATATACTGATACGTTCTGCTAATCTGATTGCACATGCTAATGTTTTTCCAAAATAAAAAAGTCATAGTAATTTGAATTTTCAACTGAACTCATTTATACATTATTACAGTTCAAATAATAATTACGTTTATTCGTAATAATAATATAAAATATTTTTGGACAAGTTTAAAAACCGCTTAGAACAGTTTATATTGGGATATTTTGGTTAACTTATTCGAAATTCTACTGTAATACTTTTTTAGAAAAATGTATTCGTCGTGCAACAGCCCTAAATTAAAACAAAGTGCTGTGATATTTGAAGTAAACTCAGCTTTTCTATAGAAACATCCATTAATAGCACTTTTATAAATATATAAGTTTTTCTTATACCTTTCAAGTAAGTCAAAATTGGAAAAATTAAAAAAAAACGTTTTCAATTTAATAGGTTTAGTTCACTTCAAATATCAAAGCATTTTGTTTTGGCTTACAGCTGACGTACGTGAATCGATGTTTAGTTTGGATTCAAGAAATTACGCTCGATATACCGAAATTTATTTTTTAACTAATACCTTTTTATAAAAGCTAAATCCTCTTGCAATATTTATATATTAATGCGACACCGAAATAAAAGCTTCATTATGAAAATGCAAATAAGATGTGGGTACGACCGTACGACAGAATCTAATTCAAACACTAAAAAATGCATTAGAACCGGTTTTATTGAGCGTCAATATCGAATAGAATCGCAAAGTCTTATATTCGCAAAAAAAAACCATTTGTATGATTTCAACTCCGGAAATGAATACATGAGTAAAACTTTAAAACAGAATATTTATATGTATACATGTACACATACTAACACACATTTACAAATATCAAAGTAAATTGTCAAAACCAACACACAAAAAAAATCGTCAATAAAATAAAAAAAAATCTTTTAACAGAAGAACAAAAAAAAGACAAACTGCCCAAATTAAAACAACTTAACAGAGAGCAAAAAGAAAAAAACCCATTTACTTTTACAAGAGTGTCTGTGTATTCTGGCAACAGTGATGTTGCTGCCAAACAAATCACAGGCTTTATTTTGGCTAAAATCTAAACACCCCACATATGAGTGTGTTGCTTTGAATGCATCTGCGGGGGAATATAACCAACATTTTCTCTCATCTTAAGCCCAATGCAGTTGCAAGTACTGTGCTTGGCTTTCTACAATAATATTCTTGTCTATTCTATAGGAAATTTGCATAAAACTAAAATGTTTGCTTGTGCACACAGTGAATATGT
Source organism: Lypha dubia (assembly GCA_947311025.1). NCBI lineage: Eukaryota > Metazoa > Arthropoda > Insecta > Diptera > Tachinidae > Lypha > Lypha dubia. The sequence continues at coordinate 58,856,991 of OX371264.1, forward strand.
GAACAAATATTAGATACGGTAGATTGGAAGTAAAAACAAAAAAAAAAAAACAAACAACATAACTGATGATCCAGTCTTGGCCAAATGGCAAAACAGCTACCGTTTTGTACTGACCAAACTATTCAATCCGAAACCATCTTAAAATACCACACTTGGTATTTGTATTGTAAATGATGGGAATTTTCCTGGACGGAGAATGAGATAATTTTTTAATAGAAAATGTACAGAATATTGTGTAGATTTTACAAAAAAAAAAGAAAAGAAAAGAAACAATTGACGGCAGCTTGAACAAACAAAAGGAAGGGAAATCAAGGATGTACCGGAAAATGTGACTGCGATATCGAAGTATTATTTTGTGGCCAGTTTAGTCTTTTCGAAACAAAATGTATCCTTTTCTTTTTCTCTTAGCCTGGAAATATTTTATTTCTCGACTATTTTTTTATTTATTCGATTTATAAAGTTTTCTAATAAGAGTGATATGATTTCTTTAAAAAAAACAACTTATTGTTAAGGAAATTCAAAAGTTTTTTATTTAATGTAAAGTACAATCGATACAATTAAGTTCTAAATAAAACGTCATTCAAATGGCCTCCACGACTTCTTCTGCAGGAACGAATTCGATGAACCCAATTTTCGATATTCAATATCACAATTTCTTAAAATAAACGAATCTCCAAACTTTTCTCGCAATAATTCGACGAATAGCGATCACACTTGGACGATTATTACGACCATAAAATGGCAAAAGCGCACGAAAAGTTGCAATTGGAGAACGATAATAAAACTGAATAAAAACTGTAAACACTATTGAATACAATGAAAAAAAAATGACAGCTCATGACATATTACAAATGGCCCAAACGTCACTTCAAAATCAAATCTTCCCTATTGGAAAAACTATTACTTGTTTTTTTTTTTTTTGTCCATCACTTAGAACGATTCTTGGCTTAATGACGAGACACACTAAATAACTTAAACGCGTTGTAGAAGCAATTGCTTCCAGGTAAGCAACTTTGGCAAAAAAAAAATATTCCAAGCTGCAGTATGAGAATTTCTCACAAGTTACGGAAATTTAATACTGACATTTTCTAAGTGCTGGTCCCACAAAAAAAACCCAAAGCACAAAATCAAGTCACTGAAAGAAACCTTTCCGTTTAATACTCAATTTTTATTTAATATAAATTTGACTATTCAAAATTTTCCTATTGACTTTCCAGATATTCATAACAAACGTATTATATTGTGTTTTCAATGTGCCCAAATAATGGAAAAAGAGAAACTAACGCCTAAACTATAATATTTTCAGAATTTATTCTATCATGTTACACCATAAATGTTCCTAAGACTCATATGCAAAAGAATAAACAGAAATACAGACATACATACTTTCAAACATGCATATGAAATATGGTGCCACAATACGAGTGAGTGGTAACACATGTGTGTGAAAAGTGTATTTGATAGAAAACTTATATCTTTGTGGTCAGTATAGAATAACCTTTTTCTATCAGCATCTCTTGTTGCATACTACAGACATCTTGTAGTTTTAATTCATTGTTTTGTTCTATTTAAGTCTGTTTGTGTTTGTTTGGAGAGCTCGGTGGAGTGGTTGGTATACAAAAATTCATAAATAATGACGATAATGACGCTGTCTGTGGCTAAGATGGTATGCCATCATCGTCATCATTTAGATCATCGTCTTCCACGTTGCCCAGGTAGCAAATTTTAAATTGGTATTTTCACAGTTCTCTTAAAAATGTTTCAGTAAACATGCCATTTCAGAGACATGTCTGCGTGTGTGCTTTTCTTAATGCATTAAATTTAAAAACGGAGGCATATTATTTAACAGTTTTTGTTTATCATTTTTTTGTTTTTTATTTTTTTATTCAACTTGAAAGTTTGAAGTTGTTTGTTTCTTTCCCATCTTGTGTTTACAAAAAGTTTTCATCAACATTTTTTTCCTCTTTGTTTTTGCTGTCATTTCAGGTTCGTTACTGTCACTCGCTGACGGATGAGGAACGCAAAGAACTTCGCTTATTTTCTACACAACGTAAACGTGATGCACTTGGACGTGGAAATGTCAGACAGTTGATGAGTGCACGTCCATGTGATGGTGTAAGTAATCTATCGATTTGTTTTAACTTTTACATTTATTTCAATTTTATGATGATGTTTAAAATTTCTTTTAAACTTGAAATAGTTTAAAGAAATTTAAAAAATTTATTTATTTACGTACATACACACATACATACATACTTATTAATGTATCTGTGTTGATAAGAATTCGAATTATGAATATTAGATAATATTTTAAATTAAATTGTTAAGATAAAAGCAGCCGAAAGAGCAACGTACTTTTTATTATGAAGAAGAACCTTGATCCTTTTTCTGGAATTTTTAATATACCAGAGTAGTTAAAAAAATTTAGAACTTTAGTAATTTAATATACAACTTTTGTCGTAAAATTAAATTTAACAACGATTTCTGTTTTTTTTTTTTTTTTTTTTTTAATTAGGACCAGCACTCAGGGGATGACCCCTACGTATGCCAAGCATTGAGCCGGAAGTAGAAAAATAGGTTTTGGGAAGGAGGATAAAGAGAGTAGTGTTTGTGGACATTCGATTTGAAACCTGACACATTGAAAGTGGTAGAAAAGACCTCTGCGGGGAGTTTATTCTACATGCGAACAGTACGAATTCTCTCTGTAATGCGTGGTGCGGTTCACTGACATATCGACCACAAAGGGATGTGACCTTGATGAAGAGCGTGTTGTACATGAAAAGTGATGGTTTCGGATACAACTTCCCTGATTTCATTAGATCACATTCCGTTGTAGTAGCGATAGAACAATGAAACACACCCAACATTGCGTCGATGCTCCAGTCAGTCAATAGAGTTGGCTACCCTACTGTTACCGATAAGCTTCTTCGCCATATCCTGTACGCGGTCGAGTAACTTCAAAATAGATTTTGAAGCACCGGCGCATACATGAGATTTGTATTCCATTTTAGGTCGGATAAAGGTGGTATAAATATTAAGGAGTTCAGATGGAGTGAAGTATGAATTTTCATGCCAAGAACATCAAGAGCTTAAGATTCCTCAATATCTATACCATCCATATTTACAGATGTCCGGTCATACGTCTGTGCGTGAGCATAGCACATTGGGTCGGTCTTTCGTGCATTAAAATTTGACCCAATTAGCATGTTGGCTGAAGTGATTGAAGTGAGAACCTGGTTTAAATCTCTGGTTACTGCAAGTCATCAACATCATAAAATTTCTCTAATGTACTCGTATGTACGTTAGTGTGGCATTGTATTATTTGTTGTGATACTGTTAAGTAATGAAGGCAAGGCACTGTTTACATTAAAATAACTCTTCCGGCAGAGATTTATAATGTTCGAATCTAATGCAAACCACAGCGACGACCTCTTTCGTCGGCGAAGTAAAAGAATTAATAAAATGACAGGTTAAGATTAATTTTAAAAAGATCTACTTTGTGACTGAACGTATAGAAAACGCAAATGTATTTCAATTGTTTTACCAAAATCCTTCACTGTGCCAAAATCCCACTGTTAACAATAAAAACCCCTCCAATAATCAAATAATTTCTTACTTCTTAAATAAGAAAGAATACGTAGTTTATTTAACGAGACAGATTAAATTAAACTGTTTATTTACTTAGAAATAAAACCAGAGTAAAAGATGACTAGAAGTTAAATTACAACATTTCTAAAACTCTCTCACGCCCACTTAATTTGTAAGTAAAATTTATACAAATGTTTACACACTCTTGGTGGAATCGGCTTAACTGCATAAACATGTTTATTTATCTTTAGCAACTTGAATACGGCTCAGATGTCGGATTAAATGCAATTAGTAATTTTAAGCTAATTTCATGGGTGTAAGTAATAATGGTTTGAATACGAATATTTCCTGGATGTCGTACATTTGCTGGAATGTATGTTTGTGGTGAAACATGTGTCTAGGCACTAATTGTAAGTGGCACAACTAAAGTTTTAGCTGTCACCAAATGCAGCAAGTGTTCAATGACATGTGTTATTAAGAATTTCTTTTTTTTCTCGCAAACATATTTCACAAACATGACCAACACCACCTACTTGTAAAGTCAAGAAGATATACTAACAAAGTTGAAAGTATTGGTATGATAAGAGAGAACAAGTCAACGCCAGAGTAAAATAGAAAAAGTTTAAATAAAAAGGTGGCAAACAGCAAGCCAACTTGCAACATACAATGGAAGCCAAACAAACTTAAACTTGACTTTGTTAATAAGCAAAGTAGAAAGCAGTATGGAGGGAAAGACAAGGAAATAACAAAAAAGTTAACGGAAAGACACCTTAAGACATGACCTGGCTAACTGGAGGGTAATTGTATTGTACACATTACTTGGCAAGATTACTTACAGAAATAGAAGTTTGTTTGTGGATTTGTCCCTTGTAAAACTGATAAGAAGCAAAAAAAAAAGTTAGTCAGTCAGTCAGTTTGTACATCCGTTTTTCTTAACTTTATTTTAGTTGTTCGGTAGAATGTTGAAAAGTTTATAGCAAATTCTTAAGTGTTTTATAACGAGTACTTTCTTTACTTTCTTTTCATTTAGTGAAGCTAAAAATTTTGTGTATTTTTTTTTGTTATTAATTTATTTTTGCCAAGGAAAATACTTTAAATAATAAAAGAAAAAACAAATTTATCTTAAATCCAATTACAGTGTGATGATTTAATTTCGACCGGTGACATAACTGTCTTTGCAACCCGTTTGGGCCCAAATGCATCATGGCATCCTGGCTGTTTTGTGTGCTGTGTGTGCCGTGAGTTGCTTGTGGATCTCATTTATTTTCATCGTGATGGACGTCTGTATTGTGGGCGTCATCATGCAGAAACTTTAAAGCCAAGATGTTCAGCATGCGATGAGGTAAGTTTTATTTTATGATATTTTTCAAGCACAGTGTTGTTGCATTGTGTAATCTGGGTTGGCAGCGCGTCATGAACAAAAATCAGTTTAAATGATTATGTTAATCAGAGTTCGGGCTGTTGCAGATGAACAGTGGATCGCATCAATTAAAAACTAAAAAAAAAAATTTTGCAGCCACTGACAATGGGGAGAAAAAAATAGATTTGAAATTGCTTCATCATTGTTTTTTATGTTTTTTTTTATCGTTTTAGTAAATATACTGATAAAACTCGTTAGATCGTATTTATTTTATTTTAACCCCGTTAAATCGAAATCCCGCTAAATCGAAAACCCATATTACGAATTATCAAGATTTTACTGTATATAATTTTGGAAGACCACACAAAATATGCTTCACTGTTTGTAGTAGGCTCTTTACATATTGTTTAAATACTTTTATGTTATTAAATTTTACCAAAATTTGTTTCTACTAAGAACTTTAATCAAATTGAACCTACTCACCAAACTACAGAATAGATCACATACTAAAAAAAACTATCAACATGACAGCTCTGGTATTGACCTGTAAAAGCAATACCATGAAGTTGAGAAAATAGAAAAGAGAATTAATTTCTTTGGCATTGAGAATTGCTAAAATAGAACAATAATTTTAATATTTAACTCAATAATTTGACATGTACGAGTGTTTCGTGCCGCGTCAGAAATAAATAGATAATGACACAGTGAAACGATCTTAAAATAAGAAAAACAAAAATAAATATGTTAATATTTATACAGGCTAAAGTTCGTAAATGTTTATAATCAGAGAAATATTAGGTAGACATATTTCGAGATACATATTTCGAGCAACAAAGGAAAAATTGTATATTTATACATCCCTTTTGGAGATTTTTCAACAGCACTGGCTGAATAAAAAAAAAAAAAAATACGGGTAGCACTCCGGGAGTGCCGACAGAAGTGAAAACGTTTTGTGATTACAACACTACACGTGCTATTACCAAAAAAATTATGCGTAGATATAAACAATTATATAAATACATGCAACAAATTTAACCACTTATCAAGGCGTATGCAATAGGTGAGCTTATTAGCACAGCTGACTGAGCTCGCTTTATAGCAAATTTTCATACAAACTGATATAGTTTGAAGAGAGTACATAAAAAATGGTTACAGTTTGATACTCATACGTTTAAAAATGCTTTTAATTTGTTTGTGTGTTTTGATATGAAGCGAGTGCTTTACACCAACAAAATACATGATTGTTGTACTTGTTGTCGCACTGCGCATACCTGCTAGTTTTGCCATAACACTTATTGTACGCGCAAATGCAACTGCGCCCGAGAAGTTAACAACCTAAATTTTTTTCGCTCAAAATGAAGAGAGCGTCATCTTTGGTGCACCAAAAAATGATTGTTTTTCTCACATATGGCAACATCACCCACAAGAGAGGGCGCTCTCTTCATTTTGAGCGAAAAAATTTAGGTGTTGGGCCTTACTACGGTTCTCGAATCGACTTCGACTGTTGTACTAGATTAAAGAAACACACAACATTTTTCTTTAATCTATTACATCAGTCGAAGTCGAATCGAAAACCGCAATAAACCCCAATATCTGTAGGTTGTTAACTTCACTCCGACTAGGCATTCGCACAAACAGAGATGCCACAATCGTGACGGTGTCGCGAGTTCTGAGGTTTAGTCTCATCCAAAACCTTCGTACCGCACCAATAGAAGTTTTCACTTCAAAAAAAAAAAATTATTTGATTTCAATTTTAAATTGATTTAAAAATTTAAAGTGGTTTAAAGAATTTTTAATTAAAAATCATCAAATTGCCTCTAAAGGTTCTGGTAATAGTGATCTAAGAAATTGTCAAATCGCATTTTGTAATATTTATAGATAAAACTCGGCAAAATGCCAATAAATCGGCAAATTTGCCAGAAGAGTAAAGAAACAGAGCTACGGTTGAAAATTAAAAAAAAGCGTGGGATAATATCCTTTTTCCGGAGTTACTGGATTCAAAATTTTTACTTTTAATTACACTTAATTCACACAATGATTTTTATGACGTCCAAAATGTGCTTCATTTTTGCTTTAGAATCGAGCGGTGTAGAACTTTAAATATTGGTTGAAAAATATACCAGTTTTCATGGTTTTTTTATATTCATTTTTATAACAAATTCCTCTTCTTGTTGTTGTTATGTTTTATTGTTATCATACGAAAAAAAATTAGATATGCAAAAAAAACCATCATATGAAGGGAAATAATTTTTGATAGCAACTTCAAATGAGAAATAAAAATAAGAAGAAAAATTTACGTCATGATAGTTTGAACACAATGTTTGCGGTGCGGTGCGATTTCTCACTGCAGGAGAGAAAAATAAACGTAATACAACGGAAGACGGCGACGGCAACACTTGTCATTGTTTGTTTACATTTTTATTAATTTATTTGTGCATACTTCAAAATCGTATGAAAAACCGCACTGCAATAACTTATCGTTACATTGTCTTCAGACTCATATGAAAAACGCGCACCGCAATAAATTATCGTAACATTGTGCTCAGACTCTTAAGTGGTCCCATTAGTGATCATATGCGTTCCTTGTTGTCCGAAGATTTTTAAGTGTTTCTCATGCATTTCAGGCAACACTACAACTAAGGAGAAGTCTAACAGCAATCATCGAAACGTTGAAAGGTGATTTATAACCACTTAATATGTTTTGGCCGTTTCCTTCTTATCTGGATCCACGCCTGTATAAGAGTTTTACAAAAATGTTGGACATACCAAACAAATAACTATTTTTTTTCTAAACTCTTTACATCCAACCACATTTCGCCGATTTATAATAAATTTCTATATTTTGTGCATTTGTGCAATCCTTCAGAGTTGTTAACATTTGGCGTCGAATCGAAGTCTTCGTCATGTAGAAATTGTTAAAAATTGCGAAACATGTTTGACTTTCCAAACACACTGTGCCGTGTACATTAAAATGTACATAAAAGTTACTTCAAGTCAAAAACTTAATGATACAGAACTTTCTATAGAACTTCAAGTAACACGTAAGCTGCTTGCAACACATCACCCTTAAAAGTATTAAATTTTCTTCTACAAACTCTGCCACAAACAAACTAGTCAAAAATGGAAAAAGTTTATTGTTCAATACATGAAAACTTTTCTTATTTGTCGTTACAGATTATACTGGCAGATGAATGCACCGAAGCTGAAGGACGTGCCTGGCATATGAATCATTTTGCCTGTCATGAGTGCGAAAAACAATTGGGTGGTCAAAGGTATATAATGCGGGAGGGTAAACCCTACTGTTTATTGTGTTTCGATGCAATGTTCGCGGAATACTGTGATTTTTGTGGAGAAGCCATTGGTGTAGATCAAGGACAAATGAGTCATGACGGACAGCATTGGCATGCAACTGATGAATGTTTTTCTTGCAACACATGTCGTTGTTCGCTATTGGGACGTGCATTTCTACCCAGACGTGGTGCCATCTACTGTTCGATTGCTTGCAGCAAAGGTGAGCCACCAACACCTTCAGATAGCTCAGGTACTGGCATGTATACAACGCCCACGCCCCCAACTCAAAGGGTAAGACCTCAAACACGCATACCCAGTAGCCACGCATCAAGCTCACCACCAATGTCACCCCTGCAACAGCATCAACATCAGCAAAACTTTAATCAAGCCATGTATCAACTGCAAAGTCAGCAAATAGCAGCCGGCATTGGTGGCAATACCGCTAGTGGTGGCTTAGTGGGCATAGCCACGAATACAGATGGTGGTAAGCAAAGTTATCCAACTTCAGACTCAGATGCGGGGGTTGTCAAGGATATGGAACATACTGCAGGTGATTTCACCGATTTTTCAGGTGGTTTACCGTCATCTTCGTCCCAGAATATGTCTCCTTTGACTTCACCGGGTGAATTTAATCACTCTATGCCGAAACCAATGGAACTAAAAAGTGATGGCCCATATAACTTCAATGAGATGGCCATTAATCTGGATAATAATTGGCCCACAAAACCTTTGATGACAGGCGGTGAAAGCTTTAGTCTTCAACGTCAAATACATCAAGTATCGGAGCTAGAAAATTCGAAAACTTCCAGTATGCCCGAATTGTCGCAAACAGGAATTTCTTCGAAGTTGCATCAACAAATTCCAGCCAATATGCAACAGCAACAATCACATCAGTATGGCTCCGAATATGCTTCACATATTCCACATGAGATTAACTCGCCCCCTCCCTCCGAAATACCAGATCTTCCAACACCGAATCTCTCGGTGGCATCTACAGCTCTACCTCCGGAACTAATGGGATCTCCAACAGCCTCTGCCGGCGAACGTTCCATACTATCACATCAATCTACGCAATCCAATCCGGGTAATCCACCTGCTCATCCGATTTCTATATTAAGTGGAGCTTCCTCTTCCTCGCCTATGAGTGGCGAACCTAAAAAGAAGGGAGTTCGTTTTGAAGGCATACCATCCGATACGTTGCCACGTTCTCGAAGTTATTCGGGCAATGGAGCCGGCACCCAACAAAATAGCGAACCTACCCCTGAAAAACATCGTCATAGCGGAAATGGTGGTCATTCATCACGGCGACGTAGACGCCGTAAGTCGCATCGTTCTGGCAGTGGCCATCGTTCCAACTCTACAACCCGTGCCGACACCTATGCCACAGCTCAACCACTCTCCTCTTCCTATCAAGGTCCACCTTCCGTTCTGCAAACTGCCGGCCTAGATCCTACACGCCACCATCATTCGTCTCAGTCAACAGTGGCAGCCAATGATGAGGACTCCGAAGATGCTTCCAGTGTTTGTTCAACCTGTTCATCTAGTTCTTCGAGCTCCGAAGATTACATGTATCAAATACCTTTGCGGCGCCATTATGGTGGTGTACGTGTCAGCTACGTGCCCAATGACGCCTTGGCATATGATCGTAAACGAAAGCCTTCGGATCCAAATGATAAAGATAAAAACTGTGTTATTTCGTGATTTACGACAGAATGCGTGCACAAACTGCTGGAATTCATAAATTGAAATTAGATGCTTGACTTGTAGTTGTTGTTGGATTGTTTGATGGCTGGCTGTTTCACTGTTTTCAACTCAAATACTATAATTTGTTCGTTTTATGAATGCTTAACACCAGGCTCAGGTTCACTGTTGCCAATTCAGCTATTTTCTCGTCAAATCTAACTATTTTTCATTACATTTTGCGGGGAAAATCTGTTTTAGCAATTAGCGGGAAATCTAGCAATTTTTGGTTTACTGACTTCTTACTTTTCAAGCGTGTTTTTAATAATATAATTTTGATCAACATGATGTATCAGGAAATTTAACGCACTAGAGCAGCTGACAGCACATACTTAGTCGATTGGTGAAATTATCATCATAACCTCATCACCGTTTTCCCTTCCCCATTCCCTTCTTTTCGGCATTTAATATTTTTACACTATTCCAATGTTTTTTGACAGCTACAGAGTAATTTCTACTACAAGTTTTTTATCGTTGTAGAAATGGGTGTACCTTTTAGTTGTGAAATGCCACACAGTGAATCTCGAATAACGGTATTTATTAAAATCTCTTAATGTGTGAATTGTGCTAGTTTTTTGCATTGTAATCTTTTACTTAAAAAAAAGAAATATATAAAAAATTTTAATGCAATGCTCACAGAAAAAAATTTTTTACTAATTAACTCTTATTAATTAAAGTATAAAAAAATTTTATTAAATATTTAATTTATTTAATTAAATTTTTAATTGTAATAAATACTTTTAGTATAAAAATTTAATTGATACTATTAATTTGCACTAGTAAACAAATTAATAGTATCAATAAAATTTTTATACTAATATTATTTATTAAAATTAAAAATTTAATTAAATAAATTAAATATTTAATCAAATTTTTTAATTGGTGAAAAATTTTTTTCTGTGCTCCCTAAATACAACCAAAAATTTCGTCAGGAATGGCCAAACCATGGTCAATTAAAGTCTTGGCTGGTGCAGGATGAAAAGGACGAAACAAAAGGATTTTGCTGAAACTAAAAAAAACACAAATCGGCCGCTTCGATTAAAGGGTCATGTTGGAGTAAATTGAATTGTGAACAAAATGAAACTCTGTATTGTTGATAATTGTAAAGTGCAAGAAGCCGCATTAGCTTTATTTGTATGTAAAGAATAATTCAATTGACCACCTCAGTGACTTGAGACGAAAATAATTTTGATGGAGCTGGCAAAATTCGTATTCAAAGAACAAAATGTACTGCAATAATAAAAAACGTTTTAGCCCCTCATTTCGTAATTGAGCTTACGAAGGATATTTCATCATCTAAGTGCAGCATATTAATGGATTATTCTGCAGATGTTGGGGAAATTGAACTAATTTTCTTAAAATTTTTGAAACAATTTATAATAAATAAAAATTTAGCTTCTAGCTATCTAGCAGCATTAGATGTTGCGTTACAATTAAGGCTCTAATGCCTAGATAAAAAACACATATCTTGAGACTATTTTGACTTGAAAATGGTTTTCTTACTTTTGAGAGGTGATCAGAAAAAAACTTATGGACACACATTTTTGCAGAGTTTAATATTTTAAATATATTATGACAGTAATTGATAATATTCAGTCTCAACAGCAGAAGCAATAAAAAATTTTCCTTATTTACGACCCATTTAATTAAAACTTCATCAACAACAATTTCTTTTAGAATTATATTTTCCATATTGCATGCAGCAGTTGGGCAATAACAAAAATTTTTTTTCTTAAAATTTCTTAATATTTTAATAACTAAGTAAAACACCAAATCTATTTATGAAAATCTTGTTTAAGATATTAATTAAGTCGAATGTATGTATTTTCAAAGGATAAAAGTTTCTATGTATAAAATAGTTACTTGAATTATTCATAAAACTTTATTTTTATATTAAACGAAAGTAATAAACAAAGCAAATAAGGAAGGGGCTGTGCACATAGTACGTAACGCTGTTTTCAGAGATTTTATACTCCCCGCCCCCACCGTAGCGCTTTTTAATAATTTTTCAGTGCAAAATTGCCAATGCGTAACAAATCTTTAACCCCCATTGAAGCGTTACGTAATATGTGCACAGCCCCTAAGAAGCTAAAAGTACAATTTCTAATGTTCAATAGTTATATTATTATTAAAACAAATAATCTTAAGGAGTATTATTACATAGAAGAGCAAGTAAAACACACAATAAGCGAACACTAACACTTATACAAGTAATTCTCATACATACATATACATATACAGAACGATGAAAAGCAAAGCAATAATTTAAATTAAATAAATAATTGATAAGTATGTAAGTCGTATTGTAAGAATTGAATTTAATATCTCTTATATTCAATTTATTAAAAATATTTTAAATTTATTATAAACTATTAAAAGCATATGAAGCAACAAACAAATTAAAATATAAAACAAAAAGAGAAATATTTTAAATTGTACAAGAACTCAATACATATTTTTAAACCAAGTTTATGTAATTAAATAATTCAAATGAAATTTATAAAATAAAGTATTTTAAAAGGGAAAATTAAATTAAATAATCTAACAAAATAAAAGCAAATGATTTAAGCATTTATTAAATTCACTGCTGGTATGAGGATTAGTTGAAAAGTTTCATCACACATTTAAACGATGCAGTACATCCTGCATGTCAGGATATTTTGCAAAACAATTATTAAATCCCTTGTAGAATATTATACCTATTTGAAATAATTCAAGAAGATGTTTTGCATAATATTAAAGTATTCAAGAATGAATCGCTTTACCTTATACGTACATAAATATTTATTCCAGCCTCCCATGGCAGAAGAAATGGCTCAATATTATTTGTTGCTCATACTTAATATTTAAAGAATTCTTTCTTAAGCAAATGTAATTGCTTTAAAATTGATCAAAAATAATAAATAAGAATTTTTATTTTCAATCATGTATGTAAGCTATTTTTTCTATTAACAGCGTGCTCTTTCCGAATTCGACTGTACTATAGAGCTAAAATAAATTTATCAACAGAAAGTTTAGTTAGAACATTTTTGCGCAAAATTCAAAATAAGGTTGTATTGCTGTTTAATTAATAATAGTGAGCAGGCGTATTCACCCAGCAAACAATATTAAGCGTTATTTTCCTTAGGAAATTATTTAGAACTTTCACAAAAATACTACACTGTACGAGTATGTTAATGTAGAAAAATATAGCAATATAGTTGACAAACTACCAAAAGTAACGATCAAACAAACAAAAGTGTCACATATTTTATTGTGGGTCATATGCTATAGTTCTACTAAAATTCATCAAAATCCGTTCATCGGTTTTCGAGTTATAGTGGCACAAACATTCAAACATCTAAACATGCACAAATTCTCATTTATAATATTAGTTGGAACTAAAGTAATTTAATCGACATTTGGTTGACAATTGGCGACAAATATTAGAAATAAATATTTGTTTTAATAGATTTTAATTAATAAAGTGCATATGTATGTATGTTTTTTTATAATTGGTACCAACATTAAATACTCCATGTTCCCATTCCTGACGTATACAAAATCTTATTTTATTTCCTTTAAAAACATTTTATCTTTATTTCTTGTATCACTTTGCGCTCTTAAAAACACAACAATATGCAAATACACTAACTTGCATATTATTTGAAAGCTCTCTTTAGTTGCTGCGGAAAATTTTACATTAACAACAACACTAAGAAAGCAAATACTCTTACAACGTCGCTAAAACTTAATAACTGATTTCTCCTACTCAAATAAATACATTCCAACTATTCGCGAACAATAAACAATAAACAACAATAACTTTATTACTGGTACGTACACGTGAAAAGACGAGTAGCCGCTGCAGCAGCGCAAACATACATATATTTTTTACTATTGAATTCACTTTTTTTCATGAACTTTTACAAACAATTACAACTTTATTACATGATTTTCTTTAAAAATAACACTTTAATTATATTTGTTAAACTTTTATTAACACTTTTATTTGATTTTAATGAATATTAAGGCACTATTTATAATATTTATTAATTATTGAACGAGACCGTAATAATTTTGCGTGCGAACTTTAAAACACCGAGCGAAGAACTAATTTTTATCATTCGTTATCAATCAATGGTACCGGAATTCTTTTACGGCATGCGAGGGGTTTGTAGACATTTACAAATATTAGGAATTTATTGAGATGCGGATTAATGTATGTATTACAAAAAGGGTATTCTTAAAGAAAAAGTGTTTTAAAGTACAATAGGGTCAAGCTTTTTATAAGCATATTAAACAACCTTTATTTCAATTAACACAAAGACTAAGAACTTTAACAATTATTTATATACAATTAATTAAATGAAATGTTATTTTATACATTCATACATGATATACTTGAACGAACTTGTTAAAACTAAAAAGCGGTTCACAGGTACATACATGCAAATATTAGTTTTATTGGAAACATAGATACCCAGCGGCGAAAAGAAGCACTAAGCAGGACTTCTAAAAGGCCTTATTAGGCCTTCTGGAAGGCCTTACGAGGCCTCTTGCCCCATTCCATACTCATACATGGCTTCTAAGTTCCCTTCTTACACAGGCCTGATAGAAGGCCTTATTCAGTCACAAATTTATTTTTAAATTACCTTTAGAAATGCAAAAACGAAGTAAAAACCCATGAAAGTGCCAAAATATCAACTCTACAAAATAGTGATTATTGTATTATGTTGAATTTCAGGGTTAACTATTTATTTATTTATTGATGTCTAGCGACCATGAGTACAAAATAAGAGAAGCTCTAGGAGGGCCTTATAAATGAAGGCCACCGAAATTTCGCCGCTGGGTAAGTATGTAAATACATATATTTATAAATTTCTACACATGTATGTATGTGTGTGTACATAAACCAAAATAATTGTGCATTTAAGTAAAAAGAAACCGTTCACAAGAACACTTATCAGGTGGTGTTGATTCTACGGCAAACATATGTATGTCTTATCGACCCCTATGCCTTCATGTACAAATATTGAAATATCAACCTCTATTATGCAAGAAAACAGTAGGTCAGCTTAGTAACACCATCTTGTCAGTGGATTCGCCTTGGTCACACCATTAAAATAATCCAATTATAATTCGAACATCATTATTCGCCTTATGATTTCAATTACTTTCATATTTTTGCATAAAAGTCTCCCAATCCCCTCGCATGCTGTAAAAGAATTCTTACTTGCATTCATATTATGTTACCAAATCCCACTATTTAAGCGGTCCAGTGCCATCAAGTGATTGATAACGAATGATAAAAATTAGTTCTTCGCTCGGTGTTTTAAAGTTCGCACGCAAAATTATTACGGTCTCGTTCAATAATTAATAAATATTATAAATAGTGCCTTAATATTCATTAAAATCGAATAAAAGTGTTAATAAAAGTTTAACAAATATAATTAAAGTGTTATTTTTAAAGAAAATCATGTAATAAAGTTGTAATTGTTTGTAAAAGTTCATGAAAAAAAGTGAATTCAATAGTAAAAAATATACATATGTATGTTTGCGCTGCTGCAGCGGCTACTCGTCTTTTCACGTGTACGTACCAGTAATAAAGTTATTGTTGTTGTTATTTATTGTTCGCGAATCGTTGGAATGAATTTATTTGAGTGGGAGAAGTCAGTTATTAAGTGTTTAGCGACGTCGCTTTATTAGAGTTGTTTTAATGTAAATTTTGTCGCATCAAATAAAGAAAGAGAGCATTAAAATAAAATGCAAGTAAGAGTATTTGCATATTGTTGTGTGTTTAAGAGCGCAAAGTGATACAAGAAATAAAGATAAAATGTTTTTAAAGGAAATAAAATAAGATTTTGTATACGTCAGGGATGGGAACATGGGGTGTTTAATTATGGTACCAATAATAAAAAACACACATATGTACTTTATTCATTAAAATCTATTAAAACAAATATACCTATATTTCTAATATTTGTCGCCAATTGTCAACCAAATGTCGATTAAATTATTTAAGTTCCTACTAATATTATAAATGAGAATTTGTGCATGTTTAGATGTTTGAATGTTTGTGCCAGTATAACACGAAAACCGATGAACGGATTTTGATGAATTTTAGTAGAACTATAGCATATGACCCACAATAAAATAAATGACACTTTTGATTGTGTGATCGTTACTTTTGGTAGTTTATAAACTATATTACTATATTTTTCTACATTAACATACAGTGTAATATTTGGAGGATGAAAACAGAAAAGTTGGTACTTTTTGCACCTTTTGCTTTTGGTAATTTTTCGTTTTACGATAAATGTTTTTTACCTTCGTTAACATGCAACGCGTAGTATTTAAAAAAAAAATAGGAGATTTACAAAAATCTTCAATGCAACAGTTTTTCATTCGTCGTAGTGGAGTCAAAATTCAAATTTCAAAATTTAGAGTTCAAATTTCCGATATATTTTGAATTTTATCAAATAAATAATGGTTGTGCCTGAGGTCCTGAAATAAACCAAAACATTACAATGCTCCATGATTCCCATAACCTGAATGTTCACATTAAAAAGTAAATTCCACACATAAAATAAAGCAGAGTAAATGAAAATAATAAAAATATGGCAAAGTTTAATTGAAATATATGTGTAAAAAGGCTAAAAAAATTTAACAACAGAACAACTTTAAGGAACAAAAATATGGTAAGTTTTACTTAAAGTTAAATTAATGTTCATAACTATCTGCAAGTTTCGATTGATCTTATAGAATACACCTTTATATACTTAATTACATTCCCCATTATATTTTATTTCTAAAAAGGAGATAATTTTTTAAATAAAACCTTGAAAATCTGCATGTGACATAAACCTTGTTTATTTTTTTTTATTAATTATTTTATTTTGTTAATTTGGTCTGTATAGAATTTCAAAATAATTTCTTCTAATATTTAAGACTTCAATTACAGTGATCCTTTAAATCGATTCATTCCTTTAATTTTATTTCACAAATAACCTGAGTTATTTTCACGAATACTACAAAAATCTTTAAGGAGTATCCTTGGTCCATTTAATCATAATTGCATATGCATGAATTAAAAAAAAAGATATACTCCGAAATTGTATCTTATCTATTTCTTTTATTCTCATGAATATTTAAATTGTTTAAAGAATTCTACTCCTGCCTCTTGTTTATGAAATTAATACTATGTATGTCCTAAATATGTATGAAAATTATGTGTGTAAATAAATAAATATTTATTTGATAACAAATACATGTGCAGTTTTCTAAAAAAAAAATTATACTTCCAAATTAAATATTATATTAAGTAGAAATATCTGCATAGTAAAATTTTTTAATAGCATACAAAATGAAAATAAATTCTGTGAACGGCAAAAGAATTAATATTGTGTAAAGTTTTCATGATCTCCAGGAGAATTTGGCAATTTGTGGGAACAATTTTGTTTGTCACTCATTTGGACCAATGGGATATTAAAGCCAAGAATCCATACTTATTGACTATGTAAGTCCGATTTCTAAGTTGTATTTGAGAATTTTTCTATAAAATTTTAAAAATTAAAATTGTGTAAATTTTGATGAACTCTACAGGAATTTGGCCATTTGTGGGCTCATTTTTGTTTGTCACTCATTTGGACCAATGTGAAGTTAAAGCCTAAGGTCCATACTTATTGACTATGTAAGTCCGATTTCTCAATTGTATTTGAGAATTTTTCTATAAAATTTTAAAAATTAAAATTGTGTAAATTTTGATGAACTCTACAGGAATTTGGCCATTTGTGGGCTCATTTTTGTTTGTCACTCATTTGGACCAATGTGAAGTTAAAGCCTAAGGTCCATACTTATTGACTATGTAAGTCCGATTTCTCAATTGTATTTGAGAATTTTTCTATAAAATTTTAAAAATTAAAATTGTGTAAATTTTGATGAACTCTACAGGAATTTGGCCATTTGTGGGCTCATTTTTGTTTGTCACTCATTTGGACCAATGTGAAGTTAAAGCCTAAGGTCCATACTTATTGACTATGTAAGTCCGATTTCTCAATTGTATTTGAGAATTTTTCTATAAAATTTTAAAAATTAATATTGTGTAAATTTTGATGAACTCTACAGGAATTTGGCCATTTGTGGGCTCATTTTTGTTTGTCACTCATTTGGACCAATGTGAAGTTAAAGCCTAAGGTCCATACTTATTGACTATGTAAGTCCGATTTCTCAATTGTATTTGAGAATTTTTCTATAAAATTTTAAAAATTAAAATTGTGTAAATTTTGATGAACTCTACAGGAATTTGGCCATTTGTGGGCTCATTTTTGTTTGTATCTCATTTGGACCAATGGGAAGTTAAAGCCTAAGGTCCATACTTATTGACTATGTAAGTCCGATTTCTCAATTGTATTTGAGAATTTTTTTATAAAATTTTAAAAATTAATATTGCGTAAATTTTTGATGATCTCTGAGAGAATTTGGCCATTTGTGGGCACATTTTTCTTTGTCACTCAATTGGATCAATGGGATATCAAAGCCAAGAATCCATACTTATTGACTATGTTAGTCCGATTTCTAAATTGTATTTAAAAATTTTTCTATAAAATTTTAAAAATTAAAATTGATTAAATTGTTGATGATCTCTACATCATTGCTAGTTGATATAAATGTATCTTAACTAACTTAATTTTGTATGATCTCAACGGGAATTTGGCAATTTCTGGGCACATTTTCGTTTGTCAAAATTACTATATATATATGGTTGAACTTATAAAAGTTCGATCGGACACACTGCATAATAAAGGTTCGTACTAAAACAAAATCAATTTTAAATTAAAGTGTTTTCTTTTTAATTAAGACAAACTAATTAAGACAAAATATATGTTTACTGCTTTGAATTCCAGCGCATTCGCCACAATCTCTTGTGGTAAATACAACATTATTTCAATCAACAACTTTTTCTTTGCGACAAATACAAATGGCTCAACTGCAAAAAGTATTTGTCATAACTACATTTTTTTTGTGCATTTACCTATTATTTTTGTTGTTTCCATTAAATTCTACAACGCAAATCATATTTGCGGAAAAAAGCCTTAATGTAATTAACTTTTTTTATTACGTTTTAAGAATCAGATTTTTTACATACATAAGTACATATGTATAAACACCCTCAATAAATTACTTACCTTATTTTCCATACGCCACTTATTGCGATTGTACGGAAAAATAATTTTTTCACCAATTAGGCTTCTTTTATTGAAAACTTCATTGATGTCACTTAGTTCCATCATTTTTAATTTTTCATATGTGTTTACACCACATTCTATTAAATTCAATATCGTTTCGTCACTTACACCCCATGCCTTTACTAAATCAAATATTTCTAGCTCCAAAACATTTTCTTGAAAAATTTCCACGGCATTGGGGTTGTCCTCCATTTTTTCACACGTGTTTTTACTATCAAAAAATAGACGCAAATGAATGAGAGACAGCGCTCAAAAAACACAACAAAATTAACTGCGGCTTGCATTTGAAAAAACAAGCTTACTGTTTGCACAACAACGATCTGCATTTGGCGTAAATAATTATGTCCATGTAAGCTCAAATAAAAAACATTTGATTTTACTAAATTGCTGTTGACATGCATTTTCAAATGCAATTGCATTTGATTTAATGAAAATCGAATTTAGATCAAATATTTTTGCTCTTGATTTTTGTCAACTGCAATTTTGCTGTTGCGATAAATGCTACGCATTCGCCAATCCTTTTTGTGGTAAATACAATATCATTTGAATCAACTACTTCTTATTTGCGACAAATAAAAATCGCTCAACTGCGAAAAGTATTTGTCACAACAACATATTTTTTTTTCTGTATACATACATATGTATGTAAGTTTAATTTTAAAAATTTTATAGAAACATTCTCAAATACAATTGAGAAATGGGACTTACATAGTCAATAAGTATTGATCTTTGGCCTTAATTTTTTTTTTTTTTTTAAATGAATGACAAACAATTTTTTTTTATATTGAAATGTTAGAGAGTCCTTTTTATCCCCCGTCTATGAAAATGCAAATAACTTTGCATGCACAAGTTTAAATCACTTGTTTAACTTATTTTTATACATTTTTGAATCTCAGACCTTTAATTTAAAAATTTCGTAGCAATGACATTGTCCCTGTTTTCTTTGTGGCAAAAAATTTAAGTATTTATGTATTTTTTAAATTCTAATACCAAAATAGAAGTGTTATTTGTATGAAGTGCAAGTACCGCAAATAAAAGCTTATATATCATAAATTCATAATAATATACGACCCCAATTGTAAATGACCATAAAGCGATAGTAAAGCAACCAAACAAGCAACCACTTGCAGCACCACCGGACGAAAGTGCAATAAATTAACTCAAACTTCGAATAGAACAACAACAAGTAAAAAATAAATAAATTTTGGGACAAAGACTACGATTAGGGCCATAACAGCAGCCACTACAATCTAACGAATAAATATGATCATAAACTCTGTCGTTACACACATGCAAAAAAAGTTTTCTAGTTCAAGACTAAACTAAAAGAACTTTCTGTATGTGTGTGTGCCCGCATTTAAACGAATGAATATGGCTGAGCTTGCCATGCCGATGGCTCTACGAGTATGTCCTGTTTATGTTACTTACATTCATTAAAGTGTTTGTGAATGTTCTTATTGCTTTATGTGCACAAATAATCGTTTTATTTGTACATACATACATACGTACATACACACTTACTAACAACACTACAACAATTTAACTATTCCATAACTATCTACTCGCATGTGCATGCCTTCTCGCCTGATACTTATTGTACTTAAGTTGCAATGGCCAAAACAAAGCAAAATATATTCAACCGAAAAAAATGAAAATGAAATGAAATTACTTTTACGATTATTTGAGGTTTAGCAAGCTTTTATTGTGGCTGGCCATTGCTGGTTTGTTTCATTATCATTTATAAGCCTTTTCAAATGTGTACTACATAAGAACTAAACATACTTACAGCGCCATCATAAAAATTATTCGATACTCACATACACTTGTATGAACGTACATGTATATTCCAGTCTGTCTGTCTGTCTGGCTGTATAACTATTAACACGTATTATAACTACAATTCTTCCTTATAAAGTTATTTCACATAATTGAAGAGAAAAAAAATATTTAATTAGAAATTTCATATTCGTCCATTAGCCCATTAAAATGAGTAAAAACCCTAAATAAACTATTTAAAGATTCTTTATATTCTGACCATGTTGTTGGTTAAAACACAGCACAAAAGTGCGCTCACACACACGCTCACAATATGTATATGTACACGTATGTATGTGCATGGACCATATCATGTCTCAGATTTTCTTAAGGGTGGCAAATATGTGTGTTCACTTACCCATCATTAACAACTATAACTTATTAATAAGAGTTACAAAGTTAAATACAAAACAAAAAAACTTTATTTATGAAGTTTTCCTTTATTATATTAAAGAAATTATTATTAAAAATATTTATGCGATCATATTTTCTTAAGGTGGACTTAGAGACAATCAGAGTTTTAAAAGTATGCATTTATATTATACATTTTATAGAAATTAAAACACCAAAAAATTAATATAAATGTTTAGTTAAACTAAACCAATATAATTAAAAAATTTTAAGTTGTTTTTTTGGGATCCCTAGTGCTAACAAGCATGTAAATACTTTATTTTCCTTGTAGTCCGAGTCCTCGAGATGATTATATAAATAACAGGTCTTGTCTTTAAACTCTCACTACTCTTTGTCATGATACTGTCGATAATTAATCAGCTTGAGTTGGCATCGCTACTACCAACGTTCAGACTTACTGGAATATAAATCTTCAGAGTACTGACTTCTCGATTGCTAAATGTTGCAGAATGCCGAATGATTTTTCAAAATCATTGACTTCAAGATAAAATTGTGATTGCCATTCTACTAATTTGTCTGTTAATATCCTAACGCTTCCTCTTATGATCGAGTAAGGATTTGTTGGGACGAAAGAAGGTCTTATTTATTAATTAGTTTTGCCATTAATTGTTTTAGCATTTTTAGCAGGGTTATACCGCTGTATTTCTTTTATATGATCAGATCAAAATTTTTGGAATTTTATCTATCAGAGCTGTTGTTTCATCATCATTGAGATGATTTTTATCACAAAAACACTTTAGTAGGTGCATTTATATGGTTACCTTAACTTAGAAACTAAACTGATATATTGACAATACCGGTTAGTTAATTACACATGTCAACACGGATTTTGTGGCCTGAATTGTCTTGTCAATACTATTAACAATGATGCAACTGCAGTTGTAACCATTATCAGCCTTATGCTGGCAACATAATTGGGACGAATGACGAATTTTTCGTTGCGAATATTCGTCGTCAAAAATAAAACACATGCATTCATATGAAAGTGAACACAGCACTGACGTCGACGAAATTCGTCGTACGTGACGAATTCTCTCATAGATTTATTTCTATTTCATACGCCGACGAACGACGAAGAAATCAGTACAGCGTTACCATGTTTTTTTAGTTTTAAAATATATTAGTAAACAATGTTAATTTTTACTTTAATAAGTTCTTCTTTTTATGATATAGAGCATTTTAGTTAAATATACATAATTATCAATGATGAAATAAAAATTAATAGGTTTTTTTTAATGTTTAATTTTATAAAGGAATTATTTTTTTTATACGGTAACACTATCGTTGTTATGTTGGTATGTATATAAAAACAAATTTGTAACAAAAAATACACACAATTTTTTGGATTATTGTGACAGCAGTTGTTTGTTCGTCCCAGTTGTGCGCCACACGACGAATTTACGCAACGGCTTTCGTCCCAATTATGTTTCCAGCATTATTTATTAAATAAAATTATGTTTTTTATTATTTGGTCCTATGAAGACAATTTCCATTTAAAATCTATTTCATAAACCTTTAATAAGCCAATATTAATGCTTCATAAATGAGTCAGTATAAGCATAACAAATAAAAAGCATTCGATATTTATTTTTTTTTTAAACTAAAGTGTAGCTCATCAATTCGTCATTGTTGGAAATATTTCCTGCAGCTTTATTTTGTAAAATTCAACAGAATGTAGTCTCACATGTTACAGGTAATTGTGAATAAATACGAAACTAATCCTTTAGAACTTTTAAAATTTTATATGATTTTCGTTTTTTGAGTTGAATTGGGAACTTTACTGTCATCAGAGGGAAATACATATTATGGAAAATATTTCCGTAGAAAATTTTACTTCGCTAATTCTCCACATAAAGGAAGTAATTTAAACCCTTTTTTTTTTTGAAAGTGTCAAAAAGAACCGTTTCGCGTAGAAGAAAAACATATTAACCAGAATCGTAAGAATTACAAGATTTCCTATGCCGATTAACTCTCTGCTAAAGAGGCGAACTTTAGTTTCGCTTAAAATTAATGTCAAATATAAACATATAAAACCATGATCACTATCTGAATCATTTAATGGAGAAACAGCTACACGGACAAAATACAACAAAGTTTAACAATGGCATCATTTTGAAGTTACAATCGTTCATAAATTCTAAAACGGTTTATATCAAACTTTGAAAAAGTTGGCTTAAGGCATGTTAAAACTAGCCAAACATTTGCGAAAAATGCGTAGCCACTAAATAAATAAATAAATTGATTTAGACACGTGTTTTTACGTTAAACAGTTTCACTCAAAATTTATAGAAAATGTCTTGGAATCTTTTTAACTTAATAAATGCGTGTGTAAATCAAAAAGTTTTTCATTGGTATTAAGTGGTTACGTTTTATAGTGGCAAGTATGTGCCAAATGTGACCGTACCTTAACAAAGCCTATTTCGTATTCTGATATGGACTGAAAGTATTAATGTTTTTCGCCAACTTTCAATAGTCAAGACAGACTCATGATGCATGTTCATGATATTCACCAAACTTTCAGATTTTCATTAGTTTGTGACGATTTTGCATCGCTCAAGTATGCTAAAACTTTAGTTTAAGATTACATTACTTTAAGGACTTTTACTAATAATGAACGATTTGCTAATGTCCATGGCGTGTAGTGGGTTTTGGGGCCGTGATAGGAGGCATTGTTTGTCGAGGTCATTGTTGCTTAAGTGCTAAAATATGTAACTTTGTATTCCTGTCAAACAAATATTTCTTTTATGGATCTATTGTTTATTTTTATGATACATTGAAAATAAATCGTATGAAAACAACACAACTGATTGTATCATAAATACCAACCAACACACAAACAAATGTTACACTTGCAAATAGGGGTTTTCCATTTTTCTTATTTGTGTTAATAACCATAATAATTTATGTTTTTCCATAAACAAGTAAAAATTAATTAAATGTTTTTCCTCGCAAAAATGGCAGACAAAAACAAAACCAAGAAAAACATTTAATTTGTCGGTGTATTGGAGTGAGTTTAATTTATTACCGTGAACTGTGTTGGCTGATTAAATTTCTGCTTGGTTTTTGTATAAATTAAATTTATCAATATTGAGCATATTTTGGTGCAGTACATTTATTGTTATTTAATAAATAATTTCTACTTTAATTAAATCTACCGATTATGTTGAAAATATGATTTAGATATGAAAATGGTTCAATAAATTTTATCATGATAATTTCGAAATTTCAAAATACAGTCGAAGCTCGGTATAATGAATAATATAAAGCTAGGAGCTTTCGTTAAACTGGGTGATTCGAACGGACTTAAAGGCGGTATTTGATAGACGGTATAAGTATAGATCCTTGGCTTTAATTTCCCATTGGTCCAAATGAGTGACAAACAAATTTTATAGAAAAATTCTCCAATACAATTGAGAAATCGGACTTACATAGGCTATAAGTATGGATCCTTGGCTTTAATTTCCCATTGGTCCAAATGAGTGACAAACAAATGTTATAGAAAAATTCTCCAATACAATTGAGAAATCGGACTTACATAGTCAATAAGTATAGATCCTTGGCTTTAATTTCCCATTGGCACAAATGAGTGACAAACAAAAATGTGCCCACAAATGGCCAAATTCCCATCGAACTTATCCAAATATACACAATTTTAAGTTTTATAATTTTATAGAAAAATTCTCAAATACAATTGAGAAATCGGACTTACATAGTCAATAAGTATAGATCCTTGGCTTTAATTTCCCATTGGCACAAATGAGTGACAAACAAAAATGTGCCCACAAATGGCCAAATTCCCATCGAACTTATCCAAATATACACAATTTTAAGTTTTATAATTTTATAGAAAAATTCTCAAATACAATTGAGAAATCGGACTTACATAGTCAATAAGTATAGATCCTTGGCTTTAATTTCCCATTGGCACAAATGAGTGACAAACAAAAATGTGCCCACAAATGGCCAAATTCCCGTAGAACTTATCCAAATTTACACAATTTTAAGTTTTATAATTTTATAGAAAAATTCTCAAATACAATTGAGAAATCGGACTTACATAGGCTATAAGTATAGATCCTTGGCTTTAATTTCCCATTGGCACAAATGAGTGACAAACAAAAATGTGCCCACAAATGGCCAAATTCCCATCGAACTTATCCAAATATACACAATTTTAAGTTTTATAATTTTATAGAAAAATTCTCAAATACAATTGAGAAATCGGACTTACATAGTCAATAAGTATAGATCCTTGGCTTTAATTTCCCATTGGCACAAATGAGTGACAAACAAAAATGTGCCCACAAATGGCCAAATTCCCGTAGAACTTATCCAAATTTACACAATTTTAAGTTTTATAATTTTATAGAAAAATTCTCAAATACAATTGAGAAATCGGACTTACATAGTCAATAAGTATAGATCCTTGGCTTTAATTTCCCATTGGCACAAATGAGTGACAAACAAAAATGTGCCCACAAATGGCCAAATTCCCGTAGAACTTATCCAAATTTACACAATTTTAAGTTTTATAATTTTATAGAAAAATTCTCAAATACAATTGAGAAATCGGACTTACATAGTCAATAAGTATAGATCCTTGGCTTTAATTTCCCATTGGCACAAATGAGTGACAAACAAAAATGTGCCCACAAATGGCCAAATTCCCGTAGAACTTATCCAAATTTACACAATTTTAAGTTTTATAATTTTATAGAAAAATTCTCAAATACAATTGAGAAATCGGACTTACATAGTCAATAAGTATAGATCCTTGGCTTTAATTTCCCATTGGCACAAATGAGTGACAAACAAAAATGTGCCCACAAATGGCCAAATTCCCATCGAACTTATCCAAATTTACACAATTTTAAGTTTTATAATTTTATAGAAAAATTCTCAAATACAATTGAGAAATCGGACTTACATAGGCTATAAGTATAGATCCTTGGCTTTAATTTCCCATTGGCACAAATGAGTGACAAACAAAAATGTGCCCACAAATGGCCAAATTCCCATCGAACTTATCCAAATATACACAATTTTAAGTTTTATAATTTTATAGAAAAATTCTCAAATACAATTGAGAAATCGGACTTACATAGTCAATAAGTATAGATCCTTGGCTTTAATTTCCCATTGGCACAAATGAGTGACAAACAAAAATGTGCCCACAAATGGCCAAATTCCCGTAGAACTTATCCAAATTTACACAATTTTAAGTTTTATAATTTTATAGAAAAATTCTCAAATACAATTGAGAAATCGGACTTACATAGTCAATAAGTATAGATCCTTGGCTTTAATTTCCCATTGGCACAAATGAGTGACAAACAAAAATGTGCCCACAAATGGCCAAATTCCCGTAGAACTTATCCAAATTTACACAATTTTAAGTTTTATAATTTTATAGAAAAATTCTCAAATACAATTGAGAAATCGGACTTACATAGTCAATAAGTATAGATCCTTGGCTTTAATTTCCCATTGGTGCAAATGAGTGACAAGCAAAAATGTGCCCACAAATAGCCAAATTCCCGTAGAACTTATCCAAATTTACACAATTTTAAGTTTTATAATTTTATAGAAAAATTCTCAAATACAATTGAGAAATCGGACTTACATAGTCAATAAGTATAGATCCTTGGCTTTAATTTCCCATTGGTGCAAATGAGTGACAAGCAAAAATGTGCCCACAAATAGCCAAATTCCCGTAGAGACCATACAAAGTTATCTTAGTTAAGATACATTTATATCAACTAGCAAAGATGTAAACCAAAAAGTTCCATCGAGCTATGTTGGCAATGTCCCGACTAAACATATTTAACTCGGCATATTTATCTTCACACACATGAATTTTCTTGGAAAATTTTTCATTCAGTGTTTTTTAGGTGAGCTGACGCAACGAATAATGAGTCAGCTGCATTTTTTTTTTTGATTTTTTCAAAAAAGTTTTATTAATTTGCACTGTTTAATAATGCACTTTAATAATTATGAAAACAACTTGCAAGAAATTTGATGATTCATCGTAAGGATCATTTGTACGATAATGATCTTACTACTCTATAAAAAGAAACAAAGAAGTTTTCTCAAATACGAAACTCGAACAAAGCTTTTTGTTGTGCTTCACTACTCGGGCAAAAAATTATCTTTACTAAAATACTTCCTAAATGGATGCACTTGAGAGAAGAAAAGCCTTATTTACATTTTATCGACAGATAGAATAATGTTTTAGGAGCTTCTATAATCGGACTGCCTCCAAGTAACATGAATTTTGCAGGTCATTAACACTTAGATGCCTGAATATTAATGAAGTGTGTTGATGCACAGAAATTACATACGAGTACATAATTTTTCTTGTATAGACTCAAAGCAGATAATTTCGATATAATCTACTTTAACCACTTTGTTTTAAAATAATTTCATATTTGAACAGAAATTTCAGAAATTATTTAGAGTTTATTGGCTGAAAAAAAAAAACAATTCATAAATATTTATGTTTAACAAAATAAATTACTGTCAAGTGCAGAAACACTCTATGGTAAAATAACAGTCAACGATAAAATCTTTGGAATTAATTTCAATTTATTTCTAACAAGTTTTATTGCATTCGATGCATTTTTTTAATGTTTTATGCCGGACAAACAAATTTATATATTTTACAAGGACGAATAATGAAAAAATTTTAAGTGCCAATGGTTCCGTTCGATCTTGGACCCAGCCTGTATGTGATTAAGTATGTGTGTGTGTGTGTGTTTGAATGCTGTAATAATAATGTGCAGGATGTCATAACCCAGGGGCAGAATGCAAACGATTTATTAATTCTCCTCCTAATAGTCATTCAAATGACAAAGCATTGGCCTTTTTTTTATCAGTTTCCTTTTCTATTTTATAAACTAAACCAAGAGAAGGAAAAAATCTGAGTTGCAGTTGGAATTAAACAGGAATGTAAAATAATTTATTCTTGAAAGTTTCGCATCTTATTGTAAATATGAAACCTGCGATCATAAAACAATTTCCTGAATTTCGTTTTTATTTAATTCTTATTAGAATTATAGTTTACATGGTCTCAGTACCTTTTGCGATATGAAATTTTGTAAAAAGTCCTCTTGGCTGCGTTCAAAGAAACTATTTTAAACTTTAAAAATCAATGAAGGTAATGTCTGAACTGCAATGACTGAGTGCGACCATTCATGTCATAGACAACTAATTGTAGCTGCAACAAAAATAACAAATACAACATTAAACGCGTACAAAGCGCAAATTAATATACGAATAATCATTGCATTTGCATAAACTTGTCTATAAAACACAGTATGGAATGAAAAAAAAAAAAAATTCCAAAGGAGTTGTGCGGTTTAATATCCATCTAATGGTTTCGTAATTATACCCTTGTTAAATGTGTTGCATTAAATCATTGCATCGACATGGCTGTCCAATGGCTGGTTGGCATTGATACATGAAATGCAAATCGTGTAAAGACGCAGACACAACAACATAAAATGCCATGCCACACATCAGAATGATAACAAAAAATAAGCTCAGCCGTAAATGGTTTCAACATAAATGCTAACTGCAAATGGTTAGCAAACAAACCTGTATGAAAATGATCGAATATCCCAGTTTATATTTTAGTTTTTTTTTTTTTTTTTCTTTTTCCTTTAACAATATTTGTCTCTGAGCATGTTCATAAATCTGTTAGCTTGTGTGATATGCCTGTTGTAATTGAATATATAAATTTAGATATTTATTAAACGAAACTATGCAATTAATTTGATCTTAAATACAATAAATTTTAAATATTAGAAGAAATATTAAAATCATTTTTAGATCTTGTTTTTCTTGGCTCAATATAAACATGGCTGACAAGCAGATGATTACCAAACTGAAGCTTAAATTGTTATTAAAATCAGCAAACAAAAGTTATTGAATAGAAAATTATCTGGGAAAACCCTGGCTGCATAACTGGTCTTAGCCTATTGAGCTTTGTGTCAGTTTTTTAATTAAAATTCGGAATTTTTCATATCACAGCAGGTTTTAAAAGTAGCAGTGTTTATCATACTCCAAATTGAGGGGAAGAAAAGCAAACGGTTACAAGTACCAAAACTAAAAAAAATTTAGTTAGATGCATTAACCATCACTTAGCATTGTACTAATAAAAAAGACTTAAATTTGGGCATGTATGATGATCTCAAACTGACTTCAATAGATGTACCCTTCACCAAAATTGTTAAGGATATTTATAGGTTTGTCATTCCGTGTATAGTTTCCACAATATTCATATAATACACATCAAGTATACATACATATGTTAGTGATGTTACGAATATCAATTTTTAGATTTCGCGATTACGAATACGAGTAGAAATAGGAAGGAAGGCCTGCGGCAATATTCGACGAATACGAATATTGATTTTAAAATTTAATTGAAAAAAATCCTTCCGTTGTGTCAGTAAGTCCCCGCCCATGCTTGCAATTTCATTGGCTGATATTCTTGATTTTTTAGGTGAGCGTGGTAAGAAGCTTGGGGAGGGGTACAGAGCTTCATGTGCTCGGAAATTCTCTTTTGCCTTGCAATTCGGACAGGGTTCTATGTGTATTTGACGTTTTATTGTATTTCTTCAATTATATGAAAAACAAAATCAAACTAAAATTAAATTAATTTGTGATGCATTAAAATTTTTTAAGTTAAAATTATTGAGTGTAAATACAAAAATTTAAAAATTAGATTTTTATAATGTGGACACTTATGCAATTTTAAAGCAGAATATTAAAGAATTGCAGCCAATAAAATTGCAAGTCTGGACGGGGACTAAGAATAAATTGAAATAATTAAAACAGTCAAACATTTTTAAATTATTTTACTAACATTCTTGCAAAAAATCTAAAACTTTTATAAGATTTTCAGCAAAACACATTTGTACAGTATTTTTAAGATGAGTACTTTTATGGCAAGTCGATTCAGAACTGACATACGAGGCCTAAGGACGAATTTTGTTCTCTGTCTATGATTACACATGTCTCTATCGGCCGAAGGTTTTTACCCTCTGTAAGACTCAGGTGCCAAAATATTCTGATCCACAGGATTTTCATATACCTGGATATCACCTCTCGAACACCTTTTAGTCTTCTTAGAGTCTTGCAGTTTACGTACGCAATGAAACTGTATACCAGTACCAGCAACCTTCAGGCACGTCCGATCCTCAATTAAGCTGTCTCTGAGCTAAATGACATACTAAAAATAAATATATTAACACACCATTTGCATTTCGAACATTGAAATTGTTATTTTTGTTGATTTAAATGTTTACAACTCTTCTTCTTGAGCCACACAGCCCTAAAAGGCCAATATTTTGAGCTTATTGCAGCGCATAACGACCTCGCGGAATTAGCAAATGAGCCAACACATATTTCAAGTATTGATGGGCACTCTTGCTCGACCTTTTTTCATTTCTCACCCCGACAAGTAAAAAGTAAGTGTTATTGCACCTCTCGGTAATTCGGATCATTCCGTCTTTTTTTCGTTCTCTAAGCTTCCCAACGTCCCAAACTCAGCTACGAAGGAGTTCATAATATATTTACGAAGAGGCTCGTTTAACAATCTTTTCCTACATTTCAATTGGAAGCTATTTTTTTCTAGACAATGAAGTCAATGCCATGGCCAAAATGGTAGAAAATATCATTTTGCTGGGAATGACATCGTTCATTCCATCTAAGCAAATTCCGGTTAAACCGAAGTTCTTATTTTTCTTAATGACCTTCTATGTCAAACCCTATCTACTCCTTGACAGGTGACAGCAGTATTGTGAATTCGTATTCATTCAGTAGCAATCCAAACCTGTGGGACATGAATGATACGCTTAGTCGTGAAGTCTAGTGCGAATATGGTCGATTTTAACGCCCGTAAGACTCAATGTGCCATGCTCACGCACAGCAGAATGACGGAATGTGATATTTCATCTGTTTATTATGATGGATGGTAAGGATTTTGGGGAATCACAAGCTCTTGGTGTTCTTGGTATGGAAATCTAGAGTGATGTCCGTTGGATTGATCACATTTTTCGTGTTGCAAAAGACTCATTCAATCATACTAGACTTAGCAGACTTTTTGGGCGGCAATATTAGGCGAATAGTCCCGACTTATTGGTTTAGCACAGAACCGAATAGTGAGATGTATATGAGTTTTATATATCATCACTTTTTTTCTTCAAGTTAGTGAGCCGCTTTGCGAATACTACTTGAAACTGGCAACTGTACGTCTTAAAAGAACATCATATTGTTTTAAGAAATGTATTTGCAAAAGAAACACAATCGTGCTTCAGTCCATACCATCGTTAAATAAATACAATCCTTATTTCATATTTTTATTACAAAAATAAGTTTTGTAATTTATGTTTTTCAAATAAAAAAAAAATGGAAAATTTAAGCACAATTTAATATTTTTACAAATGTACGTTTATTTTTCTATTTTATTGCTAACCACTTCCTTTTTCCAGCTTTGTTTAAACTTTTTTACAACTCTTCCTTTTTCCATACCGACAAAATATATTCAACAACACACTTTTAAATACCCATATATTTAAAATCCAAATCTATACTATTGTTAATGCAACCCCTACCGACCAATTCCAACTCATACTTTGGCACAGCAAAATTTTTAAACAAATAAAATTGAAAACAAAACAAACTGACAAAGTCAAAAACTTGCATTCGAACGTACAAATCATCAGATAAAATAAAATTTATATTCGTATTTCCTCTGCACGTCCTTATCAGTGGACCATTACCATTGCAACCGGATGCAGCTACAAACCCAACAGAAATAAATCGAAAAATAAAAACAAAAATTTTCTACAACTTTGTTATGACCTGCGT
Source organism: Lypha dubia (assembly GCA_947311025.1). NCBI lineage: Eukaryota > Metazoa > Arthropoda > Insecta > Diptera > Tachinidae > Lypha > Lypha dubia. Next base: position 58,889,298 of record OX371264.1, read on the forward strand.
AAATATCCAGAACATTGGCATGTTTCATGTACTTTTTAATAAAGAGTGTGGGTGGTTATTTTACGTGTGCGTTCGTGTATTGTTTGTTGACTTTGATTGGAAATTCAGGAATGGGATGCAATTTTTATTATTAAATGACAGTAAAGTTTTTATTTGCATTGCATATTTTATTAAAAATATAAGTAAATACAAATAAATAAATAAATCAACAAAAATATATCACGAGTACAATTTTCTGTTTGCAAAAGGATGTATATTTGTGTCCATGATTGTGTCCAGTATTTATTTTTTATTTTTTTTTTTTTATTAGAGCAATTACGAATATTAAATTCATGGTTGAATGTGCATTTTATTACATTTTATTATTCACTTTTATGAAAATTTAACAAAAATATGTGTAGTATTTTTAACATACAAATCTAGTTTTGGTTAAAAGATTAAATTAAAATTTTTGATAGCAAAGTTTTACTTTATTTCTAGTAATAAAATAATTTATTATTTAAGTAAAGAAACATAAGACGAAAGTTATGAAAATTCTGTATCAACAAAAACCGAAAGATTTTAGGAAAGAGCTCTACTGTGTGAGTAAAAATATCGATGTATAACTACAACATTTTATTCGAGCAATAGGTTTAGATATGTGGGGTACAACTTACCAACGGCCTCTTGTGTATGCGATTGAATCTTTTCTTATTGCACAATTATATCAAAGGATATGCCATATTCGATGGTTTCACAAGATATTGAAAAAAATAAAAACACGTTTTATATGTCTTGTAATTAGTAGACTACAAGTCCTACTAATAAAAGCTTTTCCAATAGGGATGATATGATTTTGAAGTGACGTTTCGCCCATTTGTAATATGTCATGATCTGTCATTTATTTGTTTTTCATTCTATTCAGCAGTGTTTACAATTTCATCATGGAGAGGTAATACGCAAGAACAACGTTTACAAATTATTCAGTTTTATTATCAAAATAATCGTTCTCCAATTGCAATTTTTCGTACGCTTTTGCCGTTTTAAGGTCGTAATAATCGTCCAAGAGTGCTCGCTATTCGTCGAATTGTTGAAAATTTTGAGCTTAAATTTTCTTTACATGATGTTCAAGTGCCAATAAGACAAATAACCGCTCGAAGTAATGCAAATATTGCTGCCGTTCAGGCAAGTGTTGCTGAAGACCGCAATTTATCGATTCCAAGACGTTCTCAAAAATTGGGACTGTCTCAAACCACAACCTGGCGGATTTTTAGAAAGGATTTGGGATTGCATCCGTATAAAATTGTTCCCACTCAAGAACTGAAGCCATTGGACCACCGTTGGTTCCAACAAGACGGGGCAACTGCAACAATTGAATTATTGCGAGAAAAGTTTGGAGATTCGATTATTTCAAGAAATTGTGATATTGAATGGCCTCCAAGAGGTTGTGTGTGTAACACCATTAGAAGACTATTTCTTGTGGGATTATTTGAAGTCATTGGTCTTTCGAAATAAAACAGACACTCTTCAAGCTTTACAAGTAAATATTGAACGTGGCATTCATGACATACGACTTGATTTAGTGGAAAAAGTGCTCGAAAGTTGGGTTCATCGATTTCGTTCCTACAGAAGAAGTCGTGGAGGCCATTTGAATGTCGTTTTATTTAGAACTTAATTGTATCGATTGTACTTCACTTTAAATAAAAAACGTTTGAATTTCTTTACCAATAAGTGTCTTTTTTTTTACTTTTTTTTTAAGAAATCATATCACTCTTATTGGATAACCTTTAATAATAAATGTTAAAGTTTCTAGGTTTGTATGTTTATTCCACTATAGCTCAAAAACCACAGAATGGATTTGGGTGAAATTAATTTAGCATGTGACCCACATTAAAATACATACATATATAGGGTACTTTTTATTGGTTAAAAAGCTTAAAATTAGAAATTTTGCTACTTTTTATTTTTTGTACTAATATTTTATAAAATAACATTATTTCTGGGAAAAACTTAGTACTTATGGTACTATTTTGGTAAAAGGTACTTTTTTACTTTTAGTCCTTTTTAAATTCTGGTACTTTTCCTCTTAAAAATTTTAATTCATTGATTTGGTTGAAATTTGGCAGACAGATAGAATGTGACCCAGATTAATATGCACATCGGCATTTTTATAAGGTCTAAAACGGGAAGAACTGGTACTTTTTGTTCTTTTACAATTTTTTTTATATCAAAATGCACTGTACTTTTTGGGGCGCGAAATAATTTAAAGTTGGTTGGTTTTTAATACTGTTAGTTTTTTTTTTTAATTCATTTTATACATTATTAACATGTAGTGCACTTTGGGGAGGTAAAATGAGCAAAAGTTGGTACTTTTAGTAACTCTCTGTTTCTTCGATCAATATGGTATATACAGTTTATGCCTTCAATTTATAGTTTAGGAAATAGGTTTTCTAATATTGTTATATTCATCCACACGTATACTTAATATAATATACAGTGAAATTTCGTTATAACGAAAAACTCTATACAACGTATATTTTATTGAGTCCCTTGAGAAATCCTCTTTATTGCAAAGTTTTTCATACAAAATTGCATCATAGCTATAACGAATAAATTCTGAGCAAAAAAACCTCTATATAACGAAATATTATTCAAATGCCTCAATATACATATAACGAAATCAGAATAAATCCTAAAGAGTAAAGTCCCGTTATAAAAACAGCGAAGTCTAAATGTATTTATAAGCGTATTTGTAAGGCCTCTATACAACGAAGTACTCGTACAAAAGCCTCTATACAACGAAGTAAGAATAAAATTTAAAGCAAAATGGTAAAGTGCCGTTATCAAAAGAACGAATTCTAAATGTGTGTGCAAATGTAATGCGTTAGAAACGTATGTATGTAATCAGTATTGACTTTATTCTAGTCAAAATGAGTAAAGTAAAGCGTAAATTAATATCTATTCGAGAAAAAAATTCTATAATTGAGGCCGTTACTAGCAATCTCATGTCAAATAGATTTGAATAAAGAAAACTATAGTTATAACGAATTTTTTTCGTATTTCTACAAATTTCGTTATATCAAGGCATTGCTGTTTATATTTATAGCGAAGCAATAGCTATAACGAAGTATTTTCGGATCCACTGGAATTCGTTATATCGAAGTTTCACTGTATATAAAGTATACGTAATTTTATTTAATTGTTTTATTTTGGTACAATGAATTTTCCAACGAAAAATAAATTTCAAAAAGGCAGGTTCGCACCTAAATTTATACTTTATTTTTCATAGGCATTAATTATACGAGTTTGTATATGTGAAATGGCATTAAAGTTATGACGATATTTCGTATGGAAAAATGATTTCAACCGTATATGTAAATAAATTAAATTTGTATGTCAAGAAATTTACTATGTTCAGTGTTCATTCACAATATATTCAAATGTTTTACACAAGCCATCCATCAATATGCGACTAATAGTCCATAGCATGAGGAGGAGAGTCATAAAATAAAGAGTATTATTATTTTTTTTGTTGCTCTTGTTCATGCCATGAAAGTATAAACACCTGCTTTTAATTAAGTTCTCTCGATATCAAAACGTCTAAACTTAACAAAACAACAACAAAACCAGCGCAAAAAAACTTTTAACAAACTTCTATATTACAATTTAAAATAGAAGAAGAAAAAACAAGCAAGTAAAACGTATTACGAATGCAAAGAGGTAAAATCATCAATGGCGGTTTAGCTTCCGGCAAAAAGGAAGTAGCTGCTGCTGTACATATTGTCTGTATAGTATTATATCTTTATCGTACGTATGTATGCATGTATTGGAGCATGTTTGAATTTGTGTATAAAATATATTATCAACTCGTGTCCTTAAAACAATCTAAATAATTAAAATATGCAAATACGTTATAATCCTCTCATACAGATAGAAATACACAGTTTAGTATGTGTTTGTCTTACACATTCACTCCGGCAGACATACAGAAGTACCAAGTTTTAGCCAGACATTGCTACTCTCAAGTAAGAGTTTTAGGTGACTATTTGTACGAGCACCTTCACCAATGGTCCAATGTTATTGAGGTAGAATAACAACTCATGCGATTTGTATAAATTATTCATAACAATATAATTTACTTATTCGTTAAAGTTTGAGAATTTTTACAAAAGCTGTGCAACGTTAACATCAGCTACTGTTGTTACGCCGAGCAACTGCTCATTTAGTTTCTCTTTTATACAATACCCTACTTCGGGTTTTACTGAAACCTGCATAAAATATTTAGGTAATAAATAAGTAACAATAGTGATATAACCTTGTAAAAATTTCCATCCAACTGAAGCAGAGATATCGTAACTTTCTACACAAATATAAATACTCGTATAAGTTTTTTTCGATGCATCCTACACGAAAAGAAAAAACATGTGATTAAGACAAACGTAATCTAAGAGTTTAAATCGATTCAATACATAATACAGAACATAATTTCTTATGTCGCGTTAAAATTACTATTCGTACTTTAGTAGCAGCTGAATACAAAGTTTTTGTCCTTATAAGTTTTATATAGGGTGTTTTTTATAGAGTAACACGACATGTTTAAATCATAATAAAACAAGGAAATATATTTTTTATATCAATGAAACGGGCTTTATTGCAATATTCCATGGAAAGAAAATTTTATGAAATTAATGTTTAAATATGATTTCTGCCATGTGACCGCCACGGCTAGCGCGTAGAAGGTGCAATCTGGAACACCCATTTTCCACCACTTTTCGCAGCATTTGCGGCCATATTTCACTGATAACTCTTCGAATGTTGATTTCCAGGTGTTCAATTGTTTGTGGTTTATCGACGTAGAGAAGTGACTTTTACAAAACCCCAAAGAAAATAATCTAATGGGGCTAAATCAAACGATCTTTATGTTCTTCGAATTACCCGCTCTGAAGGACGTTTATGTACGCCATAAAATGGAAGAAGTGCACCATGAGTTTGACGAATAGAACTATTATTTTGATTAAAAATTTCAACAATTTGCACGCGTTGCTCTGGTGTAAGTGGATTCATAATAAAATTTCAAAGCAAACTAATCAGAAGGCCACTATCAGCTGTTGAATGGGTGCTCAATTAAAGCAGTGATGCCAACTCAAGGTTGTGACACTTATAATATAATCAGAATCAATGTTGTAAACATTAACTTTAATTAATATTTCATTGATTTCGGTCAGTATTTTTTCGAAATGGGATCCGTCTGTTAAACATCAAAATATCAAGTTTTTTTTTTAAGAAATCTGATGGATATATATTTATTGACTTAAAAAATATGCAAATTTTATATAGTAATTTTTGGTAATTTCAAATTATAAAGCACTACAATTATTGGTTCCATAAATAATTTATTTTCTTCTGCAATATTTGTAGGCATGAGGTAAATAAATCGCAATAAAAGAAACCTCTAAATTTTTCTTAGAATCTCAGAACCTTAAAGAAAGTTCCACTAAATCTTGAAAATGAAATTTGATGTGGATTCGCCATTACAGTCTTCATTTGGTCCAAGGTCCATAAATTCTATGGCAAACAAAAAGATATACTGAACTAATGCTCTGTCTAGAAATGTATGATTTATTTTAAAAATATTTGGACTTGGTCTCCTGTGCGGCAAACAAAGTCGACTATTATCTTATCTGATAAAATATTTACCTGTTTAGTAAAAACTGATTTAAATCGTATTAAATTAATTAAATTATTTTTATAAATTTCAAACGAAATCCTACGCTTCAAAAATTTTTTTGAAATGAGCCGTTTACTTCGAAAGTGGCATAAGTCACTTTTTCCAAAAAAAAATTGAGTTAATGGACACACTAAATAAAATTGAACGGTATCTTTTTATTTGTAAAAAAATTGCAATCAACAATAAAACTACTTATGCCACTTTCAAAATAAACGGCTCAAATGATGCAAATAATCAACAGCCGTTTGTCGCATAGTCGCTGCAGATACGAATTTCAATTGTTGTTATTTCTCTGAATTACTGTTGTGAAAGTGTATGCAAATGTTTTCCAGGGATTAAATGAAATGAATTACTACCATTTTCAAATAAGTCAGTGAACATAGAAACTCGTTTTGTTTTAGTACATTTAGAGTCGTTACCAATGATGGCAATTGAGAACTTAATTACCCACATCCACCCAACAATGATTATTGTTTTTTATTTGAAGAATATTTGTTTCATGATATTTAAAAAAAGGATTAAAAATTCATTGTCGTCAAGGAGTATGCATGTGTTTTTTTCTCTTGTTATCAAAATAAATGTTATAAAAGAGAAATATAAAATAAAGGATAATTAAAAAATAATATTATTTTACCAAGTATTTGTGTCTGTTTTAAACAATTTCTATTTTATTACAGCTTTTTATTACAATACAAAAAAAAATAGTATGAGATGCATGGTAAAATAAATATTTACTTTTGACTTGGATATGTGGGTGTGTGTGCCTTATATATTTATTTTTTATCGTTGCCAATTTTATACTCGCATCCAGGGTTGTCGATGGTGGGAATCTGTCCTCAACTTGGAGTTTTTTTCACCTTTTTGGGGCCAGCTCGACATTACAATACTTTTATGAAGTCTTATAGAATATAAGAATTGTTTTATGCTTTCAACTTTCACAAAATAATTACTCGAAATTTATTTCCAATTCCAATATTTTTAAACATGTTAACACGCTATCCCTTAAATATGTCAACTTAAAAACAGAGTGACTTATGCCACTTTCAAAATAAACGGATCGTATATGTACTTGCTTACAGTAATTTTTCGAGTATGGTTTTTATTGTTCCATCTTTGAAAAAAAAACGATTTAAATACAGATATCCGATCGGATCGACGAATAAATAGTTTTACTTATTAATCAATATTTCATGCGTCAAGCATACACTTTCTAATCGGTCCATAAATGTTAGAATTTTGCGATAGTCAATATTTCGAAGAAAGAAAAGTGGAGAAAAACCTGCCTTTACATGTAAAAAAGAAATTATAACATTTTATTCGAGCAAAAACTCAGAAATGTATGATTTCAAAAATTAATTTGTTATGGGTTAGCTAATCTATCTATATGCTGCGTTTTATTAACTGCTAAGCCAACTCATCAGTACATCATCATTACTATGCTTGAAAATTTTTCACCAAAGTGTAGGGTAATTTTTATAGAGTGTCACAACTTTGAATTGACATCACTGCTTTATTTGAGCACCCATTTCACAGTTGATAGTTGCTTTTTGTTTAGTTTGCTTTGAAATTTCATTATGAATCGACTTACACCACAGCAACGCGTGCAAATTGTTGAAATTTTTAATCAAAATAATTCTGTTCTATTTGTCAAACTCATCGTTTAGCGGGCGCTACAATTGATTTACTCAAAATAATTTATTAATGGCCCAATTATTTGGCCACCAAGATCGTGTGATTTAGCCCCATTAGATTATTTTCTTCGGGGTTATCTTAAGTCACTTGTCTACGTCGATAAACCACAAAAAATTGAACACCTAGAAATCAACATTTGAAGAGTTATCAGCGAAATATGGCCGAAAATGCTGCGAAAAGTTTTGGAAAGTTGGTGTTCCAGATTGCGCCTTCTATGCCACATGGAATTTAAACATTAATTTCATAAAATTTTCTTTCCAATAAAGCCCTTTCCATTGATATTAAAAAATATATTTCTTTGTTTTATTATGATTTACACTTGTGTCACTCTATAAAAAACACCCTTTACATGTAGAATAGTGAAAAAATAAGTAAATGACTTTATAAGATTTTCAAGCATGTTGGTAAAGATCTACTTTAAGTTGGCTTAGCGGTCAGAATTTTGTATCGACCAAAGAAGTATACATTGCCAAGAATGACAGCATATTATGATCGAACAAATACTCGGAGTGATCTGGCACTTTTTTTTTTTTGTATGGGTACTGGACCATTCTAGAGTTTATTCGAATGGTGCATATTGTACTTGATCGAAAATCAAAACCTCTACTGCGCCAACGTATGGCCAAGAAAAAAAAAAACTCGTTGTAAATTTAAGTATTTTAGGATTACTTTGACTACGTGTTGTGACTAAAAATTTTAATCCGAATCACAGAAAAAAATAAAAATTTATTTCAATTAAAAAATTTGTGATATCAATTAGAAATTTAATTAAATTTGCAACAGCAAACAAATTAATAGTATCAATTCAATTTTTATTCATTTATTAACTAAAATTATTTATTACAATTAAAAATTTATTTAAATAAATTAAATATTTAATCAAATTTTTTATATTTTTAATTAAAGGGTTAATTGAAAAAAAAAATTTAATATTTTTTCTGTGATTGCGCTTAAATCAATCCGAAAATAGATTAAGCACTTTTTAAGCTGCCTTTGTTGAATACCGGATGTGAACTAAAATAAAATAATAAATCCTATTTTATTTTTCTTGACTTTTATTTGTCGATTTCTAATGCAAGTGAGTTGTCTAAGACGATGTGTTACAAATATGGAACTCTATGTTCAATACCAATAAAGGAAAACAAACTAAATTTGAAATTGAAGTGAGTAAATAAAACAATTTAATTTAATAATATTAATTCCATTGTCTTCCATGATAAAAATGTGCGTAAGTAGTCCTGATGATGTATTGATTCACGTATGCGACAGGATTGATTGTAGTTAAAGGAAATGTGTACGGCTTTTAATTTGATACATGAAGATGGAAGTCGGTAAGCTGCGCATTAAATCAAGCCAGAAGCTTTTTTGAAATATATTTGTTTGGATTGAATAATCGGTAGTTCAATCGTAGTTGATTCAAGAAAACCCGTAGTTACCGTGTTATTGACACAGTTTGTGTTTGATTTAAGGACGTTTGGATCTATTTTTTTATATTTTGTGTACATTTTATAAATTGATATTCGAATATGTATTTGAATTCTTTGTTCAATCTGCTTGCGAAACAATAAAAACTATATGGTTTCTTCATATACTTTGGTAAATTTTTAATATAAAATTCTTATAAAACAAAAGTAGTTTCCGCTAGAAAAATTTTTGGAGGACAAGAAAAAAACGACCTGGCAGCCTTCTTTAAAATGCACAAACCTCTTTCAGACAAGAACTCTACAGAATATTTTTGCTTTATTTTCTTTTTTTTTCCTAAAACAAATACAATTGTCTGTTGGCAAGTACGAGGCGAATTTCTTTTTTTCTCTCATGATTCCATCATATTTTCTTAAAAAGATTTTGCTGTTAACAGCAGGCGAACCTTAAAGAAGACTAAATCAATAAGTTGCTGCTCTGTAGTTTATTATTATATAATATTTTATTTGCTTCTGTGCCGGAATATTCTTGCATGTGTTTTATTTGTATACTACTTGTCTGCTGGAACCGAAAGAAAAAGTTTTGTTGGCCGTTACACTTTAATTACTTTCTAAAATATTGGCAATCGGAAGTTATTGTTTTCATTCAAACTCTTTTGCAGACATAAACACACTTGAAGAATTAAATACAAAAAAAAAAGAGAGTAAATAAATGTTGTTTTTCTTTTATTGCAGATTTTAAGACAAATGCATGAAGGCTTTTCAATTTCTATTTTCATGTTTTATACGGTGTTTTTTCTAGAGTTATAAAACTTTGAAATGAAATAAAACAAATATATATATTTTTTTTAAATCTACATGAAATTTACTTTATTCGAAACATAATCTTCTTGTATTATAATTTGAACATGACTTCTGGCATATGACCGCCACGGCAGGCTCGGACGTAGTTTAATCTGGAGGTCCAATTTCCAATGACTTATTCCAACATTTGTGGCCGTATATTAGCAATAATGCAACAAATTTTGTGCTCCAAATGGTCAATTGTTTCGGGCTTATTGGCGTAGACAAGCCACTTTACATATTCTTACAGAAAATAGTGTAGCGACGTTAAATCACACGATCTTGGAGGCCAATTCACGGGTCCGAAACGTGAAACTATGCGGCTACCAAACGTTTTCTTGAATAAATAAATTTTGGGACGAGCTGTGTTACATGGTTGTTCAATTGATGAACAAAAAAGTCAGTAAGCAAGGCTCAGTAGCGATCACTATTCATTGTGACGTTCCGATCTGCATCGGTTTTAAAGAAGTACGGACAAATAAATCCACCAGCCTATAAAGCACACCAAACAGTCAGGTTTTCTGGATGTATCGTTGTCTCAACATACATTTGAGGATTATCATCACTTATAATATAATATGGCATTTTTGTTTATTAACGTATCCATTCAAATAAAAGGGAAATTTCTCGCTAATGAAAATCGAGATCAACGGCAATCTTAAATTATAAATAATTTTGCACAGTTTGAAAGCGTAGCGGAGGCGTCAGTCTATTCACGTTGAAATGCCAAACCAAACTAAACCTAAATCAAACTGGAAACTTTATACCTCTGTAAAAATACCCTTTATAAATTTAAAAGATAATGTAAATATTCTTATCGCAAAATATACTTACAGGCATACCTAAATCAGAGAGAGAGCGTAAGCAATTCACCCTACTTTCCATACATTTGAAATATTTTTCTTTTTTGCCTTAGAAACAAAAACTATGTACTTTGTTACTTGCGGGACGGTCAACGCTCTGATTTAGGTATAACTGTTGGATGATTTAAGTAATATTTGTAATAATTAAGTTGTGAATTTTAAGTCAAATAAAAAAAAAAAATTGTTGTTCTTTTCAATGGAAATATTTTTGGGACATTTTACATTTTTCAGTTTGAGGTCGTTTTTCACAAGCATTTGCTTTCGGATCGAAATACGGAGTAACCCCTCTGATTTTAGTCGCGAAAATTTACACCACAAATTAATAAATTAATTAAAATCCAATTATATATCTAAAGCAAAATGACCGTCTTTTGCAGTTCCGTTGAAGAAAATCGTGATCACTGTGCATCAATTTCTTGCAAAAAATTTAATTTTAAAAATTTTGAGTTAATAATTTATATGTATGATATATATATGTATGTACGTACATGTACCTTACACCACTGACTTTGATAGTTTTATTCCTTTTTGTAAAATTAAATAAATTTATTCGTATAATTTTAATTGTTACATTTATTTTTCCCATTTGCAAAACATACTCTTGTAGCAGCGAAAATACCTTTTTATTCTATAAGACATCCATCCAGACTTACTTTTTTATTGTAGCAGCAAACAATTTAATAATTGAATAATAATTTGGTTGTAGCAAACATACTTAGTTGACATGAACATTTTGAAATCACGTCTTTTCTTTGCGCGTATTAGAAAATAATTTCGTGCATATGGCTGTTCTTCATGAACCTCATTATGCTCCTTCAAATTTGGGCCACTTTACGAATACCGCCCACAATGTATAGATGCCAGAGTTTTTAAATGGGGTGATCAATCTAGCGCATTGAGAACTGAGAATTGACATTATTCTTGCTTAGTTAAACTAAAATAATGGGTAAAAAAACATATCTTTAATTCTTGAGAAAGAGAGAGAGAGAGAGAGTACGATAGTCTAAAGAAGTTAATAGATGTTACAAAAGCTAGTAGAATTGACTTCATTATTTGCAAGAAGAAAACATGGTCTTCTGAAAAGTTATGATAAAATTTATACTTAAATTTTCACCCAAAAATTTTCGTTTCATTTCATAAAAATATGCAGTTAGTCCACAATTCAATCGATTTCAATGTAAATATTTTCAAAAAGCTTTTAACATTTTACTAACGTATTTTACTTTTTAGTTTAAAAGCAATTATTGCTATGAGTATCAAGATCTTTTTGATAATTATTATAGAATAATGTTTCAGACTGAGTGCCACAAATAAATTTAGCAAGGAGGTACGCAAATAACGCACCTTTGATAAAGGATATTAAAAACAAAACTGTTGCAGCAAAGTCAAGTGGTGTAACAAGCCAAAAATAATAAAAAGATAACAACTTTTATAATTGCCCACAGCCCAAAGTCACAAAAATGTCAATAAATAAAACGTATTTATGTAAAATAAACAAAAATTAATTAAGAAATAACAATTAAATTAATTCTGTTGTAAAGACAAACGTTCTATGCACTCATAAATGTGTGTGTAAATGTCAATTCGTTAAGGAAAAAGTGTTCAAAAAAACAACAACAAGCGTAAATGCTCTTAATTCAATTTGTGTTGAAACTCATTAAAATAATTTATGTTAAATGATTAAAAACCACAATTGAATATCTATTTTAAATGAATGTCACCCACATATGTACATATGTGTGCACATACAGACACGCTCGGATACATATACTCGTATATATGCGTGTGCGGTAAAACACTCATACTAATGAAAAGTGGTTTAATTTCCGTTAAAGCAGAAACAGGGAAAAAAGTTGTTCAAGTTTGTATGCAAAAATGCATTGCAATTTATTTAACCGCAAACAAACTTTCAAACACAAGCTCACACACAAACATATTAACGTTAGTATGTGTTAATGTATTCGCATGTGAAAACTGAAAACAAATAGAAAATAATACATACATACCTTTAGACAATAATAAAAACATACCATTGATGCATATGAATTCAATTATTTTGACACTGCTCCTTTTTCTCTCCTTCTTTCTCTGTCACTCTCTATATACATTTCTCACTCTATCTTCGCTATATTGCTCTGTTTTTATAGTCTATCGTCCTTTTTGCCAAAACAGCAGCGGCTTTAATATTTTGTACAAGAAAATATATTCAAAATGAAAGTTGTGCAAGGAAAAAGTGTTCGTAAATATCGCCACTTTAATGAAAACGATGGTTAACTTTGAATTGCCAACTTAACAAAAAACAATCATTCACCGTTTATTTTTTAACCCTGTTAATTGTATGCAAAATGCAAATGCATGACACCTTTCCCAACTCATAAAACAAAATAACTCTTTTTTTCATAAGCTTTACTTTACGAACACTGCACAGTGTTACAAAGAGTATTTTTTTCTATTTTATTGAATCCAAACTTGAAAATTCTTTATTTAATTATAAGAAATTGGAAGTTCTGAAATTCTTTGTTCTTCATTTTTTAACAATTTTAAAAATTTTGTTTTTGTTTTAAATGTAATTTGTACGAAAGAAAAATTCATTCGACATCGTGGGCCAGGCAGTAAATTAAATTTTTTAAAACATTTTTTAATAATCGATTCACGATTCAAATGGAGTTGGTGAATTTCGTTAATTGTTTATTTTAATGTTGTTTTTTTTTTCAAATCAAATCCATTCCAAATATGTTTCTATTCAAATGTACGATGTTATATTTTCGAATAAAACGTCAGTCTTTTCGAATTCGAGACATTCACCGGATTCTAATTGTTCATAAATGCTTCTTGATTCGCATCAAAACAAAAAAAAACTTGTAACTCGCTTAAAACCAAATATGAATAAATTATTCAAAAACAATAAAAAGAAATTGATTATTAAAAAAACACCAGAATATACAAATCGCTAATTATATATTTGGATAAGATCAAATATTGCATTCAACATGGTCACATCATACAATAGATTTTCTAAAATTTTTACTATATTAAAGATATTTATTAAAAGTTGTACAAAATATATATATTTTATAAATATCGGGTCACTTACTTCGGAGTTATAAGTCCTTGATGTTGCTACTAGTACATGCACACTTACCTCCCATCATTCATAAACTTTTAATTAAGTTATTGTTCATAATAAAACAGGTTTCACCATACACGATACGTAAGATTAAGGCCACAATAACTTTTGACATTTATTCGAGCATATATTCAATAATTTATGTTTTTAAAAATTTTATTCATTTGTTGCGGGTTAGCAACCAACGAAATGCATTTAGATATTGCTAACTCGCAACAAATAAATAAAATTTTTAAAGGCCACAATAACTTTTAACTATAATTAACGTTTATGAATAAGGGCCCATATATATATACATGAATGTATTATTTTTTATTCTATAAAAGGGAATAATATGTATTACTAACTTCTGGTACGATATCTTATGACCCAGAGTTTCATAAGAATCGGCCAAGGGGAAACTTTAAAAAAAAATAACTACTTCATATGGGCGTAAAAAAAATATGGACGTGGTACTGTCTTCTTTATAACTGCAACAACTGTGCAAGTTCGCATAAGATTTTTTTCTTGTATAATTTGTATTCGATCACTGATGTTCTTAAACTGTCCCGTAGCACTGTGCAAATGTCAGAGAATATTTTCCTGATTGTTATTCTTTTTTTATTTGCATTGTTGTTGTTGGTGTTACTTTTTTTTTTTTTGTTGTTTGTGTGGTTGCCGACACATTTACATTTTCAACTAATTTGCATATTTTACTTTTCCTATCGTTTATGTTGCTCTCTGCCCCTGGCAAGTTGATAGCTGCTACCAACTTTAATGGGAAACACACTTATTCACTACTGTCCAATTCCAGGCGAAATAAAAACAAAATCATAAGAAACATTTTAAAAGGTGCTGTAGCATATGAAATAAAAAAAAAATATAAACATAAAGGTGAAACTCAAATATGCCCGAGGATACTGAAAGTAATTTATGAACTTAGTTTTATGGTCATACTAGAAGTTTTAATATAATTTTTTGTTTTGCTTTGTACGATAAAGAGGCTTGAAAATTTTCAATAAAAAATATAAAACTTTTATAAAATGTGATTCGATTTCCTTTAAATTCTGAGAAGTCTTTGTAAAATATTTTTGTAACAGTTTAAATAGTGACTATAAATAAAAGGTAACCATAAAACCCAAAAGCTTAACGGAAGTGTATGCCAACATACCAACTTCCTTTTCAAGGAGCAACAAAAGAAACTGTAAATTTCCGCATTAGAATAAAATTTAAATGTCGCCTAATATTCGTTTATTTTTTTTTTCCTTTTTTTACTTCACTATTGTTGCCAACACTTGGTAATTTATGGCCTCAACCGTTTAAAAACTTAATGAAATTGTATACAAAAGGGGAAAAGGAGAAAATAGAACAAAACACTGTTGTAATTTTTGCTTTTTGAACAAAAAAAAAAATGCTCCTCTATCTGATTTCATTAACAAGAAAGACAGACAACACAGGGTTTCATTTACATTTAATTTTACTGCACACTCACTCACACACAGGGAAGCTCTCAGCAGGATATTTTCATTTATAAAAGTTATTGTTTTTATTTAAAACACTTTGTTTTCTCTGTTACAGCTTTATAGCAGGAAGTTGCTCTTCGTAGTCCTCGCCCAAAAAAAAAAAAAAAAAAAAAAAAACATTAAAGCAAACATCTTTTCTTTATAAATCCTGAATATTAAGTTAAAATTTTACATTTAAAAAGTATCAAAACCATAAATAATTTTCGAGTGTGTATACGAGTAGTAGTGATCTTCTGAAGCACTTGACACCTCATAATAGAATATAAAGTATACGCCACTTAAGCCCCAATATTAACAGCAGCACCAACAGCAGCAATAACATCATCAACAACAAACACTTCATAGTCCTGTTAACACTAACAACAACATACACAGGTAAACTACATTAAATGTTTGCTTGTATTTGTGTGCTAAAATTTTTATAATAATTTTACAGGTGGTCTTTTGTTTCTGCTTTACTGTGTAGCATGAGTTGGTTTTCATTAAATGCTTTGTAGGTGATTTTAAATATTTAACTCGCTGTGTTTGTGTCATCGTTGGAAGTTGAAAAAAAACAGCATATTTATTGGCCAGATGAATTCATGTCATTATAAAAAACAGATTTTTATTTAAATTTTTAGTCATACTTGTTGATGTTACTGTTTTATCCCGTTTATTTCACTATAATACAGTATGCAAATGCTGTATTCATACATTTTTCAATTTATTTTCGTAATATATATTTTGGTGTTATAATTTGTTGTCTCTATAGATTTCGATGAAGGAATTTGGGAACGGAGTCTTCTGAGTCGTCTTAAGTTGGATATTCTAGAACGATAACTTTCCTAACGTGTACCAAGTTGATCTGCTGGCACTAAACTTAAAAAAAATCAGCCACAATACTTCACATCAACGAAGTTTCTTGCTAAATTACTTTTCAATAAACTCGTATATTCGTATCTAAAAATAAATATTTCCATTTTGTAAGAGGTGCTACACACAAATGCCTAGCCCCTACTCTCGCTCTATTCTGGCACAATGCTCAAATTTTTTTTTTTTTTTTTTTGAATCTTCAATTATAAATTGAAACATTAATAAGTTATTCAAATCTTAAATCTAAAACTATTAAATATGTTGTATATAAACAAAATTTAAATTTCAACAGTTGATTTTTGTTGTTTTACTTTTCTCGTGTACGGCTGAGGGAAAGAGTATCCCTCCTTCTCAGCCGGGTGTGGCCTCTATAATTTAAAATATTGCGCGCAAGTGGATTCGGGTGCAACTAAAGTTTTTTTTTTATTTTTTCGCGTGTTTTGAAGATACTGTCTTCACCAAGGGAAAATCATGGTCTTTGTGAATTCGCTGATTTCGGATATATCAGGGGGCTGCTGTTATTGTACGTAGAATTTTGTTTTGTCGCCTGTGAATCTTTTCTACATTCGATGCTGAGGCAGTGCCCCATAAATGGATTCCATAGAACCATATTGGTTTCAGGATCGCCACTAAATTCATTTGTGTCCACTTTACGTGTATGTACGATTTCCATGTTAAATGACGATCAAGATTAACGGCTAGATATTTGACTGCAGTGTATTGCGGTATAGTCTCGGTGTTGATTTGTATACATTTCTCTTCAATAACTTTTATCCGTCATTGCTTTAGCCATGTTTTCACTCTTGCAAGTTCTGGGAAGCTTTTACCGGATTTGCATGAACGCTTAGAGAAGCTGTATCATCAGCAAATGTTGACGTGTGAATTTTATTGCTTAACGGTAAGTCAGAGCATTTTTTTTTTTCGATCGGATGGCCAATATGTTGGCTGTGCACTTCATACCCATTATAGAAACTGTGTCAAACAAAACTCGACCCTTAGAAGTGATTAAACGAGAACCCGAAAACATGTGTTTCGCATTATAGTTGCCAGATGCAAGAAAACGTGACCCCAGTGTTGTATAAAATGATGTATATTGACTCTCGGTAACTGCAAACCTGTTAGGAGAATAAACAGATGAGATCACTCGTTTTTGATAATAATTTTCAACACAGATATTCATTGCTTGAACATATTTTTCACAAAGATCATTTAACAGGTAGCGCTTTATAAGTGCTTTATTATTCTAATAAAAGAATTCCCGAGCCACCACATGCTCTACAGCGAGGATTATTGGTATCGTAGAAATTATATCCACGAATTCTAAAAGAGATTCGAGATGTCAAATAAGTTTCTGAGATAAGCATTGCATGGATTTGTTTATCTAAAAGGAAATATTCGAATTCGTTTTTATTTTGGCAGGTGCCGTTTTCTTTCCAAAAACAGATTTTTAAGTTTTTTTTTTTTTTTTAATTAGGACCAGCACTCAGGGGATGACCCCTACGTATGCAGTGCACTGTGCTGGAACTCAGGGAGAGGGATAGGGTAGAGAAGATAGATGTTAAAAATTTATTAGACTTAACTCTTTTACAACTCTGCTTTGCGCGTTATGTTAATTTTTAAGGCAGTGTTGAGGCGCCTCCGGTGTTAAGTAGACGCATTAACTTTGTTTAAGCTCTATTAGCAGGCATTTTATTAATTGTTTTACTTCGCCGATGTTTCTGCTAACCGACGAAGGAGGGCGATGTTGTGTACATTAGCTGGGAACAGCATCAGTCGCTGTCGGAACAGCTTTTTTAGTGACCAGTGCTGTACCTTTATCACTTAAATAGTGCGACAACAATCAATACAATGTCGCACTAATGTACTTTAGAAAAATTAATGATGTTGATTGACTTGCTGTGACCAGGGTTTGAACTTAGGCCCCAAGTCATTGTTTGCTTCGTAGTCAGCGCGCTAACCACTTCAGACAACACCACCCTCACTATTTAATACAGTCTGCAACAAGATGGACTGCATTTTCAATATTTCCTGCATCATACAGGACATGTTGAGGCTTCAGTACGACTGAAACTAGATCCGGAAACTTACTTTGCCGCCGTTTTTTCGTGCTGTATTCTGGTTACCTTTTAAAATATTTGCGCATGAAAATTGACTATTAGGTGGTTTTTGAGCATCTAATTAAAAACACATACATACGAGTATATAATCTCATGATTAAAAATAAACAGCAACAAATTATTTTCGAATTGGATATGTATTTTTCCATTCAAAGTATAAAATAAGACTAAAAATATGTCCTTTTATAAAACTCATTCTCTTAAATTGTACTTAAAGCATACACACATACATAAGAACATACTACGTATGATCAATTAACAATTAAATAATAATCATACGCTGCACATGCAAACATGTGTTTTAGTTAAAAAGGGCAAACTTCTTTATTTCGTTTTGCAATTGAAACTAAAATATACGAAGCAATTATAATGAAACTAATTAGAAAGCAAAAAGTAAGCTTAATTTTATCATTAAAATGGTCATTAAAATGAACTAAAATTACATCCGCTTCAAAAGTGAATGTTCAGTTGTAGCGAAATCACAGAGAAGGCACAAACAACAACCGAAAGGCAACGGAAATGTGAAATGATTGCCATACTTTTGTAACAAACTTAAGCAGCTTAAATGCCAAACAAACTAAAAAAAAATTAAATAAATAAACAGACCAGAAACCGACATCTATATTCTACAATATTAATACGACAGCAAAATGTAAGTTTTACATACAGACTAAAGTGAAAAAAAAGAAGAGGGTAACAAATCTGTAAAATAAGACAACAAAACAAAAAACTGAAATAAATAAACATCCTTTTAGTTGAAAAAAGAGCCACAGGAACTGAGCTAAAAAATAAACAACGACGTTCACTATAAGCAGATAATTACACAAAAACAACATACCGCAGACAGACTATGATGGTGACTCCAATTCTGAATTTTCACAATGATGACGATGATAATGTTGATGGGGCAACCACAGAGAAGAAAATTAGAAAAAAATTTAACTACAAAATAGACAATAAAAAAATCACAAGCGGAAAATTAACAAATATCGTTGACAAAACGAAACTACAAAGAGAAGGAGCTAGAACTGTAATAAAATTGAAAAAAATCTGTATTTTAAAGGGTGGATATAACGACCAAATCATTTTTAAAAATTAAAAAAGAGATGGGCATTTAAAGATGACGACAGTTTTTTTTCTATAAAATAACAAGAAGCACCCAACGGCGTTTTAAAAACTTTAGATTATTTTAGGATACACGCACGGATAGGACACGTTTTGTAACCAGACATTCCTAAAAACCAATAAATACAATCATTTATATATAATACTGAGAGAGAAAAATATATATGTCGGTCTTAGTTTATTTGTAGGAGCAGCAATCACTTAAATTCTAAACTTTGTTGGTTTCTGATAGAATAAATTTAAAAATTAAATTTAATTCGCTTTCTTATATATATTTTTTTTTATATTCAATTATTTTTTATTAGATAGGAAAATCTGGAAGTTCGCAATAATTGAACAGACAAAGACAATTTTGACTTCACGGAAGGTTGAACTGACATCGCGACTAACCAAAGTCTTATCATCAGAGTTGTTTACCGCTTAGACCTCGTTAAACAACCTCTATCATTAACAGAATCTGCGTTATCATTTCAATGGCGTTGGAACTTTACTTATTTTTCAAAGTCTATTGTTCAAGTTCAATTATAACGAACTTCTAGATTTTCCTTTCTAATAAAAATAAGAATTTAATTTATTAAAATTAAATTTAAAGCACACAAAATTTAGCCTGTCAATTAAAAATGTCTTTGATTTAACATCACTCAGTTCGATAAAAAATTCATAACTTAAAATAAATTAAAGTTAAAACATCTCAGTAATACCACCTCTATAAAGAAAAAAATGTGTACAGATCTTAATTTAAAATCTGTTTAAAAACAACTTATCGAGTAGTCTTAAGCTTTTTGTTATTGATCCTTAAAACTGTTTTCTTTTCATAATTTCCACCATGAACATAAAAAAAGCTTTTCTTTCTGTTTGCTGTCAAAAGTATTTGATGGCGTTTTTATGTAAATTTTCTTTTTCATTCTCTTAACAATGAAATTAAAAACGCGAATGCAATTTCTTTTGTATTTCAATGAATATATTTTTTTATGGCTGTGCCATGCTGAGGAAAAGGAGTGAAGCAATGCAAATAAGGAATACAATAAAATCAATTCTTTTTAAATGCAAATTTTATGTATAATTTCAGCAAGAAAAAAATATGACATGAGCAGAGAAACAAACTTATTTTATTCAATGGAATAAAATTCCATATATTTTGTTTTTTTTTTTCAATAAAGTTAGTTTGGGTAGTTTTAAATTAAAGATATCAAAAGAATTTTAGTTTAATTAAAAATATTTGCTTGTTAAATTCGCTTAAATTCAATATTCGATTTAATCTTAATTCATGTTTTTACTGAGACAGAAGTGCTAAAATGTCTAATCAATTAATGTTTTTACTGAGAGAGAAGTGCTAAAATGTCTAATCAATTACTCAAACATACATACATAAACTCGTAAATATAGGGTGTTTTTTATAGAGTGACACAAGTTTAAATCCTAATAAAACAAGGAAACATAGTTTTAGTATCAATGAAACGGGCTTTATTGGAAAGAAAATTTTATGAAATTAATGTTTAAATATGATTTATTCCGTGTGGCCGCTACGGCTGGCGCGTAGAAGGTGTAATCTGGAACACCAATTTTCAACAACTTTTTGCCGCATTTGCGGCCGTATTTCGCCGAAAACTCTTCGAATGTTGATTTTCAGGTGATCCAATTGTTAGTGGTTTAACGACGTAGACAAGTGACTTAACATAACCCTAAAGGGGTTAAATCACACGATCTTGGTGGCCAATTAATTGGGCCATTACGTGAAATTATTTTTTCATCAAAAGTTTCTTTGAGTAAATCAATTGTAGCGTCCGCTACAGGATGAGTTTGACGAATAGAACAATTATTTTGATTAAAAATTTCAACAATTTGCACGCGTTGTTTTGGTGTAAGTGGATTCATAATGAAATTTCAAAGCAAACTAAACAATAAGCAACTATCAGCTGTTAAATGGGTGCTCAAATAAAGCAGTGATGCCAATTCAATATTGTGACACTCTATAGAAAACACCCTTTACAATTTGCAAATTACAAAGCGCAAGCAAAATAGCTTTTCAAGAAACTTTACAAACATCACAACAAGTAAATGAGTTTTGGAATTATTCAAACATAAATGGTAAAGATCTCTGGTGACTTGGTATTTGGATTTGTTAACCCACAACAAATAAATAAAATATTAAAAAAAAAAATAATTCTTGAGTATTTGCCATGGTATAATAAATAAGGTAGTCTTGTCCCTAAAACAAATACAACGTCACAAAAACAACAGGCATTTTGTTGTTAGTGTAAAATGTTTTCTATGTGTCAAAATCAGAAAAACAAGCCGATCTCTTCGAAGCCGGACATCATCGCCGCTTTTGTGAATCCGAGCCGCTGCTAAACACATGGACTTTTTACTGCTGTTACAGGGATTTCGGCTGTTAAAAATGCGTTGTTCGGTTTAAGTTTCTTAATGTGATATTAGACTTTTCTTTACAGCAGTTTTCTTTTTCAATTTTCATTATAAAATTTTTTATTTCACCGGCGGGTTGAAATAATTTTGTTTGCTTAGATTCCGCTACATATTTTTAATCAGCTCTTTGCTCTGCTACATACAATTTGACCATTTGTAAAACAAAAATATTCTTCTACAGGAGGCAGGACGATTTTGCCTGTTTTTATTATACCATGAGTATTTGCTGGAATAAATATCATATTTATCGAGTTATATACAAAAATAATAGTATTCTAAAACTACATAAAAATATTTTGTATTTGAATCATAAAAGTTTACTTTTGTTTGATTAACTTTAACCGACGTTCCGTTCCGTCTTCGCATTCGTCAATACATCTGAACTATTTCAATTTGTTTAATTTAAAGAAATATTATATCGCATTTGCATTATATGTATACTTGAAATTGTCAATATATTGTGAATTCACGTGACGTTTAAATTTTACTCTTATTTGCAGATCCTTAAGTCAGACCAATTTTTGACCCCAATAATTTAAATTGAAGCGATGAGTTTACACTCTGCGACAGACAGGAAACAAAAATATAATCCAGTCCATTTAAAAATGTTAAAAACACAGATCAAAGCTGATAATTAAAAAAAAATACAGCTATAGCATCAATATCAGATCTTTATTTTTTATGATTTTCCCACTTTTACAGCAGCATTAATAAAAATTTATATATTTCTTATATAAATGTATTTTCAATGCGTTAAAAAAATCGTAAATATTGCAACACAAAAATTTATAGTTCTTTAATGATGCAAAATATATACATACACACACACACAACAACGATCCTTTGTTCAATTTATCATAATTCGACCTGGCATCGTTCGTTAAAAGAAATTTGTTTCTACTCCATAAATATTTAAATACAAGTTTAACGATGCAACAGAATAATCAACAAGTAAAGATTAAATGTATTTATGTATTTTTAAATAAAATTTCTGCTTAAATGATTTACAAATAAAATTTCCTAAATCACATCTAAGCCATTAAGATGATGAGATGATGTTTTGAAAATTTTTATGGGCCACATGTCATAAAACAAACTTTAAACATTTTTTATCGTAAAAAATAAAACCAACAAAAAGAAAATCCTCAACAGTAAAAATTTATACATTTTTTTGCAGCAGCAGGCAAAATAAAATCAAATAAAGTTAAAAAAACTAAACGGAAAACAAAATAATGGTTGCTTGTTATGGGATTGTGTGTGTATGTTAATGTGTGGAGAATATTTTCTCGTGATGTTACTTATACAAACACACACTCACAAATAAAAGGAAAAGGAAGTGGGTAAGTGAAAGTATTTATTTTAAATATAAAAAATACAGACATACTACAGCAGACAGACACTCACTCACACACACACACACACATTCACATAAAGTAAAATTCCTGAGTTGAATTGAGCCCAGCATATCCTTGGGCAAATGTATGTGTATAATTTTATTACAGAAACATTTATCTCTCTTTTTGAATCATTATCGCAAGCAAACAGACACACAGTGACAATATAAAATGTATGGATGTATGTATGTATGCAAGTGTATATGTCAAATTTTTTGCGTGTGTGTGTATATGAATGTTAGTTAGTCTTAGTATTTGCATTTATTTGATTTTTACATAAAACAACTATAACAACAACTTTGACTTAAATAGAGTCTGGGTGGATAGAGACTGATGTTGATAAATACAGATAAAGGTAAACTGAACGAATGACAAAAACAAATATCATTCCAATGTATTTGACTAACAAAGTCATTCATTCCTCTTTAACATCATACAACAGCTAGTAAAAAGATGTGGTATTTATGTAAAAGTAAATGTTTATGTTTTTTTTTGTATATATTCTACCATCCCTCTCGCTGGCTTTTTTGGAGCAATTCTCACCTTCAACCACTTGATGATGACTTAAATATATAAATTGTATGCAAAATGATGGTAGAAATAAGTTGAAAGGGAATTACTGGGTATATGAAAAAAATATTACAGAATTAACGAATTTATAAATATTTTCTTTATTAAATAAAGGATTATTAAGGAGAAATTAAATTATCCTGCGAAATCTTTAAGGGGAATATATAAAAATTTAATTGAAAGAAAAAATATTTTAATTTTTATTTGTTATTTCTAATAAACATGAGTTGAGTTGTGTCTAGAAGTACAGGGAAAATTCGTTTTTAATCGAAGTAGTAAGACTCAGTACACAAAAACCGTGTTAGATAATAATACCACAAGAGAGGTATATCGTAGAGAATACCCATGCTGGCGATACACTGAAACTAAATCCTTCTTACTCGTCTATACATATTAAGCCTTTTTACGTTATAGTAATGACCGACTAAACGAAAAGATTTTCCACTATGAGTGATATGATTTGCTTAAAAATTTGTTAAGGAAATTCAAAAGTTTTTTATTTAATGGGATCTAAATAAAACGTCATTCAAGTGGCCTCCACGACTTCTTCTGCAGGAACGAATTCGATGAACCCAATTTTCGAGCACTTTTTCCACTAAATCAAGTCGTATGTCATGAATGGCACGTTCAATATTGACTTGTAAAGCTTGAAGAGTGTCTGTTTTATTTCGAAAGACCAATGACTTCAAATAACCCCACAAGAAATAATCTTCTAATGGTGTTAAATCACAACTTCTTGGAGGCCATTCAATATCACAATTTCTTGAAATAATCGAATCTCCAAACTTTTCTCGCAATAATTCAATTGTTGCATTTGCTGTGTGGCACGACAAATACGTATCAAATGTTGTCAAGATCAACTTCTTCCAATTTCGGCAATAAAAAGTTGGTTAACATCGATCTATACCGCTCTCCATTGACAGTAATGGTGTTATCAGCTTCATTTCGAAAGAAGTACGGACTGATGATTCCACCAGACATTACTTTGAGCGGTTCTTTGTCTTATTGGCACTTGAAAATAATATTGGTGAATATAATGTTTTTTCATGAATAATTTGTGGATTTTCTTCGCACCAGAATCGACAGTTGAAAGTGAGCTCCATCGGAGAAGATGATTTTCTTAAAAAATTCGTTATCGTTTTCAAGTTGTTCCAAGACAAAATCAGCAACGTTGTTCTTGCGTATGTCTCTCCATGATGAAATTGTAAACACTATTGAATACAATGAAAAACAAATGACAGATGATGACATATTACAAATGGCGGAAACGTCACTTCAAAATCATATCATCCCTATTGGAAAACTAAATCCTTACTCTTATATACATAAGCCTTTTTACGTTATAGTAATAACCGACTAAACTAAATCCATTCAGAAATAATTTGTAATAAACTTACCAAAAGGTTTTCTTCACGTTTTTTTTTTTCAATGAAAACTGAAGCCTTGTGATAATATTGCTTGCCTATAGTGTAGAATAAGCCTGCAAAAACAATTGTTTTCTTAGCATGCGTATAAAAAGTTTACAATTGTAATATTATTGTAAGCTTAAAAATATAACTAAACAACAACAATTTATCCTCATCAGATTTACATCTACAAATTGTATAACTTTTTTCGTTGAAGTCGCTCTTTTTTTGAACTGAAAGAACAACTTAGAGATTTTGACAAAATCTTCCTTGCCCACTCGAAAACAAATTGCAGCATCAGTAAAATTGAAAAAAAACTAAAAAGCTTATGTTTAGAGAAAATCTTGTAATCCATCCGTTTGAGCTATAAAATATGTTGAGCTCCTTAAATCCTGATATGTGGAATATATGGAATATTTTCGAACTTATTAAAAATATATAGGAGATTAAGGATATAAATTAAGTTAATTTGTCCAAGAAATTCTCACCCGTTCTCTGATAATTTCTTGAAAAAAAATTAGGAACTCCATGGAAGATAATAAAAAGGTATCTGTTTAGACTTTCATTAGGAACGTCATATAGAGTTCACGGTTAATTTGTGGCGCAAGATCTCATTCTCTAGTTACAGATGCAACTCCTGACAACAAACCACATCAGATCGCGTTCATCTCAAGGAGACTCTGCTTACAAAAATATGTATAATTTTTACTTGAATTTATAACCATTAAAAGTTAAATAATAATAATTACCATTTACGAGGTTTGTTCAAAATAAAAGGTGAATTTTGAATTTTCTCGGGCTGTGTACATTCGATTATCGAAATTTTTTTTGTTATGTTGGTAGACATATGTTAGTCATATGTTGGCATTATCAGCCCATTTGGATGAGTAGTTTGTTGTTGCCAACTGAAAAGGTTAGTCATGTTTGTGTGTATTCTACGATTTTCGACTTTTGAAAAAACAAAATGGATCAGAGAATATGTATTAAACTTTGCATTAAAAAAAATGGAATAAAGTGCTCCAAGGCACTTGAAAAGTTGACTGTGGCATTCGGCGAGTCTCAAAAAAGTGTTACAAGTGGTACAAGCGCTTTACAGAAGGCCAAGAAGATATTGAGTATGATGAGCGTCCTGGACTTGCAACCACGTCAATAAGTGAAGAAACCACTAAAACAGTGCAAAAAAAATTGTTCTGGAAAATCGTCGAATCTCTTTAAGGAAAGTTGCAGAGGATGTTGGCGTATCAATCGGCTCATGCCATGCAATTTTCTCGAATGTTTTGGGCATGAAACGTTTAAATTTAGCAAATTTGTTCCAAAACTGCTAAATTATGCAAAAAAAACAACGTCGCATTAGTATCGCTCAGGAGTTGTTGAATGACGTCAACGACGATTTAGGTTTGCTCAAAAAAGTCATAACTGGTGACGAAATGTGGGTATATGGTTATGACGTCGAAACCAAGGCCCAATCATCCCAATGGAAGCGGCCAGATGAGCCAATACCGAAAAAAGCACGCCAAGTTCGATCAAATGTGAAGGTTTTGCTCACTGTTTTCTTCGATTACAATGGCGTGCTGCATCATGAGTTCTTGCCAACAGGACGTACGGTTAATACGGAATACTACAAGGAAGTTATGCAACGTTTGCGTGAAGCAATACGGCTCCAACGATCGGAATTGTGGAGATAAAAAATCATACATTTTGCATCACGATTATCCACCATCTCACACATCGCACTTAAAGTCTTGTTATTGATTTCTTGCCCAAAAACAAGACCGTGATCATGCCTCAACTACCTTATTCACCAGATTTGGCTCCCTGCGACTTTTTCCTAATCCTAAAACTGAAGAGACCAACGAAAGGAAAGCTTTTTCCCACAATTGATGAGATAGAGTCAAAATCGAAGAACTAGATGATGAGCATACCAAAAAGCGCAGAAGTGCTTCGAGGATTGTAAGAAGCGCTGGCATAAGTGCATTATATCGGGGGGGAACATGGAACATGAAGGGGACAAAATGGATAATGATGTATAATAAATACTTTCAAACTTCACCTTTGCTTTGGAACAAACATCGTATATTATTATAGTTTAATATCGGCATATATTTACACATACGAGTATAAAAATTATCTTATTCTATGGCGGTTGGGTCTATATAAGACAGTACGCAGGAGTTGCATACAAAATACAGAATAAGGTGTCTAGCACCTTAAACCCAGCCACTTGACTTCCCCCTAAAGAGCTTATTTCTTATTAACGAAAACAATTAATGTAATTATAATTTTAAAATGTAGTAGTTGAAAAAAAAACCCAATATACAAAAATAAAAATTAATAGAAACACTTTCATTATTTTTTTTTTTTTTTCAAATAAAAATAAATATAAAAATAAGTATGTATATAAATTGAGTATAACATTTAAATTTTGTGAAGCAATAAATGTTGTCTTAAATTCCCTTTGCAACACTTTATTTTTAATACTAAAACGACTGCGATACGACAAAGCCTCAGGTTAAAAAGCAACACTTGGAAAATGTTTTTGCTGTTGTTTTGCTCTAATGCTTCTGTGCTACATTCTCCTGCTCTGTGGTTGAGTTTCATGTTGTTGTTATTATTATTTTTATTACTTTTGTTTGCCATAAGGATATTGAAGTTACTAAAGCATAAAATCACAGCCAAACAATATTTCGGGCGCTATATATCTATAGCAGCACTATTAGAGCAGGAAATAAAAAGGAATACAGAGCACACCGGCAAAAATCCTTCAAATATTTTCCATTTGCATTTCCCAAAATATTATTTATTTTTTTAACTAAATGGAAAGTTGCAAATACTGCTCAAACAGGAGTAATGCTTTTTTTCACTCTGGTAAATGCAAACAAGCTCAAACAAACAGTAGAGCTGATTTAAAAAAAAATAAATATATAAATATATATCGTAGATATTCTACCTTTAAGGCAGACATACGTTTCATTTCATTTTGTATTTGTCAGATAAAAAAGTAAATGCAAACATTTTTTTATAAGTGGTATTGGAGAAAAAAAATTTTATTTTCATAACTTGGGGTTGTACTTGGATGTGGATAATGTGTTTGTTGTGTTTTTTGCAGGTTCTGAAAATAATCAATTTAAAACTCGAAATATTCCAAAATGAAAAGTAAATTTATCTATTTGACATCACTATTCAGCATGTCTTCAAATATACCCCGTCTGAACTGTTTTCGGTTCTGCTTTGGATCTAATATCTGAAGATCTTGCTTGCAAGATATGATCTACCCGCTACATATGAGTCCACCTTCTTGATATCTGAACACTCATTCTTCTCAATTTCATATATTCCTTGCTTTGGATATGGATCTTTTCAATCTCTCATTGCAATATTATGAAAATTAATAAAATTCTCCGTACAATTACAGCAGTGCCTTGGTATGTCAGAAATCAGCGAATTCATAAAGATCTAGAAGTTCCGCTGGTAAAACATTTTTTTTTCAAACATGTAATAAAAAATTAAAAAAAAATGGATTTGTAGCCAAATTAACTTGCTAGAAATATTTCAAATTATAGAGGCCACACTCGGCTGAGAAGAAGGGAAATACAAAACAGTTCTACCACCTGATACTAATATTTTGTTGAGAAACACTAGAATAAAGCTCAACTTGAATAAAATAGACTTTGAAGAATATAGTAAAGTTCCAACCCATCAAAAATGATAAAGCTGCCGTGTATAAACTTGCATGTAACTCAGCAGATTCAATTAATGATAGAGGATCTTTAACTAGTATGATTGCAGCTGCCGTGGCGGCAGTGAGGTCTAAGCGTTAAGCAACACTAATGATAAGACTGTGATTTGTCGCGAAACATCATGATGTCAGTTTTTAGATTTTTCTTTCTAATAACAATAATAATTTAATTTATAAAGAAAATTATATTTAAGAAAGCGAACGTAAGCCTGACTATTTAAAATTTCTTTCAAGAAACATCACTCAGTTCGAATAAAAATTTACAACTTAATTAACATTTTTAGATAAAAATTTGAATACTTATTTCAATATTTCAATTTAAACATAAAAAATTCAATAAATAAATAAAGATGGCGGCGGACAATAACCCCAGGAAATAACCACAAAAAAATTTAATAATGCCTCAAAGTAGTGTAGTGTGTTTCAAAAGATTCGATTGCAGCTCGGTCCGATATTTTGCTTTTCAATTTGTAGCAAATATCACATAAAGATCCATTTAATAACCAATTTTCAAAGTATTTTGTTGTTTGAAACGAATTGCTTGTATTTTGGAACCAAGTTTTTTTTTTAATCAGAGGTGCGACTTGAACATCGACATTTATGGACCGATTGCGATTTTGTAAGACCGCTTACGATTTTGTAATCATTTCGATAGGCTTTCTGTATTGAACAGTTTTTTTTTTTGTTGCCAGAATTATTTAAAATTAATATTTTACCTTTTCATAGAATATAAACTTATATTTTTACTGTCTTATTCATAAACGATAGATAAAGTCAAAGTGCACACTAAAACCGGGTAAGAAATTCATACGT
Source organism: Lypha dubia (assembly GCA_947311025.1). Taxonomy (NCBI): domain Eukaryota; kingdom Metazoa; phylum Arthropoda; class Insecta; order Diptera; family Tachinidae; genus Lypha; species Lypha dubia. The sequence goes on from OX371264.1 coordinate 58,918,890, forward strand.
TAAGGTCACAATAACTTTAATAATCCTTAATGAACAACGGGTTTATTATTAAAATTACAATTAATAGCAAAACTTATGACACGCTTATAATATTTTATGAGGATTTGAAGGTCAAGGCCTTTCCCAGAAGCTGATATGTATATCTCTCTTCAGATACTTTAGAAAGTACCATTTTATCTGTACAGAGATTTTGGATGGGAACGTCTACTATATAATAATTGTTTCGCTGTATATATTCCATTTTTAGTTTACAAGTCAATTAAATTCTACAAAACTTTAGAAGATTTAGATGATCATCAGTGTCAGTGAGGGCGTCGCTAAATCGCCTAAATTCTGCTTTTCCTAGATATTGAACCATAAACGCTGATAATTAATGCTGAAATCTGTCAAGTTGTATTTAATATCAAGTCTTCACATAATCATAAATTTTTCCGATATACAGTCGAACTTCCATAACTCGAACTTCTCTAACTCGAATTTTCTCTAACTCGAACTAATTTGGTTGGCAGTAGCGTTAAAAGAACAAATCACATACACGTTTCCTTCCGTAACTCGAACTTCCATAAGTCGAAGTTCTCCATAACTCGAACAAAAAACATACACATGAACTCTATAACTCGAAGAATTTTGCTTGTTTGAACGGTTTTTTGTTTTTTTTTTAGTTATGGTTTGCTTGTTTTACTCTCTTTTGTTGTTTGTATGTATGGTTTGTATATTTTACATGCTATTTTTTTTATATTTTTCGGGGAATTACAAATTTATTTCTTTTTATTTGCGTAACTATCAGTTCTATGCATAATTCGGGCTAGATGATAAATGTTGAAATGGATTTTTTTTTATTATTATGGCAACTAAACGTGTTTTAAAATGCTTATCAATTAAAGAAAAATATAAACATATAAAAGACGTCGAAGATGGATTAAAGAAAAATATGGTATTCCGGCAAGCACGATCTCAACAATTTTCAAAAATAAGGAATTAATTATCAACTCGTTTGAATCTGGATTTCGTTTATGTACTAAAAGAGTTAAGACGCCAAAATTCCAGAATGTCGACAAAGCAATCATAGATTGGTTTTCAGCAACTAGAAGCCAAAACATGCCTATATCTGGTGCAATATTATGCTTCTTCTTTTATATTCTTAAGTATGTAGTTTTCCATTAGAGGCTATTTTAAATAAAAATACATAATACAAAAACCTTTTATTATAGATATTTTGACAAAAAATTCTGTAACTCGAAGTCTCCGTAAGTCGAAGTTTTTTTTGGGATAATGGTGATTCGAGTTATGGAAGTTCGACTGTATAATCCACCTACTAGACTCCTATCAGGTGGGCCTGGGTACCCGTAGCATTTACTTGAAATTGAATTTTTGTTTGTTTGTGGTTTATAAGGAACATACGAGTACATATAAAAATTAATTAATTAATTCCTTTAAAGTCTGAATATTTCTTTAATTCTAGATGCTTTTCTATGTAAATGCTTTAAACATATTTGTATCTGCTCGTACTTCTATCAACATTCATACAATCACATTATTATCATCCTGTTCACATGCGGGTTTGATTGTATATGTTGTAATAAAGTAACTTGTATATGCTAAAGAGCTTTTTTTTTTTTTTGTAGTTACATTCCTTTTGCCAGTCAAAGCTTCCAGACACAGAGGCATTTATGGAATGGCACTAGAGTTGTAAAATTTCGTAAACAGAAATTTTACATTTTCATGTGATAAGAATCTTTGATTAAACATTTCTCCTCCTTTGGCATTTTCTATTTTGTATAGTGGGTGTTTGTCTGAGTGTGTGTGTGTGTTTTTGTAAGCTTTGAACGTTAAAAGATTTAATGTAGTTGTTTATTAAACGTATTTGCAATTTTAATCTTTTTCGGAAATTAATCTTAAACAATTATCTCGTTTTTCTGTTTGTCATATATTTTTTTTAAAAGGTCTGTAACAATTTTGTAGAGGTTTAAGACTCAAAATCATTTAGTTTTCATTTTATGTAAAAAAAAATAGTAAAATTAAGAAAAAGGAAATCTCATTTACTTACAGACTTAATTATAACTTCTAAGTCCTCATTGTGTCATGAATGGCTGATCTAACGCATGAAACAGCATCTGCATCTGTGCTGATAAAGTCAGTACAAAATATGCACGACTGATATCGTGCACCACATTTACAATACGTATGTTCATAACTAATTCAAAAATAAAAACATATTTGCCTCAAGTGAATATCAACTCATTCATATTCTTCATATTCGTCTTATTTTCCAAGATCTAAAAACTGACTTAAATTTAATGTAAAAATTAAATTATGAAATTTTATTCGAACTGATTGATGTTTAATCAAAGACATTTTAATTTGTCAGGCTTAAGTTCGTTTTATTTAATTTTTATAAATTGAATTATTATTTTTTATAAATTAAATTATTACTTTTATTAGAAAGGAAAATCTAGAAGCTCGTGATTATTGAACAGACAAAGAAAGAAAAAAATAGACCGCTAAGCGGTAAACAACTCTGCTGATGAGACTGTGGTTAGTCTCGAAAGATCATGATGTCAGTTCAACCCTCCGCGCAGTCTAATTTTTTTTTGTCTGTTCAATTATTACGGGATTATTCTAGATTTTTATTTCTAATAAAACTAATAATTTAATTTATAAAAATTAAATTTAAAGAAAACGAACTTAAGCGTGACAAATTAAAATATCTTTGTTTAATGTAAAAATTTGGACTTTTACTTTAATAATTCTTATAATTTAATATCGTAAGTTATGCATGAGCAACATTTTTTCAATATGGAATTTATTTATATTATTTGCATAAATAACTGCCATTGAATATTTTCCAAAATGTTTAACAACCAAATATTTTCGTACAAATGAAAAATTCATACATTTTGGCATGAATGTGATTTATAAATAATCGTAATAAATATAAAAAAGATATTTGAAAGAATTGTTTCTTATTGTCAAATTTTTTCGTTTATGTTTCTTAGAAAAAAATTTCAGTTAATTGATTCTAACGTCGGCTGTAACACTTTTTTACAAATTATGCATTAAATTTTTTTCTAGTCTTCAAGTGATCTAACGATTTAAGTTTCTCCATCATTAACGTGGGTGGCATTAATTTTTCTCACTGTTATGAGATTTATTTTTGCAAAAGCGCGTTATTATCTTTTTCGCTTTCTTTTTGCTTATAAAATATATTGTTTAATATATTTTGCCACTAGATGTACTCTAATATATTTTTATACACTCGTGACAATGAATGCACTATGGGACAGAACTAAAATAATTTTTCCTATCCTTTGATGGATTAAGCTACTTAGTTCTATCTGAAAAAAATATTACAATTGACTTTAAATAAAATATCTCACAACCGTGATATAGAACTTCATAAATTTATTTGGGATAACGATAACTTAATCTATAAATCGAACTATTTTTATAATTGACTACATCTTTTGAAACTCTGTTCAAATATGATGGTATGCCCTGCGACGAGTAAAAGTTTGAATGACAGAAATTCTATTTTAATACACACATCGACTAAACTTAATTGAATAGTTTCAAATATACAAAGAAACACAAGAAAAATAGGATGCCGCTTATCGAACTTCAGAATTTGATTTCAATGTATTTAACAAGTCAATACATAATTATTTTTTCAAACATAGAAATGCCAAAATCTCTAACTAACACTTTCGTTATTTAAGGCGAGACGAATAAAACCTGCAACAAATATTTTTAATTTGTTTGGCCTTCTAAGATTCTTAAAAAAAGAACGTTCATATTGGGAAAAAAAATTTATTTGTTTGCTGTAGAGTGAACATAAAACAATTTTTGGGGACAAACACTAATTAATCTGATTCTTTGAAAAAAAAAATATTAGCAAACAAAAAACGGGGTCTAAAGATTTCTACCGTACCTGCTGTTTCTTACACAATTCATTACATGACATTTCATCACATGACATAGAAATGGGAGTTCATTGCAATAATTTTGTCTGATCATATTATTCATTTTATTTCACATTCCCAATTCGAAGGGATCAAACCAGTAGTTTTATTTTTTCAAACTTATTTGTGATTTACTGTCCAAAGGGTACTTGGTATTGTGTTGTAATCGTCCAATAACATACTTTTCAAACATAAATTATATACCGTCTGCATTATTTTACACTAATTACAGCAACTATAAGCTTTCCAATAGGGATGATATGATTTTGAAGTGACGTTTCGGCCATTTGTAATATGTTATGATCTGTCATTTATTTGTTTTTCATTGTATTCAGCAGTGTTTACAATTTCATCATGGAGAGACATACGCAAGAACAACGTTTACAAATTATTCAGTTTTATTGTCAAAATAATCGTTCTCCAATTGCAACTTTTCGTGCGCTTTTGCCATTTTATGGTCGTAATAATCGTCCAAGTGTGCTTGCTATTCGTCGAATTGTTGAAAATTTTGAGATTACATTTTTCTTTACAAAATGTTCAAGTGCCAATAAGACAAAGAACCGCTCGAAGTAATGCAAATATTGCTGTCGTTCACGCAAGTGTTGCTGAAGACCGCAATTTGTCGATTCCAAGACGTTCTCAACAATTTGGACTGCCTCAAACCACAACCTGGCGGATTTTGAGAAAGGATTTGGGTTTGCATCCGTAAAAAATTGTTCCCACTCAAGAACTGAAGCAATTGGACCACCGTAAACGTCGTGAATTTGCTGATTTTGCCACACAGCAAATGCAACAATTGAATTATTGCGAGAAAAGTTTGGAGATTTGATTATTTCAAGAAATTGTGAAATTGAATGGCCTCCAAGAAGTTGTGATTTAACACCATTCGACTATTTCTTGAGGGTTATTTGAAGTCATTGGTCTTTCGAAATAAACCAGACTCTCTTCAAGCTTTACAAGTCAAGATTGAACATGCCATTCATGATATACGACTAGATTTAGTGGAAAAAGTGCTCGAAAATTGGGTTCATCGAATTCGTTCCTGCAGAAGAAGTCGTGGAGGCCATTTGAATGACGTTTTATTTAGAATTTATTTTATTTTATTCCGTATCGATTGTACTTCACATTAAATAAAAAACTTTTGAATTTCCTTAACAATAAAAGTGATTTTTTTTTTTAAAGAAATCATATCACTCATGTTGGAAAACCTTTTACTTACTTTTAAAATTACTTACAGCCATTTAATCTCTCATTAATTCAGTATTATTTATCATACTAATGCTCTGAAGCTCAAGTCCTGAAGAATCAAATTGGTTTTACAAGTTTATTCAATCCGGTAATACTAGGAGAGGTGTAAAGTAGTAGACAAGACTATAAATCAATGCTCGACAGAGGCTTTTAACTTTTATTATTTTTTTATTTTTTTTTTTTTTCAATGACTTTTAAATAATAAATTTTCAAGTTGTTATCTGCAAGTCAATGTGGCAAGTAAGTACATGCTTTCATTGACAGTAAAAGTATATTTATTAGCATTTCATCTCGTATGTAACTCGTTCATCAAATTTCCTTCTGGGTTGTTAAAACAATAGTTCTTTCCATTAAAAAAGTTTTCTATATTAAATATGCCGGACATTTTGTTAGTTTGCTGCTATTTTTCTGATCATTGTCAGTTTAATGTAGTGGTAAGACAAGGCAATCATTAATTTTTCCTAAGAAGTCGAGAATAATTAGTACCGAAAATGTCTAAATGTTTTTGCAGGGAATAGTTTTGTAAAAAGCAAGGAAATTTCAGTAAATTTTGTCTAAGACAAAACTTTTACCTTTTGACAAAAAAAAATTATCTTTTACTGTAGACAGTCAGCTTTCTATAAAACAGGATCATTAAATTTTATTTTAGATCCAGTAATAGAAAAATTGTTTTAACTGAAAAGAAATATTTCGTTGGACACTACAATGATGATTCTTGCAGATTTCTCCCATTATTTCAAAGCAAACAAATTTGTAGTACCAACCTAATACATATACTTCAAATATGAATACACATGCTCGTACATACATACATCGTCCTACACATTGTATATTGTTGGATGTATGTATCTCAATATGAAAATATGACTGACTGACTACTTTGATGTGGAAAAACAACTTTCAAACATATTGAAGAGCAAATTATCGATGTAACAATATTGCGATAAAACATACATATTCATACACACAAGAAATCTGATAAAATTATAACAAAAAAATAATGTCTCAAGAGTTTTTATTATACTTATTTTTGTTGCTTTTGCAAATAGCAACATAATTTCGCAAATATTTCTTGATAAACATTAAAACTGAAAATACAAAAATTTACGATAGAGACTTAAATTTCTGCAAAATCTTAATACAATTTGAATAAAAGATTGTTGTTGTGTTGCAGTAAATTTAATTCAAGTTGCTGTAGTTGCGGTTTTTAATTGCTCATTGACATTTATATCAGGTATTAGAATACCATTTTTATTTACTGCCTACTCCAAGAACATCCTTTAAAAGGTGTGTAAATGAACAAGTTTTCGAAAGACACGCATCATCGTGTGTAAGTAGTTTGAATATTTTAAAATCATAATATTGATCATTGTCTGGTAGCAACTTATGATTTTGTACGTACATCTGTTTTTAGATTATTAGTGGCAATTTTTTATTGCAACATTGTAGTGTTTGTTGTGCTGTGCAGAGCAGTTTTAATTGAGTGGCCATTAAAAATCAAGAGCAATCAAAGCAACATAAAACATGTATTAAGATCATGGATTAAGAGGTCTCTACTCGAACACTTACGTTACGAGTATTCACCTTTGTACAGAGAATTCAAGTACATGTATGATATTTTTATAAGGATTTTCATAAAGGAGTAGTTTAATTCGGTCTATTAGATTTAAACTAAAATTTAATTATTTATACATACAACATCTAAAGACTGGCAGTTGCCACAAGAAATGAAATGATCAACAATGCAAATTGTTAAATAATAATGAGCCAGTCAGTCCAGCAATTCATTCACAAGCTTTTAATAAAACGATTTTTTAATTAAAATTTATATCTTAATTATTCGCTGGACTCTCTTAAACTGTACGGAAGCTATTTCTTTATCAGATCCGCAGCTAATTAAAATAATTTATTATTAAATAGTTGCATTTTACTAATAGATATTCTTGTTGTGCATTTTATAATATCGAAAGCGCTTTTTTAAGGAAAACTTTAAGTTACCGCAAGCCGATTTGAATGTTGTTGAGATTAGTTTAGAAACATCGATGTCAATTTTAGGTTTTTAATAACGTTTGGCATCTTTAAAAATACACCAATAATTTAAAAAAAATTGTAAATATGTACTCGTTTACAAATGGCGCCTTAAAAACTGCAAAATTATTTAATTGGTTCGCACACCAGAAAGATGGCTGGAATCCTGGAATAACCGCTAACAAATATTTATTTAACAATACGTGGTGTACATGTGTATGTAAGCTTGCGACATCGGTTATATTTAATTGAATTATCCATACAGTCGAATTCTGATAAAAGCGCGCTCTTTAAATGAAAAAAATCGGTTAAATCAAGAAAAAAAAAAACAAAAAAACATTTGCTATGAATTTTTTTCTGAAGAATTCTTTCCACGATTTTACAAGGTTTCCCAAAAAGAGTGATATAATTTCTCTAAAAAAACACTTATTGTTAAGGAAATTCAAAAGTTTTTTATTTAATGTGAAGTGCAATCGATACAATTAAGTTCTAAATAAAACGTCATTCAAATGGCCTCCACGACTTTTTCTGCAGGAACAAATTCGATGAACCCAATTTTCGAGCAGTTTATCTACTAAATCAAGTCGTATGTCATGAATGCCACGTTCAATATTGACTTGTAAAGCTTGAAGAGAGTCTGGTTTATTTCGAAAGACCCATGACTTCAAATGACCCCACAAGAAATAGTCTTCTAATGGTGTTACACACACAACTTCTTGGAGGACATTCAATATCACAATTTCTTGAAATAATCGAATCTCCAAACTTTTCTCAGCTTTCAGTTGTCGCATTTGCTATGTGGCAAAATCAGCAAATTCAAGACGTTTACGGTGGTCCAATGGCTTCAGTTCTTGAGTGGGAACAATTTCATACGGATGAAAATCCAAATCCTTTCTCAAAATCCGCCACGTTGTGGTTTGAGACAGTCCCAATTGTTGAGAACGTCTTGCAATCGACACATTGTGGTCTTCAGCAACACTTGCCTGAACGGCAGCAATATTTGCATTACTTCGAGCGTTCTTTGTCTTATTGGCACTTGAACATTATTTCAAGAAAATGTCAGCTCAAAATTTTCAACAATTCGACGACTAGCGAGCACACTTGGACGATTATTACGACCATAAAATGACAAAAGCGTACGAAAAGTTGCAATTGGAGAACGATTATTTTGATAATACAACTGAATAATTTGTAATCGTTGTTCTAGCGTATGTCTCTCCTTGATGAAATTCTAAACACTACTGAATACAATGAAAAACAAATGACAGATCATGACATAATACAAATGGCCGAAACGTCACTTCGAAATCATATCATCCCTATTGGAAAACCGTATATTTATCTTTCGGGTGTGGCACCTCGCAATTATGTTACCTTTTTTTTGTCTGTGGAAATCAGTTCATGTTTCACATGATTTGGCAAGTGCATACATGCAAGTTTTGCGGTAACGAATAAAAATTTTTTTTTTCGTATGGGCGTGGCATTGCTTACTTTTCCAATCATCAAATTTTATTACCGCGAACTTTGAAGAAAATTACGTTGTAAAATTTCTTTTAATTTGTTTTTGTTTTACAATTGAAGCTAATAAAAATGCATTAAAAACTGTTAATTGCAAGAACTGTAAAAAATTCAGGTCTTAAAAACTAAAATTTGCTTCCGCTGAAAATATAATTATCTCTAAATTTTATTCTGAGTTTCTTTTTTTTTTTTAATACGTTTACAGAAGTTAATTTGCCAAATATCACTTCTTATCTCTCGCCTGGAGTTTTCTGTACATAAACAAACTTAATGCATTTTTAATTCCATGTTGTAGTTAAAAGCCATGATTTCTTTAAGTAGCCAACTACTTTGTATGAAAAACACTCATACCAACACACAAATTGAATTGCTGCTTAAGCGTATTCAGTAAAGAAGAAGCAACACTTAAAGAAATTATCTGTCAACTATTTACAATAATATTTTTTGGAAACCAAGAACTTATTTTCTGCTTAAAAATTTATTTAATATTTTTCCTCCAACCAGAGAGAAGAGGAATAGACAAGATATGATTGTGGCATGGTTACTTCCGATATGGGTTATGGTGGAGAAGAACTAAATTATTATTATTGTTTTATATAATGGTGAATTTTAAAAAGTTTCCTAAAGAAAATATAAACATTTAAACTACAATCATAGTTTGTTTCAAATTTAACTTTGATATAATTCTAGAACAATAAAATGCAGCAACTACTATACTATTTTCAGCAGAATTATTTGCAATCAAATTATGGTGATAAAACAAACATCTATTTGTTGAATATTTTTCAGTTAGCTTGATCTTTTGGTTTAATCCAAAATCCTATGTCCTTCTCCTGGTTCTAAGCTACCTGCCCACCAATTGTCAGCCAAATCTGTTCAGCCGTTCTTGAGTTATAAATAGTGTAACTAACACGACTTTCTTTTATATACACTTATAAAAATCCCCTCAAAAACCCATAAATTCCGGAAAATTTTCCGGGAAAAGGTGGCAACACTGAACGGGAATTCCCAAAAACTTGGAACAAAATCCCGGAAAATTTTAGCAACACTGGAAATTTAAAAACTTTCCAAAGCGGCAACACTGTATAGTCATCATACATAGACTATACAAAAAAGAAGTTTTCACTTCAAAAACAAAAGACTTAAGAAACAAGCTGAGTTCCAGATTTTTTCGTTTCATAAACAAAAGACTTAAGAAACAAACTTTTCAAAAGTTCTTGATTCGTTCGCCTCAAAGCCCGCGATAGAAGCCATGCAATAGCTTAAAAATATTTATGGAAATTCATTAATTAAATGAAAACACTCTGCATACAAAACAAAATTAAAATATAACGAAATTTATTAACGACCCTTTTAAAATTTCTTTTCACCGCTTTTCAAATATTGAAAATATCTTTACTATCAATATACCCATAATATTTTGCAAGTGTAATTGCAAAATGTTGGCAAAACAAAAAGAAAATCGCAGTAAACAGTAAATTGTACCCCCGGCTCTGTTCTAAATACATTTTACGAATGACTTTGTTCAAATAATTTGAACAAAGAAAAACCAACTCACCTTTCTTCGAGAGGAATAATTTTAATGCTTTTGTTCGTTTAAACTTTCAAATAAAACAATTTCAATGTCATTATTTTAAACGTTTATTAAGTTTTACAGCAAAAAATAATTTGAAAGTGTTATTTGAAGTTTGCACAACTGTTTTCTACTATAATTTTGCTACTCTTTTGGTGAAAGTGAGAAAAATTTTAAATTTGCAAGTAAACTATCGTTTAGTCGATAGTCGTGTTAGTAGTCATAATTCAATTTTTCATGTATTTAGTTTGAGGCCAAATGTAAATGTAATTACTGATACAAACCCCGCAACATGGTGAAATAAGTATAAGATGTATTCAACAGTGATTGAAATGTAGCCAAAGTCATGGGATAAATATTGCCAACCATTATCTGCAATATGCAAATTTGCAAAATTATAAATAACTGTGTAAGAGTTCATATTTTAAATAAGACAAATTAGATGCATATGCGTGAGTGCATGTGTCTGTGAGTCTGAGTGTTTACCTGTAAAGGTTTCTGTGTTCTTATTACAAACAACAATAATGTCTTACGAAAACGTTTGCTACAATAATACCATGGTATGGAATAAGCAGCCTCCGACACGTTGATGCTCTGTAATTATAATTATTTTTCAAGTTGATTAAAATTAATTAAAATTGTCCTTTGAACTTTACCTCAATTAACAATTCATTTGCATGCCAGTAATAGGTGAACAACACATACATCATGGTCAAGATGTACATTATAATTGTAATAATTTGAGTGAATGTTTCAATCTAAAAGGTAAATTATATTAATATTTCTTCATCTTGAAAATCTCTTTATTTGGAATGCAATTTTATCAATATATTGATAGACTTTCTACCTGTTTTCCCAATGAATTTTTATTGTCGAATATTTTTATTGAGTAAATCGAAATTTTGACAATTTCTCAAATAATAAATTTTTAAATGAACCACAAATGCTTTTTTTTAATATATTTTCAGCATAACAACAACATGCAACTTTTTGGCGTATCGAAATACACTTGAATCTAGAATCCTTTCCTTGAAACCGGAATATTTAAGGGAATAACACTAAAGTACAAAATATCTGTGGTGAGTAAATTTGAAAAAAATTTATATAAAAAAAAAGTTTTATTTATTAGAGAAAAATATAATAAAAGCAAATATCGAGGCTTAATCAAACCCTTAAAAATTTAAGATACTTATGTCAGTTTAGGCGTTTGTTAAGAGGAACAGTGTAACCAGGTGTGGGGATTTCTCCCCAAATTAGGGATTTTAACTGGTTTTTGTGGACAGATTATCGTGGGGAGGGATTTGGGGATTTTTCATTTTCAGTATACCTATTATCAATTTTGCTTTATTTTACCATTTTCTTTCATAAATATATTTACATACATATACTTATGTTTATGTATCTTGGCGTTTTTCGTCTCCATATTTCGATTATTTCAAGGCGATGGTATTGAGCATGTTGGTTTTTATAACAATTTGTTCAAAATTTTTCAAAAACCAGAATTTATTGAATTCGATATTGCCAAAATGGATGTACTAATTGACGATTAGGAAAGTAATTTGGATGTTGCTGAAATTGATGTAGGCATAGAATGTTCAAAGGAATTAGAATCTAAAGGATTTTAAAAAATTTTTTAGATTATTTAACTGTACTAGCAAAAGAAATGCTTAAAATATTCACTGAGAGTATGGAAAATTTCGAGTTATTTATAAATTTACAACTCGAAAGCATAGAAAAAATAATAAATTTGATTCCGTGTATGGAATTTTAAAATATTCTATGGATTCAAAAGTTCCATTGAGCACATACGAATGCATTAACTTAATAATATGTTTGTAATAAAATTAAGAAAAAAAATTGGTTTTTATGATGCTTTATATACATATATTTTATTGGGGACAAAATTGGGGATTTCCAGTTTTAAAATGGGGATTTTTGGGGACAACACTCTTTAATTTGGGGACATTAGACAATGTTTACCTGGCTACACTGGAGAGGAAGTGTTTCGATTGTTCCTTGGCATATGTTGAGAGTGTAAATTGTTTTTAACGTTCTCAATGCATTAACAACTAAATTGATTATAGGATTTCTGAACAGATTAAAATATTGTTGAACATATTCTTAAGCACATTTTGGTGTTTATTGTTAATGTAATAGACTTCTTCAAGACTTAAGCAAATATGTTTCTTATTAATAACTTTTTAAAAAAGAATGTTAGCAAAGTAGGGATTTCACGTAAACATACAGTTCTACGAACAAAATACAGCAGAATATTTATAAATCAATTCTTTCTTAAGTCGAATTAAGCGGTTATATCTTGTGACCACAGATATATGTATGTTTATAAATATGTAAAACACAAGAAACAAATCTTACCAAATTTAAGTTTTTTAAGTACATGTACGAGTATTGATTAAAATTTTCAATCTGAAATGTACTTGAAGTAATCGCAAAAGTTATGAATTACTTTTTAAATAAACAAAAACGAATTCAAAATTTTTTTTTATTTTATATGTAATTTTGGTTTCGATCTTTTTCAAGGAGGAGGGTATTGTTGGCTGAAGTGGTTAGCGCGTTGACTACTAAGCAAACAATTACTTGGGGCCTGGCTTCAAACCCTGGCCAGAGCAAGTCAATCAACATTATTAATTTCTCTAATGTACATTAGTGCGACATTGTATTGATTGTTTTCATACTATTTAAGTGATAAAGGTACAGCACTGGTCACTAAAAACTGTTCCGACAGCTATTGATGCTGTTCAAAGCTACTGTACACAACATCGCCCTCCTTCGTCGAAGTAAAACAATTAATAAAATGCCTCCTAATGCAGCTTAACAAAGTTAATGCGTCTACTTAATACCGGAGTCGTCTCAACACTGCTTTATAAATTAACATAACGCGCAAAGCAGAGTTGTGAAAGAGTTAAGTCTTCTAAATTTTCAACATCTATCTTCTCTACCCTATCCCTATCCCTGAGTTCTGGCACAGTGCACTGCATACGTAGGGGTCATCCCCTGACTACCGGTCCTAATTAAAAAAAAAAAAAAAAAACATCTGCAAGTACGCACAAAATAATGAAAAAAAAAATTTCTTGGCTTTTATGTGTCGATTTGATGTGACTGAGTTGTCCAATTCGATTCTATCAAAAATGGACAAAAATACATTTTAATTTCAAATGAGCAAAAAAATAATTTAGATAAAAATTAAAAAAATTAATTCAATTATGTTCCTGGCAAAAAAAAGCATAAGTAATCCCGATTAGAAATTGATTCAAGTTTGCTACAGAATTGAATTTAGATTAAAAAAATGTTTCCTGTACGGCTTTCAATGTATGCATGGATGTATGATGATGTTGAATGTGGCTTCATGCATTCAGCCATTAAATTTCGTCTTAAATCAAGGCGGACTGTTATATTAAATAATCTATTTTTGTTATTGTACTTGCATCAATCTTTTTATACCTGATTCAAGAAAATTCTTACTTATCGTTTGTTGGAAATAATATTTTTTGTGTATGTGTGTGTGTCAAAAACTAATAAATAAAAAAATGTCCAGATTTTAGATTAAAAATGGAATCTTACTTGGCTCCCGTCAATTATTATTAACAGAACTTACAATATTAATGCAGAACAATAGTGAACAGATGATGGCTCCAAACAAAAGAAACTCGACAAACACTATGTACGTCACTAAAGAATTAAAATCGATGGTGTAGCTGAAAATATTCAAAAAATTATAGAGGTTGTTTAATAAAACATTATAATATAATTTAGCTTATTATTTGCACGCTAGAAATGTTTACAAATATTTTACAGCCTGGCTCAAGGATTTCCTCAACTCTCGGCCTGAAGTACTTACGGTGGGATCCAGTGATGTTATACACTTTTTTGAAAAGTCTTTACGCAGCACTTAAAAAATCCCTATTTTTCCCTACGCGCTCAAAAAATTGTCTTTACAAAAATCCCTACAACTTTTAAATTATAATATATCAAACAATGCTAATAAAATCTTTGTGTTTAATATATAAACGTTTTATTGAAACTTGTTATACATAATGAATTATTCTATCAGTCTTTTTTTATAAATTAAAAACTAAATAACAAAAATTGAAAAACATAAAAACAAGTGATATACATAAATTCATTTAAAATCACAATTAGTTCATTGGTCAAAAAAGCGAAATATAAAAAATATGTATTTTGCACTTTTGAAATTTGCTAGGATACTAAAAAAAAATGTTTGATCGTGTTAGTTTTGACTGGTGATTTCCTGACATGTCGTAAGGATACCAGTTTTTTTAAATGAGTTTCGGTACATTGGAAGGCATAACAATTTTTACATTCGCCTTGTTAAAATGAGCGGACAATGCAAATTGAAGTTAAAATTTTATGACTTAGCTTATTTCTTTTATTAGTGCGAACATCAGTGATGATCGGAAAAATTCTCTCCCTGTCTGTATTGGCATGTGGCAGTGATAAAGCAAACGTAGCTAAGTTCGACAAAAGGGGGAAAATGAAATTCTCATTAAAATTGTTCATTTTGGTAACTGTACTCCAAAACTTTTCGATGTCCATATTTTAAATATCACCTATTTCTTGCTCTGAAGAAATAAATTTAAAAAGGATCTCCACTCTTGTAGAAGAGAATTAGCGTCCACTTTTATAATTTTCGAAATATTTTTAAATGAAAATTCATTTTTATTTAATTTTTTTTTTGCAATGTAATTTCAAGGTTTAAGAACCCCATTTCTCTGAATATTTCTGTTTTGAGAGGTAATATTTGATGTATTTCTTTCAAGACCAAATTGAAGAAGGTTGCCAAATTAATATATTTTTGCAATATTATTGAAAAGTCCCTACATTTTAATGATTTCAACAAATCTGTCATTTTTTCCCTACGGCCCTTTTTTTGGACGAAAATCCCTACGAGTAGGGATTTTTCCCTACATATAACATCACTGGTGGGATCACACTTGGCAAACAGTCGCCAATAGAGTAAATACTATTTAAACACCTTTTGATACGGTCACGTGTGTATTGGGTTAAACAGTTTCATACACAATTTTTGGCAAATGTCATAAATACGTGTATAAATCTAAAATTTTTTCATTGGTATTTAGTGGTTACGATTTTTCGGGAAAATATTTTCCAAATGTAAACCTACCTTTAGAATCAGTATTTTGCATTTTTGTGTTGCTGCAGTTTATCATCAAACATTCAGTTTCAACCTTTTTAAACAACACTTCATTGCTAGCAAACGTATTGTAAATAACATGTGACCCAGATTAAGATATGAAGTACTTTTTAGGGATAAAAAGGCATTAATAGTTTTGGTACTTTTTCTTTTTGTACTTATACTTTATAATTTTTTTTATTACTAACAAATACTTTCGGGAGGTTGAAATGAGAAAGAACTAAAATTTCTGATTGGAAATTCTGTATTAACAATAACTCTTTTCTACTTTCTTAATAGGTTTTAAACATATTAAATTTTCATTTAATATTTAAAAATATGTACATACATATGTACATACATACATATATACCAATTATTTGTGGAAATTTGTTCCATTTTTCCTTTTCCTACATTCTAAATAAAATCTTCCCTGGAAATTCTCTCTTTCCTTCTTGGCATTCTATTCCCCGGAAAAAAAGTAGTTATTCTGAATATGAGGTTCGAGGAAATATTCTTGAGGACTCTTTTCTTTAAATTCTTTGTAGGGAATTAATGCGAAAATTTTAAATTCAAATTGAAAACTTTTCTACAGCGGTAGATTAAAAGCTTACTTGGGAACTTTTAGTCACGCCGTGAAAAAACATAAACTTCTTCTGCGATATCTTGACTAAAAGGTCTAAGCCATCTTGTCTAATTTATGAAGGGAACCAGATTTGCTACTCTTTAATATTATTAAGATCAATAACAGAAAAAACTAAACTTCCTGAGGATAAATTTCATCTGTGGATTTTACTTTTTAATACTTAATTTCAGCAAAAATTATCACACACAAACTAATTGATAATGAAATCTTTAAATTTTCATTAATTTCGCATAACTGAACTTTAATTGTAGTACAGACTATTTTCCTATATTTTCTTATTGCACAGAATTTTTGTCCGGAAAAAATTATTTCTCAGGGATTGTTTATAATTGAAAACTCTTTAATTCAATGATATTAGACCACTGAAATTAAAACCTACAAGCCAAGTTATTTAAATTAGCTCTATCTCTTACTCACTCTTTATCTCTCTCCTCCTCTCTTACCTAACTAGACGATTATAGTATGCAATACAATCTTTTAAAGCAATAAATTTTTCCTCTTCCGTTTTGCCATCTTCACAGATTCCTTGAAGTTTATGCTGCAGAATCATTAAAGCTGATTTACCAAACATCGCAAATGAAGCGAATAAACTGACAAACGGCATGTACATGGCTGTCAAAATCAAAGGTGTTGGGAACTGCAAGATATAGAAAATTTCATAGACTGGAAAAGCAGTCATATCGACACCCGGCAAAGCAACACCAAATGGATGAACTGAAAAAAAAGTTTATATAAAAAAAAATTTTTCAACATCGCTTTATGTGCTTCAATTGTGACGTGAAACAACACGTACTTCTTCCGTTGCACAACAAAGGATATATTAAAGCTCCTGTAACATCCAAAAAGGATGCTGTTAAATTGAAAATTGATATTTTCCTGGCTGATGCGGCTGCTTCTTTTACAAGTTTGTTGGCATATTTGTCATTACTTTGCTATGAAAAGAATAGAAAAAGAATTTTTTAAATGTTGTGTAAGAAAAAATACATATTTTACCCGTTTTCATTTACATACATACCCAAAGGGCGGAAAGAAGCACTAAGCAGGCCTTCTAGAAGCCAGCTAAGCCCTTCTAAGTTCCCTTCTTACACAGTCATGGTAAGAGGTCTTATTCAGCAGGTCTGGTTAGCCTGACTAAAGGTCTTCCTTATTAAGTTGATTTTAGACCTGACACAAATTTATTTTTAAATTACCTTTAGAAATGAAAAAACGTAGTAAAATCCCATGAAAGTGCCAAAATATCAACTCTACAAAATAGTGAATATTGAATTAATATTTCGAGCATTTTTTCTAAAGCTTGAAGAGATTCTGGTTTATTTCAAAAGGCTAATGACTTCAAATAACCACACAAGAAATAGTCTAATGGCCATTTGAAGGCCATTCAATATCAGAATTTCTTGAAATAATCAAATCTCTAAACTTTCTCGCAATAATTCAATTGTTGCATTTGCTGTGTGGCACGTAGCCCCGTCTTGTTGGAACAAAATGTTGTCAAGATCAACTTCTGCCAATTTCGGCCATAAAAAGTTCGTTATCATCGATCTATACCGCTCTCCATTGACAGTAACGGTGTAGCCAGCTTCATTTCGAAAGAAGTACGGACCGATAATTCCACCAGACCAAAAACCAAACCAACTGTCAATTTAGGTGAATGTAATGGTTTTTCATGAATAATTTGTGGATTTTCTTCGCACCAGAATCGACAGTTTTGTTTATTTACCGCACCACTCAGATGAAAGTAGACCTCATCGGAGAAGCAAAAGGGCACGAAAAGTTGCAATTGGAGAACGATTATTTTTTGATAATAAAACTGAATAATTTGTAAACGTTGTAATTCCGTATGTCTCTCCATGATGAAATTGTAAAGACTTCTGAATACAATGGAAAACAAATGACAGATCATGAAACATTACAAATGGCCCAAACGTCACTTCTAAATTATATCATCCCTATTGGAAAACCTTATACGTATACAATTTCCTTCAGTCAAAAATTTAATTATTCTAAATTTAAAATTTTAATCCGAAACGTTTACTTGAATCGCCAAAGGGATTGAATACTTTTTAAGCTGCCTCTGCAATTAACAAAAATAATTTAATAAAAATTGTTTTGTTGGCTTTTCTTTGTCGATTTGAATATTCGAATGTGGCCGAGTTGTAAGGCGATTTCTTACAAACATATGATTTTATATTCAATACCAATAAATTTAAAATCAATAAGTAAAACAATTTGATAAAAATTTAAAACATTATTTCAATTGTGTAGGGAAAAAAAATAAGCACAAATAATCCCGATTAGATATTGATTAAAGTTTGCGACAGGATTGTTTTTAGATTAAAAAAGAATTGTACGACTTTCAACTGTATGCGCGATGGATGATCTTGCACGTGGTCACATGCATATAATCTAAAATTAATTGAATTAAGTATTTTGGGATAAAATAATTCGTATGTACTCGTTCTTGATTCAAGAAAATCGGTACTTAACGTATTTTTGACACTGCTTTTTATTAGTTGAGTGCCTTTGGGACTATTTCTTTTTCTGTATTTTTAAAAACTTTCGAAAGGAAATTACTCTTGTTCTCAACCAATGATATATGTACATATGTATGTAAATATGTATAGATGTATGTAAGTATGTATGTAAATTAAGAAACCATTTATATATAATAACAATTTCTTTAATAAATATTAGTTGATTTAAATTTTCTTTTTAAATTGATTCTCAATTGCTTCTTATGGAATATACCAAAAAAATAAATAAATAAAATGATTACTTACTT
Source organism: Lypha dubia (assembly GCA_947311025.1). Classification (NCBI taxonomy): domain Eukaryota; kingdom Metazoa; phylum Arthropoda; class Insecta; order Diptera; family Tachinidae; genus Lypha; species Lypha dubia. The sequence goes on from OX371264.1 coordinate 58,937,814, forward strand.
CAATTTCTTTATACATCGACACCAATTCCAAAATGAATGCTTCAAATTTATCCCGATTGATAATGACAAGGCACGTCCGCAATAGAGCATCAAATATGGCAGCCGTAAAAAATGTATTCAATATGAATTGCGTCAAGTCTCCCCACATTCTTATCAAATAGACAAATTGCATTGCATTCATTACGCAGACGGGCAACACAAACACATAAACACGCCAATAATTGCCTTGGCTAGGAAATATAACTGATAAATATTTCCACAATTTAACATTTATTGCCAGCATTGGATTCTCTTCCAGCATCTTCAAAAATAAATATGTACTTAAAAATAAAAAAGAAAACGATGGCGTTTTTGTTATCGCACTTTCAAAAATTGAAGACAAGCCGCAGCAAAACAATGCCACCATACTTACGATGGTGTTAAGGAAACGGAAATAGTCAAGTTGGTTGGCAAACACAAGACGGCTCACTGTTTAGTATACAATGTTAGCGCGAGTACTAGAGGATAAGGCAATCAGTGTCGAATAATATTTGTATTTCAATTGAAAGTTTTTGACAAAATATTCTCACTTAAATATCCTAAAGTACGAGTATTTCATTGGTTACACCAGTCACTAATTGACTCCTTCATATGCTGCGGCATGACATTTATGCATGTGCGTTTAAATGTTTGCCAGCGAAAGTGTATGGGTATGTCTGTTCGTTTGGGAATACGTAAATATTAAATTAATTTAAAATTGTTCGCCACTTTGGTGGCAAGAATCTCGTTATGGCAAAATTGGCAATTAGAGTAGTAAAAGTGCCAATTTCACTAATTGAATGTTACACTATTACAGTGGTTGGATTACACGTTTTAGCTGCTAATGACTTACATACGTTATTACTTAATTGTAGGGAATTTTAAATGGAAGAAATTAACTGGACTTCAGTTAAATAACATTAAAATTCAAAAGACCTTTTCTCTGATTATATGATAATATTATAGATTAATCTATTGCGGGCTTTCAAGAAAATAAAGATAAATGAACGAAATATGTTGGATACATTGGCCCATTATCATTATTATACATACAGTACACTTTAAGAGTTTCACACAACTATTTTGTAAGGGAATACCGCTTTAATCTCTTACTACCATATTCATAAGTGATTGTTAACGTTACTCTTGATTTAATTGTGTACTTTAATATGGGCGCTAAAGTATATTTTTGTTATGACTATGACTATTATTCATAAAATGGTTTTTTTAGGGTCAGCACTGAGGGGTAGACCCCTTTTTATGCAGTGTATTGCGCTGGAAGTGGGAAAATTGGTTGTGGGAAGGAGGATAAAGGAAGTAGTGTATGTGAACATTCAATTAGAACTCTACCATTCTATAGGTGACTGGAAAGATCTCTGTGAGGAGTTTATTTCACATTCGAACGCTTCGGCTAAAGTACGAATCTTCTCTGTAATGCGTCGTGCGATTCACTGACATATCGGTAGAAAGCGGATATGCTGTTAATTCTCTGATTGCATTAGAAAAAATACCGTTGTAGTAAAAAAAAGTTGCATAAAAAATCCTTTAAAGGTATTCAAAAATGCGCCTACTTCATTTCCTATGCAAATTTAATGTTATTTTAAGTCCTCAACTCTACATAAATATCCTCTTACACTCATGCATGGTTATACTGGTGTTTCTATTTAACTTTTACTTGTCTCTATATCAAATGCATACTACGGTAGGGTGGCTTAGTTTCGTATAACAACTAATTTAACTCTGTAAATATTTTAACTTAAAACATTAATTTAAATATTCTTTCACGCCTACTCAATATTTGCATAGAAAATATGTACTCGTATGTGCATACATATGTACACATACATATATGTATTTTTGCATTCGCAAATTAAAACTAAAACATAAATTAAAAAATAAAACAACGCTTTGCCGGAACTACCATAATGATTTATTAAGCCTAGTTAACGTCATATTGCATCGCACCCAATAAACAAGAGAATTTTACAATTAAAAATAAATATTTTGGCAGACCAAACGGACAATAGGAGGAACATCACAAACAACACACCTAACAATTCCTGTCATCTGTAACTGACATTATTTGCTTTTTTATTTAATTTTCGAACTTTTGAGACCAAAAACCACCGCACTGCAACAAAATTCAATTGACGGAGTGTGTGAGAGAGTGAAAGAAAGAACGTGTGTGTGAGTGTCATATACTGGGCATTATTAATTTTTGTTTCTCTTTTCGATGTCTGTTTTTTTTTTTGTCATTTCCATTCGTTTGTGTCCTTATTTACACAAAATATTGTTTATTTTAAGCAGTTACATGTAAATACTTGCATATGTCCATGAAATATTGTGTTGCTATTTTTTTTTTTTTTTGTTTTTTGTTTTTGGTAAGGATGTGCATATCCTTTGAGGCGATGTTCATAATGGACCAATGTTTCGGTGTGAGTATTGTGTCGCATTGTAACTACTTGAACGAGCTGGTTGGTGTTTGCCTGCCTTTATGCCATTTTGTGGCATAACGCTTCAGTAAGTGGTATTAATGTTTATTCGTTTGTTTGTTCATCCGTTCGTTTGTTTGGATGTCCTTTTATTTTTATAATGTGAGGAGTTTGATTTTAAAGTATGAGTCTTGACAATATTTGCTGGTGCTGCACATTTTGTGTCTTTTATTTGTATTTTTCCATTTCTTTAGACCATATGTTTTATTACTATCTTTTTTTTTGGCACTGCAAAAGATATTAGCAAAAAATAATTTGCCACGCAGTATAACTTTCGGTTTTTACAGTTTTTAAAAGTGTGTAATTTATCCTTAAAAATATTTTTTAATGTTAATTTAATGTGGATGATCTTACTTTCCGATTTTGATCCTTAAGCCCATTAGAATGAAAATGCTAATTTTTCAGCTCCAATTACGTTCCCATTCAGCCTGATTACGGGTGGCGTATTTGGACTAAGAAAAATCTTGAACTGGCGTAGTCGAAATACGCCACCCGTAATCAGGCTGATTCACTTAAGAGAGTGGTTTGACCTGGTGTCCTTCAATTATATGCATCAAATAAAATTAAAATAATGTTGAAATTTGTTTCAAACTAGAAAGGTTTTAATGCAAAGAATTTTTAGTTCCGCGTCAAAATGATTTATTATCCCAGCAAAATCTTACGTGACAAGAAAGTAGTTTAATCATGTGTTTGAATGACTACGAACTGGTTCGATTTAGGTGAAACATGCATGATTTTAACACACACGTGACATTGGAGATCATGTGTTTATGCACCAATTTAAATAAAAAGCAATATGTACTTCAGAACGCATGACCTAAACCAATGCAAAATCGATGATTTAGATACGAGACAGATATTTTGTATATGAAACAATTGGTGAAATGAATAGGTTTTTCAGGAGTTCGACAATGATAATTATAATGAAATCTATGAATATATTAAGAACGTACATATTATAAAAAATACATTCTTAAGAAGTCATGAAAAATCACTTCATTTAGAACCCATTCAATTTTATTTTGCTGGGATGCGCCATCAATGTATTTCACTCCATTTCTCAGGCCACGTCTTCAGAAGTAACCTGTTAATTTGAATGATATTGATTATGACAATCGGACAAAATAATCGAAAAAAATGTTTTGTCATCCATCTGTGACAAGTGCTACAAAAATTTCAATTAAATTGTCACTTTAAAGTGGTTCAAAATCGGATTGAAATATTTCGTTACAGACACAGATGCATGCAGGTCATGGTAATAATAATGAACTAAAAAGTTTATATCTTTTCATAACTATTAGAGTTATTTGATAATCCATATTTCAGAAGGCCACATCGTACGTCCGTTTCCCACTTAAATTTTTGTGAGACCACACTGCAATTTCACAAATGGGATGTGTGATAATTGTTATTTCGGCAGGTAACTTGACCCTACGAATACAAAATCATGAGATCAAAATGCAAACAAATCATTTGAAACAAAAAGTCATTTTGAAAATCGGAGAGACAATCAATATATTAAATGGGCCCGGCCCATCTGATTTCCAAAAACAAAATCTCTTTAAGCGCAACAAAAAAAAGAGCATCGGTCCAAAAATGGAAGAATAGGCCGATAATCAAAATATATTGTAAAACGTGTAAAAACAAATACAATATTTTAAAAACTTAGGCTTAGACGCAGTAGAATGCAATAAGTTACCACTCATCATTTGGAAAGGAAAATGGCTCATATTTTGTATTTTTTTCGTTGTTGTGCAGTGATATCTAGTACAGCCTGTTTGTCAAAAAGTGATAAGTACAATTAACAATTTAAAATTTGCTTTTCTATTATTCACTTTGTTAAAGTACAAACAGAAATAAAGTAATTCTTAGATTTTCTGAAGAAAGAAAATTTCATAATCAACAAACGAAGCAAAATATTAAAGTCACTATTTAAAGTGAGAATCAGCAACTTGAAAATTAAAATATACACAACTGATATTTCATTTATTTTCATTAAATGCAAAAATCAGTATTAATCAAATGTAATAACTGAAGATCCATTACATGGAAGCAGCATTAACTTTAAGGAAAAACATCATTAAAATATTTTAAATAGAAGAATATGTTGATCATGAATCTGAAAATAATTAAAAACATTTTCTCGTATATGAAGTAATCCTACCGAAAAAGCTTTAACTGGTTGCTGCTATAGATAAATTATTTATTTATGTGGGGACTGTTTGAAGGAAAGTATCAAATTTTCCTCTTCCTTCAAAATGCGTTCTACATAATTTTTAGTTTGAATTTTAAGTTCGGTAACTAGTTTTCAAAAATGCAAAGCATTTAAAGCTGCTCAACACTGGGAATTGGCCCTTCAACAAGAAAAGAATATATTAAATATATCCAATATTTTCTAAAAAGCTCAATATAAATAACTCTTTCAATACTCTGTCCTCCCAAAAAAAGCATAAAATAAACAACAAATGATGTCAATGCATGTGCTTTCGTTGCCTCTTATACAATTTCTGCTTTCACTTAAAAACTAAAAAAAAATATATATATATTTTAAATGTTTACCAACTTGTCTGGTTATAATCCTTCGTTATTATTTATTAAACCATATTTAGTGGCTTTTTGTTTTAATTTTTATTACATTGGAATTGAAAAAGTGATATATGTAAGTACATATTTGCACATTTCGAAATATATTTAAGGATGTTCAGCTCCAGACTTAAATTCCATAAATCTTTTAAATTATTTATTAAAGATATAAAATTCCAATGTCTTTAAAAACTAAAATGTTTTCCTTGTTACACTAATTTCTAATTTCTAGTATTTTCTCCTACAAAACATCTATGGCAAAAAAAAAAAAAAAAACATCCAAATAAACCAATAAACCACATGATGACATTAATTACTACGTTCAGTGACCACTCAATAGTTTGTTGTTCAACACATTGAAGTGTACGGAATGTATTAGAGTGGGCACTTTTCTGTTGTTGATTCTGTGCTTCGACCCCTTCAATTTCATTGTTTAATTTTAAAAACAAACGTCAATGTTTTCAACAACTTCTCTCTCATACTTTTATGGACAATGAGTTGTACATGTACGGCAACGAATTGTACTCGTATATGCGAGACATTTTATTTTATTACTGTGCTTGGCAACCAACGTTACGTGTAATATACATACATACATACATATGAATAGAAATGCATGTAATTATAAAAATCAAATATACCTTAGAATCAGAGGGAGTCGATAAACAGAATAGATAATCTATGAGACCATAGTTCAGCTAGTTATTCACTTAAATCTACACAAAGACTTTGACTGTATTTTCAGGCAAGTCATTGAAGAGATGCAATGTTCGCCCCTAGGATATTTAAAAATTTCACCGCTGGGTGTTCAATGAACATTGACGAGAGAGAGAAAATCACTTTCTGCGCCTATTGTGTAACGATGAAAGTTTTTTTATTACATTTATTACATAAATTTATAAAATCAGTTCATTATTATTAATTTTAATTTTAAATCAGTTAAACGATGTCAATTTTATATCATAAATATATTTACATTTCCAATTTTTTTAGAAAAGAAAACACCATTAGTAAGTTACGATCTATGACAACTCATAATAGTAGCAGAATTTTAGTATAAAAGAAAACAATTTCAATATGAAATATTCAGCCTGTGTGTGGCTACCAGCGAGTTACAAACACAATGTGGGTCGGGTGATCCACACACAGTCCTGCGTGGCCGAACTCCTTGGACTTCGGTCTGGCAACAGTTACTATTTTCTGCTCCTTCTATAGTTTTTGACGCTCAGATTTGAAGTACTGGGGCGCGCCGCGCACGACATAAAATCTGCACCTCTGGGGTTAAGCTCTTTACATGCTCTCTTTTGTTTCTCCCGCACTGATTGTAATTAATAGCTCCGCGATAAAATCAGCCGCGACGCGACCACGCTCTTCATCAAGAGGTCTATATGTCAAATGTTGTTTTAATGTTGTAGTTGTTTTAATAGCAACACCACGTGGTATGTGAATTCGCCTTAGCTCTTCATGAGCTCTGTTATTCTCGTTTCCTGCCCACGTCAAATTTTATTCACTAACTGTCACGCGGCAGAATCAATGTATAAATTAGTTTTAAGCCTGAGAGAAACCGTTATGTATTTGCCCTGTGGTCTCTTTCTCTCACGGTCCTAGTAACCTTTAAGACTTTTTGTTGACTATCGCCGGGCATCGATGCTAGAAACGTCGTTACAATTTCATAATCGTATCCATTAACAAAGTTAGTCTCATCAAGTTTGCCTCAAATTTAAAAAGTCACACATTAAGTCTGAGTTTTTTAACAGTTTGGGTTGAGTTACAGATTGAGCAATTATTTTGATTTCATTTAAAATAAGTTTTAACTTTTTATTTTGCATTCCTTTTTCTAATCATACTTATATTTTCATAAAATACCTGCATGTTGTTTGAAAAATTGGTTAAAATAAAGTGAAAATGTATGTGTCGGTATAAATTCCCCGAATCTGATAAGCCACTCATCTCATGCTTCTGCAGATTAAATGCATAAGTTTTCCTTATTTTACTTGTCACCTAATTATTGATGGTTCAACTTAAAAAGTGGTTTATACTTTACTAAAACGACAGAATAACTATTAATAACTTGATCTTAACTTAAAATGGTTTCTAAATCAAATCGATTTTATTCTGTTACTACGATTGCTTGTGCAAAGGATAAACACATTAAAGTTAAGTCAAGCCGAGCTCTAGTCAGAGTAAAATTTTTATTTTGCAAAGTCTGCTAAGGGCGATGGAAAAAGATCTTAAAGGTTAATTGATGGTTGGACAGCTCTTCATTTGATGAACATTGTGTGGAAAATTAATATCATGTAATTAACAGCAGATTTAATTTTGTATGTGATTTAACCGATACCAAAAGAGTTCAATACATCAACACACCCATAGACTCACAGGACCATATAAACGCAATTTGAAAGTGAATAAAAATTTGATTTTGTATCACAAGCAGAACAAAGACTACACAAAATTGTCTGTCAAAAGGTATTTATTGTACATGTGAGTTTTGTATTTGTCAAATATGTACAAATGACTGCGTGAGAGTGTGAGCGTCTATTGTCATGTTCTTCTATTCATTATCCTGTTATCATTCATTGCAACTGCATCTGATGATGAAAACTCATATCCAGTCATTCATACGTTCGCTTGTTATCTGTGTGCGTTATCTTTTGTATCAAATATAGAATGTTCAGTTTTAGAAAACATTTGCAGACAGACAATAAGTGCAAATTTCAATGTGAGTATTTCTTTGTTTCCTTGCAAATCATGACAAGTGATATACCAAGGAGTTGTTATCATTAAGATTACAAACAAAAAATACGTTGTTTTTATTTTTTAAAATATTATTTATATACTTAGATAACTGGCGAACCTGCTTGTTGTGCCGATCTGTCAACTGTTGTTAAGATGCTCGATAGTAAAAAATGTTATTATTGTAGCGTGCTCTTACTAACGCTTTAACCAACAGTTTGTAGTAAGCATTGCAAGTCAACATTACTCGTTGGTTTAAGTGATAGTTAGACCATGCTTCATTATGACCATATTCAAAAAGAGCAACTACAGACTTATTTTAGTCTTCTTGACAATATAATATTTTGAATATAGTAACCCACCTCAAATTTTAAGATATTCAGTATCAACTTTGTATGAAGTGTATCACCGCAAAATTACAAAAAAATTATGGTATTTCAATTACTATTATTAAGTTTACATATCGGAAATTTCAAAACGATTGGTCTTTTCGTTTGGATTCCTTTAATTAACAAACAAAAAGATTCATTTTGATATATCGTCTCCTAAAATACAAAAAGCCGTAACTGACAAGAAAATTCCAAATTTAAATTTTTAATAGGTAAAGATTAAAATTAAGTATGACTTTAATATACAAAGAAAACAGATTAGTTGTGGCAACCGAATTTGTGGCCAATCGAATTGTGGCGGTTGTACCAACTATCATAGAGTTCGGTTGCTACAGCTACAATTTTCGTGTAGTGCAACTAAATTTTTAGTTATTGCCATTAGCCTAATAGTTACGACAACCGATAAAATTGGCACAGCAGTATTTTCAAATCGACAAATATTGAGAATGTATTTATTTTACTAAAATTGTTATGTTATCGGTTAGGAGTATCAACCAAACCATATTCATTGCCAATTATTCAGTTGTGCTCGCCATTTTGCTATTTAGTAGCATCAAACGAATGTATTCTGTTGACCCAACCAATTCACATTCGTATGCTGGGCGCAATTGTGGTATTATGTGGTTATGATCATGGAATGTTGAAATATAGTCTAAGCAATTGATATTCTATTGGCACAACCGTTTTCCAACCAATCTTTTTTCTGGGAGTAGTTGGGGATTATATATAGTGGGATATTCCTATACATCACAATTTTTCCATAAAAACCACTAATCTTCTCCAGAAATTTTTTTTTAAACTGTATTTTTTTAAAGTCCCTAGATTATTACAGATATACCACCTTTTCTGCATGATATTCGACCCCCTGGACTACCATTTGTGTATAGTGGGATATTCCTACACATCACCATTTTTCCATAAAAACTACTAATCTCCTCCAGAAATTTGTTTTCATATGAAAATTTAAATTTGCATTTTTTTAAAGTCCCAAGATTATTACAGATATACCACCTTTTCTGCATGATAGTTGACCCCCTGGACTACCATTTGTGTATAGTGGGATATTCCTACACATTACCATTTTTTCATAAAAACCACTAATCTTCTCCAGAAATTTTTTTTTTTTTTAAACTGCATTTTTTTTAAAGTCCCTAGATTATTACAGATATACCACCTTTTCTGCATGATATTCGACCCCCTGGACTACCATTTGTATATAGTGGGATATTCCTATACATCACCATTTTTCCATAATATCCACTAATATTCATCCGAAATGAGTTTCATCAACTTTTACAGCAACTGTTAAGGGTTCAACATTGCTCTGTTAAGTGCAAAATTGTCTTGACTAAAATTTTTGGTTGAAATCTTTGCTTATTAAATATAAATTTATCTTCACACACATTGAATAATTTAATTGTTGGATGGTTTCGTTTAATACAATTCTTTGTGAAGCAAGTACAAACTATGAATTTGTAAAAATACTTTTCTATTAAATACAAGCTTTGATAATTTTCTGTTCATATTTATTGAATACGTATGTATGTATCTATTTCAGTGTTATTACATCTCAAAGTTTTATTATAAACTATGTAATTGTAAAATTATATAATAAAACACATTTGAAGTTATTTATAAACCGTCTTCAAATTGTTTTTGTGGTTTTGTACTCTAAATTTAATTAAAATTTTCAAGTGTATTCCTGTTAAAACAGCTTTTAAAAAGCTCTAAAAGCTTATATAAAAGCAGTACTTCCCTAACCATTGCAATGTCAATTAAAAATTAAGATATTTAGAACAGCCCTGCTGACAGTTAAGCAAATGCTCAAATTGCATATAAGTATGTATATTTCACAATAAATCAGCTCATGTAACAGTTCCCAGTAGACTTTTCCACGATCGAAATTGCTAGCTGGATATTTATATGTGTACTTAAATATATGTATGTATATATGTATGTATATAAATATCAAAAATTTTATAAAAAAAATAATTAAAAAATTACCCCCAAAAATGATTTGAAAAGCTGGTATTAAAAGACTCCTCAAAAGAAGTCGTATGTATAGGGAGATCGATCGAATATTATTCGGCCGGCTTTAACCGGTTTTTTAGGTTTCCCTTAAGCCGGTGTTTTTAAATATGCATTTTTCGAATATCAAATAAACCGGTTATTTTTATATGATTAACCAGTTATTTGAAACAGGTACAATTGCTTACATTTTCCTTATTTTTATTGCAAATATGCACGTAATTGAAGTCTCTCTGAGGTAATTTTTTATTGAGTTACTGTTGTGAATTCTTTTATTGTATAAATAAACCTAATTTTTTAATAATTGTTTTATATATTTTAATGAAATAATCAGTTAACCGGTTATTTTTTAAATTTTTAGTCGAAAACCGTTTATATTAAAAATGCAACTATTTAAAAACCCGGTTTTCGAAAAAAGTGTCGAATAATCGATCTCCTTAGTAGGGTTCCAGTTTCTAGCGACGAAAGTATCTTTTCTGATTATAAAATGAGCACATGTATGATTATTTTAATCGACCTGAGGAGTCGATAGTGACTCGAATTACAATTTCACCGTGTTCTACAAAAGTAATGAAACAAAGTTCCGACGATTTCCATTTTATTTTGTTTAAAAAAAAAAATTTTTTTTTCTGCTCAATATAAAACCTAAATTGAAAAATATTTATATATGCATATGTATGTATGTATATGATTGGCAGGAAAAAATTCAGCAATCTTGCCTTGAAATTTTTTTGCATTGGAGAAAATCGAGCCTATCGCGAAAATTTAAAACAAAATTCGCAAGAAATAAAACTGATTATAATTTTCTAAAATTGTTCGCTTTCGGAAAAATTCGCGAAATTTATGAAAGTGCAAAAATTTACTAAAATTTTAATTTATGTTTGATTAAAAGTCCCTAAAGATGTAAGAATACCGAAAAACTGGAATAATATTAAAGATATCATAATCATGATTAAAAGTCGCTAAAACTTTAAGGAATATAAAACAAATTGTAGAAATCAAGAAAATGGCGAAAAATCGCGAAATCTTGGGTAATTGTAAAATATAATGCAATACTGAGTAAAAATTCCGAAAAATCTAAAAAAACCAAAATCTTCGGCAAAATTTTGATTCAAAATTGCCTAAACTTTGAGAAAATAAAGCTAGGAAAAATTATTTCTATTATTTTTACCGAAAAGTATTTTATACAAATTTTTATTTATTTGTTGCGGGTTAGTAAATAAATAAAATTTTTAAATCCATAAATTCTTGAGTGTATGCTCGAAAAATGTATTTTATTCCACGCGGATGTTTGCCTTCGATTTCAAATTCCTTTTTTTTGTTGAAAATGATTTGTAGAACACATCAACTTCACTTGAAACAAGCTGAAAATAAAAGTTTACTTTTTATTTCACTTAAACGAAAATTAGGAAAATTTTCACTTTCATTTCGAATGTAGAACACAGGTGATTAATTTCATAAAATGCTATGTGGGATAATAATTATATGATTAAACATTTGTGGAAACTCAAGAAAATCAAATTTACAAAACAATTTCAATAATAGACGTACAAAGCATTCTTTTTATTTATTTAAAATTAAATTAAGTCAAAATAAGAAATTATGATTAAATGGAACTGAGACCGTAATTATGCGTGTATGGAAATATATAAAAATATATGTAAATAAATGTATGAATTATATCACAATTACCAACTTCTTTATGCACAAAAAAGTATAAGCAAACAAAATAAGGAAAAAATTAATATGAAATGTGGAAAATATGTAACTTGAATAAACTTGATATGTAAGTATACCTACATAAGTACGTAAATGAGCTTTGAATTTCATAATACAAATAAAAAGAATGAAAAAGATTGTAAATAAAAATACATAGTAATAAAATAATTTAGTCATTAAGAATTAGTGAGACTCCCATTAAGTATGCGAAAAAATGTTTAAACATTCTAAGGTAAATAGCAACCAACTTGTGTGGCAACTTTGGCTGATACATCACAAGCAAATCGAATACATTCACTTAAAATACGTTTCTCAAGCCAAGCGTGCAGAAAGCCAGCTGCAAATGCATCACCACAGCCAGTAGTGTCAATGATATTCTCCACTTTTGGCGCATTAAATGTTTCAAATGTTAAATTTCCTGGTGGTGACAATTCGTCGTCATAGTTTGTTATAAGTTCAACTCCATCGCCACCCTTAGTTATAACGAAAATTTTAGGACCTGTTGAATATTCTAATATGCCTTTTATAAGTTCCTCAATATTTTTCGCTCCCCAACATTCACGCATAGTCTCAAACTCGTCCTTATTGCCAAATATAAACATGGCATTGTTGACTAAATAAACAATGTGATCATAATTTAGTCTTATAATATAGTCAGCACTTAAATTTACAGCCAAACGTCTTCGTCCTTTAATAAAATTACTAACAATATAAGTAATGAGCTCCTCGCGTTGAGGCACAAAGAAACCTTCTATATATACAATTTGTTTGCGGCCAGAATTTCGCAGAAATAATGAATTCTCCTCTTGTCGAATTTCTTCCAAATAATCTACGGAAAATTTTGATGATGCACCAATATTTGCATACAAAGCTAGTGACTCTTTATGTACCAAACAAATGCAGCGACCCGTTGGCGTATCTGCGATGGTTTGTAATCTAAAATTACTTAAATAAAAAATTATCAAATTAAATTAAATCAATATTGTAAAATTTAAAAAAAAATAACAACAATAGTGTAGGAAATTGTTTAAATCAACTATTGTTAAGATAATTACAAACAATTAAAGATATTTCGTTGCTAATGTGGGTGCAAGATCAGATATTCAAGTTGCTGAGAAATTGTAAAAATATTTCCATTTGCACAATTAAACTATATACACTGTTTCCAATAAACTTCAAATAATAATAACAAATCGGAGAGAAATTAGATTTGATCAATAAAATTATTTATAGCAGTCATTATAGTACGCATCCAGTAAGAATTTTTCTCCATTAAGGTTTACAAGATATATTCCAAATTCAAAATTAGTAATAAAATTGTAAACTGTATGTAGAAGAGGTTATGCCAATCGATTTTCAGAGAAGGGTAAAATCCTGCGAATTAATAAATTCAATTAACTGTAGTTTTTGTAAACTCCACAGTCGAATTCCTTATTGCCGCGCCGGAGTTCTAAGATAACCAATGCCAAAAATATTTTTTTACTTTAATTGTATAACAAACATTAAAATTTAAAATTACAATGGTGTTTTTACTTTAATAATTTTTGATAAATTTTTATTCCACTAAATCCCACAGCAAATCTATGAGCAATTATATTGTTTGCGTGACATGAATCATCCGCAACGACATCCCACAAGAAATTATAATTTAGTTTGAATTTTAAATGTGAATATCAAGTTTAAGTATTTTATTCAATTCTGATCATTGGATATAAGTATCGTTTTAACAAATATGTTTGTATGTAAACATATTTACAAGAAAATAATTGTCGGGTTATATATATAATTTCTTTTTTGTTAAAATAGCAGCATTCGTTTATTTAAGTTTTAAGTAAATATTTCTAAGCGATTTAGAGAGAGTACGAGATTAGGGAATGAGTTTAATTTAATGTTTTAAAAAAGGAATTTAAAAATATTTATTCAAAGCTTTTAACAAAAAACATGCGAAAATGTACTTTAGTCCTAGAAATCAAAATTACTGTATAAAGTACGAAATAAGTACATGAACCATCAGTTAGAATTGGAGAATAAATGTAATTTTTTTATCAAACACTTAGGTATATAATAAAGAATCAAGCTCTTAAGAAAGTAAGATTGAAGAATGGGAAAACCCGTCTTTCGTTATGAAGTTCTTTCATTCAATTCCAAAACTCCCTTTTTCTTAGAATAACAAATTACCAACTTACTTTGCTTCCAAGCCGGCCTTGGCAAAAAGATCAACTACAACCCCAGCTTGTTTATCATCACCAACTGCACCAAAGAACATGGGTTCAGTTCCTAAAACCTTTAAAATACGTGTGGTGTTTAAAGCAGATCCACCTAAATGGGGCTCTTCATCTCTACAAAGAAAACCAAAGAATATAATTATAATTTGAAATAACGAAACAAAAAAATTAATAAAGTTTATGAACCTACTCGTTAACAATGGCCTCGGAAGTGACTTTGCTAATTGTGTCCACATCCGTTTCCCCTCTCGTATTCAAAGACAACTGGTAGCGATCTAAAATCTCTGTATTATCGATGCGTGCAGTATAATCAAGTAAAACGTTACCAAATGCCACAACTTTTCGGGGTCTAAAACAAACAACAACCACAAATAAAAACGAAAAACATTTGATTTATTACATCATTTTCTTTTGAATAAGTGACCCTTTAAATAAAACAAAAACTTACATGTTATTTGTTGCTGTATTGTTAGTGTTGTTAATGGAAACGCCATCAGAATTTGTTCCAAGGAAACGGTAATATAAATGCTGTAAAAAGTCCATCCTTGAATAGGTCATTCGTAAATTCACAATCAATAATGTACTACAATTTTTCATTTATTTTTTTAATTATTATTTCGACAACGTTTTTTGGGGAAATTGTTTCTTATTTACAGCAAGTGACGTGAAGAAAAAAATTTTGATAGCTATTTCAACGGGAACGACGATGTTCGCGCCACTGTGACATTTCACTTTGAAGACACATTCAGCACTGACAGTGAGTGGCAAAACAATCGATTAAATAACGTCCACACAGTTTTTCTTTCAGGATTAGAACGCAGGTAGAACGTGTTTTTCTCATCACCTTGGTTTGAATTTACAACTTATTTGTGGCATTAAATATTTTGGATACATTTTAATTTCATTTTCATTTCATTCGTAATGCATATAGCCTTAGGCAAATTTAATTCGTATTACATTTTATTATTATATCTATGAGTATTTAACAATAAAAGTAAAACAATACACGTTCTTTTTATTTTAGTTTTATCAATTGGGGTCACAGGCATAGCTGCCAGATTTTTTAGAGGTAATATCGTCATATATTTGGGCAAAAATCGTCAATATAGCTTATTGAAATCGTCATAAAAACGTCAAATGTAAAAACCGTTTTTTACCAACAAAACCTATTTTAAAATCAGCAAAACATAACAAAACTCTTAAATCAACAAATCTTATTAATAAAACAGCATTCTTTTAAAAACAGAGTTTAGATACTTCAATTACAATTCACAATAAAATCACATGTAAATAGAATGCATGTTTTTCAATACTTTGAAATATACATATATATACATTGTAGGAAAAAAATAAAAAAATTCAATCCTAAAGTTATGTTTTTCCAATTTGGTTATATATGCAATTTAAATTTAATTTTTGGAAACACATTTTCTAAAAATGTATCAAAACTACAATATTTTTAATATTTCTTACTTTAGTCTTAGTTATGTTTATCTGACTAAATATTATTTCCACATTTGCTGAAGAATGTGGTTAAACTAGGATTTTTGTAATAAATTTAGTCAAAACCGGAAACAAAAGACTAGAATCCCTAGTTTGCATCTCTGATATTTTTTTCCAAAAACCCAATAGTTAAATGTTTTTATCAGGACATTATTTTTAATTGTCTGAACTCCGTTTCTAGCTTTTGGCTATCACTTTCTTCAACAAAATAGGAAAATTCTTTTATAAATTAAGAAAACGAACTTTTTTCTTCATTAATAATATTAAATGGATTGATATGGCCAAGAGCTTTATATTTATTTTCAAAATCATATATTGATAATATCTGATCACAAAGCTCTATATAAAAATTAACACAATTATTACTACTTATATATTTTTCTTTTTCGTTTATTTGTGCTTCTTCCAATACGTCTCTGGCAAATTTTCCTGAATAAATGTCTTACAATTTAAAAAAACTGTTTGTGTTTTTATAATCAGTTACGCTGCGTTTACACATGAAAGTAATTTCATGAAAGTTCCCTATACGTATTATCAATGAAAGAGAAATAAAAAACAACAGAATTTCATGAAAATTTCTTGAAAGTTTTTATGAAACTGAAATTTTAGTTTTAAAATGTCGTCAAAGGGAAAGCTTAATATATTTCTTCCATTGCTGTTTTTTGTTATTTTTATTTTTCAGAGTTGCCAGTATAATTAACCAAGCCGAGTTTTAGGAAACGCATTAAAACTAAAATTTATTTTTATAATTCTTTTAATATTTTTAAATTATAATTAGAAAAATTGTTTGTTATATATGCTTCAAATGAAACTGTTAGAATTATTTGTTTAAACGCTTAAAACAAGTAGCTTTTGTACCTGCTTTTTAAAACAATCCTGAAATTTTTCATGATTATTTTTACCTGGCAACACACCTTTGGTTATTATCATTTCTTTCAGAAAGTATATTGAAAGTGTCCAAAAATTACTTTCATGAAATTTTCGTTGAAAGCAGAGCTGAAAGTTGACTGAAAGTGACAAATATATGAATGTGTTTGTGTGGAATTGTGAGTGTATTGCGACTTTCATGAAATTACTTTCATGTGTAAACGCTATGTTAAATAAAAGTTTTCAGTTTTAAGCAAACTAGTTTTTAAAATGGAAGAAAAAATTGCCATGAAATATGTATATATATTTGACGCTATACCAAAATGTTCTTAACACAACCATCTACATGAGCAATCAATTTGTTGGCGTCCATATAAATATATCAAATTTCATACATAAAAATATCAGAATAAATATAAAAACTATCTTTTTATTAATTTCAACGCTTTTTAAAACAAATTCATGGCTTTTCAAATATAGCCAACAAAATCGCTAACTATTTCATAAAACGCCACAAAATTACCATGTTGCTAAATCGAAAGTTAGGACAGTTTTAAAATCGCCACATCTGACAACCCTGCAGGTAATATTATGAAAATGAGTCAAAAGAGACTTGTGAAAAACAGTAGATTCTTTGTTATGAAAGTAAACAAAACGAAAAGCAAAAAAGGCAGTTTTTAGTGGAAAATGCTACATGAATGCAAGATTAAATTTAATAAAATGTAATAATATTAAGTATTTACGGCATATAATTCGAAAATAAAGTGATAAAACAATTAAGTGTGTGCTTATATACTCTGTATATTAAATTTATATATGTACTTACGTACATACGGATATGCTGTAAATTTGCCAAATGGTGGTGGTTTTTGGCTAACATACACACAAGCATGCATGCATGAATACTTGATAAATATTTGATATTTTTTGTTACGGTGAGTAGATGATGTTTTTATTACATGGAAAATATATGATTTTTAAACAAAATAAAATTTTAAATAATTAGCGGATTATCGTTAAGTGCAAGTTTTATTTATACAAGTTCATGCAGCTGTTCAGCAGAGTAGCATGTCGTAACGGCGCGGTCGGCAGCATGCTGATACGCCGCCCATTTTAACGGCTTGTCGGCGGTTTTAAGCAAGCCGGTCAACACTGCCAAAACTAATAACATATTTTAAAATTTTTGAAGCACTTATAAGCGATATTATTTTACAACATGGTCCCCACGGTGTGTACTGTTCAGCTGTTGTACTTTTTTGTATAATTTTCAATGACCATTGTCAAAATTCTTTAATTTTTCTTTTTACACAATTTTCTTCAAGTTGTACTAAGCAGAGCTGTACATGAATGATTAAAACAACAAAATACTTGTTTTTGTATTGTTCTACTTGTTTTCGAACTGCACATACCTGGTAGTTTGTCATGACAGAGTTGCATGTACTTGATATTTGGTAAAGTCAAAGAACATAGTATGTACATATATCAATATCAAGCACATGTAACTGTCAAACAACTATAAAAAAACCGTGTAGCACTCGGGTACTGCCGCGATAAAGCTATTGCATAGCATTTTTTTTATCACCTTATGCAATTTCAATTTCAGCTTTCTAGCTGTACTGGAAGTGCCCCATACAAAGAAGGGGCACCCTAGTCCTCAGGTAAAAAGTGCCTTACCTTAGTATCCTACATATGTCCTTCTCCTGGTTCTAAGCTACCTGCCCACCAATTTTCAGCCAAATCAGTTCAGCCGTTCTTGAGTTATAAATAGTGTAACTAACACGACTTTCTTTTATATACATATATACATATAGATATATCTGCTTATTCGACGACACTTGCTAGTTTGGAAACACTTAGCCAAGACACACTTGTGACACAAACCTTAGCAAAGACACAAATCACCCCAAAATCTCCACAAAATCCCAGAAATCCCGAAAAATTACCCGGGAAACACTGGAAATTTAAAAAATTTCGAAAGCGGCAACACTATATAGTCATCATACATAGTGGCTGTTCGCCGATATCGAAGAAGTTCTTTCTTTCGAGCAATTACATTTGAAACAAAAACAAAATTTTTGAATTTGTTTTTGTTTCAAATGTAAATGTTCGAAAGAAAGAACTTCTTCGATATCGGCGAACAGGCAGATAGACTATACAAAAAAAGAAGTTTTCACTTCGAAAAACAAAAGACTTAGTGCCGGTTCGCCGATAACGAAGAACTTCATTCTTTCGAACAATTACATTTGAAACAAAAACAAATTCAAAAATTTTGTTTTTGTTTTATATATAATTGTTCGAAAGAAAGAACTTCTTCGATATCGGCGAACAGGCAGTTAAGAAACAAGTGCCACTTATGCACTATTTCAGGTTTAGGTCCAAAAAAACAAAAAGTTCGGGGACCGGACCACTTGTAGCTTATAGTGGACCTAAATACCTGAATTTTGCAGTTTTTGGCTGAACAAAGTAATTAAAATAAAAAATAAAAATTCTACTACTTATGCACTATTTCCGATCTAGGTCCAAAAAACAAAAATTTCGGGGACCGGACCACTTGTAGCTTATAGTGGACCTAAATACCTGCAGTTTGGTATACATATAAATTATTTTGCCATGCAGTTTTTGGTTGAACAAAGTAATTAAAAACTTAGTGTTAGGTTTTTTCGTTTCAAAAAACAAAAGACTTAAGAAACAAACTTTTCAAAATTTTTTGATTCGGTAGCCTCAACGCCCGCGATAGAAACTATGCAATAGCTTAAAAAACAACAGGCTTTTTGTTTGAGTAAAATAAGTTTATATATGTCCAAAATAGCTCAGTAGCAGAGCTTTAAAGGAATGATTCCTTTGTGAAAGAAATTGCAAATCATAATCTCTTTTGAAATTTGTTTTTCAAATTTTACGGACGTTTTTTTTAATGATCCTATTCCTAGTTAAAACAATGAATTAAAATTGCTTTTCTATAAATCAATGATAATGAATTCATTCAAACTTTAATTCAATTAATCTTTGTAATGATATGAAAGCATGCAAGAATTTTTAATTCATGAGGAATGCATTCATGTTTTAATTCAATTCACATTTTATATAAAATTAATCAATTAATTTTTTTGTAAATCATTTTGAATTAAAACTCAAATTTTAATCATTCTTTTAAACTTAAAGAAAATTGGGAAAAAAGAAACATGAAAAAATTTTAACAATAAATAGTCAATGAAAATATGTAAAAAAAACACGACCAGCTGGTCTCTTGCATGTACTTGTATAAATATACATATGTATGTAAAGATAATTATGCCGACATATAAATATGCATGACATATTAACATATGTATATACCGGGACATTGCCAAATTAGCTCCATTGAAGTTTTTGGTTTACTTCTTTGCTAGTTGATATAAATGCATCTTAACTAAGATAATATTGTATGATCTCAACGGGCATTTGGCCATTTGTGGGCACATTTTTGTTTGTCACTCATTTGGACCAATTGGAAATTAAGTGCAAGGATCCATACTTATTGACTATGTAAGTCCGATTTCTCAATTGTATTTGAGAATTTTTCTATAAAATTTTGAAAATTAAAATTATATAAATTTTTGATTATCCCTACGGGAATTTGGCTATTTGTGGGCACATTTATGTTTATCACTCAATTAGACCAATGGGTCATAAACTCACCTTTAATAATAAATGGATTCATAACTTCACAGTTTGTTAAGCTGTTGCTTTCAAGCCATTAAGTGAATTAATCTATTTATAATTATTTAAATTACTTGAGCTTTTTAAAGCTTTTTACTAAGTATTGTTTAATAATCCGTTAAATTTTAAAATATATAAATTAAATATTTATCATTTTAACTACAAATTGTAAGTGAACAAATTGTAAGTGACTCAAAAATGCTTTGTTAATGCTCTAAAAATCGGGTATATTAAAACTAACTTGACCTAATGTTCCGCAATAATTTTATGAATTGCTGTGATTTTTTTTTTGTATTAAAGAATTGAATGACGCACACATTGTTGTTAAAAATTTTGTTGTTATTTTTAAAACAAAAATATTTATAGTAGAGCAATAATCAGTAATAGTCCATTTAATCACGTCCAGCAAATTTTTTTAGCTTCAAACTTTGTAACCGTAAAAACGATTTATTGAAACTTATCATAACAGTTTACATGCTACGTTCAACCAACTGCTTGCTGGTTTAGTACATTTTATAGAGTCTATAATGTGCAGCGCATTGATCATTTGGCAATTAAGATTTAGTTTTACTAAATAATTTATTGTTTGTATTAAAACTTTTGAAGTTTAGTTGGTTTTTTTCTTTGTCATAAATGTCTATCAGTTTTAGACGGCATTTACATTATACAACTTTGTGGTTTGCAATTTTCTTTTTTCAGTGAGAAAGAGAGCTACAAAATATATACATTTATATATCAACAGTCGCACCTTAAATGAAAATTTCATGCAACAAAGTTGAATATTGTATATGTTGTCTTAGTCTTTCAGAAATCTCTTTTGTAAACTTTGCCAAATTGTAAGATTTTTGAGATATTTCTGTTTAAATATATTCGCAAAATCCTTTGGCTTTTACATAATTTACCATTTCTAAGATCGCTTTTTTGTGAAAAATCATTTTTTTATTAATGTCATTCAGGTTTTGTTGATCACTAATAGATTAGACTCTTATTAATAAAATTCGTAGAGGTGTTTATAATAACTTTTCATTGATCTTTGAAATAGATGTTTATCAATCCACCTGATCTGTTTGACTTTTGACACCAATCCAATTTTAAGGTATTTCCTTCTCTAATTATAACATAATCTAGGTATGGTAATTTGCCTTCAATGATTTTGTGATCACTGAAATTCTTTAATGTAAACGTTAGCCGACAACTTCGATGCAGATGTTACTATTGTTGTCGCCAAGTCGTATAATATTCGGCACTGCCGACTATATTATTTATGGTTTTTAATTCACTTGGGTATTTTTAGAACAAAAACAAAACAATACACAAAGTTTTTGACTAAATATTTGATTACTTTGGCTTCTTTTCTGGTTTGTTGAACTGTAACCACTTCAACGAAATGAAAAAATATTAACTGCAATCACAAATTTATTTATTCATATTTGTGTTTGATAAACTAAAACAATGCATAGAATTCACAATTCACCACATTTTTTTCGTGATTTTGGAAATATATATGTATGCACATATATTTGTAGCAAAACCACAATAAATTTTAAAAAAAGGTCAGTTTATTACTCGTATTGAAAATGAAAGAATAAAATCAAAATAAAAACTGCATTCTTAACAAAATTTTTTTTTTTTTGTTTCTTTCGATTTATTTTTCTAAATTTTGTCAAATAATCATTTATTTAAAAACTCAAAATACAATTAGTAAATACAACAACAGAAAAACTGTTAAAAGTTCATTTAACTTTTATCGCATTTTGTGGACGTATACATATATAGATTTTATTGTTTAATATTAATCAAGAGATTTCTTGCACATTCTAATAACATTTTAAAGCAAAAAAAGGGTTACTGATCTTTCTCATATAAATAAAAATAAACAATGGGAATTGCTGCAATAAACATTAAATAGACATCAGTTTAATTTAATTTATTAATGAGATAATTCTCGTATTAAAATTTCGTATGGGTGCTTCCGATAATAACGTTGCTCTATATATTTGCTATAAACGTTGAATATTAAATTCGTATTGATTTTTTCCCATGTTCCTTAAAATTTTGATCATGAATAATTTTTTCGGAATCATAGCCATTGTAATAAATTTAAATTAAAAAAAAACAATTTATTTCGCTAGAATTTTTAATTTAATTTAAATTTATTAGTATTTTATAGTTTTAGTATCTATATATATAAAATTAAGTGTAAAACTTCCTGTGCGCATACTCCTCCTAGACGGCTTGCCCGATTTCAATGAAATTTTCA
The DNA here is from genome assembly GCA_947311025.1 of Lypha dubia. Classification (NCBI taxonomy): domain Eukaryota; kingdom Metazoa; phylum Arthropoda; class Insecta; order Diptera; family Tachinidae; genus Lypha; species Lypha dubia. The sequence continues at coordinate 58,960,330 of OX371264.1, forward strand.
GGGGTGATTGGGGTCTGTGTGGAGGGTGCACATAAGAAATTTAGTAGGCGTGGCCCCTCCCACATAAATTAAATAACATCATATATATTGACTATTGTGATAGCAAGAGTTTAATTAATATAATATATATATAAATTAATATTAAATATCTAGGGCTCTATATTAGCTATATAGCCTTCAAATTTTGTACGAGTCCATCAATCTATATATATATATAAATGAATCCCTTTTTTCCTTGGTCACGGCATCACGCGTGAATGGCTGGACCGATTTGGACGATTTTTTCTTTCTAATGATCGCCATGGTCCAACTTTTTTCGATTTACCTAAAATCAGAAAACGGCTCCATCGATTTGACTAATTCTTCTTTCAAATGTTCGTATTAATCCATTTTAAGTTTTCATCGAACGAAAAATTTGCTACTTTTACGCACGCCCCTTTTTAGGAAAATTAAAATCGTAATATAGTCTTAACTACTGGAGCGATCGTCATTAAATTTTCACAATAGGATATTCTTACGAAATAATAAATTCTTGACTATATAAAATTTTAATTGGACAAAGGGGCGTACCACCGCCCATATAACCCAAAAATTTAAATCGCCATATTTTGGCATTTTTTGTCCTACGTCGATGATATTTGGTACATATGGTATTGGCATAATTAGAAATACGTACCAGGAGAAAAGTGGGTGGGAACACGCCCCTTTTTAGGAAAATTAAATATCGTAATATAGTCTTAACTACTGGACCGATCGTCATTAACTTTTCACAATAAGGTATTCTTACGAAAAAATAAATTCTTGACTATATAAATACTTTCAGTTTTATTTTATAACGATGGGGGTAGCGAAGCACACGGGTTTTTTCGGATTTTTATTATTGTTTTGCCGCAAGATTGGCAGTCCTGCCTTTTACTAATAAAAAAACAGAGACAGCAGGCGAATGTTTACAATTATTAAAAAACATTGACATCGCAACATTGTGTGTTTTTTCCACATTTAATTCAATCGATTTGCTACATTTATTCGAAAAGAATACTTTATCGGACTTACATAGTCTATTAGTATGGATCCTTGGCTTTAATTTCCCATTGGTCCAAATGAGTGACAAACATAAATGTGCCCACAAATAGCCAAATTCACGTAGAGCTGAACAAAATTTACACAATTTTAATCTTTAAAATTTTATAGAAAAATTCTCAAATGCAATTGAGAAATCGGACTTACATAGTCTATTAGTATGGATCCTTGGCTTTAATTTCCCATTGGTTCAAATGAGTGACAAGCAAATGTTTTAGAAAAATTCTCAAATACAATTAAGAAATCAGACTTACATAGTCTATAAGTATGGATCCTTGGCTTTAATTTCCCATTGGTTCAAATGAGTGACAAACATAAATGTGCCCACAAATAGCCAAATTCCCGAAGATCTGAACAAAATTTACACAATTTTAATCTTTAAAATTTTATAGAAAAATTCTCAAATCCAATTGAGAAATCGGACTTACATAGTCTATAAGTATGGATCCTTGGCTTTAATTTCCCATTGGTTCAAATGAGTGACAAGCAAATGTTTTAGAAAAATTCTCAAATACAATTAAGAAATCAGACTTACATACTCTATAAGTATGGATCCTTGGCTTTAATTTCCCATTGGTTCAAATGAGTGACAAACATAAATGTGCCCACAAATAGCCAAATTCACGTAGAGCTCAACAAAATTTACACAATTTAAATCTTTAAAATTTTATAGAAAAATTCTCAAATACAATTGAGAAATCGGACTTACATAGTCTATAAGTATGGATCCTTGGCTTTAATTTCCCATTGGTTCAAATGAGTGACAAGCAAATGTTTTAGAAAAATTCTCAAATACAATTGAGAAATCAGACTTACATAGTCTATAAGTATGGATCCTTGGCTTTAATTTCCCATTGGTTCAAATGAGTGACAAACATAAATGTGCCCACAAATAGCCAAATTCACGTAGAGCTCAACAAAATTTACACAATTTAAATCTTTAAAATTTTATAGAAAAATTCTCAAATACAATTGAGAAATCGGACTTACATAGTCTATTAGTATGGATCCTTGGCTTTAATTTCCCATTAGTCCAAATGAGTGACAAACAAATTTTATAGAAAAATTCTCAAATACAATTGAGAAATCGGACTTACATAGTCTATTAGTATGGATCCTTGGCTTTAATTTCCCATTAGTCCAAATGAGTGACAAACAAATGTTATAGAAAAATTCTCAAATACAATTGAGAAATCAGACCTTCATAGTCTATAAGTATGGATCCTTGGCTTTAATTTCCCATTGGTTCAAATGAGTGACAAACATAAATGTGCCCACAAATAGCCAAATTCCCGTAGAGCTCAACAAAATTTACACAATTTAAATCTTTAAAATTTTATAGAAAAATTCTCAAATACAATTGAGAAATCGGACTTACATAGTCTATAAGTATGGATCCTTGGCTTTAATTTCCCATTGGTTCAAATGAGTGACAAACAAATGTTATAGAAAAATTCTCAAATACAATTGAGAAATCAGACTTACATAGTCTATAAGTATGGATCCTTGGCTTTAATTTCCCATTGGTTCAAATGAGTGACAAACATAAATGTGCCCACAAATAGCCAAATTCACGTAGAGCTCAACAAAATTTACACAATTTAAATCTTTAAAATTTTATAGAAAAATTCTCAAATACAATTGAGAAATCGGACTTACATAGTCTATTAGTATGGATCCTTGGCTTTAATTTCCCATTAGTCCAAATGAGTGACAAACAAATGTTATAGAAAAATTCTCAAATACAATTGAGAAATCAGACTTACATAGTCTATAAGTATGGATCCTTGGCTTTAATTTCCCATTGGTTCAAATGAGTGACAAACAAATGTTATAGAAAAATTCTCAAATACAATTAAGAAATCAGACTTACATAGTCTATAAGTATGGATCCTTGGCTTTAATTTCCCATTGGTCCAAATGAGTGACAAACATAAATGTGCCCACAAATAGCCAAATTCACGTAGAGCTGAACAAAATTTACTCAATTTTAATCTTTAAAATTTTATAGAAAAATTCTCAAATGCAATTGAGAAATCGGACTTACATAGTCTATAAGTATGGATCCTTGGCTTTAATTTCCCATTGGTTCAAATGAGTGACAAACAAATGTTATAGAAAAATTCTCAAATACAATTAAGAAATCAGACTTACATAGTCTATAAGTATGGATCCTTGGCTTTAATTTCCCATTGGTCCAAATGAGTGACAAACATAAATGTGCCCACAAATAGCCAAATTCACGTAGAGCTGAACAAAATTTACTCAATTTTAATCTTTAAAATTTTATAGAAAAATTCTCAAATGCAATTGAGAAATCGGACTTACATAGTCTATAAGTATGGATCCTTGGCTTTAATTTCCCATTGGTCCAAATGAGAGACAAACATAAATGTGCCCACAAATAGCCAAATTCCCGTAGAGCTCAACAAAATTTACACAATTTAAATCTTTAAAATTTTATAGAAAAATTCTCAAATACAATTGAGAAATCGGACTTACATAGTCTATAAGTATGGATCCTTGGCTTTAATTTCCCATTGGTTTAAATGAGTGACAAGCAAATGTTTTAGAAAAATTCTCAAATACAATTAAGAAATCAGACTTACATAGTCTATAAGTATGGATCCTTGGCTTTAATTTCCCATTGGTGCAAATGAGAGACAAACATAAATGTGCCCACAAATAGACAAATTCCCGTAGAGCTCAACAAAATTTACACAATTTTAATCTTTAAAATTTTATAGAAAAATTCTCAAATGCAATTGAGAAATCGGACTTACATAGTCTATAAGTATGGATCCTTGGCTTTAATTTCCCATTGGTTCAAATGAGTGACAAACAAATGTTATAGAAAAATTCTCAAATACAATTGAGAAATCAGACTTACATAGTCTATAAGTATGGATACTTGGCTTTAATTTCCCATTGGTCCAAATGAGAGACAAACATAAATGTGCCCACAAATAGCCAAATTCCCGTAGAGCTCAACAAAATTTACACAATTTAAATCTTTAAAATTTTATAGAAAAATTCTCAAATACAATTGAGAAATCGGACTTACATAGTCTATAAGTATGGATCCTTGGCTTTAATTTCCCATTGGTTCAAATGAGTGACAAACAAATGTTATAGAAAAATTTTCAAATACAATTAAGAAATCAGACTTACATAGTCTATAAGTATGGATCCTTGGCTTTAATTTCCCATTGGTCCAAATGAGTGACAAACATAAATGTGCCCACAAATAGCCAAATTCACGTAGAGCTGAACAAAATTTACACAATTTTAATCTTTAAAATTTTATAGAAAAATTCTCAAATGCAATTGAGAAATCGGACTTACATAGTCTATAAGTATGGATCCTTGGCTTTAATTTCCCATTGGTTCAAATGAGTGACAAGCAAATGTTTTAGAAAAATTCTCAAATACAATTAAGAAATCAGACTTACATAGTCTATAAGTATGGATCCTTGGCTTTAATTTCCCATTGGTTCAAATGAGTGACAAACATAAATGTGCCCACAAATAGCCAAATTCACGTAGAGCTGAACAAAATTTACACAATTTAAATCTTTAAAATTTTATAGAAAAATTCTCAAATACAATTGAGAAATCGGACTTATATAGTCTATAAGTATGGATCCTTGGCTTTAATTTCCCATTGGTTCAAATGAGTGACAAACAAATGTTATAGAAAAATTCTCAAATACAATTGAGAAATCAGACTTACATAGTCTATAAGTATGGATCCTTGGCTTTAATTTCCCATTGGTCCAAATGAGTGACAAACATAAATGTGCCCACAAATAGCCAAATTCACGTAGAGCTGAACAAAATTTACACAATTTAAATCTTTAAAATTTTATAGAAAAATTCTCAAATACAATTGAGAAATCGGACTTAAATAGTCTATAAGTATGGATCCTTGGCTTTAATTTCCCATTGGTTTAAATGAGTGACAAGCAAATGTTTTAGAAAAATTCTCAAATACAATTAAGAAATCAGACTTACATAGTCTATAAGTATGGATCCTTGGCTTTAATTTCCCATTGGTTTAAATGAGTGACAAGCAAATGTTTTAGAAAAATTCTCAAATACAATTAAGAAATCAGACTTACATAGTCTATAAGTATGGATCCTTGGCTTTAATTTCCCATTGGTGCAAATGAGAGACAAACATAAATGTGCCCACAAATAGCCAAATTCCCGTAGAGCTCAACAAAATTTACACAATTTAAATCTTTAAAATTTTATAGAAAAATTCTCAAATACAATTGAGAAATCGGACTTACATAGTCTATAAGTATGGATCCTTGGCTTTAATTTCCCATTGGTTTAAATGAGTGACAAGCAAATGTTTTAGAAAAATTCTCAAATACAATTAAGAAATCAGACTTACATAGTCTATAAGTATGGATCCTTGGCTTTAATTTCCCATTGGTGCAAATGAGAGACAAACATAAATGTGCCCACAAATAGCCAAATTCCCGTAGAGCTCAACAAAATTTACACAATTTAAATCTTTAAAATTTTATAGAAAAATTCTCAAATACAATTGAGAAATCGGACTTACATAGTCTATAAGTATGGATCCTTGGCTTTAATTTCCCATTGGTTTAAATGAGTGACAAGCAAATGTTTTAGAAAAATTCTCAAATACAATTAAGAAATCAGACTTACATAGTCTATAAGTATGGATACTTGGCTTTCATTTCCCATTGGTCCAAATGAGTGACAAAAATAAATGTGCCCACAAATTGCCAAATTCACGTAGAGCTGAACAAAATTTACACAATTTTAATCTTTAAAATTTTATAGAAAAATTCTCAAATACAATTGAGAAATCGGACTTACATAGTCTATAAGTATGGATCCTTGGCTTTAATTTCCCATTGGTCCAAATGAGAGACAAACATAAATGTGCCCACAAATAGCCAAATTCCCGTAGAGCTCAACAAAATTTACACAATTTAAATCTTTAAAATTTTATAGAAAAATTCTCAAATGCAATTAAGAAATCAGACTTACATAGTCTATAAGTATGGATCCTTGGCTTTAATTTCCCATTGGTGCAAATGAGTGACAGAAATAAATGTGCCCACAAATTGCCAAATTCCGGTAGAGCTGAACAAAATTTACACAATTTTAATATAAATACTTTTAATTTTTTTTATAACGAGGGGGTAGCGAAGCACACCGGGATAAGCTAGTTCAATATATTTTTTTAACCTACTAGATTATTTGACTTTTTCCAAAACCCAGCTTCGAAATATTCTGAATAGTAGTTATGTACAAAACCGGGTTTTGGTTAAAGTTTTAAATATAACCGGTTAACCGGTTATCTCATTAATATATATCTAAACAAACAATATTTGAATTAAAATATTTACATTGATGAAAATCTTGAGAATTTGCAAGAAAATAGAGTATTGTTTGTGTTAATTCTATAAGGACTTTAAAACTAATGGTGTTATTTTTTATTTATATTCTATTTTATTTGACCTTTTCTTTATATTTATTAGAATGTTTGTTTAAGCAATAGGTCTTTTGATTTAATATATATATATTGTTGTTTTATTTATATTTAGTTTCGATATTTCGCTAACAATTTGTTAGCATCTTCAGGAAAATTTTTTAAAATTATTTGAAATTTTAATATTGATTTGTGTATTGGGTGTCATAAAATTTTTTTTCAATAATTTTTTATGGAAAAAGTATAGGAAAATTTAACTACAGTATATAAAAAGGTTTTTGTATGAAATGTCACAAAAATTGTTTCCAAATTTTAACATAAAAAAATTATTGAAAATGAGTTAAGTATTGGATAGATATAAAACTTTTAACATAGAAAAAATTATTAAAAATGTTATGTTATAAAAATAGTGTTAAAAAATTATCATTGAATTTAATATATCAACACAATTAACATTAAAATGTATAGTATGTATCCAGGCTGTTTTTTAACATAGAAAAAATTATTAAAAATGTTATGTTATAAAAATAGTATTTAAAAAATTTTTTTAACATTGAATTCAATATATCAAAACAATTAACATTAAAATGTGTAGTATGTATCTAGGCTGTTTTTTAAATATAAATATCAAAAAATTATTTACAAATTTTTAAAAGCTTTATAAAAGTTAAGAATAATAAAAATCCTACAGGAAATTAAGTTATTATTGCTGTAAAACCAAGAAGCAATAATGTGATTATTTTCCTGTGGGACCATAATATAATTAGATATGTAATTAAACAAAGTAACAAAAAATTCATAGTGAAACAAGAAACAATCATTTAACATTTAGATTTTTACTAACTAAATATCTGTAATTCTGTGCTAAATTTTCTGTATCTACTTTGAAATTTATTCTTTGTGTTGCTGGTGTATTCTTCTTAAGCAATTGATGAGTTGTCATTAGCAACCAATGAAATACAGCATAAATATAGGGGTTTTTTTCTGCAAAACTTCTAGTAAATTGATTTTTAAATCTCGGTTACTTCTCTAGAACTTGAACAAAAAATAGTTACAGATAGCGTAAATTTTATATAAGGAGTCTGCTAAGCGGGAAATTTCAGGGATCAACTGTATCCCATAGTTTTCTAGTTATTTATAATTCAAGAAGTTCTTAGCCAATTTTCGAGATGTTTTCAATCTCAGTAAATTATTCCTTATTTTCACATTATTTGCTCTAAAAAAAATTCCAATTTTTTTCCCAAGTATATTTAGTTTTTTCGCTTTTGTTGAATGTTTTAGCAATTTTTATCTAATTTCTAGATTCCTTAAACCAACGGTAGGAAAATTACCCAATCGTTTTCGTTGTCTGTCTGTCACATGGTTTTATTTTGGCAAAATTTCACACAATATGTATATAAAATTAAACGGTTTAACACGTTGGTAAACTAATTGTGAACAGTAATTTCACTTTTCATGCTTAATTTTTAAAGTCAAACAGATCATTTAATGCATCCGACAAGACAAAAAGCAATTCGCCAAAACGGAAGGATGTCAAAATGAAAACGTCGACGGAAAAAACAAAAATCGCCAAAAAGGTAAATTGACGATCGGAACAACTTACTGAATGTTAGGTTTTTTTTTTTTTGTATTAAAAAAAGGACAGAAAGGTCTAAAAAGATTATCAAAATTATAAACGTTTTTCTTTAGTATTTATTAGGTGCTTTAAAATTTTTCAAAAAGGTGTTAAATTCATTAATAGCAAGTTATCAGTGCATATTTCACACAGTAATTAGCAAATCTTAAAGTTCACTTTGCTACCGGTGTAATGAAAAATTTTGTTAATTTGCAAACTAAACACTGCATTTAAGGTCCAATGAAAAACCTTCTTCCTTGTCATTATCTGGGAAGCTAAAAAATATGATAACGACTTGGAACAATACAGCACTGTACAAGAAAAAAAAAATTAACATGGAAAACCCAGGAAGAAAATTCTGTGCTTTTTATTGACAAAATAAATATATTCCCTTTAAGTGCTGAGTATGTTGAAATTTATTATTTTGGCTCACTTAAGAATAATTTTTAATGTAAATTCAAGCATTGAACTTACGCCAAAGTTATATTCATTTTAACTTAGTGATAGTTTCTCTGTTCAACTTTTAATTCAGATGGGAGAAATACAAAGAAAGCAATATAAATTTCTCTGTTACCCTTCCAGCTGAATTAAAACTTGATCACGGAAAATTTACGTGTGTGATTAACATGACTATCATGCACAAACGTATATTCGTGGTAGTAAAAATATGGTAGATAGAGTTTTTAATTAAAAACTGGCAAATTCGATACATATAAAATGTTGAAAAATAATAATCTGATGTGTAGAGGATCATACATACATATGTTGTTTGCCATTTTAAGACTTTGGCAATTGTCTCAATTAAATATAATACTAAATGTATATGTATTTAATTGTTTGCCTAGTTTGGCAGTTGTCTGTGCTTTAATGGCAATTAAATTATATTGAAGAAAGTGTCGATTGGCATGAAAATTCGCGCTTGTAATTACAACAAAAAAATTTTTAAATTAATTAAACCTGTAGAATTAATTCTATTAAATTGACGATAATGTATATTAGTGACTTTTCACTAACGATCCCCTAAAACGCATCAATTAAATGTTTTCATACCTCCTCAATATTTGATCTGCCTCTAAAGACTATTTAATTTGATTTAATTCATTACTTCGAAATAATCACAAATGTCTTGCAAGTTTGTTATATTGAATCTGACGTCAAACTTGTTTTTGGTTTCTTGTTTAAAATGAACGTGTTCTTGAAATTGCTTATATCACATGTGGGGCAGCACCCAAAGAATGTAAATGAAAAAAATATTTTACTAGAAAAACGGTGCCAGATAATGATAAATTAAATTAAGTCCACCTGTCAAACGTTTGGCACCATTCCAACTATTTTGCAATAAATCTCAATAAGGGGTATTCGCCTAAAGAAATCAAAAATTTAATAATAAGCAGGCATATTCTGACACTCGCACGATTGTCAAATTAATTTTAATCAGTTGTATTCGATTAATTTTGCTTAAGTTAACTACTTTTGATTCAAGCTTTTCGAATCGAATAATTATATTATAATAGTATTAAATTAAATACTTATTTTTATTTAAATTTCGATGGTTAAAATATGAAAAATGCGTAACTAGTTTTTTTTTGTTAGTTTATACGGAAAAGAAGAAATCCGTAAAATTTTAGGTATAAAAAAACTTTTACTGCAATTTTTAATAAAACCTGGCAACAAATCTTTGTTTTTCAATTTAAATTAAAAAACGGGACAATTGGTACTTTTATTTTTTTTTTTTTTTTAATTAGGGGATGACCCCTACGTATGCAGTGCACTGTACCGGAACTCAGGGAGAGAGATAGAGTAGAGAAGATAGATGTTGAAAATGTAGAAGACTTAACTCTTTCACAACTTTGCTTTGCGCGTTATGTTAATTTTTAAGGCAGTGTTGAGGCGTCTCCGGTGTTAAGTATATGCATTAACTTTGTTAAGCTGTATTAGCAGGCATTTTTTTTTTTTATTAATTGTTTTACTTCGCCGATATTTCTGCTAACCGACGAAGGAGGGCGATGTTGTGTACATTAGCTGGGAACAGCATCAGTCGCTGTCGGAACAGCTTTTTTAGTGACCAGTGCTGTACCTTTATCACTTAAATAGTGCGACAACAATCAATAAAATGTCTCAATAATGTAACATTAGAGAAATTAATGATGTTGATGGACTTGCTCTGGCCAGGGTTTGAACCCAGGCACCAAGTCATTGTTTCCTTAGTAGCCAACGCGCTAACCACTTTAACCAACACCACTCTTACTATTATTGCTTTTTTGGCATTAACATATCTAGAGTATGCTTTCTGGGCGATAAAATGAGGAAAAGGTGATACTTTTGGTAATTTTTTCACATGCATATCGAACATCTTAGTTTTTCGATAAATTTGTTATGTATATGCCTTAATTAACATTTAGCGTGATCGAAGTCATACATTTGAATATAAATACATAGTTTTCGTAAATGCAGTTCAATGTTTGCTTCGTAACGTGAATGTCTTTTATAGTAAACGTGTTTTTTTAATCGTTTGCGGTGTTATTTGTTTTAATTTTGTATTTGTACATGTGATTTCTTTAAAATAACGTGACGATTTTGTAGATTCCTGTGAAACAACAAGCGTTTTGGCAGATGATAAAAATTTTTTAAGAAAAATACAAACACACTTAGGTAAGTACATACGTATGTATGTCAATACGGACACATAAATGGATATGTATATTATTTGTTTTATCTCAAAAAAAATTTTTTCCCAAAAATTTGATGATCAAATTTATTTCAACTTAAATAAAAAAAAAACACATTAAACTTGTAAAGCACATACTTATTTTGTTTAAAAATTTACTAAAAAGTTTTTATGTAAATTCAATTCCATTTTAGTTGATTTTTTTTACATAAAATATTTAAACTACAATCGTCGATCATATTGTAATAGCAAGTTGATCGTTTTGTACTTTGTATCTTTGTAAATCAATATTTTGACACACTTTGGATTTTGGTGTTTAGATATAAAAATTTATAAAACAAATTTATGTAGAGAAGAATAAAAAACTGTTTTTTCACACGTGTTTTATTAAATTTAGAGCACAAAAAATTTGAATAAAAACTATTTCAAAAAACAACTAAATATTTTAGTCTGATTGCGATATCAATTTTTTATTAAGTAAATGTCGGCGACAGAGATAAAAATGTCTAATATACAATTTATAGCGATATAAATATTGGTCTTCAGGGATAGACGATTTTTAGTTTTCTATAAATAAATGAGAAGAAAAGCAATGATTCGATACAATAAAAGTGAAATTGTTTTATTTTCTCTCTAAAATCAATTCATAAATTGAAGATTGCAGATCATGTAATATTTTTTATAATGTTTGTAATGAGTCATTTACGGTATGTTCGTATGTAGGTATGTATATACAATACATATACACAAATATTTTAAACCACTTATTATGCAATTATTTTGCAATTAATTATCTTCAGCAACAGGGTTCTTTTTAATTTTAACAATTATTGAAAAATATTTTGTAATAATGAAATTTTCTGTTTTATTTTTAAATTTCATAAAACAAATTAAAGGTATTTTATGAAATACATACATATGTATATACATATCAGACATCTGCAACAAGTGCTAAATTTTCAGGCATACTTAAATGCACATTAATTGTTATGATCTAATCGTTTTTGTTCAAAAGTAAAAAAAAAAAACACTTGTTTACGCAACCTTTCGTTTCAAACATTCAGTTTTATTCACTTGTTGTTTTGTGCTAACATGAATGTTCTGACTGTTTCGTTAAGAGAATGAAACTAATTTTGAATCGAACCCAACGTGTTGTTAGCGGAACAAGTATTTTAATCAATTGTTAAAGTAATTTTGTACTCGTACTCGTATTTGAATAAATAATTTTTATTTATATATTTGTCACAGTTTGAAACATGCATACATATGTATGTATGTATATATTTATACTTTTGACTTCCGAAATCAAATTTTCTACCAACAAAATACATAGAGTTGGTGTTTTTCATTGTATCATGCAATCAGATCATGCACATTCGCATCAAATTATGGAAATGATTTACACTTGTTGATGAATTTTCTGCTTGTACATAAGAAGCGAACAAGCATAAATTTGAATAATATTTGTTTGTGTTTTTCTTAAAATTCAACCTCAGGGAATAAGTATTCCCGATCATACTTTTTGCAGATGTCTGGTATGTATACAGAAAATGAGATTTGTATTGATAATCAAATTTTCAATTCAATTTAATTTTATCAGTTACACGTAATGACAAAAATGCCATTGTATTTGCTGAAGAAATTCGGTATAAAGAACTGGGGTCAAATTGCGTCATTCGATATCTCCTGAAACTTGCTTCCTGAGGTCTGGAATCTCAACACTGCATCGGACAGCGATAAAACTGTTTATCGTAGAAATATTCAATGCGTGTTGCTTCATTTAATAAGAAAAATTTTTAACAACAAATATTCAATACAATCTACACAAAATCGAAATATCAAATCAGCCATAAAATAAAACATGAAAAAAAGAAGTGAGATCACTTTAAGGTAGCTTGAGAAGGTTCAATTAACTTAAGACATTCCTTAAAGTGTGTCTTTAAAAATTTTCTTATTATTTTCTTAATAAATTTACATGTTAATGCAGAGTTTATGAATACGGTTCCTAATAAAGTGTTTTTTAGAATATATAAATTGTTTGTTAAATAATTCCGAAAACTTTTATAAGTGGAAATGGAAATTAATTTTTAATCAATCCCCATTTTATAAACCAAGAATATCTTTTACAGAGTCTGTAAATAACATTTGTCTAGAAAATTTCAACTCAAAAACTCTCCATGTTAAAGTCAAGGGAGACCCATACTGTCATATACCATTTTCCCCGTGAACTCGTTCACGCTACATGAAAATGTAAAAAATAAAATTTCTACATACCAAATTTATCGAAAAGAGTAAGAAAAAGTACCAAAAATAAAAAAAATTATATCACCTTTTTCTCATATACACGGCCGGATCACTCAAAATTCATAATAATTTACTCTTCGATGACTGATTTATATAATTTACTCTTCGATCACATTTTGGGTATCCAGTTATAGTTTTCGGAGTCAGTTTTCATCACTGAGTTCTTAGTAGTCTGCAATATAAGTTTAAGGCTACTGTTCACCATAAAATTCATATTTCATGTGAATGGCTGTACTTCATGGTAGACATACATATGTATGTGTCAGTTTCAGTTCAAAGGGACTTATGGATGAAAAAATCGATTTTTACATTTTTGGTGATTCTTAAAATAGACAATACGCTCTGTCTAATGCAGCAAACCGCAGTTTTCTAACTGCACTACTTTTGTCATAACGGGTTTCGAGCTATAAAGCGTTCTGGCGTTTCAAAATATGTAGCTTTGCAAACGTCATCTTTTCCGCTTATTATTTTTGTCAGAGCATATTTAAAGTTTTCATATCCTGTTAATAGGTCCTTTCCTTAGCTTAGTAAATACCTTTTGCCATTGCTTTACTAAAATGTTAATTACGCACTATTTGAACTTGCTCGCAAATGATTGTCTTCAAATTACATAATTTATAAATTATAATCTTAGCTTTCCCGTTGTCTAGGGCACAAAAATGGCACTGTCCAATTTTTTTCCACTTCAAATCATATCAAATCTCTATTGTACTTGTAGAAACATGATCATGCAAGTTCTAGTTGGTATATCTCTTATGAAGTTTTTTTGTGTGTATACATAGGACTACTTAGTTATTTTGGCCAATTTCAAATATTCTGACCATTCATATCAAATATTTGTAGTACTTGCAGAAACATGATCATGCAAGTAGTAATTAATAATTCTGTTATAAAAGTTATCTGGAATTTTGGCCAACTTTTGCTTTATTTTCATGAGTTAAAAGAGCACAAAGAGTGAAATGAAATAAAACTTATTATTACGAAATAAAAAGAGAAAAAGTTTAGAATTTCACTTAATAAAAGTAGAGAAGAAATAAGCAGACAACATTAAGAAAATTAATATGTATATATTTTTACAAATATTATAAAACCTTACATAAATAATAGACATAAAACAAGTTTTAAAAGTAAATACATATATATACAAAGTCACAGCTGTAGCCAAATACTTTAACAGAATTAAGTATTTCTTATTTATCTTTTGAATAAATTTAACTTCAAGAAAAAAAAAAACAAAAACAACAAATACACGGAAATACTAGTTAATTAATAAAATACAACATTTGGGTTTTTACCTCCTCTACATTTTAAGAGGGAAAATATACAACCAACAATATCAACATCTACCCCACATCTGCTTCCATTTAGCACTCAATAAATAAACGTTTGTTAACCAAAACGTATACTAGACGTTTTATTTGTTATTAAGACAATAAATGTAGTATTTTACGCTAATTATGGGGAATTCTATTAAAAATATTTGTATGAGAGCCCCAAAATTCCCCCTAAACATTGAAAGCATGAGCAAAACTCAGAGCGTGTACATGTGTAGCCTCCATTTAAAAGAGAGCTAACAAGAGACTAAATGCACCTAAAAGCTTATTTTTATCAAAATTTCTTGTGAAATTCAATAGAAATCAAATGCAGCCTGAGAGTTGGGGTATATATAAGCAGCACCTATTGGAGCAACAGTATTCATTGTGAAATTAAAACTCAAAATTGAAATACACGGATAAAAGCAAACGCTAAAAACAATTCAACGCGTTAAGTGAATAAATTAATTTTTAAAGCTCGAAAAGAATTTCATAACAAATCAAAGATAACAAAAAAAAAGTAAAAGATAAGAAAATAATATTCTTAATTGAATACCAACAATAAAATAGTAAATAAAAGACTACTTGAAAAAGAAAGAACTTTTAAGTGAACAATAAAAATAAAAGTAGCAACAAAAGTATCTAGTGCCTTATTTAAAGGAATTGAAATAAATTCAAAAATTGATACTCAAAAACTGCATATAATTTTAAAAAGAGATAACAACATGGTCGTGGAAGCTATGCAAATTCAGTCCTATCACAACATGGCAGGTCATCTGGCACTTGGCAACAAGCACAGCCACAATCAAAACAACAACAACAACATTAACAGCAGCAACCTCAATCTGAGCACATCCAATATAACGGAATCAAATATGGATTACGCTAAAATTGGACGAACTGTTAAAAACGCCTTAGTTAAGGCGCAAGCCGAGTCCCGGGTCATAGTTGGTTTGTCAGCGGCCATTAAGGTGCTCTCTACAGCCGCCGAGGGCTCACTTTTCTGTTTAATGGCCCAGCCGCAAGATGGCGATTCTGCTACACACATGCATGAAGTGCTCTTGGAAGCTTTTTGCTATGAAAACGATATTTATGTCATCAAAGTAGATTGTCCCATTAAGTTGAGTCGTATTTTGGGTAAAACCGCTCTTGAATCTTGCTGTCTAGTACAAAAAACCTGGACAGGTGACCACAGCGAGGAAAACCTTAATAAACTAGAATCCCTTTTAGTGGACTACTGTGAAACCTACTGGGACTCTCCGCAAAAACCCATTGTCCATTTACCAAATGTGTGAATTCGTAACAAGTTTTAAGTATAATCCAAAAATAAATTTGGACTTTAAATGACGAAAGACATGAGAGAACCACTCTAACCATAGAATGTAAATAGTTCTCCCGAACATAAATCGCTGGAAACGTTTGGATAATTTACCGGCTAAAACCAAACCAAACCGAACAAAAGTCTAGAAAAATTCAAACCGACGTGAAAGGCAGTTTACTTAGAATTTACATAAATTTATCATAAATAAAAATACAAAAAATAAAAAAGTATACAAAAACACTTGAGTGCGGCTGGCGGCGTCCAAAGAGCATAAAAACAGCAACGGCAGCAGATCTAAAAGGCAGCAACAACAAGGTTAATTCTTAAAACAATCTCCAGGAAAACAAACGGCTATTTGTTCATTATAACAGCTGCATTTAGAACAAAAAAATAATATTTTTTAATGTATTTATTGCATTCATTCCACATTAATTTCATATTTAAAAAAAAAAACCGTAAATATTTTTTATCTGTAATCGAGTCAAGAAAAATCTCATTACCAAACATTGAATAGACAGCTAGACAGCTTTTTTTAATTCTCTATAAACTATTAATTAATTTTAATTAATTTCTAAGCAAGAAAAAAATACTAATTGCAAAACTGAAAAATATAATTAATAAAGCAATCAAATTGTAGAGTTTTATTGAACTTTTGTTGCAAAAAATCCAAACAAATTGAATGAAAAAAACAATTAGTTGTTAACAATATTTAAAATAATTAAAATGTTATTAATTAAAATTGTTGTTTTATAACAAATACATTTAAGACAATATACAATATATTTGTTATGTTAGCTTTTCGCAAGTATTTTATGTAGAAAGAAAACATGTTTAAATTTAAGTTGATGAAAAGAGAAAAAATTTATTAAATAAATACTAAAGTTATGAAAATAAAATAAATAAATTTGTTGGTTTTTTTATTATATACATATTTGAGACTTGGACGTATTTAAATTCCATTCATTTTTACTGACGCATGTAAAATATTAAAATAATGTTTTGTATATTGAAGCTGAGTAAATCACATGATGACCTTAAAATGTTAAAAAAATTTTTTCCTCCAAAACGAGTATTTGATTGACTAAACCACGTGTTTTTCACTTAATTGTGCAAGAAGTATCAGTCTTATTTTTCTTCTGATATTCATGACACACGTTTCTGTTTACAAACAACATTTCGCTAGCCACACGTGCTATAAAAAGATCTAAATTAGAGAGCACATTAATTGAGAAACAAAAATGGGAGAAAAGTTAGTGATTCTAAGTTTTAAAACTTTATCTGTTCATTGAAGAAAAAGATGAACAGAAAGAAGTATTGCCCATTTTGGTCCAATTAAAAATGTGCTTAGTAAGAAAATTAATTAATTAAATTAACATTTTAATTAAATCAACGTTTATATTAATTGACTAGATGGTCCTTTTTTCTCTCTGATAATCACGCCTATCGTGAATAATTTTCCACATGGAATTTTTTCACTTTTCCCTTAATTGTAATCGTGTACAACTCGCATGAAAAAAATTTTATTCACTCAAGAATAATAGCGTGAAAAAATGTTCACTTCAAAAAATTCCCCTTATCGTGAATAATTTTTTCCCACGAGTTTTTTCACTTTTCCCTTTAATTTATTCACTTTATTATTTTTGATGGGGAATAGAACAGAAAATGTCTGTAGTTCTTCTTATAATTCGAATATTAAAGTTTAAAAAGTTTACTTTAAGAAATAGATCTGATAATAAGTCACAATTTTTTTACAAATGAAAAGATATCGTTCAATTTTATTTAGTGTTGCCATTAACTCGATTTTTCGGAAAAAGTTACTTATGCCACTTTCCAAATAAACAGCTCATATGAGAATTGCAATCACGTTCAACAGAGCTACCTAACAAGTAGTGCAAGCATTATACACATGAATACTGACGATGGTTCAGTGGCATTTAACGACAACAACATTGTTATATTCAGCCGTTTAGTTGAAATCAAAAGTGATGTTTAGATATTAAATTTTTCCTTTTTAGCTTGAAATATGTTAACAATGTCTAATATTTCTTTGGTTGTGAAATTACGAACTTTAGCCTGTATATTCACAAATCTCTCAATATGCGAAAAAAAAATTTTACATATAAAAAACGCTTGACGCGCTGCGCTGATTTAGATTAAGCTGTAACGCACTAAGAACCAGGTATATTTTCAGGTTTGTTAAATGATTTATTTATTTTTAGCTCTTTAAATTAATGGATTTTGTTAAGGCCGAAGTTAAATGTTTTTATACAAACAAAAAATGTCCAAAATATTTTTATCAGTTGTTTATTTTTTAAACATTTAAAGTGTGTCAGTCATTTTTGTTTTAAAATAATTTTATGTATTTTAAGAATTAAGTAAGAATTCGTTAGCTGAACTGTAAAATATTGTTTAAAACAAGTAAGAGGGCTGTATTTACATCTTATGAGACAACCCATACATCGAACAAAACAAACAAAAAACTGTCTGTTTGATTTACTGCGACATAACATTGGGTGCAAAAAAAGAAAAAAAAAATTTTTTTTTGACACAAAATAGCCACACAGATTAGGATAAACCAGACTGAAACTAACCTCGGGTGCTTTCTCATGATATAACGTACACCACTTCAAACAAGTAAAATAAACTAAAACAAATAAAAAAAAAAAAACGATATCGCATTGCTTTCTGATTACCGCTTGTCTTTTAATACAAAAACGTTATTTGGTATGAGTTGGCATCAAACAAGTGTCTTTGACTTAAAAACCAAAAAATATATTTTGTCATTCGTTGGTGGTTTAGCCTGAGAGTTTACAGTTGCCGGAATTGTTTTCCATATTCAATCAAATAGCGCACTATCCATTTTGCATATTTTTTTGGGGGTTAAGTCAAACAAAAAGTCGAAAATAAGTTTATTCGCGTTTTTAAATCAAAATGTTTATTATTTTAAATAATTTCCTAAATAAAAAACAAATATTCTTCAATTAAATTACATTAAGTTTTAATTATTTATATTTCTTAATCCTGAATTTCCACGGATCCTGCAAAAATGAGCATTATGAAAAATAATTCTGGTATTCAAATTTCGCAAAAATAGTGTACGTGTGGTCTAAAACTTTTAGATTTTATTTATGAAATAAATAATTATCGTCGTAGATTAAACTTAAATAAAGCAATTGTTGGAATCTGAAGTTTTCATAATTTAAGTTGTGATTTTTAAATAAATCCCTCAGCTGATTCCGGTAACATGATTTTAATAAATAAGAGAATGATGGTAATTTTCCTTACTGCTTCATACTAATTAAAGTGAAGGGTTAATAAAATTCCGCTCAGACGGTTATAATTCACTTATTTGCTTGTTTATATTTTTTATGCAAAAATTATTACATAAAATAATCCATTGTTTACTATAAAAATATCCCCAGTTTAAATTTTCCAACACACTGAATAGCGAAGGCATTAAAATTTCGACGATTACACGAGTCTTGTGAATCACAGTCAGATTAAACTTGCAATTGTTACAGCAAATTGTAAATCCCCTTAAAGTTGATTTTCTTGGATTTGAGTAAAAGAATGATCATTAAAATAATAATATTTATTTTTGTTTATTCTTGGGGATTTTATAAATAAAACAAAGACCAAGAAAAAAGTATTAAAAACAGCAAGTACTCGTAGCATTTCAATGAATGCTGAAACATTTATGTCCCATGAATTTTGTACTTTACATGCGAATTTATGTGTTCCAAATAAAAATAAATATTGAATTTCAATTTGCGTTTTTTTTTTTGAATTATTTAAAACGTAACTATGTATTTTTAGTGACCTCCTTAAAGATTGATTTAATAGCAAATAAAAAAAAATTAAAAAAAAAACAACAGTTGACTAAGAATTTTTACTTGGGGAGAACCCCAATACCAGTTTAGTGACTAATATTAAGTTTAATTTTTTTTTTTTTGCTAATCAAAGCATATTTGAGCTTTTAATTAACACGTTTTTATTTTACCTTTAATAATATAATCTGATCATGCGCAAATAGAGTGGCTTGCTAGTAATAAATGTTTTAAAATTTAATGCACTTTTTAGAGTTGAATAAAAGAAAATATTTTTTCTTTATAGAAAAAAAAAACTTATTGCATTCGTTTACGCAAATTGCATTTCGATATAAAATCACTCAGCTTTATCATGATCATTTTCATTACCACTAAATTATTAAATATGCCTTTGTAATAAACGATTTGTAACATTTTATTTTGTTATTGAACCGCAGAATATATTAATGAAAATAACACTGTATAGCAAAAAAAAAAAAAAAAAAGGCTCTGATATCTGATGTTCGTAACGGGGCCAAAAAGAATATATGCCCTTATCGGGTTTATTTAGAGGGGGAGTTAAGGGTTAAAATTGCTCCTTCCTTGCAAACGAAATGTTTTAATCCTTTCACTTTAGTTAAAGGGAGAGCTCAGCATTTTGTGTAGAATAATGCGGGACATAATTTTGTGAACGTATGAACTTTCTAGCTCTGAAAAAAGATTAGAGAACAGCTTTAAAAAAGTGATATAACGGTCTGAATGTACTACAAAATCATTTTCGTTAAATTCTACTTTAAAGGTGTTTAAGGGTTAATTTCTTATTCTTAACGTGTGAAAAATATCTCATAAAGCAGGCATTTATCAGGATGATTTGTCTTAAAAATATGTTTTATGTAAAATTTCGGCTGCTTAAAAAAGGCCCCAAAGCAGAAATAATGGCTTTGTTTAGTTTGATGCCATTTTTCATGGAGCCCAAAATTTTTTCTATAAATCTCTAGGTAAATGAAAACTGCAGATATGTATATTATAACGATCAAATTAAATTTGTTTATTTAAGAAATTATTTATTTATTACGTTTTTCCATTAGCTCCAGGCAATTCTTTATTACTGTTAAACAATATCCAGAATATTTTGAATGTAACAGAATGAAAATTCATGAATTTATAGCGACCTTCTAAAGGCTCCCGACGTCTTATGGAAGCGCTTACAATGTTTTCAAAAAGTTGATTTTGTTTTATTCTGTAATTTAATATATTTTTTGCCTTGTATTAGTGCAATTAAAAAAAAATAAATTGAATTATATCGAAGTCATTGAACTGTGTGATAAAATACCCAGAAAACGTTCCTAATACTGCGATGTGAGAATGAATTTGTTACCTCAATTTTTTTTAAGATATAAATAGGTCCATTATGGATGGCAAGCGAACCCCAGTTGAGTTGCCAGTTGCGGAAAATTGTATTATGAATGGCAACTGGGAACTGAGAGCTGCCAGATTCAGTTTCCATTTAGTGCTTTTCTGGCAACCACAAATTTTCAGTTGCCGGCTGGCAACGCATCTGAAGTTCGGTTGCAATCCATAATCGAGCCAACAGATTAAATGTTTTCCCGGGGTCATATGAGCTATTAAAAAGAAGTAAAAGTGGCCAAATCGAATAATAAAAATATTTAACATTAAAAAAAATTAAATAATAGTATAAAATCTCTGAAAACAGCGTTACGTAATATGTGCACAGCCCCTTATCAGCCCATTTGGATGAGTAGTTTGTTGTTGACAACTGAAAAGGTTGATCAAGTGATTTTCGACTTAAAAAAAACAATCACCCCTATCGTGAATAATTTTCCACATGAAATTTTTTTCTCTTTTCACGTATTTTCAATCGTGAACAACTCGCATGAAAAAATTTTATTCAGTCCAGAATAAAAACGTGAAAAATGTTCACTGAAAAAAATTCCCCTTATCGTACGATAAATAAATATTTCGGTCAGATTTTTTCACTTCTCACATTGATATTTTCACTTTATTTTTAATGGGGAATAGAACAGAAATTACATGTATTTCTTTTTATAATTCGAGTATTAAACTTTAAAAAGTTTATATGAAAAGTAATATTATCAGGCTCAAGTTCAGTTTTATTGAATTAATGAAAATTCAAAATTACTAAGAGTTTTATTTATGTCGAAAAATATTATTTTTTATATCCAATCAGTTTTTAGCAGAACGTATCAGTACTGATTTCAAGGCCGCTACACCTCTCATAATAATATTACTTTTCATATATACATCAATATAAGTTCAAATAATAATTACGTTTATTCGTAATAATAAGAATATAAAAATATTTAAAAAGTTTATTTTAATGAAAGGATCTAATAATAAGGCACAAACTGATGTATTCCTGAACAAAATGCAAAAAACAGGCCGATTACCTGCAGATTTGCGAAGCATTAATTTGTTGGCAGTTTTTCATTTTGTTGGCTTTCCAAAAAGTAGCCGAATTATTTTACCACATAAAAGTTAGAATGCAATAAACAAACGGAGCAACCAAACTAAAGCTCCCAACACTGAATATTTAGCTTTGATTTTTTAAGTTTTCTTTAAAATAAATATGTCCGTGTATATTTTTGAACAAAGAGTTCTAGATTTTTATTTTTTTAATCTTTTTCCCTTTTTTACATTCACTAAGAACTGATAGCAGGAATAATTTTTCACTATACCATTTTTTCCTTCGAGTGGAATTAAAATTTCACTTCTTATTCACGGGGTGAATATGTATTAAATTTTGCATTAAACAATGGAATGGCAGTTGAAATGTTGACTGTGGCATTCGGCGAGCCCAATTTGTCTCAAAAAAGTGCTTATATGTAAGTGGTACAAGCGCTTTACAGAAGGCCGAGAATATTTTGATGACGATGAGCGTCCTGGAGTTGTAACCATGTCCTTAAGTGAAGAAAACATTGAACATTCTGAAAAACATGGCGATCTTAAAATGAACAATATTAAAATATTATTATCTTTGCATGAACAAATATCAAACCTAAAAATTACTAAAATTATGCTTCGAATCAAGAAAAAATTATTTTTGAACAGTAAAAATATTATGGGTTGAAAACTGCTGGTTCCAAGAAAATTGCTTAACAACAATGATATAAAAAATATATTGTTTTTATTACCTTTTAGCGCCTTCAAAATTACGTTGCTAAAAAATCGTGGCGGTGCTGTATTATATTATTACATATCGAGCCTTTATTGCAACGTAGTCATATCTCAAAATCGGGTAATTTCACTGTATTCTAAATAAAATCAACATTTATGCATCGATTTTCATGAAGTAAAGTTTATTTTATTTGGAATATACATACCTTTCTAATCATGTAATAAAAATATGAAGTTTTTGCCATTTTCGATTTTTTTTATATATTTTTTAAGAATAAAAATTTTCCAATTTTGCATAAAAAAAAAATATTTTTAATCATTGCAGTCTAAATAATTCCGAAAGCGTTGAGTTTATAAAAAAATAATATTAGCATGGCTTAATTTCATTTCAAGTTTTTTAGTATTTTTTGTGACAAAATTGAACAAGTCGTTCCATAGTTATGACAAAATTGGTAAATCAGCCCCTTCGAAAATCCCAAATTTTAGAAAAAAAATTAACAAAAAAAAAAACTTATCCATAGAATTGAAAAATTTGACCATTTTTGTACTTAGGTATCCATGATGCATCAAATCTACATATATAGTGGTTATTCAAGCCTTTAAATTTTTTTCAATTTATTGCCTGGTGTTATCAATGTCACAAAAATATTGAGACACTCATCATGAAGTTAAAATCTGCAAATCATTTTCAAAATATTCAAAAATAATTCTAACGAATACTACATCCAGCCAGCGTTATTTCTCAGATTAATAGCAAAAGCAAAATTACCCAATATGCCACGGTTAATATTAATTTTAAACTTGTTGTTTTCTATTTCATTATGACATCAAATATCTGCTGCGAAATATGTTTATGTGTAGTAGTTTATCAACACAAAGTCTACAACAATGTTACTGACCTACCTGAGTCAGTAGTATGGCAGGCAAATTAAAATAAATATCATGCTATTTAAAAAAAAAAAAAAGTTGTAAATGAAATTAAAATATTTTACTAACGCGGCATGACGTGTAATTTCTAAAGTGAACTTTAAACGATGGCTATTTTTGCGCTAATTTAAATCGTAAAATAAGACACATACATACACACATAGTTAATAATACAACACGTGAAATGTTCGATCAGTGCAAATGATTCCCGTGAAAAGTGATTTAGGTATTTCACTACGCTTGTTACGACTTCATGTAATTCTTTCTCTTTATTTATTTGTTCCATTTAATAAATTACCATAAACTTTTGATCGTATTTTTTTTTCTTCAGAATCAATCACACAGAATAAAATATATAAATAAAGTTCAAATTATTTGGAATTGTTCTCTTTAAAATTTATAAGAAAAAGTTTTGTACCGATAAGATCATGTAAACAACTAAACCCATTTTGTTTTTTCAATGAATTAAAGAAATAGAATTAATTAATAAACAAACAAATTGTTAGCTTTTCTTAAGAACAAAAAATAAATAATAACAATCTTATCATTTACAAAAAAAAAAAAATAATAATAAAATAAAAAATAATAATAAATAAAAGTGGAAACAAAATATACGCCTCTAAATCCAGCACGCGACATCGCAGTATTTTTGAGGAATTTCCCCATATTTGAACAACTACGTTGAACTTCTATTTATTTGCGGTTTCTCACAACATTCTATTTTTTATTTTGAGAATATACGAAATGACTTAGTTGTAGTAATTTTCAAACATGTGAGCTTTATGCTTATTTAGAGTTTTAATTAAAAAAAAAATCCTTTCATTTTCAAATGTGTTAGAAGCAGCGTTACCGTTGGCAATTATCAAAAAGGGGCACAAAAAGGGGATTTTCCAAAAAAGGGGCACAAAAGTTGGATTTCTATGAAAAAGGGGCATCTTCAAAAACAAGAAAACATAACGCAAATATATACGTTTAACTTTTAAAAACAAAGGTTAACCAACATTTTTATTAAAAGTATTTTGATAAGATACATGTATGTACATATAACGAAAAACAAGCAAGAGAAAACAAATTTCTCATATGGTATGTCATACATGGGACTTTTTCATTGGCATTGAATTTTCATTGGCATTACTTTAAACATTTACAATGAAAAAAAAAATCAGTACCAATAAATGCCATTGCTTTTATTTTAAATTTAATTTTTCTACTATTTATAATGAAAAAACAATGAAAGCTTTGAAATACTAAATACAATTGATAAAAAAAATAATTAATACTATCTGCATAAAAAAAAAAATATGGTCACATCAGCTTTTGAAAAAATAAAATTATAAATTAAAATACAAACCAAGCTATGTACATATTTTTAATACATACACATACATACATATATATGTAAATAAATATGTGCAATAATATTGATGTTTAATACTGATAATGCTTTTGAAAAACTTTAGCATTGATTATTTGTAATGCTTTTACTTTTTAAATAACTAATAATGAAATTATTCCATTGAAAAGCATTAGCATTGTTCAAAAAATTGATAATGCTAAAAATTTAATTGGCATTGTTTATAAGTCAATGCCAATGAAATCGACAATTAATTAGTCAATTTATTTAATTACTCCCATGTATGTGGTATGTACATAACTTTAAAACAAAAATAAATATAAAATTCGAAAATATATGTATGTATTCATTTTATGAAAAAAAATATATGTAGCTACGAAAAATAAAATATAGTAGTTCATGGTAACAATATAAACGTACTTAAGTTTTCTGAAGGATAACACACAGATACATAAATTTATTTTCTTAGAGAGAAAGACAATTGTGTAAATTTTCAATACATCTCATTATTAAATTAAAAGATATAAGCAAATTAAAATACATGTATAGTCATATAGTTTTGCACTCAACACCTTTTTTTTTTGAAACTGCACTTCTGTATTTTTGAATAAGTTCATCACTAGGAATTCAATCTTCCAATTCACTTTGAAACAAATTTAAGGCGGATAGCATGGACTGACAAGTGTCTAATTTCAGTCTATTTGTTGTTAATTATTTTTTAGTAATGCTAACTTCAAAAAAAAACACGTTCAGCAGAAGCACTACTATGTGGCAAAGTAAATATATATGACGCAAATTTAAACAAGTTTGGATATAATTTGTCGTCCAAACAGTTTTTTAAATTTCCTATTTCATGCCAAAAGGTTTTAGGCTTAGATATTTTTAAAAATGCTTCATAGCTTTTGTCATTCGCTTTGCATGCTAATAGCTTGAACTCAGTTACAAATTCGTCTGGTTCACTAATTATATCACTAAAAACAGAAACAATTTCAAAGTAGTTAATGTCCTCAACAGATTTGATAAAAACTGGATCTAAATACTTCAATATTAAGTCTTGACAAAATTTCCCTACACAATTTTTGGTAAATTTTGGTAATACCCAAAAGGGGATTTAAATTAAAGGGGCCGAAAAAGGGACTAAGCAGTCAGAAAAGGGGCATAGTGCCCATTTAGGGGCACAACGGTAACGCTGGTTAGAAGTGCATAGTTTCCTTCTTGTGCGGTTAGTTCTTTTCTCTGAAATCCCTTCAATTTAAGAACCATATAATTTAATTCCTGATAAAAAAAATAGGGCAATATGCTATGTGAGGGCATAAGAAACATATTAAGCCGCCAAATTAAACCGTCTTTCGAATAATTCTGTTCTATTAAAAGGTTTTCCAATAGGGATGAGATGATTTTGAAGTGACGTTTCGGCCATTTGTAATATGTCATGATCTGTCACATGTTTTTTATTGTATTCAGAAGTGTTTACAATTTCATCTTGGAGTGAGTGTTATTTGCTAATTTTGCCTTAGGGGCTGTTTACAACGATTTAGAATTTTTTTACAGAATTTTTGTAAAAAACCGCATTGGCACCCATTTTGAACTCAAAGTAAGAAAAATTTTCCAAACTTTAGTTAAGGTTAAAATAAAACTTCCTTTTACGTACGAGCAACAAATTTTTATTTAGCGCTCCATTAAGTCATGTTCAGGCTTTTCCAATTTCAGAATGTTTATTCTGTGACATTTATTTTTTATTTACTGATTTCTTGTTTGTTTCTTACCAGTCTACAGCAAACAAAAGATGCGGTTACAGAAAAAAAAAAAACACCCAGGCTGGCGTAAATAAAATGCCAGTGCAAATATTCACTTCTCAATAAAACTTTAGCAAGCAATTTCCAATGACTTGAACTCGAGCTAAATGGCAAATGATTTTAATATTTTTGACAATATATTGAACAGCGATTACCAGTGACAGTTGTAGTATTTTAAAAACGTGACTTGAATATGCTACACTCGGTAATTATGAAGTTGTAATGGAATTTTTCATTCATATCTCAAATCACAACTATTTGATTTCTTTTAAATTGAGAATTGTAGTAATAAAATAAATCAATGAGAGGAATGGAAAATTTTACAAGTTGGCAAATAATAAACAGTGGAAATAACACCATCTTTTTTTTATTCTACGAATAAATTGCTATTTGCTTTAATTAAATTAATTTGGAATGTTTATGTATTAAATATTTACTAGTATATTATCAAAATTAATTAACTAAAACAAAAACAATAGCAGGTGGATTTTGGGGGGGCTTTGGAAATTTTCAATTTAAATAATCGTAATGAAGATTAAAACAAGTTCAAGTTCAAGCGAGAGCAGTGAGCATCAAATGTTAAAGGAACCAACTATTTATATATAGATTGAACAATTATAGATTTATTGCCTGGCTTAAATAAAAACAATTCCTAATTAAAATTGTTAATTAATTGAATATCCCACAAATAATAATCAGAAAATATAAATGGGCTAACAACCCATAAAAAAAATTAAGCGTCATATCATGTCTGTCATGAAATCCGAACGTTTAATGAAAATTTCCGAATCACAAAATAGATGTTGTCCGCATATTTTTGCTCGATTGGTGACTAATGTGGGAATTTTTTTAAATCTCCTTTTCCATGTGTTATTATCAAACATATATTGTTTTTTATTTCCGAATTAGGTAGATAAGATATAAAACTAATGTTCAAAAAAGATTTTTTTAAAATTAATTACTTTTATTGTGTAATAAATGAAATTCTATTTGCTATCACATAGCTTTGTGCAGTCGAAAGTAAAACGAAAAAATTGTGCGGAAGTGAATGTCAGGATGTGAAACTCATAACAGACACGATTGCTAATTTGAAAGAAAGAAGTTTGTTTTACTTGTGAAACTAAAAATTTTTTTACTCCACTTTTTATAGGCGATGCCTGAACTTATGTAGTTTGTCACCGATTCGTCGTTTTACGTCAATTCTCTAATATTTTTGTTGTGATTCATTGAAAACTTACTTCATCTAGAATTTTTCAATCAATCAGTTATATGGTTTATAAATACATACATTTGAAGTAAATTTGTTTTACACCTTTAATTGGCTTTAATTGTTTTCGTAAATTTTCATAAATTGCATTACAATTTTAGAAATTTATGTAGTTCTGCATTAAAAAATAACTTAACATTTTGCAAACAACGAAATCAAACGGAAATTTCGTTTTTACACAAAGGTAAAAAATACTTTAAGGTTTTTTCTATTTCCGATTATTGAATTTGTTCATAAAAATATTTAAATTTCAAAATTTCTTTATTACTTAGAAAGCTCAATATATTGTAAATAAAACATGTTTTAAATCGTGATAATCGTTAAACAAATGTTGATTATATACACAATTAAAAATTTTACTGTTGTAAAGTAATTGTAACACTAGTTTACAAAAGTGAAATTTTTTTCATGTACATTTGATGAGAGATAGATTTCCTTATGTATTTTCTTCCGCTGAATTCGAAAATCAAGGTTAATTTTTTTTATGGAACAGTTTTTGAGATATTGTAATTTTTAAATATGTTCGACCATTTTTCACTTGACAAATCATATATCAAGCAAGAAACGTCTACACAATTTAAAGAAGATGGTGGTTTTTATGGAAGCAAATTAGCTGCAATATTGGAAACACTTTCCCTTGATGAAGCAAGTACGTTCAAGTTTGTAGCTAAGTTTTGCGATGCTTTCTTCTTCCTCGTCATTACACCTGGAGCAGTATTCATTATATGGTAGACGCATGCGTCTGGCATGGGTACCGAAGTTGCAGTGTCAGTAGTCTCTATAATGCTAGCATGATCCCATAGTTGATGTTTCCTTCATCAGTTGTACTCAGTCGTACCGCAGCGCGTAGCGCCAACAGATCAGCCGGAAGCCAGCCCAGCATAGCGAAAAGAGCCTTTGTAGGCGTAGTTCTAAGGGCACCAGTTATCATGATTGCCATTAAACGAAGAGTTTTCTCAATTCGCTTTCGGTTTGTTTACCAAGTCTAGTGCTTTCCACCAAATTGCTATACCGTAGAAAAGTGTTGGTTTGATAACCGTTTAAAATATCCAATTGATCCCTTTAGGACTTATACCCCAGGAGGAACCAATGGCTCTCCTGCAAACATATAATGCCACTAAGGCTTTTGTTGCACGAGCATGAAGATTGTCTCTCCATGTTAATTTGTTATCAAGGATAATGCCTTTCTTTAAGGTCTGGCACAATGCATTGCATAAATAGCGGAAAAATCAATATTTTTGACATTCAAACTTTCCGCCAATTCCGATCTGACAAACCCATACCCAGTATACAGAAACTTTGTTACCTATTGACAACCACTAAAGAGGTTCACATCACTTTAGCCCAAACTTGGATTGAAATTTTCGTAAACGCAGAAATTTCAGACTGCAATTTTTCTGCCAGTTTTGCTTTCACTCACAGATATTTTAATATTGGATCCAAAGACGATAGCATCCACTGTAAGTTTCTAGAATCCACAGAAGAAAAAGAATCTTCCCTCTTATCCCAGAAATCCAATATTACGGATACTAAACCATTTTTCTTGGCTTCATTTTCAATTTAAAATTCTCCGCTTCGAAAAAAGCTGCCGACTTTGTTTTTTCATTCAGACACACTGTATTATTTTATAATAATTTTCAACTTGTTATATTAAATTAAAATGACAAGTAAAAATGTCCACGAACAACGGCAAGCAATTTTGCACAACGTGGAAGAGAGGCCTCTGAATCTCAACTTGAGGCGACAGCATCATATGAATGATTTTTTAAAATAAATATTTATGGACGTTGTACGCAAATAATCACACATTTCAAAATACCAACATACGTACGAATTATGCCATAAATTCTCGTTAGTACGTAACAGGTGATATACGAGTATGATGCTTCAACGATTTACCGTTAGGTGATGAGAGCACACACCACAATCACATTGAGAGCAACCAACTCAGACCTCAGCAGCGTTGTCAACTTTTGTGCGAAAAATATCTGAGTTGGTGCGTGGTGCGCTTTTTTTTTAATTTTGGTGCGTTTTTTTAATTTTGGGTGGCTCCAAAGCATATTAAACACAAAAGAATTTTGTACAAAAAATACAACTGTTTCAATACCATTTCATTCAATTGTGTACAATTTTTACATTCAATTTTACAGACCATAATAAGAGCAACCATTAATGATGTTTAAGAGGTACCAAAACACATTCGCAAAAACCGTTAAACCGTCTTGTTGTTATAGATAATTTGTAACATTTCATTATAAGAAATTTGTTGTCCCTTTTAGATTTTCAGAGTACCTAATTGTTTGTTGTCGTAAAAGTTGCTGTCAAGTCTGTTAAAGAGCTTAGCAAAAACAAAGTATTCTCGAGACTAGCGATCATTGTTCGATTTTTATAAAATGCATAAAAAATGCGTTTATATAAAGTGTTGTAACACTAAAATTAATAAAATTTCTATTTACCAAAAAAAATATTTAAAGTTAGTATCAATAATGGAGTCTAAAATAGGAGATCATAAGCGAAATACAAAAAGATTTGGGAATTACAATGTGAGTTTAAGCAATGGATTCGGCCTTGGCCAAATAATAGCACAAAGCAAGATGTTTTTATTGCAAATGCGATATCACGCCTAAATATCCAACCTTGTTCGGCATGCTGGAACACGGAAACACATTGCAGCTTTAAGCCCATTTAGCTACAAACGACATCAAGAACCAACATTGTAGAAAATGTTTTATCCCATTACAAATATGATATCATGCCATTAGTAGTACAATTTGAATCCGATGTCGAAATATTATCTATCTAGTATTCAAAATCGGTGGAGAATAATTTACTTCAAGCTATGGCACAATATTGTATCAACATTAGAATTTTGGATTTTGTAAAGACGTAAAATTAATTCAATAAAAAAAAATTCTGAACTTGGTGCGTTTTTTGTTGAATGGCGCGTTTTTTTCTCCATTTTGGTGCCTTTTGAAATTTCAAAGTTGACAACGCTGGACCTCAGCCAGCAATTTTTAAAATAATCAAGAGTAGCGATTTATAAAAGAGAGTTTGGGTTTTTGCACGTCAAATCTTTACTTGTTTTCAGTTCACACTGACGTTATAGAAGCTGTTTAAAATTAATAAAAAAAAAAGGTAGAAGATGTTGACAGTTTGGAATTT
The DNA here is from genome assembly GCA_947311025.1 of Lypha dubia. Classification (NCBI taxonomy): domain Eukaryota; kingdom Metazoa; phylum Arthropoda; class Insecta; order Diptera; family Tachinidae; genus Lypha; species Lypha dubia. The sequence continues at coordinate 58,991,575 of OX371264.1, forward strand.
TAAAGCTTTTGCACTGATACATGCATACATACGAGTATAATAAAAAATTATTAAAATTAAAATTTATTTATGTAAAATTAATTTTAAACACTTTTTCACACGTATTTCACTGTTATCGGAAATAAGATCCCCTTTTCAACTTATCTCCCTGCACGCTTACCTCCAGCGAGAAATGACCGATTATGTCTCACGAGCAAGTATACAGATACAGTAATCCACAGTTACTTAGCTCACCTTAATTGTGGAATGCATCGAAGCGAAGAGGTTTAATTACCCGATAAAGGTAGTTATACGAAAATATTTAAATTCCATCAACGAACATTAAATAAAATAGAGCACATTTTTTATGAGCGTGCAACTAATTTAATTTTGAAAAATTTTCCTTGGAGTTGTCTTTCGCAGGAAATTTTTACTAAAAACAAGAAAAATATTTACAAAAAACTAGTTCCGCGTTTATCAAAAAAATCGTAAAAATTTCGTCATTGGCGCGGTCCGCCGTGGCTATGCATGATAACATTATAAATGTGAAGTGGCCAATTTTCTTGCTATGTGATAGAATAGAATAGAAAAGTGGATAGATCTGGTCCAAGGACCGGCACTGCGACACCTATTGGATCTCTAAATTAAACCAAGCTCTGAATGACTCTCCTTATGAAAGTCAGCACAGAGCTTGGAGAAGCCGGCCTAAGATCATTCGAACAAACAAATTCAGAAAGAAAAACACGGCTTCTGTTATTACATAAGACTATACTTTCACAGAGAATGTGTGCCGTTGTCTCATTCTCTTCCATGCATAAACGACACAAGGGTGAGCGCACTATGTAGGTTACTTTTCCAAAGATGGTCCATAATGACCGGAGAGGAAACCAGTAACTAGCCGTAAGTCGTTCCTGTTGAAAACAGGATGCAATTGTATGAAAATGGCTGTATCAATGATTTGGCCTGCCTTAAACCGGCAGAAGCCACCCAAACACTCTTAGCGGTCGACATGTCGTTCTCTCTGCTCGCTATGTGATCGTTGATCTTGTATTTAATTTTTTTTCTGAACCTGCTACAACGAAACTTTTAATATCATCAGAGTGCTTGAATGTCCGGGAATGATTGTTTAAATTTAGGATCTATTATCTGGAATGAAGGAGGTGCTGAAAACCATTTTATTAAAACTTAAGTCTTTTGAGACTTAGGCGCTTTATACCACCTTACCACTGCTCCTTGAGTACAGATAAGTACTAAATTCTTGATTTCTTACATTAACAAAATAATTTTTCTAAAATAGTCATGAACTAAACTCAAGATTATTGAATTTAGATATTATACATATATAGTATGTTGATTTCTTTTATTATATTTAGTATTATTTTAAATCAAATTTAATTTCTTAAAGGGTCGCTACGCTAAACCAATTATGTCCTGGCAACAAATATACTGTTTTCAAATTTATTTTCGTAGACTGTTTGATTTATGTCAATATTTTTTTTAATCATGAAATATAAACTTACATATATGCTAATTACAAGTGAAAACTGCATGCCAACAGTTTGACTTTGGCCACCTTTTAAGATTCCCCCACCCCCCACCAAAAAAAAGCATAAAAAAACAAAAAGTCTTCTAAAACTATTTTTATTACTAAATAAAATAAATTATTTTTATCAGAGAAAATACATATCTACTGTACAGCCTCCCTAATCCGGACAGATATAGTTTCAGCTATTATACGGATTAGTGGATCGTCCGGACTACAGTTAAAATAAATTCTTAAACGCATATAATTTTTTTTATTACCAAACAGAAATATAAGTACACATAAGAATTCATTTGCATTTAATTAATTTACAGAAAACATAAAGAAAAATACTAAAAGTGACCAACACTATTAATTTTGCAATATAAGAAGTTATTTGTTTCCAAAAATTTGTCTGTGAATTTCAAAATTACTCAATTGTTGTTTTTATTAATTGATAAATTTTATTTGTGTATTGTTTTAAATACTTCCAAAAATATAATTTAAGACCATTTTATAGATCCCATAAACTAACCGAAAAATTTAAATGTCCGGGTTACTGGATAGTCCGAATTAGTGAGTGTCCGAATTAGGGAGGTTGTACTGTACATACATTTAAACATATGTGCTAATATTATTCTTTTTTTTATTAATTTTTTTTTTAGATTTGTTTTCTACAGAAATAAAGAAAAGCATGTGGCGTCAAATGCATCAAACGATACACAGTGGTTGTACTGCAATAAAGGGGTGTGTTTTTAGACGTGGCAATCATGTGACGAGTGGGTAAGTTTTTTAAGTTCTACGTCAACATTTTATTGTTTGTTTTCGTACCTAATGATTTACATACATATGTTTATTTAGTGCATAGAAAAAAAATTGTTATTGAAATGAAATAATAGTTGTACCGCAATTCATTAAAAAACTTTGCAAAAAAGGCACAAATATATCGTGTGTGTGTTTTTTTAATGAAAGAGAAATTTTGCCAAATTAAATTTATTACATACGTGATCTTTTCCATGACATATTGAGGGTAATCACTCTTCGGTGAAAACTGCTCTTGCATCCGTTGCAGGTCTTGCAGGTCTATTTTGTTATTGCATTGCTGCAAACTGATGAAAATAAGCTATACTTGCAAGATCTGCAATGATTGCAATACTAAGAGTGATTTCCCCTATTAATATTAGTTTCTTTTAATTATTTTGCCATGAAACCTCGCACCATGTTGAAATATGTATGTATAGGCAGCATTCAAAAGTGCTTGAAATGCTCGCAATGTCATGGGGTACATGCCCCCGGAAGAAATCTAAATAAAAATATATTTCGAAAATAATCAAGTGCTGGTAATTATTAACTAAATATTTCATACCTTAGTCCAATCAATATTGTAAACTGCATCTGCAACTTTCATACTCTAAATAAAAGAGATAAAATTTGAATTAATATAATTTTTATAAAAATGATAAAGATATTTATAGGGTTATCATTTCATGTGCAACATCCTCAATATTCAGTTAAGACATATTATGTACGCACTAATACCTACCTCTGACGAAAATTCATTAGCATGCCAATACGAAATGAACAGGGCATAATAAAGTATGCATAGAATCTAAACATTGTAATCTAAACCTGAAACATTGTATTTTCCACCTTTATGCAAAAAAAAAAAATAATATATATATAAATAATTTAAATTATGTACATACAATTGGGAAAACCAAAAAATATGATCTTACCAGTAGAGTGTACACCAAAAGAACGCATAACATCACGGTAAATAGCACCAACTCGACCATACACACAAACGAAATCAAATCTTCTAAAATCTTGCCAAATCTGATAAATGTATTTTATGATATAAATTCATCTGGAAGTAGCTCCAACTGACTAGCTTTACCTTATAATTCTCTTGTGGTACTTTATAAGAATTTTCAAACTTTTCAACTGATCTTTATCCATGCTTGCCGGCAATTCTTCAAATATTTTACGCAAGACTCTTAAAATATTTATGCCAAATATTATCCAAGACATAAAAAGATTCGTAAATGGAATGTAGGAACAAACAATAAATGGTACCACAACGAAAAATTGAAGAGCAAAAACAATTTCATACACAGGACTTTTCAGCACATCGAATCCAATAAAATTAACGGCATAAGGATGTGCTAAATATTTTTGAAAAATATTCAAAATATTATTTAAAGAAATTACATTTTAGTCTCTTACTACGCTGTTGTAGCAAAAAGGGCGTTGAGCAGTTAATTACGGCACCCAAGCTGCCAAAGGACAAACTGAATTTTGATATTGCGCCGGCACGTATTGATAGCTCCTTAAAAATATTCCAGGCTGTAGTATCGTTATTGAGCTGAAAGTACGCAAATAGAAATACATGCGAAGAGAAAATATCAACTACTATACGAGTACTATGTATCGGTTAGAATTTTGAGAAATATAATTATCTTATTAATTATAATTCTAACAGAAACAAATACCCCCTACACAATTTAGATATTATCTAAACATGCTGCAGCTTCGGCATTATCCTCCTGGAATTATTATTTTGACTAACTGCATCTGAGACGTTTATTTTGAAAGTGGCATAAGTCACTTCGTTTTTAAGTCGAGATATTTAAGGTTTTACATTTAAAAACGTTTAAAAATATAGAGAAATACTGAGAAAAATATCAGTATCATGAGATAACAAATACAAGAAAATATTCTCGAAAGTTATCAACCATATTTTTAAACGTGTTAAAACGCAAACCCTTAAATATCTCGACTTAAAAATAAAGTGACTTATGCCACTTTCAAAATAAACGGCTCATATAAGAGTAAATATAAAATGAAACTAAATATTTCTTAGAAGGATGATACATTAGTTTATTTTATTTATTAATTAAAGAACAAATTTAACATTGTTTTTGAAAGTTATGTATGCTCAAAGTACCAACCCATGATAAACTGATACACGTTTTTCTAAAATCGATTTGTACTAAGGAATATATTTTTGTGGCTTATGTAGAAATCTAAATATATATCTAGTTATAGTTGAAATTTCATCGAAATCAGGTTTATAATATTGGAGAAGCAGATTTTATTCCCATCTTAGTTTTCACAAGAAATGTTAGGCTAGAAAGGACAACACATCTACTCGAAGACGCAATTGGATCCATTGTGATATCCCTCATATAATTTTGTTGGCTAATTTTCTTCGCCTCCTTAATGCCTAAAAAGAGCCACTTAATTCCCATGATGATAAAGCCTCATGCATCCTCAAGCTTGCACTTCGCGATATCACTTATGCTCTAATGGAAACGTCTATTCAGCCATTATGCCTATGGCGGGCAGCCTTGGGCAATAACAGATGATATGCTATATGATATGATATGATAGTTTTGGGCTGCCTCTTCATTCCCGCACATCCTACAATAATTCGAAATGCCATTTCCCCATTTGCTGTTCCTCGCAGTAACCAAAAAATCACCGCTGAACGCGCCTTACCTTACTATTCATTCCCAGTAATAGATCCGATTTACTGAGTCAAGTTTTGCCTTACGGCCTTCAAACGGTTCAATCATCTCTATTCCTACAGGAATAGTTACCGATTAGAAGCTTTTTAAAAGAACACTATGTGTGCTTTTAGAACATTGATCGTCAAACTAGCCCCTAGGGGCCGAGCACCAATCGTCATTTTCACATACACAACACGAGCCAAACAGAAGAGACAAACTAAAATACGAAACATACTCATTTGTCGCTTTATTTTAGAGTTTGCAACAACAAAACACATGCAAAATAGTGCAAGAAAATATTTATTTTTTTTTAGTCTTTTTATTTGTTATTCATAGTACACTGTGAATATTTTAAATTTTCTGGATGTGGAATGTTGAGTGGGAAGAAGTTTTTTTGTATATATATTTTTTAATGGAAAATTTTTTTAATTATGTAAATTCATTAATTCGCTCATTCTTTCGTCCATAAACACGCTAAACCAATCCAGTGTGTATGCATACAAACTTTTAATATGATGTTAGGCTACAGTAAAAAAATAAATGTAACAGTCAATTTCTACAAGTGTAAAAACACCAATACATTGATATTTCCTACATGTTCTCTTTATGACAAAGGCTGTTTTAGAAACACATTTATCCATTTACGAGAATGTATGTTCTACACAGAAAAAAGATCCCAAAATATTTAATTCAATCCCCAAAAAATTATGAGGCGAACATTAATGAATCCGCGTCTAACATCATCATGCGTCGCATACTTGAATCAATACCTCGGGACTACTCATGCTCATTTTTTCCTTTATTGGTATTGTTTGACAACTCAGCCAAATTTGTATTTTAAAATCGACAAATAAAAGCTAAAAAAAAAAAATTTAATTATTATGTATATTAATTTTTAAATTACTACGAACTGCTTTATTAATATTTGTTAATAAATTTAGATCGAGTTTTGTTTTGTGTGTAGATTTCATCAAAATCACTTAGATAGTTTCGGAAGGCATATATTCTCCCAATACCCCCGTATTTTATTTTTCAAAAACCATAAACATTTTGTGTGACGCAGATCTATCATAAGATGCAGTCAGATACTTTCGAAGAGAGGAATAAGATATAGCCCATATTCACCAACTATTGATCAAAATTTTCTACGTAATATAAAGATTCTGTGCCCTTTTAGACGCAGATCTATTTTAATTTGAACTTTTATAAAAATCAGTGGAATGGTTTCAAAAGGGTAGAAATCGCTCGCTTTCACCATCTCGATCTTCGTTTTGAATGTCCTATATGTCCTTACAGACGTGGATCTATGTTTTAAAATTTCATCAAAACCGATTCCGAAGTTAACACGTTAAATCGTAACAAAAAAAATTTCTTGGCAGTTATTTTACTAAAAGAATTCCGAGATATCGGACTGGTTGTTTGGGGAGATTACATTTAAAAAAAAAAAAAAAAATATATATACAAACTTACAAACCAACTATCTTTACTTCTCTATAATTCATACATAACTAATCCAAAATTTAAACAGGAATATTATCAAGAAGAAGGCATTATAGAAATAATCTTAACATAACTACATCAATACAGATTATTCTGAACACATTTAAAAGAAGCGACATTTCCTCAGCATCCTTGTACCAACTTTCAATATCCTTCATAAATTTTATGAACTTTTCTTGATTCTTCGTAACAGTTAGCATTCGCACCAATGAATTCATTATAATCGCTGTCATAAACAGATTTTACAAAATGTACTACGATTTATCTTTGTTCGATGTCAATGTTAGAATCTGGAAATATTTTAGTTTTATAGAATTTGAAAATTTCTATCGCACTGCTCCGGTAATTTTTGTTGTGGTGTTCACGATTTTTTGTCAAGTGAATTTAATTTTAAATTAAGCGGAATAATTGAGCCGTTTATTTTGAAAGTGGCATAAGTCACTTTGTTTTTAAGTCGAGATATTTAAGGGTTTGCGTTTTACCTCGTTAACAAGTTTTCATACTCTTATGTTTATACAAAAAATTTCTAAGCAAAGTATGAGAATTACAGCAAAATAAAAAACTTCTATCGGAATCCATTAATATTTCAAGCAACCTTCATGCCTGGATGAAATCTACAGAGCCGACATTAGCACCACCGAATGGCTGGCTAAATCCGTAAGAAATAACAACTTTATTAGAACTATTTTGACAAAATATACAAACGTCAAATGCATTTGAATTGCAAATATTTGCAAAACAATACAAAATCTTACCTGGCTGCAGCAATAAATTAAATTTTAGCTCATAATCAATTTTGACATTCCAAAAAATCATCGTTCAATGAACCATTTATAATTTATTTAAAAACAATTAGCACTCAATATCGCATATTTTACGATGTAGGATGTGATGCTTAAAATTCACTGAACATAAAATTTGCACTTTTAAAATGAGGAAATAAATCATTTTCAGATTAAATTACTGAACTAAATCTTTCCATGTGAAAATATTTGTGGCATTCAGAAACTTGAATATCAAACCAACCAATAATTCTAATTATTCATGCATGTGCAGAAAGCAAAACATCGATCGTATGAATTATTTCCTCAAAAAAAAAATATCTACAAAAACAAATAAATATTTATAAAAAAGGTCTTTGCTCCAAATCACGAGACCATGAAAAACTATTTCATTCGTTTGACGGTCTTTTTCGATAAAAAATTATCATAAAACTAATAAATGAAAAACAACTCAATATGCGATGTTATGTAAATGTCTCCAGGTGACATACAAAATTACACAAACAAACAATAAAAATAAATGAATTATCGCTAAATTAAGAAGCAAATACGAGGCTGATAAATCAGTGAACGTTTAATGGCTGCTTTATTTAAACTTAATTTTCAGCGTTCACAAAAAAAAAACTCGTACTAAATTGAAGTATTTTAGGATTATTTTGTGCACGAGTTGTGATTGAAAATGTAAATCTCAAATGTATTTAAATCATTTCCAAAAGGGATTTAACACTTTTTAACCTGCTTCTGTTCAAGGCGATGTATAATAAACAGTGTGACTCTATGTGGACAAAATTCAAAAATTTTGTTTTTGTTTCAAAAGTAATTGTTCGAAAGAAAGAACTTCTTCGATATCGGCGAACGGGCAGTAAAACTGCTCAATGTAATATTCAGATAAATCTGCACATTTGGCAACACTGGTTCGAATACAAGCAGTGGTGACAGATGGATAAACTAAGAAGAAATATATTAAAATATTCCATGATTGATTGACACTTTGTCAAAAGGTGTTTTTTTTTATCGAAAAATATGTACAACAAAATTAAAACTTTCATAATAAAGCATGTTGCATACAATCGAATGTGCATCAATCTGTATGTGTGTATGTATACATATATCCATTTATTTTATACAAACGATGTATGATGAAAATAATTTGTGTTAAGTGGTAAAATTGTGTGTAGATTTTCACTTACTTCCCTGTACGTTTAATAAAAGCCAGCTGTATATAAAGGGTGTTTTTTACAGAGTGACACAAGTTTAAATCATAATAAAACAAGGAAATATATTTTTAATGTCAATGAAACGGGCTTTATTGGAAAGAAAATTTTATAAAATTAATGCTTAAAAATGATTTCTGCCATGTGGCCGGCCGCCACGGCTTGCTCGTAGAAAGTGCAATCTAGAACACCAAATTTCAACAACTTTTTGCAGCATTTGCTACCGTATTTCGCCGATAACTCTTCGACTGTTCATTTTCAGGTGTTCAATTTTTTGTGGTTTATGAACGTAGACAAGTGACTTAACATAACGCCAAAGAAAATAATCTAATGGGATTAAATCACACGATCTTGGTGGCCAATTAATTGGGACATTACGTGAAATTATTTTTTCATCAAAAGTTTTTTTTGAGTAAATCAATTGCACGATGAGTTTGACGAATAAAACAATTATTTTGATGTAAGTCGATTTATAATGAAATTTTAAAGCAAACTAAACAAAAAGCAACTATCAGCTGTTAAATGGGTGCTCAAATATATCAGTGATGCGAACTCAAAGTTGTGACACTCTATAAAAAATACCCCTTATATGTTCACCGTTCCTAGTTTAGCGAATAAACATTTCTTGTTGATTTTAAGGTGATAAAATATAATTGAAACACTAGATATAAAACTGTCAGACAAACAAAAAAAAAATACCTGGTGTGTGAGACTATTTTTCTTGTAGAATTTTTCGAGCACAAGAAGACTGCATTTTTGAAATTTACAAAACACCTCCAAAATCAGGAGTTACGGGTAAAAAAAAAAAAAAAAGTTTTTGGAATCTCTATTCAGCTATATTTCAGTGAACTCTGAGAAATACAACCCTGTTTTTAATTTCTAAGCGGATCTAGGAAGAAGAGACTAAATTCTTTCAGATAGAATGTATGTTGACTATTTTGTATTTAAAAATTGTATTAAAACTCGATTTTTTCATGTTTTTTAACGTTATTAATGCCGGGGTTTTTTAACTAACTTCGACTTTGTTGAAAACGTGTTGGTTATTGCCATTGTCTTCAATCGTCTTCTGCAAACTGGCAGTAATATAAAAATTTTTTGGTACATATCTACTAGTACATACATATTTTTATTAGACTTTTTAACTTCATACATTATTTTCATTTGAGTTTCAAGGTTGTTGCTGTATTTTCATCCTTACTTCGATTTGTAATAATGCTTTGCAGCTTTGCTGCTGCTGCTGCTTAATTCCTTTCCTGCTCTTGTAATTGAGCGAGTTTTGCTTTTTCTATGGCATCATTAACAATTTTCAGATGCTCCTCACGTGCACGCATAACCTCAGCCGTATCGATGACCTGCTGTGGAACGTTAATTGTTGCAGCGACAAAAATAATCTTCTCAATTTCAGAATGTAGTTTCTGTGGGGCGTATATTAGTTTATTTGGTTTTATTTCTAAATTCGCCACGTCCTCATGAGATTTTAATATTTCTGTAGTATTAAGAAGACCTGACGGTTGTTCCTGTTTGAACTTTTGGTCGTCATGATTTAATTTAGGTTCAGAACTGATTTCAAGAGTTTCTTTTGTAGCATTAAATTTGTGTTTGGCTTCGGTTGCATCGATCTGGATAATTTGCTTATCTAAGTTTTGAAGAGGTTTGTTCACTTTTTTAATTTCTTGCTTAAAATTTTCTGAATGTCCTTTATTAATCTTGGGAGCTGTGGGAGTTACCTCTTCTGGCTCAGGTGCCAAATTAGGAGAATCACTTATTTCAATATTTTTTTCTGTTGTTACAATTTCATTTTTATTATCAATTTTATAACCAAATTCAGGTTCTGTTTTTATATTTTCCATTTCATCCAAACCTTTACTGATATTCAATTGATAATTTCCAATTTTGTCATCACTACGAAGTTGAATAGTACCGGCTTTTGTTTGACTAATTTGTGAATTTTGCTGTTTGATTTTTAATTCCTTTACCTTGTTAATTTTATCCTCTTCAGTTCGGTGTTTAACTTCCATTTCTATGGAAGGTAGTTTTGACTTGCCTATAGAGCTTTTGGTACTTGAATTCTTTTGTTCTTTATCGGTTTGCATAATTTGTTTCCAAATTTCTAAATGTTCCGCCCGTACACGTTTTATTTCTGGCAAATTCGAAATTGTTGAGTAGTCGTAACTCAGAGCAATTTTTTCCAGTGGTAAAAATTTTAATGCCATTTCTATTGATGGTTCCTTTCCCTCTCCACGTAATAAGTCGATTTCACGTTTTAAAACCAAATATTGCTGCAAAGACCATGCTCGAAAATGTGCTTCACGAGCTTCTTTCGCTTCGCTTGTCTCATCTATTTCAAATTTTTGATCGACAGGCGTTTCATTGTTTATGAAATTTATTCGTCGAATTGCATACACTGGTTCAGCATAATTAAAGCTGACTATACGTTCAATTCCACTGTGATCTAAATAAATTAAATAGCCTTGAGGAGATGTTACTTTATCTAGGCTTTGATTTGAATCATACTTTAATAGCGTACGATATGGATAACCAATAGTAAGTGATTGAACACTTCCAAGAGTCAATATACTGTACAGATATAACCACATACTATTTTGTGTAAAATGTTTTTCTTGTGCGTACGATACGTAGTACGAGACTGTGACATATTTCTGTACTCACAACAATATTTATAGTTAAAATGTCCAAAGAAAACTCAGAACATTTCTGGACGAAAAAACGTGTTTTCTTACCAAGATTTACTTATATAATAGCTTTTGAAATTAACCTTGATATCTATGCGACAAGCCAAACATGTTTACTACCAACCATTCAACTGCAACTTAATTGGCTGACAGGATGCCATGCAACATCATAAAGTCTGAAATGCCTTTCATTTAATTGAGACTATCAAATTGTGCCTTTATGTACAAATATATTTGCATTAAAATAAAAATGATCATATTAAATAAAATAATGAATTAAGAAATTGTTCACAGTAATCTCAAGAAATTTACTAAAGACATCCATTAATTTATTGGCCAATAAGAGGGAAAAGTATCGAATGGATGTTATTTCTTTTTCAAAAACAAAATTTAAATAATATTTTATTTCAAGAAGCAGTAAGGACATTGATAAAGTTTTTCACTTGGAAAATATTAACAAAAAAAAACCCAAGGTTTTGCGTAGAATTACTGCTCCCCAGATGTTCTGGCTGTTGTTGGCGTTTCCGACAACACTGCAAGAGATCTTTCAGTTAATTTTTAAGCAGAAATTAGTTGACTGTCACCTATGCATGCAGAGGATTTGATTCTTCTGCTATCTAGCCAAACAATCAAATGAACTAAAAAAATAAAAGGACATTTACTAAATTTATTAAAAAAATTTCGTTAAAATAGTTAAAAAATTTTCCTAAATTTTATTAAAATTTTATTCAAAATTATTTATGTATGTATATAATTGATTACTTCGAAAATAGTTCGTAATGTGACTCCAAAGAAATCTTATTTTCTAGAAAATGTTTATTTTATTTGAGACTGAATTTTCTAAAAATAAAAATTGTTTTTACTGATCTTAAGAACATTTTGTCATACGAATGAAATTATTTTATTTTAGGTTTAAAAAAAATGATTAAGGATGTGACTTATTTCAGAATTGTTTATAAAAATTTGCATAACTTAAAAAGTCCTTAATGGCGTTTTCTTTTCTGAGTAATATGTTGTATTTATTCTGCCTTCTACATATATTTCTGTTCTTTTCTGCAAAATATGTGCTATTTTAAAAGTGTAAGGAGTTCTTTTCTCATGATGTTACCCTTAAGAGAAAAAAAAATGTTACATGTTCAACACTCATTTTAATTAAAGGGGCATAAGTGCAGCATTATATTAACAGCTGGTTTTGTTATTGTTTCTTTACTTTATTGATTATTGCTAACATTTATGTCGTGGGAACATTTAAAAATGTTGCCAAATCACATGTAACATATGTATATGTAACATTTTATTTTTAGAAAAGAAAACGCCATAAGTTAAGTTCATAATTTTTCAAAAATTTTTTAATAATTAAAGAACAATTTTTATAAATTTTAGTTCATTACTTAATGTTTGCTTATATGGTAATACATGTATTACGGTGTGCCAAAAATTTAAAAAAAACTCTCATCATGTAAACGCAAAATGTATAAGTACTTGTAAATATCACAGGTGTATTTTAAAGTAAACATTGGCAGCTTTAACAGCAACTATTGAAGGTTGCATAATTTTCATACAATAATTACAAAAACAACAAAAAAAAACTTGAGAAATGTTCATGTTGTTTTTGTAAATATTTTAAACTGAAACCAATAGCTATTTCGTACCGCAACACCATGGTCCTATTACAAGATCTGTGCAGTAGTTCAACAATAAAATTCAACATGCATTTTCTTTGTCTAAAAACATGCTGGTGATGCCAAAAACAGCTGTCTACAACACAAAGAACAATATGTTATGTATGTATTTAGTGGTTATGATAAAACAACAAGTTGGTTCAAAAACAAAAAGCATAAAAACTTAAACAAAAATATTCATGATGGCGGTCAAAAATGTAAATGTAACTCATAACATCTTTAGCATGTTGTTGATGAGTTTTAACGGAAAAACCGCAACCCTTCGAAAAAACATCTGGCGACCTTGTAATTGGACTATGCGAAAACCCATATCTGAAGGTGGGATCACACTATTGTCGCAATGCACCAACTTTGCATATCTACTGCTGCACTTTGCGCTGAAATGGGCCACAATAAAAAAAAACTGTCCCAAAGCAAAATTTCCGCAGCCACACGATTGCCACGTTTTACATAGATTTGATTATAGTAAATTGGCGCAAAAAAATTTAGGTGCAATAATTGCCGCATTCTAGTCACACGATTGCTCTATACAGTGACACTGAAAAACAGATTTTGTGCTAAATGGCAAATTTTGTTTTTTTTTTTTATATAAATTAGGAAAAATTTAATCTGTACACATATTGAATGAAAAATGATTTGTTCTCTAAAAAAAAAAAAAAGAAAATTGCATCGGCTAATTATCATGTATGCATTTCATGAAGTGGAAAATTGAAAAAGATAAAAAGAAATTTCTATGTAATCATCAAACTCCATATTAAAACTGCATATAAAATATCATTAGTAAATTATAGTGATAAATATGTATGTACATAAAACAATTAAAACTAATTTTATTTACAAAAAGAAAGCCAAACACAAAAAAATACACAAATTAATCAAAAAATATATACATATGTATGTATGTATGTATGTATAAAAAAAGTTTGTCTTTAGTAGAACAAAACAATCAGGAGATTGGGCATTGTAGGATATAATTCATTGGCAACACTGTATGTTTAATATATGATGAAAAATAAAAAGCTCACCAGCTAAACATCAATTTAATAGTGATAAGTCTCGTATTCTATTTTCATTCGAAATGTGTATAAATGGGATATGTAATTACGTTCACAAGTAGTGAATGCATTTACACATAAATACTGACGAGGTTTAGTGACATCTATCAAAAACAACGTTTGTTCTATTCAGCCATGTAGTTGAAATCTAAAGTGATGTTAGGGGTTTCCTTTAGGCTGATATTCTGGTCAATTATTGTTTTTAGATGTTAATAAAAAAATCGTTCTTTTTGGGAGTACTCGTACGTTTCAGGACAGGTATAAGAACAGCAACGATGATGTCTTGCTTGCAGACCTTCATTCATCGTAAGGTGCAGTACATTCTACGGAGTAATTTTTTTAATGTGCCTTGAACAATGAAAATCAAAACTTTTCGATATGCTAACATTTGTATTCCATCAAATTGAGAATGTTTTGAAATCAATATCTTTCTCAAGCGACTAACGCTTAATAATGATTTGCAAATAATGGTGAAGAGCACAGTAGTGATGTTACGAATATCAATTTTTAGTAATCGCCGAATACGAATATTATTTTTAAGGCTTAGAGCCACATAATATTTTAAATTTAATTGGAAAAAATTCGTCCCTTTCCGTCTGTAACAATAAATGAAAAAAAACTGTCACAATAATTTAGGTATTTAACATTTTTATGACATTGAGATGCCGAATTAGAAGACCACTACTGAACATTTTTAAATTATTTTATGGGTCGATTATGGATGGCAACTGGCAACTGAGAGCTGCGAGTTCCAGTTGCTATTTAGTGTTTGTCGGGCAACACCAAATTTGCAGTTTCCGGCTGGCAACGCAACTAAAGTTCGGTTGTCATCCATAATCGAGCCATTAAATTTGAGTTTTTTATTTTCATACATTTTGCTGCAAACTCCATTTCAAAATATGTTTCTTACACTTCTTTATGTTAAATTCAATTAATGGTGCAGAGTGTGCAAAATTTTGTATTTTTAAGTAATGATATTTATAGCAGATTTCTGAACGAATACAAATATTGCACACACTATACAAACCAGCAATAAGCAATTTGATTATCCCAAATTTATTACCAGTTGATTTTAAAAAATAAAAATCTTTAGACAGTTTTTTTCATGTTGATGGTCCATAGACTCACTACTTTCCGTTATTTCGTGTTCAAATTATCTTTCTACTACTTCTTTGTTATTTAGGTGGCAAGCACCGTATGCCGATTCTTTAGGTGTGTAAATATTTCTCAATATACGAGTACTTTTCTTTATTGCAAAAATAATTAATAATTAAATACATATTATTGCGTAAATGAACAAATGTTGGGACTTTTCTTGAAAATGTTTTACAAATGGCTGACAACACTACACCTTAAATTTAAATAAAAAAAACTCAAATTTATCTTAATTTTTGTAGTCTTTCAAACTAATTTCCATTTATTTGTTTGTTTCTTTTTCCCCCGTTTGCAATACTTAGATACTAAATGATAAATCATTAACTTGAAATTCTTGAATCTTAACAAACATCTTGATTTTTTTTTCTTTTCAACATAAAAACTTAAATAATTAAAAATCAGTAAACTAATGCTCTTTTAGTTAGTTATAATCCTTAAAGCGTTCCATGATCGTGTTTTTATTACAAGCGAAGTAAATTTTTAATTACAGTCTTTAATTGATGGATTCTGAAGTCTAGCTAAACGCAGTTGCTCCAAGACTATCTCATGAGCTCGGAAATGATCATTTGTTGCCTTTTCAAGGGCAATAAGGGCCTCATCATTCTCTGCTGTTCGAGTATTCTTGAACTTATCGTCGTTGTTGTATTGATATTTACTGCCACTAGAATGATGAGAGGAAGGAGTGTAGTGATCAGTATCACCAGTTTCGGAGCTGGGAAAACTATGGTAGGTATGCTTGATGTTATCATCCTTATTATATTGGTATTCACTTCCACTAGAATGATGGGAGGAAGGAATGTAGTGTTCGGTGTCTGCAAGTTCGGAGCTGGGAAAATTAGGGTAAATCTGCTTCATATTATCATCCTTGATGTATTGATGAGGGGAAGGAGTATAGTGTTCCGTATCAAACGGTGGGGTGCTAGGGGCGCTATGGTAGATCTGTTTCATTTCATCATCCTTGTTATATTGGTATTTAATTCCACTAGAATGGTGTGAGGGCGCAATGTATTGCTCAGTATATTCTGGTTCGGAACTGGGAAAAATTATCGGCTTGATATTATCATTCTTGTTGTATTGGTATTTATTTTTATTAGAATGATGGGAAGCAGGTATGTTGTGCTCAGTATGAGAAGGTTCGGAGCTGGGTACGCTATGGTAACTCTGCTTGATACTTTCATCCTTAATGTATTGATGAGAGGAAAGATTGTAGTGTTCGGTATTAGACGGTTGGTAACTGGGAACCCTATGATAGATCTGTTGGATTTGATCATCCTTGATATATTGGTATTTACTGCCACCAGGTTGATGGTAGGCTGAAGATAGAGCACCCCTTGCGCTTGCGGAACTGTCATGGTGGACATTAGCAGAATCCTTTGTTGGATTATTTATGGACGGAACGAAACCCTGTTGGTTAACAGGGTGCTCTAAACGATTTGCTGGATTACTTGAAACTTTACCGCTTTTCAAAAATGGATTACTTGCATATGGGTTATCTTCTGTATGTTGTTGACTGAGTACTTCCTCAATGTTCGAAGTGATAACTATTGCCATTTGGGGTTGTTGATCTACGGAATCATTTTGTATTATTAGTTCTTCATATTCATCATTATTAAACTTTTTTAGTTCTTCTTGTTCTTGCTGCAAGCGTTGCTTTTCAAGCAAGCGTTCCATTTCTAAGCGCTGTTCGTCTTCTAATCTGAGACGCATAAGTTCGGCCTCCAATTCACGCTTTTCTTCGGCTAAACGTTCAGCTTCGCGCAAGCGATACATTTCAAGCAGTTTTTGTTCCTTTTGTAAACGTTCTGCTTCACGCAAGCGCTCCAATTCCAAAAGACGGTCTTCACCAATTGAAAATTCTAGTATTGAGTCTTTATCTGAAGACAGACTTGGAAAAGTTCGACTGTTTTGCTTGGCCTGCTCCTGTTCGGTATGTGACTTGATGGAATTAAAAATGCGTATATGTTCATCTCGTGCTCGTTGTACTTCAGCAGTGTCTTCAGAGACTTGCGCTTCAGGTAATTGTTGCTGTTGTGTTTCGGTTGGAAAAACTCTCAGGTTTTGTATTTGAGCATCATTTATCAGTCGTGCTTTAGCGACTTCTGGAGTTTCTTGAAAACTCTTTGAAACATCCGGGTGATAAGACGAATGTTGCTGATTTCCATTTTGTGACTTTAAGATGGGAGTTTGAGATTCATGCTTATATTTAAATTCCTGTTGTTCGACATATTGCGCTCTCAGGTTTGCTTCGTGTACTAAACGTAAATGTTCTTCACGTGCTTTTTTAACTTCAGGAGTTTCTTCCACAAAAGATTGTTCTACTCTGTAGTTTGACTCTGCCGATGGATCTATCAGACTATGTGACTGGTCGATTGGGTTGAGATTTGCTTGAGAAATTTTTGATTTTTCCTTTTGCGTACCAGACTCAATACTTTGATGTTGCATTTTTTCTAGCTGTGACTGAGCTTGTGCCCTAGAAATGGCCTCACTAACAATGCGTAAGTGCTCTTCACGTGCACGCGCAACTTCAGGAGTGTCAGCAACGGTTTGAACTTGTTCGGCTTTTAAATTTAATTTATTATTTAGTAATTTTTGTGCGTTTTCCAAAATAGAAATATCATTTTTCAGACTTTGTTGTTCCAACTGCTTGTTGAGCTGGTGAGTTTCTGGGCTTTGATTATTTTGAATAGTTTGTTTAGGATTAGAAATATTTTGGTCATTTGTTAATGCAGAGATCTGTTGTTTATTGGCTTTTTCGTTGCCTCCCTTTTCTCCACTTTCATAACCAGTTTGTTCGGCGCGTAATTTAGCTTCGTTCCATAGGCGTAAATGTTCCTGTCGGGCACGTTCAAACTCCGCCAAAGCCTTAGAGTTGTCATTCTGCTCAACAATTGGTTTGTCTATGTTTGAAGCTTGAGATTTTGCGGAAGATTCCTGCACATTTTTTTGATGTTCCATTTCCAATTGTTTTAAATGTGCAATTTGTTCATTATAAATACGCAAATGATCATCATGAGCATTTTGTTGTTCTGGCGTTTTGTCTATGGTTACTAGAGGTATATTCGAGTTGCCAACATAAGTCTTAATCTCTCCTTGGGTTGGATCAACATTTCTATGTTGATTGGAGTTTTGTTGGCCAGACTCCCTATTCTCTCCGCTAATATTTGATTCTAGCTCATGCAAAGTAGTTTTTATTTCAGGCAGCTCAGAAATCAAAGAAAAGTCAGAGGTAAATGCAATTTTTTCCAGCATTTGCAACTTTGATAAGTTTTCAGCGGAAGGTTCTTTGCCTTCGTTCCTCAAAGCATCAATAATGCTTTTTAAACTTTGATACTGTTGCAGGGATGCAGCACGCAAATAAGTCTCGCGAGCTTTAATAATCTCTTCGGATGTATTAATTGGAAGTGCTGCTGTTGTGGGATCAGCACTGTTGAAGTATTTAATCTGTCGTACAGCATAAATTGGTTGTTGATTATTTATGCTAACTAAACTTCCAGCAGCATTGTTGTCCAAGTAGCGTAAATAACCATGTAAAGAACTACTTTTAGGTGAACCGTAGGTCCATAATGAACGATAGGGATAAACAGTGGCTGCTAATGCGACACTTTTAATCGCCAACAAACTTAACAAAAATAACCACATGTTTTCAAAAAATAATAATTTTTAATCCGAATTTTAGAAACTTCTTAACTACTGCTTCCTTCAACCAACCGCCAATGCAATGTTTATGGTGAATGATGCCTCGTAAGAAGTTTACTGGAAACTGTATCTAACTGCAACATTTAGCACACTATTTATAGTAAAATATTCTCAAGGAAGTTACTGCAATTGAACTGCACATAAGACACAAAAGAAACAGCCTAAAGAATTCTAAATGATCGACCTTGATCTTTGCATGATCAAGCACCATCCAGTAAACAACGGCAAATGCACTCCATCGTACGGAGTAACTGTCGCCTGTAAGGACTTAAAGCATTTAAACACATGAATGTGATATCTGTTTTATATAGTGCTGCTATTTAACTGTTGTGTCTGTGTGTTCTGCATTATTAATGATGGTGAAAAAATGCTGTCCGATAAGATGCGAACGATACATGATCACTTTGCTGGCCTTGTTTGCTACCAACTTGTTATCCCTTTTTTTTGTTTTAGGTGTACCTTTTATTTGATTGAACTGCTTCTGTGGCATTTTAGTGTCAAGACATTTTTTTCCCAATTTTTTTTATAAGTTGACTTTTTATCGTTGTAAAATAAATATTCAATTACAGGAAACTAAAATGCTATTTTTAAAACTAAAGAACTTGTTTTTTTTTTTTTTTTTTAATTTCATATGATGCGTTTCAGAAAATAAAAGCGTTATAGTAGAAAAAGTAGCTTCAAATCATTATTTTATTTTTTAATTGTAAGTATTGTCTTACTTAAGGCAGCACAAAATACAGAGTGACACAAAAACATGTGGACAACTATACACATCTTGTGACTACTTCTATATTCTATTCATCTTGAGGTTTTCATGGTGGGCAAACTAATCTGAAGAATATTTGGAATTCAACAAAATCATTAAATATAAGTATATATAAGTATATATCTTATATATAAAATTCTCATGTCGCAAATGTTCGAAATAATACTCCTCCGAAACGGTTTGACCGATTCTTATGAAATTTTGTATGCATATTCAGTAAATCTGAGAATCGGCTACTATATATTTTTCAAATCACTAATTTATAAGGGGAAAGAGGGGGAAATTCCTGTGTTTACTGAACAATAACCGCAACAGTAGCGCCCTCTGTTCGCTTCATAATTATTTTTGTTGTTGAATGTCAGATGGCGCTATGTCCGCCTCATAATTATTATTGTTGTTGAATGACAGATGGTGATACGTCCGCCTCATGTAGGAGAATCGTCGTCATTCGTAATGCAAACAGAACAAAATTATTGTTTAGTATTTTCTTCATCGGCGCTCATCACACACACTTACAATACATTCGCCATTTTTTATATAACACCCAAAATATGCACTAGAAATATTTTGCATGGCAAATCAACGTTTGCGGGTCATCTAGTATAGTTTTATATAAAACCGTTTTTAAAAATCTGCAGGATTATTATGATGCAATGTCTAAGAACTTTCTAATATTTAACTATATATGTATGTACATACATACTCGTATATAAAAATGAATCTGAGTTTGTAAAAGGTTTTCCAATAAGAGTGATATGATTTCTTAAAAAAAAAACACTTATTGTTAAGGAAATTCAAAAGTTTTTATTTAATGCAAAGTAAAATCGATACAATTAAGTTCTAAATAAAACGTCATTCAAATGCCTCCATGACTTCTTCTGCAGGAAGGAATTCGATGAACACGAGCACCTTTCCACTAAATAAAGTCGTATGTCATGAATGGCACGTTTAATATTGACTTGTGAAGCTTGAATAGAGTCTGGTTTATTTCGAAAGACCAACGACTTCAAATAACCCCACAAGAAATAGTCTAATGGTGTTAAATCACAACTTCTTGGAGGTCATTCAATATTACAATTTCTTGAAATAATCGAATATCCAAACTTTTCTCACAATAATTCAATTGTTGCATTTGCTGTGTGGCAAAATCAGCAAATTCACGACGTTTACGGTGTTCCAATGGCTTCAGTTCTTGAGTTAGAAAAATTTTATATGAATGCAAATCGAAATCCTTTCTCAAAACCCGCAGGTTGTGGTTTGAGACAGTCCCAATTGTTGAGAAAGTCTTGGAATCGACAAATTGCGGTCTTCAGCAACACTTGACTAAACGGCAGCAATATTTTCATTACTTCGAGCGGTTCTTTGTATTATTGGCATTTGAACATTATTTCAAGAAAATGTAAGCTCAAAATGTTCAACAATTCGACGAGTAGCGAGCACTCTAGGGCGATTATTACGACCATATAATGGCAAAAACGCACGAAAAGTTGCAATTGGAGAACGATTATTTTTTGATAATAAAACTGAATAATTTGTAGACGTTGTTCTTGCGTATACCTCTTCATGATGAAATTTTAAACACTACTGAATACAATGAAAAACAAATGACAGCACCCAAAACCGATTGGCACAAATAAATTAATATTTGAACCATATTGAAGTACACGAAGGATATTTCTGGGGCTTTTTTCGAAAACAAATTTGTTGTATCATGCCGTGTATGTTAAAATCTAAATTGATGTTGGATGTTAACTTTTCTATTTTTTTTTTTAAATATTAACAATGTATAGATCTTTCTGAATATTTCGTTACGAACTTTTGGTTATAAAAATCACCATAGATTAATAAGCAAATTATATCGAAAAAATTATATTCAGATATATTCTTAAGTTTTTCTGTTCTGGCGATTTCATTTTGCATTGTGCCAAGGTCGCACTGCTCAGACCTTGAAATTTTTTAAATATTTTTAATATTTATTTTTTTTATTTTAATTAACAATTTAATTTAAGAAAATAGACTGATATCTAAACTAAACTTGGGCTTAAAATGTATGCAAAACCTATTTAATTTTGGCATATTTGAATTATTTCATATGTGAATATAAATTAGTTAAAGCTATAAAATTTAAAAAAAGTTACTTTTTAGATTTAAATTTTGGTAAAAAAAAGTGCTCAACGAACCAATATAGATGTAGCTTTTCTTTCATAGTATTTGCATTCTTCACGTTAAGCCGGTAGAAATAGTGGGTATGCTTGTATTTCAATAACACAAAATGACAGTTGCTGTAAATTCTTTCTAAACAAATTAAATCAAATACAAGCTGAAACAAATAGAAATACAAAAAAAAAATAAATTAAATCAAAGCTTTGGGGTTTGTGGTATCTTCCACCGTACAATTCACAGAAGAAAAATGTGATAAATCCCAAAAGCAAAGGAGGGTCAGTCAAACAAGTTAATAACAAAAACAGCGACCAACAAAAAGATATACTTATAAAAACTTGGTTTGAATTGACGTCAACGGAAAACGGTCAAAATGCGTACCATTGCAGCATCAAGCACTCTTTGTTATCACACACACACACACATACACACTTTGATCGGCAGAACAGTAAAAACAAGTATAGTTAGTTAGTTCAGTTCCATTCAATTTCATCATTCAAAAAAAGAATTTTATGTATATTTCACGATCGAATTGGCGACTATTATGTATACCTCGCATGTGGTAGGCAACTGCATCTGGTGAAGATCCGCATTTTTGGGAATATTTTTGTTGAAAACCAAAAAAATTATGTCAAATTTTTAACAAATTAATGGCTGAGGATTTTTTTAAGATTCAAATTCAAATTGAAACGAATTAAAATTGAAAGCGTTTATATTTACTCGTAATCTGTCAATTCAGTGCTTGTGACGCAGAATTTTAAAACCAGTTATTAAATGAATTTATTGATGCAAAAAAACCAAGTTTATTAACCCCTTAAATGAGTAAGTGAAATTGTCTTTGTTTAAGTTTTTATCTCTTAAATTCTAGAGATAAATTAACAAATGCAACATAAAAAAAAACTTGAGTTGGTAACAGGTCGGAAATAATTATTAAGGAAATGATATTTTGGGGCTTATTTAACGTCATAAATACTGAAAGACAGTAAGAACCCAAAAGTTGAGCCTCAAAGCTGTGTTCAAGAGAGGATCCAAACACTATTATTTCTGATTTTTGTACAAAATATATTCAAGCAACTAACAACCGTATTACAAATGTGTTATAAATTATTCTTTCCTTTCTAGACGTTTAATTAAAAAAAGTCAATATAGTAACCTTAGAAATTAAAAGGTAATAAAATTTGTTGTGATGGGCATTAAGGGCACCTTATTCAACCAGTTTCAATCAAACTAATACCAAATTAAAAAAAATTATTCCGTTTAATGAATAGTATTTTCTCACAAATGAAAAAACTAATGAACTTACTTGAACATACTTTTATTAAATTTATTTATAAAATACAGTACAACCTCCCTAATCCGGACACTCACTAATTCGGGCTATCCAGTAATCTTTCTTTTTTTAAATAAAAATTATTATAAATTAATATATTTTTGTACATTTTATGTAGTTTCTTAAACTTGTTGTAGGATTTTTTTTTTTTTTTTTTTTTTTTTTTTTGAAAATGTATGTGGAAATTTTCGAGAAGTATTTGCTTGAATTTGGCGAATATGAGTATCTTAAAATAGATGAATAGTCGAATACGAGTATTCGTAACATCACTAACACATACAACATTTCAAGCAACAAAGGAAAAATTTAATATCTAAACATCTCGTTAGATTTCAACTACACGGCTAAATAGAATAATCGTTATTTTCGGTATAAGCCACTAAATATTAAATTTTTCTTTTGTTGCTTGAAATATGTATGTTAGAAATGGGCGCGTTCAGCAGAAAAACCCTGCTACTACTTGATTAAATTTTCTGAACGATCTGCTCACTTTTTTTGCCCCAAATATTAAAAAATTTGACTTTTCAATTAAAGTTATTAAATTTTATTCTGTAAAAAGATGTACGATAATAATATTTATTTGTGAATTTAAATGAATTAAAATTTAAAAATATATTATGAAATTTGATTCAAAAGTCAAACTGAACTGAAAAATCCTAATTTGATGAAATGTATCGTAATTTTTCTTTGCTACCAAATACAGTGAGCGCTCACTCAACATTTTCCCTCATCGCTCAGTAATCAAAGCGTTCAGCAGATTGTTGAGCAACAGTTATGTAGCAAACTTTATCTGCAGATTAAATATTATCAAATATTAATAATAATAAAGCAGTAATTTCAAAAATTACAATTAATATACGAAAATTCAAAATTCACCTTTTCTTTCGAACAAACCTCTTACATATACAATTTATTTTTGTTCACAGAAATTGTGTTTGAAATTAAGTGATTCAACTTGGCTTGTAAGTTGAGCAAATATTCAAGTATAAACTTTACCTACGAACTTGCACAAGACGTAAAATTCGATTTTACTCTTTTGCACACCTCTTATGCTTGGCAACGAACAAAAATATTTGTGTAGTTCAAGCCACCAAAAATTTTATCAATGAATGTGGGGATTTCTTAAACTAAAATTTCTTGGTATGATAAAATTCAAAAATAAAAACTTGAAATTCATTCAATAAATAACGCACGTGATTAAACCAACGTTTCCTATAAATTATGCCGTTGAGAAATTATTGATTCGTATTAAACGCTCTAGACAAGAAAATTTCTGACCACATTTATTTTTTTTTTTTTTTTTTTGCTTTTGTAACTTTAGTTCGAATTTTATGTTTAAATACATTAAATATGTAATAAGTTTTGAAAACGAAGAGAAAAAAAAAATAAAATTTTTAGGCAAAGTTTGTAGTTAAATCGTTGAATACCAAATTAAACGTATTTGTTTTCATATTTTTTTTTAGTTTTATGATACAGAGTGTATAGCAAAAGTTTAACAAATTGCTTAGGAAATATATTTCGTTACCTAAAACGCAAAAGAATGTAACTGTACTTTTTATTATTTTACAGGATAAGCAAAATATTTAATAAATTTAGTACCATTTAAATCTAATTACACATTTAAATTGTGTAAATAAAATTGTTATTTCTAAAATATACGATTAAAACGGATTTATTCTTGTTAATTACATCGCTACCTTTAAAATTGTAAATTTTTATTTTTGTAATGTCAAATTTCTTTAAATTGATAGTTTATGCACTGAATAAATTGTTGTTTAACTGAATCAATATTGGGTGTAATTTATTATAAAAATATAAAATATGAATGTGTGAATGCTACAACGACACTATTTTCATATCCATCAAAAAATTAGAAAAACTCTGCATTAACGTTATTACGAATTTAAAACGAAAATAATTCACAAAATTAGATGAGTATATCAAATATTAGCTGCGCCGAGATATAAAAAAGTTTTACATATCGAAGCCACTATTCGACTTATTCAACCAAGTCCTTAAGACTCCTTTATATCAGACATTTTTCGGCACTGTCTATAATAAAGTGCCAACTCACTGTTTGAAGAGTTTGAAATTGTTAAACACCGTTTTGATAATAAAGTGTTTTTCAAAGCATAAGACAGTTGCCAAAAAAATTATTTATCAATTTATCTTGGGAATTCTTGTATTAAAATTCAAATTAAAACACGAATAAAGGCAAGTTTTTGAATCTTAAAATTGCCATATTAATTTTCGTTATTTATTTAATTAACATTTTTGAGGACCCTTAAAAAATATTTCAATTAACTTTTTAATCAAATCTTGATGTGATGTACACTTGCAATTAATTTTTTAATTGACTCTTTGAAAATATTTCAACAAATTAATGAGCTGTTTCCACATGACGAACAAGTGATTTGAGTGGAAAATTTGTATTAAAAACACTAACTTTTTTGAGTAATTTCCAAACAAATTTTACACTCACAGCATTCGTCCGTCTTGTGGAAACAGCACCTAAATATTAGTTTAAGAATATGATTTTAATTACGAAAACTACATAATGAATAAATTTCGTCGATAAAGTTAAACCTAGAAGGAAAATTTAGGTGCGGATTCCAGATGGCGGACGAATGATTTGAATGTAAAATTTGTATGGAAATTACTCAAAAAGTGAGTGTTTTTAATACAAATTTTACACTCAAACCATTCGTCCGTTATGTGGAAACAGCACATTAATTTTTCAATTAATAAAACTAAAATAAAAAATGTTAAATATTTGAATTAATGAAAATGCAAACTATTTAGAATTATTAATGACCCCATCATATTTTAGACTATTTTTTCAAGAATTTTTCGGAAGAAATTACAAAATCATCCTTAAATTTTATTTCTCTTGAAAAATTATAAAATAATAGTCGATATTCTTTAACAATTATCTGGATAGGCTTCATAAGTGGTAAAAATTAATAAGCAAACGCTAATGAGAGGTGTAGCGGTCTTGAAATCGTTGCACTGAGACTTTCTGCTAATCTAATTGATTATTCTTCATTAATTCAAATAATAAAGTTAAGCCAAAAATAATATTCATGTTTCAAACATACATGCGTACTTATATTGACACAGCTCAAGTAGTTACGTATGTACTCGTATATTCGTAATAAATAAATATTGAAATTAAAATTTTCAATTAATCAGAATTTATAAAATTTTTTGAAAATTTTGTTTCCACTCACATGAGTAATTAATTGATTCAATAGTGAAATTAATAATTCTTTCCGCGTACTACTATCCGTACCTAAATAAATATATGAAACAACCTGGTATTTTTAATATTTTCAACATTTATGCTCTTCACTGTGCTTTTTGACCAAATTGAATCGTACATATTGGTTTTTAGTGCCTGTTCCCCGATATCGAAGAAGTTCCTTCTTTCGAGCAATTACATTTGAAACAAAAATAAATTCATAAATTTTGTTTTTGTTTCAAATGTAATTGTTCGAAAGAAAGAACTTCTTCGATATCGGCGAACAGGCAGTTAGTGTTTCCCTCAACTGCAAGTGAATCATCGAAACTTTTTATTTCAGAACTTTTTATTTCTTTTGGTTAGTCTCGGGATTATTTTTGAAAATATGTTTGTATATATTCAGAATGAGTAAGTACATACATACATACATACATATATGTAAGGTAATAAAGTACATAGTCGTAATTATTATCTTCATGTTAATTGTGATTACTCTTAAAATTACAATAACAAATTTCTAAGTGTGTTGTATTTAGTATGCACATATGAATATTTATAATAAACCTTAAAAGGCAGGCATTCGTATTTAAAAAAGAAAAAGTTTTAAGCACGAGTGCTGCGGTTATGTGGTTAAATGAACGTACGCACATACACATGATGGTTGTTACACTTTTAAAACTTCTGTTTGAAACTAAGAAATCATTTCGTACGCCTTATTAACACTTTGTTCAAAAATTTTATAGGTTTGCAGTTGTTTTGTTTTGGCGGACTTGTAAGTTGCTCATGACTCGCATGGCAACAAATTTAATATCGCCATAAAACATTTAAGCTTAAATATTTGTAAGTAAAATATAATTTCATCATTATTGGAAATGGGTATTTTAAGCAGTTTCCTCCAAAACACAGTTAATGTTTATATGTATGTTTGTATGTTGAAATATACGAGATAATCTTTGAGTTTTGTCTTTTTGTAAGTACATATGTATGCATATATTTTTTTTTATGCTTTTAGACGCTTTATATGATCTTCATCTGTATTTATGAATCGATGTACGTGACGGATTCTTCTAAATCGATTTTGACCCACGTTAAACAGCCAGATTTATTAAAAAATTTTGCAAAATTGTTACAATAAACTAATTCGATCATTTTGCCCCATTGCCCAAATCAGGAAATCGATGGAAAATGTTTCCGCCAAATGCCGAATGTTGTTGAAGCAGTTTATTCTTCCCCTTCTCTTGCAATTGATTGTATTGATTATCACTCTATTCCACCATTTATCGAACGATTTTCAAAATTAGTATTTTGTTTGAATGTATATGTTTGCAGTTTCGTGATATATATTTGTTTTTTTTTTTTTTTGAGGAATTCGGAGGGGCAAGTTGTCTTTCGAAATCTTGATTACTGCATAGCTCCTCCATTTATCGATCGATTTAAAATTATCGTATTACTTTTCAATCTACGGACTGATTTTCAAAATTTCTCTTTGTTTCAAAGGATTTGTTTGCAAAGTGGCCTTTGTACACAGATTAGTTGTCACAACCGAATTTGTTGCCAATAGAATTGTGTTGTTGCACCAACTATCCTAGAATTCGGTTGCCACAACTACAATTTTCATGTTGTACCACTTAATTTTTAATTACGGCCATTAACCTAAACAACAACCGATAAAATTGGTTAACACCATGGAATCTTAAATGCAAGTTATAGGAATTATTTTCGCTCACTTTTATACTCAGGCTCTTGTTTGTAACACATCCCACATTTGTAACACAACCTAGCCACATTAGTATTTTAAAATCGACAAATACCGAGCACTTATTTTGCTATGATTATCTAGTCATGCCTACAGAATAATCGGTTAGGCGTATCACACAAACCTTATTAATTGCCAATTAAGTTGAGCTTACCATTTGGGCATTTAATAGTAGAGAAAGAATGCATTCCATTGACTTAACCAATTTAAGAATTGTCACAATCGTGTGTCTATTACAATTATGATATTAAAATGATAATAGAATGTTTGTTGGATTTATAGAATATTGTGAGTTGTAGCTGAAATATAGTCTATGCAACTGATATTCTATTGGCACAACCGTTTTCCAATCAATTTTTTTTTCTGGGTGTAGTATTAATTATCAAAAAACTCTGATGTTTATGGACCGATTTTAATTTTTTAATTGATTCTTATTAGCGTGACAATACGCTAATTCAACAATTTTATCGAATTGTCATAATGAAGACTAAATTATGTGGAGTTGTTAATAATCCTCCAACAATTCTTAAAATATCAGAAAACAGCATATTTTCTTAATTTTCCATTTCATGGGATAATAATGAAACAGAATTCCTTAAAATACATTTGTGCCATGTTATATAAATGAAAACATTTCTCAATATTGCTAAATTAGTCATTGGGTTGCTATGGTACTTTTGGCTCTCAAGTAGTGCTAAAAAAATGTACAATTGTACCAACTATTTCTTTGTAACTGCAAAAATTTTATCCTTTTGCGCCTAATGTTTATTTACGGCCCACCCCACGATGTCGATCGGTTGAAAACGACTGATTTACGACCTTCTAACCAACCACACATTTTTTTTTTGCTATTGCATAGCTTTTCTCGCGGGCTTTGAGGCGACCGAATCAAGAAATTTTGAAACGTTTGTTTCTTAAGTCTTTTATTTTTGAAACGAAAAGTCCTGACACTAAGTTTCTTTCTTAAGTCTTTTGTTTGTTGAAGTGAAAACTTCTTTTTTGTATAGTCTATGTATGATGACTATACAGTGTTGCCGCTTTATACATTTTTTTAATTTCCAGTGTTGCCACTTTTCCCGGGAAATTTTCCGATATTTCTGGGATTTTGAGAGGATTTTTGTCTAAGTTTTGAGAATTCCCGAAGGTGGTTTGTGTCTTTGCTAAGGTTTGTGTCTTTGCTAATACTTTGTGTCTCGGCTAAGTGTGTCTTGGCTAAGTGTTTCCAAACTAGCAAGTGTCGTCGAATAAGCGGATATATGTATATGTGTATGTATATAAAAGAAAGTCGTGTTAGTTACA
Source organism: Lypha dubia (assembly GCA_947311025.1). Taxonomy (NCBI): domain Eukaryota; kingdom Metazoa; phylum Arthropoda; class Insecta; order Diptera; family Tachinidae; genus Lypha; species Lypha dubia. The sequence goes on from OX371264.1 coordinate 59,020,917, forward strand.
CTATTTATAACTCAAGAACGGCTGAACTGATTTGGCTGAAAATTGGTGGGCAGGTAGCTTAGAACCAGGAAAAGGACAAACGATACTAAGGTATGGCACTTTTTACCTGGGGGGACTAGGGTGCCCCTTCTTTGTATGGGGAACTTCCAGTATAGCTAGAAAGCTGATATTAAAATTGCATAAGTTGATAAAAAAAATGCTATGCAATAGCTTTACCGCGGCAGTCCCCGAGTGCCACACGTCTATTTTTATTTGTTTGACTTTTGTGCCAGTAATGAAATAATAAGTTAAACAAAATCAGTTATTAATTACATGCAAGTTTTATTTTTTGTAGGACCAGCCAGCAAAGCATTATGCCAAAAAGATGGCGAAAGGGATAGTGTAGAGAAGATAGATGTTGGAAATGTGGAAGGCTGAATTCTTTAACAACTTTTTTATTTATTGTATTGTATATGTATTTTTTTGTGATAGACTTTATGGCCACATTATTGAAACTATTGTGACAAAACGTATACCCCATTAAATATATATATGTACAGACGTGAACGAGGTTGGGTTGAGTGTGGGTTGAGTATTTTAGGAGCTGTAAGCGTTTAAAGTTGATATCACACTCTTATTGGAAAACCTTTTACTTGCAGCATGTCTCATGAGTTTTTGTATTTATTTTTATTTCTAATATAATAAACACCAGATAAAAATAGTTACAATATTACATAGTTAATTATGCTGCTAATGAGATGCATGTAGATTAGCTAATCCATAACAAATAAATTAAATTTTGAATACATAAATTCTTGAGTACTTGCTCGAATAAAATGTCATGTGAATTTATAATTAATTAAATTAGAAAAATCAAAGTATATCTACATATATCTTGCATGTACTGGTATAAATATACTTTGAGAAAAATATTTAAACCAAAAGTTTCTTATTACTTATGTACGTATGTATGACATTTTTCTGTTTCATAATTTCTAGATTACAACACAATCTGATCTTGCAGAAGAACATTTTAAAAGAGACAAAAATATCCCGTGAGCATTTAACACCCGAAATATCTTTGTATCTAATAACTCCAGAATGTAAACTATTTCATCAACCACAACCTGATTACGGAAATGAAATATTTAAAAATGATCCATTTTGGGCTTTCTATTGGCCGGGAGGGCAGGCCTTAAGCAAGTACGTACACACGTTACATACGAGTACGTATAATGAAATTAAGACAAAATTTATTCCATTCTCTCTTCAGATTTATTTTGGAAAACCCAGATATGGTTAAAGACAAGTCCATCTTAGATGTTGGTAGTGGTTGTGGTGCTACTTCTATAGCTGCCATCATGAAAAACGCAAAGTATGCTTTCGCCAATGACATCGATGAAGGTAAGTAGTACTGTTGTGAAAAAACCATTGACCTTGCCCGAATTCAGGGACCAAATCACCGCTTGCGATATCGAATTAACTATCGCGTCGCATAAGCAAATTATGGCATACGATGCTCAAATTACGATACAATTCATTCGATATCGTATGCGCTAATACCAAAATGAAAAATTTCGTTAAATTGTTATCGATATCGTATGCGGTGATTTGGCCCCAGTATGAGGGGAGGAAAAATCAATATTTTTATGCCATTTAGAAAGAAGAGAAACTATCGCATAGCAAGCTACTTGTACGTGACTGGTTCCTAAACGATTCGAATTCTGGAAACTAATATATATATAAAGGGTGTTTTTTTATAGAGTGTCACAACTTTGAGTTTACATCACTGCTTTATTTGAGCGCCCATTTAACAGCTGATAGTTGATTTTTGTTTAGTTTGCTTTGAAATTTCATTATGAATCGACCGACACCAGAGCAATGCGTGCAATTGTTGAAATTTTTAATCAAAATAATTCTGTTCTATTCATCAAACTAATCATACAGCGGGCGCTACAATTGATTTACTCAAAGAAACTTTTGATGAAAAGAATAATTTAATGTTATTTCGTGTAATTTAACCCCTTTAGATTATTTTGTTTGGGGTTATGTTAAGTCACTTGTCTACGTCCATAAACCACAAACAATTGAACAGCAGGAAATCAACATTCAAAGAGTTATCGGCGAAATACGGCCGCAAATAAGGCGAAAAGTTATTGAAAATTGGTGTTTCAGATTGCGCCTTCTATGCGCCAGCCGTGGCGGCCACATGGCAGAAATCATATTTAAACATTAATTTCATAAAATTTTCTTTCCAATAAAAAATTAAATTTTCTTTCCTTGTTTTATTATGATTTAAACTTGTGTCACTCTATAAAAAAACACCCTATATACATTTTTTTTAATTTTTTTAAAATTTTTTCAAAATTTTCAGTAGAGGAAAAAAAACTTATTTTAATACTACTTTTCTATCACAAAGAGAGAAACAACTGCTTCTTTTTTTTGTGATCAATTTCTTGCAAAAAACTAAATTTTAAAAATTTCGAGTTAATAACCTCTTGTTGATCAAGTGCGATATGTAGGTCGAGAAGTATACGAGATATATATATGTATATATATATATACCCGTCTATTGGCCTATATACCGGACAATCATACACATTTGCATTGAGAATCAGAAAATTCGATCTATAAGAGGCTAAAATATCTAAAAAAAAAATTAAATTTTTATCAAGAACTCAAAAACCATGAACAATTTTAAAAACTAAAAAAAAACTCCTTTGGTCTCAAAAAAAAACAATTTGCAAAAATTTTCTTAAAAATCTCTAATCTTTTTCAAAACACATAATTATTTCGTCCCACTACTTTAATTTATAAATATTTCATTTCAGCTGCCGGTCATGCCGCCCTGCTTAATGCCAAATTGAACAAAATAAATTTGGAAAAACTGCAAACCTCAACAGATAATTTAATTGGATGCAATATTTCCGAGGATATTATTTTTATAGGCGACCTATTCTATGATGAAGAAATAGCCGATATTATTTTGCCATGGTTACAGAAATGTAGCAACATGAAGAAATTAATTTTAATTGGTGATCCCGGAAGACATGGTCTAACCGCAAATCGTTTAAGTTTTATGAAAAAATTAGCAACTTATGAACTGACTGAGAATTGCTGTATTGAAAATAGTGGCTTTAAATATGTAAATGTTTGGAGATTTCAATAAAGATAAAATTTGTATGAATATCACAATTATTCCACAAGATGATGTTTGTGTTAAGATCGTTTTATGGGCTGATATTCATTCTCAGGATGGAATCGTATGATAATTTATTTAAATAATCGGGCCTATTCCCGTTGGCGTTGTAGTTTGTAAACGAAATAAAAACAACAATATGTCATCACCGTTGGCGTTATCGACATTATCGAATATAAAATGTTAAAAATTTAACTTTTCTTGATTTGCGACTTAAAAAATAATAATCAAAATAATAAATTTGTTTGGCATTGTCTTAATTGTTGTTGGACCGTTTAAGTGATAAAGGCATAGCAGTGATCACTAAAAAATAATTAGGCTGCGATGGATATAGGGGGGGTTGGTTACTCTGTATTGCGATGCGATAGCAAATGCGATGCGAAAGCAATTTAATTTACATTCTTTTCGCATCTCATTTGCTTTCATATCGAAATACAGAGTAACCCCCCTGTTCTGTGCTAATGTATACATACGCACAACGAAGAAAAACAAAAAAAGAAAGACAATTTCTATGAAACTATTTTGATTGTGTTTAATTTTCTTGATTTTGAAAAATATGGAAAAATATGTATTTTCTAAATGGAGAGAGATCTGATTCTAATGAAATTTCATAAAGCATTTATGGAGTTTAAGTTTAAAGTTCCGCATTTATAATTTTAGTGGATCCACAATTTCCGAAGTCGGTTACAAGTTTTGATCATTGATGGAACCAAATATATACATAATTTCGAAATCGAACAATTGTTTTATAAATTTACATTTTAAGGCTTGTTTTCTCCAAATTCAAAACAGCAATCAATAAATTTACGATGCTACACATTCATACAAAATATATGTGGTCACAAGCAAAAACCACCTAAATCGACTTAAGAGAGAAGTGAGTTACATATGCTGCCGTATTCTATTCACAGAACAGTATGTTTATATGAAATCCCTACCTTCCTAATATTATTTTTGAGAAAGTTATTAATAAGAAACATATTGAGGAAGACTACTAAAATTTACTGAAGAAAATGTTCAATAAGATTCTATTTTGCTTAAATAGTTGCAGATTTTCCACGAAATATATCGCACCCTAAATGCAAAAGGGTCACAACTCAAAATACTAAAATTTTCAGGAGAGACAAAAACCTGGACCCAAATCGTTACATCCGTGAACGTACAACTCGTCACGTAATTTCCCATCCAATTATACAAAAATTACGTGACGAGTTGTACGTTTACGGATGTAACGATTTGGGCCCTGTTTTCGTGCAGAAGCAACACACTTAACATAAAAATAGACATAACTGTATTTTTCCAGTTAAAGAAGATAGTGATGTGAAAGAAATTTTTGCAATAGTTAGAGATGTGTACTCTAAATTGATTTAGGGAAAAAAGTCAGTTTTGGAAAATTGCAAAAATGGCCAAAATCCATATTTTATCGATTTTTAGCTGAAAAAAAGTCGTAGAGCTATAATATTTAGTGTGAAGAAATAATTTCTGTATTAACACCGATTCGCATTGCAAAATAATATAAAAACCAAAAAAATATTTTTTGGTCCAAATTTAGCAAAGGCTATTATAGTCTTATAAAAATTGCCAAAATCCATATTTTATCAATTTTTAGCTGAAAAAAAGTCGTAGAGCTCTAATATTTAGTGTGAAGAAATAAATTCTGTATTAACACCGATTCGCATTGCAAAATAATATAAAAACCAAAAAAATATTTTTTGGTCCAAATTTAGCAAAGGCTATTATAGTCTTATAAAAATTGCCAAAATCCATATTTTATCGATTTTTAGCTGAAAAAAAGTCGTAGAGCTATAATATTTAGTGTGAAGAAATAATTTCTGTATTAACACCGATTCGCATTGCAAAATAATATAAAAACCAAAAAAATATTTTTTGGTCCAAATTTAGCAAAGGCTATTATAGTCTTATAAAAATTGCCAAAATCCATATTTTATCGATTTTTAGCTGAAAAAAAGTCGTAGAGCTATAATATTTAGTGTGAAGAAATAATTTCTGTATTAACACCGATTCGATTTGCAAAATAATATAAAAACCAAAAAAATATTTTTTGGTCCAAATTTAGCAAAGGCTATTATAGTCTTATAAAAATTGCCAAAATCCATATTTTATCGATTTTTAGCTGAAAAAAAGTCGTAGAGCTCTAATATTTAGTGTGAAGAAATAATTTCTGTATTAACACCGATTCGCATTGCAAAATAATATAAAAACCAAAAAAATATTTTTTGGTCCAAATTTAGCAAAGGCTATTATAGTCTTATAAAAATTGCCAAAATCCATATTTTATCGATTTTTAGCTGAAAAAAAGTCGTAGAGCTATAATATTTAGTGTGAAGAAATAATTTCTGTATTAACACCGATTCGCATTGCAAAATAATATAAAAACCAAAAAAATATTTTTTGGTCCAAATTTAGCAAAGGCTATTATAGTCTTATAAAAATTGCCAAAATCCATATTTTATCGATTTTTAGCTGAAAAAAAGTCGTAGAGCTATAATATTTAGTGTGAAGAAATAATTTCTGTATTAACACCGATTCGCATTGCAAAATAATATAAAAACCAAAAAAATATTTTTTGGTCCAAATTTAGCAAAGGCTATTATAGTCTTATAAAAATTGCCAAAATCCATATTTTATCGATTTTTAGCTGAAAAAAAGTCGTAGAGCTCTAATATTTAGTGTGAAGAAATAAATTCTGTATTAACACCGATTCGCATTGCAAAATAATATAAAAACCAAAAAAATATTTTTTGGTCCAAATTTAGCAAAGGCTATTATAGTCTTATAAAAATTGCCAAAATCCATATTTTATCCATTTTTAGCTGAAAAAAAGTCGTAGAGCTCTAATATTTAGTGTGAAGAAATAATTTCTATAGTAACACCGATTCGCATTGCAAAATAATATAAAAACCAAAATAAATTTTTTGGTCCAAATTTGCAAAGGCTATCTTCCATGTCCTATGCTTCTCCCTGAGTTCCGGCATAATGCACTGCATACGTAGGTGTCATCCCCTTAGTGCTGGTCCTAATTAAAAAAAAAAATAATCTTTCTAAGTTCAGTGAAGCAAAATATGATGATTGCAAAAACATAGCGAAGGGTATCGTTTGGCACACATACTGTTAGCATGGTTTTACCACACTACCATGTTCTCTTATGCAATTAAAACACAATTTAGTAGAACCATTTTGTTAACATTTAGTTTTGTTTTATTTTATTTTATTTTGCATTTTAAGAGCATCTTGAATGTAAATTTTACACTTAATTAATTCAAATTCAATTGAATTCTTTCTTACTATTTGTGTAGGGTGTTTGTGTATTTTTTTATTTTCCATGTGTATTTTTAATTCTAATCAATAAACAACTACAATTTTCTTAAATTAAATTTAATTTATCTTTTACTAATGTACAAATTGATTTTATTTTCTTTATTATTTAAGTTGACAAAAATAAAGATTTTAATAAAAAAAAAATAACCACAAATTCCGTAAATGTACGGCATGAAATTACATATTTTATAAAAACAAAAATTATTTAAAACTTAATAGATATTATCAATTGTATCTTGTTATACAAAGTTGCATATAATAATTTTTAATAAAAATCTATTATTTAAATATTAATTTATTATATGAGAGACTTAGAACTAATTAATGTTACACTAATGATACTTTTATTGTTTTATTAAAAAAAAAAGGAAAAACAAATTAACTTAAACATACATAGATACATGCATACATACGTATGTATTATATTTTAAAATTATAAATATTTTAAAATTTTTATTTACTGACGATTTCACTTTGTCGAAAGTATTTTTTTTTTTTGTTTTCTTTTATTCGTACAAACACTTGGGATACAAATACAAAATTTTAGAATTTGTTTTTGCTTCAAATGGAAATATACCAATGAAAAAATTCTTTCGACATTGTTAAATAGGCAGTTAGTCAATTAATAAATAAAGATTTAAGAAAATAGTAAGCATTTTAATTTTTTACAGAAAAGTTTTAGTTTTTAGAGTAGTTTGTTTTTCGCATCTTAAATAAACAAAAAGTAAGTTAACAAGACATTTTTTTTTAATTTTTTAACGCCAAAATTTAAAGAATTTAAATTTTTGAAATACATTTTCAAATCTGTAAATATAAAAGAATTTTTTAATTAAACAGACTAATTTTTATAATTATAATTAAGATAGTTTAAATTTCTTATAAATAAAAATGTTCAAATGAAGTAAACTTGATCACTTTAAGTGTAGATTTATATCTACAAGAATTAAAATTAATCTTATGGAGGGCATTCTCAATTGAGGAAGAAAAGAAAAATCGTAATTATTTTGCAAAGCTTTATGGAAAATAGTTTATACATTTTAATTATAATTTTGGGAAAATTTGAGAAAAAAAACCTATTTCAAACCCATTATTTTTTACTTTAACTGTCTGTTCGCCGAAAAAATTCTGAAATTTTGTTTTTTTTTTTTTTTCAAGTAGTTGATCGAAAGAAACATCTCCTCTAAAGTAATTTTTAACATTTACGAAGGCCTGTTAAGATTTATTCTGATATCCTTTTTTTCAACTGGAAAGTTATTTATTTCGTTCGAATATTATAAAATCTCAATGTTGTTTCGAAAAGTAGAAAATTTTTTTTTTAAGTTGAAGCGTCAAATATATTGCAAAATTAAAGTAAAATTTAGATTTTCACATCGTTTCAAAACGGAAAAAGTAATAAAATTATTAAGAAATCGAGTAGCATGAATAATCGAAAAATGTCTACAAAAACACATTTATTGGCTATAAATAATAATTGAAAAAAAAATCAAAATTATCAAATCTACAATAAAAAAAAAATTCAAGATGCGGAACCACCTTCAACGCGTTTATAACCAACATTTTCAAAACAAGATTTTAGAGTTAGATTTTCAATTGTAAAAAATTGCTCAAAAATTAATTGGAAAGAGTTTCAGTTCTTAGTCTATGCAGAAGCTACACAGGCTGTGCTCATAAGTTATTCAGAATAGTGAGGGAACATTATTGTATAAGATCTATATAAATTCGAATACTACTCGAATTACACAATAAGTCAGCCCTAGGTACATATATTTTATTTGTTTTATCTTTTAATATTTTTGTTTGATGGTGTCGATCAACCTCAAATAATATACCGTTTAAAGTTAGCCCCCTTTTTTTAGTTTTAATTGGAATTGCAGCATTTTGGAATTATAATATTTATAAAAATAAATCCTGGTGGAGTACCGAATTACTCTAGGATGCGATTAAAGGTGGGAAAGTGTACTAGGCAACTAATTTGAAAGATGTAACACTAATGTATTATACCATTTAAAAAATTTTTTTTATTGATAGAGACTAACTCTTTTAAACGGTACGGAAAGTAAAATCCATTTAATGAGTTTCGTAGACCACCTTGAATCCGAATTAATTAAATATATAGAACAATTAACTTCAACTCAAAGTTCTTAGAACTTTGTTCGTATTCTACTTCCACTTGCGTTTTTAGTTACCTCCGTTCACACCAAATTAAATTATGATTAGTTGACAGTTTTTGTTTTAATTTCACTTTTTTTATATATTTAATACTGGTAAAATTTCTCCTGATCGAACTAATCTAGTTTAAACTTGTAAGCAAAACTATTTAGCATCCGATACATTTTTAGCAACTTTTCCATAGTTTTTGCAATCTTTAATCTTTGAAATTTTATTTTTATTTTTACAAACACCAAAAAAGTTTTTGAATCAATTGGCTTTCTCTGAAACTCATATATAAAATTGGATCATGCATGGTTTGTTCGGGTGCTTAAAAATTGAAAGCGACTGGAACAAATCGGATACTTTCTTCTGCAGATTAGTTTTTAATTGCTACGAGAGGGTTTAGGAAAAAATAAAAGTCGGCTAAGAACAAAGTTTATCGAAATTGAAAAATGAATATGAATATGAAAAATTCTTCCAAATTTGATCTTATTTGATTTTATTTTACAATTAGCGGGTTTTTACAGATTTCCCGAAGAGCAAGCAATTTTCACATTTGATAGTTGGATATGATAAGGACAATATACATATGTGCCAAATTTTTTGAAAAGTTTCTTCGATTTGCTAATGACAACCATTAAAAGCCATCTGTTTCTAGAATCCAATATAGATGTCTTTGAGAGCACTTTGTGAGCAAAACGAAAAACATTCTCTTTATAGAATCGAATTCTATCGAATTGTAAAATTTTTTATACGAAAATAATAATAATAAACTGTTTTTCCAATAGGCTTTACTGACGACTTGGCTTTTTTATGTCTTAAAGTATTTGCTAACAGAGAAAATATGTATTTAGTACATGTTTATTAACCGAAATTTCTTAAAAATAGTAAAAGTATGACTAAGAATAATTACTTTGTTTTTTTTTTTTTTTTTATAATACAAATATATAATAGAATACCAAAATGTTAGAATAAGAATTAATAGAAGAATACGCTTAGTAGATATTCAAAATACAAATATTTATGTATGTGTGTGTCTACACAAAAAAAAACAAATAATTAAAGTTAAACTAACTTTTTTGGTTTAAAGATGCAACAACATTTTGTTTTTCAAATGAACAAATAAATTCTAATATAGAAATTTTTTATTTAATACATACACTATTTATCGAAATTATTTTTTTTTACAAGCGTGAAATGATTTGAATTTTTTTTTCGTCAATCTAATAATTTTTACTTGTACTTCGAATTGGGAAAATCAAGCGAAAATTTTTAATTTTATTTTTATTTCTAAGACCAAAGGCGTATTTTGTAAATCTTACGATTTATTTAAAATATAAAAAAAACTAAATGAGTTTTTGTTTTCCTTGTCTCTCTCTCTCTCTTTCTGTCTTTGAATTTTAGGAGAGTAACTAAACATAAGATGATTAAAAGGATGTTAAACGGAATAAACAATAAAGAGTAAATGGAAATATTACATCGACTATATTTAGCATGTAAACCAAATTTATACATATACTTATGTATGTATATAATGTTTAGTTTTAAATCTATGTATATTTGTATATGTGTATTTATTAAAACTCAATAATAAGTTAAAAAAGAGCACAGCGGTAAGATAAATGAACAAATGAGGCATTTTTGTGTGTATGTTTGTGTGTCTTAGGGAGAGAGATTCACTCCGTTTCTGCCACCATCTTCAAACAATTTAACTTTCACATAATCGGATCAGGTCCTTGCCCTTCTAAATCCGAAACTTGGCTTTGATAATGCAAAGCATGTTGGTAAGCTTTCTTAACAGCTTTACGCTCTGTGGGCTTGCGAGATTCAACAAGTTTTTGTTGATCCACTTTTTTGTCAATGCCAAGAATGTCAAGTTTTGTGGCGGGTAGCCACTGCCAAGTTCGTTTGGCATCGAAAAATAAAACTAAAAATACCACCATGTCGTGCGGATAGTTTTTGCGCAAAGCTAAAACATCGGTGGGTGGTGCGGGTAATGGCACGCCATTATAAACAAACCCCTTAGGGGTTTTAGGATCTAATATCAAAGCTGGATACCAAGGATAACCGCGACACTTTGCCCAGACCAGCTGCAACGGCTCAAGCGGAGGTTTCAGCAAATGTTGTGTCGTACTGTTTGAATTTGGAATCTCATGGCTGCTATTACCCATTTTCGTTTTAGCATTGTTATTAGACGAATGGTCTGATGCTGACACTACCGCTGATGACGAGTTATGGCTCTTCCGTGTTTTTATATTATTTACATTATTTGGTATAGGCGTAGCGTTTCGTTGTTTATTGGACGAACGTGTTGTCGTCTTAGCAGTGGCAGAATTAACACTTTCTGCTAGAGGTGTTGGCGATAAAACGACATTGCATTGGCCTGGTGCCAAACTTTTCTTTTGTCTCGAACGTATTGTATTCCTTATTCTTTTATCTAACGGTGTTGGTGTTCGTCGTGTAATACTTCGCGTTTGAGTATCAGAATCGGCATCAAGATTACCTACATCGCTGTCACCACTACAACTCATGGCTCGGCCATTGTTACCTTGATCATCCGCTCCTATTGTGGTACTATCATTCATTTCTATATCTGGCCTATCTCGAGTGTTATTATCTTCCACCTCTGCTTCACTTTTTTCATCATCATCATCTTCGTCTTCCTCGTCATCATCGTCGTCATCACTTGAGTCATAATCGGAACCACTACCGCTTACACTGAAACCAGAGCAACTACTACACGGACTTCCGGATATATCGCTCATGTCATCGTCATCGCTCTCGCTGACGTCACGCTCATTATTGGTGCGATAAACTCGGAATTTATCGGGCATACGCTGGTAACTACTTAAACTAGTTGCAGGTGTTAGAGGCGTTATTGTTGATGGTGGTGATATTGGCAGCAATGAAGGAGATTGTTGTGCGGCCGCTAAACTTGTCGATGCTGCTGTCACCATCGATCCCATTAGGCCAACAACACTAGGTGTAACACCAGTTCGATTAGGTGACTTTTTCGGTGACATTGATGAACTGTTTCGCATTTCTGTTAATCTTTTATGTCGAGCACTACGTTTCGGTGACTTTCCCGACAGGGTTGCAGATACCTGATTAATACTGGCAGAAAGCGGCGTCAGTTGATTAAGGCCACCACAAAGTTTATTGCTTAACGATAAGGCTGAGGAGACAAGAGAAACTGTTGCCACTGCAGAAGTAGCAGTATTATTAGAGGATGTTATGAGAGAATCCATTGTCGAAACTGGTGTTGATATGGCAGAGTTATGAATTTCTTCCTTTACGGGTGTTGTTGTTGTGGTGGTGGCTGTCTCTGTGGGTCGTTTAAGTGCGGCCTGCGCTTTACGTGTAAATAACACCGCTGTTCTGTAATATCATTTGCGTTAAAAAAAATTTATATACTTCTTGCTTTTTAAAATCAATGAATATGATATGATTCAAGATATTTAAAAATAATAAATAATTTTAACTTCAGTTAGTTGAAAAAAGTTACAGAAGATATTAGACTTTGGCTAAAAATCAAATTATATATGTAAGTATATTTTTTGCTATTTTCTTGTGAATTTAATAAAAAGGATATTTACTTTCACCGAACGTCGGCTTCGACATCTCTTCTAATATATTTGTTCCTTAAAGGAAGGCAAAGGAGAGACATATCTTTTTGAAATTTTGAATCTGTCTTACTGAGGACTAGAAAAATAATATATATATATATTTTTTTTTTTGGTGTAAAGTGAGGATTTAGGGTACAATGGAATTATTAACTATTCGCTCAACTATAATAGTAAATCTCTTAAAATGGCAAGTGGAACATCCAGCAAAATCTTGAAGGTATCGGGAGACTGGTACCTCCCATATGTCGGCTGCATAAAAGTGCTTTACAAATTTTTATTTCAAAATTGTTGACTATTTTTACTTAATTTTGGGAATAGATTCCGATTTTAGGATTTCCGCCTTGTTAGGAATTTTTTTTTGCGAATTTTCGCGGAATTTGCCAAATTACTTGCATTATTCCTTTAAGTTTTATCGATTCTGAATCAAAATTATGTTCCTTTTTTAATTTTTCGTGAAATTTCGATTTTTTTTTTTGCGATATGTGTTATTTTTCCAACTTTTTTGGCTTTTTTACATTTTTAGAAACTCTTAGTCAATATTGTGCAATATTATCCTTAAAACTTTAGCTAGTTCTCATATTCTTCGCGATTATTTCCGTAAGGAATATGTTTTACCGAGTTACAATATACGTTAGAACGTTTTTCAATGCCGAGTTTTTAGCAAGTTTTTGTAATTTTCGCGAATGTTGTGATTTATCATCAATGTGATTTGAAACCACAAGAAAATTGTGCTGTGCACATAATTTTGTGATTTAAAAACGATCAGCTAAGACTCTAAACTTTTCAAATCATTTAGTTATTTTTGCGATTCGTATATTGCAAAAGTTATAAAATAGTTCCCAAATAAATTAATCAATGTATTATTTATTAGTTTTCTTGAACAAATAATTGTTTTATTAAAAAAAATGACATAAAAACTAAGAAAAATCTTGAGACACATTTTCTACTGTTAAAAAATGTATTTGTTTGGCGATTTTACGTTTGTTCTTTATTGTCGGCTAACTTAATTGTTTTAATTTTTATTTTTTAACATTTTTATTTATTTTTTGCGGGTTAGCCATATCTAAATGCATTTCGTTGGTTGCTATACCAACTCATCAGTAGATGTTTAACATTTATGTATGAAAAGTTCGTATTCTATTTCATTTATGATGTTTTCTTTTCTACAAAAATGTGGTACATCTCCATGCAGAAAGTGTACTTTGGTGTTCGTTTCATGAAACTGTTTTGCTCTCTAAAAGGGTGTTGTGCTTGATTCTAAAAATGTCGCCCTCGCTAATGGTGGAAGGCATTGCACTTTATGCCCCGTAAAAATCGACAGTGTTGATAGTGCCCTGTAAAACTTAGGTGTCAGGTGTTAAAAACAGGGCGTACCACTTTTTCATAAGTTGTGTTTTATTCTAGTGAAATAACAAGCTGCATTATTAATTTGAATTTTCATTAATTCAATAAAACTGAACTTGAGCCTGATAATATTAATTTTTACATGTACATTAATATAAGTTCAAATAATAATTACTTTTATTCGTAATAATCAGCCATGTGCTGAAAAACGCGCGATTTTCAAATCACTTGTGAGTTCAAAATCTCAAATTACATTTTTATATGTGCTGAGGCTCGCGCGTTTTGTTTATTTTTCGAAGCTATATTTGAAGAGAGAACGTATTAGAAAACGTTCTCTCAGAGTAATATTTGTTTTTTCGAACAGAAACAAAAGCAGCTGTTCACTTCAAAATCGCCAATTCAAAAGTAACACAGTAGTCAAATAAGCGAAGTATATTTTTTAATCTAGTATTTTTTATTGAAGTTGATCAAAATTTCATATTTTGTTAACGGAAATTAAACAAAATCACTTTAAATTTTATTTTAACGTTTTTATATATGCTGCTTGAAACTCTATTTTTGTAATATACACAAGTTCACTTAGAAGTCACTTTGGTCATTGCTTGCGATTTAAAATAACAAAATTTTTTGTGATTGCGATTTCCAGCACACCAATTTAGTGACTTAAAATCGTGATCACATTTTTTTGCGAAATGCGATTTTCAGCACATGGGTGAATATAAATATACACATAAAAAAAAATTTTAAATATAACAAATAAACAAACATCAAAATTTGACACCCGAAATTAAAAACAAGTGGTTACAACAATTGTCAGCTGTGCTTGTAAAAATTAAAAATTAAAAAATTATTAATATTGAAAAATCTATGCAACTAAAGCATGGAATGTTTTAAAATTCGTAGTAGGAATAATAGATAAGATAATACTATACATATATATTAAAAAATTTCTGTACTAAATAATAATGTAATAACCATGTGGGATAACAAAAACTAAGTAGTATTTTGTTGTATATATATCTTGGCCAAACCAAATAAGAATGTAAATAAAAAAACAAATTTTAAATTGAAATATGTATATATTTTTAAACAACCCATGGTAGAATAAATAAGGTAGTCTTGTCCCTAAAACAGATACAACGTCACAAAAACAACAGGCATTTTGTTAGTGTAAAATGTTTTCTGTGTGTCAAAATCAGAGAAATAAGCCGATTGCTTCGAAGCCGGATATCATCGCCGCTTTTGTGAATTCGAGCCGCTGCCAAACACATTGGTTTTTTACTGTTTTTACAGGTATTTCGGCTGTTAAAAATGTATTTTTAGGTTAAAGTTTCTTAATGTGATATTAGACTTTTCTTTACAGCATTTTTTTTTTTATTTAATATATAAAAATTCTAAATAAAATTTTATTCATCACCGGCAGGCTGAAATAAATTTTTTTGCTTAGACGCCGCTATATATTTTTAATCAGCTTGTTGCTCTGATACATTTAATTTGACATTTGTAAAACAAAAATATTCTTCTACAGCAGTCAGGACGACTTTACCTTTTTTATTATACCATGAAACAACCTATGTACGAAATTTTTGACATTTATTCGAGCATATACTCAAGAATTTATGTTTTAAAAAATTATTGTTATGGGTTAGCAAATCTACATACATTTCGTTGGTTGCTAAATAACAACTCATCAGTATAGTATATATTGAAAACTCTACAGCCGTTTTACATTTTTAAAGATACTGTTAATATAGAATTATATTATCTACCTAAATAAATATGTAAAAAATATAAACCATTAATATTAAATGGAAACATTTGTTATTGAATTTATGATCTTACCAGGAAATCTATTGACAAGAGAAAAATATTACTCACCTTCTATTAACGCCGACAGGTGAAGCGCTGCTATTTAGACTTTTAACCGGACTACAAGGTGGTGTTTGAGTTGTATTTTTTCTATCCCCTTTTGATTCTTCACCCATTGTATCGTCACCATCTTCATCGTAGTCACTAGCATTAGCCTGATTTTGAAGACTGTCATCATCATCGCTCAGATTATGATGATTCTGACGCGTAAGATTTTGTTGACGTGATCGTGGGGCATTTCGAATGGTTTTCCTACTCCGTTTCGGTGTTGAGTGTAGTAATTTGTCTTCTTTTTGCAAAAGGTTGATGGCATGAGATTTAACCGGTGGAGTAGGTATATCAACATCCATGTCTTCAACGTTGTGATTTTCTTCCATTTCTTCATCTTCTTCGGTTTGTGAGTTGGCACTCAAATTGGCATTGTGACGCTAAATAATAAACAAATTTAATAGAGCATTTATATTTTATTATTTCTACATCTTACAGCTTGAAGCCTTGCTTTTTGTATCGCTTTGCGCATGCGCGATATTTCTAAACGTATTTGTTTAATCTTTTTTGTTCTATACGTTGGATTTTTTAAAACCTGAGATTTGTCTGCCAGTATAAGAAGTTTTTGTACAATAGCCTCACATGGTGTTTCAGCCAAAAGTTTATGTAATTCATCTTCAATTTCTTTTTCAACATGATCAGTCGAATCGGATTGGCTCGTATCTAGAAGGCCTTCTCGAGCTAGAGCCTCCCGAGCCTGTTGAAACAATGGGGTGCCTTGATCACGCATACGTATCCCAGCACGATAGAATACCGTATCCTTGTTGTTATATGCCAAACAGTTTTGTATCATAAGATCAAAATCGGTTTGCATTTGATCTAGATGGGTGTAGATTTTAAGTTTTTCTCTCATTGTGCCTAAATCCATGGGATGACTAACGATGTCAAGGTAATCGGGAACTTCATTAGTATTTACAGGTTCCCGGAATATTTCGGAAGTATCACGAGCTTCTAGTGCATCTAAAAGTTTAGTTAGAACTGCTTCTAGTGGATTTACCTGCAGCATAACAACTTGCTCACAAATTTTTACGTATGCGGCCTTAAGTTTTTCTCTTTTTCTAACCAACTCACAGAGTAGACGCGCCCTTTCTAAATCTTGTCGCAAGCATTGCCAATATTTTAATTGCCGATATAGTTCTGACGTGTCGGGGCTTCCCTCGATTCCATTGCGCTGTATAACACCATGATGATTACCTTGTGATTGTAGCCGCCGTAAAAGGGGCACTCCATTGCGATATTTACGTTTCATTGTCCAGTAGGCTACCAGTCTGTCAAGAAAATCTTTTTTCTTTTGCATGTGAACCATACTTGCGATTTCCTGTATACGTTCGGCCGGTATCGTAGGTATAAGCACAACGGGAGCCGATGAACGTTTTTTCGCCAGCGCTTTCCGGGCCTCTTTCATTTTATGGCGAGCATCTTCAAAATCTTTTAGATTTAGTTTAGATTTTGCATGATCGGGAGTATGTGCATGGCAAAACGCATACTTTTGAACATGTGCAGAAGAATCATTATGTGCCATGTTTTCATTTACATCCATCGTCATGTAAAGGCCAGCCTGCTGAGCACAGGTTACATGAAATGCGGCATAACAACTATTACGATGGCATTGAATACATGCCCCTAAACCTTTTTCCTTGCAAACATAGCATGTTAAGCGCCAACGAGCTGGTGGTATTGTTTCAATGGAATCTGCAAATACAGAGAGTGTACATATTTATTATTAAAAAAATTTGAAACATTGTCGGATTGAACATAGAAAAAGGACTATCGAAATTCATATGAAGTGACCTAAATGTTATAATGGTTACACACAACAATATTACGATGACAACAGAATTATGTATTTGAAATATTAAAAACATCTTGTTAGAAAAAACAAATGTATGTATATATGATTCATTCGAGGCAAAAGCATTAGCTCAAAAAACTTATTTAATTTATTTATAAATAATTAACACTTTCGTTGTAAATAATATGATTTAAAATCTAGGAAGAGATTTATCACAAACTTATTGCAGTTATTTCTGATACTCCCATTTCATCCAAATCTATTAAATCTAGTTAACAGCACATTACTTTCTATTTTTTTTTTTTTTTTTTTTTTTGGAATTCACACGATTTCAATTCACTTGTTTTCATTATGTTCCGTGATCTCATTTCGTAATTTATTTGTTTAAAGAAAATCTATCAATGTTATAATCCTTGCGAACATTATATCAATATTTATAAATTGAATTATGTATATGAAAATGTTCATCAAGAACAAAATATTACCAATTGGTTCCAAAAACACCGTATTTGCAAATCGAACTTCAGGTATCCACAGAGCACAGACAACATGGGCCCATTGACCCCGATCAGTTTGTTTGAATGCGCCGCCCGTGTTTGGACACAGCACACAATTTACCGGTGTACTAGGAGACTGTAAGCACCGCCTACATAGCCATTGTCCCTCTGGAATGTAGGGAACACCATAACAATCTTGATGCACGGCTAAATTACACATATCGCAAAATAAAATCACATTCGTATTTTGACATTCACCGTCCATACAAATACAACAAACTGCATCGTCGTCAACCTCATTACCCGTGGCTGTGCCATTAGCTGCCGCTTGAAAATAAGATTCCTTTTCTAAGCGATCCATTAACAATTCCATTGTATCGATATTCACAGCATTATGGCCGGTTTTTTCGCGTTCTTCATTCATCCACTCTAACCAAGCGGAATCTTCCTCATCAACATCATATTCGATTTCGCCGTCCAGCTCTTCAGACGATTTTTCTATAAAGCGATAATAGGCCAAAGGCCTTGTCGGTGCATCTGGAACACTATACTCAGGAATTTCTTGAAATCTGGCCTCAGGCACTTTTACTTTTGCCCATGGCGCATTCTTCTCCAGCGGTGGAGCATCAGCATTTATAATGCAGCCTCTTTCCACTAATTCAACATATTCATCCTCGTCGATGAACGGCAAGGGATCATTTACGCCTAAACGTACACTTTTTCCTTCAACGTTAAAAGTAACTGTTTGCTCTTCATCATTGTATGACACTAAGGATTCGGGATTTGTTATTACCCGGCTGTTGCCACTACCTTTGCCACCATTCTGTTCATCATCGCCACACGCACCTGTTCCTCCGGAACCTGTTCCACCTTTTGGGGTTGAATGTATACCACCACGCGGACGCGCTTTCTTTCGATTTGGCGTCATAACCGGTGTTAGAGGCTGCGGGTTATCGTGATCATAGTTAAGTAAATGATATTGTAAACCTATTACAGACTTATAACTACGATCACACTTGGGCACTGGACACGCGTAAGGCGGTTGTGATTGTTTTACTTTCACACTTTTACAATATTCCAACGCATCGAAATCAAGTCCCATTGTATGTGTGTTTTTCTTTTTCGTAAAACTGCTGCTTTTGATGATTGCTTGCTGGTTCGGTTGCAGTTTTCTTGTCAAATGTGTGTTTATAATCAATTGTCGTTGGTTTTATCTGCTGCAAGTGCTGCTTTTCACCTTAATTGTTACATTTGCAGTTTTTTTATATAGTTTGAATTCATCAATTAAAAAATAAGAAATTTTGGAGTAGAATTTTTATTAATTCCTTTAATTTACGTTTTTCTTCTTGTTTCTTGATTTCCACGCAAATTCGCTGTCATATTAATGGCGCTAAAGTCATTAGTGCGGTGCTATTTGAGTAATCGGTATGTAGGGGTAAATTTATTCAAATCATTTTCGCACAGAGTTGTAGATCGACATGACCGCACCAATTTTACAAGTACTGACTTCATCCTGAATTTTATGTACCTTTAAAGTCCGTACTTCACTATAATACACAATTGTACGATTCATTCACAGGAAAATCTACGCCCGTGATTAAATCACCGTGAACAAAACAAATTTTTTTTGTCACTCAGTAAACTTTTTCTGTCACGTAATAAGTTTTTTACCACAGTTGAAAAAACGTACTTGACTTAGCAAACTTTTTTCAGGGATGGAAAAAAAGTACTACAGTGCATCTAGCGGTTTTTAACAGTTACTAGCGACTAAAAAAGACAATGCGCATAAAAATTTTTGAAAATTTACTACATGGTCCACTATGCCAAACGAATTTTTCTTTCGTAAAAATTACATTTAAAATATAAACAAAATTTTAAAATTTTTTTTGATTTTATATATAATTTGTACGAAAGAAAAATTTGTTCGATATCGTGGGGCAGGCAGTTAATTATTTAACTATATATATCTAAACTAAATAATGCTAAAAACAAAAAACGCCAATCGGTAGAACGTAAAAAACAATAAAAACTGTTAGCTGTCATTGTCAAAAACATTTGCATTCAAAAGTTAAACCCTACAAACTCTTCATATATTGCGAGAAAGAGGGAAAAGTGTTACGTCTGTAAAAGGAGAAATTTTTCGAAGAGTTGAAACTAATAACGCCAATCGATAACTTTTAGATGCAAGTATTTCAGAATGTAACAACACTACGCTAAATTTTCGCTCAACGAAGATTTTTCGTTTTACAGACGTTAAACTCATAAGTGTGAACATAGTATAAACCAGTTAAAAATATATTTAAAATCGGTACATAAATTGAGGATCTATGCGGTTAAAATCCTATAAAAAAAACCACCTGAGTTTGAAGACGCTTAAAAACAGCGGATTGGTCACACTTTTTGAAAATACAGCTCTGAAAACAAAATCCACATTCTACATGCAATAAAATGGCGATGGCGGTTAAAAATTTTAAATTCACTCATGTGGAATACGTTTAAGCCTTTGCAGCACAGGGAATTTTGTGCTTTGCAGTCGATTACCATTAACGAGACGCTGTTTTTATCTGTAATATTTTCTTTTTTATATAAACAATTTCGTTAATAAAAATTTTGTTATTAGTAGTTGGTTTAGTGGCTGATTTTATTAGCAATCACTTAAGATGGAGGATCTCAACAAACTATTGGAAATGACTGTAGATTTTCCAAAGAAGTTGGAGGAATTATCAGAGGTAGAAAATATACTTTCAGAGTGTGTATACAGAATTACATGCATACGTATGTATGTATATATTTTCTTTGTATGAAATAGGAATTACTGTTGCAACTGCGTGTGATATTGAGGGGACAAGCAGCCATAACAGCTAACAAAGAAAAGGCGAAGGATATACCAGCAGTATCTACTCCACAGCAGTCAAAGAAACGAATCAAACGTCTGAGTGCACTGAATGAAGATAAAGAAGGCGAAGGTAAATACATACATACATATGTATATAGTATTTAAAGATTATTTGTTATCAAAGAAATTTTAATTTATAAAACAAAAATTATAAAAAATTGCAGACAAATTAGAAAAACTTGCTACTGGCGATAAAAATTGTAATGATAATTCACCTCAAAACACTAGACGCTCAAATGCCGATTTATTAGCGGCAGCTGAAACTATTGCAGATGACGATAATGCAATAGAAATTGAAGCTCCTTTATCAGCGCCAAGTACCACACACTCTAGTGTTCTTGCTACCACAAGTGAAGAAGATTTAGAATATGTAACGCAAGAAGCTGTAAGAAAATCAGAAGAAACAAATTTGATGCCACCACCCCCGACCCCAGCAGCTGCCCCGGTTGAAGAGACAAACAAGCGGCCACAAAGAGCTGCAAAATTAAAGTCTGAAAAGAATCTTAAAGAACCAACATTGAAAGGAAAAATACGGCGACCGACTGATGAAGAAATCAGAATCAAATTGGAGAGCGAACAACGTCCATCACAGATGCATGAGCGTAAACTTGCAGCAGTAAATGAATCGGAAGAAGAAACAGTCAAAAACAAGTCGTTATCAAGTCAAAAGTCCGATGAATCAGTTGTCTTAGTACCAGGAAAGCAACTTTCTATTATATCGATTGTTTCTGATATTATTGATGATGTCCCAGCAGTTAGTGGCAATAATCAACATTTGAAGGATCAGAGTAAGTTACGATAGTTTATTGACTTTTTTCATTATTATCTTTAAAAACTATTAAATTTTAAAAAATATTCCATTAATTTTTTTGCCGAACTGAATTACATACTTGAGAAAGTAGATTTATTTCTGTAGTCTCCAGGGAATTCCCGGTCAATGTAAATTGATGTAATACAATTTCCGTCATTCGTAGTGCCCATACCTTGTTTTACAACGTCCACATTTATTCCGAGCACCGCTTTGAGTCTGCTTTGAATCTCCGCTTTAGCAACATCCCTCTGTGGCTTAGTGACACTATTTACTCTCCATGCACGGAAAGTTTTATTATAAGCTATGTGCAAGATGCACTCCATAAACTTTATCCGCGCATGTAGGGGAGAAATACCAAATTTGAGAGCATCTTCCGAATTTTTTTTTAACAACAACGCATCTAAATTGTTCATTTCCGTGGGTTTTGAACCACATATGAAACAAACCGCCATTGACGCAGTCCCAGTCATCGTGCTTGCAACTTTGCCATCAATCATTGTCAATGACAAGGAATGAGTGACTTCGATTTTTTTATTATTTATTTCAATGATAGTTTTTCTTAAATTGCATATTTCACTATTCATTCTATGTATTTCTGCATTGATGACAGTTTGAGATTCCTTTGCGAATTCAAATTTTATTGGCCTGCAAAATCTCGTTGAAGACGGCTCATTATTAATCCAACAAATTCTTGACCCAGTACTATATTCTGTCAACTTTAATGGTACAAGAGATGTCAGAAACATATTTTTGTCCGTATAACCTTCGCTAGAAAATGCTTGATTGTATTCGCTGTGCCCAGAAGAACCGTCACAACCCCACTTCGATATTAGCATAAGTTCATTTGGAAAATCTGCCAATTCTGTTTCCGATTTAGTCATAACAATTCTGGTCACTGTGTGATCCAGCAAACTTTGCAAACTAACTTTGCTTAAGTTTTGGTGAACTTCAACATTTGGCGGATAACACTCCTTTTTCGCATCCAAAACATGCTGATAAAGGGGGAAAATATCGCAACCTACCTCCTTGCAAGAACGACGTAGTACCTCATATTGATGCTTGGATAAGGCAGCATCAACAATAAGGCTAAGCGCTTTATGTGTACTAAACATTTTAAATGTTTTCTCACTTTTATCCAATTGTTTGGCAGCTGACAATATTAGTTCAGCCGATGTATCCTCACATAGCTCCTGTACTTTGCTGCGTTTCGATCTTTCCTTACTGTCTTCAAATGATTTCATTGGGCGACCACGTTTGCCTCTGGAAGTCGAACTTTCTTCTTCGGTTTCTGTGACAGCTTCAACCGTATAAATTTTTGATAGCCAATTTGCATTTCCGTCTAGAAACCTTTGCATATGGCGATTTGCATTGTTCCATTTTATTTTAAATTTTGGTATGAAAAATTTAACCAAAAATTGTTTTAAATTTTGAATGTCTTCCATAGATATATTGGTGTTATTCGTCGCAATAACACCAACAAGAACTTCAATATCTTTTTCACAATCAATAAACAAATCAAAAATTTCCTTATAAGATAATTTTAAATTTGCCATTTTTAAAAATTTTTAATAATATAATATATGCACTAGAATAATACACTGCTTAATTACTCTTATTACTTGATGTAATATTATTATTATTTCGATAATACACATTTTAATAACTGTTTTCACAAAACAACAACAACGAACAAAGCGAGAGATAATGCGTAGATGTTTTTCTACATTTCTCTCTAGTGAATTTTGATCGCTTTTTTGTTTGTTTTTTGATAATAAATCAAATTCGCGCAAACTTGCGCAGCTGAATTTTACATGATTGTTGAGCTGGGACTTCAAGCTTTAATTTGGTATTAGCCTCCAGTTGGTGCTCGTTGGAGTTCGTAAAATGCAGTCCACTGAAGTTGATGAATATTTGGTTTTTTAGAGCAAAAGGTTTTTGTATGAAAAATTTTTTTGTTATGAATTTTTTTTAACTATTTGTTTACAGTTGTCATTAATGATAACTGTTATTATCAAATATGTAAAAAAAAATTTTATATTTCAATTACATTTTATTTATCAAGATTTTAAAAGTAAAGTTAATTATCATGCAAGTTTCATCCTCGCAACATAACTTAAGTTTGAGCGTGTCTTACCGGAAAAATAATGCATATTTTGACCTAATATTTTGGAAACATGGTTGTTGGGTACCTATAAACAACATATTAAAAAATCATTAAAATCGGAAGACACCTTAAAGTTAATTTAAATTTTAAACTTACAAATCGTTACTTTACTGTAATTTAAAAAGGCCCTAACTCATTTATTTTCAAATCTCGTATTTATCATATTTTGATAGGTAAACCTTTAAAATAAGCTAAATAAAATACTAATTGAAAAAAGTGATTTAAGTAGTAGTAGTAGTAGTATTTATTTAGTAGTATTTAAAATACTTTTTTAGTAACAATTACAATATAACAATTTTTACATCGGTAAATTATTTTATAATTTTTTTGATGAAAGAACAATAAATAAAAAGCACTAATTTATATTATATCTTATAAAATTTACAATTTTTCTTCTAAAGACATAGATATTTATTTCGTTCTTAATATTATTAGGAAGCATATTGTAAAGGTTTAGTCCTTTAAAGAAAAGAGACCGTTGCATTGCAGCTGTTGTTATTCGTGGAAGCCTGAAGTTATTAGCATTTCTTAGGTGGTAGGGTTGTACTTCTCCAACATAGTATAGTTGATCTATTAAGTATTCTGGAGCGTTTCCGATTTTCATATTTTGAATAAAATAAAGAGTATTCATTTCGATTCTTTGTTTTATGTTTAGCCATTTCAAAGTGTTCAGCATAAAACCTATTGGTGTATAAATGTTACATCTTAATATTGATCGCATAGCTTTGTTTTGTAGTTTCTGGAGACTTTCGATTTGTGTTACCGTGCAGCAGGTATATAGGATTGTTGAGCCAAATTCAAAATGTGGTTTTATTATTACGTTATATATATTAATAGCAGTTATTGTGGAAATCTTGTTACGTATTCTTCTAAAGAAACCTATTTTTTTACCAATTTTTTTACATATGTATTCTACATGTTCATTGAATTTTAATTTTTTGTCTAATATAAAACCAAGATATTTAATTTTATCTACTTTTTCTATTCTTTGGCCGTTAATTTCGATAGCTAATTCACTGTTCATATTAATTTGCATTAGTTTTGTTTTAGTTTCGTTTAATTTTAATTTATTCATCTTTAGCCATTTATTCACACTATTTATATCATTTATCATGTTGTAATGGCACTGTTCATCTGTGTGTCCTTCTGTATAAATCAGTGTATCATCCGCATATAAAATTATTTCACATTTTTGTAACACATTTGGCATTTCATTTATATATATAATAAAAAGTAGTGGTCCTAAAATAGAGCCTTGTGGAACACCATATTCATTGTTTATACATTTAGATTTAACATTAGTTCTTGTTATATTAAGGCAACGATATGTAAATACCAGTAATGTTTAAAAACAATTTTGAAAGACGGTTCATGAATGGAAGAGTTATGCGATAATCAAGATTTCGGGGCGGAAGCTTGTCCTTCCGATTTCGAAATAAAACATTTGTGGGACCAACCTGCAAATAAAGCCTCTTAAACTAAAAACGAGTTATGAAAATCGGTTCATATATGAAGGATGTGTGCGATATTTAATATTTCTCATTTCTGAATTGATTTTCAAAAAAATTTTTTTTTTTTTGCAACGGTTTGCTAGCAGTTGCTTCCCATGTTTTGATAACCGAAGGTGCAATTTGTCCCCCGATGTAATATTGATAATAGCATAGCTCCTCCATTTATTGATCGAATTTCCGAATTCTATATGTGTTTAATAGGGTTTGGTTGCAGTTTGCATATATTTTTTTTTTTATTAGAGGGATAAGTTGTCCCTCCAAATAATTAATTTACCGACCGATTTAAAAAAGCTTTTATGGTTTGGTTTGGGTAACATGTTTTATTTTCCTAATCAGAGGCTTAAGTGGTCCTCCACCCAAAATATTGATTATCGCATATCTCCTTCAAAATTATTTTTTTGTTTAATCAGATTTTCTAGCAGATGGCTAGTTGCCCTTTGATATAATGATTTTCGCGTTACTCTTACATTTTAAAATACAGTTTCCATTTGAAGGGGATTCGTGTTCTATTCGAAAAATTTCAATTGAAATTAGTTTCGCTAGATAAAAAAATTTCTAAATAAATAACAGTTGGGAATGAATGTATCATATATTGTAGTGCTCTTAAAAGTAACTTTGGGGCAATCTTATACTTTACAAATTTATTTCACTAAAATTGCAGAGAAGAGCACCGATTCGACTGATAATAGTGGAATTCGAGAAGTTCGTATAAAAGTTAAACGTGAAAAAGTTAGTTTGGACAATCAAGAAACCTTGGCAGATATCCTTCCAAATAAAGATGTGTTTAAGGCACCAATGCCGTTGCCACAGCCAAAAACTCTGGCTAGAAATGAAAGTGCCACTTTGGAAGAAACATCCTTGGCGTCGAACAGTATTTCATCATCAAGTGTTAATACCAATAGTACGACAACAGCTAGGAAAACGCGTAAGAAAAAGAATGAACATAAACCCATTAAAGTAGAACGTTTTAGTGATCTGGATACAATACCGGCACCAATATCTTCGCGCACACGTCATTGCAGCGCAAGTAAAACTGGTAATATTGAAACTTCTTCAAGTAAAGAGGTCAAACGACAAACGTCAATATATGAGGACGCAGTTGCAAATCCACGAAAGGATATTAATAATGCTACTGTATCGAGTGGTATTGTCAACGAGACCATTAATCATGGACCAGCTGCTAATGCTACTATTACTCTAGGACCTGTTGCCGGCGACGCGACATTTTGTACAAATCCAACACAAACACCAGGCCAAACCACATTCGTTTTGGAGTCAAATCCAAATGCTGCAATCATTGTGAATAAGAAGTTGCCATCTGAAGCATTAGCTGATGCCACCTTTGATGTTGAACCTGTGTCGAAAGTAAGCAAAGATAAAGAATATGATGCTGTTGGCCAACCTTCCTTCGAAACTGCGAAGGACTCATCCATGCCTAATAATGATAGTCTTTTGACTGAAGATGAGCAAGAAAAACCAAAATCAGCAAAATCGAAAACTTTATTATTAACTGAATCAATCAAAACAACAGAACGAACAAAACCATCGACATCAAGTAATCGTACTTATAAAGTGCCAACACGTACAAATGAATTATTCAAGTGAGTATATTCTTATATTTTATTTAAAATCTTCCCTAGTAAGATTTGTATTATTTTAGTCCTTTGATACAAAGCCCGATTAAATTGCGAGTGGAGGCATTTGAAAATGCTGCAGCAGCTGCTACTGAACAATACAAGAGGCCTTTGCGCAGCAAAAAAGAAAATTTAACTTCAGGGGTAAGTCGTAAGAACAAAGCAAAACTAAAATATCTATAAACATACTGCGTATGTAAATGTTCTAAGAAATTAAAAATACATATATGTATATATTTAAAAAAAATAATAATTGTTATGGGTTAGCTAATCTATATGCATTTCGTTGGTAGTTAAATACCAACTCATCAGTAGATCTTTACCATTCATGTTTGCAAAGTTCCACAACTCATTTACTCATACATGAACTCGCAAATAATATATGCGAATTACAAAAAGCATATTAGCTTAACCATAACAAATAATAATTTTTTAAAAATATAAATTATTAAGTATTTGCTTATATTTTATAAATTAAAATGTATTTTTTCTCATTGAAAACACATAATAATAGACTGCTACAACACCTGTAGTTGGCAAATTTGTTGCACCTGCACTTGGACGTTTCCTTACACCAACCCAAACTTCCAATGTAGCCCCCTTCAATAGTGTTATTGCCAAAAAGACAACAACTAGTGCTTCGAAAGCTATACCAATTACAAAAGCTATTAGTGCTTCGAGCTTACAACGCAACAATTCAACGTTATCGAAAACCTTACATCGCGAAAACAGTGCAGATGATTTTCGCAAAGGCCTTCACAATCTCGCCGAGGAACGCAAAAAACAACGAGAACAAAAGCATTTATTGGCCGCCCAACAGCGTGAGGCTAAAGAACGCGAGAGGACCGAACGTGCGGCCAAACTGGCGAAGGAGCGCGAAGAGAAACGCCTATTGAAAAAGCAACAAGAACAAGAACAAAAGAAACGAGAGTTAGATGATATTCAACGCAAATTACGTCAGCAGCAAGAAGAAGAAGCTACCAAAATAAAATTGGCCAAAGAACGTGAAATGCTTTTGCAGGCGAAACAGCAACAACTGGCTAAACAAAAAATGTTGCCACCTCCACCAAAAATAACCTCAAAATATACATTTGAAATGTTGCACGAAGATGATTCAACTGATGATGAAGACAAAGTGTCCTACAAACGCCCACCACCACCGTCATGGAGTCGAAGTAAATATTTACCACTTCTTAAGTATTATTCAAAAGTCATTTACTACTCTCATCCTCCCTTTTTCTCTCCTAATCTTTCTCATGAAGGTCATTTCCGCGGCCCAGTTATGTTAAAACAAGAATACACACCATCGGCATACATTGATAGCTTTTTTTCTGTACAACCTATGACACCGGATCTTAAAATAATATTCCCCAACATAGATGCCCGCCACCTAAAACGAAACTCAAGTGTTTTGTGGTCTACACCTCCTCGCTATTCAGAATTGCCGAAATATTAATTTAAATATTTTTATAAATCATATTTTACATATATTCATACATAATTTACATATTTGCAGTATTTAGCACATAATTTTGCATACTTAGGCACGTATGTCAAACCAACGTTTTATTATTTATTTTACACGTACTTGTGGTTTATATTTGAAATTTAAACTGCAGCAGTAACTCGTGCTCGAGTTGCACCAAGAATATAATTAATAAACTGGAAATTCAATCAAGTCTTTCATTTACATATGTTTTTATGAATGATGTCAGTTTTAATTAATCAATGTTGTTAATATAATTTAATGTACGTATTCAGTTTGCATTATTTAATAATTTATAAATCATATTATTCTTTTAAATAAAAAAAATAAATAAATAATAAAGTCGAACGAAAAGAAAGAATTTCTGTTTCGTTTTAAATGAAATCAAAGGAAAATCGATCATTTATAAAACAGAAAAAAGTTATATCTTCTATTTGCCAAATCCGTTTTGTTTCGTTTGGAAATTGAAATATTCAGGTATGTGATAGACATCGATTCGATTTGAAATGAAATCGAAGACTAAAATCGAATCAAATATTTTTAGGTGTGATGGAAATCGGATCGATTTCATTGTCAATTTTTGTTTCAATACCACACATGTCTAAGAAAAACTGCCTTTTTTCTTTTTTTTTACAAAATAAATTTATATTTGACACTAAATTGTTAATTTTTCGCAGTTTTTTTAACATTTTATATAACGCTCTTGCAGGAATCTATGTATTTGCATAAATATTTTTGTGTGACCTCCGCTGGAAAATTTGTAATTTTTATGTTTTCCAAAGTTTTGACTTTCTTGCATTTGCTCTCAAATCTTTTAAATTTAAGCAAGTTCTTGCAAATTTTCACCATTTTGGCCATTTTCAATGCATTTTTGGCAATTTTTAATTTTGCCAAAGTTTCTGTTTTTTTTAGATTTTTCGAAACTTACGGCCTGTTTCACACTGTCGACAAGTCGATGTCGTTCTCTTATTTATATTAAAAACAAAAACAAATTTAAATATTTTGTTGTATATAAATATTTTGTATCGATGTAAATTCAAAAACGATTTTCATGACATATCTGTGTATATCAGATTCGTTCTGAAAACCGCGTGATTTGTAATCACGAACGATTTAATGCTGTTCTGGAAATCTCGCTATTTTTTCGAAAACACGAGACAACAGCTGACTTTTTATATTCTTTGTTTATTTTGTTATATTTTTATTTATAATAAAAAGTGAAGATAAAGTGCACATGTAAAAATGCCAGGAGCTACTTTATTGACAGTAATTGTTTTAAGAAGGAAACATTTAAAAAATGGTTGTGTTAAAAAACGTCGTTTAAGGGAAAAATTCATTAAACTGACAAACCTATGTGAAAATATAGTAAATCCGGCAGCATAAGAGATATATCGTACATCGTACATCAAAATCCCAGAAATCCGTAAAAGTGGCAACACTGGAAATTTAAAAAAAATTCCAAAGCGGCAACACTGTATAGTCATCATACATAGCCCTAGCTCTGGCACCAATTTTTTTCTACGAATTCTGGCACTATTTACATTTGTAAATATGTTTACTGTCAAGTGTTTTTCGTTTGTGGTTTTGTAAACTCTTTTGTTTTTGTCTTAAAATGTGTGCCACTACAACCAAAACTCTGTTATTAGCAGGCGCGGATACAAGGGAGTGAATGCGATATTCCCCCACCCCCCCTCCACCACACCAATTCTTTTTAATTATTGGCATTTGGGATCTCATCATTCCAACAGCGAAAGGCTAGAAGTGCTTTGGGAAACTAAAGCATTCCCACTGTATCGAGTAACCAAATCTTCAAAGAGATTTTTAAATATTTCAAGATTTATTCGATTTGATCAGCAAATTAAGAGAAATGAAATATCTATAACTGATAAAGCAGCACCAATTTCTGAAATTTTTCAAATTTTTAACAAAGCTTGGTTAAACAATATAAAAACACTGGGAGAAATGTTACCTGTGACAACTTTTTTACAAGCCTTTCGTTAGCTAATGGCCTTACGGAATGGAACTTGTCTATGATTGGAACATTGAAAAAAAATAAACCATATTTGCCCTCCGATTTCAAACCATCTTCGCAACGAGCTAAATATTCAACTATCTTCGTATATAGTGAAAACAAGACATTTTGTTCATATGTTCCCAAAAAGAACAAGGCCGTCAGTTTGTTGTCCACAATGCCGTTCAAGAATTAGGAGAGCAGTTGTGTAAGCCAATAATTTTAAAAAGGGCACAAATCCCGCGAGTCCTATCATACTTTCCAACAAAGAATGCAATCGAATGCATAATGGGTGTTCCTATCGAATCACTAATTAAGGACACAACTGAAGATTTCGTTCCAGATGAAGACGACCGTGGACATTCGATAGTGAAGTGCGCTTGCTACATATACTATACAGAGAACAATAAAAGCTATATATTTAATAAAAATCTTATCCCTGAGGAAGCTGGAAAATACCAGCGAAACGTTGGATAAAATTTAGAAATAATAGTTTTTTATTTTTATTAATATTAAAAGAGACCTTGAAAGCCCGCATTAGATTAATCCAATATACTAGAATATCAATAATTACTTGTGAACGCATTTGCAATTATGTATGTATGTATGTAGTTTTGCCTACAGAAACACATTGTAATAAATATTTTCTTTAACATTCGGCGCTTGCAATGCATTATTTTCAAATAATTTGTGTTAAAGAAAAATAATTATTGTTTTCCACTTTTAATAATAAATGCCTTCCTTATAAGTTGTTATGGATGAAAAAAAACGAATAAAAAATAAGAGTAAATACGAATGTCTTTAGGGTGCCACTTATTTATACTACAACCAATTACATTGTGATAAAACTTGCCACGAATCTTAAATTTCCCATTCGTATTGAAAATTGATATTTTTCCACAGACTTTTTAGCTGCCATTGGATTTTCTCTATCTATCAAACAAAGCGTAGCATTAACAACAAAACAATTGATCTAAAGTCATTCGATCAAATCAAGTACTATCAATACATATTGACACACTGAAAATATACATTTGGCAGAAGCAAAAATCACAACTAATGAACATGCATACTTTCTTACATAAAATGCTAGTTAGTAAATATTTTGTACAGGGTGTCCAGGCGAGGTAGGGGGATTTTGTAATTTAATAAAAAATATTAGTTTTAAATAAATGATTTTTCTTTAAATTTATGATAAAACTATACAAAATGGAAAATCATTTCTTAAAACTTATGTTGTCGACCATCACGCTGCAAACACTCTTACAATCTTGAACGAAAATTTCTCATTACGCTTGAACAAGTTGCTCTTGAGATTGCTGCCATTTCTGGGGTGATGTTATGTTTCAGTTGTGCCAAATTAGTTGGTTTATTGTCGTACACCTTGCCCTTGAGGTAGCCCCACAAAAACTAATCAAGAGGGCTCAAATGAGGACTTCTTGGTGGCCAGTTAATGTTACCTTAATGAGAAATCACCTTATTCGGGAATAATTCATGTACGGCCTGAAGTGATGATGGTCAGATGTATGGCATGTGGCCCCATCCTGCTGTAACCATGTCCTCAAATTATAGCCATCAAATTCTTGTAGCTGGGACGCTAAAAAATACTGATTTCTTAATTTTCAATTGTTTTCACTTGGAGCATTACGAGAGTGATATTCTGGACGATATAACCTCTGAGCAGTAAAGATAGAGTCACCGTTTCGGTAATAAGCGCGCACGCAAAATGCGCGATGCGGTCCCGCGTTCGTCTCCATTGCTACTGAATCTCCAAGCGCTAACGCACATAATCGTCCGCAACCCGCACCTCCACGCCGCATCTATGCAATGTAACTACAGAAATAAGCCCCCTACCTCACCTGGACACCCTGTATATTGCTATTTAAAGATACAGCTAATACAAAAGATCTTTTTGCTGATATGATTAACTACATGAAGAAAAAAATTATTACAAAAATCTCTCAAAAAATGTACAGTAAAACTCTTTTAATGCAAACAAATTTTTATGAACCCATGAGTGAAATATAATAAATGCTTAATAGACCACAGTGCTAATATGCAAATGTGGAAAATAGAGGTTTTGTTATACTCTTCACCAGGTTTGTCATTCCATGAATAATTTCCACAATATTGATATGATACCCATAAAATATTTATATTCTGGATGGGGAATTTGAATGAGCCATGTCCACCTGTTTGTATATAAATCCGTAAGCACCAGAAAAGTTTCCCTTTTATCGTCACGCTTATATTATAGTTCACCTTATTTACTGGATCTACGGAGTTCGTAATAAACAAGTTTTACTGTTTTTACGAATATGCAAGTATGTTATCAAGTGTATAGAAAAAAAAACTTTCAATCAATATCCAATTTCTATTCAATCATAACTAAGTTGTAAAAAGTATCTGAAATAAATCAATAAAAGGTACAAAATATTTTTTTTTTATAATTTTCTTCTCTTTTATTATTTCTGCAGCATAAAGATAGTAATGCAAAAAATCGTGTGCATGAATGTCTTTGTGGGGACATAAAAATATACATACTTATCTATCCTATAGTTTAATATATTTTGTTTTGCGGTTTTATTAGGATTTATCTTTTCTGTCATTAGACTTTTAAAATATTTCTTTATTCCTTTCTTTGTCACAACAAGAAGTTATAAGACCATAATACTTTTGAAACTCTTGAACTGAAATAATAATTCTGGCTAAAAAAATCGACTTGAATACAAAAATCATTTCGACGCAACTATGCGTAAATTCAAAATCCTTTATAGTTCCTTTATATATCCTATAGTTTATATTTTACTATCACGAAAATTTAAAGTACCTTCTTAAATTTTCTAAGTCCGTACATAAATGATGAAATTAAGCGATAATCAATATTTCGAGCCCCTTTCGAAATAGAAACTTTTGAGACCAAACCGCAAGCAAATCCGTTAAAACACAAAAAAATCGGTCCATAAATAAAGAAGTTACTAGAAAATCACTAATTTTCCAAACTAAAGGGTGTTTTTTATAGAGTGTCACAACTTTGAGCACCCATTTAACAGCTGATAGTTTCTTTTTGTTTAGTTTGCTTTGAAATTTTATTATGAATCCGCTTACACCAGTCCAAATTGTTGAAATTTTTAATCAAAATAATTCTGTTCTATTCATCAAACTCAACGTGCAGTGGGCGCTACAATTGATTTACTCAAAGAAACATTTGATGACTGAATAATTTCACGTAATGGCCCAATTAATTGGCCACCAAGATCGTGTGATTTAACCCCATTAGATTATTTTCTTTGGGCTTGTGTTAAGTCACTTGTGTACGTTGATAAACCACAAACAATTAAACACCTGGAAATCAACATTCGAAGAGTTATCGGCGAAATACGGCCTCAAATGTTACGAAAAGTTGTTGAAAATTGGTGTTCCAGATTGCGCCTTCTACGCGCCATCCAATAAAGCCCCTTTCATTGATATTAAAAATAAATTTCCTTCTTTTATTATGATTTAAACTTCTGTCACTCTATAAAAAACACCCTTTATAAGCAACCTCTCTCTAGCAAGCAAATACATGATTTAAAAATGGCATTATATGCTTTTTATGTTTGGACCTTGCCCCTTCGATTTTTAAAAGCGATTTTGGGGATAAAACTGCAAGATCAAACAAAAAATGCATTTAGAGAATTGGTCCATAGGGAGGGTGGATCCACTTAAAAAAAAATATATTCGACCAACTGCAAGCAAACTCGGTCAAACAGACAAACAAAATTTATAAAATCGGTCCGTGAATAGAGCAGTTATGCGATAAACAATGTTTTTTTAAGGGAGACAACTTCCCACCCCCAACCCCATTTTCAGCAAAATTTTATGTGACCATAATGCAAGCAAACCTGTTCGAACAATAAAACAATTTAGAAGGAGTTTTTTGACCAGTATTTTGAGCAAAGAAATTGGCCCCGATTTTTACCCAAAAAATTTTATGGGCCAAACATGCAAGAATACCCTTTTAAACAAAATTTTAAAAATCGGTTCAAAAATATTTGAGTTGTAAGTGTACAAACATTAAAAAAGCTTCATTAATAAAATAATTAAATTTCGAAACTATTTCAAACAATATATTTTATTGAAAAACAACAACAGTAGGATATAATCCGCTGGCAACACTGTAGTGTTTAATATATGGTGAAAAATAAAAAAATCCCCAGCTAGCATCCAAAAAGTAGTATGAAGTCTCGTATTCTATTTGTATGAAATGGTGTATAAATGGGATATGTAATCACGTTCAACAGAGCTACCTTACAAGTAGTGAAAGCATTTACACTTGAATACTGACGAGCTTTTAGTGGCTTCTACCGAAAACAACGTTTGTTCTATTCAGCCGTGTAATTGAAATCTAAAGTCTATCAATGTCTATTTTATATTTATCTGATTATTAACATTTACGATCGTTAGCCTGTATAAATATTAACAACTATTAGCCAGAAAATTCTTATTCACTTTTAACACTTTATTGTTAACTTTAAAAATAAACTTCATTCAGTTAAAGTAAAACATTTCTTAGTGTATAATTAAAAGTTTACAAATCAAATAGTGACAATTAATTGATTTTATTCCTTAATGGGTCGAAATATTTATTAAAAATTAAATTTATTTTTATTTATTTGTTGATAGTTATGCATTTTATTGATGCTTCAGGCCAATGGTGTGAACGGACTTGAGTTAAAATAATTCAAAATAACTTTTTCATATTTATTTTGCAACTAAATTTTAAGTACCCTCTAAAAAGATTAAAAATGTTTTATTACTACTTCGTAGAAATTTGAATATTAATTTTTGAGTTAACGAACTTTGTTCGAGTAGAGTAAATAAAGGTCGCACAGTCTCGTTGAGTTTTAATACAACTGTTTATTACGGAAATTAGAAAAGTTAACCACCCATAAACACTTTTAGTCAAATAAAAACATTTTTAAAACTTCAATCAAATATTAGAGCAATCTCCTTCATTTTTTCGAATATACCGTTAAAAATGCTTGTGTTTGATATTTACAAAAAATGTGAGTACAGTCGAATTCGGATAAGAGCACGTTGTTTAATGCGAAAAAAAAAATCGCTTAATTGAAAATAAATATTCATATTTATTGTTTTGCTTCAATTTCAAAGCACTTATATTCGCTTAAAAGAAACCCCGCTTATATTATTATTATAAATAAACGTAATTAATTTTTGAACTGTATTAATGTATAAATGAGAAATTATTATTTTATATCAAAAAAAGGGGAATTTCAGGCTAACCAAAAATTGTTTCAATATGTAAAATTTGAATAAAAAATAAATTATAACAATTCTCGTATTCTAATTCTGTTGAAAAACTTGGTTAAATAGTTTATATTCTTCCCAATTAGTATCCACTTAACATAAGTTATAAAAATGGACAAACGAACGCTGATGAGAGGTGTAGCGGCCTTGAAATCGGTATACTGATACTTTCTACTAGTCTGAATGCACATGCTAACGTTTTTCAAAAATAAAAAAACTCATAGTAATTTGAATTTTCGTTAATTCAATAAAACTGAACTTAAGCCTAAAAATAAAAATTTCTCATGAAAACCCGCTTAATTGAAACATATTTTGCCTAAAAATACTCTAATTTATATAAAACAATTGGCCACGAATTACTTTTTAGCAACGGCTCATTATTTTTTTATTTTTAAATATAGTTGCAATATTATATATCAATTTTTTTAAATGAATCTGAAATGAAAAATAAATCAAAAATGTTTTACTTCTAATGCAATATTTTTGGTTTTTACAGATCAATTTCGAAGTGAAATCGTTTAACCCAAACGTTTTTCAAATTTCCGATCTTCATTTTATCGAAAATCTCACATAAACAGAACAGAGTACTTTTAACTTCAGATTTTCGTTTAACCGAATTCGACTGTAAATAAATATTTTTCCAATATTGATAACATAATCAAGTTTGTGTCTTCAGTCTTTCGTTTTATAGTTCAAAACTTCTGTATTTGACATTTACCAAAAAGTAAGTTTGTGTCTTCAGTCTTTTGTTTAAAACATAGATAAAAATAGATGAAAAAATAAAAAGAAATTTTTTAATCGAAACCATAATTTCTCTGCATTATGAACAAAAATAAAAATATGCAAATTACATCAACAGATGCTACAACATTTATGAACAACTGCGAAAAAGCTCATTTATCATAAATTCAAAGTCATACGAAAAAAAGCTAAAATTTTAAAGCAACAAAGTTAATAAAAAGAGAGCAAATTTGTGTTTGAGTACTTCAAGTAAAAGAATTTCACCACACTTTCTTGCTTTTCAAACACTTTAATTAACCACGTCTTTAAGTGTTCGGTAGAGTATTGGCAGTATAAACTCCCATTTTAACCAACAATATATCAGACCAACAGTTTTCATCGAATCGTGCCAGTGATAACAACGTTTTTCTTCGCACAAGCGGTAAGACAACGCGGCATAAAATTTTCAAAATTACAATAAAAAAAAGCTAAAACAAGTTGCGTGAAATAAACAACCGGCGGTTTTAAGTAACATGTAGAAAGAAAAAAAGAAACTTCAAAAGAAGATAGAAACAAAATTCAAAAGAAATATTAACACCAACAAGTGTATGTAGAAGAATAACTAGTAAATGAGTGTGTGCTTGTTTGAGTGAATAGATACGTGTTCAATTCGTATGTGAGTTCGTAACATAAAACATTAACGTGAAGTTACAAAAAAAAGTGTAATAAAAGTATTTCAATAAGTGTGTGCGTGTGTGTGTTTAAAAGTATTTTTTTTTTCACTATGAAAAGTGAATAATCAACAATTTATTTAACTACGCTCTCTGTCTCCTATCTCTATTAGTATCTGTGACGAAGTTTTACGTTGCATATGTGTATATGTGTGCTATGGAATAAACGCAATATCACAAGATCGCAACGATTGTGCATGAATGGCGTGGATTTATCAACTTCGAAAAGAAATTGTATGTGTATGTGTGCAACTTGAATTAAAAATATTTTAAAAATATTTCAAAATTTATATACAACATGTTATAGTTATTTTTCTCGATACTTACATGCGAGTACTGACTGAAAAGATGTTGTAAAATTTAAATTTAGAAATTTCTGTGGATTGTAGTTTTGAACATTTGCAAAATGTGTTGTTTGTGAGTTAACTAAGGACTGGCAGCAAATGATTTGATTTTAAATGTTGGATACTGATATCAATAATTAAAAATAAATAAAAAAATTAATTGAAAGCGAGACTAACGGCCCGACCAACGATGTCGAAGATTATCGTTCACTGTTCTGAGTTCTACATCCAGAGATACTAACTTGTGTTTCGCTAATAAATAACCTATTTTTTTTTAATTTTTATTTGTCTACTGGCACAAAAGCCAAACATATAAATAAAATGATTGTTTACAATTCAGGTATCGATCGGTAAACATCGTGGGTCTACGGTCGGACCCTCAAATAAATCGTAATCTCTCAACATTTTCCTGTATTATTGTTTTAATTTCCTCTATATTTTATTTATCAATTAATTTCTTAATGTTAATAGATTACAGCAATTTTGTTGCCATTTTATTGATTTTCTACGTTTCTCGTAATATAGTCTGCCAACAACACGTAATTTGCTCAGGTTCGATTTTTAGGCAGTGATCTCCTTTGGGTGTCTGGAAGAGATATTAGTTGAATAACTGATGCATTTCATCTATATTGGCTCTGTTTTTCCTATTGGTTTCACTTTAATTTTGCTATTTTAGAACTCAAAACCAAATCAATATAAGAATTTTTTTCAAATACAGGGTGTTTTTTATAGAGTGTCACAACTTTGAGTTGGCATCACTGCTTTATTTGAGCACCCATTTAACAGCTGATAGTTGCTTTTTGTTTAGTTTGCTTTGAAATTTCATTATGAATCGACTTACACCAGAGCAACGCGTGCAAATTGTTGAAACTTTTAATCAAAATAATTCTTCGTCAAACTCATCGTGCAGGGGGCGCTACAATTGATTTCCTCAAATAAACTTTTAATGAAAAAATAATTGCACGTAATGGCCCAATTAATTGGCCACTAAGATCGTGTGATTTAACCCCATTGGGCTCATGTTAAGTCACTTGTCTATGTCGATCAGTCACAAACAATTGAACATCTGGAAATCAACATTCGAAGAGTTATCGGCGAAATACGGCCTCAAATGTTACGAAAAGTTGTTGAAATTTGTTGTTCCAGATTGCGCCTTCTACGCGCCATCCGTGGCGGCCACATGACAGAAATCATATTTAAACATTAATTTCATAAAATTTTCTTTCAAATGAAGCCCGTTTCATTGACATTAAAAATATATTTCCTTCTTTTATTATGATTTAAACTTGTGTCACTCTATAAAAAACACCCTTTAGTATTCAATATACTTTTTGCTGAATTTTGTATATATTTTTCTAACACAAACCAAAAATTCAATTACAATTGATACGTATAATCTTAGATGAGTTCTAACAAGACCTTCTGATTCGAATATAAAAACTAATCAGTTACATTTTATATTTTTTTAAAATGTAAACTATAAGCACTCGTCTGTCGTCTGTTATTTGATGCTTTTAATGACATTTCAGTTACTCAAATGCGTGATGAAGCATACTAAGAAGAATGTGTAACGTTCATCCTACATAAAACTAAATGAAAACCAAATATTTTTTCTATTATTTTTCAAAGTTTTGTGTATGTATGTATCATAATAATAGGTCGATTATGGATGGCAACCGAACTCCAGTTGCGTTGTCAGTTGCTGACAATAGTATTACGGATGGCAATTGGCAACTGAAAGGTTCCAGTTTCAGTGTCTATTTAGGCAACCACAAGTTTCCAGTTGCGGCTGGCCACGCAACTGAAGTTCGGTTGTTATCCATAATCGAGCCATAAATAATTTTAGTAAAGTGTGACTTTGGCTTTTCGTTTTGCGATGTTATTCATTATAGCGTTTTTTTGTAGTATTCGCGATTATTTCGTTATAGCGCTTCTTTCAAAAATCTTTTTTTTTTTGCTTTGTCGATTTTTTCAAATTTTTTTTTTTTTTGGTCGTTGGCAGTTTTTATTTGCTTTGGAAAACTTTTTCATTTTGTCGATTTCTTTTTCGTTTTTGTGGTCGAATTTATTTTAGTGATTTTTCCAAGTTAGATGATTTTTTCGTTTTGTACGTTTCATTACTTAAAAGAAAACTATTTAATTATTAAATTTGATTTATGATAAACTTTCTAATTAATTTAAAAAATTTCAATTGTTTAATTATAACGTGTCATATGATACAAATTAATTTCAAAATTGTATCATCTGATGACCGATTGTTGTTATTTTGTTGTATACAGTTGTTATTAAAATATTGTATCATGTGTGTTTGCCATTAACGATCTCGGGGATACCCCACTCTGTGTCTAAACTACATTAACTGATCGAATACTCTTTAATTTAGATTAGGCTTTAATTGTTGTATCAATTATTATAGTTGGTATAAAGATATTTCTATTATGAAACTGTCAAATGTGTATATGTATGATATGGTTTTAAATATACGAGTACATACATTTATATTTTAACATTTGACGTTGCTCGTTTTAGCACATCCTTTAATTTTTTTTTACTTTTGTCAATGTTTAGGTGCTGTTTCCACAAAACAGACGAATGACTTGATATATTTTTAACCGGACTTGTGGCTTGTTTACTGGATGAATGCTTAATTACCTCGGATAGGTTTCGAATACGATTACCTTCCCCATGTAAAGACAATACTCCAAGCTTGCAAGATCGTGCCAATTCTATTGATATTTGAATGACTTGTATAGAATTTTTTTATGGGAATCACTCAAACACTGAGAGGTTGGGAAAACAATAGAGTTCTTTTTACTTTTGTTGTATGGAATCCTAAAAATATTTTGTAATTATTCTAGACGTACTTAAATTTTTCACTCAAAATAATTTCGACTTGACACATGTTTTGAATCAAACTAGTGTAACTAAGGACACAATCGAGCGTATTTTAGATGAAATTTTTTCTTATTGTTCATAGAAAAATCATCATCAAATTTCTTTTATAAAACAGTCATACAACAATCAAAACTACAATTGTTTAATGGTAAATTTGCATGAATTTTCCATAGAGGTGTTAAAATTAAAACAGAACAGATTATGCCAAAAAACAAAAGTCCTTATAATAAGCGACATCAATTTTCATAGATCTAAATTAAAAAAAAAATAAAGAAGTTATGAGCCTCCAAACTCTCGTGCGGGACAAAAATAGGACGGCGGCGGTACTAGTGTTAATTAATTTAATTTTTCGATGCGAGAAGGTGCCACAGTTGTTACAGCAACAATGCGTTATCACCAAGGCGCTGCTTAAATATAACAGAACAAAGATACAAAGACACAATATACTTATAAGCACTTCTAGTGTAACTGTCCAGCCTACCAACGTTACTCTTAAATATAAGTTTTTCCAATAGGGATGATATGATTTTGAAGTGACATTTCGGCCATTTGTAATATGTCATGATATGCCCTTTTTTTTTCATTGTATTCAGTAGTGTTTACAATTTCATCATGGAGAGAGAACAACGTTTGCAAATTATTTAGTTTTATTATCAAAATAATCGTTCTCCAATTGCAACTTTTCGTGCGCTTTTGCCATTTTATGGTCGTAATAATCGTCCACGTGTGCTCGCTATTCGCCGAATTGTTGAAAATTTTGAGCTTACATTTTCTTTAAAATCCACAAATTATTCGTGGGAAACCATTACATTCACCTAAGTTGACAGTTTGGAATGGTTTTTGGTCTGGTAGAATCATCGGTCCGTACTTCTTTCGAAATGAAGCTGGTAACACAGTTACTGTCAATAGATCGATGATAACCAACTTTTTATGGCCGAAATTGGAAGAAGTTGATATTGACAACATTTGGTTCCAACAAGACTGGTCTACGTTCCACACAGCATATGCAATAATTGAATTATTGCGAGAAAAGTTTGCAGATTCGATTATTTCAAGAAATTGTGATATTGAATGGCCTTCAAATGGCCATTAGACTATTTCTTCTGTGGTGATTTGAAGTCTTTGGTCTTTCGAAATAAACCAGACTCTCTCTAAGCTTTACAAGTCAATATTGAACGTGCCATTCGTGACATACGACTTGATTTTGTGGAAAAAGTGCTCGAAAATTGGGGAGGCCATTTGAATGACGTTTTATTTACTACTTAATTGTATCGATTAAATAAAAAACTTTTGAATTTCCTAACAATAAGTGTATTTTTTTTTAAAGAAATCATATCACTCTAATTACGTAAGTAAATAAATCTGTGGCAAAAAGGAAAAAGTGCATAAGTCGAGATAAGCTGATTTTGAGTTAATATCGCCATCGTATTCTCCCTATTCTAAAGTATCTCTGGGCAAAGTTTTATTTATATTGAACGATTTTTAAGGAAGTTTTGGCACAGTTACTTGCTGCTTTTCTTTTTTTAAATAATTATCCCATCATATGGAATAACATCTTATTTTATCTTATAACATATTAAATTTCAAATTGAATATATGTGTTATAGTGGACAGAAACATGTGTTAAAAAATCAAAAGAATCGAAAAACGAATGATCAACTTTTAGTACAACGCGATTACATTTTTATCAAACCACTTAAACATTTAAAATTGCTTTTCTAGATAACTATAAAATATAACTTAAGCACATTTTCCTTATAGCCACAGACATAAATTTGAATGACATTTTCGAACTGCTTTCGTACAGTACCATACATACTTACTTACATACATAAACATACATTTGTGTAACTAACATACAATAAAAAAACTTTCTTTTTTCTCCCTTTTCCTCTTCTGCTTCTCATCAGACGATATCTTTAATTATACACATACATACTCAGACTGTTTTTTTTTTAATTTTTCTGCACTGTGCAAAAAGTATAAAAATAAAATACATAAATGGAAAATAATATAAAGTCAAATGAAGAAATTAAAAGAAAAATCAAAAGCCTATAGAAAATGAAAAATTATGTGAATGGATGATTTGGTTTTTCTAATATCAAAATATTATAGATCTTTAGTTAAATTAAATATTACTGAAATTAAAACAAATACACAGTGAAAATTAGTTTCAAGGCTAAGAAAAAAAAAATTAATAAAAAAAAAGAAATAAGTAAAAATCGTACAAAAATACAAAGAGAAAAGAAAAACACAAGAAATGAAGAGAGTATATATCGTGAAAACGTAACGTTCATTCTTGCATTTAATTCGTCAGAGTACAATTTTAATTAAATTGCACACAACAAGAATGTTGGTTGTGCTAAATAAAATAGGCTGCAAATAGAACAAAAACTAAAAGAACTTGTAATCAAAACAATTAAAGAAAGAAATTTTCAGCAAGTGTACTCGTTATATTCTCTTTTTTAGATGCATATAAATTTTGCAATTTGAATTAGGTTAAATTTTTATAGAATATTCATGGTTTTAATACTTGAGTACGAGTATTATAATAAATTATTAATTAATTTTATTCGTACAACTGTTGTTTGGTAGAACCATTTGAACAATAATAGAGGTCATACCCTCTAATTCTCAAAACGACGAACATGTAAAGTTGACGGTGATTTTAATTTTAACAACCAAAACTAAGAGTTCTACACCAGTGTTTTATTATGCCATCAACAAAATTACAAATTGGTCCAGCTTGACCCTTATGCCGCCCTATGAAACATTTACTGTAACAAAGTCTGGCTTTTTTATGTGAACAAATGAAGTTAGTTTTGATCTCAGTACCTTACAAGGTTTAATTGAAATACAAATTATATGACAGAACATGTATCTGAAATATTTTCGACATGTAAAATATACTTTAAAGTGAATACAAATATTTTCACTCTGGAAAACTAAATCACATTTAATTTTCTTTTTAATGACTGCATGCTCTTTTGATTACTTTGATGATGTCTCCATATTTAGTAGATTTTGCGAAATAATACCCTACGAAATAAGTTCAAAGGTCCTTTACGTCTGTTGTGTACGGAACCTTAAAAAAGTAGAATTATACTGTGACTACTATAAACTTCGGCCCCATACAGCTTAAGCCAAAAGCTTCAAAATGAATACGTGGGTTACTTACCGGTCCATAGATCAACTGACCAGGGAATTTCCAAAACAAAAACTGATCAAAAATAAAGAAAAACCTATTTATTTAATATTATTTGTGAGTTTTCTAATGTATGGAATATATAACAAAAATTTTGTTGTTATTTTTTTTTTTCTTTTTAAAATCGTCCAATAAATTTGAACTGTTTTCAGGAACGAAAAAATATAAATGATGAAAATGTGTCCTCTTTTTGCTACATTTTTTATTGAAAAATTCGTTATGCCATTGATATATTTAAGAAACTCATAAATGGTTCCAATTAACTTCAAGATGAACTAAAAATTGAAAATGCCAGAAAGTCCATTTTAATATAAACTATTGAGAAAAATATTTTTAGCAATTTATTCGAGATATTCTAAAGAATTTGTATATTCATTTTATTAGTTGATTTGTTAAGGTCGAATGTTTATAAATAAACTGTTTAACACGATACGAGAATTACAAAAATAAAAATATAATAGTTTTAAAAATACTTATGCAAACAACACAATAAACACATTTTATTTGATATGAATCTCTTTATATTCTTACAACTTCTAACCAATTAGACAGTAAAAGTATTATAAACCTCTAACTAACAAATTATAAAAATTTTTTCGAGATATTTCCAAGAATTTATGTTTTCAAAAAGGTATTAATATTTGTTGGGACAATCTACTATTGACTTGGTAGCCCACAATAAATAAATTAAAT
This sequence comes from Lypha dubia, assembly GCA_947311025.1. NCBI lineage: Eukaryota > Metazoa > Arthropoda > Insecta > Diptera > Tachinidae > Lypha > Lypha dubia. The sequence continues at coordinate 59,065,172 of OX371264.1, forward strand.
TTTTGAACACTATTAGGTTATTTTTTATAAAAGTTTAAGAACAGGTTTCTTAAGTGAAGAAGTGAAGAGATTTCCTAATGAAATGATGCAGGATGTAAAGGGAATTCAAGGAGAATATTCAGAAGTCGTTTTGTAAGTTTTAAAACAAAAATAAGGGTTTTTCAGTTTAAAATATAAAATCATAATATGCAATTTCTCTTGTAGTTGCTAAAGGACCATAGAGCAATTTGATACTTTTTGTGTTTACTGATCTATTCTCTTAACTAAAGAAACAGAAATCCGTAAGTTTTACGAATCTCCCATTTGTTTTTGACTGCTTGTTCTTTTTGTTTGAAACAAAGCAATAAAAAAATTAGTGGCTGCTGACAAGTTGCTAAAAATGTTGGCTTGTTTTGTCATTATTACGCTTTTAATAATTACGCTTTTAATAAGTTGCTTTTATTCCTACAAAACATTTCTAATTGTATATAATAATATATATTTTTGTATTTTTCTTTATTTGTTCTAGTTAGTTGTTCTTTAGGGACAATTTTTTATAATTTAATTACTTTACTCTTTAATTACTCACTGAAAAAGGGAAACCTTATTTTAAACACAAAATAAATTTAAATAAAATAACTAATTACGAGTAAGTTGTGAATTTTTTATTCGAACTGAGTGATGTTTAATCAAAGAAATTTTAATTTGTCAGGCTTAAGTTCGTTTTCTCTAACTGCCTGTTCGCCGATGTCGAAGTAGTTCTTTCTTTCGAACAATTACATATAAAACAAAAACAAAATTTTTGAATTTGTTTTTGTTTCAAATGTAATTATTCGAAAGAAAGAAGTTCTTCGTTATCGGCGAACAGGCACTAAATTTAATTTTTTTATAAATTAAATTATTATTTTAATTAGAAAGAAAAATCTAGTAGCTTTTAATACTTGAACAGACAAATAAAAATTTCTTTGATTAAAATAACTACTTACAAAAAACTGACCATAAGTGTAACAGAAATTTTTTGGAAATAATTCATTATATAGAGACAGAAGGGCAAGAAACTCAAACTTACATCTGCAAAATTATTTCATTTTAAAGAAAAATTCACTGTAAAGAAATTGACTATAAAGAGATGAAAATACAATACACTAACGTTGAAATAAATTAAGAACAGGGATAACTTCATTTTATAGAAGTTCACCATAGCGAAGTTTGACTGTATTTAATATGTTTTTTTTTTTTTTTAATTAGGACCAGCACTCATGGGATGACCCCTACGTATGCAGTGTGCATTGTGCCGGAACTCAGGGAGAGGGATAGGGTATAGAAGATAGATGTTGAAAATTTAGAAGACTTAACTCTTTCACAACTCTGCTTTGCGGGTTATGTTAATTTTTAAGGCAGTGTTGAGGCGCCTCCGGTGTTAAGTAGACGCATTAACTTTGTTAATTGTTTTACTTCGCCGATGTTCCTGCTAATCGACGAAGGATGGCGATTTTGTGTACATTAGCTTGGAACAGCATCAATCGCTGTCGGAACAGTTTTTTAGTGACCAGTGATGTGCCTTCATCACTTAAATATTCCGACAACAATGAATACAATGTCTCACTAATGTACATTAGAGAAATTAACGATGTTGACTGACTTGCTCTGGCCAGGGTTTGAACCCAGGCCGCAAGTCATTGTTTACTTAGTAGTCAACGCGCTAACCACTTCAGCCAACACCGCCCTCAAATTAAATTTTTGCCAGTTTATGATTTTTTTTTTAGCATTTTTTAGCTTTATTTTAATGCCGATTTAGCTGCAAAATATTTTTGGATATGGCCACACTGATATTTACCAAGACGCTTTTTAAAAATGACTACAAATTGTTAAACCTTGATTGTATCTTCATTTGTAATCCGCTTAAAAAATACATACAATGTGAGCCTAATTTTTCTCTTTCTATAAATTTTTTTAAGAATACATAATGAAAACCAATCAAATTATACTGTTTACTAAAAAGCTAAGCTTTAATAACATTCAATAGAAATTGTTATAAAATTATTTCACGTCAATATTATCCATCGATTCAATATTTTTTGCTTCAAATACAGTTGTATAATATAATACTACAGCGTCAAGCATATATTCAAAAATAATTGCTTAAAAATTATGCATATTATCTCGATATTACGATCAGCATTAAAGTTTATAGCGAATATTGAATTTAAAGGAGATCTTTTTTTGAACATTAAATAATTCATGGAAAATCAAACAAACGGATCTCTATTCAGTGTAAAACTTGTATTTTTCAGTGGCTTAGGAAAAAGCCATACTTGCAACACCAAACCAAGTAGCCTCAATTTTCACCACAAAATAGAAACAAAAACAAACCTGCAAACAAGAATAGTTTTTTTTTTCTTCACAAGTAACTCTATTGCATATGTTTTCTAGCCACAGTCAACAAATGTTAACAAAAAGAAAAAAAAACATTTCTTATATATATGTATGTATGTATTTTGTTTTTAGGTAATGAGTTTGAGGAGGAATAAAGAAAAGTAAGAAAAACTAGAAAATATTGGTTGTAACAAATGATAAATAAATCTGGTTTTATTTATTCATTTTTAAAATGCTTCATACTCTCTTTTCTTGTTCTTGCTTTTTATATAAAAAAAAATCAACTAATTTTATTGTAAGCAAGATCATGGTCATGATCATAGCGTAATTTCAAAAGAATTATTATTATTTTTCTTGTTTACAAAGTTAAAGAAAATACATACATAGTTGCAATAAACACAGATACATACGATTAACAAAAAGATACCTGTACTAATGCCACTCTGCATAGAATGTATTGTCAAGGTTATTTGCAATTAATGATGTTGATGATGATGATGATGATGATAATGATCATTATACATCTAACATGTTGTCTGTCAGTTAGTGAGTTAGTGCCCCTCCACACAAAGTCTATATTTGCAATTAAAAAGAGGAAAAGAGCAATAAAAATAATCAAGAACATTAATTTAATTGTGGCTGTTGTGACTGATACGGTTTTCATGTCTTAAAATATTTTATTCCAGCTGAACAATAAAACAGTTCTTTAATGTCAGTTTGAAAATTTTCAAACTTTAAAAAGTTACGCGAATATATTTTAATTACAAAAAACTTAAGATGTGATCATATATTGCAATTTGACAGGCTTCTTTTAGGGTTACAAATGAGGAACTAAACACAGTTTTTCGCATTTTTTGACAAATTGGTTTTTTGATATTTTTAGCATCTTTGGATTGAAAACTTCTAGAAAAAATATATAGTTAAGATAATTTTTTTTTTGTTTTACTAAGAAAATGGGTTCTAAAAAAATTGGTGCACAACAGAACGTACTTTTTTATTTTTGTTTTTTAACAAAACATTCTTTTTCATAGTCTTCAGGGTGGTGTTGGCTGAAGTGGTTAGAGCGTTGACTACTAAGCAAACAATGACTTGGGGCCTGGGTTCACACCCTGGCCAAAGCAAGTCAATCAACATCATTAATTTCTCTCATGTACATTAGTGTGGAATTGTATTAATAGTTGTTGGACTATTTAAGTGATGAAGGCATAACACTGGTCACTAAAAAACTGTTCCGACAGTCAACGTAGCCTTACGCTTGGCTCACGTCAAATAAATAGTGGCGAGTAAAATTTTCTAAATATTTCTGCAAAAATGTACTTTTAAAGAAACTTGTGAAGTTGAGTTATTTTTCTTTGATTTTCAGAGGCATATTTAAAATGACCATGATGATGAAAAATTTCTTTATCTGTAAAGCGTTACTACTTTAAAATTACTAGATGTTACTCGTATTATGCAATCATTGCAACATTTGATGATAATAAATTAATTAAAACAAATTCAATTCAAAGAAGACAATAAGTAATAAATAAATATGTATATTGTTCATAGAAATATGTTTTATACAAACATTTTGCGCTTTTATTACGATGAGATTCGCTAAGCACACCGGGTGGCAGCTTAAATAACTTTAAAAAGCCTTTGTTTTCATATTTTGTGTAACGAGTTTTTACAATAGGATATGACGCACTATAAATTATATGCACAATGGGAATTCCTTACGTGTTATATAGACTTCGAATTGTTTAATTTGAATTGTTTTCATACAACATCTCAATTTGTATTAAATAAGTTGAGTCATGTATTTTCATAGAGTTTGTATTTTTCCCATTAATTGAAGGTTAAGATTTAATTAAGACGCTAAATTAGGGTCATAAAATACCATTTCAATATATGTATGTATGTATGTGTGTAGTTTGAAGATTTTTCAATTGTTGTTACCATATATTTTCACTACTTTGATATTTAAAATTATTTCCTGACAAAAAAAAACTGCATAAATAGAATATGTAGTCACATTCAACAGAGCTAGTGGCTTCTAACGAAAACAACGTTTGTTCTATTCAGACGTGTACTTGAAATCTAAATGGATGTTGAGATATTAAATGTTTCCTTTGTTGCTTGAAATATGTTAACAATGTGTATTTAATATTTCTCTGATTATAAAATTTACGAACTTCAGGCTGTATAAATATTAACAAATATTAATAATAATAAGCATTTCGTAGTAATTAAAAAAAAATTACAATTAATATACAAAAAAAAACTGCTTATGTTGGGTTGAATAAAATAATTTGCATTTGGTGACTTTACAAATTTAAGCAGTTTTTGTAACATCACGGGTATAAAAAATCAATTTCAGTTTATTAGCATTTTATTTTATTCACAGTTTTTGATTTGTATTTGGGCCCACTATAATTCGAAAACTACAACAATAAACAATAATAAATAAGTTGTAAAAACACCACAAGTTATTCCCATAAAATAAATAGAAAGGAACAATGTTGAGTTGGTATTCTGTTGATTTAGTGGCAACATATTTTACACTAACGCCAGTTTTATATCAGTTTTTATTAAGCTATTGCATAGCTTCTAACGCGGGCTTTGAGGCGACCGAATCAAGAAATTTTGAAAAGTTTGTTTCTTAAGTCTTTTGTTTATGAAACGAAAAAACCTCACACTAACGGCCTGTTTCACAATGACGACAAGTCGATGTCGTTCTCTTATTTATATTGAAAAAAAACAAAATATTTAAATTTGTTTTTGTTTTTAATATAAATAAGAGAACGACATCGACTTGTCGTCATTGTGAAACAGGCCGTAAGTTTGTTTCTTAAGTCTTTTGTTTTTTGAAGTGAAAAACTTCTTTTTTGTATAGTCTATGTATGATAACAATACAGTGTTGCCGCTGTTTGCCAGTGTTTCCCGGAAAATTTTCCGGGATTTCTGCGATATTGAGAGGATTTTTGTCCAAGTTTTAGGAAATTCCCGGGAATTCTGGGTTTTTGAAGGGATTTTTATATATGTATATAAAAGAAAGTCGTGTTAGTTACACTATTTATAACTCAAAAACAGCTGAACTGATTTGGCTGAAAATTGGTGGGCAGGTATCTTAGAGCCAGGAGAAGGACATAGGATACTAAGGTAAGGCACTTTTTACCTGGGGGGACTAGGGTGCCTCTTCTTTGTATGGTGCACTTCCAGTATAGCTAGAAAGCTGAAATTGAAATTGCATAAGTTTATAAAAAAAATGCTATGCAATAGCTCTACCGCGGCAGTCCCCGAGTGCCACACGTCTTTTTTTTATTTTATTTTCTTCTGTATATGTTCCATTCTGCTTGTGTTCTTGGAATACATAATTAGCTTTTCCTCTGTTCGTTTATTCCTTAATAAATTATCACCACAAAAAAAAAATATTATAATTGATCCTATTGTTTAATTAAAACCAAATTTATTAAGGCTGAACGCACACCGACGTCAGAAAAAATAGATTTTATGACTAACCACATCGGAAAAACAAACACAAAACTGTCTTTTTGACTTACTGCGCAATAACATTGCTTGCAGATCATACACACTGAGTATAATAAATTCTTCACAGAAAATTTATAGTCTAACTATTTCCAATTAACTGCTTAACCCGAACAAAATTTATTATCAATCAAAATTTTAATTGACTCGGCAATCAAGCCACCATAAAATTCCCAGAATTTTCATCCGCCACAAAATAAAATTGGGTTGTCTTTGTGCTGATGGAATAGTTATTTTTATTTATGTGACCATTGTTTCAAGGAAATTATTTAATTGATTTTTTTAAACCTTTCAATTAAATTTTTAATTAACAATCCTTTTATTTCATTAAAAATTTTAAAATATTTTTAATTAATTCTGGGACAACGATTATTTCCGTGATTGGGTGAGAACTAATTTTTAAAATTTTTTTCTTAATTGCATTACATAAGTAGGGGTCATCCCCTGAGGGATGGTGCTAAGAAAATGTTAAAGTTTAAAAAGATAATTTAACAAAAGGAGTAACAAAATAGAAGAAAAAAAAGCATATTTTTGTAAGAGTTCGTCTTAAAGTTTTATGTATGCGTTGTAAAATTTCTAACTTTAGAAATAGCTTAGTAGGCAAAAACACCTTATTCATATTTTTATCTACTTTTATAACAAAATTTTCAAGAAATTCAACCAATTAATGCGTTCACAAATTTTTTGCAAAGATCAAAACGGCAAGATAAATATGTACAAACAAATTCACACTAATGTCCTAATTTAGTTCAGGAGAAATCACATATTATTTTCCAAATAAGCCAACTTTAGTAATTAACGGATAAAAGCATTTTGCAAACACATAATTACTCTTTTGGCCAAACATTCAAGCAAACAGAGATAAGCAAAAGTGTAAAATTTTTACATACACACACACACACACGAGCATGCTTGCATTCATATAAAAAATATATTCACCTACATACGATTTACAAAAACTAAACAAAAAAAAAAAAGACTTACATTTTATAAATAAAATAAATAAAAAAAAACTTTGTATATTTATTTTAAATCCGTTTGGTTTTGAGTTGAATTTAATTGTAAAGCAAATGTTGCAAGAGGCAGAGAGGAACAGACGGAATGTCATACAATATATTTCTACGCTTGTAATAAATAAACTTGTAAACTTGCCCATCAACTTTTTCTTATGGCAAAGTCGTTTTGTTGTTACTATTTTATGTGCGCTTTTTTTTGTATCTTTTTACAACTCTTAACGGACGCACTTGTGAAAAAATTGGTCATCAAATAACTGCAACAAGATAATTTCGAAACCTGCCATCTGCATGGAGAACAACAACATAATGTGCCATTAGCGGCATGTTACCATTCAAATTTTTAAAACCGCTACAGCATTGTGCCATTTTTTTTTATTTTCGTTTAAAAACTTCAATTGCTTGATTTTAAGAAAAGTACAAAACAAGTTAGAGCATCTTGCTCGCACTATGGGGTGGTGTAGCTTTGCTAAAACAAATTCTTAAAAATTATACATTGAATATTTAAAAACTTTGTTCTGAAGATAGTTCTTGGGAGTCGCTATGAAAATTATCGGAACACAATCCAAAAAATGAAAAATTGCGCCAAACTGCGCAAAAATGGCACTAAGAACGAACTTTTTCTCTTTCTATGCTTACAATTATATACAAAATTTTTATATAACTGGGTGTCAGCTCCTATCACTTTCTAGTCTTCAAAGAGGTCGTGCAGTTTACATACGCAATGAGGCTCTATACCAGTGCCACCAACCTTCAGGCACGTCTCAACCTGAATTTAACTGTCTCTGGGTAGAATTCAAAATATTGATACATTATTGGAATTTCGGGTTTCTTTACAGAAATTCCAAACACGGCAAGGGATAAAACCATATTCAACTTCGATTCCCTTTCCGATTAAAATTCCAAGATGCTTGAGAGTTGTCCGGACATTGAAATTGTGAACTCTTCTTAGCATCACCGTTCGAACCACACAACCGCAAAAGTCCAATATGTTGAGCTTTTCGCCACTCATAACGACATGGCGCATCGCGGTGTTGTTGGGCGCCGAAAAAATACTCGCGAAATTTTTCTCAATTCTCACCCCGACAAGTATGAAGCAATTGTTAATGCACCTCAGTAATTCGGACCATTGCACCATTTCCACCCCTTTTTCTTTCTCTAATGGTGTTTTCTTTTCTAGAAAAAAATGGTACATCTCCATGCAGAAAATGTACTATGGTGTTCGTTTCTTAAAAATGTTTTGCTCTCTAAAAGGGCAGTGTGTTTGATTCTAAAGAAATCACCCTAACTAATGGTGGAAGGCATTGCACTTTTTGTCCCATAAAAATCGACAGTTTTGATAATGCCCTGTAAAACTTAGCTGTCAGCTGTTGAAAAAAGGACGTTCCACTTTTTCATAAGTTATGTTCAGTTCTAGTGAAATAACAAACTGTATTATTACTGGGTTGGCAAGACATTGTATACATGTACCTTTCAATAAGGTGCCATTTTGTGTCTAGAAAAGAAATCACCATAAGCTTCGCAACGTCCCAAAGTCAACAAGATGGTAGAGGCAAAAAAATTTTTTTTCATGGTACTTCTCTATCACAAAGAGTGACAAAACATATTTTTTTTGGCGAAAGAGTAGAGCAAATTATGTAAAACTTTTACAGCGAATAGATATGACAACTGTACATTGATTTTTTGCACAAAATAAAATTTTAAAAATTTTTAGTTAATACCCTCTTGTGGATCAAGTGCAGGCGCGGATCCCGCTTTATTCTTTTGGGGGGGGGGGGGAATTTTTAGAATTTTATATAAAATAAATAAATATTAAATATTATTTGTTTTAAATGCCAGTAATTAAAAAGAGTTGGGGGAAATATCCCATTCCCCTTCCCCCCCCCCCCTATATTCGCTCCTGATCAAGTGAGATATATTTTATAGAAAATAATGTCAATGTCATGGCGAAAATGATTAAAAATATAATTTTCCATCTAAGCAAATTACGATTAAACCGAAAGTGAACGCTTGGTGAGGCGAGATCTTCGTGTGCCAGAGTACTAAAACGTGAAAAAGATTTCTGCGAGCAGCGTCATCACAATAAAGTTCTTGAAGCCTCTCGGCATAGAAATAGCTTTTGATAATTCGTTCAAAGAGTTAATAATAAAACTAGTTTCTCAACTCCGGGTTTTTAAGTGATGATACGCTTAATCGTGACCTCTTAATAATCTCTAAATGGGGTATTGAAAAGATGATCGATTTTAACGACCGTAAGACCCAATGTGCCCTCCTTAAGCACAGGCGAATGAAGGAAGATGCAGTTTCATCTGTAATTATGGATTGTATAGGTATTGTGGAGTCAGAAGCTCTTGATGTTCTTGGCATTAAAAACCAGTGTGATGTTCGTTGGACTGATCACATGTTTAATGTCGCAAAATAACCATTCCAGTGTCTCGGTTTCTTAAGACGGTGTAAAACATATTGTTACGAAAATGAAATGTAAAAAAAGAAAGAAAATTAAAAAAAATCAAAGAAATTTTTGTTCTAAAATATACACGGGCATATATATTTTAAAGAAAACTTAAAAAAGCAAAGCTAAATATTGAGTATTGGAGCGATAGTTTATTTGCAGTGTTTGTTTATTGCATTCTAACTTTTATGTGGTAAAATAATTCGGCTACTTTTTGGAAAGCCAACAAAACGAACAAATTCTAACAAATTAAAGCTTCACAAATCCGCAGGCAATCGACTTGATGTTGTTTTGCATTTGGTTGACCAATACATCAGTTTGTGCGTTATTACCAGATACCACTAGTTTACAAAATTAAATTTTTTTCATGTACACTAGAATTCAAAAATCAAGGTTAAATTTTTTTTATGGAACAGTTTTTGAGATATTGTATTTTTTTAATTTTTCCCACCTTTTTTCACTTGACAAATCATATCAAGAGCAAAAAATTTCCGATAGTCGAAAAAAAAAAAATAAAATATTCGGAAAATATGGGATTGGATTTATTCACTCAATTGCTTATAACTTTGTCATTTTTCGGTAGATTATCTTCTGGTTGATCTTAGTTCTTACGTAAAAGTATCATCTTTACGTACATGAAGAGAAATTAGACGTTTTTTAAACGATTTCTACTTTTCAGTCGGCACAGGATTACTGTAAAATATGATTGTTTTGAAAATCTGCCCTATTTTCATCGATATATTTTCAACTGCTTTAGCAATCAAAGATCCGGTTATACGTATTTGTTCGTAATCTCAATACCTTGCATTTGGCTACCAAGAACTAAACTAAACTTCTTTAGTGAACATTATTTTTTTCGACTTGTGATTTATTATAATTTTTGTTTTTGTGGCTGGCAAAAAGTAAAGATATAAATAATTTTTTTATTTAATTTTATCTTAGTTTTTCTTATTTGCGGGATTATATTCATAAGGTTTCTATGTAATTCTATCAAAATTTTAAATAAATTATGTATTAGATGATACATTTCATTAAAAATAACTCTACAAGTACAATTAAAAAAATATTAAAAAAATTCGAGGAAACACTAATTGAAAATTTTATTTAATCCCTTAAAAACTTTATAGAGCACATCAATTAATATCGTGTTAAATGAGAACTAAAACAAAAACATAATATAGACGTTTTCGCTTTTGTAAGTAAGTTTTTTGCAAGAAAAGTGTGAAAATATATTAAAAAACGTATACACACGATATTAGTTTCAGTTGCATGCACTATCGCCAGTTTATTATAAGCAACACGCCCAAAAAACAAAAAGGAATTATCATTTCTTATCTGCCAAATAAGTTAATTTGTACATAAAGAAAAAACCTACAAAATACCAGATGCCAAAAAATACCAAATTTTAAGTGCTACAAAATTTAATAAAAAACATCAATTTAAAAGCCAACTAAACTGTTGTACATGTATACATTTATTGTTGTTGTAGTTTTAAGGTTAAAATATTCTTTACTTGTTTCACTAGCGAATTAAACGCTTTTGTTATTTCTGATTATTCTTCATTCGTATTAAACGATTTGTAAAAACACAAACTTATACATTCAGATGGCTGAGAGTTTATATTCCGGCGATGCTGCATATTAAAGATCTGTAAGATTTAATAATGAAAAAGCATATTACAATAACAATAAATATTTTTACTTCTTTTTTGTATTTTGAGAAAGTTTCTTAAATATGTATTTTTCTTGTGGCAGGTTGAATACAAAATTAATGTGTATTTTTTAATGTTTCTTTTTTCAGTTTTTTAAATTGTTAAAAAATGCTAAACATGTGCGAAATGAATAAAAACAAAAAAAGAATTTTAAATCTGTAGATGTAGAAAAAATAAATGAAAAGTTTTAAAATTGAATTGTGCATCAAGGTTGATTTTGATTGTCCATACACAGCACAATTTCGGCGCAGATTGTCGCACTTTGAAAAATTGTGTGCGGTCACACTATCGGCATATGAATTGCGACGAAAATTGGTGCATTGCGCAGATAGTGGGATCTTAGCTATACACTCAAAATAACAATCAAACTAAATTTTTGGCAAATTTTACTTAATTTCAGTTCAAAATGGTTGTCGTTTGGCGCAATTTATGTAAACGTTCACTTGAAAATATTTACTACGAACTTTGTTCCTTGTTTACCATAATAATAACTAAAAATTTCATCTATTGGCGCCATCTGCCATACCATGCCTCGAAACATTGTGTTCAGGTAATTGTGTAGTGGTGCAGTTTCTTGCAATGTGGCTTGCAACTACGCTTGCCACCCGTACTTTATAATAAAGTATTGTAGGTTTTTTTGATTAATTGTACTCTACTCGTATACTTTATAGAAACAATAAAGTACACCAAAATACTTTATTTCGCATGATATGATTTATCTACAATTCAAAATAGATTCGGGTTATATTAGTCATTTGTTGACGTTTTTTTACAGTGGCGATTCTTTCTTAAGACTATGTCATGGCAATTTGGATATTTGGATATGAAACAAGTAAAAAAATTAACCTTTTGTCTGCACCGGAACTGACCAGGAAAATTCACATGAATTTTTTATTATTTATCGATAAAGCCTTAGAGTACCTGAATAAATTGTTTGATTTTAAAAATACAAACTGGTTATTTACAATTAGCAATAGAAATTGAAAGAGCAAAGTTGAATTTGATAATATTGTTAGCATAAACGAAAATTTAAATCTGCAAAAACTTAATATAAATAAGGATGATCTTTATGGAGAAATTGCGTCATTAAACAAAATTTATGATCAGATATACAGTTCTGAAGGTTTTGCGGAATTATCTACAGCAAGTACGAGTAAATGGCAGCTATTATTTAATAAGACTGATGATAATTTATCAAATTTGTATAAAGTAATTTAATTTTTAATTTCTATTCCTGCCACGTCAGCATTCACAGGGAGAGTATTTTCTCTAATGAAAAGCAAATTGCGTGACGAAAGAAACAAATCGTCTCTGAATCTGATAAAAAATGAATTAATTATTTACTTTAATTTAAATATAGACTGTAAAGATGCTGTGAAAAAAATACGTTTTCAAATATGACAATAAAGAAAAATAAATTGTACTTTATTTTTATACTGTGTACCTTTTTTTTCCTAACCTTTAACAACCGATGTACTTTAATTGCAAAAAAAAGGTAGGAACCCTACCCGGGGCTGCTTCTTTAAATTTGGATGTATTGTCTGGAAACCTTTTAATGCAATTCGAAGTCTATTAGGATTCGAAACGGGCTACTTCAGTTTAGTAGATAAGCACTCGAACCACACCACACTATTACACTTTGCCACCAACTATCTGCCAGTTTACTTAAGTACTAACTTCGTAATTTTTTTAATTTAATTTTTAATTAATTTTAAGTAATAAATAAAAAGTTAAAAATATATGTAGCTTGCTCTCATTATTCGAAAAATTTCCAATGTAAGAAGAATACTGAAATCAGGTTTTCCACTAAGAGTGATATGATTTCTTAAAAAAACACACTTATTGTTAAGGAAATTCAAAATTATTTATTTAATGTGAAGTACAATCGATACAAATACGTTCTAAATAAAACGTCATTCAAATGGCCTCCACGACTACTTCTGCAGGAACGAATTTGATGAACCCAATGTTCGAGTACTTTTTCCACTAAATCATGTCGTATGTCATGAATGGCACGTTCAATATTGACTTGTGAAGCGTGAAGAGAGTCTGGTTTATTTCGAAAGACCAACGACTTCAAATAACCCCACAAGAAATGGTCTAATGGTGTTTCATCACAACTTCTTAGAGGCCATTCGATATCACAATTTCTTGAAATAATCGAATCTCCAATTTTCTCCAAAAATCTTTATCGTTTTTAAGTTGTTCTAAGGTTAAATCAGCAAATTCATCGTGGTTTATGGTGGTCCAATAGCTTCAGTTCTTGAGTGAAAACAATTTTATACGGATGCAAACCCAAATCCTTTCTCAAAATCCGCCAGGATGTGGTTTGAGACAGTCCCAATTGTTGAGAACGTCTTGGAATCGACAAATTGCGGTCTTCAGCAACACTTGCCTGAACGGCAGCAATATTTGCATTACTTCGAGCGGTTCTTTGTCTTATTGGCACTTGAACATTATTTCAAGAAAATGTGAGCTCAAAATTTTCAACAATTCGACGAATAGCGACCGCACTTGGACGATTATTACGACCATAATAAAATGGCAAAAGCGCACGAAAGGCTGCAGTTGGAGAACGATTATTTTGATAATAAAACTGAAGAATTTGTAAACGTTGTTCTTGCGTATGTCTCTCCATGATGAAATTGTAAACACTACTGAATGCAATGAAAAACAAATGACAGATAATGACATATTACAAATGGCCGAAATGCACTTTAAAATCATATCATCCCTATTGGAGAACCTTTTATTGTTTTTTTTTTAAATAGAACCAGCATTCAGGGGATGACCCCTACGTATGCAGTGCACAGTGCCGGAACTCAGGGAGAGGGATAGAGTAGAGAATATAGATGTTGAAAATTTAGAAGACTTAACTCTTTCACAACTCTGCTTTGCGCGTTATGTTAATTTTTAAGGCAGTGTTGAGGCGCCTCCGGTGTTAAGTAGACGCATTAACTTTGTTAGGCTGTATTAGCAGGCATTTTATTAATTGTTTTACTTCGCCGATGTTTCTGCTAACCGACGAAGGAGGGCGATGTTGTGTACATTAGCTTGGAACAGCATCAATCGCTGTCGGAACAGGTTTTTTAGTGACCAGTGCTATGCCTTCATCACTTAAATAGTCCGACAACAATGAATACAATGTCTCACTAATGTACATTAGAGAAATAAACGATGTTGATTGACTTGCTCTGGTCAGGGTTTAAATCCAGGTCCCAAGACATTGTTTACTTAGTAGTCAACGCGCTAACCACTTCAGCCAACACCACCCTCAAATGTTGTGCTAGTCTGATTGGATCTTCTAATGTTTCCAAATTTGAGTTTTCATTAATTAAATAAAAAACTGAGCTTTAGCCTAAATAATATTCATTTCTCAAATATACATAAATATAGTTGAAATAACAATAACTTCTATTCGTAAAAATAATATAAAATTTAAAAAAAAAATTTATAATAATATAATTAGCTAATTAATATGTTGTTTATTGCAAAAAAGTTTCTATATGTCTTTCTCTATCAAATTGTATGATTTAAATTGCACTCCAAAAGAGCAGAGTCCATTAACCTTGTTGAGACCTTTTAAATTGTCTATTGACCAGGAAAATTCAATAGCAATTATTTCAATTGTGCACAACATAAAAACAAAAAAAAATTAAAATCCGGCCAATTACTTAATACACCAAGAAAGGCTTGCTAACAAATAGTGGCTAAAAAAAGTTATAGAAAGAAAATTAAAATGACTTAACCCATCTATATATAAGTAAAGGTATCTTTGCAACCACTTCATTATTGTCTGTCGCTAGAAATATCAGCCGTATGACTTCATTTTGCAAGTAATAGTTTATATTTTTTATGTCTACTTAAAAAAAAAATACACTGAGCGCGATTTTGTTTTTCAACGTTTCCAACAAGTTAAGTTTAAATAAAAACCTATTCGCGGATGCATTCATTTTGCTGGAAATGTTTGTTAGAAGCACAACACACATAGAAACAATGTTATATGAATACATGGTCTGGTTTGGTCTGATCTCATAAATACATTCACCTTCAATCCATTGAACTCAACTCGTTTCAGCGCAAAACAAAGAAATTGGCCAAAAATAATAAATAGAAATACAAAAATAAGTACAAAAATATGAAAAAAAGTACAATTACGAGATCACTTTGACTGAGAGTTCAGTTTGTAGCAGAAAGAAAGTGAAAGCCATTTCTTCTAATATTAATTTTTTACAATTCGGTTTGTGTTTTTCTTTGTGTTGTTGTTGCTTGTTGCAAATGAAAGGTTAACGAATAATAATTTGGATTGTTTTGTCTTGTATTTTTAATTGATCAGTAGCCATGAGTGTTTGATTAGCATTTTAAGTTTTTTGACAACTGTCTACTGAGAGTTTTTATTTAATGGAAGCAGTTAAAGTAAAATAATGTTTAAATGTGTTAAAGATCTTAATTTTGACCTTTCTTGTTAGGGTTGTTTGATTGAAGTATTGTTGTCATTGAGAGTTTAATTCATAATCAACAATTTAAAAATTTAATGAAAGTGTCAGACATTTTTTTTTTTTTTAATTAGGACCAGCATTCAGGAGATGAATGCATGACATTGTGCCGGAAGTAGGAAAATAGGTTTTGGGAAGGAGGATAAAGGGAGTAGTGTTTGTGGACATTCGATTTGAACTTGTAACACACTGAAAGTAGCAGGAAAGACCTCTGCGGGGAGTTTATTCCACATACGAACAGTACGGCCAAAGTACGAATTCTCTCTGTAATGCGTGGTGCGGATCACTGACATTTCGACCACAAAGGGATGTGTCCTTGATGAAGAGCGTGTTGTACATGAAAAGTGACGGGTTTCGGAAACAAGTTCCCTGATTTCATTAGAACACATTCCGTTGTAGTAGCGATAGAACAATGAAACACACCCAACATTGCGTCGATGCTCCAGTGAGTCAATTGGCTACCCTACAGTCACCGATAAGCTTCTGCGCTTTATCGTGTACGTGGGCGAGTAAAATCAAAATAGATTTTGAAACACCGGCCCATACATGAGAGTTGTATTCCATTTTAGGTCGGATAAAGATGGTATAAATATTAAGGAGATGGAGTGAAGTATGTCCTACACCGTCTTAAAAAGCTGAGGCACTTGAATGCTTCTTATGAGACATGATGAAAAATGTGATCATTCCATCGAAGATCACAATGAATTTTCATGCCAAGAACATCAAGAGCTTCTGATTCCTGAATATCTATACCATCCATGTTTACAGATGGAGCAGCATGTCCGGTCATACGTCTGTGCGTGATTGGGTATTTCGTGCATTAACATTGACCCTATTAGCATGACCCCAATTTTAAATTGTCAGGAGATCGCGATTTAGTGTATCAGTCATATTTTGCCGCATTGCCCAGAACTCCGCCGGATTTGGCCTGTTACTGAATGAATACGAATGAATTAAGCTGCTGTCATCTGCAAAAGTGTAGATAGGATTGGAAGTTGACGTAGAAGGTCATTAAGAAAAATAAGAAAAAGGGTAGGAGAAATAGCGGAGCCTTGCGGTACCCCTGAATTTATCTTGAACTCGTTTGATGAGACCCCATTTACAACAACTCGTATAGTGCGATCTCTGAGAAAGCTCGATACAAATCGAGTGAGGCCATCACCGACACCAAAAGCAATCAGTTTTGACAAAAGTTCTCCATGCCAGACTCCATCAAATGCCTTGGAAATATCTAGAGCCACCAGTTTACTTTCGCCAAAGTGTTGTATGCTATTACACCACTTCTCCGAAAGGAAAACTAGTAGGTCCCCCGTAGAGCGGCCACTACGAAAGCCATACTGCCGGTCGCTAAGTAAACTGTTGAGCTCCGAATAAGATGGAAATTCAACATACTTTCCATTACCTTGGAAAGCGCAGAACAAATTGCAATTGTGCGGTAATTTTCAGGGATGGTGGCCTCCCCCTTTTTAGGGATTGGCATTACATTGGCAACCTTCCAACACTTTGGAAATTCACCAGCATGGTACGAAGTGCTGAACAGGCATGTCAATGGACGTGCTAACGTAAAAAAACACTGTTTCAAGACTAGTGCTGGAATACCATCCGGCCGAGGAGACTTGTTTACATTAAGCTTCGCTAAAACCTTTTTAACTGCACGCGCTCGAAAGAATATTTTTGGCATAGTTACAGATACTCCCAGACATACTAAAAATTAACTGTTGAGATTTCATTATAAAAAGCTATATTTAATAGATATATAAATACAATAATAATGGATTTGTTCCATGCGAAGTTGGAAACGGAAATGAAATAAGTTCCTGATCTATGATTTTTTTATTTTTTTTATAAAAGTCCCCAATAAAATGAAACAACACCTTAAAATAACTCGTTTTGAATTTTGATTAAATGCATTAATTGGAAATAATTGGTAATAATTTCATATTCAAAGCAATAACATTTACATTGTTGTTGTTCTAACTGTTAAAAAAAAAAACGGGGGAAAAATACTCTTCAGATGGGATACTGCCATAAATATCTACTGTAAATATTCAAATACTTTAAAGCTTCTTACCAGAATTTAATGCCAGAAAATATAAAATATATTTATTGGGTTAATTATGTTGCTGTATAATAAAGGGTGTTTTTTATAGACTGTCACAACTTTGAATTGGCAGCACTGCTTTATCTGAGCACCCATTCAACAGCTGATAGTTGCTTTTTATTCAGTTTGTTTTGAAATGTCATTATGAATCGACTTACACCAGAGCATCGCGTGGAAATTGTTGAAATTTTTAATCAAAATAATTCTGTTCTATTTGTCAAACTCATCGTTTAGCGGGCGCTACAATTGATTTAGTCAAAGAAACTTTTGATGAAAAAATAATTTCACGTTATGGCGCAATTAATTGGCCACCAAGATCCTGTGATTTAACCCCATTAGATTATTTTCTTTGGTGTTATGTTAAGTCACTTGTCTACATCGTTAAACCACAAACAATTGAACACCTGGAAAACAACATTTGAAGATTTATGGGCGAAATACGGCCGCAAATATTGCGAAAAGTTATTGAAAATTGGTGTTCCAAATTGCGCCTTCCACGCGCCACCCGTGGCGGCCACATGGCAGAAAACATATTCAAACATTAATTTCATAAAATTTTCTTTCCAATAAAGCCCGTTTCATTGATGTTAAAAATATCCGCACAAAAACACAAATGTGAAAAAAAGGCCAAGTTCCTGTCCAAAATATTTCGGCCGTAAAAAGTACTGAGATCAAAATAAGGACCAAGTTCTTAGTAGGTACAATTCCATCTCATTTCTAGGCAACGTTCATAAGCTGCCACGTAGATCACTTACACAAACACATGGCAGAAATCATATTTAAACTTTAATTTCATAAAATTTTCTTTCATAAAGTGCCCCCGGGGTTGCTATGCTTTAATAATAACAAGTCTTTAAGATGAATTGAAATAATTTTATTTGAAAAAAGTTAAAATTTACAAATGCCACTAAATTAATTATTAAATCAATAAAATAAACATCTGTTGTAAAATTATTTTAATATAAGAAAAAAAAGTACTCAATAAAATTTCCATTATCGGCTATTCATCGTTTACTATCTGCAGATTAAAACCATGAAGTTTTTATATTTTAATCTACCACAAAAACAGAAGTAGAGAAAAAACTAGTGCACTACTTGTATATTAATTACCAAAATCTTAAAAGAAAAAAAAAAAAATACGAACAACAAAATCATCACTTTAACAGATTAAACAGATGAGTGCCTGACTGACTCACTGTAATACTTGGCGACTGACTATTAAATGAAATAGAAAGTTTCAGATGTTTTTCATAACTTTTATTTTCTATTTTCATATTTTATTTTGTTCCATTGAATGCATTTTTTTCTTTAGTTCAAAAAAAAAAAAAAAAGAGAAGAAAACCACAAGAAAAACCAACCACATTATTGTTTATTTAAGTTTATATTTTAAATTAATTTGAATTTTAAACAAAATACTGTCTGTCTTATACATAAAAATACATTTACGTTAATTAAGTTGCAGATATTTAAAATTAAAACCTCTTTTTTTTTGCTTAAAATAAATTTCAAGACCACTTCGAATAAAAACCTGCGGTGAAAAGTTACACACGTTCATAGACTAGAAACTGTCCTTGAAAAGTTGAAGAAATTAGAAGACGCTAGTAATTGCGAAACGCGATATCCTCTTCAAATTGCTTTGTGCAGAGATTCACTTCCACACCACAAGATAAATTATCTGCCTGGTCCACGATGTCGATCGACAACTTAAGCGAGCGACAGCAAGTCACTCACTATCGATCGCTTAAGCGCCCCACTAAATATCGACTTGTCTGGCTTTACGTGTTTAACGTAATCATTGTCAAATGACTATATTGCCACATCAAATATTCCATGTTAGTTGAGCCATAAATATGGCCATTTGAACGTGGCACAACTGCCAGGTATGCACACTTCGATAACAAGTACAACAAACAAAAAACAACTAGTATATTGTTGGCATAAAATACTCGCTTTTTTTTATTGAAACAATCAAATAAATTTAACAATTTCATAAAAATGCTTTACAAACTGTAACAATTATTTGTGTATGCTGTAAAACTGTATCAGTTAGTATGCAAATTTGATCTAAAGCTATCTGAGTCAGCTGTACTAGCCAGCTCACCTCTTGAATATGCCTTGCTTCAAATGTAAACACACAACATATGTTTGTGTATATTTTACAAATTCAACTAGAACCTGCATCTGCTTCAGATTTGCCTTTTTAAGGCTGAAAAATGTTGTTGGTAATAAATAATTATTAGCTGTACAAGAATATTTTTATAAAAATACATATTTATATACATGAATACCTACATATCAATTTTCCATCATGAAATTTCTAAAATTATTTATAAAATAACCAAAAAGCAAGTGACTGATTTTGACTGTTGTTGTCGTACAATATTTCTTAGTGGGTCGCAAATTTGTACAAGAATGCTTACGTTATCGCTCGCTTTGATTGTCGATCGACTTGTCGTGCTGAAAACTCTTAGTGGGGCGCAAATCAGATGTTTGTCGTCACAAAAGCAAGCGAGCGATAGCGGTCGACATCGTGGACCAGGCAGTATGTTTTTTCTAGTATGTATATCTTTTCGCTATTAGTTTGTTTTGTATCTCTTTTTCTTTTGCAAACCCTAAATTATCTTTGATCAGTAGTATGACGGCATTCGTATGAGTCACTAATTTTGGGCTGGAGCTAAAGTGTTTATATGAAAATGTTCAATGTACATAATTTCTATTTTTAAAAATCGTAAATTAAAAAAAAAATTGGCTTAAATTAAAATGACGAAACTTTTAACAAATTTTTTTCATGAGTTTTATGAAAAAACAAATCAGATCAGTTTAAATAAATATTGAGAAGAAATTATTTTCGAGTCATTTGACATTTTTGCTGCAGTTAAATTTATTTAAATAAGAAAACACAAACATTCCCCGCTTGCCGTTGGGTTTTTGTATGACTTCAATTATTAAAGAGGAAAGTTATTTTAACCTTCTGCTTTTATTTGTTTTCTGTTTTTATAATGAAATATTTTTATTATCGGTGCTAAAATTTCATAAAAATGCAACGAATGGTCTTTTTTTTTGGGACTTTTTACTCCGAACATACTCTGGTGTGGGTATTATTATGTAATTTTTATATCATTCTGTTAAAGAGATTTTAATTTTTTTTTATTGTTTCTGTCTTTTGTTTTTGCTTTTATCGTTTGCTTTCATCGATTTGGTAATAATGCTTCGGAATTGTTAAGGTCTGATTTGATTAGTCATGAAGGCAATTTTGTAGCACGTTTATACAGCAATTTTTCTTTTTGATGATGTTTTATTAGTTTTATTTTGCTGGCGAGTGTTTTGTTGTTGCGTTTCCGTTTGAAATAAAAATATTTGATGTGTTTGAAAAACAAAAGACTTAAGAGGCAAACCTTTGTTGTGTATGGATGTCAGTTTAATTAACTCCTGATAATTGTTGTTGTTGGCACTTTTTTTATAAGTTTTGTTATGCAATGAAATTTAAGCAACGGAACAACAAGTTTTATTTTTAGCACTTTTTATTTCTTATTTCTCTTTAGTTTTTGTTTAAGACAAACATTTAAGTTCTATGCTTGGAGGAAAGCCGAAAATTTTTATTGCACAACAAAATTTTCTATAAAAGAAAAATACTTTCAATAATTCAGCAGCTTTTAGCAACTTAACTTCTTACTAAATTAAATTTTATTACAATGTTTACCACACATATTTTTATATATTCAAATACTATTTAATAAAAAGTTTTGAAACAAATATTTTAACAATATAAAATTTACAAACAAATCAAAAAATTGGAAATCACACTTTCGCTGAAAATTATGCCAAAAAAAATATTTTTTTTTTTGTGTTGAACTAATAAGAGAAGTCATTCAAATTTAAATTATTTTCCAAATAAAAATCATAAAGACAAATAAAATATGTCGTAAGAAATTGAATTTTCGAAATGTTTCATTATTGTTAAAAGCAATAAATAGTGTTTTTTTATTTTACTTATTGTAAACTTTTTAAAGCTTTTATAATTTAAAATTTTCTGATCAAGAAATATATCGGGTAATTTTTCACTAGTTATAAATAGTCCGCTACTTCATCTACGTCATCAAATTTCAGCCATTTTTATGTATTTGTGTAACAACATTCAAACATATACATACATATATAAAGTTACACAAATATTAAATTAGTAGGATCCTCCTTCAGAGTTTAGTGCTTAATTAGTGAAATGAAATTCTAAATATCAGAATCTAAAAATTCATCTTGAGCTTTTCTTAAGTATTATTTCTGCAGAATACCGCCCAATTGAAAAGCCGCCCATTTCATGCCCACACAAAATAAATAGTACATGTTATTTTTCAGCTCCTTTTATTTAACCGATGTTTAACCTGATGTTTAGACAAGTGCGATGTTTCATGCCCAAGCGAAATATAGTATATCGATACATGCTATCTATACTAATAATGTAAAGAGGTATTGTTTGTATGTTTGTATGAGATAATCTCCGGAATCACAGATCCGATTCCCAAAATTTTTTCAATAGGAAGGTGATAGTAGCGGGCAAATGTGCGTGTCACCGAAACCAATTTAGATAGAGATTGAAGCACATAAATTTAACATTTTGTAGAATGCGATGGTGCGTTATTTTCTGAAATTATTCAACTGATTTTGATTAAACTTTAAATATAGATAAGACTGCGTCTGGGACCACACACTAAGATTAGTGAGATGGGGGATAATATCTGCCACCGAAGTTATAAAATAGATTGCCATGAAATTTTAACTACAAAAAGATTCCTATTTGTATGGCCACATGGTTAGGTAAGGGAGGGTAGTGTGAAACACTCATCGACTTTGATACCCAATTGGATCCATTGTGGCTCCCTTCATTTATAATTTATTGACTAATTAGTCTCCTTAATGCCCAAGGAGAAACAAAGTGCCCTTATCAACCATCATCCAGCCACTTAATTCCCATGATAAAGCCCCTGATATCTTCAAGTTTGCAGTTCGCGAAATCACTAATGCCCTCATGGAAATGTCTGCTCAGCCATCTTTGCGTATGGCATTGCAGCCTTGGGCAATGACAGATGATATGCTCACTAGTTTCTGGCTCCTCTTCATCCCCACACATCCTACTGAAATCCAGAGTGCCATTTTCCCATATACTGGTCCCCGCTCTAACCGAGCAATGGCCAGTCGTCGCGCCTACTAAGACTCTCAGAACCTTTCTATTCATACCCAGAAGTAGATCAGATTTACCTAAGTCTAGTTCTGTCCATATGGACCTCGAGACTCTACAATCTTCTCTATGCCTCCAAAAATGATTGGTTCTGCTAATAAGCCAATTACTGTGTTCCCTGTAGTAGTAACCGATTGGAGGTTTAACCGACCTGTAACTAACTGACACATCTAGTGCTGAACCTATTCTTGCCAGCTCATCAGCGATTTCGTTTCCCTCAATATTGCAATGTCCTAAATTTGTCCATAAGCAATTTGAGAGATCGCCTACACCTACGCCTGACCAGCTTCGATTTGACTCTATGCCCCTTCAAAGCTTTCAGCGTAGCCTGACTGTCAACGTAGAATGTGACCTTCATGCCTTCAGTTACGTGCATTGCCACTAGTTCCGTGCCTGAGGATCGCTAGAATCACAGCCTGAAATACACTAAAATACCTACGAATGTCTGTTCCTAAAAAATAGACGCCAGCACCCGTGCCTATTTCCATTTTCGATCCATCTGTAAAGACCACGCAGCCCACGTACAGTCTATCAGATTTGACCCAAAGATCCCTATCTGGAATGACTAGTGAAGGTGTTCTAATAATATTAGTCTCAACAACCTTGGAGTCCGTAAGCTCAGGGGATATAGTCTCCCGTCTGCTAAAACTAATATTTTTCGAGAATGATGTATATGACCTGTAAATCCTGACCTTACAAAACCCGCTGCCGTAAGCCTTTTATTTTTACACAACTAAATCATTGAGAGTGTAAATTTAACTATTAACACTATTTTACTTGTGGGCTTTGCCGACTACAACATGACTGTGTTTTTGAAAATATCACGAATTACGGTTAACAAGCCGCTTTTTGTTCTCTCTGTGCAGTTATAACCGAGTAACTCAGTAAACGGATCTAGGTAGAAGAGAATAAGGTCTTTCTGATAGAAAAAAGTTTAAAAAAATTTGAATATTAAAAAAAATTTAAAAAATTATTATTTGTGATGGGTTAACTAATCTATATGCATTTCGTTGGTAGCTAAATACCAACTACTCAGTAGTTCTTTACCATTTATGTTTAAAAAATTCCAAAATATAAAAGCTATTATAAAAGCTCGAATAAAATGTTATACATTTAAAAAAAAATAATTATAGTTAAAAGAAAAACCTTGTCTCATTAAAAAACAAACAAAACGTATTTCATAGTATTTAGAGTTTTGATTTCGAGAACTTAAATATTCATCTATCAGTTTGTTTGTTTTCAAGCGAATCCAAAATGCGATGCATGATACTTTTATTATATAAAGTAATAAAAAAAAAATATTTGTATCATGGATCAATTAGGGTTGTCATGATAATCAATATTTTATTTTCTTAAAGTGATAATTTAATAATGAGGTGAGGTCGTTTTAAAACGAAAGCCGTCTCAAAAATTATATAATTTTTCTATATCTGCTCTATGATATCGCTAAACATCCACCACAAAAATTACATCCATTATTTTTACATTTCATTTGGTTCTCATTTACTTGGACCATCGGTCAGTAAGAATGAATTCTAAGCGCAATGACTACGTTGTTAGTGTTGTCGTTATTGATAAAATTTCGTATAATCAAAACAAGTATTGTTAAATAATCTAATTTAAATATATAACTGTTAATTAATTTTAATGATTAAGTCAAAGTTAGCGGTACCAACAACCATCACAGAATTTGAATAACAATTACAAATGGATCTGTAGAATTTCAATTAGAATGATGTTTAAAATGATGTTTGTGAACTTTAGTAGACGATTAAATAAAACGGCAGATAACTAAATTTAGTTGAAAGAAAGCGTACATATAGGGTGTTTTTTATAGAGTGACACAAGTTTAAATCATGATAAAACAAGGAATTATATTTTTAATATCAATGAAACGGGCTTTATTGGAAAGAACATTTTATGAAATTAATGTTTAAATATGATTTCTGCCGTGTGGCCAATTTTCAACAACTTTTTGCAGCATTTGCGGCCGTATTTCGCCGATAACTCTTCGACTGTTGATTTCCAGTTGTTCAATTGTTTGTGGTTTATCGACGTAGACAAGTGACTTAACATGACACCAAAGAAAATAATCTAAACGGGTTAAAGCACACGATCTTGGTGGCAAATTAATTGGGACATTACGTGAAATAATTTTTTCATCAAAAGTTTCTTTGAGTAAATCAATTGTAGCGCCCGCTGTACGGTGAGTTTGACGATTAGAACAATTATTTTGATTAAAAATTTCAATAATTTGCATGCGTTGCTCTGGTGTAAATCGACTCATAGGTGCGCTTTATACAAGCTGAACGAGTGATTTGAGTGTAAGTTTTGTATGAAATGCACTCAGTTTTTTGAGTGGTTTCCATACAAAATTTACACTCAAATCACTCGTTCGGCTTGTATAAACCGCACCATAATGAAGTTTGAAAGCAAAGTGAACAAAAATCAGGTATCAGCTGTTAAATGGGTGCTCAAATAAAACAGTGATCCCAACTCAAAGTTGTGACACTCTATAAAAAACACACTTTATAATCCAACAAATGAATTCTTTTGTATGTATATGAAATTTGTTTGTCTCTACAGTCAGCTGATATTATAAAAAGTTCATTATTTTGAAACAATTCATTATATAAAATATCTTGTTATAATTGGTAATAGAACACTATTACTCACTCATTAACTTCTAAATTGAGTATTTGCAGAATTTATCATTTATCGACAGCAAATCAAATTTAAAAACTCTTAGAAAATAACAAAAGACTTAAGACACAAACTTTTTTGTTAGTTTCTTGCTAAACAAGATTTTATCTTTGAATGATTTGAGCAACAATCTGGTTGTTTTATCTTTTTTTTTTTTGTTGTTTGTTAAATTTTTGTCTAACTTTCTGTTCTTTTCTTTTCTTGTTCTCCATTTAATTTCAGTATGGCATACGGTGGTATTTTAATTAATACATTTATAAATATGATGCAAACGCAAATGTCTTACAAAATCAGAACTCAAATGAAGTAAACAGCTTAAATATATAAAATTTTTCAAATTAACGAAAACAAATCACGAAAAAGATAATTTAAGAAAAAAGCAATTTTTAGAGAAAAAAAATAAATCTCATTCGAAAAATATGCGTCGAAAATATCAAAATAATTTGGATTTTAAACAAAATTCCAAATTGAACAGCTACACAATGAAATCCGTACGTCAAGTGCTGTTTAATGTGTCTGAAAGTTGGACGAATTCAAGAGTACTAATTGCTTTAACAACTATTGTAGCGGTATTGGCGAATTGTGCAGGTAAGTTGTCTCCAAGCCCTTTTGATATAATTGTAAAATTATTCAAGTGTGTGGCAAAGTGTTTGCCTCACATAAAATATATTTAAATTTATATTTATGCCTGCATTATTTTTTTAGTATTTGCAAATTGAGTAACTGACATACTTTCCCGCTTATTTTCGTTAAAAATATATGTTTATCGACTTGTTAAAAAAAAAAATGGAAAAAATACGATGTACAAAACAACAATTGCTCCAACAATTTCCGATAAGCTGCGTGAATTTGTAATTTAGTGTTCGAACTTCGAAGAATTATCTCTATTATGTTTTTAGCATAAATAATTGTTTTTGTGCTACAATTGTTGTAAATAGAAATAAAATTATTTATTCACAATTCTTTTTATCTCTCTAAAGTCGCATTTTCAAGCTGAATATCCAAATATAAAAAATTTAATATGTCTACACTACATCTTATTATTGTACGATATTAACCCAGTTTGATTTTATTTGTGTTATTTTGTTGTTTCCATAAATCTTCATACATTATTTATTTGATGCACTCTTTTTCGCCAGTTGTACGTGTTTAAAGAAATTGTTATTTTATTAAAAAATTATGATTGAGAAAAAACAAACTATTTAACATCTTCTTTATTTATGGGGAAATAACTTTGCTTTAGTGAAATGTGAAAATATTTCACCATATTTTTTATTGTACGATTGTGTAATAAATTTTATAGTTTTTTTAATTTTTAATTAGTTTAATATTTTTCTTATCAAAGGTTGCAAATATAGTGATAAATTAACTTGTAACTCGATCTGCTGTGGAAAGTAACATCAACTAAATTAAAGAGGATGTTTTTTATAGTGTGTCACAACTTTGAGTTGGCATCACTGCTTTATTTGAGCACCCATTTAACAGTTGATAGTTGCTTTTTGTTTAGTTTGCTTTGAAATTTCATTATGAATCGCGTTACACCAGAGCAACGCGTGGAAATTGTTGAAATTTTTAATCAAAATAATTGTTCTATTCGTCAAACTCATCGTGCTGCTGGCGCTACAATTGATGTACTCAAAGAAACTTTTGATGAACAAATAATTTCACGTAATGGCCCAAATAATTGGCCACCATGATCGTGTGATTTAACTCCATTAGATTATTTTCTTTGGTGTTATATTAAGTCACTTGTAGACGTCGATAAACCACAAACAAGAGAACACCTGGAAATCAACATTCAAAGAGTTATCGGCGAAATACGGCCGCAAATGCTGCAAAATTTGAAAATTGTTGAAAATTGGTGTTCCAAATTGCGCCTTCTTCGCGCCAGCCGTCGCCGCCACACGGCAGAAATCATATTTAAACATTAATTTTATAAAATTTTCTTTCCAATAGAGCCCGTTTCATTGATGTTAAAAATATCCGCACAAAAACACAAATGTGAAAATAAGGCCAAGTTCCTATCCAAAATATTTCGGCCGTAAAAAGTACTGAGATCAAAATAAATACCAAGTTCTTGGTACTCGTAGGTAAAATTCCATCTCATTTCTAGCCAACGTTCACAAGCTGCCACGTAGATCACTTACACAAACACATACTTTTATTCTTGTTTTATTTATAAGTTAGCGACGGCTTGTAAATATTATCGCCGGCTGGACTGAAGAGTTTCAGCTGCTCGACTAAGGTTTCTACTGTTATTTTATGACAAACCATAAACATACCCTAAAAAGTCTTATAAATTTATGACTTTTTTGCTTGAAGCACAACAAACATTTTTTTAAACCATTGTAAAATAATAAGACATTATGACAATATTACTGATATGATTACAGTGTGAACACCCCAATTATTTCTAAGATAATTTTATTTTTACATAAAGAACCGTAACGGAATTCATCATTGCAGCTTCGAAAGTTTTTGTATTAACTCTGAATCTTCTGAGCAACAAACATCGCTTATTGTTGATTGATTAAAAGAAGAAACAAGTCACTAATTAATACGATGCTGTTGCTGCTGCATTCCTTTCATTATTGATGTCTTCTTTATTCTTAAAAGTTGTCAATTTACCTGTTTTGCTCGGTTGCCTGTTAAATATTTTCTGGAAATGTTTTTTTTTTTTTGCCGTTTATGTCTTAAACATTTTATCAACATCAGTTCCCAACCAGTTCCCGTAATACAACATTTTATTTTAAACTAAAGAAAAAAAAGCTAATAATGATGTTAATGTTAAATACATAAACATTAATTTGTGTTTGGAAAACTGTGAAAACTTTTTACCTTGTGCCATAAGGCGACTTTGGATTCTTATTTGATCTTGCAAAAAAGTACAACAGCAATTTGACCCACTTGAAAACAAGTTCCCGCACACTGTGTGACCAAAATGGTTTATTAGGTCATCATTATTATGTACAGAATGCCAAGGATGCTACAAAATAATTATTGCGATAAACATGAATATTTGCATGTGTGATTTGTTTTTCTTAGTTTTTATGAAGAAAAATAAAAGCAACAATTTAATTGAAACTTTTGAAAATGTGAAATAAATATTTAAGGAATTTCGAAAAACTTTTAAGAAGTGAAGAATTAAGAAATTAAAAAACAAATTATTATATAACATTAAATAAACGTTTTAAAAGCACGTCTTTTCAAAGGTGACAGGATTAGATTGGGTTTCGACGGCCGTCACAGCTCAAGAAGTGACGCACGTGGGATCGCTAGGTTAGATTAGGAAGGGTAGTGTGAAATACACATCCACTCGGAGACCCAATTGGATCCATTCTAATTCCCTTCATTACGCTTCTGTAAGCCTGAGCAAACTGCTTGCCGCCGTTCTCAACACAAATTCTTCAATGGGAAGTAGGTGAAAGATTACGTCCAAGGCAGCCTGAGGGGTGCTTCTCTGGACCCCACTAATACCCAACGAAGCACACCTCTGGACCTTAGCAAGCAGCTTCCTATGGCTTTCTTTCCCCAATTCCTCCCACCATACGACACATCCATAAAAAATCAGGCCTGACAACCGATGTATAAATCCAATTTACCACTGGGATCGTTAGTTTCGGTCCCTTTGTGATACCCTGTAGCAGACAAGGCGAAAGTGTGTATTCATCCTGCAGGTGCCTGTCACCGATGCAAACCAGCCCGATTGTGTCAGGAAGGCAGATAAGTTCTTTAGCCCGATATTTGAAAGACTGTCTAGGTCTGGCAGAGTGCTGGAGCCCAGGGTAGTATTCCTTGCCGGATATTGACATAGAAGATGGAGAACTGTTTCTTCTTCTTCCTCATCATTACATTCAGATTCTGTGTCCTCAAGAGGCTGTAGTGGGGCCAAGTAGACTTTATTCAGCGGCAGGTGCCTTCCTGTGCCCACCTCTGTTGAGCAAGCTCCTGCCTGACTCCTGCTGTATAACGTGCTTGCATTGAGGTATAGGAATGAGTCACTTTTTGGAAATCTCGTCCACAATATCATTTCCAGTGCGCTCTGAGTGCCGCGATACCCAAACTATTGCTACTCTCGAAGTTTATTTTAATTATTTTCTCTTTTCTAATAATTTTCTAGTGAATTCAATCGAATCGTGTATTTGATTTTTTCTTTAGCGTAGAAGTTGAGTAATTCTAAAATGGTTTTCCTTTGGACAGCATTAAAGAACGTTTTAAATCTAAAATTTTTGTAAAATCAAATACAATGTCACTTTTTGAAGAAAAAATATTACTCACGATCATGCATTATTACGTGTGTAGCACATAAGACAAACACTTAAACGGTGACAGCATTTTCGAAAAATAATAATATGAATGTTTATTTTATACCGTCTAGATAAATATTGACGGATGTTTTTAAACAGTTGAATTCGATGATTTAAACTATAGAAAAGATTTCACCAAACACAAAAGTTTTTTTAGTTTTATGATCTTTTTATTAGAAATTCAAACAATATTTAGTATCTAAAGTGATAAATACAAAAGAAATTTATTTAAAATGAGTTTATGTGTATGTTAAAGAACAACAAACATCAATGAAGTTGTCCATAAGTATGTAAAGGGTGTTTTTTTATAGAGTGACACAAATTTAAATCATAATAAAACAAGGAAATATATTTTTAATATCAATGAAATGGGCTTTATTGGAAAGAAAATTTTATGAAATTAATGTTTAAATATGATTTCTGTCATGTGCGCGTAGCAGGTGCAATCTAGAACACCAAGTTTCAAAACTTTTTCGCAGCATTTGCGGCCGTATTTCGCCGATAACTCTTCGATAGTTGATTTCCAGGTGTTCAATTGTTTGTGGTTTATCGACGTAGACAAGTAACTTAACATAACCCCAAACAATATAATCTAATGGGGTTAAATCACACGATCTTGGTGGCCAATTAATTGCTCCATTACGTGAAATTATTTTTTCATCAAAAGTTTTTTTGAGGAAATTAATTGTACCGCCCGCTAAACGATGAGTTTGACGAATAGAACAGAATTATTTTGATTAAAAATTTCAACAATTTGCACGCGTTGCTCTGCTGTAAGTCTATTCATAATGAAATTTCAAAGTAAACTAAACAAAAATCAGCTATCAGCTGTTAAATGGGTGCTCAAATAAAGCAGTGATGCCTCAAAGTTGTGACACTCTATTAAAAAGACCCTTTATTTATGTATGTGAGTACGAATCTGTAGATAACATTTGAATAAGACTTTCATAACTTTACAAAACTCTTTCTATAGCTTTGATTTTAACATAAAAGTATTTTTAAAACATGTTATTAATTAATTCGTGATTTATGCTTTTGCGCCCACTAACGGTTCATTTTTTTACACATTCGAACAGATAAAACTGAATAAAATAATTACGAATCAGTTAGTATTTTAGTTGCATGTACAAATACGAGTACATATATACTTTCTATAACAGCAACAATAAATAGTGAGTACATATATTGTAATAATCCATATTATCTGTATTAATGTTCTCAAATATACTCGTATGTACATATGTATGTGTGTATGTCTATATATATGAATGTATTTTTATTTAGCATAATTATTTGTATTTAGTTATGTTTACTGCTAAACATATTTAACTACTTAATTTGTTTTTTTTTTAAATCGTTTGGGTTTGGTTTGTTAAATCTACTGGAACGAAACATCATAAACGGTATTTTTTTCATATTAATCTTTAATTTTTATTTATTGCACTTTAGTTCTGTATTTTTATTATCGGCTAACCGTTAATTATTATATCCTTCACCAAAAATGGCAAGGGTATTCATTACGTGTGTAATTTCCACAACATTTATATCAGTATATATATTCTGAATCCTAATATATAGGGAAGTTTAAAGAGCCATGTCCGTCTATCCATCTGTCAGTCTGTCTGTACGTGAAATCGATTTTCCGAAGACACTAGAAAAGCTAGAGACTTGGGTCTTGGACTGAAATGCAAGGATTTTTCTTGAGATGGTTCGTATTGAAAATCAGCAAAAATAAAATATCGGTTCTGATACTGAATTATATATACAAATAAATGAAGATATACATATATTTATATAACCCTTTCAGAAATAATTTTACAAATACATGAGGTAACCAGTTTTGAATATGGAATCTTTCGATAATAATTCAACGCACGAACCATCATGCTACTGAGGCTTGTGGGTGTATATATTTTTTTTATTGTTCACCTACATATAATGTATGGTATGTATTCATAAATACCGCATACTCGACAATAGATAACTTTATGTATTTTTTTCGTACAAACCCCCTTTTTTGTTCACTGATGGATGGAAAATTTGTATGGCCAGTGTTGTCAGAATAATGATTTTATTATATTTTTGATGATTTTTTTTACCAATATATCTGTGGCAATAAGGAAAAAGTGCTTAAGTCATATTTTATAGTTATCTAGAAAAGCAATTTTAAATGTTAGAGTGGTTTGATAAAAATGTAATCGCGTTGTACTAAAAGTTGAACATTCGTATTTCGATTCTTTTGATTTTTTAACACATAAGTAAGTTCAAAAATCGTGCAATATAAATAAAAACTTTGCCCAGAGATACTTTTGAATATGGAGAATACGATGGTGATATTAACTCAAAATGAGCTTATCTCGACTTAAGCACTTTTTTCTTTTTGCAACAGAATTTGTTTGGGAATTATTCATTTAACTTTTTGTGATTTCATTTATGTAATTCTTATTTCTTTTCCAGGTCGCAATTTTTATTTAACTTATCAAACTTGATCGGTTAAAACTTACTGATAAGTTGCCAGTCGAACCAATAAAATGCAGGCTTATAAAATGACTAAATTCACAACAGATATTAATTATTGTTCAAATAATTAATTCTCAATAAATTTAATGGGTTTTAAAACTAATTAACTTAATTTAATTTTCGTCATTGTCTGATGGACACGTAGATAAGGATGATGTGGGTGAATTGGAACTAGCGTAGTCACAAACTAGTGCTAGACTTTTGGGTAAATTTATTAAACAAGCATTATTTGTGTTATTTGTAGAGGGAGTTGGTTCGTTTAGTTCTAATTTGATAATTTCATTTATCTTTCGTGTGGATTTATTTTCTATTTCTTTGGATATTTCACTGTCTTGATCCTTTTCTTTATTTAAGTTCAATTGTTTTTCTTTAATTTTCCTTTTGATGCCCAAAGTTTTATAGTCTAAATGAGAACTAAGTGCTTTTTGCCGTTTAATACCACCAAATGTAGTTTCTGTTGCTCCTGGTATTGTTGGTTGCAAAAGTATATCAATGCGCTTTTCTTCTTCCCTCTCATGTGCAGATTTACTTTGAAGTTTCATTAGAGCGGCCATTTGGCGATCTTGCTGAGTTTCCGGCAGGAGTGATATATCCAGACTACTTTTTGCTAGAAGCTTCTCATCAAGTTCCTTTAATGCTTTTAGTTCATTTTTCTTTGTCTGAAATGATTTTAATTGGTAAACAATAAGTGTGTTCGAGTACGCAAAAGTTTTTACTATTTTTTACTGAACTTTACTGCATTTTACTAAAATGCGTTCGTTTACACAAAATACAGTAAATGAAAACACAAATTGAGAGCGTAAAGTGACAGTTCTTAATTGAGAACTTGCAAATTTTTACTGCAGAAAATTTTCGCAGTAAAGTTTAGTAAAACAAGAAAACATATGATTTAAAAGGTAAACAAACAAAAAGTGTGCAATTTGTGACTAAAATTTTTAACAAAATAAAAATTTAAGTTAAAATTAAACAAAACTTAAAGTAAATTAACATTAAATTTAACTTGTTTGTGAAACAATTACCTACATGCTTTTTAATGGAAAATAAGAGTTATTTTAGTTTGTGGATTTGTTATTTTAATTCTTTGGAGTTGTGAAATTCTAAAGTACTTGAGTACTTAGTACTGCATTTCTTTTTACGATAGTCAATAGCAAAAGCAAATATTCATGTACTTTGAATAAATTTAACCACACACAGATATGTAAAATCAAATAAAATGAAAAAAGAAAAAATGGGAAAGATTACATATATTAAATTGTTTACAATTTATAAAAATATTTGTGTTTTAAAGAGTATTTAATCGAGTACCGATGAATAAATTGTTCAAGTATCCAAAAATATAAAAATTTTTCACCACTACAATTATTTTCCATCAGCTGTTGCCTAAATCTTACGAATTTTTACAATTTTTCCGTTCGCGTACTTTTTTGGACAAACATTTTTTTGGAGAGTAAATTCTTCCCTTTACTCATTTATTACTCATTTACTGCATTTTACTGTAAAAGTAAACAAACGGACCTAATGTTATGCATATTCGAAGAAAGAAATACGTAAGTTAATGTAACAAAAGTTTAAAGAAACGAAATCTTGAAATAAATTTAATTTACAGTAGACGCGGTTTTCTATTAAATGAAGAAAAAGTAAAATCTTTTTGAGTGGAATTTTCTTCACATTATTTTTTCGTAAACTTTCAAGGATAAAGAGTAGTTACTGACTGCATGATACTATTCGACGGCAAATTTCTTGGAATATATAATAAATACAAATATAAAAAGTTTCTACGTAGATGTGGGTGATAGTGAATGAGGTGTGCCTTAAGTCACATATGTGTAAGTGGTGTTGCAGTGGAAATGATCAATGTGGAGTGTATCTAATGGTATCATCTGTTTTTATTTCTCATTTATTTATTCCATAATGAAGCTACTATTGGTTGTGGTATATTTTTTTTTTTTGAGATATTGAAGTAATGGAAAATATTGTGTCATTTATTGGTCCAATACAAGTACATAGCGATTATGAGAGACTTTAATCTAGTACTATGGACTGCAACATTCTGCCTGATCTTGATAGTCTGGCGAACATGGGGCTAATCAGTCCATGCTATCCTCCTTAAATTTGCTCCAAACTGGCTCAGAATATGTATTGTGGAAAAAATATGTATTAAGTTCCAATTCGAAATGACTAGAAAGAAAAGCATAACATATATATGTTTTATATTGTTTATGTTTTTCTTATATATTTTATTAAAAATTTTTACTTCTTTGTTTTTAAAAATTAATCCAATTTTTTTGTATTTTTCTTTTTATTTAAGTTGCCTGATTTTATTTGTTTTTATTAAAAATCGCTCTTTTTCTGCCCCTTTTATAATGAAAATCCACTTTTTGTGCCCCTTTTTGAAAATTTTCAACGCTAACGCTGACTGCATGGCACAGAAGAAAGAGAGGGTTTCATTGAATTTTTGATGGCTGCAAAAAAATCCAGTTTTATGTCAAGGGGTACTCACGAACAAAAATTATCCCTTTTTCCTGCGAGACAGTTTGCTAGCAGGTACCATTATCTCAATTGTGATGTCTAGAGATCTGTCTACAATCTGAGCCAGTGCTCTAAGATAGACCTGGTCTAGAACACCCGGAAACAGTTGCTTTGCTTTCTAAACATTCGTGCTTGTGCATTCCAAAAAAAGCCGGATAGACATAGAGAATTTGCTTCTGCAGTGCTCGTATAGTGCCCCGTAATTACCGCAAAATTTTATAATTGACACAATCAGTTTGAAAGCGAACATGTTTCTCTTGTCTTCTGAATATATTCACTCTGTAACATTGAGATGTCGTTTTTCCTTGAGCTGAATACATTAGAGCTGTTCACAGAAATGAGTTTTTCTCTTATGATGATTTTAAATATATTTCAAGTTTAGCCTTTCATTTAGCATTTTTATTTATTATAAAAGCAAAAACAAATTTTTAAAAATTTTTAACCACTTGCTTTTGTTTTTCATTCAAACTCTTCACCGAAAAAATGTTCTTTTTTCCGCTTAAAAGTTTCACTTTGGTTAAGTGTTTTATTTTTTTAATTATATTTTAAATAAAGTGGGTTTTTTTTTTAATTCTAATACAGTGAAACTTCGATATAACGAATTTCAAGGGGATCCGAAAATACTTCGTTATAGCTATTGCTTCGCTATAAATATAAACAGCAATGCCTTGATATAACGAAATTTGAAGAAATAAGAAAAAAATTCGTTATAACTATAGTTTTCTTTATTCAAATCTATTTAGCATGAGATTGCTCATAACGGCCTCAATTATAGAATTTTTTTCTCGAATAGATATTGATTTACGCTTTACTTTACTCATTTTGACAAGAATCAAGTCAATATTGATTACATACGTTTCTAATGCATTATATTTGCACACACATTTAGAATTCGTTCTTTTGATAACGGCACTTTACCATTTTGCTTTAAATTTTATTCTTACTTCGTTGTATAGAGGCTTTTGTACGAGTACTTCTTTGTATAGAGGCCTTCCAAATGCGCTTATAAATACATTAAGACTTCGCTGTATTTATAACGGGACTTTACCATTTAGGATTTATTCTGATCTCGTTATATTGAGGCATTTAAATAATATTTCGCTATATAGAGGCTTTTTTGCTCAGAATTTATTCGTTATAGCTATAGTGCAATTTTGTATGAAAAACTTTGCAATAAAGAGGTTTTCTCACGGGACTCAATAAAACATACGTTATATTGAGTTTTTCGTTATAACGAAGTTCTTTATATCGAAGTTTCACTGTACTTAAATTATTTTTGTATAAAATTTTATTTCTTTTTATTGTATTCCGTCACACCTTTGTGAAGAATTTTTCAAAATCCCACTCTTAATAAAGAAATACGTATCCATAGAACTTAATGTTTGGAGTAGTTTCCTACTTAGAAGTAGAGTTAAAAAAAAAACACTAATTGAGTGTATTGTTTGCAAAAAAATAAATTTAGGGTATAAATTTCTGTCTATTTTTATACAAAAATCCAAACATAGTCCTAAATTTATTTAACTGTTTTTCTTAAATCAAAAAAAAAAAAATATCTGAAAAGTGTTTAGCAACAAGAATTGCATTATAAAATTATCTTAAAGCAGCATCTCATATTTAACGCACGTCTGACATTTCAAAAAAATAAAAAAAAATATAAAAAAAAATCACGTTGTAACTTTCCCTTTTAACGAATTTTTTTTTAAAGTCCTTAACAAATCACGTTGTCGAAAGAGTTTAACATTGAACTGACAGACCGAAGAAAAAGAAGAAGAAGCAGAAATAAGTGATAAACGATATTAAAAGTAAACAAATTGAAAAACAAAGCAAACGAAAGTTAAATAAGAAAAACAAAATTCATTCAACACATTTTCTATACAAAAGCTGCTAAATGCATTTTTCTTTGCTTGTTTTTAGTTTTAATATTCAGCATTTTATTTACGAATGAAAATAAAAACTTTATCGAAAGGAAGAAGCTCTGGTTTTCAGTATAAAAAAAACATTTACCGCCAAAAAGAATAAAAATATGTATCTGAAGTTTAAAGATGCATTGCGATGCACCTTACCGACAGACAGACACATTAATACACATGTAGATTCAACCAACATGCATGGTCAATCGCTTTCAAATGAATCTTTCTGTTATTAATGGTTTCTTGGCCACAAAGATGAAGAAATGGTAGATAAGAAAATGAATACTAAAAAGAAGAAACTTCGAGCTTCTTTTTTCGTTTGTCGGAATGCAGACAAAAGACATTTTAATAAGTAAAAAAAAACGAACTTTAATACCTGTTTTCATAAAAATGCTGATTTACATACAAATGATGTTTGCAACCTGGACACGCGAAAGTTTTCATTTATAAACATTAAATTATTGAAAATACTTTAAAAAAAAAAAAAATATGGTTATTAATAATCATGTATTCTTTAGATGTCATTGTTGTACAAATACGACAGACATGTAGTTTCGTATTTATTTTAATTTTTTAAATACAAGAATATACAAACATATAAATAATAATGCTAAGTGATTAATGGGATTTTAAAGATGCTGATTAAAACCTAAGACATATTTGATATAAAAATAATTGTAAAGATGGACAATTGAACGCTGATGAGAGGTGTAGTGGCCTTGAAATCAGTACTGATACGTTCTGCTAAAAACTGATTGGATATACATAAATAATAATATTTTTTCAACATAAAAAAAAAACTCTTAAGCTACGTTCACATTTATCAAATATTTGCCCAAAAAAAACATAACCAATAGTTTTGCTTAGGTATAGTGTCATTTAACACGATCTTTATATTACAAAATAAAATTAATTCTTCTCCAAAAGAGTATTTTTATACAGTTTTTAAAAAATTCGAACCCAAAATTAAAAAAATATTGGAATTAAAGGAAATAAATTATTAGTTTTTTTTCTTTGTTACGTTTTTTTCGACAAAAAAAAGCTAGTAATTTTAAATTTTCATTAATTCAATAAAACTGAACTTGAGCCTGATAATATTACTTTTTAATAATTGTAATTATTAGTTTGTTTCAAGCTGGCCGATGTAACGCAGCTACAATCAATTAATCACCAATTGGAATTTTCTATTGCTAAAAATAGAAAATGTCATCAATATTATTATTTAATTGTCATAAACTTTATTATTTTCCTACTGAGAAAAAAGTTAAATATGACTTCAATTATGAAAACTAATTTCTAAGTATGTATATACAAATATAAGGTTTTCCAATAGGGATGATATTATTTTGAAGTGAAGTTTCGGCCATTTGTAACATGTCATGATCTGTCATTTGTTTTTCATTGTATTCAGAGGTTTTTACAATTTCATCATGGAGAGATCTACGCAAGAACAACGTTTACAAATTATTCAGTTTTATTATCAAAATAATCGTTCTCCAATTTCAACTTTTCGAGCGCTTTTGCCATTTTATGGTCGTAATAATCGTCCAAGTGTGCCCGCTATTCGTCGAATTATTGAAAATTTTGAGCTTACATTTTCTTTACAAAATGTTCAAGTGCCAATAAGACAAAGAACATCTCGAAGTAATGCAAATATTGTTGGTGTTCAGGAAAGTGTTGCTGAACACCGCAATTTGTCGATTCGATGACGATCTCAACAATTGGGACTGTCTCAAACCACAACCTGGCGGATTTTGAGAAAGGATTTGGGTTTGCATCCGTATAAAATTGTTCTCACTCAAGAAGTCAAGCCATTGGACCACCGTAAATTGAATTATTGCGAGAAAAGTTTGGAGATTCGATTATTTCAGGAAATTGTGATATTGAATGGCCTCCAAGAAGTTGTGATTTAACACCATTAAACTATTTCTTGTGGGGTTATTTGAAGTCATTGGTCTTTCGAAATAAACCAGACTCTCTTCAAGCTTTACAAGTCAATATTGAGCGTGCCATTCTTGACATACGACTTGAGTTAGTGGAAAAAGTGCTCGAAAATTGGGTTCATCGAATTCATTCCTGCAGAAGAAGTCGTGGAGGCCATTTGAATGACGTTTTATTTAGAACTTAATTATATTGATTGTACTTAACATTATTGGAAAACCTTATATATATATATGTATGTACAGTCAAATTCGGTTAAGCGAAGATGTAAAATAACAAGTGTGTATATACTTTGTTCCGAAATAAATGATGCTAAGTTAGACACATTTTTCTACTTCACTGACAATCGTGAAAAGCAATTTATGAAAATAATGACAGGTTCTTCTTCTATTTAACTTAAAGTATTTTTAAGTGTTACAAATAGATCTGACCGTTAAATTGGCTTAAATGAAAATTAGAGCATACAATGATTATTACATTTACCTACATTTGAGCTTTACTTTGCACATGTTGATGTTGTTGGTTTGTTTTTCTTTCGTCTGGTAGATGTCTATCAATATATTTAATAAATACTCTTACTGGCCACATACATACATGCACATTTCTTATTTCCGAATTCCAAGCTTTAAATCTATACATTCATAAATATACACTCACTCATACACACGTATATTGAGCCAAACAAACAATCGGAACTGATAACAAATGCTTGAGAACGATCTCAAGTATAATTGCAGATATTAAATTTTCTCTGCGGAAAAAATATATAGAAAATTGCAACATCTTTTTTTTTTCATTTATGTCAGGCTCTAATTGTTTAAATCATGTCACTCAAGTTAAATTTATTTAAGGCAAATGTTAACTTTAAAAATTTTAAAACTAAAGATTAGCTTTCGTGCACATTTTGAAATCTTATGAAAATTTTAAAATAACTTTTTGAATTTCTGAGTGTGTTTTTGGTAATGAATTTATATGACAAAAAAAAATTTAATTCCAAAAATTTTTGGTTATTTTACTTAACAATTTCACTTTGGCGACGCTGTTGAACAATTATCTCTTTATTTAATATTATTTTATTTGGATTTTTGTTTTATTTCATTGAAAAATTGATAACTTCGCGCTATAAAAAAATTGGAATTTATTTTTGAATAGTGGGGATTTTGGAACAAAATATAAACAGATCCACGGTTATATGATGCCTATAAAAATGCCTACCACATTCCAAGAGGTTCTATTATGTTCTAAGTTTGCAAATTTTTAGCCGAAAATATTGATAGATACATATATTACAACATGCTTTTTCTGAGACCTTCAATGTCAGTATTAACTTATGAAAAAGTGGAAACTTTTGATTTGTATTTTCGCTTTTGAAAGTTAATTCGTTATTGAAGAAACCAATTCGATTCGAAATAGGAAAAATGTTTTCTAGCTTGTTAAATACAAATATGAGAAATAACCTCGAAATTACCAAAAAGTATTTTGTGGAATTTCCTTAGGAATTTACGCAGTTTTCAGATACAAAT
This sequence comes from Lypha dubia, assembly GCA_947311025.1. NCBI lineage: Eukaryota > Metazoa > Arthropoda > Insecta > Diptera > Tachinidae > Lypha > Lypha dubia. The sequence continues at coordinate 59,105,494 of OX371264.1, forward strand.
CTTTTTATAGCCTGTTTATAGAAAACGACGTACCAGACTCACCGCAAGCAAATTGATTGACGACGTAATGAGTCTGGTTTATATAACACGAACAGGTGTTCTTGGCGTGCAACTTCCGTTAATTCGTGTATGTGTCAAATATGTATGATTTTTTTTAGATTTTTTCCTACCAAAAATGTGTTTTAAACTTACAAAACAGCAACCATATTCTTGTGCAAACTTGAAAAACAGCTGATATGAAATAAATTAAGAAAATAAAAATGATTTGAAAAGTTAAATATTTTCCATTAGTAATGTTTTTCTACGTCGTTGGAGTCCGACGTAGTAAATCTTTTCTGGACGATCATATTTTTTTATTCAACCAACTTTGACACTTATGATGAGTTAGAGTGTATTAACAAAACGAAATAAATTGACAGCTCTTACGTTTTTTACCAAAATCGTCAATATTTGCGATCTACAAACCACAAAAAAATCAAAACGCTAATAAAGGGTGTTTTTTATATAGTGACACAAGTTTAAATCATAATAAAACAAGGAAATATATTTTTAATATCAATGAAAAGGACTTTGTTGGAAGGAAAATTTTATGAAATTAATGTTTTAATATGATTTCTGCCGTGTGGCCGCCACGGCTGGTGCGTAGAAGCTGCAATATAGGGGCTGTGCACATATTACGAAATTTTGCACTGAAAATTTATTAAAAAGCGTTATGGTTTGGGGGGGGGGGGGAGGGGGGTATACAATCTCTGAAAACAGCGTTACGTAATATGGGCACAGCCCCCTAGAACACCAATTTTCAACAATTTTTCGCAGCATTTGTGATTTAGTGACTTAACATAACCCCAAAGAAAATAATCCAAAGGTGTTAAATCAAACGAAATTACGTGAAATTAATTTTTCATCAAAAGTTTCTTTGAGGAAATCAATTGTAGCGCCCGCTGCACGATGAGCTTGACGAATTGAACAATTATTTTGATTAAAAATTTCAACAATTTGCACGCGTTGCTCTGGTGTAAGTCGAATCATAGTGAAATTTCAAAGCAAAGTAAGCAAAAAGCAATTAAATGAGTGCTCATGCTCCAATGGGAGTTAGAGGAACATATATATATATAAATGGGTGCTCAAATAAGGCAGTGATGACAACTCAAAATTTTGACACTCTATCCCTTTACCATGGTGGAGAAAATGTTTAAGCCCGGCTATATAGAAACCATTCACTCAGCAAAGCAAGTTTCAAAAATATCACATTTTCTGAAATTTTTCAATCATGAGCCCATGAAAACTCTGCACTTATTCTATATATTTTGGGTTTATTTCTTGGTACTTAATTATTTTTTTAAGTGGGAGTTATTTCATTAAAACTCAAGTCCCAAAAATTCGACGTTTGGGAATAATTTCATTCTCTTTTGCAGTTATTTCATAAAATGTTTTATTTATAATTATTTAAATTTTTTAGGTCCCTTTTCATTGGGCGTTATATCATACAGCCGAAAACGAGTATATCTCAAATATTTGTTTTTGTGTTTGCTGGGATGTTGATAGTATTTCCATGCATGCACTCATGTGCAAAATATTAATATTTATTATAGTATGTATGTTATGCACTATACATACTTACTAGCATATAAGTATATATTATATATAATATATGTATTAGGTATAGACGTATTTGTTATAAAAACTTGATCTAAATAAAAAATCGTTATTGAACTGTTAAAAAAGTAACACAAAACTGGAAGTGCCCTATACAAAAAAGGGGCACCTTAGTCCCCCTCAGGGTGAAAAAGCCCGTTTAAAAATATTTTTTGTTAATTGCTCGTCAGGACCTGCCTATGTACCAAATTTTAGCTTTCTAGCTATACTGGAAGTGCCCATTTAAGAAGGGGCACAGTAGTCCCCCTCTGGTGAAAAGTGTCCCTGTAAAAATCATTTTTGTTATTTTTTATCAGGACCTACCTGCGTACCAAATTTCAGCTCTCTAGCTATACTAGAAGTGTCCCATACGAAAAAGGGGCTTCATACTCCCCCTAGGTGAAAAGTGCCCGTTTAAAAATCATTTTTGTTAATTTTCCATCAGGACCTACCTGTGTACTAAATTTCAGCTTTATAGCTATACTGGAAGTGCCCCATACAAAGAAGGGGCACCCAGGTCCCCCCTGGAAGGAAAGTGTCTGTTTTCAGATTTTTCTGGTTAATTTCACACCAAGACCTACCTGTGTACCAAGTTTCAGCTCTCTAGCTTTACTGGAAGTGCCCAATAATATTGATGAGTCAGTTAGTCAGTGAGTCAGTGAATATGTACTAAAATATGGACTTTTCACACCTTAATATCTCGGGAAGCTTTTACGGTAGAACTTTCAAATATAACCTGTGAGGTCAACTCTGTGGGGAGACCTTATGTTTCAAGTTTCATTCTATTATGATCAGGAGGAGCAAAGTTATGAGGGGGGTAAAAACAGCTCGAATGGTTTCGTGTAAATATACACACTGTGTGGCCGAACTTGGCCTGGCGCACTACCGTGCGCCTAGATTCCAACAGTTGAGTCTAGTTAGTTTAGTTCACAGTGGAGCGGATAACTATATAAAGTGGTTTCCATTAACGGCGGCTCATTTATGTCAAACGTTCTCTGTTTAGGATGTACTCGTATGTAGCTCACGGTACCCCCCCCCCCCCCCCCCCCCCCCCCCCACCCCCCCCCCCCCCTACTAAATTTAGCGGGTTTTTAAAATGCGTTCCATAGAATACATATAATTAATTATTTACATACCAGTGAATAATTATGAATATTAATCCAAATTCTGCTAAATATCGTACTTTTTATAATCATCATATTCATTCATTTATCATATTTACAATGGAAATGGTGTTATATTAACTACTTCTTAAAATATGGTCTTATGTATAAAACAAGCTTTTAAGCCAATTAATGTTATTATTTTCAAAGTCTTTCTCTTTAGTGCAACTGATTGACACTAATTTCTTGTTATTCCTTTTAATCTATTTGTAATTTCTTGTTTCTCTCATTCGCCGCACGCATGATTTCTGTTGTTTTCTTTTTGTGTTTTTTTGTGTTTAGAAACTGGTCACTGTTGACGTTTTGCTTCTTATAGCAATTTTTGTATTCTTAAACTGCAGTTCGCAGTGCCTTAAGTAAGTTTTTAAGTTAATTTATTAATTAAAAATTTACATTTATTTGAGCATGTACTCAAGTATTTATGTTTTAAATTTTATTTATTTGTTGCAGGTTAGCAATATCTAGATATATATTTCGTTAAAGGGTAGAAAACATAAAGGGTAAAACATCTACTGATGAGTTGGTATGGCTACCAACGAAATATATATCTAGATATTGCTAACCTGCAACAAATAAATAAAATTTAATTTATTAATTTTTAGAAATTTTGTTTTACAAATGGTTAAGTTTTTAAATGAATTGCGGAATATATATTAATGACATAGATATTATACATACATACATACTTATATTTTCATTAAAAAAAAAATTAAGGAAAACTCTCAAATAAAATAAATCAAAGAAATTTTAATTTGTCAGGCTTAAGTTCGTTTTCTCTAAACTTAACTTTTTTTTATAAAATACATTATTATTTTTATTAGAAAGAAAAATCTAGATGCTCGTAATAATTGAACATATAAAGAAAAATTAGACTGCGCGGATGGTCACAGTCTGCTCTTTTTGTTGTTTGGAAGGGTTTACTTATAGTTTGGTATCATATATATTTTGAAAAAATTTCCCCTTTTTATTGACTTTTGCGTAACTTTGTCATCTATGGACCTGCACGCTTGCAGTTTGGTCCCTTAGAAATGTAAGTGGTTGTCTAAAATATTAATTAATTGACAAATTCTCGTTTAATGGAACGAAGCTACTTTAATCTTTCGTTGTAGTAAATGGCACTGACTGGTTTTCTGTATTGAACTTTTGTTTTTCTTGCCAGAAATATTCATATAAATTATTGCCTTGACTACTGATTGTTTTACTAATAATCAATGGTTAAATTATATCCATTAGTTAACTATAAACTGTGAATTCGGCCCTATAAACAAATTAAATCTCAAGGCTATTTTTAATTGTTAGCTAAGAATATATTTATAAATTTTAAATATAAAAATGTGAGAAATGTTAGAAAGATAATAAAAAATTTTACTGTCTGTAACTTTTAAGTATTTTTTTTTTTTGTCTTATTTTTCTGAATACAGAACTCTTGTAATTTTATAATTTTTAGTCTTTTGATATAAAGAACGTGTAATTGAATTACTGTTCCCTTATCATTAACAACAACAACACCTTTAACTGCATCAAAATGTGCCATTCTAAAATACTTCATATCGTTTCGTACAATCATTAGTATTTATTGTTGACATACATTTGTTTTAAACTCTTATATTTGTTTGAAAAGAAAAAAAAAACAAACAATCGTACAACAAACATACAATACTTTTTACGGCTCTTGCTTCTTATTTTTAATTGTTTTTTTTTACTTTTATTCATGTTTTCATTCTCCATCATCAAGATGTTCTATTAATTTTAGAAGAGTAAATGAAAGAAAGAAAACTTAATTTTATAATTGTTTGTTATATTTTCAATCAATATGAAATATTATTCATCATTTTAAAACCTGTTTAGTTGACACAATTGGCGTAAGTAAGAAGCTACATTCATATTTAGTTGAAATCAAATGGGGAATAGTTGCATTTACTGATACATAGACACATACAAAAACTTACTAACATACTTCGTTACCTGGAATTTAAGAAACTGGATCAACTTATTGTACCCAATTACATACATATGTACATAATGATATAATTGTATTTAGAAAAGTTGATCTAATTAAAATTGTGTTATTGCAACAATGTAAAGAAATAAAATGTAATGCAACATTTTGTTTGTTAAAAACAAACAAAAAAACAAACACAAAACGCAATACCATTAACGGGCTTGTTTGCGAAAAATATGAAGGGTTGGGTTGCAGGCCACCTCTGTAACAATTAGCTAGATTAGTGGGATACATACACACTTACATATGTATAAAGTACTAAGGCCATGACGTATTGATATTAAAAACAAAAGACTTAAGACACAAACTATCTTACCAACATACATATCGCACTTGATCAACAGGAGGGTATTAAAGCAATATTTTTAAAATTTTATTTTGTGCAAGAAATCGATGTACAGTGGTCATGACATATCTACCCACTGTAAAAGTTTTACATAATTAACTCTACTCTTTTGGGAAAAAATTCTGTTGCTTCTCTATTTGTGATAGAGGAGAAGTAAATAAACTAACAAGTTTTTTTTTGCCTCTACTGAAATTTTTAAAATTTTGAGTAAATACCAATGTTGCCATTAGGATACGAAAGATACATTTTTCGTATATTTTAATGACTTCACGTACCTTCGTATCTGTTAATGACTTCCTGACATTTTTCGCATCTTTTGAATCTGTACGCAAAATGTACAGAAATAAAATATTAAACTTTCCGTCTCTAACAAAGTTTTTTAAAGTTATAATTTCGTTATCACTACAATGAAAAAGTTGAAACTCACATTTTGGATCTATTTGAAACAGAAAGTGGCAAAGCTGAAGACCTCAGTGAGGCACTTTTAAACAAGTATACGTACTAATTGTGCACTGAAAAAACAGTTTTACATAAATTCAACGAACTTCCTTCCGTTCCTTGAACTAAATTCTTTGAAATTCAATGTATTATACGTTGTTTCAGTAAAATATTCCTTGAAATTCAAAGGTAAAATTTTATGTATTTATGAACTCAACGTTAAAACCGTTATTTGATTTTATTCGTTGATTTAAACCATAAACTAGTTTTTTGATTTATCGTATAAATCGTTGAATTTAAGAAACTCGTTCATTTATTTAAACACAAAATGAACAAATAGTTTGATTCAAAGAACCTGTTTCTTGATTTTAAGTAATATACGTTGATTTTGTTGTATGTATACGTTGGATCATGAAATAAATTCTCATTCTTAGCCTTAACTTCAACGAACTGGTATGTTGAATTCAACAAGCCACTGAATTGCCATACGTTGAATCAAAAAACCTGGTCCTTGGGTGAAAAACAAGGAATAAATTTGATGATTCAACGAATTATTCTATACTTTTCACCCAAGTATTTGGTTGAATGTATGCCTTTTGAAAATTTTATTGGATTTTCTTCTGACACAACAAATGTCATGTCAGATTATAACTCTGTTTTTAGTCACTTAAAAGAAGTCTGTAAAGAACATTGTATGCATTAAATGTAGTTGCCATCTATACATCTAGTAGCGTCAAAAGCTTGTGCGAAATTACCAGGAACAGTAGAGGACATGTTAAGAAGCATCGCAGGACACTTCTGTAGAAGTTCATAGAGGATATCCAAACTTCAAGAATTTCAAAATTACTTTCAAGTAGAAAACCATAAATCAGCAACACGATGGCTTTCACTTAAATCATGTGTTGTTAGAACTCTGGAGCAATGTACTGCTTCAACAGAATATTTTCGGTTGGAATTATTCGAGAATCCCACTAAAGGCAACCAACAAATTTTTGATTTATTGAGTAAAGACATTACAAAAATTTATTTGGAATTTATGTCATACACTTTGAAACTTTTAAACGATTTTAATCTAATATTCCAGGCGGAAAAGCCTCGTCTACATCTTTTGCAATCTGAAGTTTTAAAAAATTATTAAAACAATTGCTAGCAACTATTTAGAATTTAACTATGTAAAGGCAATAGATGCTTTGCAAATAGAATTTTCAAATCCAAATTATTTTTTAACAATTGAAAAAATTTACTTAGGTGTTTTAGCTCATACTTCGCTTGCTACCTACCCTAATAGAAGATCAACATAAAAAACATGATTTACTAAAAAATTGCCAATCATATTGAAGTTTTAAAATAAATAAATTTAAAAATCGTATTTACCGATGAAATATTTAATATTATAAATATGTTTAATTTAAAGAAAGCTCAATCTTTTAAAGAAAAGGATTAACATGTTGTATTAAAAAAATTTGCGTCTTTGATAAATTTTATCGACCTGAAAGCCCTTGATGTGTTTTAGCGGAAGAAATTTTGCAATGCAAAATGAATTAATAATTTTTTATTTCAATTGCAAGATAATTCGGTGCTTATTTGAAATATTATAGTTCTTGAATTTCTACACGAAAAAAAAAAACTCATCCAGAATTTAAGTTTTTTCTGCTAGCAAAACGTTTCCTTGTCGTCAAAGAATCCATTAAAACTGACAAAAGAAGAGTTTTGCTAAAATGAGGTTGTGATGTAGTTTTCTTTTTTAATTTAATTCTAAATTTGCATTGAATTGTTTGTAGTATACTCTTATCTAGTTCCGGGATCATAACAAAATCTAAACGGAATACCTGACTTCAAATGAAAAATGAAATCACATTCACTTATTTGAAAAACTCTGTAAAGAATAATGTTAAAAATGTTCAGTCTGTTGTCCGAAAACGTGTACCTACAAAACAAAGTACATACATGTACTTGCCTTAAGTATCCTTGATAATCTTACCACATCATTGTTGTAACATAAAGTTAATGACCTCAATCAAGGTCTGATCTAACACTTCTACTTCTTCTGATACACGTATAACAACATTTTAATGGCACAATAAAAAAAATTTGCCACAAAAAAAAACCAAAGGTTCATCTCTAGAAGCTGCCACATGACTGTGGCAACAATGAAACATAAAAGAACATGACTGCATGTTGTTTTTTTGTTTCTCCATTTATTTATATTTCTTTTCTATTTTTTTGTTCATTTTCAAAAGCATATTTTCTTGTCTTATCAAAACACCTTGATGTTAAAGTATCGGCATAGACATATGTCCGTTCGTATGTTTGTATATATGTGCACCTTATGTTTGCATAAGTATTTGTTGAATAGTTTTCGCCTCCTACTTGTTGTTTTTTTTTTCTTTGGTTACGCTACAAAATTGCATGCAACATGGATATTAACTTCATGATACATACGATAAATTTTCTTTTGAATGGTTTTCCATATTTTTGTTTTGTTTTTCATCTTTGGTTTTGTACGTGCTTTTACTGCAGTCTTTTGCTACGAGTAAACAACATGTTGAGCTTACTTGTAACGCTATACGGACATGTACTTATCGATGTATGAATTTATATGTCAGTGTGTTTGTTTAATATAAAAATAAATTCAAGTATGAAATATACATTCACATCCACACATATATGTATGTATGGATGGGTATGTATGTATATTATTCAAGCTTTTAAAAAAGCAAACTCCAAACAATCATCTACTATGTTTGCAGAAAATTGTTCAAATTATTGTAAATTAAAGATATTTACTTTTGTATTTACTTGTGCTTTTAAGTTTTCCATGCAGAATTGAAGCGTGAACATATTTTATTTTTAACAAGAGTCTGTACTTTAAAAGTTGAGTGAAAAATACTTTTCCTACTTACATATTGTAAAGGCATTTTTATCGAATTTGTTGGCTTCAGTTTCTTGTTGTTTACGCCTGATATGCAAACAATGTTTGTGTCTTAAGTCTTTTGTTTTTTTTAATATCTTCTGTGAAAAACATGCCTTGTTCAGAATAAAGAAATTTATTTCTTAGAATATGTATAGTAATTTATAATGAAAAACTTTTTAATTGCTTGCGCAGAGTATTTAAAGACTTTAGCAACTAAACATATTTTTCCACACCTTGTTTTTTTGCCATAAAATGTTATGCTGCTTGTGTTCAGAATATAAATGACGCCGATGTTACTTAATTAAAATAAAACGTCTATTCCATATATTTATTTCATTTATATATTAAAATTTATTTTACAGTTAAATAGTTCATTGCCTTCGTTTTGCATATTATATGCACACAAAGAATTAATATTGATCAATTTATGATCGTTTCGGTTTTCCATTTGTTTTTAACGTTTGTTTTGTAAACAATCTATATGTGACGCGCAAAATAGAAAGGGACCTAAAAGTAAAAACCGGTTTTGTTCAGGAGAGGCATTTTAAAGATTTAAATACGTGTATCTTTGGTGTACCATCACTTTCATAAAACGGGCATATCTCTGGGAGGGAACAATTTTGGGGCATGGGATCGGTGGTCTCATTCGATGCTCAGATGTTGTCTACATCAAAAAAAAAAAAAAAGTGAAAATTGATTTTTTACCCAAAGGTCCCTTTCTCTATGCGCTGTCACATATATAAAAGAGTTGCGTGAGTGACTGACTGACTGACTCATTCATCATCGCCCAGCCCAAACCGCTGAACCTAGAAACTTGAAATTTGGCATGTAAGTTCCTTTTGCAGAGTGTAGATCCACTAAGACGGGGTTTTTGGAAATTTTTAGGGGGTAAAAAAGGGTAAAATCGGCCGAAAAATTACATTTTTAAAAAATCTTTAATAAATATAAAATTTGGAACGTAGGTTCCTTTTTACGACGCAGACTCGAACCAAAATATAAATTTTTGGAAATTCGCATTTTAAGGGGGTAAAAAGGGATAAATACGGCCCAAAAAGGGAAATTTTTAAACATGGTCCCAGGAATATGAAATTTGGAATATAGGTTCCTTTCAGGACGTAGACTCGAACCAAAATATAAATTTTTTAGAAATTCACACTTGAAGGGGGCAAAAAGCGTCCCAAAAGGGAATATTTTTAAACATGGTCCCAGGAATATTAAATTTGGAATGTGGGATCCTTTTGGGAGGCAGTTTCGAACCGAAATAGGGATTCTTAGAAATTCGCGCTTCAAGGAGCTAAAAAGGGGAAAATACGGCCCAAAAAGGGTACATTTTTAAGCATGGCATAATAAAACTAGGAAATATATTTTTAATATCAATGAAACGGGCTTTATTGGAAAGAAAATTTTATGAAATTATTGTTTAAATATGATTTCTGTCAGGTGGCCCCCATGGCCGGGCGCGTAGAAGGCACAATATGAAACACCAATTTTCAACAACTTTTCGCAGCATTTGCGGCCGTATTTCGCCGATAACTCTTCGAATGTTGATTTCCAGGTGTTCAATTATTTGTGGTTTATCGACGTACACAACAAGTGACTTAACATAACTCCAAAGAATATAATCTAATGGGGTTAAATCACACGATCTTTATGTTCTTCGAATTACCCGCTCTGAAGGACGATTATGTACCCCATAAAATGGAAGAAGTGCACGATGAGTTTTACGAATAGAACAGGGCCCAAATCGTTACATCCGTGAACGTACAACTCGTCACGTAATTTCCGATCCAATTATACGGTAATTACGTGACGAGTTGTACGTTCACGGATGTAACGATTTGGGCCCAGAATTATTTTGATTAAAAATTTCAACAATTAGCACGAGTTTCTCTGGTGTAAGTTGATTCATAATGAAATTTCAAAGCAAATTAATCAAAAAGCAACTATCAGCTGTTAAATGGGTGCAGAAATAATGCAGTGATGCCAATTCAAAGTTGTAACACTCTGTAAAAAAACACCCTATATACTTGTACATACATATTTATGTATATATGTATGTCATGAAATAAATTATGTGATATATGTAAGTACATAATATGCAAGGATATGTTAGTATATAAACAAATAAAAGAAATACAAACGTCACAGCAAAATATTATTTACCTTTGAGAATTTGAGAACAATATGAGTTTTTAGACATTGAAATTAATTCTATTCTAATAAATTATTGGGACTAAAATTGATTCCAGTAACGCTCAATAAAACATAACAATTCTAATGGCGTTTTCTTTTCTGAGTAATATGCTGCATTTATTCTGCCTTCTGTATATCTTTCTGTTCTTTTCTGCAAAGTATGTGCTATTTTAAAAGTGTAACGCGTTCTTTTCTCATGATGTTACCCGTAAAAAGAAAAAAATGTTACATGTTCAACACTCATTTTAATTAAAGGGGCATAAGTGCAGCATTATAATAACAGCTGATTTTGTTATTGTTTCTTTACTTTATTGATTAATGCTAACATTTATGTTCTTTTGTTTACGTTTATAAACGTAAAATATGCAACACTTCCTAAAAGTAGCGGGAACATATAAAAATGTTGCCAAATCACATGTAACATTTATGGAATATTTTATTTTTAGAAAAGAAAACGCCACAAGTTATGACTTGAAAATATCCAATACATGTATCAGCTTTAGTAGCGAAATTCAAAATTATTTTGAATGAAGTTTACCATCAAAGGTTTTGTTCTAAAAATATGACAGCTTTAAATTCACTTGTTCAGGTTTATTTAAAACCTGACTTACAGTTCTACAATGATAAGATATAAATTGAAGTAGACTGCTTTGGAACACACAGTTTTTTTGTTCTTGGTTTACATATGTGCTCTTGGCGGGAAAAACGCAAAGTATATATCGATGGCTTAATATAAAAAATGCGAAACTTGATTTTTTTCAAAAAGCGTTTTTGCCTATTCTGTTAGATAACTGTCAAATATACAATGCTTAAAAAAAATAAATTGAAGCATAAGATTTGTTGACTCTTTTTTATAAAAATTGCACTAAAACATTTTTATACGTACTTTAAAATTTGCGGATTTTATTGCAATTTGTAGTTCAAACTTTAAGAAAAAAAATCGAGTTACGCCTTTCTTATATTAAGCCATCGATATGTTAGAAATAATGAAAACCAAAAACTAATTCACATTGAATGCAAAATACTTTAGATTAAAATCAGAACCATGCTTTTGTTACATGGAAATATAATATGATTAGCTTGAATAATATTTTATTTAGATTGTATTTCATCATATTACATTTTGAACATAATTATTTTCATAATAATATGATGACACTACGACCATATAATTGAATCATATTTAGCGTAATTCGACTAGTGCTAGATTAAGGAAAAGTTTAAGATTTTTCTTTAATAATGTGTTATGTTTTTTTTTTGTAATAATGTGTTTATTTTTCTTTAATCTAATCAGACTGATTATATTTTTCTTAGATTGAAGTTACTTCAACCATGTTTATTCATGAAGTGTATAAGTTGTTTTACTTAAATTAATTTCGAAATTCTTTAGTAATTTAAGTGCGTACAGATGCTTAGAACAAGTTCATTTATTTCCACAACATGTTCATCTTGTATTACTAAAGGATATCTGAAAAGGATCAGAGTGATTAAGTATTAATGTTCCATTTTATAATAAAGTTTTTCTTAATACAAGTTTTGATTTAACAGTAAATATATTGTTTTTGACAAAAAAAAAATACAAACAACCTCTTTATATTCAGAGTTGAGGACAGGAGAGTTTCATAAAGATTTCGTTTGATCTTAAATTGTGCGTATAAATAATTTTATTTTTAACTACAAGGCTTTAAGGTCAGATTAAATGCCAATTGCATTGAATTTACGAACTAAACTATAAATAATCTTTGGCACTTCAAATCTAAAACGTAATTTTCATAACGTTTTTTTTTTCAAAGTACATATTTGAACATTTACTTTGGTTTCAATTTGACTATTATTTAATTTCTGGTAACTTTTGATTTCGTAACTATACATTTGGTACAAAAAAAAACATTAGTATGTGTGGTAAGTACGTACTCGTATGTATGAATGCGTAGTCAGTGTTTAGTTTCCAGTGAGCTGTTGGCATTTTAATAAAAATTAATTTAAGTAATTATTGTCGCTAGGAATACTAATGACTTTTTATTGTTGTTGATTTGAAAAAAAAAAAACACATAATAAAATGTTCGTGATTGTCTTTGGAACTGCAAGTTTGTGTGTATGTGTGAGTGAGTGTGCATGGTTATTTCTTAATCGCTTAAGGCTCCTACACACGACATGTTTTTTACATTTGACCTGTCAAATTTTCTATTGCAGAACATGTATGTACATGTCGTGTGTAAAATGTTGATTCTGCAAAGCACATGTGCAAATATGTCTGACAAATTAGAGAGTCATGATCTGATATACCTTCTGTCATGTCAGATGTAATTCTATATACGGTTGTTACACAGAGCCAAAACTGCCTAATAGAATCAAGAAGATTTTCTCTATAACACGTTTTTAGGCTAACGGGTATCCCAGCAGAAAGAAGCGAAGATTTTTTCAAAGAGATTCCTTATTATTTTTATGTGGTAAATGTTTTTAATTTTATCAAGAAGGAAAATACCTAAAATCACGAAGAAAACTTGTTATTCACAATTTTTTTGATCAAATTTCCGTTATTTTTGGCACCAAAAAAAAAAAAACAATCCATAGAGATAAAATTGTTGATTCTATTAGGTTTTCATATGAATTGTATAAAAAAGGGATTTCTTATTGATTTCATTAGGCCATCTTATCAGGTATTCCTTATTGATTTCATTAGGCTCCTGTATGATCATGTGTAAATCATCTTCTTAAACTGGCTGCTAACATGTTGCAAGGTGTAATAATGACGTGGTTAGAGTGCCTATTTACGGAACGGAAGCTCCTTGGTTCTCGAGTCCCAACAGATGTAAATTTCATAAAAATGTTTTCATTACCCCTCATCCAGATAATACAACTTCATGTTGTAAATAAGCATTCCGGACGTACCATGACATCAATAAAATGGCCTTATAAAATCAAGAAGAAATCCTTTTTGAAAAAATCAATAAGAATACCAAATAAAAACCATAAGTTTCCTTCTTGATTTTTTCAAAAAGGTTTTCCTTATTAAAATAATAAGACTTCCTTTTTGAAAAAAATCCGTAGATATATCTTATTAATTTTGTTCTATTTTATTAGGTATTTATTAGGCACTGTTTTCTCTGTGCATATTTAAAGAAGTATTGAAAATTATACAAGTGAGCGTGGGGAAGTACTGATGTTAATGATCCTTAAAAAAATAAGAATAGTATGGTCGGCCATGGCACCTTCTACATACAATGAAAAATAGTACTGAAATATTTTTGCAGCCATTAAGTAAGAAACTTGAAAATTTTCAGCACCTCCCACAAGGAAGAAATATTTGTTTTTTTCTCATGTATTCTCCTGGAGCAAAGTCAAGGAATATACTTAATCCGAGGGCATTAGGATGATTTTATTATTACAATAATTTAAACTAATTACTTAACAACAAAATTTTTGAAATAAAATAAATTTTAAAGTTTTATTCTTCATCTCAAGACAAAGGGTTTGTGGTATAGAGAAGCACGCCGGGTCTCAGCTAGAATATACGTACATATATAATTTTTTTTGACAAATCACCCAAATCGGTATTTTAAAATTGACAAATATTGAGTAAGTATTTATTTTATTATAATTAGTTATGCCAAGCGAATAATCGGTTAGGAGCATCAATCAAACCATATGCATTGCGAATTATTCATTTGTTCTCGCCATTATGGGATTTAGTAGCAGCAAAAGAATGCATTCGGTTGACCTAAATAATTTAAGAATTGTCACAATCGTTTGTTTATTACAATTGCGCTTACGATAATTGAATGTTTGTTGGATTTACAGAATATTAGTAGTGGTAGCTGAATTATAATCTATGCAAGTGATTTTGTATTTGCACAACCGTTTTTCAACCAATCTTTTTTCCTCGGTGTATAGTTTATCCGTTAGTATTTCTATAAAGATATTCATAATGATTATCTTAAAATATTAATTTGACGTCTTATACAGAGCCACAAGTGCATAATATGAGCAAGCAACAATATATAACACAGGATCTTGAAGGCCAAACAAAAAATTCTACTTATTAAATATAGAATAATTTTATAAATTAAAAATTGTTTTTTGTACTTGATTTATTCCCGTTTTATTCTCTTGCCTTAAGTGTGATTCAGTAATATTTGCAATTGAATTATTCAGACCGACAAATACTAATAATGATAAGAAGATAAATTTTAAATATTTTAATTTTTTTATATTATTATTATTACGAATAAATGTAATTATTATTTGAACTTATATTGATTTACATATGAAAAGTAATATTATCAGGCTCAAGTTCAGTTTTATTGAATTAATAAAAATTCAAAATTACTAAGAGTTTTTTTGTGTTGGAAAATATATTTTAATTTTTATTTTTACTGTGTGTCGGTTTAAAATTTTAATGTTTCTGTTAGACCTGAATTTTTACCGATTACATTTTTCAAACTTCAAATAATTTAATTTGCTATATTTAGTTAAATTGTTTTAAGTGAAATAGAAAGTCGTATTTCATTTCTTTTATTTATTTGTGGTTTTGTGACTTTGTGACGCATTGTACCATTAAAATGTTTCATATTTGCTTGTTTCTTGTTTTTTCTTTTATCTTATACGAGTATGTCGTATTTTTTTTTTTTTTTTTTAAGAAAAATGTTTTGCGTAGGTTGGTTCAATTAATTTTCTTGTATGATTGTAGTGGAACTAACGATATTTTTTGTTTTTTAATAAATTATATGTTTTTTTTTATGCAACCGTGTTTGAATATAATCGGTAAGCTGCAACGTAACAACAAAAGTAAATTAAATTCAAATAAATCGGAAATTTAATTTATTATTTTTTGTATACTTTTTAATTGACTCGTAAAGTAATAATAATATTGAAGAAATACACAGTATGATTGGACTCAAATCATACTGTTATGAAAATAATTCTTTTGTAAACATAATATTGTTTAAATGTAAACATAAACATATATACTTATGTACCTATATGGGCAAATCCTAGAAACAGCCCACCAACCAACATATTTGGAAATTTATCCAACTTATTTTTTATGTTTTTTTTTATGGAATATTAGACTACATAGATATATAATTTTATAAATAAATAAATAAATATAAATTAAATTTTAAATTATAAATATAATTTGTTAAAATAAATACAAATGTGTTTATTTAAATGCTACTAGAAAAAATGTAGCGTGCGTCACGTAGCGTGCGTCACAAAGGGTTCACGTCTTTTGATAAAAAAAACGG
Organism: Lypha dubia; assembly: GCA_947311025.1. NCBI lineage: Eukaryota > Metazoa > Arthropoda > Insecta > Diptera > Tachinidae > Lypha > Lypha dubia. The sequence goes on from OX371264.1 coordinate 59,121,434, forward strand.
CAAATTTTTTTTGGCTGCAAATAAGTTATTCTAGAATTCTCTTATATTCGTCTTTCTTTTAGAAACTAGATTTTGTGTGCTTTATTATGCAAAATTCGCTAAAAATTACGAAAACACACTTCACTGAAAAGTCACTGAAAAGGTGTTCTGGGTGCACAAATGTTGGAAATTTCGTTATTTAAGACCGATCAGATAAAAGCATGACGATTTCAAATCACTCTAAGTTTTTTAAGCATTTTTCTTTAAACTCCGCAATAAAATTATCACACACACTTAAAATGGGACGATGTTTTTTTTTAAATTTTGCTTTTAGATCAATTATTGCTAACGAACTTGCTCCAGGCCTTTTTACAATATAATTTTTTTTTTTAAAAACTTTAACTTCAATTCGTAGATTTATTATATTTTTGTGATAAATTTCTTAAAGATACAAAAAAAAAATCTTCGTAAAGAGAAAAAATCAGCTTTTTGCTTGTGATTTAGAACAATGAAATCACCACTAAAAATTAAAAAATTTCGTGCTTTTCAGAACAGCCAAATATCACTTCCGTGATTTTAAAATTGTTCATGATTTGATATCACCGTGATTTCAGAACATAATATTTTTTCTGAATTCTTCACCTCAACTGCCTTGAAAACATTTAACCTTCATCGAGCGGTATAATTTTACAACGCTAAAGAACTTTTTATCTGTCTACTGTGCAACAGCAGTAGCGGTAGGTAGCAGAAATAAACGTAGTAGAAAATTAATTTTAACTCGACGAAGATGATCTTGTTGGGAAATCTATTGGTCGTTCACTGTTGCTCTGCTAATCAAAGCTCTTACCACAAAACGTTTTAAAATTTGTTTTATGTTCGCATTAAAACATACTTTACAATTCTGTATTGATTTTAAATTATTGAAAATTGATTTCATTTTATGGCTTATTTATATGACCCATTACCACAATTAATACTTAATAGTTTACTTTTTGTTGTCTTCAATTTTACGTCTGATGTTGCAACATGATCATTCAGTTGATTTATTTATTTTTTTTTTTCTCTTGAAAAATAGTCTTTTGTAGTAAAACGACTTTTACTTTCTATTCCACAATATTTATTGTTTTAATCAAAATTTTTAATATACAAACAATTTTATTTTCATTTATAGATATTTAATGAAAAAAAATACTCTGCATTTAATGGAAAATAAACCAGCTTGAATTAAATTGACTTTTTTTTCTTATCAATTTTGAATGAAAGTGAAGACTTTTTGTTTGTTTGTGATAAATATTTGGAAAATCGTCTTATTGAAAACGTGTTTAAAATATAAAATTTTTTGATCGCAATTTATTATTTTAGATCATTATTTCATTAAATTTTAAATATTTTAATATTTTTTTTTTAACGTAAAATAATAACAAAAGGTGACAGATTTATTTTATGTAGACAAAAATAGATTAATGCGAAACGTAGTAAATCATGTCATTTCCGAAATGTAAATGAATCAGGCAAGAATAAAACAAAATTGAAGAAATGTTTAGCAAGAAATCTCTTATATGTTAAAGGGGAATTTGCAAGTAGTTTTGTCACACGTGACTTAATTTTGTAAGTGAATCTGTCACAATGAAAGTTTTCTAAAATAAACGAGTAAAATTTTAAGAAACGATGTATTCTTGTTAATTGCATCATTCCCTATCAAAAAGTCATCGTTAAGTTTTTTGCACAGTTACGTCCTTTTGAGTTTTTACGACTACAGCATTTTCAGTTGTTTCTTTTTCACAAATAATTTTTGAAAATTTCTAGTGGAGTTTTTATATACAAACGAGTACGTACACTTTTCTCTAAAAGTTCATTTAAGAGCGTTGAATTGATTTTATATTTTAAAGTTATGGGGCAAGAGCCAGCGTTATTACACAAATTCTGAACGTTTCTCTGTGTAACCCAAATATGGAAGAAATTGACGAATATTCATTAAATTTCTAAACGAAACTTTTAATTTTAACTACATTAGTTAGTCAACCAACCATACAGAAATAAAACAACAAAAACAAATTAATATTTAATATTATAATAATAATTTTTTTATTTATTTATTTTTAGACTGCGTACAAGATGTTTCACAAATTTCTCCGAAATCCAGTAGCCATATGGAAAATATTGACTTAAATCCATTCCTAACAACATCAAAGCTATTATTGGAAACAACAATGAGCGATACAGTATCGAACAGTAAAAAGTTGAGAAAATCTTCACAGATTGGCGGAGAGAATGAGACACGTGAGCATGTACGTGTCGTAAGATCAGCTTCACCAATACTGAATGAAAACTTTCCAAAGATTGGACCGAATAATGTACAATTTCCGCGAGAAAATGAGAAGGAAGCAGCAGCTGGCCGCTATTTTCAATACAATATAAAACCAACCGGTACATTCGATCAATCGTCAGAAAACGTGGAAACAACACAAAAAGTTAGGCAAGGGAAATCGGAAAATTTGCCAACATCAGCTGCTGCCATGACCGGTCCTTTTTTAGTAAATGGGGACCTTCGACAACATTTGTCGGGGTCCCCAAACGTGAAACCGACGAGCAGCAGTACTGTGATATCGACAGTGCCTACTGCTACGTTGGCTCCACATAATCCACGTCAAAATTCCAACCCTGATATACAGGACATTATTACGGGTATTGTGAAATTGCTAAATGGAAATGTTAACGTTCATGCGAATACTCAAGGTATAAGACGGCCGTCGGCAAGTCGTATCAACAATAGAGGACCTCCCAGAATATCGGATGTTCAAAATCTTCCAATTGAGTATGATGGTCAAAAACCATCAGGACCTTCATCAATTCGCCCGCCACCATATCCATTTGATCGCCCGGAAAGACCATTTATTACAGGCGTGCCCATACCTGAACAAATTGTTCCTGTCCGTTCTAGCTTTGTTAGTAATCGGCCGCCTTGGCACCGTAACAAACCGAGACCACCCATTACAACTTCAATGGGCAGCCGAAGGCCAATACCGCAATATAAACCTTTACCTTCATCACAAATGCAGCCACCTCAAGAAGGCGAACTACAAGCAGCCAAAATTCCAACTACACATGCTACAGGGCCAGTGGAAACACCTACAAATGATGATGATGATCATAGCAGCAAAGAAAGACCTATCCCTACAGATACCTCTTTGGACTCTGAATTTTCAAACGAAGACTTGAGTACTCAATACATTGAGGTTTCTGACAACGATACGGATACTACTCACAGTGTAAATAATTCAGCTGACAATACAATGGAGGAGCTTCAACCGCCAGATATGCCAACAAAGAAGGAAGAGCATCTTAGCAAAAAGAAAAATAATAAACACAAGACCGGTGATAAGAAAAAACATTCCTCAGATTTATATACCAGTATAGTAGAAACAAGCTCTGAAGTTCACACCGTTATGCATTTGTCTTCGACATACGTGCCCATACCCATGGATATTAAAGAAGATACAGCTGACATTGATCCCTCCACAGAAGAAGTTATTTTCATGACGGCCAGTAAAACACCAGAGTTAGAAACAGTAACTGAACAAGCAACGAAATTAAAAATGGGAGTATCTGAAAGCTCATCAGCTCCCTCAAAAAGCAAAACATCATCTGCAATATCTACCAAACCATTAACATCCAACGAATACAAAGCAACAAGTTCAAGCCTTTCGAAGCTTAATACTGAACCGATGAATACCATTGCTCCCACAAAAATTACCTCTGATTCCCTACTTACCACAACTACTAATTCTTATACTACTATCACAACCACTACTACCTCCACCACTACCACCACTACTAGTGAAACCGCACCCACCTCTAACAAACAACATCCATATCCAACAACGTCAACTCCAACACCACCACCGGTACAGCAACCGCAGCTACCTGCCCAGTATCAACCAAGACCAGGTATTGTTTTAGATGATCCTGAATTTCAACCCGGTGGGCGTCCCCGTCCACAACGTCCAACCCAGTCACAAGTATCCCATAATCCAGCACCACCCGCTAGCATACAACCAACTCGTCAACATTTACCACCAGGCTATGGGGAAATATTCGATGTAACACTGTCGGCCATACAAGGACCAGGCTCTAAGGGTGGCTCACAACAAACAATCAATATTAAACCATTTGGAACTTACGGGTCTGCGGGTGGTCAGCCTGGTGCAGATATTATTGTTTCCGCTTCAGGTGATGAAGGTTTTGTTTCCATAGATGGTAAACGTACTTACATCAATCTTTTTGGTGATCCCACAGATCCTCCAACCGGCGTTCAGATATCCTCAACACCAGCTACAGCTGCACCTCAGCTGCCAGGTGCTGGTACGACCTCAACATCGAAGCCAGTTAGTAGTACGGGTAGTGCTCTTGGCGGTAGTAGTGGTAAATCTCCAGTATCACCAGTAACACAACAAAATGTTCCCGCATTAGGATATGGAATAGCAGAAACGGAAATTGTTGACATTCATACAAATAAACCGCAAAATGTCAAGCAACAACAACATTCATCAACAACTGCCAATTCTGGGGCAGCAAGACCGCATTACAGGCCACGTACCACTCAACCGCCAGTACGTATCGATACTTGTATTGTTGGAGACGATTCAACTTGTGATCAGGCTCAACATGAACATTGTAAAACCGAAAATGGTGTATCCAGTTGCCACTGTAGAGCAGGTTAGTACTTAATGCAGGGTCTTATTTTTTAAAACCTCACGTTTTTAAAAATTTTAAATTCGTGTGAATTTGAAAATTTTCCATATTTTTCCACACAAATTTCAAAAGCTTGGCAAAATGAGATCCTTTTATACAATCGATTAGAGTAGAACAGTTTTAATTTCTGAATTCCTTATTACAGGCTATTCCAGACGCAAACATCGTGAACCCTGTCGGCGAGTTATATCATTCTATATTGGCATGCGTGTGGATCGTATCTATGAACATCGTATTGTGTGGGATAATAAACTGGCAGATCGCAATAGCGAGCCATTCAATCAATTAAGTTTTGAGTCTGTTAGAGCCGTTAGTATTATTTTAATATTTTTTAAGCTTTTTTATTACAAAATTTTATCATTCTAGTGTTATAATTTCACAATATTTGGGATCCCAAAAAATTTAATTTAACGATGTAAATTTGTCTCTAGATCAATTTCCTGGGGTCAAATTCACACTCTTTAGTTATCTAAGGAGGTTCGTTTAACCATTGACTTTTGTATGAAAAATCCCGGTGGCGTTTTTTGAACGACTTTGTCATATTGATTTTTTCATGTATGATTCGCTGTTATAAAGTAGATTTCGAGGCGCAATTCATATGACATATTCACTATAGATGCACCGTATAAATGGAATTTGAAAGTGATCACCATTGTCTGTTATTATCCGATACAAAAATGAACTCTGTTGGAATTTGTCTATTTCAAGTATTCGTCAATGGTTGAAGAAACCTAAATAACGCGTTATTAAATATTTGTTTATTTCTCATTAAAGTATATTGAAACTTAGCAACATTGTCTGTTATGAGTGGATATAAATAAGAGTTTGTCTGCTTCGAATTTCCATGATGGCAGCGAATTACATATTAATTCATATTGAATATCGATGATATTGCCTATTAGGACTCACTAATACACGGACGCTTGCGGAACAAAATCAATTCGGGTCATCTGTGATGTTTTAGACAATTGCTTAAAAATTGCATGTATGACGCCAAAGAAAATTCAATATCGGTCATTGATGATTGAACATTGTCAGTATTTTTCACGATGAATCATCATGACATTCGCCACTGGGATTTCAATGTGTTTAAATAAAAGTTGAGCGAACTCTCTGCCTTTTTTTTTTGTGAAGCTTCGGAAGCTCTTCAAAACTGCACATCTCGAAAGCTTGAAATTTTTTACTGCTTCCAGAATCATAATAATTTTTTGCTGGGATGTATTTATATAAAATATAAGGTGTCGAAAAAAAATTTAATAAGTGTTGAGCTGGCAAGAGTAGGGTCAGCTTTAGTGTGGCAGTTAGTGACAGGTCGGTTAAACTTCCAATCGGTTACTACTACAAGGATCTCAGTAATTGGGTAATTAGCAGAACCAATCATTCCTGGGGGTAGATTCTGGTTCTGCGATAACGTGAAATGTAAAAAAATGTTTCATTTTCGTTTTCATTACAACTTTACTTTAATATCTTTTCGCAGTTGCACAAAATGCGATTCCCGTTTATATTATGAAAAAGTGTTTCATTCCATCTGTTGCAGTGTAACTTTATATCCATGTTATTCAACTTGAAATGTCATACACAGAGAACGAAGTTGAACTACTTCGATGCGGTGCAAGGCCGCATGCAAATATTTATTTGCTTTTGTGGCTTTTACAACATGCATATATTCTTCATTGAAATTTTGAAGTTGATTTTTCAACATATATTACATAATATATGTACATAGCTTATGTTATAGAAAATTGAATAAAAATTAGAAAATATTAAATAAACAAATTAGCGGTGGTGAAGAAATTGTATGAATTACATAAGTAGGCAATTTTATTAATAGTCTATCATTACAGATACTGACTTAATCCTACAAGTTGAATAAGGAATAAATATATACTTATATATAAAATGATATGATTTCAAATTACATACTCGTATGTATGCATGTTGCGAAGAGCAACAAATTTTTAAACGGGATTAATTCTAGATGTTTTAAAAATGATTTATTTAACGTTTCTCTTGTGCTCTCTGGAGACGATAAAAAACACATCAACGTTCTAAGTGTGTGCGTGCAGTCGTGCTTTTTCGGGTACACGTATACGTTGTCGGCTCTGATTGATGAAAACCATAATCTTGTGATATATTACTTTGATAGTCTCCAATTGTGATTGACAAAGAAAATGTCACTTGTTTTGTATCGAAGTGTAATGAGTAAAAAGATGGCAGCACACGCATATTTGTTAATTTTATGCTCTGGTATTTTTGTGTATAAACAGTGTCAAAGGCATATATTTTTTTGTTTTTTGACAAAATTGCACAAGACCCGCGGTTGCAGGTAGTAATTTAAATAAAGTAATAACAACAAATTGCCTGAATAGTTATAATTAGGTAAAATTTTCCTACTTAAGTACAAACATTCAATCGATAGTAAAATCGGAAAAATCATTAGCAGAAAAAATAGCACTAAGTCGAATACAATTTTTTTTTTTAATTATTTCTATTTATTGATAAATTTTCCATAACATATGCTAATTGCGTTCTAGTTTTGGCCTGAGTTTATTTAAATGTGCTAGATATTCAATTTTATGCGTTTCCGAGATTTACTGCAAAATAAGTTTTTTTTACTTTTCGATTTTCTATCGCCTTATGTATTTTTTAAGCAGCCGGCTCCAAAATAAGTTTAAGCCGCCTCTTAGTTTATTTTTTTTAAGCCGACACCAACTTTCTCTCTGCTTGGGTCTGTACAATTGTCAAACAACAAAAATAAATTACGTTGTACATTGGGATAAATGTATAAAAGTTGAAAATGTATGCATTATTTTTTTTAAATGCAGTAACAAATCTGTAAATACATATATGTACATATGTATGTATGTATGTACATACGCATGTATGTATACATAAATCAATTATTCAAATGATTTTTTTTATTTTTGAACTCTATACATATGTATACATATGTATATATGTATAGAGATATATGTACATACATACATATGTATGTACATACTTACACATTTATCGTTTGCAATATCGACATTTACATATGTATGTTCTAAAAATTAATAAAAATTCTTTTCGATTTATGCTTGTGCGCATGCCTTTTGCTGCTTTTCCATTTTCGCTGACAAATTTTAAGTGAAAAAAAACGCGTCATATGAAAATGTTTTGACATTTGTTTTCGCAGTTACATAAAACGAGAATCAGTTTTGCTGTGAAACTGAGAAAAAAATTGTTTCATTCCATTTGTTTCTCTCATTGTGAAAAGATTTTAATTTGTTTTAATTTCTTCACAGAACGGGAATCAGAAACAAAATGTAAACGAGAAAAATGTTTACATTTCACGTTATCGCAGTACCAGAATCTACCCCCTGGAGGAATAAAGTAGATTGTAGAGTCTCGAGGTCCATATGGACAGAACTAGACTCAGGTAAATCTGATCTACTTCTAGGTATGAATAGAAAGGTTTTGAGAGTCTTAGTAGGCGCATTGACTGGCCATTGCTCGGTTAGGGTGAGGAGCAGTATATGGCAAAATGGCACTCTGGAATTCTGTAGGATGTGTGGGGATGATAAGGAATCATGGGAATTAAGTGGCTGAATGATGGGTAATAAGGACTGTATGTTTTTCCTTCGGCAGTAAGGAAGTAAATTAAAAATGAAGGAAACCACAATGGATCCAATTGTGTCTCCGAGTGGATGTGTGTCTCACACTACCCTTCCTAACCTAACCTAACCTAACATAAAGATGTCAAAAAAATTTAATAAGTGGGTAACATTTAACTCTTTTTGTTAAAAAAAAATTGCCTTACAACTTTAAAAATTATGTGGGCACTTTTAAATTGACATTTTAAACCATTATAAATTCTGAAATAGTAAACCAATTTTGATAAAATATTAACTGTGCATATCTGCAAATAATAATAATAAAAAAAAGAGGGTGGTGGTGGCTGAAGTGGTTAGCGCGTTGACTACTAAGCAAAAAATGAGTTGGGGCCTGGGTTCAAACCCTGGCCAGAGCAAGTCAATCAACATCATTAATTTCCCTAATGTACATTAGTGAGACATTGTATTAATTGTTGTCGGACTATTTAAGTGATGAAAGCACACCACTGGTCACTAAAAAACTGTTCCGACAGCGATTGATGCTGTTCCAAGCTAATGTACACAACATCGCCTTCCTTCGTCGGTTAGCAGAAACATCGACGAAGTAAAAAAATTAATAAAATGACTGCTAATACAGCTTAACAAAGTTAATGCGCCTACTTAATACCGGAAGCGCCTCAGCACTGCCTTAAAAATTAACATAACGCGGAAAGCAGAGTTGTGAAAGAGTTAAGTCTTCTAAATTTTCAACATCTATATTCTCAACCCTATCCCTCTCCCTGAGTTCCGGCACAGTGTACTACATACGTAGGGGTCATCCCCTGAGTGCTGGTCCTAATTAAAAAAAAAATACTTTCAAAATCGATATTGTTTTGCCATTCTCGGTCGTAGAGTCTCAGTGTAAAAGAAGTCACAAAGAATCAAAATGCCTAAATTAATAGTTTTTACAGTTTCAAGCAGCAGTTATCCCTTTATTGTAGGTTTGCAAAGACGAAACGATACAATATTATGAAAGCAGTTTAAAGTTATTCAATAACGTATTTTAAAATGGTCTTAACCATCAAAATGTAGACTGGGTCGGTTGGGTCTGAAATTATCCTGTAGCGAGAATATTATCTCAACTCTGAATATATTAATTGTGCGTTCAAACACGGATAAGCGTATTTAAATTGGTTAAAATTTTTAACTGTACAAAATTTCGTCTTGGTGAATTGATGCACTCTTACAACATGAACTGTACTGCAAAATGTGAAATTGTATTCAGTTTTTCTTTCTATGTAGCAACTGGATAAATACCCGTTAAACCGTTATTTCATAAGGGTTTTAATAAAAAGAATAACTTTGTGCATTTTTCATCATTTATTTGTACTCTCTCTCTCTCTCTCTCTTTCTCCCTCATTCGACAGATTGATTCAGCCATGTCGATGACGCCATATTCTGATGAGTTTATGGATGCGAAAGTTAACAATATTTACCGCGGAGATCCTATTCTAGGAGGCAGTGGGGTTTATGTTAATTTAACCATTAAGGTAAGTGGTTTATTATAAGAAAGTGTCTTTATATTTCTAATAAACGCTTTATATTTGTTTCAATTCTGATTAGCTGGACGAAAGCGTTGAAACATTGCGTCCAAATTTACGCAGTGATGTACAAAAACATTTGTTAGGCGTTTTGCACAGACGAAATAATAATATTGGAAATTCGGTTCTTTATGTCAGTTCTCCCGAGGGTGCCATATCTGCTCTTAGAGATTTGGATGAATGTCAACTGAGCGATTTAAACGATTGTCATCCGAGTGCTACGTGTGCAAATTATTGGGGTAGTTTTCGTTGCACTTGCCCGGAGGGCACAAAAGATCCTTGGTATGACCAGCCCAGTCGAGCTGGTAGAGAGTGTCAAACATGTCCGGAGGCTTTTTGTAACAATCGCGGAGTTTGTAGTTACAACGAAGATGGCAATCAAGTCTGTTCTTGTGATTCGAGTCATTATGGTGCGCAATGTGAAATAGATGGTGAAGTTTTGGGTGTTGCAATAGGTGCTTCAGTTGCAGCTGTTATTATTATAGTCTTAACATTGATCTGTTTAATTATGTGGTCACGCAGATGGCAAAGAGAACAAAAAAATGCCATTGGCTCTCCGGTATTTGGTTACATGAATACAGCACCTTTAAAGTCAGCAATTTTGCCACAACCAGGCTACCAAGTAACTTTAGAAGATCGCATGCGTTGGGCTCAGATAGCCGATGTAATGGCTCAAACCAATCATTATGGGGTTAGATTTTACAAGCGACATTAACTGAGAGTATGCCAGTATATCGATTTAATAATATTTTTTTTTTTAATTTAGGCTGAACCCATTGGTGGACCAACAAGACCTTCTTCGGCCATGTTTGCCTATCCTAATTTACAGACGCTTGGTACAATGGGTATGGGCACAATGGGTGGCATGTCTATGCAAAGCACTCTACACCAAATGCATCATGCTAATGCCATGGCACCGCCTGTTCCCTTACCACGGTACGAAAAACTGTTGTTGCTTAAATCTATAAAATATTTAAATATATAAATTAATATGAACTTTCAGCTTGGGTCTTAGTTCCCGCTCTGGTGGCATGAGAACTTTAGAAAATTCAAGTTCAAGTGAAGAGGAAGATCGTACAGATTTATTGGGTAGAAATTTTCAAGTACCTCGACCGAAAAGTCGTAGCAATGGCAGTATAGCGGTAAGTGTTTTACTCTCTACTAATTTCCCGATTTTTACCAGAGACTTTTTATGCAATTGCAAAATTTTTATCTGATCTATGTAAATTAATTTACAGAATCAATCTGGTATTTATTATGACGTAGACTATGAACCTTCGGCCAATGGCATTGGAAGTTCCAGTGTAGATCGTTTATATGGTTCCCAAAATCAATCATCAACACATTCTCACATGGGTAACAATCACATACCGGGACCACAAGGTATACCCATGAGTACGTATACATCGGGACGAGCGCCCAGTAGTTATTATATGAAATAGTTGACTAGTTTCTAATTTAAGTTATACTACACTGAACAAAATTTGTGTGCTCGTATCGATCGTAACGAGTAAGTTTGTAATTTGTAGATATATTTTTACTTTATAGTCTTTAATTAAATAAAAGCATAAATAATTTGTTAAATAAATTCATTAATTTTTGTACGTATTTAATTAATATACATAATTATGTTTAATTAACTTCCTAGTGCTAGTCTTTTAAGCAGAACGTTGTATATAATAATTAAACTACATGCATACATACACACATACGTATATCTTTTAAGTATTGATATGAAATTTTTAAAGTAATTTTTCTAAAGCAAATAAAATTAAAAAAAAAAAAAAATTATTTATTTAACAAAAACTGTACTAATCATAAATTTTAAAAATATTTCTTAATTGATTGCAATATTTTAAATTAAGTAAATATGTATCGGTAAACTAAAGTGTAAATAAATAATTTATTAAAAAGTACGTGTATAAATTAAAATTGTTTTTTAAATTTTTATATTAACCAACAACAAAAAAGCACCTACAAGTTTATTTATAATACCAGGCGAAGAGAAAAGCGCAAATTTGATACTTTAAACTGGCTGTTCTTCTACATCTTCATTGAGTATGCCCTCGAATCAATAATTATGAATATTCAAAGTACAGAAAATTATTTTCTTTAGAAACGATACTACAAAGTGTTTTTTTTTTTTAAATTCATACAAACATTTTTCCACAATTGAACCACCAATTGGAAGAAGGGAATAAATTGAGTTAAACACATCTGGGTCATATATTTTTCATAAATTTCATTTTCAAAAATTAAGTTATCACAAAAATATTTGTTTTACTACAAGACCGATCAACTCTTAAACTCAAAAAACAACGTCGACTAAAATTTTGTTATTAAAATCGTTCGGTTCGTTCGAGAGATACCGTTGTCGAAAAATGTTGAACAAACCGTTTTAGTTCATAACTCCAAAATGGTTTCTCAAATTGGTTTTTAAAATTCATTTACGTTTGCCGGTTGGAAAATCTGCATTGAATGTTGTTAATTTGATCAAAATTGGTAAATCGGCTCTTATCGGTGTCGAAAAATGTTGAAAACTAATTTTTTTAAATTAAGTTTTTCAATTTCTTCTGAAATATATTTTTAAGATTCATTTAGTCCTATTAAACATCAAGCGTATCCGTATCTCAGAATAAAGTCAAATTATGTGATATTTGAATGGCTATGTTAGTTATTTTGTACCTTAATTTTCTGAATCCAAAGGCCCTATCTACACTTTAATGCAAAATTGTTTTATCATTTATTTTAATTATAAACATTTTTATTATATATTAATTTATTTTAATATTGCATCACAAAAAGTAAATTAATATAATTCATTTTTTTAATAAAATGCCTTAAGCTGTAGATAATTTCATATTCCTTTAACAAACAATTTCTTCAACGGTCAAATCTATCAGTTTTTGTTTTATCATTTTTCAATGTTGCCCATACAAACGGTACTTGAGTCTTTTTGCGTTTATCAAATAAACTCTTTTGTAGATATGGCCGTTTGTTTTTCGTTAATAAAACCGCTAATTTTGGTCAGACAAGGTTGTGTATTTTGATGCAATGCATCAGATTTTTGATTTTTTGTTAGTTAGGGCCGTTTGCGTTTTAGCTGACAATATGAGACATTGTTATTATTACGCTTAAGTTCAGTTTTTATTGAATTAATAAAAATTCAAATTACTAAGAGTTTTTGTTTTGAAAAACATTAGCACGTACAATCAGACTAGAAGAACGTATCAGTATACCAATTTCAATGCCGCTACACCTCTCATCAGCGTTCGTGTGTCTATTTTTAAAATTAATGTAAAGCTGATATCAATTGGGAAAGAATATCAACTAATTAACCAACTTTACAACAGAAATAGAATACGAGAATTGTTATAATTTCTCTTTTATTCCATTTTTACATATTGAAAAAATTTTTGGTGAGTACGAAATTCCCCATATCTGATTGCTCATTACAAATATTCAACAAACACTCATAGTCCGTTATACTCAAAGTGTTCTTCTGTGCATATGTAGGAGGCACCCCTGAGTGGTGGTCCTAATTAAAAAAAAATACAAACTAACCGACTGAGAGAGGTTTGAAGTCATAGTGCCGACTTTAATTAATTTTACACAATGGGTCTGAAAAGGTTCGTATATGGATCAATGGAGTTTTAAATATCCTTTACTAATACTAAAATCAACAAAATGGATAGAAAATGATAGCAAAACTTTATTTAACTTTATTTCAAGTATGTTTTTAATGAAAGTTTAAGAAAAAATAATATTTAAATTATATACCTTTGAGTTGGGCTGTTCTTGGGGAGATGGTGGGTCAGATCCATCAACCAATTGCTGTTTTGAAATGCTGTTTAAAAGGTAGTACTTTCTATAGTAAGAATCGGATAGTGGAGATCGCAAATACGAGTAAGGATCGTCGAATTCAGGTTGTGAATAGCCTGCGAAAGGCTTGTATTTTCCATCATGGCGATCAAATAGTGGAGATGGTGAAGAGGATTCCAATAAACCAATATCGTAATAAACCGGTTTTCTATTTTTGTTAATATTATCGAGATGTTTATCTTGATGATGTTCGATTTTCTGCGGTGCATTTTCACTTTCTAGTTCAGGTTTGCTTTCAGCCACATTTAGGGCTTTCTGGTAATAAAGAAAATTGCATTTAGAAAAAAAAAACCATTTATTATTGTTGTAAGATGAGAGTCGGCTTACTGCCTGAAATGAAGCCAAAAATGCTATTATTCCCACTGTTATTATAAAATGTTTTATGGTCAACCTTTTGAATGCCTTCGAATTTGACTTTTATTCGTATTTATATGAAATTAGGAAACTCATATTAGTTGACTTTAATTAGATGCAATTTAAATTAATTGAATCTGGCAATTTCAGTTTTCATCAAATAAATATAGAACTTAAGCCTAAAATAATATTAATTTCTCAAATACCCACCCATTCATACAGTTCAATTAATAATTAACTGCTTTCGTAATAACACTAAATATACGAGTATGTAAATATTAATTTAAAAATATTATATAATATATTTTCAATAGTTTAGCTAATTAATGAGCAAATATTCTGTATAAATTTTACACATGTTTTTCTAGAAAATGTTTTTATTAATTAATTAAGCTGTAAATGATGCTGGATTCGTGTTCACAGTCGATTTTGTTGCCAATCAAATTTCGCCACTTCCACTTACTTTTAATAAATCAAATGTAAATTTAAGAATTCATTCGATAAGATGAACTGAAACAATTAAAACGAATTTTTGCCTTTATATCTATGCTAGCTGTACACGGTGTGCTTCACTATCCCTAAATCTCATAATATAACATTAAAGATTTATAATTATAAATTAATGATTCTGACATAATACGTTTTTAATCTGTACAAAAAATTATCAGGAGATTGGGCATTGTAGGATACAATTCGCTTGCAACACTGTAATTTTTAGCATATGGTGAAAAATAAATAAATAAACAATTCCCCAGCTAGCATCCAATTAGTAGTGAGAAGTCGCGTATTCTATTTGTATGTAATGGTGAATAAAAAGAATATGTAATCACGTTCAACAGAGCTACCTAACAAGTAGTGAAAGCATTTCTACATGAATACTGTTTAAATGAAAAAAAACGGATAATTGAAAATAAAAAATTTTATTTATTATTTTTGATCAATTTCAAAGCACTTACATACATTTGCTTAAAAGAAAATCCGCTTAAAATAAACCCCATATTTTGGTTAGAAATAAGCTAATTAGCTAATTATAATTATTAATACATCATAACTGCGCAACTAAAATAGTGAATGTCTTCAATATAAATGTATGTTGGTTAGTCTTACAATAAAATGCCATTTCCAATAAAATTTTTGGAGCTATAGCAGGGCGGTAACGGCAACGCCCAAAAATAATAGGTGTATTAATAAAAGTTGTAGACGATTTACTCCATTTATAGACTGATTTTCAAAATATTAGTTTTTTTTATAGAAAGGATCTGCAGGCCATGATTCAAGTACGGGTTATTCAATCTCAAAATACTAAATTTAATAAAAAAAAACCATAACTACAAAAAGACATGCGGCCTACGCGGCGAAAAAAACCGTCTTTATGCATGAATCCAAGATCATCATGCGTCCAATTAGAAGCCGTACACATTTCTTTTACATACAATCAATCCTGTTGCATACTTTTATGCTCATTTTTATCCAGACATACAAGTACCTTAATAATTTTAAATTCAATTGTTTTTCCTACTTATCTCAATGTCAAAGTTATTTTTGTCCTTGGTTGGAATTGAAACATAGTTTCACATGTTTGTAACACATCGCCACTATTGTATTTCAAAATCGACATATAAAAGCCAACAAAAAAACTTTATTATTTTATTTTTTTCATTTCCGGTATTGAACAGAGGCAGCTAAAAACTGTTTAATCCCTTTTTGGGATTGATTCAACTACATTTCAGAGTTGTTTTTTTTTTGTATATTAATTCGGTAGAATAAGGATTTTCTCACTTTTATAATTATTTGATCGCGTGAATTTAACTTAAATTAAAATTAAAAAAAAAAATATCACTAACTTTATTCTCCTCAATAAATTTGTCAGAAGGAAATAGAAAATAAAATACATTTTTTTTTAAATATATTTTATAATAGTAATCATTAGATATTGCAAAATAAAATTTAAATATGAAAGAAAATATTTTGCGCACTTAAATGTTGTATACGAATACATTCATTAAAAATTAAACAACAAGTATAAAAAAAACAAGGCGTTTTAAATAAACAACAAATAAATTAAACCGGAGTTCATTTAATATTAGCAAATAAATAAAACAGGGTTTTTAAAAAAGAAATAATTTTCTGTTTATACACAAAAAAGCATTAGTATTCCTAATAAATTGTCAATTATTACACTGAATTCAAATTTGAAACTTGTCTCAATTAACTCCGTAATTAAATCAATTAATCATCCTACAAAAAAAAAATGTTTTTTAACAATTTCAAACATTTTGAATAACTAAAAATTAAAATTTTACTGGTTGAACATAGAATTTTCGTCCAAGGTTGCACTTTAACAACGAAATCTGCACATTTTTCTTTGTTTTTTTCTGAGCAGATATGAAATTCATGTAATGAAAAGAAGAAATATTGTATTATTATTTAAAAAAGAAACACATACACACAAATTATATTAATACAAAAAAACCTTTATAGAATCTAAAAATAAATTGTTTCCCTAAAGAAACAATTTTCGATTTATAAATTATTTAAATAACTCAAATAAGGTTCTTACTAAAATAAACGCGAATACAGAAATTCACAGGACCAAATACAACAATTCTTTTTTTTTTTTTTGAGCAAGAATAGAAAATTTATATAAAGTAAGAAAAAAAAAACACTTTTTTTCGGAAACTCTTTTCAAGCGAAGTTTTATATAAATTGGTTTAAAATAATAAACAGTTATACTTGTAATTAATTGACCATGAAGTATCTCACTATCATCACCGCAGTTCTAGCTTTTGTAGCAGTTTCTAATGCAAAAGATAATGTATGTAAAATGAAACTTGACAAAATAAAACTATATAGACAATTTAAATCATAAATTTTCTTTAACAGAAACATCCAGCAAGAGCTCCAGGAAGCCAACAAGGGCAGGGAATATTCGATAGCTTTGATCACCGCGGAAGTTTCAGTATACCTGGAAGGCAAGGAGGTACAGGAAGTCAACAAGGGCAGGGAATATTCGATAGCTTTGGCCGTCATGGAAGTTTCAATATACCTGGAAGGCAAGGAGGTACAGGAAGTCAACAAGGACAAGAAATATTCGATAATTTTGGTCGCTTAGGTGGTTTCAGTGGACCTGGAAGGCAAGGAGGCTTTGGAGGACTTAGTGGTACAAGGAGGCTGCAAGGACAAGGAATATTCGATAATTTTGGACGTCAAGGTGGTTTAAGTAGACCCGGAAGGCAAGATAGATTTGGAAGTTCCAGCGGTTCAGAAAGACAAGGTAGTTTTAGTGGACCAGGTAGGCTATGATTGTCTGGTAGTCCGTTTTTCTACCGATTTTGAAGACCCGACATAATTTCGCTCTCAATATCTTTGGAGGATCTGGCAGACGATAATAATACAGTTTCGAATTTTGAATATGCATACATCGTATAAATCTTTCTACAATAATATATTATTCCTAAGCATACCAAAACTTCTTTCTTAAAGATATGTACATACGGATGGGTCAGAAGCTAAAAAGCCTAACTGCACTTTTCGAAAATTTCTCAATTTTGTTAAATTACTATCTAATTAGTTGTGATAGAAAGTAACATAACAAAATTGAGAAATTTTCGAAAAGTGCAGTTAGGCCTTTTAGCTTTTGATACATTCATATGTACATTAGGGTTGCAATGGTTTGTATTTTAGAAAATTTTTGTTCAAATTTAAAGGTTTTTCCACAGAATATTGTAACAATAGGTGTAAAAGCTCTGTGCTGAAAACTTGAGCAAAATCGGACAACGTTTTCTGGATGCGCCTCAAGGATGGGAAACTTATTAATTTTCCACATTCTTTTACAAAAACATCTGGATTCTGTAGACTTTTAATAAAGAGGACAGTAAAACTATTTTTTTTGGGAATTAACACTCATATCTCATTTGTGTCAAACTGACCCAAAAACTATTTAATTTAATTCTTGAATTAACTGATTGCCTCTTTCAGCACAATCATTAACAACACTCAAGTTTTGAAAGTTCTTTTTCGCTTTTATATCACATTCCAAGAATATGAGTATGTAGCTTCTTTGGTATTCCTTCACCTTTACTTCCGAATATATCTACAGCCATCTCTGCCACTAACTTGCTCCTTGTTATATTGTCTATCCTTTTATTAAACATCGAAAAGCCCACACATTCTTCGTTTAAGTAAAACAGATGATTTAAAAACTTTGAAATGGCCTTTTCCGCAATATTTTTTATTAACTGTTTTGTAGTTTTCCAATTTTCTCAAAGCAGCTGTATCCGCTATATTCGAATAAAAAATTTGTTTCCAATATAATTTAATGAAATGAACCCAAAAAATAAATAAATATATATGTATACATATAAAAGTACTTCAAAACATCAATTGAAATAAGTTCCACTTATAGAGACTTAACTCACATGAAATAATACCCATAAAAAAAATAAATAAAACCAAAAATATATGAAAAAAGGCGAAAACTTTCAATTTGATTATGAGACATAAAAAAAATCCAGTGAGTATTTAGTGGGTGTAGTCGGCTTTTGAGAGATCTTAAAGATTTCTTTTGCGGGGTATCTGCAAAGGAGTCTTCGCATAATAAGAGTTTTCTGCAATACTGGCCTTCGGCCGAGTTGAATTATTTTCATTTCTGAATTATTACGAAAATGCGGATTTTGAGAAAGAATTTGGGTTTGCATCCGTATAAAATTGTTCTCTCATGAACTGAAGCAATTGGACCACCGTTAACTACGTGAATTTACTGATTTTGCCACACATCAAATGCAACAATTGAATTATTGCGAGAAAAGTTTGGAGTTTCGATTATTTCAAGAAATTGTGATATTGAATGGCACCCAAGAAGTTGTGATTTAACACCATTCGACTATTTCTTGTGGGGTTATTTAAAGTCATTGGTCTTTCGAAATAAACCAGACTCTCTTCAAACTTTACAAGTTAATATTGAACGTGCCATTCATGACATACGACTTGATTTAGTGGAAAAAGTGCTCAAAAATTGGGTTCATCGAATTCGTTTCTGCAGAAGAAGTCGTGGAGGCCATTTGATGACGTTTTATTTACAACTGAATTGTATTGATTGTACTTAACATTAAATAAAAAACTTTTGAATTTCCCTAACAATAAGTTTTTTGTTTTTTTAAAGAAATCATATCACTCTTATTAGAAAACCTTTTATATAATAATTATTTAATTTATTTATTATTTACAAATAACCTGGGCGGTGCTTTAGTCTTCATCATCATCTTCATCGTAGTAATCATCGATATCGTAGCCACTTTCTTTTTAGTAGTCATAATCATCATCGTCATTGTTGTCGTCGTCGTAGTCATCATCATCATCATCGTTCTCATCGTCATCATCATCATCGTTGTCATTATCATCATCATCGTTGCCGTCCTCGTACTCTTCATCTTCTTCATAATCATCATCATCATCGTTCTCATCGTCATCATCATCATCGTTGTCATCATCATCGTTGCCGTCATCGTACTCCTCATCTTCTTCATAATCATCATCATCATCATCGTTATCATCATCATCGTTCTCATCGTCATCATCATCGTTGCCGTCCTCGTACTCTTCATCTTCTTCATAATCATCGTAGTCATCGTCTTCAAAAGGTTTTCTACTTAAAACCTTATTTTTTTCAATAGCAACATTATGATCTTCCTCTTTATATATCTCCTTTCCTTTAATGTCCTGACTCACTTCAGTTTTGTCATTATCATTTCGTAGTCCGGGTCTGTGTTTCACAATTATAGATGCATTTTCAACAGACAAATTATTTTTTCCCAATTTGGTTTCGTGTAAAGAATTGCTCTGCTCACTTTTAGGACTAGGATACGATTGAGAAAAAGTCACAAGAGCTAAAAAACCTATTGCTACAGAAAAATACTTCATTTTTGTAAATTTTTAATAACTGCTTAAATTAACATGTATTTATATATATTTTATAACAAAAGATATTTTAAATAATAAAACATCTGATGTTGGATTGCACGTTAATTACGCCATCATTTGTATAGTCATTGCAAGTGCATCTAATTCTATTGTTACGAAACAAATGTTAATTGTAATTAATTTAACTTTACATTAACTTAAGACATACGTTTGTTTGAAAACTTTACAGTTTTCTTATTTGTTTGTACACCTTTAATAATATCAACGAGTTTCAATAGCTTCCATTGTAATATTTTTTAACTGACTTCGAAAAAAAGGAGAAGGTTATCAATTCATATATTTTATTTAATGTTTGAACACAACTCCCTCATTTCTGAACCGATTTGCAAAACTCTTTATTTGTTTAAAAAGGGGTTGCTAGCAGTTGAATCAGACAGGTTTTTTTTTTTTTTTTTTTTTTTAAGAAAACAGCAACAAGTTGTTTCCACCAATTATTGATTATCAAATAACATCTCTAATTATGGATTTTCATAATACCTTTTTTTTTTAATTAGGACCAGCACTCAGGGGATGACCCCTACGTATGCAGTGCACTGTGCCGGAACTCAGGGAGAGGGATAGGGTATAGAATATAGATATTGAAAATTTAGAAGGGTTAACTCTTTCACAACTCTGCTTCGCGCGTTATGTTAATTTTGTGTTTCAATGGGTTTCCGCGCAGTAAGATTCTATGGTAAGATGGGGTTAAATGGCTCCCCATCAGGGTCAAAACTAGAAGAAAACGAGTCAAAACCCCCGAATATCTTCACAACTGTCCCTGGGTCGCTCCTAGAGGGGTAAAATGTAAGACCGACCCCCACTAATATTTTGGGCTAACATTTTTTATAAACATGTAGCACTCTATCTGTGCTTCTTAAGGCATATTCCATACTAAATATTATTTTTTTATATATTACGCCCTGCCTGGTTCCAGAGTGCCCCTAGAGTAGTGAAGTAAATGACTGGCAGCCAATATTTTTCTTAACCCAACATTTTTCCAGAACTCACCTAGCCTCAATCATTAGGGTGGTCCCAATATAGAAATTTTTATTTAAAAAAAAAATTATTAGTTTATTTGTAATTAAATAATATCAGTTTTTGTGTCATATTCCGAATGATGTCTCAACTTTTACAACAAGAGAAAGATATTTACTTTTTTCTCACATAAATGTTTCTGTACATATAATTTGCGAGACTGATCTGTCATTTCAATAATTTGCTAGCAATTATAGGAAGTATTTCAAAGCTTCATTTCAAATTGTTATGGATTAGCTGATATACATATCGTTGGCTTAATATAGAAAGGTCGTATCTCAACTTTAAGCTACTTTACAGGAGAAGGAAAAAACTCAATAAAATCTGAAAAAATAATATTTTTTTTTCTCTAACAGATTTTTATTAAAACTGCCAACAAATTCTGTTTTATTTTTTATTTTTTTTTTTTTTTTTGAAATGAGTTAGGGCATTTTTTAATTACTATAAATCTGTTATTCGTCAACATAGGAAACTGAATTTTTTAAGGGAGGTCTACCAGAACATGTAAAAAACCGATTATGAAAAAAACGAGATACGACCTTTCTATATTAAGCCATCGATATGTACATACATATATTCTGCATTTTATAGGTTGCTAGCTACTAATTCATCAGTACTTTTTTATCGCAATGCTTGAAAAGTTTTGGAACCTATTTGGTGATACAGAAACTCCGATGGAAGAAATAAGAATTACCAAAGCACAAGCAAAACAATTTAGAACACTTCTATAAACAACACAGCAAACAATTTTCATTCGATATGAATTTTTCTAATTTTTTTCTTCCTTTATACAATTAGTCTACCTTCGGTTGACAATGAAATAAAACTCCATTTTTAACTTTTTGAAAACATAAATTCTTAAGTAATTACCCGAATTAAATGGCTGTATGAAATAACGCCAAACGAAATAATCCCCAATGAAATGGGACACAAAAAGAAAAAAAAAACATGAAAAAAGTCCAAAAAAAATTTAATGAAATAAATCCAAAATAGAATGAAATAAGTTCCAATTTTTGGGACTTGCTACATAACGCAATAACTACGACATTAAAAAAAGAATTAATTAAGTAGCAATTAAATAAAAAACTAAAAAATATGAAACAAGTGCAGAGTTATTCATGGGTTCATGAGATATAAGAAAGTTGTGTAAATTTTTAGTGGACGTAGCCGGTTTTCTAAATAACTATTGCGTTGATGTAAGACTGTGAGGAAATTTCATAGATTTACAATTAATGAAAATTCAAATTACTAAAAGTTTTATGAACTTTAGAATACAAAAGGATCAGAGCTAGTTGAAAGTGTAACACTTTTAAAATTATTCAAATTATTTTAATGGTCGTATATGTATAAGACAAAACCAGAATTGTATACATATACGTTTTTTTTATTTGTCAACCTTAAGGTACGGTCAGATTTTCGAAAAAAATGCCTAAAAAACCATAATTTTCTAATTTATACACGTATTTATTAAATTGAACAGTTTCCAATAATATTGGATTCGTGAAACGTGTCTGAATCAAAAGGATTTTCATTAGTATTTAGTGGTTAGACTTTTTTCGCCAACTATGACTGTACATTTACTGCTGCTGATTGTAGTTGAAGAAAATTTCCTCGCTAATGTTTGTAAAATTTTAGCTGCCTACAAATAATTTCAAAAGATATGTCCCGACTATAAACAGAAATTTAAGTGTTTTTAATCATCTAATCGAAAGTGAATATTTCTTCAATAAAAACCCAATACATTCGATCTTTTATTTTCATGCTATTTTATTGCCATTTATTTTTATTAGGAGCCTGTTTGGAATTCTTATTTTCCAGAATCGAAACCAATTCCGATTTTGAAGACAGGAGTACGTTTTGGTGATTTACCTTCACGTTGTCCATGTTCATGGTGGTGGTGGTGGTGATGATGAGGCTGTTCATTCTCATCCGGCTGTGGCTGTTCAGTTGAAGGTGCCTGATCTGAATCCGATTCCGATGAAGAACCTTCTTCGTCAGCGACGTCCTGTGCAAATGAGCATGTCAACAATAAGACTTTTTCCAAAATATCAGTTATAAATAAAAATATCTGTAATTACCTCAGCTTGAGCTAAAGCCAAAATGGCTAATAGTCCTACAAATATTACAATACACTTCATGATTATTGGATTTCTAGGTTTTCTAAAAATTTTCATTTGCAACAAGTATTTATATACAAGTTTGTTGCAAGAAAGTATGAATATAATTTTATGTGAAACAAAAACTTTATTATTTACTCGTATTTATTTGTTTTTAAAAATATTTGTAAATAAACTAATTAATTAACAATGCAATAATTAAAAGATTGAAGAATTTTATATTTGCGTAATAAATTAAATAGTTTCTGTTTCGATTAAATATACGATATACGTAGTATAGCTAATGTCCGACACAATTGACCGTATTCCAGATGTAAATACATTCTGTTTGTGTTAACAAAAAAAAACATTTCTTAATAAACAGTAATTATTTCGTACAGCAAATTATTAATTTACATATGTATGTTTTCAAACAATAATATAGCAGAGTTCTAAAAGAGTTAATTAAGCCTTCTAGATTTTCAACATCTATCTTCTCTACCATTTCCCTCTCACTGAGCTCCGGCACAATGCACTATATACGTAGGGGTCATCCCCTGAGTGCTGGTCCTAATTAAAAAAAATATATATATGTATTTTATTGGTTGCTAAATACCAGCTCATCTTCAAGCATGGTTTTAAAGATTTACTGATGAGATTGAATCCATAAGAAATATATTCACACCTATCACGAATAATAAGTGGAATGTTTGTTCCCGTGAAATTTTTATTCCCCTCGAAGTGAAAAATGCTATCATGAATCTCACGTAAATAATTATTCGCGCTCTCAGTTCTCAGTGAATGTAAAAAAAAAGAAAAAAGATAAAAATAATAAAAAATAAAATAAATTTTTGTTCAAAAATATATTTATAAGGAAAACTTAAAAAAAGCAAAGCTAAATATTCAGCATTGAAGCGTAAAATAATTCGGTAAAATATTTCAGCTACTTTTGGAAAGCCAACAAAACGAAAGAGTTCTAGCAAATTAAAGCTTCACAAATCCGCAGACAATCGACTTGTTGTTTTGCATTTTATTAACCAATACATCAGTTTGTGCCTTATTATCAGATCTTTTTCTTAAAATAAACTTTGTAAGCTTTAATATTCTAATTATAGGAAGAACTACATACAGGGAAAAAATTATTCACGATAAGCGGAGGTTTTTTCAGTGAACATTTTTTCACGTTGTTATTTTGGACTGAATATTTTTTTTTCATAGGAGTTTTTCATGATTGCAAATACATGAAAACATAAATTCTTGAGTACTTGCTCAAATAAAATGTTATATAAAGGGTGTTTTCTATAGAGTGTCACAACTTTGAGTTGGCATCACTACTTTATTTGAGCACCCATTTAACAGCTGTTAGTTGCTTTTTGTTTAGGTTGCTTTGAAATTTCATTATGAATCGGTTTACACCAGACCAACGCGTGAAAAATTGTTGAAATTTTTAATCAAAATAATTGTTATATTCGTCAAACTCAAGGTGCAGCGTGCGCTACAAATGACTTACTCAAAGATACATTTGTTGACAAAATAACTTCACGTAATGGCCCAATTAATTGGCCCCCACGATCGTGTGATTTAACCCTATTGGTGTCATGTTAAGTCATTGTCTACGTCGATAAATTACAAAAAATTTAACACCTGGAAATCAACATTCGAAGAGTTGTCGGAATATACGGCCGCAAATGCTGCGAAAAGTTGTTGAAAATTGGTGTTCCAGATTGCGCCTTCTACGCGTGGCGGCCACATGGCAGACATCATATTTAAACATTAATGTTATTAATGTTTGATTTATAGTTGACCTATATATAGATATCCTTAAACAATTCCAATTAGTTCAGCTTGAGGTCATTAAAATACAATAATTTTAGTTTATTATTGTTTATTTATTTCCCAATATTTCGATCAACATCGTTGATCATCATCATTGGTGTTATGTGTTGTATATGTACATATTTTTAGATCCCCTGATGATGATCAACGATGTTGATCGAAATATTGGGAAATAAATAAACAATAATAAACTAAAATTATTGTATTTTAATGACCTCAAGCTGAACTAATTGGAATTGTTTAAGGATATTTAAACATTAATTTCATAAAATTTTCTTTCCAATAAAGACCGTTTCATTGATATTAAAAATATATTTCCTTCTTTTATTATGATTTAAACTTGTGTCACTCTATAAAAAACAACCTTTAGTATTCAATATACACATATTGATATGCTTATTCGCTAAAAGTTCGTAATGTAATGATCAGAGAAAACATTGTTAATAGTTCAAGCAACTGGGGGGAACATTTAATATCACATAGATTTTAATTTACACGGATGAATAGAACAATCGTTGTTTTCGGTAGAAGCTACTAAGCCTCGTCAGTATCGCACTTAATTGCTTAAGCTGAATGAGCAGGCTTTTTATTTATTATTTTTTACTTCTCCGAAGGTTCCGCTGAGCAACGAAGGAGGACGCTGTTTTGTACATTAGCTTGGAACACTATCAATCGCTGTTGGAACAGTTTTTAGTGACCAAATCACTTAAACAGTCCAACAACAATTAACACAATGAAACACTAGAGAAATTTAGGATATTGATTGTCTTGCTCTGACCAGAAATCGACTTCAGGTCGTTAAAGTTACGCAAATTTCTGTACAGAGACTTGTCCCGGAAACGAGGATGAAAAAGACGCATTTTACTTTTGAGACTGCTATCAAGCTTAATCATATAAGCATATTAAAAAATTAAAAAGTCGAACATATGAGGAAACCCGATTTGCGTACAAATTAAAAAGAAAAGAGAGTACATATATAATTTGTTACGTAATAACAAATAAATAATATTGTGCATCTTTAAATTATTATTAATTTTGTTATTTTCTGTATAAAACTAAAAGTTAATTGGTAAACAATTGCATTGTAAATTCATTAGTTTATTTACAAATATTTTTAAAAACAAATAAATACGAGTAAATAATAAAGTTGTTGTTTCACACAAAATTATATTCATACTTTCTTGCAACAAACTTGTATATAAATACTTGTTGCAAATGAAAATTTTTAGAAAACCTAGAAATCCAATAATCATGAAGTGTATTGTAATATTTGTCGGACTTTTAGCCATTTTGGCTTTAGCTCAAGCTGAGGTAATTACAGATATTTTTATTTATAACTGATATTTTGGAAAAAGTTTTATTGTTGACATGTTCATTTGCACAGGACGTCGCTGACGAAGAAGGTTCTTCATCGGAATCGGATTCAGATCAGGCACCTTCAACTGAACAGCCACAGCCGGATGAGAATGAACAGCCTCATCATCACCACCACCATCACCACCATGAACATGGACATCCTGAAGGTAAAGCACCAAAACGTACTCCTGTCTTCAGAATCGGATTTGATTTGGATACAGGAAAATAAGAGACTTTAGGTGTTAACAGGTTCTTAAGAAAAATAAATAAAGCATAAACAATAAATCAAACATATTGAATTTTTATTGGATTGTTGAGTCAAAAGAACGAGGATTTTTGCAAAGCGAAAATATGTTAGTATCTACTGAAATTTATTTTATTTTGCTTAGAATACTAATTAGAATTTCGTTATCGACACCAAGGCGGATATTAAAGTTTCCAAGGAACTAGGGATGTCATTAGCTTATCTTTTCACCTACTCAAGAAGAGGGTGATGATTAAAAAATTCAACGATATTATTGTTCTGTTCTGATATTTATGTTGAACACATAATTTCAATTTTTTTTTTTCTTGATATTTGAAATATTGATTGTATCCCTTTATTTCTAAAGATCGGCTTTGCATTAAAAACAAATAAGTTCGAATTAATCACATTAAAATAATTTTCATTTACGAGTACATGTTTTTATATGGAGTTTAACATGTTTGCATTTCACACTATTTGAGTTCGCACTGACATCACTAATTTAAAAGCGGTGTGGCCATTTTCTGACAATTTGCTGAAATACTTTAGAAGTTTGTTACTTCTTTTATAACAACAACAAACAACATAAATAAATTTGAACAGACGGGCGGATTATTTGGGATCTTAAAACGTACGTTTCCATACATGTGATTAAGGTAGATCATTTGATTTGACCAAATCAAGTAATTTGCGAAATGTGATTTCCCATACAATTTTCATATGAGGAAATTATCTCAAACGACTTCATTTGCTCTAGATTTTTTCGAAATTTGTCTGTGCAACACTAAACGACTGCTATTATTACAAATGCAAAGTTGGGGCATCCATTATTAGTGACTTAGAAATCCGAAAAAGTGACACTTAAGTACGAATAGAAATTGATTTCGAAAATTCGAACACAAAATCCCTTGCAACATAATGGAAACACTTCGACAGGATTTCTTCTTACCAACTCGATTGCTCATAATGAAAACGTACTATAAAATAGATTTATTGAAATTTTTAACAAAATTAGACAACTTAAGCCGTGCCCCATCACCCCTAGAATTACCCTCTTGGTCTGACCGGACCAAATTTTATTTGTGCTTGCAATATTTTTTAAACATAAGCAATTCTATAATAAATTAATTTGCCAGGTTTTTCAAACGTGCAACACAATAAGCAATTGTGGGCACCATATCACCATGACGTCTATAAGGGCTGCAATGTAAAAAAATACGATTCATTTTATTGCTAATGCGTCAAGAGCAAATCGGCCAAAATAGGCTTATTACCAATTTGGAATCTCCAGCACCAAACCTAACCGTAGATGAATAAATTTTACATTTTCAAGATCAGTACGCGAATCCATCGAAACCAGCCAAATATGGCATACAAATTTGGGCGATATGTGATGCAGAAACCAAATTCTCCTAACAATTCTCATGTAATGGATTTTCCGCACATCAGAAATGCTACCGCGAAATTTAATGTCTATGCAAGAGTTACCCTTATACATAGATACATACATACATACATAAAAACATACATAAGTAAATATGTGCATACTTACTTATATAAAAATGTTATATTTTCCCTCAAAAATAAAAACACTAAATAATAGTAAAAAAATTTCCTTCAAAATAATTAAAAAAATTTCTGTACTTAATTATAATTTTATCAATATGTAGTTTTTTTTTTAATCAAATAAATTAATTTATAATGAGAAATAATCATACATATGTTCATAAAGTCACTCCAAAATAGTAAACATATTTTCTAGAAAATTTTAATTTTATTTGAGTGCTCATTTTCTTAAAGTAAGAATTTTTTATCTAAATAATTAAAGAAAAAAATTTAAAAACTGGTTTAATATTTAATTTATTTGCTGTTTTGGTGCATGGCTTAATTGCAAGATCTGCAAAGGAGACAAAACAATATTCTACGTGCAATTCTACGGATGCACAGCAGCCCCCTGGTATGTCAAAAATCTTCGAATTCATAAAGATCTAGATGTTCCAATGCCGAAGACAGTATTTTCAAAACACGCCAGAAAATATATGTATTAAAAAACTTGAGTTGCACCCAAATCCAATTGCGCGCAATATTCTAAATTATGAAGGCTACATCCGGTTGAGAAGGAGGGATACTCTTCCTCTCAGCCGTGCACGAGAGATGTAAAAAAAAACAAAAAATCAACCGCTGAAACTAGAAAACTTTGTTAGCAGTGGCTAAACATATTTACTATTTTTAAATTAAATATTTAAATAACTTATTGATGTTTCAATTTATAATTAAAGATTCAATAAATAATAAAATTATCAAAAAAAAAACCAATAATGTTTCCGCTGCTAATTTTTTTATTTTTAATATCTGTTTATATAGAATTATGTGGATGTGGTGGTGGTGGTGGTGGTACTTTCATGGCGGCTACGAATTGTAAATTCTTTCCAACATAAAATTATTGAATATGCACTGGTCGTCTTGGTGCTTGTCTGTGAGGTGGATGGCCTTCTGGTCGATTTTCATTAGGTCGCGGTTGTGAGATACGTTGACCAAAGGGATGTCGGCCATGTCTTCCAGGCCTTGGTGGTCTTCCCGAGCCTTCAGGCCTTGGTGGTCTTGGTTCGTCAGATGGCGGTTCTTCAGGATCTGATGACGGTTCTTCTGTGTCAGAAGAGGGTTCTTCTGTATCAGAAGAGGGTTCTTCTGTATCAGAAGAGGGTTCTTCTGTATCAGAAGAGGGTTCTTCTGTATCAGAAGAGGGTTCTTCTGTATCAGAAGAGGGTTCTTCTGTATCAGAAGAGGGTTCTTCTGTACCAGAAGAGGGTTCTTCTGTATCAGAAGAGGGTTCTGCTGCATCAGATGTTTGTACCTCAGAATCGGATTGTTGTTCTTCCCCATCAGATACTTCGGGTTGACTGGCGTCATCCTGTTATAAAATTTTGTAATACATACATAGATATGTATGAATGAATAAAAATAAAATATATGTGCATATATTATTTATCCTTACTTCAGCATTGGCGAAGGCTAAAACAGCCAACACAATAGCAAGTGCAACGAATAATTTCATGGTTAATTATTTTTTGATAAATTTAATTTCATCCATTGTCTTTATATAGCAGCTCTAATTAAAGTTTCATAAAACTTAAATATATATTATCTTATTATTTTAATGCAATATTAACTATTTGATTATTAATGTAAATTGACATGTCTATTACGCGCATTAATGTTTATTCAGTGGCAAAGTACTTTGTTATTTTCTATTCGTTATTAGTTTTACTAAAACTAATTAGTTTTAGCTAAAATTTATAATGAACCTAGAGAACACATTATAAGGTAGAATAAAGAGTACTAAACTACAAATACTAAAATAGGTTGACATGGAAAAATCAGCTGGTTTAAATTATGCACTCCTAAATACGTCCTAATGAAAGAACTCCCAATGCAATTGGACCTAAAAAGGAAGTCCAAATAAATTTATAAAAGATATCAAACAAATAAACCTCAAATTAAATATGTTTCAATTTTTTGGACTTTCTTCATAGTGAAATAACTTCCACTTAAACAAATGAATTAAGTAAAAATGAAATCATTAATAATTAAAAATTTTTCTGATGAGATAAATTAATAAATTAATTGATCCGTCCGTCTAATACACTTGATGGCCATGTAGATTCTTCAGCTTTTCGAGCAGCAAAGCGTTTATGACCTCCGTGTTCGATCTTGAATCCGTTGACGAAAATTTGGAAGCTCTAGACCAGATGGTTACGCAAAAGTTACTTACAATATTGATTGGATTAGAGAAAATAAGATTTAAATTATATTTTTGATGTATATGTTATATATACATACATAGTATATATGTATATGTATGTGTTATTTTTCTCTAATAATAGAAACTTATCAAAAAATATAAATTAATATATATTTAAAATTACTATATGCGCTTATAAATTAAGAAGTTTTTCATTATTATTTAGTGGTTACGCTTTATGGGCAAATATTTACGAAATGTTTTCGTTCCCCATATTTCCGAATTTTTGAATAAACAAAACAGTTTTGGCAAATTTTGGAACTATTTGAGGTGACTTTTGGAAGAATTATTTGTTTTCTAATGGCAGTACGTAATGTTAAATTTGTCCATTTTTAAAATGGATATACTCCTATACATATATGTAATTATGTGCATATTTCCATTAACAGTGCATGAACTCACCTTATATATATTTTTAAATCGCCAAAATAATAATAGTTCAGCCTGCTGCTACCGCTTTTAAAAACTTTGATTTTCTTTCTAAATTATTGCCATTATTTTATTTTTTTATAACTTCTTTTTCACACGAATAACAATAACAGGAAAAAATAAATTTTCTATTTCCTTTTCCGTGTTTATTCTTTTAGAAATTACATTTAATGAGATAATGAGACAAATGCTCAAGCAAACATTTCCTTTTCCCTTCTTTTTCTTATAAAAACCACACACACACAACACTTTTAATATGCGAGCAACTCAACATGAGAATAAGCAAGGCGAATTCATTAAGAAATCATTGTGAATTTGCCTTGAGAATAAGCAACAGAAAGATGCGCCGACAACTTTGTAAACGAAATTGCTTGTTTAGGCGCCTTCATTTTTGTCATTCACGGCTAAGAACAGCACACATTCAAACACATGCAATAAACGAACGACACGAATGAATTCTAAAAGCAAAAAAGCACTGCGTCGTGTACTCTGCTACAATTAACTTTTGTAACGAAATTACGAATTTTTATCGTAACAGCAAAACATTGGCTATATTCTCCATAACACTTGAATGGAGAATTTCTTACTCCATATTTATTTAATAATCTTTTCAAAATTAAACACTTGTTAACATTTTTATTTCAAATTTTACTCAGACAATAAATAAAAACAAAGGCGTTACCGGGAATTTGCAATTAAACTGATTAAAGAAATTACCAAGGTGCACAGTGTTGCCATAATGTTTTTTTAATTATTCCTAGAAGGAGGAAATTACATTACTATTTTATAACATTAAATACCCATGTCATTTAGATGAAACTATGATGATGTAAATATTAATTTCTTATATTTATTTATATATTTATAAAAAAAATACGTACTTATTAAAGATAAAAATATTTAAAGTTTAATTTCAATAACAAATTTATATGTATGTACGTAAATATGCATGTATGTATGTACTAACTTTGTTCCACATAATTCCAATCAGCTAGAAATTGAGTGATTGAAAAGCTATAAAAAACGAATTTGCTTAAGAAGATTTATATTGAATATTAATTTTTTTGTCTTCGTTAAAATAAATAGCAACGAAAAACTTTTTGATTTATACGCGCATATATTAATTTTAAATAAATATTCATTTATATTTTTTTGTTAAGTTTCGTTTATTAGAGAAAAATAAAAATAATTAGAAAGCCAAACAACTACCTACTTACTATATAAATAAATAGAATTTAAATCACATTTTCTCTAATCCAATCAATATTGTAAGCAACTTTTGCGTAACCATCTGGTCCAGAGCTTCCGACTTTTTCGGCAACGGATTCAAGATCAAACACGGAGGTCATAAACGCTCTGCTGCTCGAAAAGCTGCAGAATCTACATGGCCATCAAGTGTATTAGACGGACGGATCAGCTCATTAAATTAATTTAATAATTTATCTCACCAGAGAAATTTTTAATTAGTCAAGCTTAAGTTCGTTTTCTTAAAGTTAATTTTAGATTATATTCATATCTATTCCAAAAAAGGCGTCGAAGAAGTGAATAGTTACCTGGAAACAAAAACAAAAATTCAAGAATTGTTTTTGCTTTTCATACATGTCTTAAATTAAATATACGTGAGAAATTTAACGCGTTTATCTCTCTATGAAAAGCAATAAAATTTATTTGATAAACAAAAACAAATTTTTTAATTGTATTCAATTTTGTTTTTGTTTTCCATGTAAAATTTCTCTTCTTCGACGCGTTTTCTAAAATAGAAACCATTATTATTTTTATTAGAAAGGAAAATCTAGAAGCTCGCAATAATTGAACAGACACAGAAACATTTCTAAAGCCTCTTTTACTAATCGAATCATGTTATGAAACTTTCCACGGACATTATTCCTCTCCAAAAAGTGTCATAGCTGCCGCGGACATTATGGATCTCTCAAATTTGTCATAATATCTATGATCGCAGTATTGTCCATGGTCCATGGAAATTATGAAAATTTCGAAAATGTAAAGTTAAAGGTATTTCGAAAAAAAATTTATTAAAATTTTTCATACATATCTCATGAGCACATAAGCAACTCTGCACTTATTTAATATTTTTTGGGTTTGATTTCATTGTTACTTAATTCATTTTTTTAAGTGGAAGTTATTTCACTATGAAGAAAGTCCAAAAAATTGAAACATATTTAATTTGAGGTTTATTTGTTTGATATCTTTTATAAATTTATTTGGACTTTTTTTTTAGGTCCAATTGCATTGGGAGTTCTTTCATTAGGACGTATTTAGTAGTGCGTAATTTAAACCAGCCGATTTTTCCATGTCAACCTATTTTAGTATTTGTAGTTTAGTACTCTTTATTCTACCTTATAATGTGTTCTCTAGGTTCATTATAAATTTTAGCTAAAACTAATTTGTTTTAGTAAAACTAATAACGAATAGAAAATAACAAAGTACTTTGCAACTGAATAAACATTAATGCGCGTAATAGACATGTCAATTTACATTAATAATCAAATAGTTAATATTGAATTAAAATAATAAGATAATATATTTATAAGTTTTATGAAACTTTAATTAGAGCTGCTATATAAAGACAATGGATGAAATTAAATTTATCAAAAAATAATTAACCATGAAATTATTCGTTGCACTTGCTATTGTGTTGGCTGTTTTAGCCTTCGCCCATGCTGAAGTAAGGATAAATAATATATGCACATATATTATATTTTTATTCATTCATACATATCTATGTATGTATTACAAAATTTTATAACAGGATGACGCCAGTCAACCCGAAGTATCTGATGGGGAAGAACAACAATCCGATTCTGAGGTACAAACATCTGATGCAGCAGAACCCTCTTCTGATACAGAAGAACCCTCTTCTGGTACAGAAGAACCCTCTTCTGGTACAGAAGAACCCTCTTCTGGTACAGAAGAACCCTCTTCTGGTACAGAAGAAGCCTCTTCTGATACAGAAGAACCCTCTACTGATACAGAAGAACCCTCTTCTGCTACAGAAGAACCCTCTTCTGCTACAGAAGAACCCTCTTCTGACACAGAAGAACCCTCTTCTGACACAGAAGAACCGTCATCAGATCCGGAAGAACCGCCATCTGATGAACCAAGACCACCAAGACCTGATAGACCGGAAACACCACCAAGGCCTGAAGGCTCGGGAAGACCACCAAGGCCTGGAAGACATGGCCGACATCCCTTTGGTCAGCGTATCTCACAACCGCAACCTAATGAAAATCGACCAGAAGGCCATCCTCCTCACAGATACGCACCACGACGACCAGTGCATATTCACTAATTTTATGTTGGAAAGAATTTACAATTCGTAGCCACCATGAAAGTATCACCACCACCACATCCACATAATTCTATATAAACAGATATTAAAAATAAAGAAATTATCAGCAGAAACATTATTCGTTATTTTTTTTTTTTTTGATAATTTTATTATTTATTGAATCTTTAATTATAAATTGAAACATTAATAAGTTATTTAAAACTTAAATCTAAAAATGTTAAATATGTTTAGCCACTGCTAACAAAGTTTTCTAGTTTCAGCGGTTGATTTTTTTTTTTTTTTTTACATCTCTCGTGCACGGCTGAGAGAAAGAGTATCCCTCCTTCTCAACCGGGTGTGGCCTTCATAATTTAGAATATTGCGCGCAATTGGATTTGGGTGCAACTCAAGTTTTTAATACATATGTATATTTTCTCGCGTGTTTTGAAAATACTGTCTTCATCAACGGAACATCTAGATCTTTATGAATTCGATGATTTTTGACATACCAGTGGGCTGCTGTGATTGTACATAGAATTTTGTTTTGTCGCCTTTGAATCTTTTCTACATTCAATGCTGTGGCAGTGCCACATAACTAGATTCCATAGGACCATATCGGTTTTAGGATCGCGTTGTATAATAGAAGTTTACAGTCTAGGCTTAGTATAGAGTTTCTTTCAATAAGCCAATTCATTTCGGCTGCTTTTAATTTCACTATTAATCTTAGTAGTTTTGTTGTAGGTGCATGCGGTGCATTATGCAGATGTATTCAGCAATGTTACTTAGTACGCTCCATGGATTAAAAGTGTTTCGGTTTGAGTAAATAATTCTTGTTAACATAAATATATATTCAAATGTACATACATACATACATATTTGTTATATTTTCTAAAATAAATATTGAAAACAATATATTTGAACGAAGACAAAAAATAAATATACAATATAAATCTTCTTAAGCAAATAAGTTTTTTATATCTTTTCAATCTCTCAATTGCTAGCTGATTGGAATAATGTTGAACAAAGTTACAACATACATACATGCATTACATACGTACATGCATTCTTACATACATATAAATTTGTTATTGAAATTAAACTTTAAATATTTTTATCTTTAAAAGTATTTTTTTATAAATGAACAAAACATATATAAATATAAGAAATTAATATTTACAGCATCATAGTTTCATCTAAATGACATGAGTATTTAATAATATAAAATAGTAATGTAATTTCCTCCTTCTGGGAATAGTTAAAAAAAAACATTATGGCAACACTGTGCACCTTGGTAATTTCTTTAATCAGTTTAATTGCAAATTCCCGGTAACGCGTTCGTTTTTATTTATTGTCTGAGTAAAATTTGAAATAAAAATGTTAACAAGTGTTTAATTGTGATTAAATTAATTAATAAATATGGAATAAGAAATTCTCCATTCAAGTGTTATGGAGAATATAACCATTCTTTTGCTGTTACGATAAAAATTCGTAATTTCGTTACAAAAGTTAATTGTAGCAAAGTACACGACGCAGTGCTTTTTTGCTTTTAGAATTCATTCGTGTCGTTCGTTTATTGCATGTGTTTGAATGTGTGCTGTTCGTAGCCGTGAATGACAAAAATGAAGGCGCCTAAAGAAGCAATTTCGTTTACAAAGTTGTCGGCGCATCTTCTCTCTGTTGCTTATTCTCATGTTGAGTTGCTCGCATATTAAAAGTGTTGTGTGTGTGTGTTGTTTTTATAAGAAAAAGAAGGGAAAAGGAAATATAAAGCACATTGCTTTAGAAATAATAGTGTTTGCTTGAGCATTTGTCTCATTCTCTCATTAAATGTAATTTCTAAAAGAAGGAAAAAGGAAATAGGAAATATCTTTTTCCCTGTTATTATAATTATTCGTGTGAAAAAGAATTTATAAAAAATAATTTAGAAAGAAAATCAAAGTTTTTAAAATCGTTAGCAGCAGGCTGCACTATTATTATTTTGGCGATCTAAAAATTTTTATAAGGTGAGTTCATGCACTGTTAATGAAAATATGCACATACTTATGACATTGGCTGGAGTGTCGCATTCTTAGACCACTGAAGTTTCTTTCGTTTTTTTTTGTATATAAAGATTTGGATCGATTTTTCGTCATAAAATCGTTCCATCTATTATACAATATTATTGCATGTGCTATTCGCTATATTATTTCCATTTTGCTCAACATTATCCAATAAATAGTAAAATTATTTGAAATAAAATATCTCTATATTTTTACAATAAAATTTACAACAGAATATATTTCATACAAATTATTTATTGAGCATTTAAAAGTATTTTCATTTAAAACACAACAACTTTTTTAGACTGCATACTATATATTTAATACAAAGGAGCAATATATAAATAAATTAAATAAATATTTATATTATAAAATACATAATCGTGATCAAATGCATTTAAGAAAAAAAATTTATTAAACTTTATTCAATGACTTGAAATTGTGAATGGAAAATTGCTACAGAATGAAAGAACATAAAGACAATGAAAATATACTAATTATAGCGAAACATAAAGAAAGCAAATATAAAAAATGTATCGTAGTTCTAAACACTAAGAAATTACTTTTTCTTTTTGCCTTTTGCATTGGTTTCAGTGGTACCAGTTAAAGATGCCAATTCCTTTTTAAGCCCTAAAAGGATTTCAACTTCTGGTTTCCAAACGGAAGCATCAGAAGATGACTTTAAAGTGCGTACTTTTTCAGCTTGTTTTGCAATTTTATTTTCGACTTCCTTCACCTTGTTACCATCTAGGGGATGTATTTGAGTTTCTGCAAGTTGTTTTTTTAAATCCAGTAACTTATTTACTTCAGGTTGCCATACAGTTTTGTCTTTTGTGGAAGCCTTAAGTTGTCTAACTTTATCACCTTGTTCCTGAATGGCTTTTTCAATATCTGTGATCACTGCAGTGGTGTTCACCTGGGAACCGAACGAATTTAATACCTGCGGACCAGCATATTTCCTTTTCATTTCGTCAATGAAACTTTGTTCCAATTTAGCGAACAAAGGTGCTGGTTTACCGATCTTGTGACGGGATGGTAACAATATTGAGGTAAATGGATTCCTAAACGATAATAAAGAATTATATTATAACTTAAAATTTGGTTAATTTCATTATGAAAAGCAGTATTACAAACTAGTTTGAAAAATAAAATTTAAGAATATGTGAACTACTTACTCAGAATTCAAATTATTATGTTTTGTGTTTAACTGCTCAAACATGGTTCTAGCTGTTGTGGGCATATATGGAAAGATGAGATTGGCCAACAGACAAGCAATATTACAACATAACCCAATAACTGTTGCAGCTCTGGACTTCTGCTCATCGTTGCCCTTAAGTAAAACCCAGGGTTGTTGGGACTGCATGTAACCATTTCCATGACGTGATATTGAAAGAATATGCCTAATACCATCACGTAAACGAGCCTTTTCCATTGAGTTAATATAACCACGAAATTCGCGATTGATAAGAGCTAGTAAAATATGTTCATCATTGGTTATATTCATAGGAGGCACTACACCGTCGAAGTTCTTTTCACAAAATACTAAGGAACGATTCACAAAGTTGCCCAAGTTGTTAAGTAGTTCGGAGTTATTGCGGGCGGCTAAATCATTCCAGCTAAAACTAGAATCCTGCCCCTCTGGACGAGCTGAAGCCAAATAAAAACGCCACACATCTGCTGGAATTCCAGTATCCTAAATTAAAAAAAAAAATATTATTTACAAATAATGGAATCGTTGATAGCCTGAGTATACATTTACCTGAGCATCATTACCAAATACACCAATACCGCGACTTTTACTGAACTTTCCGTCTTCGTAATTTAAATATTCGGTAGCCATAATGTGTGACACCAAAGTGTTTCCCTTATTAATGGCCAACAGTGCACTAGGCCATACTACCGAATGGAAGGGCACATTATCTTTGGCCATAAATTGATAAAGTTCAACTTCGATGCCCTTTTCAGGTTGCCACCATTGTTTAAACTCTTTGGAGTAACGTTTGGTCATAGAAACATAACCGAATGGTGCATCGAACCACACATAAAATACTTTATTTTCGAAACCCTTGTGTGGCACAGGAATGCCCCATTTCAAGTCACGTGTAATACAACGTGGCTTGAGGCCTTCACGTAGCCAAGCACGTGTTATCACCCGTGCATTATTCGTCCAACCGTGTTCAGAAATATCCACCCATTCACGTAATTTGTTTTCAATTTTGGGCAAGTCTAGGAATAGTTGATCTGAAGATTTTAAAACAGGAGCTGTGTTGCATACTTTACAACGGGGACGTATAAGTTCGGTAGCATTCACTAGTTTGCCACATTTATCGCATTGATCACCACGAGCATCTTCGTAACCACAGCCTGGATGATGACAAGTACCCTCGACAAAACTGAATGCGTTGAGTTAAAATAAATATCTATAAACCTTTATAAATGATTTCTTACCGATCAGCTAAGAAACGATCACACCTTTGACACAAAAGCTGTTCAACAGTTTCCGTTAAAATGTAACCATTATTGTAAACATCTTTGAAGGCTTCCTGTACAATTCTAATAAAAATTTATTACTTATTTAACATTATAATTTTGCTTAATTATATTTTCAAATTACTCTGTTTGTTCTTCGGCTGTGGTACGACCAAAGTAATCAAAACCAATGCCAAACCAACGATAAATGCCGTTATGTAATTCAAAATACTTGTCACAAATTTCACGTGGCGTTAGGTTTTCTGCAAGTGCTTTATTTTCAGTAGCTGTGCCATATTCATCAGTCCCTGATACATAAAGTGTGTTGTAGCCAGCTGCACGCGAGTATCTTTATAGAAAGGAAAGTTGAAAAGCTATAAATTTATAATATTTATTTTTGTTTGTTTGTTTGTTTGTTTATTTCAGTCTATAGACAAAAAAGTCCTTACAGACTAAGATAATATAATAAGTATAATATAATATAAATAAATAAAATTATGGTTATCTAGCAACAAAATTTAAATCAATATAAAATAAAATAAATAAGAAAGAACAAATAAAATCACACCAAACATAATCACAGTAGATGTAAATATAAAAATAATACTTAAGTGTGCATATACATAACTCTTTTATTAAGACGATTTGAGCCAAACTATTTTAATACACTAAAAAGTAACAATTTAAACTCAATTTTACCAGTGCTGAATTCGATAAATGAGTTAGAGTCTCTTTGCAAATTAAAATTTAAGTCATTTAAAAGACCAAACGCGCGGGTTAGGGTACCATTACGTGCATAATCAGTACGACGAAACGGAACATCGAATAGCTTAGCTAACCTTAGATTCCTCGGCGGAATATAGAACCGTATAGCGTTAAGCAAATCTGGGCAATCAATAGAGCCATTGATAATGTCGTACAACAGCAGGGCAGATTGAACTTTTCTACGTGATTCCAAAGTACGCAAACCAATAAATAAACATTTTGACTCATATGGAACAGCAGACAAATAAGATAGCGAGCGCGTAGCAAACTTAACAAAAATACGTTGAATTCTCTCCAAACGAGTGATAAGATTAGCTACGTGAGGACTCCAAATAACAGAAGCATATTCCAACTTAGACCTAACAAACGACGTATAAACATACTTAAGAGTGTATGGGTCAGCAAACTCAGAACAAGTTCTTTTCAGAAAACCCAGCATCTTATAGGCTTTCGGAACTATGTATTCCACATGAGCAACAAACGACAAGGAATTATCAAACAATACGCCTAGGTCAAGTTTAGAATTAGATTTATTCAACATAACTCCATCAATATAAAATTCCACCGCAGTAGGGGCAAGAGACCTATGAAAAGAGACATGTACACATTTATTAATGTTCAAACACAAACCATTAAGACGACACCATTCACTTAACTTATTGAGCTCCATTTGCATAATCTGCGCATCATGTATAGAAACTAGTTTACCATAAAACTTTAAATCATCAGCATATAAAAGATGGTTAGATTTAACGAAACAATTACTAATATCGTTTATGAAAAGGTTAAACAACAACGGGCCTAGTATACTACCCTGAGGTACACCTGACGTTTGCAAATAAGTGACAGAACTAAACCCTTCAATTGTAACTGAGCATAATCTATTGGACAAATAGGAATTAATCCAAACTAGGATTTTAGTAGGAAATCCCATTAACTTCAATTTAGATACCAACACCGCGTGTGATACCTTATCGAACGCTTTCGAAAAATCAGTGTAAATCACCTCAACTTGATATCCATTCACCAAGGCATCTAAACAAAATTCATTAAAGAGAACCAAATTCGTTACAGTAGACCTACCAGCAAAGAAGCCATGTTGATAAGGGGTTATCCAGCTCTTAGTAACAAAAAACATCTTCTTATGAATAATGTGTTCAAAAATTTTAGAAACACATGATAATTTAGATTTAGATTTACACAGAGTTCTCATTACAAAAATGATAGTGAGCTAATATATCGTCCTTTCAGAACAATTTGGATCCCGCGGGATCCCAATTTGCACGAAAAGCGTTCGTACCCTAAAATTGGGCAAATGAGAGTGATTTTGAGAGAGCAATGTGCTTCTGTTTCTTGCAGGAAACTGCCCGTACTTTTTTTCGGGCTAGTTTTGGCAAGTAGTTAATCGATCAGCTGTTTGTGAAGTAAACAATAACAAATAAGAAAATGGAATTTTACATAACAAGAATAATGATGAAATAATTGTTACTATTGCAAAATGCAAAGAAAAATATGTATGTTTAGAGTTAAGTTGTGTGTACTAACCAAAATATCTTAAAAAGTGAAATACTAATAAAAAACAGAATTTTTTTTTGTTTAGCTTCACAGCAATTTCATACAAACTTTTGGGCTAAAAATTTTGTTTTGTGCATTTTTGTCTGTAATTGAGAGGAATTATAGCTTACGCTCATTTTACCGAACTTTGCCCAAAAAAGTAAAGAAACAGAGCTATTAAAACAGTATTTTGTATGACAATAGATCAACAGGGGGTTACTCTCTATTGCGATGCGATAGCAAATGCGATGCGAAAGCAATCTTATTTACATTGTTTTCGCATTGCAATAGAGAGTAACCCCCAGTATCCGTTATCAATAAATAAATAAATTTAAGTTAGAGATTAAAAAATCAATCAATCATACTAACCTTGCAAAAATATCGGCGGATAGGACGCAACCAATTATGTTTCCCAAATGTGGGACATTATTAACATAGGGAAGTGCAGATGTAATCAGAACATTACGTTCGCCCGCTATAGGAAGAATTGTACGGGGTTCTTTACGTTCAGGAACTGGTACATATACAAAATTGCTCCTGGCTAAAATAATCTCTTCATCGGTTATAGTATCACCCAAAGTTGAACCAGTATCAGCTAAAACATTTGTAGCTTCTGATAATGAAGCAGGCATTTTGAGTGGAACATGATATAGACCACCATACAGATTTGAATTTTGTAAGGAATTAAAAGACAAATCTTTTAAAGGCTGCAATTCTAATATTGATGTAATTTCAGCCATAGCAGCAATTCTATGATACCACACTAGAAGATTATCAATTTGTTGAGCACCTTTTAATGTACCATCCGGCGCAAGAAGAGCCCATACAGAGAGATCAGCTGCAGTCAGTTTTTCGCCAGTTAAAAAGGAAGTTTTTGACAATTGTTCTTCCAATTTTTCTAGCAAAGCATTCAGAACTGGTACTGCGTTTGGATTGGCACGGTGGCCATGACCCAAGCGATGAACTAATGCAGGGGCCAATAACGTGGAAGACCATTCAAGCCACTATTTTAAAAATAAGAATAAATTCAGTTTTAATAACCTTGCACAAGGTCAAATGTTTAAAATTTTTATGTTCTGCTATTAAAGTACACATACCTCATCTCTTAATTGGCCTTCATCGGGAAAGAAGTATTGCGCCACAGCATCAGTAGAGAACAATTTCATACCATTCTCAAATTCCAAAGTTGGCAAAACCAATAAATCTTTAGTTTTAATATCTGTAATAGAATAGAATTGTTGCCTTTTACTAAATTAATAAATCTTGTCGAATTTTACAGATATTTATTAAACTTATACTGAATCGCATTGCAAAATTGCTTACGTTTAGTACATCATTATTTACTCACACCAGTCATAAACAACCACACACTTACGCACCATTAAGGTTAACTTTTTCGATCGACACCTCGCGTTTTGCAAATTTAGCCAAAATTTGTATTTTTAACCCCAGCGGATTCCCCTCATTAGTGTAGATTTTCATTTTCTCAAGTGAACTTTGACTAAAACTAGTAGTTTTATTAATTAATATTATTAATTAACGTGGCAAAAGGTTTAAATAGTCGTCGCTTCACTATTTGCCAGCAACCACAATTTTCTCCACAAAAAATATAGTGGTTCTCACAATAAATTAACAAAGCTAAGAAAATGTTACAAAATAAAACGTCAAAAATGAAAGCAATAGCAAGGCGAATTCATTGAATTCGCCTTAAGACATAGTAGAATAATACAGGTAGTAGCAAGTTATTTTTATAATTTCTATTTTCGGTTCGGATCTGTCAACAGTTGTTTATTTTTTACCAACCCATATCCACACTAAAAAAATTGTTTTCAGTGTGCTTTAAAGCACTCTGAATATATTTTAACAAATACAAATAAAAGAAGAAAATATAAGCAATGCAGGGTTTAAAAAAAACTAAAAATTATATTAAAAATTCCCCTCATATTTCATAATTTTATGTGAAAACTAGAAATATATTTACCTGATAACAAATACATTTACAGTTTTCTAAAAAAAAATTATAGTTGCAAACTAAATATATATTAACCACCTTACAGGTCAGATATACATATCTGCATAGTAAAATATTTTAATAGCACACAAAATGAAAATAAATTCTCTGCAATACATTGCTCAGCAAAAATTTCTTGTCAATGAAAAATGGGTATCCACACAAAAATGCAAAAATAACACATACACAAAATTATTCTTTCAAAAAATATGCCACTTTAAAAACAACAAAATATATGCAATTCGAACCATACACAACTTCGACTATTACGACAAAATGGGCTATCTTAAAATGAGTAATATATAAAAATTTATCTCTTTCCATCAACAAATATCAAACCTAAAAATATTCTTGGATTCAAGAAAATAATATTTCTGAATGGCAAAAAAAAATGCGTTGAAAATAGCAAATTCCTAGAATTTTTAACAAGGTCTGTGCTAAACGGCAGAGAGTTTATTGTAGGGTTGTGTTTGAATGAATGTTGAAATGAAAGAGATTTAATACATAATTAGGAGCTGTGCACATATTATGTAATGCTATTTTCAGAGATTTTAAAACCCCCCCTCCGTAACGCTTTCTAATAATTTTTCAGTGCAAAAATTTCCAAACCGTAACAAATCTTTAACCCCCCATGGAGCGTTACGTAATATATGCACAGCCCCTTACACAAGATTTGTTGACCCTCTCAAAATAAGTGAGAAATTTCGCATTACTAAAAATCTACTTTGGCACCTAAAGATTTCAAAATTTAAATAGAAAATTTGCAAATTCATATAGATCTGGTCAAAAGCTTTCAAATGATACCAAATTAATTATACGTTGAGAAATTCAAAGGGAAATCGCATATATATATACAAACTTCAGAGGCCAATAACTCGAAAACTATGCGTTTCCGAGAAAGTTACCACATAAAACTTTCGTCTTATTTTTCCATTTTCTATCGCCCTATGTATTTTTTTTTTTTTTTTCATTTGGAGCTGCGTTACTAAACTAGATTTAAGCCCTAAATAATTGTGGTTTAAAAAGCATATATTCTGTGCAGTCATATTTTATGTTTTGAACTTTCAAGCTCCAATTATCAGGGATTTACTGTATATAGCTTTTC
The DNA here is from genome assembly GCA_947311025.1 of Lypha dubia. Classification (NCBI taxonomy): domain Eukaryota; kingdom Metazoa; phylum Arthropoda; class Insecta; order Diptera; family Tachinidae; genus Lypha; species Lypha dubia. The sequence goes on from OX371264.1 coordinate 59,165,565, forward strand.
AGTCTGGCATCACATTGTTCTAAACATCTGTAGATATTTTGACACAGCAAAAATTTCTGTTCACTCACCCAAAGTATATGTATACCAAGTAGATGAAACTAAACAGGTGATTCATTTTTTTCTCGCTTATTTTTAATGTATGACTGTCAAAAGCTGTTTACGATTTTCGTACGCCATTTTGGTTTGTTTTGTTTTGTTATACATAATTCTACAAATTGTTTTTGTTTTCTTCATGTTGTTCTCATCTCTTTTTGACATTCATCCAATATTTTTACACAAACAAAATACATGGTGCATCTACTTGGTATAAATTTACTTTGCACTCACCATTGCTAACATTTATTTATTTATTGGAGGTTTTCAGAATTTTGAAATAAACATATTAAAACATATTAATTTAAAAAATTTATAAAAAACATGGGTGAACGTAAGGGGCAAAATAAATACTATCCGCCAGACTATGATCCGAAAAAAGGAGGTCTCAACAAGTTTCGTGGTACTCATGCACTGCGTGAACGAGCCAGGAAAATTCACTTGGGTATTATAATCATCAGATTTGAAATGCCTTATAATATTTGGTGCGATGGCTGTAAAAATCACATTGGAATGGGTGTTCGTTATAATGCTGAAAAGACAAAAGTTGGCATGTACTATTCGACGCCCATTTATAAGTTTCGTATGAAATGCCATTTGTGTGACAATCACTTTGAAATTCAGACAGATCCTGGCAATTTAGATTATGTGATATTATCGGGTGCTAGAAGACAGGAAAATCGTTGGGATCCAACACAAAATGAACAAGTTGTCCCAGAAACAAAAGAAGTTCAGAAGCGTCTATTCGATGATGCTATGTATAAATTAGAACACATAGCCAAAGATCAAAAAGCTGGTGATCAAGCAAAACCAGTTTTAGAAAAACTTATGGAAAGAAATAAGACTGTATGGAGTGACTGCTATGAAGCAAATTGCAAGTTAAGAGCAGACTTCAGGGTGAGTCAAGAATTAATTCATATCAAACAATTTTCATTAGAACTATAATAGTAAGTACTAATTTGCCCATTCACGATTTAGCTGTTCCCTCTTAATTTCGGTGTCATTTACAAAAAAATAACTGAAAATATTACAAATATTAAAATATAATCTATACCGCAACAATTAAATATAAAAACAATGTTTAAAATTTTAAAGTGAGTTCGTTTAACCGAAAATGTTTTTTTTTAACAGTGTTTGTAATTTTACATTTTCGCATAACCGAATTCGACTGTAAATGATTTTGGAACTTTTTTTTATATAACAGTAATACATGAGACCTATTGTCGTGTAATAAAATATTACAAGTATTTATGTAACAAATTTCTTCTATGATACAAATGAAATTCAGTAATATATATTCTATACAGATTTATCAATTGTATTTAAAATTTTTCTATTAAATTTTAAAAAATAAAATTGTGTAAATTGTGTAAACATTATGGTTGGAGATCCATGTTATAACCATGTTATATTCTTTATTTATAAATATGAAAATGTATATAAATATGAAAACTTGTTGGTTAAATTTATTCTTACAAACTGTTATATTAAGGTATTATTTTTATGCTAAGTAATATGTTATTTGGCCTATAATCTTTATATTACTTCTATCAATTAATAAAGAAAAAAAAATTAATAAAATAAATTTTGGTGAACTCTACGGGAATTTGGCCATTTATAAAAATTTTATAAAAAAATTCTCAAATACAATTGAGAAATCGGACTTAGATAGTCTATAAGTATGGATCCTTGGCTTTAATTTCCCATTGGTCCAAATGCGTGACAAACAAATTTTATAGAAAAATTCTCAAATACAATTGAGAAATCGGACTTAGATAGTCTATAAGTATGGACCCTTGGCTTTAATTTCCCATTGGTCCAAATGAGTGACAAACATAAATGTGCCCACAAATAGCCAAATTCACGTAGAGCTGAACAAAATTTACACAATTTAAATCTTTAAAATTTTATAGAAAAATTCTCAAATACAATTGAGAAATCAGACTTACATAGTCTATAAGTATGGATTCTTGGCTTTAATTTCCCATTGATCCAAAGGAAAGACAAACAAAAATGTGCCAACAAATGGCCAAATTTCCGTAGAGATCATCAAAATTTACACAATTTTAATTTTTAAAATTTTATAGAAAAATTCTCAAATACAATTGAGAAATCAGACTTACATAGTCTATAAGTATGGATTCTTGGCTTTAATTTCCCATTGATCCAAAGGAAAGACAAACAAAAATGTGCCAACAAATGGCCAAATTTCCGTAGAGATTATCAAAATTTACACAATTTTAATTTTTAAAATTTTATAGAAAAATTCTCAAATACAATTAAGAAATCGGACTTACGTAGTCCATAAGTATGGACCCTTGGCCCTAATTTCCCATTGGTCCAAATGAGTGACAAATAAAAATGTGCCCACAAATAGCCAAATTCCCGTAGAGATCATCAAAATTTACACAATTTTAATTTTTAAAATTTTATAGAAAAATTCTCAAATACAATTGAGAAATCAGACTTACATAGTCTATAAGTATGGATTCTTGGCTTTAATTTCCCATTGATCCAAAGGAAAGACAAACAAAAATGTGCCAACAAATGGCCAAATTTCCGTAGAGATCATCAAAATTTACACAATTTTAATTTTTAAAATTTTATAGAAAAATTCTCAAATACAATTAAGAAATCGGACTTACGTAGTCCATAAGTATGGACCCTTGGCCCTAATTTCCCATTGGTCCAAATGAGTGACAAATAAAAATGTGCCCACAAATAGCCAAATTCCCGTAGAGATCATACAAAATAATCTTAGATAAGATACATTTATATCAACTAGCAAAGATGCAAACCAAAAAGTTCAATCGAGCTATGTGGACAATGTCCCGACTTTTGAGTTAAAAATGTGATGACGTAAGCTCTAACGTAAAACATATTTAACTCGGCTTATTTATCTTCACACACATCACAAAATAAAACAATAATTTTTTACTCGAATAAAAGTTAAACTCAAAACATTACCTTTGCATTTTTTAAAAACGTTTGTGTTAATTTCTAAAGAATTACCCATTTCATAAGCTCCATTTTTATCGTTTAATATTTATTAAAATGCACAATTGTATGTATTTGTTTTAGTGAAATTCTATAAATTATAATTGTGTGTTACAAAAACCATTAATATTCGATATAAAATTTAGAGAATGATCATATAAAAGTCGCTCAAACTCTAAAAAAGTAACTTGGAATACATTACAAATGTCACAAACATGCCAAAATATGCGAAAAATAGCTAAATTTTAAACTGTCTATAATTCTGTGAAAATCGGGAAAATGGCGAAAGTTTGCAAGAACTTCTAGTTGCTGTTTGCACAAAATTTTCAAAAATTTTGAAACAACTTTTGCGGTTGCGAAAAAAATTATTTGTTGTATATTGCGACCGAATATGGCCTCTTGGCAAGATTTACTTAATAAATTGTATGAATTACATTAAAATAATTACATATTCAATTATTTGTAATGCAAAATTTTAAAAACAAATGAAATAAAAGTGTATAAGTTACCATTATATTGACATGGAAATTACCAACAACAAACTTGCAATATTATATTTTAACACAAAATACACTCGAATTTTGAGTTGATCCCACTTCTTTTGGTTTGAAATAAGCTCTTTAATAACAAAAAGGAAGTATGTATGTACATATAAGGAAACTAATGGGTCGATTATGGATGGCAACCGAACCACAGTTGCGTTGCCAGTTGCTGAGAATTGTATTACGGATGGCAACTGGCAACTGAGAGCAGCCAGTTTCAGTTGTTATTTAGTGTTTTTCTGGCAACCACAAATTTGCAGTTGCCGGCTGGCAACGCAACTGAAGTTCGGTTGCTATCCATAATCGAGCCATAAGATTAAAGTCTCTCATAATCGCTATGTACTTGTATTGGACCAATAAATGACACAATATTTTCCATTACTTCAATATCTCAAAAAAAAAAAAAATATACCACAACCAATAGTAGCTTCATTATGGAATAAATAAATGAGAAATAAAAACAGATGATACCATTAGATACACTCCACATTGATCATTTCCACTGCAACACCACTTACACATATGTGACTTAAGGCACACCTCATTCACTTCCACCCACATCTACGTAGAAACTTTTTATATTTGTATTTATTATACATATATTCCAAGAAATTTGCCTTCGAATAGTATCATGCAGTCAGTAACTACTCTTTATCCTTGAAAGTTTACGAAAAAATAATGTGAAGAAAATTCCACTCAAAAAGATTTTACTTTTTCTTCATTTAATAGAAAACCGCGTCTACTGTAAATTAAATTTATTTCAAGATTTCGTTTCTTTAAACTTTTGTTACATTAACTTACGCATTTCTTTCTTCGAATATGCATAACATTGTTTACCAATTAAAATCATTTCAGACAAAGAAAAATGAACTAAAAGCATTAAAGGAACTTGATGAGAAGCTTCTAGCAAAAAGTAGTCTGGATATATCACTCCTGCCGGAAACTCAGCAAGATCGCCAAATGGCCGCTCTAATGAAACTTCAAAGTAAATCTGCACATGAGAGGGAAGAAGAAAAGCGCATTGATATACTTTTGCAACCAACAATACCAGGAGCAACAGAAACTACATTTGGTGGTATTAAACGGCAAAAAGCACTTAGTTCTCATTTAGACTATAAAACTTTGGGCATCAAAAGGAAAATTAAAGAAAAACAATTGAACTTAAATAAAGAAAAGGATCAAGACATTGAAATATCCAAAGAAATAGAAAATAAATCCACACGAAAGATAAATGAAATTATCAAATTAGAACTAAACGAACCAACTCCCTCTACAAATAACACAAATAATGCTTGTTTAATAAATTTACCCAAAAGTCTAGCACTAGTTTGTGACTACGCTAGTTCCAATTCACCCACATCATCCTTATCTACGTGTCCATCAGACAATGAGGAAAATTAAATTAAGTTAATTAGTTTTAAAACCCATTAAATTTATTGAGAATTAATTATTTGAACAATAATTAATATCTGTTGTGAATTTAGTCATTTTATAAGCCTGCATTTTATTGGTTCAACTGGCAACTTATCAGTAAGTTTTAACCGATCAAGTTTGATAAGTTAAATAAAAATTGCGACTTAGAAAAGAAATAAGAATTACATAAATGAAATCACAAAAAGTTAAATGAATAATTCGCAAACAAATTCTGTTGCAAAAAGAAAAAAGTGCTTAAGTCGAGATAAGCTCATTTTGAGTTAATATCACCATCGTATTCTCCATATTCAAAAGTATCTCTGGGCAAAGTTTTTATTTATATTGCACGATTTTTGAACTTACTTATGTGTTAAAAAATCAAAAGAATCGAAATACAAATGTTCAACTTTTAGTACAACGCCATTACATTTTTATCAAACCACTTAAACATTTAAAATTGCTTTTCTAGATAACTATAAAATATGACTTAAGCACTTTTTCCTTATTGCCACCGAATTTATTAATGTTCGATTGGAATTATTTACAAATAAAATTTCCCAAATACTCTAAATAAGAAAAAAAAAATATTTATTATTATTCGTTTCATTTACTATCAACCAAAAGTAGACTAAGTACGAAGGTTGCTAACTTCTTTTGGATTCACTTTAATCTCGTTTCCTGTTTGAGAGGTTTTGAATTGAAATTATCATCAATAAAATGCATGCGTATAGAAGGACTAAACCCGTGACAAAAATCAATTTCTTGAAATGTTTACATTGTTATTAATTAATTTTTGTTATTAATAAATATAAAATTAAACTAACATAATTAATAGAAAACAAATAATAAAAATTAATTTATAAATTTGAAAATTTAATGCCTTATTTTTGAAATAATATCAGATTTGTTCTTGATTGCCAGCAGGGCCTGCTTCAGTCGCTTTTTCCTCAAGATACAATACATTCAAGGCACGATTGCACCATTCCACGTACGCTTTTTTTGCTAAGGAATCCTTTATGCTGTAAATTAAAGAATAAGTTTTCAATTAAATGAAATGGCATTATTGAAATCTACAGTATAAAATATTACATGCACGAGCATGTACTGAGGGCAAATAATTCATTTGTTAATTTGTTGTAATCATGTGATTGTTGTAAACTTTGAGATTAATAAAATATTAATATAACATTTTATTTGAGCAAATACTCAAGAATTTATGTTTTGTTTTTTATTTTTTTTAATTAAAATTTTGTTATGTTTAAAAGAAAAGTAAACCGAATCATATCGAATGAAAAAAAAATTCTTTGTTAAAGATTTTTGAAAAAGCTATTTTGCTTGTGCTTTAGTAATTCGCAAATGTTATTTGCGAGTTCATGTATGAGTATATGAGTTTTGCAACTTTTCAAAAATGATTGCTAAAAATCTACTGATGAGTTGGTATTTAGCTACCAACGAAATACATATACGAGTAGATTAACTAACCCATAAAATGTAATAATTTTTAAATAAAATATTAAATTACTCTGTCTTAAATTCATTCAATTTAATTTTAACAAAAGGCACATACTCGTACAATGTGAGATAAACCTGGCTTGGTCCATAATAATTGAAAAGGCGAAGAAAATATTGACTACTACGGAAAGTTTCGAGATCAACAACGACCTCATCATCAGCACATTTGTCCGCTTACATATATAAGGTCTCCCAATAGGGATGATATGATTTTGAAGTGACGTTTCGGCCATTTATAATATGTCATGATCTGTCATTTGTTTTTCTTTGTATTCAGAGGTTTTTACAATTTCATCATGGAGAGACATACGCAAGAACAACGTTTACAAATTATTCAGTTTTATTATCAAAATAATCGTTCTCCAATTGCAACCTTTCGTGCGCTTTTGCCATTTTATGGTCGTAATAATCGTCGAAGTGTGCTCGCTATTCGTCGAATTGTTGAAAATTTTGAGCGTACATTTTCTTTACAGAATGTTCAAGTGCCAATAAGACAAAGAACCGCTCGAAGTAAATCAAATATTGCTGCCGTTCAGGCAAGTGTTGCTGAAGACCGCAATGTGTCGATTGCAAGACGTTCTCAACAATTGGTACTGTCTCAAAACACAACCTGGCGGATTTTGAGAAAGGATTTGGGTTTGCATCCGTAGAAAATTGAAAGATCTTGATTTGACATCATTTGGTTGCAACAAGTCGGGGCTACGTGCTACACAGCAAATGCAACTATTGAATTATTGCGAGAAAAGTTTGGAGATTCGATTATTTCAAGAAATTGTGATATTAAATGGCCTCCAAGAAGTTATGATTTAACACCATTAAACTATTTCTTGTGGGGTTATTTGAAGTCATTAGTCTTTCGAAATAAACCAGACTCTCTTCAATATTGAACGTGACATTTATGACATACGACTTGATTTAGTGGAAAAAGTTCTCGAAAATTGGGTTCATCGAATTCGTTCCTGCAAAAGAAGTAGTGGAGGCCATTTGAATGATGTTTTATTGAGAACTTAATTGTATCGATTGCACTTCACATTAAATAAAAACTTTTAAGTATTAATTAATAAATTAAGCTAATTAGGCCTTGAAAAATGTTTGTAAATAAAATTTCTTTAATTTACAATTTTTCCGGCGTTTCGTAGATTGTTTGTCTACTTATTAATTAGCTTAATTTATTAATTAATACTAAAATATTGAATTTTGGCCAAAAGAAACCAGAAAATTAAAAAACTTTGGAATTTCCTTAACAACAAGTGTGTTTCTTTTTTTAAAAAATCATATCACTCTTATTGGAAAACCTCTTATATTTATACTTTATGGACTTCAATTTGAATATTGTGGAAAATACACACATAGAGACAAACCTATAAATACTTTTACGATTTTTGGTGAAGGATATACATACTTAGATACATAATAACAAATTATGTGCGTTAACTTACACGGCTTCAATTTTGGTTAATTTATTATAGTATACATTTCGTTCCTGTTCTACAGCAAGCGTTGCTTGTTCCAACTGTTCATATGTTTCTTGCAGTACGCGTACGCTTGATGGTGAAATAGATGTCTGTTCCTGCGGTTTATAATTGTTTGGCGTCGTTAAAGTATCTAATTTGCCTGCTGATCCTTTTCGGGACCCTGCGCCAGCAACCGGCCTTCTTATGGGCTTTGGTGGATTTTGAGCTGCCGCTGCTAAGGCAGCCGGAACTTTTAAGTCTTCCTTGCCAGCCGAATATGTGTCGAAAAATTTCTTAAACCATTGTAAAAATTCAAAATTATCTTGGAATTTTCCCTTCATCAAACGTTCAATTGGCACGGATTTATCTAAATTGAGTTTTGTAAAGGCTGTCTGAAACAATTTCAAGTTGTGAAGGTATTCGTGTTCTAGCTTTGCGTTGAATTTGATTTTTTTCACACCAACTGTATTGGGAAATAGCAGATCCATCATTTGGCAATATGCCACTCCTAAAAAAGTAAGCAATAGGACAATACATATGTGTATCATAGCAGACATTAGCAAGAAGTGGTAAATTTTTATGATCTAATCGTTTATGTTCAAAAGCAAAAAACACATGTTTACGCAACCGTTCGTTTCAAACATTCAGTTTTATTCACTTGTTGTTTTGTGCTAACATGAGTGTTCTGACTGTTCGGCAAGTGTATGAAACTCATTTTGCATCGAAGCCAACGTGTTGTTAGCGGAACAAGTGTTTTATTCAGTTGTTAAAGTAATTTTGTACTCGTATTTGAATAAATAATTTTTATTTATATTTTTGTCACAGTATGAAACATGCATACATACGAGTATGTATGTATATATTTATACTTTTGACTTCAGAAATCAAATTTTCTACCAACAAAATACATAAAGTTGGTGTTTTTTGTATTTCTGCATATGCCTTATATTCATTGTATCATGCAATCAGATCATGCACATTCGCATCGAATGATCGAAATGATTTACACTTGTTGATGAATTTTCTGCTTGTGCATAAAAAGCGAACGTGTGTAAAATTGAATAATATTTGTTTGTGTTGTTCTTAAAATTCAACGTTAGGGAATAAGTAGGCTCGATCATACTTGTTGCAGCTCACTGATACATACTTTGCATTTGCTGTAATAGAATTGTAACTCCAAAAAAAAAAAAAAGTTATTTTGCCAAAAAGATTTTTATGTTTTAAATTCGCTAACTGCTGAAAAAAGAAAGTGTTATTTTTCTTACAAACGTTTAGTTTACAAGATATTTGGATCATATTCTGAGTTATTGCTGCATTATTAACTTATTTTGAGTTATAACTCGATTGTACGTATGTATGTATGTATGTATGTATGTAAATTCGTGCGTATGCATAGAAATCTTACCTGAGCACAGTTCTTCGATTTTTTTATATTCTCCATGTACGGTACTATTGACCCAATCCAACATGTCGTGACGAGACATTTTCTCTACCGTGCCGCTGCTAAGTAGGACTATTGGTTTTAAATCGGACATTTTATGCGCTTTTCTTTTTCTTATTAATTATATAGTATGCAGGTATGCATGTATTTTTTAATTTCTTTAAATTTGTATCACTTTTTGTTCTTAAGCAAAGCGCGCTGTTTAGTTTTCATGTGCTTAATGCCGCCACGACCGAATTGCAAATGATATTAACGGCACCACCAAAATGATGAAGACAATCACAGTAAATATTTTTCTATTAATAATTTGTTGTTATTTATGTTTAATTCAGCTCTCTTTATTTTAATTTAAAAGAGTGCATATGTAATTGCATTTCTATTGATCATACAGTCTAAAATTGTTGTTTGTATGAAAATGCGAATATGCTTACATACATACTACCTACATACATCTGTATATACATGTACATAGGGGCTGTACACATATTACGTAGCGGTGTTTTCAGAGATTTTATTCATGTATGTACTTATGTACATACATATGTAAGTACATACGTACATACATACATATGTATAAATAAGAACGCACCTTTCCACTCAAATAAAGAACAGTTGGTCCTATTGTTTTCCGAACGGTTTATATTTCCAATCAATCTCTTTTTTAACAACTTTATTAATAATTTACGAAGTATGTATGTACATATGAATGTATGTACATATGTATGTATGTACATATGTATGTATGTACATATGTATGTATGTATGTATGTTTAAGGATTTTCTAAATTAAAATAATTTCTTTTTGCAACAAATGTAGAAAATGTGATAAATCCAAAAACAATCGAGTGGAACTGTGAATAATAATACCTGAAAGTAAATTGTATTTCAACAGGGTCAAATAAAGGGTAATTTTTTTTTTCTTTTTTGAAAACAAGTTTGCTGATGTGAATAATTTCGAAGTGCACACTTTGTGTGTATAGTGTTGTCCTTTATTTTAAGAAAACTTTTAAAATTTTGAAATCTATAAGTTGACACATTTAATGTAAAAACTTTAAACGTTTTATAACGATGTTTTACAAAATAAAAGAACGCTCGAAGATTTTATAAATTTTTTAAGAAATTGATAAGAAAAAGTCCTAAAACTTTGCAGAATCTAGAAAATCGATATAAGAAGAATTTTTTAAGAAATTAAAAAATAAAGATTTTCGATGACGTTTTGGTATTTCGAAGTACATATACATATATAATTCGAAAAGAATTTCGATAACGGGATTAAATATATGAGAAATTAAAAATTGTCTTCTTAAATTATTAACTGATTAATTCATGGGCAAAATAATTTTTTGAAATTAAAAAAATGTGACTCTTAAGACCGTATCGATGGATGAAAGGTCATATCGCGTTTGTTTTTCAAAATCGTTTTTTTTTCATAATCTGGTAGACAAAGCTCAAATGCACCTCCCTTAAAAAAAATTCAGTTTCCTATGATGATAAATAACAGATTTACAGCAATTAAAAAAAGCCCTAACTACCTAACTAACTAAAGACTTTATTGAGTTTTTTCCCACTAAAGCTAAAAGTTGAGATACGAAAAATATTAAGCCATCGATATTAAAAAAATATTCTGCGAGATATGTATGTATATCGATAACTTTTTCTTGGGTTTTTAATATAATTTCACAATTATCGGTATTATCACCTACTAGTTAAAAACAAAAAAAAAATAAATGAAATCACAAAATTTATTGGGGAAGAGTTTTGGAAGAAATTAAACATAGACTGGCACACAAATAGTTCCGTACGGGCACTAAATATTTTATACTAAATATTTTTGCTTTTTCAACTTTTCCATTCTTTTTTAGCGTTTTTTTTAATAAAAATACCAAATTTCTTAACACGTACCAGGTCGAACTGATAAATATTTCTTTCTTCGACTTTAAACCATAAAAACCTTTAAAAAAATAGTTAAACGAAAAACTCATTAAAGAACGCAAATAAATTAGCAAAAAAAAAAAAAAAACAAAGAATTACCAAATAGTTAAAATTTAACAAGTTTCCATACGAAAGTTAAAATTACATGGGTGAAATAATTAAATAAATAAGGAAAAAGTCACAAGAAGGACAAAACAATATAAGCAAATATAAAAAGTTGTCAAACTTTAAACAAAAAATCACAAAAAAGACCTCAAACTAAAGTAAGATAAAGTGAAAAAGCTGAAAAAAAAAAAAATAACACAAAACGTAGAAGCACCGATTAGAAAACAAAAAAAAAAATTCTTAATATAAAGAAAGAACGCCACCAAAAGGAAAAAAATATGTAAATTGAAAATGTTGCAGACTTTACTTTTCGTTTTGAGAATTCTTTTGATTTAATCGCACCATTAACTTACAATTTACAGTTTACTCATCACCGGCATTTTAAATCCTCTGGCTGATAGCCACAGCGAATAATTTTATTTTGGTGCTGCAACGAGTTCATTTTGCACAGAAACCCTTTTTTTTTGTGTCCTATTATGTTTTTAAGTTGTCCTTTAGCATTAATTTTAGCTGAGAAGCCATTCTCGTCGAAGTCTGCTTTTCTCAGAAAAAACCCATTCGAAAATCTACCGAAAAAATTTAGTTAAATTCTACTCGTAGTTTTGTAGAAGCAGAACAGAGCAAAGCGGCCTGTTTAACATTTGCTCAAGTGAACCATTTTTGGACTTTTTTTTTGATAAATTGCTTAAAAAAAGTTCTTTTGTTAAGAAACCACTATTGTCATGATTTTTTTATATCTCAAGATGTCTAGCTTCCATTTCCATTTTAAAATTCTGCAATGGAGAAGAAAGAAAAGTTCAAGATTTTTCTTTAATCTAGTACTTGGCGTAGTCGAAATATGCCATCCGTAATCAGGCTGATTATTATAAAGTTATCAGTACATAATATTAAAGATGCCTTCACTTTGTAAAATGAGGACCGCTCAACTGCAATTATACTGGTTTTATATCGCGATGAAAAAGAGTACAAACTCGTTTGACCACATTTTGTGTGATTCTCTGCAAAAGTGAATACAATCAATATACCACACGTTTCATTAATAATGATCATTAACTTGCTGATCATGAGCGTTCTTTCATAATTTAAATAGTATGTATGTACTAGGAATGGTAATGATTGTTTTAAAAGTGGTACACAGAACAAAATTATTGTGTAACATTATTACTTAACCGACTATTAAGCAAAATAAAATATTTTCAATCAATATTTTTAATAAATCAACAAATGTTTTAATTAATTTTATTTTCATTTAAACGATGTTATCAATAGAATTTATATCGAGACACCATAAAATTTCCTAAATTTTCACATGCCAATTGCTTGTAAAAAAGTAAAATTAATTAAGTTATGAATTTTTTTAGTCGAACTGAGTGATGTTTAATCAAAGTAATTTTAATTTTTCAACTAAATTTAGTTTTGTTTTTATAAATTTAATTATTTTTTTTATTAGAAACAAAAATCTCATTGATCAGACAAAGAAAAATTTGACTGTACGGCGGATTGAACTCACATGACATGATGTTACAAGACTAACCACAGTCTCTCATCATCAGAGTTGCTTATCGCTTAGACCTCACTGCCACCACGGCAGCTGTAAGCGACTAATTAAAGATCCTCTTTAAGTAAAAATTTTGGAAATATTTTCAATTTATTCTGGTAACTTTATTTACACTACGATTTTGTTGATTGCATGAGAAATAATTATGTATGTTTTTAATAGAATGCTCTTAATTGATAATCAACGTTGCTGAATAATGATTTTTTATGATATTTTGTCAAAAATAGAGTTTCATGTACATTATGATGGCCCTTAACTGTACGATGCAAATTTTTTCCCCAATTTTTTTGCTCTCATCCCTAAGATCGGTGCCCATTGGTAAAAATTAATACACAAAATATTTCGGTGAAGTTTAAAGCGTACCGCAGCCCCACTGAAAATTGAGAAAATTATTATATTCTGAAAAAGGGTTAAAGAAGACTAAATAATTATCAAAAATACGATTTAAATATGAATTAAAAATTATTCAAAAATCTTCGGTGTTCTTCTTCAGGAACTAAAAATTAGCAAAAAACAAATAAATGTAGATATATAAAAAACAACAAATTATTTCAGAACTTAACAAATTATTAAAAAATATTTGTTAAAAAATTAAGAATTTTTATAACTAATAAAAATACAAAAATTATTGGAAAAAAAAACATAATATTTATGTAATTTAATATTGCCTTACTTTTGAGTAAAGCCGTCTGACTGTTATTATGCACAGGCACCTGATCGCTTACTAAAGATATTTTTGTTTATATTTTGAAATATCGAATAATAAAAAGGAAAAAATATATATAATAAAACAAACCTCTGTTTTATTGTCAAAACACCCATTGTGACCTAGAGCCTAATTAAAAACATAACACATTATTAACAACTTAAGGTCGAAAAAATTAATAAAAAAATTCATCCAATTATTCAAAAAATTATTTGAAAAGTGGGTACTCAAATACTCCTAAAAAGAAGTCGATTTAAAAAAAAATTAAAACTAAACAATTATTTTCTTTGACAGTTTTATATGACGAGCTTAAAGAGCTTCATTAAGTCATTCATTAAGATGATAACACTGCTCAGTAGCAAAATCCTCTTTTAAAAAAACTATGTGGACTATATGGATTTTGATGTGCTAAACTCAAATCCATTTTCGGTGTTTCTCCACCACGTAGGGGTATTTTTTATGGGCGTGGCAATTTTTTTCTCCTAAATTAGTCAGGTACTAAGACCTGAAATGTGTCTAACTCGAGAACGACTCATCCGATTTTCATAAACAAAACACCAAAAGATGCGTAAGAAAATTATATTTAATTTAATTCAACGTAGTATTTTTCTGTATTTTATCGTTTTGGAATTATTCAAAAATTTAAGAGGGAACATTTTTTTTTCAAAATTCGTTTTTTTTTTAGTTTAAAAATGCAATAAAAAAAAGAAAAAGCAAATATTTAAAATTTTGCCTTTTTTTCTGAGAGCTAAATACCTCAAGAATAAAATAATGTATAAATCATGAAAATCGATTAACAAATGCCGATTTTATGCCTCCTCCTTTCCAAAAAGTTTAAATTTTTTTCAGCATAGATGTGGGATATCATATTATAAAGAACCAAATTGCATAGAAGAACTTTGTCAATATTCTCATGGTTTCGAATATCTCCAAGAAAATAGTTTTTGTAAAATCCTCACTTTTGAAGAGAACTGCGAAATACTGGCAGCCCTGCTTATAACACTTTACACATTTACGAATGAGGCACCTATTGCCACTCCCACTTGAAATAAATATTCTCCTTCTTGTTAGATGTTTTTTTAAATAGATTTTTATTAAAAAAAGGGGTGCGGGAGGAGTTTTTCCTACAGTTCTCCTTTGTAATTGGAAATCTTCTGCATTTTCTCGACTTTTTTCACAAAACTAATAAAGTCATCATATAAGTTGTTGGGCAATTCCATTGCAGCAAAATGTCCACCAGTTTTGTGGTAAGTGCTATGAATTAAATTCGGATATTTATCCCTTAGTTGGAAGTCAAGAAAGTGCATTAGGTCGTTTTTGAAACGAGCACAACCTGTCAGCACATCGGTCGGTACACGTTCAAGTTGCAGTGCTTTTTGTTCCGATGCATACTGTTCCTTGTAAATTCGTTGTGAAGTAGTAATGGAATTAGTTAAATAATAAATCATAATGTTATCCAATAAATCATCCAGTTTGAATCGTTTTTTTAGACCACCATCAGGCAGTTTCCGATAAGATGGATTAGTCCAAGTAGAGAATTTTTCCAATATATATGCGGCCAAACCTATAGGATTATTTTGTAAAGCTGTGCCAATCGTATCGGGTTTAGTTGCTTGTAAATGCATATAACCACTTTCTTCCATGAGGAATTTAAATTTTTCTATCTGTGGGAAAAAGAAGTCTTCGAAACCATTGGGTGCAAAATAACTGGGGAAAATACTGGCTATAGCGCCTTTAAGCATTGCCTTCGGTGTCAACGCTGTACACAAATTGGAGTGATAGCCGAGTACATTATCTGGGAATAATGTTGCAATATGTGAGCCAATCAAGGAACCCCAGTCACCACCTTGTATGAAGAATTTGTTGTAACCAAGACGCATCATCAAATTTCTCATTATGACTGCCATTTGTGCGGGACCTAGTCCTTGCTTGGAGGTACCCTAGAATAATATGAAAACAAAAAATTAGTTTTATTTTTTGTAACTTTTATAGTAAAAGTTTTTCAACTTTTTTTTTAAATTTAATGAAAATTTTCACTATGAAATTTTTGTTTTATAATAAAATCGATTACTACCTGTGTGCAACCTTAAACGTTGTGGCGAAATATTTATTATCTGTATTTCATTTTCTTTTTTTTTTTTGGATCAAATTAATTTCTCACCTGAGACCACGCATAGCCGGGCAGACTTGGTACAATGACATTAAAAATGTATTTGTTGTTATTGTCTAGATCCGTTTGATGCAGTTTGTGAATGAGAGAGTAAAATTCACGTATTGAACCTGGCCAACCATGTAACAGTAGAACCGGATAATGATGTTTATTTACCGTGTTTTCATCGTAGGCCATTAAGTGTAGAAAATGAAGACGCAATCTGAAGGAGAATAATTAAAATCAAAGATGAAGTTTTTGTGACTAAAAATTAGGTGTAACCGGTAAAAAATGGTTAAAAACGCTGTTGATGTTTTGCGAGAAGGGCGTACGCAAACTAATAAAACAGTTAATAGTAAATTTCTCAAACTACTAAAAAATTCATGAATTAAATGATCAAATCAATTACACAGGGTATTTCTAGGGCCCTGACTATGAAAAAAATACTGGCAGATTGCTAACAGCTTTACTTTTTGAAATATGCAGTTTTATTATTTTGGCAACAAAAAATAAAAAAAAAAAAAATTTATAAAGGGTGTTTTTTATAGAGTGTCACAACTTTGAATTGACATCACTGCTTTATTTGAGCACCCATTTAACAGCTGATAGTTGTTTTTTGTTTAGTTTGCTTTGAAATTTCATTATGAAACGACTTACACCAGAGCAACGCGTGCAAATTGTTGAAATTTTTAATCAAAATAATTCTGTTCTATTTGTCAAACTCATCGTTTAGCGGGCGCTACAATTGATTTACTCAAAGAAAATTTTGATTAAAAAATAATTTCACGTAATTTCGTGTGATTTAACACCTTTCGATTATTTTCTTTGGGCTTATGTTAAGTCACTTGTCTACGTTGATAAACCACAAACAATTAAACACCACGAAATCAAAATTCGACGAGTTATTGGCGAAAAATGGTCGCAAATGCTGCGAAAAGTTGTTGAAAATTGGTGTTCCAGATTGCGCTTTCTACGCGCCAGCCGTGACGACCACATGGCAGAAATCATATTTAAACATTAATTTCATAAAATTTTCTTTCCAATAAAGACCGTTTCATTGATATTAAAAATATATTTCCTTTTTTTATTATGATTTAAACTTGTGTCACTCTATAAAAAACACCCTTTACATACATACGTTAACAAAATTTCTATCGAACACTATCAAATAATCTTTTTATGATTTCCTTGAATGAACGACTTTAGGTAGATCTTGTTGCAAATAACAGCAGTAGTCTGCCATCATATGTGACTCCCACTTTCCCTGATAACGCTCTTCCATAGTCCGAAGGTTCTGATGAAATCTTCCACCCTGCTCCTCACTAAAATCACCCAGATTTTGTGCAAATCGGTGTACATATGTATATGTGAGTGCAAGTTATAAATTTTTATACTCATATTTCAACCATCTCTTGCAAGCTCGACATGGTCGTCAGATATAGTTTTGCCTAGGAAATTATTCATAACCAAAATAAATGAATTCCAAGCTATGGATTCGACGTCAGTCATTGATTTGACAAAATTAGGATCCTTCACGAGTTGCCTAATCTCCAGCTTTCAATTTTTCTGTACTTAATCCTGGAAACTTGCGTGAAAGAAAATTTAAGCGTTCGCCACTTTTTATGATACGCTGTATTCACAAAGTCCGATTTATGCAGGTTTTCTAAATTTTGCGAATATATATTAAACACAAATATCTTGAAGAAGCCTTCTCTAAAACATCAACAAAATATAATTTAGATAAAAATTCGAATTCCCATGCAAGTTTTTAAATTCAATCCAAAACTCTTTAGAGCTTTCGCAACAATGGTGGATTGCGTGTTTGAATTAATGGAAACTTAAACAGGATCTTTGATATCCTTTGAAGCTTCTTCAAATGCGTCAACAAAGCCAATATAATTTTCTTTCACTCAATTTTCGTGGACATTGAAATATCTTAGAGCTAAAGAAATTTGGCTTTTTTGATAAGTCCGTGCGTGATTTCATTAAAAAATTATCGAATAGAATGTACTTTCGGCAATGTTTTCCAATATTTTTTTTTATAATAATAATGTGACAACATTTAATAAAATTAGTTTGCATGGTTTTTGAAATATATGTATGTATGTTGGTTGTATTTGCGGTGATTGCTTTTAAACGGTTGATCTTCAGCTTTTATACGATATCGCAAGTGGATCGAAACATATGTACTTTAAGAGTTGGTATTTTCAGATGATAACTATGGACCATCATCGTGATGCCTTCCAAGAAAAATTATGGTTTTATTGATAGATTAGTGTCATTTCGATTTTAAATTTTTTGTTGGAGCGCGGCAACGTTGACTTGATTGACAACCTGAAGTTTAAAATTATCCTGCGACTTTAAAAAAAATTTCCCAAATGTATTAGCATCTTTATGGTTAAGTCATTTGGAATGATTTCTTTCAGGCCTGTGTAAGAAGGGAACGTAGAAGGCTTTGGCTGGCTAGGACATCGAGTGTAAAAAATGTATGGGTATGGAATGGGGCCAAGAAGGCTTTGTGTCTGCCAAATAAGGCCTTCAAGAAGGGCTGCTTCAAGCTTCTTTTCGCCGCTGGGTATTGATAACATGCTACATGTTCCCACAAGAACTACCTAGTCTACCTATTGACTGGTACGGAGTCTGAACACAATATAGCGATAATTTACTGCGGTGCGGTTTTTTGAAGTAAAAAACCGCAGTGCGGGTCGGCATAAAATTAAAATCTATTTTATTTTCATTGCCGACTTTCTTATTCTCTCAAATTTTGATACTCTTTCTCTTTCTGATGTTGCCATAGTTTTTGAATAATTGGCGATGTTCACAACATTTTTGAAGTATGGACAAATAAATTAATAAAAATGGTAACAAACAATGACAAGTATTGCCGTCGCCGTCTTCCGTTGTATTATGTTTAGTTTACTCTCTCGCAACGAGAAATCGCACCGCACCGCACCGCAAACATTGTGTTCAGACTCAGATTTCGTAGGACACGCCTGTGTTAAATGTCAATAATAAATATCATTACTTGGGGTATAATTTGTCAGTAGTATTGGCGACATCGTCAATAGAGAATCAGTATAATTTTACTATAGAAATTTACTGCAGGGTACGTACGTATGTATGTATATACATACTTATTTAAATTCGGCTAAAAAATAGAATAACTCACCTACAAGATATTTCCCTAAAGAACTTGAAAGATCAGTATGATTTGACTTTGCCTCAGGTATGTGTGTGTATGACGATGATAATATACATAGACACTTATTTATGTATTTTAATGTATTTAAATTGATAATAAATAATAATTTATAGATACCCTTGTATATCGGTGGTAAAATGATTAAATTGCCAAAGAAACAATTCACGTTCTCGCCAACGCGGCAAATAATCATCACGCCAGTATCCAATAATTTCTTGTAGCTCTTTTGTATTGAAGCCATATTCGCAGGAAGCACCTTCCAACGGTTCTGTCAAATGTAGCGTTCGTTTAAGTTGAGCTTTTAACTCATCAATGGTCTAAAAGTTTATGTTTCTTAAAATATTTTCAATCTCAAATAAATTTTTCACGATATTTACCTGATCATCGTAGAACAATTTATTGCTAACAACTTTGGTGGAGTTGGACAAATATGCCTGCCAATCTGCGGGTTCAGCTTCATCGCCCCACCATTGATTTATGGGTAGAATGGGCACCTTAGCACTCCTAAGCAGTTCATTTAATTGTTTATACAGCATACCACCTAATGCGGCGAATATGAGTATTAAAATTCGCATAATTGGTGACATTTTTTGTGTCGCGTGTTGTTATTTTTTTTTTTAATTTATATTCCCATAACAGGCCGCTTTTCCTGGAGTGAAAAAAAATCCTCTAGTTGTTTGTTACAGGTGTTCTTATAAACTATTTGTTATTATTTGTTTTCACAAATCATTTAATATGACTGCTTGTTTGTTGTATTCTAATCGTCATTGACTGTGTACCCTATACTATTTCAGAAGGAGTATTACTTTATTTGAGAGTTGAAATCGACCATGTCTAATTATTTATGTTATTACGGACTTAGGTTGGCTACGTATTGAATAGTTACTCAATACTTTAAGACTTTTTTAAAAGTATCGAGTAGTATTGGATACCCAAGTGAAAATGATTGAATAGTTGAAAGTATCACAAAATTTCCCCGAATGACAATTCGTCGCCTCATCTGAAGAAAATAATGTAATTGGCTCTTGCCAATCTCACCTTTAACTAACTTCGATGGTGTAAAATCATCATTGAACCCCAAATGTTAAAAAAACCTTTTGATTGCCAAGTGTGAATGTCGTTCGACTACACTTGAATTAAATTTAATTTCGATGTTTTGTATGTACTCGTATTTAATAACTTAGAGGTGAGAAAAGTGACCGACACTAACAAACTCACTACTTCTAGACGTACCTTTGTATTTGTTATCTCATGATAGTTTTATTTACACACATGCATACATATGTATGTATGTATGTCTAAGCAATTGTATCATTATATATTTCACTATAATAAAATGTATTAAATACAATTCAAATAAATGTTTATATAAACTGTATTTTTAATACTACGTGTACTAATGCATTTATTTGTTGTACTTGTATTATCTGCCAGATCAGTTTTTGATTTGATTTTTTAATTTTGATTGATCCCCTACATGACCAAATAAAGCATGAGGACGCATTAAAATAAAACGTTTGTAAAACTTTTTAAAACAAATTGCTTAAAAGAAAACTAACTGAGTTTAAGAAAAATAGTTTGATTTAAGTAAAGGGTGTTGTTTATAGAGTATCACAACTTTGAATTGGCATCACTGCTTTATTTGATCACCCATATAACAGCTGATAGTTGCTTTTTCTTTAGTTTGCTTTGAAATTTCATTATGAATCGACTTACACCAGAGCAACGCTGCAATTTTTAATCAAAATAATTGATCTAGGGACTGTGCACATATTACGTAACGCTGTTTTCAGAGATTTTATACCCCCCCCCCGTAACGCTTTTTAATAATTTTTCAGTGCAAAATTTCCAATCCGTAACAAATCTTTAACCCCCCGCCCCATGGAGCGTTACGTAATATGTGCACAGCCCCCTACTCATCAAACTCATCGTGCAGCGGGCGCTAAAATTGATTTACTCAAAGAAACTTTTGATTAGTAAGCTGGCAATGTATAAACTTTTCTTTAAATGTGTAGAGATCGGTGAACGTTAGATCTCCAATAAAATTTTTTCGCTTTCCGCTTACACATTTTTGCGCTCATTTACAATTTTTTTTCCAATTTCGATCTTGTGAAAATTTTGTATGCGTTGAAATTTTGTAAGCAAATACCTCTTCCACTGTGTAGATCCAACAAGAAGACAATTTTTTTGGAAACTTTAAATTTAAGAAATAATCCCTATTCATCAGAATTTATTGAAAAAAAAAATGTTTGATTTTTTATTTTTAATGTTATAAAACGAAATGTTTTATCCTAATTTCTTCGATCTTTCAATTGTTATATCCATCTGATTTCTTTAAGCAAAGATAAGATAACGATCGTTATTTTTACATTATAAATATGTCCCTGTTAGTAGCGAAATATTTGATCAAATAAAATTTGTTAACTAATAATAATTTTTTATAAAAAAAAAAAACAAAATAAGTGGATCTTTTGCTTAAAGAAATCAGACGGATGTTATAAAACGAACAAAAACTGAGAAAGCAGTATGCACTGAACTAAATTTAAACGGAATTGTAGTTCTAGAAATGTTTCAATATTACTTTAGCAATTTCTGAAATTTTAACAGATAAGAGATTAATTTTTTGGCTAATACGTTAAAAAAAATTTTATTATAAAACTCATCCATTAGTAAAGAATTAGCACGAAACTACGTTTTTTTCTACGAAGGCGAAAAAACTGTCCTAAGGTCAAAGTGCGGTACTTTTTCACACATAAAGATTTCTGGAGAAATTTCCCTTATCAATGACTTTATTATAAACTGTGTAGTTAATAATGAAAATATGTACAATGAAAATGTTAAACAAAATATCATATTTTTTCAAAAACAAATTATAATTAAGAACAAAGAAAGCACTGCAACATTTCCGATGGTTGCAGACATAGTTATGAAAAAGCTTATAAACTCATGCATACAAAAGCTTCAAAATAAGCCCATAATATTCACAAAATACGTACAAAGAAAAAAAAATTAAAATTGATTTCAATTAAAAAATTTGTGATATCAATTAAAAATTTAATTAAATTTGCACCAGTAAACAAATTAATAGTATCAATTAAATTTTTATACATTTTTTAACTAAAATTATTTATTAAAATTAAAAATTTAATTAAATAAATTAAATATTTAATCAAATTTTTTTATATTTTTAATTAAAGGGTTAATTGAAAAAAAAAAATTAAATATTTTTTTCTGTGTAGATAATTTATTCAGTGTAGTTCCAGAAAATAAAATTTAAATAGTCTGGGAAACGTTATACAACTTCTATCCGAGTTTAAAATTTACTATTGAAAAGGATAATCAGTCCAAACTTCCATATTTGGTAATTAATTTGTATAAGGGGGTCCCTATCCCCCGTCCAACGATTTCAAGTTATTGCTGTAAGCTGTATTTTGCTCTAGGAAAAACCCACAGAAACTTTCAAGACATTCATTTATAGTTGCGCAAATAGTATGTGAATTTTAATTATTTCTTTGTTTGATTGGTACCCGTTTTCCCCACACCCAACGCTTCAAGATATCACTGGCAAATGTATCATATGATTGGAGTGAATTAAACTAGTCTGAATTTTAAGACCTCCACTATATTAGTTTCTCAGATATTTCAATATTTATAATAGCTTTGTTTGGGGGGTACCCGCTTCTACCGACCTATCGCCTCATGATTTTTCTATATATAAATGGATGATATTTTGGACGTAGATTCATGCATCCAAAATAAAGCCCTTAATTTTCGCATTCAATTTAGCCTGATGCTTGATCTAAGATGTCTTTTGGGAAATTATTATTATTAGGCTTATAGCGTAGACAGACGACAGCCTTAATTTGCATTAGCAGTCTTAATTCAAATTAACTTGTGCATTATCCCCATCCAAATGTGTATTAGATTTGTCGTAAATGCAAGAAATCAAATTGAATTTATACTGAATTTAGATATTTCAATATGGCAATACCGTCGATAACCTACACCATCTATTGGCATATTGATTATTATTGTAAAATAAAAATGGATTAACACTCACATTCATGCACAATTTTTACATATTCCAGCAGTTTAAACAAAAGTAGTTTCAAATAGATTTTAAAATAAATAATGATTTTTCACTAACAGCATAGCTGCTAATTGTACTTTCTGTCGTCTTTCCATTGGAATAAATGCAAATAAAAATTGTTGACGAACAAAATAGCTCTGTTCATTTACTTTCCATCACTATCCATCCACGAGAGATTAAAATTAAATTTTGTAAAATTGCTCTCCAAAGTTATAAAAAGTAAATGACCACTTTACAATCCAAAATTTTCAAGCTATAATAGATTTGTAATGTAAACATTTAAAACGAATAACTTTTAAAGTGGAAATACATTAGTTTATAGAAATTACATAGCCAAATCCGTTGCACCTTCATCTGTTCCTAATGTACTACACCTTTGGATATGGTATTTACTACTTTACAAAATTTAATCCAAATTGTAATAGGAAATATATTTTATCGTTTAAAAAATGTCTTACATTTTTATTGCAAAACCTTTCTAATTTTATATGCAAAAACAACACAAAATTTACCAAAAAAATTTAGTTTTCAATTTTAGAAAGCTTGATTTGTGAATACAAACACAAAACTGCTGTTTGGATAATTCTTGAAATTGCAAATTTTGCTATCAAAAATTATCAACCATTTTTTGTCTCAAAATTTGTTACTCTCTTTTGATGCTCTCTCGTTGAAAACTTTTGGATTTAATGAACACTTTTCTATCAAAAATTGCTAATAATTGCTAACAATTTACAGTAAATGAACAGACCTTATATTGCTTACAAACAAACAGCTGTTTACTTAATGCACAAACTATCGTCTGTCAGGGCAAAATGTTAATCCACATTAGTAAACTTTTAATGCAAATTAACTCTGTCGGTCGTCTGTCTATGCTATTAAGTTCAGTTTTATTGAATTAATGAAAATTCAAATTACTATGAGTTTTTTATTTTTGTAAAACATTAGCATGTGCAATCAGTTTAGCAGAACGTATCAGTGTACCGCTACACCTCTCATCAGCGTTCGTTTGTCCATTTTTAGAATTGATGTAAAGTGGATACTAATTGGGAAGAATATCAACAATTTAACCAAGTTTTCAACAGAAATAGAATACGAGAATTGTTACAAATCTTTTTTATTCCATTTTTACATATTGAAACCATTTTGGTTAGTACGAAATTTCCCATATCTGCTTGCTAACTACTAATATTCAAGATGTCTTTTGTTTGAATTGAATATCGAGCGACTAAATAATCCGTATTTGTGACACCGCTTTGGCATTGATTGAAGCACGTTTGGACTCATTTCTTTTTTCAGCGTACTAACTAAACTAACACAAGTACAATTTTGAACAATCTTGAGATAAATAGAATTTATGTGTTGTTTTTTTTTATCCTTAGAACTTTTAAAATTCTCACTTTGAACTCATAATTAATAAAACCACTATATAATTAGTTTTGTTGCAGTAAAGAGCAAAAACTTTATTAATGAAAGTGGGAAAACATAAAAAAATCATACATATGTACATTTATCATTTACACCAATATACCGTATTTACACTCTGCAACTTTATTGCATGCAATTTTGCAATTTTGTTGTAATCAATTCACTTTTTAAGTGCGAATTTTGAAAAAGAAATGTATACAGCAGGGAGTTGCATGCAATAAAGTTGCTAAGTGTAAATACAAAAAGAAACTTCACTCCTTGGTGTAGGATGGTGAAATATTTTATAACAATTTACAAATATTCGGGCATGTTGTACATTCCGATCGGTATGATTTCAATTCCGTACTTACATTCTGATTGTTTTTTATTTACAATCTTCAGATTTCGTTTTTTTTAATATTTTGATTTTACAGTGATAAAAAAAGATTTGTAACCCTTTATTACGTGTTTAAATTGTTTTAACACGCAAAGCTCACACTAAGCTTTCAATTATCATACAAAATTTATTATGAAATTGCAAAATAACAATAAGATAATAGAAAAAGTCTTTGTAAATTTAAAATTTTAAAATCTTAAAACCGGTTTAATTATAAAACAATTTTAGGGTTTTTTATTTTTCTGAAGAATCAACTTACGGAATCGATACCATTTTCGATGGGAATAGTGTTCGTTGCCATGGCTGGATTATGTTTACTTTTAATTTTAAATTCTTATTTTAAACAGACTTTTTTGCGATTAAACTTTTTTTCGAGTTCAACTTTTTACAGTTTTATTTTATTGACGAATTCGATAAAATCCATATAGAGCACTTTGGGTATTTCCATTGCGGCAAAATGACCACCATCTATGTGGTATGTACTTTGAACTAAATTCAAGAATTTTTCCTTAAGCTCTGAGTCGGTTGCATGCCACAAATCATGATAGAAGCGAGCACATGCACTTGGTATCTTGATGCCAACACGATCCATTTGCAAACCCATTTGTTCCTTATTAAACTGTTCGGCATACAGGCGTTGAGAAGTTGTAATCGAATTAGTCATGTAGTAAATCATAACATTATCGAGTAACGCATCCATTGTATAACGTTTGGTGAGGCCACCATCTGGCAAGTGCTTGTAATCACCATTAGTCCACGTAGAGAACTTTTCAAGTATATAAGCAGCCAAGCCTACTGGATTATGTGCTAAAGCGGTGCCAATAGTGTCGGGCTTTGTGGCTTGCAAATGCATGTAACCTGTTTCTTCCATAGAATGGGTAAATAAATCACCCAAAGGTTTAAAGAAGCCACTATATTGTTTTTCATAAAAGAAACTGGGCATAAAGTTGGCAAGAAACATTTTCAGCATGCTGATTGGTCCAAAACTTCCGCACATGTTGGAATGGTAGGCCAAAACATTTTCGGGGAACAAAGTAGCCATATTGGAACCGATAATAGAGCCCCAATCGCCACCTTGGACTACGAATTTTTCATGCTGGAGGCGTAACATTAAGTTCCGTAAAACTACAGACATTTGCGGAGGGCCAAAGGCTTTTTTCGAAGCAGCCTATAAAAGAAAACAAAGTTGGTTAATAAAAATATCACAGAGTTTACGCAATGAAATGAAAAAGAAGCTGTTTATAAGTAGACAGTTTTTGGGAATAATATGAATGCTTACATACATATTTACATATTTGTACACATAAGTAGATGTACATAGTATTTCTGTGTAAAAATAGTGTTTATTGGGAATGATATATCAAATGCCTCGCGACGTGAGCGTGATAAGATCTCATATGTATGATAATGTAGATAATGAAAATTAATAACACTCCCATATTTATTAAAAATGCAGTGTGCGGTTTAATAAAAAAAAATAATTTTAATAAATACATATGAGCCGTTTATTTTGAAAGTGGCATAAGTCACATTTTTGTTGATTGCAAATGTTTTACAAATGAAAAGATACCGTTCAATTTTATTTAGTGTTGCCATTAACTCGATTTTTTTGAAAAAGTGACTTATGCCACTTTCAAAATAAACGGCTAATTCAAATTAGCAAAAAAAATTTGTACTATTTTAATATTCATAATATATGTATAAGGTTTTCCAAAAGGTATGATATGATTTTGAAGTGACGTTTCGACCATTTTTAATATGTCATGATCTGTCATTTCTTTTTCATTGTATTCAGTACTGTTTACAATTTCATCATGGAGAGATCTACGCAAGAACAACGTTTACAAATTATACAGTTCTATTATCAAAATAATCGTTCTCCAATTGCAACTTTTCGTGCGCTTTTGCCATTTTATGGTCGTAATAATCGTCCCAGAGTGCTCGCTATTCGTCGAATTGTTGAAAATTTTGAGCTTACATTTTCTTTACATAATGGTCAAGTGCCAATAAGAATAAGAACCGCTCAAAGTAATGCAAATATTGCTGCCGTTCAGGAAAGTGTTGCTGAAGACCGCAATTTGTCGATTCCAAGATGTTCTCAACAATTGGGACTGTATCAAACCACAACCTGGCGGATTGTGAAAAAGGATTTAGGTTTGCATCCGTATTAAATTGTTCTCACTCAAGAACTGAAACCATCGGACCACCGTAAACGTCGAGAATTTGCTGATTTTGCCTTGGAACAACTTGAAAACGATAACGATTTTTTTAAGAAAATTATTTTCTCCGATGAGGCTCACTTTCATCTGAGTGGTGCGGTAAATAAACAAAACTGTCGATTCTGGTGCAAAGAAAATCCACAAATTATTCATGAAAAACCATCATATTCACCTAAATTGACAGTTTGGTGTGGTTTTTGGTCTGGTGGAATCATCGGTCCGTACTTATTTCGAAATGAAGCTGTTAACACCGTTACTGTGTAATGGAGAGCGGTATAAAGCGATGATAACCAAGTTTTTATGGCCGAAATTGGAAGAAGTTAATCTTGACAACATTTGGTTTCAACAAGACGGGGCTACGCGCCACACAGCAAATGCAAAAATTGAATTATTGCGAGAAAAGTTTGGAGATTCGATTATTTCAAGAAATTTTGGTATTGAATGGCCTCGAAGAAGTTGTGATTTAACACCGTTAGACTATTTCTTGTAGGGTTATTGGAAGTCATTGGTCTTTCGAAATAAACCAGACTCTCTTCAATATTGAACGTGCCATTTATGACATACGACTTGATTTATTGGAAAAAGTGCTCCAAAATTGGGTTCATCGAATTCGTTCCTGCAGAAGAAGTTGTGGAGGCCATTTGAATGACGTTTTATTTGGAACTTAATGGTATCAATTGTACTTCACATTAAATAAAAAAAAAAACCTTTGAATTTCCTTAACAACAAGTATGTTTTTCTTTAAAAAATCATATCACTTTTATTGGAAAACCTCGTATTTGTTGGAAAACCGGTTTTCGATTTTTTAAAATTAATTACAAGTGCTCAGTTTTCTGAATAAATATATGAAATAAACTCGTATTGTTATATAGGGTGTTTTTTTAGAGCATCAGAGCTTAAAATTATAATACAATACAGAAATATATTTGCAATGAATTTTTTTTTGGTAGATAATTTAATGACATTTATTTTTTCAATATAATTTTCGGCATATAGCCGATGTGGCTACAAGTTATATGGTCCATTCGATCAGTCCAGTTTTTGACTACTTTTGCCTATAAATCTGGCCGTATGGCGTCAATGGTGGCATCCAATGCTTTAAGACTTCCTTGTTTGTCGGCATAAACCCATGGCTTAGCAATGCCCCATAAAAATCGTTATATATCAAAGAAATAATTGTAATAATTTGTAAAAATCTTGTAAAATTCTGGACCAGGATTCTAAACCGAAATTGAATGCTTTGCATCGATAATTTTTCTTTGTGTAAAATTTATATGTATAAACCAGATAAGGTATTTTCTTATATGGGGGCACCATTCTCCCCACTTATCAACCCATTTTTCCAATTTTGATAGTCGGACATAGCGCCATCTGTCCTTCAACATCATAAATAATTTTGTTCTACTTGAAATACGATCGATGACGCTTCTCGTTAATGAGGCGGACGTTGCGCCATCTGTCATTCAACAACAAAAATAATTTTGTTCTGTTTGAGATACGAATTGGGTTAATAGTTTAGTAAATACAGGAATTGTCCCCTCCCTCTCCTCCTCGTGCCCCTAGCGGTTTAAAATATACTTTAAAACCTAATCTCATACCCACAAAATATGCACAAAAAAATCGGTCGAACCGTTTCGGAGGAGTTCGATAACAAACATCGTGACACGAGATTTTTATATATTAGAAGATAATGAAAGCGAGCAACGAAACATTTTGAACCTCGATTATCCGGGCCTCTATTAACCGGTTACATCTATTAACCGGCATGCTGCTCGCATTATTTTATAACCTGTATTATCTGTTCTTCGTTTTTGTACCTCTAATAACTGTGCTTTGCCTCTATTATCCGTGCAGAAAATATAAGTTTTTCTCATATAACATCTAATAACCGTGCTTTGCCTCTCTATTTAATGAAATGAGTATATGAAATGCCTTCATGACTGATAGGTAGCAATTTAGTTTATACCTTATGTATAAATATTAGGACTAAAACTAACCTGAGACCAACCATAACCGGGCAAACTTGGAGCCACGACTTCAAATACATATTCACTCTTCTCGTTAGGTGTAGTCAGCAAAGGAATGATGTCGTAGAATTCTCGTATGGAGCCCGGCCAGCCATGCAATAGTAACAAAGGTAAAACCTTTTTACCTTCAGTTTTCTTTGGTTTAACGTGAATGAAGTGAACTTTTAATCTGCAAAAAATTATAACAAAATACAAACAATTTAAACAGAAGCAATTAAATAATCGAAACAAGAACGTAGAAAAAGTTATCATATTTTTTTTATAAAAGCCGGTTATAAACGACTTCAAAATGTTACTCATCAATTCGTAATTGTATATTTTCCAATACTTAAACCTTCATTACTGTATCATTTAAGAACCGATTTTCAAAACTCTTTCTTTTTTTTAAGCTATTGCATAGCCTTTATCGCGGGCTTTGAGCGCGGCGACCGAATCAAGAAATTCCGTAACGAAAAAACCTATGACTAGTTCCACAAATACACTACACTGATTCCATATATAACACTAATGTCTTCACTAATCATCCTAGTCAACAACCACACCAGCAAATGTGCTGCCAAGTTCTTGTTTTCTCCTGCTGCCAGCTGGTAATGAATTTGCCTTGGGTTCATCCAAGGCGAAAAAAATGCTATGCAATAGCTTTACCGCGGCAGTCCCCGAGTGCCACACGTCTTTTTTTTTTGCTTTAAAGCATTGATCGTCAAACTAGCCCCTAGGCGCCGAGCACCAATTGTCATTTTCACATACACAACACGAACCAAACAGAAGAGACAAACTAAAATACGAAACATACTCATTTGTCGCTTTATTTTAGAATTTGCAACAACGAAACACATGCAAAAGAGGGAAAGAAAATATTTATTTTTTTTTAGTCTCTTTATTTGTTATTCATAGTATACTGTGAATATTTTAATTTTTCATGATGTGGAATGTTGAGTGGGAAGAAGCTTTTTTGTATATATATTTTTTAATGGAAAATTTTTGTATTTATATCAATTCATTCATTCGTTCATTCTTTCGTCCATAAACACGCTAATAGTGCATTTACATTGTCTCGAAATCTAGTGGATTAGATTTTAAATCTCTCTCAAAATCTAGCTCGTTTACATTGCATGTTTTTGACATTAGTTAGATTTTATATTCTTAACAAAAACAGCTGACTAAAATGTAAAAGAAAAATTGTTATACATATGTATATTCAAATTGTATTTGATAATAAACAACAATGAAAAATATAGAACATTTATTAGTATTTTGTTCATCCAGAGCGAAAAAATCCAATCGGAAATTATGTTGTTGCGTAAAAAGAAGCGCCAGCATCTGTTAAATATAAAATTTCAGAAAACAATTCAAATGTATGTATTGCTACACACAATTGTTAAACAGCAGAATGAAATGGGTACATGTAATTACATATTGACAATAACATACAGTTTTTTCTTTCTTTTTTGTACAGCGTAGTATTTTTTGGTACAATTTGGAAAGAAACCATAGTTGCATCACTAAGTACTACTAGATTTAGGTAGATTTCGTCGAAATCAAGTGACATAGTAGATTTCATTTTGTATGGGAAATCTAGTAAAAAAAACTAGATTTAGCTCGAAATCTCGTAAGTACTAGATTTCGAGACAATGTAAATGCACTATAAACCAATCCAGTGTATATGCATACAAACTTTTAATATGATATTAGGCTACAGTAAAAAAATAAATGTAACAATCAATTTCTACAAGTGTAAAAACTCCAATACATTGATATTTCCTACATGTTCTCTTTATGACAAGGACTGCTTTAAAGCGGCGGTGCCCAGGCCCTATGCTCTTCATGCTCATTTGTTTTTGTAATACTCTTAGCTATAGGCTGTGTGTTTTAATATACTCATACGGCACTCAGCACTAGCAATAAGAAATACACAAACAACTTTGTCTTATTAGTTTTTTTGTCGTTCTTCACTGTATACACGCAAGACAAAGCAACAACACTTTCGTATGCTTTGCTGGTAAACATTGACGACAGCGATCATCAATTTACATTTTGTTTTTGTTTAACATATGATATGAAATAAATATATGAAATATATTTTTTGTGTTTTCTTTGCATGTATTTGTTTTTACAAAAAAAAATTTGAATAAAAATTTGTTTTTCTTTAAATGTATTGGTGTTTGCTCTTCCATAAGGAACTTGTGGCCACTGCTGCTTTAAAGGTCTTCTATGCAGTTGGGTGCATAAATGTTTTTTGGAAAATCCAAAGTTCCGTGTTGCATGCAATTTTAAGATCGGTTGAAAAATTTCTTTCACTAAATTATGGTTTTTAATAATTCCCCCATATTTCATTATTATTTTTTCATTTGAATTATTGATTGCAGTTTGGTTCGATAATTTCTTTTTAAATCACGGCAAGTTTTTCCTATCAAGACTGATAGAAATAAAGATTGAAATAAAAATTACGCCCGTTAGGTGATGCAGTTTGTCTCCTTCGTAGGGGTTGTTCAGATTGAGCCTTAAAACTTCTATACACTTAAGTTCAATAACTAATACACCATTCAAATAATTCCTCATAAAAAAAACCTCATATCGAGCCTTTGCTGCATAGAGTCATAACTCAAAAAACGTGATTTTTGTGTTAATAATGCAACATTAATTGTCATATCGTGCTTCAGAATGTGTAAAAATATCATTAAAATATCTTGCATAGATAAACTTTTGAGACAAATATTAAATTTTCGTTTAGCAATAAAATTTTCGTTTTCCGCTAAACAATTTTTTTTTTTGATTTATGACTATTGCTGCAAATTCTCGATATATGTATGTATAACTAAACTTTTACAATACGAAAGGTTTTCAGGTTTTCCACATTTTTCAATTTAACCTAAAGCACTTATATCGACTTACTATCAATAAAAATTCTTTCGTCTTTCAATATAGTAGCTTAAGTTCACTTCAGTTTTCATTTTTCTACCAATGGATTAATTAAAAAAACAAACGAATATTAACTAATAAAACGCTTTTGTTTTATAAAATTAACATAATTTAAATAAATGTGAATGAATGTGCAAATTTAAAAAAGAATCTTACTTGAATAAGCCCGACGTTTTTTTTCAGAGAAAAAGTACACTTTCCGTTTATTTAATCTTAAATCCTTGCATTTCCAATAACATGGAAAAAATCCATCTTTCGCAAATCTTGATTTGGAAAAAATGATTAAAACTCGAGAATATTCTTACATACATTGTTGTACTTTTTAAATAAACTTTAAAAATGTCCAAAATGAATGAAGAGTGTAAAAGTAAATTTTTTTTCCGATTCACATATAAATTGATACGAATAAAAATCTCATTACTATTCAAAACACAATTTGTTTTTGATTTAAATAAAATGTATAAGTTTTATGATTTTATTAAATTTTAGTTCTATTGATCTTGGTATCACCAAATAATATGAGTAGATTATTTATAAAAAAATCAAAGTTAAAAGTAATTTCAAGTCAATAACCTGAGTGCTGTTTAAAAATATAAAAGTGTAGTAAAAATCATTTATATAAATATTTAAAATTCATATGCTCAATTTTAATATCGAACAGTGAATATATGTATGTATGTACCAGTATGTATGTACAAACATGTATGTATGTGTAGTAACGCATTAGGGGCTCTGGAAAAATTACTAATTTATACAGCCCAATCACGAATATTCCCTAGGAATTTCTCTTCCAGAAAAAATGTTTTTTGTATAAAAATTTCTCCAATTGAGCCGTTTATTTTGAAAGTGGCATAAGTCACTTTTACAAAAAAAATCGAGTTAATGGCAACACTAAATAAAATTGAACGGTATCTTTTCATTTGTAAAAAAATTACAATCAACAAAAAAAGTGACTTATGCCCTTTTTAAAATAAACGGCTCAATTATAAATTATTATATGTAAATAAAAGCGAAAAGTGAGAAATCTCATGCGGAATTTATATTCATAATAGGAGGAATGAGAAAAGAGAAAAAACTCCACCGGAATTATTATTCGTAATTGGGCTGATAGTAAATATACGAGTACGATTTCTGAATTACGAGTAAAAAATTTGATTTGTATGGAACTTCAAATAATAATAGATAGAAAGTTAAGCATTTGAAATGTTGCCGTCACAACAAGTTGCCGTTACAAACTTATTGTAACTTGAAGCTTACAGCCAGCCTGTTTGTAGAATGCGACTCGCCCAAAATAAGCGCTTTTATTTGAGCGTTTTTTTTTTTTGGTTTGTAGATCGCGACTGTGGAGGATTTTGTTAAAAATCGTAAGAGCTGTCAAGTTATTTTGGTTTGTTTAAGACGGTCGGTCTGGTCTGTCTCATCATAAATGTCAAAGTTGGGCGAATAAAAAATCATGCTCGTCCAGAAGAGATTTGTACAGATTTGACTGAGTTGGAGTCCGACATACGAGTACGTAGAATATGCCATATTTCATCTGCTTACTATCTAAAATGAATTAAAATAATAACTTATCATTACTTGTGTTTTAGTAAAACACTTCTTAAAAAACTAACGTGTAAAATTTAACTTTTCATATTATTTTTGTTTTATTTAATTTGGTCATGTCAGCTGTGTGTCAAGTTTGCACAAGAATAGGGCTGCCGTTGAAAACACAATTTGGTAGGGAAAAATGTAAACAAAAAATACTTTTTAATATGAGCGAAACGACCAGGTCGCGTTATACGAAACCGTCTCCGTTACTTAAGCTATATACAGACGATTGGCAGATCCTTCAATATTGTCAGAAAAATGTTCAGAAAATGTCAAACGACAACCGTCTGAACTTACAATTTTTGTCTTGCAACGTTGCCAGAAAAGGCATTGTAAGTTCATTGTAAGACAATAACATTGTCAGACATCTGACAATCGTGTGAACACTCTACTTTGCAATTGTCAGATAATTGTTAGATATTGCAAGCTCTTTTTTATTGGCAGATGTGTTTAAAGTAATACATCAGACAATGACACCCATTGTCAGATAATTTTTCTATTGGGAACGCTGTCCATAAATACGATTATTACCAAGGCATTAACAACGCATCTGGCAATTTTTGCCACACAACAATTTGACAACCGTGTGAACTGACAATTTTTGTTGGCAGATAAATTTATTGTGTGACAATGAAATTGTAAGGTTTTCTTACAATCGTCTGAACTGACAATTTACCATTTGGTAACAATTTTTCATTGTCAGTACGTTGTCAGCATGTGGCCATATCTTACAATATTGTAAGATCTGCCAATCGTCTATACAAAGCTTTAGTCATCAATCCTCCATAACTTGGTAATTTTTTAATTGATTTTTTTTTAGTTTGAAAGGTGTTGCTCGCAGTTGGCTCCCGTATATATTTTTTTTTTTTTGAAAAATTGGGGTAAGTTGTTCCCTCAAATATTATGGGAAATCACTCTTGGTATTGTAATGATTTCAGATCTTGCAAGTCTAGCTTATTTTGATCAGTTTGCAGCAATGCAATAACAAAATATGTAAATAAGCTATACCTGCAAGATCTGCAACGTATGCAAGAGCAGTTTTCAACCATTGATTATCGAATAATTTCTTTTCTGTTTCAAAGGGTTTCCCTTCAGTATATATATATATATATATGTCCTTTATTTAATTAAATATAATATAAATACAAATTGTAGCATAAAATATTTAAATAGAATGTTCACGAAGAACATAGGGCGTCAAAATCAGTCAATCTTCTTAAATTCAAATGATTACAGAAACGTCCCTTCAGTATGGTTCCATATAATAGAAAATAGTAGCCGTTTTTTTTTGGCAGAATTATCTTTACAAAGTTTTCAATATTGTTTGTGTCCATTCATTGTGTCCGTTCATTCGTTTTTCAGTGCGTCAGCTCCTTTCTTTTGTGCCTAGTCAACAGTGGTGGTGATAACGATTAAATTTAATTTATTTTTAATGTTTTTTTTTTTTTTACTGAATTAAATGGTTTTTTTTTTGTTATCTTTTTTATATTTTTCAAAAGATAATGAAGTACATACAGAGAGTGGTGTTTGTTGGCTGTAGTGGTTCGCACGTCTACTACTAAAGCAAAGAATGACTTTGGACCTGGGTTCAAAGCCTGGTCAGAGCAAGACAATCAACATCGTTAATTTCTTTAATGTACATTAGTGTAGCGTTGTATTAATTGTTGTCGGATTATTTAAGTGGTGAAGGCACAGCACTGATCATTAAAAACTGTTCCGACAGCGAGTGATGCTATTCCCCCGGGCGAATGTAAGCAACATCACTGACCTTCGTCCGTTAGCAGTAAAACAATTAATAAAAGAGTTAAACCCTCTACATTTTTAATATATTTTTTCTCAACCCTATCCCTTTCCTTAAGTTCTGGCACAATGCATTGCATAAGTAGGGGTCACAAATTGATTGCTGGTCCTACAAACAACTTATGCATCACACTTATTTAAGACTTCAATTTTCATAAATAATCAAATAATTTCTATTACTTTTTTTTTGTAAGACACAACTTTTAACTTTTTATTTATTAAACTTAGTTCAAGTTAAGTTAGAAACAAATTTAAACGTGCATTAACCGACGATACTGTTTGTCGATACTGTACAAAATCTCAACAGTTTAAAATTTAAGGATATAAAAAAAAATATGTTTTTTAAACGAATTTTTGTTGCTGTACAATATACAATTTTGAAAAAATTTATTTAATTTTTTTTCTGTCGAATCACTTTTTATGTGCTGATAATTTAGCTTGGCTTAACCCGCCAGTAATATTAAGTAGATAATCTTTATTTGTGTAAAAATAAGTTTATGCAGCTGCTTAATAGCAAAAGTTGTCTATGTTGCAAAACGACGATATTTTTTTAATTATTCTTCATGGCGGATTAGTCAATTCAGCATATCTTTAAATCTTTTATTGCCATGGCATAAGCATAAGCTTATGCATAAGCTGTGTAAGACTTTAACTCCGAACTACATATCTCGTCAATTTAATAACCGACCTAAAATAAGAAGGAGGTTATCAACTTCTATGTTTCATTTATAAAACGATTTTCTAAATTCTTTTTTTTTTGTGTGAAAAGTTTTGGTTGCAGTTTGGTCCCATTTAATCTTTATTTTTAAATCGGTAAGTCAAGGTGGCCCAAGCAAAAAAAAAAAAAAAATTATTTATTATCGCCTCCAGAAATGCCCGCTTATCCAAATCCCTTCCCCCACAAAAAAAAAAATAAAAATTGATTTAAATTAAAAATTTGTGATATCAATTAAAAATTTAATGAAATTTGCACCAGTAAACAAATTAATACTATCAATTAAATTTTTATACAATTATTAACTAAAATTATTTATTACAATTAAAAATTTAATTAAATAAATTAAATATTTAATCAAATTTTTTATATATTTTTAATTAAAGGGTTAATTGAAAAAAAAAATAAAATATTTTTTTCTATGCCCTCCCCAACAAATATTGATTATTTCATAACTCCTTAAATTGTTGAGCGATTTTAAAATTTCTTTTATTTTGATGGAGGTTTTGTTCACCAACAGAAATATCGGTGCGATGAAAATATAAGTTGGCTCCTGAAATATTGATTTATAAATAAATCTGGCATTAATGGCCCGATTTACAATTTTTAAGGTTTTAGTTACGTCACTTTTGAAATCTGTACGATAAGTTTATTGTATTGATGTCGGTTTTTTGACAGAATTATCAGCGATGTCACTTTTTGAAGAACCAAAATACAAATTGAATTCCGTTTCTGAACGGAATACATCTCTGTGACATGGCTGCATTATTATGTTTCATCACTAATAGCAAAATTTAATTACAGTGACAGTCTTTACATCATTTCCGATTTATATAAATAACTTACGTATGGTTTCATTTTATATGTTGTAGAGTATTATACTGTATGAGAATTCTTTCTTATTTGCTTTATATCTATTTGAGTATTTATTAAAAAAACAGATTTACACAACTGAGTGTATATTACTCACATTTAGTACATATGTACATACATATATGCATACATACATACATAAATAAAAACAATTGAATTCCATCATTTGGAACAAACAATTTTTTGTTTGATTAAGCATGACCTTATATACATACATACGTAAAAACATTTGAATAATAACTTCTATGCATGAATAAGGTTTCCATTTTAAAAGATTTTAAGGTTTTCTGTTTTAACGCTAAAATTATGTCTTTGTTTAAAATAAGTTTTGTACTAAACAAATTATATGGAAGATTATTAAGTCAACTAAATTTGTTGACCAAAAAGCATTTTTGTTTACGAGGGAGGTGCCAGAAATGTATTTTAAACTCGGTTTTTAATTAAATAAATTAATAAATGCTACCAAGTGTACTAGACAATTTTTCTGCAAGTTGTGGGTTACTCTCCCACCAAGTACTGGGGGCGAAAAACGAAATCTGAAAGCATGTATGTAAGTAAAATAATTTAAAAATGGTCAGAAGAGGTCTTCAAATTCGTCATCTCATTGTTAAATACTTGGAGTAGTGGAACAGCTTTTTTCAATTTATTGTTTCTGACACAAAGGATGGAATTTTTCCAATTAATTTTGAAATATTATGTGGCTTTAAACCTTAAAAGTAATATTCGTAATCGTATTCGCAATTACTAGAAGTTGATATCGCTAATAAGTATGTATACATCTGAGAATCATGTATTTTTCAAGTAGAGTTTTATTGATGTTAAAAAAATACATTATAAAATTAGTTTTGAAAGTTTTCAAACATAAATGGCAAAGATCTACTGATAAGTTGGTATTTAGCAACCAACGAAATGCATATAGACTTGCTAACCCACAACAAATAATAAAAATTTAAAAAAAAGAAAAAAAAAAAAAAACTTTATAATAAAAACGATTTTTCTCCATTCATTATGATAAGCTGTTTTATTATAAAAAAAACTCATCTCAAATCACAATTATTTTAATTAAAAATTTTCAACCTTTTGTTGGGTAATTTCACATCTACCCTCGCATTTCTTCATCATAGCGGCAAAATATTTACGATGATCTTTTGCAAAATTGGCATAGTTTATTGAAATTTATTCATATCTTTGTATGT
Source organism: Lypha dubia (assembly GCA_947311025.1). Lineage (NCBI taxonomy): Eukaryota > Metazoa > Arthropoda > Insecta > Diptera > Tachinidae > Lypha > Lypha dubia. Next base: position 59,203,899 of record OX371264.1, read on the forward strand.
ATACTTTTTTTTAACGAAGTTAATATGTACATAGGTATGTATGAATGTATTTATTAGTGATGTTACGTTTATGAATATTTAGTATTCGCGAATACGAATATGAATATTTGAAGCAATATTCGCCGAATACGAATATTTCTTTTAAGGTTTAGAGCCACTTAATATTATAAATTTGATTCGAACGAATCCTTTATTTTGCGTCTGTAACAATAAATTGAAAAAAAAAAACTGTCTCACTACTTTAGGTATTTAACATTATTATGACATTGAGATGCCGAATTTGAAGACCACTTCTGAACATTTTAAAATTACTTTACCTACATAAATAATTTGAGATTTCGACTTTCTTACTCTGGTTGCGCTTTTAATTAGTAATTCAGTGTTGTTTGGGAGAACATATTTTCGCAGATTTCGCAGCCACATGTCTCGGTGGACTTTCACATATTAAATTTTAGTTCTTCCATTTTTGAAGACAAACATTCCTCAACAGAGAATTGAAATGAATTTACATAAAAGACTTTTATCTTTTAAATGATAGTTACGAAATATAATTTTCGTTTAGTTTTTTATAAGAAGATTATTATCTTGCGTCAAAGATAAAGGGCTTGCTTTCTTTAAATAAAAATTATTATAAATTAATATATTTTTGTACATTTTATGTATTTTTTTTACTTTTTCTAAGATTTTTTTTTGGGAAAATATATGTGCAAATTATTCGAGAAATATTCGCTTGAATTTATCGAATACGAATACGAATATCTTAATATAGGCGAATAATCGAATACGAATACGAGTATTCGTAACTTCACTAGTATTTATATAGACGTTGTTGGCTTAAAAATAATATATGTAGTTAAAATGAACTGTGACCACTTTTGTGCGATTACAACTTTCTTTTTATCAACATTTTTCTATCTATATTTATCAATAATATATGCATGTTTTAACATATTATCAATGTACGTATCGTCAGCTAAAACGCAAACGGCCTTAACTAACAAAAAATCCAAAATCTGTTTTTTGCATTAAAATACACAACCACAAAAATTTAGACTTGTCTGATCAAAATTAGCGGTTTTATTAACGAAAAACAAACGGCCCTATATACAAAAGCGTTAATTGGATAAACGCAAAAAGACTTAAATGATCGTTTGTATGGGCAACATTGAAAATTTACAAAAAAAAAAAACCGATAGATTTGACCGTTGAAGAAATTCTTTGTTAAAGGAATATGAAATCAGCTACAGCTTAAAAAAATGAATTATTTTAATTTACTTTTTGTGATGGAATATTAAAATAAAATAATATATAATAAAAATGTTTATAATTAAAATAAATGATAAAACTATTTTGGATTAAAGTGCAGATAGGGCCTTTGGTTTCAGAAAATTAAGGTACGAAATAACTAACATAGCCATTCAAATATCACAAAATTTGACTTTATTCTGCCAGAAATCAATTTGTCACATCTTTTTTAATAATACTGGCGAAAATCATGCTGATTAAAACTATACTTTTTGTTTAAAACAGTATTTAGCTTCTCCTGTAAAATTTTAAAAATGTTAGATAGGGCCGTTTGCGTTTTAGCTGACGATATATATGTATGCATGTATATAAGTAAATATTTATTAAATATTTATTAAAAAAGTTGCAAATTTAAAAGAAACTCTTACCCTTGAATTTGTGTTTGGAAATGTGGGAATTGCTTTAAAAAGGTCTCACGTTTAGACCATTTATTCAAATAATCATCGCGCCAATATTTCACAACAGTTTGTAAATATTTCGAGTTGAAACCGTACTCGAAACCAACACCTTCCAAAGGATCAGTCAACTTCAATGGCCGCTGCAGTTGTTCTTTGAGATCTTGAATTAGCTGCAGACAGAAATAAAAAAAAAACATTTGTTTAATTTATTATAATAAATTGTAACTAAATCTTAATGAATGATTTCTTGTTTTTTTTTATTTAACCTACAAAAAATATTTCAAAAACGGACACAGCTACATTCTACACACGTCTTTTGTATGTATATGCTTTTATGTATATAACAAGTTTCACTTTCAAGTAGTTGCAACATTCAAGCAGTTGCAACATACTGAGTGCGCATACCCATTAATATGTATGTACATATATATCAACGTATGTATGCACGAGTAGATGTGAGTATTTGTTTAATTGTGTTGTTGAACTCACCTCCGGTTTGGGTGCAATATCAAACGGTGTCACAGCTGTATTCTCTTTATAAAGAGCTGCCTGGCCGGGTCCCCAGTATTCTTGTAAATCGAATTTTGGTGCCGGCAAATGTTGTGACAGCAAGCGATAATTCTGTATTAGTGCTGCTAAGCCCAAGCAAACCACAACAATGGATACTCTGACAAAAAGTGACATTTTGTATTTTAATAATTGCAAAAAATTTTACAATTTATGCAGAAAAACAAACAATTAAAATAAAGTTTTTAATTTGTTCACTCTTTTCTTTGAAACTTTTATCACGAAGCGCTGCTAAGAACTTTTCTCCTCAACTAAATGGAATCAACTGATTTTAGTTTTTGGCTGTTAATAATAAAATTAATTATTCAAACACATACTTACTAACCTTATTCAACTAACATCTCAATATTTTGTTCTGATCGAATCGATAAATTTGAAAGTTTGCAAAAGAGCACTAAACATTTCCAAACCATATTTGTGTTAGTGAGTAGCATGTAAAAATAGAATTGTTTCGCTCTTAAAAGCTTTTGCGTTTGCAAATTGGTTGGAAGATCTTTTTCAGAGATGAAAAATTTTTATTAATTTTCTCAATTAGTTAAAAAACAATTTATACCATGTTCACACGACGAAGTGAAATACGATGGCGAACCCATGTGTTCACAAGACACATTCTAGATAGGTTCGTACTTCGACATCATTATACAGTTTAAAATGCGGTTAACAATTTATTGTTTTTCCATTTTATTTAATTATTTAGATAAATATAAATACCTGCTTTTTATTTGTTCAATGTTTTTTTTTTTATTAAAATTTAACATTTATCAATTGTTTTTCTTTATTCAAAAAATTTTGGACAACTACTTCAGATAAACTAGCGATAATTTGTTATAAAAATTAGAGATGATAGTAAATCATATGGGTTCGCAACAAGGTTCAAAATGAACCACGATGTCCCCTGTCAAAAATATAATAAAAGTGATATATCTTACATTTCTTTTTATCAAGTTCTGGGTATATTGCCAACACCAATCGTTATTGTGCACGAATGTGGCGTTAAATACAAGTTTCCATACAAAACAGACTCTGACAACTAATAATTATTAATTATTAATAGTTTATAACATCAAGTTCTGGGTATATTGCCAACACCAATCATTATTGTGCACGAATGTGGCGTTAAATACAAGTTTCCATACAAAACAGACTCTGACAACTAATAATTATTAATTATTAATAGTTTATAACATAGTTGCTTAGAATAAGTTTTTTTTTTATAATTCTAATAAGCGAACTGAATTAAAATAATTGATTTTAAATGAAATAAAATGATTTTATTTGGTATCGTATTTTCCCTGCCCAATAGGTCATTACCTGGGAGGACATATTTTGTAATTGCACCTAATTCGGTTAATCATTAAGAAATTGATATGTACCTACGATAATTAAGTAGCTATTCTTTGAAGGATTTAAACCACATACTTGAAATACTAAATTCCGCAAAAAACTTAAATGCCGTAAAATTATGTCTAAATTAGCCGGTAATCTCAGAATCAACCATATACATTCATACTTGAAATTAGTTAGTTTGAGCTCAATAACAATTTTGCAAATATTTTATTTGGACTTTTGTGTCTTTATCGTATTAGTTAATGAAGAATAAAGTCCCGAATTGGACATAGGATATTTATTGTCCCGTTAAAGTGCTTAACTCCCCATACCCACGAAATATTTACTATCGTAAAAGTAAAAACAGTAGTTGTATCATTCTTGGACCGTGTCTATAATAAAATATAGGGAACATGTTTTTGCAAAATGTCCACGCCTTTAAATCTATCCAACTGATTTTGATGAAATTTAAACACATTCGCGTATAGATCGGCTTCAAAAACCATGTTTGTAAAAAGAACAATGCATTTTGGTTACTTACATACATATTTTTTCGTTTGGTTATATTTTATAGAGGTTTTGGTTACAAAAACTGTTTTTCATGTAAAGCTTGATAATCCAGACCCTCGCTAATCCGGATTATTCGGTAGTACAGACATCGTTTTTCATTAAATAGTGTAGGTTTTCTATAATCCGAATTGATTGCAACTTTATAATCAGGATTGTATATAAACTGTTGTGTAGTGTTAATTTCTATTAATTGTTACTCCAAAAAACATACATAAGTAGATTTACTCTTTTTTTACTTTAATGAATAAACTATTTTGCTACGCAATTCCATGGTTTCTTTTTGCTCTTTTATATATAATATATGTACATAAGTGTTATTCGATATGCATTTTAAAAGCATTTTTAATGCAAAAATAATGTTAAAAAATTTTTTTTTTTTTTTTTTTTGGTAATCCGGATAATTTGGATCTGCAATCAATTATCGGGACCAGATTATCAAGAAATCACTATATTATTATTATATTTTTTAAATATAAAACAACATAATACAGTATAAGAAATACAGCAAATTATAAAAAGGACACGTTGTATTATTTTTTTTTATTATTGCATTCCTTTTTTCTGTTAAACTTCAATGACACAAGTTATTATGCAAATTTGTACTGTTTTCTTGTGAAAAGTGAAATTCCTTAAAGTTACCAATTTTTGAAAATCCTTTAAAATATTTTTCAATTGTTATACTTATGTATGTATGGATGTATGCATGTATAATTGAAGAATATATTTTTTCGAAATAAATAAATATAGACATTCATTTTTAAAAACCATACACTAGCGAATTTGCTACATTTTAATTTTTGCTACGAATTCAGAAAAATCAATATACAACAAGACTGGTACTTCTAAAGCAGCAAAATGGCCACCTTGATTAAAATACTTGCTGTGAATTAAGTTCGGATATTTGTCCTGCAATTGCCAATCCATGGCGCTTGGCAGATCATGCAAAAAACGAGCACATCCCATTGACACCGGAGATTTTATACGTTGCATGTGAAAGTTTATTTCTGAAGATACCGACTCCTTGTACAAACGAGCAGCAGTTGTGGCAGAGTTAGACAAATAATAAATCATTAGATTATCCAAAAGAGCATTAATGGTGAATACTTTGGTCATGCCATCGAAATATTTATTATGTGCAGGTCCTGCGGCACTTTGGAATTTCTCTAGAATATAACTGGCTAAGCCAACAGGACTGGCAAGCAGGACAGTACCAATCGTATCCGGTTTGGTGGCTTGAATATGAAAATATCCACTTTCTTGCAATAACCAAACAAGTTTTTCACTGAGTGGAAAGTGATGTCCTCTGGTAAAACGTGACGGCAAGAATTTATCGGGCATAAAGCTTGCTACAATGCCCTTCATTAACGAAAGCGGAGAAAACAAGGTACACATATTGGAATGATAACCAATAACATTATCGGGCAAAATGGTTGCTAAATTGCTACCTATTATGGAGCCCCAGTCACCACCTTGTATTAGAAATTTTTCAAAACCCAAACGCAGCATTAAATTTCGCATCACAATGGCAATTTCAACGGAATTCATGCCAACTTTACTTGCGGGCTGAAATTAAAAATGCGTTTTATTATTAATTAAAAATAGAAGATAGAGACTTTATTTATAACCTGTGACCAACCAAAACCGACCAATGAAGGCGCTACTACCTCAAAAACATATTCCGAGGTTTCAGAGAACTCGCTGAGAAGCGGTATAAAATCATAAAATTCCCGCACTGAACCGGGCCATCCATGTAATAGTAATAGGGGCAACACTTTTTTCTTTTTCAAAGTCTCATCACTGGGCTTAGTGTGAATAAAGTGAATTCTCAGTCTGTGAAAATAAAGGGATTTTTTTTTTAAGAAAACAATTTATTTTATTTTATATGTTTGTATGTTTGTATTTATATAAAAAGTACCCTTGAATTTCAGTGGTAAATTGTGGCAAACTATTGAGGAATTTTTGTCGTTCCGACCATTCGTTTAAATATGTTTCACGCCAATATTCCACGACTTGTTTCAACGCATTGGTGTTGTAGCCATATTCGAACTGAACACCCTCGAGCGGTTCAGTTAGTTTTAAAGTACGATTTAATTGTTTTTGCAAGTCAATTATAATCTTTAAAGAAACCAAAAGTTTATTTCTATGTTTTCTGATATAAAATTAAGATATTTTTGTTGAAATTTATACAGGCTAAATATTGTAATTTAATAATCAGAGATATATTCGACATTGTTAACATATTTCAAGCAACAAAGGCAACATTTAATATCTAAACATCACTTTAGATTTTAACAGATAAAAGTAGTATAACAACTATGACTGACATGGTTTTAATGAGTTCTCGTTTTATCATTAAATTTATTTGTTAACTTCTGATTTTACCATACAAAATGGTTTTGTTAAATCCAACTTAAATCCTTTTTATACCCTTCAGCAAAAATGGTAAGGAAATTTATAGGTTTGTCACTATATGTGTAATTTCCACAATATTTATATGAGGTCCTTATAGTATATATATACTCAATCCTTGTAGATAGGGAAGTTGAATGAAAAACAAAAACAAAATTTTTAAATATTTGAACTTTTGTTTTTGCTTTCCATATAAAAGTCACTTGCTGATGTCATTTACAAAATTAGGGCCTAAATTATGTTAAAAATTTTTAATTTTTTTATATGTAATGTTTATATTTACGTAAAACACTAACTAATATAAAAAATTAAAGTTCGTTTATGTTGTGAAGCAATTTATACCAAATCGTTTTTTCGATGAATATACATTTGCTGCAAACGTTCCATCCCTGTTTTGAAAACATCTGTTTACAATTCTAAAAAAAGGATGTATTAAATTTTACATGTAAATTGATAGTGATAGTGGTAATTAAGCGAATCCAAAATGATAAGATATAAATAATAAGATATAATACTTTTAAATAAAAAAGTTGTTTTTTAATCACCATTTGTATGACAGCGCCATCTAGCGTCAGTTTTAGGTAAAAATAAATATCAATAATGAGTTTCTCGACCCCAAAAAAGTAAGATACTACAACTTTCCAAGATAATAAAAATAAATAAGCATTATTTTATCAAATTATCAATGATCTTTTCTTGTTAGACAGCGTTCCAAAATCACCAACTTGAAATTCGTGTAAAAAAATCTTGCACTGAACTAAAAAAAAAACCCTTCAAGGTTTTGTTATGAAAATAGCAGCTTTCGTTTGAAATTGGTCTCATCCAATTCCCATTTTGGTTTTTGCACTGTGTAACATATGACAATACTGTCACCATATTGCACCGATTATTGTCACAATCATGTTTTGGCTGATATGTACCGGTAAATATTGCCACAATATACGACGATAATGGGAACACTCAAAAACAAATTGTGCAATGGGCTTAAAAGTGCTCCGATTAAGAACGATAAAAATCGTAACAGATTGTATTATTTGCGTCGATAGTGGGATCTTAGCGTTTTGTTTCACTATTAAATAATTTTATTCAACTTATTATTTGTTTACTGGTATGAAAACTAAATAAATAAATAAAACTGATGGTTTGAAGATAGTAAATCAGTTTTTTGTTTACAATTTCAGTATTATCGACCGGTCGGCATCGTGGGGCGAGCCGTCAATTTATTGCCGAACGTTTTAGAGTTTTTAGCATTTTCAATTTTACAAACCAATAATTTTTATCTTTGGCAATATGTATGTATGTAAGTAAAGCAAAGTTAATTTAAAGAAAAGCACATATGTTAAATAAATTTTCCATAAATTTCTTTTCACTACTTTCATTCTCGCCAAAAAACATTTGTAATTTTTATTTACATCATCTTCACTTACCTCTTTATTGATGTCAATCTTGAAAGGTTTTATAGTTTTGTCTTCCTTGTATTTGGATACATCACCCGGTCCCCAGTACTTATCTGTATCAAATTTTGGTAACGGTAGTGGGCGTGTCAATTCATTAAACTTGTGATAGCCGATACCGATTAAAATACTTAAGACAATAAAAAAAATTACAAGAAATTTCATTTTATAAAATTAATAAATGAATACATCTACTCGATAGCACGTTAGTTAAACAACTAAATATTTAATGCATTTGATTTGTTTGAAAGCGGTCAAGTTACTGCCAAAATTAAAATAAATATATGAAAATATTTGTTTGATAACAAACTCAGTGTTAACAGTCTGCTATTAAAGTTGGAATTTGGACTTTTTGAATGACATTGACGCTATTTATGATGCTCTTTTCTAAAATTAACCTTTCGTTTATTACTTATTTAATAGTTGGTACTAATGTTTGTCCTGTTTTGAGAAAAAAAAAAACAAACAATTATTAATTTATTTTTTGTAGTTGTTACCTAACACAACAAGATACACTTCTGATAAATGACAGTGATAGGAATTAAATCAACGTAATAATTATCGCCATGAAATAGAAATAATGCAACAAAAAGCATATGTAAAACAAGTACAAAGTTATAAATTATACAAAGCAAAACATTATGTATCAAAGAAACGAATTATAAATAAGTTTAAATAAAAATATAGCAAAATAAAATACAGCAAGTTGTAGAATACATTTAGCATTACAGAAATATTATATTATTGTAAGATTTTAAACAGCTCATTTTTAAACGCATTAACACAGGCTAGAATTTGGACATAATTTGGTAAGGAATTCCAGAAACTAAGAAACTGTCGTTGTGACAGAAGGCTTTTATAACTGAATTATTTCCTTCTACGGCCTGGCATATTGAATTCTATTAAACAATTACATGTATTAGCTGCTTTTTGGTATAGAAAAGAGGCAGATAAAAAAGTGTAGTATCCGTTTTTGCAGTTGATTCATGTACACTTCGGATTAAAAATAGAAGTTGTGTTATTAATTTTTAGAGGTCGACGAGAAGCTTCTAAGAAATGTAGTTTTGAATATTTTCTGCTAACCGCTAACCGCTAAGGAGTAAGTCATTACCCAAATCATTTTTTATACCCTTTACCAAAAATGGTAAGGGTGTTTATAGTTTTGTCATTACGTGTGTAATTTTCACAATATTTATATGATGTCCATATAGTATATATATTCTGAATCCTTATAGATAGGGAAGTTGAATGGGCCATGTCCGTCTGTCCGTCTGTCTGTACGTGAAATCAATTTTCCGAAGACACCAGAAGAGCTAGAGATTTGGCTCTTGGACTGAAATGTAAGGATTTTTCTTAAGATGATTCGTATTGAAAATCAGCAAAAATAAATTATCGGTTCTGATATTGGACTATATATACAAATAAATGAAGATATACATATATATAAACCTTTCACAAATAAATTTATAAATACATGAAGTGCCCCAGTATTGAATGTGGAATCTTTCGATTATAATTCAACGCACGAACCATCGTGCTACTGAGGCTTGTTAGTGTCATGTGAATATTAACTTAATAATAACTTTATAAATTTTTTCGTACAAATCCCCTTTTTGTTCACGGATGGATGGAAAATTATAAAATATTTGAAACAGTCTGTATTTTTTTTGTACATATGTATATAGCACTCAAGAAAATATGAGAATTTGTTGAAGTATGCAGTTTAAACTTACTTTTTATATTGTTGGAAATGTTATATTTATAGGAGAAAGGAAAGCCTGTATTATATTCAGTGAATTACATATTTATGCATTGGTGAAGGGTACATAAGATTCGGCATAGACGAATATAGAACTCTTACTTGTTTAAATTAAAATACAATAATTTTATTGGTGTGACAAAATGTTCTTAATTTTAGAATATAGACTGTCGAATTAAATAAACATTTCCTTAAAAGTTGGACTCTTTTTGGAGTATCATTACGAGCTATTTTTGATTTTTATCAAAATTTTTTTTTTTTATTTAAATAAAATTTTAATTAAATTTACACATTTTTTTTAACTACATTAAAGGAATTTGCTTTACTTAAATTTATTTAATTAGTATTATTTTGAGTTTAATCTATATAAAATACAATTTAATTATTAAAGTGCTTTACGTTGTTGCCTTGTTGCCTTGTTACGTTTTTGAATTTTTACTCTCATAATAGACTGTCAGGTTATATACTTTTAAATACCATTTTATTAAAAGCATATTTCGAAATCCTACTTTTTTCCAACCAATTTTCAAAATTCTTTAACGATAACTCTTATCGACTTTACAATGTATTAAAAATAGTTTGATAAGCTGCTTAAATCGTTGCCCATTATTAATTTTTTTTTTTTAGTTTTCCATTTAGGCAGCTAATTTTTAAATAAAAATACAATTAATGCCAATTCGATTTATTGATAACCATTAACTTACATATATTCATTTGTTTGTATGTACATATATACATATGTGACTATATATGTATATGTATGTAAAAACATTTTGCAATAAATTTATAATTGTTGGCAAAGTGTCAATTCTGTTTTCAATGCGAATCAATAATTCAATGGCTCTTATTATAATACCTATAGGGTCTGTTTATTTTAAGATAAATTAACATAAAATAAATTGAAAAAAAAAAAAAATTCAACACTGGGGCACCGTTATGTATTTATAAATTTATTTCTGTAAGGATTATGTAATATATATTATATATCTTCATTTATTTGTATATATAATCCAATATCAGAACCGATATTTTATTTTTGCTGATTTTCACTACAAAGCATCTTAAGAAAAATCATTACATTTCAGTCCAAGACCCAAGTCTCTAGCTCTTCTTGTGTCTTCGGAAAATCGATTTCACATACAGACAGACGGATATACGGACAGACGGACATGGCTCATTCAACTTCTCTATATATAATGATTCTGAATATATATATACTATATGGACCTCATATAAATATTGTGGAAATTACACACGAATTGACAAACCTATAAATATCCTTACAATTTTTGGTGAAGTGTATAATAAACAATCTGAAGACTGTAAATCAAAAACGATCGGAATACAAGTGTTAACTAAAATGATACCAATCTGATCGATAACCCGATTTAGTTAAATTTTTAAAGAACACTAACTGCCTAACCCACGATATCGAACGATGTCGATCGCTTACTTAATTGGTTACTAGAAGAAAAGCTAAACAAATAAATAAAATCGGTTATTAGTGGATCGCAAGATAGATTTTTTACGTCTAAAAATCAAGCGATCGACATCGTTCGATATCGTGGGTTAGGCAGTAAAAGTGAGAAAACAGTTGACTCTACCCCGAAATTTTAGGAGAAATAAACGGATTTTGCCCAGCCGACAGTAGTGAAGCGTTTACATACATTTCATTGAAAATGGATGTAAACTTATTGCCGGTAGTAGCTGTAGTAGAGCAGGTTGTAATTGCACGCAAAGAAAAAACATGGTTGATGGAATCATAATCGCAAACTATCATTTCATTTTCAGAAACATAATATGGTCCTCATAAATCTCTATAATAATAATAATATAATACTTTTTTTGATACATTCAATTTTTATGGTACGAAACACAGAATGATTATTTAATTGTCGCATCAAATATTTTAATAATGGAAGAATGTTTGATGCAACCATATTTGCTTCAAAGAATAATTATTTGGTTGTGGCAGATATACTTAGTTGACATGATCATTTTGCAATCATGTCTTTTCTCTGCGTTTGGGAATAAAAATGAAAAAAAAGGAAAGATTTCATGCTTTCAACGTTCGTTACTTCGAAATGCTCCCACATAAATTCTTTTGCATATAATAATTTAGCCTCACTTATGACATGTAACGTACACTGTACATGTAACAAAGTAGGTCCGCGACGATTCAATTAGATGGCTCAATAACATGACTGTAGCATTTCTGATAACTTGAAAGAAATCTATTAACAATTCTATTCATGACTCCTTAAAGCGCATTTCGAAACATGAGGTGAAACATCATGAGTTAATGGTTACTCTCGCTTAATTAATTACTTTTTATAGTGCGAAAAATTTCTGCTTGGTTTCAAATTAAACTGCACATGAAAAAAATTGAAGGATAATCAAAATTTATAACTTTAAAATATTATCGAATATTTATTTAAATATGTCATCCTTCATCAACTTAAAAACCCTCATCCTTTAAAGAACAATCCACAACTTTTGCACTATTCCCTTAATTCGTTACAAATTTTTCCAAGAAACTTTAAACAATTTTATTTCATTTTACATGCAATTATCAAGTGGTTGAAATAACAAAGAAACTTTTTATGAAAACAAACAAATTAAAAAGTAAAAAATTACAAATTGCTACACCCTGTTTGTTTATTGTGGCGGAAAGAAGAAGAAAATATGCAAGTTTGAAAAAATGAGAGCAAATACAAACACTTTTTCAAAAACTAATTTAAACTTTTCAAATGATTCAATATTCATGCAATTAAAAGAATGCAGGTGTATTTAAGGTGTTGCTCCCACGGCACTTTTGCAATCAAACGTATTCGTATTTAAAAGCCTTTTTTTCAACGAAACTCATTACATTAATTATACCTAAGTGCTGCCCCTTACTTTATATTTAGAATTAGTGCATGTGAATAAATGGTGTCAAGAAAAACATATTAGAGAATAAAAGAAGTGCTCTGGCCCAGATTGGTCAATTGCTAAATATGTAATTAAACATATTCGCAAAATAATAATTAAATTCAAGTAATTATTTTTATTAACGAACTTGATCTTGAATTCAAACAAGTCTTCAGTTTTTTTTTCGGACTGGCACTTACTTATGCAATGAATTGTGCCAGAACTATCGATAAGAGAGACCGCAATACTTCTCTAAAATTAATAAAACGCGCATTAGGGGCTGTGCACATTGTAATAAAATATTTTTTATTTATTTTATTTTAGTCTTAGAGCTTTAATATTTGGAGCTCCTAAGACTGTTGATTTATTAATTGATTTATAAACTAAATGACATTGGCTTATATGAGAATAATTCTTAGGGGTACATTAACATAAGAGTAAAAGAATAGAAATATATATTATTGTTGGGTAAGCATATTTAGCTTCCAACTATTTATGTATGGCACGTGTTCAACAGTTTTAAAGTTCAACGAGTACATACTTAAAAGCAACAGATACTTTGTGTAGCTTATATCTACAATCAAACAAATGCAGTTAATAAATGTGATTCATTTAAGTGCATTGTGCTGCTGCACTTGATCAACTGCACAAGTATCAAATTACCGATACACAAAATATCTTGCTTGCAGTTTGTCAATGCTTGCATGTTGCGGTACTATTGAATCGCAATGCATACTACACACTGTTGGCCACATGCTACAACATATTACGTAACACTGTTTTTAGAGATTTTATACCCCTCTTGTAACGCTTTTTATGCAAAAGTCCCAATCCGTAACAGATCTCTAACCCCCCCTGGAGCGATACAAAATATGTGTACAGCCCTTAATGCGCGTTTTATTAATTTTAGAGAAGTATTGCGGGGTCTCTTGTGTTAGACAGCATCAATTTTCTTAAGCTGTGTGACGAGGTATTTTATTAATTGTTTTATTTTGCACAGGGTTCTGATAAATATGCCGAGTTGAATATGTTTTACGTAAGAGCTTACGTCATGACATATTTAACTCAAAAGTTAAATATGTTTAGTCGGAACATTGCCAACATAGCTCGATTGAACTTTTTGGTTTACATCTTTGCTAGTTGATATAAATGTATCTTAACTAAGATAACTTTGTATGGTCTCTACGGGAATTTGGCCTTTTGTGGGCACATTTTTGATTGTAACTCATTTGGACCAATAGGAAATTAAGGCCAAGAATCCATACTTATAGACTATGTAAGTCCGATTTCTCAATTGTATTTGATAATTTCTCTATAAAATTTTAAAACTTAAAATTGTGTAAATTTTGATGATCTCTGAGAGAATTTTGCCATTTGTGGGCACATTTTTGTTTGTCACTCATTTGGACTAAGGTGAAATTACAGCCAAAAATCCATACTTATTGACTATGTAAGTCCGATTTCTCAATTGTATTTGAAAATTTTTCTATAAAATTTTAAAACTTAAAATTGTGTAAATTTTGATGATCTCTGAGAGAATTTTGCCATTTGTGGGCACATTTTTGATTGTCACTCATTTGGACCAATGGGAAATTAAAGCCAAGGGTCCATACTTATAGACTATGTAAGTCCGATTTCTCAATTGTATTTGAGAAGTTTTCTATAAAATTTTAAAACTTAAAATTGTGTAAATTATGATGAGCTCTACCGGAATATTGCCATTTGTGGGCACATTTTTGATTGTCACTCATTTGGACTAAGGTGAAATTACAGCCAAGAATCCATACTTATTGACTATGTAAGTCCGATTTCTCAATTGTATTTGAGAAGTTTTCTATAAAATTTTAAAACTTAAAATTGTGTAAATTATGATGAGCTCTACCGGAATATTGCCATTTGTTGGCACATTTTTGTTTGTCACTCATTTGGACTAAGGTGAAATTACAGCCAAGAATCCATACTTATTGACTATGTAAGTCCGATTTCTCAATTGTATTTGAGAATTTTTCTATAAAATTTTAAAACTTAAAATTGTGTAAATTATGATGAGCTCTACCGGAATATTGCCATTTGTTGGCACATTTTTGTTTGTCACTCATTTGGACTAAGGTGAAATTACAGCCAAGAATCCATACTTATTGACTATGTAAGTCCGATTTCTCAATTGTATTTGATAATTTTTCTATAAAATTTTAAAACTTAAAATTGTGTAAATTTTGATGAGCTCCACCGGAATATTGCCATTTGTTGGCACATTTTTGTTTGTCACTCATTTGGACTAAGGTGAAATTACAGCCAAGAATCCATACTTATTGACTATGTAAGTCCGATTTCTCAATTGTATTTGAGAATTTTTCTATAAAATTTTAAAACTTAAAATTGTGTAAATTTTGATGAGCTCCACCGGAATATTGCCATTTGTTGGCACATTTTTGTTTGCCACTCATTTGGACTAAGGTGACATTACAGCCAAGAATCCATACTTATTGACTATGTAAGTCCGATTTCTCAATTGTATTTGAGAATTTTTCTATAAAATTTTAAAACTTAAAATTGTGTAAATTTTGATGAGCTCCACCGGAATATTGCCATTTCTTGGCACATTTTTGTTTGTCACTCATTTGGACTAAGGTGAAATTACAGCCAAGAATCCATACTTATTGACTATGTAAGTCCGATTTCTCAATTGTATTTGAGAATTTTTCTATAAAATTTTAAAACTTAAAATTGTGTAAATTTTGATGAGCTCCACCGGAATATTGCCATTTGTTGGCACATTTTTGTTTGTCACTCATTTGGACTAAGGTGAAATTACAGCCAAGAATCCATACTTAATGACTATGTAAGTCCGATTTCTCAATTGTATTTGAGAATTTTTCTATAAAATTTTAAAACTTAAAATTGTGTAAATTTTGATGAGCTTCACCGGAATATTGCCATTTGTTGGCACATTTTTGTTTGCCACTCATTTGGACTAAGGTGAAATTACAGCCAAGAATCCATACTTATTGACTATGTAAGTCCGATTTCTCAATTGTATTTGAGAATTTTTCTATAAAATTTTAAAACTTAAAATTGTGTAAATTTTGATGAGCTCCACCGGAATATTGCCATTTGTTGGCACATTTTTGTTTGTCACTCATTTGGACTAAGGTGAAATTACAGCCAAGAATCCATACTTATTGACTATGTAAGTCCGATTTCTCAATTGTATTTGAGAATTTTTCTATAAAATTTTAAAACTTAAAATTGTGTAAATTTTGATGAGCTCCACCGGAATATTGCCATTTGTTGGCACATTTTTGTTTGTCACTCATTTGGACTAAGGTGAAATTACAGCCAAGAATCCATACTTATTGACTATGTAAGTCCGATTTCTCAATTGTATTTGAGAATTTTTCTATAAAATTTTAAAACTTAAAATTGTGTAAATTTTGATGAGC
The DNA here is from genome assembly GCA_947311025.1 of Lypha dubia. Classification (NCBI taxonomy): domain Eukaryota; kingdom Metazoa; phylum Arthropoda; class Insecta; order Diptera; family Tachinidae; genus Lypha; species Lypha dubia. The sequence goes on from OX371264.1 coordinate 59,220,040, forward strand.
TCCACCGGAATATTGCCATTTGTTGGCACATTTTTGTTTGTCACTCATTTGGACTAAGGTGAAATTACAGCCAAGAATCCATACTTATTGACTATGTAAGTCCGATTTCTCAATTGTATTTGAGAATTTTTCTATAAAATTTTAAAACTTAAAATTGTGTAAATTTTGATGAGCTCCACCGGAATATTGCCATTTGTTGGCACATTTTTGTTTGTCACTCATTTGGACTAAGGTGAAATTACAGCCAAGAATCCATACTTATTGACTATGTAAGTCCGATTTCTCAATTGTATTTGAGAATTTTTCTATAAAATTTTAAAACTTAAAATTGTGTAAATTTTGATGAGCTCCACCGGAATATTGCCATTTGTTGGCACATTTTTGTTTGTCACTCATTTGGACTAAGGTGAAATTACAGCCAAGAATCCATACTTATTGACTATGTAAGTCCGATTTCTCAATTGTATTTGAGAATTTTTCTATAAAATTTTAAAACTTAAAATTGTGTAAATTTTGATGAGCTCCACCGGAATATTGCCATTTGTTGGCACATTTTTGTTTGTCACTCATTTGGACTAAGGTGAAATTACAGCCAAGAATCCATACTTATTGGATATGTAAGTCCGATTTCTCAATTGTATTTGAGAATTTTTCTATAAAATTTTAAAACTTAAAATTGTGTAAATTTTGATGAGCTCCACCGGAATATTGCCATTTGTTGGCACATTTTTGTTTGTCACTCATTTGGACTAAGGTGAAATTACAGCCAAGAATCCATACTTGTTGGATATGTAAGTCCGATTTCTCAATTGTATTTGATAATTTTTCTATAAAATTTTAAAACTTAAAATTGTGTAAATTTTGATGAGCTCCACCGGAATATTGCCATTTGTTGGCACATTTTTGTTTGTCACTCATTTGGACTAAGGTCAAATTACAGCCAAGAATCCATACTTATTGACTATTTAAGTCCGATTTCTCAATTGTATTTGAGAATTTTTCTATAAAATTTTAAAACTTAAAATTGTGTAAATTTTGATGAGCTCCACCGGAATATTGCCATTTGTTGGCACATTTTTGTTTGTCACTCATTTGGACTAAGGTCAAATTACAGCCAAGAATCCATACTTATTGACTATTTAAGTCCGATTTCTCAATTGTATTTGAGAATTTTTCTATAAAATTTTAAAACTTAAAATTGTGTAAATTTTGATGAGCTCCACCGGAATATTGCCATTTGTTGGCACATTTTTGTTTGTCACTCATTTGGACTAAGGTCAAATTACAGCCAAGAATCCATACTTATTGACTATTTAAGTCCGATTTCTCAATTGTATTTGAGAATTTTTCTATAAAATTTTAAAACTTAAAATTGTGTAAATTTTGATGAGCTCCACCGGAATATTGCCATTTGTTGGCACATTTTTGTTTGTCACTCATTTGGACTAAGGTGAAATTACAGCCAAGAATCCATACTTGTTGGATATGTAAGTCCGATTTCTCAATTGTATTTGATAATTTTTCTATAAAATTTTAAAACTTAAAATTGTGTAAATTATGATGAGCTCCACCGGAATATTGCCATTTGTTGGCACATTTTTGTTTGTCACTCATTTGGACTAAGGTGAAATTACAGCCAAGAATCCATACTTGTTGGATATGTAAGTCCGATTTCTCAATTGTATTTGATAATTTTTCTATAAAATTTTAAAACTTAAAATTGTGTAAATTATGATGAGCTCCACCGGAATATTGCCATTTGTTGGCACATTTTTGTTTGTCACTCATTTGGACTAAGGTGAAATTACAGCCAAGAATCCATACTTGTTGGATATGTAAGTCCGATTTCTCAATTGTATTTGATAATTTTTCTATAAAATTTTAAAACTTAAAATTGTGTAAATTTTGATGAGCTCCACCGGAATATTGCCATTTGTTGGCACATTTTTGTTTGTCACTCATTTGGACTAAGGTGAAATTACAGCCAAGAATCCATACTTGTTGGATATGTAAGTCCGATTTCTCAATTGTATTTGATAATTTTTCTATAAAATTTTAAAACTTAAAATTGTGTAAATTTTGATGAGCTCCACCGGAATATTGCCATTTGTTGGCACATTTTTGTTTGTCACTCATTTGGACTAAGGTCAAATTACAGCCAAGAATCCATACTTGTTGGATATGTAAGTCCGATTTCTCAATTGTATTTGATAATTTTTCTATAAAATTTTAAAACTTAAAATTGTGTAAATTTTGATGAGCTCCACCGGAATATTGCCATTTGTTGGCACATTTTTGTTTGTCACTCATTTGGACTAAGGTCAAATTACAGCCAAGAATCCATACTTATTGACTATTTAAGTCCGATTTCTCAATTGTATTTGAGAATTTTTCTATAAAATTTTAAAACTTAAAATTGTGTAAATTTTGATGAGCTCCACCGGAATATTGCCATTTGTTGGCACATTTTTGTTTGTCACTCATTTGGACTAAGGTGAAATTACAGCCAAGAATCCATACTTATTGACTATGTAAGTCCGATTTCTCAATTGTATTTGATAATTTTTCTATAAAATTTTAAAACTTAAAATTGTGTAAATTTTGATGAGCTCCACCGGAATATTGCCATTTGTTGGCACATTTTTGTTTGTCACTCATTTGGACTAAGGTGAAATTACAGCCAAGAATCCATACTTATTGACTATGTAAGTCCGATTTCTCAATTGTATTTGAGAATTTTTCTATAAAATTTTAAAACTTAAAATTGTGTAAATTTTGATGAGCTCCACCGGAATATTGCCATTTGTTGGCACATTTTTGTTTGTCACTCATTTGGACTAAGGTGAAATTACAGCCAAGAATCCATACTTATTGACTATGTAAGTCCGATTTCTCAATTGTATTTGAGAATTTTTCTATAAAATTTTAAAACTTAAAATTGTGTAAATTTTGATGAGCTCCACCGGAATATTGCCATTTGTTGGCACATTTTTGTTTGCCACTCATTTGGACTAAGGTGACATTACAGCCAAGAATCCATACTTATTGACTATGTAAGTCCGATTTCTCAATTGTATTTGAGAATTTTTCTATAAAATTTTAAAACTTAAAATTGTGTAAATTTTGATGAGCTCCACCGGAATATTGCCATTTCTTGGCACATTTTTGTTTGTCACTCATTTGGACTAAGGTGAAATTACAGCCAAGAATCCATACTTATTGACTATGTAAGTCGATTTCTCAATTGTATTTGAGAATTTTTCTATAAAATTTTAAAACTTAAAATTGTGTAAATTTTGATGAGCTTCACCGGAATATTGCCATTTGTTGGCACATTTTTGTTTGCCACTCATTTGGACTAAGGTGAAATTACAGCCAAGAATCCATACTTATTGACTATGTAAGTCTGATTTCTCAATTGTATTTGAGAATTTTTCTATAAAATTTTAAAACTTAAAATTGTGTAAATTTTGATGAGCTCCACCGGAATATTGCCATTTGTTGGCACATTTTTGTTTGTCACTCATTTGGACTAAGGTGAAATTACAGCCAAGAATCCATACTTATTGACTATGTAAGTCCGATTTCTCAATTGTATTTGAGAATTTTTCTATAAAATTTTAAAACTTAAAATTGTGTAAATTTTGATGAGCTTCACCGAATATTGCCATTTGTTGGCACATTTTTGTTTGCCACTCATTTGGACTAAGGTGAAATTACAGCCAAGAATCCATACTTATTGACTATGTAAGTCCGATTTCTCAATTGTATTTGAGAATTTTTCTATAAAATTTTAAAACTTAAAATTGTGTAAATTTTGATGAGCTCCACCGGAATATTGCCATTTGTTGGCACATTTTTGTTTGTCACTCATTTGGACTAAGGTGAAATTACAGCCAAGAATCCATACTTATTGACTATGTAAGTCCGATTTCTCAATTGTATTTGAGAATTTTTCTATAAAATTTTAAAACTTAAAATTGTGTAAATTTGATGAGCTTCACCGGAATATTGCCATTTGTTGGCACATTTTTGTTTGCCACTCATTTGGACTAAGGTGAAATTACAGCCAAGAATCCATACTTATTGACTATGTAAGTCCGATTTCTCAATTGTATTTGAGAATTTTTCTATAAAATTTTAAAACTTAAAATTGTGTAAATTTTGATGAGCTCCACCGGAATATTGCCATTTGTTGGCACATTTTTGTTTGTCACTCATTTGGACTAAGGTGAAATTACAGCCAAGAATCCATACTTATTGACTATGTAAGTCCGATTTCTCAATTGTATTTGAGAATTTTTCTATAAAATTTTAAAACTTAAAATTGTGTAAATTTTGATGAGCTCCACCGGAATATTGCCATTTGTTGGCACATTTTTGTTTGCCACTCATTTGGACTAAGGTGAAATTACAGCCAAGAATCCATACTTATTGACTATGTAAGTCCGATTTCTCAATTGTATTTGATAATTTTTTCTATAAAATTTTAAAACTTAAAATTGTGTAAATTTTGATGAGCTCCACCGGAATATTGCCATTTGTTGGCACATTTTTGTTTGTCACTCATTTGGACTAAGGTGAAATTACAGCCAAGAATCCATACTTATTGACTATGTAAGTCCGATTTCTCAATTGTATTTGAGAATTTTTCTATAAAATTTTAAAACTTAAAATTGTGTAAATTTTGATGAGCTCCACCGGAATATTGCCATTTGTTGGCACATTTTTGTTTGTCACTCATTTGGACTAAGGTGAAATTACAGCCAAGAATCCATACTTATTGACTATGTAAGTCCGATTTCTCAATTGTATTTGAGAATTTTTCTATAAAATTTTAAAACTTAAAATTGTGTAAATTTTGATGAGCTCCACCGGAATATTGCCATTTGTTGGCACATTTTTGTTTGTCACTCATTTGGACTAAGGTGAAATTACAGCCAAGAATCCATACTTATTGACTATGTAAGTCCGATTTCTCAATTGTATTTGAGAATTTTTCTACAAAATTTTAAAACTTAAAATTGTGTAAATTTTGATGAGCTCCACCGGAATATTGCCATTTGTTGGCACATTTTGTTTGTCACTCATTTGGACTAAGGTGAAATTACAGCCAAGAATCCATACTTATTGGATATGTAAGTCCGATTTCTCAATTGTATTTGAGAATTTTTCTATAAAATTTTAAAACTTAAAATTGTGTAAATTTTGATGAGCTCCACCGGAATATTGCCATTTGTTGGCACATTTTTGTTTGTCACTCATTTGGACTAAGGTGAAATTACAGCCAAGAATCCATACTTGTTGGATATGTAAGTCCGATTTCTCAATTGTATTTGATAATTTTTCTATAAAATTTTAAAACTTAAAATTGTGTAAATTTTGATGAGCTCCACCGGAATATTGCCATTTGTTGGCACATTTTTGTTTGTCACTCATTTGGACTAAGGTGAAATTACAGCCAAGAATCCATACTTGTTGGATATGTAAGTCCGATTTCTCAATTGTATTTGATAATTTTTCTATAAAATTTTAAAACTTAAAATTGTGTAAATTTTGATGAGCTCCACCGGAATATTGCCATTTGTTGGCACATTTTTGTTTGTCACTCATTTGGACTAAGGTGAAATTACAGCCAAGAATCCATACTTGTTGGATATGTAAGTCCGATTTCTCAATTGTATTTGAGAATTTTTCTATAAAATTTTAAAACTTAAAATTGTGTAAATTTTGATGAGCTCCACCGAAATATTGCCATTTGTTGGCACATTTTTGTTTGTCACTCATTTGGACTAAGGTCAAATTACAGCCAAGAATCCATACTTATTGACTATTTAAGTCCGATTTCTCAATTGTATTTGAGAATTTTTCTATAAAATTTTTTAAACTTAAAATTGTGTAAATTTTGATGAGCTCCACCGGAATATTGCCATTTGTTGGCACATTTTTGTTTGTCACTCATTTGGACTAAGGTGAAATTACAGCCAAGAATCCATACTTGTTGGATATGTAAGTCCGATTTCTCAATTGTATTTGATAATTTTTCTATAAAATTTTAAAACTTAAAATTGTGTAAATTATGATGAGCTCCACCGGAATATTGCCATTTGTTGGCACATTTTTGTTTGTCACTCATTTGGACTAAGGTGAAATTACAGCCAAGAATCCATACTTGTTGGATATGTAAGTCCGATTTCTCAATTGTATTTGATAATTTTTCTATAAAATTTTAAAACTTAAAATTGTGTAAATTATGATGAGCTCCACCGGAATATTGCCATTTGTTGGCACATTTTTGTTTGTCACTCATTTGGACTAAGGTGAAATTACAGCCAAGAATCCATACTTGTTGGATATGTAAGTCCGATTTCTCAATTGTATTTGATAATTTTTCTATAAAATTTTAAAACTTAAAATTGTGTAAATTTTGATGAGCTCCACCGGAATATTGCCATTTGTTGGCACATTTTTGTTTGTCACTCATTTGGACTAAGGTGAAATTACAGCCAAGAATCCATACTTGTTGGATATGTAAGTCCGATTTCTCAATTGTATTTGATAATTTTTCTATAAAATTTTAAAACTTAAAATTGTGTAAATTTTGATGAGCTCCACCGGAATATTGCCATTTGTTGGCACATTTTTGTTTGTCACTCATTTGGACTAAGGTCAAATTACAGCCAAGAATCCATACTTATTGACTATTTAAGTCCGATTTCTCAATTGTATTTGAGAATTTTTCTATAAAATTTTAAAACTTAAAATTGTGTAAATTTTGATGAGCTCCACCGGAATATTGCCATTTGTTGGCACATTTTTGTTTGTCACTCATTTGGACTAAGGTGAAATTACAGCCAAGAATCCATACTTATTGGATATGTAAGTCCGATTTCTCAATTGTATTTGAGAATTTTTCTATAAAATTTTAAAACTTAAAATTGTGTAAATTTTGATGAGCTCCACCGGAATATTGCCATTTGTTGGCACATTTTTGTTTGTCACTCATTTGGACTAAGGTGAAATTACAGCCAAGAATCCATACTTATTGACTATGTAAGTCCGATTTCTCAATTGTATTTGAGAATTTTTCTATAAAATTTTAAAACTTAAAATTGTGTAAATTTTGATGAGCTCCACCGGAATATTGCCATTTGTTGGCACATTTTTGTTTGTCACTCATTTGGACTAAGGTCAAATTACAGCCAAGAATCCATACTTATTGACTATTTAAGTCCGATTTCTCAATTGTATTTGAGAATTTTTCTATAAAATTTTAAAACTTAAAATTGTGTAAATTTTGATGAGCTCCACCGGAATATTGCCATTTGTTGGCACATTTTTGTTTGTCACTCATTTGGACTAAGGTGAAATTACAGCCAAGAATCCATACTTATTGGATATGTAAGTCCGATTTCTCAATTGTATTTGAGAATTTTTCTATAAAATTTTAAAACTTAAAATTGTGTAAATTATGATGAGCTCCACCGGAATATTGCCATTTGTTGGCACATTTTTGTTTGTCACTCATTTGGACTAAGGTGAAATTACAGCCAAGAATCCATACTTGTTGGATATGTAAGTCCGATTTCTCAATTGTATTTGATAATTTTTCTATAAAATTTTAAAACTTAAAATTGTGTAAATTATGATGAGCTCCACCGGAATATTGCCATTTGTTGGCACATTTTTGTTTGTCACTCATTTGGACTAAGGTGAAATTACAGCCAAGAATCCATACTTGTTGGATATGTAAGTCCGATTTCTCAATTGTATTTGATAATTTTTCTATAAAATTTTAAAACTTAAAATTGTGTAAATTTTGATGAGCTCCACCGGAATATTGCCATTTGTTGGCACATTTTTGTTTGTCACTCATTTGGACTAAGGTGAAATTACAGCCAAGAATCCATACTTGTTGGATATGTAAGTCCGATTTCTCAATTGTATTTGATAATTTTTCTATAAAATTTTAAAACTTAAAATTGTGTAAATTTTGATGAGCTCCACCGGAATATTGCCATTTGTTGGCACATTTTTGTTTGTCACTCATTTGGACTAAGGTCAAATTACAGCCAAGAATCCATACTTATTGACTATTTAAGTCCGATTTCTCAATTGTATTTGAGAATTTTTCTATAAAATTTTAAAACTTAAAATTGTGTAAATTTTGATGAGCTCCACCGGAATATTGCCATTTGTTGGCACATTTTTGTTTGTCACTCATTTGGACTAAGGTGAAATTACAGCCAAGAATCCATACTTATTGGATATGTAAGTCCGATTTCTCAATTGTATTTGAGAATTTTTCTATAAAATTTTAAAACTTAAAATTGTGTAAATTTTGATGAGCTCCACCGGAATATTGCCATTTGTTGGCACATTTTTGTTTGTCACTCATTTGGACTAAGGTCAAATTACAGCCAAGAATCCATACTTATTGACTATTTAAGTCCGATTTCTCAATTGTATTTGAGAATTTTTCTATAAAATTTTAAAACTTAAAATTGTGTAAATTTTGATGAGCTCCACCGGAATATTGCCATTTGTTGGCACATTTTTGTTTGTCACTAATTTGGACTAAGGTGAAATTACAGCCAAGAATCCATACTTGTTGGATATGTAAGTCCGATTTCTCAATTGTATTTGATAATTTTTCTATAAAATTTTAAAACTTAAAATTGTGTAAATTATGATGAGCTCCACCGGAATATTGCCATTTGTTGGCACATTTTTGTTTGTCACTCATTTGGACTAAGGTGAAATTACAGCCAAGAATCCATACTTGTTGGATATGTAAGTCCGATTTCTCAATTGTATTTGATAATTTTTCTATAAAATTTTAAAACTTAAAATTGTGTAAATTATGATGAGCTCCACCGGAATATTGCCATTTGTTGGCACATTTTTGTTTGTCACTCATTTGGACTAAGGTGAAATTACAGCCAAGAATCCATACTTGTTGGATATGTAAGTCCGATTTCTCAATTGTATTTGATAATTTTTCTATAAAATTTTAAAACTTAAAATTGTGTAAATTTTGATGAGCTCCACCGGAATATTGCCATTTGTTGGCACATTTTTGTTTGTCACTCATTTGGACTAAGGTGAAATTACAGCCAAGAATCCATACTTGTTGGATATGTAAGTCCGATTTCTCAATTGTATTTGATAATTTTTCTATAAAATTTTAAAACTTAAAATTGTGTAAATTTTGATGAGCTCCACCGGAATATTGCCATTTGTTGGCACATTTTTGTTTGTCACTCATTTGGACTAAGGTGAAATTACAGCCAAGAATCCATACTTGTTGGATATGTAAGTCCGATTTCTCAATTGTATTTGATAATTTTTCTATAAAATTTTAAAACTTAAAATTGTGTAAATTTTGATGAGCTCCACCGGAATATTGCCATTTGTTGGCACATTTTTGTTTGTCACTCATTTGGACTAAGGTGTAATTACAGCCAAGAATCCATACTTGTTGGATATGTAAGTCCGATTTCTCAATTGTATTTGATAATTTTTCTATAAAATTTTAAAACTTAAAATTGTGTAAATTATGATGAGCTCCACCGGAATATTGCCATTTGTTGGCACATTTTTGTTTGTCACTCATTTGTACTAAGGTGAAATTACAGCCAAGAATCCATACTTGTTGGATATGTAAGTCCGATTTCTCAATTGTATTTGATAATTTTTCTATAAAATTTTAAAACTTAAAATTGTGTAAATTTTGATGAGCTCCACCGGAATATTGCCATTTGTTGGCACATTTTTGTTTGTCACTCATTTGGACTAAGGTGAAATTACAGCCAAGAATCCATACTTGTTGGATATGTAAGTCCGATTTCTCAATTGTATTTGATAATTTTTCTATAAAATTTTAAAACTTAAAATTGTGTAAATTATGATGAGCTCCACCGGAATATTGCCATTTGTTGGCACATTTTTGTTGTCACTCATTTGGACTAAGGTGAAATTACAGCCAAGAATCCATACTTGTTGGATATGTAAGTCGATTTCTCAATTGTATTTGATAATTTTTCTATAAAATTTTAAAACTTAAAATTGTGTAAATTTTGATGAGCTCCACCGGAATATTGCCATTTGTTGGCACATTTTTGTTTGTCACTCATTTGGACTAAGGTGAAATTACAGCCAAGAATCCATACTTATTGACTATGTAAGTCCGATTTCTCAATTGTATTTGATAATTTTTCTATAAAATTTTAAAACTTAAAATTGTGTAAATTTTGATGAGCTCCACCGGAATATTGCCATTTGTTGGCACATTTTTGTTTGTCACTCATTTGGACTAAGGTGAAATTACAGCCAAGAATCCATACTTATTGACTATGTAAGTCCGATTTCTCAATTGTATTTGATAATTTTTCTATAAAATTTTAAAACTTAAAATTGTGTAAATTTTGATGAGCTCCACCGGAATATTGCCATTTGTTGGCACATTTTTGTTTGTCACTCATTTGGACTAAGGTGAAATTACAGCCAAGAATCCATACTTATTGACTATGTATGTCCGATTTCTCAATTGTATTTGAGAATTTTTCTATAAAATTTTAAAACTTAAAATTGTGTAAATTTTGATGAGCTCCACCGGAATATTGCCATTTGTTGGCACATTTTTGTTTGTCACTCATTTGGACTAAGGTGAAATTACAGCCAAGAATCCATACTTATTGACTATGTAAGTCCGATTTCTCAATTGTATTTGAGAATTTTTCTATAAAATTTTAAAACTTAAAATTGTGTAAATTTTGATGATCTCTAAGAGAATTTTGCCATTTGTGGGCACATTTTTGTTTGTCACTCATTTGGACTAAGGTGAAATTACAGCCAAGAATCCATACTTATTGACTATGTAAGTCCGATTTCTCAATTGTATTTGAGAATTTTTCTATAAAATTTTAAAACTTAAAATTGTGTAAATTTTGATGAGCTCCACCGGAATATTGCCATTTGTTGGCACATTTTTGTTTGTCACTCATTTGGACTAAGGTGAAATTACAGCCAAGAATCCATACTTATTGACTATGTAAGTCCGATTTCTCAATTGTATTTGAGAATTTTTCTACAAAATTTTAAAACTTAAAATTGTGTAAATTTTGATGAGCTCCACCGGAATATTGCCATTTGTTGGCACATTTTTGTTTGTCACTCATTTGGACTAAGGTGAAATTACAGCCAAGAATCCATACTTATTGACTATGTAAGTCCGATTTCTCAATTGTATTTGAGAATTTTTCTATAAAATTTTAAAACTTAAAATTGTGTAAATTTTGATGAGCTCCACCGGAATATTGCCATTTGTTGGCACATTTTTGTTTGTCACTCATTTGGACTAAGGTGAAATTACAGCCAAGAATCCATACTTATTGACTATGTAAGTCCGATTTCTCAATTGTATTTGATAATTTTTTTATAAAATTTTAAAACTTAAAATTGTGTAAATTTTGATGAGCTCCACCGGAATATTGCCATTTGTTGGCACATTTTTGTTTGTCACTCATTTGGACTAAGGTGAAATTACAGCCAAGAATCCATACTTATTGACTATGTAAGTCCGATTTCTCAATTGTATTTGATAATTTTTCTATAAAATTTTAAAACTTAAAATTGTGTAAATTTTGATGAGCTCCACCGGAATATTGCCATTTGTTGGCACATTTTTGTTTGTCACTCATTTGGACTAAGGTGAAATTACAGCCAAGAATCCATACTTATTGACTATGTAAGTCCGATTTCTCAATTGTATTTCAGAATTTTTCTATAAAATTTTAAAACTTAAAATTGTGTAAATTTTGATGAGCTCCACCGGAATATTGCCATTTGTTGGCACATTTTTGTTTGTCACTCATTTGGACTAAGGTGAAATTACAGCCAAGAATCCATACTTATTGACTATGTAAGTCCGATTTCTCAATTGTATTTGAGAATTTTTCTATAAAATTTTAAAACTTAAAATTGTGTAAATTTTGATGAGCTCCACCGGAATATTGCCATTTGTTGGCACATTTTTGTTTGTCACTCATTTGGACTAAGGTGAAATAACAGCCAAGAATCCATACTTATTGACTATGTAAGTCCGATTTCTCAATTGTATTTGATAATTTTTCTATAAAATTTTAAAACTTAAAATTGTGTAAATTTTGATGAGCTCCACCGGAATATTGCCATTTGTTGGCACATTTTTGTTTGTCACTCATTTGGACTAAGGTGAAATTACAGCCAAGAATCCATACTTATTGACTATGTAAGTCCGATTTCTCAATTGTATTTGAGAATTTTTCTATAAAATTTTAAAACTTAAAATTGTGTAAATTTTGATGAGCTCCACCGGAATATTGCCATTTGTTGGCACATTTTTGTTTGTCACTCATTTGGACTAAGGTGAAATTACAGCCAAGAATCCATACTTATTGACTATGTAAGTCCGATTTCTCAATTGTATTTGAGAATTTTTCTATAAAATTTTAAAACTTAAAATTGTGTAAATTTTGATGATCTCTAAGAGAATTTTGCCATTTGTGGGCACATTTTTGTTTGTCACTCATTTGGACTAAGGTGAAATTACAGCCAAGAATCCATACTTATTGACTATGTAAGTCCGATTTCTCAATTGTATTTGAGAATTTTTCTATAAAATTTTAAAACTTAAAATTGTGTAAATTTTGATGAGCTCCACCGGAATATTGCCATTTGTTGGCACATTTTTGTTTGTCACTCATTTGGACTAAGGTGAAATTACAGCCAAGAATCCATACTTATTGACTATGTAAGTCCGATTTCTCAATTGTATTTGATAATTTTTCTATAAAATTTTAAAACTTAAAATTGTGTAAATTTTGATGAGCTCCACCGGAATATTGCCATTTGTTGGCACATTTTTGTTTGTCACTCATTTGGACTAAGGTGAAATTACAGCCAAGAATCCATACTTATTGACTATGTAAGTCCGATTTCTCAATTGTATTTGATAATTTTTCTATAAAATTTTAAAACTTAAAATTGTGTAAATTTTGATGAGCTCCACCGGAATATTGCCATTTGTGGGCACATTTTTGTTTGTCACTCATTTGGACTAAGGTGAAATTACAGCCAAGAATCCATACTTATGGACTATGTAAGTCCGATTTCTCAATTGTATTTGAGAATTTTTCTATAAAATTTTAAAACTTAAAATTGTGTAAATTTTGATGAGCTCCACCGGAATATTGCCATTTGTTGGCACATTTTTGTTTGTCACTCATTTGGACTAAGGTGAAATTACAGCCAAGAATCCATACTTATTGACTATGTAAGTCCGATTTCTCAATTGTATTTGATAATTTTTCTATAAAATTTTAAAACTTAAAATTGTGTAAATTTTGATGAGCTCCACCGGATAATTGCCATTTGTGGGCACATTTTTGTTTGTCACTCATTTGGACTAAGGTGAAATTACTGCCAAGAATCCATACTTATTGACTATGTAAGTCCGATTTCTCAATTGTATTTGAGAATTTTTCTATAAAATTTTAAAACTTAAAATTGTGTAAATTTTGATGAGCTCCACCGGAATATTGCCATTTGTTGGCACATTTTTGTTTGTCACTCATTTGGACTAAGGTGAAATTACAGCCAAGAATCCATACTTATTGACTATGTAAGTCCGATTTCTCAATTATATTTGATAATTTTTCTATAAAATTTTAAAACTTAAAATTGTGTAAATTTTGATGAGCTCCACCGGAATATTGCCATTTGTTGGCACATTTTTGTTTGTCACTCATTTGGACTAAGGTGAAATTACAGCCAAGAATCCATACTTATTGACTATGTAAGTCCGATTTCTCAATTGTATTTGATAATTTTTCTATAAAATTTTAAAACTTAAAATTGTGTAAATTTTGATGAGCTCCACCGGAATATTGCCATTTGTGGGCACATTTTTGTTTGTCACTCATTTGGACTAAGGTGAAATTACAGCCAAGAATCCATACTTATTGACTATGTAAGTCCGATTTCTCAATTGTATTTGATAATTTTTCTATAAATTTTAAAACTTAAAATTGTGTAAATTTTGATGATCTCTGAGAGAATTTTGCCATTTGTGGGCACATTTTTGTTTGTCACTCATTTGGACTAAGGTGAAATTACAGCCAAGAATCCATACTTATTGACTATGTAAGTCCGATTTCTCAATTATATTTGATAATTTTTCTATAAAATTTTAAAACTTAAAATTGTGTAAATTTTGATGAGCTCCACCGGAATATTGCCATTTGTTGGCACATTTTTGTTTGTCACTCATTTGGACTAAGGTGAAATTACAGCCAAGAATCCATACTTATTGACTATGTAAGTCCGATTTCTCAATTGTATTTGAGAATTTTTCTATAAAATTTTAAAACTTAAAATTGTGTAAATTTTGATGAGCTCCACCGGAATATTGCCATTTGTTGGCACATTTTTGTTTGTCACTCATTTCGACTAAGGTGAAATTACAGCCAAGAATCCATACTTATTGACTATGTAAGTCCGATTTCTCAATTGTATTTGAGAATTTTTTCTATAAAATTTTAAAACTTAAAATTGTGTAAATTTTGATGAGCTCCACCGGAATATTGCCATTTGTTGGCACATTTTTGTTTGTCACTCATTTGGACTAAGGTGAAATTACAGCCAAGAATCCATACTTATTGACTATGTAAGTCCGATTTCTCAATTATATTTGATAATTTTTCTATAAAATTTTAAAACTTAAAATTGTGTAAATTTTGATGAGCTCCACCGGAATATTGCCATTTGTTGGCACATTTTTGTTTGTCACTCATTTTGGACTAAGGTGAAATTACAGCCCAAGAATCCATACTTATTGACTATGTAAGTCCGATTTCTCAATTGTATTTGAGAATTTTTCTATAAAATTTTAAAACTTAAAATTGTGTAAATTTTGATGAGCTCCACCGGAATATTGCCATTTGTTGGCACATTTTTGTTTGTCACTCATTTGGACTAAGGTGAAATTACAGCCAAGAATCCATACTTATTGACTATGTAAGTCCGATTTCTCAATTGTATTTGATAATTTTTCTATAAAATTTTAAAACTTAAAATTGTGTAAATTTTGATGAGCTCCACCGGAATATTGCCATTTGTTGGCACATTTTTGTTTGTCACTCATTTGGACTAAGGTGAAATTACAGCCAAGAATCCATACTTATTGACTATGTAAGTCCGATTTCTCAATTGTATTTGAGAATTTTTCTATAAAATTTTAAAACTTAAAATTGTGTAAATTTTGATGAGCTCCACCGGAATATTGCCATTTGTTGGCACATTTTTGTTTGTCACTCATTTGGACTAAGGTGAAATTACAGCCAAGAATCCATACTTATTGACTATGTAAGTCCGATTTCTCAATTATATTTGATAATTTTTCTATAAAATTTTAAAACTTAAAATTGTGTAAATTTTGATGAGCTCCACCGGAATATTGCCATTTGTTGGCACATTTTTGTTTGTCACTCATTTGGACTAAGGTGAAATTACAGCCAAGAATCCATACTTATTGACTATGTAAGTCCGATTTCTCAATTGTATTTGAGAATTTTTCTATAAAATTTTAAAACTTAAAATTGTGTAAATTTTGATGAGCTCCACCGGAATATTGCCATTTGTTGGCACATTTTTGTTTGTCACTCATTTGGACTAAGGTGAAATTACAGCCAAGAATCCATACTTATTGACTATGTAAGTCCAATTTCTCAATTGTATTTGATAATTTTTCTATAAAATTTTAAAACTTAAAATTGTGTAAATTTTGATGAGCTCCGCCGGAATATTGCCATTTGTTGGCACATTTTTGTTTGTCACTCATTTGGACTAAGGTGAAATTACAGCCAAGAATCCATACTTATTGACTATGTAAGTCCGATTTCTCAATTGTATTTGAGAATTTTTCTATAAAATTTTAAAACTTAAAATTGTGTAAATTTTGATGATCTCTGAGAGAATTTTGCCATTTGTGGGCACATTTTTGTTTGTCACTCATTTGGACTAAGGTGAAATTACAGCCAAGAATCCATACTTATTGACTATGTAAGTCCAATTTCTCAATTGTATTTGATAATTTTTCTATAAAATTTTAAAACTTAAAATTGTGTAAATTTTGATGAGCTCCGCCGGAATATTGCCATTTGTTGGCACATTTTTGTTTGTCACTCATTTGGACTAAGGTGAAATTACAGCCAAGAATCCATACTTATTGACTATGTAAGTCCGATTTCTCAATTGTATTTGAGAATTTTTCTATAAAATTTTAAAACTTAAAATTGTGTAAATTTTGATGAGCTCCACCGGAATATTGCCATTTGTTGGCACATTTTTGTTTGTCACTCATTTGGACTAAGGTGAAATTACAGCCAAGAATCCATACTTATTGACTATGTAAGTCCGATTTCTCAATTATATTTGATAATTTTTCTATAAAATTTTAAAACTTAAAATTGTGTAAATTTTGATGAGCTCCACCGGAATATTGCCATTTGTTGGCACATTTTTGTTTGTCACTCATTTGGACTAAGGTGAAATTACAGCCAAGAATCCATACTTATTGACTATGTAAGTCCGATTTCTCAATTGTATTTGAGAATTTTTCTATAAAATTTTAAAACTTAAAATTGTGTAAATTTTGATGAGCTCCACCGGAATATTGCCATTTGTTGGCACATTTTTGTTTGTCACTCATTTGGACTAAGGTGAAATTACAGCCAAGAATCCATACTTATTGACTATGTAAGTCCAATTTCTCAATTGTATTTGATAATTTTTCTATAAAATTTTAAAACTTAAAATTGTGTAAATTTTGATGAGCTCCGCCGGAATATTGCCATTTGTTGGCACATTTTTGTTTGTCACTCATTTGGACTAAGGTGAAATTACAGCCAAGAATCCATACTTATTGACTATGTAAGTCCGATTTCTCAATTGTATTTGAGAATTTTTCTATAAAATTTTAAAACTTAAAATTGTGTAAATTTTGATGAGCTCCACCGGAATATTGCCATTTGTTGGCACATTTTTGTTTGTCACTCATTTGGACTAAGGTGAAATTACAGCCAAGAATCCATACTTATTGACTATGTAAGTCCAATTTCTCAATTGTATTTGATAATTTTTCTATAAAATTTTAAAACTTAAAATTGTGTAAATTTTGATGAGCTCCGCCGGAATATTGCCATTTGTTGGCACATTTTTGTTTGTCACTCATTTGGACTAAGGTGAAATTACAGCCAAGAATCCATACTTATTGACTATGTAAGTCCGATTTCTCAATTGTATTTGAGAATTTTTCTATAAAATTTTAAAACTTAAAATTGTGTAAATTTTGATGAGCTCCGCCGGAATATTGCCATTTGTTGGCACATTTTTGTTTGTCACTCATTTGGACTAAGGTGAAATTACAGCCAAGAATCCATACTTATTGACTATGTAAGTCCGATTTCTCAATTGTATTTGAGAATTTTTCTATAAAATTTTAAAACTTAAAATTGTGTAAATTTTGATGAGCTCCGCCGGAATATTGCCATTTGTTGGCACATTTTTGTTTGTCACTCATTTGGACTAAGGTGAAATTACAGCCAAGAATCCATACTTATTGACTATGTAAGTCCGATTTCTCAATTATATTTGATAATTTTTCTATAAAATTTTAAAACTTAAAATTGTGTAAATTTTGATGAGCTCCACCGGAATATTGCCATTTGTTGGCACATTTTTGTTTGTCACTCATTTGGACTAAGGTGAAATTACAGCCAAGAATCCATACTTATTGACTATGTAAGTCCGATTTCTCAATTGTATTTGAGAATTTTTCTATAAAATTTTAAAACTTAAAATTGTGTAAATTTTGATGAGCTCCACCGGAATATTGCCATTTGTTGGCACATTTTTGTTTGTCACTCATTTGGACTAAGGTGAAATTACAGCCAAGAATCCATACTTATTGACTATGTAAGTCCAATTTCTCAATTGTATTTGATAATTTTTCTATAAAATTTTAAAACTTAAAATTGTGTAAATTTTGATGAGCTCCGCCGGAATATTGCCATTTGTTGGCACATTTTTGTTTGTCACTCATTTGGACTAAGGTGAAATTACAGCCAAGAATCCATACTTATTGACTATGTAAGTCCGATTTCTCAATTGTATTTGAGAATTTTTCTATAAAATTTTAAAACTTAAAATTGTGTAAATTTTGATGATCTCTGAGAGAATTTTGCCATTTGTGGGCACATTTTTGTTTGTCACTCATTTGGACTAAGGTGAAATTACAGCCAAGAATCCATACTTATTGACTATGTAAGTCCAATTTCTCAATTGTATTTGATAATTTTTCTATAAAATTTTAAAACTTAAAATTGTGTAAATTTTGATGAGCTCCGCCGGAATATTGCCATTTGTTGGCACATTTTTGTTTGTCACTCATTTGGACTAAGGTGAAATTACAGCCAAGAATCCATACTTATTGACTATGTAAGTCCGATTTCTCAATTGTATTTGAGAATTTTTCTATAAAATTTTAAAACTTAAAATTGTGTAAATTTTGATGAGCTCCACCGGAATATTGCCATTTGTTGGCACATTTTTGTTTGTCACTCATTTGGACTAAGGTGAAATTACAGCCAAGAATCCATACTTATTGACTATGTAAGTCCGATTTCTCAATTATATTTGATAATTTTTCTATAAAATTTTAAAACTTAAAATTGTGTAAATTTTGATGAGCTCCACCGGAATATTGCCATTTGTTGGCACATTTTTGTTTGTCACTCATTTGGACTAAGGTGAAATTACAGCCAAGAATCCATACTTATTGACTATGTAAGTCCGATTTCTCAATTGTATTTGAGAATTTTTCTATAAAATTTTAAAACTTAAAATTGTGTAAATTTTGATGAGCTCCACCGGAATATTGCCATTTGTTGGCACATTTTTGTTTGTCACTCATTTGGACTAAGGTGAAATTACAGCCAAGAATCCATACTTATTGACTATGTAAGTCCAATTTCTCAATTGTATTTGATAATTTTTCTATAAAATTTTAAAACTTAAAATTGTGTAAATTTTGATGAGCTCCGCCGGAATATTGCCATTTGTTGGCACATTTTTGTTTGTCACTCATTTGGACTAAGGTGAAATTACAGCCAAGAATCCATACTTATTGACTATGTAAGTCCGATTTCTCAATTGTATTTGAGAATTTTTCTATAAAATTTTAAAACTTAAAATTGTGTAAATTTTGATGAGCTCCACCGGAATATTGCCATTTGTTGGCACATTTTTGTTTGTCACTCATTTGGACTAAGGTGAAATTACAGCCAAGAATCCATACTTATTGACTATGTAAGTCCAATTTCTCAATTGTATTTGATAATTTTTCTATAAAATTTTAAAACTTAAAATTGTGTAAATTTTGATGAGCTCCGCCGGAATATTGCCATTTGTTGGCACATTTTTGTTTGTCACTCATTTGGACTAAGGTGAAATTACAGCCAAGAATCCATACTTATTGACTATGTAAGTCCGATTTCTCAATTGTATTTGAGAATTTTTGTATAAAATTTTAAAACTTAAAATTGTGTAAATTTTGATGAGCTCCGCCGGAATATTGCCATTTGTTGGCACATTTTTGTTTGTCACTCATTTGGACTAAGGTGAAATTACAGCCAAGAATCCATACTTATTGACTATGTAAGTCCGATTTCTCAATTGTATTTGAGAATTTTTCTATAAAATTTTAAAACTTAAAATTGTGTAAATTTTGATGAGCTCCACCGGAATATTGCCATTTGTTGGCACATTTTTGTTTGTCACTCATTTGGACTAAGGTGAAATTACAGCCAAGAATCCATACTTATTGACTATGTAAGTCCAATTTCTCAATTGTATTTGATAATTTTTCTATAAAATTTTAAAACTTAAAATTGTGTAAATTTTGATGAGCTCCGCCGGAATATTGCCATTTGTTGGCACATTTTTGTTTGTCACTCATTTGGACTAAGGTGAAATTACAGCCAAGAATCCATACTTATTGACTATGTAAGTCCGATTTCTCAATTGTATTTGAGAATTTTTCTATAAAATTTTAAAACTTAAAATTGTGTAAATTTTGATGAGCTCCACCGGAATATTGCCATTTGTTGGCACATTTTTGTTTGTCACTCATTTGGACTAAGGTGAAATTACAGCCAAGAATCCATACTTATTGACTATGTAAGTCCGATTTCTCAATTATATTTGATAATTTTTCTATAAAATTTTAAAACTTAAAATTGTGTAAATTTTGATGAGCTCCACCGGAATATTGCCATTTGTTGGCACATTTTTGTTTGTCACTCATTTGGACTAAGGTGAAATTACAGCCAAGAATCCATACTTATTGACTATGTAAGTCCGATTTCTCAATTGTATTTGAGAATTTTTCTATAAAATTTTAAAACTTAAAATTGTGTAAATTTTGATGAGCTCCACCGGAATATTGCCATTTGTTGGCACATTTTTGTTTGTCACTCATTTGGACTAAGGTGAAATTACAGCCAAGAATCCATACTTATTGACTATGTAAGTCCAATTTCTCAATTGTATTTGATAATTTTTCTATAAAATTTTAAAACTTAAAATTGTGTAAATTTTGATGAGCTCCGCCGGAATATTGCCATTTGTTGGCACATTTTTGTTTGTCACTCATTTGGACTAAGGTGAAATTACAGCCAAGAATCCATACTTATTGACTATGTAAGTCCGATTTCTCAATTGTATTTGAGAATTTTTCTATAAAATTTTAAAACTTAAAATTGTGTAAATTTTGATGATCTCTGAGAGAATTTTGCCATTTGTGGGCACATTTTTGTTTGTCACTCATTTGGACTAAGGTGAAATTACAGCCAAGAATCCATACTTATTGACTATGTAAGTCCAATTTCTCAATTGTATTTGATAATTTTTCTATAAAATTTTAAAACTTAAAATTGTGTAAATTTTGATGAGCTCCGCCGGAATATTGCCATTTGTTGGCACATTTTTGTTTGTCACTCATTTGGACTAAGGTGAAATTACAGCCAAGAATCCATACTTATTGACTATGTAAGTCCGATTTCTCAATTGTATTTGAGAATTTTTCTATAAAATTTTAAAACTTAAAATTGTGTAAATTTTGATGAGCTCCACCGGAATATTGCCATTTGTTGGCACATTTTTGTTTGTCACTCATTTGGACTAAGGTGAAATTACAGCCAAGAATCCATACTTATTGACTATGTAAGTCCGATTTCTCAATTGTATTTGAGAATTTTTCTATAAAATTTTAAAACTTAAAATTGTGTAAATTTTGATGAGCTCCACCGGAATATTGCCATTTGTTGGCACATTTTTGTTTGTCACTCATTTGGACTAAGGTGAAATTACAGCCAAGAATCCATACTTATTGACTATGTAAGTCCGATTTCTCAATTGTATTTGAGAATTTTTCTATAAAATTTTAAAACTTAAAATTGTGTAAATTTTGATGATCTCTGAGAGAATTTTGCCATTTGTGGGCA
Source organism: Lypha dubia (assembly GCA_947311025.1). Taxonomy (NCBI): domain Eukaryota; kingdom Metazoa; phylum Arthropoda; class Insecta; order Diptera; family Tachinidae; genus Lypha; species Lypha dubia. Next base: position 59,241,642 of record OX371264.1, read on the forward strand.
CATTTTTGTTTGTCACTCATTTGGACTAAGGTGAAATTACAGCCAAGAATCCATACTTATTGACTATGTAAGTCCAATTTCTCAATTGTATTTGATAATTTTTCTATAAAATTTTAAAACTTAAAATTGTGTAAATTTTGATGAGCTCCGCCGGAATATTGCCATTTGTTGGCACATTTTTGTTTGTCACTCATTTGGACTAAGGTGAAATTACAGCCAAGAATCCATACTTATTGACTATGTAAGTCCGATTTCTCAATTGTATTTGAGAATTTTTCTATAAAATTTTAAAACTTAAAATTGTGTAAATTTTGATGAGCTCCACCGGAATATTGCCATTTGTTGGCACATTTTTGTTTGTCACTCATTTGGACTAAGGTGAAATTACAGCCAAGAATCCATACTTATTGACTATGTAAGTCCGATTTCTCAATTGTATTTGAGAATTTTTCTATAAAATTTTAAAACTTAAAATTGTGTAAATTTTGATGAGCTCCACCGGAATATTGCCATTTGTTGGCACATTTTTGTTTGTCACTCATTTGGACTAAGGTGAAATTACAGCCAAGAATCCATACTTATTGACTATGTAAGTCCGATTTCTCAATTGTATTTGAGAATTTTTCTATAAAATTTTAAAACTTAAAATTGTGTAAATTTTGATGATCTCTGAGAGAATTTTGCCATTTGTGGGCACATTTTTGTTTGTCACTCATTTGGACTAAGGTGAAATTACAGCCAAGAATCCATACTTATTGACTATGTAAGTCCAATTTCTCAATTGTATTTGATAATTTTTCTATAAAATTTTAAAACTTAAAATTGTGTAAATTTTGATGAGCTCCGCCGGAATATTGCCATTTGTTGGCACATTTTTGTTTGTCACTCATTTGGACTAAGGTGAAATTACAGCCAAGAATCCATACTTATTGACTATGTAAGTCCGATTTCTCAATTGTATTTGAGAATTTTTCTATAAAATTTTAAAACTTAAAATTGTGTAAATTTTGATGAGCTCCACCGGAATATTGCCATTTGTTGGCACATTTTTGTTTGTCACTCATTTGGACTAAGGTGAAATTACAGCCAAGAATCCATACTTATTGACTATGTAAGTCCGATTTCTCAATTGTATTTGAGAATTTTTCTATAAAATTTTAAAACTTAAAATTGTGTAAATTTTGATGAGCTCCACCGGAATATTGCCATTTGTTGGCACATTTTTGTTTGTCACTCATTTGGACTAAGGTGAAATTACAGCCAAGAATCCATACTTATTGACTATGTAAGTCCGATTTCTCAATTGTATTTGAGAATTTTTCTATAAAATTTTAAAACTTAAAATTGTGTAAATTTTGATGAGCTCCACCGGAATATTGCCATTTGTTGGCACATTTTTGTTTGTCACTCATTTGGACTAAGGTGAAATTTTAAAACTTAAAATTGTGTAAATTTTGATGATCTCTGAGAGAATTTTGCCATTTGTGGGCACATTTTTGTTTGTCACTCATTTGGACTAAGGTGAAATTACAGCCAAGAATCCATACTTATTGGATATGTAAGTCCGATTTCTCAATTGTATTTGAGAATTTTTCTATAAAATTTTAAAACTTAAAATTGTGTAAATTTTGATGATCTCTGAGAGAATTTTGCCATTTGTGGGCACATTTTTGTTTGTCACTCATTTGGACTAAGGTGAAATTACAGCCAAGAATCCATACTTATTGACTATGTAAGTCCGATTTCTCAATTGTATTTGATAATTTTTCTATAAAATTTTAAAACTTAAAATTGTGTAAATTTTGATGAGCTCCACCGGAATATTGCCATTTGTTGGCACATTTTTGTTTGTCACTCATTTGGACTAAGGTGAAATTACAGCCAAGAATCCATACTTATTGACTATGTAAGTCCGATTTCTCAATTGTATTTGAGAATTTTTCTATAAAATTTTAAAACTTAAAATTGTGTAAATTTTGATGAGCTCCACCGGAATATTGCCATTTGTTGGCACATTTTTGTTTGTCACTCATTTGGACTAAGGTGAAATTACAGCCAAGAATCCATACTTATTGACTATGTAAGTCCGATTTCTCAATTGTATTTGAGAATTTTTCTATAAAATTTTAAAACTTAAAATTGTGTAAATTTTGATGAGCTCCACCGGAATATTGCCATTTGTGGGCACATTTTTGTTTGTCACTCATTTGGACTAAGGTGAAATTACTGCCAAGAATCCATACTTATTGACTATGTAAGTCCGATTTCTCAATTGTATTTGAGAATTTTTCTATAAAATTTTAAAACTTAAAATTGTGTAAATTTTGATGAGCTCCACCGGAATATTGCCATTTGTGGGCACATTTTTGTTTGTCACTCATTTGGACTAAGGTGAAATTACAGCCAAGAATCCATACTTATTGACTATGTAAGTCCGATTTCTCAATTGTATTTGAGAATTTTTCTATAAAATTTTAAAACTTAAAATTGTGTAAATTTTGATGAGCTCCACCGGAATATTGCCATTTGTGGGCACATTTTTGTTTGTCACTCATTTGGACTAAGGTGAAATTACAGCCAAGAATCCATACTTATTGACTATGTAAGTCCGATTTCTCAATTGTATTTGAGAATTTTTCTATAAAATTTTAAAACTTAAAATTGTGTAAATTTTGATGAGCTCCACCGGAATATTGCCATTTGTGGGCACATTTTTGTTTGTCACTCATTTGGACTAAGGTGAAATTACAGCCAAGAATCCATACTTATTGACTATGTAAGTCCGATTTCTCAATTGTATTTGAGAATTTTTCTATAAAATTTTAAAACTTAAAATTGTGTAAATTTTGATGAGCTCCACCGGAATATTGCCATTTGTGGGCACATTTTTGTTTGTCACTCATTTGGACTAAGGTGAAATTACTGCCAAGAATCCATACTTATTGACTATGTAAGTCCGATTTCTCAATTGTATTTGAGAATTTTTCTATAAAATTTTAAAACTTAAAATTGTGTAAATTTTGATGAGCTCCACCGGAATATTGCCATTTGTGGGCACATTTTTGTTTGTCACTCATTTGGACTAAGGTGAAATTACAGCCAAGAATCCATACTTATTGACTATGTAAGTCCGATTTCTCAATTGTATTTAAGAATTTTTCTATAAAATTTTAAAACTTAAAATTGTGTAAATTTTGATGAGCTCCACCGAAATATTGCCATTTGTGGGCACATTTTTGTTTGTCACTCATTTGGACTAAGGTGAAATTACTGCCAAGAATCCATACTTATTGACTATGTAAGTCCGATTTCTCAATTGTATTTGAGAATTTTTCTATAAAATTTTAAAACTTAAAATTGTGTAAATTTTGATGAGCTCCACCGGAATATTGCCATTTGTGGGCACATTTTTGTTTGTCACTCATTTGGACTAAGGTGAAATTACAGCCAAGAATCCATACTTATTGACTATGTAAGTCCGATTTCTCAATTGTATTTGAGAATTTTTCTATAAAATTTTAAAACTTAAAATTGTGTAAATTTTGATGAGCTCCACCGGAATATTGCCATTTGTGGGCACATTTTTGTTTGTCACTCATTTGGACTAAGGTGAAATTACAGCCAAGAATCCATACTTATTGACTATGTAAGTCCGATTTCTCAATTGTATTTGAGAATTTTTCTATAAAATTTTAAAACTTAAAATTGTGTAAATTTTGATGAGCTCCACCGGAATATTGCCATTTGTGGGCACATTTTTGTTTGTCACTCATTTGGACTAAGGTGAAATTACAGCCAAGAATCCATACTTATTGACTATGTAAGTCCGATTTCTCAATTGTATTTGAGAATTTTTCTATAAAATTTTAAAACTTAAAATTGTGTAAATTTTGATGAGCTCCACCGGAATATTGCCATTCGTGGGCACATTTTTGTTTGTCACTCATTTGGATTAAGGTGAAATTACAGCCAAGAATCCATACTTATTGACTATGTAAGTCAATGTAATTGAGAAATCGGACTTAAGTAGTCAATAAGTATGGATTCTTGGCTGTAATTTCCCATATAATATAATTAACCATATAAATTTGCTAACCCACAACAAATAGAAATTCGGATAATTAAGAGAAAACAGTACGGGTCATAAAACGACGAATTTTACGGTCAGACTTGTAAAATATTTGACGATATGATATAAACGTAACTAATATTTGTGCTCAGGTTTGGTTTGATTTAATTTGGTTTTTATAATACGAAATTAAGTAATATGAAACCATATTTAAAATATTACTGGATTTAAAGGAAATATAGTATTTGTTTGTTTCTTTGTTGAAATATTTTTTCATTACAATACAAATAATTTTCCTTAAAACAAATACAAAGACTACTTTGAAAGGACATGTTAAAACGAATGTTTGGGAAATTAAATTCTTGTTTGTATTTCTGTACATATGCATTTAATTTTAAAAGCAATTTCAAATCGCGTGTCATGAAAGCGTTTAAAAAATGTATTCATGCCTAACATTTCATCGAACAAGCGACTGAATTAAAAGGATATTTGTTTTTTATGCAAAAGTTTTTGCATGAAATGGGCGGAAGTACTTAAGTTTCAACATGCATTCGGTAATACCCGCAGCGCAGAAGGTGTGGAGAGCAATCAGATTCAATTGTACATTTAAAGGATTTCTTTTTTATGGTGCAAGAAAATGTTGGCTATTTTTTTTTTTTACTTTTGAAATGAGTGAAAAAATTATTTTGTGGTCTAATTAACACAATTTCCTTCTTTGATATTTTCTAATGGAAACTGCTATTACTTTTTTTTTTCTACGCCTATTTTCACTATTGCTGCAGAGTTGTATGATTTCTAATGCTATTTATGTTTGATACAAATTTTTAAGGTGAAAAACAAAGTAATTTTATTTGTGCGGAAGTATTTGTAGTAGGGAGCGCCGAATGTCAGTTTAGCGAATATGGAAGCGAATTAATTGCTGAAACTCAAAAGCGATATTAAATAATTAAAAATAAAATGCTGTAAAAGTATCAGAATAACTGAAAACGTGGAATAACCCCGACAAAAGTGTATTAAGCCTTGTACTGACGATTGGCAGATCTTAGCTGCAATTACACATGCCATTAGTGGCATGCCATTGCTGTATACGTATTATCAACGAAAAACTGTTCGAAAAAGTCGAATCTCTTGCAATTTGATTTTGCGTTTACACAGTGGCATGTCATTTCATTTTCAAAATGTCGCCGAAGCGTTAACTTGAGTACATTCATTTACTTCTCAAATTAAAAAAAAATAACCAGAAAGCAAGACACGAGAGCAGAGAGTTACAAAGTTTATCATATAGGGGCTGTTCACATATTACATAACGCATGGGGGGGTGGGGGGGTTAAAGATTTGTTACGGATTGGAAATTTTGGAAATTTACGGCGGGGAGGAGGGGGTGGTATAAAATGTCTAAAAACAGCTTTACGTAATATGTGCACAGCCCCATAGGCACATTTTTGGTGAAAGTGTTAACATTTATTATTATTTGTATTATTATTATATTGTTATTCAATTATTATTGCGCTATAATTAACAATCTTCCATTTTTATGCGTATTTCAACAAATAAAACATAAAAATACATTTAAAATATTAAAATTTCAATTAGAATTTTACAGCAATCCGCAAAAGTTGCATTTAATTTTGAACAGGGTAACACTGCAACATCGTTTTGACATTTAGTGGCATGCAAGTATCAAATATTCAGTGGCATGCAAAATCTGCTGCCACTGGAGCTGCCAGTTCGAAAAATTTGTGTGTGTTAGTAAAAAATCTTGAATGTATTGAGTTTTTCGAACTGTAGAGGCATGTTTAAACGCTAAGTTACAATATTGTAAGATATGACAATACGCTGACAACGAACTGACAATGAAAAATTGTTACCAAAAGGTAAATTTTCAGTTCAGACGATTATAAGAAAACCTTACAATTTAATTGTCAGACAATAAATTTATATGCCAACAAAAATTGTCAGTTCACACGGTTGTCAGATTGTTATGTGGCAAAAATTGCCAGATGCGTTGTTAAACTTTGTCAGAACTGTCAACGCTAATCGTATTTATGGACATCGTTGCCAATAGAAAAATTATCTAACAATCGGTGCCATTGTCAGATGCATTAATTTAAATACATCTACCAATAAAAAGGAGCTTATATTGTCTGAAAATTATCTGACAATGGCAAAGTAGAGTGTTCGCACGATTGTCAGATATCTGACAATATTATTGTGTTACAATGAACTGACAATGCTTTTTCTGGCAACGTTGCAAGACAAAAATTGTAAGTTGGTTGTTGAAATTTTTTGAACACTTTTCTGACAATATTGTAAGATCTGATTGCTGGTAGATGTTAGATGTTTATATAAATGTGAAAATGCTATAAGACAAATAAACTTTTAATATAAATATTTATCAAAAATTGAGCTTTTCATATTAAAATTTTCAAATACTACCAAGCTTAATTTCTTAGAATTTTTAAATGATTTCTGAAAGGTGTTGCAAATTTGTATATGTTTCTAATTACATACATACATATTACGAAAAAATATTAGTTGTGATATGGCGGTAGGACAAGGGTTAATTTTTAAAATTAATGCCTGAGCTTATGCTACCTTTCTGACTATAATTGTTATTTTACTTCATTAGTGATCACATTCAATCATACTTCATAGAGCATCTACGAGTACATAACTTGAAAATGTTAAACAAAATTTCTTGTATAAGCAATATGAGCTCTGTTAAGAGAATTAACAGATAAATGTTAAATTCAAAATATGTAGTCTGTCAATTCACACAGGAAATACAAACGAAGCAGCTTCATTTGCTCATTAGTTATATTCAGTTTTAAAACTGCATATTAAAATTCTACACATGGAGTTTCTGCATTTAGATGTTCTCTTTGTTTCTAAATTTAGTTATAATAAAAATAATATCCGTATGTGCAGATTTATTTGTTTTTTGCAGATTTTTTTAAGTGCAAAACAGGCTTTCAGGTTTTTACACAAAAAAACATTTTTTTAAATCAATGAAGTTTTTTTAATTTTATTCGAATGAAATATACAAAACATTTTTTTGCAATATTGTCAGCGAATTTATATTCCAATGCAACAATGTTATAATTTAATACTCCCTTTTAAAAGCAACATGCTTCGCCATACAAAAGCAAGTGAATTTTCATATTGAAGCCTAATTTTTTTTTAATTTTTGACCATTTTCACATATTTTGAATGTTTTGCATATAAAAATTTTTTTATCGATTTTTGATCAAGATTATGGCTTATTTAAAATATTGGAATTCACTCTAGCGATATAGTTTTTTTAGTTAAAATACTTAAAAACACGCATGCACTTGAACATTTGATCGAAAAAGAAATGCAAAAAGGTAAGATTTTTATGACACTATCACCAGGCGATAAAGTGTAGAATTGTATTATAATAGTACACTTTTGTATGAAAAAAATAAAAAATAAATGAGAAATTATTATTATTAGGCTTAAGATCAGTTTTATTGAATTAATGAAAATTCAAATTACTAAGAGTTTTTTAGTTTTGAAAAATATTAGTATGTGCAATCAGATTAGCAGAACGTATCAGTATACCGATTTCAAGACCGCTACACCTCTCATCAGCGTTCGTTTGTCGATTTTTACAATTGATGTAAAGTAGATACTAATTGGGAAGATTATCAAATATTTAACAAAGTTTTCAACATAAATAGAATACGAGAATTTTTATAATTCCTTTTTATTCAATTTTTACATATTGAAACAATTTTGGTTAGTACGAAATTTTCCATTTCTGATTGTTTACTACTAATATTCAACAAAATAAAAATAAAAAATTCATAGTAATTTTAATTTTCATTAATTCAATAAAACTGAACTTAAGCCTTTTTCTTATTTTTCGTAATGACTTTCTATGTCAAACTTTCAACCCTATCTACTCTTTTGCAGATGACAGCAGCTTAGTTCATTCGTATTCATTTGGCCAAACCCGTCGGAGATCCGGGCAATGCGGCAAAATATGACTGATACACTAAATCGCGATCTCCTGACAATTTCATGCAAATAAAGTTAATTTTAATGCACGAAAGACCCAATGTGGTATGCCCACGCACAGACGTATGACCGGACATGCTGCTCCATCTGTAAACATGGACATTGAGAAATCAAAAGCTCTTGATGTTCTTGGCATGAAAATTCATTGTGATGTTCGATGGAATGATCACATTTTTCATGTCTCCAAAGAAGCATTCAAGTGCTTAGGTTTTTTATGACGGTGTAGGACAAACTTCAGTGCATCTAATCTCCTTAATATTTATACCACCTTTATCCGTCCTAAAATGGAATACAACTCTCATGTATGGGCCGGTGCTTCAAAATCTATTTTGAAGTTACTTGATCGCGTAGAAGATAGGGCGGATAAGCTTATCGGTGACAGTAGGGTAGGCAACTCTATCGACTCACTGGAGCATCGACGCAATGTTGGGTGTGTTTCATTGTTCTATCGCTACTATAACGGAATGTGTGCAATTGTTTAAAAACTAAATAAACTTAATAAAAACAGTAGTTTAGGAAAAATTTTCGGAAATAAAAAAAAAACCATTTAGCGAATTTTTATTTTAATTCAAATTTAACAGTCACCAGATGTTTGGTTTTCGTATATATTCTTAAGATTTTATTAAATAAAAGTACATAAAAAACATTTTTGCAATTTCTAATTATTAAAATATTTACACTATTTCACTTTTTTATTTAAGTCGAAATATATTCTCCTTTAGCATCGTTCCATACAGGAAATTCTTTCTTCTTACGCTCACTGATCTTTTTAAAGTCTAGCGGATTTAAAATTGTATCAAAATCTGGCGATCTTTCTGAACGTCTTAAGCCCCTTAACTGAAATGAGATTAGAATAAATACTTAATATTGTTTCGTTTTAAAAAATGCGAATATCAAAAAAAAAAAAAAAAAACAAACCACGTTATTGTTTCGCTGAATGTCAATTAAGGCTGTAGCATCTTTTAAATTTAAAAATAGATTTATAAAGATTAAAATGTAATAAAATGTTAAATTCATATTTATTAAAATATCTGACGAAGAAACGAAGGTGTTTACGCAAATTTTTTATTGCCACTGATTCATTTAGTCTCAATTAAAATTGAAATATTTATAAAATTTTTTTATATACATATATAAGTATGTGTGTATGTATGAGTATATATACATACGAGTACATGTACTATTTGTATATGAATGCTCGTGACATACCCAACAAACCATTCTATAAGCTTAATTGAATTGCAGAATAAGCTTATCGTATTATATATACTACAACTTTTTATAATCATGTTTATCGTAACCTTAATTTATTGTTATCAAATACTCTTTTAAAATTATTCACATCGCAATTAATTTTACACAAATAATTTTTAAACACTTTTCATTTACAGGTATGCCACACAGTGAAGCCAGGTAAATATTGCCTCATGTCCCCAATTTAAAGAGTGTTGGCCACAAAAATCACCATTTTAAAATTTGAAAATCCCCGATTTTGTCCCCAATAAATATACATATGTATCAGACATCTGCAACAAGTGCTAACTTTTTGGGCATACTTAATTATGCACATTGATTTTTATGATCTAATCGTTTTTGTTCAAAAGCAAAAAAACACTTGTTTACGAAACCGTTCGTTTCAAACATTTATGGCGTTTTCTTTTCTGAAAAAAGTGTTGCATTTATGCTACATTCTTTAATTTTCGTGATCCATTCTAAAAAATATGTAACATATTTAAAAGCGATTTCGTTCCTTTCTAATTATGTTGCACCAATAAATGGCAAAATATGCAACATATTTTGCCCTCAACTATCAGGTCGGGGTGAGATACTGCCCATTTTTACAACTTTGTTTAGTATATTTTTATACAAGTAAGAACTAGTATTTTTGTCATTCTACTTACTTACGCGAAAAAACTTATAATTAAAACGATAATTAATTAATTAATGTTAAGTAATGTTAAGCCTCAAATATTTTGTACCATTGTGGCAATAAAAATGTACCACTTTTTATTTGTGCGGAAGTATTTGTAGTAGGGAGCGCCGAATGTCAGTTTAGCGAATATGGAAGCGAATTAATTGCTGAAACTCAAAAGCGATATTAAATAATTAAAAATAAAATGCTGTAAAAGTATCAGAATAACTGAAAACGTGGAATAACCCCGACAAAAGTGTATTAAGCCTTGTACTGACGATTGGCAGATCTTAGCTGCAATTACACATGCCATTAGTGGCATGCCATTGCTGTATACGTATTATCAACGAAAAACTGTTCGAAAAAGTCGAATCTCTTGCAATTTGATTTTGCGTTTACACAGTGGCATGTCATTTCATTTTCAAAATGTCGCCGAAGCGTTAACTTGAGTACATTCATTTACTTCTGAAATTAAAAAAAATAACCAGAAAGCAAGACAAGAGAGCAGAGAGTTACAAAGTTTATCATATAGGGGCTGTTCACATATTACATAACGCATTGGGGGGTGGGGGGGTTAAAGATTTGTTACGGATTGGAAATTTTGGAAATTTACGGCGGGGAGGAGGGGGGGTATAAAATGTCTGAAAACAGCTTTACGTAATATGTGCACAGCCCCATAGGCACATTTTTGGTGAAAGTGTTAACATTTATTATTATTTGTATTATTATTATATTGTTATTCAATTATTATTGCGCTATAATTAACAATCTTCCATTTTTATGCGTATTTCAACAAATAAAACATAAAAATACATTTAAAATATTAAAATTTCAATTAGAATTTTACAGCAATCCGCAAAAGTTGCATTTAATTTTGAACAGGGTAACACTGCAACATCGTTTTGACATTTAGTGGCATGCAAGTATCAAATATTCAGTGGCATGCAAAATCTGCTGCCACTGGAGCTGCCAGTTCGAAAAATTTGTGTGTGTTAGTAAAAAATCTTGAATGTATTGAGTTTTTCGAACTGTAGAGGCATGTTTAAACGCTAAGTTACAATATTGTAAGATATGACAATACGCTGACAACGAACTGACAATGAAAAATTGTTACCAAAAGGTAAATTTTCAGTTCAGACGATTATAAGAAAACCTTACAATTTAATTGTCAGACAATAAATTTATATGCCAACAAAAATTGTCAGTTCACACGGTTGTCAGATTGTTATGTGGCAAAAATTGCCAGATGCGTGTTGCGGTGGGTAAAACCCAACAACATATCATTATTTTCTAAGCAATGTTGCGGCGGGTACAACCAAATTCTTCCAAATAGGCAAGCGATACTTTTTGGCAGAAGCAAGGCGGAGTCTGCTATTCGCTTTAACCTCACATTCTTAAAAGCCGCAAGGGTTGGAAATATTAAGGCAGAAAATAAGCCAGGCCACGCGAAAGCCAAGAATTTTCTGTAAAGAAAAAAAAAAGAGAATAAATTAGCAACGATGTTGGGTATTTACTATAATTATAAATATTAAAATAATAAAAATCTTCAATTGCCCCAAAATAAATAACCAAGTTGCTCGTGTTAATAATGGCGTTAAATGACAATTTGTAGAAATGAATGATCAGCTGGCCGCAGATGAATAAAATTATTCAATTCGCCGCTAATTAGATAAAGTCAATATAGGAAGTGGCCACACTACAAATGTAAATAAAAACGTTTGCAGAGTTCGAACAATAACAAAATGTTCAGGGTGCGATGTTATTGTTGTCCGGACATATTTTTTTTTAGCTAAAAGAAAAAGGAAGAATGTAAACAAAACAGTACAAAATATTTTTTGATAAAGCGGGACCAGTCGAAACTTTGAGGTATGCGAATGCCGCTATCGATAGGTATTCGAAATATGTAGAAATGAGAAGAGACCGTTGAATGTGGTGAGAAAAAGAATGGGAAGATTTGGAAAGAAATTGGAAGGATATAGAGTGTTATAAAAGGTAGTCAGAGTAGAAAAAAGGGGATTCTGGTTTGATGTGTTGCAAGAAAAAGATATAAAACATTAAGAAATTGTAATCAAATTTTCATTTTTGAAAGAAATATAATAAAAAAATAAATAAATTAGAGAAATTTATAAGAAAAAAAAAAAAAACTTAAAGCCACCTTTAAAAAAAAAACAAAATAAAAGGATAAGTCCACGACTAACTAAAAGGAGGGAAATCTCGGTTGCCATCCAGTGGAGATCCATCCGATAAAGGAAGGAAGTAAAAGTAGTTGGTAAAGAAAGAGACTCACCTAAAGAAGTTAAGAACTGCCGTGCCAAGAGCAGAGTAAATTCTCGGTGGAGAAACCGTGGAGACACGTCCGGAGGTATTGCCTTAAAACGAGGGGAGAATTCCTGAAAGTAAAGAAAATAAAAAAATGGATAAATAAATAAAGCTAAGTAACAAAATCCTATATGTTCTAAAAGAGTGTCGAGATTATATACCAGTATTATCACTTTTATTATTAGTATTATTATTATTAGTATTATTATCGTCATTATTAGTATTAATATTATTATCATTAGTATTATTACATTTACAATTGTTGTCAAAGTTTTAGTAGTGTTAGGGCAAATAAATAATTAAGGCCTCTAGTCAATGATTTGAGTGAGTGTTTGAAAGAATCTGTTAGAAAATTGACTAGATCGTAGGGTTTGAAAGGGTACGGAATTGAGATTGTGTCATAAACCTGTACTAATGACAGGAAATATTCAGGCCTAAGGGAGCTCCTTCAGGGTGAAAAATTAATAAAAGTTAACGTGAGATATTAACAAAATAAAACCGACCTTAAAACTCTAGGGTTACAGTATATTTGATAAATTTCTGACAGGTGCTTTCTTTAAATTTGATGAGTTCCCATAAAGGGCAATTTTGTAACGTGTAAAAGAATATTAAATTTTTAATTAAACTGTTTCACGATGATTTAGTATATTTGGTAGGAAATTGAGTAATTATTCTGCTAGACATAAGAAAGATTTTATAAATAAATAATTGTAATATACTCTTATACAAAATGAACATAATGAGTTGCTAAATAGCATTCGTTGGGGATTCTGAGCTGTGGTAAGTGTATGTGTGTGTGAAGTGGTTTAGGGGCCATTGAAAAAAAAAATTAATGGTTGAAATGATGGCCATGGTTGGGAATTGGGCAGTCGGAAGAAACAACTATCTTCCCTAAATAGTGCGTCCATAATAGGAAACAAGATTTTTGATTTTTTTTACCTTTTTTTTTATTGCTACTGTTCCTTAAGCTTGGATAGGGTTGAGAACACCGCCCGAGATGACCGACGAGCTAGTTGAGAAGAAATGGCCAAGTACAAGTAGGGGACATGTAACAATGTGGCGCCCAAATTCAAATTAAGATACTGATTTGTAGATGTGTATATGACCGAAACACAAAACAATAGACCATTAAAAGCCAAAACAATAAACCAAAATGTCTTATCATACCCTAGAAATTATTATACATAGTTGCCGTAGCCATTTCAGCCATAGCGTGATAGTTTGTTGTACGGTTAACTAGGTTTTTTCTATGAAGATATTATGATAGGCAGTATGTCGGCTTCACATGAGGGATTAGGTAAAGTCCTTAGCATCACAAATATGTATTCTAACGTTTCAACCTAATGCCCACATTTTTTGTTTATATATTTTTTATTTTATTTTAATTCATTGTAAAGCAGTAATAATCTCAATCGAAGCTGAATCAAGCTGAAGCAGGGTTCTGAATTAGAAAAGATTATTAACAGCCCCTAGAATAGTCAAGACAGAGAATTGATGATAGTTTAGGGTACAATCGAAACCATATCAGCAATAGTTTTTTTTTGATTAGATGCACTAATTTAGCTCTTAATAGAGGACAAATGGAAAATATAAAACCCTATAATACCACACACACTAACTTTGCATAGTCTCAGAATCCAAATGGAAAATTAAAAAAATAAGAATAAACAAAGTGCCAATAATTATTATAGCAACGATACAGGAGTGTAGATTCCTTTTTTAGAATTATTTGTTTTTAATTGTCAAGCGTGAACGTTAATTTTTTTTAATATAAAACCTTTTTTTTATAACTTAATTAATTTATAACCCATTTTTATTTTATATATATATATTTTATCCACCTACTATTCAAATACTAAAAATTCAATTACAATTTAAATCATCATAAAAACAATAAAACAGACCAGCTATTCTCTTAGTATTCGAAATAAGTGGTTGTTAGCTTTCCCTTGTTTTTTTTTTACCGGCGATTTAGCGAGTCAGGTAGTGGTTACAACTCGAGTCGGGTAGTGGTTGCGATTTGAGTCAGGAAGTAATGAGTAGTATTGATGCGACGGTAGAAAATAAAAAGAGAGCGAGAGAAATAGATTCAGAACTAAATTTGTCATATTCATTACCACAAAAACAAAGGAAAAGATTAGATACAAGTATGGCGAACAATAATATCACACCCGATTATGTTGATATGTCGAAAACAATCAACACACAAAATAAACAACAAACTGGTGCAAAAGCAAAAACTACAACAAATGCTCAGGTCACAGATCAACATTTAAATAGAGGTCTAGCATCAGGAGGTGGAGGAATTGACCGAGAAGCTAGGGTACCAGCGGTCGAATTAAATCAAGGTATGCAGACTGAGTTTGAGGACAAGATGAAGCGTTTGGTTCGAGAGGAAGTAGGTGACCTTAGAAAATTGGTAGGGGAGTTGTCCGTAGCAGTGCGTAAACTAGCAAATGTGGGTAACTCGCAAAATAATAATGACATACAGCAAAACCGTCCTGAAGGTGTAAATACACAGAATACGCAGGGTCAAACCCATTCCTTTTCGCGGCCTTCAGCAATTAGTTACGATAGGGTTGGCAATGGAGCAAATGGAGCACGAAACGACCCAACAAGCGAACAATTAGCAACACCGATGTTCCAACGTATTAATTCCACTGACACAGTCAGATCAGGAGAGAAAATCTCAATTAGGGTGGACAAATGGGGTCTACTATTCGATGGCAACAATAATCACATGAGCATTGAAGATTTTATATTTCGACTCGAACATTTACAAGTCCATTATGATATTTGCTGGGATGAAGTCCTAAGGGATTTCCATTTGATGGTATCCGGTCCAGCGAAGGATTGGTATTGGCTTCGAATCCGCACTCATGGCCTTATGAATTGGCCAACATTAAAATGCGAATTATTGAGTCAATATCAGACGAATACGTCGAATTTCGAAATTATGCGAGACTTGGTGGAAAGGAAACAACAGCATAACGAAACAACAGATACTTTTTTTCACACCATGAATAAAATTCGCTCCAGGCTACTACAACCAATATCCGAGTTCGATATGATAAAGATAATGAAAAGAAATGTGAAAGAAATTGTAGCTAGAATTGTATACCCTATCACCGTATCATCGGTTGAGCAATTGCGCCTAGAATGCATTGAAGCTGAACGACAATTTCCCAGAAGAGAAAACAAAAACTTTAATTTTGCACCACGTCCAATAAGAGCCGTGAATGAAATGGACTACGAGATAGAAGACCCAGAGGATGATCAAGGGACGGTCGAGGAAGTTTCCGAGATCAGCAAGAATCAACAAAGGCGACCAGCAGTATGTTGGAATTGTCAAGAGATTGGTCATATCTTCCGCGATTGTGAAGCAACAGAAAGAAAATTGTTTTGCTACAAGTGCGGCAGAGCAAATGTGGTCACGCCGAAGTGTCCAAATTGTAACCCGGAAAACCGCAAAAGAGGCGTAGGATTATCGGGGGATCCACGTCTATCTCGAAACCCCAGAAGTTAAATGAATACCATAGTAAAACACCTATTAAAAACAACCTATTAATAAATTTATTACACATAAACAATAAAAATATAAAAGATTTTTCCCCACAAATAAAAACAGATCGTCAAGCGAACCAGCTTCCAAAACGCATAATAAAAATGAGACAGCTCTGTAAAGATCGACGTGAAAAGAAAAGGCTGATAATAGAAACAATAAATAAGGTAAACGAATTGAAAAATGATCCCAGAGTTTTTATAAAAATAGAAATAGAAGGCTATGGAATAACAGGTCTATTAGACACAGGAGCCTCTGTGAGTATACTTGGCAAATGTTGTAGAGAGTTTGTAGCTGACAAAAATATCAAAATCATCCCTATGTGGACAGGGGTAAAAACAGCTAGTGGACAACAGCACCGCATTATAGGAAAATTTAAAACATCAGTCAAGTTCAGAGATAAACATCTTCCCTTTACTTTCTATTTATGCCCGGATTTAGAAAATGAATTATATTTGGGAGTTGACTTCTTTAAATTGTTTGAACTAGCACCTGAAGTAATGCAATTAGAAGAGCTTAATTATGAGCAGATTCAAAAAGAATCGAATACTAAAGAACATAGAATGAAACCACATAATCTCAACGATGAACAGCAAAAACAATTAGAAGAAGCCATAAAATGTTTTAATACGTTTGAAGAAAAGGGATTGGGATGTACAAATCTAGAAAAGCATTCTATAAAATTAAAACCAGATGCCAATCCAGTCAAAGATAAATATTACCCAATGTCACCAGCAATGCAAGAAATAACTTACAGGGAAATCGATACAATGTTGAAACTAGGAGTTATAGAGGAAAGTGAGAGTCCATGGTCGAATCGTACTACAATAGTGAGAAAACCTGATAAAAATAGATTCTGTTTGGATGCCCGCAAGTTAAATGATTTAACTATAAAAGATGCGTACCCTTTACAAAATATCGAAGGTATATTAAGCAGAATAGATGAGACCGTGTACATTAGTAGCGTGGACCTCAAATATGCTTTCTGGCAAATCGAACTGGATGAGGAAAGCAAACAGTATACAGCATTTACGGTTGCAGGACGCCCCCTGTATCAATTCCGAATGATGCCGTTCGGCTTGTGTAATGCTGCACAACGCTTGTGCAGACTGATGGATAAAGTTGTACCCAGCAAACTCAAAGAAAATGTTTTTATTTATCTGGATGATTTGCTAGTGATCTCAAGTGATTTCGATAAACATATTTATTTACTAAAAGAAATAGCAAAAGCTTTAAAAAACGCAAACCTAACAATTGGGTTAAAAAAATCGCAGTTTTGTTACCAAGAGCTCAAATATTTGGGATTCATTATCGGAGGCGGAATGCTGAAAACAGATCCAGACAAAATAATTGCCATTAAAAATATAAAAATTCCTAAAACCATTAGGGAAGTGAGAAGTTTTTTGGGAACTGCAGGGTGGTATAGGCGTTTTGTAAAAGATTTCGCTACAGTGTCAGCCCCGTTGACAGATACCCTAAAGAAAAGTAAAAAGTTTGTGATGACACCCGACGCTATTCGAGCCTTCGAAGAATTAAAAATAGCCCTAACATCAGCCCCTGTACTGAAGCACGCAGATTTTTCAAAGCGCTTTTTTATACAGTGTGATGCATCTAACTATGGTATTGGAGCTGTTCTATTCCAGTATAATGATCATAACGAAGAACATCCTATCGCTTTTTATTCACAAAAGCTGAATTCCTGTCAAAAAAATTACAGCGTAACGGAGAAAGAGTGTTTGGCGGCCGTACTAGCGATAAAAAAATTTCGACCATATGTGGAATTAATGCCATTCACTGTTATCACTGATCACGCCAGCCTAAAGTGGCTTATGAGTCTCAAAGACCTCAGTGGGAGATTAGCTCGATGGTCACTGCAACTCCAAACATTTACCTTTGACATTCAGCACAGAAAAGGGTCCGAAAATGTGGTAGCAGATATGCTCTCAAGAAACCCAGTCGAATCAAAAGTGGACGAAGTCGACATAGAGCAACTATTCGATATAGAAGCTGAACAATTTCGAGAGGAGGAATACGAGAAAATAATATCAACAATAAAAGAAAACTCGAATAAGCTACCAGATCTAAAAGTCGAAAATGGGATAATATATAAAAAGCTTAAATTTGATCAAGAGCCCGATGACCAGTTATCGTGGAAAATTTGGGTACCGTTTAACTTAACACAAAAACTAATAGAAAAAGCTCACACAAGCAACATCTCAGCACACGGTGGAATAGCAAAAACACTCGAAAAATTAAAGCGATTCTATTACTGGCCGAAAATGACGATACAGGTTCGAGAATATATAAGGTCATGCCAAATATGTAAAGAGACTAAACCGACTAACCAATATCTTATGCCAAGCATCGGACAAGAGGTGATAACCGAAAGACCATTTCAAAAACTTTACATTGATTTTCTAGGTAAATACCCCAGATCAAAAAATGGGAACTGTTACGTGTTTGTAGTGGTCGATCATTTTTCAAAATTTACTTTTTTAAAGGCGATGCGCGAAGCCACTACAAACAACGTGATACAATTTCTAGTAAATGAAATATTCTATAAATTTGGCGTGCCCGAAATAATCCACAGCGACAATGGTTCGCAATTCGTATCAAAAGGATTCGCAAGCATGATAGAAACATACAAAATTAAGCATTTAAGAACAGCAGTTTATTCCCCACAGGCCAATGCATCAGAAAGGGTAAATCAATCCGTGCTGGCAGCTATTAGAGCTTATCTTGAAAACGACCATAGGGACTGGGACCTTTACATTTCAGAGATCGAATGTGCCTTAAGAAATTCGGTACATTCAGCAACAGGGGTAACCCCGTTCTTCGCTCTGTTTGGATACCACATGTTCACGAGTGGCACCGACTATAGGTTAGCTAGGAAATTGCAGTCACTTTCTGATAGCGAAATCAGTGGCCTGCAAAGTAGTGATCGATTATCGATCATTAGAAAAAAAATCGAAAAAATATGCATGAGGCGTACTTAAGGTCAGCAGAAAGATATAACAAGCGGGCAAGGAAAGTTAATTTCACACCAGGACAAGAGGTATATCGGCGAAACATGGTGCTCAGTGATTTCGGGAAAAATCTAAACGCAAAATTCTGCAGAAAGTTTCTGAAATGTCGCATTTTAAGACCAGTAGGGAATAACATGTTCGAATTAGAAGACCTGCAAGGTAAAAGGATAGGAATTTTCCATGCTAAAGATATAAAGGCATAACAAAGTGCATGAATAACCGAGCTGTGATACCAATTGAAACTCAGTGCAATAATAAATTTAAGTTTATTAATGGTATAGTAAAACTACAAATACCCTATTTACATCTAAAAGGAAATTCGGAGGAATGACAAAATGCTTCATGTAAATGACGTGTATTTCATTTTTAAAAAGTGAATGATAAGTTCGCAATTATATAAAAAAAAAAAAAAAAAAAAAAAATAAAATAAACATTCACAATATTTCATGAAAATGCAATCACTAAAAGTGTTTCATCATCAATAAATTAATAAATTTTTCTCATGGGCGGTGATACTTTTATATGATATACATAGCTCTGTTCTAATATATTCAAGTAAGCTCGTTTTTCCTGGGGGCGAGTCGCACTCATTGCCGGATTTGATTGTAACCGATAACACATAGAAAAGGGGGATTGTTTTTCGAATAGGTTTTTTTTTAGAATATAATTAATTTTGTCAAGAATTGTCCAAATGACAGAGAAATATAAAGGATAAATAGTCTTACCCAATTATAGAGCGCAGCATAGAGAAATAGCAGGACCAATGGAAGTTTGCCTGAAAATTAAAAGTGAAATCAATTAGCAATGGTCACAATAGATAGAATATCGATACATTTATTTCAGTATTAATACACATATGTATGTATATAGCTACCTAGTAATAGGAAAATCTAGGGGTAGATAAATGCCCGGCGTGTATCTCAGGGTGTGGGAGTTCCCCGCGTTTAATAATGTCACTAACCCACGCACACCAGCATTGTCTTCATCCTTCAGCAAGACTGGAGTTTTGTTGCGGTGGGTAAAACCCAACAACATATCATTATTTTCTAAGCAATGTTGCGGCGGGTACAACCAAATTCTTCCAAATAGGCAAGCGATACTTTTTGGCAGAAGCAAGGCGGAGTCTGCTATTCGCTTTAACCTCACATTCTTAAAAGCCGCAAGGGTTGGAAATATTAAGGCAGAAAATAAGCCAGGCCACGCGAAAGCCAAGAATTTTCTGTAAAGAAAAAAAAAAGAGAATAAATTAGCAACGATGTTGGGTATTTACTATAATTATAAATATTAAAATAATAAAAATCTTCAATTGCCCCAAAATAAATAACCAAGTTGCTCGTGTTAATAATGGCGTTAAATGACAATTTGTAGAAATGAATGATCAGCTGGCCGCAGATGAATAAAATTATTCAATTCGCCGCTAATTAGATAAAGTCAATATAGGAAGTGGCCACACTACAAATGTAAATAAAAACGTTTGCAGAGTTCGAACAATAACAAAATGTTCAGGGTGCGATGTTATTGTTGTCCGGACATATTTTTTTTTAGCTAAAAGAAAAAGGAAGAATGTAAACAAAACAGTACAAAATATTTTTTGATAAAGCGGGACCAGTCGAAACTTTGAGGTATGCGAATGCCGCTATCGATAGGTATTCGAAATATGTAGAAATGAGAAGAGACCGTTGAATGTGGTGAGAAAAAGAATGGGAAGATTTGGAAAGAAATTGGAAGGATATAGAGTGTTATAAAAGGTAGTCAGAGTAGAAAAAAGGGGATTCTGGTTTGATGTGTTGCAAGAAAAAGATATAAAACATTAAGAAATTGTAATCAAATTTTCATTTTTGAAAGAAATATAATAAAAAAATAAATAAATTAGAGAAATTTATAAGAAAAAAAAAAAAAAACTTAAAGCCACCTTTAAAAAAAAAAAACAAAATAAAAGGATAAGTCCACGACTAACTAAAAGGAGGGAAATCTCGGTTGCCATCCAGTGGAGATCCATCCGATAAAGGAAGGAAGTAAAAGTAGTTGGTAAAGAAAGAGACTCACCTAAAGAAGTTAAGAACTGCCGTGCCAAGAGCAGAGTAAATTCTCGGTGGAGAAACCGTGGAGACACGTCCGGAGGTATTGCCTTAAAACGAGGGGAGAATTCCTGAAAGTAAAGAAAATAAAAAAATGGATAAATAAATAAAGCTAAGTAACAAAATCCTATATGTTCTAAAAGAGTGTCGAGATTATATACCAGTATTATCACTTTTATTATTAGTATTATTATTATTAGTATTATTATCGTCATTATTAGTATTAATATTATTATCATTAGTATTATTACATTTACAATTGTTGTCAAAGTTTTAGTAGTGTTAGGGCAAATAAATAATTAAGGCCTCTAGTCAATGATTTGAGTGAGTGTTTGAAAGAATCTGTTAGAAAATTGACTAGATCGTAGGGTTTGAAAGGGTACGGAATTGAGATTGTGTCATAAACCTGTACTAATGACAGGAAATATTCAGGCCTAAGGGAGCTCCTTCAGGGTGAAAAATTAATAAAAGTTAACGTGAGATATTAACAAAATAAAACCGACCTTAAAACTCTAGGGTTACAGTATATTTGATAAATTTCTGACAGGTGCTTTCTTTAAATTTGATGAGTTCCCATAAAGGGCAATTTTGTAACGTGTAAAAGAATATTAAATTTTTAATTAAACTGTTTCACGATGATTTAGTATATTTGGTAGGAAATTGAGTAATTATTCTGCTAGACATAAGAAAGATTTTATAAATAAATAATTGTAATATACTCTTATACAAAATGAACATAATGAGTTGCTAAATAGCATTCGTTGGGGATTCTGAGCTGTGGTAAGTGTATGTGTGTGTGAAGTGGTTTAGGGGCCATTGAAAAAAAAAATTAATGGTTGAAATGATGGCCATGGTTGGGAATTGGGCAGTCGGAAGAAACAACTATCTTCCCTAAATAGTGCGTCCATAATAGGAAACAAGATTTTTGATTTTTTTTACCTTTTTTTTTATTGCTACTGTTCCTTAAGCTTGGATAGGGTTGAGAACACCGCCCGAGATGACCGACGAGCTAGTTGAGAAGAAATGGCCAAGTACAAGTAGGGGACATGTAACATGCGTTGTTAAACTTTGTCAGAACTGTCAATGCTAATCGTATTTATGGACATCGTTGCCAATAGAAAAATTATCTAACAATCGGTGCCATTGTCAGATGCATTAATTTAAATACATCTACCAATAAAAAGGAGCTTATATTGTCTGAAAATTATCTGACAATGGCAAAGTAGAGTGTTCACACGATTGTCAGATATCTGACAATATTATTGTGTTACAATGAACTGACAATGCTTTTTCTGGCAACGTTGCAAGACAAAAATTGTAAGTTCAGACGGTTGTCTGAAATTTTTTGAACACTTTTCTGACAATATTGTAAGATCTGATTGCTGGTAGATGTTAGATGTTTATATAAATGTGAAAATGCTATAAGACAAATAAACTTTTAATATAAATATTTATCAAAAATTGAGCTTTTCATATTACAATTTTCAAATACTACCAAGCTTAATTTCTTAGAATTTTTAAATGATTTCTGAAAGGTGTTGCAAATTTGTATATGTTTCTAATTACATACATACATATTACGAAAAAATATTAGTTGTGATATGGCGGTAGGACAAGGGTTAATTTTTAAAATTAATGCCTGAGCTTATGCTACCTTTCTGACTATAATTGTTATTTTACTTCATTAGTGATCACATTCAATCATACTTCATAGAGCTTCTACGAGTACATAACTTGAAAATGTTAAACAAAATTTCTTGTATAAGCAATATGAGCTCTGTTAAGAGAATTAACAGATAAATGTTAAATTCAAAATATGTAGTCTGTCAATTCACACAGGAAATACAAACGAAGCAGCTTCATTTGCTCATTAGTTATATTCAGTTTTAAAACTGCATATTAAAATTCTACACATGGAGTTTCTGCATTTAGATGTTCTCTTTGTTTCTAAATTTAGTTATAATAAAAATAATATCCGTATGTGCAGATTTATTTGTTTTTTGCAGATTTTTTTAAGTGCAAAACAGGCTTTCAGGTTTTTACACAAAAAAACATTTTTTTAAATCAATGAAGTTTTTTTAATTTTATTCGAATGAAATATACAAAACATTTTTTTGCAATATTGTCAGCGAATTTATATTCCAATGCAACAATGTTATAATTTAATACTCCCTTTTAAAAGCAACATGCTTCGCCATACAAAAGCAAGTGAATTTTCATATTGAAGCCTAATTTTTTTTTAATTTTTGACCATTTTCACATATTTTGAATGTTTTGCATATAAAAATTTTTTTATCGATTTTTGATCAAGATTATGGCTTATTTAAAATATTGGAATTCACTCTAGCGATATAGTTTTTTTAGTTAAAATACTTAAAAACACGCATGCACTTGAACATTTGATCGAAAAAGAAATGCAAAAAGGTAAGATTTTTATGACACTATCACCAGGCGATAAAGTGTAGAATTGTATTATAATAGTACACTTTTGTATGAAAAAAATAAAAAATAAATGAGAAATTATTATTATTAGGCTTAAGATCAGTTTTATTGAATTAATGAAAATTCAAATTACTAAGAGTTTTTTAGTTTTGAAAAATATTAGTATGTGCAATCAGATTAGCAGAACGTATCAGTATACCGATTTCAAGACCGCTACACCTCTCATCAGCGTTCGTTTGTCGATTTTTACAATTGATGTAAAGTAGATACTAATTGGGAAGATTATCAAATATTTAACAAAGTTTTCAACATAAATAGAATACGAGAATTTTTATAATTCCTTTTTATTCAATTTTTACATATTGAAACAATTTTGGTTAGTACGAAATTTTCCATTTCTGATTGTTTACTACTAATATTCAACAAAATAAAAATAAAAAATTCATAGTAATTTTAATTTTCATTAATTCAATAAAACTGAACTTAAGCCTTTTTCTTATTTTTCGTAATGACTTTCTATGTCAAACTTTCAACCCTATCTACTCTTTTGCAGATGACAGCAGCTTAGTTCATTCGTATTCATTTGGCCAAACCCGTCGGAGATCCGGGCAATGCGGCAAAATATGACTGATACACTAAATCGCGATCTCCTGACAATTTCATGCAAATAAAGTTAATTTTAATGCACGAAAGACCCAATGTGGTATGCCCACGCACAGACGTATGACCGGACATGCTGCTCCATCTGTAAACATGGACATTGAGAAATCAAAAGCTCTTGATGTTCTTGGCATGAAAATTCATTGTGATGTTCGATGGAATGATCACATTTTTCATGTCTCCAAAGAAGCATTCAAGTGCTTAGGTTTTTTATGACGGTGTAGGACAAACTTCAGTGCATCTAATCTCCTTAATATTTATACCACCTTTATCCGTCCTAAAATGGAATACAACTCTCATGTATGGGCCGGTGCTTCAAAATCTATTTTGAAGTTACTTGATCGCGTAGAAGATAGGGCGGATAAGCTTATCGGTGACAGTAGGGTAGGCAACTCTATCGACTCACTGGAGCATCGACGCAATGTTGGGTGTGTTTCATTGTTCTATCGCTACTATAACGGAATGTGTGCAATTGTTTAAAAACTAAATAAACTTAATAAAAACAGTAGTTTAGGAAAAAGTTTCGGAAATAAAAAAAAAAACCATTTAGCGAATTTTTATTTTAATTCAAATTTAACAGTCACCAGATGTTTGGTTTTCGTATATATTCTTAAGATTTTATTAAATAAAAGTACATAAAAAACATTTTTGCAATTTCTAATTATTAAAATATTTACACTATTTCACTTTTTTATTTAAGTCGAAATATATTCTCCTTTAGCATCGTTCCATACAGGAAATTCTTTCTTCTTACGCTCACTGATCTTTTTAAAGTCTAGCGGATTTAAAATTGTATCAAAATCTGGCGATCTTTCTGAACGTCTTAAGCCCCTTAACTGAAATGAGATTAGAATAAATACATAATATTGTTTCGTTTTAAAAAATGGGAAAAAAAAAAAAACAAACCACGTCATTGTTTCCATGAATGTCAATTAAGGCTGTAGCATCTTTTAAATTTAAAAATAGATTTATAAAGATTAAAATGTAATAAAATGTTAAATTCATATTTATTAAAATATCTGACAAAGAAACGAAGGTGTTTACGCAAATTTTTTATTGCCACTGATTCATTTAGTCTCAATTAAAATTGAAATATTTATAAAATTTTTTTATATTCATATGTAAGTATGTATGTATGTATGAGTATATATACATACGAGTACATGTACTATTTGTACATGAATGCTCGTGACAAACCCAACAAACCATTCTATAAGCTTAATTGAATTGCAGAATAAGCTTATCGTATTATATATACTACAACTTTTTATAATCATGTTTATCGTAACCTTAATTTATTGTTATCAAATACTCTTTTAAAATTATTCACATCGCAATTAATTTTTAAACACTTTTCATTTACAGGTATGCCACACAGTGAAGCCAGGTAAATATTGCCTCATGTCCCCAATTTAAAGAGTGTTGGCCACAAAAATCACCATTTTAAAATTTGAAAATCCCCGATTTTGTCCCCAATAAATATACATATGTATCAGACATCTGCAACAAGTGCTAACTTTTCGGGCATACTTAATTATGCACATTGATTTTTATGATCTAATCGTTTTTGTTCAAAAGCAAAAAAACACTTGTTTACGAAACCGTTCGTTTCAAACATTTATGGCGTTTTCTTTTCTGAAAAAAGTGTTGCATTTATGCTACATTCTTTAATATTCGTGATCCATTCTAAAAAATATGTAACATATTTAAAAGCGATTTCGTTCCTTTCTAATTATGTTGCACCAATAAATGGCAAAATATGCAACATATTTTGCCCTCAACTATCAGGTCGGGGTGAGATACTGCCCATTTTTACAACTTTGTTTAGTATATTTTTATACAAGTAAGAACTAGTATTTTTGTCATTCTACTTACTTACGCGAAAAAACTTATAATTAAAACGATAATTAATTAATTAATGTTAAGTAATGTTAAGCCTCAAATATTTTGTACCATTGTGGCAATAAAAAATGTACCACTTTTTAAAGGTAGGTGCAAACTGTAAAAAGTGTTACACATTGAAAGGGCAACAAGAAAACACCATTAGTTTAATTCATTTGTTTTTTTTTTGTTCTAACATTAATGTTCTGACTGTGTCTTTAAACTTATTTTGCATCGAAGCCAACGTGTTGTTAGCGGAACAAGTGTTTTATTTAGTTGTTAAAATAATTTTGTACTCGTATTTGAATAAATAATTTTTATTTATATTTTTGTCACAGTTTGAAACATGCACACATACATATTTATACTGTTGACTTCTGAAATCAAATTTTCTACCAACGAAATACATAGAGTTGGTGTTTTTTGTATTTCTGCATATGCCAAGCAATCAAGCAATCAGATCATGCACATTCGCATCAAATGATCGAAATGATTTTCACTTGTTGATGAATTTTCTGCTTGTGCACAAAAGTCGAACGAGTATTAAATTGAATAATACTTGTTTGTGTTGTTCTTCGGGTGGCGCTGTGGCTGATAGGTAGCAATGCTAACCTAGTAGTACGGAGGTTGTCGGTTCGATTCCGGCCATAGATCCTGGGTGTTTTCTGCAGACAAGCTAATCGCTTTGCGGGTTATGTTTGTTTAAAAAAAAAATTAAAAAAAATCTTAAAATTCAACGTAGGCTCGATCATACTTGTTGCAGCTCACTGATATGTATGTATGTATATTAAGCATCATCATTCAATAAAAAAACAATTTTGTACTAGTTTCACGTATTTTATTACATACATTTAATTAAGTTAATGCTATTTTTTTGTTTACATAAGCGTAGTACAGTGCACTCGCGAAAATATGGAACCCCAAAATATTAACACTTTTTTCTTCCATTGGCTGCTCTAAAAATGGCTACTCTGAAATATGAAAGCTTAAAAATGTGAACAACTTATTTTTGCAAACAGGCTTTTAGTTAAGTTCTGCCTCAACTACATAATAATTTTGGGATTTCCCTATTTGATTTTGAATTCAGCTGTCAATTAAAATTTCATACAAATTAGATGACATTCGCAAATATGAACAATCTTGCAAAAGTGAACTGGCTTGGTTTTAATTAGTTCATATTATCGCGAGCGCACTGTATATGCATACATTGAAATCATTCTTATTTTAAAGTAGATTAAACTTACCATAGTTCTCAATTGAATTTGTTGGTTTAAGGAAACAAGCATTTACTTTATGCTTTTCTGTCATTGCATGTTTTTTTTAAATCCTTTTTGTGACATTGCAGGCGGATCTTACAGATTTTGCACCAAACACCATTGTTTGATACATTGATAATCCATGCGGGAGCTTCTTCGCAGAAACAAGCCAGCCTATTATTAAAATTTATATTATTGCTTTTAATTCAGTAAATTACCTCTTTCCCACTTCCTTTGACCAAGATTAATTAAAATTATTTTCAATATATTTTATTATTCTAAAGTGCACGTTTCTTTTTTTTAAGGTTTTTTTTTACAAAATACAAACTGTTTTTACTTTTGCTCATCACTTTTTGTATGATATTTCCCGTTATACTTTTTTGTAATCATATTTTGACATTTTTTTTATGTAAATCAAAAGAGGAAAACACATTAAAATTTTACCAACATGTTTAATTACAATTCAAATTAGTTAAATATTTCCGGAAAAACTGCCATTTATCATTTATGACAACCTCAGTAGATAAAATTATTCTCAATTCAAAATAAATAAAAGTATGTATTCTATAAAAACCATTGACTGGCATTTAAAACTTAAAGAAGCTTTTCGATAACCAACCGCCACAAAATGAAAGTTTTTTTAATTTTCTTCGCTGTTTTTGCTTTGATAGCATTTGTTAAGGCTCAGGTAACTATTTCTTAAATTAAGCAGACAATTAACTTAAGCAAAAAATAATCTACTTTATTGCAGGAAGAGTCAACTGAAAGTGAAAAAGCCCGACGAGGACTTTTTAATAATCCTGTTTCTAACACTTTTCCCAACAGTATGAGGAGACAGGTTTTAGATTTAGTACAAAACAGCAATGTTGGTTCAAAAATTCATAATAATTCGAGGCGTAGGAGGGGAACTACTACTACTACCTTTGCACCCACTACATAAATGAACAAAAATGTTTAAATGAACGGATAATGTGGACTATATAAAAAGCATTAATTGAAAATAAAAATCGTAAAATGTGTTTAGAATAAATAAATAAATAAATAAAACTGTTCAAAAATCAGTTGAATTCATTTTATTTTAAAGATCGATGCTCAATTAACTTGATCTTAAATTTTAACTGAAAGTTAAACACTACCACTAACTGTTATTTAATGTTACAACTTAGTTTGGCGATTGGAGCGACTTCAATAAAACACTTTGTTATTTTTGGAAATGCCAAAATTTTGACACATTATGAAAAACATTTTAAATCAGCAGTATGCGGTGAGGGTGGTGTTGGCTGAAGTGGTTAGCGCGTTGTCTACTAAGCAAACAATGACTCGGGGCCTGGGTTAAAACCCTGGCCAGAGCAACTCAAACAACATAATTAATTTGTCTAATGTACATTAGCGAGACATTATATTAATTATTGGTGGACTATTTAGGTGATGAAGGCATAGTAGCTCTGGTCACTAAAAAACTGTTCCGACAACGATTGATGCTGCACCAAGCTAATGTACACAACATCGCCCTCCTTCGTCGGTTGGCAGAAACATCGGCGAAGTAAAATAATTAATCAAATGCCTTATAATACAGCTTAACAAAGTTAATGCGTCTACTTAACACCGGAGGCGCCTCAACACAGCCTTAAAAATTAACATAACGCGCAAAGCAGAGTTGTAAAGGAGTTAAGCCTTCTAAATTTTCAACATCTATTTTCTCTACCCTATCCCTCTCCCTAAGGTCCGGCACAGTGCACTGCATAAGTAGGGGTCATCCCCTGAGTGCTGGTCCTAACTAAAAAAAAAATATATATATATATGCGGCAACGATTTTATTGGATAAGTAAATTTATTTATGTACCAAACAATTCCTATTTTCACATGTAAAGTTGCTTTGAATTATCTCAAAGCAAGACCTCACCAATCTGTGCATAGTGCCGCCTACAAGAATAATAAACAAAAAAAAACTAGCATAAGAATCAACGTAGGTGGTGCAGACAGAGACAGGTAGCAATACTAGCCTGATAGCCTACAGGTGTCGGTCGGTTAGGTTCCAGTTAAGACCCAGTGTTGGGGTTTTTTTTTTGTATCCATTTATTTAATTTTAAATATGTGATAACCAGGGCAAGTTTTTCAAGCTTTTTGCTGGAAAAGCTTGATTTCGCTTATTTTGTACATTTTTTTACAAAATTGCTTTATTTGCTATACTCTGCTTGAATTTGCTTATAATGCACTTTGGCAACCCTTGAAAATAATTTTTGAATCTTTCTGTTGCAAATAAAAAGCAAAAGTTTGTCCTTTTTTCATACATGCAATTTTCTATTCTTTAACTCTTGACATTGCAAACTAGGTTGGCGTAAAGGTATTATTTATTATTGTGACAACTATACATAAATTTGCAATGTGTTAAATGCACTTTCCGATGATGAGGTGGAATAAATAGTTTTAAAATCTTATCTCCCGTATATAAAAGATAGTTTTGAGTGTATTTATTTTTTATTATTTACAAGAAAATTTGTCTATTATAGAAAAAATGGAAGAAAAGATGAAAAATTTTGAAAACAAAATATTTTTTGAAAAGTTCAACAAAGTTATGAATCGAAACGTTGAAATTCAAACATTAGTTAAAATTAAAAATAATAAAATTTTACATTTATTTGAGCATGTACTGAAGTATTTATGTTTTAAATTTTATTTATATTTATTTTTGTAACGGGGAGATTTGCTTTTCATTTTTGCCTTATAAAATACTTTTAATGGCAACCAGCGGTTGTCTAATTGTATAGGTGTAGAAAAGTAAGGACATTCATAGTGGAAAATTATTGTTGTGTGTGTTTGAGAAATTTTTTAATGGCTATTTTTATGCTTTGTATTTCACAAAAATATATTTGTGAGTTTTTGTATAAATAGATGAGCTTTGGAATTTTTTTAAACATAAAGGGTAAAACATCTACTGATGAATTGGTATAGCTACCAACGAAATATATATCTAGATATTGCTAACCCGCAACAAATAAATAAAATTTAAAATTAAAAATAATATTTTCTTTAAACAAAAGCGAAGCTGATTCGCTATCTCCAAGCGAATTATTATTGTTTAAGTTCGCTCCTACTGTATCCAATGATGTTGAATGAATTTTTTCAATTTATTCTACAGTTTTATGCGATAATCGATCTTTTCTTTTTGAAGATCTAAAAAACATATGATTGTGCATTGCAATAAAAAAATTGTTTAAATAAAATAAATGAAAAGTGGTTATATTGTTTAATTTTTGGAAGCATATTTGAGCTTTTTTTTTGCTTATTATTGGGCTTATTTTGCGTTTATTTTTGCTTTTTTGCTTGCTTTTTTTCTTTAATTTTATGCATATTTAAACTTGCCCTGGTGATAACTAACTCAAAATGAGCTAACTTGTGGTTAGCTGAAACTGATGCAAAATGATTGAGTACTGATTTGTGCTGAGGACATTATGTGTGTGTAAAAACTGAATAGCTTTTAACAAAGAAATGAGTAAGCTTTTTAGCCACCTCTGATTAAATTCTGATTAGATTATTTGTCTTGAAAAAAGTCAAAGTCTATATGAACAAGTAAGAGTGCTATATTCGGCTGTGTCGAATCTTATATTCCCTTCACCAATGTGACTCACTGAATATAATACAGGCCTTACTTTCTCTTATAAATATAACATTTCAAACAATATAAAAAGTAAATTAAAACTGCATACTTGAACACACTTTCATATTTTCTTCAGTGCTTTATACATACATATGTAGAAAAAATACATACAGATTTTCAATACGAAGCATCATAAGTAAAATCCTTACATTTCAGTCCAAAACCCAAGTCTCTAGCTTTTTTAGTGTCTTCGGAAAATCGGTTTCACGTACAGAGAGACGGATAGACGGACAGACGGACATGACTCATTCAACTTCCCTGTCTATAAGGATTCAGAATATATATGTACTATATGGACCTCATATAAATATTGTGGAAATTAAACACGTAATGGACAAACCTATAAATAACCTTACCATTTTTGGTGAAGGGTATAAAAACGAAATCAGAAAGCATAGCAGGTTCAACCTTTAATTAAAACTTAAGTTCAAGCTGATTTTACATTTTATTTGCAAACGTTTCCAAGTTATCCATTCATTGAAGAAAGTTTGTGCAAACGAATCCTGTTAATATTTAATTTATTTTATTTATTTGAATAACATGCATTTATTTATTTTTATTTACTTATTTACTGTTTCATTGTAATCTATTCAAGAGGTTACGGAAAAAGTTTAAAATAGGATTATTAAAAAGTCCTCGTGGAGCTGGCATTTCTTCAAATGAAATTTCACATTCAGTTGTCTCTTCCTGCAATAAAGTGAATTATTTTTCTTGCTTAATTTAATTGTCAGCTTAATTTAAGAAATAGTTACCTGAGCCTTAACAAATGCTATTAAAGCAAATACTGTTAAGAAAATTAAAAAAAATTTCATTTTGTTGCTGTCGGTTATCGAAAATCTACTTTAAGTCTTAAATGCCAGTCAATGGTTTTTATACAATACTTTTATTTATATTGAATTGAGAATAATTTTATCTATTGAGGTTGTCATAAATGATAAATGGCAGTTTTTTCGGAGATATTTTACTAATTTCAATTACAATTAAACATATTAAAACATGCTTGTAAAATTGTAACGTTTTTCTCGCTTTTGATTTACTTTTGATATATTGAATACAGGGGCCAAATCACCGCATACGATATCGCATTAACTATCGTATCGAATAACATTACGATACGTGTCGAATAAGCAAATTATGGCATACGATGCGTCAAATTACGATACAATTCATTCGATATCGTATGCGATAATACCAAAATGAAAAATCTCGATAAGTCTTGTTCGATATCGTATGCGGTGATTTGGCCCCAGCTTTAGGAAACTAAACGCCTGAAATATTATGAATATGTATGTACATTCGTGATAGAGTACGAACTATTATTTTATTATTAAATTAATTTTATTAAGAAAAAATACAGACATCACTAAAATGAAACAGTTTTCGATGGCCGCAACATCATGTCATCAGATCTCATTAGTGTACAAATACAAATGAACCGTTTATTTTGAAAGTGGCTTAAGTCACTTTTTTTGTTGAATGCAAATTTTTTACAAATGAAAAGATACCGTTCAATTTTATTTAGTATAGCCATTAACTCGATTTTTTCTAAAAAGTGACTTATGCCACTTTCAAAATAAACGGCTCAAATAAGTATGCATTTACATATGTGTGTATGTATGTTATCAGAAACAAAAAAATACATTAAAGAAAAGTTAATAGAAAGCAGAATTTATGATCTAATGATTTTAACACACGGTTGTCAATGCAAAATATTATTTATTTTGATTTCTATTCACTAAAATTAAGTTTTCGAGTAAAAAACTGCAAATATGTGCCGCTTCTTTCTTTAATTCCTTTTCTAGCGAATTCGAAAAGAAAGCCTGGTTTTAATGCAAACTTAAATAATTAAATATTAATTTTTATGAAAAAAACAACAGAAAAGGTTTCGAAAAAAATGTTCCGGCTATTCCTAAAAGTGGACAGCAAATGTATAAAAACACTAGTCTACATGTGTTTATTTTCTTCTTGCTTCTATTTCTTAAATAACTTAATTTGTAAAAAATATATTTTTGATATTCAAAAGCCAATTAGCCCGACAATTCTATTTTATGTTTTTTCTTCATTTTCCAATGTTGTCTCTAACTCAGTTTTGCTAAAAACTGCCTGTAGGAGTAATCTTAATGGTTGGGTGTTTTTTATAGAGTGACACAAGTTTAAATAATAATAAAACAAGAAAATATATTTTAAATATCAATGAAACGGGCTTTATTCGAAAGAAAATTTTATGAAATTAATGTTTAAATATGATTTCTGCCATGTGGCTGTCAAAGCTGACGCGTAGAGAACGCAATCTGGAACACCAATTTTTAAACAACTTTTCGCAGCATTTGCGGCCGTATTTCGCCGATAACTCTTCAAATGTTTATTTCCAGGTGTTCAATTGTTTGCGGTTTATCGACGTAGACAAGTGACTTAACACAAGCCAAAAGAAAATAATCTCATGGGGTTAAATCACACGATTTCACCAAAAGTTAAATAAGATTAATGTCTACATAAAAACTATATATTGCAAATAATGGCTAGTTTTATTTAAAATTTTATTTAAATGTTTCAAATACTTGATTAACTTAAGATTTTTATTTTAAATTTTGTTTTTAAAATATTTTCAAATTATCTCTTTATGAAATTTTCTTTCAACGAATCCAATCATAAATTTAAGCAAAACGCTCATTAAATTTATGTAGATTTAGTTTCCATAATAATCATATGCAGCAGTGGTAGTGGTAGTAGTTCTCCTCTTACGTTCAGAATTATTATAAATTTTAGAACCAATGTTGCTGTTTTGTACTAAATCTAAAACCTTTTCCCTCAAAATGTTACGAAAAACATTGAAAAGAGGATCATTTAAAGGTCCTCGTGGATCTGAAAGTTCTTCAATGGAATTTTCACGTTCATTTCTGTCATCCTGCAACGAAATAGATACATTATTTTTAATGCTTAATTTAAATGTCTGGTCTATTAAAGTGTTATTTAGTTACCTGAGCCTTGACAAATGCTATAAAAGCAAATGCTACAATGAAAATTAAGTAAAGTTTCATTTTGTTACAGTTGGTGTTCGAAAACCTACTTTAAGTTTAAACACCATTCAAAGGTATTTATAGAGAACTTTTACTTCCTTTTAATGTAAAATAAATTAATCATTTGTGTCTGTCATTTATAATAAATGGGGTTGTTTTCTTCGGATATTGAGCTAATTTTAGTTGTAATCTAAAGTGTCAAAATAGTATTTGATAATTATTTTTAAAACTTTAATGTACATAAATAGACTAAGTACACACTTTGTTAAATAAATAATTAGAAAAGTGCTAAATGCAATCAAAATTTAAAAATCGATCAGGCAATCCCAAGCTGCGATAGGATTTGCCAAGAGGCTAAGAAAAAAATTTAAATACCGAAATTTTCTTTTATGGTTTTATTAATAAATGGAAATGGAAGCTAGACATCTTGAGATAAAAAAAAAATATCATGACAATAGTGGTTTCTTAACTAAAGAACTTTTTTTTGGACAATTTATCAGAAAAAGTCCAAAAATGTGCAATTTATTTTTTGGTTCACTTAAATACTAAATTTTAATGAAAAACAGTTTTTCTTGTTTTTTTTTTTAATTTATTTTACTTTATTTAAGAACTATTAGTAATGGGTAGAACCCCCTTTGTTTTGAATAACTTCAAATATACGGGTTTTTATTGACAGATAAAGAGAATTTATGTAATCCAACGAAATTTGGTTCCAAGCATCCTGAATGGCCTGAATTAGTAAATGCTTGTCATCAAAATTGTCTACCTCCATCATAGACCTTACGAGATAACCTACCCCTGACATTTTCGATAATGCTTAGATCTGGCGAATAGGGTGGCTAGTCAAGAATATTAACATTTTTTGTCTTGCAATGAACTCCTTTAATACTCTGGCGTTGTGCATAGGGGCATTATCCTGTTGCAATATCCAAGATATGGGAACAAATTGTTCACTGAACTTCGAAAAACCCGATTCCAATAAAGATTTATAGTTTGCACCAGTCATTTTTTCACTCTGAAATTAAAGATCGATGGTGCCATAGTACGTAATAGCACCCCATACCATAATGTCGCCCTCTCGGCTGTGATGTCGGTTCAAAAATCGCTTTTCTTTTCCCAGAGCATGGAAATAATAATTGTAGCCATCAGGCCCATCCAAATCCAAAAACTTCTGCTTATCCGTAAATACAACGGTTGTCACAGTCATTTACATGACCTCTTTGCTGCACATCCCATACCATGTAGTCTCTTGCGAATTGAAGCCGCTTTTCCTTACGAAGTGCATTAAGTGGCACCTTCTAGGTATTTAAAATACTCACAGCTCTTAATTACTCTGCGTACTGATGACTTGCTCGCTTCCACTCCAGCTTGAGCTGTTATTTTTGACAAGGATAAGCAGAATTAGGAGTAATTCTGATGATTTTTCTTTTCTCATACGTAGATAAAGACAATGAAACCCTTCCTTTAAAATTATTTCCATACTCCTCGGGGTCCTTGATGTAATTGCCAAAAACTGTTGGGCTTCGTACAATTTTATTTATCTATTTGCGCGTTTAGAATAAGAACGGTAAACATTAGTTCTTTCCGATATATTTAAAATCTTTTGTTTCGCCATTTTGACTCGTAAAACGATTAAGATGTAATAAATTGTAATAAAAAATCATCGCTTACTTTAAAAATAATAAAAAAATAATAAATTGCCTTTATTCAAGTAAACCAGAAAAATAGCACATTTTTGGACTTGTTTTGATAAATTGCTTAAAAAAAATTCTTTAGTTAAGAAACCACTATTGCCATGATTTTTTTTGTATCTCAAGATGTTTAGCTTCCATTTCCATTTTAAAATTCTGCAATCGGTTAAAAATTACAAAAGATACAGGCTGCTGAATATGGAATTTTTAGTGCCTTTAAATAAGTGAACAGGAGTGTATTCATAGAATTTTCAGTCTAAATTTCAATAAATCAAACAATATATATCCAATGAAATATAAATGTGAGAGAATTATTATTCTTTTTAAAATTATTATCAAACGATTTCGTAAATATGTTTTTTTTTTTTTAATTATATTCTGGTAAATCTTCAATATTTTAATTTATACATACTCGTATGTACTACACAAATGTATAAAAATATTTATTAATCTCACATGCATAAATAAATATATTTGTTTTGAATGTGAACACAAGTTTATTTCTAAATAACCTCATAATAATGGGTCATAATGTGTAGTATGTACATATGTACTAATGCTGCGGCCTCATCATCATCATCATTTTTGTTTCAAACTTCCATCCATGATCATACAAATAATTTAAAATATCAACAATTGAACCTCAAGACATTTGGATTATTAAGAAGCGTGTTGCCAATTGCAAACACCATTCAGCAGAGTTCATACAGTCATTTATTCGATCAGGCAAATAGCAGACAATCAAACGTACACACTGACTCACAAACATATAAAATAACTGAAAAAAAACTACTCAATATTACTGTCGACAATATGCACCATGGAATGTATTTTCTTATTTTTATATATATTTTGTTTAAATCCACAGAATGCTAGAATTTGCATTTTTTTTAACAGTTTCAGTTCAGTTTAAGATTAAAGAAATTTCATTGTGGTATATGCACACATAAATATATATAAAAACCGTATTAGCAGAGACAGAAACCATATCATCTATATATGAGCCGTTTATTTTGAAAGTGGCATAAGTCACTTTTTCAAAAAAATCGAGTTATTGCAACACTAAATAAAATTGAACTGTATCTTTTCATTTGTAAAACATTTCCAATCAACAAAAAAAAGTGACTTATTCAACTTTCAAAATAAACGGCTCATGTATAAAAATGAATTGCTGTTCGTTAGTCTCGCTAAAACTCGAGAACAGCTGGACCGATTAGGCTAATTTTAGTGTTGAATTATTTATGGAAGTCTAGAGAAGGTTTAAAAGTACTTTTGGTACTTTTTGTAATGGATTTTGATGAAATTTGATAGGTTACTTTTTAAGTGTTAAAAAGACATAAAATTGGTACTTTTGGTAGGTTTTGTTTTTATTAGGTTTTTTACATTGACTTACAGCGTACTTTCTTGGGGGCAAAATAATGAAAATCTGTCACTTTTAGTACTATTATAACTTTTTATTAAAAAAAAAAAGTAAAATTATTTTTAAAATAACCTACGTTAATATAGTAATCTTTCTTGAGTGTAATATAAGGAAAAGCAGGTACTTTTGGTGCGTTTTGTTTTTAGTATTTTTTGTTTTTTGGTTTCATGTAACGTGAACGAAGTCACGGGTAAAATATAGTTTAAAATAGTTAATTTTACGATCCAACAGATAGCAAGTGAAACAAAAAAGAATGTAGTTGAAACACCTGGGAAGCAAGACTATTTTTCCGGTACGTTTTGTCGAGTACAAAAAGACTGCTTTTTGAAATTTTCGAAAAACCTCCAAAATCCCGAGCTACGGACAAAAGTCCAGTTTTTTGTATCTCTATACACTTGTAAACCAGTAAATAACTCAGTGGAATGTAAACCGCTTTTACTCTGTTAAACACATTTTGAGAGAAGAAACTGAGGCCTCTCCGACGCTGTATATAAGTTATCTGATGTGTTCTGGATCACTATTTTTTATAGGAACCGTCTTGTATATTCTTTTAAAAGTATTTCGTTGAAATCTTGTTGAATTACAGCCATTCTTTGTGAAAATGTTCACCGTGCTCATCGCTAATCTGGTCCAGGCTGCGTGGCAAGAAGTCCGAATGTGAACTCTGGATATGATTTTTTGAAGATATTAAAGTCTACTGCAGCATAAGAACTTAAAATTTCTATAATAACCAAGATATCAAAAAAGAAAAATATAGTTTGGAAGATTACGTTCTTTTATATGAGCCTCCAATGATTGTAAGATCTTTAACTCCAGCTTCCTCAAATAGGCCATGGCTTATAAGTACACAGAGATCGAAAAACCAGTATTTTATCCGTAACTCCCGATTTTGGAGGAAAACCTTCAAGAAAACAAAGTCACTACCCAGATATTTTTTTTGTCTTAGATATTTTTAATGGTCATAGAGTTCGAATCAAGAAGACAACTGTTCGAATTTTCAATTCAAAATTATTTTTTTCGAGTCGATTTTACTCTGTAGTAAACTCCCTGAAATATCCAATAAGTCCGAATAGATCTAGATAATATATCTATTTATAATACATGACTGTACAAAATCTCTATTATGCAACCAAAGATCTGCTTGATGATCTCATGATCAAAGTTTCAGGATACTCTTACCTATGAACGTTTTTTTTTTAACCGAAATCAAAAAAGTAGGAGGTTATCAATCCATTAATTCTATAGTTTATGAACCGATTTTTAAAAATTCTCTTTTTGTTTAAAAGGTTTATGGACCGATTCTAATATTATTTAAGACGGTGCTTTAACCTTTCATAGCAAATTTGTTACATCGGGTCTTAAGCTTTCGTTTTGTTGCATCTGTTAGAATGGCTTTCTGTATTGGAGTTGGTTTCTTTTCTAGAATTATTATGATACGAGTACTAAAATCTTTATGACAACTTTCCATTGTGCAATTAAAATCTTATGCGATAAAATATTAAAAATAAAAAATATACAGCGACATCGCTGCGAGTGACTGTTTAAATGCCGTTTGCTATTTTTTGTTCGGTCGCTTGTGGTTTTTTCATATAAATTTGTTGCAGGGGGTGACAAGGTGGATTTTTAACTAAAGTTTAAGCTTATAACGATGGTGCAGTAAACAAAGACTGAAGATGATTACTTTTGATTTGTGTGGAGGGAAAATGTCAAATATTTGCAAGACATTAAAATGTCTTTTACATATATTTATTTTAATAAAACTGCATTGTATTGAATTAGTGAAAAGAAATCTAAAACAATATTCTAGCACATCAGAGATATCTGTAGTTGAAAATCTGCAAGGCACACGTCTGTTAAATTTGATACTTTTCTATTCAATTTATTCAAAATGGTTAACAACTTACAAACAAGGAAAACAAAAGCAAAAAGGATTAGAAGAAACTTATGCCAAAGTTGCCATACATAAAAGAAATTTGTCGAATCCGGCCGCAGAAAGACGTCGAACTTAAAACCATGTTTGGTAATACTCGAGAGAAAAAAACGTTTGTACGGTATTACAAAAATATCAAAATTTTTTACAATATTTTTTACAAAGGAATAAAAAACTTCCAATGAAGTTAAATAATATCAAAAAAAAAAAAGAAATTTAAATAACTTCCGACAAACATTTTTCAAAAGCCCAAATATATGAAATATCTTAAGTAAAAGTTTACAGAAAACATCAAAAAATATAACTAAACATTTAGTATTTTCTTCTGCTATTAACTGAAGAGTGAACAAAAT
Organism: Lypha dubia; assembly: GCA_947311025.1. Taxonomy (NCBI): domain Eukaryota; kingdom Metazoa; phylum Arthropoda; class Insecta; order Diptera; family Tachinidae; genus Lypha; species Lypha dubia. The sequence continues at coordinate 59,280,957 of OX371264.1, forward strand.
GTGTCTCAACCGAATAAAGCCGTACTGCACTCTTAGTTGTTTTTTATTTATTTTAACTTTTTAAATTTCATCTAAATTAATTTCATTTCATTTTGCTTTTCTTTATCGTTGGCTAACAATGGCAAACTAACTTGGCAAATGAGTTTTTAATTGTTTTCTAAGTTGTTGTAATAACTTCCGTCAAAAGTCAACAATGCAAAAAAAAAATCACAACATAAAAGTAAAAAAATACAATTAAAATTTTGTAGAAATCTTCCAACAACCACCACTAACAAAGTAAGATCAAAGTGAAATATTAGGAAATTTTCACCCACACAATAAGATTAAATCTGATCATTTGCAGTACAAGCAGTTCTTTCAAAGTAAAGTTTTTCAAATTACATTCACAATTAAAACTAAATGTTAAAAACATAATTGAATGATAAAATTTTGATCAAATTGTTGTGATATGAATAATTAAAAGAAATGTCTTAAAAAATTATAATACATTCTTTTCTTCTTTGATTTTTATGGTTTTGGCTGTTTGTATGGACACACAATAATGAATCACAATAATGAAACAATTATACAGAGTCAAAAACTATTCTTAAAAAAATTTTTAATTAACACATAGAATAATATTATGAAACAAGTTTCAATTAATTCGGTAATAGAATCAATTAATCCACAATCAGCGGAGCCAGCATTACCGTTTGAGAGAGGGAAAACTTTTTTAAAATTTGCATTAAACAAAATAACGTTATTTTGCTATTAACTGTTTATTTAAATATGGAATAAGTTATAGAAAAATATCAACAATAAAATTTAGATTAAGTTATCCTTTCCCACAAAAAAATATATCGCAGTTTTCTGTTTTTCTATTTTTGCATATTTCTATTTCTATATCAAATTGTTAACAATAAATTCAAGTTTCTTATTGCCAATTATTTTATTTGCATGAAATCCAATTACACAATATTTGTTCTTATTATGTTTGCTTTAATCTATAAGAAAAAAAAAAAATATATAAAAAAAATCGATATTTTAGCATGACATCGTGAAACGTATTTAAAAAATACAAAGGGTCTAACTGAAGACTATGCCATTTTTGAGATCAACCACGATCATGTTATAACTTTCCACATAGAAAAAAATAAAAATTGATTTCAATTAAAAAATTTTTGATATCAATTAAAAATTTAATTAAATTTGCACCAGTAAACAAATTAATAATATCAATTAAATTTTTATACATTTATTAACTACAATTATTTATTACAATTAAAAATTTAATTAAATAAATTCAATATATAATCAAATTTTTTTATATTTTTAATTAAAGGGTCAATTGAAAAAAAAAAGATATTAAATATTTTTTTCTGTGAAACAAAAACACCTTAAGTATGTCTGGATAATCCCTTTTAAGGTCCAACATTAGAATAGACTTGGCAGATTTTTTTATTTTCTTTTATTTTATTATTTAACACATTCATATGTACAAAATTTTTTTTTAAATTATTATTCCGAAATGTTTTTAATAAACAACCTGTAGTCCCACGAACGACATGAATGAAGTAAAAATGTTTTCAACTTGTGAATTATTAAAAGCTTCTCAATTTAGCTTTTTGCCATAAAAGACTCCAATTGCTAACAGCTTTAGTGCGCACTGGCTCATCAGCAGGAGGATGATCAGTCAGATCAGCAGTCTGTAAATTTTAAATTAAAATAAAATTATTTAAATTAATATTTCTTCTTAAATGTACTTTGTATGTATGTAATGTGTTTACTTGATCCATATTGTGGCTGCCACCAATGGATTCGATGGTTCTGGCATGGCCAACATAAATTCCATTTAATAAAATTAATGAAAATAAAACAATTAAAATGTAGACCTTGAATTTAATTGTCATTTTGTGGTACTTGTAATTATTGTGTTTTGCGTTTGTTATTCTTGTATTTTTTATAATTATTATTGATGTTTGATGTTGCAGTTGTAGTTGTCGTTGTCGTTGCCGTTGCTGTTCTCGCTAATGTTTAATAATCTTTAAAAATATATTTATGCAACAAACAAAAAACAATGATGTCTCGAATTATTAACTGTATTGTCACTTTGATCACAATTCTTAGCTTGGCAAAAAATATTTTTATAGTGTTTTTTTATTTTTTTTTACTTTGAGCGTACAATAAATGATTATAATTTTTTCTGTTTCTGTTGTGTCAAGTTCATTTGAAACACAAAAAGTGTAAAAATATTCTTATCATCATAAAATAAATATATTATTTTTTAAAATGAAATTATTAACAACAAGTAAGAGGGTCATTGTCGGCTGCTCTGAATTTTATATACCCTATTTTTATGGTAAAATTAATACTGCCAACAGAACGATTTTCTGTTCTGCTGTGTACAACAATGACTAAATTCCAATTAATTGATTTTATTATTTGAGGTTGTACTGCATTTCCATGTGAATAAAATCTGGAACGAATGAGATTTTAGACTAAATCTAGTTTATTTTGATTAGATTTTTCCCTACTAGACTTTGAAAAAAAGTTTGTTAAATTAGAAACCTACCATGTGATACAACTGTGTTTTCTTTCAATAGTGCAGTTTAAAATAAACTGCTGTCTCATGTGTGCACTTACTGTTGTATGTGTGCATGAACTATGTATGAATTGTCTATTTTTGTAAGGAATTCTTTTTAACGAAATTTTAAATAAATTCCGAAACGGTAAGTGGCATAAATTTAAATAAAGAAATCATTGAAATATAATAGATTACGCTCTGCTGTAGAAGCACTATTAAATAATTGCACTTAAGCTCCATTTTGTAATTTTTTGCAAAAAATTGATTACAAAAAGATTTGTTACACACTAATTAATGCCACTAGAAGAGCTGGCAGTCTACTATTTTTTTATATCTATATACAAGGTTTTCCAATAAGAGTGATATAATTTCTTTTAAAAAAAGGCGTGTGGCTAGCTTGCATGGCATTTTTTAATAACTTATGCAATTTTAATTTCAATTTCAGCTTTCTAGCTACACTGGAAATGCCCCACACAAAGGAGGGCACCCTAGTCCGCCCAGGTTAAAAGTGCCTTGCCTTAGTATCCTATGTCCTTCTCCAGTTTCTAAGCTACCTGCCCACCAACTTTCAGCCAAATCTGTTCAGCCGTTCTTGAGTTATAAATATTGTAACTAACACGACTTTCTTTTATATACACATATAAAAATCCCCTCAAAAACCCAGAAATCCCGGAAAATTTTCCGGGAAAAGTGGCAACACTGGAAATTTTAAAAAATTTCAAAGCGGCAACACTGTATAGTCATCATACATAGACTATACAAAAAAGAAGTTTTCACTTCAAGAAACGAAAGACTTAAGAAACAAACTTAGTGTGAGGTTTTTTCGTTTCATAAACAAAAGACTTAAGAAACAAACTTTTCAAAATTTCTTGAATCGGTCGCCTCAAAGCCCGCGATAGAAGAAGCTATGCAATAGCTTAAAAAACACACTTATTGTTAAGGAAATTCAAAAGTTTTTTATTCAATGTGAAGTACAATCGAAACAATTAAGTTTTAAATAAAACTTTATTCAAATGGCCTCCACGACTTCTTCTGCAGGAACGATTTCGATAAACCCAATTTTCGAGCACTTTTTCCACTATATCAAGTCGTTGTATGTCATGAATGGCACGTTCAATATTGACTTGTAAAGCTTGAAGAGAGTCTGGTTTATTTCGAAAGACCAATGGCTTCAAATAACCCCACAAGAAATAGTCTAATGGTGTTAAATCACAACTTCTTGGTGGCCATTCAATATCACAATTTCTTGAAATAATCGAATCTCCAAACTTTTCCCGCAATAATTCAGTTATTGCATTTGCTGTGTGGCACGTAGCCTCGTCTTGTTGGAACCAAATGGTGTCAAGATCAACTTCTTCCAATTCCGGCCATAAAAAGTTGGTTATTATCGATCTATACCGCTTTCCACTAACAAAGTAAGATCAAAGTGAAATATTAGGAAATTTTCACCCACACAATAAGATTAAATCTGATCATTTGCAGTACAAGCAGTTCTTTCAAAGTAAAGTTTTTCAAATTACATTCACAATTAAAACTAAATGTTAAAAACATAATTGAATGATAAAATTTTGATCAAATTGTTGTGATATGAATAATTAAAAGAAATGTCTTAAAAAATTATAATACATTCTTTTCTTCTTTGATTTTTATGGTTTTGGCTGTTTGTATGGACACACAATAATGAATCACAATAATGAAACAATTATACAGAGTCAAAAACTATTCTTAAAAAAATTTTTAATTAACACATAGAATAATATTATGAAACAAGTTTCAATTAATTCGGTAATAGAATCAATTAATCCACAATCAGCGGAGCCAGCATTACCGTTTGAGAGAGGGAAAACTTTTTTAAAATTTGCATTAAACAAAATAACGTTATTTTGCTATTAACTGTTTATTTAAATATGGAATAAGTTATAGAAAAATATCAACAATAAAATTTAGATTAAGTTATCCTTTCCCACAAAAAAATATATCGCAGTTTTCTGTTTTTCTATTTTTGCATATTTCTATTTCTATATCAAATTGTTAACAATAAATTCAAGTTTCTTATTGCCAATTATTTTATTTGCATGAAATCCAATTACACAATATTTGTTCTTATTATGTTTGCTTTAATCTATAAGAAAAAAAAAAAATATATAAAAAAAATCGATATTTTAGCATGACATCGTGAAACGTATTTAAAAAATACAAAGGGTCTAACTGAAGACTATGCCATTTTTGAGATCAACCACGATCATGTTATAACTTTCCACATAGAAAAAAATAAAAATTGATTTCAATTAAAAAATTTTTGATATCAATTAAAAATTTAATTAAATTTGCACCAGTAAACAAATTAATAATATCAATTAAATTTTTATACATTTATTAACTACAATTATTTATTACAATTAAAAATTTAATTAAATAAATTCAATATATAATCAAATTTTTTTATATTTTTAATTAAAGGGTCAATTGAAAAAAAAAAGATATTAAATATTTTTTTCTGTGAAACAAAAACACCTTAAGTATGTCTGGATAATCCCTTTTAAGGTCCAACATTAGAATAGACTTGGCAGATTTTTTTATTTTCTTTTATTTTATTATTTAACACATTCATATGTACAAAATTTTTTTTTAAATTATTATTCCGAAATGTTTTTAATAAACAACCTGTAGTCCCACGAACGACATGAATGAAGTAAAAATGTTTTCAACTTGTGAATTATTAAAAGCTTCTCAATTTAGCTTTTTGCCATAAAAGACTCCAATTGCTAACAGCTTTAGTGCGCACTGGCTCATCAGCAGGAGGATGATCAGTCAGATCAGCAGTCTGTAAATTTTAAATTAAAATAAAATTATTTAAATTAATATTTCTTCTTAAATGTACTTTGTATGTATGTAATGTGTTTACTTGATCCATATTGTGGCTGCCACCAATGGATTCGATGGTTCTGGCATGGCCAACATAAATTCCATTTAATAAAATTAATGAAAATAAAACAATTAAAATGTAGACCTTGAATTTAATTGTCATTTTGTGGTACTTGTAATTATTGTGTTTTGCGTTTGTTATTCTTGTATTTTTTATAATTATTATTGATGTTTGATGTTGCAGTTGTAGTTGTCGTTGTCGTTGCCGTTGCTGTTCTCGCTAATGTTTAATAATCTTTAAAAATATATTTATGCAACAAACAAAAAACAATGATGTCTCGAATTATTAACTGTATTGTCACTTTGATCACAATTCTTAGCTTGGCAAAAAATATTTTTATAGTGTTTTTTTATTTTTTTTTACTTTGAGCGTACAATAAATGATTATAATTTTTTCTGTTTCTGTTGTGTCAAGTTCATTTGAAACACAAAAAGTGTAAAAATATTCTTATCATCATAAAATAAATATATTATTTTTTAAAATGAAATTATTAACAACAAGTAAGAGGGTCATTGTCGGCTGCTCTGAATTTTATATACCCTATTTTTATGGTAAAATTAATACTGCCAACAGAACGATTTTCTGTTCTGCTGTGTACAACAATGACTAAATTCCAATTAATTGATTTTATTATTTGAGGTTGTACTGCATTTCCATGTGAATAAAATCTGGAACGAATGAGATTTTAGACTAAATCTAGTTTATTTTGATTAGATTTTTCCCTACTAGACTTTGAAAAAAAGTTTGTTAAATTAGAAACCTACCATGTGATACAACTGTGTTTTCTTTCAATAGTGCAGTTTAAAATAAACTGCTGTCTCATGTGTGCACTTACTGTTGTATGTGTGCATGAACTATGTATGAATTGTCTATTTTTGTAAGGAATTCTTTTTAACGAAATTTTAAATAAATTCCGAAACGGTAAGTGGCATAAATTTAAATAAAGAAATCATTGAAATATAATAGATTACGCTCTGCTGTAGAAGCACTATTAAATAATTGCACTTAAGCTCCATTTTGTAATTTTTTGCAAAAAATTGATTACAAAAAGATTTGTTACACACTAATTAATGCCACTAGAAGAGCTGGCAGTCTACTATTTTTTTATATCTATATACAAGGTTTTCCAATAAGAGTGATATAATTTCTTTTAAAAAAAGGCGTGTGGCTAGCTTGCATGGCATTTTTTAATAACTTATGCAATTTTAATTTCAATTTCAGCTTTCTAGCTACACTGGAAATGCCCCACACAAAGGAGGGCACCCTAGTCCGCCCAGGTTAAAAGTGCCTTGCCTTAGTATCCTATGTCCTTCTCCAGTTTCTAAGCTACCTGCCCACCAACTTTCAGCCAAATCTGTTCAGCCGTTCTTGAGTTATAAATATTGTAACTAACACGACTTTCTTTTATATACACATATAAAAATCCCCTCAAAAACCCAGAAATCCCGGAAAATTTTCCGGGAAAAGTGGCAACACTGGAAATTTTAAAAAATTTCAAAGCGGCAACACTGTATAGTCATCATACATAGACTATACAAAAAAGAAGTTTTCACTTCAAGAAACGAAAGACTTAAGAAACAAACTTAGTGTGAGGTTTTTTCGTTTCATAAACAAAAGACTTAAGAAACAAACTTTTCAAAATTTCTTGAATCGGTCGCCTCAAAGCCCGCGATAGAAGAAGCTATGCAATAGCTTAAAAAACACACTTATTGTTAAGGAAATTCAAAAGTTTTTTATTCAATGTGAAGTACAATCGAAACAATTAAGTTTTAAATAAAACTTTATTCAAATGGCCTCCACGACTTCTTCTGCAGGAACGATTTCGATAAACCCAATTTTCGAGCACTTTTTCCACTATATCAAGTCGTTGTATGTCATGAATGGCACGTTCAATATTGACTTGTAAAGCTTGAAGAGAGTCTGGTTTATTTCGAAAGACCAATGGCTTCAAATAACCCCACAAGAAATAGTCTAATGGTGTTAAATCACAACTTCTTGGTGGCCATTCAATATCACAATTTCTTGAAATAATCGAATCTCCAAACTTTTCCCGCAATAATTCAGTTATTGAATTTGCTGTGTGGCACGTAGCCTCGTCTTGTTGGAACCAAATGGTGTCAAGATCAACTTCTTCCAATTCCGGCCATAAAAAGTTGGTTATTATCGATCTATACCGCTTTCCATTGACAGTAACGGTGTTACCAGCTTCATTTCGAAAGAAGTACGGACCGATGATTCCACCAGGCAACATTTGCCAGAACGGCAGCAATATTTGCATTACTTCCAGCGGTTCTTTGTCTTATTGACACTTGAACATTATGTAAAGAAAATGTAAGCTCAAAATTTTCACCAATTCGACGAATAGAGAACGATTATTTTGATAATAAAACTGAATAATTTGTAAACGTTGTTCTTGCGTGTATCCCCCCATGATGAAATTGTAAACTCTACTGAATATAATGAAAAACAAATGACAGATCATGACATAATACAAATGGCCGAAACGTCACTTTAAAATCATCTCATCCCTATTGGAAAACCTTTTATAAGACTTCAAGAGAATTTCGGTATGGGAAGCTCGGTTGAGTTCAAACTTTTAAAATACTTCAGCCTTCTCCGTCAATACGTTTACGTTAGTTGAAAAAGGCGACGTATAACGTATGACGGATTCTATGTGTCTCGGCCTTAAATGGCACAATCCAAGACGTGAGCACCATTAAAAATACTAAATCGGTTTTAAAAAACTAACTTAGTATAAATGTGTGGCATTTGCTTCTTCATTTTGCCAAAAGAAGTATTTTTAACCAACATTTTTAACAGAGCTCTAGTCGAAACACGCCATTTTTGTAAACTTACTTACATGATATTTATTTATAATCATAATATAATGTTTAATTACAAATTTGTTTTTTTTTTTTATTTTTTTTGTATTGAATTGCATTTTACTATTATCTCAACCGTATTTAAAAACAAAAGAAAACAATTTGTAGTGAACAAATTTTTACAACATAAAATTACTGCAAACACTTTAGGAAAGAACCTTAGACCTCTCAAACTTAAGCGCAGCAAGAACACAATACAAAACAGTTTTAGTATTAAACAATAAAAACAACAAACAAAAAAAAAAAACAAATAAAAAATTTTGCACGAACATACATGTATGAAATAATAGAAAACGAAATATGTACAGATGTATGTACATATGCATGTATGTAATGCATCAACCCACATCATTCAGTTGTTTAACTTGTAATGTTTGTCTTAAACTCCGTTGCAGTGGAAGTTCCTACTTGGTAGTCGTCTGGCGATCCAAAGGCAATAACTCGTTAAAATCCAATTAGGTAAGTTTGGTCATAAAGCATTCTGCCATAAACTACTGTTTAATAATAATTCTACCTACAACTAAACAGCGAGGCAGATATTTAACTTGCATTACAGCACAAATAACAGCGTCCAAACCCAAAAAGTGCCATTGTAAACATAACCTACACGGAAAGAAAAGATATTTGAGAATTATTTATTCTTACTTATTCTACTGCATAAATAACGAAGTCATTTAAGAAAAATTGATTTCGGATAATTGAAGATTGTGTCGTTAAATTTGTTGTTCACTTTTAAATAGAACATTTAACAATTAGATCAAGGAAGAGTGAAATGATTTCAAATTGAAAAATGTCGGCTTATCATGACCGTCAAATAATTGAAAAGACTAGAAGGTATAATAAGCTCTGATGACAGACATATTATGATTACCGCACTATGAAATGTAGTTTCAGCTCTAAGATGTTATCGGTTGATTGAAAACTTTAATAAAAAGTATTGTTTACTTCTTACTAATTTTTTTTTTGTCTGAAATAACAATTTAGCTCAAAAAATTTAGTCCATCTAAAATTCTTTAGATTGAATTTTATACTCGAACAGTGAGTGACATTATTATTATTTTTTTTTTTTTTTAATTAGGGCCAGCACTCAGGGAATGACCCCTACGTATGCAGTGCACTGTGCCGGAACTCAGCGAGAGGGGTAGGGTCGAGAAGATAGATGTTGAAAATTTAGAAGACTTAACTCATTCACAACTCTGCTTTGCGCGTTATGTTAATTTTTAAGGCATTGTTGAGGCACCTCCGGTGTTAAGTAGACGCATTAACTTTGTTAAGCTGTATTAGCAGGCATTTTATTAATTGTTTCACTTCGCCGATGTTTCTGCTAACTGACGAAGGAGGCCGATGTTGTGTTCAGTAGCTTGGTGCAGGATCAATCGTGGTCGGAACAGTTTTTTAGTGACCAGAGCTACTATGCCTTCATCACTTAAATAGTCCACCAATAATTAATATAATGTCTCGCTAATGTACATTAAACAAATTAATTATGTTGATTGACTTGGTCTGGCCAGGGTTTGAACCCAGGCCCCAAGTCATTGTTTGCTTAGTAGTCAACGCGCTAACCACTTCAGCCAACACCACCCTTGGCTTCAATTTAGAAGAAGAAAGAAAGATATATTTGCCACAATTGAGATCCAGGAAATAGAACGTACATATATATCTTGTCATAGCAAATCAGAAGAGAGCCGTGCTAAACACTTTCATAATATAAGGTTTTGCAATAGGGATGATTTGATATTGAAGTGACGTTTCGGCCATTTGTAATAAGTCATGATCTGTCATTTGTTTTTCATTGTTTTCAGTAGTGTTTACAACTTCATCGTAGAGAGATATACGCAAGAACAACGTTTTATTATCAAAATAATCGTTCTCCAATTGCAACTTCTCGTGCACTATTGCCATTTTATGGTCGTAATAATTGTCCAAGTGTGCTCGCTAATCAACGAATTGTTGACAATTTTGAGCTTAAATTTTCTTTAAATAATGTTCAAGTGCCAATAAGACGAAGGACCGCTTGAAGTAATGCAAATATTGCTGCCGTTCAGGCAAGTGTTGCCTGCTGGAATCATCGGTCCGTACTTCTTTCGAAATGAAGCTGGTAACACCGTTACTGTCAATGGAGAGCGGCATAGATCGACGATAACCAACTTTTTATGGCCGAAATTGGAAGAAGTTGATGTTGACAACATTTGGTTCCAACAAGACGAGGCTACGTGCCACACAGCAAATGCAATAACTGAGTTATTGCGAGAAAAGTTTGGAGATTCGATTATTTCAAGAAATTGTGATATTGAATGTCCTCCAAGAAGTTGTGATTTAACACCATTAGACTATTTCTTGTGGGGTTATTTGAAGTCATTGGTCTTTCGAAATAAACCAGACTCTCTTCAAGGTTTACAAGTTAATATTGAACATGCCATTCATGACATACGACTTGATTTAGTGGAAAAAGTGCTCGAAAATTGGGTTCATCGAATTTGTTCCTGCAGAAGAAGTCGTGTAGCCCATTTGAATGACGTTTTATTTAAAACTTAATTGTTTCGATTGTACTTAACATTGAATAAAAAACTTTTGAATTTCCTTAACAATAAGTTGTTTTTTTTTTTTTTAAGAAATCATATCACTCTTATTGGAAAACCTTTTATGAAAAGGGTTTTATAATTTTAAAATAAATATTTTTCTCGTGTAGTTTCACTATTTTATTGTTTAGTCGTGAATAAGTTGTTTTTACAAATAAGTTTGCAACATTCTTAGAAAAATTAACTAAAGTTTCGAATAACAATCACAAAATTTGTTTTTTTTTTCTAATTGCAATGAATGGGTGGTGATCCACCCATCTATGACCTTGTAATAAGGAAGTTCTAATTCTATTCTTAAATAAAAAATAAAGATATTAAGAGTTTCATAAAACATAAAAATGAAGTTAAGAGTGTAAAACACTAGTCACCTTCTGAGAGATTCGGAATTGGTATCTTTAAACTTCTTGCAAACAAAAGTTGTCCTAAATTGCTCTTCTCAAACAACATATAATACATACATATGTTTGCAAATTTCTTTGATATGAATTTATAAACTTAAAATGAGACTTACATACGATTACATATAGATAAAATACGTTTTACTTTTATTATACTATTGTAATGTTCAGATAAACTCAATAATGACTCTTTTATTATCATCTAAAATATCATACAAGAAAAACCAACTCATTTTATTTAATGGTTTAAATAGAAATTAAATTAACCCAACAAAACCCTCGGTGAACATGTCTTATTACCAAAAAAAAAAAAAAAAAAATTGCTATTTTAACAATTTGTTGCTCTGTTATTTATATTTAATCATTGTATTGTTGTCTTGTCTGTAACGACTTTAAAGAGTCCATTATTTATGATCACAATTAACTTGTGAATCTTTTCTTTACAAACCTCATCATCCTCATCATCGCCAACATGAATTGGAAAAAAAAATTTAAAAGACCTTAATAACATCGTAATTACTTACAGTTATAAATAGATGAATGCCTTTTTCTTCTTCTTCTTCTATGTTGTATTCAATTGTTTGATTGTTCCCCCACAACTACACAAAATAATATTGATTGGAATTGGTTTATAGTATCGTTTCTATAAAGATGTTGTTAAAAAGGCCTCATGTGCCACATTTTGTATACGATATAATTATCTATTATTTAAGTAAACTTATAAACTACAAATTATCACCGTAATCAATGAAATTTTCCATGGATGATCGAACGATGTTGATCGAAATTTTGGGAAAATAAAAATCAAATGAAAGAAAAATGCAAATGAAACATTATATTTTATTTCATATCCCTCGACAATAATCTAAAAAAATAATTAAGTAATTAGTTAGTCAATTAGTTAAACTAGAAAAACATATCTGAGATTAATTTCTATGTGTAACATAGCAGGTGTTTATTTTAATTTAACCGATTAAATTATTTTTCTGTAGTTTAAATAAAACGTAACATAATCGCACTCGCAAATGCTTGAGATATCGAATGTATTGCGTAAGTTTCGATTAAATTCAAAGATTATTTTAGTATCGTTTCGTCAGACTCATTTTGACAAAGATCAGCCCTAAACACTCTGGATACGATTTATTTCAAAACTTTTTACTTTTTGCCACAAAACTAATTAATTAAAATAATGAATTTAAAAATATGGTTCAGTTAAAGTATGGTCACATCTGGCAAACATTTGCCCAAAAAAGCGCAACCACTAAATACTAATGAAAACACTTTTGATTTGATACCTGTTTATTACGTTAAACAGTTTCCTACATAATTTATAGAAAATGTAATGTAGAATCTTATCTTATTAGATGCTGTTTAACTTAATAAATAAATGCATAAATCAAAAAGTTTTTCATTGGTATTTAGTGGTTACGCTTTTTTGGGCAAATGTTTGCCAGATGTGACCGTACCTTTAGTTTCATTTCCGACTAATTTTGACTTGTTATCACCATCGTATTGTCCATATTCAAAAGTATCCCTGGACAAAGTTTTATTTAAATTGTACGATTTTCAACGAAGTTCTGAAAGAATGACTTGCTGTTTTTATACCCTTCACCAAATATTTTAAGGGTATTTATAGGTTGGTCATTACGTGTGTAATTTCCACAATATTTATATGAGGTCAACCGATATTTTATTTTTGCTGATTTTCATTACGAATCAGTTTAAGAAAAATCCTTACATTTCAGTCTCAGACACAAGTCTCTAGCTCTTCTAGTGTCTTCGGAAAATCGATTTCACGTAAAGACAGACGGACAGACGGATAGGCGGAAAGGCGGCCATGGCTCATTCAACTATCCTATCTATAAGGATTCAGAATATATGTACTATATGGACCTCATATAAATATTGTGGAAATTACACACGTAATGACCAACCTATAAATGCCCTTACCAGTTTTGGCGAAGGGTATAAAAAAATTAAATCGGTCTATAAATGGAGGACACATCCCAAAAACAAATTTTTTAAAAGTTGCATATATGGGTGCATAAGAAAATCCTATCTAGAAAATCCGCAACTTAAACAATTCTATCGCTAACCGAAAAAACAGATTATCGGTTAATCGATTAATTGTTACCCCAGTATGTGAACCGTACCCACATACATACATCCATACATACGTACATATATTTTCATTTACAATAACATTATTTTGTAAATTTTTGGTATTTAGGATATTTTTCTTTATACAGACTATGTAGCAAAATATGTTTTTGCTGAAGGTATCAAATGAAAATTGTCTCTTTCAGAGTATTTGTTTTATTTAAATGGATTGCTGTTATTTATTATCAAAACAATGTTTAGAGATTCGCACATGTTGAGATACATTATTTATTTAAACTTTTTTTTTTTATCAATTTCCGTTCCATTAAGATGTCAACAATTTTAGCGATTGGAAAAAAAGCTTATTAGCCGCTTAGATGTAGTCTTCCCTAGAAGGCAGTAAAGTTAAGATAAATTTTTAGCGGGAAAACCTGTATTTGAATTAAATGCAACAATTGAATTTGTATTTATATAAATTAAGAGCGAAACTCATTCATTACACTTTTGCAACAACAACCGTAGAGCAGTGAAAGTTGCAGCATTCGAAAGATCAGAAAATTTGAAATAAAATAGAATTGATTTCATGTATGTGGACAAATCGTGGAAGGAGCAATCGGGTCGGGAATATTGAAATTAGTAAATTGGACATAACTCCGTAAATAGAAGCCGTAGACCAGTGGAATAGTTTTGTGGAATAGTTATGTTGGAAATATTAAACCTCTAACTTTTTGCAGTATGCGTTTTTTTCGATTTCTACCGAAAAGACTCCTCTTACCCATGATATGGCTGGCTATTATGCACCTACCGAAATATTTCTAATTCATCTGTAAATCTTCTTGTGTCGAAAGTAAGAACACTTTTAAGGGTTAAATTCGTACTTATTCACGGTAAATGCTATTACATACATACATACTTATGTATATCGCATGAAAACTGATTAAAAACCTTTTTTTTGTTCTTTATTTTCTTAATAAAAATTATTTAAGAGAAAATTATGTCACTTCCTAAGAACTTGAAATAAGAAATTGAAAAAGAATTTATGCAAATCAAACAACAAACTCATCTTAAAGGGTGGCCAATTAACAATAAAATTTAATTAATTTCTTTTTTAAGGAAAATATCACCATATTTACTCTTGTAAGCAAAATCATATAAAAATCTGTAGCGGTGATCATGATTATGGTCAATAAAAATCAAATAATTTAAATAAACAACACAAATAAATTTATTTTCAAACTTGTCCAAATGAATTCTTTTGTCCTGCCAGTAAAAACAGACAGTTGAAACCTTCAATGTGAACATGCATGTACACATGTATGCATGTATGTATACTTAGAGCCAAAAAAAAAAAATATACATAAATCTTCTGATTCATAAATACTTAAAATGCAGTCCATAAAATAGCCGTTATTTGACTTTATTAATTTTCAATTGCTTTTATTCTTTTTTTTTAATGGATTGCATCTTGTATGGAATCAAAAGATGTCATATTTGTAAATCAAATAATAACAATTGACAAATATTAATTGATTATACCAGTTAATCTCTTAAAGATAAATGCCAAAAAAAGAACTTTAACAAATAAATTCCATTTTATTGACATGTACATATTTACTTTGTACCTTTTTTGGTTAAAATGTATTACACTCAAAAAAGTTTTACTTTAGTTGAATATTGTGTTTTTTTTTTTAATTTTACAGTCAAGTTAAAATTTAACTAAAAGTTTTTTACGAAGATGTTTATTTTCAAACTAGAGTGCGAAAAAACGCACGGTAGAGTATATATATTTTTGCTTCTTTTTGATCTTTACAAAAAGTGCGGAGAGAATTCGTTATTGCTCTTGCACCGATCCATTATTACAATAAGGGTCCAATGATGAAAGTGTGACGTCTTAGGAGTCATTTAGACACACAAACTTTACTTTATCGCTTAAACATGAACACCAAACAAAGTTTAAAGAATAAAATTAGTAAAATTTGATGAAAGTAAAGTTAGCGTGTCTAAATCGGGTCTTAGCAAACAATTCAAATACTAAGAATTTAATGCATCTGTAATCTAAGTTATCATAGATTACAAGACAGATTACAAGCGAATTGTTTTTTATATTTTGATGATAAATTTTATTATTTATTGAATCTTCTATTTAATTGAAACTTCAATAAGTTGTTCAAATCTTAAATCTAAAAAATATAAATATATGTTTAGCCAATGCTAAACAGAATTTTTAGTTTCAACGGTTGATTTTTGTTGTTTTTACATCTCTCGTGTACGGCTGATAGAAAGAGTATCCCTCCTCCTAAGCCGGGTGTGGCCTCTATACTCTAGAATATTGCGCGCAAGTGGATTTGGGTGCAACTCAAGTTTATTAATGTATTTTTTCGCGTGTTTAGAAAATACTGTCTTAACCAACGGAACATCGAGATCTTCATGAGAATACAAAGTAGAATACTTTGATGATAACGGACTATGAGTTTGTGTTGATTATTAGTACTTTCCAAACAGTAATGAGGGAATTTCGTACTAACCAGCACTGTTTCATTGTAGAATAAAAAATGAATTAAAAATTAATTCTCATATTCTATTTCTCATGAAAACTGGTTAAATAGTTAGTATTCTTCTCAATTAGTATCCACTTTACGACAATTGTAAAGATGGACAATTGAACGCTGATGAGAGGTGTAGCGGCCTTGAAATCAGTACTGATACGTTCTGCGAAAAGCTGATTGGATATAAATAATAATATTTTCCAACATAAAAAACTCTTAGTAATTTTGAATTTTCATTAATTCAATAAAACTGAACTTGAGCCTGATAATATTACTTTTCATATATACATCAATATAAGTTCAAATAATAATTACGTTTATTCGTAATAATAATAATATAAAAATAAAAATAGAAAAAGTTAAAATTATTGTGAAGCGAAGATCATTTAGGCGACAACATTTCTAAAAATTAATAGCAGAGACTTTCTGCAGAAAAAAACCGCCCCATCAATAACAAAAAAAAAATTCAAAGTTTGGTGCAGGAAGTAAAGGGTGTTTTTTATAGAGTGACACAAGTTTCAATCATAATAAAACAAGGAAATATTTTTTAATGTCAATGAACCGCGCTTTATTGGAAAGAAAATTTTATGAAATTAATGTTTAAATATGATTTCTGCCATGTGGCCGCCTGGCCACTGGCGCGTAGAAGGATCACCGATTTTCAACAACTTTTCGCAGCATTTGTGGGCGTTAATGTTCGAATGTTGATTTCCAGGTGTTCAATTGTTTGTGATTTATCGACGTAGGCAAGTGGCTTAACTTAAGCCCAAAGAAAATAATCTAATGGGGTTAAATCACACGATGTTGGTGGGCAATTAATTGAGCCATTACATGAAATTATTTTTTCATCAAAAGTTTCTTTGAGTAAATCAATTGTAGCGCCCGCTGAACGATAAGTTTGACGAATAAAAAAAAAAATATTTTGATTAAAAATTTCAACAATTTGCACGCGTTGCTCTGGTATAAGTCGATTCATAATTAAATTTCAAAGCAAACTAAACAAAAAACAACTATCAGCTGTTAAATGGGTGCTCAAATAAAGAAGTGATGCCAATTCAAAGTTGTGACACTCTATAAAAAACACGCTCTATAATCTAGGAAGAAGATGGAGCGATGAATGGAATATTAAAATTTTAAAATCTATCAACAAACAATCAAACGCCGAAAATTGAAAAGTGAATCCAGGTCAATACTTCATTTAGCAGGAAAAATATACGAAACGATCATTGATAAGTTTATGTTATACTTTATAATAAATTCACTATTTTTTTTAGTTGGCCCACCCTGTAGTTATAAATACCCTGAGTAAACTTTAGGTTTCTTTGCAAGAATATAACAAACGAAGGATACACATTAGGGTGGGTCAATTTGTTCGGGACCGAAAAACATGACAAAGCGTATATTAAGGTCGTAATCTACGGAAAATTCTAAGAACTTATCCCAAAGAAACCATGGTTCTAAAATCAAAATCGAGCTTCCGGTTTTTTAAGAGAAAATTTGGTGCTCAAGACTATTGTTATTTTAACATAAACCTCAAAACCATTATTTGGGTAAATACTTATTTAAATTTCTAAACAAATAAGTAAATAAACATCTTTAAAATAGAGTCTTCACTCTCAATCATCGTAGAAGTTTGTAAATTTTACGATTTCAAATGAAAGTTACACGCCCAACTTAAGTGGCACTTAAATAGACATGATTGACTTTTAACTGTCATGAATTTTTATGACGATCTTTTGTGATCATTAAAGCGTTGATTTCATAATAGACATTACGATCATTAAGAATTTTAATACATACACCAAATCAACAACAAAAAAAAATACTTCTCACTCTTCTTAAATTAATCTCTTTCTTCTTTTCTTTAATATTCACATGATTATTTAAAATTATTACGCAAACGTTTCATGTGCTTAAGTATTCGTACATGAAGAGCATTAAAGAAGTCAATATTTATTTTCAGTTAGAAT
Source organism: Lypha dubia (assembly GCA_947311025.1). Lineage (NCBI taxonomy): Eukaryota > Metazoa > Arthropoda > Insecta > Diptera > Tachinidae > Lypha > Lypha dubia. Next base: position 59,298,921 of record OX371264.1, read on the forward strand.
TTTTTATTCTGGTGTTTTTAAGCCCACTCGCTGCTTGCCTCATCACGTTATTCTAACATTTTGCATAATGGCAGATCGATCATGGAAAGTGCAATAACCATCATACCAGGCGATTATGAAATAAAAAAAAAAAACAGCAACAATAACAAAAACAACAAACAACAAACTCCATCTGCTTTAACAACATCAAGTGAATTTGAATAGTAATGCTAATCAAACATTCTATCATTATTATAGCACCTTGTTGATCAATAATTGCCTTCACGACTAAATGGACATTAATGGTTGCAATGTTGTTTCTTTCGCTATTTTTGTTTGTTAATTTTTTTATTTTGTTGCTAAACTCTTTTGCCACTTAGACTTTATGTAGAAACAACTGCGTTTTTATGCAACAACTTAGCAGGAACATTCAACCCGTGATGTTTGTTGAGCCACCTCCCTCTCTACTAACAGGATAAATAATCATGTTACTGGCAGAACAAACGAACGATCAACAACAACAACAACAGCAGAAATCAGAGGAGTCATAAAAGAAAACAGCTGGACAAGGAAAGCGTTTAAGCTTTTGATTTCGATTGGCTTTAAGTTGAAGTTGAAGTTTGTTTTGGCTTGTAGCGTGGTAAAAGTGTAGGAAATGCAAATCAAATTCTAATGGTTTGTTTTTGTTGGTATTTGTTAATGGTTCACAATATAAATGATGTATATTTTTATGATACTTAAGAATAAACACAAAAACACTCACTCGCACCATGCAAACATACTTATACATCAAGGTATCACTGTTTTTTTTTATCTTGCAATCGAAACATTTAAATATTGCTTCAAAAATAAGTAAGAGAAATGCATTCGGCTGTGCCGAATCTTTTATACACTTCAGTTAGTGGCAGTTAGTGACAGGTCTGTTAAGCCTCCAATCGGTCACTACTATAGGGAACTCAGTAATTGGGTAATTAGCAGAACTAACCATTCCTGGAGGAATAGAGAAGATTGTAGAGTCTCGAGGTTCATATGGACAGAACTAGACTCAGGTAAATCTGATCTACTGCTAGGTATGAATAGAAAGGTTTTGAGAGTCTTAGTAGGCGCATTGGCTGGCCATTGCTCGGTTAGAGCGGGGACCAGCATATGGGAAAATGGCATTCCGGATTTCTGTAGGATGTGTGGGTATGAAGAGGAGCCAGAAACTATACAGCATATCATCTGTCATTGCCCAAGGCTGCAACGCCATAGGCAAAGATGGCTGAACAGACGTTTCCATGAGGGCATTAATGATATTGCGAAGTGCAAACTTGAGGATATCAGGGGCTTTATCATGGGAATTTAATGGCTGAATGATGGATGATAACGAATGTAATTTTTAGTCAAAAGTTCACAACCAACTACCAAATGCTTCCCAATTTTTGGTCAGATCAGACCCAAGTGGCATTTCTGTGTGTAACATATGAGTACATATAAATATTTATATTGTAATATTTATAATCGTCTTATAATTCTGTGTTGTCTACTTCATAAATTAGTTATTTATATAAACTAGTCCTTGTCTAATTCCAAACTAACTTCTTTGCATCTTCATTTCATATACAGTTAGGTAGTTAGTTAGTTCTTTTTAACGTGAAATATTTAAAAACCACCAGTTTTGAGGCAGAAAGAAAGAAAATCATTCATTCATTTCTTAATTCATGCTTTTTTCCTGCATTTGCCAGTTGACCAGAGTCACTTAATGCATCATTTTAATGTTCAACGTTTATTATAATTTGCACGCGAATTATTAAAGATTAATCTGATTGTACAACTTTGTAAGTAAACTTATCATCATCAGCTTTTTGTTGCAAAGAAAAAAAAAAAGATATTATTAAATTTCAACAACGACTTGCAGGTAAAAATCGTATAAGCGACACAATATCGAGACAGTTAAGGAAGCACAAAAGTAAACATGAGTACGGAATATTTAAGCCATAAACACAATGTCCAACTTAGAACAGGAAGAAAATTATAACATTAGTTTATAACATGCAATCTGACAAGTGTTTTGTAAATCTTCTCTTCTGAATTATTCGTTCCCCATACATTCAACACTTTTCTTATTCAAATTGCTCAAGTTTATGCAGACAAGCGGACAGACAAGCAGACAGACAGATGGGCAAGCAAATATTCTCTATGATGATGTAATAAAAGTGGTCATGTAGTTGATTTTGGTTATATTTCTACCATCGCAGGAAATGTTTAACAGGAAGTCTTTAAAATAAAGCAAATAGAGTAATAGATTCAAAGATGAAACTGTGATTTGTGCACTGTGATCAGTATGCGTTCCTGTTATATCCTGCTTATCCACATTTTGTTTTTATAATTATTACTAATTTTTTTTTTTTTTTATATTCTGGGAACAAATATTTTTCAAATAAAAATTCTTACTGCTAAATAGTACATTTTAAAAGAAAATTTTATGCAGAACAGATTTGATACAAAAAAAGACATACATATTAAAAAATTTAATATTACATGTCCTGGAACTAATATACAACATTTTATAAAGTAAGTAGCTCTTTCCGTTGTCAAATAAAAAATCTTACTAAATTTAAGTATTTTAAAACTAATTTGATTACGATCTGCCATTAAAAATTTTATTCCCAAAGAAAAAAATAAACTGATTATAAGCGGTTGAAGAGGTAGAGAAAGGGGCGGGATTCGGAGATTTTTCCCCGGCTTAGAAACATATTTTCCCAAACTGCAAGAAATTTCTTTCAAACAAAATAAAACCTTTTTAATACTGGTTGCAAAAATCATAGAATTATGAGTGTATAAACAAAAAAAAAAAAAAAAATTCACTTGAATTGATATCCTTCTTATTTATACCCTTCACCAAAAATGGTAAAGGTATTTATGTACCGGTTTGTCAATTATTGTGTAATTTCCAAGACTTCCTTCTTGAAAAACACCGTAAAGACATCTTATTAATTTTCTTCTATTTTACTAGGTATTAAAGGGCTGCATGAACGTGGTCATCAATGACTAAAACTCTATTTCGAATAAAAATCAGAACACCAAACAAAGTGTTGCTTTGTTCATAGTATGAGTCAGGACATTTTGTTTCACTTCGTCAACACAAAGAGTTTGTTCATTGAAACGATTTTTTATGCGAAGTTCTCACTCTCATCTCACGGTTTCCTATTAATACGGAATAGCAATATTGCCAATTTGGTGAAATCATGTAATCTTTTGCATGCGCTGCCCATGCGTAATTACTTGCTTATATAATTTCAAGTTTTAGCTTTTACACGCATGTACGTATGTATGTATATACTATTCATATTACGAGCACTAGTAGTAAATCAAATTCAATATGTATTTTAGTTTGTTATTTGCATTTATAAATAACATAAACCTTCAATAAACGTTAATAAATAAAATAGATCATTAATGATTATACTGTAAATTTTTTAGAGTTTTTTGCCTTCTTTTTTTTGCGTTTTAGTCATTGTGTATGTTTAACGTATTTCTTAAATTATTTTTCTTTTTCCTACAACTGGCAACACTGATCTTTGAGAGCATATTGTTTTTGCATGAACATTATTGATATTTATTCAAGCCATGTTTGGTTTCACATTTGTAAATGTTCGTTCGCTCTTGTATAAGTGAACACACAAACTTCATTACACTCGTCTCTTAACTATCGTGCGTTGATTGTTCTCTGTTCATAGTTATTCATCTGTATTGAATAGAAACGAATGAATAAAAGATAATGATGATCATCATTATTAAGTTTCATGCAGCCCTTTATTAGGTATTTATTAGGCACTGTTCTCTCTGTGTATATTTACGTGTTGCTGAAGGGTATGTAAGATTTGGCACAGCCGAATATAGCACCAGTACCCTGCCTTGTTTTTTTTTTAAGTCGATTAAAGAGAAGGTGATTGTATTACATATGTTGTCATCCTTCTAATATATATTTATTAGAAAGGAAAATCCTGAAGGTCATAATAATTTAATAGACAAGGAAAAATTAGAAATATTTTTTATTTTTCCAATAATGATTGGGCTTTTAGCAATAATATTTTACATTGTAAAAACTTCATTAGAAAATTTAATTTAGTTTTAAATTTAGCTTTTTTTAATTTTTATTTTATTATTTATTTAATAACATGATTATATACCTTCAAGTAATATTTCAAACAAATTTTTATGTACAAATAATTTTTTTTTTTTTTTTTCATAAAAAGTTCTATTCTTATTCCTATTTAAAGTCGGAGTTGCAATGTTTGTATTTCTATACCAGAGTTCTTTTTTTCTTTTAATTTTTCTATTTCACATTTCTTATTCTATTTCTATTCAATTGGTGTTATTTTCCGGCGCATTTCCTACTTGAGAATTATTAAATTTTGTTCTTTTCTTTGGAAGATTGGATTGTGTTGATTGCATCATATGTAGGCAGCACGTACACACATCTTCGAATTTTATTTCTATTTCTATGCACTTTTTCTTACTATTTTTCAGTTTTATTTTATGAACTTCTCATAAAGATGAAAATATGATTTGAAAGTTAATAACATTTAATAAGCAATCAAATAAGCAACACACTCACAAACATGTATGGAGAGGCATACAAGCACCACCATATGGAAGGTATTGAAAGATGCAAGAACTTCGTAACCCAACAATGGCATAAAATGCAATGCAACAAATACAAAAGTTATTAAATAATTTTTACCAACAGAATAGTTGTTGTTTTAATTTAAAGATCACATCTTAAGCCAATTGAAAAATCATATAATAAGTTTAATTTATCAAAGCGAATTATGAGAGTTTTAAAAAACAAGCAAAACATATTTAAATAAATAATTCGTCTGTACCGAATCTCTAATACCCTTCACTTTACCTAAAATCATAAAGAATGTTTAATATTTATTTATTTGTTTTAGTAGCAGCTGAGACACAAATCTCGATCATATCACAACAATAGATTTTGACAGTTTCTTTGGCAGTAATTTGACAGATTGTAGTAAAACAGTTTCCGTTCTATGATTTTATACGACATAAAGTTTCAGTTTACAATAAAACTATTTTCTTCTATTCACTAGAAATTTCAACCACTTTCTCCTTGCATATCCCGTCGCAAAACTCGATGGCTCTTTGTTTTACTTTTCTGAGTATGAACACAATGTTTGCGGTGCGATGCGAATTCTCGTTGCGGGAGAGAAATATAAACATAATACAACGGCAATACTTGTCATTGTTTGTTTACATTTTTATTAATTAATTTGTGCATACTTCAAAATCGTATGAAAAACCGCACCGCAATAAATTATCGTTACATTGTGTTCCGACTCAATGTTGTGAACATCGCCAATTATTCAAAACCTATGACAACATCAAAAAGAGAAAGAGTGCCAAAAATTGACAGAATAAGAAAGAAAGTCCGCGCAATGAAAATAAAATAAATAGATTTTAATTTCATGCCGTTCGAACTGCGGTTTTTTACTTCCAAGTCGTACCGCAGTACATTGTGTTTAGACGTCTAGCGCCGAAGTTGTATGCAGGCTACAGGATCAGTTTGTTTATATACATACGAGTGCATATGTATGTACAAGCAAAGCAACGCCGTTTGAACAAGAATATGATTAGTGATGAAGTATTGTAGGAGTAAAGTGTGTTGAAAACTTAACTCGATGTATAGATTTAAAGGCAACGATACCGATTACATACGAGTATGTATGGAATACGGTTGACCTTATGTGTCATTCCTGAAACGTTTCGATAAGCGCAATCCTTACAAAGAATTTGTCTGCATCTGAAGTTGTCTTTTATGTTCAAAAGAAGTAGACGAACATTAAAAATCATTGTCACAAGAAGTTTTACACTCATCAGACATTTTACCGATTTGTATGCAGTTTTTCAAGTTCAAAACTTTATGAAATTTAAAAATCAATTAGAGAAGACCAAAACTTGCAGTGCTCCGTAAGAAATATTTATCAGCCTCCCTGGAGCGTTACGAAATGTCCCTTAAATGACAATAGTTTAAAAACGACCACATTTAGCCAAAAATCAACTATACTGGCAACACTTCTGTAAGCCGCAACTGAAAATTGATAATTATATCTTGAAAAAAAAAGATATAATTAAAGCTAAACAAAAACTCATCCATATATATGTATGTGTACGTACGAGTATATTTATTGGAGAATTATGTCTGGATAATCTTAGATTATTCCATAGATTAATCAGTCATTTCAATATTTCTACAGAATAAAATGAGTTTTTATTTTTTAACATTTTCATTCCTAAAAGCATTTGATATTAAATTGCAAATAGCAAGAAATGTTTCTAATTATATTTAATGATCATTTATTAAAACGGAACACGGTGGTAAATTGAACATGCAGCACCACAAGTCACTAACCTTTTGCCAACAACCATAAATAAATTGCCAAAGAAAATGGCAAACAAACAAAAACAGTCTTAATGTCATCAGGTTAAAACTAAAAGTTCAACAACTAATGCGTGTCGACTGTAAAACTTTATTTAAACTATTATTTTACTTGAAAAATTTAATTCCATTGCACAGAAGAGAAGAATAACTTGTAGCAGAGTCATGTTACATGCATGTAAGTTTAAGTTTTCCATGCAAATGCAGCAGACACGGATCCAGCTTTTAAGTTTTGGGGGGAGAACTTATTTGAAAATTTGTCACAAATCAATGTCATTTTTCTAATAACAGTTTACTTAGACATCATATATGTTTTATAAATGTTCATGGATAAGTGCACATATGAGAATATATGTATGCATACATGTATGAGTAATATCTGGACCATATACCCTAAATTTTCGGATCCAATTATATATATACTTTTTTAGCTGGGATAGAAAAAATCAACCATAAAATTTCGATTAAATTAAATGCAATGCGAAATGAAGTAAATAAAAAATAAAGGGTGTTTTTTATAAAGTGTCACAACTTTGAATTGGCATCACTGCTTTATTTGAGCACCCATTTAACAGCTGATAGTTGCTTTTTGTTTAGTTTGCTTTGAAATTTCAGAGCAACGCGTGCAAATATTTTAAATTTTTAATCAAAATAATTGCTCTATTCGCCAAACTCCTCGTGCAGCGGGCGCTACAATTGATTTAGTCAAAGAAACTTTTGATAAAAATATAATTTCACGTAATGGCCCAATTTAAGCTAAGATCCCACTATCGGCGCAAACAGCACAATCTGCGACAATTTTTATCGTGCTATATCGGCACACATGTAAAAGCATTGCACAATTAATTTTTGGGTGGTCCCATTATCGTCGCATATTGCGACAATATTTTTCGGCTCATATCGGACAAATCTCAATTGCGACAACAATCGGTACAATGCGATTACACTATCGTGCATTATTGGGCAAATTAAATCATGTATGTATTGTATGTACGAGTATGTATGTATGTATATGTTAGAGCGGGTCGATTTTTTTTTCGAAAAATCGCATGTGCGGAAAATGTTCTACGGATCATTTTGAGAAACTTTGCTTAAGAAAGTATGGGTCTAAAACCGATTTGGATGCCGCGATTTTTAAGGGGAAATTTAGTTTTAGGTAGTATAAAAAATTGTATCAAATATGTTTACATAGAAGTAAATTACATGTACAAAACTTATATTTTTAGCTTTTTGACAATAATTGGAAGGTTTAATTTTTTGAAAAGTGGTACAGTGGTTTCCCGGTATTACGAACGATATAACACATTCGATTTTTACGATCGTAACATCCGTGCAATCAGCGAGTAAAAACCTTGAAGAGTGCAAAAAAAAAAATTTCCTCTGTATATTAAATTAATGAAATTTTCGCATTTGAAAACGCAAAAATGTAATATTTATCAATTCGCAAACTTTAAGAGTACTTTTATTTTGAAATAAAATTTTACACATGTTTTTTCTTTAAAGGAATTGAAAAACTTTTTTGAAAACTATTCTGAAGTTTTAAAAAAAAATCGCTTCCAGCGTTAACGAAAAGTAAGACCAGAGTAGAAAAAAATTTAAGAAAAAAGTGTTAAAAGATAGGCTCGTTCGTTAAATTAAAAAATCGCTTGAACAAGTGGTGCCTTTTTAACGTTTTTATTTTTATTAAAAACAGTGCAGTTGCAATTTTTTTCTAACAGTCTAGTTTTCGTTGATAAAATTTTTTAATTTTTATTCAGTAAATTTTTAAATTCATAAATAAGTTTTTATAATCAATAAACGTTTGAATCTTTAAATTTATATTCAATAAAAGGAAAACAAAACATTGTGATAAGTACTAAGATTTGTGTGATTTAAGTTCAACTACGCGAGTGAAAAAATAAAACGTTCGGCTTTTTTATTGGCTATTCGATTTTGCATTTTAAATTTATAATCTAGTAAAATGGAAAATAATTTTCCATCTTCTTCATCTGAATCTACCATATCTCATATGGCTTCCCCAGATATTTCCATTTTTGGACCACCAGAGGATTTTAGTGGCCTTAACTTACCAAGCAAGCGTGATGTATTAAAGTATTATTTCTTCTTGGGTTACCAGGCAAAAAAAGAAGGAAAAAAGTGTGCTTACAAGAACTTCACTGATGACGTGTTAAATAAATTAACTGAAATATGGAATCGACTTTTTATTAATCTTATGAATGAAAAAAGCATTTTACTAAAACTAAACCAGTTTATTGAAAAGTACCAAAGAGAAATAAAAACTAAAAGTAAATTAAATCGTTTTGTGGAATCGATTGATGATTTGTTTTTCATTGGAAAATGCAAATGTAATTTAAAAGTACATGAATGCAAATGTGGAGAAATTCCAAAAAGGTTGACATTTTTTATGCTAGATCAACACAATGATAGAAAACTGACTATTCCAGAGAATCATTCTGACCAAGTATCAACAATAACAATAACAACCTTCCTACCAGTGAGTCATGATTCGACATATCAACCAAGCCAGTTAAACATGGAGGTGGAGGAGCTTATAGAGCTAAGTGCACCATCTGAGGATGTATTAATTTCACCGAAACCACGAGCTTATACCAAAAGGTACTCGGCTTTAAATTTCGCGATGATGTGCGACAGATTCGGCATATCTGACAGAGTAGCTTCAGGTTTAGCGACAGCTCTATTTAAGGATATTGACTATAGAGATGAAACTGGAGACCTAATAATTATGGATAAAAATAAAGTCGCCAGAGAAAAGATGAAGGGACGGGAAGCAGTACGCAAGAGTCAAGCAGGAGACACCAACCTATGCTACTTTTCATTTGATGGCAGAAAAGATGACGCATTAACAATGGAAAAAATTGACGGCAAATACCACCAAAGCATGGTTAAAGAAGCACATTTAGTCGTCCTTAAAGAGCCGAACTCGAAACTATTAGGATATGTTACAGTTCAAGCTGAAGATGCTTTAACAAAGCAAAGGCAGCTTAGCGAGTTTTTCAGCAAAAAAGGTTTCAGTTTAAATAATTTAATTGGTATTTGTAGTGATGGAGAAAACACTAACACAGGCGTTTCAAATGGCATAATACGGCGTTTCGAGATCGCATTGGGAAGACCATTGCATTGGTTTATATGTCTCCTACATTTTAATGAATTGCCTTTTCGTCACCTATTCGAATTTCTGGATAATTCGAAAACGAGCGGACCAAGAACTGCCAGCGGCTTAATTAGTAAACAAATTACGTGCTGTGAGAAAATGGTGGGAAAATAATTTTTCCAGAATATTTTTTTTAACATTTATTAAAAAAAGTTTAAAATTTTTTCAGAGGGTTGTTGAATTTACAGCCATTCCGCTAGAGAACATGCCACCTTCTTCATCAGACGAATGGAAGCTTGATTTATCTAATGACGTAAAGTATTTGCTTCAAATGGCTTCAGCAATATCGAATGGTTTTATTTCTGTTGACTTAGCTAACATAAAGCCTGGACCTGTAGCGCACTCCCGTTGGTTAACCAAGGCCAGCAGAATTTTACGATTGTACGTCGCAACAAGTTCACCCACTAGTTACTTAAAAACTCTAGCAGAGTACGTAATAAGAGTTTATGTTCCCATGTACTTTAACATCAAATACTACAATTCTGTTATTTACGGCAGTACGCTTTTATTTAAGTTTATTCGCCTCACACAGTTTCTTCCCTTGAATGTGCGGCAAATTGTTTACTCTGTAGTTCAAAATAACTCATACTTTGCTCATCCAGAAAATGTTATGCTTTCAATGCTTTACGATGATCGTAAATCAATACGCGACCAGGCAATACAAAAAATTTTGTACTACCGTAACAAACTTTGCGATGCAGAAAAGCTTAGAGAGTACAAAAAATGTAACATTAATTTTGACTGCTGCAATTATTTCAATATGATAGATTTAGATGATGACAGTATTTTATCAGAACCACCAATTACAAGAGATATTCCGTATGACCATTTGAAGGAATATTTAGAATTTCAAGATCCACCACTTCCTGACCCACAAGTTCCATGCCACATTCAAGGAACTGAACGATGCGTTAAACTTTTAACCAGTGTTTCTCGGCGCGTAACGGAAAAAAATCGTGAAAGTATTATGGCTGTGACTGATGTTAGTCGAAAAAAAAATCCACGCTTGGAAAGCAGGCAGGACTTAAAAACTTAGTTATTTAGTTCTTTTTTCAAATCTAGAAACTAACTTTGTATTAATAACAATACACTTAAAATTTATTTTATTCTTTCTGATTTTATTGCTAAATTAATAACTGCAAATAAAACAATAAATCGTAGAAAACTTAAAGGATAATTTTAGTTTTATTTCAATATATGGTCAACAAACAAAAGTATACCTTTCCCTCGATTAACACCTTAAAAAAAGTATTGTGTAAATCGAGGGATAAGTGTACTTTAAAAATAAGAAGTAAAAACAAAGGGTTTAGAAGAAAACTTAGCGTTTTTTTACCCTCACACTCATAAATAAGCTATCTGTTTAAGTTTTTCTAACAAAATTTTCTATAACCTGAATATGAAACTTCCCTTTAAAAATCGCGGCATCCGAATCGATTTTACACAGATAGTTTCTTAGGCAAATTTTCTTAGAATTGTTCGTAGATTACTTCCCGCATATGCGATTTTTTCATTTTTTCCCTCCCATACAAATTGACCCGCTCTAGTATATGTATATGCGTTTGTTTATTTGCTTGTTGGCAAATACAGTTTAATTTTCGGCATTTATTACAATGAAAAAGAGAAAACTGCTTTGGCCGTATATATTGTGTATATAATTAATATAGGAGTATTTATATGTATATAATAATAAAAAATTAATGAATTTTAATTGAATGTACTACTACGCAGCACGTACTTCTATTCTTGTTATTTTGTAAACAGATGTTTTCAGGGATGGTAAAATCGTTTTTTTTTCTGTTCAACAGTACAAATGTTATATTAAATGTTTCGCACAAATACTTAGGAATATATGTTTTTAAAATATTATTACTTGTTATGGGTTAGCTAATTTACATATATGCATTTCGTTGGTAGTTAAATACCAACTCATCAGTTGATCCTTACCAAAAACATAAATACTTGAGTAAAAGGTTATATTTTGTAAAAGGGAAGTTTGTTTTTATTTTGCCTTATAAAAACTTTTATTGCCAACAAAAGGTTGTGTAACTGTATAAAAGTTATAAGAAAAGTAAACAGATTTATATCGAATGAAAAAAAATTATTTGTGTGATGTTTTTAAAGTTTTTTAAAAGCAATTTTGCGTATGCTTTAGTAATTCGCAAACTTTTTATTGCGAGTTTATGTACATATGAGAAGATGAGTTTTGGAACTTTTTAAATATGAATAGTAAATATCTACTGATGAGTTGGTATTAAGCTAACAACGAAATGCATATATGTACATAGATTACCTAACGCATAACAATTTTTTAAAAATATATGAATACAAGGTGGTGCAATTTCCAAATTCGGTTTTCCAGCCCGTGTATCGGCACTGGTTGTCGACTTTGATCGGCGCACGAGTGGCCGACAAAAATCGGCGCATTTTTTACAAATTGATTGCTTAACATTGTGCAATAGTGGGTTCACATTATCGGCGCATCAAGGTTGATTTTGATTGTCCATACTCAGCACAATTTCGGCGCAGATTGTCGCATTTTGAAAAATTGTGTGCGGTCACACTATCGGCACATGAATTGCGACGAAAATTGGTGCATTGCACCGATAGTGGGATCTTAGCTTTAGTGGCCACCAAGATTGTGCGATTATTTTCTTTGGGATTCTGTTAAGTCACTTGTCTACGTCGATAAAGAAAAAAACAACTGAACTCCTGGAAATCAACATCGAAAGAGTTATCGGCGACATACGGCCGAAAATGGTGCGAAAAGTTGTTGAAAATTGGTGTTCCAGATTGCGCCATCTACGCGCCAGCCATGGCGGCCACATGGCAGAAATCATATTTAAACATTAATTTCATAAAATTTTTGTTGCAATAAAGCCCGTTTCAATATTTTATAATAAGATAAGAATTTGACTACTTTTAATAATATAATTTTTAGTTGAGTAGCTGGGGGAGGGGGAAATATCCCTTTTAGCCCCCCCCCCCCCCCGTTGTAACCGTTCCTGATGTGCCGACTTTTCACTCTTTTAGTTTAAACAAAAAAATTAATAGATGATTGTTTTAAAATTGGTATCTACCTGAAAAAATTCAATTGTTTCATTTAAAATTTATGTTCAACTTATATTTTTATTTGAAATAATTGGTTTACAAATTGTCACTACAAGAAATCTCCCCCTTTTTTTCAATTCATTCAACAATTGACTTTATAACAAGCAACCAAATCCATAAATAAACAGCGTGAAAAAGTTCAATAGAAGAAATTTATGCAGCAGATATGAATACAATTTCTCTGCCACAGGCATAAACAGTCACAAAGTTTACAAATTGCCCGCCATTGTGTTTTTTTAATGAATGTAAAGATTCACCAAAACCGATTAGAAAATGTAAATCACCTTTAAATAGAACTTTAATATATAAAAAAAAAGGAATTTCAGTGAAATAAATTTGTCACACAGATTTCAAAGCAGAAAAGAAAATTTCGATAATTATATTTGCCTTTCATTTTTATCTCCGGCAGATATCAAAACTCATGCTTCTTTATATTTTTTTTTTTAGCTTAGCTTAGGAAGGTTGGTGTGAAACACACTTTCATTCCAAGACCCAATTGAATCCATTGTTATTTTCTTCTATGAATAAATTAAAATCCCTTGTACCTAGAAGGCCCTATGACATATCATTAAGCCAATTAGTTGCCATGATAAAACCCCGTATACCGGGGCTCAGCTCTTTATACCGTCACCACGAAATAAGCCCCAATGAAATAAGCCCCAAATCGAAAAATGAAATAAGCCCCAAAAAATTTTATGAAATAAACCCCAAAAAAAATTAAATAAGCCCCAAACAAAATTTACGAAATAAGCCCAAAAAATTTTATGAAATAAGCCCCAAATTTTTAAAAAATGAAATAAGCCCCAAATTTGTTAACTTTATGATGTAAGGGGCTGTGCACATATTACGTAACGCTCCAGGGGGGAGGGGGGGTTAAACATTTGTTACGGATTGGAAATTTTGTACTGAAAAATTAGTAAAAAGCGTACCAAGGCGGGGGGGGGTGTATAAAATCTCTGAAAACAGCGTACGTAATATGTGCACAGCCCCTAAGCTTAAGAAGAAATCATAAAATGCAAGAATTTTATCCTCTATGGTATATCGAACACAGGCTTCGCGTTCAAAGTATTTTCTGCATAACCGGCCTACAAAAAATTTGAAAATTTTTTGGGGGCTTATTTCATTGGGGCTTATTTCGTGCCACTCTTTATACCTTGATGTTTAAAGATGTTCTTGGTTACTCTTCAAACCTGGTATATTCTACAGACATCGGGAGCACAAAGTTTCCGATATGTTGTACTCCGCTCACATGGGGCAGTGACCACTTAACCAGCCTATGAAGACTGCTACTACATTCCTAATCATACTCAGCAGTAGTTCGAATATCACTAAGTGCAATTTTGGTCACTTAGGCCTCAATTCTTCTTCAAGATAGAGAGGATATGATAGAGAGGTTATATTGCGAAAATGTAGAAGAAGGCTTAATTCCTTTAAGACTCTGCTATTTGTTTGTTTATTTTTAGGGCAGTGTCGCAGTACCTTTGGTTTTAAAAGTACGCTTTCAATTTCTTAAGCTGTGTGAGCAGTCATTTTATTAATCGTTTTACTGCGCCGACGATTCTGCTAACCCGACGAAGGAGGGCGATTCTGTGTGCATTAGATTGGACCAGTATCAATCGCTGTCGGAACAGTTTTTAGTGACCAGTGTTCTGATCACTTAAACAGTCCAACAACAATTAATACAATGCCACACTAATACCCATCAGAGAAATTTGTGATGTTGGTTAACTTGCTCCCGATACCCTAACAAAACTAATTTTAACGATGCTGGAATCCAAATTCCCAGAGGCAATAAATACCGATACATTAAATCGGATCACATTCAAGATTGCTGTGTGACGTATTGGTCTTATCTTCATCAAACCTGTCTCTCCATTCTCACCGAATAGTCTTCTAAGGAATTTGATGGTTTCATGTGGTGTACTTCCCTGGGCACGTGTTATATACACTTAGGCACACATCTGGTCCTTACCAACTAATCTCCTATGACTCTCCTACATCAATGCCTATTAATATGTCACACAACCATTACCGATTTTTGGTAATTCGGTTGCATAAACTATTTCGCCCCCTTCTGCCTCCAGTATTAAGGCTGGAGACCTAGTTGGACACATGAGCTTATAAGGACACTTTATCAGCGATCCATTCTTTAGAATACGTGACCAAATACAGCCGACAATATATCTGAGCAAAAACTTTGTTGACGTTCTGATTTCTAAACGGAGCCAATGGCGGAACCATACTGCATGGTATGAAGATGCCGACAAGATATGGTGCACTGACGGCTTCAAACAGGAAAATCGAGATACAGGGCCAGGAATATATGGACCCAATTACCAAATAGCTATTCCCATGGGTAAATGCCCTATAATTTTCCAAGCCGTAGTCTATTCCATTCTTATTAGTGCTAAAGTATGTGTTATGCCTAATAAATCAGTGAACGTTTAAACGCTGGTTTCGAAAAACTTACTATTATTTTATGTACCGTTTAAACTTTGTATCTGTAAATCAGTCCTCGCTTAAGCTATTCGTAATTTAAACAATATAACAAAGCAACACTATCAAAAATGTTAAAAACAGCTGGTTGTTTGCAGAAGTCTTACATTTTATTATACTTTGTATCAGTTGTAAAATTTTTGAATCCAGAGTAAAGCAACGCAACGCGAAATAAAAATTAATATAATAATAATGCTAAAGAAAGAAAATACTAAAAGAACCCCCAATTTTACAACATCAGAAAGAAATTATCTTCTGAGCGAAGTTGAAAAGTACAAAGACGTAGTGGAATGCAAAAAAAAACAGACAGGACAAGAACAGAAGAGAAATTGCAGGCTTGGCTAAAAATTAAGGGTGCCTTCAACGGAAAACATGGACAAGTTTTTTTTTTTTTAAACAAAATATGAGAACATGAAGAAAACACGGTTGGCAGCTGATAAAACTGAACAATATCTGACTGGTGGCGGTACATTGCCAGCAGCTACAATAACTTCTATTTCAAAATCATATGGTGCTAAATTGTAGTTTAAACGCCCGATTTTAAGCGTTTAAAGATGGTTTAAACGTTTGCAGATTTATATATTTACATGTTTAAACTCTTTTTAAACTGAAAAGAGAGATGAACTTTCACTGATTTATTAGGCCTTAGACGGAAATGTAAGGGAAATCGCATTTATGTGATGTCAGACAGCCAAGCAGCGCTCAAGGTCATAGTCTCTTATCAGATAAGGTCGGGTGTTGGGATGGACTGCGAAACATATCTAAATGAACTTGGTACAAAAAATAAAACAACATTATACTGGGTGCCTGGCCACGAAGGTCATGCAGGAAACGAACGGGCTGACTGTCTAGCCAACAGATCATCCCAACGTAAATTTATAGGGCCGGAACCCTTTTTTGGCTTTTTTCACTCGGATATATCATGGAACGGAACAGTTAATGGGCTCAGATGGAATTCGCTAGCTACTGGGAAGCCCAACAAAGCCTGAGACAAGCAAAACGATTTATTACGTTATCCAAAAACAAATCCCAAAATTTACTACAAATGGACTAAAATGTCCTAAGACTACTGACTGGATGGTTTACTGGACACTGTGATTCTCAGGAAACACCAATTCATTATTGGAAACTCTGAGACCGACTTATGCAGATTCTACGAAATGCAAAAAAGACACGCTGGAACACATCCTTTGTGGCTGTCCGGCACCGACTTTTGCAGATTCTGCGAAATGCAAAAGAGACACGCCGGAACACATCCTTTGTGGCTGTCCGGCACCGCAGAATAAGATTTCTTGGAGGCATCTTGATATCTCCAACTGAGATTTACAATCTCTTACCGAGTAGGGTGGCTGGCTTTCGGAGCCTTAAACTAATTGGGTGAAATTTTGGGCTGCACAAAAGAGCTTTGGGTTGCTGTACCTATGGCTTATCCTGGGTGGTGTTGGCTGAAGTGGTTAGCGCGTTGGCTACTAAGCAAACAATGACTTGGGGCCTGAGTTCAAACCCTGGCCAAGAGCAAGTCAATCAACATCATCAATTTCTCTCATGTATATTGGTGTGGAATTATATTAATTGTTGTCGGACTATTTAAGTGATGATGGCATAGCAGTGGTCACTAAGAAACTGTTCCGACAGCGATTGAAGCTGTTCCAAGCTAATGTACACAACATCGTCCTTCTTCGTCGGTTAGCAGAAATATTGACGAAGTAAAAGAATTAAAAGAATTAATGCTAATACACCTTAACAAAGTTTATGCGTCTAGTTAACACTGGAGGCGCCTCAACACTGCTATAAAAATTAGCATAACGCGCAAAGCAGAGTTGTGAAAGAGTTAAGCCTTCTAAATTTTCAACATCTAACTTCTCTACCCTATCCCTCTGCATACGTAGGGGTCATCCCCTCAGTACTAGTCCTAATTAAAAAAAAAAAAAAAAAACACTATAATCTATATACTTATATAAAAATGAATGTATGTTTGTTTGTTTGTTTGTTTGTGCTTTATAGGTGGCCAAACCTTTGGACCGATCAGCTTGTTACTGTGACTCTAGAAGGAATAATAGGCTATATGAAGTTTTGATTGGACAAAGAGGCGTGGCACCGCCCATATAACCCAAAAATTTAAATCGCCATATTTTGGAATACGTACCAGGAGAAAATGGATGGGAACACGCCCCTTTTTAGGAAAATTAAGAATCGCAATATAGTCTTAACTACTGGACCGATCATCATTAAATTTTCACAACAGGATATATAAATACTTTTAATTTTACTTTATAACGAGGGGGGTGCGAAGCACACCGGGAGCAGCTAGTATATTATAAAACTGCCTTTATCCTGGTTGACTACGACACACTTAAAGTACAAACATACGATTATAAATAACTATTATTTGAATCATTACATTATCTTGTCGGTTTGTTTTTATTTTTTGTTTCGATTGTAATATTTTAAAACATATTCTTTGACCCAATCAAATCTCTAAAAAATGCTAAGCACATTAAAGAAATATGAACAGAAGGATGGACCGAGAAACCAATCTGGCAGAATAAAATTGTGATAAGCTACTAACACTTTTTAAATTATAATTTTGCGACTGCTTTTTCTAAATTTGTTCAAGTGAACCTAAAAGGTTACAAGTACATTATGTAAATATAATTTAAGTTCAAAATTTTCAACAATTCGACGAATAGCGAGCACACTTGGACGATTATTACGACCATAAAATGGCAAAAGCGCACGAAGAGTTGCAATTGGAGAACGATTATTTTGATAATAAAACTGAATAATTTGTAAACATTGTTCTTGCGTGTATCTCTCATGATGAAGTTGTAAACACTACTGAATGCAATGAAAAACAAATGGCCGAAACGTCACTTCAAAATCATATCATCCCTATTGGAAAACCTTATATTTTTATATAACGAATAAATTTTCTCGAGTGTCTTACACACGTATCGGAAGAAGCAACACCGACGACGATAGTTAACATTCTAAATTTAGCCATTTTTTGTTGTTGTTGTTGCTGTTATTATTATGGTTTTCTTTTTGTAAGAAATGGCAAATAGTTATAACAAGTTGAACAACATGCTGTTGCTATTATTACTACTTATGTTTGTTGTTGCAGCTTTTTTTTTGTTTTTGTTATTATTGTTGATAATGTCCTACGTAGCAGTTGCTGTTGCTGCAGATGCTGCAAGTGCTGCTTTTGTTCCTGTTGAAGTTGCAGTTTTAGTGGCAGCTGTTGCTCTATTACTGGCTGCATTAAAAGAACAACCAACAGTTTTAACATTTTATAAGGAACAACATTTTAATAGCAAGAAATAAAATTGAAACAAAACAAACGCAATAAAAAAAAAACAAAAACTAAAAGCCTTTAAAAAGAGATGAGCACTTTAAAACAAAACTGCAAAATACAATTAAGATACACCACAAAAGCGACGACGACACAACGACGAGGACATTTAAGTTTAAAAAAAAAAAATTTAAAAGTTAGAAGAAAAAAACTGAAAATAAAATTTTACAAAAAAAAAAAAAAAAAAAAAAAAAACTAAGAAAAGACAACTGGTTACAAACACCGGTTTGTTATTTAATAAAACTTAAAATACTCAATACTTGCGTTTCTTTTTTATTTCTCTCCTTTTGCTAAAACTGAAGTCGAAGCTTTTTTTTTCAAATCACACATACTTACGAGTAACTTACTCATGGTTAGGCGTACTATTTTTATATGATACTTCAGTATTACAGTGTGTGTAGCAACTAAAGTTGGTTTAAGGTTTTTTTCTTTTTGCTTTTCTTACCACTAAACCGTGAACTTCTAAGGCATCTTAATATGCAATGAAACCAAAAAAAGAAAAAAAATGAGAAACAGAAAACAAACCTTTGCAAAATGAAAAAAATTTAGAAAAAGTGTGAAGACATGTGATAAAGGTCAAAACTCGATTTATTTTCTTATAAATCAATAAAATCATTTATAAAATTTAAGAGCTAATAAAGAATAAATGCACATGCATTCTTGAGTTCATGCAAACACACAGTCAAAAATATTAGCCAACGGACAGGACAGACAGATAGACCGATAGACCGACCGAAGGTGTCATGACCATGAAAGATTTATTCTTACTTTGCTTAAAAATTTCAAATATTTATATTCATGATTCGTTGGTTTGAGCTTAAAAATAAGCTTGTGACATTTGTTGGCAAAATTAATTTTTTTTTTATAAACGACTAAATGTTATTGTGCTTAGGTTAGGTTAGGTTAGGAAGGGTTGTGTGAAATACACATCCACTCGGAGACCCAATTGGATCCATTGTGATTCCCTTCATTTATAATTTATTGACTAATTAGTCTCCTTACTGTCCAAGGAGAAACAAAGGGCTGTTATCATCCATCATTCAGCCATTAAATTCCCATGATAAAGCCCCTGATATCCTCAAGTTTGCACTTCGCGATATCACTAATGCCCTCATGGAAACGTCTGCTCAGCCATCTTTGCCTATGGCGTTGCAGCCTTGGGCAATGACAGATGATATGCTCTATAGTTGCTGGCTCCTCTTCATCCCCACACATCCTACAGAAATCCGGACTGCCATATTCCCATATGCTGGTCCTCGCTCTAACCGAGCAATGGCCAGTCAACACGCCTACTAAGACTCTCAAAACCTTTTTATTCATTCCCAGAAGTAGATCAGCTTTACCTGAGTCTAGTTGTGTCCATATGGACCTCTAAGCTCTACAATCTTCTCTATTCCTCCAGGAATGATTGGTTCTGCTAATAAGCCAATTACTGAGTTGCATGTAGTAGTGACCGATTGGAGGTTTAACCGACCTGTCACTAACTGCCACATCTAATGCTGACCCTATTCTTGCCAGTTCATCAGCAATTTCGTTTCCCTCAATATTGCAATGTCCTGGTACCCAACATAAACGCTAAATTTGTCCATAAGCAAGTTGAGAGATCGCCTACACTTGCTGACCAGCTTCGATTTGACATTTTGCCCCTTCAGCTTTCAGCACCGCCTGACTGTCAACGTAGAATGTTACCTCCATGCCTTCAGTTACATGTTCTGTCACTTGTTCCGTGGCCCTGAGGATCGCTAGGATCTCAACCTGAAATACACTACATTCGTTCGGTAGCCTAAATGTTGGAATAAATATAAAATAAATTTTTGTATTTACAAGCTGAAATTAAATTAATCCTTTCGACTTCTACTCTGCGTTGAATAATTAAAAGTCAATTTAAGGCCATAAATATTTCAAAGATATGTATGTATATACGATTACTACTCCGATCAATTCCATTTCGATGCATTTGGGTGGAAATATTTTTATTTCTATGTTCAGACGTCTAGACGGTGTGGTTTTTTTTCACGCCTATTATTTCATTAGCGTAAGGAAGTGCTGAATATCCTGGCAACTTTGTGACTTACTTTATAAATTCTTAATTTCAGTCCCAAAACTGAAAAATTCTTTCAAACCAAAAATGAACAAGTAAGAGTGCTATATTCGGCTGTGCCGTAAATGTATAATTATATAATACAGGATTTCCCCTATTATGCACATACTATACAGACTTACATACATATAATCGATAAATAAATACATATGTACAAAAAATAGAGACTGTTTAAAATATTTTACAATTTTCCATCCATCACTAAACAAAAAGGCGGATTTTTACGAAAAAATATACAAAGTTATTATTAAGTTAATATACACATGACACTTACAAGTCTCAGTAGCACGATGGTTCGTGCGTTGAATTATAATCGACAGATTCCATATTCAATACCGGGGCACCTCATGTATTTATAAATTTTTTTTTCTGAAAAGGTTCTATAAATATATATATTCATTTATTTGTGTATATACAACCCAATTTCAGAACAGATATTTTATTTTTGCTGATTTTCAATATTAAGAAAAATCATTATATTTCAGTCCAAGATCCAACTCTAGCTGTTGTAGTGTCTTCGGAAAATCGATTTCACGTACAGACAGACGGACAGACGGATAGACGGACAGACGGATATGGCCCATTCAACTTTCCTATCAGCAACGATTTAGAATATATATACTATATGGACCTCATTTAAATATTGTGGAAATTACATACGTGGTGACAAACCTATAAATACCTTTACCATTTTAGGTGAAGGGTATAAAAATGACTCCAAAATAGAAAAAAATTGCCCAAAAAAATATTTGTTGTTGGAGAACTTTTTAGGAAATCTATTTTGGTGTCATTTATCATTCAAGATTTTTTTATTTTAGAGTATTTTTCATATATACGTAATAAAAGCAAAATATACTCGAATACTTAAGCTACGTTCACATTTATCAAATATATGCCCAAAAAAACGTAACCAATAGTTTTGCTTAGGGATAGTGTCATTTAACACGATTTTTATATTACAAAATAAAATTAATTCTTCTCCAAAAGAGTATTTTTATACAGTTTTTAAAAAATTCGAACCCAAAATTAAAAAAATATTGGAATTAAAGGAAATAAATTATTAGTTTTTTTCTTGGTTACGTTTTTTTCGACAAATATTTGATAAATGTGAACGTAGCTTTACCCCATTATATGGATATGCCGACGTTTCTGCTAACCCTACACGAAAAAGGGCGATGTTGTGTACCGTAGCTTGGAACAGGAACAATGGCTGTCGGAACAGTTTTTATTGACCAGTAATATGCCTTCATCACTTAAACAGGCCAACAACAATTAATACAAATGCTTCATTAATGTACAATTACACAAATTTCGTAAATTTTGATTTTGTGCCAATAATTGCGTTTGGGAATTTAACTCCTCTTCAAGTGAAGCCCTTTTAATGTCATCAGTCTTCCTACATATTTTCTGCGTACAGAGTTAGAGGGTCATTGATTGGTGTTATTCTGTTTACATCAGTCAATGTGATTGCTTCGTAAAGTCTAGTATTTAACAAAATATTTTTATTTAAGTTTAATAACACTGTAATGTAGCCAAAATATTTTTTGGTATTCAAATTCAAAAATAAAAAATGTAACTGTTAACAACAAAAAAAAAATGTTAATACAAAACTGTTATATTTCCCAAGCTTACCACATTTCCGTGGTGAAATAACATGAGATTTATAGTGAAAAGAGTGCATAAAAATAACACAAACAAACTTAGCGCGTATGCATGCGTCAAACAAATGTTTACTACTCACTCTCTTACATTCTCACGAAGTGACTTTAATAATGAATTGTCACCACAACAAAAGCAAGAATAAGTTAAAACGCTCTCAAGCTACATGTCAAAATACTAAAAGTATCTATATATTACTAGTAGTACAAAACTAAAAACAGCGGAGATAGCAAAATTTTAAATTTTGGCTTTGTTTGGTGTTGGTAACTGGGAGTTTTAAGCCTTTAACTTTAACAACAACAATAAAGCAATTGCATATAAAAGTGTTGCCAAAATCTAAAATAAAAAACGACACTTCATTTCAAAAACTTCCGTTGCATTTAGACTGATCCTGATCTAAATACGACTCCCATTTCGTCGTGAAACCAAAATTAGTTCTTTTCGCGGCCTTGAGTATGGCATTAACATTTTTTTGTTCACGGTAAAGTTGCTGAGTATTCTGAGTGAGACCGATGGGCCAAAACGATGTGCCCTTGTTTTTAAGTTTCTAACTTCAGTTGGCTTCTCTTCGTTCTGTAAGTTTTTTTTTGTACCATGCTGTATCTTTATTATTAAAATTTGGTAAAAAAAACAACAATATGGTTAAAAAGTATACACATATATCATTGGATCTCAAAATTGAGAGTATATGGTCCAGATAACTCCAGATAACATTACTCATACATATTATGCATACATATATTCTTATTGATAAGTGATCCATAAATAAATATAAAACAGTCAACTTGATACTCCGATGTATGTGATCAAACTGTAAGAAAACTGTCAATAAATTGATTTTTGAAGGGCGGGAGGGAGGCACAAAAATTTGCGCTACTATAAAAAACCAATTGCACCAAACTACAAGCAATCCCAATAAACTACAAAAAGTTTTGAAAATCTATCGATTAATGGATTATATATGCGATAATCAATGTTTTGCGAATACATCTTGATCCTCCGATTTTCAAAAAAAAAATCAATGCTGCGTTGAAATTTTGATGATTATTTTTAGGTGGAATCTTGATTGACAAAAAAAATATAATAATTGGGACCAAGCCTTGCTGGCAGCAAACAATTAAACAAAATGGAAAAAAATTGGAAAGCGCGGAGTTTTCGATAAACAATATCCGCACAAAAACATAAATGTGAAAAAAAGGACAAGTTCCTATCCAAAAAATTTCGGCAGTAAAAAGTACCGAGATCAAAATAAGGACCAAGTTCTTGGTAGGTACAATTCCATCCCATTTCTAGGCAACCTATATATATTTTTCCAAAAATTTTTTCCCATATTAGAAAGGCAAAAATTTTTTGGCAGGTTGTCTAGAAATGAGATGGTATTGAACCTATCAAAAACTTGGTCCTCATTTTGATCTTAGTACTTTTTACGGCCGAAATTTTTTGAATAGAAACTTGGCCTTATTTTCACATTTATGTTTTTGTGCGGATCTCACTTCTTTTTTCTAAGTTGTTTTTGTATAAATATTTATGTGTATTGCTTATCTGGGCCTCCTGTGTACGAAATTTCAGCTTTCTAGCTATACTGAAAGTGCCCCATACAAAGAAGGGGCATGATAGTCCCCCAGATAAAAAGTGCCCGTTTAAAAATCATTTAAGTTAATTTCTCATCAGGACCTACCTGTGTACCAAATTTCAGCTTTCTAGCTCTACTGGAAGTGCCCCATACAAAGAAGGGGAAAAGTACCCGTTTACCGAGTTTCAGCTTTCTAGCTATACTAGAAGTGCCCAATAATATTGATGACTCAGTGAGTGAATATGTACTAAAATATGGACTTTTCACACCTTAATATCTCGGGAATCTTTTACGGTAGAAATTTCAAATTTAACCTGTGAGGTCAACTCTGTGGGGAGACCTTATGTTTCCACTTTCATTCTATTATGATCAAGAGGAGCAAAGTTATGAGGGGGGTAAAAACAACTCAAATGGTTTCGTGTAAATATACACACTGTGTGGCCGAACTTGGCCTAGATTTTGAGAGGGACAAGTTTTCGCGATTTAAAAAAATAAAAAAAAAATTATGAGAGCAATTAAATCAAGAATTTTGAAAATCATGTAGCAAATATAGAAGATTTACCTATTGGATAATCAATATTATAGGAGAACAACTTGACCCCGATTTTATGGGACCCAACAGCAAGCAAACCCTTAAAAAAACAATAATTTTAGAAAATCGGTTGAAACATTAAAATATATGCATCTCATTTTTTTTTTATCGTTCAAAAATACTAAATTGTGCTACGAAAATGTTGAGATGGCCACACTGGTTACGAGTGGTTTTCCTTCAAACATTGAGAGCAAAAGAAATAAAAATTGTTGGCCAAAACAGTCGAAGGAGGGAGATTAAACAAATATGTACTGCGAATAGATTTAATGCAGCAGAGCAAAAGCCCCACCACTAACAATTGCATCAGGCAGTGCCAGTACAACTGTTAGACAGTTAGTACGAAACAAATACGACGAGTACATTTGGGAGCACAAAATACCGACCATAAATAGAAAACAGATGCTAATTTTGTTAAAGCCATAAAACCAGTTAGTTGGATGGATGGATGGTTGGTTGGTTGCTTTGTTAGTTATTTGCTCAAGTATTCTGTTTTTTTTTTTTTTTTTTTTGTTTCTTTTTGTTGTTATGTACTTGCTTTTGCTGTTGCTGGATTTTGTATATTTATTTAGTTCTTTTTTTTTTGCTTTGGACCAGCCTGATTGTGACGATTCGTGTAGACTAGACAAACAACAAATCAGTTGAGCTTTTGCAAACGACTACGGAAGGTGTACATCTCATTCAGTCTGTTTAGTTTTGCGTGCGCGTTTGTAATTTCTTACCACATTCAATTAAAATAACAACAAAAAGTTTTTTGTTACAATTCAAATAAAATACAAAAAAAAGTATTCTTTTAGAATAAAAAATCTATAGGAGTTTGTTAGTAAAAAGAAAAAAAGGAAAACTTTAAAAATAATCGCTTCTCCATTTCCCACAGCAAATGAGCTGAACAAAAATGCATTTAAAAGAAATTTTCTCTCCAATTGTCTGGTTTTGGAAAATTGTTTATTATTTAATTAAAAGTATATAGTAAATAAAATAAAACAACCAACAGCCTTGAAAACTTATGCTGTTGCAAGTAAATACAAAATTCATAAAAACAAGAAAATCATAAAGAAATAAGTTTAACTCCAGAGAAAAAAAAGTGAAGCTCCCTCCAGTAAAAACAAAAAATAACTTGAAACTCAAAAGAAGAATCAGCAAAACACAAAAAAGTAAAACAACTAAAATAACAACGAAAGAAGAAAAAAAAAAGTAAAACAATACCCTCATTTCTTCAAGTGACTGACTGCATTTACAAACAACGACCGAAACCTTGTGTCTTGTGAAATGTATCTTACGGATGCACATGACAATTTTTAAGAAACACATACACACACACACACACACGCACGTCTTTGACTTGTTATTATTGCATACACATATGCCACAGACGTTGCAGTTAGCGTTTGCTCTTAATGTGTTTTAATAACTATTTGCTAATTTTGAAAAGAAAGCACACAAATTGGATTTATTTGTTATCTTAACATGGTTTTTTTTTTTGTTTTCTAATTTTGTATTCTTTTTGTAATTAAAAATCAGTGAAACTATTTGAATAATAAAAAAAATAACAATGAATTCACTTTAACTAAAGTTCATATTGGTTTCAAAATTCATATTCAAACCAATAAAATTTAAGTATTTTTTGAAATTATTTTGTTTTATTTTCATTTTATGATGTTCTCCATACGAAAGTGAATTTAATTTTCAAGTTTTACTTCGCTTAATTTGCATTAATAATTATTAATCTTATTATTTATTAAAAAAAAGTTAATTTTAAATTAAAGCTTAATAAAAAATAATTCTCTATAAATGTTCTAAAAAAAAAAGTTCCTTAAAGTTTTAAAGAAGAATTTTTCGTGAGAATCAATAATTGGGCCACCAAAGTAAAAAAAAAAAAATAAGTTTTGTTGTGCTTCATTCATCGTCTTCTTGAAATACATCCAAGTTCAAAGAAAAAAAAAAAGTGTGGTGTATTCATGGGAATCAGCTGGATATAAAAAACACTCAAATTTATAGAAAAAGGTAAATTTTTTTAATTTTTGATCTAATAATTAAACTTTATGCTGCTTAACTAATTTTATGGATTTGAATATGGAAACATATCTCTACATTTTGTCTGATAATCTATTCAACTTGAAATCATCCATTTGATTAAACCGGGTGTTAAATTGGTATTGTTACGATTTATTTAATGAACAACATTTTTCTTTCTTTATTTTAATTACGGTTGTCATTTAATCAAATTTATATTTGAATTCACAAATATTTCAAAATTTGTTTGCCTTTCTAATATGGGAAAGAATTCTTGGAAAAATATTGCCAAGCTTGCAGGTTGCCTAGAAATGAGATGAAATTGTACCTATAAAGAACTTGGTCTTTATTTTGATCTCAGTACTTTTTACGGCCGAAACTTTTTGGATACGAACTTGGCCTTATTTTCACATTTATGTTTTTGTGTGGATCTCACTTCTTTTTTCTAAGTTGTTTTTGTATAAATATTTATGTGTATTCCTTATCTGGGCCTACCTGTGTAGAAAATTTCAGCTTTCTAGCTATACTGGAAGTGCCCCATACAAAGAAGGGGAAAACCTTATGTTTCAAGTTTAATTCTGTTATGATCAAGAGGAGCAAAGTTATGTGGGGAGTAAAAACTGGTCGAATGGTGTCGTGTAAATATACACACTGTGCGGCCGAACTTGGCCTGGCGCACTACCGTGCGCCCAGATCATAACGTAAAAAATTAAATTATTAAAGAAATCATAACGTCTCTAGCTGGCGATTTATTAATGCGAGAACCGTCACTTCTAAGACGTTTCTCTCACTTTAGTTAGATTCCTTATATCCGCCTTTTAATAGTTAATATTGGTGCTTCAAGATCATATCGGTCAGCAATATCGGATTGCTGGTGTTAGTTTTTAAAGAAATATTTTGAGGAGCGTCAGATCCACCTTTTCAATTCTAAAAATATTTTCACTAACAATAACAATACTCAATATCAACAGAGTTATCGCTACAACATTTCAAATTTTCCCCTTCATTAGCTTGCAATATATCTCAAAATTATATTTCCACAGTCCACACAGTCTTATAAAAATAATTACTCTAACAAACTCACAGGGGCCACGCTCATTTTTCAATTTTTCAATTCTGCTTCTCTAAAACCAACAGAAAAAGGGCTACGATTAAAAAACTACAAGATTTTATCCTTTGAAGCTTCTTCAAATACGTCCACAAAGCAAACAAAAGTTTCTTTCACTCTAATTTCATGCACATTGAAATATTTTAGAGTGAGTTTTTAGATGGCCGATCAGCTTTAATCTTTATTAACTGTTTTTAGGATGACAATTAAGTACAGTTACTTGAAAGTTTAAACGGCCAATGTAGTTCGCTACCCCAAAAAGTTAGAAAAACAATTAAGATGTGTTTTATGTCATGCAAGAGTTGTTCGTGACAATGCAAGAAATGTTTAAAAACGTTATGCATTGAAAAAAATGTTTTGGAAATTTTCACCTGTATCCCGCCACTGTACACAGTTCAGTACACATATTCTACTCCACCCACATACTATAACTTTTTAAAAATTTTTTTATAACCTCACCTCATAATTTTGTACCTATTGAATAAAAACATTACTAATTTTACTTCATCTCATTTAGTCGTAAATTTTACATTTCCTATTTTTATTAGTGCTCTGTTCATTAAAAACGCAATAAAAGTATCTGTTTCGTATAGAATTTATTTTAAAATTGCTCAATTTTTATGAAAACTAGAAGCGAAGCAAATTTTATAAAATAAAATCTTGCAAATGGAGGCTTAGGTGTAGTTTTTTTGTTTGAATTAACTTATCTTGTGTGTATGTAGTTTATTTTAATAGTTGTCATTTAATTACTTTTGTTGTTTATATGATTTTGTCTAGAGTTGATAAATTTTAAAATAATATTTATTTTAATGCGGTTATTGACTGTTTGATCTCTTTGTAGTTTTTACATTATCAAAAGTATAAGAAACCAAACTTGTTTCTGTTTTTATTAATGTGTAGTTGGTGTTGCTTTTGTTCTTTTAAATGTTAATAAATTTTTTTTAAATATTTGCTTGAATTTTAATTATGTTTAATGTTTAAAAAAGACATTAAAGTTTGTTTTCTTTTTGTTTTTTTTTTTTTTTTGCAATCTATAATAAAGTTATAAAGCAACAAATAATTAACATCTTTTAAAATTATTAAAATCATAAGTAGAAATCAAGTAATTACTTTTAATATGATTTTTAAGAATTTTTTAAGCCACGGTTCAAATTGAACCCAGATTTTCAGATCTAAAAATTTTATTAAAATCTATTGATTCGTTCAATAGATAAAAATATGTAAAAAATTCATATTGTAAATTTTGTCAAATCAATCTTTTATTTAATTATAACTTGGCCAAGTGCGAAATGCTTTTAAATTAATTTAAATCTATTTACTGGTTTGGAAGATTTCGATATCGAAAATATTTGAAAAATCCATTTTTATAAACCACAATTTAAAAGTAGGAAGATTTCCTAGCGTTTTGCGATTTAAATAAGAGAGAACTTGCAAGGGTTGGTTTTATAAAAGAAACATGCAAAATGTTTAACAAAATATACAATCACGACTAACATGAACACCAACAAAATTTTCGATATTGTTGATAAGAAATATTTATAAATGTTCAACATAATAAGACAAATGTACATACATACATATATGAGCCATTTATTTTGAAAGTGGCACAAATCACTATTTCAAAAAAATCAAGATAATGGCAACACTGAATAAAATTGCAAGGTATCTTTTCATTTGCAAAAATTTGCAATCAACAAAAAAAGTGACTTATTCCACTTTCAAAATAAACGGCTCATATACAGAAACACGTTTATTCATATTATCAATAAAAAAGTGCCAAAGATCTATTTAAACAATTTCATGACTTTACCAACAATATTGAAGGGCGCCGTGGCTTAGTTGGTTAAAGCGCCTGTCTAGTAAACAGGAGATCGTGAGTTCGAATCTCGCCGGGGCCTACAGTGGTTGTGCATCTTTTTTTTTTTTTTTTTTAAGAATATATCTGATAAATAAAACTAAAATTTCATCAAGTTAATTTTACACACTGTGTGGCCATGAACAAAAATGTTGAGATATTTTTAGTTTTTGTTTTACGAAAAGAATTATTATGTGTATAAATAAATTTACATGTCAAGAAGTGACCACTGACAAAATGTTTGCTGAGGCAATAATTTGCTTACTAGTGAGCTAATAAAGATGTCTTAAAGTAATGTTAGGCAGAAAGGGCCAAAGTGTATTGAAAATTGATTGAATTGATGTTAGAAAAAAAAACGTTGTTGTTGGACAGCTGCCAATGTTGGTGGCAGGCATGTAATGTGTTCTACACAAATAGTGTATTAACTAAACGATCAGGTTCCTGTGTAAACAAACAGACAGGCGGCTTTACTCAAAATTCCTGAAGAAGAGCACCGAAGGTGTTCGAAATATCGAAATAATAAAAAAGGAAAACATATTTTAATAAAACAAACTGCTGTTTTATTATCTAACATTTATTGACACCTAGAGCCTAACTAAAAAAAAACACACATTATAGATATTTTTTTTATTTCTTATGTTTAATTTAAAAGTAAAATCAAATTTGTTTTTGGTGAAGTGAAAGCTTGTTCGGTTTAGTACCGAGCGTAGTGAAACATGTACAGAATTTAAAGAAAAATAATTAAGATATTGAAAATTTGCAAACAAGCTTTATAATCGATTCAAAATCACAAAATCAGAAAAAATATCGAAAATTTTGAAATTTCACAAAAACTTCATTTGCAAAAAAATTTCATTGAAAACAATAAAAATAATCGATCTTATCAAAAGTAGTTGGTGCATCGAATGCAATGCAAACAATTACTATGAACGTGTGTTCGATCCCTGCCGAGGGCAAGTTAAAATCATAAATTTTTGTGATCTCCATCAACGTGGAATTATGAAAATTGCTGTGACTGCATAGTAGCACCGTTCCATAAACAGTATCGGTCCGTACGCAATTAAAATTACAACATTCGACAGAGCTTTTCAAGCACAAAAAAAAAAAATTAAATAAATGATGAAAATCGATTTGACAGAATTTGTCGCTATTATCGTTTAAATCATTCTGAAATTTGCTTTTATTCTTTTAAAACATTTCAGCAATTCTTAATTATTCTTATTTTTAGCTAAATTAAAAATAGATTTATTTGGATTTTACTCTATCTGTTCTAATCAGCTGTTCTGTAGGGGAATTTTGTGGGAAATTTTTATATATTACGTTGTGCTACCAAGTTTTCAATACAATTAAATAAGAACATATGAAAAGTAATATTATCAGGCTCAAGTTCAGTTTTATTGAATTAATGAAAATTCAAAATTACTAAGAGTTTTTGTATGTTGGAAAATATTATTATTTATATCCAATCAGTTTTTAGCAGAACGTATCAGTACTGATTTCAAGGCCGCTACACCTCTCATCAGCGTTCAAATGTCCATCTTTACAATTTTCGTAAAGTGGATACTAAGTGAGAAGAATATCAACTATTTAACCAGTTTTCAACAGAAATAGAATATGAGAATTAATTTTTAATTCAATTTTTATTCTACAATGAAACAGTGCTGGTTAGTACGAAATTCCCTCATTACTGTTTGGAACTAATAATCAACACAAACTCAT
Organism: Lypha dubia; assembly: GCA_947311025.1. NCBI lineage: Eukaryota > Metazoa > Arthropoda > Insecta > Diptera > Tachinidae > Lypha > Lypha dubia. The sequence continues at coordinate 59,330,087 of OX371264.1, forward strand.
AGTCCGTTATCATCAAAGTATTCTACTTTGTATTTTAACGTTTTTGTTGTTTTTACTCTATATTAGGGAAATTCACATATTACTGTGACCCCTCTTATTAGGGTATGTATAGCTCGTGCCCAAGCGGAATTAATATTTTTATATTATTATTATTACGAATAAACGTAATTATTATTTGAACTTATATTGATTTACATATGAAAAGTAATATTATCAGGCTCAAGTTCAGTTTTATTGAATTAATGAAAATTCAAAATTACTAAGAGTTTTTGTATGTTGGAAAATATTATTATTTATATCCAATCAGTTTTTAGCAGAACGTATCAGTACTGATTTCAAGGCCGCTACACCTCTCATCAGCGTTCAAATGTCCATCTTTACAATTTTCGTAAAGTGGATACTAAGTGAGAAGAATATCAACTATTTAACCAGTTTTCAACAGCAATAGAATATGAGAATTAATTTTTAATTCAATTTTTATTCTACAATGAAACAGTGCTGGTTAGTACGAAATTCCCTCATTACTGTTTGGAACTAATAATCAACACAAACTCATAGTCCGTTATCATCAAAGTATTCTACTTTGTATTTTAACGTTTTTGTTGTTTTTACTCTATATTAGGGAAATTCACATATTACTGTGACCCCTCTTATTAGGGTATGTATAGCTCGTGCCCAAGCGGAATTAATATTTTTATATTATTATTATTACGAATAAACGTAATTATTATTTGAACTTATATTGATTTACATATGAAAAGTAATATTATCAGGCTCAAGTTCAGTTTTATTGAATTAATGAAAATTCAAAATTACTAAGAGTTTTTGTATGTTGGAAAATATTATTATTTATATCCAATCAGTTTTTAGCAGAACGTATCAGTACTGATTTCAAGGCCGCTACACCTCTCATCAGCGTTCAAATGTCCATCTTTACAATTTTCGTAAAGTGGATACTAAGTGAGAAGAATATCAACTATTTAACCAGTTTTCAACAGAAATAGAATATGAGAATTAATTTTTAATTCAATTTTTATTCTACAATGAAACAGTGCTGGTTAGTACGAAATTCCCTCATTACTGTTTGGAACTAATAATCAACACAAACTCATAGTCCGTTATCATCAAAGTATTCTACTTTGTATTTTAACGTTTTTGTTGTTTTTACTCTATATTAGGGAAATTCACATATTACTGTGACCCCTCTTATTAGGGTATGTATAGCTCGTGCCCAAGCGGAATTAATATTTTTATATTATTATTATTACGAATAAACGTAATTATTATTTGAACTTATATTGATTTACAAAAATTAAAATTAAAAATTAATTCTCATATTCTATTTCTGTTGAAAACTGGTTAAATAGTTGATATTCTTCTCACTTAGTATCCACTTTACGAAAATTGTAAAGATGGACATTTGAACGCTGATGAGAGGTGTAGCGGCCTTGAAATCAGTACTGATACGTTCTGCTAAAAACTGATTGGATATAAATAATAATATTTTCCAACATACAAAAACTCTTAGTAATTTTGAATTTTCATTAATTCAATAAAACTGAACTTGAGCCTGATAATATTACTTTTCATATGTAAATCAATATAAGTTCAAATAATAATTACGTTTATTCGTAATAATAATAATATAAAAATATTAATTCCGCTTGGGCACGAGCTATACATACCCTAATAAGAGGGGTCACAGTAATATGTGAATTTCCCTAATATAGAGTAAAAACAACAAAAACGTTAAAATACAAAGTAGAATACTTTGATGATAACGGACTATGAGTTTGTGTTGATTATTAGTTCCAAACAGTAATGAGGGAATTTCGTACTAACCAGCACTGTTTCATTGTAGAATAAAAATTGAATTAAAAATTAATTCTCATATTCTATTTCTGTTGAAAACTGGTTAAATAGTTGATATTCTTCTCACTTAGTATCCACTTTACGAAAATTGTAAAGATGGACATTTGAACGCTGATGAGAGGTGTAGCGGCCTTGAAATCAGTACTGATACGTTCTGCTAAAAACTGATTGGATATAAATAATAATATTTTCCAACATACAAAAACTCTTAGTAATTTTGAATTTTCATTAATTCAATAAAACTGAACTTGAGCCTGATAATATTACTTTTCATATGTAAATCAATATAAGTTCAAATAATAATTACGTTTATTCGTAATAATAATAATATAAAAATATTAAATAAGAACAATTAAATACGACTGAAAAACAGAAGTAGCACTTAAATGCAACATAAATTTAAATGAAAATTAGCTGAATGAGTATTTAAATACGAAGTCAATTATTTGCCCTGAGTATTTAAATACGAAGTCAATTAGCACAACGTAATATAAAAAACAGCTGACTAGAACAAATAAAGTAAAATCCAAAACATATATATTTTTATTTTAGCTAAAATTAAGAATAAAACACAAAACAAGCGAAAGTTGGATGCAACTTGTCAGCAGCCACAAATTTTTTTATTAGCTTTGTTTTAAATAAAAAGAACAAGCAGTCAAAACCATATGAAAATTCGTAAAACTTATGTAGTATGTATTTAAATGCACAATGTGGGCTTTTTAATGTTGACTTAATTCGCAGAGAAAAACTAAATTTTGTATATAAATAACAATTAAACTTAAATGACATATAAATCAGCACTGAATCATTGGCCCTTTGTGTATTCAACGACATTATACTGGCGCAAGTATTGTTCTGATCGGTTAAACCATTCTATAGTTACGAGGGTTTGCATAAAAACACACACACACATACATCTATATGGATATCCATATTATAAACACCGTAATAAAAATATTTAGAATTGCTTCCAATGACCTCAAAAAATCGAAATCTGATGAAAACTTTATATCCGAAATTCGGTGTGAAATCAGTAACTTTCGTATTTTGATGTATAGGGAGTAAAATTGTTGCAAACATTCGTGAAAACAAATATAATTTTAGAACTTTAATTTCTTTATTTGTTTTCGTTTTGTTTTATTTACCCAATTACTGCTTAAAAAATTAGATATATCCAGATCGACCTGTAACTAAATCCTATTAAACATCTAACAATTTTATAAGCCAAACAAGGAAAATAACAACTATTTACAATTAATTCTGATTTAAAAAATTTAAAGAATTTAACATAAATAAAGCAATAAGTCAGAAAAAATGATAATTTACTATCTACAACTTAAAGAAAACATAAAAAACCGTTTAGCAAGAATCATTTGTCATTTTTTAAATAAAAAAATAAGAAAAAAAATCTAAATACCTGTGTATTTAACATAAAGTATAAAATCTTGAAAAAAATATTAGTTGTATCTTAATTTTGTCTTAAACTATTGCTGGTGCTGTAATTAATTTTATAGCCACAAGCCAACAACAAAAATAAGTACAGATTACAAAATCTTTGGTTACGAAGTGGCAAATGAATCAAACGAAAACAAAAAAAAAAGTAATAAAATAGTTACAGAGACAGAAATACAAGAACATGCTTAAAATATAAGATACAAACTGACAGGCTGCCAATCTAAATCGAACCAAAACAAAACCAAACAAAATAAAAAAAACATTGATTCGATTGTTTTACCCCTCTTTCTCTATTTTTGAAGCTTAAATTAATAAAAAACAAATTTCTAAAATTACATTTAATGTGATGCTTGTAGACAAAAAAAAAAAAAAAACTTATCAACAATTTGAAATCAAATGATGAAATTTCTTCAGATCTAATGTCAGGGTTAAAGAACTTTGTTGGCGAAAAATAGAGCGAAACAGAAGATTTGTTACTCACTTTCATGTGTGAATTAGAAATAAAGAAACCCAGGAACTTAATTAACACTGAAATATCAAATCACAATTTATAAAGAAAATAATGCAGGCAGCTTAACTGTTGGCAATAGAAGTTTCAAAACTTTTCTAAAGATCATTTATTATTATTATTTTATCTATCACAATATTTATCGTCTAACTTTAAGAGTTTCTACTTTCTATTCAATATTATTTACAAACAAATGTCCAACTTAAAGTCAGCAGTAGAAAAAAAAGAAAAAGAAATAAGCAAACGCATTAAAATTAATAACTTTTTAAACACATCTAAAGAACGCTGCTAAGACTCTTCCTTTCAGCAAAAGTTTTTAAATTTTTCTACATGAAAAAAAAAACACAAAAAAAATTATTAATCGTTTTTTAAAACTATTGCAACAAGATTCAATTATTTGTGTTTCTTTTCAAGTTTGTAATAGTAAAGAATTTCGTTATGTCTATACAACAGCTGTGTTCAGAATATTTGCATCTAAATCTCTATTCAATGGATATTCAGGGTGGTTATGAAAACCAAGTCAGAATTGTCATTGTCAGAATTGAAAATCAATTCTGATTTCAATTGGTTTTGTCTTGATTCGATAATAAACAAATAATATTTTTATCTGGTAACACAATTGGGACGAACGACGAATTTTTCGTTGCGAATATTCGTCGTCGAAAATAAGAACACATGTGTGCATAGCGTAATAAACAAGGTGGCAACGGGAGAAAACAAGAACTTGGAACCACGAGAAAAAGTAAAGCCAAAGTAACTGAAGCTGTCAAAAATATAACTACAAAAGAGCTCTTTGATATTTTCAGCCAAAAATAAGAAGGGCAAAAAATAGTCAGCTGTCGTAGCGCTGCCACCTGTTTTATTACGCCATGCATGTATGCATATGCAAGTGGACACAACACCGACGTCGAAGAAATTCGTCGTGTGTGACGAATTCTCTGATAGATTTATTTATATTTCATACGCCGGCGAACGACGAACAAATCAGTACAGAGTTACCTTATTTTTATTTAGTTTTCAAATATATTAGCAAATAATGTTAATTTTTACTTTAATAAGTGTTTTTTTATAATATGGAGCATTTTAGTTAAATAAACATAATTATTAAAAATAAAATTTGTTTTTAATGGATTTTTTTTAATGTTTAATTTTCTAAAAGTATTATTTTCTTTATGTGGTAACACTATCGCTGTTATGTATGTACTAGAGTTGTCAATTATTCGACTTTCAACTTTGTTCGAATATTTCAAATAATTGTTTTTGTTCGTTCGATCAAACGATTAAAGCTGAAATATTATTCGATTAATCGATGAGAACAACGAATAAAAAATGATTTAAAAAATTTATTGACAAAAAATAAACATTTCATACAAAAAAAATCTTAAAAATAAAATAGTTGAAATTTTTATTAACAAAAAAATACATAAGACTATTAATTCAAATAAACATGCTTCATCCAGTCAAAAAATATCAAATGATTTTTTTTTTAATCAGACAATTTGGGTTATTCTTAAGAAATAATCTTTTACAAATAAAAAAGTTGACTCAATTTTTTAACTTTCAAATTGTCGAATTAGTAAGAAGAGCATAAAATAGTTTATCTAATTTTTCTTTTCTTTTTTTTTTAGATTTTTCCAAATATGTATAGCATATCGTCTTATATATCGCTGAAGTCTTTTTTATATTTTGAATTTTGAGTTTTTAATACTTTTAATATAATTATTTAATTCGCATAAAATACTGTTATTTTCATTACTAGTAACATCTTCTATATCATTACCTTCATCTGAATTATTGTGGTTACTTTCAACATAAAATAATCTGGAGTATAATTTATTCTTTAGTTTCAACTTTTTGAAGAATATTTTAAAAAACTTTCATTGCTCGGAAAATTTCCAGAATTTAAAAAATATTATTAACGTATTTAAAAATTTTATACGTCTCTCATTTATTCTTATTTTAATACGTTTTCGTAAATCTGTTGCAAGAGAATTATTATTTTTTTTGTTTTGATCTAACAATATTGTATACTTTAGGACACTTGTTACATGTGACTTCGTTTTTTTTTTTAATTTTTGTGCTTGGTAAAATACATCCAAAACGAGCTCAATTTTTTGGCTTTAGTGTATTTATAATTTATTCACCTGAGAGTGAAAAAACCCCATTCTTGCGCAGTTCGACAACAACTGCAAACATCCAAAATAATATGTATTTGGTTGATATAAAGTACTCGCTTTATTTCATATCATACAAACAAATTTAAACATTTTTGACGTATGCATTTTAAACTAAAAAAAGTTGTTCGATTAATTGACATTAATTAATCGATTTATTCGTTATTCGAAAATCGGCATTTTAAAATTATTCGAACAACAGTTTCGTTTTGTTTGATCGATTAATCGAATTATTTTTAATCGGTTGACAACTCTAGTATGTACACTACAGCCCCAGTTTGCTTCGTTAATGGGAACCGGAGAAATGCGACGCAAACGAAACGACTCAAATCGGATCTCTTTTTTCTATGTGCAAAAGTTATATTTTTGATAAAAAAAAAGCGATATGGTATAAAAATGTACATGAAGAATAATAAACTGCCATTTTTACATGCTACTTGATAAATTCTTCACTTGTAATTATGATTTCAGTTAAAAAGCTCAATCATAAGTAATTAGCGACGCAAATCGGAAATAAAACGACGCAAGGCGGGTTCAACCAAATATTAAAAAGCGATACAAATCGAAACGACGCCAAAAGAATCGACGCAAATCGGGGCTCCAGTGTATATAAAAATAAATTTGTAATAAGAAATACACACAACTTTTTATATTATTATGACAGTTGTTATTTGTTCGTCCTAATTCTGCGACACACGACGAATTTACTCAACAAACTTTTACCATCGAATTCGTTCATTTCAATTGTGTTCCCAGCATTATTCGGAGGACCAGTTGTATTTATAGACCCCGCCAATGTATATGATTTGGCCAGAGTTGCTTGTTGGGATGAGCAAGGTCCTAATGTATCATCCTACAAACTACACTCGAACTCCACTCTATTGCCAGCGATAGTGAATGCTCGGATGCCTTTAGCGAGAAAGATGAGTAAAACATTTGCTTAGCGCATGATCTAAAATCGGGAAGTTGTATGGGTGATGCTGGCAATGGTGCAGTCTATAACGATAAACTGGTTGGTGTTAGTAGTTTTGTTGTAAGTGCAAGCGATTCGCGTTATCCAAATGTATTCAGCAATGTTACTTATTACGGTCCATGGATTAAAAGTGTTTCGGTTTGAGTAAATAATTAATGTTAATATAAATAATCATATGTACATACATACATACATACATATTTGTTATATTTTCTGAAATAATTATTGAAAACAACAAATTTGAATGAAGACAAACAATTAATATTCAATATAAATCTTCTTAAGCAAATTCGTTTTTTATATCTTTTTAATCGCTCAAGTGATATTTGCTGATTGGCATTATGTAGAACAAAGTTACTACATATGTACACACATTCATACTTGCATATAAATACATATGTTATTGAAATTAAACTTTAAATAGTTTTAGCTTTAATAAGTATTTTTGTTATTAATGAACAAAAGATATATAAATATAAGAAATTCATTTTTACAGCATCTAAACGACATGAGTATTTAATATTATAATATCCTAATTCTGGGAATAATTTAAAAAACCATTATGGTAACACTGCGTACCTTGGTAATTTCAAGGCAAATTCATTTTGTAATGAATTCGCCTTGGGTAATTTCTTAAATCAGTTTATTTGCAAATTCCCGGTAACGCGTTCGTTTTTATTTATTGTCTGAGTAAAATGTGAAATAAAAGTGTTTACAAGGGCTTAATTGTGATAAAATTATTAAATAAATATGTAGTAAGAAATTCTCCATTCACGTGTTATGGAATATATAGCTAATGTTTTGTTGTTACGATAAAAATTTCGTTAATTTCGTTACAGAAGTTAATTTTAGCAAAGTACATGACGCAGTGCTTTTTTGCTTTTCATATTCATTCGTGTCGTGTCGTTCGTTTATTGCATATGTTTGAATGTGTGCAGTTCTTAGCCGTGAATGACAAAAATGACGGCGCCTAAAATAGCAATTTTGTTTACAAAGTTGTCGTTGGCGCATCTTCTTTCTATTGCTTATTCTCATTTTGAGTTGCTTGCATATTAAAAGTGTGGTGTGTGTGTGTATGTGGTGTTTATAAGAAAAAGTAGGAAATAGGGAATGTAAAGCATGTTGTTTTATAAAAAAAAGTGTTTGATTGAGCATTTGGCTTATTCTCATTTTAAATGGAATTTCTAAAATAAGAAAAAAGGAAAAGGAAATAGAAAATATTTTTTTCCCTGTTATTATTATTCGTGTGAAAAGAAGTTATAAAAAAATAAAATAGTGGCAATAATTTAGAAAGCAAATCAAAGTTTTTAAAAGCGGTAGCAGCAGGCTGCACTATTATTATTTTGGCGATTTAAAAATATTTATAAGGTGAGTTCATGCAATCTTGATGAAAATATGCTCATACATACTTATATAGGGTATGTATATCCATTGTTAAAAGTGGAAAAGTTTAACATTCAGTGCTGCAACTAGCAAAACAAATAATTCTTCCAAAACTCTTCTCAAATAGTTCCAAAATTTGCCAAACCTTTTTTGTTTATTCAAAAAATCAAAATAAAGAACAAAACGAGAAGATAGCTCAGTAAATAAATTTATATTGTCGGTAGGTATTTTTTGTTTTTTCATTTGACTAATCTGTTTTATTTTTAATAAGTATGTATACCTACATATGTAAAGTCACTAAATAGTTTTGGTTGTTGTATGACTTTTTTAAGAAATTTTTTATGATAACTTTTCCAAGAACATTAAAAATTATTTACATCTAGAAAACAACTCCACAATTGTACAATCAGGGTGGTTATGAAAACCATGTCAGAATTGTCATTTATCAGGGGCCAAATCACCACATATGATATCGATCAAAATTTATCGAAATATTTTATTTTGGTATTATCGCATACGATATCGTATGAATTGTATCGTAATTTGACGCATCGCATCGTATGCCATAATTTGCTTATTCGACACGTATCGTAATGTTATTCGATACGATAGTTAATTCCATATCGTATTCGGTGATTTGGCCCCAGAATTGAAAATCGATTCTGATTTCAATTGATGTTATGGAAACGTCTTGTGGTGTCTTGATTCGATAATAAACAAAAACCATGTTCGAATCAGCTGTTTTGCTTTGTTTATATATTTTTCTACCAGCATATCATACACAAATTAAACAATAAGTTAGACATTTTAATAAAAACAATGTTTAAAAACAAAATTTAATAAGCACAAATTGAACAATATATTTACAAAAATACTTTTTTCCACGCATTTACATCTTTATTCGGAGGACCAGCTGCATTTAAAGGCCACGCCAATTCCTTTCAAAGAAAATCCACCAAGACCTTGTCACGTTTTGTAAATCCCTTCGCAAATAAGGATTTTTTTTCCACTGAATTCCATAAAAATTCGATTTAGTGTTTGGTTTCTATGTTTTTAACTTCCACTGTACACCAGTCTTTAACAGCTTTAAGCAAAAAAAAAAAAAAATAGACATAAAACAAAACAAAAATATAGTTCTTGCGGCTGGCGGCTGATCGGATTATTTCTGACAAAAAAACGATAACATTAGATTCTACCACCTGACATAATTCTGATTCGAATATAATATCGATTTCCGTAACACCAAAACCAATTTATTGTCGATTTCAATTCTGATTCTGACAGCAATCAGATTCCATTACAACCCGGATTGTTTATTTATTTTTCTAATCCAACATAATTTTTTTATTTGAAAGTTGGTCTCACTGCATGGCAATTCTACACTTGTTTATACAAATCATAAATAAAAAAAAAGAATACGAAAACTATTCATTAAAATTAATAATAAAATATGTAAATTAGTCTTCCAATAATTTTAAACAGGGCGCTTTGTTCTGTTCTGCTTCTACAAAACTACTAGTAGAATATAACTAAATTTGTTCGGAAGATTTTAGAATGCGTTGTCTGAGAAAAGGATACTTCGACGTGAATGGCAACGTTAGTGTTCTCCTCAGTTAAAATTAATGTTAAAGGACAACTTAAAAATATAATAGGACAAAAAAAAATAGGTGCAAAAATGAACTCGATGCAGCACCAAAATCAAATTATTCGTTGTGGCTATCAGCCAGAGGAATGGTGACTGGGCAATAAGTAATGCTGATAAAGGTGCTATCATCGTTAATCATTTATAAACTGTATTTACTCCAAATATTTCTGCTGATATTGTTGAACTGCCACCAGTCGTTTATTTTCCAGACATTCTAATGATTTTTAATATTTTGGATACTTACAAACAGAATGGAAGATTTCGCTGACTACAATGGTACCAAAGCCCGGGAAATATCATACGAAGCTTATTGTCCAGCATATGAAATTTATTTAAAAAGCTATATATACTGATTAGTACCGGGTGTATACAGATCGGCAATTCGGAGACAGCTTAGCACTGTCGAACATATGCCGAAAATTATATCTAAAAAAATAAATGCCATGAAATTACCTACTAGATTATAATAAAAAAAAAACAAATTTATTCCAACAATATTTCTGTCTTCGAATATCATTTTAAGTTCTCATCCAGATACAGTGATTTCTTTTATATGAGTATGTTATCGTTTATTTTCTTTATACAACAAAAAAGTTGAATAAACTTTTTAAAACTTTATTTCGAATTCAATAATGTTGCAAACAATTACATAAAGATACAGATAATGCCAGTATATATATTAAATTTGTATCTACTATTAACGCAAAAAAGTTCTTAAATAAAATTTAAAAGAAACTTTAACATCTTACACGTTTCAATTGAGTGAATGCCTTGAACTTCCGCTTCATAAGAACAAAAAAAAAATATAAACTCTTAATAAAGTTTAAAAGAAGAAAAACTATCAAAGAAACTTAAAGTTTGAAACGTATAACACTTCATATTGATCAAAAAGAGAAGTTCAAGCACAATGTACATATTCGTAAAACTAAAATTGACGGTGACTGTTGTAGCATTACTGTAGACCAGAGACAGCCAAACATCTTTTCTCTTTGCCATGACTATGCTACATATATTTTTATTACTTTTAAAAGAAAAATCGTCAAAGTACTTTAACTTACAAACGTACTTTTTTTTTATAATGAAAAACGAACAATTCGTGTACTGTGAATAAATATTTTTACTTTTTGAGAATTATATTTTTCAGCTAGAAGTCTTTCAATATATTCCGAACCACGAATCACAGACCTTAGATATCGTTTCACATTCTTAATTGACAATAATTTTAATGGATGAAATACGCATATATGTTATTTTTGGCTCCATAAAATATCCCTTAATCGAAAAAGAAATTAAACGTGGTCTTTTGACAAAAGCACATAAGTCGAGTTAAGATAATTTTAGAAGTATTCACTGTAATCAGTATAATCAGTGTTGGACTAATTAGGACATTTATGCTTAGTAAGAAAAGCATTAATGTACTCCCATTTAATTTTTTATTAATTTTGTGAAAATTTCAATTTTCTTTAAACGCATAAATAAAAACTTTCATTCTAATCTTTAATAGTTTTTTTTATTAGAATGAAAATTTTCAAAATTATATTCAAGCTTTTTTTTATCGAAAGTCCGCTGAGCTCTGCAAAATAAAATGAGATGAGAAAAAATTGTTGATTTTTTTTTATATATATTTTTGTGGTTTTTTTTTATCATCGTTTCGTGCATAATATTGAACTAAAGTCTCAAAATATTTATATTTTTATTAGATCTATTCTATTATTTTGATTTGAAGTAAGTTGAAGGTGTAATACAGAGACAGTAAATTGATCCTTCACTTATTTTTACATTTAATTTTTGTTTTATATATTATTTTGTATAGAAGATTAATGCTGCTAAAAGTCAGTGACTTTTTTTACTGTTACAGAAACGGCTCCGTAGGAGTTCTAAATTATTTTTTTAAGGCATTTATCGCATTCTTACCACGAATCAAAATATTTTCTCACGAGGATCGGTTCCTTATTTTGTGTCCTGTGGGCGATTATGGTTTCTACTAACAAAAGGTTGATATGATTTTGAAGTGACGTTTCGTAATAAGTCATGATCTATCATTTGTTTTTCATTTTATTCAGTTGTGTTTACAATTTCATCATGGAGAGACATACGCAAGAACAACGTTTACAAATTATTCAGTTTTATTATAAAAATAATCGTTCTCCAATTGCAACCTTTCGTGCGCTTTTGCCATTTTATGGTCGTAATAATGGTCGTAATAATTGTGCTCGCTATTCGTCGAATTGTTGAAAATTTTGAGCTGACATTTTCTTTACATAATGTTCAAGTGCCAATAAGACAAAGAACTGCTCAAAGTACTGCAAATATTGCTACCGTTCAGACAAGTGTTGCTGAAGACCGCAATTTGTCGATTCCAAGACGTTCTCAACAATTGGGACTGTCCCAAAGCACAAACTGGCAGATTTTGAGAAAGGATTTGGGAAGAAGTTGATATTGACAACATTTGGTTCCAGCAAGACGGGGCTACGTGCCACTCAGCAAATGAGGCAATTGAATTACTGCGAAAAAAGTTTGGTGATTTGATTATTTCAAGAAATTGTGATATTAAATGGCCTCCAAGAAGTTGTGATTTAACACCATAAGACTATTTCTTGTGGAGTTATTTGAAGTCATTGGTCTTTCGAAATAAATCAGACTCTCTTCAAGCTTTACAAGTCAATATTGAACGTGCCATTTATGACATACGACTTGATTTAGTGGGAAAAATGCTCGAAAATTGGGTTCATCGAATTCGTTGTTGCAGAAGAAGTCATGGAGGCCATTTGAATGACGTTTTATTTAGAAATTAATTGTATCGATTGTACTTCACATTAAATAAAAAACTTTTGAATTTCCTTAACAATAAGTGGGTTTTTTTTAAAGAAATCATATCACTCTTATTGGAAAACCTTTTATATGCACACGTATTACTTATGCCTGTAAGTTAAGAAAAAAAACAAACAAATTAAATTGGACTGTGTTTTTCCCCAATTGGTTTTGCAAAGAGACATTTTTATGTTTGGATGTGGAAGAGTTGTTGGAATGTTAAAGAAACAGGATGTGTGCGGATGAAGAGGAGCCAGAAACTATGGAGCATATCATCTGTCATTGCCCAAAGCTGCATCGCCATAGGCAAAGATGGCTGAGCAGACGTTTCCATGGGGGCACTAGTGATATCGCGAAGTGCAAACTTGAGGATATCAGGGGCTTTATCATGGGAATTAAATGGCTGAATGATGGATGATAACGGCTCTTTGTTTCTCCTTGGACAGCAAGGAGACTAATTAGTCAATAAATTATAAATGAAGGGAATCACAATGGATCCAATTGGGTCTCCGAGTGGATGTATATTTCACACTACCCTTCCTCACCTAACCTATCCTAAAGAAACACAAGAGAAGAGAGGTCAGTCAGTAAATAAATTTAGCTCATAGGAAAGAATTTTGTTTTGTCAGTGTAAAAAAATTTTAAATGCATACATATCGCTCCTTTATTGCAACGTAGTCGTATCTCAAAATAAACCCAAATGTGGCAAAATGCATATAAAGTTTTCAAAACGTAAGTATTTATACGGCTTGAGCATGTAAGTCCTTATAACTTGGGTTTAGATAGAGATATGCTTATGAACAATTTTTTACAAATAAAGAAGGTATTGAGAAACTCTTTTTCATCAGTAACTGAAAAATTCCGTTTTTGAGATATGACTATGTTGCAATAAAGGAGCAATATGTGTTGTTGATTTAGCACACTTTTATTAGTTTGCAAAAGAGTCGTCGTAGGCGGTCACAAAATATGAAGTGATTCAATTAAGTTCGTTAGTTCAGACCCTTGAATAATTAATTTGTTTATGTACCCTGTCAAGTGTAATAACACCCTGATTGGGCAGAGGAGGAAAGAATATAATGATTATCATTACTCTGCTGTGTGATAGAAAAATAAAGTGTATAGCGCCTGACATTGGTATAGAATATGAAGCACCGTCTCATCTTCCTACTCATCATTATAACTTCTGCAATTGTCGTTGTTATAATAGACTTATTCTTCTAACATGGCTCGTAATATTTCACTGCATTGTGTACACCGATACTAATAGTTCATCTGTAGTATGTAAGAGGGAGAGGCAGACCTAACCGCCCGCTACAGGTAATTTCGGGTTCTCCATTTTTTTGCCAGCCCGCACGGTTCATACATATTTAATCAACCGCTTGTAGTAATGTAGAGTGAAATGTTATATCAATGTTACACCCTGCCTAGCGATTTTATACGCTACTTGGGTGCCACCAAACAAATAAGAAAGTAAAGATTTTTTGAGTATGTACTCAATTTTTTATTACTTTATTTTAGTTCCCGTTCTACCGTAAATTGCATTAACGATATTTCGCAAATCGTAACATTAATAAATCCAACAACAAAATGCATAAATACATACACAAAACGGTTTATATTTTATACTCTTATCATTTGCAGAAGAGATCTCAAAGTTTTCATGTCAACACTAAATATGGACATTGAACTTTAGGGGGCAACCAACATCAACATCTTTGGCGGCCTCTGTTGTAGACATTTTTCTTAACATAAAACACTTTAGTTTTCAACATTGTTTAAAGTTCAAGTTGAAGGTATTTTTCAAACAGACAAACAAATACAAAAACATGCCGGCAATTAAAATCTGAGCTGCCACTAGAAATCGTTGTGTGAAACTTTTATGTTGTTTTGTGTGTTTCAAACACGAGAAGTGTTAATTTTCACGCTAAACTTGGCAAAAACAAACTACGCCGACTATTCAAACAGCCAGCAGTTTATGTTAAACGCATAAAAAATAAAACTATAAATAGGAGGCCAAGGAGTGAGTGTTGGTGCATAAGGTTTAGAGTTTTTCTTATTTAAAAACCCGGAATTGTAATGAATGGGTCTCAGTGTCGAAAAGAAAATAATTTCAATATGCCTTTCCTCTAGTAAGATTTCTCAGCGTTTAGACGAGAGTTGAACTAATTTCATATTTAAATTGTATTTATAAATAAATAAGCATTTAGGAGTACAACAATTATTACAAGAATTACTGTGTTTTACTTTTATTTTGAAGAAGAATAAACTCAACATTTGTTGGCAAAAGTTTTTAAGGTTTATTTTTAACTTTTATTTTTGTGAATTCTTGAAAAATTTCTTGTGGTTTCATTTCGTAAATGCAATTTCTTTATTTTCTTATATCTTTTCTGGTAGGTGCTGCTGCAATGGTGAGAAAATTCAAATATTCCCATAGCAAAAATAAAAAAAAAAATAGATAAATCAGTTTTGGTTTTTCATTTGATTGAAAGGAAATATCTCTCTGAGTATTTGTATAAAATTCAACTAAAATTATACGTTACAAAATGCTTTAAAAGGGGTTGCCAATTGATTTTTGAACTTTAATTTTCAATATATGTATGTATGTATGTACTCGTATGTATTGGTAATGAGTTAAAAAATTAAAAGCCAGAGAAACGAATGTATGACGATAATCATGAGAAAATTTTAATTTTACAATAAAAATATTTTATATATGAAATGAGATGATGTGCATTATTATTTATTAATCCATTTATTCATAAAAATTTAAAAAGGATTTGGAATGTATTTTAGGGAAAATTTCTATTGAAATGTTTTACTAAAACACATTTGAAATCTATTTTATTTTTTATGAATTCTACCATAAATATATATAATTCTTTTGACCACTAGAAATACGAGTACATAGTTGTATTTTGAATAAAAATATTATTTTAGTGAGTGCTTAATTTTTTTGATCTTTAAGGGAAATAATGATTATAAAGCGAAACTAATCAATTATTTTTAAAATTTCATAGTAACATTTGATTTACTCTAGCGTTTTGCATATTCCCTGCAAAACCAGCATAATCGTGTCTGTCATGAGCTTTACATCCGTGTGAAAGTGAATCATTTCCGAATATTTTGGTGTCCTGACATTCATTTCCGAACAATTTTTTCGTTTTGCTTTCGACTGCACTAAGCTGTGTGAGAGCAAATAGAATCTCATTTATTACACAATAAAACTAATTTAATTTGATAAAAATCTTTTTTGAACTTAATTTTGATATCTTATCTACCTAATTCGGAAATAAAAACCGATATATGTTTGATAATAACAAACGGAAAAGGAGATTTAAAAAAATTCCCACATTAGCCGCCAATCGAGCAAGAATATTCGGATGTATGCCGGACATCAAATATTCTATTTCGTGATTCGGAAATTTTCATTCTAATTGAAGACGTTTGGAACTCATGACAGACACGATTTACACTTTTTTATATCTCCAGCATTGCGGGAAAATCAATAATTTAATTCTTGATTTTTTATGTCAAATAAGTAATTGAAAAACAAAACTTATTTCAAAATTCTCTGACTTGTGCATATACACAGAAAAAATATTTAATAAAATGTTTTCAATTAATACAATTAATCAAAATTTGAAACTAGTTCTATTTTAATCCGTTTTTAAATCAAAAACTTATTTTTCAAAATACATATGTATATCCAAAAATTTTGAGTATATAATTTTAAAGTGGAATTTTAGTCGTATTTTAAACTTCAACAACGGATTTTCTTAATTAAGTAGTTTAGTTAATTAAAATCGTATTATAATTTTTTCCGTGTAGTATTTTTGACTGTGGAAATAATTTTTTTTGTTTCTTTATTTTTCGCCCAAAATTTCTTTAATATCTAACAAAAGCCTACTCTAAAACTATCTCGAAATATTGGCAGAGTTAAATTCCTAAATGGAATAATTTAAAATGGTATTTTAAATGTGTCAGTTCTTTAAAGTTTCCTCTTTTCATTGTATTTTTGGGAGTTTATTACATCCGTCAGCTCATTTTATTGGAGTGGCATTGGCATCGACTATTTTTTTAAATGTATGTTTAATACGGAATTGCTCGTTATTTATAAAATAAGTATGTACATATTTATATCATTATCACAATAGTTCTCGAAAGAGTTTAGTTTTTGTGCAGGATAATTATAAATCCGAAGAAGATTCACACTTCAAATTTGGATACATTAACTTTGACCACAATTTTTATGTTAATTTGAATTTTAACATTAAAAGGCAGATATCGAGCCTGTTGTTGCAATAGAGTCATAACTCAAAAACTGTTATTTTTGAGTTCATAATGCAGAATAATTTCTTATATCGTGCGTCAGAATGTGTAAAAATTTTATATCGGTGTTAGCGAATACTCAACTTTAAACTCGTTTTCTGCAAAACTAAGCTTTTGGAGTTATGACTATGTTGCAGCAAAGGCTCGATATATATTCGAAGTAAATTATAGCAGCGAGTATTTATTTTATGGTGTTTTTGCAAAGACTTCTAATCTAGCCGATGTTATCTTTTTGAAAAACATTGTTTTATCAAAAAAAAAAAAAAAAAATCGATTTGATTATCTTCCACTAAACTGGTTTTCAATGAACCGATGTTGTTTGATCAAAAGAAAAAAAAAAGCGGGAGCATCATGCAAATTAATACGTAGCATCATGAAAATGAAATATCAACTATTTAACCAAGTTTTCAACAGAAATAGAATACGAGAATTGGAATGATTCCTTTTTATTCCATTTTTACATATTGAAACGATTTTGGTTAGTACGAAATTCCCCATATCTTCCCTACATCAATTGTAAAAACGGATAAACAAACGCTGATGAGAGGTGTAGCGGCCTTGAAGTCGGTATACTGATACGTTCTGCTAATCTGATTGCACTTGCTATTGTTTTTCAAAAACAAAAACTAATAGTAATTTGAATTTTCATTAATTAAATAATACTGAATTTAAGCCTAATAATAATAATTTCTCATTTATGTACATATACGAGTATATAATAATATAATATAACTAATACGTGGTGGAGTACTTATCGAGCATTTATTGCATCGTAGTCATATTTAAAAATCGGTTAATTTCACTGTATTCTGAATAAAATCAACATTTATGCATCGATTTTCATGAAGTAAAGTTTATTTTATTTGGAATATACATACCTTTCTAATCATGTAATAAAAATATGAAGTTTTTGCCATCTCCGATTTTTTATATATTTTTTAAAAATAAAAATTTTTCAATTTTGCATAAAAAAAAATTATTTTTAATCATTGCAGTCTCAATAATTCCGAAACCGTTGAGTTTATAAAAAAATAGTATTAGCATGGCTTAAAAGTAATTTAATTTCAAGTTTTTTTAGTATGTTTTGTGACAAAATTGAACAAGTCGTTCCATAGTTATGACAAAATTGGTAAATCAGCCCCTTCGAAAATCCCAAATTTTAGAAAAAAATTTAAAAAAAAAAACTTATCCATAGAATTGAAAAATTTTACCATTTTTGTACTTAGGTATTCATGATGCATCAAATCTATATAGTGGTTATTAAAGCCTTTAAAATTTTTTCGATTTTGTTCCCTGTGTAATTGTTGGTATTTAATTCATAATACATGATTTAGTGAAAATTATTGAGATTGTGATAATATCAGAATATCCACGTAGACTAGCAGGATACCGATCAGTAACTGATTTCAATGCCGTTTCCCTTTCTCAAGAGTTTATGTTTTGGCAACTCTCTTTTTTAAGGCTGTATAAATCTGATGTTTATATTGGATTTGTATTCTTATGAACTCTGACTTGTTACTTCTTCAAATCACATTCAGTTGATAGTTGGTTTTTTCTCATTTTGTTTTCCGCTCTGTAGACGATTTTATACAATTGACGACGATGACGGGGTGTTGATGGTTGTTGATGGCAAAAGCGCTGATTGTACGGTTTAACTCTTGGCTATAGAAAGAAGAAATGTTATATTTAGCAAGATGTTAAATTTTAAAGAAATTTACAAACATGTAATTTTTATATGATAAGTGTTAATTTTCAGCAAAAAATTACCACAATTCACAAGACACTTAGACATTTTACGCAAATGAATTTAAAATGAAAAGGAATAATGTATATAAACTTCATTAAATGAAAAGATTAAAAGCAGTGTAAGATGAAAATTGAAAAAAGTACTTGTGATATCAGGTTTAATTGCCGTTTAGTCTTTTGTTTAATTTTATTTTATCTCAACTAAATTTTAAATTTTATTGTGTCATATTGGTTGGTTCCTTAACAATTATGTACTTGATATACTTAATTATTTTATATATTTTGGTTACTAAAAAAAAAAAAAAAAAGCGAATCGAATCGAATAAACGGGACCATTGTACACAAAAAAAAATCATGCCACACCAGGCCATATCATAGGATTTTTTACTCCTTTTTATATGTTAATTGAACTAGTTTAGTTTTTTATAAGTCCATACATTCATACATATTTGGATTATTATATTTCCGTATGAATTGAAACATTCAAACAAAAACAACAACGAAATTTTAATACCAAAATATATAAAAACGAAAAGCGTATTACAAGAGGTGAAGCCAAAATAAAATCAGCCACAAACGAAATCGATAAAAAAAACCCCACCTAAAAATATAAAATAAAAAATAATACACATGAGTGCTTTGTCGAAAAGAAACCTACAAAAAATATGAAACAAAAAGACAAAATATTTTATACTCATACATACATATATAAATACAAACATTTATTATTATGTTGTGGTCTTTTTTGTGTTTTTAACAAAAAATTTCATAATTTTTACATTGAGATATTAAATTGCACATTAATTGCCCACATGTTCATTGCAGATTGCCTACAACGTAAAATACGAAATAACTTAAAAAAAAGAAAATTGTAACAACACGTACACTGACTGTTACATACACGCATACATTTTCGACAATAAAAGAAAATTGATTTTACGTTATTAAAATATTCAGTTGGGCAGCTCGAAAAGTCTTCATGTCCTCATTTTGCAAAATAAATATAAAATTATACACACATGCTTTAAAAGCCAAGATATTTATGTAGCGAACTCGTAAGCAGTATTGTTTCATCCTTATTCTAATAAACTTCGCTACCAAATTCGTTGTCTAAAAAAACTAGTGTTAAATTTAAGCCGTTACAGTTCGGATTTATTTTCGACTAAAAATTGTTACAGTGAAATTTTCAATTGATAACTTCTTAATAAAGAATTAAGTTATGAATTTTGTATAGTCGAACTGAATGATGTTTAATTAAAGAAATCTTTAATTAGACAGGCTAAAGTTCGTTTTCTTAAATTTAATTGTCTTTGATTAAACATCACTCAGTTCGACTAAAAATTCATAACTTAATTGAATAAAATTCTTTTAAATTAAATTATAAATATTATTTGGTATTTAGCACCAAATGAAATGCATATAGATTTGCTAACCCACAACAAATAAATAAAAAATTTTAAAAACTCAAATTATAAATTTTATATAAAAGACACAAGAAGCTTGTAATAATTGAACAGACAGATGTGATACAGATTTTTGTGGGAACCTGCCTTAAGTCCTTAAGGCCACAGTGCTCTTAACACCGTGTGTTCTCAAGCACGCACGAGTCTCCTCGAGAACAAACAAGTGTGACTTCGAGGGTCACATCAAGTGGCAATTTCTTACGCATGATCCATCCCCCATTCCTAAAAACCAATCGGTACAATTAAGTTCTAAATAAAACGGCCTCCACGAATTCTTCTGCAGGAACGAATTGGATGAACCCAATTTCCGAGCACTTTTTTCACTAACTCAAGTCGTATGTCATGAATGGCAAGTTCAATATTGACTTGTAAAGTTTGAAGAGAGTCTGGTTTATTTCGAAAGACCAATAACTTCAAATAACCCCACAAGAAATAGTCTAATGGCCATTTGAAGGCCATTCAATATCACAATTTCATGAAATAATCGAGTCTCGAAACTTTTCTCGCAATTATTCAATTGTTGCATTTGCTATGTGGCACGTAGCCCCGTCTTGTTGGAACCAAATGTTGTCAAGATCAACTTCTTCCAATTTCGGCCATAAAAACTTGGATATCATCGAACTATACCGCTCTCCATTGACAGTAATGGTGTTACCAGCTTCATTTCGAAAGAAGTACGTACCGATGATTCCACTAGACCAAAAACCACACCAAACGATCAATTTAGGTGAATGTGATGGTTTTTCATGAATAATTTGTGGATTTTCTTCGCACCAGAATCGACCGTTTTGTTTATTTATTGCACCACTCAGATGAAAGTGAGCCACATCGGAGAAGATAATTTTCTTAAAAATATCGTTATCGTTTTCAAGTTGTTCCAAAGTCAAATCAGCAACGTTGTTCTTGCGTATATCTTCTCTCCATGATGAAATTGGAAACTCTACTGAATAGAATGAAAAACAAATGACTGATCATGACAAATTACAAATGGCCGAAACATCACTTCAAAATCATGTCATCCCTATTGGAAAACCTTTTACTAGACTTACCTACCTATCTATCTTATATGTACATCCGTTTCTCTTTTATTTCAGAGATAGGTAGTAACATATAAGGTTAATGGGTTATTGTTACAAGATAATGTCTGGGAAAGGATAATTATCCTTTTCCCCAGAAGGCACTGCGCCAAGATGACAAAATGCATCGCGCGGGGGAAATTGAACAGACAAAGAAACATCAGACTGCACTAAAGGTTTCGAGACTAACCGGACTCTCATTATCAGAGTTGTTTACCGCTTTGCTATTCATAGATTGGAATAAAAAGTTTATTTAATTACGAGTACTGATGTATTGTAAATACTTCAGATTATCCAATAAAATTTTTATGATATTATTGAAATTACGAAATATTGCACCATTTAAAGATTTCGTTGTTTCTTTCATTTCGGTTATTTAACTAAAGAAACTTGTGTCACAGAATGTAGAAGGTGACTTCTATAATGTAAGACCTTAAACCTTATTGCTGTTCAAAGACTAACCTTATCTGCAAATGAATTGGGGACTACTCATGAATAGCAGAATTAACAGAATAATTTATTCCACGATAGCGAGTTGAAGTTGTTCTCTCCATGTACCCTATGGAACATCGCGACAAACTAGATGATGTAATATTGGTCATACGATAATATATGGGGACATGTACAATTTTCCCAAATATTTTGACTTTTGCTCCCTTTTTGTCTTACCCGACAAAGCTTTTAGCATGATTTGGGGACATCGTCGGTCAAAAACGATTCTCATCGAGGTGAGAATGTGATGGTTTATGATTCTTCTAAAGATAGAAAAGTGTTCAATGTTTTTTTTTTTATTGTCCTGAACTGACTCTCACTCGAAATTCAAATTGTATAAACGCTTCTTTAAAGTGTTCTAATGTGTTTCTTTTATAACAGGGTGGTGTTGGCTGAAGTGGTTAGCGCGTTGACTACTAAGTAAACAATGACGTGGGGCCTGGGTTCAAACCCTGGCCAGAGCAAGTCAATCAACATCATTAATTTCTGTAATGTACATTAGTGAGACATTGTATTAATTGTTGTCGGACTATTTAAGTGATGAAGGCATAGCACTGGGGCCAAATCACCTCATACGATATCGATCAAAATTTATCGAAATTTTTCATTTTGGTATTATCGCATACGATATCGAATGAATTGTATCGTAATTTGACGCATCGTATGCCATAATTTGCTTATTCGACACGTATCGTAATGTTATTCGATACGATAGTTAATTCGATATCGTATGCGGTGATTTGGCCCCTGGTCACTAAAAAACTGTTCCGACAGCGACTGATGATGTTCCAAGCTAATGTACACAACATCACCCTCCTTCGTCGGTTAGCAGAATCATCGGCGAAGTAAAACAATTAATAAAATGCCTGCCAATACTGCTTAACAAAGTTAATGCGTCTACCTAACACCGGAGGCGCCTCAACACTGCTATAAAAATTAACATAACGCGCAAAGCAGAGTTGTAAAAGAGTTAAGCCTTCTACATTTTCAACATATATCTTCTTTACTCTATCCCTCTCTCTGCGTTCCGGCACAATGCACTGCATACGTAGGGGTCATCCCCTGAGTGCTGGTCCTAATTAAAAAAAAAAAAAAAAAAAAAAAAAAAAAATACCATGAAAATTTACATATTTCTTATTTTGAATTATTATAAAACTAGCTGCCCTGTTTGCCATATAAATACTCTTTTACTGCTCTGTTTTCATTTATTTAAGAGTATTTTTTGCAACATTATCTCTGGAAAAACAAAAAGCAAAACAAGAAATATGCGAAAGCAGTCAGGTATAAAATTTATTTAACAAATTAAACTAAACAAAATACTGGTTGGTTGTTACAAGACAAGATCATTGTTCTTTTTTTTTTATTTTAGTTTTGCTCATATAATTTTATTTTTGATAAAAATGTTCTTCTTGCTACTTTATTCTCTTATACTTTCATGTACATAGTTCCAAGTGCATGCAACAGTGCAAGACATTTAGCTTTTAGGAAAAATTTAATTATTTCGTTTAACGATTAATAAAAGTTAGAAAGAAAAATAAAAAAAGTGTTCTGTATTTTATGACAAGAAAAACATACCCAATTTTATGGCCTGAAGCGGTATCACGGTTTGTTAAGCAAATATTAAACGAAGCAATTGTTTTGTAGTCAAAGCAAAAAAGTTGCACAATATTTCTTTAAATTTCGTCAACAAAATATATTATTTATGTTTGTATACGTTTACAAATACAACAGTGGATAACCAAACATTCTTTAGCAATTAAATTCTATTAAAAGTAAAATAATTTAACGCTTACTTACACATTTTTGCACAAACAATTAATGTATTAATAAAATGTGTTTATTAAGATTTGAGTGCATGAGCAATAAAACGCACACATACCCATACACACTCACACAACTGATAAAGATGTTTTAAATAAAAGATTTAGAAAGCGAACTTGAAAATAACGATATCAAATTATTAAATTGAAATAATTGAACTTTTTCACATATTTCTTGAATTTTATGGTAGAGTTGTTGAGTAAACAGTATTTCTTACTTTTATGGTCGGGGGTCGATTGTTTAGGGATTCCTTCTGAAAGAGCCCAACATCATATACATATGTGAATGGATGACTGCGCACGAAAACAGGTCTAGGGATATATTCCATCGCTGCCTGCTTGATGTGGACTTCCTCAGGGATTTGTCATAGTCTGTTCAATTAGGCTTTGTGGAAAATTATCGGTGGTTCTTGGGAGCAAGCGCTGCTGCGAAATATGTAGGTTATTTTTAGTCATTTGAGATTAAAATTTGAAATCTAAAATATTGTTAAGCTTAAAATAAGGAGGACATAGAATGGCTTTGGGGAGGTTTTGCAATATAAAAGTTAGACGTTTAATGTTTAACAGACAACCGTTTTAACAGATTAGATATACATTGTTAAAATAATTTCAAGCAACAGATAAAAATTGCAATTGTATACATTACAAAATAAGGCAGCGCCTATGCTTATTATAATATCTAACGACCATTAATCAAAAATATAAAAATCAAACCAAAATATTTTGACTTAAGTTGAACATAAAAATATTAGGAGATTTGACCATCTAGGATATAATTCATTGGCAACACTGTAATGTTACCAGCTAACAGCAATTTAGTAGAGAGAAGTCTCGTATTGTATTTGCATTCGAAATACAGTCAACGCTCGGTATAACAAATAACGAATTCGCGATATAACGAATGAGTTTTCTCTAAGTACTAAGTACCTTATATAACGAATGTTTTGAAATTTTTACGCCCAGTATAACGAATGATTGAAAAAATAAACACAGAAAACATTGTTTTAATAGAAAAGCAAAGACAAAAAAGAAGAATATTCGTGATGAATCTTGTATGATTGCACTTTCCTGGAGAAGCATTGATCAACATTCGTTAGCTAAATGCTGGAGCAAAGTTTTAATTTACAAAGATTCAGAATTTGATGAGGAGGATGACATACCTTTGGCAAGAATTTTATAAGGAGATGAATTCGTTTCCATTCGAAGTGGTGTTAGACTTTTGAGCATAGTTTTTCCAAATGTAAGGAAATGTAGCACATAGTTTTAGTTATTTTCTATTTACATGCATACGAATGTTTTGTTTTACTAGATCCCTTTTAATGCAGAAGATTTAAATGTTTGGAACCAAAATGGTAATTTTAAGTCAGACGAAGAAAACGACGAGAGTGAACAAAATAGTGTAGAAATTGTAGTTCCAGTGGCAGATAATGAAACAAAAATAAAACATTCTGAAGTAATTAAATGGTTGTACAAGTGCTTTCAATGGAGTCAGCAAAATAATATTTCTTTTTCGAAATCAATAGTTTTAAGAGAATTACAAGAAGAAGATGTTCAACAAAGTTTGCAAATAGAGCAGAAACAAACAACTTTGAATAATTTTTTTTCAAATTTGTTTAGTTTGCATAAAAGTTATTTTAAACATGCAATTTAAATAAATATAAGTATATAAAATAAATAAATAAAATAAAAAACTTTGCTATATAACGAATTTTTCACTATAGCGAATGGGTTTGACATTATATTATTCGCTATACCGGGCTTCGACTGTATTTATAAATCGGATATCTAAGCACATGAAATTATTTACACATAAATACTGACGAGGATTAGTGGTTTATATCGAAAACAAGGTTTGTTCTATTCCGCCAGTGTAGTTGAAATCTAAAAAGGGAGGTTTAGATATTAAAATTTTTCCTTTGTTGCTTGAAATATGTTAACAATGTCTATCTAATATTTCTCCGATTATTAAATTTTAAAACCATTTTTTTCTTTCTGTGTAAAAATCTAAAAGTATAAAGTTAATACAACTAATGCCCTAAAAAATATAGAATGCTCTGAAGGACAGCAGATTCCACTTTTTTGCATCGTATATCTCAGTTTTTTTTGTTTCTTAGTTTTATATGTTTTAAAACAACTTTAACATTTTTAAGACAATACTTTTTTAAAGAATCTGCAAAAGTTGCATTGTTTTTTTTTTAAGAAAAATATATAAAATATCAGCACAAACAAACAACTTCAAATAAATCGTGCTTCAAGCATAAATTAAAACAAAAAAAGAATTCGAATGGAAATCATGTAATCGCCATGGTGCAGCATCTTCAAATTTTTTTTTTTAAAACAATTTTGGTAACTTATAATTTTCGTTGATGGTTTTCTTTACTTCTGGCAATAAAATTGTTAGTTTGAGTGCTAATATTAAATTATGTAATGAAACACGAAATAAAAACTCTGATGAACTTTATTATTTTTTTTAATTTACGATAAGAAAAACCCAAAAAAAAAATCATAATAGTCAAAACAGAATTCAGAAAATTATTATTTTTTATTATGTAGAGTCAAGACACTGGGAAGTTTTTTTTTTTTTTTTTTAATCAAACTTTCTAATCAATCTGTGAAATACTCAACATTTGCTTTGGATTTTATTTTATGTCTCAACACAGTTCTGTCACAAAATTTTATGTAATAAAAATCCTTTTTTTTTTTTCTTAACTGAATAACGTAACATTTTTGTGATTGATTTTTAACTAAAAGTGAAGTGGAAGGAAGCCTTTTTCAACAAGCAGCCAGCCAACCATCCATCCATCCATATATTCATTCAACCTACATTTAATTTTTTTTTTTTTTTTGGTTTTTCATAAACGTGGGTTAAATCAATTTAATTGAAACTTGTATTGTATGCATGCATGCATACAGATATGATGTGTGACAAGACACATAGATACAACATGTATGTATGTATTCATGTGCAGTGGCATTAAGGTAGATAAAAAATAACAATAAAAATAATTTTGTTAATGTTGGTACATTTCAAACTCTTGTCAATTTGAATTGGTTTTTCGTCTTAATATTCAAAATATTTCTAATGGATGAATTAGTATTAAATTTCATAAGCTAATGGTAAATGACATTAAAACCTTTATTTTTATTTTTAAATTTTTATGAATATTTTAATATAAAATTTAATACAGATATCAAATATCCATTTATTTGAAAACAATTATTTTTTTTTTTAAATTTATTTCTTGATTTTTTTCTATATGATTTGTTTATGTGCAGATAAGCATTTAACTTCCATTAATCGTTTGACTACTTTGAATTTTAATGAATTTCTTATAAAGTTGATGAGTTAAAATCAAGTGAATGTTTTTAATTTGTATAAAAGCTTTAATAGACGTAATAGGAAAGAAATATTTCCTAAAACTTTTCATTCGCTACAATAAACATAAAGTCAAAATTGTTTCCATCAGATTATTAATTGATTCAATTAGTTGCTTGATCAAGTGAAAATTTAGTTTTACTAATTTGATAAGTAATATTCATCATGATTTGCTTTGTAAGGGAAAATACTCAACACAAAATCATGGCCAGAATGAATATTTGCTTATTGGTCGGAGTACGAAAATCTGTAAGACCACGATATTTTTTATGATACCAACATTTTTCACCATTTGTGTCTGTATTGAAGTGAGTGGGACGGGTCAGCGAACGACTACGAATGTTTCAGAGCCACAACGTGACTGTATAGAAAAGTTTTTAAGCCGCTTGTCTAGTTCGATGACAGCTTGGCGTAACTCGTTTTTGTTTTATTTAGTGGCTGTTTTTTGTATCCGGCTGATTCGGTTAGAAACCATTGCGTCTACAATCGAGTCAGAGATATTCTCGATAAACTCGATCGGTGTCTCAGTTGAAGCAGCTACTACGGGTTGTGTGTATTCTGGAATGCACTTAACACATAACCCCTTTAAAGATGAGTCTCTTAGTGTGTTGCCAGCTATGCCCTTCATTTAAAAATAAAGCTGTCACATATTAACTGTTTCGAATATATTGAACACATTTGTTTTCCTAATGAACAGTTTTAACGGTTAATTTAGGCAAGCAACAAAGGAAAAAAAGCCAACTTCATTTATACGCTTTTAATGAATTTGTAATAATTTTACTTTTTTTATTTTGTTACAAAATCATTCAAAAAATAACAATGACTAACAAAACAAAAAATCTTTCAATTTCGTTGTCTATATTTATGTATTTTCTATGTACATGTTATTATCATTATTATTACTCGTTTTTTTTTCTCACTTCGCTTAAAGATAATTAAGATTTTTTTGTTGATGTGGTGTTTTTAAAAATAAATTACGGCAAATGTTTAGTAGCTGCACCCTAAACTCTTAATAGTGTAAAAATTATTTATTGCTTCGTTTGTTTCTTTAAGCTTCCGACAAAAATAGTTAAAATGAACAATGAAGATTTTTTCAACCAATTGTGAAATTTTTGGGCCCAAAAATTTTTAAAGTCGAAATGATGTAATTGGAAATAAAATATTGAAACATATTTTAAGGAAAAATAAAAATAACTTATGAATTTTTATTTGAACTGAGTGATGTTTAAATCAAAAAAATTTTAATTTGTCAGCTTTAAGTTCGTTTTCTCTAAATTTAATTTTTATTATGAACATAAAACGCTGTAAGTTCATGTCTTTAAAAATAGTTCATAATTTTACTAAAAAAATAGTGTTTTCTAGAAAATATTTATTTTGTTTTAAAGCGAATTTTCTTCAATCCAGAATATTTTTAGCCAAGTTCAAGGACATATTTGTGAATGAAATTTCCCAAATTTTATTACATATTATTTTTTATTTTGAGTGGAAATTTTTTAAAAGACACTAGATTTGAAATTTCCCGCAAAGAATATTTTTTGGAGGATTATTTTATGGCACTAACTTATTTTAAATGTCTCTTGTTAAAAATCCAAGTTTTTGCGGTCAATCTGGCAAGGCTTCCTAACAAAAAAAAAAAGAAAAAAGAAAGACGTATGTATTAGTGATGTTACGAATATCAATTTTTAGTATTCGAAAATACAAATACGAATATTTGAAACAATATTCGCCGAACACGTTTGCGAATATTACTTTTAATGCTTCGAGCCACTTAAAAGTTAAAAATTAATTGGAAAAAATCCCTCCCTTTGTGTCAGTAACAATAAATTGAAAAAGACTGTCACACATCTTTAGGGATTTAACATTATTATGACATTGAGATGCCGAAGAAGAAGATTTTTAAATTATTTTATTTATGTACTTTCAGATTTCGTTTTTCTCATTCTGTTTGAACTTTTATTTAGTAATTCAGTGCTGTTTGGGAGAACAAATTTGTCGCAGATAGCGCAGCGCAGCCACCTGTCACGGTGGACTTTCACATACTAATTTTAGTTCTATTTTTCAAGCTCAACATTTTCTACTGAGTTTTTATTACTAACTTAACATGACGTGATCATATAAGACTTTAATTTTAAAATGCTGGTTGAAAATTTTATATTTTTATATTGTTTTTTAAGATGGTAATTATCTTTTTTTTTAATAAAATTATTAAAAATAAATATATTTTTTTACATACAACAAGTAATTTATGCATATTTTTTCAAAAGTATGTGCAAATTATTCGAGAAATATTCGCTTGAATTTGGTGAATACGAATAAGAATATCTTGAAACAGGCGAATAGTAGAATAATCGAATACGAGTATTCGTAACATCACTAGTATGTATAACAAAAATATTTGTTAGAAAACTACCAACTTCGTTATCTCACAAAAAAAAAGTCTTAAAAAATTATATCTTATTTTTGATACAATCAATATCTTAAGGCGACACACAAAATACGATTTCTTGTTCACATTATTTTTTTTTTTTCAATATTTTGTTTTATTTTTCTCATTTTGCACTGAAACTGTCATCATCTTGTAACAATTTTAAGTTTAAAGGTTATTTAGAGTTTGATTTTTGTTTGAAGTTTGTGGCATTTCAAATTTTGTCCTTTTCTATGGTCGTTTCTTTTGGTCATGTTTTTCTTATTATTTTTTTCACTTATCGTAAAAATTGGTTTTGTTGTATGTATGTACATTCATAGTTGTAAAACTATGCCCTTAAACATTATTTGATTGACGTTGAGTTTGAAAATTATTTGTAAAATTACTTTATACGGTTTTTGTTATTGTTTTAATATTAAACTGCCAATTAATTTTTGTTCTTAAGGTAAAATCATAAATGTTGTTGCTAACTCACGTTTTCCTTATCAAACCAATATAAAAATTTTCCAATGTACATAAGAAATTTGTAAAATCACAGATTTGAGCAAATTTCCATGAATTCCCTCTGTAAAAAGCAAATATGTGTGTTGTGTGTATGTAAATATAAAATATATATTTAGTAAAAACTTAAGACTAATTCTTGTGCACATTCTATTCAAATGCTTTTAGGAAAATCTATTTATAAAGTTAAATTTTTTACTTTTATAAAAAATGTTAATTTACTGGTCATTATTCATATTTCGATTAAACAAACTTTTTTGGTCCACATTTTGCTAAACTTTTCAACAGCAAATAAATTTTTAAGTAACATTTTATAGAAATTAAGCTTTATTGCTTTTTTTCTGATGCTACGTGGCATCAAGTGGAAACAAACAAAAAAAAATGGTTGCAAGGTTGTTGCTTCCACTAAAATCCTTTATAAATAGCAAATATTTGAATGCACATTCTTTTTTCATAATTTTTCTAAGTTAAAAATAGAATTTCCACACGTTTTGTAAAATGAAAGATGCAAAAATTCAAATAAGAGTAAGAGGTGAAACACAAACAAATACTAAATAAATATGAGTTGTTGCTATTCTCTTCTTCTGTTTTTTTTTTTTTTTTTTTTTTTTTTGAGGGTTTATAATGTTAAGATAATCCAAGTAAGAATCAAAGGACAGAGAAATAAATAAATTTGCTGGCTGAAGGAATGATTAAAAACATGCAAGCTTATATCAACACACATTTAAAAAAATATATATCATAGAACACAAACACCACATATCCATCCTAAGCCATAAAAATGTATGATGTAGACTTAATAAAATGTCTGGATGGGTTGGTTACTTATTTGGCTTATACGTTTTGTGGCTGATTTTTTCATTTTTGTTTTCATATGACTGGGCACCAAGACGCCTCTTAATACTTGTACTTTTTATGACTGTTTTTATTTTCCACTAACATATTATTTTAATGTTCTACTTGCCATGAAAAAGGAAAAAAACAAAATAAAACACAACAAAACGACCAAACCAACAAACCTCCTTGTTTCCGTTTTTCCTTGGCGTGTAGAGTTGTAGAATGAGTAAATGAGTGAGTGTTTTCAAGAGTGTGTGCTCATGTATGTACCCGTAAGTTTTGTATTGGTTTGAGTATAGGATAACAAACAAACATGCAACGTTAATGCACAACATGCAACATTACCCTTTTGTTTTTGTTTTTTTTTTTTGAAAATGAATTTTATAGTTGTTGTTGTTTGTGTTTTTGCTTTTGTTTCTGTTTGTCTTTTCTCTGTAACATGTCGTTTTTAATTACAAAATACTTGGAGGGCAAGAATATTCTGCTGTTTCTGATACATATATATTTAATTGTTTGGTATGGTTTTTGTTGTTGTTGTTAATGTTTGTTATGGCAGCTTTTATAGGCATGTTTTGTATGCGCCCGCGTGAAAATATCTGTCATTAAGTGGGGTATTTTCGAACTTTCAATTTGCGATTATTGAAAGCAACTTTGTTGGTATTCACTTTTTTAGTTCGACGAATTGGCAACATTATAAAGTCCGCGAATAGCGGGTGTCTGGTCACTTTGGTTATATACTCTGAAGAATATCTGTAATGTTCCGACAAGTGTCTGGTCCCTCTCCATAATGTTACTACCGAGAAGTGTTGGGTATTTTTTGTCAAAGCTTGCGAAATATAATGTCTTTTCAATTTATTCATTTAGTTTTCAGTTCTTTATGTGAAAATGGCTTATATCCCAGCAATTTTTGTTTAATTTTTTTTGCTTTGTAAAGGTTTTCCAATTAGAGTGATATGATTTCTTTAAAAAAAACACTTAAGGAAATTCAAAAGTTTTTTTATTTAATGTGAAGTACAATCGATACAATTAAGTTCTAACTAAAACGTCATTCAAATGGCCTCCACTACTTCTTCTGCAGAAACGAATTCGATGAACACAATTTTCGAGCACTTTTTCCACTAAATCAAGTCGTATGTCGTGAATGGCACGTTCAATATTGATTTGTAAAGCTTGAAGAGAGTCTGGTTTATTTCGAAAGACCAATGACTTCAAATAACCCCACAAGAAGTAGTCGAATGGTGTTAAATCACAACTTCTTGGAGGCCATTCAATATCACAATTTCTTGCAATAAACGAATCTCTAAACTTTTCTCGCATGAATTCAATTGTTACAAGGAAAAATCAGCAAATTCACGACGTTTAAGGTGGTCCGATGGCTTCAGTTCTTGAGTGAGAACAATTTTGTATGGATGCAAACCCAAATCCTTTCTGAAAATCCGCCAGGTTTTGGTTTGAGACAGTCCCAATTGTTGAGAACGTTTTGGAATCGACAAATTGCGGTCTTCAGCAACACTTGCCTGAACGGCAGCAATATTTCCATTACTTCGAGCGGTTCTTTGTCTTATTGGCACTTGAACATCATGTAAAGAAAATATAAGCTCAAAATTTTCAACAATTCGACGAATATCGAGCACACTTGGACGATTATTACGACCATAAAATGGCAATAGCGCACGAAAAGTTGCAATTGGAGAACGATTATTTTGATAATAAAACTGAATAATTTGTTCTTGCGTGTATCTCTTCGTAATGAAATTGTTAACACTACTGAATACAATGAAAAACAAATGACAGATCATGACATATTACAAATGGCTGAAACGTCATTTCAAAATCATATCATCCCTATTGGAAAACGTTTACTATATTTTTCAAAGTCTATTTTGTTCAAATTCAGCTTTATTCTTTATTTATATTTTCTTTTCCTTTCTTATAAAAATAACAATTTAATTTAAAAAAAAAATGAGAGAAAACGAACTTAAGCCTGACAAATTAAAATTTCTTTGATTAAACTAGAATCACATTAAGAGTGATGAAGTGTCAATATTATTTCGGGTTTTGAAAACAGCTTTATAAGATTCAAAATTAATTTTGGATTTCAAAATTGTACAGTGATAATCAGATAGTTATATTACATATAACTTTCTTGTTACTTGGTACTCTGTCGAAATTACCCAAGAAAATCATTTTCAACCACAAACTACATACACGTCTCTATTACTTTACATTAACTACACCAACTTACTAGTAAACAAGCAAGCTTTTTATTCTCTTATTATCACAGCAGTAGAGTATGTGCTAATAATGCGGATGCTGAGAAGTTCAACCAGTGGGGAAGCAAAGTGAAGAACCCACGTCATTAAACACCTTTGGCACGTGTTCATATATGTATATATACTCGTATATTAAATATTTTCTGTATACAGTCTACACCTCCCCGGGGGTAAATTTCCATCTTGTTGACTTTTAACACCTTGATGCTGAAATAACAGAGTAAATGATGAAACAGAACACGTCCGCAACTTGAAGCAAAAACGACTCTCAGAGAAAAAATGCCCAGAATTGAATCGTCGGCTTCAACTTCATTCACATTTCCAATTTTTATCCACAAGTCTTGTTTTTGTACATTGATTACTGCAAATTATATATGAAATCATGTTTATGCACTTCTGCAATCAATTTTTCGACAATATTAACTATATTATTTACAAATTTAAAAAATTATAATTATATTGCTCTTTCAAATGTTTTTTTGATTTTCTTTTGTTCTTATTTTTCTTTGGCTTTGTTTACAAATTGTATGAAATATAATAAAAGTGTGGTAGCATTGTTGAGAGAATTTTACTCTGAGAGTGAGAGCATAAGCAAAGTCGCTGGCAAAATAAAATAGATTCTATCTCACGACTGCTTTCAGCCGCGTCTTTTATATGCCAAATTGTATGAAGAAAAACGTCAAGCCCCAGTTCTGTTTCATCATTAACGGATGTGCATATATTTATTACAAAGGAAGTGGCATGCCACGTAAGTCTATTTAGAAGGTGAAAGGGCACCTTAGGTCTAGTCCAAGACCAAAGTCAATAGAAAGCTAATCCTTCGGGGTTTACTTTCGAAGATCCACCAGTAGTTAACTGGTGCCACGGGGACCGGCAAGCTCTCATTGGAGATTGTCTACCGGAGGGTAGTAGTGATGTCCTACATTGGTCACACTATTTGCAGTGTGGGATTTGCGAGGTGCGTATATGTTCTCTTGGGGATGAATATGCTTCGGCATCCATTCTCCCTGAGAATTGGTATGCTGGCACCACCGCATATACCATTGTCAGTAGAATTATTCCGTGGTCGGTTGTTGGTGTGGTCTCCTTGGGGAGTACACATGGTGGGTGCGGTTGCTAGCAAAAGCTGGAAGAGGTATTGGTTTGAGGGCTGATGCTTGTACCAGTGCTTGCGGCTGGTCGGACTTTGTGTCTAACAACGTGAAGCATCTATATGCTATTGTGAATCAACAGATAAAAGAGTTTAGATAGCTCGAACACTTTAGCAAGGTGTTTAGACATGGTGGGATTTGGCCATGTCTGAAAATTTGCAACCTGATGTTGACCCCAAGGGGATGACTTCAGGTTGTTCCCGAGGGAAAGGCTCGGTTGCGATGGCGGACGCATTGTTTTCACTCAGTGTTTAAGTACACCGTCAGATGAACCATATCGGTAGGAGCTGACGTAAACTTGATACACACCTGTATACAGTCTACAATTTGGCATGTTGTCACTCAATTATCGGCCTTACACAGGATATCAACCTTCTAACAAGAACAACAGCCAGAAAACAAGTTAAAAAAAATCGGTTATTAACAAAACTCAAATTGCTTTTGTAACCTCTAGATATTCGTTTAGTGATTTATAAAAGTTGTACGAGACAACTGATGAAATGGCCAAACTAATAAATAAATGTCCCATACTGATGAAATTGTTCTCAAAAATAAATTTTGAACCAAATTATTTCCACTCAACAACTTATTGTCTTGAAATCCTTTGTTATAAAATTGTTTTATTAAAAAAAAAAAAATGAGATTAATTATAGTGTACCAACGTTTTACTCTTGTAAGTACTGCAAAAGTCTTAACGAACATTTTTAAATGGCCTCTTGAGATTCAGGCGTTGTTTGACGTGTAATTCCTCGCTTTTGATTATAACTTTTTGTTTTTTATATTTGTTTTTTAACTTTTGCAAACGATTATAATAATGACAACAAAGACTTTTGGAGAAAAATTATACAACAGCAAAAAAAATACTTTTTTCATTATGACCCTTTGAGTCAACCAACCACTCACTCACTAAACGTGTTGTACTTAAACCTCGAATGAACCCGCAACTTTTGTATAATTTTTGAAATATATTTTTTTTTATACAAAGAGGAATAAACACTAGACAGTAATAGTGTAGTGTCTGATAAGTAGATGCTCCAGTTGGGGAAGTTGCTGTTAGAAGCAACGCTGTAACACTTTGGTTTAATTTCAAATGACCATTTAAAGTAGTTTTTAGTTTTAGCTTGAATTAAATTGTGGTTTCATTAGCGAATTTTTGTTTTGCATTCAGATAATTATTTGCAAGAGCACAATGTGTAAAATAAAATATTTACTTGACTGTAATTATTTTTTTGACTATTAATCCTTCCATCCAGTATGCCTTTTTTGTTTGGCAAATATTTTGTTCGAAATATTTTATCACTTCATCCTTGTATATAAAATAAATTAAAAACACTATTTGTCAAAACAGACGGATATGTCTGGACATCAACAAACATACAGTTGCTTGACATTTTTAATATCTTTCAGCATCATGCAGAAGAATTGTAATTAAAGGAATTGTTTTAATATAAATATATCTCATGCATACATATTTATCTTCACACATATTAAGTTAGTATGTTTCAAACAAAACAAGCGATAGGATATTCAAATAAGTCCACAAGTTTGACCATTAATTTGGAATACTCTTGTATATGAAATACCAGAGGCTAATGTAGTCATATGGAGGACCGATAATACTTTGATAATGTGTATGTTTATACATACATGAAAGTGGAAACTGATATTCCAAATCAGAGATCTTTTCTACCACGTATATAATATGTGGCAAGGTGCTGTAAGTAGTGCAGTGGTTATCTACTAAACCAGATTACCTGATTTCGAATCTCAATAGAATTCGAGTTTTGTTAAAAGGTTTTAAGCCCCCTCATCTCAGACAACACAGCCACATTTAAAGATGCATTCTGGGACGATCGAGCGTTCTTTTTCGTTGTTCCATATAGAAGGTTCAGGAGGCGCCATCTACACTAGAAAACATGGACTTATATCCGGGGTTTGCCCTGTGTTCCTGGACTTATATCCAGGTTTTCCACAAAAAAACCACATAAGAAAGAAATAAACCACCTTACAATTATTTGTTCTTGAATTCTTATAATTAGAAAAATAAAAACGATTTTTTGCATAAGCGTCATACGACAACCAATATTTTTTCCATGGTTCAATTGGATCAGGATTTGTTCCTTATATTTTACGTTTTTTTTTTTTTAAATTCAAATGAAAATTTTAGTTCATTCTTGTTGTTATTGTACGAGTATGTATGTATTCTGACTATTTTCAATTAAGTAATTTAATTAAAAGTTTAGAAAAAATTGCTCAAAAATAAAAAAAAAAAATACTGAGCTGAACTTCTAGTGACCAGAGCATAAATACAATATTTTGAATACTTTAAACGTAGCTTTTTATACCTGCGAGTTGTTGATTACACAAAAACTATATTTTCCACGTTTAAAGTTTTTAAAATTTGATATAACAACATTTTAATTGTTCACCTCGCTGCTGTTGATGATGGATGAGTTTTGTCTCACTGTTATTTTGATTAAAAGTTTATTTTTTCAGTTTAATGGGAATATAAAATTAAATTTTTATCTAAGTTAGACTAATAAAGGGTGTTTTTATAGAGTGGCACAAGTTTAAATCATAATAAAACAAGGAAATATATTTTTAGTATCTATGAAACGGGCTTTATTGTAAAGAAAATTTTATGAAATTAATGTTTAAATATGATTTCTACCATGTGGTCCCCACGGCTAGCGCGTAGAAGGTGCAATGTGGAACACCAATTTTTAACAATAATAATAAAACTGAACTTGAGCCTGATAATATTACTTTTCATATGTACATCAATATAAGTTCGAATAATAATTACGTTTATTCGTAATAATATAAAAATTTTTGGAAATACTTAAAACCATACTATGCTTTCGAATTCGGGAAGACGGGCATAAGCTGAGTTCAATTACTATAGAATGTCGCGAGTTCACTACTGTATTTACCACCATGTCCATGCACATGATGGTAAAGAATAAAAAACAAAATTTACTTAATGTTTAAATAATCATAATCGTATGCAATGATTTAATCATTCTGTTAATCATGCCAACACTGAATGCCAAATAAAACTTGTGTTAAAAGCAGCCTATATTTATTGTAAAAATATTTATTACATTTCAATGCCGTACATCAAATGCATTGAGGTTTAATTAATTAATATTCAAAAATAAATATTGAAACTAAACTTTACAATTTCAAATTTATAAACACAACATTTTACTTAATGTGTATTTAACTCTTCCATTCTGCAAATGAGCCCTTGATAACATGAAATTTATGTGAATAAGCTAAACCATTCATTAAAACATTTTAAGATGCAAATTTCATTTAAAATGGAATTATTTAAAATATACTGAGGGAAAATTACAGGCATTTTATTATAAAATAAAAATGAGAGAGCATGAACGAATTGAGATATTTCAATAAATATTTTTTTTTGTTCAGTGTAGTTTTCATTTTAAATCAGAATAAATTTATTACAAAAGGATTTTAAATATTTGTATGGTTTTGTTAATGCAACATAATGCTAATGGCCTGAAAACATATACTCGCCTGCAGTTTAAAGTTAAAAATCGATATTATTGCAATGCATTAAAATTGTGCAAGAATTTAAATGAAATCATTAAAATAAAAAAACTACACAATGAATTGGCTGGAGGTTTTGGCCATTTAAAATTCTATATGTGACGCGCAAAATAAAAAGGGACCTAAGGGTAAAAACCGGTTTTGTTCAGGAGAGCCAATTTTCAATTTATAGATTTAAATACGTGTATCTTTGGTGTACCATCACTTTCATAAAACGCGCATATCTCTGGGAAGGAACTCTTTTGGGGCATGGGATCGTTCTCATTCGATGCTCAGATGTCAAAAAAAAAAAATTAAAATTGATTTTTTACCCTTAGGTCCCTTTCTCTATGCGCTGTCACATATGGAGAAACATTTTTGCATTGGATGTGATTTTAAAGTGTCCTTTTCCTTTTTTTGCTTCCAATGTCAATCAAGAACCGAATATTCGATAAATATTTTTCAATGTTCAGAAAAAATACGGCAAACAAAAAATTTTTTTTGTTTTTATATGTTTTTTTTATTTATTGAATCTTTAATTGCATTTTGAATAAGTATGCAAAACTTAAACCTAAAAATGTTAAAAATATGTTTAGCCAACGCTTAGCAAAAATTTTAGTTTCAGTGGTTGATTTTTGTTGTTTTACATCTCTCGTGTAAGGTTGAGGGCAAGAGCTCCTTCTCAGCTGAGTATGGACTCTATAATTTGGCTGCAACTCAAGTATTTTTTTTTTAAATTTATTTTGTCACATGTTTAGAAAACACAGTCTTCACTAGCGGAACATCAAGAATTTTCAGTATTCGCTGATATCTGACATACACGCAGATTTTTTTTTTTCGCCTTTGAATGTTTTCCATATTCGATGCTGTGATAGTGCCCCATCACTGGATTCCAGACAATAGCTGAAGCTATATCTGTCCGGATTAGGCCTGTTGAACTGTATATGTCTTTATAAAAATTGTGGAAATTACACAAGGAAGAAGGATATAAAAAAATGGATATATTTTTAATAGTCTGCATGTTCCGAAAAAAATGTTCTAAGACTACAACAGAATAAATGTGCGTTGAAGCGGTGAGTAAAACACTTGTCATAAATCACAAAAATAATATAAAATACTCAGCAGAGACATACGAAATATTACATTAAAACAAAATAAAGGGGACGATGCTATAATTTTGTAAGTCACTATAGCAATTCAAAAACACAAATGTCTTGTTTTTGTTCAAACGAATGAATGCATGTTAAATATGCATTCAGGGTTGTTGTAAGGCATACAAACGCATTTGGTTGAATGCATGCTGTCTTGAGCATTTTATTTTATTTAAGATTTTTTCTAGTTTTTACCATTTTGCTTAAAAATCTATAAAAGTCCCTTAAGTGCAGATCTTGTATACATTTCAAACCATTGCTATCCTATCATTCACAATGCCTGGCGGTGTTGGCCTTCCTTTATGAAGGGTTTATTTTTCTTGGTCTTTAAATATTTAATTTTTTTTTTGTTTTTTTTATTTTCATCTTCGTTTTGCATAAATGTCGCTCAAATATTTTTATTACATACAATGTCTGTTTGTTCACTTAAGTTTCCCTAATGATGTCAATTTCTGTCTCTCCAAGCGTATTAAATAAAGTATGGAAAACAAAAATCTTCTAAATATTTAACCCTTATCTTACAAACATGTGTCTGTGAGACTCATTTTGATCAATGTAGTAACGAAAATATTCGGTATATTACAATCAAACTTCTTGACTTTTAAAGATTAAAGATTCTATATGCGTGATACTCAAAAAAGTCAATTCTGTCAAAAATATTATAATAATGTTTGTAATGAACACGGTAAAAATAGTTTTGTATGTAAACAATGTGATTATTATAAAAATGTCTCTGAATTTATTTTCTTTTAATTAATTAAACTTATTTTCTTTAAATTTTCGCGATGTGTCTTAGAGACACATGTTGGTAGCATTTATAATATTTTATGTCGGTATGATTAGGGTTAATATTGTAAAATTTCTATAAAGAAAATTAAAAATGTTGCTGGTATTTTCACCTAAAGGTCTGTTCAGTTAAATAAACCTGCAAAGAAATGAATATTAAAATATGAAATCATAAAAGGGATGCTGTTAAAGAGTTTCAATAAACTTCATGTTAATATTTAAATTTAAATTCAACTTAAAGTTAAATTGTAACCGGTAGGTGAGAAGCAAAAATATGTGTGCAAAATGAAATGAGTTGAAAAAAGTAAAATTTAATTAAACTAAATTTTCATAGAAGAAATTGAGATTTTTATGTATGAGAGATTCCTAAGATTCCTAAATTTATGTAATCCAACAAAATTTGATTCCAAGCATCCTTAACGGCCTGAATTAGTGACTGCTTGTCATCAAATTGTCTACCTCCTTCATAGACATTACGATATAACCAACCCAAGACATTTTCGATAATGATTAAATCTGGCGAATAGGGTGGGCAGCCAAGGATTTTAACATTCTGGCTTGCAATGAACTCCTTCACTACTCTGGCGTTGTGTACGGAAGCATTATCCTGTTACAATATTCAAAATATGGCACCAAATAGTTCACTGAACTTCGGAAAAGCCGATTCCAATAACGTTTTACAACTTGCACCAGTCATTTTTGCACTTTGAAAGTCAAGATCGCTATAGTACGTAATATCACCCCACACCATAACGCCGCCTTTGCGCAGATTATGGAAATAATAGTTGTAGCCATCAGGCTCATCCAAATTAAACTTCTTCTCATCCGTAAATACAACGGTTCTTCAGTCATTTACATGAGCTCTTTGCTGCACATCTCTCTTGCGAATTGAAGCAGCTTTTCCTTACGAGGAGCATTAAGTAGCGGCTTTTTTTGTAATTTCAGGTATTTAAGATACTCACAGCTCTTAATTACTCTGTGTTCTAATGACTTGCTCGCTTGCACTCCAGCTTGAGCTGTTATTTTTGACAAGGATAAAGCAGAATTAGGAGCAATTCTGATGATTTTTTTTTTCTCATACGTAGATAAGGACAATGAAACCCTTCCTTTTAAATTATTTCCATACAGCTCAGGATCCTTGATGTAATTGTCGTCAACTGTTGGGCTTCGTCGAATATTTTTTAGATATTGCACTGCTAGAATATCCTTCAGAACGGTAAACATCGATTTTAGGTTTTTCCGATAGATTTAACATTTTTGTTTTGTAATTTTTAATCGTAAAATGATTAAAATGTAATAAATTGTAACAACCAAACGCTCCCTACAAAAAATCATCGCTTACTTTAAAAATAATAAAAAAAAAAATAATAAAGTGCCTTTATTCAAGTGAACCAGAAAAAGTAGCACATGTTTGGTGTTTTTTTTGACAAATAGCTTAAAAAAAGTTCTTCACTAAAGAAACCACTATTGTCAAGTTTTTTTTAATATCTCAAGATGTTTAGCTTCCATTTCTATTTTAAAATT
Organism: Lypha dubia; assembly: GCA_947311025.1. NCBI lineage: Eukaryota > Metazoa > Arthropoda > Insecta > Diptera > Tachinidae > Lypha > Lypha dubia. The sequence goes on from OX371264.1 coordinate 59,371,413, forward strand.
CTGCAATCGGTTAAAAATTATAATAGATACAGGCTGCTGAATATGGAATTTTTAGTGCCTTTAAATAAGTGAAGCGGAGTGTTTTTCAGATGAAATAACAGTGCATCACACAAAAATTAATTTCTATATGCTGCACTTCATTGGTTGATTAATACCAAGTCATCAGTAGATCTTTACTACCATGCCAGAGTTAAAAAAAAAAAACATTAGTAATTCCGATTATGGATTGATTCAAGTATGCGACAAAATTGATATTGATGATGTTGAAAGTGGATTCATGCATCCCATCTAAAGCCATTAATTTTCACATTAAATTATTGCGGACGCTTTTTTGCAGTAATCTTTTCTTTGGAATTGATTTAAACATTTTGGGCTTGAATAATCCGTATTTAAATCAATATTTTTGTACTTGATTAAAATAAATCCGTACTTACCGTATTACTGACACAGTTTGTATTTTTCTGTATATGTATGTAAATGTATGTATATGTGTGTGTAGTTTAAAAATGCTTTTGTGTTTTTCTACAAAATTTCACATGGCATTACATTTCCCAATAAAATTGTGGAAATAAAAACAAATAAATAAATAGCTTTTGTTTAAAACTCATGCAACAAAACAATTATTGTTGTTGTGATAATTTTAAATATTGTTCATACATATATTTTTTTTTTCCTAATTAAAAAGCAGCACTTAAGTTTCATTGTAAATAATTCTGTACAATGCAATGCGAATATTGACACAAACAAACAAACGGTTGTGAAAAATATGTACTCTAAAACATGTTGAATTAAATAAAATTAAAAAAAAAAAAACATAAATAAATAAATACTTGCACGCACATTAAAATGCCTCTATTTACACTGACACACTAAATATGGAAGCAATAAAATTTTAATAATCTTTTGAGAATATCAATCAAATCAAATATAATAATCTTATTTTTCCACTTCTACTTTAAAAATGCAGTCGATAAAAGTACAAATACGAATGCCACAATTTTACCCAACTGATTGTTTTATTTTGATTTTACAAATTAATACGCCAGGGAATTTTTATTAGCCATTGTTTAAAAAGAAAAAAAAATGCATACATTCAAGTACGATAGAATAATTTTCCGACATTTCCGACTACTGTATGCTGTATTTGCAAACAAAATTATAAAAAGATGAAAAAAGCTAGACAAAGAATTTTTTAGAAATCAATGGGGGGAAGCATTAAGTTTTATCACAAAATTTGTATTGTCGGATTTCTCAAAAGCTTGCAATTTGTAAATGGTCGCCTTAAAATCGAAGGAATTACGTTGATTACTGTGCTGTGCTGTGCTGTTTTGATTGCAAATTGTACAAATAAATATTTTAGTCATTAAAGAATTATATTAAATTTTCAATATTGGCCATTGTATTTTATTTGATGTAAATAAATTATTCTTACATAATTAGGTAGAGCCGCGTAATTAATTAGAAATAACTAAAAGTGGCTTATGCCCAATTATGATTTTAAAATAATGACTATTATTTATTTAAGTTATTCTTTTCTTAAAAATAAATAATAACTTTCCGGTAATGAGAGATGTCAGTACAAATTTGTAAATCTTCTTCTTACAACTACATATACATCTTTGGTCGAAACCAATAATCGTCTGAGTCGATTTAAGAAAGAATTAAGTTTAAGTATGTTTTCGTGAAACCCCTACCTTCCGAAGATTCTTTTTATACCCTTCACCAAAAATGGTAAAGGTATTTATACTATTGCCATTACGTATGTAATTTCCATAATATTTATATGAGGGCCATGTAGTATATATACTCTGATTCCTTATAGATAGGAAAGTTGAATGAGCCATGTCCGTCTGTCCGTCTATCCCTCTGTCTATCTGTCTGTCTGTAAGTGAAATCGATTTTCCGAAGACACTAGAAGAGCTGGAGACTTGGGTCTTGAACAGAAATGTAAGGATTTCTCTTAAGATGCTTCTTATTGAAAATCAGCAAAAATAAATTATCGGTTCTGATATTGAATTCTATATACAAATTAATGAAGATATATATTTATATAACCTTTTCAGAAATAAATTTATAAATACATCATGTGCTACAGTATTGAATATGGAATCTTTCGATTATATTTCCACGCACGAACCATCGTGCTACTGAGGCTTGTTAGTGTCATGTGTATATTAAGTGAATAATAACTTTATGTATTTATTCATACAAACCCCCTTTTTGTTCACTGATGGATGGAAAATTGTAATATATTTTAAACTGTCTGTATTTTTTGTACATATATGAGCCGTTTATTTTGAAAGTGGCATAAGTCACTTTTTTTGTTGATTGCAAATTTTTTACAAATGAAGAGATAACGTTCAATTTTATTTAGTGTTGCCATTACCTCGATTTTTTTGAAAAAGCGACTTATGTCACTTTCAAAATAAACTGCTCATATATATAGTAGAGCCTGATAATATTACTTTTCATATGTACATCAATATAAGTTCAAATAATAATTACGTTTCTTCGTAATAATATAAAAATACTAGATGAGCCGGCAAACGTTGTTTTGCCATAAAAAATATTTCTAGTGCATATTTTGGGTGTTATATAAAAAAAACGAATGTGTTTGTTGTAAGTGTGTGACGATGACCGCCGATAAAAAAAATACCAAACAATAATTTTGTTCTGTTTGAAATATAAACGACGACGATTCTCCTGTATGAGGCGGACATAGCGCCATCTGTCATTCAACAACAAAAATAATTATGACACGGACATAGCGCCATCTGTTGGGTTAATAGTTTAGTAAATTCAGAAATTGCCCCCTCCCTCCCCTCCTCGGGCCCCTAGCGATTTAAAATATACTTTAGAACCTATTCTAATACCTACCAAATATGCATAAAAAATTTCATTAAAATCGGTCGAGCTGTTTCGGAGGAGTTCGATAACAAACATCGTGACACGAGAATTTTATATATTAGATTAATTCAGCTTGGGTACGGCTACATACCCTAATAACAAGGGGTCACAGTAATATGTGAATTTCCCTAATAAAGAGTAAAAACAACAAAAAGTTAAATTACAAAGTAGAATAATTTGAAGATAACGGACTAAGAGTTTGTGTTGATTATTAATAATTTCCAACCAGTGATGGGGAATTTCGTACTAACCAAAATAATTCTCGTATTCTATTTCATTTGAAAACTTGGTTAAATAGTATCCACTTTACGAAAATTGTAAAGATGGACAATTGAATGCTGATGAGAGGTGTAGCGGCCTTGAAATCGGTATACTGATACGTTCTACTAATCTGACTGCACATGCTAATGTTTTTCAACATAAAAAAAAACTCTTAGCAATTTGAATTTTCATTAAGCCTAATAATATTACTTTTTATATGAAATTAATAATATTTATATATCTGCGCAATAAAACAATATGCATATTTATGTTTTGCTGTGAGTCACTTCTAGAACAAAATAAAACCTTACAATCTCTAGCAAAATTTTGAGGTCATTAGACGCTGGAAAGGTGCAATCTTCTAAAACAAAGAAGTATTAAAAGCATTATATATTAATAGCTCTTACTTATACATCTAGGATCGAATCTATATATGAAATACATGTAGTAAATTCACATGAAAAAGTTCCAGTGAAAAACCAGCTTCCAAAATAGTTAAAAAGATCTAGCTTTTTACAACAGATTGTTACTGCGAATATACCTCCTCTAATTGATTCCTGTTCATGTTATATTTCCTTAAATTATATTCGGAAAGAGTTGAGACAAATCAACAACTTTAGTTTAAAATAGGGAAATTTAAATAAGAATAATCAATTTAGATTAGACGTTGCAGTAAAATAACTAAAACTAAAAATTGTGCCACAATAATTTTATTTCGCTGATCATTTCAAAATCGAAAGTATTGTTCGTAATGGCGTTTCTCTTGGTTGATTTTTCGGTTGCCACTTTTGCAATGAGACGGCCCATATCGATGATAGTGAAGATTGAATTGAAAATAATGTGTATAGAATTAGATTACATTAATTAATATATCATGTGTAATAAAAGTGTGTATTAAATTTATGTATGTTGATGTAAGTAAAGTTCTTTATGTTAATTATAATATTATTCTACATACTTTAATATTTAACTTTCCAACTACGTACTAGAATCGATTGGATTTAATTAGCCTAAGGTTTTATTTAAAATAAAAAAAAAATGGAAAAAATAAATAATTAATGGGCGCTTTCAGCAGAAAAACCTGCTACTAAACAGTTAAGATGTAGCAGCTATTGATTTGATTAATTTTTCTAAACGGTCTGCTCACTATTTTGTCAAAAATAACGAAAAATTTGACTTTTCATTTAAAATTATTTTGTAAAATGATTTTATAATATTTATTTGTGAATTTAAATTAATTAAAATTTAATATTTAAAAAAATTTAATAATTTAAAATTTACCGATTTTGAGATATGACTACGTTGCAATAAAGCCGCGGTGCCCACAAGTTCCTTATGGAAGAGCAAACACCAATACATTTAAAGAAAAACAAAGTTTTATTCAAAATTTTTTTTTGTAAAAACAAATACATGCAAAGAAAACACAAAAAATATATTTCATATATTTATTTCATATCATACGTTAAACAAAAACAAAATGTACATTGATGATCGCTGTCGTCAATGTTTACCAGCAAAGCGTACGAAAGTGTTGTTGCTTTGCTCTTGCGTGTATACAGTGAAGAACGACAAAAAAAACTAATAAGTCAAAGTTGTTTGTGTATTTCGCATTGAGGTTGCTGAGTGCTGTATGAGTATATTAAAACACACAGCCTATAGCTAAGAGTATTACAAAAACAAATGAGCATGAAGAGCATAGGGTCTGGGCACCAATGCAATAAAGGCTCGATATGTACTCTACCACGTATTAGTTATATTATATTATTATATATACATAACTAATACGTGGTGGAGTACATATCGAGCCTTTAGGGGCTGTGCACATATTACGTAACGCTGTTTTCAGAGATTTTATACCCCCCCTCCGTAACGCTTTTTAATAATTTTTCAGTGCTAAATTTCCAATCCGTAACAAATCTTTTGGATCGTTACGTAATATGTGCACAGCCCCTTATTGCAACGTAGTCATATTTCAAAATTGGTTAATTTCACTGTATTCTAAATAAAGTCAACATTTATGCATCGATTTTCATGAAGTAAAGTTTATTTTATTTGGAATATACATACCTTTCTAATCATGTAATCAAAATATGAAGTTTTTGCCATTTTAGATTTTTTATATATATTTTAAAATAAAAATTTACCAATTTTGCATAAAAAAAATTATTTTTAATCATTGCAGTCTAAATAATTCCGAAACCGTTGAGTTTATAAAAAAATAATATTAGCATGGCTTAAAAGTAATTTCATTTCAAGTGTTTTAGTATTTTTTGTGACAAAATTGAACAAGTCGTTCCACAGTTATGATAAAATTGGAAAATCAGCCCATTCGAAAATCCCAAAATTTAGAAACAAATTAAAAAAAAAAACTTATCCATAGAATTGAAAAATTTTACCATTTTTGTACTTAGGTATTCATAATGCATCAAATCTATATAGTGGTTATTCAAGCCCGTTTTCGCTGTTGACCTTTGTAATTATTGCAAAATTTGCCCGAGTGTTATTTATTATGAAAATTAACTTTGTTAAAATATGAAATATAATTATTCCCCAACCAGGAGTATCATGATCAGTGCCTCGTTTCTGTTACGAATATGAGAGTTTCTCGCATCGAAAAGTTAATTATCATTCTGTGAAAAACAGGATGAGTGAGAATAAAAATTAAAATTTTTATATTTTTATTAGGTTTGCAAGGTGGCTCATATAAAAATCCCACTAATATTATATGAGTCATCCTACAAAAGATTGGATGAGAAGTATATTCTCACATTTTTATTCGATGTAAGAAGTTTTCACAAGTTACTGAAACGAGGCACAGACGTTGCCTCAGAAATCCTTACCATAACATTACTTTATTAAATTTTAATGTTTAAAATCTCCACCCAGTTTATTTTTTTTTCTGAGAAAAATAATTTCAATAACTCATTTCGTACTGAGGGTTTTACGTCCGTCATATTTTTAAATTAAATCCTACAGCTTATCAGTAATAAAATATATTTCTCTTCATTGTATAAAATTTAATTTATTCTTATTACTAAAGCTTTTAATAGTTTTAAAAAAAATTTTCATTTCATTTCCACTTTTCTTATACACACAAATATTCTATATGCCCTTACAAACGAACAGGAGAGATTTTAAAGGATTTATAAAAAAAAATAATTGTAAATGGAAAAAGGGATTGCCTGCAAAAAAAGAAAAAAAAAAGGATTTAATGTTAAGAGAAAATAACCAAAATATAAACCAAATGTCTGAATGAATGATCCTTCAAAGTACAACTTAAAAGTATAAATATTTTTCAGAAATCAACAGCATCCAACACAGAGTACCCTCAAATTTACAAACGTTCAAAGGACTTGCTTTTGTTAAAGAATAAGTAATTAAAAGCTACAGATGCATTTTTACTCTAACAAGTACTCACAAGATAGTATTTTTTTCTTTTTGTTCATTTCTTATTAGTGTTCCTCTTAAAAGCATATTTTATTTTTAAGCCAACAACAACGGTAAACAGCCTTATGAAAGGATCTGTGTTAATTCGATAAGCAGAACCATTTCGGTTTTTGTGCTGAAATTCGAAAAGCAAAAAAAAAAAATTGCTTTCAATTTAAAGCAATGAATAACTGAAAGAAATATCTGTAAGAGATGTTTTACAGGTATCGTGTAGAAATGCAAACACATAAACACGTGTAACTGTGAACATTAGGCCAAATAGACGTAAGCAACAATTTCGGTCGTTAAAAGCACTGAGATCAAAATGGATTCGAAGTTCTTGAGATAAAATACCACCTCATTTCTATGATAAGTTGGCAAAAGATAGAAATACCTACGAAAGTCGGTGATGGCTTCACTCGATTTGTATCGAACTTTCTCAGAGATCGCACTATACGAGTTGTTGTAGATGTGATCTCATCAAACGAATTCAAGATAAATTCAGGGGTACAGCAAGGCTCCGTTCTCTCTCCTACCCTTTTTCTTCCAATCCAATCCTATCCACTCTTGTGCAGGTGACAGCAGCTTAGTTCATTCGTATTCATTCAGTAACATGCTAAACCCGTTCGAGATCCGGGCAATGCGGCAAAATATGACTGATACACTAAATCGCGATCTCTTGACAATTTCAAGTTGGGGTCATGCTAATAGGGTTAATTTTAATGCACGAAAGACCCAATGTACTATGCTCACGCACAGACGTATGACCGGACATGCTGATCCATCTGTAAACATGGATGGTATCTATGGATATTGAGGAATCAGAAGCTCTTGATGTTCTTGGCATGAAAAATCATTGTGATGTTCGATGGAATGATCACATTTTTCATGCCTGAAAAGAAGCATTCAAGGAGATCACTCCATCTGATCTCCTTCATATTTATACCACCTTTATCCGACCGAAAATGGAATACAGCTCACATGTATGGGACGGTGCTTCAAAATCTATTTTGATGTTACTCGATCTCGTACAAGATAGGGCGGATAAGCATATCGGTGACAGTAGGGTAGCCAACTCTATTGACTCACTGGAGCATCGACGCAATGTTGGGTGTGTTTCATTGTGCTATCGCAACTACAACGGAATGTGTTCTAATGAAATCAGGGAACTTGTTGCCGAAACCCGCCACTTTTCACGTACAACACGTGAGACCGCACTACGCGTGACAGAGAGAATTCGCAATTTAGTCGAACTGTTCGTATTTGGAATAAACTCCCCGCAGAAGTCTTTCCAGCCACTTTCAGTGTGTTACAAGTTCAAATCGAATGTCCAAAAACACTACTCCCTTTATTCTCCTTCCCAAAATCTGTTTTCCTAGTTCCGTCTCAATGCTTTGCATAGTGCTGGTCCTAATTAAAAAAAAATGTAATTCCGGAAGATGCAATATTAACTTAAAATATTTGAATAATTGAAAATATTTATTAATAATTTCAATTAAAAAAAATATATATATTACAAATTTAATTGAAAATTTTGGGCAAATATTTTCTATTTTATGTGGTCATGACATGACGTCAGATCTATTTATAACACTTTTATATGTAGAAGTAAATTGAAAACCAACTTAAATATACGTTGATTCATTTCAACTTTTGATTATTCAATTTATATTTAGGTTGGATAAAACTGGACAATAAGTTTTTCTGTTCACTTTACAGTTTGTACGGCGTAATAAAAGGTATTTTGTTTTATTTAGAAATTAATATGAATATACAGAATATGATGTTTTAACATAAGGATTTGTTTTGCTTCTTTTCTGTTGGGAAAAAAAATACGAATGATGAGCTTTTAGGTTCTCTTTTTTGTTATTTGAACATTTTTTTAATGAATTTTTTAATATTGTTTTGTTTTACATTGTTGTCCGTTGAGTCGATTATATAAAAATTATTATAATTTTTTTTTTTCCATTTCATTTTATATTCTATATTGTTATAGTTTAGCAACCTTTTATTTTGGGTGTCTTAAGTCAAAGGTTTGCGATTAAAAGTTATCTAAGAAACACAAAAGCCAGACAAAAGACGTTAATTGCGGCTTGATACAGAAATAAATTTGAAAAAGTTTCTTGTATAAAATTTTTATTTGATGGTTGAAGGTCACTTCGTTTTAAATTTTATTTTTAGCTTTCGGGGAACGTATTTAAAGAGTTCTTCAGAATTTTTTATTTATGTCTGTAATTTAGATCTACATTGTTTTTATATTAAAACAATTTTATAATAATGATTAATGCTCTGTTTTTTCTTGGGATTTTTTGTTGGCTGCTAATAATAGTATTTGTTAAATTTATTTATAAATTTGTATATGAAATATTTATAGCATCTCTTAATAAATTACGTTTGTTTTTTAATTTATTTATTTTCAGGTTGGCTGAATTCTTGGCCATTTGATATTTGAACACTGGAAAAAGGTATTTAAGGAAAACAAGATTTTCATATTTACATTTATGGTATGCACACAAACACAACTAATATTTTATAAATTTAATTAAAACTCAAGTGAATAAAATATCCTTTATTTTCAAATCCATTCCTACAGGGGAAAAAAAAAATCAAAATAAAGATAATTCAATATAATTGATTGTTTGCCTGACTCTGCTTGTAAATGTTTTTGGACTTATCTTTAGTTAAGTTTTAAATTGCTTCTGTGATCTAGAAGATTGAATTATCTATTCTATGGCATACAATTGAATAATTGTTGTCTTTTATTGCTGCGGGTCACAAACAATTTACACACATTCACACAAACACACATAATTACCTTTATCTGTACATAAACAAAACTTTCTTTTTTTTGTTATTCGCATAAGAAAAATTGTTAGTTGTAGACCAACAACATCAGATATCTTAATTTAATCTGATTAATAAAGTCATGTTTTCTATAGATAAAAATATTCATCGAAGATCTAAATTGTTTGTATACCTTTCACCAACAAATTAAACATACTTAGCCGCTGAAATTCGAAGCGAGTGTACCACAAAAAATTAGATTGCCATAACGTATGTGGGCGTGCCATTAGATTTTATGAAACACTGTGGCTCCTTCAATTACTGAAATTTTGTTACTCAAATTTGCTGTAACATGCTTAATAGTACCAAGAATGATTGAACTACAGATTATGCTTTACCGAACACAGAAATTGAATCTTCTGTGCATGTTGGTTAAGTGACGTCACAAAACATTCTGACATTTGTTAGTTGTGTAAAGATAACAGTGCTTCAATTCCTTAATTTTTTCCTTAAATAATTTTATTAGAAAAGTTTTTATTTTCTTTGTAATTTAATGACAAGTCAAATTAACTCAAAAACAATGTTAATATATTTTTAAACTAAATTTGCTTACTATGATGGATTCAGACCTCTAAATCAAATTTTGAGTTATTACCCTCATGTTGATAAAGTGTGATATGCACATTTGGTCTTCTAACATGTTTATATGAAGTTGCAAACTGTCTGTCTGTTTGTGTCAGTGTTGGTTTTTTTCGTTTACTCTTCAGTTCCACTTTAGTTGCGATAGCGCTGGCTTCTATAGTCGAGAACTGCTCCCGGTTTACTAAATCCTATTAAATAAAGAACTGCAAAAACCAAAATAATTCTAACTTATCCTTTTCATATTTTAAATTTCTTATAAAATCGTCCTGTTTAAAATTTAAAGAGAAAATTCTTTCCCTAAGGATCTTAATAGTGTCCCTCCGATTGCAAAATTTTATTCAGAGCTTTTTTTTGTTCTTCATTGTTTTTGGGAAATTGTAAAAGGACACATCTAAAGTAAAAGTTATAGAAAAATATTGAAAGTACACACACTTTTTAGCAAACACATACTCTTCTTGCATTTTCAAGTAACACAGCGTATAATTTTTGACAGAGTTAAAATTTAAAAATTTAATTATTATTAATTTTATTTGATTTGACTTTCCCATTGGCAAAACCGTGGACCAAGTTAGGTAATAAAAATTTAATTTTAGTAACTGTAACCTAAACTGTAGGCGGAAACCCATTAATGTTATACACTTTTTTTTAGCTCTTGGATAGAAAAATCTACTTGCAAAATGACGAAATTAAACTAAAAAATTTTAGTACAATCAGAATGTCCGTTTAGGAAATTCAGATCTATCAGGTCAACTTGATGTGTAGATTCTGTAATTATGAGGATGAAACTCCAGAGCATGTTCTGAAGGACTGTGAATCGTTGTGCCACAGAAGACATAGCCAATTGGACAAGCACCGATTGGAGGACTGGGAACTGCCAATGCTAGAACCACTGGCAATCTTGAGATTCCTCAGGAAAGTGGGCCTGGCTGAGGTGCTATAGCACCTGGCAGGGGATATAATAGATCTTCATGGTCGCAGTGTCCTGCATGTTTTCCCGAGAACTAATCAATCAATCAATCAGGTCAACTTCACCCATATTTTTGTCATATAATTTTAGGGCATTTTACAAAAATTTTCACTGCTTTAGACCAGTAGTCTCTGAACGATGGGAAAGTGTGATAGCCTTCCTATAACCAAGTTCATACCCAGAAACGCCCTCATTTCATCAATTTCAAATGTGAATACTCGTCTGTTTTTATGAGCATATCGTACTGACTCTGTGACTATCATTTGAAATATATTATCAAATTTTGTTACTGAAACAAATAATTCAAAAGGGGTCGTCAGTACACCAGCTTCAATATATTGTGAAAATCATTCGGAGCGTATGATCTCTGACTACATTTGAAATTAACCTGGGTGGCTAATTGTTCAGTGACAAATTCTAATACAGGAGTTGAAGATCCACCTGGATCTTCTTCGTAATTTCTGAAATCTTCAATTTCGACACCTTGGTCATCATCCTGCGTTAAAAGTCTTTGGTTAAGTAAGAAAACCACACGTCCTCTATACGAAACATAATCTTGAAAACTGAAAACTCACCTGAAAAGTTATTACATATGATCCATATATCGGATCCTAACATTGAGAATATAGATATGATTGCATACATATATACATATATTTAATAGAGATATATTTTATATGTATGAGTCATATCGGGAGTAAATGCGCTCAAAAAAACTTTTTTTTAGATCTGTTCAAAAGACAAAATATATTATCTCGTAAATTTTTTCAATGCTGATTAGAAATAGCGCCATCCAAAATTAAATTTTAATGAATATAACAATAATTGTTTTGTATCTTAATGAAGTGTTTAGAAGATGTGGCAAAGAATTTTTCATGTTTCATTTTGACAAGTTATTTAACCGTCAAAACAGAATTTAAAACCGTATACAATTTAATGAAGACTGCTGAATTTTAAATATTTAAGGTTTTCCAATAGGGATGATATGATTTTGAAGTGACGTTTTGACCATCTGTAATATGTCATGATCTGTCATTTGTTTTTCATTGTATTCAGTAGTGTTTACAATTTCATCATGGCGCGATATACGCAAGAACAACGTTTACAAATTATTCAGTTTTATTATCAAAATAATCGTTCTCCAATTGCAAGTTTTCATGCTCTTTTGCCATTTTATGGTCGTAATAATCGTCCAAGTGTGCTCGCTGTTCGTCAAATTGTTAAAAATTTTGAGCAAACATTTTCTTACAAAATGTTCAAGTGCCAATAAGACAAAGAACCGCTCGAAGTTATGCAAATATTGCTGCCGTTCAGGCAAGTGTTGCTGAAGACCGCAATTTGTCGATTGCAAGACGTTCTCAACAATTGGGACTGTTTCAAACAACAACCTGTGCCCAAATCGTTACATCCGTGCACGTACAACTCATCACGTAATAACTGTATAATTGGATGGGAAATTACGTGACGAGTTGTACGTTCTCGGATGTAACGATTTGGGCTCTGGCAGATTTTGACAAAGGATTTGGGTTTGCATCCGTACAAAATTGTTCTCACTCGAGAACTGAAGCCATTGGACCACCGTAAACGTCGTGAATTTGCTGATTTTGCCTTGGAACAACTTTAATTGCGAGAAAAGTTTGGGGGATTAGATTATTTCCAGAAATTGTGATATTGAATGGCCTCCAAGAAGTTGTGATTAAACACCATTAGACTATTTCTTGTGAAGTTATTTGAAGTCATTAATCTTTCGAAATATACCAGACTCTCTTCAAGGTTTAGAAGTCAATATTGAACGTGCCATACATGACATACGACTTGATTTAGTGAAAAAGTGCTCGAAAATTGGGTTCGTCGAATTCGTTCCTGCAGAAGAAGTCGTGGAGACCATTTAAATGACGTTTTATTAAGAACTTAATTGTATCGAGTGTATTTCATACTAAATAAAAAACTTTTGAATTTCCTTAACAATAAGTGTATTTTTTTTTTTAAGAAATTGTATCACACTTATTGGAAAACCTTTTTTTATATATTTAGAAACTGGACAACATTAGAATTATTTCTTTTTATTTTACACGCAAATGCAGAAATTCCATAAAGAGAATAATGTTGATGTGAAAAGAAATTTTATATCTACTTGAAATCTTACACAAATTTTATCGATAGAAAAAGACAAAATGTATAATTAAATTTTACCGTTGAAAATTGTTATAAATTTAATTTGAAATAATTGTAGATGATGGTTAAAAATAACAACTTGTTGATTAATTTCATGTAACCCAGCAAACAATATGCTTAGAATTTCTGTTTGAAAACATTTATGTATGTATTTCTAATAAAAAGTTAAGTAAATCACTAAAAACTTTATGGCCTGTCCCATGGAATTGTAAATCAAAACCAACTGATTTAGGACCTTCTAACTAGCAATTTTATTTATTTGGAATAAAGACTGATTTATTAGTGGAAAGGAAGTTAGAGTTTTTTTACGTCTAGAAATTCGGGAAATTCGGCTTCGTGGATCAGGCAGTTAAAATTGACAAAATAATATTTTAACGATTATAACTTCAGCTTTAATAATGAAAACTACTTTTGAAATAAGAATGTCGTTTAAGAAACACATTTTCTTCACTACTACTGCTACTTATTTACTATGAATATAATTGTCTTAAACGTTTTGAACTGAAAAAATATACCTCTTTGAAAATGAACCGGATTTTTTTTTTCTTTAAATACAGTGCTGGGATATTTATTTGAAAATATCGGTTTAATTACAAAACATTTGAGTGTTAAGAAAACAGAGCTTGCAAAAAAAAAAAAAGAAAAAAAAGTAAAAACAAGAAAAATGATTGGAAACTTGTCTTGAATAGTTGGATTAATTTATGGGAAGATACGGGTATCAACCAACATAACTTACATACATACTTGAGTTTGTTTTTAAAAGTGAATAAACAAAGATGTATTTCCCATGTTTGTATGCATGTAAGTTTTACTCCAGATTTACTCAAAAGAACACTACAGTGTGTATGAAGATTTAATAATCCTCATCATCATCATCATCATCATCATCATCATTGGTCGTATGATATACTATTGGAATGTGCATGCGTATGTGCGAATTCGATTAAATGTATGAATGAATGAATGTATGTTTGAATGTTTAGACGATATTGCAGCTGTTTCGCATTTCCGCTAAATCTATCAGTGAACAAATTATATCCAGTGCAACATGAATTTATTACTTCCTTTGTATTGTAACATTTACCACACCATACAAATATGAACTCATTTTGTGTGTATTGGGCAGAGTACGAGTACATGTATGTTGTATCCATGATATTGGTCGGAGATAATGATAATCTTTATATATATTTTTCATTTGTATAATAGAACTGTGTCCCGTTTAAGTGTTTGCTACACAATTCAGGTTTAACAAATTCCAGTAAGGCAACACTAAAAATATAACAATGATTCTATCAGCTGGCAAACTGCTGCAGTGACTCGGACATCTTGTAAGTCTTAAATCTGACGTTATAATTGGGGTTGATATCTTTGTAAGTGAAATCAATACAAGAAATATTATAACCTTCTATCTAATGGCGGGTTAGGTCATTTGGTCTCTCCTAAAAATATTTCTTTAAAGACACCCAACATCGTTCCAACGCAGTAAGAATACGAGATATAAATTAAATGTATACTACTCGTAAAAAGCACGATGGTCACTTTTAAATTGGCATGACAAATAACATGTATGTGTTGGTAAAATTTGGTTTTGCTTCCCTGTAGTCAAATGAGTAGCTAACTACAAGAAAAGCCAATTTTTAAATTGATTTTTTTAGACTAACTACAAAGCTAACCACAATGCTATGCAGAACGTAATCAAAATCAATTAGTAGGTTGAGTATGTATATATTTATATACTCTCATTTATAATTGGATATGGTGAGCGCCAAAAAATTTACTCATTTAAGAACTCTTAAAATTATTTCAAGTATTTCCTAACTTCTTGCTATCAATATATAAATGCTACCTTAGCTGAGTGGTATGCGCGTTGACTGTTAGTCCCATGACATGTGGTTCAAGTGCAAACACAGCATCGGTGAAAAAATAAAATTTGAAGACAAATTTATTATTGTAATATTAATATAAACTACTGAATATAGAATTGAGAAAATAAAATATACATATATGAAAAATAATTTTTTTATATATATATACTAGCTGAACCCAGTGTGCTTCGCTACCCCGCTCGTTATAAAATAAATTTAAAAGTATTTATATATCCTATTGTGAAAATTTAATGACGATCGGTCCAGTAATTAAGACTATATTACGATTTTTAATTTTCCTAAAAAGGGGCGTGGTCCCACCCACTTTTCTCCTGGTACGTATTCCTATTTATGCTAATACCATATGTACCAAATATCATCGACGTAGGTAAAAAAATGCCCAAAATATGGCGATTTAAATTTTTGGGTTATATGGGCGGTGCCACGCCCCTTTGTACAATCAAAACTTCATATAGCCTCTTATTCCTTCTAGGGTCACAGTAATGGCGTTTTCTTTTCTGCCAAAAATGTTGCACTTATTTTGCCCTTCGTTTATAAAACATGTACGAAAGGCAGAATAAGTGCAACATTTTTGGCAGAAAAGAAAACGACATAAGATGCTGTGAAAATTTCAGGAAGATCGGTCCAAGGGTTTGGCCTCGTATAAAGCACAAACAAACAGACAGAGAGACATTCATTTTTATATATATAGAGTTCTTGTAAATATCTTCGGAACTACATAACGGATTTAAGAGTTTGATATCTCGTTTTGAAAAACAACGGCTTTCAAAAAAAAATAAAAGGAAATAAAAAAAGCAAAAAAAAAAATAAATATATGTATACATATGTCATTGGTGGTGCAATATGAAAATTGGATTTTGCCGCGCCCCTCCGCCCACAGCCGCAAAATACAAAATCAGACTTCACAGTGTCACCCGCCTGAATATTCTGAAGATTCCCTGAAAATGTCATCAAAATAGGCCCAGCCATTTTGCAGTCCATACGTTAAATACATACTCACATCCTGTTTTATATATATAGACTAACTACTTTTTGACTTGTTCCAACTAACTTAAAGTTAGCTACAAGCAATGCAAAGTCAAACTGATTGCTTCCTAGGACATCGCAATGTTAAAATAGTTAGTTAATTCCATACTTTAAAGTAACTTTAAAGTTAACTAGTTCCCGACAGGGTTAACACAGCACCGTGTCAAATTCATACCATAAAATTTTATTTCAAAACTGTTCTTCAAGGGTAAGAACGTGTGATGTTTTTGGTCGCAAAACATTTTTTTTGGTTACAAAATTTTCTTAATTTTATTTATTTACATTTATAATATCATTCAGTTTCAACTCTCGCAGTGTACAGACGCGTTTTATAATCGTCGCAACTGAATATTAAAATTATCAAAAATTTAAAGTCACAAAAAATACAAAAACAAAACATTTATTAAACAGTTATTATACTGGTTTTATTTTATTTTTTTTTTGCTTGTGTATACATAAATATTTGCATACACAACTCTTATAAGTGAAAAAAAACAAGAGAACTCTAAATGAGTTCATCTTCTGGCAACACCAACAACAATAAACCCACAAGCAGTAGAAATGCTTATTTAACTTTTGTTTCTGATGACGACAATAAAAAAATTGAAATAAGCACAAACCTGAATTCTACACAAAACACAACTATTCGTGCGCGATCATGCTCTCCATACATGTTAAATAGTGATCAAGAAACAACAACAATTGCACCTATTAGCAAACTTGTCAGCTTAGCTGTACAAGCAAACAAACAAACAATAAATACCCAGGTGACCAACGTGCACAAAATCAATAAAATTATGGATAAAGTAAGTGAAAATAGTGATAATAAAATTCAAACAGGTATGGATAGATACATAACTGTGTTAAAAAGGGGAAGAAGTCCCAAATCTGCTCAAATTGCGTCAACGGCAAAAGTCCCCAAAGATGGGAAAAATATAAAAAACTCCAAAAATCGTTTCGCGATTTTAACTGAACAAGGTGATGAAGACACAACAAATACAAGTTTGAGTAAACCACCACCGATTTATTTAAGAGAACAGAACTCCAGCTTTCTGGTAAAAAGCCTTATCTCGTTAATTGGAGAAACTGAGTTTTACGTAACTCCAATCAAGCGTGGGAAAATTAATGAAACAAAAATTCAGGTATCTAAAGAAAATAATTACAGAAAAATAGTCTCAGACTTTGAGACTAAAAATAAAAATTTTTATACATATCAGCTTAAGAGTGCTAAAGGTCTAACCGTTGTAATAAAAGGTATAGATTCTAGTGTGGATCCAGAAGAGGTCAAGTCTGGCCTTGAAAATAGTGGATTCAAGGTGAAAAATGTTTCAAACATCAAAAATAGAGAAAAAATCCCCCAACCAATATTTAGAGTCGAGTTACAGCCAGGTGACATAAAGATAAAAAAAAATGAATCCCATCCAATCTATGATCTAAAGTATTTGTTACACCGGAGAGTTACCGTTGAGCAGCCACATAAAAGAGCTGGACCTATCCAATGCCTGAACTGCCAAGAATTTGGGCACACGAAAACTTATTGCAAGTTGCCTACAGTCTGCGTTGTATGTGGTGAGCTACACAGTACCGCTAACTGTGACAAAACAAAAGGTGATCCCAAGGCGAAAAAATGTGGCAATTGCGGCGGAAATCACACTGCCAACTATAGAGGCTGCCCTCTTTACTCGTTTTTTAAACGGTCCTCGCACAAAAAAGAAAATATTATCCCCGCTCAGCCTATCACACTTTTAAGCTACCCTCAGTTACCTCAACCGTCTAGCAGTCAGCAACAATATTCAAACGTATTGAAATCAAACGCGACTATTGCTCAGCAACAACCTAATAATAAATTTTCATACGCTAACATTTTAAAAAGTAACCACAATACAGCGCAAAAACCGGTACCAGTAAGCGAAGCTCCAGGGTCTAATTTTAGCCGTATTGAAGCCTCAATTGAGAGCTTAATACAAACAGTAAATACTTTTACTCTCAACATGTCCTGTATGATGCAGGAAATGTTGAAAATGCAGTCTACTTTGTTGCAGGCTGTATTAAGCAAACCATGAACTTGAAAATATGTTTTTGGAACGCAAACGGCATCTGCCAACATAAAAATGAAATAGAATATTTTCTTCTGGATAAACAAATCGATGTTATGCTTATCTCAGAAACTCATTTGACGTCTCGAAGCTATTTTAGAATTAGTGGATATAATTTCTACGACACCAAGGATCCTCGAGGTAGAGCTTGTGGTGGCTCGGGAATTCTAATAAAAACGCGAATAAAACACTACCTGTTAAATGAATTTTGTGAAGATTACCTTCAAGCAACAAACATCTGCATTAAAAATTTTTATCAAAAACTTGTGATATCATCTGTTTATTCTCCTCCCAGGTTTTCAATTTCAGAGAGTCAATATACCGCATTTTATTCAACACTGGGGTCCCGTTTTCTAGCAGCTGGCGACTACAATGCTAAACACACATTTTGGGGTTCACGTTTAATCAGTCCCAAGGGTCGTGTTTTGTTTGACACAATTTCAAAATTGGGCTTTAATGTAGTTTCAAGTGGTCAGCCAACATATTGGCCAACGGATCGACAAAAAATTCCTGATATTATCGACTTTGGAGTTATGAAAGGTGTGCCCAGCGAAATGATTGAAGTTGAAGCATCATTGGATTTATCTTCAGATCACTCGCCTACTATTATCACTATTTACTCACACACAACTGCAACATCAACATGTGATTTACCGCTGACATCTGCACGTATTAACTGGCTGAAATACAAAAAATATTTGAGTGCTCATTGCACGGAAAATATGCTGTTGAGAACACCTACTGACATAGAAAATTCTATTAGGTTGTTTGAAGCACATGTTAATCAAGCTGCTCTTAATGCTTCTTCAAATCAACCAAATCAACAAGTAAGATTCAACAACATTTCTTCTGTAGATATAGAAAGGCTATTGACTGAAAAACGGAGAGCGCGACGAGAATGGCAACGTTACAGATCCCCCCAGCTAAAGTTAAGGCTAAAGGAATGCACCAAACAGCTCAGAAAAGTTTTACAAACACAAAAAACAGCTTCGCTGCAAAAATTTCTTCAAGAACTCGATGCAACACCACAAACAGATTATTCGCTATGGCGTGCAGCTAGAGGACTTAAAAGGCCAGTGATTTGCAAACCTCCGTTACGAGATTCGAATGGTGACTGGGCAAGAACTGATGCTGAAAAAGGTGCTCTTTTTGTTAAGCACTTAGAAAAAGTATTTACACCGAATATTTCTACTGTTATTGTTGAACTGCCACCAGTCATCTCTCTACCAGAAATACCGTTAAGATTTAACATTGTGGAGATTGAAAAGGCCATCACTAGTCTTAACACCAAAAAAGCCCCAGGTGTCGACAAAATAAGCAACAAAATGCTTCAACAACTGCCTTATATTGCAAAAAGAATTATACTATTCATTTTTAATAGTATTCTACGGCTGCAATACTATCCTGCAGAATGGAAGGTTTCGATGATTATTATGATACCAAAGCCCGCCAAGGATCATACGAAGGTTGAATCCTATCGGCCTATTAGTTTATTGCCCAACATTTCAAAACTATTTGAAAAGCTGTATATGAGCAAGCTGATGCCTATAGTGACTAGAAGTGGATGCATTCCAGATCATCAATTCGGTTTTCGCAGACAACATAGCACAATTGAACAAACTCACAGACTTGTGAATGTTATCAGAGACACTTTCGAAAAGAAGAAATATTGCTCTGCGCTCTTTATAGATGTTTCTCAAGCTTTCGATAAAGTATGGCACGAAGGTCTTATACATAAATTAACACGCAATCTCCCCGCAAACATCGTCAAGCTTTTAAAAAGCTATCTAGAGGAACGAAAATTTGTAGTTAGGGAAGGCAATTTTTTAAGCCCACCGCAGTCGATCGAAGCCGGAGTTCCCCAAGGGAGTATCTTCGGTCCATTACTTTATTTAATATATGCCTCTGACTTACCGTTAAGCAGTAACATTCATACATCAACATTTGCCGATGATACAGCTTTTCTAAGCGTTCACGAAAATCCTGTGGAAGCTTCCCGCAATTTACAAGGGTATATATCCAAATTGCAAAATTGGCTCAAACAATGGCGTATTAAAGTTAACGAGCAGAAATGTGTGCACGTAACTTTTACGTTGCGCAAGGAAACATGCCCGCCTATAAAAATTAACACCGAGACCATACCGCAACACACTGTTGTCAAATATCTAGGCGTTCATCTTGATCGTCGTTTAACATGGAAATCGCATATAGACGCAAAGTTAATACAAATGAAATTAAAAGCAGCCCAAATGAATTGGCTTATTGGAAGAAATTCTATTATAAGCCTAGACTGTAAACTACTATTATACAACGCGATCCTGAAACCAATATGGTTCTATGGAATCCAGTTATGGGGCACTGCCGAAGGATCATCAAATGTCGAAAAAATTCAAAGGCGACAAAATAAAATCCTACGTACAATTACAGCAGCTCCCTGGTATGTCAGAAATCATCGGATTCATAAAGATCTAGATGTTCCGTTGGTGAAGACAGTATTTTCAATAAACGCTAAAAAATATATAAAAAAAACTTGAGGTGCACCCAAATGTACTTGCGCGCAATATTTTAAATTATAGAGGCCACACCCGGCTGAAAAGGAGGGATACTCTTTTTCTCAGCCGTACACGAGAGATGTAAAACAACATTAATTAACCGTTGAAATTAAAAATTTTGTTTAGCATTGGCTAAACTTATATTTAATATTTTTTAGATTTAAGATTTGAAAAACTTATTGATAATTTAATTCACAATTGAAGATTCAATAAATAATAAAATTTATCAAAAAAAAAAAAAAAAAAAACATTTATAATATCAATTACCTTATATTTTTAATACCCGTCTCCAAAAATGGGAAGGGAATTTATAGGTTTGTCACTACGTGTGTAATTTCCACAATATTTATATGACGTCCATATAGTATATTTATTCTGAATCCTTGTAGATAGGGAAGTTGAATGAGCCATGTCCGTCTGTCTTTACGTGAAATTGATTTTCCGAAAACATGTAAATGTAAGGATATTTCTTAAGATGAAAATCAGCAAAATTAAAATATCGCTTATGATATTGAATTATCAGGTATGTGATAAAAATCGATTCGATTTTAAATGAAATCGAAGACTTCAATCGAATCAAATACTTTTAGGTGTGATTTTAGATTCGTATTTTTTTATATTTTTTAAAGTTTTAGAGATAATTTTGCGCTTTTTCGCAATGTGCGTCATTTTTGCAAAGTTTTTGGCATTCTTACATCTTTAGGGACTTTTAATCAAACATAAACTAAAATTTTAGCAGCAAACATTTTAAGCAAATTATAATGGGTTTTAGGACTTGCATTGATTATGGGAGTTCTTGCGAATTTTTTAAATTTTCGCGATAGGATTAATTTTGTCCGAAGCAAATAAATTTCATGGCATGGTTCTTAACATTTTATCTCAATTTATTGCAGACAAAAAACAAATAATTTGAAAAGTTTTTAAATCGGCAAATCGCTCGATTTGAAATAAATAGTTATAAAAAATTAAAATATCGTTTTCCATCACACCCTTTTTTTTTTGTTGAAGTTTTCATAGAACAAAATGAAAAATGAAATCGAACACGAGTTAAAATAAAATCGATATGAAACCGTTATTGAAGTGAGCATCACAACTTTATACGTTTTTGTATCGATTTAAATTTGAAAACGGTTTTTATCACATACAAATAAAATTTAAGTGCTGAAAGCACAGCCCTGGTCAATAAAAAAAACTGTTCTGGCAGCGATTGATACTGCTCCACGTTAATGTGCACAACTACGCTCTCCTTCGTCGGTAAGCAGCACCATCGGCGAAGTAAAACAATAAATAGAATGTCTGCTCATGAGACGTAAGAAAGTTAAAGCGTCTACTTATCAGCAAAGGATCTTTAGCGATACTCTAAAAATTAACATAACGCGCAATAGCAGAGTTATAAAATAATTAAGTCTTCTACATATCTGCTCGCTCTACCCTATAACTTAGCTAAAGTTCTGGCACAATGCATCGAATAAGTAGGGGTAATCCCCTGAGTGTTGGTCCAGAAAAAAAAAATGCTATATTTGGTTATGTCGAATCTTACATACTCTGCACCAAGCCATACATGAGTATTTTATATATACATATAAGGTTTTCCAATAAAATTGATATGATTTCTTTAAAAAAAAACACACTTATTCTTAAGGAAATTAGAAATTTTTTTATTTAATGTGAATTACAATCGATACAATTAAGTTCTAAATTAAACGTCATTCAAATGGCTTCCCCGACTTCTTCTGCCGGAACGAATTCAATGAACCCAATTTTCAAGCACTTTTTCCACTAACTCAAGTCGTACATCATGAATGGCACGTTCAATATAGACTTGAAAGGCTGGCAGAGAGTTTGGTTTATTTCGAAAGACCAATGACTTCAAATAACCCCACAAGAAATAGTAGAATGGTGTTAAATCAAAACTTCTTGGAGGCCATTCAATATCACAATTTCTTGAAATAATCGAATCTCCCAACTTTTCTCGCCATAAATCAATTGTTGCATTTGCTGTGTGGCACGTAGCCCCGTCTTGTTGGAACCAAATATTGTCAAGATCAACTTCTTCCAATTTCGGCCATAAAAACTTGGTTATCATCGATCTATACCGCTCTCCATTGACAGTAACGGTGTTACCAGCTTCATTTCAAAAGAACTACGGACCGCTGATTCCACTAGAACAAAAACTACACCAAACTGCCAATTTAGGTGAATGTAATGGTTTTATATTTGTAAAAAATGATGTATGAAAAATTTTTCTTATTCAATTTTGCCGATTTGCAATACCAATCGTCTTACAGAACAGTCGGAGATGTCAGTCTTGGCGATTCACTAGAATTGAATATATGTATATTTTCTATTTGATATCTGTAATTCAAATATTTTGATCCGATATATCCAGTCATTGATTGTATAACATAAAAAATTCGATTATAAACGTTCCAAATTTCTATGAAATATAACACACAAATTTCAAACGTACAACAACAAAATTAGATTGTGTGAATTTAAACCAATTTTATTTAATTCACAAATTATTTAAATCTCTGTTATTATTATTTTTCATTTTTTTTTTGTATAACTTTCTACGTAAATATATGAGAAGTATAGAAAATTTTTACAGTTAATTCGAACTTTCGTTTTTATTTTCTTTCGAAGCGTAAAAAATTGTTCTAATTATGGCCATCAAAATATTACGCTCAACATCTCACTAAAATACTAACTGACACACATAATTTTGAGGCATAACAAAATTTCTACCTAGAAATATAATTAATAAATTATTTGCACAAATTATCATTCATTAAAGTAAAATGTATAACGAAGTAAACAGAAATTTCAAGGGAAATTTGAAAAAAAAAAAAAAACAGAAAATCATGTTACACACTGATACGCAATTGACTTACGAGTACCAAGAGATGAAAACTGTTTGCTATACGCTTACTTTTTAATGTTGTCTATTGCGCGAAGAAATAAAATTATAGTTTTTTGTTTTTTGTTTGTTTTGTAAATAATATTTGTTATAATTAAATACATGGCTGGCTAAGAGGCGGAAAAGTAAAAAGTCATTACCAAAGCAAGTGCAAGTGAAAATTCTCATTAATAGTCTTAAAGAAAGAAGAAAATACGAATCTTTCAAACAACCACAATAACTATTTATTTCTGTTGTGTTTTTACTTTTAAATATTAAAGAAGGTACAAGTTTGTCATTCCGTCAGATTTATTTAGTTGGTTGTAACCTTAGACATGTGCATAAAACCTCTGCTATTCCATTTTAACGAGTTTAAATATTTAAATTTTTTTTTATCTGTAAAAGAAAAGCTGTAATAATTGTATCTGTTAAATACATTTTTCATTTAACATGTTCTTCACTCTACAACCTTTACATGAATTTCACAGTATGCAAGAAAGTGTCTGTTTTTTTGTTGACATATTTTATAATACATTTAATAATTCCACACTCTCAGCTGTTTGAGTAATGTCGTATCAAATATTATTTAAAATTCGGTTGATCTTGTGAACCATACCGAGAGCTTCCTGCTAAGCGAAACTCTGGTATAAGATTTGCCACTTCTGAGTCAGTCTTTTAAGTTCAAAAGAAGTTGCCGAATGATGAAAATCAATGTCACAAAAAGTTTTATTTGTATTAAAAAATACTTTTTTCTAAAATTTATTGACACCGACATCTCTTAAGCCTCTTGATAGATTTTTAACAATTAACATAAATTAATTTTGAAAGTCAATTTGAGAAGCAATTTTTGAGTTTTGACAATAATGCGCTTTTCTCAAATTTGTTGCAATTGTCGTTGTTTTTTTTTTTTTTTTTTTTTTTTATTACATTTTGGATTTTATTTAAAAATTAATTTATTTAAAAAATACATTTTAAGAAAATTTTTTGTTTGCCTACAACATACAGACGCATTAATGTTACAGAATACAGAAACTTTCAGTTGATCTATTCCAACAGTGTTTTCACATACACTATTAAATTTTACACAAATAGAATTGCAGAAAACTTAACAAATCAGTACAGAAAATACTTTAATTGCTGCGATGGCAGAGAAAACCTGCTTATATCTTTTATAGGCGAAAGCCATTTTGCTCTTTGTGAATAAAAAGAAAGTATAGTTTTGTTTGGGAGCCCCTTTAGAAATAGAGATAGTGGAGATGTTGGAAACAATTGTTAGGATTGAAAATGAATATGGAGCGGGTCATATATTTGAAGCGTCTAGTGGCATCCTAGACACTTCAGTTGTCCAATGAAAATATTTCATTATACCTCCTTAAATGTAAATATTGAATGAAGAAGATGTATGTGTTGATATTTATATAGACTACAGTTCGTAATTTAATAATTATAGAAAATAGGACATTGCTAATATTTCAAGCGACAATGGAAAATTTAATATCCAACATCACTTAGATTTCAACATTCACGGCTAAATAGAACAAACGTTGTATTTGCTTCAATACACTAAGCTTCACCACTATTCATGTGTTAAATGCTTATTAGGTAGCTCTGTTGAACGTGATTATATATCCCATTTATACACATTTCGAATGAAAATGGAATACGAAACTTCTCACACTACTAAATGGATATTAGTCTGTAGGTTTTGTTTTCACTACATATAATGTATTTTTTGAGCAGATTACCAAACAACTATGTAATGAAATTCGGTCAAGTATATTACTCCATACGTGTAAATACAATACGCAGTTAAAAACTTTCCATTAGATATGCTGTGCAATTTTCATAAAATAAAAATATAAAAATATCGTTTTTAATGGTTTTCAATGCCAAATAATACAAATAGAAATTTCATCGCGAAAAAAATCAACAATTTTATATCAGATTTTCACATATAAAATTCACTATATTAAATTTAAAAATTTTTTATGAATAAATCAATGGAGCAAATTAAACAAAAACTAACTATCAGCTGTTAAATAGGTGCTCAAATAAGGCAGTGATACCAACTCAAAGTTGTGACACTCTATAAAAAACACCCTTTTCAAGAAATCAGAAGATTATATACTATTTTTTAATTAAATACGAGTACACTACACTACTGCTTTATATATTTAAGTAAAATTTAGATATTTATAATCGGTTCAATTTGAATTGATGCTCAGTGTAATACGGATACATTTCATTAAAGCCAAAGTCTAATACAGAAATAAATTTAAATATATAAATTAAATATTTTAGTAAAAGTTGTTGTTGTTGTTTGCTTGCTTAAACATGTAACTGGCGTACTTGTATGTTTTATGAAATGTAAATATTTATTCTTGTATAAAGAAATGAAATTTATGTTCAACGAAACATTAGGGCAGAGCCAAAACGAACGTATAATATGTCCGGAAAAAATTTCACATGATGTAACACATAAATGTAGTCATTTTATTACATTAAAGAATACGAGCCTTCGATGCATCTCAGTAGCTGAGGTAAGGCATTAAGGCACTTTGTACATGCAGAAGTTTTAGCGTTTTGCATGTTTTTATTTCTGTTTTGCTAGGACCAAAACTTAGGGGATGAGCCCAACTTGTGCAATGCATTGTAGTGTTACTAGGAGCATGGTTTATGGGAGAAGGATAGTTGAAGAAGTGTTTGTAAACATTTGATTTAAATTTTTCCAATGCTGAAATTGGCTGGAAAAAACTCTGCGGCGAGGTTGTTGCACATACGAACAGGTTGGCTAATCTACGAAATTCCCCTTTAATGTAGTGCCCTTAAAAAAGCATATCGATCACAATGTGCTCTTAGTGAAGGGCGCAAAAAATTTTAAATTTTCTGCAAGAATTTCCATGATTTCATTAGAAAATATGCCGTTGTAGTAACGCGAAAACTGTCAAACACATCCCACATTGTTAGGATGCTGCAGTGGCTCAAAAGAGTTGACTACTCTACTCTCACCGGTAAGCTTTTTCCTTCTCTCCTGTACACGGTCGATTAGCTTCAAAATGGCTTAAAGTGTCGGCCCATACACCACAGTTGTATTTAATTTGCGGTCGGATATAAAGGCCGTGCCGCACTACCCTACACAGTCGCGCGATACGCCAAATATGACATGTGTGCTAAAAATATATGCTAGTGTGGACTAAAAATGCAACTGTGTGACAGATTTTTTGGCAAGTCGTGTGATTTGAAAAATTTTATGAAAATTTTCATAAAATGATAATTTTGACGCAATCAGAGGAGTATTTATTGTCAACCAGATGTTTTTGCTTCAGATTTGTATGATAGCGTGGCACCTACAACTCCATTTTGAAACGATTTTTTAAAGTCGGTCAGATTTTTGCAAGATTTTCCTGTGAATGAATCGTACGATTGTGTAGGATAGTGAAGCACGGCCTTAAGTGTTATAAATATTAAGGTGATCAGGTGGAGTGAAGTATGTCTTACACCGTCTTAGGAAACCGAGGCACTTGAATGCTTTTATGGACGAACATCACACGGAATTTACATGCCAAAAACATCAATAAACTATCTTCATTCATGTACATGTATATTCTGATTTTTCAAGGTTAAGAGCCAAATAATAAAATGCACTTTAACAGTACTAAAAACCTTCTACTTCAGGAACTTATAATCGCTAACATTTTTTTTTTTGGTTTTTAAAAAAAAATTATGAAATTATTGCACATTAAGTATATTTCAGTCAAGTTGTCTGTTGTTAAGATCGATTTTTTCTTTTGAAAACTAACAAAACCTAAACAATACAACAAAAAGAAAAAGGAGACACAAAAACATTAAATAGAGTCAAAAGATGCAATTGTATTGCATGCAACAGGCACTGCAATACAATACAATTTTAATTCATTCAAAGTAATAATTCCAATTCAATTGGATTCAATTTTTCTTTTACTTTCAACGTTTTACTTTCAAGTTGAGCAAATAACGTTTTTGAAGGATTGATTATTATTGAAATAGTTTTCATAATTTAAATTTAATACAAGACAAAAATAGCAGCCAACAAGGTCATTGTAACCTTTAAATGAAGGCATTATGCCAACACCAAATCGCTTTGCTATTTAAATTAGGGATGTAACCGATACCGATACATCAACGATATTTTACGGTCGATATGACGAACAAACAAATCAACGTTTCAACGTTTTGTTTTTTGCATTACAACTAAGAGAAATAACAGATTAAAAGCTGAACATAAAGTCTAAACAGAATAATGAAATTGTTTCTTTTAATTCTAGCCGTTTTGCTTGCCACCATAGTAGTAAAATGTTCTCTCAGTGCTAAATCTTGTATGTGTTAGTACGTTTTAAAATATTTTTCAAGCCGCATTAATGCAAGTGGTGGTAATTCTATTGGGTGTTTCTTTACAAAGTGGCACAAGTTTAATTCATAATAAAACAAGGAAATTTCAAAGAAAATTAAACAAAAAAAAAAACTATCAGCTGTTAAATGGGTGCTCAAATGAAGCAGTGATGCCAACTCAAAGTTGTGACATTCTATAAAAAAAAAACAGCCCCTATGTCTATATCTATAAATTTTGATATACGAACCTCTTATTTGCCGAAAAAAAGAAGAAAAGCTGTGCTTATAATATCACCTGTTTGAATACGCCTTGATATTTCTTTATTCGTTGTGCTTTTATTCATTTATGTGTGCATGTGATGTTAATTTTGATAGAATTGTACTACTTTTACTTTAAAATTAATTATTTTTTGCTAATTTTACCATGATCTCAAATTCAATTCGTTGATTTTTAAATCTTATTAATATCAATTTTAAATATTGAGCCAATTTAAGCTGAATTTCATATTTGGGGTATTCACACTGTAGTCATAAGTCATATGTCATAAAATAATAGCACACCAAAATATGACAAGTGTGAACACCCCGTCATAAATAAGTGTGCTATGTCATAATTGTGCCAGCTGATAAACATTTAACAACACCTCATTTTTAGTCGGATTATTGCGAATTGGTTTGCATTTTGGCTTAAATGTAAAATGGTTTTTATTTGCTAATAAAGAAAACAATAAATTTCCTGTAAATTTTCTAAAATGTCCATTATCAATTAAAATTTTAAATTTTTTCTATACGAACATTATTTATATTTATTTCAGATATAATCCAAAGCAGCTGTTGCCGGTAACATGAGCTGAACTATATTTGTGAACGGCGGCAAGTGGAAAATAACAAGCTGCCAGGCAGATCAGTTACCCAAACACATATTTTCATTCAAGGCGAATTAATTATAAGGTGGATGCAGTGGCGAATTCACGCGAATTTATACATTACCTACACTGTCAAATTTGTTACATATTTTCCCGCGCCATTTTAATGTAATTTTTTATGCATGGAGAATTTTGACAGCGTAGGTAAATGAATTCGCCGTTTACACAAACAAAATGCCTGTTGTTTGCTTTGTTGTTGAATTTTTGTAGTCGTAATGAATTTGTCTTTTGCACGAAAATTACATTAAATGACGCGCGCCTGAATATGTAACAAATTTGACTGAATTTGCGTGAATTTGCCACGGCATCCACCTTATAATTAATTCGCCTTGGTCGTGCATACACACCTGGTAATGAATTTGCCTTGTTTTCATTCTTGTGTTATTTAAAAGTAGCGGCGGCTTATAAGTATTATCGCCGGCTCGAATAAGGAGTTGCTTGACTTTTTTGTTTAAAGCACAACAACAATTTTTTTAAACTATTGTAAAATAATAAGACATTATGACAATATGACTGATATGACAACAGTGTGAACACCCCAATTGTTTATTTTGTAAAATTATAAATATTGCAGATATTTTGTTGTTTGAAAATTTGAAGTTTAGGAACTGAAGTGTATTGAATATTTCCATGGTATAATAAATAAGGTAGTCTTGTCCCTAAAACAAATACAACGTCACAAAAACAACTGTCATTTTGTTAGTGTAAAATGTTTTCTGTGTGTCAAAATCAGAGAAACAAGCCGATAGCTTCGAAGCCGGGCATCATAATTTTTTTTTTTTGTGAATTTGAGTCGCTTCCAAACACATCAGTTTTTTACTGCTTTTAGAGGTATTTCGGCTGTTAAAAATGCATTGTTAGGTTTCAGTTTCTTAATGTGATATTAGACTTTTCTTTATAGCAGTTTTTTTTTTCTATTTTCTATATAAAATTGCCAAATAAAACTTTATACTTCATAGGCGGGTTGAAATAAATTTTTTTGTTTGGACGCCGCTACAAAGTTTTAATCAGCTTTGTTGCTCTGCTACATGCAATTTGACATTTGTAAAACAAAAATATTCTTCTACAGCATGCAGGACGACTTTACCGGTTTTTATTATACCATGGAATATTTTTATGATTTTAGAAAATAAACAGTATGACATTCGGTTTGCATGGACTCATTAATATTCTCTTACAGTGTTTTTTGTTAACTTTAGAATGAATTCAAATATAAATTTTAAGGTGTTTTCTTCTCTGCACACCCTGGTAAAAGGTACATGCATAAAATACATAGCCCACCCTGTAATAATGCAACTTCGTTTTTCACTAGAACAAAAAACAATTTATGCAAAAGTAGAACCCCCTGTTTTTAACAGCTAGTGAGGGTAATTTTTTTAGAATAAAACACCCCACCCGCTTACAGAGCAAAACATTATTAAGAAACGAACACAAAAGAACACTTTTTACATGGAGATGTACGATTTTTTTGTAGAAAAGAAAACACCATTAGTTATTAATAATCTTTGACACTGTAATTTTATAATTACACTACTTGAGTTTTGTCAATTTTAACTTAAGTTCAATTTAAATATGCGTATCGGTATAGGAATCGATATCGGCGATATTTCTTTTTGTGTATCGGTATCGAATCGGCAAAACGGCGTATCGTTTCTTCCCTAATTTAAATACATTTTTGTTGCAAATTGTAGTTAAAAAAAAAACAAAAACATAAAGAAACATGAAGAAACCAAATAATTGGCAGAAAATTACTTTGGCTTTACTTGAAAATGGGTGTGTGCGTTAGTTTAAAAACTTGAGTCTGAGCTGAGCGTCTGTGTTTGTATGTGTGTGTGTGGGTCTAACTAAATATTTGTTAAATTTGCAAAGTTTGATTGATTGTTGATTTATACAAAATAAAGTGCTTAACAAGTCACTAATTGTTTAACAATTTTTGGTATATAATAACTGTTATTAGCTTTCGGCCAAGAGTTATTGCGAATATAATATTTTTCTACTCTTTATTAATTTTTACGTAAAAATGGTATAAATGTGTGTGGTTTTAAATATTATCGCTTGGAAATAATTGAAAATAACATAAAAGTTATTTTAAACTTACAAATTTTCAAATATAGAATTTTAGTTTAGGAAACAATAACGTGAAGAGTTTATAAAACACGTGAGAGTAACACATAGCAACAAAAATTTTCGGTTTTAAACGCGCCTGTCATGCTGATACAAAAATTTCAGTTAGAAATTTGAAATTGTCATTAAAAATTGGTCTAAAATCATGTAACATAACCCAATCATCAGACATACTGTTCATGTAACTTTTGGAAAATTTTCCAATTTAGATGAATTACAAACAAACTTAAATTGTGGAAAACTTTAGTAAAAATAAATAAACGTATCCTTCAAATTATGATATTTTTGGAGTAACACTACGAAATATTTACAGACATGAACTATTTTCATTTTGTCAAAGAATTTTTATTTGATTAAAATAAATTTTTCTCAATTTTAATAATTTTTTAATGCCATTTTTTACTTTTTTTGTAATCAATTTTCGGTCGGATAAAGGTGGTATAAATATTAAGGAGATCAGATGCACTGAAGTTTGTCCTACACCGTCATAAAAAACCGAGGCACTTGAATGCTTCTTTGGAGACATGAAAAATATGATCATTCCATCGAACATCACAGTAAATTTTCATGCCAACCATCCATTTTTACAGATGGAGCAGCATGTCCGGTCATACGTCTGTGCGTGAGCATAGTACATTGGGTCTTTCGTGCATTAAAATTAACCCTATTAGCATGACCCCAATTTGAAATTGTCAGGAGATCGCGATTTATTGTATCCGTCATATTTTGCCGCATTGCCGTATCTTCGACCGATTTGGCCTGTTACTGAATGAATACGAATGAACTAAGCTGCTGTCATCTGCAAAAGAGTAGATAGGATTGGAAGTTTGACATAGAAGGTCATGAAGAAAAATAAGAAAAATGTAGGAGAAAGAACGGATCCATGTGTTTTCTTTTTTTAGTTTACTCTAGCGAACAATATAAAATTATTTATTCAATTCAAACAGTTTTAACTGAAAATTTATTACAGCAAATATAGAAAATTGACCTCGGTGACAACGTGTTTAGGAAGCAAACGGTAGCAAAGGAAATTTTTCTGCAACTACAACAACAACAGTAGTAAATATGTATAATAAAATGTACAACAACAACAATTACAATATGAAATCAAACGATTTAAATGGAAATGAAAATTACATGTGCAACTGGAGCAGTCTTAAGCTGAATGCAATGCAGCATCGTATACTCACTCGTACACAGCACAACACCACTACAGCTGGCAACATCCAACATTTATAAAAGGTTTTCCAATAAGAGTGATATGATTTCTTTAAAACCAAAACACACTTATTGTTAAGGAAATTCAATAGTTTTTTATTTATTGGGAAGTACAATCGATACAATTAAGTTCTAAATAAAACGTCATTCAAATGGCCTCCACGACTTCTTTTGCAAGAACGAATTCGATGAACCCAATTTTCGAGCACTTTTTCCACTACATCATGAATGGCACGTTCAATATAGACTTGAAAGGCTTGCAGAGAGTCTAGTTTATTTCGAAAGACCAATGACTTCAAATAACCCCACAAGAAATAGTAGAATGGTGTTAAATCAAAACTTCTTGGAGGCCATTCAATATCACAATTTCTTGAAATAATCGATTCTCCAAACTTTTCTCGCAATAACTCAGTTATTGCATTTGCTGTGTGGCACGTAGCCTCGTCTTGTTGGAACCAAATGTTGTCAAGATCAACTTCTTCTAATTTCGGCCATAAAAAGATGGTTATCATCGATCTATACCGCTCTCCATTGACAGTATTTCGAAAGAAGTACGGACCGATGATTCCACCAGACCTAAAACCACACCAAACTGTCAATTTGATGTGAATTTAATGGTTTTTCGTGAATAATTTGCGGATTATCTTCGCAACAGAATCGACAGTTTTGTTTATTTACCGCACCACTCAGATGAAAGTGAGCATCATCGGAGAAGATGATTTTCTTAAAAAAAAATCATTATCGTTTTCAAGTTGTTCCAAGGCAAAATCAGCAACGTTGTTCTTGCGTATGTCTCTCCATGATGAAATTGGAAACTCTACTGAATAGAATGAAAAACAAATGACTGATCATGACACATTACATATGGCCGAAATGTCACTTCAAAATCATATCATCCCTATTGGAAAACCATATATGTTAAACACATTTTTAGCATTAAACTACAAACTTTTGGTTAAAAACAAGTAACATTGTAGTAACATGGTTAAAGTACAAATAAAATATACAAAACTATTAAACAGAATATTAACGGAATTATTTAATTTTTTCCCGAATATCTGATCAACAAGCGATTGTTCTGATGCTTTAAAAATAAACTTTAATAAATAAATTGGCTTCCTATTACTTATAAAGAAGTTTAAAATTTATATTCCAAGAAACTGACAGCCATCTTCAAAATGTCATAAGATGAATGCTGATGCGGCGGAAGTTTAATCTGCAAAAACGGTAGGTTAGGTTAGCAGGCTGCTGGTAAAAGAAAGATTAGACTCCAGCACACTTGGGTCCTGATATGGTCCCGTTGTGCTGCCTTTAATGAAGGATAGTGTTAGAGAAAGGG
This sequence comes from Lypha dubia, assembly GCA_947311025.1. Classification (NCBI taxonomy): domain Eukaryota; kingdom Metazoa; phylum Arthropoda; class Insecta; order Diptera; family Tachinidae; genus Lypha; species Lypha dubia. Next base: position 59,405,012 of record OX371264.1, read on the forward strand.
AGATTAGAAGAGTCTGGAGAAGAATAGGCAAAAGAGGGACAGAGAAGAACAAGAGAATTACAGGTGGTAAAAATCGAATCAAGGTGTGAGACTTGCAGTGAAACGGGCAGGATGTCCAGCCCGCAAAAACAGTACATGTTGCTCCATTTTATTTCGACGCTATACATAACTGGGCCCAAATCGTTACATCCGTGAACGTACAACTCGTCACGTAATTTTCCATCCAATTATACAGTTATTACTACGTTCACGGATGTAACGATTTGGGCCCTGGTTTCTGATAAATTTCTTTTATGAAAAAAATAATTGCAATTAATCATTTAAATTAAGTAATTGAATATTTACTTTATAGCTTTATACTAAAAATTCATTTTCTGAATTTATTTTAGAATTAATCCTTTCAAGCCTCTGTTCAAGTAGTCGTCATCATTGTTGATAACTATCGTACATTGTAAATAAATGTATTACAATAAAATTTCCTTCTGTAATTTCATTTTATTTTTTCCTTCGTACATACAAGTCTTTCTTTCGGATGCAGTTTTTCTTCGGCGTTTGTGTCGTTGGTTTGTAAGCAGACAAATTGTTGAGAGTTGAATAAATAAATGTTACAATTTCTTTAAGTTTAACTTTTAATGCAAATCTGTTTATAACAACATAAATGCTCTAATTATAATTAATGTTGTTTTTGTTTTTGTTCATATTGTTCTTTTTTTCTTGCTGGGTGCATTTGCATTCGTTAAAAAAAGAAGGAAAAGAGGTAAAAAAAAAAACAATGAAATGTGTGTCAGTGTTAAATCAGTGCTTCCTAATGGCCATTAAAGTGACACAATGTTTTGCTTAAATCTCTTGTTGTTTTCTTATTCCTGACAGTTTGTGTCTGTGTAACATGACAATTTGTCTGTATGCATGTATGCAAGTATGGCTGTGTGGCTTTTTATTTTTCTTGAAATGTAAGAAAAGGTGCAAGTTATTTGTCACACAAAACCGTTTAGTTGACCCAATTTTAAGGATTTCTTTCTATCCAAAGTTTTTTTTTACAAAATACTTTTACATTTAAGTGACAGAAGCACCAATTCCTTTTACAGTTTTAATGATAAATTTTTTTTAAGAATAATTTATTGAAGTGCAATTTAATGTAAAATTACAAACATTTCCCGGTACGAACTTTCAGTACTTTCAGACAGGTGAAACGTCTTTTTAAAAAATACTGCTTTTTGTTTTTTGTTGATCAATTTGAACTGTGCCATTCTAGCAGTTTTGGGGACTTGGGTTCGATTCTTACAAATTGCTTTGATTTTTCGTCGCTTTGTATATTTTTATGTGTTCGATTGTATAACAGACCCGATTTTATTTGTGTGTTTAAAATATGATATTTAATCCAATTAATTAATTAATTAATTAAGTCCAATTCTTAAAATATTGAAAAATCAATAGCCTTAAATCTTGGGATATAATAAAAACTTTATTTTTAAAAAACTAAAGCTTAGTGATTTATTAATGAAATTTTGTACACGGTTTTCATACTGCTTACTAAAATTGAACTGGAATAATAAAGTAACTAAAAAAATAGCCACCTGAAAATTACTTCTTTCCCATCTTATCGAATTTCAATTGAGCCGTGAGCGAGTCCCGTTGCACATACAGCATCAATTTTTAGAGTTTTTGGGTTGAAGAAGCAACTCTTCTGGCAGCATGATAAAAGTTGCATTGCGAAAAATTAATATCTTCTGCAAAACAAACATTGTGTGCAAATTGGTTATTATCCAAAAATGGTTAACTTCGAGTTAAAAAAGTAGTGTGGTCTATCTACCATCTGTTCCATTTCCATTTTTTTTTTTTTAATTAGGAACAGCACTCAGGGGATGACCCCTACGTATGCATGGCATTGTGCCGGAACTAGGAAAATAAATTTTGGGAAGGAGGATAAAGGGAGTAGTGTTTGTGGACATTCGATTTGAACTTGTAACACACTGAAAGTGGCAGGAAAGACCTCTGCGGGGTGGTTATTCCACATACGAACAGTACGGCTAAAGTACGAATTCTCCCTGCAATGCGTGGTGTAGTTCACTGACATATCGACAACAAAGGAATGTGCCCTTGATGAAGAGCGTGTTGTACGTGAAAAGTGACGGGTTTCGGGCACAAGTTCCCTGATTTCATTAGAACACATTCCGTTGTAGTAGCGATAGAACAATGAAACACACCCAACATTGCGTCGATGCTCCACTGAGTCAATAGAGTTGGCGCGGTCGAGTATCTTCAAAATAGATTTTGAAGCACCGGCCCATACATGAGAGTTGTATTCCATTTTAGGTCAGATAAGGTGGTATAAATACTAATGAGATCAGATGGAGAGAAGTATGTCCTACACCGTCTTAAAAAGCCGAGGCACTTGTGTGCTTCTTTTGAGACATGAAAAATGTGATCATTCCATAGAACATCACAATGAATTTTTATGCCAAGAACATCAAGAGCTTCTGATTCCTCAATATCTATGCAATTCAACAAAAATGCTCAATATTTAAAATGTGAGTTCCTTTTAAAAACAAAAACAATTGTGCCTTGTAATTTACACAAACGACGTCATATCTCTAAAAATTTAAACTTTCTGTATATCCTGTGTTCTCTGTTCTTTATGTCCAGCCTTTGCTGCAATAGGATCATAACTCAAACGGGTTTGGCCTCTTACTGAATGTTGTCATCTGTTTGTTCCTTCTTGCTTGCTTAGTGTGTGCTCGTATAGTGTGCTGTCTAAATCAATCCTCATCTATGGGATCTGTAATCACATCTAGTTTTGCCGTCTATATCTTTTTTTCGCTCTTTTGCATAAATGTCAATCGGAATCATCCCTGCTATTAATAGAACTGAGCGCTGAGCGCCACATATACAATCCGGCACAGCCAAATATAGCACTCTTAGTTGTTTAAATTTACTTCCGGTATAAGTAATTTTTCAAATACAAATTGGTACTTTTTGAACAAATTATTTTTATAAGTACATAAATGCTTGAAAAGGGTACTATTTGGAATAAGTGCCTTTTTGCTTATAACTGCTGTTAGAAAAAGGAATTTTCTACGTACGTATTTATTATAATAAATCTACTTTTTCAAAAAGATATTTAAAATAAACTAGTGTTAAGAAATTATTGTTTTTTAAAGAATTTACATTTTGGCAAATGTTACTATTTTAAACGTTATTTTGAAACCCAAACTTATTTAATGCAAAAAGCACAAACATTATATAAAATAAATATATAGTTATTGTTCTTTAAGTTTAATATCATATTTTCTTTTTTCAGCTTGACAACTTTCATCAACGGGGTAAGTTTTTTTTTTTTGGATATAAAATTGCTAAATAAATTCCACCATACAGTTTTCACTCAAATAAAAGTGTGCCAATTACTTAAATAGCAAAAACAAAAATTAAATTAATCTTATTTTTCTCTGCAAATGTAAATTTTAAATAGGTTTTGTTTAGGTAAAATTCTTTAAAGCTTACAGTGTGATAAAAATACTATGAAACAGTATTTACATAAACTTTTTTTTTTTTGAATACTCTTATTATTCTGTTAAAATAATGCAAAAAAAATATTTGTGTAGATCGTATAGCAGATTGGTTTGCAGATGACAAATAAGACTAATCAACAAGACATCTAGAATAATCTAAAAAGAAACTTTATTTAACTTTCAAGAGAATGTATTATTTAAGAATACAATTAAATTAATTTGTATAAATTGTGAATATCCACCTCATAAGTGTTAAGAATTAACAAAGGCTTCGAAAAAAAAAGGTTCTGCTAGTCTGTAATTTAAGTTTACATTTTGTCAAATAGTAAAATTGAAAATCTTAAGAAATGTACTTTTTATTTAATATTCCTGGCTCTTCTGTACAAAGTCAGCCTTCGTTTGACACGTCAAAAGTGATAGCATACGCATTAGTCACACTCGTAAACTATTTTTGTGTGTTTCAATTGTTTATAATTTGACTTAATTGCATTTTTTGGAAACAAGACCTAAATTTTATATATTTATCTGTTTAACATAAAGTGAAATGTAGACAACAGACATACTGTTAAACAATCAAATAAAAAAAAACTACAAAAGAGCCAAATAAAAGCAGAGAAAAACTTTAAATTGTTTGTATCAGTGTTCTCACATGTCTGTCTGATGATAAGTTACAAATAAAGAATATTTTTTTCACATAAATGACGTGTGATTTAATCTTAGTGAAAGTTAATTTATCATTTTAAGCACTTTAAGGCTAATTGGGTTTTCACACTGACATGAACTTAACAAATTCTGAATTTAACGGTAAATATAACTGTTAAATTCTGGATTTTACATACGAAATTGTTTTGTTAAATCCAACTTAATTCCCTTTTTAATTGGATTTAAGTTTGCATTATGAAATGCAACCTTGTTTTTGCTGTAATAAATTCAGTGCTGCCAAGTAATGATGCTTCTTTTTAATTCTTATTAAATCTTGTATTTATTAAAGATTTTTCTTAAAACTAGCTTGCTACAACTTTTCTTATAAAATGGCGACCAAAGACCACAGTGAAATGTCACTGCATGACATTTCATTGTGACAACCTGTAGACCAGTATAAAATTGTAAAATTTTTAAAATAAATAATGGTTTGCATTTGCAAATTGTGGTATGCAAAAGTAGTACAGGTATTGGAAAGGAATCTTTTTTTCAAAATTTCCGAAGATAAAACCAAGCTAAACTCCTGGAGAGAAAAAACTTTCATATTTCTTCTTGTATGAATAAATAATGTACATGTATGTATATGTATGTTTTTCTTGGTCCATATTTGTGGTTTTGACTTCCGAAATCAAATTATCTAATAACAAAATATATATTAAGATGGTTGTGTTTATATTATTGTATATACATATAGGGTATTTTTATAGAGTGTTACACTATAACACTGGCATCACTGTTTTATTTGAGCACCCATTTAACAGCTCATAGTTGCTTTTTGTTTAGTTTGCTTTGAAATTTCATTATGAATCGACTTACAGCAGAGCAACGCTTGAAAATTGTTGAAATTTTTAATCAAAATAATTTACTCAAAGCAACTTTTGTTGAAAAAATAATTTCACGTAATGGCCCAATTAATTGGCCACCAAGATCATGTTATGATTTAACCCCATTAGATTATTTTCTTTGGGGTTATGTTAAATCACTTGTCTACGTTGATAAACCAAAAACAATTGAATACCTGGAAATCAACATTCGAAGTCTTGTCGGCGAAATACGGCCGCAAATGCTGCGAAAAAGTTTTGAAACTTGGTGTTCTAGATTGCACCTGCTACGCGCACATGGCAGAAATCATATTTAAACATTAATTTCATAAAATTTTCTTTCCAATAAAGCCCCTTTCATTGATATTAAAAATATATTTCCTTGTTTTATTATGATTTAAACTTGTGTCACTCTATAAAAAAAACACCCTTTACATATCTTATAGTTATTGTATCCTGATTTGTATGAAAGGCAAAAACTGATTTTAGTAATTAGAATTTATTTGTTTTTGCTTTTCATATCAGTTTTACTTGTGACACGTGAGCAAAACAATTATGGCATCACCAGTTTTTTCTTTTGGTTCGCTTCCATTTTCACAAATTATAACTGGATTATGTTTGGATCATTTCGCACCAACATTTCCGCATTTTCAATACTAATTTTCTTTTCACTCTCTTTCAAAGATGTTTAGATATTCATATATTCTTTTCTTAATAAAATTTGTTATTTTGCCACAGAAGCCGTAATAGAAAATGTAATTTTTAAAAAGCAGTTCTAAATTAACTTCGTAACTTAAATTTTTTTAACTTTTAACCAATTTGCAATAACTTTTGACGTTCGCAATGTATTGAAAAAATTTAAGAAAATTCTTGTCGAAAATTATTCGTTATTGTCATTAAATAGATGTTGGCAATTTTTTACTGCCAGTTAACCAATCGATAGTAAAGTGATAATTTGATTAAAAAAAAAATAACAAAATTCTTTATCAAGATCGATGCTTTTTTGTGTGCAAAAGCAGTTTAATATACTCGTATGCTAGATTTAGCATTATTTATAATCAACACACTATTGTATGTGTCTTAAGTCTTTTGTTTCAAACTATTTATTTATTCCATTAAGATCGTATGTATGTATGTATATATTTTTTTAATTAATACACTATTTATCATTAATATTAAACTAAGTTAAATGTTATTTGTAATTTCTAGCCAGCAGCTATAGAGTATTTGACATACACACACGCATACACGAAAATTAAAAATATAATAACGCTTTAATAAATTGCCAATGTTTGTGTTGTGTTGTGTTTATCATTAAAGAAAAAAAAAAAAAAAAACTGGAAAGCCTCTTAATGTTTTCAAACAATATCTTAAAATGAAATAAAAGAAAAACAAGCCGAATGAAAATTAGACTCGTTTTTCATTACTTTAAAATAAAATCTAACTGGATTTAAAAATAAAAAATAAATCTTAAGAAATTGTTGACGTTTGGCGTACGTTGACTTGCCCACGCTCAAAAGATTTATTGCGCCTTTAAAAAGAATGGTTGTGGCCGTTGTTGATATTATCCGGCCTGCTGATACACTCTTTCGGTTTGAAAGTGTAAAATGTACAGCAACAAATATCGTTTATCGAGATTATAAACGAGTACTGTGCAACATGAAATAGTATGTCAATATAAAATACATATGTACATACATATGTGTATGTATATGGATCTCGGCTTGATGTTTATTTATAGAGAATACTTCAATTTACAATAATGTTAAATATACTCTTATTTAAAAAAATGTTTTGTGTGCTCATTTTCTTTGTATTTATTGTAATTTGCTTTTTGTTGCTGTGCTCATTTACGAAGCAAACGTAAAATGAGTGGTTTTGCGTAGGCAGATCACCGATATTTTAAACACAATTTATTTATTCGACTTTATTTTATTTATTTTTATTTTCGCTAGCACACATAAACAAAAAAGAAACCACTAAATATTATTTATTTAGAAAATCACAATGTAAACTGACAGACAGTATGGGTTAATATCATGCATATTTAGTAAAAATTTTTTTTTTTCTAATATAAAACTGTTGGAAGATTTCTATTTTTGTAATCGATTAAAAATATATTTAGATGTCGCTCCTAAAACCAAACAGTTGCAAAAAATTCTCTTAATACGAAAGTAAGGAAGTTATCGAAAAAGTAAACCTGCCCCTCGCTTGTAAAAGAAACAACATAAAACATTAATGTTGATATTTTATATAGGCTTAAGTTAGAAATGCAATAATCAGAGAAAATTAAAGATTGTTAACATATTTCAAGCAAGAAAGGAAAATTTAATATCTAAACATTCTATTAGATTTCAACTACACGGCCGAATATAACAAATGTTGTTTTCAGTAGAAGCCACTAAACCTCATCAGAATTGATTTGTATAATGCCTTCACTACTTCTTAGGTAGCTCTGTTGAATGTGATGAGATATCTAATTTATACATATTTCGAATGGAAATAAAATACGAGACTTCTCGCTACTAAATCGATGTTAACTTAAATAAAAATTTTTATAATTAACAATACAGAGTGGTTGGTGATTGCGATGACCTGACCATGTTGTTTGTAAGGAGTCTCTTCAAAATATTGTAAGAGAAATGTCCTTAAATAAATATATATGTATGATAAAAACAATTTGCAACTAAGTCGTTCTTATAAAAACTATAACAAGAATCAAAAATTTCATTAACGTAAAACAATCAAGACAAAAACAATCAAAAATCATTTGAAAGGTATTCACCAAGGGAAAAAAGGAAAAATAAATACAGTGAACTCGCAGTAACGTGAACTAATTTTTACCGATGGTGTTCACGTTTTCGATTTTGTTCACGTTTTCGATTGCATTTTTTATCACTTTTTGCAGTCAATTTTGTCGTTTGTTTAATATTAAAATAAAGTACGTGGTGTTTTAGCTATGAAACATTTTTCGATTCTACTTTTTGTAAGAGAAATAAATATTTTTTTTAAAATAAAACGGGTCTGTTAAAATTATTTTATTCAAAGGCTATATATAAGATATTAAAAATGAATCACTTCTTTAGCGGGGAAAGCCAAAATTTTTACAAAATTAAATTTAAACGTTTGGAAAAAAAAGTTCACGTTTTAGAGCCTTTAATTAACCTTTGTTCACGTTTTAGACTAGTCAATGAAAAAAAAATATATTCATGTTTTTGGGTAGTTCACGTTTCTGCGAGTTCACTGTACCTAAAAAAAAACAACAAATCGGGAAAATGAAAAAAGCTGCCAAAACATCTCTAAAACGAAAAAAAATTTCTAACACGAAAAGATATGTAAAAATTTAAAACAAAGTCTGTGTGTTCGTTTATTCCTACTTAACGGAAATTTTGGTGATTGACAAAAGGTAATGCTTGGGAAGAGACAATTAACCTTTACCCCATCAAGCATAGCGCCAAGATGATAAAACGAGCCCCGGGGGTGACCCATAAGACAAGACAATAAACAAATTTCAACAAACCGACAGACGATACGAAAGAAAAAAAAATTACATGTGGCACTCGGGGACTGCCGCGGTAAAGCTATTGCATAGCATTTTTTACCAACTTATGCAATTTCAATTTCAGCTTTCTAGCTATACTGGAAGTGCCCTATACAAAGTAGGGGCACCCTAGTCCCCCCAGGTAAAAAGTGCCTTACCTTAGTATCCTATGTCCTTCTCCTGGTTCTAAGCTATCTGCGCACCAATTTTCAGTCAAATCAGTGCAGCCGTTCTTGAGTTATAAATACTGTAACTAATACGACTTTCTTTTATATACATATATAAAAATCCCCTCAAAAATCCTGAAATCCCGAAAATTTCTCGGGAAATGTGGCAACACTGGAAATTTAAAAACATTTCCGAAGTCATCATACATAGACTATACAAAAAAGAAGTTTTCAGTTCAAAAAACAAAAGACTTAAGAGACAAACTTAGTGTCAGGATTTTTCGTTTCAAAAAACAAATTCCAGGTTTTTTCGTTTCATAAACAAAAGACTTAAGAAACAAACTTTTCAAAATTTCTTGATTCAGTCGCCGCAAAGCCCGCGATAGAAGCTATGCAATAGCTTAAAAATCTTTGAAAATTAAATAAAAACTGCCAAACGAATAAAAACTCGCTAATAACTCATTTCAAATTGCCTTGAAATCTAGTACATTAGATTTAAAATCTCTCTCTCTCTTTCTCATAATCTAGTTCTTTTAGATTGTATTGTTTTTGGAATTTATCAAGATTTTGTTTACATCCACACCAAATGACAGTTTATTGAGATGTTTTCCACAAATGTCAAATTGCTTGTAATGAAATTAGTAAAAGAACTTTCGAATGGGAAAGTACTGCTGCGCACACCTTAGAAAGCTTTAATCAAACTTGTTTGATTTTGATTACATTTCGTCGAAATCTAGTTATGAACAGGATAATTTTTTGTAAAGGAAATTTTGTAAAAAATAACTTGATTTTGCACGAAAGCTCTAAAGTACTAGTTTACGTAAAATTTTAATGCACATAAATTTTAATTCAAATAATTTAGAGAAAATCCAACTTTGAAGGATATTTCAGCACTAATTATGAATAAAAGCCACAACAATATTTTCTAGGGTTTAAGATGAATTTAAAACTTTAGGGCCTCGGAAAACAAGTACAAGTTAATGAAAGATCGTTTTTAAGCTCTTGAAGTAACAATAGAAATTGTTACGTTGAATATACCGTATGCCTTAGATGGATGTGATGGATTGTTTATTAATTCATCGTTCAAATAATAAAGGACTTGTGTAATATGTATTTGATCATTAATTATTAAATATGAATAATTTCATAAAGTTTTTACTAATTGAAATTTATATAAATGTAAATTTAATAACCTGAGATAAATTAGCTTGAGCTGCTATTTGAAAATAAATTACTAATGGCACAATTAAAAAAGCTAAAACAAGTAGCTTAATAACAAATTTAAAAGATCTGCAGATCATTTTCGCTGTAGATGCTGTATTTTGTTTTGTTCGTTCGTTTTGTTTTTTTGCTTTTTACAATCTGAGATAATTAAGTGGAATAATAATAGATTCTTTAGTAAATAGGAAAAAAAAACCAAGTTTTATGTTCTTGTAGTTTTATTGCTGCTGGAACTGGGCATGTCTTCTTTTGCTGCAAATTTCTTTTATTTATATTATAATTTTTTTTTTTTTTGCTTTTAATCGTTGGCTACCAACAGCTTGTTCTGTAACTAGATACGGGCATTTGTATTCCATATTAGATTTGATAAGTAGATGTTATTGTTAATCTTGTTTGTATTACTGTGAAGTTGCATTAAGATATTTACAACAATGTTGTTTAAATGAAAACAAAAAAAAAACAAAAACACTTAGACAGCTACGAGCACATAAAAGAAAATACTTGAACGTAATAAAATACTTTGTTTGTTTTTTATTTGCAAGAAAATTGTTTTTTTTTATTGTTTTTATTATACAAAATAAGGCAGCAATGGTTTTATTTATTTATTTTATATTGCAATGCAGTAAAACAACAAATGAATTAAAAACAAAAGCAAAATTCTTGCTAATAAAGTCGTTGTTAAACTGACACCTGGAGTAGTTAGCAGTTGCAAGAGTTAAGGCGAGGTCTATTATTTTATACAATAAAAAAATATATGTATATTTTTTTTCCTTGCTTGTTGCTCAGACATGTAAAACAGTACTTGCCACTTGATACGACAACATTTTACAAAATTATAATAAAATAATTACTTTAAGCTTTTTTCATTTTATGTAATCTTTGTATTAACGTTTCGAGCTTTTAAAATTCAAAAAGCTGACAAAGTTTTCGATGAATTAATGAAAATAGAGGGCTTTAAAATTATTTTATCTATAAAAATTACTAACTTATTGCCCCACCTTCGCACGAAAGCTGTAATATTTTATATCGAAATGTTACAAATTAAAACACAAAAAAATACAAAGCTTTCTCCTGAAAATTTTAAACCTACCAAAAAGAATTTCATTGGAGAGGCGATTTTCTGCTTGAAAATTGTCTTTGTATGGGCCGTACCCTTTCCGCCGCAAAATATTTTATTTACTCTCATACAAACAATCTGCTAAAAATTTCCAATCAATCAAACCAATCAGACAAATCGATTCGTTTTCAACAGATGTTATGACGTACATGACCCGTTTAATTTTTATATTTTGACAAAACTTATTTTAAATTAAAAATATTTATTCACTAAAGCTAAGTAGATATTGTGGGTTAAACATTTTGGGATCCATAAGATTCACACTAACACATGCATTTAAAGGGTGTTTTTTATAGAGTGACACAAGTTTAAATCATAATAAAAGAAGGAAATATATTTTTAATGTCAATGAAACGGGCTTTATTGGAAATAAAAGTTTATGAAATTAATATTTAAATATGATTTCTGCCATGCGGCTGCCACGGCTGGCGCGTCGAAGGTGCAATCTGGATCACCAATTTTCAACAACTTTTCGCAGCATTTGCGGCCGTAATTCGGCGATAACTCTTCGAATGTTGATTTTCAGGTAATCCAGCTGTTTGTGGTTTATCGACGTAGACAAGTGACTTAACATAACCCCAAACAAAATAATCTAATCACACGATCTTGGTGGCCAATTAATTGGGCCATTACGTGAAATTAATTTTTCATCAAAAGTTCCTTTGAGTAAATTAATTGTAGCGCCCGCTGACCGCTGCAAAAATTTTTTTTTTATTAAAAATTTCAACAATTTGCACGCGTTGCTCTGGTGTAAGTCGATTCATAATAAAATTTCAAAGCAAACTAAACAAAAAGCAACTATCAGCTGTTAAATGGATGCTTAAATAAAGCAGTGATGCCAATTCAAAGTTGTAACACTCTAACAAAAAACACGCTTTACATTGCAAATTATTAAAATTCAACTGATCGAACTAATAAATCACCATTAATACTGAAGATTGAAAACTGCAATAATTATTCCTTGCATATGCCGGAATTAATTTACATCATGTGTAATTTTAGTAATAATTGCCAATTCTATTAAACATAAATCGGTTGCAATTTCCTAAACATTTATTTTGGTGTTTATAGTTGTGACACTCTATAAAAAACACCCTATATATAAGAAAACATTATTTTTAAAAGAAATTAAGAATTCTTGCAAATATACCATTAATAATGTGTGTGAGTGTTTGTCAAGACGTTTGGAATGCCTTTTTAAACCTTGAAAAAAAATTTTGTCATCTAGAATACGAACGATTGTATCGTCCGTTGGCTACACTTGCATTTACAAAACACCAATATTTCCCACTTAAGAATAGAAATTAGTTTTACATTTAGTGGCGACAATAATAAAATAACTTTGGTACCCAGTTGGAAAATAGAGCGGTAAAATGCCACCAACTATTCAATAAGATTTCACTGCTTCATCAGCCATAATCACAACGAAATATCTCATTATTCTCAATATGTACTTACAATTATTTAATAAATTATCGAGATTTTCCCTTTAAATGATCTTCTACTGTAATTTCTATTTAATGCACGTTATGGTTGTTTGTTTTCATATGAATTCTAAATTCCCACATGATTTAAGACGAGGAATCGTATTATTTTTACAATTTGTATTTGATTTTATAAAAAGTTTCTAAGGCAAAAAATAAATTATTACATATATGAATGCATGTGTGTACATGTTTCTTAAATGAAGTGATTTGCTTTAAGAATATTATCTGTTTGTTGTTCGAATTAACACGATTTCTAAAAAAACCGAACAAATCAGATTTACGATTTATAGTTTAACATAAAATACATGTGTTAATAATGTTTAATGCTTTTAATTAATTCATACGTTGTGAATTTTGGGGCTAAAATTAAGATTTCTCTTTGCTTACACTGTACAACAAAATCTAATTTATTCTAAATCCAATCATTTGATTTAAAGGGCTTAATGTCCAATAATTTTATTTTAATATTTTAATATTCTCTTCACTCACATATAAATTAAATTATTCTAATAAAATCAGGGAACTTGTTCCTGAAAGCCGTCACTTTTCACGTACAATACGCTCTTCATAAAGACCACATCTGTTTGTTCTCGATACACCAGTGCATCACAATACGCATTACAGAGAAAATTCGTACTTTAGCCAAACTCTTTGTATGTGAAATAAACTTCCCCCAGAGGTTTTTCCTGTCACCTTCTGTGTGTTAAAGTTCAAATCGAATGTCCACTTCCCCCTTTATCATCCCACAACCAGTGGGAAAGAGGCACAATGCACTGCATAAGTTGGGGTCATCATCTGAATGCTGCTCCTAACTAAAAAAAAAAAAAACCAAGTTGCCATGACTTTTTCCATATCGACCAAGGGACGTAATTCATTTTGTCAAATATGTAAATTGTTACACAAGAGTTTCTGCAAATGGATTTGTTTTGAAATCCAATTTTTGGGATCATAAAAAAATTAAGCTAAAATCAACTCTGTTTTACAAAAGTGTAAACTTATATAAGGTTTTGCAATAGGGATGATATGATTTTGAAGTGACGTTTCGGCCATTTGTAATCATGATCTTCTCATTTGTTTTTCATTGTATTCTGTAGTGTTTACAATTTCATCATGTAGAGATATACGCAAGAACAACGTTTACAAATTTTCAGTTTTATTACCAAAATAATCGTTCTCCAATTGCAGCTTTTCGTGTGCTTTTGCCATTTTATGGTCATAATAATCGTCAACGTGTACTCGCTATTCGTCGAATTGTTGAAAATTTTGAGCTGACATTTTCTATAAATAATGTTCAAGTGACAATAAGAAAAAGAACCGCTTGAAGTAATGGAAATATTGCTGCCATTCAGGCAAGTGTCATGGCTGCTGGTAAAGGGAAGATTAGATTCCAGCTCACTTGGGTCCTGATATGGTCCCATTGTGCTACCTGTAGTGAAGACGAGTGATGGAGGAAAGGAGATTAGAACTGTCGGAAGAAGATTAGAAGAGTCGGAAGAAGATTAGATGAGGGAAGACCATAGAAGAGCAAGAGAAGAGTAGAAAGTGTGGAATCAGCGGTCCGTAGTTCTTTTGAAATGAAGCTGGTAACACCGTTACTGTCAATGGAGAGCGGTATAGATCGATGAAAACCAAGTTTTTATGGCCGAAATTAAAAGAAGTTGGTCTTGACAACATTTGGTTCCAACAAGATTTGCCTCTCAGCAAATGCAACAATTGAATTATTGCGAGAAAAGTTTGGAAATTCGATTATTTTAAGAAATTGTGATATTGAATGGCCTTCAAGAATTTGTGATTTAGACTTTTTCTTGTGGGATTATTTACAGTCATTTGTCTTTCGAAATAAACCAGACTTTCTTCAAGCTTTACAGGTCACTATTGAGCGTGCCATTCATGACATACGACTTGATTTAGTGAAAAAAGTGATCGAATACGTTCCTGCAGAAGAAGTTGTGGAGGCCTTTTGAATGATATTTTATTTAGAACTTAATTGTATCGATTGTTCTTCACATTAAATAAAAAACTTTTGAATTTCCTTAACAATAAGTTGTTTTTTTTTTAAGAAATCATATCACTCTTATTGGAAAACCTGCAAAACACAACAAACAATTTGTAGTCGATATGAATCTATTTAATTGATATTTATTTATTTTTACGCTAAAGTTCGTAATGTAATGAACAGAGAACATTAGAAATTTTTATTATTTCAAGTAACAAAGGAAAATTTAATATCCAACATCACTTAGATTTCAACATACACGGCTGAATAGAACAAACATTGTTTTCGATAGGAGCCACTTAACACCGTCAGTATTCTATGAATATATTTTATGTTTTTTAAACCCTTAATTTGCAATTTATTGGTTGACAATGGTTAAAGTCTACTTACTGATGTTTTGTTAAAACAGCAATTGAATGCATATAGACATTTCCTTATCATCAACAAATAAAGAGCAAGTCAAACAACATCACTAATTTTTCAAATGTACATTAGTGTGGTATTTTATTAATTGTTGTCGGACTATTTAAGTGATGACGGAATAGCAGTGATCACTCCGGTAGCGATTGATACTGTTATAAGCTAATATGCACAACATTGCCTTCCTTCGTCGGGTAGCAGAAACTTCAACGGCGTAAACAATTAATAAAATGCCTGCTTAAGAAGCATAAGAAATTTCATGCGTCCACTTAACACCAGATGCGCTGCAATACTGCTTTTAATATTAACAAAACGCACATCAGATTTGGCTATCTCTATCCCTTTTTCTAAATTCTGGCACTATGCATTGCATAAGTTGGGGTCATTTTCTGACTGCTGGTCCTAAAGAAAGAAAAAAAAAACAGAAAAAATCATAGAGAGCATTTCAAATAATAAATTTTAATAAATGACTACTTCATTTTAGATAACGAAGTTTTATAAAATTTCCAAAAAGCCTCATGAAAAATTCAAGTTTAACGTAAAGCGCAGCCACAATTTGTAATTTAACACTTTAGTTTTAAAGAAAAACAAACACTTGCTTGTCTGCAGCAAAAAAAAACAAAAAAAACAAAAACTTTTACAAAATTTCTTTTACTTTTAATGGTCCTCATGATTATTGTTGGCAAACAATTGTATACAAAATCAAAAACTATTTAACTTTTTGTATTTTCTGTTGCTTATTGCATTTTATTTTACTTTTCTTTCCATTTGACTCAGACGCATAGAATGATGGATGAAATTACTTGTTATTAAATACGACAAACTTTTGAAAAACAAAGCCAGAGAGTGAAAATTAAGCAAGAAAATAGAAATAAATAAAAAAAAAGAAACTGAAAGTAAAAGTACTTTTTGTTGTAGAAAGCTGGACGACATTTGAACAAGAAAGAAAAGTATCAAGTTGCACTTGACGAAACATATTATTATTGCGGCACAAAAATAATTTTTTTTTTACATATTTTTTGTTGTTGTTATTATATTAAGCTATTGCTGCTTTTCTAGTGCAAATTTGTTGATTTCTTTTTCATTTTGTTTTATTTTTTTTATTTTTTTAATTAAGTTTATCGATTTATTAATAAGCAAAAAAAATATATAACAAAATAATATTATAAATGGTTTCACTTTTACTTTTACATGGTTACAGATTAAATAATATTTTTTTTGCGAGCATCCACTAATAGAAGTAATTGAAGTGGAACAAAAAACGAATTGGCGCTCTCTAGTTATCGATGAGATAAACTAAAGAAAACCAAGATGAATTTGATCGGTATAACATCTGCGATCCATGCACCCATTATTATAATTTAAAACCCACTGAAATCGTATGTGATGCAGAGATAATAGCAGTATTATAGCAAAACAAAAACGGACGCGCTTGTGTAATCGCAATGTCCTGCAAGGAGTATGTAAATTATCGATGACCAGTAGAACTTTACTAGAGCTCGTATTGATGATTACGTTTCAGCAAAATGTGTAGTGGCCCCTGCCATATTCATGCCGATGTAAAGTATCATAATAAATGCATGAGAAATTATGCCAAGCTTCACCGTATGCAGACGAGATCGGTATTACAATGCAGTACATTTATTCTTATCTCTCGTAGAATTTCGATGAGTGTCAATTTTCTCTAAACAAATTAATGGAAGAAGAATTTATGGCCGAATTTGAATTTGAACACCGTCTCCACATAAAAAGCACGACTTCTCAACAAATATGCCGATGATCTTTTAGTTAATGACAGTGCTAATACGATTCTGTTAATAAGATGCTATTGATTTGACGAAAACTTTTTATGACATTACTTGAATGAAATTTTTGTTGCTTAAACATTTTTATTGTAAAAACAAATTCAAAAATAGAACATTCGTTCATAAACTCAAGGTAAAACTGCCAGATGACTGTACTAAAAATAAATGCAAGAATTCCAATAAAAAAATTTCAAGTTAATTAAAATAATAAAAAATAAGTAACAAAAAGCCACAAAATATTTCCCAATGACTACAGAATTGAACCAATCGAATAATACTCAATTATACAAAAACTATTATGAATTAAATGTTGAACTTTAATTATTTTTTTCTTAGTCACCAAGCTACGCACGAAAACATACAAAATATACATTCGTCGTACTTATATCTGTGGCAATAAGGAAAAAGTGCTTAAGTTATATTTTATAGTTATCTAGAAAAGCAGTTTTAAATGCTTAAGTGGTTTAATAAAAATGTAATCGCGTTGTACTAAAAGTTGATCATTCTTTCTTCGATCCTTTTGATTTTTTTAACACTTGGTTCTGTCCACTTAAACAAAATAGTATATCCAATTTGAAATTTAATATGTTATAAGATAAAATAAGATGTTATTCCATATGGGATAATTATTTAGAAAAAGAAAAAAAGACGTGTGGCACTCGGGGACAACACTGGACGGGAATTCCCAAAAACTTGGACAAAAATCCCCTCAAAATCCCAGAAATCCCGGAAAATATCCAGGGAAAAGTGGCGACATTTAAAAAATTCCAAAGCGGCAACACTGTATAGTCATCATACATAGACTATACAAAAATGAAGTTTTCACTTCAAAAAACAAAAGACTTAAGAAACAAACTTAGTGTCAGCATTTTTCGTGTCATAAACAAATAACAGGTTTTTTCATTTCATAAACAAAAGACTTAAGAAACAAACTTTTCAAAATTTCTTGATTCGGTCGCCTCAAAGCCAGCGATAGAAGCCATGCAATAGCTTAAAAAAGCTGTAACTAATTGTGTCAGAACTTCGTTAAAAATCGTTCAATATGAATAAAACTTTGCCAAGAGATACTTTTGAGTATGGAGAATACGATGGTGATATTAACTCAAAACAAGATTATCTTGACTAAAGCACCTTTTCCTTTTTGCCACAGATATAATGAAAACTAAACTTATTTTATATAAAAAAATTATTTTATTTAACATTTTCAGTAAAAATGATTCCTGTTGGTCATGCTGTCACAATACATATATGCCTTATCAAGAACAAAAAACTTAAGACAAAAACTTTTAATATAGATAAATGTTTTCTTTTTTTCAATTAGGTCACTAATAATTAAATGTCATTATTTATATACAATTTGCTTCTTTTTACTCCCTTCCTATTTATTTAATGCCAGAGAATATAATTGATGGCAGCTAACAAATCGCCAGTAACTGTTTCTTTATTATACTTTTACTGATCGTGGACTATAAATGATGGATTTTAGCAAAAAATCCTTAATTATTTCCATGCCAATGGCTTTTATGCACTAGACTCCATTAAGATATTTTTTTTAAGTTTGTATTAATCATTGTTGAGTTTTTCATAGAGTTAGTGTCCTTCTCAGTTGGTAAAAAATTCTACTGCGGTCAATGACTTGCTTCTGTTTGTTGGTTTAATGTAGTCGCTTTTTTTTCTACCATAAGTGGACTTTTACACCTTTTTTTCTACCACCATGAGTGTAATTCAACTTGTAAAATTAAGAAAAAGTTGTGTGTGAAACAAAAATATAAAATGTGGAGAAGAAAAAACTTTAGCAATTCCTACAAACATGGCCAAAGAGAAAACCTTTAAAAGGTTTGGATGTTGACTTGAGTAGAAAAAAAAAAAACATTTTTATAGGTTATTTAATACACTACATCCTCTGCTTAAGGCCAGTTATGTCATGATTTCGTAAGTTGTGAAACTAAAATTATAAATGGCACACATTTATTATTCATAATAGATGATTATTTTTAGTTCATAAAAATCGAATGACAATTATTAATAGTGCGTTACCATAGGCCTAGATGTAAAAAAAAAAGTTCTACGAACATATTTTAATAGCAAATAGTGCAAAACCATATATGACAGGACAGGTATGCAGAAGATCATCAACAGCAAAAAGACAAACATAAAAAAAATTGAACTGGTCTAAGGAAACTTGAAAATAAAACAAACAGATAAATGTAAAATGCTTAACGTACGTATCGTTTTGTTCACTTTAGTTAAATATCGTAGAATTAACTTTAGAAATTTGCGGTGTAACGCAATAATCCATTTCTGTTTTATTCAAACATTTTTTGTTCCACTAAACGCCATATACGTACATACATACCTTCATTCGCATAAATAATATGGAAATAAATAGGAATGACTATCTATGTATCTTGTTGGAAACGAAAGAACGCGATGAAAAGAAAATTTATAAGATATTTTAATTGTAAAGCAGGAACATATCAAAGTACTTCGGAGTAAAACTCCCTTAAAAGCAAACGGATACGGGTCCCAATCATCGATAGTCGTAAAATTTTACTCATTTCTGTTTTATTTCATACGTTGCAGAACTCTCACTTTTCGCGTTGGTGTGAAGCGTAATGTGCGCTTTTGTTCAATTGCTATTTTATATTCTACAACATGAAATAAAATTTCAGCATTATCGGTGCACTGGTATTATTGTTGAGAGCATCTCATAATAAATATTTGAATGACGCCAAGCTTACTTATTTAAATGTTAAATTGCTTTCATCGACAAATCACTATATCAACAGTAATATCGATACAATATTTCAAGATATCAAGATATTAGGTTGCCGGGCCCGTGGCTGATAGGTAGCAATGCTAACCCAGTAGTACGGAGGTTGTAGGTTCGATTCCGGCCATAGATCTTGGCTGTTTTCTGCAGACAAGCTAAAGCTAATCGCTTTGCGGGTTGTGTTTGTTCAAAATCTCAAAATAAATGTGTTCAGTTTTCTTGAAATCATTCCGTATAAAAGATTTTTTTTTGTGTATATGGGAAATGTCATGCCCATATAATTTTTTACAATAAACCGCAATACCAACGGAATAATGCCTGCAGAACCTCACCTAATTACTTCCCAAGATATAGCAAATGCAATAGATGGAAAGTGTCACGCCCACTTCACTACTTCTTTATACTGTTCATATAAAGGGTAATTTTTATAGAGTGACATTAAATCATTATAAAACATGGAAATATATTTTTTAATATCAATGAAACGGGCTTTATTGGAAATAAAATTTTATGAAATTAATTTTTAAATATGATTTCTGCCATGTGGCCGCCACGGCTGGCTCGTAGAAGGCGCAATCTGGAACAACAATTTTCAACAAGTTTTCACAGCATTTGCGGCCGCATTTTGCCGATAACTCTTCGAATGTTGATTTTCAGGTGTTCAATTGTTTGTGGTTTATCGACGTTGACAAGTGACTTAACATAACCCCAAATAAAATAATCTAATGTGGTTAAATCACACGATTTTCGTGGCCAATTAACTGGGCCATTACGTGAAATTATTTGTTCATCAAAAGTTTCTTTGAGTAAATCAATTGTTGCGCCCGCTGCACGATGAGTTTGACAAATGGAACAGAATTATTTTGATTAAAAATTTCAACAATTTGCACGCATTGCTCTGGTGTAAGTCGATTCATAATAAAATTTCAAAGCAACCTAAACAAAAAGCAACAATCAGTTGTTAAATGGGTGCTCAAATAAAGCAGTTCCATAAATATCGTAAAATATAAAAAAAGCCTCTATATAGAATGTGTTACGCCTACTTGATATATTAGTTCATTGGCTTTAGAGTTCATTTGTAAAAATTAAACAGTAAAATATTTTGATTGAGTACAAATTAAACAATAATTAATTGTTTGCTTTAGTTCAATTAAAATTGTGTGGGGTCATGATGAATGATCATTGTTGCACATTAACACACCACTTCTTAAGATTTGGGTACTTCTTTTTATTTTTGTTGTTTTATTTTTTTTCTTTAAAATATTGAATCTTATATAATTATATATAGTCCACCAATTATTATCGTCCAATTTTAATTATCTCGTATATATAAATATCTATGCACAATATAGTTTTTGATAAAAATATCCGTTTAAAAATTCCGGTTGGGGACCGAGTAGTAGTATTTTGGCTACTGGGCGAGATTTAAGTATAGTTAAATATTTCCAGGGTTTCACATCAATCAGTTTTTAAATTATATTAAATAGTTTAAATGGTATATCGGTGAAAAGATCACGATGTACTTAATATCGCACTTAGTTCCATTAGTTCCACTAAAGACCGTCAACATAAAGAGCAAATAACATAACGCCTAAACAACGTTTACAAATCGTTCAACTTTATTACGGAAATTCACGTTCTGTGAGGAATGTGTTTCGAGGCAAATTTTGTTTAGCGATGAGGCCCATTTCTGGCTCAATGGGTATGTAAACAAACAAAATTACCGCATTTGGGACGAAGAGCTACCTGAAGAGATTCAAGAACTGCCACTTCATCCAGAAAAACAACTGTTTGGTGTGGTTTGTGGGCCGGTGGAATCATCGGTCCATATTTCCTTAAAAATGATGCCGGTGCGAACGTAAACGTCAATGCCGACCGTTATCGTGCCATGGTAACCGACTATTTGATCACTGAAATTGAAGCTCGTGATCTCGGCGACATTTGGGTCCAGCAAGACGACGCCACTTCCCACACATCGCATCAATCAATGGATTTATTGAGAGAACATTTCCGTATCCATATAATTTCACGTTTTGGGCCGGTCGATTGGCCATCAAGATCGTGTGATATCACGAAGTCTAATGACTTTTTCCTGTGGGGATATATAAAGTCTAAAGTTTATGCGGACAAACCCGCTTCGCTTCAGGCCTTGGAGGAAAATATCACGCGTATCATTCGCCAGTTACCAGTTACCAGCTCGAACGAGTCATCGAAAATTGGGCGCAACGGATGGACCATCTGCGACGTAGCAACGGCCAACATTTGATAGACATAATCTTCAAAAAATAAATGCCAAAGAATGTTCTTTCAAATGATAATAAACATTCTCCATTAAATTTGAATTTTCTGTGTTTTTTTCTTTAATAAAGTAGGGAACCTCGAAATGGATCACCCCTTATATTTACTACTTTCAATCACAAAGAGAGTTGGGTGAAAGAGTAGAGAAAATGATGTTAGTTTTTCACAGTGGGACGTTACGACCACTTTATATCGTTTTTTTTTGCAAAAAGTGAAAATTTAAACATTTTTATTTTACGCTTTTTAGAGGAACTAGTGCGATATGTATGTAAATATTAGATGACAATGAGTATGCAAATCTATTTCTTAGTTATTTTTTTTTTTTTTTTTGTAAAATTATCCATTTTCTTTAGTTTAACATTCAGCTTCTTTCCATATGTTTGTTGTGTTCTTTAAATTTGCTATTTTATCTCTATGAATTTTTATTTCATTCCATTTTATTTTCTTAAGTAAACTAAAGGTAAAAGAATGGCATGACGTTGTGCATTTAGATGTGCACGTATGTACGTGCCTTGGTGGAATGTTTTTTATGGCCATTTAAATTCTTTACTATTTTGTTTGTGTTTTCGTTTATTTGTTCACCACGACACAAAATACCAAACACACAGAGAAAATTGAAAGAAAACGATATAGCGAGCTGAATAGAATGAAGTAAACAAAATGCAAAGTCTAGTAGAGAATAAAGACTTTTTCCAGCTCAAGTTTAACTTCTCGCACATAAATTCGAGCTTGAAACATGACGCAAATAAAAAGTCGTCGACCCTAGAAACGGACGGACGGCCAGCACTAAGACGAACTGAAATGAACACAACAGCCTGCATGATTTTTGTTTTAGATATCATGAAAATTTTGCAAAACAGAGAGAGCAAAAAATCGTAGGCAAACTAAAAAGATTTTTAAAAACTTTCCAGCTTGAGATCTTCAACCAATGCGAGGATTTTCAAAGATCCTCTTTTAAAAGCAATTTTTAATTTTATTACAAGTATTTTATTTTTGAGAGAGTATTTCATTTTGAGATACCCTGCTATTATTATTAGAATGTGAAATTTCTGAAAAAAATTTGGGAATTTGCAATGGAAAATTTTTAAGAATATTCAACAATTTATATAAAAAAAAAAGTATTATTATTTTATTATATAAAAAACAAATCATAAAGTTTAGATTTGCTGACGTATGAATATTATATTTTTTATATTTATTTAAATAGAATTTATGTATATGTATATAGAGTGTTTTTTATAGAGTGTCAGACTTTTGAGTTGTCACTGCTTTAATTTAGCACCAATTTAACAGCTGACAGTTGCCTTTTGTTAAGTTTGCTTTGAAATTTCATTATGAATCGACTTACATCAGAGCAACGCGTGCAGTTTTTCCTTATTGGCACAGAATTACGCGTGACACATTTAGCATCATCGTTTTGATTCCTTTTCAACCCAGAATCTCAATCAAGAAATTTTACAAACTTCAGACCTCCATAACATGCGTCATAAAGCTTGACTTCTCATAAAAAAATCTATTTTAAGTTTCAGGTAAATCCAATTAGCAGTTAAAAAGTTCCACACTTATTACAATTTATATTGCGAAAGTTCCCACTGTGCAGCAGTGCTTTTACAAAATAACAATTGCATTGGATTTTTCATTCCTGATGAAGGTAATCATAGCGGATCTTTAAACATTTTTTAAAATGTCTCTGATACATAATAAAATCATAAAATTCCAACTCATACATAATTTAATTAATTTTTAAAAATTATTTTAATACCGTCATCGTATGTAGTGGCGTAAATACGGTGTATTATCATTGTTTTCCTAGACTGTATAAGTTCTTGTGTGTGATGTTATGTTGCAAGTTGATATGCATACATGCATTCATGTATTTCTTGTTGATTTTGACACCCACTACAACTGTTAAAGTTGAAGTTGCACTCACACTAATGCAAACTTTTTTTTCTCTTTAATAATTCTGCAGTGAAGTTATAAGCAAAATGCAGTTTATTAAGAATAAATTATTAACACTTGATGACGCATAAACCAGTAAACTGTAGAAAAGCAAGCAAACTCTATATAATATTTGTATGTGCAACAAGTCGTTGGTTTTCTGTTAAGCTGGCAATTGCCATTTGTTTGTTTTAAAGTTTGCAAGGGTCTCATAAATAACTTTCGTTAGTAACAAATGAACAACAAACAGTTCCATAAAACAACAAGAATAATTTTACAGTCACCACTAACTTGCTAATGCCATGTGTTATTTGTTTTTTTTTTTTAATGCCAACGTTTTTACAATAACAGTTTTTTTTTGTTTTTTTTTTTTTTTTTTTTTTTTTTTCGTTGCATCTCATATTGTTGTTACAAATTTTATTAATAATAAAAGCATTGCCGCCGTAATAAGACAATAAATGAATTAAAAGTACAAAAAGAATATGCAGAGAAAGAGAATAAAAACTTAAAACAAATTCAAAAATATTCTAACATGGATTGCTGCACGGCGTACTCAATGGCAGTTTTGTTTAAAAGAAGTAGAAGTTTTTTTTCTAAACTTTTTTAAGCTTAGAAAATGCAACAAAAATGTAAACACTAGAGCTCAGATAAAAATCACCAACATGCTTAAGAGAACATTTTTTATGTGTGTGTGTGTGTATTTGGTTTTGTTGCTTATTTTTTTTTTTTTGTGTTTAATATCTCCAGATTGTTGTTAAGCTTGGTTGTTTTTATTAAGTTTATTGTTTCCTTGTTGTTGCTTCAACCAACAAACAAACAAAAAATATTGTTTATTTTAGCACGCGCCGTTAATGCAACTAATTTGTGGGTAAAATACTTTTTTATAATATTTTTTGTACGTTTTTTTTCTAACAATTTTAATTTTACTAAAAAAAATATTGATTGGTGTTTAAACTAAATGAGTTTTTCACAAAAAAAGTCTGCCATTTTTTTTTTCCTTTTAAGAAAATTTTATCTATAACAATTTTTAGCCGAAATGAATTGAAATTTTTATTTTCAAAATATTATAAATTTTTTATCGAAATTTAAAAAAAATATTCACTTCTTGTAGAAAAGAAAACATAATACGAGTATCTTTACTTATTTAGTAACTTAGCGAAAAACAAAAGACTTAAACAGCAAGCGTGAAATATTCAATACAATATTTTTTTATTTTAAAAAATCAGCAGGAATAATCAATTCGTACTGCTTTCTGATTATATTGATGGTCAATAAGCTTCTATAGCTTTTTTGTTCATTCTGTGCAAAAAATGGAAATTGGTTATGGCAAACAACTTTATTGTAGGTTACAAGAAACAGTGGTACCATACGGTACCAGGTCGTAGCATTTCGCAGAACTGCAAATCACTTTCTTTAGAAGATTAGAACTTTCATGGAACTGCGCTCTTTTCGAAACTACAACTCTTTGAATAAGTCGCCAAAAAATAAATAAGTCGGAAAAATAAACTATAGAACCAATTTCATATAAATTAAAATCTTAAATATTTTTTTATTCAAGTCTTTGTGCAAAAAATAAAATGAAAATTATTAATAAATAAAAATTTTAGAATTTGTTTTCTCAAAAGTTTTACAATTTTATTTAAGACAATTCCAATAAACTAAAACGATTTAGAAAACTCTTGAAACAAAACTTACTAAATATTTGCTGCAATGCGTAATGAATACTTTGTATACTAAAGATAAGTTATTTTGTTGCATAGTGTAAAGTACTTAAGATTTAAAATTCAAATATCATATTGAATAATTGAAAATGTTTGACGCTAAAATATATTGTCATACATAAGCCTCCCTCCTTACACTACATACAACTTTTCTGATTGTTTTCTGATTTACGTTTTTACATTTTTATTTCTTTGTAACATTATAATTGCAGCTTGTGCCTTAAGTCTTTTGTTTAAAACAACAATTATTTGCGTAGAAAAAAGTAGAACAATTTTAAACATGTTTCTTGAAATAAAACAATACGCAAGATTATAATGCACAACAACTGCACGGGAGAAAGATACAAATTAAAACTGCACAAAACATTGGGAAAAATCTCAACTTATGTATATGAACATATGTATGTTCATATGTGTATGACATCAGCAATTCATAAGTTTTCATAAAATGCAATGATACTAAAACGTAGCAAAAGTTTAGGTTTTAAGATTTTTGCAAAATTTAATTTTAGTTTTAAAAATTTTCTTCAACAATCAAACAATGGCGTTGCTGAGAATCCGACTACTTGAATTATCTCAATATAGATTTCGATTTGATTAAAAACAATTCATTCTACAAAACTTTTATGGAAAACTTATCATCTTGTTTAATTTCAACTAAATATCCCATTAAATATTGTTTATCAAATAATAAATTTTAATTGATATTTTTACATGGAAAATCTGAATCTGATTACTTCCAAATGCTGCTGCATTATATATACATAAATCATTTATAATATTGTTTTTGTTTGTTTTTTTTTTTTTTTCAAAAATGCAATTAAAATTTGCCGTTATTTCTAGATCGCTGTTATAGCAACAACAACAACAAAAAAAGATCAAAAGCATTTACATGACCTTAACCGCTATAAGAAAAAAAAAAGAAAAAGAAAAACAAATAAACAACCATTAAAGATAAAATTTAAGAAATATGTATACTTTATTACCATAAATTATTGGTACCAAACAAGTAAATAATAATAAGCAGCTTTAATAAAATGTACTCGTAACTAAAATAGAAAAGGAACACACAACAACAAGGACAAAAGAGAAAAATCTTGTGTTTTATCACAGCAAAATTAAAAAGAACAGAAATGAAAAATAAGAAAAAAGCATTTCAGATGATTTTAAGTTACACTACAGCAAGACTACTAAATAAAATTACAAAATTAATAGGACGATTCAAACAATTTACTTGGTTATTTTGAAAACCACCAGCACTATTGTGAAAACCTTTAAAAATAATTTGATAAAAATAATCTATTTTTTTATAAAACTTGCACTTTAAAAGTACTTTTTATAAGTTGCCTTGTGAAGTGCAACTGTTTTGAAATACTTTTTATACTTTTTATAAGTATCTCAAAAAAATTATCTTATATGAAAAGTACCTTTTATAAAAATTGGATTTTTAGAAAAGTATCAACTACAGAGAGTGTATGTTTTGAATGTTCAAAGAAAGTAAATTATGGCTTCGAAGTTTTTTTTTATTTTTTAATTAGGACCAGCACTCAGGGGATGACCCCTACGTATACAGTGCATTGTGCTGGAAATCAGGGTAAGGGATAGAGTCGAGAAGATAGATGTTAAAAATTTAGAAGGCTTAACTCTTTTACAACTCTGTTTTGCGCGTTATGTTAATTATAATAGCAGTCTTGAGGCGCCTCTGATGTTTAGTAAACGCATTAATTTTGTTAAGCTGTATTAGCAGGCATTTTATTTATTATTCTACTTCGCCGATGTTTCTGCTAACCGACGAAAGAGGCCGATGTTGTGTGCAGTAGCTTGGAACAGCATCAATCGCTGTCGGAACAGTTTTTCAGTGACCAGTGCTATGCCTCCATCACTTAAATAGTCCGACAACAATTAATACAATGTCTCACTAGAGAACATTAGAGAAATTAATAATGATGATTGATTTGTTATGGCCAGGGTTTGAACCCAGGCCCCAAGTCATTGTTTGCTGAGTAGTCAACGCGCTAACCACTTCAGCCAACACCACCCTGTTCTGCACGATGAGGTATTTTAAATCTCGTTTGGAGGCGTAAATATATCTCGAAGAAACCTGGCAACGTGCTGCGACGTCTTTTTCAGCGCTTCAAATAATCTGCATAGATCGGTAAAACAACATGTCAGTAACTTTAAGTAATTTTTGTCGATCATTATTTCCTTTTGAATAAACCATTTTGCTTGTCTTAGACCTTGGAGGACTTCCCAGAGGCAATCAAATTCCATATGAGGCCATCATGTATTCTGTTCTGTGATATAAGTGCTTGATATGTCAAAGAAACGTTCCGGACCTATTAATTTACGTTGGAGCCAAGTTCCTTTAGAGATGTAAAACCGTTCATGACAACACTCGGCCTTATCTCGTAAGTAGATAAGCGATAAGGACGTAGTCATTCTGTAGCATTATTAGGAATGGCATAGACTTTTGCTTGCAAAAGTTTAAAGCATTTATCTGTGGGAATGGCCCTTTGGAAATTAGGACCGTAAATCTACGCCCCCATGTCTCCATTCGCTTACTTGAAGCCGGCGATAACCCATATCTGGTCGTCATCTTCGTGCCGTGGAGTATAGTTCAGCCAGTGGCGCTATTCAGTAATTATAACGCCAAAGTTTTTCTTCAGGTCTAATATCGTCTGTGTTTGATCACAATGCCATGTGCCCGAGCAGATTTCCAGATTACCCCTTTCAAATTATAATTCGGAAAGTAACTTTGCTGCGAAAATAAAGCTACTCGCAGTACATTAATTATATGTAATTAAATAAAATCTCTATGATTTAATATTGAAATAACTGAAAAGTCGTGAAAATATCGCAATGGCAAACCACTACTTCATGTTTTAATGATCAGGTGCCTAGAAAAGTGTTTTCTTTAAGTATCTAATGGAATGATTGTTTCAAAGATATTTAAAGTAACCCCCTTAGAAAGGTATCATTCACAAAAGACATTCAATAAAAAATAGTGTAGAAAACTTCGCTTTTCGAATGTAAAATATTTCATGAGATACTTTAAAAATTTTTAAATATTCAGCTGCAGCGTATAAAATATTTTGTGCACCAAAAAACTTTAACTTGAAAAAAAATTCAAATACTGCAAATTTGCTAAGAGGAGCTATTATTTAATTTTAAATATCCCAACTGCACAAATAAATAACGCCACTGCTACTGCTGACAAAACTGATGCTGTGATACGAGGTTACGTTAAGTACACATTTAAGCATTTAAAAACACAAATACCGCAAACAAATAAATTCCAACAATAACCTCCTGTGAAAAATTTCAGATTTTTCTTTTAGCTTTCGCTTTGGCTTCTAGTTAGCAAAGATGTGGTTTAATTGCTTAAGTTAGTCTTAAACATATTCCGTATTGTTGTGTTCGCCATATGAACTTTTAATAATTGACAAACCGTAAATCAATAAATATGTACACTCAGAAAAAAGATTGGTTGGAAATCGGTTGAGTCAATAGAACATCAGTTGCATATCGGTTACCGCTACAAATTTTCAACGGATCCAATTAATATTCAATGATTATAACAATGGTTGTAACAATTCTTAAATTGGTTGGGTCAACCGAATGCATTCTTTTGCTACTACTAATTGCCAAAATGGCGATCACAACTGAATAGTTAGGAATGTATAGTTTTGGTTGATACTCCTAAGCGATTATTCGGTTGGCATAACCAATTATAGTAAAAGAAGTACTTACTTAATATTTGTAGACTTTAAATTACTCATGTTGCTGAGTTGTCTAAGGCGATGTGTTACAAACATAAAAGTCTATTTTCAACATCAATAATAATTAAAAATATCAATTCAATTGTGTTCCAGGATAAAAATGACTGTAAATAATCCTAATTAGCTTCATATTCAAATTCAATAGAGATAACCAATTTTATCGGTTGTCGCAATAATTCAATGGTAGTTGTTGCAACCGTCACAATTCGGTTGTTTTCAACTAGCCACAACTTATCTGTTTTCCCTGTTTATGTTAAGACATGCTTTGAGAAGTTTTTAAAAATGTTTAAAGCCACGGCTTTTTAAATTGGTTTTTTTATGCAGGTTGTTATTTTATTTTAAAAGCTAAAGCCAGGCAGGATATTAACTATAATTTTTTTTCTCTCTTGCAGATTCTCAAAATTAAACATTTTTCATATCAAAGGTAAGAAATAAAATTTTATTAAAATGATTTTCTTAAATTTATTTTATTAACTATCAAATTTGTCTGCGATAATGGACATTTGTTCAAATCTATGAATCACATTGTTTTCAATGCATCCTTTCTACATATACTTTTCGAGACTTTTAAAAATGAAAGTGCAAAATATATGTACACATGTACTCGTATGTTTTATATGTAATATTTACATAACATATTATGACAATACATTAAATTATATGACATGACACCAGGTAGTAAAGAACGAAGTTCCTTATAATTTTTTTAACAAAAAAATAAAAATGTAAAATAGGAAAAAGGAAAATATATGTGAGAATATTTATAATCCAATTTTAAAATAACATGACGTGATGTGTACATCTTAGGTGCTACTATTTCACCTCCTCTCTAAGTTAGTACAGAAAATTGGGTAACTGGAGAGTTCACCACCACCTTAGCAGGAGTTTGCATAATACTCCTTAATCAATTTTGTTCTGAGCCTTAAGTTTCATAAAAAAAAACTCATAAGGAAATAGCAGCTTCCTCACGAAGCAACACTTCATTTAATACATCAGATATCTAATGAATATTCCCAACTTTGTTGCGGCATTACCACCATAAATTATTCCAGAGGTCACGGCACTGTACCACAGTATGCTTGGATACCTCCACTTAATTAACGAAAAAATAAGCTGCACAGACACTCGCCGAGATACCAGCAGCACTTAACGCTTTACCAGTCGGAGAAAGATCAGCAATAGTGAAAATGCCAGTGGAAATAACTACAGAAGAACCAAAACCAATAACAAAACCTTTAGCCAGACTTACGTAACGATCACTTAGAACGTGTTCTTCTTAAACTCTTATCCATAAAGGCCGGTGATATGCAAACCACCATTCGAAGCTCGTAGTATCATCGGCCTTTTAAGTCATCTGGCTGCAGCCATAGTCAATAATCTGAAATTTCTGCAGGAAAGGTGATTTTGTAAAACTTTTTTAAGCTGTTTGGTAAATTTCTGAAGTCTTAATTTTAGCTGAGACGATCTGTAACGTTACCATTTTTATTGAGCTCTCCGATTTTCACACACCAGCTTTTCTATATATAACGAACAAGTATTGTTGAATCTCATTGTGGATTTGTTTGATTTGAAGTAGCATTAAGGCTCAAATTTACAATCTTTATTTAGTACTTTCGCTATTGTAGCAGGCTATTCTCCTTAATGGTTATGTACCGGTTCTCCTTTCTAATCATTATAACCTTTAGCGTGAGTCTTTTCTATTCAGTATGGCTCGTAAGGATCCAACACCTTCAATCAACGTAAACGTTTTAAAATGTTATGCTCAGCAAATTTATTAAAGTGAATTTTGAATAATGGCGCCTTGCAATTACTCTCAGTTGTTTTAATATGTTATTTAACAAATGTACTTTAGTATCTGTTGGTAAAAGTTCGTTTAACGTTTAGCGAATTTTCATTTAAAAATGGAAAATTATTAACCATTAAGTCTTGACAAAAAACTGATAGCATTTTAGATCACAAGAAACATATATTTTGCATTAAATGCAATTCCATCATTCCTATGCAACATTAATAGGCATAGAATAGGAAAGCCATCAATTAAATATAAAATTTAAAAAAGAAATCTTAAAATCATTTAACGAGCATTTAAATCTGAAATGACATGACATTAAACATGTGTGTATGAATGTGGATGCACATACATACTTATGTATACATAATGAATGAGAAAACAAAATAAACAAACCTATAATAAAAACAAAAGACTTAAGTAACAAACTTAGTTTATGGAACAATCGCTGCAATATTCACTGTAATAACTGTTGCACAACCTCCGTTTATTTTATTAATTCGCAATTATGTATTAAAATTCTTGATATTTCATTAGAAATATATGTACACGAAAAACATCTAAATAGTTATTATGCTTAAAAGCAAACCACAATGACTTTCCGCTATGGAACTGACTCGAAATTAGATAAAAATAGTTTTAGAGGAAAAGACGTACAAAAAAATACAACCGGGCTTGACAGACGAAACTTAAATTTAAATAAAATTTAATAGACTTTATTTACGTACGCACACATGTACTCACATACATATTCAAATTAAGAACTATAATTTTAATAATCATCAATCACTGTACATTGTGGCATACCTGCAATCAAACCGAAAAGAAATAAAAAATAAATTCAGTAAATTGTCGCAATTTTTGTTAAGTTCTTTAATCACATTCTTGTTTTTTATTTATGGCGATATTCGGATACAAAAAAAAAAAATCATGGTCTTTACCCACATACAGATCATGGCAAAAAAAAACGGGCGCAACAAAACAGGGAATAAATCAAATACATACACACGCACACACATATTTATAACAGGTTTTCCAATAAGAGTGATATGATTTCTTTAAAAAAAAACACACTTATTGTTAAGCAAATTCAAAAGTTTTTTATTTAATGTGAAGTACAATCGAAACAACTAAGTTCTAAATAAAACGTCATTCAAATGGCCTCCACGACTTCTTCTGCAGGAACGAATTCGAAAAACCCAATTTTCGAGCACTTTTTCCACTAAATCAAGTGTTACCAGCTTCATTTCGAAAGAAGTACGGACCGATGATCCCACCAGACCAAAAACCACACCAAACTGTCAATTTAGGTGAATGTAATGGTTTTTCATGAATAATTTGTGGATTTTCTTCGCACAAGTTTTGTTTATTTATCGCACCACTCATGAAAGTGAGCGTCATCGGAGAAGATGATTTTCTTGAAAAAAAATCATTATCGTTTTCAAGTTGTTCCAAGGCAAAATCAGCAACGTTGTTCTTGCGTATGTCTCTCCATGATGAAATTGTAAACACTACTGAATACAATGAAAATCAAATGACAGATCATGACTTATTACAAATGGTCGAAACGTCACTTCAAAATCATATCATCACTATTGGAAAACCTTTTATACACAAACATGCCAAGAACTAATGATGTAATAATGCGGCATGTAGATACTTTATATTAAACATTTGCGAAAATATATTGTAATTTTTTTTTGTTGTTGTTATATTCTTAACGTTCTGTCTGATGAATATTTAAGACTAAAAAATATATAAAAACTTTAGCCAATTTCGTTAGGTAGCTTTTTCTTTCTTCTGTTTATTTTTTTTATGATTTTGTAAGTTGAATGTTGCATAAATAAATAACGGTAGATTTATGGTATAAGTGCCATAAAAGAAACTTTAAACTTGGTGATGGTGGCGGTGGTGGTGGAGTTTATAAATATGTGGCCATAGTTGTGGCAGTGAAGATGGCATTAGTGTTATTCTGCTTGCAACAATTGGAAAATTGAAAATTACTACATTTTCTAATTCAAAGTCTGCTTAGAGAAGACAGCGGTAGAGAACTTAGGAAAATCTTAGAAAAGAAAGATGCAATAAAAGGCGGAAGCTAACTACGTTTAACATATATGCCACAGAAAATCACACACAAATAGACTCACTTACACACTCACACACACACACACACACACACGTTTTTATTAAAAGAACCTTTAGCTAAAAAAATATTTACCTTGCCGCTTGTATACTTTTTTCTGTATTCTATAATTTTTGTCAGAATTACTGTTCCTACTGCGCCATCACTGTATTTGAAGCTGTTTACTTTAATGATAATGATGACTTTTTGTTGCTTTTTGTTTTTGTACTGTTCTTTATCACCACATCGTCTTCGTCATGGCTGCACTACTCGTAGCTAAAGTCATAGTACCAGTCTGTCATGGTTTTAGCAACACACACACACACATACATACATATTATGCACACTTTGCATAATAAACGTTTCAATTTCAATCAAATTAAGATTTCGTACAAGTTGTAATCAAAATCTATTTAATCGCAGAACAACAAAAATCAACGTAAAAGAAAATGATGCGTAATTATTTTACTGCATTTTTTTATACTGCAAATCGGTTTTATGCAAATTTTCTTGTAACATGAATACAATTAGTACTTTTACAGGAATACTTTTTAATCTTAAATGTTTTAGTTGGAATCTGTTGAAAAAGTTTTCCATTATTTTCTATAAGAAGTGATCTTTTTGTCTTGGAGGAAATTAGGAAATTGTTAATATATATCTCTCTCTCTCTCTGTGTTTGATCTCATGTTACCTAAACTGGTAATAAATATATTCTAACAGCCTGTTTCACACTGTCGACAAGTCGATGTCGTTCTCTTATTTATATTAAAAACAAAAACAAATTTAAATAGTTTGTTTTTAATATAAATAAGAGAACGACATCGACTTGTCGACAGTGTGAAACAGGCCGTAAGGATCATTCTATTGTTAAGATAAGAATATACTCTTGAAGGTATGCCAATACTTTGCTACTGTTTATACGAAATCGTTAGACTTTCAACTAATCATTATGTGCGACACGAATTTATATAATTTCCTTCGATGTATCTACTTTTTATGAAAGCTGTCATGTTTGTTTCATATAAATTATGTAACAGATTGTTGAATTTTATTTATGTATTAAGGAAAAGGATCTAAACTACCAATTACGAATTACAGCTCGTAATTGTTTCTAATGAATCACAATTTCTATGTTACATAAAAATATGTTATTTAATTTAAATTTATCATGGTTAATAATTTTTATTTAATTTTCTTTAGATATTTAAACTTATTTATTTTTACTGTGTCAACACAGAAAGAAGGCTTAAAAGAGATATAAAGTTTTGGTACTTTTAAACTAAATTGCGTTTCCTTAATAACTTATTATTTGATAAGTGACACAAAAGCTAAACTAATAAATAATATGGATGATTACAAGGTCGTTGTTCAGTAGCTTTTCATTTAAATTTTCAGCACTATCGATCGGTCGACAACGAGTGGCGAGCCGTTAATTTTTGAATATATTTTTTTTTGTTTACTATACATGCCAGCATTTTGGCTCTTCTACTATAATATCTGGAAAAGTAAACCTTTCAAACAGGAAATGAAGATTTTTTTATTAAGATCTGCTCATGAGTCAATGCGAGCGATATGCAAATTATATTTTAAAGCTTTCCTTCTGCTTAAATTTAAACTTTTTCTTGCCAAATATCAGCTACTTTTCAACTAGTTTACATATTAGTTCTGCGATAAGCTTCTTTTAATGAATTGTCCCAACTCTTGTCGGGACACCTACGTCACGAAGACAACTATCAGGTTTTTTGAAATCTAATATGTGTTCGTTATTTTTCACGACAGCATTGTTAGTTGTAAATGCAGTTTAAAATTTAATTTATTCACAATTTCAAATTTCATATTTATTTTCTTAAATATTATTTGGACTATCTTCGATTCAGATGATGGCATCACTGATGGGACAAATAGAAGGATCAACATCGTTACTCCAGCCGATGGAATAATAATAATTTCTTAATGTTGTTTGCTCAGAAAATTGCAATTAAACCCAGTAGGAAATAGATGCATGAAATAATTGAACAAGTATTTAGGATTGGTATGGACACAAGTATTTATTTTAGGAAAAACAGATTTTGTATTTATATTTGATTGACGCACGGGATAAAAATGTTTGTTGAGGCAAATTGGCCTTAACATTGCGGCTGCCTTGTAGGATACATGCAATATCAAGCATTATATTAAGTCGTATTAGCCATATCAAAACAACACTTCAGCTAACCTATTAGTAATACAGTTAAGAAATTACAGTAATTTTGATTTTTTTTTTTTTGTACTTCGTTTATAAAATATTTTATAGCGTAACATGGATTTGGACTTTGGTTAAATTTACTAAACTTAAATCATATAAATTAGTTAAAAATTAAGAAAAAGGAAAATTGAATAATGCGATATGCTTAGCAATAAGTGTGTTTTTTTTTTAAAGAAATCATATTACTCTTATTGGAAAACCTTTTACATACATGCAGGGAATTCATATGTGTATAAATTTAACAAAATATTTTTTCAAATATGTATGTATGTATCTGTATTAGTGTTCTCTATGCTTTTTTGTGAATTAAATAAAATAAAATTTTTAAACATTTTTTAATTCACAATATATGTATTTATTTTCATCACTGAGGCATTCTGTTTTATTAAGTTCTTACCACGGAATTTTTTTTTTTAAATTGTAACTGAATCTTTGCAATCCATCAGAGAGCAGGTCAGCATACCGCATTAAAGATGATTAGAATTTAACCACTTGAGCTATTTTCCTATAATTTTATCACAAATTATTGAAGCTGAGTGTAACGCCCGCCTTATTTGCCTCAGATTCATAATGAAATCCTTATCGTGAGGTTCTTCGTATTTATTTTATATTTATTGTATTTTAGCTAAAAGAGATGTTTTCCAAACTTTTTTTTCATATTTAAAGGTTAAACTTGCGCTTCTTACACAAAAGTAGATGGGTTTGTTTAATATCATTTTCACATTTATTTTAAAAACTGTGAATATTTTATGAAATATTCGATCATAAAGATGACTAATATTTTAATTATTTGGTTTAGTATGTAACAAAATTTTAATAATATCTTTCATGCAACTTTTCATTTATTCAAAGTTTCTTAAAAATTCTAAATTTTAAATAGTAAATAAATCTTTTTATTTACACGAACGGCTCAAAACAGTAAGGGTAATCACGATGGGTAGTGCAAAGTGTGCAAACGATGCAAATGAGTGCAAATATGCACACATTTGCACAACACGACAACCAAATGTATGTATTTGCAATTTGCTTCATTTTGCTTCGTTTGCACTAAAAAAAACCATGAGCATGAGCACAGAGAGTAGAACATGATGAACATATTGTGAGATACAGACTGTCATATTTTTATTTGTAGAAAAAGAAAATTTAATTTCGTAACTAATTTTAATTAAATTTATTTGATTTACACAGTTTTAGTCATCTTTTTTTAATTTATTAGTAAATATTAATTTTATGCATTTCTAACTTGACATCTGATGTCAGTGCTGCCAGAATTTTTGATGAGCTGCCACATTTTTGTAAAGAAAATGATTCTTTACAAAAATGCAATAAATTCAAAAGTACGCTCACCTAGTACACTACTAATATGAACATGAAATTTGCAAAATGCAAATTTGCACAATCACCATCGTGATTACCCTTAGTAAAATTTAGTAACATTCGTACAAATTATTACCATTTTTCAATTAAACAAATTCATTTAATAATAAAAGAATATTACGATAAGATTTGCAAAGCTGAAATTAAATAAAAATTAAGTTTCCAGATAAAATCATAGTATTAGTTTTAGGTGCGGTTTATACAAGCCGAACGAGTGAATTGAGTGTAAATTTTGTAGGAAAAGCACTCAGTTTTTTGAGTAGTTTCCATACAAAATTTTCACTCAAATCTTCCGCCGTCTTGTATAAACCGCATCTTAGCTTACATGTGCCGTTTATTTTGAAAGTGGCATAAGTCACTTTTTTAAAAAAATTAAGTTAATGGCAACACTAAATAAAATTGAACGGTATCTTTTCATTCGTAAAAAATTTGCAATCAACAAAAAATTGACTTATGCCACTTTCAAAATAAACGGCTCATATGCATAGATACATTCATAGAAATACATACTAATGAATATAATTCCAAAGAACACAATTATTAAATAACTTTAGCTATTTTAATTACACATGCTTGAGTTAACATTTTGAATTTACATGAGAAACCAAAGAGAATATTTCTGAGTTAAAAGAAAAAAAAAAAAAACTAATCTTGGAGTCAAGGACTCTGTCAAGCTTTGTAAAATGTATTATTATTATTGTTCAAATTAACTTGGTCGCCATATCGAATTCACATCGGTATCAATTACATGACCGCCAACATGTAAACTGTAATTACAAAGAAATAGTTTTTTTTATGCGATCATGTAAATTTATATTTTCTATGTAACGCCCCACCTTTTAAAAATAAGA
Source organism: Lypha dubia (assembly GCA_947311025.1). Classification (NCBI taxonomy): domain Eukaryota; kingdom Metazoa; phylum Arthropoda; class Insecta; order Diptera; family Tachinidae; genus Lypha; species Lypha dubia. The sequence continues at coordinate 59,442,688 of OX371264.1, forward strand.
AGGAGGCTCGTTTTATATTCTTAGTTTGTATATAATTACATATACATACATATATACATATATGTACTCGTATGTTCTGTAACAATATTTCGAAGCCAGGCCCAGCTTGTGGCATTATTCATATGTGTTTCCTTCATTTTTTTCTTGTTTTTTTCTTTTTTTCTTTTGTAAAATTATCATTATAATGCCGTTACTAATGTCAAAGTCATTGTTAGTGGCATGGCATAACTACAAAATAAAATCTTGTTTTATTTAATGTAAAACGAGTACATAACAATTTTATTATTACTTACGCATATAAGATCATAAAAGGAAGCAGCAGAAATAATGCGGGACTTGAATCATGTACCAAAACAGAGGGAGACGTGAAAATACCGCAAAAAAACAGAAAAATTCAAATAAAAAATTATCGAATGTTAAAGACACTTAAACACCAAATTGGGAATTAAACTAAAACAAAAAAAACGAAAAAAAAAAAAAAAAGGAAACGATAACCAACAGTGCGTTTATAGTAATGACAGCAATGCGATTAGCGACCATATTTGTGTCTAAAATACATGGTTAGATATCAAAGATAGATTGCAAATACATACATACATACATAGTTACTAAAGCAACAAGCAATACACAAGAATATTATTGCATTTTATTACAGAGGCCACTATTATTATGTATTCTAAGCGTCTATCCGACTATCCGACTGTCTGTCTATGTACTGCAAACATGAAAATTTGCTTGTTTGCTTGTTTGTGTAGCAGCGGATAACTTTAATAGTAAATCAAATAAAAATATATTTATGGTTTACAAAAAACAAAATCGTCGTATCGTAAAATTAAAAAAAATAGTAAATAAATTTATAAAAAAAAGGAAACCTAGACTCTTGATTTGAATTAATACCAGGCTATAAAACATGAGGAGCCGTTTACTCTTCCTGTTCATCGTTAGAACTTCGGCAATAGTTTTAACTTGGAACTACCCTTCCGGCATGGTTTCCAATATCTCATTGGTCTATGAGCACTGTTTGTCAATACTATCATAGATATATTTTACTCCTTGTATATAAATATCATGAGCAATTTTGTAACCAGGGCAATGTGAGTAATCTGAAACCAAAATCTAGGCGCACGGTAGTGCGCCAGGCCATGTTCGGCCACACAGTGTGTTTATTTACACGAAACCATTCGAGCTGTTTTTACGCCACCGCCCCCCCCCCCCCCCCCCCTTTGCTTGACTTGATCATAATAGAATGAAACTTGTAACATAAGGTCTCCCCACAAAGGTGACCTCACAGGTTACATTTGAAAGTTCTACCGTAAAAGCTTCCCGAGATATTAAGGTGTGAAAAGTCCATATATTAGTACATATTCACTGGCTCACTGACTCATCAATATTATTGGGCACTTCCAGTAAAGCTAGAAAGCTGAAATTTGGTACACAGGTAGGTCCTGACGAGAAATTAAATATTTTTAAACGGGCTTTTTCCACCTGTGGGGGACTAGGGAGCCCCTTGTTTGTATAAGGCACTTCCAGTATAGCTAGAGAGCTGAAATTTCGTACACAGGTAGGCCCTGATAAGTAATACACATAAATATTTATACGAAAACAACTTAGGAAAAAGAAGTGAGATCCGCACAAAACACAAATGTGAAAATAAGGCAAAGTTCCTATCCAAAAAATTGCGGCCCTAAAAAGTACTGAGATCAAAATAAGGACCAAGTTCTTGATATGTACAATTCCATCTCATTTCTAGGCAACCTGTAAGCTTGGCAAAATTTTTTTGCCTTTCTAATATGGGAAAGAATTCTTGGAAAAATATTGCCAAGCTAATAGGTTTCTTAGAAATACAGGCTATGTATAAATATTAAATATTTCCTTTGTTGCTCGAAATATGTTAACAATGTCTACCTACTCTGATTATAAACATTTACGAAATTTAGCTTGTACAAAATTAGCAAATGTCGTTTTGTTTTTTCGAAAGCTTAAGCATAATATTATAATCAGTCAAAGTTTATTGTCAAAGTGTTGCATCTTTCTAAATTAAATATAGTTTTTTTATATTTTATCAGAAACTTCAGCTTTTCTAAGTAATTATGGGATATAAAACAGAAGAAACACTCTAAACAAAAATCGTTTAGTTTCCATAATTATTAATTTTCATAGTAAAAGGAATACGTGTGAAAAATATAAATTAAAATCTTTATTAGTAAATTTATTAATTTATGGTTAAATGTTTTACAGATTTAGAAATAAACAACAATCTGTTTCCCATTAATTTTTTAAATTAATGGTCAAGTCAATGGACTTCTATGTGAAGAAATCTAATGTAAGCAGTAAGCGATGATGAGAGTTTATATTGATTTTTTTTCTCCTTTTTTTGTATTTAATTTAAACAAAAGTATACGACATCACTTTGGTATGGCTTACGGCTATAACTTTGGCTTTGACAATGCAGTTAGCAAAAACTAAACTTGGTTATTTAGTTGTATGGTCGGTTAGTTGTCTTCTTGCTGTTTATTTTGCTGTTCTTTTTGTTGTTGTAAATGTTATGAGTGTTTGCATCTAGTTTGGCTAGTTTTGTAACAGAGCACTTGGTAGATTTCCTGTTCTTTTTTTTCTGTTTTTTGTTGTCGTTTTTGGTAATAAGAATCTTGTTGTTGTCACCGTTGTAATGATATATATTTTTCTTTTTTTACAAGAATATTTTTGTTAATTTTCATAAAGTCAACATCATGTTGCTTTAGAAGCAAAATAAAATAAATATATGAAATAATTTCTTTTGGCAAACATTAAATACCAATCTTTGGATATTTGTATGCCGTTGTTGGGCATAGTTTTACATGACTTTTATTTGCTCAATATGATCATGATGATTATAGCAGCATTTTCACTGAGTCTTGTACTCTTTTCGTGAAATTGCTATGCACTCAACATGCGTGTTGCAGAAAAGTTTCATAAAAATGTTGGCTTGTTTTTTTTTTTTTTTTTTTCTCTTTGGATTGCTTAGATTAGTGTTTGCTTTTAGTATTTGCAAGTATTTTGGCTACTGCAGTTTTAAAAAAACCATGCTGAAGTGTAATTAAATTCACAAATACGCCATAACTTTTGGCTTGAACTTAAAGTCTTTGAATTTGGAAATAACCTGTTATAATTTTTTTTCTTTTTATTTCTTTTTCAACTGCAGCAAAAACAAATTTTTATTGCCGCAAACTGCACAAACAAACAAGTTCTAGACTGGCTTGATTATTTTTACACTTTTTTTTTATAAATATTTTTGAGGTTTTTGGTACGTGCTGTTTGAAAATAAAACCAAATACTTTTAATAAGAACGTAACGAGTTTACACCATCATGCTAATAAATAGACAGAATGACAAATATACATACAAATATAAAGATCAATGACGTGCCATAAAATAAATATTGTCTTATATTTTAATAACTTGTTTTAGTTTTCCACAAATTTTGTCTTGTAGTTTTGATTGTATCAAATCAATTAAAAACGAAATTGCACAAGAAACCGTAATGTTGCAATAAAATTAAGATTCAACACATTATTGGTAAAATATTTTTGCACAATAAACATAATAAGTTTTTTTGGCTTTTTAATTAATAATCAATTTTAAAATAATAATCTTTAGTACCAGCAAACAAAAGACTTAAGCAACAAACATTAACGAGTATGCTGATACGTGTCTGAGTGTGTGTGTTTCTGAGTGTACATTTTTTTTTTTGCATAAAACATGGAACAAATGTATTTTAAATACCACATCCAAATAATAACAAATGAATATTTGAGATGAAAAAAGTTAAAATTTAACAGAAATTCCTATAAATTATTAGAACGTCAAATCAGTAATTTGGCAGGGATTGAAATATTTATTAAAAGGCTTTTAAATATGTGATTGCATTCATTTATTCAGATTTCAATCCAATGTGTTTTCAACCGCTGAAATTCTAAATAACTGGTTTTAATAAGAATTAAATGACTGCATGTTTTTATCTCAGCGTTAACAAATTAAATATTTGTTTTGTTTTTTATGCCATTTTCTATACTGTAATCTATCAAAATGAGCCCCCAATTAGCAACATGCATGCTTTTGTATCTCAATCACAGCTTTCCAATCCTTTGGCAATATCTCTGTATTGACAAATCTAGATACGAATATATTTCAAATAATATTTATGTTAGAGAATTAACGACACAGTGGAAAAAACACAACCTTCGATTCGAGTCTTAATTCTTTATTACCACTAACTAATTAAAAATTTGCATTATTAATGAGAACTTAATGAAAAAGTTGAAAATAAAATTAACTGTACTAAATATGGCATGATCAATAAGTATAGTAATACATATGTACATACATAAATAACAATAGCAGAAATGAAACAAGTTTTTTGCATAACAACAAATATTTATTATGTATAAATTTGTGTTGCTTTTATATAAAGATTATGTACATAGAAATTCCGCACAAAACACAAATGTAAAAAAAAGGCCGAGTTCCTATCCAAAATATTTCGGCCGTAAAAAGTACTAAGATCAAAATAAGGACCAAGTTCTTGATAGGTACAATTCCATCTCATTTCTAGGCAACCTGTAAGCTTGGCAATATTTTTTCAAGAATTCTTTCTCATATTTCACCACCAGGTGAAAAGTGCCCGTTAAAAAATCAAATTCTGTAATTTCTCATCACTACCTACCTGTGTACCAAATTTCAGCTTTCTAGCTCTACTGTAAGTGCCCCATACAAAGAAGGGGCACCCTGGTCCCCCGGGTGGAAAGTGCCCGTTTAAAAATAATTTTTGTTAATTGCTCGTCAGGACCTACCTGTGTACCAAATTTAGGCATTCTTGCTCTACTGGAAGTGCATCATACAAAGAAGGGGCACTCTGGTCCCCCGGGTTAAAAAGTGCCCGATTTCAGATTTTTCTGGTTATGTTCTCACCAAGACCTACCCGTGTACCTAGTTCTCTAGCTATACTGGAAGTGCCCAGTAATATTGATGAGTGAGTCAGTGAGTGAATATGTACTAAAATATGGACTTTTCACACCTTGATATCTCGGGAAGCTTTTACGGTAGAACTTTCGCACTTCTCCCTTTCCTTGTTTTAAAACTCTTATACATAAAAATCTCGTGACACGATGTTTGTTATCGAACTCCTTCGCAGGGTTCCCAGATTTCTTTCGAGTCGCATCCCCAAATAAATCACTCCACGTTATAAATGGCATTTTTTCCCACTCTGACTCATATACATCTCTTGGAACATTTTCATTTGCCGCAGCTTGTAGTATATATTATCCTCAATGAATACCCCAATCCCCAAACCAAATTTTTCATCCCCATTTAAAAAAAAAATCCCCGATTTGGGGATAAATCCCCTGATCTGACAATACTGCTTCTTCGAAACGGCTCGATCAATTTTAATAAAATTTTTAATTTTTTTAAGGAGGTGAGGGAGGGTGCAATTACTGTATTTACTAAACTATTAACCCAACAGATGGCGCTATGTCCGCCTCATAATTATTTTTGTTGTTGAATGACAGATGGCGCTTGTCCGCCTATCAAAATTGGAAAAATGGGTTGATGAGTTAGGAGAATTGTTCTTCCATATAAGAAAATAGCTTCCGCGCGAAGCCAAACAATCATCTAGTAACTTTATAAATTCTTTATATCTTGAGTTAAATTATTATGGAATTTAAGGAGGCATTTAGTCATATAAACTGGAATTAATGAGACATTATGTTATTACAATTAAAAAAACCAAAAAAATATTTGAAAAAGTTACCATAGATATGTAAAAAATTAACCAAATATAACATGGGATTAACGTTTGTTTTTATTTATTTTTATAAAATCAGCACCCCGAGTGTGACCACTACTTATGCATTGAATTGTGTCAGAATTAAGGGAAAGGGGTAAGGTAGAAAAGATGCATGTTTAAAATGTAGAAGGCTTAACTCTTTTACAACACTGATATTGCACGTTTTGTTAATTTCGAGAGCAGTGTTGTAGCGCCTCTTGTACTAAGTAGACGCAATAAATTTCTTGATTTTTTCACTTTACTGACGGTTCGACTAACCGATGAAGGAGAGCGCTTGAACAGTGCTATGCCTTCATCACTTAAACAGTCCAACAACAATTAATACAATGCCACACTAATGCACATTAGAGAAATTAAAAGGGCACATCACAAAAACCACCGTATATTGTGAAATACTAATTACAAAAAAAGAAATTTTATTAAAAAAAATTTAATTAATGCTTTGTGGAATCAAAATATTATGGAATTCTTGCTCTTTGTGTATAACAAGAAAGAAAAAAAATTCTATTGCATGTATTTTTCAACTTCACACGGATGGTAATAATAAAATAAAAGCATAAATATTGTTTTGCGTTACGAAATAGCTGGTGGTTACAGTTCTACAATATTGACCAGAACAATATTTATTTTGCTTATTTTTGCAATTATTTTAAAGGGTGTTTCTTTATAGAGTGTCACAACTTTGAGTTTAACAGCTGATAGTTGTTTTTGTTTAGTTTGCTTTGAAATTTCATTATGAATCGCGTTATACCAGAGCAACGCGTACAAATTGTTGAAATTTTTAATCAAAATAATTGTTCTATTCGTCAAACTCATCGTGCCGCGGGCGCTACAATTGATTTACTCAAATAAACTTTTAGTGAAAAAATAATTTCACGTAATGGAACAATTACTTGGCCACCAAGATCGTAGGATTTAACCCCATTAGGGTCATGTTAACTCACTTGTCTTTGTCGATAAACCACAACCAATTGAACACCTGGAAATCAACATTCGAAAAGTTATCGGCGAAATACGGTTGCAAATGCTGCAAAAAGTTGTTGAAAATTGGTGTTCCAGATTGCGGCTTCTACGCGTCAGCTGTGACGGCCACATGGCAGAAATCATATTTAAACATTAATTTCATAAAAATTTCTTTCCAATTAAGCCCGTTTCATTGATATTAAAAAAATATATTTTTCCTTGTTTTATTGTGATTTGAACTTGTGTCACTCTATAAAAAACACCCTTTATAAAAATGATGCCAATTTCAAAATATGTATACTGGTAATGCTGCCAATTTTTATTTTAAAATACAACTCTGATATAATCACTACACATAAGCAAGGCGTATTAAACCATCCAAAGCGAATTAAACCAGGTGGCAGCTGGAGAAAACAAGAACTTGTCAGCACGAGAAAAAGTAATGCCAAACAACTGGAGCTGTCAAAAATATAACCAGAAAACAGCTCTTTGACATTTTCAACTAAAAAATAAGTAGGGAAAAAATAGTCAGCTGTCGTAACGCTGCCACCTGGTTTAATTCGTCTTGAAACTTTCGACATAAATTTCTTAAATGGTTAGAAAATAAATTTCGTATCCGTATTCTCTGCTACTCATACATTTTGATTTTTTCATAATAATGTTAATAATTTTAAAATAAATTTTCCTTATTAAATTAAACTGTATTTACGCTGCGGCGGAAGTATGTGGAAAAATATTATTAAATACATAATTTAATGTTTCCTTTGGCTCATTACTTGTTTGGTTTTGTTTTTTGTTTTTTTTTCAAATAACAAAATTTATTCACACAGAGACAATTTCGGATGACACATTTTTACATTTTCTACGTAGAACAAAAGCTTCCATACTTTACGAAATACATTCATATAAAAACTTAAAAAATTTGCCAGCTCCATACTGTCTAGGAAACAAGCAGATAAATCCCTTGATACTTAATACCCACATTATGAAGTTTGCATTTATAAAACTATTTATTTAAAGGAATTTGTAAAAAAAAGTATTTCTTGTTGGCTGCAGATAAAATACTTCTTAGCATAAACTCTGGGTCACTCATGTAGTACTGCTACCAACACAGTTTCCAACAATAAAACAAAAAATAAAACAAAACAAAAATCAGATGTCATAGTAAGAATTTGTTTTAGAAAAAGCAACAAAAAATTCCTTCCACAAGTAGGTATGTTTTTAAACAATATTTCACGATTTATTTAACAGTTTGTTGAAATCCCTAAGAAAGAAAGATCACTTCCAAATTAAAAAAAAGAAGAAACCCAAATTGTGTACAAATCCTAAAAAGCTAAAACGTATTGCACTCAGGGGGAATTTCGTTTATGTTCACAAGCAGCATACACAAGAATCTCAAATTCTGTTACAAAGAGCAAAAAAAGTGGCAAAACAAAAAAATACAAAACATAAAAAATAAATCAAATACATACATTCATGTATACAAACACACATGTATATCCAGGGTACTCACCCAAATACAAGGACTTGTACAAACTGCAGATGGATTACAAAAATAAAATTCAAAGAGAGACGGTAACAAAAATAAAAAAAAAAACACTAAAGCATTTCCTTTTTGTTTTTAGCATAAAACACCGTAATGCGGTAAATACGTACATACGTACGTACCTACTTATATACATACGTACCTAAAAACCTTTTTTTTATTTCTCTTTGTTATTTTGGCATAAAGTAAAAATTCTTGTTAAGAAATCATACGAAAAAAATAGGTATGATTTTTTTAGATTTTTAACTGCATTTTTCAAATTGATGACGACGACAACAACATTCATGATGATTGTGATGGTAGTGGCGATGATGATGAACGCTGGTGTTGTTGACAGAACAAAGAAAGTATCAGCAACATGACTAAGCCATTAACAACTACTATTACATTTGGTGGTACACTGAATATAGTATAGTTGCTGGTTGAAATACAAAAAATCCTTGAGTTCTCATTGCTCGGAAAATATGCCGCTGAGAACACCTTCTGACATAGATGGTTCTCTTAGGTTGATTAAAGAACACGTTAAGCCAGCTTCTCTTAATGCTTCTTCAAATATAACAAATCAAAAAGTAAAATTCAACAATATTTTTTGTATAGATATAGAAAGGCTATTGACTGAAAAACGGAAAGCTCGACGAGAATGGCAACGTTACAGATCCCCTCAGATAAAATTAAGAATTAAGGAATCTACCAAACAGCTTAAAAAACTTTTAGAAATACAAAAAACAGCTGCACTGGAAAAATTTCTTTAAGAACGCGATAAAACACCACAAACAGATTATTCGTTGTGCCGTGCAGCCATAGAGAGGACTTAAAAAGCCGATGATATGCAAACCTCCTTTTCGAACTTCGAATAGTGGCTGGGCAAGAACTGATGCTGAAAAAGGTGCTATTTTCGTTAAACATTTAGAAAAAGTATTTACTCCAAATATTTCTGCTGTTGTTGAACTGCCACCAGTCGTCGTCTCTTTGCCAGAAATGGCGCTGAGATTTAACATTGTGGAGATTGAAAAGGCCATTACTTATCTTAACACCATAAAAGCCCCAGGTGTCGACAAAATATGCAACAAAATGCTGCTAGAATTGCCTTACACTGCAAAAAGAATAATACTATTCATTTTTAATAGTATTCTACGGCTGCAATAGTATCCGGCAGAATGGAAGGTTTCGATGATTATTATGATACCAAAGCCCGGCAAGGATCATACGAAGGTTGAATCCTAGCGGCCTATTAATTTGCCGAACATTTCAAAACTATTTGAAAAGCTGCATATGAGCAACCTGATGCCTATAGTGACTAGTAATAGATGCATTCCACATCATCAATTCGGTTTTCGCTGGCAGCATAACAATATTGAACAAACTCACAGACTTGTGACTGTTGTTAGAGACACTTTTGAAAAAAAGAAATATTGCTCTGCGCTGTTTATGATGTTTCACAAGCTTTCGATAAAGTATTCCATGAAGGTCTAGTACACAAATTAACGCAAAAGCTACCTGCAAACATCGTCCGTCAGGTTCTTTAAAAGCTATTTAAAGGAACGAAAATTTTTAGTTAGGGAAGGTAATTTTTTTAACCCTCCGCAGTCGAATGAAGTCGGACTCCCTCAAGGCAGCATCTTCGGTCCTTTACTGTATTTTATATATGCCTCCGACTTACCGTTAAGCAGTAACATTCACACGTCAATATTTGCTGATGATACAGCTTTTCCTAAGCGTTCATGAAAATCCAGTAGAAACTACCCACAACTTACAAGGGAATATATCCAATTGGAAAAATGGCTAAAAGAATGGCGTACACAAATTAATGAGCAGAAATGTGTTCATGTAACTTTTACAAATCAACATCGAGACTATACCGCAGCACACTGAAGTCAAATGTCTAGGCGTTCATTTTGATCGTCATTTAACATGTAAGTCGAACATAAACTCAAATTTGACCCAAATGAATTGATTTATAGGACGAGACTCTATACAAAGTGTAGACTGTAAACTTCTATTTTACAATGCGATCCTGAAACCAATATAGTCCTATTGAATCAAGTTATAGGGCACTGCCTCAGCATAGAATGTGGAAAAAATCAAAGGCGACAAAACAAAATTCGACCTGCAATTACAGCAGCCCCTGGTATGTAAGAAATCATCGAATACAAAAAGATCTAGATATTCCGTTGGTGAAGACAGTTTTTTCAAAACACGCCAAAAATATATTTATAAAACTTGAGTTGCAGCCAAATCCACTTGCGCGTACTAATCTAAATTAAAGAGGCCAAAACCGGCTGAGAAGGAAGGATACTCTTTCTCTCTTAGCCGTACACAAGAGATGTAAAAAAAAACAAAAAAAAACGGTGAAATTAAACATTTTGTTTAGCATTGACTAAACATATTTAACATTTTTAGATTTAAGATTTGAATAAATTATTGATGTTTCAATTTATAATTGAAGGTTAAATAAATAATAAAACTAAAAAAAAAATTAATATCATCCCTTAAACGTTTAAACGGCCGAAAAATGTTGAGAGTAGGAACTGGGCGCTATGCCCATATTTATGGTTTTGTCCGGATATATTTTTCAACAATTTGTCATGTTTTGTCATGTTGTCATGTACGATTTTGGTTTATTACATTTAATATTAATTTTCCGTGTATTTATGGATTCAATCGAAACCGCCGTCACACAAGTGAAGCGGTTTCATACAAATTGTTGCCATGTTCGTGACATACCTGGTATTTGAAATCGAATTTTACTACGCAAAACTACCCTAAACTAACTCGTCTAATCGTACATTTTGTATTTCTTAACTCTCCACGACGACCTTATTCTACGCAAATTTTGTTATAAATAATGCACAAATTAAATATGTCAGTCTAAAAAACAGAAATGTTTTTTTTTTATAAATCTTTAAACTGCTTGCCAGACTATTTGTTAAACTCAAAACTACCGCCAAAGATTACTCAACTGGACTGGGGAAACGTAAATTTTCAGTTACTTGTATAGTATATTTTATTGTTTTCTTCAGTACATTTAAAAAATATTTCCGCTATGATATATGATATTCTCAATAAAAACGGTTGCAGCACTATCAATTAATTATTTTTTTGTTTGTTACTATTGATGGAGTCTATACTGTTCTGTAATAAAGAAAACTACAGTACAAAGGACTTTTGAATTTGGCAATTGCTCTTGATCCTTAAAAATAATTGATCCGAAATTATGCATTCGAGTCTTTTTTTTTTTCTTGAATACACTTTACAACAGTTCCGGCTGTAGTATATTTCAAATCTTAAATTCATAACACTGTACCACAACCAGTACCAAAAAATAAAATTTATCGTCAAACTTGTGTGAAAAAATGCTTCAATTATTTTATTTTACAGTGAGTTTTATTTAAATCTTTTAGAAAATTATTACTTCTTTATTGGTAGTTGTGGTATTTTTGTTATTTATCAACAACATCACCGGTGTACTTCCAATATACGAGTATGTAACTACATTTTATTTTACCATCTACACATTCTTCTTAGTGCAAACGAACAAAACCAAAAATGCATTAAAATAAAAATCCCCAGGTGATGTGATGTGATGGCATTGAAGAATGGTACAGCAATGATCGTATGGGATTTTTATTTTTTATAGGCTGCACTTTTTCGCTTATTTCAATTTTAACTAATTTTATTTTCATTTCGCCAAAAAAACAATCTTTTTAAGGTATAAAAAAGAATTTCTATTATTGGCATCATCATGATCGATGACAGTATAATACCCACTGGCACACTGTTTGACTAAAACTAAATACAGTAGAACTTCCATAGTTTGAATCAGCATTATCCAGAAAAGAAACTTCAATTTAGGGAGACTTCAAGATATGGAATAAGTTTTCAAAACTTTGCACGTTTATAGAGCCGCTCTTGTCATGCCATTTGTTTCAATTTATAGAAACTTCAAGTTATAGAAGTTCAAGTTATAGAAGTTCAACTGTACGAAAAACTCCAAAATCAAACACCGAGTTGCTTGCAGTACGTTATCTTTGAAATACTCAAACAATTGTTGTATTTGTTATACGATATGATCGGAAAAAATAACTCAAAAAATAAAGTAGTATCAGTTAGTTCTTTATTATGAAGCTTGCATTTTTTTTTTTTTTTTGTTACTTTACTTTTTTGATGATGTCCACAACATTATTTATGGGTTTATGGGTAAAACAACGGTAAAAGAGTCCAACTCGCACATTCCAGTATTCACTATTGTGACCAATTAGTTGGACATGATGAATAAGTAAAAACTTTTGATACTTTATGCCTGCCACTTGCTACATGATGTTAAACCAAAAAAAAAAAAATTATACATTGAAACGAATCCATTTGGGAGATTTTATATAAAATTTTATTTATTTTTAATTTTAATCTGCACAATACGTCATTGTAACAAACAAAAGAAGAACCAAATTAGGAAGAAAATTATGACTAGAATTTGAAACATTGTTTGATATATTTGGGCTGTTCACACTGTAGTCATATCAGTCATATTGTCATAATGTCCTAATATTTAAACTAGTTTAATTTTTTTTTAATTTGTATTGCTAATTTATTTTAATTTATTACAAAAACCGGAAAAACACAAATCGATTTAAAGCGAATATTGTTTAGTTCTTTGATTTGTTTAAAAGTATTGTTATCCAGTTTTTTGTTATTTGTAAATCTAATCCTGAAGAAGCTACACAAAGGAGTAGCGAAATATCGATAAATAAATTTTTATAACGTTCTTACTTAAAAATATCATCTTTACGTACATGAAGAGAAAGCAGACGTTTTTTTAATGATTTGTATTTTTCCGTCGGTACAGAATCACTGCAAAATATGATTTTTTTTTTTTAAATGTGCGCTATTTTCATCGATATATTTTGAACCGCTTTACCGCTCAAAGATCCGATTATACATATTTGTTCGTCATCTCAATACCTTGCTTTAGGTACGACCCAATCGGACATTTCTAGCTCGAGACATAATTTGTCAAGTGAAAAAAGGTCGAAAAAATTACAATATCTCAAAAACCGTTCCATAAAAAATTTTTAACCTTGATTTTCGAATTTAGCGGAAGAAAATACATAAGGAATCTATCTCTATGTTATAATCGTAACTCCGGAACTGCGGCTTTTGTTGTAGCTTTAAAAACATATTCTAAATAAAAACTACAAAAGATAAATACACATGTACTTCATGCTTGGGTCCGTCCTATTCAGCATATTTTAATGAGTTCAATGAAATAAAATTAGTTTTAGTAGAATTCCTATTAGCATTTTAATTTATGGCCATCGAATGCAAAAATAAAAACAACTTATAACAACTTATGAAAATAAAAATAAATAAAAATCTACATAAACGTGTCATCTTTACAAAACGTCATTTAAACAAAAGTATCTCAAACCTTCTGCTAAGTGAACTGAGTGCAGAGATTATTTGGCAGATATTAAATGGATTTTCTTTTATGATTTCTATGTCAAGTTCTTTCTTGGCAATTGGCATTAAAAATATTCTTTTGTATTAAAGATTAAAAAAAGGCAAATGAGAATCTTCATTTCAAAGTGCTACCGAGAGATGTCTTGGGGACAATAAAATGAAAAATAATCAACAAAATGATTGTTTTTTTTTTCTTATTTTGTGATTTAAAAAAAAAAAAAAAAAAGAAAAACTGTGGCTGTATGTGTTGCGAAGAGGATAAATTCATCAACTAATAACGTAATGCAATCTGATTTGTGCATGTATGTACGTGTGTACGTGCAGTAGTATAAACCTTGACTTGGTTGGTTCATTGATTTTGGCACTCCTTGAGCATAATGGAACCAACCACAAAAGTATTAACAATATGAAGGAAACAAATCGATTTCGATTCTTATCATAATAAACTCAAGCTGTTAAGTCGGGTTGGTTGGTTGGTTAGTTCGTATCTTGTCATTCTTTTCAGTTTTATGCAAAACACTTTAGTTAAATACGATTCGTTCAAACAAGTTTTGTATTATTCATACTCTTCATTGCTTATGGTTTCAAAAGTTTTCTGTTTGACTGTGCATTTTTATTTCTGCCTTGCACTCGTTCATATTTAAGAGCAAATCTATTAAATTAACAGCTTTAGCATAAGTACATATTTTCATTGTGTCTGTTTTTATGTATGAAATACAAAAAGCTTTTTTCGTATACATATGAAGTGTTTTGTTGTTGTTGCTATTTGTAGTTTAAGAAAACGTATGTATGTACTATGTACATTGTACATATGTATTTATATCCCGGTAGTAATAATTTAATAGCCTGAAACAATATTTTTTGTTTATGCATTTTACCTTTTCCGGGAATTTACTTTATCTGCTTATTTATCCAAAACTATCTGCCTGCCACTTTCTGAAAGATACAAAACTTTTTCTAGGTAGTTACGTTTTTAGACCATCACTAGAACTGTAAGGTCAAGTAATATTTTGCTGTATTATTCGTATAATTAGTAGCAAGTTGGATTTATTATTCGAAGACTTTTAGCTTCCTAGGATACAGAGTGCAGGTATGTGATGGAAATCGATCGGTTTGCAAAGTAAATCGTTTTTTCAAATTGACTTTTATGTGACAAATTTCGATCGATTTCATGTTCTAATATTGTATCGTTTCAACATATCTTTTAATGTAATTTTTAATGGCGTAAACAAATGAAAGTACATATGAGCATATGACTGCCATACATACATACATATCGATGGTCTTAAGTAGAAGAAAGGCCGTAACTTGTATTTTTTACGAAATTGTGTTTTTCAGTGAATCGAATACATTTCACTTAAATACACCTCGTAACAAAAATTTATTGCAATAGTGTTAAAAAAAAACGATTTTACAAGCAATTTTAGAATCAAAATTGTGTTGAGATCGTTACAGTTTCTATTATGTTTTTACCTTCTCCTGTAAACTTAAAATTATTCCAGTTAGGGCCTTTCTACTTGAGACCAACGATATGCATATCATATTTAAAGAAATATTTTTAATTTTGCATCAACATAAATTTTATAATTTAAATTAAAAAAATGCCTTATTGCTGCTGTTTCGCAAAAAAAAATTTAAGTAAATAATAAGGACAGTTGCGAAAAGTTGCGACGAAGATTTTTAAGACACAAATCGTATCCTTTAAGTTTGCCAGTAGAAATGTGGGTATTTACATACAGATGTATGTAAAAAGGTTTTCCAATGTTGTTCCGCAGACGAGTCTAATTATACTGGTATAACATGAGAATTTTTTGGCGAGAGTGGTGAAGAGAGCGGTTTTTCGTTGGAACAATTTTTCAACCAGCCTCATACCCGCACAAGCAGCACAAAACTAATACATACACATTTTGCAAAACAAATGAACATAAAAAACACTAAACACACACAGCAATGTGCACGTATACATTTTATGCCAGATGAATTAGTCTCGTGTGTAAAAAAAAGAACAAAAATTGTGCGGCTTAAAAATTCATCTCGTGTGCGGAACCCCAATAGGAATGATATGATTTTGAAGTGACGTTGCGGCCATTTGTAATATGTCATGATCTGTCATTTGTTTTTCATTGTATTCAGTAGTGTTTACAATTCCAAGAACAACGTTTAAAAATTATGTATTCAGTTTTATTATCAAAAAAAAATCATTATTTTTTTAAGAAAATCATCTTCTCCGATGAGGTTCACTTTCATCTGATTGGTGCTATTATCAGAAGAAATATTCGTAAAAGAGGTAAAATTTGTTTGTTTGTTTTTTTCGTTTTCGACAGTACGTTTTAACCATTGCCATAATACACGTTAGCAACATTGCGATGACAAAGTATGTACTCGATTTCGAATGGAGGGTTTTGACCCCAGCTGTATTAAAATACGAAAAATATGAAAGAAATCTATAGTTTTCAAAAAATGTTATTTATTTGTTATTGCTTAGATAATCTACATATGCTGCATTTCATTGGTTACTTGTACTCTAAATACAATTAATTTATCAAATTGTTCCACTGTAAAATTTATATGGCATAATCCAGCTGTAAGCATTCAACAATAATTTGAGATATGTACATATGTGTGTGAACGTACAGTATAATCCTGAATTTAATATTTATAACATTTTAAGCAAGATAGATCACGTACACATTATTGTACCCATTGTGTACATCTTGT
Source organism: Lypha dubia (assembly GCA_947311025.1). Taxonomy (NCBI): domain Eukaryota; kingdom Metazoa; phylum Arthropoda; class Insecta; order Diptera; family Tachinidae; genus Lypha; species Lypha dubia. Next base: position 59,459,196 of record OX371264.1, read on the forward strand.
TGCATTTCTTTTTAATTTTTTCTGTTCAAGCATTGTACGGTTGCATTGATTTATGAACACTTTCTTTGTAATGCAACTTGACACTATTATCGGATGTTTAACGACAATTTGTTTTGACAAAAAATAATAATTCCAAATTGAGGTCAGGCTAGATTGCAGAAAGTGATTTAAGCCGAATGCGAAACTAAACACAGAAAAACTTTTCTGAAGAAATCTATGAATCTTGTTGCTGGTACACAGATTGTGTTGGGGGTGGTGGTCATGAAAGTAGAAATGATAGAAAAAGTTGAATGTCACAAATTAAACATCCATCTTTAGTTTGGAAAGTTTTAATTTAATTGTAAAAGCAATTAGAGCAGAAGTTCAAAAAGATTGCGGTTGAAACACTTAACATCACATTAATGACAACGAAGAAAATATTTTAAATTAATATTGGCTAGAAACGTTAAGTGTAAGTTTTGCTTTTACATTTTTTACATTTCAATTTCAAAATGGTTTATCTATCATCGTTTCGTTGCATACTCGTATATTAATAAGTTGCTTAGTGTTTTTTTTTTGTTTGTAATTTTTTTTTCTTACGCAAATAAATGTCAACTTAAGAGCAAAAACGTGACATTTATTCGAAAGAAAAATAATATTAAATATCTCAAAAATAAAAGAAATTATGTCAATGATGATTAATATAGAGATAAAGAACCTTTAATACTGAGAAAACTACTTTGAAGCACACACACACAGAATGCCTTCGAAAGAAATTGAAAATAAAGTAAGAATGAAAAGAGTGTTCAAGCAGACAAAACACTTTTCTATTGTGTAGTTTTATTATTTATTGTATCTTCATTTATGAATTGAAACATCAATAAGTTATTCAAATCTTAAATCTAAAAATTTTAATTTGGTTAGTTATTTTTATTTTTTGTTGTTGTTTTACATCTCTCGTGTACTGCTAAGAGAGAAAGAGTATCTCTCCTCCTCAGCCGGGTCTGGCTAACCATAATTTAGAATATTGCGCCTGCAACACGGTAGACTGCATTTTCAACATTTCCTGCATCATACAGGACATGTTGAGTGCAAAAGTATTTGTTGATTGTATTAGACACTAAATTGAGGCTTCAATACGACTGAAATTAGATCCTGAATCTTCATTTGCTGATACCGTTTTTTGCGCCGTAGTCTGGTTACTTTTTAAAATATTATCGTATGAAAATTGACTATTAGGTTGTTGTTGAGCAATAGTCGTATTAGACTTCAAAACGTTTAAATATTGATTAAGGCTGGTAGAAGGTTAAGGTAACTGTGGATAGTTTAAATGTGTGTTCGGCTGAGCGGTAGTAGAATAAGTGTTTCTGTTCGACGAACTCTTAAAAAACGAAAACATTTAGCAAAGTAGTTTCCGCCGCAATTGCCACATTTTTTTTGCCTTGGGATCACCTATCAATATGTCACAATTAGCGGTACTGTGTAAGTCAGCACAGACAACGCAAACGGTAGGCAATTTGCAATAAGTTTTGGTGTATCAGTTGCATATTTCAGAATTCACTTCAAATATTCTGTGGATCCAAACAACATTCCATTAAATTGGTTGGGTCAACCGAATGTATTCTTTTGCTGCAAAGAAATGCCAAAATGGCGAGCACAATCGAATAATTAGCAATTAAAATGCTAATGTGGCTGGGTTGCATAAGGCGATGTGTTTCAAATATATGAGTTCTATGTTCAATACTAATAATGGACAAAAATAAATTTGAAATTCAAATGATTAATTAAAATAATTTAATTTACTTTAAGTATTACAATTTTTTTAGAAAACTGGAAATTTATTTGTTATCAGGTAAATATTTTTCTAGTTTTCACAAAAAATTATGGAATATGAGGGGAATTTTTACTAAATATATTAGATTTTTTAAACTCTGGTTTTTATCATATTTCTACACATAGATTTTCAGAAGATAGCAGCACGGCAAAAATAGTGTAATAATAACCAAAAGCACATACACATACATACATACATACTAACAAATGTTAGTATCTTTCGGTTCATCAGCTAGACCTTGATCAAATAACGTTTCGAATACGGAAGTCATTTGCGGTTAAATATAAAAAAGGTTGTAGTTTTGTACACAGAAACTTATTTTTTTTTTTATTATTTTGTTTACAAGTACTAAAATGTCGTCATATTTAGTTAGTAAATTAATTTTAATTATCATAGTCAGTAGGTTTTGGCAACAAATTATTACTTTTATTTAATAATATATTACAAAAGATTTCAAAGAACAACTTGATTATTGTATAAGACAGGCATTCTGTTGCCAATAATGTCTTAAAATAGTTGAAAGTGATGTCATTCAAATAATCTTTAAGTAATGAAATAAATTGTAGTCAAACAATTAACAAAGATACGAAACATTCTGCGAATAAAAATCCAAAAGGGTTGTTTTTAGGACGTGAGAATTTTCTAATTGCTACGTTCACATTTATCAAATATTTGTCGAAAAAAACGTAACTACCAGTTTTTCGTAGGGACAGTGTCATATAAATTGGTTTTTATATTGAGTAACGAGGTTCAAACAAATTCAATAATATTACAAAAAAATAGTCCGCCATATTGAATCTGCCATTTTGAATTTTCAAAATCCAATACCAGATTCGTAATCAGCGACCCCAAAAACCCTCTTATAACGTGTTTCGAGCTATAAAAGCGTTCAGGTGTTTCAAAATTAACTTGTTAACTTCAAAATCGTTTTTCTCCAAAACTCATTTTTTGCCCACAGGTCCCTTTTAACTGAAACTGACACATACATATGTATTTTAGTTAATTTAAGTAAAGTAGGTACACCCAGAATAAAGTTTGGTTGGAAATCGATTATGTCAATGTTGCAACAACAACTCTTTTTCTCTGTGTATGTGTTTTGCTTTTGGGATCAAAACGCACAATAACAACATGAGATAAATACAAAATATATACAATACAACACTTTAGGCTAAATTCGAAACCAAAATTTACATTCAAAAAGAGATTTTTCTACACACATCAAATATATGACTTATTGTTTTGAAGTGTGTGTTTCAGATGACTTTAATTATATACTTAATCTTTTGGGATTTTTGTTTCGCATGTTGGAAGAGAAAGTAATTTAAATAAAAAAAAAAATAAAAATGAAATGCTGACTTATGCTATTTTGAATTATGCTGAACCCACACATTTTGCGATAAGCTTATAAAGAAACATAAAGAATTATATGCTTTTTTTAGATTTTATCTGCGATTTTATAAAATTTGTATAAAAATAGACCTTCGATATGTTTTGCAATATTATTAAACAAATTAAGGTTTTTAAAAGCAAAGTATTTTTTATTACACTATACAACAAAATGAATTTTTATTTTAACAAACTGGATTATAACCACTGATGATGGTAAAAGTCAGTAGCGGCATTTTGATAGCTGCAACCCTGTATGAGTGGAACTCCTCGATTATTGCAACAGCTCTAAAATTTATATTGTAGACTCAGTGTGTGCAACTTGGAACAAACACGCAACTTTTTAATTTTGTTGGCAGGTTGTTTGCTCTGTCTTTTTTCTTTTTTTAACTATTTTTAATCGCTATATATCGTATGTATTGGTTGGAAATCGGTTGTGTCAATAGAATATCAGTTGCATAGACTATACATCGATTAACGCTACAAATAATCTATGGATCCAACCCACATAACCTGATAGTAACCATAATATCAAAATTGTACGCAACATGCGGTTGTGAGAATTCTTAAATTGGTTGGATCAATCGAATGCATTATTTTGCTGCTATTACATGCCAAAATGGCGAGCACAACTAAATAATTGATACTAAATTTGGTTTGGTTGATTCTCCTAACCGATTATTCGGTTGGCATAACAAATTATAGTAAAATAAGGGCTGACTTCTAAAATGTTCGTATACAAAATGTTGTATACAGTAGTGCTACTGTATTTAAATCACATACATTTGCAAAGTTCCGAAACAATGCATCAACTATAAAACCGATGCGTTGTTTGCTTTCTTACTGCGTTAAAAATACTTGGCAGCGGCGTTTTGAAATGGTATACAGTGTATAATTATTGTACTGCAGCGTTATGAAATGTGTTGCTTTTTTTTGAGGGTGGTGTTGGCTGAAGTTGTTAGCGCGTTGACTACGAAGCAAACAATGACTTGGGGAGCAAGTCCATCAACATCATTAATTTTTTTTTAAATGTACATTAGTGAGACATTGTGTTAATTCTTAACACTGGAGGAGTTTCAACACTGCCTTAAAAATTAACATACCGCGCAAAGCAGAGTTGTGAAAGAGTTAAGTCTTCTAAATTTTCAACATCTAAAAAAAAAAAAAAAAAAAAAAAACCCAAACCAATTGACTTTTTTGAAGTCAGCCAAGTACTTACTCCAATATATGTCGATTTTAAAATACTAATGTGGCTGAATTTTCTAAGGCGATGTGTTTTAAACATGTGACTTCTATGTTCTATACCAATAATGGACTTCCATTTAAGATTTCATGGCGTTTTTATCGGTTAACAACCGAAAATTCAATGTACTACACTACACGCCACAATTCGGTTGGCATCAAATTCTGTTACCACAACTAATCTGTTTTCTCTTTGTATATATCATATACAAGTATAATGTACATGTATATGTGTATTAGACAAAAATAACTTACGTCGTCTAAACTGTAAGCGGAAGCCCATTTTATTGACATCCCTTAAGCTTTTGGAGAGGAAAATTCACTCGAAAAATAAAAAAGCTTTAAACTAATAAACACTTCTATAAAATTTTTTTATAATTGGACTTTCCACCGTGCAACGTCTCAGACATGTCAGCTGTATGAGCAAATAGAAAAAAGTTGATAATACCCAAGTGCACTCACATCAAAGTAGCTGAGCGTGAATGAGATCCAAACATCCCAAACAATGCAGCTTCATTTAAAGAAGCTTTCCCCAGATGTTCCAGCCATCTCCTAACATCGAAAACGTCAACGTCAATCATATATGGGCGTTAATAAAAGTCATCTAAGAGCAAACCATGGGTTTGCTGGGGAGTTCACAAACCACATTGAAAGAAACTGCAGCACAACATAATTAAGTGGAAACATTATTTCTAGACAATACGAAATTTTTTACTAATTATTTGGAATAAACAGCAACTAGTTTTTCGTAAATATTTTATTGTTATCAAAAATTTCGCGTAACGAGAAATTTTTATTTCCTGGCATCAAGTCAATTTTTACGGCACTTGCGCCATTTATACCAATTTAATGAACATAACCTTCGTGAAAAACTGTTTTCTAGCTCATGGAAGAAATTAAATTTGATTTGTATCACATAAATAAAGTCACCATTTTTCATATATTATTATCTTTCAAAAATATTTTTTTTTTACATATTCTCCATAAATCAAGCAATCGGCATGTGCATAAAGTTAACTAAACGAATAATGTTCAATATTCCCTTTTGTAATGAATCATATCTAGTTCTAAAGACATGCTTGACTAGTGTTAATTGAATAATAAATAATTTCTTAAAACTATCTTTTATTTATTACCATCATTTTTGTCCAGAATGCAAGACATTTAAATATTCTTGCAATGGCCAAATTAATCGGAAACTTAATAAATAATGCCAACTTTAACTTCTAAATAATGTTTTAGCTTTTGTCGCCACAGCCTTTTAAAAATATCTCTATTTTACAAATCAATGTTAACATCCTTTAGGCAATTGTTGACATTAACCTAACATGAGTCAAAATTTATAAGATTTGTGTTGTGGAAATATGTTCTTTCTTATTAAAATATATTTATATCTATCACGCACATACGTATACATATATTTCTGTAAAGACAAAACTAAAATTATAGAGTCTATAAATGCAATTAATCTAGTTTAACTAAAGCTTAAGGCTTTAATAACAAAAATGACGGAAAGAAAAAAATAATGTTTTATAAACAAACAGCCAGACCGACCAACAGACAGACAGACAAATGCGCGAACAAATAGACAGCATTGGCAAACTAAACAAGTTGAGAGATGTGTCGTCGTCGTTGTTAAAATCACATTGCGCTAAAAATCTTTGCGAGAAAAAAATTCAGAGACCAGCAACAAAAATTTGCCAGTCAAAACGAAAGACTTAAGACACAAGCGTGTATTTAATAGTACCGGTAAAAAAATAGAAACTAAAAAAAGCACAGAATTGAAATGAAAAAAAAAATAATAAAGAAAACTTGACCGCAAGTATTTGTAAAATAAATAAAACCAAAAAAATACTGAATTAATATTTTAAATAAGAACAGATACACAAATCGAAAATAACTGCAGCGACAGAGCAGAGAACTAACCACATGGCAGAGCTGTAAAAGAATGATTATTTTCTAAATGAAACTGAGAATCATTCAAGCATTGAATTAAAATTTTTTTAATGCATTCATTGTGCCCAAAAAATGAATTGACTCAAAGTATAAAATCAGTCATCATGAAAAACAAACTTTTAATTTAATTGATTTTACAAAATAATGAATTTAGTTAAAATTTTATTGAATATTGAATCCATTAACTTCATTTTAATAAAAAAATTTAATTAACATTTGAATGCATTATCATCGATGATTTAAGGGAAAGGAATTGTAATTCATTTTTTCATTCTCTTTTGTAGGTAGGATAAAAATTTCAAAAATTATCTCTTCATCTCATACGCTGTTCTGTAATTTTTTACAATTATGGTACTAAATTGATTGATATTTTATATACGCATTTTGACAGTATTCCGCATGGAACACTGAACATAATAGTGGGTTTTAAATTAAGTTTGTTGACACATAATTTTTGATAATAGCAATTGGATTAATGCTTTTGGACAAGTTTTTAAATCGTACAACAGTTTTTGTTTTATGATGATAATCCAAATTAAAACAGTGAATCAAAAATTACTTACAATTCGATTTCCTTAAATCATCGAAAATGCATTCAAATTTTAATTCAATTCATTTTTGGTAATTAAAATTGTATGAATTTAAGACTTTTTTGGATGTTGCATTCATTCACTTGGTAATTCAAGTTTGTTTTTAAGTCATGTGAATGCATGCAAGATTCAATTCACATTTTTAACAAAATGAATTAATTAAATTTTCTATAATTTATTGTGAATTAAAAATCAGATTTGAGTCATTCGTTTACAGCTCTGCCACATAGTATCCGAAAGAGGTGAGTGGTGTAGGAATAAGCAGCCTTAAAAGAATGAATTCTAGTAGGAAATCGTGTTTAAAAATTATTCTTCAAAGGATTTGTGTCAGCCTTGGGTCCACTTTACGGCTTTTCATATAAATCGTATAATATTTCAGCGCTGCGATGCCTGCTATCATTTTCTTCGTTACAATTCAAGAGGGAATAAATAACTATTTTTTTTTTGTTTACAGCTGATTGAGTAAACACTGATCATGCTGCCTAATTATTACTAGAATTTCATATGTCGATAATTAATTCGATGCCTTCTAAGTGCTTAACTTTTATTCAGATGATATTTAACTTTTGAAATTTAAAATACCTTTAATACAATGAGAACTACATATTTATCATCGATGTCTGTTAGCATTTTTGCCTGCCTATCTATTTAGCAGTGTTCCTTTTGACAAGACATTTCCTAACATGTTCTAGCAGTTTGTCATCGGCACACTAGACAGTTCGGTTAACAACTGTTGCAGCAAATGTAGCAAACAGTACAAGCATAGCAAAGGAAAAAGATACGATAAACTTGGCTGCTGTTGCCTGTCGGCATAATTGACACAATTTGAATAAATTCAAGTATATTTTTTGTTATCTACAAGATGCAGTCTATTTCAGACATACACACATTTGTCATACTCATTCTAAGTATTTTAAAAGAATAAAATTAGGAATGCTCTAGCACTGAAATATCAGTATACTATTTATCTTAGGTGCCTGATAATACCGTGTAAATGCTTATAAATCAATATAAACATAAAGCGGGTAGTACATGCTGCAGTAGTATAACTTGCATAAACCAATTTAAAGTTTAGTTTTAGTTTATTTTTTAGATATTTTTATAATGGCTGGTGTTGATGTTGTCACAGTTCGATTTTTTCATTCCTTTAATTTTGAGTTAAATTTTAGTTGGAATTGCAGTGAGTGCAACAATATTAATATTTTGTTCGTGATAAAAATCAGCATTCACGTGTAAATCTTCTTGCCCTATTAAGGCGAAACATGTTCAGAAAGTATTGAATACGGGAATTTATTTTTAATAATTTAACTTATAACCATTGATTTTATGCTGTTACAATATTGTCAGCTAAAATCGACTAAACATTGTGAAAATATATGAACTGCGTTTAAAAATGTTTTTGAAATGTAGTCCAGACGATCCACCAGTCCGGACAATAATTGAAACTACATTTGTTGGTATAAGGAGGTTTGTACTGTACACTGTATTACACAGTTATGATTTTTTCACCATACTAAGGCAGCCTAGAGCAGGACTTAAGCTTTAGATATTAGAAAACAATTGTATTTGGATTTGCGTGAAACTCTTTTTAAGTTCGTTTTTTTTTTTTTTTTTTTTAATTAATTAGGGCCAGCACTCATGGGATGAACCCTACGTATGCAAAGCATTGAGGCGGAACTAGGAAAATAGGTTTTGGGAAGGAGGATAAAGGGAGTAGTGTTTGCGCACATTCGATTTGAACTTGTAACACACTAAAAGTGGCAAGAAAGACCTCTGCGGGGAGTTTATTCCACATACGAACAGTACGGCTAAAGTATGAATTCTCTCTGTAATGCGTAGTGCGGTTCACTGGCAAATCGACAAGTTCCCTGATTTCTTTAGAGCACATTCCGTTGTGGTAGTGATAGAACAACGATACACACCCAACATTGCGTCGATGCTCCAGTGAGTCAATAGAGTTGGCTACCCTACTGTAACCGATAAGCTTATCCGCCCTATCTTGTACGCGATCGAGTAACTTCAAAATAGATTTTGAAGCAGCGGCCCATACATGAGAGCTGTATTCCATTTTCGGTCGGATAAAGGTGGTTTAAATATTAAGGAGATCAGATGGAGAGAAGTATGTCCTACACCGTCTTAAAAAGCCGAGGCACTTGTGTGCTTCTTTTGAGACATGAAAAATGTGATCATTCCATAGAACATCACAATGAATTTTTATGCCAAGAACATCAAGAGTTTCTGATTCCTCAATATCTATACCATCCATGTTTACAGATGGAGCAGCATGTCCGGTCATACGTCTGTGCGTGATTGGGTCTTTCGTGCATTAACATTGACCCTATTAGCATGACCCCAATTGACAGGAGATCGCGATTTAGCGTATCATTCCTATTTTGCCGCATTGCCCAGATCTCCGACGGGTTTGGCCTGTTGCTGAATGAATATAAACGTTGTTAAAAAAATATTGTTTCTTTTATCAAACATAGTTTTCTTAAACCATAAACTTAGTGTCCTTGATAGTGTTAAAAAAAATATTTATCTATGAGTACTGCTACTACAATTAGTGTACCCGTATATTTACTTTATTTTAGTTATACATGATAAACCGTATATCTTTACCAAAACAGAATTATTGTTACGGTGTTGCAACAACCATTATGCTATGCTGGTGTTGGCATTAATCATCATTTTGCACTTTTTCACTTTAATGTCACTGCATTGTTGAATTGTGTTAAATTGAAAGATTTTTTTGATTTTGTATTTAATACTTTAACCAACATTGTTTCAAACACCAAAAAAAGAAATATTAAAAATTCAGTTGAAAAAAATCATAAAATATATTTCGCTGTTCGATTTATACAAGCATAGAAATGGGTGTGTCTTTGATGTTGTTTTCATCGTCCGTCTGTTTCATTTATTAAAAAAAAATAAGTTTTATTAAAATAAAATAACTAAATGAGTGTTAAAGAAAAATTAATTTTTTTATTGATGTAGTAGAATTTTTTTCATACTTCTTCTGTTTGATAAATTTAAAAACGATTATTTTGTTATTTAGTGTAATTTCCTTTTTTAAAACTTGCAATAAGGAACTATTAACATTTACACGAGAGGCACTGCAGCATTGCTTTAAAAATTAACATAACGCGCAATAGAAGAATTGTAAAAGATTTAAGCCTTCTTTTACATTTCCAACATCTATCTTCTCTATCCTATTCATTTCCACATTGCATAAGTAGGGATCATATCCTTAGTGCTGGTCCTAAAAAAACACGAGTGGTCTGTTCAATTACTACGAGCTTCTAGATTTTTCTTTGTTATAAAATAATAATTCATTTTATAAAAATTAATACTTAGACAAAACGAACTTAAGCCTGACAAATTAAAATTACTTTGATTGAAAATCATCAGTTAAACTACTAACTAAGTAGTTAGTTAGTTAGTTAAATACTAGTTAGTTAGTTAAATTAAGTTCGTTTTCTCTAATTTTTAATTTTTATAAAATGAATCATTATTTTAAAACAAAGAAAAATCTAGAAGCTCGTAATAATTGAACAGACAAAGAAAAATTACACTGCACGGAGGGTTAAACTGACATTACTGAGTTTCGCTAAACAGCCACTGCCTCCGTGGTTTTTTGTGCTCTAGTGTTGTGGAAGATTAATGAAGCTTTCGTCTGCCTTTGTGTTAAACTTCTAACCTGTTGATTTTTTTCTTACAAATGAAACTTAGACAGAAATCCCTCGAAATATACACGAACAATAATGCAAGAAGAGCCACTGAAATCGGCATTGCTTCGTTCATTCATTTAAATTGAAATTAGTTAAGTACAAAGAGAAAACAGTTTAGTTGTAGCGACCGAATTTGTTACTAAACGAATTATGGTTGTTGCTACAACTACAATTTTCTTTTAGTACCATTGAATTTTCAGTTGCGACAACTGATAAAATAGGTTAACTATATGGTATCTTAAATGAGAGCTACCCGGGATTATTTATGCTCATTTTTTATCCTGGAACACAATTGAATTGATATATTTTTTAATACTAAACAATTTTCAATTGTTTTATTTACTCTGTTGAATTTAAAATTTATTTTGTCCATTATTTGTATAGAACATGTTTGAAACACATTGCCTTAGACAACTCAGCCACATGAGTATTTTAAAATCAACAAATTTTTGCCAAATACTTATTTTAATATAATTGCTTATGCCAACCGAATAATCGGTTAGGAGTATCAAACAAACCACATTCATCACCAATTCAGTTGTGATCGCAATTTTGGCATTTAGTAGCAGCAAAAGGATGTATTCGGTTGAACCAACCAATTTAGGAATTGTCGCAACCATATGTTGGTTACAGTTATGGTAGTATGACCATGGAATGTAGGTTGTATCCATAGAATACTGGTAGCGGTATTCGATATACATAAGGTGACCATATTTTTCGACCAAAATTAAATAAAAAAGTATTGGTATTAACTTAATTACATACATATATTTTATATTCAATAAAATAAAAATATGATTCATACAATGTAATATTAGTGACTAGTGCAAGTATTGACATATTTATGTATATACTTATTTTAATGTTTCAAAGAGAAATTAAATATGCCTAGAAGTTCATACGTCGTTAAAACAACAAATTAATTAATTAATCAAAATTAACAAAGAAATCAAATTTAGCCAATAATACAAAAATAACAAAATTCAATTATAAAAATAACTAAAAACAATAGTTTAAGGATTATATATTATTGATATTTTTCTGAAGAATGTAGTTTTTATTATATCAATGTTATTTAATAAAAACAATTTAAATTCTACACAGCCCATTTGAAAATTGCACTTTGTTATCAAAAGTGATTTTAAAGTAATCACTTTTAGTTGGGACTTTTCTGATGTCCAAAAATTATTTACAATTGAAAATATTCTTTTCAGTTTTGCCAGGCAATTCCTGTCTTGGGTGGTTATAAATTTATATTGTATTGAGTTTAAAATTTCGGTATTTTGAGAAAATAAAACATTTAAATTTTGGAAACTAAAGAAGAACAATAGCCAACAAAACGCAAGGACAAAAAAGGACAATTCAATTAAAAAAGGACAATTTATTTTTTTTTTAATTTAAAAGGACGTTGTGTCAAAAAAACGAGGACTGTCCTTTTTTAAAAAAGGACGGATGGTCACCGTAGATATACATATAGTCTATGCAACTGATATTCTATGGACACAACCGATTTTCAACCAATCGTTTTTCTGGGTGCATATAAATTTAACGAACCTTGGCCTGGTATAAATTAAATTGAAAATACATATTTTGTCTTTACATATTATTTTTTTTTCAAAAACAGCATTATTTAATTAAATAACTTTATACGTAAAATGTGTTTATTACTACCATTAAAATCACACTTAACTCTTAAAAAATGTAGGTATATAAAAATAAAATTCGTAGGTATTAAATATCAATTGCTAATTTATGCTTTGGAAGACTTGGTGAACAAAGTTGTTCAAGCAAATGAATTGTACTCGTAACCCCTTCACACACATACACACATTTTTAATTTCACTCTCAATTGAAATGCAACAAAAAAAACACAGAAAAATAACGTTAAATAACTCTGACACCTTCAAACGTTAGCCACAAAATTAGCTGTGTCGGCTAAAAATAAAATAAAGTTAAAATCGTAAACATAAAAAATATGTACAGATGTATGTACTCGTATGTGTATATATAAACAGCGCCGACAACACAAATAACACAAAAATAGCCCAAAAATTAATTTTAAGATTAAATTCAAATCATTATTTGAATTCACACGAAGTTACATTTAGAAAAGAGGAGGGCAACAACAACATAGTCGATATATTTTTCGTGCCTGCAGATGTTGAAAGCAAAATTGGACACACAACATTTTATATTCAATGATAAATATGTATTTCTTTTTTTGGGATTATGCAAAAATTTAAAAACACAAGCACCACAAACTATTCTATATGTTTCCAGGCAACATTCCACCCCAAATGATCATAAAAATGTCAGATGATAATTTTTTAAAAAAGGAGAAATAAAGAAAACTACCAGCAACGAGAAAAAAAATTTTACGTACTGAAAAAATAAACAGGAAAAGTGATAAATTTGTTATTTCACTCTCAATTCAAGTGACAGAATATGCGTGTGTGTGTGTGTGTGTGTGTGTGAGTGTATGTGTGCATATTATTACTACCACACGAAAAGAACAAAAGAAACCAAAAAATCAAAGCTTTATTACTTTTACTTAAAGTTTATGCATCTGTATAATTCATGTCAAGATTGGCTGCATGAAAAGTATGTAAAATTGTAAATTTATAAGTAAAAAAAATCCAGTGTGTAGTAATCCACACACAATATTTCACAATTTGTGTATGCATTCACTTCAGACTCCTTAAAAAAAAAAAAACAAAACAAAACAAAAAACATGTGGTATAATGCCAAGAATTATGTCATGATTGACCCAATAAAATAAATACAACAATTTGAAATTGACACCCAAATGCAATCGAAATAAAAGTGAAATTAGAATTTTTTTTATTTATTTTATTTTTATGCATTTTTTAATGCCAATAAAAAAGTTTGCCTTTCAGTTTATTATATATTTTGTTGTGAAAAAGTGAAACTTTTTAATAATTGACCCAAAATAATAAGTTTGCAGATTGTCAAAACACTTTACAGTGGGGCAGATAATGTTTCTGTCGACCTAAATACTTCGGTCATGTAAAAAGTGTGAATTATTCGTTTAAGTTTTTCTTAAAAAAAAACACACTTATTGATAAGGAAATTCAAAAGTTTTTTTTATTTAATATGCAGTTCATTGATGAATAAATAAATATATTTTTAGTAAAATAAAAATTCGTCTTTTTTTTATGTTAAGCAGACCTCGTATATAATTTTTATTGGAATTGTAAAACGCAACCACTATTTTTGCTCAGGAGGGATAGTGTCATTTAACTTGGTTTTTATATCGCAAAATACAATTAATTATTCTACAAAAAAAAAGTATTTTTATACATATTTTAAAAAATGCGAATTGGAAAATTAAATGCAGTAAACATGTGTTCAAAAGTTCCTCTATTTTACTGCAAAATAATGTTTGCTAATATAATCTTTTTCCACATACCTGAAGGAATAATAAAAAAGAAAACTATAATAATAAATTAATATTTAATAAATACTCTTATTAACCTAAATTTCTTACCAAATTGATTTCTGCTTTCAAAAGGCAAGAAAATATTGTCATATAAAGGGTTTTTCAACAAGAACTTTGTTTTCTAAAACAAAATAAAACAAAAAATTTTGTTAAAGATGATTCAAATTTTTATTGTATTACAAAGAGAAAAGTTCGGTTTTTAATAACTTTAGCTTGCTCCATTGACCGTTACCGCATTTTCAGCTTCATCTTTGAAAAAACCGGTCCAATCACGCCTCCAGACCACATAGCGCACCATACAGTGACACGTTGAGCATGCAAAGGCTTCTCAATAATGTCTCAAGGATTTTCAGAAGCCCAAATTCGGCAATTTTGCTTGTTGAAAAGTGAAAATCGGCTTCGTCTGAAAAAATTATTTTTTCAGAAAAATCAGCGGGTTGTTCCTGAATGAATTAAGCGATGTAAATGATCAGTCGGCTTCACTTCCTGCACCAGTTGAACCTTGTGAGGCTTCAAAGCCAAATCCATACGCAAAATTCGCCATGTGGTTTTTTCGGATAACCCCAATTGTTGAGAACGTCGAGGAATTGAAAAATTTGAATGTGCTTCAACACTGTGGCTCACGGCTGCGATGTTTTCAGTTGAACGACCCGGTCAAACACGCGTTGGTGTTGGCACATTTTGTATCGAGCCTTTCGACTCAAATTTAACGACCAAATTTTTAATAGCGGTCTCAGATAGACGATTATGTTGTCCGAAAATATCACGAATTTTACGAAATGTAACTTTAACAGAAACACCATTTTTATATAGTGGATTTGAATTATTTTAATGCGATTACGAGCAAAATTTAATTCATTGTAACAGTTGCGAATGTCTCTACTATGAATACGTCAAAAAACTAAATGACAAAACTATCGTGTTGTTGGTGTTGCCACAATTGAAAGACAAAGTTCTTGTTGAAAAACCCGATATATGTATGTATGTATGTATGTATGTATGTATGTATGTATGTATGTATGTATGTATGTATGTATGTTAATCTGTTGAAAAGAAAAGTTAACTTTAATTTGCTGTACAAAATGACAAAATTTGCTTGTGAAATTTTTTTATGATGAATGGAGGATGAATATACAAAATTTCTGAATAAAAATTAAATTTATAATTTTCATGTTTGTATTCTGCCACAAAGATTTCTTCAATTTGTGAATTTCTATACCAGCAGATGTGAGTGTGCGTTGGTTGGTAATTTTATAATTTACAGTTTTAATGATATGAAAAGTTGAAATAAAAAATATCTCACAAATAATAATTAAAATAAACATGCAACCTGTGAATACTTATTTATTTATTCATTCTTCTTTTGGTATTTCACAACAAAGCTTTTTTTTAACTCTGTGCCTTGGAGTTCCTGTCTTTTGCTTTCTGTCCAAATAATAATAATTGTGGTCAGTTGTATTTTTCTTTTATTTCTTCTTATATTTTATGTTTTTATGGTTATACATGACATTGTTCTGTGATGAAGAACATCATCATATTCAGACATAAATAGCAGCTGTCATCACCCAACATCATCATGTTACTTCTCAAATCATGAGATGGGAGAATAATGTGCGAGTTACAAGTATGTTTCTTTGTTTTTTTTTTATTATTGCTTTGTAACACACCCCAAACAAAATATAATCAAAAAGAAAGAAGGAAAGATTGAGTAGAAAAGTATTTATTTTTTTAATCTTTAAATAAAATTTCATTTGTGTTGTCTGCGGTTTTCCTTTTTATTTTGTGTGAACAAAAATTCTACTGACCCAGAGATCTTTGACATCTTTGATCACATTTTATACGAGAATAAATGTAAGAAAAATATATTTCTACAAGTTCTGTACAACATTTTTATATACCTATTTTTTTTTTTTTTTTTTTTATTTTATATTGAAATTCAATAAATACTATTTATGTTCGTTTTGGTTGGCTGAGGATGATTTTTTTCTTACTTCTGGGAATTGGGCTTTTTCATATTATTTTTTGTTAATTTTACATGTGAAGATGTTTACGTGCTTCAGAAAAGAAGAATGTCTTAACTACGCAAAATTATTTATTTCGTATAAAACAAAAAAAAAGAAGAAATTTACAATATTAAAAGTTCAGTCATGTTAGTTATTAAATACGGGTAAACGTGGTCATACCACGTCAGTGACTTAACATTAGAAGATGAAGGATATTAAAATATTAATTTAAATTATTGTTGACTCTAGTACATATCTAGGTACATAAAGGGTGTTTTTTATAGAGTGTCACAACTTGTAGTTGGCATTTAACAGCTGATACCTAGTTGTGTTTTGTTTAGTTTGCTTTGAAATTTCATTATGAATCGAGTTACACCAGATCAATGCGTGCAAATTGTTGAAATTTTTAATCAAAATAATTGCTCTATTCATCAAACTCATCGTACAGCGGGCGCTACAATTGATTTACTCAAAGAAACTTTTGATGAAAAAATAATTTCACGTAATGGCCCAATTAATTCGCCACTAAGATCGTGGGATTTAACCCCATTTGGGGACATGTTAAGTCACTTGTCTACGTAGATAAACCACGAACAATTGAACACCTGGAAATCAACATGCGAAGAGTTGTCGGCGAAATACGGCCGCAAATGCTGTGAAAAAGTTTTGAAAATTGGTGTTCCTGATTGCGGCTTTTACGCGCCAGCCGTGGCGAACACATGGCAGAAATCATATTTAAACATTAATTTCATAAAATTTCCTTTCCAATAAAGCCCGTTTCATTGATAATAAAAATATATTTCCTTCTTTTATTATGATTTAAATTTGTGTCACTCTATAAAAAACACCCTTTACATATGGACATATGGTCATACATAATACTTAAATAGAGTTGTATGCAAAATAATTGAAAAAACACACGATCAGTAGTCCGGAATGCCTAAAAAAATTCTTTATAATAATTGATGAGTTTTGGCTAATCTGAAATGGTTGGTTTCGGCAGAAGTGGTTAGCGCAAACATGACCTGGGTTCAAACCCTGGCCAGAGCAAGCCAATCAACATCATTAAATTCTCTAAAGTGTGGCATTGTATTAATTTTTTTTGGACTATTTAAGTGATGCATAGCACTGGTAACCTAAAACTGTTCCAACAGCGATTGATGCTGTTCCAAGCTACTGAACACAACATCGGCCTCCTTCGTCGATTAGCAGAAACATGGGCGAAGTACAACAATTAATTAATAAAATGCTTGCTAATACAGTAAAATACGCATATAAGAAACTCGTTTATAAGAAAAACTCGGCTATAAGTAACACTTTTCCAGACACCATGTACATTTCCATATAACTACGTGCTAAATAATCCTTATATAAGAAACTCGCTTATAAGAAAAACTCTGCTATAAGAAACAAAGTTTTATGAAAAATTATATTCCATCCATAGAAAATTGTACGTGTATAAGAAAGTATTTTCACAATGAAATTTTTTTCAATTTGGGGAAAAATATAAATTTTTTGATTATATTTTACAATTTACATCTGTGAACACTGGTTCAAATGTCCAATGAAGTCGTTGGTTTTTATGAAATCAGCCGGCTTCGTTGTTTTTTTTTTTTTTTTTTGTACAAAATAATGTGTATTAATTTTATTTCAAATATATATCTGCATACTCCATAGGAAATTTTTTAAATTTTGTTTCTGACGCATATAAGAAAATATCTTTCTTTATGCGTGTTCTCTTTATAAGAAAGCTCGCATATAAGAAACAAAATCTGTACATTTTCAGACTTTCTTATATGCGTATTGCACTGTATTGCTTATCAAAGTTAATGGGTCTAGTTAACACCAGAGGTGCCTCAACACTGCTATAAAAAAAATATTAATATAACGCTCAAAGCAGAGTTGTAAAAGAGTTAAGCCATCTACATTTTCAACATCTATCTTCTTTACCCTGTCTTTCTCCTTGAGCTGTGGCACAATGCATTGCAGAAGTAGGGGTCATCCCCTGAGTAATAGTCCTTCAAAAAATACATGTACTTTTTATGCAGTTTGAATACACATGTACTTACATAGATATGAAAAAACAAGTAAAATAGTAGGTACATTGCGTAATACTAAACTCATGTAACAAATTTTAAATTCACTATAAATTTCCTCAATAACTTTTGTAATCAAGAATTTTTAAGTGGGTTGGAAAATTAAATTGACGTTTTAAAAACAAAAAAAATAAAAAAACCTAAAATATTTGTAAACAAAGAAAAAAATACCGAAAAATATGACTTTAATTTGCCTGCCAACGTATCGTATGAATAAAACAAAAAACCAAAAAAAAAAACTTGCAACTTGTTGTTCAAGACTGGAAGGTTCAGTATGTGTTAAGATATTTCGATAAAGAAATGAAATGAATTCAGTTGGTTGGTTACTAATGCATACATACATGGATGTGTGCTTTTTGCGAAAATATACGATTTCATTGTCTGTTAACCGCGTACATTCTTATGTGTCTTGTATCAATGGTAAATATGTTTGTTTAATGACATTTATGAAACATAAATATGACGATTTTTTTTTCTTTTTGCGATAAAAAAAAACAAGGAAGTATTTTTCGTACCTAAATTTGGCAAACAAAATATTTGAAGGCACAGAAGTTAAACTAAAATGTTTTTCCACTAAATACCCAGTGAGCAAATCTACTGTCAATTTTTGAATCATTTTCAATATGCCATTTTGAAATATTTTTTTTGAAAGATAAGCGGGCACATCCTCGAAATAAAATTAATTTATATTATTATTAGGAATAAACGTAATTATTATTATTTGAACTGTAATAATGTATAAATGAGAAATTATTTCGTACTAACCAAAATTGTTTCAATGTGTAAAAATGGAATAAAAAGCAATTATTTTGAATTATTTTGAATTCTATTTCTGTTGAAAAGTCCCAATTAGTATCATCATTTACATCAATTGTAAAAATGGACAAACGAACACTGTTGAGAAGTGTAGCGGCCTTGAAATCGGTATACTGATACGTTCTGATAAACTGATTAGGAATACTAATGTTTTTCAACATAAAAAAACTCTTAGTAATTTGAATTTTCATTAATTCAATAATAATTTTGAATTTAATTAATTCAAACAGAACTTGAGCCTGATAATATTACTTTTCATATGTACATCAATATAAGTTCGAATAATAATTACGTTTATTCGTAATAATATAAAAAAATATTTCTCATTTAAAATTAATTTATTTTCAATTTTAATAAATTTGTGAATATTCCGATAATTTTTACTGAATTAATTTTCATGCATGATTGGTTGTTTCTTGATGAAATCTTAAAAAAATAATGTTTATTCTTAAAAGAGCTAGAAATATTACATGAACCAGAAAGATGGGTACGTGCTTACTTTAACTTTTAATTACACAGGGCTACAAAATAAAATTAGAAAAACGAAGCAGCAATAAAAATGAATTTATAGTTTAACAACTTCAACACTACAAGGAAAATTAAACTTTTGGGCCAAAGGAAAATTTTTTTGCCATTGTAAAAAAAAATAATCAAACTTAAACCATGTGGTTTGACTAAAATTTCAAAGTAATGAATTGTTTTTTACATTGAACTTTTTAACAAATAAGGATTTAGTTTTGACTCTGTTGGCTGAATCAAAACAAAGCTTTTAACCTAAAATGTCAAACCAGAAAATTTAATTGATGTTTTCTGTGATAAAGCATATTTTACTCTCGTCGGGTTGCAACTTTCCCTTCTTTAAACATAAACCAGGACCGCTTTGTAAAGCTCTATTTAAAATAGGTAATGCTAGATAGCATCAACTTAGACCAGTAATGAAGCCAAATTAGCAGACTTAAATAACGGAATAGTTTTGTTTTGGGAAGAGGGTGGTGTTGTCTGAAGTGGTTAGCGCGTTGACTACTAAGTAAACAATGACTTGCGGCCTGGGTTCAAACCCTGGCCAGAGCAAGTCAATCAACATCATTAATTTCTCTAATGTACATTAGTGAGCCATTGTATTAATTGTTGTCGGACTATTTAAGTGATGAAGGCATAGCACTGGTCACTAATGAACTGTTCCGACAGCGATTGATATAAAAGCTATAAAAGCTAATCTACACAACATGGGCGATGTCGGTCGGTTAGCAGAAACATCGGCGAAGTAAAACAAATAATAAAATGACTGCTAATACAGCTTAACAAAGTTAATGCGTCTACTAATAAGGACCAAGTTTTTGATTGGTACAATTCCATCTCATTTCTAGGCAACCTGTAAGCTTGGCAAAATTTTTCCAAGAATTGTTTCCAATATTAGAAAGGCAAAAAACAAAATTTTGCCAAGCTTACAGGTTGCCTAGAAATGAGATGGAATTGTACCAATCAAGAACTTGGTCCTTATTTTGATCTCAGTACTTTTTACGGCCGAAATATTTTGGATAGGAACTTGGCCTAATTTTCACATTTATGTTTTTTGTGCGGATTAGTTAAATAAAATGGCTTATTGGCGAAACGCAAATAAGTATAATTTAGTACGTCCAGAAACCTAGCGAACGTATCGCTAGACATCGTGTTGCACGCCGGATATCAAACTTTTCGTACTATTTTCACTTAACTTAATTTGTATATACTAACCATTAAGTACATGGTTTTAATTTAAAAGGATTTTGCTTAAAAATATGATTAACAATAATTTTCAAAACACAAAATTGTATGTAAATACCAAGTTGGATAGTTCTCATACCTCCCACGTAATTTCAAATAAGTGAAGCAGTTGTTGGTTATTTGCGTTTTAGCCGCAATAAATCATTTCGCCAGTAACAGGGCATTAATTAAAAATGTGTGTCAGCACGCAATAAATATTTAAGAGAGAGAAAGAACAAGTAAACAAAGTGCTTTAAAATATATGTATATGTAATTGCTCAACACACATACAAATGTACATATTAATTAAGGAGTGTATAAACAACGATTTATTTAAATTTATTTAGCAACTTTTGTTAAAAGGAGTAATTAAATGAAGGTGAGGCTAATAAGCTGACCACAAATTTTGCTATAACAAATGAAAAATTGTATTTTATTTTATTTAAAAAAAAATCCGCAGGATAAGTTTTTTATTAGAAAGAACGTCTTACAGTCAGCTTCAGTTTATAAATGCCCGTATAACTAATATAAATATTTATTATTTACGGCGCGCCGCATCTTGGTTAATTCCACTTTGTGATTTTTTTCACAGTCGTTTTGAAGAGCACATTTCTATTCTTAAAATGAAGGATTTAAAAGAAAATTTTATAATAATGGCTATTATGAAAATGTTTATCTCATCTGGTCTTTGACAGTACGTTCAAAGTCCTTATTCCATCCAGACGGGAGTGAAAGGGGAAACATAGAAAAAGACTTCAACTTCAGAATGTATACTGATGGATCAAGAATGTTGTGCGGTGTGGGCTCTGGAGTATTCTCGAAGGACCTTGGAATAAAACTCTCATTCCGACTTCCTGATGAAGTTACGATATTTCATGCTGAAATATTGGCCATAAGGGTGGCGTGTAGGGTTTTGATTGACAAGAGAGTGTCCAAGGAAGAGTAGGCATCTTTGTCGATAGCCAAGCGGCACTTCTGTCTCTGTCACACACTACTTTTTCTACTTTAGTTAGCCAGTGCAAAGACGCGTTATCCAGACTAAGTAGTCAGACTGACGTTACCCTCATCTGGTTTCCCGCACATAGCAACTTCCTGGGCAATGAACAGATGGATGAGCTGCCCAGGGGTGGATCTGCCATGGACGTCTTCACTACTGAATCAGTAGCCATGCCGTTTGGCAATATTATAAATCGCATTCTAAAATATTACCGGCAGAAAGCTGAAGATAGGTGGCGCAGGTGGAGCACGTGTGAGGTGGCTAGGAAAATGTCGCCTTCTACAACGATAAGCGCACAACACAACTAATTAACAGAAACCGCAGAGACATCTCGGGGCACTTGGTAATCGGGAGACACGCTAGAAGGATAGGCCTTTCCTAAGCAAAGAGGAAATAGTCTTCCACTTTCTTTGCGAATGCCCGGCCTTGCACCTTTCGAGACACAAATTCTTGGGCAATAGCATATTAGACGATGTCTCGGAGCTATCAAGGATAGGTCTAGGTGCCCCATTTAGATACCTCAATGCGACAGGATGGATCTAGTATCTTACTGCGAATCTGAGGCCTGGATTCGGACCTAAATTAGGTTGACACTGACGAGTGGAGTGGCCTGTCAAAACGAATTCTTATTGATTCTACTTGAATGCTTGTGCGTAACAGGCAGCCACGTAAACCAACCAACCAACCAACCAACCATGAAAATGTTTGTATTCATTAGCAGAGAAAATTATTTAGTTAAGCGCCCAAATCTAAACACTTACATGTTTAAGGCGTAATTAAACGCTCAGATATTTTAAATTTATTTAATAGGTGGTCAGTCAGTCAGACTTTTAATTTCATAAGGTATTACGAGTAAAAAAAAAAACAAATCAAATTATTGCTAAAATAAACATGACCATTCTTAAGATTTGCATAAAAAATACTGCGACGAAAAAATAAATTTGTATTGTTATTTTCTTATTTAAATGAACAAATAAAATGTATAATAAAAAATTCATTTAACAAATTTTTTTTATTGACTAATCATGTACTTCAAATGCATTAAATAGTTTCCAGGTGTGCATGATATTTTTTTTTTTCTTATATAAAATCAATGGCAAGATTTACATGGAAATGAACAAAAGAAACATTTAGGGTTAAATATGTTGCTTAATATTTTCAGTTTTCAATAAGAAAGAGATTGTTTCAGTCTTCAATGAGAAAAAAATGTAAATGACACTAAGAATTGATTGTGAAAAAATATCAATATCCAAATGACTGCACACATGGCGCATAAGTTCAGTTATGACTCAGGTTCAAGTTGCTTAAAATTATGGAAAAAGTACGTTTCCTCTAATGTAATAAAATAAAAATGGTTGAAATATAAATATATTTTACAGTTTATAACTACGAACATAATAATTTTATAATTATAACAACGAAATTAAATTGTGAACAAAGATAGAGATTACCATTGTAGCCAGGTGTGGGGATTTGTCCCCAAATTGGGGATTTTAGCTGATTTTTGGGGACAGATTATCGTGATGAGGGATTTGGGGATTTTTTCATTTTCAGTATACCTATTATCAATTTTGCTTTATTTTACCATTTTCTTTCATACATATATTTACATACATATACTTATGTTTATGTATCTTGTCGTTTTTCTTCTCCATATTTCGATTATTTCAAGGCGATGTTTTTTAGGATGTTAGTTTTTATAACAATTTTTTCAAAATTTTTAAAACCAAAATTGATTGAATTCGATATTGGCAAAATGGATGATGTAATTTGGTTGTTGCTAAAATTGATGTTGGCATAGAATGTTCCAAGGAATTAGAAGCAAAAGGAGTTCAAACAATTTTTTTTTTAGATTATTTAAATGTACTAGCAAAAGAAATGCTTAAAATATTCACTGAGAGTATGGAAGATATTGAGTTATTTATAAATTTACAACTCGAAAACATAGAAAAAAAATAAATTTGATTCCGTGTATGGAATTTTAAAAAGTTCCATTGAGCACATACGAATGCATCAACTTAAATAAATGTATGTAATAAAATTAATAAAAAAAATTGTTTTTTTATGATGCTTAATATACATATATTTATTGGGGGCAAAATTGGGGATTTTTAGTTTTAAAATGGGGATTTTTGGGGACAACACTCTTTAATTTGGGGACATTAGACAATGTTTACCTGGCTACACTGAGCATTACTATTAGCATTCTGGTCTATATTAGTGATGTTACGAATATCAATTTTTAGTATTCGCGAATACGAATAAAAATATTTTAAACAATATTCGCCGAATACGAATACTTTTAAGGTTTAGAGCCACTTAATACTTTAAATTTAATTACAAAAAATCCATCCCTTTGTGTCAGTAAAAATAAATTGAAAAAAGCTGTCACACTACTTTAGATATTTAACATTAATATGACGTTGAGATGCCGAATTTGATGACCTCTAGTGAACATTTTTAAATTATTTTACTTACATACATGCTTTGAAATTTAGTTTTTCTTACTCTGCTTGCGCTTTTAATTAGTAATTTAGTGCCGTTTGGAGGAACATATTTGTCACAGAAGACTTTAACATATTAAGTTTTAGTTCTTCCATTTTATAAGTCCAACATTCCGCTACTGAGAATTGATTACTAACCTAATATGATATTAATAAAATTTTACGAAATTAATGTTTAAATATGATTTCTGTAATGTGGCCTCCACGGCTGGCGAGTAGAAGGCGCAATCTGGAACATCAATTTTCAATAACTTTTCGCAGCATTTGCGGCCGTATTTCGCCGATAACTCTTCGAATGTTGATTTCTAGGTGTTTGATTGTTTGTGGTTTATCAACGTAGACAAGTGACTTAAGACAACCCCAAAGAAAATAATCTAATGGGGTTAAATCACACGATCTTGGTGGCCAATTATTTTGGCCATTACGTGACATGATTTTTTCATCAAAAGTTTCTTTGAGTAAATCAATTGTAGCGTCCGCTGCTCGATGAGTTTGACGAATAGAACAATTATTTTTATTAAAAATTTGGTGTAAGTCGATTCATAATGAAATTTCAAAGCAAACTTAACAAAAAGCAACTATGAGCTGTTAAATGGGGGCAGTGATGTCAACTCGAAGTTGTGACACTCTATAAAAAACACCCTTTATGTGCAAATTATTCGAAAAATATTCGCTTGAATTTGGTGAAAAGGAATACGAATATCTTGAAATAGGCGTCATAATCGAATACGAGTATTCGTAATTGGTCTATATGCAGGGCTTGGCAAAAAAAAATATCATTTTACAGATATTTGCCACAATGTTAGACACAAAAAAAAACGCGTTGCACTCGGGGACTGCCGCGGTTAAGCTATTGCATAGCATTTTTTTATCAACTTATGCAATTTCAATTTCAGCTATCTAGCTATACTGGAAGTGTCCCATACAAAGATGAGGTACCCCCAGGTAAAAAGTGTACCTTTGTATCCTATGTTCTTCTCCTAGTTCTAAGCTACCTGCCCACCAATTTTCAGCAAAATCAGTTCAGCCGTTCTTGAGTTATAAAAAGTGTAACTAATACGACTTTCTTTTATATACATATATAAAAATCCCCTCAAAAACGCAGAAATCCCGGAATATTTCCCGGGAAAAGGTGGTAACACTGAACGGCAATTCCAAAAAACTTGAACATAAATCCCCTCAAAATGCCGAAAATTTTCCCGGGAAAAATGGTAACACTAGAAATTTAAAAAATTTCCAAAGTGGCAACACTGTATAGTTATCATACATAGACTATACAAAAAAGAAGTTTTCACATCAAAAAACAAAAGAATTAAGAAACAAACTTAGTGTCAGCATTTTTCGTTTCATAAACAAATTCCACGTTTTTTCGTTTCCTAAACAAAAGACTTAAGATACAAACTTTTCCAAATTTCTTGATTCGGTCGCCTCAAAGCCCGCGAGGGAAGAAGCTATGCAATAGCCTAAAACTCGTACTAAATTTATGTATTTAAGCCGCCTCTGGTCAACACCATCAACACCAGAAATGAACAACAATAATATTATAAAATTTTTGGCCTTAATATTCTAATATGAATTTAGGTTCAATACCAACAATTAAATAAAAATGGACACTTTATGCGATTTTTAAAGAGGTTTTGATTTAATCAATTCCGTGATGTTAGCCAGATTTCTGAACTACAATTTTTCCGGAGTTTTCGCTCTTTTCGCGACATGCGTAGTTTTGCCAAAGTTTTCGGCTTGCTGTCATTTAAAGAAATTTTAACAAATATTGCGTTTGTAGTCTTCAAAATTGTGGCTTGTCTTAGCGAATTTTTCTTCTGCTTATATTCTTAGCGAATTTTTCTTTAAGGTTTTCCAATAGGGATGATATGATTTTGAAGTGACGTTTCGGCCATTTGTAATATGTCATGATCTGTCATTTGTTTTTCATTGTAATCAGCAGTGTTTACAATTTCATCATGGAGAGATATACGCAAGAACAACTTTTGCAAATTATTCAGTTTTATTATCAAAAAAATCGTTCTCCAATTGCAACTTTTCGTGCGCTTTTGCCATTTTATGGCCGTAATAATCGCTCAAGTGTGATCGCTATTCGTCGAATTATTGCGAGAAGTGTTTAGAGATTCGATTATTTCAAGAAATTGTGATATTGAATGGCCTCCAAGAAATTGTGATTTAACACCATTCGACTATTTCTTGTGGGGTTATTTGAAGTCATTGGTTTTTCGAAATAAACCAGACTCTCTTCAAGCTTTACAACGTGCCATTCATGACATACGACTTGATTTAGTAGAAAAAGTGCTCGAAAATTCGGTTCATCGAATTCGTTCCTGCAGAAGAAGTCGTGGAGGCCATTTGAATAAAGTTTTATTTAAAACTTAATTGTATCGATTGTACTTCACATTAAATAAAAAACTTTTGAATTTCCATAAAAATAAGTGGGTTTTTTTTAAAGAAATCATATCACTCTTATTGGAAAACCTTTTATATCTTAAAATTTCTTTCCAAAATGGCATCGTTTTAGGTTTTAACAAGACTTAATTTTTATTATTGATAAAATGTGCAATTTTTATATATTTTTAAATACAATTTTTTACAGAGCAGAATAAACTAGAGAAAACAATTACGGTAGCAGTGTTTTAACGATAATACCATAATTCCTAATGAAATAATATAAAATACTAATAAATAAGATTCCAATTTCATCCTTTTTTAATTTATTGCATGAGTTTTTTCGTTTTGTATATTTAGTTGTAAAAACATTAATTCATTAGTTTAGTTAGTTTTTACCATTTATTCTTTAATATTTAACATCTTGTGTTGAGTATTATCATTCATCTTCCGCGCTCATTTAAATTCTTATTTCTTTACGTGTTGTTGGGTAATTTGTAGGCGTAGTTTTGTGTGATTTTAATTGTGTTAATGCAGTCATGCCATTTTAATTTGATAAATTGCTTTTATATTTTTGAAGACTGGGGTTTGTTTGTTTGTTTTTTCTTTAATTTAGGCTTCAGCCAAAAAAAAACAAATATTTTTATTAAGCCATAATATTTTCTATCAACAAGGAAGTTAACTTTACAAAAATAGTTTTTTTTTAGCCTTGAGTAATTTATATGAAGCATTGTACAACGTGTTAAATAAATTAAATTTGAGATTATTGTAATTATGTAAAAAAAATTTGACTAAAAAGACTTGTTGTAAATGTTGTAAATATTTTAGTTTATTTTAATTAGTATTATTTATTATATTGTTATTATTTAAAATTTTTTATTAAATAACAAGATTAAGGTCAACAATAAACAATTATTTTATTTAATTTTAATATTTGGCTGTCTCAAAAAAAACAGCTTCGCTACAGAAATTTCTACCAGAACTCTATGCAACACCACAAACAGATTATTCGCTGTGGTGTGCAGCAGGAGAACTGAAAAGGCCGGTGGTATGCAAACCTCCATTACGAGCTTCGAGCTTTTCATTTAACATTTAGAAAATGTGTTTACCCCAAATATTTCTGCCGATATTTTTGAACTGCCACCAGTCGTTGTTTTTCAAGAAATTCATTCTGCGAAAAACATTGCTGTTGTTCGCGATAGTGTGGCAGAAAAGCCATCAACATCGACTCGTCGTTGTGCCCAACAATTGAACATGTCACGAACATGCACAGGTAGAAGTGAATGGTGACTATACAAAGAAATTCAGCTTCAGACTGACTTCAGAGTGAGTGTTTGGTGCGGCTTTTTTTTTTTTTTAATTAGGACCAGCACTCAGGGGATGACCCCTACGTACATATGTAGTGCATTGTGCCGGAACTCAGAGAGAAGGATAGAGTAGAGAAGATAGATGTTGAAAATTTAGAAGGGTTAACTCTTTTACAACTCTGTTTTGCGCGTTATGTTAATTTTTATAGCAGTGTTGAGGCGCCTCCGGTGTTCAGTAGACGCATTAACTTTGTTAAGCTGTATTAGCAGGCATTTTATTAATTATTTTACTTCGCCGATGTTTCTGCTAACAGACGAAGGAGAAGTTTTTAGTGACCAGTGCTTTGCCTTCATCACTTAAATAGTCCGACAAGAATTAATACAATAATGCCACTCTAATATACGTTAGAGAAATTAATGATGTTGATTGACTTCCTCTGGCCAGGGTTTGAACCGAGGCCCCAAGTCATTGCTTGCTTAGTAGTCAACGCGCTAACCACTTCAGCCAACATGACCCTAAGAGCTGGCGGCGTCATCTGGCCTTAATTCTTCGAAAATGAGGTCGGCCAAGCACTTATCGTATAAATGGTGTTCGCTATCGCGAAATGATAAAGAACTTGTTGTGGCTAGTAATTGAGAATATGGTCCAGGTCGATATGTTGTTCCAAACGAATGGTGCCACTTGCGACACATCCAACAAAACAGTGGCTCATTTGCACAAGAAACTCAATGGCCGTGTTATCTCACGTCTTGGCGATGTTAATTGGCCGCTACGATCATGTGGTTTGATTTTTTTTGGGATAAGATAAGAAAAAGTGTACGTTAATAAGAACAATTCAAGAGCTAAAGGATGAGATAATTCTGCACATTAACGACATTCAAAATCAATTATGTCCCAGAGTCATTGAAATTATAGTCCGAAGCCGTGGCGAGCATTTAGCACGATATTTAGTTTTTTACATAATTGTCATATATCATTTTTCATAATAAAAAATATTAAGATAATTCTCTGAAAACTTTTTGTTTTATTTACAATTAACGTCGCGACGTGATTTTTAGTTGGACCAGCCTTTACATAGTTGCACTTTCAATGAGATGTTTTCTAAACTCGTACTATCTTTTTTTACTAGTTTGTAAATTTTCCAATTCGAATAGAAATACGTAACAGATAACTCGCCTAGTGACCACTTTAAACGTCCAAGCTTATCCGACTGTTGCATGATCTTCTGCAGCATATTTATAGTCTTAACAATTTTTGTTCGCAACCTCTGCTTTCATATAAATTAAAGACGTGAATTGAACGTAAAAACTTAATTATCATCTTAATAATTTATAAAAAATTTAAATAAACAAGTAATTTATTAAATATTTATTTTTTTTTTTGTATTCTAGGTACGTCTTTATTATGTTGGACATGTTCAAGTGCATGTAAGTTAACAATCATTTCATTTATTTAAAATCAAAATTTAGCCTACAGTTGATTTTGCTAAAGTGTAATAGTAAATATAGGAAATATTTTTAATTTGTGTTAGTTTTATCTTAAACTATTTCAAAGTTAGATTAATCTGATTATGGAAAGCACTGCTCCGCTGCAGCGCTGCAACGAAAATCCATTTTAAATAAAACTAAATGGAATGTAATGACTTGAATGCACTCAATTTAAATCCGAAATTCTTTTTAATATGGGTATAGTTAAGATGCAATTTTGACAACCAAAAGAAAAGTTATAAAGTAATCTTCGAGTCATGTCGGCTAACTTTTCTTTAACCAATTCGGAGTTATAGAGAAATAAGGGACAACACTTGAACCTGCAGTGCGATTTAGTAACTTTTAACAATTCGATAATTGTTAATTCACTAATTTTGTTATTCACTAAGTCCCCATCCAGACTTGCAATTTTATTGGCTGCAATTCTTGATTTGTTAGGTGAGAGCTCTTCTTACCGCTCGCTTGGGGTGGGGTACAGAGTTTCATGTGCTCGGCAATTCTCTTTTGCCTTGCAATTCGCACAGGTTTCTATGTGTATTTGAGACGTTTTATTGTATTTCTTCAATTATATGAAAAACAAAATAAAACGAAAATTAAATTAATTTATGATGCATTAGAATTTTTCAAATTAAAAATATTTAGTATAAATTTTTCTGTGGTGGTGTAAGTACGAAAATTGCAAAATTTCAAAGTTGAATTTTAAAGAACTGCAGCCAATAAAATTGCAAGTCTGGACGGGGACTAATTGCTTCTTAACAAAATGTAACAAAAGCACAAAGAGGACAAAAACATTTGAATTTTTTTATTTATTTATTTATTGAAAATTTTTCCCAAAAATGTTTTGGAATTTACAAAAATGAATGCCAAACTGCATGTTTAAATAATGGTTATATTATTATTTATGCATAAATGTTATTGGAATAGCCAACGATTTAACAGCTGACTTTTATCTATTTTAATAACAAGCGACAAATTATTGTCGTTACCTTAGTGACAGCGAATATCGTTAAAAATGTTACTGAATACGAAGTTCGATAAATTTTCTTTATATTAAGTTTATCGATACGATTATTGTAATAGAATTTACTGAATCGCAGCACCGTTTAACAGTCTGGTCCCCAAATCTTGTATTTGTGTACCATTAAGTTGATCCCTTTGAAAATGATTTTGTGCCATGTTATGATATTTGCAACTATTCTCTCTTTCATTGTGGCATTCGTACCTGAAACTACATCATCTACTCTACTCTGTTCAGTTTAGCTTCTAGTAGTGTGCAGACGCATGTTGAAACAATTTTTGGTTAGCATGAAATTCCCCTCTTCATAGTAGTTCTACTTTGTAATTTAATTCTGATTTATACATTAAAACAGTTCAAAAATTTATTAAGTTTATTCTTAATATGTAATAATATTATATATCGTCCCCTCAATATAACAATATCGTATGTGCTATATATAATAGCGTATTATACGCTATTGTTATATTGAGGGGACGATATATTAAAAAAAAAAAATTCAAAAGTCCAATTTCTTCCCACGTTAAGTGTATAACTTAATTTACTTAATTAATGCAGGGTAAAATTAAGAAAAAAATCAACTCAATATATTTAATTCATTTGTTTTTTTAAAAGAATTTCTAAAGTATGATGTTACTTTCGAAACAAAATAAAATTAAATAAATTAATTGAACGACTAATAAAATAACGTATTCCTTGGTTTAAAAATTATAATAAGAGTGTCTCTAGAAATCACTTGGAGAAGAGAAGATAAATTGGAAAGAAAAAACAATTTTACTATATGGTCATGACCTTGACTTTGACAGCAGCTTAGAAGAAAAAAATATAAAAAAAAAAAAAAAAAATAAACACCAAACAGGATAGTGCAAATTAAAATCATCATTAACAACAAACAAAAACTACAAAATATAAACTCGTGTTTTTTATAACTACAAGACATGAAAATAGACAGACAGACTCATCTGGACAAAACACTAAAGAATTTCTCATTAAAGAAAACACAAAACTTTAAGAATTTTAAAGTTGCCAAATAAACATTAACTGCCTGTTTTTAGAAAATGAAAACAAAATAGTGAGTGAGAATTTATATTGAAAACAAAAACAAATTTTCGTATTTTATTGTTGTTTTCAATATAAATTCTCACTCACAATTTTATTTTCATTTTCTAAAAACAGGCAGTAATACTGAAAGACTAATCAGCATTTGCTTAGCATTTCATATTTTTATGGTTAATTAAACTAAACAAACAACAAAATTTTTTGCAAAATGAAAAAAATTGACTCGTAGATGAACATGATGCAGATGTTGCTGAATCATTCGCAGTTATCCATATAATTTAAAATTAACTGCTTATTTCTATAATAATATAATTAAAAGAATAAAAAATATGAAAAGTTTTTTCAAAAGCGTTTTAAATATTAAAAAATGAACCACGTTGCCATTTTAGCCCTTTGCGAGCTGTTATAAAATTTTTATTATTGCCTGCTCGTACATATTCAGTTTAATGTCTTGAGTATAGTTTCTACTATAAAAATCATCAAGTGACAGAAATCGGGGTATGCCTTAATTTCGCTAAGGCAGCATTCGTCGTTTCTGCATACAAGAAATAATCAAGAATTTCTCCAGGTTTTGTTTCATCTCCAAGAATACCATAAATTTGATTAATTTGTAGAGATCGGTAGTGCTTAGTAATTTAAACAAGTTTACTTTTTTTTATATAATAAAATTATATGGAGCTTTTTATAATATCAAGTTAATAGATCTAGATTAAAAAATAAAATTCAAAACATGTTTTGTCACGTCTATTTTTTTGATTTATTACTACGTTTCAACACAATAATTATTATTAGGGGATTCAAATGGTAGTCATAAAGACATACATATGGCTTAAAATAATAATAATACGATTTTACCAGATGATTAAACAAATACATTCAAAAATTTTACTTGATATCAAAATGACAAAAGCAAGTGAAAACCCGAAAATAATAGCTGGTTTGTGCGATTTTACATGATAAACGTCATAAAAAAACACACACACTTATAGTTAAGGTAGTTCAAAAGTTTTTTATTTAATTTGAAGTTCAAACGATACAATTAAGTTCTAAATAAAACGTCATTCAAATGGCCTCCACGACTTCTTCTACAGGAACGAATTCGATGAACCCAATTTTCGATCACTTTTTCAACTAAATCAAGTCGTATGTCATGAATGACACGTTCAATATTGACTTTCACATTGACAATATCACAATTTCTTGAAATAATCGAACCTCCAATCTTTTCTCGCAATAATTGAATTGTTGGATTTGATTTGTTACGGATTGGAAATGTTGCACTGAAAAATTAGTAAAAAGTGTTACGAAGGGGGGTGGTAAAAAAATCTCTGAAAACAGCGTTACGTAATATGTGCACAGCCCCTTATACTATTGTTTTCCAAAAACTGCGCTAATTATATTGCTCTCGAATTTCTCAGCACTTTCGGAAAATATTTACTTTACAATGCGATTATTAGAAAAAGACTTATGAGGAGTATATTATCTTTCATAGTTGGCAAACACAATCATTAATCTGAACGTTAATAATATCTTGCGACTATGATTCCTTTAGTCCAACGTAATTGATCACCACCCCAGTAGTCCTTTTACGTAGTGTTTTCCTTTCAGTGTAGCTTTGATTTTCCACTTCTTACTTGTTAGAATATCGTCGTCTCATGAACAAGTGTATTCATTAGCTACATCTATCACACTTACAGTCGGTCCTTCAGTTTCCTTGTACTTTAAAAAAGAATTTCTATTTAAACACAATAAATAATTTTTTATAAAGTTAAGAGATATAACTTTTTTATGTATACATATTTATTTTTAAATATTCAATCATCGAAAACAAATCATAGGGAAACTCTAACTAATTTGTTTTTTAATTAAATAAATAAATTGCAGTAATTGTCAATAATGTAATGTTTCATGTTATTCACAACCTCTAAAATTAAATAATACATACATACATACACACACACATAGAAACGTTGCAATAATAATATTCGTTGTAAGAATTTACATTAAACATATTATTAACTTAACACGTGCTAAGTTTCACAAGAGTCATGTCATTATTAGCGCGATTTAAAGATTTTATAAAAAATAAAAGATCTCTAATATTTTTTTTATGAAAATTGACGAGTAAAAATTTACTAGACGTAAAAATTTTAATTGCTGTTCCCCTACAGTGTCATGTTGCAAGGTTGTAACACTTGGACAACGATTTGTGTTTTTTTGTTTTTTTTTTTTTTTTTTTTGTTTTCATTTTGAGAAAAGCCCTTGTCGAGAGCATATACTACAGATGCATGCAAACATACATACGCATATATTGT
Source organism: Lypha dubia (assembly GCA_947311025.1). Classification (NCBI taxonomy): domain Eukaryota; kingdom Metazoa; phylum Arthropoda; class Insecta; order Diptera; family Tachinidae; genus Lypha; species Lypha dubia. The sequence goes on from OX371264.1 coordinate 59,493,108, forward strand.
CTATGAATGATTTTTAAGTATCTTTATCAATTGCATTAAAATATATCTGATCGTATACTTCTATGCAATAATATTTAATTTTATTGTTTTGCTAAAGACAATTATTTAAGCATTATTAATTTTTTTATTATGGGGTTAATATGCTGTTGCTTCTTTTGTCTATTTAGAAACGAAAAAAAAACAGACATGAAAATATTGAAAATAAACATAAATTTTTACACTGGCAATTTTTTTTCAATTCTTTTCGTTATGCCAAACAAAAAAACAAGTGATAAATTAACATAAATAATTACAATTTGTTTATATATTTATTAATAATTGATTTTCTTAGGGGCGTTTTGAATTCTTAATGATAAAATCTATTACCTCATTAAAAGCATGTTTACTATAAACTTATAAATTTGCTAAAAATAAAAATTGCTAAAGGGATCTATTAAATGCATAATTGAGAGTTCTTCCTTCGTAAAACAGTTGTGCGTAAATTAAAGACTGAAAATTTTAAACATGTGTAACATAAAGTTGGTTAATCTAATAATTAAACTTTAATGTTAGGTTTTCTTTATTTAATCTTCTGTTTCTCAGCTAAATTTAGAACTATAAATGACGCCTTAAATTCTGTAATCGTATGACATGGCTCTCGAAAATTGCATTTGCTAAACTTGTAACTGACAAATGATGCAAAATGGGATAGAATGATTGTGTTAATATTTATCCGCACAAAAACACAAATGTGAAAATAGGGGCAAGTTCCTATCCAAAATACTTCGGCCGTAAAAAGTACTGAGATCAAAATAAAGACCAAATTTTTGATGGGTACAATACCATCTCATTTCTAGGCAACCTATAAGCTTGGCAATATTTTTCCAAGAATTCTTTCCCATATTAGAAAGGCAAACAAATTAGGTAGACATTGTTAATATATTTCGAGCAACAAAGGAAAAATTTAGTATTTATACATCCCTTTTGGAGATTTTTTAACCGAACTGGCCGCATAGAACAAACGTTGTTTTCGGTAGAAGCCACTAAACCTCGTCAGTATTCATGTGCAGATGCTTTCACTACTTGTTAGCTAGCTTCTTTGAACGTCATTACATATTCTATTTATACACCATTACAAATATAAATAGAATACGCGACTTATCACTAGGAATAGAATGAAGTTCAATAAACTTGGTTTAAGCCAAGCCTTAATCAATAAAACGAGAGGTATTATTTTAAGTAACATTTTGGATAAGAAAAAAATTATATGAAAATGAAACACAGGATGCTGATGAAATTATTAAAAATTCAAAAACGTCAATAACAATAATAAATTACTAATTTATTATCAATAATAATTTAATGATTTGCAAATACGAAGTTTCCTTGAAAATTTGGGGTCATAAAAACTGAAACTATTTCATATGAAATTGCGAACAACAATTATTAGCCGCACGCGAAAACATGTGTATAAAATTAAAATATTCGATTAAAGTAGTTTTCGTGCTCTACAATTAAATCGAAACAATATTTTAAATATTATCTATTGTAGTTGTTGTGATTTTTCATATAATTATTTAGTTAATTTTTTTTTTTTGCTTCTTATTTACTTCTTTATTTCAAGGCAAATTCAGTTAAAGAGAATTTTGGTCAAGGTTTTAGTGTGTTTATGTGTGTGTGTGCTTAGAAAAAATCAATTAATATCCTATCACAATTCAATTAAACTTTTGCTATTCGCGCAAAATACATCAAAATAATTTCATTAGCTCTTAAAAATCTTATTAGTTTAAAATTTTTCAAATTATGCTCCATTAAGTTGGCGTTGCACCATTCTTTTTAACACTAGAGGCGCTGCAACACTGCTCTAAAAATTAACACAACGCAGTTAAGCCTTCTTCTTTATTTTCAACATCTATCCCTTCTATCCTATCCCTTTCCTAAAGTTCTGGCACATGTATTGCATAAGTAGGGGCAATTCCCTGAGTGCCGGCAAAAAAAAAAACGTTGTAGCATCCTAAAAATAATTATCAGGTTTAGAGTGAGTTTTTAGGTGGCCGATCAGAGATTAAAACAACTTTAATCTGGATTAACTGTTTTTAAAATGTCAATTAACTACATTTATTTTAAAGTTTAAGCGGTCAATGTTGCTGGGTTAAACTACTTATAAATTGGTAACACAACAATATGTATAAAATTCAAAAAAGCGGAATTTCTTTTTCTTTTTCATAAAATACAGTGTTTGAACTACGTTTAAACTCTATCCTAAAAACTAACTCTTAAATAGCTAGTAATATCCGTTTAAGTATTGATTTGGCAACCCATTAAAAACAACCGTTTTTAGCCACACAAAAATTTAAAATTTAATTTGATCACAAACTCCGATGTAGATTTTGTGTATCCAAGAATGCAGAATGGACAATTTTGAATTAAATGTAAATGATAAATTTTTATTTGCTTTTGTATGAATCTATGAAAAAATATTTTTCCGTTTAAAACTGTTGTTATTAGGCCTTATTACGAGTGTCGTTGTCGTAGTCGAACTTCTACGACTCCAATGTAACACATATAGCGAACGTTGCCACATTTTACAGATTTCGTCACGGCAACGACACTCGTAATAAGGCCTATTGAATGATATTGCGAATGAAAGTTCCCGCTGTCATATTAAATGTCAAAGCGCCACCATACTTTCTATTGTTTAACTTTTTTGAGTTGATGAAAATTAAATATTTTTGAATTTAAATAATTAAATTAAAGTTAAGTTAAATATTTGTTTGGTGAAAAAGACTCCTGGTTTCAATTTTTCCACTTTTATTTAAAAACTATAATTTATTTCTCAAATTTTTTTCATAAGTAACTAAAACGGAAGTAGATAATACATTTTTTTTTTAATAATTACAACAAATTAATTTTAAATTTGCAATTACGAGTATAAAAATTGTCCTGGTTACAAAATGTTGAGGCAGGACTTTTGTTATATTAATTTAATACGTATGCAGTAAGAGGAAAATTAATTAAGAAACTTCAACGATTTATTTTAGATAAAACAGAACAACAACAACAACAAATATACAGGAATTATTTGTAAACGTCAAAATTGAACAAGCTCGTGCTTCCGCTTTGTTTAAATAATCATGTAAAATGTTAAGTTCTTAACAACAAGTCAAAGAAATTAAATTTATCCAAGACTGTGAATAATTTGAACAAAGCATGCACACTCAAACGCATGCATACAAAAATATAAAAAATATGTACAGTAAAGTCATAATAATCCGAAAAATTGATTGCAGACCCCAATCATGATTATCAATTATCCGGACTACCGAATAAAAATTTTAAAACATGTTTTTTGCATTAGAAATGCTTTTAAAACAAATATCGAATGATATGTTTTGTGTGGTCTATTTACTGAAGCATCTTGCAGAAACACTGAAGTTCAAGAAAAAAAAGAAAAGAATTAACAAAAAAAAAGTGTTTTTCACATACGTAAATACAAAAGTATTTTTCTATGTTTTTGCAGCAAAAAAAACAGAAAAACTATGTTTTTGGTGTAACAATTACTAGAGATTAACGCTACACAACAGTTTGTATACAATCCGGATTATTGAGAACACAATTTTATAAAAAAACGATGTCTGGATTACCGAATAATCTGGATTAGCGAGGGTCCGGACTATCAAGCTTTTACTGTATGTACATATATATAAAATATACTTATTTGATGGTACAGTGGTATGAAAGGCATGTCTTTTTTTGTCGAAAATATCTATCTCAAACTATCTGGAGTATTGAGGTAAGACTGTGTGGGTTACTCAGGTTTGTTTAAACTATTTGGGAGTCATTCGTAACGGGTACAACGACATAGGCTGCCATACTATAGAGTACTTGTCATCTGCGGGTAACTCTAAGGATCAAGTTCGGCCTGTGAGAAGTCTCTGACCACCGAGATTAAAATAATTCAGTTTTTATTTACTAAAATATGATTGATATGACATGATAATAACTTAAAAATTTTTAAAGATTTCTTACAATGTACCTACAAATATTTTGCAGTTGTTAATATGTACCTACGAGCCAATATAACGAATAAAACGAAATAATACGGTTTAAAAATCGCACAAATTGCAAGGATAATCGTATTCTAGGGATCACCATACCTCTACAATATATTTTGATGTCTTGACTTTTGAGTAACAGTAAAATTCATTTTTTCATTTCATTCTGACTAAATAAATTTCTAAAGAGAAAAAACACTCCAAAAATAAAAAAACATAGCCATTTCGCTGATTTTTTCTTGTAAAGTGCCAAAAATTGTATTTTTTTGAAATGTTTGTATGGGGAACCCCCAGGGCTGGTCCCAGGGAGTGTGCCACTGGCATAGGTTGGTCGGCCCTCCAAAGTTAGTGGGGATCGGTCATACATTTTGACTCGATTGAGGCACTCTACATGGGTCAAAGTGAGATTGTTCAAAATTTGACCCTTTGGGTCAGCTTGGAACAGCATCAATCGCTGTCGCAACAGTTTCTTAGTGACCAGCGATGTGCCTTTATCACTTAAATAGTCCGACAACAATTAATACAATGTCTCACTAATGTACAATAGAGAAATAAATGATGTTGATTGACTTGCTCTGGCCAGGGTTTGAACCCAGGCCCCAAGTCATTGTTTGCTTAGTAGTCAACGCGCTAACCACTTCAGCCAACACCATCCTCAATAGATATCCTCGTATGTGCATACTTACATAAGAAGGGAAATTCTGTATTATATTCACTGTATTATACATATACAGCTTGGTAAAGAGTATATAAGATCCAGCACAGCCGAATATAGCAATCTTACTTGTTGTAATATAATTTTATTTATAAAGTACATTTCGACCTGGCATTATCAAAATGCATACTTCATACCTATACCGGAATTAGGGAAGCACAGTAACACATTAAAAGTCCACTGATTCCGCTGCAATCATCGATTCCAACCACTGTCCTTATTATTCTTTAGCTCACTATATAAACACAAACAAAGACGTACCTATTCGGTTATACCTACGTTTAATTAAAATTGCTAATAATTTTCTCAAGAAAGCAAGAGAGGGTTGTGTTTCAAACAAAAAGAAAAACAAGAACTCGAAATAAAATGGAGCAATACCAAAATAAACCTATAAAATGGAATAATATTAAATGACTCTAAAAGAAAATTAAATTTTGCAATGCAGAATATTACAAGTAAAATGACGATACATATAAGACTACGAAAAAAATCAATCAATTAAGTTGGTACTGAAGAAAAAATCAAACACAATAAGCCAAAGAACAGGAAACATTTCCATCACACAGATACAAATGACACGCATACACACAATATAAAATTCAAATAAATGCATACATCAACAACAAAGCAGCGCAATTTGATGTAGTTTGTCTTCAACTCGATTTTTAAAATGATTCTCTTTTATTCTTCAAAAAAAAAAAGTAGCAGCAAAGAACTAAGAACTTTAACTTTTAGAACGACAAGGAAGAGATGTAAAAACCGGCAACGATTATTACGATTTCATGTTAAAAAAAATCATCATCAGCAATGGGATTTTGCAAATACACAAACAGTTTTAATTCGCACTGCTAAGCACACATACACCCGCTGAATTTTAATCATACCATACAAATATATGTATGTATGTATCAGAGATGTAACGAATATCCAGTTTTAGCATTCGCGAATACGAATACGAATATAACTTTTGATATTTAGTAGGTACCACTTAATATTTCTTATTCAGTTGGAAAAAAATCCCACCTTTTGTGTCAGTAACAATAAACTGAAAAATAAACCGTCACACTACTTTAGGTATTTAACATTAATGTGACATTGCGAAGCCGAATTTAAAGAATACTACTATAAATTTTTAAATTAATTTGCTTACATCCTTTCATTTCTTCCTCTGCACTATTAATTAGTGCTGTTTGGCAGAACATATTAAATTTTAGTTTTTGTATTTTTTTCAAAATTCCTAAACTGAAGTTTGATTACTAACTTAACATTATTATCTTGCGTCAAAGACAAAGGGGTTTTTTGATATAAAAATTAATATATTTTTTATACATTTTATGTATCTTTTATTAAACTTTATATATTTCTTTTTCGGAAAGTACTCGTATTTGTAAAATATTCGTTTTAATTTGGCAAATACCAATACGAATATCTTGAAATAGTCGAATACGAATATTCGTAACATCACTAGTATGTATGAACATCCAGTTATCTCACAGCGTTTACAACTATTGTTGCAGAAATCCATTTCCAGCGAGCACAAAATCCCCACGGAAACGGTTATCAGTACTATTGAATAGATATAGATTTAATGCATGAAGAAAATGATAAAATATAATATAATAGTTAATAAAAATTGACAAATATTTATAATCATTGATTTATCGATAGTTCATCAACTATATAAGGCGCGTTTTCGGCCGGAGGCACCGGTTGACCTGAAGTGATCGTGTGACCGCACGCTCTCCGCCCTCGTATCTCGAAAACGGTTCACCGTATAAAAAATGTTTTAAACAAAATTTGTAGAGAATTTTGTATTCTACAATATTGATAATAAATACAAATAGCAAAAAACCCATACGAAATGAGATATTTACAAAAAAGCGCAAAAAACCGTTTTTTGTGACCTTTGGCCTTGAAATTTAATAGTTGCGTACACCCTACCATATGTAGGTTTTGAGACAACTTTAAGGGTGTCAATATACAAGTATTTATATCTCGAATTCCGAGATTCTTACCTAATTTATGCTTAAATGACTGGACTACGATGGTTCGTGCGTTGAATTATAACCGAAAGATGCCATATTCAATACTGGGGCACCTCATGTATTTATAAATTTATTACTGAAAGGGTTATTTCATTTATTTGTATATGTAATTCAATATTAGAACCGATATTTTGTTTTTGCTGATTTTCAATACGAAGTATCTTAAGAGAAATCCTCACATTTCAGTCCAAGACCCAAACCTCTAGCTCTTCTAGTGTCTGCGGAAAATCGATTTCACGGACAGACGGATAGACGGACATGGCGCATTCAACTTCTCTATCTATAAGGATTCATAATATATATACTATATGGACCTCATGTAAATATTGTGGAAATTACACACGTAATGACAAACCTATAAATACCCCTTCCATTTTTGGTGAAGGATATAAAAGGGAAGTATGTAATCTATGATAGTCTAGTAGAAGCTGAAAGTGTACCTAAGGTCTTAACCAGTAACCTAAACTGGTATCACGGAAGCCGGTAAGCCCTAAAGTGAGTGTCTACGGAGGGAAAGAGAGTATAGTTTACATATTGGACGCACATTGCCCTCTGGTAAATCGGATATCAGCGAAATCATAAAGATCTAGATGTTCCATTGGTAAAGGATGTGTTTTCAAAATTTATAAAAACAAAACTTGAGTTGCATCCAAAGCCACTTGAGCGCAACATATTAATTTATACTTAGATGCCATACGCGGCGAAGAAACCGGTTCACTCTTGCTCTCAGCCCTACACGAGAGACGTAAGACAACAAACAATCAACCGGTGAAACTAAAAACTTTGTTTAGCATTGACTAAACATATATTTAACGTTTTTAAATTAAAGATTTGAACACTTATTGATATTTCAATTGAAGCGTACAAAAAAAAAATTATGTGCAATAAAATTAAACAAGAGTTATTAGAAAATTTATGAGTTACACGTTTTCATATTGCTGATTCACTAAAATATTGTACAGGTTTCTTTAAAAAATACATTCACATATAAGCTTTTGATAAGGTGATGCACGTGTGTTATTTTATATTTTGTCCATCGCAAACATAAACAGTCATTAAAATATCATTCTTTTGCCCAAACTTATGATTTTTTGTGTGTAGTCACGCTAATCTATGGTTATTTAATATATTAATACTAAAAGTAAAATTATATTTATTAAATAAATAACAAATTTTCAATATTACAACGAATAAGCGAAAAATCAACTTTATTTAAATTTCAACATGCACAGGAGAACAGAACAACGTTGTTTTTGAAAACCGCTGCACAAGTAGGTGTATGGTGCTTATTATTACTTATGTTTAATGTGATTGAAATTCTTATAAATACAAACTATTTCTGAAATTTTATTACGCAAATTACTTCACTATTAAATTGATAAATACTATTGACTATTTTTTACAATGCCGATTTATCGGACTCTAAATTTGTACAATGTATTAAATATGTAACTGTTTTGATCTATTTTCTTCTAAAGATCGGGAATGTCAGCAATCCTGATCAAGCGCAATCAAACGCAGACATATTTTGCTAACTATAGAAATTAATTGGACACAATAAAATTGAATAACTCTTAATTGAGATTGCATTCTATTAGAGAGTGTCACTTGTCAGTGACTGAGAGACTGTGGGAGTAAGAATTAAACCAAGAAGTTAATGCTGCTGCATTTTAAATAGAGATACGTTGAGAAAATTCAGAAGGATGCTGAAAACTTTGTGGTAAAAATGGCAGTCGACCCTTTTCGATATATTTTCACAAAAACTACATTTGACTTTAAATCGGTTGTATATTTGTTTGCTGGGCACACAAATCACACATATGTTTGTATTAGTGATGTTACGAATACTCGTATTCGACTATTCGACTATTCGCCTGTTTTAAGATATTCGTATTCGTATTCGCCAAATTCAAGCGAATATTTTTCGAATAATTTTCCCATACATTTTCCAAAAAAAATTCATACAAAAGTTTAAAAAAAGTACATAAAATGTAAAAAAATATACTAATTTTTATTAAAAAAACCCATTGTATCTCACGCAGAGTAAGAAAAACGAAATCTGAAAGTATGTAAGTAAAACAATTAAAAAATGTTCTGTAGAGGTTTTCAAATTCGGCATCTTAATGCAATAATAATGTTAAATCACTAAAGTTTTTTTTTCATTTATAGTTACTAACGCAAAGGCAGGGATTTTTTCCAATTAAATTTGAAATATAAACCTCAAAAGAAATATTCGTATTCGTATTCGGCGAATACTGTTTTAAATATTCGTATTCGTATTCGTATTCGCGAATACTAAAAATTGATATTCGTAACATCAGTAGTTTGTATGTACACACCGACTCTGTACACGTATATATCCATACATATGGGTATTTCCACAGAAAGTTCTACCGCGGCCAAAAAATTATAAGTTATCCAATATTATATTATTATATTAATATTAAACCAAACAATATTATTTTGCACTACGCCTTAGCCTTATTCGAATGCGCACGAGACCACATAAATGGGATTCATTTAAATTTTATAAGGGCAGACGAAATTGAAAGACTTTCCCCACCGTTAACGGAAAAATGGAAAGAAGTGCCGAGTATCTCAGGCATGCAGAAACTTCACTACTTATCATGCGAAGAATATTTACAAATAAAAGTAGCTCGAACCGCAATTTCGTCAAAGAGAGATATTTAATAAATAACTTTTTTTACCATTTTTTTTTTCTTATTCTAATGTACCTTTTCAAACATTGACCTGAAGTTGAATTTTCATTTATTTTCGTTGAATTAAAACTTTAAAACCAAACTACATCAACAATTATTCGAGTTTATCATAAGGGAAAAAAAGTCACGTAACGCAATGTCACGTCACGCTTTATATTATGGCTTATATCAATAATAATATCCAAATAAGTTACATAAAAGTTTTTAGCTTATTTCGCTGGTTTTTGCACTTTAGTAAATGTAGAAAAAAACCACTTCTATTTTTTGTCACGTCACGCACCAGCTTTTGTTGACCAATATGTGAGGACCCCGACTCTTAAAGCACCCATACTTTCCACTAAATAAAGAACTCTAAAATTGCTTCCCAAAAACCTAAATGAAGAAAAAAATATTTGGGCCTTAGTTGGATTTTCTTCATGTTGAATACGTGCTACTGTCACGTGCGCAACCATGGAAATACCCATATTTACCTTTTTAACTAAAGTTGAACTAAAAGAGTTCATTGGCATCTACACCTTCAACTTTTGTTTGAAAACAAATAGCACACTCTCATAAACTGAACGGAAAAAGAAAAATCATTTACAAAACAGACCAAAAGTAAAAGAAATAAAAGTAATACAAACGTTCATCTGTTGATGTCAGATACTTTTAAGAATTAACTCTTAGGCAATAATATTGTATGTTCACACGGACATCATCAGCTCGTGGTTCGTGCTTTCATTCATGGTTCGCGGGCCAACCTTGATTGAACTTACAAGTTTCGCCATACAAAATTTTTAGAGCGAAACATTGTGGCTAATTTTGAATCTTTCTGCGTGCGAACCCGTATAATTTAGTATCATCTTTCTCGACTCGATTTATTTCCCTGTTAGAACAGAGATTGAGTTTATATTTTTCATGCTTGTAGCATTTGATATAAAAGTGTTAAGTGACATTTTAATTTGAACAATATAAAAAAGGAGCAGCTTTAACTCGCCATAACTCCAAAGAAAGTTTTTAGTCATTGAATGGTATCGACTCGATTGCATCATCCTGCACACTCTGTTTTCTATGAAACTGTTCTCTTATTTATGAAACTCGTAAATAATGTTTAAGTTCTTTTAATCATCTGCTATTGTTGCTTAATTTTTCACACTGCAACAATAAAAGTATACAACATTAGCAATAAAGAAAAGAACACTTCTTTTAGCGTGATTCTTTTTTTTTGTATGTTGTTACATTTCATCATTTGAAAAACTCCTTCATTTTCATCGACTCTGCCAACGTGAAAGACACGAATAAACATAAAAAAAAATTAAATTAAAATAAAAAAGAACAAACTCGTACCGGTAACACTATCTTAGCTTTTGAGAAACTCTTTAATATACATTTCGTTTTCGTAGTTTGATTTTGTGCAATCCATCTTAAAATGTCTTCGCTGTATGGTTGGATTTTTTTTTTTTGTTAAATATCATTTTACTATGGGGTAAGTGGACTTCGAAATGAAATGATATACCGTCCCGAAAAAATTGTCGAAAATTATGAAAATAATAAATCTGTATACACCATCAAAAAGAATTATATACTTATGTTTATTAACTGTAATTTTTTGTAATTACTACGAGCTACTTTTTATTATTAATATTTGTTGATATTTATGCAGGCTAAAGTTTGTAAAAATTAATAATCAGAGAAATATTAAGTAGACATTGTTAACATATTTCAAGCAACATATTTCAACTACACGGCTGAATTGAACAAACGCTGTTTTCGGTAGATGCCACTAAACCTCGTCAGAATTCATGTGAAAATGCTTTCACTAGGTCTAATATTTCTCAGATTATTAATAAAAAAATGATGGCTGCTAAATAATTTGACCTGAAGGTTTATATCAAAAAGTGTGAAATGATAGATGAATTATAGTCAGTTCGGCGAAGTCAGTTCGAGTCTTCACATAAGGATAATCCCTATTTGATGGCTCAAAAAAATATGTATAACTTACACCGATCTTTTTCGAATGGTGATAATATCACACTCTCTAGATATTGAATTAAAAGGAAGTATTTTGTATTGCCATTAATTTATCCACTAGCAAGTGAAAAAATATTATTCTTTTAATTATACTGCCGCTTGTTGTTGCATTACTTTAAATGAAAAAATGTTTCTCTTGGGAAAGATTTAGATTTTTAATGAAAAATACTTTTAATTCTTTCTAGGCTGTTACGTTAACGTGCTTTCAACATATAAGAAAGTGCCGTTAAGGCGAGTGTAAAGCACAGTGGTATACAACATGCAAATTTTCCGGGAAAAGTGGCAATACTGGAAATTTTTTAAATTTCCAAAGCGGCAGCACTGTATAGTCATCATACATAGACTATACAAAAAAGAAGTTTTCACTTCAAAAAACAAAAGACTTAAGAAACAAACTTAGTGTCAGGTTTTTTCGTTTCAAAAACAAAAGACTTAAGAAACAAACGTTTCAAAATTTCTTGATTCGGTCGCCGCAAAGCCCGCGATATGCAATAGCTTAAAAATAAATCCAAAATGATTCAGATTATATGATAATAACTCAAAGAAATTATATTTTTGAATATACATAATTAAAAAACAAATGAGAAAAACAATTTTTAATTTGGATTTTCAAATACAGTTAAAATGTGGCGACAAACCTCCTTGTTGGTCGAGCTTAAATTAGAATTATTTTGAGTGAAGTAAATATATAGATTTTCTAAAATTCGAACAAAACTGACCCATAGTACCAGGTAATCTGTATACAAACACACATTCATACATACTTCAACTGAGAGAAACATAAAATTGTATGAGTCGCAATATTTCTTGGCGTATTTTAAACGTCATCCTCATCATCATCTTCGTTTACCACGTTGCCCATTATTGTCTTCGTCATCATCTAAATCTTCACGGTTTTTCATTTATTTTTTCATCTTTATTCATTTGTTGTAAAAATTCTATTGTTCGTTCGTTCAGTTAAGTTTAGTTTGCATACGACTGCAATTTTGATCACTTATTGCACTTTTTAGTTCGCTGTTTTTTTTTTTTTTTTTTGTGCACCAAATAAAGAACTTTTCTTTTGTGCCTTCATTTTAACAACAGCAAAAATCTTTAGGGTTTATTTTGTACTTTGTAGATTTTTAGTTTAAGACGAAGTTGAACACTGAAATTGAACGACCATTATCTTGTGATGTGAAGCATTAACGAAATATGTATAAAAGCAGCGAAAAAAAACATCTTTAAATTTATTTTGCTTCATTTAAAACACTTCCGTAAACAAGAATTTTAATATCGAATCTTTTTGATTTTCTTCTAACCGTTTATTCCCAAAAATTCCAAGAAATTAACTTTATAAATAACAAGAATTGGGATATAGCGGACTTATCTCAATCAATGATGAGCTCGAGGAATTAAAAAAAAACGAAGCGTGGAAATAAATATTTTAGAAAGCATAATGAATTAAAAATGGTAAATTTACATACATACATACTCGTACATTCATCAATTTTATAAGTTTTTGGCATAAATTATCAAAAAAAAAAATGTTAGCAAGAAATTGACTTTTATTTTGCAATTTTTTATATCACATATTTAGGAATGAGCGAAACAAAAGTAATCTGAATGCTGATGAAGGCCGTGCTTCTATATCCTACACAATCGTACGACCAACTTTCTAAAATCGTTTCAAAATTGTGTTGTAGGTGCCACGCCATCATAGAAAACTGATGCTAAAATATCTGGTTGAGAATAAATAATCCTCTGATGGCATGATAACTATAATTTTATAAAAATTTTCATAAATTTGCAAAAAAAAAAATCTACCACACTGTTGCATTTTTAGTCCACTTTACCCTACTTTCCAGCACACATCTCATATTTGACAGATCGCACGATCATTCAATTCACCAAATAACAGGCATTAAGCTGCCGTTTAACCATCAAGTTTTCAAGTCACTATTTTACAACATGCGCACCGATACATTGGGCGCGTTCAGCAGAAAAACCTGCTACTAAACAGTTAAGATGTAGCAACTTTTGATTTGATTAATTTTTCTAAACGGTCTGCTCACTTTTTTGTCAAAAATATAAAAAAAATTGACTTTTCAATTAAAATTATTGAATTTTATTTTGTAAACAGATTTTTTAATATTTATTTGTGAATTTAAATTAATTAAAATTTGAAAATATATTATGAAATTTGATTCAAAAGTCAAACTGAACTGAAATATCGTAATTTGATTAAATGTATCGTACTTTTTCTTTGCTACCAAAAACAGTGAGCGCTCACTCAAAATGTTCGCTCATCGCTCAGTAGTCAAAGTGTTCAGCAGATTGTCGAGCCACACTTGTGTAGCAAACAGTGTCTACTGAACGCACCCAAAACTCACTCTGAAAGAAGGATTCCTTGTCAATTTGCGAAAAATGCTTTACGCAAAGTCGAAAAGTTATATGGCGAATGGGGGAGCACTTCAAAAAAGCTCAACATTGAAGATAAACAGACAACAGGAAAAAATTCTTGCATTTAAATCCAAACTGTCTGATTTGTTTGATGTACCAATAAAAGAGCACAGAAAATCAAAGAAAGGTTTCAAAAATCAGACAAGGAGGGGACTGTTGTTCATTGGGATGGAAAACTTTTACCAAAAATCCTCCAGAAAGAATGTGTTGAACGAATGGCAATCTTGGCAAGCAAAGGAGATAATGAACAACTCCTTGGGGTTCCAGCACTACAGAATAGCACAGGTATCAGCCAGGCAGAAGCTGTTAGCGATATCCTACAAGAATGGGGTATTCGAGATAAAATTTTAGGTATGTGTTTTGGCTCAACGGCTTCCAATACTGGACGAATAAAAGGCACATGCAGCTTGATAGAAAAAAAATGTGTTAAAATTTGCTGTGTATGATGGCCTATCGACATCACATTTTAGAAGTCGTTCTGTGATCAGTATTTGAGCACAAATTGGAATCGACAAGTGGTCCCCAACCCGACTTATTCAAAAGATTTCAAAAGCATTGACTTAAAATGGATAAGTCGAAATATGTAGAAGACATAACGAATTATTCGCTTAAGAAATCAGTAAACGACTTCGAAAAAGAGGTTTCGGAATTTCTTCATCTTCATCCAATTCTCGGACTTACTGAATATGCATAAAAAATTTCATAAGAATCGGTCAAGCCAATTCGGAAAAACAGAAATTGCTCCCTCCCACCCCTCCTCGTGCCACAAGAACCTATTCGCATACCTACCAAATATGCATAAAAAATTTCATTAAAATCGGTCCAGCCGTTTCGGAGGAGTTCGATAACAAACATCGTGACACGAGAATTTTATATATTAGAAGATGATTTGACTACAATCACAAAACGCAATCATAGTATGTTTCTCTTAGATGATGGTGTTATAAACAAAGTTGTTTTTTTTTTTCGTGCATAACACAACTATTCCATAACTTTCACTTGAACCATTCTGTTATGAGTCGTTTTCCCCCAACCAACAAAAATATCTAAGCACAGTCGTTTTCATACAAATTTGAATATTTGTGATCGATCAACTTTTTGTTAAACCCTGTTTAATTTAATAAGCCTCTGGAAAAACTATTTATGGTTTATAACATTTTTTTCCGAAGTTGTTAGTAAATATAATTTCTTTCAATGCAAATAAATTATAACGGCTTGCATGCAAAAATAAATTTGGTAAAAATAAACGCAAAAAAACAAAAACAAACAACTACTCCAGTAGTAACAAATATTTAGTTTGTTAAGCCAACATATTAAAATCTATTACCAAGTACAAGTACATTTAGACACAAAGAAGTGTTCAAAACCACATGATTTTTTGTTTCTAATTTTTCTTTTAGTCAAATTCGTGATATTTTTGTTTATCAACAACCAGGCGGCCAACAAATTTGTCATGCTGTTGCTATTTGGCAGCATTGACAGTGGCAATATTTGCATGATACTTTGTACTTTATAACTAATATCAGCAGCTGCAACAACAACAATAACAACAAATTAGCAATAACAATAACTAACGACATCTAACTATCAACTGAAATAACTTCAAATTGATATTTTCTCAAAGCCTTTTTAAGGTACACAAAAACACACAAAGTCATACGAGTACATAAAGGGTTTTTCAACAAGAACTTTGTTTTCGAAAACAAAATAAAACAAAAAATTTAAATGAAGATGATTCAAATTTTTATTGTATAACGAAGAGAAAAGTTCGCCAAATGATATCTGGCAAATGTCCACCACGAACACACTGACAGATGTCGATTATTTTATCAAAGTTTTTAATCACTTTAGCGGGATCCATTGGCCGTTATCGCATTTCCAGCTTCATCTTCGAAAAAACCGGTTCAATCCCGCCTCCAGACCACATAGCGCACCATACAGTAAGAATTTGAGCATGCAAAGGTTTCTCAATAATCGCTCGAGGATTTGCAGCAGCCCAAATGCGGCAATTTTGCTTGTTGTCATACCCTGACAAGTGAAGATGGGCTTCGTGTGAAAAATTGATTTTTTCAGAAAAAAAATAGCGGGTTGTTCCCGAATGCATTGTGCGATGTGAACGGTTGGTCGGCTTCACTTCCTGCACCAGTTGAACCTTGTAAGGCTTCAAAGCCAAATCCTTACGCAAACTTTGCCATGTGGTGGTTATGGAGAACCCCAATTGTTGAGAAGGAATTGACAAATTTGGCTGCCATGTTTTTAGTTGAACGACCCGGTTGAGCACGCGTTGTTGTTGGCACATGTTGTATCAAGCCATTCGACTCAATTGAACGACCAAATTCTTAACAGTGGTCTCAGAAGGATGATCACGAATTTTACGAAATGTACCTTTAACAGAACCACCATTTTCATAGTGGATTTTAATTATTTTAATGCGATTTTCGAGCGAAATTGAATTCATTGTAACAAGTGCCAATGCCTCTACTATGAACACGTCAAAAAACTAAATGTCAAAACTATCATGTTGTCAGTGTTGCCACAATTGAAAAACAAAGTTCTTGTTGAAAAACCCGCTATATGTATTTAAGAAATTTTATATGTGATTGTGTGTGTTGGCTGCATCAATAATTTCATGTTACCACCACCAATTGCAATTTCGTTTTTATAAAGTGTTCACAGTAGATTATATGATTGAAATGAATTTCAATTACGTTTTTTTTTTCTCTTTGTTTTTTTCTTCTTTTGCTGCAAACAGTTTATGCTTCTTATATTTGATATTCGTTTAAATACATTTTGAACTACACCCATGAAATTAAAATATTTTCTGCACTATTTTATATAATATTTCACTTTGTTTTTTTATTGTTGTTGTTGTGAAATTACATACAATTCAAGGTAACACCCATAATTTATTTTTTTTTTATCATAGAAAATATGACAACAGTCACAGTCTGTAATTATTTGAGAACAAAAAAAATCTATGGAAAATACTTTTGCACAAACAATTTATGAAATACGAGTATGTATGATTTGTTTGATCTGCTTTTGGATTTTAAAGATGGAAAGATAAATGGCACTATTTTAGAAATATTTGTAAACATAAATTTGCGTCACAAGAAGCGGGTGATTCTGAATAGTTTTATTCCTAATTATCAGTGCAGCAATTTGCATGCAAATGTAGACGAGCAATTTACAGACGTTGCAATAAAAGCATATTTTTACATATTGGTATATATTCTTATTTTAATATACTTTTAAAACATCGGTCGATATCGAGAATGCTGTAGTTTTGGTTTAGAGCAGTCCCTTGCTTGCTTGTTGTGCAAATTTGTATGTGTAGTATTTCAACAAACACTCCTATTGAACAAGACATTTTTATATCTTAATTAACATTTTTTTTTTTTTGCCACATAGGGGTCATAAGCAAATTATTTAAAATTTACCAAATTTAAGCTCAAATTATATAAAACGATTTTTTTTAAATTTGAGCCAAGTTGCAGAACGGTAGCACGTGAATAGTAGAGGCCCGAAGGAAAATTTGGATCTAAGAATACCACAACTCTCAAGGAAATTCGGAAAAATCCCAAAATATTTTTTTTAATAATATTTTCATTTGCTTCTTCAGCTTTCATACGATCTCATAAATCGAAAAAAATCAAAATATTATTTGTTTTGGTATTAAATATGGCATCTCTTCTGAACAGTTGCTTTGTAAAAAAAAAAAGAAAAGTGAAATACACTTATACATTGTACTCGTACATACATACATACATGTATTTATGTTTGTTAATAAAATAATTTTGAGTTGTGTTTATACCAAATAACTTTCATTTTTATGCGAAAATTATTTATTTACTATTTCCAATTAAATATTTTGTTTACCAATCTCCTAGAATTTTTTTTTCATATTCAGGGCCATAGAAATACCCAATAATAGAAAAAATAAAGCAAACAAAAGTTGTGTTGACCAGTGCAATATGATAAAATATTGATTGTTTGCTTTTATTTGTCGATTTTAAAATACAAATGTGGCTGAGTTGCCAAGACGATGTGTTACAAACATGTAACTCTATGTTCAATACCAATAACGAACAAAAATAAATTTAAAATTAAAAAGAGTAATTAAAAAGTACAATATATATTGAACATAAATAATCCCCATTCAAGTATGCGACAGGATTAATTGTAGTTAAAAGAAATGGGCACAGTACAGATGCATATGATGTTACACGTGGATTCATGCATCCCATCTGAAGCCATTAGTTTTCAGATTAAATCATTCAGGACGCTTTTTTTAATTAATTATATTTTACTTCATTAAAAAAAACCGGTACTTGTCGTATTATTGACACTTTTTAGGATTAATTTAGGCATGTCAGCATGATTACAAATTGCATGTTAATATTTATTATATTTTTATTTTCGCCCATCACCAAGCGAATTATTGACATTTCGTCTTTAACTGTTTCCTTTTGAAACACTCGCATACACAGTGAGTGTTAAAAATTATGTTCCAACTCCATCGTTGAACCAGGACCGGTTTTATATGCAACTATCAGTGTTACCAACTAGTGATGTTACGAATACTCGTATTCGTATTCGACTATTCGCCTGTTTTAAAATATTCGTATTCGTATTCGTATTCGCCAAATTCAAGCGAATATTTTTCGAATAATTTTCCCATACATTTTCCAAAAAAAAATCATACAAAAGTATAAAAAAAAGTACATAAAATGTAAAAAAATATATTAATTTTTATTAAAAAAAAACATTGTATTTCACGCAAAGTAATAACCTTTTTTAAAAAGAAACAAAAATATATATGTATTTTGCAACTAGTATTCAAAAATTAAAGTTTTATATCATGTTAAATTAGTAATCAAACCTCAGTAGAGGAATGTTGAATTTCAAAAATAGAAGTTTTGAAGCCTTTTCTCCATCAAGCCTATTACGATGCGGTGTATAAATAAGTCCCGCACCACTAAACATTCGCTCGCTTGGAACACTCGTTGGTCGTGTCACTTAATATTGCCTGACTATAGGTAAAAGAAGCTCGTATTTTTCCTTATTTACTTTCCACCATATCAGTGGGTTAACGTCATTTGCCGCCCGTTTTTCCGATATATATTCCGCGATAGTTTTTCTAAGTAAATGATGAATGGAATCTGGGAAACTAAGTTGAGAAATTTCATCTCCATTTTCACAGTCACTGTCACTTGTATCCATGAGTAAAGTCATCGTGTCTCTCAAAGATGCACGTTTATTATATACGGAATCTTCGGTACGATTCGGATTTTGATAACGAGAGCTTAAAGTTGCGCTTGTATGATTTCCTTCAAGCAAACCCAAAATATGCTGCATGATATGCTCCTTAGTTAAAGTATTTTTAAAAAATTTTAATTTGTATCTTGGATCAATGAAGGTTGCCGTGATAAACAATAGTTCATTTTCTATGGCTGAAAATTTGCTAATGAGCTGTTGTTTTAAAACGATGTTCTGTAGAGGTTTTCAAATTCGGCATCTTAATGCAATAATAATGTTAAATCACTAAATTTTTTTTTTCATTTATAGTTACTAACGCAAAGGCAGGGATTTTTTCCAATTAAATTTGAAATATAAACCTCAAAAGAAATATTCGTATTCGTATTCGTATTCGGCGAATACTATTTTAAATATTCGTATTCGTATTCGTATTCGCGAATACTAAAAATTGATATTCGTAACATCACTATTACCAACCTTCAAAATGTTGATCATGCAACCCTACGATTGACAGATTAACGTTGCACAAATCGTAATACATCATGTAAAATTCTATCTAATTGAAGTTTACTAATTTTGTTGTTCACTGTACCTGCTCCATCTAAAATATTATGAATTAAATTACAATAAATGTATTAAATTCAATTCAATTACTGTTTTTGGTTTTTTATTTTCTTCTAAAAAGTCTTAGCCTCAAATAAAGATAGTGATGATGATGATGATGATGATGATGAAGATGATAATTGCATTGGATATTGCGACGACGTTGATAGCGACAACAATGGGAGTGTTTTGCTGCACTAGTGTAGGCGTGTAAAAGTTTTTCTGCATAAAATCAGGCCAAAAACAAATCATTTAAAGAAATCAAAACTTTAGTAGATTATACGTTGGTAATTTCATATTACACAACTTTGATTTACATACATACACACAGATGACAGTAATAAAACTGAAATTTTATTGCTTGATTCACAATTTTATAACTTCAGCGAAAGAAAAATTACATTCAATCAAATTTGACACAACCCGGGATTTATTTGAGATTTACAACTTGATCGTGTTGCTGGTAAAATGGTTATTATTGATTTATTGCTGCAAATATGTAAATTATACAAAAATAAAGAATAAAAAAAGTTATGTTTATCTTAAAAAGAGTGTATGTGTGTGTGCAGTTCGATTGTTAAAATTATGGGGAATTTGGTCGTACGTAAATTATTTGATTTTGCATTTTATCGGGTGTAAAGAGAGCATGAATAATGTCGTTGAATAACATAAAAATTTAATTTTGCTGACTGTCATTTTGTTATTAGTTTGAGTCAATGGTGCCAAACTTGGTAGAAGTCTAGAACAAAACGAAATTTCTTGCCAAAAATTGCATTTTATTCCAAGCGATTAAATAAATTACTTACATATGTATCTGCAGTTAATGGCGAAAAAAAAGAGTTACCTTGAGTTAATCGATTTTAATCTATTCCTAGAAGATCTGTATTCGCGTACGAAAAAACTGTTATCAACTCATAATTTCTGAATAGCTTTGAAACTGTTGAAAATATAAAAATAAATTGTCGGTGATGTCTGCTAAGTAGATTTACACGGATAAATAAATAAAATTGTGTGTTTCAATTGTTTGTTGTTTAACAAAAACACCAACGACAACTATAGGGTGTTTTTTATAGAGTGTCACAACTTTGAGTAGGCATTACTGCTTTATTTGAGCACCCATTTAACAGCTAATAGTTTCTTTTTGTTTAGTTTGCTTTGAAATTTCTTTATGAATCCACATAGAATTTTTAATCAAAATAATTGTTCTACTCGTTAAAATCACCATGCAGCGGGCGCTACAATTGATTTACTCAAAGAAACTTTTGATGAAAAAATAATTTCACGTAATGGCCCAATTAATTGGTGTGATTTAACCCAATTAGATTATTTTCTTTGGGGTTATGTTAAGTCACTTGTCTACGTTGAGTACGTTGAGTAACCACCAACAATTGAACACCTGGAAATCAACATTCGAAGAGTTATCGGTGAAATACGGCCGCAATTGCTGCGAAAAGTTGTTCCAGATTGCACCTTCTACGCGCCAGCCGTGATGGCCAGATGGCAGAAATCATATTTAAACATTAATTTCATAAAATTTTCTTTCCATAAAGCTCGTTTCATTGATATTAAAAATATATTTCCTTGTTTTATGATGATTTAAACTTGTGTCACTCTATAAAAAACACCCTTTACATGCGTGTTGATAAGCAATCATACGAGTTGTGTTACTACTGAATGAACTAATACTTTGTTACGCTCTTTTTAGTGCAGCTCGTTAACTAACAGTTGTGTTGTGTATCTGAATATGACGAAAAGCAGTCGGCCCCCGAGGGCATTGCATGATGACCACTGATCTATGCTGATCTTTGCTGACAGTCTGATTTCGTTTTAGTCAAAATTCTATGATAAAGAAAGCTGACCAACAGTTTAGATGCTTATACTTATTTTAGGATCTTAACCACTGTGCACATGTCAACATATAATTTAATTACCATATAAAAGCTGTAAAGATGTATGGCGTAACATGTTGCAAATAAAATTTCAATTAATGTGACAATAATGTAACTACGTTTTTTTTTTATTGCGTTGATTTGAATTTTTATTACTTTTGCTGTATCGTTGTATGTTTTAAAAGTTGTCTGTTGTTTAAATCGTTTTATAATTGTGAACGTTAATACTGCGGATGCTACATTTTTTTTTGTTTTGTTAATTATTCCAGGGTTTAAAATTTTTTTTTTTTTTTGTATTTTTATTTATTATACTACCGACTACTGCGATAATGTGATCCGTTTCCATTTTTGATAGCAGATAAACTAAAAATATTTACCTGATAACAAACACATTTTAAGTTTTATAAAAAGAAATTTATACTAGAAACCTTTAAGTGTATTTGATATCAGGTAAATATTTTTTTTGTTTTCACATAAAAAATTATGAAATATGGTGGCAATTTTTAGTAAATATATTAGTTTATTTTAAACCCTGATTTAGTCTTTGTAATTTCTAAAATTTTTATTATTTTACACAACCATGTATCAGAGAGATTGTTAAACAATTTTATAATAGTGAAATTTACCAGAAAATTTCTCTTAATATGTATTACATTTATTAAAGTCTGCTTGGAAACAGTTTTTAAATCAGGTTAAAAGTTTTTTTTTTTTTTTAAATTTATTTATGAAATAACAGGGGCATTTTTTTTTAATTTCTCTTAGTTTATTTTATATAAAATTTTTAGCTCGTACAAAAAAGTGAAAAATAAACGAATTTAAGGCTGAAAGGCTGGTATTTATTTATTGATTTATAATTAAAAAACAAAAACAATTAGATTACGTTTCTTGTGCGAATTCGTCTTCAATACAATTAATGAAGAAATTTGCTTATTTGCCAACAAAATAAAAATTCAATACAGATCTTGAAGAAAACATACGATAATTTTAATACAAGAAACATATTTGTACATCGATTTATTTCCATATTTTGTTATAGATCTTTTTTAAATTTAATCAATCATGATTTTAATTGCGCAATCGGGTTAAGGCGTGCCTTATTATCAAATTAATTTGTTTAATACTATTTATGTAATTATCAAACAAAGAGTAAGCAAATATGTTTGTTGTCAAGAAAACATACTACAAAGAATCAAGTTATTAACTGCTACGCCTACTCATACAAATGAAGGAATATACAATCATCAGTTTGGGTCCATTTTTATTGTACATCAAATATTTTTAACAGTTTCTTTTTTTTTTAATAATGAATTTGAATAGTAAACTATAAATTTATTGGAATTAATATGAAATTAAATTTTTTACAAATTATACCACGTTAAATTTTAAAACTCTATTGATTAATTTCTGTTCATGTCATTTTATTTAATAGCTTTCGTACATGAAGATGAAACTTTTTTTTATTGATTTAGTCTATTTCTGCTCGAATAATCACATGCATTTTGTGGTCAGTCGTTTGGTGATTTTGTATTCATTCAGTTGGGAATTTATATGCGCTCACACATTCACAAATAATTTTAGCAATTTTATACTTTTAACAAAAAAAAAAAAGCACTGAAAAATACTTAACAATTGGTGCACTGTGGACTCTTTATTGTTCTTTTATATAAAATGTGTTGTGTCTACTATTTGGTTTCTGTTTTATTTTTTTTTTTTTTTTTTGAACTTTGTTAATAAATCATTTGGTTGTTGTGCATTTAAATGCAGACATAAATTTAACAAAAGACTTGCAGCACGTCCGAAAACTGATGCATATTTTAGTTAATTTTTTATCACTGCAAAAAATTCTAAACTGCATCCAATTGGAATTGTTAATAAAAATGTTTGCAGTATTTTACATTATTTATTATATTATTATGACAAGAGAGAGAGAGAGAGAGAAATAAATTATTTTTTAAGCTTTTCTGTAGATATATTGTAAGCTTGAATTAATTTACTGTACTGGTTGATAAAATCAAATGCAAACACCATCTGTTCAATAGTTGTACCAAAACTGCCTAATAGAATTAAGAAGATTTTCTCTATGAAACGTTTTTAGGCTAAGGGGTATCCCAGCAGAATGAAGCAAAGATTTTTCCGAAGAGTGCCTATTTACGAAACCGTGCTCCTTGGTTCAAGTACCAACAGACCTAAATTTTATAAAAATCTTTTCATTACCGCTCATGCAGATAATACAATTTCATGTTGTAAATAAGCATTCTGGACGTACCATGACGTTCTCTACGGATTTTTTTCAAAAAGGAAGTCTTAAAATTTTAATAAGGAAAAGCTTTTTGTACTGAAATGGCCACAAAAACTATCCCCATCATCACCGTTGATATCATCAAATCACAAATATAATATTAATAAAGTTTATTTTTTTATATTCTGGACAAATCGGATAACAACTCGTCTATACTATCTGTAGTAAAAACTACACCAATCCAAACGTGTAGAAGGTCCAGCTTTCACATGCCTCGATTATCGCCACAATATAGTAGAAATATGGTTAACAATTTTACCTCCACTCAAAAAATATATATTGGTAATTAATTAAAACAATTTTAGTTGTTAATTAATTAATTGTTAATTTAAAAAGTTTTTGCAACTTTCTTTATCACAATATTTCTATTGGTTAAAACAACCGAGTCACAGTAGTAATTAGTGACAAATCTTGTTAGTTAATGTAACCATAAAAAAGTGGCTGCAGAATATTCATAAAGTTTTTAATAATTTAATTGTAATTTTTAGCAACACACAATATTAATATACATACCTTTATTTTCAATCAACAACTAAAATTGGTTCGATTGACCAACAATAGTTTTTTGTGTGTAGCGGCCCGAAAGGCAACGATACTATTTTTGTAGAAAAACTTGTCAAACGGGGAAAAAATAGAATCAGCAAATATTGTTTTTGCAATATCACCTTTTTAGGATAAATATTTTGCTAAAAGTAAAATGTACTTGCCAGTATTTTCTGCAAGTACTCATCAAATAGTCATCCGAAGGAAAGTTCGATGGAACTGATCACAGCAATTAAAAAAAAAAAAAAAATCTTCTCGACCAATTTTCCCTTTTATTTTACGTTTTTACCTCAACTTGAGGGAATCATAAAACTCTTGCAACTGGGAAACAGTAGTTCAAGTGGTTGTATTTTTATTTTCTTTATAAAAATCAAAATGATTAAGAAAACAAAACAACGTAAATTTTATTTGCTTCAAAAAAAGGAGCGTTCGTTTTCCTTCAAAACAACTTTCCTTTAGAGTTTGGCTACTAATATTGCAAAAGATTTAATTTTTTTCCCAGTACTGGTTGGTTGCACTTGTTGTGTTGCCTCATTTCTGATGGTTGGTTTTAAGGGGTTTCGTTTTTTTTCTTTTTGTATTTTTTTTTTACTCTAACAACAATATGAAGTTCAATTGTCATGGGGAGTGTATCAAGAAGAATTGAGTTTAGTTTTTGTTTATCTTTTTCTTATTTATTGTTGTTGTTCTTAATTTCAGATAACCGTATCTAATAGTTTTAGTTTAAAACTCTTTTTATAGTTTGCTGTTTTTAGCTTTAAGTAGCACAGAGTTTTACTGTCTGTACTCGTATATTGCCTTGGAGTTAATGCTGCCGTTTTTGTTGGTTTGCATTTTCATCTGTTCGGCAAATTGTATTAAAGCTACCTTTAATGTATCTAATCATTGCAGCGTTTTATTAAATTATGTATGAATTAAACATTGTTGTTGTTGTGTTTGTTGGTTGCCATTTAGTTGCAAACGTTTTTGTTGGTTAGTTCACTTGTTTTATTGGTTTGGATTTTCTGTATGTTGGTTCTTTTTCTTATGGTTTGGTTGTTAGTTAGTCTGCGCAGTGGCATTAAGTATTGGAAACATTTGCTAGACAGGGCTTGGGGATACCAGCAACAATAACAACAAGTACGGACAACAAAAAGTAATTTAAATCAAAGTTGTTACATCATTGTTTAACTTGCCTTTTTTTATTTTTTTTTTGTTTCTTATACAATTTAATATATTTTTCTGCTTTTATTTAATTTTTTTTTTAATATTTTTGCTTCTATTCCTGCTGGTTTCATTGTCTGTGGATGTTGCTACGTATGCTGCCGTTGTTGTTTTTTATTTTATTACGTATTGTTGTTATGTTGCTGCTGTTTTGTGTTGTTATTGTGGCTTAATGGTCCATGACCTTGCTGGGTGTTTCCATTGTGCCAAGTTCAAGGCCAATTTTTCTCTTTTGAAAAAGTTCATTTTTTAATTAAATCAGATGCGAAAAACGTGAAACTTTATTCAAACGCAGCAATTTAATTTCTATTGTGAATAATTTCTATACAATGGATCAAGCAGAATATAACCTGTGCTGTTTTATTTAAGAAAAGTTTAAAAAAAAAACTGAATTAACATTTGAATAAATTTGTATATAAAAAGAAATTTTGTTATAGAAATGACTTCACATGTGTTGCCTTTTAATAAACAAAAGTTTAAGTTTAATGAATATTCACACGCTTTAAAATGAATACAGATCGTATTCGATTTTAATTTAAACGCTCTATCACTAAAAATGTCTTAGAGTGAGTTTTCAGGAAATCGTGTGTATGTTGTCATTGACAGACTATTTTCAGGCAAGTATAAGATTGTGTGTCTGACAACGGCATTATTGTCAGAAAAATAACAAACAAGAGTTTTCATTCGCTTTCCTTTCAAATATGATACACAATGCAAAGTGTTTGTTCACTCTTAGAGAATCCCCATTGTTCTTCACAGCTAAATTTGTATCAGACAATTGTCTGATTAGATTTTCTTACAATCGCCGGAACTGACATTTTGCGTTTATGGTGGTCACTTTTCACTGACCAGCTTCTTTATTTGATACATGGAGCGACATTATTTGCATTGAATTGATTGAAAATTTTACTTTTAGCAGGGATATATTCATGTTTCGTCGTAACAGACCCATCTTCATACAAGATTTTTCCAGCAAAACTTAATTATTCAATTTGTTTTAAATTCTGATAGAAATAAAACCAAAGCAGCTGAAAATTATCGCTTTCTATAAAAATTATCGTATTTGTTTAAGGGGAATGAAAAATTATTTGCTTTTCTTGTCTTGAGACCAAAGAGGCATTCTAAAAAATTAATATTTATAAATTTTTTTTTGTACAAAACTTAACACTTTTACAACCTATATTAATGCCCCTATTAGGTATACTGATACGTTCTGCTAAACTGATTGGATGTACTAATGTTTTTTTCATATAAAAACTCTTAGTAATTTGAATTTTCATTAATTCAATAATACTGAAGTTAAGCCTGATAATAATAATTTCTCATTTATAAATTTATCGTTATGTTAGAAATGTTTTCTTTGCGGTATGGTCATACAATTATTTTTTGTTGGAAGGGCTAGCTGACCGCTCGAAATAGCGATAACCGAGTAGGCCAACGATTTATGGACCGAATTCGAAAGTGTACGATTACAGTTTTGTCTCATAGAAATGAAATTCGCCAATTATGTGCCGATTTTCATATATGTTTTTATACAAAAAGTTCTTTAATCTTTCGTGGAAGTAAGGCCGACTTCCTAAACGCATTTTGCATAGCATAATTTGAAAAACTGCGTATGCAATGCAACCCATGTTGTAGCAGCAACTTTGCATTGCAGAGAAATGCTTTGCATAAAAACGACGTAACGGAAAGCTACTATGCATTTTTTTTTCATTGTAACAACAGTTGTTCATAAAAATATAAAATAAAAAATTAAAAAAAACATTATAATTATAATAAATAGAAAAACTACATACTCCGCCATTATCTAAGTATCAAAAGCTTGCATACCAAATAAAATAGATGCGTTTAGGAAGTCGGCCTAATATATATACTATATATGGACTATATAGGCTTTTAAACTTTCGCTAAGTTGCGTCGATTTTGTACTCTGTTCGATTTAATTTTCACATTTAAGTCGGTTCATTTTTTCCAGAATTATAGTTTTTAAAAACAATACTGACTTGATTAGTAATTTTTCAAATTATAAACGAGTATTTAATTTATGAACAAGATAGCCATTTTAAAATTTAAATCTTTTTACCAAACATAGAAATTAGTCATGGTGTTCGATAGAAATTTTGTTAACCTAAGTATGTATTAATATTTTGCATTTTTGTGTCAAAAATAGTTTGTTGTTTGTGCACAATGCTTTTTTCACTGTGTAAATTAAAATATATAATTAAAAGATAAAATAAAACTTTTAGAAAAAGCTCAATTGAATAGAGAGGATGACTATCATCAGTTCCAAGCTATTTAAATGAATAACAAACTTAAGAGTAAAAATTTTCATGTCAGGATTTTCAACTAGTTGACTGCAGCTGTCGATTAGACGAAACATCATGATCTCAGTTCAACCTTCCGGGCAGTCAAATTTTTCTTTGTTTGTTCGATTATTACGAGCTTCTAGATTTTCCTTTCTAATAAAATTAATAATTTAATGAAAAAAAAAAATAATATTATTAAGAAAGCAAATCTAAGCCTGACTAATTAAAAATTGCTACAATAAAACATCACTTAATTCGTTTAAAAATTCATAACTTAATTCAAAACTTAACAAAAAAAATGCAAAAGATAACTCGAAAGAAAAAAATTCTATTAATAATATATGAGTCATCCTTCAAAAGATTGGGTGACAAGTAAATCTCACATATTTTTTAGATGTGAGAACTTTTTACAAATAACAGAAACAAGTTACCAAGGCGAATTAAACCAGGTGGTAGCGTTAAGACAGCTGACTATTTTTGCCGTACTTATTTTTTAGTTGATAATGTCAAAGAGCTGTGTTCTGGTTATATTTTTGACAGCTTCAGTTGTTTTGGCATTACTTTTTCTCGTGCTGCCAAGTTCTTGTTTTCTCCCGCTGCCACCTGATTCAAATCGCCTTGCAAATTACAGGTAAACATAAACTGAATTCGGCCACTTTCAACATATTTTGGAAATATATGTTTCTTTATTTGAAATGTTTAAGTGCATGAAAACACAGAACAAATACTGAACACTTAAGAAAATACAGAACATTCCAATGTTTTTTCCTAACGAATAATTTATACAGAACAGGAATTTCAAATAAAATACAGAACGGATGTCACCGTACGCATATCGCATATTATTTCTGAAGTTGAGTTTTTCGCCACAACTTAGAATTGAAAATTGACTAATAGCTTTCTTTTATATTTGACGGATTGTGAGTATTGATGTGGGATGAAGCTTTTCAACCAACAAAAATATTGTAACAATAATATATTGAATGTGCATCTGACGAGCCTGCTTCTAAAATACCACCTAAGGGCGCAAAAGACATGGAAATTTCAAACCTTTGATTTTGTTAGAATAAATGTGTGCTTTTAAGAATTAACGACATCAAAAATGTGTACTTTAGTCATAGTTTGTGCCATAAAATGGTTTTTAGTCGTCAAACAATTTGTTTTTTATAGAATTTTTAATTTAAACAACAACCGACAATTATCAATAAAGATAAGAAACTGTTGGATTTTGTGGCAAATATTTTTTGAAGCAATTCGCTTACAATTTCATAATTTTGCAAGTGTATGTCTAAGAAATCTATAAGAATATCTGTGTGTATCTTGTGTACGAGGACAAAATATGAATGATTTAAGGTTTCAATTGTGGGCTTGTTGAAATTGTTGAAAACCTTTCTAAATTCACTTGATAAATCGAAGAAGCTATTTTGTAATGCGCCAAATGGTAAACACCCGTTTGTTTTAAAATTCTGATTATGAAGAATGATTAAATGAAATGATTTTTTTATTGCCATTTTTTGCTGGGAACGTACTTATGTGCCTGTAGTTTTAAATATGAGTTCGAATGTATGTGTATGTGAGTGTGGTGTGTGCATTAAAAACTAAATAATCATAAAATACTGTATTTTTTATGCGATAAATTATAAAAAACTTTGTAATAAAAAAAAACGCATTTAAGAATTCTTGCCACGTTTTGATTATTAATAAGTTTTTGGTTATTATGGATGCAGTAGTTTTCTCTCTCAGTCCCATAATTATACCCTACACCTGCAGAAGTCGCAAATGAATTACCAGAGCCGCATGTAAAAATAAAAGTTTTTAAACACAAAAAATATTTTTTAATATACTAGAAATTTTATAAAACTGGTATAATAAATACAAAATCGTTGATATTTATTATTAAATTAATCGGTATCGATATATGATCGCGTTTGATCGGTGCAACTCTTCCGTTTAAGTCGTATATGAGTAAAAATTTTATATTCTAACCATTATTGGCAAGCAACCCACCTTAATCTGTTTTTCCCAAGACCCACATAGCTACAAGAAAAATTTGTTACAACATGTAAAGATAATTATGAATAATATTCTGCAACTTTTGAGTATGTTTTTTCCAAATATTGAAGAGCATAAGTTTTATCCACATCCCACAGTTTACCATTTTTACAGTAACAACCATCTTTGCTTTATTTTTAATAAATTCATGTGGAAAAAGTTAAAAATTTTTGCAGTTGTTTTATATCGACAAAGAAAATCAGTAGAATCGTGCTTAAATCAGCTCTCAATCTCGACTATCAGCAAACAGATTATATCTCCTTTAAGCATTCCGAAACTATATTTACTGATATTCGTACAAGGATGTAGAGTTCCATAAGCATCAACATTCCCATCTAAAAACTTTTTTTTTCAGTGCATTCATGTCCCAAAGATATAAAAGTGTTTTTAGTGTTTTCCCCCTGTGTGTTTTTTTTTTTTTTTTGTAGAAGGTTTTATGTTGTATTAAAGCTTGACTGTATTGTGTGGCATTTGTAATGTTTTAAGGCAATCATGAGACCAAAAGCACTTGTTGCTTATGTTTTTAAGGGCTTATTTCAGTTGTAATTCTGTTGCTTTAACTTATGCCGCTTTTTTTTTTTTTGATATTCCTTTTAACTCATATTCATTTGTAGCTGCCACCGGATGCCCCACTGTAGTTATGACAATTACACACTTGCATTGATAATGAAACATGGAAAAAGTAATTTTTAACTTGCAGTAGATGGAGTGTAGCAAAACTACATGTAATAATGATAATTCATACGGTGTTTAGGTAAAAAAAAGAAATTATTGAATTGAATAAATATTTCATATTAAAGAAATATTTTTCTTGTCATGATGTTTGCAGGGTAATGGGCTTTGATCATAACAAGAAATATATCATGATCGGAGAGCAAACTATGGTTTGACTTAATATGTGCGCATACGAGTACATCTTTAAAAATAAAGAACCGAATTTAAAAATATTTATACTTGGTGTATATTTGTAGCGTGCTGGTATTGGTAGTTTGTACCAAATGGTTGCCAGATTATTGGCCGCGCTGACATGCTCCGGCTGAAGCTCGCCGTTGGGGAGGGATCTTGCCAATGAATCTGGTAATTTACCAGATACAAAAAAAATCATGTCAGCTTTCCTCGTAGATGGACACGAGAAAATAAAATAATTTAGAATGATGGGACCCGAAGCAAGTTTCGTACACCCCCTACATACACAACATAAAATCCTCTAGCTGATAGCTTGGCAGGAACTTTGCCCACCCCTTCTTAAGCTATACAACCTCACCCTGGCATCTTTAAAAGATGTTTGATGCCCCAAACACGAACTCTTTTTGTTTACACTTGCCCCTCTACTTACCGCGCTAAAATAACTCACTCCATTATATGGATAAATTCAACAACTCAATATAAAATTTCAAGTATATTACACATATTTATCTATATATGAGTAGCTGACTTCCAAATCGTCAATTGCTTTGTGTTTGAAGAAAGCATCACATTTCATAACGCCGCAGTACAATAATTATACAATGTATAGCATTTCAAAAAACCGCCGTGAAGTATTTTTAACGCAGTAAGAAAGCAAACAAGGCATCGGTTTATAGTTGTTGCATTGTTTCGGAACTTTGCAAATGTATGTGATTTAAATACAGTAGCAATGCTGTATGCAAACCTTGTATACGAACGTTTTGGAAGTCAACCTATATAAAAATGAATGTCTGTCTGTCTGTTTGTTTGTTTGTGCTTTATGGGAGGCCAAACCTTTGGACCGATCTTCCTGAAATTTTCACAGCATGTTACTGTGACTCTAGAAGGAATAATAGGCTACATGAAGTTATGATTGAACAAAGGGGCGTGGCACCGCCTATATAACCCAAAAATTTAAATCGCTATATTTTGGAAATTTTTTGACCTACGTCGATGATATTGGCATAATTATGGTATTGGCATAAATAGGAATACGTACCAGGAGAAAAGTGGGTGGGACCACGCCCCTTTTTAGGAAAATTAAAAATCGTAATATATCCTAAAGCATTGCAATAATTAAATTAAAATTAACTAAATAAATGTTTGTAAATATATAAATACTTTTAATTTTATTTTATAACGAGGGGGTAGCGAAGCACACCGGATTCAGCTAGTTGTTAAATAAAAAAAACTAAACAAAACAATATTAATTTATGCTAACAATTCAAATCAAAAAGCTTTTAATTGTAATTAATCACAAATAAAAAAATGACAAAAATTTAATTATTACAAATTTCAAAAAAATTACTATGTTCAGCATGTGCTCCAAAAGTCTAATGAACAAACTGCCTGTCGCGGTACTTCTTCACTGTCTTCATATGCACATCTATATCTATTTATCCTTTAAATAACTTAAAGCAAACACTTACTGTGGGCAATTATCCGTTTTAATAATTTTTATACCTCACCGTTCCCTAGACTGAGCTCAGACCTGACGCGACGAACCTTTATACAAAAAAAAAGAAATTATAAACAGAAATCTCGCGAATTAATTAACAAAAAAATCAATCCTCTTAATTGATATATTTAGGTCTTTTTTAAATAACTTCAAAAGTATTATTCCACGGACACACGTTATTATTAAAAATTTTGAGCATTATTTGCTTTCTTTATAATAAACCCCAAAAATTTAGGTATGTTTTAATAAATAT
Source organism: Lypha dubia (assembly GCA_947311025.1). Lineage (NCBI taxonomy): Eukaryota > Metazoa > Arthropoda > Insecta > Diptera > Tachinidae > Lypha > Lypha dubia. The sequence goes on from OX371264.1 coordinate 59,525,882, forward strand.
GATGTTGGTTTTATAAAGCTTATTTCCTTTTTTTTTTTTTTTTTTTGTTAATGGAAATAAATAACAACAAAAAACATTAAACAAAAGGCCTAAATATGCCATGTAAAATCATGATCTTTAATTTATTAAACATGCATTTAGCAGTTAATCATACATTTTTCTAACTGACTCATATTGAAGAAACCTAAAGAAACAAAATAAAAAGTTTAACAATTTTGAGTATTTAAAAAAAAAAAACAAAACGAAAAGAAAAAGAACAGCATGAATCAATTATTTTTCGGTTTTCGAAACAGTAACAGCCGTTTGACCTACTTATCAAATCAAATCATTACTCACGTAAAAACACTTTAACAAAAGCTTTACTAGCTTTTTAATTTTTGACAATAACTGACGCTTTTTCTTGTTTTGGAAGTTAATTTTGTACGTACTTTTTTATCTTATAAATCAATGTTTGAATGTATTTATGTACATATGTACTCATATAGAGTTTACAAAACAAACAATTAACAAAAACAAAAATAAAATAGAGCATGTTTCTTTTCGACATCTTTTATTTGGTTTCGTTTCATATAATTTTGATAAAATACACAACCGGACAAGAGGCTACGATCTGGAAATGTTTAACACATTTTAACTAATTTATTATACAAGAAATGTATAACGAAAAATAAATGTATGTATATTTGGAACAACTTTATATTAAATTGTTTACAATTTGTCATATACACTAAAGAAATGATTTTGCTTAATTTCAATTCAATAGATAAAATCATACATGAGTGAATTGTTAATTTCTTTCTATTATTTAATGAAATGTTAATATGAATACAAAAGACTTAGAGCACAAACTTAATGTTATTTGCATCATTCTAGGAAAAGACTTAAGACAAAAACGCTTTCTACCTTTACTACAAATTAGATACAAAAAAAAAATCAGGTCTGTCCAGTTTTAATTACTGCAGATAATCTGAAACAATTAAATTTCAAAGTGACCGCAATATCTTTGACCGCAATATCTCTTTCGTATTATACAAACAAAAATTTTACGAAACCAAAATAAAACATATTTTGCTTTCCTTTTAGATATAAAAACTCTCTAGCAGCCTGTCGACCTAATTATGATCCATCTTTAACAAATAAAATTTAATGTAGAACATCAGCACAATAACAAACATACAACTTTGCATTTCATACTTGTAACATTTTTTTTTTTTTTTTTTTTTTGATTAAACAAGTACATACTACAATAGTTCTCGTACTTAACAATGATAATAAATTATCATCATAAAGAAAAGAAAGATGGTCTGTCAATAACCTTAGGCCAAAATCATCATTAACAAATACGAATATTTATGTATTCGTGCATATGAAAGTACGGGTAAATGTTCAGACAGACTGATAAATAGACTTGAAGACAGACAGACACAGATATATTCTTATGTAAGTTGTTCATACCAACACAAATATTAATTGTTGTTAACACTTTCCAAAGACTACAACAATGAACGTTGTTGTTGTTGGCAGTTTCTAATGATATGATGAATGAGTGTGTGGTTTTAATTTTTTTTTTTTTTTTATTTCGTTTGGAATTTCTGTCTGAATACGTCTTCTTGTAAAGAAAAGAAGTGAAAATTTCAACACTTTTATGCGGGTTAGATAAGACACTATGCATAGTGATTAATTATTTTCGAGGAAGTTAGAAATCTTGTGCTTGGGAAAATTATAGAATAAAAAAAAACGCTTAAAGAACTCTAAGGGAAAAAGATTTCATCATGTATTTAATAGATTTAAACTAATGGTGTTTAAATTATTGGTTGAAAAATTGTAAAGAGTAAACAGCACATAATCGGAATACCCACTAATTTAATTATATTTACTTAAACCTCAATTAACAGACAAGATAGTAACTATTAAAGATAAACTCCAGTGCTGGGGCGGCAAAAATTATTTGTCATATAAATGATATCATATTGGCTCTCCAGCAATATTTTAAATATAAGGTTTTCCAATAAGAGTGATATGATTTCTTTAAATAAAAATACACTTATTGTTAAGGAAATTCAAATGTTTTTTTTATTTAATGTGAAGTACACTCGATAAAATTAAGTTCTTAATAAAACGTCATTCACATGGCCTCCACGACTTCCTCTGCAGGAACGAACTCGATGAACCCAATTTTTCCACTAAATTAAGTCGTATGTCATGAATGGCACGTTCAATATTGACTTGTAAAGCTTGAAGAGAGTCTGGTTTATTTCGAAAGACCAATGACTTCAAATAACCGCACACGAAATAGTCTAATGGTGTTAAATCGCAACTTCTTGGAGGCCATTTAATATCACAATTTCTTGAAATAATCGAATCTACAAACTTTTCTCGAAATAATTTAATTGTTGCATTTGCTGTGTGGCACGTAGCCCCGTCTTGTTGGAACCAAATGTTGTCAAGATCAACTTCTTCCATTTTCGGCAATAAATTGTTAGTTATCGTCGATCTATACCGCTCTCCATTGACAGTAACGGTGTTACCAGCTTCATTTCGAAAGAAGTACAGACCGATGATTCCACCAGACTAAAAACCACACCAAACTGTCAATTTAGGTGAATGTAATGGTTTTTCATAAATAATTTGTGGATTTTCTTCGCACCAGAATCGACAGTTTTGTTTATTTGCCGCACCACGCAGATGAAAGTGAGCCTCATTGGAGAAGATGATTTTCTTAAAAAAAATCGTTATCGTTTTCAAGTTCTTCCAAGGCCAAAATCAGCAACGTTGTTCTTGCGTATATCTCTCCATGATGAAATTGTAAGCACTACTGATTACAATGAAAAACAAATGACAGATCATGACAAATTACAAATGGCCGAAACATCACTTCAAAATCATATCATCCTTATTGGAAAACCCTTAATATCAAAAAATTAAAAATAAATTACCGAAAAAAAACTCTTTAAATAAAACTTTTACTTCAAAAATATATTTAATACTCACTGAAGCAAACAAATGAAAGAATGATAAAAAGTTAGTTTTGAGAAAAAAGCACCCACTGATTAAAAATGCACCATTCTAGATATTTCTTTGCAAAAGTTCGAATATTTAAAGTTTGGATCGTGAAATAAGAACGTACTGATGCAAGAATAGCTTTGATACATGCAAAAACCTTATATGACACGTCTGAAAAAGTTAATGGCACCTTCTTGAAAGGTACATGTATAAAATGGCTTGCCAACCCTGTAATAATGCAGCTTGTTATTTCACTAGAACTGAACACAACTTATGAAAAAGTGGAACGCCCTGTTTTCAACAGCTGACAGCTAAGTTTTACAGGACACTATCAACTTTATCGATTTTGTCGCGGCATAAAGTGCAATGCCTTCCACCATTAGTGAGGGCTGCCCTTTTAGAGAGCAAAACATTTTTAAGAAACGAACTCCAAAGTACATTTTCTGCATGGAGATGTACCATTTTTTTGTAGAAAAGAAAACTCTTATGAGTACAGATTTAAGTCAAAGAAATTCCTTCTGAAGGATATATAGATGCAATTCGGGCAAAGTTTTTGAGAAACGAGAAATTACAGAGCGGGTAGAAAGTAAAAGCATGACATTCCAAAGCATTCTCTTTGTTAGAAGTATATTTTTATAAAGATAGTTTTGTTAAAAAATTGTTTCAAAGCAACTAACTTTTTCGTAGAAGTAACAAACAGCCCGGATAATTTACTACATAAGTCGAGTTAAGCCGTGATACTGTTGTATTGCTGAATAGTAGAAATTTTCTATCCCACTTAGGTTATATTCAGCATTTTCAAATAAATTATATTTTGTATTAACCGGCCTCAAAATACAAATATCTAGTTCGGGATGCTGGTACAAGAAACGCATGCAAAATGTCTGGATTCGCCCAACATTTTTGATTTAGGCTGCAATATATAAATCAAAGTGTCGCAGAGACGTATGATTATTAAATATACAAATGTATAACTAATTGAAAACTTGTTTCTATTAGACTTAAATATGTATGTATGTATATTTATTACAATTCGTATAATGCAATTTTTCTTTAAGTCCTGACATGAGCAACTACAATAGTTTCCAAAACAAAAGACTTAAGAAAAAAACTCATTTTCAGTTAATGTCAAAGATTTCTTTTAAAATACTGCTGTCTGTTGTCGCTATTGTTGGTGTTATTGTGATTAACCTTAGTTTCGTTTACTTTCCTTTGGTGTAAATGTCTTTAGGGCTGTTTTCTCTCCTTTGTGTTTTATATTCTGTTGTTTTTTTTTTGTTTTTGTTTCATTGTAACATAAATGAAAAGAACATACAAAGCACACCCAAAAAAAAAGCAGGCTAAAAAATCTTTATATGGAAAGCAAATTTAAAAAAAAAAACTTTAAAATCATCAACATTGTCTTATAAAAACATTTTGTATGTAAGTAAGTAAACAAGTTAGTAAATGTTGTTTGTTTTGTTCTTCTACTCTTAATGTCATGTAAATCCCACATTTAAGCACAATTACCATTGTCTGAGAAAAAAATATCACAAAACAAAAAAAGAAGTTTAAAAAGAAGACACTTTTAACCAAGTAACCGAATAGAATAGTCGTGAAATAGTAAAGAACAACAAAAAAAGGCAGACAATAGCAAATACAAACTCGCTCATACAAACATGTATACTGCCAAATCAAAAAGGACATTTTTTTTCTGGGAGACACATATTGGCAAAAATAAAGTAAGAAAACTAAAAGTGTTCATAAGGAAATAGATATTTTTCATTATTTTGGCTAAAGAAGATTTGTTAAGAATCGCTGGCTGAGATTTTTTTTTAGTATTTTCTTTAAATTTTTGCCAACAACACCGACAGTATTTTTGGCCAAAATGTGCTTGAAGCTGTAAACTTTTGTTTTTTGTTGCTTTAAATCTGCTTAGAAACTCTTCTTTAAGATTTAATGCCAGTTTTGCTTATATTTTCAAGCTTTGTTGTTATTTTTTTGTACATGCTTACCGCGAATTCGTGAAACGTGATGCGATGCTACGCGTTCCAAAATACTCATTTGTCTTGCCATTTGGGTTAAAAAGGAACCATATTCTTTTTGTCAGTTTACTTTTTTAAGTTTTTTTTGTCTTCTTGCTGCTAAAAAAAACATTCACAGATTTAAATTCTTTTTTTTTTTTTTTGTTTGCTTTATGCTTAAAAAATCACAGATATTAATTTAAAAAACCTTTTTGATCTTTTTGTTGGCTGCAAAAAAAAAAGAAGTTTAACAAAAACAAAAGGGAAAATGAAATGTCAACATAATAGATTTGATTTTTATTTCAAGCGTGTTCAACCAAAAGAGTATGGACCCGTACCTCTTAAGGTTTTAATGAGTCATACTTAAATCACTGGGTTTTTTTGTCTGTTATCACCACAAAAAAAAAACACCCTTCGTTTTTTTTGTATTTGAAGAGAAAATATGTGCATTATTTTATTGTTTAATTCATTTGAACTTCTAAATAAAACCAAAGTTTGTGGTTTAGATACAGAAAATGTTCAAACATGTATATTGAATGTGCTTTGAAACAAAGCAAAAGAAATGAATTTTTTACAGAATGGAAGAAAAATATGTTTATGGCAACTACACTCAACTAAATACTTGGTTGAAAAATAAGGAATAATTCGTTGAATCATCGAATTTAATACTTGTTTTTCACCCAAGGAACTGGATCTTTGATTCAATGTATGGCAATTCATTGGCTTGTTCAATTCAACGTACAAGTTCGTTGAAGTTAAGAAACCATACGTTGATTTTTAAGAATTTATTCCTTGATCCAACGTACTCATATAACAAAATCAACGTATATTACTTAAAATCAAGAAACAGGTTCTTTGATTGAAACTATTTGTTCATTTTGTGTTTAAATAAATGAACGAGTTTCTTAAATTCAACGAATTATACGTTAAATCAAAAAACTAGTTTATTGTTTAATTCAACGAATAAAATCAAATAACGATTTCAATGTTGAGTTCATAAATACATAAAATTTTATCTTTGAAATTTCAAAGATTATTTTACTGTAACAACGTATGATACGTTGAATTTCAAAGAATTGAGTTCAAGGAACGGGAGTTCGTTGAATTTATGTAAAACTGTTTTTTCAGTGCATTGTCCAAATATGACATATTATGATTGGATTGTATAGTTGAAGTCAAATCGTACTACTATGACACTGAATTTGTTCATATCTCTTATGAATGCTAACAATGTAGTGAGTTTTTATTATTGTGAACTTATTATGGTTTTTGTCTTTGATGCGCCCTTAAGATCCCTCCTATAGATCGCAGGCTGTTTCTTTTTTTATTAAAAAGTCCTTGTGTATTTTTTAATTAAAGATTGCCTTTCTACAAATGACTATACATAAACATAAATTACAATTAGCATAGAAAACGTAATAAAGTATATGAATGAGTGTCAATTAACTTATTGCAGCATTTTCAGCTCAGACTAACATGGAAACACCCATATTATAAGTGTTTCCTTTTCAATTTATTTTAATTTTTATACTAAGAACTAGTTGCCAACAATGGGGTATTGTGGTTATTACTCGTATTATCTCCAAAAAATAAACAAAATAAAATAAATTAAACAAAAAAAAAACCCCCCCCCCCTTCAATTAACAATGGCAACCGAGTAGCATTTACAAACTTTGTAAAGGAGAACCCTTTTGCTTTGGCTCCTTCTAATGTGATACAAGTACAAATATAGAACTGTACATGTCATATAAAACAAACAAACAAACTCGCAACTACAAAACGTGAATTAAGCTTATAGGAATAACCAAACAGAACAACTGAAACGCAAGAAAAAAAAAACAATGAGTTGTGCAATTTAAGCTAAAGAAGAGAAAAATAATCCTGAAAGTGGTAAAACAGAAAAAAGCAACTAACGAAGAAACTAAACGAAACAAACATCAACAGTAAACCAACAAAATAATGATGAGGGTTATTTGCAGTTGCAACAACTACTATTAAAATTTCTGCTATTGCTGCTGCAGCTGAAGCAGCTGATGGTGGTATAAAAAGTGATGAGACTGACTATTGATGGCAGTAGTAGCATCAGTTGAACTTTAAAAGCCTTCTTCAGTTGCAATTGCTTTGTTGGAGTGTTACTCGTAAATACTATTTTACTAAAATTACAAAGAAACATCATCGTTTCGAGATGATTTCAACTTTGATATTTTTCCCTGCCTTTTTTTTACCAATACAAACCTTTCATTTTCTTTATATATCACACGCACACACACATTGATAACAGATTGCAAAATAAACAAAAAAGGAAGCACTCCTAATTATGCAAACAATAAAAACAATAAGTAATATTTAAATGGCCATAAGCTATAAATAATAAATAAGAACAAAATAAAACTCTTCATTAAAAAATATAATCAGCATTTAATGGTAGACTGATCTCGTATTAAGCTGATTGAAGAATAACTGAAATTAAAACCTAATGAATGGCGAATGAAGACCAATTAAAATCAAAACTATAAAAAATTTTAGATTTTAAAACAACCACATTTTGATAAAAAGTCATCAGACTGTCAAAGATAGATGGTTGGTTTTGCTAGCTCCTAAATCTATATATATAGTTTATACAAGATAGTGTCTATTGGTTGAGAAAAACTGTTTCACCGGTAGAGATTCGAGGCTTAAAAAGCTCATTTCTGCAGCTGCGAGGTTCTAGAATTAAGCTGAATATGTAAATTCAGTATTAAAACCTTTTATTAGAACATAAAACGTAATTGTCTCTTACATCTTTATGATGTTTATTTTGTTGAAATCGGACAAAACGTTCTCAAGTTACGACGACATATACAAGAGTTGACGCATTATTTGTAGACTTCTTATTTCTAGAGATCATTAAAAAAAAAAACTATACATAAGGGACGAAAACTGAAAACGGATGTAATTTGAGCGCATCAAAATCTTTGATTTTATTTAAAGGGCATTTGCTTTGCAGAACAGTGTAACGTATCCTTATAAAAAAACTGTAGTTAGTGAAATATACGATCACTAAAGCACGTACTAAACCATCGGCCGGTATCAACAAACCGCCTTGAGTGTTTTTATTCATAAAGGAAGCTAGACCTTTGCTAAGTTCCTGAGACACGCTAACGCCTACTTCAGCTGGAAAATATAACTACGTCACAACACTCTTTTAATCGCCTTGGAATAGTGGCAAACCAGACAAGATTGCAAGTAGATTTATAAGAGACAAAATAGGTACTTTTGACCTTTTGTTTTTAAATTTTATAAAGGGTGTTTGTTATTAAGTGACACAAGTTTAAATCACAATAAAACAAGGATATACATTTTTAATATCAATGAAACGGGCTTTATTGGAAAGAAAATTTTATGAAATTAATGTAGTATGAATTCTGTCATGTGGCCGTCACAGCTGACGCGTAGAAGGCGCAATCTGGAACACCAATTTTTAACAACTTTTCGCAGCATTTGCGTCCGTATTTCACCGATAACTCTTCGCATGTTGATTTCAGTTCAATTGTTTGTGGTTTATCGACGTAAACAAGTGGTTTAACATAACCCCAAAGAAAATAGGCTGACTTCCAAAACGTTCGTATACAATGTTTGTATACAGTATTGCTACTGTATTTAAATCACATCCATATGCAAAGTTCGGAAACAATGCAACAACTATAAAACCGATGCCTTGTTTGCTCTCTTACTGCGTTAAAAATACTATGCGGCGGCGTTTTGAAATGGTATACATTGTATAACTATTGTACTGCGGCGTTATGAAATGTGATGCTTTGTTCAAACACAAAGCAATTGACGTTTTGGAAGTCAGCCATTGTTTAATGGGCTTAAATCACACGATCTTGGTGGTCTTCGAATAAGTGAAGGATGATTATGAAGTGCACGATGAGTTTGACGAATAGAACAATTATTTTGATTAAAAATTTCAACAATTTGCACGCTACGCAACAACTATCAGCTGTTAAATGGGTGCTCAAATAAAGCAGTGATGCCAACTCAAAGTTGTGACACTCTATAAAAAACACCCTTTACTAACAGTTCATAGTCTCGATTAATATACAGCGGGCTCAGAAGGAAAAAAACTGGCATTCTTTCGCTTTTGTTACTCTTCGATAAATTTGATAAACTGAAAGTTTAGTGCCCACATTAACACGCAGTATGAATACAGTTACGCTCAAAACTAATACATATGTGTTGTATTTAGATTAAAGCAACATTTTCTTAAAACTGTTATAGAAGAATTCATAAAAAATAAAATAGATTTCATATGTATTTTAGTACAAAATTTCAATATAAATTTTTCTTAAAATTGATCGTATTCCTTAAATAATACTAATTATTGAAATGCAATTTCAGTTTAATTCAAATAATACATAGCTGTGTGTAGTCGTAATAATAATATTTTCATATTTTTTCCTGATATTCATTAAATTTTTTCTAATTTTTGCTTATCTGTAACATAAATGATTTCGCACAATATTTTTAAACAGTTTAATAATTTTGAAAAACCTTTAAATTGTTTCTATAGAGTTTTATTGAATATTAAATGATATTCTATTAAAAAAAAAGTAATATTCTTTTCTCAAAGAAAAAAGTTCCACTTGCATAAAAAAATATGCATAAAACCGTTTAATTTACGTGCTTTCCGCTGCGGAAGTGGGTTAAAAGTTTTAAATACATAAAAAAAATGTTAGCACTTCTTTGTCTTCTGCATTTTTCTTTTTATAGTTGAAATATTTTATTTTTATTATTTATTTTTAAGCACATCTAAATTGGTCACTTGTCATAAAATCATACTGAGGAGTAATAAAAAGCTTGGCTACTATTAATACTAACCACTGTCACAGTGGCTGCTGTCAACTTACCGACAAGCTATTAAATAAATGCAAAATAAAAGTTATTTTAAAATACAGTTATGCACAGTATTAATAATTTTTAACATATTAATATTTTATATTTTCCATAATTTACCTGATAACCATTTTCTCTTATTATTCAAGAAACAATAATTTAAAACATTATTTATTTGTTTTCAGAAAATTTTAATGGCCGTAAACATTAAAAAGTGGTCTAAAAGACTGGAAAATATTAAAAATAATCTGTTATAAAAAAAAATTAAACATGACTTTTTTTTCAAAACGAAAATACGAGAAGTTTTCAGTCGACATGCAGACATATAAGATTCTTATTAAGGGTACCAAGTGCACAATTTTTATTTAAGTCGTTTATATCTTGAATATATTATAAGGGGAACTAAAGTTCCCCTTCGCCCGGCATAGAAAATCTTGTAATTCTTACGACTATGTTGTTAGATATCGAGCCTTAACCGCGAAAACAGCTCAAGTAATTTTTTTTTTTTATTACGGATACAATTGGTAACATATACATATAACACATCATATAATTTCATGGTCACAGTGGCTTGCCGCTTAAGATACAATTCTTTTTGCGCTTATGACTCGATATGTCTGTCCAACACCAAGTGAAACATTTTAGTAGATTCTGACACTCTTATACTTCATAGAGGGTTTTTCTTTTTTCTTAAAAAATCTGCCTTAACGTCGTGTTTTGCAAATATATTTTCTGTAAAATTAGTCAAACTTATTTAAAATTTCGTGAGAAAAAAATTAATTCAACGAATTTATGTTCAAAAAAGATATTAAACAAAACAAATCTATTTTGATAAAGTAATAAAATTTAAATAATTACGACTCCTGATTTAATAGAATAGAAAAACAAAAGTCTTAAGAAACAAACACATATTAGTATTTTCAGATAAAATCCGAAAACCTTTTCAGTTATTTTCAATTAAATTATATAGCACCACTATTATTAAATTTTTTTTTCTTCTTGTTTATTTACAGAATTATTGTGTAGAGACAACTGGGCTACCGCATACGCAATTAAGAATCAGAGGTAAGGTTTTAATTAAAATAGGAAAAAAGCTGATAATTGTAAAGAAGAACCATAAAACAAACAAACAAAAACTATCTCACATCTTAAGAAAAGAAAAACTATAATTTGATGAAATTAAAACTGCTGTGAGAATGAATGATTTTATTTTTATTTTCCTTTTTTATATTTAATTACTTAGAATTTTACGAAAAAAAAAATGTATTTTAAAAAAATCAGACAATTTAACACATCTAAAGTACTTTCTGAACTAAAAAAAAAGACTATGCCAAGATTTTGGCTGTTGTTTTTATTGTTTTTGTAGTTCTTAGTTTCAACAAAATCATTTCACTTTTTTAAATGGGTAAAAGGCAACAACATATAAAATGGTAAAAGTACTAATGAACTCATTAACATGATTGCTTAAAGCCATAAATAAAGAAAAGTAAAAAATAGATGCTAAAGAAATTTTCAGCTTAAATGCTAAATTTTAAAAAATTTAGGTTTATTTATCTTTTTAAATCAAGTATTTAGTTCAGAAATACAAACAAAATATGTAACGAATCTAGTCAAAAACAAACAAATAAAGAAATACAATACAAATACAGTGGGTCAAATTGTGAAATTCACATTTGTTTAACGTTTCTTTATACAAGGTTTTCCAATAAGAGTGATATGATTTCTTTAAAATAAAAACACACTTATTGTTAAGGAAATTCAAAAGTTTTTTTATTTAATGTGAAATAAAACGTCATTCAAATGGCCTCCATGACTTCTTCTGCAGGAACGAATTCGATGAATCCAATTTTCGAGCATTTTTCCACTAAATCAAGTCGTATGTCATGAATGTCACGTTCAATATTGACTTGTAAATTTTGAAGAGAGTCTGGTTTATTTCGAAAGACCAATGACTTCAAATAACCCCACAAGAAATAGTCGAATGGTGTTAAATCACAACTTCTTGGAGGCCATTCAATATCACAATTTCTTGAAATAAGTTGTTCCAAAGCAAAATTTTTGGGTGTTTTTCTTGCAATAAGAAATAAAAGAAAAGTGGTTCAAAAAAAAAAACATTTTGTATTTATGCTCAAAAATTTATTGAATGTAAGTAAAAAACAAATGTTTGACAAAGTAGATGCACAAATACTTATGTACTTAATTTTCTTTAGATAGAAAAGCAAAAATATAGAAAACCTTGGGAGGCAAATCCTACATTCAAAAAATGGTCAAGACCTTCAACAGATGTATCAAAGGCATTCTGTATTTTTTGTCATTGTGAAATCATTGCACGGCATAGCGATCTACTGCGCCATAGCCAAACAAGAAAGCACGAAAAGGCAATGAAACCCAGCTGCAGTTGTGTATTACAGGCAGAGCTTTGCTTCAAACCTAAAGAACCTACAGAAAGCCAGAAAACACAAGCCTCTTTAAGCTTGTATGCTGCAGTACACACATCTTTTTCGGCTATCGACCATTTGTCTGAAATTTGTACCAATGACTTTTCCGACAGCAAAGCTGCACATTTTAAGTTGCAAAGAAGAAAGTGCTCCAGCATAATATCAAACGTTGTCGCCCCATATTTTATAAAAAATGTGGTTGATGATATTAAAGGTGTTCCGCTTAGCCTCATATTTAGCGATGAAACGATACGCCATTTCGCCGATCCGGTACCGATACCGATACTCAAAAATAAATATCGCCGATACCGATTCCGATACCAATAGGCATATTGAAATTGAGCTCAAGTAAAAATTAACAAAACTCAAGTAGAGTAATTCTTCTATTATACAAAATAACAGTGTTTATTAATGAGCCATTCAAATCATCAAAATTTTCAATACATTTCAGTTTCTCAACTTCAAATTTTCAAACAACAAAACGTCTGCAATATTTATGATTTTACAAAATAAACGTTGGCATTCACTTTAGATTGGCTCAAAATTTAAAATTGATATTAATAAGATTTAAAAGACAAAGAATTGAATTTAAGATCATGTTAAAATTAAATTAAAAAGATTAATATTTAAAATTAATATTTATTAGAATGTTCTCAAATTTTGCGGAGATAGACGATTTCTCAAATCCGTTTGAAGTAGACCTGCAGTGGAAAATAGTCTCTTAGATGCGACAGAACTCATTTGAAAACTTAAGTATTTCTGCGCCATTTTCTTTAAGTTTGGGTAGGATATGTCATTACGACGGTAAACAAGGGGGTCTGCGTCTCTAAGAATATTAGGAGATCTAAGGTATCTCTCGACTTCGTCGTTAGCAGAACCACAGTTTAGGATGGATAGAGGCTCATCCTCCTCGGATTCTCTTATAATTTTTCACATACGCTCCAAAGGCGAGTACTTCTCGTAGACTTATCAGAACTTTTGCGAGGTGTAGGGCGGACTGTCTCTTCAACACTTTCGGAATGTAGAGTCATGATAAGCAGCTCAATAAGACGTTTTTTCGATAGGATTGAAGTCGATTGTCTTTGAAATATTCGAGGGTCAAGAATTGTAGATAAATAATAGGTTGTACCAACTTTTACATCGCTGAACTAAATCATCGCATGCATAAATGAATAAAAAAAAATCAAGACGTATTAAAAGTGGTGATGTTATAAGCACAGTTTTTATTCTTTTTTTGGCGCAAATTAAAGGCTCGTATGTCAAAATTTGTACATGTTGACATAGGGGCTTAGATGTCAGTTGCTATTTTAAGTTGTAATTGTTGTAGAATTACCACCACTTGTATTAATGCGCCTTAAAAAAATCTTAAAGCATACAAACACATACAAGATCTAGCATTGAGAGAACACTTTATTACTATGGTGCAAAGCAAAATAGAAGAAACAATTTCATTATGTATGTATTCTGTTTTGATTTTATGTTTTGCTTTTAACATGTTATTTCTTATAGTTGTCATGCAAAAAAAAAGAGTTGAAAATTGAATATTTTGTTCAAAAAACTCTAAAGAAAAATATAAGAAGTATCGGCGTATCGACAGTAAAATATCGCCGATATCGATATATCGGAAAACCAGAATTATCGCCCATATATCGGTATCGGTATCGGTTGCACCCCTACTCATATTTGACGAAGGAACCGACATATCTGTTGGGTGTCGTTGCTAGGTATTACAGTGCTAAAAAACATAAGATTGTAACGACCTTCTTAAGTTTGATTGATTTACAAGGTGGTACTGCTGAAGACATCTTGACAGGATTGGAGCGTCTTCTAAACATTTTGCAGATAGAATTCAAATATTTAGTAGCCATAGGAACTGACAATGCTGCAGTAATGACTGGAGCATATAAAGGCTTGCACCGAAAAATTGCAGAAAAATTCGATTTTCCAAATTTCGAATTCCTCGTAAAAGTAACTCACAATTGGTTTTCGCACTCTCCAATAAGGCAAAAGGCTTACAAAGGCATTAGCTACCCTCTTCGTTATAAAATAAAATTCCTATTGTGAAAATCGATCCAGTAGTTAAGTCTATATTACGATTTTTAATTTTCCTAAAAAGGGGCATGGTCCCACCCAATTTTATCTTGGTACGTATTCCAAATTATGCCAATACCATTAGTATCAAATATCATCGACGTAGGTAAAAAAATTCCCAAAATATGGCGATTTAAATTTTTGAATATTCTGAAGATTCCCTGAAAATTTCATCAAAATCGGCCCAGCCGTTTTGGAGTCCATACGTTAGATACATTCACACATCCTGTTTTATATATATAGATTAAATAAAAGTTTTAAGTTTTAAGCAAACCAGTTTTTAAGAAGTTGCTGATTACAATTTTCAGCAGTTCAAGGTTGCTTTAATAGTACAAATATGTGTTGCAAACTTGAATTATTTAAAATCGTCAAAATTAGGGTATAAATCGTCCCATCGTCACCATGTCATTTTCATGACCCAAAATCGTCAAATCTGGCAGCTATAGCCTCATACCCGCATCAGCAGCACAAAACTAAAGTTGGAGGTCCATACCACGCGTTTTAAGCGTTGCGCGTTTGACACGTTTCACGCTTCATACGCGTATTTAAATTCAAGTTACATGCAACGCTTTTTACGCGCTAATTGTTTCGTGTTGATCATGTGTGGTGTAAGTATTTTCATAAAAAAAATATTATTAGTACAAAAAATAGAAAAAATTAATCCACGAAACAAATATATTTATCGATAACATTGAAAGTAGACTATAATTTGTCATGCTTGGCTATCCAAAACAGCTGTCATTTTATCATGGCGCGAGAGACGCGTACAAAAGTAGAGAGTAAACCTACTTTACGCGTCGTACGCGTTTAAAGGCCGAGACACATAGAATCCGCCATATGTTATCCATCGCCTTTTTCAACTGACTGAAACGTATTGACGGAAAAGGCTGTCACAATGAGTACTTTTTTAACGGAGAGAAAATCATTGAAAATTTATTTAATTATAAACTTTTTCTTTATATTTTTACAACACACCACCAAAACTTTATCGAATCGAATAAATTTGAATTTAAATTATTTTATTTTTGAGCGAAAAACAAAACCAAAACAGAGAACAAATCAACTGATAGTTGTCAAAGTACTCAACGTACGTTAAAAGTTTGCTAAGTTTGTACTTTGCGTTGACGGAGAAGTACTGTATGTGATCAAGTTCATAAGAAAACATGTATTTTAACTTAGCTGTCAGTTGAAAAAGGCGACGTATGACGGATTCTATGTGTCTCGGCCTTGAGCGTTCTACACGTTGTGCTGTGTAACTTGCCACATACAATTACACTGATTCTACTTTTTTGACAGCCGCGTACGACGCGTAAACGCGTGGTATGGACTTCCAGCTTAATACATACACACTTACGAATACACAGGTTCTGTCACAGGTAACCAGATGCGACGAAAAAAAAATTGGACTTGGATCATATTTTATTTGTCATAAAGAGGCATCGTGAAAAAGAGACAACATAAGTGTGTTTGTTATGAAAGTAAACAAAAGGAAAAGCAAAAAAAAGTTCAGTTTTTAGTGGAAAATGCTACATGAAAGCACGCTTAAATTTAATAAAATGTAATAATATTAAGTATTTACGGCATATATGTATGTAATTCGAAAATAAAGTGATAAAACAATTTAGTGTGTGCTTATATACTCTGTATATTAAATTTATATACATACTAGCTTATCCCGGTGTGGTTCGCTACCCCCTCGTTATAAAATAAAATTAAAATTATTTATATTAAAATTGTGTAAATTTTGTTCAGCTCTACCGGAATTTGGCAATTTGTGGGCACATTTAAGTTTGTCACTCATTTGGACCAATGGGAAATTAAAGCCAAGGTTCCATACTTATAGGCTATGTAAGTCCGATTTCTCAATTGTATTTGAGAATTTTTCTATAACACTTGTTTGTCACTCATTTGGACCAATGGGAAATTAAAGCCAAGGATTCATACTTATAGACTATGTAAGTCCGATTTCTCAATTGTATTTGAGAATTTTTCTATAAAATTTGTTTGTCACTCATTTGGACCAATGGGAAATTAAAGCCAAGGATTCATACTTATAGACTATATAAGTCCGATTTCTCAATTGTATTTGAGAATTTTTCTATAACACTTGTTTGTCACTCATTTGGACCAATGGGAAATTAAAGCCAAGGATCCATACTTATAGACTATGTAAGTCCGATTTCTCAATTGTATTTGAGAATTTTTCTATAAAATTTGTTTGTCACTCATTTGGACCAATGGGAAATTAAAGCCAAGGATCCATATTTATAGACTATGTAAGTCCGATTTCTCAATTGTATTTGAGAATTTTTCTATAAAATTTGTTTGTCACTCATTTGGACCAATGGGAAATTAAAGCCAAGGATCCATACTTATAGACTATGTAAGTCCGATTTCTCAATTGTATTTGAGAATTTTTCTATAACACTTGTTTGTCACTCATTTGGACCAATGGGAAATTAAAGCCAAGGATCCATACTTTTAGACTATGTAAGTCCGATTTCTCAATTGTATTTGAGAATTTTTCTATAAAATTTGTTTGTCACTCATTTGGACCAATAGGAAATTAAAGCCAAGGATTCATACTTATAGACTATGTAAGTCCGATTTCTCAATTGTATATGTGAATTTTTCTATAACACTTGTTTGTCACTCATTTGGACCAATGGGAAATTAAAGCCAAGGATCCATACTTATAGACTATGTAAGTCCGATTTCTCAATTGTATTTGAGAATTTTTCTATAAAATTTGTTTGTCACTCATTTGGACCAATGGGAAATTAAAGCCAAGGATCCATACTTATAGACTATGTAAGTCCGATTTCTCTATTGTATTTGAGAATTTTTCTATAAAATTTGTTTGTCACTCATTTGGACCAATGGGAAATTAAAGCCAAGGATCCATACTTATAGACTATCTAAGTCCGATTTCTCAATTGTATTTGAGAATTTTTCTATAACACTTGTTTGTCACTCATTTGGACCAATGGGAAATTAAAGCCAAGGGTCCATACTTATAGACTATGTAAGTCCGATTTCTCAATTGTATTTGAGAATTTTTCTATAAAATTTTAAAGATTAAAATTGTGTAAATTTTGTTCAGCTCTACGGGAATTTGGCTATTTGTGGGCACATTTATGTTTGTCACTCATTTGCACCAATGGGAAATTAAAGCCAAGGATCCATACTTATAGACTATGTAAGTCCGATTTCTCAATTGTATTTGAGAATTTTTCTATAACTCTTGTTTGTCACTCATTTGGACCAATGGGAAATTAAAGCCAAGGATCCATACTTATAGACTATGTAAGTCTGATTTCTCAATTGTATTTGAGAATTTTTCTATAACACTTGTTTGTCACTCATTTGGACCAATGGGAAATTAAAGCCAAGGATCCATACTTATAGACTATGTAAGTCCGATTTCTCAATTGTATTTGAGAATTTTTCTATAAAATTTGTTTGTCACTCATTTGGACCAATGGGAAATTAAAGCCAAGGATCCATACTTATAGACTATGTAAGTCCGATTTCTCAATTGTATTTGAGAATTTTTCTATAACACTTGTTTGTCACTCATTTGGACCAATGGGAAATTAAAGCCAAGGATCCATACTTATAGACTATCTAAGTCCGATTTCTCAATTGTATTTGAGGATTTTTCTATAAAATTTTAAAGATTAAAATTGTGTAAATTTTGTTCAGCTCTACGGGAATTTGGCTATTTGTGGGCACATTTATGTTTGTCACTCATTTGGACCAATGGGAAATTAAAGCCAAGGATCCATACTTATAGACTATGTAAGTCCGATTTCTCAATTGTATTTGAGAATTTTTCTATAACTCTTGTTTGTCACTCATTTGGACCAATGGGAAATTAAAGCCAAGGATCCATACTTATAGACTATGTAAGTCTGATTTCTCAATTGTATTTGAGAATTTTTCTATAACACTTGTTTGTCACTCATTTGGACCAATGGGAAATTAAAGCCAAGGATCCATACTTATAGACTATGTAAGTCCGATTTCTCAATTGTATTTGAGAATTTTTCTATAAAATTTGTTTGTCACTCATTTGGACCAATGGGAAATTAAAGCCAAGGATCCATACTTATAGACTATGTAAGTCCGATTTCTCAATTGTATTTGAGAATTTTTCTATAACACTTGTTTGTCACTCATTTGGACCAATGGGAAATTAAAGCCAAGGATCCATACTTATAGACTATCTAAGTCCGATTTCTCAATTGTATTTGAGGATTTTTCTATAAAATTTTAAAGATTAAAATTGTGTAAATTTTGTTCAGCTCTACGGGAATTTGGCTATTTGTGGGCACATTTATGTTTGTCACTCATTTGGACTAATAAGAAATTAAAGCCAAGGATCCATACTTATAGACTATGTAAGTCCGATTTCTCAATTGTATTTGAGAATTTTTCTATAACACTTGTTTGTCACTCATTTGGACCAATGGGAAATTAAAGCCAAGGATCCATACTTATAGACTATGTAAGTCCGATTTCTCAATTGTATTTGAGAATTTTTCTATAACACTTGTTTGTCACTCATTTGGACTAATAAGAAATTAAAGCCAAGGATCCATAGTTATAGACTATCTAAGTCCGATTTCTCAATTGTATTTGAGGATTTTTCTATAAAATTTTAAAGATTAAAATTGTGTAAATTTTGTTCAGCTCTACGGGAATTTGGCTATTTGTGGGCACATTTATGTTTGTCACTCATTTGGACTAATAAGAAATTAAAGCCAAGGATCCATACTTATAGACTATGTAAGTCCGATTTCTCAATTGTATTTGAGAATTTTTCTATAACACTTGTTTGTCACTCATTTGGACCAATGGGAAATTAAAGCCAAGGATCCATACTTATAGACTATCTAAGTCCGATTTCTCAATTGTATTTGAGGATTTTTCTATAAAATTTTAAAGATTAAAATTGTGTAAATTTTGTTCAGCTCTACGGGAATTTGGCTATTTGTGGGTACATTTATGTTTGTCACTCATTTGCACCAATGGGAAATTAAAGCCAAGGATCCATACTTATAGACTATGTAAGTCTGATTTCTCAATTGTATTTGAGAATTTTTCTATAACACTTGTTTGTCACTCATTTGGACCAATGGGAAATTAAAGCCAAGGATCCATACTTATAGACTATGTAAGTCCGATTTCTCAATTGTATTTGAGAATTTTTCTATAAAATTTGTTTGTCACTCATTTGGACCAATGGGAAATTAAAGCCAAGGATCCATACTTATAGACTATGTAAGTCCGATTTCTCAATTGTATTTGAGAATTTTTCTATAAAATTTTAAAGATTAAAATTGTGTAAACTTTGTTCAGCTCTACGTGAATTTGGCTATTTGTGGGCACATTTATGTTTGTCACTCATTTGGACTAATAAGAAATTAAAGCCAAGGATCCATACTTATAGACTATGTAAGTCCGATTTCTCAATTGTATTTGAGAATTTTTCTATAACACTTGTTTGTCACTCATTTGGACCAATGGGAAATTAAAGCCAAGGGTCCATACTTATAGGCTATGTAAGTCCGATTTCTCAATTGTATTTGAGAATTTTTCTATAACACTTGTTTGTCACTCATTTGGACCAATGGGAAATTAAAGCCAAGGATCCATACTTATAGACTATGTAAGTCTAATTTCTCAATTGTATTTGAGAATTTTTCTATAAAATTTGTTTGTCACTCATTTGGACTAATAAGAAATTAAAGCCAAGGATCCATAGTTATAGACTATCTAAGTCCGATTTCTCAATTGTATTTGAGGATTTTTCTATAAAATTTTAGATATTAAAATTGTGTAAATTTTGTTCAGCTCTACGGGAATTTGGCTATTTGTGGGCACATTTATGTTTGTCACTCATTTGGACCAATGGGAAATTAAAGCCAAGGATCCATACTTATAGACTATGTAAGTCTAATTTCTCAATTGTATTTGAGAATTTTTCTATAAAATTTTAAAGATTAAAATTGTGTAAATTTTGTTGAGCTCTACGGGAATTTGGTTATTTGTGGGCACATTTATGTTTGTCACTCATTTGGACCAATGGGAAATTAAAGCCAAGGATCCATACTTATAGACTATGTAAGTCCGATTTCTCAATTGTATTTGAGAATTTTTCTATAACACTTGTTTGTCACTCATTTGGACCAATGGGAAATTAAAGCCAAGGATCCATACTTATAGACTATGTAAGTCCGATTTCTCAATTGTATTTGAGAATTTTTCTATAAAATTTTAAAGATTAAAATTGTGTAAATTTTGCTCAGCTCTACGTGAATTTGGCTATTTGTGGGCACATTTATGTTTGTCACTCATTTGGACCAATGGGAAATTAAAGCCAAGGATCCATACTTATAGACTATGTAAGTCCGATTTCTTAATTGTATTTGAGAATTTTTCTATAACACTTGTTTGTCACTCATTTGGACCAATGGGAAATTAAAGCCAAGGATCCATACTTATAGACTATGTAAGTCCGATTTCTCAATTGTATTTGAGAATTTTTCTATAACACTTGTTTGTCACTCATTTGGACCAATGGGAAATTAAAGCCAAGGATCCATACTTATAGACTATGTAAGTCCGATTTCTCAATTGTATTTGAGAATTTTTCTATAAAATTTTAAAGATTAAAATTGTGTAAATTTTGCTCAGCTCTACGTGAATTTGGCTATTTGTGGGCACATTTATGTTTGTCACTCATTTGGACCAATGGGAAATTAAAGCCAAGGATCCATACTTATAGACTATGTAAGTCTAATTTCTCAATTGTATTTGAGAATTTTTCTATAAAATTTTAAAGATTAAAATTGTGTAAATTTTGTTGAGCTCTACGGGAATTTGGTTATTTGTGGGCACATTTATGTTTGTCACTCATTTGGACCAATGGGAAATTAAAGCCAAGGATCCATACTTATAGACTATGTAAGTCCGATTTCTCAATTGTATTTGAGAATTTTTCTATAACACTTGTTTGTCACTCATTTGGACCAATGGGAAATTAAAGCCAAGGATCCATACTTATAGACTATGTAAGTCCGATTTCTCAATTGTATTTGAGAATTTTTCTATAAAATTTTAAAGATTAAAATTGTGTAAATTTTGCTCAGCTCTACGTGAATTTGGCTATTTGTGGGCACATTTATGTTTGTCACTCATTTGGACCAATGGGAAATTAAAGCCAAGGATCCATACTTATAGACTATGTAAGTCCGATTTCTTAATTGTATTTGAGAATTTTTCTATAACACTTGTTTGTCACTCATTTGGACCAATGGGAAATTAAAGCCAAGGATCCATACTTATAGACTATGTAAGTCCGATTTCTCAATTGTATTTGAGAATTTTTCTATAACACTTGTTTGTCACTCATTTGGACCAATGGGAAATTAAAGCCAAGGATCCATACTTATAGACTATGTAAGTCCGATTTCTCAATTGTATTTGAGAATTTTTCTATAAAATTTTAAAGATTAAAATTGTGTAAATTTTGCTCAGCTCTACGTGAATTTGGCTATTTGTGGGCACATTTATGTTTGTCACTCATTTGGACCAATGGGAAATTAAAGCCAAGGATCCATACTTATAGACTATGTAAGTCTAATTTCTCAATTGTATTTGAGAATTTTTCTATAAAATTTTAAAGATTAAAATTGTGTAAATTTTGTTGAGCTCTACGGGAATTTGGTTATTTGTGGGCACATTTATGTTTGTCACTCATTTGGACCAATGGGAAATTAAAGCCAAGGATCCATACTTATAGACTATGTAAGTCCGATTTCTCAATTGTATTTGAGAATTTTTCTATAACACTTGTTTGTCACTCATTTGGACCAATGGGAAATTAAAGCCAAGGATCCATACTTATAGACTATGTAAGTCCGATTTCTCAATTGTATTTGAGAATTTTTCTATAAAATTTTAAAGATTAAAATTGTGTAAATTTTGCTCAGCTCTACGTGAATATGGCTATTTGTGGGCACATTTATGTTTGTCACTCATTTGGACCAATGGGAAATTAAAGCCAAGGATCCATACTTATAGACTATGTAAGTCCGATTTCTTAATTGTATTTGAGAATTTTTCTATAACACTTGTTTGTCACTCATTTGGACCAATGGGAAATTAAAGCCAAGGATCCATACTTATAGAATATGTAAGTCCGATTTCTCAATTGTATTTGAGAATTTTTCTATAAAATTTTAAAGATTAAAATTGTGTAAATTTTGCTCAGCTCTACGTGAATTTGGCTATTTGTGGGCACATTTATGTTTGTCACTCATTTGGACCAATGGGAAATTAAAGCCAAGGATCCATACTTATAGACTATGTAAGTCCGATTTCTCAATTGTATTTGAGAATTTTTCTATAACACTTGTTTGTCACTCATTTGGACCAATGGGAAATTAAAGCCAAGGGTCCATACTTATAGGCTATGTAAAACCGATTTCTCAATTGTATTTGAGAATTTTTCTATAACACTTGTTTGTCACTCATTTGGACCAATGGGAAATTAAAGCCAAGGATCCATACTTATAGAATATGTAAGTCCGATTTCTCAATTGTATTTGAGAATTTTTCTATAAAATTTTAAAGATTAAAATTGTGTAAATTTTGTTGAGCTCTACGTGAATTTGGTTATTTGTGGGCACATTTATGTTTGTCACTCATTTGGACCAATGGGAAATTAAAGCCAAGGATCCATACTTATAGACTATGTAAGTCCGATTTCT
Source organism: Lypha dubia (assembly GCA_947311025.1). Taxonomy (NCBI): domain Eukaryota; kingdom Metazoa; phylum Arthropoda; class Insecta; order Diptera; family Tachinidae; genus Lypha; species Lypha dubia. The sequence goes on from OX371264.1 coordinate 59,549,072, forward strand.
CAATTGTATTTGAGAATTTTTCTATAACACTTGTTTGTCACTCATTTGGACCAATGGGAAATTAAAGCCAAGGGTCCATACTTATAGGCTATGTAAGTCCGATTTCTCAATTGTATTTGAGAATTTTTCTATAACACTTGTTTGTCACTCATTTGGACCAATGGGAAATTAAAGCCAAGGATCCATACTTATAGACTATGTAAGTCCGATTTCTCAATTGTATTTGAGAATTTTTCTATAACTCTTGTTTGTCACTCATTTGGACCAATGGGAAATTAAAGCCAAGGATCCATACTTATAGACTATGTAAGTCTGATTTCTCAATTGTATTTGAGAATTTTTCTATAACACTTGTTTGTCACTCATTTGGACCAATGGGAAATTAAAGCCAAGGGTCCATACTTATAGACTATGTAAGTCCGATTTCTCAATTGTATTTGAGAATTTTTCTATAACTCTTGTTTGTCACTCATTTGGACCAATGGGAAATTAAAGCCAAGGATCCATACTTATAGACTATGTAAGTCTGATTTCTCAATTGTATTTGAGAATTTTTCTATAACTCTTGTTTGTCACTCATTTGGACCAATGGGAAATTAAAGCCAAGGGTCCATACTTATAGACTATGTAAGTCCGATTTCTCAATTGTATTTGAGAATTTTTCTATAAAATTTGTTTGTCACTCATTTGGACCAATGGGAAATTAAAGCCAAGGATCCATACTTATAGACTATGTAAGTCCGATTTCTCAATTGTATTTGAGAATTTTTCTATAAAATTTTAAAGATTAAAATTGTGTAAACTTTGTTCAGCTCTACGGGAATTTGGCTATTTGTGGGCACATTTATGTTTGTCACTCATTTGGACTAATAAGAAATTAAAGCCAAGGATCCATACTTATAGACTATGTAAGTCCGATTTCTCAATTGTATTTGAGAATTTTTCTATAACACTTGTTTGTCACTCATTTGGACCAATGGGAATTTAAAGCCAAGGGTCCATACTTATAGGCTATGTAAGTCCGATTTCTCAATTGTATTTGAGAATTTTTCTATAACACTTGTTTGTCACTCATTTGGACCAATGGGAAATTAAAGCCAAGGGTCCATACTTATAGACTATGTAAGTCCGATTTCTCTATTGTATTTGAGAATTTTTCTATAAAATTTGTTTGTCACTCATTTGGACTAATAAGAAATTAAAGCCAAGGATCCATAGTTATAGACTATCTAATTCCGATTTCTCAATTGTATTTGAGGATTTTTCTATAAAATTTTAAAGATTAAAATTGTGTAAATTTTGTTCAGCTGTACGGGAATTTGGCTATTTGTGGGCACATTTATGTTTGTCACTCATTTGGACCAATGGGAAATTAAAGCCAAGGATCCATACTTATAGACTATGTAAGTCCGATTTCTCAATTGTATTTGAGAATTTTTCTATAACTCTTGTTTGTCACTCATTTGGACCAATGGGAAATTAAAGCCAAGGATCAATACTTATAGACTATGTAAGTCTGATTTCTCAATTGTATTTGAGAATTTTTCTATAACACTTGTTTGTCACTCATTTGGACCAATGGGAAATTAAAGCCAAGGGTCCATACTTATAGGCTATGTAAGTCCGATTTCTCAATTGTATTTGAGAATTTTTCTATAAAATTTTAAAAATTAAAATTGTGTAAATTTTGTTGAGCTCTACGTGAATTTGGTTATTTGTGGGCACATTTATGTTTGTCACTCATTTGGACCAATGGGAAATTAAAGCCAAGGATCAATACTTATAGATGATGTAAGTCCGATTTCTCAATTGTATTTGAGAATTTTTCTATAAAATTTGTTTGTCTCTCATTTGGACCAATGGGAAATTAAAGCCAACACTCTTTAATTTAGCGACATTAGACAATATATACCTGGGTACACTGTACACAGGTTCGGTGTTTTCTTTTTTACAGACCGTATTCAGTCGTTAGTAAGCAATCGTCGAGTTAACAGGAATTACATGAGGAAGAAGGATGTTGGTCGTGCCAACAAACTTTTTATGCATTTATTTTTTAATAAAACAGTATGAAACATTCTCAATTCATTATACTTTTTTTTATAGGTAGTTTATGTTTTTATTTTATTTATAAGCAGAAAATATTTTTTGTAAATAAGTCGGTTTATTATTTGTTAATTGATTAAATTTGTCAATAAATCTTTTAAAAAAGACAAAATTTTTTTCACGATTAATTATAAAAATTCTCACAATTTACTTAAAAAAATACAAAAGAGAATCAATAAGTTACATACACAATTAAATTAAAAACCTTGAAAAATGTTGGCTAAAGTTTTTTTTATTAGTAGGTACCTATAGAAGTTGTGAGGCAATTTAAAAATTTTTAAGCTATTGCATAGCTTCTATCACGGGCTTTGAGGCGACCGAATCAAGAAATTTTGAAAAGTTTGTTTTATAAGTCTTTTGTTTATGAAACGAAAAAACCTGGGAAAATCTGTCATTTGTTTTTGAAACGAAAAAACCTGGAACTAAGTTTGTTTGTCTTTTGTTTTTTTAAGTGAAAACTTCTTTTTTGTATAGTCTATGTATGATGACTATAAAGCAGTGTAGGGCGTACACATACTCTCTCATATGTTTTGGTATGGGAAGCAGCAAAAAACGAACGAGCGTCAATAATAATACACTCGAAAAATTTTTCTGTTGCCAAAAGTAAAATACATTTCTTGCCTTTAGTATTCTTATTTGATTTGAATTTTTTTTCAATAATACTTTTTATGTTAATATAATAATAACGAAAACAATATTCATTTAATAATAAACTAGTTACACAACGAATGAAATAAAATTTAATATTTAATAATTAAAGAAATATCGAGAACACATAATAAATAAAAATTAAATTTATTAAAAACGAAGCCCTCAAGCTTGATAATTTGTTAAATTCGATAATTAAAATAAAAAGTTCGAATAAAAACAAAATTATAAAAAAAAAATCATTTTCCCATTCTTCATTGAACATTTTGCTTTGAGTGTAAACAAAAAATTGTAAAGCTAGGTCTTACTCAAACAAGTGCTGATCAGCGACTGGTTTGATTTACTTTGACGAAATGATAACCAGCGTTGTCAACTTGGTGCGTTTCGCACCTTTTTTGGTGCTTTTCTAAATTTTTTGTGCGAAAAATATCTGAGTTGGTGCGTGGTGCGCTTTTTTTTAATTTTGGTGCGTTTTTTTAATTTTGGGTGGCTCCAAATCATATTAAACACAGTTTTTTGTTTCAGTATGAGAAAAAAGAATTTTGTACAAAAAATACAACTGTTTCAATACCATTTCATTCAATTGTGTACAATTTTTACATTCAATTTTACAGACCATAATAATAGCAACCATTAATGATGTTTAAGAGGTACCAAAACACATTCACGAAAACCGTTAAACCGTCTTGTTGTTATAGATAATTTGTAAGATTTCATTATAAGAAATTTGTTTTCCCTTTTAGATTTTCAGAGTACATACATATGTAATTGTTTGTTGTCGTAAAAGTTGCTGTCAATTCTGTTAAAGAGCTTAGCAAAAACAAAGTATTCTCCAGACTAGCGATCAATGTTTGATTTTTATAATATGCATAAAAAATGCGTTTATATAAAGTGTTATAACACTAAAATTAATAAAATTTCTATTTACTAAAAGAAATATTTAAAGTTAGAGTCAATAATGGAGTCTAAAAAATGAGATCATAAGCGAAATACAAAACGATTTGCAAATCACAATGTGAGTTTATGCAACGGATACGGCCTTGACCAAATAATAACACAAAAGCAAGATGTTTTTATTGCAAATGCGATATCACGCCTAAATATCCAACCTTGTTCGGCATGCTGGAACGCGGAAACACATTGCAGCTTTAAGCCCATTTAGCTACAAACGACATCAAGAACCAACATTGTACAAAATGTTTTATCCCATTACAAATATGATGTCATACTATTAGAAGTACAATTGGAATCCGATGTCGAAAGATTATCTATTATTGAAAAAGGGTGGAGAATAATTCACTTCATGCATTGGCACAATATTGTATCAACATTAGAATTTTGGACTAAAGTTAAATGTTGTAAAGACGCATAATTAATTCAATAAAAATTTTCAATAAAAAAAATTCTGAACTAGGTGCGTTTTTTGTTAAATGGTGCGTTTTTTTCTCCATTTTGGTGCCTTTTGAAATTTCAAAGTTGACAACGCTGATGATAACATAGCAACAACCAAACGTTAATTCTCATAAGCTACACGAAGATGCTTATAGTATACGTGTGTCGACGTGTTGTTACTTTTCCCGGGATTTTTAGGGGATTTTTTGGGAATTCCCGTCCTGTGTTGCCACCTTTTCTGGGTTTTTGAGGGGATTTTTATATATGTATATAAAAGAAAGTCGTGTTAGTTACAGTTTTTATAACTCAAGAACGGCTGAACATATTTGGCTGAAAATTGGTGGGCCGGTAGCTTAGAACCAGGAGAAGGATATAGGATCCTAAGGTAAGGCAGTTTTTACCTGGGAGACTAGGGTGCCCTTCGTTGTATGGGGGACTTCCAGTATAGCTAGAAAACTGAAATTGAAATTGAAATTGCATAAGTTGAAAAAAAATGCTACGCTTTATCGCGGCAGTCCCCGAGTGCCACACGTCTTTTTTTTATATTGATGTTTAAAATTTTCCCTCATTGCAAAAATATTCAGTAAATTCGCTTCTTATACTTGAAATTCCTCCTAAAATAATTGCCAATTCATCATCACTTATTCTCGCCATATTTCTGCCAACTATGTTTCATAATGTGTACAACGAAAGCCAAACATGAAATGAATACAAAAAACACCAACACATACAAAGCTGAGCACACGTATACATTTTATGCCAGATGAATTAGTCTCGTGTGTGAACAAAAGAACAAAAATTGTGCGGCTTAAAAATTCATCTCGTCTGTGGAACCTCTATTAAATTAACATGATTCTGTTGAATTTAACAGTGTTAATGTTAAATTTTTATCATTTTTAAAAGGCAGCGACGTCAGCAGATGCTGAGCATGCGCTTTTAAGCATATTGTCTTTCTGTCCGTCCGTCCGTCCGTCCGTCCATACATTTATCCGTTTTTTTGTCTGTCTTTCTATCAATATTAATACTATTTCTGTTTAACAGTCTAACCAGTTGCTCTAAGTAGTTGTTGGTTTTTTATTTTTTTGTTTTTCTTTTATTAATTCACTCTTTAATAAATTAAATGAAATGAAAACGACATCACTTGACATTCTTCAACTGCCTCAAGCTGCAAGTTCTCTCAAAACTTTTGCTCTCTACTTAGGTTTTGTTCTCTCATTCTTTTCTTTCTTATCGTGTTTTTTTTTCCATACAACTGCTCAGCTGACTTTGCTTATTCGTTTACGTTTGTCTTGATTGTTGGGTAGTTAGTTTATTTCAATAGACTGAAGTTTAAGCTTCATTGATTCTTAAGCTATCGGCAAAAATAAATTGTTTATTTTGTGTATATATTTTTTTAGTTTTTTCCAGTACTCGACGTGTTTATTCATACTTACAGGGAGGGGTACGTTTGACGATTGCTAACAAGTTTAATTTTTCTTTCTAAACGGTTCTCTTCCAGTCACCGTAGTCGTTAAAAAATATCAAGCCAACAACACCAATAAAAATCTTCTAATTTTTTTGCTATATAACATTCTTTGATTTAATTCTTTTTCTATACACGTAGTTAATGTTGTAGCCAACAACAGCAGCAACAACAAACATTGTAGTGAAAAAAAAAACCATGAGAAATTTCTTTCGTGTTTGTAATCATTGTCGTAGTCGTCGTCACTGTGTCGCTGTCGTCGCTTACAACAAAAAAGAGAGGAAACAATAATAATAACAACAACAACAATGACGACAAATCGGCAAGAAAAAAAGTTGGTAAAAAGTTTTGTTAGCCACACCAGTGTCAGTACGGGTTCTGTAGGTTTAGTCTTCACTCAGAATTCATTTTATTAATGTGTATTTTAACAGTCTTTGCGGTTGCGGAAAAACACGAAAATTTGATTAAAAGAAATATTAAAAAAAAAAACGAGAAACCAAAAACAATAAAACAGCAAATGTAATTTTATAATAAAAATAAATTGCAGTGAAAAATTCTAAACTTTCTGCCATAAAAATAGCAAAAAAGTATGAAATAAAACGAAAGACTTAAGAAGCAAGCGCGTGTTAGAAATTTGTTTTAAATAAAAAAGTGACGTTTATCTTTTAATTAAAATCAAATAAAAAATTGAATAATAAAATATTAAGCTAAAACAAGCTGTAAATCGTAAAGTTTTTATGCAAATCAAGTTAAAAAAAATAATAATTACAGCTTTTGGTTCATTGCTAATTGCAAAAAGTATTAAAAATATAAAAAAATGTACCGTTACTCAATTCGAAACCGAAATAAAAACAGCTAAAAATAAAGTTGCAAAAAGCAAAAAAAAAAATTAAACAAATATTATTTTAAAAATATTATTGTTGTTGTTATATTTTAGCTCCAGTTGCTGAAAATTGCTTTTATTGGCCGCTTAAATATTTCACTGCCCCCGTAACATTGTGCTAATTTCTTAAGCAAATCGAAAAACAAAAATAAGTAAAAAAAAGATGAAATAAAAATCTTCAAAAATTTAAAGTTTTTATAATTTTTTTTTTTTTTTTTTGACCAGTTGTTTAACACACATACACACATATGTACCTACATACTTATAAATAAAAATGAAAGCGAAATTTTTATTATTTCTAAAGCGCTGAATGAATTTACTTTATTGTTTGTAAGTATATATTACAGTATTTCTGTTTTATCTGTTTTTTTTTTTTTTTTGTTAACAAAATGACATGATTCATATCGTTAAGTAATAAACAGTTTTGAAGACAAAAGCGACAAAAAGTGAAACAAGAAATTTCGGTGAAATTTGGTTTGTTGTTTAAAGTTTCACAAGAAAACGAAATTTATTATGAAATTGTATGAAAATGTTTTTATGTAAAATATGTGCAACATGTTGAATTATTTATGTAATATTTTTAAAAAAATCTATGAAGGTTATAAAATATGGCAAACGTGTAACAAACGTAGCTGTACAAAATGTAACTACAAATTTCACTACATATTAAAAAGATTCTTTCTATTAAATTCTGTGAGAAATTGTACAAATAATTTTTCTAAGACCACGAGCGATTGTTTTAACCGTATGCCATACATTAATTATATAAATTTTAAGTTCAAAATAATTAAATAATTTTCAAAAATAAAACAAGTTAATTTTCGTACTGCAATAAATCTTTATTAAGTCAAATATTTTTTTACGAATTTGGATTTTTATTTCTACAATTTCAAAAATTTTAATTTTAATAAACCTACAATTTTTTTAAATTATAAATTGTTCCATGAGTCGCCTTTTACAATTTAGTAATTATTTCAAGGAATAGATAAATAGTAACCGTAATGAGATAATTTGTGTCGCACTTGACTTGATTCGACTGCAAAGGATGTGATATGCAAGGACATTGTATTTTCCAACAATTTCTGGAGAAAGTAATTAGTTTTTGTAGATATTTTATTTCGTATTTACTCAGAAAAAAAATTTAGGAATACAGATAATAATACTTCTTAATAATACTTCTTATAAATAAACACTAAGTGATTTAAAAAGATAAGACTTAAACTTTTAATTTTAATTAATTAAAATCTGATTTGAATCCTGGAATACAATTGAGTTAATTTGAACTTTCAATATTTATCTAAATTTAGTTTTTGAACACATTTTAATTTCTAAATGAAATAACTATTTCACAGTTTTTTAAAAATGTTGCCAGAAACTTTTCACATGTTTTTTACAATAAAAACAGATTACAACTTCTGCAACATTATTTTACTAATATTTTATACGCATTTTTTCTATATGCAGTTTGACAGTGAAATTTTGAACAGAGTACTGACTTAATTTATAAAATTTTCCTGAAGATGCTAAAGGTACGGTCACATCTGGCAAACACTTGACCAAAAAAGCGTAACCACTAAATACCAATGAAAAACTTTTTGATTTATGCATTTATTTATTAAGTTAAACAGCATCTAATAAGATAAGATTCTATTACATTTTCTATAAATTATATAGGAAACTGTTTAACGTAATAAACAGGTATCCAAATCAAAAGTGTTTTCATTCGTATTTAGTGGTTACGCTTTTTTGGGCAAATGTTTGCCAAATGTGACCGTACATTAAGAAATTGTTGAGCGAAATCTTACCGTTGGTTTATTTTTTGACAATTCTCAGTTTTCCGATATAAAATGTTTTCCAATAAGAGTGATATGATTTCTTAAAAAAAAACTCACTTGGAAAGGAAATTCAAAAGTTTTTTATATAATGTGAACTACAATCGATACAATTAAGTTTTAAACAAAACGTCATTCAAATGGCCTCCACGTCTTCTTCTGCAGGAACGAATTCGATGAAGCAAATTTTCGAGCACTTCTTCCACTAAATCAAGTCGTATGTCATGAATGGCACGTTCAATATTGACTTGTACAGCTTGAAGAGAGTCTGGTTTATTTCGAAAGACCAATGACTTCAAATAACCACACAAGAAATAGTCTAATGGTGTTAAATCACAAATTCTTGGAGGCCATTCAATATCACAATTTCTTGAAATAAGTTGTTACAAGCAAAATTAACAAATTCACGACGTTTACTTTACGGTGGTCCAATGGCTTCAGTGCTTGAGTGAGAACAATTTTATATGGATGCAAAACCAAATCCTTTGTCAAAATCCGCCAGGTTGTGGTTGTAGACAGTCCCAATTGTTGAGAACGTCTTGGAATCGACAAATTGCGGTCTTCAGCAACACTTTCCTGAACGGCAGCAATATTTCCATTACTTCGAGCGGTTCTTTGTCTAAATGGCACTTGAACATTTTGTAAGAAAATGTAAGTTCGAAACTTTCAACAATTCGACGAATAGCGAGCACACTTGGACGATTATTACGACCATAAAATGGCAAAAGTGCACTAAAAGTTGCAATTGGAGAACGATTATTTTGATAATAAAACTGAATAATTTGTAGACATTGTTCCTCCGTATATCTCTTCATGATGAAATTGTAAACACTACTGAATACAATGAAAAACAAATGACAGATCATGACATATTACAAATGGCCGAAATGTCACTTTAAAATCATGTCATCCCTATTGGAAAACCTTATATAAGCAAGAAGTTACAAAAATAACATATAAAATTCAAGGAAAATAACGATATATAAGATATATTTTTATTTATAAAAATAATATGCAATGAATAAGATTTGGTTAATACTCCTAACCGATTATTCGGTTGGCATAACCAATTATTGTAAACTAAGTACTTTATCGATATTTGTCGATTTTAAAATACAAACGTAGCTGAGTTGCCTAAAGCGATGTGGGTTAATGGCAATAATTAAAAATAATGTTGTACTACATGAAAATTGTAGCTGTAACAGCAGACAGAATTCTATAATAGTTGGTGCAACTCCTATAATTCGATTGACAACAAATTCTATTGTAACACCGAATCTGTTTTCTCTGTGCATAAAAAATAAATTAATTTTAGAAAATTTTAATTCAAAAACAAGCTTAAGGTCAACAATAAACAATTAACAATTATTTTATTTCGATATTTCGCTTTCTCAACACAGAAAAAAATATGCAGATTTTTTTTCTTAACAAATATTTGTTTGCATTCAATTTTATGTTTTATTTATGTTTTCTTTGCTTTTATTAATATCATTGTCTGATTTTTGGTTTTGTCTGATTTTTACAATAACATACATACGTGTGCTTTTTTTTCTATTACTTATTTACGAATTGTGGTTGTTAGTTTTACAAATTTCGTGATAGGTCCCATTCCAATTAAAAATGTAAATGGGATTATGAATTTAGTAATTGAATGCGAAATTAATTTTTTTCTGTGAATGGATAGCTTCTTCAGGAAGTTGTATTTTGTTCTTTCCTGAAGAAGCTATCCATTGAGAAAGCGAAATATCGAAATAAAATAATTGTTAATTGTTTATTATTGACCTTAAGCTGGTTTTTTAATTAAAATTTTAAATAATAATAAAAAGGGTCGACAAATTAGAATAATCATTTAATTTTAGAAAATATAAATTCTCGAGTGCTTACTCAAATAAAATGATCCAATTATATTTAAAGCAAAACTTAAACTTTATTGGTATTTTAGTATTTTTCTTATTAGACAAATTTATGAAACCTTATATTAGGCCAACTTAAATATATACATACATACATACATACATATAATGTAATAAAACAAATTGTTACAAATTGTCATGATGACCTTAATTTTGTCGACAAGGAAACATTTAAAAATCTATCAGTTACATGTATTAGGTCCGTACCCGACTCCCTTATGAAATTTTACATAAATTGCATTTTATATATTGATCGCTTTGATAACAAAAAATCAAATAACGCATAAAGCCATAATTTAAAGATACACGCCCACAATGACTTAAATAATTCACACGATACTAATTCGATAAATATTCATTTAATCCTAACAATTTATGGTCTTCCAAAAAGTTTCTATTCAAAATTGTCGACATCAGCCAGCACCATATGTATTTTTTAATTTATAAATACATTTTATTTGTGTATGTATGTATGTATGTGTGTGTTTTTTAAACAACATTGTTTTAATCAATAACCTAACGTATCTACGAGTATAATTTAAATAAAATATGTAGATTGATATGAATGAATTAGAAATTAACATCCAACTTTGAAAACGTCATAAGGTCGTTGATTGGTATAAAAAGCTAATAATAATTTCTTTGGAATAGAAAATAAAACAAATAAAATTAAATGTACAAAACAACCAACTTCATTTAAACGTCACTCATGACACTAAACAAACCGAACAAATCGACCAACCAATTGATGTGTAATGATTTCAAACTGGTCGAAACTTAATAGCTAGACATTTTAAAAACTAAAAAGCAACACAAAAAAAAAATCAAATGTCAATAACAAAAATAAAAACTTTTTAAATAAAAATCGGCTAAACCAAAACAGCAAACGGTTTAATATACTGGCGTCAAAAATTTTAATTAAATTCAAACATGTTTTCTAATACAACAGAATTTCGTTTGATGTTGAAGAAAACACACTCATCATTTACTGTTATTTAATTAGATTTTTTTTTTAGTGTAAATTATTTTGCGTTTGGATAATGAGCAAAAAACTACGTAGAGGATAAGGAGCGTTAATTGAAATACCATTGATTGAATCAATTGCGAACAGAGAATAGAGACAAATGTTTAAAATTAGAAAGTTTTCGGCGATTTAGAATTGAAAAATTTGTGTGCATACGAATGTGTGTATTGCGAATTGTTTTTTTTATTAAATATATGAGGAACTGCAAAACAAAGCGAAAATTTTCGCTCATTTAAAATTTTTGGAAAATTGATGTTTATTTATTTCACTTCCTTAAAAAACTTCATGAACCTGGAAATAGTAACCAGTTTTTTTTTTATAAATAGATGCATCATATTGGCATAAGTGATCACATTAATCGTTAAGGACGTTTGTTTTTAGAAAAAATACGTTTAAAAAAAAATAATAGAGTACGTTTTTTTCTGCACCATTTTTTCTAGAAACCCATTTTATTATTAAAAAAATATTATGCGAAAAAGTACGTTTTGTTCTGCGGCTTCTCATCATGTGTATTCAGCTTCCTTATAAGAATTTTCAACCGAATTCCTAATTTTCTATTTAATATACAAAATGTGCAATGTATTTGGTCTTCTGGAAGGCCTTATTCGGTCTTCTGGAAGGCCTTATTTGGTCTTCTGGAAGGCCTTACTTGGCTTCTTGCCCCATTCCATACTCATAAATTTTTTACACACGACGAGCTAGCCAGCCAAGGCCTTTTAAGTTCCCTTCTTACACGGGTCTGGTAGAAGGCCTTATTCAGTCACAAATTTATTTTTAAATTACCTTTAGAAATGCAAAAACGTAGTAAGACCCATGAAAGTGCCAAAATATCAACTCAAGTGATTATTGTATTATATTGAATTTCACGGTTTTTTTTACATTTGATGACATGTTGTTGTCAACTATTTATTTATATATTGATGTACACATACACATACTATAAAATAACATGCTTAGAAGGGAGTAAATAGGCCTTCCATAAGGCCTTCTTGAGAAGGCAATCGAGCATGAGTACTAGATGTAAAAGAAGCTCTAGGAAGGCCTTACGCAGTGCCTTATAAATGCTAAATTTCTCTACACACCCAGAGACACACACACCAAAAAAACATGATTGAAGCAACCATAATAAACAACATTCTATGATTGAATTATATACAAGGTTTTCCAATAAGAGTGATATGATTTCTTTAAAATAAAAAACACACACTTATTGTTAAGGAAATTCAAAAGTTTTTTATTTAATGTGAAGTACACTCGATACAATTAAGTTCTAACTACAACGTCATTCAAATGGCCTCCACTACTTTTTCTGCAGAAACGAATTCGATGAACACAATTTTCGAGCACTTTTTCCACTAAATCAAGTCGTATGTCATGAATGGCACGTTCAATATTGACTTGTACAGCTTTAAGAGAGTCTGGTTTATTTCGAAAGACCAATGACTTTAAATAACCCCACACGAAATAGTCTAATGGTGTTAAATCACAACTTCTTGGGGGCCATTCAATAACACAATTACTTGAAATAATCGAATCTCCAAACTTTTCTCGCAATAATTCAATTGTTGCATTTGCTGTGTGGCACGTAGTCCCGTCTTGTTGGAACCAAATGTTGTCAAGATCAGCTTCCAATTTCGGCCATATAAAGTTGGTTATCATCGATCTATACCGCTCTCCATTAACAGTAGCGGTTTTACCAGCTTCATTTCGAAAGAAGTACAGGCCAATGATTCCACCAGACCAAAAACCACACCAAACTGTCAATTTAGCTGAATGTAATTATTTTTCATGAATAATTTGTGGATTTGCTTCGCACCAGAATCGACAGCTTTGTTTATTTACCGCACCACTCAGATGAAAGTGAGCCTCATCGGAGAAGATGATTTAAAAAAAAAAAAAATCATTATCGTTTTCAAGTTGTTCCAAGGCCAAAATCAGCAACGTTGTTCTTGCGTATAAATCTCTATGATGAAATTGTAAACACTACTGAATACTCTGCGATAGAATCTTGACTAAAACGTTAGCTTAGTACTCAGATTTGATTCTGAATAAATGTGTGAAATACAGGTCAATCGTACAAAAAGTACACATCTGTTTTCTTTCTTCGAGTGCAAACTTTAAAAATTGCAACAATGTCTTGCCACCGCAATAAGCAAACCTTTAAAGACTTTTAAGGTGCAAATGTAAGACAATTGTTTGTATAAATTATATGATTTTTTTTTGTGCACATTCAAGAAAACAATATCTACCCTTCCCAAAAAAAAAAAAAAATTAATAAATAAATTTCCCCACAAAAGAAATTTTCAAAACGAATAAATTTTCAATGCAAATTCTCCCATAACGAAAAACATACAGCAAACCAAAATTTCTTGAAAATAAAAGGAGTCTAAATTTAATCCTGACTTGAAAATTGTTATCGAAACAATGGAATCAAATCAAAACGTGATAGCAACAAGATCAAAACGATAAATAATGCAACAATATTTTTAACTCACTTTCTTTTGAGAGAGAAGACAAACAATCGCACAGAAAATTAAACGAAAACAAAGAATTAGAGAAAAAAAAAATAAATTGCCAAATGCCGATAACGAATACGAAAAAATATTTAAATATCTTTTTTTTTTTTATTTAAAGTCATATGACACACTTATTTTTAGCTGTTTTCTTTTTAAGGTCAATAAGTCAAAAAATTTTAAAATTTAAAAAAGAAAACTTCTACAAACTAAAAGTAATAATTCCAATAAATGGATTTATAAAAGAAATATATATACTGGCTACATCCGGAGTGCTTCGCTGCTTCACTTATAATAAGTATAAATGATTGATTATTCTATAGTTTTTGTGAAATTTCATTAAAACTTAAGAAAACAAACTTACTTTAAGGGCATTCTGTGCTTTAGTTGCACAGATATATGAATACTAATATTTTATTTGTATGGGGGGTGGCCGTTCCCCTCGTCCTACCGCTCCAAAATGTTGCTGGAAGTTGTGTTTTGTTCTTAAAGTAACACACGTCGAATTTAAAATTATTCTGTGCTTTAGTTGCACAGATATATGAATACTAATATTTTATTTGTATGGGGCTGACCCCTCCCCCTTTTATTTTCCCTGTCATCGGTAATATGGTTCTGAAATTTCAAGACGATCGGTCTTAGTGTTTGGCTTCCTATAAGGTACATACAAACAGACAATCAAACAAAACAAACAGGTAAACAGACAATCAGACAAACAAACATACAAACTAAATTCATTTATATATATATTGATAGAAAAACAATCAAGTACATGCCATAGACATGGGGTACTTTGGAAATTGCCCAACCCAAAAGAAAATAAAAATTGGAAAACAAAATAAAAGAATGTGTCTAACTAAAATCAAATCTTAATTTACCCATTGTTTTTATGCAACAAATACACAGAACAACACAGAAAAAAAAGGGTTTACGTTTGCCTTGGCCAGCCAGCCAGCCAGTCAGCCATACGGACGGCACCATAACATAATGTCCAAAAATCCATTGCTTTTATATCGAACAATCCATCTTTATTTTAAGCTTGTGTTGGAAAGTATGAGTGTGTGTGTGTGTTTTAGTATTAATTCTTTTCTTCAATGAAGCGAAACATAATATGGTTGTAACTTTCGTTTGCCAGATTTGGCCAAAGGTCCGCTAACGAAAATAAAAATATTTATAAACCTTTTAACTCATAGACTCATTTAAAATTCTTCATGAATTGTTTTTTCTTCAACTGAAAAGGCAAGTGTCACACACCAAACTGTTACTTCTTGTAAAAAAAAATATTGAAAAACAAAAGATCTCAGCCACACATAATTCAGCAGATTAAACCTTAACTAACAAGTTAAACAAAAGATTTAGAATAATAAGATGAAGAAGAAGTAGGTAGAAGGAGAATTAAAAATCAAACATTTTTTATTTGTTGTTTCAATTCTTTTTTTTTTTGTTCGATTTCAAAATAAAACTCTAATCGAATGCACAATTACAACAAAAGCAAGAAAGACAACGACATTTATTTTATTCTTTTGTTCCCTGATAAGCTTCAATGAATGCTCAATGAATTATAAGTATTCGGTTGCAGTTTATAAAAGAATGTACTCTCCTTAAAAACTGTTTTGAGGAAATTATTATATGAAAATTTAATATTATTTAAGCTCAAGTTTAGTTAATTTTTTTTTCTATTGAACTAATGAAAATTAATAAATGCTCTGATTCACTATCCTGCACAATCGTATCATTCATTCACAAGAAAATCTTAGAAAAATTTGAAAGATTGTAAAAATCCTTTCAAAATGATACAAAGCTGATGCCAAAACATCTGTGTTTAGACATGCAATCCTTTTATATTAAAAAAAATTACTTCCATTTCTTTGTTAAAAACAAAAAGAATAAAATGTTAACGAATAAATACAAAGTTAAAGTTCTCAGCTGGTTGAAAATTAATACTTCTCTGATCGCATAAAAAATATAATTTTATAATAATTTTGATGAAGTTTTTACAAATCGCACGACTTGCCAAGAAAATTTATCACACAGTTGCATTTGTAGTCCACACTACCATCCTTTTTCAGAGCACATGTCTCCCAGTAGAATAATTATGTCTCCTCGGTGAATTTTGGACAGTGTCTGATCTAGTGAGCTGCAGAAATTTTCCCTAACAATCTGTTCCGGCATCTCTGTAGGTGCATAACATTGTACACATGTTAATTTTCGCACTCTTGTTCGGAATCTTGTCGTCAATATTCTGTTGGAGTGAGAATTCCACTAAATCGGTGCTTTATGCGCCTCTTTGGAGAGTAACGATCTTACTTCTGAAGCTTCTTTGCCCGAGTAGAGGAAAGTTAGTCCATCCGCTGTTCTAAATTCGCCAGATTCTGGTCATCTTGTTTCGCACATTATCAGTATAAGCATTTTGTAGTTGATGAACTCACTGCATACCTTATTTAGTCTGGATATTTCCGTTAGCGTCTGAACATTCCATGATCCTATTCTTATCCGTTTCTTGATTCCAATTGTCGTCATCGATTCATCCGTTTGATTTTTATTATTGTTGTTTATAGTTTCAGTAATAGTTATTATTTAAGATGGTTGGCTGATTAGACTGCAGCATCCGAGACTGGTATCGGGGCTGCCGATTATAGCCTCCAGCCTGGCATGATGGCAATAGTTCTTCCACTGCGCATTTGTTTAGGTTATACCGCCTATCTTCGGTCGACAGAGACTCGTTAGCGAAAACAAGCAGTACCAAGTTCATGGTACTGTGGAACAGTGGGCGAGGTTCCCAGTTGAGAAGGAGGGGCTATGTATTCGCATCACTCTTTCTATAGCCGCAGGTATTTTTTATAGCTGACATCGTCAAACTTGGTTGACATTTCTGTTCAGTAAGGTTTGGTATATTATCATGAATCGTTTACCGCCAGAACAACGCTTTCAAATTGTAGAAATATTCTTGATAAAAATAAATCTGTGCACGAAGTTTATGGAGCATTTTGATCAAAGAATTGTGTTAAAAGTACCATCAAGCCGTTAACGAATCACCATTATATCCATTGAAATTTAGCATTTGGTTTGTTTTATACGCCGGCAGTATCATCGTTCCATATTTCTTTCGAATCTGGCAAGATGCTGGCTGAAGTGGTTAGCGCATTGACTACTAAGCAAACAATGACGTGGGGCCTGGGTTCAAACCCTGGCCAGAGCAAGTCAATCAACATCATTAATTTCTGTAATGTACATTAGTGAGACATTGTATTAATTGTTGTCGGACTATTTAAGTGATGAAGGCACATCACTGGTCACTAAAAAACTGTTCCGACAGCGATTGATGATGTTCCAAGCTAATGTACACAACATCGCCCTCCTTCGTCGGTTAGCAGAAACATCGGCGAAGTAAAACAATTAATAATATGCCTGCCAATACAGCTTAACAAAGTTAATGCGTCTACCTAACACCGGAGACGCCTCAACACTGCTATAAAAATTAACATAACGCGCAAAGCAGAGTTGTAAAAGAGTTAAGCCTTCTACATTTTCAACATCTATCTTCTCTACTCTATCCCTCTCTCTGAGTTCCGGCACAATGCACTGCATACGTAGGGATCATCCCCTAAGTGCTGGTCCTAATTAAAAAAAAAAAAAAAAAAAAAAAAAAATACATAACGGCATCAAACCATGCTGCCTGAACTTTTCTTTCCAAAAAGGAGGGGGGTTAAAGATTTGTTACGGGTTGGAAATTTCGCACTGAAAAATTAGCAGAAAGCGTCACGTAGGGGGGGGTATAAAATCTCTGAAAACAGCGTTACGTAATATGTGCACAGCCCCTAAACCGACATTAGCATTTTTAATTTAATATTTCAAAGTTTTATTAAACTTCAATATTTGTTTTTATTAAATATTTCTCTAATAAATAAAACAGGCGTTATAATTTTCTACCTTATTATTGCCGGCTTAAGAATCTTTGTTTCTGCATTTAATATTTTATGATTTCCTTTACTCAAAAACATGTTTTTTATGACTTAGGCGATTATTGCGTGTGACCACAGATTTATGGTATACTTTAATTGAAACTTTTTTACAAAAACAAAAAACTAATTTAAAAACTTCTAAAACTATTTAAAAGAATCTCTTACAGCACTGTTTTTAACAATAAAACCAAAAAACAACAATAAATGCAGATCAGAATAAAGCCTGGCAATCAACCAGACCTTTCATACACACATGAACATATCAAAAATATATATATATATTTTTATAAACGCAACATTGTGTATCGGCATTAGAATTTAACCTAAAAACAAAAGGTGGACATATTCAAGTCCCATATAATGTTTCCGCTGCCAAAGAATATAAAACTTATTTATGAAGTGTGTTGAACTTTTTTTTTTTGTGGTAAAAATTTGTTGCCTTTGTATTTGTGTGCTGTATGTTTTTGTTTATAACTTCCTGTTGTGGGCCAAAGAAACAATTTGCTTTTTTTTTTAGAGAAAATATGATCAATAGAAAATATTGGTAATATTTTTTAATAAGAAAACATGTTTATGCACAAAAATCCAATAAAAAAGACACATAAAAAGTAAAACGTTAAATATTTTATTGGGTAATTATCGAAACAACACCTCAACTGGGAAGAACTAAAAAATAAATATAAAAATAAAAAACGTTATCAAAGTTCATAAATTTATCGGCTTAAAAAAATACATTGTTATAAATAATTCTTTATATTAAATTAATTTTATTTCAAAAATGGAATATAACAGACTTTTCTCTTGAATAGAGTTTCGTTTAATATTTTTTTGTTATCATCTATGCATATTAATTAGACTTTCTTAGGAAAAAATAATTCTTTGTTTTCCGTGCATTTAGTATTTTACGAAAAATATTTCCCACACTCAAAGTCAGTACATTTAGAGTTTGACCACTTTGACAGCTTTTAAACAATTCTTTTAGGGATTTAATTAAAACGTTCGAAGAAAACGACTGCCAGAAATTAAGTTGTTCTGATTGCACTTAAAAATAACATAAGCAAAAGTTTTGTTGCCATTATTTTACGCTAGACGACAGTGACAATGAAAGAACAGCAATAATACATTATCAATTTCTATTGTGAATAATCGCTCTACAAAAGAATGCGAAAACATTAACCCTTCCTGTCATCATTTACAACAAGCAAGACCTAATATATGATGTATATGAAGCACCTACACAACACTTGTACACTATCATACTTATTTAATTGCAAACAAAACTACTTTGCGGGTGTAACTTTTAATTACATATTCACATTTAAACAACACGACCTAATTTCTCACACTTACAAATGCCCAAGCAAGAGTTTAAATTAGTATAAGCCTCGTCTAGGAATATTGAGACACCCTGTATGCTTCTTATCTAAGCGTACTTAAAACTTTGGTGCTTCTTCTTCGTGCTAAACTCAATGTTCAATAAGTACTCGCAGAAGCAGCACTGCAGTTGTGCATAAAACAGGAATCTTTTATGTAACAAAGTTTAGAAATTCCGCCCACAATACACAAAGCCCACATATTCTTTTTTTATTTATTTATTTTTTTGTTTTTTTTTTTTTGTTTTTTTTTTTTTGTTTTGCAGTATATACGCAAAATTTATTTAATTTAAAACATCTCTCTCTTTTCGTGCAACATAAAAATATTTTTTTTATGCCAAAAGAAGTAATTAATAGTACTCAGCTCAAGATGTTTCTTTTAGGTTTGCAAATCAAGAATAATGTTTAATGGAAACTCTTCTTTTCGACTATTGAAACTGTTTCTCCCTACAAAAGATAATAATTCTGTTTAAAGGTAGAATTAGTAAAATCGTATCGCACAACTTTTGAGGCATAGTTAGTTAAAACGTATATTTCATATGAAAAGTGTCAGCTGTTACTGAATTTTTTAGACGTTTGATACATAAAAATCTATTTTCTGTAGATTCCTACGTTGCAAAAGTTGCCACTACATTTTTTATAACCACTAATATGTTTTATGATCCGCAACATCACGATACGATTTTATTAATTCTACCTTAAGACGCAACCATTTTGCATAAAAAATTAATAAAAGATTAAAATCACTATTGACTAGAGATGACATCGTGAGTAAATTTTTAAGCACACTCCATAGCAAAAGGTATTCATAAATTAAGTGTTTCTTTCTCACGCCTATCCATGTTTGTGTGTCAAAAACTTAATTTCGATCATAAAAGCGTACACATATAAAATTAAAAACTCTAAATAAATTAGTTAAATTAAAAAATTTATTTGTTAAATTATTAAAAATAATAAATTTAAAAGCTTATTTAAGTTGTCGAGTGTCATGAGCTATTTGAGAGATTCTTTTCAATCTTGTCGCAATTGTTGCCAGCCAGGGCTGCCAAGCAAATTTTGCTAAGCATCTAAAAAAATTTTTAATAAAATATTCAAAATTCTTCAGATTCCAAAAAAAATCAATAGTATTTAATATTTCTTGATATTTATACAGGCAAAAGCTCGTAATTTAATAATCAGAGAAATATTACACAGGGGAACAAAATCGGAAAAATTTTAAAGGCTTTAATAACCACTATAATATAGATTTGATGCATCATATATACCTAAGTACAAAAATGGTAAAATTTTTCAATTCTACGGATAAGTTTTTTTTTTTTTAATTTTTTTCTAAAATTTGGGATTTTTGAGGGGCTGATTTACCAATTTTATCATAACTATGGAACGACTTGTTCAATTTTGTCACAAAAAATACTAAAACACTTGAAATGAAATTACTTTTAAGCCATGCTAATATATTTTTTTATAAACTCAACGGTTTCGGAATTATTTAGACTGCAATGATCAAAAGGTATCCATGATGCATCAGATCTATATAGTCGTTATTCAAGCCCATTTTTGCTGTTGACCTGTGTTATACATTGTCAACATATTTCAGCAACAAAGGAAGCACTGAACATAAAATCTTTTTAAATCTATCAGCCCAATAACGAATAATAATTCCGGTGGAGTTTTCTCCCTTTCCCCATTGCTCCTATTATGAATAAAAATCACGCATGAGATTTCTCACCTTACCTTTGCTTCATATTTGTACCATTTTTATCAACCGTGTGAAAGATAATAAAACTGAATGGGAAAAAAGGTAGTTATTCTGAATGTAAAACAAATTAATTTATGTTTATGCAAACCGCAAATTGGAAACAAAAACATAAGAAAATTAAATGTCAGTAAGCAAAACTGCTGGCTTCAAAATTTAGTGATCCCACTTTTTAACTTTATTGTTCCCGCGGAATTTATAATTGGAGGAAATTTTTCTCGAGAAAATTATATTCCGTGGGAGAGAAATTCCTAGGAAATATTCGTGATTGGGCTGTGTTTAAATACTGAAAATGACGCAAAATCGCCACGTTCGGGATCCCTGCTTCCAGCCAAGTTGTACGTTCTTCTTTTTGTAGTTTCTAATTAAAACCGTAGTAGATGATAATTTTCCTTTGCTTTACTTCATTTTCATTGTAAAAATTAATAAAATTAAAAATTTTAATAATATTGTTCAGGCGCAAAGTATGAACGGCAAACTTCGAACTGAACGAAATCATTCAGTAAATTCTTCAATGGAAGCAAACAATAAAAGTTCTACATTTCATATTAGTGAGTTGTTTTTTCCATTTTTTTCATTTGAATATTATTTCCGATTTCTAATCAGTTTCAGTGCTATTGGCAATTTCCACGATGTTAGAAATATTTTGAAAATGTTCGTAATTTTCGCGATTTTTAGCTAAAAGTTTGTATTCCTCTAACGTTTTTAAATCGTTTTATAGGCTTTTCACACTTGCCTACATTTTGCGGAAATGCATGGAACATGTTGAAAACATGAAACGTGCACTCACATGTACAACATTTAATTTGTCAAAATAAAAAGAAAACAGGTTTTGTAATAAAATAAAAATTATTTAAATAAAATGGATTTGGAAGAACAATTAATAAATGGGTTAATTGTTGATTTGCAAGAGCAAGCACTTTTATTGAATCAGTGTATAGAATCACTAAAAAGTTTACTGGATGAAGAAAATGACGGAGACATCGTACTGGACGGACGTTCTCTGGCCAACTTTACCGAATTTAAAATATAAAATTTCTCTTTTTAAAACACAGATTCTTTTTGTACACTTTGTCCAGTGAATGCTGAATAAAATTTTATGATCTCTTACATATCATTCAAATTCTTCTTTAGGACCAGGATGACCCTCAACTTATGGAGAACTGCCAACATACATGTGTAATTCATTTTTGAAAGATAAATCATAAAAACTAATATTTCACAAACATTTACTTTACAAACTGCGCGAACGTACATTCATATACTGAACATACTTTTTAGAATGTAAGCAAATCTTACTGTGATTGGAAAACTGAGAAATCTTAGGATTTGTACAGTATTGCACTGTTTTAGGCTTTTCGTTGCTTTTAGCATTTTCTATTACTGGTCCCTTTTGTGTTTTTTAAACAATAAAAAACAATATAAACAATAATCATGTGGCATGAATAGTGTGCAAATCCTCATTAACAGTGATTAATTATGAAATGAATATGTATTTACATATTTGCACTCATCATATATACACGGCTTATTATTGTTGCTGTTTCTACTTTTGTACAACTCCTTCAAAACATTTTCACTTTTAACTCTAGAGGTTTTCTTCTTATTCTTCGTTGTTGATTTTTTTTTTTCCTTTTTAAGCCACGAACTAAATTATTCTTTCAAGTCTATAAAATTTAACTAAAGAAAAACACCTACACTGCCAACAACACCACACCATCTACATCGTTACCAACTAAAGTAGAAAAAAAAATAAAGACACCAGGCAGCAAACATGTACTTCAGCCATAAAAAGGCTTATGCGTATAAAGACTCGAGTAAAAAATTATTCCCTAAAAACCGTCAAAACGAATAAGTTTTACAATAGTATCGGTAGTGTAGGTGTATCACTGTATAAGTTACTAAGAAAATTCAATGAAAATACAGTAAAACGATTTTTAATTAAATTCGAACCTACTCAGCAAAAAATAGTTGTGATGGTTAAGTGCTACTCAATACAAACTACATACTATCTGCCTTACTTCGGAGTAGTTAAATAAATTGTTTCTAAAGACAATTTTATGGCCGTAACAAAACCATTGGACAGTATAAAAAGCACTCGACACATAACACAAAAATTTCAAAAATGGCATGAGTTCAATGCCCAGTTTACTTAAATTTTACTATATTATGTGTATTCAATGATTTTTATCTATTGAAAACTTTAAGCTGTTATTTTTAAGTCCAGGGGTCTAATCACCGCTTACGATATCGAATTAACTATCGTATCGAATAACATCACGATACGTGTCGAATAAGCAAATTATGACATACGTTGCGTCTAATTACGATACAATTCTTTCGACATCGTTTGCGATACCAAAATGAAAAATTTCGATAAATTTTGATCGATATCGTATGCGGTGATTTGGCACCAGGTATTAGTTTCAAGCTTCCAATGACGTCACCATGGTAAAGGGAATGGAACGTCGATTAGAATATTAACTCAATACTCTGCCATAAAAATTTTTGTTATGTGGATTTAAAAAGTGTTGAAACTAGATTTGCCTGTGCAGAAAATATTTTATAGGCTGACTTGCAATGACCATTTTTTGTTTACAACATGTTTCTATTACATTTGTATCCAATACCAGTCGAAGAAAATCAATCACTTTGAAAGAAAGTTTGGCTCGAGCAGAGCTGAGTTACTTCAATTAAAAAATATTGATGCATATCTATATAATGTTACACTTGACTCGAACTCATTCACAAGTTCACTTTTAATCAGAGTTCGAAGAAAACACCGTACCGTTACCGTACGTTACTTTACCGTACAGTAAGCGTTTGTGAAGTTGGATTCAAACAAAATACGTTACACTACGATTGTGTGCTAACGAATACAAACACTATGATAAAGTACCGAACCATCTTAGCGTACATGTAGTAACTCTG
This sequence comes from Lypha dubia, assembly GCA_947311025.1. Lineage (NCBI taxonomy): Eukaryota > Metazoa > Arthropoda > Insecta > Diptera > Tachinidae > Lypha > Lypha dubia. Next base: position 59,572,864 of record OX371264.1, read on the forward strand.
TCCTGATTTCTTCGTTCTTCGTTTATGAGAGAGTTCGTCACGCACAACGAATTTCGTCGACATCGGTCTTCTGTTCACTTTCTTATGAATGCATGTGTTTTATTTTTGAGGACGAATGTAGCCACGAAAAATTTGTCGTTCGTCCCAATTGTGTTCCCAGCATTATGCAACCGTAAAGAATAAGTTGTGTCGCTTCTAAAATTATACTTGAAAAGATTAATTTACGTGAATGCAACCTTAAGGAATCCTCTTCATTGCAGCCACTTTTAAAAATTTGCATTAAAAAGGTGTGTTTTATTTTCTACATATTCATGCGTTCATTCTTCTTGTATTCTTTTATTTTTTCGTGCATTTCATATGAGCAACATGTGTAATACATCAAACATGTTCATCCAGCAAGAAATAAATTATTCTATATTTCAAAAAAAAAAAAAAAAACTACGTACCGATACAAAAAACATTGACAAAGAAACATATTAATAATGCATCGCCCGACATTTATGGTTTCTTATCCTTTTCATCATATTTCTTTTTTAAATACCATATTTTTTTTTCTTACAAAACCACTCTGAATGGAAACGGAACGATGGAAAATGAAAGAAAAAACTTTATACTCTTGTTTTTTGCATAATTTTAAGTCATCACAAAATGTTCCCTACTCAGTTCGAGGCTTAACTTTTTGCGTTATAACTTCACTTTTTCTTTAAGTATTGTTTTGTTTTTTCCATAGAAAAGGAGTTTTAGTTTTATTGCTTTAGAGAAACAAAATATAATTTTAGTTGCTGAGTTTTGAAACTTGCAGAAAAACCAGAGACATTTGTATACTAATTATTTGTAAGCATTTTACTACTTTTGTGGATACAGGATGTTTAAGGAGAAAATAAATGTTTAAATGTATTCTCTTTCAAGATTAACACGCTCGCTGCCGCCATATAGTATAAAAAGAACTACCAGTGCACCAAAAGTGTGTTATCTTAATAATATTAAATTTAATTAACTACTAAAATAATTTATCAAATGCACTCTTTGCTTTTGTGTAACAAAGATAAACATTTTAGGTAGGTGCCAATAACGAAAAAAAGTGTTTGGTTCACAGGACGTGGTTAAAACAGCCTTACAAAATAATACAGCGTGTGACCCACCGGTGGTACACATGGCCTCACGGAAAAAATTCGTATGACCCACCGTTTTTTTAATAATTTATTTATTCAGTAAACATTTCTGTTTCACAAAAATTATAATAATGTCTCATACACGAACAATTAAAAGTAAAGTGTTGAAACTTCTATGATCGACTGATATTAAATAGTCATGGCGTGGGATCTGCAATAACTTTCATTAATAGCGTCATACAGATTAATTAGTGATCTATAGCAAGAAGTATCTAATAAACTACAGAGGCAAATAGAAACAAATCATATCATTCCTGGTGTCTTTTTATCCTTCTTTATACAGAGATAAATTTTTTTCCTACCTCTCAGTTACAAAGCTTTGCAACATTACCAGTTTAGAGCAACTTCAGTAATTTCTGGCTAAAATATCTAAAATTTAGGCTGATATTCTCTCCCCGGTATTTCTCTTTAAAAGTAACTACTTGTTGTTTTTTCGTGAGTCTAATATTAGACTCTGCTGTGACTAATCAGATACTTAAGTCCAAATGCTTCTTCTGAAGCTTGCCAATCAGAGCTGTGACATTTTTAAATAAATCTCCTTTTCGGAAAGTCAACCGATCTTCCGAGTCTGTTGATGTGGTGGTTTCTCCACATCGGTGCTATTGAGTTCATGTGAAGTCTCAAAATAATACACTTCGTGCATGGCTCTTTAGGCTTTTATAGGGATTTAAAAGAATCATTTTTTATCGGTAGGTGAGGTACGAAAAAATTTTATAAAATATATAATGAAATAGATTATGAATTGGTATTGTAGATGGTTGCTTTATGCAAGATAATATCTTTTGTTTTTCTATGATATTTTGCTTAATGGCTCCCCTCCGATCTGCATTAGCCCCAGTAAATTGCTGTTAATAATAATATTGAACGTATTCCGAAATAATACATTTCAACTTATTCCATCCATTGTAACTCCATCCATTGTAATTCATATAAAGGCTGTTCAAATTTGAGGTTAGGAAGAAAATTGGCTTAAAAACTCACTTTTTTGGAGAAATTCAGTTTTATTGATACCAATATAAAAAAGAACTATGGGAATTAATAATAGAATATGATGTCGGGCAAATGTTCATCTCTAGCACGTCGGCAGACGTCCGCTCTTTTCAAACTCATTTCGTGTGAAGTAAATTTAATTAGAATAATGTCACAGGGATTCCTCTACATATCGTTTTGGTACATTTAAACTCCCACAAAAAACTACTGCTTCTTGCTTCGAAAGGTACCATAAGCTTCCATGATTTTTGTACGCGTTTTTCCACTTTGGAGCTCGTAATTTTAACATAGACAGCGTTTTGTTCAAACCATTAAAAATGCGCTAAAGGGGCTGTGCACATATTACGTAACGCACTGAAAAATTAGTAAAAAGCGTTACGAAGGGGGGGTATAAAATCTCTGAAAACAGCGTTACGTAATATGTGCACAGCCCCAAACTCGTGTTTGTGAAGATTGCCTACTGTTCATCTTTCTAATGCTGCTTTTCAAGGCTCTTCAACTCAACACCAATTGTTTTTGTATATGTGCTGCGACTGTTTGTAAGATCATTTAAAAATTACATGTTTAAACTCGTTAAATACTTTTATATAATTTCTACTTTATTTTACTGTTCGCTGTGGCTTATAAGTCATTTTCATTAATTATGGGACACAAATAACTTTGCTAAATCTTTTTTTTTAGATTTCCATCGTCAACATTAACCGGCATTTTGTGTTCTCTGATGGCGTCAGTCAGAACTTTCCAAATTTCATAATTGCCACTGCATGATGCAGTCGTTTTAAGTAGAGTTGATGGCAAAAGTATTAGCAAGGAATATTTTTGATTGGATTTTGTTTTTTTTGTTTGTTATTGTTGAGAATTTGCATTCTTAAATAAAGTATGTAATTGCAAGCAAATTAATGAGTTTGATTATAATTTAAAAGTATGTATATAAATTTACACCATTTCCAATTGACGTTTAAAAGTAAACGACATTTGTGGAAACTATTGTTTTGGATTTTTTTTTTTTTTTTTTGTTTTAATAAATCTGTAGCTGAGAACAATTGTTGTGTGTGAATTATCGATAACTGTACTGTAAAACGTAGCATAAACGTTATTATAAAGGAAATATATATCTTGAAAAATTAAAAAAGTGAAGCAAAACGCCATTTTAAAATCCTTCAAATCCGTGTCAATGATTTGTGCTAATTAAAATGTAATATTTCTTTAAAAGTATTTTCTTTATTAAGGCAAATTTAATTGAATACAATAATGAAGTATTTTAATTTTTCTGCACTCAGGCTCACCACTCTTATCTGTAAAAAATTTTTGAATAAAAAGTAAGACTAAAAATTTTTACAAATAATATAAAACTCTGGCATTTTTCAAGAAAAATTACAAAACTTAAGCGAACACAAATCATTTGCAATCATATATACGACTAATACATTGCTATCTAAACTATGTAAGTGTTCAACAATTATTATTGTTAAAAGTATTGAATTCAAAATCTGTAAACATTTTGCACTTAAATAAATTTATAAAGGGTGTTTTTTATAGAGTGACACAAGTTTAAATCATAATAAAACAAGGAAATATATTTTTAATATCAATGAAACGTACTTTATTGGAAAGAAAATTTTATAAAATTAATGTTTTAATATGATTTCTGTCATGCGGCCGCCACGGCTGGCGCGTAGAAGGGCAATCTGGAATACCAATTTTCAAAAACTGTTCGCAGCATTTGCGGCCGTATTTCGTCAATGAAAATAATCTAATGAGGTTAAATCACACGATCTTGGTGGCCAATAAATTGGGCCATTTCGTGAAATTATTTTTCCATCAAAAGTTTCTTTGATTAAATTAATTGTAGCGCCCGCTGTACGATGAGTTTGACGAATAGAACAATTATTTTGATTAAAAATTTCAACAATTTCCACGCGTTGCTCTGGTGTAAGTCGAGTCACAATGAAATTCCAAAGCAAGATAAACAAAAAGGAACTATCATCTGTTATGTGGGTGCTCAAATATTAACTTGACTGTCTAAAAAGAGTAGTAAAATCAATAGATATAAAAAAATACGAACCAAACACTTGATTTATTCAACAGCGAGACAATCAAACACTAATAATTATTTTTATTTAAGTCTTGATGCAATAATATCCTGAGGTTAACAAAAAAGTTTACCACAAAGACATCACAATTTATGAATTTAGCCAGATTTGCAAAACTAAAAGTTATTTTCATAGAATAAAACCCTCTTAATTAAGAGAAATTCTATAAACTGCTGCATTAAGATTTAATTACAAATAATACCTACATTTATTAAAATTAAACAACTTTTAATGGGAACTTGGCAAATGATGGCAAAGTAAAACGGAAATAGTGTGAAAAATTAATATGAAAATTTCTTAATATAATAAAACAAACAAAATGTGAAATGATAAAAAAAACGGAAAAACCTCAAGAAATGTCGTGCCACTTTCTATTTAAGACTGCCTCTTCATTCTACTTTGTACAAAAAACGTAAACTCTGCAGCTCACACTTTCAGCGTCGCCGTGACAACAGCAGCAGTAAAATTAGATATAAAAAATCACGCTAATCAGCAGCAGCAGCAGGAGCACAAAGAAGCAAAAAAAAAAAACAATGGCAATATATGGAGTACCAGGCCTTGAGTAACACCATCAGGATTTATACGTTTTTCTTACGTTGTTGTAATTTTGTTAAACATTAAACAAATAACAATTGCCACGCTACTTTGTGCCTCAGATGAGACTTCTGCCACATTCATTGTTGCAATGTATAGACAGATACAAACTTGCATATACATAAGTATACACACACACACAAACAACCAATCATTTATCCATTTAACCGTTCATCCATTCAACCAGTCATTCATCTATCTTTACCTTCATTAAATTATTAGCTATCATCGTCATTATTCGAGATGTGGCAAATTTTTTTTTTTTTTTTTTTAATTTAAACTCATCTAATATGTACAGCAAAGTAACACGAAATGCACAATGGGGACGAACGTAAAATAACAGATAACACCAAAAAAAATTTAATACTTCTACTCAAAATGAATAAAAAAAAGACGTGTGGCACTCGAAGACTGCCGCGGTAAAGCTATTCCATAGCATTTTTTATCAACTTATGCAATTTAAATTTTAATTTCAGCTTTCTAGCTAGAAGTGCCCCATACAAAGAAGGGACACTCTACTCCCCCAGGTAAAAAGTGCTTTACCATAGTATCCTATGTCCTTCTCCTGGTTCTAAGCTACCTGCCCCCCAATTTTCAGCCAAATCAGTTTAGCCGTTCTTGAGTTATAAATAGTGTAAATAACACGACTTTCTTTTATATACATATATAAAAATCCCCTCAAAAACCTTGAAATTCCGCAAAATTTTCGGGAAAAGGTGGCAACACTGGACGGGAATTCCCAAAAACTTGGACATAAATCCCCTCAAAATCCCAAAATCCAGCGGAAACACTGGAAATTTAAAAAAATTTCCAAAGCGGCAAGACTGTATAGTCATCATACATAGGCTATACAAAAAAGACTTAAGAAACAAACTAAGTGTGAGGTTTTTTCGTTTCATAAACAAATTCCAGCTGGTTTTTTCGTTTCATAAACAAAAGACTTAAGAAACAAACTTTTCAAAATTTCTTGATTCGGTCGCTTCAAAGCCCGCGATAGAAGCTATGCAATAGCTTAAAAAGACATCGTTCCCTTGATAGACGCAGCTTTTGCACATTATCCCAGTTAGTTAAAAAAAAAAACTTGACGATTTTAATTAAACTAACCTTTGCTTTGTTCTTCTTAAATAATAGTTAATTATGCAAAATAAAATATTTGTATATTTCACTTACCAATAATACATAGCGGTCACTTACTCCTTATTAATAATTTCAAGCTGACAATAATTTCTCTGCTGGACATAGGACACAAGAGATCCTTTTATAGTACGATTTTTTTTTTTTTTTAATTATGCGTATTTTTATTTTTTGTCTTTATTTTCGAACATCGGTTTGAAACCCTCCATTTGTATACTTATCGAAATATTAAAAAATAGCCGCAACTAAGGTATCCGCAATCAAAACTCCTCATTATGTATAGCTGACGTCATTATTATCGGATTGCGGTGTACATTAACTGTCGAAAGTGTCACAATTTCTTTTTAAACAATTTAAAAGTATTCAATAGATTTTTTTTTTCACAATTATTATCATTTATTTTGCAATCAGCCCCATTGTGTAGTTTTTGGCTACAGATCCAACTTCATGTTGCAAATTGTTTCATTTTAATTAGTAAGTGCATGTGTGTGTCTGTGTGTGTGTGTTAGAAAGAGTTAGTTAGAAACATTTTCGTCTACTTAGAATGTCAGAAATTAATTAAGATATTTTTGATTAAATCGAAAATGTGTTTAAACCACTTATTTTTCAACATTCTTTTAGCAAAAAGAAAAAGAAAAGAAAAAAGGAAAAAGCACACAAATGGCGAAAGACATAAAATTGTGTCATCAAATAAATGACATGAACTCAAATATTCTGAGATAAATTTTCGCAAGTGACAAAAAGAGAAGAAAAAACGAAACTATAAAAACAAAACAGCCTGATAAATACAAAGTAATTTTACAAGTACTCGTACTAGAACTTTGTCTCCATGACAATAAAGTTTTTCTTTTAAAAGTTTTATTACTATATTTTTTTTCTCAGACTTGTGTTACAGCTGCCTTTTTAATAAGTGTTTCAAACTGGCTGAAAAGGAAAAATGTAGGAAGAAAACAGTTAACGAAAACAGCAACATCAATTTTTGTCCAGTAGCTTGGAAATGTCACGTTTTCGCATAGCTTATGATTGTCGTAGGTTCTTTAGCCAGAGTTTTAATGAAAAAAAAAAAAAAAAAAACAAGAAACAATATGGTGTAGAACAGTTGCGTAGTTGGAAGGTTTAAAGGGGGTACAAAGAAAGTATAATACATCGAGATAACATTAGCACTAGTGACTAAACCCTATACGCAAAGAAAATATATATGTTTGTAGTATGATTGCATCAACATTATTATGTTTGTGGTATAGAAGCTGTAATTAAATTAAATAATTATGAAACTTAATAAGCTTGCAAGATATACAGGCATGTACTGAAAATCACTTTTTGTGAAAGTGATCACAAAAAAGGTGTTCTGTGCACATAATTTTGTCATTTCAAAACGTTCAGCTGAGACTCTAAGCTTTTAAAATCACTTAGTTATTTTTGCGATAACTATATTGCAAAAGTTATAAAATATTACTCGAATGTGTTCTTTATTAGTTTTCTTGAACAAATAATTGTTTTATTAAAAAAAAGACGTATGGGACTGCCGCGGTAAAGCTATTGCATAGCATTTTTTATCAACTTATGCAATTTAATCATTTATTTATTTTTTATTTATGCAGTATTTTTATATTTATAGTATTTTGTTGTTTGTTTTGTTGTAGAATTGTTGTAGTCGTGCATATATCTGGTAAAGTATTAAACCACGTGGCAGCAGGAGATAACAAGAACTTGGCAGCACATTTGCTGGTTTGGTTGTTGACTAGGCTGATTAGTGAAGACATTTAATTTTGTGGGACTAGTGTTATTTATGGAATTGTATTTGTGGAACTAGTGTTAGGTATTTTCGTTACGAAATTTCTTGATTCGGTCGCCGCCCTCAATGCCCGCGATAAAAGCTATGCAATAGCTTAAACATAAACATAAAAACTTTGAAAAATCTAGAGACACCGTTTCTACTGTTAGTAAATGTATTTGTTTTGTGATTTCACGTTTTTTCCTGATTAGTGGCTAACTTAATTGTTTTAATTGTTATCTATTGGCAATGTTTCGTACATATCCATTGGGCATGTCAAAACCCTTTAAAATCACAAAAAAAAAGTTAGAACTTTTGTGGTTTTCAGAACACCAATCACAATCACAATTCTGATTTCAAAATCACCAAACTATTGCTAAAGTTAAATTAAGTAGATAATAAAACATTTACAAGATTTACCATATTTTAAAAATTTATGATTGTCATATTTTCGGTTGACATGTAAATGTTGCGGCCGGCATAAAATAATCCCACCGAAATAAATTAGTACATCCCAACACGGAAATGAAATGCGTCTCATTACTGGCATACTCATTTCATACTTCATCTGCCTGGACGAGAACTTTTCAATGAGCGAAGATGATCTGATTTAAATGAAATAAGTTTCTTAAAAGTTGATGTGATGAATTATTCTCTTAAAGAATTTTGTCGAAATATACCATTATCGAAGGGTGTGCCAAAGCGAGCAACATAACGTGCTCAAATTTTAATTTTTATTGAGAATCGTACTACTTTATATATACCATTTTCACAGTAAGTGAAATATATTATAATTATGACAACTGATAAATAAAATTAAGACAAAATAAAAATAAAAGAGCATTCTATCAGGTAATGTAATTCTGATCATGTACTTTGCCGCTTTTTTTGACATACAACTCTAACCGCCAATGTCAACATTTCCACGTCCAAATTCAACTGACTCTCCCCTGCTATTTTCATAAAGAGATAAATAGAAGATTTCAGAAATGAAATAATATTGTAAAAACGAAAAATATCAGACCCGAAAAAAATTGTGTAACTTGAAAACTTGCAAAACAATCGGCAATACAAAAAAACACATAAAAAATTGATAAATCAAAAGAAAACGTCAATCTTGAAAAAAAAATCGTAAACCAAATAACTTTGAAAAAATCGCCCAAACAAAAAAATATCCACAAATAAAGACACTTTAAATGAAAAAATCGCCAAAACCGAACACATAGTAAAATCGAGAAAAACTTGCAAAGATAAAACAATGCTCCCTATTTGAAAAAAAAACGCTAAACCCAAAAAGTTATCAAAAAGCAAAAAAAAAAAAAGAATGAAACACAAAATGACACTTTACTGAATTTTTTTTTACCATAAACTTAAAATAAATTTAAATCAACTTAAAATTTACTAGAAAACAAATAAATGTATGACTATTCTCCAATATCTTTTAATCTATTTGGTTCGGTTCAACTTCTTTAATTGCCGATTAATGTCTCTATATTTCGATAGCTGGAATTATTGCTAAATTAAGTCCACTGCTAACAAATAAGAATCAATGTTTAGCATCTCAGTGTAAAACCGTGTAAAATTTATATATTTAGTGGAGATGTTGGCTGAGTATAAATCAATCAAAATTATTAATGAAAGCCTTCTCATGCACGAAAATCCTACAATTTTGTACGAAATGCTGTCTGTTTTCGATTGGAACTTTTCCAGTATCACTACATAACCAGCAGTCAGCTTAGATCTGCTTTCTATTTTTAATGTCTAAAGGACTATGAAACAACCGCCAAAAATAAATTTGTAAAAGTAGAATTCATGTTTTTAATTCCAAATTTTTAGGCTCAGATTATATGCAGCAGGAATTTATGCACATTCTGCTGACTTTTGCCGAAATTTCTAGATTAATAAAATGTTGTTCAGTTCCTAATTTGAATCTCCATCATTTTTAAAAAGTACATCTCTGTCCTCGAAAAAAAAGCAACAGTAAAAAAGTAGTGTAATAGATTTTCAGCAGAATAAAGAAAAATATCCCTGAGTGGCAATTGTCGCTTGTAAAAGACTAATAACACAAGAGCGTGAGAAATAACGTTAATGTAAGTTCTACTTTTTTTTTTTTTTGCTGATTCACTATTTTCCACTTTTCTTTGCATTTGCCACAAATAAAAAGTTCCTTTTTTTTCTAAAACTGCCACAAAAGGAAACAAATACGAAAAGAAATTTTCACAAGAAAATTATTGCAGTTACACAGTTTTATATTAAAAAAAAAAATAAAGAAATAAATAAAATAAAGAATTTAAATGAGAAGTCGGTTCACAAAAGACTCTCTATGGTCGCGCCTTAGTCGTTTGTATGGTCTTTGGGAAAAGAACAAACAAAGTGAAAATGAATTCATTTTATTTAACAAATGAGAAAATAATTAATTTAAAACAAGCTTAATTAAGAAAGAAATAAGCTAAAATAAAAAGTATACCAAGAAAAATAAGAAGATTGAAATAATACATTGAGTGCCTTGAACAAGGTAACTGGATATTGGGTTATTTTTTCCTAGCATAGCAACAACTATTGCAACAGCAACTGAAGGAAAAAAATGGAACACTTAGACCCTCATGCAATGGGGCTAGTAAATATAATAACAACTGCAACAAACACATCATGCAAAAACCGACGAACTTAATTTTTTTATTAAAGTTAAATAACATTTCTACAGACACACACAGATACATACTTTTGCATTTATTGCATTTCTCTAGTATGATTTACAAATCCATATATGCACTAAATTTTTGTTTAAAACTATTAAATTGAATAACCAGCATCATTCTGCAGTTTAAATGCAAAGGCATTCATTTACACACACATATGTATGTATTTATGTACATATGTACATTGTACAACGAGATAAATGTTTTGCAACATCCAGGTTGTTGTCGTTGTTGGTGGAGTACACTAGTATTGACAGGGCTACCACAAGCAAATTAAAAATGCTACCAAAACTTTCATTAAATTGTACCAAAATTTGCCAACATCAAATTTTGAGTAAAAATTTCAGAAAATTCATACAAAATGGAACCTACCAACCAACTACCAAATACTTCACATATTAAAACCATCTACCAATTTTGGAGTGATCAGGCCAAAGTGGCATCCCTGAGTATAGGTAATCTAAATCAGCGACGGCCAAATGGACACCGAAGTGCCGAACCTCATGCGGCTTCTTATATGTATGAAAATAAAATTACTCACCAAAATGTAAAAAATAAACAACAATTTCATTTAGTTGAATGATAGCTTTTGCACCAGCTGATTTTTATCGAATAGCCTTTTAATAGTTCTCTTTAAATTTTTTATTGGAATATTTGCAACAACGCACAATTATTTTATTCTATTCAAGCTTATAATTTATAAGCAGATCTTTAATGAAAATAAAATTGAGGATGATATTAGGAAACTATTTTTTTCTTTTGTTTGATAAATTTTTTTTTAATTTCTGTGACATTTGACAGTTTTGACATTTTCGAACGAAATACTTGTTTGGTGTAAAGGCCTCATTAGTCTTGACTTTTACTTTCTGTTCTGTTCTGTACCGTTCTGTTGTTAATTTTTGTAGTTAGAAGTTCTGTAAAAACGTATCAGCTTGCACAATATACATATTTTATCGGCGGCGGCGGCAGTGTTCACAAATTTAAAATGGCGCTTCGTCTTAATTAATAGGTTGAATAATTTTAAAGAAAATAAGTTAAAAACGTTATTTAATTAAAAACAACTCTACTCACTATAAATTTTTCATGAATATAATATTTTTTTATTAAAAATCGTCTTGTTTTTAATGTTCTTAAGGTCGATGGCGGCGGTCACAATACAAATTTATCAGCGATTACGCGGCAATTTTGTTCCGATCGGCTTGGTTTACTGAAACAAGCAGCTGTCTCTTGCTGTCACTTACAACTGTAAGTAAAATTCAGTTTTCAACAGAATGGTCCGTAACAGAACAGAACAACTAATTGAAAATACATGTTTTGCATTCACAAAAAATTTAACAGCTGATCCGGAACAGAACAGAAGAAAGTCAAGACGAATTCTACCGTATTAAAAATTTGTTCATTTACTCAACATTTATACAAAAGAAACAGAAAGAAATTCAATGTCGGTATTGTGTTATGTTTATGCATTTTGTTCACTGTATTTATTGTAATATACATTTACTGATAAACACTACTACTACCCAGATTCTCTTTTTGCCCATCACTGATCTAAATGAGTATGTGTGTGTGTATTCGTATGTAATGTAACGTTTAACTAATGATGGGAAAAATTTAACCTAAAACTATTTCACTTTTGTTCCCTACAAGTATGAATCGAAACAGCATAAACGGATGTGTGTGTGTGTATGCGATAATAAATCCTTTTTTTTCTTTTCGTACATGAATTTTTATTTTTTTTTTTTTATTTGTTTTTTTTTTTTGAAAGGAAATACGTACTCTGTAATTGGTCACTAAAGAATAACCTCCTCCATTTCGAGAAATAAACTCAAAAATGCATGTTGTCATCATAAAATATTTATAATCGTGCTGATATTGATATAGATGCTGTCGATGATCTTCATCTTTTAGGTTTTAGAAACTTCTTTTGACAGTTGGCTTATTTCGCTAAAAAGATTAGGTATTTTGATTCTGTTATATTGGTTGGAACTTTTTCGATGTGATGATGCATGTTACACATTCGACTGTTTTATTAAATAAACTTTAATAATAGTATTATCTAATGATGCCAAAAACAAAATAGTAACATGACTTATTCGATTATTCGACCTAAATTATTAAATTTTGCATTGAATTGAACTGGTATCTTTGATACAGATGTGATACGGTAGCCAATCGTTAATCGCATAATCGCAGTTTGTAAATTACTTAATGTCTCGGGCCAGGATATTTGATGGCGAACTATGCTACTCACAATTGTAATTTATATTTGATCTTTCATTTGGTATAAAGTACTATTCAGAAAGGCCATGATCCACACATCAGAGTAAATGGGGATTAAAGTCTGCTAAATACGGTAGTTGAATGTTGCGAAATAAGCTTTTCCAAGACGAATAGCTTTAAAGATAACTTAAGAAATCAACGCTGGGAATTGTAATTGTGTTAACGCATCGTAGATTGCATTGTAGAAAGCAAAATACTATAGAATCATAAAAAGTATGTCCTCTTTGATTATTTCTAGTCCATCTAGTTATCAATCCATCAAAATCGCTCATCAGTATGATGTACTAGATATTAATGTATCTGGCTACGAACTCTGCGATTAGATGTAAGAGAAATTGTGAATGGAAAACCCGAACTAGAGGAAATGACATAGTTTAAGAGCACCTGTCAGGTATGCCGGAAATTATTAACTATTGCTCATGGCTTCATGAGAAATGACGCTAATAAGAAACGACCCCAAACCCAAATCACAACAAAAACTTTGGAGCCATTTTTCTCATTTTTCGGGGTTATTTTTAATTAAAATTTGGGACTATTTTCCTAAATTTTTGGAAAGTTTTAATTTTAAGTTTTGGGTCATGGCTCATGACGCCAAAAACACGAAAAATGGCTTCAAAATAAAAATTGAAAATGACGCCAAAAAACATAGAAAAATATTCCCCCAAAAATATATTTTGATGTTGTTTCTATTAAAATCTTTGGTTGATTTTTAATTTTTGATTTTGGCCAAATTTTTCCTCAACCTAAAATAAAAACTGGCCGCAACTGAACTAAATTTTTCTATTGAAAAATTTTTTGAGGTGTAGCACATAATCCCCAAAAACAAAATCCCCAAATCGAAAACCCCAAAAACAAAATCCCCAAATTCAAAATCCCCAAACACAAAATCCCCATGTACAAATCCCCAAGCACAAAATCCCCATTTTCTATGTGAACTACATTTAAATTAGTTTTAAAATCGCGGCGATTGGGGATTTAGTGTTTGGGGATTCTGTGGCACTCCCAATTAAAACATTAACTAGTTTTTAACTAAGTTTCAATATTAATTAATAATATTTTTAACTAAGGTAAAACAATCTTAACAAATGCAAGCGAATTTAATTTTATAATTTATTTCAACTAAGTTTATGATATTGCTTCAAACGAATAAATATATGCATGCATTAAACTTGGAGAGTATCTCAAATAATAAATGAAAATAAAATTAGTTAAATTAATTGTTATTTCAATTAAAATATTAATTCAAAATTGACATTTGTTTTTAGTTAAACGTTAATTGGGAAATATTACAAATATGTAATTTCATGTGAGCGGACATGAGACTGGGTAAAAGTGCTTTGTACTAAATACACAAATCTGAATATTTCGTATACCGTCTAAAGACAATAGTAGATGTAGTCACAATAAAGAGGAAAAAGATCAGGAAAAGGGCATGTAGGGCACCTTTTCTATCAATTGAGAAACTAATTTAATTTCTTTAGGAATTTCCAAGGACCTTGAGGGATGCCATGCTTTATTTTAAGCAACTATTTTTGCATTTGGAAGGGAACTCCTTCCAGAATAGCAAACACCCGGTCCCAACTTATAGTTTTAGCTACACAGCTCATCAAATTAAAAAAATTAAGCCAAAAACTTTCTTAAAGAACGTTTATTTGGAACAAAAAAAATCGTATGAAGTTGATCAAAAAAAAAAGTGATGATGTTCGCAAGTTGTCCAATTTTATCATATTATTATTTACATATAACTGGAAACTTAATACCACAGTCAGCTTTTCACAAATATTTATACTCGTACATCCTAGATGGACCCATTAGAAAAAATATATTATTTTTTTGTGCTTAGCGCTTCCGCTGTAACCTTGTTTGGTTAAATAAAATATTTATGGAAAGACTAAATCTACCTGAGTAGAGTATCATTCGTTTGACCTTTCTTGTCCACACTATCCATTTCTATATAAGACGGGCATCTTTATGATGATGTTTCTGCTATTTATGTGCAGCATTAAGCAACAAAACAAAAGAATGAAAAAAAATAAACATAAAATGACTTTTATTTGCCATCATTTGCCTTGTGACCATAATAAATCGAACGAACGTGATGTTTAGGTACAACTTAAACATATTTTCCATCCGAACACACTTTCTTAATGTTGATAATGATGATCATGATGATTACGATGATAATAAGGATGCTTAAAAGAAGTGCTCTCTTATGGACAAGTTAAATATCGCAAGTTATTTTAACTCATACTGAATATCGAATGGAAATGTCGTACTACATACTTACATACACATGACTGTTTTCAAAAGGTTTCAAGGCATTTTCTTTTTTACATTCTTTTTGCAACATCACGTTAATACCACCACATATTTTATGATTATATTACTTAAGTTTACATTACCACTTTACATTTTTCGTTCTACATACATACTCATGCCTATTATATGCATGTGTATGTACATGCACCTTTTACGTTGCAACATAACGTGTCTTTAAGTATTTAACTACTTTTGCATTGTTCTCGTTTATTTTTTTACTCTTTTATATTTTGCAAATTAACGGCCTATTTCACTATGTCGAAAGAAAATTTCCATATGTTTTCATTCGTACAAATACATTTGATACAAAAACAAATTCTAAAATTTTGTTTTTGTATCAAATGTATTTGTACGAATGAAAATAAAATTCAAAATTCTTTCGACATCGTGAAATCGGCAGTAAAAATATCTATAATAAAATAATTATTACGAGTATTTTTGAAAACATGTAGGTTTATGTGAAAATTAATTAATTTTACCATCAATCACTCTTGTAAAGGAACTGCATCATGTAGAAAATTCCAGGAATTAAGGTACAGTCTCATGTGAAAGAAAATAAAAGAAGCGTAATCACTAAATGATGTAAACAGAAATATTTTTTTCGCAAATTGTATATTCTGAAAAGCCTTTGTTAGAAATTTAGTTTCAAATTTAAACCGAAACTATGAACAACAATAACTAATTTGATTGATTTCGAAAAAAGCCAATTACGGAAGACTGCGTAAATAAAAATAAATCAAATTAAAACTAATCATTTAAATAGTTATTCAGATTTTACAGGTTGAACATTTTTATACTCATTTTAAAGTATGATTCATAAAACTGTTTTCATCTTTTAATACTAAAATTCCAATTAACATCGTAATGCAAATTTCCAATGAAACCGATTTATTCATTTGGGAAGTTTTTAAATTAAAATGTTTATTTGTAAAGAACAGACTTCTTCCAAATTGCATTGAGCCTTCAAAGAAGCAGACCACATTATTTTTGCTAGCGGCACAGGTGCAGTTTGTATGTATTAACAAAAATGACGACAGGACTCTTAAGACTCTTGTCCCAAAGAAAATCTATAAAATAAAATCTGTAATAACTATTTTGTAATTGTATGTAATTCTTTTATTATACTACAACAACAATTAGTTTTTTCGTTTGCAAGAATATTTTTCCTTTTTTAATTCAATTAATGAAATATTCATTTATTCTTTATTTCTCCCCTCTAATTGCAGGACACAATTTGCCAACAAGCAACAAACTAAAATAATTATTGTGGAAATTTTATTCATTATTAATACAAAAGAACTTCTATAGTATTGAGATTCAAACCGAATGCAGTATTTTAATTACGCCCTGCAAACTTCCTCACGTTTCCTAACCTCAACATCTTCAACAGCCGCAACTTCACCCACAGCGAATACCTCAAACCCTTTAGTACCCAAACAAAGCAACAATTCGGCCACCACCTGTTGCCAAAACAAAAATTCAAATCCAAACACTCCTCCTACCAACAGCGTATCTTGTGAAGAGAATTTAAATATTAAAATTGAGCCCCCAACATCATCCAGAAATACCCAGGCCAGCACTAGCGATTTAGATCCAACACAAAATCCATGAAATTTACTTACATTTAATGTTAACTTTGCGCGGAACAAACTGTTATCATTCTTTAATCGCGACATGGCCGCTACTGATGGCCAAATAATATTGGCCGCATCCCGTTTCGGGGACGCAACATCTTCGCCACCTGTTTATTTGCGTGATTTTTCAAAACAAAAATTACCGGCTGTAGCCAAAATTGTCAAGGGTCAACATCAAAATCTCGGTGTTCCCACGCTCTCAGCACCTTCACTGCAGAGTACGGCTCTCTTTCTAAGTTCGGGCAAGAAATATCAGATTCTCGCCCAACCCATCAAATTGAAAGAGGGTCGTAAGCCAACAAATGTTGGTGCTAAAGTTTTAATACCCGAAACGTATCCTGGCTATTTTGAGCTGTTGAGCGAAGATGGTCGTTCAACACGCTGCATTGAATCGGTTTTGGAATTATCGAAACGTCGTAATTGTCGTGTTTTAGTGCGCGAAACGTTTCGTTGTCCCCAAATGAATCGTACCATACATGCGGGCGAAATGCTAACGACCATGAACGACAACGGCAAAGTGTTGCAGTGTAAAAATATCAAGGACGAGATCGTAAATCTGCCACTCGAAACGAAAGCGAAATTTTCACCAGTAGCTAAGGAGGACAGTATAAGTGGTGTTCACACTGTTAAAAATCTGTTGCTGAAAAGAATGCCAGTGGTTGTAAGGTATGTGTTGACAATCGAAAACATTAAGCTCTCTTTTTTTTAATTTTAAAAATGTTCCACAGCAAAGCTTACAAACTAGTAAACATTTATTCTTTTAATTTTTAGATTAGTTCATGGCAGTGTTCCGAAGGGTCTGAAACAGCCCTTCGTGCCAGAAATGCGTCTTTTGGGCTGTGTTGAAATTGATCGTATTTTTGCTTTGCCTTTGCAAAAAGATAACGACTTGGTGCCAGTACCCCTAAATGCTAAAATAAAATTGCAGAGGGCCAAAAATATGGATCAATTGGAAAATTTTATCGAGTACACGCGATTTCTCGAGAAAGCTCAACGTCTGCTAAGTGATGCACGAGATCGCTTGCAAATAGTGGACATTAAGCTGTCGGAGAAAGAGAAAAAGGACTCGAAATTTAGTAGTCGTAACAAATTACCCGTGGTTATGTTGCCATCAGCAGCCGGTGTAGCGTATGTGGCCAATGGTCTCTTGGAAAATGGTTACATACTCAAGCGTAGCGCCAGCTGTGATTCTTATAACAAAAATCAACCGCCTGCAGAAGTTTCCGAAGATTATAAGGATATCGATCATATATATGATTATGTGAGGGGTTTGACGCCACTATCGAAAGCTTTATCGCGTTTTGAGCCCATCAATGAAACTCCCACAATCAAGTCACAATATACCGATAGTAGTGGCAACTATTGCAGTCTAATACGGGTCAATCAGAATTCAAGCAGCCATAATAACAATAACAACAACAACAATAATAATAATAATAATAATAATAATAACAATAATAAGAATAATACAAGTAGCAATAACAACAGTTTAAATAATAGTGGCAATGGTGGCACAGGCAACAATAACAACAACAGCTCAAGTAATAACAACAATTATAGTAGTCTGGAATCAAATAGACATACAAACACCAATAGCAGTCACAATAGCAGTAGCAACCAGAGTCATCAGCAGCAGCACCACCATCATCATCATCAACATCATTTGCCAGCAGCCGTTGGCGCCCAACAGTTGCAACACCACAGCCAACATCACCATCATCATCAGAATCACTCGCATAATCATCCCACATCCGGAGGTGGTGGGGGTGGTGGTTTAGTCAATCATTACCAACACTCACATGTCCAAGAGGATATTAAGCCAGTGCCACCACCAATTGAAACAATACCGGGTAAAAAATTACCAGAAAAACGTCAACGTCCCACACTACCAAAGCTTTATTTGAAAAACTCTCATAGTGCTGGCAGCAGTAGTGGAGGAGGAGCTGGTCTCGGAGGAGCGGGTGGTAGTAACACAACCAACACTAGCAGCTCAAATGGTAGTCATCATAATAATCATCATCACAATCATCATCAACAGCAACACAGCCATCATCAGACACATCATCCAAATCCCCATAGTCATCAAGCGTCAGTGGTTAATGTACCGTCCTCATCCGTGGCTGCCGCGGTGGCAGCTCATCATCATACGCATCATCACCATCATCATGGCAGTAATGCAGCATCTAATAGCAGAGTTTTAACACCAAGTAATCATCATAATACGCCCATTAGTGGAAATGTGGCACCTTTAAGTTCTGGCATATTAAACAAAGATTGTGGTTTAGAGCCTCAGTCGCCACTATTTCATATCAGGTGAGTTGTATTAACTTTGAAAGTTTGCTGTGCCAAAAAAGAATAAAAAAAATAGAAAAACTGACAAAGGATTAGAGATTAATTAAAACTGTATTTAAGTATTAGAGAAAAATTTTGTAGTCAACTAGAGAAGAAATCTAATACACCCCCACATAGAAGGGCATGCAACACCTTATTTTTAAAGTAAATTTTTACTTTATCTCTTTTATTACTGTCAGATTTATTTAAAATTTCAGTGAGCAAAAAAAAGCAATACAAATTTTGATTATTTTGAAACACTAAACTTGTAAATACTCAATAATTTCATGATATTCAGATGGAAATCAAAGAGGAATATTTAAACGAAGCACTACATTTTGAAAATTTTGTTTTACCGGCTTTGCCCCTCTTTTAGATCCGCGCCTACTCAAGATGTGGTTGCTATCTACTTACCAAGTAGTAGTATTGGTTGTGGTTGTATTCGTCACTTCTTGACTCGAATTGAACTTTCTTCTGGGAAACCCACTCATGTTTTAACGAATATGCAAGTACATACAACATGTTATTGTTGTTTTTGAGAGCAAACAATTTTTACATACATACATATGTACTTACATACATACATATATGAATATTTTCGTATTTTTGGAAATTGTTTTCTATTTTTGGGATCAATTTTAATTTTTTAATATGAGTAAATTTTTCAGTACTCAAAAAATAAACCATGAAATATTTTACGAAAAGGATTTCGCTGTGGTTTTCCTAAAATTAAACGAATAAAGTTTAGGCAATAAATCTATAATTCTACGCAGGTAACTTATTTAGTTTAATTAAGAAAATAAATTTAAATTAACTTTTAAAAATTTACATATTTGACTGTGTTGATTTTTATACCAAACTATCGTAACGTAATGATCAGAGATTAATACCCAACATCAGTTTGATTTCAACATACACGGCTGAATAGAACAAACATTCGGTAGTAGCCACTAGAGCTCCTTCACTATTTGTTAGGTAGTTTGGTTGAACGTGAAAATCGAATACAGGACTTCTTACTACTTCTTATTTTTAATAATTCTTGTGTTCAAGATACACCGTTCTATTCAAAAAGGCATCACATGTGCGATAAATGTTAACACACCTAAAGAATAATTTTGCTATTTGACTCCAATTCTTGTTCTTAAGATCTTAAGCAATTTAAAATTAAATTAGCAGCTGTAACCCCATTTTTGCTTTTATTTAATTTTAATTTAATCCTTTCCTACTTAATTTTTACATTTTTATTTGCTCTTGTAGATATAAAAGTCTCAGTAGTCTACAATTGACACCCGATAGTAATTCAATTTCACCGCCGATCTCAACAAATCCCAAAGGACAACCAGTCGTTGTGGCACCACCCGATCTAGTACTTAAATGTAGTAACAATAATATTAACAACAATAACAACAGCAACAACAATAACAATCATCCAATACCACTGCCATTAAATAAAAGTTCGAGTACCAACGGTGGCTTAAGCGGAATGCTACACAATCAATCAACATCACACAATCATAATCCTCGCGAAGGAACACTTGACTCGTCACGCAGTGGTGGCCGCACATCAGGCGATTCAAATAAATTGCCCGAAAAGAAAACACGACGTTTATCGCGACCACGTAGTTTATCGAATTTAGTCTGGGATTTAAGGCCATCCAAAGAAAAATCCAAAAAGAAATTATACATTCATCATTTTGATCATCGCCAACAGGCGACTTTGTATTTGTAGTCAAGTTGTAGTTGTGTGTTAATACCCCACAGATAAAGCATTTAATTAAAGTTTGGGCGGGAAAAAAACAGTCAAATTATATTCAACAAAAAAAAAATAAAAGAAAAGAAAAGATAGAAGTGTAAGCTGAATTCTGTCTAACAGAAATGTTTCTTAGATTGTTTTTTAACTCTCATACACGCAAAGCATCCTTAACTAGGATCATTTAGAAGCATCTTTAAGGGCATCTGCATGAACTTATAATAAAATTTTATTATATTTAGATACTTAGTAGTCATCTCGTTATAATTGTTGTCGTTGTAGCAGTTATACATTAATTTTATTAAAAGTTGCCATTTAAACAAAACTTTAAGGAAAACAGAACAAAAATTCCCATACAAATCGTAAAATAATAACTTCTGTTAAGTGTTCTCAAGGAAAACAAACAAAAGGATCTTCAGTACATCATTAATGAGGTAAGTTAATCTCTCTTAATTGTACTTCAGTAGTAAAATATTTAATTAAACTCGATGTAATAATTAGCTTGAATTTATCTCTTTAAAAGAAATTATATAAAGACAACAGCGCCCCTAGCGGTTCAAAAAATATTTCGTAAGCTATACAAAATTCATTTTTCTTAGATGAAAATGAAACCACTCTCTGCCCGTCCGTCCTAATCTGTCCGTCTATTTATTCTATTATTATATACAAATATTATATATTTCACAAAAGAATTTGCATCCGGCAAAAAATAAGAAATTCTAAAAATTCCCTTATTGGTAAAATTTTTCAATTTATTTTAGAGTTTGCAAATTTTATTAGTTTTTATTTTCATCGCATCAGAGTAAAAATATTTAGCTGAAAATAATAATAATAATAATATTAATTATAACAATCTTATTTTAATTCTAATGTCCAGTTTTTGACTTCATATTTAAGTATGTAATTAGTTAATTTTTATTTAAATTTATGTTGTATTTAAATAAGATTTCATTTTTTCAGTGAGTAATT
Organism: Lypha dubia; assembly: GCA_947311025.1. Lineage (NCBI taxonomy): Eukaryota > Metazoa > Arthropoda > Insecta > Diptera > Tachinidae > Lypha > Lypha dubia. The sequence goes on from OX371264.1 coordinate 59,594,603, forward strand.
AAAGTTCTTATTTAATTACGATGAAAATATGGTAGCACTATGTAAAATACAAAATTTCCCAAAAATTTCCCTAAAGAACAGCTGACTAGAACCAAAAAAGAAAATCCAAAAAAAGATTTATTTTATTTTACCTGAAAATAAGAATAATAAAGAACTACAGAAATGTTTAAAAAGAATAAAAGTAACTTTCAAAATTATTAAAAGGTTAATAGCGACAAAACAAGACAAAATTTTATGCAATTTGCCAGCAGCCAAAAATTATTTATTGGCTTTATTTTTTTTTTGAATTAGGACCAGCACTCTGGCGATGACCCATACGTGTACAGTGCATTGTGGCGGAACTCAGGGGGAGGGATAGTGTAGAGAAGATAGATGTTGAAAATTTAGAAGGCTTAACTCTTTTACAACTCTGCTTTGCGCGTTATGTTAGTTTTTTAGCAGTGTTGAGGCGCCTCCGGTGTTAAGTATACGTATTAACTTTGTAAAGCTGTATTAGCAGGCATTTTATTAATTGTTTTACTTCGTCGATGTAAACCGGCGAAGGAGGGCGATGTTGTGTACATTAGCTTGGAACAGTATCAATCGCTGTCGGAACAGTTTTTAGTGACCAGTGATATGCATGCATCATCACTTAAATAGTCCGACAGGAATTAATACAATGCCACACCAGTGTATGTTGAGAAATTATTGATGTTGATTGACTTTCTCTAGCCAGGGTTTGAACCCAGGCCCCAAGTCATTATCCGCTTAGTAGTCAATGCGCTTTAACAACCACTTCAGTCAACACCACACAGTGGTGGTGTACCTTGATCTCTTCTAAGATGTTTTGCAAATGTACATATGAGCCGTTTATTTTTAAAGTGGCATAAGTCACCTTTTTTTATTGCAATTTTTTTACAAATGAAAAGATACCGTTCAATTGTATTTAGTGTTGCTATTAACTCGATTTTTTTTAAAAAAAGTGACTTATGCCACTTTCAAAATAAACAGCTCATATGAAAATTAAGGGCCTGTTTCACACTGTCGACAAGTCGATGTCGTTCTCTTATTTATATTAAAAACAAAAACAAATTTAAATATTTTGTTTTTGTGTTCAATATAAATAAGAGAACGACATCGACTTGTCGACAGTGTGAAACAGACCCTAATATTATCATTAGTATATTCAATCAGATTAGCAGAACGTATCAATCAATATATGTACATACACCTCTCATCAGCGTTCGTTTGTCCCATTTTTACAATTTATGTAAAGTGAATACTAATTGGGAAAGAAGTTTTCAAATGAAATAGAATACGAGAATTATGTTAGTAAATTTGTATTCTATTTTTACATGTTTAAACAATTTTGGTTAGTACGAAATTCCCCATTACGGGTTGGAAATTACTAATAATCAACACAAACTCTTAGTCCGTCATCTTCAAAGTACATATTCTACTTTGAAATTTAACTTCATTGTTGTTTTCACTCTATATTAGGGTTGTTCACATTACTGTGACCCTTGTTATTAGGGGATATAATATTTTTATATTATTACCAATAAATGTAATTATTATTTGAACTTATATTAAAACTGAACTTGAGCCTGATAATATTAATTCTCATATCGCACCCTAAATACAAAAAGGTCACAACTCAAAATACTAAAATTTTCAGGAGAGACAAAAAACTGTTTTCGTGCAGAATCAACACACACTTAACATAAATATAGACATAACTGTATTTTTCCAGTTAAAGAAGATAGTGATGTAAAAGAAATTTTTGCAGTAGTTAGAGATGTGTACTCTGAATTAATTTATGCAAAAAAGTCAGTTTTGGAAAATTTTGAGTTATAACCCTTTTGTATTTATGGTGTGATATGTACATTAATATAAGTTTAAATAATAATTACATTTATTCGTAATAATATAAAAATGTTTTGCAAATGTTTTGTTAACCAGATTGGTAAGACTTCCATTGGGTTTGAGCCAAATGGCAATATTGTTATCTATACACAGCGTAAAAACAGGATTAGATGTTTAGAACTACATAATAGTTTTCAAATCACATTTTATATATGTATGTAGACTATAATCCTCAAAATAAGATGCATTAATAAGATTAATGAAGAAAATCTTTTTCTTTAAATGAATGCAAAACTTTTCTTATTTTTTAATTCTTTCAAATAAATAAACCGCAACAACAAAAGTAATTTCCTCACTTCAATTGACAAATGTTAAAGCATTTCACATCCAGCCCAGAGAATATTGAATTTTTCTAAAACAACGTCGTTTATTGTTTTTTTTTTTTTTTTTTTTTTTTTTGTGAAAATTTTGTAAATTGAATCGTGTCTTAGTGTCCCGATTTTTCTTGAATTTCCATGTAAAAGTCAAACGCAAATGAGTTAAAATGTTTTATTTGTTGTTTGTTGTTAAAGCTTTTCTAATTTATTTTAATACTTATTTAATATGAAAAAAAATAGAAGAACAGAAAATAGAAGAGAAGAGAAAAACACTTTTAACGAAAATGATGATGTTTATGGTGGGTTGACAGAGGCAGAGGCATAGAACTTAACTGCAGTAGATTAATGTTTAAGTTGTTAACATATTAACGTCTTTGTAGTTAAATTTAAATTAACTTTTTTTTGTGGCCAAGATTACGCCAGAAAATAAACGAATAAGAAATAGTTGTGTAGGGAAAATAATTTTAAAAGAATTTACAAATACAGTTCTGTTATTATTTACTGGAAACTTTTTTTATTTAATATTTTGTAGTTGTTTGCATTTGAGTTGGGTCAAGATATTATTGAAATTCTTTGTTAAAAATTAATTTATTAGTAGTGGGTTTTTCAAATACCGTTTAAATGAAAGGGCGGCAAAATAAGCAGTTATTTACAGTTTCAAATCGTCTGGATTAATTAGTGAAAGGTGTCTCTCAGTGAAAGCAGTACACACATTTCAACTTACGTATAGAGGATTGTCATAAAATGTCAACTTAAAAATTTCAATATTTAAAAATCATTCAATTCACAAAATTATATAAAAATTAATGATGTTGCTGAGCATTGAACTCATGTCATTTAAGTTCTTGTTGTGTTCTAATTCTAATTGACATGTATGTATGTATGTATGCCAATGATGGACAGCTGTATTTCAGCAGTCCAGTCAATTCCATTGCAGAAAATATTTCAAGACTTAATGATGATCTGACTAAAATTTATTCCTAGGCAACTGCTAATGGACTTTGCTTAAATCCTCCCAAATCAAAGAAGAAATCAATTAATAATATTGCCAATCACTATTGTTAATAATGCCAAAAACCTGGGAATGATTTTTTATTAACAGTCTTACTTGAACAAACCATGTTAAGGCTGTTGTTGTTGGTAAGACTTCCTCAAACTTGCTCACTTTCTCACAGCACTTTACTCCTTTCAATATAAGACAACTTGTTCCTAAATGTTACATTATTCCTGGGCTAATCTACAGTTTTGAACTTTATGCCAACAATACTATTAGAATAATCTTTTGTAATTTTTCTCAAAAAAGTTCACGCATCAATTGATTTTTCTAAACTACATGCAATATCTAGGAGCACGGTAGTGCGCCAGGCCTAGTTCGGCCACACAGTGTGTATATTTACATGAAACCTTTCGAGCTGTTTTTAACCCCCTCATAACTTTGCTCCTCTTAATCATAATATAATGAAACTAGAAACATAAGATCTCTCCAGAGGTGACCTCACAGGTTAAATTTGAAAGTAAAAGCTTCCCGAGATATTAAGGTGTGAAAAGTCCATATTTTAGTGCATGTTCACTCACTCACTCACTGACTCACTCACTCATCAATATTATTGGGCACTTCCAGTATAGCTAGAAAGCTGAAACTCGGTACACAGGTAAGTCTTGGTGAGAAATTAACCAGAAAAATCTTAGAACGGGCACTTTCCACCCGGGGGGAATAGGGTGCCCTTTCTTTGTATAGGGCACTTCCAGTAGAGCTAGAAAGCTTAAATTTGCTACACAGGTAGCTCCTGATGAGAAATTAACGAAAATTATTTTTTAACGGGCACTTTTCATCTGGGGGGACAATCATGCCCCTTCTTTGTATTAGGCAGTATTGGTAGAAAGCTTAAATTTCGTACACAGGTAGGTCCTGATGAGAAATTAACAAAAATAATTTTTAAACGGGCACTTTTCACCTGGGGGGACTAGGCGGGTTCCCCTTATTTGTATGGGGCCTTTCCAGTAGAGCTAGAAAGCTTAAATTTCGGACACAGGTAGGTCCTGATGAGAAATTAACGAAAATTATTTTTTAACGGGCACTTTTCATCTGGGGGGACTAGGGTTCCCCTTATTTGTATGGGGCCTTTCCAGTAGAGCTAGAAAGCTTAAATTTCGCACACAGGTAGGTCCTGATGATAAATTAACAAAAATAATTTTTAAACGGGCACTTTTCACCTGGGGGGACTAGGGTTTCCCTTATTTATATGGGGCCTTTCCAGTATAGCTAGAAAGCTGAAATTTGGTACACAGGTAGGCCCAGATAAGCAATACATATAAATATTTATACAAAAACAACTTAGAAAAAAGAAGTACAGGTTGCCTAGAAATGAGATGGAATAGTACCTATCAAGAACTTGGTCCTTATTTTGATCTCAGTACTTTTTACGGCCGAAATATTTTGGATAGGAACTTGGCCTTATTTTCACATTTATGTTTTTGTGCGGATTGAATATTCATAATTTTATACGGTGTTTTTTATTCATTTTTAATTTTTTTTTTTTTTGTTAAAAAGGTTAAAGATACGTTTTGGTTTGGGGAAAAATCGTCTACCATCTCTAAATATTAATGAAATTTCATACTTGAGCTATTTTTTGTTTTAAATAAACATATTATTAATTTTTCTTAATCAAAAACAAAATTAAAAATTTTCAAAACTTCATCACCAGCCGCGCGATGTGTGAACTTTTTGACCTTAGCGAAAAAATAAATATACGTTCCCTTATAGTCTTTTATGAGCTATCAGACTGTGCTATGCCAATTTAAATATTTTAAAAAATTGTTAAAAAGTTATCTCCCTAATGATCATGTATCTCAATTTTCCTTGAAGTAAAACAATTAATAAAATGCCTGCTAATACAGCTTAACAAAGTTAATGCTTCTACTTAACATCAGAAGCGCTGCAACTCTGCTATAAAAATTAACATAACAAGCAAAGTAGAACTGTAAAAGAGTTAAGCCTACTAAATATTTCCTTTCCCTTATTTGCAGCACAATGCAACAATGCATTGCATAAGTGAGGTTCGTCCCTAATAAAGGAATACTCCATATGACAGAAATCTTCTAAGAGATAGTATTTTACCATTAAAGTATAAAATAAAATCTCGATTAAAAATATTGATACATACAGTGCGCTCGCGATAATATGAACTAATTAAAACCAAGCCAGTTCACTTTTGCAAGATTGTTCATATTTGCGAGTGGCATCTAATTTCCCCTTAGAAACATTTTTTCCATAAAAACAAGTTTATGTAAAATTTTTTATTGTATTGAAGCAGAATTTATCTACAACCCTGTTTACAATAATTTTATCACTGTTTCGATAAAAATCCGTTAAAAAATGCAAAAATGAATTGTTCAAATTTTAAAGCCTTTCGCACTAAGTTCATATTTTAGAGTAGCCAATGGAAGAAAAAAAGTGTTCATATTTTGGGGTGTTCATATTTTCGCGAGTGCACTGTACTTACATATATTCAAAAATATTTAACTATAATTGTCCAATTCAAGTTGTAGAACGTTTATATGTTGTTGAAAATTTAATTAAAAATATGTTTACCAACAAAATATGTACTTATATGCTATCTACAGCACATACAACAACTTGTGAATTGCCATAATATTTTTTATTTTCAACATTAATTATTATGAAAACATTTCAAGATTTACTAACAACTATTGTGTATTTTTTTCTTAAAATCTTTACAGATTTATCAAATAACATATCTGGAATTTCTAAAATGCCAGGACTATTAAACTCAGTCATTTGTTTGTATATCTTTTATAAGAAAATTACCCTAGAAATTAAACAACATTAACACTAAACAAGCCACTCACTCACTGTCTTCGATTTGTGTTGAAAAATTTTTTTGTTTTCAAAATGGAAAATAAATAGCTTTAAATTGTTTTGTTTAGAAAAAATAAAAATTAATTGATAAATATAATGTGCCTTTTTTAACTTAAATTATTGTAACACCCTTTTAAAAACATAAGACATGGCTTAAATACGATAACAAAATTATTGTTCCAATTTCAATATTTCTTTAGAAAAAATATTTCATATTGGACTCAAATAATTCAGCTAAACATGAAATTTTGTCTTAAACAGAAAGCGACAAACTTTTATATCCAAGCTTAAAGTGAAGTTTTAGCTTTTAACATTCGATAAAATAAGAAAACGAAAAAATAAGTTGAAATTTATAAAAACATATTTTCAAGTCTTTAAATTTGTGATTTTAATTAAGTTTTTTTTTGTATTTAAAAAATATATATTTAATTATAATTTTAAATTTATTTTTAATAAAGAGTTAGAATTAGTTGGCAATTAAAATAAAAATTAAAAATAGAAATTTTAATTGAAATGCTTAATTCACAAAAAAGAAAGAAAATTGCTAATTTTAAAGTCAAATTAAATAAATAACGTATAGTTAACCTTTAATAAAAGATTTATACTAAAATACACTCATACAGTCATACTGTTGCAATAAATAAAAAACAAAATAGCCACTATACATAACCGGGAGTTATTTGAAAATTTGTTCTAAAGTAATTAGTTCTAGAACTGGAGGTGAAATCCGCATCACTTCATTTATGAGCAGGTTAGTGATGCACCACCAATCAATATTTAATTGTAGATTCGGTTCACAGCATAGGAAAGTATTCTTGAAACACGCTACTTTTCAAACAATTAATTAATTGTTCACGTTTCAATTAAATTTATTTGAATATAACGTAATAAGAGCACTTGGCATGTTTCAATAAACAATCAGATTTCGGAAATTGCGAAGTAACCAAAACTTTATTAAATAGACGAAGTCTGAACACATCTCGTATTCTATTTCGTTAAATAAATTTGGTCAAGCAGTTAATCCTTTTAACTCTTTAGTATACACTTTAACAAGTGTTGAAACAGAACAAATTTGATTCCACATATATTCTTAATGTACATCTCTCAACTTGTTGCATAGAACAGAATTTCTAGAACAAATTCTTGAACTAATGAAATTTGTATTGTTCATAAAGAAACATTTAAATATCAATTAGAAATTAATACGATAAACTCACAAAAAAACACTAAAAGCAATATTTTGAAAATCTGCAATATAAATGTCTATAAAATCGAAATAAGAATAAAAACACTCAAAAAATATACAGACAAAAAATAATTAAAAAAAAATATTTTTTAACGAAATCTTTAACTCGTCATTATTTAGTTTTAATTTTTAGTTTCTTTTTTTTCATAAAATTATTAGAATTTAAATTTTTATTTAACACAACAATTGAATGTCCATAATAAATGTATTTATATTTAATTTTTTTCTATTACTGTATTTAGTAGTTACTATTAATTAATATTTCATATAAATATGTTTGTATTAATTAAATATTACATTGAAAGGATAAAGAAATAAAAGAGGAATTTGCAGTAGTACAGTCATTTCAAAATGAATTATCGCATTCGTATTATTGATAAAATTTCATTTTTTTGACTATTATTATTGAAAATTTATCTTTTTTATAAAAAAATACATAAATACATGCTTACATACTCGTATATAGAAATAAATCATTAATAAAAATAATACAAAATAATAATACGCATATTTTATGTCTATTAAATATATAAAAAAAGAAAAATAAAAGATTATTAAAAATTAAATTTTAAATAGCGTTTGATTCCAGTGATAAAATTTTAAAGGTAGCTTGACGTGAAGTATTGAATTGATTTAAATATTTACAATATTACTCTCATTTTTTCCATACTGGAGTTACAAAAATTTAAATATTTTACCACGCCATCAGAAGTTCAATAACGAATATTTTCTTAAAGCCCAATTACACTTAAATATCGAAGAATTCCCAAAAATGTTAATGAGACAGAAAGATTGCAAATTAAAATTAATTTTTATGTAAATATGAGAAATTATTATTATTCGGCTTAAGTTTAGTTTTTATTGGCTTATAGTCTTACAAAAATTGCGAAAAATGGCAAAAATCCATATTTTATCGATTTTTAGCTGAAAAACACTCGTAGAGCTCTAATATTTAACATAGTACATAGTACATATAGTACATAATACATAACATAGTTTTGAAATTTATTTGTTGTTCTACGCTTAATGCGATTTCCTTGGTAGGAAACTAGCTGCTGTTGTTGTAGCTATTTTATTATACGTGCCTTCAAACCACTCCCAAGGGTCAAAAAACTATTGATGCACAAGTAGTTTGCCAGTTGTTGTGGACTGTTTTTTGTGGAGGATCGATCAGTGGCAGCCAGAACTATTTAATGTGTACAAACAATAATAACAACACCAACTACGTACATCAACAACATTCAAGTTTAAAATGTACCACAGTTTATAAAAATACGAAATTAAACAACAACAACAAATAGAACAGAAACAAAGAAATTGACAACTGCCACAATAGAAAGAAATGAATTCAATTGTTAGTTGTTCACACGATAGACAACAAATAACACTACGACTGAGAGAAACAACAGCAAAATAATCGAAATACAATAGAATTGAAGATATGTATGGACAACTTGATGGCAGTCAGCATCCCAGAACTTTTGGTCGTCCATGTAAGCGTAACGAACTGTATTCTTTGTTATTGATGCAGTTTTGTTGTTCTTGTTGTAGTTGTTGTTAGTTTTATTATAGACATTCGTATAAGGGTATAATTTGACTGGATGAATGTTTGGCCTGTTCGGCTGAGTATCATCAATTGTTTGCAACTGATTGCAGTACGATGGCCTATAAACGACAGTCCTAACAAGAAGAACCATGACAACCACATTATAGGAAAGGATTAAATCAAATACAAATCAAACTAACAACAAAAAAAAGCATTGATATCTTGAACTAGAAGCAGTAGCGGCTCATTTTTTTTTTTTTTTTAAATCGATATCGAAAACTTTATTTAAAGAGAAAAAGTAAATCTAATGGACTGTCCCACTATATCGACCGATCGATAATGCTGGGAAATTGTAAACGAAAACCAACTGATCAGCGCCCTTCTAACCATCTATTTTATTTATTTTTTTGGCATTTGTCCACGTAAATAATAATAAGTAAAAAAATTGGTAATTAGTTAAAGACAAGTAAGTTTTTTTACGTCTAATAGTCCAGCGAACGATATCGGTCGACATCATGGGCCAGGCCGTAAATCAAATTCAAGCGATCCATTAAAGAGCTACCTAAAGCAACAATAGCACACATCTACTGGAGAATGAAACTAAAAAAAACTAATCGATTTTCTTTAAACATAAAAAAAAATCAAATCGGTTCAGCTGTTTCAAAATAAATAACTAAAACTACAATTGAAGCTTCATGAAATTTCTCACACAAACTAAATACACTCTCAGGTCTCGTTTTATGCGGAATCAAATTTATGCGATTTTTAGAATGTTATCAGATTTTGAAATCTTAGATGTTTTCTTAAGCTGTTTTACCGTTTTTAAATTAAACCAAGTTTGCTATTTTTATTGAAAATTTCAACAATTTGCATGCGTTGCTCTGGTGTAAGTCGATTCATAAACTAAATCAAAAGCAGCTATCAGCTGTTAAATGGGTGCTCAAATAAATGGGTGCTCAATAGCAATAATCTAATATATATAAAAATGAGTTGGCGTGTGTTTGTGACAGCATAACTAAAGAACGGAGTGACGGATTTGGCTGATTCGTTTTTAATTTTGTTCACTGTTGACCCCGAATGGTTTGTAGACAAAAAAATTTGGACAAGGGGGCGTGGCACCGCCCATATAACTCAAAAATTTAAATCGCCATAGTTTGGGCATTTTTTTACCCACGTCGATGATATTTGGTACATATGGTATTGGCATAATTTGGAATACGTACCAGGAGAAAAGTGGGTGGGACCACGCCCCCTTTTTAGGAAAATTAAAAATCGTAATATAGTCTTAACTACTGGACCGATCGTTATTAAATTTTCACAATACGATATATAAATACTTTTAATTTTATTTTATAACGAGTGGGGTAGCGAAGCACACCGGGATAGGCTAGTACTCTATAAAAAACACCCTTTATTAATGAAATCCCAATTTTTGTCCAGTGAAGTGTGATTTTTTTTTAAATTATAGATATTTGATTTTTTGCAAGTTAGGGCGATTTGAGTTTTAGGTAACGCTATACATCTGTTATTAGTGTAGAGTAATATTTTTGAAAACATGCCATTTTTGTCGCAATCATGCCTATAAGCTTATAGAATACTTTCGTTGAAGAACTTCATCAACAACGGAAACCGATTCAAAATTGAGAACCCAGCAAATCTGAGTCTTTATAAAAATACATCGATATGACGGAAGGCGGCATACGTACCGATCAATGTGTAACTCAAATAATATTCGCCTCTTTAGTTGAAGGTAACGCTTCTGTTTTTATGCCATATCCATCCATATACTTAATGAATCAAATTTTCATGTTTTTGAGCTGCTGTTACTGTTGCTTATGTTGTTGCTGTTGCAGTTTGTTTGTTTATTGTACCATGTCGTAATAGTTACGTCAGCTTGGCTGCTTGTTGCTAAAATTGGTTGGCTGATGATTGTTTTTATTTCGATTCGTTGTAGTTAAATGTACTTTTGCAATTATTCGCATAGTTACAATTTGTTTTAAAAACTGACTGCAATTTAAAACAAATGTTACCAGAACATTACAACAACAACATTAACAACTGCAACAAACAGTTGAGAAACTTAGAAAAGAACAACAACTATAAGGATGCAAACAAAAAATGCTACAAGTGAAAAAAAAAATTCAAATATTGCAAACTACAGCAGCAACATCTATTGCACTTGGCTGTTTCTGTTTTACACAACTAATAAAATGTAGCACGAGGAGAGAAGTAAAAAGTAAAGATTTCGAAGAAAATGCATCATTTGCAAGAACATCTATGACCATGACAATATTTAATATTGGCATACCTTCGTATTTTTCTGACACTGTAGTCGTTGGTTTTTCTATCTGACGGAATGACTTTTGAATGACGACTATCAACTGTAAGTCTAATAAGTATCACGCGTTACAAACTGAATAAGTTCTCTTACACTGTATTCTATTAAATAATGATTTTTTATAAGCTTGAGGGTCCCTTTATATAAAAATATAAAAGTATTTAATTCTTGAAGAAGTCAACCAACGGTATGGCGGAATTTCAAAATATAATTAAATATTATGAAAATTACCGATTCTGTTGAAAACTCTGTTAAATAATTGATATTCCTTCCCAATTAGTATCGTCTTCGAGTTTTTGTCTCGAATTTTGTTGTTTTTTTTTTTTTAAGGTTTCATATAGTTCCCACGAGGACAAGGGAACGGGAAATCGATCGCGTCATAGCCTCGAGTAACGCATCAAGGGCGTGGTCTACTTGCTAAGGCGCCCAGGTATTAAGCTTCCGTTCTTTACTTTGGATTACAAAACTAAAATTCTACCTGCTCTTTGAAATATTAATACTGTTACTTTTTTTTCTCATGATTTTTTGCATAATTTTTCACCTTTCAACCACAAAAGGATTTAAAAATTTTCAAATAAGGCAAACAAATTAGTGGTGTGTAAACAAATGCTGCGTACTCGGTATTTGAATACTTTTGTAATAACTTACTGGGGGTCTCTACGTTCAATAAACTTGGAAATAATTATGTTCTCTACTGTCAAATTCTATTTCCAACACCATATGTCTACGTGTGGACCGCAAAAACATTTATTTAAACATTTATTGAGAAATACTTAGTTGTTCGCACTTATTTCCAAGCAATTATGTTGAACATAAACTGTCAAATTTGGATGATAGTTTTCTGAAATATGCATTTCATGCGAAGTACATAAAAATAAAAAAGGACTTTACTAATAATACTGATATCCGCAAATAGATTCCTATTTTTCAAACAAAATGTAAGTAATTTATTAAATTTTCATACAACCATTCACAGCAAATTTGTTTAATTTATGTTCATCACTCAATACGTGTTCTATAGCTCTCAACATAAGCTTACACATGAACATAATTATGCAGTTAATCTGCCGACGTTATTGCTTATGTTCGTTCGGAAATAATTATTGAACGTGGAGACGTGGAGTTATGATAACACATTGCTAGCAATGTCACTACAACACCTCTTAATAAATTTAAATATTTTTCGGAATAATATAAGCAATACGAGTATTCTATTAATCTAAATTGTTTACATAAAATTTATATGACATTATTTTCACATTTTCACACCATTAGAGACTACTTGCTTATCGAGTATTTAATTGTACGCAACACTAATTATAACTTGACAATTAAAACAAAACAATGTTGTTAACACAGAATCACAAAACTGAAAAAAATCACACAAATAGTAAATTTGGCTTTATTAAACATTTGTGAATAATGTTTCTTATTACCGGCTAATACTATAAAAACTGATTATTAACTAATGTGTACATAATGGCTTCAATTAGAATTTTTAAGCTATTGCATATCGTGGGCTTTGAGGTGAGCGAATCAAGAAATTTTGAAACGTTTGTTTCTTAAGTCTTTTGTTTTTGGAATCGAAAAAACCTAACACCAAAGACTATAAATATATAAAGATATTGCACGTAGAACATTGTACGGCAAATGCTTAATTTGCTGGTGGTTTTACTACTAAAACCACTTTTTTCAAGAGAGTCATTTATTTTCTGAGAGAACTTATTATTCTCATGTCTCTACTATTCATTTTAATATGTATACATGTGTTCATACGTTTGTGTCTTTGCATACACAAGTATGTGTGAATGTGTGTACATTTAATAAACAAACGAAAGATTCCATATAAACAAACAAAAAAACTTTTCGAGCCTTTGCTGCAATAGAGTCATAATTCAAAAAATCTTGTTTGGCAGGAAACGAATTTAAAGTCTAGAATTTACCTATAAATCAATGGTAAAATATTCTTCTCCCAAGAGAATAATAAAATACAAATATCTTTCATATTTGTATGAAAATTTTGCACAATATAAAAATTGATATCGCGATTAGTTATATACATATTAGCTCAAAAATGACATATTTTGAATTATGACGCTTTTGAAGCAAAGGCTCGTTTTGTGTTCGCACAATATGTATATGTATGTGGACATAAGATACGTAAAGCTAATGTCGCTGATTCTTATTTGAATGGCAAATATATGTATTTTATTGTTGTACTATTGCAAGAACATCGATTCGCACCGAATTTAATATTATTTAAAATTGGAAATTTATATAACTATGTATGTATGTATATGTACATACATATATAAAAATAAAGTGTCACGACGTTTGTTCTCGCTAATCTCCGAAACTACTGGACCGATTTAAATGAAATTTCGTGCAGATATGTTAACAGTGTATAACTTGAAATATAGGCTATATATGTAGGTATGTATTATTTTGAATTTGAAATAGAAAAAATTGCTTTTTGATTAACCTGGTCATTTATAAACAGATTTTCAAAATTATTGTTTTGTTTGAAAGGTGTTGCCTGCAGTTGGGTCTCATAAATTTATTTTTGGAAATCTGTTAATAACTCTGCTAGCTCAACGGATATCTTGTGCTCGCTGCCGTATGGATATAATAAAACCCGCGCAAATTTTGTCATATCCATCAGAAATGTTTGTACATGCAAAAAATTATGATAAAAATTCAGATTTTGGAAGTTTATGTGCTCCATCAGACTTATTTTTTGCAGTATGTAAGATTCATATAAAAGTTTTCGAAAAAATTTTTTATGAATCCAAAGAAATAAAAAACATAAAAACTATTGTTGAGCAATGTGTAAATTGCACCAAAAATACAATATATTCCTTTTGGTTTCAAGAAAACAACGTATGCTATAAGCACAGAATGGAGATGCTAAATTTATTAATTCTTACACTTTTACGAAAGCATTCCTCGTGGAAAACATACAAATACAAATTAACGAGCGCAGAAAAACTTTTGAAACAATAAAACATATGCTCAATCCAGAAAATTAGTAAATATGTACCAATCACCAAAAATAATTACATTTCTTGTGCTAGTTATCACTTATTAAAAAGATTTTAATAAATTTTATAATAGTTTTGTAAACAAAATAATAAATTTTATGGTTTTCGAACTCAGGTAAGCGCACGTTTTATTTGATTTATGCATATACATATGTACATACATAGATATTCTAACTACATATACAATTGAAAATTCTAAAATAAAATATTTAATAAAACAAATGTGTATACATAGTTCGGTGCGAATCAACATAAATGCAATAGTACAATAACAAAAAACGTAATTTTACCCTACAGCCATAGGGATCGGTCGCATTTCTTTGCACTGTTTATTTGCACATGATTTATATGAAAACAAGAAACTGCTTTTAGTTGTTAATATTGTTATTGAATGTGCTTTGCACAAGAAATATGACACACACACAAACACATTTCTCAATGAGCATCATTTATATGTGTAAACAACAAAAAAAAACCATAATTTCTCTGGAAAATAATTTATAGTAGAGTTAAAAGAAACAAAAATGTTTCAAAAACAACAACAAAATAAACTTGACAAAATTATTACTACATACATACTTATGTACGTACATATGTATGTATGCCTAAAATTTTTGTGGTCTTTTCTCTTGCTACTTCCCCCCACAGCATCGACAAACGCAAACAATTTTTGTTTTTATTCAATGTTCTACGTACAATATCTTTATATATTTATAGTCTTTGCTAACACTAAGTTTACTTTGTTGAACCAAAAACTGGTTGGCAAAATAATTTATATACCAAACTGCAGGTATTTACGTCCACTATAAGCTACAAGTGGTCCGGTCCCCGAACTTTTGGTTTTTTTGAACCTAGACCGGAAATAGTGCATAAGTGGCACTTGTTTCTTAAGTCTTTTGTTTTTTGAAGTGAAAACTTCTTTTTTGTATAGTCTATGTATGATGACTATATAGTGTTGCCGCTTTGGAATTTTTTTAATTTCCAGTGTTGTCACTTCTCCCGGATTTCGAGGGGATTTTTGTCCAAGTTTTTGGGAATTCCCGTCCAGTGTTGCCACTTTTTCCCGGGAAATTTTCCGGGATTTCTGGGGTTTTTATATATGTATATAAAAGAAAGTCGTCTTAGTTACACTATATATAACTCAAGAACGGCTGAACTGATTTGGCTGAAAATTGGTGGGCATGTAGCTTAGAACCAGGAGAAGGACATAGAATACTAAGGTAAGGCACTTTTTACCTGGTGGGACTGGGGTGTCCCTTCTTTGTATGGGGCACTTCTAGTATAGCTAGAAAGCTGAAATTGAAATTGCATAAGTTGATAAAAAAAATGCTATGCAATAGCTTTACCGCGGCAGTCCCCGAGTGCCACACGTCTTTTTTATGAATAACACTGTTAATGTTTAAAAGTGAATTATGTATGTATTTTTAAGTTTTAATATTTATTACTTCTATGTTTATTTCAAGTATTTATTTCTATTTTTATTTCTTTAAATATAAACATTGAGTTATTGAACAATTTTATAATTAAAAATGATTCTTTATTTAAAACTCAAACAATAAAATAAAAAATTTTTTTAAAAAATTTTACATTTATTTGAGCATATACTCAAGAATTTATATTTTTAAAATTTTATTTATTTGTTGCGGGTTAGCAATATCTAAATATATATTTCGTTGGTTGCCATACCAAAAAAACAAAAAAAAAAAAAAAGTTAAACAAATTCATAAAGAAAAATTATTATTATTTTCATTAATTCAATAAAACTGAACTTTAGCCTGATAATATTATTTTTCATATGTACATCAATATAAGTTCGAATAATAATTACGTTTATTCGTAATAATAATAATATAAAAAGAAAAATTATTATGTTTGTAAAGTTTTTTGAAAGGCTATTTTTATACTTTATAATTCGCAAATCTGTTTGCGATTTTATGTATAAATAGAGGAGCTTTGGTACTTTTCGAACATAAATGGTAAACATCTAATGATTAGTTGGTATGGCAACCAACGAAATATATATTTATGTATTGCTAAATCGCAACAAACAAATAAAATTTAAAAAAAAATGTTTTTTTTCTTTATTATTCTTTATTAAATTAAAATGGCTTTTAAAACTAAATGACTAATAACTGAACTGATCATTATTGATTGTGTTAATTTTAACTTAAAACACAAAATAAAACGTTCACATGTTTCTATAAATAAGTTATAGGCCTAAAAACTGTAATGAACTATGAGTAACGTAACTAAAATGTCTTAACAACATTGAATAATTTTTAAAGATATATTCAGAAAAATTAAAACAAATTTTAATATAAAAATAAGAGAAAAATACATATCGCTCGATGTGGTGAAAACTTTTTCCACTTACAACTAAAACAGACAAGTTTATATTTAAAATTATGTTATTTTCTTAAATATTTTTATCGATTTCTTTTACAGACAAATGTACTTTAATATTATTGAAAAAATAATTTTAATATGAGAAGCAATAAAATATAAAAGAAAAATAAATCATTTAATATTGAGTTTGTGTGACCGTGGATTAAAATCTTAAAATTATTTTGTTTCTTTGTCGAAGGTATTTCATAGATCTTGCCACATACAGTTCTACTATGAAGGATTGAAATTGTAACTAAAACCGGGATTATTGAATTTAAAACGGGCTATATTGAATTTAAGCTTTTCAGCTTTAATATCTGCAATACGTTTCAGCTGTCTGGCAACCTCGCGAACATCTTGTGAGGCCATTAGTTGTCCACTCAAAGTTGAAGATGTTGTCATTGGTATTTCTTGGGTTATATGTTGTTGCTGCTGTTGATGATGTTGTGTATGATGATGCTGTTGTTGCTGATGATGCACTTGAGTTTGATGTTGTTGTATGTGGGGATGTGATACTGTGAAAGTTCGCGTAGCATGGGGCGCTTTTTTAACTTAAAAACAGATATTAAACGTTATTCTCAAATTATGTATGTATGTATGTATATGTTCACATGTAAAACTGGCTACTTTAGTCCTGAAGTTATATTCAACATCAAACATTTAGAAGCAATTATTCAATATTACTAAATATACAATGTCATTGAGTTTGTAAGTAATAGTACATACTTACCATACGAAAAAATTGTTTTTTTTTTTTTAAATTACATATAACATTTTATTCGAGCAAGAATGATAAGTTATTTTTTCGTACTGTAAAGATAACGATGCCTCTGAGAAACGAAGTCAATTTACTACCCTTTAGGGATATAAAGGATTTTTTTTATTATTTCTCAAAACCTAATTAACTTACTGTTCGAAAACAAGCACCACCGGAATAGCTCGATGGAACTTTTTGGTTTACATCTTTGCTAGTTGATTTAAATTTATCTTTACTGAGATTAATTTGGAATTTGTCCCGACTAAACATATTTAACCAGCAAGAAACAAAACCTTAGATTTCAGTAAAGACATAAACGGCCAAATTCCAGTAGAGATCATCAAAAATTTACGTAAGTTTAATTTTCAAAATTTAATTGAAAAATTCTCAAATCCACTTGAGAAATCAGACTTACATACGCAACAAGTATGGACCCTTGGCTTTAATTTCTAATTGCTCCAAATGAGTGACAAAAAAAATTTGCCCACAAATGGCAAAATTCCTGTAGAGATCATACAAAATTATCTTAGTTTATATCAACTAACAAAGATGTAAACCAAAAAGTTCCATCGAGATATTTTGGCATTGTCCCGACTAAACATATTTAACTTTTGTGTTAAAAAGTACGTTTTGATCTGCGGCTCATCGTATATGTATGTATGTATGCATGTAGTTTACTTTTTTATTTTAAGCAAATACAACCCGCAAAGCAATTAGCTTGTCTGCAGAAAACACCCATGGTGTTTGCCCGTAATTTAAGTGACAACTTCAGGACTACTGCTATGATAGCCGCCCGCGTGAACATAGTTTTGAGAATGAGTGTGCAGCAATAAAAACACAAACTACTTGCCACTTATGTCTATATAAAAATACATAAATACATATCGGCACCGAACACGCAAAACGGCTTTTGTATAAATTCCGATATATTTCACCAAAGAACATCACTAAAAAAATATTAAATTTCAACCAATAAAAATAGAGATGTTTTTTTATTAAAAAAAAAATCAAATATCAGATTGATCAGTAAAACTATTTGTTTAATTAACAGCAGCCAGAATAACACCAATCATTAAGAATTTTAAGGGACTACTTATTAAGATTCACAATAAACTTGACTAGTATGGTCACCGTATGCACATTTAATATTCATATGTTGCCTATAAGTCAGGATTTTGAATTTTGTAGATTTGAATTTAAAATTTTTATGAAAAGAACTAAAATTTTTTAAAACTATCTAAATCTTGTACGAGTAATATAATTATACATTATTGTAATACAAACTCAACTACAACATGATCGACAAATTCATATTTTTCATTAGTAAATTAATGTTTAAGTAATCAGCTTACCTTCATATATAATTTGATCAGAAATTTGGGATCGTAGTCGCTTTAGGGGAATATCACCATTAATCAATTTTGTTACTGTGGCTGAGGGTCCAGTAGTCACAACAGCAGTTTGTATTGCGGAGCCCGTATTAGATGGTCCCAGCGTAGAACGACGATGTGTAATAAATTCTAACTGTTCATCATGATTATCATCCTCGGGATAAGCTGTATCTTCTACAACAATGGTACGATATGTGGTGCCCCCACCAACAGAATTGCCATTATTGGAGCCTCCACTGCCGCTATTACCGCCATGTGTGAGGGTAGTATTGTGCGTATTTTCGGGTACAATTTCTTCATGGTCCTCATGTTCAGTCTCAACCATGTGATCGCCATCATCTTCTCCAATCGCCTCCTCCACGGCAGCCTGCAATTGTTTCTGGAATGTCTCGGTTGTTGGTATATGTTCCATTTCCTCTTCTTCTTCTTTCTCTGATTTAAAATGTATAGAAATCTGGTCAGGAGGAGCGGTAGCAGGTACCTTTCCAAATAGCTCTAGAGCACGCAGTTCCAAAGAGGTCATTGTTATATCCTTTTCACCCGATATGCTTCGTCTATACTTGCATCTTGTTGTATTTTTCCAGTCATTTAGGCGCTGCAGAAATAAAATCATATTATTAGAATGAATGAAGATGATGTTTTCGATCATGATGCCCACATTTTGTACAAAACTAGCACCATCTTACCTTGCGCCATTCTTCAGATGTCAATGTAGGCCCACTACAGCAGTTATTCAATTTATCCGATAGCTCTTTCCACTTTTTTGTTAAATAATTGGAGTCGTATTCCCTTGGTATACGTCCAGTAGCAAACACGGCATCCTTTTCCATCATTTCGATGTACATCATGTACTGGTTGGTAGACGTTCTCTTCTTGCGACGATCCATTCTCTGCTGTGTGGTTTCAGCACAGTCTGACATTTTTTCAGTTTAAATGATTTTATTCAAAATTATATATATTTCCAACTAGTTTTTCCCTTTTAAACAATAGTAAAAAATATTTTCTGTAAACACAATTTGTTATTTTATGCTGTCAAAATATTTCTATGCGCTTGTCACATGGTTGTATTTTTGGTACCAATGAATGGTACTATATAACACTTATCAAATCGTTATTCAAAGTAACTTCACAGCCAGGTGACGCTATTGTTTTGGTCGTTACTAGTGTTTATATGAGTGAAGAAAACAAGATTGACAGAATTTTATATACCAAGATAAGTTTTTGGTTTGGGTACGTGTGATATTTGTTTTTTTCATGTGAGTGAATGTGTAACAAGTTTTATAATGTTTACAAACAATGTAACTGTACAAGCGAGAACCTTTTATTTTTGCGTACAGGTCCTCGCTGCATTTTTTGTAGTAAAGTGCTAATAACTCGAAGAGTATAGCTTATGCCAATATCGCACTACCTGCATTCTAAAGTTTATAAAATTTAACATCTTCTACAGTTAAATTCATATCTCGGGGAACTTTCGAGAAAAAGTTAAAATCAAGCAAGTTTTCAGAAAATTGCAAAGATGCCCTGTTACTTTAGTAATGCGTTTATAACTGGAAAACTAGACCTTGTGCTAATATGGATCTAACTGCATTAGAAAGGTCATAAAATTTACTAATAAGGGGCTGTGCACATATTATGTAACATACGAATGGGGGAGGGGTTAAAGAGTTGTTACGGATTGGAAATTTTGCACTGAAAAATTAGAAAAAAGGGTTACGAAGGGGGGTGGGGGGTATAAAATCTCTGAAAACAGCGTTACGTAATATGTGCACAGCCCCTAACCACAATTAGTTTCATATCTCTAAGAAAAGTTATAGGGCATTAAGTTTCAAAAATGCCCTACAAGTACCTATAGTACTCTACATAAAAGAACACTCACAATGCTAAAAGGTAAAATTTTGGAATTACCATTGATTTTTCTTAAAATTTTAATTTCGTTCTGAAGGCATCTAAGTAACAATATCAATTAAGCAGGCGTAGATACATGGGGTGGAAAAGGGATATAACTCCTTGAAAAAAAGTTGCTCACAAGTACGCAAAAAAAATCTTGGTAAAATAAGTTTTGCCAATCTTGTTTACTTTTTCATGCGTTTTTTAAGGGCATTATACACTGTCAAAATGCTTGGCATCAAGCGTGAGTATGTGTCTGCTTGACATCAAGCATACCCAATTTCTAAATTTTTTGATTTTTCATCAAGGGTCGTCAAAGTCCTGCATTATAAGTTGGTCGTCGTGAGTGGCTTTCAAAACATTTGCTATCGGTAATAAAAGAGAGGTTGGGCGGTATGAATCACCTTGATTAGCGGAGTTATCGGGTTTTGGAATCGGGATTATCCTAGCAACTTTCCAGATATCCGGAATCGCCAGTTCGCGCATCGAGAGATTTTGGATCCATGCTAGGAAATCCAGTGCCACTGTTCCAAGTTTTTTCAACATCAGCATTGAGATGTCAGCAGTTCCAAGGACCTTGAAGGGTTTCACTTTGGAGATAAGTCTATCGACTTCAGTTAGTGTGAAGGAAGGGCATTCCAAGTCCCGTTTTAGGTTCTTTGTTCTCCGTATGACAGACCTTTTGGACCGGTTCTCCAAGGAAGGATGTTCAATAATTTACACACAAAACTTTACAAAAACACCTATACGCTCAACTTTGTACCAAATTTAAAAAGGTAATATTAATAAATAATTTGAGACTTTTCTCATTTTTATTATATACAAAAACCATTGTTTTATTTCTTTTCATTTCCACGCAAACACATTGTTTCGACGAAAGTTCTCGTAGATCTAAGCCGATTTGAAAACCAGGCGATTGTGAAAGCATAAAAACCCATTGTGTACTTTTCTTTTGTTCCTCTTCAGTCAATTTTCGTCTTTTTACGCAGTGGCATAGCTTTCCATTTAGGTATTTTTGCAGAAGGACAGCACCAATGCTCCGCCGGAAGAATAAGTGTGAGAGACAGCAGAGATTGTTAATACTGACTTCGTTAAGCAGGAGTCCCTCTTATCCGGTTCATGCGCTCAACGGTGTATTAAACTATCATAATAATTTAATGTTGATATTCATATATTTACTATACAATATATACTTTATTCGAAATTATTTTATTAATACTAATTTTAACTACATACTATGTTTTTTACAATAACTTTAAAAAAGATAGTTTTGTACAAATGTTTGCATACAACATTTTATTTTTACTTATAAGTACGAAATGAAACTATACTTTTGGACAATTTAAAATTAAACTTAACTACATACTTAAAGAAACAACTAAATTTATAAAAAAAAAAATAATTATCATATTTTCCAATACATATTTAAAAGTTAAGTTTTTAAGTTTTATTAAAACGAGTTTGCAAAAGATAACTACTACACACGTTTGTACATATTTAGAATAAAATTAGATTTGAAAATGGCACATGATGGAAACAAAGAGATAATGGAAGTGCGATTAAAGCATAAATTTATGTTTTTATTGTAGAAATTTTAATATAGAACCTTTAGATTTTCGACAAAATGTACAGTGTATATTTTAACAGTTAAAAAGTATTTCTAATTAAGGCCAGTACAATTTTTATTTGCTGTGCAACAAAAAAGTAATTATATAATAATCCGATTAGACTTAAATTAGTTATTTATAATATAGAAAAAAATTAAGTATTTTGTTTTTTCCTTCTATTAAATAATTTATAAACATTTTACATAAATATACTTTGAATATTGTATTTCAATTCTTTTTAATATATTAAAATTTGTTTATTGGATTTACAACTACACCAACATTAAAAATAAATTCTGCGTTTTAA
Source organism: Lypha dubia (assembly GCA_947311025.1). Lineage (NCBI taxonomy): Eukaryota > Metazoa > Arthropoda > Insecta > Diptera > Tachinidae > Lypha > Lypha dubia. Next base: position 59,617,210 of record OX371264.1, read on the forward strand.
AAAAATTAATTTTTTGTGGAAACATTGTAAATAAAACTTTACTTGACTGCCGTTACAAATTGACGCCGGTATGCATAATGAAAACATAGCATGAAGATAGCAAACATGACGAAATTAAATCGACATTTTTCTGGTTTTCAACATGCAATGAAATCAGTCATGAGTATCGACTCACTTCTGATTTCTTCTTATCAAAATTATATAAACTTAATAAATTTGTATAAAGTAGTGGTGTAGTTATCTAATAAAGAACAAAGGTGTCTAAAATATTTCATTAGCGAAAAATCATCTTAAAACTCTTGTATTGAAATTATGAAATTTATAATATTATCTAGTTATTAACTTAAACACAAACTTCATCATAATCTAAACGCAGTTTTTCATCTGCGGAAGCCAATTTATGTATAGTCTTTTTAATACGCAAAGCCGGCAAGCGTACATTGGAATTTTGATGCCAGCATTCTTTCATAAGCTTTGCCATAGCCGCCAGGAGCTGATCGCAGTAATGATAAATATTATTAATTTCAAACTACATAGTGAAAACCAAATGCACTTACTGGATCCGAACTCCACCGATTTGGTACGGAAGGTCGATAATTATCAACGCACACAACCTTACGCATATCCTCAAAACTGGGATCAGATGGGACCACATCATAGAATGGTACTTTGTACTCTTCTGCAATGCCGCACGATATGGTCCGTCGGCAAACTTCCCATAGTACTAGGCCCAAAGCATAAATATCAGTGCGGCGTAATGCTTCGAAGTTATTCATATCAATACTGTAATTAGTTGCAATGAGTCCCAAATAGCAAATAAACATGGCGAAAATAAAATTATACTCCTATAATGAAAACTTGCCTTTCTTCTAGAATTTCTGGAGCCATGTAACGTTTCGTACCGACTTTAGGATTATTGCCTAAATCTAGTTTGCCTGTAACATTCGAATGCATTACAGCTAGACCAAAATCAGCTATAACACATGTACCATTTGGCTTAACTAGAATATTTTTCGATTTCAAATCACGATGAGCCATAGCAGGTTTTCCCTAAAAAGCAGTTAATTATGATTTCTAAATATTTTGTTATATTTTTTTCAATATACCTCTGTACCAAATATTTCCGTATGCAAATGAACTAAACCATTTGCAATTGATAAACAAATTAAAATCATATCACGATGACTTAAGGCATTCCGGTTTATATGATCAAAAAGGGAACCATGAGGATAATAATGTGTTAAGAGCCATAATTGGGTACATGAGTTACGTGATGTCATATCTGAACCAATAAATCCTAAAATGTTTTCATGGCGCAGTAGTACAGTGCTAAAGCAAATTATAAATTTCAATTAAACAAAATACAAATTACATTAATAACATATGCGGGAGCCCTACTCTCTAATGGGAGTTGAAGGAACATATGTATATAAAACTGCATGTGCTAAAGATTTGAAGCGTACCTATATATTTCTGTTTCTCGTTTCCAGGATTCTTCGTCGCGACTAAAAAATATTTTCACAGCAATATTTTCTCCATGCCAGTGGCCACGCCATACTTCACCATATTTTCCACGTCCAATACAATCAACTAATGTCACTTGCTTGGCCAGTGTTCGCTGGATTAGTAAAGGCAATCCTGAACCTGAACCAGATGTGACTGAATGTTGTAGATATTCCTTTGGTGCAATCGAAATAATAAATAAAAATAATTATGTACATATTACAATAAAGTGTAACGATCTCTTCTCAACATACCCGGAGAGTGCTATCTCCAGCACTAGTAACACGCAAAAGTTCATCATTAACTAAATAGGCATCTGGATCTTGCTTAGCCCTAGAGTATTCTAAGCGTTTGCGGTGTGTTCGTTTTATAAAATATATTGCTATATATGCTAGTATTGAGATGATGACGAAGGGTCCTAGTATAGCAAATGTCATCTTTAGTATATTACTGCCGTCAGCGCTGAGATGAGTAACTTCAGCTGTAAAATTTAATTGTAATTTTAAATTTTATTAAGGATTTAATTGTTATATGTGTTGTAATTTCTAATTTCGTATTGAGCATATCGAATTCGGTATTAAAAATATTTGAATTCTCAGCTTTCCATATCAACTTCAGTGTTAAAAATCAAGTTGAGGATTTTTCATAAATTAACAAAACTTAAATATAATACAATTATATTATACAAAAACTTCATGATTTTAGGAGTATGGAAGTAATTGAAAAAAAAAAGTTGCACCCAATGATTGAGCTTACATTCTAATAAGAAAGTGTTATTTTTATTTACCATTTAATGGTGGCAGCTCGGGAAATTCACCATCATTACAATAATCCCCTGCACAGCAGACAACATTAATAAAGGCTTGTGTATTACGTTTTCGCGGTCCACTCATTGTATTTATGGTATTTTGATTACATATCAAAGGTATTTGATCTGGTGTTGTTGTACAGCCGCGTGTTACTAGTTCTTCGCCAAAAGCATCTCTAGTTCTGGACTTGTAGCACTATTGGTATTTAAAAGTTAACAAAGATTTGCCTACATAACCTAGAGACTGCTGGCAAAGATAAACCTACCTGAATAGCATTCTGGCACATATGAGCATGCTGTGAGGGATCGCGACATGGTGCTTCACAAGAATAACATTTAAATCTGTAACAAAAACCATAAATTTTTAATTATTTAGTAACATTAGTAGGTGTTTTTCCAAACAAAAACGTAACAATCAGAATATAACAAAAAATAGCATTTTTCAATGTCTAGCAAAAGAAACATATATTTAAACACCAAAACAAACTCCAAGAAATGGTGGGAGGTTACCTTCTTTTCATGCGTCTTTTTGATTTTGAATGTCTCCTACAGGGATTTATAGAATTGTTTAATATATATTTTTTAGCGTTCGGAGGAGGAAAGCATTGTAAAAAAAGAGTAGGATGTAAAATTTGGGGAATAAATTAAGTAATTTTACCCTTAATATATGATGTATGTATGTATGGATGTATGTATATATACTTGTAAGTGCAGTTAAAACAAAATTTATCAAAATTGTTTCAGATTTAGGCTCTCCCCAATTGTGTAAATCACCCCACCAAAGGGAATTTTATATGGAGAACAAAAACAAAATTTCAAATATTTGTTGATATTTATACAGGCTAAAGTTCATAAATGTTAATAATCAGAGAAATAATAGACGTTGTTACCATAAGTATTTCGAGCAACAAAGGAAAAATTTAATATCTAAACATTTCTTTCGATTTCAACTACACGGCCGAATAGAACAAACGTTGTTTTCGGTAGAAGCCACTAAAGCTCGTCAGTATTCAAGTGTAAAAGCTTTCCTAATTGTTAGACAGCTCTGTTGAACGTGATTACATATTCGATTTATACATATTTCGAAGGCATATAGAATACAAGACTTATCACTACTAAATTGATGTTAGCTGGTGACTTTTTATTTTTCACCATATATTAAACATTAGTGTTGTCAATGAATTATATCCTACAATGTCCCATCTCCTGATTTTTGTTCTACTTAAGATAAACTTTTTTTGTTTGACTTTTGTACTTAAGTATATTTTTGATTAATGTTAGTTTGAATATACATAGGTATATGTACATATGTAAGAATTAGCACAAGCCCTTGCTTATTTTTGATATATACATATGTATGTATGTATATTAATTGTAATTACTACGAACTATTTACTATCATTAATTTTTGTTGATATTTATTTGTTGCTTGAATTTTGGTGCGTTTGTTCGGTGATGAATTTGTATGAATAACGCAAACTTATTTTTAAATTTTGTGTTTTTATTAGATGGATAAATTGAAAAATTGTTGTAGACCCTGAGACTTTGCTGAACTAACTCGCCACTAACTCTTTTTAAAACCAAAAAAACATTTTGTTTTCATTTTCCATTTGCATTTACATAATTGGGGACTAAATTTTTTAAAAATAGTTAAGTGTTTAATAATACATATATTTATTTTCAAATCTTTAAATTTATGTATATAATTTGCATAAATTTTTTCGGCCGACCTACCTTGGATGTGTTTGTATAGAATTTTGAGCAGGCACCACTGAAAATTCTTTGCTGTTTAAATTTGTTATTTCCGAATCCATATTTTCTTGATTTTCATCTAGTAAACGATTACTTATTTCACCTTAAAGCATAGAAAATTATTTGATAATAAATTTCTTTGTATATATGAATGTATGTATTTGATAATTTTAAGCCCTGGCGTTCCTTATTGCATTTTTATGTATGGACTATTTTTTTAGAACACAATCAATACACATTCACTTATATACACACTATTAAATTCTGTTAGCAGCACTATGATCTTTTATTAAATTTTGTTTCGATAACATTTAAATTTTGTTATCAAATACATTCTTTTGAACTTTAGTTTTAATATATTAATTTAAATTTTACACTTTTTAATACCTTTTGAATGCTTTATGCAAAATATCGTCAACAAATAAATTATTCTTATAATGGCAGCCATTATCAGAGGTGGTCATTAAGTGTAAGGCGAATTCATACCAGGGTAGCCGTACTACTACAAATACAACCGCCGCAAAGTTCCAAATTCTCCAGCAAAAAAAATTAGACTCGGTTCACACAGTTCAACTTTTGTTGCTCAACTTTTGAGATTGTTGAAGAGAGGGGAAAGAGGAGTGGTATTTGGTACGGAGTTGCTTGTACTGGGCAGCTCGTTTTATTGCTCACTTTCACTCACAAATTTGAAGAAATTGGAAGCAAAAGAAAACGAAAATTAGTTGAAACTGATGTCTGTGTGTGAACATTAAGGCAACTTTAAAGGGAATTGAAATGAATTTGAGCAATAAAAATTGAAGTGTATGAACCGGGACTTACATAAAATTAGCGCCGGAAAATATGTACCAAATTTGACAGTGTGGGAAATGGATAAATTCGCCCAAATTCGCCACTGATCCACCTGGTAATGAATTCGCCTTGGCATGGCACACATATTCAATTCGCTTTGCTTAAATCTTTATGTCATCGCATTGTTTTCAACAGCTGATTGAAATTTTTTTATTGAACGGTATAAATATTAACTTTGGTGGTGGCGCAATTGTTCTACGAACTAGCCAAATAATTCTCCGAGTTTAAGGCGCCTTGTCCTAGTGTAATATAACAGGAGTAACAGAATAGAAGGGGGAAAATAAATAAATATTAACTTACATATGTATATTATTAATTTATAATACATTAAATTATCTTCCGCAAGAGAAAGTGTACACGAATGCGATTGTTTGTCGCAATCCACTTAATTTGGAAGCCAGTACCAGATTTGGGAATGCGAATAAAAGATGTTGCGGATAGTTCTGGGAACTTGTGGTCGTAGTGATAACAGGTTAATTAATGTGTTATTTTTACACAACGATACATACTTTTCTAAATACATATGTAAATGTTATGTCATCAAGTCGAAAATATTAAATTAATTTTCTATCTTTTTAGTCGGCACTTCTTACAACAAATATCAAAGTTTCAAAACACAAAAAATGCATTGAGAGACGTTCCAAAAATAAAGAATTTCCAGAGCTCCCTTGGACTGAAAAATGGCTATCCAAAGTCTTCTATAAAAGCACCAAAAATCAGTGCCATTTTACTGGGCGGTGTTGGTGTTTCTTTAGGTTTGGCATCACGCGGCATTTTACAAATAAGCAAAAATAAAGTGCAATGTGAAGGAAATCGTTTGGCGGGAGTCATTCAAAGAACATTGCAACAGAAAGATGGTAAATTCGATTGGAGACGATTTTGGTCTTATTTGAAACCACATTTGTGGGAATTCCTGGGCGCCATAACGGTAAACTTTAACATTGCTCATTTTGATTTAATAAAAATACCAAATACCTGCGACTCCCCTACTTCTTGCTCTCACGCTGATAGTATTAACCGTGATTTAACTGTTCTGAACAATTGGATGAGTTCTAACTATCTCCATGTAAACCCTAGTAAGACTATGGCAATGCATTTCAAATCTAGTAGGAGTGATACAGCATTTCCAAATTTTAAACTTAAACTATGTGACTCTGAAATAGCTATTGTCAGCCAAATGCGGTGTCTTGGAATAATACTCGATGAAAAGTTGTCTTTTGAACCGCACATTGATAACATCTGCTCCAAAGTTTGTCTAACCCTGCGAAGGTTATATCACTTAAATTTGACATTACCTTTACATGTTAAAAAATTTGTGGCTCACGCCTTACTGATGTCGCGAGTTAACTATTGTATAGAAGTGTACTCTGGCTGCAATGCTGGTAATAAAATGAAAATAAAATACATTGTGCACAAGGTTGTCCGATTCGTTTATGGACTTGGATTTAGAGATCATGTCTCGCATCATTTAAAAAATTATCTAAAATTTAATTTCGAGGATTTCCTTAAATTTCGATTATTAATATATCTTTACAGAATCATAAAATTCAAAAAACCTGAACGTGTTGTACGTTGGATTACCATGACACGAGGTTTGAGGAATCCTCAAATTATTATTTCACGTATTAATTGTGCTATTTATGAAAGATCCTTTCTAGTTCTTGCAGCCAGGTATTACAACTGCTTACCTAGAGATTTACGGTCCTTCTCTATGTCTTTACATTTTTTCAAACGCAAACTTATTACATATTTATCATGATTCGAATCACCAATGACTTATACGGGTTCTCTCTGAGACATATGTCTCATATTATATTAAGTCGTGTTTATTTTTGGCGGGTGTGCGCGGGACTCATGGGGCGCTGAAGTGTGTTAAGTTTACTCTCCATATTGGAGGCATTATACCTGTAATACGAATGAAATTGGCCAATAGGCTATATGTATTATAAATGAATAAATAAATAAAAATAAATAAATAAATAAATAAATTTCAGGCTGCCCTTATTGTGGCATACATCAATATACGAATACCAAATTTACTAGGAGATTTAATAAATATTTTGGCACATTATGCAAATACCTACGTAAAGGATCCCTTAAATAATTCCTTCTTTAAGGACGTGAGCAAGCCGGCTTCAAACCTACTTAGTCTTTATGTTATGCATTCGGGCCTTACGTTCCTTTACATATACCTTTTAAGTCGCATTGGTGAACAAGTGGCTGCTACACTACGGCAGGATCTTTTCCGACAAATCATTATCCAAGACATCGAATTCTTTGATAAGAATCGAACTGGAGAGCTTGTGAATCGTTTGACTGCCGATGTCCAAGATTTTAAGTCGTGCTTTAAACAGTTTGTATCACAAGGCTTACGCAGTGTAGCTCAATTAATTGGAGGAAGTATATCGCTTTTTATAATATCTCCACATATGGCTGCGATTGCCTTGGCTTCAGTACCATGTGTTGTAATGTTTATGACATATTTGGGAAAGAAACTACGCCATTTAAGCAAAAACTCTCAAGTACAATCGGAACGCGCAACGTCAGTGTGTGAGGAGGCTTTATCGAATGTACGCACAGTACGTTCAAGTGCTTCTGAATATCGTGAAATGGAACTTTTTGAACATGAAACTAACGAGGCTGCCCGATTAGCGCAGGAGTTGGGGTATGGCATAGCAGTATTCCAGGGGTTAACAAGTTTTTTTTTAAATGGTTTAGTATTATCAACACTTTTTATGGGTGGACATCTTATGTCGACAGAAAGCTTATCGCCTGGATCTCTTATGGCTTTTTTAGTTGCAGCTCAAGGAGTACAACGATCCCTTGCTCAGGGCACTGTATTATTTGGTACAATGATTCGTGGCATGACCGCTGGCTCACGAGTTTTTGAGGTGGATAAATCTCCAGGAAATTGCTAACAACTAAAGAAATAATTATTTTTGTTTTAGTATTTGCAACTTCAACCCAAAATTGAAATCTTGAGAGGCTATGAAATTCCTATAGAACGATTAAAGGGAGAAATACGTTTCGAAAATGTTTCTTTTGCATATCCGACTAGGCCTGATCACGTAAATAACACATAATATTTTTGTAGGCTGACCTAATCTATTTTCTCTTCAATTATAGATTGTTCTTAATAACTTCAATCTTACATTAAGGGCTGGGGAAACAGTAGCTTTGGTTGGAGCTAGTGGTTCCGGAAAATCAACTATAGCGTCATTAGTTGAGCGTTTCTATGAACCATCTTCTGGATCCATTAAAATCGATGGATATAAATTGGAAGACATTTCTCCTCATTGGTTGCGCAGCCATGTGTTAGGTTTTATAGAACAACAGCCTGTATTGTTTGCCACAACTATTTTAGAGAATATTCGGTACGGTAGACCCGAATCTAAAGAGGAGGATGTATATGTTGCATCCAAACTGTCGCAATCACACGATTTTGTTTCGGCTCTTCCGAACGGCTACCAGACTAACGTGGGAGAACGTGGTACTCAGTTGAGTGGGGGTCAACGCCAACGCATTGCTATAGCTCGAGCTCTCTTGAAAAACCCTAAAATATTAATACTTGATGAAGCAACGAGTGCTTTAGATGCTACCAGTGAATCTGAAGTGCAGAAGGCTTTGGATAACGCCGTTCTTAATCGTACTACTTTAGTTATCGCCCATCGACTGTCTACCATACGCAACGCTGATTTAATAGTTGTTTTAGATAAAGGAAATGTTGTGGAGGTATGATTAACTTCTGTATATGTAAACAAAAAATAATTTAACTGTCTACATTTCAAGTCTGGAAAACACGAGGAACTTATGGCTAAGCGTGGATTTTACTTTGATTTGGTACGTCAACAAGAACGAAATTTTAAAGCTTCCGATTCGAGTCTAAATCTTCAAAATAAATCAGATACTAAAAACACCAATAATTCTAAAAATAATGCAGAAAAGGAAGACGGTGATAGAAACAGCAATAGCAATAACGACATTGGTGCTTTTAAAACTGAACAGCGTCCATATTTTTCTCAGGGATAAAAAAGTTGTTTTATGATTGAGTGGAATGAGCCGATTCGTATCGTGTACATGCTACATTAATAAAACATTAAACATATTTTTCCCTTGAATTTTTTTCTCAAAAACAAGAACTAGTGAAAAAGTGTGCAAAAATGCTTATTAAAACAGATTTGGCGATCGCAATTTTAGAAAAATGCATCAATATTTAAATATTTATCGTAACTTCTGTGATGTAGAAAGGGACGGAAAGTGTACATATGTATATATATATATATATATATATATATATATATATATATATATATATACATACACACATATTCTAACTTTGACATAGAGGTACACATCAAGGCGAATTAACTATTAAAAATAAAAAAATATTTTGTTAGCTCTATTTCCGGTATAAGTAAAAAATATCAAAAAGTTCGGGGTCCGGACCATTTGGACCTTATTACCTACGTTTTGATACATAAATTATATTACCTGAACGCTTTTTCCAGAACAAAGTGGTCAAACTAAGAAAATATTTTTCAGTCACCTATGCGCTATTTCCAGTATAGCTCAAAAATATTAAAACGTTCGAAAACCGGACCATCAAAAAGTTCGGAATAGAGCAGTTTATGTAGGAGTAAATCAGTTTTGGAACTTTTCAAGTTGGTATTTAGCAACCAACGAAATGCATATATGTAGATTTGCTATCCCACAAAAAATAAATAAAATTCTGTTAATAAAATGGTTATTTCTGAATTTGCTAACTACATACATATATAATTTCCTATCAAAACGCAAATTTTGAGTTTTTTGTCAGGATTTTATAGGTAAGGGGCTGTGCACATATTACGTAACGCTGTTTTCAAAGATTTTATACCCCCCCCCCCCCCCCCCCTCGTAAAGCTTTTTACTAACTTTTCAGTGCAAAATTTCCAATCCGTAACAAATCTTTAACCCCCCTCACCCCTGGAGCGTTACGTAATATGTGCACAGCCCCTAACGATGTGTTCCAAGGCGAATATATATATATAGTCAGTTCGCCTTGATTGTTAACTTCAAACCGATAACAATTGGTTTTGAATTCGCCTTGTATGCTTACATGTACAAATTTTGATTGTTCGACTTTCATTCTGCAAGATATATGTAGAACAGCTGTGATAATAACATCACCTGTAAATGTAGATTTTGCTTTTGCCTCGTCAACAATTTATTTTTGGAAAATTGTTTGCAGGACCGGTGATTTTGTTAATAAGTTGAAGATTGTGATGTAGAAAATAACAAAAAATACACATTTCAAATAAAATAACATGTTAACTAGTTTAATAATAAAAAACTAGATTAAAAATGGATGTGGACAATGAAAATTTTTACGGTGAGCAATTTCCAAAGTTATTATTAAAATGTATGGTTATATGTGACAGCTTATTTGTATGGAAGTGTGTACAATAAAACTAATGCAATTACGTTCTATACATCCATATGCATGTGTGTGTTGTAAAAACAAAGTGAATATATACTATTTTATATTAACTTATTAATACATTACATACATGCATTAATGTACTTGCATCATATATTTTTTTTTATACACGCCCTTCAGTTTTAAGCACAAATCATAAAATTTTCTATGTTCATGTGAATGTACTATATACTAGTGATGTTACGGATATCAATTTTTAGTATTCGCGAATACAAATATTTTTCACAATTACTCGCCGAATACGGATACGAATAATAAATTTAGTACCACTAAATATTTAACCCTTTGTCTTACACATGTGTTGAAAATGTAAATTAAATATTTATGTATTTGACAACTTTGTTATATCTATATTACTTTAAACTTAGTAGATTTTTGTTTTCTAATCTAATACATATGTACATACATATGTATATAAAAATATTTTTTATATTATACGAAAGAACTTTCTTTCTTGAAGAAACCACGCGCATTTTTATTTAACTTTGCTCTGCCAGTTTTATTGGTTAATTTTTCAAACGACATTTCATCAACATGTTTTTTTAAATATAGTTTAGCGACGCAGTTCCAAAGGTAAAAAATACATACATATGGCGATAGAAAATCGGAAAATAAGACGAAAATTTAATGTAACTTTCCCGGAATCGAATAGTTTTCGAGTTATTGACCTCTGAACTTCACATATACAATATTTATGTATAGGCGATTTCCCTTTATATTTTTCAGAGTATAAGACCAATTTAGGTTTCGTTTGGAAGCTTTTAATGGATTTGTTAAAATACAAAAGATTTTTAGTGATATATGAAAAAATTCTGTTCTACATACATATGTCTGGAAATACCATGGTGCAGAAAATCATTAAGCCACACCATTAGTATGGTGTGATATTAATCTTATTTCAAAATATGGCTGGCAGATTTATAACTAATAATTTATTTAACACAATGAGTAGTTATTTTCTGCGAATAGGTATTATATTATGTGAACTAAAACAAATTTTAAGAATATAACACAACTTTTCGTATTATTTGGTTCTAGCTCACATACTCGCGTCGTGTCCTTAATTAGTTGCATGTAGCTATATACACATATCGAAAGGATTTGTACGAGATTTTTAACTAATAAATTGTTAATCTGTAGCTATTATTTTTGACCACATACAATCGAAAACGGATAAGAGCGCGCTGTTTAATTAAAAACAATCGCTTAATTGAAAATAAATACCTATTCCAATTTATTATTTTTGATCAATTTCAAACCACTTATGTATATTCGCTTAAAGAAAATAAGCGAATCCGCTCAAATGAAACACATTTTGAAAGAAATAAGCTATTAGATTACTGGCTAAGAAATATTTTTTAACGACGGCTCATTATTTATTATATTTGCTAGCTTTATATCTATTTCAATTTGTAAAATAAATCTAAAATCAAAATCATCTCATCTCATCTGAAGTGAGTTCGTTTAACCACCATTCATGATAACACAAAATACAATATCACTTTTTTTAAAAAATTTTCATTGTGTATAAAAATATAAATTTTACTTTTTATATAATAGGTAAATATACATATATACATATATATTGTTGTTTATATTTATATTTATTTTCGATATTTCGCTAACAATTTGTTAGCATCCTCACAAAAATTTTATAAATTATTTAAAATTCTAATATTGATTTGTGTATTGGATATCATAAAATTTTTTCAATAATTTTTTATGGAAAAAGTCTAGGAAAATTTAACTACAGTATATAAAAAGGTTTTTGTATAAAATGTCACAAAAATTGTTTCCGAATTTTAACATAAAAAATTATTGAAAATGAGTTAAGTATTGGATAGATATAAAATATTTTAACATAGAAAAAATTACTAAAAATGTTATGTTATAAAAATAGTTTTAAAAAAATTAACATTGAATTCAATATATCAACACAATTAACATTAAAATGTATAGTATGTATCTAGGCTGTTTTTTTATATACATATATAAATATCAAAAAGTATTAACAAATTTTTATAAGCTTTATAAAAGTTAAGAATAATAAAAATCCTACAGGAAATTAAGTTAATTTATAAAATTTTCCTGAGGATGCTAACATTTTGTTAGCGAAATATCGAAAATAAGTATAAATATAAACAACAATATATACACATATGTATATATTAAATCAAAAGACCTATTGCTTAAATAAACATTCTAATAAATATAAAGAAAAGGTCAAATAAAATAGTATACAAATATAATAGGTAAATTAAAAAATATGATCACATACATACATACATATGTACACATGTACTTATAATCATTCATTATAATTTTGCAGATGAAATTGCATCGTTTATGCCCCAACCAGGGGATTATAGTTTCGAAGACTTGGATGAGATAATACGTTCGACAGACTCCAATTTAGGTGCTTCATTGAATATTAATGCGCTTGTAAATTCTTTTGATCAAAATGATTTCGACATGACAATAGCTGATTTAAATGGTTTTAACGTAAAATCAGAACAACTGCTTTCTATAGAAAATGAAACGCAAAATAGTTCTGGAAAAGAGTACAATTTTAATTTTTCGGCTTTTCCTTCACCAGCTACATCTCAACAATCCTTTGGTTATTCATCTCCATATGAAACACCCTTCCGAACATCATCTCCGATATCACCTTTTACTGCAGGATATTCATCTTCATATGAAACTTCCGTCCGAACATCATCTCCAGTTTCGGTAGATGATGACCATTTTAATCCGGACGATTTTATTAACTTTCTCAATGGCGGCGATATTAAAATTAATGACTTAGCAACGGATAAAACTTTAGAACTGAATGAGAATTATCGTAATACACCTTCTCCAACTGGTAGCTGTACAAGTTCTAGTGGTAGTTCAACAAGCGGTGTACAAAGTGATGCTTCTTCAGTTGCATCAATTTCGCAAAATATAACATTGAACCTAGGCGGGGAAGACGAACTGTCAGAGTTTATCAAATTCAAAAATGAAAAATCTGATCAAGACAATGAAATCAATAAAAATTCTCTACTCAAATCTGAGCAGAAATCTGATAAAGGGATTACAGTTGTCAAGGAAGAGGATGCACTTTTTACAACAGCATCGACAGAAAATACTTTCTTCCCTATTACAGTGCCGGTATTACCAGTGACTGCAATATCAAACGTACAACCAATCAACTGCGTACAAGGTACAATAATACCAGTACAAACGGTACCATTAACAACACTTAATCCGGTGGCAAATATAAAAACTCCCACAGCAATAAAAATAGAAAATAAAGCTTATTCCAGTAAAACTATTGTAACTCAGCCTTTACAACTTATGACCGCTGTAACTAATAGTCATAAAGATACTACTCCTAAAGTATCTCCCCCACCCAATGCAAAACCTAAAACTATATATTTGTCATCAAACGACTTTAAAACTCTAATGCAAAGAATGAATTCTAATGGCAAAAAAATTGCAGGTGCCAATGGGCAAACACCAAAAATTATAATGAAAACTGCTAATGGCAAAGTGATTACTGCTAATAAAATAACAAATAACTCCAGCAGTAATACATTATCTTCGGCAGTGTCATCCGCTGCTATAGTCAATAACTCTACGTCAACAGCCGCAACAAATACTAAATCGTTACAATTCGCATCGAAAATGGCTAAAGCATCCGGTCCAATGGTAAACAAGCAGCATTCATCTAAAGTTGTTACCTCGAGCTCACGCTCTGCAGTAGTTATGGCAGCTGCAAGAGCCACCCTTAGCCACACGAAAAATAGCCGCACCGACTTTAGCATGTTTAGAGGTCTTAACGATGACAAACTTTTAAAAAAACAGTTGCGAATGTTAAAAAATCGAGAATCGGCCTCGTTGTCACGCAAAAAGAAAAAAGAATATGTCGAAAGGTTAGAGAATCGTATGAGTGATTTGGAAAAGGAGAATTATTCTTTGAAAGGGGTAAGTTGAAAATGCATAACGCCTACATCGTCTGAATTTTTCTTTATTTGTTAATACTTTAAGGTTTAAAAATTATATTGCATATATCAACATATATGTATAATCTTTTTAAGTGTTCTGAATAACATTACTTCTGATGAAATTTACAGCTTTTTTCTGATTATAAAATTTTTTTTATATTTAGTCTGGTTTGGCATCAAATTGTAAGCCTCAGTCCCTTACATTAGTGAGCAGGGTTGTTCGACTCATTTTGACCTTGTTCGCTAATAATATATACATAATTTTTGATAAAATATAATTATTTTCATATATAAAATTTTTATAAATCCCAAAAAAATAAATTTGTTCCGCATCGCTAAAATTCGCCGAAAAATCGAAGAAAAGTCGCCATGATACATATTTCGATTAATTTTTATTTAAAACAAGGTAAAAATGATTAGTTAACACAAAAAGGTGCAATGTTTCCTATAAAATACTTTATATTTTGTTGTCTACTTAATGCAACAAAAAAAAAAAATTTAACATTAAAAAATGTCAAAAATATTTTCATATTGCAATCTAGGCACAAGGTAGTGCGCCAGGCCAAGTTCCGGCCACACTGTGTGTATCTATAGTATGCGAAACCGTAGTAATTATTTTTATAAAATTTTTTAAACAAGTTATTAATTTATATTTATTGTATTGGCTTTCTTATAGGAAAATTCTTCTTTACGTTCACAATTAATGGCATTCGCGCAAACGTGCAATTGTAAACATGGAAATGTTAGTGAATTTATTTTAAATACACTTAATATGGACAGAAAGAGTAATGGAGCAGTATTAAATGCAATCGATGCATCATATCTTGGTAAAAATGCTAAACATCATTTGGAAAATTGTAGTAGTGCGAGCAGTAATAATTTAAGTAGCACAACACATCATGTAAAAATTGCTCCTAAGCCTGCAAATGGTGGTCCATTTATAAATAAAGGTTTCAAAACACGCATGAATGCGGCTACTGTAAAGAAAAATGTGGCCGTTCTCTTTGCAATGGCTTTTATGATTACATGGAATGTTGGTTATTTTCAAAAATCAGCATTGGAGAATGCCATCGAATCAAGTGTTGCAGGTATTAATGAGGAACCAGTGGTTCAAAATGGCCGACGTTTGTTATGGGTTCCAAATGAAAATGAGTTTCCTGCAAAGGTGAATCGATCGAAACGAGATACTGATATGGCTAATATGCCACCACCGCCATTGCATTTCCTGCGACCGGCTAATCGTACAACGGCAGATAAAATGAATGGGACCTCGACTAAAGATGAGCCACCTATAAAAAGATTTTCGTCTACAGCACCTAAGTCAACCGGAACTTATGCAAATGCTACACTGGAAAATATGAGATTGGCTAGGAATTTACATAAATGGATTGACGGTAATGACTATTTGAATATAACTGGTACTGAAATTGGCAATGATAGTGAACAAATAGAACACTTTAAATTTGGCTCTGGATCTTATATGGACTACAATTTACCATTGCAAACCCCAATTGGTACAAAACAGAAACGCAAAATAATACTGAATTCACATACGCAAGAAAAACAATCAAAATTGGACACTGAAGATGATAATTCTTTGGATATTTTTAAACCAAAAATTAATGATGAATATTTAAAACTTTTTAAAGGCATTAACAGACAAGATGATACATTCTACTTTGTGTCCTTTAATATGGATCATATTGTGCTACCGGCATCGGCTCATAATAAAAGTTCTCCCCCTAAAATGTCTTTAATGTTACCATCTGGTGATCCCTCAAATAATGGGGATTTTGTTTTAATTAAAATTGACTGCGAAGTCATAAATACTACAGAATTGGAACTTAAATCCCATATGATACCGGAAAAACTAAAACCATCTAAATTTTCTGGTAATGTACATGTAAGTCCAAAAGATGTTGCTATCAATGAAACGGCAGGTCCATCTGTTGCTGCCCCTACATTTACGAAATCAAAAGATTCAACCACTAAGAAGGAAGACACGAAGGAAAAAGCGTCTGCTCCACGTACTTACTCTATGATGGGACTTAAAAATCAGACCTCTTCCCAACCGGTTAATTCCCTTGGCAGCGGAGCGAATATTATTAAACGAAAACCATCTATTGTTAAATTGAATGCCAATGATAGTGTTATAGGCAGTGGCATTTTAAATGTTCGTAATTCAACATTATTTTCACGCATGCGCGAGACTGTTGGATCGCAAACAAATGGGTTTGTAGCTACTACTGATCCTAAAAAATTGATATAAATTCGAAGATATATTTATATTTATTAACATTAATATAATTCACAAGGTGTACTAACTTCTATGTTGGTTATATGTTAGAAATTTTTTAAAAACTTAAAAAATTGCTCATTACATTCTCGGTGGCAAACAATACGAGTATGTTATAAAATACAAATTTATTAAACTTATCACAAGCAACCGCTATAATTTAGTATACTTTTAAGAACTCCATTAATGTTTATGTATGGATTTTTTTCTTTTAATGTTTTAAATATTTTATATATATACATACCTTTGACGTTAGATCTATTAGTATAAAGTCAAAAAACGAATTTTGAGTTTCTGATTGAGCTTAACTCAATTTTCTCCCTATTTCGTTTGATATAAGTAACTTAACTAAAGCACAACTACGATTTCAATAAATAATTTTCAATTTAACATTATAAATAACTTTAGTTTCTGACTTAATATCTATCTTCTGGCCTAAATTCAAAGATATTTTTTGTTATAAATCGTTATTTTCTCTTGTAAAACAAACGAATAATTTGTAGTTTTTGTTAGAACATTCTAAAAATATCACTTATTATTATGTTAATAAGATACATTCAGTATGATCTTGAAAAGCATACTGAACACAATGAGCTCTGATGATGGGGATGTGGTGATTCCCGAAAAATTGTATGTTGTTTCAGCTCTACCAGTTGTTGAAATTGTATGCATATTCCTTTAGAAAGTTAAATAAACTGTTAAATGTTTTTAATGAAGTAATCAAAATGGTTTAATTTGGCAGTTTTTCTATAAACATAATATTTTGAAAATTTTAAAACTAAATGGTTCAAAATCTACTGATATAATTATCATTAGCCGTAACTACGAGAAAATAATCAAAAGTAATCTTTGGAATTATTTTTTTCATTACTTTTTACTAACGGCCCTTTGTTCCAACTTGGAACCATAGGAATCAATATATATATATTACTTTTTACTATTTGATAGTAACTACAAGTCTTACGAATTATTATGAATCTTTTTGTTAAACAACGAAAGTCATTTGTCGTAATTAGACGACCATTAAAGTTAGTTATATTACTTACCTACTTAGGGGCTGTGCACATATTACGTAACGCTCCAAGGGTAGGGGCTTAAGGTTTTGTTACGGATTGGAAATTTTGCACTGAAAAATTATTAAAGATCGTTCCGAGGGGTATAAAATATCTGAAAACAGCGTTACGTAATATGTGCACAGCCCCTTAGTAATAACTGTATGTACTCTTTTTAAGTACACATGCATATGTAGTACATCCACCTGTATACATGCAATTAGGTCACTCATACAAAATTTATTTTCTCTTTAAAATAAAACAAATCTAATAAAATTGTTAACAAAAACAACATAATTATCCACTTTTGATGCATATCCGCTATTTATTGTTAAAAATTTAAAAAAAAATTTTGCAAATAAAGTAAAAACTTTATAATGCGGATAATTGATTGCAGACCCTAATCTAGAATGGTGTTGGCTGAAGTTGTTAGCGCGTTGGCTACTATGTGAACAGAGACTTGGGCATGGGTTCAAACCCTGACCAGAGCAAGTCAATAACGATCATTAATTTCGCTAATGTACATTAGTAAGACATTGTATTAATTTTTGTCGGAATATTTAAGTGACGAAGGCATAGTACTGTTCACTAAAAACTGTTCCGACAGTGATCGATTCTGATCCAAGCTAATGTACACAACATCGCCTTCCTATGTCGGTTACCAGAAACATCGGCGAAGTAAAATAATTGATAAAAAAATGCCTGGTAATACAGTTTCACAAAGTTAATGCACCTATTTAACACCGGGGGCGCCTCAACAGGTCTCTTAAAAATAAAGGCGAATTCATTACCTGGTGGATGCATTGGGCGATGTGCACATATTACGTAACGGCCCGGGGGGGGGCGGGTATAAAATCTCTGAAAACAGCGTTACGTAACATGTGCACAACCCCTTGGCGAATTTATCCATTTCCCACACTGTCAAGTTTGGTACATATTTTCCGGCGCTATTTTTTTGTAATATTTTATACATGGAGAATTTTTACAGCTTTTTGACAAGTAAAAAATAAAAAGGCTGTATACACCACAAAACAAAATGTGATTTGTATGTATTTAGTGGTAATGCAAAAACAAAAAGCATAACGTAAACAAAAATATTCAAGATGGCGGCCAAAAATGTAAACTTTTGACAAGACCGAAGTAACTTACCATATTTTTGCAGATTATTTAACGGTCAAAACACAGCCCTACAAAAAACCATACTCCTTGATGCGCAGACCTTATATTATTAGACCATGACTTGATCGTATGACTGCAGTGCAACAAAACAAAAAAGTAACAAATAAAAATAAAAACACGAATGAATCATGGTCTAATAATCAGGTCTGCGCAAGAAGGAATATGGTTTTTTGTAGGGTTGTGTTTTGACCGTTAAATAATCTGCAAAAATATGGTAAGTTAATTCGGTCTTGTCAAAAGTTGTTTACATTTTTGGCCGCCATCATGAATATTATTGTTTACGTTATGCTTTTTGTTTTTGCATAACCAATAAATACATACAAAACAACTTTTGTTTTGTTTTGTATACAGCTTTGTTTTGACAATGTTGAATTAATTTTACACAAACAAAATGCATGTCGATTTTGTTGTTGCGTTGATACGCGCACCTTATTATTCCACCATGGAATGAATAAATAACAAAAAAAAAAGCCGCAAATACGCAGTTTTCTTCCACCAAATTTATTGCGAAAGAGGTACCATAGGCTATATATATAACCATATAGTGAGAGATACATTTATTCCTTTTGTGATCGTTGTTACGTAAACGTTTTTATTAACAAAAAGGTAAAAATTTGTAATTATTTTTTTTCCATTTTTGTGGAGTTAAAATTCTGATAATAGAATTTTATCGTTGTTTTAGCAACTGTTACTGAAGTCATAATGTTCGTGGTCAGACGCAGTGTTCAACGTTTTAATTTAAGTGGAACACAGTAAGTACACACTTTCCCTCCAGTTTTAGAAGTAGAAATTGACTGGAAATCGTTAGGTATTTCGCTAACGAAAGATTGACTAACTACTTCACTAGCTACAAGTAATGCAAGAGTTCGCCTTTTGACTCGGTGTCACTCATGTACATATATCTACACGCATTCAGTACATGCATAAATGTTCATGCCCCCAACCCCAATTTTTTTACGTGTTGAAAAAACTGCCCTTATTATAAAAAAAAGATGGCTTAAAAATTAGCCTATGTGATAGAAAATTAAAAAATAAGAAGAAAGATATGTAAATTAAAAAAGTTGGCGGCAACCCATATTTTCCGAGTTGTGGGCCTTTGAAGTTTTCATATAAAACTGTGATTATGCATTACATTTGTGAATTTAATATGTAGGTCACTATTGGTGTCATTTAAAAGTTACGCAGTCCGTGCGAAGGCCGGCTATGTAGTCAGCGTTACCGTTCGATTTTTTCAAAAAGTACCAAAGAAGGTGATATTTACGAAAAAAGTGGCACCAAAAAGTGGATTTGACAAAAAACAAGTGGTATTTCTTTTAAACTCAAATTCAGTATAGCAAATTATACTTAATATATTGTTAAATTTATTTTATATAGAATACTTTTTGTAAACATAATTTCTCAAGTACCTACTCGAATAAAATGTTATCAAATACAAGCAATTTTTATTAAACATTTTCTTTAATGCCTTACTATATAAAAATATTTAAACTCTTATTTACACAACTTTTTTTTTTATTATAATATTGTTGTAGCGAGAGTGAGATATGTTATGTGTTTTATAAGAATACATACTTATGTACATACATATGTATGTACATAGTGCGTACACTTGTAATCTATTTTTGTACATTATCTTCTGAATACATTTTATTCCATTTACATATTCGATTTTAAAATAATATACATAAATAACTAAAAAAATAATATATTTATACATACATACATATGTATGTGTGTATACAAATTTAAGATATTATATACATACATATTTTTGTAACGGCTTCTATACTTTCGTAAAAGTTCTTTGCTTGGAAAAAAGTAAAAGGTATCAAAAAAGTAGCAAGTATTACAGAAATTATCACATTTAGGTGCATTTTGTAAAAGTGGCAAAATAGTATCCAGTCATTCCAAAAAGTGGCAAATTGCTACTTTAGTAGCACCAACGGTAACGCTGTATTTAGGATATCATTCTTCAGAGAAGCCGCTATTCGACATACCTAGAGGAGAGTCTTTGAGCTCGGCCGAAGACCGGCTATACAGGAAATCATTTTTCAGCGAAGCCGCTATTCGACATACCTAGAGGAGAAAATCCTTGAGCCCGGGCGATGGCCGGCTATGCAGGAAATCTTTCTTCAGCGAAGCCGCTATTCGACATATGTACATACCTAGAGGAGAAAATGCTTGAGCCCGGGCGAAGGCCGGCTATGCAGGAAATCATTTTTCAGCGAAGCCGCTATTCGCCATACCAGACTAACTACTAGCAATGCACTCGACTGACGATTTTAACATGGGGACATGATCAGACCGGTCGAAGGCCTTATTCAGTCACAAATTTGCTTTTAAATTACCTTTAGAAATGCAAAAACGTAGTAAAACCCATGAAATTGCCAAAATATCAACGCTACAAAATAGTGATTATTGTATTATGTTGATTTTCAGGGTTTTCTTTACATTTGATGACATGTTGTTTACTATTTACATACATATTTATTGTAGTATACATATGTTCATACACATAATACAAATCACATATTCAGAAGGGTGTAGGTAAGCCTTCCATAAGACCTTCCTGAGAAGGCGGGCGAGCATGAGTACTAGATCTTAAAGAAGCTCTAGGAAGGCCTTACTGAGGGCCTTATAAATGAAGGCTTCCAAAATTTCGCCGCTAGAATATTTATATGATAATGATATACATACTTTGTATGAAATCATAATTTTGTTTTTAAATTTCACATATTCCAGATTAATGAGAATGAGTAGTCAATTGGGTGACTTGAAAAGTGGTGTTGGTAAATTCGGTGGTGGTGGTTCCATTCCTGTAGCCGGTGGAAGTTTTGGTAAATCGGAAGCAGCTCGTGAAGAGGAATATTTTTATAATAAGGTAACATTAAATATGGCACATGGTGAAAAGTAAATTATAAAATGATAATATAAAAAAGTTGACGATGCATCTGAAATTGCTTATGTCTGTCAAAATAACAATGTACAGATGGTTTATAATGTTCGCTATCACACTTGAGTTTGTGGTATAATAATATAACAAAGCTGGCTTTTTGATGATATATTTTAATTTTTCGCGAGTGTTTTGTATTCATGCAAATAACGTTTCCAAAGATAAAATAATTGCTACTAGTTGCATTATTTTAATAATATCTCCCATAAAATTGAAAAAAAAATTAAGCAATATATGCTAACTTCATGCCAAGTTTCCATTATACATACTGCCGGTAGTATATAAAACCACCTTAAGCTGACGTGATCTAATTGGAGCAGTTGTTATTCCATGATCACTATTTAACATTAATGGAGAACATGATCGCGCACGAGTAATTGTATTTTGTGTTGAATTTAAGTTTGTATTTAATATACATACATACATATGTATTATTTTTGTTGAACTATTCAAAGTAAACATTCCTACTATTACAAGAGGAACTCAGAGTTCTCCTTTTTGTTCTTAGTTTTATGTATGTATGCACTTATATTCTTTTGCACACCACTAGAGTTAAACTGAAAAATATTGAGTTCTCAAATTTGGTGTAGGATAATTTTAAAATAATTCAGATAGTCAAGCAAAAGCAGGCTTGATAGGAGGGGAGATGATATTTTTTTGTGATATAATTTGTAATTTGTGTTTTAATTTCAATTTAAAATACATACTAATGTATGAATATTTTCATTAGTAAATAGCTTCCGTGCGAAGCCTGGGCAATTAGCTAGTTTGAAATATTTATTTCTTGCTAACTTTACAACTTATAAAATTGTTTTATTTCTAATTTTAGCAAAGAGAGCAACTGGAGCGCCTAAAGAATGATCAAATCCACCAATATGAATTTCATCATCATCAAATTGAGGAACACGAAGAAGCTATCCAACGTCATAAGACTTTCTTGAAGAATTTGGCAAGAAAGTAAACTAAAATTTACAACAAATTGCTAATTTTGCATTTGTTCTCAAATCTTTTAAATTTAAGCAAGTTTTGACAAATTTTCACCATTTTTGGCCATTTTGAATGCCTTTTTATGAATTGCTTAAAGTTTTGGCAATTTCTAATCAAAATTATGGCGATATTTCGCAATTTTTCGCCATATTCGTATTTTTTTTTATATATCTTAAAGTTTTAGCGATAATTTTGCACTTTTTCGCAATGAGCGTAATTTTAGCAAATTTTTTTGGCATTTTTACATCTTTAGGGACTTTTAACCAAACAGAAGTTAAAATTTTAGCAAGTTTTTGCACTTTCATAAATTTTGCGATTTATTCCGAAGGCAAATTATAATCTGTTTTAGGACTTGCATTGATAGGATTAATTTTGCCCGATGCAAAAAAATTTCAAGGCAAAGTTGTTGAATTTTTTTTTTGTTGCAAATCATATAGAATATTAATATTAAATTAATATTACCATTCTTAACATTTTACACAGTTTATTGCAGACAAAAAAATAATTAAAACAGTTTTTAAATCGGCAGCCATACATAATACGCCCTATTTGAAATAGTTAAAAAAATTAAAATTTCGGTTTCCATCACACCCTTTTTTGTTGAAGATTTCATAGAAAATGAAAAATGAAATCGAATACGATTTGAAGTAAAATCGATATGAAAACGATCACGTGAGTGAGCATCACAACTTTATACGTTTTTGTATCGATTTAAATTCGAAAACGATTTTGATCACATACCTGTATATACATACATACATATTTTTATTATATCGCACTCGTTCAACAATACTGTATTAACTCAAAATTTTTAAAATTTCGTTTTTTGCAAGAAATCGATGAACAGTGGTCATATCTATCCACTGTAAAAATTTTACACCATTTTCTCCACTCTTTCACCCAAAAAAATACAGTTGTATCTCTCTTTGTGATAGACGAATAGTATAAAAAAAACAGTTTTTTGTCTCTCCTGAACACTGAAGTTTTTGAGTTAATACAGTATTGTTGAACGGGTGCGATATATATATATATATACATATATGTATATTTATATATTATTATTATAGATTTTATTTATTATATATTATTATTTATTCACTTTTTATGCTTATCCGCTATTTATTGTTAAAAATTAAAAAAAATTTGCAAATAAAGTAAAAACTTTATTATAATGCGGTTAATTGATTGCAGACCCTAATTCAAACCCTGGCTGGAGCAAGTCAATCAAGATCATTAATTTCTCTAATATGCATTGGTGTGGCATTGTATTAATTGCTGTCGGACTATTTAAGTGATACATGCATAGCACTGGTCACTAAAAACTGTTCTGACAGCGATTGGTGTTGTTCCAAGCTAATTTACATAACATCGCCCTCCTTCGTCGGTTAGTAGAAACATCGAAAGTTAATGCGCCTATTTAACACCGGAGACGCCTCAACAGTCCTTTAAAAATAAAGGCGAATTCATTACAGCTCTCATCAGCTATTTACTTGAAAGATAAATTGTAAGATAAAAATATGAAAAAAACGAGAGTTTATTATAATCAAAATGGCAATCAACAACAGCTCTCATCACCTATTTACTTGAAAGATAAAAACTTGTGGTTCACACGATCAAGTTTTCATTGAATTTTTGCTTTAAGACAGTGATGGAAAAATGAATAATTGAAATGGTACTGTCCGTCAACAAAAAGAGTACTTTTTTGAACATTTTGGTACCTTTTATGAAACATATATTTTTATTCAAAAATAAAATTAAAAATCCATTTATATAATAAAAATGAATTAAATGAAGAATATTTAAATTGTTTTTGTTATAAATAAATAAATATTTAAAATACTTTACTCAAAAAAATTAATTTACTTATACAAAAACTTTCATTAAGTGCGTGCATTGTACTTTCATACATATACATTTCTGTATCTCGTATGCATTTATTAAAAGTAAACAATTAATTCATATTACACATTAACGACTTATGTATGTAACTAAAAATTGATTAAGTTTAATATAAAAAATACAAAACTTTTTTAACAACAAACTAAAAATTAAACCATTCTGATATGAAAAGCTTTGTATATGTATACAATTTTATGCCAGATTAATTAGTCTCGTGTGTATTCGAAAGAACAAAAGTTGTGCGAATCTGACCAATAACATTAACAACGTTTGCAAAAAAACACACACTAACAACAACATGAATAACGAATTTGTGCATTCCAAAGTAAATTTATACTAAGTAGATGCACCATGTATTTTGTTTGTGTAAAAATATTGGATGAATGTCAAAAAGAGATGAGAACAACATGAAGAAAACAAAAACAATTTGTAGAAGTATGTATAACAAAACAAAACAAACCAAAATGGCGTACGAAAATCGTAAACAGCTTTTGACAATCATACATTAAAAATAAGCGAGAAAAAAATGAATCAGCTGTTTAGTTTCATCTACTTGGTATACATATACTTTGGTGCATTCCTTATGTTCTTGTTTTGAAGCCAATGTTGTCAATGGTTACAAAAATAACGCAGATTTCTAAACAGGGAACAAAGCAAAACAAAAAACTAGTACTAAATATGACGTGGGGGTACTGTGGTATTATTGTTGTGAAAAAGTACTGAAAATAGTACAAAAGTACTGCATTTTCCATCACTGTTTTAAGATTCAATCCTCTCTGATTTTTTACCAAACACTCACACTTTTAAAATTTGCTGAGAATTTGCTTTCAAATTTTCGTTCACACGTTCAAGTTTTGTTTCAAAATTTAAATTTTGAAATTGTTCAAATTTTATTACTCTCTCATTTTTTACCAATACACTCATACTTTTAAAATTTGATGGTACCCTGTCGTCAAATGTGTAGCTAGCTATAAGAAAAGCTATCTTCCCTACAAGAAATTGCTGATGGAAACTAACACACACAAAACTTATTTACTAACACTCTTGCATCTATGAATATGTTTACATCAGATCTGATTAGTAAAATACTGTGGAGTGAGCAGAGTTCAAATATATGTTTTACTATAGGTCACGAAATCCACAAGTATGAAAGAGAAACAAAATCACACGTACACGAATGTTTACATCAGTTTTTTCATATTGCCCTTAATAAAATGATAGAGAATGCTGATGGGTATACCCATGTAAACATTCGTGTACGTGAGATTTTGTTTCTCTTTCATACTTGTGGATTTCGTGAACTATAGTATAACATATATCTGAACTCTGCTCACTCCACAGTATTTTACTAATCAGATCTGATGTAAACATATTCATAGATGCAATAGTGTTAGTAAATAAGTTTTGTGTGTGTTAGTTTCCATCAGCAATTTCTTGTAGGGAATTGAATATGGTGAGCGCCAACAAATTTACTCATTTAGGAACTGTTAAAATTTTTTCAAGTATTTCATAACTTCTTGCCGTCAATATTTAAGTGGTAACTTAGCTGAGTGGTATGCTCGTTGACTGTTAATGCAATGACCTGTGGTTCGAGTCCCAGCACAGCACCGGTGAAAAAAATTTGAAGAAAAATTTATTATTAAAATATTACTATAAAACTACTGAATATAGAATTGAGAAAATAAAATAAAAATGAAATATATTTTTTTTTATGTATGCTAACTAACTAAATTTTGACTTTTTAAAACTAACTTAAAGATAGCTACAAGTAGTGGAAAGAAAAACTAAATTTTCCCTAGGACATCGCCATGTTAAAAAGTTAGTTTTTTTCAAACATTCAAGTTAGTTTAAAGTTAGTTTTGTTTCCGACAGGGTAGCTTGCTTTCAAATTCTCTTTCAAATTATGCTTTTCAATTTTTTCATGCTGCCACCTTGTTTGATACACCTTTTTTGAAACAAAACAAAAAAAAAAACAAATAAAAATAAAACGAATGAATAAATAACAAAAAAAAGCCGCAAAATACGAAGTTTTCTCCGAGTACATTTATTGCAAAAGAGGTCAGAGACTTGCGCCGTATCTTTTATTAGCCGGCTTAGCCAGCCGCTGACGATTTTTGATTGCCACCGCCGCCGAGGATTTTTCGATTATATATTAGCCGCCGATAAATTTTTTATATTTCTATAGACTTATAATATAAATGTTTCCAAGAATTCTTTCCCATATTATAAAGGCAAAAAATTTTTGCCAAGCTTACAGGTTACCTAGAAATGAGATGTAATTGTACCTATCAAGAACTTGGTCCTTATTTTGATCTCAGTACTTTTTACGGCCGAAATTTTTTGGATAGGAACTAGGCCTCATTTTCACATTTATGTTTTTGTGCGGATCTCACTTCTTTTTTCTAAGTTGTTTTTGTATAAATATTTATAAATATTGCTTATCTGGGCCTACCTGTGTAGAAAATTTCAGCTTTCTAGCTATACTAGAAGTGCCCTACCCAAAGAAGGGGCACCATAGTCGCACCAGATGAAAAGTGCCGGTTTAAAAATCATTTTCGTTAATTTCTTATCAGGACCTACCTGTGTACCAAATTTCAGCTTTCTAGCAATACTGGGGGGTTACTCTGTATTTCGAATCGAAAGCAAATGCATTCGAATTTCAATGTAAATAATATACAAATTCGAACAGTTTTCTTTTAGAATCGAGTTACAGAGTAACCCCCCTGGAAAGGCCCCTTACAAATAAGGGAACCCTAGTCCCCCAGGTAAAAAGTGCCCGTTTAAAAATTATTTTTGTTAATTTCTCATCAGGACCTACCTGTGTACGAAATTTAAGCTTTCTAGCTCAACTAGAAGTGTCCCATACAAAGAAGGGGCATGATTGTAACTCCAGATGAAAAGTGCCTGTTAAAAAATCATTTTCGGTAATTTCTCATCACTACCTGCCTGTGTACCAAATTTCAGCTTTCTAGCTGTACTGGAAGTGCCCCATACAAAGAAGGGGAACCCTAGTCCCCCCGTGTGAATATGTACTAAAATATGGACTTTCACACCTTAATATCTCGGGAAGCTTTTATCGTAGAATTTTCAAATTTAACCTGTGAGGTCACCTCTGTGGAGAGACCTAATGTTTCAAGTTTCATTATATTTTGATCAAGAGGAGCAAAGTTATGAGGGGGGTAAAAACAGCTCCAATGGTTTCGTGTATATATACACACTGTGTGGCCGAACTTGGCCTGGCGCACTACCGTGCGCCTAGGTAGTTTATACAGCAATTAATTGAATAAAATATTTATTAAAAAAATCATTATTTGCTTTTTTTGTGGAAAACAACCAGGGTAGGTATGGCAGAATTTCGTTGAACATCTTATAATATAAATAAATCTTCGCCCAGAGAAACTTTTGCATATAAAAGTTCAATTGTAATATTAACCATAATACAATGACTATAATAATATAATTTTGACTTCGGAAATTAAATTTTCTACCAGCAAAATACATAGAGTTGGTTGTTTTTGTATTTCTGCATATACCTTATATTCATTGTATCATGATATACATTCATATATTACATATAAATATACATAAAATTATTAATTATTTTTTCATCCCAACAAAACAAAACGATTTAGAAATTTATTGTACACTATTGTAAAGCGTAAAATTTAAAATCTCTAATTAAAATTTATTATTTAATATGTGTATTATCTAAAGCTACGTTTACATTTATCAAATATTTGTCGAAAAAAAACGTAACCAAAAAAGGAACTAATAATTTACTTACTTAAATTCTAATATTTTCTTAATTATGGGTTCGCATTTTTAAAAACTGTATAAAAATGCTTTCTTGCAGAATAATTAATTTTATTTTGTACCATAAAAACCAAGTTAAATGACACTATCAGTAAGCAAATCTATTGGTTACGTTTTTTTGAACAAATATTTGATATCCATGTGAACGTTAGGCTATATTAGCCGAAAGCTGCACAAAAACGGCTAGCCGATCAACTATCGCCTGTTCGCCGGCTTAGCGAGCCGCCGACCATTTTGGGTTAGCCGCCGCCGCCGATTAAAAGTGTTCGGCGCAAGTCTCTCAAAGAGGTACCACTGAATATAGGTTCATACAGGTTCATTCAATTTATAGTCGTTATTACGTAAACGTTTCTGTGTGAATATTTTTTTATTAACAAAAAGGTAAAAATTTATTAGTATGTATGTAATTATTTTTTCCATTTTTGTGGAGTTAAAATTCTGATAATAGAATTTTATCATTGTTTTAGCAACTGTTACTGAAGTCATAATGTTCGTGGTCAGAGGCAGTGTTCAACGTTTTAATTTAAATGGAACACAGTAAGTACACACGTTCATACATATGTGTATATACATATACATAAATATGGATGTGTAAAATATCGTTTTATAACTAATTGAATTCATATTAAAAATAGACAATTATTTATATACTACAAAAATATTTTGCTATTGAACAATTACGTTTTAGCAAGTTGGAGAAAAAGTTGATTATATGTAAGTATGTACTATGTAGAGGCATATTATTATGTCAACATAAGTATATACATGTACATACATGTGTTGTGTGTACCTACTAAATTCATTCAATCAGATGTATGTATGTAAGCAAAGAATACCCACCCAGCGGCGGTAAGAAGCACTAAGCAGACCTTCTGGAAGACCTTACTTTGCCTGTTGCCCCATTTAATACTTAAACATTTTTTACACACGATGTCTTAGCTAACCAAGGCCTTCTAAGTTCTCTTCTTAATCTGTCTACCAGGTCTTATTCAGTCACAAATTTATTTTTAAATTACCTTTAGAAAACCCATGAAATTGCCAAAATATCAAAGCTACAAAATGGTGATTATTGTATTATATTGAATTTCAGGGTTATTTTTACATTTGGTGACATGTTGTTAACTATTTATTTATTGTTGTATACATACATGTATGTACATAATAAAAAACACATTTTCAGAAGGGTGTAAGTAAGACCTCCATAAGGTCTTCTTGAGACGGCAAGCGAGCATGAGTACTAGTTCTTAAAGAAACTATTGACGGCCTTATAAATAAAGGCCTCCAAAATTTTGCCGCTGGGATATTTATATGATAATGATATACTTTGTATGTAATCATCATTTTGTTTTTAAATTTCACATACCTATTCCAGTTTAATCAGAATGTGTAGTCAATTGGGTGAATTGGGAAGTGGTGCTGGTAAAGGGGGTGGCGGTGGTGGTGCCATTCGTTCAGCCGGTGGAAGTTTTGGTAAATTGGAAGCAGCTCGTGAAGAGGAATATTTTTATAATAAGGTAACATTAAATATGGACATGGTCAAAAGTAAATTATAAAATGATAACTTCCTAGAAAGAGGAAATCAATTATTGCGAATGAAAAAAAAAATGGTTATGACGTCAACAACTTCGTTTTGTTTTGCCAGATAAATTAAAAATGATTTTGTTTTCTTCGTTAAATAGTAAGAAAATTAATGCATAACAAAACAATAAATACAACAACAAAAAATAAAAGAACACCAGGCTCAAAGTATATCAATAAATATATTGAAATATAATAATAATATATACGTACATATATATATATATACATATATATATATATATATATATATATATATTTACTATGAAATTGACTGCCTAACCCACGATATCGAACGATGTCGATCGCTTGATTTTTAGACATAAAAAATCTTTCTTGCGTTCCACTAATAACCGATTATATTTATTTGTTTAGTGTTTCTTTTTTATATATATATATAGGTCCTTTATTTATTTAAATATCAATAGGAATACATTTTTGACTACTAAAAAAAGTTCAGTGTGAACATAGGGCGTCAACAAATTCTCTCCATCTAATTATATCTCTGGCAATTGTTTTTGCTTGATTCCAGGATATTTGAGCTAGTAAGCATTCGTGTTTCTTTTAGTAAACAATTAATAAGTTAAATAAAATCGGTTATTAGTGGAACGCAAGATAGATTTTTTACGTCTAAAAATCAAGCGATCGACATCGTTCGATATCGTGGGTTAGGCAGTGAATATTAAGTGGCTTTTGAGCAATAGTCGTGTATATTGATTATAGCTTGTAGATGGTTGGGCTAACTGCGCGTAGTTTAAAAGTGTGTTAAGGGCACTATACATTCGTCAAAATTAAGCAAGAGAAGGTAAAGATATGTTAACTATGAAGAACATGATCGCGCACGAGTAATTGTATTTTGTGTTGCATTTAAGTTTGTATTTAATATACATATGTATTATTTTTGTTCACCTATTCAAAGTAAACATTCCTACTATTACAAGAGGTAATCAGAGTTCTCCTTTTTGTTTTTAGTTTTATGTATATGTACTTATATACTTTTGCACACCAATAGGATTAAAGTGAAAAATATTAAGTTCTCAAATTTGGTGTAGAATAACTTTAAAATAATTGAGATAGTCAAGCAAAAAACAGGCTGGAGAGGATATTTTATTGTGATATAATTTGTTATTTGTGTTTTAATTTCAATTTAAAATACTAATGTATGAATATTTTTATTAGTAAATAGCTTCCGTGCGAAGTCTGGGCAATTAGCTAGTTTGAAATATTTTTTTTTGCTAGCTTTACAACTTATAAAATTGTGTTATTTCTAATTTTAGCAAAGAGAGCAACTGGAGCGCTTAAAGAATGATCAAATCCACCAATCTGAATTTCATCATCAGCAAATTAAGGAACACGAAGAAGCTATCCAACGTCATAAGACTTTCTTGGAAAATTTGACAAAAAATTAAACTAAAAGTTACAACAAATTGCTAACAATTAAATACCCTAAAATATGTACTTCATTATTATTTCTTCAAAAAGAAAAAAAGCCTTAAATTTTATATTTTTTATAAAAAAATATTTGAAACATAAAATAACAAATATACTATTATATATGTACATATATATGTGTATATAAACAAAAATATATTTTTCGCAAGTGTTAAAAGCTGATTAATAATACTTTTAATATTTGTTTTATTTGTATACATACATATATATGTACGAATAGTATTATGTATGTCCATCAGTTACTGCTACCCTATAAATTTTTTGTATTTACATACTTATGTACGCATTTAATTTCGTTTTCGTTTTTCGATAAGAATAAATTTTATTTCACTTAAAATATAAAAGTGTACTTATCATTTCTATATCTTTTCAAGTTATATGCATTGGCGACAGGGATGATAAATAAGAAAGCTAATGTTGTACCAAAGAGATTTTAAATTAACGAACAATAGCTCTTAGGAGCTCCCCACGGAGCTCTAAGAAATAATAATGATAAAAACAAGTCTTACGAGCTCCACTCTACAAGCTCTAAGACATAAAATAAAAATAATAAATCTTATTCTACAGTTCAAGTGACTTATTTCAACGAAATCTTTTAGCAAATAACATAATATTTTGACATATAGTATTTTGTTCATTCATAGAAAAAAAATTCAACTGAACTCATTTTGCCATACACTATATTTGCATGCTGGTATCAACAGTAAAATATCACCTCTCTTTGATATCGCTACGTCAGGCGCCAACATTCGGCACGAATATGGGCCCCTTCAGACATTTATTCGATAGAATTTATGTAGAAAGTCCGACACAAGGCTGAAAAAACCCTAACGAATTGCTAATTATTAAACCAGCAAATCACCATGGGTTAAATTTAATTTAAATAGTGTGATATGTACATATTAAAATTACTAAAAAAAACCCAATTTTGCAATTATGTGACTTAGGGCTTTTCTATATGAAACCAACGAAATGCATTAAATATGGTCGTATTATATTCACAGAAATTCACTAATGTGGGAACGACAAGAAAAAAATCACGTCATTAGCGTTACTTTTATATAGCGCTTTTCATAATCACAAGTATATACATACATATATACATTAGGGGGATAACCAATTTTTTTGTCATAGTACCATGAGGTAATTTTTCTCAAAAAAAATCCCCGCACCAGTTATTATATTGAATATTCATAATTTTATACGGTGTTTTTTATTAATTTTTTAATTTTTTTCGTAAAAAAAGGTTAAAGATACGTTTTGGTTTGCAAAAAATCTCTTACCATCTCTAAATATTAATGAAATTTCCTACTTGATTATTTTTTGATTTAAATAAACATATTATTAATTTTTCTTAACCAAAAAGAAAATTAAAAATTTTCAAAACTTCATCGCGGTTTTTTTTGACCTTAGCGAAAAAATATATACATATACCTACGCTCCCTTAGGGGCTGTGCACTTATTACGTAACCTTCCAAGGGAGGGGGGTTAAAGATTTTTTACGGATTGGAAATTTTATACTGAAAAATTATTAAAAAGTGTTAGGGAGGGGGGTATAAAATCTCGGAAAACAGCGTTACGCAATATGTGCACAGCCCCATATATTTTTATGCTCTATCGGACTGTGCTATGCCAATTTTG
This sequence comes from Lypha dubia, assembly GCA_947311025.1. Taxonomy (NCBI): domain Eukaryota; kingdom Metazoa; phylum Arthropoda; class Insecta; order Diptera; family Tachinidae; genus Lypha; species Lypha dubia. The sequence continues at coordinate 59,650,437 of OX371264.1, forward strand.
ATATTTAAAAAAAATTGTTAAAAAGGTACGTCGCTAATGTACATATTTGAAAATGATATGTGATAAGAGAATTCATTTAAAATGTGTACTATGTATGTATATATGTATCAACATACATACATACATACAAACATATCAAATGAAAATAAAATTTAGTTGACGGCACTTGTTGTGGATAATAATGCATTTCTGTGTTGTTGGAAGCGGTATTGTCGGTTTAACCACCGCCCTTGAATTACAACAAACATTTCGCAATGCTAAAGTGACAGTTTTGGCTGATCGATTCAATGAAGACACCACCAGTAATGTGGCAGCTGGTATCTTCCGGCCCAGTACACATTTTATGGGACCAACTAAGGAAATTACACAGTAAGTAATACATACATACATACATATTTTATATCTAGAATATTGTTGGAGTGTTTTCTCAGTTTTTTAATTAAATTTCCAGACAATGGATAAATGACGCTTTCAATTATTGGGATGATTTACGCCGTTCAAAGGATGCCGCCTTTGCAGGTGTATGCCAATTGTCCGGTTATATATTTTCCAGCATTTCTCCACATATTGTCCGTGTAAGTTTTAGGAATAGTTTTAACCAAAATTGTTCATACATATGTATGTTTGTATATGTACATATACATACATACATACATACATATGTATGTATATATTTGCAAACTTTTGATAAGATAAAGTTCAGTAAAAAATAATAAAAACTTTTGCGTACTCGAACACAATATACTATAATATTAAAGCATATTATTTTCCTTTTTTTGAGTTACGTTCTATTATTTTTTTTGTGATAACAAACGCTCAATTCACTTAATCTATGAATAACGGGACCATATATTCACCTGTTTCAAGATATCCGTATTCGCCAAATTCAAGCGAATATAGTATGTATATACATACATATGTATGTATGTATGTATGTCGAATATTTTGCACATTTTGCATATTTTACACACTTTCCAAGAAAAAATCAATACAAAAATTTTAAAAGAGTACACTAAATGTACAAAGCCAAATTAATTATTTTTTTTAAGAAAACCCCTTGTCTTTGACGCAAGATAATAACCTTTTTAAAAAACAAACAAAAATATACATACTTACATACTATTTTATTTATTTATTTATTCGGTAAAGTAATACAAAGCCTTTTTTTAGGCCAAAAATATAAATATGTATTAAATAGTAAAAAAAGACATGTGGCACTCGGGGACTGCCGCGGTAAAGCTATTGCTCATCATTTCTTATCAACTTTTGCAATTATATTATTACGGTTTGTTTAATAACTCCATTGTTATTCTCGCAGTACTGTATGTTAATGATATCAAATGTTAATGTTAATCAATAGCATACTTTAGGGGTTAACATACATTGGGCGATTTAAATACTTAACAACATAAAAGACTTAAGAAACAAACTTAGTGCCAGGTTTTTTCATTTCAAAAGAAATGACAGATTTTTTCCAGGTTTTTCGTTTCAAAAACAAAAGACTTAAGAAACAAACGTTTAAAAATTTCTTGATTCGGTCGCCTCAAAGCCCGCGATAGGAGCTATGCAATAGCTTAAAAATCCTGAGTTCTTACTTCTAATTTGCTCAAACACTCTGAGCTAACAATTAAAGTATAAATAACAATACTAAATTTACAATCACAGAACTTAGTTGCATCAATGATTATTTTATTTATTTCCAGAACCGTTACATTGAAAAGTTATTGCCCATTTATCGTCAAGCCACAGAAGAGGAGTTTAATCTTTGCCATGGCGACTGGAAATATGGTTCTTTTTTCACTACTTGTTTAACTGAAAATCAACTCTTTTTGCCCTACGCTACAAAAAAGTTGGTTTATTTTAATAATAATTATACAATTCAATCAGAAATGTTAATTTAAAAACATATTAACTACAGATTCAACGATGCTGGAGGAGTTGTAAATTTACACCATGTGGATTTATTGACCCAGCTTCCCGATAATTTCGATGTCGTGGTTAATTGTTCTGGCTTGGGCGCCAAAACTCTTTGCAACGACCAACATTTAGTACCCATACGTGGACAAGTGCTAAGAGTTCGTGCTCCCTGGATAAAGACAGCTTTTTATGGTGATTATGATACATATATTATACCCGGTTTCGAAACTGTGACACTTGGTGGCTGTCGTCAGTACGAAAGCTACAACATGAATATTTGCAAATACGATTCGATGGCCATTAAGGAGCGTTGCTATGCAATGTTGCCTAGCTTAAAAAATGCTGAAGTTGTTAAAGAACTTGTTGGGCTCCGACCGCATCGTGCAGTTGTACGTGTTGAATCTGAAGTCATGCGGAGTCCAAATGGACGTAACGTAAGGGTTGTGCACAATTACGGACATGGTGGCTATGGGGTAACAACTGCTCCGGGTACTGCAAAGCATGCCGTTAAATTGGTTCGCGATTTTTTGGTTGGAAATAATAAATTATAAAATAAAATTTTCCTATTAAACTGATAACCGGCAAATTTCTTTCAGATAAATTTAACATCAACTTTTCTATTAAATTCATATGTACATAAGTATATTGTGTAATACAATTTAGCAAGACTTTCGGTTAAAGTGTTGATTATTTTTTAATAAAACATCGGCCGTTAAATTAAAACACGAATGAATTCCCCATGAACTAAAAATTCTTGCATGCATTCAGATCACTAAAAAGTTTAATTGAATTACAGTTGAATTGAATTCCTTGGTGATTTAAAAAAAAACAAATTTTAGTTCACTGTTTTAACTAGGATTACGATCATTAATCAAAAAACTATTTTAAGATTTAAAAATATTTTCAAAAGAGTTTATGATTTGCAGATTTTTGATCTGCTAAGGTGCTATTTTCAACACACATAAAAAGCCTGTTGTTTTTATTTTTTTACAGGGCGTCTTCACTAGCAAATTATGTTATAACAATTGTCAAAATTCATACATTATCAGAAAATTGTTAGTGCCAGGTTTTCTATAGACTATGACTTTTGTCAAGACAAATAATTTGCTGTTGAAAAGTTGCATATAGGGTGTAATAAACAAGGTGGCAGCACGAGAAAAACTAAACTCAAATATTTTATTTTTTAGAACAAAAAATTGATTTTGACATATGTATTGATTTATTCAAATTTCTGAAGCAAAAAATTATCCCATAGCTTGGCGATGCCACTTGTTTTAATACACTTTTGTTGCTATACATGACATTAATATACTTTGAACTCTACCTTGTAAGAATGTGTGTGTTGCTTTGCAGTCAACGAAAGACGAATCAAAACAAAGTGTAATAAATTTTGTAAGTCAGGAAAAAAACGTCAATAGAAAATTTTACTCTGGACCATGATATACGTTGGAACATGTCAACAATTAGAAAACATTAAGAAGTTTAATATAAAATAAGTAAAATATTAAATCTGCATGATTAACATATTTTGAACACTTTAAGTCGCGAATTTTTATCTTTTGTGGTGTAAATACGAAAGAGTTTAAAATTTTAAGAAGTTTAAAAAAAATGTCATCAATGTCGCCGAGTGAGGTAAGTTCTTCTAAATTCAAAGCCTAAAGAAAGTATGTAGGGATATAAAATATCCTAACATTTTGATTGGATCAGAAGTTATATTTGTAATTCAAAGATAAACAGCAGAAGCATCGATAACATGTACTATAGTTAAATCCCTTGTAGGGCACAGAACGCCTGAATAAAATTGTTGTATTTGTCGTTTTGCTTTGGTTATTAAAAAACGTACATAGGTACGTACGTATGTATGTATGTTCATACTTATGTACATGATAGTCCCTTTAAAAATTTAACAAAGACGTCTTTTGTTCATATTAAGTAACTTTTCTTGATACCTACATACATATATGTACATAAATATATGTATGACAGATTTTTATGATAAAATGCTCTTGGAAATGGAGAGTCACTTAATCACTTATTTATGTGTGTCGTTGAAGATATGTTTTTTGTGAACTGTGTTAAATTTTCAATGACAGTCGCATGTAAACTGATGAAATCGAGTAATGCTATGGGAATGGACAGCAAGTAGTCCTTCCCTAATCCGGACAGTCGCTAATTCGGACTATCCGGGAATCCGGACATTTAAATATTTTGGACAGTTTATGGAATCTATAAAATTGTCTTAAATTACTTATATATTTGAAAGTGCACAAAATCTTAAAAAAATCAACTCGTGTAAAAGGTCAAAACTTTCAAAAGTTAATAGTGAATCAGAATCAACGTGCCGCTCAAAAATGTTAACCTTTTAGTTAACTTTTCAGAGTTTGTGGATTTCTTTAAAACAAAAGTTTTTCTAGTATCAAATTTAAAATATTATGGGAACTTAATTAAAACGACAAAAACTACTTTATATATTATGGGAACGCTAAGCCTATAATTTGTTTGTTGGATTATGATATTCCCCGAACTTCCTTTTTATTTTGAGTCCAGACGATCCACTAAGCCGGCCAATAGCAGAAACTATATTTGTCCGGTTTAGGTAGGCTCTACTGTAATACATATTAAAATCTGAATTGTAACAGTGTCGTGTTGGTAGGTCCCCGAACTGGCTCAAATATATCCTTTTTTAAATATAATTTTTTTTTCTGTTTTAAATGCTAAGTTAATACATGAGTGTGAAGATAAATCTGCCGAGTTAAATATGTTTTACGTAGGAACTTACGTCATGGCATATTTAACTCAAAAGTTAAATATGTTTAGTCGGGACATTGCCAACATAGGTCGATGGAACTTTTTGGCTTACATCATTGTTAGTTGATATAAATGTATCTTAACTAAAATAACTTTGTATGATCTCTACGGGAATTTAGCAATTTGTGGGCATATTTTTGTTTGTCACTCATTTGGACCAATTTGAAATTACAGCAAAGAATCCATACTTATTGACTATGTAAGTCCGATTTCTCAATTGTATTTAAGAATTTTTCTATAAAATTTTGAAAATTGAAATTGTGCAAATTTTGATGATCTCTGAGAGAATTTTGCCATTTGTGTGCACATTTTTGTTTGTCACTCATTTGGACCACTTTAAAATTACATCCAAGAATCCATACTTACTGACTATGTAAGTCCGATTTCTCAATTGTATTTGAGAATTTTTCTATAAAATTTTGAAAATTGAAATTGTGCAAATTTTGATGATCTCTGAGAGAATTTTGCCATTTGTGTGCACATTTTTGTTTGTCACTCATTTGGACCACTTTAAAATTACATCCAGGAATCCATACTTACTAACTATGTAAGTCCGATTTCTCAATTGTATTTGAGAATTTTTCTATATAATATTGAAAATTGAAATTGTGTAAATTTTAATAATCTCTGAGGGAATTTTGCCATTTGTGGGCACACATTTGTTTGTCACTCATTTGGACCAATTTGAAATTACAGCCAGGAATCCATACTTACTAACTATGTAAGTCCGATTTCTCAATTGTATTTAAGAATTTTTCTATAAAATTTTGAAAATTGAAATTGTGTAAATTTTAATGATCTCTGAGAGAATTTTGCCATTTGTGGGCACACATTTGTTTGTCACTCATTTGGACCAATTTGAAATTACAGCCAAGAATCCATACTTACTGACTATGTAAGTCCGATTTCTCAATTGTATTTGATAATTTTTCTATAAAATTTTGAAAATTAAAATTGTGTAAATTTTGATGATCTCTGGAGAATTTTGCCATTTGTGGGTACATTTTTGTTTGTCACTCATTTGGACTAATGACCATTTTATTCTAAAATGAAACTAAAAACAAAATTACGTTTTATGTATAAACTTTTGCCCAACCAAAAGCTATGGATTTTTGACCGTCTTCTCGGTAAATTATTCACTGTGGGACGGTTATTGCTTGTTTAAGAAATAAAAAAAGTGTTGTGAAGTAGATTTTTAACATTTCGACTATAAAAAATAAAATATCTACTCACAAAATCAAAAAAAGAAAAAAAAAAAAAAAAACAAGCATAAAGCTGATTGCTCTCGATCTCTTAATTAATTAAAAATAGTTCAAACTTTGAAATAAATCGAAAGCTTGGCAAAACTTTGAAAAATCTGGTAAATTTGCCTTTGAAAATGAACTTTTAAAAGCACCCACATATATTTTGCAGATCTTTTAAATTGTGAAATATTCGTTAGAAAACTTACGTCAAAAACATTTCAAAACTTTTTAAATTCATATGAAATTTTTGCAAAGTATTTAAAATAAAAAAAAAAAAACTAAGCAAAAACGTGCAAGAAGTTAAAATCACCTGATTTTATTTTGGATTCTCCTTGAATAGTATAATAACTCAAAATTGGTAAAAGTCATTTATTTACATTGAAAAATAACCAAAAACACTCAGAAGGAATGTTAAACCAGAAAAGTTGGTATTTAAAATTTGCAAAAAGCAAAAAATTCGTATTGTTAAAATCTTCTAAACTTGCAAAAAGATGCTAAAGTCAAATGTCTAGAATTGGCAAAAGTATCAAACGACGGAAATATAACTTTTAAAGAAAAAATCACTTGAATTAGAAATAATAAAGACTAGTTATCAAGTTATCAGCTGATGTGGTTATATCGTCAACAACAAAACACAATAGAGAATCAAACGAGCAACATCGTATCAATTCCAAGATATTTCAACTTCATTGTTTTGGTGTTCACATTGTAGTCATATCAGTCATAATGTCCTAATTATTATTTAAACTAGTTTAAAATATTTTTATTTTTTTCATACAGGCTATGTTTATGATCATGTCATAAAAAATGTTTTCCTCTTTCTTCATCTTTTTCGAAAAAATGTTCAAGTGCATGAATTTTTAACAATTTTAACTAAAAAACTATATCGCTAAAGTGAAAATTTGCAAAAATTGCAATATTTTAAATAAGCCATAATCTTGATTAAAAATCGATAAAAGTTTATTGCAAAACATTCAAAACATGTCAAAATGGCAAAAATTAAAAAAATTACACTGTCGCGAAAATTCGCTAAAAATTGCAAAGTTTTTTACCAGCCAAAATTTTCATTTCAAATCTGCAAAATATGAACCAATGCAAAACATTAGTTAAAAATGCCTAAAATTTATCGCTTTCGGAATAAATCGCAAAATTTATGAAAGTGCAAAAACTTGCTAAAATTTTAATTTCTGTTTGATTAAAAGTCCCTAAAGATGTAAGAATGCCAAAAACTTTGCAAAAATTACGCACATTGCAAAAAACTGCAAAAATTTTAAAGATATCATAATTATGATTAAAAATCGCTAAAACTTTAACGAATATAAAACAAATTGTAGAAATCACGAAAATGGCGAAAAATTACAAAATCTTGGGAAATGTAAAAGATTCCGAAAAATCTAAACTTCAGCAAAGTTACACCATTCGCCATATTTTGATTAAAAATTGCCAAAACTTTGAGAAATGCATAAAAGGCATTGAAAATCGCAAAAATTTAAGAGATTTGAGAGCAAATGCAAGAAAGTAAATATTGAAAAAAAAAAAATACTCCTGCCGCAAAAAAAAAAAAAACAACAATTAGCAGGAATTTTCCAGCAGACGGAGGTCACTCAAAAATATTTATGTAAATAGATTCGATCCGATCTTTCTTTCACATTTGTAACACAGTACCGCTTGGAAGTGGTGTAGATGCCTGCTTACTAAATTTGGTGAATTGTAATATCGCTTCTGGGATCATTTCTTGTGATTTAAATCCCTGAGTAGAATGAAATTGGGCCACGATCTTCAGCTTCAACACTTTTGTTTAAATTTGCAACAATATTTTTCATTTCATTTTCGTTTCAACATGCTAGCAACATATCATCGACATAAATTGCGATGATGCTTAAGAAAGAAAGATTTTTCCGTATGCAGACACATGTATCTGTTTTGCAACGAATGAATCCCATTTTCAACAATATTTCCTTAAGCTTTCGGTTCCTTCGCATCCTCCTTGCTTTTGTAAGTTTATAAATTTTGTTAGGGATATTTTGATCTACAAACAGTGGCGGTTGAAACATGTACACATCCTCTTATTTCCATTTAAATAAGTCGCTACAACATCAATGTGGCTTACAAGCAGTTTATATTGTGCTGATAATGCCAACAACAACCTAATAGTAGAATGGCGGACGACGGGCGCAAACGTTTCTTTAAAATCTAGATTTTGTTCGAACAGAGAAAGAATTTTGAAAATCGCCTAAAAGTTTTTAATTAATAATTACTTTCTATGTTGCTCAGTCTATAAATAAATCAGGGAAATATATTAACGAGCTTAAAAATACAATCTTAAAAGTAATATGTATGTATATATATGTAATTGACTTTTAAGGTTAAACTTTTTACAATTAATTTGACGCACTTTAAGTCTTTCCGTTTAAATAATCGATCTTATGCAACAGAAATATTTGGTTGAGAAACGTATTACTGTTGGTGCATTTTCTAATGTGCCAATCGGATTACGACATTCAATCATCAATCGTGCCCCCTTTGAAACGCCATCAACTTGACACACGTAAATACGGAAGTTCAAATAAATTTTTACCATTGAACTACAAATAAACAAACAAACAGAGAATTGTGTGTGTTTAAAACTTGTAATTGCCTTTCTTTTCTATGCAAAACAAGAAATATTAATCCTATTCACAATATTACGCAACTGGTAGTGTATCAGAACATTTGCGAAATGTTGTATATTGTTAAATTTCTGTGTACCTTTTTTTAGCCGAGGGGATGAATAAATATACTACATGACTTTGCAAATATTTACTATAATGCAAGAGCATTTGCATAACATTGAGGGTTGCAGATCTTGCACGTCTAGCTTATTTACATATTTTGTTATTGTATTGCTGCAAACTGAAGAAAATAAGCTAGACTTGCAACATCTGCAATGATTGCAAATACTAAGAGTGATTTCCCCTATTGTGAATGATTTCTAAATTTGGCATTCCGAAAAAGGAAAATATGTTGTTACTAGAAAATAAGATGTATTGTAGTCGTATTGGTATAGGAACGTTTAATATACATACATATGTACACAATTTTTGTTTCCTTTAATTTTTTTCCTGTTATTGGGTATTTCTATGGCCCTGACTATGAAAAATAAAAAAAAAATTAATACATAGGTAAACAAAATTTCTAGCGAACAGTATCAAATGATCTTTTATAAAATTTCCTTGAACGAACGACGGTAGGTAGATCTCCTTGCAGTAGTCTGCCATTATATATGAGTCCCACTTTCCCTGATACTAAAAATTCCCCTCATATTTCATAATTTTATGTAAAAACTAGAAAAATATTTACCTGATAACAACCACATTTACAGTTTTCTAAAAAAAAAATTTTATACTTGCAAACTAAATACAATATTAAGTAGCTTACACGCCAGCAATATATGCATAGTAGAATTACTTAATATTTTATTTAGTTTCCAAGTATAAAATTTTTTTTTAGAAAACTGTAAATGTATTTGTTATCAGGTAAATATTTTTAGTTTCTCTATTATTAAAAATGGAAACGGATCATATTTTCTCAGCAGTCGGTACTATAGTAAATAAAAATAAAAAGACTCAAGTATTTTTTAACTCAAGTTTTTAAATTCAAACCAAAACACTTTACAGCTTTCACAACAGTGGTGGATAGAGTGTTTGAATTAATTGACATTTCAACGTCACCTTCGATATCCTTTGAACCTTTGAAGCTTCTTCAAATGCGTCTACAAAGCCAATACAATTTTCTTTCACTTTAATAACCCCTTTTATCCACCTTGTTTGTAACACTTTGTGTGTTGTGCAAATAAAAACTAAAAAAAAAAAAAAACATGAAACGATCATGATGAGACGGCCATCAAGTTAGAGGGGTGCTCTTCTCTACTTTCGTGTTAATTTTAATTTAAAACATTTTTTCATCATTTACGTGGATATTAGACACATCAATATCCATGGTAAAGTCTATAAAAACGTTAAAGTTGTAATTCTACTTTGGCTCTTATGTTTTGTGGGCAGTAAGAGTACAATGGAAGCACTTTAAAATTATCAAAAACGTTGCATTTGTATGTTCTTGTGTTGCAATCACAGTTCGTTTCGTGCAGATTGTTTGCAATGTGTAAACAAATCTGAATGCAAAACAAAATAAAATAAAATAATCTGTTTATGTAAACTTTCCTTTTCTGTACTTAACCTTAAAAGCAATAACCGTATGTGTACCAATGAAATTTTTAAACATACCATGGCGGATATAACTAGCTGGAAGCGGGAAGTAAAACAGTTATAACAAACAAGAGCAAAAGGCACAGTTGCTTGTGTAATTTAAAATTCGCTGTTATTTTTGGCTATAATAAATAAAAAAATAAACCCGCTTATTTGCATGCATACACACGTATGTATTTACATTTATTTGGAAATGATCGTCGAAAAATCTATGTCACTGGATGGAACCGAATAGAGTGGCCAAGCAAATGTCTCTCGCCATGCATTAACGCAAAACATTTTGCGACAACGCTGTGGTCCATCGAAACAAATCCAAAGGCTGTAAATAGAACAAACATATAAATGTTTTATGACTTCGGAACTATGGGAACGCCTTTAAGGAATGGAAATATGGGGTAATTATGTTCGGGAAAATGTCTGAAATGAAAATTAAGCGGGCGTTTCTAAATGTTTACCCCCTAAAAGTGAATCTGTGGCATTTAGAGAGTTTTTTGTATATGGTTTCTTTTTCCCTCCGTGAGCTCGACAGGCTTCTACTTCCCCTCGTTCTACCCCCGTCACAAACCCATTTTGCGGCTGAAGCATTTTGTACAGTTTCGATAGAAGGAAATCGTGCACTATGTAGCTAGAGTATAAACATTAAAAACAGTACAACCAAATTGGTAACCTACCTCCTTCTTCTTTAATATCTGTAAAAAATTATCAAAAATTATACTCTGAAGACTTTTTTCCTGTTTATGTCCTCTGCCAAAAGGTTAGTATTTTAGTGTGCTTTCAAAATCTGTACTAATCTTAAAAAACGATCTCAACTTTACAGTTATCAAATGAAATCCACACATGTTTTTATTTTAATGACCACTTATTCAATTACTATGCAATATGTTTAGATAAGACTCCTTCCATTTACATAAATCGGCAGCGAAAATAAAACTCCTCAAAAGGCCTGACTTAAAAAGTCGACCGATAATTCTGAAATTGTTAATGAAAACCAACTGATTTCGATCTTCTAAGTATACATTTTATTTGTTTAGCTTTTATTCCAGTAAACAAATAATAAGTTGAATAAATTTTTTGAGAAAATATTTCGAAATTTTTAGAAAAAAAGGTGTTTTCTTATAAAATTTCAAAGTCTGTACTCCCCGTCACTCTCTTTGACAAATATTTTTCAATATTTTGATTCGTATTTGTTTAAATTATTATAAATTAGATTTAACTCAATTTCTCCTGAAGAAGCCAACCAATTTTTTTATAACACACTACCAAAACTTTATCAAATCGAATAAATTTGAATTTAAATTATTTTATTTGTGAGCGAACAAAAAAAACCAAAACAAAGAACAAATCAACCTATAGTTGCCAAAGTACTCAACGTACGTTAAAAGTTAACAGCTGCCCAACTTTGTACTTTGCGTTGACGGAGAAGTATTGTATGTGATCAAGTTCATAAGAAAACAGGTATTTTAACTTAGCTGTCAGTTGAAAAAGGCGACGTATAACGTATGACGGATTCTATGTGCCCCGGCCTTTAGTCATTTAGTCATCGTGTGAATCGCGTTAAAGTGTTTTTTTTTCCATTTAATTTCAATTGTATTGCGACACCTATCTTTTCTGTGATTTTTTTTTTGTAACGGGAAATACTGCACGTGAAATTTGCATGCAATTAATAAAACGTAAATCTTTTAGTGAATTACAAAATATTTACATACATATGCATACATACATACATTTGATCGTTTTATTTTCTATATTGTTTTTACTTTGCCAATACGAATCAGTATTATGGTTTATTATTTTATATTCTTCTATCATTTGTCCGGTTGGAAAAGTTAATAAATGATGCTGTTAGAAAAAACGTGCTATGAATGATTTTGTTTTATAATTAAGCCATAATTTTGCGGTTAACTACGAGTAGAAAATTAGTTTTTTTTTATTAATTAATTCATTGCTAAGAGCGTGGGACGTAGCAATAGATTTTCTAATAGATATATATTGGATTTATATATGTGTGTATGTATGTACATATCGCACTTGATCAACAAGAGGGTATTAACTCAAAATTTTTAAAATTTCATTTTCTCCACTCTTTCACCCAAAAAAATACAATTGTATCTCTCTTTGTAATAGAAGAATAGTATAAAAAAAAAAGTTTTTTGCCTCTACTAAAAATTTTAAAATTTTGAGTTAATACTCCCTTGTTGATAAAGTGCGATGTGTATATTGCCTTCAAATATTCGATCAATAATTATTAAAATCTTAAACCGAAACTTGTTAATTTTTCGCCATGCGAATGTTAAACAATTATTATTTCCAACGTTTGCTTCATTGGTTATCTTGCCTTCAATACTGTTCCTCCTTCTCAGCATTGTAGCCAGGAATGCCTCAATTCAAATGATCCAGAAAAAATAGCACATTTTTGGACTTTTTTTTTTTGATGAATTGCTTAAAAAAAGTACTTTAGTAAAGAAACCACTATTGTCATGATTTTTTTTTGTATATCACAAGATGTCTAGTTTCTATTTCTATTTTAAAATTCTGCAATCGGTTAAAAATTGCAAAAGATACTGGCTGCTGAATATGGAATGCCTTTAAATAAGTGAACCCGGAGCGCGTTATTCAATAAGCTAATACGCCGAAAGGATTTAACCTTTTTATGATCCTTGCTGGGCGAAACCTTCTATTCAGTTGGATAGTATTAAAAATTAATAGTATTATTCTTTTTGCAATATGTGGTAGCTCTTAAAGTATTTTGTTGCTTATTGACTTTCTGTAATTGAAAACCTGGGAGCGGAATAAACAGATGAGATCACAAGCTCTAGTTAAAAATTTGCAATACTAATAGTTGTTGTTTGGAGATATTCTTCGTGTTTTATTCGCGTTTTTATTAGAATTCCCGAGCCACCACAAGTTCTTCATTTTTCAAACTAATTTGCAATTGTTCTATTTTTAATTCTGGACTTTATACAGTGCACAAATATTTTATGTGTACATTGTACAATTTATAGTAAGCAACAATATCCATTGTAGTGCTAGTGCATTGGCATGCGAACATTGTGTGATATAAATTTTATATTTTTGCATTGTAATTAAAAAAATCAAGTCATCCATCGTAAGCACATGTTATATTTTTATATAAAAATGACAGTTTCTAGGGCTAAGTGCATAAACAAAATGAAAAAAAAATACAAGAGTATTACACGAGAAATCAAAATGCAATTGAAAGTGATTTTAATCGAATAAATTGATGAAACTAATAAACGTTTTTAATTGTACACTTCTTAGTTCGTTTATTTTTATTATTAATGTATGTAAGTAGTATTTGAAATGCTGTATAAAACCAATAAGAACTAAACTTTGAGTATTTTTCGCGTGTTTTGAAAATACTGTCTTCACCAACGGAACGTCAAGATCTTTATGAATTCTATGATATCTGACATATCAGGGGGCTGCTGTAATTGTACGTAGATTTTTGTTTTGTCGCCTTTGAAGTTTTTCACACATTCGATGCTTAGGCAGTGTCCCATATTTGGATTCCATAGGACCATATTGGTTTCAGGATGGCGTTTTAGAATAGAAGTTTACAGTCTAGTCTTAGTACAGAGTTTCTTCCAATAAGCCAATTCATTTAGGCTGCTTTAAATTTCATTTAGATCAGTCTATGTGCAATTTCCATGTTAAACGACGATCAAGATGAACACCGGGATATTTGACTTCAGTGTGTTGCGGTATAATCTCGGTATTAATTTGTATAGGCGGGCATGTTTCTCTGCGCAACGTAAAAGTGTCATGTTCATGTTTCTGCTTATCAACTTGTACCCGCCATTGTTTTTGCCATGTTTCCAATTTAGATACTCGTATATACCCTTGTAAGTTGCTGGAAGCGTCTACTGGATTTTTATGAACGCTTAGAAAAGCTGTATTATCAGCCAATGTTGACGTGTGAATGTTACTGCTTAACGGTAAGTCAGATGCGTATATCAAGTAAAAGTAAAGGACCAAAGATGCTGCCTTGATTGACTCCGGCTTCAATCTTCCCTAACTATAAATACATAAATATGTACATATGAAAAAGTTAAAAGTGACAAAGAAATATAATGAAGTGAACGAAGTGGCCCCAGGGGCCAAATCACCGTATACGATGTCAAATTACGATACAATTCATTCGATATCGTTTGCGATAATATCAAAATGAAAAATTTCGATAAATTTTGATCAATATCGTATGCGGTGATTTGGCCCCTGGTCCGTCCCTTATAATTGAACGAAAAACTACGCTCACCTATGGTGGAAATTATACTCTTTCCACCTGTGAAGAAGGTTATAAAAAAAGGTGTGACTTTTCTGTAGAATAATATTTCTTTAATAACTTTATGTTTTTCTGTTTTTAATTTAATTGGTATTAAGTTCTGAAAAAAAAATTCTTTTCATAGAGTTTCCATTAAAGCAACAAAATATGTGTACGTGAGCGAACGGACTGTTATCACTGCAAATAGATAAGTTTAAATAATATTAATAGCTTTTTTCAACCTTTGTCTGGTACTGAAAATCTATGCAATACGTAGGTTGGTCGTGTAAGAATTGTTTTCTGATTGCAATGTACAACAAAATCAATTTTTATTTCTATACATGAAGGGTCTAACTGATGATGGTAGAGGGGGCATGCGAAAAAATAAAAATATGTATATGCACACGTATCGGCGTTTTGAGAGCTTACTTTTACAATTTATATTACAAACTTTTTCCCTACTTTTCTATATTATTTTAGTTAATCGGCATAGAAAATCTTGTAATTCATACAGAACGTTTGCAGAAGATGATTAAAAAATGTCAGTCGTCTATTGTTTTCAACATAAATATGAGCTGTTTATTTTTTTTTTTTTTGATTGCAAATTTTTTACAAATGAAAAGATATCGTTCAAATTTATTTATTGTTGCCATTAACTCGATTTTTTTCAAAAAGTGACTTATGCCACTTTCAAAATAAACGGCTCATATAAGACTGAAAACTTTTAATCGTCTTCTGCAAACAGGCAATTACATTTAAGGTATGATATACTTTCAGCGGCTATGTATGTATGCATGTATCGGGCTAAAATTTTCTACAAAAATATTTGACATAAAATATTTGCACTTCCGCAAGATGATTTGCACCAAACACTAAATATCGCCCATGCAAATAAATCTTCATTTAGCACTTTGGCATACGAATGAATAAGGTCACTCACTAGCAGTGATAATTGATTTTAATAAATAATTTAGTTACACTTGCAAAACGGCCTTCGTACATGTTTATCCTCTATAGCACTTGGCAGTATGGAGTTTTTTTCTTTTATTTTTTCACAAAACAATCAATAAATAATAAAAAAAGTTCTCGTAGAAATATGATCATATTTTTTTAATATTGAAAAAAAGCTTATAAAGCATTTTGTGTTTGTTCTTTATTATTGTAAATTTTTTGCCTTTTCAAAAACAAAAGCAAAAACTGAAAGCAAATCAATTTTAATCAACAACTACACTTTCAAAGAAATAATATTAACACCGCTTTTGTTTCTATTTTCAACAATTAGAATTTACAATTCATTCTCGTACCGCGAGTAAAACATTAAACAACAACGTGAAAATAAGCAAGTGCCATTAACTTGAGAAAAACAATTAAATATTATAAAAGAAATAAACTAAAAACTGTACGGAGAAAATACAATTTTACATTATTATTTAACAAATTTATTTATTTTTTTTTTTCAAACAAATGAAAATGTTATTGTACAACTAAATGAATTAAAGTATTGAACTTATTAGAAAAAATCATTTATTAACCAAAGAGAAAACTGAAAGTGAAAAATGTCGAAATTTGTTAAATTGTTTAAAAATAAAAATGACAAACCGCAAAAAGCGGAAATTATAACGGAACCCAAGAAAGCGGTGCAACCGTTAACCAAATGTGGAAAACCTTTAGTTTTGGATAACACACGTTGGGAGGCAAGTATTAAAACGTTATCATCAGAATGGTTGCAATTTATTCCTTAATTATTATTTTTCAATATGTACATACATATGTATATATGTACAATAATTGTAATTGTTAAACTGGAAGGGCTTACTTAATCTAGTTTTAACGAAAATATCTGAAACCTGTTTTTCGAAAGTTTAAAATTGTTTACGATAACGAAGTTCAAGCGATTTTTTCTATAAAAAAATTCTATGTAACTTTAATTAATTAAACATTTTAAGTTTAGTTTTCTAATAATTATTTGACAAATTATTTTTAACCGTGATCAACAGAGAGCAGTTTGAAGTGTGTATATGTGTCTCTGTCAACGCCAGACTTGATCGAATTTGTGTATCTGATTTTGATAATTCGAAAACTGTACCTAATTTTTAAAAACTAAAAACTATCCATTTGACGCATATAAATGGAATAAACTACACTGTATTTCTACCAAAACTCATCAAATTCTACAAAAATTTGCCAAAGCTTTGACGAAAATTGAACCTACCAATCCACCACCAAATGTTTCACAAACGAAAAGCATCTACCAAATTTAGTCTGATTAGACCAAAGTTATAGTCCTTGCAATGGCTCTTTTTACCGTTAAGATAACTTGTGTAAGTACCGGCATGAGAGTAGATTTTTGGTAATGAAAGAGACGAGTTTGACTCAATTCTCAAGATGATTCTTCTCTTTTTTGGTTGGAATCCTCCTGTAATTCTTTTAATACTTTTCAATATATTTTAAGTATGTACTCGTACCTCATTTACCTCAGTTTTGTGACTTCTCCCAATTTCAAAAGCAATGTCCACAAAGAAATTTCCTTACGAATGTTAAACATCGATTTTGGCTCTTGTCCTTATGTTCAAAATAGTTTTCTTGTCTATTTTTCACTAATTTTTATTAGAATACTAGATGATTGTGCCGGCTTCGCCCGGAAGCTATTTTCTTATATGGGGGAACCATTCTCCCCACTCATCAACCCCCTATTTTATGCTTGACTATTTCATTCAACAACAAAACTAATTTTGTTCTTTTTGAAATACGAATTGGGTTAATAGTTTAGTAAATACAGGAATTGCCCCCCCCCCCCCCTAATGTCATACCTAACAAATATGCATAAAAAATTTCATTAAAATCGGTCGAGACGTTTCGGAGCAGTTCGATAACAAACATCGCGACACGAAATTTTTATATATTATAAGATGTAATACTCCTGTTTCTTCTACAAATATTTAGTTTAATGCATAAATTTCATATGACTACTTGTAATAAAATTTATAAATGCCAAGCGGTTCTAACCATATGAACAGAAAAAAAAATTTAATATGATTTAGTCTTTTTTGGAAAAGAGCCTTGAAACTACTGCTGCACTAAACTTTAATTTTGTGGTTGTTATTTTTGTAATCTTAAGAAAGTGCCCTTTTCGGTGATAGTGAAATTTTAGCTGTTGACAAAATATGTATTTAAAAAGATATGGCCTACTAAAAGCAGGAGTTCATGTGGTTCTAATCACCTGATCCGGATTGTGTGTATATACTAGTGATGTTACGAATACTCGTATTCGTATTCGACTATTCGCCTGTTTTAAGATATTCGTATTCGTATTCGCCAAATTCAAGCGAATATTTTTCGAATAATTTTCCCATACATTTTCCAAAAAAAAAAATCATACAAAAGTTTAAAAAAAGTATATAAAATGGAAAAAAATATATTAATTTTTATTAAAAAAACCCATTTTAAAAAACAAACAAAAATATATATAAATTATAATTTAAGTTGTCTCAAATGTATTAATAAAATTAAAAATACTTTCGTAGCAGTGAATTGAACAAAGTACATCATCTATCGGCAATAAATTGGAATATACTCGTATAACTTATATGCATGATATTTAAAGAAACTCGGTGAGATGTTTTGATTCTGTTTATATGTAAATGTATAAGGGTGCAAAAATATGTTCGCTAAACAGCACTGAATTATTAATTAAAAACCCAAACAGAGTAAGAAAAACGAAATCTGAAAGTATGTAAGTAAAATAATTAAAAAATGTGTTGTAGAGGTTTTCAAATTCGGCATCTTAATGCAATAATAATGTTAAATCACTAAATTTTTTTTTTCATTTATAGTTACTAACGCAAAGGCAGGGATTTTTTCCAATTAAATTTGAAATATAAACCTCAAAAGAAATATTCGTATTCGTATTCGGCGAATACTGTTTTAAATATTCGTATTCGTATTCGCGAATACTAAAAATTGATATTCGTAACATCACTAGTATATACATACATACGAGTATGCATGAAAATATATTTTTAGGAATGTAAAAATTCCATTTAGGGGTTTGTTTTTATTAAAAATAATTATTTTTCATTCAAAAATTATTCCAGAAAACTCCAGCAATAATTTCAGGGATAATCAGAATTAAAAATTTTTGCGTCCCTCTATTTTAGTCAGTTCTTTTGGTTTTTTATCTATATCTATAAAAAGAAGTGTACACTTTGAGTTTTTATGCTTTGTAATTCACAAAAATATATTTGTGAGTTTTTGTATAAATAGATGAGCTTTAAAATTTTTAAATAAAGGTAAAAGCATAAAGGGTAAAACATCTACTGATGAGTTGGTATGGCTACCAACGAAATATATATCTAGATTATGCTAGCACGTAACAAATAAATAAAATTTAAAATATAAAATTAAATATTTAAAATTAAATAAAATTAAATATTTAAGGTATGTACCATGATACAATGACTAAAGGCCATGTCAGATAAAACTTTTGCTTCGCGTTGCGTTGTAGATTCGCTTTGACATCTAAGATAAAATGTAGGTAATTATATAAAACATGTCACATAAAGCACTTTTAACGCAACGCGAAGCCAAAAGTTAGGCACCTCTCAACTTTTTGTGCGCTTTGACAATTAAATGTAAAAACTACCAACACTTTTTATAGGTAAAGTGAGTGTTGTCAAAGTTTTTATTGTGTCATACAGCTTTTGCTTTACGCTTTTTCATTAAAGTTAGAAACGTCACGCAAAGCGACGAAGTTGTATCTGACACGGCCTTAAAGGTAGTCTTACAAGCGCAGCTGACAATTGTTGTAAACCACTTGGTGTCAAATTTTGATTTGTATTTATTTATTAAATTTAAATTAAAAATTTTCGTTTATGAAAAAATTGTAAAATTTTTGAAAATGACTACAAAATAAATATGTATGTATATGTATGTATGTAAGTTTGCATTTGTGCAAAATGGTTGTTATATGTAAAAAAGATTAGAGCTACTGGAAAGGAACCTTTTTCAAAGTTCCCAAAGATGAAAACAAACTAAAATCGCGGAAAGAAGTCTACAGAAAAAATTTCATAGCAAATGGTTTTTTTCGTTTTTTTTTATTTGAATAAATAATTTTTATTATTAATCTTTTGTCACAGTTTGAAACATGCGCACATACATATTTATAATTTGAGTTCCGAAATCAAATTTTCTACCAACAAAATACATAGAGTTGGTTGTTTTTGTATGTCTGCATATAACTTATATTCATTGTATCATGGTACGAACCTTGTTTTCAAGGCAAAGTTTCACTTTACTAAATAAATTTATTTTAATTTCCTCGTTGCAAACTTCAAATGGAAAATTTGGTTTTAATTAATAATGAAATTTTAATTTCTTTAATTTAAAGCAAATTATAACAGGCATCTGAATTAATTAAAATATCGTTTAACATTAAAAATTTAAATTACAGAAACATCAATGTAAACATTTGAAGAGCTTTTGCAAATAAAAATACTTCTTACCAAAGAGTTGTGCACTCACACGATGAACTAATTCATAAACAGCCAATAATTTGAAACGTTAAATGTATAAAACAATTAAAATACTATGTATTTCTAAAATTCATTTAACCTTTTAATCAATAGCGCAACCTTAATTAACCTTTTAATCAACAGTAAATTCAGTTTCTAAATAGAAAAATACGATTGAAAGCAGTTTAATATACAATATAAATTTTTACAACCCATGTTGTAAAAAAATCCAATTAAAAGTGACTACGATTTTTGTGATTGGGTGAAAATCAATTAAATTTTTAATGGAATCTTCGAATTTTTTTTTAATATACTAACTAACTGCCGATTTCACGATGTCGAGAGAATTTTTATTTTTTTATTTTCATTCGTACAAATACATTTGATACAAAAATAAAATTTTAGAATTTGTTTTTGCTTCAAATGTTAAATTATACGAATGAAAACATATGAAAATCTTCTTTCCACATAGTGAAATAGGCAGTTAATTTCGAAGTCTACCATTTTGAATGGGCCCATACGAACTCGAAATTTAAAACAAATTTAAAATGTAGCTTTTTCATATAAATTTTATTTTCGTGATGTATTTTGACTGCGCAAAAAAGTAATTATGAGTACATTTTTCATGAAAGTCTTAAAATACAAGCATTTGTTAAATAAAACACTCCAACAATTTTATCTAATCAAATTAAGTTAGAAGAAAACAAGTAAACATGAATGATAACTATTCAAATATGTACGTATTTTTGCAAAAAAGTCTTTTGATAGTGTGATAACAAAAAATGCGATCAGTCATGTAAATATGTATGTATGTATGTAGGTATCCATTAGCTTTCAAATAATATATCATCACTCGAACTAAATATGATTGTACATATATAAAAAACAAATATAGCTAACTAGTAAATCCCCTACTATGACTAATTCAAAATGGATCGATTACATATAACACATTTGCAAACAAAACTTAACATCTTCTTAATGTAGAATATATAATTTTTTTTTTTGCTTTTACAGAAAAGACTACAAAAAGAATTGATGTCATTGATCAAGGAGCCGCCACCAGGAGTTTCCGTCGATACTGACAGTATAGCATCTAACTTATCAGAGTAAGTATGTAGTTCATAACGTCACGTTTAGACTCTGAACGATCTTTGATCTCTGAACGTGCTTTTTAACTAAATTACCGTATTTAAAACCTTGAAAATTTGTTTAATATTGAACTATAATTGCGAGACTCTTTCCTATTTAACCAGAAATTCTATTCCATTAATTAATAGCGCGAAGTATTGCAAAAGTGGCGAACCTACGCTTGAAATTTGCAATCCGGCACATGTTTTTTCCTAAATAAATTAGATCCTTATAGCACGACGAATTCGTCGGTAAAAGTTCGTTGCGTAAATTCGCAATTGGGTCGAACAAATAACAGCTGTCATAATAATCAAAAAAGTTGTGTGCTATCTGTACGGTGACCATCCGTCCTTTTTTAAAAAGGGCAGTCCTCTTTTTTGGCTTTCAAATGGACTGTGCAGAATTTAAATTGTTTTTATCAAATAACATTGATATAATGAAAAAAATACATTCTTCAGAAAAATATCAATAATGTATACATATGTAATCCGGCTCCATGAAAAATGGCCCCAATGAAAAATGGCCCCAAACTAAAAAATGAAAAATGGCCCCAAACTGAAAAATGAAAAATGGCCCCAAACCAAAAATGAAAAATGGCCCCAAAATAGGAAAAATGGCCCCAATGAAAAATGGCCCCAAACTGAAAAATGAAAAATGGCCCCAAACTTTTTACATTGAAAACAACAATAATTATTTTTGGGGCCATTTTTCCTATTTTGGGGCCATTTTTCATTTTTATTTTTCGAATTTGGGGTGATTTTTCCTAATTTGGGGCCATTTTTAATTTTTGTTTGGGGCCATTTTTCATTTTTCGTTAAATGAAAAATGGCCCCAAACCAAAAATGAAAAATGGCCCCAAACTTTTGTATTAAAAACAACTACACAAACTTTGGGGCCATTTTTCCTTTTTTGGGGCAATTTTTCATTTTTTATTTTTAAGTTTGGGGCCATTTTTCAATTAACGAAAAATGAAAAATGGCCCCAAACTCGAAAAAGAAAAATGGCCCAAAAAATAAGAAAAATGGCCCCAAAGTTCGTGTTGTTGTTTTCAATACAAAAGTTTGGGGCCATTTTTCATTTTTGGTTTGGGACCATTTTTCATGGAGCCATGTAATCCTTAAACTAATGTTTTTAGTTACATATTTTAATTTATTGAATTTTGTTATTTTTGTATTATTGGCTAAATTTAATTTCATTGTTAATTTTGATTAATTAATTAGTTTTTTGTTTTAACGACGTATGAACCTCTAGGCATACATATTTAATTTCTGTTTTAAACAATAAAATACGTACAGTAACTGACAGCTAGTTCAGATAAGTTAGCGATAATTTGTTATCAAAATTGGTGATGATAGTAAATTATACGGATTTGCAGGATGATTCAAAATGAAACACGATGGTTCACTCTTAAAATTTTGTATGGCGAAACATGTACATACATCCATAAGTAGGTTGAACCATGAATGAGAACGCAAACCTCGATAATTGCTGAACGTTTGAACTTAGTATTAAATACTTCGTTATAATTGAATTACATACATACAAACATACTCGTATGTACATACATATTAATTAAATGATTTGTTTTTGTTTAATTTCATAGATGGAAAATAAACATAAACGGTTTCGAAGGGACTCTTTACGAAGGCGAACACTTTCAATTATTATTTAAATTTAATAATAAATATCCATTTGACTCGCCTGAAGTGACATTTATTGGGAATAACATACCAGTACACCCGCATGTCTATTCAAATGGTCATATCTGCCTTTCAATACTTACAGAAGACTGGTCACCGGCTCTATCCGTGCAGTCGGTTTGCTTAAGTATAGCATCGATGTTGAGTAGTTGTCGCGAAAAGAAACGTCCTCCAGATAATACACTTTATGTCAAGACATGTAATAAAAATCCCAAAAAAACCAAATGGTGGTATCATGGTAAGTTTATATTATGCCAAAACATGTTGAAAATTAAATAAATCAAAATTGATTGTTTTCTGCCATCTATGTATTTGCAGATGATTCCGTTTAGTTATTTGATAAGTTAGAGCCCGTTATTAGGGCTGTATTGTGTTGTCCGTTCGAGGTGCTGAGTTATGAGTTAAAAAAACAAATAAATGATATCACTTTTAGGCATAAATTGACTGTGAAAAATTTTCGTCAGCGTTTAAAAAAGTTGCTGTTAAAACGTTTCAAAATCAATAGAAAAAAGTTTGTGAAATTTAAAGTGAATAAAATATATATTTAATTAATAATAAAGATATTTTTATGTTTTTATTATGGTCATGTACTATTCATTAAATGCATAATTTAAAACTTATTTAGAATTTAACATTTACTTATATATATATTAAATTAAAACTTAAAAACACATATGTAACTAAAACTAATAATTTATAACTGCTAGTTTAGATAACTAAAACATGATTATATGTATAATTGAATTCATCTTATTCGGATAAAATTAAGACATATAAAATTATATACACAATACAGCAACATTACGTGTACAAAAACTGGCTTGATAATAAGATAAGTGACAATATTATGAAGTGAATAATTCTTTATAAACCAATTGAATTTCATCACTTATGCTAACTTCATGCCACTCTTTTACAAAACATGTATGTATGTAATGCTCTTATAGTATTTAAAATTACTTAAAAGAAAATATAAAATCTAAATTTATGTGCTGTTTTCACATGACGAAGAACTGATTTGAGTGGAAAATTTGTATGAAATGCAGTAACTTTTTTGAGTGCTTTTCATACAAATTTTACACTCAAATCACTTGTTCGTAATGTGAAAACAGCACTTCAAAATTGAATATTTTATCCTATGTACGTATGATTTTGTTGCTTTAATTAAAACAACACAAAATAAGTATTATTTCAGTAAATTCATGATTCTTAGATGTTGTTCAAATATTTTCGTTTAAAAAATGCAATACGTAGTTATCACTGTTGTCTTAAATTAATTAAAACAAAACAAAAGACAAAACAATACTGTCACATTCCAAATAATTATAAATACAAATGTACTAATTGTAAATACATATGCATACCTACATACATACACATGTCGATCCTTTGTTGCAAGGTAGTCAACTCTCAAAAAAACCACAACTTTTAGTTACTAAAGAAAATGTGTTTCTTAATACCTTCTTTATTTGCAAAATATTTTTTATAAACATAATCGCTAAACTGCTCAAACCGGCCATATATGTTTGTACACATGTACAAATGGATGTGCATGCTTACGTTTTAAAACCTCAAATGCATTTTGTCAAGTTTCAATTTGACATCTGTATGTATGTATGACTACGTTGCAATAAAATAGCAATATACATATCACATTATTATTTAATGTTTAACAAATTCCAAAAAAAAAAAAAAAAATTAAATGAAAAACATTTCTAAAACTTTAAAATGTACCTTTCTGATTATATCATTTGCTTTAACTTCTCATTTTTTAGAGTTCTACTCACGAGTATCTAAATGCACATTCGTTTCATTTATTCCTTAATAAATTATAGTTATAACTTATAAAGTTTAAGTAAATACATAAATATTTAACAAATAAAAAAAGCAAACCTTTATTTAATTAAATTATTTAAAGTCAACTTTTAATTTTGAACTTCTTTCCAAAAACTTAAATAACTTTATTTCTGCTTTAGCCGGAATCATCGTTGTAAGAATAAAAAATTTTTAACTAAAATATGATCTAAATATATTTTTGTGAAATGAATATTACTTTGACTTTAGTTTGTTGAACTAATTCAAACTACTACGAATTTTCAGGAATATTACAATATCCAATCATACTAGATCATATGATTTCAGACAAAATATTTAAATCAAACAATTCGTTACGTTTTCATGAAAATACATGAAATGTATGTACTATGGAGCGATGAAACAAAAATCAATTTGTTTGGGAATGATGCCGGTCGAAATGTGCCAAGAATTCAATCTACGTTACACAAAAAAAAAAAAAAAAAAATCAAACATGGTGGCGCTAATATAATGGTCTGGGGCTGTTTTTCTTGGTATGGCATAGGACCCATACATCTAATTTCAGAGACAATGGAGAAGGAGGTGTACAAAAACATTTTGGAAAATGTTATGTTGCCTTGTGCAAAGACTGTCTATGAAAAAATTTTTAAGAAATTTAAATTTGAAAAAAATTTTGCAACTATTTTGGCAAAGAATTTTTAAATTTAAAAATTTATTGAAGCAGTCAAAAGCGTGTTGGTATAGCAACCAAGGAAATGCATTTAGATGTTGCTAACCCGTAACAAATAAATAAAAATTTTCTTAAACATTGTAAATTTAACTTCTACCATTTGTTAAAATTGTTATAAATTAGATTTAAACTGAATTTCTCCTGAAGAAGCCAACCAACGGTGGGGCGAAATATCGAAAAATTAATATTAAAAACATTTTTTATATAAAAACGACCTAAAGCTTGAAAAATTATTATAAAATTTAACTTGTACCTATTAATAAATTTTAAAATTTTTTAGTTAAAACTAAAATTGTCAACCTCAATTTTACTGCCATTTTTACGATGTCGAAACAATTTTGATTTTTTTTTTTAATTTGATACAAAAACAAAATTTTAATAAAATTAGTTCTTGCTTCAAATGTAATTACACGAAAGAAAACATATGTATGTATGGAAAAATTCTTTCGACATCGTGAAAAAAGTCAGTTGTTTGCTTCAAGGCGAATTGAATGATATTCAATTCGCTTTCGTATCCGCCTGATAATGAATTCGCCCGAATTGCACCGTACCGCCCAGGGCGAATTTATTTTATGAATTTACCTTGGTACCGCCGGTGAAATATTGTCGGC
This sequence comes from Lypha dubia, assembly GCA_947311025.1. Taxonomy (NCBI): domain Eukaryota; kingdom Metazoa; phylum Arthropoda; class Insecta; order Diptera; family Tachinidae; genus Lypha; species Lypha dubia. Next base: position 59,676,429 of record OX371264.1, read on the forward strand.
CTCGATGCCTGTCTTGTTGTTTGTTTTGGCGGGTAAAATCTTGTCCCTACTGCAGATAAGCAACTTTTTACAGCAGTATTAAAAGCTAATGGATTTCAGAAGAAAAACAAAACATCGTGTAGAATATAGAGTAGAGTACGAAAATTTAGAACAAAAATATCCACATAATGTGCTTCTATATCGTCTACCACCCACCGAAGATATACAAATACAAGAGTTTGAGGAATTGTCACTGGAACGTCTGAAAGTGCTGCGAATTTTAGAGCAGGCGCAGACGAAAAATTTACGTTTATTATCAGATGATTGGAGGGAATATGTACACGCTGAACTTTCCCGGGAAGGCTTAAAGGGGTATATGCGCTTATGTACAAGTGGTGGCTCATCGGCAACCAGCAATGCAAGCAAACATGAGTTTGAGTTGCAAGCTAGGCGCCGCGATTATATATCACATTTTATTTTAAGATTAGTTTACTGCCGAACTATGGAATTAAAACGGTAAGTTGACAATAAAATTGTTTACGCTTATGAAGGAAGTCACGATATTAGTAATACTATATATTTTTAGTTGGTTTTTGGCACGTGAAATGGAACTTTTCAAATACAAATTTTCAACCATGACTACCACTGAAATAAAAAATTTCTTAGAGCTGCATAATTTAAACTATACACCATTGAACCAGGAACAGAAGAATGCCGTCAAAGATGGTTTGTTCGAAAGTACCATGGGTCAGAGTGTGGCTAAAATAGAAATGCTTGACTTTTATAAAGTTCCATTTACGCAGGTTTTAGACTTGGTACGATCCAGACGTTGTTATATAAAAGATGGCCAAGCGTACGTTAACACCAACGATTTTATTTCTATAATAGCTGTTAAGCACATGGATGAAATCGAACACGGTCTTCAAGCAGCCCAACGTTCTATTAGAGATGTAGAAACTGATGAACGCCTATTTCATCTGCTTAAATCTTTGCATACGTCATACACTGGAAAAGACTACACTGTTAGCAAAAATGCATCTGTACCTATTGAGTCTCTGGACCAACTTGCCAATAAATCATTTCCGCTGTGCATGCGAACTTGCCATGATCATATACGCGCCACTCATCATATTAAACATGATGGTCGTATGCAGTACGGCTTGTTTCTTAAAGGTATTGGTGTAACTCTGGAAGATTCTATTCGCTTTTGGCGTGAAGAATTTTGTAAGAAAATCGACCCTGAAAAGTTTTCTAAAAGTTATCAATATAATATTGAGCACAACTATGGCAAAAAAGGATCCATGGTCAATTATACGCCGTACTCGTGTATTAAAATCATTCAGGAAAACGCAGTACCTGGGAGTATCCATGGTTGCCCTTACAAGTTATTTGATCAAACAACATTAAAAAACAAACTGTCTGCTGCAGGTTTGTCATCAGCGCATGTCCAGGAAGTTATTAGCTACGCGAGTAAAGGTCATTATCAATTGGCATGCGGAAAATATTTTCAAATTACTCATGAATCTTCAGACGAAGTCGCCATAACACATCCAAATCAGTATTTCGAACAAAGTCAAGTTGTGCAAGGAAATCGGAATGTAGAAAAAAAGGCCGTAAACATTCAGCGAAAGGCTACCAAAAGTGTTCAATCTACGAATGATACTACCATGTTTATGAATAACGACGATGATGATGAGCTTTGGAATCTAGTTGAAGAACCCAAAGATATTGCAACCAGTACACAACAATCAGCAATTCCACAAATAGATTGGGATGATGACCTTGACCTAACAGCTATTGAATGCTAAAGTTTTTTTTTTTTGTAGATTTGTAAATGGAAGTGTGTTCGTTTACTTATGAAATTGTAAAAAAGAACATCAATTCAGAGAGTATTAAAGTGGCAGTTGTCTGACTGTTGAGAGCCCGCAAATTTTTACTGCACAATTTTTTGCAAGTAAAATACAGTAGAAAACAAAAATATAAGCTTCAACAAAGTAAAAAGCTATAGGTATACATATAAAAATTTTAATAAAAACAATAAAAGCTGAATTCAAAGTGCAGCAAAAATTGAAAATAATTAGTTTCAGCGCGAAAGTGTTAGTGAATTGAATATTAGGAAATCTTTGATTTCAGGAGAAATCAGAAATTCAAAAATTTATGTATGTACCTACATCTTTTTTACTTTTCATTAACACATTCATAACTGATTTTCCTCCTCTTATCCATTTTCGTAACATGATCCATGAGGAGTTTTTTAAAGCAATGTGTTTTCATATTGATGATGCTTTCTTTCAAAGCGATGTTTCTACCATCATGTATTACAGCTCATTGTGAAAGATGTGTTAAAATTTATTTGGCTTGAAAGCACTTAAAACATTTTTACGTTTCTACAATTTTATTATTTCGGTGAATTTTTCTTATATAGGTATATATACATATATATAATTAAAAGTAGTTTTATAAACAAAACGAAATTTTTTTTAATACTTATGAATATGTTATCGAACCATGGAATAGCCCACTCATTGCTTCGATTAGAGCTCGTTGGCATGCATATGTTGCTCGGAAGCCTCCGGCACGTTCAATAATATTTTCAGGCCGCACATGCTTCATAAAGCCTTTTGTTTCAATCTCATTTTGAGATGGACTATTAGGTCCTTCCATGTACATAACGGGTGTTTCATGTACGTATAACGGGCCTTCTTCTACTTTTGGTACAGGCAGAAATTGATGGTCTGCAGAACGACCAAATTTAATACCACTTGAAAATTGAGAAGCGGCCTTCGGTGGTGGCACTTGCTTTTCTTCTTCCCTTAATTTTTCCACTTTCTCTGCAAATTCACTAACAATAGCGGAAGCATCTTTTCCACTGCACATTAATTCATCAAGTAACGCTTCCTTCTCACGCGCCTTTTTTTTCTTTTGCTCCACTTCCAAGTCTACAAGTTCTTGTCGTCTGGCTTCTTCTTGTGCTTTTTCCAGCTCCAACATTTCTTCCAGCTCATATTCTTCACGTCCCATTCGAGTTTTGTTACGTTGTATTACTTCTCGATTCTCTTTTTTGTACTGTTCAATTCTTTTATTGGTACCAATAATTTCGATATTGTTGCAGAGATTGTATACTATAGTTTCTATTTCTTCCAAGTAGTCATTATATTCGTGTAAAGAACTGAAGTCTTCTTCCTTCTTGTTGTAGTCTCTAAGTATACGCTTTCGTATATCAACCTCTTTTTCTACCATAGGATCTTCGAACAATTGTACGCGAAAGTTATTACGCCGTAACGGTACCATACATTCAGGACATGAGCCTGAACCTTTCAGAAAAAGAAGATCAACACATGACTCACATAATGTATGCCCGCAGACATTTACCATAAGCTTTAAAGATGGGTTACGATATTTTGTTGTCTTACAACGCGGACAAGCCTGATCATCCATGATGAAATTTTTTTCCAAAATAGTTTTTTTACCGGCACTTGTTTGTTATTAAATTAGTTGTTTATAGTGATGCCAACTTTTGAGACTCGAAAGTCGTAAAAGAGAGCAAAAATGGAACTAGCTTTGTTATGAATTTGCCTTGGGTATATACATTGTTAAAGGGCTTTTAGACACGCATACTTGTCTGCAGACATTTACGATGGCATACTTTTCATTTAGCTATTACACCATCGAACGCTGACGGCATACTTCAGTACAAATAAATGTTGTGTGTATGTTGGTGTGCGATAGACATCAGAAAATCAAAAATTTTTGAAAACCAACATACATGTCTGACGTACTCGACATACATGCTATTAGACAGTGAGATTTGGTATGCCATCGTACATGTCTGCAGACAAGTATGCGTGTCTAATAGCCCTTTAAAATTATGAATCAAAGAATTTGGTGTTTTGTGAAAATTATTAAATTGGTTGACATAATGTCCATGATGGTGTAAGCCAATGTGTATGGTATGAATTATATAAGGTATGAAGTTGCCTTGGTGAAAGACGTTTTGCTTGTAAGGAAACATTTGCGACATTCATATATTTTCATTAATATTTTCCATATAATAAAAATATGTATCAAGGCGACTTTATGAATTTGCCTTGATGTGTAGTATTGAAAAAGTACTGAAAGCGTCGTGAGGGTACAAAGCGAATATTGAATTCGCCTTGGGTACTGGAGTATTTTTAAATGAAAAAGTAAATAAATACTAAATTTTTCAACAGTGATGTCTGCCTATTTAATGGCAAGGCAAATTCATTATAATTAATTCGCCTTGTTATAATGGAAACTAATCAGGAGCTTCTGATTTTAAACCTATTAAATTTATATACAACTTATGTTAATTTAAAAAATAAAAGTTCAGAACATCGTAACAAAATGCCTTTAAACAACCACTATGCATTGAGACAACATCAGTCTATCAAGGCATTGAGTAAGCAGCCTCAATTTGGCAGCAGACAGTTTGTAACTACAACAAAAACGACCCTTCTATCAAAGGTTACCTTTTTTTAAATTTCAATTATAAAATAAACCATAAATTGTATATTTCAACATTAAGGATAAGACCATTAGCAACAGTAGCTCCGTTGCTGGAAGTACATCGACTGCAAATCTTAATGTCAGCTATAGAAATATTGATACCACAGCAGCCGCCGAAAAGGTTGGGATATTATAATATTTCCTCTGAACTTTTTTTCAGATTATTGTTCTCTCTGTATTTAAGAAAAATTCAACCGACACTTGTGAAGATATTTCTAATAATGCTTCTATTACGAGCACTCCCGAAATTAGTAATGACAAAATAGAATCGACCATGGGCGCAGAAATGGTAGTATTGTACACTCTTACACTGCATACATATCTATGTATATAACTATGTACACTCTACTGTTTTCAGGAAAACAATGAAGAAAATGTAAAAAAGAAAACCAAAAGAGGTAAAGGAAAAAATCCAAACCGGAAACCACGCATAAGACGGTGGCGCGTTCGTCCGATAAATATGGATCGTTTTAAAACCGGATATCAACGAAAAGTTTTTGCTAATGTAAAAAAAATGGACGAGCAACAATTTTTCGAACATACTAGAATGTCGAAATCTTTGTTTGATTGGTTGCTATCATTTGTTCAGAGCTCACTAAGAAAAAGTAAGCAATTGATTCTCGCAGAAGAAAGGCTTGTGTTGACACTTAAGTAAGTAGTTAAGTTAGCATATTAATTGTAAATTAGTAAGTTAATAATAGGAAACATATAACTTAGCTATTTGGCTTACGGAACACCCTTACAATCTCTCGCGTGGAAACATAAAGTTGGAAAATCTACAGCTCGACAAATAGTTTTAGATACTTGCAAAGTTTTGTGGAGTTTATTATCCCCAGTTTACCTTAGTGTACCTACAACTTCCCAATACGCGGATATTGCCGAAGAGTTTAAAACGAGTTTCTACATTCCCAATTGTGTTGGAGCTATCGATGCTAAAAATGTATCCATAAGAATCCCTCATCAAAAACATAATTCCAATTTACTTGTATTGGGCGCATGTGATACAAAGTATAAATTTTCAGCCGTGAGTGTAGGAAATTTCAATGATCAGAGTGATGATGGTAAATGAAAATTGTTTGTATTATATATCTCATAAATTTTATATAATCCCAGGTAATAGTTTTGTAAAATTTAATTATTTATCGGTACAAAATTTATTGCCAAAATAAGGATAACTGTTTTATATATGCTTGTCGTTGCATGAAACGCAGAATGATCTATGTAACATTTCCATTGTTTGACGGTCGAAGCAACATTCTTTCTAAATGTAATTTTCATTTATTTGACATACATACATATGTCTTGTAAGAGTGTTTAAAAATATGTTGCGGAGTAGAAATTTTGTACTGAAAATTTTGTAAAATCTCCGAAAAAAAGCGTTACGTAATATACACCGTTTTGCGTTTTAGACAGCGATATGAGTGCATCGTTCCAAGTAGGACAATACTTTTTGAAATAAGAACAACTATGTACTATGTTTTGGGGAAATGAAATTAAATTAAATATTTAAATAATTAATAATACTAAGAGAATACTTTTTAAAATATTTATTTTCATTTTATTTATTTAATTTGATTTATATAAAGAATATTTAGTTGTTTGCTTCTCACTGATATATTTTCTTAATATGATAATAACCTACATATGTATGCATATTAATATACTACTGTTTCATTTCAGGCGTGTTTCAGCTGTTGTCAGATAAAAGTGTAGTAATCTCTAAGAAGTTGATTCTGCCATCAAATAAACCTTTATCTGAATCGTCTCCACCGTTTCCACACTTCTTCATCTCCGGCACATCTTTTCCTTTGCTAAAAAACATTATGCGACCATATACGGAAACAAATCTTGATGTAACAAAAAGTATTTTCAATTTTCAAATATCACAAGCTCGTATAATAACAGAGAATACTTTTGGAATATTAACTGCACGTTTTAGAGTTCTTCTAACTACAATTGAATTTTTGCCAGATACTTGTAAAACAATAATATTGGCATGCATCGCACTTCATAACTATATAATGACGAACGATGAAAAACAGTTATATTGCCCAGCTAACTTTGTAGATCGAAAAAATGAATCTGGAATTATAGAAGAAGGTGAATGGCGTAATGAGATAAAGAATAATGGAGATAAACCGCTGCCCTCCATGAGTACAAGCCATAAAAAATATACATATGAAGCAGCCAATTTAAGAGATATATTGGCCAATTATTTTGCAAGTCAGTCAATATCCTACGAAATTGAAATCGCTTAACATGATTGTATAATGTGATTTTTTAAATCGTCGCTGTTAATAAAGTAAAATAATAATCAAAAACAGTATTTATTTTCCATTCGCATTACAATTTTTTTAATTTTATTGTGAAAACAAGTCAAATGGCAAATTTTTGCAATTTTTTGCATTTTTCATAAGACTATTTTTTGCACAGATTAAGACTAAAAAAATATTTTATTTGTTTTTCTATTATTTTGCAACGGGAATGGGTTTTAATACAGCTCTACGACTTTTTTTTTTAGCTACAAATCGATAAAACATGGATTTTTGCGTTTTTGCATTTTTAGACCAAAAAATAATTTTTGGTTTTTATATTCTTTTGTAATGCGAATCGGTGTTACAATAGAAATGATTAGTTCACACCAAATATTAGACCTCTACGAGTGTTTTTCAGCTACAAATCGATAAAACATGGATTTTTGCCATTTTTCGCAATTTTTGTAAGACTATATATTGCCTTTGCTAATTTTTGGTTTTTATATTCTTTTGTAATGCAAATCGGTGTTACAATAGAAATGATTAGTTCACACCAAATATTAGACCTCTACGAGTGTTTTTCAGCTAAAAATGTGATGATGCGAGATGCACACTCTGTCCTCTTAGGGATGAGTATGCCATTTGGCATACTCCGTCTCCTTAATTAAAAACTCCAATTGGCGTAAGAAGATTTTTTTTGCTTAAGTGTATATATTTATTTGATATTTTAAAGCATTTTTATGGTGGCTTTTTTTCCAATATTATTATTATTATTGTGTAAGTAAATTTAACAAGCAAAACATAAAATCAAACAATTATATTAAAGGAAATTATATACAATACATATTTATTAAATACATAAGCAAAACTAAAAGAAACCATATTAAATATTAATTATAGTTTGTATCTTCCGTTTTTGTTATTTATTTATGTAAATTTAAGTCAAAAGCAATAAAACATTTCGTTTATTTGTTTGTGTAAAGCTATCGATTTAAATAATTCAGCAATTATTTAAAACGAATCACTGTAAATATCACAATTTTTGTTTTAGTTAACATTATACGTGCACTTATTATGATAAATAATGTATTTATTAATTAATTAGTTATTTAAATCATTATGTAATAGAAAACAGATTAAATAAGAAAACAGTATCATTTTAATAATGTTTTAATAACTAACAGACTAACAGAATAACTGCTTAATGAACTATTTATTTATTATACAGACAGAAAGACATGATTATTTTTAATACATATTTTTTTTTCTTTTTTATATTAATATGTCTAATAAATCATTGAATAACATAATATATCGTATCCAATAGATAACTATTTATAAATAATGTATATACATATGTATATTTTTAATTTCTATCCAATTTGTTAGTTTTTATTTAATTTATTTTATACATAGAATTCAATTTTAGTGTTCTTATGTTTAGATACATTTTCATTCAGTGTCTAATTACATATATTATTAACTTGTAAAATTAATAGAAAAAGTACGTCATTTACTTTAAAATTTTATGAATACTTAAAACATATCTAATAGAAAAAAAAGTTTTAATAACTGCAGTCGTTTTTAATTGAGGCTGAAAGTATAAAGTAAATAATAATTATTAATTTATTTCATTTGAAAAATTTGTTTGTATTCTTAGCTTTCAACTAGTTGTCGGTACTAATGTCAAATCGTATAATCGTAAATAAATAAACAAACAACTGTTCATGCATATGTCTGCAACTAAGTATGTACTTATGTTCATCTGCCTATTTGTGACAGAAGTGATTTTCCTGAGACATAGCCAAAATCACGACCGACCAGGTCACCATCGACAAATTGCGTTTCTCGCCATGCATAATACAAAAAAATATACATATGTATTTATTAAAAATTGCCCTCATATTTCATAATTGTATGTGAAAACTAAAAAAATATTTACCTGATAACAAATACATTTACAGTTTTCTTAAAAGAAAAATATACTTGCAAAGTAAATAATATATTAAGTAGCTAACACGCCCGAAATATATGGATAGTAAAATTTTTTAATAGCACACAAAATAAATATAAATTCTCTGTAATACGAGTATATTGTTCAGCAAAAATTTCTTGTCAATGAAAAATATGCAAAAAAACCACACACACATACAAAATTATTCTTTCAAAAAATATGCTGCTATAAAAAATACCAAACAACAATATATATGCCATTCCAACCAAATACACCTTCGACTATTATGAAAAACATTGCGATCTTAAAATGAGTAATATTTAAAAATGTGTCTCTTTGCATCAACAAATATCAACCATAAAAATTGCTAAACATATTCATATTCAAGAAAAAAATATTTCTGAACAGCAAACAAATAGGTATGTACGAGTATGTGATGAAAATTGCAGATTCCAAGAATTTTTAACGACTTCAGATATGCTAATGGGTTCTATTGTTATTATGTCCTGATCACTATTTAACATGTACGAAGCGCATGATCGCGCACGAGTAATTGTGTTTTGTGTCAAATTCAGGTTTGTGTTTAATTAATTTTTTTTGTTGTCGTCTTCAGCAAGCAACCAATAAAGTTAAATAAACATTCATACTGCTTGTAGGTTTATTGTTGTTGTTAGAAGATGAACTCATCAAGAGTTCTCTTATTTTTTTGTGTTCACTTATACGAGTTTTTGTATGCAAATATTTAGGTATGTATGTATGTATGTATATTAAACACAAGCAAAAAAAATAAAGTTAAGCCAGTAAAATAACTGTTTAATTTTTTTTGTATTTTTTAAGTGACTGTAACATTTGATAATTATTAATATTCAGTTGCGACGATTGCGTATGTACACTGAGAGAGTTATACTTACATATGTATGTATATTGAAATTCTATTCAATTGAATTGTTTTCTTGCGGTATGTGTGATTGTATAATAAGTGCTGATTTACACACGTCAAGTTTCCTTGATCAAGTTTTAGTTCAGCTGAGAGAAAGACAGAAATTTCTATTGCTTCCTTTGGTTTTCTCCCAGCTGAATTAAAACTTGATCAAGGAAACTTGACGTGTGTAAATCAGGACTAACGGCTGAATACGATGGGAAGGTAGTCATTCAAATACGAATTAAGTATTTACATACGAATTTATTTGACCAACCTTTACGTATAAACGTAAAAAACTAGTTCGCCTTATCGCCAAGACTATTCAATTGAAATATTTACCTTTGCAGTGCAGTGGCTTCCTCCATTTCACCATCCCCTTCATCGATTTTTGAACCACTGCAACTACGACACTTGCAGCAAATAATACAGGGAGCTGCTAATAAAAGTAAAGGCGAAGCCACCAATAATAAAATACCAAAACCAGCAAAAATGCCTATCACTTGAGCTCGGTGCCACACCACCGAAGCACGGGAATGTCCAAGTTTATTTTTACATGGTCCCTTATCATAATGGCGCAGCAAAAAATCATCCTGTATTTGAAAGAAAAAAAAAATACAACTTTAACACTGGAGTAGATATTTATTTTGCGAATGTTTGACACTTACATCTAAACTCGCTAAGCAATACCAGCAAAATACGTGTTTACAACGTTTACACATCATTTGTGCACAGCCCTCATCCTTTTCAATAGGCACTGCACACATGGGACAACATTTGATGAGGTCGTTATCGAAGGGTATACCAATATCGTCTTGTCCATCTGCTGCCAAACGACGACTGTGCTCTTCACATGTAATATTCGAATGCCACTAAGGAAAGGAAATATTTAATTTTTGTTATTTTCACTCAATTTCTTAAACACAATAAAATATCCCTGTCGGAAAATGACCAGCGAAGTACAAAAAATATCAACTTAAAGTTAAATTTTTTAGACTAACTATAAAGCTAACTAAAATGTACTGCAGAACTGAACCAAAATCAATTAGTTCGTTGAGTATATAATTAGATATGGTGTGAGCTAACAACATCGAAACTCACTTGGAAACTTTTAAAATTATTTCAACTTTATGGTAATAATATTTAAATGTTAACGTAACCCGCATTGACTGTAAATCCAATGACATGTGGTTCAAGTCCCAACACAGCATCCGTGGAAAAATTAATTTAAAAAAAAAATCATTTATGCAATATTTTACTAAAAATCTAATGAATATAGACTTGAGAAAATAAAATAAAATATGAAAATATTTTTTTTATATACATAAATTTAGCTTCCGACAGGGATGTACATACATACATACATACGTATTTATGTATGTACATATGAGTAAAAATCAATCCTCCTAAATTTATTTTCTGTTCCTTTTATTTTGTGGTTGTCTTACTCACCGTCTTTTTACACGCCGAACAAAATTCATCTTTACAAGATGGACATTGTACGGCACACATTGTTGTAGTTGCACCGTTGGGAGTTGTTGTCGTTAGATTTATGGCTGATGTTACTGTTGACACAGCTGATGTGGAAGGTGCAGCATCAGATTGAGATGTTGGACCAATAAGACAAACAGTTTCGCAGCCCGCACGAGGACACCAGATACGTGTTTTATCCAACTCAATTTCTATAATTGAATAAAAAAAAATCAAACATTATTATTTCGCACGCGGTAAACTTTTTTTTTTGTTCATTCGCAAATTTGTTTAAAACAAAAAATTGTATTTAGAGTGAGTTTTTAGGTGGCCGATCAGAGACTAACACAACTTTAATCTGGATTAACTGTTTTTAGGATGACAATTAAGTACATTTACTTGAAAGTTTAAGCGGCCAATGTTGGTGAGTTAAACTTAGGGGCTGTGCACATATTACGTAACGCTGTTTTCAGAGATTTTATACCCCCGCCCCCCCCCCCCCCCCCCCCCCACCATAACGCTTTTTACTAATTTTTCAGTACAAAATTTTCAATCCGTAACAAATCTTTAACCCCTCACCCCCCTGGAGCGTTACATAATATGTGCACAGCCCCTTACTGAAATATGGTAACACAGCACATGAATAAAAAGTGTTATTAAAATATTATAAACAAAAAAATATAAGAACATAAATAACAGATTTTTTTTTATTTTATACTGTGTGTTTAATATTTTCTATGTACTCAATTTTCTTTTCAGATATAAACTTAATAAAATCCAACATACATTGGGCGATTTAAATACTTAAAAAACAAAAGACTTAAGAAACAAACTTATTGTCAGGTTTTTCGTTTCAAAAACAAAAGACTTAAGAAACAAACTTAGTGTCAGGTTTTTTCGTTTCAAAAACAAAAGACTTAAGAAACAAACGTTTCAAAATTTCTTGATTCGGTCGCCTCAAAGCCCGCGATAGAAGCTATGCAATAGCTTAAAAAAAAAACATTGCCATTTGATGTCTAGTGTTTGCCAATTTGTAGTCTTCAGTATGACCATTTTGCACGCTTTAAGCCATGACTTAAAAACAGCAAAAACAATTAAACTCGATTAAATTTATATTCAGATTAACATAAACGTAGTTTGAAAATACGTTTAAACTCTATCCTAAAAACTCACTTTTAATAGTTACGATAATTGACCCGCTTATCTTAAATTTAGCATAAGTTATTTCATCAAAGCCATCACGTCAGTCAATTTAATTATAACAATTTTAAGGTAATACATGATGGTACACAGTAAAGTCCAGTGAATAATTTTACCAAAAAAAAAAAACACTTCAATATAAGAGCGAGAGGAAAAGATTGCGATTGTTTGTGTTTAAATCACAAAGCATATATCCATTTTAATTTAATATTTTATTTCCAAATCTTCATTTAGGAAATTTAGTAGCAAAATACTAGTTAAAAAAATTAAAATTGTTTACAACAACCCTTCCTTTGAAAGTATCTAATGTATTTTTATTACCCTTATAAAATTATGTGGGACCAAACTGCACGGGAACCAGTTGAAACACAAAAAGAATTATGAAAACCGGTCCATTATTCCATGAGTTATTCAATAATCAATATTCGGAGGAACAACTTGGCTCCATTTTTTAAGAAGTCGGTTAAAAATGGAACTAAAGTCCACGAAAATAATACTGCAGAGTAAACTTTAGTTTGCTCAGATTTTTTTATTTTGATTCTTATTTCCTTGAGTATCTATTATTTCAAGCCAGCAATTGCAGAATATTCAAAATTAAATGTTTTAAAAGCCAAAATTCAATTGGAGGTATTGAGGAAACAAAGTAGAGCCTCCGAAGACTGCTACTTCAGTCTGGATAACAAATCTCGCATTTTGGAGATTCTTTTGCCGTAAGTCAATTTTTGTAAGTTTTGGCGAATATTTTCGTTGTTTGCGATTTTTTTTTTTTAATTTTACTTTGCATTACTTAAAAGTATACAGTTTAATTGTTAAATCTTATTCAAGCCTGTGAATACCTTCGTTGATAAGATACATTCTGATGTAAAAATAACATTACCTGATTGAATGGTTATTATTCGACCCGTAAAATATTAATTTGTTTGTTGTACATATGTATGTATATGCTTGCATTTCGTTATCAGTAGATAATTAAAAAATGGCCAATTGAGTTTTTTGAAAATTACTTAGGGTGTCTTTTCAAGTTTAAAAATTCATGCAAATAAATTTACAAGAGCCACGCACGTTAAAACGGGAAGTGACCATTTTCAAATTCAAATTTTTCTAACTTTGCCCTAATTTATTTATTTTTTCTTTAGAACAATTTATTTTTGTTTGAAGTTGTCTTTTCATATTTCACTTTCGCAAAAAAAAATACTGTTGTATGTTAAAATTGTAATAAGATATATGTAGGTACAACTAAGAATAAATTAAAAACTAGAATGGCTGGCCATAGATCAGATCAAAAGTATAGAAATATTTCTTCACAAAAAACAGCATTAGTTTCACATTGTTTTAATTCTAATCATAACCCTGATTTTAATAATGTAAAAGTTTTGAACATAGAAAATAACTATAAACGTAGATTTATGTTAGAGATGTTACAAATTATTAATGTTCCAACACATAAGAGAATTAATTTTAAGGCAGATACAGATTCTGTTGCTCATGCTTATAGGTATTTATTATATAAAAACGGAAACCGGAATTGAATTTATATTACTTATAAGAATAATATTTTTTTATGATTGTGTAGATAAGTAGTTTTTAAAGTTGTTAATTTTTTAAAAATTTTCATTTTGACAAATATTGTTTGTTTTTTCAATTTGTTAAATGTTATTATAATAATTTTACACCAAAATTTGTATATCCCTGAAGAAGCCACACAAGGAAGTGGCGAAATATTGGAAATATAATAAACATTATTAAAGTTTTTTATAAAAAAAAATAGTGACCTAAATCCTTAAAAAATAGATAAATATGAAATTAAGAATTTTTATTTATTTTTTTTTTACCAATTTCAAAGAACTAATATTCGCTTAAAAGAAAATCCGATTAATTTAAACATATTTTGGTTAGAAATCAGCTATTTTATATAAAACAGACACCTAAATGCATTTCGTTGGTTGCTATACCAACTCATCAGTAGATGTTTACCATTTGTGTTTGAAAAGTTCCAAAACTCATCTGCTCATACATAAATACAATTTGCGAATTACAAAGCCCAAGCAAAATAGCTTTTCAAACACTTTACAAAATTCACAACAAATAATTTTCTTGATTCATTAATTACAAAATTATATTTGTTGTTATGTTTGTAAAGTTTGACTCCTACTTATGCAATGCATTGGCCAGAACGTAAGAGAAGGATAGATGTTGAAAGTGTAGAAGGCTTAATTCTTTTACAACTCTGATATTGCGCGTTATGTTAATTTTTAGCGCGCCTCTGGTGTTAAGTAGACGCATTAACTTTCTTAAGCTTCATGAGCAGAGATTTTATTAATTGTTTTATTTCGCCGACGTTTCTGCTAACCAGCTGTAACTTTAATGTAATGCAGCTTTGGCAAGTGACTTACCTCTATTTAAGCGATATCTGTGATGCTTCTTCATCAGGTTATTTGTTGTTAAAGTTGCTATTTCAGGCAATGTCATAATACCTTGTTCCGGGCATTGGGCATCGGGACATGAGATCTCATAGGCACCCTCCGATATTTCAAATTCCACATACGCTTTCATACACTGCAATTTAAAACAATGTGAATATTTTAATATTGTAATTTTAATCAATTCCTCTCCACTACGAGTAATTTGTAAGTAAATCGACTTAAGTGAAATAGCTAATAAAATTTTGCAAATCTACATATATACTTATATGTATGTATACATATATATGTGCAGTACTTACAGCACGTGACGCACAAAAAACCGTAAAGGCCGTGCTTCACTATCCTACACATTCGTACGATTCATTCACAGGAAAATCTTGCAAAAATCTGACCGACTTTAAAAAATCGTTTCAAAATGGTGTTTTAGGTGCCACACTGTCATACAAATCTGATGCCAAAACATCTGGTTGACAATAAATACTCCTCTGATCGCATTAAAACTATCATTTTATGAAAATTTTCATAAAATTTTACAAATCGCACGACTTGCCAAAAAATCTGTCACACAGTTGCATTTTTAGTCCACACTACCATACATTTTTAACACACATGTCATATTTTGCAAATCGCGCGACTGTGTAGGATAGTGCAGCACGGCCTTAATTAACATTCTGATATGTGATGGAAATCGATCGATTAGATCAACAAACTCCACTAACAGATTACTAATTAACGTTTTCGGGTTTAAGTATGTGTGTATGTATGTATATTCAATTCGAACTTAAGTAGAGTTGTGTTTTTCAGCTCAGTTGAGTGAAGGCCTATTAAGCCGACCGTAGAAATTGTAGATGTAAGTAGATGTAAATGTTGATGTTATGTACATATGTACGTGCCTCACAGCTTATTTTATGCATTTAAGTTATATTATTATATATACATAACTAATACGTGGTGGAGTACATATCGAGCATTTATTGCAACGTAGTCAAAATCTCAAAATCGGTTAATTTCACTGTATTCTGAATAAAATCAACATTTATGCATCGATTTTCATAAAGTAAAGTTTATTTTATTTGGAATATACATACCTTTCTAATCATGTAATAAAAATATGAAGTTTTTGCCATCTTCGATTTTTTATATATTTTTTAAGAATAAAATTTTTCCAATTTTGCATAAAAAAAATTATTTTTAATCATTGCAGTCTAAATAATTCCGAAACCATTGAGTTTATAAAAAATTATATTAGCATGGCTTAAAAGTACATAATTTCATTTCAAGTGGTTTAGTATTTTTTGTGGCAAAATTGAACAAGTTGTTCCATAGTTATGATAAAATTGGTAAATCAGCCCCTTCAAAAATCCCAAATTTTAGAAAAAAATTAAAAAAAAAAACTTATCCATAGAATTGAAAAATTTTACCATTTTTGTACTTAGGTATCCATGATGCATCAAATCTACATATGTATGTATATAGTGGTTATTAAAACTTTTAAAATTTTTTCGATTTTGTTCCCCTGTGTTATTGGTCAGAGTTTCGAGATTGCAACTGTCATAAGGGGCTGTGCACATATTACGTTACGCTGTTTTTGTTTTTATTACCCTACTAGCATTTGGAAGTTTGTTTTATAAAAAATCACCTAACTGAGTCTTCCTCGAGTACTTTTGACGATTAAAAACTGATTAAGCACTTGCGCGCTTGAAAAAAGACTCGAAAATGATTCGTGCTTATGCTTAAATAGTAATTTATTGAAAATACAATAACAAAACATACAGCAATCGAAAATGGATCATACAGGTGTTTGATTTATGACTGTTTTGAACTTATTTATGAATAATTGTTACAAATGTTTGCACTTTAAACAATTCTACGTGCTGCCAACACATAATATACCGTTGCCATATGCATTAGCAGGCTATTAGCCCTATGCGGCCGTGCCCATTTACCAAAGCTTATCTAATGCAAGTGCTCGGACATGTACTGTATCACCGGCATCATCATCAAGTTGTTGTCGTGACAGTTGTTGACGAACATCTAGTCAGCAACAACAACAATTTCAACATCATTTATTGCGGACCAACTCATACTCAATACCATTATTATTATTAGTTTTTTTATAAATTCAATTCCTTTTTTACTGTTATTTTTTTTTTACTAAACATTTATTATATAATTTCATAATAATTGAATTTATATAATTTTAATAAACTGAATTAATTAATAATTTAAATCGAAAAAAATTTCTTTTCGTAATCGATTACAAATATGACTGAAAAGAAGAGTCAAAAAAGACTGGCAAACGATCAGAAATACGACTAAAAAACGACTCAGAAATGATTCGCAAACGATTAGAAATATGAATGAAAAATGAGTCGAAAAAGACTCGAAAATAATAAGAAATACGACTGAAAAATGACTCCAAAAAGACTCGCAAACAATCAGAAATACGACTAAAAAATGACTCGAAAAAGACTCGCAAATCATTAAAAATATGAGTGATAAATGACTCGAAACTGATCAGAAAAGCGGATAATAAAAGACTCCCCAAGAAGAGTCGCGGGTAGGGTACCATTTTCTCCCGAGGAAACAAACATTTATGATCAGAAAATGAGCTCATAGTATATGATTATTTTAATCGCGCAGAGGAGTCATAAATGACTCGAATATGATCAATTTTTTCATAAAATGCTTGTACGGTATTCAAATACATACATATCTACCTACTTAGGTATAAAATTTTTTAATATTCTTTTATTAATCAAAAATATTTTCTCTTTTAAACGATATCAAATCCTTTTTTACGATTATAAAAACGTGTCTGTATACTACTGGAGGAAAAGTGTTTTGCATCTACTGAAAATTTTGCCTCTTTTTAAAATTGTTGATCAAGTGCGATATATGTACTTATGTATGTATTTGTATATACATACATATATATGTAAGTGTATATACATACATACATATTTACATATATAAAAGTTATTGTTTTTATGTTTTTATGTTTCGTTGGTGTTAAAAAATTGAGGAAAATGTTTCGTTTTGTTAATAAAAATAAAACGTTATTTTCCTGTATTTGCATTTGAATTTTCGAACATACCATCGTGTTTGTAGTTAATCAGGCATATATACATATACATCATATAAGACACAATCCTGTTAGTGTCAGTGTTACCAAAATATATATTCAAAATTACACCTCGTACCCGATTTCAATGGAATAACACCCACTATTAAAATATATATTTAACACATTTTAAAAATCGTGTTTAAGGTCTACTTATGATTTGGTATCAGCCCCAATGAAATGCAACATATGTATGTATGTATATACCAGCTGAACACACAACAAACAATACGATTTTGATAACTATTTTATTTCATAAAATTCTGTTACAAACACCAAATAAACACATTAAAAGTAATTCAATATTTGTTATACTATACAGTAATTGAAGAGAAATATACAAAAAATGTATGTATGTACATAATAAAAAGCAGCATAAAAATCTTAAATTAATAAAGTCATTGAAACTAAAATTTTTGTTACTACTGTTTAGGAGAGGTTCAAAATTATTATTGCCGTTTTTCTGTATACCTTCTTTAGTAAATAAAATTGCAGCAACGGATCAGATCATTTTTACAATTTTTAAGACTACTAAATATCCTTTCCGCAGAAGTTTTTGAAAATGGCAAAATAAAAATAAAGTTTATTACTTTTTCTAATGTGGGATATACATATATAAAAAATAAAAATTATATAAAAAATAGTGTTATAAAACAAAATAATTTTAAATTACCCGTGAACTACACCTGAGAGCAATTACCCACGCGCTATTAAAAATTACACATTAAAAAAATTACACATGATTCGGGTAATTACCCGCGATTCGGCAACACCGGTTAGTGTTCATGTTTAAGTTCGTAGTTGATCGTTAGGATTTATAGTTCATACATGTGTATCCATCGTGTGTCAACGCATAGTTGAGTATGATGCAAAAAACAACCGGAACATCTTTAAACAACCATTTTCTTTGTTCATGCTACTATTTAATATGTATGTATGTATGTACAGTTTTTTATTATCAACCAAGGCGAATTCACACTAATTTTAAAAAGTTTTTAAAAATTTTCAGTATGTTTTTATAACTACCACTAGAAAACAAACAAAAAGCATACTTGAAAACATAAATAAACATAGTCGCTGCATATTCAAAAAAAAAAAATTTACAGTGTGTTAGCGATCACATATGCATATGTTGCATATGCCTGATTGATGTACCATGGTGAGAGCCAGATTAAATCAAATACAACACGAGAGCAACAGACATTTTCTTTGTGTAAATACTCAAAGAAAGTGAGAAATAAAGATATGAAATATATACCAGTGCTCCCACCCATCTATAAGGGCATATCCAAAAGCTGGGGTTATTTTTTTGTAATTAGGATTAAAAATATATTGCAATATTCGTAAAAAGTAAAATAATTTTGAAATATTCGAAAATAACCAAAGAAATTTTTAATTCGAAAATATTTTTAAAACACATCAAATTCATTTTGCGTCCAGTAATTTGTAAATTTTTGAATACTATTGCGGAGCAAATATGTATGTATACTACATATTACAAACAAACACAAACCACGTAATTCTCTTTTTTGTTTTTAATTAATTTTAATTCATATACAATAAAATGCATGATGCCAAATGCAAGGTTCATGTATAAGAACTACATATCTTAAGATTTAATTTAGAATACAAATATGTGCCTTCAGTCATTCTATCCACGGGACTTTGTGCTAATTCTTGCGGCCTTGAAATGCAAAGATTTAGTTTGTGGTTTTTCAGAATGTTTCCTATTTTCCTACATATTTTATTTTTTGCATACACTTTTTTTTCACTCATGCAATTCATATAAACAATTTTAGATTTAAAAATTTTAATTTACAAAAAATATCAAATTTGTTTATAAACAAAGAATTTAATAGAAAGGAAAATTAAACAAAATTTGACATTTATTCAGTTGTACCAACCAAATTTTTGAATTCGCCATTGCTCTCATCCTACATGCATATATTCGCCTTGATTTAGCCAAATCCCTTTCAACTTTATAAAACTGTCTGGCAGCTCGCTAGGTGGTAGCACTGCAAGAAAATGAAAAGTAATCACAACACATTTCCAGATATTATTGGAAGCAACTCTTCATTTCCAGTTGTCACGTGAAGTAAAAGCTTTTTTCAACATATTGCAGTCAAGTAAATACGTAGTAATGTCATTATTTCGTTGATCGTCGTTGTTCGGTGTGGCAGAGAAGCAAACTGTTGGTAATAGTTAACAAATATGTAATATAAATTATCATTAGATAAAAAAGAAGCAAATAAATAAGCGACTGCTAAAAATTAAATATTAATTATGGAAAAAAATTTAACTCAATAGATATGGAAAAATTTAAATGAAAGTGTTTCAAATAATTTGTAAAATGTATCTAAAGTAATCTGGAAAGTTGGAATTCACGAAGCCATGAAATAGTTTGAATGAATGTGTGTGTGTGTTTTTTTTTATCAAGTGACCCAAGTAAAACGAAGTCAGCTGACAAGGCAGATCATTAATTAATAACTAAAAGATATTTTTAAAATTTTTTTCCAGTTCTTGTGTTTTTATGCTACAGATAAGTGAGAACCAAATTTTGATTTTTTTTCAGTTTAAGCATTCCAAGTAATACAAAAAAATATACAAAAATGTCCAACTTAAAGAGATTCGACGATGTGGAAGAAGAATCTAGATATGGTCGCGTATTTGCAGTATCAGGTCCTGGTGAGTATGAATCATGCACTAAATGAATTCCTTTTGTTTAAATTTGTCTTGCCTTTTATAAAAAAAATTGAATACAATAAAAACAGTCGTCACTGCCGAGTGCATGGCTGGTTCGGCTATGTACGAGTTGGTACGTGTAGGTTACTATGAATTAGTTGGTGAAATTATCCGTTTGGAAGGTGATATGGCCACCATTCAAGTTTACGAAGAAACCTCTGGCGTTACTGTAGGCGATCCCGTTTTGCGTACTGGCAAACCCTTGTCTGTTGAATTGGGACCCGGTATTATGGGTAGCATCTTTGACGGTATCCAACGACCCTTAAAAGACATCAACGAATTAACTAATTCCATTTACATTCCTAAGGGTGTTAATGTACCCTGTCTATCGCGTACCGCCTCTTGGGAATTTAATCCCTTGAATGTTAAAGTGGGTTCTCACATTACTGGAGGTGATTTGTATGGATTAGTCCATGAAAACACATTGGTAAAGCATAAAATGATTGTGTCCCCCCGTTCCAAGGGTACCGTCCGTTATATTGCCCCTGCTGGTAACTACAATGTCGAGGATGTAGTTTTGGAAACCGAATTCGATGGTGAAGTTACCAAGCATACCATGTTGCAGGTGTGGCCTGTACGTCAACCTCGTCCAGTAACTGAAAAATTACCCGCTAATCACCCCTTGTTGACGGGTCAACGTGTTTTGGATTCATTGTTCCCTTGCGTACAGGGTGGTACAACTGCTGTTCCTGGTGCTTTCGGTTGTGGTAAAACTGTTATCTCACAAGTGAGTTTTCTTCTAAAATCTATCATAGAGATTTTTAAGTAAAACACAATTAATTAAAAATTGCATGTTAATATAGGCTTTATCCAAATACTCCAACTCTGATGTAATTATCTATGTCGGTTGTGGTGAACGTGGAAATGAAATGTCTGAAGTATTGCGAGACTTCCCCGAATTGTCTGTTGAAATTGATGGTGTCACTGAATCTATCATGAAACGTACCGCTTTGGTAGCTAACACCTCTAATATGCCTGTAGCTGCTCGTGAAGCCTCTATTTATACCGGCATCTCATTGTCTGAATATTTCCGTGATATGGGCTACAACGTATCTATGATGGCTGATTCAACTTCTCGTTGGGCTGAAGCTCTTCGTGAAATTTCTGGTCGTTTGGCTGAAATGCCTGCCGATTCTGGCTACCCAGCATATTTGGGTGCTCGTTTAGCTTCCTTCTACGAACGTGCTGGACGTGTCAAGTGTTTGGGTAATCCCGAACGTGAAGGTTCCGTTTCCATTGTCGGTGCTGTATCTCCGCCTGGTGGTGATTTCTCTGATCCCGTTACTTCTGCTACTTTGGGTATCGTACAAGTGTTCTGGGGGTTGGACAAGAAGTTGGCCCAACGAAAACATTTCCCCTCAATCAATTGGTTGATTTCTTACTCGAAATACATGCGCGCTTTGGATGATTTCTATGATAAAAACTTCCCTGAATTTGTGCCATTACGTACTAAGGTAAAGGAAATTTTGCAAGAAGAAGAAGATTTGTCTGAAATTGTACAATTGGTCGGCAAAGCTTCGTTGGCCGAAACTGACAAGATTACTTTGGAAGTTGCTAAATTGCTTAAAGACGATTTTTTGCAACAAAACTCATATTCATCATATGATAGATTTTGTCCTTTCTATAAAAGTGTGGGTATGTTAAAGAATATGATTGCTTTCTATGATTTGGCTCGCCACTCAGTAGAATCTACCGCTCAATCTGAAAACAAAATCACGTGGAATGTTATTCGTGAGGCTATGGGCAACATTATGTACCAATTGTCTTCAATGAAATTTAAGGTAAATAATTTAATTGATTATTAAATGAAATGATGCTTTTTTAAATATTTATTTGACTTAATCTTTTATAGGACCCTGTTAAGGACGGCGAAGCCAAAATCAAGGCAGACTTTGAGCAGCTACATGAAGATTTACAACAGGCTTTCAGAAATTTAGAAGATTAGATTTAATATTTTTATTCGTTTTAGTCTATTTGTTCGCTTGTTTTTCCTTCCGAAAAACTTATCCTCAGTATTTCAAAATTATTTTTACCAATATAGAGCAACAGTAGTAATTTTCCACGTGTGTTACAAAGATAAAAGACCCTTTTAATTATTTACTTAATTTTTTAATTTCAAACAAAAAAATATTGTCCAGGCATTATTGTAGTTGTTACAATTCCTTCCGTTTTTTTCTTAAGGAGAATGTGCCAATTATTCCATATAAAATTAAAATTTTAAATTAATATATTTTTTTTCGATTTTTGAATTGTTAACAAAAGGTGTTTTAATTCCTTTGTGCAAGAGCTAATATTATATATAAATAATGTAGAAAAATGTTTGTAAACTTATGTATTACTATAAATATATAAATAAAAAAAACATTAACTTATGAAATGTATTGAAATTGGTATTTTAAAATTCGAGAAAATTAGTAGAAGGAAGATGTGTTGCTACACTTAAGTGGTGTTAAAATAAAGGAAGAAAGAGAGTTTGAAGAGGCGTATTTTTAGAATCGGTTCGCAAAAGTTTTTACTATTTATTACTGATTTTCCTAAATTGCGTTCGTTTACACAAAATACAGTAAATGAGAAATTGAGAGCGTAAAGTGACAGTTCTTATTTGAGTACTTGCAAATTTTTACTGCAGATATTTTTAGTAAAACAAGAAAACACGATTCAAAAAGTAAACAAACAAAGAGTGCAAAATACACATTTAAATAATAATTATAAAATACTAAAAGTAAATGAAAATGAAATTGAACTTTTTTATGAAACAAGTACCTACCTATGTACATACATGCATTTTAAAGAAAATAAAATTATTTAAGCTAAAATCGTTTTGCACTCTGCATTGACACTAGGGATGCCAATCCTGATCCCGAAAATCTTATAAATGCATAAAAATTACACTTTTTGAACTTCATTTATTTTTTGCTGGGTTTCGTTATATTTCTTTGTTTACAAATTTTAATCAGGTATGTGATGGAAATCAATCGATTTGAAAAGTAAATCGCTTTTTCAAATATCTTCCAATTATTTCCACTTTGTAATTTATCTAGAGAATGATTCCCAAAATAATAAATATTATTTCAAATCATTTCATTGAAAACAAAACTCCATTTAATAATGTTTGCCTCACACAGTTAGTTAATATCGCATTTTTCCATTTCCGTTTGTTAAAAAGATCCGGTCTAGACTTGAAATTTCATTTAATTTAAATAAGATTTTAACACTACAAATACAAATTAAGAGCAGAAAGTAGTATTTGTGCAATAAAACAATTTTTTTTCTTTGGTACTTAATTTAATTGGCATCATGAAAATTATTAAATCAAAAAGTTCATTTTGTTACTGTTTAGAAAAATAAATAACTGACATTAACAAAACATTATAAATCATTTTTAATTCCTTGTGTCAGCTAGCAAAGGAAGAAGTGTGAGAAGAAAGTCAAAGTCAAAGTGCTACATACATATATTCGACTATGCTAAATATTGCAACTCATGGCATATGATTATTGAACATTTTCAATACATACCAATCGAATTGGGACAAATAAGGGTTTAAAATTAGTTTTCTATTTTTATTTATTATACTACCGACTACTGAGAAAATATGATCCGTTTCCATTATTGATAGCAGATAAACTAAATATACATATTTACCTGATAACAAATACATTTACAGGTTTCTAAAAAAAATTTTATACTTGCGAAGTAAATAACATATCAAGTAACTTACACGCCAGAAATATTTTCATAGTAAAATTTTTTAATAGCACACAAAATGAAAATAAATTCTCTGCTCAGCAAAAATTTCTTGTCAATGTAAAATAGCTATCCACACAAAGAAGCGAAAAAAGACATACACAAAATTATTCTTTCAAAAAATATGCCGCTATAAAAATTCCACACATCAAAATAAGTATATGCCATTCCAACCGAACAAAACTTCGACTATTATGACAAAAATGGCGATCTTGGGGCGTGTTTAAAATGATAGCAAAGTACTATTGCAAGTAAAATTCTGATACTTCTGAGGTGAATAAAATTTAACTAGCCCTGGGGGGCTACTCTGTATTTCGATTCGAAAGTAACCCCCGAGTTAGAGAGAAACCCCCCTGAATAATGATTGAGATTATTCTTATGCTTTCCCATGAAACAAAAAATTACTTTTTTCTGTATATAAAAAAGTTATCGTTTTTAAACTATGGTACTACGTTTCTCGAAAACCATAAAAATACAACTTTGTTAAGAATTCTTTTACAATTTGTGTTACTTCGTTTCTCGCATTCGAGTGTCAAAAGTTGGAAAAATAGTTGTGTATTTTATTTAGTGCCTGTTCGCCGATAACGAAGAACTTCTTTCTTTCGAATAATTACATTTGAAACAAAAACAAATTCAAAAATTTTGTTTTTGTTTTATATGTAATTGTTCGAAAGAAAGAACTACTTCGACATCGGCGAACAGGCAGTTAATTCGAAAAGTTAATTTAAAAGTAATGAAAGCATCAAAAGAGTAAGTATTTTTGTTAATGTACTTTGTGAAAAGTGTTTTTATCTGATTGAAATAATTTTAGATTGAAAATAACCACATGAAAACAGTTCGAAAAAATGGTGAAAAAATTTTATATATTTTTAAATTTTAATACATTTAAATTCACAAATATTTATTGTGAAATCTTTTTACAAAATAAAATCCAATAACTTTAATTGAAAAGTAAATTTTTTTTAATATTTTTGACAAAAAAGTGAGCAGATCGTTCAGAAAAATTAATCAAATCAAAAGCTGCTACATCTAAACTGTTTAGTATCAAGGTTTTCTGCTGAACGCGCCTATTTTTAGTACAGTTCTATGCTTAAGAGGATTTAAAAACGAATTTAAACTGGCATTATCGAAATTCGTCACATGCCAGAAGTATTTTTTTTTTTTTTTTTTAATTAACTAGTTCTAAACATAAGCCGAGATAATACATTTTCAACATTGTTATTTTCATTATGTAATTGTTTTGTTAAGATAAATGAATTTAATTACGAATATAATACGTTTTTTATATTGCGCGAAAAATCGCAAAATATCAAAAATTAGTCCAGTTTTCCTGGGAAATGAAATGTTCCGGGAAACGAAAAATTCTTCTTAAAATTTCTAAAATTTTGTTATTCCTTAAAATTATCTCTTTCATTCAATTACATCTTAAAAAAGCTACGAGCTTAAGCCTAATATCTATGAATAAATACTTTGGACATTTTATTTAAAATTTCAAAACAAAAATTATATTTAAAACATATATACATATATTAGGATTTCTATATACAACTTGAAGTGCCAAAAACAAAAATTATACATGCACAAAGTCGGCAACATTTATTATGAAAGCTTGCTTTTTGACAGCTTAAGTTTGTTTACATCTTTTAGCCGGTCATATTTTTTTTCCATTTGCATTGAAAAAGAAATACTGATTTCTTTTTTAATTTTTAATAAAATATTTTTCTTGCTTATTTTGAGCAGAAGGTGCAAGGAAATCTAATATGTTGCAAATAAATAGCAAAGTAGAAACATGATGTGAAGTAAAAAAAAAAACAATTTGAAAAAGGAAGGAAAGAAAAAAATATGCTTAGGAAACGATAAGCAACGAATCAACCAACAAACCAACCAGCCAACCAGTCAAGGTATGAACGTTCCGTGCTAAAGAAATGTGCTGGATTTTAGTATTTTTTCCATCTACAAGTTTTTTGCTGGAATGGAAGAGGACAAAAAAAAAAACAAGTGAAACAAGTTCGCTCGTTAAATGTAATAAAAGTCAAAAGGATAAGAACGCGTAAAATTGCATGTTGCTGTTGCTGTTATTGTAAAATATGAATTTAATGAAAGATCTGAACAGCATTAAGACGTTACTTTGGGTATTAAAGTTTGCAGAACATTGTTTTTCGTTTGCAGTTTTTTTTTGTTGTTCAAAATGCGAAAAAAAAATAATTTGATAGACATACATACATATGAATTTTCTTTGTGCTTTAATTA
The DNA here is from genome assembly GCA_947311025.1 of Lypha dubia. NCBI lineage: Eukaryota > Metazoa > Arthropoda > Insecta > Diptera > Tachinidae > Lypha > Lypha dubia. The sequence continues at coordinate 59,703,017 of OX371264.1, forward strand.
TGTTGGATTTATTTACTTTTAATTTATTCAAGGCTTCGTCGACTTGCATCGTATTTGCAGGAGAAATAAGAAAATTAAATATTTTAAATTAATTTCAAAGATACGAGTATACATACGTATGTAACTTTAATTAAGAAAGCTGACTGCATGCAAAGAGCTTTTCCACTTTTAATTTTTAAACAAGAATTTCGCAAAATCTTGATGTGATGTTTTGAACAAAAATTACGTGACCCACCCAACGTTTTGCTCTCCCATATAACGTGTGGCAGAAGTAAAAGCAGCTATCCAAGTGCAATGACACTCGATATCCTGATATAAATTATAATATTTAACAAAGTTCGAAGTTTGCATAGATCGGTGAAAGAACTCTAATACGTCCCTTTCTTAAAACAAGTGACTTACGTAAAATTTTAAAGTGTGTGAAGATAAATACTTAGAATTAACTACGTTTTTTTAAATATCACATGCGACATTTTATCATATTGAATTGTGTAATTTTGCAAATCGGCAATGATACACTAATACTATGTTCACACGGACAGAAATTATAGAGGTTCGCGCTCTCATTCTTGGTTCGCGGGCGAACCTTGATTGAACCTACATGTTTCGCCATACAAAATTTTGAGAGCGAACCTACATGTTTCATTTTGAACCTTGTTGCGAACCCGTATAATTTACTATCATCTCTAATTTTGATAACAAATTATCGCTAGTTTATCTGAACTAGTTGTCCAAAAACATTTTAACAAATAAAAACAATTGATAAGTGCTAAATTTTAATAAAAACATTGAATAAGTAAAATCATATATTTATATTTATGTAAATAATTAAATAAAGTGGAAAAACAACAAATAATATTAAATAACGAAGTACGAACCAATCTAGAATGAGTCGTGTGAACACATAGGTTCGCCATCGTGGTTCATGGAGCGAACCTAGTGTTTCAGTTCTTCGTGTGAACATAGTATAAGAAGGAAGATAGATTGCTTATGGCGTATTCTTTTCTGAAAAAAGGTTGCATTTATGCAAAATGTGCAACATATTTTGCCCTCTACTATCAAGTCGGGGTGATATACTGCCCATTTTTACAACTTTGTTTAGTATATTTTTATACAAGTAAGAACTTGTCTTTTTGTCATTCTACTTACTTAAGCGAAAACACTTATAATTAAAACGATAATTAATTAATTAATGTTAAGTAATGTTAAGCCTCAAATATTTTGTGCCATTGTGGCAATAAAAAATGTACCACTTTTTAAAGGTGGGTGCAAACTGTAAAAAGTGTTACACATTGAAAGGTCAACATTTTTGTTCAGAAAAGAAAACACCATTAGTAATGGCATTACGTTTACCCCCATGAAAAAAGTTTCAATAACATTTCTTTACGTTTGATGCTTGTCATATCTTTTAGATTTTATGATATTTATGGAACTAAAGCGTGTTTTTTAGAGTGTCAGAACTTTTAGTTGGCAACACTGCTTCATTTGAGCACCCATTTCACAGCTGATGGTTGCTTTTTGTTTAGTTTGATTTGATATTTAATTATGAATCGACTTACACCAGAGCAACGCGTGCAAATTGTTGAAATTTTTAATCAAAATAATTGTTCTATTCGTCAAACTCATCGTGCAGCGGGCGCTACAATTGATTTCCTCAAAGAAACTTTTGATGAAAAAATAATTTCACGTAATGGCCCAATTAATTGGCCACCAAGATCGTCTGCTTTAACCCCGTTGGGGTCATGTCAAGTCACTTGTCTACGTCGATAAACCACAAACAATTGAACACCTGGAAATCAATATTCAAAGAGTTATCGGCGAAATACGGCCGCAAAATCCTACGAAAAGTTGTTGAAAATTGGTATTCCAGATTGCACCTTCCACGCGCCAGCCGTGGCGGCCACATGGCAGAAATCATATTTAAACATTAATTTCATAAAATTTTCTTTTCAATAAAGCCCGTTTCATTGATATTAAAAATATATTTCATTGTTTTATTATGATTGAAACTTGTGTCACTCTATAAAAAACACCCTTTATTATGGGATGCTTAGGCTATAAAGCTGAAAATTCCTTTATAGTTAGATCTTAGTGAAAAAATAATCACAAAACGTACACTATTGCAATTTGCTATGCAGGCTTGTCATGGTGTGAAAAGAAAATAAGAAATAAACACTGAGTGTTGCTCAACAATCTGCTGAACGCTTTGAATCTGCGGTTTAAGCGGTTTATGTTGGTGGGTTAAACTTACTTACAATATGGTAACACGACAAGATGTATTAAAAACCAGCAGTCAAAATATTATATTCAAGGCAAGAGTTTTTAGGTGGCCAATGAGACATTTATACAACTTTAATCTGGATTAACTGTTTAACTACATTTACTTGAAAGTTTAAACGGCCAATGTTGGTTGGTTAAACTTACTGAAATATGGTAACACAACAACAATTATAAAAAGCCAGCTATCAAAATATTATGAACAAAAATATATAAGAACATAAATAAATTTTTTTTTCAATTTTATCATTGTTTTTTTAATAAAAAACATAATAAAATTCAAAAGGGCAGAATTTCTTTTGCATAAAATTCAGTGTTGCTTGGAAAAAATCATTGCCATTTGATGTATAGTGATGCCACTGGTTAGGTAGACCCATATAAAATTTTTTTTAGCTGCTTAGCATTTATTTATTTATTTTAGTATTTAATGATAAGTCTTTTAATAATTTTTATATGTAATGTGTGTAATATTGGCACTATTTCATTTTGGATGACGAAATGCATGGGACTTATTTGTACGAAAAGAACAAATGTTTGCTTGCATTTTCTGAATTAATATGCATAAATAGTTACTTGAAGCGAAAATTACAAGAGATGTAAAAAACTTTACATAAAACATGAAAATTAACAAAATGAAACAAGCTGGATGGCTACTTTCGGCAGTAACAAACTTTATATTTCCATAACGTAAATAAAAAAATATTTGGAAACGTTAGAAAAATGTTGTCGCGGAAAAAAAACACGAAAATTGGAGAAGAATGGCTAACATCGAGGAGATTGAAAGCAAAAATACACAAAATGGTGTTGAACCAAAATTAATTTCTTGAAACTAGCAAGTCTTGTACTAAAAATAATTATGGAATTTTTTTTTTAATTATTGGAAAATTGTTCAATGTAAGAAGAATTATGAACTTTAAGATCAGGACAACAGTTTGCCTGACGTATTCATAAAAAAAATTGATTTAAATTTATTTAAATAAATTTAGGAAATGTTTTAAACTATCCTAAATGAATATGTATCGAATATATTTTTAATAACCGGCATAAATGTCATCCGGTACTGTCAATTCCATTTTAACTTGGCAGTACTGAATTTTTTGCAGCGAAAACATTTAGGAGTATTATTTTAAACTACCAGCAAATATGAAAGCTTCAGGAGCAAGAGCGTACAGTTCTTTTCTCTTGTGTTCATAATTTATTTATTACTAAGCTTGGCGCTTAGACCCTTTCTGTGAATTAAGATATTACATTATAGTCTTAGGTTTTAACATTTAACATTGTAATAATTTTAAGGTTTGTTTTGATAAGGAATGTATAAAAACGCTCAATAAAATTAAACTTAAACTAAAACTTAATAAATGTTTTAATTTTTTGAGTGTACATTTAATTTTTATGTCTTTTTGTACTTTCCACGTTTTAAGAGAATAAAGCAGACATTTTTCTAGATGGTGAGAACGAACCAAAAACTTCCACTCTGATTACCTCGAAATGAACTTTTTTGAGCTATGGCGTTCTCTTGATAAAATTAGTTTTTATAATAATTGAAAGGTAAAAAAACGAGATTAGAAAATCACTAAATATTATTATAGCTAAAACAAACCGCATGACAGTCAGAACATTTTTCATCCGTGGTGAAGGGTGTGGAAATGTTAAAAATCTTAATGCTCTTTGTAAATATGTATATTTAAAATATTTTAGCTAAAAACAGAAAATAAAGTAGTAACAAGACAAGTGCCACTAAGGAATTGTCAAGGAAAATTAAAAAAGTACACAATTTAATATTTACTTGGAAAAAAATAATCCTAAACATTAAGATGATGACGGTCTTAATTTAGCACTCCAGTTGTTCAGACGTCAGTTATTATTTTATTGTTGTTGTTCTTGAGGTGTTTTGTTTGAAATCTTTAACAAATGAAACCTTGTTTAAAGTTATAATTAGTGTAATTTAAGTTTGGTAAATAGTGTTTACACGAACTGCAATCCAGACGCATTCACACACATAAGCGATCATACACAAAGTATTAAGGGGTAAATTTTAACGAGATACTTTTGAGTTATATAAACAAACAAAAAAATATTTAAAAAAAATAACCAAAATTTCTTAGCAAATAAAATTAAAAGTTGTTTTTTTTAGGAAAATCGGGCGCCGACTTAAAAAAGGAGGGAAGATTTTAACTTTTGTTTTCAACATTTGTGCTCGGAAAACTTAAGGAATTTTCAAATTTATTTTTTCTGTTTGACGAGGTTTAATTGCAGTTTGATCCCATAATTATTTTTAAATCGGGGGAAAGTTATTCACCTTGAAATATTCTGGTATGTGATGGAAATCAATCGAATTAATTCGGCGCCGATTTCAGAAACAAATTCTTCTGAAAGATGACTTATTTAACCCTTTTAAAGTTTCCAAGGCTTAGAATATTTAATTCGATAATTTTTTTCGATACAAAAGAATAAAAAAAAAACGTAAATAAGTCATATTTTTTTATTATTTACTTACATATAAACCGATTTACGAACAAAAAAATTTTTTTTTGTTTTCTTTCATTTTTTATCTTTTTTCTTTTGCATTGTGCCAGAATTTAGGGAAATAGATAGGGTAGAGAAGTTAGATATTGAAAATGTAGACGGTTTAATTCTTTTACAACTCTTCTATTGCGCGTTTTGTTAACTTTCAGAGCAGTGTTTCATCGTCTCTGGTGCAGAGCTGTAAAAATATGATTCTTTTCTGAATGAAACTGAGAATCATTCAAGCATTGAATTAAAACTTCATTCATTGTGCCCAAAAATTGAATTGACTTAAATTATAAATGTATTCATCATGAAAAACTAACTTTTAAAAGAATTCATTTTACAAAATAATGAATTGAGTTAACATTTTAGTGAATTCGTGTTGAATTAAATATCTTGAATGCGTTAACTTCATATAAATAAAAAGAATTTAATTAAAATTTGAATGCATTATCGATGATTGTAATTAATTTTTTCACTCATTTTGTATAAAGTCTGCGATTATTTAAACTTAATCTTAGTACTCTTTTCGAATTTGTGGAAAAGGTAAAAACATAATAGGAACTGTAACGATCTCAACGGAACTATATACTAAAATTACTTGCAAAATCGTTATTTTTCACAATATGTATTACAATAACTGATAGTGACGAGGTGTATTTGAGTAAAATGTATTCGATTCACTAAAAAACTCAATTTCGTAAAAAATACAAGTTAGGGCCTTTCTACTTGAGACCATCGATATAATTTTTTATTTTCTTTTTTTTTTTGCAAACAAAATATTAATAATGCATGAGCCATGATATAATATTGATTGATATTTAAAATGCACTCAAATCCATACAGTATAGAAATTATGCTTAATTCTCTTTGGACTATTATATTGCAGGATTAAGTAGCTACTTATAAATACATACTTATTATGTATATGTTCATATTATATTAAGTGATGCTCATGTATGAATATATAATTGGCATTACAGATAGAATGGCACAATTTGAAAATGCTTAAATGCAACAAATATTTAATATTATTGAAATAAGTTAGCTTTTTAGCTTCATTAATTAGGTATATGTATACGCATTAAAAATACTTGCATATAAACGTTATTCAGGCGGAAAGGCATCTCTATTAAGACATTTGTTTTACTTCACTAGGAAATCAGAATTTAGTGGCAACTTAAGTTTCAATTGAAATGTAATTTCCACCATGACGTACAATGAACTATAAACTTTGCACATCGCACCGTAGATTAGAAAAGTGAGCTGTGTTTCTAATTAAATAACTATTATATTTACAACTTATTTATAATTATCAGATATACTCAGATAAAACACTTGCGCACGCATTGATCTGCTCAGACAATACAATTTTGTAATTAGAAAAGTGTCACTACACGTTAATTCACTCGCTGATCAGGTTTGTCTATGGTTCATTTATTTTTCTATCTTCCTTCGTTATAATATGATTAAAACTGGAGATCAATTAAATATGTATGTTTATAGAATTTAAAATTAAAAATGTAAAGTAAATTTAAAATTCCCAGGAAGTGGAGAGTCTAATTTTAATATTTACTTCAAAATTTAAAAACAATAGATAATTAAATTGAAATTTAATATAATAATGGTGTTCACAATAGCATTTTCAAATATGCATTAATATTGCGACGTTTTAATTTGAATACTTTAAGCAAGTTGTTGTTGTTCCAATTCCAACATACTTTAATTAAATTAAAGATCTTTACATAATTTCTGTTAAAATAATTTCCATTTTCACCAACTTAAATAATGAAATGCTTTGCTTTTTTAATATTAAAAACAAACGAAAATGGTAGCGGGCACAAAAGGAATTGAATTATTCAGGGTTGTTGCAGAATCCAAGTCAGAATTGATGGCATGAATGAATGAATTCGAATCAGCTGTGCCGTTTTGTTTACAAGTACAATAATCAATAATCTTTGTATCTAAATTAAAATGATTGAGGAAAATCATTAAAAAAATTCACATACCAACTTTTACAAAAAATTCAAAAATGATGTCTTATTATTCCCAAATAAAATAAAAATATTTCGTTAAAAGAAAATTTCTTTAAAAATTGTAAAAAATTTTCTCTTTACAGTTTCTTCACTAGAAAATCAGTTTTTTTTTTCTAAATTTGCCATTTTTTTAAGTTATGACAACGTTGCACATAGTGAAAACCTCTAATGTGTGCGATGTATAACTCTTTTCATTGATGCTTAGATACTAAAATTAAATAAAAGCGATGTAACACAGTTGTACACTTTGAAATAATTAATTACATATGTATGTATATGTATGTAATACATAGTTGCTATTTGCCAACAGCATTTTATTTGTTTAAATGCATGATGACACTTTAACACATTTCACACATTTCTTTTATCTACGAGTAACAAATTACGCTGTGTGCTGACAAACACTTTGCTGCAAGCTTAAACATTGCAGATGTGCGTTTCTTGCTTTCATTTGACACATTATCATGTGAATAAAAACAAAAGAGAGAAAAAACAATTTCGACCACAAACAAGACACCAAACCAATGCGTGTGAAAAAATTACTCATTCATTTACTGCATTTGAATGCACATAAACTCAACAACACTCCCATCCACCAACCCATATTTTCCAATGCATTCAGAGAGACAAGTAAATAAACTTTCAACAAAAAAAAAAAAAAATAACATACATACATATTAATGCACACATACCCTCCCCTCCAGTTTTAAAAGTAGAAATTGACTCGAAATCGTTAGGTTTTTCGATAACGAAAAATGGACTAACTACTTCACTAGCTACAAGTAATGCAAGACGTCGGCTTTTGACTCTCTCACTCCTGTACATGTACAAGCACTCAGTACATGCACATATTTTAATGCTTTCAACCTCATTTTTTTTACCAATTGAAAAAAACTGTGCCCTTATTCCAAAGAAAATCAACAAAAAAATAAAAAAGATTTTATGAAAGTGTTATGATTTTGTGTTGGCGAACAATTGGAAGTTCGTGGTCAGTGAATGTTAAATTTTTATTAAAACAAGTGTTTTTTTTTATAAAGGTAAAATGAGTAGCAGTCAAGTCAACTAAAACGTTGCATAAAAATAAAAGACATGTGGCACTCGGGGACTGCCGCGGTAAAGCTATAGCATAGCATTTTTATCAACTTAAATTGAATTATTGCGAGAAAAGTTTGGAGATTCGATTATTTCAAGAAATTGTTATATTGAATGGCCTCCAAGAATTTGTGATTTAACACCATTAGACTATTTTTTGTGGGGTTATTTGAAGTCATTGGTCTTTCGAAATAAACCGGACTCTCTTCAAGCTTTACAAGTCAATATTGAACGTGCCATTCATGACATACGACTTGATTTAGTTGAAAAAGCGCTCGAAAAATGGGTTCATCGAATTCGTTCCTTCAGAATAAATAAAAAAAAAATGCTTGAAATTCCTTAACAATAAGTGTGTTTTTTTTAAGAAATCGTATCATTCTTATTGGAAAACCTTTTATTTATTCTTCTTTCGAATTGTTTTACACGAAAAATTATCAATAAAATTCAAAATAAACTAATGTTCGCGGAACAGCCGAAATTAAAAAAAAATCAAATAGACCAACGACCGAACGTAAGATCTTTTATAATTTAATATGTATGTATGTATGTATATTTAATAATTAGTCTTTCAAGCTCAAGTTTTTTTTTACACTATCCTTCCTGTTCGGTTCTTATCTTAGGCGATGATTGCATGGTGCGAAATCCTTGAGTAGCAACACTATGAAGGATTATGGTTTTCATTAAAAAAATTGCTTGTTTCCTGTGATTTTTTTGTTTGTTTCTATCACAAATTGAGTCATATTTTCCAAATACGTCAAACTATTTTTCCTAACAGCTTTTGTTTTTGAGTTATAGGTAACTACCCACATTTACTATTTTTACTTATATTTTCGTTTTTTATTGATGTTTTCGATATGGCTTCTTCAAGAAGACGTTGTATGCTTAAGCCAGATTGTTTTTGCTATATTTGAAAAATTTAGAAAACCTATATCGAACCTTTTGAAAAGAGCGTATCATCAAAAGTGGCGTATGTTAAATTTTCTTTGACGCAAGTTTTCAGGATTAAGTATAGAAAAAGTGAAAGCTGGTATCTTCGATGGCCACAGATTAGGTAACTCGTGAAAAATCCTAATTTTGTCAAATCAATGATTGAAGTCGAATCAAAAGCTTGGAATTCATTTGTTTTGGTTATGAGTAATTTTCTAGGCAAAAAGTGTGTAGCAAGTGAGTGCAAGCATCAAACTTGCAAAACATTTAGACCGATTTCCACAAAATCTGGATGATTTTAGTTAGGAGCATGGGGAAAAATTTCATCAGGTTCTTCGGACTATGATAGAGCGTTATCAGGGAAAGTAGGACTCACATATGATGGCAGACTGTTGCTGGAGTTTACAACGAGATCTACCTAAAGTCGTTCATTCAAGGAAATCTTATGAAAGATCATTTGATATTGTTCGATAGAAATTTTGTAAATCTACATATGTATTTTTTTTTTAATATTAAAACTGCATACATATATCAAAAAGGAAATTTTCCTGTATTTTTTTTTCATAGTCAGGGCCATAGAAATACCGAATAACAGAAAAAAATTTAAGGAAACAAGAGTTGTGTTGACCAGTGTAATTTAACAGTCAATTGGTAAATAATTGTATGCCATCTGAAATTAGTGGCAAGATTTTACAACTTATTTGCAAATAGTTTTGTTAAACGAGACTTAATTTTGTAAATAAATAACTCACATGCATATAAGGTTTGGATTGAAGAATAATTTGTTTATATATTTACCTAAAAAGAGAAAAAAAATAACAAAAAATATCAATTAGAATACATATATGTATATATATATAATATATATACATATGTATGTATGTATATACATATTTGAAAAAAGAAAATTATTGAATTTTTGTATAGAATTTGAATCATGTTAAGCTGTAAGTAAATTGACTAGAACAAAAATTTTCACTTGGTCACGAAGTCTTGAATAGTGGATTTTATTAGTATTTTTCCGGAAAATATAATTTTGACAAAAAAATTCTAGTTATAAAGATTTTTCCTTTATATTTCGTTATAGCAAGGTTTGACTGTTACATATGTACATGGAAAGCTATGACGTATTATTGCGATCACCTTAAATTTCGTTATATAGAAGTTTCATTGTATTAGCCAATAAGGTGGGAGATTAAATTTTTACTCAGCATAATCCTATTGTTTTATATGGTAGATTTGAAAGCAGCACCAGGTGCAGAATTACAAGCCGAGTACCTTTCTCAGCATAAGTTCATGTTTAATCTCTATTCTATTCGAACTTTGTAATATTGGCTTAAAAATCACTGGTCTTTTCGAATATAACTTAATCAGATTTAATTTAAAAATGGTTTATAAACTTTATGTTTTCTTTTTTTTCGAATACGATCGTTAAAGTATACCTTGTTTATGACTGAGATTATTCGACAATGTCGACAAAAACTCTTTAGTTGTTAGGCTGTTAGTCTAAAAAATTTAATTAACTTCTTAATTTTAAAAATTTGTTTGCCTTCAGCCTTAATCTTTGTTTATTTCCCATAGCATACTTAAGGGGGCTGTCAGCACACTGACTGAAGAAAATACAATCATTTCGACTATTTGTTAAATTTCTATAACAAATTTGTTAAATAGATGTTTCTTTGTTATCATCTGCTCTTTGAATCCAATAACAATCAAGTGTAACTTGACGATAGAATACAAGAAGAAGAGGAGGAGTACGTACGGGCCAGCCGGTAAGAGCGAGTTACTGGCGGTATAAGTAGTAGTAGAGCAAACAAAGTGTATGTTGAATTTCATTTGAAATGTTACAAATTATTGTAATTTTTCTTCTCACTTGCTTGCATGTTTTCTTAAAGTGTCCATTTGCCACCCCATACCCCCCACCAATACTTCATTCTCTAACCCAACAAACTAGAACAGATTTTCTTCATTTTGTTGCTTTATTTGTGCTTAAACCCATTTAGTGAGCCATCATACATACATATAATGTGGTCTAAATAATATAAATTATGCTTTTACTTATGGATGTGGTGTAGATTTTACGAGAACATCTAATGAGGAAATATTTTTCTTACAAACAATAAAATAACTCGCAAATGAAATTATATGGCAGTAAATGGTACAAATTGTAACAATTTGCTCAAGACATTAATTTTGAAAACTTGTTAACAAATAATTTGAAATTAATTGATTTATTGTGAGAGAATATACAAACAATTTTGCTTAAATACAAATTAAGTTTATTGGAATTTAGACTTACAATGATGTGACGTTCTCTTCGAAATGAATAAGATTATTTATGCCGATTAGAAACAAATAAACAAATAAAAGTACGAAATGATATTAAAATAATTTTTAATTGATTCTTTTTTTAAGCTATTGCATAGCTTCTATCGCGGGCTTTGAGGCGACCGAATCAAGAAATTTTGAAAATTTTGTTTCTTAAGTCTCTTGTTATGAAACGAGAAAACCTAGAATTTGTTTTTGAAACGAGAAATGCTGACACTAAGTTTGTTTCTTAAGTCTTTTGTTTATGAAACGAAAAAACCCGGAATTTGTTTATGAAACGAAAAATGCTGACACTAAGTTTGTTTCTTAAGTCTTTTGTTTATGAAACGAAAAAACCCGGAATTTGTTTATGAAACGAAAAATGCTGACACTAAGTTTTTTTCTTAAGTCTTTTGTTTTTTGAAGTGAAAAAGAAGTAATGAGAAACCTATAAATACCCTTTTTTTTTGCGGCCCTATGCTCCTTGTAGGAGTAAAAGGAACAAATATATATATATAAATACCCTTACCATTTTTGGTGAAGGGTATAATAAACAGATTCGTACGGCATATAAAGTCACCAAGTACGAATTAGCTGTTGGCCAAAAACTCATGACATCTTTTTTAGAGGGCCCGCAGATTCTCGGAATTTTTGATAACCCAGCCAAAAAAATTGGCCACCAAAATCGCCGAACTGAGTTTAAAGTTTTACTACCATTGGTAGTAGAGTCAGACGTACACATCCGCGTGTTTTTCCAAGTCTTCCTTAGTCGCATAGTTTTATTTTTTCGTCTAATTTTTCTTTACAACTACATATTGGGGAAATGCATCGGAATTTATAAAAAGAATCCATTTCCGATTTTTGTTATTTATGTCGTTTTGCGTTTTAGGTAACGATATATTACTTATAAAAGAAACTTACTACTTGATTATATTTAAGAACACTAAATTCGATTGAAAGACTAAAAAAGAACTTTCCGATAAATATTGGAATATCTATATGTATTCCTAAGGAATTATTACTACTGTTTTAATCAAAAAGTGTAAAGAATAAATGCAAACTTCTGCAGGAAACATACAAAATGTTTTCTTTCCAGTAGTCGGCACCACAATGCGCTCCATTGAAATTAAGAACTATGTTGTTGTATGTATAACAATTTTATACAAATATCTTTGTTTAGTAAACATTTGAGAAGAAAATAATATTTATTTTACCATTTACTTGTTAGCGATTTCAAAACTGTAAACATTCTTTCTGCATTAAAAAAAAATTTCATACGAAAAGAAATTATATAATGGATATCTATCTGTATTATTTTATATATAAAATTAATTTGTTTAGTCTACATTAACTTACATGTAGTAAGTACATGCAGAAATAAAATCGAAATTAAGCGAATAGTTGCCACATGCCAATATTTTTGATCACTGGGAAATATTTAAATCCATTTATTATTTATTCATATTTTTACTGAGATAAAACGTCACATAACTTAGACGCGTATACTATTTTTATACAATCAATGCTTTGTAAAAATTCATACTTTTCTTCTATCTTAATACATATTTTCAAAATATGTACATATATACTATTTAAATTTATTTTTTTAGATTCAATTTGAAGAAGTAAAATTTTCCTCGCTTCTAAAATTATGGCTTTGTTTTCATTTTGTGCATAAATCTATTGACACGAAAAATTATATCAATTTGTAATCACAAATTTCTATCATTTATCTCCTCATCCATCTTGAATGCAAAAACTATTGAATTTGTTGTTCGCCCTCTTAAAAGCAACCTGAAATCTTTTCCAATTTTTTCAGATCAATTCAATTGTAATCTGCAGTTGATTTTTTCATTTTTCTTTTCAAGTGTTAACAAACTACTAATTTCGTGCTATTGGTCATGTTTTTAATTGAATAACGTCATTATTTTTATCATGTAAAACAAAACCATTAAAACCTATGGCACATACAGTGCGCTCGGGATAACGTCAACACCCCATTACGTCAACATCCCAAAAAGTCAACACTTTTATTGACATTGTATACTCTAAAGCTTCAACCAACCACAAAACCCCAAAACGTCAAATCTAAATAAAGCGAAATTTTAACTTTAGTAACAATTAAAATATAAATGTACATACGTTGATTGTATTCACATAAATTAGTTGCATATTTGGGGGTTCCCCTTAAAACTATGTAGTACAGAAATATAGTTACATACATATTGAACTTTTCTGTTTAGCTGTATTTCAGTTATTGACAAAAAAAAGCAGCAAAAAATATAACTGATTTCTTATGAGACGTAAAAGTATAGATTTTTATGGTATCATGTAAAATATATTTGTTCCTTTTATTTAGGTTGGAACCATTGTTGTTCTTTGGATTAGTTTTTAATTTATAAACAATAAAAACTCTTTAAACTAAACTATTAATAATATTTTGATTTTAAATTTGCACAATTATAAACGTCAGCACTCGCGGTTTTAATTAGTTGACGTTATCCCGAACGCACTGTCATAACAAAGAGAAAGAAAAAAAAAATAAAAGAAAAAGTTCGCTCAATGACACTCCAACCAGTATCGTTCGTCATGCTATAATATTTTGAAATGTTATTAAATGCGATTAGCAAAATTCGAAAATCACCACTTGACAAAAACGTTCATGAGAAAAATTAAGCTAAACGGGTGAAAAAAAGACGTGAAACCCACAATTCAATTGAAATATTATGAAAAAATACGAATGTGTCAGAAAAGTAAAAATAAATCAAAAGGTATTGTAATGAGAAATTATTAATGTCTATTCTTTCAAATGATTAAAATGCGTTCCGCAGTGCTCTGCGGTAACAACAAAATTATTCAAATGTATAAGGTTTTCCAATAGAGATGATATGAGTTTTAAGTGACGTTTCGGCCATTTGTAATAGGTCATGATCTGTCATCTGTTTTTCATTGTATTCAGTAGTGTTTACAATTTCATAATGGAGCGATATACGCCAGACAACGTTGCTGATTTTGCCTTGGAACAACTTGAAAACGATAATGATTTTTAAAACAAATCATGTTCTCCGATGAGGCTTACTTTCATCTGAGTGGTGCGGTAAATAAACAAAACTGTCGATTCTGGCGCGAAGAAAATCCACAAATTATTCATGGAAAACCATGACATTCACCTAAATTGACAGTTTGGTGTGGTTTTTGGTCTGGTGGACTCATCGGTCCGTACTTCTTTCGAAATGAAGCTGGTAACACCGTTACTGTCAATGGAGATCGGTATACTTAGATCGATGATAGCCAACTTTTTATGTTCGAAACTGGAAGAAGTTGATCTTGACAACATTTGGTTCCAACAAGACGGGGCTACGTGCCACGCAGCAAATGCAACAATTGAATTATTGCGAGAAAAGTTTGGAGATTCGATTATTTCAAGAAATTGTGATGTTGAATGGCCTCCAAGAAGTTGTGATTTAACTCCATTAGACTATTTCTTGTGGGGTTATTTGAAGTCATTCGTTTTTCGAAATGAACCAGACTCTCTTCAAGCTTTACAAGTCAATATTGAACGTGCCGTGCCATTCATGACATACGAAAATTGGGGTTAATCAAATTCGTTCCTGCAGAAGAAGTCGTGGAGGCCATTTGAATGACGTTTTATTTAGAACTTAATTGTATCGATTGTACTTCACATTGAATAAAAAGCGTTTGAAATTCCTTAACAATAAGTGTGTTTTTTTTAAAAGAAATCATATCACTCTTATTGGAAAACCTTTTACTTTTGTTGTATTGTACTTACTACACGCTTATGTGAATGTGTGTTTCGATTATCGGAATATTAAATATGTAGTCGAAATTGTATGCTTGTCTTGAAATTGATAGCAGGGATAGGAAAATAGACAGATAGAAATATGTTTAGCGCAATTTGTTTGTAACCTTCACAACATGCCTGCCAACTGATACACATACATATGTATATATATTTATAAGCTTGTCATTACGTTAGTAATATTACAATTGCTCAATTCACAAGCCAAGTTGTATCGTTTATTGTTGTATAAGAAATAAATTATTTTAATATTATATTTCTTTTCAGAATATACATACATACATACAAAAATAAGCAGTACAACTTGGCTTGTGAATTTATCAAATATTCAGTGGCGGCTAACTTAATTCTACTGACAATGTTTCGTACATATCAATTGGGTATGTCAAAACCTTTAAACAACACTTTAATACGTTCTTCTCTTAATTCCTTGTTTTCTTGTGTTTTCGAAAATTGAAAATCACAAAGAAAAGTTAAACTTGTTTGGCTTTCAGAACAGCATTAAATCACAATTATGATTTCAAGATCACAAAGTGATTTGAAATCTTTTACTTTTCAAAACATGCCTGGGCCCAAATTACGGCACGCGATATCGATCGAAATTTCAATACTATTTAAATGTAAATTTCGATCGATATCAAATGCCGTAATTTGCCCCCTGATAATTTAATTAAAAAAAAATTATATAAGAAAACGAACTTAAGTCTGACTAATTGAAAATTTCTATATTCAAAATATTTTTTTTTCTTTTTCAAATAAACGTTTTTTTTTAGTATTTTATTTTGAGTGTGGTTTTATTTTAATATAAAAATTAATAAAATACTAAACATTCTTTAAAAGAAATTAAGAATTTTGGATTTTTACCATAAATTTTTTCTCACATTTATATAGGGTGTTTTTTATAGAGTGTCACAACTTTGAATTGGCATCACTGCTTTATTTCATCACCCATTAAACAGCTGATGGTTGCTTATTGTTTAGTTTGCTTTGAAATATTATTATGAATCGATTTACACCAGAGCAACGCGTGGAAATTGTTGAAATTTTTAATCAAAATAAT
This sequence comes from Lypha dubia, assembly GCA_947311025.1. Lineage (NCBI taxonomy): Eukaryota > Metazoa > Arthropoda > Insecta > Diptera > Tachinidae > Lypha > Lypha dubia. The sequence goes on from OX371264.1 coordinate 59,719,044, forward strand.
TGTTCTATTCGTCAAACTCATCGTGCAGCGGGCGCCACAATTGGTTTACTCAAAGAAACTTTAAGTGAAAAAATAGTTTCACGTCATGGCCGAGTTAATTGGCCACCAAGATCGTTTGATTTAACCCCATTCGATTATATTCTTTGGGGTTATGTTAAGTCACTTGTCTACGTCGATTAGCCACAAATAATTGGAACACCTGGAAATCAACATTCGAAGAGTTATCGGCGAAATACGGTCGCAAATGCTGCGAAAAGTTGTTGAAAATTTGTGTTCCAGATTGCGTCTTCCACACGCCAACCGTGGCGGCAGCATGGCAGAAATCATATTTAAACAATAATTTCATAAAATTTTCTTTCCAATAAAGCCCGTTTCATTGATATTAAAAATATAATTCCTTGTTTTATTATGATTTAAACTTGTGTCACTCTATAAAAAACACCCTTTATCTTTATGTGCGAAAACAATGTTTCGACATTCTGAAATTAGAATGTGCTAAAACAATTTGTTTTAAAATACATGTTTTTGGGATTGACTTTAAATTTAAGTTGTGGTTCAAATAATTTACAACATAAGTGCTGTCCTCCCCCCTTTTCTTTTAAACAAACATTGATTATAAATTATCAACTCCTTAACAAAATTTTAATATCTTTAATTTTTCTTCTCTGCAGACATTTTTGAATATTTTTCACGCTTACGGCATTTAAATTTCGTGCCGTTCGTACACAAAGAACACCGGATACTTTTTAAGGGTTAAATTGTTAAAACAATAAATATGACAATATCAGATAAAAGTACGTACAAAGTCATTTATACTCACCCAGTCAGCAGATTAATATTCTAGTAAAAAAAGGATATAAACTTGTGATAATGATACTCCCATTTTCTTTTGTATTTTAATGGTCTTTTAGCAGTTATTAACTAGAGAAAAAAAAGACAAACTGCACTTAATAACTTGTCTCTATATTCTGCTCAAATTCAACACAAGTCTGTTGGGACTGAAAATGTCACACCCAACTTGGCATTAAACAAATCCCAGGACTATTATTTGAACGTTAAAGAGCCCAACAGCACAGATAAATGCTCTTTGCTTTAATAAACATTTTAACAAAAGGATAGAAAGTTAAAATTTATATGAATATTCAAATACAAGCTAACCACGAAGCACACACACAGACACAGACACTGAGCCATACAGATACTGAATATCTAACAATTTACTCGTATGTATGGATGTGTACCAAATTATACTAATACTCTCCTTTTAATGGATTTTTTTTTTCAAAAGGAAGTGACCACTTGATGTATGAATGAGTGAATGAAAGTAGTACCCACTTTGCAGTTTATCTATTATTTTGGTTATTAGTGATTTCTTGTTTTGGTGCAGGGGGGTGTGCGGTGGTGAAGTTTGAGGGGGTTTATAAAATACTTCGAACTAAAGCTACGTTCACATTTATCAAATATTTGTCGAAAAAAACGTAACCAAGAAAGAAACTAATAATTTATTTCCTTTAATTCCAATGGATTTTTAATTTTGGGTTCGCATTTTTAAAAAACTGCATAAAAATACTTTCTGATAGAATAATTAATTTTATTTTGTGATATAAAAACCAAGTAAAACAACACTATCCCTAAGCAAAACTAGTGGTTACGTTTTTTTCGACAAATATTTGATATATGTGAACGTAGCTTAAGAGTATGTACTTGTATAGAACGACTGAATGTATTAAATAAAATTGCAAAGGATTTTGTGAGAGTGTATCTGTTGTTAAGAATTTTAATACTAAATGAATCTTTTGTTTAGGGGATTCTTCTTACATCAGGAATGTGAATTTTTGTCTTAAATTTTGTATCGTAATTTTCAATCATCAATTTTATTTGTAATTTGCAATGTTACATTTTCGACCATTCATTTTTGCAAAGAAATGATTTTAATGGAAAAATTTTCGGTTTTTTATTATTCAGCTCATCTTAAATCTTTAAACCACAAAAATTTAAGTCCTTGTAAAATTTTATCCGCACAAAAACACAAATGTGAAAATAAGGCCAAGTTCCTATCCAAAATATTTCGGCCGTAAAAAGTACTGAGATCAAAATAAGTACCAAGTTCTTGATAGGTACAATTCCATCTCATTTCGAGGCAACCTATAAGCTTGATAAATGATAAAAACAAGTCTTACGAGCTCCACTCTACAAGATCTAAGACATAAAATAAAAATAATAAATCTTATTCTACAGTTCAAGTGACTTATTTCAACGAAATCTTTTAGCAAATTATATAATATTTTAACATATACTACATAGTATATACTATATGGCGAAAACATTCGGCACGAATATGAGCCCCTTCAGACATTTCTTCGATAGAATTTATGTAGAAAGTCCGACACAAGGCCGAAAAAACCCTAACGAATTGTCAATTATTAAGCCAGCAAATCAACATTGGTTATATCTAATTTAAATAGTGATATATATTAAAATTACAAAAAAAAAACCAATTTTGCAATTATGTGAATTAGGGCTTTTCTATATGAAACCAACGAAATGCATTAAATATGGTCCTATTATATTCGCAGAAATTCACTAATGTGGGAACGACAAAAAAAAAATCACGTCATTAGCGTTACTTTTATATTGCGCTTTTCATAATCACAAGTATATACATACATATGTACATTAGGGGAATAACCAATTTTTTGGCACAGTACCATGAGGTAATTTTTCTCAAAAAAGTTCACGCACCAATTCTTTTTTCTAAACAGTTATTATATTGAATATTCATAATATTTTTATATTATTATTATTACGAATAAACGTAATCATCATCATATATACATCAATATAAGTTCGAATAATAATTACGTTTATTCGTAATAATAATAATAATAATAATAATAATAATAATAATAATAATAATAATAATAATAATAATAATATAAAAATATTAATTCCGCTTGGACACGAGCTATAAATACCCTAATAACAAGGGTCACAGTAATATGTGAATCTCCCTAATATAGAGTAAACACAACAAAAACGTTAAATTACAAAGTAGAATACTTTGATAATAACGGACTATGAGTTTGTGTTGATTATTAGTTCCAAACAGTAATGAGGGAATTTCGTACTAACCAGCACTGTTTCATTGTAGAATAAAAAATGAATTAAAAATTAATTCTCATATTCTATTTCTATTGAAAACTGGTTAAGTAGTTGATATTATTCTTCTCAATTAGTAACCACTTTACGAAAAATTGTAAAGATGGACAATTGAACGCTGATGAGAGGAGTAGCGGCCTTGAAATCAGTACTGATACGTTCTGCTAAAAACTGATTGGATATAAATAATAATATTTTTCCACATAAAAAAACTCTTAGTAATTTTGAATTTTCATTAATTGAATAAAAACTGAACTTGAGCCTGACAATATTACTTTTCATATGTACATTTTTATTTAAAACAATTGAGTAATTAGAAATTTTCAGACAAGTATTTGGAAACGAATATATTTTTATTTTTCAAAATTAACATTTTTGGTCACTTTTAGTACATATTTTTCTTTATGTTTTCTGTAAATTAATTAAATACAAATGAATTCTTATGTGTATATTGCGCTAAAAATTTTATTTTAACCGTAGTTTGGACGATCCACTTATCCGGACAATAGCTGAAACTATATCTGTCCGGATTAGGGAGGTTGTACCGTATATCTTTATCTATTTAATCGTTTGACTCGGACATCTCTACTAGTACGTACTACCATCACATTGTACATGTATTAATTTTCCTTTGTGTGTGTAGGAGTATGAACGAATGAATGCTACAACATCTGTGAAAACTATTCATCTTTAAAATTCATGGATTTTGGAAGGATATTTAAGTTGGTTGTTTGTGTTTTTGATAGTTTCATTTTTTGTTTTGCAGCAAATAGCACACAAAAATAGGAAGAAAAAGAGATAAACTTTCGGTCCATTGCCTGCTGGGGAGAAATAGGTGCAGATGCTTTTGACAATTATGAACATTTAATATCATAGTCTTTATTTAAGATGAACAAATGATTATTTTCTGTGGGAGTAAGACTGTGAGTTCAAATGTATGTATGTAAGTAGACTTGTTTGTGTGTATGTGGCTGTGTTTGTGAAATATTTATTGAACAAAAGTAGTAAAAACCATTTATGTATGTGTACCCTCTTATTACTTTTAGCACACAATGATATTTATTGTATATCATTTGTTAAATTTGAGTGTATTGATTTGTTTGAACTTTAGTTAGTAAATGTTGTTTTAATAATGAGAATTTATTGATTTAATAATTTTTGGCATATTGTCTTTTGGGAATTTGCTAAAACAAAAGGATTTTCAATTGATGTTATTTTAAAACCAATACAATATCATTTGCGATAGTCAACATAAAACTTTGATAATGAATTTGGGAAGAAATAATAGAAGGAATCTACTAGAATATTTCAACAAGAATATTTAGGTAAAATAAATAGTTTCACAATAAATATCTCCAGGAGAGTAGTCGGAGCTCATCAGTAAACAATGTGAAAATAAATTTACATTATGCCAAGTGAAATTGTATTCAGCTAAGAAACTGTTTGATAATTCAGAGCTTAATCTAGAGATACAAAATTATTTTTTTTTAAATAAGCAGCAGTTCTAATTAACAATTCAATATAGAAAAGCAATTTATGCAATTGCTTCGAAATTTTATATTCTCTTTTTAAAATTATTCTTGAAAATTTTTATTTCTTCAAAAATAAAAGCAAGAGAATAAAGTTAAAAGGAAATTAAAATTAAGCAGAATGTTCAAAAAAAAAAATTACAAAGAAATTCTTCAACAATGTTTTACTTAACGAATCATTCATGCATCAACACATTTTACAATTAGAATGCTCCATTAAATAAATTTCCGGTTTGGTTGCCATTATTATCCTTTTTATTTTCATGCGTGTGTGTGTATGTGTGATTTTTCCTTTAAAAAAGCGGATACACAAATTTTATGCATAAAATAAAAATGTGATAAAACGGAAAAAAGAGGAAAAAGACGTGGTTAAACAAATATCAGCGGTAAGGAAAATATTTAACAAATAAATTATTTTTAGCAAATTGTATTTATGGATGTACAACAGGTTTGTGGTTCTTCGCAAAGTAAAAGGTTTTAAATCCGTTTTATTTATTGGCTGGAATCAGATCAAACATAACTTTAGAAGATATTGATTCGTTTCTGTAACTTCAAAACAATTCTCACATTCATCCTATCTTTCGTAGAACGATTTAGAGAGTATTGGCTGTATTATCATCCACTTTTCACAAGTATTAAAACAAATTCCGATCATAAACACCTATTGCACATCATTTGATGAAAAAAAAAACACAATCAAATATTTATTGAACACAAAAAGACTTAAAACGATAAATTAAATGTATTTCAGTCTATACACGCAAAATTGCCCCAAATGAAACTAAAAGCAGCTCAAATGAATTGGCTTATTGGCAGAAACTCTATACTAAGCCTAGACGGTAAACTTCTATTATACAACACGATTCTGAAGCCAATATGGTCCTATGGAATACAGCCTCAGCGACGAATGTAGAAAAAATTCAAAGGCGATAACACAAATTTCTACGTACAATTACAGAAGCCTGGTATGTCAGAAATCATCGAATAAAGATCAAAAAGATCTAGATGTTAACTGTGTTTTCCAAACATGTGACAAAATATTTATTAAAAAACTCGAGTTACACCCAAATCTACTTGCGCGCAATATTCAAAATTATAGAGGCTGAGAAGGAGGAATACTCTATCTCTCAGCCGTACACGAGAGATGTAAAACAACAAATATCAAACGTTGAAACTAAACATTTTCTTTAGCATTTGCTAAACATATATAATGTTTTCCAATAGGGATTACATGATTTTAAAGTGACCTTTCGGCCATTTGTAATATGTCATGATCTGTCATTTATTTTTAATTGTATTCAGTAGTGTTTACAATTTCATCATGGAGAGATATACGCAAGAACAACGTTTACAAATTATTCAGTTTTATTATCAAAATAATCGTTCTCCAATTGTAACTTTCAGTGCGCTTTTGCAATTTTATGATCGTAATAGTCGTCCAAGTGTGCTCGCTATTCGTCGAATTGATAAAAATTTTGAGCTTACATTTTCTTTACATAATGTTCAAGTGCCAATAAGACAGAGAACCACTCGAAGTAATGCAAATATTGCTGCCGTTCAGGCAAGTGTTGCTGAAGACCGCAATTTGTCGATTCCAAGATGTTCTCAACATTAGGGAGTGTCTCAAACCACAACCTGGCGAATTTTGAGAAAGGATTTGGGTTTGCATCCGTATAAAATTGTTCTCACTCAAGAACTGAAGCCATTGGACCAACGTAAGCAATTGAATTATTGCGAGAAAAGAAATTGTGACATTGAATGACCTGCAAGAAGTTGTGATTTAACAACATTAGACTATTTCTTGTGGGGTTGTTTGAAGTTATTGGTCTTTCGAAATAAACCAGACTCTCTTTTAGCTTTACAAGTCAATACTGAATGTGTCATTCATGACATACGACTTGATTTAGTGGAAAAAGTGCTCGAAAATTGGGTTCATAGAATTCGTTCCTGCAGAAGAAGTCGTGAAGGCCATTTGAATGACGTTTTATTTAGAACTTAATTGTATCGATTGTACTTCACATTAAATAAATAAAAAAGACATGTGACACTCGGGGACTGCCGCGGTAAAGTTATTGCACAAAATTTTTTTATCAACTTATGCAATAATATTATTACGTTTTGTTTAATAACTCCGTTGTTTTTCTGGCAATACTGTATGTTAATGAAAATAAAATCAATAGCATACTTTAGGGGTTTGGCGATTTAAATACTTAAAAAAACAAAAGACTCAAGAAACAAACTTGGTGTCAGTTTTTTTCGTTTCAAAAACGAAAGACTTAAGAAACAAACTTAGTGTCAGGTTTTTTCGTTTCTTAAACAAAAGACTTAAGAAACAAACGTTTAAAAATTTCTTAATTTGGTCGCCTCAAAGCTCGCGATGGAAGCTATGCAAAAGCTTAAAAAACTTTTGAATTTCTTTAACAATAGTTGTGTTTTTTTTTTAAAGAAATCATATCACTCTTATTGGAAAACCTTTTATAGGCACATACAAATGCACACAGAAAATTGCCAATGGCAAAACCATAGAAAAACACATTACAGTATCAATTTTGCTTCATACATATTTGATCCTAGTCGATTTAAAATGTTACAATGTAGTCTTTACATTAATCTGTGTTGTTTCAATTAGACAAAATATTAATTTTACTATTAAAATTTATTTTTCCCATTTCAACAATTTTCAATGTTAGATAATCTAAATCGACTACTTTTATTATTAAATTAATTATTACAGCAACTTTAATCAATATTAATTTCAAATTGTACTGAACCTTATCGCCGAATTTACTACGATTAAAAATTGTGTTGCAGTTTTTGTGTGAAAATTAACAGAAATACAGTATGAAATAAGCAAATGACAGGCTCACATTGAAAACAAAAATTTTTGGAACAAACATCTATTTTTTAAACGAAATGCAGAAATGTGTCACCTTAAGCTGTTAATGTGGTTAAGAACGTTTATAGCCACAAAATTTCTAATACGAGACAAACAAAATTTGAGTTTTCTCAAAAAAGAAAAAAAAAACATGAAATCAGTGTTTGCTTCCACAAGTAGCTGTTGGCTACGAAGTATGCAAATTTTTCTTTTAATAAATTCCATTTTAATGGAATTTTTGTAATGCTACAAGGACATGGGGTTTCTTGTTTTTTTTTCTTCTTTTCTTTTTGACTGTTCACTTTTTATTAGACCATTAAGCTGCATAAAAATTATTGCAGTTTTTAAAAATTTTTTCGTTGATAAACTACCAAAAAGTGTCAACAGTGAATATTTAATAATTTCGAAGAACAAACGTGTCCAGTATTTGTCGGTGCTGCATAAAAGAGTGCATAAAATTTCATTAAGTACTCTGGTAAATGCCAGTCACGTTCAACAAATAAAACAAAATCACAAACATTGTTTGTATTTTTTTGCTTAGTTTTTTTTTATTTAATTTTCATATTTAAATGTCTTAAGCTACATTAAGATTTATTAAATATTTTTCCAAAAACACGCAACCACTATTTTTGTTAGGGAAAGTGTAATTTAAATTGGTTTTTATTTATATTGCAAAATAAAATGAATTATTCTACAAAAAAGTATTTTTATACAGTTAAAAAATTTTTTATACATTCTTTTTTAGTCACGTTTCTTTCGACAAATATTTAATAAATGTGAACGTAGCTTTACACCTAAATCAAATTGGAGGTGGTGATAACATAAGAGGCCTTATCACGAGTGTCGTAGTCGTAGTCGAACTTTAACGACTCCCATGTAAAACATATAGCGAACGTTGCCACATTTTACAGATTTCGTCACGACTACGACACTCGTGATAAGGCCTAAGATATTGTGATAGTTTGTGGAGTAAAACTTGGGAGCCAGTGCTGCCAGATGGTTTAAATAAAATTTGCATCTTAGCTTGATTAGGAATCAATACGATTCATACAGCGTAAAGTTAAGGTGAGTTTATATGGTAATACAAAGTATTAACACTTTGTAGAATCAAAATATTATGAAATTCTCTTTGTGTATAAGAAGAGAGAACAAAAGTCTGTTGCAGGTATTTTTTATGTTTACATGGATAATATTAATAAAATCAAAAGTCTGCGCTACGAAATAGCTGGTGGTTACAGTTCTACAATATTTACAAAAACAACACGAATTTGTTTTAGTTGTTTTTGTAATTATTGTATAGAAATGATGCCACTTAAAAAGACACCTCTGATAAAAAGAGTATACGTAAGTTTCTAAAATGGTTTAGAAAATAAGCATTTACCGAACGCTTGTCAGATTTTTTATCCGTATTCTCTCTCACTCATAACAATTTGCGTTTACATGGTAAGATTTTTTTAAATTTTTTTATATAAATTTAATTTTTAACATTTTATAGAAAAATTCTCAAATACAATTGAGAAATCGGACCAACATAGTCAATAAGTATGGATTCTTGGCTTTAGTTTTCAATTGGTTTAAATGAGTGACAAACAAAAATGTGCCCACAAATGGCCAAATTCCAGTAGAGATCATCAAAAATTTATATAAATTTAATTTTTAAAATTTTATAGAAAAATTCTCAAATACAATTGAGAAATCGGACTTACATAGTCTATAAGTACGTATTCGTGGCTTTAGTTTTCAATTGGTTTAAATGAGTGACAAACAAAAATGTGCCCACAAATGGCCAAATTCCCGTAGAGATCATCAAAAATTTATATAAATTTAATTTTTAAAATTTTATAGAAAAATTCTCAAATACAATTGAGAAATCGAACTTATGTAGTCTATAATTATGGACCCATAGCTTTAGCTTAAAATTGGTTTAAATGAGTGTCAAACAAACATGTGCCCACTAATGGCCAAATTCCCGTAGGTATTATTGTGGGTTATTCTAGGAACAAAATACAATCTATAGAGAAAAACCTTTCACGATAGGATTGTTTTTGCTATATTAAATGCTTTACAATTACACAAATACCTTTCACATTTTTATACCTATTTGAAATACATCGTAGCAAATTTTTGTGAAGAAGTCTGGTCTGGTCTTTATTAAATTTTCGCTGTCAAATTTATTAAATAAAGAGTTTAATGCATAAAGTTTTATGCAATCTTTTAGTTTGAACTCTTACTCCAAATGGTGTATTACTAAAATCAATTGTTAATTGCGATGTTTTAATGAAAAGTTCTTATCCGGTATACAGAATGTCTTAAGCTAATTAGTTTGCACATATACACATACATATGTATGTATGTACTTTAAATTGTTAAGTTCTTTGAAAACTTTATTATCCCCCTTAAGACGTTATGATTTCAGCTTGTAAATTGCCATCCTTACAAACACTATGAAAACTTAATACATACATATATATGTACATGAAAAGTTTGTAATGACTTACTGACCTGAATTGCAGTGTGTATTTTGCAGATACACTAGCACACAATCGCATTTATGTTGATACATATACACACGCATTTACAATTCCACACATACATTCATTAAATTATCTTCCAAAACAGAAGAATGAAAAAAAAAACTAAAGAAAGAATTTGCTGCAGTTGGATGGTTGCTTTTATTAAGAGGATATTTTTATTGAGATTTAGAAAGTTTTCTAAAAAATTGCCTCCAAAGACATTTCATTGTTTCAAAAATTTAAATTAAGTTGTGTGTTAAAAATGTTGTTCTTAATCTACAAAGTTTTTTCAAACTCGGTCAAGATTTGACTTCCCCAGCAGCAAGCCACTGGACCAAGATAGACAAAAAAGATATTTAATATTGTTTGTCGAATATCTCCTAATCTTTAAGAGGAAACCCATATATAATTGAAGATTCAATAAATAAATAGAATTATATAAAAAAAAAAAATGCTTACAAAATTATTACGAATGTAAGTTTATTATATGCAAGATTAAAAATCATTTTTATACATTTGTTATTAAACTTTTTACAATAGTATCCACTACAGTTTGGTAAGCTTAAAGCTTATGTTGCTAAGCTTGTTTCAGCTGATTTCCAAATATGTAGTCCACTACGAGTATAAGACACTTCGGTACTTTACTGCCTTCGCTGTTGTTATGAATCCAATTGTTGAATAGAGAACTAATTGTTGCAGAGATTTTTCGGAACTTTTTTGCGTTCAAATATTTCAAATTTTTAATTAATATAAAAAATTTCTACATAATTTCAAGCATTTTCTTTGTACTTCTTACAAAATTTTATTTCACATAAAAGTACATACAAAAATAATGTTCATCAACACGTAAATAATTCTATTTAAAAATTTAGAACATTTATTTTATTTAGTAATTTTTTCTTTCCCAATAAGAGTAAAACAAGACAAAGACTAAATGAAAATTTCGAATGCTAAAGTGTAAAATAAAATAAAATTGCTTCGAGAAAAACAAACTACAAATTATGAAACATAAATTTAAGCAGATTATGTTAAGAGGATTTTGGTTATTAAGTTTTTCAATAAAAGAAATTATAATTTTGTCAGGCTTAAGTTCGTTTTCTCTAAATTTAATTTTTTATAAATTAAATTATTAATTTTATTAGAAATATAAATCCAGAAGCTAATAATATAAGGTTTTCCAATAGGGATGTTATTATTTTGAAGTGACTTTTCGGCCATTTGTAATATGTCATGATCTGTCATTTGTTTTTCATTGTATTCAGTAGTGTTTACAATTTCATCATGGAGAAAGCAAGAACAACGTTTACAAATTATTAATAAGTAATAATCGTCCACGTATGCTCGCTATTTGTCGCATTGTTGAAAATTTTGAGCTGAAATTTTCTTTACATAATGTTCAAGTGCCAATAAGACAAAGAACCGCTCGAAGTAATGCAAATATTGCTGCCGTTCAGGCAAGTGTTGCTGAAGACCGCAATTTGTCGATTCCAAGACGTTCTCAACAATTGGGACTGTCTCAAACCAAAACCTGGCGAATTTCGAGAAAGGATTTGGGTTTGCATCCGTATAAAATTGTTCTCACTCAAGAACTGAAGCCATTCACGTGGCAGCCTTCTCACACCACTACTCTAGAGGTTGTGGAATGTGCTATTTTATATGTATATATCGTTTGTAAATTGAAGGTTGTGGAACAGGGAGAGGTTAAATATTTTTAGTGCCATCTCATTAATTTGAACGGTCTACAAGGTGAATTATTACGCTGGTATTTATTGCAAACTGTAGTGACTTCAAAAATAGTTTTCAATAATTTCCAGGCAATATCCGCTATTGCTGATAGCAATACGTTACAAGTATTGAATATAAAAAAACCCCTAACTATACATGATCCGGACATCGATGTGTTGGTGTAAATCTCCAGCTCATCCTCTCCTTGATTAATAATGTCTCAATTTTAGTTAATTGATATGTATTCAATATCTAGCCGTATTTAAATTAACTAAAAAAAGGTTAATTGTTAATCTACCGATTTTGTATAAACTTTTAGAAACAACAATAAAAACATGCTAGCAATTTACTACTCACTCGCTCCCCTTTGGTTGCTATCACGTTTACTTGAGTTTTTCCCCAAATTAAAATACTTCTTTCTGTTTACGTTTAATGATTGGCATGGCATGCATTGCTGGATATACTAAACATAAAAAAAGTTTTACATAAAAGTAAATTTTATGGAAAGATATCCATCCTGTAATAGACAAAAGTTTTATTTTAGTCTAAAAACTTCAACCTCGATTTGCAAGCATACGCATGCATGGGGAACGCCAAATGTTGAATTATGTATATCAGACTGTAGTGCTAAATAAACAAATACTGAAAACTAAAATAATAAAACAAATCAACAACAATCATTAAAAGTGACAGGAAAAATCGTGCAGAGTAAATTTATTCAATAATGACTGGCAGCATCTAGCGGAAGTTGTGTTGATGGCAATAGTGAAAGCGAAGGCAAACATGTGGGTGAGATAGTGTTTGTGTGTAAATTTGTGTATGTGTTTTGTTCATTTATTTATGAAAAAAAAGAAAAAACAAATTGAATTTACTTATGTCAGTTTTTGTTTGTTTATCTAACGTCAGCAATACATAAGAAACACATTTTATTAAAAGAAATGACAGTTAAGCTCATTGAATTAAAAAGAAAAATTTTGCACAGAAAATGCTATGAAAAATGTATTAAAGTTGTTTTCCAAATAGTAACAATATGCAATAGCATTTTTTTTATCATGGAATCATTACCGAATAAGAAATTAATGTAGACTACAAGTAGACCCAAACTCCCAAGAGTGTTTTTAAATGTTTTTCATTTGCAGTTGTAATAATTATTTTATACTTAATGCAATGAATTAAATCAATATATAAATTAAGCAATTCAAAGTTAACATTTTAAGCCGAAGTACATATTTAAATTTAATAAATCTTATCATTTTTTGTAGTTTTAATTTGAGCAGGTTTAAATTTTGAGTGCGTGGTTTTCTAAAGTGTTTTGCAAAATATTTTCATATATCAGACTACAACAGTGGAAATTCGAAATACACTCCAGTTCACTTATTTAAAGGCACTAAACATTCCATATTCAGCAGCCTGTATCTTTTGCAATTTTTAAACGATTGCAGAATCTTAAAATAGAAATGGAAGCTAAACATCTTGAGATATAAAAAAATCATGACAATAGTGGTTTCCTAGCTAAAGAAAATTTTACGCAATTTATCAAAATAAGTCCAAAAATGTGCTATTTTTTCTGGTTCACTTGAATATGCTAAATATGGAATTTTTAGTGCCTTTAAATAAGTGAACCGGGGTGTAGCTGCACACAAGGCAACACTCAAAACAATGTGTGGATTTTTTAAATTAATGAAAAAAAAAAATCATTGTAGCTCAAAAAAAACGTTTCATACACAGTCACCCAAAAAAAGACATGTTCTAAATTTAAATAAAAATTGTTTAGAAATTTATGAATAATAAAAAAATTTTATTTAAATACAATAAAATTTCTTTAATTCTTATAAGAAAAACTCATATAGTTCACATCTTTGAAAATAATTCATACTGTTACTCCAAAAAATCTCATTTTCAAGGAAATGTTTATTTAACTTGAGGCCACTTTTTCTAAGAGTAAGTGCCTGTTCGCCGATATCGAAGAAGTTCTTTCTTTCGAACAATTACATTTGAAACAAAAACAAAATTTTTGAATTTGTAAGTAAGTAAATTTTTCCATACAAATGAATTAATTTTATTTTAACTTAAACAAGAATTATTCAGGAAATAACTTGCTCTTGAATAGTTCCTAAAACTTGGCACACTAAAAACGGAAAGCTATTGTCCTCATATAATGTTCATTATTCTGCATAAATTGAAATTTTTTTCAATAATTACGAGAGTTTAGCTCAAATATGAACTGGCTGGTGAATGGTGGCAAGGTATAGTATGTAGTGTGCTGGTTACAATAGCTGTCTACAAATCTAAAGAACTCAGGTTCGAATCCCAATAAACTTCAAGTTTAATGAAAGTCTTTCAACCAGCCCCATTCATTGCACTCCGGAATTTGCAGCGCTCATCAAGGTCATAAGCCACACATGGAGAGGAACTGCACTACTTCACAATTATATTTGGATAGACACTGATTTAGTTTTAGTTTTAAGTTAATATTTTCTTGTGGCTACGAAAAATACCCTCTGAAAGATAAGGTTTGTATTTCCTAACATCAAGGAAAAGTTTACAGAATTGCTGTAAACATTGGCGGCATACGACAACCATTTTAAATTTAAATTAAGTAAAATATCCCAAATTTTAGTTAATTTTTTTAGTGTAAATTCAATAATTAAACCTGACTAGTGCTACACCGTTTCATTTGATCGATTATTTACTTGAAGCAAGAATATTCTCAAACCAGAACACACTTTTAGAAGCAAAACCCTGTTTCAAATATCATTAAAAAAATCTTGTAACAAAAAAAAAAAAAAAGAACTAAACAAATATTATTCACACAGCCGAAAACTATAAATTTATTGAATAAATTCAATTTGAGTTTGGGAGAAAAATATACATACGTGTACATACATACATACATATAAAGAAATAGCTTTTCTTCATTTTCATAGTATTATATTGTAATAAATAGAATTTATGCTTTCACAAGCACAAAATTAACACGGAAAACATGTTTTCTTTACATCCATAAATTCTTGTGTTCAATTCACACTCCATGAAATAAGTAATTCAATGGTGCACAGCCAACTGGTAAAAGAGTGGCTGCGCTGCGGCGGCAGAACATGATAATACGACGAAGAGAGAGAAAGAAAATAAATAAAGAAAACTTACCTCTTTGCAAAACTGACAGTTACACTGGTGTAACGTTGTTGAATTGCTGGCATTTTCAACATCGATAAGACACAACTTGCACGTGAAGATTTCGAATGGACGTGCTGATGCTTCCATCGGTGCAGCTGCTGAGCTTGAGTAGGTGAAAAAATCGTTGTTGTAGTTATTGCAATGTTGCATTTTTGATATTGTTGTTGCTGCGCCAAATGCAGCAGATGCTTCTGTAAACGTGGTTGGAGATGACTCCCTTGAATTTGTCGACAAAGTCACGTTCGTTTGTGAAATCGGCATGAGTGAGCAGTTGACGGAGGATGGAGATGAAGAGTAGGGCTTATTTATAGTATTACCACTGCTGCTGCCGCTATTAATCTTATAGACGCCAACAATCACATCGTAGTCACCATTTTTAACATCATTATCAACATTATCACAAACGAAATTATGCTGGTGTTCATTGATATTTATCGATTCTTCTTTGCTAGCGACTCTTTTTAACAGCGATGTGACCGTAAGCGGAGTTGAAAATGATTCAGCGGGAAAACTCACACTCTCTCTCAGGACTGGTGGTGGAACAGTTGATGTGATGGTTAGAGTGTTTGGAGGCGACGAGAGCAAAGGTACAGACAATGAGTTATCGGTGGGTGGTGTTGTAAGCTTTATTGTGGATGCGGTAGTTGCGGTGGTTGTTGTGGGTGAGGTCATTGATGGTGTTCTACTGCTGGTTGTGCTATTGGCACCGGAGGTGGAGTTTCGTTGTGAATCAAAGGCTGATGTTCGACTATTGCGCTTAGTGGCAAAATGCAAACCAGCATCAACGGATCCAATACGACTGTGACTTAATGTACTACTTATATTACTACTGCTTATGTTACTAGAATTGCGTAGGTGCTGATGTGACATATGAGCTATAGGATGTACTGAATTACTCAATGAATATCTTGAGCTGGAGGCAGCCAATGATAAGAGACTGGAGCATCTTGAGCAAGTGTTATTCATACTGGATATACTATTCCTCAGTCGATTTAATGGACGTATTTGCTCCACACCACTAGCACTAAATATACCACTACCCGTATACGGTAGACGAGTGGCGCTACTTTCACTCAAACGATTTCTAGAATAAGACGGCACAGCTCCTGCACCCATTGTGGGTGAACAAGGAGATGTTGTTTGCCTTGTTAAGGCAAGAACTGTCTCACATTTCCTGAGACCAGTATAGTGAACAATCGAATGTGATTTCTCATGATGCAGACTTATTGCACTTCCATCCCTGCGCACGATGTTCCACAATTTCTGTTGCATGAAGTTTAGCGACGATGTACTGCCCGACTTTGCAACTCTCTGGCGTTGAGAGGCTGCTAACTTTTCCCGACTACTGTGGGAGTTATATTCACGGTAACTCGAGGGATCTCGCATAACGACCATATTTTGATCGGATGGAGTACGCGTGATTGTGATTTCCGGCGACGATGGCATGGCCAATGGCGGCGTATCCTCTCCACATTGCGAGCCATTTGTCGTGGAATTCGAAGCGTTAGTGCCGCCCACATTACTATTACTACTGCGATTTGATACTGATGATCGTAAGCCCACCAAAGATTTGAGAAAATTACCAAAACGTATGCGTCTGGGCTGTGGGCCCCCAGCAAGCACCAATGAGCCTGCGTGAGGGCCCTCCAAGTCATAATTTGAGAATTCTTCGACAGCTGCAATATCACTGCCACCGCTGCGAGCAATATCTTTGACCGCTGGTTGGTTCCTCTTACCAGAGGAATTACGCGTGTGTTGAAGTGATAAGTTTGTGGGATGTAATTGTTTGGTTATTGACTCCCGCTTAAGACTTTTCGCCGACGGATGACCTTGAATGTTAACGTTGTGGTGACTTTCTATAAGTAATTCAGTTTCGTTGTCATTACTTGGCGCTAGCAACGAATTCGAATTTTGAGTTTGATGATAATGACTGATGTGATGTTTCTTTGTATTGGCCAGATTGTGAATTGGCGAGGAATCCTGCAAATTTTCAAAACGTTTAAAATTTAGATAGTATTTTTATTTAAAAATATTTTAAATCAAATAAAATATTTATGAATGTATGTACATATGTCAAATGGTTGATATTGAAAATACATATGTACATGCCATGGTATAATAATTACACTGTGATAGTTTTTGACCCGAAAAAAAAATGAACATTTTTCATGGATATATACCGATTTCTCAAAAACTGGAGCCAATCTGACACTTCCAAATGTACTTTCGCACTCAGGGGACTCCCCCTAATAGTTCGAAAAGGATTCATCGAAGTTCATTTTTTCGACTATCACAGTGTTATTATACCATAATACATACATACATATCGCCCCTTTATTGCAACGTAGTCATATCTCAAGAGATATGAGATATGACTATGTTGCAATAAAGGAGCGATATGTACATACAAAATATTAAATAAGGCGTATACATATATATTTTTAATTCAGTGCCTGTTCGCCGATATCGAAGAAGTTCTTTCTTTCGAGCAATTACATTTGAAACAAAAACAAAATTTTTGAATTTGTTTTTGTTTCAAATGTAATTGTTCGAAAGAAAGAACTTCTTCGATATCGGCGAACAGGCAGTCAATTTTTATTCTACAATGAAACAGTGCTGGTTAGTACGAAATTCCCTCATTTCTGCTTGGAACTAATAATCAACACAAACTCATAGTCCGTTATCATCAAAGTATTCTACTTTGTATTTTAACATTTTTGTTGTTTTTACTCTATATTAGGGAAATTCACATATTACTGTGACCCCTGTTATTAGGGTATTTATAGCTCGTGCCCAAGCGGAAATTATATTTTAATATTATTATTATTACGAATAAACGTAACTATTATTTGAACTTATATTGATTTACATACATATGAATAGTAAAAATTGAATTAAAAATTAATTCTCATATTCTATTTCTGTTGAAAACTGGTTAAATAGTTGATATTCTTCTCAATTAGTATCCACTTTACGAAAATTGTAAAGATGGACAATTGAACGCTGATGAGAGGTGTAGCGGCCTTGAAATCAGTACTGATACGTTCTGCTAAAAACTGATTGGATATATATAATAATATTTTCCAACACAAAAAAACTCTTAGTAATTTTGAATTTTCATTAATTCAATAAAACTGAACTTGAGCCTGATAATATTACTTTTCATATGTATGTAAATCAATATAAGTTCAAATAATAGTTACGTTTATTCGTAATAATAATAATATAAAAATATACCATTTTATTTTTATTTATTATACCAAGATATACCATGGTGTAGAAGTGATTGCTTGCATGGTATAATAAATACCATGATTGCTTACTTGTTGTCAAATATACTTCAGCGTTACCGTTGAATAGTTTAAAATGTAATATGTGTACAGCCCCTAATTAATTTGACTTTGTACATACATACCTGTGTATACTCGTATATGAGTTAACAACGTTTACAACTTTGATAACAATGCTGTCTTGACAAACTAGAAGACGTCTTACTTCTCAAAAAAAAAACTAATAATAATAATTTTCTTCGAGCCATACTTAGATTATCTTATTTTATCCACAAAACTTTAAACTGTATGTATAACCGAAATACGTCAAATCACTGTCTCATTTACAACTGAATATATGTATGTGTTTCAATGTACATTTAGTACAAGGTACATACATAGTTTTAATATTAAAACATGCACAACATAACACATGCCTGCTCCTTTCCAAAAATTGCTAGTCTTTATTTAATTTGTTTCCCACAACAACTTTATGGTCTACATTTAACAGAGGCACAGTGCTGGCACGGCCAAACAATTTCTGTAACTAAAATCTCCTTAAAATGTAAAATGAGAAAAATATACAATAACCAAAAATATATATATAAAACGAAGTACTGGCACAAGAGCCACTATACATCAAAGTAAAAATAAAATTTTAAGCAAAATGGTAGAGGTCCGTTATCAAAATAAGGAATTCTTAATGTGTGTGCACATGTATGCATTAAGGTACGTTCACATCTGGCAAACATTTGCCCAAAAAAGCGTAACCACTAAATACTAATGAAAATGTGCTCATGCATGTACTTGTATAAATATATTTTGGTATATTTGTTCCACTGCAAGTCGAAACAAGCTTAATGGATTTAGATGACACTTGGTAGATTTTTTTAAGGGGCAAAACCAGGACGGATTGGTACTTTTTGGAATTTGAATTTTTTTTTTTTTTACATTAACACACAGTAGATTTTTCGGGGATCAAATGAGAAAAAGCTGGTAGCTTTACTACTTTTTGCTTTTGGTACATTTTGTGTATAGTAATTTTTGTTTTGTCTATAAATGTGGTATACAGACAGTTTATGTCTGATAGAAAATAGAATAGAATAGAAAATATTCACTTTTATATTACGCGGGGAATAAGAAAAACAAAACACTCATAGTTCTTTTACAGCAAACAAATTGTTCCTTAAATTTTCTAATCATTAAATCTTAATAAAAATTTCGTCCCTGTTCTTCAAGAGCATCCATTAAGTTTGAAATCTATTAAAATATCCCAGACAATATAACTCATGACATGCATTTATGCATGACTTTGCAACAATAAAAAAAAACAACTTGTAGCCACTTGCGACTTGGCTACGATGACATATGAATCATGTAATCAAGTACTAGTTTTTGTTGGTACATATAATTAACTCTACTTACCCTAGAATCTTGTTCTAGTTCCTCCTCAAGCGCACTATAGACGGGAGCGTACCAAGAGTACGCGTATTGTTTGCGTGTTGCAGCTGCCGTGTTGTTTGTTTCCGTACCAGAATTTGAATTTGAATTACAATTCTGAGAGCCTTGTTTATGCTGCTGCTGTAGTTGTTGTTGTTGCAGCTGTAGTTGTTGATAACTATGGTGTTGGCTGTGATGGTTTTTATGCAAAACAGCTGAATTAGAATTGGATGAAGAAGCTTTAGTACTGTTACTACTGGTGCCACTACAACAATAATTATTATTGACAATTGCACCACAAGTTGTTGTAGTCACAAGATTATTATTATAATTAAGTTGTAAGCTACGACGATGTTGCTGATGATATGTTGCTGGTAAATGCTTTGTAGGTTTACGCTTGTAGTTCTCTTCGGAAAATGAACGTAATGCGGAATGATTGGGACGTCTCACAGACGTAGTACTGCTACAGTTCCTTGAACTGGCAGAGGTAATACCTGGCAATGTTTTTGAGCCAGAAAATGTTATTCCATTAAAATTATTATTTGTTTTTGATTGTAATTTAAATTGCTGATATGTTGCTACAGTTGATGCTTTACTTGCTGCTGATAAATCTTTGCGTGTAAAAATTAATGAAGCACTATTCTTATTTAAATATATCGAACGTTGTTTATCATTGACAGTGTTGTCAATATTTGTAAGCAACGGTTCTGTTTCAGATAATGGCAGACAATGTGTGGGGGGCAGCGGTGAAGTTTCAGCTGGAAAATTTATTATGAAATTTTCTGCGGCATCATCAAATGTTGTATTATACGAGTTGCAATTGCCACTGGAATTAACAATGACACCGACTTCGTGTCCCCCTTCAGCTTCTGCTTTTGATATAAAATTGCTACAGCCAGTTGTTAGGCTTAGACTGCTGCTACTATCGTCACTAGACGATGAACGTGATGAATACTGGCTGGCAAATGAGAAACGTTGCTGACTATTGTTCGAGTTTTGTGTGGAGGGAGTGTGATTTTGCAAAACTTCAGTTGAGGTTGTTTGAGATTGAAGCAAAAATGTTTCGTTAAGTGATGGTGGCGATGTACGAAGATCGAGTAGCTTTAAAGGCGCGTAGGAATCTCTTCTATTTTTTTGACTGCTACTATTTGCTAAGTGGGAAGCTGGACGCTGCTGCCAATGACAATCGTTATAATAATCTGGCAATGATTTGCGTGATATTGTTCTTGCTGCTGGTAGTGTAACTAATGGTGGTTGCAGCGATGTTGGCTGCTGTTGTTGATGAGGATGCACTTGAGCAAAGCAGGCGCTATTTAAATGACTTTCCACAATAAGTTCGCGTTGTTCTAATTTTCTTGCTATTGTTTCCGTTTGTGTTAAATCACTTATATTTGTTCCTATAATATCTGGTTGTTGTTGCAATTGTTTTTGTTGTTGTAAATGCTTGTGTGTCTGTTGCTGATGTTGCAACCGATGTGCTTCATTTTGCTGTAATGCCCTTTTTTGCACTGGTGGTCGCATCATTTATAATTTGAAAATCTTCTAATTGAAAACCAGTGATATTTATTCCCCGTGAATTCGACATACATTGCAGTCTAAAGTTTGGAAAGCTTTTGGTAGCCATATTGTTGTCCAATGTTATGACCTGAAAATAAAAATATTAAACATGTTTTATTGCGTAAAGGGCCTTGAACATTATTTTTATTGTTGTACATATTAATCGGCTAAATACGACACCTATAATAATTAAATGCAATATATGTATGTATGTATGTATGCACATATCGTTACATGAAACGAAAAACACCCTAACTAAAACTTGCATTATATTACAGGAGAATTCGCAATATATCTTGTGATCCGTAACCGTTAAGAAATTTTAAACTTTTACAGGATGTGTGATGTTATTTTGCCTGCTATAACTTGACCAATTTTAGATCAAACTTGAATTGAGAAAGTAAAAGAAGTGCATGTCTTAAGGAACGGCAAAATAAAATCTGGAATAAAAGTTTTTAATTTCAATCAGTGATGGGAAAGTTTTTAAGATTGTACTTTTTTGACACTATTTGATAAAGAAAAGTACCGTGGTACTCCCCCAATATATTTGATACTCTCATACACATATTTCAATTTTTAATTTTTATATTTAAATTTGACCCATTCACTCCTCAGCAAATGTAGAAAGGTTTTTATTTTTACCAAAATTTGAAATAACTAAAAAACCCAAAAGTGTCAAGTCTTATTAAGTTCAAAGATTTATTGACAATATTATATTATTGCTGCTCGAAAGACATTTTGGTTGTGGTGCTATTTTCCACGAGTGAAGGACTTTATTAATACGCTAAAAATACCCCTTCACACTAACCTAAACGTAACCAGCGGAACTGCTGCATGACTGTACATCATGAGGTGAAACGAGGTCCTGAACTCTACCTAAACCATATTGATTCTTCTTCGAATTTCTTTCAACCTACGAAGTTCCAATAGAACCAATTTAAAAAAGTGTACACACATGCGTCTTCTAAACAAACATCCATGAACTTGAATTGGCAAATCGTGGACAGATGAAAAATACATTTTCAGCATCTTCCACAACATTTTCACCACATCTTGGTCACAACGGGACACTTGCATGTCCGAAACGGTTTAAATTAGATCTAAAACAGTGAGGTCTACACAAAAACTGTTATACACACACATATGTATGTTCATAGATATGATATGTATGTATGTGTGTTCTTTGTATTCCTTATATATATTTTTTTTACTGAATTTTATATAACTCTTAATAAAATTTTATATAAAAAAAAAATTTTTGGTACTCTTGGCATCAAAGAAGTACTCAACTTAATTTGTTTTGGTACCAAAATATTAATCTACTTTTCCATCACTGATTTCAATGTAATTCATATGAGGGTAAAAAAAGTTTTAAGAAGCGCCTTAAGGTATGCAAATTTCAGCACGGAATCTGGAGAATATGAAAATAAAGAGTCAGAAAGTAAGCATTTTAATTGAATATCCGTTAGCGGAACAAGTGTTTTATTCAGTTTTTAAAGCAATTTTGTACTCGACACCGAGAGAAGTGTTATCCAGAGTTTTTTGTGAAAATTAGTTATCTTTAAATTAACTGCGAATTTCTTTTTTATGTAAATATATATTTGATCCGATTTCCATCAAACCTAAAAGTATTTGATTCGATTTAAGTCTTCGATTTCATTTAAAATCGAATCGATTTCTAACACACACCTGTATCACGGGGTGTTCACACTTGTCACATTTTGGTGTGCTATTATTTTATGACATATAACTTTATGACTACAATGTGAATAACCCAATTATTATTATTATATATTAATATTATAATAGAGATTGAAAATTGTGTTTTTGAAAGAAGCTTTTAAAAGTTTCTGTCTAAAGAAAAGCACTAAAGTAAAAAGTGTAAAAGTGTAAATTAATAAAATCCAAATACTCGTTTTAACTGGAATGTAACTGGATATGTGTGTGAATGTGTGTTAAGAGATATATGACATTAGGCACCCACAACTAAACTCTGTGTGTGTGTGTTTGCATGTGAATGTTATATTTTACATGTTGCTGAAAATCTATTCCTTACAAATTATCACATTTTCTGAGGCAATTATATATTCCGCTACGTGTTCGAAGTTCGAACAGCATTTGTATTTATTGATCTCATACTACGCGTTTGAACATAAGTATAGTTTTTTTATTGCTTTTACGAGGAATGTGTACGTATGTACGTTAAATGTAATCGTCAGAACTTCAGCAAATATGTGTTAATGTCTTAAAATTGTTACATACAAATTTTCAAAGCACTTTACAATTTTATCTAAGCAGATGTAGTTTTGGCAAATAACTTTCTAAATTTAAAGATATTTTAAAATGATTCGTTTTTTTTTGGTACTGCGTAATTGGCATTATCAATAAAATACTGTTCTGAGTAAAGGTTTTTGTGCGAATCAAATCAAAAAGAAATAAAAAAATTCATTCTTAAATAACGTTGTGGGCTTTAAAGATAAAATGATCTTCTAAAATTCATTCTACAGGTATGTGATGAAAATTGTTTTAGAATTTAAATCGACACAAAAGAGACGAAGGTTATGATTCTCATCGTTTACGTATCAATTTTACTTAAAATCGTATTCGCCTTAATTTTCCATTTAGTTCTATGAAAATTTCAACAAAATTTATTAAATAACTTATTAAATTAAATTAAAACGAAAATGAAAGCATATACGATTTTTATAATACGAAAAATAAATAATATATAAAGATATTTTAAATAAAATAACAAAAAATTATACAATTTAAATTTTAGCATTATTTTATAGCAGTTTATGATTTTATTTTTTTTTAGCATTTAGTTTTACTTTAAAGCCGATTTAGCTGTAAATTTAAAAACCTCTATCAAATATCGATATTTGACCAAAGCGTGTTTTTTTTTAGAGTGTCACAACTTTGAGTTGGCATCACTGCTTTATTTGAGCACCCATTTAACAGCTGATAGTTGCTTTTTGTTCAGTTTGCTTTGAAATTTTATCATGAATCAACTTACACAGAGCAACGCGTGCAAATTGTTGCAATTTTTAATTCAAAATTTTATTTTCCGGTGAAGCCCATTTCTGGTTGAAATGGGTACGTAAATAAACAGAATTGTCGAATTTGGAGTGAGTAGAATCTACAAGCTTTTGTCGAAACACCATTACATCCACAGAAAATTACTGTTTGATGCGCTTTTAGGGGGTGGCGGAGTCATTGACCCATACGCCTTCAAAAACGATCATGGTCAGAATGTTACTGTCAATGGTGAACAGTATAGGAACATGATTCGAAATTTTTTCGTACCTCAATTACGTGGCATTAATCTTGCTGATATGTGGTTCCAACAGGACTGAGGCTCTAATATCTACTAGAAGTTCTGTTATGCCAGCTTTCAGGAAATTTCAGATTGAATTCGGAATAATATATTTTTTACAAATTAATTTGCTTACTTTACGAACAACAAGTTAACAAGCAGCTAATGTTAAAGTTATGCTATGCTATGTATGTGAATAAGTTTGCACACACCCACACTCGCATAATGTACATATGTATGTGCCTGCTCATATACACACATCTGTTTAATCAGACATATGGCATTTTGGTTGCATTATTGTTTTATTTTATTTATTATTTTACGTCACTTCATTCCTTCATACATTCGTTCAATGAATCCTTTAGAGAATACGACTACTTTACTTCCACTTATGGCTTTTGAATTTTTCAATAAAAACGTTGCATATTCCTTTTCATTTTTTTTTTATTATTGTTCAGCATTTTGATATGCATACAAATGTAAAACGAGAAAAGTTACATTTACCTCCACATTTATAAAATTCTATATTGCACACCTTCATCTGGATATACGAGTACATAAAGGGTGTTTTTATAGAGTGACACAACTTTGAGTTGGCATCACTGCTTTATTTGAGCACCCATTTAACAGCTGATAGTTGCTTTTTGTTTAGTTTGCTTCGAAATTTCATTATGAATCGACTTACACCAGAGCAACGCGTGCAAATTGTTGAAATTTGTAATCAAAATAATTATTCTATTCGTCAAACTCATCTTGCATCAGGCGCTACAATTGATTTACCCAAAGAAACTTTTGGTGAAAAAATAATTTCATGTAATGGCCCAATTAATTGGCCACCAAGATCGTGTGATTTAACCCCATTCGATTATTTTCTTTGGGGTTATGTTAAGTCACTTGTCTACGTCGATAAACCACAAGCAATTGGAACATCTAGAAATCAACATTCGAAGAGTTATCGGCGAAATACGCCCGCAAATGATGCGAATAGTTTTTGAAAGTTGGTGTTCCAGATTGCGCCTTTTACGCTCCAGCCGTGGTGGCTCATGGCAGAAATCTTATTTAAACACGATTTTCATAAAATTATCTTTCCAATAAAGCCCATTTCATTGATATTAAAAATAATATTTCCTTGTTGTATTATGATTTAAACTTGTGTAACTCTATAAAAAAAAACACCCTTTATTATTCAATAAATAAATTTCCAAAAACCTCAAGCAATTCAAAGATAATTTATTTTGATATTTTTCTAAAAACGTTTCTTTATTTAATTTTTATTTATTTTCCGATATTTCGGTCAGCTTCGTTAACCATTATCAAGGAATATTTTGTATTTTTAATCATAAATGACACTGCCTGATATTTTATTTAGATCTAGGTATGGCCTACAACGTCTAACGTACACCATGATTTTTAAATCTTAACTTTTGAAATGACTTTTTCCACTACACAACCCTCGTACAAATAAGTACGATTAGATTTGCAATATATCAGTAAGTAAAATGAATAATTAAAACACATCTATTTGTCTAATTAATAGTTTTTTTCTGTCTGCTTAACAGAATAGATTTCATGAAATATTCTTCTCTTTCTATAGTTTTCTATTTCATTTAATTCGATTGCAATTTTTAATCTCTTTTGCTGTTGAGAAACTAATCGTTCTCTATTGTTTCCTGTAATTTGTTCATTCAATTCGTTCTATTGTGTAGTCGGTTAAATCGCTATTTGGAGAATATATGAAAAAAAGGGAAAGCAACAAAAATATATAACAAATAAATCTTTGAATTTAGCTGTCAATTGTTACTTGTTTTGAATTTAATCCACTTAATCCGTTTACATGCTCTTAAAAGTGGCTACAAAAACATTAAAAAAAAAAACACAATGGAGACAACGGATGGAAAGTGGATGTTGTTTTCTGTTTAGTTTCATAAAATATTTGTTAAAGCTTTGAGGTATTAAATGTCATTTTCTCTTACTCTCTTTGGCAATACATAAATGTTTTTTTAATACCTTTGGCTTATTCGAGTGTCTATAATGAAATCCAAATACCGGACTAACTTCAGTTTTGAAATAAATAAAACCAAAAATATTTGCAGTCAACAGGATTAAAAGTAAAAAATTTAAAGAAAAGAATTCTTATTTTAGGAAATTTCTATATATTCATATTTTTTGACCGTTTTATTTGCACTACTGATGTTACGAATACCAATTTTTAGTATTCGAGAATACGAATACGAATATTATTTTTAAAGTTTAGAGCCATTTAGTATTTAAAAATTAATTAATTCCACCTTGTTGAGGGGATCATACGCCCAATAACAAAATCTAGACGTAATAGGTGAAAACTGAAAACGGATAACGAATTTCAATTTCAAGATAGCATACCAAGGTCACAATATTACATATCGCCAGCTAAAACGCAAACGGCCCTAAATAACACAAAATCCAAAATTTTTTTGGTTGATTCTGATGCATTGCATCAAAATACACCACCAAAAAAAAATTTACACTTGTCTGACCAAAATTAGAGATTTTACTAACGAAAAACGAACGGCCCTATCTACAAAAGCGTTTATTTGATAAACGCAAAAAGACTTAAGTGATCGTTAGTATAGGCAACATTGAAAAATTACAAAAAAAAATGATAGATTTGACCGTTGAAGAAATTGTTTGTTAAAGGAAAATTAAATTAGCTACAGCTTAAGGCATTTTATTAAAAAATTAAGAAATTTATCTCAAAAGTTATTTTGTAGGAAATAAAGGAAAATAAGAAGGGTATAAATAAAAAGTGTCATGTCAACGATGGATATAGCAGCAGACACTTTTAAAAAGGCTAAAGAAAATTGGAGACACTGCAGTCAGCAAAACCGGATGAAGGGAAAGGAATATCAAGGTTTTTCTAAAGGAAACGTAAATATTTTGCGTAAGCCTAGAGAAATGAAGGGTGCATGTAAGTCAACATTTTGCGGAAAAAGTTCGATTCGATATTGTTCTTATTTTTCGGACGTTATTCGTAAAGAGATTTTTGATTCATTTTGGAAAATGTAACTCCCAAAAGATTGTCATTTTTTCTATGATGGCATACCCTTTGAAAATTAATTCCTATTTTCTAAATTCATTCTTCAATTCTTGATACTTTTTAAATGAAGTCTTTTTTTGTTTAATTTTAACGAATTATTTTAATTTATTTTTATTTATAGTATGTTCTGCAAATGCTAAGAAATTTGAGCTCATTATAACTATGAAAATGTTATTTTCCTAGTTTAGCTAAACAATTTGCACACACACACACACATACTTATTAAATTAAATTTAATAAAATTATATTTTCAAATAAAAATATTTATTTTTTCTTCTTATTTTCCTTTGATCTTTTTTAAAGATTTAAATTCTTATTTTTAGAGCTAAAGATCAATGTATTTTATAAAAATTAACAATTGTTTTTTATTCCGATATTTCGCTACCAACTAAAAAATATAAACTATAAAAAAAAAAAAAAACTATAAACTTTTCTGGACAAAAATAATAATAATAAATTCAAAATAATTAACTTATTCATCGGCATATTTATGTAAAACCCAATTGCCATCTTTTGCAGTTCCGTAGTATTTTTTTCGTCACGCATCAAAGAAACATACATTCGTATATTTAATTCACTCCATATTTTAGTATGTACTCGTATATGTACCTTAAATCACTGATGTTGAAGATTTCAGGTGCACTTTTATTTTGTTGTAAAATTAAATAACTTCACATCTCCTCGTCTTATTAAATTCTATGAACGACTGAAGTAACATACGATTTACAGCTATTTTGTTTATTTTCAGAACACAAACAATGAATGTATGGTCACAATAAACTTTATTTTTAAATAAACTTTTACTATTCTCATTTGCAAAAGATTTTCTTGTAGCAGCGCAAATACACTTTTTTTGATACGTTAAATTTTTATGGGACGAAACCAAGCGTGATTATTTTATTGTCGCATCAAATATTTTAATGTTGGAATCAATGTTTGATGCAACCATATTTGCTCAAAGAATAATTATTTGTTAAAGATTTGTTACGGATTGGAACTTTTGCGCAGAAAAAATATTAAAAAGCGTTACGGGGGGTATAAAATCTCTGGAAACAGCGTTACGTAATATGTGCACTGCCCCTTAATTGCCTGAATGATACTTATTAAAAAAAAAAAAAAAAAAAAAAAAAAACATATTTTAAGTTTTAAATAGTTTAAAGCGTTCAAGTTTAACAACAAAAGCTTCTTAATTTCAGTTTTAAGACAAATATTTATGTAAAATATTTACGACCGTTAAATTGGCGTCGAAACGGACTTTTTCACAGAAAGGTACAAAAACACCCATACTCTGAGCAGCTAAAGGGGTGGGGTGGCATACCTCAAATGTAAGTATGTATTACAATGCGCAAAAGGGGATATTTTAGCTCCTCTTAGGCAGTTTCTGTTAACATTAAACATACACATACACATTTAGAATCCCATAAAGAAAGTCTAATGTACGTGACTTTTTGCAGGAGCTTTGAAGAAATACAATAATTGACCATTAAAATATATACATGACTATTTTCTTTCCTCCCTCTTCTAATCACATAAAATGTAAAAATATGCCAGGCCAAGCCAACAACTTTAATTCATCAAAAAAAGTAAAATAATAATTTAAGATATTTACATACACATTGATTTGCATGCAAGGATGCGTAGTGACAAAATAACCCAGCCAACACATTTGATCAGATTACTGACAATATGTCATAGTATCGATACTCGTACGTTCACACATTTACATACAATCATGTCACAGCCCATTGCACCCATAATTTTTACCTTCTGACATACATAATTTCACTCTACGCCACCTCAATTCTTTGTTTACTGTTTCGTTTTATTTTTCCATATCGTTCATTCTAAAAAGAAAATGGAAAACAAATGAAACATGTAAAAAGAAAAGCAACGACCTCAATAAACCAACAAAGCCATCAATTTTGTTAACATTTTTGATAGATGGTCTATTTAAGTTGTGAACTCTTTTTTACGTTTTCTTTACGCTCAAGTAAATGTCAAATTAAATGGAAATATTTAAGTAAAATATTCTTATGCACACACAGGCATATACATACATATGGCGATAGATAATTTTTTTTTATAAGAGGTGGAGAACTTTAAATTGTAATAAATTATTGCGGCACAGTGGAACTTTCAGTGGAAAGGCGGTCAAAAGTCTAAGACTTTTTATTTTGTACAGTTGTTTCTAATGCATAATCAACACTTAATGCTTAATTTTGTAATGTCATTTTTGTGAAATATGTATCTGCAAAACATATATTTTGGGAATTGTAGTTTTCGACTTATAGAATTGCACATATCCGAAGTTCATGTATGTTCAAAATTAAAACTCTGTTCTAAAGCGAGCAACTTAAAATGTGAAAATTATAATGTAAATCGAATCGTAATACATATAAAGGGCATAATATCAGCTAATCTAACGGTGTTTCTTTTCTACAAAAAAATCGTACATCTCCATACAGCAAATGTACTTTGGTGTTCGTTTCTTAAAAATGTTTTGCTCTCTAAAAGGACAGTGTGTTTGATTCTAAAAACATCGCCTTCACTAATGGTGGAAGGCATTGCACTTATTGCCCCGTAAAAATCGATAGTGTTGATAGAACCCTGTAAAACTTAGGAAAACATGGCGTTCCACTTTTTTAAAGATTGTGTTTTGTTCTAGTGAAATAACAAGCTGCATTATTACAGGGTTGGCAAGACATTTTATACATGTACCTTTCAACAAGGTGCCATTTTGTGTGTGAAAACACCATAAGTTTGATTATTGAAATTATGATGTGCTTTACGGAAATTGCAAAAGAAATTAGTGCATTTATCGTGAGAAATACATCAGCCATATTGACAAGTAGTGCAATGGATGAGACAAAAAAAAGAAGTAAATCGCTAAAGTAAAACATACATAGCTAGTAAAGGGTGTTTTTTATAGAGTGACACAATTTTAAATCATAATGAAACAAGGAAATATATTTTTAATATCAATGAAATGGACTTTATTGGAAAGAAAATTTTATGAAATTAATGTTTGAATATGATCTCTGCCATGTGGCCGCCACGGCTGGCGAGCAGAAGGCGCAATCTGGAACACCAATTTTCAAAAATTTTTTCCAGCATTTGCGGCCTTACTTCGCCGATAACTCTTCGAATGTTTATTTCCAGGTGTTCAATTGTTTGTGGTTTATCGACGTAGAAAAGTGACTTAACATAACCCCAAAGAAAATAATCTAATGGCGTTAAATCGCACGATCTTGGTGGCCAATTAATTGGGCCATTAAGTGAACTTATTTTTTCGCAGCACAATAGAACAATTATTTTAATTAAAAATTTCAACAATTTGCAAGCAAACTAAACAAAAAGCAACTGTCAGCTGTTAAATGGGTGCTAAAAATAAAGCACTGCTGTCAACTCAAAGTTGTGACACTCTTAAAAAACACGCTTTAAAAGTAAAAAAAAGGCAAAAATGGTTAAACATGAAAAATCTCGGACTCAAAAGACTAAACTCAGCCAACCAAAAGTTCAATAATCGGTGTTTGAAGCACAAAAAAAAAATTTGGCCCCATATTTTTGAGGAGATTTATTTACGGGAGGTATTATAATTGGCAACATAGTGTCGCTTGCAGCACGCGCTATGACGTCAGTCCACGAAAAGTTGTACACATTTTTTTAATGAGGATGGATTGCTTTAATTGATCTGGACTGTTATTTAAAACTTTTAAGCAGATTTCATCTTTAAATGTATTAGAACCATCCATTGTAATGGAATGGCATTCTTATTTAATTTATTTTACATAACTGTATTGGAAATTGCTTTTAAAAAAGACCAAATTATATGGCTACAAACATATAATAAGAATTTGTACATATGTATGTACGAGTATGTACCTAATATATACATATGTTTGTACACATTTCGAAAATAAATTTAATTTAAGGAGTTGCAAATTAATATTGTAAAAATTACTAATGGAATGACAAACTTTCACAGAAGGCTGTGACATCTGAAGGCTGTTCTGTATTTATAGAATTTTTATTTTCTTGTTAAAATGTCCAGAGTACATATTAAGCTCTGCCATATAATGGACTTCATAAATTGCAATATGTTGTCTGTCAAAAGCAAAATATCAAGGCAAATGTTGAGAAAATACGAAACAGCATTTAGCACACACATTTACAGAAAAGTAGAAACTCGCTTAATAAATAAACTCACTAACACCATCTTATTGGAAATGATTGATTGTCTATAGAAATACCAGATATTTTCGAGCTGAAATGATTAAGAACCTAAAGGGGTGGTGGTGAGCAATAAAAAGTCTTTCTAGGCTGCACAAGCAATCATAATTACATATTTTAACAATATATACATACATATATAGCTTAAGTCTATGTTATGTATGTATGTACATATGTATATAAAAACTAGCTTATCCCGGTGTGCTTCGCTATCCCCCTCGTTATAAAATAAAATTAAAAGTATTTATATTAAAATTGTGTAAATTTTGTTCAGCTCTACCGGAATTTGGCAATTTGTGGGCACATTTATGTTTGTCACTCATTTGGACCAATTGGAAATTAAGGCCAAGGATCCATACTTATAGGCTATGTAAGTCCGATTTCTCAATTGTATTTGAGAATTTTTCTATAACATTTGTTTGTCACTCATTTGGACCAATGGGAAATTAAAGCCAAGGATCCATACTTATAGACTATGTAAGTCCGATTTCTCTAATGTATTTGAGAATTTTTCTATAAAATTTTAAAGATTAAAATTGTGTAAATTTTGCTCAGCTCTACGTGAATTTGGCTATTTGTGGGCACATTTATGTTTGTCACTCATTTGGACCAATGGGGAATTAAAGCCAAGGATCCATACTTATAGGCTATGTAAGTCCGATTTCTCAATTGTATTTGAGAATTTTTCTATAAAATTTTAAAGATTAAAATTATGTAAATTTTGCTCAGCTCTACGTGAATTTGGCTATTTGTGGGCACATTTATGTTTGTCACTCATTTGGACCAATGGGAAATTAAAGCCAAGGATCCATACTTATAGGCTATGTAAGTCCGATTTCTCAATTGTATTTGAGAATTTTTCTATAACACTTGTTTGTCACTCATTTGGACCAATGGGAAATTAAAGCCAAGGATCCATACTTATAGGCTATGTATGTCCGATTTCTCAATTGTATTTGAGAAATTTTCTATAAAATTTTAAAGATTAAAATTATGTAAATTTTGCTCAGCTCTACGTGAATTTGGCTATTTGTGGGCACATTTATGTTTGTCACTCATTTGGACCAATGGGAAATTAAAGCCAAGGATCCATACTTATAGGCTATGTATGTCCGATTTCTCAATTGTATTTGAGAATTTTTCTATAAAATTTTAAAGATTAAAATTATGTAAATTTTGCTCAGCTCTACGTGAATTTGGCTATTTGTGGGCACATTTATGTTTGTCACTCATTTGGACCAATGGGAAATTAAAGCCAAGGATCCATACTTATAGGCTATGTAAGTCCGATTTCTCAATTGTATTTGAGAATTTTTCTATAACACTTGTTTGTCACTCATTTGGACCAATGGGAAATTAAAGCCAAGGATCCATACTTATAGGCTATGTATGTCCGATTTCTCAATTGTATTTGAGAAATTTTCTATAAAATTTTAAAGATTAAAATTATGTAAATTTTGCTCAGCTCTACGTGAATTTGGCTATTTGTGGGCACATTTATGTTTGTCAATCATTTGGACCAATGGGAAATTAAAGCCAAGGATCCATACTTATAGGCTATGTAAGTCCGATTTCTCAATTGTATTTGAGAATTTTTCTATAACACTTGTTTGTCACTCATTTGGACCAATGGGAAATTAAAGCCAAGGATCCATACTTATAGGCTATGTATGTCCGATTTCTCAATTGTATTTGAGAAATTTTCTATAAAATTTTAAAGATTAAAATTGTGTAAATTTTGCTCAGCTCTACGTGAATTTGGCTATTTGTGGGCACATTTATGTTTGCCACTCATTTGGACCAATGGGAAATTAAAGCCAAGGATCCATACTTATAGGCTATGTAAGTCCGATTTCTCAATTGTATTTGAGAATTTTTCTATAACACTTGTTTGTCACTCATTTGGACCAATGGGAAATTAAAGCCAAGGATCCATACTTATAGCCTATGTAAGTCCGATTTCTCAATTGTATTTGAGAATTTTTCTATAAAATTTTAAAGATTAAAATTGTGTAAATTTTGCTCAGCTCTACGTGAATTTGGCTATTTGTGGGCACATTTATGTTTGTCACTCATTTAGACCAATGGGAAATTAAAGCCAAGGATCCATACTTATAAGCTATGTAAGTCCGATTTCTCAATTGTATTTGAGAATTTTTCTATAACACTTGTTTGTCACTCATTTGGACCAATGGGAAATTAAAGCCAAGGATCCATACTTATAGGCTATGTATGTCCGATTTCTCAATTGTATTTGAGAAATTTTCTATAAAATTTTAAAGATTAAAATTATGTAAATTTTGCTCAGCTCTACGTGAATTTGGCTATTTGTGGGCACATTTATGTTTGTCAATCATTTGGAACAATGGGAAATTAAAGCCAAGGATCCATACTTATAGGCTATGTAAGTCCGATTTCTCAATTGTATTTGAGAATTTTTCTATAACACTTGTTTGTCACTCATTTGGACCAATGGGAAATTAAAGCCAAGGATCCATACTTATAGGCTATGTAAGTCCGATTTCTCAATTGTATTTGAGAATTTTTCTATAAAATTTTATAGATTAAAATTGTGTAAATTTTGCTCAGCTCTACGTGAATTTGGCTATTTGTGGGCACATTTATGTTTGTCAATCATTTGGACCAATGGGAAATTAAAGCCAAGGATCCATACTTATAGGCTATGTAAGTCCGATTTCTCAATTGTATTTGAGAATTTTTCTATAACACTTGTTTGTCACTCATTTGGACCAATGGGAAATTAAAGCCAAGGATCCATACTTTTAGGCTATGTATGTCCGATTTCTCAATTGTATTTGAGAATTTTTCTATAAAATTTTAAAGATTAAAATTGTGTAAATTTTGCTCAGCTCTACGTGAATTTGGCTATTTGTGGGCACATTTATGTTTGTCACTCATTTGGACCAATGGGAAATTAAAACCAAGGATCCATACTTATAGGCTATGTAAGTCCGATTTCTCAATTGTATTTGAGAATTTTTCTATAACACTTGTTTTTCACTCATTTGGACCAATGGGAAATTAAAGCCAAGGATCCATACTTATAGGCTATGTATGTCCGATTTCTCAATTGTATTTGAGAATTTTTCTATAACACTTGTTTGTCACTCATTTGGACCAATGGGAAATTAAAGCCAAGGATCCATACTTTTAGGCTATGTAAGTCCGATTTCTCAATTGTATTTGAGAATTTTTCTATAAAATTTTAAAGATTATTATTGTGTAAATTTTGCTCAGCTCTACGTGAATTTGGCTATTTGTGGGCACATTTATGTTTGTCAATCATTTGGACCAATGGGAAATTAAAGCCAAGGATCCATACTTATAGGCTATGTAAGTCCGATTTCTCAATTGTATTTGAGAATTTTTCTATAACACTTGTTTGTCACTCATTTGGACCAATGGGAAATTAAAGCCAAGGATCCATACTTATAGGCTATGTATGTCCGATTTCTCAATTGTATTTGAGAAATTTTCTATAAAATTTTAAAGATTAAAATTATGTAAATTTTGCTCAGCTCTACGTGAATTTGGCTATTTGTGGGCACATTTATGTTTGTCACTCATTTGGACCAATGGGAAATTAAAACCAAGGATCCATACTTATAGGCTATGTAAGTCCGATTTCTCAATTGTATTTGAGAATTTTTCTATAAAATTTTAAAGATTAAAATTGTGTAAATTTTGCTCAGCTCTACGTGAATTTGGCTATTTGTGGGCACATTTATGTTTGTCACTCATTTGGACCAATGGGAAATTAAAACCAAGGATCCATACTTATAGGCTATGTAAGTCCGATTTCTCAATTGTATTTGAGAATTTTTCTATAACACTTGTTTTTCACTCATTTGGACCAATGGGAAATTAAAGCCAAGGATCCATACTTATAGGCTATGTATGTCCGATTTCTCAATTGTATTTGAGAATTTTTCTATAACACTTGTTTGTCACTCATTTGGACCAATGGGAAATTAAAGCCAAGGATCCATACTTTTAGGCTATGTAAGTCCGATTTCTCAATTGTATTTGAGAATTTTTCTATAAAATTTTAAAGATTATTATTGTGTAAATTTTGCTCAGCTCTACGTGAATTTGGCTATTTGTGGGCACATTTATGTTTGTCAATCATTTGGACCAATGGGAAATTAAAGCCAAGGATCCATACTTATAGGCTATGTAAGTCCGATTTCTCAATTGTATTTGAGAATTTTTCTATAACACTTGTTTGTCACTCATTTGGACCAATGGGAAATTAAAGCCAAGGATCCATACTTTTAGGCTATGTAAGTCCGATTTCTCAATTGCATTTGAGAATTTTTCTATAAAATTTTAAAGATTAAAATTGTGTAAATTTTGCTCAGCTCTACGTGAATTTGGCTATTTGTGGGCACATTTATGTTTGTCACTCATTTGGACCAATAAGAAATTAAAGCCAAGGATCCATACTTATAGGCTATGTAAGTCCGATTTCTCAATTGTATTTGAGAATTTTTCTATAAAATTTTAAAGATTAAAATTGTGTAAATTTTGCTCAGCTCTACGTGAATTTGGCTATTTGTGGGCACATTTATGTTTGTCACTCATTTGGACCAATGGGAAATTAAAGCCAAGGATCCATACTTATAGGCTATGTAAGTCCGATTTCTCAATTGTATTTGAGAATTTTTCTATAAAATTTTAAAGATTAAAATTGTGTAAATTTTGCTCAGCTTTACGTGAATTTGGCTATTTGTGGGCACATTTATGTTTGTCACTCATTTGGAACAATGGGAAATTAAAGCCAAGGATCCATACTTATAGGCTATGTAAGTCAGATTTCTCAATTGTATTTGAGAATTTTTCTATAAAATTTTAAAGATTAAAATTGTGTAAATTTTGCTCAGCTCTACGTGAATTTGGCTATTTGTGGGCACATTTATGTTTGTCACTCATTTGGACCAATGGGAAATTAAAGCCAAGGATCCATACTTATAGGCTATGTAAGTCCGATTTCTCAATTGTATTTGAGAATTTTTCTATAAAATTTTAAAGATTAAAATTGTGTAAATTTTGCTCAGCTCTACGTGAATTTGGCTATTTGTGGGCACATTTATGTTTGTCACTCATTTGGACCAATGGGAAATTAAAGCCAAGGATCCATACTTATAGGCTATGTAAGTCCGATTTCTCAATTGTATTTGAGAATTTTTCTATAAAATTTTAAAGATTAAAATTGTGTAAATTTTGCTCAGCTCTACGTGAATTTGGCTATTTGTGGGCACATTTATGTTTGTCACTCATTTGGACCAATGGGAAATTAAAGCCAAGGATCCATACTTATAGGCTATGTAAGTCAGATTTCTCAATTGTATTTGAGAATTTTTCTATAAAATTTTAAAGATTAAAATTGTGTAAATTTTGCTCAGCTCTACGTGAATTTGGCTATTTGTGGGCACATTTATGTTTGTCACTCATTTGGACCAACGGGAAATTAAAGCCAAGGATCCATACTTATAGGCTATGTAAGTCCGATTTCTCAATTGTATTTGAGAATTTTTCTATAACACTTGTTTGTCACTCATTTGGACCAATGGGAAATTAAAGCCAAGGATCCATACTTATAGGCTATGTATGTCCGATTTCTCAATTGTATTTGAGAATTTTTCTATAAAATTTTAAAGATTAAAATTGTGTAAATTTTGCTCAGCTCTACGTGAATTTGGCTATTTGTGGGCACATTTATGTTTGCCACTCATTTGGACCAATGGGAAATTAAAGCCAAGGATCCATACTTATAGGCTATGTAAGTCCGATTTCTCAATTGTATTTGAGAATTTTTCTATAACACTTGTTTGTCACTCATTTGGACCAATGGGAAATTAAAGCCAAGGATCCATACTTATAGCCTATGTAAGTCCGATTTCTCAATTGTATTTGAGAATTTTTCTATAAAATTTTAAAGATTAAAATTGTGTAAATTTTGCTCAGCTCTACGTGAATTTGGCTATTTGTGGGCACATTTATGTTTGTCACTCATTTAGACCAATGGGAAATTAAAGCCAAGGATCCATACTTATAAGCTATGTAAGTCCGATTTCTCAATTGTATTTGAGAATTTTTCTATAACACTTGTTTGTCACTCATTTGGACCAATGGGAAATTAAAGCCAAGGATCCATACTTTTAAGCTATGTAAGTCCGATTTCTCAATTGTATTTGAGAATTTTTCTATAAAATTTTAAAGATTAAAATTGTGTAAATTTTGCTCAGCTCTACGTGAATTTGGCTATTTGTGGGCACATTTATGTTTGCCACTCATTTGGACCAATGGGAAATTAAAGCCAAGGATCCATACTTATAGGCTATGTAAGTCCGATTTCTCAATTGTATTTGAGAATTTTTCTATAACACTTGTTTGTCACTCATTTGGACCAATGGGAAATTAAAGCCAAGGATCCATACTTATAGCCTATGTAAGTCCGATTTCTCAATTGTATTTGAGAATTTTTCTATAAAATTTTAAAGATTAAAATTGTGTAAATTTTGCTCAGCTCTACGTGAATTTGGCTATTTGTGGGCACATTTATGTTTGTCACTCATTTGGACCAATGGGAAATTAAAGCCAAGGATCCATACTTATAGGCTATGTAAGTCCGATTTCTCAATTGTATTTGAGAATTTTTCTATAAAATTTTAAAGATTAAAATTGTGTAAATTTTGCTCAGCTCTACGTGAATTTGGCTATTTGTAGGCACATTTATGTTTGTCACTCATTTGGACCAATGGGAAATTAAAGCCAAGGATCCATACTTATAGGCTATGTAAGTCCGATTTCTCAATTGTATTTGAGAATTTTTCTATAAAATTTTAAAGATTAAAAGTGTGTAAATTTTGCTCAGCTCTACGTGAATTTGGCTATTTGTGGGCACATTTATGTTTGTCACTCATTTGGACCAATGGGAAATTAAAGCCAAGGATCCATACTTATAGGCTATGTAAGTCAGATTTCTCAATTGTATTTGAGAATTTTTCTATAAAATTTTAAAGATTAAAATTGTGTAAATTTTGCTCAGCTCTACGTGAATTTGGCTATTTGTGGGCACATTTATGTTTGTCACTCATTTGGACCAATAAGAAATTAAAGCCAAGGATCCATACTTATAGGCTATGTAAGTCCGATTTCTCAATTGTATTTGAGAATTTTTCTATAACACTTGTTTGTCACTCATTTGGACCAATGGGAAATTAAAGCCAAGGATCCATACTTATAGCCTATGTAAGTCTGATTTCTCAATTGTATTTGAGAATTTTTCTATAAAATTTTAAAGATTAAAATTGTGTAAATTTTGCTCAGCTCTACGTGAATTTGGCTATTTGTGGGCACATTTATGTTTGTCACTCATTTGGACCAATGGGAAATTAAAGCCAAGGATCCATACTTATAGGCTATGTATGTCCGATTTCTCAATTGTATTTGAGAATTTTTCTATAAAATTTTAAAGATTAAAATTGTGTAAATTTTGCTCAGCTCTACGTGAATTTGGCTATTTGTGGGCACATTTATGTTTGTCACTCATTTAGACCAATGGGAAATTAAAGCCAAGGATCCATACTTATAGGCTATGTAAGTCAGATTTCTCAATTGTATTTGAGAATTTTTCTATAAAATTTTAAAGATTAAAATTGTGTAAATTTTGCTCAGCTCTACGTGAATTTGGCTATTTGTGGGCACATTTATGTTTGTCACTCATTTGGACCAATGGGAAATTAAAGCCAAGGATCCATACTTATAGGCTATGTATGTCCGATTTCTCAATTGTATTTGAGAATTTTTCTATAAAATTTTAAAGATTAAAATTGTGTAAATTTTGCTCAGCTCTACGTGAATTTGGCTATTTGTGGGCACATTTATGTTTGTCACTCATTTGGACCAATGGGAAATTAAAGCCAAGGATCCATACTTATAGGCTATGTAAGTCCGATTTCTCAATTGTATTTGAGAATTTTTCTATAAAATTTTAAAGATTAAAATTGTGTAAATTTTGCTCAGCTCTACGTGAATTTGGCTATTTGTGGGCACATTTATGTTTGTCACTCATTTGGACCAATGGGAAATTAAAGCCAAGGATCCATACTTATAGGCTATGTATGTCCGATTTCTCAATTGTATTTGAGAATTTTTCTATAAAATTTTAAAGATTAAAATTGTGTAAATTTTGCTCAGCTCTACGTGAATTTGGCTATTTGTGGGCACATTTATGTTTGTCACTCATTTGGACCAATGGGAAATTAAAGCCAAGGATCCATACTTATAGGCTATGTAAGTCAGATTTCTCAATTGTATTTGAGAATTTTTCTATAAAATTTTAAAGATTAAAATTGTGTAAATTTTGCTCAGCTCTACGTGAATTTGGCTATTTGTGGGCACATTTATGTTTGTCACTCATTTGGACCAATAAGAAATTAAAGCCAAGGATCCATACTTATAGGCTATGTAAGTCCGATTTCTCAATTGTATTTGAGAATTTTTCTATAACACTTGTTTGTCACTCATTTGGACCAATGGGAAATTAAAGCCAAGGATCCATACTTATAGCCTATGTAAGTCTGATTTCTCAATTGTATTTGAGAATTTTTCTATAAAATTTTAAAGATTAAAATTGTGTAAATTTTGCTCAGCTCTACGTGAATTTGGCTATTTGTGGGCACATTTATGTTTGTCACTCATTTGGACCAATGGGAAATTAAAGCCAAGGATCCATACTTATAGGCTATGTATGTCCGATTTCTCAATTGTATTTGAGAATTTTTCTATAAAATTTTAAAGATTAAAATTGTGTAAATTTTGCTCAGCTCTACGTGAATTTGGCTATTTGTGGGCACATTTATGTTTGTCACTCATTTAGACCAATGGGAAATTAAAGCCAAGGATCCATACTTATAAGCTATGTAAGTCCGATTTCTCAATTGTATTTGAGAATTTTTCTATAACACTTGTTTGTCACTAATTTGGACCAATGGGAAATTAAAGCCAAGGATCCATACTTATAGGCTATGTAAGTCCGATTTCTCAATTGTATTTGAGAATTTTTCTATAAAATTTTAAAGATTAAAATTGTGTAAATTTTGCTCAGCTCTACGTGAATTTGGCTATTTGTGGGCACATTTATGTTTGTCACTCATTTGGACCAATGGGAAATTAAAGCCAAGGATCCATACTTATAGGCTATGTAAGTCCGATTTCTCAATTGTATTTGAGAATTTTTCTATAAAATTTTAAAGATTAAAATTGTGTAAATTTTGCTCAGCTCTACGTGAATTTGGCTATTTGTGGGCACATTTATGTTTGTCAATCATTTGGACCAATGGGAAATTAAAGCCAAGGATCCATACTTATAAGCTATGTAAGTCCGATTTCTCAATTGTATTTGAGAATTTTTCGATAACACTTGTTTGTCACTCATTTGGACCAATGGGAAATTAAAGCCAAGGATCCATACTTATAGCCTATGTAAGTCTGATTTCTCAATTGTATTTGAGAATTTTTCTATAAAATTTTAAAGATTAAAATTGTGTAAATTTTGCTCAGCTCTACGTGAATTTGGCTATTTGTGGGCACATTTATGTTTGTCAATCATTTGGACCAATGGGAAATTAAAGCCAAGGATCCATACTTATAAGCTATGTAAGTCCGATTTCTCAATTGTATTTGAGAATTTTTCTATAACACTTGTTTGTCACTCATTTGGACCAATGGGAAATTAAAGCCAAGGATCCATACTTATAGCCTATGTAAGTCTGATTTCTCAATTGTATTTGAGAATTTTTCTATAAAATTTTAAAGATTAAAATTGTGTAAATTTTGCTCAGCTCTACGTGAATTTGGCTATTTGTGGGCACATTTATGTTTGTCACTCATTTGGACCAATGGGAAATTAAAGCCAAGGATCCATACTTATAAGCTATGTAAGTCCGATTTCTCAATTGTATTTGAGAATTTTTCTATAACACTTGTTTGTCACTCATTTGGACCAATGGGAAATTAAAGCCAAGGATCCATACTTATAGCCTATGTAAGTCTGATTTCTCAATTGTATTTGAGAATTTTTCTATAAAATTTTAAAGATTAAAATTGTGTAAATTTTGCTCAGCTCTACGTGAATTTGGCTATTTGTGGGCACATTTATGTTTGTCACTCATTTGGACCAATGGGAAATTAAAGCCAAGGATCCATACTTATAAGCTATGTAAGTCCGATTTCTCAATTGTATTTGAGAATTTTTCTATAACACTTGTTTGTCACTCATTTGGACCAATGGGAAATTAAAGCCAAGGATCCATACTTATAGCCTATGTAAGTCTGATTTCTCAATTGTATTTGAGAATTTTTCTATAAAATTTTAAAGATTAAAATTGTGTAAATTTTGCTCAGCTCTACGTGAATTTGGCTATTTGTGGGCACATTTATGTTTGTCAATCATTTGGACCAATGGGAAATTAAAGCCAAGGATCCATACTTATAAGCTATGTAAGTCCGATTTCTCAATTGTATTTGAGAATTTTTCTATAACACTTGTTTGTCACTCATTTGGACCAATGGGAAATTAAAGCCAAGGATCCATACTTATAGGCTATGTATGTCCGATTTCTCAATTGTATTTGAGAATTTTTCTATAAAATTTTAAAGATTAAAATTGTGTAAATTTTGCTCAGCTCTACGTGAATTTGGCTATTTGTGGGCACATTTATGTTTGTCACTCATTTGGACCAATGGGAAATTAAAACCAAGGATCCATACTTATAGGCTATGTAAGTCCGATTTCTCAATTGTATTTGAGAATTTTTCTATAAAATTTTAAAGATTAAAATTGTGTAAATTTTGCTCAGCTCTACGTGAATTTGGCTATTTGTGGGCACATTTATGTTTGCCACTCATTTGGACCAATGGGAAATTAAAGCCAAGGATCCATACTTATAGGCTATGTAAGTCCGATTTCTCAATTGTATTTGAGAATTTTTCTATAACACTTGTTTTTCACTCATTTGGACCAATGGGAAATTAAAGCCAAGGATCCATACTTATAGCCTATGTAAGTCCGATTTCTCAATTGTATTTGAGAATTTTTCTATAAAATTTTAAAGATTAAAATTGTGTAAATTTTGCTCAGCTCTACGTGAATTTGGCTATTTGTGGGCACATTTATGTTTGTCACTCATTTAGACCAATGGGAAATTAAAGCCAAGGATCCATACTTATAAGCTATGTAAGTCCGATTTCTCAATTGTATTTGAGAATTTTTCTATAACACTTGTTTGTCACTCATTTGGGCCAATGGGAAATTAAAGCCAAGGATCCATACTTATAGCCTATGTAAGTCTGATTTCTCAATTGTATTTGAGAATTTTTCTATAAAATTTTAAAGATTAAAATTGTGTAAATTTTGCTCAGCTCTACGTGAATTTGGCTATTTGTGGGCACATTTATGTTTGCCACTCATTTGGACCAATGGGAAATTAAAGCCAAGGATCCATACTTATAGGCTATGTAAGTCCGA
The DNA here is from genome assembly GCA_947311025.1 of Lypha dubia. Taxonomy (NCBI): domain Eukaryota; kingdom Metazoa; phylum Arthropoda; class Insecta; order Diptera; family Tachinidae; genus Lypha; species Lypha dubia. Next base: position 59,762,464 of record OX371264.1, read on the forward strand.
TTTCTCAATTGTATTTGAGAATTTTTCTATAACACTTGTTTGTCACACATTGGACCAATGGGAAATTAAAGCCAAGGATCCATACTTATAGCCTATGTAAGTCCGATTTCTCAATTGTATTTGAGAATTTTTCTATAAAATTTTAAAGATTAAAATTGTGTAAATTTTGCTCAGCTCTACGTGAATTTGGCTATTTGTGGGCACATTTATGTTTGTCACTCATTTGGACCAATGGGAAATTAAAGCCAAGGATCCATACTTATAGGCTATGTAAGTCCGATTTCTCAATTGTATTTGAGAATTTTTCTATAAAATTTTAAAGATTAAAATTGTGTAAATTTTGCTCAGCTCTACGTGAATTTGGCTATTTGTGGGCACATTTATGTTTGTCACTCATTTGGACCAATGGGAAATTAAAGCCAAGGATCCATACTTATAGCCTATGTAAGTCTGATTTCTCAATTGTATTTGAGAATTTTTCTATAAAATTTTAAAGATTAAAATTGTGTAAATTTTGCTCAGCTCTACGTGAATTTGGCTATTTGTGGGCACATTTATGTTTGTCACTCATTTGGACCAATGGGAAATTAAAGCCAAGGATCCATACTTATAGGCTATGTAAGTCCGATTTCTCAATTGTATTTGAGAATTTTTCTATAAAATTTTAAAGATTAAAATTGTGTAAATTTTGCTCAGCTCTACGTGAATTTGGCTATTTGTGGGCACATTTATGTTTGTCACTCATTTAGACCAATGGGAAATTAAAGCCAAGGATCCATACTTATAAGCTATGTAAGTCCGATTTCTCAATTGTATTTGAGAATTTTTCTATAACACTTGTTTGTCACTAATTTGGACCAATGGGAAATTAAAGCCAAGGATCCATACTTATAGGCTATGTAAGTCCGATTTCTCAATTGTATTTGAGAATTTTTCTATAAAATTTTAAAGATTAAAATTGTGTAAATTTTGCTCAGCTCTACGTGAATTTGGCTATTTGTGGGCACATTTATGTTTGTCACTCATTTGGACCAATGGGAAATTAAAGCCAAGGATCCATACTTATAGGCTATGTAAGTCCGATTTCTCAATTGTATTTGAGAATTTTTCTATAAAATTTTAAAGATTAAAATTGTGTAAATTTTGCTCAGCTCTACGTGAATTTGGCTATTTGTGGGCACATTTATGTTTGTCAATCATTTGGACCAATGGGAAATTAAAGCCAAGGATCCATACTTATAAGCTATGTAAGTCCGATTTCTCAATTGTATTTGAGAATTTTTCTATAACACTTGTTTGTCACTCATTTGGACCAATGGGAAATTAAAGCCAAGGATCCATACTTATAGCCTATGTAAGTCTGATTTCTCAATTGTATTTGAGAATTTTTCTATAAAATTTTAAAGATTAAAATTGTGTAAATTTTGCTCAGCTCTACGTGAATTTGGCTATTTGTGGGCACATTTATGTTTGTCAATCATTTGGACCAATGGGAAATTAAAGCCAAGGATCCATACTTATAAGCTATGTAAGTCCGATTTCTCAATTGTATTTGAGAATTTTTCTATAACACTTGTTTGTCACTCATTTGGACCAATGGGAAATTAAAGCCAAGGATCCATACTTATAGCCTATGTAAGTCTGATTTCTCAATTGTATTTGAGAATTTTTCTATAAAATTTTAAAGATTAAAATTGTGTAAATTTTGCTCAGCTCTACGTGAATTTGGCTATTTGTGGGCACATTTATGTTTGTCACTCATTTGGACCAATGGGAAATTAAAGCCAAGGATCCATACTTATAAGCTATGTAAGTCCGATTTCTCAATTGTATTTGAGAATTTTTCTATAACACTTGTTTGTCACTCATTTGGACCAATGGGAAATTAAAGCCAAGGATCCATACTTATAGCCTATGTAAGTCTGATTTCTCAATTGTATTTGAGAATTTTTCTATAAAATTTTAAAGATTAAAATTGTGTAAATTTTGCTCAGCTCTACGTGAATTTGGCTATTTGTGGGCACATTTATGTTTGTCACTCATTTGGACCAATGGGAAATTAAAGCCAAGGATCCATACTTATAAGCTATGTAAGTCCGATTTCTCAATTGTATTTGAGAATTTTTCTATAACACTTGTTTGTCACTCATTTGGACCAATGGGAAATTAAAGCCAAGGATCCATACTTATAGCCTATGTAAGTCTGATTTCTCAATTGTATTTGAGAATTTTTCTATAAAATTTTAAAGATTAAAATTGTGTAAATTTTGCTCAGCTCTACGTGAATTTGGCTATTTGTGGGCACATTTATGTTTGTCAATCATTTGGACCAATGGGAAATTAAAGCCAAGGATCCATACTTATAAGCTATGTAAGTCCGATTTCTCAATTGTATTTGAGAATTTTTCTATAACACTTGTTTGTCACTCATTTGGACCAATGGGAAATTAAAGCCAAGGATCCATACTTATAGGCTATGTAAGTCCGATTTTTCAATTGTATTTGAGAATTTTTCTATAACACTTGTTTGTCACTCATTTGGACCAATGGGAAATTAAAGCCAAGGATCCATACTTATAGCCTATGTAAGTCTGATTTCTCAATTGTATTTGAGAATTTTTCTATAAAATTTTAAAGATTAAAATTGTGTAAATTTTGCTCAGCTCTACGTGAATTTGGCTATTTGTGGGCACATTTATGTTTGTCACTCATTTGGACCAATGGGAAATTAAAGCCAAGGATCCATACTTATAAGCTATGTAAGTCCGATTTCTCAATTGTATTTGAGAATTTTTCTATAACACTTGTTTGTCACTCATTTGGACCAATGGGAAATTAAAGCCAAGGATCCATACTTATAGCCTATGTAAGTCTGATTTCTCAATTGTATTTGAGAATTTTTCTATAAAATTTTAAAGATTAAAATTGTGTAAATTTTGCTCAGCTCTATGTGAATTTGGCTATTTGTGGGCACATTTATGTTTGTCACTCATTTGGACCAATGGGAAATTAAAGCCAAGGATCCATACTTATAGGCTATGTAAGTCCGATTTTTCAATTGTATTTGAGAATTTTTCTATAAAATTTTAAAGATTAAAATTGTGTAAATTTTGCTCAGCTCTACGTGAATTTGGCTATTTGTGGGCACATTTATGTTTGTCACTCATTTGGACCAATGGGAAATTAAAGCCAAGGATCCATACTTATAAGCTATGTAAGTCCGATTTCTCAATTGTATTTGAGAATTTTTCTATAACACTTGTTTGTCACTCATTTGGACCAATGGGAAATTAAAGCCAAGGATCCATACTTATAAGCTATGTAAGTCCGATTTCTCAATTGTATTTGAGAATTTTTCTATAACACTTGTTTGTCACTCATTTGGACCAATGGGAAATTAAAGCCAAGGATCCATACTTATAGCCTATGTAAGTCTGATTTCTCAATTGTATTTGAGAATTTTTCTATAACACTTGTTTGTCACTTATTTGGACCAATGGGAAATTAAAGCCAAGGATCCATACTTATAGGCTATGTAAGTCCGATTTCTCAATTGTATTTGAGAATTTTTCTATAACACTTGTTTGTCACTTATTTGGACCAATGGGAAATTAAAGCCAAGGATCCATACTTATAGGCTATGTATGTCCGATTTCTCAATTATATTTGAGAATTTTTCTATAACACTTGTTTGTCACTCATTTGGACCAATGGGAAATTAAAGCCAAGGATCCATACTTATAGGCTATGTAAGTCCGATTTCTCAATTGTATTTGAGAATTTTTCTATAACACTTGTTTGTCACTCATTTGGACCAATGGGAAATTAAAGCCAAGGATCCATACTTATAGGCTATGTAAGTCCGATTTCTCAATTGTATTTGAGAATTTTTCTATAACACTTGTTTGTCAGTCATTTGGACCAATGGGAAATTAAAGCCAAGGATCCATACTTATAGGCTATGTAAGTCCGATTTCTCAATTGTATTTGAGAATTTTTCTATAAAATTTTAAAGATTAAAATTGTGTAAATTTTGCTCAGCTCTATGTGAATTTGGCTATTTGTGGGCACATTTATGTTTGTCACTCATTTGGACCAATGGGAAATTAAAGCCAAGGATCCATACTTATAGGCTATGTAAGTCCGATTTCTCAATTGTATTTGAGAATTTTTCTATAACACTTGTTTGTCACTCATTTGGACCAATGGGAAATTAAAGCCAAGGATCCATACTTATAGGCTATGTAAGTCCGATTTCTCAATTGTATTTGAGAATTTTTCTATAACACTTGTTTGTCACTCATTTGGACCAATGGGAAATTAAAGCCAAGGATCCATACTTATAGGCTATGTAAGTCCGATTTCTCAATTGTATTTGAGAATTTTTCTATAACACTTGTTTGTCAGTCATTTGGACCAATGGGAAATTAAAGCCAAGGATCCATACTTATAGGCTATGTAAGTCCGATTTCTCAATTGTATTTGAGAATTTTTCTATAAAATTTTAAAGATTAAAATTGTGTAAATTTTGCTCAGCTCTATGTGAATTTGGCTATTTGTGGGCACATTTATGTTTGTCACTCATTTGGACCAATGGGAAATTAAAGCCAAGGATCCATACTTATAGGCTATGTAAGTCCGATTTCTCAATTGTATTTGAGAATTTTTCTATAACACTTGTTTGTCACTCATTTGGACCAATGGGAAATTAAAGCCAAGGATCCATACTTATAGGCTATGTAAGTCCGATTTCTCAATTGTATTTGAGAATTTTTCTATAACACTTGTTTGTCACTCATTTGGACCAATGGGAAATTAAAGCCAAGGATCCATACTTATAGGCTATGTAAGTCCGATTTCTCAATTGTATTTGAGAATTTTTCTATAACACTTGTTTGTCAGTCATTTGGACCAATGGGAAATTAAAGCCAAGGATCCATACTTATAGGCTATGTAAGTCCGATTTCTCAATTGTATTTGAGAATTTTTCTATAAAATTTTAAAGATTAAAATTGTATAAATTTTGCTCAGCTCTATGTGAATTTGGCTATTTGTGGGCACATTTATGTTTGTCACTCATTTGGACCAATGGGAAATTAAAGCCAAGGATCCATACTTATAGGCTATGTAAGTCCGATTTCTCAATTGTATTTGAGAATTTTTCTATAACACTTGTTTGTCACTCATTTGGACCAATGGGAAATTAAAGCCAAGGATCCATACTTATAGGCTATGTAAGTCCGATTTCTCAATTGTATTTGAGAATTTTTCTATAAAATTTTAAAGATTAAAATTGTGTAAATTTTGCTCAGCTCTATGTGAATTTGGCTATTTGTGGGCACATTTATGTTTGTCACTCATTTGGACCAACGGGAAATTAAAGCCAAGGATCCATACTTATAGGCTATGTAAGTCCGATTTTTCAATTGTATTTGAGAATTTTTCTATAAAATTTTAAAGATTAAAATTGTGTAAATTTTGCTCAGCTCTACGTGAATTTGGCTATTTGTGGGCACATTTATGTTTGTCACTCATTTGGACCAATGGGAAATTAAAGCCAAGGATCCATACTTATAAGCTATGTAAGTCCGATTTCTCAATTGTATTTGAGAATTTTTCTATAACACTTGTTTGTCACTCATTTGGACCAATGGGAAATTAAAGCCAAGGATCCATACTTATAGGCTATGTAAGTCCGATTTCTCAATTGTATTTGAGAATTTTTCTATAAAATTTTAAAGATTAAAATTGTGTAAATTTTGCTCAGCTCTACGTGAATTTGGCTATTTGTGGGCACATTTATGTTTGTCACTCATTTGGACCAATGGGAAATTAAAGCCAAGGATCCATACTTATAAGCTATGTAAGTCCGATTTCTCAATTGTATTTGAGAATTTTTCTATAACACTTGTTTGTCACTCATTTGGACCAATGGGAAATTAAAGCCAAGGATCCATACTTATAGGCTATGTAAGTCCGATTTCTCAATTGTATTTGAGAATTTTTCTATAAAATTTTAACGATTAAAATTGTGTAAATTTTGCTCAGCTCTATGTGAATTTGGCTATTTGTGGGCACATTTATGTTTGTCACTCATTTGGACCAACGGGAAATTAAAGCCAAGGATCCATACTTATAGGCTATGTAAGTCCGATTTCTCAATTGTATTTGAGAATTTTTCTATAACACTTGTTTGTCACTTATTTGGACCAATGGGAAATTAAAGCCAAGGATCCATACTTATAGGCTATGTATGTCCGATTTCTCAATTGTATTTGAGAATTTTTCTATAACACTTGTTTGTCACTCATTTGGACCAATGGGAAATTAAAGCCAAGGATCCATACTTATAGGCTATGTAAGTCCGATTTCTCAATTGTATTTGAGAATTTTTCTATAACACTTGTTTGTCACTCATTTGGACCAATGGGAAATTAAAGCCAAGGATCCATACTTATAGGCTATGTAAGTCCGATTTCTCAATTGTATTTGAGAATTTTTCTATAACACTTGTTTGTCAGTCATTTGGACCAATGGGAAATTAAAGCCAAGGATCCATACTTATAGGCTATGTAAGTCCGATTTCTCAATTGTATTTGAGAATTTTTCTATAAAATTTTAAAGATTAAAATTGTGTAAATTTTGCTCAGCTCTACGTGAATTTGGCTATTTGTGGGCACATTTATGTTTGTCACTCATTTGGACCAATGGGAAATTAAAGCCAAGGATCCATACTTATAAGCTATGTAAGTCCGATTTCTCAATTGTATTTGAGAATTTTTCTATAACACTTGTTTGTCACTCATTTGGACCAATGGGAAATTAAAGCCAAGGATCCATACTTATAGCCTATGTAAGTCTGATTTCTCAATTGTATTTGAGAATTTTTCTATAAAATTTTAAAGATTAAAATTGTGTAAATTTTGCTCAGCTCTACGTGAATTTGGCTATTTGTGGGCACATTTATGTTTGTCACTCATTTGGACCAATGGGAAATTAAAGCCAAGGATCCATACTTATAAGCTATGTAAGTCCGATTTCTCAATTGTATTTGAGAATTTTTCTATAACACTTGTTTGTCACTCATTTGGACCAATGGGAAATTAAAGCCAAGGATCCATACTTATAGCCTATGTAAGTCTGATTTCTCAATTGTATTTGAGAATTTTTCTATAAAATTTTAAAGATTAAAATTGTGTAAATTTTGCTCAGCTCTACGTGAATTTGGCTATTTGTGGGCACATTTATGTTTGTCAATCATTTGGACCAATGGGAAATTAAAGCCAAGGATCCATACTTATAAGCTATGTAAGTCCGATTTCTCAATTGTATTTGAGAATTTTTCTATAACACTTGTTTGTCACTCATTTGGACCAATGGGAAATTAAAGCCAAGGATCCATACTTATAGGCTATGTAAGTCCGATTTTTCAATTGTATTTGAGAATTTTTCTATAACACTTGTTTGTCACTCATTTGGACCAATGGGAAATTAAAGCCAAGGATCCATACTTATAGCCTATGTAAGTCTGATTTCTCAATTGTATTTGAGAATTTTTCTATAAAATTTTAAAGATTAAAATTGTGTAAATTTTGCTCAGCTCTACGTGAATTTGGCTATTTGTGGGCACATTTATGTTTGTCACTCATTTGGACCAATGGGAAATTAAAGCCAAGGATCCATACTTATAGCCTATGTAAGTCTGATTTCTCAATTGTATTTGAGAATTTTTCTATAAAATTTTAAAGATTAAAATTGTGTAAATTTTGCTCAGCTCTACGTGAATTTGGCTATTTGTGGGCACATTTATGTTTGTCACTCATTTGGACCAATGGGAAATTAAAGCCAAGGATCCATACTTATAGCCTATGTAAGTCCGATTTCTCAATTGTATTTGAGAATTTTTCTATAACACTTGTTTGTCACTCATTTGGACCAATGGGAAATTAAAGCCAAGGATCCATACTTATAGCCTATGTAAGTCTGATTTCTCAATTGTATTTGAGAATTTTTCTATAAAATTTTAAAGATTAAAATTGTGTAAATTTTGCTCAGCTCTATGTGAATTTGGCTATTTGTGGGCACATTTATGTTTGTCACTCATTTGGACCAATGGGAAATTAAAGCCAAGGATCCATACTTATAGGCTATGTAAGTCCGATTTTTCAATTGTATTTGAGAATTTTTCTATAAAATTTTAAAGATTAAAATTGTGTAAATTTTGCTCAGCTCTACGTGAATTTGGCTATTTGTGGGCACATTTATGTTTGTCACTCATTTGGACCAATGGGAAATTAAAGCCAAGGATCCATACTTATAAGCTATGTAAGTCCGATTTCTCAATTGTATTTGAGAATTTTTCTATAACACTTGTTTGTCACTCATTTGGACCAATGGGAAATTAAAGCCAAGGATCCATACTTATAAGCTATGTAAGTCCGATTTCTCAATTGTATTTGAGAATTTTTCTATAACACTTGTTTGTCACTCATTTGGACCAATGGGAAATTAAAGCCAAGGATCCATACTTATAGCCTATGTAAGTCTGATTTCTCAATTGTATTTGAGAATTTTTCTATAACACTTGTTTGTCACTTATTTGGACCAATGGGAAATTAAAGCCAAGGATCCATACTTATAGGCTATGTAAGTCCGATTTCTCAATTGTATTTGAGAATTTTTCTATAACACTTGTTTGTCACTTATTTGGACCAATGGGAAATTAAAGCCAAGGATCCATACTTATAGGCTATGTATGTCCGATTTCTCAATTATATTTGAGAATTTTTCTATAACACTTGTTTGTCACTCATTTGGACCAATGGGAAATTAAAGCCAAGGATCCATACTTATAGGCTATGTAAGTCCGATTTCTCAATTGTATTTGAGAATTTTTCTATAACACTTGTTTGTCACTCATTTGGACCAATGGGAAATTAAAGCCAAGGATCCATACTTATAGGCTATGTAAGTCCGATTTCTCAATTGTATTTGAGAATTTTTCTATAACACTTGTTTGTCAGTCATTTGGACCAATGGGAAATTAAAGCCAAGGATCCATACTTATAGGCTATGTAAGTCCGATTTCTCAATTGTATTTGAGAATTTTTCTATAAAATTTTAAAGATTAAAATTGTGTAAATTTTGCTCAGCTCTATGTGAATTTGGCTATTTGTGGGCACATTTATGTTTGTCACTCATTTGGACCAATGGGAAATTAAAGCCAAGGATCCATACTTATAGGCTATGTAAGTCCGATTTCTCAATTGTATTTGAGAATTTTTCTATAACACTTGTTTGTCACTCATTTGGACCAATGGGAAATTAAAGCCAAGGATCCATACTTATAGGCTATGTAAGTCCGATTTCTCAATTGTATTTGAGAATTTTTCTATAACACTTGTTTGTCACTCATTTGGACCAATGGGAAATTAAAGCCAAGGATCCATACTTATAGGCTATGTAAGTCCGATTTCTCAATTGTATTTGAGAATTTTTCTATAACACTTGTTTGTCAGTCATTTGGACCAATGGGAAATTAAAGCCAAGGATCCATACTTATAGGCTATGTAAGTCCGATTTCTCAATTGTATTTGAGAATTTTTCTATAAAATTTTAAAGATTAAAATTGTGTAAATTTTGCTCAGCTCTATGTGAATTTGGCTATTTGTGGGCACATTTATGTTTGTCACTCATTTGGACCAATGGGAAATTAAAGCCAAGGATCCATACTTATAGGCTATGTAAGTCCGATTTCTCAATTGTATTTGAGAATTTTTCTATAACACTTGTTTGTCACTCATTTGGACCAATGGGAAATTAAAGCCAAGGATCCATACTTATAGGCTATGTAAGTCCGATTTCTCAATTGTATTTGAGAATTTTTCTATAACACTTGTTTGTCACTCATTTGGACCAATGGGAAATTAAAGCCAAGGATCCATACTTATAGGCTATGTAAGTCCGATTTCTCAATTGTATTTGAGAATTTTTCTATAACACTTGTTTGTCAGTCATTTGGACCAATGGGAAATTAAAGCCAAGGATCCATACTTATAGGCTATGTAAGTCCGATTTCTCAATTGTATTTGAGAATTTTTCTATAAAATTTTAAAGATTAAAATTGTGTAAATTTTGCTCAGCTCTATGTGAATTTGGCTATTTGTGGGCACATTTATGTTTGTCACTCATTTGGACCAATGGGAAATTAAAGCCAAGGATCCATACTTATAGGCTATGTAAGTCCGATTTCTCAATTGTATTTGAGAATTTTTCTATAACACTTGTTTGTCACTCATTTGGACCAATGGGAAATTAAAGCCAAGGATCCATACTTATAGGCTATGTAAGTCCGATTTCTCAATTGTATTTGAGAATTTTTCTATAAAATTTTAAAGATTAAAATTGTGTAAATTTTGCTCAGCTCTATGTGAATTTGGCTATTTGTGGGCACATTTATGTTTGTCACTCATTTGGACCAACGGGAAATTAAAGCCAAGGATCCATACTTATAGGCTATGTAAGTCCGATTTTTCAATTGTATTTGAGAATTTTTCTATAAAATTTTAAAGATTAAAATTGTGTAAATTTTGCTCAGCTCTACGTGAATTTGGCTATTTGTGGGCACATTTATGTTTGTCACTCATTTGGACCAATGGGAAATTAAAGCCAAGGATCCATACTTATAAGCTATGTAAGTCCGATTTCTCAATTGTATTTGAGAATTTTTCTATAACACTTGTTTGTCACTCATTTGGACCAATGGGAAATTAAAGCCAAGGATCCATACTTATAGGCTATGTAAGTCCGATTTCTCAATTGTATTTGAGAATTTTTCTATAAAATTTTAAAGATTAAAATTGTGTAAATTTTGCTCAGCTCTACGTGAATTTGGCTATTTGTGGGCACATTTATGTTTGTCACTCATTTGGACCAATGGGAAATTAAAGCCAAGGATCCATACTTATAAGCTATGTAAGTCCGATTTCTCAATTGTATTTGAGAATTTTTCTATAACACTTGTTTGTCACTCATTTGGACCAATGGGAAATTAAAGCCAAGGATCCATACTTATAGGCTATGTAAGTCCGATTTCTCAATTGTATTTGAGAATTTTTCTATAAAATTTTAACGATTAAAATTGTGTAAATTTTGCTCAGCTCTATGTGAATTTGGCTATTTGTGGGCACATTTATGTTTGTCACTCATTTGGACCAACGGGAAATTAAAGCCAAGGATCCATGCTTATAGGCTATGTAAGTCCGATTTCTCAATTGTATTTGAGAATTTTTCTATAACACTTGTTTGTCACTTATTTGGACCAATGGGAAATTAAAGCCAAGGATCCATACTTATAGGCTATGTATGTCCGATTTCTCAATTGTATTTGAGAATTTTTCTATAACACTTGTTTGTCACTCATTTGGACCAATGGGAAATTAAAGCCAAGGATCCATACTTATAGGCTATGTAAGTCCGATTTCTCAATTGTATTTGAGAATTTTTCTATAACACTTGTTTGTCAGTCATTTGGACCAATGGGAAATTAAAGCCAAGGATCCATACTTATAGGCTATGTAAGTCCGATTTCTCAATTGTATTTGAGAATTTTTCTATAAAATTTTAAAGATTAAAATTGTGTAAATTTTGCTCAGCTCTATGTGAATTTGGCTATTTGTGGGCACATTTATGTTTGTCACTCATTTGGACCAATGGGAAATTAAAGCCAAGGATCCATACTTATAGGCTATGTAAGTCCGATTTCTCAATTGTATTTGAGAATTTTTCTATAACACTTGTTTGTCACTCATTTGGACCAATGGGAAATTAAAGCCAAGGATCCATACTTATAGGCTATGTAAGTCCGATTTCTCAATTGTATTTGAGAATTTTTCTATAACACTTGTTTGTCACTCATTTGGACCAATGGGAAATTAAAGCCAAGGATCCATACTTATAGGCTATGTAAGTCCGATTTCTCAATTGTATTTGAGAATTTTTCTATAACACTTGTTTGTCAGTCATTTGGACCAATGGGAAATTAAAGCCAAGGATCCATACTTATAGGCTATGTAAGTCCGATTTCTCAATTGTATTTGAGAATTTTTCTATAAAATTTTAAAGATTAAAATTGTGTAAATTTTGCTCAGCTCTATGTGAATTTGGCTATTTGTGGGCACATTTATGTTTGTCACTCATTTGGACCAATGGGAAATTAAAGCCAAGGATCCATACTTATAGGCTATGTAAGTCCGATTTCTCAATTGTATTTGAGAATTTTTCTATAACACTTGTTTGTCACTCATTTGGACCAATGGGAAATTAAAGCCAAGGATCCATACTTATAGGCTATGTAAGTCCGATTTCTCAATTGTATTTGAGAATTTTTCTATAACACTTGTTTGTCAGTCATTTGGACCAATGGGAAATTAAAGCCAAGGATCCATACTTATAGGCTATGTAAGTCCGATTTCTCAATTGTATTTGAGAATTTTTCTATAAAATTTTAAAGATTAAAATTGTGTAAATTTTGCTCAGCTCTATGTGAATTTGGCTATTTGTGGGCACATTTATGTTTGTCACTCATTTGGACCAATGGGAAATTAAAGCCAAGGATCCATACTTATAGGCTATGTAAGTCCGATTTCTCAATTGTATTTGAGAATTTTTCTATAACACTTGTTTGTCACTCATTTGGACCAATGGGAAATTAAAGCCAAGGATCCATACTTATAGGCTATGTAAGTCCGATTTCTCAATTGTATTTGAGAATTTTTCTATAACACTTGTTTGTCACTCATTTGGACCAATGGGAAATTAAAGCCAAGGATCCATACTTATAGGCTATGTAAGTCCGATTTCTCAATTGTATTTGAGAATTTTTCTATAACACTTGTTTGTCAGTCATTTGGACCAATGGGAAATTAAAGCCAAGGATCCATACTTATAGGCTATGTAAGTCCGATTTCTCAATTGTATTTGAGAATTTTTCTATAAAATTTTAAAGATTAAAATTGTGTAAATTTTGCTCAGCTCTATGTGAATTTGGCTATTTGTGGGCACATTTATGTTTGTCACTCATTTGGACCAATGGGAAATTAAAGCCAAGGATCCATACTTATAGGCTATGTAAGTCCGATTTCTCAATTGTATTTGAGAATTTTTCTATAACACTTGTTTGTCACTCATTTGGACCAATGGGAAATTAAAGCCAAGGATCCATACTTATAGGCTATGTAAGTCCGATTTCTCAATTGTATTTGAGAATTTTTCTATAACACTTGTTTGTCACTCATTTGGACCAATGGGAAATTAAAGCCAAGGATCCATACTTATAGGCTATGTAAGTCCGATTTCTCAATTGTATTTGAGAATTTTTCTATAACACTTGTTTGTCAGTCATTTGGACCAATGGGAAATTAAAGCCAAGGATCCATACTTATAGGCTATGTAAGTCCGATTTCTCAATTGTATTTGAGAATTTTTCTATAAAATTTTAAAGATTAAAATTGTGTAAATTTTGCTCAGCTCTATGTGAATTTGGCTATTTGTGGGCACATTTATGTTTGTCACTCATTTGGACCAATGGGAAATTAAAGCCAAGGATCCATACTTATAGGCTATGTAAGTCCGATTTCTCAATTGTATTTGAGAATTTTTCTATAACACTTGTTTGTCACTCATTTGGACCAATGGGAAATTAAAGCCAAGGATCCATACTTATAGGCTATGTAAGTCCGATTTCTCAATTGTATTTGAGAATTTTTCTATAAAATTTTAAAGATTAAAATTGTGTAAATTTTGCTCAGCTCTATGTGAATTTGGCTATTTGTGGGCACATTTATGTTTGTCACTCATTTGGACCAACGGGAAATTAAAGCCAAGGATCCATACTTATAGGCTATGTAAGTCCGATTTTTCAATTGTATTTGAGAATTTTTCTATAAAATTTTAAAGATTAAAATTGTGTAAATTTTGCTCAGCTCTACGTGAATTTGGCTATTTGTGGGCACATTTATGTTTGTCACTCATTTGGACCAATGGGAAATTAAAGCCAAGGATCCATACTTATAAGCTATGTAAGTCCGATTTCTCAATTGTATTTGAGAATTTTTCTATAACACTTGTTTGTCACTCATTTGGACCAATGGGAAATTAAAGCCAAGGATCCATACTTATAGGCTATGTAAGTCCGATTTCTCAATTGTATTTGAGAATTTTTCTATAAAATTTTAAAGATTAAAATTGTGTAAATTTTGCTCAGCTCTACGTGAATTTGGCTATTTGTGGGCACATTTATGTTTGTCACTCATTTGGACCAATGGGAAATTAAAGCCAAGGATCCATACTTATAAGCTATGTAAGTCCGATTTCTCAATTGTATTTGAGAATTTTTCTATAACACTTGTTTGTCACTCATTTGGACCAATGGGAAATTAAAGCCAAGGATCCATACTTATAGGCTATGTAAGTCCGATTTCTCAATTGTATTTGAGAATTTTTCTATAAAATTTTAACGATTAAAATTGTGTAAATTTTGCTCAGCTCTATGTGAATTTGGCTATTTGTGGGCACATTTATGTTTGTCACTCATTTGGACCAACGGGAAATTAAAGCCAAGGATCCATGCTTATAGGCTATGTAAGTCCGATTTCTCAATTGTATTTGAGAATTTTTCTATAACACTTGTTTGTCACTTATTTGGACCAATGGGAAATTAAAGCCAAGGATCCATACTTATAGGCTATGTATGTCCGATTTCTCAATTGTATTTGAGAATTTTTCTATAACACTTGTTTGTCACTCATTTGGACCAATGGGAAATTAAAGCCAAGGATCCATACTTATAGGCTATGTAAGTCCGATTTCTCAATTGTATTTGAGAATTTTTCTATAACACTTGTTTGTCACTCATTTGGACCAATGGGAAATTAAAGCCAAGGATCCATACTTATAGGCTATGTAAGTCCGATTTCTCAATTGTATTTGAGAATTTTTCTATAACACTTGTTTGTCAGTCATTTGGACCAATGGGAAATTAAAGCCAAGGATCCATACTTATAGGCTATGTAAGTCCGATTTCTCAATTGTATTTGAGAATTTTTCTATAAAATTTTAAAGATTAAAATTGTGTAAATTTTGCTCAGCTCTATGTGAATTTGGCTATTTGTGGGCACATTTATGTTTGTCACTCATTTGGACCAATGGGAAATTAAAGCCAAGGATCCATACTTATAGGCTATGTAAGTCCGATTTCTCAATTGTATTTGAGAATTTTTCTATAACACTTGTTTGTCACTCATTTGGACCAATGGGAAATTAAAGCCAAGGATCCATACTTATAGGCTATGTAAGTCCGATTTCTCAATTGTATTTGAGAATTTTTCTATAACACTTGTTTGTCACTCATTTGGACCAATGGGAAATTAAAGCCAAGGATCCATACTTATAGGCTATGTAAGTCCGATTTCTCAATTGTATTTGAGAATTTTTCTATAACACTTGTTTGTCAGTCATTTGGACCAATGGGAAATTAAAGCCAAGGATCCATACTTATAGGCTATGTAAGTCCGATTTCTCAATTGTATTTGAGAATTTTTCTATAAAATTTTAAAGATTAAAATTGTGTAAATTTTGCTCAGCTCTATGTGAATTTGGCTATTTGTGGGCACATTTATGTTTGTCACTCATTTGGACCAATGGGAAATTAAAGCCAAGGATCCATACTTATAGGCTATGTAAGTCCGATTTCTCAATTGTATTTGAGAATTTTTCTATAACACTTGTTTGTCACTCATTTGGACCAATGGGAAATTAAAGCCAAGGATCCATACTTATAGGCTATGTAAGTCCGATTTCTCAATTGTATTTGAGAATTTTTCTATAAAATTTTAAAGATTAAAATTGTGTAAATTTTGCTCAGCTCTATGTGAATTTGGCTATTTGTGGGCACATTTATGTTTGTCACTCATTTGGACCAACGGGAAATTAAAGCCAAGGATCCATACTTATAGGCTATGTAAGTCCGATTTTTCAATTGTATTTGAGAATTTTTCTATAAAATTTTAAAGATTAAAATTGTGTAAATTTTGCTCAGCTCTACGTGAATTTGGCTATTTGTGGGCACATTTATGTTTGTCACTCATTTGGACCAATGGGAAATTAAAGCCAAGGATCCATACTTATAAGCTATGTAAGTCCGATTTCTCAATTGTATTTGAGAATTTTTCTATAACACTTGTTTGTCACTCATTTGGACCAATGGGAAATTAAAGCCAAGGATCCATACTTATAGGCTATGTAAGTCCGATTTCTCAATTGTATTTGAGAATTTTTCTATAAAATTTTAAAGATTAAAATTGTGTAAATTTTGCTCAGCTCTACGTGAATTTGGCTATTTGTGGGCACATTTATGTTTGTCACTCATTTGGACCAATGGGAAATTAAAGCCAAGGATCCATACTTATAAGCTATGTAAGTCCGATTTCTCAATTGTATTTGAGAATTTTTCTATAACACTTGTTTGTCACTCATTTGGACCAATGGGAAATTAAAGCCAAGGATCCATACTTATAGGCTATGTAAGTCCGATTTCTCAATTGTATTTGAGAATTTTTCTATAAAATTTTAAAGATTAAAATTGTGTAAATTTTGCTCAGCTCTATGTGAATTTGGCTATTTGTGGGCACATTTATGTTTGTCACTCATTTGGACCAACGGGAAATTAAAGCCAAGGATCCATACTTATAGGCTATGTAAGTCCGATTTCTCAATTGTATTTGAGAATTTTTCTATAACACTTGTTTGTCACTCATTTGGACCAATGGGAAATTAAAGCCAAGGATCCATACTTATAGGCTATGTATGTCCGATTTCTCAATTGTATTTGAGAATTTTTCTATAAAATTTTAAAGATTAAAATTGTGTAAATTTTGCTCAGCTCTACGTGAATTTGGCTATTTGTGGGCACATTTATGTTTGTCACTCATTTGGACCAACGGGAAATTAAAGCCAAGGATCCATACTTATAGGCTATGTAAGTCCGATTTCTCAATTGTATTTGAGAATTTTTCTATAACACTTGTTTGTCACTCATTTGGACCAATGGGAAATTAAAGCCAAGGATCCATACTTATAGGCTATGTAAGTCCGATTTCTCAATTGTATTTGAGAATTTTTCTATAAAATTTTAAAGATTAAAATTGTGTAAATTTTGCTCAGCTCTACGTGAATTTGGCTATTTGTGGGCACATTTATGTTTGTCACTCATTTGGACCAACGGGAAATTAAAGCCAAGGATCCATACTTATAGGCTATGTAAGTCCGATTTCTCAATTGTATTTGATAATTTTTCTATAAAATTTGTTTGTCACTCATTTGGACCAATGGGAAATTAAAGCCAAGGATCCATACTTATAGGCTATGTATGTCTGATTTCTCAATTGTATTTGAGAATTTTTCTATAAAATTTTAAAGATTAAAATTGTGTAAATTTTGCTCAGCTCTACGTGAATTTGGCTATTTGTGGGCACATTTATGTTTGTCACTCATTTGGACCAACGGGAAATTAAAGCCAAGGATCCATACTTATAGGCTATGTAAGTCCGATTTCTCAATTGTATTTGAGAATTTTTCTATAACACTTGTTTGTCACTCATTTGGACCAATGGGAAATTAAAGCCAAGGATCCATACTTATAGGCTATGTATGTCCGATTTCTCAATTGTATTTGAGAATTTTTCTATAAAATTTTAAAGATTAAAATTGTGTAAATTTTGCTCAGCTCTACGTGAATTTGGCTATTTGTGGGCACATTTATGTTTGCCACTCATTTGGACCAATGGGAAATTAAAGCCAAGGATCCATACTTATAGGCTATGTAAGTCCGATTTCTCAATTGTATTTGAGAATTTTTCTATAACACTTGTTTGTCACTCATTTGGACCAATGGGAAATTAAAGCCAAGGATCCATACTTATAGGCTATGTAAGTCCGATTTCTCAATTGTATTTGAGAATTTTTCTATAACACTTGTTTGTCACTCATTTGGACCAATGGGAAATTAAAGCCAAGGATCCATACTTATAGGCTATGTAAGTCCGATTTCTCAATTGTATTTGAGAATTTTTCTATAAAATTTTAAAGATTAAAATTGTGTAAATTTTGCTCAGCTCTACGTGAATTTGGCTATTTGTGGGCACATTTATGTTTGTCACTCATTTAGACCAATTGGAAATTAAAGCCAAGGATCCATACTTATAAGCTATGTAAGTCCGATTTCTCAATTGTATTTGAGAATTTTTCTATAAAATTTTAAAGATTAAAATTGTGTAAATTTTGCTCAGCTCTACGTGAATTTGGCTATTTGTGGGCACATTTATGTTTGTCACTCATTTGGACCAATGGGAAATTAAAGCCAAGGATCCATACTTATAGCCTATGTAAGTCTGATTTCTCAATTGTATTTGAGAATTTTTCTATAAAATTTTAAAGCTTAAAATTGTGTAAATTTTGCTCAGCTCTACGTGAATTTGGCTATTTGTGGGCACATTTATGTTTGTCACTCATTTGGACCAATGGGAAATTAAAGCCAAGGATCCATACTTATAGGCTATGTAAGTCCGATTTCTCAATTGTATTTGAGAATTTTTCTATAAAATTTTAAAGATTAAAATTGTGTAAATTTTGCTCACCTCTATGTGAATTTGGCTATTTGTGGGCACATTTATGTTTGTCACTCATTTGGACCAATGGGAAATTAAAGCCAAGGATCCATACTTATAGCCTATGTAAGTCCGATTTCTCAATTGTATTTGAGAATTTTTCTATAACACTTGTTTGTCACTCATTTGGACCAATGGGAAATTAAAGCCAAGGATCCATACTTATAGGCTATGTAAGTCCGATTTCTCAATTGTATTTGAGAATTTTTCTATAAAATTTTAAAGATTAAAATTGTGTAAATTTTGCTCAGCTCTATGTGAATTTGGCTATTTGTGGGCACATTTATGTTTGTCACTCATTTGGACCAATGGGAAATTAAAGCCAAGGATCCATACTTATAGGCTATGTAAGTCCGATTTCTCAATTGTATTTGAGAATTTTTCTATAACACTTGTTTGTCACTCATTTGGACCAATGGGAAATTAAAGCCAAGGATCCATACTTATAGGCTATGTAAGTCTGATTTCTCAATTGTATTTGAGAATTTTTCTATAACACTTGTTTGTCACTTATTTGGACCAATGGGAAATTAAAGCCAAGGATCCATACTTATAGGCTATGTAAGTCCGATTTCTCAATTGTATTTGAGAATTTTTCTATAACACTTGTTTGTCACTTATTTGGACCAATGGGAAATTAAAGCCAAGGATCCATACTTATAGGCTATGTATGTCCGATTTCTCAATTGTATTTGAGAATTTTTCTATAACACTTGTTTGTCACTCATTTGGACCAATGGGAAATTAAAGCCAAGGATCCATACTTATAGGCTATGTAAGTCCGATTACTCAATTGTATTTGAGAATTTTTCTATAAAATTTTAAAGATTAAAATTGTGTAAATTTTGCTCAGCTCTATGTGAATTTGGCTATTTGTGGGCACATTTATGTTTGTCACTCATTTGGACCAATGGGAAATTAAAGCCAAGGATCCATACTTATAGGCTATGTAAGTCCGATTTCTCAATTGTATTTGAGAATTTTTCTATAACACTTGTTTGTCACTCATTTGGACCAATGGGAAATTAAAGCCAAGGATCCATACTTATAGGCTATGTAAGTCCGATTTCTCAATTGTATTTGAGAATTTTTCTATAAAATTTTAAAGATTAAAATTGTGTAAATTTTGCTCAGCTCTATGTGAATTTGGCTATTTGTGGGCACATTTATGTTTGTCACTCATTTGGACCAATGGGAAATTAAAGCCAAGGATCCATACTTATAGGCTATGTAAGTCCGATTTCTCAATTGTATTTGAGAATTTTTCTATAACACTTGTTTGTCACTCATTTGGACCAATGGGAAATTAAAGCCAAGGATCCATACTTATAGGCTATGTAAGTCCGATTTCTCAATTGTATTTGAGAATTTTTCTATAAAATTTTAAAGATTAAAATTGTGTAAATTTTGCTCAGCTCTATGTGAATTTGGCTATTTGTGGGCACATTTATGTTTGTCACTCATTTGGACCAATGGGAAATTAAAGCCAAGGATCCATACTTATAGGCTATGTAAGTCCGATTTCTCAATTGTATTTGAGAATTTTTCTATAACACTTGTTTGTCACTCATTTGGACCAATGGGAAATTAAAGCCAAGGATCCATACTTATAGGCTATGTAAGTCCGATTTCTCAATTGTATTTGAGAATTTTTCTATAACACTTGTTTGTCACTCATTTGGACCAATGGGAAATTAAAGCCAAGGATCCATACTTATAGGCTATGTAAGTCCGATTTCTCAATTGTATTTGAGAATTTTTCTATTAAATTTTAAAGATTAAAATTGTGTAAATTTTGCTCAGCTCTATGTGAATTTGGCTATTTGTGGGCACATTTATGTTTGTCACTCATTTGGACCAACGGGAAATTAAAGCCAAGGATCCATACTTATAGGCTATGTAAGTCCGATTTTTCAATTGTATTTGAAAATTTTTCTATAAAATTTTAAAGATTAAAATTGTGTAAATTTTGCTCAGCTCTACGTGAATTTGGCTATTTGTGGGCACATTTATGTTTGTCACTCATTTGGACCAATGGGAAATTAAAGCCAAGGATCCATACTTATAAGCTATGTAAGTCCGATTTCTCAATTGTATTTGAGAATTTTTCTATAACACTTGTTTGTCACTCATTTGGACCAATGGGAAATTAAAGCCAAGGATCCATACTTATAGGCTATGTAAGTCCGATTTCTCAATTGTATTTGAGAATTTTTCTATAAAATTTTAAAGATTAAAATTGTGTAAATTTTGCTCAGCTCTATGTGAATTTGGCTATTTGTGGGCACATTTATGTTTGTCACTCATTTGGACCAATGGGAAATTAAAGCCAAGGATCCATACTTATAGGCTATGTAAGTCCGATTTCTCAATTGTATTTGAGAATTTTTCTATAACACTTGTTTGTCACTCATTTGGACCAATGGGAAATTAAAGCCAAGGATCCATACTTATAGGCTATGTAAGTCCGATTTCTCAATTGTATTTGAGAATTTTTCTATAAAATTTTAAAGATTAAAATTGTGTAAATTTTGCTCAGCTCTATGTGAATTTGGCTATTTGTGGGCACATTTATGTTTGTCACTCATTTGGACCAATGGGAAATTAAAGCCAAGGATCCATACTTATAGGCTATGTAAGTCCGATTTCTCAATTGTATTTGAGAATTTTTCTATAACACTTGTTTGTCACTCATTTGGACCAATGGGAAATTAAAGCCAAGGATCCATACTTATAGGCTATGTAAGTCCGATTTCTCAATTGTATTTGAGAATTTTTCTATAACACTTGTTTGTCACTCATTTGGACCAATGGGAAATTAAAGCCAAGGATCCATACTTATAGGCTATGTAAGTCCGATTTCTCAATTGTATTTGAGAATTTTTCTATAACACTTGTTTGTCACTCATTTGGAACAATGGGAAATTAAAGCCAAGGATCCATACTTATAGGCTATGTAAGTCCGATTTCTCAATTGTATTTGAGAATTTTTCTATAACACTTGTTTGTCACTCATTTGGACCAATGGGAAATTAAAGCCAAGGATCCATACTTATAGACTATGTAAGTCCGATTTCTCAATTGTATTTGATAATTTTTCTATAAAATTTGTTTGTCACTCATTTGGACCAATGGGAAATTAAAGCCAAGGATCCATACTTATAAGCTATGTAAGTTCGATTTCTCAATTGTATTTGATAATTTTTCTATAAAATTTGTTTGTCACTCATTTGGACCAATGGGAAATTAAAGCCAAGGATCCATACTTATAGGCTATGTAAGTCCGATTTCTCAATTGTATTTGATAATTTTTCTATAAAATTTGTTTGTCACTCATTTGGACCAATGGGAAATTAAAGCCAAGGATCCATACTTATAGGCTATGTATGTCCGATTTCTCAATTGTATTTGAGAATTTTTCTATAAAATTTTAAAGATTAAAATTGTGTAAATTTTGCTCAGCTCTATGTGAATTTGGCTATTTGTGGGCACATTTATGTTTGTCACTCATTTGGACCAATGGGAAATTAAAGCCAAGGATCCATACTTATAGGCTATGTAAGTCCGATTTCTCAATTGTATTTGAGAATTTTTCTATAACACTTGTTTGTCACTCATTTGGACCAATGGGAAATTAAAGCCAAGGATCCATACTTATAGGCTATGTAAGTCCGATTTCTCAATTGTATTTGAGAATTTTTCTATAACACTTGTTTGTCACTCATTTGGACCAATGGGAAATTAAAGCCAAGGATCCATACTTATAGGCTATGTAAGTCCGATTTCTCAATTGTATTTGAGAATTTTTCTATAAAATTTTAAAGATTAAAATTGTGTAAATTTTGCTCAGCTCTATGTGAATTTGGCTATTTGTGGGCACATTTATGTTTGTCACTCATTTGGACCAACGGGAAATTAAAGCCAAGGATCCATACTTATAGGCTATGTAAGTCCGATTTTTCAATTGTATTTGAGAATTTTTCTATAAAATTTTAAAGATTAAAATTGTGTAAATTTTGCTCAGCTCTACGTGAATTTGGCTATTTGTGGGCACATTTATGTTTGTCACTCATTTGGACCAATGGGAAATTAAAGCCAAGGATCCATACTTATAAGCTATGTAAGTCCGATTTCTCAATTGTATTTGAGAATTTTTCTATAACACTTGTTTGTCACTCATTTGGACCAATGGGAAATTAAAGCCAAGGATCCATACTTATAGGCTATGTAAGTCCGATTTCTCAATTGTATTTGAGAATTTTTCTATAAAATTTTAAAGATTAAAATTGTGTAAATTTTGCTCAGCTCTATGTGAATTTGGCTATTTGTGGGCACATTTATGTTTGTCACTCATTTGGACCAATGGGAAATTAAAGCCAAGGATCCATACTTATAGGCTATGTAAGTCCGATTTCTCAATTGTATTTGAGAATTTTTCTATAACACTTGTTTGTCACTCATTTGGACCAATGGGAAATTAAAGCCAAGGATCCATACTTATAGGCTATGTAAGTCCGATTTCTCAATTGTATTTGAGAATTTTTCTATAAAATTTTAAAGATTAAAATTGTGTAAATTTTGCTCAGCTCTACGTGAATTTGGCTATTTGTGGGCACATTTATGTTTGTCACTCATTTGGACCAACGGGAAATTAAAGCCAAGGATCCATACTTATAGGCTATGTAAGTCCGATTTCTCAATTGTATTTGAGAATTTTTCTATAACACTTGTTTGTCACTCATTTGGACCAATGGGAAATTAAAGCCAAGGATCCATACTTATAGGCTATGTAAGTCCGATTTCTCAATTGTATTTGAGAATTTTTCTATAACACTTGTTTGTCACTCATTTGGACCAATGGGAAATTAAAGCCAAGGATCCATACTTATAGGCTATGTAAGTCCGATTTCTCAATTGTATTTGAGAATTTTTCTATAACACTTGTTTGTCACTCATTTGGACCAATGGGAAATTAAAGCCAAGGATCCATACTTATAGACTATGTAAGTCCGATTTCTCAATTGTATTTGATAATTTTTCTATAAAATTTGTTTGTCACTCATTTGGACCAATGGGAAATTAAAGCCAAGGATCCATACTTATAAGCTATGTAAGTTCGATTTCTCAATTGTATTTGATAATTTTTCTATAAAATTTGTTTGTCACTCATTTGGACCAATGGGAAATTAAAGCCAAGGATCCATACTTATAGGCTATGTAAGTCCGATTTCTCAATTGTATTTGATAATTTTTCTATAAAATTTGTTTGTCACTCATTTGGACCAATGGGAAATTAAAGCCAAGGATCCATACTTATAGGCTATGTATGTCCGATTTCTCAATTGTATTTGAGAATTTTTCTATAAAATTTTAAAGATTAAAATTATGTAAATTTTGCTCAGCTCTATGTGAATTTGGCTATTTGTGGGCACATTTATGTTTGTCACTCATTTGGACCAATGGGAAATTTAAGCCAAGGATCCATACTTATAGGCTATGTAAGTCCGATTTCTCAATTGTATTTGAGAATTTTTCTATAACACTTGTTTGTCACTCATTTGGACCAATGGGAAATTAAAGCCAAGGATCCATACTTATAGGCTATGTAAGTCCGATTTCTCAATTGTATTTGAGAATTTTTCTATAAAATTTTAAAGATTAAAATTGTGTAAATTTTGCTCAGCTCTATGTGAATTTGGCTATTTGTGGGCACATTTATGTTTGTCACTCATTTGGACCAATGGGAAATTAAAGCCAAGGATCCATACTTATAGGCTATGTAAGTCCGATTTCTCAATTGTATTTGAGAATTTTTCTATAACACTTGTTTGTCACTCATTTGGACCAATGGGAAATTAAAGCCAAGGATCCATACTTATAGGCTATGTAAGTCCGATTTCTCAATTGTATTTGAGAATTTTTCTATAACACTTGTTTGTCACTCATTTGGACCAATGGGAAATTAAAGCCAAGGATCCATACTTATAGGCTATGTAAGTCCGATTTCTCAATTGTATTTGAGAATTTTTCTATAAAATTTTAAAGATTAAAATTGTGTAAATTTTGCTCAGCTCTATGTGAATTTGGCTATTTGTGGGCACATTTATGTTTGTCACTCATTTGGACCAACGGGAAATTAAAGCCAAGGATCCATACTTATAGGCTATGTAAGTCCGATTTTTCAATTGTATTTGAGAATTTTTCTATAAAATTTTAAAGATTAAAATTGTGTAAATTTTGCTCAGCTCTACGTGAATTTGGCTATTTGTGGGCACATTTATGTTTGTCACTCATTTGGACCAATGGGAAATTAAAGCCAAGGATCCATACTTATAAGCTATGTAAGTCCGATTTCTCAATTGTATTTGAGAATTTTTCTATAACACTTGTTTGTCACTCATTTGGACCAATGGGAAATTAAAGCCAAGGATCCATACTTATAGGCTATGTAAGTCCGATTTCTCAATTGTATTTGAGAATTTTTCTATAAAATTTTAAAGATTAAAATTGTGTAAATTTTGCTCAGCTCTATGTGAATTTGGCTATTTGTGGGCACATTTATGTTTGTCACTCATTTGGACCAATGGGAAATTAAAGCCAAGGATCCATACTTATAGGCTATGTAAGTCCGATTTCTCAATTGTATTTGAGAATTTTTCTATAACACTTGTTTGTCACTCATTTGGACCAATGGGAAATTAAAGCCAAGGATCCATACTTATAGGCTATGTAAGTCCGATTTCTCAATTGTATTTGAGAATTTTTCTATAACACTTGTTTGTCACTCATTTGGACCAACGGGAAATTAAAGCCAAGGATCCATACTTATAGGCTATGTAAGTCCGATTTCTCAATTGAATTTGAGAATTTTTCTATAACACTTGTTTGTCACTCATTTGGACCAATGGGAAATTAAAGCCAAGGATCCATACTTATAAGCTATGTAAGTCCGATTTCTCAATTGTATTTGAGAATTTTTCTATAACACTTGTTTGTCACTCATTTGGACCAATGGGAAATTAAAGCCAAGGATCCATACTTATAGGCTATGTAAGTCCGATTTCTCAATTGTATTTGAGAATTTTTCTATAAAATTTTAAAGATTAAAATTGTGTAAATTTTGCTCAGCTCTATGTGAATTTGGCTATTTGTGGGCACATTTATGTTTGTCACTCATTTGGACCAATGGGAAATTAAAGCCAAGGATCCATACTTATAGGCTATGTAAGTCCGATTTCTCAATTGTATTTGAGAATTTTTCTATAACACTTGTTTGTCACTCATTTGGACCAATGGGAAATTAAAGCCAAGGATCCATACTTATAGGCTATGTAAGTCCGATTTCTCAATTGTATTTGAGAATTTTTCTATAACACTTGTTTGTCACTCATTTGGACCAACGGGAAATTAAAGCCAAGGATCCATACTTATAGGCTATGTAAGTCCGATTTCTCAATTGAATTTGAGAATTTTTCTATAACACTTGTTTGTCACTCATTTGGACCAATGGGAAATTAAAGCCAAGGATCCATACTTATAGGCTATGTAAGTCCGATTTCTCAATTGTATTTGAGAATTTTTCTATAACACTTGTTTGTCACTCATTTGGAACAATGGGAAATTAAAGCCAAGGATCCATACTTATAG
The DNA here is from genome assembly GCA_947311025.1 of Lypha dubia. NCBI lineage: Eukaryota > Metazoa > Arthropoda > Insecta > Diptera > Tachinidae > Lypha > Lypha dubia. Next base: position 59,788,833 of record OX371264.1, read on the forward strand.
GCTATGTAAGTCCGATTTCTCAATTGTATTTGAGAATTTTTCTATAAAATTTTAAAGATTAAAATTGTGTAAATTTTGCTCAGCTCTACGTGAATTTGGCTATTTGTGGGCACATTTATGTTTGTCACTCATTTGGACCAACGGGAAATTAAAGCCAAGGATCCATACTTATAGGCTATGTAAGTCCGATTTCTCAATTGTATTTGAGAATTTTTCTATAACACTTGTTTGTCACTCATTTGGACCAATGGGAAATTAAAGCCAAGGATCCATACTTATAGACTATGTAAGTCCGATTTCTCAATTGTATTTGAGCATTTTTCTATAACACTTGTTTGTCACTCATTTGGACCAATGGGAAATTAAAGCCAAGGATCCATACTTATAGGCTATGTAAGTCCGATTTCTCAATTGTATTTGAGAATTTTTCTATAACACTTGTTTGTCACTCATTTGGACCAATGGGAAATTAAAGCCAAGGATCCATACTTATAGGCTATGTAAGTCCGATTTCTCAATTGTATTTGAGAATTTTTCTATAAAATTTTAAAGATTAAAATTGTGTAAATTTTGCTCAGCTCTATGTGAATTTGGCTATTTGTGGGCACATTTATGTTTGTCACTCATTTGGACCAACGGGAAATTAAAGCCAAGGATCCATACTTATAGGCTATGTAAGTCCGATTTCTCAATTGTATTTGAGAATTTTTCTATAACACTTGTTTGTCACTCATTTGGACCAATGGGAAATTAAAGCCAAGGATCCATACTTATAAGCTATGTAAGTCCGATTTCTCAATTGTATTTGAGAATTTTTCTATAACATTTGTTTGTCACTCATTTGGACCAATGGGAAATTAAAGCCAAGGATCCATACTTATAGACTATGTAAGTCCGATTTCTCAATTGTATTTGAGAATTTTTCTATAACATTTGTTTGTCACTCATTTGGACCAATGGGAAATTAAAGCCAAGGATCCATACTTATAGGCTATGTAAGTCCGATTTCTCAATTGTATTTGAGAATTTTTCTATAAAATTTTAAAGATTAAAATTGTGTAAATTTTGCTCAGCTCTATGTGAATTTGGCTATTTGTGGGCACATTTATGTTTGTCACTCATTTGGACCAACGGGAAATTAAAGCCAAGGATCCATACTTATAGGCTATGTAAGTCCGATTTCTCAATTGTATTTGAGAATTTTTCTATAGCACTTGTTTGTCACTCATTTGGACCAATGGGAAATTAAAGCCAAGGATCCATACTTATAGACTATGTAAGTCCGATTTCTCAATTGTATTTGAGAATTTTTCTATAAAATTTGTTTGTCACTCATTTGGACCAACGGGAAATTAAAGCCAAGGATCCATACTTATAGGCTATGTTAGTCCGATTTCTCAATTGTATTTGAGAATTTTTCTATAACACTTGTTTGTCACTCATTTGGACCAATGGGAAATTAAAGCCAAGGATCCATACTTATAGGCTATGTAAGTCCGATTTCTCAATTGTATTTGAGAATTTTTCTGTAACACTTGTTTGTCACTCATTTGGACCAATGGGAAATTAAAGCCAAGGATCCATACTTATAGGCTATGTAAGTCCGATTTCTCAATTGTATTTGAGAATTTTTCTATAACACTTGTTTGTCACTCATTTGGATCAATGGGAAATTAAAGCCAAGGATCCATACTTATAGGCTATGTAAGTCCGATTTCTCAATTGTATTTGAGAATTTTTCTGTAACACTTGTTTGTCACTCATTTGGACCAATGGGAAATTAAAGCCAAGGATCCATACTTATAGGCTATGTAAGTCCGATTTCTAAATTGTATTTGAGAATTTTTCTATAACACTTGTTTGTCACTCATTTGGAACAATGGGAAATTAAAGCCAAGGATCCATACTTATAGGCTATGTAAGTCCGATTTCTCAATTGTATTTGAGAATTTTTCTGTAACACTTGTTTGTCACTCATTTGGACCAATGGGAAATTAAAGCCAAGGATCCATACTTATAGGCTATGTAAGTCCGATTTCTCAATTGTATTTGAAAATTTTTCTGTAACACTTGTTTGTCACTCATTTGGACCAATGGGAAATTAAAGCCAAGGATCCATACTTATAGGCTATGTAAGTCCGATTTCTCAATTGTATTTGAGAATTTTTCTGTAACACTTGTTTGTCACTCATTTGGACCAATGGGAAATTAAAGCCAAGGATCCATACTTATAGGCTATGTAAGTCCGATTTCTCAATTGTATTTGAGAATTTTTCTGTAACACTTGTTTGTCACTCATTTGGAACAATGGGAAATTAAAGCCAAGGATCCATACTTATAGGCTATGTAAGTCCGATTTCTCAATTGTATTTGAGAATTTTTCTGTAACACTTGTTTGTCACTCATTTGGACCAATGGGAAATTAAAGCCAAGGATCCATACTTATAGGCTATGTAAGTCCGATTTCTCAATTGTATTTGAGAATTTTTCTGTAACACTTGTTTGTCACTCATTTGGAACAATGGGAAATTAAAGCCAAGGATCCATACTTATAGGCTATGTAAGTCCGATTTCTCAATTGTATTTGAGAATTTTTCTGTAACACTTGTTTGTCACTCATTTGGACCAATGGGAAATTAAAGCCAAGGATCCATACTTATAGGCTATGTAAGTCCGATTTCTAAATTGTATTTGAGAATTTTTCTATAACACTTGTTTGTCACTCATTTGGAACAATGGGAAATTAAAGCCAAGGATCCATACTTATAGACTATGTAAGTCCGATTTCTCAATTGTATTTGAAAATTTTTCTATAAAATTTTAAAGATTAAAATTATGTAAATTTTGCTCAGCTCTATGTGAATTTGGCTATTTGTGGGCACATTTATGTTTGTCACTCATTTGGACCAATGGGAAATTAAAGCCAAGGATCCATACTTATAGGCTATGTAAGTCCGATTTCTCAATTGTATTTGAGAATTTTTCTATAACACTTGTTTGTCACTCATTTGGACCAATGGGAAATTAAAGCCAAGGATCCATACTTATAGGCTATGTTAGTCCGATTTCTCAATTGTATTTGAGAATTTTTCTATAACACTTGTTTGTCACTCATTTGGACCAATGGGAAATTAAAGCCAAGGATCCATACTTATAGGCTATGTAAGTCCGATTTCTCAATTGTATTTGAGAATTTTTCTGTAACACTTGTTTGTCACTCATTTGGACCAATGGGAAATTAAAGCCAAGGATCCATACTTATAGGCTATGTAAGTCCGATTTCTAAATTGTATTTGAGAATTTTTCTATAACACTTGTTTGTCACTCATTTGGAACAATGGGAAATTAAAGCCAAGGATCCATACTTATAGACTATGTAAGTCCGATTTCTCAATTGTATTTGAAAATTTTTCTATAAAATTTTAAAGATTAAAATTATGTAAATTTTGCTCAGCTCTATGTGAATTTGGCTATTTGTGGGCACATTTATGTTTGTCACTCATTTGGACCAATGGGAAATTAAAGCCAAGGATCCATACTTATAGGCTATGTAAGTCCGATTTCTCAATTGTATTTGAGAATTTTTCTATAACACTTGTTTGTCACTCATTTGGACCAATGGGAAATTAAAGCCAAGGATCCATACTTATAGACTATGTAAGTCCGACTTCTAAATTGTATTTGAGAATTTTTCTATAACACTTGTTTGTCACTCATTTGGAACAATGGGAAATTAAAGCCAAGGATCCATACTTATAGACTATGTAAGTCCGATTTCTCAATTGTATTTGAAAATTTTTCTATAAAATTTTAAAGATTAAAATTATGTAAATTTTGCTCAGCTCTATGTGAATTTGGCTATTTGTGGGCACATTTATGTTTGTCACTCATTTGGACCAACGGGAAATTAAAGCCAAGGATCCATACTTATAGGCTATGTAAGTCCGATTTCTCAATTGTATTTGAGAATTTTTCTATAACACTTGTTTGTCACTCATTTGGAACAATGGGAAATTAAAGCCAAGGATCCATACTTATAGGCTATGTAAGTCCGATTTCTAAATTGTATTTGAGAATTTTTCTATAACACTTGTTTGTCACTCATTTGGACCAATGGGAAATTAAAGCCAAGGATCCATACTTATAGACTATGTAAGTCCGATTTCTCAATTGTATTTGAGAATTTTTCTATAAAATTTGTTTGTCACTCATTTGGACCAACGGGAAATTAAAGCCAAGGATCCATACTTATAGGCTATGTTAGTCCGATTTCTCAATTGTATTTGAGAATTTTTCTATAACACTTGTTTGTCACTCATTTGGACCAATGGGAAATTAAAGCCAAGGATCCATACTTATAGGCTATGTAAGTTCGATTTCTCAATTGTATTTGATAATTTTTCTATAAAATTTGTTTGTCACTCATTTGGACCAATGGGAAATTAAAGCCAAGGATCCATACTTATAGGCTATGTAAGTCCGATTTCTCAATTGTATTTGATAATTTTTCTATAAAATTTGTTTGTCACTCATTTGGACCAATGGGAAATTAAAGCCAAGGATCCATACTTATAGGCTATGTATGTCCGATTTCTCAATTGTATTTGAGAATTTTTCTATAAAATTTTAAAGATTAAAATTATGTAAATTTTGCTCAGCTCTATGTGAATTTGGCTATTTGTGGGCACATTTATGTTTGTCACTCATTTGGACCAATGGGAAATTAAAGCCAAGGATCCATACTTATAGGCTATGTAAGTCCGATTTCTCAATTGTATTTGAGAATTTTTCTATAACACTTGTTTGTCACTCATTTGGACCAATGGGAAATTAAAGCCAAGGATCCATACTTATAGGCTATGTAAGTCCGATTTCTCAATTGTATTTGAGAATTTTTCTATAAAATTTTAAAGATTAAAATTGTGTAAATTTTGCTCAGCTCTATGTGAATTTGGCTATTTGTGGGCACATTTATGTTTGTCACTCATTTGGACCAACGGGAAATTAAAGCCAAGGATCCATACTTATAGGCTATGTAAGTCCGATTTCTCAATTGTATTTGAGAATTTTTCTATAACACTTGTTTGTCACTCATTTGGACCAATGGGAAATTAAAGCCAAGGATCCATACTTATAGACTATGTAAGTCCGATTTCTCAATTGTATTTGAGAATTTTTCTATAACACTTGTTTGTCACTCATTTGGACCAATGGGAAATTAAAGCCAAGGATCCATACTTATAGGCTATGTATGTCCGATTTCTCAATTGTATTTGAGAATTTTTCTATAACACTTGTTTGTCACTCATTTGGACCAATGGGAAATTAAAGTCAAGGATCCATACTTATAGGCTATGTAAGTCCGATTTCTCAATTGTATTTGAGAATTTTTCTATAAAATTTTAAAGATTAAAATTGTGTAAATTTTGCTCAGCTCTATGTGAATTTGGCTATTTGTGGGCACATTTATGTTTGTCACTCATTTGGACCAACGGGAAATTAAAGCCAAGGATCCATACTTATAGGCTATGTAAGTCCGATAAAGTATTCTTTTCGAATAAATGTAGCAAATCGATTGAATTAAATGTGGAAAAAACACACAATATTGCGATGTCAATGTTTTTTAATAATTGTAATCATTCGCCTGCTGTCTCTTTTTATTTATTAGTAAAAGGCAGGACTGCCAATAAAAATCCGAAAAAACCCGTGTGCTTCGCTACCCCCATTGTTATAAAATAAAACTGAAAGTATTTATATAGTCATGTATTTATTATTTCGTAAGAATATACTATTGTGAAAATTAAATGACGATCGGTCCAGTAGTTAAGACTATATTACGATTTTTAATTTTCCTAAAAATGGGCGTACTCCCACCCACTTTTCTCCTGGTACGTATTCCTAATTATGCCAATACCATATGTACCAAGTATCATCGACGTATGTCAAAAAATGCCCATAATATGGCGATTTAAATTTTTTGGTTATATGGTTATATGGAATATCCTATTGTGAAAATTTAATGACGATCGGTCCAGTAGTTAAGACTAAATTATGATTTTAATTTTCCTAAAAAGGGGCGTGCGTAAAAGTAGGCGTGGCAAATTTTTCGTTCGATGAAAACTTAAAATGGATTAATACGAACATTTGAAAGAAGAATTAGTCAAATCGATGGAGCCGTTTTCTGATTTTAGGTAAATCGAAAAAAGTTGGACCATGGCGATCATTAGAAAGAAAAAATCGTCCAAATCGGTCCAGCCATTCACGCGTGATGCCGTGACCAAGGAAAAAAGGGATTAATTTTTATATATATAGATTGATGGACTCGTACAAAATTTGAAGGCTATATATGTAGCTAATATAGAGCCCTAGATATTTAATATTAATTTTGTATATGATCTAAATATTCACTTTGTATGGGAGCTGCCACGCCCACTGATATGATCCCGCCCAATTTTCCCATGACTATTCATAATATAATCAACGTGCACAAATTTCTAAGACTATGGCTATTATAGTACTGTAGATATATGATATTAAATATTTACTTTGTATGGGAGCTGCCACGCCCACTAGCCCGATCCGGCCCATTTTTTTCACAACTCTTCAGATTAGTTTAAAATGTATATGTGCAAAGTTTCAGAACTCTTGCTGTCATAGTACTCCAGATATTATATGTTAAAACTTTGTATGAGATCTACCACGCTCACTTGTCCAATCACGCCCATTTTCACTTCAGCTGCTAATAATATTAATTTATGCACTCCTACAAAGTTTGAAGGCTCTAACTACTATATAACTCTAGATATTTGATATTAAATATTTATTTTATATGATAGCTGCCACGCCCACTTGTCCGATCCCGCCCATATTTGTCGTGATTATCACATGAGTAACATATGTACTATTGCAATGTTTCAAAACTCTTGCTATCACAATAGCATTGAAATCGGGCAAGCCGTCTAGGAGGAGTATGCGCACAGGAAGTTTTGCACTTAATTTTATATATATAGATTAATGTTTGCCTGTTTGAATGCTATGGATTCCAAAAATAGTATTTTAATCCTGCTGATATATTCACAGTATTTTATCGATGGTGTAGGAAGGAACAATTGGATAGTTTGTTTTAATATCTTAAGTGGGTGTGGCACTTCACATGCAGAGGAACTTTTTATATGATTAAATAGATTTTAAAACTAATTCAAGCACATAAAAACTTGAAGTTATCTGTCGTGACCCATTCTGAATTGATTTTAAAGACAAAGTATACTAAAACTTTGTACACATGGGGGTGGCACCTCCTACTAAATGATTTTGGTACATACATATATCTTGGAAACTAATGAATTTAATACTCTGAGATTTTGTAGGATTTACGCCGTTGATTATGTGTATTATTCTAGAAAAAGAATATGTTAGAAAAATGATTCTGTTTGGGTGACGGTAGAGAAGACAGATGGTAGAAATGTAGAAGAAGGCTTAATACTTTTGCGGCTACCTCAACCGTATATGGTTATATTTCCATGACTTAAAAAATTACACACAGTCAAAATTTTCCTAAACTCTCTTCTTAGGGTCACAAGGGAACAAAAAAAAATTAGCACTCTTTTATAGTCCAAACTCTCGTCGACACCCCTATACTAAGGCGGTGGAAATGGGATTTTTCTCCGACCAAACCTTTTGAATTATCGGCATTTAAAAAAAATAATAATTAATAATTATTTATTTTATATAAAATTCCAAAAAGTACCCCTATAAATTTAAATTTGGACAAATAAAATAAAAAAACACTAATTGAGTATGTGTATGAACAGTAAATTTAATTGCTCAATTAAAACTAAAGTGACATAATTAAGAATTAATGTAAAAAAAAGACGTGTGGAACTCGGGGACTGCAGCGGTAAAGCTATTGCACAGCATGTTTTATCAACTTATGCAATTTTAATTTCAATTTCAGCTTTCTAGCTATACTGGAAGTGCCCCACACAAAGAAGGAGCACCCTAGTCCCCAGGTACCTTACCTTAGTATCCTATGTTCTTCTCCTGGTTCTAAGCTACCTGCCCACCAATTTTCAGCCAAATCAGTTCAGCCGTTCTTGAGTTATGAATAGTGTAACTAACACGACTTTCTTTTATATACATATATAAAAATCCCTCAAAAACCCAGAAATCCCGGGAAAAGTGGCAACACTGGAAATTTAAAAAAAAATTCCAAAGCAGCAACACTATATAGTCATCATACATAGACTATACAAAAAAGAAGGTTTCACTTCAAAAAACAAAAGACTTAAGAAACAAACTTAGTGTCAGCATTATTCGTTTCATAAACAAAAGACTTAAGAAACAAACTTTTAAAAATTTCTTGATTCGGTCACCTCAAAGTCCGCGATAGAAGCTATGCAACAGCTTAAAAAAACGAGTATCAAAATTCCAATCCAGTTAAAAGTTATAGATTTTTGACCGCCTTCTCGCGAAATGGTCCACAGTGCGCCGGTTCTTAGCTAGTTTTTAAATAAAAATAAAAGCATTCCGAAATTTGTTAAGAATTTTATTGAATTTATCTTTCTATACCCTTCGCCCCAACTACAAAGAATATAATGTACTTTGTATATACAATAATATAAGTACATATGTACATATATTTATATATGAAATATATACATACTCGTACGAACTCGTATAAAATTTGAAAAAATTATTTTTTAAAAGGTCGGAAATTGATTGATCTGTATTTGTATCTTGATGTAGTGTAATTGATTTCAAAAGGGTTATAATAAAAATACGAAAAAACACTTGACACCATGTCCTGTTCAAATATCTTTTGTAAAAGCCTTCTTCTAGCTTTATGTTCTGCAGCACTCAACTCAATTGTAGGTAATATGTGATATAAAGTTTTAAATTGTCGTTTTGTCATCAGAATCGGTAAAATTTTGCGGTTCCGCTAAGAAAACTTTTGATGAAAAAATAATTTCGCGTAATGGGCCAATTAATTGGCCACCAAGATCGTGTGATTTAAAAAGTTCCATGATTTTCTAATTTTACCCCATAGGAAAAATGGCACCAAAATTTATAGAGTTTTTTTCGATACAAAAATATGGGGACATGTATCATTTTAGGTTGTGTTAAAATGGCCCCATAATGAAAAACGACCCAAAAGTGATCTTAAAAAAATGCTCCACGCACAAATGCCACCTATCATATGATACGACGTGATATCAACACTTTATTTTTTGTATTTTATTTTTCCATTATTTTTGTTTGTTTGTATGTTTTTAACATTGACAACATAGACAGGATTAAAAGAAGATGAAAAAAAAAGGTTAATTGCTCACTTACCGTAATTTGAGAAGAATATCCTTAGTTGAAATATATTAATTGTATTCACATGTAAGATAAATCTAGAAGAAAAATGAGAAAAAAAACAGAAGAAGTTGTTAGAAGTGGTTGTGAAAATGTTTTAAGGTTTTTTTTTACATATTTGTTTTTTGTTCCATTATATTTTTAGTTTACCGTCCAAAAGGAAACAGCAATTTATATATGTAGGTAGATACAACCGTTGAAATATTTACTTTTAGGTTTCAAAATAGTAAGAACTAGCATACCCGCCCGGTACTTCGTTACCTGTAATTTTTAAAGTAAAAAAATAAATATTCATAAACTTCATATTTGGGCGTTTAAAGGGGTTACCTTTAAAACCTACATTCAAACTTTCATACGAGTATTTCTGGGGCCATGCTTAAAAATGTCCCTTTTTGGGCCGTATTTTCCCCTGGAACCATTTTTAAAACTATTCCCTTTTGAGACGCTTTTAACCATTTTTACTCCCTTAAAGTGCGAATTTCTAAAAATTTATATTTTGGTTCGAGTCTACGTCCTGAAAGGAACTGACATTTCAAATTTCATATTCCTGGGACCATGTTTAAAAATATTCCCTTTTGGGACGCTTTTTACCCCCTTAAAGTGCGAATTTCTAAAAATTTATTATTTGGTTCCAGTCTACGTCCTGAAAGGAACCTACATTCCAAATTTCATATTCCTGGGACCATGTTTAAAAATGTCCCTTTTTGGGCCGTATTTATCCCTTTTTACCCCCTTAAAATGCGAATTTCCAAAAATACATATTTTGGTTCGAGTCTGCGTCTTAAAAGGAACCTACGTTCCAAATTTGTTATTCCTGGGACCTTTTTTAAAGATTTTTTTAAAAATGTGATGCGGCCCAGTGATTCATGTCCGAACAGGCCCAATATTAACATATGACTTTAATTATTAAATGCTGGTTTCAAAATACATATTTGTGGCGGTTTTTTTAAGAATATTAATATCTTGCGTCAAAGACAAAGTGGGTTTTTTAAATAATCATTTTTAAAAATGAATATATTTTTGTAAATTTTAGGTGCTTTTTTAAACATTTTGTATGATTCTTTTTTTTTGAAAATGTGTGTGCAGAAATATTTGCTTGAATTTGGAAAATACGAATATCTTGAAATAGGCGACTAGTCAATTATCGAACACGATTATTCACTATTATAAACAAGCTTATATGGATACCCAGCGAGCATTTTGGTTAAAAATTTCATTAATGGATACATTATGCCACCGATTTGGCGTAAAAATTAATTATATTTATTTACAAAAATTAACGAGATATTGCGGGTTCAAAACGGTTCAGTATTTTGGGAGCTATCAGCGTTTACAGTTGCTACTAACCCATTAATGCCTTCACTTCAATCATCTCCCAGCCCTACGACTACCAGTTTATATTAAAACTAATAGCAAAGGGAAATCAAATTTAGTTTATAAAATAATTAACGTGGTTCGGGATTTATTTCATATACGAGTATAAGTTTTTCTCATTAAAATTTAAAAAAGAAAAAAACTGTTTTTCATTAAAATTGGTTAAAGTACCTTTATTCAAGTGAACCAGAAAAAATAGCACATTTTTGGACTTTTTTTGATAAATTGCTCAAAAAAAGTTCTTTAGTTAAGAAAGAATGTAGAAAAAATTCAAAGGCGACAAAACAAATTCACAAAGATCTCAATGTTCCGTTGGTTAAGACAGTATTTTCTAAGCACGCGAAAAAATACATAAAAAACTTGAGTTGCATACAAATCCACTTGCGCGCAATACTCTAGAGTATAGAGGCGATACTCTTTCTATCAGACGTACACGAGAGATGTAAAACAACAAAAATCAACCGTTGAAACTAAAAATTTTGTTTAGCATTGACTAAACATATATTTAATATTTTTACATTTAAGATTTGAACAACTTATTGATGTTTCAATTAATATTGAAGATTCAATAAATAATGAAATTTAAAATTCTGCAATCGGTTAAAAATTGCAAAAGATACAGGCTGTTGAATATGGAATTTTTAGTGCCTTTAAATATGTGAACCGGAGTGTATATACATACATACATATGTACGTCAAAGTGCTGGAACAACTATAATCTTGAAAAATTGTTTTCAAATATTTTTAACATTTCAGAGATAATATTTTCTATCAACACAAAATTTAATTGTACACTTATTACATGAAAGCAACTCACACACATGACATAAAAATAACAAATGAAAATTTTCTCGAATAAATAAAGGATTCATTTAAAAATAATTTAAAACAAAAAAAGAAATAACTAAACAGATTTAAACATTAATTCCTGAAGGATGTTTTATTCTTTTCAAATTGCGAGTACTTTATATTTACTACGAACATGGTATTTAGAGTCTAGAAACTGCAAAAAATAAAAACAACAGAAAAAAACATATTAAAAACAATAAGTTTTTAAAATCCATTTCAGTCTTAATGTGTTTGCTGTCTGTATGTCTGTCCGTCTTTTATACTTTGTGGTTTTTGTGTTGTGGAAGTTTTTCATTTTTTAAATGTAAAAATATTACAAAAAGTTTAGCAAAAAAAGAAGATTAAATTCTCATATGATAAATGAAATGTGATAGTCACATGTATCGTGTTTTATACGATTTTTCCTGTTTTTTACTTGTTGTTTTAGTGCCATCAGTCATCGCAAGCTGTCACATAAATGTTGACCTACATACATACATACATACTTCAATAGAAATATCAAAACACTAATACACTCGTGCGCACTTACCCTAATATATGTATGTATGTTCATAACAGTGGCACACATGACAAAAATATGACAACATTCAAAAAAAAAAAAAAAAAAAAATAGATGACGTAGAAATCGTATTGCAGAACCAAAAACACATTCTTTGTGTTTCTGCCAGAGATACTCAACTCACTACGAATAAAAAAAAACATTGAAATAAACAAAGCTACTAAAAAATATGTAATAATAAAAGGGATTATAAATATTAAAAAAAAAATTCTTTAAAATTTGCAAACGCATTCAATATTTACTCACAAATATTTTAAAAGGTTTTGATAACTGAAACTTAATTTAATTTCACAACTGTTTCTATTTCTTTTTCTGCAAGTGTCCGTGGCTGTCCGGCTTTTTTCTTTTTGCATTTAAACTTTAAATCACAGGAACAGACTTTATAAAAAAAAATCTAGGGCTTCGTACAATTTTAAAATTCTTTGTAAACATTTGGGGTATTCACACTGTAGTCATAAAGTCATATGTCATAAAATAATAGCACACCAAAATATGACAAGTGTGAACACCCCGTCATAATTTAATATGCTGTCATAATTGTGCTAGCTGATAAACATCTAACAAAATTCCATTTTTGAGTCGGATTAGTGCGCATAAGTTTGCATTTCGGCTTAAATGTAAATATTTTTTAATTCAGTCCGACTTGTGAATAAAGAAAATAATAAATTTACACATAAAAGTTAGAATTCAATAAATAAAAATGAGCAGCTAAACTAAAACTCCAACACTGAATATTTAGCTTTGATTTTTAAAGTTGTCTTTAAAATAAATATGTCCAAAACAAAAATTGAACAACATATTTTAAGATTTCTTATTTTTTGTTAAACTTCTTTCCTTTTTTACATTCACTGAGAACTGATGGCGGGAATAATTTTTCACGGTAGATTCACGATGACATTTTACCCTTCGAGGGGAATAAAAATTTCACGTGAACAATAATTTCAATTCTTATTCACGATAGGGGTGATTTACTGTTGACTCTTTACCAGAAATTCCGCTGAGATTTAAGATTCTGGAGAATGAAAAGGCTATTAGGCTGACTTCCAAAACGTCAATTGCTTTGTGTTTGAACAAAGCATCACATTTCATAACGCCGCATTACAATAGTTATACAATGTATACCATTTCAAAACGCCGCCGCATAGTATTTTTAACGCAGTAAGAGAGCAAACAAGGCATCGGTTTTATAGTTGTTGCATTGTTTCCGAACTTTGCATATGGATGTGATTTAAATACAGTAGCAATACTGTATACAAACATTGTATACGAACGTTTTGGAAGTCAGCCTTAATAGTCTAAATACCAAAAAATAAGCAACAAAATTCTTCAAGAACTGCCTTATATTGCAAAAAAGGTACTCCTTCACTAAGCCATTAGAGTCATGTCTAGATTTTCAATCGAAAAAACAAAAATTAAAACGAATCACTCACTTTACATGGCAGCAGTTAATTAGTGAACCAACTGTAAATTGATTGATTAAAGGCCGGGACACATAGAATCCGTCACACGTTATACGTCGCCATTTTCAACTGACATTAACGCAATGACGGATAATGTTGGCATAATGAGTACTTTGTTAACGGAGAGAAAATCATTGAAAATTGATTTAATTATAAACTTTTTCTTTATATTTTTACAACGTACCACCAAAACTTTATCGAATCGAATAAATTTGAATTTAAATGATTTTATTTTTGAGCGAACAACAAAACCAAAACAAAGAACAAATCAACTAATAGTTGTCAAAGTACTCAACTACGTTAAAAGTTGTCCAACTTTGTACTTTGCGGTGACGGAGAAGTACTGTATGTGATCAAGTTCATAACAAAACATGTATTTTAACTTAGCTGTCAATTGAAAAAGGCGACGTATAACGAACGTATGACGGATTCTATGTGCCCCGGCCTTAAATCGGAATTACAACAAATTTCTCTTAAATTGTTGTTTCAATTATATTTCATAAGAAACGTTTTAGTTAAGGTGAGATGGAACTGCCCGCCGCTTTCTCTGAGTACCCTTGGATGCCATTAAATCGTCTCATTGTGAGAGCCCGTGCTGGTGTAACCCTGAGATAATCCAGAGCCTGCCGAAATTACTGCTTACAATAATAATTCAATGTTCCGGCAGATGTTGGACTGATTCTTTTTTTCTTCTTAACGAAGCAGCTCCTGCTGTGAACATTAATGGGGAATGCCTAGATCACCCAACTTGCGTCCGAACGGGTAGTTCGAACAAGTAATACATATTTTGTTTTAGGCGCTTTATATTGAAGTATGTAAGCTATTTATTGGCTAGAAGTGTTACACTTGAAAGAGAAATAAAAATGGACTGATTTTTCGCTACAACTAAAAGAAGAGGCAATTTCTTTATTTATATTTATATATATGTTTGTCACTCATTTGGACCAATGGGAAATTAAAGCTAAGGGTCCATACTTAGAGACTACGTAAGTCCAATTTCTCAATTGTATTTGAGAATTTTTCTATAAAATTTTAAAAGTTAGAATTATGTAAATTTTGATGAGCTCTACGGGAATTTGGCCATTTGTGGGCACATTTATGTTTGTCACTCATTTGGAGCAATGGGAAATTAAAGCCAAGGGTCCATACTTATAGACTACGTAAGTCCAATTTCTCAATTGTATTTGAGAATTTTTCTATAAAATTTTAAAAGTTAGAATTATGTAAATTTTGATGAGCTCTACGGGAATTTGGCCATTTGTGGGCACATTTTTGTTTGTCACTCATTTGGACCAATGGGAAGTTAAAGCCAATGGTCCATACTTATAGACTACGTAAGTCCGATTTCTCAATTGTATTTGAGAATTTTTCTATAAAATTTTAAAAGTTAGAATTATGTAAATTTTGATGAGCTCTACGGGAATTTGGCCATTTGTGGGCACATTTATGTTTGTCACTCATTTGGAGCAATGGGAAATTAAAGCCAAGGGTCCATACTTATAGACTACGTAAGTCCGATTTCTCAATTGTATTTGAGAATTTTTCTATAAAATTTTAAAAGTTAGAATTATGTAAATTTTGATGAGCTCTACGGGAATTTGGCCATTTGTGGGCACATTTATGTTTGTCACTCATTTGGAGCAATGGGAAATTAAAGCCAAGGGTCCATACTTATAGACTACGTAAGTCCAATTTCTCAATTGTATTTGAGAATTTTTCTATAAAATTTTAAAAGTTAGAATTATGTAAATTTTGATGAGCTCTACGGGAATTTGGCCATTTGTGGGCACATTTTTGTTTGTCACTCATTTGGACAAATGGGAAATTAAAGCCAATGGTCCATACTTATAGACTACGTAAGTCCAATTTCTCAATTGTATTTGAGAATTTTTCTATAAAATTTTAAAAGTTAGAATTATGTAAATTTTGATGAGCTCTACGGGAATTTGGCCATTTGTGGGCACATTTATGTTTGTCACTCATTTGGAGCAATGGGAAATTAAAGCCAAGGGTCCATACTTATAGACTACGTAAGTCCGATTTCTCAATTGTATTTGAGAATTTTTCTATAAAATTTTAAAAGTTAGAATTATGTAAATTTTGATGAGCTCTACGGGAATTTGGCCATTTGTGGGCACATTTTTGTTTGTCACTCATTTGGACCAATGGGAAGTTAAAGCCTAAGGTCCATACTTATAGACTACGTAAGTCCGATTTCTCAATTGTATTTGAGAATTTTTCTATAAAATTTTACAAGTTAGAATTATGTAAATTTTGATGAGCTCTACGGGAATTTGGCCATTTGTGGGCACATTTATGTTTGTCACTCATTTGGAGCAATGGGAAATTAAAGCCAAGGGTCCATACTTATAGACTACGTAAGTCCGATTTCTCAATTGTATTTGAGAATTTTTCTATAAAATTTTAAAAGTTAGAATTATGTAAATTTTGATGAGCTCTACGGGAATTTGGCCATTTGTGGGCACATTTATGTTTGTCACTCATTTGGACAAATGGGAAATTAAAGCCAATGGTCCACACTTATAGACTACGTAAGTCCAATTTCTCAATTGTATTTGAGAATTTTTCTATAAAATTTTAAAAGTTAGAATTATGTAAATTTTGATGAGCTCTACGGGAATTTGGCCATTTGTGGGCACATTTTTGTTTGTCACTCATTTGGACAAATAGGAAATTAAAGCCAATGGTCCATACTTATAGACTACGTAAGTCCAATTTCTCAATTGTATTTGAGAATTTTTCTATAAAATTTTAAAAGTTAGAATTATGTAAATTTTGATGAGCTCTACGGGAATTTGGCCATTTGTGGGCACATTTATGTTTGTCACTCATTTGGAGCAATGGGAAATTAAAGCCAAGGGTCCATACTTATAGACTACGTAAGTCCAATTTCTCAATTGTATTTGAGAATTTTTCTATAAAATTTTAAAAGTTAGAATTATGTAAATTTTGATGAGCTCTACGGGAATTTGGCCATTTGTGGGCACATTTTTGTTTGTCACTCATTTGGACAAATGGGAAATTAAAGCCAAGGGTCCATACTTATAGACTACGTAAGTCCAATTTCTCAATTGTATTTGAGAATTTTTCTATAAAATTTTAAAAGTTAGAATTATGTAAATTTTGATGAGCTCTACGGGAATTTGGCCATTTGTGGGCACATTTTTGTTTGCCTCTCATTTGAACCAATGGGAAATTAAGGCTAAGGGTCCATACTTATAGACTACGTAAGTCCGATTTCTCAATTGTATTTGGGAATTTTTCTATACAATTTTAAAAATTAAAATTGTATAAATTTTGATGATCTCTACGGGAATTTGGCCATTTGTAGGCACATTTTACAATGTGCAAATATATGAAACGAACATGCCAATTAAATTACTTACTTTTAAAATGCGCAATTTTAATAAAAACAAATAAATACACAACTCGTATGTACATATGTATATATTTTATAAATTTGTAGTTATTTAAATTTTTAAAAATTTGTTTAAAATTTCGCTTAATTGCCGATTGATTTTTTTCATCTTCAATTGGGGAAAAAAACTTATCGATTAGATGCTATTTTATTATTAAAAATTTATGTATATTAAAACGTACAACTTTAAATTTGATCGACTGTTAGTAAATAAAAGGTTTTAAAACTTAATTGTTTATTTATTTAAATTCTGTTTCGTAAAACATTTATGGTAAACAAATAAAAATAATAATAAAAAATTTACTTACAATTACCTGAGCAAATGTCTATAAAAATATAGTTGAAGGCAGGGGGGAAATGTATTCATAGATATTTAATTTTTTGTATTTATTTACCTAAAATGACAAACATACAAATAAACTTCAATTCTTGTTTTACAGATATACAAATACACAAATACATTAGAAGAAGCCGCAATTTGATTGGAAACAAAAAAAAATATTTATAAAACAACTATAAATAAATTAAATTATGGCATTATTTTAAGTAGAAAATTTAAATAAGTAAATAAATATAAACAAGATAAGAACAATGAATTTAAAAAAAATTAAATAATTAAATTTGAATTGAATTGCAAAAATAAAAAAAAGTTGTAAAAATAACTATAAAGAGTGTCGTCAAAACGGACTTTTGATAAATTCCATTCAAGGAGTACAAAATAAAAATGTGAAATGCAGCGATGTGTTTGTAAGCAGCGCTACCGATGAAGTTATTCACACGCTAAATTAGATAAAGTTGTTTAGAGTGAAGTCAGTATTATCTGAAATTTTTTGTTACTTATTTTATTTTCAAGTCTCTTGTTGTCTAGTGCATTGCATTGTTTTATTTGATATCCATATTGATGGCAATGGAAAATATGTGTATAGTCCGCTGCAGTCATCTTAGATTTACAATAATGTTAAATAAACATACACATAAACACGTACCCCCGTTTACAGCCCAGCTAGCATTTTTAGTCGTTAAGCTCTCTTCCGCGATCGGAGAAAACGATTATCCGATCGTCCATGATGACGCATTCCGATCGCAGAAGTTAAAGAAAACGGGAGAAACTGTGTCCTGATGGCGACTCTTCCATACGAATTGTCTACGACGCACCATAATTAGTCGCCTACGGATCGTTTAAGACCCTTTAAAAAAACACCCGTCCAACAGACGTTTAAGTAACTTGCAAGTGTATCTCTTCGAAGAGTGAAACACGATTGTTAACTATTAACAGCCCTCGTCCAACAATCGTCAGAATGACTCGCAAAAGCATCATTTGGAAGAGTAAAATATAATTTTACTCCAACAATCGTCTGGACGATTAAAAAAAGAGTCTCGAAATGATCGCGCTCGTCAAATAATCTTCCAAATGCTAGCTGGGAGGTTATCAGGTTATACATGTAGTGTTCTGAAAATCAAGAGATTTTAAATCAAACGCTGTTTTAAAATCATATGTGTGAGTTTGTGCTGTTTTTTGTATTTTTCATTGTGATTTAAAATTGTTGAATAAATTATTTTATAAAAACAAAAATAAATTACAATGCCTGAGGCTTCTCTGATATCTGGATGATAATGGAAATAAAAAGGAAGAAATTCTGAAATCATAAAAAAATACATTTTTGACAGCGGAAAAGCTGTCTCTAGATTTTTATTACTTTGATTTAGCGTTCGCATTACGAATTTATTAAATTCAGAATTTAACATAAAGGTGGTAAAACTTGTCACAACTTTGAGCTGGCATCACTGCTTTATTTGAGCACCCATTTAACAGCTGATAGTTGCTTTTTGTTTAGTTTGCTTTGAAATTTCATTATGAATCGACTTACACCAGAGCAACGCGTGCAAATTGTTGAAATTTTTAATCAAAATAATTGTTATAATCGTCAAACTCATTGTGCAGCGGGCGCCACAATTGATTTACTCAAAGGAACTTTGGATAAAAAAATAATTTCACGTAATTTCGTGTGATTTAACCCCATTAAGTTATTTTTTTGTTTTTTTGGAGTTTTCTTAAGTCTATAAACGACAAACAATTATACACCTAGAAATCAACATTCGAGGAATTATCGGCGAAATACGGCCGCAAATGCTGCGAAAAGTTGTTGAAAATTGATGTTCCAGATTGCGCCTTCTATGCGCCAGCCGTGGCGGCCACATGGCAGAAATCATATTTAAACATTAATTTCATAAAATTTTCTTTCCAATAAAGCGCATTTCATTTATATTAAAAATATATTTCCTTGCTTTATTATGATTTAAACTTGTGTCACTCTATAAAAAACACCTTATATAATAAATTTGTGCAAAATATAATAAATATCCGGTATAAATAGGTGCATTTGTGTTGTACTTTGTTTCTATTTATTGTAGCACTTATTTGGCAAACGGCACAACATATGTTTTTTTTATGTTTCTATTTATTGTAGCACTTATTTGGCAAACGGCACAACATATGTTTTTTTTATGTTTCTACGTAGTACGTATGTAGCATAAACGTTATCAGCTGCTTCCGGCTCCATTTTAACTTGACAGCACTGTACAACCAAAACAAAGTTGCATTTTATAAAGCGAACTTAAATTCAAATAAGGATTTAAGTTGAATTTAACGTTAAATTCATGTCAGTGGAAAAACGCTATTATGTTTGGATCTAGATCGAATCATTTAGTATCTTAAATATGTCAGTAGACCCACTCCAATGATAATGACAACTCTATCTCATAGAAAAGTTTTAAAGATCAAAAGTCAAATGACTTCTATTATGAAAGGGTCTCTCCCTTTTAGCGATCCTAAAAATAAAGCACGATTTCCGTTTATCAGTAATACTGAGACGACTTTTTAATTTTTTTTTTTCCCCATCCAAATATTTTTTAAGCCTGTGTAAATTTGCTTATTTCTAAATTTTTCGTTTCCGAATCGTTATTGAGTGAAGAGTTATGACACAAATAAGTTGATTAATTATTTTGTAATTTTCATTATTAAAAAATGTGCAAAATATTAAATTTTGGGAAAAAAAAAACAACACATTTTGAAATGTCAAATACGAGTCATGTTAACAGAGCTTCGCTGGCATGGTATAATAAACACAGGAAAAATCGTCCTGCCTGCAGTACAAGAATATTTTTGTTTTACAATTGTGAAATTGTATGTAGCAAAAATTTGTAGCGGCGTCTAAGCAAAAAAAAAAATATTTCAACTCGCCGGTGAAGTATAAAATTTTATTTGGAAATCTTATATAAAAAACTATTGTAAAGAAAAGTCTAATAAAGAAACGTAAACCTAACAATGCATTTTTAACAGCCGAAATATCTGTAAGAGCAGTAAAAAACCGATGTGATTGGCAGCGGCTCGAATTCACAAAAGTGGCGACGATGTCCGGCTTCGAATCGATAGGCTTGTTTCTCTGAATTTGACACACAGAAAACATTTTACAATAACAAAATTCCTGATGTTTTTGTGACGTTGTATTTGTTTTAGGGACAAGACTACCTTATTTATTTTACCATATCTGCTGGTTTGCTGGATGGTTTGCGTCTAGGGTTTTCATATTTTAAAACTTAAATTTACTTAACTTGGATATATTTCGGGAATATACTTATTACGGTTTGTTAAATATATCAAAACCACCATCCGATGACAATAATATACATGTATATCGATGTTGACAACAATTGACAATTTTTTACACTTGTGTTTTATGCTTTTGTTTTTAATTCTCTTCTGCTGGTTTCGCAATAAATCCGAAGCAAAATCTTTGGCAACATTTGTTAAAATTTAAGGCAAAATATATATTTTGTGTAAAAAAAACTTAATCTATGCCCCACTGAATGACACAAATACCTACAAAGGAAAATATATAATTGTGATTGTCTATATACCAGATACTTTCAAGAATTTATTCGTTTTTAATATTTAAAAACTCTCCGCCCATTCACCCATTTTCGACAAAAACTACATATGTGTTACATACACTGTATTCATTTCTCATTATTTTTCTTTTTTTAGTTTTCTTTAGCTAAAAGGTTTTATTAATTTTTTTTTGCTAGTTTTGGTTGGCTGCATAGTAAAATTACATCGAATTTTTATCCTTTTTTCCAAAGAAATATTAGAACTATAGTTGCAACATGTTGTTTGTGAACGAAATATTCCCTTCGAAAGTCATCATTAGTGGTAGAAAGAAATAAGTCAATAGTTTGTTTTGTTTAAGTTTCTCTTTTTATTTTTATTTTTGCAAAGTTTTGTAAATACATGATTACACAGTCGAATGACTGCACTCATGCATGCACACATAGATGATACTCCTACTTTTCGAAGGACTCTACTCGATTATAAACTAGAGATTTTACTGCCGATCTTCTATTAGCATTAATAATTCATGATATTATATCGATCATTTAAGGGCGGGGCACAAGAAGTAAGAAAATTTCTTCACCAAGTTTCAATGTATGGTTATTTTCTGACGGAGATACGTCCCTGTTTTTTTTAGTGCTAAAATACACACATTCTTATTTTAAGTGTATCGCAAATAAAAGTTCATAAATACATTCGAATATGTTTGGATTTTCTTTTTGATACAATACAATTGTAATCCTTTTTCCTTACACATACAAAACACTAATACATGTGTAACTACATATCTATAAAGGACATGTGTTAATACCTTTATATGTATCCCAAAACTTTAAAAATAGAACCATTGTGTTCTAAAAGGTTTTCCAATAAGAGTGATATGATTTCTTAAAAAAAACACTTATTGTTAAGGAAATTCAAAAGTTTTTTATTTAATGTGAAGTACACTCGATACAATTAAGTTCTAAATAAAACGTCATTCAAATGGCCTCCACGACTTCTTCTACAGCAACGAATTCGATGAACCCAATTTTCGAGCACTTTAGGTCATAAATGGCACGTTCAATATTGACTTGTAAAGCTTGAAGAGAGTCTGGTTTATTTCGAAAGACCAATGACTTCAAATAACCCCAAATCCTTTCTCAAAATTCGCTAGGTTGTGGTTTGAGGCAGTCCCTAATGTTGAGAACGTCTTGGAATAGAGAAATTGCGGTCTGCAGCAACACTTGCCTGAACGGCAGCAAAATTTGAATTACTTCGAGCGGCCAATAAGAGGCACTTGAAAATTTTGAACAATTCGACGAATAGCGAGCACACTTGGACGATTATTACGACCATAAAATGGCAAAAGCGCACGAAAAGTTGCAATTGAATAACGATTACTTTGAAAATAAAACTGAATACATAATTTGTAAACGTTGTTGTTGCGTATATCTCTCCATGATGAAATTGTAAACGCTACTGAATACAATGAAAATCATATTAAAAATGTGCGAAACGTCACTTCAAAATCATATCATCCGTATTGGAAAACCTTATAGACATTTTCTAAAAACAAAGAAAATAAAATACATTACATTTATTAATTCCGCTTGGGCACGAGCTATAAATACCCTAATAACAGGGGTCACAGTAATATGTGAATTTCCCTAATATAGAGTAAAAACAACAAAAACGTTAAAATACAAAGTAGAATACTTTGATGATAACGGACTATGAGTTTGTGTTGATTATTAGTTCCAAACAGTAATGAGGGAATTTCGTACTAACCAGCACTGTTTCATTGTAGAATAAAAATTGAATTAAAAATTAATTCTCATATTCTATTTCTGTTGAAAACTGGTTAAATAGTTGATATTCTTCTCAATTAGTATCCACTTTACGAAATTAGTAAAGATGGACAATTGAACGCTGATGAGAGGTGTAGCGGCCTTGAAATCAGTACTGATACGTTCTGCTAAAATCTGATTGGATATAAATAATAATATTTTCCAACACAAAAAAACTCTTAGTAATTTTGAATTTTCATTAATTCAATAAAACTGAACTTGAGCCTGATAATATTACTTTTCATATGTATGTAAATCAATATAAGTTCAAATAATAATTACGTTTATTCGTAATAATAATAATATAAAAATACATTACATTTATTTGGAATTTCTAATAAAATTCTTTTGTTAATTCAGTTCATTTCAGGTGAGAGTCTTTTCCTGTACAACTTAATTTTATTGCGCAGACAGTTTCCATACCACAATTTGGTTATCTGATTTTAACAAGTAAAAAACTAAATGCTGCGAGTCACTGCTTATTATAGAAGATTGTGTAAAATTTCTTACTTTTTTCAAATCTAAAAAGTTTAAATTTGAAGAACTTTTAAACATTTTACCCATTTATTTTAGTGTTGTTTGCAGAATCTGGCGATTAAAATTTAGATTTTTTAACTTTAGAGATTTTTCCGCTGCTGTTGTATGCATGAATGCTTGTATGAATGTATGTATGTATTTATGTATGTATGTGTGTATGTAGGTTTGTGTACCAACTTGTGTATAGCAACATACATAGTATGTACATTGTACAGATGTATGTACATACCTATCTGAAGTCGTTGAAAATTCTTTGAAGCTGCAATTTTCAACGCATACATATTTTGCAAAATTTTTTGGGTTGCTAGTTGTTGATTCAAGGAAAAAATAAAAGTTTTTTTTTTATGTTGTAGCAGCTATTCTCAACTGATATCTAATAAAAAATAACTTATTAATATGAGCTCCGTTTGATTATATTGAATTTTATATCTGCAACATTAAATGCATAATCGTAAACTTATTGAAAAATGGGCTTCCAATTGAAATTGTGATTCGAAAGTTATACTACTCTAGATCACATGGAATGATTTTTACATAAATTAAAACAAAAAAACCCTAAAATGGAATAGTATCGTATGGCTCAATTACGTTTTTTTAAACATTGTACTTTTTCCTCCTTTATTAAGATTAAAATAAAATGAAAAAAAAATTACTTAAAAAAATGTTACAAATAATGCCACAGAATTAATTTTAGCAGTTTGAGTGTGTGTTTAGTCATAGTGAATGCAAGAACATTCTCTTGTTAATGCCATTTATTCTTTCTTACAGAACTCTTTCTTTTCCTTTTTCCTTTATTCATTTGTTCACTGATTGCTTAATCCTTTCAAAATGCTATAAAAACTTTATCTGACAACGACATTTAGTTAATAAAGTCTTATTATTTTGGCCGCAAATGCAAGGAATGCCGAAGCACACGATCGTTTTAGCAGCTATAAATAATGGTGGAGGAGTATTCACATGTCCATCCATACACATACAAATTCACGTACGCACGCCATCTCCCACATAAGGAAAATAATCAGATGAATTTCATTGCATTTTGGAAGGTATGTTTGGCGCAAAAAGTTACCAAAAAAATGTAAAATATGTACGAGTACATGTAAAAGTTTTTCTCCTGCATGCTTCAATTGATTTCACATGCACGAGATGATATTGTGAAAACTCCTGCACACCTCGATTTTTCTCTTTCCTGAATGTGAAAAAACTAAATCAGACGACATACAATTCCAGTTTGAAGGCATTAAATGCAATAATTTTAATGAAGGAAACAAAAATATATACAGTCATTAACAAATGCATGCACACACGTTCTATACACACACATACATACACTCAAGCATAAATATTTATAGACGGAATTGGAATTTTTTGTATTTCAATTGCCAGCATGATTTTTTTACCATCAAAGGAACATAATAGACACACGTATGGATATGTGCACACATACCACTTATGTATATAAGTAGAGGGTGTTTTTTTATAGAGTGTCTCAAGTTTAAATCATAATAAAACAAGTAAATATATTTTTAATATCAATGAAATGGGCTTTATTGGAAAGAAAATTCTATGAAATTAATGTTTAAATATGATCTCTGCCATGTGGTCGCCACGGCTGGCGCGTAGAAGGCGCAATCTGGAACACCAAGTACACCGATAACTCTTCGAATGTTAATTTCCAGGTGTTAAATTGTTTGTGGTTTATCGACGTAGACAAGTGACTTAACATAACCCCAAAGAAATTAATTTAATGGGGTTAAATCAGACGATCTTGGTGGGCAATTATTTGGGCCATTACATGAAATTATTTTTTCAGCAAAAGTTTCTTCGAGTAAATCAATTGTAGCGCCCGCTGCACGATGAGGTTGCTGAATAGAACAATTATTTTTATTAAAAATTTAAAAAATTTGCACGCGTTGCTCTGGTGTAAGTCGATTCATAATGAAATTTTAAAGCAAAATAAACAAAAAGCAACTACCAGCTGTTAAATGGGTGCTCAAATAAAACAGTGATGCCAACTTAAAGTTGTGACACTCTATAAAAACACCCTTTATGTACTCGTATATCCAGATGAAGGTGTGCAATATAGATTTTTATAAATGTGGAGGTAAATGTAACTTTTCTCGTTTTACATTTGTATGCATATCAAAATGTTGAACAATAATAAAAAAAAAAAAAAGAAAAGGAATATGCAACGTTTTTATTGACATAATGAAAAATTCAAAAGCCATAAGCGGAAGTAAAGTAGTCGTATTCTCTAAAGGATTCATTGAACGAATGAATGAAGGAATGAAGTGACATAAAATAATAAATAAAATAAAACAATAATGCAACCAAAATGCCATATGTCTGATTACCCAGATGTGTGTATATGAGCAGGCACATACATATGTACATTATGCGAGTGTGGGTGTGTGCAAACTTATTCAGATACATAGCACATATGCATACACAGATACACTCGAAAAACTTTAACATTAGCTGCT
Source organism: Lypha dubia (assembly GCA_947311025.1). NCBI lineage: Eukaryota > Metazoa > Arthropoda > Insecta > Diptera > Tachinidae > Lypha > Lypha dubia. Next base: position 59,814,609 of record OX371264.1, read on the forward strand.
TGTTAACTTGTTGTTCGTAAAGTAAGCAAATTAATTTGTGAAAACTATATTATCACAAATTCAATCTTCTAGTAGATATTAGAGATAGATATTAGAGTTTATAAAAAATTTCTAGATTAACTATGTAGTGCAAATAGTACTGCATCATTCCATTATCAAAATCGTAAACTGAAAGAATTATTTTACATAAATAATTATAATTATTTATATCAATATATAAGATTTAATGCCGTTTGCAGAAAAATGTTCATTAGTTGTTTAATTGAAAATATTCATTGAATTACAATGTAATATATTTGTTTTTATTAAGGACCACCATTTAGGGGATGACCCCTACTTATGCAATGCATTGCGCCAGAACTCATGGAGAGGTATTGGGTAGAGAAGATAGATGTTGAAAATTTAGAAGGCTTAACTATTTTACAACTCTGCTTTGTTAAGCTGTACTAGCAGGAATTTTATTAATTGTTTTACTTCGCCGATGTTTCTGCTAACCGACGAAAGAGGGCGATGTTGTATACAGATGCTGGGAACAGCATCAATCGCTGTCGGAACAGTTTTTAGCGATCAGTGCTATACAATGCCAGCACACTAATTTATATTAGAGAAATTAATGATATTCCAAGTTCTAAATCATTGTTTGCTTAATAGTCAACGTGCTAATGACTTCAGCCAACGTCACCCTCATCATTTATTGAAACAATTCATTCTTGATATTCTTTAAAAACAAAAATATCAATGAACTTCGTCAATGATTAAACTTAATATTGAAAGAATTAACTTTTTTCTTTTAATTTTTGTTTCAGTCTACACTTGTACACTAACAAACAACACAGAAATGCACTTACTACATTTTTGTAAATAAACAATACATAAAATTGCAATAATTTATTGCAATCTGAAAACTGAGTGTGAGAAATTTAAATAAGACCTGAAAAAAGCAAAAATTATCATAATGGATGAACAACAGAATAAACCACACACAGCGGAGGATATTGTAAAAATATTTAATTAATTTCTGATTTAAGCATCAAGTAAAAAGGGAAAATCACGATTTTTTTTTTGTTACGTTAATTAGTAGTTCAATCTTTAATTTTAAATTGAAATAAAAATAAGTATTCAAATCTTCAAGATAAAAATGATAAATATTTGTGTAGCCAATTCTAAACAATCACCCCTATTATGAATGTCAATTTTGTCTCATTGATATTGTCAACATTGACATATGACAATAATAATTGACAATGTCATCGCATTATGAAAGGCAATTTAAAGGCGACATTGTCTTAAATTGACTCTGTTTTTGTCGACAACAATTTTAGCAACGACTTGACTTAATTGGTGTTTGTTACTGACTCAGTGTTTATAAAATAGAGAAAAAAATTAAAATAACGACAACTAAACCATTTGATGAGTTATTTCAGCAGCTGGAAAATAAATCATATCTAAGCTAAAGGATTCCATAGGGGCATGAATCCAATTAATTTAAAGAAAGTGTGGAAAGAAATTAGAAATAAATTAAATTGTATTGGACCACCAATTCGAGATAGCGATGGATGGCAAAATTTATGTTTAAAAAGAGATTGTAAATGTTCACTTCCAAATAAAAATATGTTTGTTTATATGATTACAAGTGCAAAGTAAAAAAGAAATTGATGTTCAATACAGCAGAAGTTAATGCAACAGGAGGAAGAACTTGCAAATTATTCATCATTTCACATTTGGAAGAAGCTGCTACTAAATTTAAATATTTAAAGCGACATAATCCTGATGGTTAATTTCAAGGAATTGAATCCTCTATTGGTGAACCAGCAACACTAAACATATCTGAGATAGTGGATGCCGAAAAGTTGCCCTCAACTTCCGCACATGCAAATGCTGTGAAAGTCAGTTCTAAAAAAAGAAAACGATGTGAAAATCGTGAAAGCTGCCAACGAAATGAATTATTTGAGCATAATGTTATGCAAAAGGAGGCTTCAATTAAAGTATACAATAAAAGAAATGAAGATTTTTTAATAGAAACAAATAATTACATTTTTCTCACATATTTAAAAAAACAAAAAATAAAATTTATAGTTATGACATTTATTTCTTTCATATTAACGATAAAATAGTTAATGCCGACATGGCATTGTGTTGATGTCTACAGCATTCAAATGTGAAGGGTGAATAAATCAGTGGTCACAAGCAATTATCGCTTAAGTCGACTTATAAGAAAAATATGAATTATATATGCTGCTATATTCTGTTCGCAGAACTGACATGTTTATGTAAAATCTATTATTATTAATAAGAAACATATTGGCTTAAGTCTTGGCAGAGTCTATTACATTTAGAGGAGGCACTATGTACTTAAGACAATTTTCAATAATATTTTATTTTGTTTAAATAGTTTTTAATGACTTTTGTTTTCATGAAATAAATTTTTATAAAGATAAGCGATAAGTGTGCAGAATATTCGAAAAATAGTCGCTTGAATTTAGCGAATCTTAAAATAGGCGAATACGAGTATTCGTAACATCACCACTACATACCTACTTATGATTGAACTTTTTAACTGAAGTCATAATCGCAAGTGAAGAATTTATCAAGTAGCATGTATGTATAAGGTTTTCCAATAAGGATTATATGTTTTTTAAGTGACGTTTCGGCCATTTGTAATATGTCATGATCTGTAGTTTGTTTTTCATTGTATTCAGTAGTGTTTACAATTTCATCATGGAGAGATATACGCAAGAACAACGTTTATAAATTATTCAGTTTTATTATCAAAATAATCGTTCTCCAATTGCAACTTTTCGTGCGATTTTTCCATTTTATGATCGTAATAATCGTGCAAGTGTGCTCGGTATTCGTCGAATTGTTTAAAATTTTGAGCTTACATTTTCTTTACATAATTTTCAAGTGCCAATAGACAAATAGCCGCTCGAAATAATGCAAATATTGCTGCCGTTCAGGCAAGTGTTGCTGAAGACCGCAATTTGTCGATTCCAAGATGTTCTCAACAATTGGGACTGTTTCAAACCACAACCTGGCGGTATAGATCGATGATAACCAACTTTTTATGGCCGAAATTGGAAGAAGTTGATCTTGACAAAATTTGGTTCCAACAAGACGGGGCTACGTGCCACACAGCAAAAGCAACAATTGAATTATTGCGAGAAAAGTTTGGGGATTCGATTATTTCAAGAAAATGTGATATTGAATGGCCTCTAAGAAGTTGTGATTTAACACCATTAGACTATTTCTTGTGGGGTTATTTGAATTCATTGGTCTTTCGATATAAACCAGACTCTCTTCAAGCTTTACAATACAATATTGAACGTGACATTCATGACATACGACTTGATTTAGTGGAAAAAGTGCTCGAAAACTGGGTTAATCGAATTCGTTACTGCAAAAGAAATCGTGGATGCTATTTGAATGACGTTTTATTTAGCACTTAATTGTAGCGATTGAACTTCACATTAAATAAAAAACTTTTGAATTTCGTTAACAATAAGTGTGTTTTTTTTTTAAGAAATAATATCACTTTTACTTAAAAACCCTTTAAAAATAGCAGTTCCCTGTTTGTTCTCTATGTACATTTTTATACCATTTCAATTTTTTTTATTATAAACAGAATTTTCGTTTTGCGTCGCATTTTTCCTGTCCCCATTAACGACGCAAATCGGGGCTCTAGTGTACAAAGATAACAGCGATAGTGTTACAGCATAAAACAAATAATTCCTTTATAAAATTAAACATTAAAAACAAATTTAATCATTAATAATTATTTATATATGTATGTACATATAAATAAAAAGCTCCAAATCATAAAAAGAAACACTCATTAAAGTCAAAATTAACTTTATTTACTAAAATATTTGAAACTCTGAACTCTTGAACTCTGTACTGATTTGTTCGTCGTTCGTTGGCGTAAGAAATAGAAATAAATCTATCAGAGTTCGTCACGCACGACAAATTTCGTCGACGTCGCTTGTTGGGTTCACTTTCATACGCATGAAAGTGCTTTATTTTTGAGGACGAATATTCGCAACGAAAAATTCGTCGTTCGTCCCAATTGTGTTCCCAGCATAACAGCTGGTATTAAACCCAATTGCATTTACTTTCATCTTAAATAATTCTTTGAATGTTTAATTAAAGTTCAATAACTTTGATTGTATGTCGGTTGGATTATATTGCGTTCACCCTTTGAGCCGACATAACGTCTTGTGTTCATTAGCAACATATGGTGGCGCCATAGTTGTTTGCTTTAGTCTTCAAACAATAGACTTTTTTCACTTTTGGGCCATCAATTCCATTTTCCATTCTTTTCTTTTACTTTGCCCTTTCTTCAATATTCGTTTATAACAGAATACTGACCCCTAAAGGTTTCATTAAGAAGTCGGTCTTTTCTGTTTTCTTTTTAATAAAAATTTGAAATAACGAGAAAAGTTGCTTCGCTTAAAAACATACACAAATTTAGTATTCGCCAGTATGGCTAAAAAAAAAGAAAACTTGGTAACAATATGAAACTTAAAAACAAAGTTTTACAACAAACAAATTTTCTTAAAATTAAATAGAAAGAAAAATAAAAATCGAGAAGAAACTTTTGCAAATATTTTTTGTTGTTGTTACTTCATCAAAGTAATTTAAGTACTTCGTAATTCTCAGGAGAAATATTCAGACATTTCTAAGCATTGTTTGCATTTCATAACAAAGTGTCAGTTTTTAAAACTTTTAATATTTTTACATTTATTTTTCCACAATATGGGGATTTATAATTTCAAGTCTAAAAATTAATAAAGTTTGCTAAAGTTTGTAAATAGAAAAATGTCTAAGCGAATATAAAGCGCTTGCCATAAAAATGTTATTTGCTCATTCAAGTGAAATGTCTATTCAGACGAAAGAAAGTCTACCTTATGTTTTTGTTATTGTTATTTCAGACAAAACTATAGAAATATTTTTCTATTTCTTGAAAGTATTGATAAAGGTAGTGTTAATTGTACAACAATTACAATATTGCAACAACATTTGACATATCTGCCAATACAATATTTTTTCATTTTGACCTCCAGTATGAAAAAAAAAAAGTAATTCAGCTGTGTTCATATTGATGGTGTATCCTTTGTGTTTAGGGGCACATGGTCGGTAAACAGTTCTACTGTGAATTTACTGGATACCTGGCCACAAAGAACATCCGAGTAACGAGAAAGATGATAATCTGCCCCGAAGGGCATCTGCAGCTCTTTTTTTTTTTTGTAGCGTAAATTTGTCAACTAATCAGGAGGAATGTCATTTTGACCGCAAAGAAAATGGTTAAAGTAGACCATTTTCTTGCAGTAGCATCCTGAATGATGTACGGCTAGTTAATGGTTTTCTAGCTGGTTGGTCACTTTGGACTGAAATATCCTCTGTGGAAATTTAACCAAACTCGCTGAGCCTTGAGTCGTATATACCGGAAAGAGGAGTTTTATAAGGAAAGTCATAAAGAGTTTGATTTAACTTACAAATATATAACACAAAAAATATCCAATTTGTGTTGCAGTGCCTGTCAGTAGACAAGATCTTTCTCCTGCTCTATTTTATCTCTTGTGTTTTGTTAAAAGCCAAAAGTGTTTGGCAATTTTACAAACATTACTTGCGACCCATATTTTTTTCATATGTAGAATGCGCTTGCATTCTTTATTATTTTTAAAATAATTAAATTATTAAGCTTTTGTATATGGAATTCTCTTTTCTTGTTTGAGAGTTTGTTTATAAGCACACGCCGCATAAAGATTAAATAGCCAATAAATAATTTTTAAAACCTCGAATATCTCGAATAAATTGTTATATTTTCTAAAATATTTAATTTAAAAGTGAACTTGTTTGTTTTCTGTTAAGCGCAGAGAAATTTTCTCCCAACATCAATTGCTAACAGTGCTGAGATATGAATTTGCAAAATAAAATAAAATTCAACAACAATTTGCTAATAAAATTATAACAAAGATCATGCTACCGAATCTTTAACTTTTGAAAAGATGTGAAGCTGCTTTATCGACTTAATATTCGTGTTCTATCCGGATTTTCTTCAATATTCGTACTAATTTTATTTCTTAGTAATTTTTATGAATTGAGTTTATGTCTGTTGTTAGATCATTTTCTTGTTCGTAGTCTTAACTTGAAATGGTCTTGCATATGCACTGTTGCCAATTCATCTATTTTCTCGTCAAATCGAGCTATTTTTCATAATATTTTGCGGGAAAAAATATGATTTAGCTGTTAGCGGGAAATCTAGCGATTTTTGGTTTACTGACTTCTTACTTTTCAAGCGTGTTTTTAATAATATAATTTTGGTCAAAACAAGAAGTAGCTGGCAAGTTAACACACTAGAGCAGCTGACAGCACATACTTAGTCGATTGGTGAAATTATCATCACCGCCTTGCAACTATCAAACTCTTTATAAATATTCCCTTCTTTACGGCACTTGACATTTTTTTTTTTGCACTATTTCAATGTTTTTTGACAGCTACGGAGTAATTTCTACTACAAGTTTTTTATTGTTGTAGAAATGGGTGTTCCTGTTAGTTATGAAATGCCACAAAGTGAGTTTCGAATAACGGTATTCATAAAAATCTGTTAATGTGTGAACTGTGTGCAAAGTCTCCTAAATACAACCAAAAATTTCGTCGGGAATGGCTAAACCATGTTCAATTAAAGTCTTGGCTGGTGCAGGATGAAAAGGATCTTCTATGTCACGCTGAAACTAAAAAACACAAATCCGCCGCTTCGATTAGTGGGTCATGTTGGAGAAAATTGAATTTTGAGCAAAATGAAACTATTGTTGATAATTGTAAAGTGCAAGAAGCAGAATTAGCTTTATTTATTGTATGTCAACATACGTCGAATAATTCAATTGACCACCTCAGTGACTTGTGAAAAAAGAATTTTGATGGAACTGGCAAAATTCGTATTCATAAAACAAAATGTACTGCAATAATAAAAAATACGTTTTAGCCCCTCATTTCGTAATTGAGCTTGCGAAGGATATTTCATCATCTAGGAACAGCATATTAATGGATGAATCAACAGATGTTGGGGAAATTTAACTAGCTTTCTTAAAATTTAAATAAAATTAATTTTAAATTAATTAATAAATTAAATAAAATTAAAATTTGTAATAAATATAAATTTAGCTATTTTCTAGCTTTTTTCGATCCTAATTTAGCGATATTTTTTGGAAAAAAGTTGGCAACAGTGTGTATATGTGAGTAAAGATTATCCCCTGTTTGCGATTGTTTTGTGAGTGATTGGAAGGTGTATGTTGATGTGTGTTTGCTTGTTTTCTGCCGTAGACTACAGTCCCGAATGGGGAAAGAACTAATGGGCAAAACTCAAAGTCAAAAACAAGTTTAATAAAGTTAGACGGGCTGATATGACAAATATTTCTTTAGCCAAAGTATGTTCCAGATGCAAAACTTTCAATAGCATCAAAATAAAAAAAAATTAAATGTTAAATGTTAAAATTACTTTCCAGATAAATAAAAACTTTAATTTCTTATAAATGTATGTTGGTATGTATGTATGGTATACCTTTCGGAATTAGTAAATCCGAAATTCTTGGAATTAAAAGAAGTCTTTACGATTTTACTATTGGCAGCCTTAATTAATACACAGAATAATTTACAAACTAGAATTAATTACGACAAATGAAAATGCAATTAAAAAAATTAATTAATTTTGAATCAATTATAAAAATTGGAGAATTACTTGAAACTATTTTAAATACTTAAAATATGTACATTAAAACTTTTAAAATCAAAAGAATTATTTTTCTTAAAACAGTGTTGCATATTTCGAAAACTATCAGGCATGTTCTGAAAATCACTTTTTCGTAAAGTGAATTTTCTGTGCAATCGCATCAATATTATAGGTTTTGGAAGCCAAATTATATTCTTTAAATCTACGTTAGATCACTTAAGCTAATGAGGATTTTCATTAATCATTATTTTAAATTTAGCAGCAAATAATCCTTACGGCTTCTATACTGGACAATAACAAATATTACTTGCGTTGGATAGTGTCATTAAATAAGTAACTTTTTTAGCCAAAAATTTTGAGTAGTTTCAAATGTTTCAAATTTTTATTTTTAGAATTAGCATAAGTCATCATACACATACATATACATATACAACTTACTCCCCTCCAGTTTTAAAAGTAGAAATTGACTCGAAATCGTGACGTATTTCGCTAACGAAAAATGGACTAACTACGTCACTAGCTACAAGTAATGCAAGAGTTCGCCTTTTGACTCTCTCACTCATGTACATGTACACGCACTCAGTACATTCACAAATGTTAATGCCATCAACCTCAATTTTTTTTTACGAGTTGAAAAAAACTGTGCCCTTATTTGAAAGAAAATCAACAAAAAAATAAAAAAGATTTTATGAAAGTGTTATGATTTTGTGTTGGCGTACAATGGGAAGTTCGTGGGCAGTGAATGTTAAATTTTTATTAAAAAGTGTTTTTTTTTTTAGAAAGGTAAAATGAGCAGCAGATGTCAACTAAAACGTTTCATAAAAAATGAAAAAGAACAATTAATTGAGAATTTTATAGATAATGAAAAAGAAATTTTATAAATAAAGAAAAATCCAAAAAATTTAAATTTCTGTAGTATTTTCATTAAGGAAATATCATTAGCGAACTGAATGGTACATTTTGACTACCGAAATAGTTGGGTTTTGCTGACTAGTGATTTCACCGGTCTGATCGTGTCAATTGCCTACTGTCAATGTCATCCCCATGTTAAAATCGTCAGTCGAGTGCATTGCTAGTAGTTAGTCTGGTAGTTAGTGGTAACGACTGGTAGTTGGCTACGCCGACTGCAGGGTCACTTCTCTTAAAGAATATAGGAAAAAAAATATTTAACAATGTTTTAAATTTTATTTATTTGTTGCGGGTTAGCTATATCTAAATATATATTTCGTTGGTAGCCATACCAACTCATCAGTAGATGTTTTACCCTTTATATTTAAACAATTTTAATAATATTTAACAATTTTTTTTTTTTTTTTTTCAACATTTAACAATTTATGTTCTCTGACTGTAATATTTCCGATTATTTTTTTTTTGTTATGCTTTTTGTAAACTTTATTTTTAGAACAAAGGAAAAAAAGAACGGAAATTAAAATCATTTAATCTGGTTCCGCTAAAAACAACCCCACATAACTTTCACATTTTTGTAAAGCCGGCTGGATAATTGTCACTGTATGTGTGCGTTTGTATGTGAAAATAATAAAAATTATTTAAAAGCATTTAAAAGTTGTCGCCAATTTGAATAATAAAAAAAAAACGATTTTTCTCTTGCTGGCTGCGTGTTCAGTTAAAAAAAAAAAACTTTTAAAACTCAACGAAAATTTGTTAAAATAAAATTACAAAACTTTCTTTTTATTCAGCCTGCTTAAAAAAAGATAATTTAATGCGTTCCGCTAAAAATATGTGCAGATGTAAAGAACCAAAGCTCTTAAATATTACAAAGAGGAAATGAAAGCATTGAAATCATGGCAAATATACGACAGTAACTAATCTTTTTACATTTTGATTAAATTCAAACGAAAAATTATCTATTTCGCCAACAAAAAAAAAAAAAAAAAACAAGAGAACCGACCTACTTACTCACACATTTCGATCAATACCGTAATTGTATTCCAAACTTTTTTGATTTACAGTCTTCAGATTAAAGTATAAAGTGTGTTTCGAAGCCAAGCTCATTTTAACCTTTTTTTTTATTAACATGAAAGCTTATTTTACTTATTTTGTGTCAATATCACTTTTACTCAACATCAACATCACGTCAACACTAATTTGATATTCCCTTACAGTCTTGAGATGATATTGACTATTTATCGATAATTTTGACACACATATCTAATACTTGAAATAGCTGATTTTTCTGTTTACAATTTTTGTTGAAAGTTTTGGTGGAAAAATAAATAAATATATTGAAGTAAAATGTTTTTTTTTCCCGTGCCTAATTCTAATTGTAATAATCAAGAAAAATAAATTAATAGTGCAAAGAAGACTTCTCAGCCAGAAATCAAACATTTTTAAATTGCCTGCCAGTAATACATTTTTGGTTTGGTTTATTTAAAAGGTTTGAAAGTTATTTTCGGCTGACCATAGCAGCATTTAAGCGTCTGCTGGAGACTATAGCTCCTCATTTGAAAAGCGGGGTTAGATTGACATATGTTCCGAGCACCATCAAATTGGCAGCAACTTTACGATTTTTATCCCAAGGATCGTACCAGCTGAGTGTGGGAAATGTTTTCAATTTGGGATTATCACAACCTGTCGCGTCGAAGATTCTGTCTAAAACTCTAGATGGCATTTAACACTGTTGAAATATTTTCCCACAGTTCCTTAAAATTATATGGAACAGTGAGTGCCCCTGCGAAATCCTCTTGCAAAAGTTCGGGATTTTTTTTCATTTCCTTAACTAATTTTTCAAATTTGTTTGGATTTGTAATTTTGATTTTTTCCTTTTCCATTTCTTTATTATATTTTGTAAAAAAGTAAAAAATAAAACGAAACAAATCTTCGTCAAAACCAAAAACACTGACCACAAAATCAGAGTCAATATAATGTCACGTCGCCGTCACATTTTTTTAGAAAATACAAAAAATATTTTGTTGACATTAATCGATTACTTTCAATGTTGACATTGAAAATACCGATTTAACACAAGGTATACAAAACGATGTTGTGTTACATTGACGCTGCCAAATAGAATAAGGGCGAATATCTGGAATAGACAATTACCCTTTTCCCCAATAGGCACAGTACCAAGGCGTTGATATCACCAAGATGAAAAACGTATTCCCCGGCATTATACGTTACAATCTAGCCTGAAACGAACTCGGGCTTATAACCCAAAATCGAGTGCGTTGGAGAACTGGTATTGTTGGCACCATATGCTCCAGTGGAAGTTAAAGGAACACTTATATATATTTGTGTGGCGACTTGCTATAACATTATTCTGAAGGTGGGTGGGAGAACTTTACATTCCACACATCTAGTTTTCTACGCTTCCTTCTACGCCGGATCAGTCGTTAGAAATTTGTCAAAATGGAATGTCGGAATGGAAACCACTTTCATTTGGAATTGAGTTCTGTGAGCCACAAATGTATTTACTTTTAAAGAACGATATCTCTCGAACCGACTAAAATCCAATTAGTTCCCCAAATCATAAAAATCTTGAATATATTAAAACGAAGCCTGGAGAAAGCACGAGTTTCACAAATCGATTTTATGCGAATTGTATTTCGTGCCGGACAACATTTGTAAATGCTCATGAAAAATTGAGACGATAAACAACACCATATGATCATCCTAAATAAGTTTTATCACTGTTAACTGCAAAAATTTTTTAAGGAAAATTTTTGGTTTGCATCTTTGCCAGTTAAATTTATTTTCACACACATAGCGATTTACTGTAGATTATCTCTAGAGCTCTGTGCAATTTTTTTAACTGATTTCGCTAGAAATAGTAAATAGTTTCTTAGAAGTAAAATAACAAAACTGTTTCACAATTTATCTAGATTTAGTTTTCTTATTGGTTTTTGTTTAAAATTAATTAAATTTATATTTTGCAAGTTTCCACTTACAATCTCGGTAGGCCGGCCACTGCGGAAAAAAACAATAATTAATTTTTGCTTTCAGTTTCATAAAACAGATGGACATTTTTTTTTCTTAATTATAATTTATTGTTCGTAAACCACATTTAAATAAAAGTATATTGTCAATATTCCTTGATGTGGTTGTTGTTGTTGCTGTTGTATTTTTATATTTACTTACACGCCCTTTACGTACAAATAAAAACATACATGACATCTTAATCATTTAATTTATAGTTACAAATTATTTTCGCACGCAGCCACATTCATGACCGCGTTAATGTGGACATCGACAATGTGGCCATTACCCACATCTCCATTTCCCGATTATAATGCAATTAAAATGTTTATATCTCTTGATATTAATTTAATTTCAATTTATGCTTCCACTGACTGAATAACCGCCAGCCAACTGCCCAGCTGCCTGATGCATTTTATTGTTTGCCTCATGCTCGCTATGTTTTTAAACAATTAATGGCGATTTTATGTGTCGCAGCAAGATTTTATTTTGTTTTTATTTTCTGTACATGGAATAATTTAAAGTGTGCATTTGCTAATTTTCAAACGCTTTCCACAAAATTTATTTAGTTTATTTCATTATTTTGTATCTTTAAAAAAAAATTTTGCGAAGCATTAAAGTTCAATACTAGCGACTAATTGTGGTTAAAGCTGCTGCAAAAAGAAAATAAAGAAACTGCGAAAACTACTATGGATAAGTTTAGTGTCAAACTTAAATACAAAATAAAGACGAAATATTTGGTATTATGGAGTGCAAGGACGATAACTTTGATTATAACAATAGCATTTAAATTCAGAAATTATGGCTCGTAAAGCCTTAAGATGAACTTAAAAGTGCAATTGATTAATGTATGGGGTGTTTTTTTATTGAGTGTCACAACTTTGAGTTGGCATCACTGCTTTATTGGAGCACCCATTTAACAGCTGATAGTTGCTTTTTGTTTAGTTTGCTTTGAAATTTCATTATGAATCGTCTTACACCAAAGCAACGCGTGCAAATTTTTGAAATTTTTAATCAAAATAATTGTTCTATTTGTGAAACTCATCGCGCAGCGGGCGCTACAATTGATTTACTCAAATGAATGAAAAAATAATTTCACGTAATGGCCCAATTAATTGGCCTCCAAGATCGTGTGATTTTAACCCCATTATCTTTGGGGTTACGTTAATTTACTAAACCACAAGCAATTGGAACAGCTGGAAATCAACATTCGAAGAGTTATCGACGAAATACGGCCGCAACTGCTGCGAAAAGTTGTTGAAAATTGGTGTTCCAGAATGCGCCACATGGCAAAAATCATATTTAAACATTCATTTCGTAAAATTTTCTTTCCAATAAAGCCCGTTTTATTGATATTAAATATATATTTACTTGTTTTATTATGATTTAAACTTGTGTCACTCTATAAAAAAACACCCTTTAGTTAGCGCATTGACAATAAATCGAACTATGACTGAGAACTAGAGTTCGATTCCTGGTGAGGTAAAGTCATTAATTGTTGCTTTATTGATTAAGTGAACATCAGAGACAGTGATTAGATAAACACACGCGAGAAAAGCATTTTATTCTCACGCAATCCCAACAAATGCTCACTATCACTCACATAAATTAAGTTTTTAAAACACTCGTTTTCTATAGAAAGAAAAAGCGCGAAATATAAGAGGAAATAGTTTTAAAAGAATTAAAAAAAAATTTTGTTACGTGTCGTTTAAGGCAGAATTTCTTGACCGATCATGACAACTGAATTTCAGTCAATATCTTTAAAGAAGTTTCACATAACAACAGATAATTATTTGAAAAATCCAATCCTTAGCTGCATATGGGAAACTGCAGCGTTATCTAATTATCACTATAACCAACCAGAGTGTAGTAAGCATTTTAAGTCAACATTACCACCCACAATTTACGCAGTGTCACAATTGCATTAACAAACTATGTACAATCAAAATATTTTGGTTACATGCTATTGACTGACTTCAGAAACGAATTATTGCAAAAATGTTCGCTGGGTTTACATGTGAAAACTAATAGAAATTTTTAATAATTATTCCTGCCTTTTTTAATTAATTCGTAAGAGTTAAATTTTTAACTCACACACGCCATATTATTTTAAAAACACGCACGCTTGTTTATTTATATATGGAATGCCAGCCAATTAGGTGTGATTCACGAGTGGAACGACATTTAGACATGTGCAATTACCACTGTTGAGGTCTTGAGGTCCTACGCTCCTTGTATATATAAATATAATTAACATTGTTCTATCCTAGTTTAGGCGCATGGTAGATACCGAAACCTAATCGATGTGTGTTTATTACACAATACCCTTCGTGTTGTTTTTACCTCCCACATAACTTTGCTTTTGTTAATCACAAAATAATAAAGACACTAATTTATACAGAGTTTGTAAGGAGTATTAAAAAAAATTACTGTCAAAAGCACAGCTGTGCTATTTTCTTTGACAAACAAGCGGCGCTTATGTCAAAATTTGTAAAATTGTGTGTAGATTCTAAAATGTCAATTGTTGTTTGTTAGGTTATAATTGCTGTAAAATTATATCCATCTCTATTAATTCGCCTTGCACTGTTGTTTTTCAACTGGCAAATGCTTATTTAGTGCATGTGAACACTAAATTTAATTGTCTAATTAATATTAAATGCTGTTAATTAAGAGTTCATGTGTGAATATCTATAGTATTAGCCTTCCGGACCCGAAACATAAATAGAGTCCTACTAATCACTTGTGATTTGTAATCAATTTATTTATTTAGTTCGCTGTTTTTATTTTTCCGTTATTCATTTCGCAAAATTAGTTATGATTTTTATTATGCCACTGGGAAATAAAAATCTTCAAATACTGTGAATTTTTCGTATTGTAATTTTTTTAATGACGCTGTGATTTTTTTTTTCCATTTCAGTGTCATTTCGTTTGTTAAATAACAATAAAAATAAAAATTAACTGTTGCACTATTTATTAACAAATGTGTGAATTAAAACTTGTGTAACAAAAGAAAAAAAAAGTTCACAACTCTTTATTAGAAATCACATGTGTGATAAAATACAAGTTATTTTTCATTTGAATTTATTTTTTTTATTCTCGCATAAGCGAAACAAAGTGCTTGTAGTTTTACATTTCCGCTTAACCAAATTCGACTGTATGACTTTTAACAGTCGACTGTATTTTCAATTAACTGTTACTCTTTAAAATCTAAAACACATGTGTTATATGTACGAGCACTCCTTAACGATTAATTTTTACTGCAATTTTTCGATTTTAACTTTACTTTCTTCAAGAAACATTAAGTTGTTGACAAAAAGATTAAAAACTAAAAAGAAAGTGCTGTAGATATTGACTTAAAATGTATTTTGAATTTAATCCAAATTCAAAACACTCAAAATATTAAGAATTATTGTCGAATGTTGTTAATGCTAGAATAAGATATGTACATATGTATAGATATATAATAAATTGCTAACACTCATGCATTCATACATACATGTAAAAAAAAACAACAAAGGAACCAGGGCAACAATTTTTCTAGATGCTATCAAAATTAAAACTGCTAAAACAAAACTTAAGATGATGCACCTAAAGACAATGTAAAATTACACATGACTCATTTTTGGCACATACTTCTGTATGTAGTTTTAAGACACACACTCGAAACAGGAGAAATACATACTATATATGTAAGTATTTATAAATGCATGTAGGCCAATTTTCTGCCAGCCTCTCTCTCTGACTACTTTTGCCTTGAATTTTTTTGAACCTTTTTGATGTAAAAATTTTAAATGGAAATTTAAATTTTCTAAATGTGACACACACTCAAATAAAATTAAACATTTTTGATTATAAAGAGTGTTTTTTATAGAGTGACACACGTTTAAATCATAATAAAGCAAGGAAATATATTTTTAATATCAATGAAATGGGCTTTATTGGAAAGAAAAATTTCTGAAAATCATGTTTAAATAAGATTTCTGCCATGTGGCCGCCACGGCTGGCGCGTTAAAGGCGCAATCTGGAACACCAACTTTCAACAACTTTTCGCAGCATTTGCGGCCGTATTTCGCCGATAACTCTTCGAATGTTGATTTCCAGGTGTTCAATTGTTTGTGGTTTAACGATGTAGAAAAGTGACTTAACATAACCCCCAAAGAAACTAATCTAATGGGGTTAAATCACACGATCTTGGTGGCCAATTAATTGGGCCATTACGTGAAATTATATTTTCATAAAAAGTTTCATTGAGTAAATCAATTGTAGCGACCGCTGCACGATGAGTTTGACGAATAGAAAAATTATTTTGATTAAAAATTTCATCAATTTGCACGCGTTGCTCTGGTGTAAGTCGATTCATAATGAAATTTCAAAGCAAACTTAACAAAAAGCAATTATCAGCTGTTGAATGGGTGCTCAAAAAAAGCATTGATGCCAACTCAAAGTTGTGACATTCTATACAAAACACCCTTTATTTTGCAAGTTCATTGTCAGTAAGATTTCATAAGAATTAAAAACGAAAAAAGAAAATTATATTATTTTGCCACATGGAGAAGTAATTAAAAGTTCGTTGCCAAAAAAAAAATATATTAAAAATTAAATTCATACAAATGTTATTCAAGTGCAAAAAGCTGTTGTTTTTCGTTTTTGGTAATTATCTTAATTTTATTAAAATATTCAAATATATTTTGTGCATTTTCTACACAAAATTTAAAAAATTTACGTAAATTTATTTGGAACAATTCAAAATGTAAATTAAAACAAGAATAATACGGAAAATATGTACTCGTACATATGTACATGTGTGTGTATGTATTCATGATGCAATTAATTACGGAAGCACGTGTATTTTTTTTTTAATTAAAAGATGCAAAAATATATCCGTATTTATAAAATTTTAGGAAAACAAATTAAAGTGATTTACACGGTTTTAGCAAGATAAATTATTGCACGCGTTTGCCATATATGCCATTAACCTCAGCACGTTGTTTAACAAGGCGAATCCAGAGATTAAGACGAACAACAAAATCAAATTTTATACAAAATAAAATTCAGAAAAAAAATTATACCTGCATCGGCGGGTTAAAAGTTTACATCTAGAAATTATTTTAGACTAATGTTGCGCTACCCCATTCGCAAAATTTCTGTAGTCACATCTTAAATTTCTTTCGTTAAGTTGTCAGTCACTACGTCCTAAAATTTTGATACAGGACATTGCATCTCGGAAATCGTAACCGGTGTAATAGAGAAAAATCCAGCCGCGAAAATCCTGTTGGAGAAAGAGATGATGTACGATTTGCTCGAGGATAACTTTATCTCTTGACGGCGCTAAACCAAATTTAAAAAAAAATTAACTAAAATTTTGGAAATTTTACTTAATTTGAGTTCAAATTGATTGTCGTATGGCACCAATGCCGTTTTTTACAGAACCTCAGCAAAATGTTTCTAGATGTTAGAAAATACAATTTTCTTCTTTAACAGGAAATTTTTTATTAAGGACTAGAAAAATATTTACTAAATTGTTTTGTTTCAGTGTTTATCCCCAAATGAATAAAAATTTTTTCATGTACGCCACATCTTTCTTGCTGCGCATTTTTCATTTCCTTCTTCTTAACCGGCTACAACGACGTCATCAGAGCACTGGAACGTCCGAAATCCGTGAAACAAAGTCATACATAAATAATAAGGCCACATGGCCATGTAGAGAGTATTTAGTGCTTATCACCGTTTTGGCAAATACTATGGTGGTAGAAATCTTCAAGCGCGGCTACGAACAGGATCTTTGGTAACGGAAGTAAAATACCTTGTGTGTGTGAAGATAAATTTAAATTTAACTAGCAAAGATTTCAAAGATTTTTCAAAAACTTTAGTCAAGCCAATTTTGCAGTTAACAGAGCACTGTTAAAAACTTTTTTCCAATGAAAATTTAAATCTGCATTTTTTAAAGACCCAAGATTATTACAGATATCCGATAAGGTAACAATAAGTGAGTTTTTTTTTAAAGAAATCATATCAATGTTGTTAGAAAACCTTATATTAATAATATGTATGATAAAACATGGCGTTGCACAATTGCGGCAAACAAACAGCAACACTTCTTTTCGAACATCTGTTGTATAATTAATATTCTTTTTTGTTTTTTGTTAATGAATTTAATAATTTTTTTTATTTTACTCACAAAATATCTTAATAAAAGACCAGGAAAAATAATTTAGTTCACACATACCTGAAAATAGAAAAAGAAAAACAAAATACAAACATTATTATGATTAAAATAATTTTCAAAACAATTATGAGGATTTGTATTTATTTAAAATGATGCATGAATTTTTGAAAGGTTTAATTAAATAACTTTTTTATGTAAATGTTTAAATGACATCAAAATAAATTCACATTTGTAGTAACGTTAATGGTACTTAAAAAATAATTAAATAGACGATTATTGTAGAAATAATATAACCAGGAAGTCTGGCCATTGAAGCTCTTGCAGAAGCAGATTTTCTTCGCATTTTGTCACGTCTAGCAATTTTATTTGCTTATTTTAGTTTTAAATGCAAATGATATTGACATTGAATAGAAAATGTTAGATGTCATTGTTTGTATTGTAAACAGGGAAACCAGAAAAATGACCTAAAAATGTGTTTTTCTGTGGTCTTTATATATGCATCACAATCTGACATTGACATGCACTCGAAGCTTTCCGTACATATAAGAAGTTTGCACATTTACATTTTTACATACCAGTAAAGGGTTTTCCAATAAGGAAATTCAAACGTTTTTTTATTTAATGTGAAGTACAATCGATACAATTAAGTTCTAAATAAAATGTCATTCAAATGGCCTCCATGACTTCTTCTGCAGGAACGAATTCGATGAACCCAATTTTTGAGCACTTTTTCCACTAAATCAAGTCGTATGTCATGAATGGCACGTTCAATATTGACTTGTACAGCTTGAAGAAAGTCTGGTTTATTTCGAAAGACCAAGGACTTCAAATAACCCCACAAGAAATAGTCTAATGGTGTTAAATCACAACTTCTTGGAGGCCATTCAATATCACAATTTCATGAAATAATCGAATCTCCAAACTTTTCTCGCAATAATTCAATTTTTGCATTTGCTGTGTGCAAAAACCAGCAAATTCACGACGTTTAAGGTGGTCAATGGCTTCAGCTCTTGAGTGAGAAAAGTTTTATACGGATGCAAATCCTTTCTCAAAATCCGCCAGGTTGTTGGACTACGGGTTTTATTAAAAGAAAGAACAGAAAGTTGGACAAGGTCCACCTACAGGAGAATACACAGCAATGAAAAGGTCATAATCCACATGGCTAACTATATAAAGACATCATTCCCAGCTATGCAAGGACGATGGCGCCCCACAACATTCTTTTTACTCATTTGGATAAACTGGGAACGAGTTTTTAGTAAATATTTTCTTGGTTTAGCAGGCTGCTGGTAAGAGGAAGGTTAGATTCCAGCCCGCTTGGGTCCTGTTGTGCTCCCGTAGTGTTGAAATATTTTCTTACGATTATGAAAAATATCCTGTGAAACACGAAATTTGTATTTCCTAATATCCTAAAATTTTACAGTTTTTGTAAAAACAAAATCATTAGCATCATTGTCAACTCAAATTAAGTAAAGTTTCCAAATTTTAATTTATTTTTTAAATGAACCATACTTAAATAAAGCAGTCAACAGTACCTAACTACTCCAGACAATCTTGCAATGGTTTTTCGTAAATCAATATAAAGGATGTTTTTTATAGAGTGTCACAACTTTGTGTTGGCATCACTGCTTTATTTGAGCACCCATTTAACAGCTGATGGTTGCTTTTTGTTTAGTTTGCTTTGAAATTTCATTATGAATCGACTTACACCAGAGCAACGCGTGCAAATTGTTGAAATTTTTAATCAAAATATTTGTTCTATTCGTCAAATTCATCGTGCAGCGGGCGCTACAATTGATTTACTCAAAGAAACTTTTGATGAAAAAACAATTTCACGAAATGGCCCAATTAATTGGGTACCAAGATCGTGTGTTAACCCCATTGGGGTCATGTTAAGTCACTTGTCTACGTCGATAAACCACAAACAATTGAACACCTGAAAATCAACATTCGAAGAGTTATCGGCGAAATACGACAGCAAAATCCAGCGAAAAGTTGTTGAAAATTGGTGTTCCAGGTGGCGCCTTCTACGCGACAGCCGTGATGGCCACATGCCAGAAATCATATTTAAACATTAATTTCATAAATTTTTTTTCCAATAAAGCCCGTTTCGTTGATATTAAAAATATATTTCCTTGTTTTATTATGATTTAAACTTGTGTCACCCTATAAAAAAACACCCTTTAGTTAGCGCATTGACAATAAATTGAACTATGACTGAGAACTAGAGTTCGATTCCTGCTTAGGTAAAGTCATTAATTGTTGTCTAATTGATTAAGTGAACATCAGAGACAGTGATTAGACAAACACACGCGAGAAAAGCATTTTATTCTCACGCAATCCCAACAAATGCTCACTATCACGCACACAAATTAAGTTTTAAAAACACTGGTTTTCTATAGAAAGAAAAAGCTCGATATATAAGAGGAAACATACATATTATGATTTAAACTTGTGTCACTCTATGAAAAAAAACACCTTTTATTTACAATTGATTTGAATGACCATTTTTTCTTCTGTTAAACTTAATTGAATAGACTATAGATTAAAAAGATAAGAAAGTCCAAAATAGAAAAAATTCCTTTTTTGTATTGAATACGACATAAGCAACAATTCGCTAGAATACAAATAGAATAGAAAACAGTAGATACAAATTAATTACAATTTGACACCTTAACTTTTTAGAGTTCAGCAATTGTCTAATTAACAAATGGCCGTTTCAATGTCAATTATATGTTTGTATGGTTGTGAATATATGTAAGTATTATTTTATTTATTTTAATAAAATTAGCTCTAATTTAGTGCATTTTTATTTTCTATGCAAATGTAAATGGAAAGTTTACAAATTGAAAAATAAAATAACGAACTAATAAAAACGTAAATTTACAAACACAATAAGTTGTTGGAAATATTTATAGAAAAAAATAACTATTTAATTAAATATTCAAGCTATGAATATTTAGTTGTTGCTTCAGCGAATCGTTACACTCTGCGGCATTAAAATACGGTAGCTAACAACAAACACAAATTTCTAACGACAGCTGGTACTTTTTTTATTAACCACCAAGATAACATCTGTTGTACAGTTTCTCAAAGAAGTGTTATAATAAATAGAAAAAAGTACAACAACAAATGCACTTACTTACACGGAAGATTTATTTTATGTAGATCAAATTTCTTTTACAAATGTTAATGTTAAATCCTGAATTTAATAAACTTAATTATAGTGTGAACGCAAGAACAGCCGTTAATGGTTTTAATCTTAAGTTCGGGAGTTAACATTAGGGCAAATCACTCTTAGTATTGTAATCATTGCAGATCTTGCAAGACTAGCTTATTTTCTTCAGTTTGCAGCAATTCAATAACAAAATATGTAAATAAGCTAGACCTGCAAGATATGCAAAGGATGCAAGAGCAGTTTTCAACCAAGAGTGATTACCCTCATTGAGTGTTAATCCGTGCGAGAATGAATCAGTTCAAGACATGCATTTTTATCGACACATGAACATCTTTGGCAGCAACGTACATACAGATATTCGAGCCATAGGTGAACAATTTTTGTTAAAGGCATTTTTAATAGCGTTTTTAGTGCTTCTCCATGTGGGAACCTCAATTCTTGAGAGGATTTGATCAAATTCAGCATATGGCTTAGGCTGAACCCACACCTACAAAAGTCAAAGATATTTGTTTGGTTCTAACCCACACCAAAACCAACAAGTTTTTGTCTTAAAATTTAACCGTTAATCAGACAGCAATGCGATAATATTGTTTGTGTTTTTTTTTTACTCGTCTTAATTGGTGTGGGTTACATCATAAAAAAGAACCCAATATTGTGCAACGATTCTGAGAACATTCTGCTTTTTTTCAGCAGTCTCACAAACGAACAGCAAACCAGTGGTAGTTACAACCACACCAAAACTGAAAAGCCAGCAAATGTTCTTAGGAGAGTTTGTTGTTTTACGTGATAGCATTGATTTGAAAGCAACGTAAGCCGGTGAGGACAGCAACGTAAGCTGGTGAGGGCAGCAATGTAACGTCAGACTGTGAGGTCGACCATGCAGCCTTTCGTTGGAGTGGTTTCAGTCTTCACATTTAGAGCTGACATTTGATGGATTTTATAAGAAGAATAATATAAACTTAGGAGTTCTGAAATAATCTCAATTCCATTTATACACTGCATAGAAGTAAATCATGAAAGAACAATTTAAAGCAGCTTTTTTTACATTTCACAAATTTAATTTATTTTCTTAAGTCCAGACACAAAACTTTAATTTGTTTTTTTTTTATTAATTAATCTACTCTATGCAAATATCGCTCACCATAAAGATATTTTCATTCATAAGCCAATATTAATTAATTAAAGGTGCAAAGCGGTCCAAAGTAAAAATTAAACTAAACATTGTCAATAACAAATGTGTTTACAAAACCAGTTGCGTTTGTTGTTGCTTCAAACGAAAACTTTCACAATGAAATTCAAAATTAACAAAACCAAAATAAACAAAAAACGAAAAAAATACTAAATCGAAGGCACAATCAAACCAGTCATCAAATCAATTAATGAAAACTGCCACAAACGTAAAATAACGGCAGGGATGATAAATTTTATAAAAATTAATTTTGTTCGGAACAATGCGCATTTCAAAAGTGCTGCCGCAAAAAATTTTTGATTCAATCTAAAATTATTTCAACATTAAATATTTTCAAACACCTCTTATCAATAATTTTCTAATTCAAAGCTGTCAATCGGTTTGGACGTGATATCGACAAATGTGGTACATATTTTTCTTATGGCAGGTGGCAGATGGCTAATACAGCTTTACATAGTTAATGCGTCTACTTAACACCAGAGGCGCCTCAACACTGCCTTAAAAATTAACATAACGCGCAAAGCAGAGATGTGAAAGAGTTAAGTCTTCTAAATGTTCAACATTTATCTTCTCTACCGTATCCCACTCTCTGAGTTCCGGCACAGCGCACTGCATACGTAGGGGTCATCCCCTGAGTGCTGGTCCTAATTAACAAAAAAATAAAATAAAATTTAAACATCAAATAGAGCATAAAATGTTAATTATGCGAAACATTAAATAAAGGGGGCATAATAGTTTGTTCACATTGAATGTAAATCCTGACTTAAAGAATAAAACTATTAACAGCTGATTTTGCGTTCACACTACAGGTTTATAATAAATTATTATTAATAATTCATAGGAGTGTGTGTATTTGTTGCTTTAAATTGTTTGACTTTTCATAACGCTCATTTGACCATCTGTACAACAAATGTTTTTGTTTGTATGCTTGTGTGAGTTTATATTCTTATTAACTGTCATAAACGTTAATAGCTGCATACGTCTCTAAATTAACTTTGGCAGCACTGAATTTTGTACAGCGAAAACAAGGTTGCATTTCATAAAATGAACTTAAATTAATTAAAAAAAGAATTTAAGCAGGATTTAACATTCAAACCAGAATTAATTAAAACCATGTCAGTGTGAAAACACTATAACGTTAGAAACTCTGCTTATAGGCATTTTAAGTCCTTTGTGACGAATTTTATAGTAACAGTAGGTAAAGAGCTGAATTTTCCAAAACAGAATCTATTTTAGAAATATTTCTTTGTAGATTTGAACAATTACTATTTTATCAAAATTGGTTTAGTATTTTGGGAGTTACATAGTAAAAATAAATGAGATACATTTTTTACAGAGGCATGTGAAAAATAACAAGTAAGAGTGTTATATTCGGCTGTGCCGAATCTAATATACCCTTCACCAAGACGTAAATATATACATATACCCTTTCAAATATATACATATGTATTTACAAAAAAATACAGACTATTTAAAATATTTTACAATTTTCCATCCATCAGTGAACAAAAAGGGGGTTTTTATGAAAATATACATAAACTTTTAATAAAGTTTATATAAACATGACACTAACAAGCCTCAATAGCACGATGGTTCGTGCGTTGAATTATAATCGAAAGATTCTATATTCAACACTTGGGCACCGTATTTATAAATTTATTTCTGAAAGGGTTATACATACATATATCTATGTATATATCCTCATCAGAACCGATATTTTATTTTTGCTGATTTTCAATACGAAGCATCTTAATAAAAATCCTTACATTTCAGTCCAAGACCCAATTCTCTAGCTTTTCTAGTGTCTTCGGAAAATCGATTTCACGTACAGACAGATGGACAGACAAACGGTCAGATGGACAGACGGACATGGCTCATTCAACTTCCCTATCTTTAAGAATTCAGAATATATATACTATATGGATATCATATATATAAATATTGTGGAAATTACACACGTAATGACAAACCTATAAATAAAAATAAATAAAAAATATTAAAAAAAAATGGATTTAAAACAGCGACCAAGCAAAAAATTATATCTCGTTTTTGTTGTCGCGATCATCATCATCGTCATCATCAAGATCATTGCGATCATCAGCTTTGCTCACTTTGTCTATCGTGTGTCATTCACTTACTAAAATTTTACACATGTTTATGGTTATTGCTTTTGTTAACTTTCAGGTTTGTTGTTGTTGCACGAACAAATAATTTTTTTTATTTTTTGTTTAACACTAAAAAAGACATTAAACTATTGTGTGAATACACATACAACAGCAGGTTAATGTACGAAGAAAAACATATTTGTATACTAATAAAAATATTGACGACAAAAAATAATATAATACGATTAATAAAATAACTAAAAGTCTCTACTGCAAGACAAATACCGGTGCAATGCTCGAATGGTAGATAATATAAATTGCAATGAGTGGCACGTATGTATACTTACACCAGCAGACCGACCCATTTATTTATAAAATACACAATCAACAAAGTTAAGAAGTGACCTTATTGTCTGTCATAAGCGTTGGCGATTTTGCTTGCCACTTCGGACTGCGAGTGGCTGGCTACTCGCTAAATATTTGGAAATCTCGTTGACTTCTAAAATTAACATGGCAGTTGAATTTTTATTAGGCGCCCCAACTTTGCTAAAAAAAAAATTATTTGATACTTTTTGCCACACAACACAACACAAAACAGAACAAAAAATATGTGAAAGTGCTCAACGTACGTTAAAAGTTGGAAAATTTTTGTACTTTTCGTTAACGGATACGTACCAAATGGGACAATGATCATAAAAAACCGGCATCTCAATATACTCGTAGTTGTCATTTGAAACAGGCGACGTTGTAGCATGACTAATTCTATATGCTTCGACCTTAAGTGTGTCATTCTGTGCAAAGCTGCAATACCCGACAAACTCGACATATTACTGAATAAATATGACAGGTATGGTGGCATGCCCGGAATGCCCATGAGGGCAGTGTCGTAAGGTCCGTGGACACAATGCAAAATTTCGCGAAATGCAGTGATATTTCAAAAAAAAAAAAAAATTCTAGTCAGAAATGAGTTTCTGCATAGTCATCCTCCTGTGGACCAATCGCTTCTATAAAAATATAGTTGTACGTTTGACACAGAAGGTCATTCAGAAAAATAAGAAATAGATTTTTAAACAAGCTTCGTGTTAAAACAAAAGGTTGAAAGATTTCATACCATGAACATGATTTTAAAGAAATTAATAATTAAATAATTTTTTAAACTTTTTCACAAAATCAATTTAGGGATTCCCAAGATTAAGGAAGTCCCAAGATTATTACAGATATCCCACCTTTTTTGCATGATAGTCGGCCCCCTGGACTACCATTTGTATTTTATTATTTTTTTTTTTAAACAATCACGACCCGCAAAGCGATTAGCTTGTCTGCAGAAAACACCCATGATCTTTGGCCGGAATCGAAACGACAACCTCCGGACTACAAGGCTAGCATTGCTACCTATCAGCCTTGACGGCAACCAAAATATAGTATATATTGGGATTACCTATACATCACCATTTTTCCATAATACACAGAAAAAATATTTAATTTTTTTTTCTATTAACCCTTTAATTAAATATATAAAAAAATTTGATTAAATATTTAATTTATTTAATTAAATTTTTAATTGTAATAAATAATTTTAGTTAATAAGTGTATAAAAATTTAATTGATACTATTAATTTGTTTACTGGTGCAAATTTATTAAATTTTTAATTGATATCACAAATTTTTTAATTGAAATCAATTTTTATTTTTTCTGTGTATCCACTAATATTCATACTTTTACAGCAACTGTTAACTTTTTAAAAATGCTCTGTTAGCTGCAAAATTGGCTTGACTAAAATTTTTGGTTTAAATCTTTATTAGTTAAATTTAAATTTGCCTTCACACACATGAGGATTTTTAACTAGTTGATTGCAGCTGTCGTGATGGCACTGAGCTCTCAGCGGCAAACAACTCTGATGAAGTGGTTAGTCTCGAAACATTATGATGTCAGCTCAACCCTTCGTGCAGTCTAATTTTTCTTTGTCTGTTCAATTATTACGACCTTCTAGTTTTTCCTTTCTAATAAAAGTAAGAATTTAATTTATAAAAATTAAATTTAGAGAAAACGAACTGAAGCCTGAAAAAATTAAAATTTCTGTGTTCACTTTTAATAATCGAAAATGTTAAAATTGCATTTTCTGTCCTAAAATGATATTTTTCTATTCGTCCCCACATTATAATAAATTAAAGTGCTAAAGTGATTATAAATGTGCATTGATGCAACGAGGCCAGTTGTTTCGTGTGTGAACTTTAATAAAGTGTGTGTTCTTCTTGTTGTTGCATTTTTTTTAATTAAAACTTCATGGCTAGAAACCCAAATGCATTTTTTTCTAGTTCCTTTATTTTAATTTAAAACACGTTGACCCATTTATTTACACACATACAAATCACTGTTACAGATTTAAAAAGAAAATACATAAAATACGCACAATAAAGAAAGACACAGAAGCACATATGAAATGTTTACAACATTAAGTTGTATTTTCGCATGGGTAAACTTTGTGCAAAAAATTATAAATACAGAATGACTGACAGACCCACTTTCACACTGTCTCATTTAAATAATTATTTAACAAAATACCAGCGATCATTTATTGATGAATTAGGTGCGAAGTCGTCTGATAAGGAGTTTTTTCTGAAATCGTTTGGAAAACATATCGAAAATCATAAAATTGTTTTAGAAGGAATTTGATCATTTTACCTGCCAAATGCTGAAAATTGTGACACGATTTTTTGGCTGCTTATGGAAGTTCGTCGAGGAACACTAAAGCTCTGTACAGACGGTTGTCAGATCTAACAATATTGTCACATCTAACAATTTGCTGGCAATGTACTGACAATACAAAATTGCCAGCACAAGCTTTATTGTCAGTTCACACGGTTGTAAGAAAATTGTCAGAAAAGCTTTTAATTTATTGTCAGACAATAAATTTATCTAGCAACGTTGTAAGTCAATAAATTTTCTGTTTACATAGTTGTTAGATATAACAATAATTGCCAGATTCTCTCAGAGAGCATAAACACCATGAAATGTATAGAATACTTTTAAGAGAAAGAGAATACAGTCGGATTCGGCTAAGCGAAAATTTATGTTTTTCATTTCAGATTCATTTTAAAAACTGAAATATAAGCTTGTAACTATATTTGAAAATAATAAATAGTTAATTATATTTAATTGAAATGAGCAGTCGCTAAAAAGTATTTCGTTGCCAGTAAATTAATAATGTTTTCTTTTAAGTGGTGTTTGTTTTATATAAATTATCTTATTTCTAACCGAAATATGTTTCAATTAAACGGGGTTACTTTTAAGCGGATTTTTTTAAGCGATAGTAAATGCTTCGAAATTGATAGAAAAAACTAAATAAAAATTTTTATTTTCAGTTAAGCAATCTTATCAGAATTCAACTGTAATAAAAGCTTTTGCTTGTTTATTTACTGACAATGAAAAAATTGTCAGATTCACAAAACTCGAACATCTGACAATGAAAAATTGTCTGACAATTACCTGGCAATGAAAGCGAATTGTGTTCTCACGATTGTCAGATGTCTGACAATTTTTTGATATTTTGTAGTATAACAATTCAATGACAATGGTTTTTCTGGCAATGCTGTCAGACAAAAATTGTTAGTTCAGACGGTTGTAAGAAATTTTCAACACATTTTACTGACAATATTGTTAGATCTGACAACCGTCTGTACATAGCTTAACCCACATTTCGTAACTTGAAAACTTACTTATTTATGCACAACCTATGAAGAGTTAAATGAGAAAAAATTAAATAAGACCGACCATATGCAGCAGCCTAGTAATCTAGGCGCACGGGCACTTACCACCCGGGGGGACTAGGGTGAAAATTCTTTGTATGGGACACTTCTAGTATAGCTAGAAAACTTATGGTGTTTTCTTTTCTACGAGTACACACAAAAAAAATGTCTTGCCAACCTTGTAATAATGCAGCTTATTATTTCACTAGAACTGAACACAACTTATGAAAAAGTGGAACGCCCTGTTTTCAACAGGTGACAGCTAAGTTTTACAGGGCACTTCAACACTGTCGATTTTTACGGGGCAAAAAGTGCAATGCCTTCCACCCTTAGTGAGGGCAATTTTTTTAGAATCAAACACACTGCCCTTTTAGAGAGCAAAACATTTTTAAGAACACCAAAGTACATTTTCTGCATGGAGATGTAGCATTTTTTTGTAGAAAAGAAAATACCATTAAATTTCGACTAGGGTGCTCCATTTGTGCGATCCGTACAAAAACATAAATGTGAAAATAAGGCCAAATTCCTATTCAAAAAATCAAGATCAAAATAAGGACCAAGTTGTTGATAGGTAGCTATCTTATTTCTAGACAAGCTTTGGCAAACTTGCCAATATTTTTCCAAGAATTCTTTCCCATAATAAAATGGCAAACAAATATTGCCAAGATTACAGGTTGTGTAGAAATGGGATGGTATTGTACATATCAAGAACTTGGTTCTTATTTTGATCTCAGTACTTTTTACGGCCGAAATTTTTGGATAGGAACTTGGCCTTATTTTCACATTTATGTTTTTGTGCGGATATGTATTTCAGAAAATGTGCAGAAATATTAGACAACAGGGGTGTTGTTGGTTTCCGACATTTTCTCACATTAGACAAGTCGGCACAGAACTGTTTACTGGGATTTGAGATACAATCGCATACTCATGAAAAGCAAAATTTAATGTAAATGTGTCAGTGTATTGTTTCTACCAAAAATGAGAAGAAAAATAACAATTCAAAAGTAAAGTTTTATGTGATTTATCATCAAGAAATGCGTTCATTAATACGACAACTTCAGAAATGAGTAAATTGAATATTTTTTAAGTTTTTTTTTTTCTCTCCTAAAGGACAAATTTTAAAATGTCATTTCAATTTTAATTTTCATTCACTGTCGTTTGTACGTGTTAAAAGGGAAATTGTATTTAATTGAAATTGTATGATGGACATAAGAATGAACAAATGCGTGTTAAGCTACGTTTACATTTATCAAATATTTGTCGAAAAAAACGTGACCAAAAAAGAAACTAAAGCTATGTATAGATCTTATAATATTGTCAGAAAAATGTTCAGCAAATGTGTGACAAACCGTTTAAACTTACAATTTTTATCTTGCAACGTTGCCAGATAAAGCATTTTGAGTTCATTGTAAGACAATAATATTGTCAGACATCTGACAATCGTGTGAACACTCCACTTTGACATTGACATAATTGTAAGCTCTTTTTTATTGGCAGATATTTTTAAATTAATGAAATGCAATGTTGACATTATCAGATAATTTTTCTATTGGCATCGCTCTCCATAAACACGATTAGCTTTGACAGTTCTGACAAAGTTTAACAACGCATCTGGCAATTTTGGCCACACAACAATCTGACAACCGTGTGAACTGTTGGCAGACAAATTTATTGTCTGACAATGAAATTGTAACGTTTTCTTACAATCGTCTGAACTGACAGTTTACCTTTTGGTAACAATTTTTCATTGTCAGTACGTTGTCAACATATTGCCAAATCTTACAATATTGTAAGATCTGCCAATCGTCTGTACATAGCTAAATAATTCAATTCCTTTAATTCGAATATTTTTTTTTTTAAATATGAGTTCACATTTTTAAAAACTGAATAAAACTACTTCTTTATAGAATAATTAATTTTATTTTGCAACATAAAAACCAGTTACATGCAATTATCCCTAAGTAAAACTAGTGGTTACCTTTTTTTGGTGAAATATTTGATAAATGAGAACATAGCTTTGGAGGTTGATTTCAAGGTTGAACCACAACTTAATTAATTAAACTATCAATAATTATTAAATTGAATAATCTTGAAATTTAGAATGTTGCAAGCTACAAGGTTTGGTTACAACTCTCGCATTAAAATGTTTATACAAATGCATGACCGTGATACAAATTCAATAGCATCAACCCCATTTCCGAACAAAATCTTTTCAACAGATAACTTAATTAAAGAATTTAAAAATATTCCAAAGTATGAGCTGTTGCTATTTTAATATCAAGGAAGTAAAGATCATAAAATTTTGTCTCGATGTAAGAAGTTCTCAACCATTCCATCAACTAAAAAAAAACAACTGAAAACTTCAAAAAACATTTCAAAGAAAAGAAACTAAATCAATATCGCTCCAGTCCGCATATGATAAGTGAGACGGCCATATCACTTATAAAGAACGTGTTTGAAACAGATTTATCAATCGAAAATAGATTTTTATGAAAATAACAAGGATGTTTTATTCACTTAATATTTGTTTCATCAATCCGTTCCAGAATTATCTTGCCTCGCAATCTGAAATCGAATATAAAAAATTTTTCACTGAAATCAGGTTCTATAGAAAATTATTATTTCTTTATAAAAGGTTTTCCAATAAGAGTGATATGATTTCTTAAAAAAAACACTTATTGTTAAGGAAATCGATACAATTAAGTTCTAAATAAAACGTCATACGAATGGCCTCCACGACTTCTTCTGCAGCAACGAATTCGATGAACCCAATTTTCGAGCACTTTTTCCACTAAATCAAGTCGTATGTCATGAATGGCGCGTTCAATATTGACTTGTAAAGCGTAAAGAGTCTGGTTTACTTCAAATAACCCCACAAGAAATATTCTAATGGTCTTAAATCACAACTTCTTGGAGGCCATTCAATATCACAATTTCTTGAAATAATCGAATCTCCAAACTTTTCTCGCAATAATTCAATTGTTGCATTTGCTGTGTGGCACGTAGCCCCATCTTGTTGGAACCAAATCTTGTCAAGATCAACTTCTTTCAAAGTTGGTTATCATCGCTCTATACCGGTCTCTATTGACAGTAACGGTGTTACCAGCTTCATTTCGAAAGAAGTACGGACCGATGATTCTACCAGACCAAAAACCACACCAAACTGTCAATTTAGGTGAATGTAATGGTTTTTAATTAATAATTTGTGGATTTTCTTCGCCCCAGAATCTACAGTTTTTTTTTTATTTACCGCACCACTCGGATGGAAATCGCACGAAACGTTGCAATTGGAGAACGATTATTTTGATAATAAAACTGAATAATTTGTAAACGTTGTTCTTGCGTATATTTCTCTATGATGAAATTTTAAACACTATCTACTGAATACAATGAAAAACAAATGGCAGATCATCACATATTAGATATGGCCGAAACGTCACTTCAAAATCATATCATCCCTATTGGAAAACCTTATATATGAAATGATATACAGTATTCTTTAGCTTTTAAGCCCTATTGCGAATAACTAATAACTACTTAAGTTTTTGTTTAAAAACATAATTTTTTTCTCAGTGTAACATAAATAAAATAATTTAAGAGAGATGATGATTCAAGAGATACAGATACAACCCACATCAAATTTAGAGATCCACGTTGTTAATTCGATTTAAGTCTTCGATTTCATTTCAAATCGAATCGATTTCCATCACATACCATTATCATGCGGATCTCACACTTGTCATATTTTAGGGTGTTATTATTTTATGACATATGACTTATGACTACAGTGTGAATATCCCAATTATATTAGTAGCATGTTGTAAAAATTTTATTGGTAATTTCTACATAAATGTATGTTTAAAAAAATCTTTTATTTTGAAATTTTAAAAAAATTATTATACGACCTAGAAGTTGTACAATCTTTTGTGAACTGGGCAAATACAAATAAACTGTGTGTCTACATAAATACGTATTTTTTTAAATATTCGTTTCGATACTACATTTTTTTTTTTAAGTGAAATTCTAAGTAAAAACCAGTTATGAGTTTTTATGCATTTATTTATTTTTTTTTTAAAATACTAAAGTACATTTTTTAAAGAAGCACGAGATTAACATTTTGCCATAATTTAAAATCAAAACTTGAAAAACGCATACAGAAATATTTAGTTTTTTCTAGAAAAGTATTCTCCAATAAAACAGAACGAAAGAAACAAATAAAAAATAAAAATAAATTTAAAAAAAGTGTTGGCGTAAAAGCGTTGGCAAAAGTACAGAAATTTAGCTCGAAGGAGAAAAAAAAAGATTAACAAGAAGTAAGTCTCAGTACTACAGTTTGTTGATAGATGCAACTAAGTGGAAATAACAAATAGTTAAAACAAAAACAAAACACCCCCGTACAAACTCATAATGCACAAATCACAAAGCAAAAAGTAACCAATTTAAATAACAGCCCAGCAGATCTTTGGGCTGATCCGGTATTGATATATATAAAGGGTGTTTTAATAGAGTGTCACAACTTTGATTTACTCAAAGGAACTTTTGATGAAAAAATAATTTCACGTAATGCCCCAACTAATTGGCGACCAAGATCATGTGATTTAACCACATTAGATTATTTTCTTTGGTGTTATGTTAAGTCACTTGTCGTGGCAGCTACATGGCAGAAATCATATTTAAACATTAATTTGATAAAATTTTATTTCCAATAAAGCCCGTTTCATTGATATTAAAAATAAATTTCCTTGTTTTATTATGACTTAGACTTGTGTCACTCTATGAAAAACACCCTTTATATACACTCTGACTATTTTTAGATATTAGCATTTCATCAATACACAAACATCTTTTTTTTCAGATTTGATTCAATTTAATCGACGAACTAAAAAGTCACACATATATTTAATTAATTCAATTAATTGAGATAATTAAATTTTCGTCATATTCCATAATTTTTTATATATTTGTTATGTTTTAACTTTACAATTTTCATGAACTTACAATTTTCATGCTTGCGCGTAGAAAGAAAAACACACACGCACACATGGGGAAGGTTCATACTGAACATGTGTTGCCGACATGTCTAAAGTCACTAAAATCGGAAACATTACATATTTAATGAAATACTTTCAGATTAATTTCAGACTATCATTCACTACAGAAAAATGTCATTTGTTGTTAAAAATTTGTTGACTTTATTTGAAATTAGTTAAAGAAATGTTGCCACTTGAAATAATTGCATGATAGTGGTATTATTAACCTGAGTGGGTACTCCTGAAAATGTAAAGTACACGTGAATATAACGAAAAAGCAAAGTAACACTTTTCCGTACACTTACCCACTTCACTTGCATGCAATTGTATTTCAGCCACATTTTAGAACGAAATTTATTTAAAATTATTTTACTGTAAAGAGCAGGAAACGAGATGTTTTATTGCTTTAAGCGCTTTACACTGTTTACAACTTTATTTAAAAACAAAAATAAAACAAAAAAAAAAACTAAGTGACAAAATTATATTGGATAGTTTTCTAATTTTCTTGACCTTTTTAATTTAAATTGTATAGTAATTTTTAAAGCTTTAGGTCGTTTTTATATAACAAATGTTTTTAATTTTAATTTTTCGATATTTCGCCACACCGTTGGTGGGCTTCTTCAGGAAAAATTGAGTTAAATCTAATTTATAATAATTTGAACAAATACCAATCTAAAGCTTTAAAAATTATTATACAATTTTAATTATATTGTATCATAATTATATTTTCCATACAATTTAACATTAAACTTTTTTTAAATGATTTTGGTCAATCTTTCTAAGCTTGATTCAATTATATCTGAAGTTATCGTAATTTTGACACCGCAATTGATTGCTTCAAAAAAAGTATGGAAAAATTTATTTTTTCTGTATAAAAGGTTTTCCAATAAGAGTGATATGATTTATTTAAAAAAAAAACACACTTATTGTTAAGGAAATTGAAAAGTTTTTTATTTTATGTGAAGTACAATCGATACAATTAAGTTCTATTAGAGAAAAATTAATCATGTTGGTTGAATTGCTCTGGAAAGGGTTTGAACGCAGGCCCCAACTCATTGTTTGCTAAGTAGTCAATGTGCTAACCATTTCAGCCAACACCACCCTCATTCGGCTTCTTATATAAAGGGTTTTCCAATAAGAGTGATATGATTTCTTTAGAAAAAAATACACTTATTGTTAAGGAAATTTAAAAGTTAAGTACAATCGATAGAATTAAGTTCTAAATAAAACGTCATTAAAATGGCCTCCACGACTTCTTCTGCAGGAACGAATTCGATGAACCCAATTTTTGAGCACTTTTTCCACTAAATGAAGTCGTATGTCATGAATGGCACGTTCAATATTGACCTTTAAAGCTTGAAGAGAGTCTGTTTTATTTCGAAAGACCAATGACTTCAAATAACCCCACAAGAAATAGTCTAATGATGTTAAATCACAACTTCTTGGAGGCCATTCAATATCACAATTTCTTGAAACAATCGAATCCCCAAACTTTTCTCGCAATAATTCAATTGTTGCATTTGCTGTGTGGCACGTAGCCCCGTCTTGTTGGAACCAAATGTTGTCAAGATCTTCTTCTTCTAATTTCGGCCATAAAAAGTTGGTTATCATCGATCTTTACCGCTCTCCATTGACAATAACGGTGTTACCAGCTTCTTTCCGAAAGAAGTACGGACCGATGATTCCACCAGACCAAAAACCACAACAAACTATCTATTTAGGTGAATGTAATGGTTTTTCATGAATAATTTGTGGATTTTCTTCGCACAAGAATCGACAGTTTTGTTTATTTACCGCACCACTCAGATGAAAGTGAGACTCATCGGAGAACTTGATTTTCTTAAAAAAATCGTTATCGTTTTCAAGTAGTTCCAAGGCAAAATCAGCAACGTTGTATTTGCGTATATCTCTCCATGATGAAATTGTAAACACTACTGAATACAATGAAAAACAAATGACAGATCATGACAAATGGCCGAAAGGTCACTTCAAAATCATATCAGCCCTATTGGAAAACCTTATACTATTGCATTAATACTATTGATTACATGTCTATTTTAAATTCAATACACACTTTAAATAATTTTCGAAGCAGCGGGATATGGTGTAAGAAAATATTTAATATTATTTAAAAAATAAAGTCTAAGTTTAATACTAATGTTAAGTGGCATAATAATTAAAAACTTTTTACAAATAAAAGAAAAACAAATATAACGAAACGTTAAAAAACAAGAAAATATAAATAAACAAAATTTTGTTGTCTCTTCTATAACACAAACACACACCCGCACACATTCTTTTTTGTATTCACACAGCAATTACTTATCCATATTAATTTTTTCTTTAACGTTGAAGTGTAGCCTACCTTAAGGCATAAAACTATTTTTATATTTACTGCATACTTTGATGCGTTTTTTTGTGGCTGTGTTTGCTAGTAAACTTAACCACTGACTCTTATTTTTAGAGCTTGTTTGTGTATGTTTGTGTGTGTTTGTATGCGTATGTGTAAGCATGGGTGAGTGTGTGTGTAAGATGTCCATGCCGTGTAGTAAACTCGGGGCCAATTGTCTCCAAGTCACCACTTTTGTCTACTTGTTTGGTGACTTCTTACTGGGCTTATTTCTGACAGGTCACCAATTTGACGACTAGTGCTGACTTCTTGATGACATTGTCAACGATACGTCTACACTTTTTAGTTTGCTTTAACAGTTATAGACTAAAATTATAGAAATGTACTAGTAATTTTCGGGTTCGAATGTCTCTACTTGGTCCCAATAGAACTACGTAATCTCTACCTAGTCAACACTCTCAATGTTACTAGTAAATTTTCAATGACAAGCACATGCTAAATGTCTATAGCACAAAGCATTGTACGGGGGGTCACTATAATTTCACTAACGACATTTCCTGCAGGGTGTTTATGCACGTACACAATTTTATGTGGTGGCTGCATTATTTCCAACATAGATCCGAGTCTAATTTGTTTTCTTTTTTTGTTCTCTATCTTTCTCTACATTTCTAGAAGCCAACGTCATTAAAAGAATTTCATTATTCTCACATGCTGATGTTCATCCAACAAATATGTGTGCCAAGACAAAAAGCAGCAACAAAAATAAACTTATCATCAACAGAAACAAAAACTTACGACATTTTACATTCTACTCATTTTTATAAATTGTTTGTTGGTAGTTATTTTGTAAGTTATTTCCTTCTTCATCTTCTTCTGCATGGAAGTGTGTGTATGACTATGAACCCTGCAGGAAATGTCGTTAGTGAAATTATACTGACTCGCTTTTGACTTTGTCACCAGTACCCCCATACAATGCTTTGTGCTATTTAGTCGTCAAATTGGTGACCTGTCAGTAAGAAGTCACCAAACAAGTAGACAAAAGTGGTGACGTGGAGACAATTGGCCCCGAGTTTACTACAGGGAAAGTATGCATTTGTATTTTAACATGTGTGAGTACGTTTACAAAAAATATGGAAAAATATTTATTCCACATAATTTTTCCTGATTTCGTTTATTTTTTTATATTTTTAATGTAATTTATTTTTACATTATTATGGTGCTTATTTTATTTTATACATATTTTTAAAGCATCTACATTTGTTGGTAGTGTTGTGCAAAAAGAGAATTTAGGTAGTATTAGTGAAAAATACAGTGAACTTAACACAATACCGACATTGAATTTGTTTCTGTTTGTTTTGTATAAATGTTGAGATAAATGAACAAGTTTTTAAGTTAATAAATTACTTGAAACAAGTATTTTATCAGAAACAATATGAAAATATCAAAACGTAAAAACGAAAAAAACTTCCACGTTTAATGATTGGTATGGTTTCAGAAATAAAACAAAATATTATTAAACAAACGAAAATATTACTTTCCTACAATCATCCTCATTATTAAATTGTTTTTATCGAAAATCTGCTTATAAAATATAAGCTTGAATAAAATAAACTAATTGTACGTGGTTGCAAATATTCGCTGTGTATCTAATAAAAAATTTAAAGAGAAATATCGAAACGCAATCCGTCAGAAGCGTACTTGTGCAAAAGCTATCATTCAACTGAATAAAATTGTTGTTTATTTTTTTTACAGTTTGGTGAATAGTTTTATTTTCATTTGGTTTTGCAATAAGAGTGATACGTTCGTCATTACGTCAGCAGAACGAAATGTGTCTGTGTGATACATTTGACCATATGAATTATAGAATCGCTACTTTTGGTCATGGGGGCATAAAACGGAAGTTGTAGTCATATCGGGAAGAAAAGACATGACTGACAGGTAAATAATCTATGAGTTATTAAATGTGTATTTATTACATGCTGCCTCAGTGTCATCACGTTCGATACCGTTCACATCTCTCAGCGAACTCCTACTTTTGTCAAAAATGGTTTGATTCCACTAGAAATAAGACGTTGTTATCAAAGGGATTTTTTAGAAATCTAGCAAAGTATATGGTCGACCAACATCAAAGAAAGACGGATTAATATTCTGATTCGTGATACTAAACAACGCCACTGATGTTGCCTTCAGAGAATGTATAAGTATACACCTCTTGTACTATCGGTAAATAGTAAGACAGGCCACTGGAACTTATGGACACTCCCAACTCGATTAGATATCACACTGCTACCACGGAAATCGCTTGCCTAACGGAGAATAATGGTTCGATTATGGATGGCAACAGAAACTCAGTTGCGTTGCCAGCCGGCTACTGATAATTTGTGGTTGTCAGAAAAGCATTAAATATTAACTGAAACTTGCAGCTCTCAGTTGACAGTTGCCATCCGTAATACAATTCTCAAGAACTGGTAACGCATCTGTAGTGCGGTTGCCATCCATAATCGACCCATAAGTTTCCACTGATTGCCGTCGTCTGAGAGTTGATGATCGTCTCGGCAAAGCTTCTTGAACAAAAATTTTCAGGAAATTATGATTTTACGAAAAAACGGAGGGCGATCTGTATGAAGTTAATGATGAACTCTTCTTTCGTTTCTTCCTCCTTTCCTGGTAGTTTCGATACAAAAGTTACCATGTTACAATACATTTTTTACAAAAGCTGTCCACATCCTGTAGAGTTAATCTAAACTAAAATATGTCAATAGATCACTTATTTAATTTTCCACTACTGTTTTTAGTTTGTTGAATTTGTTCAAGCGTATTAAGTTTAGTTTTTTGTGTTTTTTGTTTTTTTTTTTTAATCTCATTTATATTTGATGATTTGCTACAAATACAACAGCATTTTGCTTAATAACATGTCAGAAGAATTTTATTTATGCAACAAATAATTTCAGTGAAAAGTTTACAACAAAAAAAAAATGTTTATAAATTTAAATTTATAAATACATTTATTCGATTTACACGAGATAAAAATATTATATGATAATATGATTTGAAAACATTAAAGCTGAATACCTTATCTGGTTTTATTAGATGTGATTCATACCCAAATAATCTTTTTAAAAAATTATTTATCCAATGTTGTTGGTTGTTCTTTATTATAATGTAAAGGAAGCATTCTTTACATTTAAAAATTAATAAAATTTCACATTTATTCGAGCAAATAGTCAAGAATTTATGTTTTTAAATTTTTTTATTTATTTGTTGTGAGTTAGCAATATCTAAGTGCATTTCGTTGGTTGCTACACCAACTCATCAGTAGATCTTTACCATTTATGTTTGAAAAGTTACAAAACTGATCTACTCATACATAAACTCCCAAATACAATTTGCGAATTACAAAGCACCAGCAAAATAGATTTTCAAAAACTTTAGAAACATCACAACAAATAATTTTCTTCATTCATTATGAATGTGTTTACTTTTCTACAAACCTATATACAATTAGACAATCGTTGGTTGCCAATAAAAGTATTTATGTATAAGGCAAAATAAGAATGCAGTGCATTGTGCCGGAACTCAGAGAGAGGGATAGGGTAGAGAAGATAGAATGCTCAACTCTTTTACAACTCTGCTTTGCGCGTCATGTTAATTATTTAGCAGTGTTGAGGCGTCTCCGGTGTTAAGTAGACGCATTAACTTTGTTAAGTTGTATTAGCAGGCATTTTATTAATTATTTAGCTTCGTCGATGATTCTGCTAACCGACGAAGGAGGGCGATGTTGTGTATATGTTCTGGGAACAGCATCAATCACTGTCGAAACAGTTTTTTAGTGACCAGTGAGTGCTATGCCTTCATCACTTAAATAGTCCGACAACAATTAATAAAATGCCACACTTATGTATATAAGAGAAATTAATGATGATGATTGATTGATTTGTTCTGGCCAGGGTTTGATACCAGGCCCCACCAAGTCATTGTTTGCTTAGTAGTCAACGCGCTAACCACTTCAGCCAACACCACCCTCTAGTATGTTGAATACTATCAAACTATTTGATGTCACTTCAAACCCTTATAAGTAGTATGAGTATGTTCTACTTCAGCAAATTGGACCATGTTTGTACCAGTCCATTTAAGAAACAATGGAGCACGTAGTCCATTATTATCTGCAAGGACCTACAAACATACACGTATTAACAAATACAAACACTGTGTTCAAGTAAACGGAATATTTATTCAAAATTAAATAACAATTGAAGAAAAAGGTCAACATGTATACATATTTATGTATATCGTCATATGAATTAATAAAACGGCTACATTGAAACAATTTTATAGAAGAATCAAAAAACTAAAATATAAAAAATTTAACAAATTGTTTTCAGTTTTATGTTAGTTTTTATTAAAGAATTGTAGGAGTTTCAAAGTTAGCAGGAACACGTATTTTGATACGATGAATTATAATCAATCAAAAAGTCTATATAGACAACTTTGAGTTGGCATCACTGTTTTATTTGAGCACCTATTTAACAGCTGATAGTTGCTTTTTGTTAAGTTTGCTTTGAAATTTCATTATGAATCGTCTTACATGTGTGTGAATATTAATATGCCGAGTTAAATATGTTTTACGTAAGAGCTTACGTCATGACATATTTAACTCAAAACATAAAAATGTTTAGTCGGGATATTGCCAAAATAGCTCGATGGAACTTTTTGGTTTACATCTTTGCTAGTTGATATAAACAGAAAAATTTCCAAATACAATTGAGAAATCGGACTAACGTAGTCCATAAGTATGGACCCTTGGCCTTAATTTGCCATTGGTCCAAATGAGTGACAAACAAAAATGTGCCCACAAATGGCCAAATTCCCCTAGAGCTCATCAAAATTTAAACAATTTTAATTTTTTAAATTTTATAGAAAAATTCTCAAATACAATTGAGAAATCGGACTTACATAGTCTATAAGTATGGACCTTAGGCTTTAATTTCCCATTAGTCCAAATGAGCGACAAACAAAAATGTGCCCACAAATAGCCAAATTCCCGTAGAGATCATACAAAGTTATCTTAGTTAAGATACATTTATATCAACTAGCAAAGATGTAAACCAAAAAGTTCCATCGAGCTATTTTGGCAATGTCCCGACTAAACATATTTAAGTTTTTAGTTATATATGTCATGACGTAAGCTCTTACGTAAAACATATTTAACTTACACCAGAGCAACGCGTGCAAATTGTTGAAATTTTTTAATCAAAATAATTGTTCTATTCGTCAAACTCATCGTGCAGCGGGCGCTACAATTGATTTACTCAAAGAAACTTTTGATGAAAAAATAAGTTTACGTAATGGCCCAAATAATTGGCCACCAATATCGTGTGATTTAACCCCATTAGATTTTTTTCTTTGGGGGTTATGTCAAGTCACTTGTCTACGTCGATAAACCACAAACAATTGAAAACTTGGAAATCCACATTCGAAGAGTTATCGGCGAAATACGGCCGCAAATGCTGCGAAAAGTTGTTGAAAATTGGTGTTCCAGATTGCGCCTTCTACACGCCACATGGCAGAAATCATATTTAAACATTAATTTCATAAAACTTTCTTTCCAATAAAGCCCGTTTTCTTAATATTAAAAATATATTTTCTTGTTTTATTTTGATTTAAACTTGTGTCACTCTATAAAAAAACACCCCATATTAATGCACCGTCAACGCAGGTAGAGTGTGTTTCGTTCTTAAATTGGTGATAAGTGTGCGAAACCCGTTTTACGCATTACAGAGAGAATAATTTTCCAGCAGAAGTCTTTCCTGTCACTTTTAAAGTTGAAATTTTCATAATACTTCACCAATGGTTGTCTTATATAAATTTTTTTTTAAAAACATTTTCTTTACCATTTATTGATTATAAGCGCTAGTACGAGTATTGTTCCTCCCATATATACAGATAGCTTAAGTCTGCAAACAATACCTCATTTTACTAATATTATAGATTTCCCTGCCATATTTGCTTTTTTTAGCTCTATTTCGTTTTACGCTTCGTAGTCTTCTTTTCTTTCATCTTGCGATAATTAAAAAAAAAAATAAGGTGGGACGTCATACAGATAATATTTTATTAAAAACAAAATAAAAAATGATTTACACAAAAGTGCTTTAATACTGATTATAAATATCGCATGACAAATTTAATTATTTATTTAAAAAAACAAAACACGGAACAGACAAAGAATTGAATGAAAGAAAACAAAACTTTTGCTGGTTGGTTGGTGACGCGCAAAAAAATCCTATCAAATTAATAATTTAACTTCTTCTCTGTTACGCTGTTTTTCTGTATTACAGACTTTATTTAAATTTCTAATTGCAAATGAGAAACTATTATTATCAGGCTTAACGTCAGTGTTATTGAATTAAAGAAAATTCAAATTACTAAGAGTTTTTATTTGAAAAAAACATTAGTACATCCAATCAGTTTAGCAGAACGTATCAGTATACCGATTTCAAGGCCGCTGCACCTCTCATCAGCGTTCATTTGTCCATTTTTACAATTTTCGTAAAGTGGATACTAATTGGGAAATAATATCAACTATTTAATCAAGTTTTCAAATGAAATAGAATACGAGAATTAATTTAATTCATTTTTATTCTATAAATACCATTATCATTTTTGGTGAAGGGTATAACAAGGAATGAATACGAAAAAAATACTTTACATGGTGCAATAAATTCCTCATGGAAGTTTTCAGGCAACATGATGAAGTACAAAAAAAAATTAATTAAATTTGAATTCATACAGAATCAGTATTTAAAGATCGAAGAATTTTAAACTAAGATTGAGAATAAGAAAAAACCAAATGTCCTAAAAATTAATCAAGTATTGAAATTAGTAACGTATATATAAGTACTCACAAAATTTCTAAAAATTGTCAATCGTTGACAGTCAATGTGCATTTAAAATGCAAACAACTTACCTAAAAAGAGAAAGAAACAAAATTATTTAATTAATTTAGTATTTTGAATAATTAAATTTTATATTAAGTCAATTAAAATAAATACACATACATACGCAAAGTATATTAATATCAAGTACATGCATCTCGGCAACAACACAAACAAAAACAACAGGTTTTTTGTTTGTGTAAAATAAATTTACGATTGTCAAAAATATGTAGCTCAGTAGCAGAGCTGTAAAGGAATGATTCCTTGAATTGAAAGAATCTACGAATCATAAACTCGTTTGAAATTTTTTTAAAACATTCAAGAGTTTTATATTAATGATCCTAATCCTACACAGAAAAAAATTTTTCACCAAATAACTCTTTACTTAAAAGTATAAAAAAATTTTATTAAATATTTAATTTATTTAATTAAATTGAAGTGAAAACAGTGAATTAAAAAATTGTTTTTCTTTAAATCACTTTAATTCAAATAATCTTTTTAGTGATGTAAATGCATGCGAGAATTTTTAATTCATGAGGAATGCATTCGTGTTTTAATTAAATTCACATTTTGTGTAAAATTAATCAATTAAACTTTTTGTAAATCATTTTGAATTAAAAACCAAATTTTAATCAGTCTTTTATGTCATTCTCTATGTCTGCTCAGCAGAACTTAAAGAAAATTGTGAAGAAAGAAAAATTTAAAAATTTTGACAATAGTCAATGAAAATATGTATAAAAAAACACGATCAGCTGTGCCCGTGCATGTTCTTGTATAAATATACTTTGCACATACGCCACAAAATCAAAAATCACACGCCCAAAAAATGCAATTTAAATTTTTGATTATTTTTGTGGCGCAAGTAACACTTATAACAGACAAAATTAATTTCAAGAGAAACTAATTAAATTTTTATAAACAACATTTTCCCCAAAAATTTATTAGTTGACATCGTTTGAAAGCAAATTCAATTCTGCAGTTTATTGGTTTCACAAAAAAAAAAACATATTTAATAGAAATTTCTTTTAGTTAAGAATAAATTCAATAAATTAATA
Source organism: Lypha dubia (assembly GCA_947311025.1). Classification (NCBI taxonomy): domain Eukaryota; kingdom Metazoa; phylum Arthropoda; class Insecta; order Diptera; family Tachinidae; genus Lypha; species Lypha dubia. The sequence continues at coordinate 59,858,020 of OX371264.1, forward strand.
ACAATTCATTATTTTTATTAAAGAAAATTTCCATAAAATTACACATTCTCAAGTCCAAATTGCTTGTCAAACACCTAAACCAACTTATCACACTCTTGTATTCATTATTTATTAATTTATTAACAATACTAATCAATCAGAGCGCAATGCAATTAACTAAAACTAATTGAATTCATTATATAAACTTAACTAATTAGGAATTTTAATTTTATATTTATAGAAACTATAAATGAGTTTTCCCTTATACCGAGGAGATGATGAAAGTCTGAGTGGTGCTGTTGGTGTTCATGTTATTTTGACGGTGCACAGTTGTTTAAAAACTTCTCAATTTGGATATACGAGTACATGCATAATTCATCAGCAAGTAAATCTTTTAAAATACACTAACTAATTAAATTGTACAGAGATATTTAACTAAAATGAGATGCAAAAAGTTGGTTAGTTTTCAAAAATACCGAGAAGAAATCAATGTTGCTCTAAATCAGGGCCCAAATCGTTACATCCGTGAATGTAGAAATCGTCACGTAATAATTGTATAAATTGGATGGGAAATTATGTGACGATTTGTACGTTCACGGATGTAACGATTTGGGCCCTGGTTTAGAGCAACATTTATTTCTTCTCGGTATTTTTGAAAACTGCTAAGAAATGTATTTAAAAATTAATGTTTGTCTGTAAGCTATTGAAGCAATTTTGCTGAAATTTTCACAATATATTTTCGGATGGTCACGATGGAACAATAGTCTATAAATATTCGTATAATAATTCAATAGAACGTGACACTTGCCATACAGAGTAATTTCCTTTATTTATGATATTTATGGATATAATGCAGCTAAAATCTTTGAACTTTTTATGTTGGTTTTAAAGAAAATATATTAAAAAAAGGGAGCGTTGATTCTATCATATATGTATTAATTTGTTTACACGAGTGCATATATTGGAAATTAATGATCTGAGAATTTTTAGGACTCATCTGTAGATTTTACCTACTTTGAGATTTCGTTTTTCTTACTCTGCTTGCGCTTTTAATTAGTAATTCAGTGCTGTTTTAATTTTAGTTCTTCCATTGTTGAAGTCCAACATTCCTCTACTGAGAATGAATACTAACTTAACATGCTATGAATTTACATATAAGACTTTAACAGTTAAAGTTTAACTTTAAAATGATAGCTACGAAATATAATTTTTGTATGTTTTTAAGAAGATTATTATGTAGGATCAAAGATAAAGGGCTTTCTTTTTTTATATAAAAATTAATATAAATTAATATAAATTAATATAAATTAATATATTTCTGTACATTTTATTTACGTTTTTATACTTTTTGTATGATTTTTTTTTTTTGGGAAAATGTATGTACCTACAAATTATTCGAGAAATATTCGCTTGAATTGGGCGAATACGAATACGAATATCTTAAAATAGGCGAATAGTCGAATAATCGAATACGAATATGAGTATTCGTAACATCAGTAATATATATTTTTGGAGGTAATTCGGTAAGAAACTTAACATTATATATATGTATGTATGTATGTAAAGGGCGCTATACACTGTGAAAATGCTTGACATCAAGCATACACAGAAAAAAATATTTAATTATTTTTTTCAATTAACCCTTTAATTAAAAATATAAAAAAATTTTATTAAATATTTAATTTATTTAATTAAATTATTAATTGTAATAAATAATTTTAGTTAATAAATGTATAAAAATTTAATTGATACTATTAATTTGTTTACTGGTGCAAATTTAATTAAATTTTTAATTGAAATCAATTTTTATTTTTTTCTGTGTACCCAATATCTAATTTTTTTTGATTTTTCATCAAGCGTCGTCGGTGTCACACATACAAACAAATTTTCACTGATACAACTTTAAATACTTGATGTGATTTTGACGAATATATAGCGCCCTTAAGGTATTATTTTTATAAGGAGCGTGTGCCAGAAAAGAGAGTACGGATTTGAAATGTGGATGTGGCACCTCTCACAAAAAGGAAATATTTATTCTCTTGAAGTTTGGTTGGTATAGTTCCGTTGATGTAGTTCCGTTGTCAAAGTAAACAATTTTGGAACTGAAGCAGTAAACGTGTCGCTTCTCATATAGACCAAATATTTATTTTGAGATGTTTTTAAAACCAAGCTTGCAGCAGTGAAAAGTTTTATGTAGCTTGATTCTTTGTATATACATATGTAAAGAGTGTTTTTTATAGAGTGTTAAAACTTTGAGTTGGTATCACGGCTTTATTTGATCACCCATTTAACAGCTGATAGTTGCTTTTTGTATAGTTTGCTTTGAAATTTCATTATGAATCGACTTACACCAGAGCAACGCGTGCAAATTTTTAAAAAAAATTTTCTTCCCAATTAAGCCCGTTTCATTGATATTAAAAATATATTTCCTTGTTTTATTATAATTTAAACTTGTGTCACTCTAAAAAAAAAACAACACCCTTTATATGTTCCAGGCGCAGTCGGACACCTAAAATAAATTCCTTATAGTACTCAATAAACAAATTTGCTCTTATTTAAATGACAAAAATTTTTTCCAGATTAGCAATCCTAATAATAGGTCCAGCACAAGGTAAAAATTGCAAATAACAAAACTGTATTACTTCCAATATTTCGCTCTCTCAATGGAAAGCTTCTTCAGGAAATGAGCCGTTTATTTTGAAATTGGCATAAGTCACTTTTCCAAAAAAAAATCGAGTTAATGGCAACACTAAATAAAATTGAACGGTAAAAAATTTGCAATCAACCAAAAAAAAAGTGACTTATGCCACTTTCAAAATAAACGGCTCAAATATGAATTGACAATCAAAAAGTTTAATTCTACAAAATTTATGTTTCATAAAAAAAATTTTATGTAATAAATTTTTCATTCTTTTTAAAAAAAAAATTTCAATTAAAAATTGGAAATAATAAAGTTTTGTTATTGTTATTATTATTATTATAAAAAGACCTAGTGCATGAAGGTCAACAATTTTTTATTCATTATGAATGTGTTTACTTTTCTGAATGAAAAAAATTATTTGTTGTGATGGTTGTAAAGTTTATGAAAAGCTATTTCGCTGGTGCTTTGTAATTCGCAAATTGTATTTGGTAGTTTATGTATGAGTAGATGAGTTTTGGAACTATTCAAACATAAATGGTAAAGTTCTACGGATGAGTTGGTGTAGCAACCAACGAAATGCATTTAGATATTGGTAACCCACAACAAAAAACTAAAAAACAATAAAATATTGACTATTCGAAGTGCAGAGGTAGTTTATCAAAATTTTTCGTAAAAATTTTGAATTCTATCACGATCTAAAAAAACTAACCCACTGTAGCACTTTCAATCAGTTTAATTTCTTTTAAGTCTTAACTTTTATGAAATATATAAATATTTTTGAAAATGAGTCATATATAAATTCTCTGAAGTGTTTGAAATTATTTAAAGTGTTCAGTAATTTTCAGCTGCTAAATTTGCTTTATACTTTAGCTGTGTAATATTTTCGTGACTCAGTGCTAATTGTGAAAAATGTAAATGATAAGCATATGTACATACGTATTATTAGAACCAACAAATAATTATTGATTTTATTTTATTGAGTTTATTTCGGATATATATATTTTACACAAAACGCAAAATTTTAGAATTCTAAAGGAGAATTTCGAATTAAATTTGACACTGAAAATACCAGATAAGCAAAATGCAATTAATATTTTTCATGTTTATGAACCTTTAAACAGAAAACTACTACCCACTGAGATTTATGCAGACATTTTTTTTTTTCAATTATATTTGTTGCCTCTTCTCGCACGTCTAATAAACAATTAAATTTAATTATTTTTCAATAAAAACCATCAAAAGTATTTAATAAAAAAAAAACATTGTCAACAAATACGACCAGTTGGAGCCGCAAACAACTCAATCGTCTGCTTGCTTACTCACATTTAAGCGCCGATCATTAAAGGTGAAACAATAATAAACATTAATATGAAACTAAATCGTTTATTACGCAATTTTGTTGTTATTAACACTAATTTTTATTAAATTTATTTTTATTTCTCAAGGTCAGTTAAAAATTAATCACTTTTTTTTTGTTTGTTCGATTCTCTAAAATAATAATAAAGTTGAACCTCTTAAACAACAGTAAAAACGAAACTAAAAGCAGGAGGATTGCCAGATGTGAAGATTTTTTTCAAAACTTAAAGACGGCAAACGATTTGTTGCGTATTTATATTAATTGCTGTAGCCAAAGAACGAAAAAAAATCGACCGTATTCTAGATGTAATTATATTTTTAAAAATTATTCTTCCAAAAAATTAATTTTAATGCATTTACTATTTTTTGTATGTCAGAGTCTGAACACAATGTAGCGATAATTTATTGCGAAGCGGTTTTTCATACGATTTTGAAGTATGGATGAGGGTGGTGTTGGCTGAAGTGGTTAGCGCTTTGTTTACTACGCAGCAAACAATGACTTGGTGGGGCCTGGGTTCAAACCATGGCCAGAGCAAGTCAATCAACATCATTAGTTTTTCTAATGTACATTAGTGTGGCATCGTATTAATTGTTGTCGGACTATTTAAGTGATGAAGGCATAGCACTCACTGGTCACTAAAAAACTGTTCCGACAGCGATTGATGCTGTTTCAAACTAATGTACCCAACCTGCTAATACAGCTTAACAAAGTTAATGCGTCTACTTAACAACGGAGGCGCCTCACCACTGCTCTAAGAACTAAAGGTACGGTCACATCTAGCAAACATTTGCCCAAAAAAGCGTAACCACTAAATACTAATGAAAAAACTTTCGATTTAGATACCTGTTTATTACTTTAAACAGTTTCCTACATAATTTATAGAAAATGTAATAGAATCTTATCTTATTAGATGCTGTTTAACTTAATAAATAAATGCATAAATCAAAAAGTTTTTCATTGGTATTTAGTGGTTACGCTTTTTTGGGCAAATGTTTGCCAGATGTGACTGTACTTTAACAAAACCACGCAATAGCAGAGTTGTAAAAGAATTAAAGCTATATTCTCAACCCTATCCCTTTCCTTAAGTTCTAGCATAACACATTGCATAAGTAATGATCATCCCCTGATTACTAGTCCTGAAAAAAAAACGCGCTTTTCAGTGTTTTACAACACATCTCACGTAATAACGGTATGAAGTTCTAGTATATACAGTTAGATATGTTTTAATCCGGTAAGCTTTATCACATTCAAAAACGATCAGCTTATTCGTTTTCTTAAAGAACCAGTACGTTACGATTCTCTAATTCTACTGTTTGCCGAGCGCAGTACTCTGCTGCCTGATTGCGAAATTCTATGAGGAAATACATATGTAAAAAAATTTTAGCAGAATATTTTACGTTACATTACTTCAGCTGAGTTCACACTTATCAAATATTTTCCGAAACAAAGCGTGGCTAGTAGACAAACTTAAATTTCCTATATCCTTTAAATTCAATTTTTTTTATATATGTAGATAGCCCGGATTTATTAAAAAGGTATAAAAATACATTAATTTTTTTAGTGTAAGTGATTATATTTTGTAATATAGAAATCAGTTTATATGACACTAACCCTAAGTAGTGGTTACGTTTTATTGGGCAAATATTTGCCAAGTGTGAACTCAGCTTTAGTTTGAGTTAAAAGAAAAAAGTTTGTGTATGGCAGCCCTGCTGTTTTCTGTAGCTAAAATTCAATTTTATGTGTAATAAATCTTATATGATTTAATTGTTTTCTTTTATACATTTTTATAGCGTGTGGTTTCTCACTCTCTTGCTATTAAAAAAGAAAGCTTTATACAACGATAAGTACAAATATTCCCCCTTTTTGTTTTTTGTTGTGTTAACAAACATCAGGCGCGGATCCAGCTTAAAAATCTGATATACTTGTCTTCTTCACACCAAATATACTCGTTTGGCTTTCTGTTGAAATTTTTTAAACTCATTTCCTTCTACACAAAACTCTCAAGCAATAAACGAGAAGTACTAAACCAAAATCAAAATAATTTAAAAATACATGTGTGTGAAGTTTCCATAGAGCACATCAAAATTTACACAATTTTAATTTTTAAAATTTTATAATAAAATTCTCAAATACAATTGAGAAATCGGACCAACATAGTCAATAATTATGGGCTCTTGGCTTTAATTTCCCATTGGTCTAAATGAGTGACATACAAAAATGTGCCCACAAATGTTCAAATTCCCGTAGAGCACATCAAAATTTAAACAATTTTAATTTTCAAAATTTTATAGAAAAATTCTCAAATACAATTGAGAAATCGGACTTACATAGTCAATAAGTATGGATTCTTGGCTTTAATTTCCCATTGGTCCAAATGAGTAACAAACAAAAATGTGCCCACAAATGTTCAAATTCCCGTAGAGCACATCAAAATTTACACAATTTTAATTTTCAAAATTTTATAGAAAAATTCTCAAATACAATTGAGAAATCGGACTTACATAGTCAATAAGTATGGACCCTAGCTTTAATTTCCCATTGGCCCAAATTACTGACAAACATAAATGTGCCCACAAATTTCCAAATTCCCGTAGAGCCCATCAAAATTTACACAATTTTAATTTTCAAAATTTTATAGAAAACTTCTCAAATACAATTGAGAAATCGGACTTACATAGTCAATAAGTATGGATTCTTGGCTTTAATTTCCCATTGGTCCAAATGAGTGACAAACAAAACTGTGCCCACAAATGGCCAAATTCCTGTAGAGTTCATCAAAATTTACACAATTTTAATGTTCAAAATTTTATAGAAAAATTCTCAAATACAATTGAGAAATCGGACTTACATAGTCAATAAGTATGGATTCTTGGCTTTAATTTCCCATTGGTCCAAATGAGTGACAAACAAAAATGTGCCCACAAATGTTCAAATTCCCGTAGAGCACATCAAAATTTACACAATTTTAATTTTCAAAATTTTATAGAAAACTTCTCAAATACAATTGAGAAATCGGACTTACATAGTCAATAAGTATGGATTCTTGGCTTTAATTTCCCATTGGTCCAAATGAGTGACAAACAAAACTGTGCCCACAAATGTTCAAATTCCCGTAGAGCACATCAAAATTTACACAATTTTAATTTTCAAAATTTTATAGAAAACTTCTCAAATACAATTGAGAAATCGGACTTACATAGTCAATAAGTATGGATTCTTGGCTTTAATTTCCCATTGGTCCAAATGAGTGACAAACAAAACTGTGCCCACAAATGTTCAAATTCCCGTAGAGCACATCAAAATTTACACAATTTTAATTTTCAAAATTTTATAGAAAGCTTCTCAAATACAATTGAGAAATCGGACTTACATAGTCAATAAGTATGGATTCTTGGCTTTAATTTCCCATTGGTCCAAATGAGTGACAAACAAAACTGTGCCCACAAATGTTCAAATTCCCGTAGAGCACATCAAAATTTACACAATTTTAATTTTCAAAATTTTATAGAAAACTTCTCAAATACAATTGAGAAATCGGACTTACATAGTCAATAAGTATGGATTCTTGGCTTTAATTTCCCATTGGTCCAAATGAGTGACAAACAAAACTGTGCCCACAAATGTTCAAATTCCCGTAGAGCACATCAAAATTTACACAATTTTAATTTTCAAAATTTTATAGAAAAATTCTCAAATACAATTGAGAAATCGGACTTACATAGTCAGTAAGTATGGATTCTTGGCTGTAATTTCAAATTTGCCCAAATGAGTGACAAACAAAAATGTTCCCACAAATGTTCAAATTCCTGTAGAGCACATCAAAATTTACACAATTTTAATTTTTAAAATTTTATAGAAAAATTCTCAAATACAATTGAGAAATCGGACTTACACATAGTCAATAAGTATGGACCCTAGCTTTAATTTCCCATTGGCCCAAATTACTGACAAACATAAATGTGCCCACAAATGTTCAAATTCCCGTAGAGCACATCAAAATTTACACAATTTTAATTTTCAAAATTTTATAGAAAGCTTCTCAAATACAATTGAGAAATCGGACTTACATAGTCAATAAGTATGGATTCTTGGCTTTAATTTCCCATTGGTCCAAATGAGTGACAAACAAAACTGTGCCCACAAATTTCCAAATTCCCGTAGAGCCCATCAAAATTTACACAATTTTAATTTTAAAAATTTTATAGAAAACTTCTCAAATACAATTGAGAAATCGGACTTACATAGTCAATAAGTATGGAATCTTGGCCTTAATTTCCCATTGGTCCAAATGAGTGACAAACAAAACTGTGCCCACAAATGTTCAAATTCCCGTAGAGCACATCAAAATTTACACAATTTTAATTTTCAAAATTTTATAGAAAACTTCTCAAATACAATTGAGAAATCGGACTTACATAGTCAGTAAGTATGGATTCTTGGCTGTAATTTCAAATTTGCCCAAATGAGTGACAAACAAAAATGTTCCCACAAATGTTCAAATTCCCGTAGAGCTCATCAAAATTTACATAATTTTAATTTTTAAAATTTTATAGAAAAATTCTCAAATACAATTGAGAAATCGGACTTACATAGTCAATAATTATGGGTTCTTGGCTTTAATTTCCCATTGTTTCAAATGAGTGACAAACAAAACTGTGCCCACAAATGTTCAAATTCCCGTAGAGCACATCAAAATTTACACAATTTTAATTTTCAAAATTTTATAGAAAACTTCTCAAATACAATTGAGAAATCGGACTTATATAGTCAATAAGTATGGAATCTTGGCTTTAATTTCCCATTGGTCCAAATGAGTGACAAACAAAACTGTGCCCACACATGGCTAAATTCTCTCAGAGATCATCAAAAATTTAAACAATTTTAATTTTGAAAATTTTATAATAAAATAGCCAAATTTATACATATGTACATACAAATTTATCTTAGTTAAGATACATTTATATCAACTAGCAAAGATGTAAACCAAAAAGTTCAATCGAGCTATGTTGGCAATGTCCCGACTAAACATATTTTACTTTTGAGTTAAATGTCATGACGTAAAACATATTTAACTCGGCATATGTGACAGCGCATAGAGAGAGGGACCTAAGGGTAAAAAATCAATTTTCACTTTTTTTTTTTTTTTATGTGGACAACATCTGAGCATCGAATGAGACCGATCCCATGCCCCAAAAGTGTACCCTCCCAGAGCGTTTTATGAAAGTGATGGTACACCAGAGATACACGTATTTAAATCTTTAAAATGGCTCTCCTGAACAAAACCGGTTTTTACCCTTAGGTCCCTTTCTATTTTGCGCGTTATATTATGTATTTATCTTCACACACATATATCAAACTAAAATCTTGGAAAGAAGTCTTCAAAAAAATTTCATAGCAAATGTTTTTTTTTAATAAATAATTTTTATTTACATATATTTTTGTCCATGGTATAATATATTATACCATGATTTTTGTCAAATTTTGAAACATAATTATGTACATACATACATATGTATATACATATTTATAAATTTAACTTCCGAAATCAAATTTTCTACCAACAAAATACAGAGAATTGGTTGCTTTTGTGTTTCTGCATGTTTTACATTACAATGGCGGTGTTCAGTGTGCGGTGCAAATGATCTTTCGAAAAAGCAAGTACAAGTAGACGGAGCTTTTTTATAAAATACAGCAACAGATAACACGAAGTAGCCGCTAGATTTCATCAAAAAGCTGCAATATTTTGCATTTTCTCTTTCGCAAAACTATTTGCACTATTGCTAGAAGATTTTGACAAAAACTCTTTTTTGAAAAAAAAAAAAATCGGCATTTTCGGCACATTAATTTCGAAAATCGGCAAAAAAAATCGGCAGATGTTTATATTGTTTTATTAATCTATATACATATACATACATATGTATATAAAAATGAATGTATGTCTGTCTGTTTGTTTGTTTGTGCTTTATAGGAGGCCAAACCCTTGGACCGATCTTCCTGAAATTTTCACAGCATGTTACTGTGACTATGAATAATAGGCTATATAAAGTTTTGATTGGACAAAGAGGCGTGGCACAGCTTATATAACCCAAAAATTTAAATCGCCATATTTATGGCATTTTTTGACCTACGTCGATGATATTTGGTACATATGGTATTGGCATAATTTGGAATACGTACCAAAAGAAAAGTGGGTGGGACCACGCCCCTCTTTTAGGAAAACCAAACCCTTTTACCGATCTTCCTGAAATTTTCACAGCATGTTACTGTGACTCTGGAAGGAATAATAGGCTATATGAAGTTTTGATTGGACAAAGGGGCGTGGCACCGCATATATAACCCAAAAATTTAAATCGCCATATTTTGGGCATTTTTTTACCTACGTCGATGATATATGGTACATATGGTATTGGCATAATTTGAAATAGGTACCAGGAAAAAATTGGGTGGGACCACGCCCCTTTTTAGGAAAATTAAAAATAGTAATATAGACTTAACTACTAGACCGATCGTCATTAAATTTTCACAATAGGATATTCTTACGAAATAATAAATTCTTGACTATATAAAGTTGTGACTGGACAAAGGGGCGTGGCCTCGCCAATATTGTATATCCTAAAGCATTGCAATAATTAAATAGGATATTCTTACGAAATAATAAATTCATGACTATATAAAGTTGTGAGTGGTCAAAGGGGCGTGGCTTTGCCCATATTGTATATCCTAAAGCATTGGAATAATTAAATAGGATATTTTTACGAAATAAAATTAACTCGCAAACAAATCGAATCGGGTTTTTGATGCCAAAAGACTGTGTTTGTCCTTCTGCATGTTAGTACGCTTCATTTATATTTTTAAAAATAATAATAATATATATCTCCTACTAATTTTGGTTTTTTTATTTACTTCCAACACGGTTTATTAACGGAATAACAACGTTTTTTTGTCTCCTGAAAAGTACAAAAAACATTTTAAGAGTTGTCAATCTGTGACCGACGATATAACACTTTTATTTTTTATAATTTACTTATAAATTTTCATTAGATGATGCTAGAAAATATCGACTTATTTAGTCAAATTTAGCCAAAACAAGAAAATTGTATTTCCAAGCTATACATTTCAAGTGCAAGTTTATTTTAATAAATTTAAAAAAAAATAAAGGTTTTTGCAAATTACCAAAAAAAAAAAAGCTTTTGAGGTCATGCAAAATTATAATAAAATTTGATTAAGCTAACAAAGTTTCAATATACAACACAGAAACCTTTAAGTATACCACACTTATGTATATTTACATACCTTTTTATAATTTTGATTGTTTTGTTGTAATAAAAAAAACAGCGGTTTTTAAAATAAAGTAGGAGTTAAAAGAATTATAAATTATATGTAATGTTATTTCGCCAAGGTTGGTCGAGTTGTAAAATTATGTCAACAGCTGTTTGGATTTTCGCCTTTTGTTTTGTTTTCTCGTTCGTTGTTTTTATTTTAGTAAAATTTTTGTTTGTGTGAAACGATTTTAATCAAAAGCAACCGCTTAAAAGTCATGTGTATAAAAGAGATAGATGTATAAATCTAATCCACACACATAAACTGAGAAACAAACATTTCATGAAGAAAAATGTTAACGGGAAGAGTAAAAAACTTAATAACAGAGCGAAAGAGTAAATTGAATTGATGGCAAAATGAGAGCAAATGAATTTATTTTACAATACATGGAACCAGATGGAACAAATATAAAAAAAAACACATTCACACTGTTTGCAACATTTTTTTTTGTATAAATATTTGTTAGCTTTCACTATTGTTTTCTTCTTATTTATAAGCAATTTATAGATTTTCCATTTTTTCTCGATTTTTTTACTATATATTTCATGATGTAATATTAATTATTTATTCCATTATCTGAATGATATAGATTTAATAAAATTTGTAATAAATATATGTAAGTATGTATATTTCCACTTTCACTATTGAGCAATAATAAATAGGTATTGTGTACAATTGTTTTTATATTTTCTGCTGTTGCTTTTAATTCGCACTAACACTTGGAAAAATTTGCTTTTTGTTTATAGATTTCGATATAAAAACATATTTATATTTGCAATAATTTTATTTATAACACGATTTTTAATATTTTATTATTAAATTTATCAATCATATAATTTATTGAGATATATTTTCAATTTATTGTAATCTTTTCTGACTATCACTTTATCAAGTTTACTTCCAAATAAACTTGTATAGATTTTTCTTATTAGAATGTAAAAAAAAAGCACGCTCTTATATATTAAAACACTCACGCACACATTTGCTTTTTGTATACCGATATGCTCTCTTAACTGGATTTTCTTATTCAACACTATATTTTGCTGCTTCTTTTTAATATTTACCCATTGATTTACACCTATTGTTAAAATTTTTATTTTACGTTTTAATTAAATCACAATTTCAATGCAAATAATTTCATTAATCCTCGAATTAATTAAAGATTTCTAGCGTTAATTTTAAAAATGAGCAATATTTCAGGTGTTAATCTTTGCCATTTTTTTTTTTTAACAATTTTTCATTATTTTAATCAGCAGAGCACTCACTCACTATGCACATACATATGTACATTGTTGGCTGGCGCACTAGCTAACAACCAACGATGCAGAAAAAACAAGCAAAAGCTATGTTGGTGTATTTTGTCATTAACTTTTTTTAAGGCCCGTACTCCAAAAGAGTATTTTCTCGACTGATTTCATAGATTCGCATACGTACATATCTAATGGCCGCATTTCGATATTCATCAATCTTTTTTCTGTGCTTTATTTTTCATCTTTATATTTCACCTTTTGTTTTCAATATGTGTTAATAGTATGTAGGTACATATGTATGTACATATGTATGTCCGAGTGTGCATGTGTGCGATTCTGTGTATTTCTGGTTTTTTGTTTTTAACATCAAATTCGTTTCAAGCACCAACAAAAATCACAACAAACAGGAAGAACAACAAAATTTAATAGAGATTTTTTAAATTATGAATATGTAGCTACAAGGTGGATAATATTTATGTATAATAAAAAAAAACAAATGAATTATTTTGCTACAATTATTGGCTTTGCGGTAAACTTTAATATTTCACCACACACTTTATTATTTTTGAATTCCATATTGACTTTTCTTATTAGTGCCTGGGCTGCCGTCTCAAATTAAAGTCATGGTATGGAGGGGATTTTTTGCTGGAGAATGGGAATTCTTCATCTAAAGTGCGTTTGCATGGATGTTTTGGAGGAAAAGGCTATATAGAGTGATATTGTTAGAAACTATCAACCTTTTCTACATTTGAGAGGTTCAAGAGGTAATTTTAAAATTAATAGGCATAAATGTATGTATATATCGTCAGCCAAAATGCAAACGACCCTAACCAACAAAAAATCCAAAATCGGTGTTTTGGTTGATTCTGATGCATTGCATCAAAATACACAACCACAAAAAAATTCAGAATTGTCTCACCAAAATTAGCGATTTTATTAACGAAAAATAAACGGCCCTATCTACAAAAGCGTTTATTTGATAAACGCAAAAAGACTTAAGTGATCATTGAAAAATGACAAAAAAAAACTGATAGATTTGACCGTTGAAGAAATTGTTTCTTAACGGAAAATTAAATTAGCTACAGCTTAAGGCATTTTATTAAAAAAATGAATTATTTTAAATTACTTTTTGTGATGCAATATTAAAATAAATTAATATATAATATAAATGTGTATAATTAAAATAAACGATAAAACTATTTTGCATTAAGCTGTAGATAGGGCTTTTTGGTTTCAGAAAATTAAGGTACAAAATAACTAACATAGCCATTCAAATACAAAAAAATTTGATTTTATTCTGCCAGAAATTAATATGTCACATTTTCTTTAATAATACTGGTGAAAATCATGCTGATTGAAACTATACTTTTTGTTTAAAACAGTATTTTGCTTCTCCTGTAAAATGTCAAAAATGTTAGATAGGGCCGTTTGCGTTTTAACTGACGATATGTAGGTACAAGAAGGATTTAAAAAAATCAATATTATAGACGCCATACTGGTGTAAATGTAGCTACAATCGATTTACTGAATATTTATACAAACTATTATTCTCACACCTTTATTGCGGGTGATGTAGGCTGAAGTGGTTAGCGGGTGGACTAAAAATCAAAGTGATGGATGGCGTAGAAAGACCATTTGGGGGTGGCAAAGCCCCACCCCAGCGTTGCTCTTGCCCATCCAAAATATAATAAACAAATTAAGCTATTACAAAATGCGTAGGATCAAAACCTGGATTTAAATATTGAAAACGAGTTGGTTAAAAACGAATAATATAATCACCCCTATCGTGAATAATTCTTTCCCCGTAATTTTTTTACTTTTCACGTATTTGCAATCATGAAAAACTCGCATGAAAAAATGTTTATTCAGTCCAGAATAACAACGCGAACAAATTGTTATCGTGAATAATTTTTTCTTCTTTTCACTTCTCCCTTTGACATTTTCACTTTATTTCTGATGGGTAATAGAACAGAAAATGTATGTAGTTCTTCTTATAATTCGAATATTAAAGCTTAAAAAGTTCATTTTAAGAAAAAAATCTGATATTAAGGGACAAACGGATGAATTGGTCAACAAAAGGCAAAACAACAAGTCGACTCCGTGCAGATTTGTGAAGCTTCAATTTGCCGTAATTCTTTTGTTTTGTTGGCTTTGCAAAAAGTAGGCGAATTATTTTATTTTATCGTAAAAATAATAATTGTAGCCATCTATCTGACCCATCTATACTAAATTCATGGTTTAAAAAAACCAATATATTTACTAAAAATTGCACCTATATTTCATAATTTTATGTGAAAACTAGAAACATATTTAGCTGAGAACAAATACATTTAGTTTTCTAAAAAAAATTTTATAATTGCAAACTAAATAATATATTAAGTAGCTTACACGCCAAAAAAAATTTCCATAGCAAAATTTTTTAATAGCACACAAAATGAAAATAAGTTTTCTGTAATATATTGTTCAACAAAAATTTCTTGTCAATGTAAAATAGCTATCCACACAAAAATGTGAAAAAAGACATGCACAAAATTATTCTTTCAAAAAAATATGCTGCTATAAAAACTACCACACAACATAATATATGCCATTCCAACCAGTGAGCTGCAACAAGCATGATCGAGCCTACTTGTTGCCTTACGTTGAATTTTAAGAACAACACAAACAAGTATTCACCCTTATTCCAGTTGTGGTCGTCAACGTCGTCGTCAATTCAGTATCAACATCACTTTGTTTCAACGTCGTCATCAATATAATAAAAATTTTGCATTCTATAACAAGATGGCGACGATGTTGACTATTTATCGTTTATGTCAATATACAAAACACACATCTCTAATTATTTGACACAAGTGCAGCGTTTGTTTATTATTTTTGAACAAAGATTTTATTACAAATTAAAAATGTTTTTTACTTGTGAGTTAAATTCAGACTCGAGTGATGATGAAAAAAGAAGAAAACAAAACCTTATATTAGAACGAAAGGTTCTAAGACAGAAATTCGACATATATAACCTACCGGACAGCAAGTAAGTGAGAATATAAATGTATTACTTTAGAGATTCTACAATTTGCTTTTTTGTTTTGTTTTTGAAGATTTGCAAGTTACCTTACATTGAACAAGACTGCTTTTAAACATGTCTTAGAAACAATATCACCTAATTTGAAAAGCGAGGTAAGGACAACATACATTTCCAAAACAACTAAGTTGGCGGCTACGTTGAGATTTTTGGCACAGGGGTCATACCAGCAAGGTGTTGGTAACGATTTCAACTTGGGACTATCGCAACCAATGTTTTCTAAAATCTTCTCGGAAACGCTTGATGCTTTGGAAATGACTGTTTGTCCCCAACGGATTGAATTCGAAATGACAGATGCGGAAAAAAATGGTGCAAAACTTAAATTTTTTTAAAAAAACTGGTTTCTCAAAATTATTGCCCCTAAAAAAGAAGATCAACATTTATACTTTAACCGCAAAGGATTTTTTCCTGAGAATTTTTTGTTTTTTTTAGTAATAATACGTAAATAACTTCAAAATAGATTTGTGATCACGAAATGCGTATACGGTTTTTAGATGCACGATATGCTGGCTCCGCTCACGACTCTTTAGTATGGAATGTTAGTCACGCTGCGGATTCAGTTGTTTTTGGAACTGCAACAGATTTGCGACAGATTCCTCTAACGGACTAAGGCTAACCGGTTTAAACATTCCTCCACCCGTTGCTTGGCATTGACTTTTGTTGGCGACCATTTTTTTTCTTCACTTTGAACTTCAAGTCTCGCCAAACCTATGAATAAATATTTTTTTATATTCCACTATTTACGCTATTATTTCCTTACCTTTTGCCATCCATCTCCTAATCGTATCGGAGGGCCAAGAGAATTTACTAATTTTGCAATTTCCTCCCACTGTTCTTTGAAATTACTTGCAACAGTGCCTCTGCGAAATCCCATTGCAAGAGAGGGATTCTTTTGTAACTCTTCCACTAATTTCTCGAACTGGGCTGCAATTGTTATTTTAAATTTTTCACTTTTCTCCATTTTTTTCCTATTTTAATTTCTGTATACTACTTCAAAAACACAAGTCGTTATCTAAAATGGCGACGACATATTCAAAGTCGTTTCAATACAATACCGCCGTCACATTATCTTGTGGAATGCAAATTCTATGTTGACGGTTATCTACGATAACGACGACTAGAATACAAATATGAAGTAAGCATGGCAAAACAATATCGTTTTCATTTCATCTTGACAACTGGAATAAGGGTGATTATTAAATTTTATACTCGTTCGCTTTTTATGCACAAGCAGAAAATTCATCCACAAGTCTAAATCATTTCGATCACTTGATGCGAAACGACACAGTCTGAACATTCATGTTAGCATATTCACATGTGAATAAAACTGAATGTTTGGAACGAACGGTTGCGTAAACAAGTGTTTTTACTTTTGAACAAAAACGATTAGATCATAAAAATCAATGTGCAATAATTAAGTATACCCGATAATTAAGCACTTGCTGCATCTCACTGATTCCAACCAAACACAACTTCGTCTATTATGACAAACATGGCGATCTTAAAATGAATAATATTTAGAATTTTTTCTCTTTGCATCAACAAATATCAACCCTAAAAATTACTAAACATATTCTTGGATTCAAGAAAAATATATTTCTGAACGGCAAAAATTTTATCGTGTCTGTCATGAGTTTCACATCCGTGTGAAAGTGAATCTTTTCCGAAGATTTTGGTGTCCTGACATTCACTTCCGAACAATTTTTTCGTTTTACTTTCCACTGCACTAAGCTGTGTGAAAGCAAATAGAATCTCATTTATTACACAATAAAACTAATTTTTATTTGATTGATGAGCTTGAGGTCAATTTTTTTATAAAAAACGTTATAAAATTTTATTTATCGATATTTCGCTACTCCTTTGTGTAGCTTCTTCAGGATTAGATTTTTAAGTAACAAAAAAAATAACAACAATATTTTAAACAAAACAATATTCGCTTGAAATTGATTTTTTTTTTTTTCCGGTTTTTGAAATAAATTAAAAATTGTTTTTTATATTTCAAATGGTTTTTGAATTAAATAATTTTTTCCAAGTTGTCAATTGAAAAAAATATTTTAGTTTGAAACATGAGGAAACAATAAAACTAATTTAATTTGAAAAAAATCTTTTTGGAACTTAAGTTTGATGTCTTATCTACCTAATTCGGAAATAAAAACCAATATATGATTGATAATAACACATGGATAAGGAGATTTAAAAAAATTCCCACATTAGCCACCAATCGAGCAAAAATATTCGGAAGTATGCCGGACAACAAATATTCTATTTTGTGATTCGGAAATTTTCATTCTAATTGAAAACGTTCGGAACTCATGACAGACACGTATGTGTTGAAAATTGCAGCATCCAAGAATTTTTTTTAAATGTATAAATGAGAAATTATTATTGTTAGGCCTAAGTTCAGTTTTATTGAGTTAATGAAAATTCAAATTACTATGAGTTTTTTTTTATTTTTTTTTTTTATTTTATTTTTTGTGCAATCAGATTAGCAGAACGTATCAGTATACCGATTTCAAGGCCGCTACACCTCTCATCAGCGTTCATTTGTCCATCTTTACAATTTTCGTAAAGTGGATACTAATTGGGAAGAATATCAACTATTTAACCAAGTTTTCAACAGAATCATAATATAAGTGAGTGAGAGTGAGTGAGAGTGAGTGAGAGTGGTATTTCCACTAAAACAATCCCTCCTCTTTTTCTGGGTAGACTGTCTTCCCGTAACTACTGTCTATATTACTTCGCGAAGGCCCAGAAACAACGTCCTAAAAAAGGATCGTTCTCTATTCGCCCACGTCTGGGTCTGTCATTTGTAGCCACCCTAATCTTGATGCTTCTTTTTCCTCTGTTGATGAAAGCTCGCTTTACTGCGATGTATAGAGATCTCTCTTTTTCATCCGTAGAACGTGTTCAACGTAGGTCCCCACAGCGCTCATTTGTGCTCACAATCGAGCATTTTGTTTACTATGTTGTCAGGGTTAAACTCGCCGATATAATCCCTCAATGTGTTTCTTTCAACGTGCCATTTGATGCAGTTGAAAAACGTGTGTTCGGCGTCGTTTTGCGTCTCGCGGTATAATATAATACCAGCCAGCGATGCCAATTTAGCATTTTTCATGCTAGATCTAGCGTTTTTCAAAGTAATTTGGCATGAAAAAAACTGATCTAGCATGTAGCTTATTTTCTAGCATTTTTTAAAAAATTTCTACCATTTCTTAGCATATTTTTATTTAATTTTTTTTTGGAAAAGTCAACCATGTTTATACTTTTTTAAGTGATATGATAGCTTCTTCAAACATTTTGGTTGTATTATTTTTTTGTGTAAAATTGTTTTTATAGAATTAAATCTTAGATATGGACTGAAAAGGAATGAACATTGTTATTTCCAATATGAAATCCCACAAAATTCCCTGAAATTGATTGGATCGACCGAAAGCTATGTAGACAAAAACGACAATGGGCGTGTTCAGCAGAATAACCTGCTACTAAACAGTTTAAATGTAGCAGCTTTTCATTTGATTAATTTTTCTGAACGGTCTGCTCACTTTTTTGTCACATATATAAAAAAATTTGACTTTTCAATAAAAATTATTTAAAATTATTTTGAAAAAAATATTTCACAATTTTTATTTGTAATTTTAAATGAATTGAAGTTTACACATATATTATGAAATTTGATTCATATGTCAAACTGAACTGAAATATCGTAATTTGATGAAGTGTAGCGTAGTTTTTCTTTGCTACCAAAAACAATGAGCGCTCACCCAACATGTTCGATCACGGCTCAATAATCAAAGCGTTCAGCAGATTGTTGATCAACAGTTGTGTAGCTATATGTGTCTGCTGAACGCACCCAATGAGTTTAATGTTGAAGATGACTGGGTAATTTGAAGTTTTTTTTTCAAGATCAATCTTTAAATTGATTTGGCTCTATTAAAGAGTTATATTTTTTAAATTAAAAATTAGCGAATTTTCAGATATGAATGTACAAATAATTTAAATCATAATTAGTACCTTGAACTCTTTATGTTTTTTCAAAATTCTGGTTAAGTTTTGTTTAATCGTTACTATTATACTTTTATATTATATGCAATAAATTTAACCAATAACACATTCAAACATATAAACTTTTTAGAATTTTTTTTTTGGCATTTTTAGCATACTGCAGCATTTTTTTTTTTAATAAAATCTAGCATTTTTTTCTCTCATAAGTTTTGGCAACGCTACCCACCCAGAATTATAGATATTTAATTAATAGAAGTAAGAATTTAAAATAGTTGTTTTGTATTGCATAGTTTTGTATGTATTAATGATAATCCATAAGATATGCATTTAAATAATTTTTATTTGAAATGTTTGTTATTTATATAAAAATAATTTTGTATTTTGTTGCCATAGAATAGTCTTTTAAAAATTTTTCAATTCAAATCAAAATAATTTGTAAACAAATAGAAAAACAATTTAAATTTTTACTTTTATTGAAATATTGTTACATAATCCTGAAGAAGCTACCCATTATTTGATATCGAAAATATAATATTAATAATATTTTATATTTTTATATAGAAAAGCAGACTTAATAATATAAATAATAGAGTTGTCAATTATTCGCCTTTCAACTTTGTTCGAATAATTCAAATAATAGTTTTTGTTCGTTCGATCAAACGATTAAAGCTAAAAATTTATTCAATTAATTGATGAGAACAACGAATAAAAAAATAAAATAATTATATAGTTAATATTTTTATCAACTTTTATTTATTTGTTGCGGGTTAGCAATATCTAAATATATATTTCGTTGGTAGCCATACCAACTCATCAGTAGATGTTTTACCATTTATGTTTAAAAATTTTCAAGCTGATCCATTTATTCGAAAACTCACAAATAAATTTGTGATTTACAAAGCTTTTAAAAACTATTTTTTTTGCTTTCAAACGATTTTTGGTTTTTATTTTTATTAAATTAGATTTTGAAAATTAGCGAGAGAATTGTCGTGGTAGGTGATATAGTGAGAAAAGCATAAAATAGTTTAAATATCTAATTTTTCTGCTCTTTTTTAGATTTTTCCAAATGTACTTTATCGTCTAATATATCGCTGAATTCTTTTTTATTATCTGAATTTTAATATTTTGAATAGAATTATTTAATTTTCATAAAAGATTGTTTTTTTTCATTAATAATAACTTCTTCTATATCATTACTTTATTATTATATTATTGTGGTTACTTTCAACATAAAATAATCTAGAGCATAATTAATTAGCATATTCTTTAGTTTAAATTTTTGAAGAATATTTGAAAAACTTTCATTGCACGGAAAATTTGCAGAATTTAAAAAATATTATTAACGTATTTTAAAGTTTTTTATACGTCTCTTATTTATTCTTATTTTAATGCGTTTTAGTAAATCTGTTGCAAAATAATTATTAATTTTTTTTTTGTTGTCGATCCAACAATTTTGTATACTTTAGGACACTTGCATGTGATGTGTGTTTTTGTTCATTTTTGTTCTTGGTAAAATACTTCCAAACCGAGCTCATTCTGAAAGATAATTATATACTTTTTAAAAAATAGAATACAATACCAACATTTTCTACTTATATAATAAGATTTATGTAAAGCAATTGTTTCTTTTTTTGGCTTTTAGTGTATTTCTAACTTATTCACCTGACAGTAAAAAACCCCCATTCTTGAAAATTGTTTAACGTTTCATTTAAAACATAGCATAGAAACGAAATAAGCGCCTATGTAATCTGAAGGAGAGCATCTACGAGCATTAGATGATTTTTTGTGTTCAGGGGGATATAAGAAATCCGATGCTGATGCCTGTTTATACACCAACGAGGAGGGGCTAGTCTATATATTGATTTATGTTGATGACATTTTGGTTCCTGGTAAAAAAAAATCCATAATCGTGGGTGTAGAAAAGTTGTTATCATCAAAATTTGAAATTAACTCTCTTGCATGACCTAACCACTTTTTGGGAATAGAAATACTTCAAAATAAACATTAGAAATTGTGTATTCTTCGAACTTTTGTAAGAAAATTTAATTTGTAAGGTAAAAAAAAAAAATATCTGAGTACCCATTAGATCCCGGATATGGAACATTTACTACATAATCAAGCATATCAGAAATTGGTCGGTAACTGTTTATTCAAGACCAGACAGAACAATAAGTGGGTCGTGTGGCTTTAACGTCGACAGAAATCTGAACACATTTCATTATCCGAAACATGCAAAGATGCTATTTGGATAAGAAGTATTTTAGATGCCATGTGTCTTACATAACAGAACCTAACTTTGAAGATATAAAGACAAAAGTTAAAGTAAGTCTTGTTTAATTTAATAAAAGGGTTTCCCATAAGAGTGATATGATTTCTTAAAAAAAACACACTTATTGTTAAGGAAATACAAAAGTTTTTTATTTAATGTGAAGTACAATCGATACAATTAAGTTCTAAATAAAACGTCATTCAAATGGCCTCCACGACTTCTTCTGCAGGAACGAATTCGAATCAATTCAATTTTCGAATAAATAGTCTAATGGTGTTAAATCACAACTTCTTGGAGGCCATTCAACATCACAATTTCTTGATTGAATCTCCAAAATTTTCTCGCAATAATTCAATTGTAGCATTTTCTGTGTGGTTGGTACGTAGCCCCATCTTTTTGGAACCAAATGTTGTCAAGATCAACTTATGTATTCCAATTTCTGCAATAAAAAGTTGCTTATCATCGATCTATACCGCTCTCCATTGACAGTAACGGTTCATTTCGAAGAAAGTACGGACCGATTATTCCACCAGACCAAAAACCACACCAAACTTTCAATTTAGGTGAATGTAATAGTTTTCCATGAATAATTTGTGGATTTTCTTCGCACCAATTCAACGAATAGCGAGCACACTGGGACGATTATTACGACCATAAAATGGGAAAAAGCGCACGAAAAGTTGCAATTGGAGAACGATTATTTTGATAATAAAACTGAATAATTTGTAAACGTTGTTCTTGCGTAGATCTCTCCATGATAAAATTATAAAAACTACTGAATACAATGAAAAATAAATGACAGATCGTGGCATATTACAAATGGCCGAAACGTCACTTCAAACTCTTATCATTCCTATTGGAAAACCTTTAACATACATATTTTGTTTAATTTAATATTAAACTGCTCACGAAGTTTTTAACAAGAAGAAAACTAAATACATATGTATGTATGTATTTGTAATAACTAAATTTTTAAATTTTGGTTAACACATTTATGACGAAGAAAAGTTTGCAAAAAGTTCTTGATTATTTTTTAGATTATTTAGAATAGGAAATACCTACAGGTCGAGATCTCCTCCTATAACACTTTTTAATTCTTTTTTTAATGCAGACAAATGAAAATCATGAAAAAAATGGGAAATTGGCTCAGTTTTTGTGGTGGAAGTAAAGTTATGAAAATTTATATCTTTCTTCCAAGATTGATTCATACACGGTGGTTTCGAGAGCACACTTGATCCGCTTGTATTATAATTTTGAAATCACATGGTGGAATTTCTTGAGGCAAAGTTTTGGCGAGTATACCTCGTATCAACACATTATTTTATTTTATAAATAACTTGTGACCTTTATTATATCTCTTTAATAGAGCGTTCTTCCAACTGATTGGTAAGATTGGTAAGATTGGTAGGCTATAATTATTTTTTGATCAACGTTCACAAAATCAATATTGTCTTTTCATTGCAGTGAACAAATTGCTAATTATACATATTAAAAGCTGTTTAACACTAACAAATACGTATTTCATATGGCTTCATAATATAGATATCGATTACAAAATAAAACCTTGAAATGCGCACACTGCCACAAAAAGTACAGTGGGTACTTAAAAAGAATTACTCTGGTTTATAATCCATTCTAAGTTCATTATGTTTACATTTTTAAAAGAGAATTGTAGCCAGACATATCACATATTAAAATTGGAAAAATTAAAAAATTGAGATTTTAAGAATACAAAATTATTTTGAAGGCATTTTTGCTAAACAAGGGGGATGAATTATGTTTCAATTTTATTTGAAGAATTTTGATAAATCGTGGGAGCTAATTAAGTAAATGACCTTAAATTTTGTAGGATTTATTCTATTGATTTAGTGCATTTTTCTATAAATGGAAAGAATTAGTGAGCGTGGCATATCTCATACAAAGATTTGATGATATATATGCAACTAATACAGCAAATAACTTGAAATTTCGTGAGTTTAGCACTTTTAATATTGCCTTCAATTTGATGGAACATTTCAATACGATTCTATTAGTATATGACGTATATGTCTTCCTTCTTTCTAACATGTAAAGTTTTTACGTTTAAATTTTCTGCATAGCTGTTGTTTACGGTCCCTGGATTTTAAGCTCAATGAATATAAAAAGCAAATCTACTTATTAAAACATTTAAAAAAAATATTTATTTTTGTTAAAAATATATATTTTTGTTATTTTTTCATGCATTTAAATTTGTTTGATTTATTTCCACAAAGAACTGAGTGCATCCAAGCAAGCAAGCAAACAGAAGGACAAGACAATTTAAATGCAACAATGAATTTAAGTTTTTGCTCCCATTCCCATTTTAATTATTAGTTCGTTTGTTCGTTTGTTGCAATATTACAAATTGTATCATATATTGTTGTTGTTGATATTTTTTGTTTGTGTTCATTCCATTATTAAATACTGTTCTAAGGACATGGATAGCTACCGTCAGGAATTTTTATAAAATACAATGGAATACTTAAAAAAATATAAATTGCAAGTAAAAAGCAGAAAAAAAAAAACAAAAAACGAGTTCCAATAATAAAGTAAAAGTTATAAAGAGATGACTTCGTTCCATTTTGCTCTAACTAACTGACTATTTGTTGTTGGATGCTTGTCCTTGATGCAAGACAAACATCATGCTTAAAGAAAAAAATAAAGAAACTCACATATAATGAAGATTTTGTATCAGTATCTTATTGTAGAATTTGTAAAACAAATCGTAATGATTAGTTATAAACGCAACTTATTTTGCCACTCTAGAAGTTTACAATACGAGCTTTATTCCTTCTTTAAATATCTTTAAAATAAAGAAAAACAAACAAACAAACAAACACTGTTGCAATAAAATTTATTATTTTCTTCTTATATACTCTTCTTATATGCCTCAGTCTGTTAATTGCATTTATTTTTTAAAATTTGTTTCTTATATTTAATGAAATATGTTTGCAGACTATGATTTAGAACGAAATTTTTTGCATGAATTTTTTCTTTTTGTGCTGGTAAGAGGTGGGATAAAAGAAAATGAAATAAAAAGAGTTTTGTTATATTTGTCTACGTTTGTAACAGGTTTTCCAATAAGAGTGATATAATTTCTCATTGTTAAGAAAATTCAAAAGTTTTTTCTTTAATGTGAAGTACAATCGATACAATTAAGTTCTTAATAAAACGTCATTCAAATGGCCTCCACGACTTTTTCTGCAGGAACGAATTCGATGAACCCAATTTTCGAGCACTTTTTCCACTAAATCAAGTCGTATGTCATGAATGGCACATTCAATATTGACTTGTAAAGCTTGAAGAGAGTCTGGTTTATTTCGAAAGACCAATAACTTTAAATAACCCCATAAGAAATAGTCTAATGGCGTTAAATCACAACTTCTTGGAGGCGTTTCAACATCACAATTTCTTGAAATAATGAATAAAATCAGCAAATTCACGGCGTTTACGGTGGTCCAATGGCTTCAGTTCTTGAGTGAGAACAATTTTATACGGATGCAAACCCAAATATTTTCTCAAAATCCGCCAGGTTGTGATTTGAGACAGTCCCAATTGTTGAGAACGTCTTGGAATCGACAAATTGCGGTCTTCAGCAACACTTAAATGAACGGCAGCAATATTTGCATTACTTCGAGCGGTTCTTTGTCTTATTGGCACTTGAACAGTATTTAAAGAAAATGTAAGCTTAAAATTTTCAACAATTCGACGAATAGCGAGCACACTGGGACGATTATTACGACCATAAAATGGCAAAAGCGCACGAAAAGTTGCAATTGGAGAAGGATTATTTTGATAATAAAACTGAATAATTTGTAAACGTTGTTCTGGTGTATATCTCTCCATGATGAAATTGTAAACACTACTGAATACAACGAAAAACAAATGACAGATCATGACATATTACAAGTGGCCGAAACGTCACTTAAAAATCATGTCATCCCTATTGGAAAACCTTTTACATATTGGTTTATTTGCTGGCCTACCAGCAAATAAATGAATGTCAAAGAACACCATTTAAACATAGCGAGGCACTGCCGCTTTATGTAGGTTGTGCAAGAATGAAGAAGAGCCATGAACCGTTGAGCATGTTATCGGCCATTGTCTGCAACGCAACGACATATTTCTAATTGTAAATTTGAGAGTATCATAGAATTTTTCACGAGAATTAAGTGGTTGAGTGACAGGTACACACAGGCTCTTTTTGTTTTAGGTAAATTAATCGGTAGTTATTAGCTGACGGAAATCACAAGGGATGCAATTCGTATTCATGCTAACCTAACCTAACTTCTTAACAAGCCTCGTATTTAATTTAATTCGAACTAGAACTCTGTTGATTTCTTAGATGTTTTCAGGCATGAAGCTTTTCTATTGCCTTGTTTAGCAATTTTATATCTGTTGATTTAGCAAAATTGCACAGTGAAGGTTAGAACAATTGAAACTAAAATAAATTTTTGATAACAATTATCCCTCAGAAATAAAAAAAAATATTTAAAGATTTTTTTTAATTTACATATGAAAAGTAATATTATCAGGCTCAAGTTCAGTTTTATTGAATTAATGAAAATTCAAAATTACTAAGAGTTTTTTGTGTTGGAAAATATTATCATATGTAAATCAATATAAGTTCAAATAATAATTACGTTTATTCGTAATAATAATAATATAAAAAGATTTTTTTTAATATAATCGTTTAATTGAAAAATTCGCATGTTCAATCAAATAATTTAATTAAAATACTCGTAATTAAATTTTTATAATATTCTCATAAGCATTTAGGGAAAAGAAATAACTGTCACATGTGATATGTTTTTTCACCAGCCAATCAACTCTTCCAATTTTACCAATTCATCTTAAAAAAAACAAAGAAATATCGCAATTGCTAATGTTTTGACCTCAATTGTATGTATCTGAATTTGTTTTTATCGCATGTATTCATGCACTTCTTTGTATAAGATTTTTTTTAAAAGTCTCTGTCTGGTTGCATTTAAGTATTTCTAATGAATCATGATATCTGCAAACGAAGAATGAGTACTAAAGGATTTAAGGCAGTTGGCAGACATGTTTATTTGTCATCAACTTAAATGAAATCCAACAGGAACAGAAAATATTATATACTTACATACATACGTACGTATGAGTGGACGCGTGTAGAAAAAAACAAGACTACAATATTTTTAAATCTACGTCTTTTCACAAATATTCAATTTTTTTCCCTTTTCATTTATTCGAATCAGCAGAAAAAACGAAACGAATTCATTTTGTAACTTCTATAGACATTCAAATAAATGACATCCTTATTATTTCATTTGTTAAATTAAAAAGTGAGTTTCTTTTTGCAATACATACTTTAAATTGTTTCATTTCATTTCAAATATGCAACATATTATTGTTGCCTCTATTGCACAGTTATCTGTTGATCTGGGTTCAATACTGGGGGCAATATCATCTATCTATTAGTATGTGTGTGAGAAAGCATTATATATACATAGTGAGTCTACTTAAGACCAGAGGTGCTGTAAGAATTAACGAAAAACGTAATTAATCCTTCTAAATTTTCAACATCTATCTTCTCTACTCTATTCCGCATAAGTAGGGGTCATCCCCCGAGTGCAGTTTCTACACAAAACAAATTCCAATGAGTGCAATAAAAAGAAATGGCACTAAAATTTAACAAAAGCAAATACAATATAATCAATGCTTGACTATCCTACACAGTCGTACGATTCATTCACAGGAAAATCTTACAATAATCTGACCGACTTTAAAGAGACGTTTTAAAATGGTGTTGTAGGTGCCACACTATCATACAAAAGTGATGCCAAAACATCTGTTTGTGTTGTGCAATCATTTATTTAAATTACAAAACAAAATTAAATTGCTTTCGTTGTATAAAACATAAAGAATAAAAGACAAAGTTAAAATTCTTAGCTGGCTGACAATAAATACTGCTCTGATCGCATGAAATATGTCATTTTACAAAAAAAAAAAAATTTATAAATTTTTACAAATCGCACGACATGCCAAAAAAATTTGTCACACAGTTGCATTTTTAGTCCACATTGCCATACTTTTTCAGCACACATGTCATATTTGAAAGATCGCACAATTGTATAATAGTACGTTTCCATTATGAGCAAATTATGTTGATTTGAGGAAATCATGTCGAAGTGTTTCCATTACGTTGAAGTAATTTGGTGTTCGAATTTTTGAAATCAATTTGACGTTTATGTTGTTTATTTATTTTTTAGCATAAACAAATTTTAATTAGCAAAATAAGAAAAATTATAAAAATGGAAGATAACAGCGAGTTTTTATTAAATTAATTTCAATACAACCACGACTTAATGGCAAAAGTATATAACTACTTTTCAAGTGCTACAACTTTGTGTCAACGTCGACGCCAAAAATGTCTTTTTTTCCAGCACCATTTTTATTCGTACTTAAATGACACTTTTTCGGATTTGTAGGTCACTAATAATGTATGCCGCAGTGTTGCATAGACAAAATTCGAAATAATTTGTAGCCAATTAAGATAATTGAGATAATTTTTTCGTATGAAAAATGTATGGGAAATCATCTCGAAAATTACTTCATTTGACCAAATGAAATGATTGGCCTAAATATCTAAAGTAGTGTGACAGTTTTTTCAATTTATTGTTACTGACACAAAGGGAGGTATTTTTCCAATTAAATTTAAAATATTAAGTGGATCTAAGCCTTAAAAATAATATTCGTAATCGCATTCGTATTCGCGAATACTAAAAATTTGCTATTCGTAACATCACTACACAGTATGTACTAACTTGCGTAACTCACAAAAAGTAACAATTTATTATAAAAAGTTTTTCTTTATAAAATATCTCAAAGTGTCCTTGATACTTTCGACATGTTCTTCTTGATGCAGGTTTTCTGATAAAAAAAAGCCAACGATAAACATTATTTAACACGAACATTAAGAAATACTAAGATGATATTAAGAAAGAAAAACTGAAATATTTTCCTTACATATGAAGGGAATAAATTCCGATTTTTTATTGAATTTCTGAAAGAAGATTTTCTAAATGGTATTGTTTCATTTCCCTCCCCAAAATTAAAAGGAGCTTAAAGCTCCTTTACATTTATCTTTGTCGCTGTTGTAATTGCTCTGCTAAGCAATTTCTCTTGTCAGAGCAAATACACTGCCAGTTTGTAGTCACAGATAGAAATCTAGATCTTTTTATTTGCAACTAAAAACAAATTGCTTTTAAAACACCATTTATATTTTTTGTTACACAATTTTAAATAACTAGATAGTGACTATACATACATATGTACATGCATACATAGATATATGAGTATGTATGTATGTATGTACATGTAAATATAAAGACAAATACACCGTCGTATATACATACATACATTAATGTCATATCACAAAGACGTTTGGCGAGAAATTCTTTAATATCCGCAAAAACATTTTCTCACAAAGACATTCCACCATTGAAGAATTTTAGCAATTTTTCCAATTTTACGATTATTACAATGAAGTTTGCTATCATTTGTTTCGTTTTGTGTTTGTGTTTGTGCTGTTATCTCTAATTTTCTTCATTTATGATTGTTTCTTTGCTGTTGTTTTTCTGTTGCATTTTTCCAACATAAATTATTAAATAAATTGGTTTAATTTCACTTGAAGTCAAATCTAAATGACGCTTATGCCGTGAAATTTATCAAACCCAAAGAAAGTATTTTTGCCTTCATTCGTTGCTTGGAAAAACATACAAGTTTTTCATTTCACAACTAAGAAATATATTATACAGTAACGATCAAAACAGGTGATGTTCAGAAAATAACGACTGTATTAAGAAAAAAACAGCATGAGATACGGTTTGATCTTCCAGCTTAACGCAACCTATACATATATAAAATTTGCGGCATCTGAAGCTATCTTTCATGTTTAAAAGAATTAACCTAATTATGAAAATCAATTTTACAACAGTTTTTTCAGTAAATAAATTAGACTTTTTCTCGAAATACTTTTGCATAGATATCGCCTTTACAATCACCTAACCGATTTTGATCAAACCTACATCATTTGGCTGTAGGTTTGAAAGCCAAAGAAAGTAAATATTTTCTGATTTTTTTAAAAAAATTCGATAATTATATCTGTCCAACAAACCAATAAATTTTAATCAAACTTTTTTTTCAAGCTTAACAATTGATAGTATTTACGAAAATTTTCAAAATATGTATGTTAAGCCATTCCTAAGTTACGAAGGGGCACATAAGTACGCAGTCATACACAAAACCATATACATGCATATATATATACATTCAAAGGATGTCATCGCCTCATTAAGGCGATATCCGATGAAAATTCGATTTTTTTTCTGTTTGATCTCAGTAGCAAATGTTTTATTGCCACTGTAAAATGCGCATTTGAGGAGGATGAGAGTGTCAAACTTTTGTAGTTTTTCTTTGTTTTTTTTTTTTGTTTTTTGCATATACTTGTTGCTGTAGTTTGTATAATTTTAGTTGGATTTTAAATGAAGTTAAATAATGACACCACATTATTGTTTAGCTAAAAGGAATGAGCTTAAAAATTCTCAAGATAAATGTTGGGGTTTGTTTTAAATTACAGTATTTTGTACTAAATAAATTGGTTCTACTTCATTAACGTGTAAATAAATTCAAGCTAACTATCTGCAAAAGTATGTATGTATGTATGTAAATATGTATGTGCCCACACGAACAAAACTAATTTCAAGTTTAATTTTCAATCAAACATTTGTTTGAATCTAACTTTTGAATTAAAATATTAGTTTTGGTCTCTAATTTATATTTTCAACTTGATAATTTTTCAGTTCTATTTGAGAAAAAGAACAAATATGTAGTTAAGAAAATATTCCTGAAAGCTCTTTTAAAAATATCTATAATATTTTTTGCAATTTAGTAATATTTTCTTCTCGCATTTGCTGAAGCATAGAGAATAATATTTTAATAATAACAATTTTAAGATCGCCATGATTGTCATAGTGATGTTACGAATATCAATTTCTAGTACTCGCGAATACGAATACAAATATTTGAAACGGTATTCGCCGAATACGAATAGAAGTACGAATATTATTTTTAAAGCTTAGAGCCACTTAATATTTTTTAATTTAATTGGAAAAAATACCTCCCTTTGTGTCAGTAGCAATAAAATGAAAAAAACGTCACACTACTTTAGGTATTTATCATTATTATGATTTCTATTATGTTTGGGCTTTTAATTAGTAATTCAGTGCTGTTTGAGAGAACATAGTTGTGAGTGGACTTTCACATAATAAGTTTTAGTTCTTCCATTTTTGAAGTGCAACATTCCTCTACTGAGAATTGATTACTAACTTAACATGATATGAATTTACATATCAGACTTTAACTTTTAAATGATGGTTACGATATATAATTTTCGTTTGTTTATTAAGAAGATTATTATCCTGCGTCAAATATAAAGGACTTTCTTTTTTTAAATAAAAATTATTAAAAATAAATATATTTTTGTATGATTTTTTTTTTTTTGAAAATGTATGTGCAATTTATTCGAGAAATATTTGCTTGAATTTGGCGAATACGAATACGAATATCTTAAAATAGGCGAATAGTCGAATACGAATACGAGTATTCGTAACATCACTAGTTTGTGATAATAATTAAAGTTGTGTTTGGTTCGAATGGCATATATTTTATTGTTTGGTAGTTTTTATAGCTCCATATTTTTTGAAATAGTAATTTGTTATGTGTATGTGTTACTTGGTATTTTTGTGTGGATAACAATTTTTCAAAATAACTAGAAATTTTTAGCCGCATTATTATATTGCAGAGAATTTAATTCCATGTTGTTTGCTATTAAAAATATTACTATGGAAATATTTCTGGCGTGTAAACTATTTAATATATTAATTAATATGCAGTTATAAAATATTTTTGGTAAAATTGCAAATGTTTTTGCTATCAGGTAAATTAGTTTTATTTTTTAGTAAATATACTATTAGTTTATTTTAAATTCTGGTTCTTTGTAGGCTTTTTGGACAAAAATCATCAGGTCACGTTACGTATGATGTATTTGTTAATGAAAGCATCAATCATACGCCCACTGCCACTGCATATTATTATTTTAAGAAATTACTTTTCCATTATTTTTTTTCTCCAACACACATCATAAAAGGTTTTCCAATAAGAGTAATATGATTTCTTTAAAACAAAAAACACACTTATTGTTAAGGAAACTCAAAAGTTTTTTATTTAAGGTGAAGTAAAATCGATACAATTAAGTTCTAAATAAAACGTCATTCAAATGGCGTTCACGACTTCTTCTGCAGGAACGAATTAGATGAACCAATTTTCGAGCACTTTTTCTACTAAATCAAGTCGTACGTATGGCACATTCAATATTGACTTGTAAAGCTTGAAGAGAGTCTGGTTTATTTCGAAAGACCAATGACTTCAAATAACCCCACAAGAAATAGTCTAATGGTGGTGTTAAATCACAACTTCTTGGAGGCCATTCAATATTACAATTTCTTGAAATAATCGAATCTCCAATCTTTTCTCGCAATAATTTAATTGTTGCATTTGCTGTGTGGCAAAATCAGAAAATTCACGACGTTTGCGGTGGTCCAATGGCTTCAGTTCTTGTGTAAGAAAAATTTTATACGGATGCAAACACAAATCCTTTCTCAAAATTCGCCAGGTTGTGGTTTGAGACAGTTCCTAATGTTGAGAACGGTCTTCAGGTACATTTGCCTGAACGGCAGCAAAATTTGCATTACTTCAAGCGGTTCTTCGTGTAGTCATATCTCAAAAAAAAAAAAAAAAAATTCAGTTACCGACGAAAAAGAGCTTCTTCTTCTTTATTTGTAAAAAAATTTCATAAACATATCTTTATCTACACAGAAGTTATAACCACTTACATGCTCAAGCCGTCCATATAAATGCTTACGTTTTGAAAACTTTCAATGCATTTTGCAACGTTTAATTATTTTTTTGAGCTATGACTACGTTGCAATAAAGGAGCGATATGTATAATAACACTTCCCATTAATAAATCATCCAAAAAACCACAATTATAGAGAGCTGTACATTTTTATTCTAATATAAAATAATGTTTTCAATATGTCATTAATTATAACACTTGTCCATGTTATCTTTGTAATTAATTAGACTTTCATTAATAATTTATTGATGAAATTAAGGATGCCCTTTTCAAAGCTGTTATTAAAAAAAATGGGTTTTAGCAGCAAAAGCTCAAAACGTAAATGTTAAAAGCCATAAAATAGAAACACAGATAAATGCAATAAGCACTTATAGTTCGATGTACTTAAGATGATTAAAATACATTTTAAGCTTATTAAAAATTAAGCAAGGAGAAGTCTGTATGCTCTCAGTCACGCTCTATTACAGAAACAAGTGCACACACAAAAACGTCCCGGTAGGAAATGTCGATAGTGATATTGTACTGATTTCTACTACCTAAATACCCAATACAATGTATTGTAATCTTGAAATTTAGCATGTATTTGTCATTCAAAATCTACTAGTAAAATTAAGAATGTTGCCTATGTAGTGACTACGTAGTTCTCATGGTACCAAGTGGTGACATTTGAACCAGAATTTTACTGGTACCTTTTCTGTAATTTAAGACTACCCATTAAAGCAAATTAAAAACTGTAGACGTTTCGTTGGCAATGTCACCACAAAGTCAACAATCTACTCGAAAATTTGGTGACTTGTCAACAAATTATTTGACAAAAGTGGTGATTTGGTGACACTTGGCCCCAGGATTCTTACATGGGTGTTTCCGGCATTTACACACTAATAACTAAAATTGTTTATAGGGCTCATCAGAAATGAATTTAGTTTTTGTTTGTTTCTTTGTATTTTTGTTTTGAAATAAATTAAAACACATTGAATGTAAATTGAGCCGGAAGTCAAGTTAAGCATAAAATGCCAACAACAACAAACTTTATCAAGATTATAAAGCTGACGTAAATTATGTACAAAAAGAGAGTAATGGCCGCCGCAGCCAAAAAGAAGTTTACGGCATTGAAAATAATAAATAGAAAAAATTAAAAAGAAGCAAAGAAAGCAATAAAAGCAACAACAACAACAACAAGTAGTATACTCCTTTCATGTCAGAGTACTATTTCAAACTGTTTCATAGTTGTTGTTCAAAATAAAAACAAAAAAAAGGGAACAAAACATTTGCTCTTGCTTCGACTTTTAAAAATGTCTGCGTCAATTTTATGTCGTAGTTTTTTTTTATTTTATTTCATTTTTATTTAATTTTTGTTTTTTTTTTTGCAAATACGGAAACATTTATGCAAATGAAAGTGGCATGGAGTAATTTAACAAAATGAAATGCAAAGAAAAATAATACTTTAACACCTTTGACTTAAATGGCAACAGCGAAAATATATAAATATAAATAATGAAAGAGTATTTTATATACAATTTAACAAGTTTTAAATCTTGGCTGGAGTATTTTAATATATGTATGTATGTATGTGTTAAAAAAGCAAATAGAGTTTCATGTACAATTACAACTTCTCCAGCAACGGTATGACAAGATGCTTAAAGTATCAAAAACGTTAGATATTTCGACATTTCGAAAATATCATTAGAATTTCTGCTGGATAGTTTCTTCTTTATAATTCAAGAGGGTTTAAGCATCACCTTGACATTAGGGTGTTATAAATATATAACAAACAGTTCTGATAAATGGCAACTCTGACTTGGTTTTCATAACCACCCTGAATGAATTTTGTTCGCACGACAAGTCTCTCTCCAACATCCAAGTTCTTCTTCATTTCTTGATCACTTTCTTGTAAGTCCGAATTATGTAAGCCATTTAAACCGTAATTTTGATGTAGCAAGTCTTCCAACATTTTCGGGATTCCTTTTCTCGATAAAACTTCACATAAAATTTCCAAATTTTGAAATAATTGTTAGCTCTCCTTCTTTATTTACATATTTTAAAAATACGATTGGGTCGGTTACCGTAATGATATCCGACGGGATATTATAGTCGATTTTCCAGGATGCGAAAGGAATCTAACCAATTTAGAGATTGATCAGCATATCAATAAGTTTTCTAATATTGTCAAGTTGATCTCAAAAGAACAGTCGGAAAAAGTTAATTTTGGCCAGCGGAAGTTTTTGATCTCGGATAAAATAAAATTTTTATATAAAGTCAAATATCCGTAGTAGTTGGCAAAGAAATTTAAAAAAAAAACATATCATCGTAATTTTAATCGGCGTGAATCTGATAATTTACTTTTATCGAAACAAATTCAATTGCGAAATATTATAATAAAGAGGCAGGTTGAATTACAACAGTCCAAGTAAATATTAAACTGGTGTCGAAACGCTCATAAGAACATATGTCTATGTGACCTTCTCCGAGAAAAGGGACCTAGTGTGTGAAAACCCAGCAAAAACTACTGCTTCGGCCGAAGCAGGTTTGTAAGGGAGAGATGCTTGCTGTTGTTGTGCTTACTGCTCCGAAAAGCGCTTCGAACATGCATGATTTTTGTTCGCGATGCCCCACTTTGCAGCTCTTGTTTTTTACATAAAAGAGCGCTTTTTTCTAAACATCCGAAATGCGCTAAAATCATGTTTAAATTATCTGAATTATGCCTTCGTTTTACTGCGTCATCTACTAACATACATAATTCATCTGTAGGCAAATACACAAGTTTCAATAAATAAATAAGAGAGAGAGAGTGGCGGAGAACATCTAAATTAAATTTTTTCTGCCATTCGGTGTTTACTTTATTATTCGTGTCAACTAAATGTCAAACAGCCGACCAACTTCAACGTGTTTAAAAATAAGTTGAGCGATCTCTCTGCCTTCTTTTTGTGCAGCCTCGAAAGCGCTTCAAAACTGCGCATCTCGAAAGCATGGAATTTTGTTACTGCTTCCAGAAACATAATAATTTTTTGCTGGAAATGAAGTTTTGAGAAAAACTCATTTCATCTTATTCTACACCCTTTTAGGTACCAGAATCCACTCTTAAGTCCAAACCCGTTTTTTGACACACTAGGTCCCTTTTCTCGGAGCAGGTCACATATAACATTATTGGGTACAAGAAAAAAGCTTTTGTAAATGAAATTTCCATTAATGGAATTTCTGTAGAAGATGATTTCCAAAAATTAGAAAAATTTAAAGATCATTTTGCCGATATTTACAGCGAAAATTCTTTTAATCGTGATGTATCTTTTATTAACGATAATGATCAAAATGTAACTTCCAACAGCCTCGATCATCTACATATATCAACTCAATGAATTTTTTTCTTCACTAAATATTCAAGATAACATTGTTTTTGTTAGCTTGGATCAGGTTTCAAGTTACATAAATAATTTAAACAATAAAATATCAGGTGGGTTAGATAATGTGTATATCTAATTATATATTACGAAAACTTCCTTTGAAGGCATTGCAATTTCTAACTTTTATGTATAATAACTGCTTAAATAATTCTTATTTTCCTGATGTTTGGTAAGTGTAAAAAATTGTATCGCTTCGCAAGAAGTGTGGTGAGAGTGAAGTGGGTAATCTTCGACGGAAATCTTTACGCTCTAATTTAGGCAAACTTTTGAAACTATAATCCGAGAAAAAAATGGAAATTGATATGCTCGCTTATATATGTAGGTTAGGTTAGGTTAGGAAGGGTAGTGTGAAATACACATCCAATCGAAGACCCAATTGGATCCATTGTGATTCCCTTCATTTGTAATTTATTGACTAATTAGTCTCCTTACTGTCCAAGGAGAAACAAAGAGCCGTTATCATCCATCATTCAGCCATTTAATTCCCATGATAAAGCCCCTGATATCCTCAAGTTTGCACTTCGCGATATCACTATATATGTAAATTATTTTAAAGTTTAGAAATATGTATATGTATATTCATTATGGCCGTTGACCAAGGCTTTGCCTTTTCAAATTTTTTAAATGCTACATATTTTTAATTTATTTTATACATTTTCACAAATACTTTTCGTCTGTTCCAATTGTGGAATGCTGGAATTATACATAAGTTTTTCC
This sequence comes from Lypha dubia, assembly GCA_947311025.1. Classification (NCBI taxonomy): domain Eukaryota; kingdom Metazoa; phylum Arthropoda; class Insecta; order Diptera; family Tachinidae; genus Lypha; species Lypha dubia. Next base: position 59,895,007 of record OX371264.1, read on the forward strand.
AAGAATGATAGAACTAAAGATTACGCCTTGCGCATGTTTTCTTGTTTGATGACGTAGTTTAACCCAAGCAAGGGTTGCCAATTCTATATATTTCAAAATCATTTAGTGCTATGTTATTATTGAAAAATTTTAATTTATGATTCAAAATGAGAATCGGTGATCAGCTCAGGAATAAAAAAAAACAATTTAATTTTAACTTTAACAATAAAATTTTGCAAATTAATTTTGTACACAAAAATAACTTTGTTATTAATTCCATTACTACAGAAGCTTCTATACACTTCCCTTATTAGATTGTCACTTTTATATAAAGGAAAGAACAGTACCAGTTTGCAATGTCTATGCGAATATTTTATTGCATAAAATTGCTTTCAAAGTTTTTGTATTTTCTAATTTTCTTCGCCAAGTGTAAATTGAAAGAAAAATAGAATGTGAGAAAAAACCACCCACTCACTCACTCACTCACCCACTCAGAAAAATAGAACGCATTCAACGTCCATTATTTGCGCTCTTTATAAGTAAAGGGTGTTTCTTATAGACTGACACAATTTTAAATCATAATACAACCAGGAAATATATTTTTAATATCAATGAAATGGGCTTTATTGGAAAGAAAATTTTATGAAATTAATTAATATAAAATATGATTTCTTCCATGTGGCCGCCACGACTTGCGCGTAGAAGGCGCATTCTGGAACACCAATTTTCAACAAATTTTCGCAGCAGTTGCGGCCGTATTTCGCAGATAACTCTTCGAATGTTGATATCCAGGTGTTCAATTGTATGTGGTTTATCGACGTAGACAAGTAAGTGTCTTAACATAACCCCAAAGAAAATAATCTAATGGCATTAAATCACATGATCTTGGTGGCCAATTAATTGGACCATTACGTGAAATTATTTTTTCGTCAAAAGTTTTTTCGAGTAAATCAATTGTAGCGCCCGCTCCGTCCTGTTGGAACCACATACATATCAGCAAGATTATATATATAAATATTTGTTCATTTTACTCCTACAAGGAGCATAGGGCCGCTACAAGGTTGTTCCAATAAGTTCTATCTGATGCATGGTATTTGATTTCATTCCAACTCATGTGTAATTGGGATATTTCCTTGCGGGTTCCATTCTATAGCTTGTTTAGCAATCAGCAAGATTAATGCCAAGTAATTGAGGTACGAAAAAATTTTGAATCATGTTCCTATACCGTTCACCATTGACAGTAGCATTCTGACCATAATCGTTTTTGAAGACATATGGGCCAATGACTCCGCCACCCCCAAAAAGCGCATTAAACAGTAATTTTCTGGGGATGTAATGGTGTTTCGATAAAACCTTGTGGATTCTCCTCACTCCAAATGAGACAATTCTGCTTATTTACGTACCCAATCAACCCGAAATGAGCTCCCTTGGGAAATAAAATTTTGAATGGAAATTCAAAATCAATATCAATTTGTGGTTTAGCCCATTCGCCGAATTGTGCGGCGCATACGATGGTCGTTTGGCTTTAATTCCAGCACAAGTTGAATCTTGAAAGCTTTTAAGCCAAAATCCTTTCGTAAAATCTTCCACAAAGTGGAAGGACACAACCCCAGTTTCTGAGAACGGCAACGAATTGATTGATTAGGATCATCTCCAATGATTTCCTGTACAGCGGCTACAGCTTCTTCAGTGCGCACTGTTCGGTGTCTCACAGGATGCATATTATCAGTAACAGTATATGTGCTCTGAAAACGATCTATTGTTCTTTGAATTAGCCGCTTTGAAGGACGATTATGTACGCCATAAAATGGAAACTTGAGTTGCACCCAAATCCACTTGCGCGCAATATTCTAGAGTATAGAGGCCACACCCGGCTTAAGAGGAGGGATACTCTTTCTATCAGCCGTACACGAGAGATGTAAAATCAACAAAAATCAACCGTTGAAACTAAAAATTTTGTTTAGCATTGACTAAACTTATATTTAATACTTTTAGATTTAAGATTTGAACAACTTATTGATGTTTCAATTAAATTGAAGATTCAATAGATAATAAAATTTATAAAAAAAAATAAAATGGAAGAAGTTCACGATCACTTTGACGAATAGAACAAATTATTTTGATTAAACATTTCAACAATTTGCACGAGTTGCTCTGGTGAAAGCCGATTCATAATGAAATATCAAAGCAAACTAAACAAAAAGCAACAATCAGTTGTTAAATGGGTGCTCAAATAAAGCAGTGATGCCCACTCAAAGTTGTAACATTCTAAAAAAACACGCGTTATATCGGATCGATTTGATGTCAAAATGAAATCTATTTTTAGAAAATTTTAAATATATAAGAGCGTAATGCAAATTGAAACCACAATGAATATGTATAATACGCCTTATGGCTGGCAATGAAAATGACAATAAGAAGGAAACTGTAAAGGCAGTGTTTGTTGTCGTTGTTGTTGTTCTTCTTCTTCTTATTCTTTAAAAACTTTGAAAAAGGGATTGACATACGGTGCATTTAAACGCAAAGTATAATTTAAAAAAAAAATATTTTAATACTTTCACATTTTTATTATGTCTCCATCCTTTATTTTTATTTTCTTTATTTAACACTCGGCATTATGTACATTTTTATCCATTATTTTCTTGGTTTACTGAAAATTACCACAGTTTTCTTACTGCATTCAATTATACTGAGAAAATATTGTGAAACACTAACGAGAATTTTGCTTTTGTGTTTCTTTAGTTTTTATTCTTTGGTTGATTTCTTGCAACATTCTTGCACATTCTTTGCATTATAATTAGTTGAATTTTATTATGCATTTATACAAAAAAAAATAATAAAAAAAAATAGTTGATGCTCATGATTATTATATGAATGAATTTTTATGGAAACTTTTACATATTTATCAAGAAAGTTATCATTAACGAAATTAATAAAATTGCATAATTTTTAGCTACACCATATTTCGAGCAACAAAGGAAAAATTTAATATCTAAACATCCCCTTAGATTTCAACAACGTTTGTTCTATTCGGCCAGTGTAGTTGAAATCTAAAGAGATGTTTAGATATTAAATTTTTCCTTTGTTGCTCGAAATATGTTAACAATGTCTATTTAATATTTCAAACAATTCCGAACTTAGGGCCTGCTTGGGTTAAGGTTACCATATGATATATGTAACTAAAACCCCAGCTAACAATCTTGAGTGTGTCCATTCATTAAATTCCAAAAATAATCTCTCTTAAAAACATAATAAATTTAAGGCTAAACACTAATTGTTTTATAACATAAACCTATTAAATTTTAAAATAACTTCATTTCTATCCATGCAGAGCAGGATAATGTTGCTTAATTGCTAAAATTCAGCACAGCACGATACGACAATAACCAAAGGATGAAATTCACATGAATTGTGGAGCCAATAAACAAAGAATGTATGAATGAATAGAAAATGTTTTTCCTTTATATTCTTGTTCTTTTATTATTGAATGAGTGAGTGGGTGTGACACTAGATCCGTGAGTGTATGTTTGTAATATAAAATTTAATGTGAATTTGTTTAAGCCGTTTATTTGACAGTTTGCTTAAAACAAATTTGATTAATATTCCCAGGACAGATAAAATTGTATGCATAATTAACATACACATATACACGTATTGTACCTTCACACCCAGTAGACACTAATGCCGAGTTTTTGACTTGATATATAAGTTGTAATTATTTTTAAGTTCTATTTAAGTACGAAATTTTGTATTAGAGTTCATACTTAAATAATATTTAAATGATGAAGCTTGTGTATATAAATAGTACATACTTATGTTTTGCTAATTACCATATGTTTGGACTGCTTGTTCTTCTTAATTAAAACGAAGTCAATAAAAAATTTGTGGTTGCTGGCAAGTTGCATAAAATTTTAAGGGGTCCTTTTTTTACACAACAACAGATCGACAAATTGACTATTTGTGTGAAGTTAAATTTTAAAATATAAAACCCTAGAAATGAACAAGAGAATTTAACAGAGCTCTGTTCGCAGGCTAACAGTGTTCTGTAGAAAATAAAAAGCAAAGCGAGTACACTTATAATGTATTTGTTTTAGTAAGGTGTCAACGTGTAGTGAGATGTGTAAAGCTTTTGACTAATTTTGAACATGTTACGAAGAACATTTGCATTCTGAGATCTAATTGGATCCATTTTGAGTAAGTAAAAAATATTATACATATTGAATTTTATGTGATTTAAAAAATTGAGCTGAAAGCTTTAATGTCTTTGAAACTTATAGAAGATTTTAGTCAGTTAGTATAGTCCTTAAAGATAAATTATCAGTCCGAATTTCTAACGTTTAGCATATGGATAACAAGATTTCTTATAATCATTCTTCACTCACACAATGAGCAAAAGGCGGGATCTCAGATGTAAACTTTCAAAATGTTGGTAGAACATAAGTAGAATTTTTCTTGTGTGTACTTTACCAGAATAAGTCGTTAGAAGCATATTTATTTTTGTATATTCATACATTATTCGCAAATTAAAAAAAAGAAAAATAAACAAAATAGATAAAATAAAAAGCATAAAAAACAAGTAAGAGTGTTATATTCGGCTGTGCCGAATCTTATATACCCTTCACCAATGTATAAATATGTAATTCACTGAATATAATACAGGCTTTGCTTTCTCTTATAAATATAACATTTCAAACCACATAAAAAGTAAGTTTAAACTGCATGCTTGAACACAATTTCATATTTTCTTCAGTGCTACATAAAAGGTGCGCTTTTGCCTTTTTATGGTCGTAATAATCGTCGAATTGGTGCGAAGAAAATCCACAAATTATTCATGAAAAACCATTTCATTCACCTAAATTGACAGTTTGGTGTGGGTTTTGGTCTGGTGGAATCAGCGGTCCCTACTTCTTTCGAAATGAAGCTGGTAACACAGTTACTGTCAATGGAGAGCGGTATAAATCGATGATAACCAACTTTTTATGGCCGAAATTGGAAGAAGTTGATCTTGACAAGATTTGGTTCCAACAAGACGGGATTACGTGCTACACAGCAAATGCAACAATTGAATTATTGCGAGAAAAGTTTGGAGATTCGATTATTTCAAGAAATTTTGATATTGAATGGCCTCCAAGAAGGTGTGATTTAACACCACCATTAGACTATTTCTTGTGGGGTAATTTGAAGTCATTGGTCTTTCGAAATAAACCAGACTCTCTTCAAGCTTTACAAGTCAATATTGAAAGTGCCATTCATGACATACGACTTGATTTAGTGGAAAAAGTGCTCGAAAATTGGGTTCATCGAATTCGTTCCTGCAGAAGAAGTCGTGGAGGCCATATGAATGACGTTTTACTTAGCACTTAATTGTAGCGATTGAACTTCACATTAAATAAAAAACTTTTGAATTTCCTTAACAATAAGTGTGTTTTTTTTTAAGAAATCATATCACTCTTATTTAAAAACCTTATACATATGTACAAAAAATACAGACTCCTTAAAATATTTTATAATTTTCCATCCATCAGTGTACAAAAAGGGGGTTTGTACGAAAATATACTGCTTATATTGTTTGAAAAGTTATTATTAAGTTAATATAAACATGACACTAACAAGCCTCAATAGCACGATGATTCGTGCGTTGAATTATAATCGAAAGATTCCATATTCAACACTGGGGTACCTCATGTATTTATAAATTTATTTCTGAACCCATATATGTATGTAAGTATATCTTCATTTATTGTATATATCAGAACCGATATTTTATTTTTGCTGATTTTCAATACGAAACATCTTAAGAAAAATCCTTACATTTCAGTACAAGACCCAAGTCTCTAGCTCTTCTAGTGTCTTCGGGAAATCGATTTCACGTACAGACAGACGGACAGACGGATGAACGGATAGACGGACAGACAGACATAGGTCATTCAACTTTCCTATCTATAAGGATTCAGAATATATATACTATATGGACATGAAATAAATATTGTGAAAATTACACACGTAATGACAAACCTATAAAAATATCCTTACCAGTTTTGGTGAAGGGTATAATAATTTTAAATAATATCTTTTCGTATGTCTGTACATAGAATAGTAAGAAAATAATAATAAAGTCTTACTCACCTTGCCATTGTGATGTATAGCATTTTATACAATTTTAAGACTTTAAGATTTGATTTTTTCTTCTTATACGACAAAACTTTTTCAAGATGACAATGTTGATGATGATGGCTGTTAAGATATTGTCGCTAGTTGCCGCTGCTACTTTCCGATGAACTGCTCCTGGTTTGAAGATAAAGCACAGTGTCTTGTAGCCAGACGAGTAAGAGAGAGAGAGAGAGAGGGAAGATGATACAGTGGAAAAAAATTGTTACAATTTATTTGAGTTTTATATTTAGTGATGATGTTGTTTTGCTGCACAAACATTCAAACTAAATGAAATTCAGAAGATTTTTTTAACCGGAAGTTTGCTTTTCTTCTTAATCATCCTCATCATATAAACACACAGTTCCTGTATTCGTATTCACAAATACTTAGATAAACGATGTTTTTCTTACATTCTTACACTTGTGTTTCTACTGTTTTTATGATTGTTTTTTTTTTTTTTTTTGCAAATCTCAATTTATAATCCTACATCACATAGAATAATAAACTTTCGAAAGTGCCAAAAACGTTTGTTTGTTTGTTTTAAGGTTTACTTTTTCCATTTTCTTTTTTCACTAAATTACGTTTTTCAGTGTTTTTTTTTTCTTTTCATTTGTTTCTCAAGTACCCATAGAAACCTTTTTAAAAATATTTTTTCCACACTTTCGCTTGCCTTGTTCGATTTATATGTATGTATGTACTTTAGCTTTCTTTTATGTTTTTGTTGTTATTATTATATTCTTTGTCCTCTACTCACTCACCACAATGACTGTGCATTAGTATCATTTTAGCATTTCGTCCTTGGGCTATAAATTTACAACAGTAGCAGGAGGGACGATAGTGTTTTTTTTTTCTATTAAAATGCGGCAGAAAGTATTGGCATTATAAAAAAATTAGAAACATACATGCATACATATGTACATATTTTAAATTGGGTCTTGCCACATAAAGGTGTGTTTGACATCAATGCACTGTGGGCTTAAATTACATTGGAAATTTGATATTTTTTAACAACAATAAAAATAGCTTTTTTTAATTGAGTATTAATTTATTTAAAAAGAATGTACGTCAGAACATTCACAGTGGGATTATATGCAAAAATTATAGTTATGATACCGAAATACCGAAGTTGCTGCACCACCATGTTGAAATATGTAATATCACTTTCGGATCGGGAACTTATATAATTTTTACAAATAATACGATTCTTTCCTCAGCTTATTTGTTTTCCTCTATTTTCTTTATTACAGATTAGCTTAGCTAAGTTTGTAAGAAAATTTAGTGTAAGTTAAGTGAGGTTAAAAAATGGCTTACAGCCAAGCATTGGAATAACGAATCTGCATATGATTTAAGTTGGAAGCCTCAATCAGTGAAAAATTAAATTTCGAAAATCATACACAAGGAATAGAAATTTTCGAATAGAATAAAATTATTGTTAATAACCACTAAGCCATGACTTTTGTGTCTTACTGTATATCCAAAGATAATTGAATATTCTAGCCTATTTTAGCTTAGATATTATTATTTAGATAGAAAATTCTACAAACCACAAATAATAAATTGCAAATTTTTCCTACGTACGTTTCACATCGTTTTAAGCAGTTCAGCATATGCTGCATTTTACAGCTTTCTTTGCATATATCCAACATAATCGTATATCAAATAGTTTTTCTGGTAATTTCTGCATTACCAAGACTATACAAAACATTGGTGAGCTCCATTTTTATTTGCAGTGGTTAGGTTTGGTTAGGTTAGCAAGCACACATCCACATGAAGCACACATCCACTAGGATACCCAATTGGATTCATTGTGATTCCCTTCATTTTTAATTTATTGACTAATTAGTCTCCTTACTGTCCAAGGAGAAACGAAGAGCCGTTATCATCCATCATTCAGCAATTTAATTCCCATGATAAAGCCCCTCATGGAAACGTCTGCTCAGCCATCTTTGCCATTGGCGTTGCAGTCTTGGGCAATGACAGATGATATTCTCTAGAGTTTCTGGCTCCTCTTCATCCGCACACATCCTACAGAAATCCGGAGTGCCATTTTCCCATATGCTGGTCCTCGCCAGTCAACGCGCCTACTAAGACTCTCAAAACCCTTCTATTCATACCCAGCAGTAGATCAGATTTACCTGAGTCTAGCTCTGTCCTTATGGACCTCGAGATTCTACAATCTTCTCTATTCATCCAGGAATGATTGGTTCTGCTAATCACCCAATTACTGTGTTCCCTGTAGTAGTAACCGATTTTTAGGTTTAACCGACCTGTCACTAACTGCCACATCTAATGCTGTTCCTGCCAGCTCATCAGCGGTTTCGTTTCCCTCAATATTGCAATATCCTGGTACCCAACATAGCCTAAGTGGCTGTGCACATATTACGTAACGCTATTTTCAGTGATTTTTATACCACCCTCCCCCCCCCCCTCCCCGTACCGCACTTTTTACTAATTTTTCAGTACAAAATTTTCAATCCGTAACAAATCTTTAACCCCCTCCCCCTGGAGCGTAACATACTATGTGCACATCCCCTAAAGCTAAATTTGTCCATAAGCAAGTTGAGAGATCGCCTACACTTGCTCACCAGCTTCGATTTGACACTATACCCCTTCAAAGCTTTCAGCGCCGCCTGACTGTCAAAACACAAAGTAGAATCTTAACTCCATGCCTTCAGTTACGTGTTCTGTCACTAGCTCTGTCACTAGGATCTCAGCCTGAAATACACTACATTTATACAGTAGCCTTAAAGACCTACGAATGTCTTTTCCTAAAAAATAGACGCCAGCACCCGTGTCTATTTCCATTTTCGATCCATCTGTAAAGACCGCGCCGCCCTCGTACAGTCTATCACATTTGAGCGAAAGATCCCTATTTCCCGGAATGACTAGTGAAGGCGTTCTCATACAATTAGTCTCAACAACCTTAGAGTTATTTTCAGTGACTTTTATAAAAAAATTCAATAACATACTCTCACTTAAAATTGCAATTTAAAATTGATTAATATGAAAACACTAGTATAAACTGTTTGTGAAATTTCCAAAATGATTTGTTTCCGGAAAATGGATTTAGGCATATCTTATCCAAAAAAAAAAAAAAAAGTTAAGCACCCTCCTCATGGTAGGCTTAAAAACTCCTCTCTCATTTGTAATTAAAGTATCCATTTTAGTCTTATCAGATCTATCAAAGAATTTATAATAAAGTCAAATTTGCAAGATTTTTCAATTTTTTTTTTTCTAATTATCCAGCGCCCTACTGTAAGCATTTTGAATGCCACAACTCTAATACAGCAAACATTTATCTCTCGTCGCCAAAAGTACTTTTGTGCGTTATTTTTTGTATTCTTCTATTAAAGTTTTTAAAAATTATAGTTTCTAAGGTTTTATTGTAGAATATTGTAGAATTCGATATGGATATACATACAGCTGTGTCAACAGAATGTAATTCCAATCGAAAGTATTTTTCATTTCGCAATTTCAGTTTTTAAAAATATAACATTTTAATTGTAATCAAACCATTTTTATAATACATACATATATAAAATGCAATTGACAATGAATTTTTCTACTAACATTTTTATATTATTATTATTACGAATAAACGTGATTATTATTTGAACTTATATTGATTTACATATGGAAAGTGAGGGAATTTCGTACTAACCAGCACTGTTTCATTGTAGAATAAAAATTGAATTAAAAATTAATTCTCATATTCTATTTCTGTTGAAAACTGGTTAAATAGTTGATATTCTTCTCAATTAGTATCCACTTTACGAAAATTGTAAAGATGGACAATTGAACGCTGATGAGAGGTGTAGCGGCCTTGAAATCAGTACTGATACGTTCTGCTAAAAACTGATTGGATATAAATAATAATATTTTCCAAACACAAAAAACTCTTAGTAATTTTGAATTTTCATTAATTCAATAAAACTGAACTTGAGCCTGATAATATTACTTTCCATATGTTTTTCTACTAACTTCATTTGTAGTAAACAATAATAACATGCATACTTTTAGGAGCTTTAGTAAAATAAGATTTGCACGTTAAAAAACAAGCTTAATGTGAGCTTTGCTATTGAATTAAAAAAAAAAAGAATTTAAAGAAGCGCCTATGGCTATAAAAATTGTCAATTACAAAATAAACCTAATCTGGAGAGAATTATGGAATTGAAACCTTTCCGGTCGTATTGTGTGAAGGAAAAAATCAAAAATCTCATTTATTTACGCTTCAATCCGTAATTGATATCTCTATTGATCCTATCAATAAACAAGAACGTTTCGGTAGCCTGATACGTTCTGCTAGTCTAATTTGATATTCTCCTAATCCTAAAAAACTATTAGTATGTAATTAAAATTTTCATTGATTCAATTAACTGAACTTAATAAGCCTAATAAAATTCATTTCTCAAATATGTATACTTACATATGTTCATTAATAAAGTTCAATTATTCCTATGTCATATTCCAGATTGCATTCTTGCATCCAAGGTGTATTAAACAAGGTGGCAGCAGAAAGAAACCACTTTTCAGCGAGAAGAAAAATAAAGAAAAAAAAATTCAATCTTTTTGTATGAAGCATAAAATTATCACATGGCTGGCTCGTATGTTTCCATGCATACATATGTAAAATGTTAGAAATATTTATAAAATATTGTGAGAATAGCTTTTAAAATATCCTCGTGTCTGGCACAGCGATGGAAACAACAAGAGCTACCAATGAGCAGCAGTGGTATCAGACTGCATATCGCGTATTGTGATAATGTACGGACACTCGAACTAAAGTCCCACTAAATGTCTTTATTGCGTTTATAAAACATCTGAAATTTTTACCCCACAGTGCATTGATTATGTGAATGTCAAACCCAAATCTGCTGCGAAAAATATATTTCAGTTAGATTTTTGTTAAATCTAAATTTAGAATTTAAATTAAAAGTTTGCTGCTTCCTTTGGAAATTAAATTGAGAAATCTTAGAAATTCAATTATGTTTTTACTCCTCAATTGAAGATTACGCACATGTTATCAGGGGTGTCACAGAAACCAAATTCGTACGCAAGTGAAAGCGAAAACGTTTTTACCTTTTCCAAAAAACGTAAAACGCAAACATGAGTTTTATTTTCTTGAGGAGGTCAGACACATTTAGACAAGGCAAAAAACAATTTAAATGTTAAACTAAACAAAATCTACTTTTCACGCAAAAACAGAAATAAAAAGATATAAAGAAAATAAAAAGGGGAAAGCTTAACTGCAGTTATGCCTCCTAATAATTTGCCACAAGCAACTTATAGCCCTGAAACCGATTTTCAAATATTCATTTCATTTAATATAGAAAGGTCGTATCACAACTTTAAGCTACTTTACAGGAGAAGGATAAAACTCAATAAAATCTAAAAATATAATAAAATTTTTTTATTTTTTCTGATGCAGATTTTTATTAAAAGAGCCAACAAATTCAATTCTGTATTATTTTTTATTTTTTATTTTTTTTTAAATGAGTTAGGGCTTTTTTTAATTACTGTAAATCTGTTATTCGTCAACAAAGGAAACTGACTTTTTTTAAGGGAGGTGTGTTTGAGTATTGTCTACCAGAACATTTAAAAAACGGATTTTTAAAAAAAACGACCTTTATATTTCTGATATTAAATCAATTTTTTGCAAAAACCAGGATTAGAGACCTAAAAAAAAGGTGGGCCCTGTATTTTTCTGCATACCTTTCCAGAAATAAATTAATATATTATTAATAATTTCATAATTACACACATGCATACATACATTGGCTTAGTTCACATGCCGACAAAATAATGGCTTTGAAAGGGTTGAGGTTTTGAAGCTAATTAATGTAATTTTAAAAACACTTCCTCGCAACAAAGTTTAACAGATTTACTACACGCAAAGAAAAAACATAGTGGATGGAATCACAATCGCAAGTTATCATTAATGTTCAGATTAATTATTGAGGCCAGTATACGAGTATATTGAATTTGTCATCTAAGGAACATAATATTGTCCTCATAAATCTGCCTCTGACAATTCCATTGTAGGAAAATAGTATATGCTCTGCAAATGCTGAGAAATTTGAAGGCATTATTGTAGCTATGAAAATGTTTATTCTGGTATATGTAAGCAATGGTGTATGTGGGTACTACCAAAAATAAACTAAAGACGAAAGAGAAGAGCAGGCCATAAGTCAGATCAGAAATATATGTAGGCATTTAAATTCACAGAAGACAGCATTGTCATCTCTCATTGTTCGAGATTAGTTCACTTTCCTAACTTTGAAAAAGTTTCAATTCTGTATACAGAAAATAATTATAACCAGCGTTTGATGTTAGAAATATTAGAAATAATTAATACACCAACACCACAAAGAATAAATATCAAAGTAGATACAGAAAATTTTGCGCAAAATTATAGATATTTAGTTAGTAAAAATTCAAATGTAAAATTATTGTTTCTTGTGATGTAATTACGTCTCGTAAAAATATGGAATATACTATAACTTAAGAAAGAATTATTCCAATTAAAAAGTTTGGAGATGTGAGAAACTAACATGACGGACAACATGACATAACAAAAAAAAATCATTAAGCGAAATATTCCATTAAAAAGTTTCGCTGTTAAAATCCGCTAAACATGAAACAAGGAGAAAAACGAATTCGGCAAACTTGCATTTGGTTATAAGATCGGTGGAAAAGAATTGTAAGTAAACATTGCGCTCATTAACTTTTATAAATGATTACATATATGCAAAAACCTCCATCTGCACGGAGTTGTGCTTGTTGTATTTACTTTTAAATATTTACTATTAAATAAAATTGGTCAAACTGAATATAGAGTCTTACTACCCCTTTTAGTATTAAAGTCGAACTTATACTGTCATAACTTTGTCCTCATTTTGCACTGTTGCACTGTATAATTAATCACTTTGGATTAATAAATTATTGTTTTTCCTTTATAATAAAGTTTGGAAATCAAATTGAAATTGCTTTGTTGTTAGTGTCGTAATCGGTCAAAAATATGTTTAGAACATATTTCGTCATTTGATCTAATATTCAACCTGAAAAACATCAAGTTTGAGTTAATCAGTTTAAAATCTACCTTTAAAGAATTTATATTAGATATTGACTTAACTATTATTTCTGCATGTTTTTAAACAACGTTACATATGTGTACATATGTATGTATGTATGCATGTATGTAGTATCTACATATATAAAAATTATTGTCTCTCTGTCTGTTTGTTTGTTTGTGCTTTATAGGAGGCCAAACCCTTGGACCGATCTTCCTGAAATTTTCACAGCATGTTACTGTGACTCTGGAAGAAATTATAGGCTATATGAAGTTTTGATTGGTCAAAGGGGCGTGGCACCGCCCATATAACCTAAAAATTTTAATTGCCATATTTTGGGCATTTTTTTACCTACGTCGATGATATTTGGTACATATGGTATTGGCATAATTTGGAATACGTACCAGGAGAAAAGTGGGTGGGACCACCACGCCCCTTTTTAAGAAAATTAAAAATCGTAATGCATGTAATATAGTCTTAGCTACTGGACAGATCGTTATTCAATTTTCGCAATAGGATATATAAATACTTTTAATTTTATTTTATAACGAGGGGGTAGCGAAGCACACCGGGTTCAGCTAGTATACATATAATAATAATGTAAAAACATTTCTAATAAAATAATTAGATTAAAAGCTTTAATCTTATTTTAATTTTTGTGATGAATTTTAACCAAAATAAAACATCTAATGAAACCATATATAATTATTTTTGTATATACATATGTATATATATGTACCGTATGTACAGATTTATATATATATAAATATGTATGTTCTTTGCTTGCGGTGATAAGTATGCAGTATTTGATTACAAATTCAAATCATTTCCACTTTCCTCTTTTGACTCACTTAACCTAACCGGTAAGGAAATTATTTCAATGTAAAAAACGAAACAAAAAAAGAGAACTGAAAATCAATATAAAAAAACAGAATAATATACATATGCATGTGTATGTACGTACTTTTAAAATATTTTTTATTATTATTCATTTATATATTCACTTTAGCAAACAATAAGTTTTAAATGGAATTAAATTTGCGTAACACTTCAAATACAATTGTTTTTGTTTATTTATTTTATTCTTTTGTTTTTGAATATTATTCAAAACGACGACATGTTTTATACTAGAATAATATTAGATTTTCTTTAAGCACAAATACTTTGTCAAAAGCACAGGAGGCCATTTGTATTTATAAGAACACGAATATAATAGTTATTGAAACGTTATTTTATTTTCGAAACCAAGTAGGCATTCATCGCTTAAAATTTTAAAATTTCAAAAATGCAAAAAGCCATTGCAAAATCAATTATGTATGTATGTATGTATGTATGTATGTATGTGCATACTTAGTATATCAAATTTATTGAATCATATTATAGTAATTTTTTATAAAAGCCCTTTAAATTAATCACTTATTTTACTTTATTAATTGATTTGCTTGTAAAATCCTTTAAGTTTTCTAACTAAACTTCCGCCACAATTGAAATACATATACATACATGTTCCGTTACACATGACAATCCGCCCTTAACTCAAACATATCAAATGCAATTTACGGTTATAAGCCGTAGAAGCAAAAATTGTAATTTACTATTTTTATTTATGTATGTATGTACATATGTATGTGTATATTCTAACGCCGTACGAGAAGGCAATGTTAAGGTTTCCAACAACCGCTTGCAATGTTTAATTCTCGAATGACTAAAGTCTTTTTACAGTTTCGTAGTTTATACTATAATTAATGATGGGTGAAAATAACGGTAAAGTGGTGAATTTCTTGTTTTGTTCCCATTCTACGTTTTCATTTCTGAGAGCGGCGATTATGGAGAGAATATGACTTAGAAGAAATCTCTTTATTTAATGTGCGTCGAATCCTGGTTTGTTTTGTTTACAGTCTTTGAATTCCTTATGCATTCCTTAAATTGCTTTCAGGACATTCATATGATTTTTGTTATGGTTTAAATAAACGTAATAGCCCAATACACAATTTCCGTTAAATTATTTAGTCCCCGTCCAGACTTGCAATTTTATTGGCTGCAATTCTTGATTTTTTAGGTGAGAGAGGTAAGAAGCTTGGGGAGGGGTACAGAGTTTCATGTGCTCGGCAATTCCCTTTTGCCTTGCAATTCGCACTGGGTTCAAAGTGTATTTGACGTTTTATTGTATTTCTTCAATTATGTGAAAAACGAAAGAAAATGAAAATTAAATTAATATGTGATGCATTACAATTTTTTGAGTTAAAAGTATTGAATATAAATTTTCTGTGGTGGTGTAAATACAAAAATTGCAAAATTAGATTTTTTTAATGTGGACACTAATGCAATTTCAAGACAGAATTACGAAGAATTGCAGAAAATAAAATTGAAACTAATTCACAAAGGCGGAATGACATTTTCTTTTCAAACAATTGTTGTTATATTTTCCAAACAAATTCACGTTGGTTTTGAATCGGGAATTAAGAAGCAAACAAAAATTAACAAAATAGTTTATTAAATTTGTCCAATAGAATAAGTTACACCATACAACTGAAAAAATACAGGTTCTAATGACTGCTTCTCAGATAAGTGTGACAAAACAAATAAAGCTACCTATATCAGCCAGGCTTGCCATCTGGCCTTGTTTTATTGTTGAATTACAAGAATTTTTGATCTGTAAAGAATACATTTTTTCAATAATTTTTAAGTCCAGAAAAAGTTTATTTTTAAATTTTAAATATGGTCTTTTTTCTGTGGCAAAAGTTCGGAAAGCAACCTCGAAATTTTGAAATATGTGATTTCATTTGTTTTTTCAAGTCCAATTATGAATGCTTTTTGTGAAAAATCGTTTATTATTTTAAATAATATGTACTCCAAGGAAAAGATGGAGAATGTCATTTGATCTTATAAAAGCCGAAATATTAATAAAAATAAATCTTGATAAAGATTTTAAAAGTTTTCAAAACTTTTTATCAAATAGTGTCAACGGAGAAAGTTCCCAGAGATGGGAAAAATAATATTAACAATTCCGAAAATCGTTTCGCGATCTTAAACGAACAAGGGGAGATGAAGACATAAATGTAACAAGTTCGAGTAAACCACCCCCTACATATGTATGTATGTATATACATCTTTACGAGAACAGAATTCTAGTTTGCTGGTGAAAAGCCTTATCTCATTAATTAGAGAAAATGAGTTCTATGTATATAACCCCAATTAATCGTGGGAAAATCAACGAAACAAAAAATTCAGTTAGCTCAGAAAAATAATTACCGAAAAATAGTCTCAGATTTTAAGTCAAAGAATAAAAATTTTATACATACATACATACCAACTACAGAGTGCTAAAGGCCTAACACTCGTTATAAAAGGTATAGATTCTAGCGTGGATCCAGAATAGGTAAAGTCTGGTCTTGAAATTAGTGGCTTCAAGGTGAAAAATGTTTCAAGCATTAAAAATAGAGAAAAAATCCCCCAACCTATATTTATAGTCGAGTTACAGCCAGGTGACTTGAAAATAAAAAAAAATAACCACACCCAATTATAAATTATTTGAGGTATTTGTTGCACCGAAGAATTTCAGTTCAGCTGCCACATAAAAGTGCTGGACCTATCCAATGCCTGAACTGCCAAGAATTTGGCCACACCAAATCTTATTGCGAGTTGCCTACCGTTTGTGTTGTATGTGTGGCGAGTTTCACAGTACCGCTAACTGTGACAAATTGAAAGTTGATCCCAAGGCAAGAAAATGTGGCAATTGCCGTGGAAACAACACTGCTAACTATAGGGGCTGCCCTCTTTATTCGTTTTTAAAAAGTTCGTCGAACAGAAAAACTAATTCTACTCCCGCTTAGCCTATAACACCTTTAAAGTACCCACAGTTACCTCAACCGTTTACCAGTTATAATCAACGTTTTAAAGTCTAACACTACTCTTGCTCAACAAAAACCTAACAGTCAATTTTCATACGATAACTTTTTGAGAAAGTTATCAGTCTACGGCGCAAAAAACAGTACCAGCAAATGAAGATTTATGGTTTAATTGTAGTCTGTTACAGCCAGTATGGACCAGCGAGGTTTCCGGCAACTCATCTATCGGTGAACACATCTCAGTAGGTCCCAACCCTCTCACTGGGTACGTTGAACATAAAAAAACTGAACTCTACAGAAATTTCTCTACAAAAACAAACAAACACATACCACCTTTACCTCTGTACTGTCTAATTTTTTCTTTTCTTGTTTTCCAGGCAGCTGTTACTCATGGATTTGCCCTCCCAACCATGTCATCACCATTTCATGGATGTAGTCCTTAAGTTTTGATGACCCACTTACGGCCGACTTCACTTACCCGCTCTTTAAATCATCATGCCACTAACAATTTAAAATTATTCCGAACACATACATACATACTCATTTTCTTTTTCTTTTTTAAAGATTATACATATTTATCTTTATTATTCTTAACTTAGCTAGAAATTAAATTTCATCTTTACAGTATATCTATTTATAAATTCTTCTATTATCAGCTAAACTATTTCCCTTCCAACGAGAATATTCAAATTTTCCCAAGGTTCTTTTATTGTATTTATAACGTTATTACTTTTCCTTTGTTTTACTAAATTTTTCCGTTACCTATCCTGAAGGAGCTCCCTCGGTTTAGTATACCGGGAATTTTTGCGAAATAATTTTTTTTTTCTCTTTTCACATAGCCTTACACGACCTTGTTGCCTTTTCTTTATTTTTGGATTTGTTTCCGGCGAAACAAGCAAAACGGAAACACCGCGACTATCTCCCTCTAGTGTAAATTACTCCACGCGCAAACTTAAATTATCTATTGCCCACTTTTGGGGTGAACTACAAATCTTATATTCTACACATAACACTCGATTAACGGAATACAAAAATTTTCTATGAACTAATAAATAAAAATGTTAGATAATAATTGTTGAAATATGAAAACACTTCAGTTTACTTTATTACAACATGTACGTTCTAAGTTTTTCCTTTTTATACATTAATACGTTTATTTTCTTTTTGTGTCAAACCTATAAAAATATTTTTTCGGTTAGTCTTAAATAAAATTTCAACAGGTTATGGGCCCAGGACGATTTTAAAATACAATAAAATTGTATTAATATAATTTAACGAAAAATACAGAAAAATGTCTTCGTTATACCAGATTGAGAAGCTGGACGGCAGTAATTTTGATTCTTGGGCTATTCAAATGCGGAGTGTGCTGGTGCACAGCGGTTTTTGGAAGATAGTCAGCGGTGAGCAAAGAATTGAAGCCGGAGCAGAGGCAGCTGTAGCCGAGAAATTGAAGACTGAAGATGAAAAGGCTTTGGCAACTATTTGCCTCAGCGTGAAGCCGACGCAGTTAAACTATGTTAAGAATTGTAAGTCGTCTTGCGAAGCGTGGATAAAGTTACAAGAAGTGTACAGTCCACGAGGGCCGATACAAAAAGTTACACTTTATAAGAAATTATTGAATTTGTCTATGGCGGAAGACGGAAATATGGTAAAGCACATTAATCTTTTTACGGAAATTGCTGATAAGCTAGAGGAGATTGGAATCTCTATGCAAGAGGAACTATTATGCATAATATTGTTGTCTAGTTTACCACAGCAATATGAAAATTTTGTGATTGCTATGGAAACTAGAGATAGTTTACCAAATTTGATTGCCCTGAAACAGAAACTTCTGGAAGAAGGTGAGAGAAGAAATAATGATAAATGGGATAGCGCTAATCAACATGCATTCGGTGCAAGGGCGAAGAATGAATTCGGTGCAAGAGCGAAGAATGAATTCGGTGCAAGGGTGAATAATGAACGAAAATATGATCAATCAAAAAATAGCAATAACCAAACATTTAAAGGAAAATGTTTTGTGTGTGGTAAAACCGGCCATTATGCGAACAAATGTGATATGAAAAAGCAACAAAGACAACAACAACAGCAAATATCATTTTCCATATTAGCAATGGCAGACACGTTACAAAAAGGTAAATGGTATCTAGATAGCGGCGCAACATCCCATATGTGTAACGATCGCAGCAAGTTTACAAGTTTGAAGCAACATGATGAAATAATATCATTAGCTGGAAACAAATACATAAAAGCTTCTGGTAAGGGTGATGTCAAAATTAAATCTTTTAACATGGAGATTATTTTGCGTGATGTTTTGTATTCTTCGGAGTTACAAGCAAACTTTATTTCAATAAGTAAAGTTGTTCAACATGATTTTGTAACTACGTTTACAAAAGGTGCTGCTTATGTCAAGGATAAAAATAAAAACGTAATAATTAAAGCAGTAAGACATAATAACTTGTTCGTTGTTGTGTGTGAAGGTACTGAAAAATTGTTTGCAACAAATTTTACATGGCATGACCGATATGGCCATTTAAATAAAAAAAGTCTCGAGATGTTGGCAAATAATGAAATGGTAATTGGTGTCAATTTAAAAAATAATGAAATCACAGAGAAATGTAAAACATGTATGTTAAGCAAAGTTCATGTCAACCCATTCCCTCAAAAATCTACAACAACAACAAAATATCTGCTAGAACTCATACATACAGATGTCTGTGGGCCGATAAATGTTCCTTCACTTGGTGGTTCAAAATTCTTCTTAACATTTATTGATGACAAGTCCAGAATGATTTTTGTTTATTTTTTGAAAAAGAAATCAGAAGTTTTCGAAAAATTTAAACATTTTAAAGCGTTAGTGGAGCGTCAAACTGGCAAGAAAATTTTGGCAATCCGTAGTGATAATGGAGGTGAGTACAGAAACATTGAATTTGACAACTTTTTAGAAGAATCCGGTATATCACGACAACTAACTGTGGCATACACGCCGCAACAAAATGGCGTTTCGGAACGTATGAACAGAACGTTAGTTGAGATGGCGCGTTCGATGATGATCCATGCTGGTGTATCAACTGAACTGTGGGCAGAAGCTATATGTACAGCGGTATATTTACGAAACCGATGCCCTACTCGCAGCTTAAATAATCAAACCCCATATGAAGTATGGCATGATAGACGCCCTAATGTACATCACCTGAGAACATTTGGTTGTTTGGCAGTAGCGCTTAAGAAGCCGAAAAAATCGAAATTTGAAGCACGTGGGGACGAGTACATTATGGTAGGTTACTCATTAGTGTCAAAAAATTATAGACTTTATGATCACGCAACTCGTAGCATAGTTGAACGACGTGACGTAGAATTCGACGAAAGAAAATTTTTCAGAGATATTGAAAAATGCAATACGAATACCGATGATTTTGTACTTTTTGATTTTTCTCAAAACAAACAAAACGTAAAAAATATTTGTGAAAGACAACAAAATTATTGCAATGATGTTTTAAGTGGCAATGAAGATAATGACGAAGTTTTCAACACAGCTGATGAAGATTCTTCTGAAAATTTTCAAGGTTTTAAGAAAGGGCCTGGTAGACCCCGAATCATTAGAACAGGAAAACCTGGACGACCTCGAAAGGTGCAAAATATGGCAGCTGCAATATCCAATGATTTTATTCCACAATCTTTTGATGAGGCGATTTCTTGTGATGCAAGTAATAAATGGAAATCAGCTATGAGAACCGAATATTGTGCTCTAGGAAAAAATAAAACATGGAGCCTTGTAGATTTGCCAAAAGGTCACCAAGCAATCGGGTGTAGATGGGTATTCGCAATAAAACGTAATAAATATGGTAAAGTTGAACGTTACAAAGCGCGTTTAGTAGCCAAAGGCTGTAGCCAAAAATTTGGAATAAATTATTATGAAACATTTTCTCCAGTGGTGCGATATGCAACAATACGCACGTTGTTGGCGATAGCAGTTGAACAAAAAATGTACCTGCATCAAATTGATATTGGCTCGGCATATTTAAATGGAGAGCTCGAAGATGAAATATATATGCATCAACCAGATGGTTTTGTGAATCAGGCAGAACCCTCCAAAGTCCTCAAATTAAAGAAATCGTTATATGGGTTAAAGCAAGCTGGTAGAAACTGGAATGAAAAACTCAACGGTGTATTGGTGGAAATGGGTTTTAAAGCTTGTGATAATGAGCCATATCTATATAAAGCAATTAAAAAAGGTGAAATGATATTGGTAGCGGTATATGTGGATGATATCATAATAGCAAGCAGGAACAAGGAGGAGATCCTTGAGTTTAAAGAAAAATTGGCAAGTATCTTTGAAGTATCAGACAAAGGAGTATTAAGCCATTTTCTGGGTATGAACATACAACGCGATGGTGAAGTTGGTTCCATTAAATTATGTCAAGGTCAATATATAAAGAATATCCTCAGTCAATATGGAATGGAGGATTGCAAATCCATATCCATACCGTTAAACCCAAATATGCAAACGCATTGTGATAGTGATTGCGAGAGAGTAAATAAGCAGGAGTATCAATCCATAATTGGCGCCTTAACATATTTGGCGATTACTTCTAGGCCAGACATTCAGTATTCAGTATCGAAACTTGCTCAACATAATCAAGATCCACATACCGAACATATGACTGCAGTGAAGCAAATTTTACGTTACTTGAAAGGTACTGTAAATTTTGGTTTAGTATATGAGGCTGGAAAAGCCACTGCTACGGGTTATACTGATTCTGATTGGGGCAGCGATGCTGTGGACCGTAAATCCTATACCGGGTATATATTTTACGTTGGTAAATGTGCGGTGTCCTGGGAATCACGGAAGCAATCTACAGTAGCACTTAGTTCTACTGAAGCCGAGTATATGGCGATGTCAAATGCGTGCAAAGAAGCTATATATTTAAAACGTCTGTTATCTGAAATTGGTTTTAATGATGATAAATCCGTATTATTAAACGTAGATAACCAGGGAGCATTAAAACTGGCAACTAACCCTATTTTCCACAATCGGACAAAACATATCGATATCAAATATCATCATGTGCGGGGAGTAGTGAAGAATCAAGATGTCGTTCTAAATTACTGTCCAACAGCTGATATGGTAGCTGATATCATGACAAAGAATCTCCCGAAAGTTAAACACACTTATTTTGTTAAATTAATGAATATGTCATAAAAAACAAAAATTGTTATTTTTTATAATTTTACAAATGTAAAGGACATACATGTTGAGGAGGAGTGTTGAAATATGAAAACACTTCAGTTTACTTTATTACAACATGTACGTTCTAAGTTTTTCCTTTTTATACATTAATACGTTTATTTTCTTTTTGTGTCAAACCTATAAAAATATTTTTTCGGTTAGTCTTAAATAAAATTTCAACAATAATAAAATATATAGGAATTTTGAATATTAATAATCTTAATGCCATGATTTAAATATATTCTGTCTTTTTCAAAAAAAAATATTATTTCGCCGCACTAATTAATTTTGTTTTATATATTTTTTTTTTTTTTAATTCCTTAATTTGCCTTTATCAGCTTCACTGCTGTATTATCTCAACCCTCGTTTTGGGACAATCTTAAGCAACTTTAATTTACCTGGCTGATTCAATTTGTGTTTGCGTTCGTTCAGGGATTTGCTTTCCAGGACTGGGATTACCCTTTCGATCCGAACCAGTTTCTTTCCGCTCGTATGACTCCTTCAGCCCGGCCTTTCGAGTCGCACTGCTCCCTTCGCTATTTAAATTTTCACTCTCTTGTTTTTTCTTAAATGGTTTATTTAAATTAAATTGTTTTTCTTTGTGCGATATTTTTTTGTTAAATTTCTTCTACCGTTTATAAAACTACTTTATTGTTCAATACTTGCTTGCTCTTAGTATATTCAATATTTTTCTTTCTTGTATGATCCTTGTACCTACATAATTTTTCCTACCGTCTTCCAAACATTCCCTAATTTCCCATGCCGATATCTTCCAATTGTCTCTATATATGTTTTATGGATTTTTCCCCAACCTATGCACCGATATTTAAGTATATAAATATTTAGTTCTCCGTTTTCTGAAACGAGTTTTATTGCGTCTTACTTTTATTAATTTTTTCTCTGCCTATGTCGTTTTCTTTTCCTAAATTTCCCGCTTTTCTTCGCTTCGCCATCGCCTCGTCCCAGGTACTCAGTAATATTTGTAGGGTTCTGTTTTATTACAATTTTCATAAATTTTTTATATAACTGATTTTTATATTTGTTCATGAAAATACCAGCTCTGATCGCAAATTTGCCTTACTTCGTTATCACTCATCCGTACCATTTCTAGACTAACAAATAATGCAGACTTTGCTGTCGTTCATCGGCAGGTTTTCGGTACTGTTTTATTTTTCTTTTTTGTTTTGTGTGTTTTATTTATTTATCCTGCCATGTTATAATAAATAAGGTGGTCTTGTCCCTAAAATAAATACAACGTCACAAAAACAACAGGCAAAATCAGAGAAAGAATCCGATCGCTTCGATGCCGGACATCATCGCCGCTTTTGTTAATTAGAGCCACTGCCAAACACTTCGGTTTTTTACTGCTTTTACAGGTATTTCGGCTGTTAAAAATGCATTGTTAGGTTTAAGTTTCTTAATGTGGCATTAGACTTTTCTTTACAGCAGTTTTTTTTTATATAAAATTTCCAAATAAAATTTTATACTTCACCGGCGGATCGATTGCCGCTGCAAATTTTTTATCAGCTTGTTGCTCTGCTTCATACAATTTGACATTTGTAAAACAATAATATTCTCCTACAGCAGGCAGGACGATTTTACCTGTTTTTATTATACCATGTATCCTGCCAAATTTCTTTCCAATGGCCTCCTGCATTTAATTTGTGATTTTTATATATAAAAAAATATATATAAAACCCAAAAAAATGTGGTAGAAAAAACATGGGTACTCAAAAATGTGAATAAAACAAAAAAAAAATATTTAGAAAAATTAAAATATCAATAAACAACACAAATTTTTTAATTGCCTTTTTTCAAGTACAACCGTGCATAAGGTTGTACATCAAAAGGTAAAAACAAAATACCATAAAAAAAACATTGATATTCGTGTTTGTGAATAGATTATTTTTTCCGCAGTCCCGCAACAAGTCGTATTGAAACCTCATAGAGAGCTTAATACAAACAGTAAATACCTTTGCTCTCAACATGTCCTGTATGATGCAAAAAATGTTGAAAATGCAGTCTAAGTTGCTACAGGCTGTGTTAAACAAACCATGAACTTAAAAATCTGTTTTTCAAACGCAAACAGCATCAGCACACATAAAAAATATAAACTAGAACTTTCCGATAGTATAAAAGCGATTGAACTCTTTGAAGGCCAAGTTCCTGAAAATTCAGATGTCATTATATCTGGGTGGGGCTTAACGGTTATGCTGGAACTTATCCACCTATTTGCTTGCAATATCGTATATTAACTGCTCTATCAAAAACTAGTTGTGCTAAAAAAATTGGAATGTATTCAGATGTGTTGGGGTAGCTGGTTTTGTAGTCATAAAATGTGGAAGCTCTAGACCAGATGGCTACCCAAAAGTTGCTTACAATATTGATTGGATTAGAGAAAATATGATTTAAATTCTATTTTTGATGTAGTACATGTAAATGAAAATTTATTTAAAACTAGCTTATCCCGGTGTGCTTCACTACCCCCTCGTTATAAAATAAAATTAAAAGTATTTATATATCCTATTGTGAAAATTTACTGACGATCGGTCCAGTAGTTAAGACTGTATTACAATTTTTAATTTTCCTAAAAAGGGGCGTAGACCCACCCAATTTTCTCCTGGTACGTATTCTAAATTATGCCAATACCATATGTACCAAATATCATCGATGTAGGTAAAAAAATTCCCAAAAAATGGCGATTTAAATTTTGGGTTATATGGGCGGTGCCACGCGTCTTTGTCCAATCAAAACTTCATATATCCTATAATTCATACGAGAGTTCCAGTTAAATACTGTGAAAATTTCAGGAAAATTGGTCCAAGGGTTTGGTTTTCCTAAAAAGGGACGTGGTCCCACCCACTTTTCTCCTGGTACGTATTCCAAATCATGCCAATACCATATGTACCAAATATCATCGACGTAGGTAAAAAAATGCCCAAAATATGGCGATTTAAATTATTGGGTTATATGGGCGGTGCCACGCCTCTTTGTCCAATCAAAACTTCATATAGCCTATAATTCACCCGAGAGTTCCAGTTAAATACTGTGAAAATTTCAGGAAGAGCGGTTCAGAGGTTTAGCCTCCTATAAGGAACAAACAAATAAACAAACACACATTCGGTTTTATATACAGTAGAAACTCGATTCTTGCACGTAATGAAAACCGGCTTCGAGGTTGTCGCAAGTACCGAGTATTAATTTCCCATACAAAATAAAAGGCACATAGGTACATCTTTTTAGAATCTAAGTTTAATATTTCAATTCAAAACACTTAAGTTCAACGCATTCTTATAACAGTAGATACATATTTTATGTGGAATTAAAGAAATTTAAAATTTTTGTTTGTTTTGTACAAAGTCGCTTGTTCAGTACTACACTGCTTCTTAGTCTCTGGAGCATCATAATAATGTCTAATGAATCATTGTTTTGTCAACAGTCAGCTTAAAACTGATTCAAATTACAACATTTCATTAGCACCATAAAACGACGGGGCATTCCCGAAATTTATTCAGTCTAAGAAAACGTAAACAAAGCAGCACGCAAGAGTAATACAAAAATGTTGCAAGTATCGAGTTCAAAATTTTCGGATGTCGCAAGTACTGAGTGCGTAATGAAAAATATTTCTATGTTGCAAGAATCGAGGTCTGCAAGTATCAAGTATGTGCAAGAATCGAGTTACTACTGTATATACATAGATTAATAAATGCGCGTATAAATCAAAAAATTTTGCATTGGTATTGGTTACGCTTTAAGGGCAAATATTTGCCAAATGCCTTCGTACCTCTAGAGTATATTGCTTAAATAAATACATATATATTTATTTCTGAATTTTTTGAAAAAACAACAAAGTTTTGGAAGTTTTTGGAACTATGTATTTGAGGAGAGCTTTGGAAGAACTCTTTGTTTTGCTAGTGATAGCACAGAATGTTAAATTTGTCCATTTTTAAAATGGATATAAGTATGTGCATATTATCATTAAGAGTCCATGAACTCACCTTATATATATTTTTAAATCGCCAAAATAATAATAGTGTAGCTTTCTGCTACCGCCTTTAAAAACTTTGATTTTCTTTCTAAATTATTTCCACTATTTTATTTTTTTATAACTTCTTTTTCGCACGAATAATAATAACAGGGGAAAAGATATTTTCTATTTCCTTTTCCTTTTTTCTTCTTTTAGAAATTACATTTAATATGAGAATAAGACAAATGCTCAAGCAAACCCTTTTTTTTATAAAGCAACATGCTTTATATTTTCTTTTCCCTTCTTTTTCTTATAAAAACTAGAGATGCACGCGTGAGTACAATTACGCTCACGATCACGCACGATCACGAAACATAAATATTTTTCACGCACGCTCACGCACGGCATGATTAAAATTTTCACGATCACGCACGCTCACGAACGCAATAAGTTTAATCACGTACTTTCACGCGCGACGGGAATAATTTTGCGCGCACGCTCACGGTAAATTACAAATTTTGCAATAAAAGAGTTAGCATATGCTAAAAAATTTTATTTTGTAATTTTATTTTATTTACTTCAAGATCATCAATTAAATAAAAAAAATTAAGGAAAATGTCGAAAAATTGCAATACAAAGGATAAACTTAATATAAAAAATCACGCAAGGTATTATATTTTTGAATCACGATCACGCACGCACGCGTGATTTTATCAATTTGTAATCACGAATCACGTGATTCACGCGTGACACGAAAAATTCACGACATTTGCACATCTCTAATAAAAACCACACACACAACACTTTTAATATGCGAGCAATTCAACATGAGGATAAGCAACAGAAAGAAGATGCGCCGACAACTAAAAGCAAAAAAGCACTGCGTCGTGTACTGTGCTACAATTAACTTTTGTAACGAAATTACGAATTTTTATCGTAACAGCAAAACATGAGGTGTATATTCCATAACACTTCAATGGAGAAATTCTTACTCCATATTTATTTAATAATTGTATCACAATTAAACACTTGTTAACATTTTTATTTTACATTTTACTCAGACAATAAAAAACGAATGCGTTGCCGGGAATTTGCAAGTAAACTGATTAAAGATATTACCATGGTACGCAGTGTTACCATAATGGTTTCTTTAATTATTCCCAGAAGGAGAAAATTATATTACAACTTTATAATATTAAATACTCATGTCATTTAGATGAAACTATGGTGCTGTAAAAATTAATTCCTTATATTCATATACATATGTATGTGTTGTTCATTTATAACAAAAATACATATAAAAACTAAACATATTTAAAGTTGAATTTCAATAACAAATTTTTATGTAAGTATGTAGTAACTTTGTTCCACATAATTCCAATCAGCTAGCCATTGAGGGATTGAAAAGATATGTATAAAAAACGCATTTGCTTAAGAAGATTTATATTGGATATTTATTTTTTTTTGTGTGTTGTTTTTATAAGAAAAAGAAGGGAAAAGGAAATATAAAGCATATTGCTTTCTAAAGGAGGTTTTAGACACTATGTATTTTACAGTGGCTTTTTTAGTTGACGATGCATCTGTAATTGCTTATGACTGTCAAAATTTACAATATACAGACGGTTTATAATTTTTGCATTTACACTTGGGTTTTTGGTTTCATCTGACATAACCTTCAATAACTTTCAACTGCTCTTTTTTTGATGACATTTTTTTAATTTTTCGGGAGTGTTTTATTTTTTTAAGAATATGTATAAATACATAGGTTTTAATATAAATAAAATTGTTTTAATTTAAATTTGCCGAATAATAAAAACTTGTGCTTGGCGCCACAAGCAATTGACTTACAAGACGGGTGATGTCAGGTGCTTTGTCAGTTCAAAAAAGAACACGCTGTAATTGAAAATTTTTACACTGCAAAAGCAGGCTGACATGTACAAAAGCAATTTTTTTTTTTTTTGCTTTTACAGACTATGTATGGATTTAGCGGGAAATGGGGTATTTCACAGATGTATACTTCGGTACGGAAAACTATCTGATTGCCATTCACTTGGGAATTGCTAGAAGTGATCCATTTGTTGAAATACCCAAGCAGCTCACTACTTCCGATCTTAGATCAAGTATTTCATGGTAGTATCATACATACATCCGTCAGTTGGTAGCAAAAGTGAGAAGGCGGCCCTGCCTAGAGGTCCTATTGGCAAACCCAATACTAGAATAGGATCATATGGCCCAATCAGCCATACGTCTTAAATATTCAATAATATACGCGCATATATTAATTTTAAATAAATGTTCATTTACATTTTTTTGTTAAGCTTCTATTATTAGAGAGAAATAACACACACATACATCAAAAATAGAATTTAAATCATATTTTCTCTAATCCAATCAATATTGTAAGCAACTTTTGAGCTACACCAACTAGCTTACCATCGAATGTTGCAGGTCCTCCAGAATCACCTTTGCATGCACCAGCATCTCTATGATGACTCAAACAGATCAAAGCATCTGAATACATTCCAATTTTTTTAGCACAACTAGTTTTGGATAGAGCAGTTAATTTGCGATATTGCAAGCAAATAGGTGGATAGGTTCCAGCATGAAACGTTAAGCCCCACCCAGATATGATGGCATCGGATTTTTCAGGAACTTTTATACTATCGGAAAATTCAGGAACGCGTTGTATAATAGAAGTTTAGAGTCTATGCTTAGTATAGAGTTTCTTCCAATAAGCCAATTCATTATTAATGTTATAAGTTTTGTTGTAGGTGCATGCGGTTCGCGTTATCCAGAGTTATTACGCTCCATGGATTATAAGTGTTTCGGTTTGAGTAAATAATTATTGTTAATATAAATATTCATATGTACATGTATACATACATATTTGTTATATTTTCTGAAATAAAAATTGAAAACAGTAAATTGGAACGAAGACAAAAAATAAATATTCAATATAAATCTTCTTAAGCAGATTCGTTTTTTAATCATATATTTTCAATCGCTCAATTGCTAACTGATTGGAATTATGTGGAACAAAGTTACTACATACATACATGCATACTTACATATCAATTTGTTATTGAAATTAATATTAAATATTTTTAGCTTTAATAGGTATTTTTGTTATAAATGAACAAAACATAAATAAATATAAGAAATTAATTCTTACAGCATCATAGTTTCTTCTAAATGACATGAGTATTTAAAATATTACAAAGTTGTAATATAATTTCCTTCTTCTGGGAATAATTAAAAAATCATTATGGTAACACTGCGTACCTTGGTAATTTCAAGGCAAATTCATTTTGTATTGAATTCGCCTTGGGTAATTTCTTTAATCAGTTTACTTGCAAATTCCCGGTAACGCGCTCGTTTTTGTTTATTGTCTGAGTTAAATTTGAAATAAAAATGTTAACAAGTGTTTAATTGTGATAAAATTATTAAATAAGTATGGAGTAAGAATTTCTCCATTAAATTGTTATGGAATATATACCTAATGTTTTGCTGTTACGTTAAAAATTCGTAAATTCGTTACAAAAGTTAATTGTAGCAAAGTGCACGACACAGTGCTTTTTTGCTTTTAGTATTCATTCGTGTCGTGTCGTTCGTTTATTGTAAAATAGCAATTTTGTTTACAAAGTTGTCGGCGCATCTTCTTTACGTTACTTATTCTCATGTTAAGTTCCTCGAATATTAAAAGTTTTGTGTGTGTGTGGTTTTTATAAGAAAAAGAAGGGAAAAGGAAATATAAAGAATGTTGCTTTATAAAAAAAGTGTTTGCTTGAGCATTTGTCTTATTCTCATATTAAATGTAATTTCTAAAAGAAGAAAAAAGGAAAAGGAAATAGAAAATATCTTTTTCCCTGTTATTATTATTCGTGTGAAAAAGAAGTTATAAAAAAATAAAATAGTGGAAATAATTTAGAAAGAAAATCAAAGTTTTTAAAAGCGGTAGCAGAAAGCTGCACTATTATTATTTTGGCAATTTAAAAATATTTATAAGGTGAGTTCATGCACTCTTAATGAATATGTATGTATATGCAGTTACTTATATAGGAGTATATCCATTTTTAAAAATGGACAAATTTAACATTCTGTACTGCCACTAGCAAAACAAATACATAATTTTTTCAAAACTCTCCTCAAATAGTTCCAAAATTTGCCAAAACTTTGTTTTTTATTCAAAAAACTCAGAAATAAATATATTTACATATGTATATGTATGTATTTATTAAAGTAATATACTCTAGAGGTACGAAGGTATTTGGCAAATATTTTCCCATAAAGCGTAACCACCAAATACCAATGAAAAACTTTTTGATTTATACGCGCATTTATTAATTTTAAATAAATTTTCAATTATAAGTACCTATTTTTGTGTCAAGTTTATCTAGGCTGAAACTTGGTACACAGGTAGGTCTTGGTGTGAAATCAACCAGAAAAATCTGAAAACGGGCACTTTCCTCCCAGGGGGACCTGGGTGCCCCTTCTTTGTATGGGGCACTTCCAGTATATCTAAAAAGCTGAAATTTGGTACACAGGTAGGTCTTGATGAGAAATTAACGAAAATTATTTTTAACAGGCACTTTTCATCGGGAGGGGGGACAATCATGCCCTTCTTTGTATGGGTCACTTCCAGTATAGCTAGAAAGCTTAAATTTTGTACACAAGTAGATCCTGATGAGAAATTAACAAAAATAATTTTTAAACGGGCACTTTTCATCGGGGGGGGGGGGGGGGGGGGGTACAATCATGCCCCTTCTTTGTATGGGGCACTTCCAGTATAGCTAGAAAGCTGAAATTTCGTACACAGATAGCCCAGATAAGCAATACATATACATCAATATTTATACAAAAACAACTTAGAAAAAAGAAGTGAGATCCGCACAAAAAAACAAATGTGCAAATAAGGCCAAGTTCCTGTCCAAAATATTTCGTCCGTAAAAAGTACTGAGATCAAAATAAGGCGCAAGTTCTTGATATGTACAATTCCATCTCATTTCTAGGCAACCTGTAAGCAAGTTTTGCGTAACCACATTTTATGACTACAAAACCAGCTACACCAACTAGTTTACCATTACTACTTCATCTTGTACACAGCATAATCAGGATGCACTTGGATATGTTTAACGGCAATAATAATGCCGCCAGCTATTTGGTTGATGGTTCCTGCACGAATAGTAAAGCGATCAGCTTAAGAAACTGTTATTAAAAAGAAATTATGAGCATATCCTGTTCGAAAAACACACGAACTTACTTCTTTTTGTCTTCAGCAATCACAGTGGGCAGCTGTTAAAACATATTTGTTACTTATGATGGAACCTCTACATATGTATGTACATATATGACTGTGATCACGACGTAATGAAATTTGATAGGGAAACTGGTTTGCAGTAGCTTGTAGCTACCTAAAATTCGACCATTTATTGGACTTGAGTGTACGACCCCCAAGAAATCAAAAATAGTTGTAAGCACTATAAAAATTAAATGCGACATGGTAGTTTCGACGTCCTCAAACGAAATTAAAACCAAAAACTAAAAAATATTTAAGTTAAATTTGCATTCAAGTTTATCTGCCACTTAAAGGAAATTGTAAATAAAGCCATAAATATTCAGATTATTAGAATCGGAATTTTAGTAATATGTACATATATCAAAAAAATCCACCAGAGACATAAATTTAAACTTCTGATAACGTGTGTTTTCTAAACACACACATAAAAAAATGATTGGTTAAAATAATAAAAATATAAAACTTATTACAACACTTACCTACATATATGACAAACTGTATATACATACATCTACAAATATATTTCTTAGGCAATAGTATTTTTTGTGATGGACTTTATGCACCTATTTTTTAAGCGATTTTGACAAAACGTATTCTAAATTAAAAATATTTTTTCACAGAAGTGAACAAAATATTATAGATTATTTTAGGTTCACTATTTAGCGAGCTATAGGCGTTTGGAATTGCTACTAACATATGCATGTAAGTTTGAACAAGCAGACACAAAGAAAGTAACAATAAGAAATTATTTTTATTGTTTCGATGTGGGATAATCGTAGGAATGTTAAACAACCAAACGAAAAGATAGCTCAGTAAATAGATTTAGATCATCGGTAGGTATTTTTTGTTTTTGCATTGAACTAATCTGTTTTATTTTTAGTTGTGGTTGTTTTATTACTTTTTTAAAGAGATTTTTGATTCAGGTACGTGATGGAAAACGATTAAGACACAAAAACGATTCAAAAACAACCGAAGGTGTGATGTGTTTTCTGTCATCGTTTTGAGATCAATTTCCATTTTGTTTCAAGTAAAAAAATGGAAAACGATTATATCAGTTTAAAATCGTTTTTAAAACAAGGTTGCTTCAAATGTTTATTTTCTGATTTTCATTTAAAACGAGCAAAAAAATATGTAAGTAACTTTTTTTGTGTTAGAAAATTGTTTAAAATAGAATTTTGCTTTCGTATTTAATGGGAATGCACAAGAATTTTATGCAAAATCATACGGATTTAGCTAGAGGTTTTACACGAGGCGACAGAATTGATGTGGAAAATCTGTGGAAGGATCTGGTTAAGGAGCTAAATAGTTTGGGTCCACCAAAATAAAGGTCCAAACAAGGTAAAAGCTTTGACAACGATTTGGATACTGTCGTACTGCATTGAAATATATGCATCATTTCCTACCGATATCTGAAAGCTGCCGTCCGCAAAAAATCTGAGCGCAGCTGCCAACTGTAATGTCATTGGGATTGAAGACTCTGTCTGGTTGTTTCCAATCATATTCAAAACCAGCATGAATCCTTCTTTATTCAATCTGAAGCATTGAGTAAATCTACATACATATGTATGTACATAAGTATATGTACATGTAAAAATTATATTTGAAAATATGATCTATGTACATACATATGTAAATGAAAATAGGTTTTTACAAACATGTCTTCTGGTAATTCCAATGGATTTCATTCATCCCGCAATTGCTTTCTTCTCAAATTTTCATTTATGCTTTCATCTTCCAACAAAACTAAAGTTGCTGCTACAACAAACGCCATTACAAATGTATTTATTTTTAAAACTAATATACTTAGATATTAAAGAATTTTTTTATATACATATTTTCATTAATTTTAATTTTGTAAACAAAAACAGAATTGCATAGTTTAGGTTGTATTTTTTAGGAGAATGATACTGATAAGAACAAAAAATGGAAAATGAAATCAATCATAATTCATCACATCTAAATCGTTTTCAGGATTGATTTTACTTTTTAAAACGATCGTTTTCCATCACATACCTAATTATAACTCTTCTGACAGCAGTCAGATTCCATAACAACCCTGACTAAATCGAATTTTTATGGAATTCCATGGAAAAGAATCCTGATATCGGGAAGGGATTTACAAAAAGTAACAAGGTTTTGATGGATTCTCTTTGGTAGGAATTGGCTGGATCTTTAAATGCAAATGGTCCTCCGAATAAAGATGTAAATGTGTGGAAAAAAGTATTTTCGTAAATAAATTGCTCAATTTTTGCTTAAAATAAATATTTTTTTATTAAAATGTCTCACTTGTTATTAACTTGTTCAATTTGTGCCGAAAAAAATGGTAGACAAAATGTAAACAAAGCAGAACAGCTGATTCAAACATGGTTTTTGTTTATTATCGATTCAAGACAAAACCAAGACGTTTTCAAAACAACAATTGAAATCAGAATCGATTTTCAATTCTGCTAATAAATGGCAATTCTAACTTAGTCAATGAAAATATGTATAAAAAAACGCGATCAGCTGTGCTCTTCTCTTATATGTACATTAGGGGTAGTCTATTTTTGTAACACCTACTTTACATGGCATAACACGATGAGGAATAGTAAAAAAATGATAACTGCGTTTTTAGTTTTTCGATTTATTTCAAAAACTTCACGCAGAATTTAAATTGAAAAAATTCATATGTTATATGCGAAGAAGAAGAAGACAAATTTTGATTTAGAAGCAATAAAACTAATTTAAGTACAAGACAAATACATTTTTATAGTAAATATACGTTTTAGTTCATTATTTAATTCATTTTTATATTATTTGAGATAAACTTAAGATTTAAACTATATTCAGATTTACAAAAAGGGTAAATTTCCTGAATAACTTTGATGGCTCTTTCAGCGCAAATATTAGATCTTTTTAAATTCAGAATGGCAGAATCTTCCTTTACCCAGTGTTTTAGAAAACACTTATGCGCAGTTTCGAATTGCTTGACGGATTTTTCCAATATTTCAAAATCATTGTTATGAAAACGGTGATCCGAGAACCAAACATCATACCATGCGCTGCATATGAATTGGCAAATTGGCAAAAGTTGTATTCTGTGTTCCGGTATTAGTATGAACGTTAAAATCGCTAGAATAGCTCTAGAATTCCATCGAGCGTTGCTGAGCGCTGGTAAAACTCTAAATTTTATGTATGGGAACTTGTTGCTTACTTCATAATATTTAAAATATTGCCCTAGTTCATATAAAAATTGCATGTCATCACGCCATTTAATAGATCTTAAGGTCAACTTTTCTTCGTTTTATTTGTAGTTTTTTTTTAGGTTTTCGTAGTTCATAATCAATTCGGTAAATATGTCATAACTGATGTTTGGCGATGTCGACTTTCCACTTAGTAACTTATTCATCACATGCTTCAAAATTAAATCTAATACATGATGTTGGCATCCAATATACTGCGGTGGGGACAAATGTTTTTCCTTAAAACAACAATTCTGCAGTAAACGAAGAACTCCACTTTTAACCCCTGTATTAACGTTTGTTGTGTCACTAAAAATCATTTTTGTGGAATTCCAAAGGTTAAATTTATCCAAGACATTCCTTATTCCTTAAAAAAGTTATAGAAAGTTAATTAATGCTCTAAAAATATATTATTAAATAGAAACCTTCAAAAATTGACAAACTTTTCCCGTTTTCAAGAACCATTGCCGCTACTCTTACTTCCTTAGTTTCATTTGTTAACACCACGGCCTGCACTTCTTTCTTCCCAAATTTCTTGCCGTCGAAATGAATACACCAAATGTCATCTCATAAGGAATTCTTATAATTTTTTTCCAAGTTCAGCGCTGCTTTAATCATCGCTTTGTGAGTACCTGCTTGTGTTGGTGTTGCTATATTTATTCCTTCTTTGGACAATTCTTTGCATATTTTAGCGGCATTTTTGGTGCTTACATGGGCTGTTGTTACCATTGTCACTGCTGCTTTTGTTGAACACTTCGCATTTCTTTTTCTTGGAAGAGGAGCTTTATATTCACCAACAGGTGGAGAATGTGATTGCTCGACAGATTCAGCTGATGATGTTGACGTGTTGAGCGCCACTTTATTTAAACACGAGGTGCTTTGAACATTTTTTCTTGAAAGGGCAGCTTTGGAGGGATGCACATTAATTGCTTTAGCTGTCGTGTACCGAACTTCTCCATTTGTAGTTGTTTGGAGTTCATACAACTTTTTGTCCTCAGTTCCTAGCCAGACACCATTTAAATCAGTTATATCACATAACTTGTTGAACGTCATTGTAACATTTCTGCCATCCGGAAATTTTAAAAATGTTGAATAATCATTTAAAACTTTTGTTATCTTCCGTTCTGCAGCTATACGTGTTATGCTCGGAAAGTTTAGTTTCGACCACAATACAATCATTTCGTTTGTAATAATCTGGCATCTTTTCTTTTTAAATTTCTCCGTTTTTTCTAATTCATTATACCTTCCTATAATCACGGTCTTTTTTGGAATCTTACACAATTCACTCAAGGGGTTTTCAATATTATTGATTTCTCTTCTCTTATTCTTAGATTTTTCAAATGTTATTAAATTGTTTTCCCATTTTTTTGAATTTTTTAAAACTTCAGCACCACTTTTTTTAAGACATTGTTAATTAAAAAAGACACTTTCACTCAAGCCGCCACGCACTGAATGAGAGATCGACAGCTAAATAAAAGCAACTGGCGCGACGCTTATACGAAGTTTCAATCATTCATAAAGCATTTACTCAAATTTACCGTTATGTACTTTTGTCATATGCAAAAATACGATGAATAACAGAAGAAGAGCAAAACAAAACAGACACAAAGAAAAGAACATAATCTCATATGGTGTTTTTTCTTGGCATATGTATGAAATTTGCATACGAATTTTCAATTTAAATTCTGCGTGAAGTTTTTGAAATAAATCAAAAAACTAAAAACGCAGTTATCATTTTTTTACTATTCCTCATGTAAATTTTTTTTTTTTTCAAAAAATTCAAAAAGTTGTACCCTAATGTACATACATACATACTTGTATAAATATACTTTGGTTATACGTTAGGACAATTTTTTTTGAAATCTTTTCATTATTTGCTTTTTAAATGGCGTTTGTTGTAAGTTAAGAAAAATTAAGGGAATGAAATTGCCTTCTATTTATTCCATTTACTGCTGTGAATTGCACTACATATAAGCTAACAAAAAACTAGTTTTAAATTTATTTAAAATAATTGTTCAAATAGTGTTGATTTGAATAATTATTAATCCTAAAGAAGATATAAAAAGGAAGAGCGACATATCGACAAATTTTTATAAAAATTTACCTCAAGCTGATTTATCAAACATACTTACATATAATTACAATTAATCATTTTATTGAAAACTTATCAATTGGACTTATTTAATTTAGATATACATACATGCATATGTATTTAATTTTGATTGGTCATACTTCAAATGTCCACAAAATAACACTCATTTGATTCGTTTACTGTAATAATTGACGCATCGCATTGAATGTTGCAAAAGTATAGGGCCTACTGTACTTCATAACAATAACACAAAATACTATTTTTTTTATTTGTATTTATGTATAACTTAAATTTATATATATGTATATGTACGTATATTATGCGGAACTTAATAAAATTAATATATCTTTTTTATTGTATTCTGATAATTGGGTATGTTCTGGTACTTGATGCGATACGAAAATTATATGAATTTACTTCAAATTTTTGTTAGAAATACTTATTTATAACAACAATCCCATGAACATTTACAATATTTCCCTTTCGAATGAAATACAGCACAAAGCCCATTATTAATTTCATATTTAATATTACATTAGTTGTACGTATTTAAATTAAGGTTTTATCAGATATTAAACTTTAAATCTAACTGTCTGATTGGGTGTGTGTGATTCTTACAGTATATGTATGCATGTAGCTTTATTATGCATATTATATAGTATTAATTTTAGTATGTATGTATGTATGTCAATACTTTTAAAAATTGATGCATTATTTCTGTATTTCCAACAAGCAAATCGCCTAGAAAAACGTTATGAAAATTACACTGAGACAGAAAATATATATAAGACTACACAGTAAAAATATTAAATTAAAACTAAAATATTTCATGGCTAAGCGATGAAACCTCTTAAAATCAAACGAGGTTTGTAATAAGATTTCAGTTATTCTTTTTTGGAATAATTTAATTTTATATGTATGAATTTTATGGTGATGTGTACAAATTTAAAATTCTTAATTTTGTTTGTGGAGAAAAATGTGCGTTTAATAATAAGTTGGTGTTTTGATATAAATATAAATAATTAAAACTTATATAATAAAAATGAAAACATCAACAATATTGAATGTTTTTTTTTTTTTTTAGTTTTGTCCATTATGTTAAAAATTTTATTTTTATGGAAACCAAAAACAGAGAGTTTGAAAAGAAACAGAACGAGGGGGAAAATAAAAAGCTGTGTGACAGACAAGTTATGGTATAAATAGTGTATTTATCAATAAATTTAACTCCATGTTTTAGGTAAACTGAAGGGACCATACCGCTGGTGACAATCGACAGCACGTACTGCAAAGTAATAACGTTGCCCCTCTTGAAACTGAGTGAGAGTAACAGCCATGGGCAGAAGCATAGCCTTAACATCTCCAACGTGGCGCCAAGAATCAACCATTGGTGGACCAGAAGTCTCCTGGTAGGCATAAATTTGATAACTTACACATTCTGCATGACGATCCATAGATTCCTCCATAGTCCAAGAGATAACAATACCGTTGTCAAGATTGCTTATGCGTATTGTTGGACGTGGTGGTGGTAGTTTCCACAAAGGATTGAAAGCTTGCGGTGGAGTTGCGGGTAACGGTGCTGGATGACTGTATTTCACTCTCTGAACATTTGTGGTATTTGCAGCTACATTTATTCGTGTTATGCTTGTACCTGGAGGTGTGCTTATGGATGTGAAAGAATTATTCTTTTGGGCTGAAATTAAAAGAAATATTTTAATGATATATACTAAAAAATTTGATACATGAACATACATACATACATATGTATATTAAAAAAATAGGAGTGAGGTCCAATAAATGCAAAACTTGTAAGAAAAATTCGTACTTTTTTAAGTTTTTTTTTCTATCAAATTTTATAACCGATATTTTTTAATATTTGTTTATCAGGGTTTAAAATTAGTTTTTTTCTTTTATTTATTATACTACCGACTACTGAGAAAATATTATCCGTTTCCATTTTTGATAGAGAAACTAAAAACATTTACCTGATAGCATATACATTTACAGTTTTCTAAAAAAAAAGTCATTTAATACTTGCAAAGCTAAATAATAATAACACAATGGGACCACATTAGGACCCAAGTGGGCTAGAATCTAATTTATAATTTCCAGCATTCTACATAATATATTAAGTTGTTTACACGCTAGATATATCTTAAAAAACATCAAAAATATATTTTTCTCATTATTATATTTTTACTTATTTTCCGAAACGATCCCAAAAGAATTTTTCTGATGATTACCTGTGGAGTAACAATAAAAAAAAACATCAAATATTTTTTCTAATTATGTATGAATGTATGTATTTCTTTTTTACACATTTTCTGACACAATGTTTAATATTGAATTCTTGAAATGTGTATTGGACGATAATTAAAAAAATGTCGGCAAGCCGTTAGCTTCCGCAGTAAAGTAAATGTTAAATTATGTTTTTCCTCCCCGCCCATTATCTCATGGAATATTCCGTTAAAATTTCAAGCGGTTCGGAAGTTGCCAGAGCAATAAGATTTACATAAAAAAATTTTGGACATTAGCACTCCTATTATATTTAACACAGTTGCTAATACATGATCTAGATTTAAATTACCTTGGATTGAAGACATTTGCCGATTTTTATTGCTGTTCATTTGATTGGCGGGAGGTACTCGAGCCAAAGGTGGTGGTGGTCTGCCATATTGAACTTGTGAGTTTGAACTGTTTTGTGTGGGCAAACTTCTACGTGGCCCTTGTGAAGCAGATATTTGAGGATTAGCGTTTTGACTCACTGGAGACGGAGATGGTGTTTCATCCTCATCGGTCAAGTCAATAACGGCCTTCTCTTTAGGTTTGGCAGGTGTTATACTAACAGCAGTATTACCTCCAGTTAGATGTGTCAGTGAATTAATGTAATTATCCACAATTGAACTCGATGAACCGCCAGCAGTTTGGGACGTCATTGGTTCCGAACGACACTGCACAGTTGTAGTCATAGTAGATGTTGGTTTTGATTGTGTTGCAGAATTAGCAACTACTCGTTGACTAAAAATATATAAAAAAAAATATTTTTTTTAAAACACTTAATCAATTAGGTAGAAACAAATAAAAATTATGTGTGGCACTCGGCGACTGCCGCGGTAAAGCTATTGCATAGCATTTTTTATCAACTTATGCAATTATAATTATTACATATTTATTTATTTTTTATTTATGCAGTATTTTTTTTTTCTTTGATATTAATTCAAGTTACACTTCTTGAGCGTGGTGATCGATAAGAAAACAATTTTTTTTTTTCTTTTATTGAATAAACGAGAAGTTAATATGGTTTAAAATATTTTTATAAACTTACAATACATTTAAAAATCTGTTCTGGCAATACTGTATGCTAATGAAATCAATAGCATACTTTAGGGGTTAACATACACTGACCGATTCAAATACTTAAATAACCGAAAATATGTGGCTCAATGGCGCTGCTATGAGTGGCACATTTTGCTGGTGTTATTGTTGACTAGGCTGATTAGTGAAGACATTTAATTTTGTGGGATTAGAGTTATTTATGGAATCAGTGTATTGTATTTGTGGAACTAGTCTTAGGTTTTTTCGTTACGGAATTTCTTGATTCGGTCGCCGCGCTCAAAGCCCGCGATAAAAGCTATGCAATAGCTTAATAATATTGAGGCATATATTACAATTTGTTTTTAAATATTATTAAATCAAATTACATATCCACGTAAGATCTTTCTGCTTTACGTTGACGAAATTCCCTTAGACGTTCAGCATTTGATTTTGGTACTTTTTTTTTTTCATGTTTCTTCAAATCTTTCTGACGGTGATAATATGCCCTTTGACGTTCACGAGCTCTTTTTCTTTTTAACTCTTTAAGTTTTTCTTCTCTATAAAACGAAAATAGCTAGGTATAAATAATAGGTATAAACAGCACGAGAAAATAATTAGGTATAACTAGTGTAATTACACACCAAAAAAATTATTCTTTATGTATGTAGATATAAAAAAATTATTATTTATATAGATATCATATCATATGCATGTATATACTTTCTCTGCGCGGCATTAATGTGTATTACCTATACACCAAAAACATAGGTACTAGAGATGTGCGCGTGAGTAAAATTACGCTAACGATCACGCACGATCACAAAACATAAATATTTTTCACGCACGCTCCCGAACGCAATATGTTTAATCACGTAATTTTACGCACGACGGTAATAAGTTTGCACGCATGCTCACGGTGAAATACAAATTTTGTAATAAAAGATTTAGCATATGCTAAAAAATTTTATTTTGTAATAAATTTCTTTATTTACTTCAAGATCATCAATTAAATAAAAAAATACGTGTGGCACTCGGGGACTGCCGCGGTAAAGCTATTGCGTAGCATTTTTTATCAACTTATGCAATTATATTATTACGTTTTCTTTAATAACTCGGTTGTTATTGTGCAAATTACTAAATTTTTCGATTTTTCGAATGCTGCAACATTCACTGCTCTACGGCTTCTGTTTACGGAGTTACGGCCAATTTACTAATTTCAATATTCCCGACCCAGAAAAATTCTCAAAAAGTGTATTAAAATCAGTCTTTTTGTGTTAAAAACACGGTAAAATTAAAAAAAAAAACAAGGTTTCTTCTATGTATAATTTTTTTGTCAACCACGATTGCTCCTCAGTACGCCATTTTGTGTTTTCCTACATGTAAAAATCTGTTCTGGCAATACTGTGTGTTAATGAAATCAATAGCATACATTAGGGGTTAACATACACTGGGCGATTCAATAGCTTTAAAAAAAGCAAAAGACTTAAGAAACAAACTTAGTCTTAGGTTTTATTTTCGTTACGGAATTTCTTGATTCGGTCGCCGCTCTCAAAGCCCGCGATAAAAGCTATGCAATAAAAATCACGGTAAAATTAAAATTTAGACAATTTAGAAAGGCATTTGCCTGTTGTTTGTTTTGCTGTAGAATTGTTGTAGTAGTTCAAATACCTGGTAAGATAAAAGCTATGCAATCTTAATATATAAAACCGAATGTGTGTTTGTTTATTTGTTTGTTTGTGTGTTTGTTTGTTTGTTCCTTATACGAGGCCAAACCCTTGGACCGATCTTCCTGAAATTTTCACAGTATTTAACTGCAACTCTCGGATGAATTATAGGCTATATGAAGTTTTGATTGGACAAAGAGGCGAGGCACCTCCCATATAACCCAAAAATTTAAATCGCCATATTTTGGGAATTTTTTTACCTACGTCGATGATATTTGGTACATATGGTATTGGCATAATTTGGAATACGCACCAGGAGAAAAGTGGGTGTGACCACGCCCCTTTTTAGGAAAACCAAACCCTTGTACCGATCTTCCTGAAATTTTCACAGCATGTTACTGTGACTCTGGAAGGAATAATAGGCTATATGAAGTTTTGATTGGACAAAGAGGCGTGGCACCTCCGATAAAACCCAAAAATTTAAATCGTCATATTTTGGGCATTTTTTGACCTACGTCGATGATATTTTGTAAATATGGTATTGGCATAATTTGGAATACGTACCAGGAGAAAAGTGGGTGGGACCACGCCCCTTTTTAGGAAAACCAAACCCTTGGACCGATCTTCCTGAAATTTTCACAGCATGTTACTGTGACTCTGGAAGGAATAATAGGCTATATGAAGTTTTGATTGGACGAAGAGGTGTGGCACCGCCCATATAACCCAAAAATTTAAATCGCCATATTTTGGGCATTTATTGACCTACGTCGATGATATTTGGTACATATGGTATTGGCATAATTTGGAATACGTACCAGGAGAAATGTGGGTGGGACCACGCCCCTTTTTAGGAACCGATCGTCATTAAATTTTCACAATAGGATATATAAATACTTTTAATTTTATTTTATAACGAGGGGGTAGCGAAGCACACCGGGATAGGCTAGTAGCTTAATAAAAATCATATGTATGTATGAATGTAGAATGTGCATCATGGACATGGAAATTTTCTTATGTCGGGTTATATCATTAAGACCAGCTCTCATTTTTACGAACCGGTCTCATATAATTTCGCTCACGAAATTTTGCAAAGACAATTTGTTTTTCGTTTGTTGATTCGTATTTCTTTTCGATACTCTCCAGATATTTAAAAAGAAATTTAAATAAAACATATTTAGGGATTCAAGTGGTAGTCATAAAGTCATATGTTTTAATATAATAACACGATATAATATGACTGCTGTGAACGACCTGACATAATTTAGTTTGCTGTTTTATAATTTTAATTAGCAAAATGAAAAATATTATAAAAATGGAAGATAACACCGAGTTTTTATTAAATTAATTTCAATACAACAACGACTTAATGGCAAAAGTGTATAACTACTTTTCAATTG
Source organism: Lypha dubia (assembly GCA_947311025.1). NCBI lineage: Eukaryota > Metazoa > Arthropoda > Insecta > Diptera > Tachinidae > Lypha > Lypha dubia. Next base: position 59,938,230 of record OX371264.1, read on the forward strand.
CTACAACTTTGTGTCAACGTCGACACCAAAAATGTCTTTTTTCCAGCACCATTTTTATTCGTAATTAAATGACACTTTTTCGGATTTGTAAGTCACTAATAATGGATGCCGCAAGGTTGCATAGACAAAATTCGAAATAATTTAGAGCAAATTAAGTCATTTGGGATAATTTGCTCATATGAAAAATGTATGGGAAATCATCTCGCAAATTACTTCATTTGACCAAATGAAACGATTTGGCGTAAATCACGTATATGGAAAAGCACTATAAGTCAACAAAAAATCTACCGCTGAATCCAAAATTTTGTTTGGGATTGTCTGAACATATATGTATGTATGTAGCTACCAATTTTAGATTTAATATTGCTATACTTATTGTTAGATCAAATTATAATTAAAGATTCATCAATAAATAAAAAACGTACACACAATAAAAAGTTTAACAAGATAAAATTACGGTATAGCTCTTGGAAAGATAAGTAATTTAAAGGAAAATATCATGCAATGTAAACTTACCTATTTGGTGGTATATTGGGCGTTCTTGCTATTTGCTGCTGTGTTGCCATACGTTGACCGTCCTGATTTGGAGCTAAATATCGTGGCCTTTGTATTGCTGTAGAATTTGCTGAAGTTGTAGCATTTTTGTTGAGTATTCGTGGCTGTGTTGCTGCTGATTGAATCGGAGTATTACGAAAAGCAGCCGAAGCGACTGCTGTAGGTCCAGTTGATGGAGATGGCCATGTTCCAGGAACTGGACGAGTCGGTGTTATTTTTTGTACACAACCTCTGCGAACATTACTAGTATTTCCGGCCACACTTGATAGTGTAGCAACCGGTCGTTGTTGTTGCGGCTCCGTTTGTGGAGGCAGGTATTGTCTTTGAGCCGGAGTTAAAGAAGTGGTAGTAGATGCGGAAGAAGTTTGTGGCGCTATAGGACGTTGTGGTGAAGATGGTATATTTAGGGAAGTAGTGCTAGAAGTGGCTTCTGCGAGAGACTTTTTATTGGGTATATACACTTGAAGTCCAACAGCTCGTGTAATTTTTACTGGCATTATGAATTGTGAATTACGCTGTTCTATGTCTTTAACCACACGATTGTGAACCATTTCAAGGTCGCGAAACTGTTTGGATAGTTCTGAAATTTTTGTCCTGTGAGCATTAATTAATTTTTCCTGCTTTTCTATTAATTCGCGCATTTCCGAGAATTCACTTCTATGAATAATTGCTTCAACAACTTTTTGTAACACCAATTCTTCAAGATCTTGTTTGGTCATATTGTCAAATGACTTGCGGAATTTCTTTAAAAAGTCTAACCTCATTGGTAATTTGGAATTTAAAACTCCAAATTCAGGAGCAGGATACAAACGTATGGGTTCATAAGATGGAATTGCTTTTGAAATCTTCTTACGATCGTCCAAAAATACAATATCTTCAGACTGTTTGTCATCAGCGATTTCATCTATTTTTCCCGATAGTATGACATCGTCTTTTAAAATATCTGTTTTTGGTTTTTTGTTAATTCCTTCTTTGGAATCATTAGAATTTTCGTCGGCTTCAACTTCAATGACATCATGGGAGCGCTTAAGAGCTGAATGTGTTGTTATACAGTTATTTTCCTCTTCTAAGTTTACTTGAGATTCTTTTTTCTTTTCAATATCATTAGCCAGTTCAACTTCATCGGCTCCATTACATGACTCTTGTTTTTTTAAATCTTGTTCATCATCCTCACTTAAACGTATGCGTTTTGTAGGTGGTAATATTTCAGAATCGTCTACTTTTTCTAAAGTATCAGAATCTTTTACTTCCCCTATTATAAGCTCTACATCGCCATCATCATCTTCTTCATCATTTTCAGCTTCTTCAGGAGTAGTCTCTTCTGAGGCAGTTTTGATAGATTTAGCTTCCTGTAAAAGATTACTGCTACTACTGCAGTTACTATTTGTTTCTTCTGGTGTTTGATTAACTTCATTTTTATCGACTTGCTTTTCTTTCTCATTCGAATTTTCGGCAACAAAGTCATCGCGAGCATTATCTGAATTGTCAATTAAAATGTTTTTTTCTTTCGCAGCAGAGCTTGCATCATCATGAGAAAGTACAGCTGTTACGTTTTGCTCATACTGATCTGTTATAATCGGGTCTGTTCTAGAATCCGAATTCACTTTCGAGTGAATTTCATTTTTTTCTACTTTTTTAATCTGGGAAACTTCCTCATCATCGTCATCCAGCAAAAGTACAACATCCTCATCTTCCTGAGATGTTTTCTTAGCTAGAGTTGGCGTTTCCTTATTTAAAACCGGATGTTCAGTTTTTTCCATTCCTATTTCGAAAGGCTTTGTATTCGTTTCTTTGGAATGTTCTATTTCTGAAGGCTGGTCAACATAAAACACAATTTCATCGTCAGATTCATCATTTCCAACGCTTCCAGCTGTAGGTGTTTGCTCGTTTATAGATTTATAATCAGTTATGTTTTTCGTTTTATCCATAGTAGGTTCCGATTTCCCTTTATTCGATGAAATATTATTTATATCAGTGTTAGTAGCTTCTGGACTAGACATTTTACCGTTATCAACAGTTATAACATCAGATGTTTTAGCATTTTCAGAAATTTCATTACTATTAGATGTTATTTTATTATCTTGAACTAATTCTGCCTTTGATTCGTCAGTCTTTTCTATTACAACATTATTTTCAATATTATTTGATTGACAGTCGACTTTATCGGTGTTGACATCTCTTTTAAATACAGAAGATTCGTATTCGTCATTATCTGATTTATTATTTTCGTAATTTGTAACCTCATCTAACTTGTTTGACTGCTCATTTGTAACTGTCGATAAATCCGAGGTAATCGTAGTGCCATTATCATTTATTTTTTCGCTTTCCCCACTTATTTCGAAGTTTTTACGGATAGACTCTACAGCCTTCCCTGATTTTTCCTCTACTAATCTTGAGTCGTCCATCACACTTTTCCCTTCAGGAGTTGTAACGCTTTCGTTTACATCGTTTTTTTCTTGAGTTTCTATCTTTTTGTCACTATTTTGATCCATCTTTATTACATTACTAACTGTATTTTGGCATTCATTCTCAATGCAATCTTCAACAATATCATTTATTTTTGATAACAAAGTGTCCAAATCATCACCCGGATCACGAACATTTGAACTTGTTGTTGAATTTGATGTTTCGGCTTTTTCTGCTAATATGTCATTAGTTGCCGACAATGTTTGTTCAATCTCTTGAGTATTTGGAGCTTCTGGTAAAACATCATCATCTTCTAACAGCGCATCTTCTAGTTCTGAATTAATAGTGATATTCAAATCATCACCAACATCATCACCAACATCCTTAATAATAGATGTCATGTCAGTATCGACATTTTCTACTTCTGTAACATTCGCAGTGTCATCTGTAAGTTTCGTGCTTAATAAAAACAAATGAGATTTTTTATTGTTTCAACATACCATTTTGACTTATTAATTCACAATTTACTAAACCATCAGCAGTATTGTCTGATAAATCCGGCATGACTGCGTCGTCAACTTCGTCCTCACCGTTACCTTTTGAAGACGTCAATAGCTCGGTCAAGTCGACTGCGGTATTTTGTTTAACCTCCATCATCTTTTGTATAATAATATTATTATTTAGCTGAATATATTAGTCGAAGTATTTTGTCTGCATTAAATAAATGATCTGAAATTTTTATATTTTTTAATTATTTTTTAAACTTGTAAGCCATGATTTTCTATAGAAGTAAACTTAATTCTAATTTTATCATATAAGTATGTAGTATGATTCAAATAACTGTTTAAAAAAGCATCACGAAGCAAATTGTGTTGCGCGTTCTATCCATGTTTGTTGTGGTTTTAGTTCGCTTTGACTAAACACTTTTTTTTCTGATAATTTTATTATTTATTGAATCTTCAATTATAAATTGAAACATCAATAAGTTTTTCAAATCTTAAATCTAAAAATGTTTAATATATATTTAGCCAATGCTAAACAAAATTTTTAATTGCAAGGGTTGATTTTTGTTGTTTTACATCTCTCGTGTACGGTTGAGAAAAAGAGTATCCCTCCTTTTCAGCCGGGTATGGCCTGTATAATGTAGAATATTGCGCGCAAGTAGATTTGGGTGCAACTCAAGTTTTTTATATATTTTTTAACCGTTTTATGAAAATACTGTCTTCACCAACGGAACATCTAGATCTTTATGAATTCGATGATTTCTGACATACATACCAGGGGGGTGCTGTTTTGCCTCCTTTGAATATTTTTCCACATTCGATGCTGAAGCAGTGCCCCATAACTGAATTCCATAGAACCTAATTGGTCTCAGAATCGCGTTGTATAATAGAAGTTTACAATCTAGGCTTAGTATGGAGTTTCTTCTAATAAGCCAATTCATTTGGGCTGCTTTTAATTTCATTCTATCAACTTTGCGTCTATGTGCGATTTCCATGTTAAACGACGTTCAATATGAACGCCTAGATATTTGACTTCGGTGTGTTGCGGTACAGCCTCGCTGGTGATTTGTATAGTCGAGCATGTTTCCCTGCGCAACGTAAAATTGACATGAACACATTTCTGCTCGTTAACTTTTATCCGCCATTGTTTTAGCCATGTTTCCAGTTTTAATATGTACCCTTGTAAATTGCGGGAAGCTTCTACCGGGCTTGAACTATATATTTTCATTCACTTAAATAGTTTTTTAAAAGCTTGACGATGTTTGCGGGTAGATTTTGTGTTAATTTGTGTATAAGACCTTCGTGCCATACTTCATCGAAAGCTGGTGAAAAATCAATAAAGAGCGCAGAGCAATATTTCTTTTTTTCAAAAGTGTCTCTAACAACATTCACAAGCCTGTGAGTTTGTTCAATAGTGCTATGTTGTCTGCGAAAACCAAATTGATGATCTGGAATGCATCCTTTGCTTCTCAATATTGGGGCCAACTTGCTCTTAAGTAGTTTCTCAAAAAGTTTTGACATAGTAGGCAACAAACTTATAGGGCGATAAGATTCAATCTTTGTATGATCTTTGCCGGGCTTTGGTAACATAGTAATCATAGTTCTAGACGTAGAATATGTACTATTAAATGTGAATATGTAGTATTATTCTTTTCGCAATATAAGGCAATTCTTGAGGCATTTTGTGGCTTATTTTATCAACACTTGAAGCTTTTTGGTGTTAAGATTGATAATAACATTTTCAATCTCCACAATATTAAATCTTACGGGTATTTCTGGTAAAAAGATACGACTGGTGGCAGTTCAACAATAGAGTCATTAATTGGTATGTATAAAAATTTTTGTTTTTTTGATTCAAAATCTGAGAGTAGTTTTCGGTAATTATTCTCCTGAGCTACCTGAATTTTTGTTTCGTTAATATTCCCGCGCTTAATTGGAGTTACATATGTATGTAGAACTAATTTTCTCTAATTAATGAGATAAGGCTTTTCACCAGCAAACTAGAATTCTGTTCTCTTAGATATATCGGAGGTGGTTTACTCGAATTTGCAGTAGTTGTTCGTTAAAAATCGCGAAACGATTTTCGGAATTTTTTATATTATTTTTTCCATCTCTGGGAAATTTCGCTATGCACAGCCCCTAATAAATAAGGTAGTCTTGTCCCTAAAACAAATACAACGTCACAAAAACAACAGGCATTTTGTTACTGTAAAATGTTTTCTTTGTGAGAAACAAGCCGATCGCTTGGAAGCCGGATATCGTCGCCGCTATTGTGAATTCGAGCCGCTGCCAAACACATCGGCTTTTTACTGCTTTTACAGGTATTTCGACTGCTAAAAATGTCTTGTTATGTATAAATTTCTTTATGTGATATTAGACTTTTCTTTTCAGCAATTTTTTTTATTTAATAGGTATGTATGTATATAAAATTTCTACATAAAATATTTTACTTCACCGGAGGGTTGAAATAAATTTTTTTGCTTAGACGCCGCTACATACATATGTTTAATCAGCTTGTTCCTCTGCTATACATACATATGCAATTTGACATTTGTAAAACAAAAATATTCTTCTACAGCAGACATGACAATTTTACCTGTTTTATTATACCATGGTTTGTTTGTACAGCAAGCTGACAAGTTTGCTAATGGGTGCAATTGTTGTTGCTTCTTGACCACTATTTAACATACATACATACATATGTGTAAGTATGTATGTACGTTGGTTGCAACCAACGAAATTGGTAACCCTCAACAAATGAATACAATTTTTAAAAAATTAAATTCTTGAGTATTTGCTCGAATAAATGACAAATTTTTATAGTTTTCTTTTATTTATTAAAAAAAAATTTACTATTGTATTCGATTTTTAAGACTGTATGTACATATATATGTAGACTTTTTCCACATGAATTTTTGTTTACGTTATTTCTGTTATTGTTATGCTTTTGAATTAGCTTTTGGTTTTGTAAATAAACTTTGTTTTTGGTACTTTAAATACCTATTAATGCTAACGCTTTACTAATTTGCCTTACGAATAACTTAAAAACACAAAATAATGGGTGTATGTAGAGTTTTTTCCTTAACTGTATATATATGTATATGTATGTACATATGTATGTAAGTATGTGCATTTTTTTTTATTATTTTATTTCTACACATTCGGCCGGCAATATCATTTAGAATACATATGTATGTGCCTACATATGTGCATATGTACATACATATGTATGTATGTAAATGCATACATATGTACATACATACATATGTACATACATATGTATTAATGTACATAAATAAAAACTTAGCTTAGAAACCACACTACTTTATTCCTACTTCTCAAGTAAATAAGTATACATATGTACATATGTATGTATGTATGTACATAGATATGTATCTATGTACATATGTCCAGTATTAACTTACATTCATATGTATGTATGTATGTACATACATAAGTATAAATATATATGTACATATGTATGTATGTACATATGTATGTATGTACATATGTATGTATGTTCATATATACACACATATACATATATGTATATACATATGTATATACATACATATATGTATAGATATATATATGTATATATGTATGTACATATATCCATATATGTATATACATATGTATGTATGTGTATCTATATACTATATACTTATACATATATACTATACATATGTATATACATACATAGGTACATACATACATATGTTCATATGTACATACATACATATGTATGTACTTACATACTTACATAAATGATTATTAAAGTTATTGTGGCGTTAATGTACGAATTTTGTATGAAAGATCCGGTTTTATTGTACACATCAGCTTTATGAATCGTTAATGAAATTTTTCTTAACTCAAAAATCAAGATGGCGTTGTGTTAATTCATTACAGTACCACATACGGAACGTGAGAGAAAAGAGAAAGAGGCCACAGGGAGAATAATGAAAAATATATAAGATTTACGTAATATAAAAATTGTTACACACCTACTTACTATGTATGTATGTATGTATGTATGTATGTATGTATGTGTTTCTGTATCTTACCAGGGTTTAATAAATTCTACTTTTTAACCAAAATATGTAGTACGTATTTTATAGGTTAAAACCTTACACAAAATATGTATAAGCACTTATGTATGTATGTACACTTAAAGTGTGAATATGTACAATCAAAAGCAACTGTTCGTTTACACGTGAGACAGAGAACTGAACAACAACTATACAAAGCAAAAAATTAAAGATACATATACTATACATACATACTTGCATAAAACGACTTTGGCATGTTCGTATAATCGTTCGGGTTATAGATTTATTTCAGACTGTACATGTGAAAAATATCATGATAAATTATTTTAGGAAAGAAAGGAGCTGGTCCTAATTGGGCAATGAAAAGCTGATGCCTGCTGCTAGAAATATGTACATACATACATATGTACATATGTACATATGTAAGTACATAAGTAGGTCCAAGAGAGTTAAGATAAGTATGTATATACATACATACATACATAAGTATGTATGTATACTACGAGTGTAAGCATTGTCCAAAAACTATGTACATATGTAAGTATGTATGTATGTATGTATGTACATACATATGTAGATAAGTATGTAACCATAATATACATACATACATAGAAAATTTATTAGATTTAAGTAAGTATGTACATACTTACATACATACATACATATGTACTTACGTTTCACTTTTTAATCGTTAACGCAGCCATAACTACATACATACCTACATAAGTATGTACATAAATAAAGTCGTGCTATGTACATACATATGTATGTATGTACATAGTATCTATGTATGTATGTACATACATATAACAAAATCTAAGTATATGTATGTATATATACATATGTATGTTACTATACATATATGTATATGTACATACATATGTACATATGCTATGTGCATAACGAAATCACCAACAAGATGATGCCACCACTGCACAAGCAACACTACCAAACGAAAAATATGTACTTACATAGTACCTACATATGTACATACATATGTTGGTACTTAAGTATATACTATGTATGTATGTATGTATGTAGATCCATTCATTTATTTGGATATAGATAAGTATGTATGTACATACATACATATGTATGTATGTATGTATATATGTATGTACATATGTATATTTTTTGTTACCATTTGTTCCTACTAAATTTTGTTTTTTTAGCGTAAAATACGGCAACCCTATTCTTCATCAAACTTGAAACAGCTGACATGACATACATACATAAATAAAACAAAAATAATTTAAGTTAAATTTTTCACATTAGTTTTTTAAATAGTGTTTTATTAAAACACAAGCCTGTACATACATACATACATTACATATGTACATATGTCGTACTCAAATTCAGTCAAATCTATGCAAATCTTTTCTGCACGAGCATACATGCATACATACATATTTCTTATTCGCCCAACTTTGGCATTTATGATGAGTCAGTACGTCTTACACCATGGTCTTATAGAAACCAAAAGAAGAACATATGTAGTATCAAAGACTATATACATAGTCTTTGGTAGTATGTATCTTTATTGACAGCTCATATGTACTTTTTTTAACAAAATCGTCAACAGTTGCGATTACAAACCAAAAATCAAAACGTTAAAATAAAAGGGGCTTATTACGGCGAGTCGCGTTCTGCAAACAGGCTCTTAGAAGTCAAAAAATTTACAGAGAATGGCGTAGATAGAAACAACAAAATAAGAGACAGAAGAAAGATTAAACTTTTACAAAAAGAGGTTAAATGGACAAATAAATAAGTACATACATATATGTACATATATATACATATGTATATACACACACATGTACATAAGTAAATATGTTGCTCTTAAAAGCGTGCAGTTAATGGAGTCTTCAATAAGCAAATAAAATTACAAAAAATACTAACATAGATACATGTGCATACATACATATGTATGTATGTACATGCAGAAACATGTATGTATAAGGCTACGTTCACACAGTGCTAGCCTTATTGCAATACTATCAGTTATTTTCCTTTGAACTATCTTTGGCGTTCACAGATACAAGTCTTATTAGCTAAATATACACACATATACACAGTGTGAATAGATGTGTGTGTTACGAATAAGAAAGCTAAACGTATCGACAAAACATGATGTTGTGTACTCGTTTCTTTTGCCCACGACGCGCTCGCCTAAAATTTAGACAGCTGTCTTATAATAATACTAGCACTGTGTGAACACAGACTAAGCAAAAGCTTTTACTAGCTAGGTACACATACAAACGTACATATGTATGTATGTATATAGCAGATATAGATACATACATACATATACTATGTACATACATATCTATATAGCAGATATAGATATGTATGTATATATATAAGTAGTTGAGGTATATACATACATACATATATACATAATTACGTAGCAAGTATATACATAGATATGTATGTACATATGGATGTACAACATGTACTATCATACGTATCCCACAACACGTTTATGCGGCGGTCATATTTTATTACGTAAGACATTGTATGCATACTTAAGCATGTACATACATACTTACATACCTAAATACTAGGTACTTATGTATGTATGTACCTATAAACTTAAGACCTATCAAAATATTTGTTGTATGATTTGCTTATTTGAAATCGCCATTTTGTAAATATGTATGTACATACCTATGTATGTATGTACGTACTTATCTATACATCCAAACGTAATTCACATAAGAGCAAAAAAAATTTAAGGTTATGTCATTCGAGAAAGGCATTATATAAAATAATTGACATTAATCAAAATTATTGTAAATAACCTTTGCATACAAGCATATAAAAACCATACGTTTTTAAATCCTTGTATGTACTATTTAATTCTGGATCAATAATTCAGTATTCGTTATCTTAGCAGGCACTAAATGTCTTAGGGTTACCATCTTCAATATTATAGCACAATAAAAACATAAAATCACCTAATACTCAATATCCTACACCAATATATAAATCCATACTTACATACATACATATATTTATTCAGAAAATTCCACAGGGAATAAAACCCACTTTGCTTTTTAATTCTTGTTGGAGCAAATCAAACTATAGAAAGATGAAAATTGTTAATCGAAAACAGCTGCACTTATTCATATAACATGGCGTATTAATACAGTTGATATTGCACCTACGAGAAAACATAACATAAAACATTTGACATTTCGGCCTCTTTTAATGTATACATATCCAATTTTGAAATAAGATTCCAATTAGCAGAAAAAAGGAGCAGAGCTGTTCTATCGCCACCTGCTGCAACTTAAAATTTTACTGGAAAATACCTACATACTTACGTATTGTGTTAGCTCAAAGTTGAATATGTATTAAATATCAAAACACAAAACCCTTCAGTTATACTATGTTCACACTTATGTGTTTAACGTCTCATTCGTGTTTAAGAGCTTAAACACTTCGATTTTGATATGTTTTACCATACATTGACTTGTTTTGTTAAACATCTCAAATGACAAGTTTTAGATTTAAACATCTCGCTAAACACGCAAAAGGCAGGGTTACAAATATATTTGGAGTAAGTTCAGTGCGTTTTTTGACAACTCTGTAATGTTTGTATTGCTATTAAATGGCGCCACGTCAAAAATTTTTCACCAACTCTGTCATTTTGCCATGCTATTATATGACGTCACATCAAAAAAATAAAAATTCCATTTGCATATAACATATATTTCACCTTTTAATAGGCTAGCAATTTTACTAATTTTATGAGAATGAAAATAATAATATAAATAATAGTTTTTTACTGATATTTCTTTCCAGTTGTAATATAATATTAGTTTCTCAAACGCGCAATATTACAAAAACACAATAATCAGCTGACGAAACGTTAACCTTAAACATCTCAAATGTAATGTGAACGGTTGTGTTTAGATTCTAAAACATTTGCCTTAAACACGTTTAAAAACACAAGTGTGAACTTAGTATTAGTGACAGAAATACAGTAAATTTATATTAATTTATGTGAAAAAATAAGTATCTTAACAAATTTTTCTTTTACCTCTCAGATTTTCTTATCATGTATGTCAGTATGTATCGTAAAAATATAAATAGTTGCCTTGTTATTCAATAATTCACAGAGTTTGGTAACCCCTATTGTAAACATAAACATTTCTACAGTAGTTAAGGAAATATTTGTTCAAGTGTACCATGCCAGTATACTTCGTTCGGCGTCGGTGGCGTAACCAAATTAATTTGGCGTCGGCGTCACGTAACAAATTGTGTCATTCCTTGAAATTATATGAACCCATACTTGTTTCTTTTTACTAGCACAAACAAAAAAGTATACTTTAAATCGTGTTACAATTTGTAGCAATGGTGCTCAAAATATAAAAATTCCCAATATGAGATCTATTTGACTACATATAATATTTGATATACTAGTATCATCCCAATGGGCATAAACGTAGTTCCATAAAAACGAAAATTAATAATGGATTCATATGGCTCTTTGTAAACAACGCTAAAATATATAGGAGAATTTAATATATATCACCTAGCCTGTAAAAATTCTTCATGCATAAAAATTAGCCTGTTCGGAAATGCATAACTGCGCCGCATCTGATGCGCATGTGTGACTAGTTTGCTCAGCTGATACAAGCATATGCAGTTTTACCAGCCGTTGATTTTCGGAACGTACCAGCGCCGGACATTATGTACCAAATTTAAATTGTGTTGATGAATACATTCTCCTGAATTCACCACAGCACCCACCTGATAATTAATTCGCCTTGGAGAAGAGAACTAGCTATATATGTATTTCTCATGGCATAATAATAACACATCAACATTACCGTCGGCTAAAGCGGTATTTAAAATTGTTACGACGTCTGAAACATATTTATCCACTTGCCGCCGCCAATTTTGAAATATTCGGCTCGGATTTCAAAATCACTGTACACAACTTAAAAAAATGCATTGTTTAATAACACATTAGCATACCTGTAATTTGTTTATTTACAAGAACTAAACTAAAGTTTATAGCAGAAAGAATAAACTTTTTATTAAATCACTTATAATACGATTTTGCAATTTTTATTCAGTTTGTAACTAAAAATTCAAACAACTTATCCGTCACCGAAAAAGCCGTGTTTTTCACACACAAATAGTAAAATTAGATCTGTTTATTAATATTATATGCAATGCTGCCAGGAACATAAAAATGGTTATTTAAGAGATAATGCCATACTGGAAATATAAGTTTTGTAAGGATACCAGATGCAAGAGCTGTTTGTAAAAATATCAGACTAATATGAAATACGGCACATTTATTTACAGAGTTGATATAAAAACGTTGAACCTTACCACGGCGAATTGATATGTAGGAGCAGTGGCGAATTGAAAAATTCGCTCTGTTCGTACTCATGTCATATTTAGTTTTAATTCCTTTTCTATTAAAATCTTTGTTTACAAAATAATTCAATATATTTTTAAAATAAATTTTTTAATCAAAATGGCAATCAGTCGCTTTCTTGAAAGCAAATTGAAACACAAAATTTGAAAGCAACTTTTTATCAAATTTGAAAAGTGTGAATGTGTTAGTAAAATGTGTGTAACTCAGTTTAAATACTTAGCACTTCGATATATTTGAAAGGAAAACATTTTCATATAGTATATTAGAGGGAGGATTGAGTATCAGATCGAGTATAATTTTTATATAAGAAATATTTGCCAAACAAAAAAGAGAATTACGTCGTTTGTGTTTGTTTGTAATATACATATGTATGTACATACATATATATTAGCTAAGCAATAGTATTCAAAAATTTACATATTACTCGACACAAATTTTTCAAAGGATATATGCAACATTTAAAGGCTAGGTGAAAGATTAATTAAAAAGCAATACAAATTTTTTTTTTTTCAAAAAAAATATATAAATTTGGTTTGTTTTAAAAAAAACTTTTAATTGACATTTTGTATTAAAACAAGTATATATTTCAAAATTATTTTATATTTTTTGAACAATGCAAAAGTTGAATAAAGTACATTTTTAATCTCAATTACAAAATATATATCCAGCTTTTGGATTTGTCCTTATAGATGGGAGCACTAGTATATAATTTCATATCTTTATTTCTCACTTTCTTTACAAAGCAAATTTGATATTAATTTGAGTATTTACACAATCCTGTTGTTTTTCTTGTTGTATATGTTTTATTCGCCTTGTAAAAATACATGAACAAGGCAAATTCATTACTTCGTCTTGATTAATTCGCCTTGAACATGAAGTTCGCTTTGTCTTTTGAACCGCCACTAACACATCTTGCTTGCCGCCGACAAAAACTGACTGCTTAGGTCTTTGCATTAAATGGTCCTAATACCACTAATACACGTGCTAAGTGCAATCACATTAATTTTAACATTTTGAAGATTACGATGTATTTAATGTACCATTTAAACGAAAACGGCGAACGTGTTTATACATTGAAGGTAAAGTAATTTCTTAAGGAATATAATACAACAATTAAATGTTACTTTATTAGAAAAGGACCGAGGACGGAAGGCCTACAACTTCAGCTCATCCCGCTCATTTCTCACCAGAAGATAAATTTTCCAGGCAACGACTTACTATTAAAAAACGGTTTGGTTTGCTTTTGACACAAAAACCTGAGCCAGTTTATTAATATAATGAGTGATACTAATTGTTCGTAATATAAACATTGTAAGACTTTTGATAGACAGTTTTGTTCTATAACAATAAATTCCAAATCTACAATTTTAAGAGCCGTGTTTGTCTTTGCTGTATATTGACTTGGTTTTCATAACCACCCTGATTGACGGATCATAGCAACACGTTGGAACTACCAAAGTCGGTCTATGTGTAAGAGTTTTTGGCCAGGAAGTTTTATTTTCACTTTGAACAATGCGGCTTTTCAAATGCTGTTGGATATTGTTGGTTCACAAATTTTATCGAAGTGATGGTAGCCACCTAAAGCAGTTCTTATTTACATTGTTTTCGCATCGCAATACAGAGTAACCCCCACCCAGCGGGAAAACTGGTCATTGATTGCATATGTAATGGAAGATATATTATTTTTCAAGGCAAAACACGAAAGGAGAAGTTAATTTGATCACACAAAAATTATCACTTCTGACGATGAAAGAATGTATTGTTTTTCCTTGTGCACAAGTGTCCGCATTTTCCTTTTAAATTATTAAAAGAAATGAATTATAGGATTTATTCGCCGTACACATTTAACGAATTCATTATTTTCCTAGGACATGTTCTGTGTTAACAATAATGAACTCTGGAATGAAAAATTATACATGCTGTACATTACTCTCTCATTTACTATTCATTACCTTTTCCCGCTGGGTAGTTTCGATCAACTTGAGATGAGGGCCCCCTCTTGTGCACCAAAAATTTAGTGTTTTTCACATATCAACAGTCGGAGCTACCTAAACAAAATCCGATATATGTATGTATTTATAAGCTGCATCCAAACGCTGTTCATTCTCACATGAATACATGATGTTCTTCTTGAAAAAAAAAAAATGGAAGTTAACCTAACTTGGCAAACTAATGTAGTTAATGATCATTACAAGAATACAGTGCAAAAATAAATTTTTCCTATAGATGAATTTTATCAAAAATTTCGGGTACCGGACCACTTGTAGCTTATAGTGGTCTTTATTACCTTTAATTTGGTATATAATTTATATGGGCTGAACGCTTTTTCTAGAACAAAGTATTACAAATAAAAAAAATATTTTGTAACACATATGCACTACTATTTCCGGTATAAGTCAAATAAATCAAAAAGTTCGGGGACCGGACCTCTTGCAGCTTATAGCGGACCTTCTTACCTACGTTTTGGTTTTAGTTTTTCAACTTTTCGAACAATTTCTCGTTTTATAAGCAAAAACATTTTCAGCTAGTATTTGGTAGTTGGTACTGCAAAGAACGCGTTGAAGTAGATCTACTTTTGTAAGCATCGTACGCGTCACTCAAAGCGATCAGCCGGTTTTTTTTTGGTTATTTGCTGCACAAAACGCGTCCTATGTAAGTCTGTGTTCACACACATGAAAGTTTTCTTCCATAAAGTGGTAGTTTGTTGGTGAGAGGGGAGAGAAGAATGGTGTCGGGTACACACTTTCATGTTCTCTGAAATTCTGTTTTGTTTTGTAGTTCGTAATTGTCAACACGTACATTTGTTGTTGTGTGTTGACAATTCATATGAAATTAAAAATATAAAAATGTTTAGTTTCATGAAATTAAATTTCAGTGTGTAGACATGAATGAAAGTTTAAAAGAGAATTTCAGAAATTTCATGAAAGAAAACTTTCACGTGTGAACTTAGACTAACTTGAAATTGAGAAAAGCGTAGAATGCAAAGAATGCGTTGACGCTTTATTTCGGGATGCTCCATACAAATTGTATGGACATGAGATTTTTTGACAGCTAGAAAACACTTGCCGCTCTTTTTAGGTATGGCTGTTAATTATATTTATGGCCCGCCGGCTCTACAGCCGCCGCCGACGAATTATTAGCAGCTTGTATCTCTGTTTGACATCGATTTATTTGAAATGTGTGATAAATAAATAATGAGCAGTTTATTGAGATTAGTTAAAAATCCCCTAAAATATAATTCCATTAAAAGTACTTACAAAAGTTGGGATATCAGACGAACACTCGCACAAACTTTAACAAACGACTTATCACTCAAAACTTTTGTAAGGAGATTTCAGTACTATGTGCCAAAAAGTTTAATAGGGATACAGAGGTCAAGCTTCTGTAGTAAAGCTTATGACGTAAACACCGATGTTACCAAAGATGTTCTGTTGTACAAGTACGAAAATCCCAGATTTTTTAATATATTAAATATTTTTGGAATGTGCCAGTTTGTGTTTTGGACTTATCTGTCTTATTTTGCATTCACTACCTTGAGAGATGCTCCTGTGAAGCAGACGGATGGTCAAGATCTAAAGTGGTTTGAACGCATTAACCTCGGAGAAAACAAATACCGTAATGGCATAACGGTTGTGAGTTTCATAATTGGTAATCATATATGGCTATACTTTTACAAATGTTCATATTAATTTCTTTCTTTCATTTGCAGGTTATGGCATTTTGACAGCTGTTTGGTTATTTACATTGCGATCTGTACGATTTTTAGTATTGCGAAAAGGCGGTCGCGATATTAGTATTGTCACATATGGACCGTATGGGCATAACCGTATTATGACAGTACCTCTAAAATGCCTCTCCGCTCAACAACCTAGAGAAAAAGCCGAGGTACTTCTACCCATAAAGGTTCGAAATCGTTCCCTTTTTTATGTATTGGATATGAAAGGAGAGTTCAAGAACACACAACTTTACGATTATACTGCTGGTCTTAATAGACGATTTTAAATACATAAATATTTAATAGTACTTTACGGATGTTCCTTGTTTGTTTTTTAAGTAACTTTTCTGCAAACGTGTATCCGATAAACGTAAATCATCACCAATAATTATTATAGCTAGATCGTAAAAGAATTGATGCTGACAAATTAAATACATATGTATGTTCGTTCGATTAAAGCTTGAATTTTTCAGTCCTATGAAACAACCTGCCAGAGCTCTTGTTGCTAAGTTCTTGTTTTCACCAGCTGCCTCCTGCTTTATTACGCCTTGGAAGGTACTATCTTGACCAAATCATTCTTTCTAATCGTTTTTCTGCCCGTGAAATAAAAAAATATGGTTGAAGATATCCACTCGTCCTTTATATGGCTGCAATCTTACGATACTGATACCCTTTATGGGGATTATGGCAAAGTTTTCGTTTAATAATTTTAAAATTAGCAATGTCAAAAATTTATTTTATTTGACCCAAAAAACCAGTGTAGATGCCAAAGAGATAATTAAATAAAAAACCGCTAGAAGGTACAATCTTGACCAAATCACTCCTTATAATCGTTTTTCTGCCAAAGAGTGTTAAAGAAGAAGGCCTTGGCTACATCTTGCCGTTTTTAGTTTTTCCAACAGTTTCACTTCAAGTCAGGCACACTACTTTTGGGCTGTTGAAGAGAAGAATGTTACAAGTAATTTCTAAATCGATTTGGTTTGTTTGGAAAGAAGTGATGACATACATGCATACATATCAAGTTTGTCAAAAATCATTTAAATTAATGTCATTGGATTCTTTGAAGTATAAAGCACATGTAGTTTGTTAGAAAGTACATTTCCAATGCGACGATTAGACTGCAGGTCAATAGGTGCGGAACGTTTAATTTTCAAGTCAGACATATTTGCGACAAAATCTTCATTATTTCTCAGATCATCCAAAAACTTTTTCGGGCATGAATATTTATCGATGATAGTTTCAGCAACTTCCAACGTGACCAAAGGTAGACGGTTTAAATGTTGTTGCCACAAACGTCCAAAACCATTACTTCCATCCACGCGAACACACTGTTTTTTGTCATTGGCAAGAAACTTTTTAAATGAACTTAGAATTTCTGCCTTTTGCTTTTTGAGTGGAGCGTCCGCAATGGATTTCGTTAAACGTACGATTTGATTTACCAATTCCTTGGAATTTTCAATTTGCAAAACTTTTAGTTGATATATAAACTGAAGTTCCATTAGTGCAGAAGATACAGAGTCAGTAAGTTTTTCATGAGAGCATAAAAACAATACAATATATTGCATATTACTATAGAATGTGTGAAAATCATCCGCAATTTTGTTCACTCTGTCCGATTTTATCAATTCATGTAGATCAGTATGTGTTAAGATTTTCACAACTATATTTTCCTTTTGCCAAATTTCGTTGGGTTTCAATGCTATTTGACTCATATTGCGCTCCCAAACTATAGAATCCTTAATGGATAAAGTCTTAACATTATATTTTATTTCACCTGCAGCTACAAGATCTCGACCATATGGGCCAGATATTATATGTGAATCTATAACCATACGAACATATTTTTCACATTCTCCAGGTTTTAGTCGCTTTTGCCGATCTCGAATAGCTTTTTTTAATATATTATCTGGATTCTTGTCCATATTAAAATTAAATTAAAATTGTTAAATAATGGCGCGTACGCAAATCAATATTTATTACCCCATGGGTGCAATTAAGTCCCTATACATAGTACGCAGACTTTCTGGCTAAACATTATGCAACTATGTATATTTCTATCATGATAACAAGGCAAAACTATCAGGTATGCGCAGTTCGACAACAATTACAACAATCCAAAAACAACATGTATTTT
Source organism: Lypha dubia (assembly GCA_947311025.1). Taxonomy (NCBI): domain Eukaryota; kingdom Metazoa; phylum Arthropoda; class Insecta; order Diptera; family Tachinidae; genus Lypha; species Lypha dubia. The sequence continues at coordinate 59,956,990 of OX371264.1, forward strand.
GTTAGTATAAAGCACCCACTTGCTTCATATCAAAATACACGAACAAATTTAAAACATTTTCTTACGAATGGATACCAAACGGTAACTGTTATGCCTTCTTTTAAAACTATTCACATGGTCTAATAATCAGGTCTGCGCAAGAAGGAATATGGTTTTTTGTAGGGTTGTGTTATGACTGTTAAATAATCTGCAAAAATATGGTAAGTTAATTCGGTCTTGTCAAAAGTTGTTTACATTTTTGGCCGCCATCTTGAATATTTTTGTTTACGTTATGCTTTTTGTTTTTGCATAACCAATAAATACATACAAAACAACTTTTGTTTTGTTTTGTATACAGCTTTGTTTTGACAATTTTGAATGAATTTTACACAAACAAAATGCATGTCGTTTTTTATTGTTGTATTCTTACGCGCACCTTATTATTCCACCATGACTATTCAGTTTGTATGAAAATTTGCTATAAAGCGAGCACAGTCAGCTGTGCTTGTAAGCTCACCTGTTGGATACGCTTTGCATGATATTATAAACAAGATACATGCACTTCTACAACAACACAACACTAAGTAAGCGAATTAACAATTTTGTTTGTGTAAACGGCGAATTCATTACCTACGCTGTCAAAATTCTCCATGCATAAAAATTACATAAAAATGGTGCCAGAAAATATGTACCAAATTCGACAGTGTGGGTAACTTGGTGTTCACATGGTCAAGTTTTGTTTAAAATTTTAATACACGCACACTTTTTTACTAATACATTCATACTTTTAAAATTTCATGGATAGTTGCTTTCAAATTGTGTTTCAATTTGCTTTCAAGAAAGCAGCTGATTGCCATTTTTATTATAAGCTCTTTTGTTTCTTTTCATATTTTGTGTTTTTCATATACATAAGTACATATATTCTCTGATGACATTTTGAAAATAAATTGCTTTGAAATTGAATGCCACCTATGTCACAGCCATGGCCGAACAAATAGGTCTGCACAAGACGCCATATGGTTTTTTGTAGGGTTGTGCTTTGACCGTTAAGTAATCTGCGAAAAAATGGTAAGTTTCACAATCTTGTCAAAAGTTGTTTACAATTTTGGCCGCCATCATGAATATTTTTGTTTACGTTATGCTTATTGTTTTTGCATAACCACTAAATACATACAAACAAGATTTTGTTTTATTTTGTATAAAGCCTTTTTTTACAATATTGTGATAGTTTTACAAAAACAAAATGCATGTTGTTTTTTCTATTGTATTATTGTTGTAGTCTTAAGCACACCTTTCACAGCTTTAAATTTTTGTGAATTTTGACAGTCAGTATCAAGGCGAATTCATACAAGTACCTATTGGAAAACCCTTTATATTTAGTGTTCTTAGCACAGATGTAAACAGATATGGCAACGTTGACAGGTGTCAAGTGGCCATATCATGTGTGATAACCCTTAATTATGAGTAGTAAAAATATATGTGGCAATCTAAAAATTTAATAAGAAAGTGACAACAACCATACATTACCAAATACTGTGAAAAAAAAAAATAAAAATGTAAACAAGCAAAATAAAATTGGGGTTGAAAATTTTTTATTTGATTAAAATTGTTTAAAATTTATAAATATAATTAAAATTCACAATTTTAATGAAGAAAATGAAAAAAGATAGTATACATACATATGTAGAACGGAGAATCAACACAAATGGATAAGTTTTCAGCAGACAATTGGTAAGTAGCAATAATCTGAAATGAAAAAATCATTTGTTGATACTAATATATAATTATTGATTTATTTAGTTACAGGCATAACAAGGCGAATGGCTGTACTTCCTGTCCACTTTACTGGACGAATGGATTAAATCAGCATATGAGATGTAAGTTTATATCACATGAAAATAATAAACAATTATGGTTATCGGTTGTGTTGTACTGATATATTATGTATTGTAGGTATATTACATAGACAAAAGGTGGTAGTTACTGACCTTTTAGAGAACCAGAAATAGGTGAAACCTTTATGTAAACTCCATTACGAAGACAACAAAGATGCCACGAGCTTGCAGATCCAATTGGCCGCAACCGAAAATCGTTGGTGAGTACATATGTATCTGTAAATAAAAACTTAAACTACTTATATTTTATAAGTTCATTTTAATACTTTATTTTCAGCTTACCAACTGGACTGAAGTTACTATAAGGTATATTGTAGCACTGCAGATCTGATTTTAAACAAATTGGCCACCGGAAATGAAGCGAAACAAATTGTGAGTATACAATATTAACTGAAAAGAATAATATTGATTATTTGTATTAAAAAGTTTACTTTTATTTATATTTATAGCTCACCAATTGGACCATTTGATTGCTGCAGACCTGTTTTCAGACGAATTGGCTACCGGAAATGAACGGAAACAAACATATTTTTATAATGAAAAGAAATGAATTTTTAATTAAAGAATATATTTATATGTACAATTTATATTTTTGAATAAACTTCACTTTTAAATTCATTTATATATAATAAATATAAAGCTGATTTTTTTTTGTTTTGGAATTTCCTAGTCTAGATCATGGACTTATAAATGACAAAAGAGCTATAATACCGTGAGTACTAGGGTTGTTTAAATAATTGTACAACTTTTTCAATTATCAATCGATTTTCAAATTTTATGTCTTGTTTTTTTCTATACACAATATACGTTTAGACTGGGTAAAAATATTAATATGGTTTTGAGTAAAAAGTATGAAATCAAAGGCAGTCTATGAAAAAATTTTTAAAAAAATTTAAATTTTAAAAATAGTTTTGCAATTATTTTGGCATAAGATTTTTAAATTTTAAAACTTTTTATCGCAGTCTAAAAGCATGAACATTAAGCTACTCAGAACTGCAAAAAGATTTAAAATCGGTTAATAAATGACAAAATAAGCTATATGAAAGTTGTTGTATACCATGAGCTCTAGTGCTATATACCGTGAGCACTAGTGTTGTTTAAAAAATTTTACAACTTTTTCAATTATCAACCGATTTTGAAAATTTATGTCTTACTTTTTTCTGTACACAATATACGTTTAGAATGGGTAAAAATATTAATATGGTTTTGAGTAATAAGTATGAAATCAAAGGCAGTCTATGAAAAAATTTTTAAAAAAATTTAAATTTTAAAAATAGTTTTGCAATTATTTTGGCATAAGATTTTTAAATTTTAAAACTTTTTATTGCAGACTAAGAGCATAACCAATAAGCTATTCAGAACTGCAAAAACATTCAAAATCGACCTACAAATGACTAAATAAGCTATATAATAGTTGAGCCCTAGTGTTATATACCGTGAGCTCTAGTGTTGTTTTTATATATTTTACAACCCTTTCTGTTATGTTTGATTACATACAGACACACAGCAGTTAAAGCGTTAAAAGATTTTACGAAAATATTCCTCTCAAAGTTCTGATATGGGTGTCCAAATAAACCAAATTTAAAGATGAATGCCAGGAGAATGTAAAATTGTAAAACTTCTTAACATGTTAACAAATTTTATTAATTCACTTCATTCTAATATTTATATTGAAATTATGGTTTTTGTTTGCTACATCTACATCAGATTCCGAGAGGAATATTTTTTTAAAACCTTTTAACGCTTTAAGTATACACGTATAACGATTAAAGGTCTATTTGCATCCATCAGTAACATGCCAAAGCAAGTGCACGTCCGCCAATGATACCAATTCCAAATATTGGTTCCACGTCCTAATACGCCTGTTATTTTCATAAACCAATAACAAAAACGTACCAAAGCAGTATTCACGGTGGAAAATATTACTGCTTTGGACGTATGGCACTGACGGGACGTTACTGATGTCTTAAATAGACCTTTTACACTTGCACTTTGCACAAACTTTCCAATTGGTTTTCTTTTTACCAATTGGAAATAAAAAACACCATCACTTACCTTGTCGGATTCTTCGGAAAACGATGAAGACTGTCCATATTTTGGCAACCCATAACACATTTGCGACTCCTGAAAAGAAATAAACTTTAGAAAATTTTTTAATTGTTTTAAAAATATACTTACATTTTCTTGGTTATTTTTCCTATAGAATATACTTTTTGGTCTTCTTCACTTCAGTTATCATCCACTATTAACTAACACACAACCTAATTGGCGCAAAAAAATGAAGGAAATCTGTCAAAAAGTCCGCCAAAACAAGGATTTCCCAAAAATTTTGCGCCAATTTGCTGAAAAATCTCTTTTATTAAAATGTAAACAAATAATTTAATTTTAACCCTCAGAACTAAGAGAGACAGACGTATGCACACAAAATTTTCTGTCCTTTAATGTTTTTAGGGTTATCATGGTGATGCCATTGTGATGCCATTTGTACTTTTTTTAGTTCACGTGCACACCGCTAGATGGCCGTGTCCCTTCTGTGTATATTCTGTGGTTCTTAGATTTGAGTAACTTATTGATGTTTCGATGTATCATTAAATATTCAATAAATAATAACACTACATAAAAAAATGTTCGAATCAGAATTAAGTCATAATTAGGTGTTATAGAATCCAATGTTATTGTTTTCTTGTCAGAAATAATCCGATCATCCGCCAGAATTACATTTTTGTTTTGTTTTGTGTTTATTTTTTCCTTAAGCTGTTAAAAATTAGCTCACAATGTAATAATATTAAATTTATAATAAACATTGTTAGCATTAGAATTTTAATCGTCGGGACCGCTGTTGTTAAAACAATGGTAAGAACAACGCTCTATTAAAAATTTTGTATATTTTTTAAGATGTAGTAACTGAAAAAAAGGAGCGGTATACATACATACATCAGAGTTACAAGCCGAGGGGTTTCGATCGGCGGCGGCGGCGCGGTTAAAAATGGTCGGCGGCGGCGGCGTGGACAGTAGTGTCTCGGCGGCGGCTCAATTTCGGCTCAAACCAATAATTTATTAACATTCATTTGTTTCTTTTTCGTTTTTAGCACATATGTATATGCGTACATATGTATAAGTGCAAATTTACACACATATACATTTGCAACCATGATAAATGAATATAAGGTATATGCAGAAATACAAAAACAACCAACTCATCTGTTTTTGTTGGTGACAAATATTATAAAGATGATCAACAGAGTATATTGAAGATTGATTTGATACAGAATAAAGATGAGAATTTCGAAACCGTAATTGATATTGAGGATAACAAAAAGACATTAAACGGTTGTAAAAGTGATGAGAATGTAACGCCATCAATTTCCAAACCTGAAAAGGATTCCGTTAAATCGACATCTCCTGAGCCACTTGAAATAACAGAAGAAGTTAGTCTCAATTCTTTACTTGTTAAGGCTGAACCGTATTTCAATGAAGCTGGTTATGAAAAGCAAAAAGGCACTCAACAAGGTAAAAAAAATTCACCAACATATAATGAAATGGTTATCATTAAATTGGTACAGGCTACCACGAAATTGTTGCAAAATCTACCAGAAATATTTCGCGAGGAAATCAATAATCATTTCAAACAAAATGTTTAACGAATCAAAGGTTTGATGGAATTATCCAAACAAACGCATTTGAACAAAAAGGAAAATTTAGAACACAATAATGGATCCATTGAAAATGTCGAACTACAATACTCATTACCACATTTTCCGTTGGTACCAGCAAGCCGTGGTTTTGTTTGACTTTGACAGGTCTTTTAGAAACTTTCAAACATCGAATAATTTCTCTAAATGATGTTCAACAGAAACACCACAAACTGAAACTGCAACAAATTCAAACAGTGCATATGAATAGCCTTATTTTATTTGTAAAAACAAAAACTTAGTCAAATACAAATCAATATGTACATACATGTATATACTCCTTTATTAAGGAAAAAAGGGAAGAAAACTAAAAATCTAAACAAAAATATGGTGCTAATGTCTTTTTAACAACTGAGAGCACTTCTGGAAAGTATTATTATATTATTATACTAGTACAGCGGAACTACTATTTTCTAGCATAATGGAGGGCAATATGTCTAAATTTGTATATGCAAGCATAGGAGTCGAGATGTCAAATGTTGTACTTGTTGCAGAAGTAACACCACCTGGTAAGTGTATTCGCCTTGATAAAAAGGAAATGCTAACGATATTTCACATAGATACAAAAAAGTACTAAATTTTTAAGAAAACCTTAGTACTTTATAATGCATTTGTGTGAAATAAACATTGCCATCCCTTTAGTCCCGGTTCATACACTTCAATTTTTGTTGCTCAAATTCATTTCAATTCCCTTTAAAGTTGCCTTAATGTTCACACACAGACATCAGTTTCAACTAATTTTCGTTTTCTTTTGCTTCCAATTTCTTCAAATTTGTGAGTGAAAGTGAGCAACAAAACGAGCTTCCCAGTACAAGCAACTCCGTACCAAATACCACTCCTCTTTCCCCTCTCTTCAACAAACTCAAAAGTAGAGCAGCAAAAGTTGAAATGTGTGAACTGGGACTTAGAAAATTTAATGTAGCTGATGAAGGCTTTGCTTGAGCCGGCTCAGCTTTCAAGCCGATTCGAAGTCGGCGGCGGCACGGCTCGTAGAAAAGCGGCGGCGGCGGCTAGCCGCCGATTTTGAGCCGATCGGCTTGTAACTCTGACATACATATGTATTAATATTTTTTTTTTTTTAAATAAAATTTTAGATATATCCTGTAATGTTAAAATAAAGTTATACAACAAAAGTTTCAACATCTTCAACAAACAAACAAACAAACAAATTTAAAGAATAATGATGGATATTTCATTTAAATTGGGAAACCTGGCTGACGAATATACATACCTATAAAATATTTATACTTACATACTGATGATTGTGATATTCCTTTGAAAGCAGACAATAATAACACAATAACAATAATAATAATAAGACAACAATACAAACACCAACCAAATCAGCATCAATATTCTACTAAGATTTATCGCTTTAATCTTTCTTAACATCTTCCCTGTGGTTAGTCTTAACGACCAAACTGTTTTCATTATTTTTCTACACCACCTCAAGTTCAAGGCAATCACATTCGTTTACATCTTTTGCTATGTTGTCTGATCTGGATGATAGCGATGAGTTGGACACGATCGCTGACGTTATGGGTCTACGATCACAGAGTAGACTGGATAACTTTAGAGAAATGTGGTATCACATATTTTTATGGGCTCTGTTTTCCTCAATATTCATACATACATGTGCCGCACTGGTAGCATTTGTAACGCTAAGAAAGCATAAATTTGGCCGATTCTTTTCTATATTGATATTAGTAATGGGATTCCTGTCTCCTGCTTTAAGTGGTATTATCAGCAGTGCAGTTATTGCGTTTGTACATCGTGCATCTAGTTTACCCATGTCACCAATCTATGCAATGGTGTGGGGCGTCGGTCAAACTATAGTGTCGGCGTGTTTGGGTTTCACGCGTATTTTAGCTACTCTATAAAATAATACTTTTTGATATTGTAAATTATGGAGTTATATTAAGGCCTTTTTTATTTTTCATATGTAAATCTCTTGTTTTAAATATGTACAGACTTACATATGTATGTATGTACATATATTTAGTTTCATTGTGCATTATTTAAGTATGCAGAATATAGATTTAGTAATAAGCATCACCTTTTAATGCAAGAATAATGATAAAATATTTCAAACACCTTCGGTGTTCTTAAGGAAAGTCGCCTACTTAAAAAGAGAGTGTATTCCTTTGTGTTTCTCTTTTTAAGTAGACGAATTTACTCAAAAACTTCCTGGTCACCGAAGGTGTTTGAAATATTGAAATAATAATAATAAAAATACATACATATTCCCAATAACACATAAAAAAGAGTTTCGTTTAAGTTACAACAGTGACTTAGAGCCATGATAATTAAGTTTTAAATATTAATTAAGTTTTACGAATTGCTATATGTTTTTGACTGCTTGTTCTTTTTGTTAAAAAAACAATACAAAATTTGTGGCTGCTGGCAAATTGCATAAAATTTTGTCTTGTTTTGTTGCTATTAACCTTTTAATCATGCTTTATTTAGTTTAAATAAAAATATATAGCACTTTGCTATCTCAATTGATGTTATCTTTCCTAAATTTATGTGTAAAGGCCCATACTTCATTATGCTACACAATCGTGCGATCTGCCAAATATGATATCTATTCGTATTCGCCAAATTCAAGCGAATATTTCTCGAATAATTTGCACATACTTTCGAAAGAAAAAAAAATACATAAAGTTTAAAAAAGTTGATAAAATATACAAAAATATATTAATTTTTAATAATTTTTATTTAAAGTAAACCCTTTATGTTTTACGCAAGATAATAACCTTCTTTAAAAACAGACACAAATAATTTCTCAACTAGCATTTAAAAGTTCAAGTCTTATAAGTATGTACATATGTAAGTACATATATTCATATCATTTGAAATTAGTAATCAATACTTAGTAGAGGAATGCTTAACTTCAAAAATGGAATAATTTAAATATAATGTGTGAAAGTCCACAGATCCACCATCTATGATAGTATGTTCTATTAAACAGCACTGAGTTACTAATTAAAAGCGCAGATTAAGAAAAACGAATTCTGAAAGTATGTATGTAAGTAAAATAATTTAAAAATATTTAGTAGTGGTATTCAAATTCGGCATCTGAATGTCATAATGTTAAATATCTAAAGGCTATGTTTACACGAAACATGCTTCGCTCTCTATTCATGCTTCAGACCCCAATAATGAGCTAATACTACGTTCACACGGAACAACAACATGCTTCGCCATACAAAATTTTGAGAGCGAAGCATGTAGATTCAAAAACCAAATGGAAATTAAAAAAATGTTTGTGCATTTTTAAAAATGCGTAATAATTTTAACTTATTTTTTTTTGTCCATTTTAGATTTTATTTGTTATTAAAAAGAGAACTGCCAAATCGAAGCAAGTACATGAGTCGTGTGAACAGCTAGATTCATAAGCATGCTTCAGAAAGCGAAGCAAGTGCTTCATCTTGTCGTGTGAACATAGTAGAAGCAACATGCTTCTCTATACAAAATTTTGGAAGCGAACCATCGTCTGTCTTCTCTAATTTTTATCGGAAGTTTATCTGAACTAGCTGAAAAAAAAATCTACAATTAAAAGTGAAACATTGTATTAAAACTATAAAGATAAAAAACAATGGAAACAAAAAATATGTATGTGCATTTTTAAAAAGGCATAATAATTTTAACTTATTTTTTTGTCCATTTTAGATTTGTATATGTTCATATATAAATCAAATCGAAGAATGCGCAGCCACCGGCGGAGAATTTTACCGTGTTTTTGCTATTATAGCTGTGCTAAAAATTAGACAAAAATATTAATTTTGTATATTTTAATATTTTGTGTTGGTGAGTCGTGTAAACAGCTAGATTCATAAACATTATCGTGTGAACGTAGTATAACAATAGCATCGCTATCGAAAAAAAACCATCGATAGTGCCGTGCAAACCAAAACTATCGATACTGTCCATAGTATTATCGATGGTTTGCCAGCTCTACTCTGAGTTAAATCACTACACACTAATTATTTTTTTTTTTTATTGAAAATACTAAGAACTTAAATGTGTTAAATATAACACTTAATAAATATAATATTTAAAAAATACAATTATAATGATAAAAGCTATTTTAGTGTTTAATAATCATGGAAAGCCACGCCTCTCTAAATTCTATCAATATTTTGTAAGGAAATTTGTTGTTAAAAGGGCATAACTTTTATTGATTTTCTGTTTTTATTTTCAGAATGAAGATATGCAACAGCAGATAATTAAAGAGACATTCCAATTAGTATCTAAACGTGATGATAATGTTTGCAATTTTTTAGAGGGTGGCAGGTGAGTATCTTATGATACACATATTCTTAAATTGAATTTGTTAATGATTTTCAGTTTGATTGGTGGGTCTGACTACAAACTAATTTATCGTCACTATGCCACATTGTATTTTGTGTTCTGCGTGGACTCGTCTGAAAGTGAATTGGGAATTTTAGATTTGATTCAAGTTTTCGTAGAAACACTTGACAAATGTTTCGAAAATGTATGTGAACTTGATTTAATATTTCATGCTGATGCAGTGCATCATATACTTGCTGAACTAGTAATGGGAGGGATGGTACTTCAGACTAATATGTCCGATATTATGGCCAGAATTGAGGAGCAAAATAAACTTGTAAAACAGGAAGCTGGTATATCAGCAGCACCAGCGAGAGCTGTCAGTGCAGTGAAAAGCATGAACATTCCGCAGCAGATTAAGGATATTAAATTGCCCGATTTGCCGCAAGCTATAAAAGATTTAAAGTTCTGACCAGGGCAAAGCTCTAACTCAGACTTTGTTGATAATTTTGTATTACAGCGTCTCACTTCTACTCCCACGATAAATCCCTCCGCCGCAATCAGTTCTTTTGCGGCATATGCCTTCAAAAATTCCGGAAATGGAAGTAACGCCAATTCTTTTACACTTAACAACAAAAATTTGTATGCATCATCAGTTAATCAGTTTCTAAATCAAAGTATTTATGAACCAATAGATGATGATAACTATTCTAATGTTACGTTTCCTAATGCTGAAACAATTGCTTCAGCTTTTAACTATGATTACTATCAATCCCAAACATGTATGGATCCGGAAACATGTAATTCATTTGATTCCAATATGTTTCACCATGACAAAAGTGTTGCCAAAAATTTATCAGACGTCGCCGAAGCCCACGAACAAAGTTTGAAATTATTTCGAGAATCTTTTGATTTGGATCGTACTCAACAACCATTGGAAATCATTTAAAAAAAAAAGCATAAAAAATCTAAACGCTATGGCAATCAATAAAAGCATCTCTGAAATATGTATATGAAAGCGTAAACGTAAAAGTCTAAATAAGTTGAATGTCTATATTGGGATCCACACAGTTTAGTTTAAAATTTCCTATAAACTATATTTCAAATATGTTAAAAAATATACACTGTATATTGTTTTCTAAAAATAAAAGCATGTAAGTTTATTAGATATTAATAATATTATAATAATGATAAAATGATATTTTACATTTTTGATAGCTATTTTTGCTAAAAGCTTTGGGTTATGAACTTGCGGTTGACAAATCACTTCCTGTTACCTGTAGCTCTTTTCTGTATTTCTCGCATAGTAAAATATCTCACATGAAGTGTGAAACAAAAAATCTAAACGTTTCTCAATTTGTGAGAAAAAGTGTTTCTGTTCAAATACCTGCGAAACGTCAACGAAGGATTAATTACAGTGGTCAACACATCGTTTGTTTCTTTTACTTTTTTTCTGTTATTGGGTATTACTATGGCCCTGACAACGAAAAAAATACTGGGAGATTGTTAACAGCTTTACTTTTTGAAATATGCAATTTTATTATTTTGCCCAAAAAATAGCTCGTTGGTTTCTGACTAATTTTAGTGTGGTAATCTCATTTTTTGGTTGCCGTTGTGAAATTACCATAGGACGCACTAAGTTCGCGTAGATTTTTCGCAATTGCGTCAACGTCTGTAACGAGTCCTTTAATTGGTGCACTGAGTTTATTGAAGTTTGATCCCATTACTATTATTTGGTGCTTGATTAGATCAAAGTTTTTGGCATAATTTTTCTCCAAAATCGCTAACTGATTGTAAATTGTATGCGTATCTTCACTATCCGAATGTCCACTTTGTAAAATTTCCTATTACTTCAAAAGCTCTCTTCGATCTGCTCTTTACGAATATGTGCTGCATGCGCTCGTAGGTTTTTCTCAAGGGGGGTTATTCTGGATTGCGATGCGATAGCAAATGCGATGCGAAAGCTATCTAATTTACATTGTTTTCGCATCGCATTTGCTTTCGCATCGCAATCCAGAATAACCCACAAGTTGTCGTTGATGACTGATGTTTCTTTTACCATCAACAAACACGACTGTTTAAAATCTGCTATAGCTGTGTTTTCTTTTAACAAGCCGCCTAGTTGTTGAATCTTTTCATTGTACATATCTGCGACGTCTAAAACAGTCGAATAGTCCCAACGATGTAAATTTTGCTAGAATCATCCAAACATCTTTGTAGAAAATTGTCAAATACTACCGGGGTGGTTACTGAGAAGAGATACTGGACTTTATTTCGCTTCAATGGTTATGGACGAGCTGCGCTTGGAAGATCCGAAAGTGTTCCAAATTTTATCATAGTAAGAGTAGGGCCAATCAAACTATAAGTATTTAAAATTGTAATCATATTTCTCATAAAATATAACACACACTCAATTTCCCGAGACCCTTTTCCATTTAAAAATTCTGATGGCAAATTATATGCTGTTTTGCATTCACTTTATTTATGTATGTATGTATGTATGTTTAACTTAATTAAAAATTTTGTTTTAAAATTAAAATAATATATAGATACATATATGTATGTATATGGAACAAATCTAGTTTAGCGACGCAGCTCCAAATGAAAAAAAAAATAACATAGAGCAATAGAAAATCGAAATATAAGACGAAAAATTTTTTTAACAAAAACAATGTTGTAGAAATTAAAAATAAGAAAATATTAAATAAAAAAAAATTGGTGGCGATACTTATTTCAAGAGTTAATTGCGTTTCAAAATTTTATATAAAACAGTGGTTATGCTACAATATGTTCTAGAATCTAGATGCTGTAACTTTTAACCCTTTCAAAATCCAGTAATATTCTCTTGACTATCATTACTAAAAATGTTGTATGCTTGCAAAAATACTGTAAATAGTCATATTTACACAAGTTATAAATACATACATAAGTATATGATATTACTAAGGATTGTTAATTTTTGCTTTCGTAGTAATAAAAAATTAATAAAAAACTGGTCAATATACAGTTTCATTTGTGCCGAAAATGCCGATTTTTTTTAAAGAAGTGTCAAGTCTTCTGGCAGCCCTGTTCACGACACAAAAATTGGAAAAACAATAGTCATTAAGAGAGTAATTTCACGCGAGCACAGAATAGGATTATATACCGGTATGTTCTGCATTCCGAGTGAAATTTTCACTTCTAAATTGTTCAAAGCATTGTTGGTAAAAATAAAAATTTACAGCAACAATGCTTTGACAATTCAGAAGTGAAAATTTCACTCGGAATGTAGAACATACCGGATAGTCTACTAGCTGGGGACCCAGGCTTCGCACAGAAGCTATTTACTTTTATAAATTTCGATTTACCTAATCAAAGCACATCACGACTTTTCACAATCTCTCAATTCATAAATGCACTTTATGATAAGAAAAAAATGTACCAATAATTTTCAAAAATATGCATACGAATATATTATTGAAATATACTTTGCATTAGTGGCCCACCAAGTTCAGTTGTGATTATTCTATGAATTACCATGCAAATATTATAAAAGTATGAAATAATTATCGAATTTATCGTTAAACACGTCCCACTAACTGTCTTCAACTACCTTTGGTTTGGGGCACAGTCTTAAGATCAATCATTCTTAAGTACATCATCATATGTTGTTCGGTCTTCAAGAGTTTTGCGTCTCGCATGGTAAATTGTTCTTGTTTTTTTTTTTTGGAAAAACTTCAAACAATAGCAACATTATGGAAGTATTTTCGTCAAAATAATTAAGATGAGTTTTATAGTGTGAAATGTCACTAAAAAATATACTTATGTACATATTTACAAGAGTTTCATAGCTTGAAATGTGTATTTAATAATGAAAGATAAACAGAATTTTTGCCTTTTACATTTAGGTGAAGAAATATACACATAAATATATTGGAACTTTAATACAAACTTAAATATTAGTTCATTAAGAATTTCAGAATGTACACAATTAAAAACGTATTTTTTTTTTAATTTTTCTTCCTACAAAATTTTTTTAATGTTCTACTGTGCTGTTTTTCACAAAATTCAATTTAGTTTGTTTTGCAATATTTTTACTTTGAAAATAATTGTTTGACTAACTGTACATATTTCTTAGGTGTATTGCCAACAAGACACATTTCTTCCCGAATAATAATTTTCATACAGTCCATACATTTTCTAGCATTCATAAAAAATAATATACATAGATTTCAAATGTGTTTTAGTACAAAATTTCAATACAAATTCTATAGGATATTTCAATTAAAAGAAAATACAGTTTATATTCTTTCTAGAAACATGTGTATATAAAAGTTCATATGTGTACTTATACATATTTAAGCATTTATGTATATATCGTCAATTGATTTTAGAAAAGCCCCTAAGTTACAAAATATTATAAATCGACTTTTTGGTTGATTATAATGTACCGAATCAAAATAAATTTTCTTGTCCAATTTGCACTCCGATAATAGAAAATAGTTATTATTTAATAACAACTAAATATAAACTGAAAAAATTATAGGTAAATATACTATCAGCATATTTTTTGCCACTTCTACAACATATTTTCAATGTAAATTAGGTCTTTTATGGATTCATATGACGATATGTACATAAGTGTCTAGATTACTTTTAAAGATTTAATCCTATGATTAAGCAAATGATTTTCATCTGAAGAAAACTTGATGTAAAATATTTCAATGGCACACATTATGCCTGTAGTCGATTATGTATTAGATAATTTAGTTACATAAATACTTGTCATCAAATCATCTTACTCTGGTATGGGTGTTTAAGTGCTTTTTTAAGTGATCACTTCGCATAAATCGTTTATCACATTCATTACAAGCGAATGGCTTTTCGCCGGTATGTGTACGCTTATGGCGATTAAGGTCGTCTTGCCTTTTGAAATTTTTACTACAATGACAACAAGGAAAAGGTCTGCTCGGATCGTAAACACCATCTGACATGTGACGTATTGTTTGCATTAAAAGTGATGACTCTCCAGGCTTAACAGCAGGTGGCATGATTGTTGAATTTTGTGATAAAGGTGGTAAATTAGCTTCAGGCATAATGTCATCATCGTTGGGTTCATTTAATGCTTCTGGAAATTCATTTGAATCCGAATTTTCCACAGGCTCAGCTTTCACTAGAACACGGAGTTCCTCATTCGCAATTGGATCTTGTCTTTGCCCCGGCGAGATTGTACAAGGACTAACATTTATTTTCAGATTGGGCGTCGCAATCATGCAATCTTCATTATATTCTGATTTTTCTAGTTTAATTGTAATTGTAATATTGCCTTTTTGTGTTTCTGTTACCAAACTATCTGGTATTAAACCAGACGATGTGGATTCAATTTCAAAAACATTTGAAATCACAAGGTTCGCCTCTTTGACATTTTGGTTATGATTTTCAGCAACTGGCAATGTTGGCGAAATATTTTTAATAGAGTCTTGAGATGGCTTTTTTTCCATTTTATTTTTTTTCGTTAACACTCCATTACTTGAAGACAACTGTTTATTGTGCGTTGCTAAATGTTTAGATAAATGGTCACTTCGCGAAAATTTCTTTGTACATTGCACGCATTTGAAAGGTTTTTCACCTGTGTGCGTTCTTATGTGACGATTGAGTTCGTCGGATCTTGTAAAACCTTTTCCACATGTTGGATCTTTGCAAACGAATGGTTTAATGCCTGTATGCCATGTTAGATGAGATCTTAAGTGAGAACTTTTACCATAACTTTTTGTGCAGTTTTCATAAGGACATGCGTAACGTCTTTTATTGTCGGACACTGTTGTGGCTTTAGTTGACACAGTTGCATTGGGAGATGCTATTAGTTTACTGGTGGGCGTGAGGCGTATTATTGGTGTGTTTTTTGGTTGTGAGTTAAGCTCCATATTTTCACCAGCTTCTTCATCAGGAAGTCTGTCATCTATATCGATGTCAGTTTCTGCTTTGATATCGAAATCTGGTCGAGAAATACTGTGGGTAATAATACGCATATCATAGTTGTCATCGCTCATTTCAGTAGAATTAACAGTGGTAATTCGGTGGCTTGACTCACTTTCTACTATTGATATATCCCGCATCGCAGTATTACATCTAGTCCCTTCATGTTCATGATTATTTTCATATAACACACCCTGTTCTATTTTTATCGAAACACCACCAGCCTCTGTTAACATTGTTGGTGTGGGCGTGTCACTTAACGTATTCATTATTAATATCTAAAATATAATAATGTTACTTTTTTTTTGTAGTGTAGGAATACTTTTAAAAATAACAAATCACCACTAACGTTAGGATTTACTAATATGTAGTTTCTTTGAAGAATTCGATTATTATTTTTCTGTGGGCGTTCCCTAAGTTTTACTAACAGTGTTCGAATAGTACCGCTTTTCAGTTATAATACAGGGACAACTTTCCTTATAATTTGTATATAGTAATACAGCAGAATTCTTTAGATTAATGTAAATTTTCTATTTTTTTGCGGCTATGATTTACAATATTTTGCATTTTATTACTTTGTAAACATAAACTTCTCTTGCCTTACTTTTTATTTTTCTAAGATTTATGCAAATTTTGTTTTGTGTGATTTCTTCACATCGATGTGTGTAATTTGCTTTTGGAACCCAGTGATGAAAAACTTAGTACTATTGCACTATTTGTGACTCGCGTGAAGAAATCATACCGTTAACATACCATGTTATCATACTTTTTTGAACGGTTGATAAAAAAAGTAGAAAATAAAAAAGTATTAAAATACTAATTTTTGTACCCTTATGGCCAATATATGAGTGGATGATAATGTTTTATTTATTTTTAAAACTCGTTTAAATGAAAAATTTTGTTTTTCATTGCAATATTAAATCAACATTAAATAGCCAACGTTGTGTATTTAAACTTGGTTTAAGTTGTGCAAATTGAACATATGTTTTCGGCTGCTTGTTCTTCTTGTTTGAAAAAAAGCAAATAATATATTTGTGGCTGCTGACAAGTTGCATAAAATTTTGGCATCTTTTTTCGCTATTACCCTTTTAATCGTTCTGAGTTGCTCTTATTCTTTTAAAACATTTCAACAGTTCCTAATTATTCTTATTTATAGCTAAAATAATAATATATTTATTTAGATTTTTCTTTATTTGCTCTACTCAGCTGTTTTTTTTTTGGGAAATTTGTGGGAAATTTTTTATATTACGTAGTGCTACCATATTTTCATCGTAATTAAATAAGAATTTTAAGTTTGACTGAAAAAATTAAAGTGTGCTTAAACGAATTTTAAATTTTTATGAAAATTAACTAAAACTATAATTAAATATCCACTCTTTTATTGGCCATAAGATTCCATTTTTTCAGTGAGTAATTAAAGTTTTTATTTAATTACGATGAAAATATGGTAGCACTACGTAAAATAAAAAAATTCCCACAAATTTCCTTAAAGAACAGCTGACTAGAATAAATAAAAAAAAAAATAAAAAAAAATATATTTTTATTTTAGCTAAAAATAAGAATAATTAAGAAGTGCTGAAATGTTTTAAAAGAATAAACGCAACTTTCAAAATGATTAAAAGGTTAATAGCGACAAAACAAGACAACATTTTATGCAATTTGCCAGCAGCCGTAAATATTTTATTGGCTTTATTTTATATAAGAAGAACAAGCAGTCAAAAAATTATGCCAATTCGCAAATCTTAATTATTTTTTAAATACGCAAGGTTGTTCATTTAATTATTAATTAAGTACTTTTTTTAATTAGCAGTCAAAAACACAATTTGGTATTTAATTACAACTTAAAAATAATTATAACTTAAATATTAAGTAAAAAATTTGCCCTTAATATTAATTATATCAGTATTGACTGCGTGTTATAAATAGATAATAATTTAGGTTGTTATCTTTGCATTGTTAACTTCTCGGGCGCCATTTTGTTAGTGAAAAATGTTTTCTGTGTGTCAAAAACAGAGAAACACGCCGATTGCTTCGAAGCCGGCCATCACCGCCGCTTTTGTAAATTCGAGCCGCTGCCAAACACAGGAGTCATTTACAACTTTTACATGTAGCTCGGCTGTTAAAAATGTGTTGTTATAATGTATTTGTTTATATAAAATTTCCAAATAAAATTTTGTACTTCACCGGCGGGTTGAAATGAGTATCTTTGCTTAGACACCGATACAAATGTTTAATCAGCTTCCTGCTCTGCTACATACAATTTGACATTTATAAAACAAAGAACACATCTACAGCAGTGCGTCAAAAATTTTATAAATTTCGGTGGACCAGCTCGGCATGCATCAAGCCGCCGACAAGATAATGAAATCGGCGGCGGATCGTCTTACCGCTGACCGCGCCGTTTCGACTTGTTACTTTGTTATGAGCATATGTATTTAGTTTCAGCGGCAAAAACAAAAATAATTTTATTCTAAAAGTCACTTACATTTTGTTATACCTCAGAGACTTTATGGTAATATAATTTATATGCTTCGTTTGGGTAGCTAAAACAATACTTTTATATTTGTGACGTTTTTTTCTTTGTTAGATTGCCAAAATGGAAGCAATTCCTGATGACATGTGGTCCCCTTTTAAGCATATTTATAAAACCATCGAACGAACTATTGCTAGTCCCAGAGAAGATTTATTGGCAAACTTAGAAATGTGTTTGAAACGTAATAGGCAAGTTTTTGTAAACCTTTTAAGAAATCCACCAAAAAATGAAAGAAATCGCAAAGAACTTCAAAAACATATAGCCCAAGGAACACCAATTACTGCTAATAGCAGAACTCTTATTTTATCAAAGGATCTTGTCGACGAATGCTTCATTATATCGGATATGTATGATTTAGATGAGTATTTAGCTTTGGAACTACTTTGTACAGCTCAGCATCAGTTAAATCAATATCCAGAGCTTCCTCGAGGTTTAATTGCTATTCTTTTATACTATGATGGACGCAAAGCTGTTGCAAATTCTTTGAGGGACCTATTTCAAATTGTGAGTGGCGTTTCGTGGATTTCAGAAGTGCCAAAAGAGTTGATTTCAATAGCTTCTTCATTTTCACAATCTCTTGTCGACGATTCAAATATATTGGAAAGACTTGTGGACGTTTTGGATGAAATGGACATAACAAGTGAGACGGCACTTCTTACAAAGAACAGAGCTCTTGGGTCTAATAAACATAGAAATCAAGTTGCCGAAATATTTGAAGAAATACGTATGTCCCTAGCTATGGCGTTATTCAATTGGTCTGCTCAAAGAAGTTTGCCAAAGTCAATAGTACTTAAACTGTTAAGAAACCTCCCAAAATATGAATCTAGTGGTATAATGGATGATACGAGCCTAACGCTGTTAATGGCGGTAGTTTATTCATATGACACTAACATTTTGCAGAAACAAGATGATAATTATTTAATAAATTATTTAAATATTATTAAGGACAATGATTTTATACAACAGTTATACATGGCTTTAATGAGCGACAAAAGTATAGAAAGCAATTGTGACGGAGTAAAGAATTTTATAAAATTTTCGTTTGGATTGGCAATTTCAGGATTGCGTCATGCCTCGCAGTATTTACAAAATTCTTCATCTATAGTAACCGATTATGATGAACAACTTGTTGACGATGCGATTTGCTGTAATATTTTTAAATTTATTTATAACTCGATAATAGAAAAGGATATTATTTTTAAAAATCAGTTCTTTTACCGACGTATCCATATGATATTCACTGATTTTATTGATTTTATGCATTCAAAAGTAACTGAATTAAGAGGTCGAGCAGACGAGACTGCGAAAACACTTCAAAGTTATGCCAAGGAAGGATTAGAACCACCAAGTAATTTAGATAATAATTTCGAAATGCTTCTACTCTGCATTGGAAAATTTTACAGGTGTAATAAAGCTGGTCTTGGTTTGTGCGTTGAATATTGGGGTCCACTTGAATCATCAGTAAATTGTATAACAACTACTCGTTCCGTTTCTCTGTTTAAATTTATAAGATTGGCAGGAGAATTATTACCTTCAACTCTCTTTGTTCCCTATTTGAAAATGATAGCTGGCTTAGCAAGCTGTGAACGATCTGCACGGTGTACATTTAATCTTTTAAAACAAGCCTCCGGATTGACTGGAAGTACAGCCTTGTCGTGGGAACATTTTTTCTCAAGTTTATCCAGATATTATACAAATTTAAAACAGGAATACTATTCTGCTAGCGATACAATATATCGAAATCGTATATCGACCCGAAATATTAATCCAGATGAAATTGAAGGTCTAAGAGCAGTTTTGGAAGTAATAAAGGCAGTTGCGACTTATGATGATGTCGCACGTATTGCTATATGTGAGCACCCGAATTGGAATCCACTATACACATTAATAGGACTTTTAAGCTGTTCCGTACCATTGCACCTAAAAGCTAAAATTTTGCAAACGCTGTCATCTCTAGCACAATCAAAGGAAACTGCAACACTATTGTGGGAAAATTTAGAAGCTTCACAAATCATTGCAACATTGCCCTCAAACATGCACTATGACGCATGCAATTTAGAAGTTGAAATCGAACAAAATGAGTGTCGACTTGAAAAGTATCCTTTAACCGAAGGTATTTTGGATTTATTATATTCACTTATCTCAACTGTTATACCGAAAAATCTTGGTAACGGACCAAGAAAACCCGGCGTTGAACCATATTTAAAATTTATAATTAATGGAATATTCCTAAAATTTTACAACCGAACCTACAAAACTCAGCAAGAAAAATGGAAAATTGGCTTGAAATGTTTAAATATAATCCATTATTTACTGGATATATATGTTATCAACCCGAAGGATTTCAGCGAGTCCTATGACAACGTTTCACCACCTGGTTTCTTTATAATGCTTCAGTTGCATACAAAATCGGACATGTTGCGCTTAATATTGCAAATTATTGATGATTCTCGGATTCAATTAGATGACTGTAAAAAGTTTAAAGGAAAGCAATATTTAGAGGAATGTGCTTTGTACTGCTTGCGGATAGTAAAATTAGGATTAAAGCAGCAAGATATATACTTTGATGCCCATTCGAATGCAAATAGTGCACTACTTCTTTCGGGGCTTAACAAAATTCTTCTAGATGTTAATCCTCGCAGTAAGAGACCAGATCATATATTAAATTCTACATACTTTCTAACGTATTTCAATTGGCTGCCGTATCACACTCTGGAAGCTATTAAAATCCTGCATATGATCTCTAAACAGCCCTATGCTAATTCTCAAATTGTCGGCATATTTACCCAAAATGAAACCACGAAAAATATTATTCGTCAGGCTTTTGTTGAATGTTTAGAAAGCGACTATTTACCATCGAAGACTGCATCAATTGAAATATGTTTTGAGAAGCCAAATGAAATTCCAAAAATTAAAATAGAAATCAAAGAAGCTATTGTACGTTTAATACAGATTTGCCTCTGTCAGCATACACCTAATATTGGTCAATTCCTCATGGGGTTTGAACATTTTAAGGATCTTCAAAGTAGTAAGGTGCAACGCCATGGTGTTCTTGAGGTTGGCATTAATTGCACCAAGTCCATTGTGTCTCTGCTAGATAATCATTTAGAAATGAAAGCAATGAATATGTGTATTGATGTTGATGTGGAAAGAGTTATTCATCATTCGTTTGAACTGCTTCATTCGGTATGTGCCAACCCTAGAACTGCTGATCAAGTGTTGCGTTATTTGCGAACAAGAAATGATTTTCTTTGTCGATATTTGATGTTAATGCCTGTATTAAAGATGCAAAACTCACATGAAATAAATCAAATCAGCAATTTATTAAAATGCATAGCTATTGAATTGAAAATGACATCCTCAAATTGCCAACTGAGTAGATTTCAACATATATGTGAAATATTTTTGGGAATAAATCCAAAAAATAAACATGAGTCACCCGTAGAACTCACACATTTCTTTACCAATGCTAATTTTGATACTAGCAAGCATCTTTCTTCAGGATTGAAAAATAATATATTATGTGAACTTTTTAATGCAATTGACTTAGATATGCAACTCCTATCAAAGCCACAATGGGAATTTTTCGATAGTTCACTAATTGAACAAATATTAAAGGAGTGTGAATACCAAACTCTAGATGGACATGTGTTAGTTGATTTAAAAAAAATGCACCAAATACTCCACGGTGAATTGAAAATGGTTCAAAGTACCATAGCAAGCGGCCAGCGACGACTTATATTACAGGAAATCGAATCAGTTGTATTACACGGACTTAAAGTTAATGAGCAGAGAAATAAACGTTTATCCACAGTAAAGTTTGTAGAATCGTGGGGATACGTAACTGAAATACTGTTTAGCTGTGTCACAAGCAGTTCTTTTCCTGTTGAGAAAAAACAGGAATTAATAATTGAAATATTACAGAGAATACTAACAAAAGTAGCTCCTAATCAAATAATTCTAGAAATGTCAGTCATTATCTCGGGAACTATATTATTACTTCTGGTAAATTTGCGCTGCTGTTTTAATAATATTCAAGAAGGTGATCTGAAATCAGTAGATGTGGTCGATCCGGAAATGAGTCAAACACAATTATCTAAATCAAACACTCTTAACTTAAAATGCATATTAAAATATATACTGGAATGGATAATTGTAAGCGGTGTAGCTTCACAAAAGTTGAGGATAAACTTGTACGCATCCTTACTGAATTGTCTCAGAATAATTAGAGATCAAAGTTTTAAAAAATCAGCAAATGTTAATAAAAATTACATCACTCGTCTGGATAAGTCAAATGGAAATGGTTTCTTGTCATCTGATTCGACGTATACACGTATGGCTGTCGAAGTTATTTTGCAATTTGGAGATAAGTTAATTGAAATTATATGCCATGATTGCGTTGCTGGCCATGAAATTTGCAAAATGTCTGCTCTGGCATGTATTGATGTACTTTTAGACATAGACACAATGTCGGGTATCATGAATTTCATATCAAATCATGGGTATTTGTCTCACATCGTGGAAAGCTTAGCAAAATCAGATGAAGATCTTTGTAACACTCTATCAAATATTCCAGAAAATATGAAATATATTTACGTTTACGAATCGAAAATGTCGATGTTACTTCGCTTAGCCAATACCCATGCAGGAGCTGAACTTTTGCTTTCTAATAAAGTTTTAGATGTGCTGTCTGGAATGAGAGTATTTGACATGCACCCAGACTTAAAACATAGACAGGAGTGGAAACAAAATGAGATGCTAGAATTTGTTCCAAGTGTGGACACTCGATACAGACTAATTTTATTTCCTGCACTTAATTTATGTGACTGTCTGGTAACAACTCTGGGGACTGAAAATTATTCAGTTATATCGCACGTAATGCACTTTTTACTTTCTCACTGCGACATGATAGAAGTAGTATTAAGATCAGGGTCGCCATTTTCTGATCTGGGATTACTGCAAGAAGTTTCCTACATAACCGGCATTATAGCCAGAACTTTTAGTCAGGAAGCATTTGCAGTGAGGAACTCTGATTTAATAGGAGACATTGGAGTCAATGTATACAGAATAAAAAAACTGATGTTATCACTCTATTTACGTTTTACTCTCAACGATAGAAATTTCAAGGATATTCTTAAGTCTGGTAATAATTTATACGAAGATCCCAATGAAAATTCATCTGTTCACGTTACATATTTTTTGGAAGTCGCTGCCAATTTAAGTTTGTTTTGTAGAAATGTTGTAACGAACAACTCGGTCGATCACAGAACTAATGGACTTTTGTTTTCACCGAACATCAGTGAAGGCGTTCATATGGAAGAAAATCGACACAGTACAATTTATCATCAGTACAACCTTGGAATTATTATAAATCAATTAAAAGGATCTGTTGAATATTTTCATTCCCAGAAAACAATTTTAGACGGCTTATATAGGCAGAGATCTGTTCTTATCCATACCAGTTTTGATTCATCGGCGAATGAAAAATATTTCCAAATAACAAAACAACACGAAGACAAACAAGTTCAGTTATCCCTATGTGTTTTTATCATCGAACAATGTTTATATCTTCTATGGAGTCATCTAGATTATTACATGAGGTATATTTCATCAAATAATCAGGACATTGTTCTTCTATACACTGACAACATAAATGGCGCTGGTACTACAAATAACTTCAATTTTACTAATGAGGAATTGATAGTTTTGAAAAAGACCCTTATATCCGTTTTCAATGAAACATTTTCGAAGAAGTTGTGTTCGATAATAGATGTGGCGCAAGATGTGGAAACTGATTTTAACAACGCTCTTTTACGAAGAATTAAATCTATAATACAATTCTTCCCTATTAAATAAGTCATACATTGCATTTTTAAAACGTGCGTTTAATTTGAAATTTTTTTTATACATATATACCGCACTTAAATTTAAGAGAAGTTATCTATTTTTGTGTGATGTTGATATACATATAGTTCTTTTTAATAAAGCTTGTCTATCTAGACTCTTAAAATTTATTTATTTGATAAACAAGGAAATGTGTTACGTCTGTAACTAAAATTATTCGTTCAGCACAAAATTGAGCAATGGTGAGCGACCCTCATACAATTTTGTGCGTGGAACGCTTTCATTCAAAAGTTTGTTGGGTATAACTTTTGAATGCTTTTTACGCTCTATCGATTGGCCTTTTTTTTGCTTTTAGCATTATTAGTTTATTAGCTAACTGATATACATATGTATGTATGTATAGTTAATTTAATAATTCTCACATTATCTTCTTAATCGCTAGTTACTAGTAAAAAATGCTAAAGGCGTTATTTGTATCCCTGAAAAAAGTTTTCCAAGTCAATGTACCTTTTTTCAACAATGTTAAAAAACTTTTTACGTGACAGAGACAGTTTTCCAAGTGACAAAAGAATATTGTTCACGGTGATTTTTTGCACGAGTAATTGAAAATATAATGTGCAGCACTAGCAATAAACACAACCCTGTCCGGCACAAATTATTGACACTTGCTTTTGCTCTTTGGTTTGCAGAAATTTGAACGAAAGCAGTAAAATGCCAAGCAGTTCAACGAAACCCGCCCAGCAAATATAAGTAGTCGGTCGGGAGAACCTACGTGTAACGAGTGGTAGAATTTTTGTGCATTTTTTTTAGTGTTTGAGGTTGATTAAATTATTTGCAAAACTACATATGTAGATAGATATCATATTTCGGAAATTTAATTGTAAAATAATAAATGTACGAATTATCCACGAGTAATTAAAATAACTTTGTTAATTGTGAAAACAGTAAATCTTTAGTTATCAAACAAAATGAATTAAAGCAAAAAGATGTTTATAAGAACTCCGTTTTGAAATTAATAATACTAAGTAATGAAAAACATGAATATATAATATACATATGTATGTGTGATGTATGCATTCGTGTTTATGTAAATATACATAAATAAATAAATATTTTCATAATTTTATATTAATATATACTTAAATACGCAAATGTATGATATATAGTGCAGAAATTGTTAAAGATGATTTTTTTTTGGAAAGCAACTACTTTGTTAACACATCTATCTATCTCTACTTTATATGCACTTAACGAAGATTTACATGCCGCGACATAAAAAAACATTTTACAATAAAAAAAACAAGATATAATTTGCAGCACTAGTTTTTGTTTCTTCGGCCTTGCTCAATATTATTACAAAAATACTCGTACTCTAAACTTGACTCACTCAGTGTTAAAAGTACAGAGTGGCAGTTCGGTGGCTGAGTCGAATTACGGAATTTTATTTTTTAATAAATTTTATTTTGTTTTATAAGCATTAACAAAAAACTAAACTTGTGTTACATACATACATACATGTATTATAATATATAATTACAAAAAAGTGCGTAAGAAATGACTAAACAAAACACCAAGTGAAGTAAAAATTTAAACACTAATGATATTAAAATTCTAATAAGAAGATTGTTAAATGTGTTATATATTTTTACAAAAATCTTTTGTTGGTCGTTTTCAGTTAAATAATAAAAAGTTAATAAAACTGATAAATGTTTAAAAGAAAAATTTATGTTTGTTGTATAAAAATTTTTGCTTGCGTTTTCATTTTATTTTTTGCCGACAAATTGAAGAAAAAGTGAAATGTCAAAAATGTGTTTTGAAAAAGAGTGAATGAGTAATTTTAACTTGTCCACCAGTGATGGATTTTGAGTTTTTTTGTTTTGGGCCAAATTGACAAATTAAAAGGGCCAAAATAGCTTCGAGAGGGCCAACAAAACTTTTTTGGAGTATATTTGATAACAAGCATTTTATTTAAATAAAAACAATACTAATACTAATACAGTATATGTGTCTTATTTCAAATAAATTTAAACAAATACCATTACTCAAAACCAACACGAAATTTTATTTTTCAATACAAAGTCTACTTATGGCTCGATTATGGATAGAAACCGAACTTCAGTTGCGTTGCCAACTGGCAACTGAAAATTTGTGGTTGCCAGAAAAGCACTAAATAGCAACTGAAACTCAGTTGCCAGTTGCCATCCGTAATACAATTCTCAGCAACTGGCAACGTAACTGTGGTTCGGTTGCCATCCATAATCGACCCATTAGTTTTTTTTTGTGTTTACTTGATATTGGTACTAGCCAAGGCGAATTCATAACAAGTGATCGCACTAATAGAACAACTACAACATTTAACAAAAACCACAAGCATTTTGTATTTGTAAAATCATTGTACAATGTCAAACTCAAGAAGCAAATAGTGTATTTTGACATCCGACAATGAAGATGTACTTACAAGTTCACCTGTAAAGAAATCGCCTTGGGTACTAGTACAAGACAGGTTTGCAAATAAAAGTAAGGAGTTTTTTCTTGACAAACAAAACAATGTTGTAAACAAAAGTAGGGTTCGAAACAGGGAGAAATTTACATCGGAAATTGTACTGAACGCTTTCAGTACATTTCAAACGGTCGAACGATTTGAATCAGTTAGTTGAATTTTGAGCTGAAAGGGCCAAAGTAGATTAGGAAGTACCACAGGGCCATCAAAAATTCAAAAGTGCCACAAATGGCCCAATTGTGCCACATTTTCCATCACTGTTGTCCACTCTCCCATAGGACGGTTATTTTTTTCATAGTTCAGCACTGCCAGCATTAAATTTTTCTTTTAAATATATTTCTTTGTTGTTGTTTGTCATCTGTTCTGTTTGCTTAGTTTTTAGATTAGACAACGAATTTTTAATAAATTATTTTTTACAATCAAATATAAAAAAAACGAATTAATAAAGTGTATATTTGTTGTTTTATACCAAATAGTGAAAATAAGGGTATAATCGTTATATACATACTAATAAAATTTTGTGAGTAAAAGTTCACTTTAGAAGTAATTAATTAAACTTGTATAAAAAATGGCTGAAGAAGTTGATCGCAACGATCCCGAATTGAAATATCTTTCGGTAGAACGTAATCAGTTTAATGATCCGGCAACTCAAGCTGAATGGACACAAAAACGTTTGGTTTGGGTACCCCATGAAAATCAGGTTAGTACGATTTCGAATTTAAAAGACACCATGAATGTACATACATACATACATACATACATATGTATGTATGTAGATGATTTTAAAATTTTGTTTAAATAAAAAAAAAATTAAAAAACTGGTTTCTTATGTTTACTTGTGTCTCGTTTTCGATTATTTTCTGTTTTACTTGTTTTAAGAAGTTAAAATCAAAATTTGTTCACTTTTTCCTTAATGCTTTTAGGTACAAAAATATGCACGCATATGTACGTACACATACACATATGCACATAAAGAGATTGTGTAAGCAAATGTGTCTTCAACTAATGACTAATCAATGAAATTTTAATTCTTCAGATTTTCTATTCTTGCACCTCTTACGTAAATTGATGTTGACTTACAACCCATCAAACCAAAGGTTTCTAGTTTTTCTGAAGTCGGATTTATCGTATCGAATTCGTTAAAAAGACATTTCGGTAGTACGTACATATGTATGTATGTCTAAAGTCAAAATTGTTGTTGTTGTTGTTGTTGTTGTTGTTGTTGTTGTTGTTGTTGTTGTTGTTGTTGTTGTTGTTGTTGTTGTTGTTGTTGTTGTTGTTGTTGTAACAGCTCCGATGCTGTTGGTAACGGGAGTTCTTTCCCAAAAGTGTGATAGAATAGGAATAATTGAAAGAGAGAAAAATGTTAGTTTTATTGGGTTTTATTGGGGTGTGTCATTTGGTGGATTTGGGGTTGGGAGTTGGAGGAACTCTGCCACCTCGGTTGAGCGGGATTGATTGGGGAGCTGCCGTTCGCTATCTGCGATCGCGGGTGGTTTTGAGTTAAGGACCTTGTTGCATCTGTATCCGCTTGTACAGTCCACCCGTTGTTTCTATGACCGCTTGTTGATGCAACTTCTTGAGGGCACTTGTGATGGACACCTGTGTAACGTCTGGAGTCAAAATTGTTCTTACAAATTCTTTAAGACTTCGGTATTATGTATGAAGTCAGCCTTGCTGTTACGAATTCGTTAAGACATTTTGGCATTATTTCTGAAGTTATACCTATTTGATTTTTACAATTTTGAAATTTGGTTTACAGCTGCAGGTTTTAATTTGAGTGTGTGCGGAGAAAATATTTTTTTTTTTTTTAAATTTAATTATTAAGTAAGTAGGTTGCAAAATTATTTAAAAATTTGTCTATATATTTATTTATTTCAATAGATAAATATAAATAACAAGAAAAAAATTAATAAAATTAACAAATTAAATAGTGTTTCCAATTCTTAAAGGTACAAATACGAAAATTTCCAAAAATAGATGAGCTTATAAAAAATATATATTTTTTAATACCGCGAAAGACCGACAATAAAAGTCATTAAAAAGAAAAATAACTGACAGTTCTAAAAAGTCAAATTAAAATACAATTTTACCTTTATTCACATACATACATACATAGATACATACATACATAAATATGTTTGAAATCTTCTATATATATAAAAGAGGATGTGTGTATGTATGTAAGAAATGGACTCGAAAACGGCTGGGCCGATTTTGATGAAATTTTCAGAGAATCTTCAGAATATTCAGGCGGGTGACATAGGCTATATGAAGTTTCGATTGGACAAAGAGGCGTGGCACCGCCCATATAACCCAAAAATTTAAATCGCCATATTTTGAGCATTTTTTGACCTACGTCGATGGTATTTGGTACATATGGTACTAGCACAATTTGGAATACGTACCATTAGAAAAGTGGGTGGGACCACGCCCCTTTTTAGAAAAATTAAAAATCGTAATATAGTCTTAACTACTGGACCGATCGTCATTAAATTTTCACAATAGGAATTTTATTTTATAAAGAGGGGGTAGCGAAGCGCACCGCGTATATCTAGTATAAAAATAAATAAACATTGATGCTATTAATAAAAAGGTATATACATACATACATCAATATCTATACGTGATAAAATTTTGTTGAGACAAACGCCAAATTCTTGATGCAAAATTAAATTGAGCGGTTTTCTTAACAAAATTTTATCACGTGTAGACCTTTAGTATGTTTACGAAAACATTAAGAATAGTCTGTCTAAACGACATCGTTAAGACATTTCTTTACGAAATCTTTCCTACAGTTCTTTACGATTTCTTAACGACGTATGTATGTATCTTTACGAAGTCATGCCAACCACTTCATATGATTTTCGTTATGAAATATTTACGAATTCGGTTACGAAATCGGAAGATTTTGCCGACTAGTCGTAACGAATTCGTTACAAAATCGAAACTTTTGGTTTGGTGCGAATCTTCCCGACAAGTACATACATACATATGTATGTACATATGAATGTACATATGTATGTATGTTTGTAATTATGTACTTAAAGCAGGATAGGTAAAATTTAATATGTACTTACTACATACATACATATGTAGACCCTCTTTGAGTTGACTTGTTTTTAAATTAAATACGAAGAGAATCCATATTTCCAAAATTTTTGTAAATCGAGTATATCTCGGTAAAACTCATTCTGTTAGATATACCAAATAAAGGGGTTTGTAGAGGACCACTTCGTCCACAAAACCCAATGATTTTTTTCCGTCCACGTTGACTCCTTCTTAAAAAAATACGTTTTTAGTGCCCCCATTATGATTTTTATATGTCTACAGAGCACTGTTGTTAACCTCCGTACAGACGAAACTCTATTGTTTAAGGGAGGTGTATTTGAATTTTGTCTACCAGAAAATGTAAAAAAACCGATTTTGAAAAAAAAACGAGATACGACTTTTCGATATATACTATATATACATATTAGTGATGTTACGAATAGCAATTTTTAGTATTTACGAATACGAATATCTGAAACAATATTCGCCGAATACGAAAATTTGAAACAATATTCGCCGAATACGAATATTACTTTTAAGGTTTTGGCACTAAAATTTAAAATTTATTTGGAAAAAATCCCTCCCTTTGTCTCAGTAACAATAAATTAAGAAAAACTGTCACACTACTATAGGTATACTCGTATAACATTATTATTACATTGCGATGTCGAATTTGAAGACCTCTACTATACATTTTCAAATTATTTTACTTACTCTGGGCTTTTAATTAGTAATTCAGTGCTATTGGGAGAACATATTTTCGCAGATTGCGATGCCAGCTGTGTCGGTGGACTTTCACATATTAAATTTTAGTTCTTACATTTTTGAAGTTCAAAGTGGAATCTCTCTTGAGCGGACACCGAAGGGACCATGGAAATGTGTCCGTACAAGGGGGCTGTCCGGCCAAGATAACACTACAAATTAAAATCAACAAAAATTTGTCTAAGATTGTTAGTTTTAATTTAAAAATACTTTTATTAAGAAAAATAAAATAAAATAAACAATTTATTCAATTGGGTTTAATACCATAAAATCATTAAATATGTAATGAAAGTTTAAAATGTTTTATCAGTACTGTATGTATTATGTGTGTGAAGATAAATATGCTGAGTTAAATATGTTTTACGTAAGAGCTTTATGGGCACATTTTTGTTTGGACCAATGGGAAATTAAAGCCAAGTATCCATATTTATTGACTATGTAAATCCGGTTTCTTAATTGTATTTGAGAATTTTTCTATAAAATTTTAAAAGTTAGAATTATGTAAATTTTGATGATTTCTACTGGAATTTGGCCATTTGTGGGCTCATTTTTGTTTGTCACTCATTTGGACTAATGGGAAATTAAATCTAAGGGTCCATACTTATAGAATACGTAAGTCCGATTTCTCAATTGTATTTGAGAATTTTTCTATAAAATTTTAAAAGTTAGAATTATGTAAATTTTGATGATTTCTACGGGAATTTGGCCATTTGTGGGCACATTTTTGTTTGTCACTCATTTGGACCAATGGGAAATTAAAGCCAAGGGTCCATACTTATAGACTACGTAAGTCCGATTTCTCAATTGTATTTGAGAATTTTTCTATAAAATTTTAAAAGTTAGAATTATGTAAATTTTGATGATTTCTACTGGAATTTGGCCATTTGTGGGCACATTTTTGTTTGTCACTCATTTGGACCAATGGGAAATTAAAGCCAAGGGTCCATACTTATATACTACGTAAGTCCGATTTCTCAATTGTATTTGAGAATTTTTCTATAAAATTTTAAAAGTTAGAATTATGTAAATTTTTGATGATCTCTACGGGTATTTGGCCATTTGTGGACACATGTTTGTTTGTCACTCATTTGGACCAATGGGAAATTAAAGCCAAGGGTCCATACTTATAGACTACGTAAGTCCGATTTCTCAATTGTATTTGAGAATTGTGCACACAAATGGCGAAATTCTCTCAGAGATCGTAAAAAATTGAAACAATTTTAATTTTAAAAATGTTATAAAAAAATTCTCAAATACAATTAAATCAATACAGGATTTGTTGTGAAAACACAATTTGTTGCATTTTTGCAACGAAAAACTTTGTTTTATCTATTGTAAGAGTATATCTGAAAATTGGACGTTTTTAAATTTTTTTTGAAACAAATTTCATTCTTGTTTTTCTACATTGTTTGGAAAAAATAGATACCTCATGCAGAACCGCCTACAACTAACTACTGGTGTTGATTTTGTAAAAGTATGTATGTACGTTAGTCAGCCTGTATACAACCTGAAGAATAACAGCCAACTGCTAGATACCTAACTAGATACCTAACAACTACAACAATAATGACAATATAACAAACGATACAATGGCAGTAGTAATTGAAAACCACTGAAGTCAGTGAACATTCAAAATTTACAGAAAGATTGAAAATATCTTATACATATCATAGATAAAATATAATTATAAAAAATTAAAATAGTTCTAATATATTTTTAAATTGCAAAAAAAAAATTGTAAAAAAAAACAATGTTGCCAAAACATGTTGTTTAAGTTTCAAATTACGTACTAAACAGTCTTGCACATAATTTTTCTATGTGGTTTTGAATATTATTTAAATATTAAATTTAATAGTTGGTGACATACCTGAATACTGTTTTGCGGCATATTAAAATTTAAAATCTCGAAATCCTAATATTTTTCTGGTACAACTCCTTATCGGAATTTCTAAAGTAAAACTTAGTGCTTTTCGAAACACTAACGATGAGAAAATAGTAGAGAATAGTAGTTGCCATTTTGGCAATGTCCCGACTAAACATATTTAACTAGCAAAAAATAAAACCTTAGATTTCAGTAAAGGCACAAAAGCCCAAATTCCCGTAGAGATCATCAAAAATTTAAACAATTTTAATTTTGAAAATTTTATATAAAAATTCTCAAATACAATTGAGAAATCCGACCTTCATAGACAATAATTATGGATTCTTGGCTTTAATTTCCCATTGGTCCAAATGAGTGACAAACAAAAATGTGCCCACAAATAGCCAAATTCCCGTGTGAATATGAGTGTTCACAAACACCCCCGAGTCACCCGCTCGGGAACAACCTGGGTGATTACTCTTTAACTCGATTCGAAAAGAAAACTAATCGAATTTGTATCTTATTTACATTGAAATTCCAATGCATTTGCTTTCGAATCGAAATACGGAGTAACCCCCTGAAGGTATCCCCTCGGGGTCAACATCAGGTAGCGATTTCTCCGACATGGCTAAAGCCCACCATGCCTAAACACCTTGCTAAAATGTTCGAGCTATCTAAACTCTTTTTTCTGTTGTTTCACAACAGCATATAGAGGCTTTCCATTGGTAGACACGAAGTCCAATCAGCCACTAGCACTGATCGAGCATCAGTCCTTAAAACTACACCTCTCCCAGCTTTTAGTAGCAACCACAGCCACCACGTGTACTGTGCCAATAACCGGTCACGGAAGCATGCCACCAACGGCGGTGGTGCCAACATACCTATTCTCCCAAGAGAACGGATAATCATATCACAACACCACACCGCAAGTTGTGTGCCCAATGTAGGACATCACTATGCTAACCCCCGGTAGACAATCTCCCATGAGAGCTTACTGGTCCCCGTGGCACCAGTTTTGGTTGCTGGTAGAGCCTCGAAAGAAAACCCCGAAGGATTAACTTTCTATTGACTTTGGTCTTGGAAAGACCTTAGGTGCACTTTCACCTTAACAGACTTGCGTGGTAAACCACTTCCTTTATAATAAATATATGCACATCCGTTGCCCTGTTATTAAAGAGATTGGGTAGTGAATTATAAGTTTTAGTCAATTACCCTTTTCCCCAGAAGGCACAACATCAAGGTGTTAAAAGTCAACAAGATGGCAAAATATACCCCCCGGGGGACGTACATGTACAACTACAGATGACATGAAATTTAGTTGTCTACAACAGTTTAAGTTTAAAAATTGCCTTACGCTGTCACTGAAAATTTTTGCTTGCGCCGCAAAAGTACTGACGTATCCGGAATTTTTCCATTTTTTATTTCATAAATTCAAATGCATAATATAATATATAATTGTTATTATATATGCAAACTTAGTCTAAAAATATATAATATATGACTCTTGCAAAGTTCAGCCGGCTAATGCTACCGCCAATAACCAACCGGAGCTGACTTTTTTTTGAAGGGCATAGATTTCTGGCAATACTTTTTATCATAATAAAAATAGCTGATGTCCGAAGGTTTGTCAGATCAAAATAGAACAAGCTCTAATTGGAAATTTGTCAGACGTATTTGCATTTTGTAGAAGTATGTATGGGAGCCTTTATATGGATGTATTTTAAAAATATAGTTTCGTTTAGTTTTGCAAACACAACTCAAAAATTGTTTTTATTAAGAAAAAAAAAAAAATAGAATTAAATAGAAGAACGTAACAGTATACTGTTTTCGAAGGTCGCTACACACTCTCATTAGCGTTCATCTATCTGTTGATATATTTTTTTTTTTTACCAATTTTTATCTGTTTTTCAATTGGTATTGGCTGAATGATTTATTTACTAAAAAAACTTCTTCCAAGACCAACGCACCATTAAAGTTTTTAACACTTTTATGAAGAAATACTTTAAAAATTTGATTTGTTTTTTGTTTATTTGTCTACGTTATTTGAAGATCTTAATTGAAATAAAAATATTAATTTAGAATTTCGAGTTTTACAATTGCTTAAAGTTTTTTAAACTCATTACTGCCTACAAAATTTACACCATCTTAAATCTTTTTTATATTAATATGTTTTAGTTCACTTTTTACAGCTTAATTCATTGTCAAACTTTTGTCAACATTCATTTAAACAGATAATTACATAAAGCATATAAACAAATTAAAGAAAAAAGATAAAAAAAAAAACACACGTTTCTTAAAGACACACTATCGACAGCACTATCAAGGGTTTTACCTCAACCCACTAACAAATTCACTATACGTAATAGTAAAATAAAATGCAACTTTTACCCGACACCTTAAAAATATTTAAATTTTAACGAAAAAAAAACTTCAGCTTCTTCATATTCCACTTGTACGATTTTCGATAAATATTTTTTATTTATTGCTGGATTATTCAGTTAACAGTAGATTGCACGAAAAGCAACTTATCTTTGTTTTTATCATTATACACTTTACAAATTTAATTTATCTCTACTTTCGTCAAATTTAATATTTTTACCGAATTGAATGTTAATTTTCTAGTTGTTGGATAAGATTCTACGATACCACCTGTACGAGTATTATAAACACTTTTTCATTAAATTTGTTTTGGAATCAAATCTTTAGAAATTCGCAATGATGATTTGCTTGCCACTATCTCCCGAACTAATTTCTTTGCTATTACATATTGAGTTTAACAATTTAAATTGTTAGTTTATTTTTTTAAGGCCATTTCAGATAAATATTTTGCTTCGCGTTGCTGTACAGATTCGCTTTGACATATAAGATGAAATGTAAACACTTTTAACGCTGCGTGAACCGAAAAGTTAGGCAGTTCTCATCTTTTTGCGCGTTTTGACAATTAAAAGACCGCTTTTACAGGTAAAAGATAAATGCGTGATTGTTGTCAAAGTTTTTATTGCGTTATTCACCTTTGACTTTACGCTTTTTCATCAACGATAGAAACGTCACACAGAGCGACGAAGTTGTACCTAACACGGCCTATAGTCTTTGGCCTGGATCAAATTGTCCGTATTCTTCTAGACTGATCAATACTGATTTCTCAAAAACTGGAGCGAATCTGACACTTCCAAATGTACTTTCGCACTCAGGGGACTCCCCCCTAATAGTTCGAAAAGGATTCATCGAAGTTCACTTTTTCGACTATCACAGTGTTATTAGCATTTAAAAAAAATAATATTTATTTATTTTATATAAAATTCTAAAAAGTTCCCCCCCCCCCCCCTCCCAACGATAAAGCTGGATGCGCGCCTGGTTTATGATAATTGACCTTTTTAAAGAAAAAATTTGTGATTTTTGAATTAAGCAAAGAGCCCTGTAAGTGGGCTGGGGAAAAATACATAGATACTTCAATAGTAGGATGATAACACTCCTCGCAAACATTATAGGAATAATACGATGAATCGAAATGTCTATTCAATCATTCACAAATATCAGATTTAGCAGCTTGCGGATGTCATTATTAATGACATTTATTTGATATAGGTTTAAATCAAGCAAACGATCAATAAATTTAGTAAATTTAGCTTTACATACAGAATTACATGGAGTATAGTAACCATCATCTGTCAAAAAGTTCCAAGAAATAGCAGGTATAATGAAATCAGAAAGAGTAATAACAGAATCGCTGAGATGAGACATACGTACTCGTACAATATCCGAGATAGGCTCACGAGTGTTTCTCATACGTTGATTCCGAAAAGTAAGAAGGGATATAAGAACAAGAATTCAGGATTATTTATGTTTAAATGCTAATAAATTCAACATCTGGTCCAGGTTCAAATGATAATAATTCACACATTAGCAAAGAAGAAACCGCAATTAAAACTCCACCACCCTTTATTATGTTACCACGATCACGCTTATAAATGATATACAGCACGCTCTCGAAAACATGAAAACCCCAAAATATGAACACTTCTTTTTCTTCCATTGGCTACTCTAAAATATGAACTTAGTGCGAAACCTTTAAAATGTGAACAACCTTTTTTGCATTTTTTAACGGATTTTTATCGAAACAGTGATGAAATCTTTGTAAACAGGGTTGTAGATAAATTCTGCTTCAACTCTAAATTAATAAATTTAACATAATAAACTTTTGTTTTTATGGGAAAAATGTTTCTAAGTGGAAATTACATGCCATTCGCAAATATGAACAATCTTGTAAAAGTGAACTTGCTTGGTTTTAATTAGTTCATATTATCGCGAGCACACTGTATTTATCACATAAAATTTTACTATTTAGTACATTTTTAGTAAGCCAAGTTTCAGTAAAGACCACAGCATCAAAATTAAATTAAAAGCTTTTTACTTAAATAAAGATGATAATTTTGTATTAATTCCTCCAACATTTTGGTAGCAAGAGTAGTTTTTTCCGCATAATTATTTAGTTTTTTGAGACATTAGATGATCTGTTGAAGAGGATATTTCACTGATCAAAAATCAAAAAGCCGTTCTTAAAAAATCTAAAAATTATGTGAGTTGTGGCCGCTCAAAGTTAAATTTTCGACAATCGGTTTATACGGGAAAACCAGCTACAATTACGGCCAGATTTATTGGAAAAACTAGTCAAAAATTGGACTGATAGATATGATAATCACGTCTCATACGTAGCCGCGGCGGACGTATACCGGAAATCATATTTGCAAAATAAATGCCATAAAACATCTACTAGATTATAATAAAAAAGAATTCATTCCTTCATTTTAAGTTCTCAACCACTAAAACAAATCAAACAATATGTTCTGAAATATTACAAAATGTATTTCTTTTTTCTTTTTTTTTTTAATTGGTATTTAATAAATGAATGAATGAATATTTATTGCTGCTGTCTTGATTTTGTTTCTATCAATGTAAGTACATAGTCGTACTTGGAAAGTATTTCATAAATAGTTTTCTTTGTGGTTTTAAGTAAAAGACAATTAATTAAATAATAAGTATTATAGCAATATCTTATAAATAGTCACAGTAGCGTTTAATCTATAAATATAAGCATTAATGAAGTACGAGTTTTTTTTTTATAGAGGAATAGAACTTTAAAATGGAATAAAACAATAATGAATTTTTTAAATTGATATGAAATTTACTTTATTCGAAAGATAATCTTCTGGTATTACTCAATTTAAATATGACTTCTGGCATATGACCGCCACGGTTGGCTCAAACGTAGTCTTTTGTATTCTAATCTGGAGGTCCAATTTTCGATGCCTTTTTTTAACATTTGTGGGGTTATATCGACTATAACGCGGTGAATGTTGTCTTCTAATTGTTCAATCGTTTTGCGTTTATCGGCGTAGAATAGCGACTTCACAGAAAATATTCTAGCGGCGCTAAATCGCACGATCTTGGAGGCCAATTCAAGGGTCCGAAACGTGAAACAATGCGGATACCAAACGTTTCCTTCAATAAATTGTGGCAAGAGCTGTGTGACATGTTGCGCCGTCTTGTTGAAACCACAGCTCCTGCACGTTCATTAATTGAAGTTTAAGAACATTTTGTTATACGAATGACATTATTTTAGATATTAGAAATTAATATTATTAGGCTTATGTTCAGTTTTATTGAATCAATGAAAATTCAAATTACTAAGAGTTTTTTATGTTGAAAAACATTAGTATCTATACCCAATCAGACTAGCATAACGTATCAGTATACCGATTTCAAGGCCGCTACACCTTCTCTCATCACCGTTCGTTCGTCCACTTTTACAACTTATGTAAAGTGGATACTAATTGGGAAAGACTATCAACTATTTAATAAAGTTTTCAACAGAATTAGAATACGAGAAATGTTATAATTTCTTCTTTAAGTGGAATCTAGTATTAAAAAAGTTTATTATTATTATTATTCCATAACTTGAAATTTTGCCAATTTTAAGTATTTATTCCGACAATGGTTGTAAAAGGTGAATTATTTATAAAATCATTATAATAATTATAATTATTATTCAATACGTTTATAGGGTGCTCATCAGGGATTCCTATAGCATGATGAACGATCGATCGCCTTTAGAAACGGTTGCTTAAATAAAAGCCATTATTTTGTACTTCAATTAAGTTAGATATGTAGACTTTGTTATCAGGTAAATTCAGTTATTATTCAGTGTATGGGTGTTATAAGTTATTAAACAATTATTTTTATCCAATATTATGACAGAAAAAATATTCAAATTTTGTTATTTTAAAGAATTTATACCTTAATTTAACACCCATAATGAGAAAAATGTTAGTAAAATTCAAAATAATATGTTACTTGCTTTCGAGTTTTCGCTTTAATGGTTACTTTTTTAAAACGCATCTCAGGCATGCAGAAACTTCACTACTTATCATGCGAAGAAGATTTACAAATAAAAGTAGCTCGAACCGCAATTTCGTCAAAGAGAGATATTTAATAAATAACCATTTTTTACTATTTTTTTTATTCTTATGAACTTTTTCAAACATTGACCTGAAGTTGAATTTTCATTTATTTTAGTTGAATTAAAACTTTAAAACCAAACTACATCAAAAATTATTCGAGTTTATCATAAGGGAAAAAAAGTCACGTAACGCAATGTCACGTCACGCTTCATATTATGGCTTGTATCAATAAATCTAAACATAAAATCATCAAAAAAGAACACAGTTATGAAAAATAAAGCTAAACTATCCCTTAATAATATCCAAATAAGTTACATAAAAGTTTTTAGTTTATTTCGCTGGTATTTTTATATTATTATTATTACGAATAAACGTAATTGTTATGAATGGTTTTTGCACTTTAGTAAATGTAGAAAACAACCACTTCTATTTTTTGTCACGTCACGCAACAGTTTTTGTTGACCAATATGTCAGGACCCCGACTCTTACAGCACCCATGCTTTCCACTAAATAAAGAGGTCTAAAATTGCTTCCCAAAAACCTAAATGAAGAAAAAAATATTTGGGCCTTAGTTTGATTTTCTTCATGTTGAATACTTGCGACTGCACGTTCGCAACCATGGAAATACCCATATGTATAATAATCCCCTGCCGTAAAATTTCGTACAAGCTTAGGGTTACAGAGGTAGAAAACGAATGAATTTGAAAAACTTTGTATCTATCTAGCTGGATATATTCGGTTTACTTTCTGGAAGAACCGATGTTCAATGGAAAGTTGGAGAAATATTGGATAGTACTAAATTTTATTGCAACAAATTTCAAATTTATAATTTTCATTTTGGCGACTATTAAGTTTAAAGGTAAGTTTTTGGTTTTAATAAAGATTTTAAAGTTGTTCAAGCTTTGTTTAATCAATGGTGTTTAGCTGTATTGTAACAGGGTTAATACTGGATTAACTAGCTGTCCTAATTTTAAGAAAACATTTAGGATACAGTTAACTAACAAGTGTTGTTATTCTTTATTGTAAAATTTTGATAAGTTTAAGTCGAATTAGTAGTCCAAACATGATCAGTAAAAAACATAAGATTTTCTATGAATTTAGTCTTAAAGATTTGCATGACATAAGCAATTCTGAATAAACATTCGACTATCGCATTCCACTATAAGAGAGAGAGAGAGAGCAAAATAAAGTACAGATAAATAAAACGATACCCTTTTATCTTCCGCTATCAATTTTTTGTTTTGAGAATTTGAATAATAAACTTTTCCTCGATTTCATTCTCGTTAATAATAAAATATTTTAAATTGATAACATACCAAAAATACAGTCATGCCACAGAACTTAATTCCGATCGTTTAGTTTTAATTCCGAAAGTTGCGAGACCCAAGTCTCTAGCTCTTCTAGTGTGTTCAGAAAATCGATTTCACGTTCAGGCAGACGAATAGACGGACAGACGGACATGGCTCATTAAAATTCGCTATCTATAAGGATTCAGAATATATATACTATGTGGACCTCATATATATATTGTGGAAATTACACACGTAATGACAAACCTATAAATACCCTTACCCGAAAACTTGAAATTTTGGCCCGAGCTGTGAATTATGTATACTGTATTGAAAATTTGTTTCTTTGACATTGACAATTTAAAATTTAAGTTATATTTTTTTTTTGCGACGTTGCATCATAAAATATTTGCACAAAAATAAAACTTTTATCGCTGACTGTATGCTATCTTTTTGTTGATACAAAACCTTGCTTTTAGAATTGTGATTGTGCCAATACAAAAATATTTCTGTTTTATAGTATGACAATAATAATGTTATAACATGTGTGGCACCCATCTTGTATATTCTGCTTAAAAGAAGATTCTTTTCCATGCAAAAATTGTTTTTTTTTTTCAATTGCAAAAAAATTAGGATTTGTTTATCTTTCTTTGCAGCTAAATCGCGGTTGTGTCGTCATCATTTCATTATAAAATATTCTACACAATCACAGTCTCTTATTATTGTGTTTGTTTTTATTGCTTTTGGTTATCTGTGTGGTTTTTTTATAGTAGAACAAAATGTTTCAAACAAGTTCAAGGCTCTCGAAATAAAATTCCTTCAACTTTACGTTTAGTTAAACGAGAAGTAAATGAAGATCTGGCAAAATCAGCAAAACACAAGATATGTTTACGCTTCCATATACACGCTTGCAGCATTCTTTATAGGAACTGAATTAAATTAAAACCAATTTATGGTTTTAAATAGAATAGAAAAATTATTTCATCTGTGTGGGTTCTGTTTTTTTGTCTTTTGACGTTTAAACGTTTGTAATGAGCGCGCGAAAAACTACAGTTGCTGTTAATTTATTGTTAATGATGCATTTTACATTCTGAATATATGTATGTCCATACATATATTGTTGAACACCACATGCATTGTCTATTATAAAAGGTTTTCCAATAAGAGTGATATGATTTCATTAAAAAAAAACACACTTATTGTTAAGGAAATTCAAAAGTTTTTTATTTAATGTGAAGTACAATCGATGCAATTAAGTTCTAAGTAAAACGTCATTCAAATGGCCTACACGACTTCTTCTGCAGGAACGAATTCGATTAACCCAATTTTCGAGCACTTTTTCCACTAAATCAAGTCGTATGTCATGAATGGAACGTTCAATATTGACTTGTAAAGCTTGAAGAGAGTCTGGTTAAATTTCGAAAGAGCAATGACTTCAAATAACCCCACAAGAAATAGTCTAATGGTGTTAAATCACTACTTCTTAGAGGCCATTCAATATCACAATTTCTTGAAATAATCGAGTCCCCAAACTTTTCTCGCAGTAATTCAATTGTTGCATTTGCTGTGTGGTACGTAGTCCCAACTTGTTGGAACCAAATGTTGTCAAGATCAACTACTTCCAATTTCTGCCATAAAAAGTTTGTTATCATCGATCTTTACCGCTCTCCATTTTTTTTTTTTTTTTTTTAATTAGGACCAGCACTCAGGGGATGACCCCTACGTATGCAAAGCATTGAGCCGGAACTAGGAAAATAGGTTTTGGGAAGGAGGATAAAGGGAGTAGTGTTTGTGGACATTCGATTTAAACACTGACACACTGAAAGTGGCAGGAAAGACCTCTGCGGGGAGTTTATTCCACATACGAACAGTACGGCTAAAGTACGAATTCTCTCTGTAATGCGTAGTTCGGTTCACTGGCATATCGACCACAAAGGGATGTGCTCTTGATGAAGAGCGTGTTGTACGTGAAAAGTGACGGGTTTCGGGAACAAGTTCCCTGATTTCATTAGAGCACATTCCGTTGTAGTAGCGATAAAACAACGAAACACAACCAACATTGCGTCGATGCTCCAGTGAGTCAACAGAGTTGGCTACCCTGCTGTCACCGATAAGCTTCTTCGCCCTATCCTGTACGCGGTCGAGTAACTTCAAAATAGATTTTGAAGCACCGGCCCATACATGAGAGTTGTATTCCATTTTCGGTCGGATAAAGGTGGTATAAATACTAAGGAGATCAGATGGAGTGAAGTATGTCCTACACCGTCTTAAAAAGCCGAGGCACTTGAATGCTTCTTTTGAGACATGAAAAATGTGATCATTCCATCGAACATCACAATGTATTTTCATGCCAAGAACATCAAGAGCTTCTGATTCCTCAATATCTATACCATCCATATTTACAGATGGAGCAGCATGACCGGTCATACGTCTGTGTGAGAGCATACCACATTGGGTCTTTCGTGCGTTAAAATTGACCCTATTAGCATGACCCCAATTTGAAATTGAAATGAGATCGCGATTTAGCGTATCATTCATATTTTGCCGCATTGCCCGGATCTCCGACGGGTTAGGCCTGTTGCTGAATGAATACGAATGAACTAAGCTGCTGTCATCTGCAAAAGAGTAGATAGGGTTGGAAGTTTGACGTAGAAGGTCATTAATAAAAATAAGAAAAAGGGTAGGAGAAAGAACGGAGCCTTGCGGTACCCCTGAATTTATCTTGAACTCGTTTGATGAGACCCCATCTACAACAACTCGTATAGTGCGGTCTCTGAGAAAGCTCGATACAAATCGAGTGAAGCCATCACCGACACCAAAAGCAATCAGTTTTGACAGAAGTGCTCCATGCCACACTCTATCAAATGCCTTGGAAATATCAAGAGCCACCACTTTACTTTCGCCAAAGTGATGTATGCTATTACACCACTTCTCCGAAAGGAAAGCTAGTAGGTCCCCCGTAGAGCGGCCCTTACGGAAGCCATACTGCCGGTCGCTAAGTAAACTGTTGAGCTCTAAATACTTCACAAGATGGAAATTCAACATACTTTCCATTACTTTGGAAAGCGCAGAACAAATTGCAATTGGGCGGTAATTTTCAGGGTTGTTGGCCTCTCCCTTTTTGGGGATCGGCGTTACATTGGCAACCTTCCAACACTTTGGAAATTCACCAGCATGGTACAAAGTG
Organism: Lypha dubia; assembly: GCA_947311025.1. Classification (NCBI taxonomy): domain Eukaryota; kingdom Metazoa; phylum Arthropoda; class Insecta; order Diptera; family Tachinidae; genus Lypha; species Lypha dubia. The sequence continues at coordinate 60,000,289 of OX371264.1, forward strand.
CTGAACAGGCGTGCCAATGGACGTGCTAACGTCGAAAAGCACTGTTTCAAGACCAGTGCTGGACAGTAACAGTGTTAGCAGCTTCAATTCGAAAAAAGTACGGAACGATGATTCCATAGCAATATTTGCATTACTTCGAGCGGTTCTTTGTCTTATTGGCACTTGAATATTTTATAAAGAAAATGTAAGCTCAAAATTTTGATCAATAGCGAGCACACTTGGACGATTATTACGACCATAAAATGGCAAAAGCGCACGAAAGTTGCAATTGGAGAACGATTATTTTGATAATAAAACTGAATAATTTGTAAACGTTGTTGTTGCGTAGATCTCTCCATGATGAAATTGTAAACACTACTGAATACAATGAAAAACAAATGACATATCATGACATATTACAAATTGCCGAAACATCACTTCACAATCATATCATCCCTATTGGAAAACCTTATACATAGATTATGAATATACATTAACACAAATACGCATTTAAGAAAAACTTATCCGAAATAATAGAAATTATGATACATTCTCTAGTTTCCATTGAGGAATTTCTTAGATAGAATATATAAAAATTTTCAACATATTTCTTGGTTTAATATATTTGAAATTTTTTATTTTTGGGAAAGTACTTAGATTTAAGGAATCAAGGCATAATTAACCAATTGGCAGCGCTACTGTAGCTGACTTATTGTTTACTATTCTGCAAAACAAAGTGTAATATTCCGCCCTATTGTGGTTGACGTTTTTCGTTTCGTTTAGCACAAGATACGGCTGATTGTTTCATCTGCCTCCCTGTGATACAATCTGAGATTTAATGTAAATTATCATTCTCACTTGTCTCATTTTTTAAGCTATTGCATAGCTTCTATCGCGGGCTTTGAGGCGACCGAATCAAGAAATTTTGAAAAGTTTGTTTCTTAAGTCTCTTGTTATGAAACGAGAAAACCTGGAATTTGTTTTTGAAACGAAAAAACCTGAAACTACGTTTGTGTCTTAAGTCTTTTGTTTTTGAAGTGAAAACTTCTTTTTTGAATAGTCTATGTATGATGACTATACAGTGTTGCCGCTTTGGAAATTTTTTTTCAATTTCCAGTGTTGCCACTTTTCCCAGGAAATTTACCGGGATTTATGGGATTTTTGTCCACGTTTTTGGGAATTTCCGTCCACCTTTCCGTTGCCACCTTTTCCCGGGAAATTTTCCGGAATTTCTGGGTTTTTGAGGGGATTTTTATATATGTATATAAAAGAAAGTCGTGTTAGTTACACTATTTATAACTCAAGAACGGCTGAACTGATTTGGCTGAAAATTGGTGGGCAGGTAGTTTAGAACCAGGAGAAGGACATTGGATACTAAGGTAAGGCACTTTTTACCTGGGGGGACTAGGGTGCCCCGTCTTTGTATGGGGCACTTCCAGTATAGCTAGAAAGCTGAAATTGAAATTGAAATTGCATAAGTTGATAAAAAATGCTATGCAATAGCTTTACCGCGGCAGTCCCCGAGTGCCACAAGTCTTTTTATTTTTTAATATTTCATTCAATAAAAAATATTGTTGTTTTTATTAGGTTTTTATTAGTCTTAATTAACCTTATTTGTTTATATTTTCTTATAGGGCTTTGTCGCTGCCAGTATTAAACGTGAACATGGTGATGAAGTCGAAGTTGAACTAACCGAAACCGGTAAACGAGTTATGGTTCAACGTGATGATATACAAAAAATGAACCCGCCTAAGTTCGACAAAGTCGAAGATATGGCCGAACTAACATGTCTCAATGAGGCATCCGTCTTGCACAATATCAAAGACAGATATTATTCGGGATTGATTTATGTAAGTATTTTTCTATGTTTCTATGTAATATATGTATGTTTTACTTTACCAATTTTATTTCCATTTCCAAAAAATCAAAACAAAAATTTTTATGGCAAAGTAATGAGATAAAATGGCTTTTTCATTGGAAGCAAGTCGAAAGTCTTTGCTGAGCTTTGAACTTATGCCACTTTAAGTTGTTGCTGTTCTTTTTTATTTCAAGTATTTTACCGACTGGCGTACTCGACAACTATTTTGTTACGGCTTTGCTTTCCCACTGGTTGAACTGCTGATCATCTGCATGATAATCGCAACCACTTCTATGACATGTGTATTTGCTACTAAGTATTTACTCTAACTACTGTAAAGTAATGTAGACGATATGACGTTGAAAAGTAGGTTGTTGGGCAACTGCAATACATTAAAGTGCACTCACGAAAATATGAACACCCCAAAATATGAACACTTTTTTTTTGTTCCATTGGCTATTCTAAAATATGATTCTTAGTGCGAAATCTTTAAAAAGTGAACAACTTTTTTTTGCAGTTTTTAACGTATTTTTATCGAAACAGTGTTGAAATCTTTGCAAACAGGGTTGTAGATAAATTCTGCTTCAACTGCATAATAATTTTGGGATTTCCCTATCTGTTTTTATGGGAAAAATGTTTCTAAGGAGAAATTACATGCCATTCGCAAATATGAACAATCTAGCAAAAGTTGGTTTTAATTAGTTCATATTATCGCGAGCGCACTGTACTTAGCTTTTGCTGGGATATTCATATGTAAGATTATAGATGTATGATTGCATTTTTCTCATTTCTTGTTCATTTTACTTTTTAAATATAAACAAAATTTTTTCATTCGTCAATGAATGATGTTATAAGTATGATTTTTTATATGCTATTTTGCTATTTTTTGTTATGTGTAAATCATCAGATATCTAATAATCTGGCAAATCAGCCAGCCAAGTAACTGATCAGATTGCCAGTAATTTATTTCATTTAATCAAAATTCAGCTAGTCAGACAGTCGTTTTGGTGTTCTGTTCTTTTTTCTCTTCTATGCTAACGAAACAGATGTCCATTTAAGAAATGTATTTGCTGTTTGAAGAAAAAATATGCGATATGGACCAAAAAAAGTTAATAATAATTGAGTGAATTATTTCTAGAGTATCCTAAAAAAATCATGTAACTTTTCGATGATCTCTACGGGAATTTAGCCGTTTGTGCCTCTACTGAAATATAAGGTTTTGTTTCTTGCTGGTTAAATATGTTTAGCCGGGACGAATTCCAATTTACCGTAGAGATGATACAAACTTATCTCAGCAATGATAACTTTAAATCCACTAGCATAAATGTAACCCAAAAGTTCCATCGAGCCATTTTAAGAATGTCCCGATTAAACATACTCGTATGTATTTAACTAGCAAGAAACAAAACCTTAGATTTCAGTTGAGGCACAAACGGCTAAATTTCCGTAGAGATTATCGAAAATTTACATAAGAACGATTTTCAGAATTTTATAGAAAAATTCTCAAATACATTTGAGAAATCGGACGTGCATCGTCAATTTACAATTGTTCCAAGTGAGTGACAAACGTAATATTTTTCTTAAACAGTAGCTAAGGTTAAGAAGAAAAAGTTAAATTTTTCGATTTTTCCTCTGAAAATGTTCTCTCATATATTTTTCAAAATTTAATTGAATATTTTTTTTTTGTTGAAATGGGAGTATTTGGTCCCAAGTTATTTTGAAGTCACTTGAGCAATCTATATCTTTAAAAATCTCAAAAAAATTTATAAATTCGGCTGTATTTATAATTAGAAGACCATACCACTTAAACAAATAAGTAGTCCTCCTTGACATTTTTCTTATTGCATAGTAGACGCGGATGTCTGATAGTTCTAGTATTCTGGCCCACGATGTCGAACGATATCGATCGCTGGATATCTATACCTAGAAAAACTAACTTTCTTTTCAATACAATAGCAACGTCATTCATTAGTCTTGACTTTTACTTTTTGTTCTGTTCTGTGCCGTTCTGTTGTTGAATTTTTGTAGTTAGAAGTTCTGTAAAAACGTATCAGCTGTTTCTTCCAGAATATACATAGCCGAATGTACATATTTTATTGGCGGCGGCGGCGGTGTTCACAAATTTAAAACGGCGCTTCTTCTTAATTATCAGGTTGAATAATTTTAAAGAAAATAAGTTAAAAACGTTATTTAATTAAAAAAACTACTCACTATAAATTTTTCATGAATATAATATTTTTTTTTATTAAAAATCGTTTTGTTTTTATGGTGCTTAAAGTCGATGGCGGCGGTCATAATAAAAATTTATCAGCGATTACGCGGCAATTTTGTTCCGATCGGCTTGGTTCACAGAAACAAGCTGCTATCTCTTGGTGTCACTTAGAACTGTAAGTAAAATTCTGTTTTCAACAGAATGGTCCGTAACAGAACGGAACAACTAATTGAAAATACATGTTTTCCATAAACAAAAAACGAACAGCTGATACGGAATAGATCAGAAAGTAGTCAAAACTAATTCTACCTTAAGGAGCAAATAAAGTGGATGATTAGAAGGTCGTTAATCAGTTGTTTTTCGTTAACAATTTCAGTATAATCGATCCTCCTCTTATGCTATAATACTGAATAAGTTCTACAGTATCGAATACGTATTACAGGGGTGACATTATTGCACAATATGATCAATTCTACAATGATATTTAAAGTTGATGGCCTAAGTTACTAAACGGAAAATCTAAACTGTATAACCAAACAACAAAACGAAACCGTGCTATAATTTTTCGAATTTCAGCTGAAAATGTAAATTTTTAACCCATTTTTATTTTGTGTTACACATGAATAAATAAATACGTATAGTTAAACATAAATTTAAATTTATCTGACAAAAGTAGGTAGGTAGCTTGAATGTTGTGCTACATATTTTATTTTTTGCTTTTCTTGCTTTTATTAAACCTTTAAAATAAAAGCAAACAAATTAAAAGTAAAGCTTTATGAAATTAAAAGTTTAGAAACAATTTCTTGCCAACGCAAAAATTTATGAAAATAATTTTATTTTTTTTTTTAACAAATGAAACCGACCACAGCCAATGGAAATAAAAAAAACAAAAATAAAATAAATAATCACATCGCTTCGTTTGAAAATGTCTTTACACTCAATTTAAAATTCTAAAACAGAAGTCGATAAAATCACAAAAATTATTATTTAAAAACAATTTTTTTTCTTATAGTTTTTGTAGGTTTTCGTTTCTTACATCTACATGGTGTAATTATGTTTGTATGTGAGATTTTATATAAATTTACATATACATATGCACTATATGTCTGTATGTACTCGTGTGTACATATTTGTATATATATAACGTGATTAATTTGTATTCAGTTGGGGTTTAAATGATTATAATTTTTTATTTAATTTTTTTTTTTTTTTTTGGTTTTTGTTAACGACAAATAGTATTTAATGTGTTCGTTGTAAAAACACTTTGTTATGATTGTTTTTAATTGAGTTGATAAAAGAATTTTAAAAGAAATTTAATTTGTCAAATATCTCAATTGAAATATAAGTAGAATAGTACTCCTTTAATCATATGGAAATATTTTTTTTTCTCTTAAATCAACACATTACATTAAACTCCTGCAACCGTGTAACGTTATTTTTCGCTCTGACTGTGGAATATATTCAATCGATACAGATTTGTTTCAATCCCACCTAATAATTGATATATCATGTTTATTTTCTTTGATGTTCTTCTTGTTTCCCCCTTATGGAAAAGTTAGTTGTTGCTGTTGTATTTGTTATCTTTATAAAATGAAAACAAGTAAGAGTGCTATATTCGTCTGTGTCGAATCTTATATACCCTTCACCCATGCATAAATATGTGATTCAATAAATATAATACAGGCTTTCCTTTCTTTTATAAATATATCATTTCAAATAATATAAAAATTGTTACATGTGGCACTCGGGGACTGCCGCGGTAAAGCTATTGCATAGCATTTTTTATCAACTTATGCATTTATATTATTGCGTTTTGTTTAATAACTCCGTTGTTATTCTGGCAATACTGCATGTTAATGAAATCAAAATCAATAGCATACTTTAGGGGTTAACATACATTGGGCGATTTAAATACTTAAAAAAACAAAAGACTTAAGAAACAAACTTAGTGGCAGGTTTTTTCGTCGTCAGGTTTTTTCGTTTCAAAAACAAAAGACTTAAGAAACAAGCGTTTCAAAATTTCGTGATTCGGTCGCCTCAAAGCCCGCGATAAAAGCTATGCAATAGCTTAAAAAGAATGTTTAAACTGCATAATTGAATACACTTTCATATTTTCTTTACTGCTATATACTTACATATGTATGTACAAAAAATTCAGACTGCTTAAAATATTTTATAATTTTCCATCCATCAGTGTACAAAAAGGGTGTTTGTACGAAAAAATACATAAAGTTATTATTAAATTAATATACACATTAGTGATGTTACGAACACTCGTATTCGTATTCGATTATTCGACTATTCGCCTATTTTAAGATATTCGTTCCGTATTCGTATTCGCCAAATTCAAGCGAATATTTCACGAATAATTTGCACATACATTTTCCCAAAGAAAATACCTCAAAAGTTTCAAAAAGTGTATAAAATGCCCAAAAATATATTAATATATATTAATTTTTATTTAAAAAAAGAAAGCCCTTTATCTTTGCCGCAGGATAATAATCTTCTTAATAAACAAACGAAAATTATATTTCATAACTATCATTTAAAAGTTAAAGTCTTATATGTAAATTCTCAGTAGAAAAACGTTGGACTAAAAGAACTAAAATTTAATATCTAAAAATCCACCGAGACATGTGGCTGCGCTATCTACGAAAATATGTTCTCCCAAACAACACTAAATTACTTATTACAAGTGCAAGCAGAGTAAGAAAAATGAAATCTCAAAGTACGTAAGTAAAATAATTTAAAAGTGTTCAGTAGTGGTCTTCACATTCTGCATCTCAATATTATAATAATGTTAAATACCTAAAGTAGTGTGACCGTTTTTTGTCAATTTATTGTTCTTGACACAAAGGGGGGGATTTTTTCGAATTAAATTAGAAATATTAAGTTTCTCTAAACCTTAAAAGTAATATTCGTAGTCGGCGAATACTGTTTCAAATATTTTTATTCGTATTCGTATACGCGAATACTAAAAATTGATATTCGTAACATCACTAATACACATAATACTAACAAGCATCAGTAGATGCTTCATGCATTGAATTATAACCGAAAGATTCCATACTCAACACTGGGGCACCTCATGTATTTATAGTGTTATTTCTAAAAGGGTTATATATATATATCTTCATTTATTTGTATATATAATTTAATATCAGAACCGATATTTTATTTTTGCTGATTTTCAATAAGAATCATCTTAAGAAAAATCCCTACATTTTTATTTTTTTTATTTAATGTGAAGCACAATCGATATAATTAAGTTCTAAATAAAACGTCATTCAAATGGCCTCCACGACTTCTTCTGCAGGAACGAATTTGATGAACTCAATTTTCGAATGCCACGTTCAATATTGACTTGTAAAGCTTGAAGAGAGTATGGTTTATTTCGAAAGACCAATGACTTCAAATAACCCCACAAGAAATAGTCTAATGGAGTTAAATCACAATTTCTTGAAATAATCGAATCTCCAAACTTTTCTCGCAATAATTCAATTGCTTACGTTGGTCCAATGGCTTCAGTTCTTGAGTGAGAACAATTTTTTACGGATTCAAACCCAAATCCTTTCTCAAAATTCGCCAGGTTGTGGTTTGAGACACTCCCTAATGTTGAGAACATCTTGGAATCGACAAATTGCGTTCTTCAGCAACACTTGCCTGAACGGCAGCAATATTTGCATTACGTCGAGCGGTTCTTTGTCTTATTGGCACTTGAATATTGTGTAAAGAAAATGTAAGCTCAAAATGTTCCCTAATTGGACGAATAGCGAGCATACTTGAACGATTATTACGACCATAAAATGGCAAAAGCGCACGAAAAGTTGCAATTGGAGAAGGATTATTTTGATAATAAAACTGAATAATTTGGAAACGTTGTTCTTGCGTATATCTCTCCATGATGAATTTGCAAACACTACTGAATACAATGAAAAACAAATGACAGATCATCACGTCACTTCAAAATCATTCATTTATTTGTATATATAATTTAATATCTGAACTGATATTTTATTTTTGCTGATTTTCAATAGGAAGCATGTTAAGAAAAATCCTTACATTTCAGTCCAAGATCCAAGTCTCTAGCTCTTCGGAAAATCGATTTCACGTACAGACAAACGGACAGACGGACATGACTCATTCAACTTCCCTATCTATAAGGATTCAGAATATATGTATATACTATATGGACCTCATATAAATATTGTGGAAATTATACACGTTATGACAAACCTATAAACAGCCTAACCATTTTTGGTGAAGGGTATAAAAAAATCTTCGATTTTGCAATTTAATTTTTGTTATATTTTGCGAAACAATTGCAATTTGTAATTAATTAATATGAAATGTTTCAATACAACTTGTGTGACGATGTGGTTGTAAATTAGTTTTAAATTTAGTGATTGTCATTGTTCACGCTGTCTTCACCTTTTGTGGTCTGTATGTTTGTTTGTTCGTCTGTATGTCTGTCAATCCGGCCGTACATTTCAGCAACAAAACATCTGTATAAATATTTGTTTATTCTAGTTTTTATATGATAAATAAAGAATGACTTATACTAAAGACCATTTTTGTTGTGAATTTCTAAAAAAAAAGAAAATGTTTAAGACATTGGGGAAAAATCATCATGTAATTTTTTCATTCAATTTCTTCTTTTATAAAGAATTGTTTTCGCATCATCTCATTGACGTAATTTTATTAAGTGAGTTGGTTTCTTTTTATAATTTTGTTTACCTTTAAATAATTTATTTCTGTTAAAAACCAATTGGAAAAAAAATATCAAAATGTACATGTGTGTGTCTGAGTTTTTTTTTTGTTAACAAGATGCAGAAAATATTAACAATCGATGTTTTAAAAGAAAACTAAAAATAAATTTGATAAATAATAGAAAATTACAGTATAGCCCATTTATAGATCAAATTCATTTATACAAAAATTCTAATGTCTATTTGGTTTTAATTATACATAAACTTAATTAAAAAAAAGACGAATTTAAGCAGCTGTCTTTAGCTTTAAACTGTTTTGTTAGCATTGACATAGCATAATTTAAAGAAAAGGTGTACCATTTTTAAAACTATGGTTTCTTTATATATTATCAACAAAAAATTTAATTCTTTCAAAACAATATATATTTTTAATTAATAATAATAACATTAAACTTTTTTAAATAGATAAGCATTAATAAGTCTAATTTTAACATTCCCAATAATATATTGAGTGTACTTGAAACGATCCATGAAGCAATAACTGTTCTCAATTCTGTCCATATGAGATTGCATTTCTATGCATTTGCAAATATGAATGCTCTATCAATTGTGGTTGATTTTTTTTTTTTTTTTAATTGCAATACTTTTCGCTTGTTTTCTACAGACAATTTGCTCTAAAAAGTACGTACAAGTACATATGTCTAAGAAAAGCTTTAAAACACAACCAGTGAACTTTTTTTATAAGCGAGACTGGTGCAGAGAGATTGTATCCAGTGAAGGTATAAAATATTAGGTGCATACATGAAACTTGTAATGCGAAATAATTTAACTTTAACATATTCTACAGGTTGAGTTGTAATCGATAATACCAATAGGAAAAATTACAACTGAATTACAGTTGAGTTGTAAACCGTAATACGGGCATTAGTTTACTAACTATCAAAAATGAAAACAAGTCGTATATTTAGCTTGGACCGCAACAGAAGAGTAAGTCAGCGATATTTATTTTAATGATATGCTGTCTGAAAACTTCAGGCACTCACTCTATTATGAATTATTCATGAACGTATTCAATATATTGACCATACTGTGGCTTTTGCAAAACCAAACGCACACAATCATGTGTGGCGCTTATTATTTGTTTTAGCAAATTAACAAATGTTTTTTTTTTTTTAAATTTGCATTTTAAGTCATACATATTTATACAATTATTTGCTTATTGAAAAGTACTTGGTAAAAATTGTAAGCAGTGAAACTCCTCCCCTCTTAAGAAGTTCAAAGGCTTAAATTTATTTGAAGATCATAAATTCTGTCAACCTAAAAAATATTGACAATTGAATTTTTTGAATAATTTATCGTGTAGTCGTATTTCCAGGTACGTACGAGTGTACGATTCCAACAGCCGCCAAAATAAATTTTTGTGCACTTAAAATTCCTTAAGTTTTTTTTCTTCAATGTAAATTATATAAGTACATATGTATGTATATAGTACATTAGGGTGGGTCGATTATTTTGACAAAAAAATCGTAGGGGGGAAACTATTCTACTAATTAAATATACGCCCTAATGTAAAGGTGCATACATGAAACTTGTAATGCGAAATAATTTAACTTTAACATATTCTACAGGTTGAGTTGTAATCGATAATACCAATAGGAAAAATTACAACTGAATTACAGTTGAGTTGTAAACCGTAATACGGGCATTAGTTTACTAACTATCAAAAATGAAAACAAGTCGTATATTTAGCTTGGACCGCAACAGAAGAGTAAGTCAGCGATATTTATTTTAATGATATGCTGTCTGAAAACTTCAGGCACTCACTCTATTATGAATTATTCATGAACGTATTCAATATATTGACCATACTGTGGCTTTTGCAAAACCAAACGCACACAATCATGTGTGGCGCTTATTATTTGTTTTAGCAAATTAACAAATGTTTTTTTTTTTTTAAATTTGCATTTTAAGTCATACATATTTATACAATTATTTGCTTATTGAAAAGTACTTGGTAAAAATTGTAAGCAGTGAAACTCCTCCCCTCTTAAGAAGTTCAAAGGCTTAAATTTATTTGAAGATCATAAATTCTGTCAACCTAAAAAATATTGACAATTGAATTTTTTGAATAATTTATCGTGTAGTCGTATTTCCAGGTACGTACGAGTGTACGATTCCAACAGCCGCCAAAATAAATTTTTGTGCACTTAAAATTCCTTAAGTTTTTTTTCTTCAATGTAAATTATATAAGTACATATGTATGTATATAGTACATTAGGGTGGGTCGATTATTTTGACAAAAAAATCGTAGGGGGGAAACTATTCTACTAATTAAATATACGCCCTAATGTATACACTTATATATGAATGAGGATAATAACACGTCTGTCTCTTAAGTCTTTTGATTTGTTTGCATATGTTTCTTTCAGCAACAGATATGTACAATGTATTTTTGAATTTTCGGAGGATCGAAATCAATTTTAGACCTATGGTTTCTTACTCAAAGTTGCTCAGAATTCTGCGTAAAATAATTCCCCCCCCTACGATTTTTATTTTTTTTTTCGGCTCCATACAAATCGACCCGTCATTTATTATAAATAATTAATTTATTATAAATAACGAAATGAAATTTTTATTCTAAATAAATTTTAAAATTCTAAATATAAATGTTGCATAGAATATTAAAAACCAAAAACTTACTGCCTGGCTCACGATGTCGACCGATCGATAATGCTGAAATTGTAGATGAAAAACAAATGATTTGTGACCTTCAAACCATAAATTTTATTTATTTCTTTAGCTTTTCTTTCAGTAAATAATTAATAAGTTAAATAAAATCGGTTATTAGTGGAACGCAAACTAGATTTTTAGCGTCAAGCGATCGACATCGTGAGCCAGGCAGTTAACAAATCTATGTCCGCGATGGCATTTATGGAAATAACAATTTTGTAAGAATTTGTAATGAAACACAGTGGGCCCAAAATATACACATTTGTTGATACGTTATTTTGGCTATTAAATATGAAAGAAAGGTCATTGAAACAGATGTAATATTTTATATACTTATAATGTATTAATACAGAAAAAAATAAAAATTGATTTCGATTAAAAATTTGTGATATCAATTGAAAATTTAATTAAATTTGCACCAGTAAACAAATTAATAGTATCAATTAAATTTTTATACATTTATTAACTAAAATTATTTATTACAATTAAAAATTTAATCAAATAAATTAAATATTTATTCAAATTTTTTTATATTTTTAATTAAAGGGTTAATTGAAAAAAAAAAAAATTAAATATTTTTTTCTGTGTTGGAAAGAAATGAAAAATACTCCAAAACATATTTATTTAAGAAAGGTTTTGCATCACGAACGGTGGTTATAAGAAAAGTATAAGAAGGTTATAAGAAAAGTAAACAGATTCATATCGAATGAAAAAAAATAATATTGACTTCAATTCGTTCAATGACTTCAAATAACCCCACAAGAAATAGTCTAATGGTGTTAAATCTCAACTTCTTGGAGGCCATTCAATAGCACAATTTCTGGAAATAATCGAATATCCACACTTTTCTCGCAATAATTCAATTGCTTACGGTGTTCTAATGGCTTCAGTTCTTGAATAAAATTTTATACGGATTCAAACCCAAATCCTTTCTCAAAATCCGCCAGGTTGTGGTTTGAGACAGTCCCAATTATTGAGAACGTCTTGGAATCGATAAATTTCGGTCTTCAGCAACACTTGCCTGAACGGCAGCAATATTTGCATTACTTCGAGCGGTTCTTTGTCTTATTGGCACTTAAACATTATGTGATGAAAATGTAAGCTCAAAATTTTCAACAATTCGACGAATAGCGAGCACACTTGGACGATTATTACGACCATAAAATGGCAAAAGCGCACGAAAAGTTGCAATTGGAGAACGATTATTTTGATAATAAAACTGAATAATTTGTAAACGTTGTTCTTGCGTATATCTCTCAATGATAAATTGTAAGCACTACTGAATACAATGAAAAACAAATGACAGATCATGACATATTACAAATGGCCGAAACGTCACTTCACCTATTGGAAAACCTTATATAGTATATATTATAGTATACAGTAGTAGAACATTAGCATAATTTTGCAATACGAAAATTAAAAATAAATATGTATCATAATAAACTCACAGTACTTGCTGGATTATTTCAATGCAAATGCTCATGCGACTTAATCATAAAAGGAACATTTTACAATTGCTACCAAATTTGGTGTTACACATAAATATAGTAAATAAATTAAATAAAATTGTATGATATAAAAAACAAGTCCTAAAGTTATAAGCTGAAAAATAAAACCACAAAATAAAATGAATACATAAATAAATATCTAATAACAAAATACGTAAGAACTTAATAGACATTTACGAACATTTAGGCCAATACAACAAGTCTTTAAGGCCAAGTATTGTTAAAACGAGCAGTTAGTTTAATGATTCGTGCTAATGAATATAATATAAAATGTACTTTTAAATCTTTCAGCTGCCACCCTCTTAATGCTTTTCAAAGTGTTAAACTCTTTCTCCCAAAATTGTTTTGTTTTCAGTTAACTGTTGCATCAACATGGCAGAAAAATATAAATTAACTTGTCGTAAATACGCAACTAAACGAATAGTACGAGTATTGTTTAAAAAAAAAACGTTTTAATTGCCTCAAGTTGCAATGACTTGATTCTACATAAATGGGCAAAAAACTCTAAAACTAGAACGCTGTAATTGTTGTCATCTTATTTTAGCCGGTCTTTCAAATTATCTACAAATAGCCAGCCAGCCATGTTGCCAACTGTTCTATCTAGCTGACTGACTAGTTGACTAGTTGACTAGTTTTCTGTTGATTTTGTTTAAATATATTTTTTTTTAAATATATTTTTTTTTTGCATATTCAATTCATTAAACGTTGTACATTTTTTAGTGTTTTTACAGTAAATTGTTAATGCAAAATATATGGGTGTATTCGATTTTACATTAAGTTTGCTACACTTTAAGAATAAATTTCTACAAGTTAACGAAATTTTTGTTTCTTATATAGTTTTATTATCAAATTGATTAATATTTACGTATAAAAAAATTTAAAAATAGACTAGCGTTAAATATGTACTAAAAATAACCTTCATATTTAATAATTTTTCATAAAAGCTATACAAATATTTACAAAGTAAATATATGTTATTCCAACCCAACACAACTTTAACTATTTTTTATACATAGCCGCATATATTTTGAAACAATACATTTATGTTATTTCGCAATTTTGTGTGGATAACTATTTTTCAATGACAAGAAATAGAATTTAATTCCATTTTGTATGCTATTAAAAATATTACTATGGAGATATTTCTGGCGTTTAAGCTGTTTATAATATTACTAGATGATTGTGCCGGCTTCGCCCGGAAGCTATTTTCTAATAGGGGGGAACCATTCTCTCCACTCATCAACTCGCTATTTTTTGCTTGACTATTTGAAATCGAACGACGACATGAGGCGGACGTAGCAGCATCTGTCCTTCAGCAACATAAATAATTTTGTTATACTTGAATACGAACGACGACGCTTGTCGTGAATGAGGCGGACGTAGCGCCATCTATCCGTCAATATGATGCGACGCTTCTCGTAAATGAGGCGGACATAGCGCCATCTGTCATTAAACAACAAAAATAATTTTGTTCTGTTTCAAATACGAATTGGGATAATAGTTTAGTAAATACCAAAAAAAAATTAATACATGTCTCATTAACGTACATTAGAGAAATTTATGATGTTGATTGACTTGCTCTGGCCAGGGTTTGAACCCTGGCCTCAAGTATTGTTTGCTTAGTAGTCAACGCGCTAACCACTTCAGCCAACACCGGTGCTAAGAAGACGCATGCATTCTCCTAACCGACATTAAAGTAATTATGGCATTCGTTATGCAGATCTTTTATCCGAATACTATTTTTTTTTTTTTGAGTGAGCAATAAAGTTCCGAAAAGCTACTTGCAATCATCAATTGGTACTTACAATCCAAAGTTCATTTCTGATTCATGTGCACTTTTTATCTCCCACAAATGGAAAACAAAACCAATTTTTGACAAAATATGAATATGACTACCGGATTTATTTCTATATACTCGAAATTTAAACATTTTCTGAACTGAATGGAGTTTTTGCAACATCATTTTATAAACATCCAAATCCAACTATTTAATTTCTTAGTGTGTTAATTAATTGAATATAATAATTTAGATAATATACGTATTATAGTTTTCGTTATTAGCCCCTCCCTATTAAATAAATGTTATTCTTGTATTACTTTGCTTCGTAAAATTCCGCTGGCTGCGATTGATTGATTGATTGATTGATAAATTGTTAAAATATTCTGCTTTCGCACAGATTTCATGTAAATTTTCTATTTAAACTTTTTTATTTCTGTTCTAATTACACAAACCGACAAAAGTGAACAGAAATTGATGACAATTTTATTTGAACATGATGACAGTTTAGTGTTAACCAATGATACACTTAAATTTAATTGAAATTCTTCATGTAGATCTCTACATAAGTTGATAATTTCCGCTTTGTTAAACGCGGCCCCACTAAACAATGATCTCAAAACGAAAATGAAAATTCGCTCCTAAATTTTTTATTGAAAAATACAACACAAACTTTGAGGTTATTTATATATACTGTTCTTAAGATAATTTTCAATCAAAGAAATTTAATTATTCATGCTTAAGTTGATTTTTTTCTTATATAATTTTTAAATTAAATTGTAATTTTTATTTTAAAACTTTAAAATTTTTATCTTAAAATTCATAATTCAATTGTTAAAAATAATAAATTATTTTAATTTCATGATCTTAAGCCTCATTCAGTTCGACTAAACGTTCATAACTCAATTGTTAAAACACTATCGACACGAAGCTAAGAATGTTTCTCCAATAAATTCAAAACTGGATGATCGTAGCACATTCACAAACCTTGAGTATCGGAACCCGTTGGACGCCGCCTAGGAGAGAAAACGAAGCAATACGTTCAGTGGAGGTGATATGTAATTCGCCTCATTGCTTAACCCTAGTCAGCATTTTCGTCCGATTTTCGCTTCTCACTTGTGATAATTATGAAAACTATCCACTCTACAATTAGATTTCGTACCATGAACGTATTCAAGGTCTTCCTAATGATCTCTATACTACAGGTTAAAATAGTCGTGACTTAACCATAATGCCATAAAACCATAGAAACCAATTGAAGGCTCAATTAGTCGTGACTTAACCATAATGCCATAGCCAAACAGCTGTTTTGTTTTATACGAATTTGTCACAATTTTTATAAAGAAAAAACATAATTTAAATCCCTGAAGAGGCTACCCATTGTTGGTAGCGAAATATCGGAACAAAAAAATAATTGTTAATTTTTATAAAATACATTGATCTTTAGCTCTAAAAATAAGAATTTAAATCTTTAAAAAAGATCAAAGGAATATAAGCAGAAAAAATAAATAAAGAGTTAGATTATTTAAAATATATTTTTTGTTAATCAAAAATAAAAACATATTGCTTTATTGAAATAAAGTATAATTTTGATAGTTATTTGTCCTTCGAAATACAGAAAACTCCCATTCCGTTCAAGAAAACAAAAGTGGTTTTGTTCCGAAAATTTTTTTCGTAATTAATTTTCTGATGTACCAAAATACGGAATGGATTCCGTTTCCGAACGGAATTGGCAATAATCGACTCATCCTCCGGTTCTGACGATAAGGAAAATAAGCATTTTTATTTAAAATTTTTCTGAATTTTTTTTTTAAACACTTGCATTCGATTTCGAAAGCGGTGATTTGTCCCTTGGTCAAAATGAAATGGATTAAGTTCTGACCATACTGTGTTAAGGATCAAAATAAAATATGATATCATCATAAAATTTTTAACACAAATGAAATACATACATAGTACATACTAATAAATCATATTACGTGATATTTCTGTATGTAATTTTAAATAAACATCGTGAAAACATGGCAACGGCACGTTTATAAGAAATTGACATCTTTTCTTTTTTTTAAAGTGGAATTTGAGTTTGAATTTGTCACCATAATCTTGGAAAACAAATATTTGTTTTTTATTGTCTGACATTGTCTTTGTTGATTTTAGCTTTAACTTGTTTTTTATTTTTTTTATTTTCTGATATCAAAATTCCTAAAAGGTGATATGCTAAATGTTTTATAAAAAAGGTCATCAAAAAATTATGATTCATTTAAGTATAAATAAGTAGTATTCAGTAGCATGCCATATTAAGCAAAAAAAAATAATTTTATAATTTGATTCTTGTAAGTGATGCTTTTAAAAACCATATGTTAACATGTGTGTTGTGCTGTGTGTACTCGTATTTATATTATTTTATTTATTTGTGTCTTATGCATTTAAACTTCGTTTTGTCTAATTGTATTATCTATTTCTGGTATATTATTTTCAAACCATGTTTGGCACCACGCTCTATTTCTTTCACGAATATATTAAGTTTTATTATGTTAGAAAATAAAAAAGCTACACAAAATCCAACTCAAAAGCAAACTTGCCCCGATTTAAACTAACCATACCCGCACTTCTATAAAAAAATTATGTTGCTTAAAAATACTTAAATTGTGAATGATGTAATAATTTGCATTGAGGCATATAGAAAACAATTATGTATGTATGTATGTTTGAATACATCACGTGTATGTGCTGACTTTATAACAAATTTAACTTTAAGAAAATTGTTAATTTAAACAATCACACATACATATGTATGAATGTATGTATGTATGTACATACGTAAGAGTATAAAAGGCATTTATTAAATTTTGCATTAACTTGTTTAAAATAATTTTATAATAATTTTTCAAGCTTTAGGTCGTTTTTATAAAAAAATGTTTTTAATAATAATTTTTCGATATTTCCCCACACCCTTGGTTGGCTTCTTCAGGAGAAATTGAGTTTAAATCTAATTTATAACAATTTTAACAAATACCAATCAAAATATTGAAAAATATTTGTCAATTCTTGTTTAAAATATTTAAAAGTTATACTATGTTCAAACATACAAATTTTATTGAGTAAATATTTTGTTAATTGAAAAAATTATTTTTGTGTTCTCACATACAGAATTAAGCTAACTCAATAGACTTTTTCAGTTGGCAAATAACTTTGTTCTTATTTTAAACTCACCTCATTACAGCCCATTATCTTTTTCTTTATTTTTAAACTTACATATTTATCTAAAAAAGAAATTGGTTATTTAATCAAAGAAATTTTTAATTTTTCAGGCTTAAGTTCGTTTTCTCTAAATATAATTTTGTTATAAATTAAATTATTATTTAAATTAGAAAGAAAAATCTAGTGGCTCTTAATATTTGAACAGACAAAGAAAAATTAAACTGCGCGGAGGGTTGAACTGACATCGATGTTTCGAGACTAACCACAGTCTCATCATCAGAGTTGTCTACCGATTTTTTCCATTATGAATTATTTGTTGTATGTGTTTAAACAATTTTGAAAGCTAAACAATTTAAAATTTAAACAATTTTGAAAATTAAACTGCGCGGAGGGTTGAACTGACATCGATGTTTCGAGACTAACCACAGTCTCATCATCAGAGTTGTCTACCGATTTTTTCCATTATGAATTATTTGTTGTATGTGTTTAAACAATTTTGAAAGCTAAACAATTTAAAATTTAAACAATTTTGAAAATTAAACTGCGCGGAGGGTTGAACTGACATCGATGTTTCGAGACTAACCACAGTCTCATCATCAGAGTTGTCTACCGATTTTTTCCATTATGAATTATTTGTTGTATGTGTTTAAACAATTTTGAAAGCTAAACAATTTAAAATTTAAACAATTTTGAAAATTAAACTGCGCGGAGGGTTGAACTGACATCGATGTTTCGAGACTAACCACAGTCTCATCATCAGAGTTGTCTACCGATTTTTTCCATTATGAATTATTTGTTGTATGTGTTTAAACAATTTTGAAAGCTGTTTTTATGCTTTGTAATTCACAAAAATATAATTGTGAGTTTTTGTATAAATGATGAGCTTTAAAACTTTTTAAACATAAAGGGTAAAACATATACTGATGAGTTGGTAAGGCTACCAACGAAATATATATTTAGATATTGCTAAACCGCAACAAATAAATAAAATTTAAAACATAAATACTTGAGTACATGCTCAAATAAATGTAGAATTTTGTAAAATATATATATTTTTTTTACAGACATATTCCGGTCTTTTCTGCGTTGTTGTAAATCCCTATAAAAAATTACCAATTTATACTGAAAAAATTATGGAACGGTATAAGGGCATAAAAAGGCACGAAGTACCTCCCCATGTCTTTGCTATTACAGACACCGCCTACAGATCAATGTTGCAAGGTAAGTTTTTTCTAATATTATATACAGGAGTATTTACATAGATTGTCAATTGTTCTTTTTACTTGTAAAAATAGTTAATGTGTTTATTAATTATTCGCCTGAGAAACGTTATTATCATTTTACTTGATTCTTTTACTTACACTTAATATATGTTTTTTTTTAAGTATGTATTACGCAAAAATTTCTTTCAGAGTTTTAGTAAATAGAACTCTTGGAACAAAAATAGTATAGCAATCAAAGCAAATTATAGTCGTTTTTGTTATCTAGCCTGTGAAATTGTTCCTCAAGTAAACCAATATTTGCAAATGACCTTACGTTGAAAAATAATATTGAACAGATAAGATAAAAGCTGTATTTACTTTTTCTTTTAAAGCAGAGCATCCCAAACTTTTTTGGAAGTTTTTTTTTTATTAAGACCAGGGGCCAAATTACTTCATTCGATATCGATCGAAATTTCAATACAATTTACATGTAAATTTCGATCGATATCGAATGCCGTAATTTGGCCCCAGCACTTAGGGGATAACCCCTACGTATGCAGTGCATTGTGCCAGAACTCAGGGAGAGGGATAGGGTAGATAAGATATATGTTGAGAATTTAGAAGGCTTAACTGTTTTACAACTCTGCTTTGGAATATTTCACTCAAACTGTTAAATATTCCAAATATAGGGGTTTGTAGAAGGTCACTTCATCCACAAAACCCAATAATTTTTTTCCGCCCACGTTGACTCGTTCCTAAAAAAATACCTTTTTAAGCACTCTTAACCTGCGAACAGAGCTCTGTTAAATTCTCTGGTTCATGTCTAGGGTTTTATATTTTAAAATTTAACTTCACACACATCAAGTTAATTATAATTTGTAAACTAATATTTCATTTCTGTTTAACACTAGTTAATTTTTTATCAGCATGATATGATATGATGCAGGTATATATATATTTTTTTAAAACCGCTCTGTTTTAGTTGTTCTATTTATTTTTTTTAGTGTTTTAGTTTTTTCTTCTTTTCAAAATATCTTAAATTTCCCTAAAACTGAAACACAAAAAAATCATATGGCCGGTTCCCAGGTCGCCGAATATTATATGTCGAGATGTGCTGTTTGATCAGAAACTATTTTATTATGAGTATTAAAAATAACTTTTAGACAATTATTTAATTTGATTCATTCAAATTCAATGAAATTTTTTTGAATTCGATTGTTTTTAGTAACATATTTTATCTATTACAATCTTTTTTATTGGGCCACCGTAAACATTAGAATGAAGT
This sequence comes from Lypha dubia, assembly GCA_947311025.1. Taxonomy (NCBI): domain Eukaryota; kingdom Metazoa; phylum Arthropoda; class Insecta; order Diptera; family Tachinidae; genus Lypha; species Lypha dubia. The sequence continues at coordinate 60,020,753 of OX371264.1, forward strand.
CTATTTTTTCTGTGTATGTATGTAAAGGGTGTTTTTATAGAGTGTCAGAACTTTGAGTTGGCGTCACTGCTTTATTTGAGCACCCATTTAACAGCTGATACATAGTTGCTTTTTGTTTAGTTTGCTTTGAAATTTCATTATGAAACGACTTACACCAGAGCAACGCGTGCAAATTGTTGAAATTTTTAATCAAAATAATTGTTCTATTCGTCAAACTAAGCGATATTGATTTTGAATTTCAATTCAAAATTTTATTTTCCGATGAAGCCCATTTCTGGTTAAATGGGTACGTAAATAAGCAGAATTGTCGCATTTGGATTGAAGAGAATCCACAAGCTTTTGCCGAAACACCATTACATCCACAGAAAATTACTGTTTGATGCGCTTTATGGGCTGGCGGAGTCATTAGCCCATATGTGTACAAAAACGATGATGGTCAGAATGTTACTGTCAATGGTGAACGGTATAGGAACATGATTCGAAATTTTTTCGTACCTCAATTACGTGGCATTAATCTTGCTGATATGTGGTTCAACAGGACGGAGCGGGCGCTACAATTGATTTACTCAAACAAACTTTTGATGAAAAAATAATTTCACGTAATGGTTCAATTAATTGGCCACCAAGATCGTGTGATTTAACCCCATTAGATTATTTTCTATGGGGTTATGTTACATCGATAAACCACAAGTAATTGAACACCTAGAAATCAATATTCGAAAAGTTATCGGCGAAATACGGCCGCAAATGCTGCGAAAAGTTGTTGAAAATTATTGAAATTGAAATCATATTTAAACATTAATTTCATAAAATTTTATTTCCATTAAAGCCCGTTTCATTGATATTAAAAATATATTTCCTTGGTTTATTATGATTTAAACTTGTGTCACTCTATAAAAGACACCCTTAACCAGCAAAATATAAATTACGAACTAAATATCGGGTATTTGACATCTATTTTAGTCCATTTTGCTTGAATTTGTTATTCTTAAAGTAAAAGAATTTTAAAAAGAAACAACATTTTTCTTATCATTTTTATTTACTTTACCAAAATCAATAACTAAACGTTTTATAACAAACGTGTACAAAGGTAAATTTTAATATAAAAATCTTAATGCCTTTCTTGGAAATTTCGGTTTTTAAAATTAATTTTCAAATATGTACATAAGTATGTAAAAGTACACACATTCGTTATTGTATACTTTAAAAACAGGTAACAAAAACAAAAAATTCCATTCATTGGAATACACATGATGATTCATTTAAATTGGAGGGTACTACTCCAACACCATAACTACAACATACAGTGCGCCCTCGGTTACTACAACCCTTGTTGTCCACAACTCCTCGATTATTGCAACAACTGCAATATTTACATTGTTGACTCAATGTATTCAACTTGACAAGAATGTGCAACTTTTTTTAACGCAACTTTTACATATTTTTCACTAACTGCTCTTTCTTTTCTTTTTTGATTTTTTTGTTATCGTTATATCTCAGAATTTAGAAAAACATGTGTAATTTGTTTGCAAGTAGTTATGTATGTTTCTAAAAGAGTTTATATTTTCGATTCAAAGAAATTTTCTTTACAAGGGTTATTTTAAGGAAGCCTGAAATTAATTAAAGAGGTAAACTTACAATTAAAAAAAAGAAATACTCAAAAAAAAAAAAGAAAACAGTGCACCTGCGTCAATGATTTTTAGAGAATACAAAATACATGCATCTACAATAAGTAGATTAAAAAAATAAAAATACTGTAAGACAATTTGATGGAAGTGCAGAATCAGGATCGGTTAAACTTAGACTTATAAAAGTTTCTGAATACCTTAAAATGGAAAATGATCTCAACTTATTGTTAAGTGCCAAAATTTTAAAAATATTTTATAAATAACAAAATAAAATTTCAATTTGGTTTTTTTTTTCTTATTTATTTAAGTGCTGGGCCCAAATCGTTACATCCGTGAACATACAACTCGTCACGTAGTTTCCCATCCAATTATACAGTTATTACGTGACGAGTCCTACGTTTACGGATGTAACAATTTGGGAACTGATTTACACACGTCAAGTTTCCTTGATCAAGTTTTAATTCAGCTGAGAAAAAGACAGAGAAATTTTTATTGCTTTCTTTGTTTTTCTCCCAGCTGGATTAAAACTTGATCAAGGAAACTTGACATGCGTAAATCAGCACTAACATTTTACACAATTATGACCAGGGAAGACAAAAATGCTGTTTTTGCTGTTTTGCTTTTTTTGCTGTTTTTTATGAAACCTACTATTTTTAGCTTTTTTTTAATGTTGGTGTTTATTTGATACTTAGGGAATTTTTCGCTTAAAATACCCAATTTTATACTAAAAGCCTCACGGTCACATATTTTTTACTACATTTTTTGCAACTCTGCTTTCATTTTAAAAACAATTTACTGAAAACAAAGAAGGCTGTTAGAAATAGAAAAAGTTAAAAAATGCCGAAAGAGAAAAGTAATAGAAGTTTATTATTAAAAATGGTAAAAACTTATGAAGGAGTCTTCAAGATTGAAGAAAACTGGCTCTTTTGCAATATATGCTGCTGCAAAATAAATAATTCGAAAAAGTGTAATGTGGAACAACATATAAGATGTGGAAAACACCAATTGGCGTCCTCTAAACAAGAGAACCGTCCACAGAAATTAATCACGGAATATCCAGTGACTCCAACTGCCAGAACATTTCAAAGAGATCTTTGTAAAGCATTGTTAGAATCCAATATTCCAATAAAAAAAGTTAGTTGTCCAAGTTTTAAACATTTTATTGAGAAATATTCTCAAATGTCGGTTCCATCTGAAACAACCATTCGACAGAAATACATACCAGAATTGTATAAGGAATCTATAGAAAAAATGCGTGAAGCAGCCAAAGGCAAATATATATGGATTTCTGTAGATGAAACGACTGACAGCGAACAGAGATATGTTGCAAATTTTATTTTTGGCGTCTTAGAAGATTTGAAGGACAATAAATGCTTCATTTGACATGTTTCGCACATGGTATACATCGACTAGCCGAATTTATTCGCACAAACTTTGAAAAAGTCAATAAACTGATTTCCTGCGTTAAAAATATTTTTTTAAAGGTAAATAGTGATATTCACTGCAAAAATACATATATTTTTAAAAAGATATGTTAAAAAAAATACTTTTATAGTCACCGCGGAGAAAACAACTGTTTTTAAAAATGTATCCTAATGTGGGGCTGCCACCGTCTCCATGCCCAACTCGTTGGGGTACTTGGTTAGAAGCGGCAATGTACTACGCTGAGCATCTTGAAGAAGTTAAAGCAGTTGTTTTTGAGCTTGACAGTCAAGATGCTGACTCAATTGTGCAAGCCAAACAAATATTTGAAAACTCCGAACTAAGTTGTCCACTTGCATTTCTAAAATATAATTTTGCAAACATTTTGGTTGCTATAAAAAAATTGCAAACTGCGCGATTATTAATTTCAGAGAGCATTAACACTATATCAACAGTTTTTGACGGACTATGTAAGATCGAAGACCAACAATATAAAAAGAAATTTGAGGCAATATTAAAAAGAAATCCCGGATATGAGCAGTTTTTGGAAATAAAATATATTTTAGAGTCTGGTGCCGCTCCAAAAGATTAATATGTAAAAAGTTTGTCATCAAATGAAATTCTCAAATTTAAATTTGCACCGTCAACCTCCGTCGATGTGGAAAGAAGTTTCTCTTTATACAAAACTCTTTTAACAGATCGTCGTAGAAAATTAAAATTTGAAAACATAAAAGCCCACATGATAGTATATTGTAATAACTTTGATGATATAGAAGAATTAGAATAAACCATTTTTAAAGTGCTTGTTGTTGCTGTTTTATCAATTTTTCTTCGCTTTTTTTCACATTTTTTTTTGCTGCAAAAGTATTGAATATTGCTTTTTTTTGTCTTCTCTGATTATGACATACATTTTCTTGAAAAATTGTTATATTTGAAGAGTTAAGTTATGAATTTTTGGTCGAGCTGAGTGATGATTTATCAAAGAAATTTTTTTAAAAATTTAAAAATTAAATTTAAGAAAACGAACTTAAGATTGTCCAATTAAAAATATGTTTGATTAAATTATTATTTATATTAGAAAGGAAAATCTAGAATTTCGTCAGAATTGAACAGACATAGAAAAATTAGACCGCATTGAAAGTTGAACTGATATTATGATGTTTCGAGAGTAACCACGGTCTCATCATTACAGTTATTTATCGCTTAGACCTCACCGCCAACTACTGCAGCTGCATTCAACAAGTTAAAAATTCTCAATCATTCATTAAATCTGCTGAGCCACTTGAAATTTTTTAACTTCACAGTTTTACATTTTAATGAGTTGCAACTTTATTATCTTCCCATCAGTGATGCCAACTCTTGCAACATCAAAAGCACTGTGAGCCCATGAAAATAGGGTAAAAAAAGGTTAAAATGAAACAAATTTCGGGTACAAAAGCACTAAACTAATTTTGTTTTGGGTCTGGTGGATCAAAAGACAGATCTATTGCTTTTTCATGGCTTTTTGTATGACTTTGTCGGAGTAAATCGCTTTATCGTGCATTTATTTCACAATTACAAAAAATATAATATGCTTTTAGTTCATCTTTTGTTTATCTAAGCCACTTTTTAAAAGCTGGATCTCGTATGCGGGTATTGATTAATACTTACGACAATAAAGACTAGATATCGTTAGTACAAGTAACTAGTAATGTTTATATATTTAAGTTGTATACCTATATGAGCTATAAAAATTTGTGAGTCGGTCAAAGCAACAACATTGGTTTTAATTAGTTGCAGTAACCGAGGGCGAACTGTAAATATTCATGTGTGTATGTACATTATGCACTCTATTGTATAATACCTCCATTATTAACCACATCGTCGCACACTATTTATCAAAACTTTCTATATTTATGTGTCAATCAACGTGGATATTTCTTCTTTTATAAGTTGTCGATTTTTCTGTGTTTGCACAATTTCTGAATAACGACTGATCATTCATTACGTATGTTTTTCAATAACAGTGTGATGCAAATTTTTTCCACCAAACAGGAATACCACGAATTGTGTTAAAAATAAGAATTATACATTCATGTTCTCAAATTGCAAATCTTTAATTTTTACTATCGAAACTGTTCAAATGTGAAAGGTGTTTTATTTATACACTTAACTGTTCTGTTTTAATTTTAATATACACAATATGTATTTGCAAGTATACGGTTCATGCAAATGTACCATGAAATTTGATAATTTCTTTATGCACACTAAAAAATTTTATTTGGCTGCCACCTAGGAATAAAATGAGAAACACTAGAAAAAAGCTCCAATTAAACAATAGAATTTGAAGATAGTAAAGTTCCAACCCATTGAAATGATAAAAAGCTGTATTGTAAAAACTTTCATGTGACTCAACAGATGCAATAATGATAGGGGCCCTTTAATCAATTGATTGCAGCTGCCGAGGTTGCACGGAGGTCTAAGCGGTAAACAACTCTGATGATGATCATCATCGAAACATCATGATGTCAGTTCAATCTTCCATGCAGTATAATATTTCTTTGTCTTTTCAATTATTACGAGCTTCTAAATGTAAGTTATAAGAAAACTAAATTTAAGACAACGAACTTAAGCCTGACAAATTAAAATTTCTTTGATTAGAAAATAATTTAATAGAAAATACGGACGATTGTGTCATCCGTTGGCAATACTAGTTAACCTTCACGACAATATTTGGTAGAATTCTTCTCTGTCACGCCATTGAATTGAAGTGTAATTCATTGTATTTTACCTGTTTCTGAAATCACTACGTGTTAAAGGAATTTCAATAAAAATATTATAGAAATTGAAATGTTGTATAATTTACATTATAGTGGGTGACTCACTCGTCTATCATCTTTTCATTCCATGCTTTTATTAATCAAAACCCAATATCTACACTGGCTTTTGCACTGCTTTCATTTCAATGTAGATCACAATACTAAAGACGTTATCAATAATATGTATGTATGTATATAGATCAGCAGTTTTACATGCAACAATTGATAGTGAATTGCAGCACATTTTAACACGAAGCATTAATATTTTAGGTGGAAATAAAAGAAAAAATATGTACTTATATATTTTCTGCAAAAAAATTATATGAAAAAATAAGTTATGTTCTTAATATACATACATACATACGTACACATGTATATATGTCTGCATATGTATGGAATTATTATGTAGAAATGACTCATAGGGAGTTGATAACTTTTGTATATCTTTCGTTTTGTTATTGTTTCAAGTTTTGCCATGCTAAAGTTGTATCGCATTTTCTATATACACATTTTTAGAATATGATTCATGCGTTCCAATCTCAAATATTTTTTAACGAAATTTAAAAGAAAGTCGATTAATCTGTTATTTTATTATCAAATTTAACTTTATGCATATACAAAAAGAACCAACTTTTTAAAGGGTTGTATTAAGTGTCATAAATAATGTTATATATCGTTACCTTAATATAAGAAGGTCCCAACTCATCAAAAACACTTTTTACAGGAGAAGGAAAAAACTTAATAAGAGCTGAAATAATATAGCTACACAAACGTTGTCAACAACTTCTTTATTTAAATTAAACGAGGAATTCAGATTGAAATACATATGTTTTTTTGTTTACGAAAAATTGTGTGTATGAGTTAGGGCTTTTTTTCTTCAGAAAAATTGTGTGTATGAGTTAGGGCGTTTTGTGTTCTGCTTATAACGTCTTTATTTTTTATCTAATTTGTTTGAAATTTTAATAGAATGTATATTAGCAACCATTCTACAAGAATCAATCAAAAAACGAATTTCCAAAAATAATGAGTTGGGGCCTTCTTATATTAAGGTAACGATATGTACATATTATTACTAGTTATACCCGTGTTTTAATATGGAACTTTGTAATATTCTGTAACAATGCATACATCTTGGCAAAAAAGAAGATTTTTTTTAATACAAAAGGCGAAGTTAGCAGACTAAAAGGGCAACAGAGCAAACACTTCAAACATCAAAATATCCAATCAGATTAGTAGAACTTATCAGTATACCGATTTCAAGGCCGCTACACCTCTCATCAGTGTTCGTTTGTCCAATTTATGTAAATGGGATACCAATTAGGAAAGAATATCAACTATTTAACCAAGTTTCGTACTAACCAAAATTGTTTCAACATGTAAAAATAGAATAAAAATTAATGAAATTAATACTCGTATTGTATTTCATTTGAAAACTTGGTTAAATATTTGATATTCTTTCCCAATTGGTACCCTGTTGTATTTTTTCGGTCTTCAGATTCTCCCCAACTAGCATCTATATACTCGTAACTACAAATAACTATAGGCAATGCTTGCTTCAACTTTCAGTAAATCAAGCCATCAAGTTTGGTTGCATCATAATTAGCGTAATATTCCATTTAACCGTAAGTAATTGGATTGACGAATTATCAACTAATTCCACTCTGAACAGTCTCAGCTTTCTTCCACACTATTCCAATTGTTCTCAATAGGGGTATTTTTAACTTTTTAATTTTCAAGGCCAAAACGTTTCATTAAATTGTTTATATTATTAGTCTGAGTCAATTTCAAATCTCTATTTTCAAATTTCATTATCTGAATTCCAAGAAATTCTTAAGGTTCACCCACATAAGGTGCCCACATAAAATAATGTCATCAACATATAGTAATAAGAATAAATTGTTCTTCTTTTATATACAAACTCTTTCGTAATCGCAAAAAAACTAACTGATAAACCAAGTGTAGCAATATTTTACCGCACCCTCCACGAATTATGAACATTGCGGTAAATAAACTTTCCACCTCTTTCTCTAGTGCACCTTCGCAGTCTACTGCTACCTCCATAGTCAGAGCTAGCGGAAGACAACGTTGGTCGACATCCACCTTTTTCGAACATCGTAGACAGTCTACGAAATTGTAGAATGATTCTGGCAATACTGCATGTTAATGAAATCAAAATCAATAGCATACTTTAGGGGTTAACATACATTGGGCGATTTAAATACTTAAAAAAACAAAAGACTTAAGAAACAGACTTAGTGACAGGTTTTTTTCGTTTCAAAAAACAAAAGACTTAAGAAACAAGCGTTCCAAAATTTCTTGATTCGGTCACCTCAAAGCCCGCGATAGAAGCAATGCAATAGCTTAATATATAAAGTTTAAAAAAGTACATACATAATTTGTACAAAAATATATTAATTTTTAATAATTTCTATTTATTCTCTTATTTCTTTATCTTTGGTGCAACAGACACAAACAAATATATATTTTGCAACTAGCACTTAAAAGTTTATGTCTAACATGTGTATTCATATCATGTTAAGTTAGTAATCAATTCTTAGTAGAGGAATGTTGGACTTAAAAAATTGAAAAACTAAAATTTAATATGTGTGTGAAAGTGGCTGCGCCATATGCCCAAACAGCACTGAATTACTAATTAAAAGCGTAAACAGAATAAGAAAAACGAAAACTGAAAGTATGTATGTAAGTAAAATAATTTAAAAATGTTAAGTAGTGGTCTTCAAATTCGGCATATCAATGTCATAATAAATTTAAATACCTAAAGTAGTGTGACAGTTTGTTTTTCAATTTATTGTTGCTGACACAAAGGGAGGGATTTTTTCCAATTAAATTTGAAATATTAAGTGGCTCTAAGCCTTAAAAGTAATATTCGTATTCGCGAATACTAAAAATTGATATTCGTAACATCACTAGTACATATGAATGGACATATGTACATACGAGTATATCGGAAATTTCTTTAGAGAAATTCTTCAGACAAAGTGGCCAGTCTGATTTCTTATCAACCACTTATAAAATAAAAAGTAAACGAGTAAATAAGAGGACTATTTTATATCAATTTTTTTTTTTATCAAAATGTTCAAAGCATTTTAAAAGAAAAATAAATAAATTATTTACTTCTTATTTGTTCGTTAAAAAATATTCTGAATAATTCTTAATTATAGAATCATTTATATAAGTGTTTCTTAATTAAAAAGTTTATTTCCAAAACCATCACTATTTAAGTGTTAAATAAATGAACGAATGTGCGTGTCTAAATATTTTGCAATTAATTGTTCGTTGTCTTGTTTAATTATTCATGATGTACTTTTAAATGAGAAATTAAATCTAATTACCAACCATATGGTGTATTAGAAAAGCAAATAAAGCAGCTTTAAAGTATTTCATATCAAATTTAAGTTATTTATTCGGTACTTGTATTATCTAAAAGATTAGTTAAATTTAATCATTTATTTATGGCTTTTATTAATTATTTTGTATACATGTTGTTTTTTTTTTAATTTTTAGATCGAGAAGATCAATCAATTCTGTGTACTGGTGAATCAGGTGCTGGTAAAACTGAAAATACTAAAAAAGTCATACAGTATTTAGCGTATGTGGCTGCCTCAAAACCCAAAGGTTCTGGTGCGGTAAGTTAATCAATTATTTTTATTATCTTGTATATTATAGCTAAGTTAATAAATTTATTTTTTGAGTATTATTTTAATGTTCAATATTATTATAAACAAAGAAAATCTATTAGATTTCTAATCTTAAATCAATCAAACTTGTTTTAATATTAATTTTGATTAAACACTCATTAAATACAAAAATAGTAAACATTTAAAGCTGTAATCCGGCAACTGCCATCCGTTTGATGGTTCCAGAGTATGTGAAGGGACTACAATACTGCAATAGAAGATTGGAATACATACAGTGAAGGACTAAAGTCTAAATGCAGTCCCATATAGTGCTATTCTGGGAAAAACACTTAATTAATAGAAAAATTAATGATACAGTTTTTTTTTCTCGAAATTCATCTTTATGATTCATAAAAAAATAAAAGTTAAATTAATTAATTTGTCCTTTAACAAAAAAACCCACAAAATAACAAAAATATGGTACGAAAAAGTCTACATGCAGTTCAGTATCAACAAAATATTACTAAAACTATTAGAATAAATGGTGGTTTGCTAGTTTTAGTATTTAGTTGGTCCACCACCGTTGTCTATTATAGCATGCAGGCAGTCGTGGCTTGGTTGAAACCAAATTGGTCATCTCTTCCGGAGTCAATTAGCTCCATGACACCGATAATTCTTTTTTCAGAGATTTGAATCTGTAATTTGGGTTTGTCGAATTTTTCGCTTCAAAAGCTTCCAAACGTGCTCTAAGAGATTTTAATCCGGACTATGCGCAGGGGTATTGAGTTGCCTGGGTTCGTAATACAGAAGCCATTCCTTAAAAATTAGTGCAATAGGGTTATTACCTTTTTAAAAAATAGAACTATCCCCAAGACCCAAGCGTTCCACAGGTGGTTTAAAAATTTGTTCCAACATACTTTTATATTGGTATAGGACCATAATGCATTCAACAAAATCCAAATTTCCAACGCTAGATGCCAAAATATCAAGCGAAAGTTCTTCCGTATTTTGCACTAAAATTGCACAAAATTAGTCTGATATATATTTTTTCCCCCAAAAATTTAATTAAACCTTGATCAATCAAATGTGTTCAAATGGATTTTTCTATAAAAATAAATCTGAAGAAAAAACGAATGTATCTTTACAGATGTTGTCGTTAATTACTAAATGGTTTTATATAAATTTTATTATAAAGTTCTGCTACACATAATATTCCTTGGGAACTTTAATTTGACAACTTGAAATATTTATCAATTAACAGATGTTCGAGTAAAATCTTTTTAGACTTTTATGGCATCAACAGATTTTCGAATAAAATTTCCTTCAATATTTAATAATTTGTATTAAATATAAAATAAAATTATAAATTATGTAGCGTTTCGTGAGTCTATTCTTTACCATTTTTTTTTTTTTTTTTTTTTTTATTTATTTTAACCATGTCCATATTAAGTTAATAATTTACACGTTTCTTTGCATTTAATGACAACAAAATTTATTTAAAAAAAAAAAATACAAACCATAATTGATTATGATATTATTAAAAAGTTAATATACTCGTATGTTATTTTTCTCTCCAATTTATAAATTGAAACAAAACCTTGTCTAATAAGGAAACTTGTTCTTGAAAATGTGCCACAAATTATATGGGAAAATATTTTTTTTGATTTTTAGTTTTTGGCTAATAATTGCAAACAAAGTTGTACACATATTTGTTTCGCTTTGCTAAATTGGTTAAATTTTCTTAATGTTTAAACAAATAGTGTAATCGTTTGTTGTTATCGCAACTCATTTTTCTATAGTCACTGTCAAAGTTAAACAATATAAGAAAAATAAAAATAAGAGGTTTCAGAGAGGGAAAAATATTGTACGTTCATTTAACATTATATATTGATATTTGACGTGCACGCATGCGCCTTTAAAACTGTCACACAATTACATGACTTTGACAGATATTTGTTGTTTTTTTTTTTTTTGTAAACTTTGAATATATATATATATATATATATATATATATATATATATATATATATATTTCTGTATTTTTGTTCAATTTTTTCCATTTAAATTTGTTGAAATTTGCAATGAACTTGTTTATTGTTTACTTGAATATAAAATAAAATCACAAAATAATTACAGAAAAATTATAAAGTTTACGAGAATTTTTCAAAATTCAAACGAATATTATGGTTAGAAAATAAAATTAAGCAAAAGAAAAAACTAAAAATAGCAACTAGATTTACTACATAAATAATTAGTTTATTAATCATGACACTATGATGAAAATAAGAGATAAATGATTTTAACAAATTAATTAATTTTATGAAAATTGCCAGTTTAAAATTTGATTAAAAGTCTGCTTATGATTCTTATAATATTTGTTAATATTTATACAGGCTAAAGATCGTAAATGTGAATAATCAGAGAAATATTAAATAGACATTGTTAAAAATTTAATATCTGAACATCCCTTTTTAGATTGCAACTTCACAGCTGAATAGAACAAACGTTGTTTTCTTCGGTAGATGCCACTAAAACTCGTCAGTATTCATGTGTAAATGCTTTCACTGTTTGTTAGGTAGCTCTGTTGAACGTGATTACATATTCCATTAATACACATATCGAATGCAAATAGAATACGAGATTTCTCACTACTAATTTGATGTCAGCTGGTGACTTTATTTTTCATCATGAATTATATCCTACAATGCCAAATCTTCTGATTTTTTATTCTACTTACCTCGAACTTTTTTAGGTTGATTTTTATACTTAAGTATATTTTTCATTAATGTTGGTTTGAACATATAATTAGCACGATCCCTTGCTGATTTTTGTATACATCAATATTAATTTTAATTTAAGTAAATACTATGAACTGGCTTATTTGTTTATTATTATAAATTGAAATAGCAAAGTATTGAAATCTTAAATCAATTGTATGTAAGAAGTATATAGTTTCTTCTAATAAGTCAATTCATTTGTGCTACTTTTGCTTTCATTTGGATCAGCTTTGCGTCTATATGCGATTTTCATTTTAAGCGACGATGAAGATTAAGGCCTAGATATTTTACTTCAGTGTGTTGCGGTATAGTTTGGGTATTGATTTGTGCATTCGGGCATGTTTCTCTGCGCAATGTAAATGTGACATGTATACATTTCTGCTCATTAACTTTTTTCCACCATTGGTTTAGCCATTTTTCCAGTTTTAATATGTACCATTGCAAATTGTAGTAAGCTTCTAGAGGATTTTCGTATCATCAGCGAATGTTGACGTGTTAATGTGAATGCTTGACGGGAAGTCGAGAGGCATATATTAAGTATAGTAAAGGACAGAAGATGCTACCTTGACGGACTCCGACTTCAATCGACTGTGGAGGGCTTCAAAAATTGCCTTCCCTTACTACAAATTTTCGTTCCTTTAAATAGCTGTTTAAAAGCTCGACGATGTTTGCGGATAGATTTTTTGTTAATTTGTGGATAATGACTGCGCCATACCTTATCAAAAGCCCGTGAACAACGAATGAAGAGCTCAGATCATTATAGAGTTTTTTCCATAGTGCTATCCTCCGAAACCCGAATTTATGATCTGGAATACATCCATTACTACTCAATATACATACATATGTGCCAGCTTGCCTATATAGCATTTAAAAAAGTTTTGACACATTAGTCAATAAGCTTATAAGCCGATAGGATTCAACCTTTGAATGATCCTTGCCAGGCTTTGGTATCATAGTAATCAGCGAAACATTCTATTCTGTTCAATAGAGCTGCTAGTTTAACGTTTGCTTCGAAAAACCTAATAGAGTCTTTTTTGCCAGCAATCAGAATTTTTTGACTAAGATCGGCAAATCGGCATTTGGTAATTTTTCGAACGATAAATCGACAAAATACCGAAATATTGGCACCTTTGGCAGCCCTGTTCATGCGACTAATTAAAGTGTGTTCGTTTTCAAAATCACTTTTCAATAAAAGTTACTGCAAATTAAAAATAAGAAATTTTATTATACTTAATAACATACATATTTTAACTGGAAAATAAACAAACTGAAGATTTTGTGCTTATCTCGATAGTAGAAAGAAAAAAAAACACAACTGTATGTATTGTACTCATTTGCATTATATTGAAGTAATTTTGTTAAAAGAACATCTGAGACATACTTTGAAAATGAGTCACTTTGTCTTTTACAAAAGTTGCTTATAAGAATAAAGTAAAATATAAAAAGCTTTTGAAATTTCAAAACATTTGTTCGTTTTTGTTTCATTATTTATAAAAAAGCAAATAATAAATACATAAATATTGTACTCATACATGTATAAATATGTACATATGTACATACATACATACATACATGCCGAAAAAAATTAAAAATTAAATTTAATGCCCATAAAAGTATACAATCAGCAAGTTACTTGAGAATGTTTATGTCGTCTGTGTCGTGTTTAATAAAAAAAACTGCTTGTCAAAAAAAAATTTTTTTGTTGCGAATTTCTAATCCTTCAGTAAAGCCTAATACTTTAATATTTTTTCTGTGAAAATATTTACACCACAGCTGATCAAAACAAAACAATTAGCGCGTAAAAAGCGTTGCATGTAACTTGAATTTAAATACACGTATGAAACGCGCAACGCGTGGTATGGACCTCCCTCCAGCTTTTGTTCGAATTTGTAGGAAATGTTGAGCAACATTGATTATTTCATTTGAAAAGATATGTAAGCTATTTAAAATGTGGTGTATATCTAGCGATTTGTAGAAATTGTAAGGTTTTTATTGTTTTATTAAGTATACTACTTTGTAATTCAGCTGTCCAAAATCCGTATGAAATAAATAATACCCATTTGATTTTTTTTTATTAAAATGTTGCCTAAAGGTATGGTCACTTTTGACAAATATATACCCAACAAAGCGTAACCACTACATGCTAATGAAAAACAGTTTGATTCCGACACATGTTTATTATGTTAAACAGTTTCATACATAGATAACTTATAGAAAATGTCATAGAAAGTATTTCATTTGTATTTACTGGTTACGCTTTTTCGGACAAATATTTGCCAAATGTGACCGTACCTTAAAACCTTTGATACGTTTTTCCACGAGAAAACACAGTACGCACTACTCTTGCACACAAATGTTGCACTAAACTTTTTTATTCATGCATTTGTAAGAAAGAACACAATACCGGGCCTCATAAAACTTGTTAGATTTTATAGAATTATAAGCATTTATTAAAAACTATTAAAACGTAGTATTCTGTTCGCATTTTTTGGATAATTTTGAAAAGCATTGATGATTTCACTTGCAAAATATGATATTTAATATGTTGCGCATACCTGAAGAATTGTGGCAGTTGTAACGTTTTTGGTTTTTAAATATACGAGAGATGATAAAGTTGGTACTAGAGTTTTTGGGATTCTTCCATTGCCTTAAAGTCAGCAATGTTAATTGTCTTTAATTTTTCAAAATATTCTCACTCGTGAAGTTGTAAGTTGCCAAATATTATATAAACTATACGGGATCTTCTCATCTTTGATTATCTTTTAACAACTTCTTGAAATACAACCAAAATATGTCAAAAATTTATGAAAATGATCAAATAATAAAAAAAAAACTACTTAAAGTACACGAAAAACTTCAGAAAAATGTTTAATTTTTCTTAATAATATCTTGTGTACGGAATCTCTGTATATGCAGAAACTTAAAAACAATTGCCATAAAAAATCCGAGTTTTCATTCAAATCCGCCCCTTCAATCAATTAATAAATAATAAAAATAACATTCAATAATATGAAAATGATAGAGAGCATTCTAATGAAAATTTTTTATAAATACATAATCTTATATTTTATTAGTATTTATTTTTTGTTTTTTTTTTTTCGTGTGCTGGAAAAAGATTTTCTTTGTTTATAATATTGAATTTTGTAAATTTTTTTGTATCCTACACCAATTTCTATGCAATATTTTAAGGCAAAAGTAAGTGTTTATCGGTCTCTCATTTTATGGTCAATCAATCGCGTGGTTTCAATTAATAAAATTTAATTTTTTTTCTATACAATTTATGAAAATATTAAGAAAGTTGTTGTTAATTTAATTATCGTTTTCCCAATTTTCTTTTGTCAAGAGCTTCTATTCGATTTTGTTTTAAAAATTATTTTATAAAAACTTACTAGAGATACAGTTGGGCAATTCAAACAGTAGTCATATCAAGTCATATTGTCATAACATCCTAAAATGTTCAACTAGTTTCAAATTATTTTTCATTTTTTTTTAATACAAAAGGTATACAGTCGAATTCGGTTAAGCGGAATTGTAAAATTTCAAGCTCTTTGTTTTGCTTATGCGAAATTTTCGATAAAAAGAAGTTCGTATAAGTAAAAAAAGTTCCAGTTAAACGAACTCTCTTCAAAATTGCTCTTTAAAGCGTAAATATATCACTAGATGTAAAACATTTGTGATTTGTACTATATTTGAAAATAATAAATACCACTGTGATAGTTTTTGACCCGAAAAAAAATGAACTTCGATGAATCCTTTTCGAACTATTAGGGGGGAGTCCCCTGAGTGCGAAAGTACATTTGGAAGTGTCAGATTGGCTACAGTTTTTGAGAAATCGGGGACAATATATCCATTTTTCATGGATACAGTGTATCCAGTGTAATTAATTATATTAAATTGAAATGAGCCGTCGCTAAAGAGTATTTCGTCACCAGTAAATTAATAAGTTTTTATTTTATGCGGTGTTTGTTTTATATAAATTACCTTATTTCTGGCTAAAATATGTTTCAATTAAGAGGGGTTTCTTTTAAGCGGATTTTCCTTTAAGCGAATGTAATTGCTTTGAAATTTATCAAAAATACTATATAAGAATTTTTATTTTCAATTAAGCGATTTTTTCATTTAAACAGTGCGCTGTTATCCGAATTCGACTGTACTATCATAATAATATTCTACATCCTATGATTATCACACTGTCATAAAAAAATATTTAGCTTTTTGTTTTTCTATTTCGATAAAATCTTTAAATGCATGGCCATTTTTTTTCTTACCAATTTTTACTAAAAAATTTTATCGCAAAAGTTATTAAAATAATATAGTCTTTTTCAAACGCCTATAACATTTAAAGATATGCTAAGCATTCGGCAAAAAGTGCAAAAATAACAAAAAATTTAAAAACAAATAATAACGCCTGTCGCGCAATTTCGCAAAAAATTATAAAATTTTATACAAGCCATAATTTTGATTACAAATCGCCAAAATATTAAGCAATGGAAAACATTGCGTAAAAATGGTAATAATTATAATATATCCTCTCATATGTTTTGGATCTGCTTATTTATGTTAAAAATGTGACATTAAATTATGGCAGGGTGGTCACATCAGTCATATTTTGCCGTGGTATTATTTTAAAACATAGGACTTTATGACTACCATTTAAATCCCCCATAAGTATGTTTCAGAAGAATGTTTTGAATATTTATTAAAAGTATTTTATAAAATTGCAAATTTTTACAAACTTCGCAAGAAACTTACGCTGTAATTTTTATTATATTATTAAGAATTAACACTGTAAAAACAAAATCAAAATAACAATATTCTAACTACAGATTTTAAGTATTTTATATGTATGTGTGTGTAAACGTGTGGTTATTGATTAACTGCCTGTTTTTAGAAAATGAAAACAAAATAGTGAGTGAGAATTTATATTGAAAACAACAATAAAATACGAAAATTTGTTTTTGTTTTCAATATAAATTCTCACTCACTAATTTGTTTTCATTTTTTAAAAACAGGCAGTGAGGCTGAATTAAATGTTTCACCTTTTGCAGGGTTGTCAGACTCATTTTGAACTTTTTCGCCAAATTCAATGTCAAAAATCGCCAAAGCCTTATTATTTTGTGTGTTAGTTTTTAATAATAAAATATACATTTTTTTTTTTTTTAATTTATAAAAATTTTTTTTATAATTCCACAACAAAAAAAGAAGAAATTGTTCCAAATCGGTAAAATTCGCCAAAAATGGACAAAAAAAGGTGCCATTATATACTCGTACAGTACCGGATTATTCAATGGAAATTTTTTAAAAAATTATTTCTCCATTGTTAGAAAACAAAACTCTAAAATATTTCTTGAATAAAATTAGCAAATAGCTTAGGATTAACTTTTATTGATTGCTTTGCTCAGGAAATATTGTAGATTTTCGTCTTCTAACAATGAAGAAATAATTTTTTTTTGTTTTAATTTCCATTGAATTTGTCCGGTACGATATATTTTGTTTAATTTTTATTTAAAACAAACTTAAAACGATAAGTAAACACAAAATAGGTACAGTGACTACTAAAAAATATATTATAGTTGTCTACTGATCCATTTCGTTAAGGATGATGCCATGTGATACATATATTTTAAGAAATTTTACGCATAATACTTATGAAAATATCTGCTGTTTACCGGTCGTTTTTTTTCAAACAATAAAAAATATGTACATATGTATGTACATACATACATACATACATATATACATACATTTAATTATACGCATTCACTTTAATATGATAACAAACAAGAAAATAATAGCAAAAAGCTGCCGGACTATAATATTTACATAAGAAAATACGCTATACCAAAATCTTCTTAACACACCACCCACACGAGCCATCAATTTACATATGAATTCCTCAAATTTCATACATAAAAATACCAAAATAAATATAATACTATTTTTTTTTGTATTGATTCACAGAAAAAAATAAAAATTGATTTCAATTAAAAAATTTGTGATATCAATTAAAAATTTAATTAAATTTGCACCAGTAAACAAAAAAAAAATTAAATATTTTTTTCTGTGTTTAAACGAAATTCATGACTCATCTAAAATATCCAATAAAATCGCCAGCTATTTTATAAATCGCAATTGCCATTGCGCTAAATCGAAAATTAGAACGCTAAAAAGTTTTTAAAATCGCCACATCTGACAATCCTGATTATTATTATGAATTCAGCATAGGAAATTTTATAACTCTTGAATTTTAAATAAAAAATACTTATAACCTTTATAATGGTTGTAGTAGTTGTTATGAAATCGTCGTAATAAGTACCATTGTTATATTTTTGCAAAATAGCAGATGAATTTTGGTGTAGGCAAATTGTTAATATTTGTAAAAAAAACTATTTAGTTTTAATATTTATATTATTTAATTATAATTTTTTCTATAAAATTTTTTCTTTCTTTATTTTCATGTATACTTCTGCAAATATAAATTAAAACACGATCCTAAAAACCAACAAAATTTTATAAAAAATAATTTCCTTATTTAATTTAATTTTCTTTTTTGTACACACTTTTTGGTTGTTGTTGTTGTAAAAATAATTTGGTTGCTGCTGCAAAATAAAATCTTAAAAAATACGAAAAATTTATTTATTCAACTGTAAATAAAATTTTAAAAATGTATTATATACACCAACACAATATTTCAACATCGCGAACCACCTCACCCACCTATATTTCAACACACCCTTACAAATACCAACAACTCCTGTTCAACCAAATCTTTTCACAAACAAAAAAAAAATACCAAAAATTGTTAAAAATCCAATATGTATGTTTTTTAATTAATCACCAATAAAGGGACCACATCCGGCTTTAATTATTGTAAGTATTTTCTGGTTACAATTTATATTTTAAGTTTTTATTGTAAATTGTATGCTTTATTTAAATCTTTATTTAATATATATAATTTCTTTTGGTTTAAAGTTTTTATTTAAAATTTATATATCTGGTGGAATCACAAGGTGTTATAAAATCATGTCTTTATTTGAATACATACATAATATATACTAGTACATCTCATAATTGATGGTTCAATTTGGACCCATTTTATTTTTTATTAACCTGATGCAGTAATTTGTTCACAGGGCTTTTAAAAATGGTTTGGGAGTTTTTAGTCTTTAACCAAATTAAAAAAAAAAAAGATATGAGGTTATCAATTTGATTGTATTTAATTTATGTTTGTACATTCATAACTCTATAATGTATGAACTGTATTTTCAAAATCCTTTTATTTTGTTTAAATACATTGCTTGATTTTTGGGGAAGTTTTTTAATACCCATTACGAAGCATTCGATATCCTCGGGCTTACGCTTCGTAATATCACTAATGTTCTTATATGAATGTCAACTTATTTAAGCCCATACCGTTGCAGCCAGGTGTGCTCCAAAGACAAATTCTTTCTACCAACATGATCCTCAAAACCTTCGAAAATCTCCCAATTACCTTAATCTATATAAATGCCTAAACAATTCGATATTTTTTCTAACCGACGAAGGAGGCCGATGTTGTGTACAGCATCAATCGCTCTCGGAACAGTTTTTTGTGACCAGTGCTATGCCTTCATGACTTAAATAGTCCGACAACAATTAACACAATGCCACACTAATTTATATTAGAGATATTAATGATGTTGGTTGACTTGTTTTGGCCAGGATTTGAACCCAGGTCCTAAGTCATTGTTTGCTTAGTAGTCAACGCGTTTGGTGTCGCTAGTCTTTTTTCCTTGATTGATCTGAAGAAGGGCCTGTTCGGAAATGCATCACTGCGCCGCATCTGATGCGCATGACTATCATTTTGCTTTAAATTTTATTTTTAATTCGTTGTATAGAGGCTTTTGTTCCAGTACTACCGTTGTATAGAGGCTGTTTTTATAACGGGACTTGCCATATCGGCTTTATACTGATTTCGTTATATTGAGGAATTTTAATGAATATTTCGCTATATAGAAGCTTTCTTGCTCAGAATTTGTTCGTTATAGCTATACATAGTTTATTTTTGTATGAAAAACTTTGCAATAAAGAGTTTTCCTCTAGGGACTCAATAAAACATACGTTATATTGAATTTTTCGTTATAACGAAGTTCGTTACATCGAAGTTTCACTGTATATATATATATAATATTGCGAAAATGGTAACAAAATCGGCAAAACTTGGTTCAATAGCAATAAAACTCTAAAAATAGCCGTAGTATTGATTTAAAATCGCCAAAACTGTTAGAGAAGACCATCGAGCCGAAAACATGTAAAACGCGAATATTACAAAACTAAAAATTCATGCATCAATGTGGCACATAAAAGACAAATCCAATTTATTTAGTTTTGCTGTAAATAATTTATTCTACTTCGGTTTTATTTCAATCCAGCTTTCGTTATGTTCTTTTATTATGTTTTGTAGAAATATTCCTTCGTAGAACAAAACATATTTCGTTTCTTAAGTATGTAGTGTGTGACCGATCTATGATGAGGATGCTGTTGGCTAAAATGGATACGTGGCTACAAAAGAAACTATGAAAGAAAGTGAGCTCGATCTCTGTTAGGGGAAGTCATCAACAATATGAATTTTTCTGATGTCCATTTGTTTGGCATTGTGTCAATTGTTGTTGGACTATTTAAGTGATGAAGACAAGGCTGCGATTGATACAATTCTATGCCAATGAACTTCACAGCACCCTCCTTCTTCGGTAATGTTAGCAAAATCGTCGGCGAAGTAAGAAAATAAAATGGCTATAGATACAATTCAATACAGAAATATAATGTGTCTAGTTTAAACCATAGGCGCTGTCATTAAAAGAATTGAGCTTTATTCCAAAATTTTCACCACCTCTACAATCTCTCTTAAATAATGAAAGGAACGCAAAAAAAAGTGATCAAACACCATTCACTTTTGAACTCGAAATCTTCGGGTTCTTAAAAATGCACCTTGTGAACCCACAAATTGTTTATGTATGTACTATTTATCCGCATTTAAATTATTTAATTTTATTATTTATGATATTATTTTTATTTATTTTGTATAAACTGGGTTTTTGTTATTGAATTTCGTCCCTTATCCCAAAAAAATAAAAAATAAACTTCGATATTCTAATGCATTTTTCATATATTCTATTTATCACCAATTAACCAATAAAAAAAATAATTACACCATGCCATCAATCAAATTCACCATATGCATCTTCTCCAACTACATTATCGCCAACGACATCAATATGTACTGCCACCTCTTCAACCACTGCCGTCATCGACGTTTTCGTTTTTCAAATTGTGCAACTTTTTCTTTTTTAATATAAATTGAAATCCAAACTATTTATGTAACCCACCCATAAAAAAAATTTATATAATCTACTTTATTTTGTGTGTAACAAATTATAAAAAAAAAAAAAATTATTGTAATTGTAAACCTCTACCACCATTCAACCTTTTATTGTCGACTTGTCTACGATTTTTTTTTTTTTTTTTTTTCATAAAAACTGAACTTCTTGCGAGGTGTACCACTTGCATCGTTAATTTTCCAAAATATCTAGAGTAGTACTGCAGGAACATTTGCGGTAAAGTATCAGTATTAATTGTAATATACGTGCATACATACATATTTATTAAATTATTTATATCAATAGTAATCTTTTAAAATTACTTTTAAATTAATTGAGATTTCCATAGGATCACTGTGTAGTTTATTTTTGCCTTTTTATATTTCCAATACATATATATAAACTTTTAATTGCGGTTTATATTCATTTATGTATGTAGATCAATTGATTTTTAGAAGTTTGTTTGACTTAAATTACCAAAATTGTGCAATTGTCCTTTGTTTTGTTGTCAATTGTTTTGATCAGTTTAGGCGTAGTTAAATAAATTGAAATTGGGAAGACATAAAAGAAAATTATTTTTTATTCTTATAAAAATTTATCTTAGACGATGATAACTTACAGTAAAAAAAAAACTTGATCTACATGTCTGATCCGGCTGTCACTTAGTCTGTCCCCTTTTTATCCCTAAATTTTTGGTTGGTATATGATATTCTAACAACTTTGATTACAAGTATGAAAAAGTAGACATACTAGAATTTAAATCGTAACTATTTACAATTTTACTGGATAACTACTTATTTTTGCTTGACTAAATAAAAAATAATACTTCGAAGTTATTCCTATTTTTGTACGTAAAAAGATTTTTATCGAAGATAATCTCCGATTTTTCACATCTCAACTGGAATTGAAGGTCATATATAAGGTTTTCCAATAAGAGTGATAAGATTTCTGTAAAAAAACACACTTATTGTTAAGGAAATTCAAAAGTTTTTTATTTGATGTGAACTAAAATCGATACAATTAAGTTCTAAATAAAACGTCATTCAAATGGCCTCCACGACTTCTTCTGCAGGAACGAACTCGATGAACCCAATTTTCGAGCACTTTTTTCACTAAATCAAGTCGCATGTCATGAATGGCTCGTTCAATATTGACTTGTAAAGCTTGAAGAGAGTCTGGTTTATTTCGAAAGACCAATGACTTCAAATAACCCCACAAGAAATAATCTAATGGAGTTAAATCACAACTTCTCGGAGGCCATTCAATGTTACAATTTCTTGAAATAATCGAATCTCCAAACTTTTCTCGCAATAATTCTATTGTTGCATTTTCTGTGTGGTTGTTACGTTGCCCCGTCTTGTTGGAACCAAATGTTGTCAAGATCAACTACTTCCAATTTTGGCCATAAAAAGTTTGTTATCATCGATCTACACCGCTCTCCATTGACAGTAACGGTGTTACCAGCTTCATTTCGAAAAAAGTAAGGAACGATGATTCCATAGCAATATTTGCATTACTTCGAGCGGTTCTTTGTCGTATTGGCACTTGAACATTATGTAAAGAAAATGTAAGTTCAAAATTTTTAACAATTCGACGAATAGCGAGCACACTTGGACGATTATTACGACCATAAAATGGCAAAAGCGCTCGAAAGTTGCAATTGGAGAACGATTATTTTGATAATAAAACTGAATAATTTGTAAACGTTGTTCTTGCGTAGATCTCTCCATGATGAAATTGTAAACACTACTGAATACAATGAAAAACAAATGACAGATCATGATATATTAGAAATGGCCGAAACGTCACTGAAATGCATCCCTATTGGAAAACTTTTTAAAATAATTAGTTCTTTTACTTGTCCAATAAATTGGTGAAATAATTACTTTCCAATAATGATATAAGTATGCTATATTTCAACTGAACCTATACAATATGTAATTAACGCAAAACGGTGGCTTAAAATCTTGTAATTTTGTGGAAAAATTCGGCTGTTTGAAATCGTAAATATTTTTTTTGGAGCTATTAGCTTGTATGTAGAAAATACCCATGGGGAAACCTCTGCACTAATAGAAAAACATGACAAAGCTGGACAAATAAACAGAAATAATTTTTATTGTGTGTATTTTTCGATAAATACGACTATTTACTTAGATCACTAGCGAACCCTTCGTATTTAATTTATTATTTCTTTATTTTAATTATACGCTTATATACGGGCGACGAACGAAACTTACGTTGAATGATTATAAAGCAACATTATATTTGCTGTTGGAATAGTTTGCAGACTGGCGGTTTAAATGTACTACATTGAGTAATGTAATGCTTGCGATTATGGCCTATTACTTAGGTGTTTATAGTGAATCAAGAATGAATTAATGAAAATAAATTAGCAATGTTGTCAAAGTGGCGGATTTGTCGCTAAATCTGGAGATTAGTTTTTAATACTAGGTGCATTTAAAACAAAAAAAGACATGTGGCACTCGGGGACTGCTGCGGTAAAGCTATTACATAGCATTTTTTATCAACTTACGCAATTACATTATTACGTTTTGTTTAATAACTCCGTTGTTATTCTGGCAATACTGTATGTTAATGAAATCAAAATCAATAGCGTACTTTAGGGGTTAACATACATTGGGCGATTTAAATACTTAAAAAACAAAAGACTTAAGAAACAAACTTAGTGACAGGTTTTTTCGTTTCAAAAAACAAAAGACTTAAGAAACAAACGTTTCAAAATTTCTTGATTCGGTCGCCTCAAAGCCCGCGATAGAAGGTATGCAATAGCTTAAAAAACAGATTTTTACACAACATTTTTCTTTCTGCACTAAAAACAATTGCGCCTTTGTGTTTCCTGAAAGGAGAATGTGTTGAAAGGAAAAAGTCATATCTAGTATCATCATATTCGTCGCTCAGTACTACAATATATTCCAAATACCTCAGCTCTTGCTATAGTTTCATAAAAAATATTCGCCTCTGTGGTTGTTTTAGTTCCGATAACAGGTTTGAGGAACTACAAATAATTATATTGATAGACAATTCCAGGCAATCGATGACGAAATGCCGGCTAATATACAGAAATCTGTCAAAAAGAAGTTGATCTAAAAAAAATATATAAAATTATTCTAATTTGCAAATTAAAAAACAAACAGTTTGATTTAAAAAAAAAACAAATGTAAAAAATCAAATATATATGTATATGACAGGCACAACAGATAGATATCTTCATACGTACATACATATGTTCATATGTACATATGTATTCCAATTATTCTCATCATAATCATCATCAACATAACAACCATCAGTCATTGTGTTAATATTGTATGCTTTCAATCAAAATTGATTTCAGAATTTGCAAGTAAATGTTAAGAAAAACTTTAAAATTCAATGCAATGTCCATGGCATGTCCGAAACAGAATGTTTAAAGTATCATTGTCATGGTAAAGAAAATGCTAAGTTAACAGAAAATACCGGAAGCAGGTCTATATTTTACAAGGTATTTTCAAAAATCCAAAAGAAATTAAATAAAAATAAAAACACATTGTAATAAAGTTGTTGTGTACTTTAGAATATCTCCTTTGTTACAAATTAAATTGAATAATAATTTTCTTTTTTTTTTCATTTTGTATCATAGACATTAAAAAAAGCTTGTGTATGAATTAGTTTTAGAAATGTTTACATTATTAACAACATACATACTAACAATGTATGTACATGTAATAATATGTATGCATGAATGTATTTTTGAAATTATTTTTAATAAATTTGCTTAGTATGTATATTTTTTTGTTGCTATCTTTATTTTACGCTGTTTTAACTTTTTGTCTAAATATTTTTGTAAAAATGAAATATTAAAAACCATGGTATAATAGATAAATATATTTATTATATCATGATTAAAAACTACGTTTATTTCATTGATAAATGTAATTTTGATTATTTATTTGTCAATTTTTTTTTAATCTATTTTTTTCCTTTTATGAATTTAGGGCGAGTTGGAGCAACAACTATTGCAAGCTAATCCAATTTTAGAAGCCTTCGGTAATGCGAAGACCGTAAAAAACGACAACTCATCACGTTTTGTAAGTAAAATTTAATAAAAAAAAAAATAAAACAAATGAATAAAAATATTAATAAATATTTTAATATTGTTTTTTTTTTTAATTTTTTTTGTTTAGGGTAAATTTATCCGCATCAATTTTGATGCTTCTGGTTATATTTCGGGTGCGAATATTGAAACATATTTACTCGAAAAATCTCGTGCCATTCGTCAAGCTAAAGACGAAAGAACATTCCATATATTTTATCAATTACTCGCAGGCGCTACGCCTGAACAACGGGAAAAATTCATTTTAGATGATATTAAAACATATCCATTCCTTTCCAATGGCAGTTTGCCAGTACCAGGTGTCGATGATTTTGCTGAATTCCAAGCAACTGTTAAATCTATGAACATAATGGGGATGACATCCGATGACTTCAACTCGATATTCCGCATTGTGAGTGCTGTGCTTCTCTTTGGTTGTATGAAATTCCGTCAAGAACGCAACAACGATCAAGCCACGCTTCCCGACAATACTGTCGCTCAGAAGATTGCCCACCTGTTAGGGTTAAGTGTCACCGATATGACCAGAGCTTTCTTAACACCTCGCATTAAGGTGGGACGTGATTTTGTTACAAAGGCCCAAACTAAAGAGCAGGTCGAGTTTGCTGTTGAAGCAATCGCAAAGGCGTGCTACGAACGCATGTTTAAGTGGTTAGTGAATCGTATTAATCGTTCTTTGGATCGTACGAAACGTCAGGGTGCTTCATTTATTGGTATTCTCGATATGGCTGGTTTCGAAATTTTCGAGTTGAACTCATTCGAGCAGTTGTGTATCAATTACACAAACGAGAAATTGCAACAACTTTTCAATCACACCATGTTTATTTTGGAACAAGAGGAATATCAAAGAGAAGGTATTGAATGGAAATTCATTGATTTCGGTTTGGATTTGCAGCCCACGATCGATTTAATCGATAAACCTGGTGGTATCATGGCACTTTTGGATGAGGAATGTTGGTTCCCTAAAGCCACCGACAAGACATTCGTGGAAAAATTGGTGTCAGCACATTCAATGCATCCAAAATTCATGAAAACAGATTTCCGTGGTGTAGCCGACTTTGCTATTGTACACTACGCCGGCAAAGTGGATTATTCTGCTGCCAAGTGGTTGATGAAGAATATGGATCCGCTAAATGAAAACATTGTTTCTCTGCTACAAAACTCGCAAGATCCATTTGTGGTCAACATTTGGAAAGATGCCGAAATTGTTGGCATGGCTCATCAAGCTCTTACTGATACTCAGTTCGGAGCTCGTACCCGCAAGGGTATGTTCCGCACTGTATCACATTTGTACAAGGAGCAATTGGCTAAACTTATGGACACTTTACGCAACACCAATCCAAACTTTGTGCGTTGTATTATACCCAATCATGAGAAACGTGCTGGCAAGATTGATGCTCCACTGGTTCTCGACCAGTTGCGTTGTAATGGTGTGCTCGAAGGCATTCGTATTTGTCGCCAGGGATTCCCCAATCGTATTCCATTCCAAGAGTTCCGTCAACGATACGAATTGCTTACACCCAACGTCATACCGAAGGGCTTTATGGATGGCAAAAAGGCTTGCGAGAAAATGATTGCAGCTCTGGAACTCGACTCGAATCTTTTCCGTGTCGGTCAGTCGAAGATCTTCTTCCGCGCTGGTGTTTTAGCTCATCTCGAAGAAGAGCGTGATTATAAGATAACCGATCTTATTGTAAACTTCCAAGCGTTCTGCCGTGGTTTCTTGGCCAGGCGTAACTATCAAAAGCGTTTGCAACAATTAAATGCCATAAGAATTATCCAGCGTAATTGTGCTGCCTATTTGAAGTTACGAAATTGGCAGTGGTGGCGTTTGTACACAAAAGTTAAACCATTGCTCGAGGTTACGAAGCAAGAAGAGAAACTCGTTCAAAAAGAAGATGAGCTTAAGCAAGTGCGCGAAAAACTTGATACTCTTGCTAAGAGTACTCAAGAATTTGAGCGCAAATACCAACATGCGTTGGAGGAGAAGACCTCATTGGCCGAACAGTTGCAAGCTGAAATAGAACTTTGTGCTGAAGCGGAAGAGTCGCGTTCCAGACTGATGGCTCGCAAGCAGGAATTGGAAGATATGATGCAAGAATTGGAAACACGCATTGAAGAAGAGGAAGAACGTGTATTGTCTTTGGGTGTAGAAAAGAAGAAGCTTGAGTTAAACATACAAGATCTCGAGGAACAATTGGAAGAGGAGGAAGCGGCTCGGCAAAAATTACAATTGGAAAAGGTGCAACTTGATGGTAAAATTAAAAAGTATGAAGAGGAACTTGCCCTCACCGAAGATCAAAATCAAAAATTGGTGAAGGAGAAGAAACTGCTAGAAGAAAGAGCCAATGATCTCTCACAAACATTGGCTGAGGAAGAGGAAAAAGCCAAACACTTGGCTAAACTGAAAGCAAAACATGAAGCGACCATAGCTGAACTAGAGGAAAGACTTCATAAAGATCAGCAACAAAGGCAGGAATCGGATCGTACTAAACGCAAAATTGAAACAGAAATGGCGGATTTGAAGGAACAACTGAATGAACGACGTACACAAGTAGAAGAGCTCCAGGTTCAGTTGTCGAAACGCGAGGAAGAACTTACCCAAACCCTCATGCGGATTGATGAAGAATCAGCATCTAAAGCCGCTGCTCAAAAATCTCAGCGAGAAATAGAATCTCAATTGGCAGAGTTGCAAGAAGATTTAGAAGCCGAAAAGGCAGCCAGAGCTAAGGCTGAAAAAATCCGTCGGGATTTGGGAGAAGAATTGGAAGCTCTTAAAAATGAATTGTTGGATTCTTTGGACACAACTGCAGGTATATTCATATTAACTTGAAACCACAAGATTTTTTTTTTTTATTTTCTTTCAAACAAATTCCAGCCCAGCAAGAATTGCGTTCTAAACGTGAGCAGGAACTAGCTTCCCTAAAGAAGTCTCTAGAAGAAGAAACTGTTAATCACGAATCAATGGTAGCAGAAATGAGACACAAACACGTTCAAGAATTTAATGGTATCAATGAGCAATTAGAAAACCTTCGTAAAGCTAAAGCAGTTCTGGAAAAGGCCAAAAGTACTTTAGAAGCCGAAAATGCCGATTTGGCTACCGAACTGCGAAGTGTTAATAGCTCCCGCCAAGAAAATGATCGTCGCCGTAAACAAGCGGAATCTCAAATTGCTGAACTACAGGTAAATTTAAAAATAATCTAATTCAAAAAAGATACGAAGCACAGTTTGCTTTATTAACTTCGACCGCAGAGTCTCCTTCATTGACTTAAAATAAAAAAAAAAATACTTAGATGCAACTTGTATTGTGCAATTGCTAGTATATCTCATAAGAAACTTGAAAATTTTGTTTTGGTTTCCGACCATCATATTTTGAATCTGCTTCCTGCCAATAGAGAAATATTATTGTTATTTACGGAATATGTGATCGACTTATCTTCTTTGATGCATAATTGAGTAAAGAGTGTTTTATGTTCCCTGTTTGTGTTCGTAATATTTGTGTTGAGCTAGAAATTGAAATAGAAATTCATCATCATTCATTATTTCAGGTGAAATTGGCTGAAGTAGAACGTGCACGTTCAGAGTTGCAGGAGAAATGCGCAAAACTTCAACAAGAAGCCGAATATGTAACGAATCAACTGGAAGAAGCAGAAATGAAAGCATCTGCAGCCGTTAAATCCGCAAGCACTATGGAGTCCCAACTCGCGGAAACCCAACAGTTACTCGAAGAAGAAACCCGCCAGAAATTATCACTTAGCTCAAAGTTACGTCAACTTGAGTCGGAGAAAGAAGCGCTGCAGGAACAGCTCGAAGAAGATGATGAAACGAAGAAGAACTACGAACGCAAATTGACTGAGCTTACGGTCACCATGCAAGACATCAAAAAGAAGGCCGAAGAGGATGCCGATATGGTTAAAGAGCTGGAAGAAGGAAAGAAGCGATTAAACAAGAGCATTGAAGATTTGGAACGACAAGTGAAAGAATTGCAGGCTCAAAATGACCGTTTGGACAAAAGTAAAAAGAAGATACAGTCCGAGTTGGAAGATGCCACAATTGAATTAGAAGCACAACGCACAAAGGCAAGTAAAAAATGTTTTTTTTATACCATTTGGTGCATCTTAAATAAATTTTTAATTCTATAATGATTTTTACTCAAACAGGTGCTTGAATTAGAGAAAAAACAGAAGAATTTCGATAAAATATTGGCCGAAGAGAAATCAATTTCAGAGCAATTTGCCCAGGAACGTGATACGGCCGAACGTGAAGCTCGCGAAAAAGAAACAAAGGTGCTTTCATTGAGCCGCGAATTAGATGAAGCTTACGACAAAATAGAAGATATGGAAACTAAACGGAAAGCGCTCCAGAACGAATTGGATGATCTGGCCAACACACAAGGTACAGCAGATAAAAATGTGCATGAATTAGAGAAAGCTAAGCGTGCCTTGGAATCCCAATTGGCCGAGCTAAAAGCACAAAACGAAGAATTGGAAGATGATCTGCAATTAACTGAAGATGCCAAATTGCGTTTAGAAGTAAATATGCAAGCCCTACGGTCACAGTTCGAACGTGATCTACAAGCTAAGGAAGAGCAGGCGGAAGAGAAGCGTCGAGGCCTGGTTAAGCAATTGCGCGACCTCGAGGCTGAACTGGACGAAGAACGCAAACAACGTACAGCAGCGGTAGCTTCCAAGAAGAAACTTGAAGGTGATCTTAAA
Source organism: Lypha dubia (assembly GCA_947311025.1). Classification (NCBI taxonomy): domain Eukaryota; kingdom Metazoa; phylum Arthropoda; class Insecta; order Diptera; family Tachinidae; genus Lypha; species Lypha dubia. The sequence goes on from OX371264.1 coordinate 60,051,198, forward strand.
GAACTGGAAACGACAATGGAAATGCACAACAAAGTAAAAGAGGATGCCCTCAAGCATGCAAAGAAATTACAAGCGCAGGTAAAGGATGCCTTGCGTGAAGCCGAAGAAGCCAAGGCCGCTAAAGAAGAGTTGCAAGGTCTTAGTAAGGAAGCAGAGCGTAAAGTGAAAGCACTCGAAGCTGAAGTAATGCAACTCTCAGAAGACTTGGCCAGTTCTGAGAGAGCGCGTCGTGCCGCCGAAACAGAACGTGATGAGTTGGCCGAAGAAATGGCTGCCAACGCCAACAAAGGAACGCTGATGATTGACGAAAAGCGTCGTTTAGAAGCCCGCATTGCCTCATTGGAAGAAGAACTCGAAGAAGAACAATCAAACTCTGAAATATTGCTTGATCGTAGTCGCAAATCTCAGCTATTGAACGAACAATTGTCAACAGAATTGTCTACAGAAAAGTCAAATGCCCAAAAGAACGAAAATACGAGAACAGTTCTCGAACGCCAAAACAAGGAACTGAAAGCTAAACTGGCAGAGATAGAAACAGCGCAAAGAACCAAAATTAAGGCTACTATTGCAACACTTGAAGCGAAGATTGCCAATTTGGAGGAACAACTCGACAACGAGGGTAAAGAACGACTCCTGCAGCAGAAAACCAATCGCAAAATGGAAAAGAAAATCAAGGAATTGGGCTTGAACATTGAAGATGAACGGCGCCATGCCGATCAATACAAAGAACAAATAGATAAAGTAAGTCACAACGCCATTGATATCTTGCAAAAGAAATTGTAGACTTTATTTACAAACTACTTCTCACTTTTATAACAGCTTAATAGTCGCATGAAATTGCTTAAACGTAATCTAGACGAAACAGAAGAAGAGCTACAAAAAGAAAAGACCCAAAAACGCAAATATCAGCGTGAATGCGAGGATATGATTGAAAGCCAAGAAGCTATGAACCGTGAAATCAATTCCCTTAAAACAAAACTGAGGTAAGTTTTATCGTATAGACTTGTTGATGTTTCATATACTGATGTGTCAGAAGATAAAAGGCCTAACTAACTCTACTTTTCGAAAATTTCTAAATTTTGTTATATAGTACTATCTGTCACAACTAATTAATTAGTAATATAACGAAATTAAGAAATTTTTCGAAAAGTGAACTTATAATGTTTTCACACCCACATGAATTTCACAAATTCTGAATTTAGCCTTTGAATCCAACTGTTAAATTCGGGATTTACCATACAAAATTGTTTTTTTTTTTTAATCCTACTTAAATCTTCTTTTTAATTGGATTTATGAAATGCAACCTTGCATTTGCTGTAATAAATTCAGTGCTGCCAAGCTAAAACGGAGCCGGCAGCAGCTGATAACGTTTATGCCACTTAATAAGAATATCGCTCCTTTATTATGATATGAGATATGACTATGTTGCAATAAAGGAGCGATATGAACATACATCCATTCATACAAGCACTCAAACAGAGACATCTGTTGCACAGTTTGTAAAAATGTGTTAGAAAGAATAGGAAAAAGTACAACAACAAATGCATTTGTATGGGAGATTTATTTTAATTTGAACAAATTAATACACAAACTGTATTTTAAATCCTGAATTTAATAAACTTGTAGTGTGAACGTAAATTCAGCTGTTAATGGATTTAATCTTAAATTCACGATTTAAAATTCAGTGTGAAAACACTATTAGGCCTATTAGCTTCTGGCAAATCCATATGTATTTAAATGTACAATTATAATATACAAATTTATTGTTTAAATGCGAAATAAATTTTAAATAGATCGATACAACTCGCCGAAACTGAAAAGGCAAAGGCTTATTCACCTAAAAAGGATCCTACTTTAATAATGAACTGTGAGGGTATACAATAAATCGTGTTTATAGATGTAGACAATTAATACGAAGTTTTTATTGTAAATGTTTAACCAATACAACAAAACACTATTCTGTTTCGTCTCGTGCTTGCTTTCGTGATAAAAAAAAATAGTTTCTGTTAAAAATTATCATCCGTTTAGGTTTTCATCTGTGTAAGTTTTTAATTTTGAATTAAATAGGTCTTCCCCAGCCCCCGTAACCCAGTCCTACAATTTTTTTTCGTTTGCCATCTATTGCTTACAATTAAATTTATTTCTTAATTAATAGATATGTGAATGTTCTCCCGTATTTACTTAAATCTTATTTTATTATTTTATTCATGCACGAATATTTCCCTATGAACTCAATTTGATTATTCCGACTGTTAAATGAAAAATTCAGGTGTTGTTATGGAATCTGATTGCTGTCAGAATCAGAATTGAAATCGACAATAAATTGGTTTTGGTGGTACAGAAATCGATATTATGTTGGAATCAGAATTATGTCAGAATTTCGTTGAGTTTTCTGAAGAAGATACTTTGAATCGCAATCTACTTCGATTTTGGGAGCAAGAGGAAACACCACAACGAAAAATAATGTCTAAATTTGATTTGCTGTGTGAGGATAATTTTAAAAATCCGGTTCGAAGGACCAAATGTTTTCCTGAAAACGAAAAGAAATAAAACAATGTTTTTTTATAAATTAAAAATGAGAAAATTCTCAATTTATTTATCAATATTACCTTTATGGAGTGTAACTCGATGCATGTTCTATAGAAGTTTTAATATAAATTTTTGTGTGTACCACAATCAGCGTTCATACAACAAGTGGCGAAGTAATAGTTAAAAATTGGACGAAGCAAGATAACGAGTGCAATGCTCAAGACGGGTAGGTATTTATTCGTTAGAATCCGTGTAAATAATCCCACACAAGGGTGAAGAAAAACGCAGTGATACAAATCCTAACGAATCGCCAAATATTATACACAAAACATTAAATATATGAAATCTAACTTAAACATTGTGGTCCTTTGTTGAATATAATAGATATTGCATTCTAAATTTATAAAGTCTGGCTACACCTTAAATACTTTGACATTTCACTTTTGTTATCTAACTCCTTTTTGATCTCATTCTCTTCCTGTAAAAATTCTAATAAGAACACATCTATATTTTTTCCAATAAAGTATATTTTATAAATCTTTAAATTATATAAGTCATCACTGCGTTTTTCTACAGGTTATGGGCCCAGAAACCCTACAAAAGGAATAAAGTGTGAATAAAGTAAAAGATTTAAAGAAAATTATGGCAACAGATGTAAAAACTTCAGTGGCAAAACTGAATTCAGGTAACTATTTCACATGGAAATTCAAAATGGAGATGCTACTTATTAAAGAAGGTGCCTGGGACGTTATAACAATAAAGAAGCCGGAGACAAATGCTGATGGATGGACAAAAAAGGATAACAATGCCCGAGCAACAATTTCACTAGCAGTAGAAGATGACCAATTACATCTTATAAGACAGTGCAAAACAGCTGCTGAAATGTGGGTGAATCTACAAAACTATCATGAGAGGAAATCGTTGGGAAATAAAGTTGGTGTGATGCGGCAGATTTGTGGCATGCGTTTGGATGATGGTGGAGATGTTAAAGTGCATATAGGTGTTATGAGAGACTTATTTTTAAAACTGCAGAACTTGGGTGAAGATACTTTTAGCGAAAAATGGAATATTGCCATGCTTTTAAGTAGTTTACCGGCAAGTTATAACAACCTAATTACTGCACTCGAGTCTCGTAATGAAGATGAATTGACAATAAATTATGTTGAGTCAAAGTTAATCGAAGAGCATTGCAGACGTACAGGTGGTGAGTCTACTGATTCACAAAGGGCCATGATAATATCAAACAAGAAATTCAGCGCCAATACTGAGTGTTATTTTTGTCACAAGAAAGGCCATTTAAAGAAGAATTGTATACGGTATAAGGATTGGAAGAAAAAGCAACCACAACAAAAGGCGAATGCTGCTACAGGCAGTGATTTTTGTTTGGTAACAACAGAAGGTTATGGCAAATGGATTATCGATTCCGGTGCATCCTGCCATATCTGCAATGATGGCTCATTGTTTACCAATATAGACAGCAACAAGAGAAAGGAAAGAGTTCTAGCGAATGGTGAGAAAGTTTTTTCGTGTGGAGAAGGTACAATAAAAATAAAATTTAAAGCTAATCAAAATAACTACAACAACATTACATTCGAGAATGTTCTTTACGCTCCTATGGTGAACATGAATATTTTATCTGTAAACCAGCTAACAAAAAGGGGTTGCCATGTAGAATTTGGAAAAGAAAAGTGCGTTGTACGGAAAGATGGAAAAATTGTGATCTATGCAACAACTGATTCAGGGTTATATCTATGTAAAAACGAGCAATATTTAAATTCAGCAAACGTATGTTCAAAGGAATGTATTCATTTTTGGCATAAAGCTCTGGGTCACAGAGATACAAAAGCCATTGAAATTATGCATTCGAAGGATTTGGCACATGGTTTAAAATTAAAAAATTGCAAATTAAAAAAGGTTAGCTGTGAAATTTGCCCAGCTGGAAAACAAACGCGAACACCGTTTCCTAAAAAAGAAGGGGTAAGTTCAAAACAAACTTTTGATTTAATACACACTGATTTGTGCGGCCCGATGGAGACAGCTACACCGAGTGGCAATCTTTATATTTTAACTTTTATCGACGATTACAGCAGATATTGCCATATTAATTTAATACGACACAAATCAGAAGTGTTTGAAAAACTGAAGAACTATGTCTCTGTAATTGAAACAAATTTTGGCAAGAAACCTAAACTATTCAGGTCCGATCGTGGAAAAGAATATATTAATAAAGAAACAATAAAATTTTTAGAAAATCAAGGTATACAGATGCAGTACACTGCTGGCTATAGTCCTGAACAGAATGGAGTCGCAGAGCGAAAGAATCGATCACTTATTGAAATGGTAAGGTGTATGCTTGTCGAAGCCAAGTTACCTTACGATTTGTGGGGTGAAGCTGTATCTACAGCGAACTACTTGCAGAATAGAATTATAACACGAACCACAGGGGTTACACCTTATGAAAGAATGTTTGATAAAACTCCAGATTTAGGCCACTTAAGAATATTTGGTGAAACCGGGTTTGTTTACATACCTAAAATAAAACGAAGAAAATTGAATGAGAAGTCAGTAAAAATGATCTTTGTTGGGTATGACCAGCAATCTAAAGCATATCGGATGGTTGATGAAAATCGAAAAATTAAAATCTCTCGAGATGTAAAGTTCACCGGAAACATTGAAGGTTTTAAAGAAATTGATAATGAACAATCTAAAGAAATTGAAATTTTACTTAAAGAAACTGATGATGATTCGGATAAAAACAAAGGTGATGTTGAGTCAGATGATTCATTCGAACCTCTTGATAATGACAATAATGGTACAGATAATATACAAAATCTAAGGAAATCGAAGCGCACAACAAAAGGAAAAATCCCCACAAGATATTTAAACACAATCAATGACTTTGTACCGATAACTTATGAAGAAGCAATACAAAGTAACGAAAAGGATGATTGGCTCAGGGCTATGAAAAGGGAATTGGAGTCAATGAAAAACAATAAAACTTGGATTTTAGTAAAAAGACCAGAAGGCAAAAATATTATTAGCTGCAAATGGGTATATAAGAAGAAACCTTTCGATGATGTTGAGCAATATAAAGCCAGGTTAGTGGCTCGAGGTTTCACACAAAGATATGGAGTGGATTACGAGGAGGTTTTCGCACCTGTGATTTCACATATTACCCTGAGGACACTTTTTGCTATTGCTGGAAGGAGGAAATTTAAAATTCACCATATAGATTGCAAGACTGCTTTTCTCATCAGCAACTTGAACGAGGAAATATTTATGGAGCAGCCTATGGGTTTCAAGAATAGCGGTTGTGAAGACATGGTATGTCTCTTAAAGAAATCTGTGTACGGGCTAAAACAGTCAGCGAGGTCGTGGAATCACACTGTTCACGAAGTTTTAATAAGATCTGGTTTTCGTCAAAGTAAGTTTGATCCATGCTTATATATGCATTCAGAAGGAGAAGAATCAACATTTGTTTTGATTTACGTGGATGATATTTTAGTCGCTTCTAGAGATGAATCTTTAATAAGAAGGACTAAGAATATTTTTCAACAGGCTTTCAAAATACACGATTTAGGTCCCATAAAGTTTTATCTTGGCCTGCAAGTGGACTATTCGCAGCAAGGTTACTATTCAATTTCGCAATCACAATACATTGAGAAGGTGTTAAAGGAAGCTGGACTTCAAGACTCAAAACCATCCTCGGTTCCATTGGAGGTTTCCTATGGAAAATCTGAAAAGGAACAAAATCCACTGAACAATAATAAAAATTATCAGAAACTTATTGGCAGCTTGCTTTACATATCATTAAATTCGAGACCAGATATCACAGCGGCAGTGAACATATTAAGTCAAAAGATTAGTAAGCCAAATGAAGAAGACTGGAATGAATTAAAAAGGGTGGCCAGATACCTGAAAGGAACCATCAATATGAAACTGCACATAACACCAGATGACAAAGAGATTTTATCCGGTTTTTCCGATGCTAATTGGGGCGAAAATCGGTTAAACAGAAAATCAAACAGTGGCTACTTGTTTAAAATTTACGGAGCTGTTGTTTCATGGGCCTGCAGAAAACAGACGTGTGTTACACTATCATCTACAGAGGCAGAATTCGTTGCATTAGCTGAAGCAACAAAGGAAGCATTATGGCTAAAGGAATTGCTAACAGACTTCGGAGAAAATATTTCTGATCCCATAATAATAAAGGAAGACAACCAAAGCTGTATAAAAATTGCTGAAGGGTTTAAGTTGAACAGTAGAACGAAGCATATTGACATCAAATATCATTTTGTCAAAGACTATATTAATAAAGGAATTATACGATGCGAATATTGTCCAACCAACGATATGCAAGCAGATCTACTAACAAAGCCTCTTCCTCCAAGCAGAATAAAGCACTTAAGATTTAAATTAAACTTATCAGACTATTTAGAATGAGAAGGGGTGTTGAATATAATAGATATTGCATTCTAAATTTATAAAGTCTGGCTACACCTTAAATACTTTGACATTTCACTTTTGTTATCTAACTCCTTTTTGATCTCATTCTCTTCCTGTAAAAATTCTAATAAGAACACATCTATATTTTTTCCAATAAAGTATATTTTATAAATCTTTAAATTATATAAGTCATCACTGCGTTTTTCTACATCCTTCGTGCCGGATTTTCTTTGCATATATACATACATATGTATATCAAAGGATCGCCTTTTAACAAATAAATATTTCCATAAAAATTGTTTTGTTTTATGTTGATTTTTGCTTAAAGCTGTTAAAGATTGGTGTACAATGCATACTTATGTACATACATTCATTTGTATGAAAACAAAATAAAAAACTACATAAAATAAAACTAATTTTACACCAAATAGGGGAAAACATAGAAACCAAACACTAAATCGATTTTTTATGGAATTCCATGGGAAAGAATCCTAATATAGCGAAGAGATTTACAAAACGTGACAAGGTTTTGGTGGATTCTCTTTGATAGGAATTAGCGGGGTCTTTAAATGCAACTGGTCCTCCGAATAAAGATGTAAATGCGTGGAAAAAAGTATTTTCGTAAATAAATTGTTTAATTTGTGCTTAAAATATTTATTTTTTTATTAAAATGTCTCACTTGGTAATAAATTGTTTATGAAATGCTGGTAGAAAAAATGTAAACAAAGCAAAACAGCTGATTCGAACATTGTTTTTATTTATTATCGAATCAAGACAAAACCAAGACGTTTTCATAACACAAATTGAAATCAGAATCGATTTTCAATTCTGATAAAGGGCAATTCTGACTTGGTTTTCATAACCAGCCTGATTATATTTTGCACGTTTAATACTCCTAGTTTTTCTTTCATGTGACTGTGGTCACTATTTGTGAATATAGAATTGTTAAAAAAAATGGTAGAGACTACGTTCACCAATGTTCTTTAAATCGGAAATAGTGTCGTCAATTAGAAATTAGTCGATACTTTTCAATAAGCTGGATCAATTTCCTTCAAATCTAAGACTGCATAAGTTAGGTCGCCATTAAAACAGGAGAAAAAAGAAATAAATTAGGAAAATAAACAGAGAAACAACTTGATGCACACTTAAATTTCATATCATCCGTCTATTTTGATTGTTTCTTCAAAATTTTAAAAATTTTTGCAGATTTACAGAAAAACAGATTTATAGTAATTTGAATATGCAACGAATACATAATGGAACTTTCTCAAATTAAATCTTTAATCCATAATTTAATGGCATAATTCTGTGAAGGGTTATTGGTGAGGTCTCCTTCGTGAGTACAGGTGTGACTGTGGTTGCTACCAAAAGCAGGGAGAGGTATTGGTTTAAGGATTGATGCTCGATCAGTGCTAGGGGGCTGGTCGTTCAATATTATAAAATTAAACGATTAAAAAGTTTGCTTATTGTTTGCCATTGATACGTTTTTTGTGACAGATAATATTGTAAAAGTTTTTGGAATGCGAGATAATAATTATGGTATCCTTCAAATTTTTGCAGTTTTTCGCAACGGTGCGTAATTTTTGCAAAGTTTTCGGCATTTTTACATCTTACATCAAACTAGATTTGTTGTCACATTATTTTAAAAATTTGTTTGAAACAAAACAAAAATGAAATCGTCGGAAAAACAAAGTTCCATTGCTTTCCTAGAACACAGTGAAATTTTAAATGTGAAATTCAAAAGTTTTTCACTTTCATTTTGTAGTGAAATACAGAACACAGGCGATAATCATTTGGTGTGTATTTTTTTTATTAATGTTTCTACACGCATAACTTTTATCATTTATGAATATTATGTTCTTGAATACAAAACTAAACATTGATTCTCGGCAACTGACTTTTTTCCCCCTACGATAATTTGCCGAAACTACTACATATAATTATACTTGTGTTTGCCGTAAACACACCAATATACATAAGTACATATTTGACTAACAATTGCTTGCATGTTTTAAAGATTTTAGTTTTCTTTTAAATAGAACACAATTTGTTTATTTCCACTAATTTCATTTCAGACGCACCGGCGGCATGGGTCTAAGTTCAAGCCGTCTTACCGGTACACCATCCTCAAAACGTGGTGACGACAACTCTTCGGTACAGGATGAATCATTAGATGGAGAAGATTCTGGAAATTAAGTTCTAAAAACTCCAAATTATATTTTTTCAAGTTTAAAAAAAAAAAAAGATTTTTAACTTTAATTTCTGTTAACTTTTTTATAAAATTTAAATACTTATTTTTACAATAACAAAAACAAGATAAAATGAAAACACCACAATTAAAACAAACATGTTTATTGTATAAAAAAAATGCGAAAACGAAAGGAAAAGCAACAACAGTAAATTAACTAAACTACTGTTTTTACTACTACAACAATAAATTCTTAATATACCCGAATTTTCCAACTTCGCAATTCAACCAAACAAACCCTTATCCCTTTCTATCTCTTAAATGCCTAAAACAATATTAATTATTATTAACTACTTTAAATTAATAATACATATTAAAATTTAAAAAATATAAAATTTTTATAAAAATTATATATATATATACATATATATATATAAACAAATAAAAAAGTATTGGAAAATGCATTTATACACAAAAATAAAAAAAAAATGATATTTTTATTATAATTTCAAGTAACATGTTTCTTTGTCTAAAATATTTTGAATTTTATAAGTATTTACTAATATTCATATGATACCGATGAGGATATAGATTTGCCTTGTTATTTAATTTTATTAATTTAAAATTCAAATTACATACAAACAGATGCAAGCAGTATATGTACAATTGCTTTAAATAACAATTTAGAATCGTGCTCTTTATTTTCGTTTTTCTCTCATCTTTAACCTCCTTCAATTTCTTTAAATATACTTCCATGCTTATAAATATATTTTAATTATTGCTTATATATTTTTTTAATGCAAAAAAACTTGTTTTTAACAATTTCAGTCTATGTTTAATTTTAAATAAAACTAATTATTCTTATTATTTTTAATGGTCTTTGTTTTCAAATCTCTTAACTGATCAAGAGCTTATTTATGTTTAATTAGAACAATGAAAAAAGAAATAAGCTCTACAAATAAACAAAATCGCAATAGTTTTCTTTTTATACCCTTCACCAAAAATGGTAAGATTATATATGTATAGGCTTTTTATATTTACCACCGCTCTAAGTTCACAATTCTTTTACGTTGTAAACTTAATAAAGTAATTGGTTATAAAATTCGCGAAATTTACTTCAGAAGTTTGAAATTAATTACTTGAAAAATATACATTTTTAGTAAACTGCGTTTAAAAAAATATGTATAATAATCATATAAAAATAATGCGTAACGACGAAACATAGTTTTTGTGGTCTAACTTGGTTAAGTTGTGAGGCACTTGCAGCCTTAAGACCCAACCATAATATGCTTAAGCTGCCTTAAGTCAAAAAAACACGTTATATTAAAACTGGTACATTTGGTTGTTATTCACACGTTTGGCTACTGCACGCACACCGACTTGTGTTGGCGTTTGCCCGGTAAACAATCCAGTTGTCTGGCAACTTCAAGAAACGGTGTTGTTTTTGTCTCTTGCGCACTTCTGTGCATACAAACCAAGGCGATTTCATTACCAGGTGGATGCAGTAGCCAATTTGGGCTAATTTATCCATTTCCCACACTGTCAAATTTGGTACATATTTTCCGGCGCCATTTTTTTTATTTTATGCATGGAAAATTTCGACAGCGTAGGATATGAATTCGCCGTTTACACAAACAAAATGCCTGTTGTTTGTGTTGTTGTGTGGGAAATAAATACATTCGCCCGAATTCTCCACTGCATCCACCTGGTATTCAATTCGCCTTGTGCCTGTTGTTTGTTTTGATAATAATGAATTTGCCTTGATTGGTATTACTATTGTGAATTATAGTGCTGTCTATATGATTGGGCAAATGTTCAGGAAATAGTTGCTCCAAGCAAATACAAGTCGAATGGAAACTCATAGAAATTTATCAACAGCCTTTACAATATGTATGTACAAAATTTGCTGCCGTAGCAGGTCAGAAGACCCAATGAAATTGAAAACCTGTATGATTTCAACATAGCTATTGCAATACAAGTGAAAATCAAGGAGAACCACCATTGTAAACAAACTCGCAGCCACTGTATAAATAAACAAATCGTTACGAGTATTTTCTACTGCTGTAACAAAAGCTTAAGTAAATTAATAATAATTTATTTATAATAAAATTTTCTTGTTTAAAATCTAGATAAAATAAATTTCTGAAAAAACAGAATGAGAAGTCGTAGAAGTGACTTAAGTAGTAACTACAGCACAGAAAGCAACAGCAGTGATGAAGATGCTCAGCTTAAAAAATTACGTGCACGTATGTATGGTCTTGGTCATCAAAAATACAACGATATTGTGCCCAGGTAAGATTCAAGCATGATCATCTTTTAATTCATGAAAGTAAATGGCTGCATTTGGATGAATTCGAATTAGGCCAGACAGTGTAACTTTCTAAACCTAAATGACAGAATTCTAAATTTCTTAAGCAGATAAGAGACAGCAGTAAAATATTTTTAGAAAACACTTATTATTAACAAAAAGCAGATAGCGATTGTGTGAAATACATTCATAATTAAATCGTTGGCTGCAATAGAAATCCATATACATACATACCTATGTATGTGTTTATTACAAATAACAATAATTAAAAATTTACTATAAATTGCTCATTAAACAAAATCTTCTCGTGCAGGTGTCAGGAGCGGGCTTAAATCTAGTTTAGCGACGCTGCTCTAAATAATAAAAAATAAATACGGCGATAGAAAATTTAATATTGTAACTTTCCCGGAAGCGCATAGTTTTCGAGTTATTGACCTCTGAAGTTTTCATATATACATACATATGTATGTGCGATTTCCCATTACATTTTTCAACGTACAAGACCAATTTTAGCTTCGTTAGAAAGCTTTTGACTAGATTTTAATGGATTTGTTAAAATACATAAGATTTCAGTGACATTTAAAAAAATTTATTGTTTTTGGACCCAAGTGGCATGGAATCTAATTTCCAGCAACGTGCTAACCTATGTATATTAAAATATAATAGATTAGTGTGACTCTTCCTCCAGCGTACAATCTTCTGTCATAAATATTATATTTTCTGTAACATTGTTTGGGTGTACAAGGTGGAGATTATCGCTATGCAGAAAATCTATTCTTTATACCGGCGTGTCGGGAAATACCATGGTACAGAAAATCAATAACCCCAGTCGAAGGCCGGCTATGCAGAGAAATATAGTGTATAACCACTGTTTTATATAAAATCTTCAAATACACATAACTCGTGAAATAAGGATCGCCACCAATTTTTTTATATAATATTTTTTTAACATTGTTTTTGTTTTGGACCGAATTCATTCAGAAATGTATTGGATATTCAGTTTTATATGAAAACTATGAGTTTCCGGGAAAGTTACCACATAAAATTTTCGTCTTATATTTCGATTTTCTATCGTCATATGGACTAGATTTATTCCCGTGCAATTATTACTAAGAACACAACACTATGCATTCGAACTCGTACATAAAGTTTTGAGTAATTTTTCTAATACGTTATAAAAAAAATACAAGACTTAAGATCTTGTAGTTCTTAATAACATATAATTTTTAATAATTAAAGTAATTAATATTTTAGACCGCGCGCTTCACCTGGATACTGGCTTTGCTGTCTTGTGCCGCTAGCCTTAGCAGTTAGTTATCATACCTCCCTTAAAAATCAAACACAATGTCCAGACATGCCAGTTACCTACAAAATTGTCACAATTATTTCGGCGACTTTAACAGTTCAAAGTATAAGTTTCTTTGTTTATCTAAATCTACAAGATAAACTTTATAAATGGTTGATAGTCTTCATACCATTCATCTGTGGCACTTGCATATTTAAAGTCTTTTCAAATGAATCATTGAGATGGTCCTTACTATGGACTTTATGTGCTACCATATTCTACCAAAGATGTTACATATTAATAATGCGTAATATGGCCATGACTTTTACCTATGGTGAAGCTTCGATAGTAGTGCAAGGCGGTTTACTTTTCGCAATCAATTCTGTTTTTTTATTGAACATTACGCTGTGCAAGAGGTCGTCTACAATTTCGGGAGACTTTTCAAGCTTAAATATGATAATGATGGTAAGTATTTTCATGTTTTTTATTTAATAGGTTTGTGGTTTAAGTTAACTTTACTATTTTTAGAATGCTTTATTTTGGCTTTTGGTTATTTGTATTTTGCTGGCTGTTTTTCCAACTTTACGCAAGAATATTGTATTCTATCCATTAACAGCAATATTTGCTATCGCGGCTACATTATCGCCCGTGACGAACCCAGTGCCGATAGTTTATCTTTTTGAATATCTATTCCGAGACAGCAAAAGGGTAAATAAAAAATAATAAGATATAGCTGCATATATTTTGTTGATGAAGATGTCTAACAATTAAATTTTTTTATCATCTTACTAGCTTTACATAATACTCTTCTATTTGCTCTTAGTCGGTGCAATGGTCTTTGTTGTCAGTTGGCAAATGCGTCGTAATACCACACAGGCATCAACTCGCATACGCAAAATGTTTCACTTACTTCTGGTCTTAGTATATCTTCCAGGTATGCTGTATGAATGTGCTTTTCTTTATATTGCAACGGGAGTGGCATTCGCTTTAATGGTAATTTTTGATATATTAAGAATACTTCGTATTCCGCCATTTGCAACGGTCTTAGAGAATGCGTTTCATTCCTTCGCTGATGAAAAAGATGCTGGTGTTATAGCATTCACTCCATTCTGCTTGTTGATTGGTTGTTCTTTGCCTATGTGGTTGCTACCGTGCCCTTGCTATCAAAATGAATATGGTTTTAATCCTAAGCTGTTGCCATTACTGGCTGGTATTTTAACTATAGGATTTGGTGATACTGCGGCCAGTGTCATTGGTTCAAAATTCGGTCATACTAAATGGAAAAGTGTGTTTCAATTTACTTTATCTCATCAACTTTAATTTAAAACTATATATCTATATTTTCAGATAGTTCCCGTACTTTTGAAGGGTCCATCGCTTATATTATCGCTGTGCTGATACCAGTTGCGGTATTATTTCTACTCGATTTTGTGACAATAACTCCTGTGCAATGTTTAATTTTAATTTTAGCCACTATTATAACGTGCCTTATAGAGGCACATACTGATCAAGTAGACAATTTAGTTTTGCCTTTAGTATTTTATATTATTATAAGTTTAGTTTGTTAAACATATACGAGTATGTATGTATTTAAAATATATACGATTATTTGAGATTTCTGTTGGGACATCAAACTCTTTTTATTATTATTAAGAAAATTGCAAAAATCCAGATTTTGGCGGTTTTTACCTGGAAAAAAGACGTAGAGCTCTAAAATTTGGTGTGAACTAATGTTTTCTGTAGTCACATCGATTCGCATTACAAAATATTCAGAGAATTAAAAAATATTTTTTGCCCTAAAATTTAACGAGGCTATTGTAGTCCCCCCAATAAAAAAATATTATTATTTTAGGTTATTATGTATGTATTTAGTTATTTTATAAGATACATTAAAATGTATGCTTAATTAAGACTAAATTTACATACATTAAAGTGCATTTATTTTACATAAGTTTTTAATAACGTATCTTTAAAAAAGAAAAAATTTGAGTTTTTTTTTAAATTTTTTTTTATTTTCAAAAACAAAAAAGATAAACGAAACAGTGCAAGATAAATAAACATATTGAATGAATTTAAATCTAAATGTGTATCAAGGCGAATTCATGACAGGTGGCGTCAACAGCAATGCAACATTTAGCTTTTCTCTAGTACCAGCCCAAAACGCCAAAGGCTGAATATGATCTATATTTTCGCCGCTTGATGCCCGTTAGATGTGAAATGCCTTTTTAACACATTTTCGACATCTCATTTTTAAATTTTTAATTTGGTGTAAGTATCTATTACTATAAACAAAAATTGTAAACATTTAAATAATGTTATGAACACAATACATAAAAATTATATTATAAATTCACAAAGCCTAGTTGCACTGTCCTATAAAATGTTCACATTTATCAAATATTTGTCGAAAAAAACGTAACAAAGAAAGAAACTCGCAGTCTACATTAGCCATCGATTTGTTCGGCCAATGAACAAATGCTTGTTCGCACATTATTTTAGCTAATGTAGACCACTGTTGTTCATGTTTTGTTTATGGTCAAACAGCGTTGTCAGAACATTTGTTCGTACAACCATGTTCAACCATCAAATGTCATTTTCCAACATGAAAATTGAGACAACAAACAAAAGCTATTTGCTGTCTCTGCCACTCCACCTTAAAATTGTGGTAAAACAGCACATGAACATTTACTAATATTCCCCACATAGAAAAACATGAACAAATTTTGTTCTGCTATTCTGCTGGCGCTTTGTTCATGTGCAAACAAATCGATGGCTAATGTAGACGGCGAGTTAATTTCAATATTTTTTAATTTTGGGTTCGCATTTTTTAAAACTGTATAAAAATACATTTTGTGCATTAATTAATTTTATTTTATTTTTTAAAAACCAAGTTAAATGGCAATATCCCTAAACAAAACTAGTGGTTACGTTTTTTTTGGACAAATATTTGATAAATGTGAACGTAGCTTAAGGAACTAAACTATGGGATACAAAATAAATTTTATATTAATTTTGATTTTTTAAGATATTTTTAAACACATGACTGTACACATATTTCACAGATATTCATAATTTTGTAGAGGCAGTTTTCACAAACAATATTGGCTATTCTTGAAAACGCGTCGAAAAAGTGAAATTTTACATACATTTGTTGAAAAAATAGTTGCATAAGTGTATAAAATTTGGTTTTGTTTATCATACAAAATGGAGCGTTTTCCAAAGAGGCTGAAACGCGTTAAAACTCCCTAGTGTACATATATTTTCACTTATTCGCCACCTTAGCAATAGCCACCAATATTTTATTTAACGCTTAACATACTTTTATCTATATATATCTACATATATATTCTTTTATGTATGTGCATATGTATGTAAATAACTTAAAATATTATGATAATAAACTAACAAATACATTTCACAATAACATCCTTTATTAAAGAGGCTCCTGCTGAAAATATTCATGTTCTAAACAAGCCAATGCTGAGGGTCGTAAACGTAAATCATACGACAGCATTTGCTAGAAAAAGTTTAAAATTTTTTTATTTATTATTTTTATTATTTTTGCAAAACTAATGAAACTTACTGCCAGCAGGTCATTTGCATATTCACATAGATAAGGACATAAATCCCGAGGCTGCTTAGGATAACGCAAAGGAAAATGTTCTCTAGATAATGATATAGTTTTTGGCCACTGTTGGGCAGTAGGTCGACCAGTTAGTCTAACCAAAATTACAAATAAATTAAAGATGAGAAAAAACTTAGTATCTAATCATCTAATCTGAACTTACTCGAATACACGATCCAATTGATTTGCTTCAGAGGTGCCTGGAAACAAGGCTTTACGGGAAAACATTTCAGCAATAATACAAGCTGAACTCCAAATGTCTACTGAACTGTTATAAGTTTGAGCCAATAGAACTTCAGGTGCTCGATACCATAATGTAACAACAACTGAAGTTAATTTCATTTCGAAATCATATGTTTTTGCCAGGCCAAAGTCTGCAATTTTTAAATGGCCTTGCGAGGAGATTAGAAGATTTTGAGGTTTTAAATCCCGATGTATAATCCGATGCGAATGAAGAAAATCGACACCGGTAAGTAGTTCACGGGAAAGTCTCTGAAATTTTAATGATTGTTTTCTTATTTATTTCAAAAACACAGTTTATCTTTTTATTATGAATGTTTACTTGTATTGTAGTCGGAGGCATACCAGATTTAGGCAATCGTACTATTAAATCTGACAGATCTTGTTCTAAATGCTCGAATACCAATAAAACCATAAGTTGACCTTCCCGTTCCAATAATTGGCATACTTCAAACAACCTTATAAAGAAAAATATAAATTACAGGGAAAAATTATTAACAAGGTTAGTCAGTCAGTGAAAAGAAAATGTTAGGGGTTAAATATTTACGAAAATATCCTATTATATTTTTAAAATATGTTATGATTCATATGTTCGAAAGGGTTTTTAGGCGATAACTGGTACAAATAGGTCTGTGCATACTTTTTGAAAATAATTGTTTGTATAACTTTTTCTATCTTATAGGGTTAAGCAATCATATTTAACAGTTTCGCAGGAAGTACTGCCACGTGGAATCCAAGGTTTATGGCAGGTTGAAATTTAGGATGATGGGAGTACCAACAAGTATAATTTTTGTTAGATGTAATGGCAATACTGCTTAAAATACAACATTGTCAAAATGACGGCTACAATATAAAAACACACTCAATGAGAACTCAAATGGAAAGCATAAACATTAAATTACAGAGCGTAAAATAGCACAAGTACTTCTCAAGAGATTTAACAGATTTTAATTTTCCCCTTATGGCAGCAAAAGTAAACTGTCCCAAAAATGTAACAATTCGACGAAGTTATAGAGAGCGTGATAGGGGCATAGAGAAGAGAAATTTATTTAAATAAAGATAATCGTGAGCAAATATAAATGAAAATAATGAAAGAAATATAAACAAGTAATTTGTAAAAAATAACGAACTAACAGCTGATAGTATTCACATGATCGCAACAACTGATAATTTCGATTGTTTCTCTCTCTTTTATTGATTAAACAATAAAAAGCATTGTTATTTTCTACTTATTAATTACTATGTTTAGTTGTGTAGGAGGATAGGTATATAAGAAAATATAAAATAAATATTAAACATATTGTTGAAGTATTAACGTCTGAGGTTAGTTAAGAACGAATAATGCTGAGACTACTATATTTTTCTATGGATGCACATTTTTTTAGTTATGGATGTAAATATGTCTTGGGTATATGCATATGAATATTTTCGCTCTATTATAGCCGTACATACATATGTATGTATGTATGTACATATATACAACCATGAATACACACTTTTGCTACTTATTCTCAATATGATGTTTTACCAGTTGCAGATGTTACTGATAAAGTATAGGTTTTTGTTACTGCGTGTCGATCATTCACTCTGTATACTGTATTTGAATATTTTTTTTTGGAAATTTGGAATAACAGAGACTTTCTCCATAGTTTAACACTATGCTGTGTGACACCTTTTGTTCTGTACTAGCAAATCAAAAGGGGTAAAAAAATTTAGTTTTGTGCTTTTGCTTGTAGTTTTCTTGCGAATAGAATTCTCCTTCAAAATAACCAGCGATGACTGCTTAGCTATTTTGAAGCTAGATTTAGCTCTTTTTGATTGCTTCGAACACGAATTTTTTCCTTTTGGCTCTTTAAAAAAATGCTAACACCGCTCTTTTCAAAAGTGGAAACGGCGTGTTTGGCATTGATAATTGATACTAAATATGGCTTACAAAGGTGTAGCACATGCTGTTCAAATTACGAATTACCAGCAAGAGTATTTGTAAAAATTAATTCGATCGAAACATATCAAAAATCAAAATATTATACATATAAAAACAAATCTATGGCCAGAAGAAAATGTTACTCTTTTTGAAAATGATTGCTCTTATTTTTAACTTAATGTACATTGTATTTATATAAATGTATTTAAATGTGCATATTGTTTATGTTGATAATTTTTTGTATCAATTGCTGTGAAAATACTTTTATTTCAATTCTTATTTTTTATTTGTTTTTTCTATTATTTTTATAATGTAAGTATGTAGTTCAAATTGAATATAAAATTCATTCACAGGTTAAAAACTGAAAAATCTTCAATTTTTAAATTTAGTACTTTTTGACTAGTCGGTTGGCCCGTTTTGTCTCTGAATTGTTGCCATCAGTGAAAATTACATAGATTCCCATTTCTCTTTGACGACAGGGCTGTCAGACTCATTTTGACCTTTTTCGCCTAATTCAATGTAAAAATCGCCCAAGCCATTTTTTGGTAGTTTTTGATAACAAAAAATAAAAATACTATTTTTGTATTGATTTGAACGATTTTAAAGACAAATTCATGGCTCGTTAAACTATTTTATTAATCGCCAAATGGAAAATTAAATCGTCAAACAGGTTTTTGAAATCGCCACATCTGACAGCCCTTTTTGACGAGGCAAGCATGAGGATCAGCGTTGCCAGAAATTTTTGCAGAAAAATCTTCAATCGTCAAAAAAAATCTTAACATATTTTTTTAATTTTTATGTGTAATTAAAAATATCATTCATTATTGTTAATTATAACAAAATTATTATACATATGTAGATATATGTACATTAGTTTTAATTACACGTAAACAAAAAACATAAATTCAATTCAAACAAGTTTCTTACAATAAAATTAGTAATATATGTATGTACCTACATTGTACACTTATAATGAGATCATATTCAAATATAAGATGCTTTGGGAAAATATTTCTTTTTACTGTATCACAGGTACCACTTTTACAATAAATTTTTTTTATAAATTATTAACTGCCAAATTGAGGTTTTTTTGTATTTTTTTTTTTGTACTAAAAACCGCTATGTTGCATTTTTAAGTATATAGGTACTTTATAAATTGGCAAATTGCAATTCTCTAAAATATGTTATACTATTGTTAAGAAAACAATTCTCAAAAATTTTAATTTTAGGAAAAAGAAATTGATTAAAATTAAAATTTAAACCAAAAATAAAAACTTTATAACTACCATAAATATATTTATACCTATAAGTTCGTAAATAATAAATAGACATACATAAATACATATGTATGCACATATTTACCTACTATACAATTAATTAGAGATTTGTGTATCTCTTCATATACATATATGTACATATATATGGTTATTTAATCAAAATTAAGGAATTGTTATCATATTTTAAACTAAGCAAAAATAAATATACGAGAACGAGCCGCACGACTTCGAGCTCTGCTTATCAACATTTACGGCGCCGTTGTGCCGACTACTTTGGATTTGTAATCACAAATGGGTTAAAATAAAAGCTAGAAAAATTTTGCCAAAAAACAAAGTCATGAATTTTATTTTAGCAGACGATTCCGACTACACACCATCCATCCCAAAGACAAACCCACACATATTTGTTTATATCATACAACAATAATGCTAAAAATCATCAACAGACTACGAATGTTCGATCGTTCGGCTAGACGGACTAACGGGAACAACAAATACATATTTGACTAATAGATAAAAGTGGTGGCAATTTTAAAAATGCATGAGGTTTTGCTCAGTTGAACACATCGCACAATACATACATACTATGTATGTTAGAATCAGACATACCCACAAACATTACAACAAATATTTAGAACAGCAGCAACAATAAGAAATATGAATATAACATAAAATTTTGTTTTTTTTAATTATTATTTGTTATGGGTTAGCTAATCTACATATGTATATGCATTTCGTTGGTAGCTAAATACCAACACATCAGTAGATCTTTACCATTCATGTTTAAAAAGTTCCAAAACTCATCAACTCATACAGAAACTCCCAAATAATATCTGTGAATTAATAAAGACAAGCAAAATAATTTTTAAAACTTTAAAAAGCATAACAAATAATTTTTCTTTATTTGCGACGAATCTGTAGACTTTCTTTTATTAAAAAAAAAACTTTTAATCCCGCGGAATCCCAATGGCGATTTAAGAAAAAGGCCTACTTTTAGGAATGACTGATACTCTTTTTCCTTCTCAGATTCCGCACCAGCGCCTATTTACTTATAAACATATTCTCAGTTAATATTATATATGTATATACATATGTATGTATATGTAATTCATACTTACTTATGTACTCCTAATATGTTGGAAATGCCTATGTGTTTTCTACTTACTTTACAATATTTGGATGATCTGAGGCGTTCAATTGTTTCAAAAGTGCTATTTCTCTTAAAGTTGACATGGGAACGCCATTATCTGTAAGTGGAATTCGTACTTTCTTAATAGCAACTATTTTTCCTGTATGATTATCTCGTGCTCTATATACAGTTCCGTAAGCACCTAAAGGTGAATTTTATAACAACCACACCGTGCACAGCCGAACATACCAACAACATAAGTACCATGAGTGCATGTATGGTCCAACACGTCAGAATAGTCGATCATTAATGAGATGCAGCCGATTACAGGTTGTGAAGAGCATGAAAATAAAAAAAAAATCAAATCAAATGAATTTATATGTATGTATGTATGTATGTATGTACGTAAGTCATGAAAGCTCCATGAAAAATGGCCCCAAACTTTTGTATTGAAAACAACACGAACTTTGGGGCGAAAATGAGAAATGGACCCAAACTAAAAAAAAACCTTTAATATCAAAATTGAAAAATGGCCCAAAAAATAGGAAATATGGCCCCAAAGTTCGTGTTGTTGTTTTCAAAACAAAAGTTTAGGGCGATTTTTTAATTTTTGGTTTGAGGCCATTTTTCATGGAGCCAGAAAATCAGATATGAGGAGGAAAAATCAACAAACAAAAATACAACTAAAGGTTTCAACAGTAGACCGAAATACATGCTAACAAGAACCTAATAAGAAAAGGGTCAATGTCACAAATAATTGCATTCATTATTTTTATATTTTTTTTGCAGCAAAAACAATTAATGTTGACGACGATTCACTTTTTATGGCTACTGTTTGAGTTAATTAAATTGTAACACATTTTAAAGTAAACACCGCAAATGAATGAAATAGTGATTTTAAACCAGAGTGGAAACAAAAATACCAGAACTTTAGCTTATTTTTATAAATTTATGAAACTTAGTTTGTAGCTTAAGTAGTTGACGAAGTCACTTCATATAATTTTCGTTGAGAAATACTTACGAATTCTGCTCCGAAATCGAAAGATTTTGTCGACTAGTCGTAACGAATTCGTTTCAAAATCGAAACTTTTGGTTTGGTGGGTATGTACATATCGGAAACCACCCTACAAGAACAATGACGGTCATTTGATGCATCATCTGATGGGCATTGCTGATGGGTATACCCATCAGCATTCTCTATCATTTTATTAAGGGCAATATGAAAAAACTGATGTAAACATTCGTGTACGTGTGATTTTGTTTCTCTTTCATACTTGTGGATTTCGTGAACTATAGTATAACATATATCTGAGCTCTGCTCACTCCACAGTATTTTACTAATCATTACTGATGTAAACATAGTCATAGCTGCAAGAGTGTTTGTAAATAAGTTTTGTGTGTGTTAGTTTCCATCAGCAATTTCTTGTAGGGCAGAAACCTAAAAAACATTTTGATCGGTAATGCGATCTAACGGGAATGTACGACAGCATGTGGGCAAATAAATCGAAACTGTGTATGTATGTACATACTTATTGTATATACATACATATTATGTATGGATATTCTTAGGTATGTAATGGTTTTCTATTTTTAAGTAAATTTTATTGCACTTACCTGTGCCAATAACATTAAGTTCCTCATAATTAAAGGGGTCACCATCACCAAATGTGTTGTGTTGCTGTTGTGGATGCTGTTGTTGTTTCATTTGATGCTTAGAAGTCATTGTTTTTTGTTTATTTTTAATATTTGTCTAGACTATCTGTTTTATTCTTTTACTTAATAGGTACATACATACATATATTTTTATTATATGTTTATTTTTGTGTGTTATTTTTTGTTACAGATCAAACATTAAAATAAATTTTTTATTTTAATTTGAACAACAGCCTTTAAATACAAATAAAAAGAATAAATTTAATATCAGGTACCTCGAATTGTCCAAAATTTCAGTACAAAAAATTTAATTATAATAAATAATAAACTAATAAAACCCCGAATACAATATAGACGAAAATAAACACTTTATTTTTGAAGATCATTAACAAGAGATTAATAACAGAATTAAACAAAAAATAAAATATTGGCTGTTTCTATATGGGAGTGTGTGTATTTGTTGGAACTAAAATAAAGCAAAACAAACAGCAACAAAAGAATAATACAATATTTTAACAAGTGAAGAAAAAGAATACAACAAAATGCATTCATCCGTACATACTTATGTACATAATAACCCTGTCGGAAACAAAACCAACCTGGCGATGTCCTAGGGAGAAATCAGTTTTTCTTTGCATTACTTTAAGCTACGCACATACCACTTAGCTAAGGTACAATTTAAATATTGACAGCAAGAAGTTATCAAATACTTGAAATAATTTTAAGAGTTCCTAAATGAGTAAATTTGTTGGCGCTCACCATATCCAATTATAAATGAGAGTATATATATGTATGTATATATATACTCAACCTACTAATTGATTTTCGTTACGTTCAGTATTGTACTGTGGTTACCTTTATAGTTAGTCTAAAAAAATCAATTTAAAAGTTAGCTTTTCTTGTAGCTAGCTACACATTTGACGACAGGGAAGTGTTGATGTATGTACATATACATATGTATGTATATGGGGCATTCACACTGTAGTTATATCAGTCATATTTTCACAATGTCTTATTATTTTACAATAGTTTAAACAAATTGTTGTTGTGCTTCAAGCAAAAAAGTCGTATGATAATAAAGGTACGGTCACATTGGGGAAACATTTGCTTCAAATATGTTGGTTCGTGTTTAACAAAAATTAAGGTAAATATATACACAACTTGTTTTGTGTTCACACTAGGCACATTTATTTTCCCATTTTTTTTGATGAAACAGCTGTCAAACAACGGCAGGTGCTAACATGGGAAAACATATTTTCCCGGTGGTCACACTTGAACAAATATTTTCCTTAACAAAATATTAGAAAAAACTACCAAAAAACATAAATTTGTTTTTTAACAAACATTTCGTTGCTAATGATTAGTTTCTGCAGTTGGGCAACAAAAAAGTAATATTAACAAAATATTTTTGCAAATTGCACAAAAAATATTACTTTCACGCTTATTCCATATTTCGTCGTCAATTTTGAGACAACACCGATTTGTACATTTCAACACAAGTAATAAGCAATTTTGTTTTGCGAAGTGTGATTTTTCGCGTTTTTACCATTTATTTTTATTTTAACAGTTCTGCGATTTCTGATTAATTTATGTGCAAGTTTGTGTGTTTGTAATTTTTTCGTTAACAGGATTTGCAAATTTTCGCCATATTCTCGATTTAGGAAGAATTGTTTTGTATTCTTTAATTCTTTAGCGTTTTTTCTTTAATATTATGGCTTTATTGATATTTAATAATTTTTTCGCAAGTTGTCACTTTTTCGCGAAATTTGCAATTCTGGAAACTAATTTTTTTTAACAGTTTTGCGATTTCTGATTAATTTATGTGCAAAATTGTGGGTTTGTAATTTTTTCGTTAACAGGATTTGCAAATTTTCGCCATATTCTCGATTTAGGAAGAATTGTTTTGCATTCTTTAATTCTTTAGCGTTTTTTCTTTAATATTATGGCTTTATTGATATTTAATAATTTTTTCGCAAGTTGTCGCTTTTTCGCGAAATTTGCAATTCTGCCAAACTAATTTTTTTTAACAGTTTTGCGATTTCTGATTAATTTATGTGCAAGTTTGTGTGTTTGTAATTTTTTCGTTAACAAGATTTGCAAATTTTCGCCATATTCTCGATTTAGGAAGAATTGTTTTGCATTCTTTAAGGCTTTAGCGTTTTTTTCTTTAATATTATGGCTTTATTGATATATAATAATTTTTCGCAAGATGTCCCTTTTTCGCGAGATTTGCAATTCTGCCAAACTTCTTGCCTGTTTTTAATTTTTTTTTTGTTTTTATTTAATTTTGGCTTTTTAAAAATATTACAATTTATAGAGATTTTTCGCTTTTCTCGCAGAAGGAAGCAACATAATTTTTTAAAGTTTTTATCAGCCAGCAGCAGTAGTAGTTTTAGAGAATCACGAGGCATGCCGAACAAAGCAGCCAAAAAAATATCAGCCGTGAAAATCTTTTATTGAAGCATTTTGTCTAAAGGTAGATATTTTTTATTTGACTCTGTTTGTTCTTACAAAAATTTTGTAAGATCTAATAATTGTTTTCCCAAAATAAATAAAAATATTTGCCTTTAGTGGTCACACTTTGTTCACATTAGACACATTTTTTTTTGGCAGCAAATAATTTTGTTTGCCATTACACAGCTGTTTTGCTGTTTCCCTCTAATAAATATTTTATGGTCACACTACAGCAATCAAATATTTAATATTGTTCATCAAATGTTTCCCCAATGTGAACATACCTTAAGACTTTTTGCAGTATGTTTATGGTTTGTCATAAAATAAGACTTAAATCTAGTTTACCGACACAGATCCAAATGAAAAAATATTATAGGTATAGGGCGATAGAAAATCGAGAAATAAGACGAAGATATGAAAATAGTACTTTTAAATGTTTTTTTTTTTTTATCAGCTGGCACAATTATGACATAGCACACTAAGTTATGACGGTGTGTTCACATTTGTCATATTTTGGTGTTCTATTATTTTATGCCATATGACTTTATGACTACAGTGTGAATACCTCAAATATAAAAAATAGAATGAATGTATATGAATGAATGTATGATCAAAAGAAAATTAATTGTAAATTTGTGAAAATAAATGTAGACTAGGAAAAAAGTATTGATCGTTAAACACAAGGGAAGGGTAGCACATACAAACATAATATGCACATCGGCATCCCGGCAAACAATAGGAAGATGTCGCCTAAAGCAATATTGCGGCAATATTCCGAAATTGTCATCTAGAGGAAAATATGTACAAAAACACAAAATTCGGAACTCTTTTACTAAATAAGCGACCAATCAATATCCACAACTGCCAGTGATTATGGCTTTTTTAAAATGTACTATGAAAAAGTACTTTTTATGTGTTATCGATTGGACATTTGCAACTTTGCTTTTCAGCATCTCTGACGAAAATTATATTATTTTGAGACATTTTTTGTGAAAGAAATAACCTTGTACATACCTACACACATACATACTTATATAAAAGAAGACAAATGTTTAGTTAAAATAGAAGCAAATACAAAATGATCTTTAGCATTTTATTATTTAAAGTAAAGAATAATTTTATAAAAACAACTTTCGATCTTTTTTTGATGAATTACATATGTATGTAGGTACACACATCCATATATACATATGTTTGCATCTATGTAGTATGTATGTACATATGTATGTGCATTTATGCATACATATTTATATGTGTATGTGCATATTTGATTTAGTTGTGCGGTTAAGAACTTTTAAAAAGTTTGTGTTTATTTCGGAGTTTTTTGCAAGTATTATGCGACAAAACCAAAATATACTAATAAAAAAAAAAAAACACGATCAGAACTTATAATTTTCATATAAAAAAATAAACTACCAACACTATTACTAAACTAAACACACATGTACTATCGCCATATAACAACAGAACGACGACGATGACTGCGACAACGACTAACAGCACAACACCAACAAATACCACAGCACACAATTGCCACCACCAAGATCGAACAACCTTCTTCCATCCAACATTCGTCATGACGACGAAGCTAAGCACAAAATCACCAGCAACCAGCCAACAATACTGAACCATCCATCCAGCCGACCAGTATTTCTGTTGCTTTATTTTATAAATTATATTTTTATTTCGGTTTTTCTATTTGACAACTAACAACACATTGCTCTTTCTTTTTGCTTATTACTGTTGTTGTGGATTCACATTTTTTTTATACATTTTGCTAATGCTATTTGATGTGTGCTGTTATTCTTTTTTTGTTGTTGTTCATATGTGTATGTATTATTTTGGTTAGTTAATTTTTCGCCATATATTTGTTGTTGCTGTGCTTATTATTTATAATTTGCAGCAACAAAAATTAGTTAAAATTATTTTTTATAACTAGTTGCTGCTTTAGTACTCGCTTTTAAACAACACAAATAACTTTACTCAACATGAAATCACTGACAATAAATAAAATGACTGTCTAACAAAAAGTCCAAAAAAGAAAAAACAACATGTTATGAACAGCGTCGTTTTATTTTTTTATGCTCGGTTTTTAATTTTTTTACATTTTCAGCCACTTTGATTTTCATTTATGTATGAAACATTTTTTTCGATCGGCAATTTGTACATGATTTTTATCAACACTTAAAGCGGATGGGGAGTTTAAAGGTTTTAACACTTTTTATTGAATAAATTTTATTAACCTTAAGATTGTTTTGCCATAAAAAACAATGCAATATGAAAGACGTTGGATTTTTATCGCGTCAGCACTACACTACACTGACAGG
The DNA here is from genome assembly GCA_947311025.1 of Lypha dubia. NCBI lineage: Eukaryota > Metazoa > Arthropoda > Insecta > Diptera > Tachinidae > Lypha > Lypha dubia. The sequence goes on from OX371264.1 coordinate 60,078,583, forward strand.
AAATGTTAGAAATAACTCAACTGTCACAAAAGCCTCGATACAGTAAAAATATCTGATTCTCAAAAATTCCACTCGCACTCAAAGCAACAGCAGAAAAACAAACAAATGGCAAAAACCTCATACAAAAATGGTTTTAAAAGAGAGAATGCCAATCTGCCGGCCGGCCAGCCAGCAAACACATCGAATGTGTTTGTTATGTTATTTTTCAGACAACAGAATAGCAGGGGAAGTCGTTAGAAAATACACTGTTATTATAAGCCTGTAAAAAATCAGCAAACAAAAAAACCTAAATACACACATACATAAAAATTAATTCAATTAGATTGATATAACATTTTAAGAGCTAGACATTTCTCCTTCTAACTCCCCTCTTTTAACAGAAGTAAAGTTATTTATCTTTCATTGTGTTTTTGTTCGAATGACAGAAAAGTAAATGTTGTTTTTTCTTCAAGGGGTAAAATAAATGTGATATGGTTTCGTGCATATATCGTTATTGGCGGCTTCCCCTATTTTATATAATGGTAAATTAAAACTGTATTCATTATTCACCTTCAAAAGGGTTCCAGTCTACGAAAAGTCCCATACCGTAAAAGACATCTACTGGTATAATGAAACTAACTCTGTGGTTCTTGGATTAACTAAAAAGGTCTTAAGTCAATTATTTTGCCAATCAAGGGTAATTATATAAGCTGCTAGAAAATATTTATAAAAGTCAGCGAAACAGTAAACAATGGTTAGAAAATTTTTACTCAATTTAGTACTGGAAGTCAAACAAAAGGCAAATTAAAGACTTGACTCATATTTCAAAGCATATCAGTAAGTAGGATTTTTATTTAAGGTTTAGAAAATAGCTTTCGAGGGTTATTTGTATAATTTCCCGCTAATATACATCAACAATATGTTGTACTGTAGAAGTAAATAATGTAGTACAACTTTTTAGTGGATTATAATATAGGTTGACTTCCAAAACGTTCGTATACAAAGTTTGTATACAGTATTGCTAATGTATTTAAATCACATCAGTGATGGAAAAATGTAAAATCGAAATGGTACTGTCCGACAACAAAGAGAGTACGTTTTTCAACATTGTGGTACTTTTTATGAAACATATATTTTTATTCAAAAATAAAATTAAAGATCCATTTTATAACAAAAAAAAAATTAAAAGAAGAAAACATGGCAGCTTGTTGGTATTTTCGGTGAAGAGAGTCGTTTTTGGTTGGCATACTTTTTCAACCAGGTTCAACCCCGCATTAGCAGAACAAAACCAATACATGGACATTAAAAAAAACAAATGTGTGGAAAATACACTAATACACACATGTATGTATGTATATTTTTAAAATTTTATGCCAGATTAATTAGTCTCGTGTGTTTTCGAAAGAACAAAAGTTGTGGGAACTAAAAATTAATCTCGTGTAAATTAGACCAATAACATTAAAGGGCACTCGACATTTGTCAAAATCACATCAAGCATTTAAAGTTGTATCAGTAAAAATTTGTTTTTATGTGTGACAAAAAATCAAGCACACGTACAACTCGCTTGATGTCAAGCGTTTTGAAAGTGTACTGTGCCCTAAACAACTTTTGCAAAAAACACACACTAACAGCAACATGAATAACGAATTTGTGCTCTCCTTATGTTCTTGTTTTGAAGCCAATGTTGTCAATGATTACAAAAATTATGCAGATTTCTAAACATGGAAAAAAGCAAAACAAAAAACTAGTACAAAATATGACGTGGGGGTACTGTGGTATTTATGTTGTGAAAAAGTACTGAAAATAGTACAAAAGTACTGAATTTTCCATCACTGAATCACATACACAGCGTTACCGTTGGTGCTACTAAAGAAGCAATTTGCCACTTTTTCGAATGACTGGATACTATTTTGCCATTTGCACCCAAATGTGATACTTTTGGTAATTCTTGCTACTTTTTTGATACCTTTTACTTTTTTCCAAGCGAAGAACTTTTACGAAAGTATAGAAGCCGTTACAAAAATAAATAATATCTTAAATTTGTATACACACTAGTGATGTTACGAATACTCGTAAAAAAATTAAAATATGTACATATATGTACATATATGTATTTTAATTTTGTTTTACAAAATAAAGCCGATGCCTTGTTTGCTTTCTTACTGCGTTAAAAATACTTGGTGGCGGCATTTTGCAATGGTATACTTTGTACTGCGCGTTATGAAATGTGATGCTTTGTTCAAACACAAAGCAATTGACGTTTTGGAAGTCATCCATAATGTTGGACAACTTTTATGGGGATTATAATATACAGTTGATTGAATTGATGATTGATTAACGATTGACATTGTTAGGTTAGGTTAGTTTCTTAAGCAAAACTTTTGAACAGATTGAAACACAATTTGAAAGTAAATTGAAAATGGGGTTTTCTATATTTTATATACATATGTATGTAATCAAATCGAAGAAGACTTATTCAGCCATTTAAACTCTTAAGATCTTTAATAACATAAGTATCATCACATACACACCTTTAGCATTTGATTATGATGTGTTTAATTTAAGAGTTCCTTATACTTCTCATCTTTGCGATATTTCTCTGCCATAAATAAAGCTTTACGATTTCTGCAAGAAACACATATTAATTAAATTGTCGAAATAAAAATTCAGTTCTAAAGGACCTACTCTTCTTGAAATTCCTTTTTAGCTTGTTGGCATTCGAGATCCTGTTGCTTTTTAGTGTTTTCATTGATTTCTTGATTTTTTATTTGATTCCCTTTTTCAATTACTTGAAGTAATTTATTTTTGTAAATTTCTTGGTATTCTCTCTCATTATTCAAACGTTTCATAGCTTCGTGCCACATTTTATCGATCTCTTTTTCATTTTGAGTTCTTATCTTTTTATCTTTAATTTGATAGAGTTGACCTTTTTTAGAGTCCAAAAGTGATAGTTGGCTTTGAAAATGGCGCCATTCTTCGCAATTTTCTCTTTAAATTTATCAAAGATAGAAAAATATTAATTGTATGTTTATTTTGGCATAAAATAACTAACAGTTTTCTTTGTTGATTTTTCAATTTAATTAATTCTTCTTCAGCCTTAACACGTTTCAAACATTTTGTGTTTATCCAGTCCAAACGTTTCCTAAACTGTTCGTTTAATTTTTCGTTCATTAACCGAATAACTTCTTCGTTGTATTGAATATTTTCCAACTCTAAAATATCTCTTAATCTAAATTGTATGAAATGAAATCTCGGTTTTAAAATTTTATTCACAAATTATTATTAAAATTAAAGTTGGTTTAATATACGAATTTTGTATGGAAAACGAGATTTTTCTTTTGTATAATTAAACTTTATCAACCTTTTATGAATATGGTGGTAAATATTTAGATCTACTTACATTTGCTGCCGCTTTCGTAAATCTTTCTCATATTCCTGCCTTTTTTCTTTAACCTTTAAAATTTAATTAGAAGAAGAATATTAAACTTTTGACTGAATTTTAAAATTTTACGAAAATCATTTTTCATTTGTAGTACGACATTTATTATGGATTATCTTTCACTTTACCTTCATACCAATATAACTTTGAATATTTTTTTGTTCAGTTGTCCGCAAAAATTCAATGATTTCCATTTCTTCTGTTGGAGCGTTTTAAAACGGAGAAAAAAAGAGAAAAGCAAAAATCAATAATATGCCATGATTTCATAGATTTTTTTCATTAAGTTGTTGTGGTAATTTTTAACTTGTTGTTAATAAACAAAGTTACCATAGTTATTTTTTGAAAACATTTTAAGAGCAAAATGCTTTTCTGAGCAAACATTATTTGAATGGTTCTTAAAGTAACGGTCATATTGGGGAAATATTTGCTTCAAATATGTTGGTTCATGTTTAATAAAATTCAAGTAAATAAGTCTGCATTTAGACTGGCAAAGTTTACTTTGCAAAGTTTTAATTCAGCTGTAAGTAAGACAGAAATAGAAAGTATTCTCTCTGTCATTCCCCCAGCTGAATTAAAACTTTGCAAAGTGGACTTTGCCAGTCTAAATGCAGTCTAAATACACAATTTGTTTTGTGGTTACATTTGGGTAAACCCCTCTAAGTTCTCAAACCCAATAATTTTGGGATTTTCTTTTTATTTATATTAAAAAATATAAAATTTTATTCGAGCAAATACTCAAGAATATGTAATGTATGTATGTATTTCTTACACAGCGTCTGCAAATTCGATGAACTCTAATGTAATCTGAGAGAGAACGTTGCCACTGTGGATCATTTTACGAGAAGGCGGCCAAAACTCTATTTTTTTTGTGGTAACCGATTGTAAAATGTTATAAAGTTCATTCGAAAGTAGACACTAGTGTACCTCGGGAGCCAAAAAATTAAAACCTTATTTCAACCATATCAAATGATTCCAAATGGACATTCTCAATATTTTGCTAAAATGAGAAATTTCTTAGTAAGCTTTTGATTTTTAAAGATCTATAACTTTTTTCTTTTAAAAGAGTTTTAAACAAAATTAATTTTGTATAATTGCCTAAGAGTGAGTTTTTAGGTGGCCGATTAGAGATTAACACAACATTAATCTGGATTAACTGTGATGACAATTAACTACGTTTACTTGAAAGTGTAAGCGGCCAATGTTGGTGGGTTAAACTTACTACAATATGGTAACACAACAGCATGTATAAAAAGCCAGTTATCAAAATATTATAAACAAACAAAAAAATATAAGAACGTAAATAAAAGATTTTTTTTTTTAAATTTTATACGGCTTTTTTAATGTTTTCTATGCACTCAATTTTCTTTTCGGAAATAAACTTAATAAAATCGAAAATTTCTTCTTCTTTTGCCATTTGATGTATAGTGTTGCCAATTTTTAGTCTTCAGTATGGCCATTTTGCACGATTTCAACTATCAATTAAAAACACCAAACACAATTAAACTCGGTTAAATTTATATTCGATTAAATTTATATATACGTTAAATTTATATAAACTGTATCATAAAAACTCTAATCTAAAAAACCTAATTTGTTAGAAAAATAAACAGTTTATGACTTTTCGAAAGAATTACAAATTATCTCATTAAAAAAATCGTTCTTATCGCGAATATCATTAATTAATATATTTCATTGAAAAGTTTTGTTATTAAAATGCGCTAGAAACGAAGGATAGTAAGAATGATAACAATTCGAAGAAAACTGAACTAAAAAACCTTTGTTATTTGCTTATAAGATCGGTAAAAAATAAATTTAAGTAAAAAGTTGCGATCATTATAAACCTCCATCTGTAAAAAAAACCTCCATCTGTAAGTTGTATGTTTGACTGGTAACACTGCATATGCTGTTTTGTATCACCTGAGCAAAGTAATCACACATGCGCATCAGTTGCTGCGCAGTGATCCATTCGAAAGGTAATAAAATTTACAATATTCTACAATAGGTTTTATCATTCAAGAGAAAATTTACAATATTCTCCATAAGGTTTTATCATTCAAGAGACTTTCTGAAAAGTAAGTATTAAAAAAATTTTAAAATTTGCCTATATTTGCTTAAAGCACTAAATTAAAGCTACGTTCACATTTATCAAATATTTGCCCAAAAAAAACGTAACCAATAGTTTTGCTTAGGGATAATGTCATTTAACACGATTTTTATATTACAAAATAAAATTAATTCTTCTCCAAAAGAGTATTCTTATACAGTTTTTAAAAAATTCGAACCCAAAATTAAAAAATATTGGAATTAAAGAAAGTAAATTATTAGTTTTTTTTTCTTGGTTACGTTTTTTTCGACAAATATTTGATAAATGTGAACGTAGCTTAAGTTCTGCGTTTGTAACTCAATAACTAGAGGGGTACCAAAATGCCACGCTACATGCGTTCGAAAGGTAATAAAATTCTAATTAATAGTAATTGTTAAAAACATTGTATTAAAAAGAATGTAAACCATAAAAATATAATTAAAAAAACATTTACAAAACAATTTTAGCACATAACCAAAGTCAAGGACGCACGTTAATTCACAATATCAAGATCATTATAAATAGCGAAAATCAAACTTGTGAATTGTCGAAAATAACACAGGTCCCCTTTTCCTTTCTACAACAACAATTTTCACAAAACAGAAAAACTAAAAGTAGAAAAAGTTTTGCAACAGATAACAATCCACACACGTTACATACAAAACGGATGAGTGGCCTTCTGCTGCATTACAAGATCACCCCAAACATCGCACGTCAATACTTGCAAGTGTGTACATTACAACAAGCATAATTTATGCATCATGATCCCAAAATCAGTACTAAATCAATGTATCACGGAATTGTTAGAAAACATTAAATATGCAACAATAAAGTCATAAAAATAGCCAAAGAACAGAAACATTAAAAGATGTTGTTGCCTGCTGGCTGGCATCCGTATCTAATGAAGCATTAAATAATTTGTTTTTTTTTTTGCTGTTGTTTGGTGATTTGCTACAGTGCGGCGCAAGATAGAAATCGTTTCATGTATTTTGACGTTTCTTTAACTTTAAAAGAAACCAAATGCAAACGTGACTTCTAAATATCACAGTATCTCGCGCAAATAGATTGTTAAACTTTGTGAATTCGCTGATCGCTGTTCCAGTAATACAACAAACTTTAGCGGAATCTTAAGATGCAAAACAATTCATGGCAAAAGCTTTGTTATTTAACTGTCTTCTTTCTTTATATCCCTTGTTATCTTGAATGAGAATGAAAAAACTGGTTTAATTTGAAAACAGTGAAATAATCCCTTTCAAAACACTAAAAAATCATCAAAAGATCCCTAATATGAGAAACTATAAAAAACGAAAGATTTATGTGAACGCTAGTTAAAAAGACATTGAAACGCCCAGTCTAACAATTGGATTCGCAAATAAGATACAATGCATTCGGATTGTTAATCGAATTCATTTCACAACAGAAAGCAGAAAACTCGTTATGTTGTTACAGATGGCTACACTAAGAAAAATTTTTAATGTGAAATTTGGAACTGCATTCTGATGATTTTTTTTAATTGGGAATTCTTTTTAACGTTAAGAATTTTTCGTTGATTAAAAAAATAACTCTAATAATATGTAATTTAGTGCTAAGGATTTTAGACAATTCAAAATGGAAAACAAAATAAATCTTGTCCAATGAGGACACATACATGTTTTGAGTTTTTTTTTAAGGAGTGGATCCCGGAAATTAGTTTAAATCGAACTTCATTATAGTTCGCAAGAAATTACAGAATTGCAAAGGTTACGTATTATTTGATCTGTGTACGTGTTTCTCTATCTATTAGCTCTGTTCTGAATACCACGTGATTTGAAATCACGAACGATTTTGATATTATGCAGATGATTTGATGCTGTTCTGGAGATCGCGCTGTTTTAATGTTTTCGGCGTGATTTTAATTTTTCGAAAACACGAGACAACAGATGACTTTTTATTTTCTTTGTTTTTTTTTATATATTTATTTGATCGCTTTATCCGCTTTAATCGCTACTCTCGCTTTTATCGCTGTGCTCTAGAGTCTAGACTATTGGCGTCCAAAAGAATGTAAACCATAAAAATATAATTAAAAAAACATTTACAAAACAATTTTAGCATTTATCGATATTATCGCTATTCTGGCTTTTATCGCTATTCTCGCTTAAATCACTATTATCGCTAATATCGCTAACATCGCTATTCTCGCTATTATCCCTTTTATCGCTACTATCGTTTTTATCGTTAATATCGTTATTCTCGCTTTTATCGCTGCTATCGCTATTATCGATTTTATCGCTATTCTCGCTTTAATCGCTAATATCACTAAGATCGCTAATATAGCTCTTTTCGCTTTTATCGCTAATATCACTAATATCGATTTCATCGCTAATGTCGCTAATATAAAAATACAGACAGACAAAGAGAGATCATTTGGTATTCTTCGGATATGGAGTACATAAAAGAAATTTTAATTGTTTTTAATGAAATTTTTTGTTGTATATTTGTTTTCGAATAATTTAACTTCGATTAATTTTTTTGTTTTATTAACTTTTATTGCGACAGACGGACAAGCAGAAAGAAAACCTCTGCCGAGAGGAATCCATTGGAAATTCTGTGGGTAGGGGCTTGGTAACTACATCAAATGAACTCTTAATCGATATTATTATTCCACTTTTAATTTCTAATTATGTTCTGTAGGGCTTATTATATCGATTTATAGTACAAGAAAATTAAATTTTCTCTGTATTCAACTCTCACAGTGTATTTGGGAACATTATTCTATTCCCTTAATGTGTTTTGTTGCAGTTTATTACAACTTGTATGTGAATTTTTCACAACTTGTATGTCACATAACAAGAATAATAACAATTCATACAGTCATTAATTTTATTTTTATAATTAGCATAAAATAACAACAATAAAAAACACTTACTGTGCAAACGCTTTTGTAAATCATAAAAATCATTTTATTACTCTCTTATATATGAACATACATATTCAATTGAATGCATTCATTGCCTCAATTTGGATGGATGATTTTATAACATCCATTGTGTTGTACAAACAGTGACAGCAACAATTGTCAACTCTTACAATCAATATACCAGTAAATATTTTTTTTGCGTTTTGCTAATAATAAAGCTAACAGGAAACGTACTTAAGTATCAAATAAATAACGAAAACTTGGGCCTGTTCGGAAATGCATCACTGCGCCGCATCTGATGCGCATGTGTGATTAGTTTGCTCAGCTGATACAAAACAGCATATGCAGCCGTTGATTTTCGAACGTACAACGCATCAGATGCTGCGCAGTGATACATTTCCGAATAGGCCCCTTGTCTTTAGCGCAGTGGCACATATTAAAGGTTTGGGAAAAGGAGACACAAATAGTGTATTTATTATAAAATATTACACAAAATTTGCAGTTTATTTAATCCGATTTAATTTTTTTTCTTGGAAATCTCTCTAAGTAAATTAAATAAGGGTTGTCAACTATCACAAAATAGATACTATTATTGCAATATATTATAAATTTCACATATTATAAAGACTTGGTAACCTTTGCGAGGGGATTACTGTGTCATCAAACGGTAAATCATGCGCAAGGCGTAGTAGTTATTTTATCATACTTGTGATCACGTTATACGATTTCAAGGCCGAGGTGTAGCGTAAAGTTGATACTAATTGGAACCAATTAGTATCCACTTCACATAAATTGTAAAAATGTGACAAATGAACGCTGATGAGAGCGGCCTTGAAATCGTTATACTGATAGGTTCTGCTAAACTGATTGGATAATTCCTACTAATATTTTTCAGCATAAAAACTTTTAGTCCCTGTCCAGGCTTGCAATTTTATTAGTTGCAATTCTTGGTTTTTTTTGGTGAGAGAGGTAAGAAGCTTGGGCAGGGGTACAGAGTTTCATGTGCTCGGCAATTCTCTTTAGCCTTGCAATTCGCACCGGGTTCTATGTGTATTTGACGTTTTATTGTATTTCTTCAATTATGTATATGAAAAACAAAATAAAACGAAAATTAAATTAATATGTGATGCATTACAGTTTTTTAAGTTAAAAATATTGAAATTAAATTTTTCTGTGGTGGTGTAAATACAAAAATTGCAAAATTAGATTTTTATAATGTGGACACTTAGGCAATTTCAAAGCAGAATTTTAAAGAATTGCAGTCAATAAAATTGCAAATCTGGACGGGGACTTAGTAATTTGAATTTTCATTAATTCAATAAAACTGAACTTGAGCCTGATAATATTACTTTTCATATAAAAATTATTTATTTAAATACGAGTGCAAAATTCCTTTAACAACTGAATAAAACACTTGTTCCGCTAACAACACGTTGGCTTCGATGCAAAATGAGCTTCATACACTTAACGACACAGTCAGAACATTCATTTTAGCACAAAACAATAAGTGAATAAAACTGAATGTTTGAAAAGAACGGTTGGGTAAACAAGTGTTTTTTGCTTTTGAACAAAAATGATTAGATCATAAAAATCAATGTGCATAATTAAATATGCCCGAAAATTTACCACTTGTTGCTGATGTCTGATACACATACTTACATATATTACATACACACAACTAATGTTTCGTTTATGGTTTTATTTCCGCCGTATGTATCAAAATAACCAAGTACATGCGGAAATACCTGTGAACAACGTACTTGTTATCAAATGATCATTGGGACTTTCATACATTAAAGAAATTAATCTTTTAAGACTTTTCAAAAAAGAGAAAAGTGTACTGATGTGAGTTTTTCTAATACTCTTTTGGTGTCATTGTTATTTTGCGTCAATTTGTCATTGTTTGGTACAGTTTTTAAAATAAAAAAAAAAAAAAAACTAGTGAAATGAGAGTGTGTGAATAACAACTACCAGCAGGAAAAAATTACGTTTGTTACAGCTTGTTTATAGAACGAGACTCGCCCGTAATAAGCGCTTTTATTTTAGTGTTTTAATTTTTTTGGTGTGTAGATCGCGACTGTTGACGATTTTGTTAAAAAAAAAACATAAAGAGCTGTCAATTTATTTTGGTTTATATGAGACGATTTGACTCATCACAAATGTCAAAGTTGGGCGAAGAAAAATCATGCTCGTCCAGAAAATATTTGTATAGATTTGACTGAGTTGGAGTCCGACATGGGTAGAATATGCAATATTTCAGCAGCATAATATTTAAAATGAAATAAAACAACTTTTCCATATTCTGTGTTTTTTTTAAAACACTTTTAAAAAAATTAATATGAAAAATTTAACTTTTCAAATTATATCATGGCAGGTGTGTTTCAAGTTTGAATGTACAAGAATAGGGTTGCCGTTTTTTTTGAGCTGAAAACACAATTTAGTAGGAAAAAATGTTAAAAAAAATATATTTTAATATGTTGGTAACAGTATGAGTTCAACATATTTGACACACACACGAATTAACGTAAGTTGCGCGACATGACCAGCAGATCGCGTTATACAAACCCGTCCACGGCACAATAAGATCCGTCTTATTATGTAGTCGTGTTCTACATTTCCAGTATACACAATCCATTATATCTACATATACTTCAAAATGTATCCCAACATTAGGGAACACCAACCCCTAAAACCATAAATGTATCTAACGCTCAATAAAAGAGTAAATAAATGTTGAAACATTGGTGATTATTTGCTGCTTGAACAAATGTTGCATTACCAAATATACATGACCGAAAACTTGCAGCACGATCAATACAGCGCAGTTGCATAAAAACGTTTGTTTGCAAAGCAACTACGGGCGCTTGAGCTAATTGCGGTAAAGTTGTGCGGTGGAAATAGAAACGGATACTTGTAGAAAATTTTACGTAGATTTGCGATTGTGTTTTTTTTTTTAGAAAATAACTAAAAACGGATTTAAAATTATTTATGCAAAATTTATAGAATTACAAACATGTGAAAAAAAGGTTGTGCAAAAGAAACCCCTCCCCTCGTCACATTTATAACAGCTGAAAGCAATTGAAGGATCACATTCAACACAATGAACTGAACACAAGGTACTTAAGATGAGAATTGAGTTCTTAACGACGGACATATTGTACTTCCCCGCAATTTGACTGACTGCAAATGACTACAGTATCCCACTTATACTCTGTTTATTTACATATTTACATTGTGTCAACAAAAAGCCTCTTGTAGTCTTTATTGTTTGAAATGTTCAGGTTTTCTTTAAATTGAACATTGTGTTTTTTTTTGTAATTTTTATTTGTTAGAAATATTAAACAGAAAATTTTGTATTATTCCGTAAATAAACATAAACATTAATTAGCACTTGCCTTAGAAAACATATTTTTTAGTATTTTCTTGAAAAAGTTTTTTTTTCTACATACTACATATGTATGTACGTACATAGTATGTACGAAATTCTTTAGTTTTGTCTGACATACAAATAAAATTTTTATTTGTTTACTTTTTACTTGGATTTTTTTGTATGATTCTTGAAGCCGCTTGAAATTTAATAAAATATTTATATGTACACAAATATGTATAAGTGTGTATTAATTTACCAGCTGGTGGCATGTTTCAGTGCGCTAGTGCCTGTTTATTTGAATATCTGGGGTCATTTGAACAAAAGTTAATACTCCTTCTGATTTCAATAAATGGTCATAAATTGTGAAAAAGTCAAGATAATTTGTTTTGTTAATATTGCTGGTGTAGATTAGTTCTTTAAATTCACTACAACTTAAACTTTTAATAAATTTACTGTCGTATCTATATTTGGGTTAAGCCGTTTTGATAAACAAAGCAGTTGTGCTTGATCAATAAATTTATTGGGTTTTTTTTTATGCAACTTAAGCGCCGCGCGCCGTATCAATTATGTATTTCATTATACTGCACAGTGGGGCGGAATTTATTTTTTGTGGATAATAATAAGAAATTAAAAAGTTAATAATTCCTTTTGTATTGTACGTTTTCAGCAGCGTAGGCAGATTTTAAGAATTTAAAAATATGTATATGAAATACTTTTAGCATTGGTGGTGTTATGTGTAATTGTACATAAAACATATTTTTTCCTGTAAATCTTCGAAATGCTAGAAAAGTTTTAAGAAATCCTGATAATTGATTTTTTATGGCTTTGCTGTAAAAGTCAATATTTGGTACAACATTCTTAAAATGCTTTGAAAATCAATTTATACACAAGAGTTTCCAATGGGTTTTGAATCCATGTCCAACAAAAATGTGTCATACACGTACATATATACATAATTATATCGATGCTCATCATAAGTTCAATAGAAAAAATCCCCTGTTATGACCTTATGAAATTTTTTACTGATTTAGATTATCCGATTGGAAATTTGTCATTTATTTTCAAAATATTTAAATTATGCCCCACTGTGTGTTGTACCTGTTCAGCACAAAATTTAATCATAATCCTGAATTACAATGTTTCAATATTAAGTGGGTGGAGTTATACAATTTGTTTTGCAAATAAAATTGAGAGATAAAAAAACCTATAGAATTATATAAGTATGTTTTTCAGGCGTACTGAATTGTTGTTATAAATACTAATTTCAATCAACAATGCTTTTATAACTCCGATCATACGGCACATGCTCCAGTTAAAAATATTTCCAAAAAAAAAAAATTGGTTTCTTTTTATGAGGAAAAAGAAGCAATTAGTTTATGGAAAATGCTCGTGAGCTTCTTTTAAGTAAGAAAGGTTTAGATAGTTTGAATAGGCTTGGAATATTCTTGTTTTCTCTTGTTTTACCTTTTATGAGTAATTTTTTAAAGCCAATGCTCGGATAGAGTCTGTTTCGAGTTGCACCTAAATCCTTTTGGTAGTAATATTTTAATTTATAGAGGCCATATTCGGCGGAGAAGGAGCCGCACTCGACATAAAACAACGAAAATTCAATCGCTGAAATTAGAAAATTTGTTTAGATTTAATATTTGCATACTTATTTATTTTCGTAAAATTTATAACTAAAGAAAAATTTAAATAAATAAGTAAGAAATTAAATTAGCTAAGTTTTAGAATTAATTAATATTGCTTTTCTTGTAATCTCTTTGAGAACAATTCAACATCACTATTATGCTTAAAAAATGTTGTAGTGTTATGGCCCACTTCATACGATATACATACATACGTAAATATAAGCTTCTGATCTGTTTGTCATTGAACTTGCGTAGTATATTCAGTCCTTAAGCTGCAGGATAATGATACAAAGTTTAAACTTTAAAGTATATTTGCTGTAGCGTGCTTCAATTAAATTATATAGCATTTAACCCTTAAAAACAACACCACATTAATACGCTACTATAATTCCGAAAACTATTCTTCAAATACACGAAACTGAATAAATTTCAATACGAATTAACCGCCTAAATATCAGAGAAAGCCAGGAAGTATACATACATATTTATTTATACCAGAGACCGAAAATAATTGTTATTTTTTTATTTCAGATAAAAAGGTTACAAGAAAATTTATTTTATTTATTATTGGGAATTTTTAACAATTATATATTCATATATATTAATTTGGTTATAGTAACCAATTAAAGCGAGAAATATTTTTTTTTGGTTATAAATAACCATTATATTGACAAAAATTTTTTTTTTATTTTATATAACCATTTTCTGAACAAAAAAGAGTTCTTGGTTATAAAAAACAATTATTAAAAATATTATCTTTGTTTTGGTTATAATTGGTGACACAACCCAACCAATTCGTTAAGATATTTGGTTTTTCTAATAATAACAATAGCTTGTAAATAGGGTTTTCTCTTATTGTTCTTATAGGCACTAATAGTTTTTTGTTACATTTATGAAGTGATTTCGAACAGGTTTAGTGCTTGTTTATAGTCAGAGGATGAAACGACAGACTTGGGGTCAAAATTGCCTTAAAAACTTTTGCCGAGATTGACACCTACCGCGAAGGAAGAGTTGACGTCGATGCCAATATTTTGGAATATTGGGAGAAAAAAAATATACGTTTTTCTTTTTAAAGCAGCTAGCGGTTATTTTACACGCTGCTCCAAAATGTTTCATTCGCCTTCAAGTTTTCTAGATATTAAAATATTTATAGCACTTGTCATTATTATCTACCCTTGAATAGTTTTATTTAAATATTTATAATAATAAAATTTGTATGGTAATATTTCTTATGAACTCTAAATTTGACCTCAATTAATTTATAATTACAAATTTCAGGTACATTGCGTTTAATTTAAATTAAAATCCTTCAACGAAAAAACCTCACAATTTATTTTGGTTAATTTGAATTAAGAGATAAACATGTGTGTTTGTGAAAAAAGACGAAGAAAACACAAGAAAACACTTGAATTGAAGCGCCACTAACCAACTGGTTGTATTATTTATTGAAATCATCAGCATTTAGCGTACAAGCAACGCCTGTCATAAATTGTAAATGAACAGGGGGCACAGGCACAGGCGGCAGTAGCAGCATTTGTGGCAGCTTGAGATACACTTCTAGTAAATTGATTGTGGAAAACGAGAAATTAAAGACAGAATACCGATTGCAATGAATACATTTACACTCATGTGAGAACAATTTATGACGTAGCATAAATATTTATTAAAAAATATTATCGTAAGAAAGCGAATAACATACACTTCAACATATTGTAACAATAAGAAGAAGATCAACGATTGAAAATTGCAATTCGTTTATTATTCGTCTGAACAAATAGTGAGTAAAATATTAAAACTGCAGAAAAAAATTTCCGAATGAATAGTTTAAGACCGAACAGTGTTTGCGACACTACTCCTCTAAAGAGGCTGGAGAGTCAGAGTAGTTGCAGTGAACCGTCTTCGCCTACAATCAATGGTGGCACCTTGTGTATGGGTGTAACAACAACAACAGCAACAATCATTAGTGGTGACTGTTTGGTGGGTGTAAATAGTCTGGTCGCTCCTGGTCATGGTAGTGATACGACAACTTCGTCATCGACAACAACAACAAGCACAACATTGTCATTGACTAATCATCACATTAACAAGTATAATAACAATAACAATACAAACGAAAAAAGTTTAAATAATTTTGACAAATCCGGAATTGTTGGAGCCAGTGGCGGCTGCAACGGTAGCGTAATACCCCTTGGCTCAGCTGATAAACATAAAATGGAGTTGTATGGCACCCGGAAAATCTGTTGTCGTCTATTATTGGATTTGATAATTCTGGCATGTGGTAAGCTATTCAATTTTTTGAGTTGTAATTTGTATGCCAAGTATATCAATATCAAGTACATACATTTCGTTAACAACATCAAAAGTAAAAAACAACAGGCTTTTTGTATGTGTAAAATAAATTTACTATTATTTAATTTAATTGTCAAAAATAGCCCAGTAGCAGAGCTGTAAAAGAATGATTCCTTTTTGAAAGAATCTACGAATCATAAACTCTTTTGAAGTTTTTTTTTTTAAACATTCAAGAGTTTTTTAATAATGATCCTAATTCTAGTGAAAACAGTGAATTAAAAAATTGTTTATCTTTAAATCACCAATGAATACACGCATGCGAGAATTTTTAATTCATGAGAAACGCATTCGTGTTTTAATTCAATTCACATTTTGTGTAAAATTAATCAATTAAACTTTTTTTAAATCATTTTGAATTAAAAATCAAATTTCAATCATTCTTTTACAGCTCTGCTCAGCAGAACTTAAAGAAAATTGTGTAGAATGAAAAATGAAAAAATTTTGACAAAAGTCAATGAAAATATGTGTAGAAAAAACACGATCAGCTGTGCTCTTGCATGTACATAATTGTACAAATATACTTTGTTTATATGTTTTATTTTTAAACTTCCGGCAGTAATGAAGATATAATTGAATAATAATAATATTATAAGAATCTTTGGTTTGTTGACTTAAACGAATTGTTAGGGATAGTCATTTAATTTTATGCAAATATGTTGTGTAACTGAGGCATTACTTTAATTTTTTTCTTTGTAAAAAATATTGGGAAATATTTTATTAAGTTTGTTTAAAGTTTACTGGGGAAAGCTGGCAGAACTATTTTTTTCTGTAATAGTTTAAAATTGTGGAAAATTTGGTTTTAAATGATTTACAAATTTATTTATTTACTGACTTAAAATTGTCCCAAAATAAGTAAAAGCTGATAAATTGTTTGTGTACAATTAAAAATGCTTGTTGGTGTTTTTAGGAAGGGAATATAAGATCTATCCTCTTTAATCGTTCATTGACTATTCAAATAAAATAACAGTAACGATTAATATTTTTGATCAGACTAAACGACCCAATATGCAATAATTTTATACAACTCTAAAGTTTTGGTAAAACATGTAAAAAATGATTTAAAGCATGGACGATACCACATTGCGAGCGTTTACATCTAAATTAGCTGCAAAGCATTGAAATGATGATTCTATTGTTTCAACTGAATATAAACCTGAGTTTTTTCTGCGATTTTCTAGTTATTTAAAAATTAAAAAATGCATCGTCAAGCAGCATTGTATGCCAAAAGACATCAAGTCAATTAAGCCATCCCAGAAATTGATAGTTTTTAGGCAACATACGAATTTGGATTATCCCCTCTTCATGCTAGAATACGTTAATATGGAAAATATTCTTAAATTATGTTTTGATTTTGGTTTAGGTCCGTTAGGCGAAACAGTGAGAAAAATTAAGTAAAATGAAGAAAAACAAGGCAAAAAAAAAAAAAAAAAAATCAGGAAATATATTTCGAACTAGGCGCAATGATCGATCAGCCAAAGCAAGGAGAAGGAAACACAAATGATGCAAATAGTGCAAGGAGATTATTTTCAGATCCAGAAACAGCAGCACCTTTTACAGATTTAGACTTGGAACTAATAAGGAGATTCAACATTAGGAAAATGTGATCGACGCCTTTATAAATTGTGATTCGATTATACAATACCCAAATTTAAGAAAAATTTGTATAATATTTGTTTCATTGCATGTCAGTAATGCCACAAGTGAGATCTCATTTTGTACCGAAGAATAAAAACGTAACCCAAATGAAGTATGTACTCGATAAATTTGCTGCACTTGGTAATCACCACCCAAACAAAATGATTTTTTTTTGTGCCAAAAGAATTAATTTAAAAACCTCAAAAAAATATATCAACATCGACTGCAAAACTAAAAATTTTTATATATAAGGTTTTCCAATAGGGATGATATGATTTTGAAGTGACGTTTCGGCCATTTGTAATATGTCATTTGTTTGGAGAGATATACGCAAGAACAACGTTGCTGATTTTGCCTTGGAACAACTTGAAACGGTGCGAAGAAAATCCACAAATTATTCATGAAAAACCATTACATTCACCTAAATTGACAGTTAGGTGTGGTTTTTGGTCTGGTGGAATCATCGGTCCGAACTTCTTTCGAAATGAAGCTGGTAACACCGTTATTGTCAATGGAGAGCGGTATAGATCGATGATAACCATTTTTTTATGGCCGAAATTGGAAGAAGTTGATCTTGACAATATTTCGTTCCAACAAGACAAAGAAAGCAAATGCAACAATTGAATTATTTCGAGAAAAGTTTGGAGATTCGGTTAGTTCAAGAAATTGTGATATTGAATGGCCTCCAAGAAGGTGTGATTTAACACCACCATTAGACTGATTCTTCTGGGGTTATTTGATGTTATTGGTCTTTCGAAATAAACCAGACTCTCTTCAAGCTTTACAAGTCAATATTGAACGAGCCATTCATGACATGCGACTTGATTTAGTGGAAAAAGTGCTCGAAAATTGGGTTCATCGAATTCGTTCCTGCAGCAGAAGTCGTGGATGCCATTTGAATGACGTTTTATATAGAACTTAATTGTATCGGTTGTACTTTACATTAAATAAAAAACTTTTGAATTTCCCTAACAATAAGTGTGTTTTTTTTTAAAGAAATCATATCACTCTTATTGGAAAACCTTTTATTAACAAAATTACAGTTTTTTTATATATACATATTTTTTTCCAAATTGTCTGTTTCTTTGTCCAATTTTCATTTTCATTACCATTTTATTCTACAACATAGGGTACTCTTAATCTGCACAAATTTGTAAGTTTTCAGAGTATGATATTGTTTACATACGTAACACGGAATCTTGCTAAAATATCGATTTTTAGGTATTAAAAATACGTTTTTTTTTTGTGTGTTTCCTTACAGATTCAATCAAACATAATAAAAACGGATATTTTTGAAAAGTTTTGAATTTTTTTATTCTGTTTAGAAAACAGTTTATACGTTTAATTCGTTTAGTTTGAATTGTGTTATTTTAATTCCAATTTATGTACTCGCATTGAATTTATTTACAAAAATTAATTAGTCTGTTTTTTATTGTATTTAATTTCTTTAAGATCTTTAGTAAATGCCGACTTCATGCGAGTACAAACGTGGTGACCCACTGACAGTTATGAACGCTTTAGTTTTGTTGGTTAAGCTCAATTGTGTCAATAGTTTTCTTTTAATATTTAAAAGAACAACTAAGCAGAAGTATTGTAAATAATAATATCTTAAGATAAAATCCATTGTACATATATTTTTCTCTGGGTTTAAAAAAACTTATGTATATATTTACTAAAAATTCCCCTCATATTTTATAATTTTATGTGAAAACTAGAAAAATATTCACCTGACAACAAATACATTTACAGTTTTCTAAAAAAAATATATATGCGAACTAAATATGAAATAGCTTAAACGCAAGAAAGATCTGTATAGTAAAATTTTTTACTAGCACACAAAATGAAAATAAATTCTCTGCAATATATTGCTTAGCAAAAATTTCTTCTCAATTAAAAATAGCTATTCACGCAAAAATGGAAGAAAACACATATACAAAATAATTGTTTCAAAAAATATGCTGCTATAAAAAATACCAAACAACAAAATATATGCCATTCCAACCAAACACAACTTTGACTATTATGACAAACATGGCGATCTTAAAATGAGTAATATTTAAACATTTTTGATCTTTGCTTCAACAACTAGCAACCAAAAAAATTACTTAAAATATTCTTGGATTCAAGAAAAAATATTTCTGAACGCAAAAAAAAAATATGCGTTGAAAATAGCAGATTCCAAGAAGCGATCCGCTAAAATCATTGTCAGAAACTACATTTGAGACCATAGTTTTAGGTCTAGAATTGAACAAGTGGTGAACAATTTGAGTTAGACTGCCACGAAGAAACTTCAACTGCCTTCTTGCAAAATGACCTATAGAGTGTGCCCAATTATGTAAAAACCCTTAATATAAAATATGTATCGCAGACAACCATTCACATAAATTGTTGGCAATAGTCTCTTCTATTTATTTTATTTATTTCCAATTATAGCTGTTAAATACATACATATGTAATTAAATTCTTAATATAAAATTAGTTTTCTTTCGCTATTATCTGATTTTATTACTAATGATTTTATTTTCATTAAATTTTATTTATTAAAATTCCATTACTTTTGCAAATAAATTATCTTTTTTTTTTTAATAATTTCTTTACTTTTACTTTCATTCATAAAGAGAAAGAGACTGAATTGATTGAATATTTGTTTCTTTGCAATAAATGTGTCGTTATCATCATTTGTTCTCAATTGAACTTTTTGCACTTTGTTCGTGATCTTAAATATTGCTATAAAAAACCACATCAAAAACATTTATTAATTGTTGTATGAGTAAAAATTATTTATTATTTAAAATATGAGTAATATATGTTGTGTGAGTACATATACATATATAAATTTGCATATGTGTAGGGGAATTCAGTTCACACGCTTTAGGGAATTATTGAATTTAAAAAAAAACTTGTAAACATATTTATACCCTTCACCAAAATTGGTAAGGGTGTTTATAGGTTTGTCATAACGTGTGTAATTTCCACAATATTTATATGAGATCCATATATTATATGTATGTATATTCTGAATCCTTACAGATAGGGAAGTTGAATGAGCCATGTCCGTCTATTCGTCTGTCTGTACGTATAATATTTGCTAAGCGTGAACGTATTTTCACACACACCAGACCCTCGCTTCTGTAACTAAGTCTGTGTTTCACGCATCGAAAAGTTTATTATCATTCTGTGAAAAACGGAATTAGTGAACATTTTTTTGTTTTGATTTGCTTACATTTATTAAGTTTGCAGGGTGACTCATATAAAACTTCTACTAATATTATCTGAATCATCTTACAAAAGATCGAGTGACATGTAAATTTTCACATTTTTTTTTCGATGTGAGAACTTATCACAAGTTACAGAAACGAAGTACACGATTGAAATACAAAAACCGTTTCAGTCAATCAGATTATTAATAAGTATGCTCTCAATCAACAAATGAACTCAATAATAATTAAAATTGAATGTGAAATCAAAAAGAAGTGTTCCAAGGAGAAGTAAAAACTAACATCAATTTAATGTTCAACATAGGAACTTCGTTATGGATGTAAATTTTGCTTTCAACATTTCCTTGCTCCAATGGAGACGTGAGTTTTTTATTGCGCGACTGTAAAATTCTCATGAATATCAATTGAGCGCCTGCAATGTGCCCAATCTGGCAAAACATTCATTTTTGAAATTGATCTTGCAACAAATGGCGTCCATGATTTATTTTAAATTCGCGATTAATGTTGACAGCATGAATTCCTTTTTTTGGTTCAGTTGATAAAATTTTTATATCATAAAAATCATTAGATCGCGGCTCAGTTCCAGTTTAGAAGAACATGATTTCTACTCACCCCTTTAAAAATATAATTACAACTCTTTTTTTTTTGTGTAGTTTTATTATTTATTGAATCTTCAATTATAATTTGAAGTATCAATAAGTTATTAAAATCTTAAATCTTATTTTACATCTCTCGAGAACTGCTAAGAGAAAGAGTATCCCTCCTTCTCAACCGGATGTGGCCTCTATAATTTAGAATATCCGCACAAGTGGCTTTGGGTGCAACTCGAGTTTTTCTTTCTGTATCAATTTCAAATTTGACTTATGTTTGTATATCATGTGGTTGTGCCATATCAGCCTCATAGAGTGGAACCTTCTTAACTTAAGTTCGATGGTTGCATGCCACATTTTATGGTTTCTGTTTACCTTGCATTCCAATTGTGTACAATAATGTCCACAATTAAAATCTTAATGTAAAATGCGTTTTATTATACATTTTATTTTGTACAATTTCTGCAAGCAGTACAAGGTTCAACATGTTGCTCTGGCCACATACTGTTCAAATTAAAAAATTTATACCACAAGAAATCAGGTCGGAGGGTCATTTAACAGCTTAACTAGACGAACACACATTTAAAGCTGGCACCATAAAATCTCAACTTCTAATTGATTCGCTCATTCATAAAAAAATTTTTTTTTTTTCAAAGTAAAATTCAACAGAGTAAAAAACGTTGCCGATCAACATAGAAATTATCACTAATAGCTGAACAGAAAAATGTGCGTTTCTAGTTATGTATATCATACATTAAAAATAAAAAAAAAACATTTATGTTCAGGCATACAGACATACGAATAGGACTGTTGGCAGTTATTCTCAACTTTTAGGGGAGATGAATAAATTAACGGAAATTATTTAAATTAATATTCAGTTTTAATTTAAAGCAGCCGCACAATACATAAAGCAAAACAATAACAAAAAATTGTATAAAATTGAATGAATTGGATTAAGGTGCTGTTTCTACATGATGGACGAGTGTAAAAAGCACTTTGGTTTTTTAATGATATCCACACAAGTTTTAGACTTAACAAATTTGTCCGTCAAGTGCAAGCAGCACCTAAATAAACAATAAAAATGCGCAAAAGTTTTGATACAATAAAAACAATTTATGCCATTTTGTGATTCTAAACATTCTGTATAAACAAAACAATCAAAATAACTAACTTTTAGATGATTACTAAATTGAGAATGCACAATATGCACTGCTTTTTATACATAAAAAATTTCCCATAAAATTTCCCTAAAGAACACAACTGACTAGAACAAATAAAGAAATATCCTAAAATATATATTTTAATTTTAGCTAAAAATAAGAATAATGAAGAACTGCTGAAATATTTTAAAAGAATAAAAGCATCTTTCCAAATGATTAAATGGTTAATAGCGACAAAACTACACAAAATTTTATGCAATTCGTCAGCAGCCTCAAATTTTTTATTGGCTCTGTTTTAAATAAGAAGAACAAGCAGTCAATAATATATGGAAATTCGTAAATCCTTAATAAATATGCAGTCAAAAACAAAATTTGATATTTAATTACAACTTAAAAATAATTAAAACTTAAATATAAAGTCAAAAACCGCCCCTTTAAGTTTACGGGCATGAGTGTTTTGAATAACTACTCCATTAAAATTGATACTAAAAAAACTGCATCAAATAATTGTTTTAACAACTAATCGAATATTTTATGACTCATAGTTTGTTCAATAAAGCTGTAAAATGTAGTTTTTAATTTAAAGCTGGACGAATTAGTATAAGACCACCGGCGAAATTCCCAACAATTTTTTTGGATCATATAAAACTTTTAATGTTTTTGATTTTCCTAATGGAAATTCAAAGATTTTTTATTGAAAAAAATACTAAATTGGTAACTTGATTTAGTTTTCTTAACTTTAGCATTTATAATAAAAATCAGAAAGTTTGTATAACATTTGTAAGTCATAAAAAATATACACTCAACTTCAAATTTATTGTAGGTGGATCATTAATATTCATGTGTAGAATGGAATTGTGATGTTACGAATACTCGTATTCGACTATTCGCCTATTTTAAAATATGCGTATCCGTATTCAAAAATAAAACTAATAATTTAATATATAAAAGTCCACTGCGAAAATATGTTCTCCCCAACCGCAGCAGTGAATTATTAGTTAAAATCGCAAACAGATTCAGAAAAAGTAATAGTGCTATATTCGGCTGTGCCGAATCTTGTATACCCTATATAATACAGTCTTTCACTTCTCTTATAAATATTACATTTCAAACAATAAAAAAAGTAAGTTTGAACTGTATAATTGAACAGACTTTCATATTTACTTCAGTGCTATATACATATTTAAAAAAATATAGACTGTTTAAAATATTTTACAATTTTCCATCATTCACTGAACAAAAAGGGGGTTTGTATGAAAAAATACAGAAAGTTATTCTTAAGTTAATATACACATAACACTAACAAGCCTCAATAGCACGATGGTTCGTGGGTTGAAGTATAATCGAAAGAACACATATTCAACACTGTGGCACCTCATGTATTTATAAATTTATTTCTTAATATGTTCATTTATATACATTAATCCAATATCAGAACCGATATTTTAATTTTGCTGATTTTTAATACGAAGCATATTAAAAAATCCTTACATTTCAGTCTAAGACCCAAGTCTCTAGCTCTTCTAGTCTCTTCGGAAAATCGATTTCACGGACAGACAGACAGACGGACAGATATAGCTCATTTAACTTCCCTACCTATAAGGATTCAGAATATATATACTCTATGGATCTCTTATAATTATTGTGGAAATTACACACGTAATGACAAACCTATAAATACCCTTAACATTTTTGGTGAAGGGTATAAAAACGAAATCTCTAAGTACTTGTATGTAAGTAAAATAGTTTAAGAATGTTCAGTAGTGGTCTTCAATATCGACATCGCAATGTCATAATGTTGAATACCTGTAGTAGTGTGATAATGTTTTTTTTATTATTTATTGTTATTAACTTTAAGGGAGGGATTTTTTCCAATTAAATATTTTATATATTAAGTGGCAGTAAATTTTTAAATTAATATTCGTGTTCGGCCAATGTTGTCACAGATATTCGTAGTCGCGAATACTAAAACTTGATATTCGAAACATCACTACAGTCTTCATAATCAGGTGGATTTTACACAAATTTTTAAAGCTAATAACTGTTTTGAAAATGGTTTAGAAGTAAAGTTTGTATGTTGCTCTCCACACAAATTAAGAGGAGTTTGCTCAATACAAAAGAAATAAAAAATAAGACCTGCCTGTAAAATAACAAAAAGATCCAAGACACGAGACGTACAAAAATCTAACATTTATTTTTTGTTCGCAGTAATTATGCAAAAACAGGTATTGAAACAATGCTATTTAGACAAATATTTGAAATTTTTGTATTAAAATCTTCAATTAATGTAACATAATAATAAAATATAAAATGGAGAACCTCAAGTGACTTAACATTATTTTGCACTTGCGAAATTTTTAAATTTCAAAATTAAAAATTCAGAAATGAAGGATTTATAACGTATGTTTTCTTATCTGATTTGATAAATATGCTGTAAGTTGTTAGTTGCTCTCAAACACAAATCTACCCAGCAGTTTATGTACATTTGATCGATGTGTATGGTATATAGAAATATGTACATAATTCTGCCAAAGAAATAAACGACTTGTATACAAAAGTCAAATCGAACAGATTGAAACGCGATATAATTCACTTCTGTTATTTCCCAAGAAAAATTAAGGTGCCTCCATAAATAGAAAAATTTTAAACTTTATTTAAGTTTTATGTGTTTGTTGGTTGCTAGTGCTAACCCATCAGTAGATCTTTAATAAACTGCAAATGCAAACAAAAAGGCCATTTTTAAAGTAAATTTATAAATGAGAGACATTTGCGTTTAAATATTCCAAAAAATAATAATAACTTTATCGAATTCCTTCCTGAAGTCGTGGAGACCATTTGAATGACGTTTTATTTAGAACTTAATTGTATCGATTGTACTTCACATTAAATAAAACACTTTTGAATTTCCTTAACAATAAGTGTGTATGTTTTTTTTAAAGAAATCATATCACTCTTATTGGAAAACCTTTTATTATATTTAGCGTTTTATGAGTGTGTCTGTCTATATATTTCACAAAAGAAATATTTTCTCTTTTTTTTCATTTAAAACGTTTAATTGTATCAATTAAACTATTTAATTGTTAATACGATTTTATTGCATTTTTTTATGCATTTTACTATTAAAACTGTTGGGTAATTTTGTACGTTGTTGTTTGAATATTCACCTGTTTGAATTGATAGTGGTGATGTTTAATACTGAAGATATTTAATTACCATGAAAGAACGAACACCTGCTTCATAGCACACATTACATTTACACTTGCAAACACTTATAACTTTTTTTTTTTCAATAAAATAAAATACCATGTAATTTAATGTGATCATATTAAAAAAAAAAAAAAAAGAAAAAACGAAAAAAATATTTACAAATAATTTAAAAATGTTTTTTTATTGTCCAAACTATGTAACACACATCTCAGACACAGAGATTCTTACTTGCTCTTACGCCTGAAGAGTTCGACATAAATTAAAGTTTCTTGGCATAAAGCTGACACTGTGTATACAAGAGATGCATTTTTTTCATTTTTAATCTGACAAATTTATTCAACGTTCCCATATTTTGGGAATCTCTGTTCTAATAGAGCCGACATTTTCATGGGTAAAAATTTTCAGTTGGGTAACTGGGGATTTTTAAGATAAAATAATATTTTTATATTTGATTGTTCTTTACTCAAAAACTAAGTGCTTATTCGCCGATATTTGAAACAAAAACAAATTTTACCTTTCACAAGAAATAATTTTCTTTTTATAAAATATGAAACAAAAATATAATTTTTAACAGAAGAATTTTATTAGCAAACAAATTTATTGTGAAATATTTTCTTCGGGAATGTCAAACATTAAATATTTATGAGAAAAGAAAAATAACTATAATATCACTTATGGCCAGTTTTTGACTTCATATTTAAGTATGTAATAAGTTAATTTTTATTTAAATTTATGTTGTATTTAAATAAGATTATATTTTTTTAGTGAGTATTTAAAGTTCTTATTCAATTATGATGAAAATATGGTAGCACTACGTAAAATAAAAAAATTCCCGCTAATTTCCCTAAAGAACAGCTGACTAGAACAAATAAATAATTATCCAAAAAGAAATATACATATATATTTTTATTTTAGCTAAAAATAAGAATAATTAAGAACTGCTGAGATGTTTTAAAAGAATAAAAGCAACTTTCAAAATGATTCAAAGATTAATAGAGACAAAACAACATAAAATTTTATGCAATTCGTCAGCAGCCACAAATTTTTTATTGGCTCTGTTTTAAATAAGAAGAACAAGCAGTCAAAAACATATGGAAATTCGTAAATCTTTATTATTATTTAAAAACGCAAGGTTGTTCATTCAATTATTAATTAGTTACTTTTTTTTAAATATGCAGTCAAAAACACAATAAAAAAAAAAAAAAAAAAAAAAAAAAATAAAAATTAATTATAATCAAAAAAAAATTATTTATAATAAATAACCAGCCCAGGGCTTTTATGGCTCCAAGTTAGTGTCAGCCGCTCCATATTTTCCAAAAAAAAACATAAATAAATAAAAACCATTTGTTGTGCTGATGCCGTTGTGTTGGTTGCTGTTTGACTGTTCATTGGCGAAGGCATAGCACTGGTCACTGAACACTCTAACGACAGCAATTAATACCATTGGTATCAGCATAGCTAAATGAGCGTCCGATTTGGGTTTTGCATACTGTTATGGTAGGTCAATTCAGAATTGACTTCTGTAACATTAGGGGGCTAAGGTCCAATTTTTTCTCTGTATATGCTCACATTTGTCTCCATCGGCCGGATGTTTTCGCCTTATGTGAGACCCAGGTGTCTGAAGACTCTGATCCACAGGATTTTCATATACCTGGTTATCACCTCCTATCACTTTTTAATTTACACAGGGGTCTTGCAATATACATATGTAATGAAGTTGTGTACCAGTGCCAGCAACCATTAGGCACGTCTGATCCTGAATTTAGCTGTCTTTGGGTTAAATTCAAAATCAGGACACACTATTTACATTTCGGGTTTCTTTACAGAAGTCCAAACGCGGCAAGGGATAAAACCTTATCCCACTTCGATTCCCTTTCCGATTCAATTTCGAAGATCCTTGAGAGCTGTCCGAACAGTGAAATTGTCGTTGCTGGTGATTTCAATGTTCACAACTCACCTTGGCTTCACCATTCGAGCCACACAACCCCAGAAGGCCAATATGTTGAGCTTTTCGCCGCGCATAATGACCTTGCGCAACTAGTGAATGAGCCAACACATATTTCATGTGTTGAAGGGCACAATAACAACACTCTCGACCTTTTTCTCACTTCGCACCCTGAAAAGTATGAAGTGAGTGTTAATGCACCTCTTGGTAACTCGGATCATTGTACCATTTCCGCCACCTTTTCGTTCTCTAATCTTCGCAACGTCTCCCAATCAGCTACGAGGCGTTTAAAATATATGTACGAAAAGGCGCGTTGGGCTGAGCTCAACGAGTTTTTCCGGCATTTTAATTGGAAGCTATGCTTTCTAGACAATAACGTCGATGCCATGGCGAAAATGGTAGAAAATATCATTTTGCTGGGAATGAAATCTTTCATTCCATCTAAGCAAATTTTGATTAAACCGAAAGTTAAGTCTTGGTTCAATCAGACGTGCAGAAATGCAATCAGATCCAGAGAGGAAGCATTTAGTATCTGGCGTAATAATAAAAACGCCGATACTAATTCGCTGCGCAAAAAGGCGAGATCTTCATGTGCCAGAGTACTAAGGCGCGAAAAAGCTTTGTACGAGCAGCGCCTTCGTACTAAAGTTCTTGATGCTCCACGGGGTAGCAAGAGCTTTTGGTCATTCGTTAAAAGAGTCAAGGATAATGCTAGTTCTTCAATTCCACCTCTTTTAAAGGACGACCATGTATTCACTGACCCGGTTGATAAAGCTAACCTTCTGGCTGAAATGTTTGCAAGAAATTCTCACTTGCCGGAAAGCAGTCAACCACTACCCGTTCTCGAGGGAGTATCTGTAACTATGCCAAAAATATTCTTTCGAGCGCGTGCAGTTAAAAAGGTTTTAGCGAAGCTTAACGTAAACAAGTCTCCTGGGCCGGATGGTATCTCAGCACTGGTCTTGAAACAGTGCTTTTCGACGTTAGCACGTCCATTGGCACGCCTGTTTAGCACTTTGTACCATGCTGGTGAATTTCCAAAGTGTTGGAAGGTTGCCAATGTAACGCCGATCCCTAAAAAGGGGGAGGCCAACAACCCTGAAAATTACCGCCCAATTGCAATTTGTTCTGCGCTTTCCAAAGTTATGGAAAGTATGTTGAATTTCCATCTTGTGAAGTATTTGGAGCTCAACAGTTTACTTAGCGACCGGCAGTACGGCTTTCGTAGGGGCCGCTCTACGGGGGACCTACTTGCTTTCCTTTCGGAGAAGTGGTGTAATAGCATACATCACTTTGGCGAAAGTAAAGTGGTGGCTCTAGATATTTCCAAGGCATTTGACAGAGTGTGGCATGGAGCACTTTTGTCAAAACTGATTGCTTTTGGTGTCGGTGATGGCTTCACTCGATTTGTATCGAGCTTTCTCAGAGATCGCACTATACGAGTTGTTGTAGATGGGGTCTCATCAAACGAGTTCAAGTTAAATTCAGGGGTACCGCAAGGCTCCGTTCTTTCTCCTACCCTTTTTCTTATTTTTCTTAATGACCTTCTACGTCAAACTTCCAACCCTATCTACTCTTTTGCAGATGACAGCAGCTTAGTTCATTCGTATTCATTCAGCAACAGGCCACAACCGTCGGAGATCCGGGCAATGCGGCAAAATATGAATGATACGCTAAATCGCGATCTCCTGTTAATTTCAAATTGGGGTCATGCTAATAGGGTAAATTTTAACGCACGAAAGACCCAATGTGCTATGCTCACACATAGACGTATGACCGAACATGCTGCTCCATCTGTAAACATGGATGGTATGGATATTGAGGAATCAGAAGCTCTTGATGTTCTTGGCATGAAAATTCACTGTGATGTTCGATGGAATGATCACATTTTTCATGTCTCAAAAGAAGCATTCAAGTGCCTCGGCTTTCTAAGACGGTGTAGGACATACTTCACTCCATCTGATCTCCTTAATATTTATACCACCTTTATCCGACCGAAAATGGAATACAACTCTCATGTATGGGCCGGTGCTTCAAAATCTATTTTGAAGTTACTCGACCGCGTACAGGATAGGGCGAAGAAGCTTATCGGTGACAGTAGGGTAGCCAACTCTATTGACTCATTGGAGCATCGACGCAATGTTGGGTGTGTTTCGCTGTTCTATCGCTACTACAACGGAGTGTGCTCTGATGAAATCAGGGAACTTGTTCCTGAAACCCGCCACTTTTCACGTATAACACGCTCTTCATCAGGAGCGCATCCCTTTGTGGTCGATATGTCAGTGAACCGCACCACGCATTACAGAGAGAATTCGTACTTTGGCCGTACTGTTCGTATGTGGAATAAACTCCCCGCAGAGGTCTTTCCTGCCACTTTCAGTGTGTCAGAGTTCAAATCGAATGTCCACAAACACTACTCCCTTTATCCTCCTTCCCAAAACCTATTTTCCTAGTTCCGGCTCAATGCTTTGCATACGTAGGGGTCATCCCCTGAGTGCTGGTCCTAATTAAAAAAAAAAAAAAAAAAAAAAACAATAGCCGTATTCACTATCTTGCCTATTTGAGATTGCAAAATTATGCAATTGCAAATTTATTCTATCAATTGTGAATGATATCTTTGGGTTAGGTTGCAATGCTTGTTGTAAAACACAAAATTCACAGCTGCTTGATAAATAAAAAAATTATTTTCCACTGAAGTTTTGGCCTAAAAATACATACTCGTATGTCTAAGAAATTACTCAAGTATCAAAACATTTGCTAAATCAAATAATTCTGATTTTTATTATAAAAAAAAGATTAATTTGTTAGTTAGTCAGGATTTTAAATAATACATATATTTATGTAGATTTAAGTAATTGAATAATTTGATTTTTTATGTTTTGTGTTTTGATAATTTTTACTTTTTGTTATTAAATTTTTTTATTTCGTTAATTTTTGTTTGTCTGGTTATTTCCTTTTGCTTGAATTATTTTTGTTTTATAATTTTGAAAAAAATTATTAATATTTGAATAAGCAAAATCGGCTTAGTTCACTACGTATCATCTGTCGTTTTGCAATTAAGTCTTGCATAAGTAGAGTAAATATATGCTATTTCATTTTTCGATTTGGGGCTTATTTCATTGGAGCTTATTTCGTGCCACCTGTACATACTATGTATTTGAAGCCATCCTAGTCTTTAATTTTCTAGTTGGTTTTTTTCTTTGTCGTAAATGTCTGACTGTTTCAAAAACCCCAGGTATATAAAAATCCTTAAATTCTTGAGTATTTGCTCAAATATATATCAAATATTTTACTAATTTTAAAAAAGATATACATGTAATATCAGCTTATCTTAATATGTACATTCTTAATTTTGCTCACGTGTTTTAATGGAATATTAATAGAATTCATATTGGTGTTTATAATGACTTTTCGTGGATGTTTGTTAGGTTTATCAAATCCACCTGAACTCGTTGATTTTTGATACCAATCGAATTTCAATATATTTCCGTGTCTAATAATAACAAACTCAATGTCCTTCAATGTACTTGGCCTTCATTTTCTATTTCTATTGTAAATTTATTTTATTCATTGAAAGTATTTAATGCTCGTAAATCGTTTATTGTGATGTTTGTAATTCGACTTAAGATCTTTGGCAACTTTTGCATTGCAAGCAGTCTAATTTGTCAATTTTTTTAAAGTTTGCTCAATTTGTACGACGGGAAATTTATGGCTGAACAAAAAGTTCGAAGAAGTCAGCCTTATGTAAGTTGGGCAGTATATAAAATTTGGAGCCGTTTAATTCTAAATCTATTTTTCTCAGTTAAATTAATAAAAATTCATATTGAAAACTTGTTGTATCCACATATTGTAGAGGTAGATAGAGTCCTTTCTCAGTCGCCTACACGTGAGCCGCTACATCTCCACTGTTGATTTTTGTATCATAATCATTTTTAATAATTAAATTAAATGACTACTAAATGAAAAATAATTAAAACAAACAATTTAAAGTGTCGGTTTACATATCCATCTTTTACTTTGTGTACATTACTTTTTTGTTGTAATAGCTATCAATTTTTGTATTATGGTTGGCGATCGAAATTTTTACAACTCTGAGATGTTGTAAGATGAAAATCTAACATAATTGATTTCTAATAATGACAACATTATTGTCATTAATTTAACATAATCCTGATAAAAAGTGTGGGAAACGTTTTTTACTGCTGCCATAAAATCCGAAGTTAAGATGCCGGTATGATTCTTGCAGCTGACAAATACTATTCAGGTCTGCACTCTTTTGTTGTTGCCCGTTGAAGGATGGCGGCTTAGCGAACCACAGACCAACGTCTGCAGCTGCAATATTTATCTTTTTTTTAATTTTTATAACAAATATTCGAAGAGTATCATGAATTCCTTTAAGTGGTTTTTATGTTAATCGTTTCAGTTGCAAGACTTGCGTTCATGAAATGCATTTGAATCTAAACTTCTGTAAAACGGTAAAGAGCAACAATATCATTAAATAGAACAAAAATATTATAACAATTTGTGCTGAATTTTCAGCAGACAATAATTCAGAAGAGTTTCTTCGTAGAATACAGAATTTGGTAAAACAGTTAATTGGATGTGATCAGCAATCAGTTGAACATTGGGTGCGTTTAGCAGACACTGTTTGCTGCACAACTGTTGCTCAACAATCTACTGGACGTTTAAATTAATGAGCGATGAGCGAACATGTTGAGTGAGCGCTCACTGTTAGCAAAGAAAAAGTATGATACATTTCATCAAATTTCGATGTAACAGTTCAGTTTGACTTTTGAATCAAATTTCATAGTATATTTTTAAAATTTAATTAATTTAAATTCACAAATACATAAATATTATAAAATCTTCTTATAAAATAAAATTCAATAATTTTAATTGAAAAGTCAAAATTTTTGGTATTTTTGAATAAAAAAGTTAGCAGATCGTTTAGAAAAATTAATCAAATCAAAAGCTGCTACATCTAAACGGTTTAGTAGCAGGTTTTTCTACTGAACGCGCCCATTATTTATCTTTTTTTTATGAATTTAGGTACACACTTGTGTAATTAAATATTCACACGTGTTCTTTATTTCATGCGGAATGAATATGTTCGGATTGCCATGGCATTAGTGCTATAAATATTAAGTTGCAACAAAAATGCTTTTTTTATCTCCGAACATTTAGTTACATACATACATAATACATACATACATATATAAGAAATATGTACTTAATTTTATAAGCAACAAAAAAATTTTATTTATAAATTAAATATGAATAATATTTTATTTTAATTTGATCTTTAACATTTGCAGTCGGTCTACCAATATTATGCTTCAGTTTATGGGGAGAATCGTATAAACGTGGTTTTTTCTGCAACGATGATTCTTTAATGCATCCCTATCATGAATCGACTGTGGCCAGTTGGATGTTGTATTTGATGTGTTTTTTAATTCCAATTTCAATGGTAAGTTGCAACAACAATTAAGGCCCAACCATAATATGCATAAGCTGGCTTAAGCAAATGTCAAAATTGAACGAAAAGTCTGTCAAATGCTTAAGCAAATTTGCAGAGACTTTTAGGTGGCTATAATGTACTTATGCGACTTAAAATAATTTTTCGAAAAATTTGTATCTTCTTATTTATCCTAAACAAATTGAGTCTTGTACTCAAATGTATATAAAACGATTGTAATTAAAAAAAATATGCTAAAATATACGTATATTATTATTTTTACTAATAATAAGAAAAGATACAACCGAAATTATGTACTTTGTAGTATTTATTTTATTTAAGGGTATAAGTACTAAAATATACATTAGTGGAAATAAAATATGTTAAATAAAATATATGAAATGTCACTTTCGTGTACAGACACTTCTTTTCTTCCACATTTTCTATTAAATTTTATATGTAAACTATTTCGTCTTCTTTTTCCATTTTCAAAATTAATTTATTTTTACGTACAAACATACATATGTATGTATGTATTAGTAGAAAAGCTGATTCCGTACGGAATGTGCGTTCAGTTTCGCACTTTGCTTAAGCAAATGACGTTTCATAAAACTTAACGAAAATTTTGCTTAAGTTCATTATAGTTGCCACATACGATTTACATGTATTCGCACAGTTGCTTAAGCTGACTTAAGCTAGCTTATGCATATTATAGTTGGGCCTTTAATCTATACCAACTTTATTGATTTCGGTTATTTAAAATTCTTTTTAAAGCAACTTTAAAGTGTTTTAATGTAATTTTAATCCGAACAAAAACACAAATGTGAAAATAAGACCAAGTTCCTATCCAAAATATTTCGGCCGTAAAAAGTACTGAGATCAAAATAAGGACCAAGTTCTTGATAGGTACAATTCCATCTCATTTCTAGGCAACCTGTAAGCTTGGCAAAATTTTTTTTGCCTTTATAATATGGGAAAGAATTCTTGGAAAAATTTTGCCAAGCTTATAGGTAGCCCAGAAATAGTTTGTAGTCCTGCATTGGCTATAATTTTCGGAAGGACTGGAGTTACTTACTGCTGTTCGTTTTGGGCAGTATTGGCAGTGACATGAGCTGCCGCGTTCTTGCAACAAATTCTCTAAGAATCGAATTTCATTCTCCAACTGCTTCCGCATCTCCATGTTTGTAGTTGTAACTACAAGGTTCTCCCTCTTCACTAGTTCCTCGCGCATCAGATTAGACAAAGCGGCATTCCGCTCCGTTTCCTCCTGCCTTTCGATTCCCAATGCCATATTTGATGTTGTTTCGGGTTCGGAACGGACACTTGTATCCTCTTCTTGTATCGTGGGTCTATTTACAATTTCTTCGAAACGGACGCTCCTATATCCCGGTAAATCATTATTCTTTTTACTTTTTTGCGAATTTTTTTGTTCTAGCCGTTTCGATTTCCTTTTTTGTGGTGTTTCTAAAAATCATAATGGAATAAATAAATGATTTACAAATGTAAATATGTATGTATGTGTAAGACGAAGAATGAAAATAAATACATACATATGTACATACTGATAAAAATTAAGTACATACATATTTAAAAAATATATCAATTTATTCTTTGTATGGGGCACTTCTAGTATACAGTACAATACGCATATAAGAAAGTCTGAAAATGTACAGATTTTGTTTCTTATATGCGAGCTTTCTTATAAAGAGAACACGCATAAAGAAAGATATTTTCTTATATGCGTCAGAAACAAACTTTAAAAAATTTCCTATGGAGTATGCAAATATATATTTGAAATAAAATTAATACACATTATTTTGTACAAAAAAAAAAAAAAACAACGAAGCCGGCTGATTGCATAAAAACCAACGACTTCATTGGACATTTGGACCAGTGTTCACAGATGTAAATTGTAAAATGTAATCAAAAAATTTATATATTTCCCCAAATTGAAAAAAATTTCATTGTGAGAATACTTTCTTATACACGTACAATTTTCTATAGAAGGAATATAATTTTTCATAAAAATTTGTTTCATATAGCAGAGTTTTTCTTATAAGCAAGTTTCTTATATAAGGATTATTTAGCACGTATGTAGTTATATGGAAATGTACATGGAGTCTGGAAAAGTGTTTCTTATATCCGAGTTTTTCTTATAAACGAGTTTCTTATATGCGTATTGTACTGTAGCTTGAAAGCTGAAATTTTCTACACAGGT
Source organism: Lypha dubia (assembly GCA_947311025.1). Classification (NCBI taxonomy): domain Eukaryota; kingdom Metazoa; phylum Arthropoda; class Insecta; order Diptera; family Tachinidae; genus Lypha; species Lypha dubia. The sequence goes on from OX371264.1 coordinate 60,113,758, forward strand.
AGGTAGTGATGAGAAATTACCGAAAATGATTTTTTAACGGGCACTTTACTTCTGGGGCGACAATCATGCCCCTTCTTTGTATGGGGCACTTCTAGTATAGCTAGAAAGCTGAAATTTTCTACACAGGTAGGCCCAGATAAGCAATACATATAAATATTTATACAAAAACAACTTAGAAAAAAGAAGTGAGATCCGCACAAAAACACAAATATGAAAATAAGGCCAAGTTCCTATCCAAAATATTTCGGCCGTAAAAAGTACTGAGATCAAAATAAGGACCAAGTTCTTGATAGGTACAATTCCATCTCATTTCTAGGCAACCTGTAAGCTTGGCAAAATTTTTTTTGCCTTTATAATATGGGAAAGAATTCTTGGAAAAATTTTGCCAAGCTTATAGGTAGCCCAGAAATAGTTTGTAGTTCTGCATTGGCTACAATTTTCGGAAGGACTGGAGTTACTTACTCCTCTTCGTGTTGTGCCGCATTGCCAGTGGTACGAAACAAATTATTATTTAAAAATTCAAGCCGCTCTTCCATTCTCTTAATAATTTCCAAGTCTTGCGCAATTATGAAATCAACTAACTTATTATCTTCATCATAATTTTTTTTTGCAAGCTTCACGATCCCTTGCGTGCTTCTCCTCCATTTCTCTTTCAAGTTTAATCAATTCTATACGATACTCTTCTTCTTGCTGCTTTAACATTTTATGCAAAAATATAGTTCTTTTATCTAGCAGCTTTACAAGAGCAGTATCTTTATCTGCAAAAACTAAAATTTTAATCATTAAATCAATTGATTAATTTCGAATATTTTTTAAAATTACCTAATGGATCGGTGGAAGAAGATCCCGGAGATCCTCTAGGCGATTCGATGTCTGAAGTTTCGTTCTGTAAAAGGTAGAGAAAGTCATTATGCAGAAAATATATTCTATATACCGCCGTGGTCGAGAAAATCATTAAGTCCGGCCGAAGGCCGGCTACGCAGACTAACATAGCGTATAGCAACTGTTTTATATAAAATCTTCAAATGCACATAACTCTTGAAATAGGGATCGCCACCATTTTTTTGTTTTATATTTTCTTCTTATTTTTTAATTTTCTACAATATTGTTTTTATTTTGGACCGAATTCATCCAGAAATGTATTGGATATTCCATTTTATATGAAAATGAGGCCAATAACTCGAAAACTATGCGTTTCCGGGAAAGTTACCACATTAAATTTTCGTCTTATTTTTCGATTTTCTATCGCCCTATATAATTATTTTTCATTTGGAGCTGCGTCGCTAAACTAGATTTAAGCCAATAATTTTCTTACCCAAATATTATAGAAATTACTATTTCAAAGAACAAGAATAGAAGTTCACATTAAAGTTTTAGAAATTGGGTGGAGGAAACACTTTAAACGTTAAGGAAATGTCATACTTCATTTTGAAAATGAGCTCGAAGGATTTTACAAGGCTGACCTACTCTTTTTTAATAATAGTGGTAGAAATATCAAAATTTGTGGAATTAACACCATCAGTAAAGTGAGCTCGACTTCGAATCTTTCTTAAAAATTGTATACATTTATGAATAAATGAAATCAAATTGAATTAAATATTCAGTATAAGTTTGGATAAATGTCAAATATTAATAATAAGTAAATGCTCTTACATTTTCATTGAATGTTGTTTCGGGTTCAGTTTCATGCGCCATTGTAGGTTCGGAACGGATTTCACTTCTTCTGTCTTCTGTTGTCGTGGTCGTATTTGCCATTTGTTCGAAATGAACGCTCCTATTATATTCCTGGTATATTGCACACGCATATCTAGAAGGGGGCAGATTTTCAGCATCTTCATGCGCTGTTGGTATATCGTTATTCTTTTTACTTTGTTTAGGACTTTTTTGTTCAAGACGTTCTGATTTCCGTTTTTGTGGTTTTTCTAAAAATCATAATGGAATAAATAAATGATTTACAAATGTAAATATGTATGTATGTGTAAGACGAAGAATGAAAATAAATACATATGTATGTACATACTGAAAAGTACATATTTAAAAAATATATCAATTTATTCTTTGTATGGGGCACTTCTAGTACAGCTGGAAAGCTGAAATTTTCTACACAGATTAAAATAAGGACCAAGTTCTTGATAGGTACACTTCCATCTCATTTCTAGGCAACCTATAAGCTTGGCAATATTTTTCCAAGAATTCTTCCCCATATTAGAAAGGCAAAAAAATATTGCCAAGCTTATAGCTTATTCACTCGGTGAATACTTTTTTGCACTCTAAAGACTATACTCTCTAAACTTCTAAATATATTTTAATGAGAGTTGGGGTCGGATTTGGGGCACATTTAGCTATTCAACCCCATTGAAATTTATCCGGGACATTTTGTTTTGAGTAATGCCACGAGCTGCTCGACTAAATATAGGTCAGCGCGCATGTCGTACCAATAATAGATTACATCAAAGGAAATCAAAAACTGAAAACCAACGATCATCTCAAAACCCATTGCACTGAGACGCACGATCTCAAACTACATCTGCGGATCTGTTAATTTAAATAAATCAGTAATCAATATATTTATTAAATCTGTATATCAAAATGAACAGTGGCTTTATTCTCAGTATTGCTACTCGAAGGTTTACCAAAAAAAAAAAACTGTCATCACGTGGCAGTGTAGTCGCAAAACAAAGTTTGCAGGCCCATCTTGTATTGTATAAATAAGCTTCACGCCGTCATGCTAAAATATCGATTTGTAGGTATTGAAAATTCTGATTTGTTGTTGCTTTTTTCCTTACAGATTAAATCAAACATAATAAAATCAAAATTGATTGTGTAATTGGGTTTTGGGCAAATAAAATGTTTTGCTATAAGAAACTTTAATTTATTATTAACAATATTATAACAATTAACAATTGGATATTAAAATATGTATGGAAAAATAGAAAAATTTAAACTGCGATATAAATTTTTTCTTGATTTTTTCTATGTCTTATTCTTATTTAAATAAACTGTTAATAGCAAAATTACGTAGTTTTGCTTGTAACAATAGACCAAATCGGTAACATTGTATCTCCATATTGGATTGATCTTTAAATACAGAAAGCATTATGGATATGTAAGTCAAAAAATAAACGGATTTTTTTTTTAATTTTTGTGTTAAGGAGATGAAAACGGGGAAAAAGTGTCTAGGTACTTATTTGGAAACCAACTAATCTTCTAAAATAATAAAGTTAGAGTTAAAGTTTTCTGGTAAAATTTTAAAAAACTGTCATGCAATCCATTTTTGACAATAGTGATAATTTGTGGTTGAAAAGTACAACATTGTTGGGAAATTGCAACACATTACCAAGTTTTTGTGGGATGTTAACTGATTAAAAATATAATTGAATAAATGTTTTACAATATTTTTCGCTAATATTGCATGAATATAAAAACAACTCTTTTTAAAACTATTGGCACGCTCCAATAATGTGCTCACGTGCACATCTTTGAAAGTTTGTGTGCGTTTTAAACCATGTTACGACGAAACAAGAAAATGAAATCTTTCACAGAGAAAATCACTAAAAAAAGAAAGAAAAATAAAAACTAAGTACACCCAATTCGCTTTTTACACGATAGATACGTTCCCAATAAATTCGTGTAAAAAAAATTCGTGTAAAAAAAGATACTAGCCAAAGATGAAAATAGTAGATTGGTTCCAGACCTAAAAAATAACGTAAAAGTATAATAAATTAATAATAATTAATATTACATAAATAATATTACAGGTGATTTATGTGACATTGTGACCGGGCTGGAAATACATAGTTATAATTAAACACAATTCTGATTTTCAATTATAATTAATAATGCAGCGATTTGGAAATTATTTAAAACTTACCTGTTATTGAGTTGATAAATTTGTAATTTTTTATAAAAAGAATTTGTAGAATATTTAAAATCGTGTTAAAACAAAACAATTCGTGTAAAAAGAGAAAAATGTTAACTTTTTAACTCGTGTTAAATGAAAATTCGTGTAAAAATAATTCGTGTAAAAAGAGAATTAGGTGTATTCAACTTACAGATACAAAGTTTCTAAGCAAATAATAGAAATTTATGTATGTATATCTGACTGCTTGTTGTTTACGCTTTAAATTATTTGCGCTTTTCATGTGAATTTATATTTTATTCTATAGGAAATCGTAATATTTAATATTGTTTATCTCGATTGAAAGAATTAATTTTAGAGAACATCGTTGGCAGTATTATTTATGCCTGCTTTGATCTTAATCTAAACAAAGATACTGCAGGCACTTGTGTATAACTCTAATGTGTATTTACAACTATCCGTAACTACAAGCATTTTAACACTTAATAAGAACAACAACATCATTATACGGAATTATTTTCTTTTCGGTGGCTTGAGCAAATATGTGGATGTTTAGTTTTGTTTTTTTTTATTCTTAAAGAGCTTGTTAAAGTTTCCAACTCTTTGCATAAACTGAACCTTAGTATCAACAAGTAAGAGTGCTATATTCGGCTGTGCCGAATCTTATATACACTTTACCAATGCATATAAATCTCTTATAAATATAACATTTCAAACAATATAAAAAGTACATAAGTTTAAACAGCATACTTGAACACACTTTCATATTTACTTCAGTGATATACATATATACGTACATTTGTACATAAAATACAGACTGTTTAAAATATTTTACAATTTTCCACCTATCAGTGAACAAAAAGGGGGGTTTGTATGAAAAAATACAGAAAGTTATTCTTAAGTTAATATATACACATGACACTAACAAGCCTCAGTAGCTCAATGGTTCGTGCGTTAAATTATATTCGAAATATTCCATATGCAATACTGAGGCACCGTCATATATTTATAAATTTATTTCTGGAAGGGTTATTCTTCAGATTACCGATATTTTATTTATGTTGATTTTCAATACAAAGCATCTTAAGAAAAATCCTAACTTTTCAGTCTAAGACCCAAGTCTCTCTCGACGTCTTCTAGTGTCTTCGGAAAATCGATTTCACGTACGAATAGACGTACAGACGGACATGGCTCATTCAACTTCGCTGGACCTCATATAAATATTGAAAAAATTACACACGTAATGACAAACCTATAAATACCCTTACCAATTTTGGTGAAGGGTATAAAAACAACAAGGAGTAAAATGCCGGCAAACTGAATTTTATTATTAACAATAAAGAAGTCTTTGAAGTCGGATTTTTTCTTATGATGTTTATGCCCTGTATATTTTGTGCGTTAACAATATTAACAAACATGACAAGTGACATACATATAATGTATGCAGAAGGAAAATCAATTGTAAATAAGTTCTTTGGAATACATATATGCATCGGGAAGAATTTTAACAAAATATTTATACTGATCCATTGTGCACAAGAGGGTTTAAATGGTTTAAGGTGTAACATGATTTGTCTTGTTAATAAAATAAAAAAAAAAACGTTTTTCGCCTTTAAATGACTCGTAGTATCAATTAATTATTTTTATAGCAAACTGAGTGAGACAACATTAATGAAAATTAATTTAGTTTTTTTTTATATTTTTTTCCAGATTACAATCGTTGAATTTTTCAAATCAAATGCACATAAAATGCATAGTTTTGGCAATTTATCAAGACGTAATTACTACTTCTGGCATTTAGAAATACCTGACTGGATTTTGGAGTGTTACAAGCGAATTGGGTTGTTAATATTTGGTTCAGGTGTTTGTGAGTTGACTACAGATATTGCCAAATATTCCGTTGGACGATTGAGGCCACACTTTTTTGCGGTAAGTCCAAGAATCAACGATTTTCATTAGGCAACATTTCATATGATGAAAATGAAAAATTAATTTTGAAAATGTAGATTAATTGTTAAAAGATTAAATACAGGCGTGGATCCAGGATTACCGTTTTGGGGGGAGGGGACTTTTTTGAAATTTGCAAAAAACAAAACAACGTAATTTTTCTATTAACAGTTGATTTAAATATGGAATAAGACACAGACAAAGAAATCTACAATAAAATTTAGAATAAATTAAATGTAGACCGAATTTAAGTAAATATCAAATACACTCAGGGCTCGTTTTATGCAGTTTTTTTTAAGAGGATTCAAATTTATTCGATTTTTAAATTAACTATTTTTTTAGAATTTTAACAGATTTTGAAAATTTATATGTTTTCTTAAGATTTTTTACCGTTTTTAAATTAAACCAAGTTTGCATTACTGATATAATCTTATAGTCGATATACATATACTTACATATGTATGAGTTTTGTGTGTGTATGTTATTATTGAACGAACAAATTGGGGATTTCCCTTCTCTATAACTGGTTCATTTGTTTAATTACGGTGCTGTGATTGATTCGAGTGCTTTAACATTTAAATTTAAATCAGGGGGCTGATTAACGCAGTGACGCAATGTCTTTAAATTAAGTGTGTTTTCGTAAGTTGTAATGAAATTTCACAAAAATGATAGAAGAAACAATTATTTATACATATTTTAAGTCCTGCTTTTATTTTGCAACACGTTTGGGCACGTTTGTGTATCAAACAGTTACAGAAATTGATAACTTTGTTAAGAAAAGTATCAGTTTTGTAAAAGAAATTTTTTAAGATTGCTAGGAAGTTTTTTGTGAATTACTCCAATTCAACAATTGCTCTCTTGTGTGGTTTTTGAAATAAACGATTCAATTATGAACTTGTTTTTTATTTTTTTCATCATTAGAACATAATTCTTTTGTAGGGTAATTTTTGGTAATATTATCAATTTAGCTAAAAAACAAGAACGTTAATTTATATAATTTAGTCTGTTATTGAAAAAAATGTCAAGTTTATAATTGTTTAGAACATAATTGAAATTTCTATCATTAAATAGAAAATCTTTGGTAAATAACGAACTTTTCCATTCATTTTAAAATAACTGATTTCCAGTATAACTCTTATTTATGATCTTTTTTTTTGATAATTAGGTGTGCCAACCAATTTTACCGGATGGTTCGACATGCGACAGTCCCCTTATTGAAGGACACTATATAGAGGATTTTAAATGTCGTGGCTTGGATTATACGACTAAAATACTTAAAGAGGTTCATTTATCATTTCCCAGTGGCCATGCAAGTTTTACATGCTTCACAATGATCTACATTGCGGTAAGTAGAAAAGGCTACACAATTAGTGATAAAAAAAACAAATGCGTATTTACATATGATAGCGCAGATAGTGCATATACGAGTACATATGTATGTATGCTCGTTTAATGCTTCAATATGCAAGATGTTACATGTTCTTTTCAGATTTATCTACATAAACGCATGACCTGTTCGCGTAGTAAAATGTTTAAACACTTGTTGCAACTCATGTTTCTGATGTTCGCCTGGTACACATCTTTGACACGTGTTTCCGATTATAAACATCATTGGACTGATGTTTTAGCTGGTTCGCTTATTGGTTCATCGTATGCGATAATACTGGTAAGTTTAAAATTCGCTGAGCGAAACGTTTACTACACTGGGGAACATAATTAAAATTTAAATGTTTTTCAACAAGGAACATTAAATAAGAAGTGCCATTAAAAATTAAATAAAGTATAAAGTAACTCTAGTTTTAAAAAAAATATTTATTTTATCTGTCTAATTTTCTGATCGTTATCTCACAATCGCACAAGAACTTCGATATTTCAAAAGTTGAGTTTTTAATCAGAATGCTTTAATAATATATTAGAACAAAAATAATATTCCCCGAAAATCTCGAGATTTATATTTAAAGAATCCGCTGCTACTCGGAACTTACGTGCTAATTTTCAAATGAATCGTACATAAGAATCGGCACATTGAACAAAAACGATTAGATCATAAAAATCAATGTGCATAATTAAGTATGGCCGAAAAATTAGAACCTGTTGCAGATGTCTGTTGTTCAGTGGTGCGTTTGTGCAAAAAACTTGTTTCAAATATTTCAACAGTCTTAAGGGCTAACTATAATGTGCTTAAGCTATAGCTTAAGCAACTGGGCGAATACATATAACCAAATGTTCACTACTATAATGTACTTAAGAACTTTTCGTCCAGTTTCGTCGAGTCTCATTTGCAACTCGTCACTTCATAGCGTATTCAATTCTTCAATTATTACGTGACGAGTTGTGCGTTCACGGATGTAACGATTTGGGCCCAGATTTTAGTTTCTATTTGTAACATAATTTTTAGTTCCCCAGTGTAAATTTGCATATTGAGCATATTAAACAATATTTTTTTTTTAATCTTTTTATTTTTGAAGACATGTTCAATGTGGTAGTATAACGACAGAAATATGAATGAGTTTATAATTCATAATTTGACTTGATTCGCATTTCTTATGGATGGGTGGTTTTGGTAATCACAACTTCGATTACGCTTCTATAAAAATTCTGATGATTTTCAAATTATCTATTCTTTTGTGCAAATACGTTTTAGAAATCTTTTTGAATATATCAGTAATATTTTTAATTTGTATACTCTATTTATTAATTTTTAATCCCATTAAGTTTGTTTATCATTTAATTTTAAGTATAATTTTTTAATCATTTTGAAAAGTATTTATTGTAATTTGAATGTATTATTTTGAAACCATACCCAACAAACCATTAAAAAAGCTCGTACTAGTAATAAAATTTATATTATATTTATATTGAAAACAAACAAAAAAATATGTATGTACATAAAACTTTGTTTTTGTTAAAAATTTATTAGCTTCACCTTCTCGTTTGTACAGACAAGACAGCAACGAGGTAAGTGAAAATATATATTGAAAAACTTTATTCAAATTTATTTCTGTTGCGTCTAAAAAGTTGCAACCAAAGTGCAAAATTAAATTTGTTCGAATAATTATTTGCAAACATTATTTCTTTTATTTAAAAGCAATAAATATATTTTTTATACAACTTTTGGTGATTTGAAATTCACAAATGAAAAACATGAATTTTTATTGCACCATAAATGCCAATGTTTTGTTTAGGATAATGATTTTTTTTTTTCAATTTATTTTTTAAATTTGCGATTTGTTTGTAACCGCAATATTTTATTCATTTCAATTACATTTGGTTAATTCAAGCAGCAACAAATATTTTTCTTAAATACACATAATTATTTTACACTTCATCAAAATTTACCTAATGCACAAGTTTTAAGATTTGGCAGGTAAATAATAAAAGCTTTTCCAGTAGGGATGATATGATATTGAAGTGACATTTCGGCCATTTGTAATATGTCATGATCTGTCATTTGTTTGAATTTGATTTGATGAATTTGCTGATTTTGCCTTGGAACAACTTGAAAACGATAACGATTTTTTTAAGAAAATCATCTTCTCCAATGAGGCTCAATTTCATCTGAGTGGTGCGGTAAATAAACAAAACTGTCGATTCTGGTGCGAAGAAAATCCACAAATTATTCATGAAAAACTATTACATTCACCTAATTTGACAGTTTGGTATGGTTTTTGGTGTGGTGGAATCCTCGGTCCGAACTTCTTTCAAAATTAAGCTGGTAACACCGTTATTGTCAATGGAGAGCGGTATAGATCGATGATAACCAACTTTTTATGGCCGAAATTGGAAATTTGGTTCCAACAAGACGAGGCTACGTGCCACACACAGCAAATGCAACAATTGAATTATTGCGAGAAAAGTTTGGAGATTCGATTATTTCATGAAATTGTGATATTGAATGGCCTCTAAGAAGTAGTGATTTAACACCATTAGACTATTTCTTGTGGGGTTATTTGAAGTCATTGGTCTTTCGAAATAAACCAGACTCTTTTCAAGCTTTACAAGTCAGTATTGAACGTGCCATTCATGACATACGACTTGATTTAGTGGAAAAAGTGCTCGAAAATTGGGTTCATCGAATTCGTTCCTGCAGCAGAAGTCGTGGAGGTCATTTGAATGACGTTTTATTTAGAACTTAATTGTATCGATTGTACTTCACATTAAATAAAAAACTTTTGAAGTTCCTTAAAAATAAGTGTGTTTTTTTTTAAGAAATCATATCATTCTAATTGGAAAACCTTATATTACAAATTTTAACAAGGAAGTTTTTATTCAAATTTTCACTTTTAAATTATCGTAAAAAAAATTACAGAATAAATTTATTACAAATTTTTGATTTGTAGTCGTCTTGTAAAATTTTGCCTTTGGAAGATCATCATATTTGCGATAATTTTACTGAAATTTCACTTCGCCTTAGCCACATTCCATGTGTTACTCAAATAACTTCAAGTTAAGGTGGGGCTAACACATGTTTTCCTAAAAAAAAAAATATACAAAATATTTATATAAAAATTATGTTAACAAATGGAAATTGCATTAAGTTAAATATTTACAACCATTAATATGTTGTCAACCGTTTTCCTTTAAATTTTCAACTTTTTTCTTAAACATTTTTTGTGTGTGCTGGTCAGTTTCTCTTCCTTGAATTCAGTAACTCATTTGCGGTTGCTGCGGATAAAAGATACAAATATTTATTTGTTTTACTTTACGATTACAATTCGTATACGCAAAGAAAAGAAATGATTGCAAAATGTTCATGTCAACGAAGTATGTATAATCTGCCACAACGAAATAATTATTCATTGAAGCAAATATGGTTACATCAAACATTCTTCAATTATTAAAATATTTGATGCGACAATAAAATAATTATTAATATTAATACTCATTAAGCTTGAATGTAAAAAAAGTATTTTCGGTGCTAAAAAAGTATATATTTTGCAAATAATAAAATAAAAATAAGTGATGTTTGTAAAAGGTTTTCCAATAATAATGATATGAGTTCTTTAAAAAAAACACACTTATTGTTAAGGAAATTCCAAAGTTTCTTTATTTAATGTGAAGTAAAATCGATACAATTAAGTTCTAAATAAAACGTCATTCAAGGGCATCCACGACTTCTTTTGCAGGGACGAATTCGATGAACCCAATTTTCGAGCACTTTTTACACTAAATCAAGTCGCATGTCATGAATGGCTCGTTCAATATTGACTTGTAAAGCTTAAAGAGAGTCTGGTTTATTTCGAAAGACCAATAACATGAAATAACCCCACAAGAAATAGTCTAATGGTGGTGTTAAATCACAACTTCTAGGAGGCCATTCAATATCACAATTTCTTGAAATAATCCAATCTCCAAACTTTTTGTCGCAATAATTCAATTTTTGCATTTGCTGTGTGGCACGTAGGCCCGTCTGTTTAATCAAAGAAATTTTAATTTGTCAGGCTTAAGTTCGTTTTCTCTAAATGTTTTTTGTAAATTAAATTATTATTTTTGTTAGAAAGAAAAATCTAGAAGCTCGTAATAATTGAACAGACAAAAAAATATTAGAATGCGAGGAGGGTTGAACTGACATCAGGATGTTTCGAGATTATCAACAGTCTCATCATCAGAGTTGTTTACCGCATAGACCTCGTCGAATCGATTCAATTAATGATAGAGGATCTTTAACTAATATGCTACCGTTATCAAATATTTTATAAAAATTAACAATGAACTTAATTTTTATTTTCAATATTTCGCCACACCGTTGGGAGGTTTCTTCTGGGGAAAAATTATTATTGCTATAATTTTCAAAACACCAATGATTGGTGGAAGATTTTAGAGAAAAAATGCAATATCTGGTAGTCTCAATCATTATTCTGAACAATTAATGATAGTTTGCGATTATGATTGCATCCACCATGTTTTTTCTTTGCGTGTACAGACTGCTATTAAAAATAAATTATATCGCCTTCAACTTACCATTTACAAGCAAATTAAATTTATATACAAAAAAATATTTGTTTAAATATTCATTCATTATTGCTATAGAACTGCAATCGGTTCATATAAATTTTTAATTTAATAAATTTTAATGGAAGAAATAAATACGAACGTAAGTATGTGCACCCATTGATAGAAAATTTATTGCTCGCATAACTGCATCAAAGTTGCACTAAAATTTCACATTACATTAACGTTTTTCTTCGTACTCGCATGTTAATTTTGAACTATAAATAAATAAAATTCAATATAAAATATTTAATCAAATTTACGAATAAAATTTTTGTAGATTTTAATGCAGATAATAAATTATTAATGATCTTCGTAGTGAAAAGACATGTGAGAAAAATTATGTATGAAGAAACATTGTTGGGGTTTAAATCTATCTTATAGATTGAATGTATTGGAGAGATTCGTTAGATAATATCGGTTTGTTTATAAATCTCAAATGATTATCAACATGAAGTGTTATAAACTGGTATTATATTTTTTGTATGCAAATGCTTTGCAGCGTAGCCAAGTGAATATTGCCTCATGTCGCCAATTTAAAGAGTGGTGTGGCTAAAAATACCCATTCAAAACCTTAAAATTCCCAATTTTATTCCCCAAAAATATATTTATTTCAATTATTATATTATTTATTAAATTGTACGTCTGTACATATTTTAAAAAATATTACATTTTAATAAATAATTGCCCAAATCACAAGCCAATTGGTGTATGAAAAAAGAATTTCAAACAAAATTTCTTAAAACAAAAACAATTTTGAAACAATTCATTCATAAAATATCATAAAAATTCGCCTTGTGAAATTGATTAAAAGTTTCGAATATTCTGAGACGCACAAAGACGTCACACATGCAGATGTTACAGCTAATTTTTATGTTTACAAGTATTTAGCCAAAGGCAAATTTATTAAAACGGGGTATTACTCGGGATTTTTACCACGATTCGCTCAAAATGTTCCTTAAGGTCTATATTTTAAAATGTATTGGGTCTGTATACGTGCAAAAGCCTGAATTTTTGCCGGAAGAATCAGCTACGCTTTTTTCTGGCCAATTTTGAGAAGGTGGGATTACTCTAAATTAAGGATATCTTCTCTACTCTAACCGTCTCCCTGAGTTCTGGCACAATGCATTGGATCGGTAGCGGTTATTTCCTGAGTGCTGGTCCTACAAAATAAAAAAAGAGAACTGGGATAATCAATACACACAATTCCCATGGAATTTGATAAAAGTAATATGGAACCAAAAACCAAACTGCACGAAAATCCGTTGAAACACAAGAATAATTATGAAAATCGGGCCATAATTAGAAGATTTATTTAATAATGTATATTGGGAACAACTTGCTCTGATTTAAAAAAAATCAATGAAACTCAACTACTAGCCAGCCTTTTCAAAAAAAATAAAATTTTTTAAAATCGGTATATAAATAACAGAGTTTATAGAATAACCAATAAATTTTGTAGGGGGGGGGGGGGGGGGGGCAGGCAGTTTCACCCAAATTTGATAAAAAAAAATATGTATGTATATGACCAAACTGCACGTAAATCCGTTAAAACACTAGCAACCACTTACAAACAAAACAACTGTTTTGGAAATCGATACTCTCCGATTTAAACGATCACACAAATAGATAATTTTGATAATCGGTCAATAAATTAAATCGTCAATTTGTGATAATGAATATATTTCGTAACATACATTATTATACAAATGCAATAAATTTTTATCTACACAGTGAACTAATTACGCAACTACTAATACGCCATTATATGAATTCATAAAGTAGTCGTTCTCAGGTAATTAATTTTTTTTATCTTTAGAAATCCAAGCAGATAACAACCGGTTAGTGTAAAAAATGCAAGTAATGGTGCTATATTCGGCTGTGCCGAATCTTATATACCCTTCACCAAGACGTAAATATATACATACATACATATATATTTACAGAATGAATTACATACACAATTTTTTAATAAATACATGTGTACAAATAATACAGACTATTTAAAATATTTTACAGTTTTCCATCCATCAGTGAACAAAAACGGGGCTTGTACGAAAAATAGATATAAAGTTATTATTAAGTTAATATACACATAACATTGTGGAAAAAATTCAGGTTAGCAAAAGTTAGGTCGATTCTGAGAGTGAGGGGTGAAAATAGAGGCTAAATTAGGATACCCGTATCGCGGCGTTTGTTTATGTTAGTTCGAATTTTTTTTTAATCGACCTTCGAACTTTGCAGTCAAATGCCGATTTTCAGCATATTGTTTATATGGTTTTTTGGCTATAACTCGTCGACTTATTGATATTTTTCAAATCTGTAAAAGCCAAATTATTGCTAGAGACCTGTCTAACAATTAAAATCGTTCGAAGGACGATTAAAAAAAATTCGAACTAACATAAACAAACGCCGCGATACGGGTCTTCTAATATAGCCTCTATTTTCACCCCTCACTCTCAGAATCGACCTAACTTTTGCTAACCTGAATTTGTTCCACAGTGTAATACTAAAAAGCCTCAGTAGCACGATGGTTCGTGCGTTGAATAATATTCGAAAGATTCCATATTCAATACTGAGGCATCGTCACATATTTATAAATTTTTTTCTGGAAGGGTTATTCTTCATTTATTTGTATATGTAATCCAATATCAGATTACCGATATTTTATTTATGTTGATTTTCAATACCAAACATCTTAAGAAAAATCCTTACATTTCAGCCTAAGACCCAAGTCTCTACCTCGTCTAGTGTCTTCGACAAATCGATTTCACGTACAGACAGACGGGTAGACGGACATGACTTATTCAACTTCCCTATCTATAAGGATTCATAATATACATATATATTATATGGGCCTCATATAAATATTGTCGAAATTACACACGTTATGAAAAACCTATAAATACCCCTATCATTTTTGGTGAAGGGTAGAAAAAAGACATGTACTACATTTTAGAAAAAAAAAATTTCCTTCAAATTATGTAGTTAAAATATTTCTATATATAATTATAATTTTATTAACATTCGTATGTACAAATCAATGACTCAATATAGAAAGGTCGTATCTCGTTTTTTTCAAAATCGGTTTTTACATGTTCTGGTAGACAATACTCAAATACACCTCGCTTAAAAATATTTTTTTATAATAATAAAAAAACTCAAATGTTTATAATGTCAAAAAAATACTTAGGTGCTGTTTCCATAATACAAACAAATGACTTGTGTAGAATTTTTGTATGGGAATCACTCAAAAAAATGAGTGGGTTTCATATAAATTTTCTACTCAAACCAATTGTTTGTTGCCTTGTGGAAAAACATACAGTTGCAAGATTATGGGCCTGTTCGGAATTTCATCACTGCGCCTCATCTGATGCGTTGTACGTTCTGAAAATCAACGGCTGGTAACACTGCATATGCTGTGTTGTATCAGCTGAGCAAACTATGCGCATCAGATGCGGCGCAGTGATGAATTTCCGAACAGGCCCGCTCTATGTTGTTATTTACAGTTTTGAAAACTTATAATTAAGCTTTCGTGTGTTTTCTAATCACTAATAATTATCAAGAAAATTGACATTGAAGTCAAATCGTCACAGCTCAATACAAGTTCATTTGTATTCAACAAATGAAAACATGTACACCCTTCACCAAATATATTTTTTAAAGCAATTTCTTTTCATTGTTAGTTTTGTGAAAACAAGTCTTTTTTTTTTCTTTTTTTCTGATTTATACATTTGAAAAGTTTGCCAAAATAAGAGAAGTTATTAATTTTGTTCGTGCGAATTGCAGACAGATTTAGAATACTTTTCGGAAACATCACTAAATTAGAGGGCAGCAATACAATATATTTTGAACTCACAGTTACATAAATATTGTAGATATCACAAACGTTATGAAATGCTTATGCATAAAACTTTTCAACGAGTGATAGAACGCTTAAAATCAACAAAAAACAAAACTCATTCTTATAGATAATAGAGCTGATAAATGATAGCATGTTCTTGAATTATAAAAATTTTTTAAAAAAATAAAATATTGCAACAGTGCTGGTTTACATTTTCATCGAGGCAGTCATGTTTCCTCTAACGGCAACTTATTACGATTCACAACAAAAGATTTGGTCCGGACCACAGAGAAAGGATTTATATCATGAGAAAATGACACTGGGCGAAGCGACATTTCTTGAATATTCTAAAAATCCACAAAAAGTCATACAAATCAATGACACTACAAATGAAGAAATGACTGCTCAAGAATTTTTAGATCATGCCACAACATTAGTTAAGAACTTGATGAAATTAGGTCTCAAAATTGGAGATGTTGTGGGCATATACGCTCAAAATTCCACCCACACTGCAACTGTAATGATGGCTGCATATTTATGTGGTACTCCGATAAATGCTCTATATCCTGGTTTCGATGAAGGTAATAAACACATTTTGACGGTCATACGTTACCAACACGTAGCTGATTTAAAATAAAACATCGAAATCAAGTGAGAGTTTCCACTAAAGGATTTTCAGTTGAATTATTTCGTTGCTTTACTATCTTAAAAGTTGTAAAACTCAGCTACATCTTGTGAACGTGTGACCATCGATTTTTAGATAATTTTTGATTAATTTTAGAAATATTAAAATTGTTCATGTGAAAAACTATTTTAGAAAAATTTTGCAGACACTTTAATTGCTTGTAAACGACGCTTAATGAAGAATTTATTTTCCTTTCTTTTATTTAGATAATGTGAAACTAATTTATAAAGTCACCACTCCAAAAATTATTTTTTTTGATGTAGAAAATTATGAAATTGCCTTAAAAGTTGTCCAGGATTTAAATTTAAATTGTCCCATAATTTCAATGAATGGAGAAATTAAAGGCGTCTCTAGTATTCTAAGTTTGGTAAACCCGCCGTATACGAATTATAAAAAGGAACCATTTACGTAAGTATATGTTACAGTTTTGCATTCTACTCGAGATTTCGTATTTTTTTTTTTTTTTTGGTGTTAAGTTAATATATTTTTAGTTCTTTTAAATATTTAATAGCCAGCTTCTGATGGCAAAGAAAATTATTTAAAATGTCAATTAGTATACTCTTAATAATAATAATTTTTCTTTGGCATTTTAACATGTCGATGTCATTGAAAACAACTACTTACCATATTTATCAATATTTAGAAGTTATTAAACATTCAAAGTATGATAAAAGTATATGTATAAGCATTGAACACGAGCCAAGTGTATTTGACACCAACTGTTTTACTCTGCAATTATTTTGTTACCGTTTCCTTTTGCTACTCGCACGCAAAAAAAAAATAATTTGCTTCGTCATGGGATTGAACTCTTGATAAGAACAAACAGTATTAGCGTACATATAAAAAAAAATAATTTCTTGTTAATTTACTAGTTAATTGGTAAATGTACTTCAAAGTAGTGAGTTGAAAAGTATATTGTTGAGTAATGATCGCCGATTAAAAATTTTTACACCTAAATGAGAAAACTTTTCCCCACTTGAGGAGGGGTTCTACATCTCACGAATTTTGAGCGATGGTGTGAGATAGAATCTAAAATTTTTTTTCTGTAAAAAAAAAACGACTGCTGTCATCTGATTGCATTGTACTTAGTAAAGTTTTGATATTTTTTGCACCAGATTTAATCTTGATTTTGAAAACGTATTTTTCTTTTGTGTTGATTTTTATGGGCTATTGTTCGTAACGTAACGGAGCCCATTAGACATTGTTAAGATGTTAGTATATTTCTTTTGTTTAAAAAATTTCTTGCTCTCCTTCGTACACCGAGAAAACAGATTAGTTGTGTCAATTGAATTGTGGCAGTTGCACCAACTATCATAGAATTCAGTTGCTACAACTGAAATCTTCGTGTAGAACCACTGAATTTTTAGTTACGGCCATTAACGTAATAGCTGCGACAACCGATAAAATTGGTTACCTCCAAGGAATTTTAAATGAAAGCTAATCGGGATTATTTACGCTCATTTTTATCCTGGAACACAATTGAATTAAAATTTATTCATACTTAACTAAATTAAATTGTTTTACTTACACTCATTTGAATTTAAAATTTATTTTTTCCCATTATTGGTATTGAACATAGAGCGCATATGTTTAAAACACAACGACTTAACAAAATCAGCCACATCTGTTAGTTTTTTTTTTTTTTTTGGTTTAAATGGCGAGCTAGTTCAGCAAAGTGCCAGGGTCTTCAACTATTTTTCAATTTATACATCAAATATTCCCGTTTTAGCATGCCGTTTACAGAAAGCTACGCTAGACTGTCCCGCAAACAGCACCGTTAACCGGTTCCAACCACTAATCACATGCGAAGGAGTGAAATTTTAAACTCTCGAAGACCAATAAACGAACAGTGTGGCCTGGTTGCACTTAAAAAATAATTACCAACGACGCTTTTTGTTTACTCGCCCAGAGCTGCTATACGAATGACATGAGTATTTTAAAGTCGATAAACATTAAGTAAGTTTTTATTTTAATGTAATTGGTTATGCCAACCAAGCCATATTTATTGCCAATAGCAGCAAAATAATACATTCGGTTGACCTATATCCCTATTACGGTTTACAACTCAAATTTAAACAACTCAACTTTAAAGCAACTTTAATCAATTTTGGTATTATAAATTACAACTCATTCTAGTTGAAGTTGTATTGATGCTGCCAGCCTCAAAAGCAACGATTTGAAAGTTGATAAAACAGTTGAAGCAAAAATTATATTTTTAATGCTTATTCAGTTTAAAAAATGCTAAGGGCATATACGAGTATATAAATAAATTTAAAAAAATTTTAATATCTACAAGTGATCGCATTACTTAATCTGTTACAATAATTTGAATAATTTTCTTTCACCACCTTAAAAAGCAACTACCATTTTTTATCGAGTTCTGCGAATTGCGTAGATGTGAATTGGCATTATTTTCCAGAAAAGGCCGGTCTCGTCAGCGTTAAAAACTTGGTTCACTCTTGTATCCGCCTTCTTCAATTACTTTAGCCAGCTGCGAAGGGGATTCTACTTCCCCTTTTATCATGCTACTGTGAAGTTCGTGTCTTCCTAAAAAACCATGCAACCATTCATTATTTGCAGATACATAATTTGGTTATGTTGTCATCAATGGTTTTTGAAGCCGTTAATGGTTCCATATTTTTTATTTATTTATTTATTTGGTATTATAAAGGCCCCAACACAATTAGGTTATATAGGCCATACTATATATTTTTATTTCTTCATAAATTCATAGAGAATTTTGTTTTATAGAATTCGTGTCGAGTGATGGTATACGTCTAAGAGTGTGATCTACTTTCTATCCATGTCAACAGAACTGTTTCCATTTCTTCAATAAAAATATTTCTGCTGTACGAAGAAGATTTCGCATTCAAACTTAGTACCAGAAATCACATTATCACCGTTTCGTAGTCTTTTTACATTAAAATTGTATTGAAATTTCGATCGATATCGAGTGCCGTAATTTGGCGACAGAATTTGTAGGTATTTTTGTTTCCAAAATACTTATACAAGTTTCCAGTTTCATTAAATAAACACAAGATTTTTAAGAACTTTCTTTTCACTATAAATTTCCCTTGATTTCCCAGCATAACTCAAAAACTAATAATAAGTGAACGAAAATTTAAAACTTTAACTTTTTACAGATTTCCCTGTACCAATTTACAAGGCAATGATACAGCAATAATTTTATGTTCATCCGGTACCACTGGTACCCCAAAAGGTGTGCTCTGTTCTCATAGGATGCTACTTAATCAAAGAACTTAGTATGTAATAAACACTCACTTTTTATTATCTACAAATTATCATATTTTTAATTACCCTTCTTTTGAAATTTAGCTTGAATCTACAATCCGAATCGGTTGTTGCCACTTTTAGTACCATGTATTGGGCATCGGGTCCTTTGAATTTAAATGCTTCGCTATTGAACTGTTGTCGGCGTATCGTTGTCAGTAAACCGTTTGCGCCCGAATATTTTCTACAGATAATAGAACGTCATAAAATTACTCATATGATAGTTGGAAGCGGCCACATGGCCGAATTATCAATGTATGACAATGTGGAAAGAATGAAAAGATGTCTTACCAGTATTGATAGTTTTGTAGTTGGTGGCTCTAAAGTACCATTAATTGTGCAAGAAAAAATCACTCGTATATTAAAAGAGGCCAATGATAAACGACCTGGCTTTGGTGTAGCATATGGCATGTCCGAACTTTCGGGTTTGCTGTCATATAATGCTGGCTACTGTTATGACCATAAAGAGGGGACAGAAGGGAAACTAACAGCGAACAAAAAAGTACGAATCATTAGCAAGAGTGGTGAGTTTTTAGGACCCAATGAACATGGGGAAATAATAATTTTTACACCGTATACTTGGTTTGGCTACTACCGCAATGTGGAGGCTTACAAAAAAGCTTACATTGATAATTGGCTTCATACCGGTGATATTGGATTTTTCGATAATGAAGGTTTCTTGCATGTGTGTGGCCGTGATAATGATGTGTTCAAGTCGAGAAATTTCCAAATTTATCCCCAACTTATTGAGGATGTTATTGTTCAAATACGAGGAGTATTTGAGGTTTGTGTTTTTGGTATTCCCGATTTTGTGGCCACAAATTTAATAGCATGTGCAGTGGTTAGAAAACACGATGAGACTGGCCGTAAAATTACAGCAGCTGAAATCATATCACATGTTGAGTCTAAAATGGCCAGTGTATATCACTTATCAGGTGGAGTTTATTTTTTGGATGACATACCAAAAACTGCTTCAGGAAAAATCCAACGAAATAAAGTCTTAGATATTGTAAAGCATATTAAAAATAAATAATGTGATAATGATAATTACATACATAATTTGTAGAAAACTTATAGTAAGAAAAATGTTTTTGAAGTAGAATGATATGTTTGTTTTAAAATTAAATAAAGTTGTGCAATCGTGTTATGTACGAAATTTATTCCTAAGATGATGATTATTGCCTGACATTTTGCTTATTTGACTTGATTAAAAAAAAGCTCGATGTTCTACTTGAACAATTTGATAGTAATATTATTATTACGAGGGCTTTTGCTGTAAATAGCTCACTCTTCATCTCTGTTGGTTCTACTACCCACAACCGACTGTCCGCACAATCTCCCATATGATTGACTCAGACTGTGGTGGTATTGTATGCTTTTCGATAGAGTATAATTTTCTTAGGTGCGTCTGATTGCCATATCCAACATCAAGCTGTATTTCTACGTCCCGCCAAATCATAACTTGTTCCCCCATATGCAGATTGATGCCATGATTTATCATGAAGTCGGCACCGATAATAACCTCATCAACAATACGTACCTTTTTGTTTGAAAACTTTTTTGTTATGCACACGTACACGTTGTCGGCTCTGATTGATGAAAATCAAAATTTTTGATATTTTATTTTTTCATCATCCGGTGCAATGTTTACAAACGAACGCGGCGAAGTCACAAGACTCCTTTTAAACGACAAAAACACGACACTCACACATATGCACTGATTGACGTATTTTTTTGATCGTCTCCAGTGCACTTTATACAATAAATAAAAATATACATATTTTTTTAAAAAAGTTAAAATAATTTAAAGTGACACACACCACTGTTATAAAATAATATTTAGGTCGAAAACCTTAGTACCTTTCTTATATTATTATTATTACGAATAAACGTAATTATTATTTGAACTTATATTGATTTACATATGAAAAGTAATATTATCAGGCTCAAGTTCAGTTTTATTGAATTAATGAAAATTCAAAATTACTAAGAGTTTTTTTTGTAAAGATGGACAATTGAACGCTGATGAGAGGTGTGGCGGCCTTGAAATCAGTACTGATACGTTCTGCTAAAAACTGATTGGATATAAATAATAATATTTTCCAATACAAAAAAACTCTTAGTAATTTTGAATTTTCATTAATTCAATAAAACTGAACTTGAGCCTGAAAATATTACTTTTCATATGTAAATCAATATAAGTTCAAATAATAATTACGTTTATTCGTAATAATAATAATATAAAAATATTAATTCCGCTTGGGCACGAGCTATAAATACCCTAATAACAGGGGTCACAGTAATATGTGAATTTCCCTAATATAGAGTAAAAACAACAAAAACGTTAAAATACAAAGTAAAATACTTTGATGATAACGGACTATGAGTTTGTGTTGATTATTAGTTCCAAAAAGTAATGAGGGAATTTCGTACTAACCAGCACTGTTTCATTGTAGAATAAAAATTGAATTAAAAATTAATTCTCATATTCTATTTCTGTTGAAAACTGGTTAAATAGTTGATATTCTTCTCAATTAGTATCCACTTTACGAAATTTGTAAAGATGGACAATTGAACGCTGATGAGAGGTGTGGCGGCCTTGAAATCAGTACTGATACGTTCTGCTAAAAACTGATTGGATATAAATAATAATATTTTCCAATACAAAAAAACTCTTAGTAATTTTGAATTTTCATTAATTCAATAAAACTGAACTTGAGCCTGATAATATTACTTTTCATATGTAAATCAATATAAGTTCAAATAATAATTACGTTTATTCGTAATAATAATAATATAAAAATATTAATTCCGCTTGGGCACGAGCTATAAAAACCCTAATAACAGGGGTCACAGTAATATGTGAATTTCCCTAATATTGAGTAAAAACAACAAAAACGTTAAAATACAAAGTAAAATACTTTGATGATAACGGACTATGAGTTTGTGTTGATTATTAGTTCCAAACAGTAATGAGGGAATTTCGTACTAACCAGCACTGTTTCACTGTAGAATAAAAATTGAATTAAAAATTAATTCTCATATTCTATTTCTGTTGAAAACTGGTTAAATAGTTGATATTCTTCTCAATTAGTATCCACTTTACGAAATTTGTAAATATGGACAATTGAACGCTGATGAGAGGTGTGGCGGCCTTGAAATCAGTACTGATACGTTCTGCTAAAAACTGATTGGATATAAATAATAATATTTTCCAATACAAAAAAACTCTTAGTAGTTTTGAATTTTCATTAATTCAATAAAACTGAACTTGAGCCTGATAATATTACTTTTCTTAGTACCTTTCTTTCTAATTTAACGTTATAATTTATTATGACCTTAAATATTGCAAATAAATAAATAATAATAAATAATATTATTTTGCTGCCGCTCTCAATGTAATTATGTAGCTGACTACAGGCCACAAATGTAGGAAGCAGCATTTGTAGTCGTGTGTACGTGTAGTCTGTTGTGGAGAATGTATTTATTGCATTAACTGATGTATCGAAACATAGATTCTCTTAAATCAACATGCTGCGGTTGTATTATAAAATAATTCACCAATCTAGCAATAAGCAACAAAGCTACCCTAAGCATATAAACAATGTTTATATAAAAATTTACCAGAGCGTAAGCAAAACTCACCAACGCAATAGAGTCGGGAAATCAAAGAAGATACAAAACAAAAACCAACCACATGCTTTTGTTAGGGCAGAACTAAACTAAAAGCAGCGTTGTCAACTTTGAAATTTCAAAAGGCACCAAAATGGAGAAAAAAACGCGCCATTTAACAAAAAACGCACCAAGTTCAGATTTTTTTCTTATTGAAAATTTTTATTGAATTAATTTTGCGTCTTTACAACATTTAACTTTAGTCCAAAATTCTAATGTTGATATAATATTGTGCCAATGCATGAAGTGAATCATTCTCCACCCTTTTTCAATACTAGATAACATTTCGACATCGGATTCAAATTGTACTGCTAATGGCATGATATCATATTTGCAATGGGATAAAACATTTTGTACAATGCTGGTTGTGTTTCCGTGTTCCAATAAAAACATCTTGCTTTTGTGTTATTATTTGGTCAAGGCCGAATCCATTGCTTAAACTCACATTGTAATTCCCAAATCCTTTTGTATTTCGCTTATGATCTCCTTTTTTAGACTCCATTCTTGACACTAACTTTAAATATTTCTTTTAGTAAATATAAATTTTATTAATTTTAGTGTTACAACCCTTTATATAAACTTTTACGCATTTTATAAAAAACGAACAATGATCGCAAGTCTCAGAATACTATGTTTTTGCTAAGCTCTTTAACAGACTTGACAACAACTTTTACGACAAAAAACAATTATGTACTCTGAAAATCTAAAAGGGACAACAATTTTCTTGTAATGAAATGTTACAAATGATTTATATCAACAAGACGGTTTAACGGTTTTTGTAAATGTGTTTTGGTACCTCTTAAACATCATTAATGGTTGCACTTATTATGGTCTGTAAAATTGAATGTAAAAATTGTACACAAATTGAATGAAATGGTATTGAAACAGTTGTATTTTTTGTACACAATTCTTTTTTCTCATACCGAAACAAAAAATTGTGTTATGATGTGAATGGAGCCACCCAAAATTAAAAAAACGCACCAAAATTAAAGAAAAAGCGCACCACGCACCAACTCAGATATTTTTCGCACAAAACATTTAGAAAAGCACCAAAAAAGGTGCGAAACGCACCAAGCTGACAACGCTGACTAAAAGCAACAAAATACAACGACTCTTGGATGTTGTTAGTTGTGAAAATCTGATTGTGTGGAACGGTTGGTTGTGGCGGTCGTGTTGTCGTTTTGGAATTTACGTTCTTGTTGTTGTACGCAGATGTTTTTTAACCCGTCATCAAACACAACTTGTTTACAAAAGAACAGCGAGATTTTGTGCCTGTGTTTTGTTTCAAATGCAATTAAAAATAATACGAAACAATTACCAAAAATAAAGATATTAATCGCTTTGATTATAAATGTTTAAAAAGTTTATATGTATGTACATAGTTTGTTAAAATAAATAAATAAAGAAAAATTTAATTTAGAGTGTGTGAAAACATGTACTGGTAGGTACATAAGTATGTATGTATGTATGTATACATATTGTTTGAAATAGTACCTATTATATTAGGGGGATAACCAATTTTTTGGCATAGTACCATGAGGTACTTGAATGCTTGCGCGTAGCAGGCAGCCACGTAAACCAACCATGAGGTCAACCATGTCCTAGTAACCACGAAAATCATAATCTTTTGTAATTTTTCAAAAAAAATTTCACGCTCCAATTAGTTTTTCTAAACTAAATGCAATATTGAATATTCATAATTATATATGTAAGTATGTATGTACATACCTACGGTGTTTTTTATTCATTTTTAATTTTTTTTTTCGCTAAAAATTGGTTTGCGGAAAAATCTCTTACCCTCTCAAAATATTAATGAAATTTCATACTTCAGCTATTTTTTGTTTTAAATAAAAATTATTAATTTTTCTTAACCAAAAAGAAAATTAAAAATTTTCAAAACTTCATCGCGTTTGGTGTGTGAACTTTTTTTACCTTAGCCAAAAAATAAATATACGTATCGGACTGTGCTATGCCAATTTTGATACATATTTTAAAAAAATTGTTAAAAAGTTATAGGTATCCATACTTTAAATAAATTATCAAATTGCTCATTCTAATGCACTTGAATTCTTGTTCAAATAAACGCAAATATGTACATGTATGTATGTACATATGTATGTAACTGTCGCAATCCACTCCTCATATATTTTCCGGGTGAGGGTAATATCTTTCAGACTATACCCTATTTTACTTATTAGCACTTACAAGTGAATATCTGTATACATATACAGGGTGTCCCGTAAATAGTGGTCCAAACGAATTGTGTCGATAGACGAGATCATAGCCTATCAGAATAACCCAACATAGGTCTATAAAAGTGTTACGGTTTTCGAGATATTCGCAATTTTACGAGTTTTGGGCAAATGCAGTCCCTTACTCAGATTTCTTTAAGCCGTTGCCAGGGGAATTGTTGTAAATAAAATTTCTTTTTGTATTCTTGCACCTGATTAGATGTACAATGAGTCGTATGCTTCAATTTTACAAAAACGTTCTCAATTCTTCGAGGAAACAACCAGAAAGTCGCAATTGAGATCCTACATAATTTTTCCATTTAAGTTTAAGACCAGCGTTGCCATTTTGGTGCTTTTCGGGTATTTTTTGGTGCTTTTTTACTTAAGCAATACCCGGAATTTTGTTAAATACCCTTTTTAGAAAAGCGGGTGCTTATAGTGCTTTTAAGAATTTCTCACAGTGCTTTTAGGTGCGTTTTAAATAATCAACATTTTTGACACTGAACCATTTTCCTACTATTCTTTAAACACACCTAATACTTTTTTAACCAACTGAGTATTATTTGCATCTATATTTTGATTAGTACTCGCAAACTGTTAAGAGTTTGAATTCTAGAATTTCTGAAGCACCTTTTTTTTAAATTCGTGCAGAAATTTAATAGTACATATCCTTTGATTTGTTTTTTATGCAAATTTAAGTAAGAAAGTGCCTTGGTTATTATCAAGCTGAACAGTTATTAAAAGTAAGTTCTTCATTGATGTTAAAATTCATATGTGTTAAAGTTCATCGTCTAACAATGGCTTTCCTTTAGATCGAAAAACAAATATTGTATATAAAAACTTGGGAAAATGATCCAGCTTTTAAAAGGTGAACTAAAAGCATATTTTATTTACTGTAATTGTGGAATAAATGCACGATAAAGCGATTTACTCCGACAAAGTCACATAAAAAGATATGAAAAAGCAATAGATCTGTTAGTGTTGTGGTTAGTGCTTTTGTACCCGAAATTTTTTTTATTTTTAACCTTTTTTACCCTATTTCCATGGGCTCACAGTGCTTTTGATGTTGCAAGAGTTGGCATCACTGTTTAAGACACTTCCGTATAAAAAAAAAGTACTTCCGATCTATGTTGTGTTATTCTGATAGGGTATGATCTCGTCTATCGACACAATTCGTTACGACCAATATTCACGGGACACCCTGTATATAAAGTTCCCTTTTTCAAATTATAAAATTTTATTTTTTATTATACTTATATGTATGTATGTACATACATTGATTAGCTACCCGATAACAAAGAAATTAATTATTGAAAACGTAAATTCTTAAGTACTTGCTCGAATAAAATATTACGATTTATATATATATTTTGAAACTATATTTGGGCAAGCAATAGTTGATTTTCTCTCTAACTTTTTGTCAAATCTTTCAACTGTTGACTATCGATTTTTGCCACAATAGTTTTACATTAGGTTGACAAGTCCCTCCAGGAAACAAGAGATATGTCTATCAAAATTATCAAACATAGCAATATTTTTAACGAACACTCATTTATCCATAAATTTAAATTTGTGAATTCTATTCCGGCGCACTGTTCTAAGTAAATAAATTCCACGGTTAGCTAAAGTTACTATTTTACGGCATGTGCTGGGAACACAATTGAGACGAACGACGAAGTTGAACACAATACCGACGTCGACGAAATTCGTCGTGCGTAACAAATTTTCTGATAGATTTATTTCTATTTTGTACGCCGACGAACGACGAACAAATCAGTACAGAGTTACCTTGTTTTTTTTTTAGTTTTCAAATCTATATTAGTAAATAATGTTTATTTTTACTTTAATAAGTGCTTCTTTTTATGATATAGAGCTTTTTACTTAAATAATCATAATTATTAATGATGAAATTTGTTTTAATGGTTTTTTTCAATGTTTAATTTTATAAAGGAGTTATTTTCTTTATGCGCTAACACTATCGCTGTTATGTTTGTACACTAGAGCCCCGATTTGCGTCGTTAATGGGGACCGGAAAAATGCGACGCAAAACGAAACAATTCAAATCGGAACACTAAGGGCAAAAATTTTATTTTTGATAAAAAAGTGATATGGTATAAAAATGTCCATAGAGAATAAACTACTACATACTACTTGATAAATTCTTCACTTGTAATTATGACTTCAGTTAAAAAGTTCAATCATAAGTTGGTATGTTGCGACGCAAATCGGAATTAAAACGACACAAAGCGGGTTCAACTAAATTTTAAAAAGCGATGTAAATCGAAACGACGCAAAAAGGATCGACGCAAATCGGGGGCTCCATTGTATGTTAAAACAAATTTGTAATAAGAAATATAGACAAGTTTTTTATTATTATGACAGCAGTTGCGCTACACGACGAATTTATGCAACGAACTTTTACCAACGAATTCGTCGTTCGTCACAATTGTGTTCCCAGCATTACCTTGTTGTTTTTGTTTAGTTTTGAAATACATAATTTGCATTCTTCCGAAAATGCAAAAACTAATAAAAAAAACCCTGGAGAGCAACATAACACAAAACTAAAAATATATTCTCATGTCTACAAAAAGAAACAAATGTTCAATGTAGTCCTTTATAGAACTTCCTTCTTAGTTGTTAAGATACATCTCTTCAATAAACGCGAGATGGGTTTTAGGCCGTTGTTATGGAAATCACGATATTTAGAACCATTAGAAGAATGCCTGAATGCTGACTATGCACTTATTAATTGGGTGATAGCGGATGCTCAAGGAATTCGTATTTCCAACATTAAACTATTTCACACTACGCCGATGTTCCAGTCAAGAGAATTGATAATGCTATCGCCCATTGAAGTAGTGAAACTCATACTTAAGGATTGTGGCATATGAAGAGTCAATTATTTTATAACTCTTCTATTGAGATTTTTGACGCACAAGAAAATATGTTAGGTCCTTCGCACCACTCGACTTCTAATACCCATTATTACAGATAAAGCAGCATGAATGGCAGAACAATTTTTAATTTGGACAATAGTTGTTAGCGGTTTTACTTCTTCTCCTTTTGGAGAACTACTGCTAAAATACCAGTTTTGGAACTCATTCCGGCCCAATGTATTAACTTACGTTGACATAATTTTACCTTTTCTATCATGTTGCAAGCACACTAGAGCTTTCAATTTCTGCTACTTTTAAAAAGTAATCTTCTACTTTAAATTGTAGATAATATAAGACAGGGTTGCATATCGACGGTTTAATTTTCTGTGGATTCAGTTATAAAAATAATGCTCTGAAAGTAATGAATAACTACTTTTGAGTATTGGGTACACGACACAAATTTCAAATACTTGATACTTTGTACCCACTACTCAATAATACATATGTCAGCATTAAAGCAAACACATTAATCTTGTAAATAAGTAGAAACGAAGTGCCTTCATGTTGAAAACATTTTCTTTAACTCCCTCCCACATTATAAATTTTCCAATATTTTATTTACTTTGCCACGCTTGCCGCAAGAATGGTATTTCACATAAAGAATAGGAAATCTATCTACAATAATCATGGTCAAGGTTGATTCGTTAGTGACTTGCACACTCACGCTTGAAGACAGAGAATATTTATTTGGGTCTGTCTGTCAACCTATTTGGTTGTTTGAAAAATGTATGTATGTGCATGGTGCTGCATCTATTGATCTATTTGTTCTTTGTATGGTTGTAGAAAAATAAAATCATGGAATGATTTGTTTGATGTTTTGTTTTGTTTTCCTTCATATTGATGTTGTACCTGCATCATATATTCGTTTTATTTTCTTACCTGTCAACAATACGTGTATTGTTCTGCTGGTATTTTTTAGAGGTAGCAAGGGGCGTTTTAAACGTGAAAAATGTATCCTTCACTTGTATAAAAAATTATATATATTTATTAAAGGGTGGGATTTTTTTGTTTACACTATGATGATTTATTTTTACCATGAGTTAAAAATTTGTTTTTAATTACTAAATTTTTAAATAATTGTGAAAATATCGGATACATAATTATTTATAGATCAAAAGAAACGAATTTGTATAAATATTTTAATTGTAATTTTTGAAATTACATACTACGAACTGCTTTATTTTTATTAATATTTGTTAATATTTATACAGGCTAAGGTTCATAAAAGTTAATAATCAGAGAAATATTAAATATATATTGTTAACATATTGCGAGCAACAAATGAACAATTTAATATCTAAAGATCCCATTAGATTTCAACTACACTGGCCGAATAGAACAAACGTCGTTTTCGGTAGAAGCCACTAAACCTCGTCAGTATTCATATGCAAATGTTTTCACTACTTGTTAGGTAGTACCTCTGTTGAACGTGATTACACACAAATATTTGGCTTAAGGCCAAACGCGAACGTGGCGCGAAATAGGTCAGGATGTTGTGCGAAAACAGATGAATGCAATAATAACTTTTAATTTATTTATATTTTCCACAATCCAAAAATACAAATTGCAACAAAGACCTTGATTCTTTAAAGATTTTTTTTCAACGTTTTTTAATAAAATTTAAAATTTTTAAGTACATCTACTAACGCATACATACATATCGATGGCTTAATATAAAATTCTTTTAGACAAATGTCAAATACACCATGCTTTCAAAATAAAATAAATTGAAGCATAAGATTTGTGAACTTTTTTTATTTAATTTGCACCAAAACATTTTTATATGTACTTTAAAATTTACGGATTTTGTTGCTATTTGTCCTTGAACCTTAAAGAAAAAATAGGATTACGCCTTTCTTATATTAAGCCATTGATATGTATATATACACATATGGACAGATAAATAGGTGTGAAATAAATATTGGAATGCTTTTACATATTTCTTTATTTTTTTTTCAATATTTAACACTTTATTTATTAAGTAAACTTATTTTATGCATTTTTAAATTAATTCAGACTTAATGTGAAAGAAGTTAAAAAAAAAAACTTAAAATAACGTAAATTCGAGAAAAAGTTTGCTAAATTGATGTGGACAATAAAATAGGTGTGCACAAAAAATTTTAAAATTAATGCATCAGTTTGGACATGTAGGTAATTTTTTTGGAATAAACATTAAAGCTGATGTTTAATACCCTGTATAGCCGCCATTGTTTTTAAGGACAGCTTCTATTCTCCGAGGCATTGATGAAATTAACTTACGGCAAGTCTCTACAGGGATATTGTACCACGCATGTTGAATATTTTCCCATAATTGCTTTTTATTACTGCAGGGAAGCTTGGAAACTTGTCGCTTTAACTCGCCCCAGAGGTTCTCGATCGGATTGAGATCGGGAGACTGACTAGGCCATGATATTACATTCAACTTATGTTGTTGAAACCATGCACTCACTAACTTTGATGAGTGCTTCGGGTCATTATCTTGCTGGAATTTCCATACTAAAGGCATATTTTCTTCAGCGTATGGTAGCATGACTGTCTCCAATAAATCCTTGTATACAAATCGATCCATCGTGTTTTCTATAAGATGAATTGGGCCTACTCCATACCAAGAAAAGCAGCCCCACACCATCAGATTTCCTCCTCCATGCTTAACGGTTTTTTTGGTAAATCTAATATGGAACTCCTTTCCTTTTGGTCGACGTACATTTCTTTCCGCATCGTTACCAAACAAATTGATTTTAGTTTCGTCGCTTCAAAGAACATTTCGCCACTTTTTTTCTCCTTCTAGCCCGCACCATGTTTTATGAGCCAAAGCAAAACTTTTTCTCTTCTTCAAATTGTTCTGTCTAAGCAGAGGAACTTTGCGAGCTATTCTACTCGGTAGTTTTGCATCCAGCAGTCTTCTTCGAACTGTTCTGGATGATACTACATTTCCTATTTCGGCTGCAATTACCCTCGAAGACTTGAATGGATCCCGTTTGGCTAAAGTTATTATGCGATTATCGGTAGATGGAGGTGTTTTTTTACACACTCCACGTCTTTCAGTATTCCGTTTTGGTTTCAAAGCATTTGTAACGAAGTTTTCTGACCGTCCCAAAGATGTGGCAATGAATTTGTAAGTTCGCCCTTGTTCCCGAAGTTGGTGAACAAGACGTCTTTCTTCTTCACTACAATGATGCCCACGGCCCATACTAAATTGCGTTTGATAAAATAGAATGTTGCAGCTTATTTGCAAATAATATTTTGCACTTTCTATATTAGTATTTTTCTCAAAAAATCAAATTTTCACAAATTTAAATAATTCACACCTATTCATCTGTCCAAGTCAAATAGCAGTTAAAACAAACAAGTCACAGCATTCTTTAAAACATATGTTTCTGCAAGTGGGATTTCCCGTTATTCTTTCTAAACAGTGATGCCAGACTCACTATTTTTAAAAAAAATTGTATGTAGGAGTAGTTTTCTATAATTCCTGTTAAGTTAAAAATAAATGCTATCGATACACCTATTTTTCTGTCCACATGGTATATACATATATATACACATATAGGACCAAAATAAATGACAATAAAATGTCTAATCAAAACACAAAAAAAAATTGTTTAGAAATCGGTTGTATCAATAGAATATCGTTGCATATACATATACTATATTTCAGTTACCGGTACCAATATTCTATGCATCCAACCAACATTTTATGATCATTACCATAATACCAAAATTGTAACCAATATACGGTTGTGACAATTCTTAAATTGTTTGGGTCAAACGAATGCATTTTTTTGCTGCTACTAAATGCCGAGAACAACTGAATAATTGGTAATGAATATGGTTTGGTTGATACTCCTAACCGATTATTCGGTTGGCATAACCAATTATATTAAAATAAGTACATGCTCAATATTTTTCGATTTTAAAATACTTCTGTAGATGAGTTGTGTAGGGGATGTGCTTCAAACATATCAGTTCTATGTTCAATACCAATAATGGTGGCAAAAAAATTTTAAATTGAAATGAGTGTAAGTAAATTATGAAAAATAATAATTCAATTGTGTTCCAGGATAAAAATGAGCGTAAATAATCTCGATTTGCTTCCATTTGAAATTCCATGATGTTAAGCAATTTTTTCGGTTGCCGCACCTATTAGGTTAATGGCCGTAACTAAACATTCAGTGGCATTATACGAAAATTGTAGCTGTAGCAACCAAATTCTATGCTAGTTGGTGCGACCGCCACAAATCGGTTGCCATAACTTTGTTGTTTACTCTGTGTAATAAAAAAATATTGTTTTAAGTTTTAATGGCAACATCAGAAATATTTAACATTATAATTTAAAGAAATTTAATATTTTTAAATTAAAACAAAGTTTAATCAAATCGACAACTTTTTTGCGGTTGAATTGAAAGCAATCACTGCCTGCGGCGAGAAGGCGTTAGGTTTCCTTCCGAAGTTAAAGTTGAATGAATTTGTTTTTGTCTGTATTTCTTTGTTCGTCATTTCGAATGTCAACTTAGCAGGCTTATGATGACTGCCCGCTGCAGTTGTCACATTCATGGCAATGAAATATGAAACTTATTTGATATAAAATTCTGTTTTAACCTCTGCTTAATTTATTTTTATAAAAGTGTTTTGGTGGGTATTTTATTGGAAAAATAATTGGTCATAAGTTAATTTTTTGCTTGTTTTTTTTTCGCGAACACTCTGTATTGCCACACTCATGACCTCATTTCGCTTTTTTTTAATGAAATTTTTAATAAATACCATACATCGGTTGCTGTTAATTATTATCTTCTCAATTTAACCTTTAACGTGTTTACTGCTGCCATGATGCTTTTAAGAATGTTGCAATAAAGTTCACCAAAAGGCATTTTTAAATCTTTTATCCTTTAAATATTTATTTAGAATTATGAATTATGTTACTTATGACAAAAATAACCTTGTATTT
The DNA here is from genome assembly GCA_947311025.1 of Lypha dubia. NCBI lineage: Eukaryota > Metazoa > Arthropoda > Insecta > Diptera > Tachinidae > Lypha > Lypha dubia. The sequence continues at coordinate 60,147,159 of OX371264.1, forward strand.
TGTTTCTCATCTTGTGGCAATTTTATTGCGGTCATTCTCATGGCATCATTTCATGTCCTTATTAAAATTTATTTCATGTCATGTCAAATTTTATTCTCATATAATTTTCTATTTATAAAATACAGCAGTTTGCGAACGAATGAATTGAGAGGAAATGAACGAAGCGCCAGACCAAATACATTGGGCATATTATTAAAATTATTTTTAATTAGTTAAAACTACTTTCATAAATTTGGCATTAAAATTTCATATATTTATGTTAACAAGTGTGATTTTTATGCTATTAATGATGAGTTCAATAATGATTAAGATTTAAGAATCTTTATATCTTTAATAAATACAAACCTAAATAATATTGGTTTGGTAAAGTTTAAAACACACAGAGAAAACAGATTCGTTACTAATCGAATTGTGGCGGTTGCACCATCTATCAGCGATTTCTTTACTACAACTAAATTTTTCATGTTGTAGCACTGTATTTAGTTATGCCCATTAATCTAATAGTTGCAACAGCCTATAAAAAATTAGTTAACGACATGGAATTTTACATGGAAGCTTATCGTTTTTATTTACGCTTTTTTATACGCTGGAACACAGTTAAATTAACATTTTTAATATTTAACTAAAATTAAATTGTTTTACTTACTCATTTAAATTTCAAATTTATTTTTGTCCATTATCGGTATTGCACATAATTGAAACACATCGCCTTTTAGTCAATTCATTCACATGAGTATTTTAAAATCGAGAAATATTAAGTAAGTAATTATTATAATATATGAGTAATTGGTTATGCCAAACGAGCATCAACCAAACCATATTCATTACCAGGGCAAGTTTAAATATACACAAACGTAAAGAACAAAAGCAAGCAAAAAAGCACAAAATAAACGCAAAATAAGCCCAAGAATAAGCAAAAAAGCTCAAATATGCTTCCAAAAATTAAACAATGTAACTACTTTTCATTGATTTTATTAAATAATTTTTTATTTCAAAGCACAATCATATGTTTTTTAGATTTTCAATAAGAAAAGATCAATTATCGCATATAACTGTAGAATAAATTGAAAAAATTCATTCAACATCATTGGATGTAGTAGGAGCGAACTTAAACAATAATAATTCGTTTGGAGATAGCAAATCAATGTATTCATCAGCTTCGCTTTTGTTTAAAAAAATATTAGTTTTAATTTTAACTAATGTGTGAATTTCAACGTTTCGATTCTTAACTTTGTTGAACTTTTCAAAAAACATTTTGTTTTCAAAATTTTTCATCTTTTCTTCCACTTTTTCTATAACAGACAAATTTTCTTTCAAATAAAGTCCTCTTCTTTCTAGTTTGATTATACTTCGGCAAATACACTCGAAATTATCTTTTATGGATGGGAGATCAAATTTTAAAGATGCATTTTTAAATAGAGCTTTTGCTTTGATTCCACATCATCATCGGAAAGTGCATTTAACACATTGCAAATTTCTGTACAGCTGTCACAATAATAAATAACACCTCTAAGCCAATCTAGTATGCAATGTCAAGAGTTAAAGAATAGAAAATTTAATGTGTGAAAAAAGGACAAACTTTTGCTTTTTATTTGCAACAGAAAGATTCAAAAATTATTTTCAAGGGCTGCCAAAGTGCATTATAAGCAAATTCAAGCAGAGTATATCAAATAAAGCAATTTTGCAAAAAAAAAGGTACAGAATAAGCGAAATCAAGCTTTTCCAGTCAAAAGCTTAAAAAACTTGCCCTGTTCATTACCATGTTTTGTAACTCAACGAAATATTAATAACTTCATAAGTCTATTGATGATTAAGAATAGTCGTAAGTGAAATGCATACAGACACATGTTTGATTCTTTTTTAAATATTTTATTTTCGGTTTTCACGACTTATTCGTTGAAATAAATATTTTTAAAAATTTCAAAACAAATTTAACATAATATTTTTATAGTGTACGTATAAATCGATATTAGTGGCACATTAAAAAATTTAGATATGCATCTACGCACAGTGGTTCCTATGCCAAAAATTTTTAATAAATGTATTGGCCTGTGATTCGTTTACTGAACGATGCATCACGATGTATGAATGTAAAATAATTAGAATTTACATTTAATTTCTTTCAACTTGCACGCCGGTAATAAATGACAGATCTAAACGTGAATATTTCAAACCATGAACAAAAAAAATTATCGAAATCGGTCCAGCCGTTTTCGAGTGATGCGCTTAGCAACGAACATCATTTCATTTTTATTTGTATATGGGGTGTTCGCACTGTAGTCATATCAGTCATATTGTCATAATGTGTTATTATCTTACAATGGTTTAAGAAAATTGTTGTTGTGCTTCAAGCAGAAAAGTCATAAAATAATAAGACTTTTTAAGGTATGTTTATGGTTTGTCATTAAATAACAGTAAAAACCTTAGTCGAGCACCTGAAACTCTTCATTTGAGCCGGCGATAATATTTACAAGCCGCCGTTATTTATAAATAACACAAGAATAAGAATATGTGTTTGTGTAAGTGATCTGCCTGGCAGGTTATAAACGTCTTTCCACTTGCCCCCGTTCAAAAAAATACTTGAGCTCATGTTACCGGCAATAGCTGATTTTGTTTGTATATATTTCAGCTAGTTCGTATAGATAAAAAAAGCAATTTCCAAATTTTAATTGATAATGGACAGTTTAGGAGATTTACAAGAAATTTATAATTTTCTTTACCATTCGGACTGTATTAAAAAATATTTACATTTAAGCCAAAATACAAACGTTACTAATCCGACTAAAAAATTGAGTGTTGTTAAATATTTTTTGTTATTATGACATAGCACATTAAATTATGACGGGGTTTTCACACTTGTCATATTTTAGTGTGCTATTATTTTATGACATATGACTTTATGACTACAATGTGAATACCCCAATAGATTCAAGTGTCAAAAATCAGATCGACCTGATTAATGTGAATCCCGCGAGCGTTGCCCATCTCCAACATTGAATTTTTGCTCGTAATTAAATAAAGTGCACATGAGTAATCAATTAAAGCATTTTGAATTATTACACAGACGTTAAATATATAAACCAGTTGATAAACAAGGAAAGTTAAATGAAATAAGTGGTCTCATTAGCAATTTTTAAGTACGTAATTAATTTTGTATGACTAAACAAGTTGCTGACTAAAATTTAACATTAAATTTCAACTAAAACAAAACACATTTGAAATAATTTCCATATTTAAGATAACATTGCAACAAAGTGCCAAAATTATTGAGCAAACAAAACGATGCGATTTGATAATCCGGACAACTGAAATAAGAACAAAGACAACAATAAAATAAAAAAAGTGTTTTTTTTTTCATTTAGTCGTAAGATTTTCAACAAACTCTTAGTTTTAAAATTGTTTTCATCTATTCACTCACCATCAAATTAACGCCATTTGTATTGACTTGATCTTGTTGTTGCTGTTATTGCTGCTTTTGTTTTTACAAAATATCTTTTGAAAACATAAACAATAATCATTTGGAATCCTGTTGATTTTATAATCATGTTAGACAACATTCATAAAGCAAAAATATCAGCGGACAGACTACGACTGACAAACTAACAAATTAACTGCAAATCACTACGCCCCTTGTCGTTTTTAAGAAAATCAAGTAAGAGTGCGGTATTCGGCTGTGCCGATTCTTATATACCCTTCACCAATGCATAAATATGTGATTCATTGAATTTAATACAGGCTTTCCTTTGTCTTATAAATATAACATTTCAAGAAATATAAAAAGTAAGTTTAAACTGCATACTTGACCACACTTTCATATTTTCTTCAGTGCTATGTACATATACATATGTAAAAAAATACTGCCTGTTTAAAATACTTTACAATTTTCCATCCTTCAGTGAACAAAAAATACATAAAGTTATTACTAAGTCAATATACACTTAAAACTAACAAGCCTCAATAGCACGATGGTTCGTGCGTTGAATTAAATCGAAAGATTCCAAACTGGGGCACGTCATGTATTTATAAATTTATTTCTGAAAGGGTTATATGTATATATGTGACAGCGCATAGAGAAAGGGACCTAATGGTAAAAAATCAATTTTCACTTTTTTTTTTTTTTGATGTGGACAACATCTGAGCATCGAATGAGACCGATCCCATGCCCCAAAAGTGTTCCCTCCCAGAGATATGCGCGTTTTATGAAAGTGATGGTACACCAAAGATACACGTATTTAAATCTTTAAAATGGCTCTCCTGAACAAAACCGGTTTTTACCCTTAGGTCCCTTTCTATTTTGCGCGTCACATATATATATGTATCTTCATTTATTTGCATATATAATTCAATATCTGCACCGATATTTTATTTTTGCTGATTTTCAATACGAAGCATCTTAAGAAAAATCCTTACATTTCAGTCCAAGACCCAAGTCTCCAGCTTTTCTAGTGTCTTCGGAAAATCGATTTCACGTACAGACAGACGGACAGACGGACATGGCTCATTCAACTTTCCTATCTATAAGGATTCAGAATATATATACTATATGGCCTTCATATAAATATTGTGAAAATTACACACGTAATGACAAAACTTTAAATACCATTACCATTTTTGGTGAAGGGTAAAGAACGACATCTAAAAGCGAATATTCTTCTACAAATCGAAACTCATTTTATTACTATCGAACATCATATTTACCGCAAAGCTTCAGGTACTCGTCATACTCATACCTAACAACATACATGACGACGCCGATTTCGAGTCTTCTTAACGCAGTTTGTTTTCAATTTATATACGAAGCGTAGGAACATTCATTATGAAGTTGCGTTTTATGATTATTCGCGCCCAATTTCTCAATTAAGATTTGTATTTAAAGTAAGAAGAATTTTACTTTAATTTAGCGAGGTTTTTTTTATTCTGTGCTTCAGTGTTCGCAGTTCTTCTTCCTTGGAATATTGATCACGTGTAAGTCCATTTTGTTGTGATTTCAAACTGTTTTTTTTTGACTTGTAAACATTAACAAAGTCGGATGCAACAAATTCTATTCACATGCCATAATTTTTTACTACACGTACTACACGTACAATGTTTCATCGTATCATGGAATGCACATCAACATCTATATGACTGAAAAATAAATAGTTTTTGCAGGTATTTGCCTTCTAGCGCACTGATTTCAACGTAGATTTTTTTTAGTAACATTTTGTGTGTGTATTGCTGAAGTTTATCTAAAAATAATTAACGGCGGCAGTCCCACTTTCCTCGGTGATAAGCAATCCCTTTTAACAAACTAAATACTATGATTTGTTATTCCGTTTTTAACTTATGTTAAGTTGTCAGCTGTGATTTCGTTGCTGTAGCTGCTGCAGAAAACGATCTGTTCTACGGAATTTCGCCAATAAGCAGTCAATCTTGTTGCACTTTCATAATTGGCATTTTCTTGAATTTGCATTAAGGAACCTGATTTCGAGGTTTAGTGTTGTTGTGTTTGTTGTTGTTGTTGGGCAATCTAAACTATAAGGAAAAAAATATGTTGCAGTTATTTTGTGTACTTCAACATGGTTATTACTCCGCCCCATGTTGCAGAAATAATTTGCGTTTTTCGTTTTCTGCCAAGGAAGCTTTCATCTCTATAATTTTGAGAATGAAAAAAAATCCAGAATGTTGCAATAAATTATTTTCGATTTGAAATTTCAATAACCACAGTAATCGTTGCAAGATCGTCTTGCAAATATTTGATTAAGCAAAGACAATTACTTATTGAATACAAATGGAAATATTTGCACAACAAGCTGAAGAAAAATAATTATTTGAGTCTGGAATTCATATTTATATTTTAAACTGCTGACTGAATGTCTTCCTGCTGCCGCCAATAATGACAATTTTTGAAAACGAGATTAAAATAAAAGCCATGAGGTAAAAGAGGAAGGAACAGAATACAAATGGAATGCCTGATGTGTTTACTTTGTATTTACAAAACAACAACAAATTGAGTGTGTTTTCATACACTTAGTGAAATGCAGACACAACACATCATGAAGTATGATAACCGGTAATATTTACTTTTGACATTATTTTTCTTTAACAATGAGTAACAATTCTACACGTAATTCACAATCGCAAAAGAACATTTGCCCAAGACCAATAATCATTGGAAGGCGTCACTGCAATCTTGCCCAAGAACATGCTTTAAGTTAATATTTGAGTTGCAATAAATGTTGTTTCCTTGTTTTAGCAAATTTCTAGAGGGAATTAGAATTTATATTTGCTTGAATATCATGGCGCCTACCTACTTGACTTAAGCCCTTGTCTGTGAGTCTTGCTAAGTTTTCGGTTGAGTAGAGTGTTTCACAAGAATGTAACCATTTCTAGATCGCAAGAGAATGTTTTATTATTGAAATATTGAAAAAAGGAGACAATTTTTCTTAATTCTGATATGAATTGCATTTAAGAGGCGAAAGATAATACGGGCCTTCAACAATAAAAATATCAATTTGCCGTTAACACTGGACACACAATTTAGTAATACAAAATTGATTTATCTAATAAATTTCAGTTAGAGTTAACTTGTTGTTTTTTTTAAATGCCTAACTAGTCAAATATTTCATTTTCATGATGTTGATGACGTTTACGTTAACAGAAAACCTCAATCATCTTTTGCTTTGTAGTCAAGAACTTCAGCATAAGTGCTAAAAGAAAGTAATCCGCGAAAAACATTTTTTTTAAAAAGCTTTTTTTATGAACGTACAGTCGTCATAAGTAGATTTAATATGCAAGTTAACTTATTTGTGTAGATATATGTATACAAAACCTCTTTTAAAAAAGTAGAAATTGATTGATGAGCTAAAACATCGTTCTTATGGATCATCCCCTTCAACACTAGGGCTTTAAACACATTCACTAGATTATCTCCGAACGGGTCCCACCAAATACTAATTAAATTTGAAGCCCCAAATGAAATAAGATCAATTTGTTGAAACCCAGCAGTTGTCATGATATGAACGTAGGTGGCTGAACGCGTCCATGCACATAAATCTTGCTGAAAGGTTAAGCCGATCTAAAACTAAAATATATATATGTTTGATTCCTTTTAGGAACCAATTAGTAGTGAGAAGTCTCGTATTCTATTTGCATTCGAAATGTGTATAAATGGAATATGTAATCACGTTCAACAGGGCTATCTAACAAGTAGTTTGCATTGTCATTTGCACATAAATACTGACGACGTTTAGTGGCTTCTACCGAAAACGACTTTGTTCTATACGGCCAGTGTAGTTGAAATCTAAAAAGGGATGTTTAGATATTAAAATTTTTTCTTTGTTGCTCGAAATATGTTAACAATGTCTATTTAATATTTTTCTGATTATTAACATTTACGAACTTTAGCCTTAATAAATATTAACAAATATTATTAATTATAAAGCAGTTCGAAGTAATATCAAAATTTGCAATTGATATAAAATGTTCTTTAATGTTTTAGGCTTGGAGGGAATTCTGTTTTAAACTCTTTCTTAGATTCCGTATCGATGTAATCATCATTTATTCACACTGTACAAGTAAAATATGTGTGCATGCGGTCCTCAAGTCCGTCGAAGTGCCTTATGATAGCTATCATTCTTGACATTTCCGCACTGAAGACAGGTCCTCCAGTTTTGTCTACTTTGAGATTTTGCTACACCCTACGCTTCACCTATTGAGACATCGTACCATACCGAGGCAGTAAAACATGTAGCGCATCAGCATCGACATTTTTGGCAAGTTTGAAGAAGCCAAGATATTAAGCTAATTCAATATTAGCCTTTCTGGGATAAAAACTTTTAATCCGAGCCTTCACCAAATTGGCCAATTAACCATTATTGTTATTTTGGGAGCAAAATTAACTAAAATAATGTCGAAATAATTGCCGAAATTAGTTTCAACACGACCTTCTTCGAACTCATATTTTAAAAGTTCCGTCAAAAAAAAGTTTACAATCGGACTGCCCGTTTAGAAACTGATAATTTATTTCCATCTTTTTCCAAATCTCCCACTGTGCGACGGTTTTTATCTTTTCGAATGGGTTTTTGTATTGAAGTCGAGCTGTTTTTTTGCACCACTTCAACAAATTTATTGCAGAATTATAACAATTCATTCGCTCTTTTCGAAAGTAAAATAAAATTTCTGTGAAAATACTGTTAGCTCTTGGGTTACGCAAATTAAAATGTTTGCGTTTTAGCAACACATAATTCTTCTCTTCCCGATTGTTCGTGTTTAATTGTTTGCTTGAATGTACATTTTTTCATTATTTTAATTTGCAATTCCCTTTAGGCTGCATCAATTTTATAATTTGTTTTCACAGTTAATTGTATGTAAAATACGTTTATTTTTACATCAATTTAACGTCTTGGTTTTATTTTCATCGGTTTAGTTAGAGACTGATAAGAATTGCATCAAAGTTTATTTTTGTTTCCATTTCAACGAAACGGAATTCGCATGAAAAGAGGAACTGGCAAAGTTCACAAACTGTTCACTCAGCACGTGCTTGACAGCATGCAGCAACGAATTGAAAACATTTGAAGTGAATTAATAAGAAATTATAAATACTTTGCACGGCTCTGTATTTATTCGTTTTAATTTATTTTTGTACTGGATAGTTTTTATATGATCTATGCAAAAATGCCAGAATTGCTTTATGCACTCAAACAAAAATGTACTACAATTTTGAAAATTTTATTTATTTTGAGTTGAAACTGATTGTCTTATGGCGCCATGCCATTTTTTACAGAAACTAAGTAAAATTTGTCTTGATGTTATGAAATACAAATTCATTTCCTTGTTTTACCTTCTTCTGAACCGGCCCATCTGATACAAAAAAGGCTTTTGATGTCATCAGAGCGCTGGAACGTCCGAAGTGCTTATTTACAAAATGTATTTGAATTATCTGATATGAGAGGTGAATAAAACATTTTTATAAAACTTACGTTTTTTGGGACTCGAACCAAAGAACTTTTGTTTAGCGGATAGGTATTCTAACCACTTCACTACTGCAAAGTACAGTACAGGAACTGCTAGTACATATACATACATACATAAGTATTAAATTCGAAATTTTTTACATTAACAAAAATAATCTTTTGAAATCAGTAAGTCATGAACTAAAAAAAATATTTAAAACAATTTCCTTTAAATTTTGAAAAAATTTCCAATATGAGAAAAAAATATGAACTTAAATTGAGGAGCTGTTTTCCCTTTTTAAGTATTAAAATTTTTATGAACTATTCAGGAGTAAGTGATTTCCTAAATCATGTTTTTACAGCTAAAATAAAATAATTTCAATCGTATGACAAAATGTTCTTAAATTTAGTAAAAGAAACATTCTAACTTTTAGAAAATAACCATTAATCTAAGTATGTATGTATGTATGTAGATAGAATTTCAAAATTGCTGTATAGCATTATTTTTCTGAGAGGACACGCATAAAACAGATTTTTATTCGATTAGAGAATAATAAATTGGCCTTACTACGGTTCTCGAATCGACTTCGACTGTTGTACTAGATTAAAGGAACACACAACATTTTTCTTTAATCTATTACAGCAGTCGAAGTCGAATCGAGAACCGTAGTAAGGCCTAGTATGATTTGTTTTAATCTCTAACCTTTTTGTTATTTATTATACATATATTAATGGAATAGAGAGAATGCGAATATCAGTAAATTAATTATTGCATTATTTGTAAAAGTTCAACGAATATCTAGAGACTGTTTTGATCATTAACAAACAACAATATAATTTTAAAAAACTTACCTTCAATAAAACCTTAATATCAACCAGAATTCCTTTTGAATCTTGATGGAAATAAGTGTAGATTTGCAGTAAATTAAATATGTGGAGTTGCATGCTACATACACTTACACTATTTTTCACTAATAATTTTCATATTTTATTTTAACACTTAAACATTTTTTTATATTAAATTTACATACATCCTTACGTACATATGTATTTATGTAAAAGACCATATTTTGTGGTTAAGATACCATCTTCATAAACGAATGGAGATTTCTTTTGTCGACAATTATATTAAATTTTGTCGGCTTTTTAAAAATGCCAAAAAATTTATTAGTCTGGGTTCACACGTGAAAGTTTTCTTTCATGAAAGTGGTAGTTTGTTGGTGAGAGGGGAGAGAAGAATAGTACCCGACACCATTCATCTCTCCCCTCTCACCAACAAACTACCCACTTTCATGAAAGAAAACTTTCACGTGTGAATCCAGACTTATTTTCGAGTGAAGAAAATCCCATTGTTATTTATTATTATTTTCCTCCTTTTTTAAGACACTTCGTATATGCTCTTTTCTTTTATACTTAACACTATGATTTTCTCTTTTAATTATAATTTACTTGTTAACATAAATTTAACTACACTGCAAACAAAAGTACACACACTCACAATTTAATAATTGAAACAGTTTCCTGCTTGGGTGCAAAATAATGAGATCAGCTGTTTGTTTCTCTGATTTAATATGCGGCAACATTCAACTGTTTATGGAATCCAACAGAGACTGCGTTGTTCGTTTCTCTGCTTTATTTTATGACCAAGACAACTCTTTACGACGATTAGTAGAGACTGCGTTGTTCAATTCTCTGCCGTGCACATTAATCACATTTTGTAACGTAAAAATTGCACATTTTTTAAAAACACTTTTCATATTATTAAAATATCATAACGAACATAAAAAGGAGATAAGTAAATGAAATAGAATTAATAAAATAAAAGATTTTTGTAAAAGGTGAAGCTAAGGCTTAGCTACACCTAAAATAGTATTATTTTACTTAATTTTTTTTTCGCTTTAAAAATACTATCAAATTTATTTATTTAATTGTTAAATTTGTTATACCTAGGTACAATTTTAACTTTTTTTACTATAACTCGCCAGACAATTTACTTAAAACAACAGCGCACATCAAAATTTCTAGAAACTAAAAAGAATCGACACTCAAAAGGAGATAAAAGAAAGGGGCAAAAAAAACCTGCTTTTCTAGTGCAAAACTGAATATGGGTATTTCCACAGAAAGGTCTACCGCGGTCAAAAAATTGTAAGTTATTAAACAATTATTTTTTATCCAATATTATGAGAGAAAAATATTCAAATTTTGTTATTTTAAAGAATTTATACCTTAACTTAACACCCATAATGAGAAAAATGTTAATTCATTAAAATTTTATAAGTGCAGACGAAATTGAAAGACTTTCCCCACCGTTAACGGAAAAATGGAAAGAAGTGCCGAGTATCTCAGGCATGCAGAAACTTCACTACTTATCATGCGAAGAAGATTTACAAATAAAAGTAGCTCGAACCGCAATTTCGTCAAAGAGAGATATTTAATAAATAACCATTTTTTACTATTTTGACCTGAAGTTGAATTTTCTTTTATTTTCGTTGAATTAAAACTTTAAAACCAAACTACATCAAAATTATTCGAGTTTATCATAAGGGAAAAAAGTCACGTACCGCAATGTCACGTCACGCTTCATATTATGGCTTGTATCAATAAAACTAAACATAAAATCATAAAAAAAACAGTTATGAAAATAAAGCTAAACTATCCCTTAATAATATCCAAATAAGTTACATAAAAGTTTTTAGCTTATTTCGCTGGTTTTTGCACTTTAGTAAATGTAGAAAAAAAAACACTTTTTTTTTGTCCCGTCACGCAACAGCTTTTGTTGACTAATATGTCAGGACCCCGACTCTTAATGCAAAAAAATATTTGGGCCTTAGTTTGATTTTCTTCATGTTGAATACCCATATAGAACAAAAACTAAAAAATTTATCGTTTATTTTATTTATTTTATATATAAAAAACTGCTTTACGTACAAAAAAAACAAAATTCAAAACTGATCAATGCTTCAAAAAAAAACTGAAAAAAAACAGATAAATCTGCACATTTGGCAACGCTGGGGATAAGGTAAAAAGAAAAACAGCGAACTCTGGATATAAAAAGTCTCTAAAAACACTTTTAGTATGAGAGAACGTAAATACGAAACCAACCAACACATTCTGCGCCATCCGCTCCGCGAATCTAAATATACATATATATGTATGTGAGCTTACGAATTTATTGTTTTCTTTCATTTCCTCTTTATTTTCTTATAAAAATACGCACAGACAAAAACTATTTTACTTTAACAATTGGCTTCTTTATATCTTTAAAACAAATCCAATTTGATTAAATGATTATCTTAGAACAAAGTTATTAAACGTATGAACATTTAGTCGCATTGCAAACAAAGTAATAAACTCAAAGTTTAACAAACGAACCACCTCAAAGTGAACAACACTTTCTCTTTCCTCTTTCTTTCCCTTCATTCAAAATGAATCTTTTTTTAACACGTTTTTCAACTAAACAACACTTTTTTTTTAAGAAACTGATTCAGATTATTACAGCAACTATAAATTTAAATTTATTTGTTAGAGTTCTGAATTTTCTAGTACTTTTTATAATTTTTTTTTTAATAAAATTTGCAAGACAATTTACTTAAGACATCCGCGCACTTCAAAAATTTCTAGAAACTAAAAGAAACGAAACACACATACATACGTGTGTATGTATGTACAACAAAACGGATTTTAAAATAACTGAAACGAATGGTTAGTTACAACAACGTTTTCGTTGAAAACTGCGACAAAAAAAGAAACAGGCATTTAGCTTCTGGTTGTGCACTTTGAGGTGTTTCAATTGTTAAACTGTGAGTTTGTTAGTTTGTTTGCAATGCGTCTATATGTTTATATTTATTTATATTTTATTATTTAACCACTAAAAACGCCAATGATACTCGTATACATACATTTTTCCTTATAAGAATCGCAGTTATTAAAATCTATGGAAAACTGGAATAAATCCCGAGGGACCCCTCCGTAACAATTTTTAATAATTTTTCAGTGCAAAATTTCCAATCCGTAATAAATCTAAACCCCCCTACCCCAGGAGCGTTACGTAATATGTGCACAGCCCCTTCTATACGTAAACACATATGTATGTATGTAAGTAAATATTTAAAATTTCGTGGAATACATACATACATACATATGTGCATACCTTTAAATTTGTTCACCTTAAAAATACTGCATCATATATACATATGTATGTATGTATATGTACATACAAATCATTAAATGTTCGTAGGTATGTTTGTATGTAGATTGCAACTGGCCGCAGTTATTGTTGTTTACTTGTCACACCGTTTCTTTATTTGCTTGTTTTTACAGCCCTCACCACCCACCCGTAACAATATTTCCGTTCTATTTTTTTTGTTCTACGTTGTAGTAACTAACCATTCGTTTCAGTTATTTTAAAATCCGTTTTGTTGTACATACATACACACGTATGTATGTGTGTTTCGTTTCTTTTAGTTTCTAGAAATTTTTGATGTGCGCGGATGTCTTAAGTAAATTGTCTTGCAAATTTTATTAAAAAAAAATGGTAAAAAGTACTAGAAAATTCAGAACTCTAACAAATAAATTTAATTTTATAGTTGCTGTAATAATCTGAATCAGTTTCTTAAAAAAAAGTGTTGTTTAGTTGAAAAACGTGTTAAAAAAAGATTCATTTTGAATGAAGGGAAAGAAAGAGGAAATAGAAAGTGTTGTTCACTTTGAGGTGGTTCGTTTGTTAAACTTTGAGTTTATTACTTTGTTTGCAATGCGACTAAATGTTCATACGTTTAATAACTTTGTTCTAAGATAATCATTTAATCAAATTGGATTTGTTTTAAAGACATAAAGAAGCCAATTGTTAAAGTAAAATAGTTTTTGTGTGTGCGTATTTTTATAAGAAAATAAAGAGGAAATGAAAGAAAACAATAAATTCGTAAGCTCACATACATATATTTAGATTCGCCGAGCGGATGGCGCAGAATGTGTTGGTTGGTTTCGTATTTACGTTCTCTCATACTAAAAGTGTTTTTAGAGACTTTTTATATCCAGTGTTCGCTGTTTTTCTTTTTACCTTATCCCCAGCGTTGCCAAATGTGCAGATTTATCTGTTTTTTTTTCAGTTTTTTGAATCATTGATCAGTTTTGAATTTTGTTTTTTTGTACGTAAAGCAGTTTTTTATATATAAAATAAACGATAAATTTTTTAGTTTTTGTTCTATATGGGTATTTCCATGGTTGCGCACGTGACAGTCGCACATATTCAACATGAAGAAAATCAAACTAAGGCCCAAATATTTTTTTGCTTTAAGAGTCGGGGTCCTGACATATTAGTCAACAAAAGCTGTTGCGTGACGGGACAAAAAATAGAAGTGGTTTTTTTCTACATTTACTAAAGTGCAAAAACCAGCGATATAAGCTAAAAACTTTTATGTAACTTATTTGGATATTATTAAGGGATAGTTTAGCTTTATTTTCATAACTGTTTTTTTTATGATTTTATGTTTAGTTTTATTGATACAAGCCATAATACGAAGCGTGACGTGACATTGCGTTACGTGACTTTTTTCCCTTATGATAAACTCGAATAATTTTGATGTAGTTTGGTTTTAAAGTTTTAATTCAACGAAAATAAATGAAAATTCAACTTCAGGTCAAAATAGTAAAAAATGGTTATTTATTAAATATCTCTCTTTGACGAAATTGCGGTTCGAGCTACTTTTATTTGTAAATCTTCTTCGCATGATAAGTAGTGAAGTTTCTGCATGCCTGAGATACTCGGCACTTCTTTCCATTTTTCCGTTAACGGTGGGGAAAGTCTTTCAATTTCGTCTGCACTTATAAAATTTTAATGAATTAACATTTTTCTCATTATGGGTGTTAAGTTAAGGTACAAATTCTTTAAAATAACAAAATTTGAATATTTTTCTCTCATAATATTGGATAAAAATAATTGTTTAATAACTTACAATTTTTTGACCGCCGTAGACCTTTCTGTGGAAATACCCATATGCAGTTTTGCACTAGAAAAGCAGGTTTTTTTTTGCCCCAATCATAAAAAGACATTGTCAGAATACTAATACGTCAACAGATCAAGGCAATCAAAGTTTTTGTATTCTCTTAATTATTTTTAAATTTCACGGATGTATAAAGTTAAAATATTATAAATAGCCTCTGCTTCTGTCAGATGTTTGCTGATTAGGGGCCATTCACATATTACTTAACGCTGTTTTACCCTGCTTTTACATAATTTTCAGTGCTAAATTTCCAATTCATAACAAATAACTTTTTATTAGATGTCTTTTATCTCCTTTTGAGTGTCGATTCTTTTTAGTTTCTAGAAATTTTGATGTGCGCTGTTGTTTTAAGTAAATTGTCTGGCGAGTTATAGTAAAAAAAGTTGAAAATTGTACCTATAACAAATTTAACAATTAAATAAATAAATTTGATAGTATTTATAAAGCGAAAAAAAAAATAAAGTAAAATAATACTATTTTAGGTGTAGCTAAGCCTTAGCTTCACCTTTTACAAAAATCTTTTATTTTATTAATTCTATTTCATTTACTTATCTCCTTTTTATGTTCGTTATGATATTTTAATAATATGAAAAGTGTTTTTAAAAAATGTGCAATTTTTACGTTAAAAAATGTGATTAATGTGCACGGCAAAGAATTGAACAACGCAGTCTCTACTAATCGTCGTAAAGAGTCGTCTTGGTCATAAAATAAAGCAGAGAAACGAACAACGCAGCCGCATATTAAATCAGAGAAACCAAAACTGATGTCATTATTTTGCACCCAAGCAGGAAACTGTTTAAATTATTAAGTTGCGAGTGTGTGTACGTTTGTTTGCAGTGTATTTAAATTTATGTTACCAAGCAGTGATGGAAAATGCAGTACTTTTGTACTATTTTCAGTACTTTTTCACAACAAAAATACCACAGTACCCCCACGTCAAGTTTAGTACTACTTTTTTGTTTTGCTTTGTTCCCTGTTTAGAAATCTGCGTTATTTTTATAATCATTGATAACATTGGCTTCAAAACAAGAACTAAGGAATGCACAAATTCGTTATTCATGTTGTTGTTAGTATGTGTTCTTTGCAAAAGTAGTTAAGTGCACTATACACTGTCATTGACAACAAGCGCGTGTACGTACCAATATCTAAATTTTTTGATTTTTCATCAAGCGTCGTCGGCGCCACACATACAAACAAATTTTTACTGTTGCAACCTTAAATGCTTGATGTGATTTTGGCGAATGTATAGTGCCCTTTAATGTTATTGGTCCAATTTACACGAGATTAATTTTTAGTTCGCATAACTTTTGTTCTTTCGAAAACACACGAGACTAAATACTCTGGCATAAAATTGTAAAAATATACATATATGTGTGTAGTTAGTGTATTTTGCAAACATTTATTTTTTCTAATGTACATGTATTGGTTTTGTTCTGCTAATACGTGGTTGAACCTGGTTGAAAAATTATGCCAACCAAGCTGCATTGTTTTCTTCATTTAATATTTTTTTTATTATAAAATGGATTTTTAATTTTATTTTTGAATAAAAATAAATGTTCCACAAAAAGTACCACAATGTTGAAAAAAGTACTCTTTTTGTTGTCGGACAGTACCATTTCAATTTTTCATTTTTCCATCACTGTTACCAAGTAAATTGTGATTAGAAAATCATTGTGTTAAGTATAAAACAAAAGAGCATATACGAAGTCTCTTAAAAAAGAAGAAAATAATAATAAATAACAATGGGATTTTCTTCACTCGAAAATAATAAATTTTTTGGCTTTTTTGAGTATAAAAGTCAACGCCTGGTAAAGATCTCACGATACGTAAATGAAATTTTTCATTAATCAAATGTATACCTGCCAACCTAAAAGAGTGCATTTTGGACGATGATTCAAATAATAACAAAAGATAATAAAATATCTATGTATGTACATACATAGTACATAAGTATGTATATTTTACATCACTAAAGAAAATATGACAGCCTAACAAAAACATAATCCTTTTCAGTTTTTTCTCATTATCTATTTTAGGAATCCTTTGAATACATTTCTACCTGGAATGTAAATAAGATGACTCATTAAGCTTACTTTTTTTATGATTTTGATGTCACATTGTTCACAAAGTAAAAGAACCAAAATACCCAGCAACTTTTAAAAAGTGTCAATAAAATCGGATGTCTGTCTGTCTACTGTTCGATGGTTGTTTCTCATTCGCTTACGTTCATTTACCTTGTCTTGAAAATAAACAAGAAGCAAATGAAAAAGAAACAAATATCAAAAACTAAATACAGTCGGATTCGGATAGAAGCGCACTATTTCAATGAAAAAATCGCTTAATTGAAAATAAAAATTCTTACTTATTATTTTTGATCAATTTCAAAGAACTTACATTCGCTTAGAAATAAGCTAATTTATGTAAAACAAACACCTCATACATAAAAGAAAAAATTATTAATATACGGGTGACGAAATACTTTTTAGCCACGGCTCATTTCAATTAAATATAATTAACTAGGTATTTATTATTATTTTAAAATATATTTGCAAGCTTATAGGTAGTAAAAATTTTAAAAGGAATTTGGAATGAAAAACAAATCACAATGTTTTACATCTAATGCAATGTTTCACTCAAACGAACTTCTTTTTATCGAAAATTTCGAATAAGCGAAACAAAATGTTTGTAGTTTTACATTTTCGCGTAACCGAATCCGACTGTAAAAGCTCATCACAACATGTGTTCCCCTGTATACAAAAAAACCCGCGTTTTCATTTTAATTCTCACCAGCATTCTCTCGGTTACTCTATCAAGTTCAAAGTCATTAAATCTAAAATAAAATAAAACGAATAATAAAATCATTTAAAAAATAAATAAAAGCCACCAAAAAAGCTTTTTGTATATGCTCTTCTTTTAGTGGAGCTCTCCATCTGTGTGTGCCTCTCTTGGTGGGGAGCATGATTTATATTTTTTTTGCAAACACGTTGCTTTCCAAACAGCTTACAAATGAGTAACGAATCGTCTGCGAGTGAAACAACACCGCTACGTCGGTCCGACGAAAGATACAATATTAATTCATTTCAACAAACGCCTCCACACTCTTCGTCGTCATCAACATCATTTAATAACTTTTCACGTAATAACAAAACAAATTTAACTCCATCGGTGGTTACGGATCCACCTAATTTGGCTTCGACTACGGTAGAATTATCTAATCACAGCAACAATATTGAAGTCCATTTAAGCCAACAGAACTATCATCATCAGTATTGCAGCAATAATAACAACGAAAATAGTGAAATAATTATTAAAATGGAAACAAATAAACGTATTCTTTATCGAGTTGGCCTAGACATTTTGATTTTATGTTGTGGTAAGTTGAAATAATTAATTTCTATTATAATAAAAACAGTCATCAAAACTTTTAGATAAAAAGAAAAGCTAAAAATTCCATTATTTGGTTTGTTTTTGCTTCAAAGCAATAATATTTTATTGAATGTTTTCGTCTCTCAGTTAGTCAGTGTTTGTTTAGAAAGCAACATTGAAAGTTAAGTTGCCAGATTATTTGAATTAATAATTAATGGTATAAGCACAACAAATAATCTCTATAAAATAAATAATAGGATCCATTGAAAATATTTTAAAAAGTCATAATTTTGACTAAAGCTTAGATCCCACTATCGGCACAATGTACCGATTTTCGTCGGCTCACTGCAATAAAGTCATACGTACTAAGCCAAATTGCATTATTTCTCAATTAATTCTGGAATAAGTCTATATGGCTTTATTACCAAAGCAGTGTTGTGCAATTATGTCCTTATATTTAAATTAGTTGACAAATAAGGCAAATGTAGATTATTACTTATAACTTTATTTCAGGGAGCCGACGAAAATCGCTACATTGTGCCGATAGGGGGATCAAGCTTAAGAATCACTAAAACTATGGAATTGGAAAAAATTGTGCGAAAAGTCGCACAAGTTTTGGTAACATGCGTAAAATCGTACACTTGCACCGAAATTAATAACGAATTTTCTTTTTGTTTCATTATACTGGTAATTAAAAAATTTTAATGCAACAAATTTTATTAAATATTATGTACTAGCTGGGCGCCCGGCTTCGCACGGAAGCTATTTACTTTTATAAATTTCGATTTAATTTCGGCCGTAAAAAGTACTGAGATCAAAATAAGGAACTAGTTCTTGATAGGTACAATACCATCTCATTTCTAGGCAACCTGTAAGCTTGGCAATATTTTTTTTGCCGTTGTAATATGGGAAAGAATTCTTGGAAAAATATTGGCAAGCTTACTGGTTGCCTAGAAATGAGATTGTATTGTACTTATGAAGAACTTGGTCCTTATTTTGATCTCTGTACTTTTTACGGCCGAAATATTTTGGATAGGAACTTGGCCTTATTTTCATATTTATGTTTTTGTGCGGATATCACTCCTTTTTTGAAGTTGTTTTTGTATAAATATTTATATGTACATAATTTTGGTTTTTTAACAGTTAACGGTTAGGTTATTTAATTTGAAGCTTTCTAGCTATACTGGAATTGCCCCATATAATAATTTTTTTCCCTGAAGAAGTCTCCCAACGGTGTGGCGAAATATCGAAAATAAAAATTGAGTTCATTGTTAATTTTTATAAGAAAGACATCAAACTTGATTAAATTAGTTATATAATAATTTAAAGTTCAAAAAACGAGATAAGAAAATTATTTTTAATTTCTTTTAATGAATTCATGAATGCCATGAATGGATTACACTATGTGGTTCCTATTTTCTGCTTGCTTGAAAGACATTTAAAAATATTACAATTCGATCGCGTTCTAATCGAATGAAAACTGATTTGGGTTCAACAAACTCTGTTTTTCTATTCAAACGTCGATTCTAATGAAAACTCAAAAGAAAACTTTCATGAAAAATTCCGTTGAACATACGGGCATTATTGCGCACGCAAATGTCAAAATCAAGCACTTGCTCTTTTGTTTTCGTTTAAAAAACATTTTGAAAATAACATACATATAAAATTTATATAAAAATATTCTTTAAAATGAGTATGTATACATTTTTCAGTCTTTTGGACTTCACAACATTTTTGAATGTGATATAATGGACATGGACTTTTTGACATGCCACCTTGTACTCTTTCACACTTTGCATTTTAAACTTGCACATTTTAGTGGTTTTGCTCATTGCAGTATGGCATCACCTTGCGTGCACCTTTATTAAAAAATAAAAATAGCAAGCAATTACATATTTTCAATGCCATTAACCGGTTTAGTTTTCTCAAACGAATTGTTACTTCTCTTATTCACGTTTCTCTGATATTCTTTAAATAACTCGCAAGTGGATGAGAAAAATCCAGTTGATCGTTATTTGGTTTTTAAAACAAACTCATCATTTTATTAACAAAAACAAAATTTGTAGTTTACAATATTTCACTATGTCGATAGAATCTTTTCATTCGTATAATTAATTAGGCTGTATAAAATAACTCCCAATGAAATAACGAAAAAACAAAAATATGAAATAAGTCCCAAAACATTTTCATACATTTTGGGAGTTATTGCATTATGGAATACATAACTTCCAAAATATTGGGATTTATTTCATTTCATTTTGGAAGTTATTAATTTTTTTGGAATTATTTCATTTTATAAATAAAATTGCAAATAAAATAAGACCAGAATGAACTAGTTTTGGACCTTCTTTCATTAAGTTAAGAATTTTGGACTTATTTCACCTTTTTTGGGACATATTTCATTATCTTAAGTTTGTGTTTGTTTTCGCATCGCGTTACGGCTTCGCTTAGTGAAAAATTCGTGCATTGCTGGCCTTCGGCCGGGCTTAAGGATTTTCTTCACCATGGGGCTTATTTCATTAATGACTTAATTAATTTTTTTTAAGGGGGAATTATTTCATTATGAAGCAAAAATTGAAAATTATTTCATTTTACGTTTGGGAATAATTTCATTCACTTTTGGATTTATTTCAGTAATTTTTTTTTGACTTATTTAATTTTTTTTAGGACCCAATTCATTGGGAATTATTATTATACACTTGATGCAAAAACAAATACTAAAATTTTGTTTTTGTATCAAATATATTTGTTCGAATTCTCTCGATGTCGTGAAATCGGCAGTTAATTTATGTATGTTATTAATAAATTACTTTGTCAAAAAACAAAGTAATTTATAGTACAAACCAAGGCGTATTAAACCAAGTGGCATCGCCAAGCCATGTGATAATTTTTTGCTTCATAAATTTGAATAAATCAATATGTCAAAAGCAATTTTTGTTCTAAAAAAGAAATGTTTTTGACAGATAGACTTATTTTGGCTTTACTTTTTCTAATGCTGCGAAGTTTTTTCTAAAGTGAATACAGCGGTGTTCAAGTGAAATCAGATGTTTTAAAATTTCATTACATAAAAAAGTTAAAAAATTTAAAAAAAGTTTTTCTAAATAATGTTTCTGTCTTTTGTTTTGTTTTCAATAAAAATGTTAAAATAACCACAAACCAATAAAAATAGGCACCACGAAATAAGCCCCAATGAAATAAGCCCCAAATCGAAAAATGAAATAAGCCCCAAAAAATGTTATGAAATAAACCCCAAAAAAAATGAAATAAGCCCCAAACAAAATTTACGAAATAAGCCCCAAATAAAATGAAATAAGCCCCAAAAAATTTAATGAAATAAGCCCCAAAAAATTTAATGAAATAAGCCCCAAATTTTTAAAAAATGAAATAAACCCCAAAAAAATGAAATAAGCCCCAAATTTGTTAACTTTATGATGTAAGCTTAAGAAGAAATCATAAAATGCAAGAATTTTATCCTCTAAATTATATCGAACACCGGCTTCGCGTTCCAAGCATTCTCTGCATAACCGGCCTACGGCCGGGCGCAAGGAATTTATCCTCCATGGTATATCGAACACAGGCTTCGCGTTCAAAGTATTTTCTGCATAACCGGCCTACGGCCGGGCGCAAGGAATTTATCCTCTATGGTATATCGAACACCGGCTTCGCGGTCCAAGCATTCTCTGCATAACCGGCCTACGGCCGGGCGCAAGGAATTTATCCTCTATGGTATATCGAACACCGGCTTCGCGTTCCAAGCATTCTCTGCATAACCGGCCTACGGCCGGGCGCAAGGAATTTATCCTCCATGGTATATCGGACACCGGCTTCGCGTTCAAAGTATTTTCTGCATAACCGGCCTACAGCCGGGCGCAAGGAATTTATCCTCTATGGTATATCGAACACCGGCTTCGCGTTCCAAGCATTCTCTGCATAACCGGCCTACGGCAGGGCGCAAGGATTTTAGATCTATTTTACTGATATGAAATAAGCCCCAAATAAAATGAAATAAGCCCCAAAAAATTTTATGAAATAAGCCCCAAATTTTTAAAAAATGAAATAAGCCCCAAATAAAATGAAATAAACCCCAAACAAAAAATTTGAAAATTTTTTGGGGCTTATTTCATTTTTCGATTTGGGGCTTATTTCATTGGGGCTTATTTCGTGCCACCTAAAAATACACTAAAATAAAGATTTCAAGTAAAATAGTTTACAAGTTTATTTTTTGGATCAATATTTATTTATCGGTTGCTGTTTATTTCTCAAGTGCAACAGATAACAATGAAACCAGTGTTCGCAGTTGCTGCATTGTTGACTTCTTCAGACTGAAATAAACAATTGTTAAATACATACATACATATATGTATGTATACATATATGTATACAATATGAATATTTTATACTTACTACTCTGTAGTAAACTCGGGGCCAATTGTCTCCAAGTCACCACTTTTGTCTACTGGTTTGGTGACTTCTTACTGGCCTTATTGGCGACAAGTCACCAATTTGACGACTAGTGCTGAATTCTTAATGACATTGTCAACGATACGTCTACACTTTTTAGTTTGCTTTAACAGGTATAGACTAAAATTATAGAAATGTACTAGTAATTTTCTGGTTCGAATGTCTCCACTTGGTCCCATTAGAACTACGTAATCTCTACCTAGTCAACAGTCTTAATGTTACTAGTACATTTTCAATGACAAGCACATGCTAATGCCCTAATTCATAAACGATTATTGTGGCGATGATTGTGGCGTTAATGTACGAATTTTGTATGGGAAAACCGGTTTTAATGTGTACTTTAACTTTATGAATCGCTTATGAATTACGGGGTAAATGTCTCTAGTACAAAGCATAGAATGGGGGTAATATAGAGTAGTACTGGTGACAAGGTCAAAAGCGAGTCAGTATAATTTCACTAACGACATTTCCTGCAGGGTCCTTATTATCCATTTGTAATTTTGTTGTTGTTTTTAAACAACTAATTTAATTATATTTATTATTAGTAAACAAAACATTTTGTTGCGGAAGCAATACCACAAGTGACTGTTCATTCTCAGTGTTGACAACACATTCGTAGCACAGAAATCGGATTTTATATCAGAACTTTTACGTTTGCATTCGAGTTGACTATAGAGCAGCGATGCCATTTTAGCTATCTATTGTCTAGCTAAATTTAGCTATTTTTTAACTCGTTTAGCTAGAAGAAAAGCTAATTTAGCTATTAGCTATTTTTTAGCCATTTTTATTTTAATCTAGCTATTTTGTGGCATTTTTCCATACATGACATGTATATGCCAGTTTTCGTAAAAAATTAAATCCCACAACAAAAAACACTAATTTGCTACCAAAAAATACAACAGCGTAATATGTCGCATTAATATCAATCAGAATACGCTTAACAAGGTAGATGCATCGCTAAAACAACAACAAATTTATGCTAAAACATCAAGCCTAGTTCACACATAAAGAATATTGTTAGCATTTTTTTTATACATATAAACTTCGCATCAACGATACCAACGTCAAGGTTGTTGTTGTTGTGTGTCAATTCGGAATAGTACCATCGATAGTAGTGATGTTACGAATATCAATTTTTAGTATTCGCGAATACGAATACGAATATTTAAAACAGTATTCGCCGAATACGAATACGAATATTTCTTTTGAGGTTTATATTTCAAATTTAATTGGAAAAAATCCCTGCCTTTGCGTTAGCAACTATAAATGAAAAAAAAAATTTAGTGATTTAACATTATTATTGCATTAAGATGCCGAATTTGAAAACCTCTACAGAACATTTTTTAATTATTTTACTTACATACTTTCAGATTTCGTTTTTCTTACTCTGCGTGAAATACAATGGGTTTTTTAAATAAAAATTAATATATATTTTTACATTTTATGTACTTTTTTTAAACTTTTGTATGATTTTTTTTGGAAAATGTATGGGAAAATTATTCGAAAAATATTCGCTTGAATTTGGCGAATACGAATACGAATACGAATATCTTAAAACAGGTGAATAGTCGAATAGTCGAATACGAATACGAGTATTCGTAACATCACTAATCGATAGTTTTGCAGCTCTAATTTGGAAGTGAAAACAAGTTTAAAAAATTTAAATTGAAATAAAACTTATAAAATGGACGAAAAATATAGACAACAATTTCGCAAGGAATGGGTTGGTATCCCAAAATTCCAAGAGAAGATGCGGAATGTTCAAACGGGGATAAGGTATACTGCAAATACTGCAAGTGCGAATTAAACACTAAACTATTTGATATTACATGCCACTCGGAGACCAAAAAACATATTAGTGCTATAAAATGTATAGCTACCACAAAAAAACTGCCTTACAAATCAGTTAGTATAAAGACGCAGCAGGCGTAGCTGTGCATGTTTTTAGATGTTCATAGTTCAATATCATCAATTGAGAATTTGGGAGAACTGTGTAAAAATAAATTTGAAGTCCCTGAATGTTTTTTAAAACTTATTGGTGTATGACCAAAACAACAATGATGTTGAGGAGGATGATCTCATTTTATAATTAAAAAGTCCCTACAAATGTATTTAGTTTTTGATTTGTTGTAACTGAAGAATCATTTTTTTGTTGCATACTTTTTTGTATTAATTTCTTTTTTATTTACTTAAAAAACTCTTACCAAACTGCTGTACAAAATAATATACAAATAAAAGTCTTGGCTTTGAATTATATTTATGGTTTTTATATACCATATGACGTAGTCGATTTTAAGCTAGTTTTTAGCAATTTTTTAGCAATTTTTCTGTTTACATTTAGCCAATTTTGGTAAAGCAATTCTGGCATCACTGCTATAGAGTCACTGATCGCTTAGAAATAATGTATGAAAATCGAAATCAATGTTTTTTTCTCATGGAATGCGAATGAAGGTGTTCTTTCTCAAATCAAAAATAGGCTGTGAATTTTATATAAGTCACTTTATTTATGAAGGCTTGTAGAGTGCATATGAATTTCCAAGTACTTTTGAAATAAAAAAAATACTGTAATTTTGATGGCAAAAACGTATTTAAATATCATATAATTGTATAGCTTTCAACTGTTTTTGTTTTTAGTATATGCTTTTGTAGGTGGCGAAGCAACTAGATTTTATTTGGTGAGTCGCACACTACTGCTATAATTATTGTTCCCGAGATAAATATATTTCAAAATACGAGTATATTAAGTTTTAATGACCGGCCAACGAAAAACTGAAGTTGCCGTAAAATTTTTTTTACTCTTCTAATAGCCTCTTACACAATAATAAAAAAGAGCTGATTCTTTTAAAAAACGTTAAACTAAATTTAAAGTGACACCACTGATATACATTAGTATTATGTCACTGTTGCGTTCAAAATAATTAACTAGTTGGCTAAAAGGCGTCAAATGCAATAAGCGGCATAAGAAGCTCTCTGCAGCCGTTCTTAATGTGTTGTCAATTGTCACAATTAATGCCTGTGACGAAAAAACTTTCTCTGTAATGAATTTTCTTAAAACTAAATTGAGATATAAAATACAATACCAATACTGGTAGTTATGATTGTAAATAATGTATGAATGTTGTAAAATATTCTACAGAAGATGTGTTTAATACTTTCAATACAAAAAAATGTACCCCAGCAAGGATACCAACAACAATAGAGTCATTGAAAATGAAGAATCTTAAAGTTTTGACTTACTAGTTTATGTGTCTTCTTGCATTAATTATCTTTTATTTAAACTTTAATTATTTAAATTACTTATATCTTTTTGTAGTTTGTTTTATACGTAGATATTTAAATGTGATATTAAACTTATGTATCTTTTAAAAAAAAAACTGCAATTTATTATATAAAAACTTTTCTAATTGTAATAAACAATGCAGTTTTTACAACTTAATTAATTGAATTTTCTGTGAAATAAAAATACCTTTATAACTTATATAAGGTTTTCCAATAAGAGTGATATGGTTTCTTAAAAAAAACACATTTATTGTTATGGAAATTCAAAAGATTTTTATTTAATGTTAAGTACAATCGATACAATTAAGTTCTAAATACAACGTCATTCAAATAGCCTCCACGAATTCTTCTGCAGGAACGAATTCGATGAACCCAATTTTTTAGCACTTTTTCCACTAAATCAAGTCGTATGTCATGACTGGCACGTTCAATATTGACTTGTAAAGCTTGAAGAGAGTCTGGTTTATTTCGAAAGACCAATGACTTCAAATAACCACACAAGAAATAGTCTAATGGTGTTAAATCACAACTTCTTGGAGGCCATTCAATATCACAATTTCTTGAAATAATCGAATCTTCGAAGATTCGATTATCTCCAAAGTTTTCTCGCAATAATTCAATTGTTGCATTTGCTGAGTGGCAAAATCAGCAAATTCACGACGTTACGATGGTCCAATGGCTTCAGTTCTTGAGTGAGAACAATTTTATACGGATGCAAACCCAAATCCTTTCTCAAAATCCGCCAGGTTGTAGTTTGAGACAGTCCCATTTGTTGAGAACGTCTTGAAATAAACAAATTGCGGCCTTCAACACTTGCCTGAACGGCAGCAATATTTTCATTACTTCACGTGGTTCTTTGTCTTATTGGCACTTGAATATTATATAAAAAAATGTAAGCTCCAAATTTTCAATTCGCAATTCGATGAATAGCGAAGCGAGCACACTTGGACGATTATTACGATTATTACGACCATAAAATGGCAATTGGAGAACGATTATTTTGATAACAAAACAGAATAATTTATAAACGTTGTTCTTGCGTATGTCTCTGCATGATGAAATTGTAAACACTTTTGAATACAATGGAAAACAAATGACAGATCATGACATATTACAAATGGCCGAAACGTCACTTCAAAATCATATCATCCCTATTGGAAAACCTTTTATTATATACTTTTATATATTAGCGATATTTGAACCATTTTGTCGATATTAGATAAGCCATTTGGCGAGAAAGGTAAAAAAGAGACTGACAACACTGATGCTGCCCATTTAAAAAAAAAAAAAAAATTCAAAGATTCACGTAATTTGTAAAAAAGCTTTTTTTATTTAATTTATTTTAGAGTATTTTTCTCTCTTGTTGCCAAAGTAAATTTCTTCAAGATTGTTTTAGTTGTTTTAAAAATGATTAATTTAGTTTCCTAATAAGTTATTAATAAAGTGTATGAGTGTTCAGGGTAATCAGACTCATTTTTGACCTTTTTCGCCAAATTCTGTGTCAAAAATCGCCAAACCCATTTTTGCTAGTTTTTTATAAAATTAATTTTTTACTCCATAAAATTTTTTTTTATAAACAAAAAAAAATAATTTTGCGAATCGCTAAATTTCACCAAAAATGGAAAAAAGTAGCCATGACATATATTTTGTTTAATATTTATTTAAAAGGTTTCAAACATTAAAAATAGGGAAAGAATGCGACAACCTCTATTTGGAGTCGAGCTACAGCCAGATGACTTAAAAATAAAAAAAATAAAAAAAAAAAATTAAGTACACCCCATACATAAAATGAGGTATTTGTTGCACCGAAGAGATACCGTTAGAGAAATTTATGATGTTTATTGACTTGCACTGACCAGTAATCGAAGCAAGACCCAAAGTAATTTATTTAAATCGTTTATTGTCTTTAAGGCACAACTATTTGCCCAAAACTTCTTTTCCTAACATTAAAAACTTTATAACTTGGTAATGTGGTAAAAATGATACCACGCTAATATACTCCTCATGCATATTTCTAGTATATCAATACATACATACGTTTGTTTCCAGACTCATTTTCATATTTTTAAACAAGTTTGACTAATTAAAATCAACAATTTGTTTTCGACAAATATTAAGTTGAATCGATATTAGAATTTAAATTAGATGCTTTTGATAAACCAGTTAAAAAATTTCTTTTGAACTTTTAAAATTCATTTCAATTTTGGGTTTTGTTTGTGTTCTAAATAAATTAAATGGAATATTATTTTTATTACCACTGATAAGGCGAGTCACCACTCTGTGCGTTATTAAGGATTGGATATTTTAAGTGAATGTGTCAAAACAATAAATAACGTGTCAACATTGCTCCACATTTTTCTTTTGTTTAAAATTTCCATGTAGAATAATAAATTTCAACGGACCGAGCTTGAATCAAATCGAAATACTTACACGCAGAAAAAAAACATGGGTAGAAGGAATCATAATCGAAAACTATCATTTCATGTTCAGATTAATGATAGAGTCTACTATATTTGGAACAATAAAAGAAAAATACACACAGAATTACTTACTAAGTTAAATTAAATCAAATTATATTTTTGATACACATTTTTATTTGAAGGTGTTAATCGAATACTGGTACACTTTTCTGCACAAATTAAATTCAACAAAATTCGAAATAATTAACTTAATTATCCCTAAATTATATGTAAATACCAATGGTCGTTTTTTGCAGTTCTGTAACATTTTTTCCTCATGCCGCATAGAAAAATAAATTCGTATACATCAGTATACGAGTATATACCTTAATTAAACCATTGATGTTGATAATTTAATATTAACTTTAATTTAGTTGTAAAATTAAATAACTCTGCTTGTATAACTTTAATTTGTATGAGAAATTATTATTACTAGGCTTAAGTTCAGTTTTATTCGTAATAATAATATAAAAAATATTAAATAAGCTGGGGTACGAGCTATCACCTAATAATGGGGTCATAGTGATATGAATGACCCTAATAATGAGAGAAAACAACAATACGTTAAATTAAAAAGTAGACTAGTTTGAAGATTACGGAGCACTCATTGCAATTTCCAATCAGAAAAAGGGGAAGTTCAGTCCAACTAAAAATTGTTTCAACATGTAAAAAATTGAATAAAAGATATTATAGCAATTCTCGTATTCTAATTCTGTTAGAAACTTTGTTAAATAGTTGATATTCTATCCACTTTACATAATTTGTAAAAATGAACGAACGAATGCTGATGAAATCGGTATACTGATGCGTTCTGCTAGTCTGATTGGATATGCTAATGTTTTTCAAAAATAAAACTCCAAGTAATTTGAATTTTCATTAATTCAATAAAACTGAACTGATGTAAGCCTAATAATAATAATTTCTCATTGATATATTAGTGCAGTTCAAAAAATTAATTACGTTTATTCGTAATAATAAAATAAACAATTTTAATTTTTATATTTATTTTTTTAACATCTGATAAAATACTATGAACGACTGAAGTTATATACCATTGACAGCTATTTGATTAGATAAGTTTTCACAACACAAACAACGTATGGTTACAATAAACTTTAAATTTTAAATAAACTATTATTATTATTCTCATTCACAAAATATACTCTTAGAGCAGCGAACATACTTCTTTTTACATACAAAAATTTCACCAATGCTCTGGTGTAAGCCAATTCATAATGAAAGCAAAGTAAACAAAAAGCAACTATCAGCTGTTAAATGGGTGCTCAAATAAAGCAGTGATGTCAACTTAAAGCTGTAACACTCTATAAAAAAAACACCCTATATATGTGTGTTTCATTTCTCCAAATTTGTAATTTTCTTTGAAATTGTGGCGTTATCTGATCAAACCTTAATATCAAAATCATAAAACAAGAAACAAAATTGTATTTCATGTACATATACATATAAAAACAGTGGGTGTATTAGAAACAGTTATTTGATTGATTAAACTTCTATGCATATGTGTTTTGAAAGATAACATTCTTTTTCTTTTCTATTTAAAAGTTTAATAAAAAAACATTTATTCCATATTATAAATGGCCGTTTCGTTTTAAACAAAACTTATCAGACTTGACACAAATTTACTTCATAAATTTTGTCAATATTAAATGATTTTAACGTTTAAACATTAAGGTACCAGTTTGAAGAAAATACGTTTCTATTCGTTTAATGTTTACATTCTTTGTAAGTTAAATTTTTTTACGATGATGAATGTGACGCGTTTAGTCATGTTTAAACATTTTATCACATATGAAAATGGTTTGTTTCAAAAGAACAAATATAATAAATAATCATGAATTATTGGTGAAAGTTGCAACAAAGATTACGAAATAGAGACTTTTATTGAATATATTTATGTAAAATTATGTGGTTTATGTGTTTTTCATATGCAATGCTCAAGTTGTAAACAAAAAATTATGGGTAACTAACAACCGGTGCTGGTTGTTGGTTGCATCTAATTGTGAACACCGTTTGTATACCGTATATGTGTATAAATAGATTTCTGCAGTTTTGTACATCAAATAAAGAAGATGAATAACCACAACTTTAGGACACTTTTCTATAAAAAAAAGTACTATTCTTTCTCCATTATCTTCAAGTTTAGCTTTAATTTCAAAAATGATTTTTTTCACACTGACTTGCATTTTTAACTTAGTGAAATTGGAAAAAGTCTTATATATTTTTCTACTCCAATACAGGCAATCATGCCGGATTAGTATCAAGACGTTTAATGTTTAAAGGCTATAAAAATCAATAAAATATAAGCACAAATTAAAAAACTTATTTTCTAGGAAATGTTTAATATTTAAGTTGAGAGCAAATGAAAAAAAGGGGAAAGATTTTTAAAAAATGAACTGACTCCGTGATTAAATTAAAAAAAATTTTAAAGTTAAGAAGGAAACACAATTCTATCGATTTAAATAGCAGATTAAAGAGAATAATCTATATAATCAAAAAGAAGTCTTACAATGAGTCCTTGAACCATTATTACTATGAAAAACTAGAAAATATTCAAACAGAACCCAAAAACTTGTTCAAATTTAAGAATGGGAGTCTCGCAGAAAAGTAAAATGTCAGATAACTTTAAAAGATTCTAATGGGGTTGTAATAACTGAGATGCAGCCAAAAAGTAATCAAGCTAATCAATTACCTGGCTATTCAATTAATGGCTTAGGAACGTTAAGAAATTGTGCAAAGACATTTATAATTTTCTTGTACTACAAAGAGAAGACGATAAATAAACTTGATCTATCGAAAGACTGTGGGAGTGATGGAATATATTCTATGAAGTTTTTTAAATGCAAAGATATTATCTCACCTTATCTAACAAGAATTTTTAATAGAATTATGGATATACCCATACCCTGATAAAAAAAAAACTATTCTGCTTGCGCTTTAGTAATTCGCAAATTTTATTTGTGAGTTCATGCATGAGTAGATGAGTTATGGAACGAAATGGATATACGAGTAGATTTGCTAACCAATAACAAATAATAATTTTTGAAAAAACAAATTCTTGAGTATTTGCTCGAATAAATGTTATATTTTATATTAATAAATATTAATTTTCGTACATATGAAAATTAATATTATCAGGCTCAAGTTCAGTTTTATTGAATTAATGAAAATTCAAATTACTAAGAGTTTTTATGTTGAAAAATATTAGTATATCCAATCAGTTTAGCAGAACGTATCTGTATACCGATTTCAAGGACGCTACACCTCTCATCAGCGTTTATTTGTCCATTTTTACAATTTTCGTAAAGTGGATACTAATTGGAAAAGAATATCAACTATTCAACCAAGTTTTCAAATGATAATAATAAAATATAAAAATATTAATTCAGCTTGGGCACGAGCTACATACCCTAATGACAAGGGCCACAGTAATATTTGAATTTCCCTAATATAGAGTTAAAACAACAAAAAGTTAAATTACAAAATAGAATACTTTGAAGATAACGGACTAAGAGCTTCTGTCGACTATTAGTAATTTCCAACCAGTGATGGGCAATTTCGTACTAACCAAAATTGTTTCAATATGAAAAAATAGAATAAAAATTAATTAAAGTAATTCTCGTATTCTATTTCATTTAAAAACTTTGTCAAATAGTGTATATTCTTTCCATTTTAACTCAAATTAAATAATACTTCAAAAATTCTTTTCTAGTGAATATGTACTTATGTATGTTACCAACAATAATTAAGAAGTCGCTGAAATCATTGGTTTGGTGTAGTTAGTAGGCAAAAATTTAGAGTAAACTGGGAGCTGTAGAGAAATGTGATTATTGACTTTCTCGTTCCTCAGTTAGGAGCCAATGTCTTAGAATTGGCGCCACATTTAGTCCCTGTTACAAAAATTATGCTAAAGGATATATTTGTCCCTGTCTTTGCTTCAAACGATTTCACACTATATAATAATACTTTTCATGCAAGAGTTTTTATTCCATAAAAATCTTAAGTATTAAGAAACGGAATTTTAGAGTGAAATGCATATATGTACATACATACATATAAGACCAAAAATCAGTTTTTAATCTCTAATGATTTATTATTAACTTTTGAAATCTTTGGTTTATGGGTTTGAGTTTCTATTCAGCGGAAGTAAAGTATTGTGTTGAATTACATATAATGTTACACCATAATTTTAACATTTGTTTTATTTACAAAAGTATTTATTTTTACCATAAATGTTGGTGTTTTATTTAATTAAAATATATTTACGGTATGAGCAAACATGATTTTTCACATTTATGTTCATGTAAATAGCAGGGGTATTCACTTCATTTATGTAATATTTATTGTCCTTACACATGAGTTATTTATTCGAAAAAACGTTAAAGCCAATATATACTAGCAGTTAAGCGGCACGCAGCAGCCAATGTTCAAGCCAGCGTTAAAAAAAAAAAATATATGTATAAAAAATTTATCCGATTAATTGGACCATGTAAATCGTGGCGGTCTTATGCCGTAAATCATGTTATAAAATTAATGTCATTAAATTATCTACCAGCTTATTCAACAAAAAAATTTATTCCAATAAAATTTCTGCCTTGAATTATCATTTTAAGTTGTCATGCAGCTCTAAAAAATATAAAATTTAAATCAAATTAAATTTTTCCTTTGTTGCTCGAAATATGTTAACAATGTCTACCTAATATTTCTCTGATTATAAAAATTTACGAACTTTAGCCTGTACAAATATTAATAAAAATAAGTAAATTTTACGTTAATGTCCGTTTCATAACTTAAGAATGGCTAAATAAAATTCACGACATTCGTAAGGAATTGACTTAAGTTTAAACTAGATGTCCTTGAGATAATGATCCGATTCGGTTCGATAGATTTTGAGAATTTATAAAGTTTTCGTAAAAGTGTATTTTTCTTAATAAATTCTAAAATACAGAACAGATTAAATCGAAAAAGTTTATTAAAATCGTTCGTCAGATATCGTTGTCGAAAAATTTTCAAATGACATATTTTTTAATGTAAAATTGTCCTTAAAATATATTTTTAAGATTCAGCTATTTCTTTAAAACTTAAAAGACAGCGTCTGATTTTTTAAGGGATGGACTTTGCGGGAAGTTTCAGGAATTACCCACAAAATCAACCGAATCCAATATATTTTTTCTATATATGTATAAAAGAAATAGTTTTTAATGAGTTATTAATGAATCTGAGTTGAAACAAGGAACTATCGCTTAGGCAATAAGTTCAATAAAAAATTTTTTCATGAATGGCAGGCAGTACACATGCCATTTTGCATTTTTACAAATTAGTCTATAAATAGCTAAGAACAAACTTAAAAAAAATGCCAACAAGCTGATAGCGAAGGAAAATTTAT
This sequence comes from Lypha dubia, assembly GCA_947311025.1. Taxonomy (NCBI): domain Eukaryota; kingdom Metazoa; phylum Arthropoda; class Insecta; order Diptera; family Tachinidae; genus Lypha; species Lypha dubia. The sequence continues at coordinate 60,181,063 of OX371264.1, forward strand.
CCAAATACTGTTTGCACCTTTAAGTGAATGTCCACTTGGCAATGAAGAAAGAAACTGATACACATACATACAAACATTCATATTTGTCACTACTCATATTTTTAGAACAGGCGACAAGAATAATTTTTTACACTTAGTTGAGGCAACCTCATTATGTGTCAAGTTCGTTTTAATATAATATTTGTTTTGAAAAAATTAAATCTATAAAAACAGTAAATATTAAATTTAGCACGAGATTTTATTGCGGTTTATGATGTTTTTTCATGAAGGCAAAAGTGAAATAGAAAACCGCACTAGTATTGGGCAAAATTTAGACAATAAATTAAATCATTGCATGCAAAAGTTACATGAATTACCACGCAAAGAGATACTTAAGTCGAATATACAAACATACATAAGAATGTATGTAAAGGGTGTTTTTTATAGAGTCACACACGTTTAAATCATAATAAAACAAGGAAATATATTTTTAATATCAAGGAAATATGATTTCTGCCATGTGGCTGCCAAGCTTGGCGTGTAGAAAGCCAAAGCTGGAACATAAATTTCCAACAACTTTTCGCAGCATTTGCGCCGATAACTCTTCGAATGTTGATTTCCAGTTGTTCAATTGTTTGAAGTTTATCGACGTAGACAAGTGACTTGACATACCACCAAAGAAAATAATCTAGAGGGGGGAAAACACACGAAATTACGTATAATTATTTTTTCATCAAAAGCTTCTTTGAGTAAATCAATTGTAGCGCCCGCTGCACGATGAGTTTAACGAAAAAAACAATTATTTTGATTAAAAAGTTAAACAATTTGCACGCGTTGCTCTGGGGTAAGTCGATTCATAATGAAATTTCAAAGCAAACTATCAGCTGTTAAATGGGTGTTTAAATAAAATAGTAATGCCAACTACAATAAAAAACACCCATTAAATACAATTTTTGTAAACCACTTGTTTTTTATTTCAGGTGTCATATTTTGATTTGTATTTATTTATTATGTGTATGTATGTATGTACATATTTAAATTAAACTATTTTCGTTCATGAAGAAAATTGTAAAATTTTTGAAAATTAATACGAACTAAATATGAGTTTGCATTTGTCCAAAATGGGCGTGATATTTAAAACAGGTTAGAGCTATTGGAAAGGAATCTTTTTTAAAGTTCCCAAAGGTGAAACCAAACTAAAATCCTGGAAAGAAATCTTCAGAAAAAATTTCATAGCAAATGTTTTTTTTAGTTTTTTTTCGTATTTGAATAAATATTTTTTTGTATGAATTTTTAAAACATATTTAATTTATGGAACGGCGAAGGATCCCTGCCTTCCACTAAACTACCCCAGCAACCAGCGGAAACGTGTCGTTAAAACACATACATACATATGTATACTTTTGACTTCCGAATTAAATTTTCTACCAACAGAATACACAATTTCGCTAATGCCGTCTTTAGATCGTCTTATTTTACTTTAACGAAAAGCATAGAAATGTTCTAAAAATTTAAGTAAACCTTTTTTATATACACAAAAAAAGTAATTTTTTGTTTCATGAGAAAGCATAAGCATAATCTCAATTATTATTCAAATGGAAATGTTCAATAAACCTGCTAAAATAAAGACAAACGTACATATTTATGTATGTAAATACCCACATTTCTACTGGTTAATAATGCGATTTGTGTTTTAAATATCTTCGTTGTAAATTTTCGCAAATTTTCGCAATTCTCCCTATTATTCACTTAAAAATGCAGCAGCAAACGGTAAAAAACATTGCTGAGCAATATTGTTTTAACACAATCTGTCAAATTCAATTGCTGTTTGTATTAAATTTATTTTGTGGGCAAATAGAAAAAAGAAAATAAAAACACAAACATATTAATAAATGCAAATACAACAAATTAAATAATTTTTAAAATATACATGCATACTATTGATAATTGTGATTTTTTTTTTAAATTAAGTCCGTAATTAAACTTAACAATACAAATAGAAATTGTTTCAGTAAAATTTTTAAATTTGTGTTTTAAGACTTTTTTAAACCTTATGTACATATTTGAAAGTATGTATGTGCAAAATATTCGAAAAAAATTCGCTTGAATTTGGCGAATACGAATATTTTGAAATGGGTGAACAATCGAGTATTCGTAACATCTCTAGTATGTATGTACGTGTAGTATATTTCTTTTTTTATTTAATTCTTTTTCTGCCATTAAAAGGCATAACGTTGCCAAGACAATTTTTATTTATTTATTTTATTAACTTTTTTAAGCATGTAGTAGTTGATTTTTAGATTTTTGCTATTTAACTTAGCAAGAATATGGCCCTGATCATGAATAATTTAACCATCAACGACAATGAACCTTAACAAAACTATTTTTTTAAACATCTTTTGTATTTTTTTTTTTGTTTGTTGCTCCTTGGATTTTATCTTTGCAGTGGCGAACATTTATTTGTGTGCACATAAAAAAAAGGAAAATCTCATATACTGATGATATTGGCAACAAAGGTAGATCTTTTAGAAAACTAAACTGTCAAGTCATACAATGATACAATACAGATTTAGAGTTCTGTTTTTTTATTTACGAATTTTAAATTTATTAAGGCTGCCCTTATTGCAAAGCGTTTCTTTAGAATCTAAAGTTTCGATTCTAAAAATACCATACGTAAGGCTTCAGCAAACGTCTGGAATCTAGATATTGATATCCTTAATAATGACAGAATTTTCGTCAATATGTCCGATTTATTCGCAACCACCTTAGAAGCTGTACACATATTACGTAACGTTCCAGCGGGAGGGGGTTTAAAGATTTGTTACGGATTGGAAATTTTGCAGTGAAATAGGGATGATATGATTTTAAAGTGACGTTTCGGCCTTTTGTAATGTGTCATGATCTGTCATTTGTTTTTCATTGTATTCAGTAGTGTTTACAATTTCATCATGGAGAGATATACATACGCAAGAACAACGTTTACAAATTATTCAGTTTTTTTATTATCAAAATAATCGTTCTCCAATTACAACTTTTCGTGCGCTTTTGCCATTTTATGGTCGTAATAATCCCCTATACAAATCAACATCGAGACTATACCGCAACACACTGAAGTCAAATATCTAGGCGTTCATTTTGATTGTTGTGTAACATGGAAATCACACACAGAATGAATTTGCATATTGGAAGAAACTCTATACTAAACCAGCGAATTCACAAAGATCTCAGATGTTTCGTTGGTGAAGACTGTGTTTTCCAAACAAAATATTTTAAAAAACTCGAATTGCACCCAAATCCACTTTCGCGCAATATTCTTATTTATAGATGCAACACCTGGTTGAGAAGGTGAGATACTGGGTCTGTTCAGAAAGGCATCGTTGAGCCGCATCTGATGCGCATGTGTGATTAGTTTGCTCAGCTGATACAACAGCATATGAAGTGTTACCAGCCGTTGATTTTCAGAACGTACAACGAATCAGACGCGGCGCAGTGATGCATTTCCGAACAGGCCCACTCTTTCTCTCAGTCGTACATGAGAAATGTAACACACCGAAAAAAAATTAAATGCCCAAATTAAAATTTTGTCAGCATTTGCTAAACATACATTTAATAGTTTCAATTAATAATTGAAGATTCAAAAAATAATAAAAATACACAAAAAAAAAAGAAAAAAAAAACTAGTGACAGCACAAATTGAAAAAACCTGCTTGAAATGATGTTTAATATTGGATTATTAATTTTTCATTACTGCAATACAATATTTAATTGTCATTGTTGTATACCACTAATGGTATTTTTCATTTCATTAACATAATAGTTTCATTGAAATTTAAATTAAGCAATAACATCTTTGCAGATGTTCTATATTTTGCATGACACCACTGCTCTCGTATTGAATGCGGACTCAAATAATAGTTCAAAACTTGAAAATAAATTCGACAAACCAAGTTACCAGCCTAATGCCATCTAAAATCGATACTATCTGTGATGATCGTCTTTGTAGAAACACATGTACGATTTATTTAACAAAAAAACAATTTCAGAAATAAAGAACAAAGCAAATAAATATGTAGGTTTTTCTAAAAAGCAGTAAGCAACAAGTGAATGATTTTAATTTAAAATTTAAACAACAAAAGGTAACAAGGTATTTCAAACTACCGATAATTGTTGTGTATATGGAACGGTAACAAAGACAATAATAGTACTTGCCATTTAAAAGGAAATACATATGTTTTCTTGTGCCTAGTTTTCAGAAAGACAGGCAAGGCAGACAGTCAGAGAAAAAAAAACACCAGATCTTATTCAGCGAGTCAATTTAATTGGTTCGAAGTAATCTTTAAAAGTAAATATTTTTCTTGTTCTAAGAATTTTCATAGATTTTTATACTTTGCAAGACACAACATTCACATACATATTTAGAGTTTAGAAATGCAATCGTTATTTTCGAATAGTTTCAAATTTTTTGTTTGTTATTTTATCTTTGTCGGAAAAAAAAATAAATAAATAATAAAGTACATTTTTGTTTTGTTAAAAAGAAAATTCTCACTTTAAGTTTTTTCTAACTTCACAGTCTACAAATGTGTTAAAACGTTAAAAGTTCTTTTTCTTAACTTCTTGTGTGGGCGTGATGAAGTTTTTGTGTGTGAGCTAAAAAATTCTCATTTTTATTTATTTTTTATTGCCTTTGCGCATTACCATTTATATCAATATTTACATATAGTTTTTCTTTTTTCGAATTTGTTCTGATAAGAAACTTCTTGCTTATAAAAAGTGTTTTTTATAAAAGTTTTTTTTTAAGATTTTTATAAATTTTAAGACCACACTGCTACTAATAAATTGTTGTAAAAAACAATTTTACTTTTTTTAATAAAAAGTTATAATAGTACTAAAACTGACAGATTTTCATTATTTTGCCCCCAAAGAAAATACGCTGTAAGTCTATGTAACAAACCTAATAAAAGCAAAACCTACCAAGAGTACAAATTTTACGCCTTTTCAACACTTAAAAAGTACTCTATCATATTTCATCAAAATCAATTAAAGAAGTAGCATAAATAAAAAAGTACCAAAAATACCTTCAAACCTTCTCTCGACTTCCACAAATAATTCAAGACCAAAATTAGCAAAATCGGTGCAGCCGTTCTCGAGTTTTAGCGAGATTAACGAACAGCAATTCATTTTTATATATGTATATCTATGGCTTAATATAGAAAGGTCGTATCTCAACTTTTAGCTACTTTACAGGAGAAGGAAAAAACTAAAAAAAATCTTTAGTTAGTTAGTTTGGGCTTTTTGTAATTACTCTAAATCTGTTATTCGTCAACACAAGAAACTAAATTTTTTAAGGGAGATGTATTTGAGTTTTGACTAGCAGAGCATGTAAAAAAACCGATTTTGAAAAAAAAACGAGATACGACCTTTCTATATTAAGCTATCGATATACAAGATTTTTGTATGAAAAAAATAAATAAAAATATTTTAAACTAGTTTAAATACTTAGGACATTATGACAATATGACCGATATGACTACAGTGTGAACACTCCAATTGTAAATTTTATTTTTTATTACTTGCACTCATCTCAATACGATTAAATCCGAATGCTACTTAAATATTGATCCAAAGTCACAATAGAAGAATAACTAATTACAAACGTGCATGGTTCTTAAACAGAAGCTGGAAAAATTCGTAAACAAAATTCAAAGAGTATTCAATTAAATGGAATATATTGCAATTTTTAAGAAGTGTCCAAGATAAATATAGACGACCAACCAACCGAAATTTCTTTAAAATTGAAAGATTATAGATGACAGGTTTTATTTATTCGTTATCAGTAGAAATTAGGCTGCTATAGAATTGCTCTTATTGAATATTTTAGGGGAGAAAACTTATGATACCAATCTTCTCTGTTAATTTATTTTAGTTTCAACATACTGAAATGCTTGTGAAATAAACCTTTCTTCAACTATAAATAATTAAATGATTAAATGAATAAATGTTAAACTGGATAATTGCTACTGATTCCCATATTGTGACTCGGGTATACAGGCTAAAGGCAAATAACTAAAAAAATAGCAGATAATTTTTAATAAACTTGCTTAAAATCAAATTAAAATTGGCCAACGTATTTCACGATGTAGCAACAATCTTATAAGCTTGGAGGCTATACGAGTAAAATGCCAAATATATTTGATGGTGTAGCGTTCCCATCGTTTAACGTTTCGCAGGTTTTGAGAGATAGAAAGCGAAAAGCGTAATTCCACATAAAAAGAATTTTGTATATCCATTAAAGGATAAAATCTGAACTAACCCACGTTTCTTGCAATTACACTTAAAGTCAAATAAATTTCACGCATTTGATTCTGCTACCAAAATATCCATTTGTCATTTAGAGAACAATTTTATTTACAATCTTAAGATGCCTGAAGTGCAGACAATACGTCTGCCACTTAAATGTAAAATATTTCAAGTATACGACTCGTATTAGTATCACAAAGAACATGATACCGCTAATGCACAAAATCCCAGAATACAAAGTTTTTATTTTTACAATCTCCATGTATGTACATAACACAGATATAGACGACAAACGAATAGACAACAGTATCTAATGAATAGTATTTTTTTTTTGTTTGTTTAGATAAAAAGCCGCTTAGACAGACATTGACCATGAATGAATGAATGAATGAATGACTTGAATTAGAATTTTATAAAATGTTTTATTGTACCCACTGCGTCACGAACACACACTCGGCACTCAAAGTACTAACGAATCATTTTGTAATCAATAAGAGTTTGTTTTCTCGATTTATGTTGGCGATAATTGTGTGTAGAAAAAATGCTTAATTTCTCCTACACTTTGTTCTTACTTGTCAGCACTTTATTAAGCAGAAAAGACCTCACAGAACTTAAGCCGTAATAATATAAATTTTCACACACACATTCATACGGTACAAATAATAATTATGTATATTTTCAATAATATAAAATTTTAAATAAACAAAAACTGCAAAAATTACTTACAATTGTGTGCAACAGTGTCACGGATTGGTACAGTGTATAGCTCGTCTACTGCGTTATTATTTTGCTTCCAGCATAAAAGTTGTTTTTACGAACATCTTCCAATTTAACAGAAATCCATTTTGCTTGGACAGTTATTGAACGCCTGATATTATTATAAAGGGTGTTTTTTATACAGTGTCACAGCTTTGAGTTGGCATCACTGCTTTATTTGAGCACCCATTTAACAGCTGGTAGTTGCTTTTTGTTTAGTTTGCTTTGAAATTTCATTATGAATCGGCTTACACCAGAGCAACGCGTGCAAATTGATGAAATTTTTAATCAAAATAATTGTTCTAATCGTCGCACTCATCGTGTAGCGGGCGCTACAATTACTTTACTCAAAGAAACTTTTGATGAAAAAATAATTTCACGTAATGGCCCAATTATTTGGGCACCAAGATCGTGTAATTTAACCCCATTAGATTATATTTTTTGGGGTTATGTTAAGTCACTTGTATACGTCGATAAACCACAAGCAATTGAACACCTGGAAATTAACATTCGAAGAGTTATCGGCGAAATACGTCGGCAAATGATGTATGATAAGTTATTGAAAATTGGTCTTCACGATTCCGCCATCTACGTGGCGGCCACATGGCAGAAATCATATTTAAACATTAATTTCATAAAATTTTCTTTCCAATAAAGCTCGTTTCATTGATATTAAAAATATATTTCCTTGTTTTATTATGATTTAAACTTGTGTCACTCTATAAGAAACACCCTGCAGTATTAGCGCAGTCACTAACACTACGTCAATAAGGGTTAACAAATCCGAATTAATATCGAAACTTGAAATTGTTAAGAAAAACTTGAATGTTTAATAAAACAAAAAAAAAAACTATTAGACAATCTCCCAGTATCGACGGCTCGGATTATGAAAAAAAAAGAAAATCGTAAAGTGGTCAACGCTGATTAATGAATATGAGAAACCAACATTAAATTTTAGCGTATAAAAATCAACACAAATTAATAAGAAATTCGAAATAATTAATATTTATTTAATACCATTAGTTCGTGTCAATAAACTAAAAAGAGATAAAATGCAACAGATAAATGCTGGTGAGATATTCTAGCGGCTGCCAAAAATAATGACTGTTACTTTCTTCTTTCTATCTCTTCGGAAAATAGGATTGTCGGAATACTGTGCTTAATTTATTTATAAATTTTTTATTTTTAATTTGTTTATAGCAATTTGATTGAAAATAACCTGCATTAAGCAAATAAATTTAATTAACTTAATTTAATCATACTAATAATAATAAAAATAATTATTATAAATGTGAATTTCCTTTTTTTGTTGCGCTTTCACGCAAAAACTACTAAACCGATCATCATGAAACTTTGTACACATATTCTTGGAGGTATTAGAAGTAACATAGGATACTTTTTTTTATTAAAAAAAATAAAATATAATTGTAATATTAATTCCTTTTTATTATACCCCTACCCTTGATCTCTGATACTTATTTAATGGCTTCAATGCGAGCGAAGCCGCGGGTAAAAGCTAATAAAATAAAAATGAATTGCTGTTCGGTAGTCTCGCTAAAACTCGAGAATGGCTGGACCGATTTGGCAAATTTTGGTCTTGAATTATTTGTGGAAGTCTGGAGAAGGTTTAAAAGTACTTTTGGTACTTATTTATTTTTGGTACTATTTTTAATGGATTTTGATGAAATTTGATAGGGTACTTTTTAAGTGTTAAAAAGGCGTAAAATTTGTACTTTTGGTAGGTTTTGTTTTTATTAGGTCTTTTACATTGACTAACAGCGGGCAAAATAATGAAAATCTGTCACTTTTGGTACTATTATAACTTTTTATTAAAATAAAGAAAAATTGTTTTTAAAATAATGTACATTAATATAGTATAATTTCTTGGGTGTAATATAAGGACAAGCAGGTAATTTTGGTGCGTTTTGCTTTTAGTACTTTTTGTTTTTTCATTAACATGTAGGGTGAACGAAGTCACGGCTAAAATCTAGTTTAATATAAAACAATGTTCTTAGTTCGTGATATATGTATGTACAATACCTTTCAATTAAAAATCAAACAAGTTCGAAAAAAATTAATTTAAATTGATGGGTTAGCCTTTTTACAGAAGAGTTTGATTTAAATAGAACAAAAATCAGAAAAATCGGCATTGTATGACAATAACATGTAATTACAAATTAATGTTGATTTTTTCCTACATATATTATATTCCTCCGAATATTTATGTAATATTTAATTGTGTTTTGAATGAAACTTTACAAAACGTTAGACCATCTAATCACGCTGGATTAAACCCCAAATTAATTCGTATTAAAAATAATATTATTTGCTTTTAATTAGAATTTATAGTTGCTGGTTTCCATTAATTATATGGGTAAATCGAAATTGTAATACGAAATGAATGACGAGCTCCATGATCTTAACTAACGCATAGAGTAACTTTGAAAAACGCTTGCGAGGTTGTAAATTCGTCTGTAGTTCTGTGAATTGTCGTTAGAAATTAAAGCGGCCCACCAATAAAATTTGTGTGCCTGCATTTTTTTACAATTTACACAAACAACTATACTTGAATTTATTATATTTTTTTCTATTTGTTTTTCATGTTTTTCTATTTTGAGTCCATACTTGCTTATTACATGCTTGATGTTGTTATTTTTTTGTTGTTACATTGTCGCTGATGTGCAGGTATTACGCACAATTACAATGTATGCCATGGTCACGGTTACGCAGACCAACTAACCAAGCAAAAATTCTTAATTGGAATTTATTTACTTGTTGTTGCAGTATCCATAATTGAAAACGTACGCATGCGTTACGGGAAAGAATGGAGCCAGATTATTTTCTGTAATTTAATTTTATTTATAGTGGGGAAATTAAGAAAAGTTATTGCAACAATTGTAGCATAAAATTTTTATGTACATTCATTCCATTTCTTTATACATACATATGTATGTAAATGTTTTTGTTGGATGTTAATGTCATTTTAATTATTTTTTAAAATAAACACATACAAACATTCTCATACATATAGTATCCCTGCATTCGGCGTAGCTAGCGAATGTCTAGCTATTTCGCTAACTACCAGTCATTACCACTAACTACCAGACTAACTATTAGCAATGCACTCGACTGAAGATTTTAACATGGGGATGACATTGACGGTATTCAATTGACAAGATCAGACCGATGAGATCACTGGTCAGCAAAACCCAACTATTTCGATGGTCATAATGTACCAGTCCACCAGAAAATATTACAGAAATTAAAATTTTTTGGATATTTGCTAATTTATTAAATTTTTTTTCAATATTTATTAAATTTTCAATTAATTGTTCTTTTTCTTTTTTTATGCAACGTGTTAGTTGACTTCAGCTAATTTTACCTTTAAAAAATTTTTTTTTTCTAAAAAAACTTACACGTAAGTGATGTTAACACAAAATCATCACACTTAGAGTCTGAACACAATGTTTGCGGTGCGGTGCGATTTCTCGTTGCGGGAGAGAAAAATAAATATAATACAACGGAAGACGGCGACGGCAATACATTTACATTTTTATAAATTTTTATGTGCATACATTCAAACATACTTCAAAATTATGTTTTTTGTTTACAATAATGGTGTGAACACCGCCAATTATTCAAAAACTATGGCAACATCAGAAAGAGAAAGAGTATCAAAAATTGGGAGAATAAGAAAGTCCGCAATGAAAATAAAGCATTAAACACATTCGCCACAGCAGACTACCGACTACCACCTGTCAAAATTAGAATACATGTGTGCATATGAGAATGATTATATTGAAGACAGCAAGGCAACACGGCAACAGGTTTTTGTCCATGTTACTTTTGTCGTGTAGTCGAATTAAACTAATTTCTATTTCTGATGGCCACAAAACCAAAACAGTGTTGACAATATAACAAAATTTGTAAAGCAAATTAGTGATTAGAAATATTTTTTATTGTAAAATAAAAAAGAAAATAACAAAATTTAAATGATTAAAGATTTTATTATTCAGCAATTAAGATTTATTAAATTTCAAACAATTAAACAAAATTTATTTTTTTAAAATTTGTCTGAGGTACAATATTTACCAAGAGGAACAAGGTTTACGCATTTAAGGCCACTGTCACATCCTTCATACATTGTTTATAATCTTTTTCCTGAAAATTAAAAATCAGATATAATTATTTTTTTTTTTTTTTTAACAAGCAATTATCAAATTACCTCTTTGGCTGCAGTAAATTGCAATAAAGAAGAGAATATCGAACACTTTCATTTTTAAGTTTAAAATCTGTCAGAAAAAACTGTAAGAGTTGAAGCGGTGCTGACTGTACTTTAAAAGCGTTTGCAAGTGGCATTTTTATACAAAAAATTGCGACATGAAATCACATCCACAAAAATGTTTTGTTATCTTTTGTCATCTTTTGGAATGAGGATTTATTATTTTTATCAAATTTAGTTTATTGCGCTGTCTCATTATTTAAATTGTTATAAGATAAGTGATTTTCTTATACACAATAATATAATAAAAAAAAAAAGAAATAGGTTAACACTTGTTCAAACAAAAATCATGTACAGTAATTATGAAATTTCGTAGATACTAACTTTGCGCAAAACAAATCTATGGCATAAATATGTAGTGGAAAATTTTGTATATAAATGTTTCTGTCATTAAATGGATCGGAAAGAAGACTTAGTGAAACTTTATATTTTATATGGAATGATCAAAACTTAAAGTTTCAGTGCTTGTGCCTTAACACCATGTCATATTTCCAGTATTTTCTGCTGAATTCTTTAGCCTTTTTTACGTAAAAATTTTTGTGTAATTTTTTCGGCCTTCTCTCTTGATTCCGCAGTTACGGGGTTCAAAACTATAATATGTTATTGATCATAAGTCCTACAAAATGCTCTAAATAACTCATTTAATTCTTAAAATCATCATTAAAAAAGCATAATTTACGTATTTCATCGGTGACAGCTTTCAAGTATACACAAAATAAAAGCATGGTGAGTTCTATGTAAAAGTGAAAAGTCAGATAAAAAAAATTATAAAATTGAATTTCACTCGCAATGGGTAAATTGTTTTAAAAAATGTGTATACCACTATAAAGGTATTTTATATATACGCTTATATCCCTTCCATATTCTAAGAGTTATGGCCAATAAAAAATAAGTTTTGAACCCGTAACTCCGGAGCCAAAAGAGATCCATGAGATGAATATTTTCTGTTTATGGCAAAGCGAATCCATACAAACTGATGTGAGTGGCGAATTCAATTCGCCGTACACAATTCGCCCCAGCGAACTTTAAAAAGTAAAAGCGCTAAATATACACCACTGTAATATACATAAATGAATCGTTGCAACAATTCAGGATCAGCTGTTTACTGTGTATCTATCGTATCCAAAATAATTAAGTAGCTGCTAAACGGCTACAACGGTAGCTAGCAGCATTTGTGTTCTTGTGTTCGTGTAGTCTGCTGTGGCGAATGTGTTTATACCTTAAATTAGATTTTAATTTTATGCCGCTCCGCACTTCGGTTTTTTACTTTAAAAATCGTATGAAAACCCGCACCGCAATAAATTATCGCAACATTGTGTTCAGACTCTTACATTGAAGGCATTAACATTTATGCATGTACTGAGTGCGTGTACATGTACATGAGTGAGAGAGTCAAAAGGCGAACTCTTGCATTACTTGTGGCCATTGTAGTAGTTAGTCGATTTTTCGTTAGTCCCTGTCCAGACTTGCAATTTTATTAGCTGCAATTCTTGGTTTTTTAGGTGAGATAGGTAAGAAGCTTGGGGAGGGGTACAGAGTTTCATGTTCGCGGCAATTCTCTTTTGCCTTGCAATTTGCACTGGGTTCTTTATGTATTTGACGTTTTATTGTATTTTTTTCAATTATATGAAAAACAAAATAAAACGAAAATTAAAATAATATGTGATGCATTACAATTTTTTAAGTTAAAAATATTGAAAATAAATATTTCTGTGGTGATGTAAATACAAAAATTGCAAAATTAGATTTTTATAATGTGGACACTTATGCAATTTCAAGCAGAACTTTAAAGAATTGCAGCCAATAAAATTGCAAATCTGGACGGGGACTTAGCGAAATACCTAACGATTTCGAGTAAATTTCTAATTTTAAAACTGCAGGGATGTGAGTAGTAAATAAATAAATCAATATTTTGGTATCTGATTGTAATGTAAGTAGGCAACCCACCATGTTACGTAAAATTGTAACATTTTTCAAAACACATTATTAAGAGTAAAATACATAGATGGGTTTTTATGGGCACCACCTTATTAACAAGCCTCAATATAACGAATTTTATGATTATGCTGTGTATCAAAATTAATTTGAAAACAAATACAAATAAATGAAATTGTTTTTCATATTTTAAGTACGAGTTATACTTCAGAATGAATAACCCTAAATGGAACTTAAAAGAAGCTGAAACGGGACTAATTGCAAGTTCGTATTTACTCATCAGTGTGTAGCGAAAGCGGCCAAGCGCATGCGTGTGAAAAAGAAAACATAAAAAATCCCTCTTCCTCATGGGCATGTATTACTAATACAATCTTAAGTGTGGAGTTGGGATATTTTTTAAGGATCACCATCGATTCTGCAAGATAACTTCCGTTGGTTCTAACATAGAGAGCAATTTATTTTAAATTTTCGGTCACTTTTGATTTTTAAATTTAGCTATTGTATTGTATTGTATGTTTAATTTTGCAAGTGATTTTTTTTTCTATTTAATTAGAAGGAAAAACTTTAACAAAGTTAGGACCATACGTTATTTACAAATAGCTTACACTATGACGTCACATAAATATCGTAAAAATATTTCGTTGTTATTTACGGTTTTTGGTTTTTTTTTATAATTAAATTTACTTAATACTCGGAAAAAAATTTACTAAAATTTAAGAAATATTACTTAATTTTAATTAAATTGATTCTAATATGGCATCAATGTCGATTTTTACGTCAATTGTGTAAAATTTGGCCTTGAAAGTAGGAAATACAAATTTTGTTTTTTACAAGAAATTTTTCATGAAAATATTTACTGCAAGTTAGTTGAGTGTTTATCGAAATAATGAGTAAAAAATTGCCTTGCATGCCATCCATTTTTCCCTAATAGTTTTGAATCAATCAATTTTATTTAATTTAATCGAATTAAATGAATTATAATTTAACGACCGGTGAAAAATACTTTTTTTTATATATTTCTAGGTATTATAGTTGTAATATTACAAGTATTATATATAATTATATACATACGTATGTATTTAAGTTATTTATTTTGTACACCCCAAAAAAAGATTGGTTGGAAATCGGTTGTGCCAAAAGAGTATCGGTTACAGCTATCCGATTTTCTTTAAATTCTGCTGAGAAGAGCTCTAAAAGAATGATTAAAATATGGTGTTGAATTCAAAATGATTTACAAAAAGTTTAATTGATAATTTTAGCCAAAATGTGAATTGAATTAAAAATTCTTGCATGCATTCAGATCACTAAAAAGATTAATTGAATTAAAGTTTGAATTAATTATTTTATGGTTTATAGAAAAGCTATTTTAATTCACTGTAAAATTCCCTTGAAAAATTTAAAAAATAATTTTAAAAGAATTTATGATTCGTAGATTCTTTCAAAATGGAATCATTTCTTTACAGCTCTGCTACTGAGCTATTTTTGACAATTGTAAATTTATTTTACACATACAAAAAGCCTGTTGTTTTTTTTATTTTTAAAGTTGTTGGAGAGTTGCATGTACTTGATATACATACTTTGCACAGTAGTTGTAAATAGAACTTTTTCTCTAATGAATTGGTAAAAAGTGAAGTGAAGGATTTTATTAAAAATATGAATTGAATACATTTTACTCAATCTCTCAGATGGTATGAGAACAAACGTCAGTTTTGTCTTTAGAAGGCGAAACAAAATAGCGTTCAATTGAAAATATTTCGAACGCTGTCTCTGATGAGATCCTTAAGGTTATTGTAGCTCGTTGTGTCCTTCTGGAAATATAATTTGCAGAATTAATGACTCCAAATTAATTAATATTCTAAAGCGAATGACAGTTGGCCTTATCTGCCGACTTATGTAATTCGAACCCGTTAGCAAAAACACCAAACAAGTTTGCTGTTCTGTCTTTTTTTCTATTATAGAAAAAAATACAAAGACATGAATGGCATATTTTATATTTTCCCATACTTCAGACCACAAGAAATACCAAAAAAAAAAGTTCCAAACATTTCGGCGTCTCTATAATTCTTATATTCCACTTCCGTTTATGAGATAAATTTTCAAAATAGACTTTTGTGATAACTTCACACAGCACACACAAATTCAAACTCGTAGTGTAGAAAATGAAAATAAATTGCAAAGTTTTAAACAATCTTTAAAATAAACAATTTGAATAAAATTTGAGATGTTGTGCAAAACTTGCTGTTTATAAAAACTGTGAAGGAGTTTTTTTCCAGTTAAACATTTACATTTCATTTCGATAGAATTTACTGGAAGATTAATTGATATTTATTTCTTCATTTCACCTTTATGTTTCCATTTGATTTCTGCTCTTTTATTCTGTGAAATTGTTTTTCCAACTTTATTATTGAGGAAGTTGTACAGCGAAGATTTTTATGACTTCGGTGTTAATTTAGAAATTTTATTGCAAACAATTTGTATTGTTATTGAATATTTCTTGCAAATTAAAAATTAATTTCCTTATTACTTGCTTTCGTTTATTTACAGTTGGTTTTCCCATTTTATGTTTCTATTTATGGGGCGATTCATACAAGCGCGGTTTTTTCTGTGATGATGAATCTCTGATGCATCCCTTCAAAGATTCGACGGTTAAAAGTTGGATGTTATATATTATTGGTGTAGTGTTGCCAATAAGCGTGGTAAGTACTTTCTGCAAATTTGTTTTAATGAGTTTTTCCCCAGAATTGTGGCATAAGTTTTCCACAAATTCTTTAAATATTCGATTATAATAATTTATTTGGATTATGCGATAATCGTTTTTCAACAATGTTTGGTTCGGAGTTTTCCTTAATTTTTTATATGTGAAACTTACGAAGTTGCTTATAAACCAGATATGTTGTTACTGCTGAAATTCCATTCGCACTCATTTCGAATAATATTTTGCTGAGCCATTCCTTCAAATCTAAAAATAAGGAAGGCACAATTTATTAATTGTGTGATTTAACACGATTAGATTATTTTCTTTGAGGTTATGGTAAGGCACTTGTCTATGTCGATAAACCAAAAACAATTGAACACCTGGTAAACAACTTTTGCAGAGTTATCGGAGAAATATGGCCGCAAATGCTGCGAAAAGTTGTTCAAAATTGGTTTTCCAAATTGCGCCTTCCACACGCCATACGTGGCGGCCACATGGCAGAAATCATATTTAAACATTAATTTCATAAAATTTTCTTTCCATTAAAGTCCGTTTCATTGACATTAAAAATAAATTTCCTTGTTTTATTATGATTTAATCTGGCGTCACTCTATAAAAAAACACCCTTTATTTAACATTGCATATAAATTACATTCACATATAAATAATATAAAATTAAGTGTTGTTTCGGACCTGTGACTTTGGCCATTTGAGTTCCTTAACTTAATTGCAAACAAAGTAAAATTTTCTATCGATCCCTATTAAGATCGTCATTTTAGTTATCAACGAGAATTGTAGCCTGTGTATCACTTTGCAACCAATCTATCAGTGCTTTATGTTTCATCAAAATCAGTTGCATATTTTCAACGAAGCGGAAATTTTTACCCATATCAGCCCCCGGTTCCAGTTTCGAAATGGCATGTTCATGTTCATGTCATATGTATGTATGTAGTTGTACATGTAGGTTTGTGAGCTAATATTATAAATCTTCTTTAAAATCAAAATATTGACAGACTGAGAATTACACATGAGTCTCAAAGGGGGCAAGTCAGATGTACATAAAAAACATGTCGTCTATGGGTGGCTTTATGTTTCTAACTTATTTTTTTTAAGCTTCTATCGCGGGCTTTGAGGCGACCGAATCAAGAAATTTTGAAAAGTTTGTTTCTTAAGTCTTTTGTTTATGAAACGAAAAAACCTGACACTAAGTTTGTTTCTTAAGTCTTTTGTTTTTTGAAGTGAAAATTTCTTTTTTGTATAGTCTATGCAGGGCTGGGCAGTATTTGAAATACATGTATTTGAAATACGTATTTTGTATTTGTATTTTAAATACATAACCTGAAAGTATTTTGTATTTTGTATTTTAAATACATACAATAAATAAAAGTAGTTTGTATTTTGTATTTTAAATACATACAAAAAATGGCAGTATTTTGTATTTTAAAAACATAGTTAACAAAATATATTTTGTCAGTTAAGGGCCGTGCTTCACTATCCTACACAATCGTACGATTCATTCACAGGAAAATCTTGCAAAAATCTGACCGACTTTAAAAAATCGTTTCAAAGTGGTGTTGTAGGTGTCACACTATCATAGAAATCTGATGCCAAACATCTGGTTGACAATAGATACTCCTCTGATCGCATGAAAACTATCATTTTATGAAAATTTTCATAAAATTTTACAAATCGCACGACTTGCCAAAAAATCTGTCACACAGTTGCATTTTTAGTCCACACTACTATACATTTTTAGCACACATGTCATATTTTGCAAATCGCGCGACTGTGTAGGATAGTGCGGTGATGGTTGTTTGCATTTTGATCTATTTATAATAAGGGTAATCACGATGGTGATTGTGCAAATATGCATTTTGCAAATTTGCTGTGCATATTAGAGTACTTCGTTAGCGTACTTTTAAATTTATTGCATTTTTGTGAAGAGCATGTAATTTTGTTCACAAAAATGTGGCAGCCCATCAAAAATTCTGGCAACACTGACCTCAGATGTCAAGTTACAAATGCATATATTTATTATTTACTAATAAATTAAAAAAAGAAGACTAAAACTTTTTAAATTAAATTAAAATTAGTTACAAAATTAAATTTTCTTTTTCTAAACATAAAAATATGATAGTATATATATCACAAGTTATTGTTTATTTTCGTTTGCAATTGATAAAATATGCACTACTCGTACTATCTTTGCTCATGGTTTTTTTAGTCCAAACGAAGCAAAATTAAGCAAATTGCAAATACATACATTTTGTTGTTATGTTGTGCAAATGTGTGTATATTTGCACACATTTGCATCGTTTGCACACTTTGCACTACCCATCGTGATTATCCTTAATGTATCATGCGTCAAACCAATAACCAAAAACTAGAATCGCTAAAAAACGTAACTATACAAATTCTTAGAGTTGGCATCAACGCAATTCAGCTGTCAACTCTAAAGCATTTTTTCACAATGCGATTTTATTTTGCAGGTAGTACTGTTACGACAACAAGTTTAACAATAAAAAAAATAGCATGGTTCTTTTTGCATTGGGAGTCAACATAAGGGCGAACAATTTTCAACGTATGTACGTGCCTCTCACTAGCAAGAATTGTGTGAGCCTGTGTTAGTAACACCACCTGTAAAGTGAATACATCTTCAGCGTTGGGCAGTATTTGAAATACATGTATTTGAAATACATACGTATTTGAAATACAAATACGTATTTTGTATTTTGTATTTTAAATACATACATGACGTGGAAGTATTTTGTATTTTGTATTTTAAATACATACATGATGTGTAAGTATTTTGTATTTTGTATTTTAAATACATAACCTGAAAGTATTTTGTATTTTGTATTTTAAATACATGATCAGCAAGTATTTTGTATTTTGTATTTTAAATACCGCAAACCATGTACTTTGCCCAACTCTGAGTCTATGTATGATGACTATACAGTGTTGCCGCTTTGGAAATTTTTTCAATTTCCAGTGTTGCCACTTTCACCGGAAAATTTCCCGAGATGTATGGGATTTTTAGTGGATTTTTTCCAAAATTTTGGGAATTCCCGTCTAGTGTTGCCACCTTTTCTCGGCAATTTTCCGGTATTTCTGGGTTTTTGAGGTTGTTTTTAAATATAAATATAAAAGAAAGTCGTGTTAGTTACACTATTTATAACTCAAGAACGGCTGAACTGATTTGGCTGAAAATTGGTGGGCAGGTAGCTTAGAACTTAGTTATATTTCCCTTAAAAAAATTTAAAAATCATTGCGGCAAATTTTTAATTAATATACATATGTATGTATGTATGTATGTATAATAAAATATTTGACAATTTATTCGAGCAAATACTCTATAATAATAATACTTTATGCGTAAGTAGATGAGCTTATGAACTTTTCAAATATAAATGGTAAACATCTACTGATGAGTTGGTATATCAACCAACGAAATGCATTAAGATACTGCTAAACCGTACCATATAAATAAAATTTTTAGAAATATACATACATGCATACATATAATACTATTTAACCCTGGCCCAGTATTCTGTTCAGTATTCCACGCTGAATGCTGTCAAAATGCATGTATAAAAAATTTGCGTAGAAAATTCGTGGAAAAATGTTGCAAGAGACGTACTCTATTTTTTTCATAGAAAAACATATGAAATGTTGTTGGCAACATTTTAAAATACCTGCGAAATAAAGCACAATGGCTTTATTTCATATGGAATTTTGAGAGATGAACATACAATACAAATTTATACACCACATTTTAAATGTCATATTTTCCAAGTGAAATAATCAATATTGCTCTACTTTTTCCACAAATTCGAACAGAGTAGAAGGCTTTACTGTTTTTGAAAATAAATATTTTGTTTTTATTCGTATTGAAGAAAGTTCATGTATTTTTGAAGTTTTTGAAAATAGCAAAAGAACTCATTAATACTAAACATGTGCTCAACTTTACTTGGTACGAAAATTTATTATTATCCATAAAGTATTTTAATATTATTTAGAATTAAAAAAAAAACAATTTGTTAACAATTTGTTAATTTGTTTGATATTGCAATAGAATAAACTCCTTGTATAAAAGAATTGTTTACGGTACTCATGATCCAGAGTACACAATATTGTAAATTATCTAAGAGGTGTTAGACATACAGAATCGAAAACTAAATTAGAAGTAGCGTAAAGTAAACAACCCCTTGCCGATCATATGAATACAAAAAGTTTACTTTTTAATTAGGAGTCCGCCACATGGAGCAGCAGAAACATAAATAATGCTTCATTAAAGTTCTTAAAATACAGACAATGATAATTATTATTCCTATATTTCCATAAAGTTTTATTATAACAAGAACTTTTTAATGTTTGCCATATTGAATACATATTTGTGAAAATTATTAACACGATAAAAAAAGCAAAAATAAGGGAAAAATTGTACTACAAAGTGTTTCGTAATAAAAAGAAAATAAATTTAAAATTTAACAGCTTGAAAAATTTAGGTCATTTTTTCGAAACTCCATCTGCTTTACACTCACACACCCTCTTGATTAAAAAAAAAAAAAAAATTAATTGTTGAACGAAACATGTGTTTCAATATCTAGACATATTCTTGAAACTGTTGTAAATTATAAACACCATTCGTAAGCTTTTAAAAACTTAATAGAGAAAAAGACTTTCCAGAAAAAAAAACTTTTAAATTTCGTCACACACGACAAGAAAAAAGAAAAAAAAACAAAAACATATGTTGTAGTTATTTAACTCTTTAGGGATAAAATAAACTTCCTCTAAATTTGTTTCCACTTGTTATTTTCATTGGCGGTATTCACTGTTTAGTGCAAATGGTCTTGCGAAACTGCAAATGTACAATAGTAGATGAAATCTAACGGCAGCTCTGTCTGTTTTTTAGCTACAATTTAATAAAAAAAACCTTACAATTTTTGATGAAGGATATACAAAAGGCATTTACACTTTCGCAAGACCATTTGCACTTAACAGTGAATACTACCGTTTATAATTTATAGTGACTTCTTAAAATCAACCATAAGATTTAAATGCCGCAAGATTAAAAGAATCATAAGAAAACAATGTTCACTGGTGTAAATCGCAAAATAAAAGATTAAATATAGACAGCTTATAAAATGCTGAAAAATTACTTTTTAAAATTATCCAAAAAAGTTTTATAGAAATACTGTCATAAAAAATAGCAACTATAAACTTTCTTTTACTTTTTATACCCTTCACCAAAATTGGTAAGGGTATTTATAGGTTTGTCATTACGTGTGTAATTTCCGCAATATTTATATGTGGTCCATATAGTATAAATATATTCTGAATCCTTATAGATAGGGAAGTTGAATGAGCCATGTCCTTCTGTCCGTCTGTCTGTAAGTGAAATCGATTTTCCGACACTAAGAGAGCTAGAGACTTGGGTCTTGGACTGAAATGTAAGGATTTTTCTTAATATGCTTCGTTTTGAAAATCAGCAAAATTAAAATATCGGTTCTGATATTGAATAATATATACAAATAAATGAAAATATATATATAACCCTTTCAGAAATAATTATATTCAATGAATTATACATTTACAGCTTAGTGAAGCGTATATGTAGATCCGGCACAGTCGAATATAGCACTCTTACTTGTTAATATTTATGTTCTTCTGCAAATAGTCAATTAATATTATCCAAGTCCTAAAAATACTCTAATTGCAATCAGTTTTGCTACTTAATTTTACAATCTGAGAATTTAGGAAAATCAACTGGATATATTGCACTTATAATATTATGTGATCTTAGAACCGTTATTTTCATATATAATTCACTTATAATTATTTTTAATATTGTAATTTCATTCCTAGATAATCATCGTGGAAATTATCAAATCTAAAAATCAGGAAAAATATTCGAATGGCAACACGAGCACAAGACGATACGTTTTTATGGACTATGAAATTCCCGACTGGATGATTGAATGTTACAAGAAAATTGGCATATTTGGTTTTGGTGCTGCCGTCTGTCAGTTGACAACGGATATTGCGAAATATTCGATTGGGCGTTTGAGACCACATTTTTTTGAAGTAAGTGATTAAAATATAATAAATTTTAACTGAATGCAGTTTTTACGCAACAAAAATATAAAACACATGTTAAGCAGACTTTAATATGAATAAAAAATTCAATAAAGAGGGTCGCCGTTTTATGTTGTTTTTGTGAAAAGTTAGTTTTTTTTTAATATTCGAAATGATACATTTTTAGGAAAATTATTATTTATGCCTTTTAAAATTTTTAGAGTACATACATACATATGTTTTAATGAAGGGGAACAACATTTGCTAACAATTGTTAAGTATAGGGTGTTTTTTTTAGAGTGTCACAACTTTGAGTTGGCATCACTGCTTTATTTGAGTACCCATTTAACAGCTGATAGTTGCTTTTTGTTTAGTTTGCTTTGAAATTTCATTATGAATCGGCTTACACCAGAGCAACGCGTGCAAATTAATGAAATTTTTAATTAAAATAGTTGTTCTATTCGTCAAACTCATCGTGCAGCAGGCGCTACAATTGATTTACTCAAAGAAATTTTTGATGAAAAAATAATTTCACGTAATGTCCCAATTAATTGGCCACCAATATCGTGTGATTAAACCCATTAGATTATATTCCTTAGGGTTATCTTAAGTCAATTGTCTACGTCGATAAGCCACAAACAATTGAACACCTGATAATCAACATTCGAAGAGTTGTTGAAAATTAGTGTTTCAGATTGTGCCACATGGCAGAAATCATATTTAAACATTAATTTCATAATTTTTTTTTCCAATAAAGCCTGTTTTATTGATATTAAAAATATATTTCCTTGTTTATTATGATTTAAACTTGTGTCACTCTATAAAAAAAACACCCTTTATTTCTTTAAATTCAATTAGGTGTTTTTAAATTGTCTTCTGCCTCGTTGCAGCACAAATATTATAACTTTCTGGCATTGTATGGGGGGTGTGGGGACATTTTTGTATTTTTTATTGAAAATTGTCGCCAGCTGTTGTCATGTTCTTATTTCAAAACTAATTAAAGAGCTGCCATTTAAAATTGCTGCTAATAAGAGTTGATTTTTTTTATCTTAAGTGTTCCCTACTTGTTTAAGAATAAATAAATAAAAGATTGAATATAAATCTGAAGATGCTTCTTTCGTTGAGTTATTAGTTTAGGTAGAATTTTTTTTAGCTTCCATTATGGCGATGTTTTTACACAAGAATACAAATGTGTATCTCTTATTCTATTTGTGGTTTAAGAAAAATATATTGAGGCAACTTCATTTTCAAGGTCTCTTAAATGTTTGAAATGAATTACATATTTATCTGCCGGTTATAAATATAAATTGAAAGGGAATTTATGATTATTTTTATCCGTGGCCATAACAGTTTACTTTTTTGCGTCTGCTTTTGTCTGTAATTATTATTAAATGATTTTATAGTCAACTCCTTTTACTTGACATTATTAATTTTTTTTTGTATTGAACTGTTAACAGTTGACTTGATATAAATAGACAAAGAAGTAGCACACGGATCTGGTTGGTAGTTTTGATTGGCATTACAATGATTCAATAAAATGAAATAAATGAAGATCATGATTTGGTATTGTACTGAACAAAAATTAAGAGAATTTATTAAAAAATAACAACGAAAGAAAGCATCACCAAAGATCTGTTCATAAATGAGAAATACTTACATCTAAAATCCAAAGAAACAAACATACGCCTGTGTTCTAAAGGGTGTTTTTTATAGAGTATCAGAACTGCTTGATTCGAGCACCCATTTAACAGCTGATACTAGATTTTTGTTTAGTTTGCTTTGAAATTTCATTATGAATCGGCTTACACCACAGCAACGCGTGCAAATTGTTGAAATTTTTAATCAAAATAATTGTTTTATTCGTTAAACTCATCGTGCAGTGGGCGCTGCAATTGATTTATTCGAAGAAACTTTTGATGAAAAACTAATTTCATTTAATTGGCACCAAGATGGTGTGATTTAACCCCATTAGATTTTTTTCT
The DNA here is from genome assembly GCA_947311025.1 of Lypha dubia. Taxonomy (NCBI): domain Eukaryota; kingdom Metazoa; phylum Arthropoda; class Insecta; order Diptera; family Tachinidae; genus Lypha; species Lypha dubia. The sequence goes on from OX371264.1 coordinate 60,205,067, forward strand.
TTGGCATCATGTTAAGTCACTTGTCTACGTCGATAAACCACAAACAATTGAACAACTGGAAATCAACATTCGAAGAGTTATCGGCGACATACGTCGGCAAATGATGCGATAAGTTATTGAAAATTGGTCTTCAAGATTCCGCCATCTACGTGGCGACCACATGGCATAAATCGTATTTAAACATTAATTTCATAAAATTTTCTTTCCAATAAAGCCCGTTTTATTGATATTAAAAATATATTTACTTGTTTTATTATGATTTAAACTTGTGTCACTCTATAAAAAACACCCTTTATATAAAGAAATAATATAAACTTTTTTTGTTGTATGCTCTCCGACGACGTCGTATTTGGAACATAATTTTGATTTGTCCAGAGGAAAGCAAAGTTTGTGTTTTGCAACCTTTTTTGATTTGTGGTTCAAGTCTACTGATGAGTTTGCTTGAGCAGCAATGAAATTTATCCAGACGTGTTTTGTTTTAGAACATGAATAAATACATATGTGTCAGTTTCAGTTAATAGGGACCAATGGACAAAAAATGAGTTTTGGACAAAAACGATTTTGATGTTAACAAGTTAATTTTGAAACGCCTGAACGCTTTTATAGCTCGAAACCCGTTATAAGGGGGTTTTGGGGGTCGGGTATGGCAGACTTTTTTTTTTTTTTTTGTAATAATATTGAATTTGTTTGAAACTCGCCACTAGGGGTTTTTCGGGGTAGCTGGTTATAAATCTAAAATTTTAAAATTGAATACCAGATTCGCAATCGTCTGTCCCGAAAACCCCCGAAAGGCGAGTTTGAAGTATATTAGATCAATTACAAAAAATGTTTATGTACACCTTTTTTATAAAAAATATAAAAATAATTTTGAACTAATCTAAAATTTTAGGTCATTATGACAATATGACTTGATATGACTACCGTTTAAATCTTGTAATTGTTAAATTTTTTTTTTAGGTTTGTCGACCCATTATGTCGGATGGTTCAACATGTGCAGATCCCGAAAATCAAGAGAAATATATAACGGATTTTTCATGTAGCAATTCATTGTCAACAACACGAATGCTAAAAGAATCTAGACTGTCATTTCCAAGTGGCCATTCAAGCTTTTGTTTCTTTACGATGGTCTATTTAGCGGTACGTTAATTTTAGATATGCAACTTAATTTTTTTTTTATAATTTTCAATATGCATATTTTTTTATTCTAGTTATATTTACAATCTCGTATGACTTGGCATGGTTCAAAATTGCTGAAGCATTTCTTGCAGTTTGCTTTCATTATGATTGCGTGGTATACAGCCTTGTCACGTGTCTCTGATTATAAACATCATTGGTCCGATGTATTGGCCGGTTCAGCGATTGGCTCTCTAATGGCTATTGTAGTGGTAAGTTTTCTTATTTTCCTATACCTCCTACAATAAATATATTCGCATGTAAAAATCTGTTAGGGCCAAATTTACAGTAATTAGTTAGCTATTAGTAAACTAAAATAATAACTATTGTTTAACTAATACTTTATATTCACAGTGTATTATTTAACCAACACTCTTAATATTTACAAAAAATGGTAACCCTATTAAACTATTAACTTTCAGTACTGGCAATTCTGTTATAGCACATGGTTTTTGTTTACATTTCATACATTATTTCTTAAAAAATGGCGTATACATTCAAGAACTTACCACGCCACCTACTTGCTAAGACGGAATCTATCCATAAAATCCTTTTAGATTATCTTGGCGACGATCAGCAACAATATTCCGCGTATTATCAGTATCAGTGTCACTTTCAATATCGGACTCTGCGTTTTCAATTTCACATGCCATATCTAAAATTTTTCACAAAACAAAAATACTAATAATAAATTCCAACGAATCAGCTGTTGTCTAACTATTAGTTAACCAATGACGTTTGATGGTTTAACTAATGTTAAACTAGAAACTGTGAATCAAATATTATTAGTTAAACTATTGCTATTAGCTAACTAATGACTGTGAATTTGGGCCTTATAGTGACATCAAAACTAACTAACTAAAAAAACTTTCGTATTTGAAAGTTAATTCTGTAATAATTTTTATTAATTATTACAAAATTTTTCAACTACAAGTTTGTTACAGCTGTTATTTTATATGTATTTTTGTAACAAACATATTTTGTTTAGTATTTTTTAAGGCATATATGAAATTGTTCTTTATTGTACTTTTGCACCAGTAATATTTTTTTAAATCCCTTTTATTGTTTTAGTTCAAGTTACATCGGTATTTTTTAACCAAGTTTTATCTTAAAAGCTAATTATTTTATTTGTTTGCACATAGTAAATATTTTAGTCATTTGGATTTTAGTTCCCTTATCTCATACATTTCTTTTTATTTAAATGCATTTTACTTATATATTGAATCGTTCACCTTCATTCTAGAGTAACTTGGTACCGGATAATTGGTTTAATTGGAACACTGTTTGGCCATCTGAGTGTAGTAAAAACGATTAATATTAATTTGTTTTTCATGTAATTTAGAAGTTCCTTTTTTTTTATTAATATAAAAGATTTTGAAATAAAATTGAAATTCGATATCTAAATATATAAAATTCTCGAACTCCTCCGAAACGGATCGACCGATTTTAATGAAATTTTTTATGCATATTTGGTAGGTATGAGATTAGGTTCTAAAGTATATTTTAAATCGCTATGGTCACGAGGAGGGGAGGGAGGGGGCAATTTCTGTATTTACTAAACTATTAACCCAACAGATGGCGCTATGTCCGCCTCATAATTATTTTTGTTGTTGAATGACAGATGGCGCTATATACGCCTCATGCAGGAGCATCGTTGTCGTTCGTATTTCAAACAGAACAAAATTATTGTTTGGTATTTTTTCATCGGCGGTCATCGTCACACACTTACAATACATTCGCTATTTTTTATATAACACCCAAAATATGCACTAGAAATATTTTGTATGGCAAAACAAGGTTTGCCGGCTCATCTAGCAAGTTTATATAATAGTATGTACTATATTTTGAATTCTGAATAAATGGCTGACTGTTTACAACGATTTGCGCTACACATTTAAAAGTTTATTTAATCAATTTGTATGTGAGTGCAGGAGTACATTCAATAAATCGAATTTAGTCGTTCGATTCATTAGTCGAATTTGCGATATATGTGGTTGCTTAATCGGTTATTTAAAGTGAAGAAGTAAATTCAGAAAATTAATTTATCGTTTTAATATTTAATTAATTAACTGAACTACATTTTCAAACAAAAAGTGGAATAATAAGCTCGCTCGGCTTTCGCGACTATTTTTCTGTCTTATAGAGGGTGTTTTTTATACATAAAAGATAAATCATATTTAAACAAAAAAATATATTTTTAATATCAATAAAACGAGCTTTATCGGAAAGAAAATTTTATAAAATTAATGGCGCCTAGAAAGCGCAATCTGGAACACCAATTTTCAACAACTTTTCGCAGCATTTGCGGCCGTATTTCGCTGATGTTAATTCGCCGAGGTGTTCAATTGTTTGTGGCTTATCGACGTAGACAAGTGACTTAACATAACCCCAAAGAAAATAATCTAATGGGGTTAAATCACACGAAATTACGTGAAATTATTTTTTCATCAAAAGTTTCTTTAAGTAAATCAATTTAAGCGCCCACTACACGATGAAAAACAAAACAAAATTACTAAATATTTGAATTTTTGTTTTTGCTTTCCATATAAAAGTCACTTGGTGATGTGATTTACAAAATTAAGGCCTAAATTGATTATATCTAAGTAGATATTTAAGGTGTAATTCATAAACGATTCATAAAGTTAAAGTGCACATAAAAACCTGATTTCCCATACAAAATTCGTACAATAACTTTATAATTTTGTTAGTTTCTAATTTTTTTATATATATTTTAACTTTTTCGAACATTCAATAAAAAAATAAATAAATAAACATTAAAATGTGACTTTGTTGTAAGGTTATATTAGGGGAATGGGTATGAAAAAATTTCAAAATTTAAAAGAAAGTTATGAAATGTTTCATAAGATATTAGACATTTATGAATACTCTTTTTTTGACTTTTGCTACTGAAGCTGTTAATGTGCCTTTGTGAATTACACTGTAAATGTGAAGGTTTGTATGCTTAGATGTTTGTTCCACTATAACTCGAAATCCGGTAAATATATTTGGGGTAAAAAAAATGGCGTTTAAAATTTATATACTCCATTGCTAACTATTTGTTTCTTAAATAATCAGTGCGTTATACCCTTAATGACCTAACGATATATGATAAAAAAAATGACGAAACACTTAGGAACAGTAGATATGTCAAGTAAAATGGTGTCTGATTAAATCTGATAGAAATCCTAACTCTGTAAATAACAAAAAAACAAGACCTTCCTGGAATCATACAAGTGTACGATTGCTAATCGTTGCATACGAATATTCTAATTCGACACGCAAATCATAATTTAACTGCTTTTGAGGAGTGTTTCTGAATCACATGCGAATTTTGTTGCAAGTTGCAGCAGTTCATTTTAGTCATTTATGACTCGATTTATGAATTGATGTTTGTCAGATCTTAAAAAAAAACTCTGTATATTTATTGCTTCAAAGAAGAAATTCAAAACATTTACATACTTTTCATTAAAATGATTTTATATTTTTTTTTCTATGTTGATCTGTACACACAGATTGGAAGCTAATAGGCTGTGATGAAATCCAGTATATGTTGTTTGACAGCTTTATTCTTTTTGGTTGGTTGTTATTGCAGCTTGCGGTCATTCTATGACTTTATGTGCGTCTCGGTTGAAAGCCATGTTTAATGCAAAGTTGAATTAATTGCAAACAATAATTAATAATTGTGGCACCAGATTGATCGAATTTTGGTCAACATGAAATATTTTGTGGGACCACAAAAATCTCTTTTTATTAGATTTGATTGACTTAATGGAATGGTGCAATATTTGTAGGCAAAGAATTGGAACTTTTTCAAAGCTGTTTTGTAGTACGTTTTTTGTTTGTAAATTGTTGTTGCACAGTTAAATTTTTTTATCCTTTTGACAAAATGGAATAACTAAAAAATTTAAAAAGTTATAATTCAATAAAAATTTACTAAATTAAACAACAATAATTCAGACGCGATGGCAAAACAAATATATTTCAACAATTGGACGAAAATATGTGACTATGAAAGATGTTCAAAACTTATTAGTTTTTTATGCAAAACCCACGATATGGACCGAAAAGTCGAGAGAGCGACAACAACTCACTCATTATCGTTCTTATAAGCAACCCATTAACTATCGAATTGTCGGTCGTCAAGCTTTACGTTGTTACCGTAAATATCATAATTTTAATAATATAAAGAAGAATAAAGTAAATTAAAATATGAATTTAAAAAATTTTCATAAAATTAGTATGATAAAATTAAAATAGTTAAAACAGATTCAAAACTAGAAAAGTGCACTGCAAACGTGGTTACCAATTTGGAAATTATAGACCACAAATAAGAAATAAATTCGATATGGATACTAATGCTGATACTAGACATAATATCCGCCATAAATCTATGTCTTACTTAAATTATATTTGTTGCATTAAATGAATAAATGAAATGAAAAGAGCTCTACGGAAAAAATATGTTACTAGAGCAAATGATTTGGATAAAATTTAATACATGGATTGGCAAAATATTGCTAGTAGTTTTAAAAAATGAAATAATGGATTGGACATAATATAAAAATGTATTAGTGAAGACAGACTTATTAAAAAAAAACACAATTTTCTTAAACATGCCAAAATTAAGATATAAGGCACAAATATACAACCAAGGCATTAATCGCCTAATGCTAAAATATTTACATAGTTCATTAAATAATAATAATAGAAATAAAATAAAAATGCGACCCATTTTATGACAGTTTTTTTAGGTGGCGTAGGACATACTTCACTCCATCTGATCACCTGAATAATTATACCACCTTTATTCGTCCTAAAATAGAATACAACTCTCATGTATGGGCCGGTGCTTCAAAGTTACTCTATCGCGTATACGCAAAGAAAAAACATGGTTGACGGAATCATAATCGCAAACTATCATTTCATGTTCAGATTAATGATTGCAGCTACTATATATTGCATTTTTCATCTAAGGAACATAATATGTTCTTCATAAATCTCCCTCTGACAATACCTTTGTATGAACATAGTATACTCTGCAAATGCTGAGAGATTTGAGCGCATTATAGTAACTATGAAAATGTTATTTTCCTGGTTTATGTAAACAATTTACTTAGATAAAAGAAAAATGCACACACAAATACATATTTTTTTTTTTTTTTTTTTTTTCAACATTATTTTTATTTGCAATCTATTTTACAATAATAAGCAAATTAACTAAAAAATACACATAATTATTTACATAAATGTTCAACCTTCATTAACGTTAAAAAAAACAAATTGATAATAGTACTCTTTTATCTGAGTACAATTACATACATAAGTATATATAACTATTAATAATATATGTACATAAAAATTTGAATTTATTATTAACATATGTATGTATGTATGTATATATGTACATACATATTTACAATTATTCAATTTTATATATTTATTATCTGAATGGAAGGTCAAGTAAATGAGGCCTTTTTAACCTATATACTTCCTCGCTATCATCTAGTAAAATAATAGCAAGGGGGTTAGAATGGTTACTAAGTCGTTCAAGGTATCTCGAGCTATAATTATTTATTACATTTTTTATCTTTGGTATACAGAGATCTCTGTGAATCGTATCGTTTGTTACAAACCAAGGAGCATCTACTATTATTCTAAGAGTTTTCGATTGGTATCGTTGAAGTATTTCAATATTGGAATTGCTTGCCGTACCCCACAGTTGAATACCGTATGTCCATATCGGTTTTAAAATATTTTTATATAACAGTACTTTATTTTCTAAACTAAGTTCAGATTTTTTTCCCAACAGCCAAAACATTCGCTTTGTTTTAATATTTAAGGTATCCCTTTTTGATTTAATGTGTTGCTTCCACGTTAGTCTTTTATCAAGATGCATGCCAAGATATTTTACGCAGTCACATCTTGGAATCTCTTCATTATTTAGAAAAATAGTAGGTGAAATGCCCTTTCTTAATGTAAAAGTTATGTATTTAGACTTTTCCGTATTAACCGAAATGTTCCATCTTCTAAACCAATTCGATATTCTGATCAGATGATTTTGAACGTCAGTTGATGCCTCAATTTCAGACTTGCTATTTGCCATTATCGCTGTGTCATCCGCATATGTAGCAAGAGTAATTTTTTCATTTAAAGGCATATCGGACGTATATAATGTATATAAAACTGGTCCTAGTACGCTTCCCTGAGGAATGCCAGCTTTAATGTCACAAATATTAGATATTTCATCCTTTATTTTTACATAAAAATAACGATTTTGCAGGTAAGATTTGAGTACCAAAAAGAATGGCGCAGGGATAAGATTTTTTATTTTATAACAAATACATATGAAATTAAATTAAATAAAATTACATATATTTTTGATAAATATTTTTATTTGAAAATATTTATCGAATAAACTTTTCTGGAGAAATTAAATTTAATAAAATTAAAAATAATTAACTTATTTATCGGCATATTTATATAAAATCCATTTGCCATCTTTTGCAGTTCCGTATTATTTTTTTTCGTCATGCTGCAAAGAAACATACATTCGTATATTTAATTCACTCCACATATTAGTGGGTACTCGTATATTTACCTTAAACCCCTGATGTAGAAGATTTCTGGTGAACTTTTATTTTGTTGTAAAATTAAATAACATTCATTCATTCATAATTATAATTTTAACATTAATTTTTTCACTTCACATCCCCTCGTCTTATTAAATTCTATGAACGACTGAAATTACATACGATCGACAGCTATTTTGTTTCTTTTCAGAACACAAACAATGTATGGCCACAATAAACTTTAATTTTAAATAAACTTTTATTATTCTCATTTGCAAAAGATACTCTTGTAGCAGCGAAAATTCTTTTTTTGATACATTCAATTTTTATGGTCGCATCAAATATTTTAATAATGGAATCAATGTTTGATGCAACCATATTTGCTCAAAGAATAATTATTTGGTTGTGGCAGATATACTTAGTTGACATGAACATTTTGCAATCAAGTCTTTCTTCTGCGTGTACAAGATGGGCCAAGAAGTTATCGGTGACACTAGGGCAGCCAACTGTATTGACTCACTGGATCATCGCCGGGTTTAGGGTTTATTTCACAGTTCTATCGCTACTACAATTCCTTAGTCCCCGTCCACACTTGCAATTTTATTGTCTGCAATTCTTCAAAATTCTGTCTTGAAATTGCATAAGTAGTGTCCACATTATAAAAATCTAATTTTGCAATTTTTGTATTTACACCACCACAGAAAAATTTATTTTCAATATTTTTAACTTGAAAAATTGTAATTCATCACATATTAATTTAATTTTTGTTTGATTTTGTTTTTCATATAATTGATGAAATACAATAAAACGTCAAATACACATGGAACCAAGTGAGAATTGCCGAGCACATGAATCTCTGTACTCCTCCCCAAGCTTCTTACATCACTCACCTAAAAAACCAAGAATTGCAGCCAATAAAATTGCAAGTCTTGACGGGGACTTATACTGATTTTTAGTGAATTTAATATTTTATAACTTTATAATCAATTTAAGAAACAAAGTACTTTTGTGACCGGCATTATATAAATTTACTTTATTTTAAGTAGGCAAAATATTTTTGTGACCAACTGCACATGATTTAGAAATTGTCTAACATTAGCCTGAATAAATATACACAAATATTCATAATAATTCATAGTTTGTAGTAATTTCAAAAATCACAATTAATATACAAATAAAAAAGTTGTAGATGTTTAAAAATCCGATGCTTACTAAGAAATTTCTCATTTTAGCAAATTACTGTGAATGTCCATTTTGAATTATCCTCTTCACTGTGATATAGTTAAAATGAAGTTTCAAAATTTTTGGCTCCCGAGTTACACTAGTGTCTACTTTCGAATGAACTTTATAACATTTTACAATCGGTGACCATAAAAACATGAGTTTTGGCCGCCTTTTCCTAAAATTGTCCACAGTACGTTGGACAGTACAAATTAATTTTTATACATACGTTTTGTGACATATTTATGAAGCTCCGAAAGAAGCGTTGCTCTATATCCAAAAGCGACCTTCCAAGTGCTACCTAGCTTCATCACTTCATAGAAGATTTACACTCAAATCATTGGTCCATCTTCTGAAAACAAAACCTAACCATCAACTGTTTTTATACCTTTCATCAAAAATGTTAAGGGTGTTTATCCACAATATATATATGAGGTCCATATAGTATATATATATTCTGAATACTAATAGATAGGGAAGTTGAATGAGCCATGTCCGTCTGTCTGTACGTGAAATAGATTTTCCGAAGACTCTAGAAGAGATAGAGTCTTGGGTCTTGGACTGAAATGTAAGGAATTTTCTTAAGTTGATTCGTATTGAAAACCAGCAAAAATAAAATACTAGTATATATGTATGATCCGACACAGCCGAATATAGAGCACTCTTACTTGTTCGAATTGGAATCGAAAAAAGAATAAATTAATGTATTAAGCTTATTGCTGATTTTCAATTACTTTTTACGCTTTAGTTTTTAAATTATTTTCTTCAAAACTTGTCTTCGAATACACCAAATCGCGCCCTTAAAAAATACATATGTACATATATTAATATTTGGAATTGCATGGGTTGCAATTTCGCATTATTAATTCTTATAATGGTGGTATTCGGGGCATGGTGCAAATTCAAAATATTAAATGTTGTTGATAAAACCCAGCAACAAAACGCACAGAGTTCCCGTTGGATTTTATAAACAAGAAACAATATTTGGCATTTTAACTTTCGCATTTGCACCAAACACTAAATACCGCCATTGACTTTAAATGGACTCTTCGATGTTTTTTTTTATGTTGTTCACTGATTGCAAAATAACTTCTACTAATTTGTTTTTAACAATATAATTAATTAATTAATTTTTTTTTATTATTTCAGGCAAATTTCGTTTCCGATTTATTTGAAAAGAAATCTTTAAAGTCCTATATGTTGCCTCATTCAACACACGATATGCCGACACAAACGATAGCATCCAATGGCAATTGATTAAAACAATTACTTACAATTTAGTTTTTTGTTTAATCTACAGGTAAAAAAACATTCTATACAAAATCTAAAAGTATTTTCTTAAATTAAACTCACAAATAAGTCTAGTTAGTTGTAAGATATATATGTATATACATACATACCTTATACATACATATACATACATAGATGTATATTATTATTCTGGTAATTGAAATAATTTAACTTAAACTAACTACACTCGCAGACATAGTTTACAAATTTTAAGTAAATTAAAATATAATGAACGACCCTGTTCTGTAAAATTGAGTCGATTTAATTCTACCCAAGTTTTTTTAAGTAATTTTTTAATTTTTCTATTATTTCGAGACCCCGAGAGAAAATTATCGTAAATGATTTTTCAATACGTAAAGAACACCAGTATAATTAATTTTGAAAATAGCACGATTTAAAATAGAATCGATTTACAGAACAGCGGTGAATAATGACAAATCCATTTAAAGATGTTAATTAAACTTTTAATACAAAAAAAAAACATAGAAATAAAATGTTAAAATCTTAATAAACTTTAAAAGCAATAAAAGCAGAGCTTGCAATTAGTTTAATTGCAATTAAATTTTATAGTTAATTATGAAATAAGTCCAAAAACTAATTAAAATAGCAAATGCACCTCAAGTGTCTTCCTACTTTCTAAGACTATTTAAATTTTATTCATTTTTATGAATAAGCACATTAATAGTATCAATCATAGATTTCAATGTTAATTAAGCAAAAGATGTAAAAAAAAACATATTAAATAGATTTTATTAAATGCAATTTCGTTAAATTGTGAAAATTTCAATTTGTTGTCAAAAAACAGTCAGTCTACAATTAAAATTTTGTCTGTAAAAAGTTATTTATGTATAAAAAAATTAATAGAAATTTAGATGCCTTATTTAATAAATTATTTAAAAGAAAAGTTACATCGAAAAAAAACCTAATGCTGCCTATTTCTTACTGTGATTAATTTTTTTTTTTTTTTTGAAGTTTTGGTCAGGATTTTGGAACGATTTTTCGTCTTGAATTCGTCAAAATTTTACAGAATAAAGTTCCAAATTCAAGAATGTTAAGGGGAGCTAAAGATCCGCTTTTCATATTGTAATAGTGAATTCGGATACATATTTGAAATGCAACAGTACATCACAGCGCTTTGCTCTCGAACAAAATTGGATAAACATAGAAGATCCAGACTTTGTTAAAACTAACGCAGCAGATTTGTATCATCAAGCTATAAAAATATTCAGATATCGATAAAATTTAGAGAAAGAAAACCTTATTTTTAGAAAAATTATCTGACTGTTCAAGGATTGTGAGAGAAAATCTAAGCGATCGAAAGCCAATCGGTCGAAGTCTAATCAATTTGGGTTCAACGATATCGACAGCTTTCGGTCGAATGTACCCTACGTTTTTTCAAAGTATTGCCACATAAAAAATTTTATTTGTTTTATTTTTTCTCTAAAATTGTCAAAATCACTTGGAATTCGTTTTATATAAAGCGTGTTAAGCTATTGCATAGCTTCTATCGCGGGCTTTTATGCGACCGAATCAAGAAATTTTGAAACGTATGTTTCTTAAGTCTTTTGTTTTTGAAACGAAAAAAACCTGACACTAGATAAGTTTGTTTCTTAAGTCTTTTGTTTTTGAAACGAAAAACCTGACACTAACTTTGTTTCTTAAGTCTTTTGTTTTTTTAAGTATTTAACCCAGATATGCCGACCGTACTACATGTAGTACACAAGTTATATTCAGGTTTCTGCGTTTAATGTGCTTTAAATTATCAAATCTACTTGTTGTTATGCTACAGAATATAACGGTAAACAAAGTGTGCGTTGATAAATTTTGTCTGCGACAATTGCTTATGTTTATTTTTTTGGACCAGAGATTTCAGTTTTGTGAAATTGGCAAAAGTGTGATGATGGCACGTAATCGGTGAGAAAAACTTTTATATGCATATATTATTGTTGTTTCGTTCCTATGTTTTTTTAATAATAATAGTTGTAAAAATGAGTTCGTAGCAAAATAATATGTGAAAAATAAAATTATGTGTGATTTTAGTTGATATATTTGCTGACGTACTACATGTAGTACGTTCGGCTTTAGTGTGCAAAAATGGTGAAACCAAAAAGTTATTTTTTTCTAGATTTTTAACACTAAATGAAATAATAAATGCCTTAGAGGAAAGTGATGAAGAGTTTCCGCAAAATTCTTACGACATCTCAATTGTACCCACTCAAGGTGCGAACAACTACGTCACAGATGAAGATTCTGGAGAAGAAGATGAAGTGAATTTTGATAACTTACCACCTCTATTATTAAATGCTGAGGCTGAGCTTTTTCGTAATACTTATTCTTCTGATTCGGATAGTGAAGACGACATTCCACTTGCGTTATTGCAACAGGCCAAGAAACCTAAATGTATTAAGTCGTCAGTAAAATGGGTAAAGCACGATCTGGAAGAAACGGAGCCTATTGTTACAACATGTGAACAGGAAATTTTACCTACACCTCTTGAATTGTTTGAAAAATTTTTTGATGGTGACCTGCTGCAAGTTATTACTCATTACTCCAATGACTATGCGTCGAAACAAAATGCAACTGCAAATATAACTCCAGATGAAATCAGTTGCTTTGTTGGAATTTTGCTACTGAGTGGCTACAATACTCTTTCGAGACGGCGTATGTATTGGCAAAATGATAGGGATACTCATCATTCTTTCGTGTCGAACGCAATGAGAAGGGATCGATTTGAGTTCATAATAAGAAACTTGCACTTTGTGGATAACAACAGTCTGGATAAAACAGACAAGTTCGCAAAAGTTAGACCACTATTACAAATGTTGAACAAGAGTTTCCAAAGTAATGCTCCGAAAACCATACAGCATGCAGTGGACGAGCAGATGGTTCCATATTATGGTAGTCACGGATGTAAGCAATATATCCATGGAAAGCCTATAAGATATGGTTATAAATTTTGGGTTGGAGCAACTTATAAAGGCTACATTATTTGGTTCGAGCCGTACCAGGGTGCAGGGACTTTCCCAAATAATACCTACAAAGAAATGGGACTTGGTCCAAGCGTAGTATTAACATATTGCGACATATTATCACAAAGCCAACCCGACATTGCTCACCGATTGTATTTCGATAATTTGTTTACTACAATCAACTTATTGGCTGAGTTAGAAGAACGACGCGTGAAAGGCACTGGAACAATTCGTCACAATCGGTTAGGGAACTGTCCTTTGCTAACTAAAAAAGAGCTGCAGAAAAAAGAGAAAGGGTGGTATGACCACCGTAAGATTTCTACCAACAATATAATTGTATGTTGTTGGAACGACAGCAGTGCAGTAAACGTTGCCTCAAACGTCCATCCAGTTGAACCGTCAAAAAATATTTCACGTTGGTCTCGAAAAGAGAAAAAGCGTATATATATTGAACAACCACGCCTTATTCATGAATATAATCGCTATATGGGTGGTGTTGATCGAGCAGATGAAAATATCAGCTTGTACCGTGTATCCATTCGGGGTAAAAAATGGTATTTCCCAATATTTACACACCTCATTGATCTTGCAGAGCACAATGCGTGGCAACTGCATAGACATATGGGAGGTAAAATGGACCATTTGTCTTTTCGTCGTCGCATTGCCACCTTGCTAATATCCACTTATGGGAAACCCTCAGCAACGCTTCCATCAGGATCATCATGCGACATAAGATTTGATCGGAAAGATCATTTACTTACTGAGAACACACGTCAAGCCGATGGAAAATGTAAACAGCTACGGTGTAATCATTGCCACAATAAGACCACTACACGCTGCATTAAATGTGATGTGCCGCTCCACGTAAAGTGTAATGTGGAGTACCACACCACCAAATAATTTTTTTATTAATATGTTTTTTATTTACTTATGTACTCAAAAGTTGCTGAATAATAAATAAATGGCTTGAATTAAATCACAAGAAAATACTGTCTTTTGCTTCCATATGTGCCGATCGTACTACATGTAGTACGGGCTCAAAATCCAAGTTAAAAAATATTTTTTTTAATTCTTTCTTCAGTTTTGTAATATAATCTATCTGAATAACGATATTTTGGAAAACTACGAAGATTGTTGCACTAGTGTGCCCGTCGGCATATCTGGGTTAAATCGCCCAATGTATGCTAAACCCTAAAGTATGCTATTGATTTTAATTTCATTAACACACAGTATTGCCAGAAAAACAACGGAGTTATTAAACAAAACGTAATAAGTTGATAAAAAAATGCTATGCAACAGCTTTACCCCGGCAGTCCCCGAGTTCCACATGTCTTTTTTTTATAGAGTTTCACAATTTTGAGTTGGCATCATTGCTTTATTTGAGCACCAATTTAACCGCTGATAGTTGATTTTTGTGTAGTTTGATTTGAAATTTCATTATGAATCGACTTACACCAGAGCAAGGCGTGAAAATTGTTGAAATTTTTAATCAAAATGATCGTTCTATTCGTCAAACTCATCGTGCAGCGGGCGCTACAATTGTGTTACTCAAAGAAAATGTTGATGAAAAAATAATGTCACGTAATGGCTTAATTAATTGACCACCAATAACGTGGGATTTAACCCCATTAGATTATATTCTTTGCGGTTATGTTAAGTCAATTGTCTACGTTGATAAACCACAAACAGTTAAACACCTGAAAATTAACACTCGAAGAGTTATCGGCGAAATACGGCCGTAAATGCTGCGACTTCTACGCACCAGCCGTGGAGAAATCATATTTAAACATTAATTTCATAAAATTTTCTTTCCCAATAAAGCCCGTTTCATTGATATTAAAAATATATTTCCTTGTTTTATTATGATTTAAAATTGTGTCACTCTTTAAAAAAAAACCTTTATAAAAATATATATGTAAAAATAAGCGAAAGTAAATATAAAAAAATTTTAACATATAATAAGGACAAAGTATGAATTTGAAACCTACAATGGATATGCTGACAGTCGCCGTATATTTTTTGGAGTACGTTTAACTCGTAGGTTGTCCCGAGGTAAGTTCGTACACTGTCCTGGAGCTGCTCATACAAGTTAGTACATTCATTGAATAGTTAAACAACAATAAACCACACTAATAAAACAAAAACAACAAACACTACAAACTAGAATTAAGCAATTGCATTAAATTTGTTAAATTGAAATTCTGTCAACTTTACTTGTAAGCAAAATATACATAAAATAGTACTTACGCAAAGATTATGTCAGCAAAATCAATAATTATAAAAAACTTTAGAATAAGCTAATTTTCTCATTATAAAATCCTAAGAAGAAATTAATAAAATGTTCATTTGTGTTACTAAAATGAATCGTATCATATCTTCAATAACTTATATGCATGCAAAATGGTATGTTTAAGTTATAACTTCCCTTCCCTAAAAAACTCAAACTGCAACCGCGGCTGAATGTATGTCCATACATCAATGTTTTAAAACGTAATTTTTTTAATAAATTTTATATGTATTTGGAAAAATGGTTTTAAAATGAAATCAAAAGATCATTTGCATAATGCAAAATTCATAATAGGTATACTGAAAATGAAAAAATCCCCAAATTCCTCCCCAAGAAAATCTGTCCGCAAAAATCAGCTACAATCCCCAACTTGTGGACAAATCCCCACACCTGGCTACACTGCATACACACTCACTCGCTCAATTGTGTGGGGCGTTCTTCCACACCAAACAGCTGTGTTGATATGCATAGTCGTATTGTATAGTGATCTTAGTGCTGACATCGAGATGCAGAGGGCATCTTGTGTAGTCAGCCGTTAACTTTGAACTGCCATCTTAAATAATACGTTACAATTGGTTTCATAATCTCACTTTAATGTATGGTCAATAATAATTCGTTTTCATACTATAATTATCAAGGTAATAATTAATTGATTAATTCACAAAAACTATATACTTTTGTCTGTATTTAGTCTCATAAATCAAATAAATTTTTGTGACGAACGCTGGACACGACAAGTGATACCCCAGTCGAAAGAAACTTCGTTACAAACATTATTAACATGACATCAGACTTGACCTGTTATACTTGTTCAAGAAGCACAAGGAAGAAATTATCGTGTCTGTCATGAGTTTCACATCCGTGTGAAAGTGAATCTTTTCCGAACATTTTGGTGTCCTGACATTCACTTCCGACCAATTTTTTCGTTTTGCTTTCGACTGCACTAAGTTGAAAGCAAATAGAATCTCATTTATTACACAATAAAACTAATTTAATTTGAAAAAAATCTTTTTTAAACTTAAGTTTGATATCTTATCTACCTAATTCGGAAATAAAAACCAATATATGATTGATAATAACATATGGATAAATAGATTTAAAAAAATTCCCACATTAGCCATCAATCGAGCAAAAATATAGTATGCCGGACAACAAATATTCTATTTTGTGATTCGCAAATTTTCATTCTAATTGAAAACGTTCGGAACTCATGACAGACACGATTAATTGGCTTTTGGATAAATCATTTACACCTACCTTCTAAATTAACTCGAAAAACATACATATTTGAATCAAATGGACTTGAAAAACTAAATTATTCCCGATAAGCGTTGAAGTAGCTTTTATTTTACTCAAAAGTTTAATAGCTGTTTTTATACAAAACCTCACCAATCTGTGCATAAGTTCAATATTTCTTAATACGAACTTTTTTTGGTGTCAACAAGAATAACAAACAAACAAACAAGTAAGAGTGCTATGTTCGGCTATGCCGAATCTTATATACCCTACCCCAATGCATAAATATGTATGTGATTCACTGAATATAATAAAATATTTTACACTTTTCCATTCATTAATGAACTAAAAAGGGGTTTGTACAAAAAAATACATATAAAGTTATTATTAAGTTAATATACACATGACACTAACAAGCCTCAGAGGCTCGATGGTTCGTGCGTTGAATTATCATCGAAAGAATCCATATTCAATACTGGGGCACCTCATGTATTTATAAATTTATTTCTGAAAGGATTATATTTATATCTTCATTTATTTTATAAATAATCCAATATCAGAACCGATATTTTATTTTTGGTGATTTTCAATACGAAGCATCTTAAGAAAAATCCTTACATTTGAGTCCAAGAGCCAAGTCTGTAGCTCTTCTAGTGTCTTCGGAAAATCGATTTCACGTACAGACAGACGGACAGACGGGCATGGCTTATTCAATTTCCCTATCTGTAAGGATTCAGAATATATATACTATATGGAACTCATATAAATATTGTGGAAATTACACACGTAATGACAAACCTATAAATACCCTTACCATTTTTGGTGAAGGGTATAAAAACAATTATAAGAATCAACATAGGATTGTCAGAGAGGCACCAATTATTAGCTTTTAAGCCCCCTTTGATTCAATTCTGATTAGCCATGAGTTAACGTTAGATTAGCGCCAATAGCTCTGACATGGTATGTACATGTACAGTATTACTTTGTATTCTTTCGTATTATTGCTGGTGTTATAGGTATAACTACGGTGACCATATTTTTCGACAAAAAAAGGACACTGAAAGTTAAATAAAAATTATTGGTATTAACTTAATTACATGGATATGTTTTATATCAATAAAATAAAAATATAATTCAAACAATGTAATATTAGTGACTAGTACTAGTAGTTACATACATATGTATATACTTATTTTAATGTTTAAAACAGAAATTAAATATGCCTAGAAGTTCATACGTCGTTAAAACAAAAAATTAATTAAATAATTAAAATTAACAAAGAAATTAAATTTAGCCAATAATATAAAAATAACAAAATTCAATAAATAAAATTAACTAAAAACAATAGCTTAAGGATTATATGTATGTACATATATTATTGATATTCTTCTGAAAAATGTATTTTTTTTTATTATATCAATGTTATTTGATAAAAAACAATTTAAATTCTGCACAGTCCATTTAAAAGCCGACAGAAAATTTGACACATTTAACATACACTTTTCAGTGTTACCAGGCAATTCCTGTCTTGGGTGGTTATAAATTTATATTGTATTGCTTTTAAAATTTCGGTATTTTGGGAAAATAAAACTTTTAATTTTGGAAACTAAAAAAGAACATTAGCCATCAAAAAGAAAGGACAATTCAATTAAAAAAAGGACAATTTAGTTTGTTCAAATTTAAAAGGACGTTGTGTCAATAAAGAGGACTGTCCTTTTTAAAAACGGACGGATGGTCACCGTAGGTATAACCATAGTCGTTAGTAGCTTCTTTATTATGTTCTTAAATATTGTAGATATAAAAACAAATACAATTTTAATTTTGTTCTTTCAGTATTTGCTGATTGAACGCCTGCGGTAATTTATGTATGTACATATGTATATGTATAGTTACTCCACATACTAACACATATGTACCTACTTTATTAAGTTTTCAGAAAAAAACCCCCCATTTACTTAATTATTTCATATAATCTGGCAACATGCAATAGCAAAGTCTAGCTTAACTTAAAACGAACTGCAATTGTGAGTGAGAGTATAACCATTTTTGGCTATAAGTGGGTATTTGTTTTTGAGTTTGTACATAATAGTATCTCTGAATTTTGTTAACGAACCGGCCTCAACAATATGTTGCCGATTCAACAACAACAGTTACGAGTCGAACGTTGCCATTGAGTCAACTTAAAAGCGGATAAAAAAGCCAAAATATACCAACAAAAAAGTTAAATACCAAATAAATAAAGTAAATTAAAAATTTACCGATAATAAAGGGTTAAACAGATAAAACAACAATAACAACATTAATTAAAGAAAATTACAATATTTTACGATCTTTAACGTTTTATGGTTTGAAATCTATGAAATAAAATTACGAATAAATAATTGTAAGTAGTGTTTGTGAGTGTGTCGAAATGCTAGTGAATATCGTCTAAAAAGGAATATAATAATAAAATAAATGTTACCATTTTATACAAACTTATATAGTATTTATTTGAAATAGTATACCTACATTATAATAATTAAAAGAATTTCATAAAAATTCGGTTGAATTTTCTTTTAAGTGGAATTAAAAAAAAAAAAAAAAATTATAACCAAAACAAGACAGAAAATACGAGTAACTAGAATCCACAAATCGAACAAGTTCCACACAAGTAAGTTGTTTTATGAAAATAACCAAGAAAGAGAAAAGAAAAGGAAATTTATCTTCCAGTTTGTTGAAGCAAGTGTCTACATTTTGTACCACACAAGCAACTTAACAACCATTAATACTTTTATTAATTCTTTAACTTTATTCATACTTGTCTCGTACAAACTGCTTCTGTGGCATCCACTATTATTTTCTTCTCCGTTTGTTAAATACATATCGCTCATTTACTAATACAACGTCATAACTCCAAAACTTAATATTTTGAAGTTAAGCATAGAAAAATTTTTGCCATTAAATGCTTTATATTGTGTATTAGTTTTTCTACTTTCCACGTTTTAAGAGAATAAAAAACTTCAACTGCGATTATCTTGAAATGGATTTTTTTGAGTTATGGCGTTCTATTAGTATGTGCATCTGTATTTACAAGCATTTTTATTTATTTATTATTAAATTTTATTTTTATTTTCTTTTCTTAACTACAAAAACATTAATTTTTGTAAATGTTACAGCTACCAATGACAGTCATGGCTGTGGTTTAGTATGTGAAATTTCTTATAATGATCGTGCATAGTATGATTTTTTTTAATGGTACTTATGTATGTGTGTGTATTGCGATTTTGAAACGGATAATAGTTAATCGGCTAACCGATTAATTTACTATTTATGAATTTGCTTTCAATGCAAAGACCTGAGAAAAAAGATTCTAATGGAATTTGACAAAAAACTCATACATACATATGTATGTACGTATATATGATTCAAAAGGTAAACAAACAAAAGTGCGCAAAACAGTATGTATGCAATTTGCAAAAAAAATTATTTGAACAAAGAGAAAAACTAAAACAAAAGGTAAAAGAAAAAAAAATATTATTAAATTAAACTTGTTAAGCTATTGCATATCTTCTATCGCGGGCTTTGAGGCGACCGAATCAAGAAATTTTGAAACGTTTGTTTCTTAAGTCTTTTGTTTTTTGAAACGAAAAAACCTGTCACTAAGTTTGTTTCTTAAGTCTTCTGTTTATAAAGTATTTAAATCGCCCAATAAATGTTAACCCCTAAAGTATGCTATGGATTTTGATTTCATTAACATACAGTATTGCCAGAACAACAACGGAGTTATTAAACAAAACGTAATAATAAAATTGCATAAGTTGATAAAAAAAATGATATGCTTTACCGCGGCAGTACCCGAGTGCCAAATGTCTTTTTTTACTTTATATTATATACATATATGTATATATATTTTTAAATACATATGTATGTCTTTTAAAAGAATATATAGTTTATTTTACTTCTTTGAAGTTGCGAAAATATAAAGTATTTGGGTACTTAGTACTGCACTTGTTTATGCACTTTTAAATAAATTTAACCAGACACATATAACCAAAATCAAATAAGATTAAAACAGATCATACTGGAAAAATATTCGTGTTATAAAAAGTATATAATCAAGTACCCGATAAGTAAAGGATGTAAGTAGTCATTTATATGCCATTAGCTGGTCCCTTAATCTTACGAACTTTTTTTGCGAATAGAACTTTTTAAGAAAAAAAAACAGCTTTTAATAAAAGTTAAGATAATAGTCGTCGAAATCCTAAACATTTGATCCAAATACTGTTCTGAAACAAATTACTTACGATATAGAATGTTGTTATTATTGAAATTACAGATTGAACCTATTTTTATTAAACTTAAAATTCGACTAACTGATTAAGAAAGATATCCGATTAATTGAATGCCCTAATGTATAAGCAAATATTTAAATATTTAATATACATACATATATAAAAAAAAAACATGGGTATGTGTGTATGTATATATATGTATACGAAATTACCTATTACAACTAAATTTTACTCTAACAATTGCAGCTGTAAAAGAGAAGACAGCATAATGTCCAGTGTACTAAAGGAAATTATTCTTTTATAATCTGATTAATCCGGTTGAATGAAGATGATTCAATACATTTTTGAAAATATGTTATTACAAAATATCGAAATAAAATAAATAAGTTTCCAAAATTAGGTTAGATTAGATCTTTTTGCCTTGTATTTTAAATCTAACTTCAACCTAACCTACTTTCCGATTAATAACTTTGACTTCAATGGTTTAAATCCCTTCATTGACTTTGGATCCCTACAAATTATTTTGAAGCTCTCCAATTCCTTTAAATGTGATAAGGATGGCATATCAGCTTTTCTACTAAAGGAATGCTCTTCATCCTTACGATTACCATTGAGAATAATAGCCAATAAATCTTTGTCAAATGGATATTTTATTAAGAAATGGAAATTTACAACTATCTTACCCATTCATATATCAGGAAGAAAAGATGATGTTCGTAATTACAGGCCTATCTCAAAGCCAACTAATATTGTAAAAATTTTTGAACACATAGTTTATGATAAATTGTTCTTCTGTGTAAAAACTAAAAGACATTAGTTTTTCTCAACATGGTTTTATGGCTGGTAGGTCCACTACTACTAACCTGGCAGTTTTCAATAAATTTTGTTTAAATAATTTTGAAAACAGGTTACAAGTAGATGTAATCTACACTGATTTTGCTAAGGCTTTTGATCGTGTACCACATAAGCTTTTGATACTGAAGTTGTCTAAATTAGGTGTTCATTCTCAGATGTTATCTTGGTTACGTAATTATTTGTCTGATAGGGAGTCTGTTGTATCATTCGATGGTGCATTTTCTCACTCATTTATTAATGCATCTGGTATTCCCCAAGGCAGTATTCTGGGTCCTTTTTTGTTTAATATTTTTATTAACGACATTAGTATATGCTTTAAACATTCTCAGTTCCTATTATATGCTTATGATCTTAAAGTTTTGAAATCGATATCAAGTCCTAGTGATGCTTTTAAGTTTCAAGAAGATTTAATTAGATTAATTTGTTGGTCAGTGAACAATGGACTATCCTTCAACATAAGTAAATGTTTTGCAATGACTTATCATAGATGTCTTTACCCCTTAATTACTCGGTATAAAATAAACGGTGTTAAAAAAACAAAAGACTTAAGAAACAAACTTATGGTGTTTTCTTTTCTACACACAAAATGGCACCTTATTGAAAGGTACATATATAAAATGTCTTGCCAACCTTGTAATAATGCAGCTTGTTATTTCACTAGAAGTGAACACAACTCATGAAAAAGTGGAACGCCCTGCTTTCAACAGCTGACAGCTAAGTTTTACAGGGCACTATCAACACTGTCGATTTTTACGGGGCAAAAAGTACAATTCCTTCCACCCTTAGTGAGGGCGATTTTTTTAGAATCAAACACACTGCCCTTTTAGAGAGCAAAACATTTTTAAGAAACGAACACCAAAGTACATTTTCTGCATGGTGATGTAGCATTTTTTTGTAGAAAAGAAAACACCATTAGTGACAGGTTTTTTCGTTCGTTTCAAAACACAAAAGACTTAAGAAACAAACGTTTAAAAATTTCTTGATTCGGTCGCCTCAAAGCCCGCAATAGCTTAAAAACAAAAAATCAAAGAAATTTTTCTTCAAAAATATATACGGGAAACTTAAAACAGCAAAGTGATATATTCAGTGTTGATAGTTCATTTGCAGCGTTTGTTTATTAAATTCTAACTTTTATGTGGTAAAATAATTCGGCTACTTTTTGGAAAGCGAAAAAAACGAAAAAATTTCAACAAATTAAAGCTTCACAAATGTGCAGGGAATCGGCCTGTTGTTTTGCATTTCGTTTACCAATACATCAGTTTGTGCCTTATTAGCAGATCGTTTTCTTAAAATGAACTTTGTAAGCTTTAATATTCGAATTATAAGAAGAACTACATACATTTTCCATTCTATTCCCCATCAAAAGTAAAGGGAGAAGTGAAATAATTCGGAGAGAAAAAATTATTCATGATAAGGGGAATATTTTTCAGTGAACAATTTTTCACGTTGTTATTCTGCACTGAATAAAGTTTTTTTCATAAGAGTTTTCCATGATGGCAAATACGTGAAAAGTGAAAAAATTATGAGCTTAATTATAATAATTTAGCCCTTTTTGGACTTCCAGATTTTGCTGCAATTAGTTGTATATTTTAACAGAAGGTGGTAGCGGGAAAAAATTTAACCAAAAATTTATATGAAAAAAAAAACTTCTTTTCTTTTGAAAAATTTTGCGATCTAGGCGTTTAGCAGCTTAACGCCGATTATCGTTAAAATCTTTTAAGTCTCTGTCAGCCCCATACTTTTTTGTGGAACTTGTGCCATGAAATTTTTGCGATGATGATACCCGTTTTATTATATTATTTACTTTATTTTTCAGTTTACTCAATTCTGTCTCTGTGACCAAATGTGTGTAAAAGAAAGTTAAATTTAGCTCACTGCCTGCCTGTCTGATTGCAAGTTTGTGTGTCTTGAGCACATCTATCTGTTGACATACAAAAGAGTTTTTGAAAATTAAACTACTAACTAGCACTTCGGATGCTGATATTTCTTTAAATAATATTGTGCACAAAATTATATTTTTACATGAGATTTGTAAATATGACTATAAGAAAGTATTTCATAGATACTATGTATGCAAGTTAAGAAATCACTTTCGTCTAAATGCATAAACAAATTCAAATAAATTCTTTTGGGATCACATTGCAACACACGCTTAAAACATTCCCACATTTTATGCTGACACTATGTCTGCAACTTTAATAATATTAAAATATTAAAATATAAAAACGTTCCCACATTTATGCTGACAAGATGAAAATAAAAAGTTATTAATGCTTCTGGAAGAATAAGTTAGTCAGTTCTAAGTTAGACCTAAGCTTAACAAGTTGAAAAATAAAAATATATTTTTTTTAACTAAAAACCCAACTTGAACTTTAATTGGCGCCCAACGTGGGGCCCCGCAAATTTTACACAATATTCTGAAAAAACCAAGTAAGAAGTGCTATCGCGGGTGTCCTCGAACAAAATTTACAAATAAGTATCCTAAAAATATAGGAGAAAAAAAAAAAACGTGTAAAAAAGTATCCTTTAAATAACAGGAGAAACAAAAGAAGACAGTGAAAAATCGTAAAATATCCTTTAAAGAAAGAAGATAAGTAAAAACGTGGAAAAAATTATAATAAAGGAGAATAGTATTCGTATGAATTGAACATTTGTAAAGTGAATAACTGTTTGCATTAAAAATTGACGAATTCTTCAAGTGCGGTTAAATAAAAACTAAAGGCTTGTGAACAAAAAACTTAAAAAATTTTTGCAATAAAATTTTTGCTTGGAAAGCATTAATTTGCAGCCAAAAACGATAAAACAAAATTTTTTTTCCTTTGAATAAAAATTCCCTACAAACCATTGAATTTTTGTGCGCAAAACTAAAGAATAAAAGAATTTTAAAAAAACTGAATCTTTAACTGCGTGAATTTATACAAAAACTGAAAAAGTGTCCGTTGTGGAAAACCTGAAGCTTTGAAATTCGTTCCAAAAAGGAGGCCAAACCAACCAAAGACAACTGCCAATTTCATAGCGAGGAATTTATTAAGTGACAACAACAGAAAGAAAGCCAAAGAGGGAAAATATCAGCAATCAACAATCAAGAGAAGGAAACAAGCAGCAAAGAATTTTACGTAAGATAGTATTAAGTAAAGCTAATTATTTA
This sequence comes from Lypha dubia, assembly GCA_947311025.1. NCBI lineage: Eukaryota > Metazoa > Arthropoda > Insecta > Diptera > Tachinidae > Lypha > Lypha dubia. The sequence continues at coordinate 60,230,086 of OX371264.1, forward strand.
AATTTAGTTTTTACCAAATTGTGAAAATAATTATTTGAAATTTGCCCTTAAGAAAAAGTTGATAAAAGCTGATCAAACAGTGAAGCTAATTAAATTTTAATTCTAAGAAAATAAAACTTCCTTTAACGTTTTTTGAACTTTTAATCGTGGATACTAAAATTGATGAGGAAGATTTAGAGCTTCTTCCGGGTGAAGAAAATTTCATTACTTGTTCATTGGAAGACATATTTAAGAAACTCAAAGTTTCTGAAGAAAAAATGGCAACTTCGGAATCCGTGAGTGTAACAAGCTTAATTTTGAGCCATGTTGCTCCTTTAAAGAGAACCATCGATGAACTAACTTTAAGGATACAATCCTTGACAGCCAGTGATTCAGTTAGGGAATATACTACACAAAATATAGACGACAGCATTCGTTGTGACGAGACATTAGATGTCATAAAGTCACTACCGTCATTTGATGGTAACGAATCTTCCTACGTTAGTTGGCGCGAAGCTGCCGTCAACTCTATGCATTTATATAAAAAAGGTAGTCGGCGTTATTACGCAGCTCTTTCTATATTGAGGAATAAAATAACAAATGAAGCGAACGACATGTTAACAAACCATGGTACCGTGCTTAACATGGATGCCATATTAGCTAGGTTGGACTTCGCGTATGCAGATAGGCGCCCTCTCCACCTCATTGAGCAGGAGTTGAGCGTGATGCGTCAGGGAATGCTTAGCATCATAGATTATTACAATGATGTCAACAAAAAATTGACGTCGTTAATAAACAAAACAATTATGACACACGGGTCTAATGAGGCTTTAACAAAAGAATTAAACAATAGAAACCGTCAATATGCACTAAGAGTTTTTATTACCGGTTTAAACGCTCCTCTAGCAGACATATTGTTCTCATTGTCTCCTAGTGATCTTCCAAATGCACTTGCCAAGGCGCAGGAATTAGAATCAAATAATATGAGAGCTAACTTCGCTCGACAATTTAATAAACCAAATTATACGTTTAATACTAACAACCAAAATAATCGTACCAACAATAACTTTCGAAATTACACTAATAATAAATTTCATAATCATTTGAGAATAGGGAATCTTAACACAAGATCGGCGAATAATAATCATAATTTTCCCAAGCCAGAGCCTATGGACATAGGAAGTTCAGCTAATATAACTCGTGGACGGCAAAATAATTATAATAATTACCGACCGCAGCAACAGAATGGACCTTTTGGTTTTAATAACACCTTGAAGCGAGGAAATAGTGATCGTACTAATTATCAGCCACAGACCAAGGCTCAGCGTATTAATAATATATACGAAACTGCTTTTTTAGAAGAAACCCCGAACTCCCATACATCATTAAACAGGGAGCAACCGGGAGAAGATATAGAATTCTAATCGATAGTGGGGCAACTTGTTGCTACTGTTCCCCAAATACCTTCCAAAATAGGAAACGATTAGCAATAAGAAAAAGAGTAAAAACTGTAAACGGATATACAATGATAGAAAATTACTTCGAAGCTACTTTGTTCGGGTTTAGGCAGATATTTTATGAGATAGGAAATTTAAGCGCAGATATCCTTATAGGATACAATTTTTTAAGGAGAGCTGGAATAATTTTGGATTTTAAGAAGGGTTTAATAATATGTGGAGCGAAATCGGAAAAGTTTCACAATTTTGAGGATTTGTTCGATCATGGTGATAAGGAAAATGAAAGAATCGAACTTAATAAATGTGTCATGAACGAAATTTCGTCACCTACAGAAGGTGATCAGGATGAAAAAGAAGAGTCAATTATACTCTTAAGAAATGAAATTATTAATGAAATTAGGAAATGTCATTCCAATATTAATATGACACTTCCATTTAGAACAGATGTGAAAGCGGAAATCCGTACAACTGCTGGAACTCCAATTTGGAGTAAGCAGTATCCCTATCCCTTGTCCGCGAATGATTTTGTGAATAAAGAAATTGAAAGAATGTTAGGCGACGGAATAATCCGGCCAAGTAGAAGCGCGTACAACTCACCCATATGGGTCGTACCAAAAAAAGGCTCTAATAGTAATGGCACGCAAAAATTACGCCTAGTAATTGATTATAAAAAACTTAATGAAAATACAGTCGAGGAAAAGTATCCCATACCCGACTGTAGCGTAATACTTTCCAACTTAGGAAAGGCGAGATATTTCTCTACAATTGATCTCGAATCGGGATTCCATCAAATATCGATAAGGCAAACCGATATAGAAAAAACCGCGTTCTCTGTCAACAATGGGAAATATGAGTTCCTTAGAATGCCATTCGGCTTAAGGAACGCTCCTGGCATTTTTCAGAGGGCCATGGACGATATTCTCAGGGAATACGTCGGAAAATTCTGTCACGTTTATATGGATGACATCATAGTGTTTTCCAACTCAATCAAGGAGCATACAATGCACTTGAGAACAGTTGTGGAGGTATTGAAGGACGCTCATATGAAGATTTCGCTTGAAAAGTCAAAGTTTTATCAACGTGAAGTTGAATTTCTGGGATATATAGTCAGTAATAACATTATTAAAACTGACCCAAAAAAGTTGGAAACCATACAGGAATACCCCATACCCATTACCTTGAGGCAACTGAGAAGCTTCTTAGGAATGACTGGGTACTACCGCAAATTTATAAAGAATTATGCCCAAATAACCAAACCCCTAACAAACTATCTATCAGGAGAAAATGGTAGAATTTCTCAGAATATGTCAAAAAAAGTAAACATAACACTTAACAAAGAAGCAGTTGATGCATTTCAAAAAGTAAAAGAATTAATGATCGATCAATTAGAACTCGTTCAGCCCAATTATGATAAAAAGTTTATTCTGACGACAGATGCTTCTAGCGTGGCTATTGGCGGAGTATTGAGTCAGGACGGGAGACCGATAACCTTTGTATCGAAAACGCTTAACTCTACAGAAAAAAACTATGCTACCAACGAAAGGGAACTATATGCCATTGTATGGGCCTTAAAAACCCTCCGAAATTACCTGTACGGTGTAAAAAACCTAGAAATACATACTGATCATCAGCCACTGACATTTTCAGTCTCGGTCAGAAATCCGAACGCAAAGATGAAAAGATGGCATGCCCTTATTGAGGAGTTTGCCCCAAAAATTATATACAAACCAGGTACAGCGAATGTGGTTGCCGATGCTCTGTCCAGGCAGATTTTGAACCAGATTTCAGATGATAATAGCATCCACAGCACACAGCATTCAACGGAAAGTAGCGACAATTTTCATATACCTGAAACTAATAAGCCTTTAAACGAATTCAAACAACAAGTTCTCTTACTAAAAAACAGAATCACAATTCATGAGTCTATTATCACTTTCGGCAGAACTCGCCATATAATAGAGTTTGATACAAGAGAAAATCTCTTGACAATTCTCAAGGAATTTCTACAGCCAAATTTAGTGACAGCTATACACTGCACACAGGAAGACTTATATGAGTTTAAAGAAACAGTTAAGGACGTATTTACAAATAAATTCGTTTTCACAAAAATTTTCCCAAACGACATCACTAATTTAGATGACCAACACATTATAGTAGAGCAGACACATACACGTGCTCATAGAAGTTATAAAGAAAACTACAAGCAGGTATTCAAACTATATTATTGGCCAAAAATGATTAATTCATTTAGGGAATATATAAGACATTGCAATATATGCAATAAATCTAAATATGACAGGAAACCAATGAAACTTCCAATTGGCGAGGCACCAATTCCACAAACAGGGGGGGAATTCCTCCACATTGATATATTTTACGCGCAAAATTTAAAGTTTATAACATGCATCGACGCGTACTCAAAGTTTATGGTGATAAAACCTATTGAAAACAAATTGAATCTTGGCGAAAAGGTACTTGATATTTTACAAACATTTCCTGCAGCAAAAAAAATAACATTAGATAACGAACCAGGGTTCACAACTCCACAATTCAAATCCCTAATGCAGAGACTACAAATCCGGTTATATTATTGCGATCCGCGACACAGTTCGACCAATGGCCAGGTTGAAAGATCACATTCTACCATTGTAGAAATCGCACGTTGTATAAAGAATGAATATCACATAATAGATACAATTGAAACATTTTACAGGGCCGTGCAGCAGTACAACCACACGATCCATTCAGTAACAGATAAAAAACCCTTCGAGGTATTTTACAATAAAATAAGTCATGACGACTTACCGGATAGGTTACGCAAAGCCCAAGCAAAAATGCTTGAAAGAAATAAGACAACTCAAGTAAAAACCTACGAACCTAATCAAGAAATTTATGAAAAGCTAATGGGCAAGAGAGATAAGTTAGATTATAGGTATAAGAGACAGAAAGTAAAAGAGGATTTAGGTAATAAAGTCAGGGTATACAGTAGGAATAGGATAATACATAAGGAAAACATTAGGTCCTAATATACTAAAACAAACTATAAAGATATCTAACAAAACTAATATTGAGCACATAATAACTAACGCTAATACATTTTAACAACTAACCAACGCAACTCATACTAATAATATTAATCTTAAACTAATTTTAGCAAAATGCTACTAAATATGATCATGATGATACTTTTCACTCATATGGTAGTCACAGAGATACAAATCCTAGATTACTCAAACGCAAATTTTATTCAAATTCATTTGGGCCTGACGAGGCTGAAAAACGGAAATTTCAAACTGATACATGTTCTTGAAATGAATAAATACGCAGAATTGGTAGACACTCTAAATTCCGAATTAATGAAATTACCAAAAGAAAATACTGCTTTTCCCTTTATATTAGAAGAAATTACACAGCTTAAAAGCCAAATAAAGAGAATGACCCCCAGAAAGAAAAGATCACTCGATATACTGGGAACCGCGTGGAAATGGTTGGCGGGATCACCGGACCATGAAGACCACAGAATCATTGAAGACCATATTAAAGGTCTATTAACCAATAATGAAAGGCAGAGAATTATAAATAAAGAAATTATCGAAAGAATTAACGGAATCACTAAAGTGACTAATAATATAATGAAATTCGTGAGTTCTTCAAAAGAAGTTCAAAAAACATTAGAGGATAATCTCACTAACAAAATACGAATATTAAAAGAAGAAATTACTAACATAGAATATGCCTTACAATGGGCCAAGGTAGGAGTTATAAACTCATTCATTTTGTCAGAAAAAGAAATTGAAGAAGCTAAAATATTTTTAGAGTCAGAATTATTCCCTTACAATAACTTGGAAGAAGCCTTAAGCTTTGCCTCAATAAAAATTGCATCTAATGAAAATGCCATAATATATATAGCAAACTTGCCGTCTATTGACAAGGTTATTTGTGAAAAGTCAATAATTAAGCCAATAAGAAAGAATAATACAATTATAAAAATGAACTATGAAAATATAATACAATGTAAAAATTTTACCTTTGCAATTAAAGATAAATGTATTGAGTTAAATAAATTATGTATTTGCGATAAGAAAAACTTAGTAGATTTAAGTGAAACAAAATGTATCCCAAATCTTTTAACCAGCCAGAAGCATGAGTGTACAATTGTCAATAATCAACATGTTCCGTCTGTCGAAGAATTATACGAAGGTACAATATTACTAAATAATTTTAAAGGATCTGTAAATGTTGAAGGATATGAGACTTACGCTTTATCTGGAACATATCTAATCCAATTTCATAACGAAACTTTAATTATAAAAAATAAAACTTATACTTCAAAAGAGAATGTTTTTGTAAAACCTCTTCCAGCCATTTTTCAGTATTCCTCTGGGAATCAGCCAGGCGAGGAAATATTGTCTTTGGAACTTATCAAGGAACTTAACGTAAATAATATTGAAGAATTAAAATCAATTGATACAAAAAGCAAGATCACAACCTCAATAAACTTTACTCTATCAATTCTAATGGTTGTGATAATATTATGTTGTTGCAAAAGATACAGGAATAGTTCCTCAGTGAATTTACCTTCTAATGTAAATACTACTTCACCAAGGGACAGTGATCCGAAAAACGAATCCTTGGAAATCCCACTTTATTAAGTAATTCAATTGGGGACAATTGATTTAAGGAAGAGGGGAGTTAAGAAATCACTTTCGTCTAAATGCATAAACAAATTCAAATAAATTCTTTTGGGATCACATTGCAACACACGCTTAAAACATTCCCACATTTTATGCTGACACTATGTCTGCAACTTTAATAATATTAAAATATTAAAATATAAAAACGTTCCCACATTTATGCTGACAAGATGAAAATAAAAAGTTATTAATGCTTCTGGAAGAATAAGTTAGTCAGTTCTAAGTTAGACCTAAGCTTAACAAGTTGAAAAATAAAAATATATTTTTTTTAACTAAAAACCCAACTTGAACTTTAATTTGCATGTATATACTATAGACATACATGTGTATTTAAGTTGAGATTCACATAGTTTTGAATTTTAATACTAGTATGAGTAAAATGTTTTTTTAACTTTTTATTTTATTTTGATTTTTTTATTAAGATTTCTCGTATATCGTGTTTGTTTCTTCCAGTTTTTGTTTATTTTGCCATGGGTGTATGTTTGTGTTTTTGTGTTTTTGTGCTCATAAAGACGGTTTCTTTTCATATTCTCATAGGTATGACGAAATATTTATATACATATAGCAGCTATAGTCTTTATACCCTATACTGTCATAAATAAATTCGTCCTCAGATTGGTGTACTTATGGTGTTTTATTTTCTACACACAAAATAACACCTTGTTGAAAGGTACATGTATAAAATGTCTTGCCAACCGTGTAATAATGCATCTTGTTATTTCACTAGAACAAACACAACTTATGAAAAAGTGGATCGCCCTGTTTTCAACAGCTGACAGCTAAGATTTACAGGGCACTATTAACACTGTCGATTTTTACGGGGCATAAAGTGCAATGCCCTCCACCATTAGTGCGAGCGATTTTTTTGCAATCAAACACGCCACTCTTTTAGAGAGCAAAGCATTTTTAAGAAACAAACACCAAACTACACTTTTTGCATGGAGATGTACCATTTTTTTGTAGAAAAGAAAACACCATTAGATCAATGTAAGTCCCTAGTACATAATATGCATATTAAATACATTCATAGTTAATGATCGATTTTTTATATGATAAAATACAGATATTCAAAAGTTGCCTCCTTAGCACTAAGATTTTTGTATGGTATGTATTACACCGCCTCAAGTAACCGACTCAGAACTAGTAGCACATCAACATTTTTATGAATTTCTCACAACTTTTCAAATAGAAGTTTCCAAATATTTATTTGAATTTGGGGCGGACGAAGAAGTGCAAAACTGGTATTTGGGTACATTTTCTTTTAAATTAAATTTTATTCTTCTCTTTTTAAGATGCCGGCCAACACATTTAGCTACTTATTGGAAATTCGAAAGTGAAGCTAAAGTCCGCATGTACCAAGTAGTCGGTAGTTTCTTAATTTAATCTCAAAATTATTAGAAATAGAGGTATTTATGTATTAAAGTAAGAACACCAAATCATCATACATAAATACTCGTAAATTTCATTATCAAAGCAAAACCTTGAGTCAATATGAATAGTTTTTGCAGTATATGACATAAAAAAAAGACATGTGGCACTCGGCGACTGCCGCGGTAAAGCTATTGCATAGCAATTTTTATCAAGCTATGCAATTATATTATTACGTTTTGTTTAATAACTCCGTTGTTTTTCTGGCAATACTGTATGTTAATGAAATCAAAATCAATAGCATACTTTAGGGGTCAACATACATTGGGAGATTTAAATACTTAAAAAAACAAAAGACTTAAGAAACAAACTTAGTGTCAGGTTTTTTCCTTTTAAAAAACAAAAGACTTAAGAAACAAACGTTTAAAAATTTCTTGATTCGGTCGCCTCAAAGCCCACAATAGCTTAAACACAAAAAATCAAAACATGCATTTTGTTTGTGTAAAAACATACCAAATATGTCAAACAGCTGTCTACAAAACAAACAAAATATGGTTTGTACGTATGTAGTGGTTATTCAGAAACAAAAAGCATATCGTAAACAAAAATATTCATGATGGCGGCCAAAAATGTTTGACATATTTGGAATGTTCAGCATTTTTATGCAGATTATTTAACGGTCAAAACACAACCCTACAAAAAACATATGGCGTCTTGCGCAGACTTAATTATTGTACCATGGGTACTACTTATTTCTGAGCAAAGATTTTGTGGGTAAGCTTATTTTGTAAGGCAAGTAAATATATTTCCAGTAGTCGCTATTGGGCTGTCGACAAGTAGAAAACAAGTGTTTCCTTCCAATTTATCTCAAACTTGAGGAAATTAGTTTTTCGTCACTTTAGAAGAAGTTGGATATAAAAATTTGCTTAAAACAAATTTAACCAGTAGTCGGAATAGTTTCCTGCCAAAGACCTGAAAAATGTTATCCTGATGTCGGCAGCGGCTTTTTTATATTATAGTTTTATTTACCTCTAGTGCCCAAATTAAGCCATGATTTTAAGAAAGAACTTTGTCTTATATTTGTCCAATCAAAATATGAAAAGCTTAGGATAAAGGTCGATTCACAAATCGCCAGACCAATGTCTGCATGATACACTGATTTATATAAGTACTGCATTAAAAATTTGCAAAATTGGCTGTTTTGCAATATAATACAATTAACTAAACTTCTTACCAACTGAGGGTTAAAATTTGAAACCTACAATGAAATATTAAAAAAAAAATTGTGTGAATTAAAAACCCAAACAATAATGAAAAACCGGATTGAAAAGAATTTGTTAAATGGGTCCAGTTGTAAAATGTAAAACAGCTAATATAAAAATATTTGGAACAAATGTACTGTTGGCTTACAAAAAGTTTACAATAAGTTTAAATTCTTTTATGCTATTGACGAAACCAAAGAACAATATACCTTTCGTTGTTTAACAAACACTTAAATAAAAGATATTTTAAGAAAAATATTAAAAAAAAATTGAAAGCTAAATTTCAATGGCATGCAGAATTAGAAATTGAGTGGTTTGGTAACTTTTACTTGTTGCTGCTGCTTTGTTTTTCAAATAAGTCAGGTTTTTTTCCGCAAAATAAATACTTTTATTTTTTGAACTTAATTATCTTTACTTCCTTATGGTTTTATTTTTATTTTAGATATTTTAAAATCAAAAACAATACATACATACATACATACATACATACGGTACATTTGGAAGAAGCTAAGAAACATTTAATACTTTTGAAGTATTAAGAAAAAAACATATGTACTCGAATGTATGCACATTAGGGTGACAGCCAAAATTATTTCCAATAATTTTAAAGTTTTCTCAACGGAATATTGTGCCAATAGGTCTAGAAGTTTTGTGCTGAAACTTTGATACAAATCGGACGCGCGTCGAGGTCAAAAGTCAGGTATTTTTATAAAGAGTGTTTTTTATAGAGTGTCACAACTTAGAGTTGGCATCACTGCTTTATTTGAGCACCCATTTAACAACTGACAGTTGCTTTTTGCTTACTTTGCTTATTGACGCGCATTTTGCTTATTGACGAACCCATTGAGCCAAAAATGAATAACGACCGAAAATTGGAGTCAACGCTCTAAAAAGTTGCGGTCACCGACTCCGAATTGCGGTAGTACATTTTTATAATTTACATATATTGTTCGTTCGTGATGAAAATGTTGAGTTTACTGAAAAAAATGGAAGTAACAGTTAGATGATCAGTCGAATAGTGCGTTCACAAATTAAATTCAAAGTTCTCAAGTATCTACGGGAAAACCCTCTATTTCAAGCAACAAAGGAAATTTTTAATATCCAACATTTCTTATATTTATACATACACGGCTGAATTCAACAAACGCTGTTTTCTTTGATGCTTGAAATATTAATTATAACTAATTTTCCTTGATCTTTATGTTGCGAACTTTGTCAACAAATATTAATAAAAAATTATTGTAAAATATTTTCTGTAATGCCCTTATAACAACAAGTATGTCAATTAACTCGGATTTAATATACATACATACATACATACATATGTATTTATGCATTAAATCTTATAATGTAGGCAGTTTTTCCACCTATGCACAATTTTTTACCTTCAACATTTTGCAAAAAAAAGTAATTTAGTTTGGAATTAAGTATTTTTTTTTCTTGCGAAGTAGTTAGTTTCTTTATTGCTAAAAGAATTAGCTTCATTTTTGCTTCTTTTTTTCGTCCTTTTAAGGAATGTTTTTTTGTAAGCGAGTATACAAATTTGGGGGAAAAAAAGTAAGTCATTATATGGCAAGTAATTCAGCTGGCAATATCTAATTTTTTGCTGGGTAATAATATGACATCAGTTGTCAGTTTTGTTTACTTAATTTTATCTGAACATAGAAACACGTACAAAAAAAAACATAGAAAACAGATACAAGTTTTTATTATGTTTTAAAAGTATTATAATATTTTTAAAAATTGTATGTATGGATATAAATATGCACTACAGTGTGGGATATAAAGTTAGCCAAAAAGTCTAAAAGATCAGATTATTGTCATTAAACAAATTCAAGCTAAGAAAGTTTATTATATTCAAATTATTTCAGTTAAATGAGATCGTGCTGACAACAAACAAAAAAATTTAAATATTATTTATATTATTATTATGAATAAACTTGAAAATTTTGGATTTATAGAAAAAGTATAAAGAATTGAACTACTAGACGTTGCACCTAATGCGCTACTGAAATATCATCGTACAGTCAATTGTGTTAATGTCCGGCCGGAATTTTAATGATAACTTTTCAGTCCGTTTGTCATTTTTGTAGTATATTTTTCTTTGTTAGGTTTTTGCTTATTTAAATATAATTTTTTTTTGTCCAGCCCTGTTTTGGAAGCCGCGGGTCGTACCTACCCTGAAGATCCTGATATAGCTGGCAGATGGATGTGCGGCTTTTCAAAATACAAGACAGGGCTACTGTGACAAGGGTACAAGGGTACTCCAACAAAAATTTGTTGGAGCTGCTCCCTTGATATGTAAATTTTTCTTAAGAAAATACTCTGATTTAAATGAGTGCGAGTGGTACTTCGCATACAGAAAAGAAATTATTTTCGAATATTTTTGGAGCAAATTCAGTAAGAAACATCAAATTTTCTGCCAGAAAAGGGAAAGTACAGATTGAACGTGTGGGACAGAATGAGGAAACCATATGGAAATTAAAGCTGATATTATGAATTGCCAGTGATTAACATGGCTTACGTTTTCAAATCAGAACATGCATCTTAAGAACAAATGAGGCAACACGAGAATACGATAGACGTTTTCGAAGTGACCATTTCACATTTAAAATTAATAAAGGGTGTTTTTTATAGAGTGACACAAGTTTAAATCATAATAAAGCAAGGAAATATATTTTTAATAACAATGAAACGGACTTTATTGAAAAGAAAATTTTATGAAATTAACGTGTAAATATGACTTCTGTCATGTGGTCGCCAGGGCTGGTAGAAATCGCAATCTAGAACATAAATTTCCAACAAATTTTCGCAACATTTGCGGCCGTATTTCGCCGATAACTCTTTGAATGCTGATTTCCAGGTGTTCAATTGTTTGTGGTTTATCGACGTAGGCAAGTGACTTAACATAACGCCAAAGAATATAATCTAATGGGGTTAATCACACGATCTTGGTGGCCAATTAATTGGGCAATTACGTGAAATTATTTTATCATCAAAATTTTTTTGAGTAAATAGATTGTAGCGAACACTGCACGATGAGTTTGACGAATAGAACAATTATTTTGATTAAAAATTTCATTAATTTGCAAGCGCTGCTCTGGTGTAAGTCGATTCATAATGAAATTCAAAAGCAAACTAATCAAAAAGCAACTATCAGCTGTTAAATGGGTGCTCAAATAAAGCAGTGATGCCAATTTAAAGTTGTGACACTCTATAAAAAATACCTTATATTTACATTTGGATTTTCGCTGGGATTGCATTCCAACTTTCTGCTTTCTTTTATGTATTTTCTATTATGTATTAATTTTAGCCATTGCAATAAAGGTGCGATATATTTAGCTTTAGTCTGACTTCAGCTTTTCAATGATGACAGCCATGGCCGGGCACTTTAAATAAAATAGATTTCCTTTTTGTCTTTTATTTGACAGATTTTATTAGTATTTTTCTTTTGTAATTTAATCGTAATAAAGCCAACATTTAGCAAAAGTAAGGCGATTTGAAATTCAAAAATAAATCTGAAATCCCGTTCCAACTAACTTTATTTGGTGATGTTGCCTTTTTAATGGCCACAACTTATGTTACTCATTCTTATAAACATCTTTTCTGTCGAACATTTTTCAGTCGAGACCGTACTGTTGTAGTTAAAGATAATTTTTCGCTATAAAATATGAAAGAAGGAGAATATGATGCGTTTCGGTCAGAGAAACTTTTAATTACGCATATATTTGTCTAGTTAATTAGAACAAGAAATTTAGAAAATATCATTTACAACTTAATTCCATTAATATTTTAGTGAGTGCTAAATGAAAAAAGTGAAATTTTATGTTAAATAAAGTGGATTTTTTTTTTTTTTAAGAAACAAGAAACATAATAATTTCTCAGAAACAAGAAACGTTTTTTGTGAAATAAGTGAACAGTTTACAATCAAGTTGTGTAAAAGCTTGATTTGTTGCTAGAACTTGTGTTGGATATTAAGGAGGTGCATAATTTATCTAGATTAATTTTGTATAAAAAAAAAAATATTTTGATTTGTGATACGCCTCAAATACAAAAGTATTGGAAATGCCCATAGACATTTGCTAGAAAATTTGCAATTTGGGAAAAATTATCTCTTTTGAAAGGGCTCCCATTTATTCCTGTAGTATTTTTTTTTTAATTTGCAGTACTTTGATGCGATATCATGAGCGATTTAGGAACAACAATTTAATCTATTATTCAAATACACGTCTATGCAGTACGGAGCTGAGTTTGTGGGCTGTAATAGGAACACTATATCGTTATATATGTAATATGTCATGATCTGTCATTTGTTTTTCATTGTATACAGTTGTGTTTACAATTTCATCATTGAGAGATATACGCAAGAAAAACGTTTACAAATTATTCAGTTTTATTATTTAAAAATAATCGTTCTCCAATTGCAACTTTTTCGTGCGCTTTTGCCATTTTATGGTCGTAATAATCGTCCAAGTGTGCTCGCTATTCGTCGAATTGTTGAAAATTTTGAGGAAAACATTTTTTTACATAAAAGTTCAAGTGCCAATAAGACAAAGAACCGCTCGAAGTAATGCAAATATTGCTGCCGTTCAGGCAAGTGTTGCTGAAGACCCCAATTTGTTAATCCCAAGACGTTCTCAACAATTTGGTTTGTCTCAAACCACAACCTGGCGGTATAGATCGATGATAACCAACTTTTTAGAACTTAATTGTATCGATTGTACATCACATTAAATATAAAACATTTAAATTTCCTTCACAATAAGTGTGTGTTTTTTTTTAAGAAATCATATCACTCGTATTGGAAAACCTCTTACTTGATATTGATATACTTTGATGATTTCAAATAAATAATTACGAGTATCGTTTTCAAACATAATATGACAACAATTCTAAAATACTTAAAGTTACTACCATAAAAGGAGGTAATTTGGATAGAAAAAAAATAGAAATTATGATGGGTGTCAGACAAATTCAATAATTGCTTAAAAAAATACTTTACATTTAACAAAACTGAATTATTGGTAATTGCTTATTGAAATCAACAAAAAAATTTAAATTGTGAGTGGGTTGAAAGAAGCGCCACCATAATATTTAAAAGATCCCAAACTAATTTTTGACTTTTTTTCAAGCTACCGTCAGTAAAAGTTATTAATTGTTTTCGAAATATGAAATTGCCACAATGAGTTTTTAAATTTCATAATTTTTATTTAAAATTACATTAGCGATAGGTAGTGATGAAAATAATATTGTCTTGATACAAACTGTTATTCTAAGTAAAATCCTAAAATCAATCACATTAAATAATTAATTCTTATTTTGGTTAGACAACAAAAGAAAGTTCTAAATGCATTGCCCATCTAAAATTTTAAGTATGATATTCTACATACATTCTTAGACGTAAGTATGTGGTTTTGAGAACTGGCTTATTTACCTGAATTAACCTTTTGTATAATTTTTCAATGGAAATTCGTCAAATTTTTATATTTGAGGGTAGTATTGGCTGAAGTGGTTAGCGCGTGGAATACTAAACAAACAATGACTTGGGGCCTGGGTTCAAACCCTGGCCAAAGCAATTCAATCGACATCATTAATTTCTCTAATGTACATTAGTGAGACATTGTATTAATTGTTTTAGAACTATTTAAGTGATGAAGGCATAGAACTGGTCACTAAAAAACTGTTCCGACAGCGATTGATGCTGTTCCAAGCTAATGTACACAACATCGCCCTCCTTCGTCGGTTAGCAGAAACATCGGCGAAGTAAAACAATTAATAAAATGCCTGCTAATACAGCTTAACAAAATTAATGCGTCTACTTAACTCCGGAGGCGCCTCAACACTGCTTTAAAAATTAACATAACGCGCAAAGCAGAGTTGTGAAAGAGTTAAGTCTTCTAAATTTTCAACATCTATCTTCTCTACTCTATCCCTCTCCCTGAAATCCGGCACAGTGTACTGCATACGTAGGGGTCATCCCCTGAGTGCTGGTCCTAAGTAAAAAAAAAAAAAAAAGAAAAAATTAAAAACACCTGTTTTATGAAAAATGGTCTCAATGAGCACTGGCCCCAATCTAAAAAAAGGGAACTTAAAAATGGCGCCAAAATTTAAAAAATTGCCCGTTAATAATTTTTGTTGTTTTCAATGTAAAAATTTTGCGGCCATTTCTCAGTTTCGGTCATTTTTATCTAGATCATGACATTAAAATAACTAAGTAGCGCACGCTCAAACTCTACTGCTTTAAATTAGTAAACTAAAGGAAAAATTACTACAATATTACAATATTAAAAATGACTCCAAAATATTTCTATTTCAATTTTGTCGCCATTTTTTTATATGTTTAAATTTATGGTATTTTTATTTTGGAGCCTTTTTTAATTATTTTTATTAATTTTTTCAGTTTGCGGCCGTATTAAATTTTAAAATTCTTTGGTAATAAAGCGTGTTTTTTTTAGAGTGTCACAACTTTGAGGTGGCATCACTGCTTTATTTGAGCACCCATTTAACAGCTGATTGTTACTTTTTGCTTAGTTTGCTTTGAAATTTCATTATGAATCGACTTACAGCAGAGCAACGCTTGAAAATTGTTGAAATTTTTAATCAAAATAATTGTTCTATTCGTTAAACTTATCGTGCAGTGGGCGCTGCAAATTCATTTACTCAAAGAAACTTTTGATGAAAAAATTATTTGACGTAATGGCCCAATTAATTGGTCACCAATATCGTGTGATTTAACCCCATTAGATTATTTTCTTGGGGGTCATGTTAAGTCACTTGTCTACGTCGAAATACCACAAACAATTGAACACCTGGAATTCAACATATGAAGAGTTATCGGCGAAATACGTCCGCAAATGCTGCGAAAATTTGTTGAAAATTGGTCTTCAAGATTGCGCCTCCTACGCGCCAGCCGTGGCGCTCACTTGGCAGAAATCATATTTAAACATTAATTTTATAAAATTTTCTTTCCAATAAAGCCCGTTTCATTGATATTAAAAATATATTTATTTGTTTTATTATGAATTAAACTTGTGGCGCTCTTTAAAAACACCCTTTATAAGCACAATTTCTTAAAAAATGTTCATTAATATTCACTGCACTGCATAGTAAAGATTTCCTGCATAGCTGACTTTCTCCACCGTGGTATTTCCAGAAACGGCGATGTTTACTAAATATTTTCTGCATTGCTTTGCGGTGTTAGTCCTAAGTGGTGAAAACCGTTAACCCCGGCCGAATGCCCGGACAGTTTTCATTACGGCAATTTTTTATGAAGCCGAAAGCAACAATAATATTTAATAAATACTCAATTCGTTTGAATGAACAAGAAGAGATGTAACGAAAGGAGAAGTTGAAATAAAATATAAAAAAAATAAAGAAAAAAGAAAAAGAAACGCAAATAAAAAAACATGAAATAATAAATAATCAGTTATTATACAAAACGATGTTTCTTGGGGACTGCCGCGTTAAAGCTATTGCATAGTATTTTTTATCAACTTATGCAATTTTATTATTACGTTTGGTTTAATAACTCCGTTGTTGTTCTGGCAATACTGTGTGTTAATGAAATCAAAATCAATAGCATACTTTAGGGTTTAACATACATTGGGCGATTTAAATACTTAAAAAAACAAAAGACTTAAGAAACAAACTTAGTGTCAGGTTTTTTCGTTTCAAAAACAAAAGACTGAAGAAACAAACGTTTCAAAATTTCTTGATTCGGTCGCCTCAAAGCCCGCGATAGAAGCTATGCAATAGCTTAAAAAAAATATATATTTTTTGTTTTCGAAAAATTTTCACAGTGTCGAGAATGTTATGAAAACTACATGCACGATTTTTCACTAATATGAAGTGAATGAAGCGTGTTCCCCATACTTCAAACATTTTCTTTGCTGAATATAGATATTCAAAAACTTTTAACTGATTTGAATGTAACCGTGAGCATCCAAAAAATCATGGATGAAAAACAAAATATGCAAACTATTCAAATTTCTTCTGAAATAATAGAATAAGTAACATAACAAACACCAACTGACAGAAAGGGTCAATTCGTCGACAAATTATTGCCTGTTACGTACTTCGAACTTTTTGGTCTAATATGAGCAATGGTTGCAGCCGTCAGCATTATATCCAAATATTATTGCAAAATGTAATGCTCGGTTCACAGAAAAAAATATGCATATTTTTTTTCTTAACAAATATTTGTTTGCATTCAATTTTATGTTTTATTTATGTTTTCTTTGCTTTTATTAATATCATTATTGTTTTTTGGTTTTGTATGATTTTTACAATAACATACATACGTGTGTTTTTTTTTCTATTACTTATTTACGAATTGTGGTTGTTAGTTTTACAAATTTCGTGATAGGTCCCATTCCAATTAAAATTGTAAATGGGATTATGAATTTAGTAATTGAATGCGAAATTAATTTTTTTCTGTGTTGAGAAGGTTACAGCCTGCGTCTGTTACACTTTTCAGGAGTTTGTGTCGTTGTGATACCTTGTATATCTATAATTAAACTACTAAGTGTCATTATTATTATTTTGCTATCTGACAGATAAATGGTTTTTGGTTGCATAGGAATGAAATGAGAAACACTTTGAATAAAGCTCAACTTGAAAAAAATAGTCTTTGAAAAGTATGTACAGCATTAAAATGATAAAGCAAATGTTTAAGTTTATGATGACGTCATCAACATTGCGATCACATTAAATGTCAGACATAGAAGTGCTCAATCAAACTCACATATGAAACGCTTTCTTTGTTGGCAATAAAAATAATAAGCAAATAAATATGTAAATTCTTTTACTGTGTTTTCTTTCTTTCTTATAAACTCGAATTTGTGTACAAATTATCTCTTATTTTTTCATACTTTAAATTTCTTGTTTTTTTTTTTTTTTGGTTCGTTTCAAATAGCCATTGATATCTTCCAGATGCAAAAATCCATGAAAGAAATATACCTACGAGTGGATTTGAAATTAAGTTTAAAATGTGGTTTCTAAGTAGTAACAAAAAAATAAAAACTACCACATCACCAGTATTAAAATTGAAAGTAAAAGATTTATTTTTTTTTTCAAACAAATTTGCTGATCTATTATGAATAATAAAATTAACTGAGGAAATATTTTGTACGTACGTAAAACAAGAAAACTATAAAAAAGTGAAATGTTTTAACTGAATTGGATTCGTGAATAGTTTTAATTCGACATTAAAGTAACCATGGCAAAAATTAGCAGTAGATTGAATTTAAAACGGAAGTGAATATTTCAGAGTGGCTTTTAAGTTTGAAATAAAAAATTAATTTTTTAACGCCTTCTTATGACCAGTTAAACGAAACGATAACACCAGTTACAGTCTAACAGTCGTACCACATACCAATAATTATATGAACAAAATATTTCAAAGTACATACTCGTTGTCGCACCTGCCAAAAATAATTTTGTTTATAATATTTAAAAGGTTTTCCAATAAGAGTGATATGATTTCTTAAAAAAAAACACACTTATTTTTAAGAAAATTCAAAAGTTTTTTATTTAATGTGAAGTACAATCGATACGATTAAGTTCTACATAAAACGTCATTCAAATGGCTTCAACGACTTCTTCTGCAGGAACGAATTCGATGAACCCAATTTTCGAGCACTTTTTCCACTAAATCAAGTCGTATGTCATGACTGGCACGTTCAATATTGACTTGTAAAGCTTGAAGAGAGTCTGGTTTATTTCGAAAGACCACTGAATTCAAATAACCCCACAATAAATAGTCTAAAGGTGTTAAATTATAACTTCTTGGAGGCCATACAATATTACAATTTCTTGAAATAATCGAATCTCCAAACTTTTCTCGCAATAAGTCAATTGTTACATTTGCTACACAGCAGTAGCCACGTCTTGTTGCAACCAAATGTTGTCAAGATCAACTTCTTCCAATTTCGGCCATAAAAAGTTGGTTATCATCGATCTATACCGCTCTGCATTGACAATAACGGTGTTACCAGCTTCATTTCGAAAGAAGTTCGGACCGATGATTCCACCAGACCAAAAACCACACCTAACTGTCAATTTAGGTGAATGTAATGGTTTTTAATGAATAATTTGTGGTTTTTTTTTGCACCAGAATCGACAGTTTTGTTTATTTACCGCACCACTCAGATGAAAGTGAGCCTCATTGGAGAACATGATTTTCTTACAAAAATCGTTATCGTTTTCAAGTTGTTCCAAGGCAAAATCAGCAAATTCATCTATCCATGGTGAAATTGTAAACACTACTGAATATGAATGAAAAACATATGACATATTACAAATGGCCGAAACGTCAATTCAAATTCATATCATCCTTATTGGAAAACCTTATATTTTCTATGCACTCAATTTTCTTTTCAGAAATATACTTGATAAAATCCAAAGTTTCATCTTCTTTTTCATAAAATGCAGTGTTGCTTGGAAAAAAAACATTGCCATTTGATGTTGCCAATTTTTAGTCTTCAGTATGGCCATTTTGCACGGTTTAAGCTTGCACTTTAAGACAGCAAACACAATTTAACTCGATTAAATTTATATTCGGATTAACATAAACGTATGTAGTTTGAAACTACTTTTAAACTCTATTCTAAAAACTCACTCTTAGTAGTGAATGCGTTTTTGAGGTTTTAGCGATATGAATTACTGTTTTTTTAATTGTGTTTATATTTGAAGTATTTTAACGGTATAAAATCAATTTCATGGCTTCTAAAGCCCTTTAACGAGAGCAACTTCAGTGTACATTGAAACGAAAGACTTAAGACAGATGCACCATACATATAAACAACACGTTTTGTTACGTTTTTTTTTTATTGAAAAATATTAACTTTTCAGCAATCAACAAACCATTAAATTTTCATTAAAAATTGTTTGGAATTTAATGTTTTATAGGAAATTTTTGTTTGTTTGCAGTAACGGCTATTAATCATGTTTAATATTTAGACTATTGACAAGACAATGCCAGTAACTGTTTGGTACAAGTATGCTGCTTATAAAACAAAAACGAAACTAAATATAATAAAAACACACTGTTTGGCAAACAGACAAGACATGCTTTGTAACACCAAGTAATAAAACTGCAGCCATAGGCTGTATTAACAATAACAATATTAAAACAAAAAAATTACCAGCAATTTAATAATAAACCATGCGAATAAATGCAATGAACTCAAAACAAGTGTAAAAAGGAACAACTGGGGAAGGAAGGTGGGGGGTGGAGTGAAAGTGAGCAGCAGTATTTAAAAATTTGGCTGAAGTTATTCGTTTATATATTTAGGCGCTTAAGTTTTCTTTTTTGGCTTTGCTGCAACAAACAAAACAGCTGCAAGAAGAAAATTCCCCCACAATATAAAAATTCATTAGATTGAAAACGAAATCAAAAAATATAAACAAACCGTTGTGGTTTCTTCCACTGCCACCAGCCACTGTCGGCAACAATAGCAGAAAAATTACACAAAAAAGGCCATAATAAATTTAATAAAAGTTTATGCACTTGTAGTTGTTTGTTTGCTTTCTTTTAGCCAGTCATTTTCCGTCTGTCTGTTTTGGTAGAAATGATGGAATGAATGGATTGTGAGTTAGAAAATGACTACATCTTGGCATTACAAGCAAGTAAACAAACTGCCTTTTCATGGCCAACATTTCTGTGACAACATCAGCCTTCAGCAGCAGTAACAGTAACAGACATCACTGTAACAGTAACAAACAACGGCAATTTCTGTTGCCCTCTCATTCAACTGGTTTTAATATATTGTTAAAACAAATGATTTCTAGCCATATATTTCTTTATTTTATGTCATTTTCTAAAATACACAAACGCACGCACACACTCTCGCTGGGCAGCCATTGTAATTTTTATTATTTTCTTACTGTTGGAAATAATCGTCAGATATCAAATAAAATCCAAGCTCCAAGAAAGTTTAGATTGCCACAATTGGTTGGTTTTATTCAGTGCCCATGTTTTGCAACTTGTGAGAAAATTTTAATAATTATATTAATCATTCCATTTTTCAGAGGACGATTTAAAAAACAATTAAACTGAGTACATTAAAATAAGCATCTAAAAGTGATGTTTTTGTTGATCATCTTGTGTTTTACAGGATGATAAGAATTTATTCGCATTGAAAAGTTTTTACATATTTTACAGAACAAGAAAAATATAAGCAAATACGGGAAAAGGATTGTTTTAGTAGAAACACCAGTTGGCACAGCTACCGACACTCACTGTAAGTGCGAAAGGATTTTAAAACTTAAACTTACAAAGAAAGTGAAATAAAGAATTTTAAATTATTTGTGGCCTCCATGAAAAATCGTTCCAATAGAGGAACAATTTCGAAGTTCTTACAAACAACAACAAAAGTTTTTGGGTATATTTTGTAGGTAAAATGAACCCGGATTTAAAAAGAAACAATGAAAAATTAACCCAAAGTTCGTGTTGTTTTCAATAAAAAAAATGTTGATGTCAATTTTCATTATTGGTTTGGGGTCATCTTTAATGGAGCCTTATTCTTATATGTAATTCTAAGAGGTTTTGCATTTCTAAAATCTTGGTGAAAATCTACTGATGACTCGGCATAGGCGCCAATGAAACTGATATAGATATACACACCCCCAATTTCATAAACGATCATTAAACTTACTGAACTTTGGGCCCATTTGTACAATTTTTGGGGCCATTTTTTAATATCCAATAGAATATACATCCCCAAGAGGATCGCATCACATCGCAAGGTGAGACCAATATTGCACTCATTATAGAGTCATTAGTGGGGCCTGCCGGCTCCAGGGGTCCAGTGTATTGTTACTGGTTGAGCCACGAAAGAGAACCCTTAGGGATTAATTTTCTATCGACTTTGATCTTGTGCGGAGTCCTTAGGCGCCTTTTAACTTTCTACCAGACAAACATAAATTAACTACTTCATTTTCTATCTTATATGTACTTCCGTTGCTCTGTTGTTTCAGAGATGGCGCAGTAACATACATGTGCTCCCGGTATTTCAAGCAACGTCGCCGCTTTTTTTGTGATATCTGGCTCCCAAAATAGGAAAAATATCTCTAAAATAATTTTGTTGTTTTCAATGTAAACTTTTGCGGTAATTTTTCATTTTTCCAGCTTGAAGAAAAGTGAACACAAAATTTTTACATTGAAAACAAAAACAAATATTTTTAGGGACTGTTTTCCTATTTTGGGCCATTTTTAATATTTGGTTTCGTGCCGTTTTTTATTCTTTAGTTTGGGGCCAGTTATCATGGAGTCGGAATTTATATCGTGCTTAACAATTGCACTCATACATACATAACAGCATTTACCAATGCAATATTTTTTGTTTGTTTTTTTTTTTTTCTTTATTTATAATAAAATAACTTTTGAATTTCACATGTTCCCGTGGCATCAGAGTTCATCTTATAGTCTTGATTTTTTTTTTCGCCAAATAAAATAAACAACAATTATTTTTTGTTTGTTTTTTTTTTTTTGTTGTTAAAACAAACGCAATGAATAAAAATTTCTGCATCGAAAAATTTTTGTGTTTCTCATCTCATGACGGATGTACATAAAAGTATAAATAAAAAAAAAAATAGCGCATAAGAATGAACTAAAATCAAATATGAAAGCGCCTTGTAAATGTTTTACAAAATTAAACTGAGAAAATAGTATCTGACTTAACTTTAAATTAACGATGATTGAATGCGTGAGTGTTGGCGTCGCTTACATTTACTTTTTTGGTATTTTGATTTAAATCTTGGGTCGTAATGAGCAATTTTTATTAATAGTTAAGGTTATAAAGCAACAAACCATAGTTTTTGTCCAGATTCGATTATGTTGGTGATAAAAATGCGTGGTATGTACTCGTATATATTAAAATTAATAAATATTTGTTTACTTTTGCTCATTCATTTTAGACAGTGGCTAATTTTTTACCCAAATCTATCTATTACCTGTTTTCTTGATACATACTTTTTTGTTATACTTTTAAGTTACCTAAATGGTTTTCTATGTTTCATTTTGTTGATCTAAGCTTGTTTGTGTGCGGAATGTATCTGACGTCATTACATCGTTTACATGGGTGTCACACGATCAAGATTTGCTATCAATTTTTTTTTACACATACTGTTTGTCAAAATTCACAAAAATTGATAGCTGTGACGTAGGCTGCACGCATTTTGAAATCAATTTAGTTTCAAGATGTCATCAAGAAAACAACTTAAAATGGTTGCTTCATGGTTGCTGTTTACTTGAATGAAAATTTGAAACAAAACTTGAAAGCAAAATTGATATCGAATTGATAGTCAATTTCTAAATGTGTGAGTGTATTAGTACATAAATTGATACAAAAATTTAAACAAATCTTGATCGTGTGACACCCATGTTAAACAAATGTTTTTGTTCAAGCGCTAAAATTAAAAAAACTTTTGTTTAGCATATTTATAATTAACATTCTTAGATTCAAGATTTGAATAGTTATAAAATATTTCAATTTATAACTGAATCAATAAATAATTTGATAATTACAAAAATATATGTATGTAAGTACATATATATTTTTGTGGGCGACTGGATAATTGAGCTTTTAATCTTAGTTGGCTTGTTGAGATTGATATACATAATAACATATTATTGTTTATCGCATCCGATCAACTCAAAATTCTTTCATCTGTATCAAGAAAGGAGAATTATTTTAAGTTAATAAAAATCGGTTCGAGTTCAATTGGCTGCTGAGGTTGGAAAAACTGATCTGTTTGTTTAACATTTACATTTAAAGTAAATACTTTAAATAATTCTGCTAAAATAGTTGAACTGACACCAATTGCCTCAATAGCAGAAATTCCGCAGATATTTACTATTGTGGACATTGAAATGGCTATTACTAGTCTAAAGACAAAACAAGGGCCAGTGATGCGATTCACTAACTTTTATTACGATAATTGCATCGTTAAAATTAATATAACGAAAATTTATCGAATTTGGTATTCAGTAAAACCAAGGCGAATTAACTATATATTCGGCTTGGCCTGATTTATAAAATTTTTGAAGTTATAACAGGCCAACAAAACAAACTTCCGTATAAAATTTGTTTTATAAGCCAAAAATGTTTTTTTATGAATCAAACAGTTTGTTTATAACATACAGTGCGCTCGCGATAATATGAACTAATTAAAACTAAGCCAGTTCACTTTTGCAAGATTGTTCATATTTGCTAATGGCATCTAATTTCCCCTTAGAAACATTTTTCCCATAAAAACAAAAGTTTATTATGTTAAATTTTTTATCGTTGTTTATTGTATTGAAGCAGTATTTATCTACAACCTTGTTTACAAAGATTTCAACACTGTTTCGATAAAAATCCGTTAAAAATGCAAAAATAAGTTGTTCACATTTTAAAGCATTTCGCAATAAGTTCATATTTTAGAGTAGCCAAAGGAAGAAAAAATTTTTCATATTTTTGCGAGTGCACTGTACTCGTAATTACGAATAATTCTTGCGTTTTTGATCACCTAACAAAAGAAATGTCTTATTTAGATTGTCATACTGCGAGTGAATAATACAGTTACAACAAAAAAAAAAATTCAAGGCATTTTAGCCATAAGTTTCTTCATTAGGGGTAACAGTTTCCGTCAGTTGCTACTTCTAACTCGAATTCTACTGTCAAACTACTTCTAATACATTACATACAACGTTCCTTATTTGCCAAAAGAATGGACAATGAAACAAGTTTGATTGAAAAAGGTGCCTAACACTTTTTTTACCAATTTTAGATGCTTTTGTGTCAATTTTATCCTGTTTACTTTTTGCTTAACTAAATTTTGAAAATCTTGGAGATCCGTTCAAATCTGAAATCTGAAATATTTTTAAACCACTACGCTTTCACTCTAAATATGTAGTTTCTTGTATTATACTACGTTTTTTATACCCTTCACCAAAAATGGTAAGGGTATTTATAGGTTTGTCACTACGTGTGTAATTTCCACAATATTTATATGACATCCATATAGTATATATATTCTGAATCCTTATAGATAGGGAAGTCCGTGAAATCGATTTTCCGAAGACACTAGAAGACCTAGAGACTTGGGTCTTGAACTAAAATTTATGGATTTTCCTTAAGATGATTCGTATTGAAAATCACCAAAAATAAAATATCGGTTCTGAAATTGAAATAAATTTATAAATACATGATGTGCCCCAGTGTTGAATATGGAATCTTTCGATTATAATTCAACGCACGAACAACCATCGTGCTACTGAGACTTGTTAGTGTCATGTCTATATTAACTTATTAATAACTTTATGTATTTTTTCGTACAAACCCCCTTTTTGTTCACTGATGGATGGAAAATTGTAAAATATTTTAAACAGTCTGTATTTTTTGTACAAATGTATCTATATATATCACTGAAGAAAATATGAAAGTGTGTTCAAGTATGCAGTTTAAACTTACTTTTTATATTGTTTGAAATGTTATATTTATAAGAGGAAGGAAAGCCTGTATTATACATTGGTCAAGGGTATATAAGATTCGGCACAGCCGAATATAGCACCCTTACTTGTGTTTAATTTAAATTGGTTTGCTCTGATTTCTAATTAGTAACTGCCTGACCCACTATGTTAAAAAATTCATTCGACATAATGGGTTAAGCTTAGATCCCAGTATCGGCACAATGTACCGATTTTCGTCGGCTCACTGAAATAAAGTTATATAGTAATAAGCTAAATTTGCCTTATTTGTCAACTAATTTAAATATAAGGACAAAATTGCACCACACTGCATTGGTAATAAAGCCATATAGACTTATTCGAGAATTAACTGAGAAATAAAGCAATTTTGGTTTAGTACTTATGACTTTATTGCAGTGAGCCGATGAAAATCGGTACATTGTGCCGATAGTGGGATCTGAGCTTTAGGCAGTAAATTTATCATATTTAGCAAAATTTTTATACAAAAATCCTCCCACATCAGTAAGTGACCACATTTTTCTATAAAACGACAATATAATGATTGCTGACATAATCGATATCTTTATAATTAAAATATACAACACTATGATTCGTATAAACACGCAATTAATACTCGTAGTATTTATTAATAGTTTATAGCAAAATAAAAAAGCAAAAATAGTACATAAAATCAATATTTCATTATCATAAATTTTCATTATAATATAATATATTATAGAAAAAAAAAAGATTTGTTTTTATTATTTCAAACACTAATTTTTATTTCGTTTTTGTTTTGCAGGTCATTTAACATGAAAATGAAGTCAATGCTATTTGAACAAGTGATTTAAAATAAAGTTTGTAAACAGTAAATAAAAATAAGCAGTGAAATATAGTAACTTACACTCACGCACATTACAAATGCACTCATGGAATGCCAAAACCTATAATGCAGCTGCGTAAATTTAAAAAGAGAAACGTACACAAGCGAAAAAAAAAGTATTAATTGTTTAATTTCAAAATTAAGTGGAAACAATTTTTTTCATATATATATACATATATAGTTTTTTTTTGAAAATCACAATAAAACACAAAGAAAACCATAAATCGAAATTGTTCACCTTTAAGTGAAAATTGTTAAAACGTAAACGAAAAGAAAATTCGTACATGAGCAGGCATGTTTGCCAAGTTATTGTAAAAGCTACCAAAACGATTTTCTACTCAACAAAAACTAAACGATTTCAATTAATTGTAATTAATATTATGAATGTTTATATTTAAATAAATAAAAAATATAGGAAATCTTAAAAATAAAATTTGATATTCTGTTAATTAATGCAGCAACATGTTACCGCTTAAGTATTTTTGGAAAATATAGCAAAAGTCATTACCCACCCCATCGGCCACAACACAACATCTCAATCAAAATCATCACAATCATAAGCGAAAAAATCAATTAAAACTTGGTATTAAAATTGTTTCCGATCATAAAGTTAAATCCTCCAAAAAAATATTGGTGTTAATTTAAACAATATTTTCATAAGTTTAAACGCGCAAAAATGTATCGGCCAAATTTCTATGAATCTACATGTTTGCGCTGCAATGAAACTGTTTATCAAGTGGATCGTGTTGGACCCTTAAAGGATTTCACATTCTTTCATTCGGGTTGTTTCAAATGTGTACACTGTGGCACAAAACTAACGCTTAAAACCTACTACAATAATCAACACAAACAGGATGATAAAGAGGTGAGTTTACTAAACATTCTATGATTAAAAAAACCGTTTTAAAATAATTGCTAAAATTTGTAAGTGATCTAAAATTTTAAGTAACAACTGATTTACTACAGAAGGCCAGCCACATGTTATTGTGGTGCAGAGTCCAAATATTTTCGAAAAAAAAAAATAAAAATCATATCTTTCTACACGCTATGAAATTTAAAATTTCCACCCTTTATAGAAAAATTAGGATGCTTTTTTTTTGTTTCTCATATAAATTTTCTA
Source organism: Lypha dubia (assembly GCA_947311025.1). NCBI lineage: Eukaryota > Metazoa > Arthropoda > Insecta > Diptera > Tachinidae > Lypha > Lypha dubia. The sequence continues at coordinate 60,257,299 of OX371264.1, forward strand.
TATGCTGCCATTCTCATCAGCAACGAAGAGTCACAGACAGAGCCAAACCGGCCTAATAGAATTAAGAAGATTTTCTCTAGGAAACGTTTTAAGGCTAAGGGGTATCCCAGCAAAAAGAAGTAAAGATTTTTCCAATGAGATTCCTTATTACTTTCATGTAGTAAATCTTTTCAATTTTATCAAGAAGGAAAACACATAAAATCAAGAAGAAAACTTATTATTCACAATTTTTTTTTTGTTGCACAATTTCCGCTATTTTGGGCACCAAAAATCAATCCATAGAGAAAAACTTTTTGATTCTAGTAGGTTTTCTTCTGAATAGTATAAAAAAGGTATTTCTTATTGATTTCATTAGGCTACCTAATTAATAATAAGTATTTTAATACACCCACATGCAATAAAAAAAGACATGATTGCAAAATCTTCATATCAACTAAGTATATCAGCCGCAACCAAATAATTATTCGTTGAAGCAAATATGGTTGCATCAAACATTCTTCTATTATTAAAATATTTGATGCGACCATAAAATAAACATACTACAGTTACCAAAAAAAAAGTAGCAATATAATTGTATCAACTAAAAGTACTGAAATCATTTACAGTTTTTTAAGCTAAATAAATGTATCAAATAGTTGGGGTGTTCAGACTGTAGTCATATTGTCATAATGTCTTATTATTTTACAATAGTTTGAAAAAAATTCTTGTTGTGCTTCAAGCAAAAAAGTCATAAAATAATGAAGACTTTCTGAGGTATGTTTATGGTTTGTCCTAAAATAAAAGTAGACACCTTAGTCGAGCAGCTGATACTCATCGGTCGAGCCGGCGATAATATTTACAATCCACCGCTACTTATAAATAACACAAGAATAAAAATATGTGTTTGTGAAACTGATCTGCCTGTCAGTTTGTGAACGTTTTTTCACTTGCCGCCGTCCAAAAAAATAGTCCAGCTCATGTTACCGGCAACAGCTGCTTTTGTTTATATTTATTTCAGCAAGTTCATATAGATAAAAAACAATTTGAATATATTAATTGATAATGGACATTTTAATAGATTTACAGGAAATTTATTATTTTCTTTATTAACAAGTCGGACTGAATTAAAAAACATTTAAGCCAAAATGCAAACGTATGCGCACTAATCCGACTAAAGAATGGAGTGTTGTTAAATGTTTATCAGCTGGCACAATTATGACATAACACACTAAATTATGACAGGGTGTTAACACTTTTGGTGTGCTATTATTTTACGACATATGGCTTTATGACTACAGTGTGAATACCCCAAGTATTTTTTAACTTAAAGACTAATTAAAATTTTTTTTTAACGTGCAAGTTGAAAAAAAAAACTTTTCTTTTTTAAAAAGACGGTTAAAGTTTTGCACAAATAAAAAAAAATATTTGATAACAACAATAAAAAATATGCCCTTGCCTTCAAATCCATACTCTCTCTTATTTTTAGGTGTATTGCCATTCACATGTACCAAAGAGTGGACCTGGTCATTTGGATAACACGTCTGTGGGTATAAGACAAGCTTTAAATGCTCCACGTACAAATAAATTTGTTAATGAACAAATACGTGGTACACGCACCGAAGTTGATGGTGAGTTCTTTAACTGCCATTTTGAAATTTAAATTAATCGTAACTCAAGTTTAAAGTCAACTTTATTTAAAAAAAAAAAATCAAGTTTAACATGAACTACTTTCAGAACTGTAAAAGAATGATTCTTTAGTGAATAAAACTGAGAATTAAGCATTGAATTAAAACTTTTTTAGTGCATTGGTTGTGACCGATAAATGAATTGACTTTAGATATAAATGCATTCATCATGAAAAACAAACTTTTAATTCATTTTACAAAATAATGAATTGAATTTTTAATTCATGAGGAATAATTTTGTGTTTCAATTCAATTCACATTTTGAGTAAAATGAATTAATTAAATTTTCCCAATTCCTTGTGCATTAAAAATCTGATTTGAGTCATTCCTTTACAGCCCTGACTACTTTTTTAATCATTAAAAATAATTAAAATTTTAGTTTAATATTTATTTATTTGGTTGTGCAACAAGCCAACTTGCTACTTATGTATGTACATACATACTCATATATATGTTTGTTAATTTATATTTTAAAGGAAGTTTTGGTTCAAGACAATCAACACCAAATGGTTATGGCAGTCGTGAGGTTAGTTCGCCATCACAGAATGATTCCGATTATAAATATGGACGTTTCGATGCAAGTGCGCTGCATATTGCACATGCACTGAAACAGACTGAAATACAGAAGGCCTACAATAAGGCGAGAGAAAAACCAATTGATTTCTATTTGGTAAGTAAAATTAATTCTTTTTTTTTATTTCGATATATTTATTTCTGTTGCTTTTAGATTTGTATTTTTCGTTTGTTTGCGTCTCAATATGTTTGTTTTTCTTTCAACTGGTAATGAACAAACCGTTTTTAAATAAAACTAAAGTACTGTGCATTTGTTGCTGGGTTATTTATCTTTGTAACTTTTTATTACCCGTATATTCCAGTGCTTGAGATGTGTAAAGATCAGCTTTCATTAGAGATATTTAAACAATTTTTTGGGGCAAATTTTAGATCCCAGCAAAAATTTTGATAGCAAAATAATGACTAACTACTAAATACTTCTACTTTGGCATTAAAAGTCAGGACTTAACACATTAACAATTTGAAAACTTCAAACTGGATACTAATTGGGAAAGAACATCAACTATTTAGCAAAGTTTTCAACAGAAGTAGAAAACGAGAATTATTAGTTTCTTTTTCTTAAATTTTTACATAAAATAAATTTTTACATGTACAAACAATTTTTGGTTAGTACGAAATTCCAAATTTCTGATCGAAACTTACTAGTATTCAACAACCTTTCAGAGTCCGTTATATTCAAAGTAGTCTGTCTGTCTACTTTGCAATTTAACGTATTTTTGTTCCACTCTATAGTAGGGTGGTTTACATTTATTACGTTTATTCGTAATAAGATTGTAATAACCCGTATATAAGAAGTCAATTTTGTTAAGTTAATTTCTAGAAAATTCGTACCAAATTCGTTATCGTGTGGTATATGAAGAGGGCTTTCAAACAATTTTATTTTTATTTGTTTTATGTGGAAAACTAACATTTCATAAATTGTTTATGAATAATATCTAGTCAACGTAACAATAAAATTCAAAAATTATTACTGCACTAACCTAAACGATTTTTAATTTCTTACAACAATTTTGCACTTAAAATAATTAAAGTTATGCTCTACACTACGTGGACGGGTGAAATTAAAAAAAGGAAAAAGAAATTATTTACATAAAATACGGTAGGCCAATAGCTAAATTTATAAATAAAATAAAATAAAAAATAACAAAAGAAATTAATCTTCCACGTTTGAAATATTTTTAAAATTTTGTTCTTCTCCCCCTTTAAAAAGAACTACAACATTAACGGCCAAGAAAAGCTTGATTTTTATTCCATATATATTTTGGATTTTCTTTGTGTTGTTTGTGTTTTTCTTTTCTATTGCAACTGTAACATTGTGTTAATGTTATAAATTAAGAAATTATTTAGTGCAGAACATGCAATAGAAAAAAGTTAAAAAAACAAAACTAAAGAATACAGAAAAACAATGTAAAAAGAAGTGGAAGGTAAACCAATGTTTTTAGTAAATAGAAAACAACGAACGCAATAAAAGCCTTCTATGTAGTTAGCCAGCAGCAGCTAACCAAACAAATGGCTATCTAACCAAAAATTTACTTAAAGACCATTTAACAATATAACCGTAAGTATTGTTATAGTTTGGTTGCACGTACTTTAGAAAAACCAACTAACTATTTAATAATGGAATAAAGCAGTTGGTTATGAAATAAATTACAAAACAGTTTTCCTGCTTTTTTTTATAAAGATTTAAAAGGAATTAGTTTCTTAAATTCGACAATTCAAGCATAATAGTTTTGTAAATTAAAAATAAAGATATGTATTATTTAGTTTACTTTGTTTTTAATTTTTATTAATATCTTAGAGCTCTACAAGAAGCTCCTAAGATTGATATTTTATAATTATTTCTTAGAGCTCCATGAGGAGCTCCTAAGAGGTGTAGTTTGTTAATTCACCCTTACACTGAATTACATTGTCTAATACATATACCAACTATGAGAATAAAGCATCTTAACATAATTATAAACAGAATAGAAATATATTTTATTGTTTAGTAAACATATTTTAGGTTCCCACGGTGGACGTGCGGCATGTGTCAAACAGTTTAAAAATCCAATGAGTGCGTACTAAATGCAACAGATATTTTGTTTGGTTTATATTTATAAATAAACACAATAATATTTTTTTTTTTATTGAATCTTCAATTATAAATTGAAACATCAATTAGTTGTTCAAATCTTAAATATAAAAATGTTAAATATTTTAAGTCACTGCTAACAAAATTTTGTAGTTTCAAGGCCAGACTTAACCTCTTCTGAATCCACGCTTGAATCTATGCCTTTTATAAGTACTATTAGGCCTTTACTAGGATAATTCTGAGACCTCTTTTGAAGATTCCACAGGATTAAGTGGCGAATCCATACGTTCGCATATCGTTGCTAGACATGATCAGAAGATCAGGGCCATCTAAATTAAAAAACTTTCTCCTGTAAAATGTGTTCTTTGCTGGTTACGTTATTTTAGCGAGGAATGCCAATAGAAGCATGAGTTACAGATTATCAGTTTAATTCTATGAGTTTCAATTAAAAATTCAGCCATGAGGATGCATGAACAAAGTTCAGTCAACCATGGCTCTACAATGCATTTAATTTGTTTTATAGCAGCGTTGGCTTCATAAAATTAATGTAGCAAGAGTTGGTTATAAAATTATTTATATATTTTCTTATAAGGGGTGATCCATTTCGAGGTTCCCTACTTTTTTTAAAGAAAAAAAACACAGAAAATTCAAATTTAATGGAGAATGTTTATTATCATTTAAAAGAACATTCTTTGGCATTTATTTTTTGAAGATTATGTCTATCAAATGTTGGCCGTTGCTACGTCGCAGATGGTCCATCCGTTTAGTCCAATTTTCGATGACTCGTTCGAGCATTTCGACTGGTAACTGGCGAATGACACGCGTGATGTTTTCATCCAAGGCCTGAATCGAAGCGAAATGTTCTCTCAATAAATCCATTGATTGATGCGATGTGTGGGAAGTGGCACCGTCTTGCTGAAACCAAATGTCGCCGAGATCACGAGCTTCAATTTCAGGCATCAAATAGTTGACGGCCATTGACGGTTACGTTCGCACCGACAACATTTTTAAAGAAATATGGACCGATGATTCCAGCGGCCCACAAACCACACAAACCGTTGTTTTTTCTGGATGAAGTGGCAGTTCTTGAATCTCTTCAGGTTGCTCTTCGTCCCAAATGCGGTAATTTTGTTTGTTTACATACCCATTGAGCCAGAAATGGGCCTCATCGCTAAACAAAATTTGTCTCGAAACACATTCCTCACAGAACGTGAATTTTCGTAATAGTTGAACGATTTGTAAACGTTGTTCAGGCGCAAGTCTTTCCATTATGAAATTCCAAACAATACTAAACAAAAATAACATGACAGCATTATCTGTCAAAAAAAGCTATTTAAAAAAGTATCTCTACTTGGATCACCCTTTGTTTGTTAATTTAATTTGCATGGATAGTTTTTTTTTTCGAAATTATCATTAATTGATGATTTTCAACATTAATTTAAATTCGTATTCTCTTTCACTCTTCTAGGCTAGAGAGGAACAAGCACACCTTGAAATGAAACATCGCAAAGAGGAGGATGAGTTGTATCGTAAATTTGCTCGTAAGCGTGAAGAAGAAGATCGTAAAATACAATCGGAATTTCAAACAGAATGGGAGCGTGAACTGCAGAGATTGGCACATAAATTCGAAAAAGAATTGTCTACGTCGCGACGTAATCGGGATGAACAAAATATTCTAACACTTCGGCATGAACAACAAAAGGAAGATTTGGAGAAAAATATGACTTTAAGGCGAAGCAAAAAGAAGGAGAGTATAACACGCAAAATGTTGGAGCACGAACGTTTCGAAACCGCAGCTCTAGTCGATCGTCAATCTAGTGAAATGTTAGAATTAATAAGTGCACGTCGCTCGGAATATATGCAAAATGAGAGCATTTTCTTGGATGATGAGTTTAGTGAAGGAGTAACTCCTATGGAATATCCCATGTTAGCACCTCTGCCTGCACCGCCCGCTGTTAGCAAATTCCAAATTTATACGGATCCCATTGAATTCGAAGATGTTGATCGTATTGCCATTTCAGTAGCCCAAGAAGATCAAAAGACCTTTACCGATTTAGTAAGACAATTGGTAGGCCGTTGTACCACCGACATTGAAAAGGCCCGTACAATATTCCGTTGGATAACTGTAAAAAATCTAAATGCCATGCATTTCGATGATGACTTGCGGGGTGATACGCCCATGGGCTTATTACGCGGCATTAAATATGGCACCGAAAGTTATCATGTGCTTTTCAAACGTCTGTGCAGTTATGCCGGCTTGCATTGTGTGGTCATTAAGGGTTATTCTAAGAGTGCCGGATATCAGCCAGGTGTAAAGTTCCAAGATTCACGTTTTCGTAACTCTTGGAATGCAGTTTATGTGGCTGGCGCTTGGCGTTTTGTTCAATGCAATTGGGGTGCTCGCCATCTGGTCAATGCTAAGGAAGCTCCAAAAACGGGTAGAGGCAAAAATGATAGTCTAAGGTTAGAGTCGAAACATTTTCTACTTTTCTCAATTTCTAATTTTAATTTTCAAAAAGATACGAATATGATGATCATTATTTCTTAACTGATCCTCGTGAATTTATTTATGAGTTCTTTCCCCTTCAAGAAGAATGGCAGCTACTTAAAAGACCTATTACGTTAAGAGAATTTGAAAACCTACCATTTGTACGATCACTTTTCTTCCGTTACGGCCTGCATTTTGCGGACGAAGGTTACGGAGCAGTTGTGTTTACAGATGATACTGGTAGGTTGTCATATTCACTTTTTATTCCATTTCTCGTATTCTTTTTAACTTTGAAACTTCTAGGAGCGGCCACAGTGCGCATTGCAATGCCGACCGACATGCAAAGTTGTCTGATCTTTCACTATAATTTGAAATTTTATGACAGTGACGAGGATTCATACGATGCCGTTTCACTAAAACGATTTGTTATGCAATCCGTTATTGGTAACATAGTTGCATTTCGTGTCCATGCACCCTGCTCCGGGGCATTCCTGCTAGATATCTTTGCCAATGCTGTTACACCTCAAGAGTATTTAACAGGAGAACCGATGAAATTTAAATCTGTGTGCAAGTTTAAAGTATGTGCGAGACTGATTAAAAAAATCTTTAGACGAAAACTTAAAACCATAAATTTGTTCTTTTAGATATGTTGTGAAGAATTACAAACAGTAATGGTACCTTTACCGGATTGTGCTAGCGGAGAATGGGGTCCTACCAAAGCTACAAGACTTTTTGGTTTAATACCAATAACACATCAGGTAAATGTTTTCTTATACATATATTTTATTACGAACTACATCTGTGTTATCCGAATAATGTTTTAGGATCCTTTGATATTTGCTGGTCGCAGTTTGGATTTACAATTTAGAATGTCTAGACCTTTGACAGATTTTATGGCAACCCTTCATAAGAATGGCATTGAAGAGAAAAAACTTTCCAAATACGTTACACATAATATACTGGATGATATTGTAACTTTTATCATTAAGTAAGTTTGATATTAATGCGTACATTTATGGATTGGTGTTTTCAGCATAACGTTAAGGCAAATGAATTTAATGCGAAATTGTACTTTTTGGGTTTACGAGTGCAAACACAACCACAAATAAACGGTTGCCAAAAAATTCCATATTTTGCAACTGAAATTGACAACCGGCAACGCCATTAAACTTTGGTTGCTTTCGATAATAGAGTTAGAGTTAATTATTTAAATAAATGGTATAACCTTGAACAAAATTATTGAAATTAAAATTTAAAAAAACTCACAAACGCGCCTACCTAGTTTGTGGAAGCTCGAAACACACATATTCTTCACACACATTCTTATCCTCCTTCGTTTAGTCGCCAATGATCATGCCAGGATCTAATAATCAGGTCTGCGCAAGACGCAATATGGTTTTTTGTAGGGTTGCGTTTTGACCGTTAAATAATCTGCAAAAAAGAGTCACGGTCTTGTCAAAAGTTATTTACATTTTTGGCCGCCACCATGAATATTTTTGTTTACGTTATGCTTTTTGTTTTTGCATAACCACTAAATACATTCAAACCACATTTTGTTTTGTTTTGTATACAGCTTTTTTTGACAATATTGGGTTGGATCATGGATCATGCGACGAATACAACTCGGCAGATGCTTATACATTTTTTCCCAACAAGCATTTTAAAGCTGTTGCATATCTTCTATCGCGGACTTTGAGGCGACCGAATCAAGAAATTTTGAAATGTTTGTTTCTTAAGTCTTTTGTTTATGAAACGCAAAAACCTCACACTAAGTTTGTTTCTTAAGTCTTTTGTTTTTTGAAGTGAAAAACTTTTTTTTTGTATAGTCTATGTATTATGACTATATAGTGTTGCCGCTTTGGATTTTTTTTTAATTTTCCAGTGTTGCCACTTTTCCCGGGATTTCTGGGTTTTTTAGGGGATTTTTATATATGTATATAAAAGAATGTCGTGTTAATTACACTATTTATAACTCAACAACGGCTGAACTGAGTTGGCTGAAAATTGGTGGGCAGGTAGCTTAGAACTAGGAGAAGGACATAGGATACTAAGTTGAGGCACTTTTTACCTGGGGGGACTAGGGCGCCCCTTCTTTGTATGGGGCACTTCCAGTATAGCTAGAAAGCTGAAAGCTGCTTAAGTTGATAAAAAAAAATGCTATGCAATAGCTTTACCGCGGCAGTCCCCGTGTGCCCCACGTCTTTTTTTAATTATTGAGCCGAATTAGAGTCTTTTTGGACTATCTGCGCCATTAAAAAGCCGGAATATGCGCTCATTTTCTGATCATACAAGATACTTTTGTCGGGAGAAAAACATGAATACCCGCCCGCGACTTCTCTTGATGAGTCATTTATGAGTCTTTTTAGAAACGTTTTCTTAAAATTTATTAGTCAATTATTACTCTTTTTCGAGCCGCATTTCAGTCATTTTATAATCGCTTACGACTCTTTTGACAATTACTCAAGAATACACATTTTTAAGCATTTTTCAATCTTCCAGATGAGCAAAATATGATCATAAAATACATAATGATTATCACTTTTAAAACGCGTGCATGATCTGTTTTTTTTAAGCATTTTTTAATCTTCCAGATGAGCAAAATATGATAATAAATAACGGAAACAATAGTCACATTTTGAACATCTGTATGATTAATTTGCGATTGCTATACAATTTGTTATTTTATTTTAAATCGAACTCTTTTTACCCATTAACGCGAACCATTTTCGAGTCGTTTTTTGATCATGTAAGTGATTAATCAGTTTTTTATCACTAAAAGTACTCAAGGTGATTTTTCAAAAAACGATCTTCCAAATGCTACCTGGGTTTGTGCATTTTGTCAACGGTATGTGCATGCAAACAAACGATTATCATATTAAATTTACAGGAAAAACAGAATTATTCAGTCAGGCAAATATTAAATGACTGTAAATGCTTTGGGCAATATTCAATCATTAGAGGGAGGAGTTATAAAACATATAAAAAAAAAAGCAAAAAAGGTTTAAAAATGGGATAAAATAATTCCTAAAGAATTTTAATCTTGCACCATACATCAAACGTTTGACTTTTTTGTTTGGGTGGGTAAATCTGCCTTTCATTCTCTATAGTAACTTACTCACTAATACTAATACGTCGCAATGCATTTACACTATTAATTTTGAACATAACTGTATTAAACCCTAATTTACAAAAAATGTATAATTAGCACCCCTAATGCAATTATCATATTTTTTTTTTAGTTTTCCTGAAGAAGGACAGTATGGTTTGGATATATACACACGTGAATTGGGTGCACCTCCGCATCATAGTCATCATCATAATAACTCCTCTTCATCATCTAGTGAGAAACATTTGCTGACACATTGCTGTAAATATTTAATAAATTCCTCGAAACGTAATTAATACGTTGGGTTTGTGAGAGTAAATATCTAAAAACAATGCGAGAGAGGGACAGAGAAGATGATTTCTTCCAGCAGGCCAAATTCGTCTATAGGCCAGTATAACGACGAATAAATATACATAATTGATAATATTGTTTGATGTTTGAATGGATAGAGTGAAAGATGAATGCTGAAAGAATGAAACATTAACAAAAATACAATTAAAACAATTTTTATTGTTTTTTTATGTTGTATGTACATATGTACATAAATACATTTTTAATGCTATAAAATAAAAATAAAACCAATATTTAATTAAAAATTAAGAGATGCTAAGATTTTTGTGATTAAAAATATTTGATTTATTTGTTGAAGGTTAAGCAACGTCGCTATGCATTTCATTGGTGCTTTAACAACTCATCAGACCTCCATATTTAGGCACAACATTTTGAAAATCTTGTGAGAATTTCAATACATATAATTTTTCAAAATTTCAAATACAAAATTAGAGAATATCTTAAAACCCTGTTCAGACATACCCATTTATTGCGACTATCGCAATAAATGCCATTATTGTGCTCAATATTTCATACAAAATTGTTATTAATTTTTTGCGCAATAAATACGAAAGTGTTAAAAATATTCAGTGAAACTTGAAATGCAACACTGTTCACAATTATGTTCTGTGGTGAAAATTATCTGCAATTTATCTACAATGGCAAATGACAACAAAATAAATTAAATTTAAATTTAGTTTATAATTTATAACAAAAATTAATTAAGCTAAACAAGTTATAAATAACCAATTTCTTTTTTAGATAAATATGTAAGTTTAAAAATAAAGCAAAAGAGAATGTGCTGTAATAAGGCCAGTTTAAAATAAAAACAAAGTTATTTAAAAGCTGACAAAGTTTATTGAATATGCTTAATTCTGTATGTGTGAACACTAAAATAATTTTATCAATTAACCAAATATTGACTCAATAAAATTTGTATGTCTTAACATAGTAAAAGTAATAAATTAATTAAATGCTTTAACTTGGATTTTGTTTTTAATTTTGCCTTATAGTTGATTTTTTTTTGTAGGACCAGCACTCAAATTAGGGCCCTTATTAATGCAATGCATTGCGTCAGAAGTTAGCGATAGAACAGCGAAGATTGACGTTGAAAGCGTAGAAGGGTTAAGTTAATTATTTTACAAGTCTGTTAATTAAATTTTTTTTATAGCAGTGTTGCATCGCCTCTGGTGTTAAGTAGACGCATTAATCTCCTTAAGCTGTATGAACAGACATTTTGTTAATTGTTTTACTTCGCTGACAGTATTGCTTTCAAGGGCAATCTTGTGTACATTAGCTTGGAACAGCATCAATCGCTGTCTGAACAGTTTTTAGCGACCAGCCCGACAACAATTACAAATACAATGCCACACTAATTTACACCAAAGAAATTTATGATATTGATGACTTCCTCTGAGTTTCGTATAATTAATAATTACTATTACACAGGTCAACACAATCTTTGTTTCCTTTATATAATTTATGTTATTTGGGTATTTCTAAAAGCTTTACGTTTTGAAATATGCAGTTTTATTTTCTACACCATAAAATACAAAAAATTAATACATAAAATAACAAAATTTCTATCGAAAACTATCAAATGATCTTTTATAAGATTTCCTTTAATGAAGGATTTAGGTAGATCTCGTTGCAACTCCAGTTCTGATAAATTCTTTCACCCTGATCGTCACTAAAATGACCCAGATTTTTTTGGAAATCGGTGCAAATGTGCGTGCAGATAGTGAATTTTTGTATACTCATATTTCAGACTAGCTCTTTTAAGTTCGATGGCATGCACTCAACAAGCTCGACATGGTCGTCAAATTTCTTTTTAACCCATAACTGAACTACAGCCTTCGCTCAAATTGAGAGCAAAAAATACGATTATTGCAATTTTTGGAAATTTTCACCGTGCTCTAATTAATTTCTATAATTAATCTCCATAAGGTGGCATAGCATGCCAACTCTTCATTTGGTCAATGGCCAAAATACCTCATAGATCTCATGTATTAAATTTAGGCCAAAAAATATTTTTTGGACTTTCTATTCTTTGACAATCAGAATCGATGTTTCTTTACGAACGTATACTCCACTTCAAATATTAGAGCTCTGCGATTACTTTTCAGAAGAATATTCAAAATTAGGATTATTGCAATTTTTGGCAATTTTCACCGTTTAGCCTTTTTTAGCCTTTGCTAAAATTTAGGCCAAAAAATATTTTTTGGTTTTTCTATTATTTTGCAAAGGAAATCGATGTTCCTACGCTTTGCATTTTTGAATGCACGCATACACTTGGTGCATATACTTACATACATAATATGTCCATTGTTTATCATATCAAAGTCCAAAGTAAACAGCAGGAACGATGAACGAAACGAACGACCTAGTTCTTTTAAATTTTCGGTCCGGTCGGAACGATTTTGCCCAACTCTAGTTAGCAATGCCGCAATGTTCTTTTTTTTTGTATTTTGAAGTTTTTTTTTCTTTTTTTGTACTTGCATTATGAGGGTGTGTCACATCATAAGAAAGTACGCAATTATGTGTAACAAGGCTCGCTTCAGTCTATTTTGTCTTACTTTGTGTGGATATGTTGTATCAAACCACATGTATTTTCCGCAACCAATGTTGTGGCGCAGTTAGTCCAAGTTTTTTTTTTTTGTCGGATGTCTCATAAGAACTTGTCTTGTATTAGACAAATGAGCTGTTTTGTGTTACATCGGTGTGGGTTCAGGCTAATAAATAGTCATCATAGCCTTACGGAGATCATTGTACAAATAATTTTTAAGATCGGACTGAAATCCCCGCAACTTTCCATTTTTGTCTAGCGCGGGAAGTAGAAACGAAGCAGAGAATAAATAAAAATTATTTTAATCAATTCATTATTTCATCTTCTTTATTTATTTTTTATTTTATTTTTACATTAAAGTCAAAATTAACTTAATTTAACTTTACGAAAATGTTAAAAAAAAAAATATTTGAATATAATGTTTTCAATTATATATTGACAAATTCAAAAAAGAGTGAATTGATACGTTGGCTTTGGGGGAAAAAAAAATACGAACCTTAAATTAATTGAGTTGAGGATAATAAAATATCGGACAATTTCTTATTTTTTTTTTTTTTTTTTTTGTTCGTTTTGTTATGTCTGAGTTTTATTATTAGATGACTTTTCTGACGACTATATGTTATATTAAATTTGATATATTGTATACATTTTGTATATTTTAATATGTCTGAATGTATGTATGTATGTATATATTTCACTGTTAAAATAGGCGTTTCATTTAATTTATAAAGTTTTCGTTTCATTATTAATCGAATGAAATGTTTCTACAACGGAAACACACTGGGCATTACTGCGTTAGATTTTATTTTCTTTGCTTTTTAGAAAATGAAAAAGCGCCTAGATTTTGATGGTGGGTTTGTGTTTGTCATTTATTCATTTTATTTGTTCTTTATAAAAATTATAAAAAAAAAATATTTTATAATTAAATTACGATTATAATATGAAAAAGAACTACATGGTACCGGTTCTGTTGGTCTATTTGTGTGTTATTTTTTTTTAATTTTGACAGTTAACTAAGCGGCATATAATTTAATAATAATTACAATTAAACTTATAATTCCCCATATTATTATTAGTAAATAATATTGAACTTAAGTATAAGTAAGAAGAAAAGAAATAATAAAATGAAAACGTTTGAAAAATATTTTATATGTATATTAATTTGTTTTGTTAGTGGTTGATATTATAATTTTAAAATTATATAATATAAATTTCTTTCAAATGATTCTCATCATGCTGTAGTATACACCAAAAAAAAAAAAAAAAAAACATTATCTCTTTTTCGTCTATGAGCCTGGATTTTTAATATTGCCCTTAGAGAACGGGATGGATATTTTGATGGAGCTTACTTATATATAAAGATGTTGTTCTTGTTATTATATTAAGGAATCGCTTTTTTAAAACTTTTAACGCTGTTCTTGCACGCTGAAATAAAAAGAAAATGAGAATTGCATGAGAATTTATCGTAATATTTTTACTGAAATTACACCCCTTTAAAAAAATAATATAATGGGCCTTACTACGGTTCTCGATTCGACTTCGACTGATGTAATAGATTAAAGAAAAATGTTGTGTGTTCCTTTAATCTATTACAACAGTCGAAGTCGATTCGAGAACCGTAGTAAGGCCCAATAAATACTTATCTATATATGTATTTACATATATGTATAAAAATAAATTTGAGTGTGTATGTTCCTTACAGGAAGCTAAAATATTTTTTGGTTTTTCTATTCTCTTGCAAAGGGAATCGATGTTCCTGTGCGAAAGGATAGTCCTCTTCAAATATTAGAGCTCTGTAATTATTTTTCAGCAAAATACTCAAAAAATACGATTATTGCAATTTTTGACAATTTTCACCGTGTATAGCCTTTGCTAAAATTTAGGCCAAAAATATTTTTTGGTTACGTAATATGTGCACAGCCCCTTTGCTAAACTTTACACCAAAAAATATTTTTTGGTTTTTCTATTCTTTTGCAATGGGAATAGATGTTCCTGCACGAAAGCATAGTCCACAGCAAATATTAGAGCTCTGCGATTATTTTTCAGAAGAATATTGAAAAATACGATTATTGCAATTTTCTGGCAATTTTCACCGTGTATAACCTTTGCTAAAATTTAGACCAGAAAATATTTTTTGGTTTTTCTTTATATCAGCTAAAAATCGATAATATAAGGATTTTTTGCCATTTTTTGCATTTTTCGTAAGACTATTGCCTTTGCTCAAATATTTATATCATGTGATGCCTATTGATTGTAGTTTTCTACCTTTAATACAATATATTTTGTGTATATAGTATGTGTATTATTTTTTTATAATTAAATAATATGATATCCATAAGACAGAAATATATGATAACATACAAATTTGGTTACATGATATTTTTTTTTTCTAAAATGGATTATTTTTTTTTTTTAATAAATGCAGCTAGTAATAAACATTGTAAGAAGACAAGGGATTTATTGTTATTACTTAAAAATCAAAACAACAAAATCACTAGTCTTCCATACAATGAGTATTTAATTATTCTGATTACTTTACAAATTGTTAAAACTTTATTTTTTAATTTTCTTTCTTAATGAGTACATAAACTATCAGGCATGTTCTGAAAATCATTTTTTTCGTTCGCAAAGTGATTCGGAATCACTTAAGATGTTCTGTGCGCAAATATGTTTGACATATTGTAATTTAAAACCGATGACCTACAAACCTGGGGGCTACTCTGTATTGCGATTCAAAAACAATGTAAATAAGATACAATTGTGAACAGTTTTCTTACCGCATCGCAATACAGAAGGGGAAATCACTCTTAGTATTGTAATCATTGCAGATCTTGCAAGTCCAGCTTATTTTCATCAGTTTGCAATAACAAAATATGTAAATAAGCTATACCTCAGAGTAACCCCCTGACGATTTCAAATCACTTGAAATTTTTCTAAGCCTTTCATTTCTATAAGAAAATTAGCACATACAAAATGTTTTGTTCCTGATTTGATTTTGCAATAAAATTAACTATTTTACACAGAAGAAACTTAAAATTATATTTTTATCATAATGAGAGCATATCAGGACCGAAGTGGGCTGTAATCTTTTTTCATTTCACAACAAACTGCTAAAATAACCTTTAAATTTACATATTTAAGAATACGCTGTAATTTTTGCGTTATTTAACTGCTTTCTTTTTAATTCATTAATTGCTAACGAATTGCAAAATTGCTTGAGGTATTCTTTCGATACGTTTTGTTAAATACCAGTAAAAATTATATTTTTCTGATAAACTACCTACTCAGCAAATAATAAATGCAGTAGTTAAAATGTTTCGTCATTTTCACTCCTTCTTATTCGTTACAAAAAGTAAATTCGTGTTTAACGCTGTCGCAAATTCGAATAAATCCGTCATTATTGAAGTGATGAGAAATAATATAAAAAAGTTTTAAAATCAAGTATCTACTGGTTCAATACCGAAGAAAAATAAAAAAAATTTACTTATGAATGTAATCAATTCATTAATTTTAATGAAGACTAATTTATTTAAATTCTAATGTAAAAATCATGAATGTTTTACGTACATCGAAACAGTTCGTCATCAACTGTACCCATGACTAAATTCTATTTTTTAGTTTTTGCTGGGTTAACATAAAAATTTTTTGGTGTAAACAAAGAAAATCATTACTAAAAATTAAAACTTCACTGATTTTTAGAACACCAAAATATTACCGCGATTTCAGAGCATGCCTGACCTGTTTATATATAATAAACCCAAAAAATCACCAATAAACACATTGAAACACTTACATTTTGTATAAAAATAAATCAAGCCAAACACCATTTTTCAATAATTAAATATTAAATATTTCTGTTACTTTGATTAAAAATTAATTGATAATATGATAAGAGTTAAAATGTTATGTGAATAAATGAAGGAAAGAAAAAATGCATACTTTTAGGCTTTGTTTGACACCAACCTCTGTTGCAACAAATACTGCGCCATTTGTATTTGTTTGGGATTACCGGAAATTGTGATAATGCGATCAGAGGAACCCGGCAAGGGCTCGTCGATGGTAATATAAGCACCAGATTCATTGCGGATGCGTCTAATGCGGCCGCCACCCTTACCAATAATAGCACCAGCCAACTGCAATATGTATTAACCATTTAATTGCTTACTTTATATTTTAAAAATTACAACAAACTTACATCCTTAGGTATAGAAACTTGCGTACTATTTTTGGGATCATGACCTTCGGGTAAATTGCCGGTTATATTGTTGTTGGACACATTATTTGATGAGCCAAAACCGGAGGAGCCAGGATGCCCACCTCCCATTCCATTTCCCATATTTGAAGAGCCGCCAAAACCACCCTGGTTCATGCTGCCACCGAAGCCTCCTTGATTACCAGAGCCACCAAAGCCACCGCCGCTTCCACCACCGCCAAAGCTATTGGTTCCAAAACCGCCACCTTGGTTACCAAACCCGCCGCCATTATTGCCAAAGTTATTGCCACCCATTGCACCGTTGCCACCAAAACCACTACTGTTGCCTCCAAAGTTACCCCCAAAGCCGTTGCCGCCGCTACCACCGCCAAAGTTGCCACCACCAAAACCGCCATTTCCGCCACCGCCGTTACCATAACCGCCATCATCGTTAGCCCAGGGGTTTATGAAAGGATTGTTATCACGGCTACGTCCACCGCTGCGGCTGCGATCATTGCGGCCACCACCACGGCCATAGTCACCACCTCTGTCGCCGCGACGACCATCCCTAGATGGACGGCTACTACCGGGTATATTGCCATAGCCGCCATACTCATCGGCATACATACGATCGTAATTTAAAGGGTCATAATTATGGACAGCTCCCTTAATAGGGGTCTCCCTAGTCAAGCTAACGACTTCGCGTATGGCATCAATAACTTCGCTCTGTTTGCCCACAGTTTGGACTACACGATCAGTACTCTGGGGAGCAACATTTGAGAAAACTTTGAGTATGCGGCAGCCAATTTTCTAAAAATAAAATTAGATTAAATATTTAAAAAACATTGTTTATGCAACAAAATCGATAAATAAATTTAACGCCAAATATTGAGTGGTAATAGCGTTATGTACATACATATGTATTTATGTATGTATGTTGGTATAATCCAGACTTCCATTTTCATATTTAAATAAATAGTTTAAACTATTTCTAATTATTTTCCATTTCTAGAAACCATCCTTTTAAAATCTTGAACCCCCCCTTGG
The DNA here is from genome assembly GCA_947311025.1 of Lypha dubia. Lineage (NCBI taxonomy): Eukaryota > Metazoa > Arthropoda > Insecta > Diptera > Tachinidae > Lypha > Lypha dubia. The sequence goes on from OX371264.1 coordinate 60,275,336, forward strand.
AGCGTAATATGTGCACAGCCCCTTAAGGTGAGTTTACATGGTAATACAAAGTAATGACATTTTGTAGAATCAAAATATTATGAAATTCTCTTTTTGTATTAGATGAGAGAACAAAAGTCTGTTTCAGGTAATTTTTATGTTTACACGGATAATATAGATATATATAGGTTTTCTAAAGCCTCTATTGTTTACTCTAGATTCGTAAAAAAATTCCAAAAAGGAATTTGACCGATCAACCCATGTCGTTTGGCATAATAATGAAAGTCTGGTTCCCAAATATTTCATTAAAACTGCGTTTCTCTTAGAATGCTGTGATTTTTGAAAAATTTTAAAATGTGGTCGCCGCCTTAATAAGCAGAATGTTTGGACAACCGGAATTGTTTGAACAGTCATGCAAATATATTGTTAACGCACAACTCTTCTATATATGGTCTGACTTTTAAATTTCTTTATTTTTGTTTGCACTGACGGACCGATTTTCTAAAGACTTTTTGTTTAATCGGGTTTTCTCGCATTTTGGTCCCGCCAAAATATTATAAAAAAACATGTATGGGTCATTTTCAATTTATTTGCTTGTTAGAGGGATTGCCTGTAGTTGGGTCCCACGTTTAGGGACCGAATTTATATTTCTTTTTATGTTTGAAGTCATTTGCTTGTGGTTTGGTCTCATAGTTTTTGTTAGTTCGCTGTTTTGTTTATTAGAAATGCAAGTAGAAGCCTGAAATATTGATAAATAAATAAATCGGCTATTTAAAGACCGATTTAATTTTTTTTTTTTTTTTCATTTAAGAAGGTATGTACTTTTATTGTTCGTGATAGTAATAGTCGTATATATAAACTTGAAAGGCATTCACCCCTATCGTTAATAAGCAAGTGAAATTTCTGTTCTCGTAAAATTTTCATTCCCCTCGAAGGGTATCGTATCATGAATCTCTGCTTTAATATGAATACCAACTTATATATGCTATTTCTTAAAAAAAAATTAGAAAAACCAATTTCAACATCATAATACTATAAAAAACTTGTTTCAACGTGAATTTCCCATGAACAAGTATTCCCGCTATCAGTTCTCAGTGAATGTAAAAAAGGACAGAGGATTAAAAAAATAAAAAATCATAGAAATTTCTGTCCAAAAATATACACGTACATATTTATTTTAAAGAAAACTTAAAAAATCAAAGCAAAATATTCAGTGTTAGAGGGGAATTTTATTTAGGCGTGAAATTATTCACGGAGAATTGTTTCACGATTGTATGTTTAGAGAATGGGGAAAAGTTTCGAGGGCAAAATTATTTACAATAGGGGTGATTTTATCTGGTTTTGAATTTCGATTATATTTTTTTGGCACAATAATTTACATTATACATACATAATTTTCATAAATCCTCTTAAATTTAAAAATTGTTAAACCGTATACTAAAAATAAAACTAAAATTAAAAAAATAATGTTAATAAATCACATTGTCATTAGCAACAGGTGTCCGGAAATTACATATAATTTCTTTTAACATAAAAGCCATTTTAAATAAAAGTTATGAAAATAAACAACAAGTTGCTCTTTAGTTTTGTACAGATTTTTTCTTTTAATTTGATCAATAATAAATAGCAAAAAGTATACATACATACCACAAATACATGTGAATATGTATATGTTCATACCATATACACACATATAATATAGTAAATAACAAAAGTAAACTTTAAAATAAAAAAAGGCAAATCTTGTGGGAGAAACAACAACAAAACAACCGCAAGAGAACTAAAAACAAACTGCATCCGGTTCCCATTCCTTAAGCAAAGCAATAAAATGGCACATCCGTTATAAATAGATGTACGAATATGAGTACATACATACTTATGCATGAAATTGATATAATAAATAAAAATTATGGAAAAGAGACTATATCGAGTAACAAATTCTTTCAATTGTAAGTTAACAAATTGTAGTCAAAGTCTAATAATGATTTGTTATACATACATGGATATTCCTAATACAAAACAAATGAACATTTTTTTATCTGTGTTTTTATTTATATAAGTATGTACATACATATGTATGTATGTATATATTATGTATATGATATATTACTTGAATATAATGGAGACGGAAGAAAGACGGAAATAAAAAACGTCAACATTGACATTTTGTTGTTCATAAAATTCCTTACGGTTTTAATTTATTAAAATTTAACACTAACTGTGCTTCCTTTTATATTCATATTTAAATGGTGAAACGTGTATGAATATTTTCATTTAAAGAGTGTAATTTATTGAAAACTCCTTTTGAAAATTATAAAGTGTTGTTGTTTTAATTATGTCATATTTTTCCCGTTTATCAAAAGGGGAGAACAAAATAACACCCCAATGAGTCATTTACGTATATAAGTATGTATGTATGGACATATACATACACATATTGCGTGCTTTAATGATTTGAAAATGTCCTTTTTTTCATTTATTTTTGGGAGTATATGTATATAAAAATAGTTTGGTGCTTTTTCTGTCCATGGGGGTTTTGTTTATGATGACTAGTGACTGGTTCAAAATAAAAGTATTTATTTTACATATACATACATACACACATACAATAGAATTTCCATCTACATGTTTGCACTAGTTTACTTATTGTTGTATTAGTTTGTATTGCATTGCTATTATTGTTGGTATTGTTTTAGTTTTTTTTATATTATTAAGAGTATGTATGTATATGTTGAGTGTATATAAAAAATGTATATATGTATGTACTCGTATGTATATGTATAACTTGAAATCAACATGGGAACACACAAACTGAATTATTAATTTGTTATATTAAAACCACCATTTCCACTATTGTAGAAAAATTATATATTTGCACCTATTATTAATATCACTTTGTAGGAAAGTAGTATGAATGTTCATGTCATTGTTGTTATAAAAACATATATTTACATGATATTTAATTATTCTAGTTTCGTTCAGTTAAAGTTTTCAATTAAATTATTTTTCAGAAGGTTGAATTCTTGTCCTTTTTTTTCTTGCTCACACATCGTTTCACTTCAATAGCTGAAACTACATATATGTATCTGTCCGGATCAGCGAGGCTGTACTGTATTTAAAAAAATTCGTACGATGATGATGAATTAATTGAAGAACAAATTGGTCTGAATGGAAAATTGTTCTAATTGATATTTGGCAATCCATATAATCTTTGGAGGTATAGCTAATTCGCACCATCTCTTACTAATTGTGTTTCTATACTGAATAACAAATTCTGAATTTAAAATTAAAACCAATAACAGCTAATTTTGCGTTCACATTAAAAGTTTTTTTAAATTCACGATTTAACATACAGTTTGTATAATAAATTTGTTCAAAATAAAGTTAATCTCCGATACAAATACAGTGCGAGCTTGATATGCGCAACCGAAAGGAAATCGGGATTGTTGCTTTTACCGAAAAGTCGCAATAACCAACCACTAAAAATTTAATATAAAAACATACCGCTATTGAACTTAAATTCACTAATTTTTATTATTTTAACATAAATTAAACAAAATTTATAAAATTAATTTTTTATACGAGTACATACATACATACATACTTAAATAAAAAGCAAAACAAAAAAATTCATATTTTATATGTTTGAGAACAAAAAAGTAAAGAGCATAAAATAAAATTAAAAAAAAAGTACCACCCCTGACATGTGTAAAACATTTTTAAGATGGGTTCTTTGCTGAAACCTGAAGTACTTGTTAAAACTACGTTTCTGAGCAAATAAATTCAGAGAGAAAATTGCTTAAAATTTAATAAAACAGAAAAAGTTGCACTTATCGAGACTGTTTTTTGAAAAAAGTTGCACTTACATGTGTAACCCTGTAATGTAAAAAATGCATGTTGCGCTAATCGGTGGTTGCGCAAATCGAGCTCGCACTGTAAGTGCATTTGTTCTTGTACCTTTTTCTACTTATGACAAATTGTGCTGGCAATATTTTTGTTTGTATGTAAGTATATATTCTTATTAACCGGCGTAAACGTCATCCGGTGTTGCCAGTTCCATTTTAACTTGCATTTTATGGTTGGTTGGTAGGTTTACGTGGCTGCCTGCTACGCGCAAGCATTCAAGTAGAATCAATGAGATTCCGTTTTGACAGACCACTCCACTCGTCAGTGTCAACCTGATTTAGGTCCGAATCCAGGCCTCAGATTCGGAGTAAGATTCTAGATCCATCCCGTCGAATTAAGGTATCTAATGAGGTCACCTAGACCTATCCCTGATACCTCCGACAGATCGTCTATTATGCTGTTGCCTAGAAATTTGAGTCTCGAATGGTGTAAGGCCGGGCATTCGCAAAGAAAGTGGAAGACTGTTTCCTCTTTGCTTTGATCCCGGCAACTACGGCAGAACGCATTGTAGGAAAGGCCCATCCTGTTAGCGTGTCTCCCGATAACCCAGTGCCCCGTCAATACTGCGACGAGCCTCGAGATGTCCCTACGGTTTCTGTTAGTTAGTTGTGTTGTGCGCTTAACGTTGTAACAAGGCCACATTTTCTTAGCCACCTTGCACGTGCTCAACCTGCGCCACCTGTCTTCAGCTTTCTGCCTGAAATGGTTGAGAATGAGATTTCTAATACTGCCAAATGGCATGTCTACCGATTCAGCAGTGGAGACGTCCATGGCAGATCCAGCCCTGGCCAGTTCATCCGCCTGTTCGTTGCCTTGGAAGTTGCTATGTGCGGGAACCCAGATGAGGGTAACGTCAGTCTGACTACCTAGTCTGGATAACGCGTCCTTGCACTGGCTAACTAAGGTAGAAAAAGTAGTGTGTGACCTTAGAGACAGAAGTGCCGCTTGGCTATCGACAAAGATGCCGACTCTTCCTTGGACACCCCTGTCAATCAAAACCCTACACGCCTCCCTTATGGCCAATATTTCCGCCTGAAATACACTAGCTTCATCAGGAAGTCGGAATGAGAGTTTTATTCCAAGGTCACTCGAAAATACTCCAGAGCCCACACCGCAGATCATTCTTGATCCATCAGTATACGTCCTGAAGTTAAAGTCTTTTTCTATGTTTCCCCCCTTCCACTCCCGTCTGGATGGAATGAGAACTTTGAACGTACTGTCGAAGTCCAGATGAGGTACCATGTAATCGGTGGGTTTCCTCAGTGTCGGTGGTAGCTGATCTAGGATTTTGGCATGGCCATAGGTCCTTGATCTCCACCTCCCAGATGCCGCCAGTCTTGCCGCACTGCTTGAGGATGCCGCCAATACATGAAGGTCGATCGGAATCAGATTTAGCATAGCATTCAGAGCCTCTGAAGGACTAGTACGTAAACATCCAGTAATCCCGATGCAAGCAGATCTCTGTATTCTATACAGTTGGTCTACCACATATTTCTTATTTGTGGCGGGCCACCATACTACCGATCCGTAAGTTAATATGGGACGTACAATTGCCGTGTACATCCATTTAAGCATGTTAGGGGTTAGGCCCCATTTGGAGCCAAACATCCTCCGACAGGAGTAATAGGCAACTGTGGCCTTTTTGACCCTGTGTTGCACATTTTGTTTCCACAATAGTTTTGAGTCCAGGATGACTCCTAGATATTTTGCATTGTCCGATAGAGACAGTTCCAGATTATGTAGCCGAGGGAGTCTAAAGCTCTGGACTTTGGTCTTAGTAGTAAAAAGTACCAGCTCCGTCTTGCTAGGGTTCACACTTAGACCACAACCTGTAGCCCATTTGCTGAGTGTACCCAAGGCACTGGACATGATATCGCTTATCACGTCCGTGAACATCCCTGATACCATTATTACTACATCGTCCGCATAAGCCACAGCTTTCACTCCCGCAGTGTCCAGTCTGAGAAGAATTGTGTTACCAACGAGAAGCCATAGCAGTGGAGAGATCACCCCGCCCTGTGGTGTTCCTCTGCATGCCCATTTTGACCTCTCGCTGTTTCCTAGTTTTGCGGTGACGTTTCTTGCCTTCAACATGGTGATAATCCAGATGCTGATGTATTCTTCTACATCGGCATCCTGGAGAGACTGTTGAATGGCTGTCACTGATACATTGTTAAAGGCGCCTTCTATGTCTAGGAAGGCAGCCAAAGTGTATTGTTTATTTTCAAGGGATCTCTCTATGAACCTTACCACCTCATGTAGTGCTGTTTCAGTAGAGCGTCCCTTAAGGTAGGCATGCTGACTTTCTGAGAGAGTTGACGACCCAACAAGTCGATGTCTAATGTGAGAGTCTATTAATCTTTCCAGCGTCTTAACCAAGAAAGATGAAAGGCTGATTGGCCTGAAGTCTTTTGCATTCTCGTGACTTCTCTTGCCAATCTTGGGAATGAAAACTACTTTGACCTTCCTCCAGCTGGTTGGAACGTAGTTTAGAGAGACAAAGTTTGTAGAACCTAAAAAGCCAGGGTATGATAGAGCTTTTCGCGCTCTGTAACATCTTTGGCGTAATGCCATCAGGACCCATTTTATAAAACGAACTTAAATAAAATTAAAAAAAAAGGATATTGTTGGAGCAGCAGGGGATGACCCCTACTTATACCATGAATTGTGCTAGAACACATATGTATAATATCGTATATATATAATCATATATATATAATCGTATATGTACCCATAAGTATCATATAAATTAAATTTTGATTCCACACAGAAAAAAAATATTTAACTCTTTTCAATTAACTCTTTAATTAAAAATTTTAAAAAATAAGTCACTTTTTTTGTTGATTGCAAATTTTTTACAAATGAAAAGATAACGTTCAATTTTATTTAGTGTTGCCATTAACTCGATTTTTTTGAAAAAGTGACTTATGCCACTCTGAAAATAAACGGCTCATTTAATTTATTTAATTAAATTTTTAATTGTAATAAATAATTTTAGTTAATAAATGTATAAAAATTTAATTGATAATATTAATTTGTTTACTGGTCCAAATTTAATTAAATTTTTAATTGATATCACAAATTTTTTAATTAAAATCAACTTTTATTTTTTTTTTCTGTGCAGTATTTATAATTTTTTTGGCACCATAGCTTTAACAATTACTTCTTTTATAAATCTACTATTGCGTGCTTGACTAATGTTTAATTTATGTTTAGGAGACACATTAATTAAATTATTACTTCTATGGTGAATAATTTTTTCCTCATAATTTATTCACTTTTCACATAAGTATGGTACATATTTCCAATCATGAAAAACTCCGATGAAAAAAGTTTATTCAGTCCAGAATAACAACGTGAAAAAATGTTCACTGACACAAATTCCCCTAATCGTGAATGATTTTTTTCCGCGAGTTTTTTTCACTTTTCCCTTCAATTTATTCACTTTATTTTTGAAGGGGAACATAACAGAACATGTATGTATGTAGTTCTTCTTGTGATTCGATCTGATAATTAGACACAAACTGATGTATTGGTCAACGAAATGCAAAAGAAAAAGGGTCGCATCTGATGCGCATGTGTGATTAGTTTTCTCAGCATATGCAGTGTTACCAGCCGTTGATTTTCAGAACGCATCAGATGCGGCGCAGTGATGCATTTCCGAACAGGCCCAAACTATCGCATTAATACTGAATATATGGCTTGGCTGTTTTAAGTTTTCTTTAAAATATCTACATACACCCATGTATGTATATTTTTGAACCAAAATTTATTTGATTTTTTATTTTTATAATCTTCTTTCTTTTTTACATTCACTGAGAACTGATAGCGAAAATAATTTTTCACGTGAGATTCATGATAGCATTTTTCACTTCGAGTAAGTTAAGCTTTCAAGTTTTTTGGAAATTTCTTAAGGCATTAAACAATTTAAGCATTAGATTAAATAAAAGTTTCATCTCATTGTTAAGAACAAACCATATCTTCAACACTTGATAAAAATATTTATTAAGTTTGATGATTAATTAATTTAAAATACAATTGGATGCATGTGTGTGTTCTTTTTTATGTTTCTTTTTTCTGTGTATTCAACAATATCTCTGGGATTTGGTGTAACGCCTTTCTAGGCACAAAACAACAAAAAATGCGATAAAAAAGAAACGAGACAATTTTTTGTTTTATATTAGGGAAATCTTAAAACGGATGGAGACTAAATTGCAGCAATACAAATTATATTGTAAAAAACTTATGACACCACTTCAGTGATTGAACACTCATAATTTTTATTTCAGGTCTTAAAATAGTGGAATGATGCTCACCTTAGCTTTTTATCAAAAAAACTATCAAGAACATTTCAAGCATTAAGTATCCTTAAATATTTCATATTTACATGGATTAATTCCATTTGTTTTAAAAATCATTTATACAAATTTTCCATTTTTACAACACTTTTATTTCCAAATTAATCACTAGTTAAACTCACAATGTTTTATTGTATGGGTAGTTAAATTAAATTTTTGAAAAGTCCTTTTTTCACTTCGCTTCATTTTCTTTATTAAACTAAGTTTAAAAATGTAATTAAAAATTTCGTTCTTTTTTTTTAATTTCGAGTCGAAAATAAATATATGATATACGACGTGCTAACGCGACCAAACTTAATGTTGTACTGATTAGCATTTAAAATGTTCAATATGTAAAGCCAAGTAAAATTATCTCAGTTCAGTTCCTTTTTCATATTTTTTTTTTCAACCCCTCCTGAGTATCATCATCATCATCATCATCATCATCATCATCATCATCATTACCAAGAACAAAAACAACATTAGTAACAAAGTCCCGACAACAACAAAAACAACAACTATCATATCAAATAATATATCCAGGCTTTAAGAAAGGCACTATATTAGTTTGTATAGCAGGAAGGCAGGTAGAGTTTACTCATTGACATGAATACTTGGGAAAAAATCCTCTAAGCAACAACAAAAATTTAACAAGAGAGAAAACAAAAAGGAAAAATAAGGGAAAAACAGAGAAAGCACAACTAACTAGCGACAGCTGGTATTAATTATTAAGTACCTCACAGCTACATACATACATAATTGGTACTATTTTTATAAATTTAATAACTTTAGCCTCCCTTATTTAAAAAAAAAAACAACTTGAAGTCAGTCACCTCAATACTTCCAGCTCTAGCAATTAAAATAAGTAGTAAAACAATTATGTATGTATGTATATGTATATCGTTATAATATTTAAAAAATTTCAAAAAATTTAGCTTAAGGTACAAAATCGGTAACATGAATTAATTCGTGTTCAGAAATTGGAACTTAAACTCTCTTTTGAACTTCCCAGACAATGTTTCAGCGAAATCAAACATGCCAAGTCGCAATCCCAAACATATAAATGTAAAAATCCCCATATATTTTATTGATTAATTTATAATAAATTATATTTGAGTATATTTACTTTGATGTACTTATCATGAAACATTAACAACACAAACATGTTTTCTTCTCGAACGATATTCGATTGACCATTTAGTTTTTATAAAAGCCCATGGCTATTAACTATCTACGTAAAGTATACAGACTCTACTACTATTCTAATAGAACTTGAGGGAATTATTAAAAGTATTTGAATAATAATTTGATATAAACCAATGATACCAATGGTACCAATGATACAATTTAAAAGAAATAAAAAATTTTGATTTAAAAAATTTTATTAATTTTACTATATTTTTTATGTTACAAACCTGTAATTTTTCCCATTTTTTTTTTTTTTTTTGCAGAATATATCTCTACGCATATCCTCATTTATGGAAAGGTTCCAATGAATTATTGCCAATATTCTTAGAACTATATATCTAAACGGTGTTTTTTATAGAGAGTCACAACTTTGAGTTGGCATCACTGCTTTATTTGAGCACCCATTTAACAGCTGATAGTTGCTTTTTGTTTAGTTTGCTTTGAAATCGACTTACAACAGAGCAACGCGTGCACATTGTTGAAATTTTTAATTAAAATAATTGTTCTCTTCTTCAAACTCATCGTGTAGCGGGCACTGCAATTGTTTTACTCAAATAAATTTTTTATGAAAAAATAATTTCACTTAATGGCCCAATTAATTGGCCACCAAGATCGTGTGATTTAACACCATTAGATTATTTTCTTTGAGGTTATGTTAAGGCCCTTGTCTACGTCGATAAAGCAAAAACAATTAACCACCTGGAAATCAACATTTGAAGAGTTATTGGCGAAATACGGCCGCAAATGCTGTGAACAGTTGTTGAAAATTGGTGTTCCAGATTGCGCCTTCTACGCGCCAGGCGTGGCGGCCACATGGCAAAAATCATTTTAAACATTATTTTCATAAAATTTGCTTTCCATTAAAGCCCGTTTCATTGATATTAAAAATATATTTCCTTGTTTTATTATGATTTAAACTTGTATCACTCTATAAAAAAAACTCCCTTTACTGGTGATATTACGAATATCAATTTTTAGTATTCGCTAATACGAATATTTGTAACAATATTCTCGAATACGACTACGAATACGAATTTACCGCCACTTAATATTTCAAATTTTTATTTTAATCACCCCTATCGTGAATAAGAAGTGAAAATTTTTCACGTAAATTTTTTTCACTTTCATATATGTATGTATGTCCGTGTATATTTTTGAACAAAAAGTTCTATGATTTTTTATTTTTTAATATTCTTCCCTTTTTTATATTCACTAAGAACTTTTAGCGACAATAATTTTTCAAGGGAGATTCACGATACCATTTTTTCTCTTCGAGTGGAATTAAAATTTCACGTGAAAAAATTTCACTTCTTATTCACGATAGGGGGAATATTAAACATTTTTATGATATTGCGATGCCGTATTTGAAGATCACTACTACTGAACCTTTTAAAATTATTTTACTTACGTACATACTTTCAGATTTCTTTTTGATCACTCTGTTTGCGCTTTTAATTAGCAACTCAGTGATAAGTAGGAGAACATAAATATCGCAGATGGCGCAGCCACCTATAACGGTGGACTTTCACATATTATATTTTAGTTCTTCTAGTTTTGGAGTTCAACACTCCTCCTATACTTTTTGACTTCCGAAATCAAATTTTCTATCGACAAAATACATAGAGTTGGTTATGTTTGTATTTCTGTATATACCTTATATTCTTTGTATCATGCAATCAGATCATGCACAACAAAGGCGTAGTGCAAAAAACAAACTGTCTATGAACAAGACTTTTTGTTTTCATACATATCAGTTCGCATCAAATGATGGAAATAATTAACACTTGTTGATTAATATTCTGTTTGTGTATAAAAACCGAACAAGTATAAAATTGACTAATACTTGTTTAGAGCATTAGAGCCGTTCTTAAAAAAATGTGGGATAAAATAAATTGTATGAACTATATTTTGGAGAATTAAAAATTGTGTAGATACATTTTTATCTCAAACTATACAAGGTTAGGTTAGGTTAGGTTTCGAGGGCCGTCACATCTGAGACGTGACGCACTTGGGTCCGTTAATTCTGTCCCTTTGTGATACCCTACAGCAGACAGGGCTCAGTCAATTGGTTATTCAATTACCTGTGATTGCCCTGTCGCCGAATCAAACCATCCTGATTGTTGCAGGAAGGAGGATAGGTTGGTAAGCCCCAAAACTATACAAAATGTTTTGATCGATTTTAAAGCGCTATTTCTTAATCAACCAACAAAATATTATTTAAACGGGGTCGTCCATGCGGTATATTTATAACCCTTATATTCTTACACTTATGTAACAATTGTATTTATTACAGTAATTCAGTAGCGTTTCAAAATTATTGCATTCCGTTTAAACTGATTTCAGAATACGCAGGTAATAAGTTTAACGTTATCATTATAAAAATAAATAAAAACTTATAACGTAACAACGTAAAGACATGTGGCATTTGAGGACTGCCCCGGTAAAGCTATTGCATAGCATTTTTTTATCAACTTATGCAATTATGTTTTATTACGTTTTGTTTAATAGCTCAGTTGTTATTCTGGCAATACTGTGGCTGACTTCCAAAACGTCAATTGCTATGTGTTTGAACAAAGCATCACATTTCAAAACGCCGCAGTACAATAAATATACTATGTATACCATTTCAAAACGTCGGCACGAAGTATTTTTAACGCAGTAAGAAAGCAAACAAGTCATCGGTTTTATAGTTGTTGCTTTGTTTGGGAACTTTGCATATGTATGTGATTTAAATACAGTAGCAATACTGTATACAAACTTTGTATACGAACGTTTTGGAAGTCAGCCTGTATGTTAATGAAATCAAAATCAATAGCATACTTTAGGGGTTAACATACATTGGGCGATTTAAATACTTAAAAAAACAAAAGACTTAAGAAACAAACTTAGTGTGAGGTTTTTGAGTTTCATAAACAAAAGACTTAAGAAACAAACGTTTCAAAATTTCTTGATTCGGTCGCCTCAAAGCCCGCGATAAAAGCTATGCAATAGCTTAAAAAAAACCACTTGAATGTTACCACATATCAGATTGTTCGATTACTTAGTTCTAGTGCAGATATAATGTCTGTAGCATAAAACATTTGGCGTTAAAAAAATATATAAGTATATCTACAGAATTGTATTATTAAAATAGATATAGCAATTTTTACGCATAGAAATTATGTATATACAAATAAATTTCCAAATATATGTATGTATATGGCAACCCTTTTGCAAAATTTATTCTCTTTGGGGTTCATTCATACTCTTTCATAAAACACTCTTGTTTCATAATAATTACTGTTCTCTTTTGCAATCATTCAAAAAAGGATGTGTTAGGGACTTCTTTTGTGTTACTTGCAAGTAGAATGGCATCATTCTTGTTTCCATAGGCATGTGATGTCATAGTAAAAACAACAATAAACAAAACTCGTACATATAGAATATGTACATAAGTATATTATTATAGAATGGTATGATGGTATATGGAATATTTTAGTTCTTTTCTTTTTTCAATAATTTTTGTTGGTATATAATATTTTGTTTAATATAGAACAAATTTAAAGGGTACCGGTATTTATTCGGCTTTGTCATGTAAAACATGCGCATTTTAAATTTGAAAATTTCACACAGAAACAGAAACAGAAAGAGACCATAAATTCAGTCATGAATATGAAGTATTTAGCAAATAAGCCAAAGTCTATACAAATTGTTGGTCAATTAAGGATAGATATTTATAAAAAAAAAATCATAATGCCATTTCTTTTGTAGACGGACTGGGCAACTACATACATATATACATATGTACATATGTACGAAAGTATGTTTGTGGTATAAGAATACAAACATAGTCAAAATTAATATTCTCTAAGAGCCAATCCTTGAGTTGTTTAGGTTTTTAATACAGAGCCAAATGACACTTAAATAATCAATAGGAATGATTTAATTTCTATTGAAGTTATATGTATGTAGTTAAGTTCAAAATGCTTTAATGTAAGAATTTGATAAGGAAAACTCCATTATAATTGATTCAGAACATGGCCGTAACTTAAGTAAGTCGATACAAGATCTATAAAATCAGAAAATATATGTATTAATATACATATGTATGTACATACCTACATACATATATAAAAACCGAACTCTCGACAAGTCAGTTGTCAGGAAGTTAATTTAAATTAACTTAACGATATGTCGTCGGGTGGTTACTTGTTATAAATGATAAAGAATGTCTGGATTAATTTTAAAAATAAACTGCACGTTAGATTTTTTTTTTGCTAATAATAACGTGGGTTGTGAGTGACTATTCTTTTTTTATTGAAACTTCTTAAGATTCAATTAAAATGCAGTAGCTTTCCGATTTAACGAACATTCGACATATTGAACATCGCATTTAACGAACACTCAAAATATTCCTACTGAGCGCCTTATATAACGAACAAAAAAATTTGTTGTACTCGGTTTAAAGAACAAAAGTATAGAATTGGTTTCCGGATGACAGATTTATGCAAAAAATATGGACAATCCTAAAATCAAAGTAAAATCTTTTGAAAGAGCTTCAAGAAGATGCAATGAAGAAAAAGATATCCATTCCAAGAAGCAGACTGCTCTTAACCAATTTTTTGAACTGATGATTTTTTATATTAGTTTTTTCTTTTAATTCTTCCGTTCCTCGTATTTTTAATGAAATAAGTATTTTAATTATTATCTTCTAATCTTCTAATATATAAAAATCTCATGTCACGATGTTTGTTATCGAACTCCTCCGAAACGGCTCGACCGATTTTAATTAAATTTTTTATGCATTTTTGGTAGGTACGAGATTAGGTTTTAAAGTATATTTTAAACCGCTAGGGGCACGTGGAGGGGAGGGAGGGGACAATTCCTGTATTTACTAAACTATTAACAAAATTCGTATTTCAAACAGAACAAAATTATTTATGTTGTTGAATGACAGATGGTGCTACGTCCGCATATCAAAATTGGAAAAATGGGTTGATGAGTGGGGAGAATGGTTGCCCCATATAAGAAAATAGCTTCCGGACAATTATCTAGTAATTTTAATAAAATATTAAAAAATTTCTATACAAATTTTTAGACGACGAATTTCTCTTTTAATTTGGTACTGGATATAACGAACAGGCCAGACAACAATTAGTTTCGTTAAATCTGAAAACTATTTACTGTAATACAAACCGGTTTTGTGAAAAATTGTCTGCTGTTCGTCTGCATTGCTAAAGCTTGTTCTTGAAAAATTTGTGGAGCTTAAGGGAAGGGTTTATTAAATTTAAATTTAGTTTTAATTAAAATATAATAACTCAATAGTTAAAATGAGTCACCATGTTCAATTAATTAATAACAATAAATTCTAAAAATTGTCACATATTACCAAATATATCACAGGAGTACCAACGATCTTCTTACGTTTGAATTTTGCCAAAAAAGTACAATTGTACCAACTTCATCATTACTGGTTATGAAGTATTGTAAAGAGCACTTCCAAAAAAGGAACAAATACCACAAAACCAAAACGGTTGCAAAATTTGCTTTGAAAACCTCTTTTATTTAATTCGTATAAGAAGCAAGTGGCATACGTTTGTAAAAATATAAGTAAATACAAAAGAGAATCTAGCTAGCAGTAGTGTTTATGAGTATGTATTAACGTAAATACCTACATACATTGACATTGTGGTGAGTATTTTTATTCATTCGGTTAAATATATTTATATAAGAAGCCGATTGAGGGTCGGCTGCTAGGAACCAAACGGCGGTACTGTTCAGTGTAGCCAGGTAAATATTGTCTAATGTCCCAAAAGTAAAGAGTGTTGTCCCCAAAAATCCCCATTTTAAAACTGGAAATCCCCAATTTTGTCCCCAATAAATATATTTACATACATATATTAAGCATCATAAAAAACAATTTTTTTATTAATTTCATTACATACATTTATTTAAGCTAATGCATTCGTATGTGCTCAATGGAACTTTTGAATCCATAGAATATTTTAAAATTCCATACACGAAATCAAATTTATTCTTTTTTATATGCTTTCGAGTTGTAAATTTATAAATAACTCAAAATTTTCTATACTCTCAGTGAATATTTTAATCATTTCTTTTGCTAGTACAGTTAAATAATCTAAAAAAAATTTTTTGTTTGAGCTCCTTCTGCATCTAATGCCTCTGAACATTCTATGCCAACATCAATTTCAGCAACATCCAAATTACTTCCCTTATCGTCAATTAGTACATTCATTTTGGCAATATCGAATTCAATAAATTCTGGTTTTAAAAATTTTGAAAAAAATTTTATAAAAACCAACATGCTCAATACCAACGCCTTGAAATAATCGAAATATGGAGAAGAAAAACGTCAAGATACATAAACATATATGTAAATATATGTATGAAAGAAAATGGTAAAATAATGCAAAATTGATAATAGGTATACTGAAAATGAAAAATCCCCAAATCCCTCCCCACGATAATCTGCTACCAAAATCAGCTAAAATCCCCAATTCGGGGGGAAATCCCCACAACTGGCTACACTGGTACTGATATAAGAAGCCGATTGAGGTTCGGCTCCCAGGAGCCAAAACGACAGACACTGATGTGCATATATGCTCACGTACTTATGTAATGTTTGAATCCATGTAAATAATTTATAAAATTCTAACAAGACTACTAAAAACTCAACAACGACTTTCTGGCGGCAACATAATGTAAAAATAAAAAAAAGGAAATAAAAGTGGATTTACATACATAGTTAAACAAGAATAAAATTAAGTTAAGCAGGCATTTTATGGATAACGCTAAAACGCCAACATGTATATGTACTTATATGTATGTATGTCATCATATATTGCGTAATTTTCCCAAAAATGATAAAAGGAAGAAAATACAAATAGTACCTACTACGATTATTTTTCTCTAGATGACATTTTCGGAATATTGTCGAAATATTGCTTTAGGCGATATCTTCCAATTGTTTGCAGGGATATGTATGTACATACAGTGAACTCGCGGTAATGTGAATTTATAAAAACCAAGTTTGTTCACTTTATTTAATTTTTTTTTATTAATTTTTACCACTCTACTAAATTATTGAGTACAAGAGAAAAGCCCACAGAGCGCGATTGGTGTTACATTGGAAACACGATGGAAACTCACCAGCATGATACTAAGTACTGACAAAAGAGCTGTCAATGGACTTTCTGTAAGTGCTATAATTGAAAAATCCCTTCAGTTTAAAATCAAATTTTTGTTTCGAAACAATTATATTAAATACAAAATTTATAATACGGAACGCTGAAGAAGTAATTGACTTAAACACGAGATTAATTTCGTAATAATTTCCTACCTTGTCTCAATGCTTACAAATAACAGGAAATATATACATATTTAGAAATACATATGGGGCCAAATTACGGCATTCTATATCAATCGAAATTTACATTTCAATTGTATTGAAATTTCGATCGATATCGAGTGCTGTAATTTGGCCCATGTATGTATGTACTACGTGGTTTTTCTTTATTTGTCGTTAAAAAATAAATACATACTTAGAAGACAAGCATTTATATGAAACTAAAAATAATATTTTTTTTTAGTAGTGAAACATTCGAACACAAAGGACTAAAATAATAATAAGACAGATGTTTCCGAGAGTTTTAAATGAAAAAGAAAGAAAAATTATAAGAAGAACGCATCAAACATATCGACAGACATGAAGAACATAAAATCCAACAGAAGAAATGGTAAAATTGAAAACAAAGTTTCTCAACACCTGTAAAACATTCATTAACTGAAATATTCAAAATAAAACCAACTACATACATTCATACATAGCGACAAAACGTAAAAGAACAGCTGAACGAATTGTTCGACAGTTCTTAGACATCCTTTACGAAAAAAAAAGAACGAAACAAACACATAAATACATCAATCAGGCATACATATGCACATACATACATACATACTCGTATAAAGACATTCAACACGCAGCATTTTTTACAAAGATCTGATTAAAAACACACATCCTAACATCTTACACATAGAGATAAAGAACAATAAAATGTGATCCTTTTTCTAAGTAAAATATCAAAAGTACTATTTTTAGTAGAAAAAAAGACAGGAGGCACAAGACACATTTAATCGGCTTTGTAATGGACACAACAGATATACTCCAACTAACATCACCAGCCACCATCAATACAAATACATAAATATCCACATTTATATTTAACTAGCTGAACTCGGTGTGCTTCGCTACCCTCCTCGTTATAAAATAAAATTAAAAGTATTTATATATCCTATTGTAAAAAATTTAATGACGATCGGTCCAGTAGTTAAGACTATATTATAACTTTTAATTTTCCTAAAAAAGGACGTGGTCCCACCCAGTTTTCTCCTGGTACGTATTCCTAATTATGCCAATACCATATGTACCAAATATCATTGACGTAGGTAAAAAAATGTCCAAAATATGGCGATTTAAATTTTTGGATTATATGGGCGGTACCACGCCCCTTTGTCCAATCAAAACTTCATCTA
Source organism: Lypha dubia (assembly GCA_947311025.1). Classification (NCBI taxonomy): domain Eukaryota; kingdom Metazoa; phylum Arthropoda; class Insecta; order Diptera; family Tachinidae; genus Lypha; species Lypha dubia. Next base: position 60,293,278 of record OX371264.1, read on the forward strand.
GCCTATTATTCCTTCCAGAGTCACAGTAACATGCTGTGAAAATTTCAGGAAGATCGGTCCAAGGGTTTGGCCTCCTATAAAGCACAAACAAACAAACAGACAGACAGACATTCATTTATATATATATATATCACGCCCCTCCGCCCGCAGACCGAAAATCAAAAATCAGACTTCACAGTGTCACCCGCCTAAATATTCTGAAGATTCCCTGAAAATTTCATCAAAATCGGCCCAGCCGTTTTGGAGTTCATACGTTACATACATCCTGTTTTATACATATATATAGATTACTTGACTACAGTACGGAAAAATACATACGTTCAGTCCATTTTTAATAATAATTGTACAAACACTTCAAACTATTTTAAAAAATTTCCTATATTTTATTAAATTAAAATTTTAATAATGAACTAGTTCATTTCTTTAAAAATTGATCGTAATGTTACTCAAACAAAATCTTACTTTCAAGAAAGTAAGAATTTTTTTTTTTTAAGTTGAAGTAAATTTTGTTTAGCTTTAAAAATAATTACTTAGAGAATATATTACTCCTAAATACTTCATAAAAGTTTGCATACTTAAAAACGGAAAACCCTTGGAGGATTACTCTGTATTTCGATTCGAAAGCAATTGCATTCGAATTTCAATATAAATAAGATACAAACTTTAACAGTTTTCGAATCGAGTAACCCCCCTGTTGCCCAGAACTTAAGTTCATAATACTTCTTATAAATATTAGAAAGTTTGCAATAATTAAGGGAAAACTACAAAAATTATTTTTATTTCAACACTTACCTATCTACTAAGCAAGAGTACCGCGGTTAGAATCCCAATAGACATCGAGTTTTATAAAAAAAAAAAAAAAAACTTTTAACCCCCTCATTACAAACAAATATGTACATCTACCTTTTAAAGAAGCATCCCCGGACGTTTCAGCGCTCCCCACATGGACATATACGGGGAAAATATGACAATGAAAAAGTTGTTGTCCAACTTAATATGACAACTTTAATCAACTATTAGATACATATGCATGTATGTATGTATATTCAAAGTGTGTTGATATTTTTGGAAATTTTATATAAATTAATTTATAAATTAACGAAGTCAAGATATAATAAGATATAATAAGAGTTTGGCAACTACAACTCAACTATCAATTCAGTTGTGAATCATAATAGGGGCAGCTATAAGTGGCTCTAAACCTCAAAAGTAATATTCGTATTCGGAGAATATTGTTTCAAATATTTGTAGTAACATGGCTGACTTCCAAAACGTTCGTATACAAAGTTTGTATACAGTATTGCTACTGTATTTAAATCACATACGTATGCAAAGTTACGAAGCAATGCAACAACTATAAAACCGATGCCGTGTTTGCTTTCTTACTGCGTTAAAAATAATTGGCGGCGGCGTTTTGAAATGGTATACATTGTACAATTATTGTACTGCGGCGTTATGAAATGTGATGCTTTGTTCAATCACAAAGCAATTGACGTTTTGGAAGTCAGCCCATCTGTTATAATCACTAGTACATACGTATTATCAACATGAGGTACATAGAAAACATTATTTAGAACTGAAACTAAAGCCAACAATTAACAAGTAAGAGTGCTATACGAGTATTTGGCTGTGCCGAATCTTATATACCCTTCACCAATGCATAAATATGTAATTCACTGAATATAATACAGGGTTTATTTTCTCTTATGCGTCCCACGCGCGTTTCAATTCAATTGTCGATTGAATCTTTCAATTGAATTGATTCTTGGCCACACACTTCATAAACTGAATTGAAAGATTTTCATTCAACTGTCAATTTGCTCTAGCATTTTTATCCAGCCTTATGTCAAAAGTTTCTCGATTTGTATGTATTTGTTGCCCTAAGAATACCACCTGTATTATTTCATCATGCTATACACATAAATTTTGACTGCTTATCAAGAGACTCGAGCACACACAGCACAATCGAATTAAAAGACTTGCTAGCCAACTTGAAAAATCAAAATCTTTTGATTTTTCTTCAACCAACTCGACAACTGCCAAACTAATCAATTGACATAGCCATACACGCTTTGATTTGAACAACAACCGACTCAGTTGACAATTGGATTGAAACGTGTATGGGGTGCTTTATAAATATAACATTTCAAACAATATAAAAAGTAAGTTTAAACTGCATACTGGAACACACTTTCATATTTTCTTCAGTGCTTTATACATATGAACAAAAAATACTGACTATTTTAAATCTTTTACAATCTTCCTTCCTCAGTGAACAAAAAGGGGGTTTGTTTGTACGAAATAATACATAAAGTTATTATTAAGTTAATATACACAAAACACTACCAAGCCTCAGTAGCATGATGGTTCGTGCGTTGAATTATAATCGAAAGATTCCATATTCAACACTGGGGCACCTCATGTATTTATAAATTTATTTCTGAAAGTGTTATATATACATATATCTGCATTTATTTGTATATATAATTCAATATCAGAACCGATATTTTATTTTTGCTGATTTTCAATATGAAGCATCTTAAGAAAAATCCTTACATTTCAGTTCAAGACTCAAGTCTCTAGCTCTTCTAGTGTCTTCGGAAAACCGATTTCACGTACAGACAGACGGACATGGCTCATTCAACTTTCCTATCTATAAGAATTCAGAATATATATACTATATGGACCTCATATAAATATTGTAAAAATTACACACGTACACACAAACCTATAAATACCCTTACCATTTTTGGTTAAGGGTATAAAAATAATAAAAGGCAACATGTGGTATCTACAACAACAATTTAATAAAATTATTTAACCTAGAAGCAATTAAATACAACTAGGCAGACATTAACTATGTATGTTGTATTTTGTATTTATATGGATGAGTGCCATTAAATTGGAGAGCAAAGCGCCTTTGGGTGGAATCCAAAAATCTATTGCGAAAATTCTTGCGTGGTTTTGAAAATAGCATTTAAGTTCAATAAACAGAAATACATATGTATATATTTTATGTGTGTATGTACAAATATGTAAACACATTGTACTTATGTAGGTATGTAGCAAGAATATTGTTATGCATTTTTAAATACATACATACATGTTGCAGTAGGAGTAGTAAATACATAACTGTTGCTTCAACAAAACTTGGTGAGCCAAACATGCTTTACAATTATTTAACTATTAAAGAATAGACAAACTTATGTACGAGTATATGTAGGTATATGTACATACATATGTATATTAAATATTATTTAATAATAAAATAATAATATTTAAGACTAATTAAGAACTGCTGAAATGTTTTAAAAGAATAAAGCAACTTTCAATATGAATAAACGGTTAATAGCGAAAAAACAATAAGCAATTTGCCAGCAGCCACAAATACTTTATTGTCTTTATTTTATATAAGAAGAACAAGCAGTCAAAAAATTATGGAAATTCGTAAATCTTAATTATTATGTAAATACACAAGGTTGTTCATTTAATTATTAATTAAGTACTTTTTTTAAATATGCAGTCAAAAACACAATTTGGTATTTAATTACAACTTAAAAATAATTATAACTTAAATATCAAGTCAAAAATTGGCCCTAATACATACTATACGTCGCTTTTTTTTTTTTTTTTTTTTTTTTTCGTTTCAAATTACATCTAGTAATGACCGAACTATAAAGTATTTTGGATAGATGTATGAGTGTTCCAAATGATATATAACGCGGTGACGACATACGTATATAAATATGAATGTATGTATAAATATATAAGTATATATATATATATTATATGTGTATATATATACATATATGTGTGTAAGCATAGAAATAACTACTACTAACAAAAGGATTACATATTATTCAATTTTTTTTCCTTTTACACAAACTTAAGTGCATTTTTTTCACTTTACTCCTTGTTGTTACCAACTGTGCATGATAGTTTACAGGATGATGAGTAGTAAAATAAAAATAATATAGAAAAGAAAGCGTTTGGCATGTGACTGTATGTGCGTGTTTTCAAAAGGATATTTATCAGCACAACTAAATGCGTGACTAAGCATGCTTTTCATTCAGTTCTTTAGTTACAGTTTTTATAGTGGAATTCTAAGAAATGTTTATGTTAATATCTAAAGCTGACAACAGTCAACTAGGAAATTAAGATTTACAAAAAAAAATACCAAAGAGAATTAAAAAAATATATATATTGAATTTAAAAATTTTATGGTTTCTTTTTTTAAACGCTCAAAATTGCATATCTGAGATTTTTGTAAAATAAAATCTTAATGAATGAATTACTTTCAAATCGATGATAAACTAACGTGAAGTATGCAAAAATTCATTTGCTCTTTGAGTTAAACGGCAATAATCGATGCTGCCGGAAATTATTTCGAAATCCGCTTTAAATTAAGCTCAACGTTGAGCTTTTTTTTAATAAATATACCATACCATGAGCATTTGCAAAGATAAGTATGTCAATTTTTAATTTTCTAAATCAAACTGATTAAATTTCTTAACGGGCAAATATTTTGATTGTTGAATAAATTTTATTTCATGACCATTTTGTATAGTTTTAACTTTAATTTTACGCTTGTTAACTTTTTAAAATGGAAGTTTAATGCAGAGACTTTCTTAACTCTGCATTTCATCTGTGAGTACTCTGACAATATTTTTAAATCATAAAGATTATTTTTCTTCCTTTTATTTCTTTCTTAATGTAAATTTTATAAAAGGCAAACATTATTTTTTTAAACATTTATGTTTGTCTTCTTAATGTACATTGTATATCCTAAGTATATTCTAGCAAAAATATTTAAATGGGTAAAATTTTCTTCTAGAATATTTAACAAGTTTTGTGGTGCGTAAATTTAATATTCGACGGAGCTTTTATGCCACCATTTTTCAAACAGTAATAATAATAAAAATAGTATCAGCAGTTGGTTTTTAAAAAGCATTATGGGATAGAAAAAGTGTTAGGATGTTATTGTGTTAAGAATGTTGTTGCCATTTGTCCTCGTGTGTAGTTTTTATGACAGTATTTATAGTAGCTTTCCCATGGTAAATGTTTTAGTAGATTCGAAAAAAGAGATACATACTGGTAAAAGGATATTATAGAGAATTTGAAAGCCTCTCGGATATACGAGTAGTAACAACTTTATTTGACATTTTTTTAAATCAGATACGAACGCACTTCAGACTTGTGGAAGAAGAGATTTCTTTTTACTTCTAACCATTAAAAAAATTGTTTTTGTTTCAACAACTAAACTCTTAAGACGAACTTTCATTTATAAGAACAAAAAAAATTATCTGTGCAAGAAATTTTTAACAATGGATCCATTCTAATTTTTAGAAATTTATCTAAATTGAAAGGAATACACAGAAAAGACACGGGACAGAAGACATGAATAACTTTAGAATTTCAGTTACACAAAAGTTTAGTATTGCTAGCTTTTCCCTTTGATGCTGTCTTTCTATCCAAATTAAATTAATATTAAAATGATTAAATATCCGTATAATTATTTCCATAATTCACATTTAAAATACTATTAATTAAGTAATATGAGTTTGTTTTCGTTGATCTAGTTTAATTTTTTTTTTTTAGAGTCACAACTTTAAGTTGGCATCACTTCTTTATTTGAGCCCCCATTTAACAGCCGATAGTTGCTTTTTGTTTAATTTGCTTTGAAATTTCATTATGAATCGACTTACACCAGAGCAATGCTTGCAAATTGTTGAAATTTTTAATCAAATTAATTGTCCTATTCGTCAAACTCATCGTACAATGGGCGCTACATTTAGTAAGAAACTTTTGATGAAAAAAGTGTGATTTAACCCCATTAGATTATTTTCTTTGGGGTTAAGTTAAGTCAGTTGCCTACGTCGATAAACCACAAACAATTGAACACCTGGAAATCAAAATTAGAAGGGTTATCGGCGAATTACGCCAGCAAATGCTGCGAAATTTGTTGAAAATTGGTAGTACAGATTGCGCCTTCCACATAATAATTTTTAAATATGTATCTTGCGATATAATGAAGTATATGACCTAACCCACAATGATGTTACGAATACTCGTATTCGCATTCGATTATTCGACTATTCGCCTATTTTAAGATATTCGTATTCGCCAAATTCAAGCGAATATTTCTCGAATAATTGCATACATTTACCCATATAAAAGAAAAAAAAGTACATAAAATATACAAATTTAAATTATTATTTTTAGAGCTAAAGATCAATGTATTTTATAAAAAAGTTAACAATTATTTTTTATTCCAATGGGTAGCTTCTTCAGGGATTTAAATTATGTTTTTTCTTTATAAAAATTGAAACAAATTAGTATAAAACAAATACATATTAGAAAATATTTGTTTTATACTAATTTTTCCGAATTTTTATAAAGAAAAAACATAATTTAAATCCCTAAAGAAGCTACCCATTGTTGGTAGCAAAATATTGGAATAAAAAATAATTGTTAACTTTTTTATAAAATACATTGATCTTTAGCTCTAAAAATAAGAATTTAAATGTTTAAAAAAGATCAAAGGGAAATAAGAAGAAAAAATAAAATGTACAAACATATATTAATTTATAATAATTTTTATTTAAAGGAAGAAAACCCCTTATCTTTGACGCAAGATAATAATCTTCTTAAAAAAAACAAACGGAAATTATATTTCGTAACTACATTTAAGTTAAATCTTATATGTAAATTCATGTCATGTTAAGTTAGTAATCAATTCTCAGCAGAGGGATGTTGGACTTCAAAAATGGAAGAACTAAAATTTAATATTTGATAGCCCACCGAGACATGTGGCTGCGCAATCTGCGAAAATATGTTCTCCCAAACAACACTGAAATACTAATTAAAAGCGCAAGAAGATTAAAAAAACGAAATCTCGAAGTATGTATGTAGGTAAAATAATTTAAAAATGTTTACTAGTGGTCTTCAAATTTGGCATCTCAATGTCATACTAATGATACATACCTAACGTGGTGTGACAGTTTTATTCAATTTATTGTTACTGACGCAATGGGAGGGATTTTTTTCCAATTAAATTTGAAATATTACGTTGCTCCAAACATTAAAAGTAATATTCGTATTCGGGGAATATTGTTGCAAATATTCGTATTCGCGAATACTAAAAATTGATAATCGTAACATCACCAGTACCCACTATGCACGAATGAAAAACTTCTTGATTATTTATTTATTTAATTCAGTAATACAAAGCCCTATGGGCCAAAATATATATTACACAGTCTTAATACCTAAAAAATTTATAATTAATACACGTATATATTAATTTAAACATTTTCCAATAATACTGGCATTTTCTGTCATGGTACGGTCACATCTGGCAAACATTTGCCCAAAAAAGCGTAACCACTAAATACCAATGAAAAACTTTTTGATTTATGCATTTATTTATTAAGTTAAACAGCATCTAATAAGATAAGATTCTATTACATTTTCTATCAATTATTTAGGAAACTGTTTAACGTAATAAACAGGTATCTAAATCAAAAGTGTTTTCATTAGTATTTAGTGGTTACGCTTTTTTGGGCAAATGTTTGCCAGATGTTACCGTACCTTAAGTTAAGTATGAAATTGCTTAACGTAATAAACACGCGTCTGAATGAAATGGTTTTTAATTAGTATTTAGTGGTTACGTTTTTTTTTTTGGGTAAATGTTTGCTCAGTGGGAACCATTCTTAGGAAACTTGAAATTTTGTGTAATGTAAGGCATTAGTCAGATAAAACAGGTGTTTGTTTGTTGTTATTAAAGGAAACAATTTTGTTTTTGATTTCGTGCCACTGAGTCAAACTGACTGTTGCTTTAATTGTTCTTTGAGTAGAGTAATTCAAACGAGCAACAACAGCTGGTTTTAATATGAATATTGTGTGTATGTACAATATGTAGTAGATGTTCTGTTTGCATTTACTTGGTTTTAGTTTTATTATCATTTCGTATATTGGCGTACGCCTTTTAAGTTCTCTCTTCCCTGATATATGTATTTATTTATTAACTGTATTATCATTTTTTTCTTAATCTATTTAGTTAGCAGCTGTTGCTTTCGGTTTTTTTTTTTTTTATAGAAAGTAATTTACAAATGTTAAGTAATAGACTAAAGATGAGGTCAAATGTGGCAAATGTTCATTAGACACAGTGTAACCAAAGTGTCATGGCAAATTGGAGGCTGTTGTGGAGAACATACACGTTGAAATAAAAAATTAAATGAAAGGGTAATTTCGCAAATTGTTTGTTTACCATATTATATCCACCCTTATCGTGAATCATTTTTCTCTCGTAATATTTTCACTTTTCACGTATTTGCAATCATGAGAAACTCCCATGAAAAAAGTTTATTCAGTCCAGAATAACAACGTGAAAATATGTTCAGTGAAACAAATTCCCCTAATGGGGAATGATATTTTCCCGTGAGTTTTTTTCACTTTTCCCTCCAATTTATATTTTTTGATGGGGAACATAACAGAACATGTACATATGTAGTTCTTCATATAATTCGAATATTAAAGGTTATTTTAATGAAAAGATCTGATAATTAGGCACAAACTGATGTATTGCTCAACAAAATGCAAAACAACAGGCCGATTGCCTGCAGATTTGTGAAGCATTAATTTGTTGAATTTTTTTCGTTTTGTTGGCTTTCCAAAAAGTAGCCGAATTATTTTAACACATAAAAGTTCGAATCCAATAAACAAACGCTGCAAACAAACTATCGCCCCAACACTGAATATTTAGCTTTGATTTTTAAGTTTTCTTTAAAATAAATATGTCCGTGTATATTTTTGAACAAAAATTTCTTTTATTTTTCAGTCTTCTTTCCTTTTTTTACATTCACTGAGAACTGATAGCGTGATAAATTTTTCCCGGGAGATTCACGATACCATTTTTCCCTTCGAGGGGAATGAAAATTTCACGGGAACAAAAATTCCACTTTCTATTCACGATAGGGGTGATTATATTATCATTATTATTCCGTTCGGAATGGCTTGACTTTCGTAATTGCATTGCGATCGTTTTTGATTTACAGTCGTTACAAGCTAAACTCACATCAAGTTTTTTTTTATTAATATATCATAAACCCTTTTATCGAACGCTGCTAAAAGTATGAAGTTAGTAGAAATATTCATTGTAAATATCTTTTTGAATTTTAAAAGTGGTTTAATTACAAAAAGAAAAAAAAAAGACGTATGGCACTCGGGGACTGCCGCGGTAAAGCTATTGCATAGCATTTTTTATCAACTTAAGCAATTTCAATTTCAATTTCAGCTTTCTAGCTATTCTGGAAGTGCCCCATACAAAGAAGGGGCACCCTATTCCCCCAGGTAAAAAGTGCCTTACCTTAGTATCCTATGTCCTTCTCCAGAATCTAAGTTACCTGGCCACCAATTTTCAGCCAAATCAGTTCAGCCGTTCTTGAGTTATAAATAGTGTAACGACACGACTTTCTTTTATATTCATATATAAAAATCCCCTTCAAAAACCCAGAAATTCTGGGAAAAGGTGGCAACACTGGACGGGAATTCCCAAAAACTTGGACAAAACCCCCTCAAGATCCCGGAAAATTTCCCGGGACAAGTAGCAGCACTGGAAATTTAAAAAAATTTCCAAAGCGGCAACAGTGTATCATACATAGACTATACAAAAAAGAAGTTTTCACTACAAAAAAACAAAAGACTTAAGAAACAAACTTAGTGTCAGCATTTTTCGTTTCATAAACAAAAGACTTAAGAAACAAAGTTTTCAAAATTTCTAGATTCGGTCGCCTCAAAGCCCGCGATAGAAGCTTTGCAATAGCTTAAAATTTTAATCGATTTTCTAAAGACTCAACTTTTAGAATTGAAACAACTTTCGGTCGGAATTGAGCTGAAATTTTGTTAATTAATGCCTCATCTTTGATATCGCTTTAGTATTAGATATTTCATTTGCAACTAAAATTTTAAAAATCCACCCTTAAAAATTTATTCTTAAGGTAAAATTTATATTTTGGTATTTTTGGAAAAATATTTTAAAACATACATTTAATGCTATAATTGTGTTGCAACTGAGTTTAACATACACATATGTATCTTAATCTCAATATTTTATTGTTCCACTCATGTTGAAATGCTTAAATTAAATAAAACACATTTCATATGGAGGATATATTCACATTGCTTTTAGTTCCCAGTAGAAAGTTCAAGAAATAAAATTTAGAAAATTTCATTCAAAATCTAAAAAATAATAATAAAGTTTAATATATGTTTAGCCAATGCTAAACAAAATTTGTTTAGTTTCAGCGGTTAATTTTTGTATTTTTAAATCTTTTGTATACGGCTGAGAAAAAGAGTATCCCTTCTTCTTCAGCCGAGTGTGGCCTCTATAATGTAGAATATTGCGTGCAAGTACATTTGGGTGCAACTCAAGTTTTTTTATATATTTTTTAGCGTGTTTTGAAAATACTATTTTCACCAACGGAACATCAAGATCTTTGTTAGTTCGAAATTAAAGTCTCACGTCCAAGAAAATCCTTACATAATTTGAGAGCGCATTTTCAAAGTTAAAATTTCTTTTCAATAATTTGAAGGACATTTAGTCCTACGAATGAAATCATTTTATTTTAAAAGTAAAAAAAAATGATTTAAGAAATAATCTTCTTAATGGAAATTTTAGTTCTTAGCAGCTGATAGGTGGAATGTTTTTAAACTCCTCAATCCTTCCAGACACATAAATCTAATTTTAAAGAAGAAACTATATTGATATGTAAGTATAATCCTCAAAGAATCGACAGATATTTTCTATGTACAGACAGACAGAGACTGAATTACTGTCTACCACACTAGGGTCTAGGCATTAACCATATTCAACAGTCATTTGCAATCCATGTGCTTTATTTCCTAAGATTTCCCTATGACCTTTCTTAATGACGAACGAAACAGCAATCAATAACTGTGTGTTGTCATCAAAAAAAAAAAAAAAAAACCATGCTTGAAATTATTAAAAAAAATGTGTGAATTTTCCTCATAAAATGAGGACGTCGACAAGTTTGAAATTCAATAAAAAAAAACAGTTTGGGAAACTTTTAAAAGCTGATGCAGACATAAAGAAGATTATAAAAGGAGAGATTGTTTTTTTTTTTTTTGGGATTTTTCTTTGTGAGCTACAAATTTGTACGGCATATTTTAAGTTTTATTCACTGTTTGCTTTTTTTTTTTTTTGTTTAGAATAAAACTGAATACTGTTGTTTTTATTTCTATTTTCACTTTTAAATTCTTTGTTAAAGCATCAAAAATATGCATAAAAAATATATTGATATATAATTAGAAAACTGGATTTATTTATAAGCAGCTGCCAGTTGTGTTAAAACTCTAAATCTTGCTTCTTGTATTTGGTTTTCTGTTGTTGTATCTGTAGCTGTGTTATCATTGTATTGTTTAATAAAAAGGATGCTGCTAAGAAAGCAGCTGCTTCCTTTAAAAATTGTATATTTTTCTCGAACGCCTGCATAAAATCAATGGTTACATGTGTTTTTACTTGTGGAACAATTCACAACACATTTCCAGGTAGTTTAGTTTTATTATTCATTAATTTTTTGGGGCTTTAACTTTAAATGAGATTCAGCTTTATTATAACGTACTCGTAGATTTGATATGTGTTGTGCATTTGGGAAAGATAAATTTTTATGTCAACAGATTACATATGTATGTACTATCTAAACAGATATGACCGGTGTTTCCAGTTTCGTTTTTAGCTTTCTCGCCAAATTGTTTCTCGCATATCGCCAAAAAGGCCCAAATAGAGCAAATTTATATTATTTATTATTTTCATCATTACAAATGCACTCCGGTTTACTTATTTAAAGGCACTAAGAATTCCATATTCAGCAGCCTGTATATTTTGCAATTTTTAACCGATTGCAGAATTTTAAAATGGAAATGGAAGCTAGACATCTTAAGATATAAAAAATTCATTACAATAGTGGTTTCTTGACTAAAGTACTTTTTTTAAACAATGAATGTAGAGCGAATTTTAAGTAAATGTAAAGTATAAGACAATAATATGATTCAAACTATTTATATGTAAGAAACAAATCATATCAAATATTTGTTTATAAACACAAGACTTTGGAAAGGAGTTCATGAAAAATGTCACAAAAATTATTTCTTCGAATTCTGAACGACCTATCAATCCGGATCTTTACCTATATTTTTTTCTTTTTTATCCCCACGAAAAAATATATCGCAGTTTGAATTTTTCTGTTTCCATATTTCTATATAAAATTGTGAATAATAAATTAAAGTTTCTTATTGCAAAATATTTAATTTGCACAAAATCGTATTACACAAAAACTTTTCTTTTTATTATGTTTGCTTTAATCTGTAAGGAAAACACATAAACATCAGAATTTTCAATACCTAAAAATCGATAGTTTACCTACCATGACAGAGTGAAACATATTTAAACAATTTTATCCTCCGAAAACATACAATTTTGTGCAGATCCGTATGGTTTTATAATAAAATATAATCTTATAGAAAATTGTATAAGGAGAAAGAAAAATTTGGAAAAAGTTATAAAACCGGAGTGTTGTTAATCGTGGCTAAAATTTTTTAGTTTCACAATTAATTCTTTTGGCACAAAAAGAAATCATTTTGTGTGGATGTGTTATATAAGTAATCTATTGGTGTTTTCTTTTCTACAAAAAAATGGAACATCTCCGTTCAGAAAGTGTACTTTAGTGTTCGTTTCTTAAAAATGTTTTGCTCCTTAAAAGGGCAGCGTGTCTTATTCTAAAAAAATCGCCCTCACTAATGGTGGAAGGCATTGCACATTTTGCCCCGTAAAAATCGACAGTGTTGATAGTGCCTTGTAAAACTTAGCTGTCAGCTGTTGAAACAGGGCGTTCCACTTTTTCATAACTTGTGTTCAGTTCTAGTGAAATAACAAGCTGCATTATTACAGGGTTGGCAAGACATTTTATATATGTACCTTTCAATAAGGTGCCATTTTGTGTGTAGAAAAGAAAACACCATATAATTACCAATTGCAGCAAATTTATCAAGTATGTACTTCATTTGGGTCAAGAACCACGTTTTTATTATCCGTAGAATGAAAAAAATATTATACCAATTTTTCCTAAATTTCGGTATTGTATATCCGAATCACAATTTATTAAAGCGTTGATCACATTTTCCGTGCTATTTTTACAATTTTTCCACATTTAACGCCAATGCAATATTTCTGTCTAGTTTTGCTGTAGGCAATTTCTTATCTATTTTTTTAAACTTAATAATTTGAGCAGCCAATTGAGATGTCAACGTATGTACTTATATTTGTTAATGGATACCATATATTCTTTTTGAAGAATATCGCTTAAAATGTGAAGGCCGCAAATAAATTCAAAGCTTCTGCGAAAATATCGTATCTCTAGCTCTCCACTTAGATACTTCTATTATTTTCTCTAGATTCGTTAAAAATTTCTAAATGGAAGCATGCCGATCAATCCATCTATTTTAGCATAATAATGAAAGTCTGTCTCTTAAATACTTCATTTTCTCTTAGCATGGTATTTTTTTTTAAGTGTAAACTTCTTTTAACGCGCTACGCATATGTTTAGATGAGACCAAATCTTTGAACTCGCGACACCGTAATAAGACGCTTTATATAAAAAAAAAGAAGCGTGACATTTTTTGTATAGTCAATAAGTGTGTTCATTTACTTTACTAGTAAAAATTAGTAACGAGAGAGTAACAAAAATTTTTCCAAAATTACTCTCAAAAATGTGAAAAAGTAAATGAACATTTTACTAGTAACAATTTGCAAGTTAAAGTAGTGTTGTAATGTATAGGTATATATGAGTACTTAAGGCCGTGCCGCACTATCCTACACAGTCATTTTGTTGATACTTGAAGTGTCACCCATTGCGAATTTTAAACTTCATGTTGAAGATATAAATTCAAATCCAATTTTAAATGAATTCAGTGATTTGGCAGTTTACATGACGAGACGGTTTGTGAGTCCCAAAACGAATACGCTCGTTATTACAGAGAAATGTGAAGTTATTTGCAGTAGGGAGCAAAAATATCATACGGTGCTGTTAAAGGCCGTGCCGCACTATCCTACACAGCCGCGCGATTTGCAAAATATGACATGTGTGCTAAAAATGTATAGTAGTGTGGACTAAAAATGCAACTGTGTGACAGATTTTTTGGCAAGTCGTGCGATTTGTAAAATTTTATGAAAATTTTCATAAAATGATAGTTTTCATGCGATCAGAGGAGTATTTATTGTCAACCAGATGTTTTGGCATCAGATTTGTATGATAGTGTGGCACCTACAACACCATTTTGAAACGATTTTTTAAAGTCGGTCAGATTTTTGCATGATTTTCCTGTGAATGAATCGTACGATTGTGTAGGATAGTGAAGCACGGCCTTTAATAACTACCTCTATATTTTTTGGACAAATTATACATATATGTATATTATTATAAAAATAATGTGATTATGGTCATTTATATTCAGCATTGTCGTGACTGGCGTTTTTCGAGTACTGCTTGTAATAGAATGATGAAAAGTTTTGCAATTTTATTTAATATAGTACTAGGCGTAGTCGAAATACACTAAACACGATAAGAGTGATTAGCTACTTTTGAATAAAATGAATGAATAAAATATCTATTTTTAATTAGTTTATACGCTATAACATATTATCTGGGGGGTTACTCTGTATTGCGATGCGATAGCAAATGCGATGCGAAAGCAATCTTATTTACATTGTTTTCGCATCGCATTTGCTTTCGTATCGCAATACAGAGTAACCCCCCTGGCATATTTAAGAAATATATTTTTGTAATGGATGATTTTCGTGATTTACTTTTACAAATTATTATAAATTTTTTGTCCGATTTCGTTATTTCTTAGAAAAAAACGCTATTCGTTAGATTATTGTAGCTTTTTCGATTAATTTCTAAATTTCTACCTGAGGTACTGTAATAACAAGCTTTATCCAAAATTAAATATCATGTTGCTGCCAGCATTAAACCCCAAAAGCAGTAAAAAAGTAATTTAATAAATTATGTGTTAATTTACGCTTATAAATAATAATTAATAACTGTTAATAAGGCAAAAAATAAATTAGGTAATTTGAAGATTGGAAGTACATTTAAATTTTTTATATATTAGACTATTTTTCAAATTTTATCAAGTTTCTTTTATTTATGTAATTAAGGTAAATAAAAACAACTGCAAAAGAAAAAGCAACCAATTAATTTGTTAAACATAAGTTCGAACAATCATTTCGCAATATAAATGAAAATAAATCTCTCTGCGGTGCACATGTGGACATATGGTGGTAGAAATAGAATTTGATAGTTAAAAACATTACTATTTCAAAGTTAGTGCCTGTTCGCCGATAACGAAGAACTTCTTTTTTTCGAATAATTACATTTGAAATAAAAACAAATTCAAAAATTTTGTTTTTGTTTTTTATGTAATTGTTCGAAAGAAAGAACTACTTCGACATCGGCGAACAGGCAGTTAATTTTAAAAATAATTTAATTTATTTGCAAATATATATCTGAACTAATTGAATTATTTGCCTGCTTAGTGTAAAGTACCGAGTACCTAGGTACTCACAATATTTACAATATTAGAAATAACAGCTGGTCTGTGAAAATTAAAGAAAAAAGAAAACAAAAACATTTCAGAGGCTGTTAAAACTAGAAAAATATTATTATTATTATTATTGTTGTTCCTAAGATACATCTTTTTAATACTTTTTATCGTTTTAAAAGTTCACATTTACTTACAATTTCTTAAATTTTCCAAAATATTTTTATTTGCAACTTAATTTAGAAATATTGTTTTGTAAACACAAACGCAAAACAGCTGTTGGAATAATTATTACAAGTAAAAATTTTACTTGTAAAAACTTGCAAGAATTTTTCTGTCTCTCAATTTTTTACGCTCTTTCGACGCTCTCTCGTTGCAAATTTTTTGGGTTAATGAACGCTTTCTAGTAACAATTGTTACAAATTTGTAACAATTTTTAGTAAATGAACACAGCTTATTATGTATGATGACAATACTGCGGTTCCGCTGTGAACATATTTGAAATTTACAGTGTCGCCACCTTTCCCTTGAAAATTTCCGGGATTTTGAGGGGATTTTTGTCCCAGTTTTTGGGAAGTCCCGAAGGTGGTTTCTCTTGTCTTGGCTAAGCTTTGTGTCTTTGCTAAGACTTTGTGTCTCGGCTAAACACAAGTGTGTATTGGTTAAGAGTTTCCAAACCAGCAAGTGTCGTCGAATAAGCGGATATATTAACAAATTTATTTTGTTCTACAATTATCACTGTATTAAAGGTAGGTGGTGCATTTTTGTTATTGAAGTGAAAACTTCTTTTAGCGCGGTATTTTTAGATGAGACCAAATCTCTGAACTCGCGACACCTTTACGAGACGCAGCTACTTATATTGTGCGTATATAATAATGTACATATTTTAGACCGCGAACGCGTCTAGATTAAGTTTTATTATTTATTGAATCTTCATACAGTCGAACTTCCATAACTCGAATCACCATTATCCCAAAGCAAACTTCGACTTACGGAGACTTCGAATTACAGAAGTTTTTGTCAAAATAGAATAAAAGGTTCTTGTACTATGTATTTTTATTTAAAATATCCTCTAATCAAAAACTACATACTTAAGAATGTAAAAGAACAAGCATTTGTAATTAAAAAATTACAGTTAAGTAAAATATTCTGAAATAAGTGACTGACTGAAATAAGTGACTGGGTCCTTACTCTTTTACTACGTAAACGAAATCCAGATTCAACCGAGTTGATAATTGATTCCTTATTTTTGAAAATTGTTGAGACCGTGCTTGCCGGGATACCATATTTATCAGCTGCTTCATTTTTCTTTAATCCATATTCGATGTCTTTTATAAGTTTATATTTTTCTTCAATTGATAAGCATTTTAAAACACGTTTAGTTGTCATAATAATAAAAAAAAATCGATTTCAACATTTATCATCTAGCCCGAATTATGCATAGAACAGATACTTACGCAAACAAAAAGAAACAAATTTGTAATTCCCCGAAACAAATAAACAAAAATAGCATGTAAAATATACAAACCAGCTCAAGCAACAAAAGAGAGTGAAACAAACAAACCATAACTAAAACGAAAACAAAAAACCATTTAAACAAGCAGAATTCTTCGAGTTATAGAGTTCATGTGCATGTTTTTTGTTTGAGTTATGGAGAACTTCGACTTATAGAAGTTCGAGTTACAGAGGGAAAATTGTATGTGATTTGTTCTTTTGACGCTACTGCCAACCAAATTGGTTCGAGTTAGAGAAAATTCGAGTTAGAGAAGTTCGAAAAAAAAAAAAAAAAAGAGAAGTTCGAGTTATGGAAGTTCGACTGTATTTAAATTGAAACATCAATCTGTTATTCAAATCTTAAATCGACAACTATTAATTATATGTTTAACCAATGCTAACAAAATTTTCATTTTAGCAGTAGATTTTTTATGCTGTTTTACATATCTCGTATACGGCTGAGAGAAAGACTATCGCTTCTTATCAACCGGGGGTTGTGGCCTCTATAAAATAAAATATTACGCGTAAGTGGATTTGGGTGCAACTCAAGTTATTTTTATATATTTTGTCACGTGTTTTGAAAACACATTCTTCGCCAACGGAACATCTAGATCTTTATGGATTCGCCGATTTCTGACATACCAGGGGGCTGCTGTAATTATACGTAAAATTATTTCTCGCCTTTAAATTTTTCCTACATACGATGCTGAGGCAGTGTCCCATAACTGAATTCCATAGGACCATATTGGTTTCACGATCACGTTGTATAATAGAAGTTTGTAGTCTAGGCTCAGAGATTTTATACCTTCCCCCCCCCCCCCCCCTCTCGGTAACGCTTTTTAATAATTTTTCAGTGCAAAATTTCTAATCCGTAACACATCTTTAACTTCGGCTTCAAAAGACTGCGGAGGGTTAAAAAAAATGGCTTGTCTAACTAATTGTCGTTCCTTTAAATGGGTTTTTAAGAGCCTGACGATATTTGGTAATTTTTGAAAAATTTTGTTTTTCTTTTACAAAAGACACAACATTTTCAATTATTAGGACTTTGTTGAATTTAAAAATGGAAATATAAAGTTTGTAGAAATAGCAGGACGTTGGTTTTGCATTTATCGTGGATTCACGTATTTCTTAAAAGGAAGTTTTTGAATTCAAACCAAACCTCTACAGCTTTCACAACAATGGTGGATAGCGTGTTTGAATTAATTGGCACTTCAACGTCACCTCTTATATCTTTTCAAGCTTCTTCAAAAGCGTCAACAAAGCCCATAAAAATTCCTTTCACTCAATTTTCGTGGACATTGAAATATCTTAGAGCTAAAGAAATTTGGCTTTATTTGATAAGTCCGCGGTTTCATCTAAAATTATCAAATATAATTTACTTTCGGAAAACTTTTCCAATAGTTTTTGTTAACATAAGAATACGGAAACATTTAATAATGTTATTTTGCGCCGAGTTGATGGGGAAATATTCCTTCCCCCTACCCCTTTTTTTGTTGTTGTAATAGCTCCGGTGCTGTTGCTGACGGGAGTTTCATTCTTCTACTCGCCAGCCGTGGCGGCCACATGGCAGAAATCATATTTAAACATTAATTTCATAAAATTTTCTTTCAAATAAAGCACGTTTCATTGATATTAAAAATATATTTCCTTGTTTTATTATGATTTAAACTTGTGTCATTCTATAAAAAAACAGCCTATATAACAACATACTTTTCTTCAAATCTACCCTACAAAAATTATTGGAGTACATGATCCATTTTAGATAAAAGGAGTAGTTTTTGGACTACTCCTATGTAATGCAGCTGTGGACCATTTCATTTGTACACACATTTGTAGTTAAATACAATTTGGCAACACTAAAAATGTTTGGAGTTAATTTGAAACTCTGACAGCTCCCCTGTTAAAATTAAAACAAATTCATGGAAGCTTAAAAAAAACACAAGTTAGGTCATGTTTTTTCAATTTCACATGCCATTTTGGTTCAGAGTGCAACATATTTTTTTTTATGGAGTTGAAGTTTATACACTCAGTTTTATTCATTCGTGCACAAATTATTTCCAATATTCATAAATATTTTTAATAATT
This sequence comes from Lypha dubia, assembly GCA_947311025.1. NCBI lineage: Eukaryota > Metazoa > Arthropoda > Insecta > Diptera > Tachinidae > Lypha > Lypha dubia. The sequence continues at coordinate 60,312,475 of OX371264.1, forward strand.
TTATTTAGCAGCTTACACTTTTTGGTCACATTTGAAATAATAAACAAATATAATACTTACGTCACGAATTTCTTTAATCTTTTGACCACCTTTGCCAATAATACAGCCCGCCAAACTTTGATGTATCAGCAAACGAACGTCATATTCATTATCACGCTGAAACAAAAATAAAAACATAAATATATATATTTGCAAAACTAACTAAGAACAGCTCACCTCTTCGTAATATTTCAACATTTCGGTTATAATCGATACGGTGGCATCCAATTCAGCCGATATTAAAATTGTACTAAAGGTAATAAATAGATAGAAAAGAAAGAAATAAGAACGGGAAATATTAAAACAGCAATTACTTAAAAAAAACTATTTAGCTATCGTATATTATTAGTAACATATTTTCATCAAAAACTAAAATTTATGAGAACGTCTTCATTAACAACAGATCATCTCTCCCCCATATACATTTAAGGACACACTTATTGATAAGAAAACGTAAAAAAAGACTATTATCTAGCAGCTTAATTTTTTACATTGTGATTGATATGTCGTCGGGTTGTTACTGGTTTGACGCATGGAACAAAAAGGTTTTGTCGAGAAAAGAATGGTAAAGAATGTCTGGATTCATTTTAAAAATAAACTCCACGATAGATTTTTTTTTTTAATAATAACGTGGGTTGTGACACATATTTTTTTTTTTTATTGAAACTTTTTTAAGCCGTTATAACTTCTTGTCCAATATATGAATAGTTATTATTTTGATACTAATATTTTTGAATAGCTTTCAAGTAGATCAATTAAGGAAGCACAATATAAAGACCTTATAGTGTAATCTATGAAAAATTACATTCATATGGACTGGACTACGGGAATTTTTAAGCAATGGGAATAAGTAACGGGAAATACTAAAAGCAACAATTTAATTTTCCAACACAAAATGTTCCAAACTCTGAAACATTGGATGTCATTTCAGAAATAAAAATTCACAAATTGTTGTCAAATATTTGTTGGTGCGGTGCTTTGGAAGATTTGTGTTTCATACGAGTAGTTGTAGTATAGGTTCGATCTATTTATTGGGTCTACATATTTTGTTACGATACAAAACAGTTCTGTTTCAGACAAGGTAGACTTATGTACGAGTGTGTACTTACTAGGTAGTATTAATATGAAAACAAATATAACATTACAAAAACAACATAATTGGGGTGTTCACACTGTAGTCATATAAGTCATATTGTCATAATGTCTTATTATTTTACAATCGTTTAAAAAATTGTTGTTGTGCTTCAAGCAAAAAAGTCATATAATAATAAGAATTTCTGAGGCATGTTTATGGTTTGTCCTAAAATAAAAGTAGACACCTTAGTCGAGCAGCTGAAAATCTTCAGTCGAGCCGGTGATAATATTTACAAGCCGCCGCTACTTACAAATAACACACGAATAAAAATATGCGTTTGTGTAAGTGATCTGCCTGGCAGCTTGAAACGTCTTTCCACTTGCCGCCGTTCAAAAAATACTTCAGCTCCTGTTGCCGGCAACAACTGCTTTTGATTATAATTTATTTCAGCAAGTTCGTATATTTAAAAAAAAATTTGCAAATTTTAATTGATAATGGACGTTTTGGTAGATTTACAGAAAATTTATTATTTTCTTTATTAACAAGTCAGACTGAATTAAAAAATATTTAAGCCAAATTGCAAACGTATGCGCACTAATCCGACTAAAGAATGGTGTGTTGTTAAATGTTTTTGTTATCAGTTGGCTCAATTATGATATAGCATATTAAACTAAAACAGGGTGTTCACACTTGTCATATTTTGGTGTGCTATTATTTTATGACATATGTATGACTTTATGACTACAGTGAGAATACCCCAAATGTTTTAAGTTTTTTCTGCCTGCTACTGTCAAAAAATTATGGGGTAGCGAAGCACACCGGGTACAGCTAGTAATTATATAAAAAAAACATACTTGCACAAATAAAGATTTACTTCTTGAAAACTTTTATAATTAATAAAAACAAAATAAAATAAAATTATCAGTCTTTTTAAATTAGAGATTCCCCCTATGATATTTTCAGGTTGCATAACTTTTGTTGTGATCCACATTCTTTGAATACACAAAGCAGCATAACAATTACAAATAATAGTATTACTTATACATACATACATTGGAAAATTGCTTCGCAGCACAAAGAATTAAAAATGAAGCAAACCAATGTTTAGAGAAGTCTAAAATTTTGCATATAAGGCAATGTTAGGATCACGATATCTCTTAATATGAATTCGAGTTATCACAAAAAATGGATGAAGAGCGCACATAAAATATATAGAATTGATTTATAACTATTTTTATTTTTCCATTACGACGTATGTATCAGTAACCACCCGACGATATGTATGCATGTTGGTGGTGTATTTACAACAGCAACACAAGAAAAAAAGGAAGTATTAATTTAAAAGAAAAGTAACTTTAGAATATTGAATGGTGGGAAGTTATATTTTTTCTCTTTTCACTTTAAAACGGAAAAGGCTCACTAGTATGCTTTCAATACAACAAGCTTATATATTTGCTTTTACCATCCAAAAAAATCTATACATACAGCTGTTGTCAAAATAATAGCACCCCACTAAAGGATATTAAACTGATCTTGCAATTCTAGCTTTTCTGATTTTTGTTTTGTTCAAAGCTTGTAAGTTGCGTTACTTATGTTATGCTCTCTAAATGAGTAAATAAATATTTTTCTAAAACAATTAGTAATTTAAAAGAAACTATAAAACATTTGCAAATAGTCGTAAAGAAAGCTGTCAATATAATAGCACAAAATACAATACGTTGCGCAAAATTATATTGTAAGAGAAAATTTTCTTTAAATTTTAATGCAAAACGTTTGTAATTAGTTTCTTATTATTCAATTTAAAATTTAAGTAATTTTTGTGAGTGAACATTGTACAGATGAAAAGTATAATCTCATTAAAAAACTAATTTCTGATGAAAAAATTACTCCCAAATTAGGAATAATATTGGCTGTTCAAATAGAATGGTACAAAACGCGATAACATAAGAATTTAAGGCTGAAAGTCGTGGAAGAAAGGCGGCTACATCTCCTTTAATGATTAAACGCATAGTTCGGCAAATCAAAAAGGATCCATTAATGTCAGCTGTGGTAATTAAAAAGGAACTAAATCTCGGAAACTATATTCCTATAGGCTTAGAGAACATAATCTGAAAACTTGCAGCCCAAGAAAAGTGCCGCTGTTAACAAAGCAGCATGTAGAGAAACGAATTAAATTTGCCAGGTACCACTTAGAATTGCCCATTGAGAAGTGGCGAAACATATTCTTTGAACTGATGATTCGAAAATAGTTTTATTTGGTGGAAACGGTTTAAGATCGTACCTTAGAAGTCCTCAAAACTCAGAATATAACGGTAAAACATGATGTGTATCATGGTATGGGGTTGTTTTTCATACTATGGTGCTGGGCCCATTAATCGCATAAATACCATCCGAATATGTGCGAATCCTTGAAGTAGTAATGCTACCATATGTATCTGAGTATATACCGTTGATTTTGGTCATGCAACAAACAAGCTCAAAAGTAGTTCCAGGATAACAAAATAGAAGTCACGAAGTGGCCAGCTCAGTCGCCAGACCTTAACCCGATTAAAAATTTGTGAGCTGACATTAAAATAAAAGTTTTATTTATTTGTTGCGGGTTAGCAATATCTAATTGCATTTCGTTTGCTGCTAATACCAAATCATCAGTAGATGTTTACAATTTATGTATGTGTGAAAAGTTCCAAAACTCATTTACTCATACATAAACTCCCAAATACAATTTGCGAATTACAAAGCACAAGCAAAATAGCTTTTTAAAAACTTCACAACAAATAATTTTCTTCATTCATTATGACAGTGTTTACTTTTTATCTTTACTTTACTCGATTATCCGGGCAGGATCGGCCAGCAAAATTTTTTTATTTAGTGGACGAAACAAAGAAAGTTTGCATACCATTTACTTACTGAAACTTCGTGAGACTTGTTAGTTCTACTCTATTTTTATTTACCAAAAACTAACGTTAAAAAAAAATTAAGTCGAATTTAAATAAAAAATAAGCCAAACTTCTTAATAAAATAATAAAAAAAAGTACTAATCGGTTGCAAATTTTACATAAAAAAAATTTTGATGAATTTTTAGCTTCCACAACTCACATATGTAATTTTCAGCCTTTTTTAAGAACGGCTTTTTGATTTTTGATCAATATAGTTTAACTTATTTCTCAAAATTTTATAGTCGAATTTTTGTTATTTGCACGGATTTTAGAAACATGAGCAAATGTGCGTCTACGAAAATCGTCGTCCGTGACGAACTCTCTGATAGATTATTTGTATTTCTTACGCCGACGTGCCGACGTACGACGCACAATTTAGTACAGAGTTAACTAATTTTTTTAAGTTTTCAAATATGCAAGGTTTTCCAATAAGAGTGATATGATTTCTTTAAAAAAAAAACACACTATTGTTAAGGAAATTCAAAAGTTTTATGCTATTGCATAGCTTCTATCGCGGGCTTTGAGGCGACCGAATAAAGAAATTTTGAAACGTTTGTATCTTAAGTCTTTTGTTATTGAGACGAAAAAACCTCACATTAAGTTTGTTTCTTAAGTCTTTTGTTTTTTAAGTATTTAAATCGCCCAATGTATGTTAACCCCTAAAGTATGCTATTGATTTTGATTTCATTAACATACAGTATTGCCAGAAAAACAACGGAGTTACTAAACAAAACGTAATAATATAATTGCTTAAGTTGATAAAAAAATGCTATACAATAGCTTTACCGCGGCAGTCCCCGAGTGCCACATGTCTTTTTTTTTAAATAATGTGAATCGATGCAATTAAGTTCTAAATAAAACGTCATTCAAATGGCCTCCACGACTTCTTCTGAAGGAACGAATTCGATGAAGCGAATTTTCGAGCACTTTTTCCACTAAATCAAGTCGTATGTCATGAATGGCACGTTCAATATTGACTTGTAAAGCTTGAAAAAAAAAGTCTAATGGTGTTAAATCACAACTTCTTGGAGGCCATTTAATATCATAATTTCTTCAATATGATTTCTTGAAAAAATCGGCAAAAAGGCAAAATCAGCAAATTCACGACATTTACGCTGGTCCAATGGCTTCAGTTCTTGAGTGAGAACAATTTTCTACGGATGCAAACCCAAATCCTTTCTCAAAATCCGCCAGGTTGTGATTTGAGACAGTCGCAATTGTTGAGAACGTCTTCAGCAGCACTTGCCTGAATGGTAGCAATATTTGCATTACTTCGAGCGGTTCTTTGTGTTATTGGCACTTGAACATTATGTAAAGAAAATGTAAGCTCAAAATTTTCAACAATTCGACGTATTACGAGCACACTTGGACGATTATTACGATCATAAAATGGCAAAAGCGCACGAAAAGTTGCAATTGGAGAACGATTATTTTGATAATAAAACTGAATAAATTGTAAACGTTGTCCATGATGAAATTGTAAACACTACTGAATACAATGAAAAACAAATGACAGATCATGACATATTACAAATGGCCGAAACGTCACTTCAAAATCATATCATCCCTATTGGAAAACCCTTTATTAGTACATAAAGTTAATTTTTACTTTAATAAGTGCTTCTTTTAATGATATAGAGAGTTTTAGTTAAATAAATATAATTGTTATTGATAAAATTTCTTTTTAGTGGTTTTTTGTTAATGTTTAATTTTATCAAGGAATTATTTTCTTTATGCGGTAACACTATCGCTGTTATGTATGTATGTATGTATGTATATAAAAACAAAATTTTAATAAAAATAAACTTGGATAGAAGAGAAGTGAAAAAATATGAATGTCGCGGCGCAGAGATGCATTTCCGAACAGACCCTGTGTTCCAAGCATTAAGTATTTTCAAATAGTTTTATGTATTTGCCAATAAGAAATGCATATAAACGGGCTATTTGTTATGCATTAAAATTATGTGTTACAACGCTGTTATCAGTTACCACAATCTATGTTAAATTTTATTTGTAATTGCAACATAAGGGTTCTAAACACAATGTGTATGTATGTTAAATGCTTTATAGGTAACAAATAGTACTGATTTCTTACTATTTGTTTTTTTTTTTTAAATATTTATTAAGGATACGATCATAAAAAGAAACTTAGGCCTAAAAAATTTATATTATATAAATGTAATAAAAAAAAGAGTTTCATTATAGATAAATCTTTACCGTTCAGGGCCTTGGGAATCGTCGACAGACACAGTGGCTTTATACTGCAGAACAAGAGGTACATTTGGTTTGGTTTTTATAATACCAAATTGGTGACAGTGGTGGTGTTTATATTTGATTCGTGATGGTGTTTGTTTGGTCGGGCACAAAATATAAGCAACAGATTTTCATATCAATTGGAATAAATATTCAGCAATTGATCGATATACATATATATATATATATATTTATATACATGTACATATAAATATTTGAATTTATATGATGGTGGTCCAAATGATTACAATGAGATCCAAAACATTTAAGAAGGTACGAAGTTGAGAATACATTACAATTAAATGATATAGTATATGGCAGGCGGTCACAGGCATTCAGATCAGATCGGATTGAGTTGTTATTTTTTATTGGATGATTTTGGTCAAACGGGCATTAAGTTTTTATAAGATATTGTTGTATAAATATGCACAAATCATATGAATTTGTTTTGGTTGACATTTCGTAACCACATCAAACGAGCAGCGGTCGGCAAAAAGTGGGTGATTGATGATTGGTCAGGTGGTAGGTCATTTGAGATTTATTTATTCATTTGGCCGTTGTTGAATTTTACAACAAATCAATGAGATTTTGTTGTTTTTGTTTGGTGGTGGTCATGGTTTAATATCATTTATTTCGGTATTAAATTATTATTTTTATTTTTGAGTTTTTTTTTATTTGTATTAGAGGGGGCGAGAAAAGAGAAAGAGAAAAAATTATTATTTAATTAATGGTTAATTGCAAGGTTTATTATGTTTTAATTTATGTATTTATATTAAATTATATAAATTCATAAGATTTAAATAAAGCTAAAGAGATTCATAATATATATGGTAATTGTTTTAAGTGAAATGGCCTAAAGAGCTTCAATAGGATGTATTAAATTTGTTATTTTATTTTTAAGTATTGAAAATAATTGGGTTTGTTAACAAACAAATACCAGCAGTTTAAAAATAAATTAAAGCAGTGAGAATTATTAAATAACCAATAAGACCCTTGGCATGAATATTATTAAATATAAAAAGGCTATTAATAAGCATAATTCAACTTCTAAAAATTCTGGTAAAAACAAAAATTTCCTTTGGGGTTTTGGACTCAACAACAATTTGTTTTGTTTTTTAAGGCTAATATCAAGAAAAATGGTATCAAGAAGTGGAAATTCGCAACATCAATTACATCTAGAAAAATACTGACTGGTTTTACAATTAAAAGTAAGAGAATTTAGGTATTTTGTAAGTTTTAATACTAAGTTCCGAGTAATAATAATCATATTAAATTAATGAAAAATAAATAATATAAAACTTTTTAAATAAAATATACCTGTGTGCGCATTTTTTGTATATGCTGGCCGCCTTTGCCAATAATAGCACCGGCAATCTGAAAAACAATAATGAAATAGATTTTATAGAAAATATTTTTCCATTTCCTCTTGTATTTTTTTTTTTTTTTTTATGTAAAGTGCACTTCGTTATCAAAATGCAACTAGACTATTGGCAACACTTAATTGTTTATGCAAAATGCAAAATGATTTTTATTAGACTAACCTTAGAAAGAAACAATTTAATGAGGACGGATTGAACGTAATAATATTAAAGAGGTCTCACAATCTAAACAGAGAAACAATCACCCTTATTTTATTTAGCAGTGCAACACAACATCGTTTTGTACCCCTTGTGATAAATCGGTATTTTGAAAATCAACATTGAAAGTAATCGATTACTGTCAACATATTTTTTGTATTCTATAAAAAAAAAAATGTGACGGCTACATGCATTATATTGACTCTGATTTTGTCGTCGGTGATTTTGTTGTTGACAAAAATTTGTTTTCTGTTATTTTTAATTTTTTTTATATTAAAATAAAGTGGAAAAAGATAAATTATCTGGCCCTACAATTTTTATATGGGATCCGTCCATGCACCCAATTACACCCACGAAATCCGTTTTTTCAATAAAACTTAATTTGGCTTCGTTTTTTTTTTAGCATCCGTCATTTGAAACTTCATTCCATTGTGGGCAAACTTTCATTTCCAAAACATTTAGAGTTTCGCATAAAATATTCGAGAGACAGGCTGTGATAATCCCAAATTAAAACCGTTACCCACACTCAGCTGTTACGATTCTTGCGGTAAAAATCGTAAAGTTGCTGCTATTTTGATGTGTTTGGAATTAAAAAAAGTGCGGACAGACTTTTCAAATTGTGGACCAATAGGTGCTGTTTTCGCAATACAGACAAATGACTTGTGTATAAATTTTGTATGGAAATCATTAAAAAAACCGAGTGGTTTTTATACAAATTTTCTACTCAAACCAATTGCTTATATTATAGAAACCGCACAATAATCTCCAGGATATAATTAAATGCTTCTTTGTTCCGCCGAAAACAACTTACGAACTTTTAAAGAAACCACAAAGTGTGCATTTTGCAATTATAAGACTTTGAATTTACCACTTACTTATCACCTGGCAATTAAAAGATGTTCGATTTCTACCTGAGTAGTCTTCTTTGCATTGTTAATTTTTTTGCTTCGTGATTACAATTAGAATTTGGCACGGGAATGAAAAACATTTTATAGCAATATATTTTCCACCAAAAATATAAAAAAAAATAAAAAAAAAAAAATAAATAAGCTGTTTCGAGTATCAAATATGTTCATATCAATTATCGATAAACAGTCAACGTCACCTCAACATTGTTGCAGAATATAAAATTAGTGTTGATGCGGTGTAGAAGTTGAGTAAAAGTGATGTTAACTCAATATTGATGACTACATTGACGCCGCCAAGTAGAATAAGAGTGAATAATTGTCAGAACCTCAAGTAATATGCAAGTGTAATAATAATAAGTTAAAATAAGGCCAAGTTCCTATACAAAATGTTAGGCCGCAAAAAATACTGTGATCAAAATGAGCAACAAGATAATGATAGATCATCCAACATCATTTCGTTTATAGACAACCACGTCTCTTGCTACGCAGGTAGGCTTTGTAGATATGGGTACGTAAGAGTAAAGGCACCATAGTCCTCCAATTAAAAAGTGACGGTTTTTAGATGTTTAAACTTTTCCACTAGGACCTACAGCTTCCAATTTATAGTGAAAGTGCCAGATACAAATAAGGGGTCCCTGTGTCCCATACAAATAAGGGGTACCCTAGCCCAGTGATGTAGGGATTTTCGTCCAAAAAAAGGACCGTAGGGAAAAAATGACAGATTTGTTGAAATCATTAAAATGTAGGGACTTTTCAATAATATTGCAAAAATATATTAATTTGGCAACCTTCTTTAATTTGGTCTTGAAAGAAATACATCAAATATTACCCCTCAAAACAGAAATATTCAGAGAAATGGGGTTCTTAAACCTTGAAATTACATTGCAAAAAAAAAAGGAAATAAAAATGAATTTTCATTTAAAAATATTTCGAAAATTATAAAAGTGGGCGCTAATTCTCTTCTACAAGAGTGGAGATCCTTTTTAAATTTATTTTTTCAGAGCAAGAAATAGGTGATTTTTTAAATATGGACATCGAAAAGTTTTGGAGTACAGTTACCAAAATGAACAATTTTAATGAGAATTTCATTTTCCCCCTTTTGTCGAACTTAGCTACGTTTGCTTTATCACTGCCACATGCCAATACAGACAGGGAGAGAATTTTTCCGATCATCACTGATGTTCGCACTAAGAAAAGAAATAATTGTCCGCTCATTTTAACAAGGCGAATGTAAAAATTGTTATGCCTTCCAATGTACCGAAAATCATTTAAAAAAACTGGTATCTTTACGACATGTCAGGAAATCACCAGTCAAAACTAACACGGGCAAACATTTTTTTTTTAGTATCCTAGCAAATTTCAAAAGTGCAAAATACATATTGTTTATATTTCGCTTTTTTGACCAATGAACTAGTTGTGATTTTAAATGAATTTATGTATATCACTTGTTTTTATGTTTTTCAATTTTTGTTTATTTAGTTTTTAATTTATAAAAAAAGACTGATAGAATAAATAATTCATTATGTATAACAAGTTTCAATAAAACGTTTATATATTAAACACAAAGATTTTATTAGCATTGTTTGATATATTATAATTTAAAAGTTGTAGGGATTTTTGTAAAGACAATTTTTTGAGCGCGTAGGGAAAAACAGTGATTTTTTAAGTGCTGCGTAAAGACTTTTCAAAAAAGTGTATAACATCACTGCCCTAGCCCTTTAAAATGAAATGTCGCCGTTTTCAGATTCTTCTAGTTAATTTACCATAAAGACCTACATTTAAGCACTCTAGCTTCATATGTATAAGGTTTTATAAGGTTTCGGCCTTTTGTAATGTGTCATGATCTGCCATTTGTTTTTTATTGTATTCAGTAGTGTTCACATCGTGGAGAGAACATTACGCAAGAACAACGTTTACAAATTATTCAGTTTTATTATTTGGAAATAATCGTTCTCCAATTGCAACTTTTTCGTGCGCTTTTGCCATTTTGTGGTCGTAATAATCGTCCAAGTGTGCTCGCTATTCGCCGAATTGTTGAAAATTTTGAGCTTACATTTTCTTTATATAATGTTTAAGTGCCAATAAGACAAGGAACCGCTCGAAGTAATGCAAATATTGCTACCATTCAGGCAATTGTTGCTGAAGACCGCAATTTGTCGATTTCAAGACGTTCTCAACAATTGGGACTGTCTCAAACCACAACCTGGCGGTATAGATCGATGATAACCACCTTTTTATGGCCGAAATTGGAAGAACTTGATCTTGACAACATTTGGTTCCAACAAGACGGTGCTACGTACCACACACCAAATGCAACAATTGAATTATTGCGAGAAAAGTTTGGAGATTCGATTATTTCAAGAATTTGTGATATTGAATGGCCTCCAAGAAGTTGTGATTTAACACCACCATTAGACTATTTCTTGTGGGGTTATTTGAAGTCATTGGTCTTTCGAAATAAACCAGACTCTCTTCAAGCTTTACAAGTCAATATTGAACGTTCCATTCATGACATACATACGACTTGATTTAGTGGAAAAAGTGCTCGAAAATTGCGTTCATCGAATTCGTTCCTGCAGAAGAAGTCGTGGAGGCCATTTGAATGACGTTTTATTTAGAACTTAATTGTATCGATTGTACTTCACATTAAATAAAAAAATTTTAAACTTCTTTAACAATAAGTGTGTATTTTTTAAAGAAATCATAACACTCTTATTGGAAAACCTTTTACATACACAGACAGCGCCTCCTTCGCCGGTTAGCAGAATCGTCGGCGAAGTAAAACATTAATAAAATGTCTGCACACACAGCTTTAAAAAAATTCAATGCGTCTACTTAACACCAGAGGAGCTGCAAAACTGCTCTAAAAATAAACAAATAGCACAATAGCAGAGTTGTTAAAGAACTAAGCATTCTCCAACGATGGTTCGTGCGTTGAATTATAATCGAAACATTCCATATTCAACACTGATTTTGCTGATTTTTCAATACCGATCATCTTATACATTTCTTTAATATTTACATTTCACTCCAATTCCCAAGTGTCTGCTAGTCTCTTCGGAAAATCGACTTCACGTAGACATACGGAGATGGCTCTTTCAACTTCCCTACCTATAAGGATTCAGAATATACTTATATACTATATGGACCTCATATAAATATTGCGGAAATTACACACGTAGTGACAAACCTATAAATACCCTTACCATTTTTGACGAAGGGTATAAAAATGTACAAATTCAGCATTTCGTTTTACAAAATAATCAAAACGCTTTTTAGTTTTTATAATCGATTCAAAGTTGGAATCGTTTTAAGTCAATCTCAAAATATTCAGGTGTATTTAAAAAACAAAAAAGATGATTTAAATTGTAATTGAAATGTTAAGATACTTCAACCAGACTAAGGGCCAATAATTCAGTGCACATTTATTTATCATTTATTTTTAAATGCAAAATTAATTCAACATTAAATAGCCAACATTGTGCATTTAAATACTACATAAGTTTTACGAATTTCCATATGTTTTTGACTGCTTGTTCTTTTTATTTAAAACAAAGCCAATCAAAAAATTTGTGGCTGCTGCCAGGTTGCATACAATTTTGTCTTATTTTGTCGCCATTATCCTTTAAATCATTTTGAAAGTTGCTTTTATTCTTTTAAAACATTTGAGCAGTTTTTAATTATTCTTATTTTTATATACTCGTAGATATGAAAAGTAATTACGTTTATTCGTAATAATAATATAAAAAATATTCTTATTTTTAGCTAAAATAAAAATATATTTTTTTTGGATTTTACTTTATTTGTTCTAGTCAGCTGTTCTGTAGGGAAATTTGTGGGAAATTTTCTTTATTTCATTGTGCTACCAAGTTTTCAACACAATTAAATACGAACAATTAAATACGACTAGAAAACAGAAGTAACACTTAAATGCAACATAAATTTAAATGAAAATTAGCTGAATGAGTATTTAAATACGAAGTCAATTATTGGCCCTAAGCTTATACATTCAAATTATATAAACGAGTAAAACTAAATTTTTGTCAAGTATTTGTACGTAATTTAGATGAAACTATTGAAAATTTATGTATTAATTTTTTAATAAGCCGATTTTTGACGATATTCGAAAAGAAGTGCCGATTTGAGGATTTTTTCAGCTGATGTTGTAAAAAATATTCTGGCAAGAGATGTGTTACAGATTAATATGTGAACCTGGCTTTCGGCTTAAGCTTACAATGCTATTAACACCGTGTGAATATATCTGTTCACAAGCATCTCCGAGTCAATCTAAGTAAAGATTAACTGAGAACAGAGAGTGGAAGTACAGGTGAAAGGTGATGGAGAGTTGTGTTTTCCAAATGATAAGCTTTATCCAAGTTCGGCCACACAGTGTGTATATTTACACGAAACCATTCGAGCTCTTTTTACCCCCCTCATAACTTTGCTCCTCTTGATCACAATATAATGAAACTTGAAACATAAGGTCTCCCCACAGAGATGACCTCACAGGTTAATTTTGAAAGTTCTACTATAAAAGCTTCCCGAGATATTAAGATGTGAAAAGTCCATATTTTAGTACATATTCACTGACTCACTGACTCATCAATATTATTGGGCACTTCCAGTAAAGCTAGAGAGCTGAAACAGGTAGGTCTTGGTGAGAAAATAGCCAGAAAAATCTGAAAACGGGCACTTTCCAGCCAGGGGGACTAGGGTTCCCCTTCTTTTTATGGGGTACTTCCAATACAGCTAGAAAGCTGAAATTTAGTACACAGGTAGGTAGTGATGAGAAATTACCGAAAATGATTTTTAACGGCCACTTTTCATCTGGGGGGGACAAAGTGATTCCAAAATATATATTTTTTTTTTTTTTTTTTCATAAAAATAACTTTTCAATCAATCATATTTTTTTAAACTTACATTGCTGGGTATTAAAATACGAACTTGCTCGTCACTCTGACGACTACGTTTATCGGAATGGGGACCATCATCATTATTATCACGTTTCGTTTTCATTCTTTCTAAAAATAGACAGGAAAATAACAAATATTAGTTTTAATACTTATGCATATAACATACATTAAAGTATGTACATACATACACATACATACGTACATAAATATGTATATCAATTAATAACACTGTGTAAAACTTAATTATAACGTGATAAACAGGAAGAATTGGGAGATTATTATATTTCATTCTAGACTTAAAGAGTGTCTCCAAATTAAATTGCACTGTGAGTGGACACTCTCCAAATTTAGTTGAGTTAACAAACCGTATTACAACAAGCCAATAATTATAAAAAGAGATTTATTTTAGAGATGTTTCATATAATAAAATGTGTGTGAAGATAAATATGACGAGTTAAATATGTTTTACGTAAGAGCTTACGTCATGACATATTTAACTCAAACGATAAATATGTTTAGTCGGAACATTGCAAACATAGCTCGATGTAACTTTTTGGTTTACATCTTTGCTAGTTGATATACTTATACATATATATGTACTTGGCTTTAATTTCCCATTGGTCGAAATGAGTGACAAACAAAAATGTGGCCACAAATGGCCAAATTCCCGTAGGGCTCATCAAAATTTACACCATTTTAATTTTTAAAATTTTATAGAAAAATTTTTAAATACAATTGAGAAATCGGACTTATGTAGTCTATAAGTATGGACCCTTGGCTTTAATTTCCCATTGGTCCGAATGAATGACAAACAAAAATGTGCCCACAAATGGCCAAATTCTAGTAGAAATCATCAAAATTTACATAATTCTAACTTTTAAAATTTTATTAAAAAAATTCTCAAATACTCAAATATCTCAAATATTTTTAAACGCAAACCCTTAAATATCTCGACTTAAAAGCGAAGTGACTTGTGACAATTTCAAAATAAACGGCTCATATGTATCTGTTGGTATACTAAGAATTTTTATTTTGAAAACCATTAGTACATTCAATCAGATTAGCAAAACATATCAGTATACCGATTTCAAGGCCGCTACAGCTGTCATCAGCGTTCGTTCGTCTAGTTTACTTATGTAAAGTGGATTCTAATTGGGAAAGAATACCAACTATTTAACCGAAAAAAATGTTGCAATATGCGACGATAATAGGACCGCCCTAAAATAAATTGGGCAAAGTTTTTACATACATAAGTGCCAAAATAGCACGATAAAAATTGTAGCAAATTGTGCTGTTTGCGTCGATAGTGGGATCTTAGCTTTATAAAAATACATTACAAACTTTAAACAGTTTCATTCTAAAGTAGTGTAATTATACAAACCGTCCTACAAAGAGTTACCTAACAAAAGTTATTATTTATATTTCTACAAAAAACACTTGTTATATGAACAACAACTACAAATACAATTATCTGAATCTATTGAATGTTAAAATACAACTAAATCTCGAATTTGTTAAATAACAATCTTATAATAAAATATCTAAAACTAAATAATATCGTTTGTGCATATAACATCTACGTAGTTGTACGCCACACAGAAATTCCATCCAAATAACCATGGAGAGTTGAGTAAACTTCAGTGTATTTTTTTTTAAATTTGTAACACAATTGCATTTATATGATGAATAGTATAGAAAAGGTTTTTGTAATCCATTTCATTCATTTTATATTTAATCAACAAAATATGTATATTCATATTTGTCTTTTAATGTAGTACGCGATGCGTTGGTAGTGAACGATTTGGTAGGTTGGACATTTATAATTTTTAGTAATAGATAAAATAGTTTTAATTTACATACAAGTTTAAACAGGTGTTTGTGAATTGTTACTGCCTTGCAATTTTAAATATTAATTAAGAATTATTTGTTCACATAAATCAGTGATGCGCAAAATTTAAACATTGTGAATGTATTGCAACGCATTAGTATTAGTAAGTTCCCTGCAGGAAATGTCGATAGCGAAATTGTATACACCCTATATACACCCCACCCCCATACAATGCTTTGTTCTATAGACATTTAGCATGTGCTTGTCATTGAGAATGTGCTAGTAACATTAAAAATGTTAACTAGGTAGTGATTACCTAGTTCTAATGGGACCAAGTGGAGACATTCGAACCAGAAAGTCACTAGTACGTTTGTATAATTTAAGTTTACCTGCACAGAACCAAAACTGCCTAATAGAATCAAGAAGATTTTCTCTATGAAACGATTTTAGGCTAAGGGGTATGTATCCCAGCAGAAAGAAGCGAAGATTTTTTCGAGGAGATTCCTTTTTATTTTTATGTGGTAAATCTTTTTAATTTTATGAATAAGCAAAACACATAAAATCAAGAAGAAAACTTGTTATTCACAATTTTTTTTACCCAATTTCCGTTATTTTTGACACCAAAAAAAACAATCCATAGAGAAATACTTTTCGATTCTATTAGGTTTTCATATGAATTGTATAAAAAGGGATTTCTTATTTATTTCATTAGGTTACCTAATTTTTTTTTTTTTTTTTTTTCAAAAAGGTTTTCCTTAATAAATTCAATAGGTTCCTGTATGATCATGTGTAAATCATCTTCTTAATTTTTTAATAAGAATATCTTCTTGATTATATTAGCTTGCTTGTTATTTCATACATATAAATACACATAGGAACAATTTTTTTTTGTGCTACAATAAATCATCTTCTTAAACTGGCTGCTAATGTATACTATAGTAAGGTATAGTAGTGAGGTGGTTAGAGTGACAATATACTAAACCGAAGTTCCTTGGTTCAACTCCCTTTAAATTTTCCTCACTTTTCATATTTTTAATAATAAGTTTTTTCGCTTAAGCAAATAGAATGACAAGAATAAAAGTTCTTACTTGTATAAAAAGGTACTTAACAAAGATGTAAAAAAGGGCAGTATCTCACCCCGACTTGATGGTCCTAGTGTGCTCGCTATTTGTCGAATTGTTGAAAATTTCAAACTTACATTTTCTTTACATAATGTTCACGTGCCAATAAGACAAAGAACCGCTCGAAGTAATGCAAATATTGCTGTCGTTCAGACAAGTGTTGCTGAAGACCGCAATTTGTCGATTCCAAGACGTTCTAAACGATTGGGACTGTCTCAAACCACAACTTGGCGGATTTGCATCCGTTTAAAATTGTTCTCACTCAAGAACTGAAGCCACCGTAAACGTCGTGACGGGGCTACGTGCCACACAGCAAATGCAACAATTGAATTATTGCGAGAAAAGTTTGGAGATTCGATTATTTCAAGAAATTATGATATTGAATGGTCTCCAAGAAGTTGTGATTTAACACCACCATTAGACTATTTCTTGTGGGGTTATTTGAAGTCATTGGTCCTTCGAAATAAACCAGGCTCTCTTCAAGCTTTACAAGTCAATATTGAAAGTGCCATTCCTGACATACGACATGATTTAGTGGAAAAAGTGCTCGAAAATTGGGTTCATCGAGTTCGTTCCTGCAGAAGAAGTCGTGGAGGTCATTTGAATGGCGTTTTATTTAGAACTTAATTGTATCGATTGCGCTTCACATTAAATAAAAAAACTTTTGAATTTCCTTAACAATAAGTTTTTTTTTTTTTTTTTTTTTTTTTTTTTTTTTAAGAAATCAAATCACTCTTATTGGAAAACCTTTTTTTATTAAAAAAAAAAAATATGCAGCAATATTAACAATATACTATACTATTTTTCCACCGCTATGATGCAAGACAATTTGTACAATATTAGGAACAGTTTATGTATTTTTTTTAAAAAACGATAAAAAAGGGCGTTGTATAAATCTGTGAAGAGATCCAGCTCACCAGTTTTATTTTACTAAAAAATATTTGTTTCGTGTAATCCATTTTAGTTCCAATTTTCAATATTATGTTCTTCTACTATATATGTACATATGTATGTATGTAAATTTTTGATATGTATGTCTCGTAATTTATTGAATTACCTTTTGATTATTTAAGTTGCAAAAATTTAAATATTTTTATAATATTTCAAATTTAAAAAAAAATAATTTTTATATATCAATGTTCTTATGGCAGTAAATTATATCACAAACTTAATGTTTTTCAAGCTTTTTTAGTTGCACTAATTATCACAATTTTCAAAATATTATATAATAAAAAAAAATTAACGATAAAATTTCCAAGAAGTGTTAACTGACTTAAAATACACAACAATTTAATAGACATTTCTGAAATGCCAGGTTATTTATTAGAAAAATGTTCTTTCTATATTGATTGAAAAAAAGAATAAAAATCATTTCGAAACATGGAAGAGGATAATATTTTATGTTGGTCAAAACGGAAATTGACCAATCAAAATTTATTAAAAAACAAATAAAAGGAAAGGAAAATGTAAAACTCCGCCTGTTTTATAAGGGTTTAGAAAAAAATTTGACTATATTTTTAATAGTTTTAAAGCATTAAAACAGATCGGAAGTAGTAGTGAATAGACTAGACTAGATAGAGTTAACTAATCTGATGGCAAAAGGGGTAGGCAAACTCGAAACGCACAGCAATGACAGAGGCAAACAAGGGCCAATAAAAATCCTCCACATAAATTGATCATTAAAAATTCTAATACAAAATCAAGAAAAACTAAGTAAACGCTGTAAATGCAGCGAAATAGATAGAGAAAATGACACTTTTTTTACACTGAAACTAGGGGAAATAAATATTAAGATCCCTGGCAACCGAAATAATTACAAATACAACCAAAAAAGCCACAACAAACAGGATTATTTTTATTTATTCTTTTTTACTCAAAAAGTAATATACAACGCAACCGAAAAAGGAACGACAAATAAAACAGCCCACACATTAAACATAAATGGAAGTAAAAAAAAAAAAAAAAAAAAAAACTTATAAAATTGCATTTAATATTGACAAGTAAATTTGATAGAAATTATTACAACATGTATCCTACTTTTATATGAAGTAAGAGTAAAAAAAAAAAAAAAAAAAAAAAAAAACAAAATTATTACGTCAAGTTTACAACTCTAATGGAACACAAATAGTTCCGAGGACTGTAAAGCGTAAATACTATGCTGTAATTTATGAAGATTTAAAAAAATCTAATCTACAACTAATGCAGATACTGTTGGGTTTAGAAAAATTCTGCTGGATTTAAACGAATATATTCATATACATATATATATATATATATATAATTGTAACTCTCTATGAAATGGTGGTCAGAAAAGTCCGAAATAAAAATATATAAAAAGTATGACTGACTCTGCACTACATTTGGATGGTCAAGTGAGTTCATAATCGGTAGTACACATAAAAATACACGCTTGTCAGTGAGCTTAATTTCTTTTACTTAGAATTTATGTAATACAATACGAAAATTGTGAACATAGAAAAGGTAAATTATTATTGTGTAATCACATTTTTCTTTCACGAAAAGATTTATTATGTGGCTTATCTATTTGATATTTCCAGTATATTTCACCTTAACTCAAGACCAATAACAAAACATCAACAGATGCATGATAAAATTACATTCAAACCATCTTAATTAGATAAACCAATATTTTGTAAGTGGTTTTCAAGCTACTTTCACACATCAAATATTTTACAAAAACACGTACTCACTAGTTTTGCACAGGGGTCACCACAAAGTAAAATTGGTTAGTGTACAAAAAGCAATATTTATATTTTTTAATAAATGTGAGTCCATTTTTAAATTAAATATTGTAACTAATACTATGTATATTCAAAGCATGTTTATGAATCATGCTGTTTACACGACTCATCTACTTGCTTCAATTTGACAATTCTCTTTTGAAATAAATTTTTTAATTACAAAATTTCGTGAAAAGATATAAAATGGACAAAAAAAAAGTAATTTAATTATTATGCTTTTTTAAAAATTGACAAACATTTTTTTAGCTTTTTAGTTTTAATTTAATTTTTCACTTTTAATAGAGGTTTTTTTTTTAGTTTGACAGCTAGTTCATATAAACTTCCGATAAAAATTAGAGAAGACAGCAATTTTTCATGCTTCGCTCTCATAATTGGGGTGTGAAGCATGAATAGAGACCGAAGCATGTTCCGTGGAAACATGGCATAAGAAAATAAAACTTTAGATTGTCTGTTGGTCATGTTTTTTTTTTCCCAGGCAATTACATATTTGATACGTGTGAAGTGTGAACGTAGATTTAGTTATTCACATACAAGTATCCAAAATAATTGGTTTTTGCAGCCCATATACGGTAACAGAATGCATGTGCAATTCAGCAATTGAGCTGTCAGCTTTCTCCACATACCCTACCAGCACTCAGGGGATGACCCATAGGTATGCAGTGCAGAAAGTCAGGGAGAGGGATAGCGGGGAAAAAAAAATGCAGTGAGGTCGTCCTCGGTTCAAAATTACAAAAAAATATGTGCCCAAGATTGTAGTAAAATATGTGTCTAGTGACATGTGACGAAAATAAGGTATTTCAGCAAATAACCAGCCTTATTGTGTTTGGCGTAGTACTTTGATATTCATTCTTTGAAAACTTCTCTCAACTAAGATAAGTTCAGCATACACTATACCTGCATTCTAGTACCAACAGCAAATTATCACTGTGCTTAATATCGCTACAGCAAAACGTTCAATCGCACAAAATGCCCACAAACGACACTGGCACCAAAACTTGAGTGTGGGTGCATGCTGTTATCAGGTATGGGCGGGCCCCTTAAGCAAAACTCACATTTATAGTTTTAATTTTTAAAATTTTATAGAAAAATTCTCAAATACAATTGAGAAATTGGACTTACATAGTCAATAAGTATGGACCCTTGGCTTTAATTTGCTGTTGGTCTAAATGAGTGACAAACATATAAATGTGCCGCTATCGGCACAATGTACCGATTTTCGTCGGCTCACTGAAATGAAGTTATAATATCAGTAATAAGCTAAATTTGCCTTATTTGTCAACTAATTTAAATATAAGACATAATTGCACCACAGTGCATTGGTAATAAAGCCATACAGACTTATTCCAGAATTAATTCAGAAATAATGAAATTTTGGTTTAGTTTTAGCTTTAGAAAAGAATTAGGACGGTTAATATTTTGCTACTTCTAATAGTAAAAAAAAAACAAGTAAGAGTGCTATATTCAGCTGTGCCGGATCTTATATACCCTTCACCAAGCCGTAAATGTATAATTAATTGAATATAATACAGGATTTCCCTTCTTAGATAAGTATGCACATACGAGTATATCTATATACATACTTAAATATAATTAGAATGAATTTCATTCACACTTTCCAATGAAAACATAAGTACATAAAATACAGACTGTTTAAAATATTTTACATTTTTCCATCCATCAGTATCTAAACAAAAAAGGGGTTTTTACGAAAAAAATTAAGTTATTATTAAGTTAATGTACACATAACAATAACAAGCCTCAGTAGCAGGATGGTTCGTGCGTTGAATTATAAGCGAAAGATTCCGTATTCAACACTGGGGGCACCTCATGTATTTATAAATTTATTTTTGAAAGGGTTATATGTATATAGTATATCTTCATTTATTTGTATATTAAGATATATATACATATAACCCTTTCAAAAATAAATTTATAAATACATGAGGTGCCCCCAGTGTTGAATACGGAATCTTTCATTCAATATCAGAATCGATATTTTATTTTTGCTGATTTTTAATACGAATCATCTTAAGAAAAATCCTTACATTTCAGTCCAAGATCAAAGTCTGTAGCTCTTCTAGTGTCTTCGGAAAATCGATTTCACGTACAGACAGACGGACATGGCTCATTTAACTTCCCTATATATAAGGATTCAGAATATACATACTATATAGACCTCATATAAATATTGCGGAAATTACACACGTAGTGACAAACCTATAAATACCCTTACCATTTTTGGTGAGCGGTATAATAAACTTTTCAAAATACAGTGAAACCTCGTTACCTTAGCTCTTTTGCTTTATTTTAAGCTTAACAAATTTTGTCATTATGTACAGGAATTTTTCCTTATTCAAGTAGAACAACCCTTCACAAAGAATTTATTAACCTGATTTGATTTTAAAAACCGAAGCAACACGCAAAAATTCTTTATTATTCCTAGAATAGCGGTAAACGAAAATTATTTTTGTACGTTAACATAAAATTGTATGCACGTACGGTTAGTTTTTAAGTCATTTATAAAAAACTAAAGAAAAAATCAAACCGAAAGAGAAAAACAAAACTTTTTTTTGGAAAGTTGCGTTAATTGAGGTTTTGTTTTTTAAAAAGTGGCGTTAACAGAGTCACCAATCCTAAGAATTTGGGTGTTGCGATAATTGAGTTGTTACCGATGTTACACTGTAAGTATACAAATTTTGTTCAAAAACGTAAAATTATGAATTTTGAAAACACCCTCGTGTATTTCTAGCTATAATTATTAAGTTTTATATGAGGGAATATGTACATCTTTATGAAATGAATTTTAAATGACTTTAATAAAAATCGTCTTCAAAACAAAAACGCACTTTAGCTAAATCACGTAATACATAATAAATAATACATAATAAATTACTTATTATGATAATACTGTTTTGAATATTACCAATAACCGTTTACTTGTGTCAATATCAGCTGATTTTTTCGCATTTTGCATTTTTTATTATACATAAATGGGACAGAAAATTACACAAACCAAATGGTATCAATCCATGCATATCCATACATATGTATGTACATAGGACGGGCAGCTTCGTAAATTGTACCTCTGTTAATTCATTTAATATTTATACATAATTACAAATAGTATTTCCAGCAAATAAAAGTCAAAAGAGTAAAAAATAAAATTATAATGAAGACTAACGCTACGTTCACATTTATCAAATATTTGTAAAAAAGAAAAAAAAAACGTAACCAATAATTTTGCTTAGGAATAGTGTCATTTGGTTTTTATATTATAAAATAAAATTACTTAGTGCTGGTTTATACACGTCAAGTTTCCTTGATCAAGTTTTAATTCAGCTGGGAGAAAGACAGA
Source organism: Lypha dubia (assembly GCA_947311025.1). NCBI lineage: Eukaryota > Metazoa > Arthropoda > Insecta > Diptera > Tachinidae > Lypha > Lypha dubia. Next base: position 60,335,242 of record OX371264.1, read on the forward strand.
GAAATTTTTTTTTTGCTTTCTTTGTTTTTCTCCCAGCTGAATTAAAACTTGATTAAGGAAACTTGATGTGTGTAAATCAGCACTTATTGTACAAGAAAGTATTTTTATAAATTTTTAAAATTATATTGGAATTAAAGGAAATAAATTGTCAGTTTCTTTCTTGGTCACGTTTTTTTCGACAAATATTTGATAAATGTGAACGTAGTAGCTTAAGACGTTTTGTCGTTTCGCATTAAAGTTAAATGGTTGAGAAAGTCAACAAATTGTGTGCTATTTTCTAAGCAAATATTTAAATTTAAACGATCTAAAAAAACTTTTCGTTTTATTATTTACGAGTATATATATAATTAAATGTTTATAGACACTTGTTCAGTATAAACTAAATGAGCATTATTATATTTCTATATACGTATTATTAATTTTTTTTTTTAATCCATAATAATTTACTGTCGTGGCAAAATGAAAATTATCAAACAGGTTATTTTATCAAGAGATGCAACCATTTATTTTAAGCCGAACCCGAACCGAAACTAATACTTTCTGCATTGCATTGGGGTGCTAGGTCACAATAAAATTGGGTACGTATGTAATGCAATGCAGAAAATCTTTAGTAAACATCGCCGTGTCGGGAAATACCATGGTGGAGAAAATCCCTAAGATTCTGCAAGAAATTTTTGGTAATTTGAAAAATGATCCCAAATTTTAAAATACTTGAATTTTATTACCAAAGTTTTTCCCGGTAGCAGGCCTCTGGTAATTCCCGACACAGCGGTGCTTACCAAAGACTCTCTGCATTTGAGGGTTATTGACGCCAAAATCGACCTGCATATAAACGTTTGGAGATTTATTTCACTCTTTTTCTGGGGACTTAGTTTATTTGGGCAAGAGTTGGGCGCAGGCACTTTTTTCTCCATGGTCCTTCTTACAGCGGCAGTAATATACTAACGGATTTTTGCATTCCAGGCCTTGGGCGGGCCTCAAGTTTACTCTTCTCCATCGAATTTCGAGCTACGTCGCCGTTTAGGGGGTGTTCACCTATTACGTAACACTGTTTTCAGAGATTTTACACCCCACCTCCCTTCGTAACGCTTTTTTCTAATTTCTCAGTGCAAAATTCCCAATCCGTAACAAATCTTTAACCCCCCTCCCCCTGGAGCGTTACATAATATGTGCACAGCCCCTTACTAATAATATTTTGAAAAGGTAGTTTTTGACATAAATAGTTTTTTGTGGTATTTATATCATTTACACTCATTTGACAAAAAATGAAAAATGGCCCCAAACAAAAATGAAAAAAATGCCCCCAATTAGGAAAAAATGGCACCACAAATAATTATTGTTATTTTTTAATATAAAAAGTTTGGGGCCATTTTCCATTGGAGCCAAGTATTCTATTATACTGAGAGATAGGCCAATTTACTAAACGCACACTTGCAATTTTTGGCAGTGCCTTATGTTCTTTATTGCTTCGCAACTCAGTTTGATGAGTATCAACTGTCAAAATCACGCATCAATTTTATTTTTTATGCAAACGATTCCATTAAAATGGCGGAGTATTTGTTAATCTGTTTGTACTTCTTCATTATGTATGTATATTATAATAATTTATTATTATTTATTAATTTTTTATAGAAATACCGAAAAAATGCGCGACACGTGAGCGACCAGACTGCGATTTAATGAATAACAACAAATTGTTACATGTTTTCTGATGAGTCCACAGTTGCATTCCTTAACACCGTTTTTATGAGAAACATTTTTCTGCAATGCAGAGCTGCTGTTAAATCATGCTTTGGATAGCATATCTACGCATTTTTAAAAAAATTGATTTGCAACTTGTGTTTAGGAAGTCTGCCATATACGAGTATATAATTTTATTATTATTACTTTAATAATACGTTTATAATTCATTAACGTTATTTTGCACACCAAATAATTGTATCTGATTTATATTTAAAATACATATGTACACATGTAAAGTTATGAATTTTGAATAGAAATTTATAATAAAAATTAAAGAATTTTTTCTGAATTGATTTCTTAAAATTTGCGCTTTTGTTAATATTTTTAAATTGTTGTATGGAGCACACTAACTAACAGAATTGAAGGTTTCGCTGATCACTATGATAACAAAGCTCGGCAAGGATCATACGAAGGCCAAAACTATGTATTTGAAAAGCTATATATATGAGCAAGCTGCTACAGTGACCAGCAAAGCATGTATTCCAGGGGGGTCATTATGTATTTCGATTCGAATCGGAAAATTTACGAATTCGTAGAAATGAGATTACATAGAACGATTTTCGAAATTTTATTTCCGAACTTTCGTAAATTATGGGAATTTTTTTAATCCCTTTCGGAAAGCAAGAAATTCACTTTCGAAAGTGCAACTATGTAGTACGAAAGCAAATGTCAAAAGTGTTATTAACGTACATATTTCTTTCGAATGCCATTTTGATTGCGGAAATCTTATAGTTATTGTTTTTAATTACTTAAAAAAATTAAAAATACACATGGTGCTTTTAACTGTCTATTTCACAATATGGAAAGAATTTGTTAATATTTTTTATTCGTATAATTTCATAATTCTAAAATTTTTTATTAAATGTATTTGTACGAATAAAAATTCTTTCGACATCGTGAAATCGGCAGTAAGTCTTTATTAATGGAGTTTAGTGTTAATTAATATGAGGCAAAAGTTTTTTATGAATCTAAACGAAATTTTTTGCATTCAATTCAATCTTATGGTCATAAAATACATACATACTTTTTACTTTTAAAAAATATATTATTCACGAATTTTCACTGAGATTCAAAATGTTCCTTGCATCTTTTATAAATTTCCTTTCGAGAGAGATTCTCTGAAGCAAAATCCTCAAGTTTCCCGGAACAAAACAAAAGTTACTTGTGTATTTTTAAATTTGCACTTAAATTGTGAAATAACTTGCCGAATGAACTACGTACTTTTATTTATTCCTGTAATATTTTCAAAAATAAACTTTATTCTCATTTTGTTAGTAATAATATATGTACATATAGATACCCTTAAAGAATCAATCTCTTTTATGGCGTTCTTAACGGACTAATTCGGTTTTTTGTTTCTTTGCATGATTTTTGGCCTTCATCTGCATGCAGTCGGTGCACAATTTAATTTAACTACACTTAATATACAAACATAATTTATTTTTACCTTTTTTTTTTTTGTTCAGCAAAGAACATTTTATATTTATCTTTATTGAAATGTTTTTGTATTGACATTTGTATAAAACAATGCAAAGTGCTACCAAGGTTTTACATATAAAATATGTCATCACTTGGAAATTTCCCTTAAAATTATTAAAACAACTCTGCAGGCCTTTCGAACGTACTTCATAATACGATTTTCCTTTCGATTTGGAAATTCCTTTCGAAAGCGTTTTCGATTCGAATCGAAATATATAATAACCCCCCAGATTATCAAATCGGTTTTCGCAGACTATAAAGGCGTTAAAAATTCTTGGAATCTGCTATTTTCAACGCATATTTTTTTGCCGTTCAGAAATATTTTTTTCTTAAATCCAAGAATATTTTGAGTAGTTTTTAGGTTTGATATTTGTTGATGGAAAGAGAAAAATTTTTAAATATTACTTATTTTAAGATCGTCAGTCATCTTTGTCATAATAGTAGAAGTTGTGTTTGGTTGGAATGGCATATATTTTGTTTTTTTTGGGTTTTTATAGCGCCATATTTTTTGAAAGAATAATTTTGTGTAGGCATTTTTATTGCATTTTTGCGTGGATAGCTATTTTTCATTGAGAAGAAATTTTTGCTGAACAATATATGTACATGTTACAGAGAATTTATTTTCATTTTGTGTGCTAGTAAAAAATTTTACTAGTTGTCAAGTACAAATTTTTTTTAGAAAACTGCAAATTTATTTGTTATCAGGTAAATATTTTATAGTTTCTCTACTATCAAAAATGGAAACGGATCATATTTTCTCACTAGTCGCTAGTATAAGAAATAAAAATGAGAAAACTAATTTGAAACCCTGCATACAAATTTGGTTACATGATATTTTCTTTTTCTAAAATTAATTATTTTTTTTTTTTAATAAATGGTAAAATTTTCTTAACTATCAAAAATTTAATTTAATGAAATTTTTCTTCGTTTAAATTCAGTTTTACCAATACTATAAAGGGAGGAAAATGTACGCTTTTAATAGTTTAATAGCACAGAACTCACTTATATTTTAGTTAGTTTAAACTTGAAGTTGTAGAATCATGGTTTAGTAGTTCTACAGCAAATATGTATATGAACTACAAGAATTTTTTGCTGTTTTGATTTAGAATTTATTGCGTCAAAATCATTCATGTTTTGCATTTTCTATTTCATCGCGTTCTTAGGAGCGATTTTCAATATTGTTATGCAATTTAAATTTTTATATAATCGGGAAAATAATAATCAGATATGCCATCGAGGGGATTGGCATAGTTTCATTCCCTAGAAATATGCTAATATCGGATTTCCAAACTTCCTAAAGTGAACTTTTTAGAAAATTTTAATATTTCTAGTGTTTGTGAAGAAGAAAGTGAAGAGTTTTTGTTGCAGTGCCGCACTAGCGTATAAATTTCTTTTATATACATGCATATATGCGTATTTACATATCCACACGAACATACAAACATTTGTACATATGTATATAATTCAATCGCTCTTTAATGTAAAAAAAATTTTTAAAAATAATATTGATCTTTTCCTATGGTGTAGACACGTTTTATTTTTTCAATACTTTTGGATTTTTATTTACAACTGTCGCGCATACACGCAATTAATATAGTCGCATTAAATTTATCACACGGTCCCCCACCTCTACTTCTAATTACTGCAATTATCATGAAAGCTTTAAAATTTATAAAAAAAAAAAAAGAATGTGAAACACAGGCAAAAATATTTCATTCATGTATGAGTATGTATTTATATACTTTGTAAGTTACTTTAGTTTTAATAAAATAGATATATTTGCTCCAAAAATATTCCCAGCATAACTTTTTTAGTGAAATCTTGAAATAAAATGGAAATTCTATCTGCTATCTTTACAATAATTCATTTCCAGGTGGAATTATTAGCCTACGTCATCATCAGGTGTGCAAACCTGAACTGTCAAAAGTTTTTATGCTTCAAAGTTAGGATAGCTTTCATTAATTATTTCTATAAAATCGTTAATGCATTTGTTTTAACAGATGGAGTAAGTTGTAGCGATAAATTTTATTGTTCTAGGGATACAACTACCTGCTATGAATTCGACTTGGTATTTTTATAGGCTAAATGGCAAAGATATCCATGACATATTATCTAAAATTTTCCGTACAATTTTTGATTTTGAGTCAGAGCCAGAGCCACAGAACATGGCTGCCAGGTACTTTTCCTCCTTTTTTTAGGAAAATTTTTGAATTCGGAGATATTTTGTTCACTATTTTAAATACAAACCATATTATTTTTTAAAATAATTAAGTTTTGAATTTTGTTAAATATTTCTGTGACTAAAGGTACGGTCACATTGGGGAAATATTTGCTTAAAATATGTTGGTTCATGTTTAACAAAACTTTAGGTTAATAAATACACAAGTTGTTTTGTGGTCACACTACGCACATTTATTTTCCCATTTATTGAAACAGCTGTCAAACAACGTCAGGTGCCAACATGGGAAAACATATTTTCCTATATTTCCTTAACAAAATATTAGATAAAACTATCAAAAACCATAATTTGATTTTTAACAAACATTTCGTTGCTAATGATTAGTTTCTGCAGTTGGGCAACCAAAAAGTAATATTAACAAAATATTATTGCAAATTGCACAAAATCTATGACTGACTTCCAAAACGTCAATTGCTTTGTGTTTGAACAAAGCATCACATTTCATAACGGCGCAGTACAATAATTATACAATGTACATATATCATTTCCAAACGCCGCCGCCAAGTACTTTTAACGCAGTAAGAAAGCAAACAAGGCATAGGTTTTGTAGTTGACGCATTGTTTGGGAACTTTGCATATTGATGTGATTTAAATACAGTAGGAATACTGTATACAAACTTTGTATACGAACGTTTTGGAAGTCAACCTATTACTTTCACCCTTATTCCACATTTCGTCGTCAAGTTTGAGCCAACACCGATTTGTACATTTCAACACAAATCACTTGTGATGAAGCAATTTTTTTTTTGTGAAATGCGATTTTTTGCGTTTTTTGTAATTTTTTTTATTCTATCAGTTTTGAGATTTCTGATCAATTTGTGTGCATGTTTCTGGGTTTGTAACTTTCTCGTTAGCAAGATGTGGCAAATTTTCGCCATATTGTCGATTTAGGAAGATTTAGTTTCCTTCTTTAAGGCTTTAGCTTTTTTTTTATAATATAAGGGTGGTGTTGGCTGAAGTGGTTAGCACGTTGACTACTAAGCAAACAATGACTTGGGGCCTGGGTTCAAACCCTGGTCAGAGCAAGTCAATCAACATCATTAATTTCTCTAATGTACATTAGTGAGACATTGTATTAATTGTTGTCGGACTATTTAAGTGATGAAGGCATGGCACCGATCACTAAAAAACTGTTCCGACAGCGATTGATGCTATCCAAGCTAATGTACACAACATCGCCTCCTTCGTCGGTTAGCAGAAACATCGGCGAAGTAAAACAATTAATAAAATGCCTGCTAATGCAGCTTAACAAAGTTAATGCGTCTACTTAACACCGGAGGCGCCTCAACACTGCCTTAAAAATTTTCAACATCTATCTTCTCTATCTATCCCTCTCCCTGAGTTCCGGCACAGTGCACTGCACTGAGTGGTGGTCCTAATTAAAAAAAAAATATATATAATAATAGCTTTATTGATATTAAATAATTTTTCGCAAGTTGTCTCTTTGTTCGCGAAGTATGCAATTCTGCCAAACTTTTTGGCTTTCTTGCATTTTTTACCAATTTAATTTTTTTTTTTAATTTTGGGTTTTTAAAAATTTTGTAATTTATAGATTTTTCGCTTTTCTCCGGGCGAGAAACAACAGTGAATCACGAATAAAATAAAAATCGCTCTAATTTTACAAATGCAAAAAATTCGACAAGATCTGTCTCATTCACAATAAGCAGGATAATTAGCAAACTGCTGCTGCTTGTTTCTTTATTTTGGATTTAGAAATGTCTTTCTCTGCGAAGTTTTTCAGATTTTTTCAAGATCTTATTTTCGGCGAATTGGCTCGTCTTATTCAGGCATTTATTTACACTATTAAAGCATGTCCAACAAAGCTACCAAAAAATTATCAGCCGTAAAAATCTTTTAGGCCCAAATTCACAGTCATTAGTTAGCTAATAACAATAGTTTAACTAATAATATTTGATTCACAGCTTCTAGTTTAACATTAGTTAAACCATCAAACGTCATTGGTTAACTAACAGTTAGACAACAGCTGATTCGTTGGAATTTATTATTAGTATTTTTGTTTTGTGAAAATTTTAGATATGGCATGTGAAATTGATAACACGGAGTCCGATATTGAAAGTGACACTGATACGGAATATTGTTGCTGAGCGTCGCCAACGTAATGTAAAAAGATTTTATGGATATATTCCGTCTTAGCAAGTAGGTGGCGTGGCAAGTGCTTGAATGTATACGCCATTTTTTAAGAAATAATATATCAAATGTAAACAAAAGCCATATGCTATAACAGAATTGCCAGTACTGAAAGTTAATAGTTTGATAGGGTTACCATTTTTTGTTCATATTAGGAGTGTTGGTTAAATAATACACTGTGAATATGAAGTATTAGTTAAACAATAGTTATCATTTTAGTTTACTAATAGCTATCTAATTACACTAAATTTGGCCCTTATTGAAGCATTTTGCCTAAAGATAGATATTTTTATTTAACTCTGTTTGATCTTGCAAAAACAATATAATTGTTTTCCCAAAATAAATCAATATATTTGCCTTTTAGTGGTCACACTTTGTTCACATTCGGCATATTTTTGTTTGGCAGCAAATAATTTTGTTTGCCATTAAGCAGCTGTTTTGCTGTTTGCCGCCCCTAATAAATATTTTATGGTCAGACTGCGATAAGGAAATATTTGTCGTTTTTCGCCAAATGTTTCCCCAATCTGACCGTACCTTAAAATATATAAAAAGTATGTTATGAGTAAAATTCATTGATTTTCTCAAGAATCGGTTTGAAATTGTCCGACTTAATCAAATTTTAATAAAATCAAAATTAAAAAAAAAATTACATGATTTTTCTCCGTTCTTCACCGTTTTTCTCATTCGTTAGTGACTATATATAAATTCATAAATCATGTTTATTTCATTTTTTTTTCGTTGAAATGTTGCACCATTCTAGCCATACTCGGTGGAAATGTTCGCGTGTTCATTGCTATACTAGTCCTGACTAGCTGGGGAAAACTCCCAAATGTAAGTGCAGGGAATGATTTTTTTCACCATAAGCATCTAAAAATTCAGTAATAACCAAGATATAAAACAAAATCTGTTGAAGAATACGTTCATTACAAATCATTCAATGAATATTCATACATATTTTATATAACTGTGATTTAATGACGAAAACATTGTCATGAAGTGACAAAAAAAGAAAACGTCAAAAGAAGCTACATTTGCAAGTGTTAAGCTCTTATAAAAAAATTTTGGTTTTAATTATGGCCGTTTTTACCAAATTTTGTTTCAATAAATACTTAATCACCCTTATCATGAATATTTTTTTCCTCGAAATTTTTCACAATTTCCCTAAATTTGTAATCGTAAAACAATGCCGGTGAATAAAATAAAATATCCCGAATCTTTAATGATTTTTTCACTTTTCCCTTTAATTTTTTCACTTTATTTTTAGTGGGGAACATAACAAAACATGTAAGTGGTAGTGATGTTACGAATATCAATTTTTAGTATTCGCGAATACGAATACGAATATTTGTAACAATATTCGCCGAATACGAGTATTACTTTTAAGTTTTAGAGCCACATAATATTTCAAATTTAATTGGAAAAAATCCCTCTCTTTGCGTCAGTAGCCTTTTTATATAATTTTTTTTGAAAATGTATGTGCAAATTATTCGAGAAATGTTCGCTTGAATTTGGCGAATACGAATATCTTGAAATTGGCGAGTAGTCGAATAAGAATGCGAGTATTCGTAACATCACTAGTAAATAGTTCTTTTTATAATTCGAATATTAAAGTTTACAAAATTTATTTTAATGGCAAGATCCGTTAATAAGGTACAAATTGATATATTGCCAGCGTATTGGTGAAGCGATAATTTGTAGCAATTCCGTTGTCTTGTTGGGTGCAATAAACTAACGGTGCAAACAAACTATCGCTGTAATATTAAAAATTTTAACGGCCCGCGCCCCACGATGTCGATCGGTCGATAATGCTGAAATTGTAGACGAAAAGCAACTGATTTACGACCTTCTATTCACCCATTTTATTTATTTGTTTAGATCATGTGCCTCTAAACAAATAATAAGTTAAATAAAATCCGTTATTAGTGGAACGCAAGTTAGTTTTTTACTTCGAGAAATCCAGCGATCGACATCGTTCGATATCGTGGGCCAGTCCGTAAATTTTTTGTAACTTTTAATAAAAATATTTTAATTTTAAAATTTTTTTTGTTGTACATTCACTAAGAACTGATAGCGGAAATAATTTTTCACGTAAGATTCACGAAAGCCTTTTTTCCCTTCGAGGAGAATAAAAATTTCACTTGTTATTCACGATAGGGGTGTGAACAAAATTTTGGGCCGAATTAAAAAATGTTGCGCCTTATTCATAAGTAAACACAATTTTCAAATAGATTTATAAGCAACAACTCCTTCGAATCGGAAACAAAAATTAAAAAAAAAAACCTTTTTTTTGATTTTTCAATACAACTTATATAACATATGAAAGACCTCAGCATCTACTTTCTAAATCAGTTTAGAAATTTAAAATGATAAGAGACACCAAAACCCTGTTTTAACCAGAAACTCCTGATTTTGGAGGTGTTTCGCAATTTCAAAAACCTTCAAGAAAAAAATCACTTCCCAGGTAGTAATTTTATACCCTTCACCAAAAATGTTAAGGCTATTTATGTTTCAAATTCGGCATCTCAATGTCATAATAATGTTAAATACCTACAGCAGTGTGACAGTTTTTTTAAATTTATTTTTACTGACACAAAGGGAGGTATGATTTCCAATTAAATTAAGTAAATATTAAGTGAATCGTAAGCTTTAAAAGTAATATTCATATTTAGCGAATATTGTTACAGATATTCGTATTCGCGAATACTAAAAATGGATATTTATAACATCACTAGAACATACTTATGTATATGCCGCTCATAAGTTAAACACGCAAACCTTTACATTTTTATGAAAAATAGAAACAGCAGTACAAAAATAATGACTACGGCGATGGTAATAATGATGATGACGACAAAAACAACATGTAGTATAAAAACAACAAAAGTATTAAAACGGAAATAAGAACAAATGAAAGGTAGTCGAATAACATATCAAGGAGTAAACATTACTTTTTCAATAGTCCTTGGGACACACACTATAATTTAGCGGAAAAATATTAAATGGAAGTTATATCCTATGACAATTACTAGTAATATGAAACATATCGTTACATCAAACGCAAAACGCTCTAACTAACAATTTTCATAATTTTACAGGAGAAACAAAAAAAAAAACATGAAAAAGGTACATAATTATAAATTTGTGATATATCTTGTGAGCCGTAAGATTTTAAATTCTTACAGAATTATTATTATTACGGATGATTCAACAAAAATAAAAATTATATAAATATTAAGTCGTATATAGACAACAATTATACTGATCAATCCTACATCCTCTTTGATATTTCATTAATAAATCCTATATTATTACATACATATATTTAAAATTTATATTTTTTATAGTGATGTATAGGGAATGAATGAATGAATTGTTATAATCCCGCTAAACAGTGCACTGTATCTTGCTTGACATGTATGTGCTTTGGAGTTTCATCCTCATAATCACAGAATCTGCACAGACATTTTTCTCAATGCCAAGCCTCCTGTTGAAGTGCTTTCTCAGTCTGCAATGGCCTGTGAAGAAACCTGTGAGCATTCTTAGATTGTTTTTACTTAGTGGATGTTTACGTAAATACATGTTTTTCGTAGTTGGTCATACTTCAACTTAAATGGAATATCACAAAATTCGCAAAAAAGAAAATGGCACTGATTTGTTAGTGCATATTTTTGCATATTTTAAAAGAAATAAATATTATAGCATATTTCATTAAAAATGTAAAGTTTTAATAAACTTTTAATTTTTGTATGTTATAAAAGAAGTCTTCCTATTTTAGTTCGATTCCACATAAACATCTATTTATTAAATTTAATTTTTATTTATTGTACTACCGACTACTGAGAAAATATAATCCACTTCCATTTTTAATAGTAGAGAAACTAAAAATATTTTTATTTATTTGTTGCGGGTTAGCAATATCTAAATGCATTTCGTTGGTTGCTATACCAACTCATCAGTAGATGTTTATCATTTATGTTTGAAAAGTTAAAAATTCTTGAAATCTGCTATTTCAACGCATATTTTTTTGGCGTTCAGAAATGTTTTTTTTTCTTAAATCCAAGAATATTTTGAGTAATTTTTTGGGTTGCTAGTTGTTGATGCAAAGAGAAAAATTTTTAAATGTTTCTCATTTTAAGATCGGCATGTTTGTCATAATAGTCGAAGTTGTTTTTGGTTGGAATGGCATATATTTTGTTTGTTGTTTGGTATTTTTCATAGCGGCATATTTTTTAAAAGAATAATTTTGTGTATGCCTTTTTATTGCATTTTTGTGTGGATAGCTATTTTTCATTGAGAAGAAATTTTTGCTAAGCAATATATTACAGACAATTTATTTTCATTTTGTGTGCTAATAAAAAAATTTTACTATACAGATATTTCTGGTGTGTAAGCTACTTAATATTTTATTTAGTTGGCAAGTATAAAATTTTTTTTAGAAAACTTTAAATGTATTTGTTGTCAGATCAATATTTTTCTAGTTTTACATAAAATTATGAAATATGAGGGAAATTTTTAGTAACTATATTAGTTTTTTTTAAGCCATGGATATGTGTATGTAAAACTATGTTGTTTATTTTTTCAACTGCAGCTTCACACTGCATTGGTAATAAAGGCATATAGACTTATTCCAGAATTAATTGAGAAATAATGCAATTTTGGTTTAATACTTATGACTTTATTGCAGTGAGCCGACGAAAATCGGTACATTGTGCCGATAGTGGGATCTAAGCTTTACACTGCGTGTAAGAACAAAATGAGGAAAAAGAAAACAATTTTAGAAGTTATGAAAAATTAACAATTGTAGCTTTTGTGATATGTATTCAATATTCAAAAACACCATAGACACCTTCAACTTATTTGAAAAATTCATTATACTTTGTCTTAGCACTGTTGAAAATTTAAAAAAAAAGTATGGGATAATATCCTTTTTCCGGAGTTACTGGATTCAAAGTTGTTACTTTTAATTACACTTAATTCACACAATGATTTTTATGACGTCCAAATTGGGCTTCATTTTTGCTTTAGGATCGAGCGGTGTAGAACTGAAAATATTGGTTGAAAAATATACCTGTTTTCATGGATTTTAATGAAATTTTTTATGCATATTTGGTAGGTATGAGAATAGGTTCTAAGGTATATTTTAAATCGCTAGGGGCACGAGGAGGGGAGGGAGGGGGCAATTTCTGTTTTTCCGAAACTGCTTGACCGATTCTTATGAAATTTTGTATGCATATTCAGTAAGTCTGAGAACCGACTACTATCTATTTTTCAAACCGCTAGAGGCCTGAGGAGGGGAGGGAGGGACCAATTTCTGTTTTTCCGAAACGGCTTGACCGATTTTTATGAAATTTTTTTATGCATATTCAGTAAGTCTGAGAATCGGGTACTATATATTTTTCAAACCGCTAGGGTCACGAGGAGGGGCGGGAGGGGGGCAATTTCTGTATTTACTCAACTATTATGTTTGCCTCGTAATTAGTTTTGTTGTTGAATGATAGATCGCGCTATGTCCGCCTCATGCTGGAGAATCGTCGTCGTTCGTATTTCAAAGAGAACAAAATTATTGTTTGGTATTTTTTTCATCGGCGGTCATCGTCACACACAATACATTCGCTATTTTTTATATAACACCTAAAATATGCACTAGAAATATTTTGTATGGCAAAACAAAGTTTGTCGGGTCATCTAGTATACGTATATATGTATATGTATGTACTCGTATGTATACATATGTATGTAATAAAATAAGTAAAATTCCCAAAAAAAATTTATTTTGTGAAGTAAAATAGTTAAAGATTTACATTTGACAATTTTAAAAAATACTTACCATTTGACTTGGTAATTAATTGTAATTATTTTTAAGTTCCAATTTTTTTATTGTGTTTTTAAGTGCAAATTTAAATAATACTTAAATGCCCAAGGTTGGCCATTCGATTTAAGTTTACTAAATTCCATGTTTTTAAATACTAAATAAGTTTTACAAATTTCTATATGTTTTTGACTGCTTGGTCTTCATGTTTAAAACAAAGCCAATACAAATATTTGTTACATAAAATTTTAGCTTGTTTAGTCACTATTACTATTTTAATCATTTTGAAAAATGGTTTTATTCTTTCAAAATATTTCAGCAAATCCTTCGCTATTTTTATTTCTAGTGTAAATAAAAATGTAATTTTCAAAACGTTTCGTTATTTTTGCTAATCAGCTGGTTTTTTGGGCAATAATTGGGAAGTGTTTAGAATTACGTAGTGCTACCATATTTTTAGAAAAATTAAATGAGATCAATCAAATACGACTGAAAAGCAGAAGTAGCATTTTAATACAACTTAAAATTTAATTAAAATTAGCTAAATGAGTATTTAAAAATGAACTGAAAAATTCGCCATTATTCATTTACATAAATAAAATTCGGATTTAAATTAATCATGTATTCCATATGATTTGGCAAAATTTTTATTTTATAATGTATATTTCATGGACATAAAAAGCGCTTTTAAATGTGAAATACATTGGAGTTCATAAAAAAACAGTATTTTCTAATTTTATTCAGGGCATTTTGCGTTTTAGGCAAAGATATACATCTATATGAGTGCACATATTTCAATATGTATTCCCAGCACACAATTATATTGTATGATTGGATATAAAAAAGTATACATACATATGTTTACATACACATCTATAAATATTAGTACACAAAGATATACGCACATACAAACATATACGCAAATGTAGCAGAAAGGATAAATATAATACGACAGAGAACAAGTTTATTTTTTTTTTGCTGTCGGAAACAACACATGCTCATGGACACTTTTAAAACAGAGTCGACTATTTAAATGTCCACTTAAAATATCTGCCATTAAAAGAGCACTAAAGTGGTTAAATTTACTTATTTGATTCGCAACGAATTAATGAATATAAGAATTCTTTATAAATTAAATAAATAAAGAAACGGATGAAACAATCGACCATGAAAAATAGCTTCAAGAATCTATTTAATGAACTCGCATATATTAATAAAAAATAAAACATAGCAGGTAAATGGAAAAGAAAAATCTTTTAAATGAGCTAAATCTATTTACTGTGTTTTTATAGCTTTTTTTTTTCTCCCACATCCAACAACAGCAAAATGTCTTATTGTTGTTACTTTCTTTGCAAAGTCAGTTGGAGAAAAACACATGCATATTTAGTTTATTTTTCTTTTTTACTTACATGCATGTTTTAGTATCAACTTTAAACTCTTATAGCTCCCAAACTCCCAAATTTTTGCCAAAATCAGTTGTAAATATGTGCATGAAGTCCATCACAAAACCCCTTATTGCCCATTTATTAAATAGATATACATACATACATAGATAGAATAGTAAAGACTTTCTTTCTGTTTTTTTTAAGTATTTTTTTAGTGCCTATCAGAATTGTAATTATATATTGAATATTAAAGCATTAAAAACATTTACCAAATAAGCTACCGACTATCATTTCTCAAAAACAGAATACATGTGTGTATATGAGAATGATTATATTGACGAAAAATGCTGCAAAAATGCCAATATGGTCTTTGGAAACCCAAAATATCGCCGATTTTTCATTACTATTATCACATGAATATATGTATGTATGGAAGTACTATATGGCATACATTTAAAAATATTATATAAATATAGGTGGCTTGATATCAAAATGGTGTAACTCGTTCTTTTGTTACTTTACAGAAGAAGAAACAAGACTTATTAATAAAATCCGTAAAATTTTAGAAAATAAAATATTTTTAATGCATTTTTAAAAGAGACAATAAATTTTATTCTGGGGCTGTGCACATATTACGTAACGCTGTTTTCAGAGATTTTATACCCCGCCCCCTTCGAAACGCTTTTAACTAATTTTTCAGTGCAAAATTTCCAATCCGTAACAAATCTTAAACCCACCCCCCCCCCCCCCCCATGGAGCGTTACGTAATATGTGCACAGCCCCTTAAGCCAGCCACCGATATGTGCTAATATTTTTTTGTGCTTAAACTTTAAGAAAATTCTATTCACTAGTTCAGCTACTTACTTGTCATAATGTATTAAAAAAGAGGTCTGCAAAGAACGATAATTGATGATTTGTTTTGTCTTTTATGACGAAATTTTTGTTAGTCACAAGTTGTTGTAAAAATCACTTTTTGTGCTTTTAAGTTTGATTCTGCAAACAAATGAAAGAAAAGTTATTAATATATACATATATATATATATATATTTTTTTTGTTAACATATTGTATCTAAGTGCAAAAATTCTATATAAACAATTCCATGAATTATTTTGTAAAACGTTATTCTGTAGAAAAGGTTTGAAGTTAGTAATTTAATTACGATTTTCGAAAATCCAATTATCATGTGTAAGTACGCGTGCGTATGTACTTATGTCTGTGCTTTTTTATGGGCTTTTGAACTTTAATTAGCGATTAACTTAAAAAAGTGTTTCAACAAACTTCGAAAATTATACATGTTTATGAACAGCGATGCCGTTTGAAATTGCATGACAGGTATTATATAGTTTGCAATCGCAATTGATTTACACATTTGATATCTCAAGCAAGTGGTAATTCTTTTTCTTAAGCTGTACTTTAGTATGAAAATGAAACGGTGCACAAACCGGAAATTTGTTAAATACTTATGATATACCATAAGCAAACAGCTTATTTTCTTGATATTCGAACATGTTGCTAGATTTGTTAAGTACTCAAACTAAATATTCACTCAATTATTTCTAGTTTTTTAAATATATTTAGCTAATTAATTATACACTGGAAACAAGAGTTATTCTTACTCCCACTTTCGCAATGTTCAGTAAAATGTCTGTTAACAAAATTATAACTAGTTGCTGGATAGGCTAACGGGTACTATTTAATCAACGGTTACTTATTTCCGTTTGATCATCCTTCGGTTATAGGCTTTTCACACTTGCCTACATTTTGCGGAAATGCATGGACGATGCTGAAAACATGAACCATGCATTCACATCTGCAACATCTACCATCATTTAATTTGTCATAATAAAAAGAAAACAGATTTACAATAAAAATAAAAATTAATTAAATAAAATGGTTTTGGAAGAACAATTATTAATTGGATTAATTGGTGATTTGCAAAAGCAATCCATTTTATTGAATCGGTGTATAGAATCACTAAAAAGTTTACTTGAGGAAGAAAATGACGAGGACATCTTACTGGACTGTTGCATGCCTTTCTCTTTTTAAAACACAGATTCTTTTTTTACGCAAATTCCTATAGTTACAAAACACACACACACGTAGATCATCAATATACATAGACTGTATTATTATAATTCTTATGGGAAAATTACAACATCTTCGCAAATCGATGGTAGATGTTTATAAGTGTGAAAAGACTATTAACTAACACCCCCTAACAATTTTTGTATATCTTCATACTTAGCACTTCGAAATCTTCAAAACAAAAACCATTTTGATGTAGAGGATGGATTATCAGATCGAATATAATTATTATATAAGAAATATTTGCCAAACAAAAAAGAGAAAAATTCAATAAATAGATAAAGAAAATAAAAATCAATATTATTATATTATTATTATTACGAATAAACGTAATTATTATTCGAACTTATATTGATGTACATATGAAAAGTAATATTATCAGGCTCAAGTTCAGTTTTATTGAATTAATGAAAATTCAAAAAGACTAAAGGTACGGTCACATCTGTCAAACATTTGCCCAAAAAAGCGTAACCACTAAATACCAATGAAACACTTTTGATTTAGATACCTGTTTATTACGTTAAACAGTTTCCTACACAATTTATAGAAACTGTAATAGAATCTTATCTAATTAGAAGCTGTTTAACTGAATAAATAAATGCATAAATCAAAAAGTTTTAAATTCGTATTTAGTGGTTACGCTTTTTTGGGCAAATGTTTGCCAGATGTGACCGTACCTTAAGAGTTTTTTCAATAAAACTGAACTTGAGCCTGATAATATTACTTTTCATATGAAAATAAAAATCTTAAAAATCAAATTTCTACACTAAAGAATTCTGACAAAATGTTAAATGATCAAGAAGTAATAAATGATTGCTTGATAAGTGGTATTAAATTTGAAGAAAAAGCTACTGCTGTTGATACTGTACTCAAGATATCTAAGCAAGTCGATGTAGATGAAGCAACTGTAGAAGAAGCTTATTTTTGAAAAGTAAAAAGATTTAAAGCTAGATTTACACGATTGAAGGTATTTTGAAGTCTTATCAAAATTTTGAAAATTAATTTTGATGTTCTATTTACACGTTTCAAAAATTTGATCAAAATTATCTTTCAATATATTTCAAAATCTTTTGATAAAAATTTGATCAAAATTTGTTGAAGTTAATTTACACTATTGGTAAACTTTTTATATTGAAAATATTTCATACAATACTCAGAGAGTATATGTATATACTCTCAGAGAGTATTTGTATGGTGCTTGTTCTTCTTTTGTATATCAATACAAGATTGAAGCCGATACAATATACACTCATAGCTGCCAGATTTTTTAGGTAATATCGTCATATTTTTGGGCAAAAATCGTCATTATCGTCAATATAGCTCATTGAAATCGTCATAAAAACGTCAAATGAAAAAACCGCTTTTTTTTACTAACAAAACATATTTTTGTTAGAGGCAAAACATAACAAAACTCTTAAATCAACAAATCTTAATAAAAACAGCATTATTTAAAATACAGAGATCAAATACTTCACTTAGAATTCACAATAAAATCACATGTAAATAGATTGCATGTTTTTCAATACTTTGAAATATATTTATACATTGCATGGAAAAAAATAAAAATATTCAAATCCTTTAGTTATTTTTTTCAATTTAGTAAAATATGCATTTTAAATTTCATTTTTGGAAACACTTTTTCTAAAAATGTATAAAAGCTACAATAAAATTTATACAATAAAACTATAATTTTTTACAAATTGCAATTAACCATATTGATTAATTCAGGTACAACTGTCAGATCATAGCAGGTAAATTTGTTTAGATTTAAATAATCTTTTGAATATAATATTACGTTTACCTGACTAAATATTCTTTTCATATTTGCTGAATAATGTGGTAAAACTAGGATTTTTGTAATAAATCGGAAACAAAAGACTAGAATCCCTCGTTTGCATCTCTGATAGTTTTTTCCAAAAATCCAATAGTTTCATGTTTTTATCAGGACAATTATTTCAATTGTCTGAACTCTGTTTCTAGCTTTTGGTTTTTACTTTCTTCAACAAAATAGGAAAATTATTTTATAATTTCAGAAAACCAACTTTTTTTCTTCATTTATAATATTAAATGGATTAATTTGGCCAAGAGCTTTATATTTATTTTCAAAATCAAAGCTTGATAATATCTGATCACAAAGCTCTATATAAAAATTAACACAATTATTACTACTATCATATTTTTCTTTTGCATTTATTTGTGATTCTTCCAATACGTCTTTGGCAAATATTCCTAAATAAATGTCTTCAAAATTTTAAAAATAGTTTTTGTTTTTATAATCAGTTAAAGAAAAGTTTTCGGTTTTAGGCAAACTAGTTTTTAAAAAAGTTTCTCATTACAATTTCAGCAGTTCAAGGTTGCTCTAATAGCGCAAATATATGTTGCAAACTTGAATTATTTAAAATCGTCAAAATTAGGGTAAAAATCGTCCCATCGTCACTATGTCATTTTTAGGACCCAAAATCGTCAAAATGACGATAAATCGTCAAATCTGGCAGCTATGTATACACTAGGTGTTCACAAACACAAACAAAAGCGTATTTCATACAAGAAATGGCAATACAAGCATATTTATTAAAAATTAATTAAAAACCCAATAAATCGAAATAAAAAGTTCAATTCATTTATTTGGCAACTTAAAATAATCACATTCTGTTTCTATGTATGTATGTATATAAAAAATAAAAATAAAATATTAAAAAGAAATCACATTCTGTTCACATATAAAATATTCAAATAAAAATAAATTTTGAATCAAAAGAATGAACATGCTGTCAAATTATTTAAAGTTATCAATATTGCCAAATGCGATTTTGATGCTTATTTACACGGCATCAATAAAATCTTCAAAAGTTTTGTTCAATAAATTTTGATCAATAAATTTTGAAGAAATTTTGCTGTTTACACGAGTTTAAAGCATTTTGAAGAGCAATTTTGAAGAAAATTTCAATCGTGTAAATCTAGCTTAACTCTAAAAAGCAAAGCAAAGTAACAAATTCTAATATCATTTTTAGAGGTGCCCACTTTAGTGCGCAAAAAAGAATTATCGTGCACAAGAGGGCCTAAATTACAGTTCACAGACATATTAACAGTCAAAAGATTAAGGCCCTAATTTTGTAAAACGCATCACCGAAGTGACTTTTATATGGAAATCAAAAACAAAAATTCAAATATTTAAAAATTTAATGTAAGGATTTCTCTTAAGATGCTTCGTGTTGAAAATCATCAAAAATAAAATATCGGTTCTGATATTGAATTATGTATATATACAAATAAATGAAGATATATATGTATATACATACATATATATTATAACCCTTTCAGAAATAACTTTATA
The DNA here is from genome assembly GCA_947311025.1 of Lypha dubia. Classification (NCBI taxonomy): domain Eukaryota; kingdom Metazoa; phylum Arthropoda; class Insecta; order Diptera; family Tachinidae; genus Lypha; species Lypha dubia. The sequence continues at coordinate 60,355,462 of OX371264.1, forward strand.
AACACATGAAGTGCCCCAGTGTTGAATATGGAATCTTTCGTTTATAATTCAACGCACGAACCATCGCGCTACCGAGGCTTGTTAGTGTCATGTGTATATTAACTTAATAATAACTTTATGTATTTTTTCGTGCAAAACCCATTTTCATTCACTGATGGATGGGAAATTGTAAAATATGTTAAACAGTCTGTATTTTTGCACAAGGTGTTAAGAATCATTCCTAAGAAGTTCATATGTTTTATAAAGTTATTTATTGAGATCTTAGGTACATTTTTGTAGTAGATTGTTTCGTAGAGTGTATGGACCTGAACAGGAAAAAAAAGGTAAAAAAAATTTAATTTTTTCAATTTTTTTCCGATTTTGATTTTTTATGTTAACAATTTTTGTTCTTCATAACAACAACTTTGCCTCAGAGTAAATAAAAATTCTGAACGGTTTGCAAGATATGAGCCTGAGAAAATGATCAGTTTTTTGCAAAAATGACACCGAGGCATGACTTGGGGCAAAACTGGAAGACACGGGACTTTTTTTGTCATTTATCACGTAGTGGTGTCCGTATATGGTTATATTTCCATGACTTACAGAATTACACACAATGTTACTATAAATTAGTTTTGATTTTATTTATAATTATGTATGTTTACGCCTGATTTCACAATGTTCGGTAAAATGTCTGTTAACAAAAAATTAACTAATTGCTGGTTAGGCTAACGGGCACTATTTAATCAACGGTTACGTATTTTCGTTTCACCATCTTTCGGTTAAGTAACAAAAGAATTTAATAAAAATGTGGCAATACTATCGGTTTGTTTACATAAAAAATGAATTAAAAAGACAGTTCTTGCAAATTTGAGAAACAAAACTTTGTAATAATAGTAAAATTCAGGTAAGTAATAATTAAAATATTGTTATTTGTACATAAATACATATGTACATGTATATAAAGCATTAATATAAATTGTTTGTTTGTAGTATGTTCTCCGGCGACGACGTATTTGGGACATACATACATATTTGAAGGAATCTAGTTTGGATGTGTCCAGAGGATAGGAAATAAATCAAGAGACGGAATTTGCCATGGTAAGATGATGTAAATATATGTACATAATCGTATTTAACGTCCAATACTTTTATCTGATTTAAAAATACCGACCGGCAAAATTTGATGAAATTGTTGGCAATGGAGATACTGTAGCTAGTTTGTCCGAACTTGCTACGCTCCTAACATTATTATATGATGAATAAAAAATAAGCAAAAATTGATTTTTTTTTTGGTGTGGTATAGGGTCCAACTGGTGTGAGCAAACCAACGATTATTCATTGAATATTACTTGGTACTAGAATATTACTTGGTGACAGCTATAAGGAAGTAGTATTGGAATTAAATGCCTCAAATGAACGTGGTTTGGACGTAGTGTGGGATAAAATTAAAATGTTTGCTTAACAAAAAGTCACTCTCTCCCGTGGACATCATAACAACGTTGTAGTAGATGAAGCTGACAGTATGACTGAGGGTGCACAGCAAGCACTGAGGTGTATTATGAAAATTTATAGTAAGACCACACGTTTTGCATTAGCTTGTAATACAAGTGAAAAAACCATCGAACCCATACAGTCTCGATGTTCCATGTTGCGTTTTACGAAATTATCAGATGCCCAGATTTTAGCTAAACTTATTGCAGTTTCTTTCTTTTTTTTGTGAATAGAAATTTTTAATTTAAAAATATTACAAACATATAAATATCGATTTGTATCTACATACATATATACATTTTGTTTTATTTTCCTCCGATTAGAGTGCTAACCGGCAAATTTCTTTCAGTTAAATTTAACATCAACTTTTCTGTTAAATTCCGTCAGTTAAGAGTTAATCATATATTGTGTAATACAATTTAGCCAGACTTTCGGTTAAAGTGTTGATTATTTTTTAATCGAACATCGTGAAAGCGGGCGTTAGTGTTATTTTGTTAAAGATTTTGTTTGTATGTACTTATGTATGTATGTATGTATGTCTGGCCCGTTCTCTTTTTATAAACATAAATATTTATTTTTGTGTGTACATTAATGTTATTTACATATATTTTATATTCTCTTATTTTATTTTAGTCTGTAAGGATGATTTTTGTTCATAGACAGAACATTAAATAAATACATGAAACAATAATGTATAAAACTTCAAATTTTCGTCTTATTGTTCGATTTTCTATCGCTCTATGAATTTTTTTTTATGTGGAGTTGCGTCTCTAAACTAGATTTGATACAAAATAGGCAACACTAGACCTAATTCCGCTGGAGCATGCGTAAAACTGTTGTTTTAAGAATAGTAGAAAAACAATACAGAATACAGACAAAAATTTTAAGAATAAAAATCGTAGGATATAAATTTTGAAAAGCGCTTTGAACTCAGATAAGAACACATATAAAAGTGTGCACAGCTACGTATGTATGTATGTATGAACGTAATTTACTAACAAATCCAAAAATAATTAATCAAAAACCGGGAATACAGACATATGTACATATAACAGATTTGCATGGTATATAAATTATTTAAGCAGCATAATGTAAAAACTTCAAAAACAAATCAAGTATGTACATATTTCTTACATAAAGTTTATCGTATTTTGCTTAATAACTAAGAACCACCTCAATTATTGCTTTCTTTAAACAGCACACTTAGAAATTTACATACATACACACATGTTATGTGTGTACATATAAATACATAATTAATTTGTGAACATACCTTTTGGTACTGTTTTTCGTCAAGATTAGATTTTTGTTCACGTTTATGAATTTATATTCGAATTAGAGACAATCTAGTCCTTAAATCCGATTTTACTTAACTTTATTTTTTTTATTAGTCAATTATTTGCACCAATTTCTGCAAAAATCTATGAACTTTTATGCGGCTTCAACAAACAAGTAAAGACGGCGTAAAAAACAACTAGTAGAAATGCGCGAGCGAATTCACTGAAATTGCAAATGGCGACAGCCAAACTTAACGAATGCAATGCAACCCTTTTAAATCGTGTTGGAAAATGCAACACTATACATTCAAATAGTTGGTAACGCTATCACTTGATAAAAATGGCGCGGGAAAATATGTACCAAATTTACAATGGGGGTCATACATAAATTCGCCCGAATTCGCCACTCCATCCACCTGATAATAAATATTGATATAGTCTGATTAAAATATGGCACTAACTCAAAACATTTTCGTAAGTAATGCTAAGTACGAGAAATACAAAAATTTTGGGAACGAAGTTTATAAAGAATATGAAAATATCTACAAGCAAATCTTCTTGAAGTTTAATGAAAGCCACTTGGAACCTTTCGCTAAAATTCTAATGGAACACGAAAACATCGTTTTGAAAGACCCAGATCAGTTGGTGCAAACTGTACGACAAAATTTGGAAAAGCAAATGCAACAAGCTCTGCATAATCTTTGGCATACCAATTCTGTATCGGAAGCGTTAATTGCTCTGGAAATGTGCAAGGAAAAGTGCACGCCATATGAAGGCCAAAAATGGTACTAATGTTTATAGTATGTATGTATGTATGTAAGCAAGGCAAATATACACATGCATACATATGTATGTATTTATGTATGTATATCCTGCGTAAACACGAAATCACGGGCTAAATTAAGTTTACAGACGTAGTTCGATATGAAAAAGATACATAGAAAATCGAAAAATAAGACGAATATTTAATGTGGAAACTTTTCCGAAAACGCATAGTTTTCGAGTTATTGACCCCTGAAGTTTTCATATACACTTGTCAGGGCTTAAAGATTTGTCAGCGATACTTAGCTTCCGAATTTTGGGTCTCCGATTTCAGGGCTTAAATCTAGCTACATTGCTCAAAAATTTTCTCATCCGATGGAAAATCATGAAATGTGGTTAATATTAGTATCATTTGAAAACTTGAGGTCAAAAAATGCCTGTAATCTGTACTAAAAACCGCCGTGTAGGGGTATGCAATGGTGGAGAAAATCATTAAGCCATGATAAAGGCCGACTATGCAGACTACTACAAACTACTCAGCGAAGCAAATTAATAAAAATGTAAATTATTATTATATGTTTTATAAAGTAAATTTATAAGAACATACATATATGTACGTTTTATCTTAAATGTCAAAGCAAATCTGTAAAGCGGGTATTACATGGGCGAACATGGTGTGATGAGAGAGAGTGTTTTGCTATTAGACTATCATACCAAGTGTGTCAAACATAATTTTAAAGTAAATAAAGAATGGTGAGGTTTATGTTTATAATGGCGCGTGAAGCTACTAACTTCTCGTTTTATTTAATTTTTTTAACAACTCCAATTAATAGATATATATTACTTAGTTAAATATTTATATATTAATATACTTATATCTAATAATTCTCTCTAGTATAGTATTGAAAGAAAAATTTTGCACTCTTGAATATAAAAATTTTTTTAGATAGAAATTTAACTATTTTTTAAAAATTTTACATGGCCACAAAAAAACTCAAAAATTGCGAAATTTTGAAAATTTTTTATATTATTAATTTTAAAGAATTTTTTTATATATTTATAAATTATCGGCCTGTTTCACACTGTCGACAAGTCGATGTCGTTCTCTTATTTATGTATATTGAAAACAAAATATTTAAATTTGTTTTTAAATTAAATAAGAGATCGACATCGACTTGTCGACAGTGTGAAACAGGCCGTATATACATATACGTTTATGGTGGCACGAAATAAGCCCCAAATCGAAAAATGAAATAAGCCCCAAAAAATTTTCAAATTTTTTGTTTGTTTCCTTGCGTCCAGCCGTAGGCCGGTTATGCAGAGAATACTTTGAACGCGAAGCCGGTGTTCGATATAAAATAGAGGATAAATTCCTTGCGCCCGGCCATAGGCCGGTTATGCAGAGAATGCTTGTAACGCGAAGCCTGTGTTCGATATAAAATAGAGGATAAATTCCTTGCGCCCGGCCATAGGCCGGTTATGCAGAGAATGCTTGTAACGCGAAGCCGGTGTTCGATATAATTTAGAGGATAAATTCCTTGCGTCCGGCCATAGGCCGGTTATGCAGAGAATACTTTGAACGCGAAGCCGGTGTTCGATATACCATAGATGATAAATTCCTTGCGCCCGGCGGTAGGCCGGTTATGTAGAGAATGCTTGTAACGCGAACCCGATGTTCGATATACCATAGAGGATAAATTCCTCGCGTCCGGCCGTAGGCCGGTTATGCAGAGAATACTTTGAACGCGAAGCCGGTGTTCGATATACCATAGAGGATAAATTCCTTGCGTCCGGCCGTAGGCCGGTTATGCAGAGAATACTTTGAACGCGAAGCCGGTGTTCGATATAAAATAGAGGATAAATTCCTTGCGCCCGGCCATAGGCCGGTTATGCAGCGAATGCTTGTAACGCGAAGCCGGTGTTCGATATAATTTAGAGGATAAAATTCTTGCATTTTATGATTTCTTCTTAAGCTTACTTCATAAAGTTAACAAATTTGGGGCTTATTTCATTTTTTTTGGGGTTTATTTCATTTTTTAAAAATTTGGGGTTTATTTCATAAAATTTTTTGGGGCTTATTTCATTTTTTTGGGGTTTATTTCATAAAATTTTTTGGGGCTTATTTCATTTTTCGATTTGGGGCTTATTTCGTGGTGCCTACGTTTATTCGTAATAATAATATAAAAATATTTATAAATTATTTTAATAATTGTTTTTATTTAAGACTAAATTATTATTTTTACTATTTTAATATTTTTTTTACTTTTTATCTGCCACAATCGGGCAAACTTTCATAAATTTCAATTAACTCCTTTAAAAAAGTGCGCTCTAAGAGAGCCATTTTTACCCTTCGCTTACGAACACACAAATGAAATTTGCACTGAGCTTGACAGAACTGCTAGCTATTACACGAGTATGATGGTGTGATGACAAACACAAAATATCAAAATATTTTGAAAACCATCCAACCAAGTTGACAAACACGCATTTTGCACTATTATAGTTGGATGGTATGCCATCACACCATGGTCACACACAAAGTTGGTCCCTTAACGCAACGCGACGCACAATTTGTTTTTAGCCATCGCCTTTATAGTCTAAACTTTTTAATTTATCAGTTAAATAGCTTAGCTAACCATAAATTCTTTCTTTTAATTTTGTAGGAATTTGGATACCAAAACACCATGGGAATTAACTCGACCTATACGCATGCATTTTAAAGAAAATCGTTTGCGTTATTTACAGGCTCAATTAAACTTTCAAAATAAACAATTGGAAGAAGTGCTGCAAGAGAATAAAAACATACGCCAACATTATCTGGATGTTAAGCAGCAGCGCGCTTTTTTAATTGAGAGCATAGAAAGTTTTCGTAAAAAAATCGAATTGGCAAAACCTAATATAGTGGAAATACATCTAGAGATGCTTGCAGAAAATTATGAAAATATTGAATGAATTGTTGTAAAAGGAAAATAATGGATCTTAGTTAATGGAATTCACTAGGAATTATGAAATAATTAAATAAATATGTATATACATAAATGACTTGTGTCTAAGACGAATTTATTATAAGGTGGTATCCAAGAATGGCCGAAATGAAAATTACGCCATGCGCATGATTTCCCGTTAGATGCCGAGATTTGTCTTTCGTAAGGGTTGCGAAGTATGTGCCCCTAATGGTGGGAACATATTTGGGACGAGCGACGAATTTTTTCCAGCACGACGAATTCGTCGGTAAGAGTTCGTTGGGTAAATATGCCGTGTAGTGCACAATTGGGACGAACAAATAACAGTTCTGTGGCAAAAAATATACATACATATGTAAGTATGTTTGTATGTACTTACCATTATGAATTCATTACTAATTCAGCCTGCTGGAATTGATGAAGCTCTTATGAAGATAGCTCAAACCAGATGATACAATAAGCCACCTGCTGCATAGCAAAGACACTATGGCCTCGCCTGGATGTCAACAGAACTAAGACCCTGCTGTAATTTCCCAAGATACAATTGCGCAACCTTGCGGCCTCAGTCACAGGACACTGCAGCTTCGGTACCCATGCTAGATGCATGTGTCTACCATATAATGACTATTGCTCCAGCTGTAATGACGAGGAAGAAAATATCGTGCACCTTCTATATCTCTGCCCAGCTCTGGGGTATCATCGCCTTCGATTTTTAGGTAAAAGATCCTTAAGTATCCCATCCGAGCTCTCATCAGCGGAACTTGGAAAACTAAACTCCTTTCTCAGGAGCAGTGGGTGGTTTCCCTCACTGAATGCCAAGTAGCGGGCTTGGTAATTTTCCTCCTAACCATTGCATCGTTTTCACACTTACTCTCATCCTCACTCCTCTTTCATTATTCTCGACCTTTCTTCGCTCTCCTACGCCTAATCTCCCCTACTTTTTATTTCTGTTCCTACAGGTAACACAACGGGACCCAACCAAGTGGGTAAGGAATCTAATTTCCCTGCCAACCTAACCTAGCTAATCTATGTATATGCTTTTCGTTGGTAGCTAAATACCAACTCATCAGTAGATCTACCATTCAAGTTAAAAAAGTTTCAAAACTCATCTACTAATACATAAAATTCTTGAGTATTTGCTCGAATAAAAGAGATACTAATTCAGTGAATTAAAATTGCTTTTCTTTAAATTACCAATGAATTCATTCAAACTTTATTCAATTAATTATTTTAGTGCTGTGAATGCATTCAAGAATTTTTAATTCAAGAGTAATGCATTTAATTCAATTCACATTTTTTTGTAAAATTAGTTAGTTCACTGTTGTGAACGGAGTGAGCCGGTTACTTTACGGGTCACTTTTGGCTCACTGAACCAAAGTTAACTTTAGCGATATAACGTTTTACATCTTCTAGCCTTTTCATTCCAAGTTATTTATTGTTTTTTTGCCGCATTTTTATAGATAATAATACTATGTTCAGACATATAAATTTTATTGAGTCGCTATTTGGTTAATTGACCAAAACTATTTTAGTATTCACACATACAGAATTAAGCTGACTTGTCAGCTGGAAAATAACTTTGTTGTTATTTTGAACTGACCTGATTACAGCGCAATATCGTTTTCTTTAATTTTAAACTTACAATTTATCTAAAAAAGAAATTGGTTATCAGGAATGTTCTGAAATCACGGTGATATTAAATCACGGAAGTGATATTTAGGTGTTCTGAAAAGCACGAGATTTTTAACTTTTAGTGGTGATTTCATTCGTCTAAATCACGAGCAAACGTCTAATTTTTTCTCTTATTTTTTGTATCTTTAAGAAATTTATCACAAAAATATAATAAATCTACGAATTGAAGTTAAAGTTTTTATAAATATATCGTAAAAATGCATGGATAGTCGTTAGCAATAATTGATCTAAAAGCAAAATTTAAAAATAATCCGCAAAAAATTCAGCGCTCATAAATTTGTAAATTTTGTACGTTCTTCTACGTATAATAATTAATTTTATTGAAAAAACAAATAAAGAACAAATCACATTGTGTGCGTGATAATTTTATTGCAGAGTTTAAAGAAAAAATATTAAAAAAAAACTTAAGTGATTTGAAATCGTCATGCTGTTAGCTGACCGCCCAGAACACCTTTTCAGTGATTTAAAATCACTTTACGAAGAAGTATTTTTCAGAACATACCTGTATTTTTAACTTGTTTAGCTTAATTTTTGTTACAAATTATAAACTAAATTTAAATTTAATTTATTTTGTTGACATTTGTCATTGTAGACAAATGGCAGATAATTTTCACCACTGCACATAGTTGTGAACAATATTGGATTTTAAGTTTTACGCAATATTTATAACAATTTCGTATTTATTGCGCAATAAATTAATTACAATTTTGTATGGAATATTCGGCTCAATAATTGAGCGATAATCGCTATAAATGTGTATGTATATTTTAGATTTATGTATAACTTCTTTTAATTTTATAATTATTTTTGTATTTTTTTTTTTTCAGTTTTATACATACATACATACATACATGCATACATACATAAATTTGAGTTTAATATTGTTTTATTTTTTAATAACCATTAGAACTCCAAAGTCTTCAGTTATATTTTCAATATCATAGTAGACAGATTTTTCTATGGCCACCATGTCGCCGACTCCTATTTGACGCGTATTGTCGTTGGCAGTTATTCGGAAATTCCCTGCTATTGATATGAAATGTAAATGATAACGTTTGGCTCTTTTCCTGGGTTTTTTTTGATGAGGTTTAAAGCGCAAGTATCCTAAACAGGCTTTTTCATTCGTATCGTAAAATGCATATTCCACGCCTTGCAATTGCGTGAAGGTTATATCACATGCAGCTGAAATTCTCATTTCCTCCCAAACTGCTGCATTTCCAGACTCCAAAAATTTTGTACCCCCAATATTTTTCAACCATGATATCAATTCACAGTTTGAGTTTTGGCTTATATTTGTAGTGGAACTTATAGAATCTGAACACTTATTACTTGCTTGTAGCGGAAACTTCACGCGGGCCACGCGTACTTTAAAAGGTTTTACTTTAAGTGCCGGTGTGATCATAGTTCCTACTATGTTTCTACCTGTAGTTCTCAATTGATCAAACTCATTATTCAGATCATAACCGGGTAGAGTAGTGTTTACTGTTAAGCCGCTGCATTCAACATTTTCTTTTGCTGTTGTTATTTCATCGTTATAGTTTTTTGTTTTCTGTTTTCGTGTTTTCGATATTTTAGTTTTCGTTTTCTTCTCTTTCTTCAATTTGTTCAATATTTTTTCATTTGAAATACTTTTTTCCGACACTGTCGGGAGTTCTGTTTTATTTAAATTTCTTTCGGACTCCTTATTATTGGCAAACACTTTATTTTTATTATATTTTTGTTTTTCCTTTTCTTTTCTATTTTGATTTTCAAAATATTTTAAACGTTTAGTCATCAGTTGTTCATAAAGTAACTGGATCACTGTTGGTCGTTTTAAGGGCACATGCACGCGCTTCGATCTACGAAGTGCACGGTCTATTGAATCATCATTGTCTGATTTCTTACAATTAGTTGAGGATTCAAGAACTTTATTCGTGGGTGTTTTATCTTTCTGTTTACGACCATATCTTCTAGGAGCTGGTCGACCAGGAATTTTGAACAAGTGATTATCATTGACGTTGGAATTGGTATTTATATTTGCACTAATTTGGAAGTTGTCTTGCAGTGATTCATGTGTGCCGTTAGTATTAAGCTGTTTATTGTTGTTGGTATTTGTACCGTAATCACTTTCGAATCCTTTAGGGGGTGTAGCCGTCAAAATTCTAGTTACATCTTCATTTGTTGTTTCATAATTTTGCGAAAAATACTTTTGGATTGTCAAGCTGAGCTGAGGCGGAGGCGATACAACTTTCACAGCTGTAATTAAAGCGCCATTTGTTTTAGGAGGAGATGGAACAATGGCATTCTCTGTTTCGTTTGTTTCAAACTGATCCTTTGTGTATAGCGAACGTTTAGATTTAATAGATTTTATATTTTTCTTTTGCGATAATACTTTCGAAATATTTAAATATTGTTTTAATACTTCTGGAACTTCTCTCAAGCTGCTTCCCTTAGTTCGTCTAGGGCAAACTTTCTTTTCTTTATTTTTGAATGAAATGCGGTTTAACGAATTTTCATTTATGATATTCGCGTCACTAGAATTATTATCGATATCATTTTGAGTACACAAGGAATCACGGAATTCATCTGGTACCGGAAAATTATTATAAAAAATTACATCAGCACCAACATTCGCTGCGTCATCCACGATCACATTGTCCAAACGTCGTTTTATCAATTCTTTTTCAATTTGACTTCCGAGTTCCTGCTGCTTTTTCACAGCCTCTTCTTGATTACGCAATGATCTTCGGCCCGATATAGGAAAAACTTGGCCTACAGAGTTTCGCTTTCGCAGATCAAGTATTTCACAATTGCTCATTAATGCTAACTCCTGGGCAAATGTTTCACCATTTAATGGTATCCCTGGAGCCTTATTAAGAGGCATACGGGGTCTCTTTATTATACGTCTGCTTTTGTAGGTTTTGGTAGGTGGTTCGCTGTCGGAATCGAAATTTTCATTTGCTAATCTTCTTCGTGAAGAAGACATTTTTCGAATTCGTTTTACAGGCGAGTTGTTACCATGTTTAGCTAAATTTAGTGGTAGCTGGATATTATTTTCGACACTTGAATTTTTCGGTGCTTCATCTTCATCATCTGTTATAATATCGGCTAGTTTTAAACAGTCCTCCTCCACTTGGTATCGATGATTGTCATCCGCTGCGGACGGCTGTTGTATTGGCCGTGTTGTTAATGTTGTTTTAGTCAGATTCGTTTCGGCCACTATATTCGATCTGTTTAGACTTTCAGAACAATTTATATTTAAGTTTTGATTTATAGGTATAACAATGAGAGGCATTTTTGGATCTGACTGTATCAACACAGAATTCGTTCTGTTATGCGGAACATCTTGAGTTTCGGTTATTTGGAGTTCTTGTGGTGAAGGCGCAATATAATCATTTCTTTCGTGAAAAGTATTATCTTCCTCAAACTGTATAATTTGAGGATTTGGAGAGACTTTCTCTTGCTCCTCACGTTCTTTTGACAACGTACAAGATCCCTTAGAAGTCTCTGCTACATCGCACTGGTTTGGATGATTTTGTTTTACCGCTCTCTCTTCCAATAATTTTCTCGGGGAAAGCGCCGATTCTGAAATCAATAACAAAGAGGCAAAACAAAAAAAAAGTTAAGCTCTGTATGAACTTTAAAATGTATCGTACACATATGGGCATTTCCAGAAAAAGGTCAACCGCGACAGAAATATTAAAAACCGGAAAAAAAAATTTTCTTTATCAAATTTAATTAGAGAACTGTCTAAATTTTTATAATTTATTAACTTAAATAATAATTCTTTTATTTTTGTTATCATTGGAATATATCCTGTTTTATTTATTTTTTATACTTATAAATAAAAAATTTTAAACCTAAAAAATGCCTTTGGAATCATTGTCCCGTTCGCGATGTCCCGTTCGCGATTCTAAAAAAAATAATAATAAGGATAATTAAAAAAAAACAAAATGTTAAATAAAAGCTTTATATCTCTGCTTTAGTTAAAAAATAATCTCCATTTAATAAACTGACAAAATTCGCAGAGTTTTAAACAAAACCACACACCGAAAAAAATGACTTACATTTTTTGTCCCGTTCGCGATCGCAAGTTTATCCAAAATATTTGGAGAACGTTCATATTTTATAATTTTCTTTTTGTTCTCAAAAATTGTTCTACTAAAATGCTATTAAATATTTATAAAAAGTTAAAAAAAAAATTTGAGTTTTCATATTTTTTTTTCAAGTTGAGTGCGTACGAATGTCCCGTTCGCGATCCTGGAAATGCCCATATGTATATAAAAAATAAATAAATATATCATTTTATGCGAGTACTTACTCCAGAATTTATATTTACCAAAAATAATTTACTTGTTATGAGTCAGCTAATTTATATGCTGCATTTCAATGCTTGATAAATACCACCTCATCAGTAAGAAATATAAACAGATTCATATCGAATACAAATCGTGTTTTGCTTGTGCTTTGATAATTATCATTTCTTACTTAAGAGATTGTGTATAAACAAATGAGTTTGAAAACTTTTCAAGCAGTTAAATGCAAAAACGAAATACCATCCATTGAGCTAAATCAATTTATTTAACTCTCTCATATTTTATCCTACAAATCTCCTACATTTTAGTAGAGTATCTAATTCTGGGGATAATAAAATTATTATACTTAAAACCTAACTCTGATTAACACTTACGATACGCAACTAATCAAATATTAACAATTGAATAAACTGAAATAATAGACTATAAAAATATTTAATACTAAAATATTATTATTATTATTATACTTTATTAGAATTTATAATGAATTATAAACCTAATATTAAACAAGGATAAGAGCACTAGCTACTTTGGCTATCGGCTCAATACTAAAATAGTTTTGGTTAATTACTCAAAAATAAAGAAAATATTCTATCCCATAGAGAATCACAAAATAAGAAAGATATAAGTTTTTGAGGGATTCCCATACAAAATTTCTACACAAGTCATTTTTCTGTATTGTGGAAACAGCACCTTAGTTTATATACCAAAATATCAACTGTGTGAATACTTAAGTCGCTCCAGAATTATTAAGTGAACCAATAAATAATTGTAGTAAATAAAAATATCTAGGATTTTTAATTCTTTATGTACATATATAAAAATATGAATTTGAGAAACAATTTTGCTGAATATTGGGTTGGACCAACTCTTTTCATATCAAAATTATAATAGATTTTAAATGGATATACATAATGTCTGAATAGTTTAGCCCATCACTGTACATATGTTTAGAAATATAATGGAAAATCGCACATATATGTACATATGTATTTGAAAATTTCAGAAGTCAACAACTCGAAAACTATGCTTTATGTAATATTTTTTATTTGGATGTGCGTCCCTAGACTAGATGTAAGCTTATATAATAATAATTTGAACTGACATGTAGTATTACCTTTGTCTATCGCTAATATAATTTGGCCAGAAATATTTCCTTTTTCAACAATGTATGTACGTTTTTTAGTTTCGTTTGTTGGTGAGCCTTGCTTATCTTTCGTCGTATTATTTAAAATATTTTTCATATACAACTTTAATTCATCGTCTTTACGTTGCAAGCTTTGTAGTAACGTATCAGTGTGGCTACAGCATGAACTTTTGATATCACAGCATTTTTCTGATGACGTGGGACCATTAGTCTTACTAATAGAATTTAAATGCGGCAATTGTTTGGCTAGATGCGTCTGCGGATTCGGAGTACTGCATATAGGCGGATCAAAGTTTTCAGTTCCAATTGTGTTTTCGAATTCCTGCAGTAAAGTTCGCCTACCACCACATATATTTCTTAGCCTCTTCTTTAAACTGTAACGTCTTAGGCTATCGCTTGGTCCAACACCACTTTTACGAGTAGACGAAAAACGAGAACTGACTTGTATATCGGGCAATGATTTTAATTCAGTATGCTGTTGAAATGGGCACGCAGTAGAGGAAACATTTTGTAATTTGGGCGACAAATTTTCACCTGGAGGATGAGGTGGACTTGCAGTGGCTGGCAATATGTGTGACATATGACCACTAGCCAATGCAGCCGGAGACTGAGCTTGTAACTCATCTTTTTTATCATACCCTTTTTTAGTATTATTTTTGTTTGTGTCATCACATAAATCTTTCAGTGGACTGGGTATCTTTTCTAACTGCACATTGAGGCTGAAACGCTGAGGTTCATAATTCAAAAATAGACCATTTTGATTTTTTAAACCGCCTCGTCTCTTTCGTATAAATTCCACCAGACGATGCCCTTCACTATCATCATCATTAAAAAATTCGCTTAAATCTAAACTGTTCCTTGCTTTCATTTTAGATATTGAGACCAATTTTGCAAACTATGGTGTCTTTGTAAAACTCACTTCAATAGATTACTTGGCTTTTCGTTTTTTCTTGTTTGGAAAAAAATATATTACTTTTGAAACTAATTAGGTGAAGCGTCACCAGAGTAGAGTTGTAAATGTATTGAGTATTTGCGAATTGAGTACTCAATACCGGGTATATTTTTGAGTACTCAATACTTTCAGAGTTGCTATTTTCACTAAAAAGCATAATATTGCAACCAAGATTTTCACACATATGTACATACATACATGCCCTGTCGGAAACTCAGTTAACTTTAGACTAACTTTAATGTATGGAAATAACTAACCATTTTAACATTGCGATGTCCTGGGGAGTAGTCAGTTTTTCTTTGCATTACTTGTAGCTTACTTTAAGTTAGTTTAAATAAGTCAAAATTTAGTTAGATAGTATACATAAAAAAAATTTATTTCATTTTCTCAATTCTATATTCAGTAGTTTTATAGTAATATTGCAATAATGAATTTTTCTTCAAAAAAAATTTTTTTTCACCGATGCTGTGCTGGGACTTGAATCATAAATGAGTAAATTTGTTGGCGCTCACCATATTCAATTATAAATGAGAGTATACATATATACATATGTATATATACTCAACCTACTAATTGATTTTGGTTACGTTCTGCATTGTATTGTGGTTAGCTTTATAGTTAGTCTAGAAAAATCAATTTAAAAGTATACTCAATTTCATCATACAATATACTTGTCTGCAGACATGTACGATGGCATACCAAAACTCACTGTCTAATAGCATGTATGTCGCATAGACTATACCACAACAACTATATTCTGTGATTAACTATTTCAACAATGTGATGTCCTAGGTTGTAGTCAGTTGTCCCACTGCATTACTTTACCTGTTTCCACAATACAGACAAATGACTTTTATACAAATTTTGTATGGGAATCACTCAAAAAACAGTGGTTTTCACACAAATTTTCTACTAAAACCAATTGTTTGTATTCGTGTTCGCCAATGGTCTTGAAGGCTTCCGAAAATAAAAAATGCAATATATTTTTGTAGCAATTTTAGTTTTCTAATAAAAAAGTCGCTTAATACCATCAAATCAATCGTAAAGTTAAGAGCTTACTGTGCCAATAATTTAGTTCATCACTGTACACATCTTTAATAGTGAGGATTTAATTTAAAAATTTATAAATTTTAACAGATTCCACAGTTTTACAAGTACCTACTTATGTATATAAATATGTATTCTACTTTTTATATTTGTCGATTTTTTCCAGAAGTTCATCTGCCTCGTCGCTAGTTTTAACTCGAAGCAATATAGGAGTTGGCTTATCAACATCCGCTGTTGGCAGACAAACCATCATCACGTTGTTCTTTCCCATACGTTGTGTGGGAATTGCAGAGTTCAAGATAACATTAACTAAAATATTACCCAAATTTGTATCAGCTCGTACTAACAGTTGCGTTTTATCGGAAGATTCAATCGGTTTCATATATAAAGTTCCAACACCTCTATCGACAAAATTTCCATCTTTCTTTACAAACACTTTGCATTTCTTAGAGTAGACAGCATCATCTTCCACCACTAGTTTAAATTCATTTTTAGGCGGTTCTTCATCAACATCTGCATCGCCTTCTGAAATATTTGTATCAGATGCATTCGGGGGCTTAACGTTATTAAATGAAAATGGACCACCAGCATGGTTAAAAGCAAACGTCTTAGCTGTATTTTGTTGATTGGCGCTGTTTGATGTATTTCCAAAGGAAAAGCTAGATTTTGCTGCAGTCATGGATGATGACGATGGCGAAACCAACCCAAAACTGAAACCTTGAGCTGTACACTTCTTGACCGATGCTGCATCTTCAGATTTTTTAATGTCAAAACTGAAGGCATTTTTTTCTGTAGGTTTTTCAGAAAATGGTAAAGTTTCAGTATTTTTTGTTGTGACGTCGGTGCTTGAGCTGGAAAATTTTTCCCTTTCACTAGCTGACACTGGCTTTTCTGATTCATCTGTAGTCTGCAAAACCTTTGCATTCTTTTCGTTCTCAATTTGTTCTAAATATCTTTCATAGTCTTTGAATATAGGAGACAGTATGCATACAGCGTTCTCTTCAACATGAGTTTTAATCCAGTCGCACACAGCCTGGTTAAGACTACTAAGCTTCATTTTATACTCCGAAAACATGGAACTTTCGTCAGATGCGTGCGATGTTTTGACAGATGGTGCTGGTACTGCAGAATCGCCTGTTGTAAATGTTTTAGAAATTTCTGCGCTATTGCCTGTTGGAGCAGAGTTCGAGCTACTGCCAAACGAAAATGATGGTGTAGCACTAATGGTTGTGCTACTGC
Source organism: Lypha dubia (assembly GCA_947311025.1). Classification (NCBI taxonomy): domain Eukaryota; kingdom Metazoa; phylum Arthropoda; class Insecta; order Diptera; family Tachinidae; genus Lypha; species Lypha dubia. The sequence continues at coordinate 60,372,309 of OX371264.1, forward strand.
TTACAACGCCATTAGTTGATCCAGAAACAGCCGGTATTTTGCTTAAAAATGAGAATGGTGATGTTACCGCGGCATCTGCTGTACTTCCAAACCCTGAAAATCCACTGAAAACACTATGTGTATCGACACCACCATCATTTCCTGGCACGATTTTACGTTTGGCCTTTTTGATCACACGGTTTTTTAACTCGTCTTCCGGTGCCGTACGAAAACTACCACGTTCTTCAGGCTCCTCCTCACGGTCCCAATTATCGTGATTTAAATCATAAGTAGCTTGTCTCTTTCCAGTCATTCTTTCACAAAGGAGCAGAGCCTATTATTATGCTTTATGCTATTATAATTTTATATGTATTATGTAGTTTATAACATACATATGTATTATCATGGCACAATAATAACAAGTACACGCCCAGGGATCGAAGCCGAAAGTATTTCATCGGCGGCGGCTGCGAAAAAAATTACCGGCCCGAAGCCGAAGAATTGACGGCGGCGGCGGCTTAAAAATAAATAGTGGCGGCGGCTGAAAGTCGACTCAAAAACGGCTGGAATATATTTTATATGACGCAAAACAAAAATAAACCTCCATTTTACAAAAATAAAATTTTATTCCAGCTTGTAATAAATACCACAGTTAACAATACAGGTTTTCATCCCATAAAATTTTTTTTTTTAATTTTCGGCTCAGCCGTGAGCCGGTGGTATCGGCGGCGGCTGCGGCTGAAGACAAGCACCCAATTTAGAGGATGCCATTTATGGCGTGCAAATTTTCACGTCACTTTTGGTTTGAAATCGAGGGGTGTAGAGAAGAAAGAGATGTTGAAAAAATGACTCGTTTAGACGATGCCATTTATGGTGTGCAACTTTTCACGTCACTTTTGGTTTGAAATCGAGCGGCGTACAGAAGAAAGAGGGGTTGAAAAAATGACTCGTTTTCTGTTTTCATGGGATTTTTTCATATTTCTCTTTACTCTTTTCTTGTTACGTTTTATTATTATTCTATTCTTATTGTATTGGCGTCATAAATCAGAAAAGGACTTGAAAAAAATCCCTTCGTATGAATTCAAATAATATTTGGTAGCAACTTCAAAAGGGAATCAAGAAAATGAGACGTCATAAATGGAATCGTCTAAATTGGGTGAAGTATGCGTGTCTAATAGCCCTTTAAAGGGCCTCAGACACCATCAAAATGCTTGCTGTCAAGTTCGTGACGTATGCCATCGTCCATGTCTGCAGACAAGTATTCGTGTCTAATAGCCCTTATAATAGCAGCCTCGCAGTCATATGAGATAATTTGCTCATATGAAAAATGTATGGGAAATCAACTCGCAAATTACTTAATTTGGCCAAATGAATTGATTTTATAGTAATCACGTATATGGAAACGTACTATTGCGTTCCCCGCTCCATTTGCACCCTACTGTAAAGGCAAAACAATGTTCTATATAAAGAAAACTATCCGTACATCTCAATATAAGACATTTTTGAAAGTTTAAGGATGAACAGCTGACAATAACGTAGGCTAATAAGGCCACCTGGTAATGAATTCGCCTTGGCCCTAATTAGCTTACAAGGCAAATTCATAACAGGTAGACTCGGCTCAACTCGTTTTGAAAAACATGCGAACAGAGTGAATTATTTTAATTCGCTATTGCTCCCACCCATGGCGAATTCGCCTTGCTACCACCTTATAATAATTCGCCTTGGGCAAGGCAAATTTCTGAATTCGCCGTGGTATTGAATAAAAAAACATTTTATGTAAAATTTTTTCAAAGCAAGAACTGAAATACATAAAATAAAGATTGTGAAGTAATTAAAACAAAATCCAAAACATTATAGAAACTTATTAGAACTCCCAAAGTGGTTGAAAAGAAAGTATAAGTAAAACTTTGGGTAATAATAACTTAATACAAGAAAGTGCACAAAAGGATTTTAAAAAATAATCTTAAAAATTATAAAAAGCAGATGTTCCAATAAATCAAATTATTAAATATAATCTTTTTTGTATTTAATTTAAATAAATAATGTCTTGTACCATATAATGAGTGTTGCTAAACTTCATCGAAAACAATTGCAATAAAAGAAATAAATATTTTCTTTTTCACAAACTGAATTGGCAGAAGTAGACATCATCAGTAGTGATACAAATGTACATACATACATACGTATGTATGTAGATGCTAAAAACTCTTAACCACAAAAAGAATATAATCAATAAGTGTTCAAAGTCAATTAAAAATAATAAATATCGACACATTTAATTGCTTTAGTTTCCACAGTGCAAAAAATAACTAACAAATCATTATAAAATTCATAGATCTGTTTTGGCCGGTAAAAACAACTAATACGATATACTCTTACATATGTGCGTATATGCCAATGAATAACAATTATCTATGCATTTTGTATATAAATACATACGTACATATATATTTACTTTGCGATATACTACGTACACATATATTTACATATTCATGCTGTACATTTTTTCCACCCAGCTAAAAATGCCAATGTATGCATGTACATATATTTATTCATTTTTAATACCCTTGTTGGAAACATTTATATGCCAAATTTTAAAGTTTTATCGTGTTTACATATTTTCACCATTATCAATAAACTGCCGCACAAATATTCGGATGTAAAAAAGTGCGAGACAAAAATGCAACTGTAACAAATGTCGATAAACAAATAAAACAACAAATTACTCTGACACTTTCCTGTGTTTTCAACTTCAGGATTTCTGTTGCCTTGCGGTATATGAATATAAAGTAATATATTCAAAATAGTTTTGTGTTAATTTCCGGGCAGTGTAATTGATGTGCCGTCATATATTTGCAAATATTGTACACTCGTACCTTCCTCAATTTTGTTAGTTTGTGATTTTCGTCATTATTACAGTGTGTGTGATAAAACTTAAAAAACAATACCAGAGGTTCGAGAAATGTGTTATTGGTGATAAGCTAATATTTAATCTTTATATTTTTCATTGGCCCCATACTCGAGATTTGAATAATTTTGTTAACGTACATATATTTTGTAAATTAATTCGTCCAGACGGTCGTAGCACTCTTTGTAGTGCCTTCAACTTGAAAATAATGCCGCCTGCTCTTATTGGTATTGCGGAGTTTGTGGAAGAGACTCGGGATGATTATAATTCACCAACAACATCAACGTTTGCATCCCGCATGCCTGATTGCCGTCAAACTATTGCAATCTTAGAAGAGGTATTATGTAATTTTTTTTTATTGATTGTTTAGAATTATTAACAATACTTTAATATTTGCATAAATAATATTTACAACATTATAATAATATTATTATTATTATTATTATTATTATTATTATTATTATTTACATAAAATCTGACAAAATTTGTACATACATACATACATATCTTTCTAAATAAATTATCATTTCTTTCAGTAGTCATGTTACTTGGCAATTCATTAAAAATCTGTAAACCCCTTTGTATACTATTGATCTTTGCATCTGTGTCGACATAACTCTCTCAATTCGAAAATCCATAGTATTTCTTAGATCATTTGGTTGACTTTCCCCCAACATATCTAATTTGTTCACATAGACAATCTGGAGCATTTCCTTTTTTAATTTTTCTTACAAATAGTAGGGTGTTGAAATGTAGCCTCTGTTTAAACTTAAAAGGTGAAGGAAGGTACAGAACACGCGTTCTATGCGTCGCCGCTTTTCACGCAGCTGTCAAAAAAGTTGAAATAGTGCAATTGTATATGGGTGTTTCCAAAGTAACGGTCGTTACCGATTTTCGGATATTTTTTAAATAAAATTGCAACCTAAGCAAATATGTCACGAGGATTGCTTAATTTTGGACCTACGAAAGTTCAAGCATCGGTAGCAACCGAAAGAATTCATAAAAATGTAGTTTCAATACTTTTTTTGACAATTAAAAAGGTAACGGTCGTTACTTTATAAATGTGCTGTTTTCAAATTTCGGAAACAAACTTAAATTTGTTTTTGTTTTCAATATAATTAAGAGAACGACATCGACTTGTCGACAGTGTGATACAGGCCCTTCATGTATTGTAAAATTTTTCACAGGATGTGTCAAGTAAAAAATCTTATTAAATTCTTTGAAATGTTTTTTTTTAAGGAATGGGTTTATTTTCAAACCAAAAAAAAAAATTTTTTTAAGTAACGGTCGTTACATTATAAAAAGTTAAACGTTTTTTGTGTTTGAATTCATTTATTATGGGTAACAAAAAAAAAAACATAAACGAAAAGCTATATTATATTGCGTAAAATTAGTGTGTTGAGTTTTCTGCATAGTTTTATTCGCTTTCAGATGAACAATAAACGTCATTATAATGTAAGCGTTTAAGGCTGTTCACTTTCCTTTTCGTTTTTTTCTGTATTTTTGCATCTTGGTAAGTTGCTCCATGTTTTTCAGCTATAATCAATAAGAATCCAATTAAGTAAGACGAAAACAGTTCAAATGCAAAACGCAAAAAAAAATGATAACGATCGTTACATCTTTAAAAAAATGTTTAAAAAATCAAAATAGGCTTTTGATGCTTATTTGGCTTTACAAAATTCTTCATCTTACTTACCTTCTTATTTTCCGCTACTATAAAATTAAATCGTTTGCATGAATTACGGAAAAAACAAACTTTCGTGCTTTTGGGGTAACGGCCGTTACAGTCGGTGAGGTTGTTTTGAACTATTCACAAAAAATTAAATTTTAACTTGCCGCCTTCAAAATTGTTGCTGAGCATGAAGAAAATTTTCAACTTTCAGCTGGCTTTTTTGTTCTTAAACTACCGTTAGAACAGTGTTGCCAAAGGGTTTAAAAAGTGACCGTGCACTTCACAGGAAAAAGACGTGCACGGTGTATTAAAGTCAAAGCAACATATTTTTGTTATTATAAAGAAAATTAAAGTTATACCTTCGGAAAATGACAGATACATTTATTTTGTGTAATATTAGCGGAAAAATAAATTAAAAATAATAATTTTATTTTTGAGCTGTAAGGGGTCATTTTCTGTGGAAACACCCATATGACAAGTTACGCAACACACAGCATAGATCGCTTAAACACATAGAACGCATTGAAGTAGAAGTAGTACTTTCTACTTTTGTAAACATTCTACGCGTCACTCAAAGTGATCAGCTATTTTTGATGGCAGTTTTGATGCTTATTTTGCTGCATAAAACACTTTTTATGTAACTTTAAATTAAGAAAAGCGTAGAATGCATAGAAAGCATCAAACGCGTAGAATGCATAGAAAGCATCAAACGCGTAGAATGCGTTGACGCTAAAACGCCACCTAAAACGTACCTCCACCTTAACGGTCATCCGTTTAAGCATCTCCAGCATACTTTTTATGTGTGTGTATCGGCCAATTTTTAATATTATTCGCATTACCATGTTCTGTACTTTCTGCACTCTCTCAATGTGCATTGAGTTCCAGCAACTATATAGAATTGTTGATCCGTACTCAAAATGATGTGTGTGCAGATAAATATGCGGAGTTAAATATTTTTTTGTAAGAGCTTATTTAGGGGCTGTGCACATATTACGTATCGCTGTTTTCAGAGATTTTATACCCCCTCCGTAACGCTAATAATTTTTCGCGTTACGTAATATGTGCATAGCCCCTTAACTCAAAAGTGAAATATGTTTAGTCGGGACATTGCCAACATAGCTCGATGGAACTTTTTGGTTTACATCTGCTAGTTGATATAAATGTATCTTAACTATGATAACTTTGTATGATCTGTACGGGAATTTGGCCATTTGTGGTCACATTTTTGTTTGTCACTCATTTGGACCAATGGGAAATTAAGGCCGAGGGTCCATACTTATAGACTACATAAGTGCAATTTCTCAATTGTATTTGAGAATTTTTCTATAAAATTTAAAAAATTAAAATTGTGTAAATTTTGATAATCTCTATGGGAATTTGGCCATTTGTGGTCACATTTTTGTTTGTCACTCATTTGGACCAATGGGAAATTAAGGCCGAGGGTCCATACTTATAGACTACATAAGTGCAATTTCTCAATTGTATTTGAGAATTTTTCTATAAAATTTAAAAAATTAAAATTGTGTAAATTTTGATAATCTCTACGGGAATTTGGCCATTTGTGGGCACATTTTTGTTTGTCACTCATTTGGACCAATGGGAAATTAAGGCCGAGGGTCCATACTTATAGACTACATAAGTGCAATTTCTCAATTGTATTTGAGAATTTTTCTATAAAATTTTAAAAATTAAAATTTGTGTAAATTTTGATGAGCTCTACGGGAATTTGGCCATTTGTGGGCTTATTTTTGTTTGTCACTCATTTGGACCAATGGGAAATTAAGGCCAACAGTCCATACTTATAGACTACGTAAGTGCGATTTCTCAATTGTATTTGAGAATTTTTCTATAAGATTTTAAAAATTAAAATTTGTGTAAATTTTGATGAGCTCTACGGGAATTTGGCCATTTGTGGGCACATTTTTGTTTGTCAGTCATTTGGACCAATGGGAAATTAAGGGCAACGGTCCATACTTATAGACTACGTTAGTCCGATTTCTCAATTGTATTTGAGAATTTTTCTATAACATTTGTTTGTCACTCATTTGGACCAATGGGAAATTAAAGCCAAGGATCCATACTTATAGACTACATAAGTCCGATTTCTCAATTGTATTTGAGAATTTTTCTATAACATTTGTTTGTCACTCATTTGGACCAATGGGAAATTAAAGCCAAGGATCCATACTTATAGACTATGTAAGTCTGATTTCTCAATTGTATTTGAGAATTTTTCTATAACATTTGTTTGTCACTCATTTGGACCAATGGGAAATTAAAGCCAAGGATCCATACTTATAGACTATGTAAGTCCGATTTCTCAATTGTATTTGAGAATTTTTCTATAACACTTGTTTGTCACTCATTTGGACCAATGGGAAATTAAAGCGAAGGATCCATACTTATAGACTATGTAAGTCCGATTTCTCAATTGTATTTGAGAATTTTTCTATAACATTTGTTTGTCACTCATTTGGACCAATGGGAAATTAAAGCCAAGGATCCATACTTATAGACTATGTAAGTCCGATTTCTCAATTGTATTTGAGAATTTTTCTATAACATTTGTTTGTCACTCATTTGGATCAATGGGAAATTAAAGCCAAGGATCCATACTTATAGACTATGTAAGTCTGATTTCTCAATTGTATTTGAGAATTTTTCTATAACATTTGTTTGTCACTCATTTGGACCAATGGGAAATTAAAGCGAAGGATCCATACTTATAGACTATGTAAGTCCGATTTCTCAATTGTATTTGAGAATTTTTCTATAACATTTGTTTGTCACTCATTTGGACCAATGGGAAATTAAAGCCAAGGATCCATACTTATAGACTATGTAAGTCTGATTTCTCAATTGTATTTGAGAATTTTTCTATAACACTTGTTTGTCACTCATTTGGACCAATGGGAAATTAAAGCGAAGGATCCATACTTATAGACTATGTAAGTCCGATTTCTCAATTGTATTTGAGAATTTTTCTATAACATTTGTTTGTCACTCATTTGGACCAATGGGAAATTAAAGCGAAGGATCCATACTTATAGACTATGTAAGTCTGATTTCTCAATTGTATTTGAGAATTTTTCTATAACATTTGTTTGTCACTCATTTGGACCAATGGGAAATTAAAGCGAAGGATCCATACTTATAGACTATGTAAGTCTGATTTCTCAATTTTATTTGAGAATTTTTCTATAACATTTGTTTGTCACTCATTTGGACCAATGGGAAATTAAAGCGAAGGATCCATACTTATAGACTATGTAAGTCTGATTTCTCAATTGTATTTGAGAATTTTTCTATAACATTTGTTTGTCACTCATTTGGACCAATGGGAAATTAAAGCCAAGGATCCATACTTATAGACTATGTAAGTCCGATTTCTCAATTGTATTTGAGAATTTTTCTATAACACTTGTTTGTCACTCATTTGGACCAATGGGAAATTAAAGCGAAGGATCCATACTTATAGACTATGTAAGTCCGATTTCTCAATTGTATTTGAGAATTTTTCTATAACATTTGTTTGTCACTCATTTGGACCAATGGGAAATTAAAGCGAAGGATCCATACTTATAGACTATGTAAGTCTGATTTCTCAATTGTATTTGAGAATTTTTCTATAACATTTGTTTGTCACTCATTTGGACCAATGGGAAATTAAAGCGAAGGATCCATACTTATAGACTATGTAAGTCTGATTTCTCAATTTTATTTGAGAATTTTTCTATAACATTTGTTTGTCACTCATTTGGACCAATGGGAAATTAAAGCGAAGGATCCATACTTATAGACTATGTAAGTCTGATTTCTCAATTGTATTTGAGAATTTTTCTATAACATTTGTTTGTCACTCATTTGGACCAATGGGAAATTAAAGCCAAGGATCCATACTTATAGACTATGTAAGTCCGATTTTTCAATTGTATTTGAGAATTTTTCTATAACATTTGTTTGTCACTCATTTGGACCAATGGGAAATTAAAGCGAAGGATCCATACTTATAGACTATGTAAGTCTGATTTCTCAATTGTATTTGAGAATTTTTCTATAACATTTGTTTGTCACTCATTTGGACCAATGGGAAATTAAAGCCAAGGTTCCATACTTATAGACTATGTAAGTCCGATTTTTCAATTGTATTTGAGAATTTTTCTATAACATTTGTTTGTCACTCATTTGGACCAATGGGAAATTAAAGCGAAGGATCCATACTTATAGACTATGTAAGTCTGATTTCTCAATTGTATTTGAGAATTTTTCTATAACATTTGTTTGTCACTCATTTGGACCAATGGGAAATTAAAGCGAAGGATCCATACTTATAGACTATGTAAGTCTGATTTCTCAATTTTATTTGAGAATTTTTCTATAACATTTGTTTGTCACTCATTTGGACCAATGGGAAATTAAAGCGAAGGATCCATACTTATAGACTATGTAAGTCTGATTTCTCAATTGTATTTGAGAATTTTTCTATAAAATTTGTTTGTCACTCATTTGGACCAATGGGAAATTAAATCCAAGGATCCATACTTATAGACTATGTAAGTCCGATTTTTCAATTGTATTTGAGAATTTTTCTATAACATTTGTTTGTCACTCATTTGGACCAATGGGAAATTAAAGCCAAGGATCAATACTTATAGACTATGTAAGTCCGATTTCTCAATTGTATTTGAGAATTTTTCTATAACATTTGTTTGTCACTCATTTGGACCAATGGGAAATTAAAGCCAAGGATCAATACTTATAGACTATGTAAGTCCGATTTCTCAATTGTATTTGAGAATTTTTCTATAACATTTGTTTGTCACTCATTTGGACCAATGGGAAATTAAAGCCAAGGATCAATACTTATAGACTATGTAAGTCCGATTTCTCAATTGTATTTGAGAATTTTTCTATAACATTTGTTTGTCATTTGGACCAATGGGAAATTAAAGCCAAGGATCAATACTTATAGACTATGTAAGTCCGATTTCTCAATTGTATTTGAGAATTTTTCTATAACATTTGTTTGTCACTCATTTGGACCAATGGGAAATTAAAGCCAAGGATCAATACTTATAGACTATGTAAGTCCGATTTCTCAATTGTATTTGAGAATTTTTCTATAACATTTGTTTGTCATTTGGACCAATGGGAAATTAAAGCCAAGGATCAATACTTATAGACTATGTAAGTCCGATTTCTCAATTGTATTTGAGAATTTTTCTATAACATTTGTTTGTCACTCATTTGGACCAATGGGAAATTAAGGCCAAGGATCAATACTTATAGACTATGTAAGTCCGATTTCTCAATTGTATTTGAGAATTTTTCTATAACATTTGTTTGTCATTCATTTGGACCAATGGGAAATTAAAGCCAAGGATCAATACTTATAGACTATGTAAGTCCGATTTCTCAATTGTATTTGAGAATTTTTCTATAACATTTGTTTGTCACTCATTTGGACCAATGGGAAATTAAAGCCAAGGATCCATACTTATAGGCTATGTAAGTCCGATTTCTCAATTGGTTTTGAGAATTTTTCTATAACATTTGTTTGTCACTCATTTGGACCAATGGGAAATTAAAGCCAAGGATCAATACTTATAGGCTATGTAAGTCTGATTTCTCAATTGTATTTGAGAATTTTTCTATAACATTTGTTTGTCACTCATTTGGACCAATGGGAAATTAAAGCCAAGGATCCATACTTATAGACTATGTAAGTCCGATTTTTCAATTGTATTTGAGAATTTTTCTATAACATTTGTTTGTCACTCATTTGGACCAATGGGAAATTAAAGCGAAGGATCCATACTTATAGACTATGTAAGTCTGATTTCTCAATTGTATTTGAGAATTTTTCTATAACATTTGTTTGTCACTCATTTGGACCAATGGGAAATTAAAGCCAAGGTTCCATACTTATAGACTATGTAAGTCCGATTTTTCAATTGTATTTGAGAATTTTTCTATAACATTTGTTTGTCACTCATTTGGACCAATGGGAAATTAAAGCGAAGGATCCATACTTATAGACTATGTAAGTCTGATTTCTCAATTGTATTTGAGAACTTTTCTATAACATTTGTTTGTCACTCATTTGGACCAATGGGAAATTAAAGCGAAGGATCCATACTTATAGACTATGTAAGTCTGATTTCTCAATTTTATTTGAGAATTTTTCTATAACATTTGTTTGTCACTCATTTGGACCAATGGGAAATTAAAGCGAAGGATCCATACTTATAGACTATGTAAGTCTGATTTCTCAATTGTATTTGAGAATTTTTCTATAAAATTTGTTTGTCACTCATTTGGACCAATGGGAAATTAAATCCAAGGATCCATACTTATAGACTATGTAAGTCCGATTTTTCAATTGTATTTGAGAATTTTTCTATAACATTTGTTTGTCACTCATTTGGACCAATGGGAAATTAAAGCCAAGGATCAATACTTATAGACTATGTAAGTCCGATTTCTCAATTGTATTTGAGAATTTTTCTATAACATTTGTTTGTCACTCATTTGGACCAATGGGAAATTAAAGCCAAGGATCAATACTTATAGACTATGTAAGTCCGATTTCTCAATTGTATTTGAGAATTTTTCTATAACATTTGTTTGTCACTCATTTGGACCAATGGGAAATTAAAGCCAAGGATCAATACTTATAGACTATGTAAGTCCGATTTCTCAATTGTATTTGAGAATTTTTCTATAACATTTGTTTGTCACTCATTTGGACCAATGGGAAATTAAAGCCAAGGATCAATACTTATAGACTATGTAAGTCCGATTTCTCAATTGTATTTGAGAATTTTTCTATAACATTTGTTTGTCACTCATTTGGACCAATGGGAAATTAAGGCCAAGGATCAATACTTATAGACTATGTAAGTCCGATTTCTCAATTGTATTTGAGAATTTTTCTATAACATTTGTTTGTCATTCATTTGGACCAATGGGAAATTAAAGCCAAGGATCAATACTTATAGACTATGTAAGTCCGATTTCTCAATTGTATTTGAGAATTTTTCTATAACATTTGTTTGTCACTCATTTGGACCAATGGGAAATTAAAGCCAAGGATCCATACTTATAGGCTATGTAAGTCCGATTTCTCAATTGGTTTTGAGAATTTTTCTATAACATTTGTTTGTCACTCATTTGGACCAATGGGAAATTAAAGCCAAGGATCAATACTTATAGGCTATGTAAGTCTGATTTCTCAATTGTATTTGAGAATTTTTCTATAACATTTGTTTGTCACTCATTTGGACCAATGGGAAATTAAAGCCAAGGATCAATACTTATAGACTATGTAAGTTTGATTTCTCAATTGTATTTGAGAATTTTTCTATAAAATTTGTTTGTCACTCATTTGGACCAATGGGAAATTAAAGCCAAGGATCAATACTTATAGACTATGTAAGTCCGATTTCTCAATTGTATTTGAGAATTTTTCTATAACATTTGTTTGTCACTCATTTGGATTAATGGGAAATTAAGGCCAAGGATCCATACTTATAGACTACATAAGTCCGATTTCTCAATTGTATTTGAGAATTTTTCTATAACATTTGTTTGTCACTCATTTGGACCAATGGGAAATTAAAGCCAAGGATCAATACTTATAGACTACATAAGTCCGATTTCTCAATTGTATTTGAGAATTTTTCTATAACATTTGTTTATCACTCATTTGGACCAATGGGAAATTAAAGCCAAGGATCAATACTTATAGACTATGTAAGTCCGATTTCTCAATTGTATTTGAGAATTTTTCTATAACATTTGTTTGTCACTCATTTGGACCAATGGGAAATTAAAGCCAAGGATCCATACTTATAGACTATGTAAGTCTGATTTCTCAATTGTATTTGAGAATTTTTCTATAACATTTGTTTGTCACTCATTTGGATTAATGGGAAATTAAAGCCAAGGATCCATACTTATAGACTATGTAAGTCTGATTTCTCAATTGTATTTGAGAATTTTTCTATAACATTTGTTTGTCACTCATTTGGACCAATGGGAAATTAAAGCCAAGGATCAATACTTATAGACTATGTAAGTTTGATTTCTCAATTGTATTTGAGAATTTTTCTATAAAATTTGTTTGTCACTCATTTGGACCAATGGGAAATTAAAGCGAAGGATCCATACTTATAGACTATGTAAGTCCGATTTCTCAATTGTATTTGAGAATTTTTCTACAAAATTTTAAAAATTAAAATTGTGTAAATTTTGATGAGCTCTACGGGAATTTGGCCATTTGTGGGCACATTTTTGTTTGTCACTCATTTGGACCAATGGGAAATGAAGGCCAACAGTCCATACTTATAGACTACGTAAGTCCGATTTCTCAATTGTATTTGAGAATTTTTCTACAAAATTTTAAAAATTAAAATTGTGTAAATTTTGACGAGCTCTACGGGAATTTGGCCATTTGTGGGCACATTTTTGTTTGTCAGTCATTTGGACCAATGGGAAATTAAGGCCAACGGTCCATACTTATAGACTACGTTAGTCCGATTTTTCAATTGTATTTGAGAATTTTTCTACAACATTTGTTTGTCACTCATTTGGACCAATGGGAAATCAAATCCAAGGATCCATACTTATAGACTATGTAAGTCTGATTTCTCGATTGTATTTGAGAATTTTTCTATAAAATATTAAAAATTAAAATTGTGTAAATTTTGACGAGCTCTACGGGAATTTGGCCATTTGTGGGCACATTTTTGTTTGTCAGTCATTTGGACCAATGGGAAATTAAGGCCAACGGTCCATACTTATAGACTACGTTAGTCCGATTTCTCAATTGTATTTGAGAATTTTTCTATAACATTTGTTTGTCACTCATTTGGACCAATGGGAAATTAAAGCCAAGGATCCATACTTATAGACTATGTAAGTCCGATTTTTCAATTGTATTTGAGAATTTTTCTACAACATTTGTTTGTCACTCATTTGGACCAATGGGAAATCAAATCCAAGGATCCATACTTATAGACTATGTAAGTCTGATTTCTCGATTGTATTTGAGAATTTTTCTATAAAATATTAAAAATTAAAATTGTGTAAATTTTGACGAGCTCTACGGGAATTTGGCCATTTGTGGGCACATTTTTGTTTGTCAGTCATTTGGACCAATGGGAAATTAAGGCCAACGGTCCATACTTATAGACTACGTTAGTCCGATTTCTCAATTGTATTTGAGAATTTTTCTACAAAATTTTAAAAATTAAAATTGTGTAAATTTTGATGAGCTCTACGGGAATTTGGCCATTCTTACTTCTTTAGTTCAAAAAATGAAAAGTGACACTGACGACTTTGTAGGTGATAACTCAAGTTACACTCTTTCAGGAAGTCTGTAATGGCGGCCAATTAGTTGGTAATTTTGGCACTTATGTCATTATATTATATTATATTTATCAAATTCCAAATGAATAAAACCCACAACTTGATCTTTTTACATTAAAGTATATGGCGTTACGTTATGAAAAGTAGACTTTTCTCTGGAAATGCCCATATGTGAATAAGAAGCGTTTATGTGTTCTTATTTCACTGGAATTGAGTAAAGCATATAATTCTATCTGTTTTTCCATTATGACAAAAAAGGTCAGGGGGAAATTTAACTTCGAAATCCGACTGTAGTCTAATTGCATCGTGTATAATTTATAGAACACAATTTTTGGATTGTTAGGGTAGACGTTCTAGCATAGTATCTTCCACAGGGTTCTGAACTAGGTATCCTTCTCATTTTAATCTATATATGTAAATGGTTTTCCTTAAAGAATAACATCTAGTATATGTAAGCCTTTTTTGTTTGCTGATGACTTAATGCATCTCTTTAACACATCCCCTGATGTCCTGATGCATAAAAATACATTTACGTCATGCAGCATTATAATTTTGGAAAATGTAACTTATAAATTTTCCTTTACTCTTCTATACTTACAGCGTTTGGAATTCGACCGTGAAGGATTAACAAAATTGAAAAAGGCAGTCAAAGCCATGCACAATTCAGGAAACAGTAAGTTTTACAACATATCTGATTTGGTGCACAGAAAAAAATAAAAATTGATTTCAATTAAAAACTTAATTAAATTTGCACCAGTAAACAAATTAATAGTATCAATTAAATTTGTATACATTTATTAACTAAAATTATTTATTACAATTAAAAATTTAATTAAATAAATTAAATATTTAATCAAATTTTTTTATATTTTTAATTAAAGGGTTAATTGAAAAAAAAAAATTAAATATTTTTTTCTGTGTAAAATTACGTAGAAAGTACATACATACATACACATGTACATATATTGTTTTTGTTATTCATAAATTAATCATATACATATGTATGTATTGGGGTGGCGTTGACTACTAAGCAAATTACGGCTTAGGGCTGGTCTAAGCAAGTCACCAACAATATGAATTAATCAACAGCACTGGTAACTAAAAACTTTTCCGACAGCGATAAATACAGTGTCTAGCTAATGTACACAACATCGGCGAAGTTAAAAATTTAATAAAATTTCTGCTCATACAGCTTAAGAAAGTTAGCGGGGCTACTTAACACCAGGCTACACAGCTCTAAAAATTACCATATCGCGTAAAGCAGAGTTTTAAAAGGATTAAGACTTCTACACTTTCAACATCTATCTTCTCTATCTCTCGCCGGCATCGTGCATTGTATAAATAGGGGTCATTTAATAAAATATCTTCTTATTTTAAAATAGTGTCAACCTTATTGTAAACAAAAAAATTTTCAACACAGACCATAGTACGGTGAAAATTCATTTTTTGGAGGTTTATCGATTACAAACCCAAAAGTTCCAAAATAACAAAAAATATTTTTTGCTGTTATTTTCAACACAGGCTAGAGTAGGATGAAAATTGCAAAAACTCAATTTTTTCAATTTTCACCTTTCCAATTTTCTGTCTTTCGTTTTGTTTTTAATAAAAGTGTTAGAATAACCACAAATCAATAAAAATAAAGATTAAAAGTAAATTAGCTTACAAAAACTATATTTGTTTGACGAAAACAGATTTATCAGATGGCATTGTTGCGTACATTAGCTGGACACTGTACTAATCGTTGCCGGAACGGTTTATAGCGACCAGTGCTATTGATTTATCACTTAAACAGTCTAATAATAATTAATACAATGCACATTAGAAAATTCTTTAATTTTATTTTTAAACTTGCAGCACATGTAGACAATGAAATGTTTTTGGTAAGAGCCTTAGAACGATTGGGTAGTAAAGTAATAGACCAAGATGAACCAGACATTGGTGCTGCATTTCTTAAATTTTCTGTTGTAACGAAAGAGTTGAGTGCATTAATGAAAACTTTGGTATGTTATATTGCTTGACATCAAAAGTAAATAAACAAAAATATAATATTCCACTTATGTTGTAGATGCAAAATATCAACAATATTGTAATGTTTCCAGTAGATACAATGCTTAAAAGCGAGTTGAGAGGTGTTAAGGGGGAAATGAAGAGACCCTTCGATAAGGCAGCCAAAGATTATGAAGCGAAATTTATTAAAATCGAAAAAGAGAAAAAAGCTCAAGCCAAAGAAGCCGGTATGGTACGAACGGAAATTGATGCTGCCGTTGTTGCTGATGAAATGGAGAAAGAGAGACGTCTCTATCAACTACAAACATGCGAGGTAATTTAATCAATATTCCCATAGTATGTACATAAATGTTTTTAATAAAATCACTTAAGTAAATATTGACCATCTGTTATTGTTTTTAAATTGGAAAATAATAATGTTTGTATGCACGTTATTTTGAATTGTTAATTTTTATTATTGTTTCTGTTTGATTTTAGTATCTTCTGAAATATAAGGAAATCAAAACCAAAACTGGTATCGAGCTGCTGCAACATTTTATCGAATATTATCATGCTCTGAATAAGTAAGTACATAAACTTATAATAATATAATATAAAAATATTAATTTAGCTTGAGCACGAGCTATACCCTAATAACAAGGTTCACAGTAATGTGAATGACCCTAATATAGAGTAAAAACAATAATTAGTAGAATAGTAGTTTCAAATCAGTAATGGGGAATTTCGTTCTAACCAAAATTGTTTCAGCATGTAAAAATAGAATAAAAAAAATTAATTAAGTTAATTCTCGTATTCTATTTTATTTGAAAACTTGGTTAAATAGTTGATATTCTTTCCCAATTAGTATTCACTTTACATAAATTGTATAAATGGACAAATGAACGCTGATGAGAGGTGTAGCATCCTTGAAATCGGTATACTGATACGTTCTAAACTGATTGGATATACTAGTTTATTTGAATATAAAAGTTCTTAGTAATTTGAATTTTCATTAATTCCATAAAAACTGAACTTGAGCCTGATAACATTAATTTTCTTATGTACATTTTATTTTTATGTATATATTATAGTTATTTTAAAGATGGCTTACAGACTATTGAACATTTTGGAACATACATTAGTGATTTGAGCGATAAGTTGCATAAAATTAAACAACGACAAGATGAAGATCGTCGTAGTTTATTGGAGTTGCGAACGCTGTTACGAACTACACCTGATGTTGATCGTGTTGAAAATGTGCCAACAGAGAAGGGAGGAGGAGGAACAGGATATTCTTTACACCAACTACAAGGTGATAAACATCATGGAGTTACACGTTCGGGACATTTACTAAAGAAAAGTGAAGGCAAAGTGCGCAGAGTGTGGCAGAAAAGGCGATGTCGTGTAACCAGTGATGGGTTCCTTGATATTTGTCATGCGGATGAAACAAAACCACCTACAAGGGTAAACCTATTAACGTGTCAGATTAAACCAGTGCCGGATGATAAGAGAGGCTTTGATTTAATCAGTTGTAAGTAGTTTGATAAACATATTTACGTATATTATTAATGTTATCCATTTTTGGAAAAAAGTTTGTACTCCGTGGTGTCAAGTTAATGAAATGTAAAAGTTAATCGATAATTAATGACCCACATAATAACAATGCGGATTTTCCGAAAGCATTTCGTTTCGATTATTTGTAAATAATTGCTTGCTGATAATTCGAACAATTATTTTTCAGATAATCGTCCATATCATTTCCAAGCCGAAGATGAAGGTGATCAAAAAGCCTGGATGGCTGTTTTGGTTAATTGTAAAGAAAAAGCTTTAGCTAAAGCATTCCAGCATGCAAATCCACAAATGAGTCCTAGTTTAGTTGAACTGCAAAAGACTGTTATAAGGTAAACATTGTATTTTATACGAGTACATACATACATATCTGTATACCACTTTTGATTAATGCTTTAGATACGTCCAAATGCTGCCAGGCAATGATCAGTGCTGCGATTGTGGCTCACGCAACGATGTCACCTGGATAAGTTTGAATTTTGGTATACTTGTCTGCATACAATGTTCAGGTGTACACCGAGATCTAGGTGTACATCACTCTCGTATACAAAGTTTAACTTTGGATAATTTAACAACAGCCAATCTATTGATAGCTCGTGCCATGGGTAATCATACCTTAAATGAAATTATGGAAGCTACATTGGGCAAAGGAAAACTAACACCTGAAAGTACAATGCAAGTATTCACTCTTTTATAAATTTCACTATCTAGCCACACCGTTGGTTGGTTTACTCACAAAAAAAAAAAAAAAATGGAAAACAAAATTTAATATATTTTTCTACGTGAGCCTCGTATCGCAACATCATAATTGTTCGGATATGATTAAAACATTTCTTATTAATTGATTCATGTATATATTCCCAACGTACATATATGTTCGCTTTATATTCTTTATTTATAACTTTAATGTAGAAATAGTAATTTTTTTATCGGCATTGACATTCTTTTTGTATTCATCATTTTAAGTAGATACGAGTTTCCGCTTCAAATAGCATGGTAGCTTCTGTTTACATATGAGTTTAGGAATTATAAAAAAAAATGAATTCTCTTAAGATTATTGAAAAACCATTTGATACCAAAACAAAATTTTGAAATTTGTTTTGCTTCAAATGTAATTATACGAATGAAAGCATACGGAAAAATTCTTTCGACATAGTGAAATAGGCAGTAAGTGTTACAATACACGATGCGGCAATTTTGTTTTAAAATCAATAATATTGATAGTTAAAAGTTATAGTTCGATATACCATTAAGAAAATCGAAAAAAAAGACTGCAAACGAACATATCCGCAAAGAATCGGATGGAAATATAAAATTGTGCGGACTTACCGCATATGAAGAAAATGTATATATGTATATATATATAACAACAAAATGACTGCATACAATCGGGAATGCTGAAAACCCGACTTCTATCAATATATATATATATATATATATATATATATATATATATATATATAAGTATATATATAAATATAATATATATCAAAATTTTACATATATTTGAGCATGTACTCAAGTATTTATGTTTTAAATTTAATTTATTTGTTGCGGGTTAGCAATATCTAATAATATATATCATGATAAAAAGAAAGAGATATCCTTATATATATAAATAAATAAAATATATAGGTATGTATATAAGTATATATAAATGAACATTTTTCTAATTGGTTTGATCCTTGTGAAAAAAGTACATTTATTAGAATAGCCATATTATTAATTATATTGATCGTTAAGGAAAAACCATGTACTAGAATATACTATATTTTCTAATTGGATTGATCCTTATGGAGAAAAAAGAATGCCTACAAATATAGAATTGCTTAGTTCAAAGTGAAATTTACAAGGAATATTGTGAAACAGAAACACTTTTCATCTTGCGGTTTAGTCTTAATGAAATGCTTTTTATGAATTTTGGGGTGTCCATAAAATCGTATGTTTATTTTTTTTACGTTATATTCGGCAATTGGAAATTGTTGTTTTGTTAAAGGTACAGGAAATTTGGTTTGGACATCGAAAATTGCATACAGACATATGTCGAAGTACATATGTATGTACATATAAACAAAATTATCTTTATCTATTTCCATTAATGATATGACAGTTAAATAATCAATTAATGTACTTTTAACTCTTTTATTCGACATCTTGAAAAATATTAATTATTTGTAAGAAATATTTGAATTTTTTTTATGTGTGTAGTTATTTTTCCTACCGAAAAAAAATTCTAAAATAATTACCCTCAGTAAAATATAATAAAATATTTTTATATAAAAAGACCTCAAGCTTAAAAAGTGACTTTTAAATGAACAACCTGTTTGCGTTTTAATAGGGAACAACGTTATGACTTCATACGAGCCAAGTATGTGGCTAAACGTTATGTTATGCGCACATGTGCCGATGAAAATGATTTACGCTGTGACCTGGAACAAGCCGTAGTCAATGCTGACATGAGTCAACTGTTGCAAGTTTGGGCTGAGGGTGCTGATCTCACATGTTGTTTACCGTCGTGGGATGATGGTGAAACTGCTCTGCACTTAGCAGTGCTTAGAGAACAGGGATCTACATTACATATTGTAGATTTCCTTATACAAAATATGCCACCAAAAGGACTTAATAAAGCCACTAATCCACCCAGTATATTAAATGTTACCGGTAAAAATAGCGGGTTGCATTTATGCGCTCTATATGATAAACGTGAGTGTATCAAATTATTGTTACGTTCTGGAGCCGATTACGAATTGCGCAATTCACAAAATAAAACGCCCCTGGATATAGCCAAAGAAATGGGCCATACTATGTGCAAGGAATTGGTACGTATTAAACTATATATTCTCTACATGTCATACATATGTACATATACATATGTAAATATGTGTGCTTTTTAATATAATAATTTTATTTAAGATTGAATGTGCCATGCGACGGGAAAAAAGCGCTTTTGACCACATAAATACTGATTGGAATTTGCCAAATGAAGATGGCTCCACAGATTTTTCTGATGACGAGACTGTAATTGATGAACGCGTAAGGCTTGATATTTTTTTATATTTGTTCATATTTGTTTTATTCTCGAATCTATGGATTTTTATTTTGCAATTATTATTATTTGCAATTTAATCCATAGGATTTTTATTTTGCAATTTAATCCATAGGATTTTTTTAATTATTCAGGCCTAAGTTTGATCAATTGAAACATATATGATTCTTAAGTTAGGGTGTCTTTGGAGATCATGCGTATGTTCAGCAATTTAAATAAATTGCTTTTCATTAAAATGAATGCATTTTCTCTGATTCGAATATGTGCTGGCTCCCTTATTTTGAAGCCTTTTTCGGTGTTAAATTTCATTACTTCAGTAATGAATGTATTCGAATTTAGGAAAGCGATAAACATGAATTTGGTTCTTGTAATGATTAACAAGCCCTAAAAATTACTAAGATTTTGAAATACTTTATTAATTTTTTGCTGGGTTATTTTTGTTTGTAAAATTTTATTATTTATTGAATCTTCAATTATAAGGATATAAAAGGATATATAAAATAAAATATTACGCGTAAGTGGATTTGGGAGCAACTCAAGTTATTTTTATATACATATTTTGTCACGTGTTTTGAAAACACATTCTTCACCAACGGAACATCTAGATCTTTATGGATTCGCCGATTTCTGACATACCAGGCGGCTGCTGTAATTATACGTAAAATTATTTCTCGCCTTTGAATTTTTTCCACATTCGATGCTAAGGCAGTGCCCCATAGCTGGATTCCATAGAACCATATTGGTTTTAGGGTCACATTGTATAATAAAAATCTACAGTCTAGGCTTGCTATATAGTTTCTTCCAATAAGCCAATGCATTTTAGCTGCTTTTAATTTCATTTGGATCAGCTTTGCGTCAATGTGAGATTTCCATGTTATCGGATAATGAAGATGAACGCCCAGACATTTGACTTCAGTGTGTTGCGGCATAGTCTCGGTGTTGATTAGTATAGGCAGCCATATTTCCCTGCGCAATGTAAAAATGACATTTTCACATTTCTGCTCTGCTCGAATGCCGATGTATAAATTTTATTTCTTAATGGCAAGCGAGAGTCATGTATTAAGTACAGTAAAGGACCGTAGGCTTCAATCGAGTGCGAAGGGCTTAAAAATTGCCTTCCCTAACTACAAATTTTCGTTCATTTAAATAGCTTTTTAAGAGCTTTACGAAGTTTGCGGGTAGATTTTGCGTTAATTTGCGAATTAGACCTTCCCGCCGTACTTTATCAAAAGCTTGTGAAACATCAATGAAGAGCGCAGAGCAATATTTTTTGTTCAAAAGTGTTTTTAACCGCATTAACAAGTCTGTGAGTTAGTTCGATAGTGTTATACATTCATTACTACACACTATAGGGGTCACCTAGCTCATATATAGCATTTCGAATAGTTTTGACATATACGGCAATAAGCTAGTTCGCCGGTAGGATTTAACCTTTGTATGATCCTTGCGGGGCTTTCGTATCATAGTAATCAGTGAAATCTTCCATTCTGTTGGATAGTATTTCACGGGTAGAATACTATTAAAAATTAATAGTGTTATCTCTTTTCCATTTTCAATCTCTTTAACATTAAATCTCAGCGGATTTTCTAGTATAGAGACGACGGGTGGCAGTTCAACAATATCAGCAGAAATATTTGGAGTAAATACATTTCTAACTGTTTAACGAGAAAAGCACATTTTTTTTAGCATCATTTCGCGCACATTCACCATTTGAAGCTCGTAATGGAGGTTTGCATATTATCGTTCTATTAAGTCCCCTGGCTGCACGCCAAAGCGAATAATTTGTTATATGGTGTTGCATCAAGTTCTTGAAAAAATTTTTGCAGGGAAGCTTTTTTTGTGTTTGTAAAACTTTTTTAAGCTGTTTGGTAATTTCCTTAAACATTAATTCTAACCTAGGGAATCTGTAACGTTGCCATTGGCGTCGAGCTCTCCTTTTTTCAGACAATAGCCATTCTATATCTCTCAAACAAATTCTGTTGAATCTTACTTGTTGGGTGTTGAAGTATGTTAAATCATTAAATTAACTGTTTGTTTATAATAATATAATATTTTTTAACTAAAATGATTTTATTAATTGTGAATTATACATTATTGTTCAATTGTTTATGTTTAGAAACGCTCCCGACCGCCAAGTTTTGCTGGAGGTGACTCACCCGTTTTACGTTCTCGTTCCTCAACATGTGATTCTATACAGAGCAGTTCTAGTCCAATTGCTAACTGTCCTAGCCGTCAGTTTACAATGCCGATGTATCAACAGTCAGCGGGCTCTTCGCCAAAACAACAAATGTCACTTGGTCAGTATTTGGGCAGCGCCAGCAGTATCAATGCAGCTGGTACAAACAATGCTGCGGGTGGTGGAGGTTCCAGTCCCAGCTCAACATCCAGTCAAAGTGGGCGTCTAGGACCAAAAATTAATAATGAATTTGTAACTGGCGCTCGGAAATCGACATCTACAGGTAATTTTTTTAAATATTATTTAAAAATTATTTGTAAAAATTTTAAATTTGTAAATAAAAAATTTGCAGCTAATATGAATTCCTTAAAAAAACGTACAGCTCCAGCACCTCCTCCTGGTATTAATACAACATCATCTACCTTTTATGGTACATTGCCACACGCTCCCCGACATTCTCAAAATTTCGACACAGGTGATATACGAACGCACAATCATAAAAATCAATCGATGGATTCCAACTATGGCACATTGCCTCATTTACGTTCTGTAGATAGTAGTCCTCGTGCTATAGGTCATAGTAGTTCAGCATCACATGGCGGTGGCTTTTATGAACAATTTGATAAACTTGTTTCACATGATCCAAATGGTGGCTCCTTATTAAGTAACCACATATTGCCAGCGATGACAACATTTGGTCATAAACGATCTCCCAGCGGTGAGTCTCTAAATCGAAATTTACACCTGGCTGGAGCAAAACTGGTATTACCACCTACGGGGGAAATACCAACACTTAAACATGTTGATAAATCAGCTTTAATACGTCCAAAAATGCCACCTCCAGGACCACCATCATCAGGTAACACAGAATGAAACATTTGCAACACACAAATAATTTAAAATAATTTATTTTCAGATCGCGAAATATCCAATGGCCAATCAAACGAGAGTATTAGTAGTATAGAGGAAGGTCCTATTGCGCCACCCCGTAAGGTAAGAAAAATAATCGACTTTTGCAATATATAATTTAGTGAAAACTACAAGTGCATTTACAAGTTACAAGTGTGAAATGTATTTAATATCGCTTTATTTGTACTCCGTTTATGTTTTTATATTATTCTATTTCGTTTTTCTGTCAAAATCTCCTTATTTTGGAATATTTTATAGCGCAAAAATAACAGCTTAATTAAATTATCACAGCCCAGTGAAAAAACGGTAAAAACGGTTAAATGTTTTGTTTGCAATTTTCTGTGTTGATTTATATTCTTTGTTTGTTCATTTAATTTTACTAAGAAATGTTATATGTACATATATTTTTATGTACATCGTATATGTATTATGAATGTATGTATACTTTAACTGTAAAACACACCACACCAAAACTTTTTGCAAGTTGCCTACCGTTTGCGTTGTATGTGGTGAGTTACACAGTACCGCTAACTGTGACAAAATCAAAGGTGATCCCAAGGCGAAAAAATGTGGCAGTTGTGGCGGAAATCACACTGCTAACTATAGAGGCTGCCCTCTTTACTCTTCCCTAAAAACAACAATACGTTAAATTACAAAGTAGAATACTTTGAAGATAACGGACTATGAGTTTGTGTTGATTAGTAGTAATTTCCAATCAGTAATGAGGAATTTCGTTCTAACAAAAATTGTTTAAACATGTAAAAATAGAATAAAAATTAATTAAATTAATTCTCGTATTCTACTTCATTTGAAAACTTGGTTAAATAGCTGATATTATTACAATTGGGTATCCACTTTGCATAAATTGTAAAAATGAACAAATGAATGCTGTTGATATGTAGGTGTAGCGGCCTTGAATTCGGTATACTGATACGTTCTGCTAAACTGATTGGATATACTAATGTTTTTGAATATAAAAGCTCTTAGTAATTTGAATTTTCATTAATTCTATAAAACTGAACTTGAGCCTGATAATATTAATTTTCATATGTATATTTCCTTTTAAATAAACAAATCGATATTATTCTTATCTCGGAGTTGAAAATTTATTTACAAAACCGAAAAATTTTTTATCGGACTCCCTTAGCTTAAAAGCTTTAAAGCTCTAAGATAAAAATATTTTGCTTTGTATGTAATAAAAATAGTTAAAAAATTTTTTAACAAATCTGCGAAGTGGATATATTTTTACTTTTTCTGAAAAAAATTATATGTGATGTAAGTGAGACTTGGCAATCCTTAATAAAAAGTTTATTTCATTAATTTTACTTACAACTTGATAAAAAATTTAATGCTGCTTTTGTAGTTAAAATCAAACTGTAAATTGCGTTCTAAAGTCTAAATCCTCTTCTAAAGCTGTTTATCTAATATCAGTAATCAGTTTAGAAGTTCCAGATTTGCTACCATTTATTTTGTGCACTGTTATTAAAAATAAGTGTAATCAGTGACAATGAAAACAATATACTTATGATATAAAACACATGAACCATGTACTATGGCATGAACGGTAAATAAATATTACTGACTAACCAAGCAAAGGCTTTAATTTAAGTCCACTTTTCTTAGAAATTGAGATTTTAATGCAGTAATGTATAAGATGCATAAATTCACTGAGAACAAAGAAACAAATTACAGTTATCTCGTTTGTAGTGATGAGCTAAAGCGCTTAGTCCAATTTATCACAAGAAAATGCAGAAGTCCACAAAATCTTTGATTTCGGCAAATACTTAATACGTTTTTTAATTTTGCTTTTTTAAGCACATAAAAAGCAAAGAAAAATGAAAAAAATTTCGTTTATAGAATTCAAAAATGATACAGAAAAAAAAAAGTTTGATTGTTTTTTGTCTCCCCTTGAAAGTTTTAATATATGTATGGTCTTTGCATGTTGAGCCAGCGATATGAGTTTTAATTAATTACTTTTTGATATTTAAATTTTTGTATTCTATTTTTCTCTTTTAAACAGACTGCTCATCGTCGTTGTCGTGCCCTGTACGACTGTTCGGCAGACAATGATGATGAATTGGAATTTAAAGAAGGTGAGATATTAATTGTGCTCAATGAGCGTACTGATGATGAGAATTGGATGGAGGGTGTAATTGAAGGTGATACCACGCGTAGAGGCATGTTTCCCGTAAGTTTCGTCCATATGCTGCCCGATTAATAGTAAAAGTAGAAAGAAGTCTAAACATTAAAATAATGTACACTAAAATTATAAAGATGAAATATACAGAAAAGATTAATGCAATTATGAAAAAATTTAAAAGATACATACTTACATACATACATATGTTTTATACCAATCAAATTTTGTTTCGCTTGAAAAACTTACTACCGTTGAAATTGTACGTATTACAACATGAAATATATTTATAAAAATTATATTATAAATCAATAACCTACGATAGACGTAATTTTAATGACTTGTGTGTTTGTTAGTAAATCAAGAAATTTTTAACGATAAGTATTCTTAATTTTGTTTGTTCCTTTTTTAATTAGTTTTAAAAGTCGTATGTTGTATATAAAAGAAAATTTTATTTATTATCTGGATCTGCTGAAGTCTTCTTTACTATTTAGTAAAGTATTCCTTATTTATTTAAATATTTGTGCATGCAATTCCCAACAAATCAAATGTTAAATAATTGTAAAATAATTTTATACATTTTGTTTTAATCTTAACTTCAATCGCTAAATGATTTGTAATAAACCAATATGTTTATTTACTAAAAATAAACTGATATATTATTAATAACGTTTTCCTTGGCTTTCTGAAATACATACATACATTTGTATAATATATGAAATAATAAATAATTTCGTGGTAAAAAAGATCGTCACTACGTTTTTGTGTGTATTGTTTTAAAACATTATTTATTTATTTGTTAAACCAAGAAATAAAAAAATTAACAAAGTCAAAATACAAGAACTTTAATTAAATTGAAAGATAAAAATAATATGCAAAGTAAATAATTTATAAATATTTGAAAATATAAGTAAAGTAAAATAAGTCGCAGTTTATGTACATACAAACATAGATATGTATGAAGCATCATCGCAACGCATCCAGCGTGAGATCTGGGACATTCAGCTTTGTCCGTGTCAACAACACCTTTTTTTTGCTATAAAGTACTTACTTTGTATATCAAAATACATAAACAAATTTAAAACGTTTTTTTACGGATACACACAAAACTGTATTTCCTTCCACAGACACGCAAAGTTTTAGTTCAGCTGTGGTTAGACAGAGAGGAGAATACTTTCCATTTCTATCTTTCTTCCAGCTGAATTAAAGCTTTGCAAAGTAAACTTTGCGTGCGCAAAAGGGGTCTAAACATTATTTATGTATTCTTTTAAAACTGTTGCCTTTCTAATATGGGAAAGATTTCTTGGAAAAATATTGGCAAGCTTACAGGTTCGCTTGTCAAAATTTGCACATGCAATCATAGGGGTCGATATGTCAATTTTTGATGTAGTTGCCTTAATAGCAACACCTTGCTGTTTTCAGAGATTTTTGTCCCCCCCCCCCTTTTCGCTTTTCAATAATTTTTCAGTGCAAAATTTCCAATCCGTAACAAATCTTTAACCCCCCCCCCCCCCCCCCCCCCCTTGCAACGTTACGTAATATGTACACAGCCCCTTATTATATAATATATAACATACACATATGTATGTACATATAAAAAAACATATTTACAAGAAATTACTTAAAAATATTCAAGACGTTTGGGAGTCGACTTTAAGCCGCCGCCGACTCATTATTTCTAAACCGATGGTAATTCTTTAACTCTAGTCGGCTTTTAGCCGCCGCGTGTAATTTTTTGTCAACCGCCGCTGCCGATGAAAAATAGTCGGCTCTGATCCCTTGACTTATTTTTAGCGATAAGTTAATGAAATAAATAAAAAGCTGATGGACTTACAACATTTAGAGGAAGAGGCTTGCCAAGCTGCCCTTAAGGATATTAAAAATATGCTTCAGAGGCCTGGACAACTGGAAAAAGTTGAGCAATATTGCCATAGAGTAGCACGTAAAAAGGCTTCCGTGGAGGCTCTTCTAAAGGCTGGCATGCAAAATCAATTGGAGGGTGTGAGAGTTGGGTTGAAACAATTAAAAACTTGTCTTGGTGATGTGCGGGAGCTAAGTCAAACAATGGCTGAAGTGGAAAAACTGATGCAAGTGGTTCCGGAAATATACGACGCATTGGAAGATGTACGCGAGGAGAACACAAAGCACTCCCAATATGCAACTGCCGTAGAAAATTTGAAGCATATATTTAACGTCGAAGCCAGTGTGCAAAAAACAATGACTTTAATTGATGAAGATAAACTTCTAAATGCTCATCAGTGTCTGGCTGACTTGGAGAATGCAAGAGATGATTTGCTCTATGAGTTGCACAAGCAACCCAAACAGCATGCCTCCGATAAAATAACACTTAAACGGCATTTTGAAAAGATCGATACAGTATCACTGGCGTTAGAAAAGAAATTGCGTTTAATATTAAGTCGCACTCTTAATACCGTACGCAAAGAACCGAAGTTTATTGTAACCGCCTTAAGAATTATTGAACGTGAAGAAAAAAATGATCAATTCGCATTACAGCAACAAAAGGTTACAAATTTTTTACCGCCAGGCCGCCCTAGAAATTGGCGTTCCACGGCTATGGATGTTCTGAAAGAAGCTGTAGTTACACGAATTGAAGGTTCTAAGTTAGAGGAAAGAGTTGATAACAAAATGTGGTTAGTTCGAGATTTGGAAATATTGCGACTAAATATTTTAGTTGATTTGAGAGTTGTAAAATCACTGTGTGTTCCCTGCTTTCCACCGCATTACAACATATTTGAAGAATATGTAAAGATGTATCATGAAGAGTTGTCCAATTACGTAAGTTACTTTGAAATAGTATTTCAGATTTAGTCATTCTGTATTAAGATTTCTAATTTAAATGCTTAATATAAATAGTTTCTGTATTGGTAAGTGTTTATTAAAGCGGTCTTTAACGTTACTCACAATGTAGACTTTGCAGACCAGGAAGATGGTTGCAATAAAATTAATATTTATTGAAATGCTTCTCATATACATTCTTAATATCTACCTGTTCCACTATATCGACAGAGCTCTTTATTTTGTTCAATAACAACTACAACAAATATAAATTCTGAAATTTGGATTTTCTTTTAAATGTAATTTGTATGCAAGATATGACAGAATTGCCATTTATCAGAATTGAAAATCAATTCTGATTCCAATTGGTGTTATGAAAACGTCTTGATTCGATAATAAACAAAAACCATGTTCGAATCAGCTGTTTTGCTTTGTTTACATTTTTTCTACCAGCACAAATTGAACAAATTTATTAACAATTGAGACATTTAAATAATAAAATGTTTATTTTAAGCACAAATTGAACAATAAAAAAAAAAAAAAAAAACGATAATATTGGTTTCTATTACACCTATGTAATTCTGATTCGAACATAATAACGATTTCTGTAACACCAAAACCAATTTATTGTCGGTTTCAATTCTGATTCTGACAGCAATCAGATTCCATAACAACGCTGAAAACTTTGAAATCATCATTCTTAATAGAAATATATGTACCTACATAAGTATGTACGTTTTGATAAAAAAAAAAATCAAATGGCATTTTGTTTGTAATGTTTCTTAATATAAATGTGTTAGGCATGTCCGATTTTTCGTATGATTCACTGTATATTAATATTTTAGATAGAAAATATAGCCCGCGGAGGATTGGAAGGAAATGAGTACGTTACATTGTTATGTTGGGTTATTAATACATATCCAGGTCATGAACTGATGAGAGATCCCGACTTGAATGTTAACATCCAACAAGTAGCCGGTTCTTTGCTAAGTGCAGAACACTTAACATCGCTAGAGGATGAATATTTGGGCAATATGCAAAGGAACTTCCAGGAATGGATGACAAAAACTGCAGATAAAGATAAAATAGATTGGTTTTCGGAACAAGCGCCCGATCAAGATGAGCAATACTATCATAGTGCGTCGTCTGTTATTATATTTGATATGATTAATCAATTGTTACAAGTAACTGATACAATACACAATGGATTGACTTTTAAGGCTTTAGTGATGAGTATACGGCAGTTGGACCTCTTCGGTCAAATATATTTAAAACATGTCGTAGAATTAAAGGATCACCACTTTCGCAATCGAGATCAAATAAAATTTTTTACTCATCATATTATTGCTATTGTTAACAACAGCCAGCAAATGTTAGATTTGGCACATCAACTGAAGCAAAAGTATTGGCCAAATGCACGCACAGAGCAATACGAATACTTTGAGAAACTTGTGGATACATTCCAACGTGTCCGTTTTCAAGCTGCGGGCTATTTACTGGAAGAAGCATTCCTAGATCTAGATGGCCATTTCAACGATTTGTTTACCCAAAAATGGCTAACAACGTCCATATCAGTGGACACAATTTGTATGACGTTAGAAGATTATTTTCAGGTAATTTTATACTTTCAAATGATATAACTTATAACACGCTTTTGAACTTTTTTAGGATTATAATCATTTAACTCCATCCAACTTTGAAATGGTCATTAATGAGGCTCAAAAACAATTAGCTAAACGTTACATAAGAGCACTTCTGTCAAAGCGTCTGTCACGCCCATCTACCGATTGTGAAGCTATAAAGACTAAAATTAACTCGGAAGCTAAACGCTTGGAGAGATTCTTCGAAAAAATAGCACCAAATCTCTCTTTGAATGAATCCCCATTAAAATTAATATCTATGCTTTCTAGTTTACTTGTATGTGATGTGGAAGTCCTACTTCTTGACTTGCATACTCTATTGGGCAACTATCCGTCATTGACAGAGGACCAAATTGTACGCCTTTTTTATATTCGCAGTGATATAAAATCAGCGGAAATCCGTCAAAAAGTACAGGATGCTAATCAATCGAAAAAACCAATGGTTACTATTGCTAAGCAAGATTGTATATTTAAAGAAATTGTTTTTAGTGATAAACTATGGTAAATTTGAACGGATATTCCCTTCTTCATATACTTACGTTGTTATAGTTAATACTTTAGTATTATTTATGAATACAAATAATTAATAAGAGAAATTTTTAACACATTATTAGAAGTTTTTTCTCGTTTTATTTAAACAAATATCAGCTGTTAAGTTAACTATGGTAAGATCTAGGAAAATAAAAATTATAAAACCCGAACATTTATTGCTTACTTAAACATTGTAAGTTAATGTGATTGAGGATCACATTGTAATAAACGAACTATTGAGGGATCACTTTTTGCCCCTTCAATAAATTCTTCTAAACTCAATTTTCCATCATTATTTCGATCCATTTGTTTAAATATTTTATCAGTTCTTTTCTCTGGTGTACTCTCGTCTTCAGGCATTTTCATAACTGACCCGACCATCTTATATATGGCCGTAACAATTTCAAGCATTTCTTGCCGCGATATATAGCCATTTCCATCCAAGTCGTACATGGAAAATGCCCATTTGAGTTTTTGTTCTAATTTCCCCCTTGATGTTACGCTAAGTGCGCAGAGAAACTCTCTAAAATCGATGGTACCATCACCATTAGCGTCAAATGTTCGAAAAACGTGTTCTGCAAACTTACTTGCATCTCCGTAGGGGAAAAAATTACCATATATTTTTTTAAATTCTTCAACCGATAAGTGCCCACTTGGGCAATCTTTAAGAAATCCTTTATACCACTCCTGTATTTCAGCATCTGTAAATTCGGTATTCTGCTTTAAATCCTCCAGCACTTCTGGTTTTAACTTGCTGTGTTGCTTTCCCATTTTCTCCGCACATGCCGAGTAAAATCAAACCAAACTCACATGTATAGAAGTTTGCTATTTTTCGCAAAACTTAATCGAATATATATTAAATTTACTTATATTATATTCCATTCACAATATATAATTTAATTTGTCCAATAACACTTTTAGTATATCTGGTGAAAAAACAAAACAAAAGTATACAGTAAGCAATACAGAGATGTAAGTGTATTGATTAGTTACATATATATGTATTCAGTACTCAATGCAGTCTCTTCATCCGGGTAATTAGTGTAAATAGTCATATAACGATTAATTTTGTTTTAGTACAATCAAGGCGAATTAACTATCAGGTGGGTGCAGTGGCGAAGTCGGCCGTATTTATCGAAGCGAATTCATCATCAGGTGGATGCAGTCCAGGCGAATTCATGAATTCGCCTTGTATAGTCTATGCTCAAAAACGCACGGTACTGCGGACGAAAAACGTCTAAATATTTTTTATAAAAATAAATAAAAAATTAATATACAATTATTTATTTTGCGATCATTAAATTAATTTTCACAGAATAGTCTATGTTAATTTTAATGGAATTGAGAAAATAAAAGTGAGTGCATATAATAATTCATATAATATTAACAACCAACCTGAAAGAAAACCAACACGTGAAATATTTTGTGTCTACTTACATACACATGACATACATACATACATATGTATATAAGCAAGTATATATGTATACATTAGCAGCACCAACAAAAAAAATGAATTCAAGTTTACATTAAAATTGTTGAAAAAAGAAGATAATTTAAATAAAACATCCCCAAAAACTCTATTTTTTATAAAAGATAAACACATATTATGATTTGACTATTTAATAAATACTTATTGACTTTTGAGTGATGCACATTTTAAACGATATTATGCTCATTGCATAAAAAATCAATTTTGTATCATACATGCAGGTGTGCCAAACGTGACGATTTTTTTTAGAGCGAATTTCACAAAATGACGATTGACGATTTAAAAAAAATATTAATTCAGCTTGGGCACCTCCTACATACCGTAATAGCAAGGGTCACAGTAATATGTGAATTTCCCTAATATAGAGTAAAAACAACAAAAAGTTAAATTACAAAGTAAAATACTTTGAAGATAACGGAGTTTGTGTTGATTATTAGCAGTTTCCAACCAGCGATGAGGAATTTCATACTAACCAAAATTGTTTCAATATGTAAAAATAGAATAAAATTAATTAAATTAATTCTCCTATTCTATTTCTGTTGAAAACTGGTTAAATAATTGATATTCTTCCCAATTAGTATCCACTTTACGAAAATTTTAAAGATGGACAATTGAACGCTGATGAGAGGTGTAGCGGCCCTGAAATCGGTATACTGATACGTTCTCCTAAACTGATTGGATATAATAATAATATTTTTCAACATAATATAACTATGTAATTTGAATTTTCTATAATTCAATAAAACTGAACTTGAGCCTGATAATATTACTTTTAATATGTACATCAATAAAAGTTCGAATAATAATTACGTTTATCCGTAATAATATAAAAGAAAAAAGAATTATCGTTTATTTTGAAAATATATTAACTGTGTAGACTTGCTTTGAATTTAACCAAAAAATGGTGATATTGTTGATTTATCTATTATTTTGTGTTTAATGTTTTTGTTGTTTTTAATAAATCTGCTGAATTGTTAATTTTTAAATGAAAGATTGTTTTATTTATATAAAATACTATTGGTTGTTGTATAAAACAGAAGATTTTTGTTTGACGATTTTTTGACAGTCTTTTTTTAAATATTGACGCTTTTGACGATTTTATTTCCAAAATTTGGCGATTTTGCGGAAAATACTACTGGCAGCCCTGCATACATGCAAGACTGATAGAACTACAGATTACGCCATGCGCATGATTTCTTGTTTGATGACGTCGTTTAACCCATGCAAGGGTTGCCTATTCTATGTATTTCAAATCATTTAGGGCTATGTTATTATTGAAAACTTAATTTATGATTCAAAATGACAATATTTTACATTTGGAAGATAAATATGAATGTCATAATCTGCAGTGTGTTGAGTTTGAATGAACCTCACCTGAAATAAAGTTTATAAACCGAAAAATTTTTTGTCGGACTTCATTAGCTTAGAAACTTCAAAGCTCCAAGATAAAAATATAGACGAAATGCATACCATACATATATAAAAATTCTTTAACAAATCTGCAAAGTCAATATATTCTATGCAGATTAATTCCTACTATTTTTTTTGAAAAAAATTATATGTGATGTGAGACTTGGCAATCCTGCAATCGGATTTTGTTATAGATGAAGAATTTTGTGTTTAAATTTATAAAAAATAATAATTATTATATTAACCATGTGTGAAGTGTGTTTAAAAGCTTTAAGTGCATAAAAAGTTGCTCAAAAGTTTGAAGCAAATTGTAAACATGAAGTGCACAGTGGGCAAATGCATGCAAAACGATGAAAAACATTAAAGTGAGAAATTGCACTAAAAACTGATTCTGTGCGTGTTTTTAATAACTTTTATTTTAGATGTGTCCTTTTACAATTTCCCAAAAACAAAGAAAAAAAAGCTTTGGATAAAATTTTGCAATCGGTGGGACACTATTAAGATCCTTAGGGAGAGAATTTGCTCGTTACATTTTAAACAGGACGATTTTAAAAGAAATTTAATATATAAAAAGAGTAAGTTAGAATTATTTTGGTTTGTGCAGTTCTTTATTTAAAAGGATTTAGTAAACCGGGAGCAGTCCCGGCTATGTGTGTGAAGATAAATATGCCGAGTTAAATATGTTTTACGTAAGAGCTTACGTCATGACATATTTAACTCAAAAATTAAATATGTTTAGTTGGGACATTGCAAACATAGCTCGATGGAACTTTTTGGTTTACATCTTTGCTAGTTGATATAAATGTATCTTAACTAAGATAACTTTGTATGATCTGTACGGGAATTTGGCTATTTGTGGGTACATTTTTGTTTGTCACTCATTTGGACCAATGGGATACTAAAGCCAAGTGTCCATACTTATAGAGTACGTAAGTCCGATTTCCCAATTGTATTTGAGAATTTTTCTACAAAGTTTTGAAAATTAAAATTGTTTAAATTTTTGATGATCTCCGAGAGAATTTTGCCATTTGTGGGCACATTTTTGTTTGTCACTCATTTGGACCAATGGGAAATTAAAAAGCAAAGTTACTCGGTTATTCCACGGGATTTCGCTAGGCTCAATGACTCCCAAAGATAACAGCCTATCCAGTTTCTGAACCGCCGGTGATACCAGATAGTGTCTTTCTTTTACGGGCACTGCCGTCCACATACGAACCGTTCGGCTAAAGTACGAATTCTCTAGATATTGAGGAATCACATCCATATTTACAGATGGAGCCGCATGTCCGGTCATACGTCTGTGCGTGAGCATAGCACATTGGGTCCTTCGTGCATTAAAATTGATCGTATTAGCATGACCCCTATTTGAAATTGTCGGGAGATCGCGATTTACTGTATCAATCATATTTTTCGGCATTGCCCGGACTTCCGACGGGTTTGGCCTGTTACTGAATGGATACGAATGAACTACGCTGATGTCATCTGCAAAAGAATAGATAGGATTGAAAGTTTGACATAGAAGGTCATTAAGAAAAATAAGAAAAAGGATAGGAGAAAGAATGGATCCTTGCGGTACCCCTGAATTTATCTTGAACTCGTTTGATGAGATCCCAGCTACAACAACTCGTATAGTGCGATCTCTGAGAATGCTCGATACAAATCGAGTGAAGCCATCACTGACACCAAACGCAATTAGTTTTGCCAAAATTGATCCATACCACACTCTATCAAATGCCTTGGAAATATCTAGAACCACCAATTTACTTTCGCCAAAGTGATGTATGCTATTACACCACTTTTAGCCTTAACATTTAATATAAACTTTATAATACACTAATTTACTGATACAGTCTTATATAATCATAATAATATCAAAATAAGCCATGTCGTTCTCCAATCAATCATGATGGTTTTGAATATGATTGACCATACATTCTTAATTTAATTAACCTTTTTCTTAATCTCTTTCAGAGTAATCGCCTTCTCTTCCCATAGCATTTCATTCTACTTTTTAAAATAATTATCTGCACATACTGTCAGGATATGAACACACCTAAAATAGTTATAGTTGGTTCAGGTGCATCAGGAATCGCTTGCGCCACAAAGCTACTCGATTACGGATTTCAAAATGTAATTATCTTAGAGGCAGAATCACGTATCGGTGGTCGTATACATACCGTACAGTTTGCTGATAATGTTATCGATCTAGGTGCGCAGTGGTGTCATGGTGAAAAAGACAATATAGTGTTTCAGTTGGCAGAAAACCGTGATCTGCTAGATTCAACCGGCGATGTATATGAATCATATCAATGTGTTCGATCAAATCGAGATGTTGTACCTGACCATATTAGCCAAAGGTTGAAAGATATTGTAAATGAAAGTTTGGTTACCAGACAAATGGAATTGAGAAACTGCAATGGCTCTTTGGGCAGTTATTTGAATAATAAATTCTATGAGGCCATAAGAAGACCAGAAAATTCAGATATTGATGTGGCGATAGCAAGAGAATTTTTCGAAAATTATAAAAAGTTTGAGAATTCTGTAGAAGCTTCCGACACCTTGGATGACGTTTCGGGCCGTGGTTATTTGGAATATTGGGAATGTGATGGAGATATATTGC
Organism: Lypha dubia; assembly: GCA_947311025.1. Lineage (NCBI taxonomy): Eukaryota > Metazoa > Arthropoda > Insecta > Diptera > Tachinidae > Lypha > Lypha dubia. The sequence continues at coordinate 60,408,552 of OX371264.1, forward strand.
TTAATTGGAAAGATAAGGGATATTTGGAATTTCTACATTTGCTAATGAAGTATAGGGAGGAGAAAAGCGAGTATGGCATTTTAGAGAAACGGATTTTGTTAAATAAAAGTGTTAGTACCATTGAGTGGAACCGTAATGATTGCTGTGCCCAAATACGTTGTGAAGATGGAGATATATTTGTTGCGGATCATGTGATATTAACAGTATCTTTGGGAGTACTCAAGGAACAACATCTGAAAATCTTTGAACCAAAATTGCCACTGGAGAAGCAACGGGCTATAGATGGCTTAGGTTTTGGTACGGTCAATAAAATTTTCATAGAATTCCCAAAAAGATTCTGGTCCGAAAGTTGGACTGGTTTTACCATGTTATGGCGCGAAGAAGATTTAGAAGAGATAAGAGGAACATCACGTGCTTGGCTTGAAGATGTTTTTGGTTTTTATTGTGATCATAACCAAAAACGTCTCTTAAGCGGCTGGATCATTGGAGCGAATGGCCGTTATATGGAAACATTGCCAGAAGATGAGATTTTAGCCGGTTGCATGTATTTGCTAAGAAAATTTTTGAACTGGGTTATACCAGAACCCAGAAATTTTAAAGTGTCTGCCTGGTATACAAATCGAAACTTTAGGGGCTCCTATTCATTTCGCTCGATGTATACGGAAGAAGTGGGTACAAGTGCCCGAGAACTGGCACAACCTTTGTATGTGGTAACTACTCCACCTGTATTGAGTGGCGAGCCTACAATTAAGCCACTTTTCAGCCAAAGTCGCTGTGATAAACCCATTGTGCAATTCGCCGGTGAAGCTACTAGTGATCATTATTTTTCAACCGTACATGGTGCAGTCGAAGCCGGTTGGCGTGAAGCCACACGTTTAGCTGACTTTTATGGCATGCTAAGAAATTCCAGAAAACTTCACAAATCAAACTTATAACAATTTTAGGGCTTTGAATACCATTGAAGAGGATGCTCTAAACATGGAATATTTAAATAGAACAAATTATGTTTAAATATTTTATTGTTTAATAACATCTACATATAATGATATTTAAAGTCCTGCAATAAAAATTTGAAAACTTAATAAATCATTTTCTTTAGAAGCGGTCACATCTTTATCTTGCTCCGCAATTGCAAAAACAATTGTCAAATCATGTATCATGGATCCCAATAACCATTTTATATAGTGTGATCGCCTTAATTTCTATTCTATTGCTTTTAATTTAAAATCATTATTAAATAGTTCTATTGTTTTCATGAGAATTATTATTTATTTATTCAGGAGAATCAGTGAAATGTCTTTAATAAATAATATTTTTTTTTATTTTAGTTTGCCAAAACTTATTTTTGTATGATTTAGAAAGTTTTAATGCATTTTTTAATATAACTGTTGTCGATACGACGAAGGATGGCCTTTGCGCAAAAAAAAAAAAAAAGATAAGTATGACCTTCTAGGGTTAAACGATTTTAAGTGAAATTTGTTTGATAATGGGTAAAGTCTGGTAACAAGGAAAACACAAATTATTCTCTCATTAATGTTCTAGTTTACACAAAATATCCAAATTTCAACACAAGAAACGCAACGTTGGCACCGTTGTGAAAACTTTTATAGCAAAAATTTGCAAATTTGCATGATATTTTAATAAAAAAAAAATGTTAGATCCACCTTTGTAAATATTTTCTAGATATTTGACGATGCGGAAAAATCAATTTATTCTGAGCAAATTTAGTTAGACTAAAAACAGCATAATCGGAACTAGAACATTGGTTCCAGATATTTTTTCCCAAAAATATATTAAAACTATTTATTGTTTATCTAAAGTTACGATCACATTTGGCAAATATTTGCTCAGAAAAGCGTAACCACTAAATACCGATGAAAAACTTTTTGATTTATATTAGCAATACTGAAACACTTATACATAATTGTTTTTGTATGATTATTCTGTATATAAACTTATTTGGTTACAACACTGCATCTATAATTTTGTGCACGTTGGTTACCTTATTATTTATTGTTTGTTTGTACAGCTAAGCTGACAACTTTGCTTATGGGTACGGTGACCATCCGTCCTTTTGTAATAAGGGCAGTCCTCTTTTTTGACACAACGTCCTTTTAAATTTGAACAAACTAAATTGTCCTTTTTTTAATTGAATTGTCCTTTCTTTTTGATGGCTAATGTTCTTTTTTAGTTTCCATAATTAAAAGTTTTATTTTCTCAAAATACCGAAATTTTAAACTCAATACAATATAAATTTATAACCACCCAAGACAGGAATTGCCTGGCAACACTGAAAACTGTATGTTCAATGTGTCAAATTTTCTGTCGGCTTTCAAATGGACTGTGCAGAATTTAAATTATTTTTATCAAATAACATTGATATATGTAATAAAAAAATACATTCTTCAGAAAAATATCAATAATATATAATCCTTAAACTATTGTTTTTATTAATTTTTTTGATTGAATTTTGTTATTTTTGTGTTATTGGCTAAATTTAATTTCTTTGTTAATTTTGATTAATTAATTATTTTTTTTTGTTTTAACGACGTATGTACTACTCACTAATATTACATTGTTTGAATTATATTTTTATTTTATTGATATAAAATATATCCATGTAATGAAGTCACAGTACAATACGCATATAAGAAAGTCTGAAAATGTACTGATTTTGTTTCTTATATGCGAGCTTTCTTATAAAGAGAACACGCATATAAGAAAGATATTTTCTTATATACTTATGTAACACGCATATAGGAAAGATATTTTCTTATATGCGTCAGAAACAAAATTTAAAAAATTTCCTATGGAGTATGCAGATATATATTTGAAATAAAATTAATACACATTATTTTGTACAAAAAAAAAAAAAAATAACGAAGCCGGCTGATTTCACAAAAATCAACGACTTCATTGGACATTTGGACCAGTGTTCACAGATGTAAATTGTAAAATATAATCAAAAAATTTATATTTTTCCCCAAATTGAAAAAAAATTCATTGTGAGAATACTTTCTTATACACGTACAATTTTCTATGAAAGGAATATAATTTTTCATAAAAATTTGTTTCTTATAGCAGAGTTTTTCTTATAAGCGAGTTTCTTATATAAGGATTATTTATGGATTTGTACATGGTGTCTGGAAAAGTGTTTCTTATAGCCGAGTTTTTCTTATAAACGAGTTTCTTATATGCGTATTGTACTGTAATACCAATAATTTTTATTTAATTTTGAGTGTCTTTTTTTTTTTTGTCGAAAAATATGGTCACCGTACTTATGGGTGCAATTGTTATTGTGTCCTAATCACTATTTAACATTAACGGAGAGCATGATTGCGCACGAGTAATTGTGTTTTGTGTAAAATTCACGTTTGTTTTTAATACATTTGTTTTGTTGTAATCAGCAATCAAAGTTAAGTAAACATTACTTTTTTTGTGTTCACTTATACTTATGTATATGAGTTTATGTATGCAAATATTTATGTACATATGTATATGTATTACAAACAAACAAAATATAAAATTAAACAAGTATAATAATTGTTTATAAATGTTCTGTTTTGTATTTTCCTTTTGTGCTTTTAACTTTTTGAATTTTTTAATATTCAGACATTAAGGAATTAATTTTTCCTACTTCCATATCCACATACATTAAATTTTAGTATTTTATTACTTCTAGTATTTTACTTGTAGTATTTTATTACTTGTAGTATTTTATTACTTTGTAGTATTTTATTACTTTCCTTATTAAATTAACAACTTGAGGGTGGTGTTGGCTGAAGTGGTTAGTGTATTGACTAAACGAACTAAGACTTGGAATCTGGGATCGATATCGCCCTCATTCGCCAGTTAGCAAAATCGTCAGCGAAGTAAGACAATTAAGAAATATTATGCGACACCAGAAGCGCTACAACTCTGCTCTAAACTTAAAAAGCCACTCAATGGCAAGATGAATTACTATTTATCTCCTCTACCCTAGTTCTGGTAAATTGCATTAAATAAGTAGAAGTCCTTCACCAAATGCTAAAAAAAAAACGAAACATAAAACATGAATGATTTGCATTGAATGAACAATTGTAATTCTGTAGCCAGTGTTTGGTTATAAAAATTAACATATACTCGTATGTGTCGCGCAAAATAGAAAGGGACCTAAGGGTAAAAACCGGGTTTTTTCAGGAGAGCTATTTTAAAGATTGAAATACGTGTACCATCACTTTCATAAAACGCGCATATCTCTGTGAGGAAACACTTCTGGGGCATGGGATCGGTCTCATTCGATGCTCAGATGTTGTCCACATCAAAAAAAAAAAAAAAGTGAAAATTGATTTTTTACCCTTAGGTCCCTTTCTCTATGCGCTGTCACATATACAAAATTTTTTTATTCAAATAATTTTATTCTAACGTCATACAATTTGTATAATTTTCATTCGAATATTATTTTGTATTCAATGTAATTAAATAATATTCTAATATTTACGACTATTCAGATTATTTGTAACAGTTTTAAAGTTATGTTGGTTACTGGTGCATATCGAACGTAAATGCAATTTTATCTTAATAGACCCAATTTACTTTAAAATATAAAATTTTCAAAATGTTGGTTAAGATAATATTATCTTTCTCGAATGGAACAAAATGAGAGATAAAAACTGAAAGATAACAATGATACAAGCAAAAGTATGTTTGCTACCGAAAATCGGGGCTTTAAAAATAAATTGATTAGATTAGATGATGATCTTTTATGGCAGCAAAAATATCTTAACCCATATAAATTTGAGTGTCTTAATTAAATTAAAAAATAACTAGCAACAAAATATACATATGTATGTACATTCAACGAAATACATCCTACTTATTCAATATTCAAGCACATCTTCTTCGATATAAAGTAAAGTTCAAGGTATATTAATTATAAGGTAGTCGCATTAGCTAAAATTGACATCAGCTGATTAATTTTTTCTTGTCAAAACTTTGTTGAGTTTTTATAAAAATATTGTGACATATTTTTTATTTAATTAAAATTTAAGAAACTGAAAAAAAAGCGTGAAAAATTTTTAAAATTTAATTAAAATTAAAAATATCGGTTAAAATGCGTGTGTGTAGTGTGTGCAAAAAAAATTTGCAAAGGGGGAAGGAAAGTTGTTCCAAGTACCCAAATAAAAGACATCCTGATTTTATCTATCAACAACTTTTTGTTTTCTGTATTGTAAATAATTTTAACTTATATTTTTATTTTATGCAACTGTTTTTTTAATTTAATTTTTGTTTTGTTTGCACATCACATTTTGACAACAGCCAAGTTTTAACCCTAACAAAATGCTTGTTGTTGTTGGACAAGACTACCTTTTTATTATACCATGGTAAAGTTTACTTTTGTGTGTTACGGGTTTCTTGCTGTTAAAGGACTGCCAAGATACCATATTTTCAAATGACTTTATTCCATTTTTTTTTCGAAAAATTAATTTATTTCAGTACTTTTGCAATAATAAATTTAAAAAACCGGTAATAATTATAATTTAACGAATGCAATGTAGTAAAATATAATGTGTAATACTCATAACAATTTATCTAGTGAACAACTCATCCCAATAATAGAAAGGATTCGATTATTTTGTATTCAATGAAATTTACTTAGAGAAATTTTGTATTCGAATTTAAATTCAAATAAATTTACTCGGATAAACAACTAACTATACTTTAAAAATTATGTTAATTAATATCCCACCAAAAATTTGGTAATGTGTTGCAATTACACAACAAAATACTTGTCAACCACAACGCAGGGTAGTGCGCCAGGCCAAGTTCCGGCCATAGTGTGTATATTTACACGAAACCATTCGAGCTGTTTTTACCCCCTCATAACTTTGCTCTTCTTGATCAAAATATAATGAAACTTGAAACATAAGGTCTTGAAACATAAGGAATGAGATGGAATTGTACCTACCAAGAAATTGGTCCTTATTTGGATCGCAGTACCTTTTACGGCCGAAATTTTTATTTTCACATTTATGTTTTTGTGCGGATTAACTTTACAGAAATAATTTTCCTGTTTCTAAATTATATAAAGTAAAGAATAGCATGCCTTCAAAACAATAAAAATTGTTTGATAATTTCAAATAGTAAAATAATATGTTTTGTAATTAAAAACCACCCTAATATGGTGTGAAAAAACAACAATACGTTAAATTACAAAGTAGAATACTTTGAAGATAATGGACTATGAGTTTGTGTTGATTAGTAGTAATTTCCAATCAGGAATGGGAAATTTCGTAGTAACCAAAATTGTTTCAACATGTAAAAATTTAATAAAAAGAAATTTAATTAATTCTCGTATTCTAATTCTGTTGAAAACTTGGTTAAATAATTGATATTCTTTTCCAATTAGTATCCACTTAAATTGTAAAAATGGACGAAGGAACGCTGATGAGTGGTGTAGCGGCCTTGAAATCGGTATACTTATACGTGCTGCTAGACTGATTGCACATGCTAATGTTTTTCAAAAATAAAAAAAAACATAGTAATTTGAATTTTCATTAATTCAATAAAACTGAACTTAAGCCTAAAGGGCACTATACATTCGTCAAAATACTTGACATCAAGCTCGTGTACGTGTGCTTGGCGTTAACCCATTCATTTGCTTGAAGACCTGTCCAGCATTCATTTTGTATTTTATTTTGAAGTGTTAACAACGAGACAGTATAGAGAAAAAGTGTTGAATTTGTCTGTTGCCGACGGAACTTTGAATATGAACTAACAAAAAAAAAAAAATAACATGTTTATGAACAAAATAGAAAAAAACATGTCTTGTATGTTACAACAACAATAATAATTAACTATTTTTTTAGTTTTTTATTTAAATTGTATTTTATTATTGAATATTTAATAATCTACAACAACAATAATAATTAACATTTTTAAAGTTTTTTATTTAAATTGTATTTTATTACTGAATATTTAATAATCCACTTTTTTGATTTATATTTTCATTTCCTTATATGCAATGCAATGATGCATTGGTATTGAATGTAGTGTTTGTTTTTTTTTTTTTCATACGACATATTCAGCGTCTGTTCTCTTTGAAATTTCGTTTTAATTTAAAAATGTGTACGTGCTTGATGAGTAAAACCAATATATTCATCAAAATCATTCGTCAAGCATGCCAAAAATCTAAATTTTTTGATTTTTCATCCAGCATCGTCGGTGTTACTCATACAAACAAATTTTCACTTATAGCACCATAATGCTTGACGTGATTTTGACGAATGTATAGTGTCCTTTATAATAATAATTTTTCATTTATACATTAATACAGTTTAAAAATTAATTACGTTTATTCGTTATAATATAAAAAAAAATTTTTTGGAATTAATAAGTTTTAAGTTTATTTTCAAGCTAAAAACTGTGTTAAAATTTTGCTTTGTCATTATTAAATTAATGGGTTTAAATATTGATGAATTTTCTTTGACCTCTTTTAATGATTGATTTGCTTATGAACTTAATTTGAACCTGAGGTCACTATATATATAAAAATTAAAAATTTGCTAAGTTTGTTTGCGATATCTCCTTTGTGAAGTTTTTTCAGAAATGGTTTAAGAAATTTTTTCAATAAAAATGTTTAAATTAATTCCAAAATACAAAGGCTTTTTTCAGTTGTGGAATAACTGTTTTTAGCAGCCGATATTTTGCATTACAGCTTTAAACAATTAAACTTTTATCTATCTGTTTTAATACGGTTGCTATTAAAACAAATGAAAAACTTAAACGCTTTTTAGGTGTACAATTCATTTTATTTTGTTATTTTTGTTTTCGTTGCCAACAATGCGAAATATTGGAATAAAATATAATTATTAACTTTTTCATAAAATACGTTGATCTGAGCTCTAGAAATAAGAATTTAATTTTCATTTTTTTAATATTAGGGGCTGTGCACATATTACGTAACGCCGTTTTCAGAGATTTTTTAATTTTTTATATGCATATAATTATTTTTTAAAAGTTTTAGGACTTTATACGTAGTACAAATGAATTGTTATTTTATTGTTTATTTTCAACTACATTTTTGTTTTACTGTTATTTTTTTTTGTGTTTATTAACATAATAAAAGTATAAAATCAAGCACACATGCACATATATTTCTTACGATGGATACAATTATTTGAAAATCTTTTTGAATTATTTGAATTGTTCGGGTTATTCGAAGAATTTTAAAAACTTATTCGACTAATCGAGCAATTTTGAAATTCCAAAATCGATTAATTTCTTACTCGAACAAAACGAAGAGTCAAATAAATGGATACTCTAATGTTTAGACTAGTAATATCCTTTTCAATCTCCATAATATTAAATCTCAGCGGAATATCTACATAGAAAAAAAAAATTTATTCAAATAAAATTTATAATGTAGAATACAATTTTGTTGTAAAATGAAACTTGGTACAAAAAATACTTGATTTAATATCCGATAGAAAAGTATTCGTTGTGCCAATCATCTCCTCCGTCTTTCACGTTGATGACAGTTGAAAAAGGCGACGTATAACGCAGACAGATTCTATGTGCATTGTCCTTTAATCTTTTCTCTTACTTACCCGTCAAAATTTTTGGTTTCAATTAAAAAAAAAAAAAAAATTTATTACATAAATAGCAGTGTGGTTTCGTGTAAACTTGCCGCATTTGGCAAATATTTGCCCTTAATATTGTAACAAATAAATACCAATGAACAAATTTTTGATTTATACACGTAATTATTACGTTAAGCCATATAGAAAAAATGTATGTTTGGTACATTCAAAATTAATTTTTAATGCCACTCTGCCTAATTACTAATTAACTAACTCTGCAAAAAAAGGCAATATGAAAATAGTGAGTTAGGTTGTTTCTATATTAAGGTAAAGATATACATACATATGCAATAAAGTGTCATTCGAACAAGACTATATGTATGTATAAAATTTGTTATTGTTTTCAGTTTTCCGTCTCTGATTTGAACAAATATTGTTTTCTTTATAGAAATTGATAAGATTTTTATTAAATCTACGAGCCATCAACATACACCCGTATAAATGATATGGATTTCAATAAATTAAAATATGTTTGCGCTTTAAAAGCAAAAAATTAATTCTCTAGTTGCTTATAACATTGTGATTATGATCACCAAAGTAAACATACGCCAAATGTTTGTAAAAGTATTCAAAAGAATATATTATCTATATATATATATATAAAAATGAATGTCTGTCTGTCTGTTTGTTTGTTTGTTTGTGCTTTATACGAGGCTAAACCCTTCGACCGATCTTCCTGAAATTTTCATATCATGTTACTGTGACTCTGGAAGGAATAATAGGCTATATGAAGTTTTGATTGGACAAAGGGGCGTGGCACAGCCCATATAACTCAAATATTTAAATCGCCATATTTTGTGTATTTTTTTTACCTACGTCAATGATATTCGGTACATATGGTATTGGCATAATTAGGAATACGTACCAGGAGTAAAGTGGGTGAGACCACGCCCATTTTTAGGAAAATTAAAAATCGTAATATATCCTAAAGCATTGCAATAATTAAATTAAAATTAAATAAATAAATTTTTGTAAATATATAAATACTTTTAATTTTATTTTATAGCGAGGGGGTAGCGAAGCACACCGGGTTCAGCTAGTTTATTATAATACTATCTTTATATCTTTATTGAATTAAAGCAAATTCATAATTCAGCTAACTAAAGCATAAAATGCAAAATTTGTATATCTTTATATAGGATTTCTATAGGATTTACGATTTGAGTTCAAGTATAAATTTCATAGCTTCGTTTGTCAGTGAGCATACGAATTCTGTTTTCCTTAAGATTTTTATAAATTATAATGAATGTTTTTAACGATTCGGAATCGCTGATAAACGTCACTGCACTTTTATTTAAAAATCATTGTAAAATAATTCATTCCAACAAAAAAAAAAAAAAATTATTCTTAGCTTAGTGATCGTACTAGGTGGATGTGTTTTATTACTGCAGTTCGTTCGTTTAATTTAAGTTTTTTAATTAAAATATGGAGGACATTCATTTTAAAAGTTTAGAAGAATGTCTAGAAAAACACATTCCTGTTGATGAACTAAAAGAGGTGAAACGTATTCTTTATGGAAGATCAGAACAGTAAGTTGATCAAAAAGAAATAATTATTTTCACGTTCACACTTAGCAATTATTTGAACAAATATAAAAAAAAAATCTAACAACTACTTTTGCTTAGGGTTGGTGTCAATTGATTTGGTTTTTATTTTACAAAGTAAAGGTACGGTCACATCTGGCAAACATATGCCCAAAAAAGCGTAACCACTAAATACTAATGAAAACACTTTTGATTTAGATACCTGTTTATTACGTTAAACAGTTTCCTAAATAATTTATAGAAAATGTAATAGAATCTTATCTTATTTAGATGCTGTTTAACTTAATAAATAAATGCATAAATCAAAAAGTTTTTCAATGGTATTAAGTGGTTATGCTTTTTTGGGCAAACGTTTGCCAGATGTGACCGTACCTTAGGAGTATCTCTGGGTAAAACATCTACTGATGAGTTGGTATGGCTACCAACGAAATATATATTTAGATATTGCTAACCCGCAACAAACAAATAAAAGTTGATAAAAATAGGCAGTAACTATTTAATTTTTAATTTATTTTGATTACATACTTATGCATTTTTGTGTTAATGACAAACATTTATTTTTTGTCAATAAATTATTTTTAAGCATTTTTTATTCGTTGTTCTCATCGATTAGTCGAATAAATTTTTAGCTTTAATCGTTTGATCGAACGAACAAAAACTATTATTTGAATTATTCGAACAAAGTTGAAAGACGAATAATTGACAACTCTAGTAGATAGGGCCCTTTGGTTTCAGAAAATTAAGGTTCAAAAGGACCTAACTAACATAGCCATTCAAATATCACAAAATTTAATTTTATTCTGCCAGAAATCAATTTGCCACATCTTTTTAAATAATACTGGTGAAAATCATGCTGATCGAAGCTATACTTTTGGTTGAAAGCAGTATTTTTGCTTCTCCTGTAAAATTTCAAAAAGGTTAGATAGGGCCGTTTGCGTTTTAGCTGACGATATGGATGATTATCATAATTAAATTTTTTTCCAAGTGTAATTATTTCAACAATACCGGATAATCTAACAGAACAGAACAATAATGATAGAACTACAGATTACACCATGCGCATGATTTCTTGTTTGATGAATCAATGAATTTTGAGACGTTGCACAACCATATAAATTATATAAATCTAAATATACATACATATATACATACCTACATACATATATGTACATTAGATAATTATAAACTTTTGTATAATCATACTCACCAACATATTTATTATTGGTTGTGAATGTCGTTTACTGTATTGAACAATTCCCCCCCTTATAACCTGTGCAACAAAATTGTTCATGTTAATATCGGTTAACCGTTCCAACTCTACACTGAAAAAACAGTTGTACATAAATTCAATGAACTCCCGTTCCTTAAAAGAAATTTTTTGAAATTCAACGTACTATACGTTGTTCCAGTAAAATATTCCTTGAAATTCAATGTAAAATTTTTCGTATATGTATATGAGCTCAACGTTGAAACCATTATTTTATTCGTTGAATTAAACAATGAACTGGTTTTTTGATTTAAAGTATAATACGTTGAATTTAAGAAACTCGTTCATTTATTTAAACACAATGAACAAATAGTGCCTGTTCGTAAATGCAAAACTGCGCTGCATATTATGCGCAGTACGTTCATATATGCAAACAGTGGCAACTGTGTAAAAGGTATGCGTTCAAAAATGCATGGCTGAAGTATATTATGTGCAAATAAATACAAAACACTAATCATAAAAATGGCTGATGCAACGGATGAGTATGTGTTAAATTTTTTATTTTATTATTCGTTTTGTTTATTATTTTTTAACCATTTTATTTCTTGCAGATTAGATAATTTTAAATCATTAGTCTTATCGTCCAGCCCTAAAATTAAATTTATCATTAACTTTTCCATTTTTGTTATATTTTTTCGTTCATAAATGCAAACATAAAAATGCGCAAAAAGAAGCATAAGCAACAGCTGATTAGCAGTGGCGGTGCAAAATAATCATATTATGCAGCGCAGTGATGCATTTACGAACAGGCCCATACTTTGATTCAAAGAACCTGTTTCTTGATTTTAAGTAATATACCTACGTTGATTTTGTTGTATGAATACGTTGGATCAAGGAATAAATTCTTAAAAATCAACGTACTGTTTCAACGTATGGTCTCTTAACTTCGACGAACTGGTACGTTATATTCAACAAGCCAATGATTCCTACGTCGAGTTCAAAGAACCTGTTCCTTGGTGAAATTCGTTGATATAACGAATTATTCCTTATTTTTCGCCCAAGGTTTTGGTTAAGTGTATTTCAGTTGTTTTCAACATCGCATCCGGGTGTATCCAAAGTAACGGTCGTTACCGATTTTCAGAGATTTTTTTAAATAAAATTCCAACCTAAGCAAATCTGCCACGAGGATTGCCTAATTTTGGACCTGCGAAAGTTCAAGCATCGGTAGCAACCGAAAGAATTCATAAAAAAATGGAATTTCAGTACTTATTTTTACCATTACAAAAGTAACAGTCGTTACTTTATAAATGTGCTGTTTTCAAATTTCGTAAAATTTTGCACAGGATGTGGCAAGTAAAAAAAATCTGATTAAATTCCTTGAAATGTTTTGTTTAAGGAATGGTTTATTTTCAAACCAAAGAAAAATAGTTATCAAAAATTTTTTGGTTTTTAAAAGTAACTGTCGTTACATTATAAAAAGTTAAACGATTTTTGTGTAAATAAATTCAAAATAATAATTTTATTTTTGATCTTTAAAGGGGAATTTTCTGTGGAAACACCCATGCCAAGATAAGGGTATAAATTTTATATATTTTTACAAACTTTGTTGAAATTTTGAAATGCATCACAATGCAAAATAGCATTAAATTTTAAATACATATGTGATCTTCTCCGAGAAAAGGGACCTAGTGTGTGAAAATGAAGTTTTGAGAAAAACGCATTTCATCTTATTCTGCACCCTTTTAGGTACCAGAATCCACTCTTAAGTCGAAACCCGGTTTTTGACATACTAGGTCCCTTTTGTCGGAGAAGGTTACATATGTATAATAGAAGATAATCTAAAAGTTTGCCACATTGGAATGTATTCCAAACTTTTTCAGCATGTCTGTAATCATCTTTACCAGAAGACTCATTCATAACTCTATTAAAGAAATATGATTTAGCAGGCATTTGTTTGTTAATTATTTTACTTCGCCGATGTTTCTGCTATCCTACGCGTCACTCGAGCGATCAGCTCTTCTTGATAGCCGTTTTGATTGTTATTTAGAATGCGTAGACGCAAAAACGCGTGTCATTAAATGCAACATGAATTTTAATGAAAATTAGTTGAATGAGTCAATTATTGACCTTAAGTATAATGAACGCATTTGTTGTTGTAGATTGTATGAGTGAGGATAATGACCGTAGTAGTTGTGGTCGTTGTTATTGCTGCATCTACAGTATTTATTAGGTTGATTGGTGACCACCGGTAACTAATGCAGTTACAAATTTTTTTACGGCTCCATGAAAAATGGCCCCAACTAAAAAAAGCCCCAAACTGAAAAATGATAATTGGCCCCAAACCAAAAATGAAAAATGGCCCCAAAAATAGTGTAAATGATATAAATACCACAAAAAACTCTTTACATCAAATAGTGCATTTTCAAAATATGTATTATTTTTAAACGGCGACGTTGCTCGAAATTATATGGAGAAGAGTTACCTTACCTTACCTTACCTTAATTTTATGAAAAAGGAAAAATGGCCCCAAACTTTAATATAAAAAATGAAAAATGGCCCCAAAAATAGTGTAAATGATATAAATACCACAAAAAACTCTTTACATCAAATAGTGCATTTTCAAAATATGTATTATTTTTAAACGGCGACGTTGCTCGAAATTATATGGAGAAGAGTTACCTTACCTTACCTTAATTTTATGAAAAAGGAAAAATGGCCCCAAACTATAATATAAAAAATGAAAAATGGCCCCCAAAAATAGGAAAAATGGCCCCAAAGTTCTTGTTGTTGTTTTCAATACAAAAGTTTGGGGCCATTATTCATTTTTGGTTTGAGGCCATTTTTCATGGAGCCTTTTTTTACCAGCTGAAAAGTTTATTTGCTTCTTAAAAACGTTTTGATAGCGAGTACCTTTGATCTTGAACTCTATGACTCAGTAAATGAAGCATCGATAACACAACTTTTAACGTCATTTAACATTATTTCCAGTAAAATCTTAGAATTATCTGATGATGCTAAAAATATCGCTTGCGAAAATGGATTTGAGTTGAAGGGATATCGATTAACAGCCGGTCAAGAGCAGATACGAAAACCTCGCCTTGTGAAGGTGGGGGCAATACAGAACTCAATTGTGTTGCCTACAACAGAGCCTATTGAAAAACAGCGAGAAGCCATTTGGAAGAAAATCACTAACATCATCAAAGCGGCGGCAATATCAGGTGTAAATGTTCTATGCATGCAGGAAGCTTGGAGTAAGTATATCTAAGCTTAAAAAAAATACGTTAAACAAATTTATAGCATCCGATCTATAATTTTTCAGCAATGCCATTTGCGTTTTGTACTCGAGAAAAGTTCCCCTGGTGTGAATTCGCCGAAGATGCAATTACAGGTGCAACTACCAAAATGTTGCAGGAGTTGGCTAAATCGTATAATATGGTTATTATTTCACCGATATTAGAAAGAGATGCGGACCATTGTGACACTATTTGGAATACAGCCGTTGTGATATCGAATAGAGGTCGCTATATTGGAAAACATCGCAAGAATCATATTCCTCGTGTGGGAGATTTTAATGAGTCCACTTACTATATCGAGGGTAATACTGGTCATCCAGTTTTTGAAACTGATTTTGGTAAAATTGCTATAAATATATGTTATGGTCGTCATCATCCACAAAATTGGATGATGTTTGGTTTAAATGGTGCTGAAATTGTGTTTAATCCTTCGGCAACAGTTGGCGCCTTAAGCGAACCCCTGTGGCCCATTGAGGCTAGAAATGCTGCTATAGCAAATAGCTATTTTACTGTTGCTATTAATCGTGTTGGCTATGAGGAGTTTCCCAATGAGTTCACTTCGGGTGATGGCAAAGAAGCACATAAAATATTTGGACCTTTTTATGGTTCAAGTTATGTTGCAGCTCCTGATGGCAGCAGAACTCCGGTGAGAAATCCATTTTAAATCAATTCAAATAATTAAAATTTTATTAGGCATAAAATATTAATGTTTGATATCAAGTTATAACGTGCTTTTTGTCTATGGCTGGGGTAGCTCAGTGATTTTTCAAAACATCCAACGTTTTACTAATTATCTCTAGAGCAAAGTTCACTGGGCTACTTGGGAACAGCGACTTTACATCAAATGATACTAATTTTTCGTAATCAAATTTTGCACCGCATCTGTTTCTTGTTAGTTTTTTCAAAATATTTGTCACCAGTTTGCATAATCTACTGGATGGTGAAGTAACCGATGCACAGATTGATCTAAGTTTGGTATCCTTCTTTATATATTTTTGGAAGTCCCGTAAATTCTAGATGCCGTTGTCACGTCATTATATTATTGTTTAAGAAATTATATGAATGTGTTTTAATATTAACATAAAAAATAAACTTGAAATTAATTTTGTCGGGTTTTTAGCTTTTGCATGGTGCTTCGCTTTTGTAATCTGTTCGATTGGATTGTTGTATTGGTTTTTTTTTTTATCAGAATTATTGAAAAAGCTTCTAGTACGACCCGACCAGTACTACCATTGCTTGGTGGAACGCATGCAGCACCCTTATAATCCTCAGGTTGGAATGTCTTGCGACCACTGACACTCTCTAACTAAAGGCCGAGACACGTAGAATCCGTCATACGTTATACGTCGCCTTTTTCAACTGACAGATAAGTTAAAATACATGTTTTCTTATGAACTTGATCACATACAGTACTTCTCCGTCAACGCAAAGTACAAAGTTGGGCAACTTTTAACTTTTAACGTACGTTGAGTACTTTGACAACTACTAGTTGATTTGTTCTTTGTTTTGCTTTTTGTTCACTCAAAAATAAAATAATTTAAATTCAAATTTATTCGATTTGATAAACTTTTGGTGGTGTTATAAAAAAAATAAAGAAAAAGTTTATAATTAAATCAATTTTCAATATTTTCTCTCCGACAGCCATTGTGACAGCCTTCTCCGTCAATGCGTTTACGTCAGTTGAAAAAGGCGACGGATAACGTATGACGGATTCTATGTGTCTCGGTCTTAAATCTGAAGTTAGGTAAACATCAGAAGGAGTCTCTAAACATTTTTAGGACGTATTGTGTTTAATGTCATGCTTTAATTAGTAAATTTTGATTTATTGTATTACTTATAAGACAGAGAAATTTATATTGCTTTCTTTATTTTCCTCCCAGCTGAATTAAAACTTGATCAAGGAAACTTGACGTGTGTAAAGCAGCACTAAGAAATATTTTTAGTTGAAATTTTACTCATAGATTTTAAGTTTTTAAATGGCATTTTATTTCTTTTAATCCGCAATGCGATCGATATATTTACAGGGTCTCTCACGTGACACAGACGGTCTCCTAATTACCGAATTGGATTTGAATTTGTGCCGCCAAGTAAAAGATTTTTGGAATTTTCCAATGACTCAAAGACTGGATATATATGCTGAATCTTTCAAGAAAGTCTGCGACTTAGATTTTAAACCACAAATTATAAGAGAATGAATAATATAATAATTTTGTCTTATTAAATTCATTAAAAATATACGGAAACAGTAAAAGTTAAAAATTCTAGGCTCACTTTTTTAATTTATTTCCTAAAATTTAAGAATTTTCTTAGAAGCAACGTCTATCTTATCACAACTTTTTAACATAAATACAACCAGAGAAAGTATTATTTTAGTGGCTCGTAGGAAACCGGGCGGGATTATGAACTTTTTAATTACATGCTCCTTGATACTAAGCAAAGTCTAAAGAAAATTTAAAAAACCAAAAAATATTTTTTGCTCTCAATATGAACGAAGGCTAAAGTTCAGTTAAATTTGCAAGAAACAAATTTTTTGAATATTCTTTTGAAAAACAATCGCAGAGCTCTAATATTTGGTGTGGACTATGCTTTCGTGTAGGAACATCGATTTCCATTGCAAAAGAATAGAAAAACCAAAAATTTTTTTTTGGCCTAAATTTTAGCAATTATAGCACCCTGAAAATTGACAAAAATCGCAATAATCGTATTTTTTTAAAAATAATCGCAAAGCTCTAATATTTGGTGTGTACTATGCTTTCCTGTAGAAACATCGTTGACCAGCACAGGAAATTTGGAAAACCAAAATAATATTTTTTACTCTCAAATCGGTTGTAGAATATTTTCATGAAGGGCAGCACAAAAATAATAATTATATATAGATGTACAAAAAAAGATTTTTTTTTAATTTGTACCATGGTCAACATATATATTTATTATACTATGATTGTGACAAATTTTATAATTTTATAATTTAATAGAAAACTCTTTGAAGTAATTGTGATTAACTCTTATGTTGTGTTTTTAAATTATGCTTAATGGAATATACATAAATAAAAGAAAGTATTTATGTTTCCAGCATGTACAATGATCGAAGCCCAAAAATGTTTGGTGCAAAGACGAGCTGTTTGACGGAGACCAACGCCACATTTATCGCTCCAATTCTTCCTGTAATCCTTGTCTGTAGGAACACGAAACAAACTTTCAACTCCCTTTGTATATTTAATTTTACAAACTGCACAAACACGATTATTTATATTTAAAAGTAATTTTATTTTGTTTAATTTTAACTAAAATTTTTTGATAGCACAATTTAAGTCGCCTTGATAACAATTAAAATAATAAAGTTAGCCGACAATGAAGAACAACAGTGAAATAAAAAAACAAATACATACATTTTTTTTACAGCAGAAAAGGTGTCTCTAGATTTTTCTTACTTTTCATGTTTTTTTTCTTAATAAAATGATTATTTGTTCAAGAAAACTGATGAAGAACACATTGATTAATTTATTTGAGTAATATTTTATTACTTTTGCAATATACTTATCGCAAAAAACACTGATAACTGATTTGAAAAGTTAAGAGCCTTAGCTAAACGTTTTGAAATCACAAAGTTATGTGCACAGAACACCTTTCTTGTGGTTTCAAATTACATTGATGAAATGTGATTTACAGGATATGCCTGATAATTTTGGTCAGGTTTTTTTTAGTTATAAAATCCCTGTGCGATCGATCCTTCATGATTAGAAAGTTAATAAAAGTTAATTTTCATAAAAATTTTTTATACATCAGTGTTTTCTATATGTTTTTGTTTGTATTTTTTTTTTTGGTCAATAACAATAACTCACAGGTTTTTTTTCTTTATTTTGAATAAATTTGGATTTTCTTCTTGTGTTGTTGCTGTCGCTAAACGTTTAGATCCATGTACGATGTACGGTAATAGTTTGACATAATGTATGTAGCTATTTTACAACTAATTAAATAGTATAATTCATCAATATTTTTTTCTTTTTTATAATCAATTTACTAATTACAAATTTATTGTATTATTTTGTTTATTTACTGTTGTATTGATTGAGGCAGTTTCACTTTAAAGGTGGTTTTTATACTACAACAAGTACAACATTACAATAACATTTGGCATTTCGAACAGCACCTGATAGTTGAATTCGCTTTGATATAAAATATTATTTTAATTTGAAATGTAATTATGTATATAACAGTTGCTATGAAAAATTGTTTTAAAAACACATTTTATGAAAAAATCTTTGAAACTTGTTATAGATTAAAGAACAATATGGTTTGTCTTAATCTGACACAGCAGTCGAAGACAATTCGAACCCTTAATAAGACACATTGTTTATGAATACGGCAGATAGTTTTTTTTTTATAAATATAGTTTTATATTTATTGTACATATATTTATAGTTCTCATAATTATTTAGCAAGGTACATTCAAAAAATATTTGATAAATAATTTAATATAAGAAATAAAAGAGTTGGCAACACTGTAACTGACATTTGTTGTTTTAAATTTTAACAATTTATACAGATTGAAGTAAATGTTTAATTGATGTAAAAATATTTAATATCAATGTGTGTGTATATGTATGTATGTGTGCATGCATTTATTTATAATTATGTTCGTATGTTGTTTACCTGCATGAGATATACTTTCAAAAAAGAGCAGAAGTCTGATAACAATTATATTTATTTAACGTTTTTTTTTTTTGTAAGGATGAATTACCTTGTTTAAGTATAACTTCGCAGTGAGCTGAATTTAATTTTGTATGCGTTTTATGAGTTGTTGATTTTTTTTTACTTAAAATTAAATAATGTTCAATAATTTTTTTAGTGTTTACTTTGATTAGTGTAGTTGTTGTTTGAAAATATAATTTTCGTTTGGCCTTATTTATATCAGTGTCTAGTTTTTTAATGTTTTTTTTTTGTTGTTGTTGTATTCAGTTTTCTACACCAATTCTTGTAGTTTGCATCCTCTCACTTCTGTCAAGCTATCTACATGAACATCTTAATTACATATGTATGTACGTATGTATGGATAAATTATTGAACCCAAGGCGATGGTGCCCATAATGGTTCATTTTCTACTTTTTGTACAGTATTGACAAGTTTTTCCAATGCAGTTGCCAAATCACCATTTATGATTTCGTCGTCGCAAAAGTGTCCATAAAGAAAGTCAATACGTTTGGCAGATTTAATCACGTCATTAAACTCTTCATCCTGTAAAACAAACAAAACATATTGACATATATAAGAAAAGTGTAAAAAATTAAATTTTTTAACCACTATGTGTATGTGTGTATGTATGTCAGAGATGATAAGTAATTATGTATTCCAATTGTAATTTTCTCACCCTTTCTTAGAACTTAACCAATCTAGGGCATTTAAATTCGATTTATGCTGGGAACACAATTGGGACGAACGACGAATTCGTTGGTAAAAGTTCGTTCCGTAAATTCGTCATCTGGCGCACAACTGCTGTCATAATAATGAAAAAAATTGTGTGTATTTTTTATTACAAATTTGTTTTTATATACACTGGAGCCCCGGTTTGCGTGGATCCTTTTGGCGTCGTTTCGATTTGGTTGGCTTTTTAAAATTTGGTTGAACACGCTTTGCGTCGTTTTAATTCCGATTTTCGTCGCTACGTACCTACTTATGATTGAACTTTTTATCTGAAGTCATAATTACAAGTGAAGAATTTATCAAGTAGCATGTAAAAAAGACGGGGAACCCTAATCCCCTTAGTATCCTATGTCCTTCTCCTGGTTCTAAGCTACCTGCCCACCAAAGTTCAGCCGTTCTTGAGTTATAAATAGTGTAACTAACACGACTTTCTTTTATATACATATATAAAAATCCCCTTAAAAAACCAGAAATCCCAGAAAATTTCCCGGGTAAAGCTGGCAACACTGGACGGGAATTCCCCTTAACTTGGACAAAAATCCCCTCAAAGTCCCAGAAATCCCGGAAAATTTCCCAGGAAAAGTGGCAACACTGAAAATTTAAAAAAAAAATTCCAAAGCGGCAACACTGTATAGTCATCATACATAGGCTATACAAAAAAGAAGTTTTCACTTCAAAAACAAAAGACTTAAGAAACAAACTTAGTGTTAGCATTTTTCGTTTCATAAACAAATTCCAGGTTTTTTCGTTTCATAAACAAAAGACTTAAGAAACAAACTTTTCAAAATTTCTTGATTCGATCACCTCAAAGCCCGCTATAGAAGCTATGCAATAGTTTAAAATGCAGTTCCCCGTTTATTCTTTACCTATATTTTTATACCATATCATTGTTTTTATTAAAAATAGAATTTTTTCACTTAGAAAAAGGCAATCCGATTTGAGTCGTTTCGTTTTGCGTTGCGTTTTCCGGTCGGCATTAACGACGCCAATCGGGGCTCTGGTGTACAAACATAACAGCGATAGTGTTACCGCGTAAAGAAAATAATTCCTTTATAAAATTAAACATTAAAAAAAGCTATTAAAAACAAATTTCATCATTAATAATTATGATTATTTAACTAAAAAGCTCTATATCAAGAAAAGAAGCACTTATTAAAGTAAGAATTAACATTATTTACTAATATATTATGAAATAGAATTAGAAATAAATCTAACAGAGATTCGTCACGCACGACGAATTTCGTCGACGTCGGTGTTGTGTTCACTTTCATATGCATACATGTGTTCTATTTTTGACGACGAATATTCGCAACGAGTATTATTTCGAACATTTGTGACACGAGAATAAGAGAATAAGAATATATATGTATCTTTATTTATTTGTATGTATATATAATTCAATATCAGAACCGATATCTAATTTTTGCTGATTTTAAATACCAATCATCTTGAGAAAAATCCTTACATTTGAGTCCAAGACTCAAGTCTCTAGCTTTTCTAGTGTCTTCGGAAAATCGATTTCACGTGCAGACAGACAGACGGACATGGCTCTTTCAACTTCCCTATCCATACGTATTTAGAATATTCATATATACTATATGACCTATAAATACCCTTACCATTTTTGGTAAAGGGTATAATAAATTAAATAATGCCAGTTTTGTACGATTATACAGAAAGAGACATAGCTGATTGTGATATTCTACAACATTACATTAGCCTTCTTAGTCTACACGATATGTTGAAGCAGCAAATTTATGGTGAAAATTATGTTAAAATTGCCAATATTTCGTGTGGACACAAGGTTTTTTCAGCCCGTGTATATTTAACCGCATACTCGTATGATGTGGGCATTTGTTTACGATTTTAGCATATCGTGTAGACACCGTATTTTTACAATTTAACTCATTTCCTACGTATGTATGTATGTATGCTGACAAATATGTTGTTTGTTGAAAATGCTTTTAATAATTTATTTAACAAAAAAAGAACTTACTGTGAAATCTCGGGCATTTGACTCATCGAATGTTGATTTGGCTCTTGCTTCCGTACGAGTCTTTTTAATTTCATCAAATTCCGGAGGTTTAATATGAATTAGAAAAGGTTTCAGTTGAACTGTTCTCAATACTTTAATCGCCTGATAATGAGGACTTATTAAACAAACACAACCAGCATTAACAATTGACTTGACACTCTCCGCTGAAGTGCCATACAAATGGCCCTTATATTCACCGTGCTCAATAAATTTACCAGCTGCAATATCGGCATCCATTTTGTCACGGCTAACAAAGATATATTCACGACCCGCTACCTCACCGGTACGCATGGGGCGAGTGGTATCTATGTATAATATAGATGTAAAGAGAGAGATTTAATTGAATTCAACAAAGATTATGGTTTAATAACTTACATGGCACTGGACTACGATACTTTTCAGGATCTCTGGCTATTAAACGCCTTCGCAATTCATTACGTCCGACACCTGAGGCGCCTATAAGTACTACGGGTCTATAAATGCCAGGACGTGGATACAATTTGGCAACTTCTTCATAGGTGGCAATCATTTCACGATCAAAGTCGTCATTCTCTGTTAAATCGTACATGATTTTTTTAGTTTTTGGTTGGTGACATGAGACGTTACTAGTACTAGATCGTAATATTGGCGAACCGGGCGGGGTGTTACAAATCGTGGTACATGACCCTTCTGATTTTCAAAAATGATTTTTTTGTTTTTTGTTATGAATATTATCAATTAATTCCAATTTGTTGTTAGAGATGGTTATGTTATGTTTATGTTTAATGCGGGTAGAGTATAGTTGGGACCATGGATTATGCGATTAAAAGAAAATGTTTATGAGTTTAGTGATTTAAAATGGGTTTCATATGGATCAATATTAAAAATTATATATTAGCGGCCTTATGCAAAAAAAAACTGAACTCTTGTTGGTAAACCAACATTAAGCAAAAAAAAAAGATGATTACTAAGCAAGCAATTACTTGGGGCCTGGGTTCAAACCCTGGCCAGAGCAAGTGTACGTTAGTGTGGCATTGTATTAATTGTTGTCGGACTATTTAAGCGAGGAAGTCATAGATCTGGTCACTAAAACCTGTTCCGACAGCGATTAATGCTGTTCCAAGCTATTGTACACCTCATCGACCTCCTTCGTCGGTTAGCAGAGAAACATCGGCGAAGTAAAACAAGTAATAAAATGCCTTCTAATACGGCTTAACAAAGTTAATGCGGTAAAAAGCAAGAAACAAAAAGAATTCTTTATAAAACACAATCTTACTTTTTGATTCGCCATCACTGGCATCCTGTTGCGTTCTTTCATGAATAATTCGTCTTTCTTGCAGGGCACGACTTGGTATAAGACCCGCACGTGCAGTGCGTTCGGTTTCTTTTCGAGCTTGCCACCAATAAGCATCATCCTAAATAAAATAAAAACAAAATATATATTTTTGCAAACATTAATTGATTTCACACAATAAAGTCCTTTCAAACCTGTGATACGATGTGTAAAATATCGCCACGTTGAAATGCCAAGCCCGCCTCTTTACATGGAATATAAGGATCCACTTCTGGATTGTAATCGAAATAAGCACGTACTCGTACTTTGGACTCACGCTGTGCACCTTTACCATCGGAAGGCACCAGCTTAAACGTTATGGTACCCTCTGAATTTTGCTATTATTTTAAAGATATAATTCAATAAACTTGGATTTTTACGGAAAAGTTTCTTCTTACCAATATACTTAATACATCACCCGGAGTCTTACCCTCAACATTAATTCCATTTACTTCAATTACCTCATCGCCCACATGAATTAATCCGGATCGATCGGCTGCTCCACCGTGCATAATGCGGGCTATTATTATTTTACCAGTTTCTTCGTCCGTCTTAATAGTGGCTCCCTAAAATAATTAAAATCTTAGATTCAGTACAAAGACGAAAAAAGCTTTGCGAAACGAATATATACACTAAATTATATACATTTGATCAATTTTGACTTAGTTTTTTCTACAAAGACAAAGTACGACACAAATGTTTTGAGTATATGCCTTAACTAAAAACCAATAAAATAAATAAATTTACTAAAATTTCTGTATACTTTTTCAAAACAGAAATTATATAAATAAAATATGTAACTGGATGAAACTCATTTGTAGAGTTGTGTAGCTCCTGAACGAACTATTTGTACTGCACGATTCAAGGGCTAACTATGATGAATTATCTCAATTATTGTTTTCTAATATCATTAAGAGTAGGATAAGTGGAAAAGCAAAAGAAGTAATAGAGATAAATACCCAAGCCCGATAATGGGCAAGTATCAAAACTACGAGTATTTTACAAAATAACTTCGGTGAAGGAAATAGTAGTGAACAACATTTCGATGCAAGCTGTAAGTTTTCGGAAAAATTTTGTCGAATTTTTCAATGATATTAAGTAAGTGTATTCTTAGACGTTTAAATAACAAAATAATAATTATGCTGGGGGAAGGTAAAGCTGCTAACCAAGTTTCATATAATAATAACCAAAGAACAGCCTTCAACATTTTTAAAAACAAAAATGCCGGAACCTATAAAAACCATGCTGGCATGTCGAATCACAACATCGTTAGAACAAGCTGTGGATGTATTATACGAAAACGAGTACGATAGAATAGGAAAAGATGGTCATTTCCATCCAGGACTCTCAAAGTACAATTCAGACAGCATGAGAAATAAAAGAGAAACACAGCCAAATCTATCAAAACATAAACAACAACAAAACTTTAACACATAAGAAAATAGACGAAGATACAACTATAATGATTAACAACAACATCAAAATTTTTATAAAAATAAAAACATATGCAGGACTAAGTGGTGGAATCAACGCGAAGAACAACAACATCACCATTGACATTTCAGTTATAGTCCACTGGAACAAAGGTGGCACAACAACCAACAGAATACCCAACAAGCACCGGAACCAATGGAGATAAATAATGCAGAAAGTTTTCAGCACGCAGCCTCTATGGAGAACTACTACATACATACATATATAGTAACACAAACAAAATTAGGGTTTCTTAGATTTATCATAGTCACAGGAGCGACACATTCCATAATAAATCCTGGAATCTGTCACCCAAAATGGAAAATTAATTCTCAACCTACTAATTTGAAAACACTTCAACATATAATAAACATAAGAGAAGAATTGGGGAATACTGAAGACAAAATAGAATTTTTAGTTTGCAAATTTGAGGGTGGTGTTGTTTATTGTCGCCACTAAAAATATAAATTCGCTTTAATTAGACAGCTAGGAGCTGTACACATATTACGTAACGCTCAAGGGGGGGGGGGGGGGGGGGTGGGGGTATAAAATCACTGAAAACAGCGTTACGTAATATGTGCACAGCCCCCTACGAAAAATCAGCATGGATAAATAACCCGTTGCTGTGTTGCCTTGCTGTCGTCAATATAATTATTCTCATATGGGTATTTCCACAGAAAGATCTACCGCGGCCAAAAAATTATAAGTTATTAAACAATTATTTTTATCCAATATTATATTATTATATTAATATTAAAGAAAAGAATATTATTTTGCACGACGCCTTTGCTTTATTCGAATGCGCAGTAGACCACATAAATGCGATTAATTTAACTTTTATAAGTGCAAACGAAATTGAAAGAATTTCCCCACCGTTAACGGAAAAATGAAAAGAAGTGCCGAATATCTCAGGCATGCAGAAACTTCACTACTTATCATGCGAAGAAGATTTACAAATAAAAGTAGCTCGAACCGCAATTTCGTCACAGAGAGATATTTAATAAATAACCTTTTTTTACTATTTTTTTTATTCTTATGTACCTTTTCAAACATTGACCTGAAGTTAAATTTTCATTTATTTTCGTTGAATTAAAACTTTAAAAACAAACTACATCAAAAATTATTCGAGTTTATCATAAGGGAAAAAGAGTCACGTAACGCAATGTCACGTATCAATAAAACTAAACATAAAATCATCAAAAAAAAAAAACATTTATGAAAATAAAGCTAAACTATCCCTTAATAATATCCAAATAAGTTACATAAAAGTTTTTAGCTTATTTCGCTGGTTTTTGCACTTTAGTAAATGTAGAAAAAAACCACTTCTATTTTTTGTCACGTCACGCAACAGCGAATGTGTTTAATGCATTAACAATGCAATAAACCATGTCAAATAAATTAATGTTTAAAAATCTCTTATTCTGCAGAACGAAAATAGTAAAAATTTAATAAATTATATATGTGACCTTCTCCGAGAAACGGGACCTAGTGTGTCAAAAAACGGGTTTGGACTTAAGAGTGGATTAAGAGTGATAATGCTTTTGTTTTTGAAACGTTAAATGCGTTTTTCTCAAAACACTTGGAACTATTCTTTTCTTTTTAGCTAAAACTTGCAAACGAAACTGTCAATAGAGTTTCTAAGACGAGGGCACCTTTGTATCACCACCAGCAACGGTATGCAGTTAATTTTTAAAATTTCTTTTAAAAAAGTGGTAAAAATATTTTAGTGAAAGACTTCTGTTATGGTTTTATCGTCACAAAACAAACTATAAAAAATGTGTGCTGACTTTTTTTAGAAGCGATAGAGATGTTTTCTCGTTCCTCGATCATTCACTATTCACAGTAAGCAACGGGAACGATGAGCGTAAGGAACGACCTAGTTCCTTTAATCTTTTGGTCCGTTCTTAACGATTGCGCAAAAGCAACGATTTTGCACAACTCTAAACACTATACACTAACAACAATACTAAAGATTTAATCTTAACATCGTAACCAACACCTAAACCTATCGAATTCGCCCTAAATATTTTTGTAGTTATTTCGTTACCACAATTTTTTCTACTCTCGCCAATTTGACTGACAGTTCCTTATCTGCGGTCAGTCTATTGAAACATGGTTTTGCCCACTATAACAAAGATATTCAATTTGAAATGTAATGCGATAATTACGTGAAAACAGCAGTAAGTCAATAATATGACAGAACTTCGTTAAAAATCTTTCAATATAGATACTTTTGAATATGT
The DNA here is from genome assembly GCA_947311025.1 of Lypha dubia. NCBI lineage: Eukaryota > Metazoa > Arthropoda > Insecta > Diptera > Tachinidae > Lypha > Lypha dubia. Next base: position 60,435,701 of record OX371264.1, read on the forward strand.
ATGTAGCACACAATGAGCAATATTTGACATAAACACTTTTTCCTTATTGCCACAGATATTACAATTAAAACATTAGCATAGTTAGAAAATTTAAGCTAACATTACTAAAGAAAAAAAAGTTTATTATATCGATCGATTTTATTTAAGTAACTGTTTCAGCAAAATAAATATTAATTCACAGATTCTAGCATTTTTCTCATACAATAGTGGCAACCCACAATGTAATGAAAATAATAATTATAGCAACATCTCTATTAAATGTAATTGTTTACAAAATTTTGTGTGATACTGTGTATTATACTAAAAAAAAAGGATTCTTCTGATAGTGATTTTCTTGTACAAGAAAATGTAAAGGACATTTACTTACAACAATTGGTTCCGCACTTTGTGCTGCTCTCTGTGATTTTGATACATTCGATTAATAAGAATTTGAATATCAAAAAATATTAAAAAAGATAAATGATATAATAAAAAAGAAATATTTACATACATACATACATATGTACGTATCGAATTGTTTAAATGAATATATTGAAATTATATAATTAAGTATTTTAAAACATTATTCGATTGGTTTTTTTGTTTTTTTTTTTCAATACACTTTTGCGAGCTGCGAAAGAAATTAATACCCTGTTCAGACATACAAATTTTATTGCGTCAATATTTGGTTAATTGACAAAATTATTTTAGTGTTCACACACATACAGAATTAAGCTAAGTCAATACACTTTGTCAGCTGAAAAATAACTTTGTTTTTATTTTAAACTGGCCTCATTACTACAGCCCATTCTCTTTTTCTTTATTTTTCTAAAAAAGAAATTGGTTTTTATTAATCTGCTTAACTTATTTTTTTTTTTTGTTATAAATTATAAATTAAATTGTGAACAGTGTTGCATTTCAAGTTCTACTCAATATTTATAACAATTTCGTATTTTTTGCTTATATTTTTTAATATTGATCTCAACAATGGCATGTATTGCAATAATCGCAATAAATGTGAATGTCTGAAGAGGGTATTAATTTGATTTATAATGAGGATGATAGCGATAAAAATAAGTCTATGATATGACTAGAACTTGCACATACATACTTATGTATACAATATCAAAACCGAATCCTAACTAAACTTAAATGTTAATTTTTGTATGAATTTTTCAAAAAAGTTTTTTTTTTTAATTAACCATTTTTAATTATTCGAAAAGTTATTTTTTAGGTGAGAGAGAGGTTTAATAATTATCCCCAACAATTGTTTAGTATTAAGAAAGCGCACAATATCAATTGCGAAATATTACCCATAACTTCCTTCGATCTTCATCTTTTGGAAAATTGTGTGATCATTTTATTAGGGCTTATCGTAACTAATATATTTATAAAAGCATCATCATTTTATAATTGAGGAATCGGCAAAATATCAGATATATCAACATCTATTTGTTTTATAAACAATTGAACAAAAATATAACAATTCATATGCATTCATTTACTTTTCATACATTTCCATAGAGTTTAATATGCATGTACACATAAAATTTCTTTTAATTTAGCATATGAATACATACGAGTACCTAAATCCATCGTAGATCTGTTTTTTTTTTTACAGAAGGCCGAGAAGCTGTTGATGTCGATGAGCAACCACGTCAACAACACAGAAAAAATAAAAATTGATATCAATTAAAAATTTAAATAAATTTGCACCAGTAAACAAATTAATAGTAACAATTAAATTTTTATACATTTATTAACTAAAATTATTTATTACAATTAAAAATTTAATTAAATAAATTAAATATTTAATCAAATTTTTTTATATTTTTAATTAAAGGGTTAATTGAAAAAAAAAATTAAATAAATATTTTTTTTTGTGAAGTGAAGAAAACATTGAAACAGTAAAAAAAATTGTGGATGTTGGGATGGATGTTGCAAAGGATGTTGGCATATAAATCGGCTCATGCCATGCAATTTGCTCAAATGTTTGGGCGAAGTTTGTTCCAAAAAAATAAAAAAAAAATCATGGATTCTGCATCACGATAATGCTCCAGCTCATACACCAGTGCTTGTTCGTAATTTTTTTTTGGCCAAAAACAACACCCTAATCATGGTGCAACCACCTTATTCACCACGTTTTCCTATTCCAACTAAAGAGACTAATGACAGGAAAGCGTTTTGACACAATTGATAAAATAAAGTCAGAATCGAAAAACGAGCTGATGGCCATAAAGAAAAGCGCATTTCAGAAGTGTTTCGAGGATTGGAAGAAGCGCTGGACTAAGTGCATTATATCTGAGGGGGATTACTTTGAAGGGGACATTGATAAATAAATAAATACTTTTCATAAAAAAAATTCAAACTGTTACTTTCAAGGAAATCTTTTTTTACTTAAATGCGCATTTTCAAAAAGTAAGAATTATTTTACTAATTCGAATTAAATGGTTGTATTTTAGCTGTAAAAAATTAATTTAGGAAATGACAACTCCTGATAAAAACTTGAATAATTTGAAAACAGCTGTATTAAAATTAAAATTAAGATCATTATTATTTTTCTTTTAGTGGAAGTTTTTTTTTTTCAAAATTTACTGCCGATTTCACGATATCAGAATAGTTTTAGAATTTGTTTTTGCTTCAAATGTAATTTTTACAAAATTATACTCTTTATAATGCATGAAATGTTAATGTCTTATATATGAACATAATATATAAGACAGAAAAGCCTGTATTTTATTTAGTGAATTATTAATTTATGGCTTGGTGAAGGGTATATAAGATTCAGCACAGCCGAATCTAGCACTCTTACTTGTTTTGTATTGATTTAAACAATTTTTAAAATAAATTTATGTTTCATCACAAATCGCCAACTCTTTTCTTTGTTCATGCAACCTCTTAGTAGCTAAATACCAACTCATCAGTATTTAAAATTTTTAAAACATGAATTTATGAGTTTTTGCTCGAATAAAATGTTCTATAATTTATTTTTATATAAACACAAATATACATAACATTTTTATGCCATTTATAAAAGGTTTTCCAATAGGGATGATATGATTTTGCAGTGACGTTTCAGCCATTTGTAATATGTCATGATCTATCATTTGTTTTTTATTGTATTCAGTAGTGTTTACAATTACATTACGCAAGAACAATGTTTACAAATTATTATCAGTTTTATTATCAAAATAATCGGTCTCCAATTGCAACTTTTCGGGCGCTTTTGCCATTTTATGGTCGTAATAATCGTCCAAGTGTGCTCGCTATCCGACGAATTGTTGAAAATTTTGAGGAAAACACTTTTTTACATAAAAAGTTCAAGTGCCAATAAGACAAAGAACCATTCGAAGTAACGCAAATATTGCTGCTGTTCAGGCAAATGTTGCTAAGGACCGCCATTTTTCGATTCCAACGCGTTCTCAACAATTGGGACTGTCTCAAACCATAACCTGGCGGATTTTGAGAAAGGATTTGGGCTTACATCCGAATAAATTTGTTCTCACTCTAGAACTGAAGCCATTGGACCACCGTACCGTCGTGAGCTTGCTGATTTTGCCACACAGCCAATCCAACAATTAAATTATTGCGAGAAATGTTTGGAGATTCGATTATTTCAAGAAATTGTGATATTGAATGGCCTCCAAGAAGTTGCGATTTAACACCATTAGACTACTTCTTGGGGGGTTATTTGAAGTCATTGGTCTTTCGAAATAAACCAGACTCTCTTCAAGCTTTACAAGTCAACACTGAACGTGCCATTCATGACATACGACTTGATTTAGTGGAAAAAGTGCTCGAAAATTGGATTCATCGATTTCGTTCCGGCAGAAGAAGTCGTAGAGGCCATTTGATTCACATTTTATTTAGAACTTAATTGTATCGATTGTACTTCACATTGAATAAAAAACTTTTGAATTCCTTAAGAAATCATATCACTCTTATTGGAAAACCTTATATATCAGTATAATTTTATTATTGACATTTCCTGCAGGAAACTTACTCACTAATACTAATGCGTCGCAATACATTTAAAGTATCAATTACGAACAAACCCTCAAAAAGATTTATTCAATTTGGTCCAGTAATTTTTAAGTTTTAAGCTTTTCTTATTGTTATTAATTTAATATTATACACATAGTATGTATGTACATATGTACAAGTATTTACATAGTAGATGCCATAAATGTTGCATGAACTAAAGCAAATAAAATTTTTAAAATGATGCACAATGAAAGGGCTTTGTGATGATGCTGAACGATAATATAATGACGATGATAGTGACATAGACGATGAATAATGTCGCCATATTGATTTTGAAATTGTTTTCAATATAATGAATTGAAGCATGAACATAAATATTATGACAATGGCGGTCAGATTAATGTACAAAATGATCAAGGAGGTATTGTAATGTAATCACATGAACTGACATAGTTTTATTTGTGAAGGTGATAAATGCTTTAAATAAAATCATAAGAATGAATATGTTTTGCAAGACATACAATCCGGATTTGGTTAAACACAATAGGTTGAGTTCCAGAACGTTATTTGAACGCAAATATACATACAAGAGTATTGCAAAATGCAACCGTGTATCTGTAATGTATTGCAAAAGTTTGCGTATCAAACTCAGCATACATAGTTTAATTTGATGGGAGATTGCGGATACAAACTTTACATGAATTTTGTTCGCTGCAAAGTATTTCGATGAATTGGAACTCACCCATTGTTTCTGTTCCGTGCTTTCTGTTTGTTGTAATAGTAGTTTTGCAGTAGTACTTACCAAGGGCTCGTTGTTTTTTACTAGTTGCACAATTTTTACAGTTTCTTCATCTTCGTCCATTTCAATTGGCAATTCTGGCAGATGTGGATAAAAATCTTTTTGCGCAATGCAATCATGAGCATATAGCAGACTCTGATCAAAATTAAAGAGATAAACTTAATAAACAAAAGGAAGGAAAAGAGTTTGTAGAAGCACCTACTTGTAAATGCGGTTTTTGCAACAACTTAAATGCGTCACGACAATCATCATTTAAGTGGCAATATTGTGATAACTGTTCCAATACCTCATAAAGAATCTGTTAAATATGAAGACATACATACATACATTGAAATATAAAAGTAAATTCAATGAATTTATCAAATGCCACACTTACCATTGCTGATGTTGATAATGTGGGTGCCAGACGATCATCACGCCCCACTTTGGCCACTTTACTGTGCACATTTACTAGCGCGTTAAGTTCTTTAGATTCAAGCAGTGCCTTAAGGAAATCAATTTCTTGATCATTTGAAAGACTATCTGCGTCCTTTAGAGACGTTATTAGTTTTGAAAGTGCTTTGAATTACAAAAAAGAAATTTAAAAAAATATAAACAATACGCTCAATTAGATTTTTATGTCAGTTACCCGGATCAAAGATTGTGTCATTCGACGCCATCACTTCAGCTGTCATAATTCATAAAATTTTTTCGCAGGATAACTTTAAGCTTTCTTTTTATATGTATGTATGTATGTATGTATGTATGTATGTATGTATGTATGTATGTACGTATGTAGATTCCAAGTTAATCGTATTATTGAAAATAAATGACAAATTTGGAAAAAAACTGCAAACAGAAGAAAAAGAAATCATATTAATTCCGGTAAATTTACGTGTTTAAAAAATTATATGAAAAATGTAGTGGTTAGCGCATTGCAAACAATTACTTTGGACCTAGGTTCAAACCCTGGTCGGAGCAAGTCAAGCAACATAATTAATTTCTCAAATGTATATTAGCGTGGCATTGTATTAATTGTTTTCGGACTTTTTAAGAGATGAAGGCATATCACTGGTCATTAAAAACTGTTGCGACAGCAATTGATATTATTCCAAGCACACCATCCATCGTCGGTTAGCAGAAACGGGGACGAAGTAAAACAATTACTAGAATTTCTGCTCATACACCTTAAGAAACTTAGTGCCTGTTCGGCGATATCGAAGAAGTTCTTTCTTTCGAGTAATTACACTTGAAACAAAAACAAATTCAAAAATTTTGTTGGCAGATAGTGCGTCTAATTAACACCAAAGGCGCTGCAACGATGCTCTAAATATTAACAAACCGCCTAATAGCAGTGTTGTAAAGCCCCTTCTACATATTAAGAAATCCTGAAAATAACGGGAGTCTGGCTCGATATGTTATGTCCGGTATAAATGTCCTAATTTTTTTTTTTTTGTTAATTGGGACCAGCACTCAGGGGATGACCCCTACGTATGCAGTGCACTGTGCCAGAACTCAGGGAGAGGGATAGGCTAGAGAAGATAGATGTTGAAAATTTAGAAGACTTAACTCTTTTACAACTCTGCTTTGCGCGCTATGTTAATTTTTATAGCAGTGTTGAGGCGCCTCCGGTGTTAAGTAGACGCATTAACTTTGTTAAGCTGTATTGGCAGGCATTTTATTAATTGTTTTACTTCGCCGATGTTTCTGCTAACCGACGAAGGAGGGCGATGTTGTGTACATTAGCTTGGTACAGCATCAATCGCTGTCAGAACAGTTTTTTAGTGACCAGTGCTATGCCTTCATCACTTAAATAGTCCGACAAAATTTAATACAATGTCTCACTAATATACATTAGAGAAATTTATGATGTTGATGGACTTGCTCTGGCCAGGGGTTGAACCCAGGCCCCAAGTCATTGTTTGCTTAGTAGTCAACGCGCTAACCACGTCAGCCAACACCACCCTCAATTGGAATACCATTTTTAAATTTTGAATAAAAAAAGGATATGAACATGTGTTATATAAAGTTAGGGCCGAATGTGGGCTTAAGTAAACACTATGAATACGTAGAGTTATATAATATTTGCAGGGATGGTACTCATTAATATTTGTACTCATTATATTTTTATTTGTGTAACAACTTCCTAATAACTACATACATAAATGAGAAACTTTGTATGTTTAGAGGGTTGCTCCACCACAAAGCGAATACCGATTGAGGACCATTTCAGGTAAAAGTTATGCTTTGCGTGGCGTTGCAGATTCGCTTTGGCATTACGGATCTTATTAAATAAAGTGAAGCGAAAAGTTAGGCAACTCTTAAACAATTAAATGTAAAAATTAATAAAAGCTTTTGCAGGTAAACAAAACATGCGTGAATGTTGTCAAGGTATTTATTATGTCATACACGTTTTGCTTTGCGCTTTTTTGTCAAAGTTACCAAGTTGAAACTGGTCTGGTAGACGGATAACTTATGACCAAGATTAAAATATGTGGTATTTTTAAAGTAAAAACTTTAATCACAATGGATCCAATTGGTTCTCCGAGTTGATGTGTGCTTCACACTACCCTTCCTACTTACTAGATAGTTTTACAAAATTATTCATAGATACTTATATTTTATAGCCGACATTTAAATACAGTTCTAAAATGCCTAATATGGGGAAAAAATGTTCCTTATGGTACTTTTTCTCTCTTCGTTAAATTTTTTTTATATAGATACTTTGTTGGGAACGAAGTTATCACTGACTATTTTCTGAAAAATATTTTAAAATTATATTTAGTTACTCTTTTATAGTTTCTTACTTTAAGAAATTTATAAAGAAAAATTTGTTTTACTTTCACTAAGAAATTATTTATGAAATTCCTTGTTGTACAAACACCAAAAATACATTTCGTTCTTATTTTGTATCTGCCACTGTAAATTTAAATTTAGGTTTCAGCTCTTATTTAAAAAGTATATAAATAAAACAAAAAAAAATGTCTATAAAACTTTCACTTATTGCACGATTATTACTATTTTTACACAATATCCATTTGGGCAAAGTTCTTAATATAAAACAAACAATAATTTTTCACATAAGATCTTTATTAAATTTATTTTACCTATTTACTTTGACCTTCTTTCTTAATTATTTATATTTTAATCGAGCATGAGGTTTTGTTATTTTATAAAAATGATTTATTATTCTAATATTTCGCCACTTTTTTTGTGTGGCTTCTTCAGAAATGTTTTAAAAAATTATTAATTAATAATAATAAAATTTTAAAAATTTCTTCAGAACTACTTAAATTAAATAAAACCTTTTTTTAAAATAAATACATATCGTACATGATCAATAAGAGGAACCCAGGGGCGAATTTTTAGATTACAGAAGCAATGATGTGATGCACACGTGTAAGACGGAAACGCACACCGTCTCAATTACAACCTAGTATACTTTTTCGAGTATTGCCGCATTCCTGGAGTGAACGCATACCACTTGCACACACTTGTAAGCAGGATAGTGAAGTGTTCATTCACTAAATATAAAAACTCATTACTGTTTCACATACTTTGTAAGTAGGCAGTAGACAGTCTATACACAATCTCGATTACTTCACACACATTGTAAGCTATAATTCATTGAATACAAAGTGTGACAAACTTCATTGAAGATATGTGATGTGGTATATAAAGTCCGTCGCTGGGGTATTAACTCAAAATTTTAAAATTTTCAGTAAAGGCAAAAAGCTTTCTTTTTTTATTACTACTCTTCTATCACAAAGAGAGCTACAACTGTATTTTTTTGGTGAAAGAGTGGAGAAAATGGTGCAAAATTTTTACAGTGGGTAGATATCACCACTGTACATCAATTTCTTGCAAAAAATGATATTTTAAAAATTTTGAGTTAATACCCTCTAATTGATCAAGTGCGATATGTACATATGTATATTGTAAAAAAAAATTTAAAAAATTTTCAAATACACAACAACAAAAACAAAAGCAAAATAGATACCTTTTTATAATTCAATTTTCTTTCTTGTTCTTATGTAACAAATACCCAAAGTATATCGATATCAAGTACATGCATCTCGGCAACAACATAAAAAATAAAAAACAACAGGCATTTTGTTTGTGTAAAATAAATTTACAATTTTCAAAAATAGCTCAGTAACAGAGCGGTAGGAATGATTCCTTTTTGAAAAAATCTACAAATACTAAAAATTTTGAAAGTTTTTTTTTTTTTAACATTCAACAGTTTTTTAATAATGATCCTAATTCTAGTGAAAATAGTGAATTACCGATGAATTCACTCAAAATTTAATTCAATTAATCTTTTTACTGATGTGAAGGCATGCGAGAATTTTTAATTCATGAGAAATGCATTCGTGTTTTAATTCAATTCACATTTTGTGTAAAATTAATCTTTTTGAATTAACAACCAAATTTTAATCATTCTTTTACAGCTCTGCTCAGCAGTACTTAAAGAAAATTGTGTAGAAAGAAAAATGAAAAATTTTTTACAATAGGCAATGAAAATATGTATTTAAAAAACACGATCAGCTGTGCTTTGGCAGATCGCACGATTGTGTAGGATAGTTAAGCACGGCCTTTAGTGTTAGTCGGGTCATCATCGACTAATTTTCCATCTGTCAGCTATTCCATTAGTAAAAGTTGTTGGGTTTTTTATTAAAGCAGAAAATTTACCACTTTTAATCGGTTAACCGATTAAATTTGTGTTTAATATAGTTTTATATATAAGTATATGTTTTTTCTTAGATTTATATTGCGAAATATGCTTTATTATTGGAAAAATGTGAGATGAACTTTTTCGCGAAAAGCATTTACGTAAAATTTTTATAAATTCAGCCTAATGTAAAATTACAAATACTTTAACTTATAAAAAAAAATAGCCTTAACTGCAATCCAAACAGCAGGCGTGTTATAAGGATCAAACATCTTAACCGATCTAAATTTAGTTTTGTTTGTTTAAAAATTGGTTTGATCGAAAACGTTTTTGGTTTAAAGATGCTTTAAGAAAATAGAAATAAAGAATCCGAAATTAAAAAAAAAAAAAAAATTCTGCAAAATGATTTACCACAGATTGGTGTTATTACTTTTTCAATGAACTGTCGAAGTTAATCCGATTTTCTGTGAATTTACTTTTCACATTTGGGAATAGGCTTTTCCAGAAAACCCCTTAGAAAATACTGAGGTATTCTGCCATTCGCAAATTGATGTTGAATTGCTCTTCTGTTGAATTTCATGGACGTTATTGTCACACAGAATTATTTTTAAGGTACACTTGCATACTACGTAAAAAAAAAATAAAACGCATCCTTGGTTCAGTTTTGCCCAAATGTATAATTTTTGCATCGCTGACAGAATTTGTATGCAGTTTTTAAAAACAATTAAATATTGTTTTGTTTTGTGTTGAAGGTGGAGGTAAAATTAGCAAATATATGCGGCACTGCTTTTGGCTGCTAATCATCCCAAAAATAAAAAAAAAACACAAATAGAGAGACAGACGTACATAAATACTTAAATCTATGTACATATGTACATATGTATACCCTCAGTTGAGCCATTTGTCATCCAGCCAAACTATGTTTTTTAGTTTACTTTTTAGACTAACGACCGACCAAATTGCACAATTTTTGTATTTGTTCATACATAATTTTCGTTTTTGGTATTGCTATTTTTAGAAAAGTTTTCGTAACAAAACAATTTGGTGAACTAATTTCTGCTTTCTTTTTCTTCATAATCATATATGACGTTATTGGCCAATTCAAGAAAAAAAGAAATATGTAAAAAGTTTTAAATTTTCACCTTTGTTCGCGTACCCTTAATAATTGTTTAACCGTGTCCTTTAATTAAAAATTTGGTTCATTTTTTAATTAGCTGCCCTTTTCCCATTTTCTTTGCAAACATTCAATATGTATTTCTGTATACGATTAAATTTTTTTCAAAATTATTTTACTAATGTTTGCAGATTATCATTATCATACATTTCTTTTATTTTATTTGGGTGTAATGTGCAGTCAGTTGTTCAAAACACCACCACCGTTTCCAGTTTTCAATTTTTTAATTTGTTAGATTTCACTTAAATTTTCTTAAAGTTCAGTCCGTTCTCTTCTCAATGAGTTTGATAACTAAAATCCTATTCGATTTAATTTCTTGATGAGGTTTTCATTTTGCTCAAAATTCTTTGAATATTCATATGAAAATGTCGATGTGTCCAACAGAGAGTATGAATGTCAAGGGATTAAGAATAGCGGTGCAATGAATGTAAACATTAAACATTATTTAAGTATATTGCTAAGAGCGGCGGGGTTATATTTTGCGCATGTCAGCAATCTTGAATGGCAGCAATATTCGTCAGCTGCGAATTTTTTTTTTTATTTACAAAATAAATTTCATATAAAACTATGAGTTCAGAACACAGGGTGTGAAATATGAGAAAGTATAAACAGTATCCGTTATGCTTAAAAAGACATAATAAAATATTACCAAAAAAAAAAAAAAAAAAACAAATAAATAAATTCCATGTAGTACGTACGATACCATCAAAGTAAATACATAAATATCAAGTACATGCAACTCTTCAACAACTTAACAAATAAAAAAATATCAACAGGCTTTTTGTTTTTGTTTGTGTAAAATATGTTTATATTTGTCAAAAAATAGCTCAGTAACAAGAGGAATGATTCCTTTTTGAAAGAATCTGCGAATCATAAATTCTTTTGAAATTATTGTTAAAACATTCAAGAATTTTTTAATAATGATCCTAATCCCAGTTAAAACAGTAAATTAAAATTGCATTTTCTTAAATCATCAATGAATTGTTCAATTTAACTTTAATTAAATTATCTAATCTATCTAGTGAAGCAAGAATTTTTAATTTATGAGGAATGCAACCGTGTTTTAATTCAAAACACATTTTGTGTACACGTAACTGAAGGCGTGGAGGTAACATTCTACGTTGACAGTCAGGCGGCACTGAAACCTTTGAAGGGGCATAGTGTCAAATCGAAGCTGGTCAGCAAGTGTAGGCTATCTCTCAACTTGCTTATGGACAAATTTAGCGTTAGGGTATGTTGGGTACCAGGACATTGCAATATTGAGGGAAACGAAATCGCTAATGAGCTGGCAAGAATAAGGTTAGCATTAGATGTGGCAGTTAGTGACAGGTCGGTTAAACCTCAAATCGGTCACTACTATAGGGAACTCAGTAATTGGGTAATTAGCAGAACTATCCATTCCTGGAGGAATAGAGAAGATTGTAGAGTCTCGAGGTCCATATGGGCAGAACTAGACTCAGGTAAATCTGATCTAATGCTGGGTATGAATAGAAAGGTTTTGAGAGTCTTATTAGGCGCCTTGACTGGCCATTGCTCGGTTAGAGCGAGGACCAGCATATAAGAAAATGGCACTCCGGATTTCTGTAGGATGTGTGGGGATGAAGAGGAGCCAGAAACTATAGAGCATATCATCTGTCATTGCCCAAGACTGCAACGCCAATGGCAAAGATGGCTGTGCAGACGTTTCCATGAGGGGCTTTATCATGGGAGTTAAATGGCTGATTGATGGATGATAACGGCTCCTTGTCTCTCCATGGACAGTAAGGAGACTAATTAATCAATAAATTATAAATGAAGGGAATTACAATGGATCCAATTGGGTCTCCGAGTGGATGTGTATTTCACACTACCCTTCCTAACCTAACCTAACCTTGTGTAAAATTAATCAATTAAACTTTTTGTAAATCATTGTGATTGTGGTACACTCCGGTTAACTTATTTAAAGGCACTAAAAATTCCATATTCAGCCGCCTGTATCTTTTGCAATTTTTAACCGATTGCAGAATTTTAAAATGGAAATGGAAGCTAGACATCTTGAGATGTAAAAAAAGATCATGACAATAGTGGTTTCTTAACCAAAGCACTTTTTTAAGCAATTTATATTTTTCTGGTTCTCTTGAATAAAGGCACTTTATTATTTTTTTTATTATTTTTAAAGTAAGCGATGATTTTTTGTAGGGAGCGTTTGTTTATTACAATTTATTACATCTTAATCTTTTTACGAGTCAAAATGGCAAAACAAACAATTTTAAATTTATCGGAATTAACTAAAATCGATGTTTACCGTTCTGAACGATATTCTAACCGCGCAATAGCTAAAGAAAATTGGACGAAGCCCAACAGTTGTCGACAATTACATCAAGGACCCTGAGGGCTATGGAAAAAATTTTAAAGGAAGGGTTTCATTGTCTTTGTCTACGTATGAGAAAAGAAAAATCATCAAAATTGCTTCTAATTATGCTGCCGTATCCTTGTCAAAAATAAGAGCTCAAGATGGAGTGCAAGCGAGCAAGTCATCAGTACGCAGAGTAATTAAGAGCTGTTAGTATCTTAAATACCTGAAATTGCAAAAAAAAGCCGCCAATAAATGCTCCTCGTAGGGAAAAGCGGCTTCAATTCGCTAGAGACTACATGGTATGGAATGTGTAGCAAAGAGAACCGTTGTATTTACGGATGAGAAGAAGTTTAATGATGGCTACAAGTATTATTTCCATGATCTGCGCAAAGAACAGCGATTTTTGAACCGACATTACAGTCGAGAGGGCGGCGTGGCGTTATGGTGTGCGGTGCTGTTTCGTATTATGGCACCATCGATCTTCAATTTCAAAGTGCAAAAATGACTGGTGCAAGCTATAAAACTTTATGGGAATCGACTCTTCCGAAGTTCAGTGAACTATTTGGTCCCATATCTTGGATATTGCAACCTGTGTAATGACCCTATACACAACGCCAGAGCAGTAAAGGAGTCAGTGTAATATTATTGACTGGCCACCCTATTCGCCAGATCTAAACATTATCGAAAATGTCAGGGGTTGGTTATCTCGTAAGTTCTATGAAGAAGGTAGACAATTTGATGACAAGCAGTCACTAATTCAGGCCATTAAGGATGCTTGGAATGAAATTTCGTTGGATTACATAAATTCTCTTTATCTGTCAATCACAACCCGTATATTTGAAGTTATTAAAAACAAAAGGGGTTGTACCCATTACTAATAGGTCTTAAATAAAGTAAAATAAATTAAAAAAACAAGAAAAACTGTTTTTCATTAAAATTTGTTAGAGTGCCTTTATTCAAGTGAACCCAAAAAAAAAATACCACATTTTTGGACTTTTTTTTATAAATAGGCTACTGAAATATGGAAGTTTTAGTGCCCTTAAAAAGGTGAACCGGAGTGTTTCTTCATGAGTGTCCTTACCGAGGAGTTCTCTTATATTATAGCTTATTTGAGAAGCAGTTATTCTGGGATTTTGTTTGACAACTGACAATATAGCAGAAGGACCGTTAGAACCGTTACTTTTGAAGATCTGTATGACATGTTGTACTGAAGAGTGGCTCCGTCCAACGATTTTTGCTATTTCGCGATATGATTTTTCCTCATCTCTTAATTTAAAATTTCTTTCACTTTCGGACTCATTTCTTTATTAGTTTAAGGAAACAAATTAAAAACACTCACAGGCGTAATATTCGTTTAAATAAGTAAGTATGTATAAAAAAACAAAAAAGTGAAGTTCAGTTTTTTACAAACTACCGTTAGGCCAAAGACTTACCACATTTATGTACGAATATTTTTTCTGGTGCATAATAATATCACATTGTATATGCTGACTAATAAAAAAACGTTATAATAGAAATAAACCTTCGTATACCTTGTGGAAAGAAAATATAGTACCCATTACATCTAAACTATGTATAAAACAAAATTTAAATCTATATTTATTTCATTTGCGATTTACAAGGGCATAAAATTTATATCATAGTGTACGGATATTTATTCTGGCAAGTGTATGTTTATTTTTAACTAAAAAAAAAGTATTCAAATTTTTATCAGATGCCCTACTTTTTCGGCAGTAGCCTTTTTTCAGACACCCTATATACATATATGTAATTTTTACAAATAAAATGGACGGTATCTAATGTTGAACTGTGTTCAACCTAATTGAGTGTTTTTATTCTTTATATAGTTTTTTTTGTTGTTTTTCCAAATTGATTATCAGTCTTAAATATTCTTTCACTAATTTAATTTGTAATTTTTATTCAACTCAAGGAGAGTTTATCATTGCAATACTAAAATGTTCATTATTTCCCTTTGTTCGACTCACGAAGAGTTTTTGTTCACTTACTTTAATTATATTTTTATTAATCTCAAGAAGAGTGTATTTTCTTTTCTCAATGGTAGTTCCTTCTCACTTCATTAACTTTAAGATTTAATTTTTAAACCAATAAGTCAGTCATAATTAATCAAGGAAACGTTGAAGTCAATAAAAATCAATTTATATTAAAAAATCCAATTTCGGCTATTTAATCCTTGAGGGAAAATAGATGACTCAACATTGGTCCTTCGAACCGGATAATTTCATCGGAAGTGATAAATGGATCAGGGGGAACGTGACTTTTGCGAGCCCGGTTGATGAAACGAATAACGTAGCTGATGACTCTAAGAGCCCTGTCATACGAGGAGAAACTTTCTAATATATCGCTGATTTCCGAGTGTTGGTGACATACTTTTAGGTGAGCGTTTATAATCGGCTTCGTTGCTATATCTACTGGATCAAATACGCGGGGTCTGGGCCAGACGTCGACTGGTTGAGTTAGTCACGGGGGACCATTCCACCATAACTGGCTTTGAGCGAAGTCTTGCGGAGAGGCACCTCTAGCACCCAGGTCCGCGGGGTTGTCTCCCGTCCTAACATGCTTCCAATGATTGTTGTCAGCAAGGTGGAGGATTTCTGCAACCCCGTTTGCTACAAATTGCTTTAAGGTGTGGAGCGGTTTCTGTAACCATCCGAGTACGATCGCCGAATCCGTCCATAAAAAGAGTTGATAATCGAATTTGTAACCGTTCAGTAAGCTGGTGAGTAATTGCGCAAGTAGTAGAGCTCCACATAGTTAAAGTTTTGGTTTTGAAATTCTTTTAATTGGTGCTACAATAAAATTTTACCCTCCCCCCTAGTCACTCTCATATAAACGGCGCCATTCGAAATGGGAAATAATGACCCCGCCCATATTTTCTGAGCATATTTTCTACTCAATACTTTAAATAATTTAACTAAATTTGGACACAAATCATTACAGGTTTTCTTGAAATATGAAGAAAGCTGTTACAATCTCATAGCGAAAACGAGGATAACTTTTTTCCCATTTTTAAAATATGTAACAAAGATGTGTTCAAAATGCGATAAGAAATTTATAATAAACAAGTAAGAGTGCTTAATTCAGCTGTGCCGAATCTTATATACCCTTCACCAATACGTAAATACATATATACATTTATTATAATTCACGCAAACAAGCTTATGTGTACATACATATGTACAAATATACAGATTTTTTTAAATATTTTACAATTTTCCATACTTTAGTGAACAAAAAGGACAGACGGTCAGACGGACAGATGGACATGGTTTATATGGCCCTCATATAAATGTTGTGGAAATTACTCACGTAATGACAAAACTATAGCTACCCTTACCATTTTTGGTGAAGGGTATCGACAGATTCCCCAAAATTGTTTTCACTGCAGAACTTACTTGTTACATATTTTTATTGCTTGCCGTTAAAACGGGATTTTTACGATGACTTTTTCCCTGCATTTTTCGTGAATTATCTTTTATGTTGCTACCCCTTTGATTTGATCGCCTTTGTACCCCGTTCGTAGATAGACTCTAGAAAAGTCACGGTAAAAAGTCATCGTGTGATAATATTAAAAAATATTTTGCTCTGTCAATCAGGTAGGCATAACTATTACAATTTGTTTATTTATTTAAATATATAAAAAAATATAATTAAATATATAAAAAATTGTTGCAAGTGTGTTGTCACTTTATAACTCACGAACGGTCAAACCGAATTCGATTAAATTTTTAGGACGTATGGTCGTGTAGATGGTTTATCTAAAGTTTGCACGAAATCGGTAGATGTGTTTGTGAGTTATGACTTTTCGCGAAAGTCGTGATGTGCTTTCATTAGGTAAATCGAAATTTATAAAAGTGCGAAGCCGGAACCTTTTTTTATACTCTTCCCAAAAAACGGTAAGGTTATTTATAGGTTTGTCACTACGTATGTAATTTGCACAATATTTATATGACATCCATATAGTATATATATTCTGAATCCTTATAGATAGGGAAGTTGAATGAGTCATGTCCGTCTGTCCGTCTGTCTGTACGTGAAATCGATTTTTCGAAGACACTAGAAGAGCTACAGACTTGGGTCTTGGAATGAAATGTAAGGATTTCTCATAAGATGATTCGTATTGAAAATCAGCAGAAATAAAATATCGGTTGTGACAAATAGTTTTTAACACATTTTATCCTCTTTTTAAAGAAAGAGAAAAGAGAAGAGTTAGAGTATATAAATTTTCATTACAAATTTTTCCATTGAAAATGTTCTGAACTTTGGAAAAAGTACAAAAACTCCGACACACGTATATTTAATTTAATTTTATTTGAACAAACCAGCATTTGGAACCATGTATGTTTTGTTTTTGTAGCACAGTGCAATTAAATCTATTTATTGGAATATTAACAGTATACAGTTTGTAACATCAGATAAAATTTTGCTGTTAAAATAATTGCTTTTAATTGACTAATTAACTGTTCTATTCTTGTGTTTTACATTTG
Organism: Lypha dubia; assembly: GCA_947311025.1. Taxonomy (NCBI): domain Eukaryota; kingdom Metazoa; phylum Arthropoda; class Insecta; order Diptera; family Tachinidae; genus Lypha; species Lypha dubia. The sequence continues at coordinate 60,453,128 of OX371264.1, forward strand.
AAGTACAACTGTATATTCAATTAAAGTTTAAATTTTAAACAAAATAGTTATTTCGGAACGGTTGAAATTATGCTAAAATATTTTAATTTAATTTTGTTGATGCTTGAACTGTCACCCATTGCGAATTTTAAACTTCATGTTGAAGATATAAATTCAAATCCAATTTTAAATGAATTCAGTGATTTGGCAGTTTACATGACGAGACGGTTTGTGAGTCCCAAAACGAATACGCTCGTTATTACAGAGAAATGTGAAGTTATTTGCAGTAGGGAGCAAAAATATCATACGGTGCTGTTAAGCAATATTCTCTTTAGTCTGCACAAAGACTTTGCAATACAATTATTTTTGGGTCATTACAATGATCGACTTTGGGACTTTAATATATTTATAGTGGATACTCCTCAAGCGTTTATGTAAGTTTCTTTATTTGTGTTTTATACATAAATAATTACATATTATTTTATAATTTTTATAGAACTTTACGGTACACCTTTCCCATTACCCAGAAAGATCGTTTCTTCAACTTCTTCATTCTACTGACTTGGAGTGCCAACAGTGCAGGTGAACGTTATAATAGTCTGTTTCAAATATTTGCAACAGCTTTAAGTTTCAACGTTAGGAATGTGGTGGTAATGAATAAATCTTTTGATGGCAATTACTTCAGTTTCTATACGTATGAATTGTTCAATAAAGGAAATTGTCGTAATCAAATTAATATACGCGAAATAAATCGCTTCGAGAACGGAACTCTGCAAAATGAATTTTTGTTTCCTGATCATATTAATAATTTTCATGGTTGCTATTTAAATGTATCGGCTAAAGTGGTAGTGCCACTTCTTTATTTTGAAGGTGATGTTAATAATAAGACACATCTAATTGAAATCGACCGTTTGAAGGGTGTGGAGGGCGAAATTCTGAAAGTTGTCTCTAAAGCGTTAAATTTCAAAATCCGATTGCGTTTCCCCAAAGAAAGAAGTTTCATAAATTTGCTTAGTAACTCAACAGGATGCTTTCGAGATGTAAGTAAAAGTTTTTGAAATCATTGAAATAAAAATAACTTATCGCCGTAAGCTTTTTAATTTACTATCAACGTTGGTTATTAGGTTTGTTTGAGCTTTAGTAGTGTACAGACGGATTTTTTTTATAATCATCGCAACTAAATATTAAAAATTATCAAAAGTTTGTCACAAAAAAAAAAAAAAATTATTAATTATTATTTTTGATTGTGTGTAATATAGAAAAATATTTGCAGACATAAACACATATCGATGGCTTAATATAATAGAAAGGTCGTATCTCAACTTTTAGCTACCTTACAGCCGAAGGAAAAAACTAAATAAAATCTCAAAAATAATAATAATATTTTCTTTTTCTGAAGCAGATTTTTATTAAAACAACCAACAAATTCAATTCTGTTTTATTTTTTTTTTAATGATTTAGGTCTTTTTTTTATTAATTACTGTAAATCTGTTACTCGTCAACATAGGAAGCTGAATTTTTTAAGGGAGGTGTACTTGAGCATTGTCTACCAGAACATGTAAAAAAAACCGATTTTGAAAAAAAAAACGAGATACGACCTTTCTATATGTATATCTGCAGCAAAAAGTTCTTAAGTAGAGATAAGCTCATTTTGAGTTAATATCACCATCGTCTTCTACATATTCAAAAGTATATCTGGGCAAATTTGTATTCATATTGAACGATTTTTAACGAGGTTCTGGCACAATTACTTCCTGCTTTTCTTTTTCTAACTAATTTTTAAATATAAAATAACGGCTTAATTGGAATTATAAAATATTGCATTTCAAATTGATTAACTTTCTTATGGTGGGCAGAAATATGTGTTAAAAAAAAGACTCGGGGACTGCCGTGGTAAAGCTATTGCATAGCATTTTTTATCAACTTATGCAATTTCAATTTCAGCTTTCTAGCTATACTGGAAGTGCCCCATACAAAGAAGGGGCACCCTAGGCCCCCCTTGGTAAAAAGTGGCAACACTGGAAATTTAAAAAAATTCCAAAGCGGCAACACTGTATAGTCATCATACATAGACTATACAAAAAAGATGTTTTTACTTCAAAAAACAAAAGACTTAAGAAACAAACTTAGTGTCAGGTTTTTACGTTTCATAAACAAAAGACTTATGAAACAAACTTTTAAAAATTTCTTGATTCGGTCGCCTCAAAGCCCGCGATAAAAGCTATGCAATAGCTTAAAAATCAAAAGAATGGAAAAACGTATGATCAACTTTTAGTACAACGCGATTACATTTTTATCAAACCACTTAGGGGCTGTTCACATATTACGTAACGCTGTTTTCAGAGATTTTATACCCCCCGTAACGCTTTTTAATAATTTTTCAGTGCAAAATTTCCAATCCGTAAAAATATCTTTAACCCCCCACCCCCTTGGAGCGTAACGTAATATGTGCACAGCCCCTTAAACATTAAAAACTGCTTTTCTAGATAACTATAAATATAACTTAAGCACTTTTTCCTTATTGCCACAGATATAAGTGAAGCTCTTTAAGTGAAATCAAAATAAAGTATTCACAAAAAATATTTTTTTATATTATTACGAATAAACGTAATTAATTTGTGAACTGTATTAATGTATAAATGAGAAATTATTGTTATTAGGCTTAAGTACAGTTTTATTGAATTAATGAAAATTTAACTTACTATGAGTTTCATTAAAAAAAAAACATTAGTATATCCAATCAGACAAGCAGAACGTATAAATTTACCGATTTCAAGGCCGCTACAATTCTCATCAGCGTTCGTTCGTACATTTTTACAACTTATATAAAGTGAATACAAATTGGGAAAGGATATCAACTATTTAACCAAGTTTTTAACAGAATTAGAATACGAGAAATGTTATAATTAATTTTTTTTTCATTTTTACATGTTTAAACAATTTTTGGGTAGTACGAAATTCCCCATTACTGATTGGTCTTTACTAATATTCAACAAACACTCATAGTCCGCTATATTCAAAGTAGTATACATACATAAATATTAATTTTTGAAAACCACAAATGTCAATAAGAAAATGAACTCTTCTAGAGATGGGAGAAGTTACATACACAATAGATATGTATATAATATTCAGTAATACTAGATTTAAGGTTAAGTTGATATTTTTTCTGTTTCATTTAGCTCGAAGAACAGCGTGCAAATTTAATAATTGGTGCCTTTAGTTCAACTGTAATCAATTGCAGCAAATTTAGCAGTTCATACGCACATCATGCGACACCATTTGTGTTTGTAGTTCGCAGTGGCTTATGTTTTGGTCCGATAAAGCAATTACTTATTCCGTTGAGCCCCTCGACATGGACATTTTTATTAATATTTTTCACCGTATCACTTATTTTCACTAAAACAATGCAATCCAACCCAATAATAAGCGAATTAGTTTTTGGTGTCAAGAACAAAAAACCTCTATGTACGATGCTGGCAGTTTTCTTTGGGAATAGTTTACCGACGGAAATTCTTCCAAAGAAAAGTTTTGCCCGTTTTCTTCTCGCCGCTTGGTTGTTACTCTCATTTGAAATACGCAATGGCTATCAGGGAAAAATGTTTGACAGTCTACGTTTTTCAAAGCGAGTTCCGGTACCACATACCATTTCTCAACTACTAGAGCAGGATTATACGCTATTGTCGTATGCTTATAGTGGCTACTATCCTGAGAATAAAACAAAAATTATGACAAACTCCACCACACGTTTAAATACATTGCAAATGAGCCATTCACGGCTTACGGCCACACTTCTTTTGGATTCTTTAGCCCACTATAACTTTAAGAACTACAATACCAGCTCGTTAACGTTCGTTGAAGAAGCCATACAAATGATTCATTGCGTCATGTTTTTTCAAAAAAATTCAATTTACCGTCCTAGTATTGATCGTAAATTGCAAATACTATACAACGCTGGTATAACTTCTCACATTGCAAAGAAACATATACGTCCTTGGTTTCAAAATATGAACTCACATTCAAAGTTTGAAATTAAATTGACAAATAATAACCTGAAAGGAGTGTACTTCATAAGCAGTGCCATGTTTTTGATTTCGATATTTGTATTTATAATGGAACTTCTCAGTCGTAAATCGGAGAAATTGCTGCACATAATGGACGACCTGAATTCATTTTAAACAGAACAAAATATATTAAAAAAATATTAAATCTTGCACATTGTTGTATCAATATATTCTGTAACAATTTCACTTAAATAAAGTTAAAACTAAAATAATTATAGATATGTGCGTTTTAATTATACCATAAATTATAATTGAAACAACTGAAAATTTGTTTAACGTAGTGAAACATCACCTTCCCCTCCAATATAGGAGGGTATGCTTCCAGCTATCATACCTTTTTAAGATATAGTCTGTTTTAAAACAACCGGTCATTTGTTGTAATCCCGAGACAACCTGGTAAATTAATGTACCATGAACAAGTCAGAAACAATAAAAACATAAACAAGTAAGAGTGCTATATTCGGCTGTGCTGGATCTTTTATACCCTTCACCAAGCCGTAAATGTATAATTAATTGTATATAATAAAGGATTTCCCTTCTTATATAAGTATGCACATACGAGTATATCTACATACAAACATACTAACATTTAATTAGAATGAATTGCATACACACTTTTCGATAAATACATATGCACAAAAAATACAGACTGTTTAAAATATTTTACAATTTTCCATCCATCACTGAACAAAAAGGGAGTTTGTACGAAAAAAATACATAAAGTTATTATTAAGTTAATATACACATGACACTAACAAACCTCAGTAGCACGATGGTTCGTGCGTTGCATTATAATCGAAAGATTCCATATTCAACACTGCGGCAACTCATGTATTTATAAACTTATTTCTATATTTTATTTTTGCTGATTTTACATACGAATCATCTTGAGAAAAATCTTTACATTTCAGTGCAAGACTCAAGTCTCTAGCTTTTCTAGTGACTTCGGAAAATCGATTTCACTTACAGACAGACGGACAGACAGACAGACGGACATGGCTCATTAAGCTTCCCTATCTATAAGGATTCAAAATATATATACTCTATGGACCTCATATAAATACAGTGAACTCGCAGAAACGTGAACTAATTTTTACCGAGGGTGTTCACGTTTTCGATTTTGTTCACGTTTTAGATTGCATTTTTTATCACTTTTCGCAGTCTCTTTTATCGTTTGTTTTATATTAAAATAAAGTACGTGGTGTTTTAGCTATGAAGCATTTTTCGATTCTACTTTTTGTGAGAAAAATAAATAATTTTTTAAAATAAAAACGGTCTGTTAAAATTATTTCATTCACAGGCTTTATATAACATATTAAAAATGATTTTAGTGGATGGATATTCACTTCAAAAATTCTTTAGCGGGGAAACCCAAAATTTTTAAATAGGCTTACAATATTAAATTTAAACATTTGGAAAAAAAGTTCACGTTTTAGAGCCTTTAGTCAATGAAAAAAAAAATATGTTCATGTTTTTGGGTAGTTCACGTTACTGGATGTTCACGTTTCTGCGAGTTCACTGTATTGTGGAAATTACACACGTAACGACGTACAGAAATCCATGTGCATAACGGCAGTTTTCCTTCATTTAAAAGAGACAGAAAACTGTCCTTTTAATAGGACGGTTAATTTATTGAATGACAGATAATAGGGTCACAAGATAATTAAATAAACTAATCAATAACAATTAGCTTAAGAGAATCGAGTAGAAATGTGCTTCACATCAAAATTTTAAACTTTTGTGTTTTTTTTTTTTTATTTTTCTAGTGGGAAAAGTTACAAATATTCTGTAAAACTAAAGTCTAGACCTGTGACGCTCCCCGAGATAGAAATCGGTGATAGACTGATCTAGGGGGGGGGGGGGGGGAGATTTTTATATATATAGATATTTGCTTTCTGGAACAAAAATCATACAGTATAAATTTGATGCGTCAGACCTTATCTTAGAGTACAGTTTAAAAAAATCTCTTATTTTGTGTATTTTGCGTTTCTTAAGAAAACATAAGTTTAGAAAACCCACAAACACAGCTAAAAGCCAAAATGTAGTTTGTTGACTTACTTGTATGTTAAAAAGTTGTGCAAATACACATGAATTTTAATCGTTTATAGTAAATATTTGTATAAAAGCTGAAAATTTGAAGATAAAATACATAATATAAAAGATTTTTGTTAGTTTCATCATTAGTTAGTAATAAGCCATTATGGTAGTAACAAGTATCTTATATAATCATTTGTTAACAGCAGCCATATGGGCTACTGCGATTCTCATTACCGGAACAGCGTTTTCTTTTGCATCAGCTGCAGCTGTTGGTAGTGAAGCAGTTGCCACAGCTTCCGCTATTGGGGGAGGCGTTGTATCATCAGCTTCAGCATCAGCTTCAGCATCCGTTTCAACACCGGCATTAATTCCAAATCAATATGGTGCATTACAAACAGTTCAACAGCTTCCTTTTGCTCAGCAGCTACCCGCTTATGGGTATGGTGAAGGCTTCGGCAGGGGTGTTGGTGATTTTGGTTTGGCAGGCGGTGCTATTGGTGGTGTTGGTTTTGGCGGTGGCCTTGGACGTTATCGTGAGTCTTATACATTTAGATCCCGTGGTTTTGGCGGTGGCTTAGGCAGTTTGGGTCATTACAGCTTTGGTGGCGGACGGTTTAAAGCACGTTATTCCTCTCGCGGTGTGGCAGCTGGAGGTGTAGCCGGTATTCAAGGTGGTTTTATTGGTGCTGCTTTATTAGGCTAATAAATTAAAATTTGTTTTTAATTTAAATCGCAATCATGTACCTAATATTAATTTTAGCTTTACCTTTATTGAAAGTAAAATTATTCCAGACCTGCTATATACCTGCATATGGACGTATGTACTTATATATAAAGTTTTCCAATAAGAGTGATATGAGTTCTTTATTAAAAAAAAAAAAATAAAACACACTTATTGTTAAGGAAAATCAAAAGATTTTTTATTTAATGTGAAGTACAATCGATACAATTAAGTTCTAAATAAAACGTCATTAAAATGCCCTCCACGACTTCTGCTGCAGGAACGAATTCGATGAACCCAATTTTTGAGCACTTTTTCCACTAAATCAAGTCGTATGTCATGGATGGCACGTTCAATATTGACTTGTAAAGCTTGAAGAGAGTCTGGTTTATTTCGAAAGACCAATGACTTCAAATAATCCCACAAGAAATAGTCTAATGGTGTTAAATCACAACTTCTTGGAGGCCATTCAATATCACAATTTCTTGAAATAATCGAATCTCCAAACTTTTCTCGCAATAATTCAATTGTTGGATTGGCTGTGTGGCAAAATCAACAAATTTACGTAGGTCCAATGGCTTCAGTTCTTGAGTGAGAACAATTTTATACGGATGCAAACCCAAATCCTTTCTCAAAATCAAAATTGAGACAGTCCCAATTGTTGAGAACGTCTTGAAATCGACAAATTGCGGTCTTCAGCAGCACTTGCCTGGACAGCAGCAATATTTGCATTACTTCGAGCGGCACTTGAACATTATGTAAAGACAATGTGAGCTCAAAATTTTCAACAATTCGTCGAATAGCGAGCACACTTGGACGATTATTACGACCATAAAATGGGATAAGCGCATGAAAAGTTGCAATTGGAGAACGATTATTGTGATAATAAAACTGAATAATTTTTAAACGTTGTTCTTGCGTATATCTCTCCTTGACGAAATTGTAAACACTACTGAATACGATGAAAAATAAATGACAGATAATGACATATTACAAATGGCCGAAACGTCACTTCAAAATCATATCATCTCTATTGGAAAACCTTTTATGATTAGTACGCGATTTGAAAATAAATGTATGAGTTAGGGGCTTTCTATATAAATGTAACGATAGAAATACTGAAAAACATATCACTTCTTATGATGCAAGCTCCTTTGTGATTTTTCTCAATTTAAAATCTTACTGTGAGTGTGATTTTATATTTGGAAACCAACAGCGTATAACGTCATCTTGGTTTATAAGGGAGCAGAGTCCAGTTGGGTATGTTTTAAAGAAAAGAGAAATAACTATGTAAAATGTTTAGTTTGCAATATATTTTGAATTCGAAAAATTAGTCTTGTTTTATTACCAACTGTTCATTTTTGTCTTTTATGGCAGTGCAATTGTTTAACATTTTTTTTACGTTACTTACTTACATATACACATGTAAGTAAACTGTTCTTTATTCAATATTTAGAACGACAGCAAGGTAACACGGCGACAGGTTGTTCTAAAAGTTTCGTACAAAGAGACGAAACATCATTATTGTATTTTATATTAATTTGTTTTTATAATTTACAAGTTTTGTAGTGGAGTTGAAGGGTAATACGATGGTTTGATGTCCAAATAATTTTTTTTGTTTTTTAAGATGTTGTTGTTAAAATATATTAGCAGAAAAAAAGGTGTGATTTAGTATTTATAATAATATTATTTCAATCATATATTTACACAATTATCATTTATACATACTAACCAATCGAAGTGTTTGTTTTTTATAAATATCATTGAAATTTATCTATGTACTAGCTAAGACCCGGCGTGCCTCGCTATATCAAAAAACTTTTCTCTGAGTTGAAGAAAAAAAACTTTGAAATGTATACAAATTTATTGTAGTTTAAATTCTTTTGATAATGATGCAACTTCATTAGTTCCCAATATGTATCAAAGTTATTGTGTGGGATGTGCCACGCCCACTTTTCCTTTTAGGGGATGTGCATATAATAGGTAACGCTCCAAGGGGGGTGGGGGGGGGGGGGGTTGGTTAAAGATTTGTTACGGATTGGAAATTTTGCGCTGAGAAATTATTAAAAAGCGTTACGGAGTGGGTGGGGGTATAAAATCTCTGAAAACAGCGTTACGTAATATGTGCACAGCCCTTTATGAACACTTTATTTAACATATACTCGTATATACAATGTTTTTTAGAACGCAAACGGCATCACCCAACATAAAAACGATATAGAATATTTTCTAATGGGTCAACAAATCGATGTTATGCTCCTCTCTCGTCTCGAACCTATTTTTAAATTATTGGATATAATATAATGAGCAGAAATGTTTTCATATCACTTTTATGATGCGCATGGAAACATGACCACCTATACAAATTAATGCCGAGACTGTACCGCAACAGACTGAAGTGAAAAATCTAGGCGTTCATCTTGGACGTTATTAAGTGCAGATGTAATCGGTAAATCACATTTTGTTGTTGAAATTTTGTGTGAGTATGTATAGTGACAATAGTAGACTAGTGGTCTGATGATAAATCCAATCACTTCGCTGGGCACACCTGTAACTATTCTAAAGTCGATAACATCAGGAATTTCTTTGTCGATCTGTTGGCCACTAAGTTGGCTGTCCACTTAAAACTATATTGAAACCCACTTTAGAAAACGGGAGCCAAATGATTTAGAAATTGTGATATATTGACTGTCAGTAATTACAGAGATTAAACAGATGAGATCACACGTTTTTTTATAATAACTTTCAATACAACTATTTGATGCTTGAAGTTATTCTTCACAAAAATTATTTAATAAAGATACGGACACATCTGACAAACATTTGCCCAAAAAAGCGTAACCACTAAATACCAATGAAAAACTTTTTAATTTATGCATTTATTTATTATGTTAAACAGGTTCCAAAAATTTGGATTCTATTACATTTTCTACAAATTATGTATGAAATTGTTTAGCGTAACAAACGCCCGTCTGAATTAAAAGTTATTCATAAGTATTTAGTGGTTACGCTTTTTTGGGCAAATGTTTGTCAGATGAGACCGTACCTTAAGTAATGTTTAATTCGCATTTTTATTAGAATTCCCGAGCCACTTGACGATCCTTGGTGTTATAGAAATTGTATCCACTAATTCTAAAATAGCTTCGAGACCTAAAATCAGTTTCTGAGATAAGCACAACATCGATTTAAGGAAATATTCTATATCGTTTTTATGTTGGCAGATGCCGTTTGCGTTCCAAAAACAGATTTTTAAGTTCATGGTTTGTTTAATGCAGTCTGCAACAAGGTAGACTGCATTTTCAACAATTCCTGCATCATACAGGTCATGTTGAGAGTAAAAGTATTTACTGTTTGTGTGAAGCTCTTTAATGAGCATTTACTACGACTGCAAGTAGAGGCGTATTCTTCTTTTGTTAGTGCCGTTTTTTGTGCTGTATTCTGGTTACTTTTTAAAACATTGGCGTAGGAAAATTGGCTATTTGGTTGTTTTTGAGCAAAAGTCTTGTTGGACTTCAGAACGTTTGAATATTTATTGATTAAAGTTGGTTGACGATCAGTTGAAGGCCAGATATTCGTGGAGTCTTTAGGTAACAGCGACAAATTTACCTTTTGGCTTACGACCAATGAAAAATGAAGACAAAAGGTTTTTTTTTAGGAATCAAAATTAAAGCTTTTGGTGCAATTTATAATTTTTATTATTTTATTTGGGGCCATTTTTAGTTTTGGTGTCATTTGTTACTTTAATAAAAATTTAAACAAAAATTAGGAAAAGTGGTTTCAATATTTAAATAAAAAAAAACTTTACAAAAAATAAGAAAAATTGGCCAAATAATTGTAGTAATTTTTTTTCAATCCGCAACTTCGGGGCGATTTTTGATGTTCTATGTACTTCTGATCAGAAATCTTTTCAAAAAGGATATTGTTCAGCGCTTTTTATTGATGTCGCACAGGCCTTTTATAAAGTATGGCACGAAGGTCTTGTCCACAAATTAACACAAAATCTACCCGCAAACATCGTCAGGCTCTTAAAAAGCTATCTAGAGGAACGAAAATTTGTAGTTAAGGAAGGCAATTTTTCAAGCCCCCCGCAGTCGATTGAAGCCGGAGTCCCTCAAGGCAGTATCTTCGGTCCTTTACTTTATTAAATATATGCCTCTGACTTACCGTTAAGCAGTATCATTCACACGTCAACATTTGCTGATGATACGGCTTTTCTAAGCGTTCATGAAAATCCTGTAGAAGCTTCTCGGAATCTACAAGGGTACATCTCAAAATTGGAAACATGGCTAAAACAATGGCGGATAAAAGTGAATGAGCAGAAATGTGTACACGTTACTTTTACTTTACGCAGGGAAACATGCCCGCCTATACAAATCAACACCGAGACTATACCGCAACACACTGTAGTAAAATATCTAGGCGTTCATCTTGATCGTCGTTTAACATGGAAATCGCATATAGACGCAAAGTTGACACAAATGAAATTAAAAGCAGCCCAAATGAATTGGCTTATTGGAAGAAATTCTATATTAAGTCTTGACTGTAAACTTTTGTTATACAACGCGATCCTGAAACCAATATGGGCCTATGGAATCCAGTTATGGGGCACTGCACTGCCCCCTGGTATATCCGAAATCAGCGAATTCACAAAGATCTTGATGTTCCGTTGGTGAAGACAGTATTTTCAAAACACGCTAAAAAATATATTGAAAAACTAGTATTGCACCCAAATCCACTTGCGCGCAACATTCTAAATTATAGAGGCCACACCCGGTTGAGAAGGAGGGATACTCTTTCTCTCAGCCGTACACGAGAGATGTAAAACATCAAAAATCAACAGTTGGAATTAAAAATTTTGTTTAGCACTGGCTAAACATATATTTATGTATTTTTAGATTTAAGATTTGAAAAACTTATTGATGTTTCAATTTATAATTAAAGATTCAATAAATAATAAAACTACCACCAGCTCAGCTTCTTTAATAACACATTCCAAAGTTAACTTGTGACTATAAATGTAGATCGATTTTTAATTTTTGGCTTAGTGCCATTTTTCATGGAGCCTCAAAAAATATTTGGGTAAACTTAAATAAATAAAACGTTTATAATATTCTATTCATTACAACTTAAGAAAATACACTTAATTTAAAGACATTTTGCTGAAAGACGATCGGTCCTACCGTTTGGCTTTCAAACAGAAAGCAAACATACAAACTAAATTCATTTTTATATATACATACATACATACATATACTAGATGAGTCGGCAAACGTTGCTTTGACATACAAAATATTTCTAGTACATATTTTGGGTGTTATATATAAAAAAAAGCGAATGTATTGTAAAGGTACGGTCACATCTGGCGAACATTTGCCTAAAAAAGCGTAACCACTAAATACTAATGAAAACACTTTTGATCGTGACACAAGAATTTTATATATTAGAAGATTAGATTGATATATAAATACGTTTCTAACATTTTTTTATACATACAGATACATACATTTCCTTGTTATTATTGTGTGAATTTTTCAAACGATATCCTTTTACTATAGTTTTGTTTTTTACATTTTGACACATGATAGTATCCATGTACGTACGTTATTATTCTAAAAACCAAAATTAGTTTTCGTACGTTTTTCTTAAAACGGGCATATATTGTCATTTTACAAAACCGGGCTGTTATTTTCAATCAATAGATAATGTTTTTAATTTTTCTATAAAAAAACACATCAAATACATTTTTAATAACTAAATAAATTTTACAAGAACCGTCACTCTTATGTTATATGCAATTTTCATTCAAAGATCTAACTTGAGCTGGAAAAACTTAAGGATCGAAAACAAATCTTTACATAATAAATCTTATTTAATTGCTTTTGAAGTTTGTTACTCCTTTTCGTTAATAATGCAATTAACCGATTTACCGATCATACAATATTGACACTTACGCGTTTTTGGCGGTTGGAATCGATGGTACATATTCTTTCATACTAATGAACACTAAATTTAATCTCTTAAAATTTTAAATAAATATTTATCAAAATAAAAACAACAATAGCGTATTAATTACTTTTCATTATAGTTTGCTAATGAGCGCTGATTTCTAACAAAATCTGGCAATAAACCCGCAGGAGCACTTAATTCATTCCTAATTCCATTTATATGTGGGACACCAAAGTGAGCAAATGTTGAGAATTGTCGCAGCTGTGAAGGTTGACTGATTGAGTTTACATGTTGTAGGAAGGAGTTTACATTTGGGTACACGGGAGGCGTCAAAGTATTTGGGTGTTGTTCACTATAATCAGGAGCAATGGGAATGAAATTCATCTGCCCATTAGGTACTGCTGCTGTGTTGACCAAATTATTGTTAAAAACAGCTGGCAATATTGACTGACCATATTGTCCTACTTGCTGTAGTCCTGGTAGCATTATTCCATAGTCTCCTAGATTTGGAAGATTACCATTGAAGACAGGCTGCAGGTTATCCAATAAATTCATAATGGGTTGTTGCGGAATAAAATTAATGAATGATTGTTGAAACGTTTGTGCTGCTGTATTTGGGATGTTGGTTAAATACTCTTGGTAGGGTGCAGAAGCCAATATTTGCATAATATAATCCTGATAAGGCAGCTGTCTCGCTTGGGTGGGTAGATTTTTCACATTTTCCTGAATCGGTGTTAAATCAGACGGTGTATTAGCTGCATAATATCGTATTCGTGCTGATTGAGGCCTATTTATTGCTTCTGAGTCTTCTAAATGTTCCTGTGGTTTTTGTTTTTCAACACTTTCACTTGTACTTTCTGATATTTTATTATGCCTTCGCACACGCAGCTGAGTTTCATCACCATTTACCATGGATATTGTCTCAGTGGCCACGGTACATGATATAATTATTACAACAAAAATTAATTTATAAAATTTCTGTACGTTACACATCTTGACAATTTTAATATGAGACTGACTTAAAATTTTAATATGTTGTTAGGTTTTATTTAAACCTTTTTATATACTTTCACATATTGGGTGAAATTATTTATATTATCCTCCATTTCAACATCACTTTCTTTTTCACAAATAAATTTGTGTGTAATTTACAGCTTTAGTGTTATCTATACTATTTTTGGTTTAATTTTTTTTCAAGATGCGTTTTAAACAATTAACACCTTGTTCTTGTTTAACAAAAAATCTATTGTATTAAAATTTAACCGTATTTTATGTTTTATTTTTTTTAATGTTAGACTAGTGTGCATTTTTTCTGTAAGTTCGAAACGAAAAAGATTTTTATTAAGATTTGTGTATATTTATATATAAATATATATGTATACATATGTATTAGGGTGTGTATATGTTTTTGGTCAACAGGCGTATAACCAAAAAGGTAATCTACAAAAAATTCCAAGAACATTTTTCCAACAATTTATGGGTCTAAGATCTATGCCTACCCTCAGCCGAGAACCATCAAAATGCATACTTAAGAATCTTTTAGAAACAGCTTTGTTTTATTACGAAATAGTATTTTATACAAATAATGCATAATTCCAGTTGTTTACTATTGGAATCCACAGCGGAATCTTTTATGTAACCTCACAGCTTGCTTCCGTGATCTTTACCAATCACTATATGAGACTTCTTTTCAGCTCAATCAACATGTTGGCTTATCGTTCAATAATTAAAGCGTTCAGCTGATTGTTGAGCAACAGTTGAGTTGCAAACTGTATTTGCTGAACGCACCCATTGTTTTGCATACGACGAATTGACTCCCTGCTAATAATTCTTTCATGACCAATTCTGTGTTTTTCCATAATAATTTTCCCCATGAAATTATCGGCTGGACAACAACGGCTTAAAATACATACAATTTTCATTTTTCTCGGTAAAGCTAGGTTTTAATTTTAAAGTCATAATTTCTTCTAACAATTTATATAAATTTAGCTATACGCTTGTTTTTTTTTTCTCGCCCGAAAAAATTGAACCACCCTAATGTACATACATACATATACATGATAGGTATAAATGTTGCCCCAAAATGTTATTTATGTGGTTTCCATTCAATAGAAAATTTAACTGTTTAATATTGATGTTATAAAATAAATGAGGTTGGCCATACAGGTTTTTAAACAACAAGTGAAATGGCTTTTCATTACAATTCATTTTGACAAAAAAAAAAAAATTGTTAAAATACTCGATATCTTCTATCTATGTATATATATACATACTTATATACGAGTGAATGTTTGTCTGTTTGAAAGATATGGATTCTTAAGCCAATGAACCAATGTTCCTGGAATTTTCACCGACTATTGGCGATGGTCAGGAAGGAACAAGATGTTACTTATTTTCTTGCCATACAGAGGAACTTTTTTATGATGATATATATGGATTTAATTCAGTTCAGAAATTAAATTTAAAATTAATTCAGTTAAGAAATTAAATTTAAAATTTAAATATTGGAAATTTGACGTGGAAGTGGCATGTGTAGGAATATTAATTTTGATATACATATGTATATTGGGAAGTATTAATTAATCCGTTGATGTATTATTTATATTACATTATTCATATATTTATTACATTTAAAAATTTTATTCTTAATCTCAAAACAAATCGTTTGTGGTTTAGCGAAGCATGCCGGGTCGTAGGTAGTATGTATATAAAAATGAATCTGCGTTTGTTTGTATGTTCGTTATAGGAAGCCAAACGGTTAGACCATCGCTTTGAAAATTTTAAAGTGTGTTGCTGATGATCGGAAAATAGGAATTGTTTGTTTTTTAAATATTAAAATATCTGAGAAACTAAACTAATTTTTTTTATCTTAAAATTCGATGCGGGTTTGTTCTACATTTCCAGGGAAATCATGAAGTTATGTTAGGGCAAAGGGGTACCAATATAAAAAGAAATATTGATAATCACAATAATTTATTATTTGAAAGCGTTTGTTGGCAGTTACATTTTTAATCAGCTTAATTCGTTTTTTGTATTGAAATTTATTTTGCTAGAATTATGAATTGCTGGCAGAGTAATTGTCCAATACATAAAATGAAGTATCAAAAGTAGTATATAAGAGTCAATAATTTATAGTTATAAAACTTGGATTTATTTTATGAGAATGGGGGTAGCACACCGGGTATACCTAATAAGTATACAAAAACTTTGTTTTATTAAATACACAAGTATCTTTAATTAAATAAAGATTTTCAATGGCTGTTTTGTGCGTAAACTTTAAAAAGTGGTAGCACAAGCGAACGTATTTTACGGAACGTTTTTAAAAAGAAGCAATTTGTGTTTGTTCACTCATATATTTTACATATGTATATATTAAGTTCAAGATAACGTTTACTATAAAAATTAATTTATTATTTCTTTTAAAATGTTTCTCTTTTATTAAAAGCGCATCCATTGACTTGCATTTAATTAATTACTATCACTTTTTATTTTGGAAACTTTATATAAAATATTGACATACTCAACTCTCTCCTAGTTTTTCTTTTCATTTCCTGCCGGTTCATGAAAGACGGTTAAAATTTTTCAACAATCCATTTATGTATATAAATTGTATGTTCAAGGTAAAATAGAAAAATTAGTTTTTGTTTTTAACATACATATACATATACATATGGGTGGCACGAAATAAGCCCCAAATCGAAAAATGAAATAAGCCCCAAAAAATTTTCAAATTTTTTGTTTGGGGTTTATTTCATTTTATTTGGGGCTTATTTCATTTTTTAAAAATTTGGGGCTTATTTCATACAATTTTTTGGGGCTTATTTCATTTTATTTGGGGCTAATTTCATATCCGTAAAACAGATCTAAAATCCTTGCGCCCTGCCGTACGTCGGTTATGCAGAGAATGCTTGGAACGCGAAGCCTGTGTTCGATATACCATAGAGGATAAATTCTTTGCGCCCGGCCGTAGGCCGGTTATGCAAAGAATGCTTGGAACGCGAAGCCTGTGTTCGATATACCATAGAGGATAAATTCCTTGCGCCCGGCCGTAGGCGGGTTATGCAGAAAATACTTTGAACGCGAAGCCTGTGGTCGATATACCATAGAGGATAAATTTCTTGAGCCCGGCCGTAGGCCGGTTATGCAGAAAATACTTTGAACGCGAAGCCTGTGTTCGATATACCATAGAGGATAAATTCCTTGCGCCCGGCCCTAGGCCGGTTATGCAGAAAATACTTTGAACGCGAAGCCTGTGTTCGATATACCATAGAGGATAAATTCCTTGCGCCCGGCCGTAGGCCGGTTATGCAGATAATGCTTGGAACGCGAAGCCTGTGTTCGATATACCATAGAGGATAAAATTCTTGCATTTTATGATTTCTTCTTAAGCTTACATCATAAAGTTAACAAATTTGGGGCTTATTTCATTTTTTTTGGGGTTTATTTCATTTTTTAAAAATTTGGGGCTTATTTCATAAAATTTTTTGGGGCTTATTTCATTTTATTTGGGGCTTATTTCGTAAATTTTGTTTGGGGCTTATTTCATTTTTTTTGGGGTTTATTTCATAAAATTTTTTGGGGCTTATTTAATTTTTCGATTTGGGGCTTATTTCATTGGGTCTTATTTCGTGGTGCCATACTTATGTATACATAAATAGATGATTGATAATTTTTAATCGTCTTTACAAACTGGCAGTTACCCAGCTAACATTTTCAATCGTAAAAGAGTCTACTGGGAATTTCATGACGAGTGTTTTTGATCATCGAGGAGAGCATTTTTTAATCTTTTTAATCCATGCTTATATTAATCGTCATACTTTGCTACTTTTTTGATAGCTTCTACTAATTGAAGAGATACTTTTTTACTTTCTGTTTTATTATAACCTGTAAGCTTGCCAATATTTTTCCAAGAATTCTTTCCCATATAAGAAAGGCAAAAAAATATTGCCAAGCTTACAGGTTGCCTAGAAATGAGTTGGTATTGTTCCTATTTTTTATATAAAATAGCTTATTTCTAACGAAAATATGTACATATGTACTTATGTGTCAATTAAGCGGGGTTTCTTTTAATCGGATTTTCTTTTAAGCTAATGTAATTGCTTTGAAAGTGATCAAAAATAATAAATAAGAATTTTTAGTTTCAATTAAGCCATTTTGTCTATTAAACACTCGAATCCGACTGTATATGCACATAAGTATGTATGTATGTACATATGTATCAATCAAAATAATTGTGCATTAAAATTAAACAAACCATTCACAACTACAATGAAATGTATAATAAAAGGTCCTCAACATTAACATATTCCAATTTTAATTCTAACATCATTATCCGCATTAAAATAATAATCTCATTAAACTCCTAGTATGTATAAATGTCTCCTAATCCCCCCTCAATAATAATGCTGCTGTAAAAGAATTCACAATTGCCCATTCAAACTAACAAATAAAAATATATATGTATGTATGAATAATTGTATATTAATCCCACTTGCTTGCATTCATTTTCTCTTACCAATTCCCTCTATTTAAACGGTACATTGCCATCATATTTGATTGATAACGAATAAGAAAAACTAGTTCTTAGCCCGGTGTTTTAAAGTGCGCACGAATAATTTATACGGCCTCGTTCTACAATTAATAAATATTATAAATAGTGCCTTAATATTTATTAAAATCTAATAAAATTGTTAATAAATGATTAACACATATAATTAAAGTGTTATTTTTAAAGAAAATCATTTAATAAAGTTGTAATTGTTTGTAAAAGTGCACGAAAAGAAAAGCAAAAGTGATTTCAATAGTAAAAAATATGATGGTTGCGCTGCTGCAGCGGCTACTTGTTTACTCGTATTTTCATGTCGTACGTACCGGCAATAAAGTTATTGTTGTTGTTATTTATTGTTCGTAAATCGTTCGATTGAATTTCTTTGAGTGGGAAAAATAAGTTTTTAAGTGCTTAGCGTTCTCGTAAGAGGATTTCTTTAATAGTGTTGTTGTTGGTTTCAAATAAAAATATTTTAAGAGAAATTGCAAAGTGTTGTGATAATAAGAGCGCAAAGTGATACCAGAAGTAAAGATAAGTTTTTTTTTTAGAAGGAAATAAAATACGATTTTGTGTACGTCAGGGATGGGAATATGGAGTTTTTACTTTTGGCACCAATAATAAAAAACACACTTTCATATGCATGTACTTCATACACTAAAACCTATTAAAAAACAAAAAAAAAAAAAATTTATTTCTAATACACATAAGTATGTCACTAATTGTCAAACAAATGTTGTTTAAATTATTAAATTTCCTATTCAAATTATAAATGCGAAAGTTTGTATGTGTAGATGCTTAAAGTTTTTTTCATTATAACTCGAAAACCGCTTAGGTGATTTTGATGAAAAACGGGAGAAATCGGTACTTTTGGTAGTTTTTAATTATTTTACTTATTGTTTCTACACTTTCGGTTCACTTACCAACTATGGAAACTTTTGCTCTTACTTTTCACAAGAAAATTTTGAATTTTACTAAATAAATTATAGTTGTAACTTTCATTAAGATGGTCTAAAATAAACCAAGAATCGCTCCATGATTCCCATAACTGGTACATAAATATTAGAAAAAAAATATATATATAAAATTAAAAGCAAAAGCAGATTATATGAAATTAATAAAAATTTGGCAAAGTTTAAACAAAATAAAAATGATAATTATTTCAACAAGGGAACATCAATTATTAACAGAATATGGTAAGTTTTTCTTTAAGTTAAATTAATTTTCACAGCTAATCTGAGCTTTTATTGATCCTTGTAAATGATATGCAACTCTTCTATAATATTTTAACTAAAGGTACGTTCACATTTGGGAAACATTTGACGACAAACGACAAATATTTCCTTATCGTAGTCTGACCATAAAATATTCATTAGAGGCGAACAGCAAAACAGCTGTTTAATGTCAAACAAAAATTTTTTGCTGACAAACAAAAATGTGTCTAATGTGAAAAAAGAGTGACCACTAAAACGCAAATATTTTGATTTATTACAATTATTAGATCTTTCAAAGTTTTTTTAAGAACAAATAGAGCCAAATAAAAATATAAATTTTTAGGCAAAATGCTTCAATAAAAGACTTACGGCTGATATTTTTTGGTAGTTATGTTGGGCATTCTTTAATAGTGTAAATAAATGCCTGAATAAGACGAGACGATTAGCGGAAAATAAGATCTTGAAAAAATCTGAAAAATTTCTCAGAGAAGGCAAGGCATTGAAAATTTAAAATCCAAAATAAAGAAACAAGCACCAGCAACATATTTGTTCATATCTCTTTTGCGCATACTTTAGAAGTGATTTTTTGCATCTTTTGCGTACATGCATAAATTTCTGGACAGCTTCTTGAACATATTTGAATTTTTGTACCACACTCACATTTTTTCATGGTCTCTAAGGATTTCAACTGTTGGCTTTTGAGTCAGTTCCGCCACTTGATACATTTTTATCGCTTTATCAAAGGTTATGTCTTCTGATAATAATAATTACGCATTGTAAGGAATCATTTTTTATTCCCAAAATTAGTTGGTCTCGTCGAATACGACCTTTTAATTGTTCAAATTCGCAGCTGTGTGCTTGAAATCTTAGGCGTGTTAGATATTCGTGGATATTTTACCAATCGTTCATATAGAATAATTCATTAAATTCTTAATTACATCAAATTATATTCTCCTATTGTTATTGAATTTCTATAAATAAGGAAATTATTGGAATGAAACCCGGAAAATCTTTACATGGCATAGATTTTATTAAGAAAGCGACCTTTTAATTTTACTTCGTTTTAAGATTTAATGTGTTGCCTTGGTTTCAAATTTATTAAAATAATTATTGATTCAATTATAATTTTAGTTCAAAATAATATTTTTCCTTTGTAAACTTTTATTTGTTCTGTACACTTATGAAAATTTATAAACCTTTTTGCATAGAAAAGTCATCAGAACTAAAATTAGATAAATGTTTACATACATATTTCGAAATAGTTTTTATCTTCATAAGTTCTTGCAGCATTTTGTTGCTTACTTTTATCGACAATTGACGCTTTTTTTCGAATTTAAGCTAGTAATGGCCTTCTCAATCTTTATAATATTAATATCTGGCTTTTTGTTTGTGTAAAATAAATATATGTATATACATACATACATATGTATGTATGTCAAAAACAGCACAGTAGCAGAGCTGTAATTGAATGATTCTTTTTTGAAATGGTTTTGGACAACTTTTTACATCTTACAAGAGTTTTTTGATTAATGATCCCAATCCTAAAAAAGCGAAAGATGGCAAAAAATATCTTAAAGAAGCTATAATTTTGATTAAAAATCTATAAAATTTAAAATTTAAATTAGTCGATCTAGAAGTTCTACATTTTGTTTTGGTGTCCAGTTTTTGTTTATTTATAGAGCATTGAAGAGAAAACACAGATATCAAATATTTTCAACACAAGTTTACTACGATAGTGGTAACACGAAACTCTTGAAGAAAATCCAACAATAACCATAGTACCAATTCTTTAAGCATCAATATATGTATTTAAATTTTATATTATTATGATGTAGCGAAGTTTGGTTTAAACATAACCTGAAACAAACAGTAATAACTTAACACTTGTGAGAACATATTAATTGGATTAATAATATTTTTTAATTAGACTCTGTACTTGGGGTTCACACGATCAAAATTTATTTAAAATTTCAATTCGCCAATTGAATACCACCTACGTCACAGCCATAGCATAACTAAAAGGTATACGGAGTTTTACTACAAATACAACAATCCAAAAACAACATGTATTTTGTTGGTAAAAGGTTTTCCAATAGGGGTGATATGATTTTGAAGTGACGTTTCGGCGTGACGTAATATGTCATGATCTGTCATTTCTTTTTCATCGTATTCAGTAGTGTTTACAATTTCATCATGGTCGTAATAATCGTCCAAGTCTGCTCGCTGTTCGTCGAATTGTTGAAAATTTTGAGCACACATTTTCTTTAAATAATGTTCAAGTGCCAATAAGACAAAGAAACGCTCGAAGTAATTCAAATATTGCTGCTGTTCAGGCAAGTGTTGCTGAAGACCGCAATTTGTCGATTCCAAGACGTTCTCAAACCATAACCTGGCGGTATAGATCGATGATAACCAACTTTTTATGGCCGAAATTAGAAGAAGTTGATCTTGACAACATTTGGTCCAACAAGACGGGGCTACGTGCCACACAGCATATGCAACAACTGAATTATTGCGGGAAAAGTTTGGAGATTCGATTATTTCAAGAAATTGTGATATTGAATGGCCTCCAAGAAGTTGTGATTTAACACCATTAGACTATTTCTTGTGGGGTTATTTGAAGTCATTGGTCTTTCGAAATAAACCAGACTCTCTTCAAGCTTTACAAGTCAATATTGAACATGCCATTCATGACATACGACTTGATTTAGTGGAAAAAGTGCTCGAAAATTGGGTTCATCGAATTCCTTCCTTCAGAAGAAGTCGTGGAGGCCATTTGAATGACGTTTTATTTAGATTTTAATTGTATCGATTGTACTTCACATTAAATAAAAAACTTTTGAAGTGTATTTTTTTAAAGAAATCATATTACTCTTATTGGAAAACCTTTTATAAAGTACACGCTTTATATCACAAACTAATTTAAAATATTTTTCTTAAGTAAGCATTCCAAACTGTAACCATTATTTATGTACTGTTTTAAAACTGTATCAGTTGGTATGAACATTTGCTATAAAGCGAGCTCAGTCAGCTGTGCTACTAAGCTCACCTGTTAGATATGCCTTGGTTTTCCGCAATAGTAACAGAGTACTACTTTTGCAACTTTATTTCGCAAATATTTAATACGAAATACTTTTATATGCAGTTTGACAGCATTTCGCACGAAAATATGAACAGAGTACCAGGCTTTATGATAAAGCAAATAAATTAACCTCAATAAACTTGCATTTATACTCAGTCAGTAAGTCAGTAAGTCATGTATATATGTAAGTATGTATGTATGTATGTATGAACTCGTATATGCCAGTGTTATAGTTTATTTCAAAGATGTTTGAAACTTTACACCAAAAACATGATCATACAAGACAAATACTTTAGAAGAGCAAACAAAAAGAAATATAAAAAAACAAAATTTGTTTAAATGCTGAAGCTCTGCCAGCGGAGGAGTGTCTGGAATTTTGAACTTTACAAATTGTATGAATTGCACCAAACTACTTTATGTTGCGCTCCATTGCCCTAGAGTTGAAAGTCATTGTGTTGTGGTCGTTTATTTAACATTTTTGGCGATTTACTACGGCAACAAAAGAGTTTGTTTGCGAAGGTTTCTGCTGTTTATTCTTTCAAGATTTTAATATCATCATAGATTTTACTATATGTAGTGTTTTCGTAGATTGCTTTGTGTGAATTAAGTATTTTAAAATGTTATATTTGTAGTGGGTTTATCAACAGTAATTGACCAATTTGTAATTTAATAAGGCACGGTATATTTTTAACATTTACCAGTTATGAAAATTACGAAGATTATAAGTTGAACAAATTTTACAATGTTAAATTCATGAAGTAGTATTTATTATAATCAAAAAGAATGTGTGAATAAGTTAATAAATTCTAAAGTTCTCAGCGTCAGCTTTTTTAGTTTCATAGTAATGGTGATTGTTTAATATGTATATTAATATTTTGTTCTTCAGTTCTTTAATAGATTTTTTTATATTCTGTGTAATTTCCACAATATTCATACAACTTTATAGATATGTAGATAGGAAAGCTGATTGAGCCATGAAGCCAGAAAAAGAGTTTGAGACTTCGGTATTGGTCGGATGTGCACGGATTTGTCTTAAGGGCACTATACATTCGTCAAAATGCTTGACATCAAGCTCGTGTACGTGTGCTTGCCGTTAACCCATTCATTTGCTTGAAGACCTGTCCAGCATTCAATTTGCATTGTATTTTGAAGTGTTAACAACGAGACAGTATAGAGAAAAAGCGTTGAATATGTCTGTTGCCGACGGAACTTTGAATATGAACTAACAAAAAAAAAAAAAAAAAAAAATAACATGTTTATGAACAAAATAGAAAAAAAAACATGTCTTGTATGTTACAACAACAATAATAATTAACTTTTTTTTAGTTTTTTATTTAAATTGTATTTTATTATTGAATATTTAATAATCAACAACAAAAATAATAATTAACTTTTTTTTATTGAATGTATTTGTTTTTTTTTTTCATCCGACATATTCAGCGTTTGTTCTCTTTGAAATTTCATTTTAATTTAAATATGTGTAAGTGCTTGAAGAGTAAAACCAATATATTCATCAAAATCACTCGTCAAGCATGCCAAAAATCTAAATTTCTTGATTTTTCATCCAGCATCTTCGGTGTTACTCATACAAACAAATTTTCACTTATACCACCATAATGCTTGATGTGATTTTGACGAATGTATAGTGCCCTTTAAGACAATTCATATTGAAAATCAGCCTAATAAAATATCGATTCCAATATTTGATTAAATATATAAATATAATATTCATGTATGTATTATATATCGCTATCTTAATATTTGTATTCGATTTGAAAAAAAAAATGGTACCACTCCAGAAATAAATTAAATTTTACCTTACGACGCACAGAGTGGTATTTGACCCAAAAACCTGGCCAAAATTGTTTTTCGATTTAAAAGTTATTTTTTTATAGTATTAGCTTTAATTTAACAAAAAAAAAAAATCCAGTGACAGATTTGTTTTGGGGGTTTTTAGAAATGAAAGAACCGCCCGTTTTCGTAATTATATGTTTGCAGTTATAGACGAAAAGATGACTAGTTCGTATTACCGTTAATGAATTGATGTACTCGTGTTTCAAATTGTGTAAAAACAAATACTTTCCATTACAATGAATTAGTCATTAATTCCATACCAATGTATTAATTAATTGGTTTCATTGCAGCTTGCAAATAATAACAACCACTCCCACAATATGTGGCAAACTGCACATTAAATGTATTAGAAATAAAACACATACAACAAAATAATAAAAATTTTAATTGAGTTTAAATCAAAATTTTTTTTAATAATTAATTGAATATCTAGCAGTTGCGTGTCTGCACCCATAAACAATAGAAACATCATTAGATATAAATTCAAATGATTGTTGCATACAATTTGCCATCTTATATATGTGAGATGAGATGGATCTCATGATAGTAACCCAGATACAAGTTCATATACGAGGTTTGTTCAAAAGAAAAGCGAATTTTCGATTTTCGCGGTCTGTGTACATTCGATTATCGAATTTTTCTTGTTTTTTGTTATGTTGGTAAACATGTGTTGGCACTATCAGCCCATTTGGATTAGTAGTTTGTTGTTGAAAACTGAAAAGATTAATCAATTTAGTGTGTGTTCTGCGATTTTTTAGTTTTTCGGTCTTGGCTTATCTGCCCGCTTCCATTAGGATGATTGGGCCTTGGTTTCAACGTTTTGAGCAAACCTTGATCATCGTTGACGTCATTCAACAACTCCTGGTCGATTCTAATGCGACGTTGCTTTTGCTCAAAACTTAGCAATTTTGGAACAAACTTCGCTGAAACAAGTTTCATGCCCAAAACATTCGAGAAAATTTCATGGCATGAGCCCATTGATATGCCAACATCCTCTGCAACTTCCCTAATAGTGATTCCACGATTTTCCTGAACAATTCTTTTCACTGTTTTAATGTTTTCTTCACTTGTTGACGTGGTTGCAACTCCAGGACGCTCATTGTCATCAATATCTTCTCCGCCTTTTGTAAAGCGCTAGTATCAGTTATAAACACTATTTTGAGATATAGTAGACTCGCCGAATGCCACAGTCAACATTTCAAGTGCCTTGGAGCATTTTATTCCATTTTTAACGCAAAATTTTAAAACATACGGGTCTGTTCTAGAATCCGAATTCACTTTCGAGTGAATTACTTTAGCATTTTTGGTGTTCTGCAATTCACATCCACATGTTTTTATTAATAAAATTAATTCGGATTCTAGAACAAACCCGATAGTATTTCTTTCATCCATTTTTTTCTAAAGTCAAAAATCGAAGAACACACAAACGTGATTGACATTTTCAGTTGTCAACAACAAACTACTAAGCCAAATGGGCTGATATGCCAAAATTTGACTATCACATGTTTACCAACATAGCAAAAAAAAATTTCGTTAATCGAATGTACACAGCACGCGAAAATTCAAAATTCACCTTTTCTTTTGTACAAACATCGTATGTGATTTTGGATATTTGTACTAATCAAAAAGCTGTTAAATAATATACGAGTATAGATAGCATAAAGATAACTTTTAGGTTAACAAAATTAAATCAAATAGTATTGTGAAGATTAAGGTGAGAATATTATTTGATACTAAATGAAATATTAATGCCACATGAAGGTTTTTGAGACTTTTTAGATACATTTTTTTTTTAATTTTATTTATTTGTTGTGGGTTAGCAAATCTATATGCATTTCGTTGGTTGCTAAATACCAACTCATCAGTAGATCTTTACCACTTATGTTTGAAAAGTTGCAAAACTCATTTACTTATATATAAACTCGCAAATGAAATTGCCAAAAATCTTTTAAAAAAATTATCCTCTTGTTCCTTTGTATATTGAAGATCATCCAACAATTTGTCGCCTTCTTTGTCATTCATAAAATCATACACATGCTCCTCAAAAAATCTACTGATTGTTCAGCAAAGGTTAGCACCTGGTAGGGCGAAATTATATTGCCTTCACTTTTATATCCCTTTATAAATTTGACCACTGCAGCAACGTGTCCATCCTCTTCATCCACCACAAAGGAAAATGCTCTGCCTTGATATTTGCACTTTCTTATAACACCAGCAACCGCACTAATTACTGGAAAAAAAACAAATTGTCTATCCTCTGCGGCTTTTGGCAGTCTGTCGCTGTGCATACTTTGACAGTGTCAGTCTGTCGTTCTGCCTACACATTCATAATTAAGTCACATTTTCTTGCAACAACAACAACATAACAGAAATTTTAAAAATCAATGACTGATTAGAATATAAAAAATACAAAATCCATACAACACATTCTAAAAAATTTTAAAAATCATCGATCTAAGTTCTCATTACATTTGTAAGTTCTTTGCTCTAACTTATCAACACAACCCAAAACAATTGTTATTTATTTTTATTAAAAACTATTCCTGCCTCTTGAGCAATAATACAAACATTCAACAAAAAATCTAATCTTTACCCTATCACACTTTTGATTTCAAAACTCCACTAACTAACAAAATAAAAATAAATATCATAACTATTTCAGTAACACAATTGTTTCCACGTGATCTTATCAACAAACATCCATATTATAAAACATTTTTTTCCTTCGTACGCACTCTTAGCTACATACGTATACATACATATATTCAATACCTAAATACACACTCTAGCAAACCTAAATATTTTTTTTGTACTCATAAATGCATTCATACCACCACAAGATCAGCATTTTTAAAAAAACAAAAATCCATACACATCTTTCTACACTGTAAAATAAATCTGACCTTTACACACTAAAAATTTACATTCCTTTATCCGTACACATTTCAAACATACACTCTATTAATAACTCTACCAGTTGACACACACACACACTCGACATCACTCCAACCCGACTAATACGCTTGCAATATCAATGCATTAACAGATTTTCAAAATTTTTCACTACCAATAATCACATATCACTTATCATATACAGTCGAACTTCCATAACTCGAATCATCATTATCCGAAAAAAAACTTCGACTTACAGAGACTTCGAGTTACAGAATATTTTGTCAAAATAGAATAAAAGGTTTTTGTACTATGTATTTTTATTTAAAATAGCCTCTAATGGAAAACAACATACTTAAGAATGCAAAAGAACAAGCATATGTATGCATATATGTAATTAAAAAATTACAGTTAAGTAAAATATTCTAAAATAAGTGACTGACTGAAAAAAGTGACTGGGTCCTTAATCTTTTACTACATAAACGAAATCCAGATTAAAACGAGTTTATAATTGATTGGTGAGACGTGCTTGCCTGGATACAACATTTATCAGCTGCTTCCTTTTTATTTAATCAATCTTCGACGACTTTTAAAAGTTTATATATTTTTTCAATTGATAAGTATTTTAAAACACGTTTAGTTGTCATAATAATAATAAAAAAAATCGATTTCAACATTTATCATCTAGCCCGAATTATGCATAGAACTGATACTTACGCAAACAAAAAGAAACAACTTTGTAATTCCCCGAAAAAAATTAACAAAAATAGCATGTAAAATATACAAACCAGCTCAAGCAACAAAAGAGAGTAAAACAAACAAACCATAACTAAAACTAAAACAAAAAACCATTTAAACTAGCAGAATTCTTCGACTTATAGAGTCCATGTGTATATTTTTTGTTTGAGTTATGGAGAACTTCGAGTTATGGAAGTTCGACTGTACTTTACAATCCTCACACTATCATTATCATCAATACTTTTCACTCACGATCACATCTCTTACTGAAACTATCATACGCTTTACTTTATACATTCCTTTAACAAAGATCATTACACCACATATAAACAAATAAATTAAATACATACTTTATTCACATCTTCATCTTCCCACCCTCATTAAATTTTTTATTACACATCATTAATTTTTATTACACCCACCCTCTCCAAATTGACGTTTTATTGCAATACATTATAATTTTTGGCTTTTGCATGACCTTTTAAAGGTTTTGGCGTACTTAATGGCTTTTTATATACAAATTTTTTTTTTGACTTGAGCCAAAATAGTTCTTTCATTCATCATCAATAATCTGTAAGAAAATATTTTTATTACAAAAATATTTATTTCCCGTAGAGTTAATTAATTACTAGATCGTCAGATCTTGCATGAGAATAATGTGACCAGTTATTTGAAAACTTAAAATTGTTTTTAGAAAATTTCAATTCTTTTTAACTCACAATTTGAAAAATTTTTTGGCAGTGAAGTTTTTAATGCTCGTCATATTGATTCGACAACCTCGGAATGCACCGGGCATTTTTTTTTTTTTTTTTTTTTTTTTTTTTTTTTAATTAGGACCAGCACTCAGGGGATGACCCCTACGTATGCAATGCATTGTGCCGGAACGCAGAGAGAGGGATAGAGTAAAGAAGATAGATGTTGAAAATGTAGAAGGCTTAACTCTTTTACAACTCTGCTTTGCGCGTTATGTTAATTTTTATAGCAGTGTTGAGGCGCCTCCGGTGTTAGGTAGACGCATTAACTTTGTCAAGCGGTATTGGCAGGCATTTTATTAATTGTTTTACTTCGCCGATGTTTCTGCTGTTCTATTCAGCCAGTGCTGTTGAAAAATCTACAAAAGGGATGTATAAATATTAAATTTTTCCTCTGTTGCTCGAAATATGTTAACAATGTCTACCTAATATTTCTCTGATTATAAACATTTACGAACTTTAGCCTGTATAAATATTAACTTTTTTTACACAGTTGACGAGAACAACAGTTAGATCGTAATAAAAAAATGTTTTTTTTTTCAATTTGTTCCATGTTATTTGGATTTGATATAAGCTTTTGTAACTCTCATTGGCATAGAAGAGCCTTCAAAGGTCTGTAGTATGCAACCAATAACATATCGCACCCTAAATACAAAAGGGTCACAACTCAAAATACTAAAATTTTTAGGAGAGACAAAAAACTGCTTTCGTGCCAAAGCAACACACTTAACATAAAAATAGATATAACTGTATTTTTCCAGTTAAAGAAGATAGTGATGTGAAAGAAATTTTTGCAGTAGTTAAAGATGTGTACTCTGAATTAATTTATGGAAAAAAGTCAGTTTTGAAAAATTTTGAGTTGTGACCCTTTTGTATTTTGGGTGCGATATGTTTCCATTAGATCCGATATTAACTTGAAATTTTGTTTTACGATATTATACCTTTTTTTCTGCAAAATGTTTGCCCTTTCTTTGTTGGCGTTTTTCCTTCATAATTTCCAAAATTTTTTATATATCGTCGTGCCAAAGTTATCTTCACGTATCTCCAAAATTTTTTTGCGGGAAATTGAGTGTTAAAGTTTAAACATTACATAAAAATAGTGGTAATACAATAAAACGCTTCTATAATATCTCAAAAGCCATAAGAGGTAGAGACCTGAGCAGATTGCGCAGATCGACAGATCTATAAAATTTACTATACAGAGCAGTTCTGTTTAATTTTGTTTGATTTTGTGTGATTATGACTTTCTTTGCAATGAAAGGATTTCGAATTGTTTTTGTGAGTTCTCGGAATGTCGCACGTGCTCTATAGTGTTATCTTGAAGTAGTGACAAATCGTTTCAGAATAAAGGGATTCTTAACAAAAATAATACATGATTACAAATAATAAACATTTACTAAATTTTAGTTTTTACACTTGTTAAAACCGGATGTTTCGGTTTCAAAGTATCAGATATATTTAACTGAAGAATTTTGTTTTCTACTCAATACTTGCACCATATTTAATAAAAGCGGTCATGAAGCTAATCACTTTAACGATAGAATATTGATTTTTTAAAGTTCCACACGTATCGTAAAACGCCAAACAACTTTAATTTGAACTAACCTGAGAAAATATTTGCCATAAACTTTAAATTAAGCTTAAGAAACGTTTCAAACATGTTTAGAAATCAGATCGTATAAATTTTTAAAAAAATACCAATTGCAATGTGCAACGCCCAACTTAAGCAGATGATTTATTTTATAGTTTTGCAGTTTTTGTTTTTTTTTTTTAACACAAAAGATCAAACAGCCGTAAAACAAACTAAAAAGCACACTTGTTGCCTTCACTTCAATTGTTACGTATACGACACACAGCTCATCTCAAACAAGAAAATAAATAAGTCTGTATTGGGTAACATGAAAATATACTTATGCGCCCACAATATTATATGGAGCTTTTTTTATTGTTTCATTTAAATTCTAAAATGTTTCTTGAGTAAAAGCTTTTTTCCATGCATTAATTCTCTCAATAAGCCAAGTTTAGGTTTTGATTACTCTCCCTATTTTGTGAAGACGCAATTTGTTGTTAATTCGTTTGGGTTAGTATTCGGATGGGTTAGCCAACTTTCAGATACATACCTACTAGTGATGTTACGAATATCAATTTTAAGTATTCGCGAATACAAATAT
Source organism: Lypha dubia (assembly GCA_947311025.1). Taxonomy (NCBI): domain Eukaryota; kingdom Metazoa; phylum Arthropoda; class Insecta; order Diptera; family Tachinidae; genus Lypha; species Lypha dubia. The sequence goes on from OX371264.1 coordinate 60,484,123, forward strand.
TGCAAAAACTATTCGCTGAATACGTACATATATTGTTTTTAAAAGGAAAAAAATCCCTCCCTTTGTGTCAGTAACTATAATTTTGTTTTTTTTTTATATATATTATTTGCAATCTGTTTACTACAAAACAATAAGAAAATCTATTAACTAAGCTTAAAAAATTTATTTAGTGTTAAATTCCATTAAATTTAACAATCCAAAATAATAATAAATTTTCAATAGTTTTACAATGGTGTTTTTAACAAAATATATACGACTTAAGAGCTAAACGGGAGATCAAGTATATGCAGTCTTTTTAATCTTCTCACTTCGTCACTGTCATCTAAAAGAGTTTTCATTCTTTTTAAATATCTATTGCTATAATTTTTGATTTCATCCCAAATACAAGGAATGTCGAGATCATTGTGAATTGTGGTATTTCTTATATAACATGGAGCACCAATTTTATAAGCCTTAGAGTTTTGGAATGATTCTTTTGAATAAGATCAATATTGGAGTAAGAAGCTGTTCTGCTTGTCTGCAGAAAACACCAGATCACAGGATCTTTGGCCGGAATTGAACCGAAAACCTCCGGATTACTAGTTTAGCATTGCTACCTATCAGCCACAGCGGAACCAGAGTTTTAATATTCATTTTTTTCCTCTTTAGATGCAAATGCGTTTTGAAAGTTATGCACCGATCAACTTGACTTCATTTGAGTGAGGTATTACAACTCCATTTAGGTAAGCGGGCGGGCAATCACCATTGTTGAGAGTAAATGTGACGTGGGTAGACTATTTCGCATTCACTTTAATGTTCCATCTATTAAGCCAATTACTAATAGGGTCGAACTGCATTTGTTGACTATTAGTAGTTAGCAATCAGACATGGGGAATTTCGTACTAACCAAAATTGTTTCAATATGTAAAAATGGATTAAAAGGGAATTATAACAATTATCGTATTCTGTTTCTGTTGAAAACTTGGTTAAACAGTTGATATTCTTCCCAATTAGTATCAACTGTACATTTACATCAACTGTACAAATTGACAAACGAACGATTATGTGAGATGTAGCGGCCTTGAAATCGGTATATTGATACGTTCTGCTAATCTGATTGCACACGCTAATGTTTCTCATAAAAAACTCATAGTGATTTGAATTTTCATTAATTCAATAAAATTTATGTATATTTTTTTTCAAAAAGTGTGTGCAAAATAATCGCTTAAATTCGGCGAATACGAATATCTAGAAATAGGCGAGTATTCGAGTATAAGTATTCGTAACATCACTAATACCTACACACCTTATAGTATATTTCTTTAAAATAAGCGAGTGTATGTGACTGGTTTGAACGTGTATGAGCAATAGAAGTATTTTCAGTAGGGATTGTTGTTATGTTACATTAAATGCCGTTGATGCGGCTGCTGTATGGATTGGTGTGGTTCAATATTGATTTTGCTAGTGCTGCCAAGTTAAACCAAAAGAAGAGTCTACTAAATTAATCTAGTGGCATTAGATTTGCAAAGAAAATTATTGTTTTCTTTTCAGTTGCAACGCTATATAAACGTATGCATTTGCTGAGCAACCAGCAACTAACTTTTGACGAGCCTTCAAACGTAGACGTGTCTCGTTCTTTTTGAAAACGTGTGTGTTCTTTGAAAACATATTTCTAAGTATACAAACAAAGGACGACTTTGGTACTTTTAAAATATTTGACGCATTTCTTAATAACTTGATTTTAAATAAAGTGAGTTTAAATTGTATATGAAGTATTTTTTTTTACCAAAAATCTTAAAAAATATCAACGAATAAATTTAAATATTTTTAACAACAAATTTTATTAAATTTAAACGTTGGTTTCAATTAAATTCGCCATTCAGCCAATTACTAGTGTAATCAAAATCAAAATTTTTTGCAATTAGAAATTTCAGTAATTGAATGTATAATTATTATCATAATCCTATCTGTGATTGAAATAGTTTTCACGGTGCTATAAATTAAAAAAAGTCATGAACAAATTGTTATCCAATAAAATACTAACCAAAGTGAATTTTGAACAATTAATTATGAGAAATTTTAAACGAAACGAAAAAAAACATAACTTTATAAGTAGAAGTACATTACTTGGGTAATCACCCAATTCGAAAAGAAAACTGTTCGACTTTGTATATTATTTACCATGGTATAACAAATAAGGTAGTCTTGTCCCTAAAACAAATACAACGTCACAAAAACAACAGGCATTTTGCTAGTGTAAAATGTTTTCTGTGTGTCAAAATCAGAGAAACAAGTCGATCGCTTCAAAGCCGGACTTTTGTGAACACGCCGCTTTTGTAAATACGAGTCGCTGCCAAACACATCTGTTTTTTTACTGCTTTTATAGGTATTTCGGGTGTTAAAAATGCATTGTTAAGTTTAAGTTTCTTAATGTGATATTAGACTTTTCTTTACAGCAGTTTTTTTTTATTTAATATATAAAATTTCCAAATAAAATCTTATACTTCACCGGCGCGTTAAAATAAATTTTTTTGCTTAGACGCCGCTACAAATTTTTGATCAGCTTGTTGCTCTGCTACATACAATTTGACATTTGTAAAACAAAAATATTCTTCTACAGAAGGCAGGACGATTTTCCTTACAAAAATTATTGGAGAACATGATCCATTTCAGATAAAAGGAGTAGTTTTGGACTACTCCTATGTAATGCAGCCGTGGACTATTTCATTTGTACACAAACATTTATAGTTAAATACCATTTGGCAACACTAAAAATGTTTGGAGTTAAATTGAAAATGTGACATGAAAATGTGAAAATTAAAACAAATTCATGGAAGATTAAAGAAACACAGAAAACTTTTGTTTCAATAGGAATTCAATTTGATAGACTTGTATGATATGCGAGGTATTCTAGGGTCTATGCTACCAACATATGTAGGTATTGAATGATTTCGAAATTAACCCCTGTGTGGGCTCTATGGAGTAGAAAAATAGAGTAGTTTCGAAACTAATCCCTGTGGGTACCCCTTTGGATTAGTAACATAGCGTAGTTTTTGGGTTACGTGGTCCAGCCCTAGGACATCGCAATGTAAATTGGACCATGTTTTTCCTATACATTTGGATTAGTTTTGGAGTAGTCCTACTCAATTGTGGAGTACTCCATACACGCATGTATGGACTAGCCTCTTTTTTTGTAGGGTTACCTATTTTTATTATACCATGGTTATTTACATTACATTTGGAAAACATTTGCTTTCGATTCGAAACACAGATTAGCCCCCTAGCATACAAATGGTATAGTTTAAAAAATGTTTTATTTTAACACTCAGCACATCATTGATTGCTAGGCAATGTTCTTGATATGAAACTCAATTATTAACAATAGATTTTGCATTTGGCTTGGAAAGCTGCCTAAACGATATGATAGTGAAAAGTTGCGAAAAAATTAGAGGCTTTTTATAGATGTACGAAATCCATTATGAAAAAGCATTACCGTTTGTAGGGTATTTTTGCGATTTGCAGTGACGATTTTGTTATTCACTAATTGCTTCTTAACAACATCGTTATAATTTCTTTTTATGCGCCATATCTATAAAAATATAAAAAAATCACAAAGCGGAATAAACAAAAGACAAATAAATTTTTTTCATTTATTTAATTATTAATAAATAACTGCTGACTTTTATCTATTTAATAACAACCGACCAATAACTTGTCGTCCTTACCTTATTGACAACGAATATCTTTAAAAGTGTTACTGAATACCACATTCGATAAATTTTCGTCACATTAATTAATCTTAACGATGTGATTATCATAATAAAATACTTCAGACCATTGCCCGAGAAAATAATTTTATATTTGAAGCTGTTGTTCTGTACAAAGTTTTAAATAGTATGTGTTAGGCTACGTTCACATTTATCAAATATTTGTCGAAAAAAAACGGACCAAGAATGAAACTAATAATTTGTTGTCTTTAATTCCGATATTTTTTTAATTATTGGTTTCTGAAAAAAGAGAAACTGTCCCTTTTTTGTCCAATAATTAATTTTATTTTTTAATATAAAAACCATTAGCCACTATCCCTAAGCAAAACTACTGGTTTATGTTTTTTGCACAAATATTTAAGGAATGTGAATGTAGCTTTAGTATATGTGACATTCTCCGGGAAAAGGGACCTAGTGAGTGAAAATGAAGTTTTGAGAAAAGCTCATTTCATCTTATTCTACACTCTTTTAGGTACCAGAATCCACTCTTAAGTCCAAACCCGTTTTTTGACACACTAAATTCCGTTTCTCGGAGAAAATCACATATATGTATGTATGTATGTGTGTATGTACATACATATAAATTTTCATCATCTCATTTATGGAGTAAAATTTACAAATATCGTACCTTTAAAATGTCACCCAAAACAATTGTCAGCACTAGTCGACAAATTGGTGACTTGTTGCCAATAAGGCCAGTAAGAAGTCACCAAACCAGTAGACAAAAGTGGTGACTTCGAGACAATTGGCCCCGAGCTTACTAAAGGAAAGCGTTAACTTGAGAACATCCGTTTATTTTTGAAATTGAAAAAAAAATAAGCAGATAAAAAGAGAAGAGAGCAGAGAGTTGCCAAGTTGATCATATAGGAACAATTTTGGGGAAAGTGTTAACATATATTATTATTTACATTATTATTACATTATTAATGCGTTATAAAGGTACGGTCACATCTGGCAAACATTTGCCCAAAAAAGCGTAACCACTAAATACCAATGAAAACCTTTTTGATTTATGCATTTATTTATTAAGTTAAACAGCATCTAATAAGATAAGATTCTATTACATTTTCTATAAATTATGTAGGAAACTGTTTAACGTAATAACAGGTATCTAAATCAAAAGTGTTTTCATTAGTATTTAGTGGTTACGCTTTTTTGGGCAAATGTTTGCCAGACCTTAATTACCTTAATGACCGTACCTTAATTACCAATCTTCAATTTTTATGCGTTTTTCATTAAATAAATCATAAAAATACATTTAAAAAAAGTTAAAAACTTCAATTAGAATCTTACAGCAAACCGGTAGTGTTGCATTAAATTTTGAGCAGGTTATCACTGCAACATCGTTTTGACATTTAGTGGCATGCTAGTGCCAAATTTTTAGTGGCATGCAAATTTTGCTGCCACTGGAGCTGCAATTTAAAAACAATGTATATATGTATTAGTAAAAAGTTTTGACTGTATTTAGTTTTTCGAATTTATAGTGACATGTGTAAACGCTAAGTAGTCCAATTCTGTATTTTCGAAGAGTAGCCAAAGTCCATAAAATAGTTTATAAAATACTGCTATCGTCATAATAAAATTCGATACAGATTTGTAACCAGTAACCAGTACGAGTATTAGTTTGCTTGTTTTTAGCACTTTGATAATGTGCACAAAGCAAAATGTTCATCATTGTTTAGTTTGGGTTTAAAATATATGCAACATAATAAATATATATTTACTATTGAAACGTGGCATTTTAGTGATGACTTACAGATATAATATGACATTTGAGCCGTTTATTTTGAAAGTGGCATAAGTCACTTTTTCAAAAAAATCGAGTTAATAGCAACACTAAATAAAATTGAACGACATCTCTTCATTTGTAAAAATTTTTAATCAACAAAAAAAAATTGACTTATGCCACTTTCACAATAAACGGCTCATTTGTTCGAGCAAATACTCAAGAATTTATGTTTTTAAAAATGTTTCATTTATTTGTTGTGGGTTAGCAAATCTATATGCATTTCGTTGGTTGCTAAATGCCCACTCATCAGTGGATCTTTATTTATGATTAAAAACTTCAAAAACTCATTTACTCATACACAAGTTCGTAAATAAAAGTTTCGAATTACAAAAGCACAAGCAAAATGTTTTTCAAAAAACTTTACAAACATCACAACAAACAATTTTCATCATTCATTATGTAATTCGCAAGTTTATGTACGAGTAAATGAGTTTTGGAACCTTTCAAACATAAATGGTAAAGATCAACTGATGAGTTGGCATTTAGCAACCAACGAAATGCATATAGATTTGCTAACCCACAACAAATAAATGAAAAATTACAGATCTAATAAAATATTATTTGATGCAGTCATATGCACTGTTGTAGCCAGCCATAAATACTATTTCCAATTTTAAAATAATTATTAGCATCAATCAAAATTGTAGCTATAAAAAAGTTCAAGTTACAATCGTGCAAAAATATTCAAGTAAATAATAAAAATAATTTTATGATTTAATTCCACAGACCATGAAATCGTTCGTTTATGCTGCAATTTGCTGTATAGCTGTTGTATCGGCTCAACGTGGTATTCCACCACAACGAACAAATTCTTTCGATGCCAATGCTGTGATACTTAAACAGGATTTTAATTTGAATCCGGATGGTTCTTATAACTACAAGTGAGAAAAAAGCATGTAATTTAGAACGTTTTAAAAATCTATACACACGTTTCTAGAGATATTGTAGTGAAGTTAATTAAAAACATACATAATGTTGCACATAAAACTCATAAACAGTTAATTAAGCCAGTAGCAATTAATTGTATGCAAAAACAAAAAGCTGTAAAAAATATTTGGCCTTTTATGAAAAAGTAACGATGGCAAAAAATGGATATGTGCATATAATTGGTGTTTTTACAAATTATTTTTGGTTTCACTTGGTGCACAATTTACATAAAATTACTATATTGGTCTAAATGGCACTAAGCTAATTTAATATTCATTTCTGCTATCATTTCATTCAACAGCTATGAAACAAGCAATGGAATTCGTGCAGATGAAGCCGGCTATTTAAAAAATGCAGGCAATCCGCAATTAGAAGCTCAGGTAATTATATATTTCTTAATTTCAAAAAGACTTGCTGCCAATTTTAACCATTGTTAAATGGAGATACATACAATCAGTTTAACGAATACACAGCTTTAAATTTTTGTTGTTGTTAAAATCAAGAAAAATATATGTATAGGGTGGGAGCAAGGCGAATTCAAAAATTCGCTCTGTACAAAGGATTTTCAAATTTTATTTAATTCTTTGTTTATAAACAAATTTGATATATAGTTTTATATTGCAATTTTTAAAACTAAAATTGTTTAAGTGAAAAAAAGTGTATGAAAATAAAAAAATAAGTTGGAAAACAGGAAGCAAACGCAAAAAAGGAAACGGAATTTAAAGGTTCACTTAAGATATAATTGGAAACATGCTGAATTCCACAAACTAAATCTTTGTATTTCAAGGCCGCAAGAGATAGCACAAAGTCCCGGTGGATAGAATGACTGAAGGTACATATGTATGTACATACATATTTAAGTATATTTTAAATTAACGCTTAAGATATGTAGTGCTTGTTCATGAGCCTTTCATTTGGTATCATGCATTTAGTTGTATTTGAATTTAATTAATTAATAAAAAAAACTACATGTGTATGTATGCATAAATAAATTGAAACTTTTGTTTGTTTCTGGTCTACCTTTTATTATTTTTATTCTAAGCTTTCATTCCATTATCTCCAAAATACCCAAAATTGCTTTTTGAAAATAAATTAAAATATATGCAGAATGTGCACTCTTTGTAAGAAATTTTATTAACCCCCCAATTCATAAAAACTTAAAATGGATTTAAAATTTATTTTAGCAAACATTTGTATTGACATTTTTTTACTAACGCTACGTTTACACATGAAAGTAATTTCCTGAAAGTTCCTTATATGTATGTATTATCAATGAAACAGACATAAAAAATAACAGAATTTCATGAAATTTTTCATGAAATGTCGTCAAAGGGAAAGCTTTATATATTTCTTCCCTTGCTGTTTTTTGTTTTTTTTTTATTTTTCAGAGTTGCCAGGACAATTACCCAAGCAGGGTTTCAGAAAAGGCATAAAAACTAATATTTGTTTTTATTTTTTTGTAATATTCGTGTATTATAATTAGAAAAATTGTTTGTGGAATATATTCTTCAAAAGAATATATTAAAATTATTGATATAAACGCTTAGAACAAGTAGCTTTTGTAACTGCTTTTTAAAACAATCCTGAAATTTTGGTTGATTATTTTTACCTGGCAACACAATTTGGTTATTATCATTCGTTTTGGGAAAGTATATTGAAAGTGTCAAAAAATTACTTTCATGAATTTTTAATTGAAAGCAGGGCTGAAAGTTGACTGATTAACGCTGTGTAAAAGACAAAATGACAAAATGCCAGTTATTTTTCGTGTTGTATTCCTTTTAATCTGGCTCCCACCTAATAGTTAATTCGCCTTGGATAAAACACAAAGCTTAAATTTATTTGCAAATTAAAACCTAAAAGCTTGATAAAATAAATTAATACATAAAATATACAGCATACTTGTAGGCAGCTATAAAAAATTTTAATTTTAGGAAGCTACCAGACTTAAAAATATAGTTTACATTACATGAAACTGTCGTAAGTGTAGCCAATAACATATTAGGAATTAGCCATGGTGTAAAAAACAGATTCATTCAAATTTGTGAAGGAAAAAATTAATACATGGCTTGGCGATAACACTTGATTTAATACACTTTGGAATTAGCGTAGTTCTTGATGAAATTAATTTTCTATGAAAGGTGAAGTTTACATTTATCAAATATTTGTCGACAAAAAAGTAATCATTTATATCCTTAAATTTCAATATTTTTTAACTTTCGGGTACGCGTTTTTTATTTTGTAGTATAAAAGCTAAGTTAAATGACACCATTCCTAAGCAAAACTAGTAGCTAAGTTTTTTTTTTGGAAAAATATGTATTTAATAATTGTGAATGATGTTTAATATTTTATTTAATTTTTTTTTTCAATAAAAAAAAACGCTTGGAAAAGTTAAAAGTTGGAGAAAATTAATTACCCTTGGGATATTTTGGTTAACTTTTTTCAGTTTCTACTGTATTTTAAATCGATTGTAATATGGTTGCCGATTTAAAAACTTTTTAAGTATTTATTTTTTGTCTGCAACATTCTTTATGATTTGCTACAAAAATATTCTGGAAAATCATGAATTTGCCTTAATTTTTCATTCAACCATGAAGCAACCATTTTAAGTTGTTTTCTTGATGACATCTTGAAAGCAAATTGCTTTTAAATTGCGTGCAGCGTACGTCACGGCTCTCAATTTTTGTTAATTTCTACAACCAGTATGTGTAAAAAAATTGATAGCAAATCTTGATCGTGTGACAAAACATAGGTGTTAGGTATGGGGCTACATCATTAACAGGTAGACAATTCGCTTTAAAAAACCTCCCAGTTAATTTTTTTAAAAAAATGTGTCAACAAAACAGTTGACAAAGTAACAGGCGCACAAATACAAGGGGTGAATCAATCTGCAAAATCATGCCTTGATTTTTTTTTTGCATTGGATAAAATTAAGCCAATCGCTACTAACTTGGTAAAATTGTAATTTATGTTTGATGAAAAGTCCCTAAAGATGTAAGAATGCATAAAACTTTGCAAAAGTTAGGCACATTGCGAAAAACTGCAAAAATTTTAAAGAAATGTAGTTAGAAATCGCTAAAACATAGAATTATAAAATATAGGAATATAAAATAAATTGTAGAAAACTTTTGTAAATATAAAAGATTATAGAACGTTATACTATGTAGAATATCCCAAAAATGTATGAAAACCAAAAACAGAGCAACGCAAAAAAAACCTTGAAAATACCCAAAATGGTGAAAATTTTCAAAAAATTGATTAACAGAGCAAATGCAAGAAATTAAAAACTTTGGAAAATTACTGCTATCGCAAACAAAAAGCAAAAATTCAGGTTAGTAATGAAAATCGTTTTCGAATTTAAAAAAATAAAAAAGAAAAAAAAAAAATTGGGCAAGAATATTCCAGCGTTAGATAAAATTCGTTTTAAAACTGCCACAAATTAATAATTTGGCATCAAATATTTATTTAATATGTAAAAGAAAGTGAACAGTAAGATTTTCTTAAGCTACGTTCATATTTCTCAAATATTTGTCAAAAAAAAAACGTAACCACTAGTTCTGATGGTTCATGTTTTTCGATGTTTTGTTTTCTGTATGTTTCAAGTGATTATTGTATTTAAAATTCTTTTTTGTGGTTCTCATTGTTTTTTTGTGGTTTTCATTGGTTTTTGTGCAGTATTTGGTGAAAAATAATATTTGATTGAAAAAAAGGTGCCGTATCCAAAAAAAGGAACTCTCGAGAGAAAATGGCGAACATTATTGCTCAGCCATACATATGTTCGGGCATTGATGTCAGAGAATGGACATGTGCGGTCCACATTAGCCATATGCGATGTCCGAAATGATTCGTATACCAAGTTAATAGCTAATGGAGATTCCAGTTATTGTTACAAATTATCATTTCTATTGAGTTAAAGTTCGCAAGTTTCCATTGAATGTCACTCTCATGGAATGCAATAATTAGAAATGTGAATACACTTTTTTAGATATCGGATGAGAAAATGACAAAAGTTCAAAAATTCGCACGTTCGAGTAAGAACTCGCTCGTAATCTCGAATGCAAAAATTAGCCTTCAGGTTTTATAAATTTTTGTGTAACAAGAGTATATATTTAATGACGTGGCAAAAATTAAAACAACAAATTTTGACCGATATTTTTAAGTCTTAAGATTTAACGTGAAAATCATCTTATAAAATCAATGATTTTTATAGGTAATGCAAGGATCTTATTCTTATACCGGACCTGACGGCGTAGTTTATACCATAACCTACATTGCTGATGAAAACGGTTTTCGTGCTGAAGGAGCTCATATTCCTACTCCACCACCTGCTGCTGCACCAGCTGGACCGAGAGGCAGATTTTACAAATAAATTGATATGAAACTTTGATTAGCATTAACAAAAAGTGATTAGAAAATGCACTAGAAATGGTAAATAGCTTGCAGCTATTTCAATATTGAGAACATTATCAATGTGACACACACATACAAAAAAGCACACACATTCAAAATAACTTAAGATACAACTAAGCATACACAGTAACACATTTCTTATCATACATAATAAAAGAACCGCTATTCATAAGTACTTCTTAAAGTTAAATTATGTTTTAAAATTTCTAGTTGAGCCAGCCTTAACTTTAAAGATCGTTTATGAATGTCAGTTTTCACGATATTTCCTCCTTTACCGATTCTGACAAATATCTATTAATATTCTGAAGACTTTTATTTCCAGTTCTGTTTTCGTTTCCTAAACTATTTTATATTTCATTTAAATTTTATTGTGATCGTATATACATACCTACTTACTCCACTTTTTTCCTTCAAATATTTAAATATTATATGTATTTTATTGTTGAATTAATTTGAGATGCTGTTGACATTGAATTTTTTTATATACATACATACATACATATACAGATGTATATGTACATATTTCATGATCTATTTTAGTTAATAAAAACAATTTGTTTGTAATTTTTTTTAACTAAAAAATATTGTTTAAATTATTTGTAAAACATATCATCAAATATTGAAGATAATAAAATATGATTTATAAGAAATTTATTTAATAAGTAAGGCAAGAACGCAACAATAAAATTGCGCATAAAAAGTTATAATTAAATTGCGTTTTATTAATATCGAATTAAGTGGTAACTAGCAAATAAATATCATTTTGACAACTTTGAATTGGCGCCAGGCTTAAAAATGTTACGTGGTATGCTAGAACCGACAGCCGCAGTACAACGGGGCATGGATGTTGCTCTTGGTGTACTTGATTTTGTGGGACTAGTACTAACACGAGGAGAGCTCGAACTTATGTCAGCTTCTGTTACTTTATGTGTGGCACTTCTTCCAGTCATCTCCAATCGAGTGCCCAATATTTCTTTAGATCTACATGATGAGTACCTTGGTGAAGCCATCTTAATTTTAGGGTTATTGCTATGTTTTATCGCCACCACCTCCTCTTCATAACCCACATCATCTTCAAATACTACAAGCAGGTGAAGTTTCTTGCAATTATCCAAATATTGCATAGCCTTCTTTAAAGACGCTAGTTTGGTATCAATTTTGATTTTGTTATTTTGGTCATAATGTTTATGGAATTTTCCCACAGTTTGCAAGCTAACATTAAGTATGGAATCTAAAAACTCATATTTTGTACCTACTTTTAATATTAAAACTTGACTTATATCTTCAGCAAGAATATCATCTGATTTGGATGAACGTTTTATATGTATATTTCTTAACTCTGATTTGTGTAACCGTAGACTTCGCTTAGCAATGGCCTCCAGACATTTTTCCGGTTTATATAATTCTTTCACAAAATTGATCATCTTCTTAGGTTCGCCATATTTCTTATAAGCATGAATAATACAAATTAATAAAACGCCCATACCTACAATTCCTAAGAAAGAGTTCAAAACCCTCCAAAGCATAACATTTGTAGTGGATTCAGCGAAATAGCGGGGTGCTCTTTGTACGTAATCGCTGACAATATCTAAAAATATTGCTTGACAGTCCCGAATTGTCAGCCGTTTAGGATGAATACTGATGGGCATATTTTGTGATACCATCGCTGTTGACCGATCGGGAAATATAAAGTTTTTAAAAGTCGTCCAAAAATATGCTGTAGGGGCTCTGGCATCGCTAAGCAATTCGGTGCAATGTTTTGTTGCCTGCCGAAACCATGCAACACATATAGGTCCCAACTCTATGTCGGGATGCAAAGCTTTACAAAATTGTTCCATATAGGTCTTGGAATACTAAAAAAAAAATATATAAATAGAAATGTTGAAAAAGAATGAAATCAAATAATTTACAAATAGTTTTTTTTTAATTAGGACCAGCACTCAGGGAATGACACCTACATACGTAGGCAATGCACTGTGCCGGAACTCAGGGAGAGGGATAGGGTAGAGAAGATAGATGCTGAAAATTTAGAAGACAACTCTTTTACAACTCTGCTTTGCGAGTTATGTAAATTTTTATAGCAGTGTTGAGGCGCCTCCGGTGTTAACTAGACGTATTAGCTTTGTTAAGCTGTATTAGCAAGAATTTTATTAATTGTTTTACTTCGCCAATGTTTGTGCTAACCGACGTAGGAGGGCGATGTTGTGTACATTAGTTTGGAACAGTTTTTTATTGACCAGTCCCTTGCCTTCATCACTTAAATAGTCCGACAACAATTAATACAATGTCCCACTAATGTACATTAGAGAAATTAATGATGTTGATTGACTTGCTCTGGCCAGGGTTTGAACCCAGGCCCCAAGTCATTGTGTGCTTAGTAGTCAACGCGCTAACTACTTCAGCCAACACCACCCTCAACTTTTCAACTAAATGAAAACATTTATGCGAGTATAGCTAGAATACTAGCTTAACAATGTGGAGGTTCTTTATTCTCGCTTAAAGTTTCAAATAGAGGTATTAACTATCGTATCGAATAACATTACGATACGTGTCGAATAAGCAAATTATGGTACCTATACGATACGTCAAAATACGATACAATTCATTCGATATCGTATGCGATAATACAAAAATGATAAAATTTCGATATATTTTGATCAATATCGTATGCGGTGATTTGGCCCCTGTATTTGTTCATTAACGACTTCCCTTAACGCCAAAGCAATAACACGGTGTATTTATCAAGGATGAATGAAAATAGAAAGTAATAATAAAATACATCAGTCAGCTGTTTGGGTGACGTAGAAAGAGAAATTTTGTATTTTATTGTAAAGGGCACTATACAATCGTCAAAATCACATCAAGCATGTAAAGTTGTATCAGTTAAAATATGTTTGTATGTATGACACCGACTACGCTTGATGGAAAATCAAAAAAAATTATATATAGCTAAAGCTAATGAAGAAACAACCAACATAAGAAAAAATTAAATAAATTAAAAATTAAAATGAGGTGGGAAGTGAAAAATGCAACAATAATAAAAAAAAACAAATGGAAAATAAGTTTTGTTGCAATAAAAATATAAATACAAAGACAGGAACATTTCAAGGGAGATGATTTTGCAAATAAAATGAAATATGAGATTAGTAAGTTATGAGTTATTTTGTAAACTAATGAACTACAATATTATTTTATTTCATTTTATTTGCGACAAAACTTTATTTAAAGCGCCAGCAATTTTTTTTTTTCGTGGTATAAAATGACAATGTTGTTTATGGCTTACCAACACACTCACAAACTATTTGCTAATAACGTTGCTTATATCTTGTAAGAAGTATTTCTAGTAAAACATTCCATTTCCTCATTTGTAAAACAAAATTTCTAATTTGGTCCTTAAAATATGTTTATTCAAACTATGCCAACATATCAATAAAAAAATTGAATAGAATTAACAAAGAACTAAGCCATAGATTAACCATTAAACTAACAACTTACAGTTAGAGGTTTTTGCATATGTGCATACTTCATAATAGTTAATGAGCGCTACTTTTTACTTACATTTATTTTCTACCCATCTTATAAGCAAATAACATTTTTAATTTTTTTAATTTTTCTCCGAATTATTCGATACTATCAATTCCTCTTTTATTTTTTTTTTGAATTATTTTATAATAAAATTAGCAAATCTGTATGCATTTCGTTGGTTGCTAAATACCAATTCATCAGTAGATCTTTACCATTTATATTTGAAAAGTTGACATGTTTACTTTTTACGAGTTCCCACTTTAAATTTTTACGGCATCTCTTAATTATTCCATTTTTTAATTATACTATTAAATATTTTTTTAAAGACACTCAGTCATCAAACAATACTTAAATATGTTTTAGCAATTATTTTTTAACAGTTAATTTAAACGAAAATAGAACGACTTCAAAAAACATCAAACAAATTCAGGATATTAAGAAATGTTAGTGCTGATTTACACACGTCAAGTTTCCTTGATCAAGTTTTGATTCAGCTGAGAGAAAGACAAAAAAATTGCTTTGTTTTTCCCCTAGCTGTATTAAAACTTTATCAAGGAAACTTGACGTGTGTAAATCAGCACTTATTAAAATAAAATGCGAAAAAGAGACCAAGAAAGTGAGTTTATGTTATTTTGGATTGCATATTTCATTTAATCAAAAAGTGGAACTACACGAAAAAAGACAAAGAATATGAAAAAAAGTACGTTTTGTACCAATTTTTTTAGAACCCATTTTCTTAGCAATTTATTTTGCCTTAGAATGTATAAAAACTATTTACTCAACGCTCTGATTTAGGTATGGATGTAAGGTTAGCCGAACATAAGACCGGGTAACACGGTGTTTGAGGTAAAAAAGCAGTTCAATCACTTGTAAAATTTAAAGGAATTTTTATGGCACATACACTAGACCATATTGTCAACGATACGGTACAACTTTTCTAAATACTTACATACATATACACTTACTTTTTATAAAATTTTAACTACTACTTACATGACCATTTAGATAGGAAGTGGTCTTAAGCGGCATTATTTCATTTCTATTAATTTCACAATTCACACGTATTATCAAATCTATTTAATTTAAACTTTTTTTTGTTATTAGTTATTATATAAATATTTTATATTTTTAAAATGAATTTAAAACTTCAGATATATTTTATTCTAATTTTTCGACAAGGGAAATTCATAACAGCCCAGGTGATTATTTTCGCCTTGATTCGCCCCTAGTAAATATATGTATGTGCGCCAATTACTTTGTCAAATACTTTGTTGACACATATTTTGGTACATTTTGTGATAAAGTAACTGCAGATTTTTCAAAGCGAATTGATCAGAGTCTACCTGTTATGAATTTGCCCAAGGCGAATTAATTATTAGGTGGGTGCCAGAATAAAACAAATACAACACGAAAAACAACAGGCATTTTTTTGGTGTAAATACTCAACTGAATGTCAAATTTGTTTTGTAAAGAAAGTGAGAAATAAAGAAATGAAATTATATACTAGTGGTCTTATCTATAAGGGCATATCCAAAACCTGGGAATAGTTTTATCTAGTTGGGATTTACAAATGTACTTTATACATACAACTTTAGCAAAGTTGATGAAAAGTTTTGAAATATGTACTTTTTAATAGTAAATGTCTATTAAAATATTTTTTAAAAATTCTATTCTATTGCCTTTGCAAAAACAAACCACGTAATTTTTTTTTTTTTTGCAAATTATTTTTATAAAATTCTACAACAAAATGTTTTTGTTTTGAAGATATCGAAGTGCTAAAGCTACGTACGTGGTTACGCTTTTTTGGGCAAATATTTGACAGATGTGAACGTACCTTAAGTATTTAGATATAAATTGTACGTTTTGTATTGACCCTAATTAATAGGAATCTAATGGCAAAAAATATATTCTTTTAGTAAATAATATAAATTTCTAACAAAGTCAATATTATGAATACTCTTATGTCGACTTTTACTTATGAAGCTGTTAATGTGAGTTGATGAATTACAATATATATGTACATACATACATACATTTATAAATAGATATTAACTCACATATTCATAAATGAGGCTCCATGAAAAGTGGCCCCAAACTGAAAAATGAAAAATGGCCCAAACTTTCTATATTGAAAACAACAATAATTATTTTTGGGGCCATTTTTCCTATTTTGGGGGCAATTTTCATTTTTTTTGGGGTAATTTTTCATTTTACAATATATGAAAAATGGCCTCAAACTAAAATGAAAAATGGCACTAAAATAATGTAAATGATATAAATACCACAAAAAACTCTTTAACTCAAGAATTGTTATTAGTAAACGGCGACGTTGCTTGAAAATCTATGGAGAAGAGTTACCTTGAGCCCCGCCGAAGGCCTGGAATGCGAAAACCCGTTAGTAAATTACTACCGCTGTAAGAAGCACCATGGAGAAAAAAATGCCTGCGCCCAACAATTGCCCAAATAATCTAAGTCCCCAGAAAAAGAGTGAAATAAATCCCCAAACGTTTATATGCATGTCGATTTTGGCGTCAATATAAAAAATGAAAAATTGCCCCAAAAAATAGAAAAAATGGCGCCAAAGTTCTTGTTGTTGCTTTCAATACAAAAGTTTGGGACAATTTTTAATTTTTGGTTTGGGCCATTTTTCATGGAGCCCATATATGATCGATAAAGTTAAAATGCACAGTAAAACCATAACTGTTTTAAACATTTATGAACTTGGTGGATAGTCTTTGTTTTTAGCTAATTATAAATGCTTATAAATAAAAAGCAACTGTAAACAATTTTAATATAATTAATGTATATTGTGTATATCTACCAACAAGTGTCTTTAAAATTATCTAGGTTGTTTCAAAATTGGCTATATAATGTAAACATAAAGTAAATAACAAAATATCACATTGCTTATTAATTTAGAATTTTATTTTTGTATATAATTGTACTAAAAATTCTTTTCGTACTTATTTTATGAACTGGTATAACGTGATCAAACTTAAAAATAAATTAACATAAAAGAACTTTTTCAACGTTTGTAATATCGACCTCCATAACGTTTAATTTCCAAGCTACCGGGACGATCATGAGCTGGTGAAGCAACTCCCTGATTTAAAAATGGTTTTAGTTGCTGACCTAAAAGCTGACCCAACAAGTTGGCTATCTGAGCTGCTTGAGCACTATTAGTTGCAGAGCTTGCGGCGTTATTACTGCTTGGTGCTAATGTGGTAGCTGCGGCAGGATATGTAGCCACTGATTGACCAGCATTAGGTTGTTGAGCATTAGGGTTGGGTCTGTAAAAAGGCCGTTGACCATAGCCATTGTATTGGTTATAGCCGCCGTAATTACTCGGATAAGTTTGTTGTATGTAACCTCCATAGAAAGGTCTTTGATAAGTTGGTCTATAAAATGGATAGCCACCATAATAATTATATCCATAAGAATAATTGGGGCGATAACCACCGGAATTACCATAGCCATAATAGGATGGCCTATAGAGATCATCCGATGCAATGGTTGCACCATAGTCCACAAATGGTCTTAAAATGCTGTTTAAGCCTAAACCCAATAAAGGACGTATAATACCCAAAGTTCGACCTTGCTCAACTGGTTCATTGTTTGAAGTCTTACGTTGATTTCGGTAAACCGTTTGCGCAGATGTTAATATAATCAAGGAACTGACTAATGCAATATTCACAAACATTTTAATATCACTAATTTTTTTTTCAGTTATTTATTTTTTACCAATTGAGGTTTCTTTCAATATCGTTTGATGTTGTTAAATTGAAGACTTAAATTGAATTAAAGTTCTTTTTGAAATATCTTATATTAAGACTAGTAATATGCTTATTTAAAATTTGATGTTTGCGTATGGTTGTGACTTAAAACAAAATTATTATATTGAGTTTGGATCTTGTAGACCTTCATGCTGAGTGAATAAGTGTCTATTCTGCCAGTATTGTTTTTGCAATTAACAATTAAGCAAAAAAAAAAAAAAAATACTACCTTCTTAGTAAACTAATTTAATAAGTTTCATATTATACAGTTGTTTACTTGCTGTATGTCTTCCGTTTATAGTCTGTATTCAAATATGTTTTATTTAACCCTAGAACCATAACGATATATTATACTACGTTGTTAGATATACTCGAATTTAAATAAAAATAAAATCATCTTTTATTAAAAATGAAAAATCAAATACATTTTAATCAGTTGCTGATTATCATAAAATTTTGTCAAATAAATATATTTTTAAGCAATTGTTAGCGTATCAAAACACCTGATGTGAGCACAACTGAAAGGAATTACCTTTATAATGTCTCATACATGTTTTATCTATGTATGTTTTAAAAAGAAATGCACGTGAAATTTACATACTTTATAGTTCTAGGGTTAATAAAGCTGTGATTAATTTAGCTTGACGCCCACCTTTTTTCGCTTCAATGTAATCGTATTTGTTAAACTGGTCAATGACATTGATGATTTTGTTATCAGTTTTGTTTTGCTTGTTTTTCCTTATTTTTCGCAAGCTTTTTTTGTATAGTGTGCGAAGTTTTAGTTTAATTCCGTAGATATACTCAGCGTTGGCAGAACTTTTTGTAGAAAAATCTTCATTTGTCAAAAAAAAAAAAATCTTATTTTTAGAAAAAAAAAAAAAATCTTAACATCTTTTATTAATTTTTATTATTTATAATTAAAAAAATCAGTAATTATTGTTAGTTATAACAATATAGATATATCGCACTTGTTCCTCAAAAGCATAACAACCCAAAATTCATGAATTTTAAGTAGAGGCCAAAAACTTTTTTTTTATTACTACTCTTCTATCACAAAGAGAGATACAACTGTATTTTTTTGGTGAAAGAGTGGAGAAAATGGTGTTAAATTTTTACTGTGGTTTGCTTTTTTGCAAAAAGTGAAAATTTAAAAATTTGGAGTTGTTACGCTTTTGAGGAACAAGTGCGATATGTGCATAACAACGATTCAAAACAATCCATGTTGTATGTTGTATTAAACTCTGAGGAGACTTATTTATAATGGGTAGACTCGCCGAAATTCGCTTTTAAAAACATATACTTGCGATTTCAAAATATATTTCGAACAATTTTGCGAAGAAAAAATTAATATTGAAAATACATAACAAGTAATGGGTGCAAAAATACAAAAAAGTCATTGGTTAAGGGGCTGTGCACACTCGCATAGGTGTCGAATGTAAAACCATTTTAAATAAAAATTTTACTAATTACATACAAACATACATATATATTTTTTTCTTTTTTATTGTCTTTCAAGACGTCAATAGCGACGATTTGAAGTTCCATAGCCACATCTTCATTCCTAAAAGTATGCGACGAGTTTTAAATTGAAAAGCTACCCGGGTACACGGTTGTTGACCGTAGGGATAGAGCAAAACATAACTAATTTTGAGGTATTTGAGATGGAAAGGTGCAATTATCTAAAGTGATGAAGTTTCAAAAGCAGTACAAAATAGAAAAATATACAATAAAATAAATATAAAATATATATAAATGCTAGTTTTAATTGATATGAATAGGTACGTATCAATAAAAGAAAATATAACTCAAACAATGTAATATTAGTGACTAGCACAAGTAGTTACAAATGTATGAACTTATTTTAATGTTTAAAACAGAAATTAAATATGCCAGAAGTTCATACGTCGTTAAAACAAAAAATTAATTAATTAATCAAAATTAACAAAGAAATTAAATTTAGCCAATAATACAAAAGTAACAAAATTCAATAACTAAAAACAATAGTTTAAGGATTATGTATATATTATTGATATTTTTCTTTTTTTTTGTATACTATTTTATTTGACCTTTTCTTTATATTTATTAGAATGTTTTCTTTAAGCAATAGGTTTTTTGATTAAAATTTTATAAATTTATAAAATTTTCCTGAGGATGCTAACAAATTGTTAGCGAAATATCGAAAATAAGTATAAATATAAACAACAATATATATATTAAGTCAAAAGACCTATTGCTTAAAGAAAACATTCTAATAAATAGATATTTTTCTGAAGAATGTATTTTTTTATTATATCAATGTTATTCGATAAAAACAATTTAATTTCTGCACAGTCCATTTGAAAGCCGACAGAAAATTTGACACATTGAACATATACTTTTCAGTGTTGTCAGGCAATTCCTGTCTTGGGTGGTCATAAATTTATATTGTATTGAGTTTAAAATTTCGGTATTTTGAGAAAATAAAACTTTTAATAATGGAAACTAAAAGAAAGGACAAAATAGGACAATTAAATTAAAAAAGGGACAATTTATTTTGTTTAAATTTAAGAGGACGTTGTGTCAAAAAAAAGAGGACTCTCCTTTTTAAAAAAGGACGGATGGTCACTGTATGAGTAGGATAGCAAAGTGCACCGTGTATAGCTAGTATGTTATATAACTATGATTTAATGCCGAAAATAGTTTTATTATACATATACGCGCACTATCAAAATCCAGTCACTATATTGATGGGTGAAATGTGAAAATTTTTACGTTCGTCCCAGTTTTATATTAATTGCCACCCCACTCATATAAAAAAAAATTTGGGAATACTCTTCCAGATAAATAAGTGCGAATCTTAACATCTTGTGTAGGCAATTCTTTTTTATAATGAGCGTTGTGAACAGCTTATGGACCTAACATGTGGAAGAGGCACCTCTTAGAAACAGAAAATATTAAATATCTTGAAAACTATAAAAGGTTGGGAAATGTTTTACTATGTGTAAAAAACATATAATAGAAGGTAACAATAATCGTAGAAAGTAAACCATAAATTGATATGCTATTGTACTTTTTCCATATCTAGGTCGTTTGGCATTGTATTGCCAACCCAGAGTGTCATACTCTATTGATGGTCCGATAGTCCAACTTCAATAAAATACCAATAGAAGCTTGAAAGTTATTATGCTGTTTAGTTCTTACATTAATTCATGTTGTAAAGGGGGTCAATTAAGATATGAATAAATTATTTTCATCAAACACAAAAAAGAGAAATCTGTGGTTTGCATTAATAACCGCATATGTCTTAAACTATCTTCTTTTCATAACCTTCTTATATATAAGTTTAATGTTTAACGTCAGCAAGTTTTGTACAACGATTTACGCAATGTTCTACAAATTATTAAATCCAATAAAAAAGCACCAGGTATATGATATACTTATGTAGGTATAATCTAAACGCACTTAATATAAATTACATATTTGAACGCAGATTGCCTTGGTGAGTGCTAGAATTATTTTAATATTTACAATATATTTATATGTATGTATGTATATTACTTCTGCTTTCGTTCAAAACATTTATCATAGCAGTTTTTCCATTCCTCTTGAGACACCTTAAAAACATGGTTTTTGAACGCTTCAACTGTTTCTTCGGCGCTCGTAAATCATTGACCACGCAGTTTACCTTTGATATTCGGGAACAAGAAGAAGTCATTAGGAGCCAAGACAGGACTGTAGGCAGAATGAGTCATCAATTCGATGTTTTGACTGCTCAAAAGTTACTTGTTTGATGAGATGTGTGAGAGCTCGCATTGTCATGCTGAAGAATGATTCGTCTTAGTCAGAATTGATAGTTTTACGTTGCTCAAGCGGAACAGTGAACACATGACTAATTCGGCCAAAGAGGCAGGTGAGCATTTGCTTCGCTGTGCTTCTTCCACGTAAAACTTTAGTTGGACTTAGCTCGTCTTGGAATACCCACACGGTCGATTGTCGTTTTCTTCCCTTCTCATAAGCATTTATCCATGAATCTTCACCTGTCACGATTTTATACACGTTTTTTGAAGCACCACGGTTGAAGTGTTTAGTCATTTCCTTACACCACTTGACGCGAGCCTTTTTTGAGCGATTGAGAGATTATGGAGTATCCAGAACCAGAACAATTTTTTTTTGCAACTAGGTGTCTTTGTAAATTCGAATGTATTGAAGTGGAACTAATGTGCAAGGATGCCTCTATATCACAATGTGTCACATGAAGATCTTGCATTATCACTTATATTGTGTGGCTCAACAAGCGATTTCGGTCGATCTTCACGGAGTTCATCGGCGACGGAACTACGAATCAACTCAGAATCAACCAAAAAACCGATTTTGGATTTTTTGTTAGTTAGGGCCGTTTGCGTTTTAGCTGACGATATATAAGTTTTGAGATCATCAGTATATAATAAAAACAGTAATTTCCAATATCTATATATATAAAAGAGGATGTGTGTATGTATGTAAGAAATGGACTCGAAAACGGCTGGGCCGATTTTGATGAAATTTTCAGAGAATCTTCAGAATATTCAGGCGGGTGACATAGGCTATATGAAGGTTTGATTGGACAAAGAGGCGTGGCACCGCCCATATAACCCAAAAAGTTAAATCGCCATATTTTGGGCATTTTTTTACCTACATCGATGATATTTGGTACATATGGTATTGCCATAATTTGGAATACGTACCAGGCGAAAAGTGGGTGGGACCACGCCCCTTTTAAGGAAAACCAAACCCTTGGACCGATCTTCCTAAAATTTTCAGAGCATGTTACTGTGACTCTGGAAGGAATTATAGGCTATATGAAGGTTTGATTGGACAAAGAGGCGTGGCACCGCCCATATAACCCAAAAAGTTAAATCGCCATATTTTGGGCATTTTTTTACCTACATCGATGATATTTGGTACATATGGTATTGCCATAATTTGGAATACGTACCAGGCGATAAGTGGGTGGGACCACGCCCCTTTTAAGGAAAACCAAACCCTTGGACCGATCTTCCTAAAATTTTCAGAGCATGTTACTGTGACTCTGGAAGGAATAATAGGTAATATGAAGTTTTGATTGGACAAAGAGGCGTGGCACCGCCCATATAACTTAAAAAGTTAAATCGCCATATTTTGAGCATTTTTTTACCTACATCGATGGTATTTGGTACATATGGTATTGCCATAATTTGGAATACATACCAGGAGAAAAGTGGGTGGGACCACGCCCCTTTTTAGGAAAATAAAAAATCGTAATATAGTCTTAACTACTGGACCGATCGTCATGAAATTTTCACAATAAGAATTTTATTTTATAACGAGGGGGTAGCGAAGCGCACCGGGTATATCTAGTCATTAATAAAAATTAAAAACAGCAACAGTAATGTTACTCTTAATAATGTGAAATCGAAACTGGTGATTGTTCTACCGAGCCTTTGGAAAATTTAAAGTAGACATAAATAGACTTAGACGGTTGTTCATTTAAACTGTTTGCACGTGTACATAAATAACATTATTCTCAGATGCACATGAACAGCTGGATCTGTAAATAATAAATTATTCTCTGTCGCATTCTCGTTGAACTTAAATCATACAATTAAGAAATAAATATTTAATGTTAGTTAAGTCGTGCTATAAGTATTAAAACATGAATAAATAATTTGATTATGAACATAAGTATGTTCATATGTATGTTTAGAATTTCTTTTAAAAGATTTTTAATTGTAATCGCCGCCTAAATCAGTTCATAAATAACATCAGTTGAAAGGTTCTACTGACATTATGGGTGAATATTATTTCTCTTCTTACATACACATGTTACTCGTATTAATTTATTTTTATATTATTCTGGATAAAACTGAAATAAATAAAATTTCCAACGCCACGGTATTATTATTTTCTACAAAATGATAAACACACGCACGCTAATTTTATGTAAGAAACATATTTCAAAGCCAATTTATTGTTATTATTATTATTATTCATTATTAAGACGAAATAAAACAAGAAACTAAATAGAAATTTTAAGTCACGCGTTAACTATTCTAATATGTATTTCAATTTCACATTCTATGACACAATCAACAAGAGATCTTGTTTTGGCTTTCTTTTAATCTTTGAACCTTAGGGTTTTTTATGGTATCTGGTACAAATGATATGTATAGTTTTAGTTTTGGCTTTCGATTATTACCACGACTATAAAATAATGCTAGTTTCCCAGTAAATAGCCAGAGCTTGTTAGCTTTTCATAATAAGAACATCGCTTAGTACGAGCATTTGCTACCGTTGGTAATATTTAATTTAGTCATCATCATGAAAGTTTTTATCACCGTTTTGGGACTTTGCCTTTTGGCTGTTTGTTCCAGTTTGCCAATTGAGCAAAATGATCATAAGAACACTTTGGAAGAAGTGGATGCTGGAAATAAAAGTGATGATAATGTTGAACACGTACGCTTAGGACGTAGTTTCGGTTTTGGAGGTTTAGCCGGATATGGTGGTATTGGAGCATACGGCGGTATTGGAGTTTATGGCGGCTTAGGTGGATTCGGCGGCTATCCGGTTGGACTTGGTGGTTATCCAGTAGGATATGGTGGTTATCCAGGAGGATATGGTGTTTATCCAGTTGGATATGGTGGTTATCCTGGTGGATATGGTGGTTATCCAGGTGGATATCGTGGTTATCCTCTAGGAGGTAATTATGGAGTTGGCTTCAGCAGCGCAAGTGCTGCTGCTAGTTCTTCGGCTCTATCTTACAGTGGCGGCGGTTTATATGGTAGATAGTAATTAAAAAATGTTAATGTCAAACTAAAAAAAAAGTAATTTATTCTAAAATCAAATAATTTCGTTTTATTTCTTTAATTCGGCAGTTGATATGTTTTCTCGTTATAAATATAAAAATATCTGCTTAACTAAAACTAAATATCGTGAAATTTCCTGTTGGTTACTCGTAGAATAAAATAAAATTTTTAGGGAAATATTAAAGCAATAGAAGAGTAAAAATTATAACCCCATACAAGGAAACACCGATCATCGCACAACTCTCTCTTTACTACATAGAACGACTTTCGAAGTAATTTTTGTTTAAAATGGTTTGCTTGTAAGTTACCTTCTTATTCTGATTACATTTCCCTTTCTATTTAAATCTTTTTTTTTTTTCTTCCTGAACTATGAATTACATGGAGGATATTAGAAAACTCCAGATAAAAAACTGTAATTGTCTACTTTCATGTATATAAAGATGAAAGTTTTATTTTATTACAACTGGGGTAGCGAAGAACACCGTGGAAAGATAGTTTCTTATAAACATACACACTTTGTAGATTTATACACAAAAGTGTTTTTTATATAGTAAATTTAAAATATACTTAAATAATGTGTTAATTTTTCGGTTCGTATTAGATTTTAAGCAAAAATTTTGATATTTGGTTCACATTATGTTATGTATTCGGAAATAATTCCTATATAAATTTTAAACGAAATTTCGAATTATTCCAGTTCTTAATGCAGAATGTTTGCATAAAATTTTATTTCATTAACAATAATCCTAATATTTATTTTGAATGCTTCGTTCATTTTCGAAAACGTAGTTGGTAGTAGTGATGTTACGAATACTCGTATTCGTATTCGATTATTCGACTATTCGCCTGTTTTAAGATATTCGTATTCGTATTCGACAAATTCAAGCGAATATTTCTCAAATACGATAATTTCCACATACATTTTCCCAAAAAAAAAAAAAAAAAACATTCACAAAGTTTAAAAAAGCACATAAAATGTACAAAAATATATTAATTTATAATAATTTTTATTTAAAGAAAGCCCTTTATCTTTGACGCAGGATGATAATTTTCTTAAAAAACAAACGATAATTATATTTCGTAACTATCATTTAAAAGTTAAAGTCTTATATGTAAATTCATATCACGTTAATTTAGTAATCAATTCTCAGTAGAGGAATGTTGAACTTCAAAAATGGATAAACTAAAATATAATATGTGAAAGTCCACTGAGACATGTGGCTCCGCAATCTGCGAAAATATGTTCTCCCAAACAACACTAAATTAGTAATTAAAAGCACAACCAGAGTAAGAAAAACGAAATCTAAAATTAAAAATGTTCAGCAGTGGTCTTCAAATTCGGCATCACAATGTCCATAATAATGTTAAATACCTAAAGTAGTGTGACAGTTTTTTTCAATTTATTGTTACTGACGCAAAGGGAGGGATTTTTTTCAATTAAATTTGAAATATTAAGTTGCTCTAAACCTTAAAAGTAATATTCGTATTCGGCGAATACTGTTTCAAATATTCGTATTCGTATTCGTGAATACGAATTGATATTCGTAACATCACTAGTTGGTAGCATTGCAAATATGCCATGAAATTCTAAACGGGCTATCTATCATTAAGATCCATACAATAATATCCACATTGTAACGTTATTAACCGACAAGTTTTCTTATCGTCACCTGGAATGCAAAAGTTCCTAACAACACTGTGAATAACTTTACAGGATAGACAACAGAACTTAATAAAATGAGAATGATTGTGATTATAATTCTTTACAATAGAATTCAAATATAATGATGTGTTTTTATTCTGACGCAAAGGTAATTTTTTTTTATAAATTTTCGTAAATTGTGACATATGTATATGCCCATTGAATTTTCATTAATATTAATTAAAACGGCCTAACAACAAGCAAAAATATATGAAAAATAATATGTAATTAATTTAATTTTGTCAAATCATGCATTATTTTACGTATAATTAGTTAATCACTCTAATTTCATTTATATTTACTTTTTATTAAAATACAACATTTTCTTCGAACATGACTCAAGAATTTATGTTTTCAAAAATTAATTTATTTGAAAAATTTTCATATATGGTGCTAAAGAGCTACTAATGAGTTGGTATTTCGCAACTAATGAAATGCATCATGTAGATTAATTAAACTATAACAAATAAACATATTTTTAAAAAAGTATATTTCTTTCAATTAATTGATCAGGCTTAAGTCCGATTTAATTTAATATTTTATTAAATTATTATTTTATTAGAAAAGAAAAGTGGCAATAATTAAACAAAACAAAAAAAACGATAATTTAGACTGATCTTATATTTCATTTAAAATGGTATCAGCTAATTTTTTTTAAATTTAAATTGCATTTAAATGCTACTTCTGTTTTTCAGTCGTATTTAATTTTTCTTATGTAATTGTGTTAAAAATATGGTAGCACTACGCAATTCAAACCACTTCCCAAAGTTTGAAAAAAAAAAAAACAGCAGATTAGTACAAATAAAGAAAAATTCTAAAAAATATACGTAATATTATTAAAGCTAGAAATAGGAATATAAAACAATTGCTTAAATATTTTAAAAT
Source organism: Lypha dubia (assembly GCA_947311025.1). Taxonomy (NCBI): domain Eukaryota; kingdom Metazoa; phylum Arthropoda; class Insecta; order Diptera; family Tachinidae; genus Lypha; species Lypha dubia. The sequence goes on from OX371264.1 coordinate 60,511,677, forward strand.
GCGACAAAACAAGTTAAAGTTCTATGCATCCTTCCAGCATCCAAAAAAATTTTATTGGCTTTGTTTTAACCCTAGTCATACCGAAACATATTACATATCTTTCCAACATGTGTCTATGAGACACATGGCGGTAGTTTATGCAGCATATTTTTGTTTTGACACGCATGAAATAAGTTTGTAATTCCAGATTATATTTTGGGAGTTCATGTATGAGCAGGTGAGTTTTGAAACATTTAAAACATGATGGTTAAGATCTACTCATGAGTTGGTATTTGGCTACCAATGAAATGCATTTAGATAGATTAGCTAACCAATAACAAATAAAAATTTTTAGAAAAATAAATGCTTAAGTATTTGCTCGAATAAAATGTTATATTCTTATGTATATGAATACATAAATTTTATTTAAATTTGTTTATTAATAATTTTAATATAAAAGCATATCTATTGTTGGTTGGTTTTGGATTATTTCATATACCTTATATTCTCTGTATCATGCTTTAGAGGCTTTATTTTAAATAAATCATAATTAATTATGTATTACCAAAATTAAATTTGCGAAAAAAATGTTTATAAAATATTTTAAAAACTTCTTTTATAAAAAAACTTGCACAAACAGATAAATCTGATGATATGATAACACTGAAGCACACACACAACTCATACGTTTGGGCACCTTAACCCAGAGAAGATATTCATATTTACCCTGCAGTCGGCGTAGCTAGCGAATGACTAGCTATTTTGTTAACTACCAGTCGTTACCACTAACTACTAGCAATGCACTCGACTAACGATTTTAACTTAGAGATGACATTGACGGTAGTCAATTGACACGATCAGGCCGATGAAATCACTAATCAGCAAAACCCAACTATTTCGCTAGTCATAATGTACCAGTTAGATCACTAATGATATTTCCTTAATTGTTCTTTTTATTTTTTTATACAACGTTTTAGTTGACTTCTGCTCCTCATTTTACCTTTCTAAAAAAAAAAACACTTTTTTTAATAAAAATTTAACATTCACTGACCACGAACTTGCAATTGTACGCCAACACAAAATCATAACACTTTCATAAAATCTTTTTTATTTTTTTGTTGATTTTCTTTGGAATAAGGACACAGTTTTTTTCAACTCGTAAAAAAAATTGAGGTTGAAGGCATTAACATTTATGCATGTACTGAGTGCGTGTACATGTACATCAGTGAGAGAGTCAAAAGGCGAACTCTTATATTACTTCTAGCCAGTGAAGTAGTTAGTCGATTTTTCGTTAGCGAAAGGTTTAATAAACCATAACCTCTTCTTTGAAATCTAGGATACTTTGAGTTTATATATTTCTAAAAATATTGACACGCTTTTATTTTTAAATTTGATAGATTTATTTTCAAAATAAATTTACGTAATACCAAATATTTAATAGCAAACGCTTAAAAACTACAGAGAGTGCAGAGAATTTTAGATCATAAATTTACTAGTATTAAAAACCACAAACAAATTTAAGGCAAAAAAAAAAGTATAGGAAAATCTAAAGAAACTATTTGATTGGAATCTTGACTAAATACTTAAAAAATTTAAATCTTAAAGATTTATTTGTCCTTCGGTCAATGGTCAATACAAAAACAATAAATTTCTGCAAATATTGTTGTAAATAGTTGAATGCAAATTGGCGGTAGTAAACACTGAAAAAAGATTATAAAGTCATCGTTTACAATCTGTACGAGGGGGCATCTATAAATACATAAGTACTCGTATATTTGAAAAAATTGTTTAAACTAATACATATGTATATGTATGTAAATGTTCAGAAAGTAAAATAAATAAAATGCATCTGTTTGGAAAAAAAGTAATTTTAAGTCATGAATTTTTGGTAGTGCTTAGAAGGCTTTAATGAAAAACTAGTCCTTGGAACAACTTTAAAAAAATTCATATGTATTTTTAAAAATGTGGAAAAACTAGTAAAAATCGAAAGATGTCTTTAAGTAATAAAAAAAGGTGTGTGGCACTCGGGGACTGCCGCGGTAAAGCTATTGCATAGCATTTTTTATCAACTTATGCAAAATCCCGGAAAATATCCCGGGAAAAGTGGCAACACTGGACGGAAATTCTCAAAAACTTTGACAAAAATTCCTTCAAAATCCCGGAAAATTTCCCGGGAAAAAATTCCAAAGCGGCAACACTGTATAGTCATTATACATAGACTATACAAAAAAGAAGTTTTCTCTTCAAAAAACAAAAGACTTAAGAAACAATCTTAATGTCAGGTTTTTTCGTTTCAAAAACAAGACTTAAGAAACAAACGTTTCAAAATTTCTTGATTCGGTCGCCTCAAAGCCCGCGATAGATGCAATAGCTTAAAAAATAGCTTCAGGTACACAAACTTATTCTGACAACTATGTTTGTTTATTTGGTTTTCCAACTTGAAATTTCATTACTAAGTAACATAAGTTCTTCCATACGCACGCTTAAATGCGTGAAATATTGAGATGGAAGTGAAAGTAACTTCTAAATTTCCATCATAGAATTTTGAACACTGTATTTTTAAGTCCCCTACTATAAGGCAGGGAATATACAAGAGGTGTGAAAATAGACAACTCTAACATTAAAAACACTAATTTTTGAAACTTGTAAGTCATGAACTACAAATAATAATTATTTTTTTTTTAATTATGAAAAACTTCCAATAGGAGAAAAAATTATGAAGTTAAGTGGACGACAACAACAAATAATTTCTATCGTATGACAAAATTTTCTTAAAATTAGTAAAAGACGTTTTTAATTTTAGAAAATGAGGACTCAAATTAAATAAAAAGTTTCTTGAAAGTAAATTTTTTGGAGTGACAATGGGCGGGTTCAGCAGACACAGTTTTCTACACAACTGTTGATCAACAATCTGCTAAACGCTTTGATTATTGAGCGATGAGCGAACATGTTGAGTGAGCGCAGACTGCTTTAGGTAGCAAAGAAAAAGTACGAAACATTTAATCAAATTACGAAATTTCAGTTCAGTTTGAAGGATATTTTTATAGGAAATATCAAGACGCCCAGAAGGACTTTAAAATATTTGTATGAAGACGCCGAAAAGGATTTTAAAGTATTTTTGTCAAGACGCCTAGAAGAATATTTTTATAGGATGCATATTGTTTTAAAATCCATCGATCTTTACAAACTTTTTGATGGATCCTGTCCAAAACCAGTTAATGCAGATGGCAGTGTGATGCAGGTAATGCAATTTTTCCTCAAAATCTGCAAGCATGGGAGAAAACTTTTGATAATTCAATTATAAAATTTTTGATGTGTTGTACAGAAGCACTAGAAATGTGGAACAAACTAAAATGTATACATGAACTACAATCAGAAGTAAGCTTTCTTATGTTGCAACAGCAATTTTACGATATTAAAAAAGATGATAGCGATACGATTAAAATGCATATTGCCAAAATAGAAGAGTTGGATGAAAGGTTAAACATTTTAGGTGAACCACTAACTGAAAATATGGTAATTACAAAATTTTTTAATGACGCTACCAGCAAAATTTAACCATTTTGTTACGGCTTAGGAATCAACCGAGGAAAAGAAAAGATCAATATTAAATTTAACAAATCGCCTTATTTTAGAACAATCGCGACTAAGCCGAGAGTCGGTGATAGCTGAGGCTTTTGTAACAAGAAATCAAAGCACTGCAAATAAAGAAAAACAGTTAAATGTTTTAAAAGCAATAAAGAAGATCTAGGAAAAGACATACTCGTGTCCACTAAAAAGTCTTCTTCATGCACTTTCTTCAAAATATCTTTTTTATATATTTTGCAATAAATCCATTAATAGTTTGTTTTGTTCTTGCAAAACATTAATTTATTAACCAAAGTTTTTTAAATCCATTTTATTATAATTTTATTTTAATTCTAAAAAATTTGCGTCCTTTTTTAATTGTCATGTCATGACAATATTTAATTCTTATGTAAACAATAAACGGTAATAAATGGTTGGCAGTCGTTGCCCAAATGCCATGTAATTAATATGTAGATTTTATATAAATAATAGACAAAAGTCATCTAAGCAATGCGCTAAGCCCATATAAACAATATACAGGTGATGGTGTTAAGAATGTGTAAATATTATATAAAAAAGTAAATGTACATACATACATGCACTTTTAAAATGGCCTACCGTATTTGGTATAATAAACAGTAGCGGCTAAATACACAGCAAACATAAATTCAAACAAAGATAAGAGAGATGCTGTATACCTAACAATCCATGAAACAATAAAAAAAAACCGGAAGTTTGTAAAATTTTATTGATTTCGTTTTAATGCGAAATGATGTTTTGACAGATTACAACGCGCATGTGGCACTCTTATACCGCTATACTAATACAATATTTCTTTTTTATTCTTTGCAAATTGTAATATTTGTAGTTTAAAATGTTGTTGCATTGGTAACTGGCACTAGCGTTGCCATAACCTTTTTTTTTTTTAAAAAAAACTGCAAATTCATGTGAAAAAACTGAACATTATAAAACCCAAAATATATACATACATATGTATGTATGTATGTACGAGTATGTAGGTTGTTTCACATATTTTTTTTTTTTAAACCAAAACATATCACAACCACAAAATCTTTCACCCCTATTATGAATGTCAATGTTGTCTCATGTGACTTCGACGGCTCAATAATGGCATTGCCATTGTCAACATTGCCATATACCGATAACAATTGACAATGTCGTCGCATTATGAAATGCAATTTAAAGGCGACATTGTCGTAAATTGACTCTGTTTTTGTCGACAACAATTTTAGCAACAGCTTGACTCAATTGGTGTTTGTTATTGACTCAGTGTTTATAAAATAGAGAAAAAAATTAAAACAATGCTAAATGATTCCATAGAAGCATAACTCCAATTAATTTAAAGAAAGAATGGGAAGAAATTACAAGTAAACTAAATTTTATTGAACCACCAATTCGAGATAGCAATGGATGGCAAAATTTAAGTTTAAAAGAGATTTTATAGCCAAATAAAAAAATCAGGAAAGATTTCAATTGGAAGGTAAAAAACAAATTGATGCCCAATAAAGCAGAAGTTAACGCAACAGGAGGAAGAACTTGCAAATTATTCACCAGTTCACCTTTAGAAGAAGCTGCTGCTAACTTGGTCCAGTTTTAAAAGCAACGTAATCTGGGTTAATTCAAGGAATAGAGGCTTCAACTCTATTCGTGAAACAGCAACACTAAACATGTCTGAAACAGAGTTTTGTATGCTTGAGAATGCCGAAAAGTTGCCCTCAACTGCCGCACATTCAGCTACAGTGGAAGTCAGTTCTAAAAAAAGAAAACAAAGTCAATATCGTGAAAGTTGGAAACGAAATGAATTTTTGAGCATCATTATGACATTTATTTCTTTCATATTATCGATAACAAGGCAACGTCAACACAATACCTTTAGTTAATGCCGATATGGCATTGTGTTGATGCCGACGGCATACAAATGTGCCGACAACTATATTTGTGTGTTGACGTCGACGTCGTCATTCATAATGGGATGAATATAAAAAAGCAAATACTTAATTTTTATACAAAAACTTTGCAAAACAAAATGCACTTTTTAAAAGAATTTCCTACGGTTTAAAAATTTTTCAGTTTCTTTTATTTGGAATAAGTCAAAATTTTCAAATTTTTATAAAATTTGCTACTTGCAATTTTTTACTACTGCCATATTATCTCCCCCCGGGCGGTAAATTTCCATCTTGTTGACTTTTAACACCTTGAGGTTATGCCCTCCGGGGTAGATATAGACATAACCTTTTGTCAATTACCCATAAAACTTATATGTCACTACCTAATCTCTGAATTAACAGAGGAACGGATGTGTATTCATATATTTATTACAAACGAAGTGGCATGCCACGTAACTCTATTTAGAAGGTGAAGGGGCACCTAAGGTCTAGCCCAAGACCAAAGTCAATAGAAAGCTAAACCTTCGGGGTTTACTTTCGAAGCTTCACCAGTAGCTAACTGGTGCCACGGGGACCGGCAAGCTCTCATGTGAGATTGTCTACCGTGGGTAGCAGTGATGACCTATGTACATTGGTCACACGATTTGCGGTGTGGAGTAGGCTTAGAAGTGTATCCGTTCCCTTGGGGATGGATATGCTGGCGCCGCCGCATCTACCCCCTGGTGGCATGATTCCGTGGCCGGTTGTTGGTTGAGGTCTCCTTCGGGAGTGCACGTGGTGGTCGTGGTTGTTACCAAAAGCTGGAGAGGTGTTGGTTTCAGGACTGATGCTTGTACCAGAGCTTGCGCTGGTCGGACTTCGTGTTCACCAACGTGAAGCCTCTATATGCTGTTGTGAATCAACAGATAAAAGAGATTATATAGCTCGAACACTTTAGCAAGGTGTTTAGACCTGGTTGGCTTTGCCCATGTCTGAGAATTTGCAACCTGATGTTGACCCAAAGGGGATGACTTCAGGTTGCTCCCGAGGGGAAGGCTCGGGGGCGATGGTGGACGCTTTATTTGCACCCAGTGCTTAAGTACACCGTCAGATGAACCAATTGGTAGGAGCTGACGTAAACTTGATACACAATCTGCCATATTATCTCTCACTTAATAGATAATCAGATTTGTAACTTTCTTAGGTAAATTTGAGTGCACAAAATTGTTGCAATTAGTGTTGCGTTTTTTTTTTTAATCTATAGTTCTGAAAGAGCTGCACAATGTTGGCCTACCTATTTTGTTCTTACTTTTATTTTCATTAATATTAATTAGATTCTTTCAACGTTAGCAGTTGCTAATAAATGTTCCAAATTTTTTAAAATAGGGAAATGTTCAGCTCCATCTAAACGATTTATTTAGAAAATGACATCCCAAAACTATTCAATATGTTCTTCTTCCAATAAGCCCAATTCTTCCGCCACTCATCTGTTTCTTTGTTGCAGTTCTTTTCTACTACGTACAAATGACAAAGAATAATTAAAAAAAAAAATAAAGAAAATTAGCATTGCTAAGAATTAGTAGTGAACCTTAAACAAATGAAATAAAATTATGGGTTCAGAAATTAGAATTAATTTAACAAAATTCAAACTAAAAATGTAAAAAGTATATAAAAACTGTACAAGTTACAGAAAAAATTATTTTTAAAACAAAAAACTTCAAAACTGCTCAATGAATAGAGGAACAGCAAAATTCCTATAAATCAGCACATTTGGCAACACTGATTTGCACTGATGTAATGTACAAAAATTCTACCTGCTTAATTGTGTAAATGCATACATAATTATGAAAAAATTATTTTCTATTCAACTTTTTGAGTGTGTGTTTTTAAACATTTTCGTTTTATATAAATACACGTTCTTTTTGGATTTCAACAATTAGTTTAACTGGAGGATTTAGCGCGAAATTAACTCTTTCCTGCGTAAATACTTAAGCTACCCGCGTAGTAAGTTGTTTCGGATTTAGTCGAGCGTGAAATGAGCACTTAATAATCTGTGAATTTGTCAAATATTTATGTTTTGATTTTAGTTTATATTAAAACAACAGTCAGATTTAACAACCGATTCAGCATTAAGTGAAAATACTAAAGTTTTGTAATTCAACGGAAATTTTTGCTTTCACAATAAGCTAGTAAATTTATTTGAGAACAATTTTAAAATTTCTGGAAATTGGAAGTGGAAGATCTCACATTTTTTAATGGATAAATTAAAATATCGGGTAAATTATATTATATTAATATTAAAATACTAACATTAGCTGGCAGTATACATACGAGTACATACACTCCGGTTCACTTATTTAAAGGCACTAAAAATTCCATATTCAGCAGCCTGTATCTTTTGCAATTTTTAACCCATTGCAGAATTTTAAAGTGGAAATAGAAGCTAGACATCTTGAGATATAAAAAAAATCATGACAATAGTGGTTTCTTAACTAAAGAATATTTTTTAAGCAATTTATCAAAGAAAGTCCAAAAATGTGCTATTTTTTCTGGTTCACTTGAATTAAGGCACTTTTATTATTTTTTTATTATTTTTAAAGTAAGCGATGATATGATGTCTCCTACACAATCATTTATAGGGCTTATTAGAAAAAGAAAATATTGCAAAGTTTTGGCAAGTCATTATATTTGATCACTATCTGTGAAGAGGGAGCTGAAGTTGTAAATTTACGTATGCAATTTTTTCAGTATCTGTTGCAGCTGCGAGTGTTGAGAAAATTTATTTAATGTTAAAGCTTTTCTTAAAAAAACTTACAGTGATTGCAGCAATTTTATGCAATTAAAAGAATGGTACTAAGATTTAACCAAAGAATTATATTATTTTTTTTACGGCCCGCCCCACGATGTCGATCGATCAATAATGCTGAAATTGTAGATGAAAAGCAACTGATTTACGACCTTCTAAACACCCATTTTATTTATTTGTTTAGCTTGTGTGCCTCTAAACAAATAATAAGTTAAATAAAATCCGTTATTAATGAAACGCAAGTTGGTTTTTTTACGTCTAGAAATCCAGCGATCGACATCGTTCGATATCGTGAGCCAGGCCGTTATATTTTTTATATTGGCCAAAACAATAGCGTATAAAAGTTTATGAGCAGAAATGTGTAAAACACTGAAATCAAATATCTAGGCGTTTATCTTGATCGTCGTTTAACACGGAAATAGTACATAGACGCAAAGTTGACCCAAATAAATTGTCTTATTATAAAAAACTCTATACTATGCCTAGGCTGTCAACTTCTATTTTACAATAGCTCTGTTTCTTTACTTTTCTGGTAAAGTTCGGTAAAATGAGCGTAAACTATAATTCCTCTCAATTAGAGACAAAAATGCACAAAAGTACGGGAACGCACAAAACCAAATTTTTAGCCCAAAAGTTTGTATGAAATTTCTGTGAAAGTAAACAAAAAAAAAAAAAAAAAAAAAAAAGACAAAACAAAATTCTACGTACAATAACAGCAGTCCCCTGGTATATCCGAAATCAGCGAATTCAGAAAGATCTAGACGTTCCGTTGGTGAAGGCAGTATTTTCAAAACACATGACAAAATATATAAAAAAAAAACTTGAGTTGCACCCATATCCACTTGCGCGCAATATTCTAAATTATAGCGGCCACACCCGGCTGAGGAGGATGGATAATCTTTCATATTCCTTTAATCCTATTTCTTCGTTAAGTTGAGCACAACAAATATTTTTTCTCATTATAAAATGTACTTAAAGGAGCAAACTGACCAGATGTGAGCATAGCTGCCAGATTTTTTTTGGTAATATCGTCATATTTTTGGGCAAAAATCGTCATTATCGTCAATATAGCTTATTGAAATCGTCATAAAAACGTCAAATGAAAAAAATCGCTTTTTTACCAATAAAACATATTTTTATTAGAGGCAAAACATAACAAAACTCTTAAATCAACAAATCTTATTAAAAAACATCATTATTTAAAATACAGAGATCAAATACTTCACTTAGAATTCACAATAAAATCACATGTACTAAATAGATTGCATATTTTTCAATACTTTGAAATATATTTATACATTGTATGGAAAAAAACAAAAAATATCAAATCTTTTAGTTATTTTTTTCAATTTAGTAAAACATGCATTTTAAATTTCATTTTTGGAAACACTTTTTCTATATACATACGTATATGTATAATATATTTTACAAATATAAGTATATTGCAGTTAAACATATTGATTAATTCAGTTACAGCTGTCAGATCATTGCAGGTACATTTGTTTAGCTTTAAATAATCTTTTGAATATAATATTGCCTCCAAAGACTACTTTTTCAATTTCTCATTTAAGTCTTATTTGCGTTTACCTGACTAAATATTCTTTCCATATATGCTGAATAATTACCACATAACTAGGATTTTTGTAATAAATTTAGTCAAAATCGGAAACAAAAGATTAGAATACCTCGTTTGCATCTCTGATAGTTTTTTCCAAAAATCCAATAGTTATATGTTTTTATCAGGACAGTAATTTCAATTTTCTGAACTCTGTTTCTAGCTCTTGGTTTTCAGTTTCTTCAACAAAATAGGAAAATTATTTTATATTTATTTTCAAAATCAAATCATGATAATATCTGATCACAAAGCTCTATATAAAAATTAACACAATTATTACTAATATCACATTTTTCTTTTGCATTTAATTGTGATTCTTACAATACGTCTCTGGCAAATATTCCTAAATAAATGTCTTCAAAATTTAGGGCCTGTTTCACACTGTCGACAAGTCGATGTCGTTCTCTTATTTATATTAAAAACAAAAACAAATTTAAATATTTTGTTTTTGTTTTCAATATAAATAAGAGAACGACATCGACCTGTCGACAGTGTGAAACAGGCCCTTAAAAAATTGTTTTTGTTTTTATAATCAGTTAAGTAAAAGTTTTCAGTTTTAAACAAACTAGTTTTTAAAAAGTTTCTCATTACAATTTTCAGCAGTTCAATGTTCCTCTAATAGTACAAATATATGTGCAAACTTGAATTATTTAAAATCGTCAAAATTAGGGCATAAATCGTCCCATCGTCACTATGTCATTTTTAGGACCCAAAATCGTCAAAATGACGATAAATCGTCAAATCTGGCAGCTATGGATGTGAGTTCATCATTAATCTGTTAAATCAGCGAAACATACATACACAAAACTAACAAAAAAAAAAAAAAAGCTTTACGTTCCCATGTTCATTGCTTTTATGTATTCGTTTTTAGCTTTTATCCTGCTTTTTACTCTTCCTAAAAACATGTCAATGTCAGCAGAGCACACTATTCAATCAATCACCATTTCAACGACAGCCGTCGTTTCAAACTCAACAAGTTCGTCAGCGTCAGCTGCCACTACAGCAGCAACAATTCTTTCCAAATACTCTCAATACACTTCAGCCTATATCAGCAATATTACCGCAAGTAAGTAAAACTACATATGTACATAGTTTTAAAAAATTGCATAAATTTATTTTACTTTTCATTTTACTCCTTTATAGAACATTTACAATCGTAATTACAATCAACTTAATCCTCAGAATTTTGTGCCGATTACGGCTTATCAGAATGAACTGAATTACGATGGCAGTTTTTCATATGGTTACTTGGCTGGTGATGGTACTACTGCACAGGCCCAGGGATATATTAAGAATTTAGGCTTGGGAGAAGCTGTTGAGGCACAAGTTATACAGGGATCTTATTCCTATACATCACCGGAAGGCACACCCATAACTGTGCGCTATATTGCTGATGAAAATGGTAAATAGTTCTACTACATACATACTCGTATAATACGACTTGTATTATTCCTCAATTTTACATGGATTTCTGAAATATTACATAAATTTATCTTATTGTTGTTTTTTCGTTAATATGAGGGTTTCGAGCTGAAGGAGCTCATATACCAACCCAGCCACCTATCTCGAGCTTGCAGAACACATATCAACAGGACTATAGTCCAAATGTTAACCCATATCAAACTCCATTTCGACAATTTCCCACTAATTTAAGATCAGGCCAGCTACCGCAGCAACGTTTCTTACAGCAGCAACAAAATTCTGGACAATATTCGCCAGAGAATCAGTTTGGATTTTCAGCCAATTCACCTCTTGCAGGAGGTGCAGCATTTCCACAAGGTAGCTTAAATCAATTAAATAATAATTTGCAAGTGCAGGGAAATTTTTTGCCGCAACAGCAAAATCTTACACAGCAGCAGCAACAAAATCGCCAGCAACAATTAAATAATCAACAGCAAACTCAAAATGAGCAGCAACAACAACAATTGGTCACACAAGAGCTGAGAGCCCGACCAAACCAATTGGTAAACAACTTTGGCTATAATCCCTATCGTCGTTATAAGAAGTCAACAGCAAAAGCAGCAAATAAAGAAAAATACTGATGAAGCCCCATAATTGTCACCTTACTGTCCGTATTTTATATAATACATATCGTTCCTTTATTGCAACGAAAAACTAAATTTTTCAGTTACCTTCTTTATTTCTAAAAAAATTTTCATAAACTTATCTCGATCTAAACCGAAGTTATAATCACTTATATGCTCAAGCCGTCCATTTTGAAAACTTTAAATGCATTTTGCCACGTTTAAGTTAAGCTATTTACTTCTATCGCGGGCTTTGAGGCGACCGAATCAAGAAATTTTGAAACGTTGGTTTCTTAAGTATTTTGTTTTTGAAACGAAAAAACCTGACACTAAGTTTGTTTCTTAAAGCTATAAACACATAACCACAGCAGACTTCACAACAGCAGACTTCAAGTGCAGTTAGCTTCAATTGCTGCCATGTAGTTAGGTACTGAATTATTTTGAGAACGACAGCAGCTGACAAATGAATTTGAAGTTTCGATATTATTTTTCAATATTTGTTTTACCACATATTTCAGGGCTACCACATAAATATTTCACAAGAATTAAAATGAAATTACCAGCTCAAAACGTTATACAATCGAGTAAATATATAAAAGCATATCAATTTATTTATTTATTTGAATTTTGTTATGTTATTTTCGGCTAAATAACACAAACTATTTTAAGCTCTCATTACCGTAACATTTATATTATATTGGCAGCTTTGTATCAGCTTATTGCTGCTTATGAAAATAGAAATTAGTCTAATTTGGCAGCAACAGCAAAAGTAGATAGACAACAACTGCTGCCTGCTGCTCGCTGTTGTCTATGTGTTTATAGCTTAAGTCTTTCGTTTTTTAAAGTATTTAAATCGTCCAATGTATGTTAACCCCTAAAGTTTGCTATTGATTTTGATTTCATTAACATACAGTATTGCCAGAATAACAACGGAGTTATTAAACAAAACGTAATAAAATATAATTGCATAAGTTGATAAAAATGCTGTGCAGTAGCTTTAACGGGGCAGTCGCCGAGTGCCACATGTCTTTTTTTTTTTTTTAAATAATACTACGTTGCAATAAAGGCGCGATCTGTACTATGTATTTATAAGATTTATAAATAAGATTTTCCAAAAAAATATACATATATTTAATTTTATGTTAATAATTAAGTGTCTATATGAATGCATGAAATACATGTACTGAAAATCCAAAAACAAACATATTTCACATTTTAGGAAGTTTATATACATAATTGATTTTGATGCTGAAATGTAAGCGGCAAATTAATTCTCGTATTCTATTTCTGTTGAAAACTTAGTTAAATAGTTGATATTCTTCCAAATTAGTATCCACTTTACGAAAATTGTAAAGAATGAATTTTCATTAATTCAATAAAACTGAACTTGAGCCTGCTAATATTACTTTTCATATGAAATTTATTTATTTCAGTGTAAATTGTTGCGATAATAATACAATCATGCTAATTCCTTAGCCTAAACTATTTTCGTTGATTCTACTCTAAATACTTCCTCTTGGTTGGATGAACCCGTGCGTTTTTTTCTGGGAAGCATTACACAGTTTTTTTCTTACTAATTTGAGGTCACTGATTTCAAATATAATCTTCATTTTTCTACATGAGGTCGCATTTTCATTAAGATTATAATGAAATAAAAAGTTTAACTCTGATCAATGTTGCTAATAAACGAAGATATAATAACACTGCTGCTCTTTATAAGTTAACGGCCTGGCCCACGATGTTGAACGATATCATTGGCTTAAGTGTAAATAAATTAACTTGAGTTTTACTAATAACCGATTTTATATAACTTTATGTCGATGGTTAGAAGGTCGTAAATCAATTTTTTTTTTTTCGTTAACAATTTTAGCATTATCGATCGCTTTACACCTTGAGCGAGCAATAAATTTTAGTTAAAGTGAAAAAATTAACGTGATTTAAAGAAATATAATCTCCCTTTGTGAAATTTTAGTCTGTAGCCGCAATAGTAAATATTTAATTGAAAAACTAATTTGTTTACAGGTAAATTTGTAGAAAAATAATAAAGAATTTAAGAAATGTAGGATTGTTAAATTTTTTAAATCTAAGAAAACTATTTTTTACTAAATTTAACCGATACAAAACCACTTGTATTTTGGCACCAACACAACTGAATTGGCAAAAGTAATAAAGTATAACCAATGAAATCATACAACATTTTGATACAATATATTTACTTTATTAATATTTTATAAATTTTGCAAGCTAGCGCCTGCGAATGTAAAGTTTGAAGCATTGTTTAGGTGAAATGTTTATTCGCCAGTCATCATTTCCATGAATTCTGAAAGCAAAGAAAAATTAAAGTCATATTATTAGTTTTAAATTTAATCTAAAATCTATATAATTAACTAGCTTATCCCGGTGTGCTTCGCTACCCCCTCGTTATAAAATAAAATTAAAAGTATTTATATTAAAATTGTGTAAATTTTGTTCAGCTCTACCGGAATTTGGCAATTTGTGGGCACATTTATTTTTGTCACTCATTTGGACCAATGGGAAATTAAAGCCAAGGATCGATCCATACTTATAGACTATGTAAGTCCGATTTATCAATTGTATTTGAGAATTTTTTTATAACATTTGTTTGTCACTCATTTGGACCAATGGGAAATTAAAGCCAAGAATCAATACTTATAGACTACATAAGTCCGATTTCTCAATTGTATTTGAGAATTTTTCTATAAAATTTGTTTGTCACTCATTTGGACCAATGGGAAATTAAAGCCAAGAATCAAAACTTATAGACTACATAAGTCCGATTTCTCAATTGTATATGAGAATTTTTCTATAAAATTTGTTTGTCACTCATTTGGACCAATGGGAAATTAAAGCCAAGAATCAATACTTATAGACTACATAAGTCCGATTTCTCAATTGTATTTGAGAATTTTTCTATAAAATTTGTTTGTCACTCATTTGGACCAATGGGAAATTAAAGCCAAGAATCAATACTTATAGACTACATAAGTCCGATTTCTCAATTGTATTTGAGAATTTTTCTATAAAATTTTAAAAACTAAAATTGTGTAAATTTTGTTCAGCTCTACGGGAATTTGGCCATTTGTGGGCACATTTATGTTTGTCACTCAATAAGAACAATGGGAAATTAAAGCCAAGGATCCATACTTATAGACTATGTAAGTCCGATTTCTCAATTGTATTTGAGAATTTTTCTATAACATTTGTTTGTCACTCATGTGGACCAATGGGAAATTAAAGCCAAGGATCCATACTTATAGACTATGTAAGTCCGATTTCTCAATTGTATTTGAGAATTTTTCTATAACATTTGTTTGTCACTCATGTGGACCAATGGGAAATTAAAGCCAAGGATCCATACTTATAGACTATGTAAGTCCGATTTCTCAATTGTATTTGAGAATTTTTCTATAACATTTGTTTGTCACTCATGTGGACCAATGGGAAATTAAAGCCAAGGATCCATACTTATAGACTATGTAAGTCCGATTTCTCAATTGTATTTGAGAATTTTTCTATAAAATTTTAAAAACTAAAATTGTGTAAATTTTGTTCAGCTCTACGGGAATTTGGCCATTTGTGGGCACATTTATGTTTGTCACTCAATAAGAACAATGGGAAATTAAAGCCAAGGATCCATACTTATAGACTATGTAAGTCCGATTTCTCAATTGTATTTGAGAATTTTTCTATAACATTTGTTTGTCACTCATTTGAACCAATGGGAAATTAAAGCCAAGGATCCATACTTATAGACTATGTAAGTCCGATTTCTCAATTGTATTTGAGAATTTTTCTATAACACTTGTTTGTCAGTCATTTGGACCAATGGGAAATTAAAGCCAAGGATCCATACTTATAGACTATGTAAGTCCGATTTCTCAATTGTATTTGAGAATTTTTATATAACATTTGTTTGTCAGTCATTTGGACCAATGGGAAATTAAAGCCAAGGATCCATACTTATAGGCTATGTAAGTCCGATTTCTCAATTGTATTTGAGAATTTTTCTATAACACTTGTTTGTCAGTCATTTGGACCAATGGGAAATTAAAGCCAAGGATCCATACTTATAGACTATGTAAGTCCGATTTCTCAATTGTATTTGAGAATTTTTATATAACATTTGTTTGTCAGTCATTTGGACCAATGGGAAATTAAAGCCAAGGATCCATACTTATAGACTATGTAAGTCCGATTTCTCAATTGTATTTGAGAATTTTTCTATAACATTTGTTTGTCACTCATTTGAACCAATGGGAAATTAAAGCCAAGGATCCATACTTATAGACTATGTAAGTCCGATTTCTCAATTGTATTTGAGAATTTTTCTATAACATTTGTTTGTCACTCATTTGAACCAATGGGAAATTAAAGCCAAGGATCCATACTTATAGACTATGTAAGTCCGATTTCTCAATTGTATTTGAGAATTTTTCTATAACATTTGTTTGTCACTCATTTGAACCAATGGGAAATTAAAGCCAAGGATCCATACTTATAGACTATGTAAGTCCGATTTCTCAATTGTATTTGAGAATTTTTCTATAACACTTGTTTGTCAGTCATTTGGACCAATGGGAAATTAAAGCCAAGGATCCATACTTATAGACTATGTAAGTCCGATTTCTCAATTGTATTTGAGAATTTTTATATAACATTTGTTTGTCAGTCATTTGGACCAATGGGAAATTAAAGCCAAGGATCCATACTTATAGGCTATGTAAGTCCGATTTCTCAATTGTATTTGAGAATTTTTCTATAACACTTGTTTGTCAGTCATTTGGACCAATGGGAAATTAAAGCCAAGGATCCATACTTATAGACTATGTAAGTCCGATTTCTCAATTGTATTTGAGAATTTTTATATAACATTTGTTTGTCAGTCATTTGGACCAATGGGAAATTAAAGCCAAGGATCCATACTTATAGACTATGTAAGTCCGATTTCTCAATTGTATTTGAGAATTTTTATATAACATTTGTTTGTCACTCATTTGGACCAATGGGAAATTAAAGCCAAGGATCCATACTTATAGACTATGAAAGTCTGATTTCTCAATTGTATTTGAGAATTTTTCTATAAAATTTTAAAGATTAAAATTGTGTAAATTTTGTTCAGCTCTACGTGAATTTGGCAATTTGTGGGCACATTTATGTTTCTCACTCATTTGGACCAATGGGAAATTAAAGCCAAGGATCCATACTTCTAGATTATGTAAGTCCGATTTCTCAATTGTATTTGAGAATTTTTCTATAACATTTGTTTGTCACTCATTTGGACCAATGGGAAATTAAAGCCAAGGATCCATACTTATAGACTATGTAAGTCTGATTTCTCAATTGTATTTGAGAATTTTTCTATAAAATTTTAAAGATTAAAATTGAGTAAATTTTGTTCAGCTCTACGCGAATTTGGCTATTTGTGGGCACATTTATGTTTCTCACTCATTTGGACCAATGGGAAATTAAAGCCAAGGATCCATACTTATAGATTATGTAAGTCCGATTTCTCAATTGTATTTGAGAATTTTTCTATAACATTTGTTTGTCACTCATGTGGACCAATGGGAAATTAAAGCCAAGGATCCATACTTATAGACTATGTAAGTCTGATTTCTCAATTGTATTTGAGAATTTTTCTATAAAATTTTAAAGATTAAAATTGAGTAAATTTTGTTCAGCTCTACGTGAATTTGGCTATTTGTGGGCACATTTATGTTTCTCACTCATTTGGACCAATGGGAAATTAAAGCCAAGGATCCATACTTATAGATTATGTAAGTCCGATTTCTCAATTGTATTTGAGAATTTTTATATAACATTTGTTTCTCACTCATTTGGACCAATGGGAAATTAAAGCCAAGGATCCATACTTATAGATTATGTAAGTCCGATTTCTCAATTGTATTTGAGAATTTTTCTATAACATTTGTTTGTCACTCATGTGGACCAATGGGAAATTAAAGCCAAGGATCCATACTTATAGATTATGTAAGTCCGATTTCTCAATTGTATTTGAGAATTTTTCTATAACATTTGTTTGTCACTCATGTGGACCAATGGGAAATTAAAGCCAAGGATCCATACTTATAGATTATGTAAGTCCGATTTCTCAATTGTATTTGAGAATTTTTCTATAACATTTGTTTGTCACTCATGTGGACCAATGGGAAATTAAAGCCAAGGATCCATACTTATAGACTATGTAAGTCTGATTTCTCAATTGTATTTGAGAATTTTTCTATAAAATTTTAAAGATTAAAATTGAGTAAATTTTGTTCAGCTCTACGTGAATTTGGCTATTTGTGGGCACATTTATGTTTCTCACTCATTTGGACCAATGGGAAATTAAAGCCAAGGATCCATACTTATAGATTATATAAGTCCGATTTCTTAATTGTATTTGAGAATTTTTCTATAACATTTGTTTGTCACTCATGTGGACCAATGGGAAATTAAAGCCAAGGATCCATACTTATAGACTATGTAAGTCTGATTTCTCAATTGTATTTGAGAATTTTTCTATAAAATTTTAAAGATTAAAATTGAGTAAATTTTGTTCAGCTCTACGTGAATTTGGCTATTTGTGGGCACATTTATGTTTCTCACTCATTTGGACCAATGGGAAATTAAAGCCAAGGATCCATACTTATAGATTATGTAAGTCCGATTTCTCAATTGTATTTGAGAATTTTTCTATAACACTTGTTTGTCACTCATTTGGACCAATGGGAAATTAAAGCCAAGGATCCATACATATAGATTATGTAAGTCCGATTTCTCAATTGTATTTGAGAATTTTTCTATAACACTTGTTTGTCACTCATTTGGACCAATGGGAAATTAAAGCCAAGGATCCATACTTATAGACTATGTAAGTCTGATTTCTCAATTGTATTTGAGAATTTTTCTATAAAATTTTAAAGATTAAAATTGAGTAAATTTTGTTCAGCTCTACGTGAATTTGGCTATTTGTGGGCACATTTATGTTTCTCACTCATTTGGACCAATGGGAAATTAAAGCCAAGGATCCATACTTATAGGCTATGTAAGTCCGATTTCTCAATTGTATTTGAGAATTTTTATATAACATTTGTTTCTCACTCATTTGGACCAATGGGAAATTAAAGCCAAGGATCCATACTTATAGATTATGTAAGTCCGATTTCTCAATTGTATTTGAGAATTTTTCTATAACATTTGTTTGTCACTCATGTGGACCAATTAGAAATTAAAGCCAAGGATCCATACTTATAGATTATGTAAGTCCGATTTCTCAATTGTATTTGAGAATTTTTCTATAACACTTGTTTGTCACTCATTTGGACCAATGGGAAATTAAAGCCAAGGATCCATACATATAGATTATGTAAGTCCGATTTCTCAATTGTATTTGAGAATTTTTTTATAACATTTGTTTGTCACTCATGTGGACCAATGGGAAATTAAAGCCAAGGATCCATACTTATAGGCTATGTAAGTCCGATTTCTCAATTGTATTTGAGAATTTTTATATAACATTTGTTTCTCACTCATTTGGACCAATGGGAAATTAAAGCCAAGGATCCATACTTATAGATTATGTAAGTCCGATTTCTCAATTGTATTTGAGAATTTTTCTATAACATTTGTTTGTCACTCATGTGGACCAATGGGAAATTAAAGCCAAGGATCCATACTTATAGATTATGTAAGTCCGATTTCTCAATTGTATTTGAGAATTTTTCTATAACATTTGTTTGTCACTCATGTGGACCAATGGGAAATTAAAGCCAAGGATCCATACTTATAGATTATGTAAGTCCGATTTCTCAATTGTATTTGAGAATTTTTCTATAACATTTGTTTGTCACTCATGTGGACCAATGGGAAATTAAAGCCAAGGATCCATACTTATAGGCTATGTAAGTCCGATTTCTCAATTGTATTTGAGAATTTTTCTATAACACTTGTTTGTCACTCATTTGGACCAATGGGAAATTAAAGCCAAGGATCCATACTTATAGGCTATGTAAGTCCGATTTCTCAATTGTATTTGAGAATTTTTCTATAACACTTGTTTGTCACTCATTTGGACCAATGGGAAATTAAAGCCAAGGATCCATACTTATAGACTATGTAAGTCTGATTTCTCAATTGTATTTGAGAATTTTTCTATAAAATTTTAAAGATTAAAATTGAGTAAATTTTGTTCAGCTCTACGTGAATTTGGCTATTTGTGGGCACATTTATGTTTCTCACTCATTTGGACCAATGGGAAATTAAAGCCAAGGATCCATTCTTATAGATTATATAAGTCCGATTTCTCAATTGTATTTGAGAATTTTTCTATAACATTTGTTTGTCACTCATGTGGACCAATGGGAAATTAAAGCCAAGGATCCATACTTATAGACTATGTAAGTCTGATTTCTCAATTGTATTTGAGAATTTTTCTATAAAATTTTAAAGATTAAAATTGAGTAAATTTTGTTCAGCTCTACGTGAATTTGGCTATTTGTGGGCACATTTATGTTTCTCACTCATTTGGACCAATGGGAAATTAAAGCCAAGGATCCATACTTATAGATTATGTAAGTCCGATTTCTCAATTGTATTTGAGAATTTTTCTATAACATTTGTTTGTCACTCATGTGGACCAATGGGAAATTAAAGCCAAGGATCCATACTTATAGGCTATGTAAGTCCGATTTCTCAATTGTATTTGAGAATTTTTCTATAACACTTGTTTTTCACTCATTTGGACCAATGGGAAATTAAAGCCAAGGATCCATACTTATAGACTATGTAAGTCTGATTTCTCAATTGTATTTGAGAATTTTTCTATAAAATTTTAAAGATTAAAATTGAGTAAATTTTGTTCAGCTCTACGTGAATTTGGCTATTTGTGGGCACATTTATGTTTGTCACTCATTTGGACCAATGGGAAATTAAAGCCAAGGATCCATACTTATAGACTATGTAAGTCCGATTTCTCAATTGTATTTGAGAATTTTTCTATAACATTTGTTTGTCACTCATTTGGACCAATGGGAAATTAAAGCCAAGGATCCATACTTATAGACTATGTAAGTCCGATTTCTCAATTGTATTTGAGAATTTTTCTATAACATTTGTTTGTCACTCATTTGGACCAATGGGAAATTAAAGCCAAGGATCCATACTTATAGACTATGTAAGTCTGATTTCGCAATTGTATTTGAGAATTTTTCTATAAAATTTTAAAGATTAAAATTGAGTAAATTTTGTTCAGCTCTACGTGAATTTGGCTATTTGTGGGCACATTTATGTTTGTCACTCATTTGGACCAATGGGAAATTAAAGCCAAGGATCCATACTTATAGACTATGTAAGTCCGATTTCTCAATTGTATTTGAGAATTTTTCTATAACATTTGTTTGTCACTCATTTGGACCAATGGGAAATTAAAGCCAAGGATCCATACTTATAGACTATGTAAGTCCGATTTCTCAATTGTATTTGAGAATATTTCTATAAAATTTTAAAGATTAAAATTGAGTAAATTTTATTCAGCTCTACGTGAATTTGGCTATTTGTGGGCACATTAATGTTTGTCACTCATTTGGACCAATGGGAAATAAAAGCCAAGGATCCATACTTATAGGCTATGTAAGTCCGATTTATCAATTGTATTTGAGAATTTTTTTATAACATTTGTTTGTCACTCATTTGGACCAATGGGAAATTAAAGCCAAGGATCCATACTTATAGACTATGTAAGTCCGATAAAGTATTCTTTTCGAATTAATGTAGCAAATCGATTGAATTAAATGTGGAAAAAACACACAATGTTGCTATGTCAATGTTTTTTAATAATTGTAAACATTCGCCTGCTGTCTCTGTTTATTTATTAGTAAAAGGCAGGACTGCCAATCTTGCGGCAAAACAATAATAAAAATCCGAAAAAACCCGTGTGCTTCGCTACCCCCATCGTTATAAAATAAAACTGAAAGTATTTATATAGTCATGTATTTATTATTTCGTAAGAATATCCTATTGTGAAAATTAAATGACGATCGGTCCAGTAGTTAAGACTATATTACGATTTTTAATTTTCCTAAAAAGGGGCGTCTTCCCACCCAGTTTTCTTCTGGTACGTATTTCTATATCATCGACGTAGGACAAAAAATGCCCAAAATATGGCGATTTAAATTTTTGGATTATATGAGCGGTGCCACGCCCCTTTGTCCAATTAAAACTTTATATAGTCAAGAATTTATTTTTTCGTAAGAATACCTTATTGTGAAAAGTTAATGACGATCGGTCCAGTAGTTAAGACTAAATTACGATTTTAATTTTCTTAAAAAGGGGCGTGCGTAAAAGTAGGCGTGGCAAATTTTTCGTTTGATGAAAACTTTAAATGGATTAATACGAACATTTGAAAGAAGAATTAGTCAAATCCATGGAGCCGTTTTCTGATTTTAGGTAAATCGAAAAAAAGTTGGACCATGGCGATCATTAGAAAGAAAAAATCGTCCAAATCGGTCCAGCCATTCACGCGTGATGCCGTGACCAAGGAAAAAAGGGATTCGTTTTTATATATATACGAGTAGATTGATGGACTTGTACAAAATTTGAAGGCTATATAGCTAATATAGAGCCCTAGATATTTAATATTAATTTTGTTTATGAGCTAAATATTCACTTTGTATGGGAGCTGCCACGCCCACTGTTATGATCCCGTGACTATTCATAATATAATCAACGTGCACAAATTTCTAAGACTATGGCTATTATAGTACTGTAGATATATGATATTAAATATTTACTTTGTATGGGAGCTGCCTGATCCCGCCCATTTTTTTCAGAACTCTTCAGATTAGTTTAATATGTACATGTGCAAAGTTTCAGAACTCTTGCTGTCATAGTACTCCAGGTATTATATGTTAAAACTTTGTATGAGATCTACCACTCCCACTTGTCCAATCACGCCCATTTTCACTTCAGCTGCTAATATTATTAATTTATGCACTCCTACAAGGTTTGAAGGCTCTAACTATTATATAACTCTAGATATTTGATATTAAATATTTATTTTATACGATATCTACCACGCCCACTTGTCCGATCCCGCCCATTTTTGTCCTGAATATCACATGAGTAACATATGTACTAATGCAATGTTTCAAAACTCTTGCTATCACAATAGTCAAGATATATGATGTTATATAATTTATGTGGGACCTCTTCTTATGTGCACCCTCCACACAGACCCGAATCACCCCTGATAATTTTATTGAAATTGGGCAAGCCGTCTAGGAGGAGTATGCGCACAGGAAGTTTTGCACTTAATTTTATATATATACTCGTAGATAACAATTGTTTTTTTTTTGTGCTGCCAAGTTTTTTCCTCCTGCTGCCACCTTGTTTATTACACCAGGACTTACCATCAAAATCAACGGTACCAGAACCATCAGAGTCGATTTCTTCAATCATAATACCCAATTCTTCATCGGTCAATTGATCATCCAATTCGCGCAAGATTTCACGTAGGCAAGAGGTAGGAATATAACCGTTTCCCTGTTTGTCATACAAACGAAAGGCTTCGCGCAATTCCTTTTGCATCGCTTCGGCATCTTCTTCAACAATAAATTTTGCGGCTAGTTGTACGAATTCTTCGAATTCCAAACGACCAGATTTATCCTCATCAACTTCTTCGATAAGTTCATCCAAGATTTTTTTGTCGAACGGTTGACCCATCAAACGCAATATATCGGCAACCATTTCAGTTGAAATACTTCCGCACTTTTGGTTATCGAAACTATTGAAAGCTTTTTGCAAAACAGCAATTTGCTCAGGAGTAAGATCATCATCCTAAAATAATTTTTTTAATACAAGATGTGTTTTAAAAGAGTTTTCAAATATTTAATTAAAGTTATAAATTAATTTTACTTCTATCTTAACAAAACATACATAGTTTATTTTAAACACAATTTTCAATCAAACATGATCCGCATATTCTTCAAATGGTTCGCCGATTCGCTGATGTGGCATACTAATGTTAATAAATCTAATAAAAATAAAATCTTTGACAGCTTCGAATTTATATTGGAGTAGCGGTGGAGGTTTTGGCTCCAGCGAGGCGAACCTCATTCGGCTTCTACACGAGTATGTGAACACAAAAAAAAGAGAACTCCAAATGAGTTCATCTTCTAACAACAATAAACCTGCAAACAGTAGGAATGTTTACTTAACTTTGGTTGCTGATGAAGACAACAAAAAAAAATAAATAAATAAATAAATTAAACACAAATCTGAATTTTACACAAAACACAATTACTCGTGAGCGATCATGCTCTCCGTTCATGATAAATAGTGATCAGATAACAACAACAATTGCACCCATTAACAACACAGTTGGAAAAGGTAATGAATAGTAAACGAGAGAGTAATGTACAGCATTATAATTTTTCATTCCAGAATTCATTATTGTTAACACAGAACATGTCCTAGGAAAGTAATGAATTCGTTTAATGTGTACGGCGAATAAATCCTTTAATATCATTTCTTTTTAACAATTTAAAAGGAAAATGCGAACACTTGTGCACAAGCAAAAACAATACATTCTTTCATCGTAAGAAGTAGTAATATACGTGGTAATTTTTGTGTGTGATCAAATTACCTTCTCGTTTCCAAAGGATTGCATTGTTTTGCCTTGGAAAATAATAGATTATACCTTCCATAACATATGTAAGTAATACATTTTTCCCGCTGGGAAACTTGTCAGCTCATCTGTACAAACCGTTGAAAATAAAAATTTTGTTTAGCATTGGCTTATATTCAATATTTTTTAGATTTAAGATTTGAAAAACTTATTGATAATTTACTCTATAATTGAAGATTCAATAAATAATAAAATTATAAAAAAAAAAAAAAAAAAAAAATAACAAACGTGTACAAAATTGTAGATGCAGTGAGTGAAATAAGTGATAATAAAATTCAAACTTGTATGGACCGATACATAACCATGCTAAAAAGGGGAAGAAGTCCCAAATATGCTCAAATAGCGTCAGCAAGAAGATAAAATCACACAATACGCAACAGGTTCGAGGAAACCACCACCTACATTTTAAGAGATTTTAACTCAAGTTTGCTGTTTAAAAGCCTTATCTCATTAATTGGAGAAAATTAGTTCTATGTAACTCTAATTAAGCGTATTAAAAACTCGTTTTTTTTCATTGAGGGTAATATCACTCTTGGTTGAAAATTGCTCTTGCATACGTTGCAGATCTGGCAGACATAGCTCATTTACATATTTTGTTATTGCCTTGCTGTAAACTGATGAAAATAAGCTAGACTTGCAAGATCTGCAATGATTGCAATACTAAGAGTGATTTCCCCTATTATGTTCAAGTTACAAGTGGTTGAAAGTAAAAAAACATAAAAAACATTAGTACTGTTCTAATTTATATGTGTGAATTGACTCATTCTAGTAAAACATTTTAAACAAGACTTTTAGAAGAGTGAAACAATTTTTTTTTTTTTTTTTTTTGACGGTAACGTAAGTTTTTCGTTGAGCGTGTCATTAAAATTATATTGGACTATATCCGATAGCAATTATTATTGCAGTTATGTATGACCATGGCAAAAACATAACAGCTATGCGCTGTTCGAAAACAAGTACATCAATCCACAAACAACATGTATGTTGTTGTCGCTTTATATCAAAATACACAAACAAATTAAATTTTTTTTCTTAAGTAAGCATTCCAAACTGTAAACATTATTTACGTAGTTTTTTAAAACTGTATCAGTTAGTAGGAAAATTTGCTATAAAGGGAGCTCAGTCAGCTGTTCTACTAAGCTCACCTGTTAGATACGCCTTACAAAATAAATGTAGCTGCTTCCTTTAATGATTTTATTTGTTTAATAAATATGTAACTGAATTTTATTAGAGTAGACGCTCGTATCTTCGACATAACTTTATTTAATTTTTGTTGTCCGGGAATTTTTTTATTGGTGTGTAATTCGGCATTTTTTTTACATTTATTTTACATATTTTATTTTTCGTTTTATATAAATAAAGATACACAAAATCAAAGCAGAATTTATTTTTTTGTGTTTTTTCTAAACGAAGATGCACTTTTCTGTTGGGATTTATTTAAAAAAACTTTATAGGTATCTTTTGTGTGTCTCCAAGAACTTTTTTTAGGTCTTTTTAAGATTTAAGATTTTGCTTTTTCTTAACACACAAAAATTAAAAAATAAAGCATACAAATATTATGAAATTTTACTCACTAAGTACTCACTAATTAGTTAGTTTTTAAATAGTTTAAATACTTTATTTCATATCAACTTTTATATATATATATAAATTTTTCCATCCCCCAGGAGCCAAGTGATTCTGCTTTACGAGCGTCCACTGCATAAAAATTCTTCGAAAAACTATGATACATTTCTTTTATTTTTAATAAATGTAAAATACGAGTAAATTGAATGCTATGAATATTTTTCGTTTCACTTCAAACCACTTACAATACCATCCATTATGATAATTTCTAAAAGCTGCTTTTTAAAATTGTGAATTAATCAACGAACGATGTACTTCTCCGGCATTTCATCAACTAAATTTTCTTTTTGATAATTTCTATAACAAAACAAAATTTTTGGTTTTTCCAATATATGTTTTTTTTTTTAAAAACTATAAAATGCCCTTCCACCCACGATTTATTTTTATTTCCACCATTCAATCACGCATATTTTTATGCATATACTTGATTTAAACGTTCCAAAAGTAAACATTCAAATTGAAAGCAGGGATGGCATAGTTGAGAGGTCTTTAAATATTTTTGTACATTTTGAACATCTAATAATAAAAAACATTTTTTAATTTTTACAAATTCAAAATAACATACCTACAAACTACATTGGAATTGCTAAGCAGTTTCCAAATTTTTTGCCAATTCAAATTTATAACACTTTGCAAATAAGTTTATTTAATATTTTAAGCGATTTCAAGAACTAAGTTTCACTTTAAATTTATATGATAAACATTAACAGTGTAATTCAGAAAAAGTTAAAGTAGGTTTACTATCCACTATTAAGCAAAATTCCTTGAAGTATTATTCACAAATGATTATTAGCTCAATTTGCAGACTTTAAAGCCGTATTAAATGTTGAAATTTTAAAGTACATGGACTCCTAATTTAAACCTAAATTAAATTAAAATTATATTTCTGCGCTGGCTATTCATTTGCTTACATGTAAACATTTTAATAAGAACTTGTGCAAAAAATAATACTTTTTTGTGGTTTATCGTGTAAAATGTGGAAACACTAAATTTTTTTGCTTCCTTTATTTCCATTTTATTTACAGACCAACCTAACCTACGACGTAAAGCGCAACGTAATTTAGCGTTTATCTTTTACGTTGAAATGAGTAACCTAAATTATGGCTGCGTTAGTCAAATCGTATCGTCTTACTTTTGAATTTGTGGTATCGTTTTCGTTCGGATGTCAGTTAGTAAAAACGTACGGCTACTAATAAATGTGTCAGATGTGTATGTATGCAAGCCAAAATTTGACGTTTGGCACGTAAAAATCTATTTTCTGTAGATTTTTACGTAGCAAACGTTGCCAATACATTTTCAATAAGCATCAACATGTTTATTAAATGTTACGGATTTTGTCAGCTGGTACGTTACTCCACGATACGATTTGACTAACGGAGCCATTAGAGCGTTAACCTTGCGCCAAAAACAGTAATGTTTACTCACTTTAATTAATGAAAAACTCTAAACTAAAATAAGAACTAGAGATGATGACGCTAAATTGAGCTGAAAGTAGCTAAAGTTCAACTAATTTTCGTTTCCTTTTGCTTCAAATGTCTTCAAATTTTGCCAGTTCATTTTATTTAGTTTGTGTAAAAGGAATTTATTATTTCAAATTTTGCAAAACTTGTCGCAGCGAACCACAAAATGAATAGAAATGTCATATAATAAGCTGCATCTAACTTCGCGTTTATTATTACGAGTGAGCAACAAAACGAGCTTCCCAGTACAAGCAACTCAATACCAAAAACCACTCCTTTTTCCCCGGTGTGTGAACCGAGACTTAGTAAAAAGTCATACATAAATTAAAAAGCAATTTTGTTGAAATGTTATGCATCAAAATAGTGATGTGCAAAACACATTTATGTGTAATAGATTTATTTTCATAACAATAGCGGAACATAACTGAATCAAAGAAGACGACAATTATCCCAATGAAATATGCTTTGAGATTCTTATAAATGAATAAAGTTTACAATATATATATATATATATATATATATTGCAACAATTAAGTTAAAAAAGTACTATATAATTAGTGCCGGTTGGTACAGTCTCAAAATTCCGTTTACCATTCCTGGTATATACATGCATGTGTGTGTCTATCTTAAAATCTTGATGATAGAATGTTTTTCTTCTTAAAACTGACTATAAAATTTTAAACAGAATATTTTTCTTGTTGTTTTCTAGACTAAAAAAGCACAACACATCCAAGAACTATACAATAATATTCAATCGAAAATGTAAAAGAAATATTTTGTAGTGGTTTGCTAAGCATTTTAAAATTTTCAACTCAATTTTATTCGTTAATCGGTTCAGTGATGAAATTTTTTTATTGGATTGTGCATTGCAACAAATAGGTACTTATTTATGGAATGTGTTGTCTATTATAAGTTACATAAAATACATACATACATACATATGTATGTACATATATACAGTACAACCTCCCTAATCCGGACAGATATAGTTTCAGCTATTGTCCGGATTAGTGGATCGTCCGGACTACGACGACGATAACTCCTTCACACAAAAAAAAAATTAAAAAAACAAATTAATTTACATAAGTACAATTAACAATATTAATTCAATTGTGTTCCAGGGCATAAGTAATCCCGATTAGGGATTGATTCTAGTAAGCGAGAGGATTGATTGTATGGCTTTTAATTGGAGGAATGACGATACTGATTTATGTGATGCCAATCGCGTTTTTAATTTTGGTTTAATTACTGAATGCATCATCACTACATTTAATTACATATACAAGTCTGGATTTATATCTAATTTGGTTTCTACTAAATGTTGCATATTTTCAATGCTAGCTCATATTTTTCGATGTCATATATGTATGTGCATACATTGCAATTCATTATTCTATCCTTCAGTGTCTGTAGTAGATTTGTAATTTCTTTCTGAAGAATGTCGATTTGAACTAATGATTTATGTAGTAAAACCGATTCCAATTGAAAAACAATACAAAAAAATATTTTTTGGTCCAAAATTAAACAAGGCTACAACAGTCTTATGAAAATTGCAAAAAGTGGCAAGAATCCATGTTTTATCGATTTTTAGCCGAAAAAGGGTCGTAGAGGTCTAATATTTGCTGTGAACTAATGATTTTTGTACTAAAACCGATTCCCATTGCAAAAGAATATAAAAACAAAAAAATATTTTTTGGTCCAAAATTAAACAAGGCTACAACAGTCTTATGAAAATTGCAAAAAGTGGCAAGAATACATATTTTATCGAATTTTAGCCGAAAAAGGGTCGTAGAGGTCTAATATTTGCTGTGAACTAATGATTTTTGTACTAAAACCGATTTCCATTGCAAACGAATATAAAAACAAAAAAATTATTTTTTGGTCCAAAATTAAAAAAAGACGAAATATAAAAAAGTCTTATGAAAATTGCAAAAAATACCAAAAAAAAACCATGTTTTATTATTTAACACAGTTTCACATTCCCAAGTGTCAAACTATAGATATCATTAGTTTTCATGCAGCTAAAACAATACCCGACTTTAAAAAAAAAACAAATAATGAATAAGGGGCTGTGCACATATTACGTAACGCTCCAGGGGGGAGGGGGGTTAAAGATTTGTTACGGATTGGAAATTTTGCACTGAAAAATTAGTAAAAAGCGTTACGAAAGGGGGGGTTATAAAATCTCTGAAAACAGCGTTACGTAATATGTACACAGCCCCTAATTGGAAAATAAAAACCCTCAAACGCTAAAATGCAATTTTTATAAAATTAAATTAGGACAAGTTATTGCTTACAAGCAGTTATTTAAAAACAATATTTGTCGGTAGCAGAAGATATTGAAAACAGAGAAATAACTACATATACATACTAGTGATGTTACGAATACTCGTATTCGATTATTCGACTATTCGCCAAATTCAAGCGAATATTTCTCGAAAAAAAAAAAAATAATAACGTACAAAAAGTTTAAAAAAGTACATAAAATGTACAAAAATATATTCATTTATAATAATTTTTATTAAAAGAAAGAAAGCCCTTTATCTTTGACGCAGGATAATAATTTTCTTAAATTAAAATTATATTTCGTAACTATCATTTAAAAGTTAAAGTCTTATATGTAAATTCATATCATGTTAAGTTAGTAATCAATTCTCAGTAGAGGAATGTTGGACTTCAGAAATGGAAGAACTAAAATTTAATATGTGAAACTCGACAGAGACACATAGCTGCGCTATCTGCGACAATATGTTCTACCAAATAGCATGGAATTACTAATTAAAAGTGTAAACAGAGTAAGAAAAACGAAATTTCAAATTATGTATGTATGTAGGTAAAATAATTTATAAATGTTCACTAGTGGTCTTCAAATTCGGCATCACAATGTCATATTAATGTTAAATACCTAAAGTAGTGTGACAGTTTTTTTTTAAATTTATTGTTACTGACGCAGAGGGAGGGATTTTTTTCAATTAAATTTGAAATATCAAGCTCTATACTACGTATTCGGCGAATACTGTTTCAAATATTCGTATTCGTATTCGCGAATACTAAAAATTGATATTCGTAACATCACTAATACATACATATAACTTTTAAATGCAGAATTTATTTTAGAATAAGATAAGTTAACACAAAACTTGCTCAAAATATGTATGACCATATGAAGGAGAAAACTCTATTGAATAATAATGTATTACAAAAATTTATATATTTTTGCTATCAAATATTAAAAAAAAATTATTATAATGACTTGTTTCACTGTTATGGTCACACAATTATTTTAAGTTCGACAACTGAAAATTATTAGAAAATAGGAAAACAATTCGCGTGACTTCATTTGTCCCACATGCGCAGTAAAGTTAAATTTTATACGCAGGATGGCGTAATCTTTATTTTTATCATTTTTGCCTATAAAGTATGTACGATCAGATACATAAGTTATTCATAAAATGAATTTTTTTAAATCGTTCCACTAAGCACAATTAGATACATATTTTACCTTAGATTTTCTGAAGAATGACTGAGTATGGAACTCAACAAAGTCAGATCCAAGTCAGAAGTAAAAACACAAATTTAATTATCGTAATTCCTAGGATTTTTAAACGGATCTCAGGAATCACGATTATTCGATCCCGTAAAATCCATAGATTTTTTACACCAATTATTCAAGGTTTTCTAAATTCCAAGTTGTATGTATTTAGATATATTTTTTGTATATGAATGTACATATGTTTTTAATCATCACAATCTTAGAATGAAGAAACATTTCATAACTGGAAAAGTAACATAAATATTATGTGAAATTGCTAATTTTCACCCAGAGTATTCGTCAGCTTAACAATAAATTGCTTTAGTATCGAACATAAATATGTATTGGGGAACCAGCATAAGGTGTTTTTTTGTTGTCCTTGGTGTCGCTTAATGTGTGTTCGGAACTCTAATTAAAAATATATATCACAAATTTACAATTTCACTTCAAATTTATATAAAAAAAAATTAACTTTTGTTTAATCTTTTAAGTAAATACATACGTATGTACATACATACATATGTATGTTTATTCCAATCTGTGTTTTAATCAAAATTTGTCTTTTATAGCTTAGTTTATTCTTCCTTGGGTGGATGAGCATTAATGTATTCGATAGCCTTGAGAATATGATCAGGTATTGGTGGGGGAGTGGGTAACAATGGGTTGGCAGCATCAACATGATAACCATTTTCATCGGCAGTGTATTGCAAAGAAACTTTTTCGCCTTCAGGGGAGGTGAATGAATATTGTCCATTGACTACCCAGGTATCTTCACCTTGCAGTTGCCCTTGTTGTTCAGCTTTAATGCTGTTGTCAAATTCATAAGCATATTTAAAATTATCTACATTGACTTCAGCTTCGTTGCGGATGACATTGACATCATCGCTGGCAACAACAACAGCTAAAACACAAGCAAGGATAATCTGTTATTGAATGTGCGAAAAAAAAATATTATTAATTATTTTAAAAGTTAATCCTTATGTACTACATATGTATG
This sequence comes from Lypha dubia, assembly GCA_947311025.1. Taxonomy (NCBI): domain Eukaryota; kingdom Metazoa; phylum Arthropoda; class Insecta; order Diptera; family Tachinidae; genus Lypha; species Lypha dubia. The sequence continues at coordinate 60,543,875 of OX371264.1, forward strand.
TATGTGTGTATAGTAAAATATATTACTACTTACGTAGAATTTCATGTTGAATTCGTGTAGTTTGTTAAAGTATTCAGATAAAACTGCTGTAGAGTCAATACTTTACAAATGATTTTATACTGACTAATTCATTTTTAAAAATAGCAAAATAACTATCGGTTTACATTCTTAGTTTTGTTTACCATTCCAATTAACTAGTTTTGTTATCTTTTCCTCTTAGTAATTTTATAATAAGGGACAAACAAAAATTAATAAGTTTCATTAACAAATCAAGTTCAAATTAAGAAAACATGTTTAAAAACCATCACTTATTTATAAATTATGCAAATATATTTAAATCATAAAATAATTGTTCAAACAAACTACTTATGATACTGAAAACTAAAACAAAAGCGAAATCAAAATGTTCGTCTGTCACAAAAACAACCATCTGTGCATTATGCTTTTTTTTGACCCAGACTGGTTTTGGTATTTTGATAGATATACAAGTATGTACATATATGTTGTTGCATTTATGTATTTGTATTCATATAAATATGTACTAGCAATATTTTGTGTTTCTTAAACTTTTTTGTAAGCAGGTTTAGTCAGAATAGTGATTAACATAAAATTAACGTTAAAAATTCTTGAAAACTGCTATTTTCAATGCATATTTTTTTTATCGTTCAGAAATATTTTTTTCTTAAATCCAATAATATTTTGAGTAACTTTAGGGTTGCTAGTTGTTGATGCAAAGAGAAAAATTTTAAATAAATAAAAATAAAAAACTAATTTTAAACTCTGTTATTTTTGTCACTGTTTGAAACATGCACACATTTTCTACATATTTATACTTTCGCTTTTTTTGTTTTTATACATATCGCTCCTTTATTGCAACATAGTCATATCTCATATGATATGAGATATGAGAATATGACTATGTTGCAATAAAGGAGCGATATCAATTTGCATCAAATGCTGGAAATGATTTACACTTGTTGATGAATTTTCTGCTTGTGCATAAAAATCGAACGAGTAAAATATTAAATAATACTTGCTTGTGTTGTTCTTAAAATTCAATGTTAGGGAATAAGTAGGTTCGATCATACTTGTTGCACATGTCTGATATTTAATTATATACGGGCAGACAGCTTGGAATTTCAGTTACTGTTTAACTACACATTGTTTTAATTATAAGAGTTTAAATAAAGAGAATTATTTTAAGGAATTATAAAACGACTTGAATGAAATCTTCTGTATTTAATAGTAACCATTTTAGAGAAGGAAACAAACAAACAACAAGTAGTTGATAAAAAAAAAAGATATAAGTTATATGCTGTTAAATAAACCTATATGTTGTTCCGGAACACTAGTAAAATAAATATTACCTTAAGATTTTTTGCTATAATTAAATAATAACATGTTACCTATTAATTGTAAAAGAATGTTCATAAAACTAACATTATATGAACATTGTTGCAAAAGGTGGAGGTGTAGCGTGGACTTACCATCACTATAACCAAAAATGTGTAGCAAGAATTGCGAGTCAACATTACCGCAACATGCAGCTGTGATAAATTGCAACCAAAATATTTTATGTGACGGCTTGATACGCATACGTTTGACGAAGGGCCGCTACACAATGCACTTAAATAAATCACTTTTATCAACTGCATGTTTCCTTTTCCGTCATATTTTCAGCTTTTTTCTCATAGTTAGTACATACATAAGTGGATGTAATTTATTTTAAGAATTAACTATAATAACATCCTCGTTGAGCTCTAAGATATTAATAAAAATTCTTAAGAGTATTTGTACCAGATAGCGTTTAATAAAAACTTTGCTTACAATAATTGTAGCTTGTTTAGAGATAAATGTCACCACTTGCATGTCCTCCATAGGTTGACCAAGTGCAGGAGGAATATATGACGTGCCTGGACCACCAGCACTAGTACCGCCACCAAAACCAAGTGCAAAACCAACTGCTTGATCGATTATGATCGAAATTAAAACATATTAAATTTTTATTTATTTAATCTCTTCATATATTTTTAATTATTTAATACGTACAAAATTAATAACATTTACAAAGAATTTGGCAAATGGTGTTCAGTTTCCACATATATTTAAAAATTTTCTAGCAATTTTGTTGGTCACTAGCCATATTCAATTACATTCATATAATTATGAGCAAATAAAAAACGAATAAAGAATAGTTGAATCACAATCAATTATTAAACTAAGAGCCATTTCACTAACATCGAAATTGTCTTCTAAAGTAATAACAAGTCCGAATCTTATCAGATATTTGTATAATATTAGATGAGGAGGTTTATGGAATTTTTTTAAGTGCTGGGATAAGACAGGGAATAAAAATTGATTTAATAACTGTAGCCAGTTTCGTGATTAAAGTCGCCACTTGCATGTCCACGACCAGGTTGACCAGGAGCAGGCGGAACGTATGCCGTACCTGGTCCACCAGCACTAGCACCGCCACCAAACCCTCCTCCACCACCTGCTCTTGCGCCGCCACCTTTACCGCCACCACTGGCGCCTGAGCCATAACCACCCCCAACAAAACCACCGGCACCTCCACTACTTGCACCGACTCCTCTACCACCACCAACGCCGGATCCGCCGCTAAAACCACCTGCGCCACCACCCCTGCCATAACCACCTGCGCCACCACCACTGCCAGAACCTGCTGCACCACCACCTCCTGCTCCACCTCCAAAGCTACCAGCACCTGACCCACCACCACCCCTGCCTGAGCCACCACCTCCGAAGCCACCAACGCCTCCTTTGCCTGTACCACCACCAGATCCGGAACCACCACCAGGACCTGTTCCTCCCTTCCCGGCGCCACCAACAAATCCTTCGCTACCAGCTCCGACTCCTCTACCACCACCAACGCCGGATCCGCCGCTAAAACCACCTGCACCACCACCCCTGCCATAACCACCTGCGCCACCACCACTGCCAGAACCCACTGCTCCACCTCCGCCGAATCCACCTCCAAAGCTACCAGCACCTGACCCAACACCACCTCTGCCTGAGCCACCACCGCCGAAGCCACCAACGCCTCCTTTGCCTGTACCACCAGCAGATCCGGAACTACCACCAGGACCTGTTCCTCCTTTCCCGGCGCTACCACCAAATCCTCCACTACCTGCTCCGACTCCTCTACCACCACCAACGCCGGATCCGCCACCAAAACCACCAGCACCACCACCCCTGCCATAACCACCTGCGACACCACCACTGCCAGAACCCACTGCTCCACCTCCGCCGACTCCACCTCCAAAGCTACCAGCACCTGACCCAACACCACCCCTGCCTGAGCCACCAGCGCCGAGGCCACCAACGCCTCCTTTGCCTGTACCACCAGCAGATCCGGAACTACCACCAGGACCTGTTCCTCCTTTCCCGGCGCCACCATCAAATCCTCCACTACCTGCTCCGACTCCTATACCACCACCAACGCCGGATCCGCCACCAAAACCACCTGCACCACCACCCCTGCCATAACCACCTGCGCCACCACCACTGCCAGAACCCACTGCACCACCACCACGGACTCCACCTCCAAAGCTACCAGCACCTGACCCACCACCACCCCCGCCTGAGCCACCACCTGCGAACCCACCAACGCCTCCTTTGCCTGTACCACCAGCAGATCCGGAACTACCACCAGGACCTGTTCCTCCTTTCCCGGCGCCACCATTAAATCCTCCACTACCTGCTCCGACTCCTCTACCACCACTAACGCCGGATCCGCCACCAAAACCACCTGCACCACCACCACTGCCATAACCACCTGCGCCACCACCACGGATTCCACCTCCAAAGCTACCAGCACCTGACCCACCACCACCCCCGCCTGAGCCACCACCACCGAACCCACCAACGCCTCCTTTGCCTGTACCACCAGCAGATCCGGAACTACCACCAGGACCTGTTCCTCCTTTCCCGGCGCCACCATCAAATCCTACACTACCTGCTCCGACTCCTCTACCACCACCAACGCCGGATCCGCCACCAAAACCACCTGCACCACCACCCCTGCCATAACCACCTGCGCCACCACCACTGCCAGAACCCACTGCACCACCACCACGGACACCACCTCCAAAGCTACCAGTTCCTGACCCACCACCACCCCTGCCTGAGCCACTACCACCTCCCGCTCCACCGCCATTGGCTCCTGCTCCACCTCCGAAGCCACCAACGCCTCCTTTGCCTGTACCACCAGAAAATCCGGAACTACCACCAGGACCTGCTCCTCCTTTCCCGGCACCACTAGCAAAACCTCCAGGGCTGCTAGCTCCATCACGGCCTCCCTTTCCGATTCCTCCACCACCACCTTTTCCGACAACGCCACCCGCACCAAAACCGCTGGAACCGCCATATCTTGCACCATCACCTCCAGAACCTATCCCTGCGCCGTATCCACCACCTGACCCAGTGCCACCAATACCAGATCTACCAGCACCTTCTTTTCCAACACCAGCTCCACTCAACCCACCTCTACCTCCTTTACCACCACCAGCACCACCTCCAGAACGTCCCTCTCCGGCTCCAAACCCGCTAGGACCTCCTTTGCCAAATCCAACTCCTCCAGCGCCTGATGCTCCACTAAGCCCACCGGCTACGCCAAAGCCTTAAATTTTTTAGTATACATAATTAGTGCGAAGAAATTTTTACTTGATTACAAAAATACTTACTCGTAGAACTATCACCTTTTCCACTGCCGGATGAATATCCTCCTCCCCCAATGCTACCACCTGCTGCCGTACCTGGCCCACGAACGAAACCACCACCTGGTGCGGCTTGTATACCTTGCGCAGCTAATGCTTTCGCTATTGCAAGGGGAGTGGGAGGTGGTGTGGGCAATAGATCACCAGAAGGTTGAAAACCATTTTCATCAGCAGTATAAGCGACTTCAATTACCTTACCATCCGGTGCGGTGTACTTATATGTACCCATAACACTAGGAATTTCATTTTGAGATCCTTTATTTCTTACTGTACCCTCCTCTTGAGCCTTAATTCCATTACCAGTTTCGTAACTGAATCTGTAATTACCATCACCATCATTTTCATTTACAAATGAAAGTATAGGTATAACAGAATCAGCAGGTACGGATGGTGCTGAAGAAGCACTAGGTCTGGGGCCAGCTCCTCCAGCTTGTGAACTAAAGGGTTTGCCTTGACCACTGGCACTAGAGAATCCACCTAAGCCGTAATTGCCTCCTCCGCCGCTAACACCACCACCAAAAAAACCTTCTCCGGCACCACCCCCACCACCACCACCAAAACCTCCACGTCCTGTTGCACCTACAGCCCTTCCACCACCCGTTCCAGGACCCTGTAATCCAGGACCACCACCTGCCGTAGCTGCATTTGGTGGCGGAGGTAAGTATTTGTTATCTAGCTTGGCACCATATGTTAGTGTCACTAAAGTCACCAGAAATGGCTGCAATATTTAAACAGAAAGAGAATTGTTATAAGAACGTTTATACATACATTCATAGTTTTATAAGGATAATAATGTTGTAGAGATTGTTTGTTAAAAGTGATAAAATTCTCTCTTCCTAAAGTCAAATTATCATATCAAGAAGAGAACATTAAGAAGATTTCTGTAAGAAATATACACAAAATATAAAATTATATGAAAAATAGCATTGCAAAGGAGTTATAGCCTATATATGATTCAAAAGAGTAAACTTAGGCGACTGAAAGCCACTCGCTCGAAATCGAATCAATTTAGATTTCTTGTTGGCATTAACTTTCATTCGCATTATCTTACTTATGTAAATTTCGGTATTATACGTTTTAATAAATTCAAGCATCGCCATATCATAAATTTAGATATTTTTATAAAAAATACGTAAAAATACTACTAAATTATTCCAAGTGTAGTCAGCTTGTTGAAAATGCCAAAAAAGTTGCAATATATAAAAAGTTTTTCTCTTGTTTTGTTTAAAGGTGTTTAAATAACCACAAACCAATAAAAATAAACAAAAATTAAGAATACAAGTAAAATATTTAAAAAATAAGTTTTGTTTTGTTCTTAACGTAACACACGCTGAATTTTAAAACGTTCCGTGTTGTAGTTGCACAGATATGTGAATATAAATATTTTATTTGTATGAGGGTGCCCGTTCCCCTCATCTTACCGACACAAAACTTTGGTGGAAGTTGTGTTTTGTTCTTAAAGTACCACACACCGAGTTTTTAAACATTCCGTTCTACACTTGCACAGATATATAAATATTAATATTTTATTTGTATGGGGCTGCCCCTTCCCCTCTTCCCTTCGCCAAAAAATTCGGCGGAAGTTGTGTTTTGTTCTTAAATTAACACACACCGCGTTTTAAAACATTCCGTTCTTTACTTGCATAGATATATGAATATAAATTCGATCGTTGTTGTGCCTAAATTGGTTGAATTAACTATTAATTTTTGTTTTTACTGTAGAGCTTTTAATTTTTTTTAATTTAATTTATTTATTAAAGATTCATATCCTGTACAACAAGATTACTCTTATATTTAAAGTACAGGAAAGGATTGTTCATTTAGTACATAAATTATAAAATGAATTACAAAGTTAATAGCAAATAAGATAACAATATATAAAATAAAAGTGAAGTAAAAAAGTAATACAATATAAAGGCGGAAAAATAATGGTAGTCAAGAACAATTAATAAATAAAGATTGTCAAGAAAAGTGATTAAATAAAAATTGTTTGAAACTAGTTGCGTTGCTATTAAATTGCTGGGAATGTGGTAGACAATTCCAAAGACGAGACGAGTGCAAGAAGAACTGCCATTCAGACACAAGATAACGGAGGCAAGGAATGATGATATTTTTAATATACGCAAAGAAAAAATATGGTTGATGGAATCATAATAGCAAACTATCATTTCATGTTCAGACAAATGATTGAGTCTACTATATTTTGCAGCTTTCATCCAAGGAACATAATATGGTCCTCATCAATCACCCTCTGACAATCCCATTGTATGAACATAGCATGTTCTGCAAACGCTAAGAAATTTGAGCGCATTCTAGTAACTATGAAAATGTTTTTTTCCTGGTTTATGTAAACAATTTGACATTTTGCTTAGATAAAATAAAAATGCACACACAAATACTTATTAAATTAAATTAAATCAAATTATATTTTTAATATACATTTTTATTTGAAAATATTTCCCGAATAAACTTTTCTGGACAAATTAAATTTAATAAAAGTCAAAATAATCAACTTATTTATCGGCATACGAGTATTTATGTAAAATCCAATTGCCATCTTTGCAGTTCCGTAGTATTTTTTTCGTCATGCGTAAATAAACATACATTCTTATATTTAATTCACTCCATATATTAGTATGTACTCGTATATGTACCTTAAACCACTGATGTTGAAGATTTCAGGTGCACTTATATTTTGTTTTAAATTAAATAACTTCCATCATATAATTATAATTTTAACATTAATTTTTTCACTTTACATCTCCTCGTCTTATTAAATTCTATTAGCGACTGAAGTTACATACGATTGACAGCTATTTTGTTTCTTTTCAGAACACAATCAATGTATGGTAACTATAAACTTTAATTTTAAATAAACTTTTATTATTCTCATTTGCAAAAGCTACTCTTGTAGCAGCGAAAATACTTTTTTTGATACATTCAAAATTTTATGGGACGAAACCTAAAATGATTATTTTATTGTTGCATCAAATATGTTTGATGCAACCATATTTGCTTCAAAGAATAATTATTTTGTTGTGGCAGATATACTTAGTTGACATGAACATTTTGCAATCATATATTTTCTCTGCGTGTAAATTCAGTTACTCTGAATATTGAAATGATATTCAGACGTTTGCTTTAAACTAAAATATGTTGCTTATAATTCAAAGAAAACTCGCTGTACGCAAAATATGTGCTCTTTATTTAATGCACTTTCAACTTGCAATTTGTGAATACTAATTTATGTTCTGTGAATATTTTCAATCCATGAATACAATCAAAAGTCAATTGAAACCTTTTGCCAACAATGGTTAAATAAATTGTGTGTTAATTCATTCTAAGAATCGTTCAAAATTTAGTTTTCTCATACAGTGTAGTATATTTTTATATTGAATAAAATGAATGTTGCATGTTTGTTTCACAAACGATTTGCATTTAAAACAAGTGGCATATCTTTAAGCAAACAAGAGGAAAAGAGGCAACAATTTAACAACAGAAATACCTTAAGATGACACACGTAATAACAACAACATTATGAAAAGTACAACGCCACCATCAACAATTTCAACAATAGCAACAGCTAAAAAATTATAAACACGAAATATTTTTTATGGCTTCTTTAACCAATTGATGACATTTAAAAATATTTATTTATCAAAAAAAAAAAAAAAAAGACAACAAAATAATGAAACTAAATAAAATAAGATTTCATTTTACAGCCGGCGGTATGGCTAGTGAAACATACACGACGATAAGTCATTCTCATAATACATACATACGAATGAGTACATCCATCTAGTTTTTCTTTAATTTTTCCACTTTTAGTGGCTTAAAGGTTCATTGTGGCACTATGGCTGCTGCTTTTGGAGGCAGTACTGGCAATCAGATTGTCTCTTAAAATACCAATCTACACTTTTGTAACTGTGGGGAATATGCCTCTAAATAGTCTATTCTCTATATAAATATTTTTTTTTTAATACAATAAAAGAAGCTTCGCCTAAAATCGTGACGATTGACTTTTTTGCTTTAAGCTATTATTGCGTTACAAGCTAAATTGATGTTATAAGCAATTTATTCTTTATAAAGTTAATGTCAAAATACGTAAATATTTTGTTGGTTGGTTGGTGGCATCCATTAACATTTTCTAACTTAATAAACAGATCAGCCAGCGTGCACGTAAAATTTAGAGCAAAAAAATAAGTGCTTCAGTTACACAGATACATAAATATATTTTATGTGTTTGGTGGGTGCCCCTCCCCCTACTGAATTAAAAAAAAAAATTTGTCTATTTTACTTTCCCTGTCGTCAGTAATATGGTTGCAAAATTTCAAGATGATCGGTCTTCCCCTTTGGCTTCCTATAAGGAACATTCAAACAATCATACAAACTCAAATTCATTTTTATATACATATATAAATATATATATATATGTATGTATGTATATAGATATGTACATACATACGAGTACATACATATATGTATAATATATATACAAAGGTATTTACATATATAGATTTCGTTTTCATTTTGTCTTATTATCTTGCAAGTTGTTACAAAGAATTCTCATGGTTAAATAGAGCGTAAACATCAATTCAAAATTTTATTGTTGAAATAATCGCTGTCAGATGTGATTTAAATATGTATGTATGTTTTAATTCAATAAAAACTAAAAGAAGATTTATCTTGTTTTGAAATTAAATTAAATTAATAATATTGTAAATATGTATGTACATACATATGTACATATGTATGTATGTATTTACAATATTAATTGGTTGCCGTCTATATTTGGCTACATAAGAAACTATGATTGAAACTTTTGAAATGTCTTACACATTATGACTTTTTAGCTAAAAAAAATTAAATCAACTCTATCAATAGAGTTGACATTTTCGTACACATTCATACATACATATTTTATATTTAATACTTGCACAAACAAGTATGTACTCATATGGAAGAAGTGCTCAAGTTTGAATGTTATTCAAAACACCTGATCACTAAAAAGCTTAATGTTGTGACTAGTGATGTTACGAATTCCCGTATTCGTATTCGATTATTCGACTATTCGCCTGTTTTAAGATATTCGTATTCGCCAAATTCAAGCGAATATTTCTCGAATAATTGCACATACATTTTCCAAAAAAAAAAAATATAAAAAGCAAGTTTTTTATTTATATTATTACGAATAAACGTTCTTCCCAATTAGTATCCACTTTACGAAAATTGTAAATATGGACAATTGAACGCTGATGAGAGGTGTAGCGGCCTTGAAATCGGTACCGATACGTTCTGCTAAAAACTGATTGGATATAAATAATAAATATTTTTCAACATAAAAAAACTCTTAGTAATTTTGAATTTTCATTAATTCAATAAAACTGAACTTGAGCCTGATAATATTACTTTTCATATGTAAATCAATATAAGTTCAAATAATAATTACGTTTATTCGTAATAATATAAAAATATTAATTCCGCTTGGGCACGAGCTATAAATACCCTAATAACAGGGGTCACAGTAATATGTGAATTTCCCTAATATAGAGTAAAAAAAACAACAAAAACGTTAAAATACAAAGTAGAATACTTTGATGATAACGGACTATGAGTTTGTGTTGATTATTAGTTCCAAACAGTAATGAGGGAATTTCGTACTAACCAGCACTGTTTCATTGTAGAATAAAAATTGAATTAAAAATTAATTCTCATATTCTATTTCTGTTGAAAAACTGGTTAAATAGTTGATATTCTTCTCAATTAGTATCCACTTTACGAAAATTGTAAAGATGGACAATTGAACGCTGATGAGAGGTGTAGCGGCCTTGAAATCGGTACTGATACGTTCTGCTAAAAACTGATTGGATATAAATAATAAATATTTTTCAACATAAAAAAACTCTTAGTAATTTTGAATTTTCATTAATTCAATAAAACTGAACTTGAGCCTAAATAATTTTACTTCTCATAGGTACAAAATATAAAAATTTAAAAAAAGTACATAAAATGAACAAAAATATAATAATTTATAATAATTTTTAGTTACAGAAAGGAACCCCTTTATCTTGAACGCAAGATAATAATTTTCTTAAAAAACAAACGATTATTATATTTCGTAACTATCATTTAAAAGTTAAAGTCTTATATTTAAATTCATATCATGTTAAGTTAGTAATCAATTCTCAGTAGAGGAAGATCTAAAATTTAATATGTGAAATTCGAGCGAGACATGTGGCTGCGCTAACTGCGAAAATATGTTCTCCCAAACAACACTGAAATACTAATAAAAAGCGCAAGAAGAGTAAAAAAACGAAATCTCAAAGTATCAGCCATGTCACTGATATCTATTCCGTTCGGAAACGGAATTGAATTTCGTTTTTGGTTCTTCAAAAAGCGAATAACGAAAATAGCTTTAGGAATAAAACTATTTTTAAAAACATAAAATTTTTCTGTTCGTAAATTCAATAATAGTTTCATTTGGAAAAATCATTTCTATTCTCGGTTTTTTTTTTTAAGAATTAAAATACGGAGAACTACCGGTCAAAAAATATATTAACACAAAAAAAAAATTAATGAGTGCACAAAATTAATAAAAAAACTACGGGTAGCACTCCGGGAGTGCCGACAGAAGTGAAAACGTTTTGTGATTCCAAAAAAAAACGTGTTATTGCAAAAAAAATTATGCGTAGATATAAACAATTATATAAATACATGCAACAAATTTAACCACTTATCAAGGCGTATGCAACAGGTGACCTTACTAGCACAGCTGACTGAGCTCGCTTTATACAACCTGATATAGTTTGAAGAGAGTACATAAAAAATTGTTACAGTTTGGTACTCATACGTATTAAAATGCTTTAAATTTGTTTGTGCGTTTTGATATGAAGCGAGTGCTTTATACCAACCAAATACATGCTGTTTTTGGATTGTTGTACTTGTTGTCGAACTGCGCATATCTGCTAGTTATGCCATGCCACATATTGTAAACGCAAATGCAACTGCGCCCGAGAAGTTAACAACCTAAATTTTTTTCGCTCAAAATAAAGAGAGAGCGCCATCTTTGTGTACTCTTCTTAATCAGTTTCGCTCAAAATGAAGAGTACGCCCTCTTTGGTGCACCAAAAAATGAGTGTTTTTCGCATATATGGAAACATCACCCACAAGAGAGGGCGCTCTCATCATTTTGAGCGAAAAAAATTTAGGTGTTATCTGTAGGTTGTTAATTTCACTCCGACTAGAAATTTACACAAACAGAGATGCTACAAGTGTCAAAAAGCGTGACGGTGTCGCGAGTTCTGAGGTTTTGTCTCATCCAAAACCTTCGTACCGCGCCAATAGAAGTTTTCACTTCAAAAATATTAAAGAAATAACAAGTAAAAGTACTATAATCGGCTATGCCGAATCTTATATATCCTTCACCAATTCAAATGTACAATGACTGTTACAAACTATAAATTTAGAATTATTACGTACATATGTATGTATATTAATTATATTTTTTTTTTAAATTACTACGAACCGCCTATAATTATTAGTGCCTGTTCGCCGATATCGAAGAAGTTCTTTCTTTCGAGCAATTACACTTGAAACAAAAACAAATTTTTTTAATTTTTTTAAGAACTTCTTCGATATCGGCGAACAGGCAGTTAATATTTGTTTATATTTATACCTGCTAAAGTTCGTAAATTTAACAGTCAGAGAAATATAAGAAAGACATTTTCAACATTGACATTGAAGCAAAAAAGAAAACATTTAACATCTAAACATCTCTTTAGATTTCAACTACACTACTGAATATAACAAACGTTGTTTTTGGTAGAATTCACAAAACCTCGTCAGTAATCATGTGTAAATGCTTTCACTTTTGGTAACCCTTAATATTGTCCTTACGCCTCAGCACTCGTAAGCATCAAAGAAATCGTCAAATTCGTTCATAAAAAGTTATTAAACTATTAACTTGCGAACATTTTTTTAAGCAAATATCATTTGTACGGAATACAGAGGATGATGGTGATATCCCAGACGAAGAAGGATCTGAAGAAGAATTCGAAGAACTTGAAGAGGATTACTTGACGTTAAAAAACGAGATTAACATAACAACTAATTGAGAGTTGTTTAATAACATTAAATCAAAACAGATATTTTTCTTAATAATGCCATGTTGTCATACAAACATGTAATCGTAGTAAATATACATAAGTATTTAATTTAAAACAAAGAAATGTGTCTAAAATACACATGAAATTTCTTGTTCTTTTAACACTATTTTTATATTTATTGCTTAAACTTCATATCTCGGATTAAGTATTCTAATATTATTTAATAATTACTTTTTCACTAACAAAATAATTTGAAATATTTTATATAAATAATTTTGACCAGTAAATTTTTATTTTTGACCAATCCTTGTCACTTCCCGATTAATTATTAACTGGTTGAAATACAAAAAAAATACCCGATAGCCCAATGCATAGAAAATATACCATTCATAACACCAGTAGATATAGATGACTCTATAAGGTTTAAACAAGCTTCTCTAATTGATACTTCTACAACTCTAAAAGTGAGGTTGAATCAAAATATTCTGTAGACAAAGAAATGCTATTGACTCAACAAAGGATAGTTAAACGAGAATGACAAAGCTACAAATCTCCTCAGCTAAAATTAAAGCTTAAGGAATGTGGAAAAAAGGTTAAAATATATTATATCAGTTGTGGCTGTCCCAGAAGTTTCCATGAGAATCAATAGTATTGAGATTGAAACGGCTATTGCTGGCTTAAACTCGAGAAAAGTCCCAGATCTACTTCATATTACAAAAAAGGATAATACTTTTTATATATAACTAGCTGAGCGCCCCGGCTTCGCACGGAAGATATTTTCTACAAAGTAGAATACTTTGATGATAACGGACTATTAGTTTGTGTTGATTATTAGTTCCAAACAGTAATGAGGGAATTTCGTACTAACCAGAACTGTTTCATTGTAGAATAAAAATTGAATTAAAAATTAATTCTCATATTCTATTTCTGTTAAAAACTGGTTAAATAGTTGATATTCTTCTCCATTAGTATCCACTTTACGATTATTGTAAAAGATGGACAATTGAACGCTGATGAGAGGTGTAGCGGCCTTGAAATCAGTACTGATACGTTCTGCTAAAAACTGATTGGATATAAATAATAATATTTTCCAACACAAAAAAACTCTTAGTAATTTTGAATTTTCATTAATTCAATAAAACTGAACTTGAGCCTGATAATATTACTTTTCATATGTAAATCAATATAAGTTCAAATAATAATTACGTTTATTCGTAATAATAATAATATAAAAATATTATTAATTAAGGAAAAAAGTTAAACAAAATAAAATAATTATTCGCATATTCACATTGAAGAAAAGAAAAGAAAAAACTATTTTACTCAAGTTTAAAACTAACCATAGTTACGAGCTCCCCAGCTGAGAAAATTTTAAAAGAATTTCAAATCTAATAGAGTTCGTAATGTTATAATCAAGCAACAAAGGAAAATTTAATATCCAACATTAATTGAATTTCAGAAAGCACGGCTAAATAGAACAAACGCTGTTTTCAGCAGAACCCACTAAGTATCGTCAATAATCATGTTTATAATGCTTTCTCATTTATACACATTTCGAATGCAAATAGCATAGAGAAATCTCACTATAAATTTTATGTTAGTTTGTAGCTCTATTTCTCACCTCATATTATGGTTTTATAAGGGAAATAAAAATTCATATATGAACTTCAATGGAAGGTTTAATACATACATACATATGTATTTTTTCACTTACTTGAATTCATAAAACAAGAATATTTAACGTTTAGAAAAATACATTGTTTTAGTGATGTGCACGTTTAAAATTTTTCCTGCATATGTATGTGTCTTTGAGCCCGTTTTATTTATATAATTTTTTTATTAAAATGGCAGTATAAAAAATCAGGTAGCGCAAACAAATGAAAATTATAGAACGCTACAAAGTAGATGTAATTACGAAGTGTAGGGTTACATTTTCTGAAAATATCAGGTTCTGTGTGGGCACATCGAAGTCCAAATGTGATCATTTTTGGAAAATTGACAATTTGCGCACCTTTTTTTCAGAAAATAATAATTTTGCACAATGAAACTGAGGTCAGTGTATTCGCTCATGGCTCAATTGAAAATTGATAAAAAAAAAAATACTGTCTAATTATCAGGTAGCCATTGTTCTGCCTCTTAATTGTTTTTGTTCAATTTTGGTTTTACTTAAAAAGTTATTGCAATTTTAACCCTATTCATACCAACATGTGTCTGTGAGACACATTTTGATGTTTAATTCAATGTAGTAACGAAAATATTCTTGCCTTTTATTTTACATATGTTTTGTATAGTTTAACAAAAAAAAAAATATTTAAAATTCTAAATTATTAAATTTTTTATAAGTCAAAACAAAAAAATGCAACATATACTACCGACATGTGTCTCCTAGGAGACATTCACTTGTTGCTCCCCAAATACTTCAAAGGTCACGAAATAAATTACAACGGCCTATAGTTTAGTGCATGCAGCAAGTTCTTTAGGAAGAAGCTTCCTAAAAAAAGTCGTTAGTTAAACAATACTGTCAAAAATGTTATAACAATGTTTGTAATGAACATGCTATAAAAACTTTTGTATGCCAAAAATGTGTTGTATAAAAAATTTCGTCCAAATTTACTAGTTTTTAATTAATTAAAGCTTTTCCTTCAAAATTTTCACGTGTGTGTCTCAGAGACACATGTTGGTTGGATTTGTAATATTTTAAGTCGGTATAATTAGAGTTAAAACAGTATGACATTGGGTTCAATTGCAATGACTCAATTGGTTGCGAAACCGATATTTTTATAAATATTGCATTAAATTTTTGCGACGAGTTAAACTTGTCTAAAATGTATTGAAATCACTAAAAAAACACAATTTGGTGCAAGTAAGCTACTTACGACCTTTGAACATGAGACAATTTCATCTTACATCAAAGTTACATTGACATACAAGGTTGTTGAAAGCTCAAATGATTTGTTTGAATTTTTATCATCTCTGTAAAAACTTGTGCAAATCATAAAAAAAAATCCCTTAATAACATGCAACTTTATTATTGCCACGCTTTATTTGCTATTATATTAACAATACCTTAAAAGTGAAAGTAACTTGGCTAAACCCATATCCAAATCAGATGGACGGTATTCACCTAGCAACAGGGTACAAATTTCCAGTACATTCTATGAAATAAATATATTCCGAATGTTCTGCACATACGTAACCTCCTACTGGGACGACGCGCAATGCTCTGATTTAAGATGCATATCGTTAATATATTACGAAATATGCATTAACATACTTACATATGTGTATGGTTTGTTTGTATCGCAAGCGTGAGTTTTCATTATCGTTATTCAAATGTTTTCAATTCACTTTTTCGCAATTTTAAAATATTTATTGTAAGTACTTGATAAAATCATGAAAATTTAATTATAATTTCCATCGCGAGCAGTATAATCGATATGAATGTTGTTGGATTCCGATGCAAGACGTACATAAGTACAGTACGCGATTAAATTTTCAATAAATTACGCAACAATTTTACCCTTTTAAAGTGATTTTTCTGTTAAAAATTTTAATAGTAAATTATCCTTTAGATGCTTCCTTTGATGAACAGTATATTTTTGCTGTCTTTGTCCTTCCAGATATACATATCAGAAGCTTATATTAACTTACCACTTTGAATAAGAGCGCCATTTCAGTGAAGCGTTTGATTGTTAGTTATATAGTCCTTATTTAACACAATTGTATGTATGTATGCATTAATTACTTTTGTTTCAATATTATATAACAACACATTATTATTATATTAATTGTATTGCGATAATTTTTATACCAACTTTGGAATTATTTTCAATACATATAAAGAAATTAAAATAACTGTTTGTTTTTTTTTCACAGTTTGAAATGAAGGTATTTTGAACTGTAGAGTTTTGTAGTTTAATGTAATGTGCCATCAAACATCAAAGTTCTCTGCCTTTTATACATTTACCTTCTATTAAATTCGCTTGTGTTTATTTTTTTCTAGTATAAAATGTTTGTTTTAGTTTCTGCAATTGTATAGTCTATATACGTCTATATACTATCGATAACAGCAAGACCCAAGCAACAATGGCAACAAACATTTAATGTTGCCAAGTTAATATTTGTCTTTGCCAATAAAAGTTCAACAATCATTTAACAAAAATTGAACTGAGATTAAATTTTTATGTTTGTTCTATAACTGAGCGAACATTTCGTCTGAATTAAGTTCATGTAATTTCTTTAACCCTAGAACCTTAATGTACGTAAAGTTTACATGCACTATTTTTTTTAAATGTATATGTATAAAACATGTGTGAAACTCATTCTTTCTATTAATGGTCATATCAGGTGTATTGCTACGCTTACAAGTGCTAAAAAATATATTTATATTTATTGAAAATTGTATGATCACCAGCAAATGATTTAAATGTATTTGAGAATTACTTTTATTTTTCGTAAAAGATGAATTAAAACAAGAAAGAGTGCTATATTCGGATGTGCCGAATCTTATATACCCTTCACCAATTGATATATATGTGATTTACTGAATAAAATACAGGCTTTCCTTTTCTTATAAATATGTATAAGATTTCAAACAATATAAAAAGTAAGTTTAAACTGCATACTTGAATACACTTTCATATTTTCTTCATTGCTATTAACATACTTATAAAAGGTTTTCCAATAAGAGTGATATGATTTCTTTCAAAAGTTTTTTATTTAATGTGAAGTACAATCGATACAATTAAGTTCTAAATAAGACGTCATTCAAATGCCCTCCACGACTTCTGCTGCAGGAACGAATTCGATGAACCCAATTTTTGAGCACTTTTTCCACTAAATCAAGTCGTATGTCATGAATGGCATGTTCAATATTGACTTGTAAAGCAATGACTTCAAATAACCCTACAGGAAATAGTCTAATGGTGGTGTTAAATCACAACTTCTTGGAGGTTATTCAATTACACAATTTCATGAAGATGATTTTGTTAAAAAAATCTTTACTGTTTTTAAGTTGTTCCAAGTCAAAATCAGCAAATTCACGACTTTTACGGTGGTCCAAAGGCTTCAGTTCTTGAGTGAGAACAGCTTTACATTAAATATATATGTACATATATATAGTGTGTATATGTTTATAATGAGCTTACAATTTCTTATACATATTGACTGACGTAACTATCATTTTTTTTTTTCAAAATTGACTTTTTGTTTTAGAATTAGACAGATATTTATCTGATGTGGTACTTAAGTGTAACTTGAATAAGATCATTCGTAGGCAGCAGATAAATTTTCATTAAAATAATTCTTAAGGAATTAGAAATGCACTAAAAATAACCTTCTCCTGTAAAATTTAATCTTTACGGGTTACGTTTTCTTAGCGGAATATTGCTTGGTAATGTAAACGAGCATACACGATGATCTTAATCTTAAGTAAAGATTTTTTCATACAAAAGAAGAACAAAAGATATATTATTTTATAATATAAAATTTATCTTAACTGAAACTTGCTTAAATAAGTTTGCGATCAAAACTTTATGTTGGCTTGTTACTTTCATTTCAGTACGGATTCAAAGTTGACATTGTTATATTATATAAATAAGCTAGACTTGCAAGATCTGCAATGATTACAATACTAAGAGTGATTTTCCCTAATAACAAAATATGTAAATAAGTTATACCTGCAAGATCTTCAACGTATGCAAGAGCATTTTTCCACCAAGAGTGATTACCCTCATTGTTATATGTATGTGTAAGTTTCAGTTAAAGGGACCTATGGATGTAAAAATAGATTTCTACTTTTTTGGTGAATCTTAAAATAGACAATACGCTCTTTCTAATGCAGCAAACCGCAGTTTTCTAACTGCATTGCTTTTGTCATAAGTATGCTTTAAAATACACCTTTGATAAGAAAAGAAAAGGACCCGATGTAACAACAGTTTTTGTAATTGATCTAATTTACTTGAATCTCGCCTTTTGGGGGTTTTCGGCATCGACGATTACGAATCTGGTATAAAATTTTAAAAATCCTAAATGGTGGATAAGTTTTTTTTTAATTGATCAGATTTGTTTTAACATCATTACTTACAGGTTTTTGCGATCGCTGATAATGAACTTAAAGACGGGTTATGGATTTATTGCGAGTTTTAGCGAGACTAACGAACAGCAATTCATTTTTATATATGTAGATAGATGGATTTCAAATAGTCTATCCTAAAATAGGGGGTTGATGAGTGGGGAGAATGGTTCCCCCATATAAAAAAAAATTGCTTCCGATCGAAGCCGGGACAATCATCTATTACCTAATATATAATACAGAGCTAAAATCATCCTACTAGAGCAACAGCAAAACATACAATTTTTAAAGATAAATACAAATGAAATTTTCAACATACAAACATATGTATATATATGTATATGTAATCAACTATGTATGACTTTTTTTCCACAGAGTTTTCTTGTGTGACAGCTATAGTGTACAAAAAACCGTGTGTGTACTACATACATGCTTATGTTTATAATGTGATTTGGTAAAAAAAACTTGCAATTTTTTATGTGTCTAGAATTTTGCTTGGTTATGTTAGCCGCCATATAACGATGGTAATTTAAAGGAAGAATTGTTGTATGCAAGAATAAAAAACATGCCTAAATAAGCCCATACAAGGCCTAAGGTCTTCGAAGTTTTCCCGTGTGGCTTATTGTGAGCAACTTTTTTAAACACGCCTATGTTATAAAAAGATCTGCATGTACATATATTCTTTCGTGCGGCTTAAATTTTCTCTAAAATGAACAAAACGATATACTAACGCCCAATTCACATGATGACTTTTGCGACGTCGTTTTTACTGAATTCCCTTTTGAAGTTGCTACCAAAATCTTTGTGTGTTCAAACGATGTCTTTTAGTTGCATGTCGTTTTTCCCAATTATGTTTTGAAATAATGAAAAGTAACAAAGATAAATAATAAAAGTAAGAAAAATAATGAAAAGTAACAAAGAGAAATAGAAGAAAAGTCTTGAAAAACACAAATCAAGTCTTTTTGTTTACCTCACTTTCTTCCCTACACCGCTCACCAACAAGCAAAAAGAGACGTCGAAAAAGCGACGTCGCAAAAGTCATCGTGTGAATTGGGTGTAACAGCATATTCTGCAAACCTGATGGAATATTTTAATATTTCTTAGAGAATTAATGAAATAAATACACTTACATAGGTATGTAAAAGGTTTTCCAATAAGAGTGATATGATTTATTTAGAAAAGCAAATGTTGTCAAGAACAATTTTATACGGATGCAAACCCAAATCCTTTCTCAAAATCCGCCAGGTTGTGGTTTGAGACAGTCTCAATTGTTGAGAACGTCTTGGAATCGACAAATTGCGGTCTTCAGCAACAATTGCCAGAACGGCAGCAATATTTGCATTACTTCGAGCGGTTCTTTGTCTTATTGGCACTTGAACATTATGTAAAGAAAATGTAAGCTCAAAATTTTCAATTCGCAATTCGACGAATAGCGAGCACACTTGGACGATTATTACGACCATAAAATGGCAAAAGCGCATGAAAAGTTGCAATTGGAAAACGATTATTTTGATAATAAAACTGAATAATTTGTATATAATCTTTAGACTCCATATTCAATACTGGGGCACCGTTATGTATTTATAAATTTGTTTGTATATATAATCTAATATCAGAACCGATATTTTATTTTTGCTGATTTTCAATACGAATCATCTTAAGTAAAATCCTCACATTTCAGTATAACACCCAAGTCTCTAGCTCTTCTAGTGTCTTCGGAAAATCGATTTCATGTACAGACAGACGGATAGACGGACATGGCTCATGCAATTTCCCTATCTATAAGGATTCAAAATATATATACTATATGGACCTCATAAAAATATTGTGGAAATTACACACGTAATGACAAACCTATAAATACTCTTACCATTTTTGGTGAAGGGTACAAAAAGATCATATGTAATGCAATTGTTTATTATATACTCGGTGTGATTCCCTACCCCATTCTCATAAAATAGAATAGAATATGTATAAGTAAGTATAAAGTATTGATTTATATACTCGTATACTACTTTTGATACTTTAATTGATTATTAATTTCGACCTTTTTTTATATTTATTTAACTTTTATATATTTCTCAAGCCATAAGGTCTATTTATTTTATATACAAAATTATTTATTATTATTACGATATTACGAAAAAACTCTTTGTAATTTTGAATTTTCAATAATTCAATAAAACTGAACTTGAGCCTGATAATACATATTACTTTTCATATGTACAAAATTATTTATTTATAAAATTAATCCGATATTTCGTTACACTTTGTGTAACTTCTTCACGGAAAAATTTTTTTACAAATTGAAAATTTTTATCAAAAACATCAATAAGTTGTTCAAATCTTAAATCTAAAAATGTTTAGATGTATGTTTAGCCAATGCTAAACAAAATTTAGTATCAACGGTATTTAGTATCGCATTTTGTTTTATGCAAATCGAGATAGTATCTTATAGATAGATAGAGTTATCCACATTTCGCGCCATTGGACCAGGACAAAAAAGCTTAATAAATGCTTGGTGATTAAACATCAACTTCTATGCTAAAGGCATTTCGTGTTTTGATGTATGTACATATATTTTCAACAAAAAACATACTTATGTAATTATATTTAATATTTTTATTACAAATAAATTGACTTTCTTGAGTATTTAAATAATATTATTTATATAAATTAAAATCTATCTTGTTCGATAAATAACTAATAACTAAAAATCTTTCAACATAAAATTCTTTTCTTTTTAACAATTTTTAACGTTTTGTTTTAAAAAATGGCAAATCGCAATGAAGTACAGAAAATTAATAGATTATAAGAGAATGAACGGACTTGGAGAAGGGATTAGTAGCAATGGGTTCATTTTTGGCTTTAATTGGTTATGTAAGGAATGAGTAATCGAAATTAAAAGTGGGAAATTAAAAAAGCTTAATATAATTTGATATTTTCTATGTGGAAAATATATAATGTGCGATTCTTTTGCTTAAGCATTTAAATTAAATTTCTTCTTGTTATTGTTCTTCATCTTCTTGTGATTCTTCTTCGTCTTCAGCGCGTTCTTCATTTGGACCGTAAAGAGCTTCCATTTCCAATTGCAGTTCATGAATTTGTTCAGCAATATCTTTGGGCACATTTTCAATGTGTATAGACTTAATTGATTTAACCATATTCTTGCTCATGTGATCAATACGGAAGCCACGTTCATCAAATAACGGCTTTTCGCCATTTTCCTTACGTTTTTCATCGACATACTTGAGAGCCCGAGCTATTGCAGCAGGAATTGGTGGAGGTGTTGGAATGTGATCACCTTCGGGCATAAAACCTTCATGCGTACTTTTGTAGTTGACACGATAAAGTTTGCCGTCATCACCGGTGTATTCGTAGTATCCCTGAGCGTGTGTTCCACCCTCATGATGTAGTTTGGCTTGTTCTTCTCCATAAATTCCATTTTCAGTTAAGAAGCTAAGTATGCGTTGTCAACAGAAAAAAATCGTATTTATACATACATACATACATGCAAGTGTGTTACGTTATATATCGTAAATGAAAATAAACTTACGCATGATCATATTTGTCATGTTTGCGATCATGTTCTTGATGTAAAATCTTGTGACGTCCCTCATCATCGTAATTGAATAGAATACTGCGTGGTGTAGTTGTGGTTGTAGTTGTGGTACGTTGTGTGGTTGTTGTAGGTTTCTTAGTGGTTGTTGTCTATGTTTATTTTTAATATTTTTTTTGTAAAAGGATTATGTATGTTTAAGAAATTGTAACTTATGGATTGAATTAACTAATACACTTGTGTGGAAGTAGTGTGAGGTTAGGGATGCAGGATTTTTATCGTGTTTCTGTTAAGCGAAAGATCAGCATGCAACAAGAAATGGTTAATCATTTGTGTCTTAAAAAACTTGTATGATTATGTGAGTTATAAATATATTTATTTGTATGGAGCAAGTGTCAATTAAGTGTTTACGCTGCTGCATAATTTATAAGTATTATTTCGTGTATGGTTTGTTGTAAAGAAAATATTTAGTATGGTTAATAATTGTGAAATATTTGTTCATTTTTGATAATGGTGGTAAACTAATAGCTTTCATATGAAATATTTTTGTATATTTTTCAAAGCCGAATGAGTTTGTGGGTTTTAAGATGTTGTAAATTATAAGATAACGTTTATTTCAGTATTTGCATGCACATTAGTCTTGATCTTCAAATGAAACTGATTCTTCTGTATAAAGCTGAGGTTCATGATCGGGAAACCCATATCTCAATTGTAATTCAGGCACCTGAAAATCAGCATTACTTACTGTGTACAAATTATGGCTATTATTTAAAAATATGAGGAATTATTAAAACAAAAATTCAATATTTTTAAATAATTTTAACTCACTCATACGGTTTGACGTCATGTACATAAGGTCTGGCATCGTGATTATATGGAATATTACTACCGGCATAAGGTCCATAGCCACCATCATAAGGATTAGGTATGTGAACATATTTTCCTAATTCACGATTGTCGTGAATATGATTATAGGGTTGAGGCATATGATGATAGACACCTAAATTTTGTTAAATATTGTATTGTAAGATATAACATTAACCCAAGTAATTCTCAAGAACTTATATATAATAAGTAAACTTATTTGTTATGGGTTAGCTAAGCTATATCCAGTCTTTTATTGGTTGCTAATTTTAACTTACAGTATATCACTAGCCATGGTTAAAACATTTTCAAACTAATTTGCCAATACACAGACACTTAAGTCTAAACTGAGTGTTCCAAAACCAAAAGCATAATAGTTTTAAGAAACTTAAAAAAAAGTATATATTTTTCTTACAATCTTATCTAAAAGTAAGCAAGTCAGTTTGAAAACTTTTTAAACCTGTTTTAAGATCTACTGATGAATTGTCATTAGCAACCAACGAAAGCTGCTAAGCCTTACAAATAAATTAAAATTTTTTAAAACCTAAAAGCAATTGGTTAATTATATTAAATGGAAAGTGTTTAATTGAAATATTACTAGCAATATCTTTCTGAATTAGAAATTAATGATTTAAAAAGAAGCATTATATAATCTATACATTTGAGAAATGTAATTTATTAAGCTCTATGATGTTTTAAAAATTTCAGTTGCAAATTGCACCAACGTCACTTTTTTGACAAATAGAAAAATGAAGCCATTAACTAAGCAAAGCAAATTAAATTAAATAAGCAAATTGTTACAATTTGCCATCAAATATAATACATTCTATCTAACGCATATATTAACTGAATTCGACGTAAATATGGGAAATTCAGGGACCAAAAAAAAAAAAAAAAAAAAAATAAACTTCAAAAGCTGCATACAAAAAACAGCTTTAATATAAAATAAAACCTTGAAAGTTGAACGTTTTATTTTTCAAATTTAATTGTAAAATTTTTCATGAACAGAAAAAAGGTGTTTACAAAAACTAATATTTTTTTTACTCATTTTTGTTTTATTTTTACAATTACGAAACAGCTGCTTTAGTGATTTGGCAGTTTAGCCATTTTACACAAAGAAAAAGTACGAATAAGTCTTGTAGCAATAGAAATATAAATAAATAAATAAATAAATTTCGTAAATTGGAGCCCATTTATAAAATTTTTAATACAAGAAACGCTTTGCGGTAAAATTGGAAGTCCGCGATATTGTGTATAAAACGGGTAAATAAACAATTATTATTTTGCTACCTACATATGAGCCGTTTATTTTGAAAGTGGCATAAGTCACTTTTTTTGTTGATTGCAAATGTTTAACAAATGAAAAGATACCGTTCATTTTTATTTAGTGTTGCCATTAACGCGATTTTTTTGAAAAAGTGACTTATGCCACTTTCAAAATAAACGGCTCATATGTAGGTAGCAAAATAATAATAAAATAATAATTGCTTATTTACCGGTTTATTTACCCGGCTCAAGTCAAATATAATTTTCTGTCTATTTTGTTGCAGTGTGCCATTACCAACTAAATCAGTATAATTGTAATGCACATAGTTCTTTAGAAACCGAATATAAATTATTGAGTTTACTAAAAAACTTTACGGTAATTAATATAACATTTACTTTTTCACTCAAAATTGTTTTTTTTTTTTTTAATTTTTTGCACACATGTAATACTATTTATGAGTTTATTGCAACAAGAGATAAAAGGTTTTTATCTCAATACTTTAATTGATTTTGCGTAATATTTTTCATATATTATAGATATAATTTAAAGTGCTGTTTATACAAGACGATCTGAGAGCTTTTCATACAAAATTTACACTCAAATCATTCGTTCGTCTTGTATAAACAGCACATAATTCTAATTTGACGTTGTTGATAAA
The DNA here is from genome assembly GCA_947311025.1 of Lypha dubia. Taxonomy (NCBI): domain Eukaryota; kingdom Metazoa; phylum Arthropoda; class Insecta; order Diptera; family Tachinidae; genus Lypha; species Lypha dubia. Next base: position 60,569,137 of record OX371264.1, read on the forward strand.
ATGTATAACCATCTGCTTATTGTCAAAATTCTGCGATAAATAATTGATTATAAATATAAATAAATGGATTTATTAATATGTATTATTTTTTGCAAGTGAAAATTTATGCTTGGAATATTGTAAAAGGAAGTCACGATAATGATTGTGCAAATTTGCAAACGCTTGTTTGCTGTGCATATTAGTGTACTTCGTGAGCGTACTTTTTAAATATATTTTATTTTTGTGAAAAACATGTAATTTTCTTAACAAAAATGTGGCAGCTCATCAAAAATTCTGCCAACACTGACCTCAAATGTCAAGTTATAAATGCATAAAATTATTATTTACAATTAAATTTTAAAAAACTGAAACTTTGTAAATTAAATATTAAATTACATAGCTGCAAAATAAAATTTTCTTTATCTACAAATAAAAATATGACGGTTGTTGTTTATTTTCATTTGCAACTGACCAAATATGCACTATTATCTTTGCTTATGATTCTTTCTTTAGTGCAAACGAAGCAAATTGCAAATACATATGTACATTTTGTTGTTTTTGCACACATTTGCATCACTTGCACACTTTGCACTACCCATCGTGATTACCCTTATAGAGTTATAATAAAAATTTTATGGTATGTAAAATATTATGTTTACCAGCAGCATCTGTATAACCGTATTGTTTGCCTATAAAATATACAAAATTTTATAGATTATGAATAATTAAATTAATTAAAATTGAAAATCTAAGTGAATAATTCAATTCAATATAAGGGTATAGTTTTATTATACCTGGTTATTTATTTGAACATTTTTGTTAGAGACTGTAAAAGATCAAGAAATGTGACATAAATGGAATACATGCAATCAAATAATATTTCTAAAACTTTAACAAAACTTTTGAGCTTGATGATAATCACTTTTTTATTTCTCACATTTCACTTGATTTTTAAAAGTTCGATATAATAATATCTCATAAAATTTTATAAAAAAAAAAAACCACATATCCAGCATTTATTCCAACAAATATGTTACCATTGCTTTACGAGCACAAATTATAATGCATTACAGTAGACGATCGTAAATCAGAAACACTTTGTTCCTAATTTTCGATAGTTTCTAATTTTCGGATGTTTTCTTTTAATAAAATGCAACACAAAAGTGCATCTTCGTTAATAACATAATCAGTAATAATTGTTTGTGTGTGTTTTTTTTTAATTTTTCAGTGCTTAAACAAAAAAAAATAAAGCCGATCTTAAATTATAACTGACGATTCTAATTTCAGAGCATGCAATGGATTAAAAACGTTGATTATAATTTCCAAAGAACTCGAATTCCCGAGAGTTCTGATCCAAACGCTATGTTAAAATAGAACATGCATTTAATACATAAATCAAAATAAGTTATTAATGAAATACCTTCATTCTGAGATGGATTGTGATATCTGTCATTATTTTGTGGTGATGGTGCAGCATTACACAAAGCAATACTAGCCTGAAATGAAATAGAAAAAAAAAATTAAAAATGTAATAATTAACTGAGTATTCTTTAATTGCTTTGTTGTAAATTTTATGAAAAGACATTAAAATGTTTATTGAAGAATGTGTCACAGGGTGTGTTTATTGAAGAATTCAAATTATAATTCTTTCGTTATGGCATTATGTTCAAAGTTAGCTGTCACATTTTAAGTTTTAAATTATTTCAGCTAAACAAACATTTATTTCATTTCATTTCATTTAATTGGTGTTAAGTTAATAATCATTTTTAGAGATTTAGGATATTTTATATAAAATTACTTCACTTGAAAAGCTTGTTTTGTAGCCTTGAGCAGGGCTGCCGCTTAGGTCTGATCAAAATTAGTAATTATTTTAGTAAAAAAAATTTTTTTTTTTTGTAGTTGCTTATTATGTTAAATTTTTTAAAGTTCTTACCATATGTTCATACATACATATATATGTATGAACTTTTTATATAAATGAACTTTTTTATATAAATTAAATAAGCATACATATGTATGCATTTTGTAAATTTTTAACAAAAAATAAATATATTAAAAACAAGAAAATGTAAATTTTGGAAAATTTTGCTAAAATTTGACGAGAGTTTTGGTAGATTTTTGCTACACAGAAAAAATATTTAACTTTATTTTTTAATTAACCCTTTATTTAAATATATAAAAAAATTTGATTAAATATTCGATTTAATTAATTAAATTTTTAATTGTAATAAGTAATTTGGTGCAAATTTAATTAAATTTTTAATTGATATCACAAATTTTTTAATTGAAATCAATTTTTATTTTTTTCTGTGTACTGTCAGCTCTGCCACTAAAGGCAACTGTTGAGAATCTTTCGACACAGATGGTGGCCTTTTTTGTTTTGCTGTTAAAAGTTGGGTAACAGTTTCAAAAGAAGCTTTAGAAAAACATCTTAAAATTGATATATATATATAAAGGATGTTTTTTTTAGAGTGTAACAACTTTGAGTTGGCATCACTGCTTTATTTGAGCACCCAATTAACAGCTGATAGTTACTGTTTGTTAAGTTTGCTTTAAAATTTCATTATGAATCGACTTACACCAGAGCAACGCGAGCAAATTGTTGAAATTTTTAATCAAAATAATTGTTATATTCGTCAAACTCATCGTGCACTTCTTCCATTTTATGGCGTTCATAATCGCCCTTCAGAGCGGTAATTCGAAGAATAATAGATCGTTTTCGGACCACATTTACTGTTACCGATAATGAGCATTCCGTGAAACACCACTACATCCACAGAAAATTATTGTTTGGTGCGCCAGCCCATGGCGGAGTCCTTGGCCCATATGTCTTCAAAAACGATATTGGTCAGAATGTTACTGTCAATGGTGAACGGAAAATGATTCGAAATTTTTTCGTACCTCAATTACGTGACATTAATCTTGCTGATATGTGGTTCCAACAGGACGGAGCCACATGCACACAGCGGGCGCTACAATTGATTTACTCAAAGATACTTTTGATGAGAAAATAATTTCAGCTAATGGCCAATTGGCCAATTTAATCCCATTAGATTATTTTCTTTGGGGTTATGTTAGGTCACATGTCTACCATAAACAATTGAACACCTGCAAATCAACATTCGAAGATCTATTGGCGAAATACAGCCGCAAATGCTGCGAATATTGGTGTTTCAGATTGCGCCTTCTAAACATTAATTTCACAAAATTTTCTTTCCATTAAAGCCCGTTTCATTGATAGATTTCAAATAGATTTCCTTGTTTTATTATGAGTTAAACTTGTGTCACTCTATAAAAAACACCCTCTATTAGCCTCTAAAAAGAATTGTGTGCTTGTATATTGCGGTGACGCTTATTTTATGAAACATTTGCCGAGAGTATATCCACCCACTGCGCCTTATAGTCAAATCATTTACTGTCAATTGTTTAAGCATAAAAACAAATCTAAAGTTATTAAATAAACAACAAAAGCCTTTTAAAATTTAATAAAGTAACCAATTATCGCTTTGCTTATTTTAAATCAGTTTCTTCTTAAGTTTGTCTGTTCTAACTTTTAAATTATTTTCGAAATTAAAAGAATTAAAGGTTAAATTATTAAAATTCTGCTAATTTTGTATTAACTTTTAACAGTTAATAATGTCGTGGGGAGTGCTAATTTCTTTTTCTGTTGGTTTTTGCTTTCTGTTGTCAAAACAATAATCAAGCATCCATCCATATACATATTTAGAATTGTTATTTTTTTTTATAATGAACTGAGATGGGATCTTTGAATGAATGCTTCTTTTAGTTAAATAACTTTATGGAGAAAGTTCTCTGTCTATCTGTTGTGATTATTTAATATTTCATAACTTTTATTTGTGTTAAGTCGTTGTAGACAGTATTGTTGCTATTTAATCACATTAATTTATTTATCAACATTTAACAATAGATATTCGTTTTGTAAGTGTATTCTTCAATAAATTTTACCAGTTAACTTTTGTTTTATATTTTCATTCTCTCTTAATAAAAAAATGTATTGGAATTTTTTGAATTTCTCTCTATCTGTTCAGTCTTTTTTAATTTTAGGTTAAATCACGTTCTAAATGTTTAATGTTTGGTTGGTGATACACTTTGATCTTGAATTTTAGGTCTTGAATCTTATTGTTTTTTTTTTTGTTGCTTTTTTTCAGCTACTTAGTGACTGCGAACTGATAAATGTTAATGATTGTTTTTAATGTCTCATAAAATTTGCGTGCTTATAAAAATTTTTGAAAGTTTTTGTTTAAAATTCATCATTCGGCTAGCAAGGAATGCCAAGAATGAGTACCAGAGATTTATCTAATTAAAAGTTTTATTGATACCACGACATGATCAATTAAAAATATGTGGTGTAATAGAAAATTATTATTAAGAAAAATTGATTAAGAAGGAATTAGAATTATATAACTTCGTAGCACAAAAAATTTGATTTCAATAGCCTGAAATTTCATTATCTCATTACATTGGGTATAATTCGAGAACAAAGTTTACATTAGACTAAGATACATAACTTATACGATTAAACGATTATTTAATCTTATTATTATACTTTAAATATGTATTTTATCCAAATTTCTTTTATACAAGTTTCAGAACTGTGGCAGATGCACTTATATTAGGTCCTTACTGATACAGTGAAACTTCGATATAACTAACTTCGTTATAACAAACAACTCAATAAAAAGTATGTTTTATTGAGTCTCTTGAGAAAACCTGTTTATTGCAAAGTTTTTCATACAAAAATTCACTTTAGCAATAAAAAACAAATTCTGAGCAAAACTCCAAATATTCATTCAAATGTCTCAATATAACGAAATCTGTATAAAGCTTAAATGCTAAAGTCATTTTATAAACACCGCAAAGTCTAAATGTATTGACAAGCGCATTTGTAAAGCCTCTATGCAATGAAGTACTGTCACAAAAGGCTCTATACAAAGAAGTAAAAATACAATTATAAGCAAAATGATAAAGTGCCGTTATTAAAAAAACGAATTCCTAATGTGCGTGCAAATATTATCCATTAGAAATGTTGACTTGAATCTTGACACAATATTTTTTTAAAACTTAATAAAATTAACTGAATAACAAAAATGTATTTTTTTTTTGTTTTATTTATTTCTTCATGAAATACAAGCTTTTATTATTATTATTCTCATTGTATAGAATTGTTAGTGTGAATTTTTTTCGAATTTCTTCAAATTTCGTTATATTAAGGCTTTAATGATTATACTTATAGCGAATCAATAGCTATAACGAAGTATATTTTGATCCGCTAGGAATTCTTTATATCAAGGTTTCACTTTATTATAATTTGATGTAATTAAAATCGGTGTACTGGAGCGTATGATTATTATTATTATTAATGTAGTGGGTTTATACTGTAAATTTATTCACAATACATTTACATTATTTACTTTTATTTTCATTCAGTCTATTATACTTTACTCACCACTATAGTGAAACATGCAAGAAATTTATTCATATTTAGTTCACTAATTTTCTAATATATCACTTAAAAAAATTTTATAGTAAATGATTTCGTTTTGTTGGGAGTTAAACAAATTAATATAAATTTATTTTGTAAATGCCGAATTTTAAGTACGATTTAGTCCTTAAGCTTTGATTGCTACAGCAGGAGTGTTTATTGTTTGTTCTTAACAAGTCGCATTTATATAAAAGCCCTCATTTGTTTTGAAACCTAAAAAAACAAGCTAAATTTTTTTTGAGTTTTGTTGTGTACAAATATTGCATATGTAGAAGAAAACGCACATAACTTGGTGTTCAAATCTCGTGCAAATGCAGGTAATACATGTGGATGCAAATACATATGTATGTATGTATGGATTTATGGATTGGTATCAACGTTTATCACAAGTGTGTGATCGCTTCTTTTTGTACATATGTATGTATGTATGCGTATGGATGTATTAAATTTAGTACATTTCAATTTGTTAATTCTCATCTTCTGCAGTAATTACTATGACTGTTTTGGTTGTTTTAAAAACTTGTACTTGTACATGTATTAAATTCTCTTGAACTGAACTTCGCTCTGCTTATTTAGTGGAGCAAATCACAAGCTGGAATTTATTTTGCTTTTTATTCTGTTTTTTTTTTCTCGCCATTTATTGTAGTGTTGGTGATATTGTAATCTGTTCAAGTATTGAGTTCAATAAAATTTTTAAAATTTTCAGCTCAAAATTAATAATTAAAATATTAAGGCATCAAAAGTCATTAAGGTGTAGACTCTAGTTATCAGTTTATTTGATTATATTAGCAACAGCAAAATACAATAGAAAAAATAATCAAACCTGAACGACATAATACCAGCACTCAGAAGATGACCCTTACATATGTCATGCATTGTGCCAGAGCTAGTGCGAAAGCGTTAGGCTAAAATGGTTAGATGGTGAAATATAGAAGAAGGCTTAGGTCTCTTACAACTCTTCTAATGCACATTTTGTTAATTTTTAGAGCAGTGTTGCAGCGCCAATGGTTTTAAGTAAACGCATTAAATTTCTTAAGCTGTGTGAGCAGTTATTTTATTAATTGTTTTACATCGCGGACGATTCAGCTAACCGACTTGCTTGGAACTATATGAATCGCTGCCGGAACAGTTTTAGGTGACCAGTGTTATGCATTCATCACTTAAACACTCCAACAATAATTATTACAATGCCACAATAATGCACATCAGATAAACTGATGAGATTAATTGGTTGGCTCTGACCAGGGTTTGAATCTAAGTAGTCAACTCACTAACTACTTCAGTCACTTTTATTTACAGGTCATATGGTTATGTGTTTATTTGTAGTATTGGAAAATATCCTAAAAATAATAAACTATCAACATGCATACGGGGTATGTTCAAAAGAAAATGTGAATTTTGAATTTTCGCGGGCTGTGTACATTCGATTATCGAAACTTTGTATTGTTAAGTTGGTACACATGTGTTCTTGCCTCGGAAATTACCATAACAAATGAATTCCAATTGATTTCACAAAATTAGGATATTTCACGATCTGTGGCCCATCAAAAATACCAACTTTAAATTTATCTATACTTAATCCTGCAAACTTGCGAGAAAAAATTTAATCATTCGCTACTTTTGATGATACGTAGGTTTTCTAAATGTTTCAAATATATATTCACCATAAATATAGCAAAAACAATCTGCATTAAGCACACAGAAGAAGCCACATCTAAAACATCAACAAAATATACTTAATTTAATGTCCAATAAAAAAACGAAAATATAATTAAAAATAGTAAAAGTGAGTAGTTACCTACATATGTATCCCTAAAAAAAAGCTGTTAGGGAAATACTGTTGACGTATTTAGAAAATATGCCTCAATTTGAGAATAGACACAAAAAAAAATCACAGGAACCTAGAAATATTTTCCCTTCTGTTGACCAGTGTTATTTATTGAAAGTAAATTTAAAAACACAAAAAATTTATTAAATTTAAAAATAGCCATATAACCAGCATAAATGACTGTTCTCTATATTAAATTTTTTTTTACTACATAAGCTGATAACCAGAATTCCGTGAACGACCTTAATATATTTGTTTTAATTACTTTAATATACGTACATATGTACATATGTATGTATGTATGTAAGTTTAATATTTGTCACGACTTGTTTTTCCATCATAAAAATATTTTTGGTTAAAAATGGGAACTTTTGTTAATCATTGTCTTCTAGAAAGAACAAAATACAACTTAGAGCAAATTTTTTTTTGGTGGGTGGACGGAGGGAACCGTTAACCCTATAAAAACGAATTATTAATATTCATATACATACATACATCTATGCGCAACTAAAGTATGTACATATGTAAATATAAGTATGAATGTAAGTACGAATCGTTGAACCTTGCCAAAGTTATATACGATATCATATGATGTATCAGAATTGTTTAAAATGTCAATTGAGTACAATATATACTTTTTATTTAAGTTGTACACATTGCGTTCTGTTTACGACAGTGGTGTTCAACTTTTAATGCGGTTTATACAAGACGAACGAGTGATTTGAGTCGTAAATTTGTATGAAAATCATTCAGTTTTTTTTTTTAATAATTCCAATACAAAATTTACACTCAAATCACTCGTTGGGCTTGCATTAACAGCATCTTATGTGCGGTTTCTATAATACAAACTATTGGTTTTAGTAGAAAATTTTTTTGAAAACCACTTAGTTTTCTTAGTGATTCCCATACAAAACTTTTCGCAAGTCATTTGTTTGTATTGTGGAAACAGCACCTTAGTATTAGTAAGTAAGTAAGTTATTAAAGCGAATGAAATACACAATAACCTACAAAACAAAAAAAATTAAACGTTTGATATATAAAACAAGATTATAATTCCTTAGAAAATACCTATTTTATCTCATTTTATAAATAGTTTAAACTATTTCTTATCATTTTCTATTTCAAGAAATCGTCCTTTTAATTTGTGTCAAAAAAATTTGTTATATATCTCAAAAATGTACTGGTTTTCCTTAAAATTAAAGATTTCAAAATTCCTTTTAAAATTATATTCTCTTGTATTGTTTAATACTTTGTAAAATAAGAGACATTGCATATTGCCAAAAGCATACATACAATCTTTTTCAGACTGCATAATTAGTTTTTTCCTGTAAATTTGATATAAAACGCGGATGTTTGCTGGGATATACTGTTAACAATTTTGTATGGAAAAATCAGTTTTGAACGCCAGTGGTCTACGATTATTTTGTTATTAATTCATTGTTTTGACTCAGCGTGCTTTTCGTCGTTGTTTTAATATGGTGGTTGGACCCACAGAGTCGAAAATAAACCGTTTGGTTGCAAATTTTCGAGTACAAGGGGCAGTAAGGAATCTTCCTGGTGCCGGCAGACGACAAACGATGAACACGGATGACAATATTGAACGGGTACAGGTAATTATTCGCCAAGATGGAGAAACATCAACCAGGAGACGTTCGACACAACTTGGCTTATCAAGAGGGTCGCTGCAGAGAATTTTGCATACAATAAGAATATTGGAAATCACTCTTTGTATTGTAATCATTGCAGATCTTGCAAGCTTAGCTTATTTTCATCAGTTTGCAGAATGCAATAACAAATCATGTAAATGAGCTATGCCTGCCAGATCTGCAACGTATGCAAGAGCAGTTTTCAACCAAGAGTAACTTCCGCTAATGTTTCCATACAAAAACCAGCTTGTCCAACAATTGAAACCGGCAGATTACCAGCTACAACTTGATTATGCCATTTATTTTTGTCAAAAAGCAGAACCAAATCATGATTTTATTCATAATTTAATTATAAGCGCCGAAGCCCATTTCCAATTAAATGTGTTCGTAAATAGGCAAAACTGCAGGATATGGGGTACGGAAAATCCAAGACTAGTTAAACATCGAGAATTACACCCACTTAAGTGCGGTGTTTCGTCGGAAAGTATAGTTGGCTTATATTTTTTTGAAAGTGAACACGGTTAACGTCAGACGTAGAAAACCATCCACATCCATCCATCTTTTGTGGACGAATTATTTCACGTGTGATTTTAATTAGCATTCGCGCGCACCGGATTTAACCGCTCCAGACTGTTTCCTTTGGGGGTTATTTGAAAGGAAAAATCTACATATATATGTAAATAAGCCCTGAAATCAGTAACATAACACCTGAAGTGTTGCGAAAGGTTATGAAAATGTTTTTGGAAAGAGCACGAATATGCGAAGCAGAAAATGGCCACCACTTGCGAGATATAATTTTCCATAATTGAATTAAAAATATTCTTCATTAATATACATTATTTAAAATAAAAAAAATTTTATAATTATATCTTAAATAAGAAGTTATAATAAACTCAAACCCGTTCGGTCATTTTGAGTCACCTTATATAATTAAATATGTTGGCACGAGTTTGTTGTGTGAAATGATTTGAATTTTTAAATTTCCAGTTTCAGCTTGACAAACATTGCGCACCCTAAATACAAAAGGGTCACAACTCAAAATACTAAAATGTTCAGGAGAGGCAAAAAACTGTTTTCGTGCAGAAGCAACACACTTAACATAAAAATAGACATAACTGTATTTTTCCAGTTAAAGAATATAGTGATGTGAAAGAAATTTTTACAGTAGTTAGAGATGTGTACTCTGAATTAATTTATGGAAAAAAGTCAGTTTTGGAAAATTTCGAGTTGTGACCCTTTTGTATTTAGGGTGCGATTGCATGAGCTTGAAACTTGACAGTAAATCAGCTGTTGAAAATACAAGCGAGCGATATCGGTTGACATCGTGGGTTAGGCTGTTATTGAAAAACCTAACCTTATGTATTAGATTTTCAAAATCCTATTGTGTTATTTTTATTAATATAATTTAGTTGTATTTATAAGACAAAATTTTCGAAAAAAAATTATATAAAAAAGTATGCATTTCTATGCAAATTTAAAAAAAAAACGAAAGTTTAACTTTAACGTTAATTTCTTAAAAAACTCTGTGCTGAATTTGATGCAACGAAAATTAAATTAAACCTTAAGATGATATTTATCCATTAAAAAAGAAATACAAAAAATACTTCATGAGTTAAATATTTATAGAATTTCTGCCAGTGCAACACGATTGTGAAATTCGTCGGTTAGCAGACACATCGGCGAAGTTAAACAATTAATAAAATGCCTGCTATAACAGCTTAACAAAGTTAATGCGTCTACTTAACATAACGAGCAAAGCAGAGTTGTCAAAGAGTTAAGTCTTCTAAATTTTCAACATCTATCTTCTCTACCCTATCCCTCTTGCCAAGTTCCCGCACAGTGCACTGCATAAGTAGGGATCATCCCCTGAGTACTGGTCCTAATTAAAAAAAAAATACTACTTAACGAGATAAATGACAAATTTGTAAATAAATTATGAAAACTCTCTTTCATTTGATTCAAATAAACACTTAATTACTTATTGTTAAGCTAAGTTCACATTTATCAAATATTTGTCGAAAGAACGTGACCAAGAGAGAAACTAATAATTTATTGCCTTTAAATCCAACTTTAATTTCAATATTTATTTCAATTTCTTAAAACCTGTATAAAAATACTTTTTTGTAGAAAAGTTAATTTTATTTTGTATTATAAAACCAAGTTAAATGACTCTATCCCTAAGCAAAAATAGTGGTTGCGTTTTTTTGGACAAATACAGATGTATAAATTATATCAATATCTATAAAAAGAAGTGTACACTTTGATGTGACCACTAACTGCGGAAACGGGTCATCCGATTTCCACCAAAATTTCAGGTTACGTTGGAGATGGTCTGTAGATGGTTTACGTGATGTTTGCATTAAATCGGCCCTGTGGTTCCGGAGATATATTTTCCCGTGCGAAACCGGGGCGTTCAACTAGTATGTACATTAGGGTTGGTCAATTTGTTCGGGACCGAAAAACATGACAAAGCGTATAGCAAGGTCGTAATCTACGGAAAATTCTAAGAACTTTTTCCAAAGAAACCATGGTTCTAAAATCAAAATCGAGCTTCCGGTTTTTTAAGAGAAAATTTGGTGCTCAGGACATCCGAAAATAATGCTATTTTTTTGGAAGTATTCATTGCAATTCATTGCAATTGGTGAGTGGTTGACCTGTAACGCTGGAAGAGGGCTTATTTTAAAGGAAATTTTCTCACCTTTCTATATCTGTACTCATTAATAGAAAATTATTTACCTAAATAATGGTTTTGGAGGTATATGTCAAAATAATAATAGTCAAACTGTTAAAATTTTCTCTTAAAAAACCGGAAGCTCAATTTTGATTTTAGAACCATGGTTTCTTTGGGAAAAGTTCTTAGAATTTCCCGTAGATTACGATTTTGCTATACTCTTGTAGGCAAAAAAATTGACCCACCCTAATGTACATATATAAAATTGAATTGCTGTTCGTTAGTCTCGCTAAAACTCCAGAAAGGATGAACCGATTTGGCTAATTTTGGTCTTGAATTATTTGTGGAAGTCTAGAAAAGGTTTAAAAGTACTTTTGGTACTTTTTTATTTTTCGTACTATTTTTAATGGATTTTGATGAAATTTAATAGGGTACTTTTTAAGTGTTAAAAAGGCGTAGAAAGGTTTTGTTTTTATTAGATTAAATTGACTTACAGCGTACTTTCTTGGGGGCAAAATAATGAAAATCTGTCACTTTTGGTACTTTTATAACTTTTTATTAAAAAAAAGGAAATTTGTTTTTACAATAACCTACATTAATTTATGTAGTATACTTTCTTGGGTGTAATATAAGGAAACGCAGGTACTTTTGGTGCATTTTGCTTTTAGTACTTTTTGTTTTTTCATTAACATGTAGTGTGCAAGAAATCACGGGTAAAATCTAGTATTTAATAAATGTGAACGTACATAGCTTTGGTAATATTGATAATATTCTATAGATAATTATTATAATTAAACAAACATTCCTACATTGCTTTTGTTAATAAAAATTAAATAAAAATTTTTTATATGAAAAGTTTTTAACCTTAGTTTACACAGTTAAAAAAACTAGAATCGGACATGTTGACACTGAAAAAATGTTATTTCATTTGGTCACTGAAGGCGAATCAGAAGTAAAACAAAATCGATTAAAATTTAATTTCTTCGCTATACAGAACAAGAATCGGCATCCAGGTTATTAAAAATTTAAAGCATTTTTTCTTCCAATAAAAACTTTAATTTAATGATGTGATTTACAAAATTAAGGACTCAAACTTGAACTCTGATATTTTTATTTTTTCTTGAGTATACTGAATTAGAAACTAAGCAGCAAATACTTTAAATTCTTTTTCAACGAGATATTTTAAAAATCTCAAATAAAATACAAAATAGTTGTATAATAGTTACACATATTATCTGATTTAAGATTTAATTATGTATGTATGTATGTGTGTATATGAATTATCAACCAATGAAAAATCTGTCAAAAGCCATAAAAAACATGAAAATATTGTTTAAATTGAATTGCATTCCGTATTTTTGGTACAAATTATAAAGGAGCAAATAAATATGTCAAGATGGATCATTAAGTCATTGACCCACGAAATAAACCTACTCAAACCATTTAAAGTACAAAATAAATTCCAACTTGATAATTGATGGTGGAATTGTAATGAAGCGAACAATGCATCGCGAACAATCGTAGTCTACAATTAAATTTATTATACCAAAAAATTTTGCAAAAATTATCTGAGAAAAATGTGGTAAGCAACTTTGAATACATACACACACATACATACATACATACATACATACATACATACATACATACATACATACATACATACATACATACATACATACATACATACATACATATAAATAAATTAAAGCCAAAAAGTCAACAACGTTTATATAAAAGCACACACACTTTGAAAGAAATAAAAGTTTAATTAAAACCAGTCTAATCGAAACCCCATGCTAACCTTTTACAATAGGGGTGAAAGAACACATAAATCATATATTTAAGGAGCAACATTTCAATACAAAAATATGTTAATAAAATTGAAATGGGAATAAATACTGCTAAATTAAAAACGGGCTGCAATATCGTAAATGATTTTTTATAGCATTCCGCATATTACCGCAAATATTAATAAAAATTTAACGAAATATATAAAATGAAGTCAGTATATACATACTTATGTATGTACATTCATATGTATGTTTGTACATAAGTATATCAATATTTCTAAAAATCTCCATTAAAATATTGGACTTATTCATTGAAAACGACAAATTAATGACATCAAAGTTCAAATTCAGGTCGACGGTCTGAAGTACAAACTGAAAGATTTCTTTAAATTTCTATATAATCACCCCTATCGTGAATAAGAAGTGAAATTTTTGTTCATGAGAAATTTTAATTCCACTCGAAGGGAAAAATGGTATCGTGAATCTCCCGTGAAAAATTATTCCCGCTATCAGTTCTTAGTGAATGTAAAACAGGGAAGAAGATTAAAGAAATAAAAAACTTTTTATTCAAAAATATACACGGGCATTATATTTTAAAGAAAGCTTCAAAAACCAAAGTTAAATATTCAGTTTTGGAGCTTTAGTTTGGTTGCTACTCCGTCTGTTTATTGCATTCTAACTTTTTTGCGGTGAAATAATTCGGCTACTTTTTGGAAAGCCAACAAAATGAAAAATGCCAACATATTAAAGTTCTGCAGGCAATCGGCCTGTTTTTTTTTTTTTTTTGCATTTTGTTGAGGAATACATCATTTTGTGCCTTTTTATCAGAACTTTTCATTAAAATAAACTTTTCAAGCTTTAATATTCGAATTATAAGAAGAAATACATACATATAATTTCTGTTCTGTTCCCCATCAAAAATAAAGTGACAATATCAATGTGAGAAGTGAAAAAATTCCGAGGGAAATATTTATTCACGATAAGGGGAATTTTTTTCAGTGAACATTTTTCACGTTGTTATTCTGGACTGAATAAAATTTTTTCATGCGAGTTGTTCATGATTGCAAATACGTGAAAAGTGAAAAAATTTCACGTGGAAAATTATTCACGATAGGGGGGAATATTATAATTAATTTACCTTTTTATGTTTGGTCGGAAGCTTCGTATTGTATGTTTGTTCATTTGTGCTTTTTTTACAATACGCAACTTTGTGGAATTCACTTGCCAGGTGGTGTTAATTATACAAGTATAACATAAGAACATCATTTAACATATCAGCCCTATGCTTGCATGTAAAGGGTGCTTCTTATAGAGTGTCACAACTTTAAGTTGGCATCACTACTTTATTTGAGCACCCATTTAACAGCTGATAGTTGCTTTTTGTTTAGTTTGCTTTGAAATTTTATATGCAACGGGTGCAAATTGTTGAATTTTTTAATCAAAATAATTGTTCTATTCGTCAAACTCATCGTGGAGCGGGCGCTACTATTGATTTACTCAAAGAAACTTTTAAGGAAAAAATAATTTCACGTAATGGCCCGATTAATTGGCCACAAAAATCGTGTGATTTAACCCCATTAGATTATTTTCTTGGGGTCACATGTCTACCACAAACAATTGAACAACTGGAAATCAACATTCGAGGAGTTATCGGCGAAATATGGCCGCAAATGGCGTTCCATGTTGCGAAAATTGCTGTTCCAGATTGCGACTTCTGCGCGCCAGCCGTGGCGGCCACATGGCAGAAAACACATTTAAACATTAATTTCATAAAATTTTCTTTAAATTAAAGAAAAAAACATATAATAAACTTACACTAAACTAAATTACAACTAAAACGAAAACCAGTGTCAAAAAAAACATGAGTTTTTTTCTTAGATATTTTATAATGCTCTTAACAGTGACAAAGACGAATTTCACGTCCAAATTTATCATTTACTTTTTTTTTATCAAATTTAACGCTTTGAACATGACAATTGCGATAGTTTCAACTCATCCACAATGGGAAATGCCACATATTTACATATTTAAAAAAATGCATGCTGAAATAGATAAAAATATTTAAAGTTATTTAACATCTATTGCAGACAGTTAATGCTGTTGGATTAAACAATTAATGGCCAATTGAAGTTAAGACTATTGATGGCAAAAAACGAAATCTTATACAAATAACAAAATAAACCTGAAAATACTCCAATGAAAGAAATACCAGTACATGCAACTGGCTGACCGACTGCCATTATGCATACTTGTGTGTAACTATTGTTGTTCAATGTGCCTCTTTGTGGTCGTATGAAACTTTTATGCCAAACTTGTGACATTTTAAAAACTTTGAAGATCCCATCTTGTATAACTCGTTTCTGATTAATTCATGCCTATCTTGACCTTATCCATATTTAGTAATATGTGTGTCGCTAAAAGCGAGACTTGTGCTCGTGCTGATTTTTTACACATGTTCATTTGTTATATTAATTTTTATTACTAACGGTGGTACACTCGTGTTAAGCTTTAACCAAATTCTTTGTTAACATGGAATAAAAAAATGTTTAAATATTTTTAGGCAAGCAATAATTTCTAAGGAAATAACATCTACGGACAATTATTCAACCGCCATACAGATAATACTGATTCACACAACTACAACAAACCACCACAGTACCGCTAACTGTCACAAATTGAAGGGTCATCCCAAGGGGGGATGTCCTCTTTATTCGTTTTTTAAGAGTTCGACAAACAAAAAACTAATGCTTCTCCCGCTCAGCCAAAAAACCCTTTAAACTACCCACAGTTACCTCAACCGTATGATTTTGACACGTTGCTGTCAAAAGCAAAACCAAATTTTTCCAATATATGTTATTTGTCAAGCCAATTTGAACGTGGCCATCACGCTTTATAAATAATTTTATTCGCAACCAAAGGTTGTATATCTGTATAAAGGTTATAAGAAAAGTAAACAGATTCATATCGTATGAAAAAAAAAATATTTGTTATGATGTTTTTAAAGTTTTTTAAAAGCTATTTTGCTTGTGCTTCAGTAATTCACAAATATTATTTGCGGGTTCTTGTATGAGTAGATGAGTTTTGGAACTTATTAGACATGAATGGTAAAGATCTAATTCGTTTTTCCATCCCTTGTATCAGCACTGATTGTCGACTTTAATCGGGGCACGAGAGGCCGATAAAAATCGGCCCATATTTTACAAACAGATTAGTCAACATTGTGCAATAGCGTGTTCACATTATCGGCGCATCAAGGTTGATTTTCATTGTCCATACTCAGCACAATTTCGCCGCAGATTCTCGCATTTTGAAAAATTTTTTGCGTTCGCACTATCAGTACATGAATTGCGACGAAAATTGATACATTGCGCCGATTGTTGGATCTTAGCTTAACTATGTCACAGCAGTAATTTAACTACTTATGTAAATTGCTTTTGGAATTTACATACACCTACAAAATTTACCAAGTTTATTAAAAATGCTAAACAAAATAAACATAAAACTCTCAGTTGTGCTGTTTTTATACCCTTCACCAAAAAAGGTATTGGTATATATGGATGTCACTACGTGTGTAATTTCCACAATATTTATATGAGGTCCATAGAGTATATATATTCTGAATCCTTATAGATATGGAAGTTTAATGAGCCATGTGCGTCTGTCCGTCTGTATGTACGATTTTCCGAAGACACTACAAGAGCTGGAGACATTTTTCTTAAGATGATTCGTATTGAAAATCAGCAAAAATAAAATATCGGTTCTGATATTGGATTATAAATACAAATAAATGAAGATTTATATTCTATAAACCTTTCAGAAATAAAATTATAAATACATGACGGTGCCTCAGTGTTGAATACGGAGTCTAAAGACTATAATTCAACGCAAGAACCATCGTGCTACTGAGGCTTGTTAGTGTTATATGTATATTAACTTAATAATAGCTTTATGTATTTTTTCGTACAAGCCACCTTTTTGTTCAATGATAAATGGAAAATTGTAAAATATTTTAAACAGTCTATATATTTTTTACGTATACATATATATATATATATCGAAAAGTGTTTATATAATTCATTCTAATTATATGTACGAATGTGCATACTTATATAAGAAGGGCAATCCTTTATTATATTCAATGAATTATACATTTACGGCTTGGTGAAGGGTATATAAGATCCTGCACAGCCGAATATAGCACTCTTACTTGTTTTTGAAGTGAAAACTTCTATTGGCGCGGTACGAAGGTTTTGGATGAGACAAAACCTCAGAACTCGCGACACCGTCGCGCTTGTAGCATCTCTGTTTGTGCGAATGCCTAGTCGGAGTGAAGTTAACAACCTACAGTTTTCGCTCAAAATGAAGAGAGCGCCCTCTCTTGTGGGTGATGTTGCCATATATAAGAAAAACACTCATTTTTTGGTGCACCAAAGAGGGCGCACTCTTCAATTTGAGCGAAACTGATTAAGAAGAGTAAACAAAGATGGCGCTCTCTTCATTTTGAGCGAAAAAAATTTAGGTTGTTAACTTCTCGGGCGCAGTTGCATTTGCGTTTGCAATATGTGGCATGGCAAAACTAGCAGGCATGCGCAGTTCGACAACAAGTACAACAATCCAAAAACAACATGTATTTTGTTGGTATACAGCACTCGCTTCATATCAAAACACACAAACAAATTTAAAGCATTTTATACGTATGAGTACCAAACTGTAACCATTTTTTATGGACTCTCTTCAAACTGTATCAGTTTGTATGAAAATTTGCTATAAAGCGAGCTCAGTCAGCTGTGCTAGTAAGCTCACCTGTTGCATACGCCTTGATAAGTGGTTAAATTTGTTGCATGTATTTATATAATTGTTTATATCTACGCATAATTTTTTTTTTGTAATCACAAAACGTTTTCACTTCTGTCGGCACTCCCGGAGTGCTACGCGTAGTTTTTGTTTTTTTCAATTTCAACTGTTTTTTCACAAAAACACCAACGACAACAACATGCTTGTTGATAAGCAATCATACGAGTTGTGTAACAGCGGAATGAAATTATACTCTGTTATGCCCTTTTTTTGTGTAGCTCGTTAACAGTCGTGTTGTGTACGTGAAAACGACGAAAAGTATTCGGCCCCCGGGGGCACTGAGTGATGACCACTGTTCCAAAGTGATGATGGATATTAAATTTTCCCCTATTCCTTAAAATATTACCAATGTCTAAATCTCAATAACGATTAATAATAAGCAGTTCGGAATAATTAAATTAATCGCCAGTGATCTGTATTTCTCTGCAAAATGAAAGTGAAAAACTTTAATTTTATGTTTACTTTTTCCACCATTTTTAATAATAATTTTGTAGGTGTACATATGCGAGCACACTTTTTCGCCAATGATACATGACACAAACATACTAACAAACAATCATTCAATTTCATACTTGTATTGATATACAAAAATGTTCAATGTTGAATTCATATTTTTATTTATGCTTTATTTTTTTTTATACAAAAATATTATTAACGAAATATTTAGCATAAAATTTCTCACAGTGTGCTATAAAATTTACACACAAATACATACACATTTCTCTTTGTGGTGATCACTGCTTTAGCAATCAACACACACGGCTGAATAGAACAAAGGTTATTTTCGAATAATGTGTATAATGTTTTCACTACTTGTTATGTAGCTCTGTAGAAGGTTACATTAAATGGAATTACTACTACTAAAATGATGTTAGCTGTGATATTTTCTTTTTTAACAAACACAACCCCGCAAAGCGATTAGCTTGTCTGCTGAAAATACCCAGGATCTCTGGCCGGAATCGAACCGACAACCTCCGGACTACTAGTCATCTACCTTAAACATTCCAGTGTTATCATGTTATATTTTACAATGCTCTAAATAATATAAAAATATTATAAGAATTTTTGTTTGCTCTCCGTGCAGGTGGTTGTGCATTTGTTGTATAGTTGCTAGTATTTATATGAATTTACATATGTAGGGTGTTTGCGTTGTCCAATTTGAATATATGTTTTTATTGTTTTTATGTTTCTATTTTTAAAATAAACTCTTCACTTTAGTGTTGGGCGGGCAAAAAGCTTTTTCATAAAATAGAGAAGTAATTGAACAACAACTAAAAATAAAAATAAACATTATTTTCTACAAACACTACATTGAGTTCTGCATTTTGTTAAAGTTGTTGCGATTTCTTCTCAGCATTGCATTTGATTATATTTGCTTAGGTTTTTTAGCGTATTTAATTTTGTTTTTTGTACTGAGATAATGTTTGTTTTTATTTAATTTCATCTCTAAGCAACTTGGACTGCAAGTGGTTGCGTCTTTTACGGTATAAATAGTGCTGGTAACCGGCATTTTAGATCATAAAAAATCTTCTGTTCAATTAACAACTTCTTCATTAAGAAAGATCTGTGAAAAAAATTGTTAACACTCCTGTACAAAATTCCTGAAAGGAATTAACAGCTATCGGATTAATCAACAGGTGGTGTTTTGTTTTCATAAAATATTGTGTGATAGAGTTAAAGTAAAAATAAACGCAAAATGAAAATTGTAAGTTGATGTAAATAGCAAAAATACAACATATAATATAAGGACTGTGTGAAAAATTCCTAAGATGTGTGAAAACTTACAATAAAATTTAAAGACGAATTCCACGACATTACGCCAAAAATGTTTTTTTAAAGTGTTTAATTTAAAAAAAATGGATCGTTTGCCGCTTGCAACCGAAATTCAATTCCGTTGCCATCTGTTAAATAGGATAACAAGACAGAATTCAGGTGCTAGTGACCATATATTCAGCAACTGACAAACCAGCTGACATTCGATTTAATAAATTTGATAAACTGCACGTTAAGAAATAAATTCCATTCTAAGCATTTGTTTCTTTATAGGAAAACTTTAAAGTTAAAAGATTGCATACATCCGTAAAAGTCCTCCATTCATAACAAAGTTAATTTTTACAATAATATTTTCCAAACAATTTCAAAGAAGCATTTGTTCTTCGTAATAAATAATATATCCTAATAGACAATTGATTTTTTGTGCTGCTTTTCATGCACCTATTATACAACCGATTTTTACAAGACTTCTACCAATTTAAAGACATTTATTCACAGAAGTGAACGAGGGGTTGTGGGTTTTTGTGGGTTCAGTATTTTGGGAGCTATAACCGTTTAAATTTGCTACTACTACATGCACCCGTAGTACTCGTAATACGTAATGCATGTAAGTTAAAGCTAAACAAACAACACATTCATGTGCTTTACACATTTGGAGTTGAAAGAGAAAAATAACAAAAAGGCACACCTATACATACTAAGATGCGAGAGAATTGTAGGAAAAAGATGAGGGAGTTGAATAAATTGATTTAGCGCAATGGAAGGTATTTTGTTTTTGCAGTTAACCGTTCTTTTTTTTTTTTTTCTTTTTAATTTTTGTGAATTCGTACAAATATATCAATAAATAATTGTAGTTTTCGTTATTGTATGACTGTTTTATAATAGATTTTTTTATGATTTTTCTTTCTATGACTAGAACACGGTCGATTGGGTCGACCGTTGGTACACACTAGTTAGCACTTATTAATTGTTTTTCTTTGTTAAAATAATTTTGGACAATTAGTTCAGATAAACTAGCTATAACTTGTTATAAAAATTAGTGATGATAGTAAATTATACGGGTTCGCAGCAAACACCAAAATGAACTCGTTCTCAAAATTTTGTATGGCGAAACATGTATGTAGGTTCAATCAATCAATTTTTTAAAAAATTTTAATTGTTGCACAGGTCTCTAGCAATAATTTGACTTTTACAGATTTAAAAAATATCAATTAGTCGACGAGTTATAGCCAAAAAACCATATAAACAATATGCAGAAAATCGGCATTTGACTGCAAAGTTCAAAGGTCGATTAAAAAAAAAAATTCGAACTAACATAAGCAAACACCGCGATACGGGTCTTCTAATTTAGCCTCTATTTTCACCCCTCACTCTCTGAATCGACCTAACTTTTGCTAACCTGAATTTGTTCCACAGTGTTATGATAGTGATATGAATTGACAGGAATTGCAGAGAATTCTACAGCAAATAGTTCGCCGAACGGTTTTTTTAACTAATCTTTTTTTGTGATTGCATAATCCGTACTTTTATTTATTTTTTCTTTTTGTATTTTTCTATTTATTGAATCTTAAAACGAATTACCAATAAGTATTTAAATCTGAAATCTTAGAATGCTATACATATATATATTTATGTATGAAAAAAATGTTTCGCCAATGCTAAGCAAAATTTTTAGTTTCAGCGGTTGATTGTTTGTTGTCTTACGTCTCTCGTATACGGCTGAGAGAAAGAGTATCCTTCCTTCTCAGACGAGTAAGGACTCTATAATTTAAAATATCGTGGGCAAGTGGATTTGTGTGCAAGTCAAGTTTTTTTTTATATATATTTTTTCACATGTTTTGAAAATTCTGTCTTCACCAACGGAACATCTAGATCTTTATGAATTTGATTATTTGTGAGATACCATGGGGCTGCTGTAAATGAAGTTTGCAATCTGGACTTAGTGTAGAGTTTCTTCCAATAATCCAATGCATTTGAACTTATTTTAATTTCATTTGGCTTAACGTATGTATGTGTGCAATTTACGTGTTATACACCGAGGTATTTTGCTTCAGTGTGTTGCGAAGTAGTCTATTTATTAATTTGAATAGGTGGTCCTGTATCACTTAGCAACATAAAAATGACATGTACTCGGTTTTGCTCTCTTACATTTATACGCCATTGTTTTAGCCACTTCTTCAGTTTTGATATATACCCTTGATAATTCGCGAGAAGCATCTACTGGATTTTTATGAATGTTACTGCTTAACTGTTAGTCAGAGACCTTTTATTAAAATAGTAGAGGAGCGTGGATGCAGTCTTGCCTCACAATGTTTTCGGGTATATTTCGTGCTAATTTGTTGATAACACCATCGTACCGTACTTTATTAAAATCCTATGCCTCTAAGTACATTCACAAGTCTGTGAGTTTGTTCGATAGTGCTATGTTGTTAGCGAAAGCCGAATTAATGATCTGGAATGCATCCATTACTACTCAAATTTGGAGCTCTTAAGTAGCTTTTCCGCAATTAAATCAATCTTTTTATTCTTGCTTGAAAAGCCTGACTTACCATATTATCGACACAGTTTGGGATTGATTTAAGTACGTTTGGGTTTATGTTTTATTGTGTAAATATATACATACATACATATAATATATAATATCCGTTCGTCTGTCTGTATCTTATCTCTTTATTTAATATACGAATTATTAAATAATATGTTAAATTGAATTTATTTAACATTTTTTAAGCAATAGTTTGAACAATAATTAATTTATTATGTTCTGACTGGATTGGACTGTTTATTTTTTTGTATGTGTGCTATCTGAGCCAACTACTCTTCCTTCTTAGTTTGTTTGATCTAATCCTGCTTCAGTTGAGACACCTTCAAATCTTATGATTTTTTTTAACATTTAGCAACATGCACTAAAATATGAATCAATATAGAAATATTTAAAAAATAGTTACTCTTAATCCATCATATTACGAATATGTTGCAAGATTGGGTTATTATTACAACAGCATCCTACTTAGGTAAAATGCACGAATGATTAATTTAAAATTATGTCATATAAATTTTAAAGAAACCCTCCTCTAATCTTATTTATGTATTTTTAATGTTCCATGCAACACATAATATAATAAGAAATCTGAAATCAGTCACGTTAGAAAAGTTCCTCAAATTAATATTTAAACAAAGAAACACACCCATTTGCTTGAAAGCGAACATACTGCTTTGCCATTAAAAAACGTAAAAACCAATAACCTAAAAAATAAAAAAAAGAAACATTATTTATTTTAAAACACAAACTGCTGCAACTTGCCATATATCTTTTTTACATTCACGGCTATGTGTGTTTCCGAAAAGAGCATAAAAAGTCAGTTTTAAATTTAAAAACAAATTAACATTTCACGACAAGACACTGCAAAAGCTATAAAGAGCTTAACAACAAAGCCCTTTAAAACGAAAACCATATGTAGTGTTAACAAAAATTTTCGGAATCGTAAAACTCATCTGGGAAAGTAAACAGCGGAAAGCAATAAAGATGCATAGTTTTATGTTTTAAAATAAAAAAATATATATACTTCAGATTTATTGTTAGCAACTAAAGCTAAACTTTTTTAAATTTTGATGTACTCGTATAACACTCATATGTATGTAATTATTTTTAATTTGAAATAAAATATTATCTTGTGGCTTTTTGCAAACATTTTCAAACGGAATTAAGGTCATTAAAAAAGTCAATTGCAATTTTTTATTACATTTTTTAGGAAAGACAAATTACCATAATTTGATGCTGCCTGCTGCATAGAGCTGTTGAAATAAAAAAAAATATTAATTTTGTAAACAAAAACACAAAAAGCAAATAAAAATTTGTTTGCATTAACAAATTCTAGCGCTAAAATGGCCTTAAATAGTGAAAATAGCATTGTTAATGAGATAATTAATGATATAATATTGTTTGTTTAAAATTTGCATACAAGGGTTTTCACATTTTAAAAATAACATAAAAAACAATCAATGAATTACTTAAGCTGAAGTTGTAATTAAAAATATGTATGTATATGTATACATACGAGTATACTAGTTTTGTTCAAAAGAAAAGGTAAAGTTTGAATTATTTTTAAAAGTATTTATTCATTCATCAAGATATGGATATGTCCCCTACAAAGTAATCCCCCTCAGATATAATGCACTCGAAGCACTTCTAAAATGCGCTTTTTGGTATGGCCATCAGCTCGTTCTTCGATTCTGACTTTATCTCATCAATTGTGGCAAAACGCTTTCCTTTAATTGGTCTCTTCAATTTTAGGAATAGGAAAAAGTAGCAGGGAGCCAAATCTGTTGGTGTTCTTTTTGGACAAAAAATCACGATCAATCCATTATCGGGTTGCAGAATCCATGATTTTTTTCTCCACAATTCCGATCGTTTGAGCCATATTTATTTACGCAAATGTTGCATAACTTCCTTGTAGTATTCCTTATTAACCGTACAACCTGTTGGCAAGAAACCGTGATGCACCACGCCATTGTAATCGAAGAAAACAGTGAGCAAAACCTTCACATATGATCGAACTTGGCGTGCTTTTTTCGGTCTTGGCTCATCTGGCCGCTTCCATATGGATGATTGGGCCTTGGTTTCGACGTCATAACCATATACCTACGTTTCGTCACTTGTTATGACCCTTTTGAGCTACCAAAGCGATACTAATACGATGTTGTTTGTGCTCATAATTTTGTAATTTTGGAAAACACAAACGTTACTAAATTTTTCAGTTGTCAACAACAAACTACTAATCCAAATAGACTGATAATGTCAACATATGACTAACACATGTGTAGCAACATAACAAAAAATCGAATGTACACAGACCGCGAAAATTCAAAATTCACCGTTTCTTTTGAACAAACCTCGTATATAATAACATTTTATAAAACTATTTGCATTTAAAAAACTGGTCTTTCTAACATGACGCATTTTTTTTTTTTCTTATAGGATTTTTTTTTATTTCTTCTTGTAAGCGCTGCCTCGATGGTTTTGGCCAGACCACAAGATCCCATTGCTATTATTAGCCAAGAGTCAAATATTGAACCTGATGGTTCCTACAATTACGCGTAAGTATTGGTTTGTTTTAAAATATTTAAACTGGTCTCTCTACCGTAGGATCGTAGAACACATCCAGTCTTTTTTTATTTAATCAAAGGAGCTAATAATAGGGCCACAGTCGATAAAATACAGAGTGAAACAACAATACGTTAAATTACGAAATTGAATATTAGTACTGTAACGACACGTTTTCGCTGGTTGCTGGGGCGGAGACTCGCGGCGTCCAGGGTTGTTACAAAAATTTATATTTATAAATAAAAGTCGATAAATGAGAATTTATTACACTTTGTTTTCTTTCAAATACGTTATAATTGTTTATTTCATTAAATCTCTTAGTCTATATGTTTTACACGTTTTTTTCTCTTTATTAAGAGTATTATTACTATTACTGCTCGTTATCCTCGGCCGGGCTTTATGTCGGTGGTGGAAGGAGAACTGCTGAGAACACACACTACGGCGGTTGTTTTGGTAAATATTGAGTAACGCACTACGTTGGTCACTCGTATTCCTTTTACGGGCGTTTATATCCAATAGTGTTTGAGCAGTGTAAAACACAATACTCAGGCAGCACAAGTTCGCTGGTATCAGCAGTGGGGGAGCAGTGTAAGACACGATACTCAAACAGAGAGAGTTTGGTAGCTGTAGTCGTGTCTGAGCAGTGTAAGACACGATACTCAGGCAGAACAAGTTTGCTGGCATCAGCAGTGGGGAGCAGTGTAAGACACGATACTCAACCAAAGAGAGTTTGGTAGTGGTAGTAATGTCTGAGCAGTGTAAGACACGATACTCAGGCAGTACAAGTTTGCTGGTATCAGCGGTGGAGGAGCAGTGTAAGACACGATACTCAATCAAAGAGGGTTTGGTATCTATAGAAATGTCTGAGCAGTGTAAGACACGATACTCAGGCAGGAATCTATACTACGAGTCAACCACTGTCTTGCGACTAATAAATAAGGTCTTACTTGCTTGCTGGCCTTAGGCTGACTGACTCGTTATTCGCGATTGTCTGTATTTATTAAGTTGATGTTTTCTGTGTCTCACCATGCACATACATATGCGTGTGTGCAACTACATTGGTTTGACCACACCAGCTGATCAATGTTGATTATTATAGTAGTTCACCACGGTAGTTGAGTGTGGTTGGTTTTCGGTGGTGATTTCTTTGGCTGGCCGTTAATGTGCAGCGTATTTTCAATTGAGTATATTTAATAATATATATACATTAATATAATAATATAATAATGATATGGATTTTAATACTATTAGTGGTAATGTTAAAAGTATATCTATATTATTAGTAGATCATTATCATTTCTAACTAATGGTTTATAAATAAGGCGATAGTATACTATATTATGTACACCAAAAACGAGTCTACGACTTTTGGTCGTTACATTGCCCCTCCCCTTTGGGGTGAGTAAAAAAAATCATTCTTATTATTTTATATATTTTTTTTTTTTTTTGAAATAAAGGAGTTTAGCTATAAAAATGTATAATTATTGTGAAAAAATGGAAAATACATTTCTTGGTAATTTATATAAAAAAAAGGTATAAATTTTCTTCAAAATTAATTGAGTTTAATTGAGGATTTTCTTAATTTTCTTACAATAAATGATTTCAATTTATAAAAATGTATAAATATTGTGCAAAATCAGAAATATATTTCTTAATACTTTATAAAGAAAAGATTATAAATTTTCTTAAAAATAAATTAGTTTTAATTCATGAAACTGTATAATTTTATATTGTAAAATGAGGTATACATTTCTTGGTAATTCTCTTATAGAAATTTTCTTTCATAAAAGGATGCGTTTAATTTTATCATGTAGAAATCAAAAAAAAATGAGTCTACTTCATGGGAATGCAGAATTAATATATAAAATGAGAAATACCTTTCTTGGTAATTATATAAACAAGAAGTTATAAATTTTCTTAAAAATTAAATGAATTTATGTTATAATTATGTCGTTAAGTAATTAAGTAGAAATGGAAGAAAAAATTTGAGGAATACCGTCTTTGGTAATAACATAATAGTTATAAGTTTCTTCTCAAAATAAATGCATTCAATTCCTAAAATCATGATAGCTGGGTTTACGTTCAGGCCTTTAACAAAAATTTTTTTTTTTTTTTTGTTTGTTTTTATTTCTTAGTTTCGTGTATCTTGTATTGTCCCTCTCTACCGACATTGATCTGATAAGTCTTACCCTCCATCGTCTGCAAAAATCTCATCCGTTGGTTGGGCCTGCGTTTGGTCATGGTATCCTTAATGACTTCGTGGAGTCCTGCAGGGATGCTGCTAGGTATCGGGCTTTCCCTGGTCAGAATGGTGGTCAGTGGAGTTGTTTCTTGAACCCAGAGTTCAATACGGTCCTGCTTGGGACTCCCTTCAGATGGTTGTAATCGATAATTGCTCCTTGGTGGGTTTACTTTGGACTCAGCTTCGGATACGGTATCCGTCTCGTTGTTGTGGTATACTGGATTTCCGTTAACAGGTGCATTGGTGTCACTTTTGGTCAGAGACCTTTTTGTAGGTGCTGATGACATGGTAGAGGATGTTGAGGAGGATGCGGATGTTGAAGTCGATGATGATGATGATGTTGATGTTGAGGAGGATGAGGTTGATGATGAGCCCGAGGATGATGATGACGACTCTGGTGGCATGGAGCGAACGTGGGGCGTGAATATCACGGGTGTAAGATTGATATGGTATGGTTCGGAGACTGCCTGGTTGTTAATCTTGTCGATTTTGATCCCTTCTATTGGCAACGGCCGTGGTTGTTTGTGATCGTCTGGAACCATGAGGCGGACTTTATAAATTTTTTCGAAACATTTCCACCCAGCTGAGTGATAGGCTGCCTCTTTCACCTCGAAACTTCCTAACCCAATACGTTTAGGAGGTGTTGGTGGTCGATAATTATCGTCCTGTGAATCTAAGGAGGGTGGTGACCGAGGAGGTAATGGTGAGGGTGGAGAGGGAGCTCGAGTGGTTAATGTTCGATCCGACGCCCCGAGGAATGTTCTGAGCAGGTCGTCCGTGACCTCGCCTTCTGGGTCGAGGAGTCTCAAATACTCGCGGTAGTCGTCTTCTGAAAGTGTCAAATCGATTTCCTCTGGGGTCTCGTGTGGATTGTTACCCTGGGTCGTATTGGATAGGTGGTTTTCTTCACCCGGATTCCATGCATGGGTACCAGGGTTCATGTTGTTGGGGTTGTTAATTTTGGGGCTTTCAGTGACCCGATATGCCCTGACGGGACTGGGTTTACGGTTGGGAGGTTTTGTGACAGGGACCGATGTCTTTACCCGGCGGCCTCTGCTGGTTGTCGGGATGTCGTCGCCGTCTATAAATATAGTACGCCGTTTCTTCGCCTCTTCTCGTTCCCAGGTCTGCCTAAACCTCCTTTTCGCTCTTTCGAAACGTTCCGCCATAGTTTTTCTTTTTATTCCTCTGTGAAAGATAGGATGGGAAAAATAAGTGTTTAGATTTCTCTTTGTTATTGTAAGGATTGGTATCATAGGAGTCCATGAGATATAAATAGATACATATAATTTATTATAATTGCTAAGATGTAAAAGAAATTTGTTTAGGATATAAACGGCTTCAATTCCCCCAGGTGTGCAGTGCGTGACTCTTTATTCTCCCTCGTTTTTAGTTTCACGATGACGGGGGAGATAAATCGATCTACGATAAACGGACCTTCATATTTGGGAGCCAATTTGGCTGCAAAATTGTCGATGGCTTTGGACAAATGATGTTGCCTTAACATCACCTTGTCGCCAACTGTGGGCTTCCACGCCCTACGCCGCAGATTATAGTGTCGGCTTTGTTCGCAGGACGCCTTTTTAATATTTCGACGGACGATTTCGAAGATCTCCTTCATTTCACGACCGTGTTCAGCTGGGTTATGATGGTGTGCCCCTGTACCCATTGTGACCTCATCGTACAGTGCCTTGGGCAACCGGGGTTCTCGTCCTTGGGTAAGGTATGCTGGTGAGTATCCTGTGGCCTCTGATACGCTGGTGTTTATGGCCAACATAATTTCTGGTAGGAACTCGTCCCACTTATTGTGTTGGGTTTCGGTGAATTGTGCCATGATGGTCTTGATGGTGCGGTTGGCCCGTTCTGTCGGGTTCTCCTGGGGTGTATATGGTGCGGTTAATTGCTGTGACACCCCGTAATCGGCGAGACAATTTTTTAAGGCTCGTGCAGTAAACTGGGTACCGTTGTCTGTTATTAACTGTTTTGGGCTTCCGTATCTGGCGATGATGCGTTCCCTAAACGCTTTTATGACCCCTTCGGCGGTGGCTTTCCTTAGTGGGACGAGTTCGACCCACTTTGTGAATCTGTCTATAAAGACTAACAGCATGTTATTTCCGTGTTTAGAGCGTGGTAGTGGCCCAACAAAATCGGCGCAAACTGTAGCCCATGGTTCTTCGGGAACACGTTGTAACATCTCCCCGGCTGGGCGTTGCTGACTCGCCTTGTGACGTTGGCAGGACTCACATTTACGTACATAACGACTTATATCTCTGGACATACCTGGCCAGTAGTATCGTGTGTAAATTCGGTTGGTAGTTTTTCTGATACCTAAGTGACCTGCGTGGACAGAATCGTGGTTTTCAGCTAATACACGTTCTCGTAGTGGTCTCGCGACACATAGCTTCCAGGGGTTGGAATCGTGGTCGTCTATATTACGGGAAAAATGACGATATAACTGGCCATTCACCACACTGTATTCGGGATACTTTTCTGGCTGTTCGGCTACGGCTTTCATGCGTCCTTCAAGCCAAGTACATGAAATAGGGTTTGCAGGCGTATCGATAATGTTGAGGGTTTCCCGTGGTTGTCGGGAGAGCGTATCGGCAATTACGTTATGTTTACCTTTTCTGTAGTTCACCACGAATTGGTATTGTTGTAATTCTAAGGCCCATCTGGCCAGCCGTCCCGTAGGACTTTCAATGGTGTTTAACCACTTTAAGGATAGGTGGTCTGTGATGATATTAAATTGGTACCCCTCTAGGTAGGGTCTCATCTTCCGAATGCCCCATATAATGGCTAAGCATTCCTTTTCCGTGGTCGAGTAATTTAATTCGGCTTTGTTTAGATGACGGCTGGCATAGGAGATGACCCGTTCGGCTCCGTCCAGTTCCTGAGTTAAGACGGCTCCGAGGCCGTAATCACTGGCATCCGTTTGCAACGTAAAAGTCTTTTCGAAGTCGGGGCATGCGAGTACGGGAGCTTCAGTGAGTTTGCATTTGAGTGTCTCAAATGCTGTTTGTTGTTCCTCTGCCCATTTCCAATGTCTTCCTTTTTTTAACAAGGCTGTCAATGGTTGGGCTATTTCGGCAAAATTAGGTACAAACCTCCGATACCACGAGGCTACCCCTAGAAATCTGCGAATTTCTTTGATATTCTGTGGAGGTTTCATTTCCCTGATGGCAGCTACCTTCTCTGGATCGGTTTTTATACCCTCTTCACTTACGATATGACCCAGGTATTTCGTCTCCCGCTTGAAGAATTCGCATTTTTCTGGATTGATTCGTAGTTTGGCGGCTCGCAGGCGACGGAAGACTTCTTTTAGATTTTCTAGATGTTCTTTGAGTGTTCGGCCCACCACAATGATATCATCGAGGTAGGCGAAAGCATATGGTTCCATATCTACCCCAATCACGCTATCGAGGGCTCTCTGGAAGGTGGCTGGTGCTGAATGGAGTCCAAAAGGCATGACACGCCATTGATATAACCCACGTCCGGTCACGGCAAAGGCGGTGTATTGCTTGCTATTTTTGTCCATTGGAATCTGCCAATACCCATCCTTCAAGTCCAGACTACTGACGTACGCCGCATTTCGCAACCTGTTCAAAATGGTATCTATTCTAGGTAATGGATAAGCATCGGGTACTGACCTTGCGTTAAGTTGCCGGAAGTCCATACACATCCTCCAGGTACCATTCTTCTTTCTGGCCAGCGTTATTGGAAAACTATATGGGCTGTTTGAGGGTTCGATGAATCCCTTTGCGATCAATTTATTCACCTCTGCATCGATTATGGATTGCATCGCCGGGTTTCTTTGGGCGTAACGCAATTTGATGGGGCGTTCATCTTTCATTATTATCTTGTGTGTTGCGATGTTTGAAAGCCCGGTGATGCCATTAAATAACCGTAACTCCTTCTCGAGAAAGTTATTGATGTGTCGTTGTTCCTCGGGGTTGTGCTCATTAATAGACCGGTTCCTAGCGCTTCCGGGCGGTTGCGATTTGGGGTCGGAATGTGAGCTTAGTGTAATGATGGTCGGTTTTGGGCTCTGATAGGCACAACTGGTTGTTAGGCCGGCACAGCTTAATGTGGCACCGAAGTTCCGTAGGAACTGTAGACCCAATAGCATATCTTCGCTGCATTCTGGCATGATAAGGAAGGTGCTCGGCTTGGTCAAGTTGCCCAAAGTGACGTCATAAGTTACTTGTTGAGAGAGGTGTTTGCGTGAGCCGTCGGCTAGAATGACCTCAATATCATCGGTTAGCTTGCTGGGTGGCACCCCGAGTTGTTTCACGAGCGTTGGCTTAATGAAATTTCTCGATGCCCCTGTGTCAAGGGTGGAAGTGATTAGTCTGTTTTTAATACGGATTCTCGCGCTGATTCGACTTTCTTCACATTGTAATGCGGTGTTGTTATCTGAGGTTCTTTTCTTTGGGGGGTCAGCCAGCCTCAGACCTGTGGTCCCCCGGCGGCGTTTCCCGTACCACTGGCCCTATCGTCTCTATTCTGATTTCGGTATTGATTGTTAAATGGAACTGCACCCGTGTTTTGGCGATTTGGCTTTCGTATGTTCTCCAGTTCCTCCGTTAGAGTAAGGAGTTCTGGCAATGAAGAAAAATCCTTTCGACGGATGTACCACAAATAATCGGGATGCGCGTTCCTGTAGATCCGTTCCAATTTCTGTTCCGGGTTCAGGGTAGAATGCCTCATGAGATCCTGGAGGGCTAGGAGGTAGTCTTTGAACTGCTCCCTGTCCTTTTGCCTACGATTCTGGATTGTCTCATCCAGATTTTCATAATATTTGGGTGGCAAGAAAAACGAACACAGGTCGAACTTGAATTTCTCCCAGGTCGGCCATTCATTGTTGTTATTACGGAACCAGACCAGGGCTTTTCCATGCAGGAATTCCGGCATCAAGGGTGGCAGGATATCCATTGGGATGTGATACATACGGGACAATTCTTCCATTCGATCGATGAAATCTAAAGGATCTCGTGTACCATCATAGCTGACTTTCAATTTTCGTACTTGGTCGATTAGATTCAAGCGGGTGTCGGTAATATTTTGTTTTGGTTGTTCGTCGAGGAAAGTTCCTTTGATTTTGTCGCCACTATCTTTAACAGGTATGCTGACTTCGGGGAGGCCCCCGTAATGAGTCGACACACCCGGGGATAGTGTGCTGGTGGTCGCTTCATGTTTGTTCTGTAGCTCTAGCAGACGTTTCATCTGGTCTTCGGTATGTGTGTTGCCTAGGAATTTTCCCCAGCGTCTACGGAGTTCTTCCACATTTCCCGTGGTATCCAATTCGAACTCTGTTAGGTATATTATTAAATCTTCCCGTTTAAGGGAATATCCCCAATACGTGCGGAGCATTTTTATTCTCTTTTTTTTTTTTTTTTAGTTTACAGTACAGTTGTTTTTTTTTTCTGTATTTGGTTTTTATATTTTTATCAAATATCCAACAAAATATTTATATGCTTTTCCCGTTGATTTTGTAATAACTTCTGGTACAGCTTTTATCGATTTAGTACAAAAAAAAATTAACTGTTCGTTTTGTTTTTTTTTTTTTTTTCAATTTCACATTAATTTGTCGAAATATTTAAAGTTTATTTTACCGTTCACGTCCGCTGTTTGGTTGTTGTTTTATTTGTATGACCAAATTTTGTGGGTTCAGCTTTTTATTGATGAAAAAAAAATTAACTGTTCGTTTTTTTTTTTTTTTTTTTTTTTTTTTTTTCAATATTTGATACACAATAATTTGTGGAAATTTTTAAAGTTTATTTTACCGTTGATTTGATTTATTATTATATATATTTTTTTTTTCTCTTTTGCCTCTACGAGTATCAATTCGTTTTGTTGACTGTTTCTAAAAATGTCACTCATTTAAGAGTGTACTTTATATATTTTCTTTTTGGTTCAATGCGGATATTTTGTCGGTTTAATTTTTGTTGAAATTCTGTTATGTGTTTCTTTCATTCTCTTCGACTTTTATTTAGAGACATTTTACTTATGTCCCTGCTCGGGCGCCATTGTAACGACACGTTTTCGCTGGTTGCTGGGGCGGAGACTCGCGGCGTCCAGGGTTGTTACAAAAATTTATATTTATAAATAAAAGTCGATAAATGAGAATTTATTACACTTTGTTTTCTTTCAAATACGTTATAATTGTTTATTTCATTAAATCTCTTAGTCTATATGTTTTACACGTTTTTTTCTCTTTATTAAGAGTATTATTACTATTACTGCTCGTTATCCTCGGCCGGGCTTTATGTCGGTGGTGGAAGGAGAACTGCTGAGAACACACACTACGGCGGTTGTTTTGGTAAATATTGAGTAACGCACTACGTTGGTCACTCGTATTCCTTTTACGGGCGTTTATATCCAATAGTGTTTGAGCAGTGTAAAACACAATACTCAGGCAGCACAAGTTCGCTGGTATCAGCAGTGGGGGAGCAGTGTAAGACACGATACTCAAACAGAGAGAGTTTGGTAGCTGTAGTCGTGTCTGAGCAGTGTAAGACACGATACTCAGGCAGAACAAGTTTGCTGGCATCAGCAGTGGGGAGCAGTGTAAGACACGATACTCAACCAAAGAGAGTTTGGTAGTGGTAGTAATGTCTGAGCAGTGTAAGACACGATACTCAGGCAGTACAAGTTTGCTGGTATCAGCGGTGGAGGAGCAGTGTAAGACACGATACTCAATCAAAGAGGGTTTGGTATCTATAGAAATGTCTGAGCAGTGTAAGACACGATACTCAGGCAGGAATCTATACTACGAGTCAACCACTGTCTTGCGACTAATAAATAAGGTCTTACTTGCTTGCTGGCCTTAGGCTGACTGACTCGTTATTCGCGATTGTCTGTATTTATTAAGTTGATGTTTTCTGTGTCTCACCATGCACATACATATGCGTGTGTGCAACTACATTGGTTTGACCACACCAGCTGATCAATGTTGATTATTATAGTAGTTCACCACGGTAGTTGAGTGTGGTTGGTTTTCGGTGGTGATTTCTTTGGCTGGCCGTTAATGTGCAGCGTATTTTCAATTGAGTATATTTAATAATATATATACATTAATATAATAATATAATAATGATATGGATTTTAATACTATTAGTGGTAATGTTAAAAGTATATCTATATTATTAGTAGATCATTATCATTTCTAACTAATGGTTTATAAATAAGGCGATAGTATACTATATTATGTACACCAAAAACGAGTCTACGACTTTTGGTCGTTACAGTACATAATGTCCAATCAGAAATGGGGAATTTCGTACTAAGCAAAAATTGTTTCAAAATGTAAAAATTTAATAAAAACAAATTATAATAGTTCTCGTATTCTATTTCTGTTGAAAACTTGGTTAACTAGCTTATATTCTTTCCCACTTAGTATCCACTTTATATAAGTTGTAAAAATGGACAAACGAACGCTGATGAGAGGTGTAGCGGCCGTGAAATCAGTGTACTGATACGTTCTGCTAGTTTGATTGCACATGCTAATGTTTTTAAAAAATAAAAACTCTTAGTGATTTGAATTTTCATTAATTCAATAAAAACTGAACTTTAGCCAAATAATAATTACGTTTATACGTCATACTAATATCAAAATATACATATGTATGTATGTATATGAGAAAGGGTAATATATTTGACAAAAAATTGGATTTGGCTGTTTATGGTCAACTATTTGTTTCTAAATATAAATAAAACAAACTAATGTCATTGTTATCTTACATTTAACCAACATTTCGTTTGCGTTTACAAACTTCTTCAGGGGTTTTTTGTTGTTGTCGAAAAAACCTGACACTAAGTTTGTTTCTTAAGTCTTTTGTTTTTTTTTTAAGTATTTAAATCGCCCAATATATAGTAACCCCTAAAGTATGCTATTGATTTTGATTTAATTTACATACAGTATTGCCAGAATAACAACGGAGTTATTAAACAAAACGTAATAAGATAATTGCATAAGCTGATAAAAAATGCTGTGCAATAGCTTTACCGCGGCAGTCACCGAGTGCCACATGTCTTATTTTTATTAAAAATAATTTATTAGATTCTTAAGTACATATAATGCTGCGTTTACACATGAAAGTAATTTCATGAAAGTTCCCTATATTTATTATCTATGATAAATTAAAAACAAATAAGGGAATTTCATGAAAGTATCTTGAATGTTGAAAGTAAGTAAAATTTTAGTTTAAAAATGTCGTCAAGGGTGGCAAATTCTTACCCCATGGTCCACCCCCATACCTAAAGACCATACTTAGGTTTTCGAGCTATTTAATTTTTTGTATCTGTGGTTTCGCAAAAGCATATAGAGACTTGTTTTTTGGTAGACCGAAGTCCAACCAACCACTAGCACTGGTCAAGCATCAGTCCTTAAACCAATACCTCTGCCAGATTTTGATAGCAATCGCAGCCACCACGTGGAGTCCCGAAGGTGAGGCAATCAGCGATGGTAGTGCAATGGTGCCAGCATATCCATTCTCAAGGAGAAGGAGTATACCATCCCCAAGAGAACAGATATGCATATCGCAACATCACATCGCAAAAGTGTGTCCAATGTAGGACGACACTCTCCCGTGGGGCTTACCGGCTCCCGTGATACCAGTTTAGGTTACTGTTCAAGCCTCAAAAGAGACTCCCTAGATAGTAACTTTCTTTTGATTTTGGTCTTGAGGGAGACCTAATGTAGGGCACAACTTCTACCAGACTTGCATACATAGATTACCTACTTCCTTTATCTACCTAATATGTACATTAGGGCTATAACCAAATTTTTGGCATAGTACCACTGAGTGGCCAAGAACGTTTTAGTAATGAAAACACCTGTCTCCCGTCGTTTTGCGAAAAAACCCTCACGCAGGGAAGCAAAGTTCTAAAACCTTAAATACGCAACAATTTCCATGCTTTCTAAAAAATTTTTAAAACTAAAATTTGGATAAATTCCAAAATAGCATTTAAGTGATGCGTATAGAAATATATACAAATATCAGGTGTATATTTTTTAAAATTTCCGTGAGATAAAAATAGTTGTTTTCAAACTTCAACCCGATCTCTGCGTGAACTTTTTTAACGATCCGAAAAAATTATCATATATTTTATTAATAACTTTTAATGTTCTACACGACTATACTATACCGTTTTTGATATTCGCAAAAAGTGTGAAAAAGTTATAGCCCTAATGTACATCCGTTGCTCTGTTGTTGCAGTGATTGGGTAGAAACATATAAATTTTATGGGTAATTGACAAAAGATAATGTCTGGAAGAGACAAGTAACCTTTTCCCCAGCAGGCACAGCACCAAGGTGTGGATATCACCAAAGAGGACAAAACGTACCCCCAGGGGGGAAGCATTATTAGTACAGCGTGATTGAAAATAATAACAAATTTGTTTTAAATAAATGTTTACTACTTATTAATATTTATTCTAATTTTTCACAGCTACGAAACCGCCAATGGCATTAAGGGAGAAGAAACTGGTACGTTAAAAAAGGCCACTTCCCCCGATACTAGTGATGTTATTATAGCACGTGGATCTGTTTCCTATACATCGCCCGAAGGCAATTTAATTACCTTAAACTATGCAGCTGATGATGAAAATGGTTTCCAACCACAGGGCGATCATTTGCCCACACCACCACCAATTCCACCAGCAATCCAAAAAGCATTAGATTACTTACTAAGCTTGCCTCCTTCCAAACGTCGTTAGGACATTAAGTATAAAAGGATCAAGCCAAATTGAAAACATGAAAATTGAAAAAGAAAACGATTCCCAAATTACTACATTTTCTAACAGAACCTTTAATAATGAATGAATGGAAAATAAATTTAAATATTTCCCAAATGGTTTTATATTTGCAAATACAACAGAAATCAAATATAAACAAAACGAATACAAGCTGTAGGCATATTAAATATTTAGTAGCAGTTATTTCTGCTGTTCCTTCTTTTCTTGAAATTTCAATTAAAAAAGGTGAACTTTTTATTTAAATAAAAAGCGATTTAAAAAGATTTAAGCAAATAACACTGACTGAATGAGCCATAAAAGAAACCAAATTTTTTTAAAATCTTTCCTAATTCATACTGAAATTATTTTTATAACTCACTTTTATTTAACCTCTGTTGAATTCATATTTTAAATCACTTTTTCAAACACTCTTGACAAAATCTGTAACAAAGCAAAATTGAAAAAGACCTATTTTCAATCACTCTAGAATCTAGTCTACATACTAAATCATTCGCACACATAACAAGGCTCACTTTTAAAGTTTTTCTAGATTTATTTGCTATTTAATTTTTGCTCTATCAAACTAATTTCGCATATGATCACACTTTCTTACTTACTTTTTCGCCGAAATTTTGTCATATCGGATTTAAGTGAAATCACTGACTTGTTGGTACAGATTTTCAAAAAGAGAATGCAAATAATATCCTAAATATTTTTATAGCATTTCATACATATGTACATATGTATGTATGTACGTATATATAAATATATTAAATTATATAAAACGACATAACAACATTTTTATATTAAAATATTGTTTGTTAAATTTTAGAAACATAATGATGTAAATACAAATGTGTAAATAAAGTCTAAGAATGCAAATAAAGAATAAAAGATTCTTTACAAAAACACTAAATGGTATTTTTCTATAT
This sequence comes from Lypha dubia, assembly GCA_947311025.1. Classification (NCBI taxonomy): domain Eukaryota; kingdom Metazoa; phylum Arthropoda; class Insecta; order Diptera; family Tachinidae; genus Lypha; species Lypha dubia. The sequence continues at coordinate 60,607,198 of OX371264.1, forward strand.
TTTCCAATTATTATGTATAAAGAGTTTATTTAAAGTTCTTGTGGAACGATACGCTCTAGTGAATAGAACTTGGCGCAAAATTTCACCCAAATACCAGCAGATTGGGCTGAAATTTCATATGTATATGAGAGCGACGCGACGATTTTACATCATCATGATTTTTTTCATTCAATTTAAAAACGCATTGAAGCCTTACACGACTATAGCTCAAAAACCAACAAATAGTCAACTTTCATAGGCAAATTTTTTTTTTTGAAACGTAACCAGAACACAGCATTTCGTTTTTATGGTGGTGCGTTCCAAAAACAAATTTTAAAATTTATGGCTTGTTTAACAAGGTATATTGCATTTTCAACATTTTTTGCATCCTACAGCTTATGTTGACGGTAAAAGTGTTTAATCTTTTTATTAAGCTTTCGATTGAGGCTTCAATACGACTAAAACTAGAACCGGAGAATTCTTTTTCGGGTACCGTTTTTTTTTTATAAAATTTTTAAACTTAAAATTTATGTAAATTTTAATTATCTTCTACGGGAATTTTGCCATTTATGGGTACATTTTTGTTTGTCACTCATTTGGAGCAGTGGGAAATTAAAGCCAAGGGTGAATACTTATTGACTATGTAAGTTCGGTTTCTCAATTGTATTTTCTTATTGGTCCAAATGAGTGACAAACAAAAATGTACCCACAAATGGCCAAAATTTCCGTAGAGATCATTAAAATTTACATAAATTTTAATTTTCAAAATTTTATAGAAAAATTCTCAAATACAATTGAGAAATCGGACTTACATAGTCAATAAGTATGGATTCTTGGCCTCAATTTCCCATTGGTCCAAATGAGTGACAAACAAACATGTGCCCACAAATGGCCAAAATCCCGTAGAGCTCATCAAAATTTACATAAATTTTAATTTTAAAATTTTTATAAAAAAATTCTCAAATACAATTGAGAAATCGGACTTACATAGTCAATAAGTATGGATTCTTGGCCTCAATTTCCCATTGCTTCAAATGAGTGACAAACAAAAATGTACCCACAAATGGCCAAATTCCCGTAGAGCTCATCAAAATTTACATAAATTTTTATTTTAAAAATTTTATAGAAAAATTCTCAAATACAATTGAGAAATCGGACTTACATAGTCAATAAGTATGGATTTTTGGCTTTAATTTCCCATTGGTCCAAATGAGTGACAAACAAACATGTGCCCACAAATGGCCAAAATCCCGTAGAGCTCATCAAAATTTACATAAATTTTAATTTTAAAATTTTTATAAAAAAATTCTCAAATACAATTGAGAAATCGGACTTACATAGTCAATAAGTATGGATTCTTGGCCTCAATTTCCCATTGCTTCAAATGAGTGACAAACAAAAATGTACCCACAAATGGCCAAATTCCCGTAGAGCTCATCAAAATTTACATAAATTTTTATTTTAAAAATTTTATAGAAAAATTCTCAAATACAATTGAGAAATCGGACTTACATAGTCAATAAGTATGGATTCTTGGCTTAAATTTCCCATTGCTTCAAATGAGTGACAAACAAAAATGTACCCACAAATGGCCAAATTCCCGTAGAGCTCATCAAAATTTACATAAATTTTAATTTTAAAAATTTTATAGAAAAATTCTCAAATACAATTGAGAAATCGGACTTACATAGTCAATAAGTATGGATTCTTGGCCTCAATTTCCCATTGGTCCAAATGAGTGACAAACAAACATGTGCCCACAAATGGCCAAAATCCCGTAGAGCTCATCAAAATTTACATAAATTTTAATTTACAAATTTTTATAGAAAAATTCTCAAATACAATTGAGAAATCGGACTTACATAGTCAATAAGTAAGGATTCTTGGCTTAAATTTCCCATTGGTTCAAATGAGTGACAAACAAAAATGTGCCCACAAATGGCCAAAAACCCGTAGAGCTCATCAAAATTTACATAAATTTTAATTTACAAATTTTTATAGAAAAATTCTCAAATACAATTGAGAAATCGGACTTACATAGTCAATAAGTATGGATTCTTGGCTTAAATTTCCCATTGCTTCAAATGAGTGACAAACAAAAATGTACCCACAAATGGCCAAATTCCCGTAGAGCTCATCAAAATTTACATAAATTTTAATTTTAAAAATTTTATAGAAAAATTCTCAAATACAATTGAGAAATCGGACTTACATAGTCAATAAGTATGGATTCTTGGCCTCAATTTCCCATTGGTCCAAATGAGTGACAAACAAACATGTGCCCACAAATGGCCAACATCGCCTAGAGATCATACAAAGTTATATTATATAAGATAAATTTATATCAACTAGATATAGATATCAAAGATGTAAACCAAAAAGTTCTATCGCGCTATGTTGGCAATGTCCCGACTAAACATATTTAACTTTTGAGTCAAATATTTAACTTTTGAGTTAAATATGTCATGACGTAATCTCTTACGTACAACATATTTAACTCGGCATATTTATCTTCACACACATAAAAATATCAGCCGTAAAAGTCTTTTATTGAAGCATTTTGCCTAAAGATTGATATTTTTATTTGGCTCTATTTGTTCTTACAAAAACTTTGAAAGATCTAATAATTGTTTTCCCAAAATAAATCAAAATATTTGCCTTTTAGTGGTCACACTTTGTTCACATTAGACACATTTTTGTTTGTCAGCAAATAATTTTGTTTGCCAAGAACAGCTATTTTGCTGTAAGCCTCTAATAAATATTTTATGGTCAGACTACGATAAGGAAATATTTGTCATTTTTTTGTCAAATATTTCCCCAATGTGAATTAACCTTTAGTTAAAATAATACAGAAGAGCTGTATATCGTTTACAATGATCATGAAAAGCTCAGATTAGCTGTGAAAATTAATTTAACTTAAAGAAAAACTTACCATATTCTGTTAATAATTGATGTTCCCTTGTTGAAATAATTATCCTTTTTATTTTGTCTAAGCTTTGCAACATTTTTATTAATTTCATATAATCTGCTTTTGCTTTTAATTTTATATGTGGAATTAATTTTTTTTTTTAATATTTATGCATCAGTTATGGGAATAATGGAGCGATTCTTGGATTATTTTAGACCATCTTAATGCCAGTTACAACAATAATTTATTTAGTAAAATTCAAAATTTTCTTGTAAGTAAGAGCAAAAGTTTCCATAGTTGGAAAGTGAACCGAAAGTGTAGAAACAAAAAGTAAAATAATTAAAAATTACCAAAAGTACCGATTTCTCCCGTTTTTTATCAAAATCACCTAAGCGGTTTTTGAGTTTTATTGAAACAAAACTTTAAACATCTACACCTACAAAGTTTCGCATTTATAAGTTAAACATTTGTTTGACAATTAGTGATATATACATATGTATTAATAATAAAATTTTTTTTTGCTTTTTAATAGATTTTAGTGTATGAAGTACATCCATATGAATGTGTGTTTCTTATTATTGGTTGCAAAAATTAAAACTCCATGTTCCCATCTCTGACGTACACAAAATCTTATTTTATTTCCTTCTAAAAAAAACTTATCTTTACTTCTGGTATCACTTTGCGCTCTTATTATCACAACACTTTGCAACTTCTCTAAAATATTTTTATTTGAAACCAACAAAACAACACTATTAAAGAAATCCTCTTACGACAACGCTAAACACTTAATAACTTATTTTTCCCACTCAGAGAAATTCAATCGAACGATTCACGAACAATAAATAACAACAACAATAACTTTATTGCCGGTACGTACACATGAAAACACGAGTAAACAAGTAGCCGCTGCAGCAGCGCAACCATCATATTTTTTACTATTGAAATCACTTTTGCTTTTCTTTAAAAATAACACTTTAATTATATGCGTTAAACATTTATTAACACTTTTATTGGATTTTAATGAATATTAAGGCACTATTTATAATATTTATTAATTGTAGAACGAGGCCGTATAAATTATGCGTGCGCATTTTAAAACACCGGGCAAAGAACTAGTTTTTCTCATTCGTTATCAATCAAATATGATGGCAATATACCGTTTAAATAGAGGGAATTGGTAAGAGAAAATGAATGCAAGCAAGTGGGATTAATATACAATTATTCATACATACATATATATTTTTATTTGTTAGTTTGAATGGGCAATTGTGAATTCTTTTACAGCAGCATTATTATTGAGAGGGGATTAGGAGACATTTATACATACCAGTGATGTAAAATATGGCACAATTGGGCCATTTGTGGCACTTTTGAATGTTTGATGGCACTGTGGTACTTTCTAATCTATTTAGGCCCTTTCAGCTCAAAATTCAACTAACTGCTTTAAATCGTTCGAACGGTTTGAAATGTACTGAAAGCGTTCAGTACATTTTCAATGTAATATTCTCCCTGTTTCGAACCCTACTTTTGTTTACAACATTGTTTTGTTTGTCAAGAAAAAACTCCTGACTTTTATTTGCAAACCTGTCTTGTACTAGTACCCAAGGCGAATTAATTACAGGTGAATTTGTAAGTACAGCTGTTAATTTTTTTTGCATTTTCATCATTGTCGGATGTCAAAATACACTATTTGCTTCTTGAGTTTGACATTGTACAAAGACCTTACAAAAACAAAATTCTTGTGGTTTTTGTTACTTGTTGTACTTTTTTTATTAGTGCGATCACCTGTTATGAATTTGCCTTGGCTAGTACCAATATCAAGTAAACACCAAAAAACTAAAGTAGACTGTCTAACGGTAAAAAGTTCTTGATGAATAAAATTTGTATTGAAAAAATTAAATTTCGTGTTTCTTTTGAATAATGGTGTATGTTTAAATTTATTTAAATTAAAACACATATGCACTCGTATACTGTATTAGTATTACTATTGTTTTTATTTAAATAAAAAGCTTGTTATCAAATATATTCCAAAAAAGTTTTGTTGGCCTTCTCGAAGTTATTTTGGCCCTTTTAAATTGTCAATTTGGCCCAAAACAAAAAAACTCAAAATCCATCACTGATACATACTAGGAGTTTAATAAGATTGTTATGTTAATGCGGATAATGATGTTAGAATTAAAATTGGAATATTTTAATGTTGAGGACTTTTTATTATACATTTCGTTATAGTTGTGAACGGGTTGTTTGTTTAAATAATGCTGCTGTAAAATAGTTCACAATTGCCCATTCGAAATAACAAATAAAAATATATATGTATGTATGTATGAATAATTGTATATTAATCCCACTTGCTTGCATTCATTTTCTCTTACCAATTCCCTCTATTTAAAACGTACATTGCCAACATTTGATTGATAACGAATGAGAAAAACTAGTTCTTCGCCCGGAGTTTTAACGTTCGCACGCATAATTTCTACGGTCTCGTTCCACAATTAATAAATATTATAAATAGTGCCTTAATATTCATTAAAATCCAATAAAAGTGTTAATAAATGTTTAACGCATATAATTAAAGTGTTATTTTTAAAGAAAAGCAAAAGTGATTTCAATAGTAAAAAATATGATGGTTGCGCTGCTGCAGCGGCTACTTGTTTACTCGTGTTTTCATGTGTACGTACCGGCAATAAAGTTATTGTTGTTGTTATTTATTGTTCGTGAATCGTTCGATTGAATTTCTCTGAGTGGGAAAAATAAGTTATTAAGTGTTTAGCGTTGTCGTAAGAGGATTTCTTTAATAGTGTTGTTTTGTTGGTTTCAAATAAAAATATTTTAGAGAAGTTGCAAAGTGTTGTGATAATAAGAGCGCAAAGTGATACCAGAAGTAAAGATAAGTTTTTTTAGAAGGAAATAAAATAAGATTTTGTGTACGTCAGAGATGGGAACATGGAGTTTTAATTTTTGCAACCAATAATAAGAAACACACATTCATATGGATGTACTTCATACACTAAAATCTATTAAAAAGCAAAAAAAAATTTTATTATTAATACATATGTATATATCACTAATTGTCAAACAAATGTTTAACTTATAAATGCGAAACTTTGTAGGTGTAGATGTTTAAAGTTTTGTTTCAATAAAACTCAAAAACCGCTTAGGTGATTTTGATAAAAAACGGGAGAAATCGGTACTTTTGGTAATTTTTAATTATTTTACTTTTTGTTTCTACACTTTCGGTTCACTTTCCAACTATGGAAACTTTTGCTCTTACTTACAAGAAAATTTTGAATTTTACTAAATAAATTATTGTTGTAACTGGCATTAAGATGGTCTAAAATAATCCAAGAATCGCTCCATTATTCCCATAACTGATGCATAAATATTAAAAAAAAAAATTAATTCCACATATAAAATTAAAAGCAAAAGCAGATTATATGAAATTAATAAAAATGTTGCAAAGCTTAGACAAAATAAAAAGGATAATTATTTCAACAAGGGAACATCAATTATTAACAGAATATGGTAAGTTTTTCTTTAAGTTAAATTAATTTTCACAGTTAATCTGAGCTTTTAATGATCATTGTAAACGATATACAGCTCTTCTGTATTATTTTAACTAAAGGTTAATTCACATTGGGGAAATATTTGACAAAAAAATGACAAATATTTCCTTATCGTAGTCTGACCATAAAATATTTATTAGAGGCTTACAGCAAAATAGCTGTTCTTGGCAAACAAAATTATTTGCTGACAAACAAAAATGTGTCTAATGTGAACAAAGTGTGACCACTAAAAGGCAAATATTTTGATTTATTTTGGGAAAACAATTATTAGATCTTTCAAAGTTTGTGTAAGAACAAATAGAGCCAAATAAAAATATCAATCTTTAGGCGAAATGCTTCAATAAAAGACTTTTACTGCTGATATTTTCTTGGTAGCTTTGTTGGACATGCTTTAATAATGTAAATAAATGGCTGGATAAGACAACACGATTAGCGGAAAATAAGATCAAACTTTTACATTTATTCGAGCATGTACTCAAGTATTTATGTTTTAAATTTTATTTATTTGTTGCGGGTTAGCAATATCTAAATATATATAATTGTATAGGTGTAAAAAAGTAAAACATTCATAATGGAAAATAATTTGTTGTGTCTGTTTGAAAAGTTTTTGAAGACTATTTTTATGCTTTGTAATTCACAAATTTATTTGTGAGTTTTCGTATAAATGGATGAGCTTTAAAATTTTTTAAACATAAATGGTAAAACATCTACTGATGAGTTGGTATGGCTACCAACGAAATATGGAAAATAAGATCTTGAAAAAATCTGAAAAATTTCAAGAGAATGCAAGACATTGAAAATTTAAAATGCAAAATAATGAAACAAGCATCAGCAGTTTGCTAATTATCGTGGTTTTGTCGAATTTTTGGCATTTGTAAAATTAGTACGAATTTTATTTTATTCCTGATTCTATAAAACTACTAATGATGCTAGGTGACAAAAACTTTAAAAACTTGTGTTGCTGCCTGCTGCGAGAAAAGTGAAAAATCTTTATAAATTTTTAAAAAGCCAAAATTTTAACAATAAATTGGTAAAAAAAATACAAGAAAGCCAAAAAGTTTGCCAGAATTGCATCTTTTGCGAAAAAAACGACAACTAGCGAAAAATTATTGCATATCAATTAAGTATTATATTGTTAAAAAGACGCTAAGGCCTCAAAGAATGCCAAATAAATTCTTCCTTAATCGTGAATATGGCGAAAATTTGCCAAATTTTGCTAACGAGAAAATTGCAAACCCAGAAAATTGCACACAAATTGATCAGAAATCGCACAACTGTTTCAATAAAAAATTTTTATAAACATATTGAAAACTATTGAACAACCTGCAAGTAGCATACCTGCATATAAAAATAAAAAAATAGTTAAGTAAATTATTTAGTAGCAGTAAAGACAAAATTGATAAATGGAATAGATCGAATGTAGTTTACAAAATACTTTTCAGGGGATATGATGAGGAGAATTGTTACATGGTATATGTATGTAGGTACTACCAAAAATAAATTAAATACGAGAATAGCAGGTCATAAGTCAGATCAGAAATATAGGCATATCAATTCACAGAAGACAGCGTTGTCATCTCATTGTTCCAGATTAGATAATTTTCCTAACTTTGAAAATGTTTCAAGCCTGAATACAGAAAATAATTATAAACAGCGTTTGATGTTAGAAATGTTAGAAATAATTAATACACCAACAACACAAAGAATAAATTTCGTAGTAGATACAAAAATTTTAGCGCAAAATTATAGATATTTAGTTTGTAAAAATCTAAATGTTAATTGATTGTTTCTTGCTTTCATTATGAATTTTTGTTGTTTTGTTTTTTTAATTATCTAATTATATTATGGTTCAACAGGAAATTAATCACATTATTGCTCCTTGGTTTTACACCAGTAATAAATTAATTTCCTTTAGGATTTTTATTAATCTTAACTTTTATAAAGCTTATTATAAATTTAAGTTAATACTTTTTGATATTTATTAATGAAAAATCAGCCTAGATACATACTATACATTTTAGTGTTAATTTTGTTGATATATTGGATTCAATGTTAATTTTTGAAACCTATTTTTATAACATTACATTTTTGATAATTTTTTGTATGTTAAAAAATTTTATATCTATCCAATACTTAAACCATTTTCAATAATTTTTTTTATGTTAACATTTGGAAAGATCTTTTGTGACATTATATACAAAAACCTTTTTATATACATACATACATACTCCAAATAATTTTTCCATAAAGAAATTTTTAAATAACAAATTTCATGACATGCAATACACAAACCAATATTACAATTTCAAATAATTTATACATTTCTCCTGAGGATGCTAACAAAATGTTTGCGAAATATCGAAAACAAATATAAATAAAAATATATACATGTGTATATACATACATACATACATTTATTAAAACAAAAGACATATTGCTTAAATAAAACATTTTAATAAACATTTCCAAAATCAATTTTTTACAGCTAAAATATAACCATTTTATCGTTTGACAAAATGTTCTTAAACTTGGTCAAACAATTCTTACTTTTAGAAAATGCGCATTGAAGTAAAAAATGTATTTCCATGAAAGTAGAAATTTTTTAAAGTAGCATGAACATTTGAATTTTTGAAAATTATCATTAAATACCTATAAAAATTGTTTAAACTCTTTTGAAGAAAATATTTTTTCTAAAATTTAGTGCTGTACAACCTCCCTAATCCGGACAGATATACTTTCAGCTATTGTCCGGATTAGTGGATCGTCCGGAGTACAGTTAAAATAAACTTTTAAACGCAATACATATCTATATGTCAATAATCTATATACATATATAAAAGAGTTGCGTGAGTGACTGACTGACTGACTCATTCATCATCGCCTAGCCCAAACTGCTGAACCTAGAAATTTGGCATGTAAGTTCCTTTTACAGAGTGTAGATCCACTAAGACGGGATTTTTGGAAATTCGAATTTTTAGGGGGTAAGAAAGGGTAAAAACGGCCGAAAAATTAAATTTTTTAAAAAATCTTTAAAAAAAGGTCCCATGAATATCAAATTTGGTTCCTTTTCCGACGCAGACTCGAACTAAAATATGTATTTTTGGAAATTCGCATTTTAAGGGGGTAAAAAGGGATAAATACGGCCCAAAAAGGGACATTTTTAAACATGTTCCCAGGAATATGAAATTTGGAATGTAGGTTCCTTTCAGGACGTAGACTCGAACCAAAATATAAATTTTTAGAAATTTGCACTTTAAGGGGGTAAAAGCGTCCCAAAAGGGAATATTTTTAAACATGGTCCCAGGAATATGAAATTTGGAATGTAGGTTCCTTTCAGGATGTAGACTCGAACCAAAATATAAATTTTTTGAAATTCGCACTTTAAGGGGGTAAAAGCGTCCCAAAAGGGAATATTTTTAAAAATGGTTCAGGAATATGGAATTTGGAATGTGGGGTCCTTTTTTATTTTTTACTTTAAAAATTACAGGTAACGAAGTACCGGGCGGGTATGCTAGTCGTACATATAATTTGTTTTTATTCCCGAACAGAAATATAAGTACAGATAAGAATTCATTTATATATAATTAATTTACAAAAAAACACAAAGAAAAAACTTAATGCGACCAAAATTATTTATTTTGAAAAACAAGAATTTATTCGTTTCCAAAAATGTATCTCTGATTTTTAAGATTGCTCAAAAGTTATTGTGATTAATTGATAAATAGAATTACATATGAAAAGTAATATTATCAGGCTCAAGTTCAGTTTTATTGAATTAATGAAAATTCAAAATTAGTAAGAGTTTTTTTATGTCGAATAATATTATTATTTATATCCAATCAGTTTTTAGCATAACGTATCAGTACTGATTTCAAGGTCGCTACACTTCTCATCAGCGTTCTATTGTCCATCTTTACAATTTTCGTAAAGTGGATACTAATTGAGTAGAATATCAACTATTTAACCAGTTTTCAACAGAAATTTGAATTTTTGTTTTTCCTTTCCATATAAAAGTCACTTCGGTGATGGGTTTTACAAAATTAGGGCCAGAATATATATGTAATAAGAAAAAACACAACACCGGGATGTTGCTGGAATCGAACCAATATGTCTGCTGGCAATCACGCTAGTATATGTCTGCCACCGCGATGGTGATTTTCACTGCGAATAAAAAACAAAAATATTATTCTTGTAGGCACTATAAAATGTTCGTATTGAGACTATTCAGCTTTAAGTTAACTAAAAGCTACTTCAACATTTATTGAGTAGAAGTTAGTTGTATACAAACTTCTGACTCACATACATGTGTATTTATATTTTACGAGTTAGTTTTGAAGTCAGTTGGATATGAGTTATCCAAAAGTCAACTATAAACTAAGCCAGCTAATGAAATTCCGACAGGGATATTTATAAATACACACAGTTTGTATATAAGTATATACTTAAACAATAAACGCATGCGCAAAGCGTGTGTATCTATAAAATTAACATATTCCAAATTAACTTCCCCATACCTTATACATCCATCGAACATCTGTGTTTCTTTTAAACGTTGTATCGTATCCACAGTATACAAAAGCAGACAGTGTGTGTAAAAAATGGTTTGGGTAAAAAAATTTGCAATTTTTTTTATGTGTACTCGGCTGCAGATTTAAAATTAATTGTAATTTTTACGATTTTTATTGTAGAAAATAGCAATACGACAATTTGAAGATTTTTAGTTATACGATATATGACGATTAATTGTAATACATGTGATCATACGTATGTCCCCGTCCAGACTTGCAATTTTATTGGATGCAATTCTTTAAAATTCTGCTTTGAAATTACATTAGTGTCCACATTATAAAAATCTAATTTTGCAATTTTTGTATTTACACCACCACAGAAAAATTTGTTTTCAATATTTTTAACTTAAAAAATTGTAATGCATCACATATTAATTTAATTTTCGTTTTATTTTGTTTTTCATATAATTGAAGAAATACAATAAATCGTCAAATACACCTAGAACCCATTGCGAATTCCCGAGCACATGAAACTCTTTACCCCTTCCCAAGCTTCTTACCTCACTCAATTAAAAAACCAAGAATTGCAGCCAATAAAATTGAAAGTCTAGAAGGGACTATGTATGATATACTAAATTAAAAGAAATTTTATGTATATATGTATGTATATGTACATGCATACTAAACTCAATGCAAATATATGTAAAGTGAATGAATGCTTATGAATTGTTATATATTTGTTTAATTCTTTGTTAATATAAAACAAATAGATTTTGATAAATCTGATATTCTGCCGATTCTCCAATTATAAAATGATGATGCTTTTCTACATAAGTATATTATCAGGATTTCGATAATTTTGGGAAAATTTCACGTGGCAGCCCCGCTTGCTAATGTTAGCGCACATACATACATACATAAATTAATCCACGAAACAAACCTATTTATCGATAACATTGAATGTAGAAAGCGCCATGGCCACGTATCAAATTGGCTTGACAAACCAAGGGTTTTTTGGTTGTGTTAGTGAAAAAAAACTCTCACGTATGGCTGACTTCCAAAACGTCAATTGCTTTGTGTTTGAACAAAGCATCACTTTTCATAACGCCGCAGTGCAATAATTATACAATGTATATCAATTTAAAACGCCGCCGCCAAGTATTTTTAACGCAGTAAGAAAGCAAACAAGGCATCGGTTTTATAGTTGTTGCATTGTTTCGGAACTTTGCATATGTATGTGATTTAAATACAGTAGCAATACTGTATACAAACAGTGTATACGAACGTTTTGGAAGTCATATATATGCAAAGTTCCGAAGCAATGCAACAACTATAAAGCCGATGCCGTCTTTGCTTTCTTACTGCGTTAAAAATACTTGGCGGCGGCGTTTTGAAATGGTATACATTGTACAATTATTGTACTGCGGCGTTATGAAATATGATGCTTTGTTCAAACACAAACCAATTGACGTTTTGGAAGTCAGCCTATATGTCCATGTGAGTTTGACGAAAATCAAAACAATTTAGATATTCACTGCCGTCAATACTGTAATTTGAAGCAAATTTGATGTGTTGCTGCGTAATTACATCAAATCTCATTTTTATTTAGTTTGCGCAGCGACAATATCGTACGCGGAAAATTTGATAGCGCAATAAATAAAAAATGGATGAAAAAAATTTCATACTGGAATTAATTAAATTTTATCACTGTTTAAATTTTATCGCTGTTAAAAATAAACCAAATGTTGAAAAAAATGTAAATGTTTGAAAATTTTTATATTTATTGAATTAAAAGTAACAAAATATATTTAATTATTTTCATAATAATTTAATATAAAGGATCTGTAAGTCAATCGCATATAAAAATATAAGGTAATTGATATTATAAATATTAATAAATAAAATTAAGAAAATTTTGTTAGCAAAAAATATTTTGCGACCAAAAACATCACACGTTCTTATCATTCAAAAGTAACTTTCAAATGAAATTTGACGGCATGAATTTGACACGTTGCTGTGTTAAGCAAAATAATATTTACCAACACATACATGTTATTTGTCAAGCCAATTTGATACGTGGCCATGGCGCTTAATATAATTTGTCCTCCTTGGCAATCCAAAACAGCTGTCATTTTATCGTGGCGCGAGCGACGCGTACAAAAGTAGAAAGTAAACCTACTTTACGCGTTGTACGCTTTTAAGCGTTCTACGCGTTGTACTGTGTAACTTGTCACATGCAATGATTCTACTTTTTCGACAGCCGCGTACGACGCGTAAACGCGTGCAACGTATGGTATGGACCTCCAGCTTTAGTTTTTTAAAACGGTAAAAATAAAAATATATATTAAAATCAGTGCTGCCAACTCGGTGGATTTCTTATGGTTTTTAGTGCGTTTAACACTATTTAACGTGACAAATTTTGTTGGTTAGTGCTTAGTGTTTTCTCTATTATAATATTATTAAAATTAATTTCTATATTAATTAATTAGTAATGGTAGTGCTCATAGAAAAAGGTAAACATATGGAATAAATTATTTTTAAATACACATGCATAAATGTATTATATACGAGTATGGCAACATTGACAGCATCTGGCCATAACAAAGTTTTTGTAGCAAACTGAGAAGTTTTATACACGGCATTATTTGAAGGCAATTTCCGGGTTTATGTTAACTGATTTTAGAAGATTTTACATCTGCCGGAAACCCGTTAGTGAACTCAATATTTCGTCATTGGATTAAGTGAATCGTTTTCAATCCATTTTTTATACTCGAAAAAATTTCGCTCTTAGACTCAATTTGGATAAAACATTCGGCATTAATTGCGCTTATTTTGCTAACGCTGGCGGGTATTCAATAAACACTGTTTTTTTATATATACATATATATACAATAATAATTTTCTAATGGATTTTCACACTTTTAAACGACCAAAGATAATGCACAGCCAGGTGCTCTTATGCAATTCATATAACTTGGTTTTTTTTATTATTCTACAAGGCTGCAAAAAAATTATATTCGAAAATTTATTGCATTAAAATGATTACACGTGAAAAAAGATTTTTTGATGAAGTAATTTCTTTTTGAATTTTCAGTTTAGTGACACCGCCGCAAAAAATGCAAAAAATATTAATAAAAGCAGGAATAGAGAAAAAATATTTGAGTGTTCAAGAATTTATTATTTATAGTGTTTGCACTAAATTAATGCTTTTTATTAAATATCACACGCAATAAAATCAACTCTTATTTAAATAAATGTGTTTCTTTTTTTTTTCTTTTAACGAGTTCTTCTTATTCTTCCCCTTTAATATTTCTTGATTTTAATTTTAAGTCAGTTTTTTATTGATTGACTTTAAATGTGAAAACACTCTTAGGGCCATTATTACAACTTGCCAATTGCTAAAGTTAAGGTGTTATCGGACATATAATTCGTTTTTCATTATCATGAGTACACTTTAAGCTAAAAGTGTCCAATAAGCTAAAGTGAACCCCGTTTCAACTTTAATTTTTAACGTAAGGTTTATGCATTTGAAGTTGCCATATTTTCTGGCCTGTGCAGGAAAAAAAATAATTTTAATTTAGATTTCCAAATTAAAAAATAAAAATGGAAAGCAAATCACGTTTGTTTTATATTAACGAGTTAGAAAATATATTTGAAGAAAGTGAGCCCGTATCTTTTATTTTATCACAAAGCAAGACTATGTCGTTGCCACTATGTATATACTGTTGCCACTATGTAATGTCAACTTGTCAAAAGTAGTCGGTTTTTTCTGTGGTATTGCCATAGTTTCGAAAATATTAATTTTATTTTACAAGGAAGTTGTGATAACGAAAAATTTTAAAGTTCACTTTATTCCTTACTTTAACTAGAGTTACCTTTTACTATTAGCTGCATTAAAGACACGTTGTAATAATGGCCCTTAGTATATAAAGGGCACTATAAATTCGTCAAAATCACATCAAGCATTATGGTGGTATAAGTGAAAATTTGTTTGTATGAGTGACATCGACGATGCTGGATGAAAAATCAAAAAATGCTTGACGAATGATTTTGATGAATATATTGGTTTTACTCTTCAAGCACGTACACATTTTTATATTAAAACGAAATTTCAAAGAGAACAAACGCTGAATATGTCGGATGAAAAAAAAAAAAAACAATACATTCAATACCAATGTATCATTGCATTGCATTTAAGGAAATGAAAATATACATTAATCAAAACAGTAGATTATTAAATATTCAATAATATAATACAATTTAAATAAAAAACTAAAAAAGTTAATTATTATTGTTGTTGTAACATACAACATAAACATGTCATTTTTTTGTGTTAGTTCACATTTAAAGTTCCGTCGGCAACAGACATATTCAAAATAATATGCAAAATGAATGCTGGACAGGTCTTCAAGCAAATGAATGGGTTAACGTCAAGCACACGTACACGAGATTGATGTCAAACATTTTGACGAATGTATAGTGCCCCTAAGTGTTAAGCAATCATATAATCAACAAACCTAGTACGACATGTAGTAAGCAAACAGCAGAAAGTAATTTGATTTCGCTTAGGACCCAGTGTCGGCTTTTGACTGTTTTCATTATAAACAACATAACTTTTAAAGTAATAAAGATATTTTAAAAATGTATAAAGCATTTGAAAGATAACCCCTTCCGCTTAAAAATATATATCCTGCATGGCCATAGGTCTGCAGAGGCACAATGCACAGTGGTTTTTTCATGGAAATCGCACATATAAAAGCAGCTCAAATGAATTGGCTTATTGGAAGAAACTTTATTCTAAGCCTTGACTGTAACCTTATATTATACAAATGCGATCCTAAATGTAATATGGTCCTATGGAATCCAGTTAGAGCGCACTGCCTCAGCATATAGCGTAGAAAAAGTTCAAAGGCTATAAAACAAAATTCTACGTATGTACCTATATAACAGCAGCCCCCTGGTATATCCGAAATCAGCGAATTCACCAAGATCTAGAAGACTGTGTTTTCCAAACATGTGAAAAAATATATTTAAAAATTCGAGTTGCACCCAAATTCACTTGGGCGCAATATTCTAAATTATAGAGGACACACCTCTCTCGTACACGAGAGATGTAAAACAACGAAAAAATTAACTGCTCAAATTAAAATTTTATTAGCATTGGCTAAACATAAATACATTTAAGAGTTTTAGATTTAAGATTTGAATAACTTATTAATGTTTCAATTTATGATTTAAGATTCAATAAAAAATAATAAGACCACAAAAAATTGAGCTGACTCATTGGAAAACACTGTACTAAGCCTAGGTTGGAAACTTATATTATGCAATGCCAGTATTACCAATATGGTCTTATGGTTTTGAGAGCGCTATGGTGTACATTTGCTTGGAACAGTATCAATAGCTCTCGGAACAACAATTAATACCATCATTACCATGTTTCTGAATGGCAGTTCTTTTTACATGCTGTTCGTCTTTGGATTTCACTTCCACATTATCAACAAAATAACAGCAACTCAACAAATTTTTAAAAAAATTTCTTTTTAATTATTTTGATTAGATTAAATGTTTTCTACATACTTACGTACATACATACGCCCTTACTTTGTAAAACTTTTATTTAATATTATTATTATTTAATATGCAATTTTAAATTATTTGTACCAATATCTTAAATTTAATTATGTTGGCGAACTTATTGTACACAAAACAATCCTGCATTGTAATTAAAGGACGTTGAAAAATTAAAAGTACGTATCAGCAAAAAGAATCGAAATTGATAGCCTTTTTCCACTACGCAACATCTAACATCTACCATCAATTTGAGAAGATTTTAACATCTTCCCATAAGAAATACACAGTACTAAAAGTCAACATCTTTCTACATCTTTAAAAGATGTTCGTAAATCATTTTGTTCCAATCAACATATTCCGATAATTTTAATGTCATCTCTAGCAAAATGACAGATACATACATACATATTGACAGTTTAATTTTTTGTGAATGACATATGTATGTATACATAATTGTGTAAGAAAAAATAAAGAAAAATATATCAAAATGAGTGGCACACGTAAGTTTTTACTTTTTTTTTTCTTTATTTTATATGTTGTACATACATATATAAATATAATAATTTATTTTTGGTTTTAAAAGAAAAGCACTGCTCGTCGCATAGTATGGAACCAGGATTTGGAAAACATGTTGCTGGACTTATGGGATGACAAAATAGAAGAGTTGAGAGGCACAAGAAAGAACTCTCATGTCTTTCGGGAAATCGCTTTTTTTGCTATGCATATAAAAACTTTAAATAAATAAAAAACCAAAGAATTCATATAAGAAGTTCGTGTTAATGCTTTTTTCTGAACACTACATTAACAATTCTGTTTGTTCTTGTAAATTATGAACGAGTCCAATTATTAATGCTTCTTCAAAATCCATTTTAATTTTATTTTAATTTTTTCCACAATAAATTATGCTGTAAGTATTTTTATATTTTTGACAGCTGAGAAGATGGTAGATGTTAGATGTTGCCAATGGAAATGCAATTTGACATTTTCAACATATTCCATTCATTCCTCTAAAATGTATGCTAGTGGAAAAAGGCTATGAGTTTAAAAAAGAAACAAAAATATTTTGAAACATATTGTTTTTTCTTTTGAAACAGTGATGTTTTTTAGCTTCCAATATCGAATTATTTTATTTATATTGTTAATTTTAATTATTTGTAATGGACAATTATTTATTCAAAGAAATACTCAAGAATTGCAACCGTTTTTCAACCAATTTTTTTTCTTGTGTATGTACTTATATGCTTTTTTTATATACTTATATATGGATATCGAGATCTGTGTATATTGTGATTTTGCAGACGCTAGATCAATAACCTTCACTTTTGATTGATAAACAAAAAAAAAAAAAAAAATAGGTATGTGTGCATACGACTACATTTGCAAATTTAAAAACAAATTTCATGTTTTGTGACCGACAAAAGCAAACCAAGCAAAGAAAGATATTATGTATGCATATGAATAGATACCCAGCGTCTTTTTTAATTGGTGGAACAGGTGTTAGATACATTTATACTTCCGTTTCATTGATGGTGCTTATTACACTGCTCAACAAAAGAAAACCAAATTGGTTGTTTACAGTGATTTTCTTTTGTTTCTATCACAAATTCGTAAGTACCCAGCAAAAAGTTATTATATTTCTGGAAGCAATAACAAAATTTCATGCTTTCGAGATGTGCAGTTTTGAAGCGCTTCCCAAGCAGCACAAAAAGATGCTCTATGCCATCGCTCAACTTATTTTTAAGCACGTTGAAGTTGGTCTGCTATTTCCATTTAGTTGACACACATAATAAAGTAAACAGCGAATGGAAAATAAAATTACATTTAGATGCTCTCTACAGTTGTCTCTCTCATCTCTTCTCAGCATCTCTTCCTTACAAACCTGCTTCGGCCGAAGCAGTAGTTTTTGCTGGGTAATACAGGGTGTTTGGTGGCAAATTTATATTTTCAAACTTAAATAAAAAACGTAATAATTGACAAAAAGTTTTATTAAGAGCGTTGAACGATAAAATGGAAATGCGGATTTTATTTTTTAAAGAGTATGTATGTCATCCAGATGTCTGCCGTCGACTTGAACACAGTGTTCAAAACGGAGCCTTGTGTTCTGCGTCACACGCTACAGTAAACTTGGTCACATAATCTCATGCGTGGATAAGCCACACCAAACAGTTACACTGGGGCAATGCAATGGTTTTTGATGTTTCAATCGAGGGTTGCGGGTTCTTGGAGACCAGTAACGGCAGTTTTGCTTGTTGACGTGGCCGTTTAAGTGAAAATGAGCCTCGTCGCTCCAAAACCGAACTTTGAACAAAATTGTCGACGAGCAATTACGTAAGAATCATTACTCTTAAAAAATGTCTCCACAGCGAACGCGCGATGCTCGCTCGACCACTGCGACATTGTGACTAATAAATCCGCACAATCGATTATTCCAACTGCGCCATCCACCCTCCGCACCGTTTATTACTTTTCGAAATAATCGTATTTAAAAATATAAATTTGCCACCAGACAAGACACCCTGTACCTATTTAATTAGATAATGGCTATAAAAGAGAAGTCATGGTCCAAATCTTTACATCCGTGAACGTAGGACTCGTCAGGTATTAACTGTATAATTGGATGGAAAATTACGTGACGAGTTGTACGTTCACGGATGTAACGATTTGGGTCCAGCTTTGCTGGAATTAAGTTTACTTCATACTACAGTTTAATTAAATTTTTAACTGTTAATCTCTTATCAACCTTAGAATAGCAGCCCAGTTTAAACTTGGTAATGAAATATTAATTATTAATCATTAATTTTTTTCAACACGTTTTTGAAAAAGAAACGCCCTGAACTTCACCTAAAATATGTAACTAAAACAACAGAATAAATAATTATGCATGAGTATGGGTGAAAAAAATATTAAAATTCAAAACGCAAACAATGACTACAATCGATCATTTAATACATACATAATTATGTATGTACATTCATACAAATATCGTGAAAGAAGAAGATACAAAGTGAAAAACAAAATTCAAAAGTAATAAAAATAATTTAGCCACTACGAAAAGAAGAGCTGGCTGGCACCTAATATCAAACATTTTATCAGTTTTGTATGTACACTAAATATTGCAAAATATTTGCTCAAAGTTGTGATCTTTGATCTTGAAAAAAATAAAATTATAACAGCAAATGTGTGACTATAGATATCCATAGATATTATGTACTTTATTAAAGCATGCATTAATTCAGAAATAATTGAAAATATGAAAAAAGTCAATAAAATTAACAACCTTGATTTTTATAAGTTCACATTACCGCGAGTTCACTGTATGTGCAAATAAATATATTACATTTGTAAAGTAAATAATAACAGTTTACAGTCGAGCACTTCCACTAGATGTGCTATCTAAAACAGAAAAAGGAATTATATATACTGCACTCCTAAGAAAGAAAGTCATAAGTGATAAAATTTCGAAATTTAGATAAGGGCAGATTCGCCACCATGAATGAGTTTGTGATGTTTGTGTTAAGCTTAAAAGACTAATTTTTAACTGTAAATGTCAGATAAACGTTAAGCAAAATGGTCACATCTACCAGTAGTTGCTTCTAAACGATCACCCTACACTCACCCTAAAATTAAAAATTATGCAAGCATGTATGCGGTTCTCATATATTTACATTTGAGCCGTTTATTTTGAAAGTTGCATAAGTCACTTTTTCAATAAAAACGAGTTAATGACAACACTAAATACAATTAAATGGTATCTTTTCATTTGTAAAAAAATTGCAATAAAAAAAGTGACTTATGACACTTTCAAAATAAACGGCTCATATGTTTGCTGATGCCTTTCATCACCACGTAGAAAACAGAAAATGGTGTGTGTCATAACAGATTTCAAAGACTGCTTTCAAAGGAGTAATTCAAGAAAGGTTAAAGTGATTGAAATGCAACTGGAAAACTTTTACGAATGGAAGGACCACTCGTCTCAACACAAACTCGAAGCAACTGTACCGATAGTAATAAAATGGAAATGTCAAAAGTCAACTACAGAATTTTGGATTAATATTTTTGACTATAAAAACACAATATATGAAAACCCCTTTTATGGCATCGTCAACTTTTACCTCTTAGTAACGTAGAAGTTGAGTGCGTATTCAGAACCAAAAATATATTTTTAAATTATTTATACCTACACAAACAGCATTTAAACTAAAATAAATATAAATAGAAATAATGAAAAGTTACTATAAAAAATTTTGCTTTATTTTTTGCCATTAAAATTCCTTCTTTAGCTCTTTTTAGCACAATTTCAAACCTGATTTAGCTTAATATAGAAACAATATACATATTTGGGTTGTTCACACTGTAGTCATATCCGTCATATTGTCATAATGTCTTATTATTTGTTGTTGTGCTTCAAGCCTCCAACATGGAAAATATAAAGCATAAATTCTAGATGCTTGTAACTTTAATTGGTTTTGAAAATTTGTGATTTGCTTACTAATGTTTATCATACAGTTTTTGTTTTACTGAGTAAAGGAACTACTTATCAACGATATATTGATTTACTCTTTTAATTATAAAAACCATAAGCTTAATAAATATAGAAGATTATTATATAATATAAAAGTGCTCAAAAAACTTGAATCATTATTTCTTATTTTTTTTTTTGTTCAGGAAACCTTGGTTCTTTTTGCGCTTAGTTACCATTTAAATTAGTTTTAAATTTTTTTTATCGTTTTTCCTAATCAAATTAATTTCTGAATCGCATAGTATTAATTTGATTATTACTCACTTTAGCCGGTCACGTCATTTCAACTGTTATTTGCATTGTAAAGTTTCATGCATCAAATAACTTTTTTGCAATGCTTTTTTCCAACACAATTCTATCACGAAACATCCTATCAACCAATATTATTAATAATAAACAGTTCGTAGTAATTTCAAAAATTACAATCATGGTCCTGTGCTAATTATATGTTCAAACGAATATTAATCAAAAAACATACTTAAGTTTAAAAATCAAATCAAAAAAGTTTGTCTTAAGTAGAGCAAAAAAAACAGGAGATTGGTCATTGTTGGATATAATTCATTGGCAAAACTGTAATGTTTAATCTATAACATCAAATTATTAGCAGGAAGTCGCGTATTCTATTTGCATTCGAAATGTGTATAAATGGAATATTTAATCACGTTCAACAGAGCTACCTAACAAGTAGTGAAAGCTTTTAAATATTGTTTTCGGTAGAAGCCACTAAACCTCGTCAGTATTCACGAGATTTAGTGGATTCTACCGAAAACAACGTTTGTTATATTCAGCCGTGTAATTGAAATCTAGAGGAATGTTTAGATATTAAATTGTTCCTTTATTGCTCGAAATATGTTTACAATGTCTACATATTTAATATTTCTCTGATTATTAACATTTACGAACTTTAGCCTGGGGGCTGTGCACATATTACGTAACGCTGGTTTCAGAGATTTTATACTCCCCCCCCCCCCACCGTAACGCTTTTTAATAATTTTTCAGTGCAAAATTTGTAATCCGTAACAAATCTTTAACACCCCCCCCCCCCCCCCCATGCAACGTTACGTAATATGTGCACAGCCCACTGTATTAATATCTCAACAATGCTATTTTATATTTGATGCTTGTGTTTAATTTTGCTTCTTCCCATGTTATGTGTTTATCAAAATCCAAAAATGTTAAAGTAAAAAATGCGTACAGTTTCCAGGTTATTTATTAAATAACTTGATCACTTTACTTGGTAGATCTTTACAATCCCGAAGTGAACAGTCATATGTATTTATACAAACCGATACACATACAATATAACTATAGACATATTGATAGAATAGGGGCATAAAGTAAAATGAGAATAATTAAATTAACATGATTACAGGTATGGTCCAACTAAAAGGTCAGTGCGTTTTGTGTTTATGCAACAGGGTGTTTATTGCTTTCTTAAATTCGTTTTTAAAGTAGTTGCTTTTCGCTACAGCAGAGCGAAAATTTCGAATTTATTTCTGCTTATTGTTATTAGTGAGAGGAAAGAGCTACATACCAAACATATAAACAAGCCCTTGAAATATGATGGTTATTGTCGCAGCTGCATCACTCAGCACAAGTCGCTGATAAAAATGTTTTATGAACTTTGCGAACACCTTTCTTTTCTTTTTCGAAGTAAATTTTCACAATTTGGAAAAGTTAAACGCCAGAAACATTAAACGGTTCATCATGACTTGCCAAACCTTACTGAACATAAATGTCAACAAAGTTTAGTATCATCAGTTGTCAAAATATAGTTATCGATATTTATCATGCAGCTAAAAAGCACCCTTTATATACATACATTCATATATACAGCACCATAAAAATGGTACCAAACAAAAAAAAAAAAGAAATAAGCAAATTTAAAATGGCTCAAAAATTGGAAAAATTACCCTAAAATATTTTTGCTGATTTTAATTTAAAAATTTTTACTGCCATTTCTCATTCTTGAGGGAAAATGGACCCAATGAAAAATGGCCCCAAACTGAAAAATTATCGGACAATATTTCCTTTCTTTTGAAACGTCATTTTTTGTGGCTATTTGTTCTATATTGGGGTAATTTTTGATATTTTATTCTGAGGTAGTTTTTTTCTATTTTGGGACCATTTAAAATTTTTGTCTTTTTGATTTAAGGTACTTTTTCATTTTAAGAATATTAGGTACTAAAAGTAAAATATTTTAAAGTTTTTCATTAATATATATAAAAACTGCCTTCGACAGGGAAACTTTAGTATGCAGTTCCAACAATAATTTTGGCTGGGAACCATTTTTTATAGCTCAGTTACGGTCATTTTGCATTTTAAATTTTGGGGCCATTTTTCCTCAAGCTAAAACGAAAAAAGGACCCAAAGTTTTGTATGAAAACAAAATTACGAACTTTGGAGCCATTTTCCTATTGTTTGAGGTCATTTATAATATGTGCATACAATTTTCTTAAATGTTTAATATTCGGAATTGATTTACCACTATTTGTATTATAGATAAACATCAGTATATATTTAAATATATAAGTATTTTATAGATACATATATAAATTTAAGTAAAAAGTAAATGTCTCCTCAGGTTTTTTGTCAGTAATCTAGAGAACTTTGGGTGTGAATTTACAAAAATCCTTCGAAGATCCTTTCTAGCAATTTTTTATTATAAATTTTGTTGTATCAATTTTTGAAAGTACGTCGTCATTAATATAATCCAATCACACGCACATCTCTAGTATATTTAATACGCTCAAAAACAAAACAAACACATAAAACTTAAATGAGCCGAAAGAAGCACTGAACTGCGTACAGGTGAGAAGATCAAAGTAAATCAAATAGAAGACGATTACCAATACACCAAATAAAGTTAGTTTATCTTTAAGGTGCAAAGTATTCGGATGTCAGTAATAGTTACGCAAAAAGAACTTTATAAAAAATTGTAATTTATAAGTATTTAAAGTGTGAAATAATTCTCCAAATAAATACATGATATTTATTTTATAATTATATTCATTCACCAATAACCTTTTTAGAATAATTAAAAAAAAAAATAAAATAAATATTCTGGATATTCCATACTAGAAGGTAAGTTCTTTTTTCAGTATCTTCTAATTTAAAATTCTAATTAGGATTTATATTCAATGTTATATCATAGTCACGTTTGAATAAAAATATTGCAATGATTTTATTTTCTGCTGTTGTTAAGTGGGATAAATAAAACATGTTCCTCAAAAGTTATTTGTTTTGATTTCCGAAAAAAAACCCAATACACATACATAATTGCTGACATATAAAATTGTATGTATGCCTGTCCGTGCTATCAGTTTCGTTTTTATTTTTTCCCCAAATGGCTTCCCGACTATTGCCAAATTGTCCCAAATAACGCCAATATATAAAGTAAAAAGTATAACTATAAGGAATTTTGATAGTTTTGAAAACTTGCAACAATCGCTTGAGGTAGTTAATTATTTAAAAACACCAATCGAATATAACTATGAGCGAAAACAAAATTTTAATACATATAATTGTGTCTAAATTTTATATTCAATAAATATTCTTGGGTGTCACAGAAACCAAATTCGTACGAAAGTGAAAGTGAAAACATTTTTACCTTCTCCATAAAACGTAAATCGTGTAAATTTTCACTTTCGTAAAAATTCTGTGACACAACTGAATACATATTTTCAATCGCATTGAAAACGAAAAATTTTTGCGTTTTCTGAAGAAGGTAAAAACGTTTTCACTTTCACTTTCGTACGAATTTGGTTTCTGTGACACCCCCGAATATTTGAAATAAATAAAACAAATAAATAGTTATATGTAGATACATATATAAAGCTACGTTCACATTTATCAAATATTTGCCCAAAAAAACGTAACCAATAGTTTTGCTTAGGGATAGTGTCATTTAACACGATTTTTATATTACAAAATTAAATTAATTCTTCTCCAAAAGAGTATTTTTATACAGTTTTTAAAAAATTCGAACCCAAAATTAAAAAAATATTGGAATTAAAGGGAATAAATTATTAGTTTTTTTCTTGGTTACGTTTTTTTCGACAAATATTTGATAAATGTGAACGTAGCTTAACATAAAAACATACATATGTTAAAGTTTATTAGAATTTATACTTCTTTTTAATTAAACGTTTTTTTCTTTTCGTTGATATACACTCTTTGAAGTTATAATACACGGATATAATCAGCGAAGTAAATATATAAAGTTAAATAAAAAAAAGAAGAACCTTAAAAGAAATTTCTTAGTAAAGGGTGTTTCTTATAAAGTGTCACAACTTTGAGTTGGCATCACTGCTTTATTTCAGCACCCATTTAACAGCCGATAGTTGCTTTTTGTTAAGTTTGCTTTGAAATTTCATTATGAATCGACTTACACCAGAGCAACGCGTGCAAATTGTTGAAATTTTTAATCAAAATAATTGTTCTCTTCGTCAAACTCATCGTGCAGCGGTCGCTACAATTGAGGAAAAATAAAATTTCACGTAATGGCCCAATTAATTGGCCACCAAGTACGTGTGATTTAACCCCATTAGATTATTTTCTTTGAGTTTCTTTTAAGTCACTTGTCTACGTCGATAAACCACAAACAATTGAACACCTGGAAATCAACATTCGAAGAGTTATCGGAAGAGAAATACGGCCGCAAATGCTGCGAAAAGTTGTTGAAAATTGGTGTTCCAGATTGCGCCTTCTACGCGCCAGCCAGAAATCATATTTAAACATTAATTTCATAGAATTTTCTTTCCAATAAAGACTCTTTCATTGATATTAAAAATAAATACCGAAATTCCGATAAATTCCGGTGATATCGAAAAGGCTAAGGTTTCGAAAATTCTATCCCGGGGTTGACAAAAACTAGTTTCGTTTGGAGTCCCTAGCAGGTTCAAAGCTATGAAAAAATAAAGAAATTATACAAAGTATTAATTTATACTGTACATAATTACATTCATACATTATATCGTCAGCTAAAACGCAAACGGCCCTAACTAACATAAAATCCAAAATCGGTTTTTTGGTTGATTCTGATGCATTGCATCAAAATACACGACCACAAAAAAATTTACACTTGTCCGACCAAAATTAGCGATTTTAATAACGAAAAACAAACGGCCCTATTTACAAAGCATTTATTTGATAAACGCAAAAAGACTTAAGTGATCGTTTGTATGGGCAAAATTGAAAAATTACAAAAAAAAACTGATAGATTTGACCGTTGAAGAAATTGTTTGTTAAAGGAAAATCAAATTAGCTACAGCTTAAGGCATTTTATTAAAAAAAATTTAAGAAATTCATCTCAAAAGTGATTTTGTAAGAAATAAAGCAAAATAAGAATGCTATAAATAAAAAGCGTCCTGTCAACGATGGATATAGCAGCAGACACTTTTAAAAAGGTTAAAAAAATTGGAGACACTGCAGTCAGCAAAACCAGATGAAGGGAAAGGAATATCAAGGTTTTTCTAAAGGAAACGTAAAAATTTTGCGTAAGCCTAGAGAAATGAAGGATGCATGTAAGTCAAAGTTTTGCGGAAAAAGTTCTATTCGATATTGTTCTTATTTTTCGGCAGTTATTCGTAAATAGATTTTCGATTCATTTTGGAAAATGTCACTACCAAAAGATTGCCATTTTTTCTATGATAGCATACCCTTTGAAAATTAATTCATATTTTCTAAATTCATTCTTCAATTCTTGATACTTTTTAAATGGAGGCTTTTTTTTTGTTTAATGATAAAACTATTTTGCATTAAAGTGTAGATAGGGCCCTTTGGTTTCAGAAAATTAAGGTTCAAAAGGACCTAACTAACATACCCATTCAAATATCACAAAATTTGATTTTATTCTGCCAGAAATCAATTTGTCACTTTTTTTTAATAATACTGGTGAAAATCGTCCTGATTGAAACTATACTTTTGGGTTAAAACAGTATTTTGTTTCTCCTGTAAAATTTCAAAAATGTTAGATAGGGCCGTTCGCGTTTTAGCTGACGATATGTACATATGTATAAAATTATATATAGTAAAGGTTGTTTTTTTATATAGGTATAGAACTTTAAGTTGACAACACTTTTTTAACTGGCGGGCGTTTTTCAAGTGATTTATGTTTGGGTGGTTTGGCATTTCAACATGAACAGACTGACGTCTGATAAACACCTCCAAATTGTCCAAATTTATTTTGAAAATCATGGTTCTGCTCGAAATAGGTATCGCGCACTACGTCCATGTTACGGTCTACATATTCGTCCATCAAAGCAATTAATTCTATTAACAAAATCCAACTAATGCAAGAATTGAAATCACATGATCACCTGGCAAGGCGTAGATTTGGTGAATGGGACCAAAACAAGATTGCCGTTGATTCCGATTTCCATAAGCGAATTTTGTTTAGCGATGAAACTCACTTTGTTTGAATGGATACATACGTCAGTAAGCAAAAGTGCCGTATTTATAGTGATGATAATCCTCAAGTATATGTTGTGACTGTTACTTCTATAAAAACGATGCTGGTCAGAACGTTACATTACATGATTACTGGCTATTTCGTTTATCAGTGCAACAACCATGATATGCAGGAGCTGTGTTGTCAACAAGACGGCATGTCATACAGCTCATGCCACATTTGGTAACCGCATAGTTCCACGTTTCGGAACCGTGAATTGGCCTCCAAGATCATGCGATTTAACGTCGATAGACTATTTTTGTGGGGATATGTGAAGTCCCAAGTCTACGCCGATAAGCCCAAATCGATAGACCACTTGGAGCACAAAATTTGCCGATATACGTCCACAAATGTTGGAAAAAGTCACCGAAAATTGGACCTTTCGATTAGACTACGTCCGAGCCAGCCAAGGAGACCATGTCAGAAGTCATATTTATATGTATCTTCATGTCAATTTTAAAAATTCGTCATTGTTTTATTCCATTTCAAAACTCTATTTCTTATAATATAATTTAATTCCTTTTATAATTTCTTTTATTTTCCTAGTTTCGTACCTCAAAATATAAACTTAATATGACTGCAAACCAAACTAGTTTTTCTCATATTATGTACTACATATTTACATACATACTTTGTACATACGTACATATATTATTGCTCTTTTTAGATCATTTGATTAAAGTAAGATGTCTTCTTCAACACTTAGATTCAATGAATCTACAACTGTTGTTGATCGATTTGTCAACTTTTTTGTTATACATGAAGATCTTCGTACAAAAAGTTGGTTCCTGTCTAATGTACCAGGTCCTCTTTTTATGATTTTGGGAGCCTATTTATATATTTGTTTATATGCTGGACCAAAATACATGCGTGATCGCAAACCATATGAATTGAAACACATGTTATTAGTTTATAACGCTGTACAAGTTATCATAAGCTGTTTTCTTTTTTATGAGGTAACAGTTGCAAAAAAATTGTATCATGGCACTAAATTTATTAAAAATATTTAATAAAATGTTTAATTATTAAAAGGGATACCAAGCCGGCTGGGGTGGTCACTACAACTTTAGATGTCAACCTGTTACATATGCTTCAGATCCTATTTCAATGAGAGTAAGTTTATCTGAAATAAAAAGAAAATTTTCATTTTAATTTATCTATTTATAACCGATGTACTTATGTAGATGGCCAGAGCAGTTTGGCTTTATTACATTGCTAAGATTACTGAGCTGTTGGATACTGTGTTCTTTGTTTTGCGGAAAAAAGATCGCCAAATTTCTTTTTTGCATTTGTACCACCATACACTGATGCCGATATGCGCTTTTATTGGCGTTAAATATTTTGCTGGTAAGATGAATTTCTGCAATATATTTTTAAATTAAATACCCATACAGTTAATTAATGCAAATCGCTTAGATATTGAATATAATTTGGCAAATTTTAAACGTATCAGGTGGTATTTTTAGCTGCATGAGAACTTAAATTGATCATTTAAATCAGAAATATTGTTGTTATTGTAATCTTCTTGCACATTTGGAAAGAAATAGGGACCGATGATGCCGCCAGCGTATGAACCGTACAAACCGTAAATTTTAATTGGAGTAACGGTGACACGATAACGCTGTTGAAGCGAGAAGATTAATTTTTTTAGTACCAGCACTCAGGGGATGGCCCATACTTATGCAGTGCATTGTTCCAGAACTAGAGAGAGAAAGAAAAAAGGGTAGAGATGTTGGACATGTAAAAGAAATCTTAATTATTCTACAACTCTGCTATTGCGCGTTTTATTAATATTTAGAATAGTGTTGCTGTTAATTAATTTTTTGGGGGGATGTGTTTTGACCGTTAACTATCGTCAACAACATTCTAAATGTGTCTAAAGTTGTTAACATGAGTATTCGGCCGTCATCATGATTATTTTTGTTTACGTTTTTATTATGTTTTAGGTTTTTTGAGCAATTAGTATTCTGACTGTGAAAATCGTTGAATTTTAAGTAAAAATTTAAATAAGAACTAAATTTAAAATTTGTTACTGTGGAGTGTGAAACAAAAATTTTTCAAATGGAAGTAGAACATTATTTAATGTACCAAAAGTCCCAGTTGAAAGGGCAATCTGGTGTGAATTTTCTTTTTGTTTTTGACCACTATTTTTGCAATCACCTGCATGTTTTTACACACACAAAATGCATGTTTGTCTTAAGTAGAACAAATGTATCAGCAGATTGGGCATTGTAGGATATAATTCATTGGCAACACTGTAATGTTCAATGTATAACATCAAATTAGTAGTAAAAAGTCTCGTATTCTATTTGCATACGAAATGTGTATAAATTGAATATGTAATCACGTTCAACAGAGCTACCTAACAAGTAGTGAAAGCATTTACACATGAATACTGACGAGTTTTAGTGGATTTTACCGAAAACAACGTTTTGTTCTGTTCGGCCAGTGTAGTTGAAATCTAAAGGGATGTTTAGATATTAAATTTTTCCTTTTTTGCTTGAAATATGTTAACAATGTCTAACTAATATATCTCAGATTATTAAATTTACGATCTTTAGCTTGTATAAATAACAACAAATATTAATAATAAAGCAGTGCGTAGAAATTGCAAAAAATCTATATAATTAATAGACAATTGCTTTTTTTTGCTGCCCTGCGTGCACCTATTATACAACCGATTTTTACAAGACCAATTTAAAGACATTTATTCACAGAAGTGAACGAGGTATTGTGGATTTTTGTAGGTTCAGTATTTTGACATTATTCTAATGCTTAGTTGCTAACAATATCTTATATATAAAATTTTAATTATATATTTAGCTAAATATCGCCGAATATTTTGACATTATTCTAAAGGGTGTTTTTTATAGAGTGACACATGTTTAAATCATAATAAAACAATGAACTGTAGTTTTAATATCAATGAAACGGGCTTTATTGGGAAGAAAATATTATGAAATTAATTTTTAAATATGATTTCTGCCATGTGGCCGCCACGGCTGGCGCGTAGAAGGAACAATCTGGAACACCAATTTTCAACAACTTTTCGCAGCATTTGCAGCCGTATTTCGCCGATAACTCTTCGAATGCTGATTTCCGGGTGTTCGTGGTAGATAAGTGACTTAACATAACTCCAAAGAAAATAATCTAATGGGGTTGAATCACACGATCTTTGTGGCCAATTAATTGGGCCATTACGTGAAATTTAATTTTTCCTCAATTGTAGCGACCGCTGCACGATGAGTTTGACGAATAGAACAATTATTTTGATTAAAAATTTCAACAATTTGCACGCGTTGCGCTGATATAAGTCGATTCATAATGAAATTTCAAAGCAAACTTAACAAAATAAAGCAGTGATGCCAACTCAAAGTTGTGACACTCTATAAAAAACACCCTCTACAATGCTAAATATATTTTTATATTTCAGGTGGCCATGGAACTTTGCTTGGATTTATTAATTCTTTCATTCATATTATTATGTATTCATATTATTTGCTCTCTGCGCTGGGACCTAAAATTCAAAAATATTTATGGTGGAAAAAATACATCACGTTACTACAAATCGTAAGCTTAACACATACTTATGTATAATCAATTAAAATAATCAAATGTTATAAATTATTTTATCTATTATTAGGTTCAATTCGTTATCATCTTCATACACACTCTGCAGATACAATTCCAACCTAGCTGTGAATTTCCCAAGCCTATTGCTGCTTTATTGACATTTAACGCTGGCCTTTTTACTTATATGTTCAGTTCATTTTATATCAAAAACTACAATAAGGATAAGAAGCACGCTGCTGCATTAGCAGCTTCCAAATATAAATAAGCTAATTTTTTTCTATAACTATTTTTTATACATAACTAGCTGAGCGCGCCGGCTACGCACGGAAGCTATTTACTTTTATAAATTTCGATTTACCTAATCAAACCACATCACGACTTTCACGAAAAGTCATAACTCACAAACGCGTCGACCGATTTCGTGCAAACTTTAGATAAACCGTCTACACGACCATACGAACAAACCCTAATCGAGCCTGGTTTGACCGTTCGTGAGTTATAAAGTCACACCACACTGGCAACAATTTTATATATATATATGTATATATATAGATTAGGGGATTCAAGCGGTGTCCTTTTAAATGATATTGTCATAATTTCTTACTATTTTACAACAGCAAGGCAATTTTATCGTTACATCCGTGAACGTACAACTCATCACGTAATTTCCCATGCAATTATACAGTTATTACGTGACGAGTCCTACGTTCACGGATGTAACGATTTGGGCCCAGGTGGTGTAATTCTGCAACAAGAAAAAAAAAATTTCACATATCGACCGATCCCTATGCTTGCATATCGACCCCACAACTCAGCTGTTTTATAACACCACCTGTTAAGTGAAATCTTCTTGAGAGAAATCTTATTCGAAAGATTGAAACTCTTTAATAGAGTCGGCGATAATATATACAAAACGCCGCTACTTAGAAATAAAACAGTATGTGTGGAACTCGGGGACTGCCGCGGTAAAGCTATTGCATAGCATTTTTTATCAACTTATGCAATTATATTATTACGTTTTGTTTAATAACTCGGTTGTTATTGGAGATAATTAAACCAGGTGGCAGCAGGAGAAAACAAGAACTTGGCAGCACATTTTCTGGTGTGGTTGTTGACTAGGCTGATTAGTGAAGACAATTGGGCGATTCAAAAACTTAAAAATCTATGCAATAGCTTAAAAAACAAAAGACTTAAGAAACAAACTTAGTGTCAGGGTTTTTCGTTACAGAATTTCTTGATTCGGTCACCATCAAAGCCCGCGATAAAATCTATGCAATAGCTTTAAGAGGTTAAATAACTTTTGTGTTGTTAACTTATGTATATATGTATAACGGATTTAAGAAAGAAAATAGATTTAAAGAAAATTTTTCTTATATGCGTGTTTTTCTTTATGCAATTATTTTTTATAAGAAAATTATTATATTATTATAGCGTTTCTACTTATATAAGATTTTTGTTTCTTTTAAATGAACTATTATTATTAATATTAGTATGTATAATATAATAAAACTAAATATGTAAATTTCTGAAATCAATATTTTTTATTATGCTCTTTTATTTATAAAAATTATAAGTTAGTTTGGGCTTTTTTTAATTACTGTAAATCTGTTACTCGTCAACAAAGGAAACTGAATTTTTTTAAGAGAGGTGTATTTGAGTTTTGTCTACCGGAACATGTAAAAAAAACCGATTTTGCAAAAAAAAAGAGATATGACCTTTCTATATTAAGCCATCGATATGTTCTTATTCTGTGCCATATATGTATAAGGGCACTATACATTCGTCAAAATACTTGACCATCCATTTGCTTGAAGTACTGTCCAGCATTCATTTTGCATTTTATTTTGAAGTGTTAACAACGAGACAGTATAGAGAAAGTGCTAAATACGTCTGACGGAACTTTGAATATGAACTAACAAAAAAAAATAATATGTTTATGAACAAAATAGAAAAAAAACATGTCTTGTATGTTACAACAACAATAATAATTAACTTTTTTTTAGTTTTTTATTTAAATTTTATTTTATTATTGAATATTTAATAATGTACTTTTTTGATTTATATTTTTATTTCCTTAAATGCAATGCAATGATACATTGGTATTGAATGTATTGTTTTTTTTTTCATCCGACATATTCAGCGTTTGTTCTCTTTGAAATTTCGTTTTAATTTAAAACTGTGAACGTGCTTGAAGAGTAAAACCAATACATTCATCAAAATCACTCGTCCAGCATGCCAAAAATCTAAATTTTTTTGATTTTTCATCAAACATCGTCGGTGTCACTCATACCAACAAATTTTCACTTATACCACCATAATGCTTGATGTGATTTTGACGAATCGTCCCCTTAGTATTAAAATAGCGTATAATACGCTATTATATATAGCACATAGGCTATTGTTATACTAAGGGGACGGAATGTATAGTGCCCTTTATATTATATAGAAAAAGGCATGGTGTTTCTGTAAAACTTTCTTATAAGCGGTTTTTTCTTATAAGAGATGTGCTTATAACCGTTATTTAATGTAGTTATTATCGCCTGTGTTCTACATTCGTAAAATGAAGTGAAACTGAAAAGTTCACTAATTTTGTATTCTTAAATTCGTTAAAGTATAATTTCATTTTCAGCTTTATGTGTTCTCAAATTGATGTGTTCTACAAATGATTTTCACCAAAAAAAAAAAAAATGATTTGAAATCGAAGACAAACCGCCGCGTGAAATAAAATACTTTTTGGTAAAAATAATAGAAATAATTTTTCTAGTTTTATTTTCTTAAAATTTTAGCCGAAGTTTTTGATCAAAATTTTGCCGTAGTTTTTGGTTTTTTTTTAGATTTTTCGGCATTTTTAATCAGTATTGCTTTCTATTATCT
The DNA here is from genome assembly GCA_947311025.1 of Lypha dubia. Lineage (NCBI taxonomy): Eukaryota > Metazoa > Arthropoda > Insecta > Diptera > Tachinidae > Lypha > Lypha dubia. The sequence goes on from OX371264.1 coordinate 60,641,147, forward strand.
TTTATATTTACCCAAGATTTCACGATTTTTCGCCTTTTTCGTGATTTCTACAATTTGTTTTATATATTCCCTTAAAGCGTTAGCGATTTTTAAACCAAAATTATGATATCTTTAAAATTTTTTCAGTTTTTCGCAATGTGTGCAATTTTAGCAAGTTTTTGCACTTTCATAAATTTTGCGATTTTTTCCGAAAGAGAACAATTTTAACAAATTATCGTGTCTGTCATGAGTTTCACATCCGTGTGAAAGTGAATCTTTTTCGAATATTTTGGTGTCCTGACATTCACTTCCGAACAATTTTTTCGTTTTACTTTCGACTGCACTAAGCTGTGTGAATGCAAATAGAATCTCATTTTTTACACAATAAAACTAATTTAATTTTAAAAAAATCTTTTTTGAACTTAAGTTTGCTATCTTATCAACTTAATTCGGAAATAAAAACCAATATATGTTTGATAATAACACATGGAAAAGGAGATTTAAAAAAATTCCCACATTAGCCACCAATCGAGCAAAAATATTCAGAATTATGCCGGACAACAAATATTATATTTTGTGAGTCGGAAATTTTCATTCTAATTGAAAATGTTCGGAACTCATGACAGACACGTATAATCAGTTTTGGGACTTGCATTGAATATGGGGGTTCTTGCGAATTTTTTTTTTTTTTTAATTTTTTGCGATAGGCTTGAATTTTTCCAATGCAAAAAATTTCAAGGCAAGATTTATGAATTTTTTTTCTTGCAACTCATAGTATGTAAATATACAAATCTTTTTTTTTTTTTAATTTGAGTTTTATATTGAACAGAACAAAACAATGGATTAATGCAAAAAATTTTTACTCAGCGAATCCGCTATTCTAGTGGGTTAGTGAATTAATTGAAAAGTTTAGCAAATCATTAACCATCTTTTCAAAAGTTTATAAATGAAACCAATATTGTCCACATTATATGAAACATACACCATATACACAATTTTGTACTGGAACTCTAGACAAAGGCCCATAACTCGGAAACAAAGAATAGCCGGCAAATGCTTTATTTATTTTTTGGTTATTTTTTTTTAACAACGCAGCCAAACTAGATTTGTTCCCACATTATTTTAAAAATTTGTTTAAAACAAAACAAAATTGAAATCGTCAGAAAAACAAAGTTTCATTGCTTTTATAGAACACAGTGAAATTGTTAATGTGAAATTCAAAAAAGTTTTTCACTTTTATTTTGTAGCGAAATACAGGGGGGTTACTCTGCATTTCGAATCGAAAGCAAGTACTTTCGAATTTCAATGTAAATAAGATACAAATTGGAACAGTTTTCTTTTCGAATCGAGTTACAGAGTAACCCCCCAGAACACAGGCGTATATGTATGTTATTTGCTTACATACATATTTAATATTATTATGCAAGAATAAAAATTGTTGGAGAATAATAAAATATCATTTAGTTTACACTCACCACATTTGTCGACGAACGTTGAAGGCCTCCAGCCTATCGATATGATGATGATGTTTATTACTGAAGAATTTAGAAGAATATTTATTCTTGCATTTACATTAATAATTATGATGATGATGAAGTTCGCTAAACGGGAAGAAAATATTTTATGTTATAAATCCTTATATGATGATTGGTTATCTAAAATTAATTAAGTATCTGATACCATCCATTGTAAAATGTGTAGATATTTTGTTGGGATTTTCTCCTAGTGGGTTAGTGGGAAGTCTGCAAAGACGTTATCAGGTGAAACATTTACTGTCTTTAAATTTTTGCTTAGACGTCACCTGGGATATTAAATTGTTGCCAATAATAAATAGACCTGAGGCATTAGCTTGCTTCTCCACCAATTAATTACGAATGTTATCCTCTTATCCTTTAATATTTTTCTAGACAGCAAGGAAGTATTTTTTGAGTCCTGCACTCAGTTTTCGAACCACGCTATTTAGACTTTAAAAAGTTTACCCTGCTGATGGTACGCTGATCTTAGTGGTCAGTTGGTAGTGTGCGGGAACACTTAGACACGTATTATCCACAATTGGGATAATATTTCTCGCTGCAATCGGGGTTTTTATTCCATGCCTCTTTACGAATAAATGTTTTATTCACAATCGATGAAATGTTTGATCCGTTAGTATAATTTTTTTTTTATTTACATATGAAAAGTAATATTATCAGGCTCAAGTTCAGTTTTATTGAATTAATGAAAATTCAAAATTACTAAGAGTTTTTTGTGTTGGAAAATATTATTATTTATATCCAATCAGTTTTTTTAGCAGAACGTATCAGTTCAAGGCCGCTACACCTCTCATCAGCGTTCAATTGTCCATCTTTACAATTTTCGTAAAGTGGATACTAATTGAGAAGAATATCAACTATTTAACCAGTTTTCAACAGAAATAGAATATGAGAATTAATTTTTAATTCAATTTTTATTCTACAATGAAACAGTGCTGGTTAGTACGAAATTCCCTCATTACTGTTTGGAACTAATAATCAACACAAACTCATAGTCCGTTATCATCAAAGTATTCTACTTTGTATTTTAACGTTTTTGTTGTTTTTACTCTATATTAGGGAAATTCACATATTACTGTGACCCCTGTTATTAGGGTATTTATAGCTCGTGCCCAAGCGGAATTAATATTTTTTTTATTATTATTATTACGACTAAACGTAATTATTATTTGAACTTATATTGATTTACATATGAAAAGTAATATTATCAGGCTCAAGTTCAGTTTTATTGAATTAATAAAAATTCAAAATTACTAAGAGTTTTTTGTGTTGGAAAATATTATTATTTATATCCAATCAGTTTTTTTATTATAGTTTTGATATTCTTCTCAATTAGTATCCACTTTACGAAAATTGTAAAGATGGACAATTGAACGCTGATGAGAGGTGTAGCGGCCTTGAAATCAGTACTGATACGTTCTGCTAAAAAAACTGATTGGATATAAATATGTAATAATATTTTCCAACACAAAAAACTCTTAGTAATTTTGAATTTTCATTAATTCAATAAAACTGAACTTGAGCCTGATAATATTACTTTTCATATGTAAATCAATATAAGTTCAAATAATAATTACGTTTAGTCGTAATAATAATAATAATAAATAAAAAAAATATTTTTTTTTTGTCATTAATTTTATTTTATAAAATTTTACTAATTTACTGATGTGATGTAATCAGGGACGTAACACTTATAAGATAAACGACAAAAAACTCATTTTTAGCCATTAATATTGATAAATTTATAAAATGGTTATTATTAACCATTTTTATACGATTATACTTTGATCATCGCAACCAATTTTAGTAAAGGTACGGTCACATTGGGGAAATATTTGATGAAAAAATATTTACTAGAGGCAAACAACAGAACAGCTATTTAATGGCAAACAAAGTTATTTGCTGCCAAACAAAAATTTGTCTAATGTGAACAAAGTGTGACCACTAAAAGACAAATATTTTGACTTATTTTGGGAAAACAATTATTAGATCTTACAAAGTTTTTGTAAGAACAAACAGAGTCAAATAAAAATATCTTTCTTTGGACAAAATGCTTCAATAAAAGATTTTTACAGCTGATATTTTTTTGGTAGCTTTGGTCGACATGCTTTAATAAGGTAACTAAATGCCTGAATAAGACGAGCCAATTCGCGGAAAATAAGATCTAAAAAAATCCGAAAAATTTCTCAGAGAAGGCAAGTTATTGGAAATTGCAAATCTAAAATAAAGAAACAATCAGCAGCAGTTTGCTAATTATCGTGGTTTTGTCGAATTTTTGGCATACGAGTTTTATTTTATTCGTGATTCTCTGAAACTACTACTGATGGTGGCTGATAAAAACTTTAAAAAATTGTGGTGCTTCCTGCCGCGAGAAATGCGAAAAATCTATATAAATTTAAAAATTAAAAAAAAAAATGGTATAAAATGCAAGAAAGCCAAAAAGTTTGGCAGAATTGCACACTTCGCGAAAAATCGACAACTTGCAAAAATTTATTTAATATCAATAAAGTCATAATACTGTTAAAAAACGCTAAAGTCTTAAATAACGCAAACAAATTCTTCCTAAATCGAGAATATAGCGAAAATTTGCTAAATCTTGGCAAATATCCGAAATCGCAACTGTTAAAATAAGACAAAATGGAAAAAAACACGAAAAATCGCATTTCGCAAAAAAAAAAAACCTTGCTTTATCACTTGAGTTGAAATGTAGAAATCGGTGTTGGTTCAAAATTGACGACGAAATGTGGAATAAGGGTAAAAGTATGTAATAATTTTTGTGCAATTTGCAAAAATATTTTGTTGCTCAACTGCAGAAACTAATCATTAGCAGCGAAATGTTTGTTAAAAAACAAATTTATGTATGTTTTTTGATTGCTTTAACTAACATTTTGTTAAGGAAAATATTTGTTTAAGTGTGACCACAGGAAAAATATGTTTTCCCATCATGTTAGCACCTGCCATTGTTTGACAGCTGTTTCTTCAAACAAAATGGAAAAATAAATGTGCGTAGTGTGACCACAAAACAACTTGTGTATTTATTTAATTAAATTTTTATTAAACATGAACCAACATATTTGAAGCAAATGTTTCCCCAATGTGACCGTTTTGTTTTTTTTTTTTTTTTTTGAGTTTTGTTTTTTTCGTTATAAATAACCGGTGACTTTTTTGTTAGAAATATCCATTACAAAATAAAGTTTTTTTTTTTTTTTTTTTTTTTGTTATCAGGGATGAAATTAAAACTAATTCGGAAAGCTTTAGTGGGTATATTTCTCCCATTTAAATGTTGAATAAAGATTTCTAAATCCATTCTGCGTAAAGAAAGAAAAACAAGTAAGAGTGCTATATTCGGCTGTGCCGAATCTTAATACCCTTAACCAATGCATACATATGTATGTGATTCACTGAATATAATACAGGCTTTCCTTTCTTATATAAATATGTATAACATTAAAAAGTTAGTTAAAACTGCATACTTGAAAACACTTTCATATTTTCTTCAGTGCTATACACACTTATTTGTCAGTGTTCTCCAATGGGAAGAATAGAATAGATAATTCATCCCCATAAAAAAATACGTATTGAAAAGATAAATTAAAACGCTGTAGTGTGATACAGGTGTACTACATGGTAAATAAATATAAAGTCGAATTCGGATATGACCGAACTGTTTAAATGCAAAAATCGCTTAATTGAAAATAAAAATTCTTATTTATTATTTTTCATAAATTTCAAAGCACTTGCATTCGCTTAAAAGAAAACCCGCTAATTGAAATATATTTTGGTTAAAAAAAAAGCTAATTTATATAAAACAAACACCGCATAAAAGAAAAAAATTATTAATTTACTGGTGACAAAATACTTTTTAGCGGCGGGCTTATTTCAATTAAATATTGATTATTTTCAATACAAAAAAAAAAAAACAAATTACATATGTATGAAAAAAAAATTAAATAGACGAAACCCCATAATATATATGTACATATGCAAAGATAATTGTTCAAAATTCCCATTATTAAATAAAATGAATTTTCTTGTAAGCTCTCTATCTAAAATAAAAAATAAACAATTATTTTCGGTCCCTGATAAAAAGTGAAAATAAATTCGGTTTAATGCACGGCAACCAGCGAATATTTAAATTTTACCAAGTTAATGACCCGAAGCACAAGGAGCATACAGTGCGAACGTCGCGGCTGTACAATTGCAAGAAAGTATTGGATATACTAGCTCAGAGACCAGACTTGAACAACATAGAAAATATATGGGCATATCTGAAGAAATAAGTTGCAGAGGCATCCAAAAATCTGTGATGAATTGAAATGTGCAATAGTGGAAGAATGGAATAAAATACCAAGTAAATATGACCTTATGAAATTGATCAGATCAATGAAAAAGAGATTACAAGCCGATACAAATGCCAACAGAGGTTATACGAAATATTAAACCACAAAATATAAATTTTTTTATACAGTTCACCTAAAAATCTACAAACAATTTCTTGACAGGGAGATATTTAATTATTTTTAATTTTTTTTTTTATTTTATATTTCTTTAAATCGTTATGTACTGTTTTTGTTTTGTTATACGAGTATGCTGGTAAATACATAATTTAATTCATATGTACTAAAAAATCTAGAATTAGATATATAATATGATATTATTTGAAAGTTCTAGTTTTCTTTTAATGTAAAAACACATTCTTGACATACTGTATGTACACATTATATTTATCATATTGCACTAATTAAATGGTTTTATTAAGTTTTCAGAAAATTGTTTTATGTTATCCGCCCCACGTACTTCTTTCTCTAGTAGCGGAAGTTTCGTTACATGAAAATCTTCGTATAAATCAGCGATTTGGTCCAGATACTTTTCTTGAATCTAAAAACGAAACAAAACGAAATGCATATAGATTAGCTAAACCATAACAAATAATAATCTTTTAATAAAATAAATAATATTTCTTTATTTTACCTTATATCTAGACGCGCACATTTCGCATGGTTTTTGATCTTGTTTCATAAACAGTAATTGATTTACAATAATATTGTGGGTATCAATATGACATTTAGTCAATTCCTGCACCAAACGCTCGGTCTCGTACAATGATAAAAACTCAGCAATACAAACACAAACAAATGTAGTTTCATCCTGCAATTAGAGTTGTTAGTATTCTCAATTTTAAGGTAGTAGTATTAATTTTTTTGCTTACAGGATCACGAAATTGCTCATTAACTTGCCGTATGATTTTTAACATTTCTTCTAGTTTTTGTGTCAAAGAGTCTGCATTAACTGGCATCCCAAGAAGACTTCCAAATTGAGTTATAAAAGGAGCAATTTTTAGTTTAAGTCGTAATAACTTTCCCAGGCCTTTTTCAACAACTTGAGGAAATGATAAAAGACGAAGTGTATGGCCTGTAGGAGCCGTATCAAAAATTACAACGGAGAAATTCATTGACTTTACGAGCCTATAATAGGTTTACAAGAAATTTTAATCTATATTGGTCCTGGAGCATGTAAGGCTTTGGCTTATACGCCCATGTCGTTTCTGTTTATTACATTAAATAATTTAAGAAGAATCTGTATTTTTTTAATCTACTTCAAAATCGACTTCAGGGTATACGCCCAATTTTACACAATCTAGCTTAATATATCATTCTTTGAATTTGTCTTACTTCATAACTTCAGCGTAACTCATAGCTTCATCTATTCCTGGTAAAGCACCAACAACTTCATGTAAAACACCTTTGCTTAGCCGCAACGCTTCATTGTCACCCTCGAAATATTCGTCAGGAAGTTCATTGAGTCCAGCATTAGGATCGATTTCCATGGCAAACAAATTTGTGAAACCATTCACCTAAAAATTTTAAATTTATGATTATTTTTATTCATATCGCACTTGATCAATAAGAGGGTATTAATTCAAAATTTTTAAATTTTCAGTAGAAGCAAAAAACGTTTTTTTATACTACTTTTCTATCACAAAGAGAAAAACAAGAGTATTTTTATGCGAAAGAGCAGAGAAAATTATGTAAAACTTTTGCAGTGGGTAGATATGCATACTGTACCTACATCGATTTCGGCTCCACGGTACTCTCCCGCCACCCGATTTAAGGGTTGAAATTTATATGGTTGGTAGCCCTTACTTACTTTAGTCCACTCCTAAAATTTTAACTTCCGGAAACTTATAGTTTAGGAGTTATTCTATATACCGCCGTGTCGGGATATACCATGGTGGATAAATTCATTAAGCCCGGCCGAAGGCCGTCTATGCAAATTGGTCTTATACGTTGAAAAAAAATGTAAAGGGAAATCGCACATATATATAAAAACTTCAGAGACCAATAACTCGAAAACTATGCGTTGCCGCCAACTTTTTTATTTAATTTTTTCTTTTTTTTTTTAATTTTCTATCACATAGGCTAATTTTTATTTTGTTTGGGGCAACTTCAAGAATCGGTTGGCGGGAGAGTACAGTCCACCCTCGATTTCTTGCACAAAATGAAATTTAAAAAAAAATTTAAAAATAAAGGCCATGTCACATAAAACTTTTGCTTCGCATTGTGTTACAGATTCGCTTTGACATTTAAGATGAAATTATGCTCGGCCTTGTTATATCTTGATTTACAAGAATTTTTGATATGTCAAGAATCCAGGCAATATATATTATGTAAAGAAATTTTTAAAACCAGAAAAAAAAATTGTTTTTAATTTTATTGAGTTTTCCTCAAACAAAGCTGTATAAAAAAAAATGTTTTTTTTTTTTCTTTGAGAAATGTTCGGAAAGCAACCTCGAAAATTTTTAAAAATTGCTTTCATTTGTTTTTTCAATACCAATCATACACCAATTAGTAATGCTTTTTGTGAAAAATCGTTTAGCATTTTAAATAATTTGTACGCCAAGGAGGTTTTAAAAACTTGCTTCTAACTTTCTCATACGTATGTATGTATGTATGTACATATATGGTTTTCGGTACGCTTTCTGACTAACAGCGAACTTGGTTCGAAAACTTTTACACATTTTCTAATCCAATTTGTTCAAATATGCTGGCTGGGTATGTGTGTAAAATTACCTTGGTTGGAACTTTCGTAAACTTCTGATTGAATGCATCTGATATATTATGTGCCGGGTCGGTAGATATAATTAATACAGACTCTCGAACTTTTGCCATTTGTACAGCCAAACTGCAACTGTTAAAAAAAAAAAAAATACAAAAATTAGTATCATAATTAGCAACATCTCAAAATCGACTTTTTTCGAAAAACAACTTTTTCTATTGATGAAAATTAATCTTTTGGTTATCAGAAACATCGTTTGTTTCAGGACTTTTTCTTTTTAGAATTTTTTTAAGAGATACGAATATCGCATTTTTGAAAGTTAAAACAAAAAAATTTGGTTTGACACTGGTCAGCAACTTTTTCCAGGAGTTTTAGGTCAAAATTTTTTCTGAATGTACCATTATCAAAAAAATACATAAGGGTTTGCTAACGTGTAGATCGGACGAATATGTGTGCTGAGCAATAATGTTTTAACACAGGCGATTTCTATGAAAATTGTTTTTTTGGTCAAAGGTTTTGTTAGGTTACGAGGGCCGCCACATCTGAGGCGTGACGTACTTTTGTCAAATCATTCAGATTGTAGCTAGAAGGAGATTAGGTTGACTAGCCCCATATTCGCCAGACTGTCTAGGTCTTGCAAATTGTTGAATCCCATAGTAGTAGCCCTCATGCTATTAAGCGCGGGACATTGATATAGAAGAGGAAGAACTGTTTCCTCTTCCTCCTCATCGTTACAACTTCAGCAGTAGTCATTGTAACTTAAGTCCATCCTTCTGGCATGAGTCCCGAAGCAATTGTCTTATACGACATTTACCAAGCCTAACAGATCGCGAGTTCTGTGCAGGCTGTAACGGGGCCAAGTGCACCTGGAGCCTTGACAGGTTTACTCTTGTTGCCACGTTTTTTGAGCAATATTAAATTAATTCTGTAAGAAAATTGTTGCGTTTGTTTTGCGGCGAATGTTGTATTTGTAGGGATAAGGCTACCTGGTATGAATTCGGCTTTTACCTTCCTTTCGATTCGAATTACAGAGTAGCAACCAAGGAAAACTTATATATGTATGTACATATGTATGTATATAAACTTGACAAAACTTTGTTGACGCACCTGCATGTTGTTTTGCCAACACCACCTTTACCACCGACAAAAATCCACTTTAACGATGTTTGTTCAATGATATTTTGCAAACTGGGCTCCATTGCTTCATATTCATCTCCCATTTTCAATTAAACAGTTTAACTTTGATCAACACAAACATTAACTAAAAAAAATTTAATCACCATGAATTTGTTACTCAGATTGTAATCGGAGAATCAAGTCGATTGCGGTTTTATCGGCGGCGGAGATATAATGAGTAGGCTGCGGCTAAACTGCTATTGACGAGCTAGTTATCATGGTGCAATAATAACAGGTACACGCATCAGCAGATTTGCTCGGCAGCTGGTTTCAGTTTGTGTATGTGTGTTTGAACGCTTCAGTGCTATATTGTGACATATGGCATGAACTCTTGATGTTCCAGGCTTTGAAAACATACATGTTTGTGTGTTGATTTTTTGACAAGTCACCAGAATAAAGTCGCAGTTAGCAGAATATAAAGGCAGAAAAACGCAGAGTTGCATAGATGCGTGTACCTGTTATTATTGTACCATGGCTAGTTATATTGAGAGAAGGCGAATTGAATTCTCAATCCAATTGAATTCTCAATTCAATTCGCCTTGGGAGGAAGTACATAAGACGCGTTCTATGCGTCGCCGCTTTTCACGCGGCTATCTAAAAGTTGAATTAGTATAATTGTATATGACAAATTACTCAACACACAGCATAGATCAAGGCAAATTCATTACCAGGTATATGCACGAATAAAACAACAAAACAACAGGCATTTTGTTTGTGTAAACGGCGAATACATATCCTACGCTGTCAAAATTCTCCATGCATAAAAAATTACATAAAAATGTCGCCGGAAAATATGTACCAAATTTGATAGTGTGGGAAATGGATAAATTCGCCCAAATTCGCCACTGCATCCACCAGGTAATGAATTCGTCCTGACACTAATGCCGGATAGCTGGTAGCATATACTGCCGGATAGAACGACGGCTTGCATTAATATATATTAGTAACCGGCGGCTTGCAGCCGCTTGAAATCGTCTTCAGCTGATGTGCATGGTCTAATAATCAGGTCTGCGCAAGAAGGAATATGGTTTTTTGTAGGGTTGTGTTTTGACCGTTAAATAATCTGCAAAAATATGGTAAGTTAATTCGGTCTTGTCAAAAGTTGTTTATATTTTTGGCCGCCATCATGAATATTTTTGTTTACGTTATGCTTTTTGTTTTTGCATAACCAATAAATACATACAAAACAACTTTTGTTTTGTTTTGTATACAGCTTTGTTTTGACAATTTTGAATGAATTTTACACAAACAAAATGCATGTCGTTTTTTGTTGTTGCGTTGATACGCGCACCTTATTATTCCACCATGCTGATGTGCTTGAAAAGATATGTAATTCAAAATAAACACAACAAATATATTTAAGTCCCAGAATATTGAGTATTATTATGGTCTATAGTCTATGGTTTAAATACTCGGTATATATTAAATTGTGATTAGTTTTTAGTGTCTCATTTATTGTTAAATATAGATGTACATTCATTAATAAAAGGTTTAAATAAATTGTTTTCATCAGCTTGATGATCACATAATTTCAAACCATAAATTGTTCCTGAGAAACAACATTTGCCCTAAACAAATCACACAACTAAACAGGTGACTAACAAAAATCAATGATGGAGAAATTTTATGGAACAAAACAGCTCCAAATGAAAAAATTACATAGGGCGATAGAAAATCGAAAAATAAGATCTCTGAAGTTTTCATATAAAACTGAACATTCAATTCATATCTGAATAAATTCGGTCCAAAACAAAAACCATGTATAGAGAATTAAAAATAAGAAGAAAATATTGAATAAAAAAATTGGTAGCAATCTTGATTTAGAGAGCTATGTATGTGCATTTGAAGATTTTATATAAAATAGTGGTTATGCATTATGTTTCTCTGTATAGCCGGTCTTCGGCCGGGCGTAATGATTTTTTCCACCATGTATTTTTTTTGCATTTGGAGCTGCGTCGCTCAACTAGATTTAAGTCCAATAAGTATATGGTTTTCAATGTATATATAAATAAGTAATATAAAAATATGGTGTTACCACAGAACGATAAACTGAACCCATAAGGGATAGGCAAATTCAAGAAATATTGTAGATGGACAACTAATTTTTAAAGTGGTGTTTGGCCAGAACGACGAACACAAAATATTTATGCTTGCCAGTAGAAAAGCCAGTCGAAAAATGTTCTGACCCGATAACGAAGAAAACTTGACCCGAATAATAAATTGTTGGATCGGGTAGTTTAAAATTAGGAAATTAGTTCCGAACGACTGCCGAGACGTCGCCAAAGAGGTTTTCACTCACCCCATCTTCGACACTTTAGCAGTGAGCGAAATTCCCTTTAGTGGATCATAAAGAGATTCGACACTTAAGCGACAACACGAGTCCTTAACAGGAATATCTGATATCTGCACCAAATGTTGGCTAGTGTAGCTGTGGTTGCAGCAGAGACCAAGTCTTAACCGTACTTGCATTTTCTGATCCTCTACCACATGGCGTAACAGTACCGCAATGACAACATACTTGTCGAAGGTTACGACGACTTGGACGCATTCTTGTAGTTGTCGGCAATCCTATTTTCTTTGGTCTGCGGGGAGTGCAACAGATTGATCTGATCGCCCTCACCTTGTTACATTTCCGAGTGAAATAGCAGTACGATAGTATATGCCGCAACTATTTGTCGTGTTTAAGGCGGTCGGCTTTATGCACGGTTGGAATGCTTTGTAGCAGTTTTAGGATCAGCTGCAGCGGCATCTGTCTTGGGTTCAGAGTCATAAGTCTGGCTTGCAACTATAGGCAGAATAAGGGTGGACATTTCCGAAATTAAATAAATTTGTTTGCTCAAAATTACCAATTTAGTGATTAGTCGTTTTACAATCCAATTTTGAGTGATAAATTTAAGAGCATTATAGTAGTGAAGATATTTATCGAATACATTTTTCTAGACAAATGGAATTTATGAAAATTTAAAATAATTAACTTATTTCTAGAAATTCGGCCAATGTTTGTGTTCAAAATCTTTATTTTTCCAATACCTGACAGCATTACCAGCTCATAATTAAGTAAAACAGAGATATTAAATCTATTTCGCAGGAATGAATAATTGTAATTGGGTTATCGATCGATATTTCTTTTCGTTGAAATTTCCTTTCCATGCCAAGTTAATAATTGGGTGGCAATATATTTACTTTTTCTTCAAAGTTGTTTTTTAGACTTAATTTTTTAAATGAGATGTCGATATCGAGGGATTTAGAAAAATCACAAATATTCTAGTGTTCTTTTTCGGAGTTTTAGTATTTCTCAGGCTTGAGTAATTTTGCGAAATTAAAATGTAAATATGAATCTAATTTATTTGTCAGGAAAATTTTAAAAATTAAAAAAAAAAAAAAAAAAGAAAAAAAACCATTTGAAATATAAAAAAACAATTTTTAATTTATTTCAAAAACCGGAAAAAATTCAATTTAAAGCGAATATTGTTTTGTTTAAAATATTGTTGTTATTTTTTTGTTACTTACAAATCTAATCCTGAAGAAGCTACACAAAGGAGTAGCGAAATATCGATAAATAAAATTTTATAACGTTTTTTATAAAAAAATTGACCTCAAGCTCATCAATCAAATAAAAATAAATTTAAAAATTAAATACATATCTATTAAAGTTATGCTCAAATTAACTTGTAACAATATGTATGTATATGTATGTCGTGTTTAATTTAATGCAATCAATGAAAGAAAAGATACTATTATGGCCGCAGAGGGAATCCGTCAATGCCTTTTGCTTTGGAGTGCGGACTATTGGAATTTGGAAGGTAACAAATGATAAATTAATCACATGACATTATTTTTATATACATATGTATATGTATGTATGTATGTATATACATATGTAGGTATGTACTATGTATATTATTTTATATTCCTCGTTTTACGCAATGCTATATTTGATTATGCTTGAAATTTTTTTATTGCAAATATTTTTCATTACTTTTTAAACAGATTTGTTTTATGTTCTGTATTAAATTATATAAAAGCTATTATGTTAAACACGTTTACAAATGTATGTACATGAAGTTGGAACGTCGCACAGTGGCGCACTTTGAGTTTTTTCGTTAATAATCAAAAAATTTAAAGGCATACGATAGATAACACTGGACAACAAAAGGGAACAACTTTTGCTTCCTTTGATTTTTTTTGTTTCTACTTCAAATTGAGGCGTATTTTCTTAATACGTCAGCAGTTTTTTCCTAACAGCTTTTGTTTTTTAGTTATAGCTTATTACTATTATTACTATTTTTAATTACATTTTGGTTTTATATTGAACACTAAAGTATATTTTGTTGATGTTTTTTTGCTGATTATTCATTCCGTTCCGCAACTGCTTAAAAATTTTTTTTGTGCGGAAGCAAAATTTGAAATCATTCATTACGTTTCTGCGGTATACTTCCGCAGCTGCGGAATCGTCTCTACCATCACAGTATTGCCACATTATTGACTCTGCAATGTAGATATTTTTTTCTTATTTTGTTTAAGCTTAAATTTTCTAACGGAAAGCATACACAAAATAGAAAAATTTAACAAAATGTATTAAATTTCGCCAAAAGGAAATTATTTTAATTTGTTTTAAAAAATGTTATTCGAGCAAATACTGAAGAATTTATGTTTTTAAAAAAATTTTATTTATTTGTTTTGGTTAGCAAATCTATATGCATTTCGTTGGTTGCTAAATACCATCTCATCAGTAGCTCTTTACAATTTATGTTTGAAAAGTTCCAAAACTCATTTATTCATACATGAACTCACAAATAAAAATTTGTGAAAATCACACACATATACATATGAAAACTTCATAGATCAATAACTGGAAAACTATGCGTTTACGGGAAAGATAACATTAAATTTTCGTCTTATTTTTCGATTTTCTATGGCCCTATAAGTAGTATAAATATGAGACAAATAGAATCCAATAAGGAAATGTATGAGGCTTCTAAAACATCCAAAAACCATTCTTTGCATAATATAAACATTTGCTGTTTCGTACGTCTTGATCTTCAGGAATAATTCCTACTTGATGGAACGTCTATTTAAGGTGTGCACAAACAGCTACAGGGGCTTGTCTAAATTTGATTAATATCGTTTATCACAAAAAAAAGCAATTTGAATGAGAACTCATTCAACACATAATACAATCAGATTCTTCGAGTCGTTCAAAAAAAAGGGCAATTTTAATAAAAATTTTGATAACAAGACCTTTATTGAATGGAGAGCTTTTATAATTTGCCAGCTTTTATAATTTTGTATGTCTCTCAAAATGTTTTCAACTAATGAAAATTACAAGACAAAGTTTTCAACATGAAAACTAATTTCAAAAATAAAATATAAAGTAAAATTATATACCAAGAATAAGTTTAACAAATAAGAAAACAATATGCTAAAATATGTTCTCCCAAGCAGCACTGAATTACTAATAAAGTAAACGCGCAAATAGAGTAAGATAAACGAAGTCTGAAAATATGTAAGTTAAATATGTTCAGTAGTGATCTTCATAATCGGCTTCGCAATGTTATAATAATGTTAAATACCTATAGTAGTGAAACATGTTTTTTCAATTTATTGTTACTGACAATTTTCCAATTAAATTTTAAATATTAATTGGCACTTAATTTTTAAAATTAATAGCACTGTTATAGATATTCGTATATTGATATTCGAAATATCATGAGTCATGAATAAAAAGCTGTTTATTTTTTGCTTTATTACCCACCCTCTATGGAATTTTATTATTTTATTAATACATTTTATCCACAGTATTATGCACTCAACATAATTAATGACTCAATAACTTTTAGCGTATCTTTAGGATATGTTATCAAGTATTTAGTTATGATGTGGCTTAAGCCAATTTATATTTTCGAAAAGACTATTGCTACCTTCATAAAGATATGTATTTACTATGAATAAATATATACATATACATAATGTTAAATAAGATTTTATAAATTTCTTCCTTGTTTAGTCATGGCTGATGGAGTTTTCAAATCAAGAGACATTGGCTTACGAGCACAGAAAAAGATTCTTTCGCGCATGGCTACAAAAACCATTGCAAAGACATTTATTGATGGTACAACAGCATCACTATTGGACAATTTATATCGCTTATGCAAACTTCATGTAAGTGGTGTTAATTAAACTTTTTTTATATATGTACATAGCGTCATCTTAAAGACCTTATAACATATCTGCAAAAATTTTAAAATTGAGTTTTTTTATGGACTGTTATTCCCTACATAATAACGCATATGTGTGCAAAATTTTTAAAATGACCAAGTTATTACCAAATTATCAAATAACCTATCAGCAAATATATTGCAAATATTTCCAAAATTATAACGTTTTTTCCCTCTCCTGTAAACTTTTGAAAACTGCAGATAGGTTATTTCGTCTATTTCCAATTTTTTAAAAAAATTTTTATACTTGACAACTAAATAATATATTAAGTAGCTTACACGCCAGCAATATCTGCATAGTAAACTTTTTTGCTCGCACAGAATATGAAAATAAATTCTCTGTAATATATTGTTCAGAAAAAATTTCTTCTCAATGAAAAATAGCTATCCACACAAAAATGCGCAAAAACACAAACACAAAATAATTCTATCCAACAATATGCCGCTATAAAAAATACCAAACTATAAAATATATGCTATTATGACAAAAATGCCGATGTTAAAATAAGTAATATTTAAAAAAAATTCTCTTAAGCATCAACAACTAGCAACCCAAAAAATTACTCAAACTATTCTTGGATTAAAGAAAAAAATATTTCTGAACGCCAAAAAAAAATTTTGTGTTGATAATTGCAGCTTCAAAGAATTACTTACTCGTCGGAACCGAAAGTGTTAAATTTTCTTTACAGAACATCATCATGGCACAGTTTCCAAATTCTCCATCTTACACGACGTGGAATAACAAGATATTCTTGATTTTCTTCGCTCTTTTAATACAATCGTTTTCTTTTGAATTTTAAATCATTTTCATACATTTTCTTCTTTCTAAAATCACTTTCGTCTTTGTGCGCATTTATTATTTCTTTTAAGTGTGGATCTTTTTTCTACATGATCCTTCCTCATCAGAGATATGTATTTACAGTCTTTATTTTTAATACAATGACCAGATGCCATTAACATCAATTATATGTTCATGAAACAAACATAAAAAAACATTTTGATAATTGTTCCATCTTTGCCTTAGCTACAAATGAAATGCAAATAGTTTAGCTAACCCATAACAAATGTTTAAAAAAATATATTCTTGAGTATTTGCCCGAACAAAATGTTATATTTATTTTAGCTTAATTTAACTAATTAACAAATTAAACAATTCTTTATATTACAGTGCGGCAACAAGGTTAAAGCAGAGAAAATTATAAAGAATATTATAAAAATTGTTATAAAAATAGGAGTTTTGCATCGGAACAGTCAATTTAATGCAGAGGAAGAGATACAAGCTGAATTATTCAAACGAAAATTTCAGGTAATTTTATACATATTCCTATATGTATGTAATAAACTTATGTACATACATATATATGTATGTTGTATATATTACTTGAAGACCGTATTCTTTTTTTCAGAATACCCAATTGTCTATTATATCTTTTTATGAAGTTGATTATAGTTTTGACCTGCCATATCTTCAAAACTCAATAGCTGAATCGCAAGCGTCTTTAAAATCTATTGTACAGAAGCATTTAACAGAAAAGTCCATAAATCGAATCGATGATGTATTTAAATTTTTTGGCGATCCAACATTATTAGAAACAGCATTTAAAACAAATTCACCATATCGCGAAATCATGGGTAAAATTGTTGCAGATATTAACACTGCCATGGATATAGGAGACATATGAAAAACCAAAGACAAATCTAAATCATATTACGTACAGTCTATAAAAATATACTCTGCAAAAAACCAAAACATATCAAGGAACCTGATGTGTAGAATTAAGTTTCGAATGGAAATGACAATGCCACACTTTGCACATAAAATTATAAATATAAGTATACATAAATACTCGTATATGTATTTTTATTATGTACTTACATATGTAGTTTCAAATGTTAAATTAATAATTTACACTTAATAGATGATACACACAATTTTGCACAATTATTTTTAAAGTATTGCTAAAATTATCGATTACATAAAATTTTGTATAACTTGCTTTAAGAAACCAACTAATTATCCCTCTTTCAGTATTTAAAGAATTGTATAATAATAATTATAATATTATTATAATTATTATTATAAAGAATAACTTAAAGAATTGTATTATGTAAGTTTAAAGTGTTTACACATTATGATGAAAAATTTCATGTTACTAGATGCAAAAGAAAAAACATCCTCACCAAAGACGTGTTTTGCATTGTGTCACATTTCGGGCACCCAATATAAAAATAAATAAACCATATAAAATAAATAATTCAGAACTTCATGCCTGTTCCCATCGTCCTACGCTCCAAAATTTTTGCTTAAAGTTTAATTTTATACTTTAAATAACACAGATCTAATTTTAATACATTCTGCGCTTTAGTTACACAAATATATGAATATTGATATTTTATTTGTAATTTTCCCATTCCTTATTTCAAAAACAGTTTTATTATCAATTTTCGATTTTTAGCTGAAAAAAAGTCGTAGAACTCTAATATTTGGTGTGGAATATGATTTCGTGTAGGAACATCGATTCCCATTGCAAAAGAATAGAAAAACCAAAAAAGATTTTTTGGCCTAAAATTTAGCACAGGCATATATGGTGAGAAATAAAAAAAATGTCAACAGCTAATATCAATTTAGAAGTCTCGTATTCTATTTGCATTCGAAATGTGTATAAATGAAATATTTAGTTCAACAGAGCTACCTAACAAGTAGTGAAAGCATTTCTTTTTTGTTCTATTCAAACGTGTAGTTGAAATCTAGGTGATGTTTGGAATCAAATTTTCCTTTGATGATTGAAATATGTTAACAATGTTTAATTTTTTTCTGATCATTATATTTCGAACTTGATCAAAACCAAAAATATTAATAATAAGCAGTTCGAAGTAATTACAAAAATTACAATTAATAAACATACATATATATATAAATGACCTTTATTTTCAAACTTGAAAATTGTTCTGCAATTAATTGAAAAATACTGCCAATTTTGTCTCTTGCCTATAGTAGTTTTGCCGCGCTATGGGGCTGTGCAGATATTACGTAATGCTCCAGGGGGGAGCGTTAAAGATTTGTTGCGGATTGGAAATTTTGCACTGAAATATTAGTAAAAAGCGTTACGAAGGGGGGTATATAAAATCTTTGAAAACAGCGTTACGTAATATGTGCACAGCCCACGAAACTCGGTACTTTGCGCTCATCAGTGTGATTTCAGCTTTAGGAAATAAGCAACAAAAACTGTATTGCAAACTAATGATATTTAATACACGCACTTTGAATTTAAAATTATTTCTTCAGATTTTCCATCTTTTAAATCTAGTTCGTTTTTAAATAGCTCAATTAATTTTTCCGTAGCTGACGGTTGTATATCCAAGGGATGCGATAACTCTGAGTTGGGATAAGTTATTAAATTGCTGTCATGTCTGCGCAACAAAAATGGTGTCCAAGGGCCTTGAATAGATGGAACATCCGTATGCCACATTTTGCGCAACCGCATGGAACTTGAAGGCCCATTTTGTGTCTTCAAAAGATCTATCCATTTGCGTATGTCATCTCTAGTTGAGTTTCGACTGTTTAACCACTCCCGTTCTCCATTAACTGCAAAATATAATATGTTACACAGAAACCTTTTAAATTTTAAATAAAAACGTATAACATATAACATTTTATTCGGGAAAATACTCAAGAATTTAAGTTTTTAAAGATTTTTATTTGTTATGGGTTAGCTAAACTATATGCATTTCGTTGGTTGGTAAATACCAACTCATCAGTAGATATTTTCCGTTCATGTTTAAAAAGTTCAAAAACTCATCTACTCATACATCAATATGAACAGTTAATTTAAACGAAAATGGAATGACTTAAAAAACGTCAAAAAAATTGAGAATATTAAGAAATGTCATTAAAATTAATACGAAAAAGTGGAGTTCATATTGGTTTGACAAGGTCCGTTTGTTTACTTTTCCAGTAAAATTTAGTAGTTGAGTAAATTTTGGGCAACTTGAAAATTTTACTCTCAATAATGGCTCTTGCACAAAAAGACTACCCAATTTTTGGTAGATGATTCAATGCGTTTTAATAGTTAAAAATTCGTAGCGAAATCAATTTTTTAAATTAACTGCTGTAAAAGCTTTCAAACTTGTTTATTTTTTAGATGACAATTAATTTATTTTTGTTAAATAACACACGAAAATACATCAATATTTGATTTTTGATATTTGGTAAAGTGCAACTACACGCTAAATGGCAAGACTATGAAAAAGAACGTTTTGACGAAAAATATTCCTTTGTTTTTTTTTTAAATAAAAACAATCATTTGTGCAAGGAAACTAATAAAGAACACATTGATTAATTTAAGTAATATTTTATAACTTTTGCAATATACATATCGCAAAAATAACTACAAAAGTGATTTGAAAAGTTTAGAAATCACTAAATTATGTGCTCAGACGACTTTTTTTGTGATTTCAAATCTCATGGATGAAATTTGATTTACAGAACATGACTGTTAATTATAAAATTTAGAAAACAAACTTACGATATTCTCCTACTAATACCGGGGTGCGATGACGTCGGGGTTTTACGTAAATTACAATACCAGGATTTTCTTTGGCAAAATCAACCAGATCAGTTTCTATGAATTCGCTGAAAGTATTAAAACATGTTACACAATAGCATTAACACAACAAGTTTCGAATTACCGCATGCCTTTACTCGATCCATTATTTTTACAAAACTTTATTGTTAGTCTTTGAAGTTGACACACATAACGACCAATTCCATTCTGCAAAGGAGCACGCGGAAATCCAGATTTTAAAAATAAGTGACTATTGGACATATTAAATGGAAGCGACAGCAGTTCTAATACGGGTAACCAGAGGTGTAAGTCGCTGGATGTTTTCCGTGGCGGCGGCGGGTGTTTTATGAGACGGCGGCTAAGCCGCTTATTTTATCTCGCCGTCTACATTAACCATCGATTTGTTTTCACATGAACCAAGGCGAATTCATTCTCTGCCTTGCATTTAATTTATTAAAAGTCACAATCAGTTCCTCGTAGGTGTTTATTCATTTTATTAAACTGTGGAATTTCAATTAGCGAATTAACAACTTATAAACATTTTACATAGCAGCAAAAAAAATAATTTGAGCAAAACTCAATAACACTTATCAACACAACCAAAAACATTTTTTTCTTAAAAAATGTCAGAAAGTGCCATACATTGGCCCCAGTGAAAGAGCTAGAGATTGGTCTTTTGAAGTAGTCTGAGTTAAAAATTAGTTTATATATCTAGCAGCGAACATAAAAAATACAAATATTGGTTCAAGTTAACTTTAAATAAATTGATTTTAACGAAGAAGAAGTAGGTTTCTATTTAAGTCCAAAATAGAAATTATAAATATTATACAAAAAATATTTGACGTTGTGTTAGAAAAATTGTTCTGGTGCTCACGGTCTAATCGTGCCGGGTATATAATTGTATATTATATAGGGGTGTAGAAGAGAGTTAGGTCTACAAAATAATGCAAATTTTTTTTTCCCCTTTTGACCTCTAAAAGTTATGCTCTATTATGTGCGAGAGTTTACGAAAATTTGGATCTTTAGAAAAAGAAAAAAATATTATTTGTAAAAGTTATAAACACTTTATTATTCTAGTACTAACTAATAGCTAACTAATAAGGCAATTATACAAAATTTATGTTTAAAAATCGTTTAAAACAAAACGAAAGAATTCGAACAAATTAAAACTTCGCAAATCTGCAGGCAATTGACTTGTTGTTTTGTTGACCAATACATCAGTTTGTGCTTCATTATCAGATATTTTTCTTAAAATAAACTTTTTATGCGATAATATTGGAATTATAAGAAGAAGCACAGTCATGTTCTGTTCAGTTTCCCATTAAAAATAAAGTAAAAATATCAAAGAGAGAAGTGAAAAAATTCCGAGGGAAAAAATTATTCACGAATGTTCAATTTTTTTCAGTGAAATTTTTTCACGTTGTTATTCTGGACTGAATACTCGTTTTTCATGGGAGTTTTTCATGATTGCAAATACGTGAAAAGTGAAAAAATTACGAGGGAAATATTATTCAAGATAGGGATGAATATATTTTTATTATAAAATTAATTCATCTTTTAAAAATATTAATAAAACTTAAGAATTATAACAGAACAAAGCAAAGCAAAGGTGAACGAATTTTTGAAAGCTACTTTTGACAGTAAGCCAGGAAGACTAAACGGGGAAAAATCAATCATCCGATTTCTTTGCTTGTGTTTTTAAGGTATTGCATAGCTTCTATCGCGGGCTTTGAGGCGACCGACTCAAGAAATTTTTAACGTTTGTTTCTTAAATCTTTTGTTTTTGAAACAAAAAAAAAAAACTGGAAAAAATCTGTCATTTGTTTTTGAAACGAAAAAACCTGGCATTAAGTTTGTTTCTTAAGTCTTTTGTGTTGTTAAGTATTTAAATCACCCAATGTATGTTAACCCCTAAAGTATGCTATTGATTAACATTAACATTTGATATCATTAACATACAGTATTGCCAGAATAACAAAGGAGTTATTAAACAAAGCGTAATAATATAATTGCATAAGTTGATAAAAAATGCTATGCCACATCTTTTTTTTTTTTTTTTTAATCATTGCAAGCTTTAACGGCAAAGCAGCATTTATGCGATTGTATGTAAAAGAAAATAAAATAATATATGTACATATGTATGTATATTGATTTTGCGTTTGATGTAAATTTCACTTGGTGGTGTGATTTACACAATTAGAGCATAATGCTTAATTAAAGCCATGTTGCAATAAAATTCAAAACATTGTTTAAGTTCTTTAACCAATCGTCTACATCTTCCTGCGAATCAGCTGCGAAAACAACTGAAGATATAACAGCATCCTCACATGCTTTATTGACTTTATACACTAAAGAAAATGAACGTGGACGCGCACATAATTCTCTAGATAAACAAATCAAAGGAAAATTCATATTATTCTTGGAATATCGCAAATCAATTTCAAGATGAGGTGAATCACTCAAACTATTTATATCTTGCCAAACATTTAAGAAAATTCCGTCTAAAGTGCACCAGCGTTTATTCCAATTATGTTGGTTCTCACGATCTCGAACATTAAGAAAACCACTAAAATCACGTTTGGGAATCCGCACTTCTGCTCTTCCTTTTAAGCGTAATTGTTCTGATAAATTTGTTTTCTTTTGTACTGTTAAGGGTAGAGTACATAAGCAAGATGCCCGTATGCAAACTCTATCAGAGTTGAACGATTCTTGATGCACGTATTCGAAAGGCGCAAAATCTTTAGCGTCCAAAGTAAAAGATGCATGCATTTGAAATCTGGAAACCACTTCGTTGAATGATGATGAAGATGTCGATGATGACGTAGTTGACTTTATTGTTGCTGAAAAGTTCTGTGTGAAAGTCTCAGTTATTCCCTACAATGATATATGATTATCAAACATAGAAATATGTATGTTGTAAGTATTATATGCAAAACAATTCACATTTGTCTTACTTACTTTTTTCTTCGGCTCAGTTGAAATGGTGGATATCTTACGCAAACGAAGCATAAAAATATTACATTTAACAGCGTTCATTTGAGATCCATTTAAAATTCCACTTTCTAGCTCTGAGCAATATGTGAATTCAATACCGCTGTCTCGAAATACCGCCGTACCATCCACACACTCTGACGATTGAGTAGATTTAATAACACCACCACATTCAAAGGTAATAATATAAAAATAATTAAAAAATATATCCTGATTAATATCGGAAATAACAGGTAAAAAAATATCATCAATAAAGAATCTCATGTTGGATTTTTGGCTAACGGTATTAACTGTTGTAGCTGTTGAAGAGAAAGTGAGGTGATTTTGCCGACGAAGTGTTGAATATAACAACAATCTTTCAGCCTCAACCATTTCCATCGAAGTTTTCAAATCAGACAATTTCCGGCAAATACATACTGTTTGTGCTATTTGTTCCCCAATATCTGTAGACTCATTTAAAGATAACAAATCGTCTAGGTTGAGAACAGAATCTACACGTGACTGCTTGTCAGGGCTCACGATGGCATTACTCGTAGATAAATTCAAAGAAGTTGACAGGCGTTTTCCTTTATTCCTAATAAATTTTTTACTTTCTCGAAAAGAGTTGTGCAGAACAGTTTTGAATCTACTATATCTTTCTAATGCATTAAGAGTCTTTAATTTGGAGTTTTTCATAGACTCATGTTCTGATACTTCATTCATGCTATAAGATCGGGGTTGATTTTGTTGTTCAATAGGGCATTGTTTCCACGGCGTGTTTGGGTAGCTGTTGCATAAATCAATACTGATTTTTTCAACCTCTGCATCAAGATTCAACATCTTCGTAATTGTCTCATCCTAAATTAATAAAAAATAATGATTTATATTAATCAGAGTGCTCATGATCATATAGTGGACAAAGGTCCCCATTTCAAAAGAAACTTATTATATTAAACTTATTTCACTTTATTTTCATTTGGTGATGTGTTGGTGATATTTCATTAGTTTACTTAAACCGAAAGAAAGTTAAAGTTGTAGGAGTTAGTATAATACAAATATTATATATAAATTTTTATAAGATATTTTAAAGAATTGTTAATAGTTTTTAATACAGATTCTTATCCATATTTATACATACATATGTACATAGATCTTAAATTTGAATGTATTTGTTTTTTAATATTGACATAAAAAGAAGTGAAATGTGAATTGTGATAGTTTATGTGTAGCACCATTAATAGGAATCAATAAAAAATTCTACCTTTGTCACAAAGGAACGCTTCTTAGGTGTACTTTGGATATTAAACGACGGTGGAGCAATTGTGTTTGAACTTATATTGCTGCCAGCTGCTGCAGAGTTATTTACATCAACGTCATTTGGTAATTCATAAGACACAGAATCACTATGAGTGATGTTTTCTAAACTCACAGCTGATATACTTAAATTGTCATCAATGAACTTCTCACTAGATTTAATTTCTTTTATATCCTAAAAAAAAATAAAAAATAAGTTTCACAGACTAAAATGGCAAAAAAAGGTTTTGTTTTGTGAACGAAATATAATAATAATGATGATAAATAATAATAATGATAATAAATAATAGTATTGATTAAGTTATTATTCTTCTCTCAAAAGAGTTAAGACTTCTAAATTTTCAACATCTGCATAAGTAGGGGTCATCGCCTGAGTGTTGGTTGGTCCTAATTAAAAAACAAAGCCTTAAACGTTATGAAGTTTACTTGGTTAAAAATTTCAACAAAATTTTTCCATTTCTTTTCAGTGAAGAAGGAAGACATTAATTTCATTCAATGCTATCGCCGCAAATGGATTGCATACATATCTAATAATTACTATGTTTACCCAACTAACTGGATCAAAAAGACTTGGCAATCATAGAAAGCAATTCTCTTTACGTATAAGCCATTGTAACCTTTATTTAACACAGTTTGAAAGAATCTACTTTAGCATGTACATATATATAAGTATACATATCTATGTATATATCGGTATTCAGTATCGCGCACCCTTTTAGAACTGCCGCTTTTGACGCGTTTCTTATGCTTTTCATCGGCTATATGGGGATAGAACATTCACTCTTCAGCAGAATTTTAATATTTTTCATTAATTTTTTCAAAATTTTAAAAATTAACATTAGTTCTGTGGGAAAATAGCTAACATAACATGTGGGACGTATTTTATTTACGAATTGATAAATTGGTTGAGGGTAAACTGAAATAGCAGTAACTAAAAGGCAAAACGCAATACTTATCAAACCAACAACAGTTATAAAGCACACTATAATAACGGATACAAAGCTTGTATTATTCCGCATAGACAGTATCTTTTGTAATGTGATTTCCAGCACAAGTTGAGAATTTGTAATTCTATAATAGTAATAATATATAGTATGTAATAATAATATACATAGACACATGAATATATACGAGTATATAAGCTTATACAAACGTTTTCAACTTTTTCCAGATTTTTCCTTTCATCTATAATTAATTCGCTCTTGCACAAATTTTTCCGAAAAATTTCACTACGATGAAGACTTAAGTCGGATTTATCAAGATATCGATGATTTTTAGGCGATGAGTTGTGTTCCATCATTCGGACATTGTTTAATGACTGACAATGTGCATATGATGACAGCGGTAAATAATTTGAAGTACTTTCACTCCCAGGAGGTTCCGGCAGTGTTGGTAATGGAGTAAAATTCGTTATAATTTTTTTACTCTGTAAAGAATCCTTCATGATTTTGGCTAATGGTAACTGTTGTTTATTTTCCACATGTTGTAGTTTATCGCGATCTGTTTTAGTGGCTTTATTGACTTTTGCATAAAAAACTTCAGGATTATGAGCTACAACAAAGTGCTGAACACCAGTATGATTGTCAAATTCGGAGCTTTGGGATAAAAACACACTATCATCTTCTATTTCGGAGTATATTGGATCATTAAAATCATTTTCTTTTGCAGTTGATGGATGGGCATATTTATGCAGGTCCACATCTTCCACTATATGTTCTACATGATGACTATTTGAACGATGAAAGCTGGCAGAATTATGTTCACCAATGTTTCCGGTTTCCTATTACATGAAAATTGTTAAATTTACGGTTAACGGTTCAATTTATTAAAAATCATGCATATTTAGTTGTTTTTGTTAATTCCCATTTTAGACTTGGGTCAAAATACTTAGGTTTCATCTAGGTATAGTAAAATATGGTCCTAATTAATAATACTTGTGTGCTTAATGAAAAGTAATGTTAATGTAAAGTTTTAAATGGACCCAAAATTATATACTGCAAACATTTGGTGAAACTTTCCATCTACTACATACTTAGTCCCCTTTTACATATTGGCAACTGATGGGCAGACATTTTTGTAATTCTCTTTTGAACTTGTATGTAGCTTTTACATATTGGAAATTAATAGACAGACAGAAATTGTTCGTTTCCCCTTTTCGTTCGTTTTTGCTGTTGTTGTGTATGAACATAATTTTTCGCACCACATGCAGTAATACTAAAATGCCAATGGTGTGAGAAAAATGATATGAAGCAACAACATAAAAAATGCGAAGAGTGAAAGAGAAAAACGAAAAATGTCCAGTACAGAGGGTCGTGTACTACACACTCTGCGTCTTCACCCCTTCTACAAACTTCGTCTGTCTTCCTTTCAATTGCCAATATGTAAAAGGGGACTTAGGTATGTATGTACTCGTTTGTATGTAAAATTAGTTTCTTCTTCTTTCTTGTCAATGAAAAATAGCTATCCACACAAAAATGTGACAAAAACACATACACAAAATTATTCTTTCAAAAAATATGCCGCTATAAAAAATATCAAACAACAAAATATATGCCAATCCAACCACTGTTATGGCAAACATGGCGATCTTAAAATGAATAATATTTAAAATTTGTTTCTCTTTGTCTAAGGTCAGACACGACGATTTTAATTGCCCAACTTTTTTAGAATTCTCTTTTGTACTTGCTTTTATGATCACACACGACGATTTTAGTTGGGAAATTCTTTTGTTTTTTAGCTTTTATTTCCTGACAATTTGAGATTTGTGATTTCATAAAATAAACAATTTCAATAATATAAATAAAATGTAGTAAGCTTTTAATAAAAATTTTTACAATATAATATTTTTTTTTATTTTTACATATTTAAAACGTGTAATTTTTGCGTTTAATTGAAATTATAAATGATTTACACACCAAGATGCGAAACACCGAATGAAAAGAAATGTCAAATATTCAAATAATAAAAAAAATTATGAGAGAATTGCTTGAAATAGTCGGGTACCGGCGATTATTTTTCTCGTTTTATTCCCCTCATCGGAAGCTGAAAAAAAATCTATTAACTCAAGAATTGCCCAACTAAAATCGTCGTGAACATAGACTTTGCATCATTTCAAATTCATTAATGAATTCGCCCAGATATATACATATATTCGCCTTGATCGTATGCATAAAATATCAGCGTGAAGCCGTTCAGATACCGCCGCCGAAAATATTTGCTCCTTCAGCCGCTGCCGAAAAGTTTTAGCCGGCTTGCTCTTCTGATGAAAGCACCAAAATAAAAACCAAAGTTTCTGTAAACATACCATCACATAATATGCGATATTGACTATGTAAAACGACTTAATGGAAATTGTTCGATGTATTGCTAAAAATTTACGAATTTTTCAAAACGGGCCACAGTTTAAAAATAAGCTGAACACCAAATTATACATTGTTCAACACGAACAATCTTCTGTCGTTGGCGAACATACTAATAAAGGAAGAAAATTCCTTACGATGCAACGGAAGTGGTATCCAAGTTTGTTTCACATGCAGAGCAATGATAAATGTGTGCAGAATTATAAACTTTTGTCTTACAATATTCTTGCTCAAGACTTGTTAGTTGAACATCTTCACCTTTACTACAATATTGGCAGTGAAATTCTGCGTTGGGAAAGTCGTATGAACAAAATTAAAGAAGAAATTTCTAAAATCGATCCTGATATATTATGCCTACAAGAAATGCAATACAATCATTTAAAAAATCTTGTGAAACATATCAACATTTCCAAACAATATAGGAAGTATGAATATGTTTTTAAGAAGAAAACTGGTACGAGAAGTGATGGTTGTGTTATCATTTATGACAAAAGTAAGTTTAAATTGGTTTCAGAGCAATACGTGGAATATCACACTGTTGGAGTGCCAACACTGAATCGTGAAAATATTGCTTTAATAGTAAAATTTCGAGCATTAGACAATATAAATTCAACATTTGTAGTTGCAACAACGCACTTGCTGTACAATCCTAGACGCGATGATGTTCGTATTTCTCAAGTAAACAAATTGATTCAAGCAATTATTGAGTTTACTAATGCTAATCAGTTCATTGAGAGCAATAAGCGATGCCCAGTGATTGTGACAGGTGATTTTAATTTTACTCCTGATACGAGCGCATTTGATATGTTAACCTTATTACGGAAGCCTGTCGTACGTTCTACAGATAATCAAGAAGTGCAATATGGTGACGACTCTTTCCAGTTAGAAGCAATTGATTTTGGAAATGTCAATGCAGCGTCTACGTATCAACGTCAATGGATAACAGTAGATTATATATTAAAATCACTGTCACAAAGGCAACAAAATTCAATACAAGTTAACAGTATATACCACTTACCATCTATAGGCGAATGTTGGAAAAATGGCAAAATACCAAATGAGTTTGTTGGGTCTGATCACTTTTCACTTGCAATTCATTTTACGATAATATAAATATACCGATATTCATATTTTGATTTTATCTAATTCGTCATTGTCATGCGTAATTTAAATATATCACTCTACTTAAGGAATAATACTAAATTGTTTTGTTTAAAAATATATAGGTTGTTTGCGGAAGTCTGGTTATCAGCTTATGCCGTTAAAAAATTAAACTCTTTGCACCGTGAACTTTGATTATATGTTGGTTATCTGTGCTAAATACAACGAACATTACTCATATAAAAATAAAATCAAAGAAAAAGATTAACTTAAGTCGAACCAGGAGATTTGCCATTGAAAAATATAATTTACTGGCAAGACTACAACGTTTAATATGTGGCGAAAACAAGTTAGTAGAGGGAAGTCATCTACTAAATATTCATTCGAATGTTTTATATGTGGAATTTGCAATCATGTTCGTCAGGGATACCTAAAAAGTAGTGGAAGCATTATACACATGAATGCAGACAAGGTTTTGTGGCTTCAACCGAAATCACCGCTCTCTCAGCCGCGGTTGTAAAATTTAAGTGATGGTGGATATTAAGTTTTCTTTTGTTGCTTGATATATTAATACTATCTAATTTTCTCTGGTCATTACATCACGAATTTTAGTCTATATAAATATTAATAATATTTATATTTAATATATAAAAATATTTGCATGTTTTCCACTCTCACAATTGAAATCAATATTTATTGAACTATAAAACTATATACTTACCAAAAATGTGTGGACTGCTTCTTGATCACTGGCCTCTAGTTTTGCTCGTAAATTACTAAGAATATAACTTATTTTAGAAATAGATGCATCCTGATCAACTTCTGAGTTAAATGAACGATATGTTTTTTTCTGATTGCAGCCGTCTGGCGAATTCCATATGTCAAAATGGTGTGGTCTGTTTTTAGAGGCAAAAGAACAGTTGAGAGGAAAATTTAGCT
Organism: Lypha dubia; assembly: GCA_947311025.1. Classification (NCBI taxonomy): domain Eukaryota; kingdom Metazoa; phylum Arthropoda; class Insecta; order Diptera; family Tachinidae; genus Lypha; species Lypha dubia. Next base: position 60,671,356 of record OX371264.1, read on the forward strand.
TTCGATTGGTAGAGCGAGATTCTTTTTTAGTAGGTGAATCTATAGTTCGGGAAAAATCAAATGAAGAAGGATTAGTTTCACTTGGTGTAGTATTTTGGGACTGTATTAAGGCTGGACATTGTATATGCGAGGAGGATTGGATTGGTGAATGGTAGCTACCAGGAGGTGATTGCAGGCTAGAGCTATGTTGATACTCATTGTGAGAATCAGTTGCATCGCGTGAGACATCGTTAGAGGAAGTTTGAACAGCAACATTGTGGTGGGACGTTTTGGTAATTTGGGGAGTATCTTTCCCTCCATTCCTTTTTTTTGGAGAGACCAAACGCAAAAGTTTATTTTTGGATGAAATTATAAAAGCTTCTGATGACCTGGAATGCATTTTTTGGTTACTCTTATTAGTATGATATATATTGCACTTTTTTGACCAAGGAGAAAATTTTTTTAACTGTTCGGACCAAAGAACTTTTTGCGTTCGTGTTTCATCTTTTGAGTTTTGAGATGAAGAGATAAACGATTTTTTCACGGGAGTGTTTTTACTGTCAAAATTTGATGCTAAGTTATGATGAACAATACCATCAACTGTATCCAGATTAACTTTTGGAGGCATTTGCCAGCCAATTAGTCTTTCATTTCTTACTGCATCAGTACTAGGATGTTGTTGGGGTTGAGCTTTGATAGACGTGGAATGAAAATCCCCCTGATTCATATCGTCATCATAACTAAGCATGTCTTTAATTTTGGTTTCTTTCCAACCTACACTCAGTACTTTTGGCACATCATCCATCGCAGGTCTAATGTTTTTTTCGTACTGTGTCAATTTGTTTGATTCTATGATCTTCTCCATGTCGCTGAGAGATGTATATGTCGGAATATTCCCAGGTTGTCTTTTTGTTTTACTGCATACTGAAACAGTTTAAATTAAAATTAACTATATAATAATTGTAGGCTCAAAAGACATAAAGAATGTCTACTTCTATAACGAAACAAGTAGTATTAATTTGTAGGAATGGTCATAGAGAACATATAGAAAACGAAAGCATTTTGGATCCTAATAGAGGTGTTTAATAAACTATATAGAATATAGAATATAAATCACAATACGTATATCAATTATATATGTATAAAATAAATATAAAGGGTTGCAGAAAAGTAATCAGATTCATATCGAATGAAGACAATTGTTTGTGATGTTTGCAAAGTTTTTAAAAGGGTATTTTACTTGTGCTTTAGTAGAGTTCATGTATGAGTAAATAAGTTCTGGAACTTTTCAAACATGAATGGTAAACATCTACTGATGAGTTGGTATAGCAACCAATGAAATGCATTTAAATATTGCTAACCCGCAACAAATAGGTACATAAAATTTTTAAAAACATAATTTCTTGAGTATATTCTCAAATAAATGTTATATTTCTTTAATAATTGTTTATGTTAATTAAAATTATCTGATTGTAAAATTCACTACTTACATAGCTGTTCTGGTTTCCTTTTAACGTTTTCAGAAGGTTTCATACTTTTCGTTTGACCCATTTCAGTTTTTAACTTTGCCTCGCACTTCGCACTGGCACTAATGTTTGTGGTATTGCCTTTCTTTACCAAAAAGTCATCTACTACCCTCTCAGCTGCACGTACTGATGAAGAGGTTGATGTAAAAGATTCACAATCGTTGTCTCCGTAATATATTGAAGTCCTTGGAGGTTTTGGGGGAGGCTTTTCAATATCTATGGGACTATATCTAATTTGTGAGATGGATAATCTTTTCTTTAATAATTGTCCCCCTGTGTTATGACGTTTTTCAGAACAATCTTCACATTTTTCGTTTTTTTCTAATGTGTTAGTTGCATTACATAAATCATAAAAAGTTTCCAAAGTTGGTGCTGATGGAGTGTATTTCACACCTGTATTGTACCTTATTGGCTTTGTTTGATCGCTCCAGTTCGATGTTTGTGTTTTTGTGCGTCCAGTTTTCTCATTCTTAAACGTATTATCTTTAAATAGTTGCATTTTGCGTCTATTTACTTTTACTGTAGATATTACACAGTTGTCGCGCAGTTCTTGTATGATATGTATAAGAGGGCCGTCTATAGTACTTGCTTCTAGTCTACTTATTGACTTTAATCTGTTTGGTTCTTTTTCAGAACTTTTAAAATAGGTACAAGTATCTACTTCAGTTTTCGCCTTTTGTGATTTGCGGTCTTTACTCATTTTTATCGCATTTTTGTCAGAATTTGATATCTGTTAAAATTAATGTTCATACAAAATGTTAGTAAAAAAGGCTTTAATCTAGTTTAGCTGCATTGCCCAAAAATTAAAGAAAAATATTTTTCTTATTTTTTTATTCTCGATCGGATAGGAAATTTTTGAACAGTGTAGCTTAACTTGATTGTAGATTTGTTCCCTAAGAAATTGTATGTCAAACATACCTCAATGCATTCTAAGCGCTTACTTCGTCGGGAGTTTCGCAGTTGCAAATTTTTCATTTTATGACAACCAACTAAATTACTGCCACCATCTCCGCTATCACTTGTAAAACAATAGCAGAATCCATTTTTACATGGTTTGATTTTACGCTCCTGCTCTTTATTGCAAAGGTTTTGATTTATCAAATCTATTTCTGAAGTTTCTTGAAGATTATTGCAGTTACTAATACGTTTCTTATCTGCCTCTTGTTTTTGTTGAGTTAGAGATGTACGTCGAATTCTTCGTGCCCGAAATTCATTCATGCACTCTTGCAAACTAAATGATGAGCTGGTATCACTGTCGTTACGAATGTCATCTGCATCTACAGTACCTTCATTATCTGTGAGACATTTCCCACCATTTACCTCTAAGGATTCGATGTCTCTAGAGTGAATAAATTGCCTCCTATCGGTTTCCTGTGTAAAATTATCTTTTCCAACACAGTCCGTACCAGAGCTCCTATCGGCATAATTGGCAAGATCCTTAGAGATATTTTCATTATATTTTGTATTCCACTGTGGCATATCCTCTTTTTAAATATTACATTTAAATAATCACACATTAGTATTTAAATTGTACCCAAAGAAGAACGCCAACAATTTTCTTTGGCGGCGGCAAAAGCCTTAGAAACTATCGGTACCTAAGCCGTTTAGCAATTGTTTTCACCGGCTACACTGAAGCAATTTTGCATCTCAAGGCGAATTCATTTAATTCGCCTTAGTTTATCTCTTCAGATTGAATTCGTCTTGTTTCGAACGCAAGGCGAATTCATTGCCAAATGAATGCTGTGGCGAATTCCGGCGAATTTATTTATAATTAGGTCCAAAAAATAAAAAAAAATTAAACTTCATTTCAGGAAATTTTAAAATGAGAATAAACTTTTACATTTATTTGAGCATGTACTCAATTATTTATGTTTTAAATTTTATTTAGTTGTTGCGGGTTAGCAATATCTAAATATATTGCTTTGTAGTTCACAAAAATATATGTATGTATATATTTCTGAGTTTTTGTATAAATAGATGAACTTCAAAATTTTTAAACAGAAAGGGTAAAACATCAACTGATGAGTTGGTATGGCTACCAACGAAATATATATTTAGATATTGCTAGCCCGTAACAAATAAATAAAATATAAAATAAGAATAAACTGTTAAATAAAAAATATGCAGCAACTTATAGTTAACAGCTTCTGAAGTTTTTATAGAAGCGAGAATTTGCAATCAATTTCTGAATAATTATGTTCCAGAAATATAAAAACCAAGCTATAGTGTAGACAATTAAAAAAATTTTCATGAGTTATAAATTTCTGAAAATTTCTGAATGATATATAAAAAACGAACTAAGTTTTAGAAAATAGAAAATAAGGATAAAAATAATAAAAACTTTATATATTTTAATGTTGTTTTTGTTGTTTGCATGTATTTTACACATAAAATAAAACAATTTGCCAAAATTTTCATACTATTAATTTCTGTATCTAAGAACAAAATTGACTTCGATGACACATAAATATACACTGTACTCGTATAATAAAAAAAGAAGTGTGGCACTTGGGGACTGCCGCGGTCAAGCTATTGCACAGCATTTTTTATCAAATTATGCAATTATATTATTACGTTTTGTTTAATAACTCGGTTGTTCTTGGAGATAATTTGGGCAAATTATTAAATTTTTCGAATGCTGCAACTTTCACTGCTCTACGGCTTCTATTTACGGAGTTAAAGCCAAATTACTAATTTCAAAATTCCCGACCCAGAAAAATTCTCAAAAAGTGTATTAAAATCAGTCTTTTTGTGTTAAAAACACGGTAAAATTAAAAATGAATTTGCCTTGGGTGTACCCAAGCGGAATTAAACCAGGTGGCTGCTGGTGTGGTTGTTGACTAGGCTGATTAGTTAACATACATTGGGCGATTTAAATACTTAAAAAACAAAAGACTTAAGAAAAAAACTTAATGTTAGGTTTTTCGTTTAAAACCAAATGACTTAAGAAACAAACTTTGTGTTAAGATTTTTCGTTTCAAAATTTCTTGATTCGGTCGCCTCAAAGCCCGCGATAAAAGCTATAACTTAAAATAAGATATAGCTTAAAATAACCGCCAGTAAGCAATTAACTTTTAACACCGTGAAAGCCTGGAATTATATGAAAATATATGGGAGCGCCAAAAGCAAATATTTAAATCAAATAAGCTAATTGTTAACAGGCATACATATATATATATATATATATATATATATATATATATATATATATATATATTAAACAAACTACCCGTGATTAATAGAAATAAAAAAAGAATAGACTGTCCCTGATAACACAAGTCTTCTAAAATTACGATGAACCGATGAGATTATAGGGGACCGACCTCAGTAATAGCAAAATGGATCAATAATAACAAAATATTAAAAATTCTGGCATGGCTCTTTTAAGTATTGAAAAGTTTTTACATTTTTGGATATTTAAACAATATCCAAAATGTATTCGGATTCAAATTGTACTGCTAATTGCATGGTATCATTTTTGTAATGCGATAAAACATTTTGTACAATGTTGGTTGTTAATGTCGTTTGTAGCTAAATGGGCGCAAAGCTGCAATGCGTGTCCATGTAAGGGTGGATATTTAGGGGTAATGTCGCATTTGCAATAAAGGCATCTTGCTTTTCTGTCATTATCAATACATTGCTTAAACTCACATTGTGATTCTCAAATCTTTTTCTATTTCGCTTATGATCTCCCTTTTTGGACTCCATTATTGACACTAACTTTAAATATTTCTTTTAGTAAATAGAAATTTTATTAATTTTAGTGTTACAACACTTTTATATAAACTTTTTCAACCTTCTTTTACTCATTTTTTTTACGAATTTTTTAAAAAACAAACAATGATTGCAAGTCTCGAGAATACTTTTTGTTTTTGCTAAGCTCTTTAACAGGCTTGAGAGCAACTTTTACTACAAAAACAATTATGTACTCTGAAAATCTAGAAGAGAAGGGCAAATTTCTTATATGATATTATTTTTTATTGTTGTTATTTTGCTGCCAATTTTAACACACTTTTTCTTTATTTTAAATTCAGCCGGTTTTTTTGTGGTAATTTTTTTTTTTTTTTTTTTGTAACGCTTCCAACGACGTCCAACGTAAAACTAACGAATTTTCAAAATGAATCACTAGATTTTATGGCTTCTTTCTGTGCTTTTTATAACGCTTTAAAAGCGTTGTGATACAGAATTTAATACAAAATCTATACAATTTATAATAAACAAACCGTCTTTGAATATGTTTTGGTACGTCTTATACATCATTACTGGTTATTCTTATTGTGGTCTGTAAAATTGAGTGTAAACATTTTACGCAATTGCATGAAATGGTATTGAAACAGTTGTATTTTTGTTGCACAAACTTTTCTTTTTTCTCATACTGAAACAAAAAATCGTGTTGAATTTGCTTTGGAGCCACCCAAAATTAAAAAAAAGCGCACCACGCACCAACTCACGATATTTTTCGCACAAAACACTCAAAAAAGCACCCAAAATGGGGCGAAAGTTGACAACACTGCATGTACATAAGTACTTGTTTCACAAACGAGTTCAATTTAATGTTCAATTACTTTTAGTTTTATTTCCTTTTAGTTAAATTTTTATTTTGTTAAATATTTTTGTCACAAATCGCATAATTTTTGTTTGCTTACATTTTGAATCATACATATTTTTTCTTGTTTTACTAAACTTTTCTGCTCGAAAAATTTGCAAGTACTGAGTTAAGGACTGTCACTTTACGCTCTCAAATTGTGTTCTCATTTACTGCATTTTGAACTCAATTTAGTAAAATGCAGTAAGGTTCATTAAAAAGAAAGTGATAACTTTTGCGCACTCGTACACACTTATTTTAACTACTTTATACATGCATATAAATATTTATTAAACTAATTTAGACAGACTTTGTACCCAAAAGAGAAATATTTTGACACGTTTTCAGAAGATTTAAAATATGTTGTTTGTACTCAAGTATGTATGTATGTACATATTTACAAATACTATTTTTTAGAATTTCGGAATGTTTCGGGAGCTTATTTTAGTAGTAGACAAATATACATACTACATACATACATATATATGACCATACCTGTGGTAATATGGAATAACCGCTTATGCGACCTACTATTTTTTAAAAGATTTGAATTCCTTTTCATATTTTTTTATGTGACTCTTTATTCCGTTAGTTAGCATTTCAATCAGTGCAAGATGCAACTGATTACAGCTGGCGTTAAACCGATTTCATATCAAAATTCCTTTAGAAATTTCGGTATATTAGTCACTAATTTCTATTAATTTTTCTATTATTTCAAATTATGTATATGCAACGAAAAGGTTAAGTCAACTTTACTATTCCATATTATTAAAGATATATACTTATGTAGATATGTTATACGTCTGCATAAAGATAAGAGTATATGTACAATGTACATACATACATATTTATTGTAAATTTTAATTAAACAAGAACATATTTCCAAACACGATTAGTTTCATGATTTATGCCAATTTCACTGACATATAATGTTGAGCTATTAGCGCAAACAGCAATAGAATGGGGATTTTTAAATTCACCCCAATGTCCAATAATGGATTCTGAGCGAGGATCTATGGTGAATCCACGCACAGGTAGCATTGAAGTTGGACCATTAACAGCATAAACAATTTTTCCATAAGCTGCGACACCAAAGACCCTTCCTAGATCTGGCTCTTGAATTGTTGCAGCCGGTTGTCCTTCACCTTGAGATGTTTTCAGACCAGCCCTTATAAAATATACGAAAAATATTATGAAAAATTTTTTTATTTAAATTTTGTATTGTTCTTTACCTAGGACAGACAACTCGCATGTTCTCCCGATCGGCGATACATAGCAGATCTAAATCCTCAAGCAGTGTAATTGCATGCGGCACTTGCAGTGAGAGAAATTCTGAAAGATGATAAAAATGAAAATTAAAATATAAGTATGTACATGAAATTAGTTAACTTACCAGGGGGCTGGGGAATAACACGCAAAAGTCGACCTGCAGCATTAAATTTTAAGATTCTCTGATTGCAGTATCCGTCTGCTATAAAAAACTTAAAGTAAAATAGAGTATTTTTATTTTATATTATTATTACGAATAAAGGTAATTATTACTTGAACTGATTGCACATGCTAATGTTTTTCTAAAATAAAAAACTCATAGTAATTTGAATTTTCTTTAATTCAATAAAACTGAACTTAAGCCTAATAATAAAAATTTCTCCTTTGTAAAATAGACTACAAAAAATATTAATTGATAAAACTTTGATATCTTATTTTTCACGATGTACAAAGCTTGGTCTAAACTAACATAAAAGGCCGGTGATATGCAAACCTCCACAGCGAACATCGAATGGCGGCTGGGGAAGAAGTGATTCTGAAAAAGAGGCCCTTTTTGTTAAACATTTAGAAAAAGTATTTATTGCAAATATTTCTGCTGATATTGTTGAACTGCCACCAGTCGTCTCTTTATTATCAGAAATACCGCTAAGGGGTTGTGCACATATTGCCCCCCCCCCCTTTTTTTTTAACGCTTTTTACTAAGTTTAAAGTGCAAAATTCCAAATCCATTAGAGTTGTGTCGTTCCGGAACGACCTAGTTCCTTGGAACGATTCCCTTATTGGAACGGTTCGGTCTGATCCAGCCATTCAAATTTTATCGTTCCTCGTTCCATAATTGCAAACCGTCTTGCGGAGCTATTATTTGTTTTTGGTAAACGTCAAAATCTACAACATACAAAAAAGTTCACAACACTATTATACATTTTTCTTATACGTCGCACTTTAATTAATGGCACATTTAATTTAATGTATTTATTTTATTTAATTTACCTATTTTATCAGGTTTTATTAAATAAAATCTATTTATCCCTATTTATTATATCATGTTCTGTTGGTTTATTATTTTTGACAGCATCCTTGTTGGTTTTTTAGTGTTGTATTGGTGCATATAAGTACATTGTTTATTATATATAGGTCCAAAGTAAGCAACAGGAACGATGAACGAAATGAACGACCTAGTTCCCTTAATCTTTCGGTCCGGTCGGAACGATTCCGCAAAAGGAACGATTTTGCCCAACTCTAAAATCCATAACAAATCTTGAATTTGAATAAATAGTTTTTGATGTTTTGCGTTTTGTTAATTTTTACTTTTTGTTATTCATTTTTTTATTTCAATTAAGTTGTGAATTTTTTTTTTTTTATTTCATTAATTTTTGTTTGTCCGGTTAATTTCCCTATGCTTGAAATATTGTTGTGAATAAAATTATTAAAATTTGAATTAGTAATTACTTTTCATTTTTTGCCTTATAAATACTTTTAATGGCAACCAGCGGTTGTCTAATTGTATAAAAGTAAACACAGTCATAATGGAAAATTATTTGTTGTGTACGTTTGAAAAGTTTTAAAAGACTATTTTTATGCTTTGTAATTCACAAATTTATTTGTGAGTTTTCGTATAAATGGATGAGCTTTAAAATTTTTTAAATATAAAGGGTAAAACATGTAGGTACTGATGAGTTGGTATGGCTACCAACGAAATATATATTTAGATATTGCTAACCCGCAACAAATAAATAAAATTTAAAACATAAATACTTGAGTACATGCTGAAATAAATGTAAAATTTTTTAAAAATGTTTATTATAACTTACTTCTCCTGTTGTAGATACGGCAATTGATGTCGGTTTACATAAATGTTTGACGGATGAGCCTGGTCTAAAGCGGCTACCAATTGTTAATAACGGTTGTGATTCGTCAAGTTTGAACTATTAAAAGAAAAAGTATGTATGTATGTAGGTACGTTGTTTAACATAAGAAAAAAATATTTCAACATTTTTCCAGATATGTTTAAGAATATAATTATATTGTAGGCTAATAATATAATTTTTTAGAATAAACGGATTTATGCAGAAGAAACTGCTGCCTTAATGTATAAATTATTTAATTAATGTTTGATTAATTTTAGTAATCAAAACAATTTTCTACATGTGAATCATTTATCATTATTTTTTTACTTATAAATACCTTAAAAGCTTGGTGCATAGCCACATCCGTAATCCAATAGTTCCCATGGATGTCGATAGTCATACCATGAGGCATATAAAATAATTCTTTACCCCATCCAAATTTTATTGAACCCGATTTTGCATCTAATACGTATATGGTATTTTCCTTGATAGGGCCGTATTCAATCATGCGATAAATGTTACTCTCATTAAATGAGCTTCAATATGAAAAGAAAAAATGGAACAAAATTTTATGTCGGGATAATGTAGTGTTTTGTTTGTGCTTGTTTATATCAGCTTGATGTTCTTTTACACTTGTTTCCAAACTTTTTTTTAAGTAAGAGTGCTATATTCGGCTATTTATTTGTATATATAATTTAATTTCAGAACCGATATTTTATTAAGCTATTGCATAGCTTCTATCGCGGGCTTTAAGCCGACCGAATCAAGAAATTTTTACACGTTTATTTCTTAAGTCTTTTGTTTTTGAAACGAAAAAACCTGGCACTAAGTTTGTTTCTTAAGTCTTTCGTGTTGTTAAAGGCCGTGCTTCACTATCCTACACATTCGTACGATTCATTCGCAGGAAAATCTTGCAAAAATCTGACCGACATTAAAAAATCGTTTCAAAATGGTGTTGTAGGTGCCGCACTATCATACAAATCTGATGCCAAAACATCTGGTTGACAATAAATACTCCTCTGATCGCATGAAAACTATCATTTTATGAAAATTTTCATAAAATTTTACAAATCTCTCGACTTGCCAAAAAATCTGTCACACAGTTGCATTTTTAGTCCACACTACCATACATTTTTACCACACATGTCATATTTTGCAAATCGCCTGACTGTGTAGGATAGTGCGGCACGGCCTTAAGTATTTAAGTCGCCCAATGTATGTTAACCCCTAAAGTATGCTATTGATTAACATTAACATTTGATATCATTAACATACAGTATTGCCAGAATAACAACGGAGTTATTAAACAAAACGTAATAATATAATTGCATAAGTTGATAAAAAAATGCTGTGCAATAGCTTCACCGCGGCAGTCCCCAAGTGCCACATGTCTTTTTTTTTGCTGATTTTCAATACAAAGCATCTTAAGAAAAATCCTAACATTTCAGTTCACGATTTAAGCCTCTAGCTCTTCTAGTGTCTTCGGAAAATCGATTTCAGGTACAGACAGTCGGACAGACGGACATGGCTCATTCAACTTTCCTATCTATGTATAAGGATTCAGAATATATATACTATATGGACCTCATATAAATATTCTGAAAATTACAAACCCATAATTACCCCTATCATTTTTGGTGAAGGGTATAAAAAAAACATACATAAATAATTTTAATGTTCATTGAAAACAAATAAAACTGCAATTATTTAATGAATTGACAAATATTAAAAAAAAGAATGGTTAAATGCAGCAATGAAATACCTTATATTGAGCTAAATCATATACATCTAATATATAAAAATCTAATATATAAAAATCTCGCGTCACGATGTTTGTTATCGAACTCCTCCGAAACGGCTCGACCGATTTTAATAAAATTTTTTATGCATATTTGGTAGGTATGAGATTAGGTTTTAAAGTATATTTTAAACCGCCTAGGGAAGGGGAGGGAGGGGGCAATTCCCGTATTTACTAAACTATGTATTAACCAAATTCGTATTTTAAAGAGAACAAAATTATTTTTTTGTTGAATTAGAGATGGCGCTATGTCCGCCTGATTTACGAGAAGCGTCGCATCATATTCACAGAAAGATGGCGCTACGTCCGCCTCATTCACGAGAAGCGTCATCGTTCGTATTTCAAGTAGAACAAAATTATAACATAAAAGAGGACACCAATAATATCAGCGCAAGTTATATTGTTGCAATCAAATAACAGCACCAACTGTGTTTTTACAGTATATTTTTATTTATTAATTTTTTAAAAAAAAATTTCGGCATTAAAAAATGTCAAAAATAATTTTATATTGCAATCCTTTTTAATTGAACATTTTTGTATTATTGTAAGTAAATAATGTACGGTGAAAAAACTTTTCAAAATATACATATAATGTTTTTTAAAAATTTTAAATAGACGAAACCCCTGAAGAAGTCAACAAACAATTGATGAAACGTTGGGTCAAAATTGTAATAAAGCTGTTTTATTAACATTAACTACGTTAGGCCTTATTAGCTTAAAGAATAAAAACATCATTATCAACAAAATTATTTATGTTGAAGGACAGATGGTGCTACGTCCGCCAAAATTCGAAAAATGGGTTGATGACTGGGGCGAATGGTTCCCCAATCATCTAGTATACATATATTACTCGCTCGCCTTTTATCCTACAATTCTCTCACATCTTAGTATAGACTTCTTGTTGTTCCGCTGTCGGAAAATGAGTATGTACTTAAGTCCAAAAATTCAACTTAAGTTTGTTTGTAACTAATGTTTGTAACTAATTGTAAGGTAATGCATTTGGGCAACTGACTACAGCATACAACATCGCAATGTTAAAATAGTTAGTCGGTTACATAGAAAAGTATTGCAGGCGTCAGTTAGTACTAATTGCAAAATAGTTAGCTTAGTTTCCGACAGGTTCTCTTTGTAACCCAAATGTAGGAAACACTAGTATGGGTAGTTTTTTTTTTTTTTTTAACTTACAAGCAGATGAATATTATGTGTGAACATTAAACGATTATAGCTCAAAAAAAAAAAAAAAACTAGAACGACAATAACCCACAATATTTTGTTCAATTCTGTGAACAAACATTTATAAGTTGGAATAAGTTTTGCAAAAATCGATTGTTTAATCTGTGCATAAAGCCCTGCACAAAAACACAATTTCCTATTATTTATATACATATGTAAGTAGATAGATAGATGTTCATAAACATATGGTTAGAGATCACAGTATTAACATACTTAGCTTTCCAATATCTGTCAGCCCTGTGAAATATAACTGGATTTCCTTGAGGATCTATTGCAACAGCTGTGACTTGACCAAAAGTGTGGCTACTTACTGGCCAATTTTCAACCAGAACTGGAGTCGGAACATAAGATGGAATTTTGCGAGCAGTGTTCAAGGCGGAAGCCGGTGAAATATCTTCATTTAATATATTCTCTTCACTGTCCAAATGCATTTTCTTTATCTGAAATAAGTATTAGCTCTATATATTATGAAATAATTATTTTACTTTAGTATAAAATTACAGCTGTATTTTCTCTTAGCCTTCGCTTTATGAGAGCGTTTACATCGCTAAAGAAGTTCTCATTTAACGTTAAGGTATCGGCCGGAAAGCCCACCATCTGCTGTGTGGGAAAATGTTTAGCATTCACATGTGCTATAATAATTGCGACAGTTCCAAGAGCAGTTAAAATATTGATCATTTTGGTAATTTGAAAGTTCCCTGGAAAAAGTACATATATTATTTTTGCTTTTAGGTTAATTTTTAATTTTATACTATAAAAATTTTTCTTTTTTACTTGTTTAGTTAAAGTTTGAAAAATGAATTATATTATAAATATACACTACTTTTGAACTCTAATTATTTCGCAACAATATTTTGTAATGAAAGTACTATAACTGTATTCATTGTTACAAGTTTGATAGATACTTACAAATATAAATATACATACATATATATATATATATATATACTATATACTTATGTATATATGTACATACACATGTATTTGTATGACCTTTGTGTTATCAGATTAGTTTCAAACGTAAATAATTGCTTATTCGAGCATGCGCCGTATGTAGGATTGCCAATGGACTATATGAAAGAATTGTCTTTTCTTCTTCTGACTGTCTAATGTCAAGATAATAAAAATATGCCAATTAAGAGTCTGAACACAATGTAGCGATAATTTATTGCGGTTCGATTTTTCATACGATTTTGAAGTAAAAAACCGCATTGCGGGATGGCATAAAATTAAAATCTATCACAACATTGAGTCGTGAACACAATGTAGCGATAATTTATTGCGGTGCGTTTTTTTATACGATTTTGAAGTATGCACAAATAAATTAATAAAAATGTAAACAAACAATGACAAGTATTGCCGTCGCCGTCTTCTGTTGTATTATGTTTATTTTTCTCTCCGCGTGTCTCTAAGGAGAAATTCTGGCCATCGCAGGATCTTAAGAGCGTTCTTAATGTCTAATGTTGCCAAGAGAATATATGGCCTACTATAATGATTCCTCTGTTGAGCGACATTAAATGCATCCACTATATCTTTTAGTGGTCCAATGGTGGACTTCCCAGGTCTGAATCCGTGTTGTCTCTCAGAGAGACCACCTCCAGCAGTTATAGCGTCCTTTAGCCTAGGTTTTATAAGTCATTCACAAAGTTTACCTCCAGTGTCAAGCATGCACAGTAGTCGATAAGCTGATGGCGAGTTTAAGTCGCCATTCCCTTTACTAATAACTACTAGCTGATGTACCTTCCATGCCTTCGGAAAAAGATCTTCCATGAGGCATTTGCAGAAAAGTAAACAGGTTCAATCGAATGAAGAAAATTATTTGTTATAATGTTTGCAAAGTTTTTTAAAAAAATATTTTTCTTGTGCTTTAGTAATTCATGTATGAGTAAATGAGTTTTGGAACTTTTCATATATAAATGTGAAATATCTACTGATGAGTTGGTATTTAGCTACCAACGAAATGCATATATGTAAATTAGTTAACTCATAACAAATAATAATTTTTGAAAACATAAATTCTTGAGCATTTGCTCGAATAAAAGTTATATTTAGCAAAATAAAATTCTACACCTAAAAATCATTTAACTTTTTCAAATGTTTTAATATCAGTCGTATTAAAATATATAAAAAAAGTTCAATTCTTTAAGCTGTAATGCAAAATATCGGTTGGTAAAATATTTATTCAAAAACTGAATAAACCCTTTTAAGCTATTGCATAGCTTCTATCGTGGGCTTTGAGGCGACCGAATCAAGAAATTTTGAAAAGTTTGTTTCTTAAGTCTTTTGTTTATGAAACGAAAAAACCTCACACTTAGTTTGTTTCTTAAGTCTTTTGTTTTTAAGTATTTAAATCGCCCAATGTATGTTAACCCCTAAAGTATGCTATTGATTAACATTAACATTTGATATCATATTAATATCATTAACATACCGTATTGCCAGAATAACAACGGAGTTATTAAACAAAACGTAATAATATAATTGCATAAGTTGATAAAAAATGCTGTGCAATAGCTTTACCGCGGCAGTCCCCGAGTGCCACATGTCTTTTTTCCAAATTTAATTTAAACCCTTTTGTTGCAAAAAATGTTCAAACAATTCCTGACGAAACTTCAAAAGGAGCAGCAAAATATTGAATTTGTACAAAATAAATGTTGCAAATTGTTAATTTATATAAATACTTACCTCAAGGTCGAATTATTTTCATAAGAAAACCAATAAATAATATATGTAGGTCAAAGAACATTTGAAAATATATAAAACCCTTTAATTTAATAATGACAAAACATAATTTCAACACAGTTTTTAACTTGAAAATAAACTTTAAACTAATTAAATCGAATAAAATATTATGATTTTAGTATTTGAAGTTATCAAACATTTTTTTTTTCAGTTGAAGACATGCTATTCCCTCCTTTATATGATAGAGATACAGCATATATGATTTCTGTAAATTTAATTAGTCCCCGTCCAGATTTGCAATTTTATTGGCTGCAATTCTATAAAATTCTGCTTTGAAATTGCATAAGTGTCCACATTATAAAAATCTAATTTTGCAATTTTTGTATTTACACCACCACAGAAAAATTTATTTTCAATATTTTTAACTTAAAAAACTGTAATGCATCACATATAAATTTAATTTTCGTTTTATTTTGTTTTTCATATAATTGAAGAAATACAATAAAACGTCAAATACACATAGAACTCTGTACCCCTCCCCAAGCTTCTTACCTCTCTCACCTAAAAAACCAAGAATTGCAACTAATAAAATTGCAAGTCTGGACAGGGACTTAGTTTAAGTTTATTTTCAAGTTAAAAACTGTGTTGAAATTATGTTTTGTTTTTTTAATTCTATGCATCTCCATAAAATATTTTATATTTGAAAATTATTGTTATGATTTCTATTTATTATGAAACAATTTCGCTTTAAACTTTATATTATATGTAGCGATAATGAAATATTGTAATAAAAATTATGAAAAACTATATATGGAATTCTTATAAAGAAATTATTTGCTTTCAAAAAATTTAGTTACAAAAACAAAAATTTGTCCCACTGTCATGTTTTTATTAGTCAATGAGAACACAGGTTGAGTGACGTTACAGTTCCATCATGCGCAGAAAAGTTTTTTTATTCTTGGGCGATGGCGTAATTTTTATTTTATCATTCTTGGCAACAAGCACAATAATATTTTGGAGCGTCTTAACAAGAGATCACGAAATATGGAAATACTATTATTAGTAGTAGTATTAGTAGCCTATTAAATTAATAAAATAACAACAAAAACAACACCAACAAAATTGATTGATAATTTAAAATTAAAAAATAATACATGTTGCCGAACTTAACTCTCTCAGATGCAAAGTTGACACAAGCGAAATTAAAAGCAGCAGAAACTCTATAGCTGCGGTGCCCGCTAGTTCCTTATGGAAGAGCAAACACCAATACATTTAAAGAAAAACAAATTTTTATTCAAAATTTTTTGTTGTAAAAACAAATACATGCAAAGAAAACACAAAAAATATATATCATATATTTATTTCATATCATACGTTAAACAAAAACAAAATGTATATTGATGATCGCTGTCGTTAATGTTTACCAGCAAAGCATACGAAAGTGTCGTTGCTTTGCTCTTGCGAGTATACAGTGAAGAACGACAAAAAAAACTAATAAGACAAAGTTGTTTGTGTATTTCTCATTGAGGTTGCTGAAAGATGTATGAGTATATTAAAACACACAGCCTATAGCTAAGAGTATTACAAAAACAAATGAGCATGAAGAGCAATGGGCCTGGGCACCAATGCTCTATAGTAAGCCTAGACTGTAAATTTCTATTAAACAGCGTGATCCTAAAACCAATATGTTCCTACGAAATCCAATCATGGGGCACTGCCTCATCATCGAATGTAGAAAAAATTCATAGGCGACAAAACAAAATTCTACGTACAATTACAGCAACCCCTTGATATGTCAGAAATCATAGAATTCATAAAGATCTAGATGTTCCGTTGGCGAAGACAGCATTTTCAAAACACGCGAAAAATATACAAAAAAAAAAAAGGCATGTGGCACTCGGGGACGGCTGCTTTAAAGCTATTGCACAGCATTTTTTACCAATTTATGCAATTATATTATTACGTTTTGTTTAATAACTCCGTTGTTTTTCTGGCAATACTGTATGTTAATGAAATCAAAAACAATAGCATACTTTAGGGGTTAACATACATTGGGCGATTTAAATACTTAAAAAAACAAAAGACTTAAGAAACAAACTTAGTGTCAGGTTTTTTCATTTCAAAAACAAAAGACTTAAGAAACAAACTTAGTGTCAGGTTTTTTCAGTTCAAAAACTAAAGACTTAAGAAACAAACGTTTCAAAATTTCTTGATCCGGTCGCATCAAAGCCCGCGATAGAAGCTATGCAATAGCTTAAAAAACAGCTGAAGTCAGGTACTTTGTCAGTTCAAAATAGAACACGCACTTATTGAAAATTTTACACTGTATATTCAGGCTGACATTTACAGAAACAAATCATTTTTGATTTTCACACCATGTTTGCATTTTGCAGTGGCAAAATTGAGAAGCACACTGTACAATACATAGTGTGTAAAAACACATTTAATTATCACAAAAGAAATATGTACATACAGAATGAATTCTTTGGACATCGCTAAACGGGGGCAATACATATGTACATAAATATATGTATATATGTACATATATATTTTTCTTTCTAAAATTTAGCTACACATAAATGTATACATGCGAAATAAATTCAAAATATTCTTATATTTGAGCCGTTTATTTTGAAAGTGGAATAAGTCACTTTTTTTGTCGATTGCAAATTGTTTACAAATGAAAAGATACCGTTCAATTTTACTTAGTGTCGCCATTAACTCGATATTTTTGAAAAAGTCACTTATGCCACTTTCAAAATAGACGGCTCATTTGTATACATCTACATCGTTCACTTAATATAGCAATAACTTAACTAAAATTTTTCACATCGAGTTTTTGTCTATTTCGATAGATGAGATAAACTAATACGATATGAAAAATGCGAGTTAGGGCCTTTCTGTATTAAGGAGCTATTATGTTAGTATGTATGCACATACACACATATGTATGTATATACGAACATAAATAATTGTGTGAATCAGACATATTGTTTATAGATTGATGATTATGAGGACTATGGTAAAATAATGAGCGGGCAAAAGGCAAAAAATTTCCAATTTATAAACTGTAGGAAAAGAAAACATCTGCATTAATATTTAAAGAATCGCGATCGTGAAAACACTTCAGGTGAAAATTTATATAAAAATAAAAAAAAGGTGCGAAAATTACAGCATTTATAAAAATAAAAAAAGATTTTTTTTTGTAAAAATTATTTCTTTAATAAATTTATATTTTATTTTATATTTTATGTATATTGTGGTGTGATTTTAATAATTTGCATGATTGTTTTGTTTTTGGTGTGCAGATGTCAGTTGTACCTTTAATGTTTCGAGACTGGTGGGATGAACTTGAGTTTCCAACACGGAGATCTCGTCTCTTAGACCAACATTTTGGTACAGAGTTGAGGTAGGTTTTTAAATACATACATACATATGTATGATGCATTATTGATAAATGAGCATTATTGATAAAAAAAAAATTAATTAGACGCGATGATTTGTTATCCTCCGTTTGGAATTCTCGTCCAACAATGTTGCGTTCTGGTTATTTGCGCCCCTGGCAACGTACCACTGGCTTGCAAAAGCAGGACTCTGGCTCTACTCTCAATATTAATGACGAAAAATTTGAAATCATATTGGATGTCCAACAGTTTACGCCTAACGAGATAAGTGTCAAGATCAAAGACAAATTTGTTATTGTCGAGGCTAAACATGACGAAAAGGAAGACGAACATGGTTTTGTATCTAGACAATTTGCAAGGCGCTATCTATTACCAAGTAAGTTTCAAACCCCATTTTTTTAACATTCCCAGATTTCAAATAAAAATCCATCTATCTTCCGTTAGATGGCGTTAATCCAGATAGCGTAACATCATCGCTATCGTCCGATGGACTATTAACTGTCACTGCACCCATTAAAAAATTGGCTCCCCCAACTACCGAGCGTGTGATTCATATATCTCAAATTGGTCCCGCTTCCAAGGAAGACATAGAAAAAAAAGTCGAAACAACAACAGCTTAAAATCGAGATAACTCATAAGATCAATAAAATAAATATTTCTGTAACAGACAACTTTTATACCCAATTAATATATTAATTATACATACATTCATATGTATATGTATGTATGTATAATAAACTCTAAGCCAATAAGAAATTTAGCCTAATTGTCGAAATAACAAATGAAAGTGAGATAAAATTACAAAGAATGGTATTCCCGTTTATGATGTGATAAAATGTTGCATTCAGCTGTAACCGTGAAACTTGTATATATGTAATTTAACTTTAACAGACCAATCAGCGTTACTAAATGTTTAGATTTATCTTTATTTTGAAGTTTTTCTAAACATTGAAAAGTTTTGAAGGTTTTTGTTTAAAAAATAAGTTTTTTCTGTAAATTGTGCAGATTTTGAATTTCGTTATATTAATTCCTATTTCTGAACCCATAATTTTATTTCATTTTCTTAAGGTTTATCCCTTCTTCACATGCTAATATTTAAAATCAGATACTACTTTACATTCATAAAGTAAAAAGCAAAATTTCTTGGCATCTGCAATTTTTAACACATATTTTTTTTGACGTTCAGAAATATTTTGTTCTTGAATCCGAGAATACTTTTAGTAATTTTTGTGTTTGATATTTGTTGATGAACATATAAATGAGAAATTATTATTACTAGGTTTAAGTCCAGTTGGAATAAAAAGGAATTATAATAATTCTCGTATTTTATTTCTGTTGCAAACTTGGTTAAATAGTTGATATTCTTCCCAATTAGTATCCACTTTACATTAATTGTAAAAATGGACAAAAAAACGTTGATGAGAGGTTTAGCGGCCTTGAAATCTGTATACGGATACGCTCTGCTAGTCTGATTGCACACGCTAATGTTTTTCAAAAATGGAAAACTCATAGTAATTTGCGAATTACAAAAGAAAAGTAACTTTTCAGACACTAATGGTAAAGATCTAATGATGAGTTGGTATTTAGCAACCAACGAAATGCATATAGAAATTGACTAACAATTATTAATTTTCTTTCTAAAAATACGCATATTCATTTCAAAACCGTCTCTCATAAAAGCGATTTGATAAAAAAAAAAGCTAAAATACTTCAAAAACAGCATTACAGAATAAACATTTTTTAACTCTTTTAATCAAATTTTGCAAAAAAAAATATTTTAATATGCCTAGTGCAGAAAAATTGTTCTAGTGCTCACGGTCGGTCGGATCGGGACGGGTATCTTAATTTATTTGAACTCTTTTGAACTTTAGAAGTTATAGTCTCACTTAGGGAGAGTTTGGGAAAGTTTGGAACTTTAAAAAAAAAACAATTAATTTCTAAAATTCATAAACACTTTATTTTTCTAGTACTAATAGCTAACAAGCTAGGCAATTACAAGAAATTTATTTCGTTTGTAAATGTTTTAACACCAAAAAGACGTGTGGCACTAGGGGACTGCCGCGGTAAAGTTATTGCATAGCATTTTTGATCAACTTATGCAATTATATTATTACGTTTTGTTTAATAACTCGGTTGTTCTTGGAGATAACTTGGGCAAATTACTAAATTTTTCGACTTTTCGAATGCTGCAACTCACTGCTTTACGGCTTCTATTTACGGAGTTACGGCCAAATTACTAATTTCAATATTCCCGACCCAGAAAAATTCTCTAAAAGTGTATTAAAATCAGTCTTTTTGTGTTAAAAACACGGTAAAATTTAAATTTACACAAGCAAAATGCCTGTTGTTTGTTTTGTTGTAGTGGTGCATATACCTGGTAATGAATTTGCCTTGGGTACACCCAGGCGAATTAAACCAGGTGGTAGCAGGACAAAACAAGAACTTGGCAGCACATTTGCTGGTGTGGTTGTTGACTAGGCTGATTAGTTAACAAACAGTGGGCGATTCAAATACTTAAAAGAATCAATAGCATAATTTAGGGGTTAACATACATTGGGCGATTTAAATACTTAAAAAACAAAAGACTTAAGAAACAAACTTAGTGTTGGGTTTTTCGTTTCAAAAACAAAAGACTTAATTAAGATACAAACTTATGGTGTTTTCTTTTCTGACAAAAGTGTTGCATCTATGCTACATTCTTTAATTTTCGTGATCCATTCTAAAAAATATGTAACATATTTAAAAGCGATTTCGTTCCTTTCTAATTATGTTGCACCAATAAATGGCAAAATATGCAACATATTTTGCCCTCTACTATCAAGTCGGGGTGATATACTGCCCATTTTTACAACTTTGTTTAGTATATTTTTATACAAGTAAGAACTTGTATTTTTGTCATTCTACTTACTTAAGCGAAAAAACTTATAATTAAAACGATAATTAATTAATTAATGTTAAGTAATGTTAAGCCTTAAATATTTTGTACCATTGTGGCAATAAAAAATGTACCACTTTTTAAAGGTAGGTGCAAACTGTAAAAAGTGTTACACATTGAAAGGTCAACATTTTTGTTCAGAAAAGAAAACACCATTAGTGTTGGGTTTTTTCGTTTCAAAAACAAAAGACTTAAGAATTTCTTGATTCGGTCGAATCCAAGCCCGCGATAAAAGCAATGCAATAGCTTAAAAAGTTATAGATGTTTAAAATTTCGCGTAGTTTTTACTTCTCTGTAGTTAAATGTTTTTTTAAGTAATACGTATTATCTGATATGCTACAAAATATTTGTAGTCAATAAATCGTCAAAAATCTTAACATTATTACACCTGGCAGCACCGTTTGTAAGTTGTAAAACAGTGGAGGGCAATTTTGCACGCGTGCATAGCAAGAAAATTCTGTTTGACGTCGACACACGTATACTATAAGTATCTTCGTGTAGCTTATGAGAATTAACGTTCGGTTGTTGCTTTGTTATCATTTCGTCAAAGTAAATCACACCAGTCGCTGATTAGCACTTGTAAGACCTCGCTGTACAGTTCTTTGTTTAAACTCAAAGCAAAATGTTCAATGAAGAATGTAAAGTTGTTTTTTTTTTTTTTTTTTATAGAGAACATGGATGGCGATGCACAATGCTTGATTTGTTATAGCTGATAATTTATTTACGGCTCGATTATGGATTGCAACCGAACTTCAATTGCGTTGCCAGCCGGCAACTGAAAATTTGTGGTTGCCAGAAAAGCAATAAACAGAAACCGGCAGCTATCGGCTGCCAGTTGCTATCCATAATACAATTTTCAGTAACTGGCAACTAAACTCAGGTTTGGTTGCCATCCATAATCGACTTATTAGTTCCATATTATCAGCGGAGTCGCAGATTCCGTTCGAAATACTGTCAATTCCGTATTTGTCATTCGGTTCGAAATCATTTTTGGTGCATTAGATTTCAATCGTTTTCATCAATCCGAAAAATTTTGCTTAAGCGATTTTTATGTAACCAATTTGGCAACATCAGGATTTTCACTGTATAACATGGCAACAAACGTCACTTAGATATGGCAATGCTTCATAAATCATGTCCGAAAATTTTATTTTCCCGTAAAAATTTTTTTAAAGACTTTTAAATATTTGTAAAATAAAGGGTTAGAAATTATTTAAAATATAATTTTTTTGAAAAATCAATAATAAAAACATATTGCTTTATTGAAAGAAAGTATATTTTGATAGTTTTTTGCCATTTGAAATACAGAAAACTTCCATTCCGTTCATGAAAACAAAACTGTTTTTATTCCGGAAATTGTTTTCGTAATTAATTGTCTGAAGCACCAACATACGGAATGGATTCCGTTTCCGAACGGAACTGTACTCTGTGACATGGCTGTATGTTTATATTATTTTATTGTTAATCATGACCCCAATTCATACAAATTTGAAATGGATTTGAAATTTATTTTAAGAAAAAATTTGTATTGAAAATTCGTACTAAAATACATTTGAAATCTGTTTTAATTTTTGTGTACTACCAAATATATTTATCTTTCATTGTGTAATTACTTTATCAGTATAATATACTGATATATTATGAATATTGTTTTCGTTATTATTATATTAATATAAAACTTATTATTGAAAAAACCTCAAATCAAATAAAAATATATACTCTATTAGTAAATGCAAATGTCGGGAGCAAACATTGTTACTTCTTTGCAATATTTAATTTTTATATACCTAAGTTTTTTTCTTTTATGTAAATCTGAAAGCACGATGCATTATTCTCTTTTAAAAATAATTAAAATAATACTTTATAGTTTTAAGTTTTCAAGATCGTCATTGTTAGAAGAAAAAAAAAAAAAAAAAAAAAAAATCAAATAAAAATACTAAAAACCAATAAATTTCTTTTACTTTTGGCAACTGAAAAATTATTTGAGTGTCCACATATTGACCGTTCTTCGTATTTTTGCTGCTTTCCACACTAGCCCATATGAGAGTATGTGTTTGCTCTTCACTGTTGTAAAAGTACAAAAAAGAGCCCAACTTTGCCTTCGCACGTAGCAACTACATTATAAATTCGTTAACAATCATTTCGTTCTCTTATTCAGTGCGCAACAGTCAAAGTTTTAAGAGCAGTAGAAAGTGAACTTGTAGAATCTACATGTAAATGTAGATAATTAAATTGTGTCAGATAACAGGAATAAACCGAATCATACATACATAAATACATACATACATAAACATCAAGAAAATGTAAGCCACTTATTATTTTTGAAATGCTATGTGGGGAACACAATTGGAACGAACGACGAACTCTGCGGTAAGAAGTCGATGAGAAAATTCGCCGTGTGGCGCACAATTGAGGCGAACAATTAACCGCTGTCGTAATAATCAAAAAAAGTTGTGTGCTCTCTGTGACAAAAAATAAACATTGTAAAAGTATTTTGCGTTTTGTGAAAATTGTTAAAGTGATACCCATTCATATTTTTTCAATTCTTCAAATAGAACCCCAGCAAAAAATTATTATGTTTCTGGAAGCAGTAACAAAATTTCATGTGCAGTTTTTAAGCGCTTCCGAGAATGCATAAGAAGAAGGCAGAGATCCCTCAACTTATTTTTAAGCTCGTTGAAATTGGTCGGCTATTTATATTTAGTTGAAACGAATAAAGTAAACAGCGAATGGAAGATAGAATTTCATTTAGATTTATTTTTACTTGTGCATTTCGCTACAGACCAATTATGTATGTTAGTAGATGACGTAGTACAACGAAGGCATAATTCAGATAATTCAAACATGATTTTAGCGAATTTTGGATAATTAGAAAAGAGCGCTCTTTTATTAAAGAGCTCCAAAATGGGACATCGCGAACAAAAATCATGCATTTTCGAAGCAGGAGACAAAACAACAAGTACATCTCCCTCACAAAACCTACTTCGGCTGAAGTAGTAGTTTTTGCTGGGACTTCACTTTAATCCATGTTTATTTCTTATTAAAATTTTGGCTTCATACATACATAACATATGCTAGAAAATAATTCCTTAGTAAAATTAATCATAAACAAAAAACTATTAAGAAGAAATTTGATCAGATTGATATGACAGCAGTTATTTGTTCGTCCCAATTGTGCCCCACACAACGAATTTACGCAACGAACTTTTACCAACGAATTTGTCGTACTAGACGAAATTCGTCGTTCGTCCCAATTGTGTTCCCAGCATTATTCATTCACATACGTATGTAAGTATGTATCTTGTCAAAAGAAAATAAATTAACGAGTTCTGTGATATTGGCGAACTAAGTAAATTTTGATGTGTGTTTTTTTATTAAATTATAGAAATTTATTATCGGAGATTCGATTTTTTTTTTTTGCTAATGAATGTAAATGTGTAAAGAAATCACTCTAAACGTGAACGATAGGGAATACAAATAATAATAAATTAGATTTTGTGCCAAATTCGGTTTGAATAATCAAATTTGTCGTTAAAAATAACTCAAATTAAATACCATTTATAACATTTATGCACATAAGTGCACACATACATACTTACATACATATGTATGTACTTTCGACAGATTTATAAAGATATTTCACTCGGAACTTTTTAAGCAAATAGAAATTGTGAACTTCTTTGGATGAGGGGGGAAAACAATAAGGAAAAAAATTACAGTCTATTTTTGAGAGAGAACAATATTTTCAACATTCACACATGTTTTTACATGGTTATGCGTTATGGATTTCTTACATTCAAGTTTTAGAAATATTTTTCAAATTGAAATTAGTTCTGCTATCAAGTTTGTATACTCGTATACTTATGCTTATACAGTACAATACGCATATAAGAAACTAGTTTATAAGAAAAACTCGGCTATAAGAAACACTTTTCCAGACACCATGTACATTTCCATATAACTACGTGCTAAATAATCCTTATATAAGAAACTCGCTTATAAGAAAAACTCTGCTATAAGAAACAAATTTTTATGAAAAATTATATTTCTTCCATAGAAAATTGTATGTGTATAAGAAAGTATTCTCACAATGAATTTTTTTCAATTTGGGGAAAAATATAAATTTTTTGATTATATTTTACAATTTACATCTGTGAACACTGGTCCAAATGTCCAATGAAGTCGTTGGTTTTTATGAAATCAGTCGGTTTTTTTTTTTTTTTTTTTTATTATTTAATTTTTATTATTTAATTATTAATTTCATTTCAAATATATGTATATGTATTTGCATACTCCATAGGAAATTTTTTCAATTTTGTTTCTGACGCATATAAGAAAATATCTTTCCTATATGCGTGTTACATATACATATGTATAAGAAAATGTCTTTCTTATATGTGTGTTCTCTTTATAAGAAACAAAATCTGTACATTTTCAGACTTTCTTATATACATATGTACGTATTGTACTGTATGACCAACTAATAGGAATACGGAACAAATATGACTGTAATAAGCCACTTCGAAAAACGGCGACTATCAGGATTGTAAAACTAATGTTTACAAAGAAATTTAAGACTGTACTTTTTCAACACTAATTGTACGAGGCCCTAGATTTTTTAAGCTATTGGATAGCTTCTATCGCGGGCTTTGGGGCGACCGAATCAAGAAATTTTTAAGCGTTTGTTTCTTAAGTCTTTTGTTTTTGAAACGAAAAAACCTGGAAAAAATCTGTCATTTTTTTTTTAACGAAAAAACCTGGCACTAAGTTTGCTTCTTAAGTCTTTTGTGTTGTTAGGAATTTAAATCGCCCAATGTATGTTAACCCCTAAAGTATGCTATTGATTAACATTAACATACAGAATTGCCAGAATAACAACGGAGTTATTAAACAAAACGTAATAATATAATTGCATAAGTTGATAAAAAAATGCTCTGCAATAGCTTTACCGCGGCAGTCCCCGAGTGCTACATGTCTTTTTTTTATAAATTCTGTCACCTGTGACCTAAAATTAAAATGCAAAAATAAAAAAGCCGGACAACCCCGGACATTTGCAGAAAAAGAAGTAGTATTGCCCTTAAAAAGAGCGCGATGTCCGGAGAAAAGTGGACGGATGGAAACCCCACTCTAAGTTAAACACTGAATTACGAACATTCAGCAAGAACTATGTCTTAGAGACGCCTATAACGCCTATAACAGCAATACCTGATGAAACAAATACAAATCCATTAAGTCTGAGGTCACACACGACGATTTTATTAATTGCCCAACTTTTTCAGAATTCTCTTTCGAACTTGCTTTTATGTGCACATACGACAATTTCTTCGGCAATTCTTCTGTTTTGTTTAGCTTTTACATATTTTTTTACAATTTGACATTTGCGCTTTAGTCGTATGGAACAATAACAAAAATAAATACATATGTACATAAATTAATTTAACTGGTTTAAACAATATGTAGTACGCTTTTAATTAAAATTTTTACACCAAAAAAACTTTTTTATTTTTAAATATTTAAAACGTGTAATTTTTGCGTTTAATTAAAATTATAAATTATTTACACATCAAGAAGCGAAACACCGAATGAAAAGAAATGTCGAAAAAAAACGAATGAGAGAATTGCTTGAAAAAGCCGGGTACCGTCTATTATTTTTCCCTTTTTATTCCCTTCACCGCAAACTGAAAAAAAAAAAACATCTACATATAAACTCAAGTATTACCCAACTAAAATCGTCGTGTGTGAACTTAGAATAAGCGACGGTTTTTGCATAACAGTGGAACAAAGACCTAAACATAAAATTTTTTTACATTTTCAATATTATTAGGAATATTGACGTTTACATGTTATTTTCAGGATAATTGCGTCGTGTACATATGGTTTACATCAAAAATACATATTATTCACATACAATTTACACGGCATTTAGAAATTTTTAAAGAAAAAAACGTTATACAGTTTTTCTCTTTAGTTAGTTAGTTTAGTTCTAAAAATTGAAATTTTTAATAAAATTTTGTTTTGGTTTATTTTAGATGCCTCTTTGTAATTTCAATGCAAAAAGTATCCCTTTTTTGGAAATTGATAAGCTAGCTATAAGTGGAGGCTATTCGGCATTTTATGCATCTCGTGAGCCATCAGTACCCGTTGTTGGAGACTGGAGGAAACGTTATTGTTCTCTAGCAGATACATTTAAGCCAGTTGTTGACCGTGTTTACAACTTTGAAGTACGTGAAGATGATGTTTTTATAGTGACAAGCACCAAATGTGGCACTACATGGGCTCAGGAGATGACATGGCTTATTATGAATGATTTTGACTTTGATAAAGCAAAAAACATTGATTTGACAATACGATCGCCATTTTTAGAGTAAGTAATATCAATCGAACTAAAAATTTAAAATCATTTACGTTTGTACAGAATTTTATTAAATTATCTTATGTATTGTTTATTGACCGATGTACAAAAAAATTTTTATCGGTTTTTCCTGCAGTTTGATGCCAAGTAATTGTCCCCATAACATATTATTTAATAAATAATTCCGCGATTAATAGGCCGATTGCAATTGCTTTTCATAAAGAATCTACGGTAATCGTTCAGGAGAGTAAAATATCGACTAGAAATTAACTATATCGGGTTTTAAGTGTTTTCATAGTTGTGTAAATTATGTAAACTTCTCGATTGGTTTTTACGGAAGTCTGTTTTGTTTCCAGAAATATTAGCTAATTCCTTTGCATTCACAGAACTGAAAAGTGCTATTCTTCTCTTTCTTTATCGAAAAATTACTTATATTAATATAATATGTACATACACCTTAATATAAAAAGGCCCTAACTTATTACATACTTCTTTCAAATCGCATATTTATCATATTTCGATGGTAGTCCTCAAAGTTATCGATATACAAAAGTAAATTACGCGATTTGAAAACGAAATGAATTAGGCCCTTTCTATATTAAGGCAATGCTATTTTCTATATACATACACTATATTTTTTTATAGATTTAATGGCGTTGTACCAAATGTGCCACATGATACTCTTGATGCAGCAAATAATCTAAGCTCACCGCGTCTGCTAAAATCACACTTGCCTGCAATGTTTTTGCCGCAACAAATTTGGACTAAAAATGCAAAGGTTAGTAAATAACATCAGAAAACATGATTCGTGCATACTTATTTGCATATTATATATACATAAGTATGTATATTAATACATAAATAGTTCCGGAGCATTTCGCTACCTCCATTCTTATACAATAAAACTGTATAGATTACTGATTCTTATATACTGCTTTTGATACTTCATTATTTTAGAGAATTTCATCTTTCCGGTGCACAGATGGGTATTTGTCCAATTTAAGCGGCCAAAATTCGAATTTTCAAAACACACTTTTTCTTTAACTTCCCACCGTAGGGTGAAGAGAATAGAATGCTTGACTAGATCCCGTTCTTTTTTAATTCCTTTTTGCTTTCGTTAGCTCTCGCCACGCAGTCAAAATTTCGTGTTGCTAATTGGGCATATGCTTTTTTGCTGTGTTTGAGACAAGTCAACGTGAAAAAAACTTGAGTAAAAGCGCGTTTTCAGTTTATGATTTTTATTAAAATGGATAATTGTAATGCAGGTAAATATGATATAATTCACATAGTTTAATAGGAATATAATATATTCTGGTACCGGCAGAGCTACATTGAAAATGATGATATTTTTGTTAATTTTAATTGATTAAAAAAATTAACTATAGTCATAAAGTTGTATAACACCACTTAACGCAACTGAGATTCTCGCTCGGGTGTGTTAATTGATATTTCATGGATTGGAAACAAAAAAAATTGGCTGCGGATATGTGCGGATGACTATTTTATGGCCCTTTGAAGTATGCTACTGCTGAAAAATGTACCAAAAATTCTGATGCTTTACTGTACCCGAAAAATAAAAATCCAGCAAGAAATCAAAAGCAAAATGGGCCTGATTGTGGATGTTCCTAAACCTGGTTTCGGAAACAGTAATGACGGTGACACAAGCAGACGCTTTTTTTCTGATCCTAATTTGGCAGCAGAAATTACAGGAGTTGATCGAGACTTAATTTTTCGCTTGAAAGTTTTATTGGAAGTAATATCCAGTTGCCATAAAATAGACACTGAAAAGTTTCACACCTATGCAACAGATACAGCGAAGATGTATGTTAAGTTGTACTCCTGGTACCCAATGTGTCCAACAATGCACAAGATACTTGTTCATGGCCGAATTGTTATCGACAGCGTGAAAACTACGCCCGAAAATTTTCAAGAGAGTCCTGCAATAGAGATATAATTATTAGATTATTGCTAACTTCAGATCCTCTGTTAACGGGACTAAGACTAAAGCCGAAAAAAACACAAAATCCTTTCTCAAAGGAATGCTTAGAAATGCTTGTCCCAACCGAAGACAACGAAGACAGCATGTACATATGTATGAATTAAATAAAGAAGATATTTTCAGCTCAGGCAATGAAGAAGTGGCCGATTGATTTTATACTTATATTTAAGAAATGCCCTAAATTTCAAACTTCTTTTCAATAAAAACAGAATTATTTGTTAATTTTTCATACTGCATGACTTAGAATTTCTTTAAAAAGTATCCTCTTTTAATTGGTTTAAGGAAACAGCCTCTTAATACCCTACGTCTTTTTGCTTGTTTATATAAATTTACAATTTTAAATGCCACAACATGTCTTTTCTAAATATTTTGCATACAAAATTCAATCAAAATAATTTTGGCCGCCTAGATTGGCCAAATACCCCTCTGTGCGGTGTCTAATCACCTCAAGATTTAGAGAGAAATTTTGTTCTTGTTCTAGGAGTTTCCCACAGCGAATTTCAAGACATGCATTGCTTTACTTGCGCAAATATATACATTTTAATAATTTCTTAGTATGGCGGTACCCGTTACCCCATAATATATTTTTGCAAAATAAATAATTAAGAATATAACGAATAAATGGATATGTTTTGAAATTTGTATATTATTTTCAGATCATTTACGTATTTCGCAATCCAAAAGATGCTGCAGTCTCATATTTCCATCATTGGCATGGCATGGTTGGTTACAAGGGATCGATGGAAGACTTTGTGAAATCTTACATAGATGGACATGTAAATTTTAATCCATTTTGGCCACACGTTTTAGACTTTTGGCAGATTCGAGATAGACCACAAATATTATTTACGAGCTACGAGCGCATGAAGAGTGATTTACCTGCGGTGATTAAAGAAGTTTGCCGCTTTTTAAATAAAGAAATCACTGATGATCAAATTGGGCAGCTCGTCGATCATTTGTCATTTGATAGCATGAAAGACAATCCTGCTTGCAATCATGTTAAAGAATTCGAAAGCATGAGAGCAGCAGCTGGTCGAGAAGTTGACGAGTTCAGATTTGTGCGTCGTGGTATTGTTGGCAGTCATATAGATGAACTAACACCAAATGTTATAAAAGATTTTGATGATTGGAACTACGAAAACTTGAAGTGTTACAAATTGTCTATTGAGACATTAATTCAGTATTCAAAATATCACAACAAGCATGATGAAGGTTATTAATTAAACCTTTTTTCGTATTAGTTGAAAAATAGTTACAACTATTAAAGTTGTAGTATATTAATTAATATTCCAATACAATTACTGAATTTTAACATATTCAATATTTCTTATCGTATATCTGAAATATCTATGTATAATATCAAATCATTATTAAATAATTTCGTTTGTAGTCTCTAAATCAGTAATTAATGTTTCTAATCGAATAAAAATTTCAGATTATCAATAAAATGGTAAAATTTGTTGACAATTAAATTGAAATAATATTAGAAAACTAAAATCAGAAGCACGCAAAAAATATTTAAACTCAACATACATATACATATGTACATGTACATACTTATATATGTATGTATGTATATAAGAATTGCTCAATCTTGACATTTAATGTTGATAGGTAAGATCTTTGAAAATATATACATATATATATATATATATATACATATTTTTATTAATAAAAACATGTGGATGTGAATTGCAGAACACCAAAAATGCTAAAGTAATTCACTCGAAAGTGAATTCGGATTCTAGAACAGACCCGATTATAGCATTTGTTTGTTTTAAGTTACCTACATCGACCCCACCTGGATAACTAACTTGACTAACTCTGCCACACAGTGCTTTGATTAGTAGTCTCACATTGAAACCTGAATAGAAGACAAATGACTCAAAAGCTTGTATACTAAATGTTATCCAATTACTCAAGTAAAGTAATGTTAAAGCTATAATAATATTTAAAATTTGAATTTATTTATACACATTTTATGAAAAATACTCAACAGATGTTATTTGCAAGGGTATTTAGTGTTTAGATAAGTTATAAACTTCATCATCAATAACAACGCAGTTGCCTTTTCCTAGTCTATTCGACAATTGACCATCCATAAGTTTGGATCTATGAGAATTTTGTGTTGTTGAATTCACAAAAAATCACTAGTATCTTTATGGAATTATCTTACTTTATACCCGGCAATAGCGTTTCATCAGAAATATTTTCGCCTCCCTTCATCACCAAAATGCCTTTTGGCAATCGACTCGTTTGCATAGCTTTTTTCTAAATACTCTTCGATTTGCCTTCTCTTTGTGTACTTTAAATTAAACAAATCAAATTACAAAAGTGACTGTGATGGCCGGCTTTGAATCGATCGGCTTGCTTCTGCTTTTGACACAGGAAAACAATTCACACTAATAAAATGCCTGTTGTTTTTGTGACGTTGTATTTGTTGTAGGGACAATACTACCTAATTTATTATACCATGGTCAATGTAAAAACATTTTGATGACTGCATGTGAAGATAAAGATGTAAAATTATGATTGCTTTAATTTATTTACGGAGCCCCATTTGAACTGTAAATTATCCTTGCAGGAATGAAAATTATTATCGTTCGGAGTTTTTCTTCCATTGCTATCCTTAAGTAATGTATCAATACGAACATTTACTTGATTTGCACGTTTCTTCAAATTGTTTCTAAAATTATTCAAGTCCTTTTTCAAATCGACCACCTTTCGACGAGGAACATGTTTTAGAGCTGCCATCCAATCACCAGTCTGTTTAAGATCCAACATGATGCTAACCATTTGATTTAAAGTAAGTGATTTCCCAGACCCTCCTCCCCACTGCAAATAGCGATCAAGCGGCAAACGCGCCATTCGTATGCCCAGTTTTTTAGCTTTAGCCAGTGATAGTGGTTCATTATTTACCTAAATTATGTTAACTTATTAAAATGTTTCGTAATTTATCTTTTGTAAAACTTACAGTGTCTACCATTGCACCTACTATATATACGTCGTCAGGATTATACTCTATCAAGTCTGTA
The DNA here is from genome assembly GCA_947311025.1 of Lypha dubia. NCBI lineage: Eukaryota > Metazoa > Arthropoda > Insecta > Diptera > Tachinidae > Lypha > Lypha dubia. The sequence goes on from OX371264.1 coordinate 60,704,000, forward strand.
TGGCAATGTGGTGTTAAATATACTAAATTCTCTTTGGGAAAAATATTAGTAAAACACTTTTGATGGATGTTCATTGGAAATTCTGGATTTGTCATCGTAGGTATATAGCGTTGTAAGATCTTCATACAAGGTCTATCCAGGTTCACATTACAGTAATGTATATCAAAAGGATCATCATGAACTCTATTTTCAGCAAAACAGAGCATTAATTGCTTTCCAGCATTTTCAGCTTCTCTTTTGGTCATATAATCATCATATGAGCAATCTAAGACAATTTTTGGAGAAAACTGCATAGCTCTAATAAGCCTGTGAATCAAATAAAATAAACAATCTAGTGGGTTAGCTAATCTATATGCATTTCGTTGGTAGCTTAATACCAATTCATCAGTAGATATTTACCATTCATGTTAGATGAGTTTTGAAACTTTTCAAACATGAATGGTAAAGATCTACAGATGAGTTGGTATTTAGCTAACAACGAAATGCGTATGGATTATCTAACCCATAAAGCTACGTTCACATTTATCAAATATTTGCCCAAAAAAACGTAACCAATAGTTTTGCTTAGGAATAGTGTCATTTAACACGATTTTTATATTACACAATAAAATAAATTCTTCTCCAAAAGAGTATTCTTATACAGTTTTTAAAAAATTCGAACCCAAAATTAAAAAAATATTGGAATTAAAGGTAAAAAATTATTAGTTGTTTTTTTTGGTTACGTTTTTTTCGACAAATATTTGATAAATGTGAACGTAGCTTAACAAATAATAATTTTTTAAAAACATACATTTTCGAGTATTTGCTCGAATAAAATGTAACATTTATTAACAATCTAAATAAACTTATTTTGAAATTATTATTTTACCTATGATTCATCCAATGAACAATTGTAGCGTCATAAATTCGTAAGAACATTGAAACATGCCCTAGTCCATACACTACATGAGAATTTTCCGCTCTTTCTTTCCGAACTTTTTCAATTCGCTCTTTGGATGCAGCTGCCTTTTCTAATTTCTTCCGGTGGTTATTTTCTTTTTTTACTTCAATTTCCCACAAATATGCATAGTACTTTATACGAGCTGATTTGGATGACAATGTTAGAACATGTTCCCAGTGATGGTCTTTAAAGAAGTGTAAAGAGGGTACACGTCGCCCTTCCTGGTTTGCAATATCCACTTCTAATTGTAAAACTTTTAACCGTCGATCTCTTTCATCTGCGGATAAATCAATTTGATGGTTCGTCATAATTGATGGTTGATCTTCACTATTACTAAAGTTTTTTTTCGAAATTTCTAGTGCAAAAGGATTAGCCTGTTTCTGTGTGCTACATTCGTCTGATGTTAACTCCTTTCTTGTTTTCATTCGTACACTACAATATGTACCATGTGGATTTTTCCGCTTAAGTTGAGCAACAATAACAGTTTTAAACATGTGTTTTAACATTTTCATATATTATTTTTCCAATTTTTATATATGTGGAAAATAGCTCCAAGTCTTGTGGCAGAGTCAGCGGCTCTAAGCCGCTTCTTCTTGTTTTCAATTTATCATGATATGGTATACCAGCTGAACATATAATATGAGCTACCAGAGTGCAAAACAAAAATGTTGGGCAATATGCACAGCGAATTCGTTCTCCCGAATTCGCCTTGGTCACGAATTCGCCTTGGTCAAAAATATGTACGGAACCCAATGTAAGAGGAATTCAATATATAAAAAAACAGAAATTATTTATTTATTTTATTTAAAATTATTTACAGCCATTTACAGTTTGTATTACAACTAATTATAACAACGAGCAATAAATTGTATATTCATCTAAAACAATAAAGCTTACTTATTACATATATAATAATAGAAAAATAATTTTTTTTCAATTGTCATAACCTTTCAAAGAAGGTGGTCTCCACACAAATTAGTTGATATTAAAGCCGCAGTTGCATAGTAAAATGCTATGTTGACACGTTGTACGATAAATTTTCTACATCGGAAGTAGATATTATTCAAGGCGATTTGTGGCAGGACATCTGTCATATGACACGGCAAATTTAGCAAATTTTGACAGTGTATTCACTACGAAGGCGAATTCGTTATTATGTGAATTCACCTTGCTTACTACCTTTTTTTGGAGTGTATAAAAGAAAAGATTTGTGGCATCACTGCCCTAAGCCAACACTGCATAGTTAGTTTATGTTTTCGTGGTCACATTTGCAGTTGCTTTAAAGGCATACTAAGTAAAGTTATTAAATGTGTAAAGAATTTGAACAATTAATTTAATTAATCATAATTAATAAATAAATGAATTTCTAACTCTACTTAATAGACATTAATTATGATAAACTAGTGAAAAACTTATAGAAATAATTGACAACAGTGTGCTACGCCTAATTTTCTTTATAATCTGCTGCGTCAACATCAGCAGCGACAGTTGTATGTGACTGAACTGCGCCAGGTTTTTTTTGCTGTGTTAAAAAGACCAACAAAAGCGCGCGCGGTAAAGTAGTGACAAAGTGCATCTATTTTTATAGCAATCGCCACTGGCTAAAATTTTTTTTAGTAAATGTACATTAAAGTACATATCTATAAAGTTCCACAAATTTTCTTAAAATAAGGTAAATCAATATGCTTAAATAGTAATTATATGGTTTAATTGTCTTTTTAATTGTGCTTAGCAATAAAATTTTGATAGTAAGTAACAGATACAAGAATACAGGAATTTATTGTATTGTCCTCATTTCCTTAACAATGTTTTCAATCTTTGTTTTATTAGTTCAATGTTTTTTACTTTTGTGTTATTAGTTTCTAAGGGCAATTTGTTACATTTTCAAGACATTTTCATTATTTAATTTTAGATAAATGTGTTCTCTGAAGCATACTTTTGCTATCAGTAATAAATATGAATCGGAGACTTCTAGTGGTGGGGTAAGTTGACAAAGAATCCCATTTTTAATATGCAACACCAATTCATTTCATACCACCTTCATTTGTAAAAAAATCCAAGAACAAGTTTATTATAATCTAATATTTTGTGTTTCCATTCCAAACACTGAAAATATTTATATTAATTGTTATATAATGAATTCAAGAATTTTGTCAACTGTAAGGGATTATAAGTACCTACCTACCAGCTCATCTAGTGAAAAGTTATAGGTAGGTAGATATCCATACATAAGTAAATAGATATGCACATATTTACCACTATATGTATGTATGTATATGTATAGTTTAAATTATTTTGTTATCTGATCTTGAAGAGTTATTGGGCACCATTAAATATTTAAGGTCATATTAATTATAGCGTTAAATTTCTAAGAAGGAAGGTAGGTACTCATCACTAAGGTTTTCGACCTAAATTATTCTATTATATTTTAACTTAAAAATATATGTTTTACGTTGGTCGTAAAAGTGTCCTTACCATTTGAATATGCAGTGAAAACAGGTAGGCTTTCGGTAGCAGGTAGCAGAATTTTCACAATAAATCATGCGATTCTTAAAGAGGTTTTTTTTTATTTATAATTGATCGAATCCAATTTAAAATGAGTATTTGAATATTTTTTATAATTTTTGCAGAACGTTTTAGAAGAATATCCTGATTTTATTGAGGCATTATACCTAGTAAAACCGCCGTCATACGATAATGAAGTAATTGTAACAACTTCAAATTCCGTATCAGACAAAATGACATCTTCAAAATCCATGACTTTGCATTCCTTAAATGAGCTAGAGACCATAACACAGAAAGATTTGTTGAATAGTCATCAATGTGATGAAATGCATAGCATAACCATTACCTCTAGTCAAGAATCCTCATTTGAAGGTTTCACCAGCAGCCCATTCGGAAAATTGCAGCGTCTATTATGTTCAAATCAAACGCCAGAACAGCCGTCCTCACCTGTAAAGAATAAACCACAAGAACAGCCAGAACCAAAACTTTCGCCTGGTAAAATGTTATTTTCCAAATTTTATGACACCATCATAGAAGAAAACAGCTGTAATGCTGTAGATATGCAAATGTCCAGAGATTCAGGAAACAGTGCCATGTGTACACGCAGACAAAGCATTGAAAGTTATATATCCAATAAAAGTGAAATAATGAACCCTTCATCGGAATTATCATTTAATGGTAAAATAAAATCTTTAAATACAACCCAAGAGACAGCAACAACTCAAAATTTCCATGGTAAAGATGGTAACAAACGTAATTTGTCCAGTTTACTGGAAACTTCACTCAATGCTTCGCAACAATTTTCAGATTCTTTTATATTAAAGAAATACAGCAATGAAAAATCTCCCGATCTATTCGGCGACGATGAAGATGACAGTCATGTCGACGAACAGGTACAGGAAGTAGGTGAACATTCAAACATTTTAAAAACCATCTCCGGTCACACACAAGTATTAAATGAGTCACAGCCTGCTGTCATTACATGTAATTTGGCTGATAATTCCTTTAACTGTCCCACTGAGTCAAGTTTTGCTAACGACGATCATACCATGGATTTTAGTAATACTCCTCAAGGTGCCAGTTGTAATTCATCTGACTCGTATACACTATTCAAAGATAATTGCCGACGAGAACGGGACATGTTAAGACGTATACGTAAGTGCTTAGCTGGTGTTTTACCACCACCGTCGGTAACAATACCACAATTGGATATGGTCACTTCTGTTCTGTCGAAAAAGAATGATATTTTCAATTTCATGAACGATATCAAGAATGAATCTGTCAAGCAAATTGATGAGGCTGGCGGTTCATCTAGCTCATTAAGGCCAACAAGTTTATTTAGGCCAACACACAGTTTAGAGGAGGCGAAAAATATGCCCTGGCGTGATATCTTAAGTGTGCGACAACATGGTTTATGGTGAGTTTGTGTTTTATATTTGTAGCTGCAATTGTTTTCTCATGAAATTAATGGTATTCAGCAATTTATACTAATTAAATTATTTTTTTAAATAAGTTTCAGTTTTATCAGTTGAGTGTTTTGTTCTTTCTTTTCTTTTTTTTTTTTTTTGCTGTAGCTACAACTTAAACAAGGCATCGGAAAGCAATGAATATTTAAGTTTATCAATTGTGGAACGCTTTATTGGTGCTGAAACTGCTTCATCGTATATGAAAACGCCCTCTTCGGCTAAGAAACGTAATACACGTCTCAAGTATGTTTTTGTGTAACATCTCTAACTGTAGCCAAATAGTTTAAGCCTTATTTTTATTTTTGATTACTAGACTCTTGTCGCAATCACCTGGCAATCGTTTAAGTCATTTGGCGAAAAGGCGTGCTATATTTTCGTCTGCCAATTTGGCAACTCAAAAAACTAGTACTCTTGTAGGACCACAAATTTTACTGGACAAGAAGTAGGTTTTTTAATTAAGTTTTTTCAAATGATATCTGTGAACAAAAAAAAAACTATTGTATTTTTTTAAGGAAAATTAAAAATCGCCGAAAAGCTACACCAAAACGTATGACACCGGCCAGTAAAAAGAAAAGTGAGTTGCAATCCAAACATGATCAATAATATTTAAAAATAATTTGTTTTTTTTTTCAAATGCCATTTCATAGATCGCAAAACTCCTAGTTCATCGGCCCATAAACGTTTATTCTGTAATGAAACTAGCAAATCTGCCCCATCACGTGAAACTTCCAAACGAGCTTTGTTCCAGAGTCCTGTCAAAAATTTGCAACAAAGAGCTGCCGCACCAAAACCACCTGTCATGAAACCGGAATTAGCAAATCGAGTAGAAAAATCCAAAAGGGCTCTGCTATTTACCCCGGAAAAGCGCCAACAACGAAATGAACGAACAGCCGTTTCTTCAAATTCATATTTTGCTCCTAGTGCAACCACGCATTTGGATATGCTTCTTAAACGAAAACGTAATTATTGTGATGATAACGATGAAGTTGACACTTCCGAATTGACCTCACAAAGTAGCAAACTATTTAAAACGGATGATTCGACAGGTCTAACGCCCAGAGCACTTAAAATTAAAAGTGAAAGCTTTTGTATTGGGGCTGGTACCTCAATGAAACATAAAAAACAACTGCCTTGTGCCTCCAGCTCAACATATTCAAATATGTCACATTATTCGACCAGCAGCAGCAGTAACAGTCAACAACAATTGGATCGAACTAGTTCAGTGTCGTCCTTATTGGGTGCCAAGCTACAAAGGGCTTATTCGGATAACATGGCTCCTATGATTAGTTTGACGGAAAATCAAAAGAAAAAATTGCTGTGGGCCATTTCGCAAGCCCTGCAAGAGAGAAAAATAAGCACCAAACATGAAAGCTTTAAACAATATGCCTCCATTTTGGCCCGTGTCGTAAGGAGAATATTTCAGGAATTCTATCAGAGAAGCAGTAGTAGTAATAGCGAAACTATGTTAAGGTAAATAAATAGAAACAAACGAACCTTTTTAATTAAAATACATATATTAAAATCTCTTTTTAACCAAAAACATTTTTTTTAGGCTGGCTAAAAAGTATGTTTACGCCGTGACCGCCGGTTCCACAGCAGACGATATTTATTTAAAGGCTAAAACAGAAATCGAAAGTACTAAACGCAAATCGTCAACTCGTCTTTCTGGCTACATAGGTCCCGAAGAATATCAACAGCTCATGAATCAACAATCATCGCAATCTTTGCTTAATCAAAATCAAAGTCACAAAGGTTCTACTTTGAACATCTTTAATATTGACAATTCCTTTGATTCTTTTGGGCTGGTAAGTCAGACATCGTCGGGTTTTGGTGGCTCTACAAATGGCACGACCACGTCTCAAACTAGCTTTTTTGCGCAAATATCACAAGATGTCGATTCAATACAAAGCTCAAATTCATGCAGTGCAACAAAAGCTGTACAAATCAATGCGACACAGCAAAATAGCTCCTCGAAAAATAACCTCTGCAGTGTGGTATTGCGTGAAAATGTTGATTGTGAAGTAAGGAGATCTGCCCAAAAGAATTTCACCGGTAAAGATCAGCGCAATGTAAGTCCCTATGCTGGAACAGCAAATAATGGTTCTGCGGTTAAAACACATACTAATTTAATCACAGACATTGCAGCCAGCACCGCCAAGGCAAGACGTCAAATTTCTTTCGATAGTTAAAATTAAAGCGTAAAAACGGTAAATTTTTCATTTGTTTCTTAAATTTTATTTCGAAAAATATTTTCGAAATTACATATCTTTTAAAATTTTTCGTTTCTAGTTAATTGTTCTGAAATATTTTTAATAGTTTTAAAAGTTTCAATTCAAATAAGATCTACATTTTAATTAAACGCAACGTCATGGTTGTAAAAAAAAAGTTTTTATTACAAACTTCAGCTAAACTCTACTCTATTCTTCTTCATTTTAATAAAACTGTTCTTTATTAACAACCATCTATTATCTACATTTTGTTTTCATTATTATACCCTTAATTTTTATTTAAGATCTCTCTTTGCACAATACAGTGCTATTTTTTTTTTTTTTTTGCTTATTTTTATTATTGAGTTTAAAACAATTTGTGGAATTTTTAAAAAGGAATTGATTTTTTTATATTGTATTTCAAAGTTTCAAATAATTTTTTTTTTGTTAAATAAAAAATTGCAATATTCTTAGATAAAAACTAAACACTTAAATATGTAATAATTTAAATTTCTCTTTATGTTTAGAAAAATTAAGTTAATAATTTTAAATAAATAATTAAGATATTGAATTCTTATGTATATAATACTGCATTGAATAATGATTATGTGTTTACACAGTCTCTGACTAGCATTCAAAGCGTACGGTTGTTTGGCTCTCTTATTGTAATTGTAAAAGATCTCAAGTAACGGTTGTTAAAACGTGCACACCTTTTTTTTTTTCTTGTTTTATTTTTGTGTTATTAATTTTTAACTTATCGACAAAGTTTAGAACTGTTTAATACTTTTACAAAAAAAAGAAAAACGCCTACCATGGCTCCAGGGCCGCCTGATAGGCTCTCTAATAACAGATTCAGTGTTCTTGGGGATTTCTTAGAAATTCCCAGCAAGAAACATAAATCCAATGCTTTTCCGAACTTACCAACCCCCACCACTCACAATAACGCCAATATAAATCCAAAATATGTAGTAATTACTTCTACAGATACAAACAAGGAAATATCCAAACTGAGCCCTTTCGCCATTAAGAAAGGATTAGAAGGTATAAGCACTGAAATAAATTCAATATCAGCATTGCGCGACGGCAGTCTCCTAATTCTCGCCCGCAACGATCGCATCGCAGATAAATTTTTAAGATCGAAATCGTTAGGTAATCTATGCCCTATAGCTTGCAAACTTCACGAAACGCTCAACTCAGTTAAAGGTGTAATCTACGCTCCGTGTTTGATTCACGTTCCGGAAGCTGAAATCGTAAAAGAGATGAAAGATCAAGGAGTCACCGGTGTATATAAATTTACCAGACCAAGCGAAGATGGAAACTCTCGTATAGCAACCGGCAAAATAATCGTAACATTTAATTTGTACCGTCTGCCCACAACAGTGGACGTAGCATGGTATAAGTGCAAGGTGGATTATTACATCCCCAATCCAATGCGATGCAAAAACTGCCAGAGGCTTGGCCATACCAGAAATCACTGCAAAAGTATTCCGACTTGCCCTAAATGCAGCCTACCACCACATGCACTAGAAGAATGTACCCGCGTGTTTTGCACTAACTGCTCCGGTGAACACCCATCAACTGACAACAACTGCCCACGATTTAAACAAATGAAGGAAATATTAAAAATAAAAACCCAAAATTACTGCAGCATAGGAGAAGCTCGCCGCAAATACAAAGAAACCCATCCCACACTAACAACTATGGAAAACTCATACGCCGAAACTACCTTCGAAACACCAACGAAACGCAAAGAAGCATCAGTAAACCAAATGGAGAAAAACACACCGTCACAAATTTTAAATGATGAACATAGAACAGAAACAAATCATGATAATAACACAAATATTTCAACTACCTGTAAAGTTAACACAACAACAAAATCAAACGGAGCCAAAACAAAAACGGCCAAAATAACGGAAGAAAATGAATCAAATAAACAAAAAACCTCAAAAAACCACAACAACAACTCAAATTCCTCTCTCGATACAAAAAATAGTACTTTAATATCACCAATATCATCTCTAACACAAACACTCATTAACAAAGACGACTACTTTATTCCCTTGAGCGATGAAGAATCGCTCGAAGGGAGTCCATTGGAAATGTAACCTCGGTTACTGATTGAATATTTACAGTGGTTCCGGGCGAGACTCACGCAGGAAACTCGTGCGTGAGTCTCGCCTGGTGCAACTGTACTTTTTACTGCAAATCAGCTCAGAAAACATCGAATACATAACAAACTGCAACTTCTGAAAAAAACCTCTATGAGTAATATTAACAAAATCTGTAACTTTATTTATTTCACAAAATTCAAAATTTAATACATGAAATGTTACCCGTTGATTTCCTATAAATATCTACATACATACAAATATTTAGAAATAAGTCATTTGATTTGATTCTGAGCTGATAGCCTTTGTAGCTAATGCTCAAGTTTATGTGTCTTTAGTCTAATAATTAATTGTTGGATTAAATAAATAATAATAATAATAATAATATGTGTTTACAAAAATTGGTAACTTAGTTGGGAGAAGCGGCATTGGTAATGGTAAAATGGCATTCATTTAACATTGGTTTAACGACTCCAATGTAAAACATATAGCGGACGCTATTACATTTCGTCACGACAACGAAACTCGTAATAAGGGGCTGTGCACATATTACGTAACGCTCCATGGGGGGGTTAGAGACTTGTTACGGATTGGAAATTTTGCACTGAAAAATTATTAAAAAGAGTGTCACGGGGGGGGGGGGGGGGTATAAAATCGTTACGTAATATATGCACAGCCCCTAAGGCCGGTTGTATTGCATTGGATTGTAGCAAAAATTTTTATTTATTTTGCACACAACTGTTAAATTCAATCACAATAGTGACTAATGATTTGCTCCAACATAATCAGTGATGCCAACTGTGCTTTTTTTTTGTCCTGTGCTCTTTTTAGCTACAGTTAATCAATTCAGCGTTATTTTCAATATTGAATGAAGAAAAATATGGGCTATAATATTGAAGTATATATGTACATGTCTACATATGTGCCTTTCTGTGAATGGATCGATTTTAATTTGCTTTCTTAGAAAGATGTCTTTATCTAGATTGATCACATCTATTTTTGATCCTGCTGCTTACGAGTTATCACATTTTTGTTATTTAATGAAAGCAAAACATTCGAGGATTGCACATATTTTGCATTAACTTAAATGTAAAAAAATGTGGACAACACTGACTTCTACTATCGCTAAACCATAAAATATGCGTCCATTTGTTCTTTTGATTTTTAACTTTTGAAGCGAATTTGTTATGAAAAATATTTTTTTTTCATTTCCATTTTTACGAAAAGTCTTTAAAATTACTTTCAGCGAGCGAGTACTAGTTGACTTGGAACCCTTTGCTCTGATCTTACAACGCCGCCACCTTTGCGTAACAATTACGAACAAACCCGCAGAAGGAAATATTAAGTTTTGTCACGATCCATTTAGATTTAAATTAAATATCAATAAGATTTATTAGACTAAATATTTATAGTATAAAATTAAGATTAAAAAACTATTTGCGCCAATACTGGGCTAACTTGTGTATCTGTTCCACCAAAGCCGGCATAACGGCGGTAATCGATACATCCAAAAGACCTTGTAAATGTTGAACGGCTTCTTCGTCTGTCAAACCTAACTGAAGATTTTCTTCAACCTTCTTGACAGCCTTATCTGGCTCGAGAGCAATATCGGGTACAGAGGCATCTACCATTAGAGAGAACAAATTTAAAACAACATTGGCATGACGTCTCAAATGCAAGTATGCAGTGTAGCATTGTTTGCGGAATTCATGATGGTGCTCAGAGCTAACACCACCCATGGCCTCAACCATTTCTTTGCTTAGTTTCATGGGTGGCGGCATTGGTTTGGGATCACGTCCCAGTATATAACCGAAATCAATGTGAAATAGTTTGCCATTGGTGGTGAGTAAAAGATTGTCCAAGTGACGATCACCGACACCTGAAAAAGAAGATATTATATTTCTCTAATTATTTTCTCTTTTAATTAATTTATCAATCAAATTAATACCCAATAGATAAGTTATGACACAATAACCAGCACAACTTTTAATATAAGTATCCATAGTTTCCGGTAAAATACCATAAGGTCCTGATTCACAGGGATTGTGTTTGCGAAAGAAATTATGAATACTACCTTCACGGGCCAACACATCAGCCACTGTAAAGGAATCAATATATTGTAGAAAACCATGTTTTGAACTTGTGGCCAGCACTTTGTATGGTGTCAATTTGAGATCAAGATTTTCGCGCCTTAATAGCTTATCCATTAATGTGATCATTTGTAAAATCAATTGATCTTGTCGTAAATCATCGCCATGCTTAAATATCGCTACGTATTCAAGGTTTGCAATAGAAGTAACAAAAGTTAATCTAAAATAAAAAAAAAAAATAGGAAAATTAAATCAAGATTTTTAATTTATTTTTAACGATTTATTACAAAACTTACCTGGCTGGCATTAGAGCACTTTTAAACAGTGTCGTCTTTGAGGGTAAAATTTTCGTTATATAAATATCTGGATCTAATGGAAATGGTATGGTCTCAAGATTGGTAAAATTAACTTTAAATGTATCAGTTTCATTTAATAGTTTCTGAAACTTTTCCGTTTTCTTATTACGATTGCCCGTTTCCTTGGCCACAGTCTTCACTAATCTCACCAGTTCATCAATAAATATTCGTTGTTTTCTCAAATTGTAAACGATACCACGCAAATGGAAATTACCTTTTTCCAACTCATTCCAAAACATCTTTAATACCATATCGTACATTTCGCGCACCCTTTCATCCTGTTTACGTATGGGTTCTTGATCCTCAACTTCAACTGATAAATACCAATATAAATAATTGGCCAAGGTGGGGTTTTTGCATGCTCTTTTTATAAGAAACGTAGCTAGATTTGTGACCGAATTGGTAATAGTGGAATACTGTACATTACTGTTGGTATCACTTATTAAAGTATTCGATACATCCGAAGTCAAAGAACCAATAGAGGATTCATTTTCATCAGCTAACGAAGAATTCACTGATATGGCCATGGGCATGGTAGATGATCTTTCGATTTGTACATTTGTACGCTGCATGTTGCTGCGTTGAGTAGATGTTAATATTGAGGAAGTGCTGCCGGCTGCCACACCACTTCGAGCACCCATGCTTAGCTCGGAACACATAGAACTTTGATCAAATAAAGTAGAATTATCATCTAATGATCGCACAATATCACGATCAGGGAAAATTCGTTTGTACGATTCCATTATATCAGCAGAATTTTCATACTTTAAAGCTTGTACCAGCTGCAGCAAATACAGTAACAGATCTTCATCGGGAGCTTGAGCTAAACGACTTATGGCATATTTACGAACTTGAGGATGCTTAAATGAGGGACTTAAAAGCTCCAGGGCATCCTCAACATCCATTGGCGCCCATTTATTAAGTAATATTAACGCCTGCTGTACTTCAGGTGGTGTTTCCCAGTTGATACATTTCAAAAATTTCGTTAAAGCCTTTTTGTGAGATGCCAAATAGAAACGGAATTTCCATAGCAAATCTTGTTCTTCACTGCTTAAAACGCATGTGGGTGGATAACGATACACAATGGTATGCAATTGATCACGTATGCTGAAAGAAATCAAGATTAATATAAATTTTTCTTCTTTCGAATTATACGAGTATTATATGCTTTCAAACCTGGCGGTAGGCTTGGCATCACGATCTGAGATTCGCGATCTCTCGGAACGGGCTAAGCGATGATGTTTTTGTTCTACTAAATTTTCCTGAGATAGAAATTTGTCAAATAGGAAAAGAATAAAAACAAATACATATTAATTAAAATTTCGAAAAAAAAATATTCGCTTATTTACTTCAAGACTGTCATAACTCAAAAACCACAATTTTTAGTGTTATCAAGATGTGCAAAAAATAAATGCAATTTCTTTCAGCTTTTGGACTTTGCTATTTACTAATGATTTAAAACAGGTGAATTTCGGATACAGTTTTTCAAAATTTATCAAAAATATTTCAATAGGAGAAAAAATTTTAAATTATTTTTTTTTTCTTACTCGACATTTTTTCATACATCTGCCAAATTTACACATACGAAAGCATTTTATTCGAACTTTTAATTTTCGTACAAATATATCGAAGAATTTTAAACATTTTTCTTTAAATTGCTTAATTTTTGTAAAAATATATGTAACATCGGTATTTGTAAAGAAATTCCAATTATGATGTCTACAAACTGCTTTGCGTGGCTGTCACAAACAAACTCTTGATGAGGTACCACAACATTTTAAATGTTAATTGCAAATACGCATAATTTTAAAGGGCATTTCCGCACTGTTTGAACCGTGTATGGATTTTCAAGGTACAGTTATAACAAAGTGAAACTACTCGAAAGGGAAGCACGTAAGTTATATTGTTTGATTTGTACACAAATTCTTTTTAATAAAATTTTATGTTTTTATACAATATTTTGGAAAAAAATACATAATTTTTATAATTAACTAGTTGACCCCGGTGTGCTTCGCTACCCCCGTCGTTATAAAATAAAAGTATGTATATATATCCCACTCGATTTTCGATTTTCTGACTTTTCCGGAGGGATTTTCTTCCGTAAAAACCTTCTCCTCCAGCCGTTCTCATTTTATGAATTACTATACATTTTTTACACCATTTTTATATATATATAGATTTTATTCCAAAAAATATAGAAGAAAATTAATTTCGTTTCTGTAACTGTAAATTTTGTTCACTATTAAAAATCTATCACTACTGTGATTGCATGCAGCATAATGTAATTTTATTAATTCAATCACAATGGTACTCTCATTATCGCTTTCATATTAAATAACGTCTACTGTTAATGAAGTTCTTTAGACTTTATCAACTTTATTATCTTCTCAAGTGACGAATTTTCTTTATTGTTTTCATTTCACTTAAGAATTGGTGTTAAAAATTTTCATTCAGACGTTTTGAAGTAATTCAGTAACACGCATCCAAATTTATAATACTAGTAGGTATTCGTATATACATATATACATACATATTTTGAGTTCATATGTTGAATATTTTGTGTAGCGTGTAAAAAATTCGTAAACTATTTCTTTTTCTCTGTCGTATTGAATTTTTATTACATTAGTTAACCTAGCAATAAGGTCAGAGTCAGGGTTAAAGACTTATCATTATTTCTTTTGAAGAGGTCTTTTTAAAAGAACAAAACAAAGTAAATATTTTGTAAGAATTGCAATATTTTTTTTAGACAATAATAACTTGTATGTATATACATAAACTGACAAAAATCTAATCTGCAGGTTATTGATATTGCAGGAGAAATCATGTCATAACTGACTTATTATATTTAAAAATATTTTGTAAGTTAATTACATTTTAAATAATGTTTTGATTAATAACTTGTGATTTTTTCATATCAATAATTGAATTTACATACCTGTAAAATTTCCGAATCTGGAACAGTTACTAATTTCGGCTTACTTAAAAATTTATAATTTTTATCACCTTCGGGTTCAAAGTAAACAACAGAATACTAATAAACAATTAATAAAAAAAATTATTTAAGTTATTTATTAGCCTGCTAAAATTTCGTCTACTTGTGTGAAGATAAATATGCCGACTTAAATATGATTCGACGTAAGGAGTTACGTTGCAGCATAACGTAAGTCCTTACATTATAACGTAACGATACATTAATAAAAAAATATATTTGAAAAGAACATATACATACATACATATAAGGAAAGGAGTTAAGTAATTTAAAATTTTAAATTTATGTTTGTGAAAGTCCTTATGTCGCAACATATTCCACTCGGCATATTTATCTTCACACACATCATCCACAAAAACTTACAGTATAACAATCATCCACTACTATGGTAGGAAATTCTATCATCAAATACATATAATCGGACATTCTTTTTTCCCTTTCATTAATCACTTCTATTTCACGAAATGTTAGGCGATCCAACCAATCAACTTTTTGTATTTGACCATTACGATGTTTCTTAGCCAATTTTCCCAAACGTTGCATTTGTGACTTTGAAGAATCTTTACCCTTGCCAGGTGTCTTGGAAGGGTAATTACCATTACCATCAACGCCAAGCCAAATTCGCAAGTCATACATGCCTTGGCGAAACAATCCATTTTTGCCGAATAAGGGAATTGAGGTTCCACCTATTACAGACGTTTGACCGGCTGCAGCACAATCGAGAATTGTAAGAACCAACACAGCAGAGCATGGCAAATCGGAAAATTGTAAGGGCAATGTTACCCACTCATTCCAGCTCCAGCGTTTAGTAAATGATTTGTAGGAGGTAGTAACAGGTAGACAGTATGGGCGACCTTGATTAAAAACTTGCAAGCGGACTTGAAATGAGGGGCATTCTTCGGAATAGAGACCGGAGAAACGTAGTATTGGATCTTCTAAAAGTTTTTCAAAATCTGGTTGGCGTTTCTTGCCTTCCAAGGTACCACTGAAGGAAAAAAACATTGTTTTGATATACGTGCCAGATATATATGTATGTACATATGTATGTACATACGTTTGCTTATGTGCGTATACTAATTTATATTTACTTACACTTTAATTTGTACCAATTCATGCAAAGATGAACTATATATATAACGAAAATAATCGTTTGTTTGATCCATTATTTCCGAAATTTTTCTTTTTTTAAACAAATTTTCCTTTATTTCTACATAAACCACTTTAGACTTTTCACCGTGATTAAATAAACAATAACAAAAAAAATCACATATTACAATAAGATGGTATCGATAAAACAACGAACAGCTGTTTGCAAAACAAGACTGCCAGATAACACGTTTAAAGTGTACGATCAATTCGATGTTCTATGCTTAATTTTTTTTTTACGGCGATCTAATAAGGATATAAACCAAGGCAAATTCATAACAGGTAAGCTCGCCCCGAATGCCAAAACAAGAGAAAACATGATTTAATATCTAAATGAGATAAAAAGACAAGAGGCAAGAAAACACCTAACTGCTTGTATGCACAAATTGTGACATATCGACCTCCATTATGATAAAAAAAAAGTTGCTGAGCTGTGTAACAACACCTGGTAAGTTAATTCGCCTTTGACAGAGTATAGAATCGGAGAAATTAAGTGAGTTGATTATTAGAACTCTCAACGCCATCTGGTATTTGCTGAATTGAATATGTTTACAATAAATATACATGCATGCAAAAAATATTTGACACATTGGTGTCATGTTTTCAGTAGTCAGCTGTGCTTGTGTTGGTACCTGATAAGTTTCCGAATATAATTATTATTTTTTGTGGTTTCTATAAATATGTACACTTATTCCGATTACAAAGTGTGGACAGCCAAAATAATTCTGGCGGGCCGATATTTTTAATAAAATATTTATTTTATTATTAAATTTATTAAAATACTAAGAAATAAATTGAATAATGTCTACTGCAGCAAATAATGTCATGTAAGTAACAAACATTATTAATACATCACTCTAAAGACCATTAATGTGTGTATGTTTGTGTAAATTTTAGAACGGATTGGAAACGTTTATGGCAATTGGTTTCTGGTATACACCACGAGACACCCGAATCTACTGTAAAGGAAGAACTACTTAATGTCTCCAAAGAACTGCAAGATGGTATATTACAGTTCAAAACGGGAAAATCTACAAAAAATAACTTGGAAAAGCTGTTGAATGATAAAAAGCAAGACAAACTGCTGCCGTTTACCATGAGGTTGCAGGAATTGTTGGTAAATAAATTTAGAAAATAATATAATGAAATGTTACTAATGCATATTGTTTGTTTTTTTTTTTTAGGACCTTGAATCTTTACAATGCTGGGAGATTTTATGTTATTACTTGGCCAACGAATACCGCGGATCGGCCAGTTCTCTTACCAGTCTAATTTCTACAGAAAATAATATGACCCAATTATTGGATGATATATGGGGCTATTACACTTTAGAACGCATGATTGTTTTAAAAATTGTTAAAAATCTTTTAATTTTCTACAAGGTGCCAAATCATCCGTACCATAAGGAATATAAGGAAATAGTGGATAAAATTAGTTTAGAAAAGCTAAGAGAGTCGTATATGAAACAATTGGAACATTTAATAAATGAGCAGCCACCACACAAACTAATTGCCAGAGAATTTTTCAATTATCAAGCAAAATTAGTAAATTGGTCGGAAAGAAATGCCAGAGAAATCATAGAAGTTTTGCAAATTCTTTTAATCTTATGTGATCATAAGCATTCGAGTGTAGCAGAAATAAAACGTTTGTTTAACTGTTTTAAGCAGCATTCATTTGGCCGACAGCAGGCTTATTTGAATAATTCAAATCCTACGCATGCCGAATTGTTTCTA
Source organism: Lypha dubia (assembly GCA_947311025.1). NCBI lineage: Eukaryota > Metazoa > Arthropoda > Insecta > Diptera > Tachinidae > Lypha > Lypha dubia. Next base: position 60,721,543 of record OX371264.1, read on the forward strand.
CGTTTAGCCTATTCAGAAGTGGCTATGTTTCTCAAGTGTTTAGACTTTAAAGATTCATCTTCTAAAATTTGCCAAGAAATTTTCGAAAGCCTGGATAAGGATTTAACACGCACGTGTCATCATCCTGAGACCGGTCCAATTTTATTGGCCTGGATGATGTTACAAATTCGTTATTGCAATGCAGCCGATAATGATAAACAGCTATTGCGTTGCCAGCAAATGGGCAAAAAGGCCTTGGATTTGAAATGCTTTAACTATTTACACAGTTTAATATTGAATCCGTTGTTTAGGGTAAGTGAAAGTTTAATTTTAATTGTTAAACTTAATTTAACATTTTCTTGTCTATCTTGCGATTTTTTCAGGACGATTCTTTGGTAGCTCGTATTGTACGAAAAAGTATTTATGATCTTTTGTCGTATTTATGTGACTTTTTCGATGCTGATGGGTCTTGTTCGAAACATCCGTTTATTTATGAACTCTTGTGTGAATTAATAAGTTGGCCAAACTTAGCCAAGGAATTTTGTAGTAATGAAGGTACGTTATTTGGTTTTGGTTAATTTAAGTTTTTTTTCTTTGCTTTTTTTTAAAAGAAATAACAAAAATTTTGAATTCTCTATAAACTGCAATTCTGTTTTGTATTAAAAAAACATTTTGCTGGTCCGCCAAAATCACTCGAAGAATCGAAAGATTTTCTTCACATTTAGATTTTTCTTTGCTTTTTTTGTTTGTGTTCAGAAATATTTTTAAAAGAAATAACAAAAATTTTGAATTCTCTATAAACTGCAATTCTGTTTTGTATTAAAAAAACATTTTGCTGGTCCGCCAAAATCACTCGAAGAATCGAAAGATTTTCTTCACATTTAGATTTTTCTTTGCTTTTTTTGTTTGTGTTCAGAAATATTTTTAAAAGAAATAACAAAAATTTTGAATTTTCTATAAACTGCAATTCTGTTTTGTAAAAAAAAAACATTTTGCTCTGGTCCGCCAAAATCACTCGAAGAATCGAAAGATTATCCTCACATTTTTATACTCTTCCGTATTTTTTTATTGTAAAAAAAAAACATTAAATAACTTTTCATCAATATTTCATAAATATCTAAGTTTTAGAACAGTGATACAGACTCTCTGGCCTTTTTCAGAAAAAAAAAAAATGTTTCTTAAAACTTTTCGGCCACAAGATTTTTAAGTTCTAAAAACCACAATTCTGGTGTAATCAGAAACTAATCACGGTTAATTTAAATTTATTTCAAAAACTTATTAGTCGAAAATGTTCAAAAAATCTGCAAATTTAAATCGGTTCATATTTAAGAAATATTCGATTTTGTTTTGTTGCCAAAAGATAGTGTAAATTATAATGTATTTAAATATTTATTTTATAACACATTTATGTATTTATGTACTATGTATTTGCTATCAACAAATTCCACGTAAAAATAATTAAGTATATAAAATGCAATCTTTATTTTTCAGACGTTGGTGTGCGCTCTTTATACAATACCTTATTAGAAATATTTCCTATAGATTTCCAGCATATTTCCATGTTGGCTTGTTCCTTAACTAAGGGGGGAATGGGGAATTATGTAAGCTAACAAAATAAAATGTTTTCCGTCTGCTTCTCTAAATGCGAATGTTTTTAATGAAAACAATTGTTTTCAATTGTTTTAATGAATTATTACTGATTTTTATTAGATAACTTTCCTTATCCAAAAGTTACCAGATAATTATTACAGAATTACACAAAAGTAGAAAAAAATGTCGCCCGCTTCAAGCGCATAAAACTAATTAAAAAATAATAATTTCTTTCGCTTTTAGAGGAGCAGAGCAAGACGATTTAATTTAAGAGGTGGCAGCTGATTATATATATTTAAGTTTGAGGGTGCTGTTTCGCTGAAGTAGTAAGCGCGTTGACTACAAAGCCAAATATGACTTAGGACCAGGGTTCAAATTCTGGCCAGAGCAAGTAAATCAACATCATAAATTTTCTTTGATGTTCATAAGTGTGGCATTGAACTCGTATTAATTGTTGTTGTTCTGTTTAAGTAATAAAGGCGCAGGATTGGTCACTAAAAACTGTTCCGGCAGCGTTTGGTACTGTTCCCAGCTAATATACACAACAGCGCCCCCCTTTGTCGGTTAGCAGAATAGACGGCGCAGTAAAACAATCAATAAAATGACGTCTCAAATAACTTAAGCAATTTCATGCATCTACTTAACACCAGAGGCGCAGCAACACTGCTATGAAAATTAACAAAAACGGTTAAGAGCAGACTTGTAAAATAATTAAGCCTTCTCAACATTTTCACCCATCTAAACTCTACTCTATATTTTCTCCCTAGTTCCCGGACATACTGGACACACTGTATGACATAATTAGGGGTCATCCCCTAAATGCTGGTCCTAAAAATAAAAAAAAAAGTTGAGTTTTGCAAAATTTATTCTTATATCTGAAACTGTTTCGCTATTTCAAATTTTTTTTAAATTCTCAGTAGATGTAAATTATTTAAACCATAAATTAACAGTCTTCAATGATTTCCCGACTTTTTTTTGTGAACAGCCAGAACTTCATGAAAAATATATGTTTAAAAATTAAAAGTATAACCTGAGGGTTACTCTGTATTGCGAAACGATAAGAAATGCTTTCGAATTGCAATGCGCTTCGCATTACAGGTCAAACCCCCTTAAAATTTGGATTCATTAGGTGTATGATTTTTCATATGGTGTTTGACAGCCTCTTGCTTATGTTGTCGTCGTGCTGCCAGCTTTTAAAATATATTCGACTTGAAAGAAACAGTTAAATTTCAAAATAACATTATTATTATGCCGCTTATTTCAGATCAAATCAAAATTGGAATCTTTGCCAATTCTATCCGATTATTACGATGAAAATAAATATTTTCTAAAATCGATTGGCGATGACGAATATGTGTTGACACAAACTGTTAAACCATTTTTAGGCATTGATTTTTATATACCAGAAGGTACCTCTGCCGCAGTTTTGGCGCGACCCGAAGGCTATTCTGTGCATTTTCGTTTGCCAATTAATTACTTTAATGTTTTGCATTACGAAATCAATTGTCTGCTGACTGAAACTCAACAATATTGTGGAGAATATGAAAATATTGAGAGGGTAAAACGTGTAAATGAGGGTTTGAAGTATCTGCATGAAGCCTTGAAGAAGACTAAAACTTTAGCACAAATAAGCGTAGAAATGGTACATCCCACCGAAATGTGTATAGATTTGTTAAATAAGTTCAAGGCTGTACAACAGCCACCAGTTGATTTAATGGCCAATTGTTTGAATGTCGGTACATCTCTACTGCCTTTGGCTGATGCAGAGATTTTCATACGTATCATTAACTTGGATATTTTACCTTTTGTAACAAATAATTATTTGCAAGATTATAAGAAATATGCTCATGGTTCTTGTTTCGATTCGAATCTGGTGGGCACTTATTTGGTGGATGTGGAAAAGAAAAAAGAAAAATTTGATTTCCTTCAAGCGTATATAACATTTTTACGCTGCTACACAAAATTACAAAGAAAAAAATATTTTCAAGTAGAAATTCCCGGCTTAATATTTCTGTTGCGTGATGTTTTTCCGCATTTACATATTTGGAGATTTCAATCGCAAGAAGTTAAGCACAAATTATATTCTGAAATTATGGGTTTTATATGTGACATTCTCGACGAGTTCACGTCCATGGAAAAGGATGTTGAAATTTCCAAAGATCATTTGTTACTCCGAGATATTTGTGTTTATTCGTTGATGTCTATGGAAAATGGTCAGATATTATTGAGATTTGTTGCTTTGGGCAATGCCTACTTGCAACACTGTATGGAATTGGAATCTAATTGGATTGTACAACAAACGCATGGTTTAGTGCTTCTAGTACGTTTGTCGATGAGAATTTTAATGCAGGTTTTAAAGCTAAAAAGTAGCATATTCAAATCGACGGAATTGTCGCCATTGGAGGCCATGATTTATACACAGCCCAAACAAAGAGATACCTTGAGAATAATACCCGTAGTCACCAGTTATATGAGCAATATTTTTGACAGATGGTTACCCATATTATCCTGTCGTTTATTAAAAAGAATCGCTTTGGAATTTAACATGTCCTTGTTGGCCTGCTTAGACATGGAACCCGATCAAATTCGTATGACATTTTTGCAAAAATTGCCGGATGAATTGGAAAGTGATTCCATTAAAATTGCCATCTTGGAGTTGATAGAGGCCTGCATACAGAAACAGCCTGGTGTTACCGAGGCTTTTTTCAAAGTTAATTACAATAAGGAAAAGCGTATATTTGGCAAAGAACCAGATAGCCAAATATCTGACAGCATAGTAACCTATATGGAGGATTATTTGGAAGCCGTATCAAAGGATCCTCATATTGTGGAACAAATAATACCGAGTAAAATAATGAATTTGTATCATATGCTTTGGAAACAAAACATGCAGCTTTTGGTGGACTCTTTGCTACGTAAAGATAATTTTTGGGAACATTTTTGTCAACCTTTATTTGGCACTTTTAAGGGAAATGTGAAAGCCTACACTCAACTGCTCAATATTTTGCCCATAGAAATCTTTTGTACAAATTCTAAAACCAATAATGGTTTAAAAAAAATTTTAACAAAATTTTTCGAAGCCAAACATTTTGAAAAATGGCTTGATTTTGTATTTGATCTGCCAATAAATTCGGTTAATAAATTGCAAGAATTCCATCCGGAAGAAATGCCAGAATGGTTGTGCAGATTGCAGGCTTTCAAAAGTTTCCTATTGATACTTTTGAAAAAGCAACCCATTTTTATAGAAATACCGAAACAACAATTTAAATTATTGGCTGAGAAATGTTTAAACATACTGGTGGATCGTGCTGACTATGTTGATGATCTCAGGCCGTTAATCATACTATCGGAATTGTATCTCTTTATACTTTTAAGTTTTAAACATGCCTATACAGAAACGACCGAAGAGCATAATGAAATGTTGAAACAACTAAATAATTTGTTAAGCAAAGTGGCCTCATGTTATAGTGATTTGCATGTAAGAGCTAAAGAAGCCTGTTTGTCGATAGCAATTAAATCGTCAAATTTACTTGCGGAAGAACTAACTGAAGACTCATCGTTGTCTCTGTCATTTTTACATTCGGTGGTGCAGATAATCTGTTCGGAATTGGAAAGTCTTGAGAATTGCGTAAAAGTTGAGATACAAACCAAGAAAGTTAACAACAACGCCATCACCAAAATGGAGGAAGTGAAAAGAACTTCATCCAACTCTTTGGTTTTATGTTTAAATCTATTGAAAACAGTGGGCAACATTTTTCACAACGAAGGTTTTAATAATTGGGACATGCCATTTATAAGCAATAAAGTATTTCAACGTTTATTAAGCTGTACCGGAGCGATCTTACAATTAAATAGTAAACAACAATTGTCTGTAGAACTTCTAGACGTTTTAATTGTCTTTGCGAAAGGCAATTGTTCGGTTGAATTCTTGCACTGTGATGTCGGTGATTATCTTTGGCTGAAACTTTTACCACCTAAAGAGCTGCTAGAGGCCAATTATGCTCTACAGCAACCAAAGGACACGGAATGGACCGTACAAAAATGGTGGCCTATTTATGCCAGAGGCATAGAACTAGTTTGCATCTTATTTCAAAAACATTCATATCTCTTTCTAAAGGATGCCCTGCAATTTGTGGGTATACATGAGGATTATTTAGTAGATTCTTTGTTATTGGGCAAACAATCGTTAGAACCTGCTGCGATGTATTTAATAAAGAGCACTGTCAACTTGTTGGTCAATTTGGTGAAATTTGAAAAACAATGGCGTTTGGAACATTCCCAATCGTTGTTTAATTTGATGGTAAGTTGGCAAGAGAATTGCGCAGTTTCGAATTGATTTTTTTACACATGTTCCAAATTATTTCAGCGTTCTGTGCAAATGCTTTTGGGTCATGCGATTTCCATGTTTCATCAGCCTAAAAATTTAAAACTTTTATTAGCTGGCCGTCGTTCTCAAATAGATATGTTGCGAGATATCGATAATGTTGATATGGTGGATGAAGTTATTACCACATTTAATGAGTAAGTTCGAATTCAAGGCGAATTCATACCAAGTGGTCGTCACTACGAGTTCGTCTATTTGAATATATAAAGGTCATCTTAGATAATGAATACCTCAAAAAGCTGTCCCTATCACAACCTCTAATAATTCTCTTCTATGCATTACAGTTTAACCGAGGTTATCATTTTGTCCGTTAAATGTTTACAAGCGTTTTCACCAACTCTTATCGATTTAATCTGTGAACCAGAATTTTTAGCCAGCAAATGGGAACCTATATTTGAAATACGTTTTGGAGCACCAAAACTAAGTGAAAATGCCATTCATCTCACATTTGGTACGGTGTTAAGTATAGTTGGAGTCTATACGAAAGTATTAAATCTGGTAAGATAAAAGAAAAAATGATGCTAAAAACAAATTCTTAAAGAATTCCATTTCAATTTTTTCATTGCAAAAGCAAAATTATGGTTTTAACGAAGTTCCACTAAATATCTTGCCCGAAATAGAAGCTAAAGAGTCAGGCGGCAACAAACCAAATCTCCAGAAATCATCTCAGTCACACAATATTACGCAAAGGTCATTTTCGAAATCCTTATCGGTAGCCTCAGTGTCTTCGGTAAATTGTCCTCCCAATGAATTACTCTCAAATTTAGATAGTGAGCTGTGTCTGATGGCATTAGAGCATATACTTTCTCTGGCAGCGTCGCAAAGTATGCTGGCTTTGAAGAATTCACAACTGCCAGTGCGCGAAAAGCAACTTATTAAGCGAGAAATATCAAGTGAATTACTTTGTTATCACGAGTTTGTGCGTCGTAAAGTTGTGGTGGAATATCGGGAACATAATAAAATTTGGCACAGACGCAAACATGGTCAGGTATTAATGCAAGCAGTTGAGGAATCTAATTTACCCTCAACATCTGCCTCATCAGCTCAACGATCCACTAAAGATGCCCCTAAAAGGCTATCAACAGATTTGAGAGTAAATGTTGTAAGACGATTGCATTTGCAACAGCATAAAAGCTCTACACCATCAACATCAAGTAATTTTGAAATGTCACGTGTTATAAGTCCTATAGGCTCAATGAATGATGAACAAAAAAAGCAGCGTCAGCACACAAGTTCCCAACCCGTTGCCTCCACACCCAACTTAGCGAGACCAGCCCTACGCCGACCAGGTGAAACCACAAACTATGATGCCACCAAACGAGTTCATATTGTCGAAGAAATAACTGACACTGAACCTAATGAAGAGGAAGAAGATCTTACATATTTTCCACCCGAGGAGCCTACATATAGTCCTTTATCCTACATCCAATTTGTCGAGGAAGACTATTTACATTTCATGTCAAATTTGTTCTCGATTATTTGCCAAAATGATTAAAATTTATAAAAAAAACAAATTAGTAAGTATTTTTCTCTTTATCAATTCGCATCTGATCTTTATTTAACCGAAACATTTAGGGTTTGAAAGCCTTTTGTTCAAGGCGAATTCATTACCTTGCCTTGCTCTAGTTGTGTTTCAAAATACATTAACCGTTTTTTTTTAATTCTCATATAAAATTTGAATAAAAAAGTAAATTTTTTAAAAATTTTATGCTTGTTTTGCCATAAAGGACATCAGATGTGAAAGTCATAGGATATAAATAATATTTCACACATTATTCGCCTAAAAAGTACAGCATTTCCAATGACATGCGGGTAATACAAATTTAATGTCACAAATGCAACTGATTTAAATACAATTTCGATATACATTGTAAGTTAATGTAGTTACGATAAGTTACTTCATCATCTCCTGCAAGCCATCCGAGTAATTTCCAAATAGAGTTTGAAGCATCGCACCATGCACGAAACTTTGTATCCCATTCCTGTTGGATATAGATGGTGCAAATATTAAGTTGATCAGATAAGTGAAGTGTCTCTTACAGAGAGACTTGAAAAATGTATTCATTCCATCGAATTTATTACAAAAGAACCAGAATTTTTGGTCATACGCCGAAAGCATTAAAATCGAATCTAAACACATGGCCCCATTTGGCGGGAAAGCATGCTAAAATTAAGCACTGGCAACACTTGCATCATCAGATAAAACGATTCTCACTCTTATAAATGTGTGGAGAGTATGTATGTATGTACATATGTAGATGAGTGTAATTGGCCCTTTGAACAAGAGCCCTGATATTAAAATCCAATACAAATACAGGTTTTTTTGTGTAAGTACTTATTATGTCCTTATTGAAGAATTGCATACACATAACCAGGGTTTAAAATTAGTTTTCTTATTTTTATTTATTATACTAGCGACTAGTGAGAAAATATGATCCGTTTCCATTTTTGATAGTAGAGACTAAAAATATTTACCTGATAACAAATAAATTGCCAGTTTTCTAAAAAAAATTTTGTACTTGACAACTAGTAAAATTTTTTACTAGCACACAAAATGAAAACAAATTCTCTGTAATATATTGGTCAACAACAATTTCTTCTCAATGAAAACTAGCCATATCAAACTTAGCAAACAATAAAATATATTCCAGTCCAACCAAACACAAGATCGACTAGTTGACAAATATTTCGATCTTACAATGACTAGTATTTAAAAATTTTTCTCCTTGAATCAACAACCAGCAGATTTCAAGAATTTTTAACAATCAACATTTGCTTTATGAATGTTTACTTGTTGTGAGCAGTTGTGAGCCGAATTTTGATGTGTATAATGAAAATCGTGTACGAGATTTCATGTGTGTATGGATGTATGTATGAATGCTTGTTTGATGTATGTACATATGTATTTATATATGTGTTAATGTAGGTTTGTGTATCAACTTGTGTATAGCAACATACATAGTATGTACAATGTACAGATGTATGTATGTATATCTGAAGTCTTTGAAAATTCTTTGAAGCAGCAATTATAAACGCACATTTTGAAAAATTTTTTGGGTGCTGGTTGTTGATTCAAGGAGAAAAATTTTTAAATACTAGTCATTGTAAGATCGGCATGTTTGTCAACTAGTCGACCTTGTGTTTGGTTGGACTGGCATATATTTTATTGTTTGGTATGTTTGATAGCGGCATATTGTATGAAAAGAATATTTTGTATATGTGTGGTTTTGCATTTTGGTGTGGATGCTAGTTTTTATTGACAAGAAATTGTTGCTGAACAATATATTACAGAGAATTTATTTTCATTTTGTGTGCTAGTAAAAAATTTTACTAGTTGTCAAGTACAAAATTTTTTTTAGAAAATGGGAAATTTATTTGTTATCAGGTAAATATTTTTCTAGTTTTCACATAAAATTATGGAATATGAGGGGAATTTTTACTAAATATATTAGTTTTTTTAAACACTGCACATAACAAAGGAAAGCGAGTAACAAAAGATACGATACCAAGGTAGATGCATTTATATATGTACATACATATGTATGTATGTACATTAAGACTGACAGTTTCGAAAAATTTACATATAGGTATATAATCTTGCATTCCTATGAAAGATTTCAGTCAAATTGCGACCACGTTTTTTAATTTCGCTCATGAAAATAAGTTTTAAATATGTACATACATTAGGGGATAACCCATTTTTTTGGCATAGTACCATGAGGTCAACCATGTCCTAGTTACCACGAAAATCATAATCTTTTGTAATTTTTCTCAAAAACGTTCACGCACCAATTGTCCTTTTCTAAACTAAATGCAATATTGAATATTCATAATTTTATACGGTGTTTTCTATTCATTTTAATTTTTTTCGTTAAAAAAGGTGAAAGATACGTTTTTGTTTGCGGAAAAATCTCTTACCATCTCTAAATATTTTTTGTTTTAAATAAACATAGGTAGGTCCCTATTATTAATTTTTCTTTCTTTCTTTCTAATTTTCAAAACTTCATCGCGGTTGGTGTGTGAAGTTTTTTGACCTAAGCGAAAACATAAATACATAGGTACATATGTATACATACATATGTACGTTCCCTTATAGTTTTTTATGCTCTATCGGACTGTGCTATGTCAATTTTGATATTTTAAAAAATTGTTATACCTATCCCTACTGTACATGTCCTTGTACATAAATATGTACATATCGATGGCCTAATATAAAAAGTGTAACATAATATCATAATAGGTATATCATTTTTGGCTTATTCTGTTACAAATGCCAAAGTGGTCAAGTGGTCAAATGCAATAAAAAAATGAAACAAAATAATTCGTAGAATAAGATTTGTTGTCTCGTTTTTTAATAAAAATTGCATCAAAACTGTTTTATGCCTAAAATTGTACAAATTTTATTAAGTTTTTCCATCCCCTATGAAGTAAAAAAAAATCGAGTTGCGCCTTTTTTATATTAAGCCATACGTAATAAAATAAAATATTTTTTCTTATTATCAAAAGGAAAGAATAGCACCACCTTTCCATCCCTGATATCCATTCAAAAGGTTCACACACCAATATATGTATGTATGTATGTATGAACATGTTAAGACGAGTGTGCACGCACATGTACTTTCTATCAATATTCTCTGTGTTTGTTGATAAAAACGAGCTCAATACATAAAATCACAACAACAAAACGGTAAAGCATTAAATAATTACTCAAAAGTAAATAAACACATACATACACACATACAAGAAGAGAAGATGAAATTATTTAAAAATAACAACAACAAAACACATGGATTAATTTTTATGGAAAACAACAAATCGTATCTATGAAAGCAACTTCCCTAAACAGCCATACATACTCTGTATGTACAATGTACGTATGTATGTATATGAATATAGAATGGATGAGTATTTCTTTTTGGCACAAAAAAAGAAAGTAAAGAACTACAACTACAACAACAATTTTCACTCGTTTGGTAGCAAAACAGCAAAAGCAGAGTATAGTGAGTTCATTTCTGTTACCTTAAAATTTAGTAGACTGTGAGAAATCGGCATAAACGTTTGCGAAAAATATTCTTTGGGAGCGGTGGAAGTTAATTAAAATTTTATTGAGTGCTTAATTTTGTGAAACTGAATAAAAAAATAAAATAACCACGAAAAGTTTTAAAAGACGTCTTATGTACATACATACATACATACAGACATTTTAAAAACCACAAAGTTATACATTTTATTGTAAAAACAATTAAAAAAATAGAAATAGAACTCTTGAAAAGAATTTAATTTTTGTTGTTGGGTGTGTAAAAAAATAATGTTTAAAAGTTCTTCTACATCGTCAATTAAACAATTGTGGTTGTTAAGCGTCAGTAGCAGCAGTAGTAGTAGTGCTGGTAATAAATCGTTTAAAAACTTTAAACATTTTAATGGCTCCTCATTGTCCATCTATCAAAAACGTTTTAAAGCTACCGCTTTAAGTGTCGCTGAATCCAACCAAGAAGATAATAAAACGACTTATGTACATAGTCTAGATCAAAGGGCGAAATTTGGTCATACCGGCAAGCAAGTACAGGATAAACTTTCAGTAGAGGTAAGAATTTAAACAATATCCGCTGTAAAAGTGTTTCAAATATGTATGTATGTATGTATGTATGTATGTATGTATCTACACTGTAGATTCTACAGCATACAAATTATGCATACTGCAGCAATATTATGAAATACATAGTACATATGTACATATGTATGTATGTATATGCATACATTCATAGACGCATGAATGTGCTAATATGTTTAGCGGTGTTAATCCTTTAAATTGAAGGTTACCATGAATTTAAGCCAGTTTTATGTACTTATGTATGTAGGATTTTTTATTGATTTTTGTTACATCCCTGTCGGAAACTAAGTTAACTTTAAACTAACTTTAAGCTAACTATTTCGCAACTAGTGGCGACTGACACTTGGATTACTTTATATGTAATTAACTAACTATTTTAACATTGCGATGTCCTAGGAAGTAGTCAATTGCCCGACTCTGCACTACTTGTAGCTAACTTTAAGTTAGTTGGAATAAGTCAACCGGTAGTTAGTTAGTATACATAGATAAAAAAAAATATTTTTCATATTTATTTTATTTTCTCAATTCTATATTCAGTTGTTTTATATTAACATTGCAATAATAAATTTGTTTTCGAATTTAATTTTCCAACCGATGCTGTGCTGGGACTCGAACCACAGGTCATTGGATTAACAGTCAACGCGCATACCACTCAGCTAAGTTACCACTTAAATATTGACGGCAAGAAGTTATGAGATACTTGAAATAATTTTAAGAGTTCCTAAATGAGTAAATTTGTTGGCGCTCAAAATATATTCAATTATAAATGAGAGTATAATATATATATACTCAACCTACTAATTGATTTTGGTTACATTCTGCATTGTAATGTAGTTAGCTTTAAGTTAGTCTAGAAAAATCAATTTAAAAGTTAGCTTTTCTTGTAGCTAGCTACACATTTGACGACAGGGATATTTTGTGTCATACATACACAACATTTAACACCCACCACATTCAGGCACATATCCACACACACAAAATACTTTTCCATAGTGAAACCGTTGCTTTGGTTCTTTTTGGAGATAATTTGGCTTTTAGAAGAGATTCACACCCAACTAACATTTTTGCTCAAACTTAACTGTCCTATTGCGTAAAGTTAGTACCTATCAATGAATATTCTGAGGAGGTAAAATTAGTTTCTCACCTCTGATTAGGTGTAATTTGTGGTTTTTGATTTCGTCTGTTCAAAAAATTTTTCAGCATACAACAAACTAAATAAATACCTATTTACATGCCTATCTTCTTATGCATATTTACACAAAGTTGTAAAAAAAATCATTAGTAAGTAATTAGTACGGAAAAGTGGAAATTTTGTACGAAAACGGACCGGAAATTTTGTAATACTAGCAGGTACATATTTATGAACCTATTCGTCTCCTAAAAAAATGTGTGGACAACAAAAACGAAAAAATCTGTAAAGGGGTTGTGCACATATTATGTAACGCTCCAGGGTGGGGTTAAAGATTTGTTACGATTTGTTATACGGGGGGTATAAAATCTCTGAAAGCACCGTTACGTAAGATGTGCACAGAACCAAATGTGCCAAAACCATAAAAAAGTGCTAAAAGTCGTAAACTTAAAAAAAAATATCAGAATATGTATGGTCGAAATACAATAAAGCAGAGGGAGGATATACATACATAGTATTACATACATACCTCTCGTATGTTATTTAAGAAAATTACAACTATTATGGCAAACGCGGCACCCACACCAACGAAGCCAAAGACACTTGTTTGATGCTAACCCATACCAAAAAATAATTGACGTCAAGTTTTTATCAGAATAAGCAACCGGTAATCAAACATCAATGGGACAATGTTTTTTGTATTTGTTTCGTTTTATTTTTACTTGTTTTAATTGGTGTAGGTTACATCATAAGAAAGCACGCAATTGTGTATTTGCAACCAGGGGCCAAATCACCGCATACGATATCGAATAACCTATCGTATCAAATAACATTACGATACGTGTCGAATAAGCAAATTATGGCATACGATGTGTCAAATTACGATACAATTCATTCGATATCGTATGCGATAATGCCAAAATGAAAAATTTCGATAAATATTGTTCGATATCGTATGCGGTGATTTGGCCCCAGGTTTGTTTCAGCCTGGTTTGTCTTACTCTGTGTGGAGGTATGTTGTATCAAACAACGCGTAGGTATATTCAGGTACCAATGTTACGGCTGAGTAATTCAATACGGCAGTTTTGCGTTTGTTTGGTTTGTTGTGGTTTGTCTCATAATAACTTATGTTATTAATGTTGTCGCATTAGTCAGACTAACTGTTTTGCCTTACGTCGGTGTGGGTATATCCGAAGTGAAACAGATATAACCATACATACATTTTTTTTTAGCAATATAATTTTCATATTGTCCTCATTACACAATAAATGGTAAAATATGGCGCAACTAGATTAAAAAAAAAGTAAACATAACCTACATACAAATAAAACTATTGTAAAATATTGCTAATATCGATGGCTTAATATAATAAATCTGTTATTCGTCAACTTAGGAAACTGAATTTTTTTAAGGGAAGTGTATTTGAGTTTTGTCTACCAGAACATGTAAAAAACACCGATTTTGAAGAAAACCGAGAACCTTTCTATATAAGCCATCGATATGTACATACATACATAGGTACATAGGTATATTGCATATTCTTTGGTTGTACAATAAAAATCAAAAGTCTTTAGACCCATGCAATATATGCAAAAATATTGTGTATCCTTCGAATATGACATACACATTGGCAATAATATTTTACAATAGTAAAAATTGTGCAATTAAATTGTAGGTTCGCTTAATGACATACCTTGTAATTCATAATCGATTTATAATGATAATGTGCACATTAAAACCGGTTTTCGCATACAAAATTCGTACATTAACGCCACAGTAACTTTAATAATCGTTTTTGAATTAGGGGGATAATGCTTAACAACTACGGCAAAAACGTTTGCTGGGTATGTATGTATGTATACATATGTAAGTACATAAAAATGTTTGTATTATTTATGTATGATAGGAATGTTAATGTAAACTAAATTTCAAAGTTCCAATCATGTGTACGCAAATGTAAGAAATTAAAAACCAATAGCACCTACAATACATACGATTTCATATATTTTCAATTAGTGTTGGCAAATCATTAGGTTGTGGTTATCGAGTAGGTAGGTATTTGTTCTTTTTTCGATTAGTCAGTGGGGCATTCGATCGATGCTGAATGCCGTAATTAGGCCCCTCTTTTAATAATAATTTGAGTTTTATAAGAAAAAATTGTTTTGATCTGAATGGTGAAAACCTTAGGAATAGATAGATAGCTACATTTGTACATACATATACATTTATATATGTACATATATAAATAGATGAGTATATTTCGTTACTAGTTTTTATCCGTGAATTCGTTCACGCCACATGGTAATGAACGGTGTTTATACTAAACTTATCGCAAAACCAAAAAGTACCAAACGCATAATGCACCAATAGTAATCCCCCAATAAGTAAAAAAATAAAAAAATGAGTACCAAAAGTACCAATTTGTTTAGTTTTTACCCCGTCTACCAAATTTCATCTAAACTAATTAAGTGGCTTTCGAGTTATAGTGATACAAACATCTAGACATAAAAAACTAGTCGGCTTTCAATAATTAATTAACAATTCTCAGAAAAGGTTGCAAATTATTATGTACCAAAATAAAACGTATTCAATAATAAAATTAAGCCATTAAAAGTAGCAAAAAATGCCGGCACTGTTTTTTAACAAAGTCTGTTTTACTCTTTCTTATCAAACCCAACGATCTACATGTTGTTTCTCTCAGATCTTTCTAAGTTTTTAATACACCCTTTTGAGCAAAAAAAAAAAAAAACTACGTTTCTCAATATGAAAACATTAAAAAAAACTTCATCTCTTCACTAAAACTTTTTTTGATTTATGGTTTTCGTATTTAAAATGATTCACTCAATTTTATCGTACGTATGTATGCCACCAATTTGCTTCTTCGCAACTTTTTGTAAAAAAAAAGAAATACCTATGTACATATAACAAAAAAAAAAAAAGTACATGTGTAAAAACACCACTTCCTGAGAAATAAAACTTTTTGCAGTGGCGACTAAAAGTGGAACCTATAATCATTAGAAAAAACTTGATTTTAATAATGGAAATGAAAGGTGTAGCCTTAAAGGAAGAAAACTCCACCTTTTCAGCTAAAACATTATGATAAAAAAGTAGACCGTCCATGCACATGCAACGTAAATATTGCTTTTCAGTAACTTCTACTAAACCGATTGTTATAAAACTTTCCTAATCCCTCTCCAGGGGACAGAGTATGCATGTCACAGCACATTGTAAGGTGAGTCCAATATGCGAACCACAGTTCTATAACCCTCAAGTAAGCATTCATTGGTGGGGCATAGCGGCTTCCGTGGTTCCATATATGGTTACTGGTTGAGCATCGAAAGAACTTCTAGAGATTAACTTCCTATCGACTATGATCTTCGGCGGACAGCTTAGGCGATTGTTCCTCTTTATCCAAACTAGCATTTTCTAGTCTATTTCCTTTTCTATATTATGCGCGGCCGTTACTCTGTTGTTTCAGAGATTGGCTAGTGTCTCATAAGTTTTATGGTTATTTAGCCAAAGGTAATGTGTAGAAAAACCAATTACCCTTTTTTCGAAGAAAACATAAACCCCTGGAGGTTGTACAAAATGAGGATAGGACCTTTCTGTATAAAAGAGTCGATATACATATGTATACATATTTATATAATACAAATTCAAACATTTTTGCTCGCCAGTGTACGTACGTATAGATAAAAACTATGCCTTTTGAGTACTCGTACATTAAAAAATGTACTTGGTTTAAATCTTTTCGTGGTTTTTGTTATATTTTACATATGTAATCTATTTTAAGCTCTACTGTACAATTTTTACAGTGGGTAGATATGACCACTGTACATCAATTTCTGGCAAAAAATGAAAATTTAAAAATTTAGAGTTAATACCCTCTTGTTGATCAAGTGTGATATATGCTTTATTTAGCACTAAGAATACAATACGCCATTTTTGACAGTTCAAGGTTGCACAGCTATTGACGACTAGGCTAATAAGCCACCTGGTGGGTTATTCTGGATTGCGATGCGAAAGCAAATGCGATGCGAAAACAATGTAAATTAGAAAGCTTAGTTTGCTGACTAGTCGGAAATTTTGTCGTAAATCTACTAAATTCCCTTTAAAAAAATTCAAAAGAATAACCTTCATATATTCGACTTTTCTTTGACATGAAAATAAATTTAGTAAAATATGAGTTCAAATCGTACACCAGGAGCTGCTTATTTGTTTTGTAGCAATCTTTAGTGTTATGTATTTAATTTCTACTGCTTACTCTTATAATGGCTTTGGCCACAAAATGTTCGTTGGGTTTATTTTTTGAAGTCACACCCACTTGTGAAATATCGCTAATTTATGTTTTTTTTTACATTTTTGGTTTCTCCATAAGTCTTCGTAACTTCACCTCAATTCTTAATTAATATTGATTTCAAGGACATGAATCTACGCATTATCCTTCGAAGGCACTGAGGGTTACCCTATAATTAGATTCGAAATAAAAATCATTTTGAATTACAATATAAATATTTTACAATTTCAAACAATTATGATTTTTAGGCTTAGAACCGAAAAGTTAACATGCTGTAAAAGCATTGTTTTTTTTAAGGTGCAACCATCGTAGGCTTCTTTAAAGTGTGATTGAATTTTTAAAGCATTTTTATACAAATTTTGATAAAAGAGAAAGAAGCTACAGAAAATTTAATTAAATTTTCAAAATAATCTAATTTGATATTCTAAAACTGACGCTGAGTCATGCTTTTTCCGCCCATAAAGGTGAAAGAACTTTTTTTATAATCAGCTGAAATTATAACGACACCTGATTGCTAATTTACGTTGGACAAATAAAATCAAAGGGGATTTTGTTAAATATTAAATGAATTTGCAACTTCCAAAGAATTTGTTAGACATTCATATAAAATCACCTGAATAAAAGTAGCAATAAGTTTTAACCTTCTACTAAGCTAAATACACTTCAGCAGGTATGTATATCGATAAGAGTTTTGGTCTTAGCGAACCCGTGGCAAAAGTTCCAGTCAAAACAATTTGTTTTACGTTTCTGTTTTTTTTTTTCTAAATTTATACATATGTCTGCAGATATTTATCTTATCTTAAATTACTTCTACAAATTGTAAAACAAAATTAGCAAAATAAAAAAAAAATTATCATTCTCTTAAAAAAAAAAAAATCTAATTTTATGTGAGTGTTTTTTTTTATACAAAAGTCTATAAAATAAAGAAATCAACAAATAAGAAAACTTTTTCTTATATTAATTTCCGAGATATTCAAATATTTTTACCTTATTGGACTGGGCTACGGTTATAATTGATAAAAATCGTTCTTTTAAAAGTTTGAGTCTCACATATTGACTTCTCTATTAATTTTTAAATGACGTTAGAGTATGTTTTAAACAACAGACAGGTGGTGTTAATAACACAGCTAAGCTACTTTTTTCTTGCATAATGGAGGTCGATATGTCAAAATTTGCACATGCGAGCATAGAGGTCAATATTTCAAATGTTGTTGTAATGTTAAAGATGTTTTAGTAGTAACACCACCTGGTATGTGTATTTGCCCTGGGTATGTATTTACATGTTATATCTTTACCTTAATATAGAAAAGCCCTAACACATTTCTTTGCAAATCCCGATTTTTCTTTTATATCGATAACTTACAGGGTTACCTATCGAAATATGATAAATATACGATTTAAAAAAAATAATGGAGTTGGGGCCTTTATATATTAAGCTAACGATATACATATATGTAGCATTATTTGTTTATACTTTTAAAATTTGACTTCTTAAATAAGTTATTTTTAACACACTTTATTTGTATGCAAATATTTTATTATGAATTGAATTTTATTGGTGTTTTGTTTTTCTAAGGCAGAAAAATAGGTACATATGTTTAAAATTATTAAAGCCAATTAAAATGTCCATGACTTTGTTTGTTATTTTCAAATTTTATATTGTTTTTATGTTTTTGCTCTTAAATATTGAGAATTTTATAAATTTCTCATTTAAAATAAAAATACAAAATCTTGCATTTATTTACATTTTTGATGGCCATTAGAAAATTTTAATATTTCTATTTTTAATGCAAATTAATTTCAAATATTTACATAAGTATTTATTTTTATCTAAATGGAAAGATGATTTATTTGAGAAAAACAAACAACAATTAATCAAAATATAAAAAAAATGCTGTACCGTTAAATATAATAAGCAGAAAATAACACCATGGCAGCATTTGCTTTCGTTTGTTTTGGTACTGCCATCTTTTTCGATGCTGCCACGTTTTTACTATAGATTTGAAGTGATACGGCATACAGCAAAGCGAATTGACAATTGCTGTTACTATATATAATCAAGGCGTATTATTTTACCAACTGTATCAATACGCCTTATAATATTCTAAGACCGCACTTAGACACGCAAAGTTTACTTTGTACAGTCTTGAGTTTATTGATAAGAAGTGACGTGGAGGACTTTGAAGTAAGCGCAAAGTTTCTATTAAATAACCTACTTCCTTTTCTACGTTATTTCTATGTACATCCGTGGCTCTGTTGTTTCAGAGATTGGGCAATCGATAAAAAATCTTACGTGCGCTGTCTTAAAATTTTATTGTAGCTCTTCTTCTAATCCATCTAAAAAAATTATACTCAAAACTGAAATTGGAATATTCCTGTGAAATTACTTTCGACATTACTTATTTATTACAAAAAATTCGTTTTTTTTTACCAATAAGCCACGAAAATGTACGAAAACCAAACTCCAACATTTGTAGTTCATTACACCTATTAACATAAATTTATTTATTAAAGAAAAGTTAAGTTATTTATTATTCATAATCACAATTTATTGTGCAAATAAAATTTCCTTCTAAATAACTAAGCTTGTGTTTTTTTTTTATTTTCAAATCACCTGGCAACTAAAAATTTTCGAAAAAACTCAAAACGTAATTAATGTGTCTTTGTCTATTTGCAAACCGTAAGTTAAACAAATAATACTTTTTTGAAATCTCACACATTTTTTGGCACATAAAAATTAGCAAAGAAACAAGAAAAAAATTGTTGTTTTCAATACTCATGCCTCAATGAAATTTTTTTTCTGTATATTTTTTCAATATATTTTGTGTATTTAAAAAATTTCATTATAAAGATACATATCTACATTTTTTTAATCATATGATTATGATCGTCAGTCATGTCTATTTAAGTTGTACAAAACCCCGATGAGTGTGCGTGTGGTGTTTATAGCACAAATAAATTTGATTAAATAATTAAACAACAATATTTTTTGCTGAAAACAAGAAACAAGCCCCCAATTCTAGAAATGTGATTGGTCTGATGATGAGACATCAAAGCCTGTTTTATACACAAACAATTCAATTATTTTAATACATTAAAGTATTCTACAGCTTGTGATTTTTCTTGAAGATCAATAAAGCGAGAGTAATTTAGTTAAAAAATTGACATACGATTTGGATTTTGACATCAGATACAAAATAAACAATGTGTATGATAAGGGTTAAAAGTCCAAATCCAGAGAATTTAATTAAATAATTTGATATTTTTTTTTTCATTAAATAAATTTTATAATTATAAAAAATGCATCTGTCTAAAAGACATGTAACAATTTGAGTAAATTTATAATCCAAACAAAAACATAAATGTGAAAACAAGGCCAAGTTTGTATCCAAAAAGTTTCGGCCGTAAAAAGTACTGAGATCAAAATAAGGACAAAGTTCTTGATAGGTACAATTCCATCTCATTTCTAGGCAACCTGTAAGCTTGGCAATATTTTTCCAAGAATTCTTTCCCATATTAGCAGATTATAAAATTCATGTTACGGGATCTGCAGCTATACAAAAATATTTTTAAAAATGTTAAAAAATACAAATTAGGTATTTATTATCGTTGAAAATTAATTATGCACATACATAGTTTTTTTTTAAAAGATTTTTTCCCAAAATAAAAATTACCAAATCTTAATTTTTTTTAATTATTTCAGCATTTGATTTTTTTCGTGTCTCTTGAAAACATTATTTCAATATTTAAGAGAGAAATGTGCTTTGTTCATTATCATACTTATTATACATACATACATAAGCAGATACATATGTACATACATACATACATATGTACATAAATAAGCCATCAAAATATCTGTCCAAAATTTTGCCCCTATCCCTTCTATATTATATACACACATACATACAGATGTATGTAAGTACATGCATACGCATTAGAGCGGTGTCATCATTTGTAGAAATAAATTAAATTGTCTAAAATAATAAAAAAGTCCAAGACTCGGAGTTTTGTGCATTTAGAAATTTAAGTGCTTAAAAATATTCTTATGAAAATTAATAAAAAATGGGACTTTGACTTTTGCGTCCCATAAATATTTTTATTAAAATGTACATAATTATTTATTCTGTTTTGACATATTTTTTTAAATATTTGATGCATGTACATACGTATTTTATTTTTGGTACTATTTTTTCGTTGTGTTTTGGCGTATTTTCAATTTCGACTATTTTTAATTTTGACGATTTATTTTTGGCTGCAATTTTAGATTAGCCGATTTTTTTAGTTTAATAAGTTTTTTCCTTTTAGGCAATTTTTTTGTTTATGCCAAAGAATTTCTGAAAAATTTCTCAACAAACATGGGAAAATTTTTAGATTTTTATAGCCGATTTGTGCAAAAGCTTACACGAAACAAATGAGAATTATGGATTTATTAAACAGTTCAGAAAATGTGCGAAATAATCGGTTAATCGTGTTGTCTAGGGAACTTCTAGCTAACTCTTTCGATTGTCGGTTAAAGTTTTACAGGTATGTTGGAAAAAATATTCGCTGGGCTACTAATGTTATCCACACATGACTAATCACAAAAAAAAAAGAATTAAATATTCAGTAGAAAAGTAAATATCACGTGTATAGTGATAATGAGAGCAAATATAATTTTATGTTGTTGCTCTTCTTGTTGCTGTTGTTAATAAAAGTAAAATATTCATGGTTGAACGTAGCAAAATGAAACTCGTGCAAAACCAATAAAAAGTCTTTGACCGTTTTGTTCATTTGACTTCGGTAGTTTGTATGTACATACTTACATAAATATTTGCGTATGGATCTGTTTATAGAAAAGTATACAGTTATACTATAGGCCTTATCACGGGTGTCGTAGTCGTGACGAATTCTGTAAAATGTGGCAACGTTCGCTATGGTAGTAGTTAAAGTTCGACTACGACTACGACACTCGTGATAAGGCCTTATATCTATAGGTGTATCAATAGCCATACATACATACATACATACAAATGCACAAAGCAACTCATCTGTTTTTTTTTACGATTCTAATGAGATTTATAAAGGCATCTTACACATTTTTAGCGATCCAGCGACGACCATTTTTTACATACATACATACATATCTACATATTTTTAGATTTTTTTTTCAAGATAGCATCCATACACATGTGTGAGAACATTCGGTTTTTATAAATGTTTTTTATACCCTTCACCAAAATGGTAACGGTATTTATAGGTTTGTCACTACGTGTGTAATTTCCATAATATTTTTATGAGGTCCATATGGTATATATATTCTGAATCCTTATACATAAATAGGAAAGTTGAATGAGCCATGTCCGTCTGTCCGTCTGTCCGTCCGTCTGTACCTGAAATCGATTTTTCGAAAACACTAGAAGAGCTAGAGACTTGGATCTTGGACTGAAATGTAAGGATTTTACTTAAGATGATTCGTATTGAAAATCAGCAAAAGTAAAATATCGGTTCTGATATTGGATTATACATATATAAAAATAAATGAAGATTTATATACTACCTAGGTATTTCAGAAATAAGTTTATAAATACATAAATGACGGTGCCTCAGTGTTGAATATGGATTCTTAGGACTATAATTAAACGCAAGAACCATCGTGCTACTGAGGCTTGTTAGTGTCATGTGTGTATTAACTTAATAACTTTATGTATTTTTTCGTACAAACCACGTTTTTGTTTAGTGATGGATGGAAAATTATAAAATATTTTAAACAGTCTGTATTTTTGTTCATGTATGTATTTATCGAAAAGTGTGTATGTAATTCATTCTAATTATATGTAAGTATGTATAGTATATATGTATAGTATATATGTATGTATGTATATAGATACATATACTCGTATGTGCATACTTATGTATATAAGAACGGAAATCCTGTATTATATTCAATGAATTATACATTTACGGCTTGGTGAAAGGTATATAAGATCCTGCACAGCCGAATATAGCACTCTTACTTGTTTTTGCTCATTATTTTACAAAACTGAACGCACTAGATACCTAGCACATACATAATTAATTACACGTGTATTTTTGTACGTACATACATACAAACATACTGCATACCCAATCAAAATATTTTGCCGAAACTTCTGACGTATGCAAAAACTCCTTACCCATTCTACCGAGCGAGTTCTTTACACATTTAGCAGATTCGTTGGCATTTTTTTAATTTTGTGAAATACAATTTGTATTCGTCACTTCTGCTACTATGGCTGACTTCCAAAGCGTTCGTATAAAAAGTTTGTATACAGTATTGCTACTGTATTTATATCAGCTACATATGCAAAGTTTCGAAACAATGAATCAACTATAAAACCGATGCCTTGTTTGCTTTCTTACTGCGTTAAAAATACTTGGCTGCGGCGTTTTGAAATGGTACACATTGTATAATTATTTTACTGCGGCGTTATGAAATGTGATGCTTTGTTCAAACACAAAGCAATTGACGTTTTGGAAGTCAGCCTATGTACTCGTAACTGATTTCAGACGTTGTAATAATTCTCTTTTAATTATTGTGCAAAAGTATGAAATAGTCCACGTGTAATTACCCAAAAAAGTCTGGTCAGTTTTGTCAAGTTAACTAACCGAGGATTACTGTAATTATCCAATACTTTTCATGTGGTTACTTAATCGATATTTTCAAGAGCAGTGAAAGTATTGAACTACTACTTATTTGTGTTTAGTACTCTAAAACAATAGCAAATGCTCTATATTCGGTACTCACCATTCAATGCTTTGCCAGTATAATACAAGAAGTCATAGAACTTTTAGGACGCTTTGATTCTAATAAACTACTAATTTATTTTTCGTTTGAGCTCAGACTTTTCTCCAATGCGAGATCGCAAGAAATCGAAAAAGGTTCGATAATTTATTAAATATAATTTTTCCAATTAGAATTTCTGTTAAAAAGTTCTTTAGAATTAATAGAAAAATTTCTCAGTAATTTTAGCAAACTTTTCGATATTTCTTCACACAAAGAAGACCGATTTTATATGATTTTTGGTACATTATTTTTACAGACTACGAATACGAATTCAGTGTTTTGTGAAGACTTTCTTGACAGAGTTCGGCTGAATGCGACTAAAAATGTTTGCTGGGTATATATATTGGTATTTATTACATACTGATATACATATGTATGTACATATGTAGATACATTCCACATAAATACTAATGTAAGTATGTATGCGTGTGTTATGAAAGAAGAAGTATTCACTTTTTTCAGATATAAAATTGTTATTGATCTCTATTTACATATAATAATTCTTCTTCTTCAGATGGAACACACACGCGCATCCAAACTCAGTTAGTTGCTTACATAGCCATTTTTAATTGTGATTTTTTATGTACATATGTATGTAGATTAGCTTTTGTTGTTGCAACAATTAAAAAATATGTATGTACATACATACATACATACATGTATTTTAATACTACACGAGTGTTATAATCGTTTTAAAGCGTAATAATAATTTATATCAGGGATGATAAAGTTGATACTTTGGTATTTTTTTTGATACTTTCTGATCTTCCGAAGTACCGTGGTACCCCAGTGACACATTTGATACTTTTTTGTACCATCTCAAATAAATACGTGATATGGTAACATTTTTTTTACTTCATCTTCTTTGCTGAGGTTTTCGTAACAGTTGATGAAATGTGTATGCTTTTTTACAATGACAATTGCAAACGTCTTCAGTTGAGAACGAATTGTTGCATTTATTGATCGGCTTGTTACAGGTACGAAGAAAAAAACCAACATATTTTTCATCTTCTTTGTTGAGGCTTTCGTAGTAGTTGATAAAATGTGTATGCTTTTTTACAATGACAACGGCAACCGGCTTAAGTTAACAACGAATTGTTGCATTTATTCATCAATATTCATTGAATAAATTCTTAAAATCTTAAAAACATGTAATATTGAGTATAATTTGAAAGACAGTGAAATATGTGCATAAAAAATGTATTATTAGAAAATTGATACTTTTTCGACCTGAAAAGTACTTTTTTAAAACTTTTTTAGTACCATTTCATCGGTCTCATTTATCATCCCTGATTTATATCAGTAATTTTTAGCAGAGATGTTAATGTGAGTTAATTTTCACTCACGATGACCCATGCAGACATGCGATAGAAAAATTCAAGATCATACATTTTGATTTTTTGAGCTGCAACAATTTTAGAAGGAGAAATTGCCATACGAGAATTGCATCCACTACTAAATCACTGTTGGCTGCAAACAATTCCCACTGTTACAAAAAACAAAAAAAAAAAAAAATGGGAATGAAGAAAAATATAATATGTAATGCCAGCAATGGGAATTATGTGCAGTTAACCGCAATATGTGCATCAGTGATGCAATTCTCGTAAGCTATTTTTTCATAGGACAGTGAAAAATTTTGTAAAAAATTTAAATAAGTCTGTATTTTCCAAACGGTCAAATCGATTCTAATGAAATTTCATACATAAAATAAGGAAATGCTCTTGCTTTTAAGTGTAAATTTTTGATCTTATATCTTTGATAGATGCGTAGCCACAAGACTACAAAGTGGATCATATCGGGCTTATAAAAAAATATTAAAATAATAAAAAATCCCATTATTGGAATTTTGAAAAATTTCTTAATGAATTGGCGGCGAGGTTTTTAGATGCAAATTTTTATTAGTTTTTATATTCTTTGCATTTACGAAATACATATGTATTTCCTTTCAACTAACGTTTTCTTTTCTTTTTTTTTCTTTTGAATTGCAGCGGAAACTAAGAGCAGCTCCCTTATCAGATTTAATTTTTGCTAATAGAAAACTATCCTTTTATGACACCAGCAGTCATGCACCATCAGTCGAGGATGTCAAAAGGTACGTTAAACTGAAAGTACATATATTAAAGTTTTTTAAAAAGAAAAATGAGAAACATACTGACTTATTTTATAAAATAAAATGCAAGTTTCATGTTGGAAAAATTATATTGGAGGTATTCAGAGTTTGATGCAAATAGTGCAGCGATAATAAAAAATATCTTAAACTTTTTTAAAAAAATCAATGAAAAAATACATTAAGGGGCTGTTTCCATGATATCATACAAATCATTTGTACGGTAACTGCTTCTAAATGTCATAAAAAAGTAACGATATTTGTAATTTGCATCAAATACTGAACTCCGCCCCATTTTGACAACAAAAACAAATTTTTCAAATCTATATTTTTTGTTTTCAAAACAACTTCTCACACGAAATTTTCATTTCATTTTATAAAAATAGGCAGTTTTTGTAAGCCATGGGAGTAATTCGAAAAA
Organism: Lypha dubia; assembly: GCA_947311025.1. Taxonomy (NCBI): domain Eukaryota; kingdom Metazoa; phylum Arthropoda; class Insecta; order Diptera; family Tachinidae; genus Lypha; species Lypha dubia. The sequence continues at coordinate 60,747,866 of OX371264.1, forward strand.
AAAAACAAACAGCTGACTGTGCTTCGCATAAAAATTTCTTTGGCGTACGAGTTGCTCACGCGGTCTACAAAAAAAGATTTAAAAAAAATATATATATCAAATTCATTCTTTCTTATTTAAAACTTTAAGGTTAGAAGTTTAAAACTAACGTATTAAATTATGGTGGGGAACAGATTTTACATAAAACGAAACTCCCCAAAATATGCTAAGATTTTTCTTATTACATTTGCAACTAATTTTATGCAATAAAAAGCAGAGCTTTGTACGTTTAATGCAAATGGTCTTGCAAAAGTGTAAATTTCCAATATCATATCTTTTTTTTTTTAATGGAACTGCCCAAAATTTTTGCCGAAGGTCATTTTGTATTTGCAACACAACTTTTGCAACACCACTTTTGCACCCAATATTAGAGTTTAATGCAAAAAAAAGGCAACAATTAATATAACAGATTTCATAAAGAAGCTACAATATTTTGCATTTACACTTTTGCAACATCACTTTTGCACCGAACACTGAATACTGCCAGTGAATTGCGCTAAGCAGTTATCTAATATGTATTACAACTAATTTTTAGATAAACTTTAGTGTTTACATGCAAAAATCGCCTAACCAGAAATTATTATATCACGACTTGTCAGGTGTAAATTTTTATTATTGTATTTTTAAAAAAGCAAATAAAGAATATTATTCCTTAATATTTACACGATCTTCAAAAAAAGTCTAGAAAAGTACTATTTTTAGGAAAATAATAATAAAATATTCAGATTTAGATCTCGATTGGAATTTTGTTTAAAACTATTCTTTTCGTTTTTTTGACTCCTTAAAGATCGGCTGTTGATCGATCGGTCGTAAACTAACAAATATGGAGTTGAGTAAAATTTTAAAACTATCATCATCTATTACCAAATATCGTAAAAATATACTGAATACACCAAAAGATCAGATACCAAAATGTGTAATACAGTCTTAACTCGACTTAAGTGGTTTTGTTTCAAAGCCCAAAAGTTATTCACAATTAGTTTAATATTAAGTTTTGTAAAAAAAGAATATCAAATAAAAGAATTCTAATTTTAAACAAAATATTTGTTTTAGTTAAAAACGAATGGCATTAAATTTCAATAAAAAACTATGTTGATATAATGTAATTTAACACTTTTTTTGGAATACTCTTACATACATACACAGTCGAGTGTGTAAACAAAAATATATTTTTGTTTACAGAAATAGAACACCAACAGTTTTTTTTTGTTGATCATCTTAAATAAATATTTAAAGTAGAATTTACAAATCCAATTGAGAAACAAACTATGAAAGTCATTCAATTATTCTTCAAATTAAAATTTACACAAGCAAGTAGGAATTTTGCTTAGTAAAACAGATTTTCAACTTCAAAGTAATTGCAATGCTGGGCTAAAGATTTGCAAGCTTATACAGAAAGAATTGAATATCTAGAAAATAAGAAGAGATACATAAAAGCTTGCGGCATGCGAATGCCACAAATCCTCTTAAACGCATTCTACATGATCAAAAGCAATTATCTCTGCATAATGCGATCAACCTTTGCAAAAGGAAAAACATGTTGCATAATGACAAATTCACTGTTTAAATGATTTTAACAGATGTTTACTTTTACTCAAGAGCATTATTGTTTTCTAATTTATAATTGTAACTAATATTTGTTTATATGTATGTACATATTTTCAAAAATTATGCAAAATTTGAATTATTTAATTTTATAATATAGGAAATAGTCACAATATAAAAAAAGACTAAAGAAGATTAACAGCACCTCTTTAACCCTAGAACACCAAAACTCCCCTTGCAGAGACTTCTCAAATTCTTAATGAGACTGTACACCAAAATCTATCTTTTAAAATAACAAAGATTTTAACACTGATCCTAATAATCCTAAAGGTGGGAAAATATACATGTTTGGGTTTTTTGAAGGGTTAAACCTGCAAGTAGTCTTAAGTGAAAGATCCCCTTCCTTTGGTACAATTTTATTGTAAATCGGCATAGAAAAGCCTGTAGTGCATTTATAAACTAGCGCTAACTAAAGTCCGATTATATGGGATATTTTGCGATTAATTGCGACTGGGTACCAAATTACCTATTAACTGCATCGTGGCTATTTCTGACGTTTGAATTAAATTTACAAATCCGCTATCGTTAAAGACTTATGTATCTAATATTTTTCCAACAAATAATTTTGTAGGAATTTTTAGTTCGTTTAGAGAACACTTTTTGCTTGTTTTTTTCAGAAAGCAGGAAAAAGACCCATACCGCTATTGAAAATCGTTAAACTGGTAAAAATGAGTAAAAAGAAAAAATAGCAAAAATTTGGAAAAGAACGGGAGATCAATGTGAAGGCAAAAAATAGGTAAAAAGCCATAAAACTAAGAAACGCGGAAAAGAAAAAAAATCTCGAAAACGAAAAAATATATCAGTAACCCGGTCAAGGAAAAAAAATTTTTAAATATTTAAAAAAATCATGAAAAAAGGAAAGCGGAAAAAATGCTAAACCAAAAAAAAAATTAAAATAAAAGGCCTTATATAAAAAACCTCCTAAGAGAGAAAAAATCGCAGAAACGAAAAATAACTAAAAAATCTGCTGGAAGAAAAGAAAATACTTAAAACTAAAACAAAAAAAAAACGTGAAAAATATTAGAAGTCTTAAAAAAAATCATGAAAAAAGGAAAATTAAAAAACGTTGAAATAAAAAATCGTGAAAACAAAAAATAACATCAAAGCGGCAAAAAGAAAAAAAAAAAAAAAAAAATTGGAAATTACGAGTAAACAGAACAAATCAGATGTGCAAAAAATTACTAAACTTTACCTAAATTATGACGACCTAAAGCTGCAATTTTTGTGTCAATAATTTCGGCTGGAGTTGTAGATTAAAATTACGACGATATGGATTGTTATCAGTGTTATTTTTTCTACAAACTATAAAATTAAAACTTAATATTATAAATTTGCCGAAAAGCAAAATTCGTTAAATCGAAAAAAATTCACCAAAAATGAAAAACGTTGAAATCTAAATAATCAGGAAAACGAATGAAATCGTCAAAAATACACCTTAGTGAAAAAGACTAGTAAAACAAACAAAAAGACATATGTATATACATTACATACATACATAGTACTAAACACTTAGCAACCTAGTAGGAAAGAAATCGTTCGTGTGCGTGTCAAACCTAAGATTTTTTATAAGAAATTAAATTTATCTAATATTTCTGCGTAGTATTCTAGGGCTAAGATTGTTCTTGTAGCAAAACATGTTCCATATGGTTGAGTTTTGACGCCAGCAAAATAAAGAAACAAAAAAAGGCGTGTAAATAAATGCAAAATTTTAAATAATTATTAAAGAAAAAAAAACTATAAAAGAACTTTTAAATGTATTTGAAATATTTAGGAGGTACGTACGAATATTTATGCATATAATATACTCGTGCAACCTTCTAGCATATAATATACTACATACTTTGTATTTACATATATTAAACGATCAACAATTTCAAATAAAAAGAAATTTATTTGTGTTAATTGAAAATTAGCACTTTTGCCTTTAAAAGATTTTGGGTTGTTTTTTTTTCGCCATTAAATCTTTTTCAACCAATTTAGCTAAAAATATTTTAATATTTTCCTGTATAAATATACGAAAACGTCAAAACAGTCTCTTATTAATGTTGGCCAACACTCGATCGCTCGGTAACTGTTGAAATTCAAACAATTTTAAAAATTTCCAGAAAAGTAAATGTCAGCAAAAAATTTAACTCTTCTCGATATGGTTTTACCGCAACTACATACACAACATGATACAAAATCGGCCGTGTTAAGTGTTCCAAAAAAATTAGTTCAAGATTTGAAATTAATAAAAAATGTTGAACTCAAAGCGGAAGAAAATGAAGAACACAGTTTCGAATCGGATTTAACAGGAGACGAGGCGATCATTAATGACATGCTTCAAGGATTGTGTACGAAAAAGCAAAAGACTTCGTTTGTGAAAATCATAGCAAGATATATAAGGTAAAAAGTAATACATTTCATGCTTCTTTTGCTGCAATAGAGTAATAATTCGAAATAAGTAGTTGTGCAGAAAACGACTAACAACTTAATGGTAAAAGAAAGAGTTATTTGTGTCTAAAAAATTTTGTATAGAAGATATTTGGATAAAATTCTTATTGTGAGAAGTGAAAAAAATAAAAAAAGACAACTTTAAATTGTTTTGCCAATAAAAAGAGAACAAAAATTTTTTTTGGGCATGGCTCTGCCCAATTTTCTTGTAAATTGACGTCAAATTAATGTGTGAGCAAAACTTCTTACAGTTCTGTTAAGTGAAATTACCTCAATAATAATGTTTATTTTAAATTGACGTGGATCTTCCCCAGTTTTATAGTCACTAAATTGTATTGGGAGAGGAATTGAATGTGTTTACACGAAATTTTTATAGCAATCGGTTAAGCAGTGATAGCAGAAAATTACTATATCTTTTGTGTGGGCATGGCACTGCCTACTTTTATTATAAGAATGTCGTATAATTTTGTCGTCTACTCAATGCACACATTTGTAAAGTTTTTAAAGCATCTATTTAGTGAAAGTGGTTAAAAAATAATATTTCCCTTAATGGGCGTGTCATCGCACACTTTTATAATCGTAACATTTTATTTGTCAGCTGATTTCAAGGTGTTTGTTCAATTTTATAAGAATCCAATTAAGCAGATGACGGTATAAAATGGTATTTACTGTGTGTGGGCGTGGAACTGCATACTTTTATTTCCAGAATGTCTTGTAATTGTGCAGTCTGCTCAATTCACATTTTTGCAAAGTTTTTTAAAGCATCTATTTAGTGAATCTGGTTGAAAAATAATATTTTCCTTAAAGGGCGTGTCACTGCCCACTTTTGTAATCGAAATATTTTATTTGTCAGATGATTTCAAGGAGTTTGTTCAATATTATAAGAATCCAATTAAGCAGATGACGTTATAAAATAGTATGTATTTACTTTGTGTGGGCGTGAAACAGGTTTGACTCCGCCCACTTTTATTAAGATCATCTTGTATTGGAATGCAACCTTGTTTGGGCATCAAAATTTTTAAAAGAAATAACTATATATTTCAAATAGGCGTTTCACTGTCCACTTTTGTCTATTTTTAAGTTAATTATATTCTTCTAATATCTTAGAAATAAATAAATTATTATATTGCAAATACTTTGGCTTAAATAAAAATTATCTCTTATGAATCACTCATAATTAATTTAAATAATAAAAGATGTCTGACCATGATACACTTTCGCAAATAGTTAAATTTCTGCTTGAAAAGAAAATTAGTCATCAAAATTTTTTTCACTTTTGTACGTTCAACATTTCTTTATCATTTGATTTGGTTTTCAGTTTTTTTAGCCAAATCATTCATGCCGGTTTTAACCGAACAATATTTATTCATGGCTAATATACGAGCCCCTCCTTTTATGATCGTTTGTTATCAGTATTTGAATGATGTCTAACGTCATTCATTTCAAAATTTAAACTTTGCACAGTGGGTGTGATAACTGCACAAATAGATTTTTTTCATTTAATTGTGAAATAGAGAAGTAGTTTTTTTTGTTTTCAAAATTATATTTGATTCGTTGTCTTGACACATTTTATATTGAAATCTTTGAAAACCACCTGTTTCTTCTTCAAGATCATCATACTAGAGTTTCCTTTATATTCCAAGGAACATGGAAACAGTAAAATTTTTCTGATCCAAGAACAAATATTTTGTGGAAAAGATTTTTTTCTCCGTACAGATTTCTAACACGTTTTTTTCCGATGTGTCCACAGATACGATCTGGACATTTTTATGAATTTTATTAACTTGATTATAAAATAATTTAAAGTTTTTTGGTTCGATTTTGATGGCAATTTTTTAAAAAAGAAAATCTCCAAAACGATAAACTGACAAAACGAAAAATATAAGTTTAAAGTTGTTTAGACAAACAAATTACTAATCACAAAAAATTATCAAATAGAAAAAACTCGCAAAAAATGTCTAAAACGATAAAAGATTCAGAAATGGAAAAATCGCCAAAAACGCAAGAATTTAAATAAAACACTAAACCAGGGTATTCATTTTCGTTTTGGCAATTTTTTTGATAAGGGGATTTTTTTAAATTTTGATTTTTTTTCATATATGTATGGATCTACATACAAACATATCGTTGTTACCTTAATATAGAAAGGCCCTAACTAATTTTTTTCAATTCGCCATTTTTGCCTTATATCAATAACTTAGAGAGTTGCCTATCGAAATGTTATAAATACGCGAATTGAAAAAAAAATAACGAGTTAAAACCTTTATATATTAGGGCAACAATATACTTGAATATTAAAATCAAAACAAAAAAATGTCGCCTTAAGCAGAAGAAAACATGTGAAAAATGGGCGTAAAGAAAAATTATATCAACGGAGCAACAGTGGGATTTGTTGTTGTCATATAAACATGGTGGCAGAAACATTGATTTAATTCTCGTATTCAAATTTCACATGATCACTGGCGATGGAAGTGCGGCGTATGTGAAATGTTTATTATAAAAAACTCACGCCATTTCCTATTCTAAGAGAAAAAAAAAATACAAGTCCTTCGTGTGTCCTTTTAGCAGTTTTTTTTAAATCTCATTTGTTTTTAATAACCGACTTAGAAAATGGAGGAGGATACCTTTTTCTTTTTTGATGTTTGAAGCTGTATTATTATTTGTGAAAGCATTTTCCAAACATTTTGTGATATTTGAGGGAAGTTGTTTCCCTTAAATATTGATTACCAAATAACACCTCTAATTATAGACCAATATGCAACATAGATGTTTTTTCTGTACAAATTTGCTTGCAGTTTTGGAAAACCGGGTAAAGTGCCTTCCCCCCGCCCCTTCCAAAAATATTATTAATCGCATCCGCTAGTTGTTTAAAGATTTTCAAAATTCTGTTTTTGTTTGATCGGCTTTGCATGCCGTTTTAATATTATTAACTGTTAAAATCGGGGGCAAATTTGTCCCCCTAAAATATTTTCCAAAAGCTCCTGCATTTATAGACCGATTTTCATAATTTTTTTTGCTTGCACTTTGGGGCCATACAATTTTTTTTTTTGAAAATCGGAGCAAGTTTTCTGTATTGAAGTCGGATTTTTTGCCAGAACTTCAATTGGAAGGAATTCTTCTTCAGTGTATATTTTGAGTTGCTGTTGTTTGTTGTTTTTGTTGTTGTTGATCATACCTATTTACTAATTTGATCACAGGTTTTTGTCTAACGTAACCTACTAAACGGTTTCGACCCAATTCTACTTTTCATTGCTTTTTCTTCTTCCTTTTCAAGTTTCAAAGTCAGAATAACCTCTGAATTGTTAAACATTCGATCGTGCTAATTAATTCGGTAATATTTACTAGCTAATGTTCAAATTTTTATATAAATATTTTTTAGAGTTTTAATAGACACACAAAGGAAAAGGGGCAAATATTTTTATTTTATAAAAATAGAAAACAAACAACTGCTTCTAGAAAAAACTGTTGGAGAGTATTTATTTTTTTGGTAGGGAAGGCGTAAACGCAGCTCCTCCGATAAATTTCGTACAAGTAACATGATTGAAAAATTAGCACTTTTAATTTCTCAGTAGGAGAATATTGAATACAATTATAAATATTTAATTGTGTGGATGTTAAAGTTTAAAAAATCTTTTAACTTCACACAAATTAACAGAAAATAAACAATAGCAAATAAAGTGGAAAATATAACATTTAGCACAATTTATGAAGATCATATAAAGACGATATAACACCAATACAATCAAAAATAGTAGGATAATATTTATTAATTGTTGATTGTAAAAAAAAACATTCAGAAGTATTGGTTGCCGTTCCGGCGAAATAAAATTTCTATAAATTTAATAAATCTTTAAGTTAAAGGAACAGTCGTTTGTTGGCAATCCAAAGTGAAATTCAAAATAACAGTGGAAATTTTCAAAATTAAAACTAAAATTTAATTATAATAAAAAAACGGAATCAGAAAAACTTTTCCTAGCGAATAATACAAAAAAATTTAAAAAAATTATTCAAAATTAAATTCAATAACAATCATTTGCAACATGGTTTTTGAGTTCAGAAAATGAACAATTAAATTTAGTAACACAACAAGAACAACAAACACAGATGGCACTTAAGGGCGAAGGGCAAAATATGGAAAAATATTCGCAAGATAAAAATATTGTGGTGGATATAAATGCAAATTTTACAACTAAAGAAGCTGTTATACTTCATCGTGATGTTGAAAAGTTAATGCGTGAAGAAATGGAATTCGAATCGAAACGCAAACAAGATCGTAAAGATTCCGAAACAGTTCATATTATCGAAGAAATTATAGAAGGTATTTCTTTGCAACGGCGGCGGGGTACTTTAGTACGCACCATATCAGCTGTTTTAAGGTAAAAAAAGAAAACGAAATAACGAAAAAATTCCTTCAAGTGTTCGATTTTTGCAAACTCTGCAATAAACAGATAATTTAAATTTTTATAAATTTGTTTTCGGTTTGTTAGACATTAAAATATGAGGTGAGGGTGTTTGCTTTTCATTAATTTGTCGGAGTTTAAAAAATTAATTAATGATATTTTTATACAAAAAAAAAAAAACAAATTCTTATCTAATTTGTTGGCCTTTGACATCGCTTTTTTTATTAACAATAATGTTTTTTTATGTGTCTTGAAAATTCTTGTATTTTATTTGAAAAGGTGCTACAAATATTTAAAAATTAAATTCAACGCAAAAAAAGCTTCAAATTAAAATAAGTAACAGTGTATGGAAGTCTCTGTAAATTAAACACAGTTTTTATAGAAGAAATTTTATTAAAAAAATTGAAGTTCAAAATAATGGTCGTATGACGATCGTATGCTGTGATTTGGCCCCAGGACAGCGTTGGAACGTCCGGGGGTGCTTCTTTAGAGGTAGAATGTATTATTAGTCGGAATGAGGGGAGTTAAAAGACTTAATAAACTTGAAGTCTAGTGGGATTTCGGTTAAGTTGATTGTGATCGTGACCGGCGCTCTAGCCACCCCACTGCTGCCTCTTACCACTTACTAAGTACTAATTTTGTAATATTTTACATTAACAAAGCTAATTTTCTTAAGCTCATGAACTAGAAATATTTCTTAAAATTGTCTTCCAATATAAGAAAAAAAAAATTTATGTGCGTTTTGCTTTGCGGAGAAATAAGGAGCAGATCATAATGTTTTTGAATTTAAAATCGTTACGTTTTCAATTAGGGTATTTACAAAGGTGTACTGTACTAATTGTTGTTACTGATATTTTGTCATAATCTATTCAAGGGCTAGAGGCTACAAAAGACATTTAAAGCTTTTTTTTTAGAACATTAGCACTTACATGTGTATATGTATTTACATATGTATGTTTGTATCTACAACCCATACAACATTTACTATACTCTTGTGAATTCATATGCTACATGCTATTTCTAAACCAACCTCACATATTAAACTATAATAATATTTTATTTTGCTAAGAAAGCTTTAAAAGTAAAAAGCTTTTAAGCTAAAACCAAAAATAAAAAATTGCTTTCTCTACTTTAAAATGGAATTTACACAATAGAATTGTTTTGAATATTTTCTTTATACAAATATTATTTTATTTTGCTAAGAAAGCTTTAAAACTAAAAAGCTTTTAAGTTAAAACCAAAAATACTAAATTGCTCTCTCTACCTTAAAATGACACAATAGATATGTTTTTAATATTTTCTTTATACAAATATACAAATATTTATCTTTATTAATTTTTTATTGGTTTAAAATAAAATATAACTCTTAGATTTTATGGATCCGAAAGCTTACAGAAGCGTTACTACTCCATAAGACCGTGAGTAATATTATTGGTGAAACTAAAAAAAAAAATGTTTTGTTGTGTTTTAAAATTTTATTTTCTGAACAAAATTCAATAGTTTTTTTTATAGTTCAAATTTATAACAAAAGTAATTAAACTATAAAATCATTTTATCTTTTTAATTTAATTAGCTAAAAGATACGACTAAGATTGAGATGCGACAGACACAGACACGTGTTTATTGTATCCATAAAAAATTTTATTGTATTATTTCTTTTTGTATTTTATCATGTTTTTAATTTTGAGTTCGAAAAAAAAACAAAACTAACTCTGCTATACTTCATGTGATAAAAATGCGCTTACGTCAATGGAGTCGACCTATACAGTCTGCGTTTGAAAATAGTTTCTTCATAACAATTTTTTTACAAACATAAATACACGTCGTATAAATCCAAAGATTATTATATAAAACGGCTTGTTGTTTTCTTCAAAAAGTTATAAAAAGCGTAACTAGAAGAAGTTGTTAGTTTCTTTATAGTAGACATTTTAGAATCTTTGAAAAATATATACGAGTAAATACTGAATGTCAATGAACTTTCGAATAGAGTTTTAATTTTGTTTTCCATGAAAGTTTCGTGGTCCCAATTCGCTTTTGAAAATCCCTGATTTGCCTTTTGCGGCGAACTGATGACATCAGCTGGTTTCAATTCCCCTTGGTTACAATAAACGTGTTAAAACCGTATGCTCAGGTGTAGTTGTGTGTTTATGTTTCTCTGTCAAGTGTCGAATTCGCTGTACAATGCCGCCGGTTGCGAAAAAAATTTTAAATTAAGATTTTTATATAAAATTCTCTACCGTAAAGAAAACTTATATGTTGCATTAAGTATATTGAAAAGAAACATTTATTTTTCACAGCCGTATTAATTCGTTTGGCGGCGGTACGAACTTTCAAGAATGCCATCGGCGGCCGCCTTCGAACAATCGACATGTGCCTTAGATTGTGGCAAACGAGAAACGTTTTACACTAAATTACTTTTGTTTTTGTTATGTCTAATACAATATCCACAATCCGGTGCAAATAAGCCTCCGTCCACAATATGAAAATTTTGCTGCGGATGTTTGAAGCTTAGAGGTATCTGAGAAAATATGTGTGAAAGGGTTTCTTGAGACATATAAATACAGTTTTAGAAAAAACTGAGAAGAAAAAGAAGAAAGAAGTCATGCATTGTGAACTTAAAATAAAAGTTTCATTTTATGGACGCGAATGCAGTTTGCAGTTTTAACACACGCTTCAATCTCTATTGATCAGCTTTAGATTCCGCTGAATGAAATACGGAGAGAGCGGGAAGAATACAGTCTTCTTTCAGCAGTTGATGTTGTGAACAGGGATAAAATGACAGTTAGTAAACGAAGCTGATTGGCTCACTATCGACGGTTAGATGACGTCGCTTAACTCTCACTCGTAACCGTCACAGCTGAATATTTTGCTTTAAAAAAGATCCAGCTTAGGAGGGAGGCATCTTGTTTCCTACTTCTACCTCCACTTTTAACGAAAGTACTTAATCGGCTTGGTTTACTTTGTTGACAAAAAAAATGTAGTCGCAAGTTTTTTGCTTTGCAACTTCTACATGCTTCAACTTTTGTTGCTCAACTTTGATAGAAAAACAGAGAGAGATAGGGATAGAGAGAGAGAGAGACAGAGAGGAATACAATTTCTCTATATTTCTTCAAGCTGAATTAAAAGTTTATCAACAAAAGTTGAAGTGTGTGAACCGGGACCACCGTTAATGGCAAAATCTTACTACATATTGCATAAATTTGCAATCTCAAATGTACAAGATAGTGAATAGAACTATTGTAATTGTTTTTCCTTGTTGATGGCACCATCATTTTAGCTTTCTTTTTAAGGAATTTTCATTAAGAATAAAAAATATAAAAAAAAGTGATCAATGTCCTAAACAGACATCCTTGAATAGATGTTAAGCCCTGCTATTGCAAATTTAAATTAATTGTTATCGCTTCCTTAAAATGCCTTTACATACGAGTACTTCTTGTTATTGTTATTGCAATCAACAACATCGATACACTTCATTATTCAGTATCAATTGACAAAACAATCACAAAATTTTACGTCTCTTTGATTTAGACGCCGAACTATTTTTAAATTTCTATTTGAATAAATTGAATTGCAAAATTTTAGTCAATTGATTTCAATTAATTGTGATTTGCAACATTTTCGTTTGTAGGAAATAAGCAAGACTGTTGCAATGCTTTTATTACAGTTTCAAAAGTTAGACGCTCAGAAACGGTTGTGTCTTGAAGGAAATTCATAATACTCGGGGTGACTTTAAGCAACTAGATCCTTTTGATTAAAATAAAAAACGAAGAGTGAAAATGTTTGAGCATTATTGTTTAAGATGTTTGCCTTTAGTGAATCGGTAAAAATTTAAATAAAAAGTATAGTTTTAATCCAACATTTCCACGTTACAATTTACCAAAATAATCAGAAAAAATGTTAACTCACGCAATTAGAAATGAGAAACTAAAGTCTTTTATACACCATTACGATCTCAAATACCCATTACGAAAAAGTGAAAGGTTCCAAAAAAGGGGGTTTTGTGAACAGCACGCTTTCTCTTTTTTTTTTTGGCATTTTTGGCGTTATTATAACAGTGGTTACAAGTACGATCTCCTAAACGTTTTGTAATAAATTTAATAAAGCAATTTAATAAAAGCAATTTTTTGAGATTGAGTGCAAAGAGTGCCAACTGCTATTCAATATTTTCAATAACTTAAAAAGAGATTTTAATACCAAACGAAAGCTATTTTAACGCACTTTCAAATGATAATAATTTTATTACTGTAAGTTTTATATTACGAAAGATATGAGAAATTGAACAAAATATGTAAATTTTGATGCCTGTAAGTCCATAGCAATAAAAGTAAACAAGTTATAGAACCAACAAAAAATATACAGCAACATACATTGTGCATACGTACATATACTATGTATATGTATATTTATTTCCAAAAAAAAAAAAAAATATTTCGGCAGGACGAAAGTCCTGGGTTTTGTGTAAATATGGAGTTCCTCTTTCCACTCATTGTGATGTTTCTCAAAAACGGCTCATCCTACGAAATATTACTGCAGACCAAATTTATTGGAAATTTTACTACTTATAATTTTTATAATAAATACCAAAAGTCGTATTCACGACAGAAAGCAAGAAAACTTATTACAAAACCTTCGTCCTCGGATACTTTGAGACGCAACACGAGATCAGAGAAGACTTTTGTGAAAGACAAACGTTCAAAGAAATTTCAAACTTTGAATTTAAATCCTTATTCGACGGGGCTATACATATAAGTATAAATATTTTTTTTGGTTCATCATATATCATCTTGGAATTTGTTTTGTTATTAAATCATTTTATTTATTTCTTATATGTATATTATTATCATGTTTTCTTAAAGGAGTTTTTTCAAATGATTTTTTTGTAGTTTCTTTTTCGTACTTTTCTTGATATTTTTTTCTGTCCTGTAAAGTTGTAGCATGAAGTTTTCGTTATAAATTTTTATTTCTAACACATTTTTTTCTAATAGAATGCCACAATCATGTTTTTTGCTTTTTATTTCTCTTACCTTTAGCCACCGTGAACAGGAACAACGTAATGCCGAAGATGTTCTATTCGATATGTTCTACAATGAGGAAACCGGTCTCTTATCCATGGGCAAATTCTTGGCTGCCCTTAAGACTACCGGCATTAGACGCAGTGATCCTCGCATTAAGGAGCTTATGGATAACTTAAAAAAAGTCCATAAATTATCCAACTATGAATCGGGTTCTTCTGCAGAAACACAAAATCTTAATCGGGAAACCTTTAAAGCGTAAGCCGGAGCTTTTAATCATTACTTCTCTTTTACATATACATATGTATGTATTTACAAAAAATATAACTTTGTTTTTCGTTTAGAGTTGTGGCTCAAAATATCGTATTAATAGCCAAGGCTTTTCGTCAACAATTCGTTATACCCGATTTTGTAGGATTTGTCAAGGATGTAGAGGATATTTATTGGAAATGTAAAAGTAATACAGATGGCAAATTGGCCGATTATATACCACAGCTGTCACGCTATAGCCCTGATTCGTGGGGCGTTAGTATTTGTACTATCGATGGTCAACGTTACTCGATTGGTGATGTCGATATACCCTTCACTTTACAAAGTTGCAGGTAAATTTTATAGAATTTTTTTTTCATGTGTATTTGTTTCATAAAAAAAATATTTCCAAAGAGAAACTCAGGTTTGTTTTTGAGAAAAAGCAAGGCGAAGCGCTGTTTGAAAGGTCTGTTGTTTGTTACTAATTTCGAAAAAATTTCACTTTATATTTTTTTCCCAAAACTCATTTAGCAAACCTTTAACTTATGCCATTGCTTTGGAAAAACTCGGTGCACAGGTTGTGCACTCGTATGTGGGACAAGAGCCGAGTGGTCGGAATTTCAATGAATTGGTTTTGGATTACAACAGTAAGTTTTATCATATTTTACTCCGTATTATTTTTTAATTGAAATGCTTTTCTTTTTTTGAAAGATAAACCCCATAATCCCATGATTAATGCCGGCGCCATTTTAACTTGTTCCTTAATTCACGCCCTAATTAAGCCAGAAATGACACAGGCTGAGAAATTTGATTATGTGATGGCGTGGTTTAAACGCTTGTCTGGTGGTGATAATATTGGTTTCAATAATGCGGTATTTTTATCGGAACGTGAAGCTGCCGATCGCAATTATGCTTTGGGTTTCTATATGCGAGAAAATAAATGTTATCCCAAACGCACAAACCTGAAAGAGTGCATGGACTTTTATTTTCAGGTAATTTGATTAGTTTTTCTATACTTTCCAGACTTTAAATACCAAAGGATTCGGTTGTGCTTACGTTTTTAATTTGGGTATTCGATGCCAGCCTGACTGTATCTCTAATAAAATATTTTTCTTTGGTTTTCTAGTATTTATTTCAAACTAATTTTCGGAGGAATTCCGAAGAAGCTCTCGTACATTTTCGATAAAAAATGATAATCCATGGTGATTTTTTAATAATGGTGTAATTATTTCAAAAGTTCGAAATTAACTTCGAAGATTCGAAAATAACCAAAACTTAATCATTTTGATGAAAAACGACAATTGTTTCTTGTAAAATTTGGCATTTTCGAAAATAAATTCGAATTTTCGAACATACTGAAAATCTCATAAATTTGATAAATATCAAAAAAATGCCAAAAATTTTCGGTAAAAAAGTGAATTTTAAGATCTTAAAGCTTAAATTTGAATTTTCGAACATATTCAAAAATTAATAATCTTGGAAAATATAAAAAAGTGGCTCAATATTTTGCAGCTACAAAAGTAACTTAAATATTAAAACAAATAGGTATATTTCGATAATTAAAAAAGAAAATAACTGTACTTCGAATTTTCGAACAACGTAATAATATGTATGTACATATATGTATGCAAGAAAATTTTAAAATTTTGAAAAATGTGCACTATGTACTCATATTTCATTAAATACTTTCTTTCAGTGCTGCTCCATGGAGACCACCTGTGAGGCCATGTCTGTTATTGCTGCAACCCTGGCCAATGGTGGTATTTGCCCAACCACCGAAGAGAAAGTATTCCGACCTGAAGTCGTACGTGATGTTCTCTCCATTATGCATTCTTGCGGCACTTACGATTATTCCGGCCAATTTGCCTTCAAGGTCGGTTTGCCAGCCAAATCCGGTGTAAGTGGCGGCATGATGCTAGTCATTCCCAATGTTATGGGTATATTCACCTGGTCACCACCACTCGATCAAATGGGCAACTCTGTACGTGGTGTACAATTTTGTGAGGAGCTAGTCAATGTTTTCAATTTCCATCGTTATGATAATTTGAAACATGCTTCAAACAAAAAGGATCCTCGCAAGCATCGTTACGAGACCAAGGGTTTGTCAATAGTCAATTTATTGTTTTCGGCGGCAAGTGGGGATGTAACAGCTTTACGCAGGCATCGTTTGTCCGGCATGGATATAACACTGGCCGATTATGATGGTCGTACAGCATTGCATTTGGCTGCTTCGGAGGGTCATTTGGATTGTGTTAAATTTTTGTTGGAACAGTGCCATGTTCCTCACAATCCCAAAGATCGTTGGGGTAATATGCCAATAGATGAGGCTGAGAATTTCAGTCATCAAGTTATTGTCGAGTACTTGAAACAATGGGCTGAGAAGGCAGAAAACACCGAGGATGTCAAAACCGAAGCGATTATTAAGAAAACAGATGCTGATGAGGTGAGTGATTGTTGTTTATTTAATATTTGTTTTATTTGTCCATTACAATTCAAATTTCTGTCGAGAAACCACATAAAAATTGGGGGGCGATTAAATAAAATTTTGATGTTTATCTACCTTTGAAATTCTCTATTACGCCCTCGATCCGTTCTTGAAAACTGTATTAATGCCACGGTTGCCATATATTTTATATACATATTTTTTCCTGAAAAAATGAAGAAGAAATCTCACCAGACAACAAAAAAAAAAAATAAAAAAAATACCGTTGTTAAAAGTTATATTTCACAGGAAAGGTTTTTTTAAGAAAAATTACCTTTTAAGAAGAAACCCCTTTTAAGAAGAAACCCCTTTTAAGAAAAAGAACTTCTTAAGAAAAACGAACCTTTTAAGAAAAAGTAACCTATAAGAAAAAGTACATTTAAAGAAAAGTACATTTTTAAAAAAGTGTCTCTTTAGAGAAAGTACCTTTTTATAAAAAGTATCCTTAAAAAGTATCCCTTTAAAAAATGTATACATATATTAAGAAAAAGTTCATATTAGATAAAGTAGCATTTAATAAAGCAGACTTTTTACAAAAAACTAACTTATAAGAAAAAGTACGTTTTAAGAAAAGGTATCTCTTTAGAAAAAAGTATCTCTTAAAATAATACTTTATTAAAAATATTAAATTTAAAAAAAAATACTTTTTGAAAAAGTACATTTTTAAAGGAAACGTGTCTTATCAAGAAAAAGTACCAATTAGAAAAAGTTGCATTTAATAAAACGGACCTTTTGAGAAAAAGTGCCTTTCAACAAAAAATGTGACAGAAAAAAGATATGCAAAGGAACGCTAGAGTGTTGAAATTTACCCGATTACAAGATTTTATGTGCCAAAGAGAGAAATTAAACACAACGTAAAATAAAAGCCAGATATGAACTTTCAAAACGCCTATAAATTGTCAGATTTTTCTTATGTATATTTTATGTTCTGTTGTAAGTATGTTTCGCTATTATCTGATTTTAATTGTAAATGCTTCTTTGATCTTTTTAAGGAAATTGTACCCGATGAAATCACAGCTTCTTATGATCGCAGTGCTACTGCTAGCCCCATGCCCTCGGAAGGCAGTAGCAGCAGTGGCCCCGTTGACACTACTCGCCCCGGCCTATAAATATTGATGAACATCACCGTAATATTTAACATACATTGAAACAAGGAGAGAGATATTTTGTGGAAAAAAGAATCTCGAAAAAACAAATAATTTATATACGATTATATTGTTTTAATTATTTTTTTATATTCCTATATTATTTAAGAGATTAGTAACTATATTTTCTTGAATTTTGTGTTTCTGCTGCAGTTTCAAAAATATTTCCCTTTAGTTTTAGCGAAACAGAAAATTAAAAAGAAAAAAAAAATATTATCAAAGCTGTAAAACAAAATCGAATTGAACCACAGCTACCTGAGGTCCTTCGTTAGTTCACGGGCTTTGGTTAACACTTATGTATGGTTTAATTGGTGATATATTTTTTTTAATATCATGTCTTAAACTATGAGGATTTGTTAACCCAAGATTGTGAATATGGGCCTTAGAGAAATAACGAAAAAAAGTACTTATGAAAAAACTGAACTAAAATTACTTAAAAAGAAAAACTCAAAAATATTAAAACCAGTGTTGAATTCTACTTAATTATATTTACATATACATACATATAAGTTAATGAAATGACAATAATGAGGGTAGGCACTCTTGGTTGAAAACTGCTCTTGCTTACGTTGCAGATCTTGCAGGTATAGCTTATTTACATATTTTGTTATTGCATTGCTGCAAACTGATGAAAATAAGCTAGACTTGCAAGATCTGCAATGATTACAATACAAAAAGAATAAATTTCAAGTCAAAACCCTCTTCCTTAAGGTAAAATTTCATAGTTTTAGAATTTTTGAAGCTAAAATCATTTCGCATCGTGACTAAGTTCAGTTTTCTCAATTAATTATCCTAAATCCTACATACCTTACCTTATGCCATATACATATTTATAATTCATTAATGGCCCATAGTCTTTAGTTAGCTAATCGCAAGCGTTTAACTTATTATTAGTTATTTAAGGTCTGGAAATTTGGGTCTATAAATTTTAATCTCTTAAGTTCAATTCATTCTGAGTAAAACAGCTGTGATTATTCAAAATTTGTATTTGTATTTAAACTAAAGTCAAACGTATGACGAAAACTTGGCTTGACGTATCGAGTTTAAACCGGAAATTAACGAATTTTTCTCTAAAAATTTACATTAAAAATCACCGAAAATAACATTCAGTCAGTCGTCCTAGACTATATTCTATGGTGATTTATAATATATCGCTCCTTTATTGCAACATAGTCATATCTCATATCATATGAGATATGACTATGTTGCAATAAAGGAGCGATATATATATACAATTTTACGAAAATATTTCATTAAGACCCGGTTCAATTCCGTCACTGATGTTAACTTCCTTGGAAGTATTTATTATACACCTGACCCCATATTTGTAGTATTGTCTTTTATCGTTGCATTAAGTTCCGTTATATTTTTTAAGGGTTTTTAAATCAGTGTACTTTCAGATGCTGGTATAGTTAAACTCTGGCTTAGTTAAACTAAAATTTAAATGTAATTTAAAATAAACAGCAGTAAATAAATCACTTTCCCCAATGATAAACGATAAAAATGTTATCGGTTAAAAGCCTAATTTTATGGCTTTAATAATGGTTTATAGAATTACTGCTTTATAGATCTCTTGGGTTGAACATATTTTAAACCAAAAAGAAAGATAATCTTGAACAGATTTATTGCTCCTTAATCTGGTTTCTCTTATTTAAATATTTAACTGTTATTTTTGATTCCTTTTATAATATTACATACACATTCATAATTTTAACAAATCATTATCATCACTCGCTTTGCTTTTTCACGATCAATTATGTATTTAATTATGTATTAAGTATTCATTTTATATTATCACAAATAATATAAGATACTTGTGTATATTAATGTTTGTGCTTTTCTAAATAAACAATTATATATTGATAACGTTAATATATACATACACAAATATTTATGTTTTAGAAACCGATGTCCTAAAATTTAATAAAGTTCTGATGTTTATTGAAATGAAAAAAAAAAATATAAACTAATTTGACATATTCACAATCTTGCACAAATTGTATTATTGTATTTGCAAAATGGTATAGTGTATTTGTTTATTCTACACACTAAATAAATACTCAGAAAAATTTCGAAAACAAACAAAAAATCGGTAATACACAAAAATTACAAAAGGAAAATATTGAAAAAATGAAAAAAAAATCGCCGAAAATAAAAAATCGACAAAATTGTGGAAATAGTTTAAAAAAAGGAAAAAAAAAATTCTTCAGTTGCAAATATTATTAAAAACAAACAGTTTTGGAACAAAAAGTTCTAAAAAACAAACCAAAACCGCCATAACCGGAATAAAATACCAAAGCGAAAAAATCGCAAAAAAGACAAAATTCACCCGGTAAAAAATAAAGGGTTAAAATTTTAAGAAAATAGCAAAGAAAAAAAAAGAAACGAAAAAAAACGCTAAAAAAAAATTCTTAAACAAGAAATATCGCCAAAAAGAAAAAAAAGCAAACATAGAAAATCGCTGACACTAAAAATGAGCATAACTTGATAAAATAGCTTAAAAAGGAAAAAGTTCTAAGGATAAAATAAAATCGCCCGCATTCAAATATCCTTAAAAATTAAATTAATTTTTAAACGGAAAACAAAACAAAAATTTTGCAAAACAAAGCAAAACAATCGCCAAAACATGAACGAAACACCAAAGCGAAACAAACGCAAACACTACTAAAACGCCGCAGAAAAAAACGGAAAGGTAAAAATCACAAACAAAAAGTTGTCAAAGCAAAAAAAAAACTAATATAAGAAATATCAGCAAAATTTAAAATATTGCAATAAAAAATCTCGCTAGACAAAACTGCCGCAACAAAAAAATTTCAAATATAAAAAAACCCCAAAACTAAACAAACTGCCCAAAACGACAAAAAAAAAAAATTACAAAAACAAAATTAAAAAGGAAGAATTGGGAAAAGCGTAAAAATCACAAAAACGAGACAATCACCAAAGGAAAAACGTTTGCTAAAATCGTCAAAACTACGAGAATTCTCATCACAAAACATCACAAAACCAAAAAAACGAAAAACAACAAAATAAGAAAAAAAAAAAAAAATAAAAACCATTGAAATGGAAACAAAAAATATAAATCGTCAAATTAAATAAAATTGCTTTCAGAAAAAAAGCCAAACGAAAAACTTAAAAAAATAGACTAAACGGAAAAAACGTTCAAACTTCAAACAAAGTGCTAAATCTAAATAAATTAAATAATTGGTGATTGTCCGGATCGATGTGTGAGAGAAATACACATTTTACTAAATTTATGAAAATTCCCTAACAATTTTTTCCTTTCCCTTTCCTATTCAAAAAAGCTGTGGAATAATAAAATAAGAGAGAGAGGGAGAGAAAATATAGATAAGCTGTTTCGTGCTTACATTTTATACTGTAGCATAAAAATTTAATGTTTTCATTAAGAATGATGATATAAAACTGTCTTTGTTTAAATAAAATAGTGTAAAGTGTTATACGAAAACTCATCCAGGGGAAGATGTGCAGCAGATTCAGTCCAACTCTGAATAACAATGGTTTCTTTCTCCTTCACATTTAGAATATTTACTTTTTTCCTCATGGAAATCACAATTAATAATAGAAGGAATGGAAGACGGAAAATACTTCCCCTTGAATTATGATTTTTTATAATTTTTCTAAAAAATTAAAAATCTACCCTCGTTTAGTTGGCACTCAAACCGTCTGCAAAGCTCCAGTTCATTTCAATTTCTGGATTAAAGCTCGTACATAACTGTTAATTTAAGCTTTTTTAACAAAAAAGTTCTCTGTAAACGAAACAGAGCTGCCAAGAAGAAATTGTGTAGTGTTTTTTTTTACAAACTATAGAAATGAAATGTTAAACGTTATTAATGTGCAGATGTCTGTTGAAATTTTACCCCCTTTGAAGAAAATTATTACCAGCCAGCCAGTCAGCTTTAATGCAATCACAGCCATTTAGAGAAAAAGCTTCAGCAATTACTTGGCGTAATTTTACTACATATTGTTTGCGGGACTGGCTGATAGACTACTGCCAGACTGTTTGCTTCACTCTGCTGTATCTACATACATATATATATGTATGTAAGTTTTTGTGAATTGTGAAAAATACGAAACAGTATAGAAACGTAGTGATTCCCAACAAGAACTCAATAAAATATAGGAGCGGAATAAATGAAAATTAAATTATAAAAATAAAATGATTGATAAAATTTATGCAAACTAAAAAAAAAAGAAAATGTGTTGAGAACGGAAGATTTTAACAGAAGAAATTATCTAATTAATTACAACAATTACAGTGTGTAACAATAGTTTTTGAGTTTTCGAGTTTATAAGTTGTATAAAGTGCAAAAAATCTATTTGTAGTTTTTTTTTTGCCGGTATAGTTACAGAATTTTCATGTTGGGGTAGGTTAGTGTTTATTTTGGGAGTATTTTTTTAGTGGCTGTATGTTGCAACTTTGCAGCAGCATCCCTTGTGGCAGCAGCAACATCCTCCACATCCCCATGATCCACGGAACGACAGCAGCAGTAGCAGAAGCAGTTGTAACGAACAACATATAATTTGAAATACATAATGAGTTTCTTTCTCATAATATGAACACTTTCGTATGAGTCAAAGGGTGTCAACGTATACATACTTGCAACATATTTTACATAAATACATACAATCATAAAATTCATAGAATATTTCATACACATTTTCATACATCCCTCCCTCTCTAGAGAAAATACAAAAGACAACGAACGAACAAACCTAACGAACAGTAACCAACTTCAAAAGGATAAATAGAAAATCTTAAGTTAAAAGTGTAATTAAAATAGTGTCAAAGCTAACGATTGTGGTAAAAAAGGAACAAAATAATAAAAAAAAATCAAGTAAAATACGAAAAACCGGAAGTGTAGAAAAGCGAGTAGCTGTCGAATTTTCCAAGAAAAAAAAAAAAAAAGGAAACAGGTTTCATAAGTCTGATATTAAAAAGAAATATATATATGTATAAATTTTTTACAATTCCCCACTAACAGACAGACAGACATACATTCATTCCTTTAAAGACTTTTGAAAACAATTTTTGCATTTAAACTTAAAAAAAGTAATTAAATACAACTGCCAAAACGTAACCAACAAACGCAAAGTTATAAAACAAAAAATAATTAAACCGTACAGACAAATAAAAGTTGCCGCCCTTTTTTATCCTCATCCACCCACCGCTGTTGTGTTTTAAAAGCCAAGCAGGGAAGCATCGTTAAATACGAGAAATAACTTCTGTAACGTTAAACAAATATTTAAGGTAAGTTTTCTTCCTGCGTTCTATTAATTTCGTCGTGACAATTTAATGGTAAAATAATGTAAATTATTTATAAATATTTTGAATTTTACCTGAAATTGTGTCAATACTGGCGGTAAGTAATGTATGAATGTATATCGGTATGTGTGTGTGTGTATTTCATGTCCTTTGACTGTACATCCGGCAACTATTTGAGAAAGCTTTTTTATAATTATTATTTGTGTGTCAGTTTACTCTAGTCCTTAATGATTTCAACAAAATGTCCAGCAAATTTCCTGGCAATGTGACATGTGCGAATGTAGTGGTAGAAACTTTTTAAATACCAGTAACAGCATAAAGAACAAAGAAAACTGTAACTACCCAGCTATTTTGATAGGATTAATTCGAACAGTAGTTGCTTATGTCGACGTGATTATTTCGAAGGATATACACAGAGAAAAAACAATAAATAATACCAAACGTACTTAAATCAATCCCAGGTGATGTCCAAGATACGATAAGATTAATTCAAGTACGAATAATTTAATCCCCAAATATTTAATTGAAGCCAAACAAGTATAGTTCTGTAAAGAATCCTGCTTGTTTTAATTTTAAAATTAACAGCTTTAGATTGAATAATTTAAATCAACTTTTTTTTCGCATAATTGAATCACAATTCCAAATCGGGATTATTTAAGCCAAGTTTTATCTTTATCCTTCAACCAACGGCAACACTGGTATTTTTTGTTGTTGTAAAACAATAGATAAACATCAATTTAGTAGTGTGGTAATTCTCGTATTTAAATTTTTGGCATCTGTAGCGACTTCCAAATTCAAAAATTCGAACTTACTTCAGAAACTTCAAATTACATTTCGAAAAATTTAATTTTAATTTCGAAACTAATTTCGGAAATTCGAAAATTCAAACTTATTTATAACAAAAAATATTGTTGGTTTTGAAACGTTTTTTTTATGGAAATTCCTTAAGGTACGGTCACATCTGGCAAACTTTTGCCCAAAAAAGCGTAACCGCTAAATACGAATGAAAAACTTTTTGATTTATGCATTTATTTATTAAGTTAAACAGCATCTAATAAAATAAGATTCTATTACATTTTCTATAAATTATGTAGGAAACTGTTTAACGTAATAAACAGGTATCTGAATCAAGAGTGTTTTCATTCGTATTTAGTGGTTACGCTTTTTTGGGCAAATGTTTGCCAGATGTGACCGTACCTTAATAAATCAAAAATTGTTTTTAAAAATCTGATGGTGTTGTTTGTTTCTTTTTATATTATTTTAATAATGATTTTTTCCGCAAATCTAATGATTGTACTAATTAAGTTTCTGTTCAATTTAATTTTTATTCATGAACACTTGAACAAATATTTATAAAAGGTTCATTAGCAAATTTCCGTAAGAAAACAGTTTCAACACCAAAAATATTTATTTTTACTCAAGCCTTGATAGTTTTATTTGATGAATAGTTTGGATTTTGTTTCCCTATGAATTTGATTTTATTTAAATAATTATCGTTTTAATATTTTTTAGGTATTTTGTTTTTGTGGTTTCTTATTTAACGATCACAAAATCCCCAGTTTTCCCAGTTTAGTATATTTTAAGATATGTTATTTATTTTGAGCCGATTTAGACTGTAAGTCGAATTTTTGTTAATAATAATTCAAACTCATCAGGTCTAAAACATTTTCAATCACCTTTGCTTTTTATACGAAACAAATGAGAATTACAAATTTTTAAAAGGATTTTCATTAAAATGTATTTTAAAGTAATTTCTTATAAACAGTTTAAAAACTTGTGGTGGTTTTTGAATTTTCAAAAATATATAAATTTGTAAGTGCTTAAAATTTTCGACCTTAAACCCGAATTTGCGAATTAAAAAATTAGAATTTTTAACTGAAATTCGTATTTTTGAATCAAAATTAGTATTTTTGCACTAAAATTTTAATTTTCGAACTCAAACTAAATATAACTTAAATTTTAAATTTCAATTCTATTTTTATTCTATTTTCTGACTTAAATTCGAGTTTTTAAATTTGAATTTTCAAATATAAATCTGAGCTTTCGAAAGTAAATTCGAAATTTCGATCTTAAATTGTAATTTTCTAACTTAATTTAAAAACAACCCCGTCCTAATTTTGAAGACCCAAATTTAAGTTCGAAAATCTGAATTTAAGTTTAATAATTTAAATTCAATTTAGAAACCCTTTATTTAAGTTCGACTAATTTAATCGAGAATTCGGTTTTAATTACGCACATTCGGTCTTTAATTTAAATTTTTCGAAGATAAATTTTAATTCTCGAACTAAAAATTTAATTTTTGATCTAAAATTTGAATATCTAATTTTGAAGCAATGAGTTAAGTTCAAATTCACAGTCCTCTAGTTAACTAAGCATATCACTAGTTTAACTAATAATCTTTCATATAAAATTCATTGGTTAAACCGTTGACATAAGTTATCCCGAAGGCAAAATTCACATCATATATTTAATTAACGTCTGTAGTTTAAGTAAATATTTTTTTAACCGTCATTAGTTAACTAAAAATCCTGGTTTAAACCATAGAGGAAGTATAAACGTCATTATTTACCTTTAAATGTGTTCAAAAATTTTTTTATTTTTTTAAAAATGATTTTTGATATTTTAACAAAAATTCTTGGCTTTATATTTTTAACATATTTTTTTCTCCTTAATTTTATGCATTTTTTTTCGTTTTCATTAAATTAAAAGGAATTATTCCCCCTAAAATCGCATGTGGAAGGAAGTCTGCTGATAGTTATGAATTTCTAGGTAATTAATGAAATTTAAATTCGGTCTTCGTTTTTTTATTATTCTTCTTCAATTTTCAATTTAATTTTCCTGCTGACAGGGATATTTTGCTGTGTAGAGTGTTTATTGCTACTTTTTATTACAACTTTTTGTGTTTTTATAGTTGCAAAAAACAAACAACAAAAAAAAAATATGGAAAAAAATTATGCTGCATGTGGAAAACTTAAACGCAGCACACGATTAAAAATTCATTTTATATTCGAAACATTCAAATCGTCTGTCAATGCATGGTTGAGGTCAATAAACGAATTATACAACAACAATGTCAGGAAAAATAGAAGCATTTAAAACAGCAGCAACCAACAACAACAAAAATGGTTAAACAGACAAATATAAGTCAGAGCAAGTGTCAATATTTATTCGAAATTATTATTTTGGGGTGGTGCATAAAATGGTGTAGAGTTTTGAAGAACTAATATCAGTTCAATGGTTTCAGTCTCCATAACAATGGACGGAAATGGTGTCGATTTTCCAACCGACAAGATTACAAGATTAATCTTTGGCTTAACTATTCAAAAATTTTAAAAAAATATTTGAACATAAGTATTTGATTGTATAACGAAATTAATTAATTCATTATTTGACACTTATTTTAATTAAATTAAATAAAAGATTCATAATTAACTCAACAACGAAGATAATGTCAATAAATTAAAAAAATTATATACGTTTTTCATAACTAAAACTTTAGATTTAACTACAAAAACTTAAAATTTCAATTACTTAAAATTTTTAAAAAATTAAGTTGTGAATTTTTTATTCGAACTGAGTGATATTTAATCAAAGAAATTTTTAATTTTTCAGGCTTAAGTTCGTTTTTTCTAAATATAATTTTGTTATAAATTAAATTATTATTTAAATTAGAAAGAAAAATCTAGTGGCTCTTAATATTTGAACAGACAAAGAAAAATTAGACTGCGCGGAGGGTTGAACTGACATCGATGTTTCGAGACTAACCACAGTCTCATCATCAGAGTTGTCTACCGCTTAGACCTCACTGTCACCACGGCAGCTGCAATCACACTAGTTAAAGATCCTCTATCATTAATTGAATTGAATTTTTAAAAAATATTAAAAAGTTTTCGGTTTGATTCTGTTACGAAATTAATTGGCACTAATTCAATTATGAAGTTAATTGAAAAAATTACTAAAGCTGTAGATTTAATTACAAAAATATTCAATTACTGAAACTTAATTTTCCGTTAAAAAATTTTTTGGAATATTTTGTACATGATTAATTAATTCTATTACAAATATAAGGTGGAACCAAATTCTTATTATTTTATTAGAAAATACATATATGATATGATAGAAGATCACAAGTTTAATTGATTTAACTGCGAAATTAATTGAAAGGTAACTTCAACTATCGATACATTTTTTAATGATTTTTTTTTTTTTTGGCGATTACTTGTAGTTAAAATATTTTCTGTACCGTGAAACTTTTAATTGTTTTCATTAAAAAACAAAGTCTCCGGAGTGTTGAACTCGAACACTTTAGAATTTTTAATTGTAATTGTTTTGAAAAACTGGAGGCAATATCAATCAAATTGTTCGTCAATTGTTCAAGCAGAAGCCAAATTGCATTTTAGCCATTTCGTTTACACATGTGGTCATAATATTTCTACACTAATTTTATTTTAGTTGTTTGATTGTTTGTTTATTTTTCTCTGTCTGTTGTTTAACGTTTAAGGAAATTATAGCATTTGTTTTATTTCATAAATAAAATTTACTTTTGGCTTGATTTCTTATTGCTACGCACACGAACGAGCTAATGGCAGGCTGGCAATTAGTATTAGAGTTGGTTGTAGGGGGAAATATGCGTAAGTTTATTAAGCAAACAAAATTAAAATTACACAAAAAAAATATAAAATAAAATTTTGGAAAGACTTTGTCTAAAAATTTGGAAAAAATGCGTCATGGGGTTCAAAAAAAATTTGCACTAATATTTGGAAAGACTTTATCTAAAAATGCGTAATGGGGCGCCATCTAAAATGTTCGGTCCCATTTTAGCCGCTTGTATTTTTCATCTCCATCAGATGTCAAACACATGTTTCACTACATTTTTTTTACATCCCAAGGGCCTATTTCTTAAGTCAAATTGGGGCGAGGCTGCCTTGTATGAATTCGCTTTGGTCTCGACACTAACAGTTGATTACATATTTTCGCCTTATTTCGCCCCTGGTATTCCAGATCCAGTTGCGATTTGAAATTCTCGATACCGGTTTTGTCATCGGAAGTTGGTATATTTTAAAGCGAGTCTACATGTTATAAAAAAAAATTAATAAAATTTATGAAGTTTTTTTAATTATTTTGAAGAAAATTTTTACTTAAATTTCATGACTATTTTTTTTTTAGTGTAAAACAAGCAACTGATTTAAGTAAGTAAATACTTTTTCGTTTTGGGTTGTTGCATTTTGGTATTAAAAAAAATAATGACCAACTTGCGAAAATATTGGTTATTGACTCGATATGGCAGTGCTCTACTACTGGTCTTCATTGCCAAAATCGTAACTAGCCAAACAATAAACCAACAAATGTAATTTATTTTATTCATTCATTTCATTAATTCCAATTTTCTACTCCAAATGCTTAAATATTTTGCGTGTCAATTGTCCATAATATTTTCTTATATAGTTTTTTCTTTCTTCTTTTCAATTTCATTTGTATTCAAAATTGGTATTTGCAATAAAATTTAATTATACAATAATTACAAGACACTACGAAAAAAAAAAACTATGCTAAATCGAATTGTTGTGAAAATAAAAGCACAAGTTTTGGAGTTTAAGGACACAAAATAGTAACGTTTATTTTTCTTTTTAATTAGATTGTCATTACGAACAAAAAGGGGCGTGTCTGTCCCTTGCACTAGTTTCGTTTAAATGAAATTGCACATAACATACGAGTAGTTTCTTTTTTTTTTTGTAATTTTATGGCCAAAGAAACTCATTTAAGTGGAAAAGAACAATAAGAGAAAAGTAATAAAAGGTTTCCATATTCATTCAAATCTTTTCTAGTACAGACCAAAACTGAAATAGAAAAGAATTATGAGAATTTACAAAATAAGAATGAGTCCCATATAAAGTGTACAAAGGCCTGGACTTATTATTTATCATAAGGGTTTTGAAACTTTCGAAACTAAATCGAATATTTTCTATGTATTGAACGTTACCTACACATTTTTAATATAAACTTTACTCATACATGTGCTAGGCATCATCTATGGCAGATTTTTACTTGATTTTAATCTATTTTTCTTATTGCTGATTTTATAAAAAGCAATTTTCGTCATATACAGAGTGGCTCAAAATGGCCGAAGGGGTTTGAATTCCTTATAACTTTTGTATCCTGTAACTAAAGAAGCCTTACGTTGAAACTTATTTATTCTCTATAACCTTGCTGCTATTCAGTAACACTTGAACTAATTCCATTGAAATGGCTGAATTTGTTTTAATTTAACATATTGATCAAACGCATAAAATATTGTATTAATTGAAAAATTCAAGGAGGTAACGTTCAATACATATATTGGAAAATTTTATACTTCATCCAAATTATACTATAGAAAATACTTACAAAAAAGTGTTTAATATTCTACAAGTGAAATGCGGCCTGCTTAAAAGGGTTCCCCTCTTAAATGCGCAAAAAACTGCTGGAAACAATGATACTTCCTATATTTTGCATCACAACATTTTCACTGAATGCTTAAAAGCCTTCCCTTCCTCGCTTTAAAGAGTAGTTTTATGGAAACAAAATTAATTAATCCCGAGATAATCATTCGTTCAAACCTTTACCGTCCAGTGTTAAATATGCGTTATGTTGGTAAGAATTTTTGCCCCTCCCACACATTTAGAATATTTACTTTTATCCTTATAAAAATATTGCGATTTAATAATAGAAAAATGGAAAAAAAATTCGCCGGAAATTATTATTCATAATTGGGCTGTATATTTTCAATATGTTGTATCACCAAAACTTATTCGAATTTCCATTCATACGGAGTATGTTGGTGTATTCAAAATTATTGACAAAAAAAAAATTAAATAACGACATCAGCCATGTTAAATTGTCAGCGTTACGCGAAGAATGCCTGTTTAAAAAACTGAATTGCATGTAAAAGAAAAATTTTTGAAACATTGTAAGAGTACGTCGATACTTGATTTTCTTTTTTTTTTTTAATTTTTATAAAAGAACATATTTTATGATGTGTGGCAAACAAATTTACAAGTTAAATAGAGACTGATGATAATGATGATGCACTATCATGCATGTCTGCACTTGGAATTATGCAGCTAGCAAATAATGAAAACAAAAATATAAAGATAAATCAGGGCCAGGAACATGGGAAAAAAAAAATTAATTTTGAATTTAATTATTTCGAACTGCTCATTAATCTGTGTTGATTTTTATAGACATTGTTAATATTTCAAGCAACAAAGGAAATTTTTTTAATATGCAACATCACTTATGGCGTTTTCTTTTCTGAAAAAAGTGTTGCATTACATTCTTTAATTTTCGTGATCCATTCTAAAAAATATGTAACATATTTAAAGGCGATTTCGTTCCTTTCTAATTATGTTGCACCAATAAATGGCAAAATATGCAACATATTTTGCCCTCTACTATCAAGTCGGGGTGATATACTGCCCATTTTTACAACTTTGTTTAGTATATTTTTATACAAGTAAGAACTTATATTTTTGTCGTTCTACTTACTTAAGCGGAAAAACTTATAATTAAAACGATAATTAATTAATTAAAGTTAAGTAATGTTAAGCCTCAAATATTTTGTACCATTGTGGCAATAAAAAAGTACCACTTTTTAAAGGTAGGTGCAAACTGTAAAAAGTGTTACACATTGAAAGGTCAACATTTTTGTTCAGAAAAGAAAACACCATTAGATTTCAACATACACGGCTGATGAATAGAACAAACGTTGTTTTCTATAGAAGCTACTAAACCTCGTCTGCATTTATGTTGGTGTATAAAGCTTTCCCAACTTGTTAGGTAGCTCTGTTGAACGTGATGACATATCCCATTTATAGGCATTTCGAATGAAAATGGAATACGAGACTTCTTACTATTAAATTGATGTTAGTTTGTAGCTTTATTTCTCACCCACATATTAAACATATACATATAATATTTATCATTACCATACCAAAAGTTGTTTAATTCAACAGATTAATTTTTATAAAATAATTCAAATTAGTTGGCACAAGATTTCCTTCTCTGATTACACTAAGCAACGAAATTATATAATTTAAAAAATTTTTTGCGAAACACATTATTATACCCAAGCCGAATTCATACCTACAACAATAACATTTGCCGTTAAATTTTCCTCCAACTGTCAAAGCAAATGCAACAATGTTGTTAAAGAAATATGTATATAAAGAAAACTAACTTTACTTCTCACTATACGCCGTTTTTGACAGTTCAAGGTTGCACAGCTGATGACGTAGACTAATAAGTTCCCCTGGAAATGAATTTGGCTTGCTTATACCCAAATTCATAGTTTTTAATTAACTATTGTCGATGGTTTAGCCAATGATCTTTATATCGATGGCTTAATATAGAAAGGTCGTATCTCGTTTTTTTCAAAATCGGTTTTTTTACATGTTCTGGTAGACACCTCCCTTAAAAAATTCAGTTTCCTATGTTGACGAATAACAGATTTACAGTAATTAAAAAAGCCCTAAATCATTTGAAAAAAAAAAATAAAACAGAATTGAATTTGTTGATTGTTTTAATATCTGCTTCAGAAAAAAATAATATAATTTTTTCAGATTTTATTGAGTTTTTTCCTTCTCCTAAAAGTTGAAATGCGACCTTTCTATATCAAGCCATCGATATGAAATATCGTTGGTTAAACATTTGGGATTAACTAACTAACGACTGTGAAATGATGCCATTATTTTTCGAACTCAAATTTTCTTACTTTTCAAACTCCCATGTGAATGAATTTTATTTTTTTGGCTGTTCATTAAAACTTCATTTTGTTGCACGGAGAATATGAATTTTAGATATCTTTAAGGACCCATAATTTTGTTCGAAAATCATAATTAAGTCCGTTTTGAAATCGTTTCGATTAACCCTTTTTGTATTGGGGTCGAACTTGCGTTAGAATAATTTTAGATAATTTAAAAAATGTTCCGTGGCGGCGCTGACCAACCAATACACTTAAGTGTATCAAATGATGAGCTCCCGCAATATTATTTTTCTAAATGTTTGTACGTCTGCATGAGTAATGGACGTAAAGTCTATGTGTAATAAACCATTTTTATGAATTAAATTACAGAAAGCTTACACGCATACATACACACATTTGCTGTATATTTCATCCTACCAAGAAATTCGTAAACTATTTTTAGCTATTTTAATTTATTCCATTTTTTTTAAGTTCGAAAATAAAACTACCGAAAACATAGTTTATAAAAATAGAATGCTTTCAAAGTGAAAAATTTTATTAAAAAATTGTTTTAAAGTTTTTTTTCCCCTTTTGCAGATCATATAGATTGCATACAAGTTGCTTCATTCATCACATTGCAGGGCAATAAAATTTTAACAACAAATCAAAATTTATTGCTTTAAAATGGATACGAACTCAGTGAGTCCTTTGCCTGATGCTCCACTAGCCATGATGGAAAATGAAAAAACACCACCGGGTACACCCTCTACCAACGATATGCCACCACCACCAGATGAAAAGTAAGTACACATACACACACTTATACATACGTACATATATATATGTATGCATTGCGGCATTATTGGGGACGGTAAGATATATAACTTTTTTTAACATTTTCGTATAAAATATAAATAAATAAGGAACTAAATTCAATATTTTTAATTAAATTTTATTTATGTGGGAGTAAGAGCGTTTAATTAACACTTTGCCATTATAAGGGACTGTAAGCATTAATTAGTAATTTTTCGGCACCAGTCCTCAACAATTACAGTGTATAAATCTTGCCAGACTGTCACTATATTTCCCCGGTTTTTTACTGACGGCGGCATGTATTTCCAAAGTGCCATTGATGTTTGATACGAAGTAGCTGGTGGTTACTGTTCTACAAAAATTACAAGAACAACATCCATTTATTTTACTTGTTTTTGTAATTTTTGTATAAAAATGATGCCATCTTCAATATACAAATGCAATATACGTATACCTTGGTTGTTTTTGTAATAATTGTATAAAAATGATCCCATCTTCAATTTGTAAAGACAGTATACGTATATTTTAGTTGTTTTTGTAATTATTGTATAAAAATGATGCTATCTTCAATTTGCAAAAACACTATACGTATATTTTGGTTGTATTTGTAATAATTGTATAAAAGTTTTGCCATCTTCAATTTGTAAAGACAGTATACGTATATTTTAGTTGTTTTTGTAATTATTGTATAAAAATGATGCCATATTCAATTTGCAAAATCACTAAACGTATATTTTGGTTGTTTTTGTAATTATTGTATAAAAGTTTTGCCATCTTCAATATACAAAATAATATACATTTATCTTGGTCGTTTTTGTAATAATTTTATAAAAATGATCCCATCTTCAATTTGTAAAGATAGTATACGTTTATTTTAGTTGTTTTTGTAATTATTGTATAAAAATGACGCCATCTTTAATATATAAAAACTACATAAGTTTATTTTTATTGTTGTTCTTCAATGTATATTATAAGTAAACATTAATTTTTAAAATGGTTTATAAAATTAACATTTACCATCCGCTTGCATGATTTTGTATATATGTATATGTATTCTCTCCGGTTCATACATTCTAAGTTTACATGATGAAATTATTTAATTTTTAACATACCGTTATATGTCTGTACAATGGCGAATACACTTACCAGGTGGTGCACAGTACAATATTACAACATTTGACATATCGACCTCCATTCTGCAAGATAACATTAGCTCATCTGTGTTAAGGCCGTGCTTCACTATCCTACACAATCGTACGATTCATTCACAGGAAAATCTTACAAAAATCTGACCGACTTTAAAAAATCGTTTCAAAATGGTGTTGTAGGTGCCACACTATTACACAAATCTGATGCCAAAACATCTGTTTGTGAATATTCTCAGCGCGTTGATACTAAATACTACTCTGATCGCATTAAAACTATCATTTTATGAACATTTTCATAAAATTTTACAAATCGCACGACTTGCCAAAAAAATCTGTCACACAGATGCATTTTTAGTCCACACTACCATAGTTTATGAGCACACATGTAATATTTGGCAGACCGCACGATTGTGTAGGATAGTGCAGCACGGCCTTTAGTAACACATAACACATTATAAACAATGTATATGCACCACTACAACAAAACAACACTAAAAACACAACAGGCATTTTGTTAATGTTAATAGCCCGTTCAGCGTGACGCAATATTAAGTAATTTCCTGATTTTGACCGGAATCAAGTTGAAATTATGTTATTTCGCATGCGTTTTGACAATTCCCAAATTAAGTAATTTTACTTAATTTCACCGAAACCAACTTGAAATTACAATATTCAACCCTTTTTTGTGATAAATACCATTTTTGTTCCAACCATATGTACAACCGTGTTTACCGCGAAAAAAGTGTCGTTTGTTTACAAAATATATTGAATTCAATATTTAAAACTGAAATTTTTTATTAGTTGTTTGTTTTTTGTTTTTTGAAATTTAATAGTGTATATATATGTACATATTAAAGTGGCAAAGTAAGTACATGCATATATACCTACGCATAATATTATCAGCTGTTCTTAAAATTAACTCATGTGTCAAATGTACCAGCATGAACACTTTGGATTTCGTTCGTAATTTCAACTTGAAATAACTTAATTTCGCGTCACGTAAAACTGTTCTCATATGAACCAAATTTGTCAGTTTTGCTGGATAAATTCGCCCCTGCATAAACCTTATAATGAATTCGCCTTGGTTTGTACATTAACTGGATTAGAAATACAAAGACGATTTTGCAATAATTTCTGAACGGTTTCAAGCCGAGAGAATAAAAAACAAAAAATGTAGTAGAAATAAAAAAAACAAGTAGAAAATATTATGTAAAAATATTGGCAGTAACTTTAAATTTACAGGTTATGATCGGGGCACATTTATTCAGATAAACTCTAATTAACTAACTTTGAAAAATATCTCTTCTGATGACAAATAAAATTGAAAACAATGTGGCAACGAAATATTTAACCTGAAGATCTCATAAGATGGCGAATTTGCAGAAAATTTTGTGAATGAATTGAAGCCCAGAGATTTAAAAAAGAAACTATGTTGTAGAAAATCGTAAAGTAAGAAGAAAATGTTAAATAAAAATATTGGCTGCACCTCAAAATTTACGAGCTTTGAGCATAGCCTATTTATAACAGGTACTCTGGCTTCAATACGCTTTGATAGATATTAACTAATGTTCCAAACAATTTGTAAAGCATTTGACATATCAACTAGATAACAAACACAGCAAGAACTATCATCTGAGCTGTCAAAACCAATTGTTATAAATTCGCCTTACAAACCCGAATTCGCAATAAATTTATGAATGAATTGCATTCAGGAGAAATAAAAACTATACCTTGTTGAAGCAAATGCAAAATAAGCTGAAAATATTATAAAATAATTAGCAACAATTTATAGTTTAGAAGTTATGACCTTCTGAAGTTCTCATAAAATGGCGAATTTGCAGTATATTTTGTGAATGAATTGAAGCACAGAGACTTAAAAAACAAACTGTGTTTTAGGAAATCGTAAAGTTAGAAGAAAATATTAAATAAAAATATTGGGATTGTTATGAATTCGCTTTACAAACCCAAATTTGTACTAAATTTATTAATGAATTGAATTCATGAAAAATAAAAAGTATACCTTCTTGTAGGAATTGCAAAAATAAACAGAAAATGTTATAAAATAGTTAGCAGCTATTTATAGTTTAGCAGTTACGACCTTCTGAATTTCTCATAAAATGGCGAATTTGCAGTAAATTTTGTGAATGAATTGAAGCACAGATTTAAAGAACAAACTATGTTGTAGAAAAGCGTAAAGTAAGAAGACAATATTTAATAAAAATATTGGCTGCACGTCAAAATTTACGAGCTATGAGCACGGCCTTTTCTAACAGCTACTCTTGCTTGAATTCGCTTTGTTTTGTTTTGTAAAAATAATGTTGTTAAATATACAACTTTTATCAGAAAGCCTCCGGGAAAATAGTGGAACCCATAATCGATGCGTATTTTAAACCTCATTCGATTGCGTGTGGTGTCATTTGCCCACTCCTTCTACTTAATGAGTTATTTGCAAATTACTAAAAGTGTTTTTTTTTTTTTTTGTAAAAAAATGTTGTTAAGTATACAACTTTTCTCAGAAAGCCTCCGTGAAAATAGTTGAACCCATAATCGATGCGTATTTTCAACCTCTTTCGATTGCGAGTAGTGTCATATGCGCACTCTCTCTAGTTTATGAGATGTCAATGAAATAGTGTTTGGAAAATTGTTCGAAGAAACCTCCGGATATATTAAATATAACTAAAATGTCAATAATAACAGTCATAAAATGTCATACTAGAGGACTTTTGCTATATATTCTCATTTTTATATTTTTAATTTATTAATATATTACTTTAAAATTATTGCATTCAAAGTCGTAATAGCTTTCACTCTTTGTTTTTATTTTGCATATAAAAAACATTAAAATTATAACATCCGGTTTGATAACTTCATGTTTTTTTCTTCACACGCGTACTGAAACAATTGTTATGATTTCGCTTTTCAAACCCGAATTCGCAATAAATTTATGAATGAATTGAATTCAGGAAAAATAAAAACTATACCTTCTTGAAGCAAATGCAAAATAAGCAGAAAACATTATAAACTAATTAGCAACAATTTATAGTTTTGAAGTTATGACCTTCTGAAGTTCTCATAAAATGGCGAATTCGCATAAATTTTGTGAATGAATTGAAGCCAAAAGATTTAAAAAACAAACTTTGTTGTAGGAAATCGTAAAGTAAGAAGAAAATATTAAATAAAAATATTGGCTGCACCTCAAAATTTACGAGCTATGAGCATGGCCTATTTATAACAGGTACTCTGGCTTCAATTCGCTTTGATAGATATTAACTAATGTTCCGAACAATGTGTCAACAAAGCATTTGATATATCAACTAGATCCCAAACACAGCGAGAATTATCATCTGAGCTGTCAAAAACAATTGTTATGAATTCGCCTTACAAAACCGAATTCGCAATAAATTTATGAATGAATTGCATTCAGGAGAAGTCAAAACTATACCTTGTTGAAGCAAATGCAAAATAAGCTGAAAATATTAATAAATAATTAGCAACAATTTATAGTTTAGAAGTTATGACCTTCTGAAGTTCTCATAAAATGGCGAATTTGAAGTAAATTTTGTGAATGAATTGCAGCACAGATTTGAAGAACAAACTATGTTGTAGAGAACCGTAAAGTAAGAAGACAATATTAAATAAAAATATTGACTGCAACTCAAAATTTAGAGCTATGAGCCTTTTTAGAACAGGTAAACAGAAAATATTTTCAAATAATTAGCAGTAATTTATAGTTTAGAAGTTATGACCTTTTAAAGTTCTTATAAAATAGCGAACTTACAGAAAATTTTGTGAATGAATTGAAGCCCAGAGATTTAAAAAAGAAACTATGTTGTAGAAAATCGTAAAGTAAGAAGAAAATATTAAATAAATGAATTGGAGACAACTTATAGTTTAAGAGTTATAAGTATGGCATAGATAATGTCGCTTTAATTCGCTTTGATAGAGCTGTCAAAAACAGTATTTAAGAATTCGCTTGCAAATTGGTTTAAATTCGCCTTGAATTCTACTTGAACAAAATGAAAGTAAGAAAATTAATCGGCGGCTATTATATCTCCTTGGCAGCAACAATCAATAATCATCGGCGGCAAAGTTTTACCAGTTGTAGCCGACTCAAACAGTAGTTACGATTTCGCTTTACAAACCCGAATTCGCAATAAATTTAAGAATGAATTGAATTCAAGAAAAATAAAAACTATACCTTGTTGAAGCAAGTGCAAAATAAGCAGAAAATATTATAAAATAATTAGCAACAATTTATTGTTTAGAAGTTACGACCTTCTGAAAATCTCATAAAATGGCGAATTTGCAGTAAATTTTGTGAATGAATTGAAGCACAGAGATTTAAAAAACAAACTGTGTTTTAGGAAATCGTAAAGTTAGAAGAAAATATTAAATAAAAATATTGGGATTGTTATGAATTCGCTTTACAAACCCAAATTTGTACTAAATTTATTAATGAATTGAATTCATGAGAAATAAAAAGTATACCTTCTTGTAGGAATTGCAAAAATAAACAGAAAATGTTATAAAATAGTAAGCAGCTATTTATAGTTTAGCAGTTACGACCTTCTGAATTTCTCATAAAATGGCGAATTTGCAGTAAATTTTGTGAATGAATTGAAGCACAGATTTAAAGAACAAACTATGTTGTAGAAAAGCGTAAAGTAAGAAGACAATATTTAATAAAAATATTTTTTGTAAAAAAAATGTTGTTAAATATACAACTTTTATCAGAAAGCCTCCGGGAAAATAGTGGAACCCATAATCGATGCGTATTTTAAACCTCATTCGATTGCGTGTGGTGTCATTTGCCCACTCCTTCTACTTAATGAGTTATTTGCAAATTACTAAAAGTGTTTTTTTTTTTTTTTTGTAAAAAAATGTTGTTAAGTATACAACTTTTCTCAGAAAGCCTCCGTGAAAATAGTTGAACCCATAATCGATGCGTATTTTCAACCTCTTTCGATTGCGAGTAGTGTCATATGCGCACTCTCTCTAGTTTATGAGATGTCAATGAAATAGTGTTTGGAAAATTGTTCGAAGAAACCTCCGGATATATTAAATATAACTAAAATGTCAATAATGACAGTCATAAAATGTCATACTAGAGGACTTTTGCTATATATTCTCATTTTTATATCTTTAATTTATTAATATATTACTTAAAAATTATTGCATTCAAAGTCGTAATATTTTTCACTCTTTGTTTTTATTTTGCATATAAAAAACATTAAAATTATAACATCCGGTTTGATAACTCCATGTTTTTTTCTTCACACGCGTGAATTGAAGCTCAAAGATTTAAAAAACAAACCTTGTTGTAAGAAATCGTAAAGTAAGAAGAAAATATTTAATTAAAATATTGGCTGCACCTCAAAATTTACGAGCTATGAGCACGGCCTATTTATAACAGGTACTCTCGCTTCAATTCGCTTAGATAGTTATTAACTAATGTACCAATAATGTATCAACATGGCATTTGACATATCAACTAGATCCCAAACACAGCGAGATGATCAACAGAGCTGTCAAAAACAATTGTTAAAAAAAATGTTGTAAAGTATACAACTTTTCTCAGAAAGCCTCCGGGAAAATAGTTGAATCCATAATCGATACGCATTTTCAACCACATTCGATTGCGAATAGTATCATATGCCCACCCCTTCTACTTTATGAGTTATTTGCAAATTACTATATGTATATATTTTTTTTATTTTTTTGTAAAAAAAATGTTGTTAAATAAACAACTTTTCTCAGAAAACCTCCGGGAAAATAGTGGAACCCATAATCGATGCGTATTTTAAACCTCATTCGATTGCGTGTAGTGTCGTATGCCCACTCCTTCCACTTTATGAGTTATTTGCAAATTACTAAAAATCTTTTTTTTTTTTTTTGTAAAAAATATGTTGTTAAGTATACAACTTTTTTCAAAAAGCCTTCGGGAAAATAGTTGAATCCATAATCGATGCGTATGTTCAACCTCATTCGATTTCGTGTAGTTTCATATGTACACCCCTTCTACTTTACGAGCTATTTACATATTACTAAAAATCTTTTTTTTTTTTTTTTTGTAAAAAATATGTTGTTAAGTATGCAACTTTTTTCAAAAAGCCTCCGGGAAAATAGTTGAACCCATAATCGATGCGTATTTTCAACCTCTTTCGATTGCGTGTAGTGTCATATGCGCACTCTCTCTAGTTTCTGAGATGTCAATGAAATAGTGTTTCGAAAATTGTTCGAAGAAACCTCCGGATATATTAAATATAACTAAAATATCAACTCCATGTTTTTTTCTTCACACGCGTACTTAAACAATTGTTATTATTTCGCTTTTCAAACCCAAATTCGCAATAAATTTATGAATGAATTGAATTCAGGAATAATAAAAACTAAACCTTGTTGTGGGAAATGCAAAAATAAGCATAAGATATTATAAATAATTAGCAGCAGTTTATAGTTTAGAAGTAATGACCTTCTGAAGTTGTCATAAAATGGCGAATTTGCATAAATTTTGTGAATGAATTGAAGCCAAATGATTTAAAAAACAAACTTTGTTGTAGGAAATCGTAAAGTAAGAAAAAATATTAAATAAAAATATTGGCTGCACCTCAAAATTTACGAGCTATGAGCATGGCCTATTTATAAAAGGTATTCTGGCTTCAATTCGCTTTGATAGATATTAACTAATGTTCAGAACAATGTGTCAACAAAGCATTTGACATATCAACTAGATCCCAAACACAGCGAGAATTATCATCTGAGCTGTCAAAACAATTGTTATGAATTCGCCTTACAAACCCGAATTCGCAATAAAATTATGCATTCAGAAGAAATAAAAACTAAACCTTGTTGTGGGAAATGCAAAAATAAGCATAAGATATTATAAATAATTAGCAGCAGTTTATAGTTTAGAAGTTATGACCTTCTGAAGTTGTCATAAAATGGCGAATTTGAAGTAAATTTTGTGAATGAATTGAAGCCAAATGATTTAAAAAACAAACTTTGTTGTAGGAAATCGTAAAGTAAGAAGAAAATATTAAATAAAAATATTGGGATTGTTATGAATTCGCTTTACAAACCCAAATTTGTACTAAATTTATTAATGAATTGAATTCATGAGAAATAAAAAGTATACCTTCTTGTAGGAATTGCAAAAATAAACAGAAAATGTTATAAAATTTTTAGCAGCTATTTATAGTTTGGCAGTTACGACCTTCTAAATTTCTCATAAAATGGCGAATTTGCAGTAAATTTTGTGAATGAATTGAAGCACAGATTTAAAGAACAAACTATGTTGTAGAAAAGCGTAAAGTAAGAAGACAATATTTAATAAAAATATTTTTTGTAAAAAAAATGTTGTAAAGTATACAACTTTTATCAGAAAGCCTCCGGGAAAATAGTTGAATCCATAATCGATACGCATTTTCAACCACATTCGATTGCGAATAGTATCATATGCCCACCCCTTCTACTTTATGAGTTATTTGCAAATTACTATATGTACATATTTTTTTTATTTTTTTGTAAAAAAAATGTTGTTAAATAAACAACTTTTCTCAGAAAACCTCCGGGAAAATAGTGGAACCCATAATCGATGCGTATTTTAAACCTCATTCGATTGCGTGTAGTGTCGTATGCCCACTCCTTCCACTTTATGAGTTATTTGCAAATTACTAAAAATCTTTTTTTTTTTTTTGTAAAAAATATGTTGTTAAGTATACAACTTTTTTCAAAAAGCCTCCGGGAAAATAGTTAAATCCATAATCGATGCGTATGTTCAACCTCATTCGATTGCGTGTAGTGTCATATGTCCACCCCTTCTACTTTACGAGCTATTTACATATTACTAAAAATCTTTTTTTTTTTTTTTTGTAAAAAATATGTTGTTAAGTATGCAACTTTTTTCAAAAAGCCTCCGGGAAAATAGTTGAACCCATAATCGATGCGTATTTTCAACCTCTTTCGATTGCGTGTAGTGTCATATGCGCACTCTCTCTAGTTTCTGAGATGTCAATGAAATAGTGTTTCGAAAATTGTTCGAAGAAACCTCCGGATATATTAAATATAACTAAAATGTCAACTCCATGTTTTTTTCTTCACACGCGTACTTAAACAATTGTTATTATTTCGCTTTTCAAACCCAAATTCGCAATAAATTTATGAATGAATTGAATTCAGGAATAATAAAAACTAAACCTTGTTGTGGGAAATGCAAAAATAAGCATAAGATATTATAAATAATTAGCAGCAGTTTATAGTTTAGAAGTTATGACCTTCTGAAGTTCTCATAAAATGGCGAATTTGCATAAATTTTGTGAATGAATTGAAGCCAAAAGATTTAAAAAACAAACTTTGTTGTAGGAAATCGTAAAGTAAGAAGAAAATATTAAATAAAAATATTGGCTGCACCTCTAAATTTACGAGCTATGAGCATGGGCTATTTATAAAAGGTATTCTGGCTTCAATTCGCTTTGATAGATATTAACTAATGTTCAGAACAATGTGTCAACAAAGCATTTGACATATCAACTAGATCCCAAACACAGCGAGAATTATCATCTGAGCTGTCAAAACGATTGTTATGAATTCGCCTTACAAACCCGAATTCGCAATAAAATTATGCATTCAGAAGAAATAAAAACTAAACCTTGTTGTGGGAAATGCAAAAATAAGCATAAGATATTATAAATAATTAGCAGCAGTTTATAGTTTAGAAGTTATGACCTTCTGAAGTTCTCATCAAATGGCGAATTTGAAGTAAATTATGTGAATGAATTGAAGCCAAATGATTTAAAAAACAAACTTTGTTGTAGGAAATCGTAAAGTAAGAAGAAAATATTAAATAAAAATATTGGCTGCACCTCAAAATTTACGAGCTATGAGCATGGCCTATTTATAAAAGGTACTCTGGCTTCAATTCGCTTTGATAGATATTAACTAATGTTCAGAACAATGTGTCAACAAAGCATTTGACATATCAACTAGATCCCAAACACAGCGAGAATTATCATCTGAGCTGTCAAAAAAATTGTTATGAATTCGCCTTACAAACCCGAATTCGCAATAAAATTATGCATTCAGAAGAAATAAAAACTAAACCTTGTTGTGGGAAATGCAAAAATAAGCATAAGATATTATAAATAATTAGCAGCAGTTTATAGTTTAGAAGTTATGACCTTCTGAAGTTCTCATAAAATGGCGAATTTGAAGTAAATTTTGTGAATGAATTGAAGCCAAATGATTTAAAAAACAAACTTTGTTGTAGGAAATCGTAAAGTAAGAAGAAAATATTAAATAAAAATATTGGGTGCAACTCAAAATTTAGAGCTATGAGCCTTTTTAGAACAGCTAAACAGAAAATATTTTAAAATAATTAGCAGTAATTTATAGCTTAGAAGTTATGACCTTCTAAAGCTCTCATAAAATAGCGAACTTACAGAAAATTTTGTGAATGAATTGAAGCCCAGAGATTTAAAAAAGAAACTATGTTGTAGAAAATCGTAAAGTAAGAAGAAAATATTAAATAAATGAATTGGAGACAACTTATAGTTTAAGAGTTACAAGTATGGCATAGGTAATCTCGCTTTAATTCGCTTTGATAGAGCTGTCAAAAACAGTATTTAAGAATTCGCTTGCAATTTGGTATCAATTCGCCTTGAATTCTACTTGAACAAAATGAAAGCAAAAAAATTAATCGGCGGCTATTATATCTCCTTGGCAGCAACTATCAATAATCATCGGCGGCAAAGTTTTACCGGTTGTAGCCGACTCAAACCATAGTTATGATTTCGCTTTACAAACCCGAATTCGCAATAAATTTAAGAATGAATTGAATTCAAGAAAAATAAAAACTATACCTTGTTGAAGCAAGTGCAAAATAAGCAGAAAATATTATAAAATAATTAGCAACAATTTATAG
Source organism: Lypha dubia (assembly GCA_947311025.1). Classification (NCBI taxonomy): domain Eukaryota; kingdom Metazoa; phylum Arthropoda; class Insecta; order Diptera; family Tachinidae; genus Lypha; species Lypha dubia. Next base: position 60,791,111 of record OX371264.1, read on the forward strand.
TTTAGAAGTTATGACCTTCTGTAAATCTCATAAAATGGCGAATTTGCAGTAAATTTTGTGAATGAATTGAAGCACAGAGATTTAAAAAACAAACTGTGTTTAAGGAAATCGTAAAGTTAGAAGAAAATATTAAATAAAAATATTGGGATTGTTATGAATTCGCTTTACAAACCCGAATTTGTACTAAATTTATTAATGAATTGAATTCATGAGAAATGAAAAGTATACCTTGTTGTAGGAATTGCAAAAATAAACAGAAAATGTTATAAAATAGTTAGCAGCTATTTATAGTTTAGAAGTTACGACCTTCTGAAGTTCTCATAAAATGGCGAATTTGCAGCAAATTTTGTGAATGAATTGAAGCACAGATTTAAAGAACAAACTATGTTGTAGAAAAGCGTAAGGTAAGAAGCCAATATTAAATAAAAATATTGGCTGCACCTCAAAATTTACGAGCTATGAGCACGGCCTTTTCTAACAGGTACTCTCGCTTCAATTCGCTTTGATTTTCTAATGTACCGAACAATGTGTCAACAAAGCATTTGACATATCAACTGGATCCCAAACACAGCGAGAATTATCATCTGAGCTGTCAAAACAATTGTTATGAATTCGCCTTACAAATCCGAATTCGCAATAAAATTATGAACGAATTGCATTCAGGAGAAATAAAAACTGAACCTTGTTGTGGGAAATGCAAAAATAAGCATAAGATATTATAAATAATTAGCAGCAGTTTATAGTTTAGAAGTTATTAATATCTGAAGTTCTCATGAAATGGCGATTTTGAAGAAAATTTTGTGAATGAATTAAAGCCCACAGATGTAAAAAAGAAACTTTGTTGTTGAAAATCGAAAAGTAAAAAGAAAGTATTAAATAAATATATTGGCAGCAATTCGTAATGTACGAGCTATGAGCACGGCCTATTCATAACAGGAGCTCTCGCTTCAATTCGCTTTGATAGATATTAACTAATGTACCGAACAATGTGTCAACAAAGCATTTGACATATCAACTAGATCCCGAACACAGCGAAAATGATGATCTGAGCTGCCAAAAAACAATTGTTACGAATTCGCCCTTTATATACGGGTTGTATTTCCAATAAATTTTGGAATATTTAAGTCCAAGAAATATAAAAATCAATCTTCGTTGAAGGAAATTTAAAAATAAAAATAAACTGTTAAATAAAAAAATTTGCAGCAACTTATGGTTATGAGCTTCTGAAGTTTTTATACAAACGAGAATTTGCAATAGATTTCTTAATAATTAGGTCCACAATATATAAAAACCAAGCTTTGGTGTAGAAAACTGAAAACTTCTGAAGTTTTTATACTAACGAGAATTTGCAATAGATTTCTTAATAATTAGGTCCACAATATATAAAAACCAAGCTTTAGTGTAGAAAACTGAAAAAATATATATATAAAAAAAAATCCAGAAACCCTACTATAGGAAAAATTAAGAAAAATATATATATTTTAATGTTCTTTTTGTTGTTTGCATGTATTTTACACATAAAATAGAACAATTAGCCAAAATTTTTATACTATTAATTTCTGTATCTTACGACAAAAGTGCGTTTGATGACTGCGTGTTGCTACCACTATAAAGATCCACAGTATAAAATATATAGCCGCCAGATAGCAATTTCTTTTTAACGCCGTGAAAGCCGGGAAAAATATGAAAATATATGGCAGCGCCAAAAGCAATTATTTTATTTTTAAATCAAATTTACTAATTGTTAACAGGCATATATCGATATAAAAATATTATATAAGCATTAAACAAACTAGCCGTAATCAATAGAAATTAAAAAAAAAAAATTAATAAGCTGTCCCTAATAATACAAGTCCTCAAAAATGACGATGGACCCATTAGATTATAGGGGACCGTCCTCAGTAATAGCAAAAGGCATCAATAATGACAATATATCAAAAAATTGTGCCTAATAATAGCACAATGCATACATATATATATATATATATATATATATATATATATATATATATATATATATATATACATATATATATATTTATTTTAAATTTAATCATCAGATTCTACGGGAAACTTTAAGCTTAAATTATTCTTTAGATATAAAAATTTCTTAAATTTCCTTTTTTGTTTTGTTGGTTTTTGATTTTTTGATTTCATATCTCTGTAGTCACTTAAACTAAATGGGTTTTAAATTGTTTTCCACTTTCTGTGGCAAATGACAATTTTTCTCATTTTTATAATGAAAAAAAAAAAAAAAACAAGAGAAGAAAGAAAAAATCAAAACAATAAATTGTTAAATCGCTTCAAATCGTTTAAACAGGGAAAATGTGTTTTGTCGTCTGGTATTAAAAGCTTGTAGAACAGCTTGTGTGACAGTTTCATCTTTTTGCTTTTTGTTTTTTTTTTTACTGATTTGTTTGTTCTATTAAAATTTTTGATGCTGATACAAAATTTGCACCTAAATTGCAGTAAAAATATCTTATCAAAGCTGTTGTCTTCGTTTTCTGTATGATTGTTTGGTTGTTTGTTTAACTTAGAAGAGAAAACGGAAGATACGAGTACACAACAAGTTCATTAAATAAAAAAAATTACTTGATAAGATGATTAACAAAATAAAACACAAGATTGCTTAAACAAATTTAAGTATGTTAAATACATTTGATATTAGGGAGAAACTAATTTTATCTTATCTTTTAAGATAAACATCTTACTAATTTTTATTAGTTTTTTACTAAAATAAATTACAAAAAAAAAAAAATTGCCCATAACTAATTTCGCTTAATGCAGAATGGAAAATAAGGGTATTTCTTTAAGCTAATTTTCTTGAAAAAGTCCTTATTTAAAGCTTATTTTCTTAAAACTACGGATTAAAGAGATAATATCTTAAAAAGTACTTTTTTAAAAGGTACCTTTTCTTAAAAAGTATATATTTTTTTGAAAAGGTTCTTATTTAAAGCTATGATTTGAAAAGATAATTTTTTACACGGCACCTTTTTATTGGTGCTTTTAATGTACTTTTTTGAAAGGTACTTATTTTAAGAAGTACTTTTTTAAATGACACTATTTTCTAAAGGTACTTATTTTAAAAAGCACTTTTTTAAATGGCAATATTTTCGAAAGATAATTATTTTAAAAAGTACTTTTTTAAATGGCACTATTTTCGAATGATACTTTGCTTAAAAGTTATTGTTGTGAAGGTACCTTCTTAAGTCGCACATTTTTAAAAGGTATTTTAAGGTAATTTTTTTAAACGAATATTTCTTGAAAAATCTTTTTTAAATGTACTTCTTTTAAAATGCAATTATTTTTAAACGCACTTTTTCTTTAGGAATTTTGCACAGATAATATTTTTAAAGTTCTTTTTTAAAGAGCATTTTTAATAAAATGTAATTTTTAAAGGTACTTTTTTATCGTATGTTTTTAAGGTACTTTTTTTAGGTATTTTTTTAAAGCTGTTTATATAAATATAATGTTTTAAAGGTACTTTACTAAAAAGTACTTTTTTATAATTTTTGAAAATATCTTTCAAGACGTACGTTGTTAAAAGATATTTTAAGATATTCTTTTTTATAGGTAGTTATTTAAAAGAAAATAATTTCAAAGGTACAATTATGTATTTTAAAAGCTATTTTTAAGAAGTATTTATTTTGCAAGGTACTATTTTTAAATAGTTCTTTTTTTTTAAAAGGTTTTATTCCAAAGGAAATTTTTCTCATATCCATCTTTTAAAGTATATTTTTAAATGCTGTTATTTTATGCGATACTTCTTATAAAAGGTACTTTCCGTAAGAGGTTCGTTGTCAAAAGGACATTTTTGTAATAGGTACTTTTTTTTAAAAAAATTCACTATTTGATACCGGGCTATTTTAAATTGTACCTTTTTATTAGAGTTGCTTTTTTAAACTGTTGTTTTTTTATAAGATTCTTCTCCTTAAAGGTGCTTTATTAAAAGGAAACACACTTTTTTACAAGGTAATTTTGTTATAAGGTACTTTTTTTATTTTGTACTTTTTTAAAAGACACGTTTTTGCAATGTTCTATAATAAAAGCTGTTTTTTATAAGTAAGTTCTTTTTTAAGAATGTTTTTAAAGAGTACTTGTTTTTAATAGTTACTTTTGCTAAAACGCACATTTGTTTTTCAAATGTTAGCTTTTCAAAAGTTGCTTGCTTGCTTGTTACGTACTTTTTTAAAGGTACTCTTTTTTATTAGATCGTTTTTCGATACATACATATGATTCTTAAATGACACTTTCTCTAGTAAATATTTGTTTAAAAGGAACTTTTCTTAAAATGAATATATTTAAAGGTACTTCTTTTAAAAGACACCTGTTTTAGCGGTGATTGTATTAAAACTTATGCGTATATTCTTCAAAAGGTATTTTTTTACCAGGCACATTTCAAAAAGTTAATGCGTGTCTTTTTAAAATATTAAAAAAAAACTTATTACACATTTTATTAATATTATACTTTGACACAAAAGATCACATAATTAAAAAAAATTTAATTAGTTTGATTAAATTTACAAAACAAACGATGAGGGAAATAGAAAAACAAAGACAAAAAGCTCACACTTTCCCAGTTCAATTAACTGTTTTAATAACTTTTATTTCGCTTAAGTTTCTCCTCTATCCGGGGATAAAAAAAAACACCACAAACTATAAAGAATAAACAAGTAAAACTTGATTACAACTAATTGGCCTTGTTCATGCTTTCAGCAAAAAGGATGTATACAAAAATTGATTCTAAATATTTTATGTTTCTTGAACGCAAAACACTACACACACACACTTCTGCAAGAAGGAGTTTTTCAATCTTTTTTTTTAATATTTGCTTTTTTCGAAACTAGACTAAAGGCAAGCAAATGTTTGTCTGTCTGTCTCCCTGGCTTGTGTTGGCATTAAGGCCAACTCATTACTTTGACACGCGATAAACTGTTGATTTCGACTGGTAACGTGTAAAGGAAAACATTTAAGGAAGTGCTTAAACAAAAATAGAAGAAAATAAAAACTTTTTGTATACAAAGTCACAAACTACACAATATGTTTAAATAATCCCAGGCAAAAACCACAATTTAGGCACCCCGACATATCTTTACCCCTCCCGCACCACCCTTTTACTCTGTTGACTAGCAAGAATTTTTAACACATGTACGTGACGAAAAGGATCCAACAAACCAACCATCCAACCAAACGGGAAATGTTATTTCAACGTTGGCATGTGTGTGTGTGTGTGTGGGTTGCACATACAAACAACAGCTGCATTGAGGTGAAAGGTTTTGAAAAATCTGATTAGCTCAATTTTTGAAGGAAACACATACAAACAATTATACTTTTTTTTTGTACGATATAAAAGCCATTTAAAAGATGTGATTGAATTTTGTATTTACAAGAAATTATATTTTCACATTTTTCCCATTAATATTTTAATATATTTTTGCTTTTAATGGAATAATTAAAGAATTTTTAACGGGGCTTTTATATTCGATAACACATTTTAAAGTACAAAATTATATAATCAGAAAAAAATCTATTAAATAAATAATAAAATAGATTTTTAAAATATTTTACTAGTTTAATTTATAGCTCTTAAAATTGCTGTGATGGGATTGTGACGGGCGTGACATAGTCCTAACAAAGCAAGCAGTACTAGTGAATAGAATAGAATTAACTAATTTAAACAAGTTATTATTTTGTTTGTATTATAATTATTGGCCAGATGTAATTCCTTTTGTTATTTTTTATTTATAAATTTAGCTATTGGCCTACCGTATTTTATGTAAATAAAAGTAAAATATTTTTATTCCATATTTTTCCCGACGTTTCGTGAATTGTATGTTCACTTTTTCAAGGGATATTTTTTATTTCTATTAAAAAGAAAAACATCAACAATTTTTGAATAATATTAAAGAATAATGTACAATAGCTTACACTGTGACGTCACATGAACAAGTTATTTTGAAAATAGAAAACGAGAGACATGTGAGACTTTTTATATACATTTACAAGTTGAAACTATTCTGATTAACCCTCAAACTGATTTTAAGTATTAAATGATTTGTAGCATTCAAGTTAAGTTTGATGTTTTGGTGGTGGCCTTAAAGACATATGACAGAATCCTTTTGGCAAATCACACTGAAAGACTAAAACATCGATGCGTTAGAGGGTTAAAATATGGTACGTGTCACAAGATATCCTATGCAGTTTTTTATTATAGTAATATACAAAATGAATGGTGATAGGGGTGGGGGACGTCTGTTGAACTTAAAGTCGCTTTAGTGTCGTAAATATTACATAAGACTTTAAATAGTTTATGCCGGCTGAGCTTCAATCTTCCATAAGTATGAAATAGCTAAAAGTACAATATAGGGGCTATTCACTTATTACGCAACTTCCCGGGGTGTTAAAAATTTGTTACGGGGTAAATATTTTTTACTCAAAGCTTTTTAAAACAGCTTCGGTGAATGGGGGCGGAAGGATTGTCAAATTTCCGAAAACAGCGTTACGTAATGTGTGAATGGCCCCATAACGATCATTTGTGTAAGAATTTTTTTCCGCTACCGCATATAACTCGCAGCTTCATCCCGCTCCAGTGTTGCCAAAACGGCGGTTTTCCCGCTATATTTGACTGTATTTTGTTTTCGTTAACGGGAAGTCTATTAAAAAAAACGCCAGTGGATTTTTTAGCTGAAAAATTTCTTATTTGACGGGTTTTCAGCGTTTTTTTAACTTTGAAAAAAATCTTATAAACCAATCTAAGCACAGCTATGCAACACGTACCCTGGTGGTTGTGTTCAGTTTTATCGATATAAACACATATCTAGAAAAAAATAACGGCACTTTTTGCTTTATTCTTTTCGTTTACCAAAAAAATACAAATATAAAATATGAGTAAGCAAAAATTTAGACAGGAGTGGAAGACAAACCGAAAACTGTGTGATTGGATCAGCGAGTGTGAAGATCCTTATAATGCTTATTGTCGATATTGCAAAAGTATTCTGATTTAATTGCACACACTTCTACGAAAAAGCATCAAGCTTCGAAAGGTGGTTTTACACAAAAAAAACAAAATTCGATTTATATCAAAAAGTACAAAAGTCCAACAACACGAAGCTTCTTTGTCATTATACTTCTGCCAACACGGGCCAATAGCACCACCCGCTTGTTCGGCAAAACTGCTATTGACGTTTTTTCTGTAATAAATTCGTCACTCACAATTGCCAGTACCTACTTGGTGTACCAATATATTATATGAATTCGTTGATCGTATGTAAGCAAGCGAGCAAATTTCTTTTTCTGTTATATTTTGTTGCTGACCCATAGTGGTGCTGCTAATGTGGGCAATACTATTTTTTTTTACTGCGCTATTTTATTTGTATTATTATTTATTTATTTAAATAACATTAGCCTTATATCAATATAAAACTAATAAAGAAGTAAAGCACTAGCTACTTGGGTTATCGGCTCTTATTTGTATAAATGTTACCTTTTATTGCAACATTGTAAATGTTAAATTTGAAATTGTTTGTCTTTAACAAGTTATTAGATGATAGATAGAGTTTGTAGAAAGCAGTGGAATTTCCTTAATAATTTTTATTTTTTATTTTATCTCAGAATTATACAGAACGTAAGTGAATTATTATTATAATATATTTTTGTTACGTATGGAATTGTCAATTTTAGTGAAATAAACATAATTGTCGTAATTATCGCACATTGCTATACTGCCTAGTTTATTTCTTCTGTCGCCGAAAATGTTGTTGCATCACTCGACGCAACATGTGCTATAGTTTACGGTAATTACCCAACGTTAACGAAAACGTTCATTATTAAACTCCGGCTTCAGTGTTCTTTTCATCAAAGTATTTTTGTGAATGAAAACTATGATGAATATTCGTCCCTGTTTTCGTCAACGGAATGTAAGCGAGAGGGTGGCGATTGTATACTTCCAATGACATCCCCATGTTAAATTCGTCACACAAACGAACTGCGTAGGTATTGCCGAGCAAGTACAGGTCATTGCTTTGTGCATAATTGTATAATGACTTATGGAATGTATCCGGGGACAAGCGGGCAGTTGACCATATGACAGCCTTGTTACAAAATGAATTTCAAGATTCCACAAGTTGCCAAAACATTCGATTGCACAGAACAAAATGTTCAAATATTGTAAAAAACGTTTTATCCGTTCATTTTAAAGATGATCTACGAAATGATATTGGCGAATCTCACTTCAGTCTTTTATTAGACATTATAAAACAAAAAATTTCTTTATACATACATACATATGTATGTGCAACTTATATAATTTATCTCATTCTATTTTTTTTACTTTAAAGTCATGATAAATAAATAAATTGTTTATAAAAATTTTAGCGGTTTTTGTTAGCGTTTATTTTTACTCAGATAGCGGTTTTAAGCGGGTTTTTAGGAGCTATCTGACGGGAAATGGCTACAACATTTTGGCAACACTGTCCCGCTCTGTAATAAATTTTCTCTTTACAAAACATCAGCCCAGTAGTGGAGAAATTACCGTAAAAAATCGTCATTCTTTGAAATAAAAAAAATTAAAAAAAAATAAAGTTCAAAATCTTGTTAATTGAAGGCTTGCGTTCCCTTTCAAAACCCACTTCGTTTGATTCGTGGTGTTTCGTAGAAATAAATTTTTCCGGTGTCAAAATTGAAATTAAGGTTTTTTATCTTCTCGTGCGTAAGCTCTAAAAAATTCGAAAAGCTTTGATATTTGGCGTGAGTTAAACTTTTTTGAGGGAAGATCGATTTAACAATACAGGCGATTTAAAAAAATACTATTTTTCCACAATTTTCGAACATATAAAAGGATGTGAAAAAAAAATTCCAAAATAATTTTTAGGGAATTTTACCAATTTTTGTGAATTAATTAAATTTTTAATCGATGTACTTCGAAAAAAATAAATTTGGTTCACACCAAATATTATAGATTTTTGCGTTTATTATTAAAGATGGCGCAACAAAATAACGGGTGTTAAGTAAATCAATGTCAAAAACATCTTTAATATGGGGAAAAGAATCTTATTACGACTTCGACTGGATAAAATTTTCACTCTGACATCTGGCATCGTTGCATCAACTTGCTTTTATTGTATAAAATCAATAGCATAGTGAAGACACAAACCATGGCCAGAAAATGAACATGCATAGCCGATTCACTTGTTATGTTATACGAGCATTTCCGTGTAACAGTAAATTTCAAACTGTTAAACATAACCATAAATACTTTTGGCGATGCTTTCGCTGCTGTCAGTTTCTTACAATTAATTGCTCTGGCTGACAATGGAAGAAATAATTGAAAGAAAAACTTAAAACGATTGTGACAAAATCCCAAACAACAAATACAAGCCAAGAAATAAAATTTTAAATATCTTTAGCTGCTGTGAAATGAGAATGACGACGACTGGCTGGCTGATCAGGCAACTCACGATCACTGGCTGGCTGTTAACTATTCAAGTACTTTATCCAAAGCAACGAAATAATTTTGCTTCAGTTAGTTAGTGAAGTTCGTGTAGTAGTGAACGTTTGACGACAATTAGTTAACGGCCGAAAAATTCAAAAGAAAAAGAATATATTATTTAAATTTTCAATATCCAACAGAATTGTTGGGTTTGCTAATTTATTTTTCATTTAAATTGGCAGTGTCTGGTTCATCTTGTTTTTTTTGTTTTTGAAAAACTAATCTACTGGAAACACAAAACGTAAACAAATAAAAATATTTATTGAGACAGAGTGTGTGCGTTTGAGTGTGTTTAAGTTTTGTTTAATTTATTTTTAATTTTATAAAGAAAATAAAGTATCTCGTTGTATACAGCAACCTGCGGATTTATGTATGTGTTGAATTGCTAAATTAAATAATCATCCAGAATAACAACAACAACAATTATAGTAAAAATAAAAAAAAAACATTAGAAAAATGTTTAAATTTATACAAAATAAATTCACCAGATAAATTAATGGCGTTAGAATATTTCCATGTACATATTTGTCAATGTGTCTGTGTGTGTGTGTAATGAACCTCTTATTCAACTTGATCTTTCATTATTTTTAACGGTTTGTTTAAACTATTTCCGTTAACTTTTGCCGAAGAAGGCAGTTAGTTTAAATTTTCTTTGCCTTAACGACTTCACAGGGGAGGAAGGAAAAGGAAATTTTTCGTATCGCCGTTTATGAGAAGTAATTTATATTTACGGGCTTCGTAAGAATGTGTGATACATTAAATATTTTTGTTTTATTTTCTTGCTACACAACATGATTTATTTATTTTCATTAATTTTTTGCAATAAAACAATTAATAATAATATCTACATACATATGTATCCAAAGATATGTTATGGGAATGAAAATTATTGGTGATAGGTAAAAGTAATTTCGATATGGTTTATCTATATATATTTCAATTAGTTAGAGTGGCTCAGCGCTCGTGTGATTAACGCGTCACTTTAGTAATCACTTTTAAAGGCTATAAATTTTAACAAAGTACTTTTTGAAATACTTGCTTTAAAAAAAATTTCAAAAGCATCTTTATAAAAAAATATCTTTTAAAAAGTTTGCTTAGAAAAAAGAATTTTTCAGAAAAGTATATTTTAAAAAAGTTCCTTTAAAAACTTATATTTTTTAAATAACGCACATTTTAATAAAAGTTCCTACATTTATTAACAAAAAGTACCTCTTAAAAAAGGTAAAGTACTATTTAAAAAATAACTATTAACAAAAGTCTCTTTTAGGGAGATACTTCTTAAAGGATATGTTGCTTTGAAAAGTGCCTTATAAAAGGTTACCTTTTAGAAAAGTACCTTTTAAGCAAAAACACACTTTCTATTATGTATTAGAAGGTACCATTTAATAAATATGTATTGAAAAACTACTTTGATTAAAATTTAAAAAAACAAAATATTTTTTCTAAAAGGACCTTTCAAAGGACAATTTTTCAAAACGTAATTTTCTCAAACAAACTTTTTCAAATTATAATTTTAATCAAAGTTCTTTTGCAATTTTGGAAAAAAGTGCATATCAAAAAGAATGGAACTATTTTAAAGTACTTTTTAAAAAAGTACCTTTCACAAAAGTAAATTTTCAAACGTACATTTCAAGTAGCACCCTTTCAAAAAGTACTTTAAAAAACACATAAAAAGGTACTTTTAAACTAGAAATTTGTGAAAATTTTATTTTATAAAAGTATCTATCTACCTTTATAAAACTAACTTTCAAAATATACATTTCAAAAAGTACTATATAAAAAAAGTACCTTTTACTTACCGTAATATGCAAACCTTTAAAAACGTACTCAAAAAAAAAAAATACTTTTGTAAAAATAACGTATTGAAAAACCACCTTTAAAAAATTTACTTCAATACGTCTCAAAAGTACGTTTTAAAAATTTTACCTTTGAAAAAGTGCTTTTTGAAAATTTCAATTGAAAAAAATTACTTCTAAAATAAGCACATAAACGTATGTACATATGCATGTATATACCAAAAGAGTTTCTTTTGAAAACAATTACCCTCTTGAAAATTGTACCATCATATTACGGTACTAAATAATTTTTTTCTCGCGCAATTACTTTTCCCTCCAGCCAATAAATTTTAGCCAATCGTTTTCTTTTTGCGAGAGTAAATGGGAAAAACTGAAAGTAATCAGCGATATCATCATCATCATCACAATCATTGATTGGTATTGTTTCGTTCAATTTTATATTCATGTATCAGTTGTTATTGTCATATCGGCGCGCCTCAAGCTTTTTCTATCTTTAACTCATCTCTCTGTTATTTACGTTTATCGTTTGTTGCCGTCAAATTTTGTCTGTCACCTCCCTGAAAACAGCAACAGCAGCAAAATGTGATAACAAATAATTAAATTGTTACGATATATACATACATGCTAACATACATGCATGCAAGTTTTCAATTGATCGTAAAACATACTAAAAAAATTACAATTATACTCGTATCTAGATACCAAATTACTCGTACCAGAATAAATGCTAATAATTTCATTGTTAATTTGTTTTAGATTTTTTTTCGAGTGGGGTTTTTCTTTTATTTATTTATAGTTTTCATTAGTTTTTATTACTTAAACCTTACAAACACATAAGCACACACGCACACACTGAGAACAAATGTAATTTATTAATTTTTGTTCTAACAATATTCTAACTACGGGTAGACAAATTATAAAAGAAATTAACGGAAATTGTTAGTTAAGTGTTATTTAAATTGAAATTAATAAAACAATTAATGGAAATAAAGTCTAGAAGAAGAACAAGAATATTTGACAGAAAAAACATTCTAAATAATCTCTAATTTAATTGTGTAATTTCGCTGTGACGTTTTTAAATCAAGATATCTAAAAATATTTTTTCGAATTTATTAAATAATGCGTAAAAAATTTTTATTATTCACAGTAAAATTATCTGAATCATTATTTGAGACAATAAAAACAAAGCCTCTACATCATTTGATTAATAAAGTAGTTCGATTTTTTTTTTTTTTTGGAAACTTAGATATTTTTAAAAAAGTGAGCCGCTATTTTGCTAAAATTTGTTTAAAAACTGTTTAAAAACAACTTTAAGAGAATAAAGGAATTCTTAAAAATAAATTTAAGAAAAAATCAACAAGATTTCGGTTTTTCGTTTGTAAATGCGCGATCGTCATATCAACAAAATGCCGCGTGGTGGATCAGTAACAGCGTAAGTTTTTGAATTTTTATTTTCTCACACAACACTATACAACATAAATATAGAGAAAAAAAAATTAAACAACATGATTCGAACTGATTGGCGTTTCACAGACGAGGACAATTATGCTGGCATAAAAAGATAGTTTTTATGCGGGAGGGGTGAAGAGAGCGGTTTTTCGTTGCCACGATTTTTCAACCAGTTACAACCCCGCATTAGCAGCACAAAACTAATACATACACATTTTACAAAAACAAATGAACACAAAAAACACTAACACACACAAAGCTGGCTACACGTATACATTTTATGCCAGATGAAATAATCCCGTGTGTGAACAAAAGAACAAAAATTGTGCAGCTTAAAAATTGTTCTCATCTGTGAATGCTAATTCTTTTACAAAATTTGTGTGCTAAAAATCTGTTTTGTGCTATATTTTAGTATTAATTGTGATCATGTACAAAATTAACCCTTAAACATATTTTAAGTTATAAATTATTTCTGGCGCTGAAGTTGTGTTTGAAGCTTTAAAGAACTTTGTAGCAGACTTTTATGGACGATGTTTTTGTGGGACATTTAAGTTGCCATTCAAGAGGACTTTATTGCGTATTTTCAAAAAAAGGCATTAAAGGACCCATACGGTTGAAAGCTAGAGGGTTAAAATGCTTAACAAATTAATTGTTCGTGGTGTTTTATATCGAAATGCTGCATAAATTTTATACCTAAAACGTACGAATCACAAGTTTCCTTATGACGATTTACTGCAACCAAATGAAAAAGGAAGAGAACTTTAGCTCTCCCTTAAATGAAGCCCAAATCTTCTTTTGTTCGCTAAATCTTCGTTATTATTTGATTTTTGATTATTATTGGTTTTGTTGCCCAGTGTAATTATAACTATTTTTAATTATTTCGTATCAGCTGTTTATGATGTCTTAAAAAATTTAAAAATCAATTTATTTTTACTGCAAATGAATGTTTTCCGGTTTATGAATTTAAACCAAACACTGCACAATGGCCATTAATTAAGAAAAAAATTCCAAATTATATTGGAAAAAAATTAATCGTAGTTAGCTGTTTAATTAATAGCTACGATCATAAAATATGCTCATAAAAATCAATCTGTTTCATACAAAAATAAAGAAATAAATCTTCTTTATAAAACACAGTATGTCCAGTATGTATTGACATGTTGACTAAAAGCTCGTGAGTATTACTTTCTGTTTTTGCAAATAAAAAACTAAATTCGAAATAAAATAAGCACCTTATTTGCTTATTACAGAGATTTATTTATCTTTAATTATTGCACAATATGAATTCCATGGGATTTTTAACAAAATAATGCAAAATTAATGATTTTCTTTCATCATTACAATTTGAAGCAAAAGATGTGAAGAGGGGCAGCATTCAGCCATCCATAAGCCATGAGAAAGATGCAATCAGGTGTAGCGACGAGACCGCAACTTGTATATTTTTTTTCTTATACTTACGCTGCTTAACAAAAGAAAAATCTATAAAAATATTTTCAAATCAGATATTTAACACTCAGATTATTTTTTTTCCAACACTGATTTAGTAGCGAGTACGAACAACTTTTTGTGAAAACATCAGCAACATTAAAAGTATGTGTTTTTTTTTTCTATTTCATCTCGTAATTTTCTTTTTGAAACATTCATTATGATGCTGTTAAGAAATATTTTTTTTTGCTACAGCATCATCTGTTGTGTGTTGTTTTATTTGTTTGCAAAACAGCGACGCATCTTGATTGAACTGTCCGTCGTACCGTTTGTGGCATGAAGTTTCTCCTTTTGGGCAGTATAACAATTTAAAGAAAGATTTCTCCGTAGGTGTCTTTTAAGTAACTTCATTAAATGCAACAGTAACGAAAACAACATCACCAACAATATCGACAAAAAAACATTAACAAAAATAATAATAATATTTACAACAGCAACAACCAGTTGAAGTACATTTCTTCTGCTGGCGTGGTGTGTCTGTGGAAAAGGGGGGCGGCGGTGAAGCAGCGCAGAATAGCAACATTAAGCAAAGTATAAAAAGCGGACAAATGCAACTTGACAAAGATTGATAAGAAAAAAAAAAATAAAAACCTGAATATTTCTTTTTCTATTAAATTGCTGTTGCTGAAATAACAAAAGAATTGTCAACGATATAAAATCCAGGTGGACTCAAAGACTTGACAACAAATTGTAGTGATTTTGAAATATTTTATTATTAGTTTTTTTGTTGTTGTTGTAGTAATGGAATGGTTGAGTGTGCTTGTATGTCCTTATAGATGCGAAAATCAAACTAACAATGTCCGTCCGTCCGTTTTTCCGTCTGCCTTTAAATGAAATTGACTTTTAGAAGCCCCCCATAAAAGCTAAACACTTCAAATTTAAACTGATGTGTCACAAATTGTGTAAAATAGATCGGTTTTGAAAATTGGCAAAAAACATCTTGAATTAGATTTAAATTCTTGGTTATTGTTTGTTGAAGGGTATATAAACATACGGCATTGCCCAATAAACAATTTTGAACTATTCTGGCAGAAAACATTTTATAATGCTTTTTGAAAGTTTTAGCATAAATTTGTGCTAACAAGAGTACAAGTTGTTTGAGTAAATTATAAAAACTATGGAACTCTTGCGTGCAATTCTGAGGGCGCATTGGTAAGGTTAGGTTGAGTAGTATTAAATAAACTTCCACTCGGAGAACCAATTGGATATATTGTGATTGCTTTTTATAAATTATACGTGAAGAATAGCAGAGTCTATGGTGAGAATCGAACCCACGGCCTCTGGACGGCCAAGATAACATTGCTATTACTTAGTCACAGTGCCACCTTGGTTCAAATCCCAGCTATTGTGGTATGAAAAATAGTTTTAAGTAATTTTAATGTAATAATATAATTTAAATAATATATTTTTTATAAATCACATATTTTTTAGCAATAGAATTTTTACTTTCACATATTTCACTTTGCTGATATAAGAGACTCTGTCATCATAACAACAACTACAAATGAAGAATTTTTTTAAATTATTATAAATAGCTTCAAATATTTGTCACGCCCATTTAGGAATTACACCCTTTATTTGTGACTGTTATGCAAAGATTTTTACTAATAAAGCGATAGTTTTGTACGTGTTTTCAATAATTATTGTATTATTATTTTTTTTTTTAATTAAAACAATTCTACAATTATTTTGCATTCAAAGCAGTGCTTAATTTGGATTGTGAAAATTTGTTAAATCATTTATTTTCTATAATTAAAGAAATTAAAATAAAAATACATTAAAAATTTATATGAATACGTTTTTTATAAAATCTTAAAATCGTCTAGACTTTGTTAAAGTATTTTTTATTAACTTTCACTAAAAACACTGTGATAGTTTTTGACCCGAAAAAAATGAACTTCGATGAATCCTTTTCGAACTATTAGGCGGGAGTCCCCTGAGTACGCAAGTACATTTGGAAGTGTCAGATTGGCTTCAGTTTTTGAGAAATCGGTATATATCCATTAAAAAAGGATTCATCGAAGTTCATTTTTTCGACTATCACAGTGAAATTAGTTGTCTTTGTCAAACAGTTTGAAGCGATTTAAAAATGCGGAAATCGAATTAAGAATCGTTGTCCATCCGTTAGTGTGTCGGTATGAAAGTAAAATCAATTTTTCCAAACCGCCAGATAAGTTATACGCTTAAAATTTGGACTGATACATCACAAATTGTCTAAAGTAGATCGGTATTGAAAATCACAAGAAATTTTTTTTTTTAGGAACATCACTCAGGGAATGATCCCTACTTACATATGCCATGCATTATGCCAGAAGTAGGGAGAAAGGGATAAGGTAGATAGATTAGATGGTGAAAATGTAGACGAAGACTTATACAATTCTTTTAAAATTTTTATTCAATCAGATTTGAAAACATTGTTAATGGTGGAGAGTATTTAAGGCTCGGCATACTTTTTATTGTTATTGCCAGGCAGAGGTCGAACCAGCCACAGCACTGGTCGGACATTACCAGTTTAATCAATACCTCTCCCAGCGATTATGATTGCAACCATAGCCACTACGAGTACTCCCGAAGGAGACCCCCGCAATAGCAATAGTTTTCCCCAGAAAGCACAGCATCAAGTTGTGGATAATCACCAAGATGTATAAATGTGCCAAGGGGGGGTGGGAAATAAAAGACGATTAATCTTACCAACCGGCATAGATAGAGGGAGAGAGAGCTAAACTACAACGGCAAAATTTTAGCCCCCACACCACCCATTTTTTAATCTAAACACTTACTTTTGTATTAAAGATGTTTTTAATCACATGGCGGTGGAAGCAGTAAAGTTTCCAAAGCTTTCAAAAAATGTTTAAATAAAAAAAAAATGGAAACATTTTTATGGCATAAATTTAGGAGTTAAAAAATATTTTCTTCCAGTGCAGTGCATGTTAAAAATAATCTTAAGCACTCAGATTTTTGAGTGGTTTCCAATCAAATCACTCATTCATCTTGTATAAACAGCACCTAAGTTATAAAATTTTTGGTCAAACTAAGTGATGTTTAGTCAAAGAAATTTTAATTTGTCTTCCGGCCAGAGATCCTGGGTGTTTTCTGCAGATTAGCTAATCGCTTTGCGGGGTTGTCTTTGTTTTAATTAAAAAAATAAGTTCCAAGATTTAATTTAGTTCAACAACTTTTCTTTGAGTGTAAACGTTGCAAACAATTAAAAATTAGATTAATTAAACGATTAATTTTAGTGTTAAACTTAATTTGTAGAGAAACATTTTTTTTGTCTCGTCTCGCTTTAGTCTCTTCAAGTGTTACAAAAACAAACAAAAAATGAACAATGCTAATTTAAACTAATAACAACAACAAAAACGAAGAAGAACAATTCTTAATGTTTAAATATTTCAATGAAAAAAAAAACTAAGTTAGAATTCTTATTTAATATTTATGGAGGAAAAACCAGCCAGCCCTCCTTAACTAAATTAGTCAGTCTTGTGATTCAGTTCTAATCACAAGCGAAGCAAAAAGGTTTTTTATCATTTTTCATTCGCTGCTGTCTGTCCTCGTCGTCGTCAGAGTTAATTTACAATCATCAAAATGTAAATAAAATTGAAAATTAAATTCAATGAATAAATTGCAACTTAAACGACCAAAATAAACAAACAAGCGAAACACAAAAAAAATCAAAAGAAGAAAATTGTGATAAAAAAAATGAACACAATGACGAGAACTTATTTGTATCTGTGAATTTTGTACTTCAACGCAACACTCTTTTCAGATACATACTTGTAAGTAACCAGCACACCAAACTAGGAAGACAGACAGCATTTAATAATATTTAAATTAAAAACAAGAATAAATTTCATTTGCAACCTAATGCTGTCTGTATTCCACAAGAGTGTAAGTATCAGCTAGAAAATATTCACTAGTGCAGACACAATTCAATGTGTAGTAAGTTTGATTTGTGTCTTTGAGTTACAATTATTTGCTTGATTTTTTTTATATGTATGTATGTTGCATTTATGGTTTGCCACCTCTCCCACCGCCCACCACTCCCTCCCGCTATTTCCCTTTCTCAAAGATAAAAAAATTACAGACATTAAAAAAATTGTGGCACGCAATTGTTCGGTTGTGCAGCAAACAACAGCCCCAGAAAACTTTTTCCGCTCCTCAAGCTGCTACGGGTACATTGAACAAGCTTGATATACATATATTATTCAGCTGCAGAAAATGTCTAGTATTTAATTTAGAAAATCTGGAATTTTAACTGATATTTATCAATTTAAATGAGTACGAATGCGTAACAGCAGCAAAGGAACGAATGAACTTAAAAACAAATACTGTTTAGGTGTATTTCATTTATTTTTTCTTTCTTTATTTATTTTTTGTTGTTTCTTTGATTAAAAATTACTTTGTGCGGCATGTGTTGTTTGTTGCACGCATAAATCAACAATCAATTATGCATCAAGTTGTTAAAAAATATTTTGCTCATAAAACACATGCAATTTTATAAATGGAAGTAAAAAACAAAAGAAAAACACAAAGAGAGAATGCTTTATAATTTACTTTGTTGTTAAATGATGTAATTGATCACGTACATTTTGCTATAGATCTTGTATGAAATGGTCGATCGTGTTTGAACAGGATTGGCCCTTGGGGCTGGGAATCAAAAGTTTGTCTTAAGTGGAAAAGAAAGAAGGCAGAAAAACCGATATCATTGTCATTTGCTACTTTGTATCATAACAAAGTAATTGCTACCTAAGAGAACTTAAAACCTAAAAAACAATGTAGCAGTAGCAAAATAAGAAACAACAGCGTCGAATCAAAATTGTATATAAGTTAAATTAATACTGCAGTATTTACAGTTTTATTGCTACTGCTACTTTACATATTTAGTAGCAATAGAAATATAATATTACTAAGTACCTGTACCAAGTAGCCACTCATATATCGCAATACAAAAGTATTAAGATAGCAATATAGTAACATTGAAATAATTAACTAGCTACTTTGTTTTCCTGCTATTTTAATGTAATTTTACTGATATTTTCATATTATTCAGTTGCTACTACTAAAATAAATCTATTGCTATTTTATTTAAAAAAAGGAGTAATAAATAGTTTCAAAATAATGCTATTTTTACTGCTATCAAACTTTAAAGATTGTAGTAGCAATACATATTAGGTTAAATTTTTGAAAACTATAATACTTTTACTTTGATTTATTTTCTTTGCAACTTTATTTACTAGTAGCAAAATACATAATGACTGTGCTACTAAGGTAGTTAGCAGCAAAGATTAAAAAAAATAATACTTTTTCTTCTATTAAAATTAAAAAGTAGCAATAGCAAGAAAATTAATAACTATGCTGTATTCACTCAAAATTTTGAAATATTGTATTACTTTTACTTTCGTTTTTTTTTCTTAACTACTTTGTATAATAGCATCAAAATAGATAAATATTTTGCTACTAAGCTAGGTAGCTGCATTTCAAGTACAGCAGTAGCATGAAAATTTTGAACTGTTTTAATATATAAATATATTTTATTCCACTTCTTCATATCCCAAAATTTCGTGCTATTTAAGCGTCATTAATTTTGCTATTGCTACAAAGTTAGGTAGCAATATAATTAAAAAAAAATAATTCTACTAAAATTAAAAGACTAGACTTGATTTTTTAATTGTTATTAAGACAGATACCAGTAGCACGAATATTATAAAATCTACTGCTTTAAATTTTTTTGTTTGCTATTGCACATTTTAGTTGCCTAATTTTACTGGTGCTATTAAGTTAGGAAGTATACAATTTTTTTTAATTAATAGCAATCTTAATGCTACCCAAATATACACTTATCAGTAGCACGTAAATTATATTTGAACTATTATCTACATATTTCGTAAATTTTCTTATACTTATAAAATTTTGCTATTGCTTCAAAGTTAGGTGGCACTAAATATTTTTTCAAATAATGCTATTTTAAATGATGGCAAAACTTAAAGGTAGCTGTCGCAAAAAATCTATATTTAACCAGGATATAGTCTCCTTTAACAATTTTAAAAATAATACGTTGTGTTTTATTGCTACTTAAATCACATGAAATCTACTTTATTTCGTTTCTGGAGCTATTTCTCATTGTTTTGCTATTCAGTATATTGGACAAATTATACTCTCAATGCTACTAAACTAGAGAAATAATAATGCTAATATAAAACTATAATATGTGCCATCTTTATCATACTTTTCAAATTACAGCAGTAGCATGAAAATTTTGAACTGTTTTAAGATATAAATATATTTTATTCCACTTCTTCATATCCCAAAATTTCGTGCTATTTAAGCGTCATTAATTTTGCTATTGCTACAAAGTTAGGTAGCAATATAATTAAAAAAAAATAATTCTACTAAAATTAAAAGACTAGACTTGATTTTTTAATTGTTATTAAGACAGATACCAGTAGCACGAATATTATAAAATCTACTGCTTTAAATTTTTTTGTTTGCTATTGCACATTTTAGTTGCCTAATTTTACTGGTGCTATTAAGTTAGGAAGTATACAATTTTTTTTAATTAATAGCAATCTTAATGCTACCCAAATATACACTTATCAGTAGCACGTAAATTATATTTGTGCTACTATCTACATATTTCGTAAATTTTCTTATACTTTTAAAATTTTGCTATTGCTTCAAAGTTAGGTGGCACTAAATATTTTTTCAAATAATGCTATTTTAAATGATGGCAAAACTTAAAGGTAGCTGTCGCAAAAAATCTATATTTACCCAGGATATAGTCTCCTTTAACAATTTTAAAAATAATACGTTGTGTTTTATTGCTACTTAAATCACATGAAATCTACTTTATTTCGTTTCTGGAGCTATTTCTCATTGTTTTGCTATTCACTATATTGGACAAATTATACTCTCAATGCTACTAAACTAGAGAAATAATAATGCTAATATAAAACTATAATATGTGCCATCTTTATCATACTTTTCAAATTACTTTGAGAAATGCTACTAAAATGCTACTTGTGGGGAGGTAGCATTTGTAATAGGTAATTGGATCCAAATAAGTTATTTATTTTTATTGTTTACATAAAATTAAAGTTGCCTTTTGTTTATAAAAATCCTGAAAATCCTAAATATTGTTTCCTCTGGCTGTGATTACCCCTTTGACATGTGTTCTTCAAATATTTAAGTCTCGCTTAATCTTAAATGATACTGTATTACATCGACCATATAATTTTTATTAAACTTTTGTTTTAATTTTAAAGATGCCATAAAATGCTTTAGGCATCTTTAAATACTTAAAACATAAAATAGAATTTAAAATTAAAGCAAACAAAACTCTAAATGGGTTAAAGATTACTTAAGAGTGACATGTTCGCATCCGATAAGTTTAAACCAAAAATAAATTAATTATTCTAGAATAAAATAAATTTTGAATCAACACTACTGCACCCTCTCTCGTGGGAGTATTTCTAGTACTTTTTTTTTCTTTTTTGTTTAATCAATTAGAATTTTCGTTGTTTTATTAACAAATGGCGCTAAATGATGAAAACCACTGATCACTGATCATATGATACGACGACAATATATGTATGATCATTAGCAATGATAATGTGTCGAGCACTTTCATCTCTTCTTTAATTCTATAGTATGTACTCGTATGTAGTTGTTTGTACTGAATGTATGCGTGTGTTTATTTACTTATTTATCAAATAATTAAACATGTGTTAAACTGCAACAATTAGATGAGACCAAAAAAAAAGGGGAGGCAGAGTGGGGACAGCCAGCAACCACAATACCACAAATTGAAATGCAAAATACATTATATGTATCGTAAATGCTACAACAACAACAGATACAGGGATACAACTGCACAAGTAGTTTCATTAAAATTTGCTCCCTTTCGACATACAAAAATATTATGATCGAGGGATAGAAAGAAATATTAATATGGTGCACAGACATTTGAATACGACTACATACGGGTATGTACGACTACATATGTATGTATGTATGTACACATATACATACATCTTTATCTACGATTACAAATTCATATGATATCATTTGATATATTATTGAAAATAATAAAAAATGCAAACCAAAAGAAAGACATTTTAAATTAAATGGCAGTCAGTTGTGACAGACAAGGAGTTGCATGGGAAATTACAAAAAAAAAAACAAAGAATATTTAAATAGAATTTAAAAAAAGTAAAAAAAAGAAACATGTGAATTTGGTTTGTTTTGTGCGCGATGTAGTGCGTGTGTGTGTGCAGGTTAGAGACATTTTAAAAATGCAATTAAGTAAAACTTTAATACTCTAAAAAATTCATGACAAAAATTACATGCAATAAAAAATTAAACAAAATAAAAGGAAATATTCTACAGAAAATCCTTTAAAACAAAATCCATTTTCTAAAGGTCTAAAGCGTTACAAACAGTTTTGGTAAAAAAGATTCGATTTTAAATAGAAATTTTATAAAAGGTAATCTTCTAAGAAGGTACTTTTAATACGTTTTGATAACATAAATATTTCTTTTTTTATTTTTATAAAGTACTTTTTAAAAGCGTCCCCTTTAAAAATTATTATTTTAAAAATTTATTTTTTATGTGACCTTTTTTAAAAAGTCCTTTTCTAAAAAAACCGTTTTTTTTTAAGGAAATTTTTTGAAAGGTACCTTTTTGTAAACAAATACTTTTTTCTTAATTGTACATTTTGTACATTTTCGGTGAAAGGTACTTTTTTGCAAAAGAATCCTGGTTTTTATTGAAATATTTTTAAAAAGTTACCGTTTTAAAATGGTTTTTTTTAGAAACTAATTTTCCAAAGAAACACTTATTTTAAAATGTCTGTTTTTAACAAAAATAGTCTGCCTGGCCCAAGATATCGAACGAATTTTTCTTTCGTACAAATTACCTTTAAAACTAAAACAATTTTAAAAATTTTGTTTTTGTTTCAAGTGTAATTTGTACGAAAGTAAAATTCGTTCGACATCGTGGGCCAGGCAGATTGATTTCAAATGTAGTTTTGTCAAGTTACTTTTTTAAATAGTACTTTTTTTCAAAGGTATTTTTTTAACAACTACTTGTAGTACACTCTCAAAACCACACAAGTTCTCTGTTTAGAACCTATTTGTTTGAGATATAAACTTTTAAAAAATGTAATTTTCAAATGGTACTTTTTTTTTTTAAATGTGCAATTTTAAAACTGTAATTTTTTTTATAATGTAATTGTTTTAAAAGATACCGTTTTAAATAAAATTTTTTTTTTTAAAGTACTGAATTTAAAGGTAGTTTGTTTAAAAGGTACTATTTTTAATATGTACTGATTTCCAAAAATACTAATTTTTAAAGAATTTTGTTAAAAGGTACTTTCTTTAAACGAAACTTTTTTTTAATGATGATCTTTTTGCAAATGCATTTTTTTAAAGTTTACTTCTTTAAATGTATCCGTTTTTAAACGAACTTAATTCAAACGTAATTTTTTGAAAAACTACTTTTAAAAGACATAATTTTAATTGATACCATGTTATGCATTTTTTGAAAAATATTTGTTTTAAAAGGATC
Organism: Lypha dubia; assembly: GCA_947311025.1. NCBI lineage: Eukaryota > Metazoa > Arthropoda > Insecta > Diptera > Tachinidae > Lypha > Lypha dubia. Next base: position 60,814,892 of record OX371264.1, read on the forward strand.
TGTTGAATCCAGCTTTTTTATACATATATTTACTCAGATCGAAGATCAGTTTAGTGTTCACTAGCAAAAAGTTTAAAGAAATGTTGTACTGGTAAAGCTTAGAGAAAAACTTCTCTCTTTTTTTTAATTACAATCTATTTAATAAGCTTACAAATGTCCCATAGTGAAATTTTAAAAAATATGTGGACAAAATATTTTAATTTAATTTACAACACATTCGAGTGATATTTCTTGTAAGAGACAATCTTTCGCAGAGTCTGTAAAAATTCCAATTGAATGAAGAATGAACAAACAAAATGAGATCATAAATGTACAATTAAATAAATACCAGTACTATACGATGTGTTTTTTTTTTTGATTTGCTGTAAATTAATTTCCTCATGTGACTTTGAACTGAAACCATTGTAAAGAAAAGTTTATTAAAAAAAAAACACTAAAGCACAAAATTCATGGGTGATTTAATATTTTTACATCATTTTAATGTTGGTGATCATTATTATCATCGCCACCGTCATCATCATCATCATAGTCATAGTCAATGTTTACTGATGACGACTACGTTGATCATACAAATTACTCAAAGTCAATGAACTGCATTAATTTTACTTAAAATTATTGCATATAAAAATTGTGGATTTTATAGGATTATTTTTATTTGATTTTAGTTTGTTTGTATGTATGTTTTCTTATTGGTTTATTACTTTTAGCGAACAAAAACCTATGATTTTTAAGCAGAGAGTCTTAATAAGTTTTTCAAAAAAAAAAAGGGGAAATTTAGTTAAGCTTTTTAATAAGATAGTTTTTTTTCGAAAAGTTCTGTCTTAAAACGACTTTTTTTAACTGGGTAGCTTTTTCAATAGTTCCTAAGTGTTTTTCAAAAGATTAGTGTTTTAAAACGTAGTTTTAAAAAAAGTTATTTCTTCAAAGTTATTTTACATTTTAAAGTACTAAAAAAATGATCTTCTGATCTTCTGATGATTTTCTTCTTTTTAAATGTACTTTTTCAAAAAGACACTTTATAAGGGTTTTTTCAATAAACTTTTTCGAGAAAACTATTTGTTTAAAAAGGACTTTTCCGAAAAGATACAGGTATAAAAAGTTACATTTCTGAACAAGTACTTTTCTTAACAGATACATTTCGAAAGGAAAGTATATCTTTTAAAAATCAATTTGTGAAACATTGTTATTTTGAAAATATATACTCAATTTTAAAAGAAAATGTTTAAAAATTACTTAATGAAAAGAAATTTCTTAATTGGTAAAGGAATTGAGGGTTTGAAATAAAGGCATCTTTTCAAAAAGGTACATTCTTTACAATATAATATTTGGATAAAAAATTTCAAAAAAGTATTTTCTAAACTGAAATTTTGTTTAAAGGGCATATTTAAAATAGTACCTTTTTGAAAAGCTAATTTCTCAAAATTTATTTTCGGAAAGCAAAAAGAAAAATTCAAATATTCAATTTAAAAATTTTGTTCATTGTTTTCTTTAAAATTTTTTGAAGGCAAAGCAGCGCCTTAATTTCTGTGCGTTTGCTTGGTGATGATATTGTATGAATAACAAAAACAAATTTTTAAATATTTGAATTTTTGTTTTAGCTTTCTATATAAAAGTCACTTCGGTGATGCGTTTTATAAAATTGGGGCCTTAATAAAAATGTACTTTTTCAGTAAGAAAGTTTTTCAAAATGATACCTTTTCAATAGGTACCTTTTGAATAAGGAGCTGTACAAAAAAAAATTTTTAAAGGTACTTTGTAAATAAGGTACTTTAAAATTAATATTTTAGAAAGATGCATTTCTTTTAATAAATTCTATTAAGATAAATATGAAAAATATCAGTTTTAAATTGAAAGTTACCTTGTAAACGCTATTTGGGAATCGCTGTTTGTTTATGCTGCACAATTTTTGTTTATTTTAAATTTTACTTTTTCCTTGTTTAACTAAATTGTTTTTGCATCAGCGAAAACAATGCCAGCGCCTTTTTTTTCCACTTTCACAAACGACGAGTGGTGGGGCTAAACACAAAATTACAACAGCGGCAACAAACACTGACTGACACTCTGTAGGCAGCGAGCGTCATCAACAACATCAGCAGCAACAAATCCATTATGGAACATTTTATGTATGTTTTGGGTTGTTTGTAAAAAAACAATAATATTTTGTGCGAAAAATTTTCGCTTGTGTGTACAAATTTTACCAGTTGGCCCGCCCCGTTAAAAGAAGCAGCAACAGCAACTACAACAACACCAGTTTTTAATAAGTATTTAATGCTTCTTAAATATGTTGCCGCAAAATGAAATGTATTTATTTTCGTAGAAAGTATTTTAAATGAGCTCTTGGTGACAAGGAACGGGTTTCGTTTAGCTTTTTATATTTTGGAAGTTCATGTGTTAAGGTCAAACAGGTGGTTGTTTGTTTTTCGCAAAAATAAAAACTTTGAAATTTCGTTTTTAAAAAGTTGCAATTTCTTTCTTTCTTTTTTTTTTTTTTTTGTTTGGAAACCTCACTGGTCTATTGTTTGTTTAACGCTCAAATATGAGTTTATTTTAATAGTTTTTTTTAGATGATTTTGTACAAAATATTGGCGAATTCGTGGCAGTTGCAAATTGTTTACAATTGATGGCAACAAGATACTTGAGATTGGTTAAATGTATTTGGCTGTCGATATGCAAAGATTGAGTTGTGCCATAGACTTTTCAAATGAAAGTGAAATTGCGGAAGCTTTTATTTATTTAAATTAAACAATAAAAAGTTTTTTAAAGTTTCAAGGAAAAATTATAGTTTTCAAAGAAAACTGAACATAAAAAGTACTTCCACGAAAGTTGTTATTCAGCATATTTTTCAGTTTAGGGAATTTTATATGTAAAATATTTTATCAAATATAATTTTGATTTATATTTTTGGGGGTTTTCTTTTACTGATCTGGATTATTTTTGGGCCATAAACAATAAATTTTTTTTTTTCAAAATTCGTCTTATGTAATTTAATCTTTGTTAAATAAACAATAATTTTTACACAAAATCAGCGTAATTCATTTTTATTCGTAATCTTTTCTCTTTCAATTTACATTTCAGTTTATTTTTGATTTACAAGCGACTTTTTTATTGTCTGCCGTAAATTCAAACCAGTAAAGTTCAAATTTATTTAATTCAATTAGCAACTTTAGTTGAGAGAGTCAATCTTATGTTTTTTTTTTATTTTCTAATTTTAAATATTTAATTATTTTGTTGTTTGTGCACACACGACCATAATTTCTTTTATTTTATTATTTAAATTTTTGCTATTTTTTTTCTTAAATCATGACAATGTTTTTTTTAATGAAGCTCTTGTTAGAGAGTTTGTTTGTTGGTTTCTTTAATTTTGTCCATTTATGAAATGTATTTTTTGCTGACATTTTTTCGTTGTTGTACATATTTTCTTCGTTTTACAGTAGAGTTTTGTACTCGTAAATTATATAAAAATGGAATAAAAACTTTTTTTCTGTATCGAAAGTGAAATTAGTTTATTTATTGTAATTTTGCATTATGTTGCTAATTGTGATTCTAGGTTGAATGAATGTGAATCGCTGCTGTTTTGCGAGTTGTAAGACAGAAATAAATAAGAAGAAAAAATAAAATCGCGTATTCAAGAAAATGGAATGATGTTGTAAAGCTTTCATCAAACATGTTAATAATGTGTAATTCAAATATTTAAATGCCATTAAGGTGAATAGTTCAAAGTAATTACGAAGTTTTTAACTTTTAATTATGATTGATTTTAAAACAGCGCGAAAAAATAGTTTGTAATACAACCGGAAAGTGAGAAACTCTAATATCTGATTTTCTCATATAGAATTGCAAACCCTCTAAGAAATACATCTATTCTAGAAATTATGGGTTTTTTCGGTTCTTCAAAGAATATTTCTCTGCAGCATTGGCGACATTACTCTGTAGCATTTAGTTTTATTATGAATTTAACTTTCAAATTAAGCTTAAACTAAATTTTATAGCCCAAATCATATCTATAACAACAAAACTTTGAAATAAAACTGAAATTAATAATGTTCGAAAAATCGAACTTGTTTCGAAATGCAAGAAAGCATCCACTATACCCGAATCAAACCTTAAAATTTGGCTCAAAATCAATTTTGAGCTGAAATAGTAAAATCGAAATTAAAATATGAATATTCGAAAATTCGAACTTGTTTCGAACATTGAAAAAAAGTTTCTTTTTGAACTTGCGAAACATATAATAATGATTTTCTGGATAAAATTCCAACCAATAATGTGTGTTCAATATTGGAAACAATAAATTAGAATTTTCGAAAATACGAATTTATTATTTAATATTTTAATTTTTGAACAAAAACTAAATTGGTTGGCCTTGTAAATAGAAAACCATTGCATGACTCGAAAATTTCAATTGTTTTTCCAAACTTCGAAACGAGTTGCTAGTTTCCAAAATTCCAAATTATTTTCGGGCTCTCAAAATAAACTGCAAGGAAGCTCACTTTTAGAATATTTCATTAACAAAAATATTTTGACCCTATTTGAAATAAATTTAAAATTTTTTTAGAATGTTTTATCAGCAATCACATTCGAAAATTCCAACTAAATTTCGATCTTTAAAAAGACAGTAAAAAAGGCATAGTTTCAGAATATATTCTGCATATTCGAAAGAAAGTCCAAATTAACTCCAAATTAACTTGCTTTATTAAAGAGAAAACCATAATTTTTGAGCATACATATATATTCGAAAACTCGAATTTAATTTCGAAGCATCCAAAATAAGAACCACAACTAGCCCAGTTTTAGAATATATCAATGACAAAAAGTTTTCACACAAAATGATGGCGAGCCAAGTAATCGCTGTTGTTGTAGTAGTGAATGCGAAGATTTATTTGAAAGATGACGAGAACAAAATGGTTCGAAGGACCACGAACAAGTATGAAATCATAAATTTCCGAGCAACCGATTATAGCGAAAGCGATGATCGTGACCTGTAAAGATTAATTTATTATGATCTCTGCTTTCTGGTTATTAACTTATCTGGAAGAGAGACAGCCACATTTATATTTCTCTTTTGGCTCTCTTCCAGCTGGAATTAGAATTTAGCTTGTGTGAAGCAGGTCTAATTAAATTATTTACAACTTTTGAATGCCTTTGAAAAGTACTCCATTTGGGAAATTCTGTTTAATTCTTCTTTTCTTTTTTTTTTAATGTGAAAATAATTTTGTAAATAAATTTACGAAAAAAAAAGAAACGCAAATGTCTTGCTTAAAAAAACTCAATATTTTTCAAAGATATCTTCGTCGTAATAAAAACAGCAAAAGAATGTCGATCGATGAGGATTTTGTGAAAGAATTAAATACGATAATACGACATGGCCAGAGAAGAAGTAGTCCACAGTAGGCCACATACAAAATAATTTTATTGAACAAATTAACAAAATTGTATGATTAAAGGAATTCTTTGTTTGTTTCATTTCAGGCGCTATGAAGAAGATCCCGAAAATGCGTGGCATTGTGGTTCCTGGTTTGAATATTTGCTAATTGTCATCTTGTCCACCATATTACTGGTGGGTGTTTTAGTGCTGACCTTATTTTGGATTATATTCTATCGGGGTGGCTTCGCTTGGTCGGAAAATCCTGAATTACAATTTAATTTGCATCCCGTTTTAATGGTGGCCGGTTTTATAACATTTTCAGGATTTTGTAAGTAATCTCTAGACTAATTTATTAATTCATTATTAATATTATTTATTTGTTTGTTTCTTCCCTTTTCCCCTTCTTAGCAATTCTTATGTATCGTTTGTGTCGTTGCATGAAACATATTTATGTTAAACTGGTTCACATGCTATTCCATGCCTGTGCCATACCATGTATTGCTTTGGGATTTTTGTCAGTCTTTGATTCGCACAATCTATCTGAGCCTCCTAAGCCAAACTTCTATAGTTTACACACTTGGCTGGGTTTCGTGACAATGGGCATGTTTGTAATGCAATTTGTTGTCGGTTTCTTCAGGTGGGTTGTTTGATTTCTTTCAATTATTTCATCTTTATGTTGAACAACAACTAGTTGTTGATTGTTTTTCTTTCCAAATCCATTGTGATCATCTTTTGAGAGTTGATCTTTATTGATGATGTTGATGATTATAATTATTAAGATCTGTGTGTGTTGTCATTCTATTGTTATAATTTCTTAAAAAAAAAGAGTGAATAATATTTCATATTTGTCTAATTGTTATAGTTTTTTGATTTTATTATGCTGTGAGAATCGCACATACAACTGTCGTGCCACAATGGTACCCATACACGCCAGTTTCGGTTTGGCCAATTTTATGATGGCTGTTGCCACCTGCGTTACTGGCCTGGTAGAAAAAGAACGTCAACTGGTGAGCGGGGAAAATGGTGAAAATGCATTAAGGTATGTATGAATGTACATATGTATTACAAATTACACTATGCAACAACATTTGACATTTTCAGTGCTTGTTTAGAATTATTTATTCATTAAATCTATTGCGATATTTTGAAACATGATTTAATTGATAAAGAGTTTATTTGTTGTTAGTAGACCTTTAACAGTCCACTATTCTTTTGTTGTCCAGCCCAATTATGAATAATAAGTCTTGGGGAATATTTTCTTCTTCCTCTTGCGATTTCTATAAGCGAAAAAGTATATATTCTTAATGTAAGGGAGGGTAACAATTTTTCTCTCTCCCTCTCATTTAGAATATTTGCTTTTTTCCTTATGGAAATTGCAATGAATAATTGGAGGAATGGAAAAGGGGAAAATTCCATGTGAATTATTATTCGTAATTGACCATTAGGAAGTATTGTAATCTTCACATTGTAGATATAAGGTGTGTTCAGCACTTTCATGTAAAAACCTACGAGGTACATTTTTGCAGAACATTTTAATCCTCTTAGTATTCCCTGTATGGGTATGAGACAAAATCACTTTCTTGTAAAAGGTAGCAAAAACTCATCTTAGGAAGCGACACAGTGGGCTCAAATGTTTTTCCAAAAATATTAATATTTACTCAAGCAAATTCATAACAGGTAGTCTTGCCAGCTCAGGTGATTATTTTCGCCGTGTTTCGTCCCTTGTATATCTGCGCAAGTTACAATATCAAATGTTTTGTGACTAACAACGCAGATTGATACAAGGTATACTCGCCCCAATTCGCCTTAAAAATTCCTTTGATGTAGAAAAAATATACTGGAACAAGGCTTTACTAAGCAATAGTAGGTAGATATTCTTTTTGACGTATTTTTTCCTCGTCCAAAAATTAGGCATGTTGAATTTATGGTTCTTTGATTTCTACTTAATTTTTTTTATGCATTAAAATTTTAAAGTATTTAGTTTAAACCTTTTTGTAAGGACTGCAGTTTAGTTTTCAATTAGGTTTCAAATTGAATACTTAACTTTTCACAAGCACAATCAGATTAAAACATAAACAATTTTTGACAGTACCGTAGGTACGGTAGTAGTAAGTAGCCATTTTGATTTTGCACAGCTGATGATGAAGTAGGCTAATAAGGCCACCTAGTACTAAATTCGCCTTGTACTGGAAAATGTTTTTTAAGGTGATAAAAAAATTCAAGCGACGAAAGTGAGCGAAAATAATCACCTTGTGGGAACACCTTTTATACATTCGCTTTGTGTAACTGATATTCTAATTGATTTAAAAAATATTTTTTTTCTCTCTTGTGCAGTACCCGAAATTCGGAAATCGAACATTATATCATGAATTCTCTGGGCATTGTTTTGGTGGCCCTGGGCATTATAGTTTCCGTGGCCGTAAGACGATCAAATGCTCCAGCCACTGCCAAAGTTTATGTTACCGAACGAATTTAAATGCAACGAAGTCAACAAAAACAGAGACATGATAACAATTTTCAAAGCAGACGACAACCTTTGATGCAACCAATTATACTTCTAATACCACCATCGCCACCCAATGCATACATTTGAATCAAAAATGAAACGAGTGTTTTTTTTTTCATTGTTGATTTTAATATTTGAAAAATTTTAAATATTTTGTTATTGTATGATTTTTGTATGTTTTTTTTTTATAATAAAAGAATTATTATGATTTTTATTTTTTCCTGTTTTTTCTGATTAAATATTAATAAAATAAACTGATAAAAATAATCAAAGCATATCTTATAATTAACAAAAAAAAAATTATATATAAAAAGTAAAATATATTCGTGAAATTATGCCAAAAAAAAAACCCCACATACATATTTAGGAAATCAAAAATTATTACATAAACTATAATCAAAAATATTATAAAATTAGTGATTAAAATATACTTATAAAAATACTTATAAATGCATATAGAAAAACATATATTAAAAGTGCTCGACAAAATGATAAGGTCACTTCTGTTTTATTTTTTTATTTTAGGGCAAATTTCCTAACATATAATATTTGTCTGAAATTAAGCATTTTAGCCGGGCAACTCTTAAAATTTTTCAAAGTTCATTTGCTAGGATGCTATAAAAATTAAGCAACCTTATCACTTTGTCGCTCTCCTTATATATATAAAACATACATATATTTCTTAAATTCAAAGTGATTATGTAAACTAACGTTCGTAACGTTACATTCGGAAACAACAAGAGATCATCCATCAACCATTCCAGAGAAATAGGCAATCATCAACATCAATTTAATTTGCAACAAAACAACGTGTATCATCTCTAGTGCCGATGATGTGTATCATGTTTAGGACTATTTATTAGTCAGATCTGTTAAACGTGATCGCAATTTTTTATACATTTAAAAATCTTTGGCGAAACTTGAATATGAAAATTACCTTAATGCTAAATTAAAAAATGGCCTTGAAAAAAATTAAGCTAACTGTAACATGTGGGGGATTTTCTCTGAAAACCAGCAAATGAACATCAATTTACTATAGATATAATTCTCGTATTAAAATTTCACAATCACAATCAACAAATAGTGCTGCACATGATACGCATGTACACTCATTAAAGTGGTGTAGCTCTATAGTATAAAGAACTAAATTAAATCAGGACGATGAATAATATCTGGTTCTCTCTGATCATTCGTAATCATTTTGGGATGAGAAAATAAAACATTTATTCCTATTTCGTTTGCAAATTCCAACAGAATTTTGCGGAAATAATTTTTTTAATCTTTGTTGAAACAAAAAAAGTTACATTTTGCATTTTCAATAAAACCCTATAAAACAAAATAAAAATGGAACCAGTTCAAAAATTATTTAGTAACAAAAATTGAATTAAATTTAAATATGCCACAAATTATTATGTACTAATATTTAAGATATTATTGTAGTTAATTAATTGTATTTTCTTCTTTTTTTTCTATTTCTAATTCTATTTTTTTGTTGTTGTTATAAAACAATCAATCTACTTTAAGAAAATATGTATGTATTTGCTAAGACATTATTAAAATGGAAAAACAAAATCATAAATAATTCTTCTACAATTATTATTAATAATAAACAATTATTTATTTTAAATGGAGTTTCTTAAAACCGTTCCTTTATTTTGCATACAAATTTTTCGTGAGTGAGATTAGATGGTAAGCACATACATACATATGTATGTAAGTAGTAAAATAAGTACTGTAAACTAATTTATTTCATATGAAATAATACCCCAATAATGGAAGTCCCTGTAGTTCAAGTGGCTGTCTCCGAGCTGGTTATAATACTAGCCCCTTTATGACACAACCAGTCCGAATGCTAGCCATATGACTGGCCACTTAAACAAGGGGATGTCCTACGATGGGGTTAATTGTCACCAAGAGGCCACAAAAAGACAGTTCATAAGCCGGTTCTTCTTGGCTTACCCTTAACTGTCTCCTTATACCTGCCAAACCACTCCCTTAAAAACCCCAAATCATTCCCTATTTTTTATGAAATAAAAGTCATTTTATAATTTATTTAACTTAAAAATAAATTATTTAGTCAAAAAAAAACATAACAAATTCATTTATTAATTAAAGAGATAATAATAATTAATTAATATAATAATTAAATTTTGCTTTCAGCTATTTTTTTATTATTATTCTTATTATTTTATTTATCTTCATCCTAGTCATCTTCATCCTGGTTATTCCCACTGCAGTACAATAATGTTCCTACAGCCCACTTGTAACTTAGTAAGGATGCGTAACATTGCACTATTTTTGTAAATGTATTTTGACTGTATTGAGAATTGAACTAGCAACCTTCCGACTGCTAATCAACATCTCAACCCACTCAGCTACACTCACTGGTACTTGTACATTGTACTACTTAAGCTATGTGTGCTTAATGACATAAATTTTTTACTATCCACCATCTGCGACACAAAAAGACAGCTAAGTGCCTGCACAAAGTGACAGTAAAATTTTCCACAGTTTTATAACCAGTCTTCCGAGTATAAGATCAATGTGGATAGTTTTATAACCAGTCCACATTGTACAGTACTGCCACTTTTGGGGTAAGTTGTCACGAAAAAACTACAGGGGTGTTATTTCCATTCTGTTTTGGGATATTATTTCATTTTGTTGTGGTATTATTATTAAACTCTTTTTTTAATACTAATATTTCTCTCACATACATTTATGGGACAAGGGATAAAGGGAGTAGTGTTTGTGCGCGTTCTATTTGAACTCTAACAAACTGAAGGTGACAGGAAAGACCTATGCGGGAAACTGATTCCACATGCGAACAGTTCAGCTCCCTTAAATGTTAAAATAAATTTTTCAATACATTTTTTTTTTGACATCCCAGGGAGGCATTTGTTTAAATCCAAATATGGGGCGAGACCAACGTGTACGAATTCGTCTGGGTCATCTGTTATTTTGTGTCAACAAGGCATTCGACAACGCAACTGGATCAAGGGAGAAACAAGGCGAAAATAATCATCTGAGCTTTCGGGACTACCTGTTATGAATTTGCCTTGTGAATTTGCCGTATATCTGCGCCCGTTACTTTGTTTTTTGCCACATTTTTCCGTGCATTTTTTGACAAAGTAAGTGGAGGTTTTCCAAAGCGAGTTCAGCCGAGTCTTCTTGTTATGAATTTGCCTTATATGACAGTATTTAAGCATAAACTGTGATGCGCCTAAATATTTTATGCATTATTGAATAACCGAAATTATTTATTTATAAACTGAGTGATGAAGTTTCTTTTTTTTTGATTTTCAACAGGATTTTATGACCCCCTTAAATAGTTTCATAGTTGGAAAAAAAACCCACAACAAATACATTCATCATTTGAAAAAAATTAACAATTTAAATTCTTGTAGTTTCGCTTAAAGATTCTTTCACTTCGCAAGTATATCGTCGCATAAATTGCTGCAAAAACATAAAGAATTTTTCCAAATTCCACAAAAAACTTTTGCTTACGTTGGCATTGATCCGTTGGTGCAGCATGCTGGTGTCATCATCAAACATCCATTTGTCTGTTATGGCCTGTACATTTTAACCTTCATCTTTGTCCTGGCAGCGATAGATTTTTGCATCAAAAATTTTCATGATACAAATGATTTTATGCTGGCTGTTTCATTGTTAAATCAATTGATTATTGCTTTATGGAAAATTGCTATATTTTTTGGAAAACGTTGTCGAATACACAAGTTAATACAAGACATTTGGCAGTGGAATGTAAAGGGTAAAGTTAAGTCAGCAGTAGTTTGCTAAAGAATCTTATTCAAAAACTTATTGTTTTAGCTGATGGCGATGAATTTCAAATAATTTCCAAAATTAGTAGCAAAAATACTTTGTTAAGTAAATTTTATTACATGACTGTATTTGCTACGGGATGTCTGGGCTTGTTGCTGCCTTTAATTATCAAATTGTTGAAATTGTTGCGTGGTGTGGAAGGTGCCTTGGAAGTACCGCATAAGGCGAGGTAAAAATTCTACAGAATTTAATTTATTATCCCTTAACATATGCTCTCTTTAATATGATATTTCAAGCCCCCAAAAGTATGCAACGTTTAATTGAAACTATTTTGTTAATTTTTCAGTTATTTCTGGAACACTTCGACTTTTGGTGGTTTCACTGCCGCCTATATATGGAATATAATTATTATACATTTTTTAATTAATGCCTCGGTAGCCATTGATACCTTCTTTTTGTGGACCGTATCAAATATTCTTATACGCTTTCGTATACTTAAACTGCGCTTTGAATTGATTGCTACAGAAGAGCATGAAACAATATTTTGTGACCAAATCAAGGATAATGTCAAATTTCATTTGCACATTTTATATTTGGCCAAAGAGTTGGACTCAATATTTGGGGAAATAATATTCGTAAAGTCGCTTATAAGTTGTACACAAATATGTTTTTTGGCATTTTGTTTGATGCAAAGGGATAGTGCGACAGACGATTTGGTGCATTCGTTTACATTTTTATTAGCCGTATCTCTGCAACTAATTTTGTATTGTTACAGTGGCAATTTAATTGAAGAGCAGGTGAGTTTGATGGTAGTTAGTAACTACCACTTTCCACGATTTTAGTTTGATTTGATTTTTGGGAGCTTTAAAAAAGGTTAATTTCCAATAGCTCTAATCTTTTGTACATATCACATCTATTTTGCTCAAATACAAGCTCATATTTATTTCGTATTCATTTTAAGAAATTTTACAATTTTCTTTTTAAATAAAAATTTTTTAATTTAAATTTAATAAATAAATACAAATAAAAATTCGACACCTGAAATTAAAAACAAGTGGTTTGCAAGAATTGTCAGCTGGGCTTCTAAGACTACCTTATAGTCATTGAATCATGCAATCAGATCATTTTTATACATATAATATACGGATTAAGAATAAATCCTTAAAGGCCAAATATGATTGATATTTTACTGAAAAATAAAACACACCATTTTAATAAACATTAAAAAAATATTCTGGTTACTTTTATTCTTATTTAGTTACATTTTTTAAAGATTTTGGCTGCAAAGACTTTTTTTCGTGGCAGCAATGAATAAACTCAAACGAACCACTGTTATCATAAAAAAGAGCATGCGCAATGCGCCGCTCAATATGCGCAATGCGCAGCGCAAAGTGCTAGACAAAAAATTTAAATGCGCATTGCGCAAAGAGCAGCGCTAATAAATCGAATGCGCTTACGCTGCGCATACCAATTGCTCCTTTTTTTTCGCTCCGCTCTTTGCGCTTGTGCGCATTTTTAATACGCTTTTAAGAAATGCGCAAAGCGTAAAGAGCAAAAGGAGTGAGCAAATCCGAACTCTAGTAGTTACACACGCTGCAATGCGTTTTTGGCACATTATAAAATATCGAAATATTTTGATGTTGTTAAAATCTCGAATGCAACGCGAAATGAAACCATAAACACGACTATACACTAAGCAACCGACAACGAAAAATGCTTGATTGCGTAAATGCGTTGCAGAGTGTGTGCCTACCATGAGTAGCCGGTGATGAAGAGAACAAGTCGATAAGATCGTTCGTTGTTCAAGTGATGCCAATTAGTGAACTTTAAAATCGTGTGCAAAATTAACAGCAATCAAATGTATAAATTTTGCTTAGACTTGATTGAAAAAAGTTATTAGGAAATATTTTGTTGAATATATGCATACATGTATGTACATAAATTATTTTCATCTACATAGAGTCTTATGGTCTCCAAAGATGTTTTTGAAGCCTTTAATTGGTCTCGTCTAACCATTGCCAACCAGAAAATGTTGCAAATGATTATGGTGCGTTCTCAAAAAAGTTCCCATATCACTGGAGTATTTTTCAACTTAAATTTGAGTTTGTATTTGTGGGTAAGAATTGATTTTTAAATAATTTTTACAAAAAAAAAAAAACAAATAGTTTAATTTATTTTTGTGGGTTAGATTGTCTATATGCTGCATTTTTATGGGTAGTAATGCCAACTCATCATCTACTTCTGAATTGGTGAAAGCACCCATCGAAATGCAGCATATACTAGATTAGCTAGCCCAAAACATATAAATAAAATATTTGAAGACATAGTAAATATCGTTACCTTAATATAGAAAGGACCTAACTCTTTTATTTTTCAAAACGCGTATTTATCATATTTCGAGAGCGAACCATCTATATGGGCTATAGAAATAACACGAAAAATGCGATTTGAAAACAAAATAAATTAGGGCCTTTCTATATGAAGGTAACGATATGTATGTATGTATTATGCATAATTTTTAAATATTTTAATTTAATTAATTTATGTTAAAGTTTTTTAAAACTGCCGGTTCTTTGATAGCAGTACTTAACACGCTGGAAGATGATAAATAAATTGAAATTAAAAAAAAAACGATGAAGTTTAAATCGCTGTCGCTTCTTTAGACCAGTACAAAGGACATGCGGTCATGAAACTATTAAAAAAAAAAGAATATTGTTATCAAGAAATTCTACAAATGTTGTCCAGAAATTGTTAAATTTGTTTCCTTTTTAAGTCATTAATAATTCATAAATTTTATTGAGTTATTAAACAAGTTATTTTGTAACACCAACTTTTTTTTCTAAAGACAAAGTTTTATCAACCACCCAGCAAAAAATTAATAAATTATAATATTAAAAAAAATATTAAAACAAAAAAAAATGTTTAATTTCTCTCGTATTTTTATAACAAAACAGGATAATATTACATAGCTTTTACTAAATGTATTAATTTTAAATTGTTTTACAAAAAACCGGCGTCTTTATTTTCTATTATTGCCAGATGCAAGTTCTATGAGAATTATGCCACAAATCCATACGGACGCCATTTTATATTCAACATTTCATGACTCTTCTTGTTAATCAGAGTCATAACCCTATTTTGCTATTTCTTGCCGCCATCTAGTGCTCAAACTGTTTTCGATGTATACCTGAGTAAGCCTGTGTAATATTCGCTGCTTGTGTCATCTGGCACCGGGTAGTCGAAACAAAATCTCACAGAGTGTTTCCCATAAATTATCTTCTATGTTAAAAGTTTTATAGTATTATGGGGATTATGAGATTAGTTCAATGGTAATATATCAGTTGTATTGGGAAAGTGTTCTTTAGAACATCAGGCAAAAATTTCTATGTTGGTGTATTTAATTGCAACATTTTATAACGGTTTTCTTATAAAACGAGCGTATTATTATATTTTTATAGGGTTGGTTTTATACCATAAAAAATTAGTTTTAATAAAACTCAAGGAATATTTAATTACATTTAATCGCGCCTAAATTCGCTGCCTACTTCCGATGTCATAAAAAAAAGTAACGAACAATAAGTCAACAAAGCACTTCACATCGCAACTGGGAGACTACTTGTTATGAATTTGCCTTACAATTTTGAATGACCTGGAAACTTACGCTTACAAATTTGTTACATAGAGAAACATTTTTAACACTACCCAGCAAAACTTAACATGACAAAAATCGAATTCAAGTGATGTCGAATTGGTTCGATTTAGAATGAAACATGCATGATTTTTACAATAGCCTGTCCTTGGACATCATGTGTTTGTGGGCGAAAATTTAAATAAATTGCTCTTCACTAAAATTAATGCATTAACCCCATTCCTTTTTCACTGATTCAAAGACGGTTTTCATGGCTTTAAAAAAAATTAGGCATTAAAACTTTTTTTAATATCAATTTCCATCACTTCAATAATGAATTTTTTTTTTGGAATTTTCGAAAGCGGTAAACATGAATAAAGATGGTGTGAACTCACAAACTATTTTGATCTACTTTAATAATTTTTTGCTGGGTGGTTGATAAAACTTTGTCTTTAGAAAAAAAAAGTTGGTGTTACAAAATAAATTGTTTAATAACTCAATAAAATTTATGAATTATTAATGACTTAAAAAGGAAACAAATTTAACAACTTCTGGACAACATTTGTAGAATTTATTGATAACAATATTCTTTTTTTTAATAGTTTCATGACCGCATGTCCTTTGTACTGGTCTAAAGAAGCGACAGCGATTTAAACTTCATCGTTTTTTTTTTTTTTTAATTTAAATTTATTTATCATCTTCCAGCGTGTTAAGTACTGCTATCAAAGAACCGGCAGTTTTAAAAAACTGTAACATAAATTAATTAAATTAAAATATTTAAAAATTATGCATAATACATACATACATATCGTTACCTTGATATAGAAAGGCCCTAATTTATTTTGTTTTCAAATCGCATTTTTCGTGTTATTTCTATAGCCCATATAGATGGTTCGCTATCGAAATATGATAAATACGCGTTTTGAAAAATAAAAGAGTTAGGTCCTTTCTATATTAAGGTAACGATATTTACTATGTCTTCAAATATTTTATTTATATGCTTTGGGCTAGCTAATCTAGTATATGCTGCATTTCGATGGGTGCTTTCACCAATTCATGAGTAGATGATGAGTTGGCATTACCATCCATAAAAATGCAGCATATAGACAATCTAACCCACAAAAATAAATTAAACTATTTGTTTTTTTTTTTTTGTAAAAATTATTTAAAAATCAATTCTTACCCACAAATACAAACTCAAATTTAAGTTGAAAAATACTCCAGTGATATGGGAACTTTTTTGAGAACGCACCATAATCATTTGCAACATTTTCTGGTTGGCAATGGTTAGACGAGACCAATTAAAGGCTTCAAAAACATCTTTGGAGACCATAAGACTCTATGTAGATGGAAATAATTTATGTACATACATGTATGCATATATTCAACAAAATATTTCCTAATAACTTTTTTCAATCAAGTCTAAGCAAAATTTATACATTTGATTGCTGTTAATTTTGCACACGATTTTAAAGTTCACTAATTGGCATCACTTGAACAACGAACGATCTAACTTGGGGGTTACACGTTCAAGTTTTCATTCAATTTTTGTTTCCAGATTCAATACACTTACACTTTTTTACTAACACACTCACACATTTGGATATTGACTATTAACTTGATTTCAATTTTGCTTTCAAGTTCTCTTTCAATTTTTCTTTCAAGTAAGCAGCTGATGAGAGCTGTTGTAAATAATTTTTGCATTTATTTCTAAGAAAATATATTATTTGAAATAGAAAATGAATAAAATTAACAAAAATTGTGATGTGTTGCGATTTTATTTTTTTTTCTTACTTAATTTTTAATTTCTTTCTTGACGACGCCATCTTGGAAATAAAATTGACCATCAAGTTGCTTACAGCCTACGTCACAACGTCAATTAACATAAATTTTGACAAACAGTAAATGTGTTAATATTGAAAGCAACTTCTTGAACGTGTAACTGCAGAGTTATTATCGCCTTGTTCTCTTCATCTCCGGCTACTCATGGTAGGTACACACTCTGCAACGCATTTACGCAATCAAGCATTTGCCGCTGTTTGTTTGATTAGTGTGTAGTCGTGTTTATAGTTTCATTTCGGGTTGCATTCGAGATTTTAACAACATCAAAATATTTCGATATTTTATAATGTGCCAAAAACGATTTGCAGCGTGTGTAACTACCATCAAACTCACCTGCTCTTCAATTAAATTGCCACTGTAACAATACAAAATTAGTTGCAGGGATACTGCTAATAAAAATATAAAAGAATGCATCAAATCGTCTGTCGCACTATCCTTTTGCATCAAACAAAATGCCAAAAAACATATTTGTGTACAACTTATAAGCGACTTTACGAATATTATTTCCCCAAATATTGAGTCCAACTCTTTGGCCAAATATAAAATGTGCAAATGAAATTTGACATTATTCTTGATTTGGTCACAAAATATTGTTTCATGCTCTTCTGTAGCAATCAATTCAAAGCGCAGCTTAAGTATACGAAAGCGTATAAGAATATTTGATACGGTCCACAAAAAGAAGGTATCAATGGCTACCGAGGCATTAATTAAAAAATGTATAATAATTATATTCCATATATAGGCGGCAGTGAAACCAGCAAAAGTCGAAGTGTTCCAGAAATAACTGAAAAATTAACAAAATAGTTTCAATTAAATGTTGCATACTTTTAGGGGGCTTGAAATATCATATTAAAGAGAGCATATGTTAAGGGATAATAAATTAAATTCTGTAGAATTTTTACCTCGCCTTATGCGGTACTTCCAAGGCACCTTCCACACCACGCAACAATTTCAACAATTTGATTATTAAAGGCAGCAACAATCCCAGACATCCCGTAGAAAATACAGTCATGTAATAAAATTTACTTAACAAAGTATTTTTGCTACTAATTTTGGAAATTATTTGAAATTCATCGCCATCAGCTAAAACAATAAGTTTTTGAATAAGATTCTTTAGCAAACTGCTGCTGACTTAACTTTACCCTTTACATTCCACTGCCAAATGTCTTGTATTAACTTGTGTATTCGACAACGTTTTCCAAAAAATATAGCAATTTTCCATAAAGCAATAATCAATTGATTTAACAATGAAACAGCCAGCGTAAAATCATTTGTATCATGAAAATTTTTGATGCAAAAATCTATCGCTGCCAGGACAAAGATGAAGGTTAAAATGTACAGGCCATAACAGACAAATGGATGTTTGATGATGACACCAGCATGCTGCACCAACGGATCAATGCCAACGTAAGCAAAAGTTTTTTGTGGAATTTGGAAAAGTTCTTTATGTTTTTGCAGCAATTTATGCGACGACATACTTGCGAAGTGAAAGAATCTTTAAGCGAAACTACAAGAATTTAAATTGTTAATTTTTTTCAAATGATGAATGTATTTGTTGTGGGTTTTTTTTCCAACTATGAAACTATTTAAGGGGGTCATAAAATCCTGTTGAAAATCAAAAAAAAAGAAACTTCATCACTCAGTTTATAAATAAATAATTTCGGTTATTCAATAATGCATAAAATATTTAGGGGCATCACAGTTTATGCTTAAATACTGTCATATAAGGCAAATTCATAACAAGAAGACTCGGCTGAACTCGCTTTGGAAAACCTCCACTTACTTTGTCAAAAAATGCACGGAAAAATGTGTCAAAAAACAAAGTAACGGGCGCAGATATACGGCAAATTCACAAGGCAAATTCATAACAGGTAGTCTCGAGAGCTCAGATGATTATTTTCGCCTTGTTTCTCCCTTGATGCAGTTGCGTTGTCGAATTCCTTGTTGACACAAAATAACAGATGACCCAGACGAATTCGTACACGTTGGTCTCGCCCCATATTTGCATTTAAACAAATGCCTCCCTGGGATGTCAAAAAAAAAATGTATTGAGAAATTTATTTTAACATTTAAGGGAGCTGAACTGTTCGCATGTGGAATCAATTTCCCGCAGAGTTCTTTCCTGTCACCTTCAGTTTGTTAGAGTTTAAATCGAACGCGCACAAACACTACTCCCTTTATCCCTTGTCCCATAAACAATTTTCCTAGTTCGACACAATGCACTGCGTGCGTAGGGGACGGACCCTGAGTGTTTGCAGACGACGAGCTTCTTCAAACAAAATAATGTGTTACTTTTTGTTCTTTTTAATTTATCAATCTCTTTATTATCTGAGGAGTATCACATAAACTTATTCTAATGACAACAATATATATCTAATTAGTATACCTATCCTTACTATTAAAGAAATCCGTAAATAATCCCACAACCTTACAAAGTTTTTGGACAATTTTTATTTTTACTTAAAACCAAACGATCCGGCTCCAGAGCTAATTTCTTTAAAACATCATAGATTTTGGTGCGCACTTCAACAGGAAAATCACGATCTCTGCCGAAAATCCAAATCTGATCGGAATAACCCAATGAACCCAATGAACCACACGACCACAATATGGCAAAGTTATCATAGTCAGTGTAGAGAACTTGATATTTTCCCGAGCCGGGCAGTAAACGGGCAATAACATCTGGAAAACGTGTGCTAAACTATAGACGGCAATTAATTAAATTTTGGAAAATATTGAAATTATTTAGTTGTTCGTTACGAAGGGCTCCACATTTTGTAAAACGAAACGTTTGTAAAATTTCAAATTTCTTGTGAAAAAAAAAAAATTAATTTTACAAAAAAAAAATTATGCCTAAGTATTTTTCAATTAATAGATTTAATAAAAAACTCAAACTACCTTCAAATAATTCCGTAATTAAATCAATTAATCTTGTGATAAAAAATAAATTTTTCTAATTTTTTTATAAATCTTAATTAAATGATAAATTTGAAATTTTTGTCGTAGGTTGAACTTCAACAACAAAATCAATTGATTCTGAAGTTATCGCCATTAAAATCGTATTTTCCGCTTTTTGTGTGCAGAAACAACTTAACTACGATTTTAATTACGAAAACTGCAGATTCAATTGTCTTCGTTGTTGTAGATTAACCTAAAATTGTATATTCAATCACTAAAATTAAAATTTTCAATTACAAAAAATTTTTTTTTATAAAATTTCAAGAAAATTAAATTTTGATTTTTCATTTAATTGGGTAATAATTTAAAATACTTTATTTATATTTAATTGATGAGCTGGAGGTCAATTTAAAAAAAAAAAAAAAACGTTATAAAAATTTGTTTATCGATATTTCGTTACTCCTTTGTGTAGCATCTTCAGGATTAGATTTACAAATAGCAAAAAAAAAAAAAACTGGACAACAACAATATTTTTAAACAAATTAAGGAACACAGGCAAATTGAATTCTAGGTGGCCTTATTAGCATTCGCCTTGATCAGTTGTGCAAAATAAAAATGGCTACTTAACTACGGTACTGTTAAAAATTTTTTATGTTTTAATCTGATTGTGCTTGTGAAAGTATTCAAGTGATAATTAAGTTAAATTTAATAAAAACAAAATAAAACAATATTTTTTAATTATGTATGTACATTAGAGTTTGTGCGGTATGTAAAGTTAAGTGGCGTTAGCCTTTGTGCAACAGCTCGTATTCGCTCTAAACATTTCTTGGCTTCGAGCATTGTAAAGGCTGGAAACAGACTGTCTCTTATGCTAAATGCTGAGCCGTTTTTGGAACAATTGTCTCAGTAAGTAGAGTTTTGAAATGTCAAAAGCAAAATAATATTATAACACACATTTTAGAAATGACCGCCCACTTACAGGAAACAATATTAATTTAAAATGTACTAAATGCAATATAGGCTATTATCAGCGTCTACAGCGTCTGATTATTCTGAGTTGAACTCACAGAAATGGTTGAATTCGAACCAGCCGTAAATGGTGATGTTGAACCTACAATTATATTAATTAATTTAATTTACACATTATTTATTATTTATATGATATGCGCATACCTTTTGCTGTTAGACCACCTTCCTGTTGACGCTGATAATAGCCTATATTGCATTTAGTACATTTTAAATTAATATTGTTTTCCTGTAAGTGCTGTAGTGCAGGTAATTCATTGCCAGAACGTAATGTGCTAATAAAAGGTTTCTATAATTATTAAAGTTTGCTTAAAGTTAGAAAATTTGTGGTCATGATATAAATAACTTTTATACTAATAAAAAATACTTTAGCCAACATTTTTAAAGGTTTTTAATTTAATTGTGTATGTAACTTATTAATTGTCTTTGAACTTTTGTAGTTTTTTAAGTAAATTGTGAGAATTTTTATAATTAATCGTTAAAAAATTTTATGTTTTCTTAAAAGATTTATTGACAAATTTAAACAATTAATAAATATAAACCGCCTTATTTAGAAAAAATATTTTCTGCTTATAAATAAAATAAAAAAATATAAAATACCTATAAAAAAATTAAAAATGAATTGAGAATGTTTCATACTAAGTTTTATTAAAAAATAAATGCATAAAGTTTGTTGGCGCGACCAACCCCCTTCTTCTTTGAAATTCATCTTCACTCAACGGTAGCTAAGTTGCTCTGCTACATACAACTTGACATTTGTAAAACAAAAATATTCTTCTACAGCAGGCAGGACAGGACGACTTTACCTGTTTTTATTATACCATGGGCGAATGCTAATAAGGCCACCTAGTATTCAATTCGCCTTGGACTACGTTTTACCAAATGGGAACCGAAATTTATATAAAACTAATATTTTTTACCTTAAAATCCATTATGGAAGATTTTCGATTTTCGGGCGTGGCATAACCCAAATTAACTGAAGGATTTCCTGTTCTATAAATAAATTTTCAATAGAATTTATATACATATTTTCAATATTTTTTGCGTTCTTTGTTAAATAAACTTACATTCTATTTATAGTTTTTACGGACACTTCTAATTTGAAATTGTTAAAACGTGATAGTTCCTCTTGATGTAAAGGCTGAAATTCCAGACTTGTACAGCCGGAAGCAATTTCCGGCAAATAAAAGGATCTTTCTACTTCGTACCATTGTCCAAGGACCTGCAAATAGAAAACATTTCAACTAATATTAGAGATGAATAACATATTAACAGTCTTATTCAAAAATTTAGATTTAAAAAAAAAAATTATTAAACGTTTAAAGTCCTTTTACTTTACAAATGAGCCTTTTATTTAAATTTTATGTGGCTGCCTCAATTTTTTTAAACGAATCTCGTTGAAATTTACGTTGAAAATATTTCTGACAGTATAAAAAATTTTCATGTATCCTTCTGTTCGTTAAAACATTAGTCCTTCTCTATTATAGAATAATTCATCCCCACTATAACTTGCAATATTTACAATTTTTTTTTAATATTCGAAAACCCTATAAAAACCGAAATTTTTCGCCGTCATCTTTTAACGAAATATTTCGAAATCTTTGATATTTATAGGACGAATCAATAATGGAAAAAAATCTTATTCCAGCCATTTATTTGTAATTTTATTCTACCATAATTAGAATTTAGCTACCAAAATGATATAAAAATAGAGCTATAAAACGAATATACTCGAGAGTATAGTATGTATTCTATAAAAATCTCAAATTTAAAATTTATACGTGTGTATGTACATCAATATACAGAAAAATTATTCGGGAAATTTTTTCAATTAATTCAAGTAATCATAAATTTAAATTAGTTATACCGTATTTACACTACGCAACTCTCGCTTTTCAGTGAGAAAGACGAAGAAGAAATATGTATAAAATGTTATAAAATTCTATGGAAATATTTTTACTTAAGAAAAAAATCGCATGCAACAAACTTGTTTTATTTAAATGTTTGTTTTTGTTAAAACTAATACGTGTGCATGTTTTAGTGGTAACTTTAAACGCTCATAACTCCCATAATACTGCACTCACAAAAATCCACAATATCTCGTTAAATTTTGTGAAAAAATATTTTTAATTTGGTATAAGTTTTGGCAAAATCGGTTGAACAGTGTGGCTATAAAGTCTATCACAAAAACTGCTCTTGCCTAATAATTATAAAGAAGACTAATTTCTTTACTATGGGCTGGCTAATCTACATGCTGCGTTTTATTTGGTTGCTGATACTAACTCATCAGGAGATCTTTATCGTGATTGAAAAGTTTAATTTGGAATTTTGAGAAGCGCACAGTAGGCAGGCACTCAAGCAAATGTTAGCCACATTAGAAATGTAATATTTAAGGCCACTTGAAATGCAACATACTACACGGTATATATATTTTTGGAAAGGTAATTAAGTATAGTTTTTGAAAATAATGTGTCTGAAAATAATTTGATGACTTAAAAAAATTATTTTAAACATTTTTGCTGATGAAATAATAAAGAACGATTTTTTACTTTTGCCATTAAAAATATTTTAAATTATTAATTTTAGCGGAGAATTATTTTAAGCGAATGGTATATTTTATTGGCGAAAATGTTGCAAGGCAATATGTAGACAGTATCTTTGTTGGCAGCAGCTTTTGCGCATTAAAGCGGGGAACTCAATTAAAGGTGGACGCATTTATGCGGGAACTATTGTAAATATTTTAATAAAATGTGATGTTTTGACTAGGAAATGTTCATCTCTTGCCACAATTTTCAAGTTATGACTATTTTGCAGTCCCAATACTCTCCTTAAATAAGCAAATAAAAAATATTAATAGGAATTCAAATACGGAATTACTCTATACAAACGAATAGCAGCTAATATTTTGTCACTCACTGTACAATAGATAGAATACCATCTAAGGTCATTGAGCATTAACCAAATATAATAATACAAAATTATGCCGGCAAATATAATTAAATTAATTCAAAAACAAAATTGTGTTATAATTCTTTTCTTTTTTTTAATAAATTAAAAATAGTTTCTCTTTTTTAATTTATCATTTCGAGGATGACTAGACAAAAATAATTTATAATAAATCAGTTTGTATTGATCGTTAGAAGAAATTATTGAAGCAGTATTTCTTAGGAAAAGCTCAGTTTTTTCTAACAGCACAACGAAACGGTGTCAGCAATGTTTTCGAGATCTTCAGCAAATTTTTTTAACATAAAATTTTATCCTGATCGTTTTAATAAAATTTATTACAATTTAGTTGTTGTGATCAAAAGAAAATTTTTAATAATAACCCGAAAAAATGGGTTAATGATCTTCCAGTGCTAAGTTGAACATAAAAGTTTTATTTTTCTCTTTTTTCTTCTCATTTTATTATCTTGTCAATGGCTTTTTATTTAATTAAATTCAATAAATAAATTGTTTGATCTGTTATCCAAGATTTACGCACATAATTCATGTTCATTCTCGTTCATCTGCTCATGAGAGTATTTGTGTGTGTGTGGGTGCGTGTATATGCATGAGTGTAGGAGCTTGCATGTAAAATATAAAAAACAATTTTAAATTGAATTAATTTAAATAAATTTTTGTATACAATTTGAAATGCATTATTAGATTATAAAAAAAACAAACGCAAACATGCTTAAATTGTAATAAATCAGTTTGTATTGATCGTTAGAAGAAATTATTGAAGCAGTATTTCTTAGGAAAAGCTCAGTTTTTTCTAACAGCACAACGAAACGGTGTCAGCAATGTTTTCGAGATCTTCAGCAAATTTTTTTAACATAAAATTTTATCCTGATCGTTTTAATAAAATTTATTACAATTTAGTTGTTGTGATCAAAAGAAAATTTTTAATAATAACCCGAAAAAATGGGTTAATGATCTTCCAGTGCTAAGTTGAACATAAAAGTTTTATTTTTCTCTTTTTTCTTCTCATTTTATTATCTTGTCAATGGCTTTTTATTTAATTAAATTCAATAAATAAATTGTTTGATCTGTTATCCAAGATTTACGCACATAATTCATGTTCATTCTCGTTCATCTGCTCATGAGAGTATTTGTGTGTGTGTGGGTGCGTGTATATGCATGAGTGTAGGAGCTTGCATGTAAAATATAAAAAACAATTTTAAATTGAATTAATTTAAATAAATTTTTGTATACAATTTGAAATGCATTATTAGATTATAAAAAAAACAAACGCAAACATGCTTAAATTGGAGTAATCATGATGGTTTTTGATGACCCAACTAGTATTACGATCATATTTATGAGTTTATTTTTCATAAAAACACTCATGATCAAATCTAATGAATTATTTAATGAGCGGTAATTATGTATAAATAAATACTGAAAAAAAAACGGTTGAGCAAAGCAGGCCTACAACACACTTCATTAGTAGGATAAATTATATTTTAACAATTAGACACAGCATACTATTGATATATTACACAGGTCAACAAAAAAAAAAAAAAAAAAAAAAAACAATTTTGAACACATCTCCTACAGTATTTCATGGGTGATAAAGTAAATTGATATTAAAACGATTTAAAGTGAATTTGAATGATGTTTTTTTTTGGACTTTCAGCAAATTGTTTTTTTTTTTGTCGAGCTGTGTTATTTTAACCTTAAGTCAATTTTAAAACGTGCATGTTTCCATGATTCTAGGAAAATAAAAAAAAAAAAACACACAACTGAGAACAAAGTTTAAGTTTGAAATAAATAAACAGATCATATTAAATGACACTAATAAAACTAGTTTTTAAAACTTGTTTTACTTTTCCTATCAAATGGTTTGTGCAATAAAATATGGAAAACAAAATATAACAACAAATTCATTTATAGTCGTAGCTGGTCCTTGACTATCATTTGTACTTAATTTGTTGCTGTATGCTATTGATATCTTGCAGCTGCATTTTCTGTTGAAAATTAATAAGAAATAATCTTGAAAGAGATAATTAAATTAATAATGAAATATGGTTTTCAAACTTAAATATGTATTGAACACAATGTCATCTTCAAGAACAAGAGCATAAAAAATTCTGATAAACATTTTATATAAAGAAAAATTAAATTTGAGGTAGAAACATTTATAACATACCTTGTCTTCATTCACGCTACACTTTAATGAAACAGCAAAAAGTACTAAAGTACTTGCACCTTTCGAGACACAAATTCTTAGCATATTAGACGATCTCCCGAAGGTATCAAGGATAGGTCTAGGTGACCTAATTAGATACCTCAATTTGACGGAATGGATCTAGTATCTTACCCCGAATCTGAGGCCTGGATTCGGACCTAAATCAGGTTGACACTGACGGGTGGAGTGGTCTGTCAAAACGGAATCTTATTGATTCCACTTGAATGCTTGTGCGTAGCAGGCAGCCACGTAAACCAACCAACCAACCAACCAACTAAAGGGAAAAAACACCTAAAAGTACCAACTATTCCTCATATTAAAAACTAAACTGTTTGTTATTGTAAAAAAAAAATATAACTAGTACCAGTTTTCCCTTATTTTACCAGCTTACCTTCTCTAGTACGTTGTAAGTTAATGTAAAAAAAAAAAACAAAAAGTACTAATTTTCCCCATTTTTAACTTTAAAAAAGTACTATATATGTATATTAAAATGGGCCACATGCTATCCATCTGCTAAATTTTATCTAAATCCATTAAGAGAATTTCTAAAGAGAAAAAGTACCATAATTAAAAAAGTACCAGTTTATTCTCATTTGATCCCTCAGAAAGCATGTTAACTTAAAAAAAAATTTATAATTTATAGTACAAAAAATAAAAAGTATAAAAATTGCCAAATTGACCCGTTTTTAGCCGATAAAAAGTACTAAATATTTTAATCTGGGCCAAAATGCTATCCGCCTAACAAATTTAATCCAAATTCATTATGAGAATCAAATCCATCTCAAGAAATTACCAAAAGTAAAATAAGTGTTTTCTCATTTCAACCATTAGAAAGATGGTTGTTAAAAAATTTATAATATATTAATACAAAAATAAAAAGTACCAAAAGTACCAATTTGTCCCTTGAAAAGTACTCTTTATTTTAATCTGGGCCAAATGCTATCCATATATAAAAATTTCATCCGAATCTATTATGAGAAATTCTCAAGAAAGTACCAAAATTAAATAAATATATATAAATCACCAAAAGTAAAAGAGTACCCATAAGTAAAAAAGCCCATTTCAGCCCTCAGAAAGCTTGTTAACTGATAAAAAAATTCATAATTTATAGTACAAAAAATAAAAAGTATAAAAATTGCCAAATTGACCCGTTTTTAGCCGATAAAAAGTACTAAATATTTTAATCTGGGCCAAAATGCTATCCGCCTAACAAATTTAATCCAAATTCATTATGAGAATCAAATCCATCTCAAGAAATTACCAAAAGTAAAATAAGTGTTTTCTCATTTCAACCATTAGAAAGATTGTTGTTAAAAAATTTATAATATATTAATACAAAAATAAAAAGTACCAAAAGTACCAATTTGTCCCTTGAAAAGTACTCTTTATTTTAATCTGGGCCAAATGCTATCCATATATAAAAATTTCATCCGAATCTATTATGAGAAATTCTCAAGAAAGTACCAAAATTAAATAAATATATATAAATCACCAAAAGTAAAAGAGTACCCATAAGTAAAAAAGCCCATTTCAGCCCTCAGAAAGCTTGTTAACTGATAAAAAAATTCATAAAATATTAGTATGTACAAAAATAAAAAATATCAAAACTTCTAATTTTTCCAGTTTTTTACCCGATAAAAAGTACTACGTACATACATATATAAACAATTTTATCCAAATTCATTATGAGAATCAAATCCATCTCAAGAAAGTACCAAATGCAAAATAAGTATTTTTCTTATTTCAGCCCTCAGAAAAGCATGTTAACTGATAAAAAAATTTATAAAATATCATTACAAAAATAAAAAGTACCAAAACTACCAATTTGTCCCTTCTTTGCGTGACGGAACGCTAACAAATTTAACCCAAGTCCGCATAAACTGCTGGCTACAAAGGCAGTTCCTATATATTTACATCAAAACATTTTCGCTGAAAAGCCTTCTCCAGCGCCACCCCGCTTTAAAATTTATAATTCATTTATTTAGAATTTTTTTTTCATCTGAGATAATCATTCGCTTAACCCATTATCGCCCACTGTTACATACATATGTATGTATGTGTAACCGGTGATATTTCTTAATCTTTAACTAAATTATTAAATAGCAAAATAATATATACTCGTAGATGTCTTCGAGAGGCCTTGACATTGGAAAACTTTCATAATTTCCCAATGAGTTCGCCCCCAAAATTAGTTAAAATTAAATTTCGTATTTCTGTGATCAAGTTTCCGTCCACTGTAAATATAAAACTTTTAAATGTACACACACACACACACACTTATGAATGTTTAGATTAAATTTAGTTCGAAAAAGAGCTACACGAATGGTAGGTGGTGCGCACTACGCCTTTTAAGGAATTTTAAGAAGCACATAGTAGACAGTAATGCACTATTTCAGACAATCTGAAATGCAAAGTACTAAATATTATATATTGTTGGAGAGAGATAACTATGTCTACTTTTTATATATCGGCAAAAAATTTGCAAATTAAAAAATTTAAAAAAATTGTGGCTGACAAAATTGTTAAAGCAATTTTTTTCTTCTATTTTTGATATTGTAAATTTAAAGAAAATTGTCTTAAAACTATAAAAATATTTTGTTTTTTCAACTTTAGATTAAAGTAACAACTTTTTAACTAAAATACCGAATAAATTTAAAGAATTCGGAGTAAGTTGTAACTCCAGAAAAAATGTTTGATTAACCCACAACTCTCCAATTAATTCAATTACAATTTACAATTTTTTTTTTGTGATCGGGGGTTTCTTGTATTTTGGTCCCATAATTTTTATTTTTAAGCAAACGCAATATATTGGTCACCGTTGACCACCGCTATTTATCGCCCGATATGAAATGTTTTTGTTAAAGAACGTACTGTATGCTTTCGTGAAACTAGAAATTAATTATATCGGGACTTTAAGCTTTTTAAAAATTGCTTCTATTTTGTAGTATGTTCGGTTGGCTGTTTGTATTGAAATCGGTTGGCTTTTTATCAGAATTAACTGCAGGACATTTTTGTTGCAGAGTTATACAGTATTTTTATTATTGAGAAAAAAAGTTAACTTACCCGACTCATATTAAATTTTGGCATCGAAGGATATTTGGGGCAACGTCCGAAGCCCACACCATAAGCACTGTCCATTAACAGCAAAAACAAACAGATGACAGAAAGACACGATTTTAAAAACGTGTTTGTAGTATTTGACGACGATGATGATGATGATGACGTTGTCGATGATGTTGATAAACAATTTAACATAATTCTCATTTAATTTGTTCTGTTGTTGTTGGTGTTGTTTTTTTTCTTAATCAAATTTAGCACGTTTCGTGTGGCAAATGTTTTGAATTTATTTATTGTTTATTTTAAATTTTTTTATATGATTATTTTTGTTGCTGCTGTTGTTGTTGTTGTTATTGTATCTGCGCTGAGCCAAAAATTAAACAGAACAACAATATTTCTTTATGGGTTAATTAATAATTCCAAGTGACAAAAATTATTACAAAAACGCTTATTGTTTTTCAATAAAAAAAAAATAATACGAAACCAAATAAAAAAAAAAAAAAATAAACCAAAAAATTTTTGCAAGCAACATGAATGACCACCATATAAAGAGGTTGGGAAATTAATATTAAACTATTTCCTCATAAAACACTGGCGTTTTATTTAAGTTATACCAGTCAGCCATCCAGGCAGTCAAGCAGCCACTCAGTCATACCATTCAACGAACGATTCAATGGTATGAGTCAATCAGTGTGTGATAAATATGGTTCCATGTGCGTATATTGACTGGAGTTTCAAGTGTCGAAAGCACCTACTTAATTTACAATTATTTATACGACTTTTATCTCTTGTTGTTTAATTTTATTGCACTCCTACACTTGTCTACTCGTATAAGGAAGTTCGTTCGTTTTTTTTTAATGATTATTTTCTATTGGGTCTTTACACTGGTTTGCAAGTATAGTTGCGCATGCGCATAATGTTATGCAATAAAAAAAAATATGTATAAAATGCAGTTTTGGGATGCGAAAGCAAGGGGAAGTATGCGCTATGATGTACTTAGTGATTTTTCATTATAACTTTTTAAAATAATAATAAGACTTGTCTAAGAATTACCAGAAAAGGTAATCCGAGAAAGTGACATGTCGGGTCATGCTCGAAGGTCAAATGAGAAATAAGTTGTGTTGTAATGGAACCAAAAAAAAAAAAATTTGTATTTAAAGTGAGACATTCATAAATTAAGATTAATTTCGAAAATATTTAATATTCAAACTTTATTTTACAATACATTTTAAATACCAATTAGATAAAGTATAAAAATGCACAACAAAAATTCATCTTCCCTCCTAAAATTATTTATTCGAAAAAGTTATGTTAAAAATAAAAAAATAAATATCGCATGACTTTCACAAATTTTCAAATTTCTAACAAGCAGACATTTGCTGATTCTAATAATGCCAAACAATTTTCTATTGGCTTCGTTCTATAAAACAAAATATGTTACATCATCATAATAATTTATGTTAATTACATACTTAATACTTTTTATTAAATGTTGCTTTCCATTATATTACCATCGCATATCGTACATACGAGTATTTCAAAATTTTCAACTCAAGTTCAATATTTTTAATGCCATCTTATTGCCAGTAAGTAGTTGTGGTTTTTATTTTACATAAAAATGCATTCGAAATTTATTGAAAACACAGTTAATGAAGTGCAGCCGACTGACTGACTAGATGG
The DNA here is from genome assembly GCA_947311025.1 of Lypha dubia. Lineage (NCBI taxonomy): Eukaryota > Metazoa > Arthropoda > Insecta > Diptera > Tachinidae > Lypha > Lypha dubia. Next base: position 60,845,844 of record OX371264.1, read on the forward strand.
CTGGCTGGCATACAATCAAAAACACACTTTGTATTGAAATTGAAGAAATGCAGGAAGTACTTTTTTTATACTACACGATTTGCCATTAAAATTTGTTGCACAGACCGAAAAGGAAGAGCCGACAATATGGTAAAAGGTTGCGTGAAAGAGGCAACAAGTGCAGACCGCCTTAATTGTTTTTTTTAATGAATTACCAAAGAAAATCAGAGTTCGACAAACTGTTTTTTAAGCTATTGTATATCTTCTATCGCGGGCTTTGAGGCGACCGAATCAAGAAATTTTGAAACGTTTGTTTCTTAAGTCTTTTGTTTATTAAACGTAAAACCTGGTATTTGTTTTTGAAACGAAAAAACCTCACACTAAAGCTTAGATCCCACTATCGGCACAATGTACCGATTTTCGTCGGCTCACTGAAATAAAGTTATAAGTAATAAGCTAAATTTGCCTTATTTGTCAACTAATTGAAATAAAAGGACATAATTGCACCACACTGCATTGGTAATAAAGCCATATAGGCTTCTTCCATAATTAATTGAGAAATAAAGCAATTTTGGTTTAGTAATTACGACTTTATTGCAGTGAGTCAACAAAAATCGGTACATTGTGCCGATAGTGGGATCTAATCTTAAGTTTGTTTCTTAAGTCTTTTGTTTTTTGAAGTGAAAACTTCTTTTTTCTTCTTTTTTCTGGGATTTTTGTCCAAGTGTTTGAAAATTCCCGTCCAGTGTTGCCACCTTTTCCCGGGAAATTTTCCGGGATTTCTGGGTTTTTGAGGGAATTTTTATATATGTATATAAAATAAAGTCGTGTTAGTTACACTACTTTTTATTAAAAAGTACTTTATTTTTATTAAAAGGTACTTCTGGTCAAAAATTGCATTACACTCAAAATTAACTTTTAATCAAAAAGTAATTTCTATAAAAATCTACTTTCTGTTATCAAAATGTTCTTTTTATCAAAAGATACTTTTTACCACAAGGCATTTTGCTCCATAAGGTACTTTTAATCGAAAATTCCTTTAAGGCAAAAATTAACTTTTTTTAAAAATTATATATTTTTTTTTTAATATGCTTTTTATAAATATGTAGAATTTTTTCGAAATAGGTTCATAATTTTTTGAAATGCACTTCTTCTAAGATGATAATTTTAATAAAAAAAAGACTCATTAGTTTTATTAAAAGTCCCAGATAAACATTGTAAGAGTCCACATCATAACCTTTATGATGCACTAACAAAAACAATAATATCTGAAGAAAATTTAATTGTAATTCTTTATTTAAAACTCTGTGTCGTATCACCGGGTAAAAGTACGTATTCATGCCAAACGCTCTGCGGACTGGGTCTTTCTTTCATAAACTTGTAAAAAATCTGTACTACTGAGGTTTCTTGAAACAAGAATTTCTGTTAATTTTTTATACCCAGATACTGGCCTATATTCATAGTCGTAATTAAAGCATAACTTAAAAGTTTAAATCAATTATTTCCGTTGTTAGTTTATATAAAAAAAAAATGGAATGGAAATAAGGCAAAAATTTAAAGTTTTTCTTCATTTTGTAAAAGCTCGAAAAGCAGCCGTATTACACTTTCAATGGAGTTTTTTTTTTTTGAAAATCTAGTATTTAGCTAAAATTTCCCATTATGATCGATTGTTTTTTCGGAGAATAGGTATAAGAATATCATTTCCGTTTGCAATCGATGCTGAAAAATAGTTTGTTTTATTTTTTATTTACAAAAATTTCTCTTCGTCAACTGATCTGTTTATTACAAATTTAAATATTTGTTTTCATCACTTCTTTCACTAAAATTGAATGGTTAAAATTGTTTTTTTTTTATTTATTTGTTGGTTTACTTTGCAACAACACAATCGAAATGGATCTCTTTTTTTTCAATTTTATTAATTTTGGCACATATTTTTTTTGTTTATTTCAGGTGCAGCCAATTAGTGGGTTTTTTTTCATAGAAATTCAATTTTAGGTCTTAAATGAATGATTGACGGACGTACTGACTGACTGACTGCAACCGATGTAATTTTAGCCAAAGAAATAAATTCGGTGGAAAAAAAACACCTGTTTTTCTTTGTAACAGAGAAATAAAACACGCAATATTTATAGTAATATTTTTTTTTGTTTGTTTAAATAACTGGAGTTGTTTATTTTGTTTTATTTTCAACACTTTTTATTATTATTATTTACTTCATAAAACTAGATTGAGCCAAAATAGAAGCATTTAAAAAAATTGAATTGTTAACGAAAACTATCCGCAGTTAACAAAGTTCGTAACTACGACAATGAATGCTCAAATTAGACTGACTGTTTGATTGGGTGCTGTGGTGTTGGTTGCAACTAGATACTACTTGCAAGCGAATTGATATTTATTTAAGATCTTGTTTAGAGAGTGTGTTGGCTCTATATTTTTTTTTTTTTTTTTGAAGCAAAGATCCGAAAGATCTCATCTTAAGATCTGTTTCTTTAATGCATACAATTTAAAGTTTTCGATTTATTTATTTCTTTAAAAGACCCCTTGAATTTAAATTAAGAGGAATTGTAGAATTTTTTAAAGTTTGTATTATGAAAGAAAAAGGAGAAGAACATAGAGAGCAGTGAACTAATATTTAATTTGTAGTCGTTGATTGAGTGGTTGGTTGATCTTAAGAGTTTTATATCGTTGCACATACAGTTGGACATAATTATAACGAATTAGAAAGTGACAACAACTTAAGCTTGTCTATGATAAGTCTCGGTTCGCACTATGAAATTTTATTTCATGAAAGTGGCAGTTTGTTGGTGAGAGGGGAGAGAAGAATGGTGTCGGGTACACACTTTCATGTTCACTGAAATTCTGTTTTGTATTGTAATTCGTAATTGTCAACACGTACATTTGTTGTTGTGTGTTGACAATTCATATGAAATTAAAAATATAAAAATGTTTAGTTTCATGAAATTAACTTTCAGTGTGCAGACAAGAGTGAAATTTTAAAAGAGAATTTCAGAAATTTTATGAAAGAAACTTTCATAGTGCGAACCGAGACTAACAAATGGACTAACTACTAACTAGAGCCCACTTTAAAGAAACAACGAAAGGTTATCAAATCGTGTGTATTTTTTAATCGATTTCCATAAATTCTATTAATTCTAAAATATTAATTACAACACTTTCATTCATGAACCGATTTTTCTAATTCTGTTTGTGTTTGAACGGGTTTCCGGTCAGTATGGTCCCTAATAAAATACTGGGGATATTGATTTTGCCATAGCTCGATCATTTAGGAACTGCTTTTCAAATTTTTTTTTTTTTACTTGGAAGGGGTTTCGTGCAGGTTAGTTTCACATGTTATGAAAATCGGGTGGTAAAATTGAGCACCTTAATTATACTTTGTTTGAAAATCGCCTCTATTTATAAACCGATTTTCTTACTTCTTTTATGGTTTGCTACCCTAATTCGTGTCTTCGTTGATCAGGCGAACATGATAATCGCTTAACTTTCAATTAATTTTGTAGTTAAATCAATTAAACTTGTGATCTAGAATGCATATACATATTTTGTAATAAAGTAATAAGAATTTGGTTTCGCTTTTAATTACACTAAAGAAAATCAATAATTAAAATTAGTGCCAATTAATTTCGTAATAGAATTAATTTCTCGTGTCATCAAGTCCAAAATATGACAAAAATTTTTCAACGGAAAATTAAATTTTATTAATTGAATATTTTTTAGTTAAATCTTTAGTTAAATTCATAAAAAAATAAAATAGATTTCAAATGTTTTTTAGAACAAAGATTCAATAAAAATTTTTCTTAAAATAGACTTCAAATCCATTTCAAATTTTTATGAATGAGGGGGTAATTATTGCATACCTTTTTCCTTTATAGATTGATTTTGAATAATATTTTTTTATTTAAGAAATTAGTTAATACGCGAAAATCGATAAATGGACAAAGACTTAGGTACTTTTTAAAGGATAAAAAAACGGGGTAAAAAATCGGTACTTTTTTCTTATCGAAAATTTTTTATACATACTTCTACAAACAGTTTATTGGCTTGCTGTCTCCTTTATGGGGGTTAAAATGTGAAAAGCTGGTACTTTTGTCACTCGTTTGCTTTTGGTACTTTTACACTTTTTGATAAATTTCTTGTGAGTGAAGTCATGAGAAAAATCGATTGCCATTTTGTATTAAAGTCGGGGGCCTTTTTTTTTGCCAGAATTATTAGAAGTCTTTTTTTCTTGAACATAAAATTTTAAGAAAACTTTAACTAAATTTATTTTTAAATTATTAATTAAATTTCTTAAAATATATTCCAATCGTCTTCCAAGTATTTGCGACATACACAAATCGCATGAGAATTACAATAACCTCCCAAGTAATTCCTCAACAGACAAAAGGCAGCACATGCTGAATGATTTACTTTCAGCGCACTTAACAGATCACAGGTAGAACGTTTCGAACGTCTTAAAGCGGTAGAAGGCCCTTCGTTGAAGTCTTCTTTATTAACAGGAAATACAGCAGTTACCTTCGGATCTGTTAAAGCCTTAGATGTACTTTTAGTAGAGATTACTTTGCCAAGTAGGTCCGTATTACTTTTTTTTAAATATCCAGCATTTACTTTTGAAATGATAATAAAAACTGCAATTAAGAGCCAAAATCTAAATGAATTCATTTTAACAGTTTCGTGCAATTAATACTTTATTCAAATTTTTTTCGTTTATTTTTCTTCTCATCAATAATAATGACTTCACCATGATCTGTATTGGAAATGAAATGGGATATTTATTGCAAATGTTTTTAATTGTTTTTTTTTTCTTTTTGTAAATTTTAATGGAATTTATTTATATTTGAACATTATTGTTTGTTTGGCTTTGTATTGTTTCGACAGAATTTACATTCAAACATTCCTTAAATGAGTGATCATTGGGAAATTCTATATTACAAGTGGAAAATGTAAACAATGTAAGTATGTATTAGTAATTAAAAAAAAACCCCAACTGTTTTTCTAATGATCGATAGATAGCAAAGACACGCACCCTAGCAAATACAGTAATGAGTCAGTCATGTTCAGATCTTAGTATGTGTCTGTAAAAGTCAACTTTAGCTAAAGAGAGCTTTAACTAATTCCTTGTAAAAGAATTGTAATCATTTCGGGTCCACTTTAAAATACTCTGAACACTTTAAGCAGAGAAAGAATAAATTTATTTGTTTGCTCCTAAAACTATGCTAAAAAATTATTTCAATAGTTTGTAATTCTCATTTATAACACGTTGGGCTAAAGAAGTTCGTTCTAATAATAAAATAATGACGTGGTTTTATTTCAAGATTTTGCACATTAATGGAGTTTATTTCATAATTACAGTAGAATATAAATACATTTGCATATGAAAAATGTCTTTGCCTTAATACGAAACTTTCTTCAATTCTTAAACTTACAATTACAATTTTACAGACTAGTGATAAATAATTTGTTTGTTTGTTGGTTTGTGTTAAATTTTGTAAATGCTTTCAGATATTTTTATTTAGTAGTTTTTTTTTTTGGTAACTTTCACAACATTAGAGTGTGATTTAAAAAAAATTCTTTTATATTTTCGATTTTATTCATTTGATTTTAATGCTTAAAGAGACACTTTATTGTTGCCGAGACTATCAAATAAAATTAATATGAAATAAACTGAAATAAAATAGAACTAAAAAAATTAATTCGAAAGGTTGTTTTTGTTTTTCTTTGAGTAAATATTTTTGCTAAATGATTATGTTTAATTATGAGAGTAGTATAACAGTATACCAGTTTACTTAAGTTAGATTAAAAATGTCTGTTTTTATTATGACGCTTTGAGTTGTTTTTTTTTGTTTAATTTAATTAAAGATTTCGTTGGAAAATATATGGATTGCCCACAAGTTATTCTAGTACATCCTATGGAAGTTTTGTTGTTTTCGTAATATTTTGTTACAACACAAAAAAAAAAAAAAATCAGGAACCAAAATTCAATTAAAAAGAAATAAAAGTGTTTTTAATTCAAAGTCCCATATCCAAAGCCGTCTTACACTCATACTCTGCTATACTGTGTTGTATACAATGATTGATTTCATTAAAGTTGGGCCTTTCGCTGGCCTTACGATTCCAGCAGCGGCGCATAAGAGCATACACCGACATGGGCGTATTATCGGGGCAACTTAAAACATTTCCTTCCTTTATGAATTTAATCACTTCTTCATGCGTTAGCCCATAATAAGGCTGTAAAGCAAATGAGAATATTTCCCACAAACATATGCCATAGGCCCAGACATCCGATTCTATGGAAAATTTATTATACAATATACTTTCCAAGGGCATCCAACGTATGGGTATAACATCATTTTCATCACCCTTATAATAGTCCTGCAAGTAGATTTTGTGTGACAAACCAAAATCGGCGATTTTCACAATCATTTGATCGTTTATCAAACAGTTGCGGGTGGCCAAATCACGATGTACAAATTTACGTTCCGATAAATAGACCATACCTGCCGCTACCTGGGCTGCTATTTGCAGCAAATGACCCTCGTGTAGAGTTTCCCTTTGCTGCAGAGTGTGAGTGGCATAGGGAGAACATGATCGTAGAAATTCACTAAGATCTCCGGGTGACATAAATTCGAAAAGTAAACACATGGGCCGACCAAGAGCACACACGCCCAAAAGCTTAACTATATTTGGATGATCGAATTCGGCCAGCAGGCAAGCTTCTCTTTCAAAATCCATTTGCATTTGATCGCTGGCATCATCTTTTAACATTTTAACCGCGACCATAAGATCATCATAGCCGGATACTAAGCCGGGCGCTTTTGCCTAAAAGGGGGAATTTATAAAAAGATATTGGAGGTACTTGTTAAGAAGATACTTCTTTTAAAGTAGTTTTTTTTAACAAAAGATCCGTTTTTCCAACAAAATAAATAAATTAAAATTTATTAACAAAAAAGGTACGAAAAGTACCTTCTGAAAATGGGCGTATTTATCATATTTCGATAACAAACAGTCTAAGTTATCGAAATAAGCAAAAGAAAAAGTAATTTCGGGAAAAAATTAGTTAGGGCCTTTCCATATTAAGGTGTAACCTCTGGCAAAAATTTACTTTTTTATTAAATTTATGTAAATTTTGTTAAAGAAAGCACTTTATTTGTTCTAAAAACACTTTTTAAAAGATTTTTTTTTTTTTTGCCAAATGCCCCTTTTGTAAACGTGCCCTTTTTTGTTTAGATGTACTTTTTGTAATAAGTGCATTTTGTGATACTTTTTTGCTAAAAGGCACTCAAAATGATACTTTTTTGTACAAATAAAATTTTTAATATAAAACCAGAATTTTGTAAACAAAATGTACTGTAAAAAGGTATATTTTTGTGTAGTTTTTGGACAAAATTATTATTCGGTGAGAAAGTCCCTTTTCGTAAACGTGTATTTTCTATTTGTTAAGAAGTAATTTTTGAAATTTTTTTGTATACTTTTTTTGCTAAAAAAGTAGAAAAAAATTATGTAACATGATATTTGTGTAAAAATTTACTTTTATGTTTTACGTAGTTTTTTTAAATGGGGTTTAAAAAAATATTTTTTTTTTCAAATACATACATACATATGTACATACTTATATGCAATTAATTAATTCTTAATAGGCTCTTTCTTGTAAAATAAAGATAATTTTCTTTCCACAGTGCAATTTTGTAAAAAATAATCGAATTTGTTTCATAAAATGCATGTTTTCCATTATATTATTTTTTATGAAAGCCCATTTTTAATACACATTTGTGCTTATTATTACAATCAAATAAAGAAATATCAACAAAAAACTATTATTCAATCTTTAATAAATTACCTGAAAAACTCGTCCAAATGCTCCCTGTCCCAGTGATCTCACATATACCACATCTCCTCGGGGATACTCTAACTTTTCCAATTTCGTATTCAAGGCGGTCTTCGGTGGTTCTATAACATTATGCACCGTTGCCATACTTTTAATAGTATTAAATTTATTATGACCCACAGTCTGATGAGAACCCAATGTTTCACGGCTCGACGAAAGATTATTGCATTCACCATTATTGACTGTCAAAGAATTTAACGCATTTACACCCCTGGCGGATACGTTACACTCAGAGGTGGGATTTTGATTGATTTGTTGTTGTTGCTGTTGTTGATGGACTTCTTTATTTTTGGATATTTTATATAACAATAAAACCAACAAATGGAGAGCTACAATGGCTATAAAACCAAAACCGGCCAACATAAAGATTACATAGGGCGTAAAGAACGTTTCCATTTGTATGGGTTCCAAATCGCTTAGGGAATGATCGATATAATCGGCTGAGATTAAAAGAAAAGTTTAATTAAAAACCGTTATTTTTTAATATGATGTCTTCATCTTCTTCTTGAATAACTTACGGCACATGGGTATATCACAGTGCTGCCAACGCACCGATTCATCGACGGTATAACACCAGGGAAAATTTTCCTCTCCACCCGCATTTCTGCAGTAATTTTCACCATACTTTATTTGTGGAAACACCAGGGGAGGCTGTATATGTTTATGAGGATGTTGGGTATCCCATCTTTGGCAAGGTATACCAGATTTTGTGACATTCATGGGTCCCAAATAGTAACGCCCATTGCCATTGCGACAATCATCTGAAAAGGGGAAACACAATTCAGTATTCATATTACAATTTATTTGTGTAACCAAGTACTTACAGCTTACTTCATCCGGATGCAACTCTGTTAAGCCCACATACGAACATGTTGGTTTTTTCATAGTGCTATTGTACTTCGGCAGTATGGAGCAATTTGGCAAACGAAAATGCCCTCGACTTTTAATAAAAATATGACGTTCTTTCTTTTCCTCGATTAAAACCCAATCGTTGTAACAATATTGTAAATGGATGGCAGTGCAGTCCTCATAGCAAAGCGGCAATTTAATGGTTAAACCATTTTCCATTAAACATCTGGGAAAGGCGTAGGCGCACAGAAGTTTCTAGACAACAAAGACAACGTCAGTAAAAAAATGAAATATTTGTGCTAAATATATTATAAAAAAGTAACAATAAGGAATCTATTAAAAAAATAAAGAATATTCTTAAATCAGCCAATGTACTAGATGAAATTTAAATTAACCATATATAGTGTAATGGCCTAGTAGCCCACACTATTCTAATTTTTTTGTATTTTATAAATTAATTTTTTGTAGAATACTTTTTTAATAATAATAATATTATAAAAACAAGAAGCAAAACACTCACCTCTGCTGCCGTACGGCAGAGCCCCGTCAAATCTCCAATTAATTCCTCCCACAAAGCCGTTGTAATTTGTTCATTTTTCCAACCACCCGTGGGATCGTCTCGACTATACCAAACCTGATGAGTTATAAAGTTTTTACAAATTTTACCATTATAAGGGGCACAATAGCCCTTTTCTTGATTGGACGAATCTCTTTGCTGTCTTGGCTGGCGACTTATATGCTGATGATGATGACGGACGGTTTGAAAATCTTCACTATGATATGTTTTGGCAGTTGTAGTTGGCACAAATAAGCATATAAAAGCCGCCAATAGAACAATATAAAAAATACTTAATGTTTTGCGTTTAAAACCTAAGAAATTCTGGTACAAATTAAATATTTTAAGGCTGTTGTTTCTCAACTTGACTCCTTGCGATACACCGCATAAAACCGCAACCATTTTTTTTTCGATTTGGTTTTAACGATTTTGCCAGCCTTTAATAAACACGCATACACAAAATATATAATAATCACTTTCTGCTTTACTCCAGTATTTAATAATTAAAATCCTTTGTTTCTATTTTGATTTCACATCGCGTCTTTTCTATTCTTGCAATTAAAATTCTATTTAAAATATCTTTAAAAATTTCCAGCAAAATAATTCGTTTTTAGTTTATTTTCATGGCAAAAAGCAATCTAACTAACTAATAAAATAAGACAGAACCAACAAATCAAACCACCAAACGACTGTCCGACGACGCCTTTTGTTGTATTTCTTTTCGAGGTATTTGCAAAAGTGTCATTATTTTATAGCACAGGCAGCAGTAGTAGGAGCAGTTTGTAATGAAACAAAAAAAAAAAAAACAAAATAAAGGAAACTATAACTCATTCTTCCTTAACGTAAGGGTGGTTTTTGTATGTTTATCAACCCGCGGAGTGCCACTAGTGAAGTAACGTTTCTTTTGATAAACAAAACAGGGTTGTTTTTGTTGCATTTGTGTGACAGAACTCTAAAGGATTCTTAGATTCTTATGTATGATTTAATTTCATAGAAATTTGTTAAACCAAAATTGTACTGAATTCTCTATAATTTTTAATATTTTTATTTCGATACCTAAAAAAATCTGCATACTTTTAGGCGCCACTTTCAACTTGAGATGCTGATCCTAACGTCATACCTAAACATGAGCGAAAGGTGTCGCGTTAGTATCGACATACGTATTTACTGTGTATTTAGCGTATACATAATCTTGGGTCTTTTCTTTAAGTATCGCTGTTATATTACAAACACTTATTTGCCGCTCCTAAAAGTATGTAAATATTCTGCGGAAACAAACTTACATTCCTTTACATCTCTGCATACAAGGTTATTATTCTCTCAAGTTGTTTATAAAAACATTTTTTTGTTGTTGTTTATTTTTGGGTTTTATTTCTAGTTTAATGAGTTAAAAATTATAATATTATATTTCTGTAACTCCCACCAAGCTTGTAATCAATGATAAACGAACAAACTTCTCATTTACTCATCGGGAATGGTCTCCAAGCCCTGAAAGAATAAATATATCAAAGTGTAATAATATAATAATTTGTACGCAATCAATTTTATTTCCATATTAAAAGTTGTGAAATTAGAAAATTAATTAAAATTTGAAAAATTAGTATTATTCAGCTTTTAATGAATTAAAGAACTTTTTGTAATTGATTTTGGCTTACTAATATTTAAAAAAAGCACTTGGTAATTTGAATTTTTATTAATCCTATTTCTGTTGAAAAATTGGTTAAAAAAGTGGTAAAAACGTACAAAATGCCTTCTTGGGATGCCAAAGCATTGTACTACAAAAATGTGATTTGATGTTTTAAATTTATTAAAGCCTTAAATTTTTTGTTAAATTAAGTATTTTATCGTTCGTGGAAGTAATACATACATACATACATACATATATAAAATTCAAATGAATTATATTGGGTTTTAAGCTTTTGTATAGTTGCTTCGATTTTTTAATCTGCTCGATTGGCTTTATGTATAGAAGTTGGTTGTTTTGTCAGAAATATTTAGTTGAAGGATAATTAAATATTGTTGGTTTGAAATTTTTAAAAATATTGTGTTTAGTCAATTATTTTTCTCAACACGGTTAAGTATGTACTCGTATGTGGAAACAGAAGTTAATATCAATTTTTGAATAGAATTATATGTATATAAAAATTTCGAGATATTCAAAATTTTTATTTATTTTCTTGCGGGTTATTTCTGCTTCCTTTTTAATCTCCTATACTTTTAGACAAAGTCTCAAAAAAGAAATGAGAATTTCAAAAGCAGTAGTAAAAAATTATACGGTTTGTCCATAATCATACATGATTACAAATTTTCAAAAGTGGTTACATATCTCAAGATGATTTGCCATTAGCTTCCAACAAATGCAGTCGTATACATAGATTAGCCAACCCACAACATATAAATAATTTTTGTTAATTATAGACCATTATTAGAATATATGTATGTACATATGTATGTACAATTTTCATTAAAAGATCTTTTCAGATTTTTAAATAATATTATTATGAACAATTTGTTTTACGAGTACATAAAGTATGTATGAACCTTAATGCAAACTACTCTAATAACACTTACATTCATGTTATAGGGATTGTCTGTTAGTCGTCTGTCACGTAAATACATAACACGATCAAAGCGTTCATCCATATTTCGGCGATAGGCCTAGTGAGAAAAAAAAAACAATTATTTTTGTTACACAGATCTAACAAAAGTATATTTAAATTGAACTTTGCAGTAGTAATAATAACGATTCTTTTATGGATTTTCCTAAATTATGTTGCGAATATGTAAAATTATTAACTATAGTGTTGGATTATATAAGAACATTGCAAATCGAAAACTGTTGGGACATGATGAAACCAAATTACTTACATTGCCTAAAACAGCTTTATGCATAAAATATGTGATAAATGTTGGAAGTGACATGGCCACAGTGATGATTGCTGCCGGTGGTAAGATTTCGAACCACATTTTTGCTTAGGAAAGCTTGTTATATTCCTCCAAAAATGAAATATATTTTACAAACAACAACAACAATGGCTCAAACAAAATTTTTTGACAATTGACCAGGTGTTAGAAATAGAGCTGCCATGTGCCTCACAAAGTTACCATAAAATTCTCTGCTTAGAATAATAGTTTTCACAACGAAAAGCTTTAATATGTGTCAGTGCCAACACAAAAACAAGAAGTACAATAATTACGCTTGTCATGACAGTTAGACAATTTATTGTTTTGTGTAAAATACTGCTAGTTAAATTTATTTAAAATTAATAAACTCGCATTCTCCTCTAAATAGAAAGTTTTCATAAAATATTTTAGTTTTACCTAAACATCTAAGAAGTACGTCAAGCGCACAAAAACATTTGCCAGCCTGTGAAAAAATTTCCTCAACTTCCACAAAAACTAACCAAACAACAATGACGATTCACCAATTGGCCAATGGCGGTATTGTGGAAAATGCCTTTCCCGCCGGCGCTTTGGTACCCAAAGCCGAAACCAACGTATTGAATTTCTTGCAAAAGTATCCGGAATTCGATGGGCGGGATGTTACTATAGCAATTTTTGATTCCGGCGTTGATCCCCGTGCATCTGGTCTGGAGGTTAGATATCATTCATTAGTTAAATTTTTAATATGTACTGTGTAAAATTTTCTGCTTTAATTTTGATTACGTGTTTTATTTTTTATCGAAATCTTAAGACTCTTTGTGATGGCAAAACCGTGAAGGTTGTGGAACGTTACGATTGTACTGGATGTGGTGACGTTAGTGTAACTAAAAAGGTGGTGGCCGATGACGAAGGCTTTATAACCGGTCTCTCTGGCAGAAAACTAAAGGTAACCATTATGTTTTAAATATTTAACTTTTATTCATCCTCGTATGATATTTACCGTATTAAATTAGTTGTAAGTAAATACCATATATTATTATAAAATAAACCCGTATACGAATGTTTGCCTACGTCAAGTGCTTTATTGTATAGATTAGGGTGACCAGATAATAATAGAAATGATATAAATTGTTGTTTTAATTTACATAAATGTAATAATAAATTTATCTTTTTATTTAACTTTTTGACGTTGCAGTTTTGCGTGTAAATTTTAAAACCAAAGCTTTAAAATTCTTATTGGATTTTTTTTCTTCATGGAAAAATTGATTTATTTTTTAAATTGCTATACGTCTAATTAGCAATTATACTGCAGGAGAGTTCAGCATTATAGTTGGTTTTAAATATTTTTATCTTCGATATATTTTTTGTTTATGTTTTAATTTTAATTTTTTTTTTTCTAACAATTTTGTTAAAATTATTTTTTGTATTGCAACTATTCTTCACCATTTAATTAATACCACCTTACTTGCTCTAAGTTGTCGTCTGTCTGGCAGCTTGGGCGTGCTGTGCTAGTCCCTAACACTGAAGGTCATTTCGATCTACAAAATTTGAGACCGATAAGAAGCTCTCAATAATTCATCTAAAACCAATATGCAACACTAACTCATCAACCCGTCATTACTTCTTTCCATAACATAATTTATCACAAAAAGGATCGTTCTCTTATGATCGAAAATGGTGTACGCTAGTTTTTCGTGACCTTAGCAGAGCGTTTAATAGATAACATTAATCATACTATTTTAATCCAAAAATTTTGCATTGTTTTCCAATTGTCTCTTTTCCAAACCAAATCTGAAGCATTTGATTCGAAAAACTGTGATTTGCTTGTTAATTTTAGAACTATTTATTAACGATTATCAAAATGTATATTTTAAATCTTTCAAGTGTCTAATCTTAAAAAGATTTTACTAGTAAAAGCTTATACCAGAAATTCCGTAAGATTCCTTTTAGCCAAATCGCTTATAATGTCCACAATTAATATGTTCGAATAAACAAATAAATAAAAAAATTGTAAATATCACGATCTTATTTTTAATTCCATTTATAATTCGAAAAATTTTATACGTACGCTGTATTCAGTTAACCCAGGAAATGCTTGATAACAATACTGCCTCTAATAAGGAATTCCGTTTAGGACTTAAACGTTTTTATGATTTATGTCCTTCTAAAGTGCGTGAAAATGTTATTAATGCCCGTAAGCTTAAAGAGTGGGATGGACCAAATAAAACAGCCATAGCTGAAGTATCCAGAAAAATCAATGAATTCGATGCTCAAAATCCAGGTAAATTTCTAAATATAAAATAATTTTTATGATTCAATATTTTAGCTATTTTTATAAAAATTTTTTACATAAATATAGATAATTCCAAATTGAGTTGGGATAAGAAACTTGCAAAAGAAAACTTAGAAAATACATTAGAATTGCTTAACAATTATGAAAAATATTATCCAGATATAAAGACTGCATATGATTGTATAGTTTATTCTACGGATAGTGGTTGGCAAGCTGTAATTGATATTACGGAACAGGTAAGAAATATTTTATATGAAAAGATTTCATTGGGCTTATTTTCATTTTACACATGCAAAATCTGTGAAATATTTAATAAATAAAATTTAATGAAAAAAAATGTTGAAGGTTTTATCTTGTTTTCTTTGTTGCTAATTTTATATTATCTTTTTGTATAACATATTTATTTTAGGGTGACTTGGAAAATGCAATACATATCGGTGAATATACTAAAACTCATGAAATTAAAAATGTTGATGACTATTTATCAGTTTCAATTAATATTCATGATGAGGGCAACGTCTTGGAGATAGTTGGAATGTGTTGTAAGTAATAAATGATGGTACATGATTTTTCTTATTATAAATATATATATGTACATACTTATGTATGTATAGTTAGCAGCAGTAACATATAAAAATATAGAATTAGAAAGTCCGCATAAATATATAGCATTTCTCAATATATCTAAAGAAACAATAGACAGTTTTTCTTAATGACCACTTTATTAAATTTTTTCCAATCTCGTTTAAAGAAAAACGCCAAAAATTGCAACTTACCATCATCCAAAATCAAATTTTCAAGTGGGAGAGTAAATACTGCTGCTAAATGTTAAGGTTCTTATTTATAAAAGATTATTAAAGTTTATGCTGGAATTTATATGTTTGAATTTTTTATGCGAAAAACTCTTTTTATTAACAATCGTTAAATAAATATTTAATATTATTTTTAATTATTATTCGAACTTATATTTATGTACATATGAAAAGTAATATTATCAGGCTCAAGTTCAGTTTTATTGAATTAATGAAAATTCAAAATTACTAAGAGTGTTTTTATGTTGAAAAATATTATTATTTATATCCAATCAGTTTTTATCAGAACGTATCAGTACTGATTTCAAGGCCGCTACACCTCTCATCAGCGTTCAATTGTCCATCTTTACAATTTTCGTAAAGTGGATACTAATTGAGAAGAATATCAACTATTTAACCAGTTTTCAATAGAAATAGAATATTAGAATTAATTTTTAATTCATTTTTTATTCTACCTTGAAACAGTGCTGGTTAGTACGAAATTCCCTCATCAATGTTTGGAAATTACTAATAATCAACACAAACTCATAGTCCGGACTATGAATTAAAATTTAATTCTCATATTCTATTTCTTTTGCAAACTGGTTAAATAGTTGATATTCTTCTCAATTAGTATCCACTTTACGAAAATTGTAAAGATGTACAATTGAACGCTGATGAGAGGGGTAGCGGCCTTGAAATCAGTATAAATAATAATATTTTTCAACATAAAAAAACTCTTAGTAATATTGAATTTTCATTAATTCAATAAAACTGAACTTAAGCCTGATAACGATGTACAATCGTTAAAAATTTAAAATATTACCGCGACCTATCGTTAAATTTTTTTAGTAAAACTGTTTTTCAAAAAAGACACATATTTTTTTATTGAAAATATAAATTTTACATACTGTGTTCTCGTATTCCAAAGCAGCAATAAAGAATCTTTGATTTTTTTTAAGTACATATTTCCGAAAATATTATTTTCAACTGGGCGAAAATGTTAAAAAAGTCCAATTTTTGGGATTTTTCGAAACTTTTTTGGGAATTGCGGTATTTTTAAGAAAAAAAATTTCTTTTCTTCGCATCAACTATATTATTTCCCTCATTTTTTTTCGAAAAGAGAAGCGTAGTGGCAAACTATAATCAGTAATTCTAAATATAAATTTAATTAAAGATACGGTTATATTTATTAAATACTAGCTGATCCCGGTGTACTTCGCTACCCCCCTCGTTATAAAATAAAATTAAAAGTATTTATATATCCTATTGTGACGATCGGTCCAGTAGTTAAGACTATATTACGATTTTTAATTTTAATAAAAAGGAGCGTGGTCCCATCCACTTTTCTCCCGGTACGTATTCCAAATTATGGCAATACCATATGTACCAAATATCATCGACGTAGGTCAAAAAATGCCCAAAATATGGCGATTTAAATTTTTGGGTTATATGGGAGCTGCCACGCCCACTTGTCCGATAACGCCCATTTTTGTCCTGATTACTCACATTAGTAACATATGAACTATGGCAATGTTTCAAAACTCTTGCTATCACAATAGTCAAGATATATGATGTTATTCAATTTATGTGAAATATTAAAAGCCTAAAACCATCCTCTATAAATTCCCTTTTGAATGACACCAGTTTGGGTCAAATCGGTTGGATAGTTTCCGAGTCTATAGCGAACATGGGTACAAACATTTTTTGTATTTTATATATATAAAATTGTCGAAAAAATGTAACCAAGAAAAAATAATAATTTATTTCCTTCAATTTCAACATATTTTTACTTTACTTTTTTATTTTGTAATATAAAAACCAAGTTAAATTATACTTATCTCTAAAGAAAATCATTGGTTAAGTTTTTTTTTTGACAAATATTTAAAAAATGTGAACGTAGCTTAAGTAATAATTGTGTTTGCCATATTGAAGAATAAAAAAATGGCACCATTATATTTCAAATGCTAGGGTGGGCAAGGTAGAGGCAAAACATCTCGTTCTCTCTCCTAAATGTTGTCCCTTGTGTTTAGTTTATTTTGTTTTTCTTTTTTTATTATTCGTGTCTCAGCCAGGTTGCGGGTTGGAACCTGCCTTGAAGACATGCATCGCTGAGCTGGCTGGCATCACAACCTACGACGAGTTGACGTCACGTAACAAATGTCAATTTTTTTTTCCAATCACTGCGTTTTATGCAGAAGAAGAATAAATTCCGCTCTTTTGAATTTTAATAAGTTTAATATCTGAAAAGAATATTCTGCATAGAAAAAATGCTTCTTTTATACATATTGTTGTGTTACCATATTTCATTAGTTTAAAATATCTGAAAACAGCGTTACGCAATATGTGCACAGCCCCAAAATAGTTAATTAATAGTTAATTGTCATCTTAAACTCAGATAACCCAGATTAAAGATGACTAAATCTCTGATCGGTTACCTAAAAACTCACTTTTAGTTAAAAATGTTGATAAATAAAAATTTTACACATCGTTTTTCTGATATTCGGCCTTATTACAAGTGTCGTTGTCGTGACGAAATCTGTAAAATGTGGCAACGTTCGCTATATGTTTCACATTGGAATCGGTAAAGTTTGACTACGACAACGACACGCGTAATTACGCCCATTAAACGAATCAGATGATTTTACAATACACTATTTTTTTTTTATAAATATAAATTTTAAGGCTTGTTTTCTTTAATCGCAAAACTGCAATTAATAAATTTATCACGCTACCTTATGGCCTAATGAAACCTTAAATATTACAAAAAGAAATGTTTTTGGTTTGCATTTTAAGCATTGTAAAAAAGTCCCGAAATTACTAAACAAAAAATCTCATTATAGGGATTTTTGGAAATTCTTGAAAAGTTTTGCGGAATTTTCAGTTTCAAATCGTATTAGTTTTTCTGATTCTCAAATGATTTTTTCAAGTTTGTGCAAAATCTAAGAGGTATTGTAACTTTTTTTAAAATGGGACGTATGTATATACAAGTAACGTACAATAAAAGAATATTTTTCTTTTTTAAATAAATTTGAAAAAATATCTTAAATAATAATTTAATTAATGTTTGAAAAATATTAAAAAGATTTTGTTTTTCTTTTCAGCATCTCATGGTACTCATGTAGCTTCCATTGCCAGTGGCAATCATTCTTCCAGAGACATCGATGGTGTAGCACCAAATGCAAAAATCGTCTCTATGATCATTGGTGATGGTCGTTTGGGCTCGATGGAAACTGGTACAGGCCTGGTGCGAGCCATGATGAAAATAATGGAACTGTGCCGTTCAGGACGCCAAGTTGATGTCATTAATATGAGTTATGGCGAACATTCCCATTGGTCGAGTGCCGGGTAATTATTATTGCAATAATTTTCTTAAAATTTCTTTTCGTTTCTGTTTGTTCTCTTTTTTATGGAAATCATTTCAGTTGAAATAAAACTATAAACTATGTATATATTTTGAAATTTTCTTTGATTTTATTGAAAAAAAAAAATAAATAAATAAATAAACAACAACAAACATCCATCACCTTTCGCCTGACATGAATGTGTAGATTTCCTGAAATAATTGAAAAGAAACGGCGTAAAAAAAGAAAACCTTACTTAAGGTAAAAATATTTTTGTTTTTATCAAAAAAAAAAAAAAAAAAAAAAAAGAGGAATTTTTTCCCCCAAACACATGAAAAGTAAATTTTAATTGTTGTTTATTTTTGTTCACACTATTCCTCTCTGTGGGTGCATTTGTGTCTCTGAGTGTCGTTACACTAACAACAACAACAACACAAATACATTTCTTTATTTACACTTAACAGTGCCAAACAATACAAAAAACCACAAAGGAAATTTCAAAATATAAAGCGTTTTATTCAATGTTGTTGCAAAGTAAAAAAAAAAAATACAATACAAAAAACCGAAATTAATAAAATATGTAGTGCAAAAAGCTAAAAACCAACTTAACATCCATCCTGTTTTTTTTTTTTAATTGTTGTTCACAAAAAGAAAAATACTACTTACTCATAGTTTAATGTTTCCTTTATAATCTTTCATTTGCACTGTGTTTCCTTTAGCCGCATTGGTGAACTAATGAGCGAAGTTGTTAACAAGTATGGCGTTGTGTGGGTAGCCTCTGCTGGCAATCATGGTCCAGCTCTTTGCACCGTTGGCACTCCACCTGATATTACACAGCCCAGTTGTATTGGTGTGGGCGCCTATGTTTCACCACAAATGATGGAAGCTGAGTATGCCATGCGTGAAAAATTACCCGCTAATGTTTACACTTGGACTTCAAGAGATCCCTGCATTGATGGTGGCCAAGGAGTGACGGTGTGTGCGCCCGGCGGTGCCATTACATCCGTACCACAATTTACCATGTCCAAATCAGCTCTTATGAATGGCACTTCCATGGCTGCTCCTCATGTTGCTGGAGCTATAGGTATATATGGAAGGGATTTAAATTATGTGTAATTGTTCTATTTTTGTTGATTTTCTTCTCCTTTCCTTTTTTGTTTGCGTATTTTTACAGCTTTACTCATATCGGGTTTGAAACAACGTAATGTTGCATATTCACCCTTTAGTATTAAACGTGCCATTTGCGCTACTGCCACTAAATTAGGTTATGTTGATCCATTTGCCCAAGGCAGTGGTCTTTTAAATGTTGAAAAAGCTTTTGAACATTTGTTGGAACACGATAAAGCTGTCGAGAATATGTTAAGGTATGTATGCACGTGAATGTCTTCAATTACTCATGCCACCCATCATCGTTCTTCTTTTCATCTCACTTGTTGTTGTTTTTGTGGTAGTTCTACTTATTGTTTCATACTTAAATACATACTTACGTGTTCATGTATGAATGTATGTAATGTTGTATGTGGTTAGTAATCTCACTACTTACGAGAATAGTATTATATTTCGCATGTTTTGTGTAAAAAAGTTTATATTTTCTTTTCTTTTGCCGTAATCGTTGATGTTTGTTGCTTTACATCTTTTGTACATTTTTAATTAATGCACTTCGTTATTATTGTTACCATTTTCTTTTATTATTTAATGTGTTTTTAATTATTGCTGTTGTTGCAATTTCTACTCTTGCAGGTTTTCGGTACGCTGTGGTCCCACAAATGCCAAAGGTATTCATATCAGGAGAGGAGTTTTAAATAAACCTGCTGAGTATAATGTGAACATTGAGCCAAAATTCTTTAACGATACTGAAGCTGGTAAGTTGTGAGGGATTTTCAATTTTTTTCTTGCTTTCATTCTTTTTTAAGTTTTCATATTAAATGCGATTAAGTTGAGATTATCTCCCTTTTATTTTGTTTCTTATTTAACATGATTCTAAAGGATGCTAAAGAAAGAAAGAAAGACAATTGCATTGTGAGTAAATTATAAAAGCTTAAGAAAAGAATTTAAAATCATTTAAAAAGTTGGGATTTAGTATTAAGAAAACTAAGAAATTTTATTTTTAACTAGACGACCCAGCAAACGTTGTTTTGCCATACAAAATATTTCTAGTGCATATTTTGGGTGTTATATAAAAAATAGCGAATGTGTTAAGTGTGTGACGATGACCGCCGATGAAGAAAATACCAAACAATAATTTTGTTCTGTTTGAAATACGAACGAAGACGATTCTCCTGCATGAGGCGGACATAGCGCCATCTTTCATTCAACAACAAAAATAATTATGAGGCAAACATAGTGCCATCTGTTGGGTTAACAGTTTAGTAAATACAGAAATCGCCCCCTTCCTTCCTCCTCGTGCCCCTAGCGGTTTCAAAAATAGATAGTAGCCGATGCTCAGACTTACTGAATATGCATGAAAAATTTCATAAGAATCGGTCAAGCCGTTTCGGAAATACAGAAATTGCCCTCTCTCTCCCCTACTCGTAGCCCTAGCGGTTTGAAAAATAGATAGTAGCCGATTCTCAGACTTACTGAATATGCATAAAAAATTTCATAAGAATCGGTCAAGCCGTTTCGAAAAACAGAAATTGCCCTCTCTCTCCCCTACTCGTAGCCCTAGCGGTTTGAAAAATAGATACTAGTCGATGCTCAGATTTACTGAATATGCGTAAAAAATTTCATAAGAATCGGTCAAGCCGTTTCGAAAAAAAAAACAGAAATTTCCCCCTTCCGCCCCTCCTCGTGCCCCTAGCGGTTTGAAAAATAGATAGTAGCCAATTCTCAGACTTACTGAATATGCATGAAAAATTTCATAAGAATCGGTCAAGCCGTTTCGAAAAATCAGAAATTGCCCCCTCCCGCCCCTCCTCGTGCCCCTAGCGGTTTGAAAAATAGATAGTAGCCGATTCTCAGACCTACTGAATATGCATAAAAAAATTTCATAAGAATCGGTCAAGCCGTTTCGAAAATACAGAAATTGCCCTCTCTCTCCCCTACTCGTAGCCCTAGCGGTTTGAAAAATAGATAGTAGCCGATGCTCAGATTTACTGAATATGCATGAAAAATTTCATAAGAATCGGTCAAGCCGTTTCGAAAAAAACAGAAATTGCCCCCTTCCGCCCCTCCTCGTGCCCCTAGCGGTTTGAAAAATAGATAGTAGCCGATTCTCAGACTAACTGAATATGCATGAAAAATTTCTTAAGAATCGGTCAAGCCGTTTCGAAAAATCAGAAATTGCCCCCTTCCGCCCCTCCTCGTGCCCCTAGCGGTTTGAAAAATAGATAGTAGCCAATTCTCAGACTTACTGAATATGCATAAAGAAACTTCATAAGAATCGGCCAAGCCGTTTCGAAAAAACAGAAATTGCCTCCTCCTGCCCCTCCTCGTGCCCCTACCGGTTTAAAAAATAGATAGTAGCCGATTCTCAGACTTACTGAATATGCATGAAAAATTTCATAAGAATCGGTCATGCCGTTTCGAAAAATCAGAAATTGCCCTCTCCCGCCCCTCCTCGTGCCCCTAGCGGTTTGAAAAATAGATAGTAGCCGCTTCTCAGACTTACTGAATATGCATGAAAAATTTCATAAGAATCGGTCAAGCCGTTCCGGAAATACAGAAAGTGCCCCCACCCTCTCCTCCTCTTGCCCCTAGCGATTTAAAATGTACCTTAGAACCTATTCTCATACCTACCAAATATGCATAAAAAATTTCATTAAAATCGGTCGAGGCGTTAGGAGGAGTTCGGTAACAAACATCGTGACACGAGAATTTTATATATTAGAAGATTAATAAATATGTAGTATGTATGCAGTAGTTTTCAGTTTAAAATAATTATTATAAATTATATGCAGTTGCGGAATATCTAAACAGACCTCCAACTGTCCAATATCGCTTTGTGATCCTTTAGTTGTGGCAAAAATTGTTGGCACAGATAAGCTGTCCTGGCATTAGCACCTGTTGCATTTGAATTTTGCAACTTAAAAACAAAGCCAGTGATATTCCAGAAGAGCAAAATAAATTACATACGAGGGCAGTCTTTAAATTTGTAAAATATTAGCAAAGTATTTGAAAAATAGCAATTTAAGTTAAACGTGCACTTTTTCATTAGAAAAATAGATGTGGTTTAAAAATTTCTCAATGCACGCCATTCTTCATTACAAGTTTTATCATCTCACCATGTTCAATGTGGGTCGTTTTCTAAAAACTAAAAATCTGATAAATATAAACTCAATTTATTTGTTTTGAATAAAGAAGTGAGTTGAGAGTTTTATCGTAAGTCCCTACGTCGTTACATATTTGAAAATATATGCCAAATATGTTTTCGCTTTCGAAATATGTTTTTGTTTGGGTGATTTTTCAGCAACACCAGTATTGTTTCTCTAAGGCTGATCCCACACCGGAGTACGTAGGACAAAACAGTTTTTCTGACTAATACGACAACAGAAAATTAGTTCTTATGAGACAAGCCACATCAAACAAAACAAACGCAAAACTGTCTGATTGATTTACTGCGGCATAACATTGGTTGAAGAAAATATTAACAAAAAAAAATTAACAATGCAAAGAAGATCACTCAGGTAGACATCGAAAATCTTTAAATTGCCAGATGATAAGCAAGTGGTAAATTCAAAGTTTTATAATTGCAAGTTACACACTTTGTGGTTTCTTTAAAAGTTCGAAAGTTATTTTCGGCTGAACAAAAAAGCATTTAAATATATCCCTCACATTATTGTGCGGTTTCTATAATATAAAGAATTGGTTTTAGTAAAAAATTTGTATGAAAACCACTGTTTTTTTGAATGATTTCCATACAAAATTTCTACACAAGTCATTTGTCTGTATTGTGAAAACAGCACCTATTGGTTCACATTTGAAAAAAACCGGAGCCAAATTAAGTTTCATTGACAAAACGAATTTCGCGGGTGTAATTGGGTGCGTGGACAGATCCTATATAAAAATTGTAGGGCCAGATAATTTATCTTTTTCCATTTTATTTTAATATTAAAAAAAAAAAAAAATAAAAATAACAGAAAACTAATTTTTGTCAACACCAAAATCACCGACGACAAAATCAGAGTCAAAATCAGTGTTACAAAATACAAAAAATATGTTGACAGTAATCGATTACTTTCAATGTTCACCTTGTAAATACCGATTTAACACAAGCGATACAAAACGATGTTGTGTTACATTGACGCTGCCAAACAGAATAAGGGTGAATGAATATATATATGAGTAAATTAATATATTTACAAAGTAGATGATTGTGTCGAAGCAAGTGTTTTTTTGAAAAATCTGTGCGATCAGTGCGGCTTCTAAACGGGTATTCTCCGCAGCTCGGAATTTAATTTCCGAAAAAAGCTCTTGCAGTGCGTTTAATGATGACTCCATTAATTCAATAATGTTTTTGCACTCAAACATTACAAAAACGAATTGTTAACTCGTTTTTGGTATGGGTTCGCATTAAACAAATGCCTTTGACTTAAAGGATAAAAAGTTTTGTGTTAAAAAAAAAAAAAACGTTCAAAGTAACCTTTGAGATTTATTTTCTTGTTAAATTTCTTTGAAAATAAACTAATTTTATTAATTGAACTTTTATTTGGAATGGAAAGTAACCAAAAACCATCCATAGATATCGAAGAAAAAATACATTAGCAACAAGTTCTCTTGTTTCACTTTCAATCTTTTATTTTCCTTCATTACTTAAATATTTATCTATTTTATGTGTAGTTTTTTGTTTTTCTTGTATATTTTACTTCAACTCAAAGCAGAGTGTAAACATTTTCCAGAGTTTTTCTCTAATATTTGATATTATTTTTTTCCAAAATTTAATCTTCTTTCTACCTTTAGTGTGGACTGAAAGTTGATTTCTGTTATTATTGTTTTTCTTTTGTTTTATTTACTTTCGAAAATAAAGTCCGATAATGTTAGAAATAAGACTTTTTTCTGCAATTTCTATTTAAATATCAACAAAAAGTTTTTGTTGTTGTTTGTACTAAGTTTTGTTGTTTCTTTTGTTTTTTTTATCTTGTACTTAAACAGTTGGTTTTATTTTTTAAAGTTTAAGTCTTGTAATAAGTTTGAATTTCTTTTTTCCTTGTGTGCTTGATTTTCTGTGCGTGTTTATGTGTGTGTGTGTGTTTGTTTGCGTATGCCACAAAAACTTTATTTCCTTCCGAGTATTTTATTCCATTACATTATTTTTGTTACATTTTAAATTGGTATTTGTTGAGTGTGTATTTAAACGAAGATTCCATCAAATTACCTTATTTGTGTTGTTGTTGTTATTGTAACAGTTGCAATATTTTAATTAAAAACTAACAACTTTGTTTTGTATTTAACACAAAACAGACTAAAATTTCATTTGTAATATTGTTGATTTTTTATTTAACAGTTGTGAACAAAATAAAAGGCACAAAAAACATAAATTTTTTACTTTTTAAATGCCAATATTTTTGTATGAATTTCTTATCAAATAGCCTGAGAATAAGGAAGTGAGTGCTTATAAATCTCTAGATAGCTGTGATCATAGTATTTTATTTTCGACTCCGGTTTCGGGGACAGCTACAAAATATTCCTACGTGTTGTGGATACGGTCTAAAATTACTATTCTCGGAGACAAAATATTTAATCTATTAAAGAAAATCTTGGAAGAAACACAGATAGTTTAATCAGACATCTTAAAATACAGTCAGATTTAAATAGGTTACATTCAGTATCTTTTTAGATCAGTACCGCAGCGCCTCTAGTGTTTAGTAGAAGTATTTACTTTCTTAAGCTGTATGTGCATCAATTTTATTAATTGGTTTACTTCGCCGAGTACTCTCCTAACGGACGAATGGTGGCGCTGTGATGTTCCTTAGAGCAGAACAGTATCAATCGCTGGCGCAACATTTTGGGTATCGTTGCTACCTTAAATAGTGCTGTCATCACTTAAATAGTGCTGTCAATTTCTGCTACTTTTCAATAATTTTCATATTGGTACTCAATACTACTCGATACCTTTCTTTAAAAGGCTCAATTTTATATCGATCGTTCAATTTTTATTGGAGTTAGAGTATAACAGTGTTATTCACAAACGTTTTATTAGAGGCTAATAAGCAAAATGCGCTAAAGTAGTATTCACAAACGTTTAATAGCACTATGACGCGGTTATTACACGCTAATAAACTCGAAAATTTTATTGTAGGCATCACGCTACTTTAGCCGTTTAATAAGTTGACATTTGCATTTTTTAAAGTAAAAAAATCACTATTTACTTCATGATTGTAATAAATATAATTTCGAAGTTCGTTAGTATTATACAAAATATATGCATATACATAAAACTATAATTTTTTTATTAAATTAAATATTTTGCAGATAATGTATTTCAACTCTCCCGATTCTTGCAGTCCTTCTGCAATGTTTACATACATATGTATGTATGTGCGGAAAATAAGGAAATTCAAGAAGAAATACGTAAATGTGAATACCTATGTACATATATGTATGTAAATATGTACATACATATGTATGATTGTTTACGTATGTATGTACACAAATGTGTCTGTATGTACTTATATGCATGTACATTAGGTATGGACTAGTGCACGAGTTTTCGATTTCGATACGCGGCAACACCTATTTTTATGAGGTTTATAAAAAAAATGCATGAGCCAAAAAATGGGGGAGGTGGGGTGTGGGTAAATGGATCCTCATCGGGGTCAAAGTTGGGGGAAAACGAGACAAAATACACGAAACGCTTCACAACTCCCGCCGGGTCGCTCCTAGAGGGGTAAAATGTAAGACCGACCCCCATTATTTTTCCCCCTCCCACAATTTTTATGAACATACCAACCCTCTATCTGCGCTCCTTAGGGTGGCTCCCATACAAAATATTTTTTTTTATAAAATTACCCGCCACCGCCCTAACTAGCCCCAGAGTGCCCCTAGAGGAGTCAAATATATGACCGACCCCCAATAATTTTGTTGCCCCAGCAGTTTTTAAGAACATACCTAGCCTCTATCTTTAATCATTAGGGTGGTCCCCATACAAAAATTTTAAAATTTAAAAAAAAAAATTGTATTATTAATATAAAAACATATTTTTATAAATAATATTAATTATAGTGTTAATTAAATTAATTCATTCTTATTATGTGAAGGATATTTCTTTCTATTTTCATCGACAACCTGAAGCAAAAATATTTTTTCTTTTTCGTCGCGGCATAATACGTTGTTATATTCCTCTACTAACTTCACGCCTCTTTCTGCTGCGTCATTCACAGCATGTAATTTATTCAATATTTCTATCGCTTGCTGGTACTCCTCGCGTTCTTCCCATTTTTCTGCGTCAGTAGCAATAAAATCTAACGACAATCCAAAGCGCATAAAAAATTTTAATGTTTCAGTTGTTACGTATTGGCTTAAATCATTTTTTATCTGTTCTTTACTTATTTGTTTTGATGTCACGTTAATTCTCTTCACACCTCTGAA
This sequence comes from Lypha dubia, assembly GCA_947311025.1. Taxonomy (NCBI): domain Eukaryota; kingdom Metazoa; phylum Arthropoda; class Insecta; order Diptera; family Tachinidae; genus Lypha; species Lypha dubia. The sequence continues at coordinate 60,872,965 of OX371264.1, forward strand.
TCTAAAAATATTTGCTGAACAATTTTGATCGACACCGCTACCGCAGTGCTCTGAATGGTCATCGCATTCTTTTTCCAATGCTTCATCAACGTCGTCGTCTTCCTCGCTGTTTATGTTTTTCTTATATTTTTCTTTCTCCTCCTTAAAGGCTATAATTGCGTCCGCCATTTTACGTTTGGTGCCGCAGGGAACATTTTTATCAAATAATGCGAGGGAAACAGCTTCACCACTTAGATACCAAAGATGTCCAGAGAACCTCTTCCACAGCTTAGCGCAACTGAAGGAAAAGCAACCAAGATATGACTATGAAGAGTTTCTTCAAATTATTTTATTGTTTCTTGGTAAAAATATTCCAAATTATCATTTTAGACCACCAGGTGCCGTCAGTCATGCTCGATGGATGGCGAAAGCCATATACTGCACAAAAATGTTTTTATTCCGAAAACATTTCGGCTTTAATACAGACGAACTAAGGGGACTTCGCAATATTACCATTTTTATTGTAACTCTTTACGTCAAAGCTTGGTTTACAGCCACCAGTGTAATCGAAGCTCCATATAACGATTTTAATTTTTTGGTAGCGATTTCTGATTATGCTTTAATTGATGAGGATGTGGCGCAAAGATTGTGGAAGAGGTTCTCTGGAAATCTTTGGTATCTAAGTGGTGAAGCTGTTTCCCTCGCATTATTTGATAAAAATGTTCCCTGCGGCACCAAACGTAAAATGGCGGACGCAATTATAGCCTTTAAGGAGGAGAAAGAAAAATATAAGAAAAACATAAACAGCGAGGAAGACGACGACGTTGATGAAGCATTGGAAAAAGAATGCGATGACCATTCAGAGCACTGCGGTAGCGGTGTCGATCAAAATTGTTCAGCAAATATTTTTAGATTCAGAGGTGTGAAGAGAATTAACGTGACATCAAAACAAATAAGTAAAGAACAGATAAAAAATGATTTAAGCCAATACGTAACAACTGAAACATTAAAATTTTTTATGCGCTTTGGATTGTCGTTAGATTTTATTGCTACTGACGCAGAAAAATGGGAAGAACGCGAGGAGTACCAGCAAGCGATAGAAATATTGAATAAATTACATGCTGTGAATGACGCAGCAGAAAGAGGCGTGAAGTTAGTAGAGGAATATAACAACGTATTATGCCGCGACGAAAAAGAAAAAATATTTTTGCTTCAGGTTGTCGATGAAAATAGAAAGAAATATCCTTCACATAATAAGAATGAATTAATTTAATTAACACTATAATTAATATTATTTATAAAAATATGTTTTTATATTAATAATACAATTTTTTTTTTAAATTTTAAAATTTTTGTATGGGGACCACCCTAATGATTAAAGATAGAGGCTAGGTATGTTCTTAAAAACTTCTGGGGCAACAAAATTATTGGGGGTCGGTCATATATTTGACTCCTCTAGGGGCACTCTGGGGCTAGTTAGGGCGGTGGCGGATAATTTTATAAAAAAAAATATTTTGTATGGGAGCCACCCTAAGGAGCGCAGATAGAGGGTTGGTATGTTCATAAAAATTGTGGGAGGGGGAAAAATAATGGGGGTCGGTCTTACATTTTACCCCTCTAGGAGCGACCCGGCGAGAGTTGTGAAGCGTTTCGTGTATTTTGTCTCGTTTTCCCCCAACTTTGACCCCGATGAGGATCCATTTACCCACACCCCACCGCCCCCATTTTTTGGCTCATGCATTTTTTTTATAAACCTCACAAAAATAGGTATTGCCGCGTATCCAAATCTTGTTACTAAGGATCTCCATACAACACTAGTCCATACCTAATGTACATGCATATTTGTTCACATGCGTACATAACTTAAATTCTACATGCTCTTTGAAATATTAATATTATTATATCTTTTTTTCATGATTTTGTGCATAATTTGTTACATTTCAACCACAACAAGATTAAAAACATTTCCAAATAAATAAAGCAAACATATTAGTGATGTGTAATCAATTGCAACGAACTCGGTATTTGAATACTTTTGTAATAACTTATGAAAACACATTGCTAGCAATATCAATACAACACATATTAAAAAATTTTAATATTTTTTGAAATATTATAAGCAATACTCTATTACTCTAACTTGCTTAACTGCCTGTTCGCCGATATCGAAGAAGTTCTTTCTTTCGAACAATTACAGTTGAAACAAAAACAAAATTTTTGAATTTGTTTTTGTTTCAAATGTAATTGCTCGAAAGAAAGAACTTCTTCGATATCGACGAACAGGCACTAAATAAAATTTATGTGACATTATTTTCACATTTTCAAACCATTAGAGACTACTTGCTTATCGAGTATGTTATTGTACACAACACTAATTATAACTTGACAATTGAAATGAAACAATGTTGCTAACACAGAATCACAAAACTGAAAAAATCACACAATAGTTAATTTGGCTTTATTAAACGTTTGTGAATAATGTTTATTATTACCGGGTAATAACACAAAAACTGATTATTAACTAATGTGTACATTATCTCTACAATAAGAATTTTTTATGAATAACACTGTAAATATATAACTCTGAAAGTAGTGAGTGACTACATTTGAGTATAGAGTACCCACAAAAATAGCAAACACTTGACACTCGTTACTCACTACTCGGCCAACACAACACTTGAATAGTCCATCAACAATGCAGACTAATGCACATTAGAGAAATTCATATGGTTGATAGCACCATTTATATGACAACGCCATCTAGCGTCTGTTTTAGGTAAAAATAAATATCGAAATTGTATTCCTCGATCCCAATAACAGTAAGATATCGCAGCTTTCCAGGATAATAGAAATAAATAAGTATTATTTTATCAAATTTTCAATGATCTTTCCTTGTGCGTTTCAAAATCACCAGCTTCAAATGCGTGTAAAAAAATCTCGCACTGAACTAAAAGGAAACCCTTCAAGGTTTTAAGCTATTGCATAGCTTCTATCGCGGGCTTTGAGGCGACCGAATCAAGAAATTTTGAAACGTATGTTTCTTAAGTCTTTTGTTTTTGAAACGAAAAAAACCTGACACTAGATAAGTTTGTTTCTTAAGTCTTTTGTTTTTGAAACGAAAAACCTGACACTAAGTTTGTTTCTTAACTCTTTTGTTTTTTTAAGTATTTAAATCGCCCAATGTATGTTAACCCCTAAAGTATGCTATTGATTTTGATTTCATTAACATACAGTATTGCCAGAAAAACAACGGAGTTATTAAACAAAACGGAATTGCATAAGTTGATAAAAAATGCTATGCAATAGCTTTACCGCGGCAGTCCTCAAGGGCCACATGTCTTTTTTCATCCCATTCCCATTCGGAAAGTTCGATTTTGTATCAGTGTGTAATTTGCCCTGACCAGGGCTCGAACACACATTCTTAGTGATAGTTTGCTTTATAGTCAACGCGCTAACCACTTTAGCCAACACCACACTCTTACACAAAACAGTGGCTGTATTCAGTGTCATTAAAAAGCCGTTTAAAGAACTCACTGCTTATCGTATTAATTATCAAACGCTTAAAATGATTTAATGCGAGAACAAAAAAATAAAAATTATTGTTTTATAACTTACTAATGCTCTCAGTAAAGAAACGCTTCATTGAATTAATTATATTTTGAATTAATACAGCAATTAATTAACTTTGCAATGAATTGCAATAAAAGAATAATAAACTTAATTATATGTACATAGTTCTCAAAAACTTAAGCAAACGTAAAATTTCAATGAATAAATTTCTTTCAAGGAAATCTGAAATTTTGCCTTCCCCCAACTCACAAAAAAAAAAAAAAACAAAAAGAAAAAACACAGAGATTGGCTGTCGCCTCTACCACCATTAAAGCAAAGCCCACACAACCATCACCTCGTTTCTCTACCTTTAACTGATTTTATTATCATGATTGCAATTGTTGCCTGTTGTTGTTATTGCATTTAATATATATATTTTTTTTTGTTATATTCATCACTCTTTTTTTTTTTTGCATCGAGCCTATAACGTACGGCAACACAAAAAAAAAAAACTACAAACATGAAATGAAAATGTGCATGAAAATATGTCTGTATGGCAACGTGTCTGTCTGTGCTTCCACAGTATTTCATTATAATACACATTTTCAAGTGGTTATAGCGATTTATCTTCGCATACATTTTAAATCAAGTGTAATCCATTAATTTTTGTTGTTTGGTTGCACAATGGGGAGAAAAAAGCTGTTGTCGTTGATGTTGCACCCTATACTTGAGGCAAAACACCAAATGGATTTGTTCATTCATTTACCCATTCTTCATCTATTCATTCTCATTCACCCATTCTTCATCTATTCATTCATTTATTTATTCGATGGTTTGCTCGTTCATTCCATTATATTTCTTTGGAAAATCACTCAACCACTCACAACCCATTCATTCAATCTGATTTTTCTTGTTATTTTATTTTTTGTTTGGTTTGTATAAATGAATTTGTACGAAGTGCTTTTTAACGTTTGTTGTGCAAAACAGCACAACTGCACAATGCAGCTGTAGATACAATCTTATCCATATTGTACAAGTAATTAAACAGATTTGAGTGGAAAAATAGTTGCATTCTTTTTTTTTTTAATTAGCAACGTAGTTAAATCTAACTTGAGACATCGCCTGCGAATAATTTATGAAAAGTTTCAAAGAAATTAGCCACAAATAGCTTAGAAGGATAATTACTACATCTTGTTCACTCTCTTCTATATTTTTCGCCACCTCTAAATAATGTGTAAATTGTCGTACATCTCGTGCATCATTATACATTCAATTATTTATTACAGTTAATTACATTTTAATACAGTTTTACGTGCTTTTTTTTATTTACATTCCTGTATATTCCGCAAGCTTTACTCATTCGTATTCACTACATGCAGAATAATGCTGTAAGTACTTGACGGTGGGAAGGGGATAGAAAAAAAAACTATGCAAATGTATGGTTGCAAAGGAGGGTTCGAACCAACGTTGAACAAAAAAATAATGAAGCTTTTTTAAGCCCTCTTTATAAAATTTTAATTAATATTTTAAATTAATTTACCTCGTTAGTTGTATTCAGAAGGGCAATTGACTATTTTTTAAATAAATTTTATAAATGATAATTTAACCCTTTATTTTTTAAATTTTAAGTTTGACTTTGTTGTTAACTTTAATACTCCCTCTATGATAATCTGTTCAAAAGTATGTACATACTTACTTTTATTAAATCAGTGGTAAAAAATTTAATTTAAATTTCGACCTTGATTGCTTGTTTCATGCTCTTAAAGGTTGGATGAAAAAAAAAATAAATTTTAATAAATCAATCATTTCAAAATAGAGCGTAATTTCGTTGTGAAAGTCATCTTTCAAAGTTAATATCTTTTTAAACTTCATTTCTGCATTAAGGAAAACATCCTTATGGAAAATTAAAAAAGTATATTTTAAGATATGTATTCGTGTACCTTAAAAAGAAGGATCTATTGACAAATTTAACTTCTGAAAAAAAGGTACATTTAAAAAAATAAATAAATGTTAAAACATACATATATGTATGTATATTACCAAATGTATGCATATTACTAAAAACATGTACCTATTGAGGAAAGTACCTTTAAAAAATAACTGCATACTTTTAAGTACATACGTTTTTTCAAAAAGCATGATTGTATATATAGTGTGAAAATTACTTGAAAAAAGGAGATTTTAAAAATGGTACTTTTTAAAATCGTCACATTTAAAAACTATACGTGTAAAAAAGTACTGAAAAAAAAGTACAAAGTACATTTTCAAACCGTATTTTTAAAACATTAATTTAAAAAAAATACCTTAAAAAATTACCATATAAAGAAATTATCTAAAAATTTTTATTTAAAGAGATACATTGTAAAAATATTCATTGAAAAAAGTATCTTTAAGAACGTACTATTTTAAAAGTACCATTAAAAATTACCTAAAAAAGTACGTTTCAAAAAAAACAATATCGCAAGATTAAGTACATTCCATTTAAAAGGTGGTTTTTAAAAACACATTTAGTTCTGCTGAGCAGAGTTGTAAAAGAATGATTAAATTTTGGTTTTTAATTCAAATTGATTTACAAAAAGCTTAATTGATTAATTTTACACAAAATATGAATTTAATTAAAACACGAATACATTCCTCATGAATTAACAATTATCGCATGCATTTACATCACGAAGAAGATTAATTGAATTAAATTTTGAGTGAATTTATTGGCGATTTTAAGAAAAGCAATTTTTTAATTCACTGTTTTCACTATAATTAGGATCATTATTAAAAAGCTCTTGAATGGTTTAAAAAAATATTTCAAAAGAGTTTATGATTCGTAAATTCTTTTAAAAAGGAATCATTCCTTTATAGCTCTGCTACTGAGCTATTTTTGTCAATTGTAAATTTATTTTACACAAACAAAAAGCCTGTTGTTTTTTATTTGTTATGTTATTGCCGAGATGCATGTACTTGATATTGATATACTTTGGTATCTTCAGAGAGAGACATCAATAGGAATTTCATAATAAATATTTTATTGTTTGGTAGCTGAAAGGGTTAAATAACTTTACACTCTCATCACAATTTAATGCGTTTTTCATTTTTCTCGTTATTTTAAATTAAACAGAATTTTATTATTATTATTTTTATTATTGCCATAATAATTACTTTATAGTCGTATTTGCCTTTTTTCTTTTATATCTTATTGTTCTGGGTTCTTTCATAATGTTTTCATTTTCTTGATAATATCTTTCTCACTTTCTCTCTTCGTCCCTCTCTCTCTCTCTCTCTCTTTGTTGCATTTATAGTATTAATTTATTTGTGTTTAATTTTTTCATCTGCAGCTTTTGTAGCCAACCTTGTTCTGGTCATTTTACTTATTTAATTTCTTTTTCTTGTCTCATTTTCAGCGCCAAAAGATAAATTCAGTTTTAATGTACGCTTAAATTTGATTTCCTCTCAACCATTTGTGCAGTGTGGACAATTCTTGGATCTCTGCTATTCGACACGTTCAGTGGTAGTTAAAGTTGATCCAACTGGGCTGCCGCCAGGCGTGCATGCAGCTGTGTGAGTATAATAATAAAACAAGAACAAAAACAGAAAGAAAATTTAATTTTTGTCAGTCACCAAAATTCTTATTGAAAACTAAAGGTTGAGTGGTGGTGTTGGGGCGTGGGGCGTGGGGCGTGGGAATGAGTAGGAGGAGGCAACATGAGATTGCCGTTAATGGCAAAAGGATAAAATCTTCCTTAGCTGGTTTATACTCTTAATTAATTATAAAACTTATAAATAAATTATAAACAACTTTAACAATTTAACGTTTTTAATAGAGAAACAACAACAAAACAAATATGAAAATATGAAAATACTAAAATTAAAAGCAGAACAAAACTTTTTCTTCTTACAATTTTAATGGTTTTAATTACAATTCTATTTGAAATTAACAAAAGAAATGGAAGAACAAGAAAAGAAAAGAAAAGACCATCATCAAAAACTGTGAAATAAAAATATGAAATAAAAAAAAATGTCATTGAATTTATGTGTACGAGTATGATGATGATGACGATGATGTTGAATGAATGAATGAATGAATGCAGGATTGCTTGTTTGACTGCTTTTGTATAGAAACGACAAAATAGAGAAATAAGTCATTCTCAGTAAATTATATTGAAAATTTTACCATTCATAAACCACAGTCCTTGTGTTAAAAAAATAAAAATAAAAACAAACGGAATTAAAATGGTCTTCGTTAGTTTCAATGCTAAAATCAGGCAGGCAAGGCAGGCAAGGCAGGCAGTCAGGATCATACTTATGAGAATAAAAGAAATAAGTCAATCGTAGTTTTGTTTTTTATAATTTTCTTTCTTTTTTTTACTACTTTTCATCTGCATGTTGTCCTTCAAATTTATGTCGGAAGATTTGTGTGAAAAAGAATGTTTGTTGGAAATAAGCCTTGTCCTGACCGTTTTATTTTTAATTTATTTTGGAACATATCGGTTTCAGCTTAAACTATTTGTGTCTTGACTAGTTTGGACACAACTTGTTTGCTATAGGATATATCGGTGGTAAAACCATCGGTCGTTTATTACTTTAGGTAATTTATCTAATGGAATTTTCAGTCTGACATAGTCTTTCCTGAAAGGATACAGAGAAACTTTGACTAAACATATATATTGTAAAAATAAAGAGTTCTAGGAGTGTTGAGGTGATCGATGGTTGATGACTACGCTATAAGTGCAAGGAAAAGCATTTGTGAAATTTTTATAAATTATACAGGGATGAGGATAGCAACCGACCTTGAGCTGTGGTTGGCATTCGGCAACTAACTGAAAAAAAGCAGTAACTAATACTGGGAGCTTTCATTTGGCACCCAACTGAGGTTAGGTTGCCATTTATAATCGACCCATGAGTATCTAAATGTCAGTTGACCAACTCCAAAGACTACGGCATGTAAACAGTCAGACAGGTTCCTCTTATGTAAAGTTTCAAAACTCAAACTGATTGCAAGTCCATCGAAAGCACTCATGTGACTTGTCTTGTTACATTAATTAAGGACATTAATTTATACTATAAAACTATTGAGTAATACGTGATTCCTTAATAAAGTATCCTTCGTAACGCTTTAGACGTGTTAAAACAGTTTGGATGTCACTCCCAAACATGAATGAACATGCATTCTGATGTCTTTTTTGTTATTTCACAATCAAATATGCATGAGTAATGTATTTTTAAAGAGAATTAAATATCCTGATTAACAAGAATCAAAATGTAAAATATATAATCCTTAATTTTGTGTTTGTTTTTTTTTTCTTATTTTATAAAATACATGTAAATAATTCTTCATTGTAATTAATGTTTTGATTTGGGCATTAAATTATTGATTTGTGTGTTTGTATTTTTTTGAAAATAAATAAATTATGCAAATAATTTAGATATTCAAAATTTACCACATCAGCTTTAATTATGACAAAAACAAATGAAAAGGGTAGAAAGGCAAAATTTTAAGAATTTACTCAAGATTTGTTCTAGACTTTGCTACTTAGCAGGACATCAGAAAGAATCCCAATTATGTTATTTTTATTGGGAAATACTTAAAAAACTCGCAATAATTCTTGTAAAACTTATTAAGCCATTTAAACATTTATTTGCTTTTATTGCTTTAAATGTTTGCCAACCAATTTAATCTATTTTTATCATCTTCTTTCTCAATGATATCCTAAATATGTATATAAGTGTATATTTTTCATTTTATTTTGCAGTATACGTGCTTATGATACGTCATGTGTACAAAAGGGATCATTATTTGAAATTCCCGTAACTGTTGTACAACCGACGACCGTTGATTGTCAAGAAACACGTCTCTATCAACCGGTGTCACAAAAAGGTGATGGCAGCATAGAATTCCAACCAAATACCATACAAAGAGACTTTATTCTAGTGCCACCTCAAGCAACATGGGCAGGTAAGCGCACAAACTCGTAATACATACAAAGAAAAACAAAAAAAAAAAAAATTAAAGAAAAAAATAATAAAAAGATATTTCAACAAATCAATGCAATAGACTCTTGATCACATGTAGTAGTTATTTGTGGTCATGGAAGTGATGGTCGTAAAGGTGACAAATTGTCAGCTAAAAAAAAAGGAAAAAATAAAAAAAGAAATGATGAATGAAAAACCCAAAATCGTATCCTAGAACGAACCATGATTTTAAAACCAACAAAAATATTTTTTCTTACCTTTTCTAATTTTTGTAGTCGACATTTTTGTTGTTCTTGTTATTGTTGTTGTTAATGGTTTCCTTGCTCTTTGGTTTGCTTTTTCTTCTTTTGTGATTTAGAATTTTCCAATACCTGATTTTTTTGTTGTTGCGGTTTTTACTACCAATCAGAGAATGCAACCCGGTGGGAAATTCTAATAAGAAAATATTGTTTCTTTTTTATTCTTTCACTAGTTGTGGTAATTGTGAATCAAGAAAATGAATAAATTATCAAGGAAAAAAATCATATTTTTAATAAGATGCATGTGTTTTCATAAAAATCATGTGAGATGCATTTTAGATAGAACAACATTGGTTTCTTTTACCTCAAATGAAAAGGAAATATAATTTTTTGGATGCGTGTATGACTGCATGTATGCATGCATCTCATAAAGCCTATGAACGTTGTAACGCATTAGATTGCATTGTTTAAGGACAATCAGGTACTATCAGGGGTGTTCTCTCAATTCCACATATTTTCATTCCGAATGGAATACGGAACACATAAAATGTTTATTTATTTTAAAAACAGGAAGATTATTTAAAAGAGTGCCTTTTTCAAAAGTACCTTTTCAAAAAAGTACGTTTTAAAACAGCAGATACCTTTTGGAAAGACTAGCTTTCAAAAAATACATTATTCAAATGTTCCTTAAAAAAAAAACTCTCAAAAAAGTATTTATTACATAAATATCTTTGAAAAAAAGTACCTTTCTTATAAAGTATCAGTTAAAAAAATATCTTTAAAAAGTACCTGTTATAAAGTCATGTTTTAAAAGAAATACTTTTTATAAAAAGTGTATTTTTTAAAAAATCTTTTTAAAAACAGAACGTTATAGAAAAAATATTCTTTTAAAAAGGTACTCTTGTAAAAAGGTATTTCTTAAAAGAAGTACATACTTTTAAATGAAAAGTACTATTTTTGAAAAATTAGCTTTTAAAAGCTACTAAAAAAGAAAATTTTAAAAAGAGTACATTTTGGAAAAACTTCTTTTATAAAAGAACTTTTTAAAAAAATTCCTTTTTTAAAAATGTACCATTTAAAATTTTTTTGTTTTAAAAATGTATCTTTCAAATAAGTACATACATACTTTTTATAAAAAAGAACCTTAATAAAAGTACTTTTAAAAAGTACCTTAAAAATACATTTCACAAAACATGTACTTTAAAAAATATTTATTATTATCTAGTAAAAAAATTCTCTTTTAAAAAAGCGGTGTTTTTAAAGTTCCTTATAATTTTTCTTAAGAAGATGCCTCTAAAATTAACATTTTAAAAAGGCACTCTTTAAAAAAGTACGCTTAATCCAAAAAATTTTTTACGTTTTTTTACACAAAAAAAAGATAAAAACTATCAAAAGCAAAGTATTTTTATAAAAATCCGCAAAAATTGTTTTTTTAAAAAACATAAGAACAAAAAAACATTTATTTTTTTTTTGGAAAATTGTAGTAAAAAAAAAAATAATCTTTCAGTATATTTTACATAATGTATTCTTGATGAATCCTGAATCTGCCAAATTTTTTCCCACATTAAATTATTTTTTTTTTTTATTATTTTGTTCATCTTCGACTACACATTTATTTCGCTCTTGTTATTGATGCCCGTTTATTTCAAAGAAAGATTGATGTTAAAAATTCGTATTTTATTCCAACGGGTTAAATGCATTCAAAAATAAGAAAGAAGTGAAGGTTATTATGTGTGAAGCTCAAGTCAATTTATCATCACTATAAAATAATATTTTTCCAATTTGTATGTGTCTATTTGTCAATATTTGTTTCCATCTTCTTCTTCTGTGCTTTTCAGAAGAAGAAAGTGCATTAGAGTTGAGAATGATACTTAGATCAATTTTAACTAACCACTAGAGATACGAGTAACACTCAAACCATTACAATCGGTAACAAAAATACTAAATCATGAGAAAATACCGTCTTGTGCACTCTAATAGATATAAAAACAATATTTAATCAATTTCATTATAGGACACAGATAAAGAAAAATTGTAACAAAAATTTTAAGATTAAATTAAGCGTGATGAAAATAGAATTTGATGCGCTTAGGGGAATTTTACTAAAATTTCAGTTTAGAGATATTTAAGATATTTTTTTTTGGTTCTAATAGATTGGTGGTATACTGTATATCTTCTATGCTGTATATTACCTGCAGTTGTGGTCTGTGTAATGGATGTACGAGTATGTACATATATATTCGTAAATTACGTACGAATGACATTATATTCACTCAGGACTTTTTGTTCGCTCTCTATGATGCTTCGAAACGCTTGTACTTTATTTATTTTAGTAAATTTGTTACATATATATTTTTTGGCTTTTTTTTTTATAAATTTTACTAAAAAACCAAATTTTTTGTTTCCATTTTTTGTTTCTTTCCATGCTCTTCTACCACAATCTATCCATTTTCTTTGCGTTTGCAACTGTATATGGATGTGAATAATTTGCCTTTGGACCACCACCCACTTCAATCCAACTCTTCAGTCTTACGTATGCGCTCAACCGATAAAAATCGTGACAAGGATGTTGGAAAATTTTTTGTGCACACTATGCAATTGTTGCCCAAGCTATCTTGCCGTGTTTTGGAAACTATGAAAATTTTGTCTGTCAGTTCAGAAAATGAAACCACATTGGCATTCAAGTGTCAGGTAAGTGCTTTAGATGGTGTACAACACATTCGACATTTTAGTTGTGTGTGTTTTTGTTTGTGTGTTATTTGATTATGTGTGTTACTACTATAGCAATTACCGTTCCTAATACGCTTTTATGCATTCATATACATGTGCACACAAGGACATTTAAGTATATACTATTGCATATGTTGGTATTCTCAATAGCATCCTAGTGTATGTGTGTGTGTGTGTGTGTGTAGTTCACAAGCCATACATAAATATTCAAGAAGCAATAGAAAGTAGCACAAACAACAACAAATACATTTAAGATTCCGAATTGCTATACTAGTTGATGTACGTACTCGAGTGATCGTGGTCTGAAAAGATTTTTAATGAAAATGGAAATTTTGATTTCTCAAGATTAAGAAAAAATAAATAGTGTTCTGGATTAAGTTAGGTTATAGTAGGTGGGGCATGGTGTATTGGTTAAAGCAATGAACCCCGTATCGAGTCCGCGATAGAGGAAAATTGATTTCAATCACGGGGTTCTAGTCTAACTCAAGAGGCTTTTAACCTTCTCCCTGGATGTTTCAGCTCTAACCTGACATCGAAAAAAAAAAGGTCAGCATAACAATCAATCTTCAAAAATTGAATTACCTCTAACCGGAGAAGAAAACTCGATTTTCAACGCCACATTCAAGTTTTAATTAAGAGGCATTCAACATCCTCCCTCTAGACAAAAACTTCTCCAAAAAAAGGAGGAAGCCCGGACCTTCCAGCGATGTTCTGGCATCAAAGAAAAAAAAGTTAGTGTAACATGGACGTTCGGGAAACGCCAACTACAGGAAAAACATGGGAAAAGACGAAGGACTCAGCAAGGTACCACACAACACAGGAGGATAGCAAGGATCTGCACCACTTCACACTCATCTGAAGGCGTTGTGCCTAGGCAACGGCAGTTGGCAGGTCCTGGAACAGACTACAGTAGACTAATGGCCTACTCATCTGAAAAATATAAAATTAACGAAAGAGAAAACAAAGGCAAAACAACGAGCAAGAAATTACGGCAACAACCTTTGGCACATGAAACTGGAGGCGCATTAGGCAATTTTATGTATGCACTCTTCAAGGCTTGTGCAACTAGAAACTCGAATGTTGACCTAACAAAAACGGCAGTGACAAACCGTGTAAGATGGAAATGTTTTGCGGCAGCCCTATGCTTCCAAGAGAAGTAATGGGAGGGGAAAAAAGTTAGGTTATATAAGATTTTGTAGAACTGGGCGCACTTAAACTAATTTGCAATAACAAAAAAAAAAATATATTGACGCTCTGAAGTGTTCGCCAATATATAAATCGATATATGCATGTTTAAATTTGTTTTTATTACCACCAGCACTCAGAGGATGACGACCCCTACTTATGGAATGCAGTGTGCCGGAACTACTTAAAGCAATAGGGTAGAGAAGATTGATTGATGTTGAAAGTGTGTAAAAAATCTTAATTATTTTGCCCTGCTGTTGTGCGTTTTGTACATTTTTGGCTCGGTACCACAGCGCCTCTAGTGTTAAGTAGATTAATTACATTTCTTAGGCATCTACTTTATTAATTATTTTACTTCGCCGGAGAATCTCCTAACCGAAGTGTCCATTGTTGCCGGAACAGTTTACTTTTTAAACAGAGAACTTAACGATATTGATGACTTGCCTGCACCAGGGATCGAACCCAGGTTCCTAGTCATACATAGTTTGCTTACTCTAGACAACCTTATCAGATTTCTTAATGTCTCAACACTCTATAGTACAGCCAATTAGATACACGAGGAGTGGAGCAAACAACTATAACAACAAGCTACCAACCACTTGTTTGCTGATTTTTTTTTTCAAAATCTTTCACAGAAATAAAGAAAATTAACTGCTCAATATGTGTGCAAATAAAATATAATAAAAGCTATTGACCTAAAGAAGAAAATAAGTAAAAAAAAACCTATAAATAAATTTATCACAATCTAATTGACAGTTTGAACTTTTAAACTTTAACGTCAACCCTCGTTCTCATACATGCGAACAAACAACCATAAAGTACTTGCACTGTTTTCAACTTCACTGCATCGCCCGTCATCCTTATCATCATCGTCGTCGTCGTCGTAAATTCATCAAGTATTCTATATGATGAAAAATTTAGATGACAAATATCTTTTGCAAATTGAAAAAGTAAACATGAAGTAAAAAAAAACAACCAACCAACAGAAGCACCAACAACATTCATACATTCGATGTGTTCATGTGTGTTTGTGTGTATGAACTCAATCGTATGTTTTAGTTTGTCGACGTTGTGCAACTCTGTTTCACTCACTCGTTAATTTTTGTAAAGTTAGCACAATATTTTTCATAGAAATAAGAACAAATTAAAAAAAAAAATACACATTCTAAACTAACATTTTAAATTAGGTTAGCAATTACCATCACTGTCAACTCTGTGTCATTATCAGCTGTTACTAAAATTGATGACTTTTGTTTACTATTGAATAATTTATTACATTTTTCCAGCAATATTTAAGTTTTCTGTTTACATTGTTGTTGTTGTTGCTGTTGTTGTTAAATTTCCTTAATTTGTTTCATTTGCTGGTGGAATTACTTTTGCCTACAATTAAATTTGTTTATTTTATATATTAAAAGCTACAAAAAGACTGATGGAAATGATATGAATTTGCCAGTCAAACAGTAATAAAACCATTAATTGTTGTTTATCAGAGTAAATTTAATTTTAAATATAAAATAACTGTTTTGTCTATTAAATTTCCGAATAATTTTAATTCTTTAACAAACTGTTTTTGGTTATTGTGATAAATGTTCATAGGTTAGGTAAGGTTGGGTAGACCGCATATAGATTGTGTCTTGAAACTTTATTCGGGTTATTTTGTGCTGGCCAAAAGACTATTTATAACCTTAACATTTCTATGAATATTATTGAGTACCTTGAGGTGTATATCAGCTTGAATTTCAGGTGTTTTAATAATATTTCCTTGATTAAAACCAGGATTTGGTAATGAAAATGACGATTTCATGTTCTCTTGTACAAACGGAATGTAAACTAATTCCAGACAGTTCCTGAAAATGGAGATGGAGTATGACTGCTGTGAAATCATGTAAAGGACATTATATTCTGCTCATTTGTAGTATTTGAAATCACTCATAACCTGCGTTAATATAACTGCTTCTACGATGAAATCCCATATTGTAATTAGGTTGTGTTAGAACGGATAGCGTGAAAATTATTTTTGCTTAGGGACCCAATTGGGTCAATTGTGATTTCCTTTTTTTAAAATTTCACATAAGCAACGACCTGAGTCTGTGGCAGGAATCTGAACTGACAGGCTAGAATCGCTACCAATCATCCACTGCGGAGCCCTAAATGTCACTAATTTGCCTAATGCAATAAGAACTTCTGCAACTTTTGTTAAAGCTGCCCTGCGGCCTCATTAAGATTCCTGTTTTTGCTTAGATATGGGCAAATTGAATTGCATTTCCAAAAACACATAAACCATTCATTATCCTTCTCAGAACCGACTTAATAACTTGACCGTTTTCTTCTTAGTTACGTTCCAGCAACTCTAAATATCCCCACAGAGCCGGAAAGTCTCTGTCACTTTATAACCGTAGGAGTGTGGGCAAACATCTTCCGTAGAAAATGAGCCGATTTTTTCACAATGAATCCCAGATATCGTACAAGTGATTTTTATACGCTTCAGCGCCATTCCTCTGAAAACTATCCTCATATTTCTGCGAAAGATTAGTAGTTGGTTCATCTTATCATCTTCTTAGCATGATACGAGAATTCCGAGAGTATCGTCTACTTCAGCACCGTACTTCTTGGAATTTTTCATAACTTTGATATCGGATTAACAAATAAGCGAGTACCAAGATGTCTTGTCCTGCTTTACTGCTGGAGCCGTACAATCCCAGAACGCATTCTTCTTCGTCAAAGTGGCTACTGGAGTGATCAGAGCGGGCAAAACCCTAAAAGTTATGGTGACAAAATAGGGGTCTGTGGACCAAATTGACTCCCAATTTTTTTTGCATATTTCCCAACTTATGTCGCTTTCTTTAACGTACGCTGCCTAAAATTATTTTAGGACGTAATTTATGGTTCCTCTAAAGGAGATCTGGCTACTTCGCATTCATCTGGCCCATCGTTACACTGAATGTCCAAAAATTTTGAGAATCTAAATAGTCCTGAGCAAATGTCGTTTAATAAAGGACAGACACTGAGTGCATGCCTGCACGATCTGCGACCTCGAAGCACATTTCCTTCTCGTAATTTCTTACGACTTACTAGCTTCACCTTACGAAGATCATCGCAGTTTATCACTGAATTCTACTTTAAGTTTGCAATACAACCATACACGCGATATGGTTTCAAATGAATGATGCTGTGAAATAAGTTTCTCTAAACCAAATAAAACACAAAATTATTTTTTACTAACAAATTTTAGACTAATCGTTCTTTAATACTCAATATTTCTTAATTAAACCATAACATATTTAACGTATTTAGTTCAAGTTTAAATCATTTAGTATTGTAGGAATTAAGTTTCATTTAAGTTTTATACATCATTCTCTGCTACTTAAAATTCTTTTCAATAATTCTTAAAATTTCTTTTGAAATTATTAAGAGGAACTCGTTAAAACCGAAAAAACACACACACGAATTCCTTTTGATAAGCATACAAAAATATTTTTTTATAGAATCAACATTTATTTCGATACAATAACGTGCAACAAACAACACAATTGAACGAGTGTGTGCAGCATATGAACGAAACCCTTTTGCAATTGTATGTGTATAACTGTTCAGGCACTTTTAAAAAGATTTATTTCATTTCATTTTGTTGTTTCATACTTTTGCTGATTTATTTCTTTTTAAATCCGACAATATTATACGTTTCCGTTTCCAGCTCAATGGTAAATATATAAAGTATTTTTGGGGGAAAAAGTTAAATTCGTTTAGGTTTTTTTGTTGTCCAACTTTTAACCCTGTTGGAATGATGTTCGTATTTTTTTTTTTTTTTTTTTTGGAGTTAACAAGCAATTTTTGTTTGTTCAAAATTTAAGAGTTTGCAGCGGCAGTGAATTTGGTACTGCATTCCTCCTTAACTCAGTTCATAGACGAGGTGTACTATAATCGGGCTCGAAGGACCACGAACAGGCCAACCTTTTTGAGAGACAATGCTCTCTCTTATTTGAGACAATCATCAAAATGAAATGGATTTTCCGTACCGCTAAAAACTATGCCATAAGTCTCTGTGGCGTCCTAACAATTTTTTACACAACAGATTGGTCCTTTTATGCAAAACCACCAACATTTTAGATTTATTCGAAACTTTTAACACTCACTATTATGGCACTGGTACGAATTCGAGGAAACCAACTTGTGAAATCAGACGACTGGAACAACTTGAAGGCTCCAACACGATTAATTATAGAATTTGTACAATCCTGTGGTTGGTAGAATTGTCACCAGTCACAATCCCGCATAGATCGTATTCTCATTTCACTCCAATCAATTTTTACTTGCCGATTTTCCATCGGAAATGCTAAAGCTTACAACAGCATACAAACCAAATTTTTTCACATCATGGAGTCAAGTTTTATCAGCATGGAGATTATGCCAATGTTCACTAGGAGACAAGATAAAATATGTCGCGAGAGGAGTGGCTCGGTTTGCTATTTTGCAAAACATACAACAATAATCTACATGTTTTGAAATTCAATACCAGCCTCTATGTTGGTACAGATATGAATGTTTTTACCGTATAACCAACCAACCTATGGTACCATATACAGTTCTCTAGTTTGATTGTGGCTGATATATCCGTCTTCATTACGCAACATCGATTAGGTACTTTCAACCGTATTATATGGTGATAAAGGTGGCTAAAGACGCCTCAGTTCATTCAAAAGGTTCCGTCCGCTTATATCTTAAGTAGAGATGTGCGCGTGAGTAAAATTACGCTCACGATCACGCACGATCACGAAACATAAATATTTTTCACGCACGCCCACGCATGATTTAAAACTTTCACGATCACGCACGCTCACGAACGCAATATGTTTAATCACGTACTTTCACGCACGACGGGAATAATTTTGCATGCACGCTCACGGTGAAATACAAATTTTGCAATAAAAGATTTAGCACATGCTAAAAAATTTCATTTTGTAATTAATTTCTTTATTTACTTCAATATCATCAATTAAAAAAAAAAATTGAGGAAAAGGTCGAAAAATTACAATACAAAGGATAAACATAATATAAAAAATCACGCACGATCACGCACGGTATTAAATTTTTGAATCATGATCACGCACGCACGTGTGATTTTTTCAATTTGTAATCACGAATCACGTGATTCACGACATTTGCACATCTCTAATCTTAAGTACGTTCACCAAATGACAAGGTAACATAAAAGACATGCCCAAGGGCGTCACAGCAAAAATTTCCATAGTGAAAGGATATGGGCGGTATCTTAAGATTTTTAAATGTCCTCTTAAAGATCACATAGCAATCAATATATGTATAACAGTGAAGAGTGATTTTGATGGAGTTGTATGGAGGGAGCAACTGTAATCATCAAATTGTGTCTTTTCTAAAACCCGCAAATACGTTACTATCTTATTTTGTGTACCATTATTAACGCTTCACACGTAACCCTTTTTCCGAAGGGGAAAATTGTTAATTTGAATCTTCTTGGACTTCGTAAAATATCCGTTTCCTGTGGACTTATATTTTTAATCACATTTAGCAGTCCACCTGATAATTCTCAGTGAAGAGAAGTTTTCATAGTTGTCTACTGCCACGTCAATGCCCATAACTTTGCGCATTACACTCCACCGTGTTGGTATTTAACTTCCAAAGTAGGCTAATAACCGATTGATGGATGTTCAATTTATATAAGTTTATTAAATGTGAAGATTACTCCAACTCGACGTATGTGTGAGCCGTTGATTTTCAGAACGTACAACGCATCAGATGCGGCGCAGTGATGCAGGCCCTATAATACGGGTGCCTATTCTGCTCTTTAACTAATCGAATTTTTTGATAAGTTCTTAAATAACTGCTTCAGATAGACGTTAGAAACGATGCTGCACTTACACCAAATGTCCTGGACGATGTTTTAGATGTGTAATGCCCTTCCTGCATAATTATTTCAGGCAACCGATTTTTAAAAGAACTCAATGATTAACTTCTCTACTCAATATTTTTTTAGAAATCTATTTAGTTCTTAAAATTCATTACGTCTTTTCTTCGTATTTCAAACCAAATTAAATTAATCAACAAAAGTGATTAACACACATTTGTCTCTTTAGAGACCAAAACTAATAGTGGCACATATGTCGCTTAATACGTTTTTCTATCTTTTAACAATATAATCGTTTCTCTTCCATTGCGTCTCTCATTGGCACTTTCTAATCATCGAAATAACTTCTAACTTGAATTTGTCCATCTTCTTATATTCCACTTACATGCTTAAAAATGTCTGTGTCAATGCTCGCTCACATTTCCTTATTTATACTGCAATAATCACATTTATTATAATAAGAAAAAGAAGATTTCCTGTAAAATATCAATTTGTACTCCTTTTCTGCAAAGTACGAAAACAAAAAAAAAAAAAAAAAGAAATAAAAATGTAGAAAAACAATTCCCCAAAGTAAAGTAAATGCGCTCATATGAAAAGTTCAAGTACACATTGCCTTCATCATCATCATCATCTTTAGTTTTGTCCTCTTTCTAATGCATCTTTTTTTTGTCTCTATGAACGGATGCACTTTATAAACAATGTTGTGCCAAGTTAAACATTGAACACACAATTATTTATTTCCCCAAAAATTTATTTTGTAGTTTTTACTTTTTTTCTCAAAATCCTTTTTACTATTCCATATGATTATTATCCTGCCAAAACAGCTTTTTTTTCTTTCCTTGTTTACATTAATCTAGAGATACATTTATATTGTAGAAAAAATTTCTCTAGTACATATTTTTTCCTATTCTTTTTTTTTGTTCTACTTTGTCACATTTTTTCCTTTTATTCTTCATAGTTTTATTAGTAAAGTTTCTTGAGTTTTTTTCCTATACTCTTCTTTGTTTTGTTTGGAGTTTTTTTCTTTAAAGATAAACTTGTCCTTTATTATTGCGTTAAAGTTCTTGCAAATATGAGTTTGCACGAGGGTGTGACTGGAATAGTTTTTTTCTTTTCTTCTTTTTTTTTTCTTTCTGTTTTTAAAAAGTAGTTGTTATTATTTTAAATTGCAATGACCACACACATCCATTATTTGACAAGTATGACCAGAAATAAGTAAAACATTTCCAGAGAGAAAAAAAAAATCAACATAATAGTACTTTAAATAAATTTAAGAAAAATACCAGTTTCCTACCCCCGACATGATGCACCTCTACTACTCGTACTTTTCATTTGGCTTCTGTGTGGTACAACACTGATTGCAGTAAAAAGAAAACCACCGAAACTTGTTTTTTTTTTTGGTTCTTTAGTTCTTTGGAAATTGTGAATTTGAACAAGATAATAAATAATTGCAGAAGAATTTGTAGTTTTAGCGGTTTGTTTTTAAAGGGTTTTAAATTTGCCACAGTCAAATATATTTTAGACTCGTAAAACCGCTTATTAGTTTTAAATCTTTGTTAGTGTTGGTAGAAGATGTTGGTTGGAGGTGGAGACTAGAGATTCCTTGACTACACCCAAATCTTTAATCCATTTGATTCGCATTAAATATTCGGCAAAATTTAAAAATATGCTCAAAAAATTACGAAAAAAATATGTTCTATGAGAAATTATTATTATTACGCTTAAATTCAGTTTTATAGAATTAATGAAAATTCAAATTACTAAGAGTTTTTTTATTTTCTCATCAGCGTTCGTTCGTTCATTTTTACAATTTATTTAAAGTGGATACTAATTGGGAAAGAATATGAACTATTTAACCAAGTTTTCAACAGAAATAGAATACGCGAATTATTATAATTCCTTTTTATTCCATTTTTACATGTTGAAATAATTTTCCCCATTTCTTACTAGATAATTTGAATTTTCGTTAATTCTATAAAACTCAGCTTAGCCTAATAATAATTTCTCTTTTTTAGATTAATATAGTTCAAATATTAATTATGTTTATTCTTAATAATAATATAAAAATTAAAATAATATTAATAATATGGTGGTTAATAATATGATTGACTTGCTTTGACTATGGATCGAGCCCAGGAACTATGTCGTAGTTTGGTCAGTAGTCAAGGCTCTAACTACTTCAGCCAACAGCACCCTAAAATTTACCAATAGTTGCGCCTCTTTGTATTAAAGTCGGTTTTGCAAAAATTATTTCTATACACTCAAGGCATATTTATACCACTGATACTCAATCCAAATCGGTATGGAATAAGCCTTCTCGAGTTGTCCGGATAAAGAAAACACAGGAAAAACTCATTAAACTAACTTACCACAATTAATTGAAAATATTTTGAGTTTTTTTTTTCATAAAAAAAATAGCATATTAATTAAAAATTTAATTGAAATATTTACGAAAATATTAATTAATTTTTAAAAAAAAAATTTTTTACTCGATATTTATCAGCAATTAACATGTGGAAATTTTTGAATTTTTATTGTGTGTTGCTATTGATGAAACCAAAATCAATTAAAATAATTGTTGATTTAATTAAAATTTTATTTGAAAAAAAATTGTTTTCGTAATAAATAGTTAATTGAAAAAAATTAGGCAATAATTTTGTTTATTCACTAATTAATGTTTGTTGAAAATAATCCCCTCTAGTGTCGAGATCACCTGACACGAACAGGCCTTAATTGGCACTCACCCTTATCGAAAATAAGAAGAGAATATTTTGTTCATTTGAAAGTTTTCGCATGAACAAAAAACGGGTGAACAAAATTAGAAAATAGTACACTGACACAATATATAACGCAAATATTGGTGATCACAATTTAAGTGAAAACGAATACATTTCACGTGAACTGTTAATCTCAATAACGGTGACTACAGAACACACCTGTTTTCTGTATGAAATGTGCGAAATACAGAGATTCTCTGTATATTTAAAATGAAAGTTCAAACTTTAAACCGTTTATTTCTTTCTTTTTCTTTGCCGAATATAAATAATCCGCTTCCCTACCGAATTTAAATAATCCTTTTTCGTATTTTTATATACAACTTATGTGTGCTTATGTGTGTGTGTGTGTGTGTCCACTTATTTAAGGACACGTATAAATGTGCATTTGTGGTACTTACATTTTATATTCTTTCCATTATTATTATTTTCCATACATATTTCATTGCTTTATGAGAGAGGAATTCGTTTCATTCGTTTTCATTGTAATTTTTCTTTTTTTTTATTTATTTTAATATTTTTCACCATCTTGCTTTTGTTTTTTATTAATATAATGCTTTCTTTCTATGTATGCGTACATGTGTGTGTGTGTATATATATGTTGCAGGAAAACAATATACTTGAGTTGTGCATTGCGAAATACTGGTCAAATTTTGGTAGCAGCCACATCAAATACAGTTTGGAATTTCATGGAATCCAGGCAAAAAATAAAAGTGCATGTAAGTTTTACTTTGTTTTACTTTTTTCTTTAAATTTATTTAAACATTGTTTCTTTGTACAATTTGCATTGTTACTGTCCAGTCCGTTCTGGTCAAAGTTATAACTCAGGATTACAATAGTGGATACACTACCTACCAAATATGTACATTTATACAACAGCCACTTGTTTAAAAGCATTAAAGTTTTTTTGTTTTGCATTGTTAAAATATTAAATATAAGCTTGAGTTATACTTTAGAAATTTTTCCTAAAGTTTTGTAAGTGCACAACGAAAGGACTGACGATTGACTAGAAATTTTATTCCCTAAATGATGGCTTGGTTTCAAAATGTGGTGTCACAAAGCTGCAACATTTTAGCGTCTTTTCCAAAAAAGTTTTGTTTCTTCTTTGTTTCTTTTTTAAAGACTCTGGTTTCTATTGCGTGAAAAATTGTTTTTATTTTTTTTTTTCTTATTTCATTTTATTGTTGTTAAAAGCATTAAAAGTTGTTACTATTTTTATTTGTTGCAACTCCTGTTGTTAGTGTTTTTTAATGTATTTCCTTCATTTTATATGGCCAACTATAGTAACCACACTATTAAGTGTACAACTCTCTTCTGGTGCTGCTGCTGTTGCTGGTCCAGCTCCTTCTGTTGATAATAATATTGTACTGTTGCTATTGCAATATTTATTTGTGGCAAATGTTTGCTTTTTTTGCAACAAATTTTCTGTTGTTGTTGTTTGCTAAAATATCTTAAACATTTCACTCTCTAGTAGTGTTTGTGGTCTATTTGTGTGCACATTCCCTGTACGAGAATTTTTGCAATTTTATTCTTTAATGATAAACTAAACAGTGGTAACGAGTAAAATAACCAAAGCAATTGTTAGGAAAAGGTAACAGGAGGGCTATTATTTATCTTTTGTTTAAAACGTTAAACATTTTTCTAATGGTTTTCTATTTATATGCTAAAGAAACCGTAAAAGTAAAAGTAAATTGTTTGTATTAACTGCATGGGATTAATAGTAAAAGTTAAATGGGCTTTTTAAACTTTATGTATTTTAATCAAAATTTGAAGTTTTTTTTTTTGTTTATTAAAACTATTCGCACATCGAATACACAATGGAGCCAACAAAGAGAGTAAAAAATAAATTTAATTTGTTGGAAATAATTAAAACTGGAAGATCGACGACCGGACGACCGAATAACACGGATACAATTAAAAGTTTTTAGAAAATGAAAAAATTTTCTTCATATAAAAATTCATATAAAAATTTTCAATTCGAGCGATGTCTGCCAGAAAAAATGGCGTCGCATACATCTTAATGCGTCTACTTGACATAAAAGGCGCTGCAAGGTTAGAAAACACCCAATAGAAAACACCGAATATTGAGACTATAATAACAAAATATAAAAAAATACACTGGAATTTTGGCTAATTATGTCCTGGTTGTACGAAAGATCAACAAGTTTTGATGTCGTGGAAAGTTCTACAATCTTTATTCAAAATTATGGGCACCCACTTTAAAAATAAAAATTTGAAATGGACGTTTTCTCGGAACTATATTCATTCATATAAATTAGCGGAGTTGCAAGAGAACAAACCTGTTCCTATTTTGTCGAAGCCGCTTTAAAAGTACAAACGAACTGGTAATCGATTTCAAACCAAAGTAAAAAATTACTAATCCGATTTTTTCCTGCCTTAACAATTTGTCTTAGTTTTTTATTAAGGGTTAAATTTAATGCCCATATTCATAAACAAACACTAAAGTCGACTTTAAACCAAAAAAAAAAAAAAAAAAATAAAAAACAAAACAGTTGATAATTATTGTTCCACTATAGTCAAATAGTAAAGTATGTTTTAACTTGAAGCAATGTTAAGTGACTCATAAAAATATAGGAAAAGTATATGATTTGGTATAACCAGCAAGTGCTCAAGTGGTTAGCGCGTTGACTACTAAGCAAACAATGACTTGGGGCCTGGGTTCAAACCCTGGCCAGAGCAAGTCAATCAACATCATTAATTTCTCTAATTTACATTAGTGGGATATTGTATTAATTGTTGTCGGACTATTTAAGTGATGAAGGCATAGCACTGGTCACTAAAAAACTGTTCCGACAGCGATTGATGCTATCCAAACTAATGTACACAACATCGCCCTCCTTCTTCGGTTAGCAGACACATCGGCGAAGTAAAACAATTAATAAAATGCCTGCTAATACAGCTTAACATAGTTAATGCGTCTTGAGGCGCCTCAACACTGCCTTAAAAATTAACAGAACGCGCAAAGCAGAGCTGTGAAAGAGTTAAGTAGTCTTCTAAATTTTCAGCATCTATCTTCTCTACCCTATACCTTTCCCTGAGTACCAGCACAGTGCACTGCATACGTAGGGGTCACCCCCTGAGTGCTGGTCCTAATTAAACAAAATAAGGACATAGTTTAGCTTTCGAGAGCCGTCAAAACTTAGGACTAAGGGACCCTTTGTGATACTCTCTAGCAGACAGGGCATAGTCAATTAGTTAGTCAATTACCTGTAGGTGCCGTCTCGTCGTGTCAAACCATGCCGATCGTGTTAAAAAAGTTGATGGCTTGACTAGCCCATATTCGCCACATGGTCTAAGTCTTGCAAAATGCTAGAGTATAGAGTTATAGTCCTTATGCTTCCTCGTCAACATTACAAATTCTACAGTAGTCGTTATAACTTAGGTCCATCGTTCTAGCATGAGTCCCAATACACCAGCATACTGTGAGCACTGTTACTAATAGTCTTGTACGACATTTACCAAGTCTGAGCAGACCTCGTATCCCGTGGAGGCTATATGAGGGCCAAGAAATTTTAATTATTAAGGCGTAAGTTTAAATAATTTCATTTTTAAGTAAACTATTTTTTAGTTTTCTAATTTTCTTGACCTTTTTAATTTTAATTTTATAATAATTTTTCAAGCTTTAGGT
This sequence comes from Lypha dubia, assembly GCA_947311025.1. Lineage (NCBI taxonomy): Eukaryota > Metazoa > Arthropoda > Insecta > Diptera > Tachinidae > Lypha > Lypha dubia. Next base: position 60,898,915 of record OX371264.1, read on the forward strand.
CGTTTTTATATAAAAAATGTTTTTATATAAAAACGACCTAAAGCTTGAAAAATTATTATAAAATTAAACTATCATATAAACTAAAAATAAACTATTTTTTATTAGCAAGTAAACTCTAGAGGTAGGTGTAATGCATAAACGATTCATAAAGTTATTGCCGCATTAATGTACGAATTTTGTATGGGAAAACAGGTTTTTATGTGCACTTTGACGTTATGAATCGTTTATGAATTACACCTTTGTAGAAGTTTATAGTAATTGAATAGACAGAGAAATCTTTGACTGTGCAGAAGGTTGAACTGGCAGCATGATGTTTCGGGATCAACCACTCAGTCTCATTCATCAGAGTTTATTGTCCGCTTAGACTTCACAGCCAATCACGTCAGCTGCAATCAATTAGATGAATATCCTTTATCCTTAAATAATTCTGCTAAGTCACTTGCAAATTTATTATATTATTTATATATTAAAATGGTTTGGAAATCCACTATTTTTCAGTTAATTGTTCAATATTCAATATTTTATTGTTTCTCTCAATTTGTTTTTTTTTCAATGCACATAAATGAGCCGTTTATTTTGAAAGTGGCATAAGTCACTTTGATTTTGAGTCGAGATATTTAAGGGTTTGCGTTTTAACACGATTCAAAATATGGATGCTAACTTTCGAGAAGATTATCTAGTATTTGTTATGTCATGATACTGATATTTTTCTCAGTATTTCTCCATATTTTTAAACGTTTTTAAATGAAAACCCTTAAATATCTCAACTTAAAAACAAATTGACTTATGCCACTTTCAAAATAAACGGCTCAAATAGTTCTATAACACCTTTTTTTAAACGACTACAAATTGCCAGTGAATTCGCTATTAATTCTATTACTCTTAGAAAATTACTAGTGGTGTTGTGGTTTTGTAATATTTGAACTTAATTGAAATAATTTATACTTAACGTTCAACATCAGCGAACCCACTGTATTTGTCTTTTATGTTATTCTTTCTCCTTAAATGAAGTAATTATTTCACTCATTATTAATAAGTAGAAGCATTATCAGCCTATTTTAGTTGCACTCTAAACAACAGTTTCTTGAAATATACATTTTTTGTTTGTTTTATTTTTGTTATCGCCTGAACTTTTTAGTACATCTTTTATGCGTTCATTCATACTTAATGTTTTTGTTGAAAAGTTGCTGTTTAAGAAAAGAACAGAACAGAACAGAACAAAACACAAAAAATAAAAACGTAAAAATTTTCAAGTGAAAATTGCTGGTCTGAGTGTTTGTTCGGTCGGTTGGTGTTGAGAGAGTTGAGTTGGCTGACTGGGCAGTTGCAAATTTGTGCATGAGTGTCGGTCGGCCTTCTGTCTAAGGCATTTTTCCTGCTTAAAAGTTTGCTTGTGCTGCAGTGCTTGTATTTGCCTTCTTTCATTTTTTTCTTTAACTTTTTTTCTTTTCAAAAAGTGTTCAAAATGCCGTTGCACTTATGGTGTCATCATTGTTGTCCAATGCACTCATCTCTTAAGAAATCTTTTCAAGTTGTAGTTTTCCTTTTTTTATTTTTGTTATGCCGGTCTTAAGTAGCCCTTCAGAGGAGAACTCCCATTATTTTCTTTATTTTTTGCTAAAATATTTGCGTAAGTAGTTGTAGCTGCAAAAGTTGTTGTTGCTGTTGTTCATCTCCTTGCTGTTTTTAGATAAGTGGTGGACACTTATAAATTAAATTTTTGGTTTTATTTAGTTTCTCCTAGAAAAATTATTACCACTGGCCTTTGCATAAGTTCTTCTTTTTTTTTCTCTTATCTTTTATGCCAACAAAAGGAAAGAAAAAATAAAAAAGCTGAGCAATTTCTTTAATTCATCTTCTTTAGTATTAGACCTCTTAATTTGTTGCTTGGAAGCAACCAAAAAGAAAGAAAAAAAGAACGGCGTAAAAAAATACGAAAAACTGCCAGCAGTTGTTTGAAAAGTTTTCCATTTTGCGAATAAAGTTCAATTCCTTTGAATTGTAATACGATTTTATGTCCTTAACAAATCTTTATGCATGAAATGTGAGCACATCATGTTTGTACACGACTAAGCATGTTATGTTACAGCATTTCTATTGCATTGAACATAATCCTTTGGAATTAAGCTTGTTCGAATTTAATGTAGTTTAAATCTTCTATGGTCTGGTCGGGTCGTGTCTGGTCTGTCCGCAATATCTGCAATATCAAGCGTTTGGACGGTAATGAAGTCCCCGTATGCATTTGCCATGTTCTATTTCTTATGTCTCCTAACAGTTTTATTGATTCTGTTTATGTTTATTTTTGTGTGTGTGTGTGTGTATTTTATTGCCTTGAAGTAAAGTCGTTGTCGTAAAGTTAATAATCAACTTTCAATGGGATAGATTAGGATGTGTCAATGAGCACAGATGCAGCTGGGCAAAAAAAAAATACATTAAAAAATCTTTACTTGAACTTTTGGTTTGATTACTTTATGTTTAGTTTATTTTTACTCGTATTAAATTCAATCAAATTAAGCCGAAGTTAAAAGTTTGCATTGCTAATAAAGTTAAATGAAAACTTTGAAACTTTGAAACTTTAAGAAACTTCCACCAAAGTAAATGCGGTTTTAATGAGATCATTATTATGTTGTTGTTCTTCGTCTTCTCAACAAGAGATTAGTTTTTTTTTACTAAGAACTAGAGATGTCATCACGGGAAGCTTTTCACTTAATATCATAATTATATTGTAAAAAGAACACCTTTTAAAAAGAGCACTATGAAAAAGTAGTTTTTTAAAAATAATATATTTAAAAGTACCTTTAGCAAAAATATAGGTACTATATATATATTAGGGTGGTCGTTATTTTTCAACTTGCGATTTTCGATCGTAACTCCCCCTAGAAATATTCGTTTTAATATAATAATATGGTGTGCAATAACAGGATAACAGGAAGACGTGGCACATCGCCCTTGAAATTCTGACTCTAGGTCAAAATGGGAAAAATTAAAAAAAAAAATTTTTTTACAATTTTACAATTAAAAAAATATTTTTTTTTTAGGTTTGGCCCTAATTACTCAGATATGAAATTTAATCTTAATAGAAAATCGTTAACCCATTTCTAACTTGCGATCTAAATATGATGATCATGAACTTTTCGTAATATTTATGAACAAATGCATACCCTTAATAAAAAAAGTTCTGGGAAAAAATTGTTATGAAAAATTCATCCAAGATATTAGATTTTTTTCTGTGTTTTAACATATTTATATGAAGTTTCTGTTTAAATTATAGGCAATTTAATAGCTGTAATAAAGTTGTAATTGTATACATTATTGGGGTTTTTGTATGTTAATTTATTTATGTTTTAATGTAATAAAGTAGATTTGTTTGCATTAGGGTAGATCTTCCGATAATCTGCCACAATTTGCAATATCAATTGCTTTTCCTCTTCGTTTTTTGACAGGACTGGATTGAAGTCCTCCATTAGCTTAACTGCCCGTTCTGCTGAGTCATTAACAACATTTAGTTTGCTGATAATATTCAGACCAACATTAAAAGAAGGATCATTGTTCCATTCTTCTGGATCTTTTATAAGGAAGTCCGTTGGAATACCAAACCTTTGAAAAAAATTACGTGATTTCTGCGAGATAAAATATTCCATGTTTTTGTCAAGGTAGTGGGTTATAGTATGAGGAAATACTGTAAATTTTTTTTCATCACTATCACTTGGAAAATCCAAAGCTGCAACCATGCGCTTTTTCGATTCAAAGGTAACTTTTGGATCAAAAAATGACAACGCTGCTGTTTCTGGTGTTAAATACCATAAATGGTTACACAATTTTCGCAGTGATGCACGACTTATGTGTTCATCAACTCCATTGTAAGCATATAAATCTTTCAATAAAGTTAAATCCTGCATAGGGGCTTCTGCAGCATTTAACGCTTGTATCCATACTTTTAAATATACCCTTACAACAAAGATACAAATATCTCGGATACCATTCACCTCACATTTTGTCAGTACGAATTCGTCCCGAAATAAAAATATTTTCAGACAATATATTGCTTTTGACATCCATCGGGCGTGATGAAATGCACCCGGTATTCGGAAACAAAACTCCGGAACAGTCCCACCAAGAAAAATTATAGCCAATTGAAGTAGTTCTTTATAATCTTTATAATTTATAGACCTGCATTTATCCCTATGCCATTTTTTTAAATTGAGTGTTTTTTATTGAACAAAATATATTTCCATTCACTTTATTAATAAAGTGGAAACCACGACAACCCTGGTGGACTTAATTTTTTACAAGTAATTTTTCAATATAATGTAATAATGTGTCTTATAAAAAAAAATTTTTTTAAAAATTAATTGAAAAAATTTAAATTTTTAAATTTTGTCTATTTTGATCATAGGACTGAATTTCAAGGGCGATGTGCCACGCCTTTTTATTATCCGATCACCCTAATTTTTTGCATACTGTATTTTTATACTAAGAGGAATATTTCTAGGGGGAGTTACGGTCCATAACTTCGAAAAAATTTTGGCTCATGTAACTAACGACCACCCTAATATATATATATATACATATATATGTATATTCTTCAAGAATGTACTTTTTGAAATATTGCCTTTATTAAAAGTTCTTTTAATAAAAAGTACCTTTAAAAATTATCTTAAAAAGTACCTTTTGCTTAATCGGAAAAAGTAGCATTAAAAAAGTTTTTTTAATATGTACATATGTAGTTTCTTTTAAGGAAAATCTTGAAAAATTGACCTTTTAAATAGGAATTTTTTAAAAAAATATTTTTAATTAACAATTTCTTCTATAAAAAGTTCCTTTAAAGAATAATATTTATCAAAAGGTATCTTTTAAATAAAAGCGTCTCTTAAAAACCTAACTTTTAAAAAAATTCCTTTTATAAATGGACCTTTTAAAAAACTTAATTTTTAAAAGAAATCTTATTAAAAGAATATACATTTCTTAAAATATACCTTTTAAAATGTTCTTTTTAATAAAGTATTGTTATAAAAAAATTATTTTAAAAAAATTACATTTTTAAAAGAAACCATTTTAAAAAAGTATTCTGTAAAATTTACATTTTGAAAAAAATCCTTTATACAAGAAAACTTTTTAAGAATTAAAATTATCCGGTAAAAAATTAATTTTCAAAAATAACTTTAGAGAAATATCTTTTTAGAAAACGTACTTCTTTCAAAACATTCCTTATAAAAACGCAGCTTTAATAAAAACGACCTTAAGTAAAGTTTCTTATGGAAAAATACATGATTTTGAAAAAGTATCTTTAAAACTTAATTTTTTATAAAAAAGTGACATTTGAAAAAAGTGATATATAAAAATTTCTTTTTAAAGACTTTTTTAAAAATACCCATTTCAAAAAGTCCCTTTAGAAAAAAGTACCTTTGTAAAAAAGTACCCTTTTAAACCGCCTTTCTAAAAAATATATTAAAACAAGTATATTTTGAAAGAAGTACATTTAAAAAAGTGTATTCGAATAAATGAAACTTTGATAAAAAGGACCTTTCAAAAAACCCAATTTTAACAAAAGAAGAGTTACTTTAAAATTATCCATCAAAAAAATTAATTGAAAAAAGTTCAGTTTTACAAAAGTATACCTGATAAAGAATACTTACCATTTTCAAAAAATTCACCAAAAGAAAAGTTACCTGTGTAAAGAGAGACTTTTGATGAAAAGTATTTTTTGTAAAATAAGTAGGTACTTTTACTCCATTAAGCGGATATTAGTTTCATCACAGTTGAAAAACATGGCGGCATTGTGACAGGTTTTCCTATTGCTTCTTTATCCACTTAAAGTTTATTAGTTGTCCAGGTACACAGCAACATTTCCGTTGTAGCTGTTCTTTTATTTGTTTTGCCTGCTTCTCCCATTTCAGCCAGTTGAGTTGTTTTGCCTGCCTGCTTGCCTGCCTGGGCTATTAAAAGAAACCATAATTTTTAAATCTTTATGGCAATTTTTTCACAGCAGTTTAACTAAAACTACAATGGAATAAATTTTAATAAAATTTAATGTGCAGTCTTTCTACTGAACTGTTTTTTGTTAAACAGTAAAATAAATCCCGATTTAAAGAACATTCATGCTTTCAGCATAAAAAACTTGGATAAAGTTTATTTAAACAAAAAGCAAATATTATAGTTTTAAATATTAAAAAAAAAGGCAAACCAAAAGGAACGAACATTAATGCATCCGTACAATAAATAGATAAAAAAAAGACAGCACAGGATTTGTTAAATGAAATTATGAAATGAGTTTTTAAATGTGAAAATAGAAATTGAAATTTAGATAACAAAAGAAAAGTTTATTGTTGTGTGCTGGTGGGGGAGAAAAATATACTGTGCTTATTAAAAGAGGGGATGTCAAGGTGTTACAGTCATGTTAGAAAAATTAAACATTTCTCGACCAAACCAAAAATATTTAAAAGCTTTCAAAGACTATAAACGTTAGTTTTATTTGTTATTTTTTTTAACCAAACTTTCACAAAAATTTCTCTTCTTTCTCCGATTATATTCTTGTTTCTATTTTTTTTTTATCTCAAAAACACAAAACTTTACCATTCTTATTAACCAACATTACATAATTGTTCGAAACCATTAGAGACGTGGATGGAATGTGGCAGTTTGCCTGGTTGTTAGTTTGGTCAAACTAATTTGGCTTTTAATTAATTTTTCGGTTGATTTCATTTTTTTTTACTTTTTTATTTTGTAAAAATTTTTCTTTAGGAAACATTTTGTTTCAAAGTGCAAAAATAAAAAAGAATGTTCTGTTACAACATATGCCTTTTATGTGGAGGTGATAAAATAAAGGAGAAACTTTTTATCTCAACTGCTGCACACAACATGCAACCAGAAAAAAAAGACAACACAAAAAAAAAAAAAAAACAACACCAGAAACATTATCAGTAGAATAAATTTTTCTTTTTTTGGAAAGCAAGCAAAAATATTGCAATTAAAAAGAAAAAAAAAAAAAACAAGTTAAAGAGTTAGAGGTGGCCTTAACGAATACTGAGTGCCACTTTCTATAAAAAATGAAATTTAACGCACAGAAAAGAGTCAGCTGAGAAGTGGACATCGGCTTCCCAAAAAACAACGTTGTTATGTTGTGTGGTTTATGTTATGGGATTAATTAATATTAATTTTCTCCGATCTGTTTTAAATATTAACCTTTTTTCAATTCTTCCTGAATTGCGAAAATGCATGGCTTATTAAGTAGCACTGTGCAACAAATAGTTTTTCGTAAAAAGAATTTGGTTCTAATGAGAGATTTTGGTAGAGGAAAAAAACCTTTCCACGTGTATCGGCGTTTTGAAAGTTAAAGTTTCAATTCAATTTTGAGGGTTAATAAAATTTTCCTCTTATTAATCACATTGTTATAGTGAGTTATTCGGCAAACCTAGCATTTAAGGTATGGGAAGTATTCAGAAAAGTTTCGTAAAACACTACGGGGAACACTTTTGTAAAGGTTCTTAACCCTCTAACGAAATTCTGTAATTACCTTTTTGGGCCCTGTTATGGAAAATAGCAAAATACCAGCTTTCAAAAGCGATATAACTAATAAAAATCTACCATAAAAATATTCGTTATTAAATTTTATTATATATCTCTGAATACAACAAATCTGAAAGTTTATTTTTAAAGCCAGAAATCACTCAAAACTTAAAATGTGTTTAAGGGTTAATTTCATAATTATTCACAATGAGGGCAAACAAATCCCCCAAAAAAAAATAGATTTTATAAAAATCGCACCATTATTTTAATGGAAAAAAATGATAAAACGATATTATTGCAACAAATCAGGTGGGGATACAGTTTAAAATTTTTGGAAGGGAAACTTTACCAGCAAAAGAAAAATTATAGAAAATGTGTTTTATAAACTAATTTGGGGCTAAACAATTTGTTTGCCAAAAGTATTCGGAGAAATTCGTAAAACTAACCCCCGAAGACGAATCATACTTCATGACGACAATGCGAGCTCTCACACATCTCATCAAACAAGTATTGCGATGCGATCCGATAAGAAAACTGTTCGCATTTGTATCTTATTTACATTGTTTACGCAGCGCATTTGCTTTCGCATCGCAATACAGAGTAAGCCCCCTGACTTGGCAAAGGTAAACTGCATGGTCAACGATTTACGAGCGCCGAAGAAGCAGTTGAAGCGTTCGAAAACGAACGATTGAACGAATGCAAAAGTGTATTGATCATCAACGGGAATATTTCGAAAAACAATAAAGCCATTTTAATTTGAAAATTTTTGTTATTTGCTATTCCCGAAATATATATAAATAGTAGCCCTCGTATATCATATAGGAACTTAATTAACATGATAAAGCCCCTCCTCTTGATCTCCGCACATCCTACAGATGTCCGGAGTGCCATTTTCCCATCTGCTTGTCCTCTCTCTCTAACCAAGCAATGGCCAGTCAATGCGCAAAAACTTCTACTTTTCGGGCAAGTTTTCAAAATCTATTTCACAATTTCCTAAACCCTACAGAGCGACAAATATCTTTGTTGTTGTTGTTTACAAAAATAACAAATCGGATGATAAACTGATATTAAACATTTTCCACTTCTTACGTAGGGTGTTGTGCAAACATACATACATATTGAAAAAATCTTTAGGAACAAACTGTAACTAACTTTTATGAAACTAACATTCACATACAATATCGTATTAAAATTTTTTGTTTAACTAACAACACATCTTCTTAACGAAGCTATCTGAAAGATACTTTGGAAAACAGGCATGTTCATCAACACACCCGCAGACACACACATGCATTTTCTCAAACACATTTGCAAAAAGTAACAGCTTGTGGGCCATGAGAAAATTTTAAAAAAAAGATTGCTGCTTGCATGAATATGAGCCTCTTGTTCTACAAGACGACGATGACGACGACTTTGAAGCCGTAGTTGTTTTCGTGGCTGCTTGTAGTCGTCAGTGGTGGAATTGCAAAACAACAACAACAAAAAAAAATCATGTTAATTACGATGCAAAAAAGTTTCTTCTTTCGTTTTTCTAATTACGCCGCTCGCTCAACTACTACTGCTTCAATTTCTGTTATACTCTGCACCACCGCTGTTCTGCACTCTGACTGCAACTACTTAACAAATGCCAAATAAGAAAGAAGAAAAGATTTCCCAAAAGCAAAAGCATACTTGAAATAGCAAAAAAAGGGGCAAAAATTATTTAAAAAAAAATTGAAGAAAAAATGCCTAAATTATAGAAACATCATCATTAAAGATGAAGTGAAAGAGCGGTTTGTACAGGAAGGTCTATAACAGGGTGTTTCTAAAAGTGTTTCTAAACTGTTGGAAAGATGATTTTTTAGAAATAAGTTTTAAGCTGACAAATATAATTTTCAAAAGTTATGTCGCCCCATTTCCTTTTATCATTTGTGAAAACAAAATGAAAATAGGTATTTTACGTGCTCGTTGTAGACAGCAAATGAATCACCACTTTTTACAGGCTGTCTACGGAGCTCTCAATTTTTCAGAACGAGAGATTCCTGGCGAAAAATCACCGGCCGCCCTGCTATTTTCAAATTTCCCCCGATCGTTTAAAATTAAAATATCGAAAACAGCTGATATTTTTTATCCCTTCCTAAGAGTATGCAGTATATTTTAATTAAAAAATATTCAAGATGTCATTTTTATTTTTCTACTTAGGCTATTTAGGCATCGTTCCAAGTTAGAAATTTGTTACAGAGTAGACATTTTGTACTAAAAATTTAGTAAATGTGTGGGGGGTGGGTAAGTGTTGCTTATAAAATTTCCGAAAACATTTTTACGTAAAATATTGATAAAAATATGAATGGTGAAATAGAAAATGTAAATTTTTTTTAGATCATCTAAAAACTATTGTTGTTGTTATTTGAACTTTTGTAGGAATTTGACGACTAGATCAACAGAAAATTTGTATCCCATGATTTGAGAACTCCTTCATAAATGTCTTGACTAAAATGGAGGGAGGTTTTTGTCGGAACTCGACCGTTTTAAACAGGTCGATCTTAAATACTTTATGCAGCTTTTCATTTTAAGAATTCCCTATTTTTCATAGTTTTTAATGCAAAAGAATTTTTTATGGAACTGAAAACTGCAAAATAAAAAAATCTTATAAACGGCATACAATGTAGGAGGGTTTGTAAAGCATTATAATACCGGTAAAAGTGGGATGCCTGGTCGGAATGTTTATAACATCTCATTTCATCTTTAACTGATCTGCCATTTTGTTTTGATAAGAGATATGTAGTATTCCTAAAAAAACTTTTAGGTAACGATAATGTCAACGACTAAAAAATTCATACAAATAACAACTCTATAAAATTCAAAGTAACGAAATCAAACACGGAAACGATTTTTATTAAATTGTTCGAGAACTCTTTAAGATCAACAAGTATAAAAGGACATTGTGTGAAATATCAGTTGAGTACTAAAAAAGAAAACGTGAGTAATTTTAATCCATCGTCCTGCCGATTTACTAAAGATCAGTGTTACCAAAATATATGTATATTCAAAATTACACGTCGTAGGAGCCAAAATTACCCGATTTCAATTGAATTACACTCACTATTAAAATATATATTTAACACATTTCAAAAATCGTGTTTACGGTCTAATTATGATTTGGTATCAGCCACAATGAAATGCAACATATATTCCAGCTGAACACACAGCAAACAACACGTTTTTGATAACTATTTTATTTCATAAAAGTCTGTTACAAACAGCAAATAAACACATTAAAAGTAATTAAATATTTGTTATACTATACAGTAATTAAAGAGAAATATTCAAAAAAATGTATATACATACATAATAAGAAGCAGCATACAAATCTTAAATTAATAAAGTCATTGAAAATTAAATTTTTATTAATATTATTTAGGAGAGGCTAAAAATTATTATTGCCGTTTTTCTGTGTACCTTATTTAGTAAATAAAATTGCAGCAACGGTATCAGACGATAATTTGTTTCTTAGATCAGTTTTATAATTATTAACAGTACTAAATATCCTTCTGCAGAAGTTTTTGAAAATGGCCAAATAAAAATAAACTTTATTACTTGTTCTAATGTGGGAAATATAAAAAAAAAAATATATAAAAAATAGTGTTATAAAACAAAAGAATTTCAAATTACCCGTGAACTACACCTGAGAGCAATTACCCACGCGCTACACATGCACATAAAAATTACACCTGATTCGGGTAATTACCCGCGATTCGGCAACACTGCTAAAGATAGTATTAAATAATTTTAGTATCGATTTTCTAATTAATTAGTATTCGGTTTAAAATAAAATATAGTTCCCTTTTAAAAACCCTTCATTTGTTTAAAGTAAACAAGCGAACCCTAAGAAAAGTTTTGAAATACCCTACTTCCTCATAACCCTGTATAAAATCGTTGTTGTAATTGTAGCAGGAGGCTGTATTGTAATGAAATGCAATACTCTATATTTCTGTATAGAAAACTTTTCAAGCAAAATATTTTGTTGAGAAATGCATCCTTGACTTGCTGGGTCGTTCATTAATTCATTCTCCTCTTGCATTTTCGTTTGTTGTTGGATTATGGGAGCGTGAAATTGTTTTGCTATAACAGTTTCTAAAGATCATCTCATTCTACAGTTCAACAAAAAAATAAAAAAAAAAAATTAAAAATAAAATGATGTGCTGATGAGCTGATGTGCATATCATGGATGTTTGGAAATTTCAACACAGCGCAAAGCGTTTAAATGCACTCACTGCATTAGAATGGCAATGCCAGGCACTGAAAGAAAATGGCTTAGAAATTATTCATGATGTTTTCGTATGAGAAATTATAAATGAAACAAAATAGAAGTAACAAAATTACACAAATAAACATTTAAGCAAATAAACAACAAGCACTCAGCCAGTGTAATTGTTTGTCTGTCTGTCTGTCTGTCTGCCTGTCTGTCATTCAGTCAGTCAACTTATCCGTAATTCAGCATGCATTTTTAGATCGTTTCACATACACTCATCTACACCCCTGTTTAACCACATGTTTGCACGACTGTATGTGCGTGTTTGAATAAGTTTTATAATGAATGAAGAAATGAATAAATGCCTCTGCTTGTTGTTTACAAGTATTTCTGCTGTAGACACATGAGTCTCTTTGCTATCCTTCCCTCCAACTATAAAAATTTTAAAACATGAAGTTTTGGTTGGAAAATGTTGTCAGGCCATACATTTAATTTTTTCTTTTTTTCGTTTTATTTTTTTTTTAATTTCAAATTCTGTTTGTTACACATTTGAATCACTAATGAGATTTTGCTTTTGCACAAATTCATTACTGCCAATAGTAGAAGATCTAGAGTAGAGTAGAGCAAACTTTGTAATGCAACCAACACACACACACACACACACACACGCACATACACACACACACGTACCGAAAAATAGGCTGCTGATTTTGTTTAGAATATTTTTACTCATTCTCTTGTCGTGTCGGCTGTGCATATGGGATGGATGTCTTAATTACGAACTTATTTCATTGAAAATGTAATGCATGCATTTTCTACTCATTAAAAGCGTAATAATTTCTGATGTGAATTCTTTCTGGTCATTTTGCTGAATCTTTTTCTATTTACAAAAGTTAAAGGGCACGACACGGCACGTTCATTCAATGTAGCAACAAATAAAATGAACACTCAGAACATTTTTAGCATATCAAGTTACGAATAAAAGAAAAACAAATAAAATTGAAATACCTATACGTTTCACTTTGGCAAAAGGAAGAAAAGAATTAAATAAAATTAGATTAGCAAAGACTTACAAACAAATCGATGAAGTTTTTTTTTGTACGACAGTGATAAGTAATTCATATATATTTTTTCTTATAGTTTTTGTAGCACAGTGTAGCAAACAAAAATGAAATTTTTCCAATCGTTGTAATGTTTTTTAAGTTTGTATAGATTTTCATTAAAAGTTCTGTCTTTAGGCGTCACTTTATTGCTTTTTTAAAGGACAAAGAAAATAGAAAAAATACATTTTTCATTAAAACCAGCACTCAGGGGATGACCCCTCTTCTTATGCAGAAATAGGAAAATTGGTTATGGTAAGGAGGATAAAGAATGTAATGTTTGGGGACACTCGATTTGAATTTTGTCATACTGAAGATGTCTTGAAAGACCTCTGCGGGTAGCTTAATCCACATACGAACAGTTCGGCTAAACTAAAAATTTTCTCTGTATTGTGTTGTGCGGTTCACTGGAATATCCACCACAAATTGATGTTCTCTTAATGAAGAGCATTTTGTAAGTGAAAAATTTCGGGTTCCACTGATTTCATTAGAACACATTCCGTTGTAGTAGCGATAGAACAGTTAAATACACCCTACATTGCGTCGATGCTCCAGTAAGTCAATAGAGTTGGCTACCCTTCTGTCAACGATAAGCTTCTTCATCGTATTTTGTACATATAGGGGATATAAATTTTAAGGAGATCGACGCGAGCGTAGTATGTCTTAAACCGTCTTAAAAAAGCGAGACATTTGAATGCTTTTTTTGAGACATGAAAAATGTGATCATTCCATCGATCATCAAAATGAATTTTTATGCCAAGAACAGAAAAAACTTGTAATTCCTCAAAACGTATACCATCCATAACTACATACTTATGGAACATACTTAAAAGCTTTCTTAAAAAGCTTTTCATAAAATAAACTTTTTAATAACAAAAAAGGTAAGGTTAGGTTAGGTTAGGTTACGAGGGCCGCCACATCTGAGACGTGACGCACTTGGATCTGTTGATTCGGTCCCTTTGTGATACCCTACAGCAGACAGGGCACAGGCAATTGATTATTCAAGATTGTTGGAGGAAGGAGGATAGGTTGACTAGCCGCATATTCGCCTTATTAAAGTCAAGCAAATTATTTAAAATAAAATTATTATTATTTTTTAATTGTTGTTGACTTAAAGCTTGTTAAGTCTTCTTAATAGAAATTAATAAAAAGCTCTTCTATAAACTCTTTCAAACAAATATAAAAACCTTCTACTTGTCCTCTACTTTCATTTAATACATTCTCAATCATTGTGTCAACAGTCTATTGTTTTTGTTAAACAATCCAAACGATGCCAAATATTTGCACAGTTTTTCTTTTGAGAGAAATAAATTATTTGACTATGACTTAATGTTCAATACTATTTCTTTTTTTCTTTTCTATCAATCGTTTTTTAAAGCCACTCCTTTGAGAGGTTATTCAAATCCAATATTTGTGTGTACGACGAGTATTTATTTAAAACTGTAGTTTTTTTTTCTCTTCGTGTTTTAGTAATTTATTCAACAATATTGCAAAACATCTCAATATCATCTCTGCAGCTGTCTTAAATAGTTAATTTCATTTTATTTATTTTAATATTCGTCGTTGAGTGGTGTGTATTTGTGTATCTGTTTTTGAATCCTCCTACTTCGTTTGTGTTCATTTTCTGCATCTACACTTTGCAATAAGAATCTGATTTTTAAATCCGAAAGAAAAACCAAAAACAGAATGAATAAAAAATTGCAACCAATTGACATCAAATAAAAAGTTGCAACATTTGACAAGAATGCTGAAAGTGCTTAAGAACACAATACTAACATACAATACACACACATACACAAAATGTAACAAATTTTCATGCAACTGAAGCGACCCATTTATCATTGTGGTGGTGTTACGAGTACATCTCCTTTAGTTCGACATAAACAAAAATAAAAAAAGGACAATCAAAACGGGCGTCAGAATAAAAGCGAATTTGCTACTACTGAACTGCTGGCCTACTCCATTCACACATATACACACACACACACACATCACATTAAAATCTGTGTGTGTTTTTCCCCCAAAAATTCTATTCTGAAAAGTATCACATCACACTGAATGAATGGATGAAATGGTTGGCTGCAACAACATTAAGTGGCGAAAATCTTCTGCAAGTTTTATTGTTTGTTGTTATTTTTTTGTTTGCTCTTTTTTAATTCTTTTACTTATATTTTTTTTTAATACAATTGAGATTGTCATCAAATGCAAATAAATCTTCTGCTGTTACAGGCAGAAGTAGTGAGAATTAAAAGTGGAAAGTAGCTGAGCCACGGAAGGCTTTTAAATTTGGATAAGAAGAGGTATTCATTCATTGTTACGGACAGAAATAAATGTAATAAAATAGTATTCAAAACTCTTTTGCCAAAAATGTTGCATTTTTTTAAGAAATGTAAAAAGAACAATTACTAGTTTTAAAGTAAAAAAGGATCTTCAAGCAAAAGTACATTTTGAATAAAAAGTTCCTTTTTAAGAAAAAGTAACTTTTTAAGAAAAAGTACCTCTTTAAGAAAAAGTACCTCTTTAAGAAAAAGTTCATTTTTAAGCAAAAGTAGCTTTTGTAGAAAAAGTAAAATTTTCAGAAAAAGTAGATTTTTAAAGAAAATGGCTGACTTCCAAAACGTCAATTGCTTTGTGTTTGAACAAAGCATCACATTTCATAACGCCGCAGTACAATAGTTATACAATGTATACCATTTCAAAACGCCGCCGCAAAGTATTTTTAACGCAGTAAGAGAGCAAAAAAGTCATCGGTTTTATAGTTGTTGCATTGTTTCCGAACTTTGCATATGTATGTGATTTAAATACAGTAGCAATACTGTATATAAACATTGTATACGAACGTTTTGGAAGTCAGCCAGAGTGTCGTTTTAAGAAATGGTACTTTTTTAAAAAGCACATTTTTAAAAAAAAGTATCCTTTTCAGGAAAACTAAATTTTTTAAGAAAAATATGCGTTGCAGAAAAATAACCGTTTCAGGAAAAAGTACCTTTTAAAAAGATGTATATTATTTCTGTAAAGTATATTTTTCAGAAAAAGTACCGTCTTCTTTTAAATAAAAAATTATTTAAAAAAAGTAAATTTTTAAGAAAAAATACCTTTTAAGGGAGAAGTATCTTTTAAAGAAAAAGTACATTATAAAAAAAGTACCTTATAAAAAAGTACCTATAAAGATAAAGTAACTATTAAGAAAAAGTAAATTTATATGAAAAAAATTACATATTTGAAGAAAAATTTTCTTCTTAAGAAAAGGTACCTCTTTACGAAAAGTGCTATTTTGAGAACACAGCATTTCTCTAAAAATTACCTTTTTTTAAAAAAATTGTTTTTTTACATTTAAGTCCGTATGAAGAAAATCTCGATTTTTTTAGGGAAAAGAAAAATTACACCAGGTAACAAAGATAAAAATGTTCCAGTCTTAAATACGAGCCAAATAAAAATTAAAGAATTACGTGCTTATTTCTGGCGATTTCAAACTGGTTTGTTTATATAATTTGGATTCCGTCCACTAAACTTTATTTGTTTCTCTCGTTTTGTTGTTGCTGCAACTTAAAGTGCAACGCTTAAATATAATACATACAAAGAAATGGTTGAGTTAATAACAAATGAAAACAATGATTCTCACTTTTTAGATCTCTATTGACGACATGAAATACTTATTTAGCTTCTTGCTATATTCGTTAAATTTCTTTTAAGTGTTTAGCTTCTTCAATTTTAATTATGTTTCTAAATGCTCTTCTTCTAAATTAAGTAAATTAATATTTTATTTTTTGTTTATTAATCAAAAACCACTTTTGCTTCAACAAAAATTAAATATCTATTTATTTGCGAATACATTCAAACTGCTTACTGTCTGTTTTTTTTTTCTTGAGTGTAGCAAAAAAAAAAACCCCCTTAAGTACTCTTTGTTGTTATCCTGTCGTTTGTTTGTTGTTAAACTTTTTCCTCTTGTTAATACTTTTTCTATCTTTCCAGTTCTACAATTTTATTTTCTATATTGTTTATTTAAAGCTTTATGTCTATATAAAAGGTTCTTGGTATTGTAATCCTGGCTGACTGCCTGACTGACTGACTAGCTGGTTGCCTCAGTGGCTGACTGGCTGGTTCGTTGGTTTAAGGCTTCTTTCCTTCTTTCTGCATGGTTGCTGTCGTTAAAAAGTTATGCAAATTCATTTCCTTCGTAATTTTATTCTTATTTTTTTACGTTTTCTTTGTTGTTGCAAGTGGTGTTGATGTTGTCGACTCTGTTGTTTTTGCATTTCCCATTCATTGTATTTTTGGCTTTAGATTTTTTCCTTACGAATGAGACATGTTTGAACTTCCTGCTATAATAAGTTTTTTTTTTTTTTTTTTTTAAATGAAGAAGATGAAACTTGTAATCTGGATTTGTATGGATGCCATCAGAACAAATAGACTGTTGTTATGAGTCTATGTGAACACATACATACATACATATGTACATGCATATATTAGATGAATATACATGAAAACAGGAAAATACTGTATATCCTTCGTACATTTTTGTGAAGGAAAAGTACTTTTTCATCATATAATTTTTTTTTTAAAAACTTTTTTTAAAGAAAAATTAAAATTTGACTAAAAATTACGTTGTTCAGAAAAAGTTCCTATGTTAGAAAAAGTGAAAAGTAGTTCTTTTTAAGAAAATGTACCTTTTAAGAAAAAGTACCTTTTAAGAAAAAGTATCTTTCAAGAAAAAGTAGCTTTTAAGAAAAAATACCTTTTTAAGAAACAATACGTTCTTAAGAAAAATTAACATATTTAAGAAAAAGTACTTTCTTTAAAAATTACCTTTTTAATCAAAGTACTCCTTTTATAAAAAGTACCTATTTCATTAAATGTAAATTTTTTTTTATAAATATGTAGTTCCTTTAAAAAAATGCTTCTTTTATACAAAGAACATATTTCAAAAAATTCCTTAATTTCGGAAAATTACCTTGTTGAGAAAAAGAAAGCTGTTTTCAGAAAAACATACATTTACAAAAAAAATACCTTTTGTGTGTTTTTTAAAGTAGTACCCAGTTAAAGCAACCAATTAAAAAAATTTCCCTTTTCAAATAAAAGTTTAATAAGCTAATTTAAAAAAATACATTTAAAAAAAAATAGTTTTTAACTAGGCGTCTCCATTAGTCATGAACTTGGTATGAACATCATGTCAGACATCGCATATGGCTAATGTAGACCGCTCATGTCCATGTTTCGTCCATGCTCTGACATTAATGCCCAAACATATGGCTGAGTAACAATGTTCACCATGAGGTTGGCCGTTCAATGTCATTTTCGCTTTGACAGTTTATTTTTTTAGGATATGGTAGCTTATTTTTCTACCAAATATTGTTTTGCAACAAATACCGAACAAAAAAAAAAAAACAGCGAAAACCTAAAAGAAAAAAACACTTTTTTATACAATTGTAAAAAAAAATACCTAAAATAAACCATAAAATCGAAAAACATAAACTATGTGAACGCTTTGACAAACTAAAAATTATGGTTAGTCAGAACATGAACATCTGTAAGTATTCGCCAGATTCTAGAAGATGGACATATGATTACCGTTGCTCTGCCGACGGTATGTTCATGTAATGTTCAAGTAGATGTTTCGTGAAGACGTAGGGTAAAGGATGTACATATCTTTTAAACATTGATTTTCCAAAGCAAATATATTTTTTGTTTTCAAAAAAGGTACATTTAAGAAAATACATTTAAAAACAGTTTCTCTGTACAAAGTTCTTTTCTGAAAAAGTAGATTCACATTTTGAAAAAGTACATTTTAAAGAAAAATCTTCAAAATAAAATTGTTCTTTAAAATAATTGCTGTAGTATATGTTTTTAATATCTTTAAAAACGCACCTTTTAGAATAAGTAGCTTTGGAAAAAATCCTTTAAAAAGACACAAATTTTCAAAACAGTTTCTAAAGAATTATCTTTTAAATGGGGGTCAATATTAACATACCTTTTTATGAAACATGTTATCTTATAAAAAGTAGATTTATTTTAAAATAAAAATTAATACCTTAAAAAGTATGGTTTTGAAAATTTTTCGTTCAGAAAAAGTACTTTTGAAAATCCCTGATAACAAACTACTGTTGTACTGTATGTATATGTGCTATGGATGGATGTATGTATGTATGTAGATGTGAATGTTCTTACCAGCAAAAGCGATTTGGAATTAGTAGTGTGGCAGTGTTACAAATTTAATCCTTTATTCTACTACGCCTTGTATTGTTGGTGGTACAATCTCTCTATCTGTCTCTCTCGAAAGAAATGATAAACTCAATGCAGTCGTACTGATAAAAATGATGAAGATGGATTTTTATGTTTAGAAAAATAAATACTGCTAGTGTGTGTGTGTGTATGTATACTGCACTGCATGCATGTATGAGTACATTGTATACTTAAGTGTGTTTAAGCTTTTTCGACTAAAAAGAAGAAACTCAAATTGGAAGAGGAAAACTGTGTGTAAAACAATCACGCATTTTCAACAATAAACAATATGCATGCAATATTGTTAAAGTATTCAGTCAATTGTTGTTGTTTTTATTGTTGGGTTGCTTCCATTCATTGTATTGCATTCTATTGTTTGTGCATCGTCTTCGGCTGGTTTACATTTGTATCAGGAGAGGGTATAAATCTTCTTCTCTTCTATTTTTATTACATGTTATTTTTAATAATAGAACAAATATGTCAAGTAAATTAAATGAATTCAATGGGAAATGAAAATGAAATAAATAATAAAATTTAAATAACAAGACAGCAGAGTTGAAATGCGAAAATTTCAACAACTAAAAATTTCATGTTGCATTTATGTATAACATCTTGTTGTTGCTCTTGGATTTTTTTTTTTTTTTTTTTTGGTAATTCTATGAAATACAAGCAATAAAGTTAAATGCATAATAAAACAATATAAAGGATGTATGAGCTAAGATTCGGATGTTTAAATATAAAACGGATAAATGAAGAAACGTTGAGTGATTTATTATTAAGTTAAGTTGTCGTCTACCTGAGAGCTAAAATAAATTTATTACTTTAAAGAAGATACACATGTATTTGCTTTTTTTCAAATTATTTTCTGAGAAGAAATTGTCGGAAGTGTAGCTTTACAATGTTCTTTCCTTATCCGTTTTTTATATTAGTGCTGAGTAAATTATTGAGTAGTTCGAACTGAGTATCAAGTATTTGCTATCATTTTTCCGGTATTCAGAGTTGTATTTTTTAAACTAAATCCATTGAAAATTTAACGGCAGATCTTCGATAAATTCTCTAAGACTTTGCCTAAAAGCTTACCAAGTATCGAGAGTTATGAGTACCCAACCAAAACGTATTGAGTAGTTAAGAACACCAGAAACTGCCAGCCAGTGCTAGCAATGAATAATATCCTACAATGCACGATCTCTTGATTTTTCTGTTCAACTTTTTTGGTTTGATTTTTATACTTAAGTGTATATGAATTTTTTTAAATCTGTCAGATTTTCTCTAAGCTGTGAGTTTAATGGCAAAAAAAACCTACATTTACGGATTTTCCCTTAATTTTGGCAACATTGCTGTCAGCACTATTAAATAATAGTTTTTTCCAATAGGGATGATATGATTTTGAAGTGACGTTTCGGCACTTTGTAATATATGTCATGATCTGTCATTTGTTTTTCATTGTATTCAGTAGTGTTTACAATTTTATCATGGCGAGATATACGCAAGAACAACGTTTACAAATTATTCAGTTTTATTATCAAAATAATCGTTCTCCAATTGCAACTTTTCGTGCGCTTCTCCTCTTTTATGGTCGTAATAATCGTCCAAGTGTGCTCCCTATTCGTCAAATTGTTGAAAATTTTGAATTTACATTTTCTTTACATAATGTTCAAGTGCCAATAAGACAAATAAGCGCTCGAAGTAATGCAAATATTGCTGCCGTTCAGGCAATAGTTGCTGAAGACCGCAATTTGTCGATTCCAAGACGTTTTCAACAATTGAGACCACAACCTTGCGGATTTTGAGAAATTATTTGGGTTTTCATCCGTATAAAATTGTTCTCACTCAAGAACTGAAGCCATTGGACCACAGTAAACGTAGTGAATTTGCTGATTTTCATTGGAACAACTTGAAATTATGCGAGAAAAGTTTGGAGATTCGATTATTCCAAGAAATTGTGATATTGAATGGCCTACAATAAGTTGTGATTTAACACCATTATTTATTGAACCTGCCATTCATGACATACGACTTGATTTAGTGGAAAAAGTGCTCGAAAATTGGGTTCATCGAATTCGTTCCTGCAAAAGAATTCGTTGAGGCCATTTGAATGACGTTTTAATTAGAACTTAATTGTATCGATTGTACTTCACAGTAAATAAAAAACTTTTGAATTTCCTTAACAATAAGTGTGTTTTTCTTTTAAAGAAATCATATCACTCTTATTGGAAAACCTTTTATGACTCGTCGCTCTCAATCAACGAGTATGAACAATGCAACATTACTCATACGCATCAAATCCATTTAATAAAAATACTTTTGAATTATGTATGTACTTGTACTATTATGTATGTACTTGTACTATTAGAAATCTAACACTTTTATGTGATTGATTCCAACAAAGACTAATTCGAATAAATTGAAATAAATATTACCTGACATTTAAAACAATTAAAAACTGAACTTTTGTCGTTAGTTTTGCGTCAAAAAGAAAATTTGTAAAACCTGATAAAATCTCTTTTGACACTTTTGTGCCAAAAAAAGTAATTTTTTTGTTCCCCTCTTTGCCTGCACTTTGTCATTTAGTGTTTTATTAATACCAGTACAAATTTATTAGAATTCCATCAAGCAAAAGTTTTTTTGTTTTCTACTTCATTGAAGACGTTGTTTTAGCACAAAACTTTGGTTGGCACAAAGTTTGGTTCCTCCTTCTCTGTCTCTTTCCCCCTCGCTCGCTCTCCCTTACTCTCTCTCTCTCTGTTTTTAGATCATTAAAGGTAATTTGAAAATATTTTTACTTGTTTATAGTTGCCGTGATTGCTTTTATTCGAAAAGTCCATCAAATTGCTATGGAAAACTGTGAACTTTTGAAAAAAAAAAAAAAAAAAAATTAATAGTTTTTTTTTTTTGTTTGAAAGTTTATAGATGCATGCATGTAAACTTAGTTTAAGGTATTTAAAAAGTTTAGAGTTTTCAAACTGAAATTGCTTTCTAGGAAGGAACATCACTTATTTGCTAGTGTGGCAAGAGAGAATGTCATTCAATCAGACTCATTAAGTCACATAAATTAATAAATTGTTGCAGCAAAGTATTTTTTATATTACTTTCGAAAAATTTGTTTACTAATAAAAGGGAACCATTCAAAAAGGTACCTTGCAAGTAGAGTACATAAAAAATAAAAAGGAGAGAGATTTAAAAAAACAACTTTTTATAAGTTTTAAAAAAGGACTATTGAAAAATGTTACATTTTAAAGTATGTTTAAAAAAAATACCTCTTAAAAAAGTGCCATTTAAAAATGCCATTTTAGAAAAGGACATTTTTAAAAAATTATTTATGTGTATTAAAAAAAAATGTAATGTTATAAATTTTACCTAGGAAAAATTAAGTGCAAACGAAGTACCTTCTAGACAGGACGTCTTAAAGAAATACGTTTAAACGTTTCCTCACAAGGTACATTTAGGAAAAAGTACCTTCAGAAAAAAAGTATTTATTTTAAAAAAGTTTATATAAAAAAATTTCCTTTTGGTATGTGGCATAAAAAAATATATTTTTTAATAAAAAGTTCCTTTAAATAAAAGAACCTTTAAACAAAAGTACCTTTGAACAAAAGTTCGTTTTAACAAAAATGCATTTGAACAGAACTACGTTTAAAAATTAAGTTATGAAAAAAAAATATATTAAGGGTACTCAATGTCTGGTGCAAAGGGTCTTGCAAAATGTAAATGCAAAATTTTTGCAACGTTTTTGTTGCTGAATTTTATCAAAAAGTAACGATATTTTGATATTGCTCTATCACAATGCCTTCTGCAACAAGCACTGAGAACTGTTAAAACCAACTCTCTAAAAAAAATATTTTAAAAGAAAAAAAAAAAGAATTTATTTTAAGAAACTGTTTTTTTTAAAAAGTACCATAAAACAAGCATATATAAAACAAGCATGTTTTTTTTTTTTTTTTAATAAACTACCGGTTAAAAAACTTTTTCTGAATACAAATAAGTACCTTTAAAAAATTACCTTTTCTCACCAAAATCATGCATCACACAAAAAATACATATCAGCAAATACAATCACTTTCGGTTACACCCTCTAACCAAATCTTTCGTAAAGAGTATTTTTTCGAAAATTGCTGTAAAATTGCACACACACACACGCACAATTTCCAATTAAAGACGAGAAATTTGTTGTTTCCGAAATCAGTGCAAAATTGTATTAAAACACAGTTTGTAATTGCTACCATCGCTAAAATGAATCTAATTGTGATGCTGTGTCAATTTGCTAAAAACAAAAAACACATCTGTATAAAGTTACAATTTTGTTTAAAAATTTCATTCATTTTCATTCACTTTATTCGTATTTTGTTTCTTTTGTGTTGCACAAATCTTCTGTTTTATGTTAATATTGCTTCATTGCATTTGCTGATTTTGCGTGTTGTGTGAGTGTGTAAATGTGTGCGTTGTTGTTGTAATTGTTGCTATTGTTTTAGATTTTACAATTTGCAAAAACACAAATTCAATGATGCCTTCATTTTGCATCCATAGAATTGTTAACCACAGAAAACAATGTCGTATCAATTGTTGATATCTGTTGGATAATGTTTAAGAAATATTTATTTTGCGAGGGTTGTGAGAAAAGCTTTTTTTTTTGCCTTAAGATTGAAGATTTCAAGTGCTTTTCTTCCTACTGACAATCTACTAGAATTTTTATAATAAAAAAGTGAAGCTTTTGAAAAATATCAGTAATTTAACAAAAAGCAAGAGTTACAATAAAATTTAACTAACTGCCTATTTCACTATGTCGAAAGAAAATTTCCATATGTTTTCATTCGTATAATTACATTTGAAGCAAAAACAAATTCTAAAATTTTGTTTTTGTATCAAATGTATTTGTACGAATGAAAATAAAATTCAAAATTCTTTCGACATCGTGAAATCGGCAGTAAGTTTTTAAAAATCATTAAATTTGTCTTTGTCATTATTATTTTCTATTTCTGATGAAAGGAACCTGAGAAGTTTCAATCGTTTTTAAGTTTTGTTAATTTAAATTTCTTTAGGTGATTGAAAATCTTCACGAAATAAACGGATCGATCGCAATGTATGTAACTTGTCATTTGGTTGTTATTTATATTTTTTTTGTTGCCCAAATTTATTGCGCAATCCACGCACACTGATAAAAACGATAACATTTATGTATGGCAGATTACAGGGCATTACAATGTCGGGATGTGTTAATACTTCTACAGAAATAAAAGAAATATATAATGAAAAAATATATGTATGTATGTATATGTACGAGTGTCTGTCTATCTATCGAGAAAATGATGAAATGTATGTCAGTATGCGGTTAATGTATCTCCACGTACGTTTTGTCTATATGTTGCGCAAATTGCAATTGCATTCATTTCTCGCCATGCATTTTTGCAACACTGTTCGGTTTATAGTATTTCATTCATGCTGTAGACCATACCACTTATAAGTTGTTGTTGTTGAAAGCCCATAAAATGTGTTAGTGTGTGGCTTATGCACTCACACGCACACACACACACTCACCCACCCCATATATACGAGGATATGAGCATGCGAACAAACATACATGCGTGTATGAAGGATGGTTTCTTTTCAACTTCCTGTAAAAGTGCGTTTCTATGAGTCCGTTTATGAGTTTGTCGTGTGGCAGAAAGCTGGCACATACATGAGAGTGTGTGTATGTTTATGTGTGTAAAACAGCAACAATAGTTAAAACAAACTTTGTCAGATATCTACCAACCAAAAAAAAAAAAGATTTAAAAATAAGGAAGAAAAGGATATTTCTGCTCTGATAACTTTTTGCATTTATTGTCATTCATTGCAACGATAACATACATCGCATTGGTTTCAAATAACTTTGTTTGTTTTTTCGTGTTCTGTGACAGAATTTCTACCGGATGACATGGTCGTCTGGTTGGAAAATCTCTTGTCAATGTACAACAAAAAAAAGACGAAAAAAAAAATAACGATAATAATAAAACAAATGAGAGAAGGAAAAACAAAACAGCAACTACTACAACATTCATAAAAAAATAGAATATGCAATCATATAGTTTTCCTCTGGCTCATCTTTTATTGTAATTTGAAACTCCCAGTTGGAATTGCATGTAAACGCGCTCACTTGCTTGGCCGAACAAAACTTTATCGGGAGTAATGTTTCGCTACTTCTAATAAAAATATAAATTTTCTTACTGCATCAAATTTAAAACTGCAAGAAAATGTTGAATACATTTTAAAGTTGATAGCTTTTGCTAGAAAAAAACTTTTTTTAAAAGTTTCTTTCAAATTCCTTTCGAAAAATTTAATTTTCTAACAGATATATTTCTTGAAAAATTATTTACTTTAACTTTTAAATTTCATTCAAGTTTCCTACAAAATAGATATTTTTGAGGCAAATAATAGACGATTTGAAGAAAGGTCTTTTCACCCGACTTCAATAAAAGAAGAAGGTTATCAATTCAAGGGGCATTTTTTAGTAATGTTTGAATCACCTCGATAACTTTTATCATTTATGAACCGATTTTTAAAATGAATCTGTTATTTAAAACGGTTTGCTTTGCAGTTTGGACTCATACAATTTTTTCAAAATCGGGGCAAGTTTCCCCCTGTTTCACAATTTTAAAATCTAATTTTTAAGATGTACTTTTTTCATAAGGTTCTTTTTTAAAATAACACTACATAAATAATAATAAAAAGTACTCTATTAAAAAGGTACTTTGTTAGAATACACATTTTTCAAATCAATTTTTTGTCAAGGTACTTATATTTTAAAAGGTATTATTTTTTAAAAAGGTACTCATTTAAAATGTACTTTTTAAAAGGTACTTTGTTAGAAAGCGCAATTTTTACAATGCACTTTTTTTAAGTACTTTTTGTACATAAAAAGTACCTAATGTAAAAGTAGTTTTTGTATATAAAAAGATCTTGTGTGAGTATACAATTTTTTTTTATTTTGTCAGTTAATCAGTTTTGAATTTTATTTTATTTATTATTATTATTAATGTTTAAAATTTTATTTATTAGTTGCGGGTTAGCAATATCTAGATATATATTTCGTTGGTAGCTATACCAATTCATCAGTAGATGTTTTACCCTTTATGTTTAAAAAATTCCAAAACTCATCTATTTATACAAAAACTCACAAATATATTTTTGTGAATTACAAAGCATAAAAATAGCCTTTAAAAAATTTTTTCAAACACACACAACAATAATTTTCCATTATGAATGTATTTACTTTTCTATACCTATACAATTAAACAACCGTTGGTTGCCATTAAGAGTATTTTATAAGGCAAAAATGAAAAGCAAATCTCCCCGTTACAAAATTTTACATTTATTTGAGCATGTACTCAAGTATTTATGTTTAACATTTTATTTATTAGTTTCGGGTTAGCAATATCTAGATATATATTTCGTTGGTAGCTATACCAATTCATCAGTAGATGTTTTACCCTTTATGTTTAAAAAATTCCAAAACTCATCTATTTATACAAAAACTCACAAATATATTTTTGTGAATTACAAAGCATAAAAATAGCCTTTAAAAAATTTTTTCAAACACACACAACAATAATTTTCCATTATGAATGTATTTACTTTTCTATACCTATACAATTAAACAACCGTTGGTTGCCATTAAGAGTATTTTATAAGGCAAAAATGAAAAGCAAATCTCCCCGTTACAAAATTTTACATTTATTTGAGCATGTACTCAAGTATTTATGTTTAAAATTTTATTTATTAGTTGCGGGTTAGCAATATCTAGATATATATTTCGTTGGTAGCTATTTTTTAAACATAAAGGGTAAAACATCTACTGATGAATTGGTATAGCTACCAACGAAATATATATCTAGATATTGCTAACCCGAAACTAATAAATAAAATTTTAAACATAAATACTTGAGTACATGCTCAAATAAATGTAAAATTTTGTAACGGGGAGATTTGCTTTTCATTTTTGCCTTATAAAATACTCTTAATAGCAACCAACGGTTGTTTAATTGTATAGGTATAGAAAAGTAAATACATTCATAATGGAATATTATTATTATTTTAAAAGGTGCTTTTTGAAAGTGCACTTAATTTAAGTGTAACATTTCCACAAAGTTAACTCTTTTAAAAGGTAAATATTCTTAAAGATAGTTTTTTAAATTGTGTTCTTATAATATTTTAAATTTAGCGGGTACTTTTTAATAAGGAACCTTTTTCAAACGTTTTGGAAAATATCGTGTTTTAATAAGTGCCTAAAAAAACTTTTTTAAATACTCACTGTCATATTTTAACGCAGTAGAAACCACGGCTCTAAAACTTGCTTCACATAAACTTTATCTTATACTTAAATAAGAGGTCAAGTGGGAAAAGTACAGCACAGCGGGCTCTCACAGTATAGGGCTTGCTTTAATAAAATTTTCACATAATATCCTTATTTGATGTATTTTCTTTTTAATCGTTTACAAAGATTGAATTTACATTTTATAACACTTAATTTGTTGAAATTGTGTATTCCTAATGGGTTACTGGCTGGCACTGCTTATTGCAACACTATAGTTTATATTCATTTTTGTGGCATCTAATTTTTTTTTTTTTATATATTTTATTTTGGTCAGTACTTTATATTTTGTTGATAATCTAACCAGAAGTCTTTAAATCTGTTTTGTTTGCTTTATTTTTATATATACACTAACAACATATAAACGAAGGTGGTAAGAAAATTAAGGGTTGTAAAAAATTAAGCTAATTTTTATGAAGCAAAAGCTTCAGTAGTTTTTAATCTTTAGATTCTCCGTATTATTATATCTTGCTTTGAACATTTTTCATAATGCGGTTTATATGTTTCGTCATTGCGGTTGCTTTTCATACCGTCCCTGTACAGAAATGAATATATTTGCAATAAATACAATGGATATATTCGAATGTTTTGCATAAAAATCGACCACACAAAAAAAAAAGGAAAAAGAAAATCAAATAAAAAACATACAAAAATCTCTGCTCTTTAGCTTTTCATATCCTCATTTATTTATAAACTAACAAAGACATACCCACACACACACAAACACAGAAATGTACATTCGTATATACACTTGTGCATAAATTAATTCCTTATGCGAGTCACCACTACGCAGTGGCAAAATAAGCAGGACGAATATTTGGGCCTCCGAGATATTTTTTAAAATTTTTTTGTTATACATATATATGTACATACATATGTACATATATATCCATATTTGTTGTGAATATTTTTTGTAAACATTTTTCACAAATTTACTATTTTTATTTACTTTTCACAAATAATGTTTAGCAAACTAATTACATATAGGAATTTTAAAAATTTTTGCAAAAAAATATATAAATATATTTACGCAAGAAATGTTATCTTTTGAGAAATATTTACAACAAATATGGATGTATAATATATATGCCAAAAGATTTTTGCCACGCCTCTATTTTACTTATCGTAATAAGGCAAAAATATTTTTTGCCATAGCGATGATATGATTTTGAAGTGACGTTTCGGCCGTTTGTAATATGTCATTTGTTTTTCATTGTATTCAGTAGTGTTTAGAATTTCATCATGAAGAGATATACGCATGAACAACGTTTACAAATTACACAGTACAACAGCCAATCTGGGGGGTGAGAAATTCCAAGTCAGGGTGATGGTACTAGGTCAGTATAGTAAAACCCTCAAAGGGTTTGGCGTTCGTATGTGTCATTTTTTTTATGACCTTTTAAATTTTTTCCTTATCTTGATTTTTTTTCGCTTAGTTGTAACATTTTGGCAAAAACGTAGTTTAACATGACTCGAGAACCACTTGTCCGACTTTGATGAAACAAATTTAGAAAAATTTAGAATTACAATTTCTCTAATCTGTTTCTATACTGTTTTCTTATATGTGCAACACTTTCGAAGTTAAAAGTGAATGTATGAAGGGAAAAAAGTATTTTTTGCCTCAAAATTTAAATATTTTTTTTTAAAAATTCATAAAAAATCCAAAATGGAAAAAAGTGCAAAAACCAATTACTTTCGCGTAAAGTCACATAACTCATGAGCAAAAAAGGCATAGATCATGAAAATCGATGCACGCGTTTCTCATTTATTCACAATTAGGTAAATGTATGAATTTCAAAAATTTGCTCCAGATATGCACAACATTATTTGGAGAAAACATTGACACTCACAAGCCGAACTCTCTCATATTTTTCTACTGTACTAAAAGAGAAATATTGATGTGAGAGAACATTTCGGTCAGCACATAATTTCACGTTTTGGGCCGGTCGATTGACCACCACGATCGTGTGATATCACACCGTTAGACTTTTTCCTGTGGAGATATGTAAAGTCTAAAGTTTATGCGGACAAACCCGCTTCCATTCAGGCCTTGGAGGGAAACATCACGCGTGTCATTCACCAGTTACCATTCGAAATGCTCGAACGAGTCATCGAAAATTGGACTCAACGGATGGACCATCTGCGACGTAGCAAAGTAGGGAACCTCGAAATGGAACACGCGTTATTAAAAATAGATATGCATATATATACATACATATATACATATACGTCTTTTGCATCTCTTTAATATTCATATATATTTTGTGAGAAATTTTTGGTGTGGCTAAATATTTTTCACTTGCTACAATACAACAACTAAACTAAACATGAAAAAACTAAGAAATTCATTGCTTCGGAATTTATTACAGAGAATTTATTTACATTTTGTATGCAATGGAAATTTTTTCAAATGAAATGTTACCGCTTGTATGTCACGGAAAATATGAAGTAGTCAAAATATTAATAAATCTTCTTTCAAATCCCGTCCCTGGCTGACGTTATGAGTTTCATCGGTGTAATCTTCGTCATATCTTTAAGAAGAAACTGTTAAGTTTTCCTCTCGAAAGCAGTTAAAAATTAGAAAAAAGCTAAGGTTTCCCAAAAGGCCTGCAATTTAATGGCCTTTAGAAAGTTGCCTGATTTTTCTATATCCAGTATAAGTATATTTGTTGCTTATTGCTACTAATTTTGTTTTTTTTTTTTTTTTGGATGTTCATTTAAATTTTTAAAATCTGTTTTGAGTAGTTAAATTTATAAAGAAAAAAAAATTTCAAAAAATTTTGATCCGTAATCACACACATCCGCATACACATTTATACATAAATGGTAGCCAACAGAAATTATATTGCTGCTGCTGCAGCTTCACTTTTGTTTGTCTTATAGAATATCTACCAAATCAAAAAATAATTTGATTCTAGTTGGATTTGTTTCTCAATTTTTCTGCTTTTTTTCTGTGTGCATATTTTCATTTTATGTATTTTCCATGTATTCCTTTTTACATTTTTCAACTATAATATGTGCATTTCATATATTAAGTTTTCTTTTTTATGGATGTGTGTGTGTGTGTGCTTGTATGTAGCCAAATGTGACTTTTTATGTATTCAATATTTTATGCTCAATGGGAGTTTTAAATTCCCAACAAACACTATGAACTTACAACATTATGCTGCTTGCTGCAATATAAGATATCCAATGAATCCCTTGGAAGTCTTCCTACAACTACCTCCTGTGTGCTTTTGTTGATCAAGCAACAACAACAGTAACAAGAAGTAAAAACGAGTCAAGAAAAATCTGTTTTCTTTTTTTTTTTACTTTCTATTTATGGGTGTTTAGGAAAACAAGATGAAAATGCAATATATTATTAAAGAAAACGACGAAAGAAATACGCAAAAAATATAAACATGAATAAACACAAAATTGCAAATATGCTAAATTGAAGAAAGAAGAAAAAAAGTGCAACAGCAGCTCGGTTGGAATGTTATTCCCCCAAACTCCCTGTATAATTCTTCTCACAAAGGAAACACATGGTGTTTTATGTTATTACTGCTCGTACTTTTGAAATTCTTTTTCATATTTACCCTTCTTCGTCCTGTTTTCCTTTTTCTTTTTTTTTTTTTTGTTTTTTTGGCTGGTATGTGAGCATAACTTGTTACTTTTTAAAGAAATATATTCGTTTTTTAAACATTTGTGTTGTTCCAAAATTAAATATGTAGCAAAAAAAAAAAAAAAAAAAAAACGTAATAAAAATTATTACCAACAGTTTTTTCTTGGCATAATTTAATGACAGTGGTTGCATAAAAATTCCACAACAGGGACAGGTATGTTTTATTTTATATTTCTATTTTATTCGAATTTTATTTTACATGTTTTAAAGAGATTAGATTTAAATTAAAATTAATACAATGGCGGTATTCAGTGTTTGTTGCAAATGGTCTTGCGAAAGCGCAAATGTAAAATATTGTACCTTTTTGATAAAATCCTGCAACAAAATACGCATTCTTGCCGTTAGAAAAAGACGTTACGATATTTTGCATTTGCGCTTTTGCAAGACCATTTCCAGCAAACATTGAATACCGCTATTGTAAAAAGAAAGAAGGCGTGTTTCGCATTAAAATTTAAAGAAATCTTTATGCTAGAAAAACCAAAAAATTGGTCTAATTTTTGTAAAATTTGCCACAGTGCCGTCGTAAATCTATTCAAAATGATTTGAACTGTCAAATTGTCTGTTTAAGAAAACAGAATTTTCAACTTGAAATTATTTGCTTTAAAAAAACACACACAGACACACACGATACTAATTGGCTTGTTTGCGTAACCAGATATTTCATTTGATATCGGTGGCAATTAAATTATACATATATGAAAACATACTCGCACATATGTACATACATATGTGTATGTACTCGTATTATAAATTGTACCAAATTTGATTAATTAAGCACACAAATTAATTGATTTGTGGAAAATTGTGCAAAATCACAAAACAAACAAACTATAAATTTTGCAGTGCAAATTAGTAATTGATAAAAATTTAATAAATTGCAGTGAAATAAACACTTTTTGTGGAAATTTTTTAATATAGAGTTGATGATAATTTGGAAAAAAAAAACAAAATATTATAAATTGTGATAATTGGAAATTAGAATGCTTCAAACATGCTGTTTTCGAAAATCACAGCACCCACCACACTTGCAGCATTGCTGGGCGTCATTTTATTCAAGCTCCTCTTTTATTAAAGCCAACTATTTAATGCTTTCGACTACTTGATTCAGATGATATTCACCGATAGCACAGATAAACCAAGAGATTTTTGCTTGCGGTTATTAAAAAGCGGAAGTTATGGATTTTCACCCAATTTTCGAAAATCGTGACAGCACATTTTTTTAAGGTCATGGGAATCAGTTCTGACTATTTTTACGATGATGTCCGTGTATATATACTATTTTAGTATGTATGTGTGTGTAGGTGTAAGTCATGTCTTAAGAATGGCTTAACCGATCGCAACAAAATTTGCGACATTTTTGAGGAATTGGGGCTCAGTTAGATGCCCTAGAGATGATGAACCGTTTCGGTTTGCTAAATTTTAAGAAATATTTTTTTTTTAATTAATTTTAAATTAAAATTTTTGTTATTTTTTTATATTATGCACAGTATGAGTTAGCGCTTGGCTCTCTTTTGAAATAAGTAAAATGCTCAAAAACTTTCCAGCCAAAAACATTTATTCTCTCATTCTCCCACTCTTATTTTTTTTTTAATTAGGACCAGCACTTAGGGGATGACCCCTACGTATGGAGTGCACTGTGCCAGAACTCAGGGAGAGGGATAGGGTAGAGAAGATAGATGTTGAAAATTTAGAAGACTTACTGTTTCACAACTCTGCTTTGCGCGTTATGTTAATTTTTAAGGCAGTGTTGAGGCGCCTCCGGTGTTAAGTAGACGCATTAACTTTGTTAAGCTGTATTAGCAGGCATTTTATTAATTGTTTTACTTCGCCGATGTTTCTGCTAACCGACGAAGGAGGGCGATGTTGTGTACATTAGCTTGAACAGCATCAATCGCTGTCAGAACAGTTTTTTAGTGACCAGTGGTATGCCTTCATCACTTAAATAGTCCGACAACAATTAATACAATGTCTCACTAATGTACATTAGAGACATTAATGATGTTGATTGACTTGCTCAGGCCAGGGTTTGAACCCAGGCCCCAAGTCATTGTTTGCCCAGTAGTCAACGCGCTAACCACTTCAGCGAACTCCACCCTCAATTGCACTCTCTGTTGCTCTAAAAGTAGTTGTATGCTTGTTTGTATGTACACATCAGTAAATATCATGCCGCCTACTTAATTTCCGTTGGCAATAGACGATTTTACATAATTTAAAAGAATTTCATTTTTTTAACGAAATTAATGCGATAAATTACCCACAAGAGGAGTTTTCCACTTTTCTTTAGCCACAGCATTATTATCTTTATTAAAAAGAGGAGAACAAGAAGGATATGAGTGCATTTTACAATCATATAATCCTTCTAATGGATGGTTGTAAATTTTTCAATTTTCCCTGCGATTGATTTTGCCATTCAAATCAATTGTTTAAAAGAAGTGTTAAACTCATTTTTCTTTATGTCGTTGTCATCGTTGTCGTCGTTTTTATTCTATTAAACATGATCTCATCCCTTTATTCGTTTTTAAATATTTTTTGCGGTTGTAAGACCTTTATTTTTTCAATATTTTGCTGTAAACTTTGCCTTCATCCAGTTTCATCAGTAGCGCCTCTCGCTGCCTTTTCACTATCACTCGTTTACAAAAGAATAAATTTTTCTTGCATCACTGCACCGATAATCGTATTAAAGGATTTTAGCTTTTAGCTGGAAAATACATTTTTTTTTAAGTGAAACGAACAAAAGAAGAAGGAAAAAGGATTTTCAACAACATTTTTAAATAATTCAATTACAAATAATAAAAATAAGAAAAAAAAAATATTTGCCACCAACATTTTATCGATTTTATTGTGATGACGGTGATTAAACGGCATGTACAACATAATGAACGGAGTCGTTTGTACAGAAAGTTCGGTGTAGGGGACTATTTTCGCACCACTGTGCCTACATTGGCATTCTAGTTTGTATTATAAACCAATATATATACGAGTATGTGTCTTGTTTGTATTGTAAAACATCAATTTAGTAAAGTGCCTTTAACTGCATGAGTGTATGTATGAGTGCATGCCATGCATGATATTGCCAAGTCTGTTTCCGCATCCGCTTATACAAAAAACTATAAAATGAGTATTTTAACTGACACAGCGACATAATGTATGTATGGTACGCAGGCATAGTTATACTCAATAAAAAAAATTATAAAGGAAAACAGCAACTATTAACATATTCCCTTAAACTTATACACTTGCACAAATTTAGACTGTTGCACACAGACGCACTGACATACACATTAGCAAACAATAGCTATAATAAATAAACTATCAATATGGATGGCTTCTGTGCACAGTTTTGTATGTCAACCATGTTGATAAGACGGCTAAGAAAACTCAAGATGAGTTAAAAATATGCTGTCTCTTCACCAGTCAGATTGTTTAATGGCTCTTTACATGACGAAATAATGCGAGCGAAATGAATGCGGCAACTTTTTACACTAAAAACAGGCAGACGCAGAGACAGACAGTTAGACAGGTATGCAGCATAGAGAGATCAATTGTGTTCCCCTTGTCAACCTTTCAGTACGAAATCTAAAAATATCGTCGTAACAGTTTCTTCGCAGACCCTTTTTGAAAAAGTGCATTTTTAAAATTAAGTGCATATTCAAAAACACTATTTATAAAATTATCTTACGCTGCGGTTACACGTTCAAGAAGTTGCTTTTGAATTAACGTTGTGACGTAGTCTGTAAGCAACTTGATGGTCAATTTTATTTTCAAGATGCCATTGTCAAGGAAACAACTAAAAATTATTATCTTCAGCTGTTTACTTGAAAGAAAACTTGAAAGCAAAATTGGAATCAAGTAGGTAGTCAATATTTAAATGTGTGATTGAGTTAGTAAAAAATTGTAAGTGTATTGAATCTTGAAACAAAAATTGAAACAAAACTTGAGCGTGTAACCCCCAAGTTAAAAAATACCTGTATAAAAAGAAATTTTAAAAACTGATACTTGCTTAAAAAAGTACCTTTGATAAACTGACGATTTAATAAAAGTACCTATTATATAAAGTACCATGTAAAAAGTATGTACGTACTAGCTGAAAATAGCGTATTTTTAAAAATGTTTCTATTAACATGATTAAGTGAATTTTAAAAAAATTTACATTCTTATAAGTAATTTATTTAAAAAGGTTTGTTTTCAAATAGTCCATTTTTTAAAGGTATTTTTTCGTCAGAAGCCCGCCCTTCAAGAAATTTACTTACATTTGTAACGTAAAAAAATTCTCCAAAAATAATTGGGTTCTGCCCACTGTTACAGATCCGTAAGACCTGCTTTTTTCAACTTCCATATTTAATATATGTTTAGCCTTGAAATAATACATTTCACAAATTAACCTTAGACTACCACAATAGAGGTAGGTTTAAATGATTTATAAGCTGCAGAAGGTTCATTAATATACAAAATAAATTTAAATTGACATCGACGTGTTTATTAGTTATTTAACAATTTAGTTAAGAGTTAAGAGATATCACCCTTGAGTATGTCAAAGTGAGCGGTAGTTGGTTAAGTGACTGACTAGCTCAGATGGAGACAAATTTGTCTTTAATTACGAACCCTTCTAAACGGCGCTGCATTTAAGTGAAAATATTGCAAGTCAATATATCAGGGTATCATTGTTGTCAGAAGTTTTTATGCATTAAAACGTGGAACCCATTTAACGGGGATCTGCTGTACCTTAAAAGGTAAACTGTACACATTTTTCGTATTTTTAGAAAATACTATTCAAAACAAGTGCAATATTTCCTGTACGTACGTCATCAATAGAATAATAAGCTTCCTATGAGTACGTATACGTAATATTAATTAATATTATCGAACATAACTCATACGCCATCGTAATAATTTGTGTTGTTGAGTATTGGGGTTTTTCCATTTTTCGAGATTTCATTGCAATTTTATTAAATTAAAAATATATAATAGAACCTTGGACGACATAAAAAAATGAATTACGGTCTTAAACTTTTAAATTAATTTGTTGCGCCTAAACATGAGCACTATTTTTGTTGCGTACACTATCTGTACATACATACTCGTACATAAAGAGTATAGATAACTGCTTTCTGTGTTATTTGTTTGTATGTTTATTTTGGCTTCTCAAGTCCTGGTATGCATAAGTATGCTTATTTTATTTCATTCCTCTTGTTATTATGAACTCGGCGAAGAGTAGAGGCAAAAAAAAGAGATCTCTTGGTTTGTACTCATATTAAGTGATATAGTATACATACACTTAAGTAGTAATTCCGCAGTATGTGTTCGTTTGAGTGTGTATTTGCGCTTATTTGTTTTGCATTGGCATGCAATATATTTAAATTATGTTTAATATGCAGTACGACTGCACTGCAACTGCAGCTGCTTAAAGCATTCGCATGCATGCAATACTAAATGCATGGGAATGTTAACGCATACTTTTACAATTTATCTTGAATCTATTAATAGTGAAGGATATAATGGTGTGACACTTTTAATTAAGGTTAAGGACGACAGTTTAAGTTATGCTAGAATTAAATTAGAAAAAACTTTTAAAAAACTTCCAAGAAAGCATGGCACAATAAAAAGTTTTTTTTGTATATTATTTTTATTAAAAACATTTATCCCTGACTGTACAGTAATTTTCTTTATGGCTTATCTTTAATCCTAGTTATAAGAAATACAGGCAGTTTGTTCAGCAACAAGAAAAAAAGCACAAATATAAATTTATGATATAATTTCAGAGTCATGTAAAATATGTAATATACCTCCTTTCTGCAGCATGCGTTTGCATATAAAAACGTGTTTAATAAAAATAATCATAATGCCTTTTCTGCTCAACTTGTATTCCCTTTTATAAACGAAATGTGGCAAATGCATTAGACGTTAAAGAAAAGCAAAAAAAAATTTAATTCTTTTTTGTTGTAGCGTCGTCGTTTAAAAAAACATTACTTTTCGAACAATTTGAAATAATTCGTTCTCTCTAACTTTTTATGTTTATTTAAAAATGATTCTCTCTTGCTTTTTTCCTTTTCATACCTTCATTTCAAATTTTGATATTTAAATAAATAATAGAAAAACGTTTTATTTATGTTGTTATTGCTATTGTAACACCTCAATTGTTTTTGTTATTTTGGTGTCACGGTTCCAGTGAACGTTTTATAAAAGCGTATAAATTTTAGTTCAGCAGTCATGTGTCTTCACTAATGCATCCAAAAACACTATTTGCACAAAAATATTTTACAGTGGGTATGACCAAAACATGTTCATTAAAGCGCACTTTTTTTTAAGGACAGTGTTAAACAAAAAAGTACCGTTAAAACAAAAAAATACCTTTAAAACAAAAAAACCTTGGAAACAAAAAAGTACTATTTTTTACCACAGTTTCTATTAAAAAATTACCTCTTAAAAAAATAAAACATTTTAACAAAAAAGTACTTTTTAAACAACAAAAAGGACATTTTAAACAAAAAAAAAGTACTTTTTAAACAAAAAAGTACCTAAAAAAGTACCTTTTAAACAAAAAAGTATTTTGTATGTAAAAACGTACCTTATAGCGAAAAAAGTACAAACAAAACAATAAACAAAACAGGACACTTTAAACAAAGCGATTGTCTGCAGAAAACACCCAGGATCTCCTGGCGGAATCGAACCGACAACCTCCTACCTGCTACATATCAGCTACGGCAGCACACAAATAAAAGCAAAAACAAAATATTTTTTGAACCACAAAGTTTCTATTAAAAAATTACCTCTGAAAAAAGTAACATTTAAACAAAAAAATTGTGTTTTAACAAAAAAGTACCTCCTTATCAAAAAAGTACCTTATAAACAAAAATGTAAGAAGAAAGGTAACTTTGAAAAAAGTACCTATCACGTTTAAAAAAAAAAAGTGTCTTACAAATTCTGTTTTTTAAGAAAAAAAAAAGTATATTTGAAAAAGTACTCTTTTAAAAAACTTACATTTTAAAACAAGTTCCTTAATTAAAATACCATTTGTAAAAATAATTTTTTGCAAAATTGGACCTTTAAAACAAATAATTTTTACCTTTACGTTGTTCTGTAAGCGTAGTTGCTTTACTGATCCTGGGCAGATAACAAGAAAAAGTACCGTAATAAATTTTATTAAAAAAATACATTTAAAAAAAATTATGTTACAAAATATTCATTCACGTCCCACTTTCGTGTCGTACATACAGAGTGTTCATGTGTAGAAAAAGAATATTTATATGGAGTTTTTTTGATAACAGAATTATATTTTGTGTGTGTGTGTGTGTGTGTGTTTGTATGTGTGTGTGTGCGCTTGTATATTTGGGAGTGTATAATTGTGTTAGTTGCAGGATAACTATTATATGGACAATAAAAATGCATGCATGCTCATGCTGCATCATAAAAGTTTAACTGTAAACGAATTGTGATTTTGAGTGAATAAACGATGCGTATAACTGTGTGTACGTTTGAAATGATGTGTTTTGTTTGCACTTGTATTTGTATGTTACGAGTAATGTTTTACACGTAGTCATCTAAAGCGCTCTGCAGTTCATTTACTTATTTATAACGAAAGTTTACTTTAAGGTCACTGTGCCACAGGACCTGTACCAAATAAAACTTTATACGATTTAATGGAAAAACCATTAAAGTTTGCATTTGTGAGAATCATGCAAATGATGTTAATCGTCGTCAAATGGCGATAAATTGAAATGCTATTATCACACTAAAGTTTATGAGAATTAAATCCTCTTAAATGTCAGGATCAAGGCATTTGAAGTTTGTAATATTGTTTCACACAATTAATTAAGATTTTTTTTTTATATTTAAAGAATATTGAATTATGGTTGATTATTCATTCGCATCGTATTTTATTTATGATGTATTCAATGTTTTATGCAAAGTCTATTTATTAAGACCGCTTCTTGCAAATCTGGTTTTATTTTTTTCAATCTTAGAGCTGCAGCCAAACAAAATAAAAGAAATGAAAAAGTTTACAATAAAAAGAAAATTGGATATGAATGCAAGTAAAAATCAACAAACTAAAATAACAACATCTATTTATTTTATTCATGAATTTTAAATTGAATGAATTTTCAATTTTTATTAAACGAACGAACGAAGCGCTGGTGGGTGCTTGTTTGTTCCTGTCTCTTTGCACTTTAAACTCACTTTGAATAAATGAATTTAATAATAAATAAAAAAAAATAAACAACTAAAAAAAACACGATATTGGTTTTTTGTTGATACTGGCTGGCTTATGTTGCACAAAAAAACGAACACCACAGCCATCCATGTACACTTTGATTTATTGAGTTTTATAAAATTATTAACACATTTTTATTTCTTTTGCTGAGCTGCTGTTTGATTTAAATCAAAATTCATTTAAAAAATAAATAAATGTAAAAAGTTTTTTGAATAAAATTCATTTAAATATGCAAAATAGAGTGCGGCAAGTGAAATTGATTTTGTGTTAAAAAGTTTAAGCTTTTTTAAAAGCCCTTTATAATTCACGCTTTGTAATTGTAACGGCATTAAAAGAAATCTGAAGTAGAGTTTTTTTTTTGTGGCATTATGATTTTGAATTTATATTCAATTATAAAACCAAACTTAAAAATTTGTATTATTGATATTTTGTGCGGGTCAGGGTATATTCACATATTACGTAAAGCTCCTGGGGTGGGTTAAGTATTTAATTTAAGGGAGTGGACGAGCTGCCTGGTGGTAAAATGCCGGAAAACAGCGTCACAGGATATGGTGTATATTACGGTTTACACACAGTTTAGTTACATCGTACAGTAGAGTCTGATTAATAGCGCTTGTCAAATTGCACATATTTTGACGCATTTAAGCGGGCAATCATTTAAGTGAAGGTTGCATAAATCTGCAAATGTTCCACTTAAAAAGAGGCTGTGGTAAAAGCGCCAATTATTTATCGAAGTTGCTTACTTTTTTCTTATTTTGTGGGTACCACATTTTAATTTAAATAACTTCTTTGCAGATACGAGTACATATATTTTTTATAAAAAAATTAATTAAATTTTCTTTACGCTTTTTAACCTGATAAAACCAGCAGCGATATAGATTAAAGAAATCTAGGCGCACGGTAGTGCGCCAGGCCAAGTTCGGCCACACAGCGTGTTTATTTACACAAAACCATTCGAGCTGTTTTTACCCCCTCATAACTTTGCTCCTCTTGATCATAATATAATGAAACTTGAAACATAAGGTCTCCCCACAGAGGTGACCAGAGGTGATACGTACAATTCCATCTCATTTCTAGACAACCTGTAAGCTTGGCAAAATTTTTATGAAATGAGATGGAATTGTACCTATCATGAACTTGGTCCATATTTTGATCTCAGTACTTTTTACGGCCGAAATATTTTGGATTGGAACTTGGCCTTATTTTCACACTTGTGTTTTTGTGCGGATCTATTTCAAATCACTTTAAATAAATTCTAATGTTTGGTTAAATTTTCTAAAAATTTTTTTTTAAATTTTTTTTCTAAAAAAAAAAAAATTTATGAAATTTTTTAAAATATTCAAATTATTTGCCGTTAAGTATAAACTATATTTAATTACCTTTCCAACGATAGAGTACTTTGTATAGCACATGGCCTTGAAAACAACAATTTAAATGTATTAGTTGCATTAGTGCCTACTAAAGGTGAGCGCAAGATGTTAAAAAGTGTACATTATTGCATATTTTTGAAGCGCAAATATTGATTGTATTTGTATTGGAATATGACTAAACAGTAAATACAGAGAACAAGAGAGCAAACAACGCAAAAATCATTGCACCTCATTTGAGTGGACAGTTTTATCAAGTGTGCAAGAAATATGTTGTGCACTTCATATTGTTCAATAGTTCATTTTAATTAAACTTTTTTGAGAGTAAAATCTTTTATTTTTTAGAGAAAAATTTAAATTAGATTTTTTTTTATTCATTAATAAACGTATGTATGTACATATGCATTTACTTATTATAATAATTAATACTTACATCTATATCCATAATGAAATAAAAATATACATGTACTTTCTAAATTAATTTTTTCTAATTTCAACCACTCAACGCGCGAATTAATATAAAATAACAAAAATGCAAAGTACAAACCGTTGCTTTTAACATCATTCATTTACAAACATGTTGTCTCCTATAACAGTATTTCATATCAAGAGACACTATTGAAACATAAAATTCAGTACTGAAATTTGATTTTAAGCAACAATAAATATTGCATTGGTTGGAAGAAGAATAAATGCTATTGTATGTTTATAATTTAAGAGAACAGCAATATTTGTGTACTCATGAAATCAAGTGCAAAAAAAAGAAAACAATTCATCATTGAACATTATGAAGTTAGTCCAACAAGACGTTTTATGCTCACGTTTAGTGCCTACAATGCGCATCTCAAGGTTCTTTCTAGGGCATGTCTAATGATGGAACTTTCTGTTCCGTGTTAAGTGCGATTAATTACGTTTTTCGTTATCAAACTTAATTTAATCTACACATATGCATGTGTGTCAATATATATTATACAAGTTTCAAGTGGACTCTTGATCACTGAAATGAAATATTTTTTTTACTTTTACCAACTTTGATGTTGAACTGGTAAAACACATACTGAAAGAATTATTATCTGATAATTTTCATTAGGTACTTAAAACATAGACAACGTGATTTATAAATTTAAATCAAGTTGTGATTTTTATTATAATTTTACTGCTTTTTTTGTATAAAACTTTTAAAAAGATAACCCAATTTTAGACTAAATCGGTGTGTAGTTTAAATATTAAATCGGATTCTCAGTGGGAGGTAATGAGTTAAGTGAATGACTGTATGTATAAAATAACTGATTTAAGTGAAGGCTTTTAAGCGGGTGGTTCATTTAAGTAAAAATTCTGTAATGCAAAACATCGGGGTATCTTTGGTGCCATCAGCTTAATAAGGGGAACTAATTAAAGCGGGGGAAAATATTAGCAGGAATTTCTATACTTTATTCTTGATATTTGATATTTATACAGTGTACTCGCAGAAACGTCAACTACTTTTTAGAGTAGTCAAAGCTAAAAAAATTTTCATGTTTTTAGGTTGTTAATTGTTCTGGCTGTTCACGTTTCTGCGAGTTCGCTGTGTTTAGAACTTTGTCCTTGTTATTTAATAATTAAGATTTGTTACTTCATAATATTTATGTCATATTTTATGCCTTTTACAGTCAACTGTATTCTAAGTTATTTCTATTGTTAAATGACAACTTACTTACCACCGAAACTCGTTTATCTAATCAATAAATTTTCGATTGCTGAAATTTAAAAAAAAAAATCTCTTGTAATTTATACATTTCAAATGCAATTTAAGTTTTTCTCTACTTTAATTTTATATTACTTCAGATTGCAAAAAAAAAAAAAAAACACATTAAAGAAAAATGTAGACATATTAAGTTTTCATTTCATAATAATTATTTTTCCTCATTTTCTTACATGAACTAAAAATTCAATAGTCTGTTTGCATGCATCACTATCTTCTAGACGGTATCAATTTTCATATAATCAAGTTGCCTTAAAAGATAATAATTTTCAATTATAAAGAAAGTTTTAATTGCATTAATTTTTTTTTTACTTTTTTGTATCCTAAAACTGTTCTTAATTGCTTCGTTTAAATGACGTCAATGTGTTGTTGTTTTTATTGTTGTTGTTGGCATTTTACTACTCGTATCTTATTGCTTTCAGATTTTTAAATTGCAATTAATTTTTTCTAGTTACTTGAGTTCTTTATGGAAATCAGTGAGTATTGTGCAATCCTTTTTTTCTTTGCTTTTCTTTTGTTTGTGTTTGTGGTTGTGTTTGTGTATACAATTACATTGTTGGCAATAGAAAAATACTTGCATACTTATGTACTCGTATGTATGCATGTATGTTTGTATGTGTGCATGTATGCTAAAGAAATAAAATTATTATTATTTTATCACTGTAGATGTGAGGTTTGCTTCCTTTTTATTTTTCTGATACAAATATGCACATAAAGAAGAATAGTATGTATGTATGTATTTTTTATTTTAATTATGTTCACATGCATTTATTGTTTCATCTCTACAGCGCACACACTGACGCGCTTCCAATCCTATAAATTGTTAATGTCGTGTTGAAATTTTCATTCGCGTTTAATTTGTATGTTTAATTTCCTTAAGAATATAAAGAGAGAAAACATTGATTCGTTGTGCACAGTGGTACTGTTCACATAATAATTAAAACATCTGCTGTTAATAAATTATATTGAGTTGTTTTTTTCTTTGTTTTTTTTAACAAGGGTGTATTTTTATTCTAAAAAAATATATATACGACTATATATAAAGAATAATGTATTTATTTTTCTATATACACATTTTACAAATAATCTCCGTATTAGGTCCTACATACAATTAAATTCAGAAATAAGAAAAAAGTTGAT
This sequence comes from Lypha dubia, assembly GCA_947311025.1. Classification (NCBI taxonomy): domain Eukaryota; kingdom Metazoa; phylum Arthropoda; class Insecta; order Diptera; family Tachinidae; genus Lypha; species Lypha dubia. The sequence continues at coordinate 60,942,436 of OX371264.1, forward strand.
GTGAACTTTAATATTTGCCTTATTTGTACGTGACCACCTTTGTATGTTTGTACTGATATGTCTATATTTAACCCGGCAGCTCAATGATCTAGTCATATTTCATTACCCTTCTGTAGTATTAAACGAATTCGCAATATAATTGATTTATATAATTTTTTTTATTCTAAATTAAAAATTAATCCAAAAGCTTTATCGTTACCTTAATAGAGAAAACACCTAACTCAATCTTTTTTTGTTCAAATCGCGGATTTATCATATTTCGATAGGTAACACTCTTATTTATCGATATAAGAAAAAAACTGGACAAAACATTGAGTTGGGACCTTTCTAATTTGAGGTAACGATATTTAGGTATATAACAGATTTTATATATAAGTTAAAATATTCATATATTTCAATTCGTAATATTATGATTTTGCCTCTGCAGCTTTTAATATTTTTAATAAGAAATTTGCATACCTTAAGGCGTCTATTTTAGCATAAACAGCGTCACAAGATATGGTGTATATTACGGTTTACACACAGTTTAGTTACATCGTACAGTAGAGTCTGATTAATAGCGCTTGTCAAATTGCACATATTTTGACGCATTTAAGCGGGCAATCATTTAAGTGAAGGTTGCATAAATCTGCAAATGTTCCACTTAAAAAGAGGCTGTGGTAAAAGCGCCAATTATTTATCGAAGTTGCTTACTTTTTTCTTATTTTGTGGGTGCCACATTTTAATATAAATAACTTCTTTGCAGATACGAGTACATATATTTTTTATAAAAAAATTAGTTAAATTTTCTTTACGCTCTTTAACCTGATAAAACCAGCAGCGATATAGACTAAATAAATCTAGGCGCACGGTAGTGCGCCAGGCCAAGTTCGGCCACACAGTGTGTTTATTTACACAAAACCATTCGAGCTGTTTTTACCCCCTCATAACTTTGCTCCTCTTGATCATAATATAATGAAACTTGAAACATAAGGTCTCCCCACAGAGGTGACCAGAGGTGATACGTACAATTCCATCTCATTTCTAGACAACCTGTAAGCTTGGCAAAATTTTTATGAAATGAGATGGAATTGTACCTATCATGAACTTGGTCCATATTTTGATCTCAGTACTTTTTACGGCCGAAATATTTTGGATTGGAACTTGGCCTTATTTTCACACTTGTGTTTTTGTGCGGATCTATTTCAAATCACTTTAAATAAATTCTAATGTTTGGTTAAATTTTCTAAAAATTTTTTTTTAATTTTTTTTAAAAAAAAAAAAATTTTATGAAATTTTTTAAAATATTCAAATTATTTGCCGTTAAGTATAAACTATATTTAATTACCTTTCCAACGATAGAGTACTTTGTATAGCACATGGCCTTGAAAACAACAATTTAAATGTATTAGTTGCATTAGTGCCTACTAAAGGTGAGCGCAAGATGTTAAAAAGTGTACATTATTGCATATTTTTGAAGCGCAAATATTGATTGTATTTGTATTGGAATATGACTAAACAGTAAATACAGAGAACAAGAGAGCAAACAACGCAAAAATCATTGCACCTCATTTGAGTGGACAGTTTTATCAAGTGTGCAAGAAATATGTTGTGCACTTCATATTGTTCAATAGTTCATTTTAATTAAACTTTTTTGAGAGTAAAATCTTTTATTTTTTAGAGAAAAATTTAAATTAGATTTTTTTTATTCATTAATATGCATTTACTTATTATAATAATTAATACTTACATCTATATCCATAATGAAATAAAAATATACATGTACTTTCTAAATTAATTTTTTCTAATTTCAACCACTCAACGCGCGAATTAATATAAAATAACAAAAATGCAAAGTACAAACCGTTGCTTTTAACATCATTCATTTACAAACATGTTGTCTCCTATAACAGTATTTCATATCAAGAGACACTATTGAAACATAAAATTCAGTACTGAAATTTGATTTTAAGCAACAATAAATATTGCATTGGTTGGAAGAAGAATAAATGCTATTGTATGTTTATAATTTAAGAGAACAGCAATATTTGTGTACTCATGAAATCAAGTGCAAAAAAAAAGAACAATTCATCATTGAACATTATGAAGTTAGTCCAACAAGACGTTTTATGCTCACGTTTAGTGCCTACAATGCGCTTCTCAAGGTTCTTTCGAGGGCATGTCTAATGATGGAACTTTCTGTTCCGTGTTAAGTGCGATTAATTTACGTTTTTCGTTATCAAACTTAATTTAATCTACACATATGCATGTGTGTCAATATATATTATACAAGTTTCAAGTGGACTCTTGATCACTGAAATGAGATTTTTTTTTTTACTTTTACCAACTTTGATGTTCAACTGGTAAAACACATACTGAAGGAATTATTATCTGATAATTTTCATTAGGTACTTAAAACATAGACAACGTGATTTATAAATTTAAATCAAGTTGTGATTTTTATTATAATTTTACTGCTTTTTTTGTATAAAACTTTTAAAAAGAAAACCCAATTTTAGACTAAATCGGTGTGTAGTTTAAATATTAAATCGGATTCTCAGTGGGAGGTAATGAGTTAAGTGAATGACTGTATGTATAAAATAACTGATTTAAGTGAAGGCTTTTAAGCGGGTGGTTCATTTAAGTAAAAATTCTGTAATGCAATACATCGCGGTATCTTTGGTGCCATCAGCTTAATAAGGGGAACTAACTAAAGCGGGGGAAAATATTAGCAGGAATTTCTATACTTTATTCTTGATATTTGATATTTATACAGTGTACTCGCAGAAACGTCAACTACTTTTTAGAGTAGTCAAAGCTAAAAAAATTTTCATGTTTTTAGGTTGTTAATTGTTCTGGCTGTTCACGTTTCTGCGAGTTCGCTGTGTTTAGAACTTTGTCCTTGTTATTTAATAATTAAGATTTGTTACTTCATAATATTTATGTCATATTTTATGCCTTTTACAGTCAACTGTATTCTGAGTTATTTCTATTGTTAAATGACAACTTACCACGAGTTTCGGTAATAAAAATCTGAAATTTTCGATTGCTGAAATTTTTTTTAAAAAAAACCTCAAATGCAATTTAAGTTTTTCTCTACTTTAATTTTATATTACTTCAGATTGCAAAAAAAAAAAAACACATTAAAGAAAAATGTAGACATATTAAGTTTTCATTTCATAATAATTATTTTTCCTCATTTTCTTACATGAACTAAAAATTCAATAGTCTGTTTGCATGCATCACTATCTTCTAGACGGTATCAATTTTCATATAATCAAGTTGCCTTAAAAGATAATAATTTTCAATTATAAAGAAAGTTTTAATTGCATTAATTTTTTTTTTACTTTTTTGTATCCTAAAACTGTTCTTAATTGCTTCGTTTAAATGACGTCAATGTGTTGTTGTTTTTATTGTTGTTGTTGGCATTTTACTACTCGTATATTATTGCTTTCAGATTTTTAAATTGCAATTAATTTTTTCTAGTTACTTGAGTTCTTTATGGAAATCAGTGAGTATTGTGCAATCCTTTTTTTTTTCTTTGCTTTTCTTTTGATTGTGTATACAATTACATTGTTGGCAATAGAAAAATACATGCATATTTATGTACTCGTATGTATGCACGTATGTTTCTATGTGTGCATGTATGCTAAAGAAATAAAATTATTATTTTATCACTGTAGATGTGAGGTTTGCGTCCTTTTTATTTTTCTGATACAAATATGCACATAAAGAAGAATAGTATGTATGTATGTATTTTTTATTTTAATTATGTTCACATGCATTTATTGTTTCATCTCTACAGCGCACACACTGACGCGCTTCCAATCCTATAAATTGTTAATGTCGTGTTGAAATTTTCATTCGCGTTTAATTTGTATGTTTAATTTCCTTAAGAATATAAAGAGAGAAAACATTGATTCGTTGTGCACAGTGGTACTGTTCACATAATAAATAAAACATCTGCTGTTAATAAATTATATTGAGTTGTTTTTTTCTTTTTTTTTTAGCAAAATATATTTAAATCTCAAGGGTGTATTTTTATTCTAAAAAAATATATATACGAGTATATAAAGAATAATTTTTTTTTTTAATATTAAATATAAGTTTAGCCAATGCTAAACAAAATTTTTAATTTCAATGGTTAATTTTGGTTGTTTTACATCTCTCGTGAACGGCTGAGAAAAAGAGTATCCCTTCTTTTCAGCCGGGTGTGGCCTCTATAATGAAGAATATTGCGCGCAAGTGGATTTGGGTGCAACTCAAGTTTTTTTATATGTTTTTTCGCGTGTTTTGAAAATACTGTCTTCACTAACGGAACGTCTAGGTCTTTATGAATTCGATGGTTTCTGACATACCAGGGGGCTGCTGTTATTGTACGTAGAATTTTATTCTGTCGCCTTTGAATTCTTTCGACATTCGATGCTGAGGCAGTGCCCCATAACTGGATTCCATAGGACCATATTGGTTTCAGGATCGCGTTGTATAGTAGAAGTTTACAGTCTAGGCTCAGTATAGAATTTCTTCCCATAAGCCAATTAATTTGGGCAGTTTTTAATTTCATTTGCATCAACTTTGCGTCTATATGCGATTTCCATGTTAAACGGCGATCAAGGTGAACGCCTAGATATTTGACTACAGTATGCTGCGGAATAGTCTCAGTGTTGATTTGTATAGGCGGGTATGTTTCCCTTCGCAACGTAAAAGTGACGTGTACACATTTCTGTTCGTTAACTTTTATACGCCATTGTTTAAGCCATTTTTCCAATTTGGATATATACCCTTGTAAGTTGATGGAAGCTTCTACTGGATTTTCATGGACGCTTAAAAAAGCTGTATCATCAGCAAATGTTGATGTATGAATGTTATTGCTTAACGGTAAGTCAGAGGCATAAATTAAATAAAGTAAGGGACCGAAGATGCTGCCTTGGGGAACTCCGGCTTCGATCGACTGCAGAGGGCTTAAAAAATTACCTTCCCTAACTACAAATTTTCGTTCCTCTAAATAGCTTTTTAAAAGCTTGACTATGTTTGCGGGGAGATTGCGTGTTAATTTGTAGATAAGACCTTCATGCCATACTTTATCGAAAGCTTGAGAAACATCTATAAAGAGCGCAGAGCAAAATTTCTTTTTTTCAAAGGTGTCTCTAACTACGTTCACAAGTCTGTGAGTTTGTTCAATAGTGCTATGTTGTCTGCGAAAACCGAATTGATGATCTGGAATGCAACCACTTCTAGTCACTATAGGCATCAGCTTGCTCATATACAGCTTTTCAAATAGTTTTGAAATGTTGGGCAATAAACTAATAGGCCGATAGGATTCAACCTTCGTATGATCCTTGCCGGGCTTTGGTATCATAATAATCATCGAAACCTTCCATTCTGCAGGATAGTATTGCAGCCGTAAAATACTATTAAAAATGAAGAGTATAACTCTTTTTGCAATATAAGGCAGTTGTTGAAGCATTTTGTTGCTTATTTTGTCGACACCTGGGGCTTTTCTGGTGTTAAGACTAGTAATAGTATTTTCAATCTCCGTCATGTTAAATCTCATCGGTATTTCTGGTAAAGAGACGACTGGTGGCAGTTCAACAATATCAGCAGAAATATTCGGGGTAAATACTTTTTCTAGGTGCTTAACAAATAGATCACCTTTTTCAGCATCAGTTCTTGCCCAGTCACCATTAGAGGCTCGTAATGGTGGTTTGCAAATCACTGGCCTTTTAAGTCCTCTGGCTGCACGCCACAGCGAATAATCTGTTGATGGTGTTGCATCGAGTTCTTGCAGAAATTTTTGAAGCGAAGCTGTTTTTTGTGATTGTAAAACTTTTCTTAGCTGCTTGGTACACTCCTTAAGCCTTAATTTTAGCTGAGGCGATCTGTAACGTTGCCATTCTCGTCGAGCTCTCCGTTTTTCAGTCAATAGCCTTTCTACATCTGCACAAAAAATATTGTTAAATCTCGCTTGTTGATTTGGTTGAATTGAAGAAGCATTAAGAGCAGCTTGTTTAGCATGTGCTTCAAACAACCTAATAGAATTTTCTATGTCAGCAGGTGTTCTCAATGGCATATTTTCCGTGCAATGAGCACTCAAATATTTTTTGTATTTCAGCCAGTTAATACGTGCAGGTGTCAGCGGTAAATCACATGTTGGTGTTGTAGTTGTGTGTGAGTAAATAGTGATAATAGTAGGCGAGTGATCTGAAGACAAATCCAGAGATGCTTCTACTTCAATCACTTCGCTGGGCACCCCTTTCATAATCCCAAAGTCGATAACATCAGGAATTTTTTGACGATCCGTTGGCCAATATGTTGGCTGACCACTTGAAACTACATTCAAACCCATTTTTGAAATTGTGTCAAACAAAACACGACCCTTGGGACTGATTAAACGTGAGCCCCAAAAAGTGTGTTTAGCATTGTAGTCGCCAGCTGCTAGAAAACGGGACCCCAGTGTTGTATAAAATGCGGTATATTGACTCTCTGAAATTGAAAACCTGGGAGGAGAGTAAACAGATGATATCACAAGCTTTTGATAAAAATTTTCAATGCAGATGTTCGTTGCTTGAAGATATTCTTCACGAAGGTCGTTTAGTAGGTAGTGTTTTATTCGAGTTTTTATTAGGATTCCAGAGCCACCACAAGCTCTACCTTGAGGATCCTTGGTGTCGTAGAAATTATATCCACTAATTCGAAAATAGCTTCGGGACGTCAAGTGAGTTTCTGAGATAAGCATAACATCGATTTGTTTATCCAGAAGAAAATATTCAATTTCATTTTTGTGTTGGCAGATGCCGTTTGCGTTCCAAAAACAGATTCTTAAGTTCATGGTTTGTTCAATACAGCCTGCAACAAGGTAGACTGCATTTTCAACATTTCCTGCATCATACAGGACATGTTGAGAGTGAATGTATTTACTGTTTGTATAAGGATCTCTATTGAGGCTTCAATACGACTAAAATTATGCCCTGATTCTTCATTTACTGGTACAGTTTTTTGCGCCGGAATCTGGTTACTCTTTAAAATATTAGCGTATGAAGATTGACTATTAGGTTTTTGTTGAGTAAGAGTCGTGTTAGACTTTAAAACATTTGAGTATTGATTATGGCTAGACGACGGTTGAGGTAACTGTGGGAGTTTAAATGAGTGTTGGGCTGAGCGGGAGTAGCATTGGTTTTTCTGTTCGACGAATTTTTAAAAAGAGAATAAAGAGGGCAGCCCCTATAGTTGGCAGTGTGGTTTCCGCCGCAATTACTACATTTTTTTGCTTTGGTCTCACCTTTTATTTTGTCACAGTTAGCGGTACTGTGTAACTCGCCACATACAACGCAAACGGTAGGCAACTTGCAATAAATTTTGGTATGGCCAAATTCTTGACAGTTCATGCATTGGATAGGTCCAGTTTTTTTATGTGGCATCTCAACGGTAACTCTTCGATGCAACAAGTATTTTAAGCTATAGATTGGGTGCGATTCATTTTTTTTTTTATTTTCAAGTCGCCTGGCTGTAGCTCGACTCTAAAAATAGGTTGGGGGATTTTTTCCCTGTTTTTAATGTTTGAAACATTTTTCACTTTGAAGCCATTATCTTCAAGGCCAGACTTTACCTCTTCTGGATCCACGCTTGAATCTATTCCTTTTATAACTACTGTTAGGCCTTTAGCACTCTTCAGTTGATATGTATAAAAGTTTTTGTTTTTAGTCTCAAAATCTGAGACAATTTTTCTATAATTATTTTCTTGTGTTACCTGAATTTTAGTTTCGTTTATTTTGCCGCGCTTAATTGGAGTTACATAGAACTCATTTTCTCCAATTAATGAGATAAGGCTTTTTACCAAAAGGTTGGAGTTCTGTTCTCTTAAATATATCGGCGGTGGTTTAGTGGATCTTGTTGTACTTGTGTCTTCATCGACTTGTTCATTCAAAATCGCAAAACGATTTTCAGAATGTTTAATATTATTTTTCCCATCTTTGGGCATTTTCGCCGTTGACGCTATTTCAGCTGATTTGGGACTTCTTCCCCTTTTTAGCACGGTTATGTATCTGTCCATACCAGTTTGGATTTTATTATCACTATTTTCACTCACTGCATTTACAATTTTGTGCACGTTGGTCACCTGGGTATTTATTGTTTGTTTGTTTGATTGTACAGCTAAGCTGACAAGAATAATGTATTTATTTTTCTATATACACATTTTACAAATAATCTCCATATTATGTCCTACATGCAATTAAATTCAGAAATAAGAAAAAAGTTGATGTGATCTTTCATATTTGCCATATTTGTACGTGACTACCTTTGTATGTTTGTACTGATATGTCTATATTTAACCCGCCAGCTCAATGATCTAGTCATATTTCATTACCCTGGTACGGCTATCATCTTCTGTAGTATTAAACGAATTCGCAATATAATTGATTTATATAATTTTTTTTATTCTAAATTAAAAATTAATCCAAAAGCTATATCGTTACCTTAATAGAGAAAAGACCTAACTCATTTTTTTTTGTTCAAATCGCGGATTTATCATATTTCGATAGGTAACACTCTTATTTATCGATATAAGAAAAAAACTGGACAAAACATTGAGTTGGGACCTTTCTAATTTGAGGTAACGATATTTAGGTATATAACAGATCTTATATATAAGTTAAAATATTCATATATATCAATTCGTAATATTATGATTTTGCCTCTGCAGCTTTTAATATTTTTAATAAGAAATTTGCATACCTTAAGGCGTCTATTTTAGCATAAACATCTATACCAGCTTAGCGGTTAGTGTTTATCCTAAAAGTATGCTAATATATTAGTTTAATATTTGTTTAATTGAAATATTTTCAAAACAGCAATATTTTCACAGTTATATTTCTTTCAAAAATTTAAAAATTTTTTTTCCTTTTTGGAAAAAATCTCGAGATTTTTTAATGTTTAATTTCATACGAAATTTTGTTTCTGTGACACATCTGACTAATAGAGTTTTAGGAAAAGGCAATAAAGTATCGATAAAAATTTCAATATAATTTAAATGTGTTAAATCTTTCCGTAATGAGACAAAAGCATGACATCACAACAAGTTGCTGTTTTCGGAAGCTGTCACAACTCCTCGTCGTGGTAATCTTTCGTGTTACTTTTTCTACAGTTTTAGTGGATGTCTGTTATTGCAAAAATTATTAAATATAATAAAAACATTATTGGTAAAATAAAACCCTCTAATCGTATACTAATCCTCCCGCGGAGGGGGTGCACACTTCTACATCTTGGTTATGTGCTTTCTGAGGAAAAGTGTAATTAACCTTTTCCAGAACTTTTGGGCCAATTACAAATTATACTGATGTGCCACTATACAATCTCTGATACAACAGAGTAATAGCCGTCTATATACGATATAAAAGGAAATAGGATAACCTTTTCTAGAATCATAAAAGGTCAACAGGTCATCGCTCAACGGCAAAGCCGATGGAAAGTTAATCTTTAAAGGTTCTCTTTCGAGGATCGACCAGTAAGCACATGCTGTTATTACGGGGAACCAGTAAGCCCCACGACTGAATACCTCTTAGAGGGTTAGAGAAGTGTTTTTCTCTTGCTAGTTGGCATGAACTGAATTAAAATATAGGGTACTTTTTGAGGGGCTACTTTTAGTATTTTTTTTTTCTTTAAATAATTTTTTATATGTAAATATACAGTGAACTTTCTACGGAGATAAAATAAGAAAAGGTACTTCTTTTACGCTTGGTACTTTTTCTATTTTCGACAAATTTTGTGTACATTTATTTTATTGGTTACTTTAACATGTAGCGTGAACGAAATCACGAAAAACCCAGTATTATATAAATTGAGAACTGTCCGTGGGATTTTGTGAAATAAAAAATTTCTAGAACACAAATTTGAAGCTTCTTTAAGTGCCTCTAAAGAATTCTTTCTTCCGTAAAACATCGAATTTTTGTCTAAATTGTAAAATCCTTATGAAGTTTTTACTTTTTGTACTAAAGAGATTTCTAGGAAATTGACAAAAAAAAAATATGGTGAATTTTTAAATATTTGTTTAGAAAAAAAAAAAAAACAATAATCTTCTTTCGTTTAATCAAACCATATGTTGCCATTTAAATATATTACTCTGTACCTTGTGCAATTTTTTGGGGTTTTTCCTTTTAGTTTCGTAGAACTGTTTCAATTTGCATAAAATAAGAAAAGAGGCTTAAAGTATTTTACTTCAACTACTGGCTAATATGTTCTTTTCCAATAAATCCCAGTATTATTAAACTTTATACTTTTTTTATATTATTTTAGTTTTGCGCTTGCATTTCATTCACATACAAGCTTCCTCTATTTACATATGACAGTAGGAAATCAACTTTAAATGCACAAATAGAAGGGAGCATAGCAAAAATCATAAAATTAAAAATGCATAAAAACCTATAAGAGCAGATTAAAATAGAATTGAGAAAAAGATGAGATAAAACTGGTTATGAGGGAGGCTCATACCGGTCATGGTGATTTTTTTATATACTACATCTAAATAATTCAATTGAAATTGAAAATTGTTTGCAAAACTTAAAGTTGGTGAAGTTTTAACTTTCTTTATTTAGATTTTTTTTTAGAAATTTAATGGCAATTTTTTTTTTAATTTAACTCAAGTAGTTTACAATGTTTAACAACCTAAAGTGTGGATGAATAATTTTGTCGATAAGTAGTAGTTTTTTCTAATGCTTTCCAAATGTTTTCGAAATTTTTTTTTTAACTTGAGCCACATGACACCAGGGTTAATTAAAAAAAATTAAATTTTAAATAATTCACAACATTTAACCAGAATTTTTAATTATCAAAGCAATTGGGGGCTGTGCACATATTTTTACTAATTTTCCAGTGCAAAATTTCCAATCCGTAACAAATCTTAAACCCCCACCCTCCCCCTGGAGCGTTACGTAATATGTGCACAGCCCGTTGTCAGCAAAATAGGCTCAAAATTTAACAATTCTCTGAACAATAGTGTATTAATTTCAATAAATTTGAACTTTAACCCCAAAAGGTCACGATTTTTACTTCCTCTAAACATGGCTTAAATTTTCAGCACAACAATTTCAGAAATTCTATGTTAATTTAATTTTTAATACAAACTAACCTCTAGAAATTCGATTTTAAGGGAATTTTTAGTGATAATTGTGAAGAAATAAAAAATTAACCCTAAAACTCAATCTTTTAGAACTTTTAAAGGATTTCTGGCTTTTCCGATTTGTTTAGAGTGTGGGTTTCTTTGAAGGTCTTTATTAAAATTTTACGACCTACAATTCTATAAAACATTTCAAACCATTTTATGGCCTTCAAAGTGGAGTTTTGCCTCTCTTTTTCAAGAAAACCACAAAAACCAACAAAAAAAACTTTTTCAGGGAAGTGTTGAAGTGTTAAAATGTTCTATAAAAATGTTTCTTGTGGTGTTTTACATAAAATTGCTAAAGACATTTTTTGCCTTAAACGTAAGAGTAACAAGATTTGCTAAATAATTTACTAAATGAATGTGAAATTAGTAGTGGGCGGGCGGTGGGTAACTTAACTTCCCTTAAAATGAACGCCAGATGTAAGAAATCCGATAAAAATGTATATATTTTTCGTGTCCTCTATTAAAAACTGTCGTTATAACTTGGACACTTTTTTCGTAGGACAAAGGGGGACATTAACTACCCTTAATACTAATCCTTGATTAAATTTGCGGTGCGATCTCTTCCAAATTCAGGCATTTTAAACCTGCAGTATTTATTTTTAAAGTGGAATATTTTATCGATTAAACAATGACAAATGGCATGACGAACTTATTACTCTGTATCCATTTCCAACTCTGGTATAGAGTACACACAAGCAAAAAAAAAAAACTAGGAGCAAAGCAATTCACTATGCAGCAAAAAAAAAAAAAAAAACTTTGTTGGTTTATTCTTTACTAACAGAATATGAAATATGAAATTAGTTTTAACTCGGGGCTGACTGGCCACAAATACAACTAGAATGAAGCAACAACAACAAAAAAAAACCTAAAAATTTTAAAGCTCTTTTAACTACATTTGAAGCGAATGCATATAAAATATGAGACATGTAATATACGTATTTGATATAACCGCAGGTCTTTTATTAAAATGAAAGTTTTTGGAAAAAAAAATTTAATTTGAAATAATATTTTTGCTAACATGAGAGATTTCGAATAAATGCTGCTAAATTCCATTAATTCAGTTTAACCTTAAGGTGGGCAATTAAAATTTTTTAACCCTTCTATTGTAAGTTGATTAAATGACATTAAATTTTGAGCAATTGCGGGAAATCTTTTTTTTGCTGATACTGATTTTTATAAACAATTTGCCAAAACTTGTGTAGAATATGTTAAATTTTTCTAGCATACTTTAAGCAGCTTGCTTTGCAAATACATACATATAAGTATGTATACCACACATAGCAAAATGTATAGCATAATTTAAGGAGAGCTGGCATAATTTTGTATGCAAAAGCATAACTTATGCGAGTTTATATCAAATTCTTGAAATCTAAATGTGAAACTTTTTTGTTCTATGCCTTGCAGTTGTATTTTTTACGTTCTTGTTTTCATTTCGAAGACTGTGCTATTGGGTTGTAGGTTTCGGTGTTTTTTCATCTCTTGTTATTGTTTTGTATGTTGCTCCAACTAAATTTATTTGTTGGCTGTTTTTAACAAGTTTCTGCCCCCACTTTTGGCTGCTGGGTTAGTTTTTTTTTTTTCATTTATTTTTTTATCTTCAAAACATTTGATTCATGTTATTCATTGCAACCATGTTCTATTATAGCGATACTAACCATATAACAATAAAAAGAACAAGTAAAAAAAAAAGTTTGTTTCAAAACTATCTGGTACATTAACATTTGCCTACACACTTACTAAGTCACTCACTCAGTCACTCACTCGCTCACTCACTCAGTTTCAAAAAGTTTTACACATCAAAAGAAAAAAAAAAATATATATATGAATATATTACATATAGAAGACTAGCAACATATTCGTATTTCATACAGCAAAATGTAGCAAGTAATTTTCATCATGTTGTATGCTTTCAGAATTTTAATGAAAAATAACAAAAAAAAAAAGAAACTAAAAATATGTTTTGTATTTATTTGGTTTTTTTTTATTTTTGCTTTTTAAATATTTTTGTAAAGTGTGCAAAATATTTTTGTTAACAACTAAATGATGTTTGAGGCTTAAACTTGGACAGAGGAAAACCTTAAATGATTTTAACTCTCTGGCAAAAAATCCAAAAACTAAATCAAAAGTTTGATTATACATAAATATTATTTTTGCTTCTTCTTTTCCAATTATTAATATTGAACTGTAAAGCAAAATATTATTTATATCTGTGTCTCAGTAAATTTACAAAGGCGGCAAAAAATTTCTAACAAAAAAAAAAAAAAAAAAAATCAAATAAAAAGTAAATAAAAATGTGTAGCAGCATGTGGTAAAAGGTGAGGTGTTTCTAAGTCCCTTTGATATTTAAAATGTTTAACCTTCTTGTTGGTATCAAGCACACAAAAATATAAATTTCTTAATTGCAGGATTTTTTAATAAAAAAAAAAATACGAATGAGAAAAAAGAAAGAAAATTTGATATTTTCTAATAAAAACAATTCTCTAATTGCTAAAAGAGCAAAAATAATAAAAAGAATTATTTATTACTGCAAAAACAAATCATAAAAATACAGAGACGTGCAGAAATCTGGCATCAATGAAAAATCAACACAGGGATGAATAAGTTCTCTAATTAAATAATTTCAAGATTATTCCGAAACTATTGATAAAGTTTATGTACACACTGAAACCGGTTTTCCCACACAAAATGTTATAAATTGTAACTTGGACTCCCTTTCGAAAAATTATAACAGGGCAAACCTGAAAGTGTATTTATTTTTTAAAATGGAAATTTCAAATTTATTTCTAAATGAAATGAAAATATTAAAAACAATGACAGCAAAGTGTTAAATCTCTATACTTGAGACCAGTTGAAGTTGAAACTTTGGACAACACTTTTCAAAGAAAAAGTGTTTTAAAATTTTTTATTTTCAAGTAAATATTTGTTTAAAAAATTTTATAATAAATTTAGCAAACTGTTTGCCTAATTCGGTAAAAGTTGTTGTACATATTTTTTCTGCTTTGCTCGTTATGTTAATCTTTAAGGCAGTGTTGAGGCGCCTCCGGTGGTAAGAAGGCGCATTAATTTTGTTAAGCTGTATTAGCAGGCATTTTATTAATTGGGTTACTTTGCCGATGTTTCTGCTAACCGACGAAGGAGGGCGCGGGCGATGTTGTGTACATCAGCTTGGAACAGCACCAATCGCTGTCGGGACAGTTTTTTAGTGACCAGTGCTATGCCTTCATCACTTAAATAGTCCCACAACAATTAATACAATGTCTCACTAATGTACATTAGAGAAATTAATGATGTTGATTGGCTTGCTCTGGCCAGGATTTGAACCCAGGCCCCAAGTCATTGTTTGCTTAGTAGTCAACGCGCTAACCACTTCAGCCAACACCATTTATATTTCGAGGGCGGCTTGGCCCTCCGAGTTTCAAAATATGTATTTTTATGCGGACCAACCACAAGAAAGCCTGCACAAATAACATGAAATTTAAAAACCAATCCGTATTTTCCTATAAAATTATGGGCCCAAACTGCAACCTTACCTGTTCAAACATAGAAAGAATTTTGAAAATCAGTCTAGAAATGGAAGATTTTTTTCCACAATCAATATTTTAAAGCAAATCTCGCCTCTACGATTTTTAAAAAACCTTTGAAATTAAATTGCAATTAAAAAAGAATTCTGAAAATCAGCCCATAAAGAAGTTATTTTAGTGACAGTGAATCGGGGAAAAATTGCCACTCCGAGTCCAATCAGAGTCCAATCTCATGAAATCCTCCTGAAACAACAATACTTTTGAAAATTGCTACTTAAATGAGAGACTTATTCGATAATCAATATATTACAAGAAACCCGTCCCCCCAACCAACCTTCCGCAGTTTTTACAAAAAATGTATAGAATTAAATTGCAAACAAAAAGAATTTTGAAAATCGCTTCATAAATTATAAATCGATAAAAATAAAATACAAACAAATTAATAACGTTCCACCTCTTTAAAAGTCAGTTGAAAAAGTTCATTGTTTCAATGAATTATTCATTAATTCTTATTTAAACGTACGCTAAATTAATGCACTTCAACCCAATTAATTTTGTTAAAGAAAACAGCACAGGCGGCAGCTTTTAATGAACCATTTTTTATAAAATTTTAATGAATATTTTCATTGATAGGACAAATGTTTACATTGAATTAATGTATTTTTACATAAAGTTATGAATCTATTATAAATCCCACTGAATGTGATTCATTGAAATTATGCTAAATATATTTATACGTTTTATCTAAAGACTTTAAAATTTATACTCACACACACAAACATATACACTCCTCTGCAATTGTACTTTAAATCAAAAATATAATATAAAAATAATATTCTACAAAGAGCAGTCCTAACTAAAAATTAAGCACAACAATCAACTGCAAACATTTGTTCTAAAAATATGTTTCAAATTTTATCTTTAAAGTTTCCGGCAATCGTCACTTTAGTCCCAGTTAATGCCTTTGAGAACAATTATTCTAAATACAATTTAAATTTGTTACCATCATCATGTTGTATGAGCGAGAGAGTGGAAGAGAGTGGTATAAAGAGATATAGAAAACCAAAGATAAAATTCCATGCAATTACGTTTTTATACTCGTATAAAAAAAAAAATACGTCTCTGTAAATCATTTGGTTAGTTATCGTTTTAAAATTGTTCATGTGACCACCGTCAAGCAGCCAGTACAAAGGCATTAAGATCATTGGACAATGCAGCGCGCTGCAGTGGCAGTGGCACAAACATCAATTGCGTTAACAAAACTGAACGAACACAAAACAAAAGCATGACATTTAGAAAAACACTGATTGCAGTTATTTTTTCTAAGCGCACACAAACACACACAGCCATATATTTGCTGCATAGGTCGTAGTAGAGTATTATTAGTAGTATTAGTGTTGGAATCTGTGTCTCCTACACATATCAATGTGCTGTAATATTGAATGGTTTTAAATTCTCGTTTTCTTTTTTAATTTTTTTTTTAATATTTTTTTATTTTTATTTTTTTTTGCGGATGGAGACAAATTAAGCTGGAACGATGAAAACGGTTTTAGGCAAGTGTTTCTTTATGAAAGAAACATCGGCTTGGTATAAATGGTCCGTAAACAGCGTTACAAAATATGATGAATAGGCCCCCTTCAGTGTTACTATAACTATTCTGGTCGGTGAAGGATTGTTTACTTCTTCACTTAGATTTTTGTAAGAAAAAACTTCACTCTTTGAGTCATTAAAACCGGGCAAGCGTATAGAATTTGCTATGGCACCTTTTCTTTTGGATTTCACATGGTGAACACAGTTTGGTTACATTATACAGAAGAGCCCGCTTAATAGCGCATGTCAAATTGCACATATTTTGACGCATTTAAGCGGGCAAAATCATCGCTTACTTTAAAAATAATAAAGTGCCTTTCTTCAAGTGAACTAACAAAATAGCACATTTTTGGAATTCTTTTTAATAAATTGCTTAAAAAACTTTTTTTTTGTAAAGAAACCACTATTGTCATGATTTTTTTATACCTCAAGATGACCATTTCCGTTTTAAAATTCTGCAATTGGTTAAAAATTGCTAAAGATACAGGCTGCTGAATATGGAATTTTTAGTGCCTTTAAATAAGTGAACCGGAGTGTACTTCTTTCTTATTTTGTTGGTGCCACATTTTAATTTAAAACAAATCTTCTTTTCAGATATATTTGTTTATAAAAAATGTAGTTAAAGTTTCCTTACGCACTTAATCCATTAATACTTACAGCGATCTAAAATAACTAAATCAATTTGAATACATTTTAAAGAAATTGTAATGTTCTGTAAAATTTTCCAAAAAAAAAAAAATCTCTTAAATATTTCATTAGTGAAAATTTTGGGAAATTTTTTTAAATATTCAAATTATTTGCTGTTACGTATAAACTAGTCTTGAATTACCTTTCCAACGATATATAATATATAGTACTTTGTATATCACATGGCCTTGAAAACAACAATTTAAATGTATTAGTTGCATTAGTACCTACTATGCGCTTCTCAAAGTTCCTTCTAGGGCATGTCTAATCACGGAACATTGTGTTCTGTATTAAGTGCGATTAATTTACGTTTTTCGTTTTTAGACTTAATGTGATCTTCACATATACATGTGTGTATACAGTGGACTCTTGATCACTGAAATGAGAAATTTTTTATTACTTTTACCAACTTTGATGTTGAACTGGTAAAACACATATTGAAGGAAATTTAAAATTTTTTTCGATCTCAAGCCCATATTCTTGCAATTTTTATAAGGTAATTAAAACATAGACAACATGATTTCTGTTTAAACTCAAATTGTATTTTTTGTTATAATTTTACTGCGTTTTTTTTTTGTATAAAACTTTTAAAAGGAAAACCTAATTTTAGAATAAATCAGTTTAGTTTAGTTTAAATATTAAATCGGATACTCAGTGCGCGGTAATGGGTTAAGTGAATGATTGTCTCTATAAAATAACTGCTTTAAGTGAAGGCTTTTAAGCGGATGGTGCATTTAAGTAAAAATTTTGTAATGCAATACATCGGGGTATCTTTGTTGCCATCAGCTTTTGCCCGCTAAAAAGGGGAACTTATTAAATCGGGAACAAATATAAGTGGGCATTTCTATACTTTATTCTTGATTTCTGAAATTTATACAGCGAATTCGCAGAAACATGAACAAAAATTTTGAAATAAAAAATTCAAGAAACAACTTTTGTTTGATTTCGAAAAAATTTGTATTTCTTATCCAACACAACATGTTTGTGGTTGAGTTTCTTAAACTTTTTTATTTAAAAGTTTGTAATTCTCGTATATTTTTTTAAGTTTTCAAATTTATAAGAAAGCAATTACCAACGAAAGTCTAGCATATTCCTGCTTATAAATAATTTTTTTTTTTTTATATTTTGCACCGTAATGATTGTTTCTGCCATCAGAAGCAGAAAATCTTACCATGCCAGTTTTGTTCTTACCCATCCTTATATTTATGTTTTCTATAAATTTATTACATTTCTATCGTCATATTTGTTTTCGTGTGGGTTTATCTATAATATTTAATGCCTGATACCATGTAAAAGATGCAGCATAAATCCATTTTTATTAGGATGGTTCGAACATATACAAAACTGCAGTTGATCACTAGCAAAAGTTTTAGGAAACGAAAATTTAACAATAGGGGAAATCACGCTTAGTATTGTAATCATTGCAGATCTTGCAAGTCTAGCTTATTTCCATCAGTTAGCAGCAATGCAATAACAAAATATGTAAATAAGCTATACCTGCATGTAAGAGCAGTTTTCAACTAAGAGTGATTACCCTCATTATAAAAGACATTTTTAGGATCATGGAGGAGTATAAGAATTTTCAAATACATACAACAATCATTTGATCTTATAGTAATAAGAGCATAGAAAAATTATGATTCTGGAATAGTCACGTTGACCATATTATTGTTCTCGAGGTGAAGGGGGTTATGGGCTGGATTGTTACAAATTGACAGAGTAAAATACGTAGTAATATTTTTGGCCTAAATATCTTACAACATAACGAGTAATTTAAAAAGAATGTAGTGATCTTCAGCTGTAAGGACACAGAACCCTTGCTAGAATTATAAAATTCAAACATAATATTATGTTTCTCTACACTTATGAACAATTCATTCATGTTCTCTTTTTCTTAGTTGGCATATAGAAAATAATCTGCATACAGTCAATTTTTCGTCATCTGAAGAAACAAATATTTATATCTTAATACAAGCTTAACTTTTTTAGTATTTAAGCCATACAACGTTAACAACTATTTTGTGAAGCGCTGACCTAATGCTTTTAATACGAGTGCTTGTGTGTGGGTGCATGGCACATTTGGGATTTGCGAATGCCTTTTTCCAGCCTTCTGTTTACACAAAAAAAAAAGCTTTGCTCTACACACAGTTGTTCTTTTTGTTGCTGCTGCTGTAGCAGCGATATATTGTTTAAATAGACCCATCGCCATGTACAAATATGTGTCCATAGAACGTTCAACATTCAACATTTTTATGCAATTTTCTATTGCAGGCAAACAGATTTATGAACACAAAAAAAAAAAACCAAGAACAAATCTTTAAATAAAATCTCTTTTAGGTTGCTAGATATTGTTAGTTGTAGTGTAACAGTACATACACACACTCGCGCTCATGTATTCACATAGAATTACACTCATACTTATTTACAAAGTTTTCAATGTTGACATGCTGCATACGGAGACCGATCAACATGCATGTTTTCTATATTTATATGACTGTCCTGTAGGATGAGTGGTGTGTGTGCATATATTTCATATGTAACTTTGTTTGTTTGTATGAGTATTTTCTTTTATTATTTTAAACTATTCCATGTACGAACCAGTACGAACGAGTATCATGATGATGCTGTAGATAAATTTTCTATGCAAAAAAAAACTGAAATATTAAAAATTATGAAACAAAAAAAAAAAAATAAACAAAGAAATCCTATAAAAAGCATAAAAAATATAAATTGTGTAACAACAATACGCGCAAAATTAAAATTTAAAAAAAATCCTAGAAAAAAAACAGTGGTTTCATCAGATGAAAAGGCTTACTGAAGATTTAAAAAGTATTTATCCTTTTTGCGGATTTGAACTAAACTTATTTAGAAATCGTTTTTTTTTCTGCATATTTTATTTAAATAGAAATAATACACAACAACAACAAAAAATAAAAAGATTAGATTTTTTTTAATTCTAAATGCAACTTTGATTTGACGGATTTAAGGCGGCAAAAAAAGCCAAGCTACCAAAACAAAATAAGAGAAAAGAAAAATAGTGATTAGCTAAGACAACAACCAAAAAGTTGAAAAACCTCAAAACCACTAAATCATAAAAAACACTTAAAACAAAAAAAAGGAGAGATTTATGGAATATTTTTTGATTTTGCCAGCCGTAGTGGCTGAAAGTATAAGAAAAACTCTTATGACGAGATTGTCATGATTGATCGCGACAATATCATGGTGTTTTTAGTTCGGCTCTTATGCAAACAATTTCAATTTGTCTGTAGAAAATTAATTTTTCGTTCAATAAGGAAATGTTTATACAAGACGAACGAATGATTTGAGTGTAAATTTTGTATGGAGTCCACTAAAAAAGCTGAGTGCTTTTCATAAAAAATTTGCACTCAAATCACTCGTTCGTCTTGTATAAACAACACATAAAATTTTTTTCTAAATTTAAAGGATAAAATTTTTTGATTTAGTAGTTTTTAACTCGGTTTTGGCGGCTTCTTTTTTTTCATTTTAGCTTTTTTTTTTAAATCTTAGGAATTGGTTTTTGTTTAAGTGCTTCAGCGAAATTTTAGTTCAGCGATTTTTTTCTCTTGGATGTTTTTTCGTTCGATTGATTTGTTTTTACATTTTGTGACCACATAATTTTTCATTTTATTAATTTTTAATGCGTTTTGGCGAATTTTCAATTTAGCGATTTTTTTCATTTTGGCTTTTTTTTTACATCGATTGCTTTTATTATATTTTGAAGAAAAATCTTTCGTTTTATTTGTTTTTATACCCGTTTTGACGGTTTTTTTTTTCGTTGCCATAAATCGTTATTTTGACTACTTTACGCTGTTTTAACTGTTTTGGGTGATTTTTTTATAAATACAAAGTTTTTTACCAAAAGAAAATCTGCACAAGCTAAAAATTAATAGAATCTAAAGTCATAACGAAAACTGTCAACTTATTTCGAGCATGAGGAATTCAAAGCTCCCAAGAAATTTGTCATCGTAAAAGGGGCAACCGTTACACACAATGATACAGATGTTGCACGATTGCCTTAGCAATCTCAATCTCTTTCTAATAATATAAAATTTATATCCATAATAGTATGATTTCACTCCAACATACTATACTTAAATCACAGTCTATTGATCTTAGTTTATGGTTGGTTGCCTGAACCATATTTTTTCTTTATGTATACCATAGATGAGCACAGCACAGTAAAGTCCAACAAATAATTTTACGAAAACAAAATATGTGCCAAGCTAAGACTGTGCAGTGCGCGCCTTTTAAAATATAAATCTGCTTTAAAAAAAATAGTCCCTTTTAAATCCATGATTTCAGCATTTTTCCATGTTAATTATTTTGTTTTTAAAAAAACCACCGTACTTTTAAGTTAAGTCACGAGCTTAACGAAAAAAAATAGATAAAAATTGTAAAATAAGCTTTAGAAAAACAAAAGAGAAAAATCGTGATAACGCCGACAAAAAACTCATATATCAAATGCTCATACAATGATTTATGTATTTTAAAGCTGATTTTGTTTTTAACTTTACTTTTTATGCCAATGTATGAGTGTGTATGTGTGTGTGTGTGTGTGTGTGTAGTATAGATGCATTTGGTATTAGTTCGCATAGTGGCAGCAAGTTTTAACAGTAGCTGTGATAGTAAATATGCAATTTGAAAGATTAAAATAGTTTTTCATTAAAACAAACACATTCGTGCTCATGAACACACACATATACACAAAAACACAATTACACTCAATCACAGTCTCCATCTCTCACACTCTCTCACAACAATAGAAATTATAACGGAAGCAAACTAATTTTAACTGAATTCTTGTTGGTTTTTTTTTTCTTCATTTCTTTTCTTCTCTATTTCATTTTAATTTCCAATTCAGATGTCATGATGGCAGCTCGTGGTGTCCACAGATTGAAAATATCCTCGTTGGTTAGCGAGGAACTGCAACCGGTCATACAATTAAAAATAGCTACAGTGGTGCTTAAACCCAACGAAACGAAAATATCACCTTTAAGTTCGACACGTGATGTGATACCCGAAGGCCGTCAAATTTATCAAAATCTTCTCACATACACACTCAACGTGGCCAAACCCATGGAGGTGTCCATATATGCGCCCATCTTTAATTCTGTGCTGTACGAGTCAGAGTACGAGTCACAATTGTGGATGATATTTGATGCTAACAAGCATATGGTGGCTTGTGGCGATGCCAACTCCCACACATTTTATACGAAATTAGATAAGGGCGACTATACGATACGTTTGCAAATACGCCACGAAAAACGTGACATGCTGGAGAAAATCAATGAGGCCAATATGTTGGCAAATTTTAAACTGCCCAACAGCTTGAATTTAGATATTTATGACCATTACAACCAATCGGTGATAATGGGTCGTAAGTTCAGCTGTTGTACGGTTAAACAGGATTGTCCTAAAGTCTTGTACGTGCCAGCTTTGTCACAAGAGAAACTAACCAAAGCCAATTTGCCCCATAATTGTGCTTGGCTGGGTGGCACTATCACTTTGGCCAAAGATGAGGTGGGACGCAAGGCTGACATACAAGCGTTTACATACATTTTAAATCCAGCTGAATCAGGCAAAAAGAATAATGGTGCTGGTAATGGTGGTGTTGGTGGCACTAATGGTGTATCAAATAATGCTGCAGCTAATGCTAAATCAAAAACAACAACTACAGCTGCAGCAGGTGGTTCTCCAACACCCAATACTGGTGATAGTGCCCAAGGTTCACCCAAAAAGACCAAGACGGCTGTGGATGAATATGCTGAGGGTTTGCGTGATTTCCAATGTACGATGTTAACTAAATGTGGTGAGTTTGAATGAAACTAATGCATTAGTTCGGTGTGAAAATTTAACAGCATCTATATAATGAATGACACAATGAATGCTAATGAATGACAGATGTTACTTTGTGTATTATTCAAATGAAGTTTTAGCAACCATTTAACCGAGAGTTTTTAATGTGGACTAAAGTTTGACAAATATATTTAGTTTTGGTTAAGTTGCAGCTACATGAAAAGTGTCTTTTATATGAAAGGTACTTTTTATATATTTATACAAAAGGTACTTTTTTTATATAAAACAGATAATTTTTATATGAAAGGTACATTTTAGATAAAACAGAAACTCTATGTAAAAGGTATCATTTACATGAAAAGTGATTTTTATATTAATGGTACTTTTTATATAAAACGTACTTTTATATAAGAAGTACATTTTATGTAAAAGATAATGATTATGTAAAAGATGTTTTTTTTTTTTGTAGAAAAGGTACTTTTTATATAAAAGGTGCTTTAAAACAATTACTTTTTAAAGGTACTTTTTCGTAAGGGTAATTTTTATATAAAAGGTATTTTTTTAAATAAAAGGTTCTTTTGATATAAGACGTACTTTTATATAAATGGTAATTTTTATAAGAAAATATACTTTTTATATAAAACATACACATTTTATATAAAAGGTTCTCTTTGTATAAAAAGTACATTTTATGTAAAAGCTACATTTTATGTTGACTGTAATTGTTGTGTTGTAAAGTACTTTTGATATAAAATAGACCTTTTTACAAAAGGTGATTTTTATATAAAAGGTAACTTTTATGGAAGAAGTAGTTTTATATTTAAGGGAATTTTTTATTTATAAGACGTACTCTTTAAACAGTACTTTTTGTATAAATGGTACTTTACAAAAAGTAAATTTAAAAAAAAAACATACCTTTTACATAAAATTTTCTTTTTAACTAAAATATACTATTTAAATAAAATTATTTTTTTCTTTAAAAGCAAAAATCATAAAAAATGTTTTTTTATAGAAAAAAATATATTTTCTGTAAGAATTACTCTTTATGTATGATTTTTTTTTTATATAAAAAACAATTTTTAATATAAAAAGATTGTTTTGCTTAATTTTAATTAAACTGTTTTTTTTTTGTTTTACTTAATATTTTGTTTTATAAAATAATTCTTCATGTTTTCAACATTGTAATGAATCTGCTCACAAGTCATGCGGTATTAATTTTTGCCAAGCAATTAATGTGTCTCTTAATTAACTATTTATTAAAAGTGCCACGATAAAGATCTTAATGTCATATTAAAATAAATAACTTCCGTTCATTAAACTTGGCTAACTACCGGTGCCACTGCTAGTGGGGTGACATTGTTAATTTATGTTTCTTTTTCTGTCTTTATCTCTCTTTCTTTCTCTCTGCGCTATTAAATATTTAAAACTGTTTAAGTGGCGTAGTAGTCACGACATTAAATTGCATTAAATTTATTGCACCATTTTTGTTGCAGCATTTTAGGGTGTGCCGGAAGTAGCCTGGCTGCCAAATAGACAGTCAATGTGTGTGTTTTTTTTTTATTTAATTTTTATTCCCAAATTTTTTGTGTTTATTTTTCAATTTGTACAGCAATTTAATTTCGACAAAAAAAAGAAAAGAATTAAATTGATAAAATATAACTAAAATAAGGAAGACAAAATTGGCATAAGTATGAAAAACCACAAAGTGCCAAGTTAATTAAATTCTTATTAATTGTTTTTTTCATTGTTAATAAATTTTTATGGTCATTCAATTTTGTTGCATCCTCATTGTTCGTATTTGCAGTAGGAACAGTGGCAGTAGACTGTTGATTGGCTTTAATCTCATTTCAGTTGGATGAGTTTAATCCAACATTGTTGTATTCCACATAATTTCACAACTTGGGGTTTGTTATTAACTGTCATGGTGCATTCATTCCTTTCTGGAATAGAAGCTGAAAATTTTGCATAATTTTTTTTTTTTGTTAAATTTCTTCATTTGCATTGAAACATGTGTTGTTTCCGTTGCAATCCCTTTAATAATAAATATGCTTTTTTTTTTTGCTTTCTGTTTCTCTTTATTGTGTGGTTCCTTACAATGCAGAACTTGATAAAGCTGAAAAAATCTATGAAGACGTAATTGCTGCACATCCCAAACATTTGGCTGCTCATTTACTGCTCATACAAAATATTGAATCATCATCCGAATTGAAGGCTCAATATCCGTTTACATTTGCCAAGTCATTAAAAGCAAACAATAATATGGCGGCGGCAACAACTACAACAACAACAACAGCAGCAGCAGCAGCAGTACAAACCTCAACAACAACAACAGCTACTGAGGATTCATCATCAACCACATCGTCTGGTGGTGGTGCTACAACAGCAGTTATTGAAGGAGGATGTGAAACTGAGGACAAACAAAAGGAAAATAAACAAAAATTGCGCAATGCTCTCGAACGCATTGTCTTGTTGGCGGGCAATGTCATTAGGGATACTGATAAAGATGCATTGTTGGCATACTATGGCATTAAATGCGATACTCGTTCTGATGCTGCAAAGATTAAAACGTAAGTTTGTTCATTTTACTACAACTTTTTTTTTTTAAACAAACAACATTTTCAGCTATTATATCCTTGAGTCCTTATATTGTTTTGTTTGTTTAATTTTTTTTTCGACTGTCTGTTGGCTATTAGCGGCTGTGTTCCTTTGCTCTGTTTTACAGAATAATTTATTTCTGTGTTGTGGCTCCGACAACAGGCAGAGGGAATTGTAATTACAAGTGTCCAACCGAAGGTGTTTATATGTTCTTAGATTTTGTTTGTTTGTTTTTAGTTTTCTTTGTTTTTTGCTTTTATCGAAACTGTTGCCAAATCTTGATTTATTTGCTGAAATATTTCTTGATTTTTGTTGTTGCTATTGAATGTATGGCAAAAAGGCTAAAATCTATGATGTTAGTAGTTGTCAATAGCAATAGTGTTATCGATTACTCATGAAATTTTTAGTGAAGTGTAATACGAAGAGAACTCAGTTTATTTAAGATTTTCAATTTGAAGTCTATAAAAGTTGTTTGGAAGTCCATACTCAAAAAAGTGCTTAGTTTTAACAAAAAAAGTACCTCGTTAAAAAGTACCTTTTGCAAAAACAACAATTTAAAAAAAATTATTAAACCACTACCTTTTCTATTCATTATTACTTTTCAAAAAGTGAAATTTAATCAAGTGTATTTTTAGCTAAGTACTTTTTTAATAAAATGTAATATAGAAAAAGTCTTATACGTTAATTTGTAAACCCAGACTTCCTTTAAAAAGTGCATTTAAAAAAATTACTTCTTTAAAAAAATTACTTCTTTAAAAAAAAAACTTGTGGAAGTTCCTTCTTAAAAAAGTGCAATCTGAAAAAGTCTTTTTAGAAGGTACCTTTTAAAAACTGTAATTTTAACAAAAACATGTTCAGAAAAGGACTTTCTTAAAAACGTACAATCGAAAAAAGTACTTTTTAAAAAGATTCCCTCAAGAAAAAGTATCATCGAAAAAGGTACTTTTCAAAAAGTTTCATTGAAAAGTTATTTTTATTTAAAAATTTTGTTATACATTAAAAAAAAAATTCTTACCCAAGTATATTTTTAAGAAAGTACAATTTAAAAATTTACCATATAAAAATCAACACTTAAAAAATTACATTGAAAAAAAAAAGTACATTTTTGAAAAACCAACTTTTTAGAAAAGTACATTTTGAAAAATTATTATTTCAAAAGTGTTAATTTTGTAAAAAAAAGTAACTTTAAACTACATTTTTTAAGAAAATACATTTTAAAAAAAGTTCTTTTCTAAACTAGTGGCTTTTTTTCAAAATTGTTGTTTCAAAAAGTAGCTTGTTACAAGTAGAACTTTTAAATATTAGACTTCTAAAAGTGTACATATAAAAAAGAAGTACAAGTTATTTATGTACACTCAATTTTGTACACCCAGACATCTTTTATATGTTCACGATGAACTTAATTGGGAAATCGACTGCTAAAAGTTGAATGCCTTCGACTAGTCGCCACATTTCCCATCAAATATTAATTTGTCTCGTCTACTTAAGCTGTGTATTAAGCTTCAGAAATTAAACTTAATTAAATTAAAAAAAATCTAACAATTTCATAAGTTTTACCAGTTTTTACCTGCCTTCATATCGATAGCAATTTATTTTCTTTTGAGTATTTAATCCAAAATATCAATAATAATATTTCGTATATAAGCGTGTACATAACTATTTAATCACATTATGGAATTTAATCTGCTCTATACATTCTTAAATGGTGTGGAAATTTTACTTCAAAGTCTTTAACAAAAGACAGACAACGATGTTGTTGTATATGCTTTTAACCGAATAATAATGTAGCAGTGAAATTGTTAAAAGCTGAAATCCATTTATCGTCTGTTCGCATATTGTAGCATATTGTTAATGTATCTACAGTTGCTTAAACTTGTTGTTGTTGTTATTGTTGTTGCTGTTATTGCTATTATAGTAGTAACTATAAGAACACACCGTCAAATAATTTCCACCTCCAATGCATGTTACAACAATTTTTAATTGTGATAAGGCTAGCACATAAGGTTGCGGATGAAGAGAGAGAGAGAGAGAGAGAGAGAGAGAGAGAGAGAGAGAGAGAGGGGATGTATAAAAGCAGATACTATTAACGCTTAAAATGGATAAACACACAGACTGATAAAGGCAGGATATTTGTTGTATACACAGAAGGGACAATGATTACACAAATAAAGCCACACAAATACGAGTACACAATCAACTACTTATGAGGTACATGATTACGAATATGAGGCCCGTCTTAAAGATTAAATGATTCAAATCGGTATTTTTATTGCCGCATATGTATGTATATGCACTGTACGTGCATACATGCCTACAGCGTACATATATATTTGAAAATACATTAGTAGTACACTGTACGTATAAGTAACATGTTACAACTAATTATACGTAGTAGCATATTACGTATACGCCACAACTGGCACTAAGAAGTAATAAACTTTAGCTTAACTTTCTTCACTCACTACATCTGATTTGTGGTCTATTTATTTTGTATTTGAACATGATTTTGATGGCAGATTCAAGAAAAGATCGCAAAAAATATAAGTGTATATTACTTACATACTTATTATTTAATTCCGAGGCTGGTCTAGCTCCTAATGTATACCAATAAAATGGAAAAAATTTACTTCATCAAAGCTTAAGTATATCCTTTTCTACAACTTCTCTATACATAATTTTTTTAAGGAGATAATTAGTATCATTAAAATTATTCCAGATGACTTTTAGACCCGCTCATGTATTGGGTAACTACGTAGTTCATACAGTCATACATATGTTTAAGTTCAATCTACACCAGCACAATTATTAATACATACACATGCATATATTTAATATTTATACGTTTTAATGTACATGAATGCGGATACACGTACAAAAGCTTTCATTAGAAATGTTTATCACACAGGACATAATTATAGGTTGCTGTTTGCTTCTCCAATCTCTGTACATGGCAAAATGACTTCTTCTTTGTTAAACAAAATTAATGAGTATAGACGTGTATGAGGAAAGTTCATCTTCTGATTTTCTACAAATTTCTATAGTATTGGATTGCTTATCTGCTAAACAATAATATCATAGAGTTCATAACTTTATTTTTAAACTAATGATAAAATAACTCGTAAAGACAAAACTAACAACAACATTAAAATATATTTTTGTAGAAGCAAAAAATAAAATAGTCTTCAATTGACTGGCACACTATAAAAATGTTTGCTATTTAAATATACGGGATGAAAAAAAAACTAAATAAAACGACACAACACAGATGCATTTAAATATGTCTCGGCTATTGCCATCATCATCATCACCATATTCTAAAACAACTTAACATATTCATTTGTATGTTTTTAAGTTGTTGTTGTTGTTGTTGCTTTAATGCAGCCATCTTCTTGTATGTGCCTTTAAAAAAAACATTGTCTATATTTGTTTTTTCTTTTCTTTTTTTTTTTTTTTGGTATTTATTACAATTTTATATTCTTGTCGTTTTTGTCATAAAAATAACAAAACAAGACAGAAGCACACGCAAACACACACTCGTACACTATAAAAACTTCCAAAAAATATTTAAATTGATATTATGGCGCCAATGTAAAATTACATCCTGTTAAATGTGTTCTTGTAACAGTGGTAAATACTTGCCTGACTGTTACTCTGTTCTTATAACAGTAGAGTAAAAATTCATGTTAAAAGACTGCTGTTACTCTCTGGCTACTTAACAGTCGGAATAATATATCATGAGTTTCATTAACATTCTCGAATTTTTTTCTCATGCTAGAGAAATATTTAAATTTTCAAACATGGAAATTATTGGAAATTCCAGCAGATTTGACAGTTTATTTTCAAATATTCAAATGAGAAAAACGTTACATTAATGATTTTATCCGTACAGACAAACAGCAACCACTAGTTGCATGTTTGAAATGCTAAAATGCTACTACATAATGTTTTAGCAACCTTTCATTAAAAAATATTTAGTTATTTCCTAAACAAATTTTGTTTCTGAAATATCGTACAACTGCAAACGAATTATTTTTAAATTAAAAGCAAATTTCACCTGAAACGATTTCTCCTCAAATTCCCAAAACCAAAATGTCGTTTATATAAAAAATTTCACGGCAAAAAATAATTATTCTGAACTAAAAAAATTTTAAATTTTCTGATATAAAAATAATCGATTGCAACTATTTTTACTTCGAGAATGTCGCTTTTATGACAATAAAACTTCAGGATAAATAAATAAATAGATAAATAAGTCGACGCCCATTAAAATTATTTTTTGATTTTAACTATTTTACTAAATCGACTGCTATTAAACTGACCACATACAACAGGTAGTCCTGCCATTGTAGCATGTGGCCAACAGTGTGTAGTATGCATTGCGATTCAATAGTACCGCAACATGCAAGCATTGACAAACTGCAAGCAAGATATTTTGTGTGACTGTAATTTGACACTTGTATGTTTAATCAATTGCAGCTGCACAATGCACTTAAATGAATAACATTTATTAACTGCATTTGTTTGATTGTAAATATAAGCAACCCAAAGTATCTGTTGCTTTTAGGTATGCACTCGTTTAGACTTTAAAACTATTGAACACATGCCAAACGTAAATAGTGGGAAGCTAAATATGCTTACCCAGCATTAATATATATTTGTATTCTTTTACTCTTATGTTAAGGTACCCCTAAGAATTATTCTCATAATTAGTATATAAGCCAATGTCAATTAGTTTAAGAAATCAATCAATCATAAAACCTCAAGCTTAGGAGCTACTAGATAGCTCGAAGTAAATTATAAAATAATAAATAAATTGAGAGCTCCTAGAGAGCACCACAATAACCCAAAGACTTTTAATTATATTACATGGCGATCCTGCCAGTCCTGGTGCTTTAAAATTAGCACGAAATGGGTCCTGACGGACAGCCAAGTCTCCGTCAGAAGAGTGTTTTTTGCCTAAAAACACTAAGAAGGAAGCGCCTGGCCAAAAGGCAACAGCAAAAAAAAAAAAAAAAAAAAATCAACAACTGGGCCAAACAATATAACAACACAACAAAGACCAAACTGAAGAAAGGCACAACACTACAAAAATATAGAAAAATGCAGCAACTGATCAACGCAACAAAAAAAGAAATATAATAAGCAAATTAATTCTTCCTTTTCTTTTTTTTTTAAATTAAAGAAGTGCATAAATTGCTGTGCACTCTCAGGTCGGTAGGCGTTAACCGCCGTTGACAAACTTTTTTTTTAAATATGGATTACTAAATAGTTCGTGGCCTCATAACATTAAAATAATTAAAATGTTAAGTAGAACAAAAATTAACACTTAAAAATGTTTAAATTTTAAAAAAAAAAAAAAAATTTATAACATTTTACATTTATTTGAGCATGTACTCAAGTATTTATGTTTTATATTTTATTTATTTGTTGCGGGTTAGCAATATCTAGATATATATTTCGTTGGTAGCTATACCAATTCATCAGTAGATGTTTTACCCTTTATGTTTAAAAAATTCCAAAGCTCATCTATTTATACAAAAACTCACAAATATATTTTTTGTGAATTACAAAGCATAAAAATAGCCTTTAAAAAAATTTTTTCAAACACAAACAACAATAATTTTCCATTATGAATGTGTTTACTTTTCTACACCTATACAATTAGACAACCGCTGGTTGCCATTAAAAGTATTTTATAAGGCAAAAATGAAAAGCAAATCTCCCCGTTACAAAATTTTACATTTATTTGAGCATGTACTCAAGTATTTATGTTTTATATTTTATTTATTTGTTGCGGGTTAGCAATATCTAGATATATATTTCGTTGGTAGCTATACCAATTCATCAGTAGATGTTTTACCCTTTATGTTTAAAAAATTCCAAAGCTCATCCATTTATACTAAAAAAAAAAACATCTACTGATGAATTGGTATAGCTACCAACGAAATATATATCTAGATATTGCTAACCCGCAACAAATAAATAAAATATAAAAAATTTATAACTTTATAATGGATAAAAATAAAATTTAACTTAATTTACGATAATAAAATTGTAAAATTAAATTAAATTTTAATTAGAATAAAATAATTAAAGTAAATTAATAATTACATTTTACTTTTTTTATAATTTTAAGACAAATAATATACGTAAAAATATTATTAAAATGGAAAAAGAACAGTCAAAAGTAATATATTTACTGTTAATAACTATACTTCTTACTTTAAGTTATAGAAAAAAAAAAACATTTTTTTTAAACATGCCAAAAATAAGATATAAGGCAAAAATATACAGCCAAGGCATTAATCGCCTAATGCTAAAATCTTTAGAGTATCAAATAATAATATTAGAAATAAAATGTCACCATAAATAATCATACAACCCATTTTTGTGGCAGTGAAATATATGTGAATACAAATAAGCAGCATTAATTATAATAAAAAAAAAAAAAAAAAAAGCCCAATATGACGTCAGAAGAAAACTATTTACTAAAGGGAATCTTGACTTAGGACAAGTTTTCCCTAGGCTTGAAAAAGTGGCCGGTAAATTATATATAATGTTCATTAATGGGAATATTGACTTAGGACAATTTTTCCCAAGGCTTGAGAAAGTGGCCGGTGAACAAATAGGCACCAAACGAGAAAATTTTAGAATTTATCTCAATTAAATAATTTATAAATAAAAGGGCATAAAAGTAGCGATACTACTTAATGAGGTGACCTATATAAATAATAAGAATGCTAATGCAATTCTTGATCTAATGCTGGAATACCACGATGATCCGATAGATGGAGGACATTGTGGAATATATCGAACAATAGAAAAATAAACAGGCATTACTAATGTAAAAATTGATTAGAAATATGCTAAAGCTTTTCAAATTGTTGTACACATTTAAAACTCTCAATATAACTTGGAGAAGTCTATTGAGACACATTTTACTACTGCCATAAAATTCAAAATTCTAAAGAGGGTTAAAGGTTGACAATATAAAATTATTACAATAATCTTTGGGTAATAATCATTTAAAACTGTTTTATTCTTGCCTAAAAGTCTAATGAAGACGTTCAATTTAGTCAAAGGTACAGAGTGAAAAGTTATTTGATTTTCAAACTATTTTAACAACATAAAATTTATGAATATACACATACATATATTTTTCTAATTAAAATTTTATTATTCAAGAAAAAGACTCAAAATAAAGAAAAAGTAAAACAAAATTGTAATTAAGATAAAAATATAATAGAAGAAAATTAATCAGAAAATCCTTTATATTGATTTTAGTTTTATTGGTCCGTATAAAATTAAGAAAATAGATTTAAGAAATAATGTTACCATAGTTGATAAGAAAACTAATAAACAACAAGTAGTTCATAAAAATAGACTTAAGATATATAATAATAACTAACATTTAATATTATTGTATGGCCATACGACTACTATAAAATTAGAAAATAAGTACATCTAAATATTATAATTTTTTTTTTCTTTAAAAACAAAATAAATATTGTATTACACTTATACTTAGACTAATTAAAAACTAATTGTAAAAGAATGTCCATAAAACTAACGTTATATGAACATTCTTGTAAAGGGTGGAGGTGTAGCATGTGGCCAACAGTGTGTAGTATGCATTGCGATTCAATAGTACCGCAACATGCAAGCATTGACAAACTGCAAGCAAGATATTTTGTGTGACTGTAATTTGACACTTGTATGTTTAATCAATTGCAGCTGCACAATGCACTTAAATGAATAACATTTATTAACTGCATTTGTTTGATTGTAAATATAAGCAACCCAAAGTATCTGTTGCTTTTAGGTATGCACTCGTTTAGACTTTAAAACTATTGAACACATGCCAAACGTAAATAGTGGGAAGCTAAATATGCTTACCCAGCATTAATATATATTTGTATTCTTTTACTCTTATGTTAATATGTCATAATTAGTATATAAGCCAATGTCAATTAGTTTAAGAAATCAATCAATCATAAAACCTCAAGCTTAGGAGCTACTAGATAGCTCGAAGTAAATTATAAAATAATAAATAAATTGAGAGCTCCTAGAGAGCACCACAATAACCCAAAGACTTTTGTAGAATTTTGTAATTGATAAAATAGGCTGTGATACGCCCATTAAAATCTGATATGTTAAGATGTATAATTATTTTCAGTTAGTCTATTAATTTAAAACTTGGCTTTTACATTAGATCCTTGTGAAAGTAAAAATTTATGATAAGAAAAAGGGGCGGTGATACGCCTATTTAAATAAAATATGATTTTGACACTATTTCTACCTAAGCGATTGCTTACAAATGAGCTCCTACTACAATAAAATGTGATAATAAAAAGAACAGTGCAACGCCCATATAAATTAGATATGAATTTTTCACTACTTCTACTTTATCGTTTGCGATGGCACTCTGAAAGTTCTTTGGGTTCTCGCGACAATTAAATTGTAATTTTTAATTATATTATTTAGCACGCAAATTAGATTTCCGTCACTATTAAGTTTTAGCATAAGCAAACTGGGCAGTGCCACGCCTACTATAAGTAAATATTATTTTTTAATTATATTACTTAATCGATTGCTATGAATGAGGATTTCCGTGACTTAAATTTATATTATTTTAAATATTGCCCCTTAAATGATTACTTTGAAAGCACATTAAGCTCTCGTGTTAATACAATTTAATTTAATCATTTTTAATATAATATTAAATACAAAGTTTTTGGCATTCCATGAAAATTAAATGTTGTGATACGAAAAGTAGGCACAGTAGAAGTCATTACATAGAATCGTACCAAGCCAAATAAATATTTAAATAATGAAAATATTGATTGAAATTGTGTGTTTAGTGGTGCTCTAAAATGTTTAGTTAGAAAAAAACTATTTATTTCATAAATTTAGTGCCCTTTATTTTCTTACAAAATGGCACAAAATTTCTGGGAGCTAAGTTGCAACAGTGAATGTATATCTCCCAATGTTAATGTTGCAAAGAACTTCAACATTTAGTCCTTTTGCAATCTATGCAACATTCAACTCTAGTAACATTTTCACAACTACCACAGAACCAGAGAGTATATAACATTGGCTTAACATGTCATTAAATTCTAAACATTTTCTATCATGCTTTAACTTTTTTCCAACAATTCTCAAAAAAATATAAAATTTATTTCTCATTTCTCTCGATAAATTTTTACCAAAATTCACCACTACTACTCTCTATGCGCTGAAATTTATCTCTTAAAAGTGTGTAATTTGTATGCTTGTTGGAAGTGTCAATGGGAGTAAATATTTGTTTGTGAAACTGTGTGCAAAGGCTCGTTATCATTAAGCTGGGCTAAGCCGAATGTGTAAATTTGCTAAGGGGCAGGGAAAAAGTAAATAAAAATAAAAAATAAAAAGAACTGAATATGGGGTAAACGCAATATGTCGGTCGTTGTCGTAGTCGTTTTCGTCGTTTATATTTATGTTCGTTGTCAATTTGTTTTCTGCATTTTTTTTTTTTTTTTGTAGTTATAAATGTTTTTTTTTTATTTTATTTTTGACTCGTTTGTGTTGTTTGTTCTGTTCGTTTAGCTCGTTTACTTGTGTTGCATGTGTCTGCATAAAAAGTATTTAACCTTCATTCATTCATGCAAGGAGCAGCAAGCAATACGTATGGTTTCAAATATTTGTATTATGTTAACCTCTTCAAGGATATTATGTTGGCATTAACACATGTACTTGTGGTTTTGCTTATCGGTTGCTTGCCTGGATTCTTGTTAATATTTTGTATATTTTGTTTTTCTTGTTTTTTTTTTTCTAATTTTTCGAGCACAAGTTTGGTTTACTTTTTAATATGTTGTACGTGCATTTGTACGACTGCCATTACATGTGTAAATGTCTTGTGATAAGGTTTCTTACATGTACATATGTTGTAAAAATAGATGGGTTGAACTCTATTTTCCACACACGTACAAATATAAATTTTTATATAAATTAAATAGTAGCAATGTGTGAAAAGGAGGAGAGTTTAAATTACGGAAAAGTTTTTCAGTACAATAAATTTTACTACTTTATACTCATGCTCTAAATATTTGATTGATTGCTGATAATAATTAGTTTTTCCCTCTCCTTCCCTTCGTATTTGATTTCGGAATCATTTTAGAATCACCATATTCACGAATAAAATTCTGTATTCTTTTAATTAACAAAAAATACTTTATTTTAAGAAAAACAACTATCCTTAAAAAGTTTGAAGAAGGTACGCTTTTTAAAAATGTTATTTTCCTAAATCTACCTTTAAAAATTAACCGTGGAAATAATTCATGTTTAAACAAAAATATTTTTAAAAAGAAATTCTATATGTATGTATCTCTTAAAAGTCCCAAAAAAATGTTTTATAAAAGATAACATTAATTTTAAAAAGTTTTATTTTTTAAAAACAACAATCAGGAAAAACTAAGCCTTTTACAAAGTAAAAGTTATCTTAATAAGTTGTCTTTTAAAAACTAGAATTTCAAGAAGTTTCGTTTTAAAGCAGTACTTTTTTAAGAATTCCCTTTTAAAAAAAATATAATTTACTTTTAAATAAGGAACCAGTCGAAAATATCACCACTGCTTTTAAAAAAAGTTACGATGTTGAAGAGTAAATTTTGAAAACAGTACTTTAAAAAAAATTACCAACTAAAGAAGTGTGCCTTCAAAAGATAATATTTTTTTAAACAAAAACTTATCAGTAAAATTATTTCGTTTTAAAAATTTTGTTTTTTTTAGAAAGGAACTTTTCCCGTTAAATGAGAAATCTTTTAAAAATTTTCTTAAAAAAATGTCATCTTAAAAAAGTACTTTATATATGTATATTAAAAAATTATCTTTTAAAAAAAATATCTTTGCAAAATCTGTATAAATTTTCAAAAGTACAATTTCGAAACAAAAACCATTTTAAAGTGCCTTTATATAATTCTGGAAAAAAACCCCATTTCAGTACAAAAATTTAAGATCAAGAGGGTTATAAAATCGACGCAAATATGGGTAATTTTGGTACCCTAACATAATCAATTAAAGTACATTTTGAAATAACAAAAAATCTGCAAATTTACTTTGTTAAGGGTACAATTTGAAAATCGGTCCATAAATGAGTTATGGATTCAATATGAAAGCAAATATGAAAAGCGTGCACAAGCATGAAGCAAATAAATACACACGAATTGATAACTTTTTATTTTTGTTTTTATATTACTAAATCCATTAAAAACCGACTGCATTTTAAAAAAATTACAATTTCAAAAGAATTTTAAATTATAAAATAACTTTTCTAAACAAAAAATGATTTGTAATTGTTCAAATGGAATACCCAACTTTTGCTAACTTAAACAAACCCTTTACACACACACACAATATATGCACATGTTTGTGTGACTGCAAGCATGATTGTGTACTTTTAAAAAGTCCTCGTTATATTTTGTTGGTGTTCAAAACAAGAAAAGTAAGCAAATACGTCAATTCTCTTGTTTGTATTGTTTATTATCTTTGTAAACAAAATTGCTCTTTTTGTTGTTGTTTTTACTCATTTTTATGTTCTTGTTGTTGATGGTGTACCGCTGCTGCTTCTGCTGCTGATGCTGCTGCTCTTTCTTCTTCTTATTGTAGCGAATTCATATGTATTTATATTATATTGCAGCTGTTTCTGTTGCTGCTGTTGGATATAATAAGAATGTGTATGTGCATGTGTGTATGTGTGTGCCTGTACAAAAGTTGTCATGACTGTTGAATACCACATTTGAAATGCAAAATTCGTTAAATGATTTTTTTCTTATATGAGAAAATGAAACAACCCGACACAAGTGAATGAATGAATGAATGAATGGAAAAATTTTACACTATTCGTTTTAACACATTTTTGTATTATTTTGCATTTATTTTATTTTTTCACTCTAAAATGTAAGAAAGCCGATATAAACTCAGAAACTATTTGAACAATGTAATAAAATGTACTTGACATCATTTGACAGAGAAACATTTTGAAATTCTTTTGAAAAAAAAAAAAAATATGTACATACTACATATGTACATATGTATGTATGTATGTAATAAAACTGGAGCACTTACGAGTTTTGAAAAAAAAAGAAAGCGAATTTATTTATTGTTGTTGTTTAGTTATTTAAGTATTTAAAGGTATTTGAAACAGAACAACCACAAATGTTGCTTTTTATTAAATTTGATGACCGCAAACAATTTATGCAGCTTTCAAAAGGCTACATATCGTTACCTTAATGTAGAAATGGCTTAACTATTTTTTTTTTAAATGGTGTTTTTTTTTCTATACATACATATCGATAACTTCGAGGGTTATCGAAATATGATAAATACCGAATTGAAAAAAAAATAATTAGCTAGGGCCTTTAAAAATTAAGTTAACGATATGTTTGTAGTCAGTACAACACGCTGCGTAAGTTCATAAGTATGTGGTTATTAGAAATAATAAAATTCTATGGTTTGCGGCGAGAATAGCGTATGTTAAATTTTTATTATAGGTATCTGTTTTTTTTTTCATTTGGTCTATTGTTTTGTTTCAAGTAGTTAAAAAAAATTTTACTGCAAACCTTCGTTTTCATATAAATAGTTGTCTGATTTTTTTTATCGCGAAAACCAATTTTATTCTTACACATATGCTGTTATCCATGACAACCAATTGATTAAATAAACTTACACATTATTTTAAAGTAAAGCAAAGAAATTAAATTAATTTCCTGTAAACGAATTTTTTTTGCATCATTTCTCATATAAATTTATCCAATTAAAAGTATGATGCGAATACAAAAATGCAAGCCAATTAATTTACTTTCATTATGAGTAAAATTGATAAAAAAAAAAGTTATATATTTTCATTGAAAGAATATTCGTTACATACGATTTGTTCGCGTACTTGGAAAAAAAGAACTTGGCGTTGAAATTGAAGAAAAAAGTCTATAAAAATTTTTAAAAAATTTGATTTTTCCACACAAGTTGATTCATTGACTGTACACTCCCTTGGTCGGCACGGTTATGACAAACCACACTCTGCTGATGTGGGAAAGTGCAATTCTGTTTTTGCAGACATTATTTTCGGCCAATTATCCATGAATCTTTTGTATGACCACCCAAATGGTGTAACCTCTGCTACTCTGGCAAAATATGAACAGGCACCTTAGGTCTCCGCCCCCGATAGAAAGCTAATCTCTAGGTGCTTTCTCTCGAAGCCGACTGTAGGGTTAGAGTAGTGTTGTTCGTATATTCAACTCACCTTACGATTTGGTGCGAGATGCATTATTTGCCTGTTAAGGATGGATATCTAATGACCATCATACCATCCTCCATAGTGGCAGGATTCTGTGACAGGTTATTGGTGTGGCCCTTTTTGGCAGTACACGTGGTATGGTTGCTACCAAA
This sequence comes from Lypha dubia, assembly GCA_947311025.1. NCBI lineage: Eukaryota > Metazoa > Arthropoda > Insecta > Diptera > Tachinidae > Lypha > Lypha dubia. Next base: position 60,981,202 of record OX371264.1, read on the forward strand.
ATCGCTGAGTTAAATGGGTGATGGTCGGTTACGCCTCATTAAAAGTACAGGATGAGCTCAAACACTGTAGCAAATCGTTTCTGAATAGTGGGGTAGTCCATGTTATATTCAATGAAAGTAATAGTGATGAGCCTTGAGGGAAACTCGGGGATGGTAGTGATCTCTCAAATTTACATGGTGTTAAGACCACCATCTGGTTATGCCCCAAAGCAGCTACTAATGATAATCTTGAACACATCTGCATGGATGTACATTACACAACTTTTAAAAGTGGTGTTTTCCAAAATCCCGATGGGTAGACTTCAGTAATGCAACATTTGAAACACTAAACTCCAAAAAGAGACATTGAAAAACTCACCAAATAAAAAATTAATGTCACCAACTGTCCTCTGGTCTATTTAAACAACAAATTACTAAACAGCTGAATGGATATTTTTTCACAACCAATTTCTCCAAAAAAAAAAACAAAAAATCATGTCTTCTTCTTTAAGGAAAGACGACACCACCTTCATTACATTTATAGTAGCAACCATTTCATATGTTGTGTTTTTTTTTGTATTTTTATTGTATTTAAAATATCATGGTAATCAGCGTTGCCATTTTAGTGCTTTTCGGGTATTTTTTGGTGCTTTTTAACTTAATCAATACCCGAAATTTTGTTAAATACCCGTTTTTGAAAAGCGGGTATTTACAGTGCTTTTAACAATTTCTCACAGTGCTTTTAAGTGCGTTTTAAATAATAACAATTTTTGGCATTGAACCATTTTCATACTATTCTTTAAACAAACCTAATACTTTTTTAACCAACTGCGTATTATTTGCATCTATATTTTGATTAGTACTCGCAAACTGTTAAGAGTTTGAATTCTAGAATTTCTCAAGCATCTTCTTTCTAAATTCGTGCAGAAAATTTTATGATTTATTTGTTTAGCAATGATTTTACTTTTAATATACATATCTGTTAATTTGTTTGTTGTGCAAATTTAAGCAAGAAAGTGCCTTGTTTATTATAAAGCTGAATAGTAATTAAAAGTAAGTTCTTCATTGATTTTATATGTGTTAAAGTTCATCATCTTTCTGGGGAGTTCTTGGGAGAATGATCAAGCTTTTAAAAGGTGGCTTAGATCAGTAAAAGATGAACTAAAGAATATTGCATTCGTTGTAATTAAATAAATTCACGATAAAGCGATTTAGTCCGACAAAGTCGCACAAAATAAACATGAAAAAGCAATAGATCCAAATGCAAGTTTTTCATTGCATCCAAGGCTGTCTTTTGATCCACCAGAACCAAAATAAAATTAGTTTGGTGCTTTTGTACCCGAATTTTTTTTTAGATTTACCCTTTTTTACCCTATTTCCATGGGCTCACAGTGCTTTTGATGTTGCAAGAGATGGCATCACTGATGGTAATACAAAAACAGCATATCTAAGGTTTTTCACAACGGATTTCGAGAGTTAAAATTTCGCCCCTTTATTCTAATTTTTATAGTGAGTCGGCATATGAAATCTTGTAATCCCTACATTTAAGGTATAAAACTTAAATAGAAAATTTTTATAAAACATTACGAGCAACATATTTATAGAACATTTTAACCCTCTAACTCTTTGCTAAATCAGTCTTTTTTTTATACCTTTCTTAAAAAAGGACAAAAAATCGTCTCTTTTCTATATGGGTCTCTTTGGTAACTTTCATTATGAATGTTTTATTGAATGTTTTCTACACCTATACTTTCTTAAAAAAGGACAAAAAATCGTGTCTTTTCTATATGGGTCTTTTTTGTACCTTTCTTAAAAAAGGATTAAAACTCGTCCTTGAAGACAAAATATTTGCAATAAAATTCGACTGCAGATCTTAAAAGACGCTTAAGCTCCAAACTCAAAATGAACGCTAAAAATCATTAATATGTTTTTCTATTACATTCTCTTGATCAATCTTTTTTGTTAAATACATTCGTTTGACGAAATTGTATATTTTCTAAAAAGTGACCCAAAAAATTCTAGTTAAATAAAAAAAAAAATGTTTGCCAAAATATATCTATCCATTACCATACAATAAAAACTTTTATCACCGAATATTCTATGCACATATGGATACAACATACAACACTCCAAACAATTTGTGTTCCAAATTATTTCTAACTTACACTTGAAAGTTGTACAAAAAAAAAAAAATTTCTCAACCCAACAAAAACCACCAATAAAACAACAAGTAATAACATTTAAAAACAAAGCAACAACAACAAGTATCATGGAAAAAAAATTTAAACAAAGTTTTTGTGAATTGTTCGGTTTTTTTTTTGTTCTTCTTTTAATTTAAATAAATTACAACCAACGTATCAGTTTGTAAAATGTCCTAAAGCAATTGAAAAAAGAAAACAAAACTTATGCTCTTAATCAAATTTGTAGAAAAATACTACACTTACAAAAAAACAAATGGAAAACAAAGAAAACTATATAATTATTATAATGGAAGGATTCGTAATATAAAAAGATAACAATAAAAAATGTTTAGAGGCATGGGCACATGGAACATCCTTGAAATTTGATGTATTTAAAATTTGAAATCAAGCGTAATTTTTAAAGCAAAGCACAGCTTTAAGTTTAACACTTGCAATTAAATAGATGATACTCCTGCTATATTCCATAGACAAAAATAAGTCAATAAAAATAATCGCTTTTCAACGGCGCGATAGTGGACAGAAATATTACAAAATCGACTGTAAGTCAGAAATTATTTAATACCAAAAATGTGTTTAAGGTTTAATTTCGACGTCCTTTTTGACAATTTGTTGAAAAATATTTTAAAAATGTCCTAAATTTCACTTTAAACTTTCCGTTGAAAAAAATGTATGCCTCTATTTTGATTCACAACATGCTTGATAGTTAAGTTGTAAATGTCAAATTTATACAGTAGTCTCTGCTTAAGTGCGCTTTTTTAATTGTACATTTACTCTGTCATGTTGTGCAGGAAATGAAAAAAATGATTAAATCAAAAACTTAAAATAAATATTTTAACGCATTTAAGTGTACATCCGATAAATGTCCAAAGCGCAAATGGGGCTTTTAAAAATACTGCGGCAATGAGGCAAATAATTTACATTAATTTTGTTTTCTCGGCGTTGCTTACAGTTCAACCTAAACAAGAGCGGCAAGCGTTTTCTAGGTGTCAAAATTTCTCATGCCCATACAATTTGTATGAAACAAACCGAAATACCGCCGCGTTAACTCTAAGCGGTTGGAAACTCAGATTTTGACAGCGCGTTTAATAGTGAAGTTAGGTGCAAAAGACAAGCACATAGGAATTTTTTTGTTGTGTTTGTTGTAGAGATGCATAATTAGGGTTGTTATATATTTCTTAATAACCTTGTTTTTATCGATTTGACAAAGCGTAGGCGCTCTTGTTTAGGTATGGCATTTCAGCGTTAACGCAAAGCAGTAAAAAACGTTCCGCTTTCCGCTCTTGTTTAGGTTGAACTGTTACTTCTTTCTTCGATTTCATTGTTGACGCATTTTAATTTAAAAAAAAAAGTTGGGAAATTATTTTTTTATGAAAAACAAATGCATTTAATTTTTTTACGCTTTTAACCCATTACTTACATGGCGATGTACACTAGCGAAATAACTTTTAAAACGCACTGCCCACCCCAAGATATCGATCGATCGATAATGCTGAAATTGTGAACATTTCAGTCATTAGCGGAAACATTATTCTTAAATATTAAAATTGTTTTCCAATATATAAAAACTAGACGTAATTACCTCTACAACGATATACAATAGTGTACATACGTTCAAAGTTCGATAAAAGATAAGAAAAGGACGAAATTTACATGGATTAAATAAAGTATGTGGAAGCAGTAAGAAGCATTACAAATAATAGATAAAATAGACAAAAGGGCAAATGTTTAAAAAGAAAAATCAACAAGAAAAACAACAACAATTAAGTTGTTTCAAACATTAAAAAAAAGAACTATGCTGTAAAATCAAATACTAGACTAGCAACACTTTGTGGCATGCGTGTAAATAATACTAAAACAACAGCATTATTGAACATTGAAAGGATAAAAGGAAAGAAATTAGCACAGCTTGAAAAAAGTAAAAACATACTAAAGCAAAATTGTAATAAAATCATCATAAATTACTTTAAACAATTTTAAATGAAATTTATGGTTCAGGCACGACTAAAGACAAAATCATCTTTTATGGGACGATTTGAAACTAAAAAACAACAAATCCTTTCACAAGCTAAACTGTACCCCGATAAACAAATAATTTGAATAATCTTTAAATATGTTTATTGCTTAATGGATGGATAGATGGAAGGAGGTCATCTACACCTTTTTCCAAATCATTTAACTGCCGTATTTTATTTACTTTCTCATCTTAGTTTTATCACCACCCCCAAAAATCAATCGGGCGGCCGGTCGGTCGGTCAGTTACTTAAAAACACAATTTAATATTCACTCTCGAAATATTTAAAAAGAACTGAAACAAAGAAAAAAGTTTCTCCACCACAAAAACATGCTAAATGATTTCTTCGAACAATTTTTATTAACCAACATACGGTTGAGAGGCAATTCCACAATACAAACAAATACAAAATGAAAAAGAAAATGTCCTTAATTGTTCATCTCTATTGTCTCTTGACTATCCTCCTCCAACAGCACAAGCAAATTGATACGCCGGCATTAATGTCTGTCTGAGTGACTGAGTTTGGCCTTTTTTTGTTTTTTTTTTTTTTTTTGTTTTTTCTTTTGGAGCCAAATTTGCCTGTGTCCGTGTGTCTGTCTATGACCTTGCTACACATCTTGACACAACATCTTGGGCTTTGATTTCTTACAATTTTTTTTTTATTATTTTCAAGGATTTTTTTCTTATTGACTTGTGTTGACTTTTTTATTTAATCGTGAGTGGCTGATAGATTCTTTTAGGCATTTCTTTCGTTTTACTTTTCATTTGTCTTCTTAACAGGAATTTCGTGATTAAAAGATATTTATATTTTTGGGCTGAAACAACTTTTCATCAGTATCCTTTTCAGTTCGTTGTAAATATTTTTTAATAAACTGAAATTGCAAAGTCATGTCGAAGTGTATTAAAATAAATAATGGGCATAAATATTTGTTAAAAAAAAAAGAAAGAAACACATGAACGCCAGGATAATGGTTTAATAATTTTTAAATAAACCAGGAGCAGAAATAAATAAAAAGAAAATTAAATTTTTCTGGGATTTTTTTTCCAGATTTTATTAAAATTAATTTAAATTTCTTGCATTTGTAATGTGACATTTGAACGCGAATCTTGAAATTTATTGGACTTAAAGTGTTATTAAATAAAAAAACAACAATAAAAAGTCCGACGGTATAAGGACGAAGAAATTTTAGCAAGGAATTTAGTCAAGGTCGATGAATGATTAATAAAATTCCCATCAAAAACTTGGTAATATGTTGCGATTACCAAACAACATACTTTTCACTCCAAACTGTATACCGTCTGCATTACTTTACAGTAGTTAGTAGTTACTTAGTTGTTACTTAGTAAACTATAGCAGTGCCTGTGCTTATCAGACAAATAATAAGTAGTTCAACTCAGTTAAAGAAAATGGGAATTTTTATTAATTGTTTGCTCATTTTTTTGTTAAACCAAGTTTTAAGCTTGCAGCAGTTCCATAAATATCTTCATGTAAAAAAGTTTCTCTGTATGGGCAATGTTATGGCCACTTAAGCAGGGACTACTGTACAATTGGAGGAACTAAAAATCAATTTCATATGAAAATTTATTTATTTATTCCATTTAAATTGTTTTTCCACAAAACGATAATAAATTTGCACAGAATTAAGTTAAGTTTCTGTGCAAATTTATTATCGTTTTGTGGAAAAACAATTTAAATGGAATAAATAAATAAATTTTCATATGAAATCGATTTTTAGTTCCTCCAATTGTACAGTAGTCCCTGCGTAAGTGGCCATAAAATTTCCCATACAGAGAGATTTTTTTACATGAAGACATTTTTGGAACTTGTGTAGTTTAATATATAAAATCTTAAGTGCGTTCTAAATTTTATATTGGTTTTTAAGCAAAATTATTAAAAATTAGACAAATGGGCGTGTAACCTCCCACATAATACGTTTTATATATCTTAGGAAGTATGTAAATAAATGATGTGAGATATGGCAGGAGTTATTTCGTTGACTTTACTGTTCTAGAAATAAATCATTTACAAAAGAATTAGTGGGCGTGGCCCCTTCCCATACAAAGAAACCTTTATTTTAAAGAATGAATCTAATGTAGCAAAAAACTTAAAACTTTCGTGCGCTTTGTCCTTTTTTATGCGCAAAATTATAAAGATGAGATCAAGTGGGCGTGGCATTTCCCAAATAATAATTTTAATATATCTCGGAAACTATTAAAGAAAATTACCTAAATTTTTTTATAAGTTAATCTGTTGATTTAGTGTATCATTCTAAAAATAAGTAATTAAATTAAATTTTTGGGCGTGGCACTTCCCATATAAGGAATGCTTTTCTATGATAAATAAAATAAATTCACCAAAAAACTTTAAAATTTTCGTGCGCTTTGCCCTCCTTTTATGTTGGCTTTAAAGAAAAACCATGAAGAAATGGTAAAGTGGGCGTGGCACCTTCCAAATAATAATTTTGCAGTATCTTGGGAACTAATAAAGAAAATTATGTAAATTTTTCTTTCAGGAGTTGTCGGTTAATTTAGTGCATATTTCTAAAAGAAATACAGTGACCTCGCGCTATTGTGAACTTCCGTAATAGTGATCTATCCATTTGTTATTAAGTATTAAACAAAACGTGAATATATGAAAATTTATAGGTTGGAAATAAATTTTATGTTATTTTACGAGCCTGGTCTTTCTTTTCTTTGTGGACTTTTCTATTATACTAAATAAGCTCAACTGGAAAAAAATTATTGCTATCGAAAATTTGAACAAACTCAATAAAGTGAATAACCTTGGTTTTTATAAGTTCACATTACCGCGAGTTCACTGAAGTCAGAATAACATGAGCATGGCGTGGCATCTAGTTTTGAATCTAATTAGATTCGTACACAATCTTACCTTCTTTATTGTACATATGTATATGTTTTTTTTAACTTTTAAATTAAGTAACACATTGCACAAATTAACCTTAGACCACTACAAAAAAGTTAGAATTAATTAGACATTAATATACAGAATAAATTATAAATTGTCTAAGGCCTTCACAAAATTTTTAATTAGGCCAAGTTTAATGTGCAATGCTGGAAGGATTATATTTTCTTTTTTGACAAGAGACACGTATTTAATATTGTCTTTGCCTACTGTGACGTTCTCCCTTTCTGTCCAGTGTTTTCTTCTATAATGATGCTCACGAGCACGAATATCCCAGAGGCAAAGAAAGCAGCAATATTTGAATATATATCCACCCTGCATTCCACACAACATGCCGACGACTTTGAGATCGGAACATTTTTTCCACTTGTGATGCTCATATTGAATGTATTTTAGCAAACTGGCCATTGTGGCGTATGATTCTTTACAAAAATAAAATATTCGGTAAATATGGGATTTGGATTTATTCACTCAATTGCTTATAACTTTGTAATTTTTCGGTCAATTTTTTCTGGTTGGTCTTAGTTCTTACGTACAAGTATCATCTTTACGCACATGAAGAGAAGCCAGACGTTTTTTAAACGATTTATACTTTTCCGTCGGCACAGAATCACTTAAAATAGAATTTTTTTTGGAAAATGTGCCCTATTGTCATCGATATATTTTGAACCTCTTTACCAATCAAAGATCCGATTATATATATTTGTTCGTCATCTCAATACCTTGCATTTGAAGTCACTGAAAAAAGACCAAAAAATTAAAAAATTACAATATCTCAAAAACTGTTCCATAAAAAAAATTTAACCTTGATTTTCGAATTCAGCGGAAGAAAATACATAAGGAAATCTATCTCTCATCAAGTATACATTTTCGGTGTAAAGTAGTGTAATTTATGTATTATGCGATAAGCTGTTAAACATTTTACATTAATTATTTTTCGAATTCCCATTTTATTAACAAACATCATAAACAAGTGCAGCAAAACAATGAATGCAAACTGGTTTAACGATTGTTTTCACTAAAGGAAATAGGACACATTTAAAACGAATTAAATTTTATAAAACCATCATTTACACTGTGCTCTCTCTCGTATCCTACAGAATAAAAGTCTATTGTATTATATTTTAACGTAATAATAAACGGCCATTATTTTTATAATCAATGTAATACAATTTATAAGTTGGCAAAATTGTTAGTATATTTTTTTTTCCTTTTTTTTTATTTTATATATTTCTTTTTGTTGTTATGGAACAGTTTACAATAATTTCAGCAATGTATTCCCTTTTATTTTGCTGCTGCTTTTTTTGTTCACATTCTTTAGCGTGTCATAAAAGATTTATAGGGATTTTTTTTGTTGTGTTTCAATATTTTTAATATCATTTTTCATTTTATATTAACTGCAGTTTGGTTTCCCTTTTTTTTTTTTGTCGAATTTCTCTGTTTTTATTGTTCTCTCTGTGTGTGGTTGTGTGTGTATTGTCTCATAAATAAATAAGAACAAAATGACAAAATAAATAAAAATTAAAAAAAAAGAACTCAAAACGGAAAATAATAATGGACATCTTTGTTGACATCATTGTTCATGCTCGGTTTGTTAGATTTCACCTAAAGGTGACCCACGTGTGAACTTTGTGTGGTTTTATTTAAATAAAAAATTAATATTAAATTTATTTTCAGTCTGATTTTTCCGAGTTAAAGATCCACTTTTTTGTTTTTTTTTTATAAAAAATAACAATAACAATCTTTATTTTTAAAAAAAAACCAATATTTCGCTACCAAACAATGGGTAGCTTCTTCAGGGTTATATTACGTTAATATTTATATGAAAAAATGTTTTGTTTGTTTACAAATTTTTGATAGGAAATTAAAAAAAAAAGAGGCAATAATTTATTGATTGATTGGTATCAGAAGCCAACATCTTCTGATCGGCTTATTAATTATTTTTCTAAACATCCAAAAAGGATTATAATCAATACGGCTAAATACAGAGAATACTAAAGATTAGTGATAAAGAATTTCATAAGACTAATATAGAAAGAATTAAAAGTATTTTATTGAAGAATAATTATCCAATTCAATTGATATGTTGCTTAATAGGAAAATTTGTTAATCATTTAAATACAAGACCAAGTATTGAACCAAAGATTTATAAATCACTAACTTATGTGCCTCTCATATCTGAAAGATTAGAAAAGTCGAAGATTTATGACAATAAGAAATATGTAATGGCACATAAAATGTATAATACATTAGGAAGACTATTCAGTAAGACAAAAGATAAGATAGATAAATTAGAAATGTCTAACTTAGTTTATAAGATTCCATGTGGTGGAAATGATAATGATAATTGTAATAAGGTATATGTAGGTACTACCAAGAACAAATTAAAAAGTAGAATTGCGGGACATAAATCAGATTATAAATACAGAAACACTACATTAACACAAAAGACAGCTTTGTCATTACATTGCGCTAGCTCAAATCATTGCCCTGATTTTAAAAATACATTAATTTTAAACAAAGAAAATAATTATAAGCGTAGATTAATGCTAGAAATGTTACAGATCAGTAAAGTTCACAATACACAACGGATTAATTACAAAATAGATACAGCAAATATAGCTCAGAATTATAGATATTTAGTTAATAGAAGTAGAAATTTAAGCTAACTTTTTGTAAAATATGTTGTTTTGTTTTTATATATTAATGTTGTCTATAATCCTTAAGATATGCTTTAAAATAATTTTGTTAATTCGTTCATACAAAAATTAATTTTTTGATTTGGCGCCAGAAAATGTGTTTTGAAATAATTTTTTCAATTTCCTATCAAAAATTTGTAAACAAACAAAACATTTTTTCATATAAATATTAACGTAATATAACCCTGAAGAAGCTACCCATTGTTTGGTAGCGAAATATTGGTTTTTTTTTTAAAATAAAGATTGTTATTGTTATTTTTTATAAAAAAACAAAAAAGTGGATCTTTAACTCGGAAAAATCAGACTGAAAATAAATTTAATAAAAGATCGAAGAAATTAGAAGAAATAATTAATATTAAATATTATAAAGCTTCAATGAGGTTCAATATTGTTACTTTTTTGGAGGCTTAGACTTACACTAGGTAACGAAAAAAAAATTGAATTTTTTTTTTACAATTTCATGCTAAAGAACTGATTTATTAGAAAATAAAATACTGTTTAAATGGGCTTCCTTATGAGTCCATCGTTTTCAAATTTAATTACGCTTTTAATAATTAAAAAAAAAAATCTCTTATGTCAGAAAAAGCAACGCAATATCTAAATTTTTGGATTTTCCATCGTTGTCACATATACAAACAAATTTTCAATGATACAACTTTAAATGCTTGATGTGATTTTGACGAATGTATTCGTATAGTGCCCGTAAGGATTTTAAATAAATTGTGTGTTGCCAACATTAAATTATTTGTGCGAGTGCACTCATACACACTCACATACACACACATACACCGCACTTGCAATGCATGTTTAATATACGAGTAATAACAATACCATAGTATCATAATACTATAGTACATATACCCATAATACTACATACATAGATATAAAGCTGTTGGCTTAAATATATATATATGTATATATACTATACTTGCAGCCACACGTACACACTCAGACACAAAACAAAAACAACTAATACATAAGTATTTTAATATACTCCGATTTTAGTTACTCGTATTGCCTGGGTGACCATAAAAAGCCATTGGCTTTTATGACATTTGTTTTAATTATTATTATTAAAAGTATTTACAATGACATGCATACATTCATACACACATACATACAGACGCACACATTCGGCAACCATCAACGTAGTTTAGCAACAACATCCTGTAGAATGTAATTGAAATCATCATCGTTACCATCATTATCATTTTCATCAACATTAAATAACCATACTTTTCATCAGCGGCTTTTCCGATGAAGAAGAAAACTTTAAGAAAAATTCCTACAAATGTTGCATTAAAGTAGAAAAACGAAAAAAAAAAACAAAATACTGGTAATAGTAGACCAGAAAACCTCATTTTCTTATTGAAATCCAATAAAGTGTCTGTCTGTCGTTAATGGCTTTTTTTTTACCGTCCTTATCTTAGAGTAGGATTAAATTGATAACAAGTAGTGTGAGAGAGAGCGTGAGCGTATTTCTTCGCATTATTTGATTAATATTTTCATTTAAGACTAGATGTTATTTTTATGGTTTATCGCTTTATTAAGTATTTGCGCAAATGACGTAGAAAAATATCGAGAAACTTTATCAAATATTTTAAATGGTTTAAACTGCTGGTTGAATAACTTCATCGTGTTGAAGTAAAATATAATTGGTTTTTATGACGTATAAAATATAACTTGCAGCCACTTCTATTTAGATACAAAAAAAAAGCAGTTCATAATAAAAACATCACAACAGTTCCAACTCTCGTAGTGAACAGACGCGTTTTTATAATCGTCGCAACTGAATTAAAAAAAATATATAAAAGAAAAAAAAAAATTTCAAGTCACAAAAAATATAAAAAAAACAAAACATTTATTGAACAGTTATTTTACTGGTTTTATTTTATTTTTTGCTTGTGTGCAATACACATAAATATTTGCATACACCAACTCATAAGAGAACAAAAAAAAGAGAACTCTAAATGAGTTCACCTTCTAACAACAATAATCCTACAAGCAGTAGGAATGTGCAATATATAACTTTAGTTGCTGATGACGACAACAAAAAAAATGAATTAAACAAAAACCTGAATTTAACAGAAAACACAAATACTCGTGTGCGATCATTATCTTTGAACATGTTAAATATCGATCAAGAAGCAACAACAATTGCACCTATTAGCAAACTTGTCAGCTTAGCTGTACAATCAAACAAACAAACAATAAATACCCAGGTGACCAACGTGCACAAAATTGTAAATGCAGTGAGTGAAAATAGTGATAATAAAATCCAAACTGGTATGGACAGATACATAACCGTGCTAAAAAGGGGAAGAAGTCCCAAATCAGCTGAAATAGCGTCAACGGCGAAAATGCCCAAAGATGGGAAAAATAATATTAAACATTCTGAAAATCGTTTTGCGATTTTGAATGAACAAGTCGATGAAGACACAAGTACAACAAGGTCCACTAAACCACCGCCGATATATTTAAGAGAACAGAACTCCAACCTTTTGGTAAAAAGCCTTATCTCATTAATTGGAGAAAATGAGTTCTATGTAACTCCAATTAAGCGCGGCAAAATCAACGAAACTAAAATTCAGGTAACACAAGAAAATAATTATAGAAAAATTGTCTCAGATTTTGAGACTAAAAACAAAAACTTTTATACATATCAACTGAAGAGTGCTAAAGGCCTAACAGTAGTTATAAAAGGAATAGATTCAAGCGTGGATCCGGAAGAGGTAAAGTCTGGCCTTGAATATAGTGGCTTCAAAGTCAAAAATGTTTCAAACATTAAAAACAGGGAAAAAATCCCCCAACCTATTTTTAGAGTCGAGCTACAGCCAGGCGACTTGAAAATTAAAAAAAATGAATCGCACCCAATCTATAGCTTAAAATACTTGTTGCATCGAAGAGTTACCGTTGAGATGCCACATAAAAAAACTGGACCTATCCAATGCATGAACTGTCAAGAATTTGGCCATACCAAAACTTATTGCAAGTTGCCTACCGTTTGCGTTGTATGTGGCGAGTTACACAGTACCGCTAACTGTGACAAAATAAAAGGTGATACCAAAGCAAAAAAATGTAGTAATTGCGGCGGAAACCACACTGCCAACTATAGGGGCTGCCCTCTTTATTCTCTTTTTAAAAATTCGTCGAACAGAAAAACCAATGCTACTCCCGCTCAGCCCAACACTCATTTAAACTACCCACAGTTACCTCAACCGTCGTCTAGCCATAATCAATACTCAAATGTTTTAAAGTCTAACACGACTCTTACTCAACAAAAACCTAATAGTCAATCTTCATACGCTAATATTTTAAAGAGTAACCAGATTCCGGCGCAAAAAACTGTACCAGTAAATGAAGAATCAGGGCACAATTTTAGTCGTATTGAAGCCTCAATAGAGATCCTTATACAAACAGTAAATACATTCACTCTCAACATGTCCTGTATGATGCAGGAAATGTTGAAAATGCAGTCTACCTTGTTGCAGGCTGTATTGAACAAACCATGAACTTAAGAATCTGTTTTTGGAACGCAAACGGCATCTGCCAACACAAAAATGAAATTGAATATTTTCTTCTGGATAAACAAATCGATGTTATGCTTATCTCAGAAACTCACTTGACGTCCCGAAGCTATTTTCGAATTAGTGGATATAATTTCTACGACACCAAGGATCCTCAAGGTAGAGCTTGTGGTGGCTCTGGAATCCTAATAAAAACTCGAATAAAACACTACCTACTAAACGACCTTCGTGAAGAATATCTTCAAGCAACGAACATCTGCATTGAAAATTTTTATCAAAAGCTTGTGATATCATCTGTTTACTCTCCTCCCAGGTTTTCAATTTCAGAGAGTCAATATACCGCATTTTATACAACACTGGGGTCCCGTTTTCTAGCAGCTGGCGACTACAATGCTAAACACACTTTTTGGGGCTCACGTTTAATCAGTCCCAAGGGTCGTGTTTTGTTTGACACAATTTCAAAAATGGGCTTGAATGTAGTTTCAAGTGGTCAGCCAACATACTGGCCAACGGATCGTCAAAAAATTCCTGATGTTATCGACTTTGGTATTATGAAAGGCGTGCCCAGCGAAATGATTGAAGTAGAAGCGTCTTTGGATTTGTCTTCAGATCACTCGCCTACTATTATCACTATTTACTCACACACAACTGCAACACCAACATGTGATTTACCGCTGACACCTGCACGTATTAACTGGCTGAAATACAAAAAATATTTGAGTGCTCATTGCACGGAAAATATGCCATTGATAACACCTGCTGACATAGAAAATTCTATTAGGTTGTTTGAAGCACATGCTAAACAAGCTGCTCTTAATGCTTCTTCAATTCAACCAAATCAACAAGCGATATTTAACAATATTTTTTGTGCAGATGTAGAAAGGCTATTGACTGAAAAACGGAGAGCTCGACGAGAATGGCAACGTTACAGATCGCCTCAGCTAAAATTAAGGCTTAAGGAGTGTACCAAACAGCTAAGAAAAGTTTTACAATCACAAAAAACAGCTTCGCTGCAAAAATTTCTGCAAGAACTCGATGCAACACCGTCAACAGATTATTCGCTGTGGCGTGCAGCCAGAGGACTTAAAAGGCCAGTGATTTGTAAACCACCATTACGAGCATCAAATGGTGACTGGGCAAGAACTGATGCTGAAAAAGGTGATCTATTTGTTAAGCACCTAGAAAAAGTATTTACCCCGAATATTTCTGCTGATATTGTTGAACTGCCACCAGTCGTCTCTTTACCAGAAATACCGATGAGATTTAACATGACGGAGATTGAAAATACTATTACTAGTCTTAACACCAGAAAAGCCCCAGGTGTCGACAAAATAAGCAACAAAATGCTTCAACAACTGCCTTATATTGCAAAAAGAGTTATACTCTTCATTTTTAATAGTATTCTACGGCTGCAATACTATCCTGCAGAATGGAAGGTTTCGATGATTATTATGATACCAAAGCCCGGCAAGGATCATACGAAGGTTGAATCCTATCGGCCTATTAGTTTATTGCCCAACATTTCAAAACTATTTGAAAAGCTGTATATGAGCAAGCTGATGCCTATAGTGACTAGAAGTGGATGCATTCCAGATCATCAATTCGGTTTTCGCAGACAACATAGCACTATTGAACAAACTCACAGACTGGTGAACGTAGTTAGAGACACCTTTGAAAAAAAGAAATTTTGCTCTGCGCTCTTTATAGATGTTTCTCAAGCTTTCGATAAAGTATGGCACGAAGGTCTTATCCACAAATTAACACGCAATCTCCCCGCAAACATAGTCAAGCTTTTAAAAAGCTATTTAGAGGAACGAAAATTTGTAGTTAGGGAAGGTAATTTTTTAAGCCCTCCGCAGTCGATCGAAGCCGGAGTTCCCCAAGGCAGCATCTTCGGTCCCTTACTTTATTTAATTTATGCCTCTGACTTACCGTTAAGCAATAACATTCATACATCAACATTTGCTGATGATACAGCTTTTTTAAGCGTCCATGAAAATCCAGTAGAAGCTTCCATCAACTTACAAGGGTATATATCCAAATTGGAAAAATGGCTTAAACAATGGCGTATAAAAGTTAACGAACAGAAATGTGTACACGTCACTTTTACGTTGCGAAGGGAAACATGCCCGCCTATACAAATCAACACTGAGACTATTCCGCAGCATACTGTAGTCAAATATCTAGGCGTTCACCTTGATCGCCGTTTAACATGGAAATCGCATATAGACGCAAAGTTGATGCAAATGAAATTAAAAACTGCCCAAATTAATTGGCTTATGGGAAGAAATTCTATACTGAGCCTAGACTGTAAACTTCTACTATACAACGCGATCCTGAAACCAATATGGTCCTATGGAATCCAGTTATGGGGCACTGCCTCAGCATCGAATGTCGAAAGAATTCAAAGGCGACAGAATAAAATTCTACGTACAATAACAGCAGCCCCCTGGTATGTCAGAAACCATCGAATTCATAAAGACCTAGACGTTCCGTTGGTGAAGACAGTATTTTCAAAACACGCGAAAAAATATATAAAAAAACTTGAGTTGCACCCAAATCCACTTGCGCGCAATATTCTTCACTATAGAGGCCACACCCGGCTGAAAAGAAGGGATACTCTTTTTCTCAGCCGTTCACGAGAGATGTAAAACAACCAAAATTAACCGTTGAAATTAAAAATTTTGTTTAGCATTGGCTAAACTTACATTTAATATTTTTTAGATTTAAGATTTGAAAAACTTATTGATAATTTAATATAAATAATTAAAGATTCAATAAATAATAAAATTATCAAAAAAAAAAAAAAAAAAAAAAAATAAAAACAAATTTACTGAATAGCAGCGGCTTATGGCGTTTTCTTTGCTACAAAAACTTAACAGTTTATTATGAACTATTTCTTTCGTTTTGACGAGTATTCTTCGTTTTTGATTATATTTTTCGTTATTGCTTTATTTTTGGCGATCTTGCTCATTGTGGTTTTTTTTTTTTCGTTGTTGCGTTTTTTTCCTTTCGGTGTTTGTTTTCGTTGTTGCGATATTTTCCTTTAGGTGTTTTTTTCGTT
Organism: Lypha dubia; assembly: GCA_947311025.1. NCBI lineage: Eukaryota > Metazoa > Arthropoda > Insecta > Diptera > Tachinidae > Lypha > Lypha dubia. Next base: position 60,997,606 of record OX371264.1, read on the forward strand.
GTCCTGCATTTTGCCCTTAATTTTTTCGTTTTGGCTTCTTTTATTTTTGAAACTTTTCTTTCAATTTTTTTTTTTTTTTTGCAATACTTTAACAAATTTTTTTTCATTTAAGCGATTTTTTTTTTTATTATTTTGACGTTTGTTTTTCATTGTTACGATTTTTTTCCTTATGTGATTTTTTCGTTTCGCTGCTTATTTCTCGACTCAGTGGTTTTGCAAGATCTGAAAATTTTTGTCTAACCATTTTTGGCGTTTATTTTTTTTACTTGTATTTTTCCGTTTAGAACTTTTTATTTGCGATTTTTCCGATTTGGTGAATTATTTTTTTATATTTATTTTTGATTTTTGTGTTTTTTCTAATTGGCGAATTTATTTTGGTCTTTTTAAGTTAGCAATTTTTGTTTCTTCCACCGATTGTCCCCGGATGGCACTGTTATGCATCTTGGTGAGCAACCAACCACACCTTGGTGCTGGCTGTGCTTTCGGGGAAAATAGGAATCGGTCTTTTCTGGACATCACGCTGGTGTGGGTTCGGTAAACCTAGGGGTGAACTTCACACCTCTCATAAACCGCCGCAGAGAATGTACTGATGGCGTTAATCGTGAACACATCTGTTTCGCCGACTGTGTTGTTTTTCGCAAATTTTCCAGATATCTGATTAATTTTTCTTATTTGTAAATTTTTTGTCTATTTTCCATTTTAGGAATTTTTTAATTTAATCTATTTTTTTTGTTTCGGTCATTTATTTTAGTTTCCGCTATTATTTCGTTTTGCTGATTTATTTTCTTTTTGGCGTTTTTTTTTTTTGTTTTAATGATTTTTTTTTTGTTTGGCTTATTTTTCCTGATTGGAGTTTCAGTGATTTGTTTTTATTTTATTAATATTTTCTTTAAATTTTTATGGTATTTTGTTTATTTGCTTTTCTTTGGTTGATTTTGCACACCCTTTTCAATCTTTAATTCTTTTTAAATTTTTTTAGGTTAATTTTATACATCTCGCGAAATTTATATTTAAAAGCATGACCCTTAAAATTCCTTAAAATATATGTATTAAAATTTTGTGGAATTCTTCTAACTTTGACACAAAATTTAATGACAATTTAAAACAAAAATAGATTACTTTCCCCCATTAAAAAGGGTTCTTTTTCCCAAATTCACTCTTTAATTTATTTACTTTAATAAAAATTCACTTGTGTTGAAGAGGTCTCTTGTAGAAACTCAGTTTTATAAACAAACAAAAAAGCCATTTGTCAACTTCTTACCTTTTAAGCATCCAACAGGAAAAATCAACAAACTTGACTTCTACTGAATTAATAGTTTTATTTAGCCAGCACGTAGAGAAAGAGATGCATACAAAGCTTAACTAAATATTTGAAATAGTCACAGACGGACGGTATCTAAACAAAGGAATGTGATGAAAATGACTCTATTTAAACTCACATTTACACACCTACACGCAAACACAAACACATACGCATAAATTTTGTACGAGTCCATATAAATAATTGTCCCCTAAAAAGATAAATTAAGATTGTGTTCTACTTACAATTGCATCTAAATAACAAACATTTTACTTGGCGTCTATTTTTTTGTGTTTGGATGGATTTTTGTGTGTGTGCTTGTATGTGTTTATTTAAGGATGTTTGTTTAACAATTTCTCAACTCAATTTGTTGAGAGGGTATTTTTCCTGGCGCTTAATCAAAATTGTACTCTGTCTGCCTGTTTAGCCTGTGTTTGTGTGTTGTTTTCTCCCTCGTTCTCTCACTTCCCCTCGTCAATGTACTGAACTTTCAGCAAAAACAAGAAAAAATAGGGCAATATAAAGTATAAAAAAAAGCAGCGAGAATTCCGTTTATCACACTTGATATCATCACATACTCGCTAAATAAAAAATTGCCGCTAAAAGCATTTAACATGCCACAAAGTCGTGAGGGGCAAAAAATTACTATACGATACGAAGTAGATATTATAAAAACAACAAACATGAAAAAATTAAAGAACTTCCGGCCCCATAATACCCGCCCACTTATACACCAATACTGTAAATTTGCATGAGATTCGACAATCAAAAATAAAAAAGAAAACACATCAGATTGTTTGACAATCACAATTTCATTTCATCGAGATATAAAAACATCATCAATGTGTCTATTTTGTATGATTCGTTCTTTTTTTTTTTTTGCTTGCTGCCGGCACTTCGAAATTTTAAGGACTAAAGAAGACCAAACAAACAAATCCGATAAAATGATTATTCTTGGAATTTAATTGAAAGCAATTTCTTGTTTAGCTTCTCTTGCTGCTGCTTAGAAGTATTTTCTTGTTGTTGTTAATTTCTTGAAATCAATTTGCTAAAATCAGGCCAAAGTTAATTGCAAAAATTTACTTTTATGTGGATTAAAATAAATGTAATTTATAATATGAAGGATGTACCAGTGGTATCATGTCTGTGGCAGGGTTAAAGTAAATAATCGTCTGCTTAATATTGTCTCTAAAGTTGTTTTACTTAATTTATAATAAATTCAACATTTGTCGATCGTCTTGTTGGAGAGGTCGCAAAGTTCTAAAGTACTCCGCTTGGGTCTTAATCACCCTTATTCTATTTGGCAGCGTCAACATCGTCATCAATTTTGTGTCAATATCACTTTTACTCAACATCAACATCACGTCAACACTAATTTGATATTCCCTTACAGTCTTGAGATGATGTTGACTATTTATCGATAATTTTGACACACATACATATATAATACTTGAAACAGTTGATTTATTCTGTTTGCAATTTTTTTAAAAGTTTGGGTGGAAAAATAAATAAATAAATATATTGAATTAAAATGTTTTTCTTCCCGTGCCTAATTCTAATTCTAATAATGAAGAAAAAAAATTAATAGTGTAAAGAAGACTTCTCAGGCAGAAATCAAACATTTTTAAATTGCCTGATGAAAAGTAAGTGATAAATTCAAACTCCTCTAATTGGAAGTAATACATTTTTGGTTTGGTTTATTTAAAAGGGTTAAAAATTTATTTTCGGCTGAACAAAGCAGCATTTAAGCGTCTGCTGGAGACTATAGCTCCTCATTTGAAAATCGGGGTTAGATAGACTGTATGTTCCGAGCACCATCAAATTGGCAGCAACATAAGGCTTACTCGTAAGTAAGTGTTAAACGTTGTTTGTTTAACAATACATAAAGGTGTGCAGTAGTGGTAGTAGTAGTAGTAGTGTGAGTATAAGTGTGTTCATAATCCAGTCTATAGGCGGTATAAAAATCACTTTTGTGCGTGATTTTCAAAGAATTTCAACAGTTTTTAAAAGCTGTTTGTTTGTTTGTTCATTTCTTATTTTTTTCCCCCCACCTGTTCAATAATGAAATCTCAAATATTTGCTTCTAGTGCCAAAAATTGCACATTTTTCCTGCAAAGGTTGCTTAAATTCAGTATTTTTTTTTCTTTTCTTTTAATTAATTGAAAAATACCTTGATGATACCGGCTTTTAAAGAGCCTTTAGGGAACAAAATGTGTTAACAGCAAATTTAGGGCAAATGTGTTTTATTTTTTTATTAAAGTTATAAATTCTGGCATATCTCTTAGTGCTGCTGCTGCTGCTACTGCTACTGGTGTACTTAACGTTTTTCGATGTTTAAATTGTGAGTTGATTGATTTATGCAAACAATGGCCACGTGTGAATTTATACTGGTGGTCAACACATTTATGCACAATATGCAAAAAAAAACGATGGAATAAAAAGATTGATACACTATCATTATAATACAGAGAGATATACCGAAATATATGGCAGCTTATGTGTATATATATATATAGAAGCTGCTGGAAATGAACGAGAAGTGTTGGTTGAAATAAAATTGTGTGGGGAAATATATTTTTAATGATCAAAAAAACCTTCAAAGTAAACCCTTTTTTTCGGAATACCAATAAAGGAAAAAACCTTACAAGAAATTCAATTAAATGCTGAATTTGCATTCCGGAAGTACAAAATGCAAATTGTGATAATTTCTTATAATTTTTGTATGGAAAAATTGTCATTCTTGGACTCAAAAATAGTTCGTCTATTAAAACATTATATTCATATTCAGGTTTCCAATATACACAGTAGAACAGAACAACGTAAATCAAATCAAAGTTGATTTCTTTCTTAATCCTTGGAATACTGATCATGTCTAATTCTTTGTGAAGAAAATTTGACCTAAATAATCAGTTTGGAAAATTTATAAAAAGGTGATTTAAGTGGGTTTATTTTTTAAGAAAGAATATATCGCGGTTCGAATCCCAATGCCTGATGATTATTTTATTTGTTTTCAATAAAATCCCAGAAGTTGACCACTTGCACTTGACGGTTAGTTTATTTATTAAGAAAAATGTGTGTTGGGATTATTTTATTTATTAGGAAATTAAATGGTTTGGTTCAAATCCCAGTATTTGAGGAGTAGTTTATTTATTACGAAACGAAATTCTCCGGTTCGAATCCTAGCACTTGACGAATAGTTTATTTATGAAGAAAATATCGGTCCGTTCCATTCCCAGCACTTGACGAATAATTTATTTGTTAATAAAAATATGTGTCGGTTCGAATCCCAGTACCTGAAATTAATTTGTTTATTAAGAAATGAAATGGTTTGGTTCTAATATCAGTGCTTGAGTAGTTAATGTATTAAGAAAAATGTGTGTTGGTTCGAATAACACCATTTATTAAGAAATGAAATGCTTTGGTTCAAATCCCAGCAGTTGAGGAATAGTTTATTTATTACGAAAGGAAATTCTCCGGTTCGAATGCCAGCACTTGACGAATAGTTTGTTTATGAAGAAAAATTTCGTTCCATTCAAATCCCAACACTTGATGAATAGTTTGTTTATTAGGGGAAAAAAATGTCTCGGTTCGAATCCCAGCACTAGACGATTGCATTATTTACGTTTTTAATATTCTATTATCTTAAGTTTAACTCTAGTGACGACCCTCGTCCATTTGATTATTAGTTTTAAATCTTTATAGTAATTTTAGATATATTTTTCATGTGTCTGTCTATCGGTCTGTCCGTAGAGTAGACGCATTATCGACCACTAGTGTCTGCATATATGGAACTTGACTATGGCAGCGTTTATTTTATTTTATTGTTTTTCTTTCGCTGCACTGTCAGTCTAGTAGTGCGATAAAAATGCGAGCACCACAGTTTTAAGAGGGATAAAAAAAGGAATAAACAAAAACCAGCATGAAAAATTAATGGGATAAAATCAACGGACGTCATCATGCGTTTGTTTGTTACATGTGTTTGTTGGTCTTTTCACAATATGCTTCATTCGCCGCTACGATCACACTTAATTTAACAAATTTTCCCTTTTTTGGCGGCGGTTTTTTTTTATTATTTTATTTGTTGAAAAAATGGCAAAAAGTTAAAATGGCATAAACCCAAAATTTACTGCTGCTGCTGCTGACAGAGAGCTGATGGTGTGTTTGTGTGTGTGTGTGCGTTCTGTTAACTTGTAACTGAACACATATTTGCAAGTGTGTAAGAGTATTTTAGAGTGTGTGTTTGTGCGTTTTTATTTTTCTGGACTTAATTGTTAAGTAAACCCATTTTTTTTGCTCTCTGTGATAAAATATTGGGCATTTTTAAAGTGAACTGAATTTAATTATTTAAAACGGATAGTGTGAAAAAAGAATTTCAGTATAATTTTTACTCTTTTAAAGATAATTTTAAATAAAAATTGGATGTTCACGCTCGAGCACGTTTTTCCAATACATTTATTAAGAAAGAATTTTTAAATGAAAGAAATTTTAATATTTAAACATTTGCGGAATGGCAAACATAAATGTTTTTCATGAGGTTTTTTCCTGGTTTATACGGGGAGAGCAGCTGCAATTATTATCGTCTATTTAATCAAATAATAGAATACGAGAAATGTGGTTTCAAATATGTTATTCCTTTAGTCCTGTCAAATATTTCCCTGTTTTATTTGTTTCCTTTTGGTCTTTTAGAAATTTTATTTTGCCATTTGCAAAATGACTACTGTGTACTCGATTTTGAAACTTTTAAAATAAATTATTACTCTCTCTCTCTCTCTCTGGCGAAACTTTCATTTACTTTTAATTTATAAAAACAAAAAGTACACTTAAAGTGTTTTTCAATTTTCTGTAATCTATAGTGTCAAATTGCTTTCGCCAGAGTTCAAAAGAAAACAATTGTTAGAATATTTTTTTTTTCTTCCTGCCTACCTGCCGGCCTGAAGTATTGCTGCTGCCTGACCCTCATTTTCAGCTGAAACTTTTCTTTAAAAAAAGGTGGCAAAGAGAATTGAAGCATTTGAATTGGACAAAAACAATAGAATAGAAAATAGCGAAATACAATTTATTACTGCCTGTTGATACTTGAAATAAATGTTGGAGAAAACTTAAATTGCATCGTTATTGTTCACAGGAGGCGGCCGGCTTGCTATTGTGGACTACACGCCAATACTCGTGCAAGAACAAAAGAATATAATTGATGATGAAATTAATGTTCAATTTCCAACTGAAGTTTAGAAAATGATTTAGAGAGTTTTTAAATTGAGACATAAATTGTTTTGTTTTTTAATTTACTTTTTCGAAAAAAAAAAATGTTGGATTAAGTGAGTTGGACGTCATAAAGATGCCCACAGCTTTATCACTCATGAACTCGGATTTATTTGGTTTCATATATTATCATATGTAACCATACCAATCCTCTGGCTATTACTCTATTAGATGATACCAATGAGTTACGAAAATTGAAACGAGTTCATGTGTTGGACTTGCCTTTCATAGGCTAGTCGGTTTTTTATAAATTGAATAGCTTATAATATATTTTATCTAAATTAAATTGTAATTGTTATGTAGTCCATTAAGGCTACTAAACTCCTGCAATTTTTTATTTAAATTATAACATTTGCTTATTGTCTTACAGAAGATAGATTGCAAATAAATAAATAATAATAAAAAAAATATATTATCATATATTGATAATGAGAATTGGCTTACGATATCTTTAAGGTTTAGTGTTTGTTTAACTCTTTTAGGTAAAACATCATGAATAACATTTTTGTAGAACATTTTAACCCTTCAACTGTTTGCTATCGGGGTATTTTGTAACTCTTTTTTAAAAAAGGGACCACAATTTTCCCTTCAACGGAGATGTAGTGGGTTAAAAATGTTCTACGAAATTATTAAGCATAAAATTCTACTAAAAGTTTTTAAAGAACCCAAAGCTTTAAACGTAACTGAGATGGCCAGAAATACGCCAAAACTTATACGAGTGCTTCAGGCTTAATGTCATACTTATTCGGAATTAGTGCTAAAATATATCACAAAATCGGACTTTAAGATTTCGATGAGGCATCTTAATATCCTTTTGTCTATTGTTGGTTCTATTTAAAAAAAAAATTTTTATACAGACTCTCTTTTGAAAACATTTTGCAAAAAAAATTTTTTTTTTAAATGTACAAAATCATAATAATTTTGTGATTTTGTTTTATTTTTCTATTTAGAGTATTTTCTTTTTTTTCCTTTTTTGCCTCAAAATAATTCCTTACACAAGATTTTATTGAAGCTCTTCAATGCAAGAGTATTTGTTGCTTGAATTTAATAAATTAAGAAAATCAAAAGACGAACAAAATGAACCAAACAGAAAACGAAACACACTTAACCAAATTACCTTAACAAAACACTAGAGAAGTTAACTTTTAGATTTTTCCGTTTTCAATCTCTTAAAAAAAAAAAAAAAACTTTGCTGATTCAACAGAACAATAAAAGTAATAGAAAATCTATTGATGCAATTTTAATTCAATAAGAGAAGAAGATGTAAAAGTAGAAGAAAAAATTATGCTCTACTCTTTTAGTTATTTGCATTCTTGTTTGCATTTTTGCCATAAACTTTAAAAAGTTTTAAAATATATATTTGCAATAGCAGACAGGCAGGCAGCAGGCAGGCATGCAGGCAACTTAAATTTCAATTGACCCCACGACTTTTGCAATAAAGCAGAAACTAAACAGCCAGCAACCATACCACCACCATCTTCTTTTGCCTAGATTTGCGGCTACACACTGTATAATTTAAGCAATTAAATAAAACTGCAGCAACAGAAACAGCAGAAATAGCAACAACAATAATAACAATGGAAAAATAAAACTTCATGGTGAAATCTTGTTGGTGTTGTGAGGCAGAATAATTTTTGCACAAACTACTTGTTTAACGGAAACGGAAACCAGGGAATTTGAACAAACACATACATTTATACACACGCACACGCACACACACACACGCACACACACACACACACACACTCGCACTTGCTTTCCTACATAAAAATACAAACACTAATTATTCTAGCAAAACACATTCTGTACAACAAACAGTACTACGAGTCCAAAGTTTGCTGTGCACTCTCCCCCATCTCTTCCACTTTCTACTTCACTCTATGCTAACTCTCCTTCTCTCGGGTGGGAGGTATGAGTTTTAGACAAAAACATTATTTCAAAATAATGAACTACTAAATTGACTCGAACAGCGCGTTTATTATTTGAATTTTATTTTCTAGTTTATTTTAGAAATTGTGTTTCCAATTCATTATTCCTTCGTGCTGCTGGTATTTGTTGCAGATTCATTTAAATGTTTCTTTTCCGTTCGATTTGAATTTTCATTTTAATTTTTGTTTTCGTTTTTTTTTTTCTTTGTGCCTTATTTACTAACTATGTATTTATGTATGTATTTTTTCCAATAAAAATCTATTCATGTTTTCTTGTTGGTTCGATTTTCAATTAATTTTTTTTTTCTGTTTTTTGTTTTAATTTACAGGCAAATGGACAATCAGCGTAAAAATCTATTGGAGGCATTGGCCAAAAAGGGTGTAGCCGTTGCTAAATTATGTGTACTGGATAACCATGTTAAAGATCGCTTGGAGGATATTGACAATGTGTACACAGAAATTATTAAATTTGTGGATGCCAGCGATACGAAGGTAAGTTGCAACATCAACTATTATTACTTTATATAAAATGTGTACATACTTTTGTATGTGTATTCGTATGTGCGGTAGTAGGCGTATGTGGGTTAATCAGTTGTTTGTTTATTTATTTGTTTCGCTTTTATGGAAGCCCTCAGTTGACCAGAAACCAAAATAACAAAATAATAGAAATTGCAAATGTTTAGTTTAAAATGAAAATCCTAAGTGCAAAAGAAAATTTTGGTAATATTTATTTTTAGTGAACTGTAGCCGGGCACTTAACAATGCACACAAATAATTTAGGAGAGAGAGAAAAAAAGCAAACAGCGAAATTTGAAATTTCGAAATTTTATGCAAAAATATAAAACAGAAAATCGCATCTTAAATTGACTGATAAAAATGTTTTTTAGTGTTTAAAAGTTGATTTGCAGCATAATTTTAGGTGACATGTCACCATGTCCAAAATGTCATAATGATCGTGACCATTAATGTCACAGAAAAAGGGCCAGCATTATGAACATGGACATTGCTACAGTTTCGAAAAATGTGTTAATATTCACTTATACTGTTTTATTGAATGAATGAATGAATGCTCAGTGAAATTTCTTCTGTATCCGGCTTCACTCAGTCAAGATCTTTATGTGACATGCCCCTTCGGCCAGGCTTTTTTTTCAGAAATTTTTTTCTTTTACGTTTATATCGAATAGCGCTGATTTCTTTGTGGGATATTTTAGCACAATTTTTGAATTGAGTTCAAAATTAACCTTGAAGTACTTTCTTTAGTTTTGAATTATTTCTGGCCTTCAAGTTGAGTTCGGAGCTTTGGTGTCTTTAAAGACTTGTAGTAGAATTTTATGACAAATATTTTTGTAAAACATTTTAATCGGCTACACCTCCGTTGAAGGGCAGTTTTTGCCATTTTTGTAAAATAATTAGCTCAAAAAAAAAACGATTCTAAAGAGGGTGCTGTTGGCTGAAGTAGTTAGTAGCGCTTTAACCACAAATCAAAGTATGACTTAGAACCTGGGTTCGATCCCTGGTCAGGGCCATTCAATCAACATCATAAATTTCTCTAATGTACATTAGTGAAGGCATTGCACTGGTCACTCTGAAAACTGTTCCGGTAGGGATTGATACGAAGCCCAGCTAATGTGCACAACAGCGCCCTGTTTCGTCGGTTAGCAAAATCGTCGGCGAATATAATTATTAATAAAATGCTTGCTCACACCTCTTAAGAAGTTTAATACGTCTACTTAACACCAGAGGCGCTGCAAAAATGCTCTGGGAAAAAATTAACAAATCGTGCAATAGCAGAGTTGTAAAAGAATTAAGCCTTCTTCTACATATTCACCATCTAAACCCTCTATCTCTGACTCAATGCATTGCAAAAATAATGAACATCAGCTGAGTCCTGTTCCTCAAATACAGACTATTTAATCCCTAAATGTTTAATTCAATCCACCCTAAAAAAAAGCGTCCCGCTCAATTTAAGGCAAAAATTAACAGCCTTAGATTGCATATCCTTTCAAGAACAAAAATTCTATTCTTTAAACATCTTGTTCAGCACCTCAGCACACTTTTGCATATAATTTATACAATTCCAAATTGACATTTGTATCGTGTTATCTGGTATCTCTACTTTTTGCCAATCTTTATTAGTTTGCAATTTCTTATTTACTTTTTCATGACTTACTTTTTGATGAATCAATTGTGAGTTTCAAGGATGCAAAAGAAATATTATTTTTCTTTATTGGTAAAACACGAAAAGCTATAAATGCATTATTGTTGATTTGGAAAAATACATTTCAGTTTTATTTGGCAAATAATACCGTTTTAATTTAATACAAAGACAGAGAGAAAGAAAGAGACATTCATGAATATGAAAAAAAAATATAATTATTTTATGGAAATCAAAAAACCCAGCATGATTTTGCAATAAGAAAAGTTTAATTTAAAAAGTAAAAAGTCAGAGTGCTGCCTGCAATGAATTGTTTGTCTTTATGGTAAAATAAGAACAACTTGTTTCTAATTAGTCAAGCAAATTAAATTTTTCTGGCAGCAACTGAAATTTAAAAGTTATCCGCCCGGTCAAATATAAAAACAATTTTAACTTTCACCAGATACAAAACATTAACCCAAATGGTACAATTGATAATGACTCTTTTTCAAATGTAGAAACCAATTCGTTTTGTTTTTTGTCTTTGTTGCACTAAATCTTTAATATGTGGACCAGTGTCTGCTTAAGTACTCTTTTAAGTCAACATTCTTAATTAAGGTGCTTATTTGCTGGCAGCAATTAACTTTCAACAGAGGGACAGACATACAGACAGACAGACACAGCCAAGCAGACAAAAAAAACAAACAAAGCAATTGAAAAAGAGACAGAAAAACAAAGCTACATGCACACCTTCTTATCTATGGCACTTAAATGCAGTATTGTGATGTGTAGCAGCAGCAGCATCACCTACAATTAAAAACAAAAGAGACAAGAAATAAAAGGAAATTCTACTTTAGACCATTTAATGGTTGGATTTCAAATCTCAGTGTGTCAAATGGTGACATATAAACTGTGCATTTGAACATACAACAACACACTTCCATAGTCGCATCCGTACATACATAAAAAACACACACACGCACACAATTATACGCAGTTAAACAAATAAAAATGTTTAGAATGATACGAGACAATAATAAAAAAAATTGGGCTAAAGTGAACAAAATGTAAAACAAACAAGAGATAAAAGGCATTTAATACTCGTTCGTATCGTATGTACGAGTATGTGTGAGTGTATGGGAAAATGGAAAATACCCTTCATTTTAGAAAATCTCTTGGAACGATTTAATCTTGGCAGAAATGTAAGTGAAGAAGAAAATTTCTACACACTCTTGAACTTAATTAAAAGTTATAGTTCTCAATCAAAGAAAATTAAAATAAAATTTGTAAAAATGATTTGGTCGGTTGAGGCGAATCTTTTGTGAGCTTTTTTGGAATATATTTTTTAAAGAAAAAAAGAGCCGCAATTTATGTTTTAAAATAAGAGAAGCTGAGTTTCGAATGTGAAAAATTCGAAACTCAATGCGAAATTTACTTTAAATAATCGAAATCTTGTTCGAATTTGTTTAAACTAATTCGAATTTTAGTTTGAATTCTCGAAATAAGTTCGAAATTTCGTAATTGAAATTTAATTTTTGGTAGTCTTTGTAAACTTTTCGAAACCTACATCGAATATTCGATATATTGTTGGAATTTTTTAAATCTAATTGGATTTTAATTTTGGATTTTCGAAATTAAGTTAAAAATTTCTTAATTAAAATAAAATATTCTAAATGTTATGAAAGTAATCGTAATTTACGTAGAACTTACAAAACCTTGTTAATATTTTCCAAATTTACTTTGAATTTTATAAATTTTTATAGGATATCTGCAAATCAAGTTCGAATTTTCGAAATCAGGTTCGAATTTTTTGAAATTATATTTGATTTGTCGAAATTAAGGAGGAAATTAAAATTAAATATGCAAAGTATCTTCTTGAGTTTGAAATTTCAAAATTAGGTTAAAATTTTCGAAATTAAGTCCGAATTTGCGAAATTAAGTTTGAATTTGCGACATAAGATTGGAATTTAACTTGGAATTTTTGAAATTAAATTCGCAATTAAAATAATTTTTCGAAATTATGTTAAAGTTTAGAATGTAGTATTAGTCTTAGTATTTTGCCGCCTAAACATTTTAACCCATGAGATTTTATTGGAAGTCTTGTAAATTTTCAAGTTTGCCCCTTATATCAAAAACTTTCGAAATTTGCTAGTTAGTATTTTAAAAAAATGGTAAATAAAAAAAAATAGAACCAAAATAGTTTTACATAAAATAAATATACGAATGAAAACTCTTAGTATTTGCTGTGATAAGCATCAGATTAACAAATCAGTTTAGTTGTGATACAATTCTCGTATTAAAATTTCTTAATTTTATGACATCCAAAAATTTTTCCTGCAAAGTTTCTAAAACAGCAGATCTTTTCAAAAATTCAAAGAAAAAGTTCATTGTTTCAATGATTTGTTTATTGACTACATTCACTGAAGTACTATTACATTAAATTAATAAACTAATTCATTAATTTTCTTAAAGCAGAACAGAAACAACGAATACTTCGAATGGGTCATTTCACATTAAACTACAATGAATATTTTCATTTATGTAACGAATGCGTACATTGAAACAATGTATTTTTTGCGAAAAATTAAGGAACTAATGTCAACGAATGTAGCAAACATAATGGCCAACTTAGCAGCATACTAATACTACGAAAACTTTACACTGTTTGTCTGTGTGGTTGGTTGCTTGGTTGGTTGAGGACATTAAAAGAAATCTAAAGTGCATTAAAAAGTGCACAGGTGAAAGTTTTTAATGTGTTTATTTGATGATGGTAATAAACTGTATTGCAAAGTTTTTGTATTAAATTTATTTATTTGCTAACTCATTTTCAAAAATGAAAACCATTTAATTTTTTTTTGTCGTTTTTGTATTTTTGCTAAAGAAGAAGTCTTTTCAAAACTTTATCTTGTTTTCTATATATTCTGATTTTATTTTGTTTCCTCTCTTTCTTTATTTCTTTGCAGGTAATACATTTCTCCTTATGGCACGCTTATGTCCATGAACAGTACGGTCGCATGTATAAATATTTGCAAAAACTTTGCGATGAGAAACGTAATCGTGAAATCTTTGAAGAAATCTATTTAATTGCCGGAGCGTTAAAGTACCAACACTTACAAACGGTTGTACAGCGTTTGACCGTGTCAACATTTCCACACAGCTACCGTTTGTTTTAAGCACCAGCAGGCAGCAGCAGGAGCAATTGGTAGTACACCAAAAGACAAATATGTATAGAATTTAATGAAGAAAAAAATATTGAAATTTTTTAGAGAAACTCGGTTTAACACAAAAATAATTGTCGAAATGAAATTGCAAGAATAAACAGCAGCAGTAACAGTAACAGCAACAGCAACAGCAACAGCAATAGCAAATTTACGATATTTTTAAACAATAACAATAAGAAGAAGAATAGTAACAATATAGTAACAAACAGCAATAAGTTCCGTAATAAAACAAATACAACTTTATGACACAAATAAAAATGAACAATAAAATGAAACTTCAATAGAAGAAAATTAACTTATTATTTTAGTTTTACTCATGATTGCTGTTGGTTAGTGTTGGTGTTGATGCAACATTATGCAAGCAAGTGCTTGCAGCAGCATGCACATTTTCTCCTCATCACATCTACAATTATTTACACTTGTCACTTTTTTAAAAGGCTTTTATATCATCATCTTGAATGTTCAACATCGGGCTGCTGTTCATTCATTCCCTACCCTTCCCATTTTACAATCATTCATCCCTGTCATATATTTCATACTCACACATACACACACACTTTAATACATACATACGTTCACTCATCCATTCATCCACTCATCCTTTCTATGAATTAGTTCATTGAGTTAAGGATAACATCAAGAACTGCATAAAAGAAACAAAAAAAAAACAAAAACAACAAAAAGAAAAACAAGAGAAATTACAAAAGTCCGGGCGATGGTTGGTACTCGTACTACAACATGCAAACGCACGAGAAAACGTGCCAGGAAAGACAACATGGCGTGAAAACTATTTAGAATGTTGACTTCATTCTTTAGTTTTATTAAAAACTTTTTGAATTTCAAATGATGTTATTACTTTTTGTTCTTGCTTTGTTTATTATATTTCATTTTGCTTGGCGTTATATTTCTGTACACCATTTCTGGGAAATGATTTTATAAGAAACTTAAATATTTTCCAAAAATATATGACGAAATTTTCGTAAGATTAAGTTTGGAATTTAGTAAAAATTTCAAAAAATATGTGAACTAGGTTATAGCTGACCTTAAAATCTATCATCTAGTGAAAATTTCATTAAAATATTTCGAAAGGTTTAAGAGATATCGGAACTAGAATTTTAGCTTGATCATCCAACAGAGGTTCAATTTTGTCTGCAAAATTACTTTAGAAATTAATCAATAACTCTGAAGTTTCTGGAGCTACCCGAACACAATTTTCAAGGTTTGTAAAATAGGCTTTCACTATTTATATAAAAGTCTCTTGAATATTCTACGTATAATATTAACCGAGATATGGCCCTTTAAACTATTAAAAGCTTATTGTTACTGGGTAGCCATGATTCCTGGCGGGCCAAAGGTTAACCACCGTATAGTCAACTTCCCAACCTATCATATGGTAAAAGATTCATTCAAATTTCTGTAGCCGTTTTCGAGTTATAGCACTTTAAAGAAAATCATTTGACAAAATCCGCCTGCTGCAAAGTTCTGTTGGCCAGGTGTTTCACAAAAAAATAAAAGCAGAAGACCCGAACCAATTTTTTCAATTTTAACACACAAAAAACCCTTTTATTGATTTGTTTAATATCTCAGTTATTTTTTAAGAAAATTTTATGAAGTTTTGTGGGTTGCTAGATAAAGTAATGGGGAATAATATAGTGCAAAAATTGAATTCACCACGCCCCTCAATAATGTAAATAAATGGGCGTAAATTATTAATTATGCATTTTAATGCCTTATATTTTGGTTTTTAGCGGATTAAAGTAAACTGGGCTATAGCTGACCTTAAAATCTATCATTTAGTGAAAATTTCAATAAAATAATTCGAAAGGTTAAAGCGATATCGGAACTAGAACTTTAGTTTGATCATCCAACCGAGGTTCAGTTTTGTATTCAAAATTACTTTAGAAATTAATCAATTACTCGGAAGTTTCTAGAGCTACCCGAACGCAATTTTCAAGGTTTGTAAAATAGCCTATCGCGATTCATATAAAAGTATACTGAATATTCTACGTATAATATTAACACAGATATGGCCCTTTAAACTATTAAAAGCATATTTTTACTGGGTAGCCATGGTTCCTGGCGGGCCAAAGGTTAACCACCGTATAGTCAACTTCCCAACCTATCATATAGTAAAAGATTAATTCAAATTAAATAATTCGAAAGGTTAAAGCTAGAACTTTAGTTTGATCATCCAACCGAGGTTCAATTTTAGAATTTCTTGTAGGAAATGGTGTTTGTCTTGTCTTGCCTTGTCGTGTCTTGTCTTTCACCATTTACTATCTCTCTTGTTGAATTCTGAGATTCTTTTGCGTTTCATAAAGTTTTGGTAAGCAATTTTCTTCATTTATATTATCACACATAAATATTCCGTCTTTCATATATTTTTTTTTTTTATTTTTTTACTTTCATTCCAGTTTTGTTCAAAGCAAAAAATAAAATTTAAATTAAATTAAGAAACAAAAAACAACACAAACTAATATATAAGAACAATAGTTTTCGTACTTCATGATCAAACTTTAGTTGGAGCACCATCTCATGTACTTAAAATGTCAGCAAACAAAATTATAAATAACAACAAAGTAATTAGAAATGTTTTAAATTTTTTCTTTATTATAAATATGACAAAAATTTGTGACACACTACGCAGCTACAGCAGTAATGCGAGACTATTTAATGTAAGAATATATTATGTGCCATTTTACTGGCACATTTACACTTTTGTCATTTCTTTTACTATTGTTTTTCTTTCATTTTATGAATAGTTTTTCTACTTAAATTAAGCTGAATTTATTGTTAAAAACCAACAATAAATAATAATTAATTATGGAAATCATTAACATGAATATGGGACATCTTGCTGGTATTGTATGTATGTGTGTATACGTGTATATATTGGAGTGTCATCTTCTATAAACAAAATTTAAGTCTTTTGTTTTTTGAAAATGCTGTAAACTCAATTTAATTTCGTCTTATTAAGAATAATTTCACTTGATCCTTGGCAACAAAACAATCATACATCATCATACTAAAGTTAGAATGTCTGTATGTCTCCTTTAACATGTTAACACATTTAAAGGAGTAACAAATTATTTAAACAAAAATATATTGTCTGCCCTTGGCTTTTTATTTGATTAAATGAATGCAAGAGCAAAATAACCCAAAACCATATCCAGCTGGTTGCAAATAAACTTTTGAATTTATATCAAGTCCAGAGGACGATAAGAAGGAAGACAGATACACAGAACCTTTAATCACTCTTATAAAGATACATTTATTCATACAATCTGGTTTTAATTTACGGAGATGACAAGCAGCAGCAGAAAATTAAAAATGATGGAAGTTGAAAAGATTTGTTTAAAATTAACATTAAAGATGCGAGGTGGGATCTCGAATTTTGAAGAAATAGAAAAATTTCAACGATTCGAAATTTTAAGGAATATAAAAAGAAATAAGAGCTTCTGTAAAAAAATTATATTTAAAAATTCAACAAAAAATAGAAAAAAAATAGCTATTAGTGTGTAACTTAAACACTAAAGGGTGTTCTTAAGCGAGAAACGAAACATATTGAAGGCCTGGTGTATATTTTGAAACCTTATTTAGACACTTGACATTTTCACACTTACTGTATTATTATATAGACTACAATACTAGATTATAAAATTTAAACAAAATAAAAATGAAAGGGTATTCCAACTGATTATGTAATTTTGGCCAATTAACTCTATCTTAGAGCCATACAAAATTCTATCTTTTGAAATATTCACAGCTTTTACAATAAATAGTTAAATGGAAGCAATAAGAACTAAAAAAGAGCGAATATGTAAATTAAAGGGTGTTCTATCAAGTAATGAAATTTTAAATAAAGCAACATATACAAGTTATGAACCGCAAAAATTAGCTATTTGAAATTTTCGTCCTTGGCGATAAAAAACAAAAAGGAAATCACCTAAATAAAAACAATAATCGCCAAAAATGGAAATAACACGAAAACTGCAACATCATAAAATTGAAATGAAATCTCCCAAAAATAAAAAAAAAAAAACAAAAATAGCCGGCAAAATGAAAAAGACTTCAAATAAAACCCCAAAACGAAAAACAATCATAAAAACGGAAAAAAAAATCGCCAAAACGAAAAAAGTCGACAAAAGTAATGAAAAATCACAATAAATGCAAGAGCAAAAGGGACAAAAAAATCATATTTAAAAATTCCTTGAAATTTAAAAAAACGCTAAAACGGAAACAATTCAACAATAATTACAAATTGTCAAAACGATGAAAATGAACAAAATGAAAATATATTCAAAACCAAATATTTCCAAAGCAAAATAAAATGGTAAAAACTAAAGGAATATCAACACGAAAAACTCAGTGAGACAGAAAAAAATCTCTAAAACCGAAAAAAAGCATACAAATAAAAAACATGGGCAAACTTTAAAAAAAAAATCAACATATAAAAACGATTAAAATCACCAAAGTTAAACAAATCTTCTATGACAAATTTAAAATGAGTCACCCAACAAGATAAAATAAGAATGACGATAATTAAGCACTTAGGGGCCATTCGGATATTACGTAACGCTGTTATCGGAGATTTCATACCCCTTTCCGCCTTCGTAACGCTTTTTAAACATTTTTCAGTGCAAAATTTCCAATCCGTAATAAGTCTGTAAGACCCTCCCACCCTTTGGAGCGTTACTTAATATGTGCACAGCCTCTTATTGTTTCATTAATTGAATTTAATGAAGCCCTTAGTTATATAAATCGTCTAATTGTTCAGTTAAGTTACGTGGCTAAACAGAATAACTCCAAAAAATTTATTCCTAAAGATACATAAGTACATATGTATAAATGTCGACTATTTTTGTAAAACATCATCATACATCATTTTACAAAATATTCAGTACAAAACCTCTACAACGTAGCAAATCCTGATGCTTTACGTAATATGTGAATAGCCCCACAGTGTAATAGGCTCAGGCACGCATCGTAAACATAAATACATATTTTTAAAATTCATGAATTTTTAAGCCAAAATTTTAAACTATTTTGCCTCAATAATTTACTCCATGCCTTTCAATCAACCATAATGAAATTTTACTCAAATCCATTTTGAATAGACCAACGCCACAATACAAATTAAAAAAAAAAAAAAAAAATTAAAAACACATGGCATCCAAAATTAAGGACACGTTCGTATTCATTTCTCCTGAACAAATTTTATCATTTTAATCACGGTTGATTTCATAAATCATACTTAAATTAAATATTTATGCAAAACAAACAAAACAAGTGTTTGAAAAATTTAAATATTTATCAAATTAAATTAAATAAATATTGATGAAGACACACACCAACAAAAAATTATAAAATAATAATAATAAAACAATATATGAAAATATAAATATTGTTGTTGAAACTTTTAATTCAAATATTTAGCAGTTTATTATATATTTTTTGTTGTGTTGTTGTTCGCAAAAAAAAAAAAAATAAATCAGACTCTAAAATATAAATAAATTTTGCATTAAGTCATAAAAGTTTTTAAATACTTTCGTGTGCTGGTGTGTACTGGTGACTGTAGAGAATTATTTATATGAAATAAATGGAAAAGAAAAAGTTAAAGCGTGTGAAACGGAAGGAAGTTTTTCTAAAAAAAAAAAAACACTGCTGGCTTGGCTGCCTGAGTGACTGTGTTTTCGTTGAGAACTAAATGTGTTCATGATTGCTTTAAACTACATATTGGGTGTCTGACTTATCTTTGGGCATATATTTTTCTTTCTTGAGAAAGGTGAGAATTTTTTATCCAAAAACAAAATTAGTTAAAGATTTCTACGATTCATGCATTCTACTGCTGGAAATTTTGAAACGTTTTAAATCAGGGGAAAAGACTGTTGATAAATTAATATATTTTTATTGAAAAATCTGCTTCTTAAGGTAAATTTCTGAATTTCGGAATCAATTAAATGAAAATCAATACAAATGCATTGAAAATCATTCCTCGATTTGCGTCGCGTTTCTCCGGTTCCAATTAGCGACGCAAACCGGGATATTGGTATATACACTTTTTTTTTTGGTTTGGGGGTCAATAATAACTTACCCCGATTTTTGTGGGGCCAAACTGAAAGCAAGCCCTTTTAAACAAAAAAAATAGAAATTTGAAAATCAGTTTATAAATAAAAGAGTTATGAGACAATCCATGTTTCTGATTGGACAGGGCGGGGAGGAGTGCGAATTATCTCAGTTTTAATTAATAAATAATCTAAGGGAGCGAGCTGCACGGAAACCCCTTAAAACACAAAAAAAATTATGACAATCGGTCCATAAATGGAAATGTTATTCTATAATCAACATTTTAGGCGTACAACTTGCCTCCGATTTTTCCCAAAAAAAAAAATATTATAACAACCAGCTGCTGCAAGCAAAATCTTCGAATTGAAAAAAAAGAATTTTAAAAATCGGTTCATAAATTCACCTTGAATTGATACCTGCTCCTGCTTTTGAAGTCCGTATAAAATATGAGAGCTCGGCTCTCCACTAGAGACAAACAGTGATAATTTTACACTGATACTATTTTCTTTTTTAACAGTAACATGTGGTATTTAGTACAGATGGCGCTGTTCAAAATTCCTTTTTTACTTTATTTACTGACTTCAAAGCGATTTTAATAAACGACACGTCCAGTTGCAGTGGACTAAATTACATTCGATTGCTTGCGAGATTTTTGTTCTCTCTAAGAAATCAATCAAGGAAGTTCTCGGTCTAATCTCTTTACTGTGACGATTTTAAGTGAAAACACCAAACGCAAAATCGTCTACCCAACATTTACAATTTTAATGAAAAAAAAAATAAATAAATAATTAAAAATAGAAAATATTACAAACTACCGAATGAATATGTTTCATTAAAAATATAAACAAAAAATACAAAACTTAAACAAATGCGAATTAAGAGTGAAAGTAAAACTAAAAGTGTGTGAGTGAGTGAAGGATGACTGACTTTTGTTATTTAAATAACACACGCACACTATTTACTTTACAACTTAACTTCTACAATTCTGTTGAAATTTGTAAAACAAATATTTATTTCTTCTACTGACAATAAGTTCTCTACCATTATCATACATTTCCTGCCACAATTTGTCTTGACATTTTCAGTTAATAACAGTTCGAGTAAAGAATTCTACATCATTATTGTCATCATCATCATGGGTAGAATGGCGGTTTTGTTGTGTGGTAAAATGGTAAATAGAAACCTTTTGTTTTTCCGCTCTCTTAGTGTTGTTTCAAATATTTTTTTTTGTATTCAGTTTCGTATTTATGCTGCAGGAAGATATAATTTACTTGGGTTTGTTTGTAAATGATTGCAAACCATTGTGTACGTAGGAAACATCAACTATTTATTATGCCACTTATATTCAATATATGGTATATATATGTACTCGTATGTAGTAAGTATGTATATATTCTGGCATTGCAATATAGTGCATGCCATGCATACCTTCATATAAATATTGTATATAAAAGCGGAAATGCTAAAGCATTGAAATATAATATTTTAAAATATACATTCATTCATTCATTCATTCGGATGTATATTTTTCGAAAATTGATATCATATAAAAGAACACAGTGTGATTAGTAAGTTGCCACAAAGTTATTCAGGGGTGCTCTCATATGTTTCTGTCTTGTTGCAGCACATGGAGTATTAAAATACCCTTCCAAAGTGATTTCTTTAATTGTTATATAGTTTCAAGTTTAAACTGCCACTACTTGTTTTTGTTGAAACGAATTTTACAATTAGTTGTTATTTGAAAGATATTATTTTCAGCTTTGAAGCAAATAATAGTTTTTGAAAATCGGTTAGTAAATGACTAAGTTGTGTTAGTTTAAGTGTAAAAAACCGAAATTCCTTCAATAAAACTTAATTTTCCACTATCTCTACGTTTAATATAAGATATCAAGCACTATTGTTATAAACAACTGTAAAATGTTGCTACCTCTAAGTTTCTGCTACGAGTGAGTAAAGGCACAATAAATAGTCGCCTTTTTTTTAATTCTACATGTCTTGAAATTTTCTTAGATTTTCCATATTAACTTTGATTGAAATTTTGAATTTTGTGCCTTATACCACCTGCAGATTGTGATTATTAAAAGTATTTTATATAAAATGTTTAATACCTTCCATAGAATTTGTGTACGAAAACTATTACAAGACACTGTATTTTTCTTTTACTAAATTCTATCGATACATTTTGTGTTGAAATTTTTAAGTATAGTGCTTAACGTTATATGAGAATTTATTGCGGTGTTAAAGGCTTTTGTTTTATTGTATTGCTTAAAAATGTACTCGTATGTATGTAGCTGTATACGTATTTATGTATGTATGTGTGCCTTGTTATTATATTGTAAGTATGCTGGTTAAATATGAAACAAAACACAACTGCATACATGTGTAAACATTATACATCTGTAGTGGATATTAAGAAATAATAATAAAGGTAAAATTTATTGTCTAGTATTTATTTAAAAGCAAACTATAGTCTTATGAAAAATGCAAAAAATGGCAAAGCAAAAAACTATTTTATTGATTTTCAGCTGAAAAACAGTCGAAGAGCTCTAATATTGGGTGTGAACTATTGTTTTCTGTAGAAACATCGATTCGCATTGCAAAAGAATCAGATAAACAAAAAATATTTTTTTGCTCTTAAAGTTTAGAAAAGCTTAGTAGCTGTTTAGACGCTGGTTTACTTTGTTGAATAAAATAAATTATTGGGTTCGTTCTTTGTTATTGAACGATTAAAAAAATTCACTTAAAAGAGTGGTCGTGCAGAGGTGTACGACGATGGAGAGTGCTGCGATGTAGTTAAAAACTATAACAGTATTTATTACAGCCTGTACTACATTTCCCTCCTACTACACTTCAAGCTCTCCGTATATGCATCCAAGTGTCATAAATAACATAGTTACAAACATCTACAAATAAAATTCTTTAGAAAAATTTTCAGTAAAGTTAGACAAAGAGTTCTTAAATAAATTTTAAATGTACATAGAATGCCTTTTTCAAAACTTTATAGTGAATTGGAAAAAAATCCAATTGATTTTAAAGGAAAACTCCAACTGACTTCTTTGAATGCTCTTATTTGATGATTTAATTAAAAATTGCAAAAAAAAAAAAAAACACTTGATGACTGCATCACAAACGAAGATAACTTTTACACACGTATACGCACGGACTTACACTAAAGCAAGTTTGCTTGGCAAAATAACTATTTAAGAAAACTGAAAACAACTTAATAAAAATCATTAAAAATAATGAAATTTTGCTGTAAAATATTTTATCGATTGAAGCTATTGACCTACTTTTTCTGGAATAAAAATCTTTTGATGATTTGTTTTAGTTTTTTGCTTTTAATTTAATTATTTTAGCATTTTGTATTACTCTCTTTTATTTGTTTTTCATTAAATAAAATTCAATATATCTCATGCAGTGTAAGTACCAACCAACTATCCTCCAAAAAAAGTTTACCTAACCATGTTTAAATAAAATGGAAAAATAAAATGGAAATGATGATTTATCGTTAAATTTACAGATTTAAAACAAAATATAAATATTGTTTAAAATAATTACTCTTTTAATAACCACCGGATTTTATTTCGATCCCTGTTCTATCTCTTTCTCTATGGCTCCACTAAAACAAAATATTTATCATATTCTTATTTCTTTATTTCTATTTAATTATTTATTTATTAGAATTTTTGTCCAATTCATTCTAATTTATTGCAATAGGAAAAATTAAACATAAAGATTTCCTCTGAATAAAATAATCATTTGCACATTTGCATATGAATGATAATGTAGGGGCAGCAGAGAGAGTGAGAAGGAGAGTTATACACTTTGTGCAAAATGTAAATTCTAAACTAAACAAATAAATAAATAAATAAAATATAAATATTTAATTGTAATTCAATTTAATGCGCTTGAATTGAAATGAATACATTTATGTTGAATTATTTCACTTTTAGCAATTTTAAGGCATTTGCTTCGCATATTCGTTACGTGTAAATAAAAATTTTATATCATTATTTTTTTTATTTTATCAAAATATTTGCAAAACTTTTTGAGCAGATTGAAATTTGTATACCATGAATTGTGCAAATACAGATAAAATCTTTCATATTTTCCATTTCATCAAATATAACAAAATTTAATGCTATTTTGATATGCTGCATTAGATTCCATAATACCCGGTAGTTCTGGACGTAATTACCTATAACAGTTTTAAAATCTTTGTATAAAGAAATTTTCAATCGTGGCTTCATTTTACTGCCTCAAGTTTTTGATTACTTTTCCGTTGATTTTTTTAATCCTAGTTTCAGTTTGCTCTCAAACACTACCGGGTAAATCACTGCACATCATTACTTAAGTGGAAATGTATAATTTATTTCTGATTTTTGACAATATTTAAACATTTTAGTTACTGAAACGAATTTAATCTAAAATTCTGTGATTAAATGAGACAGACAGACACATACGAGCCATACCAAATCGTTTGAAATTTTTAGCGCAAAATGAAAAAGTGTTTAGAAACTAATTTAAATACATTTAAAATTTAAAATAAAGTGACAGAATTAAATGAATAAAATATTATGAGCTGTTTTCCATAAAATTATTTAATTTTAATTTATGTGAGAGTTTCTAAATTATTTACAAAAATTTATTATATTTATTTAGATGTAATCAACACAAACAAACGGTTGTGCTACGACAAGCGTTAAATATAAATATATAAATCAGTAAAGTGGGACTCCGATGTGCAATTCGAACACTAAAAAAATTGTTTAACATAATTTCAAATTAATGATTTAGATTTTTTAGTTTTTTGCAAAAATTCATTGATTCAATGTACGAACACGTTGTTTCAATGAAAATATTCATTGAAATTCATTGCAAAACGATTCATTTAAAGTATTGTTGTTGTTTTTTAACAAATTAAATGAACCAATTCATTGATTTAACATACCAGCACATTTGGTAAAAATTAGTAAAGAAATCATTGAAACAATGAACTTTTTCCTTAAAATTTTTGTTTATTATTATTAAAACTTTGTTTGTTTATCTAGTACAATTTTACGTAAAATAAGTTTTGAATAAAAAAATAGCTTCACAACATCTACTTTTGTGAAATAGTTCAGCACTAATTAGGAATAAGTATGAAATTAACCCTAAAATACTCTTTAAAATTTTAACTAATTTCTGGCCTTCAAGTTGAGTTTGGCGCTTTGGAGTCTTCAAAGACTTCTAGTAAAATTATGTGATACATATTTCATTATAGGGCGCTATTTCACCAATAAGGGTAGTTTTTTCACCCCTTCCCGAAAAAGGCAAAGAATTACCCATAAGAAAAGAGTTAAATATGATTTCTGTACTGTTTCCCATAAAAAAAGGTGTAGAGGCTTTATAACTACAATATCAAACTACAACATCTAATAATTGGTATTGCAAAGGTTAACATGCATAACATAGATATTTTTCTTTAAATTTCTCAATTTTTCCTAAACCTAAAGTGCTGAAATTCTAAACTTGCTACAACACTACCTACAATAATTACTATTTCTATTCATTGAATTATCCAGTGATTACAAACATAATCAGAAACACTAAAATCATAATTTTTGAAGTTTTAAATTAGCAACAATTTTGCCAGGATATTATACATGCTAATTTTAAACAACAACAGCAAAAATCATATATTTATTTTTTATAGTTCTCTAATATCTATTGTATTTGATTTTGCATGTATTGAGGACAAGCATATTGGGAAAATATTTATTCAAAACATGAACATTTGTAAACTAAATGTACACACTTAGATACATAATAAATATACCATCAGATACTACATGATGCAGATGTAAGCATGTGTTTGTAGGACGAGTTGTTTCCATAACAAAACATTTTCAACAAAAATATGGAAATTAGATTAAAATATGAAAGATGGAAAAAAAAGTAGAAAAATTCAATAGAAGAGTTTTTTTTCTTTTTTTTTTTTTGCTACAAATATGTTTTTTGCCACAAACGTGTTATTGAATGCATGTTTTCAATACATCATAATATGTGTAGTTATAACCACTTGACCAATCTTTGGCATATGTCAAGGTGTATTATTTATTCTATGAATACTTTAGCAGTAAGAATATACATAAATAAATAAAATTTTAAAAATATACATACATATTTAAAAAAAAAAAATTTTTATATAAAATTATCAAGTGCATTTCGAAAATTCGAAGTTATCTTCGAAAACTAATTTTGAAAATTTCGTCTTAATTTGAAAACTACTAATTTAAGTTTGCAAGTTTAAAACCAATTCGAAACTATGAAATTAATTTTCAAAATTCCAAAATTTCATTATTCCCAGAAAATTCCCAAAAAATATTAAAAACTTAATACAACATTATATTCAGACACACAGAAAAAAATATGCAGATTTTTTTCTTAACAAATATTTGTTTGCATTCAATTTTATGTTTTATTTATGTTTTCTTTGCTTTTATTAATATCATTGTCTGATTTTAGGTTTTGTCTGATTTTTACAATAACATACATACAATAACATACATTACTTATTTGCGAATTGTGGTTGTTAGTTTTACAAATTTCGTGATAGGTCTCATTCCAATTAAAAATGTAAATGGGATTATGAATTTAGTAATTGAATGCGAAATTAATTTTTTTTTTCTGTGCAGAGCTAGATATGATCAATAGTCCAAATAGAATAATAAAAAAACTCATAAACTTGAAAATTTCAGAGTACGCAGCAGAACCGAACAACATTGTGCTTACTGAAGGCCATGCTCTACCATAGTCAGTGCTCCTGTGTATAATTATCCTTTTATTATCATTTTTTTAGGACTGGTGATTCTTACAAAACGTATTAGAAATTTTCATACGAGAATTGCATCACTACCAATTGCATGTTTGTCACAATAATTATCTATGTCTCTGTTCAATTGATCATTTGGGTGACAACAATGTCGATACGTGTTTGATTATATCTTTATATTTATTTTGAGAAAAATCATATTGTTATTACAATAATAACAACATTTTTCAAACATAATCAATATCAATGAATGTTGTTGTTAGTGCGTGCTTTTATCCAAGTTTATATTGGATGTGTATATATTTTGTATATAAATTGAATACAAAACATGTGTCTATGATTGTAGTATATTTTGTAATAAAAAATTTTAAATATAATAAAATTCTTATGAATTTAGTAATCATTTTAATGTGATAAAATTTACTATTTCTAATTGAGATTTAAATTAATTAGCGGCTGTAATAAGAATCTATTTGAACGACCGCATCTGGAATCAGACTCTAAGATCATAAAAAGGTTGAAATTGATAGCTGAAATTATTGTCTTTACACATTTAAATTTAAATCAGAACTATAAAATTTACAATAATTTGACAATAAATTTGTTTACCGCAAACACAAAAATGTTATAATGAACATAGTATAGTTACGGTGATAATAGCCCTCTTCTACTTAAAACAGTGGTATTTACTTCATCTTTGGAAGGCTAGAAACAGCTTAGAGCAAATTAAACTCATATAAAATTTTTTCATTTATTTCCTACAAGTTTTCCTACACATAAATATGTATTTTCTCTATTTAGACAGATACTCTAACACAGATCGATTCATATGCGGCTATTGTGCTTGAGTTTTTATATAATGAGTTTTTGCTACAAAGGATATAAAAACTAAATTCTAAAAGCAACAACAACAACAACAACAAAAAAGAAAAGAAAAAAAAAAGAGTTTTTATAATGAAAATATTTGCATATTGTTGTCTATGATTTAAAAATTTTACAAAAACATAAAATTAATTAACTTTTGTTTTTGTTGTGCATTAAAAATTACTATACTGATACAAAACAACAACAGCAAAAACTCTTAAATCAGTAATAAAAATTACGATGAATAAATATTAAAAATATAATCGAATTTTGTTTGGCATTGAATAATTTTTATTTACAATAATTGCAATTTGTATAGTTTTTTTTATCTTCTCGCAATTTTCAGTGGGGCGTGATTGTTTTTCAATTCGTATTAATTATTTGCCGATATTTGCCAACATAATTCATATTGAAAAATTTTACTTTTATTTATATTGTATGGTATTTTTTTTACGAATTCAATAAAAATTAGCATGTGTAAATTTGCAAAATAATCCTATCAAATTCATGTTTATTACAAATGACAATAAGAGACCGGTACAGAATTTCAATAATGAAAGGAAAATATAAAAAAAAAATTAAGTTATAAATTGTCATTTGCAAGAACGCAATTGAATTAAAATGGTGAAATTAATTTTGGTAAATTCACGCTCCAATAAAGAAATTTTAACTTATCAGAGATACGAAATATTATAGTGGCCACTGAAATGGAATAATTTAAAGGGAGAATGTTATATTTTATTTTACAAGTAAGTCAGCAAGTCAGTAAGTAAGTAAGGTAGTAAGTATGTATGTATGTATGTGTTAATTTGAAATGCTATTCATTAAAGTTATGTTAGAGAAGCCAAGTTTTCAGAACATAATTATCTTCGGGTTCATTGTCTGAGTACACGATCAGTTGCTGGCGGATGTCAAAATCAATCAAATTAGTTTAACAAGAAATTAAGTAAAGTTTGAGCTTGACAGGCTCTCTAAAATATATTCGCTTAAGGATTTTTTTCGTTTAGGTGTTTCTTTTTTTTTAGTGGACCAACATTTTCTATCTCTGAAACTGAAAATATTAAGTGCCTATCAAAAATTATATAAATATTCCTTTTGATGCACTGAGTAAGGGGCTGTGCACATATTACGTAACGCTGTTTTCAGAGATTTTGTACCCCCCACCCCCTAATTTTTCAGTGCAAAATTCCCAATCCGTAACAAATCTTTAACCCCCCCACCCCGCCCGCTGGAGCGTTAAATAATAAGTGCACAGCCCCTATTAGATGAAACGTTAGTGTTCTGTTGTAAAAATTCATTATATGAAGCAAAATAAATAAATTAATACAAAATATATAGTACATACATATTGAAAGAAACTGATTTAGGGCCTTTCTGTATTAATATGTATTCGTATATTTACCTGAACTATAAATTTCAATATAAATAACTATTTGAGAAACGTTTCGAGGGATAGGTGTACTATGTTTATTTCTTAGAGCCAAGCCACCCTTCCAACTACAATTTCGTGAAAACATATACATACATATGTACATATTTTATAAAAACGATTTACATGATTTTACTTGAACAGTATGTATTGTTTTCAACGTGAACGCTGTGAACGTATGAGTATTATTAATACCATTTAGCAAGTATACGCCACATAAGCCCTCCATTCTTACAAGATTTGAAATTTCTACCGCCTACAATATTCATATAAATTCTGTATGTACATACATATGTATGTATGTACGTTAATTTCGTAAGCACTACCCTAATATTTATAAAATAGCATAAAGTGCAATTGCTTGCTGTTGTAATTCAACGTGTACATATGTTAAATGTTTTATCAGAGAGCAGTAGTTATCGTTATTATTACAAGTATTTTACAAATTACCAAGAAGAATATTATTAAAAATAACAAATAAACTTTTTCAATTCAATACAATAATAAATAAATTATAAATAAATATTTTTATTTATTAAATAGACTAAAGTATCACGAGCACAAAGTTGAATTCTGTTGGACGTTGATCGCCAGTGCGATTGTGCATGTGTGTTTGTGTGTATGTGAAATGAATGTTTATTCTTTTGTTTCCTACATGAAAAATTATACATATATTTGCATAAAGCAAAATAACTATAACATTTAAAACAAACACGCTTATTTACAGATTCACGCATATATGAGTTTTTATATTTATTATTCACACGTACATATATATGTATGTACATGTGAATAATTGCTTAAAACAGTGTTGATAAAATCGATATAAAATGACAGATCTTTTCGCTGTCTAGAAGTTTTAAAATACATTTTATATTTAAACAAAATTTTTTTATTAATACAGAGGCTTTAATTAGCACTTAAATGACACAAAATGAATGTAAGTAAGAATAATTTTGGTATTCATAAGTAAGATGTGATTTACAAGAGCGGATACGAAAGCTACTCATGATGTCCTTAGGCAGATCAATATGTCATGCATATTTTGTTTTCCACTGTATATTTTCGCATACTGAAAACGCATAATCATAGACTTAAATGCATATATGTATATATGTATGTACACAGTATGTATTTATGTTAGCAGAAGGATGACTTAAAACAAGAACAACAAAACAAACAAAAAAAAAGAGGGTATAAATACAAAGAGAGAAAAAAAAATTAAATAAAATTTCATTACGATTCCTCACATTTAATAAAACTTTTCTGATATTTGCAGTATTATTGTCTGATCAGCGATGTGAGTATTGCTGTAGCTGTAGTTGATGGCCGTAATTGAAATCGCGTTAAAACTTTGAATGCCATTTAACCACAAGGTAAACAATATAATTGAAAAATGTCCATTCATTGTAAATATGAATAAATACGCGTATATGCGTTTATAGGTGTTGTGTTTGTGTGTGCGTGTGTGTGTGTGTATGTGTGTGCGTGAGTACAATTACCATGTGTATATAAAACAAGGAAAAATGGTTTTCTTTTTTTCATGCAAGAAAATCTGCTTAATGGTGCAATCAAAGAATAGAAAACGCAAAAAATGCATATTGCCAATGAAAGCCTTTCCTATTAAGAGGAGTTTTCGGGGGGCACAGCAACGTAGTAGGTAGAGTAGATGGTCAATATTAATACATAAATTCTCTTTTAAAGGACACTCACTATAATCGTTTTTTTTTTTCTTTTTTAAACATTAAATATTAGCTTAAGAACTTGAATTTTTTTTTTCCAGTTACTGTAAAATCTCGTTAAATAATTTTATTCTCTGAACACTTATATTAAAATAAAACCACAAAAAAACAAAAGTTAATTTTCTCGGCTTAAATAAAAACAAGATCTCTTACATTCCCAGCAAACTATAGTGTGTGCTTTACTTTACTAACATTTTAATTAACTTCAGTTAAAACAAACATATGTTGAAAAACAAACAAAGAAATATCAAAGTTTATTGCTTCATTATTTTCTTGAAACTTATGTCTTAAGTTTAATGAAATGTAATTTAAAGGGAAATTAGTTCATCGAAATTTGGTAAGATTTGATTTCCGCATGTTTTGACATCAAATATATATTTATTACCATACGAACGCTGTTGGAAATTAAATAAGTATATTTCAGTAAAGTCTGCATGCATACACACATGAATTATAATTGAATATAACTCATACGTACTAATTTACATATTTACATATGTATGTATGTAGTAGCCTCAAGTTCAACTCCTTCATTAAACAATGGCTCGTAATTGTTACGGCATCGTTTGTTAAAAGTACTTTTTCAAAAGTTTTCTTTGAAAAAAACCTTTAGCATAAACAATTTTTTCATCAAGTAGATTTTGCTAAAATTGCCTTTTATAAAAATTTTGCTTTGATAGAAACTAGTTTGTTTCAATTAATTAAAAAGTAAAAAGTTATATTTGATTTCAGAAAATTCCACCCACTGTGCACAAGAATAGATATTATCATCCATGCTTGCATTGCTCTGATACTACTTCCTCCATTTTGGAAACGCAAGCTACATATAAATGTACATACATATACATGTACCACAAGCATATTAGTGAAAAGTAATTACAAAATGCATATTTGTATGCATTCGTATATTGAAATGATGCTGTTGAAAATAGGGAAAAGTTAAATATTGATTTTGATATTTTAGTCTAAAGATAATTAAAAGGGAATTATGATCTAAGCCAACTAGTGCACAAGTTTTCTAAATGTATAAACTTAATCTGTTTCTGTCTCGATTATATTTTCGTTTAATTTTAAACATTTGCAAGACAAGCGTTCAGATAAATAGTCTGCGATTTTAAAATATTATGTTTCAATCTACAGTAATTCATTTTAATGATTTACCAATTAAAAATTATTTGCTGATTTAAAAGGACACATTTAAATTTCTAGCCGTTTTTTTTCGATTAGTTTTTATTGCTGTACATTATTTGTTTGCACAAACATTAACAATAAAGATAATTTTAAATCTGTTTCAAATTAACTTAAACACTTAATTGCTATCATTATGTAAAAATTTTAATGGATGTAATCAATCCATAGCGAATTTAATTATGCCGGCAGCAGTTGACATCATAAGCAGAGAGAAAAACATAAATTAGCATTTAAGAAAAGGAAAGTCAAATGTGAATTTTGAAAAAAAAACTACATTTTATAAAAAACTAGCTTATCCCGGTGTGCTTCGCTACCCCCTCGTTATAAAATAAAATTAAAAGTATTTATATATTCTATTGAGAAAATTTAATGACGATAGGTCCAGTAGTTAAGACTATATTACGATTTTTAATTTTCCTAAAAAGGGGCGTGGTCCCACATACTTTTCTCCTGGTACGTATTCCAAATTATGCCAATACCATAGGTACCAAATATCATCGACGTAGGTCAAAAAATGCCCAAAATATGACTATTTAAATTTTTGGGTTATAAGTGCGGTGCCACGCCTCTCTGTCCAATCAAAACTTCATATAGCTTATTATTCCTTCCAGAGTCACAGTAACATGCTGTGAAAATTTCAAGAAGATCGGTCCAAGGGTTTGGTTTTCTTAAAAAGGGGCGTGGTCCCACACACTTTTCTCCTGGTACGTATTCCAAATTATGCCAATACAATAGGTACCAAATATCATCGACTTAGGTCAAAAAATGCCCAAAATATGGCTATTTAAATGTTTGGGTTATATGTGCGGTGCCACGCCTCTTTGTCCAATCAAAACTTCATATAGCTTATTATTCCTTCCAGAGTCACAGTAACATGCTGTGAAAATTTCAGGAAGATCGGTCCAAAGGTTTGGTTTTCTTAAAAAGGGGCGTGTTCCCACCCACTTTTCTCCTGGTACGTATTCCAAATTATGCCAATACCATGTGTACCAAATATCATCGACGTAGGTAAAAAAATGCCCAAAATATGGCTATTTAAATGTTTGGGTTATATGTGCGGTGCCACGCCTCTTTGTCCAATCAAAACTTCATATAGCTTATTATTCCTTCCAGAGTCACAGTAACATGCTGTGAAAATTTCAGGAAGATCGGTCCAAAGGTTTGGTTTTCTTAAAAAGGGGCGTGTTCCCACCCACTTTTCTCCTGGTACGTATTCCAAATTATGCCAATACCATGTGTACCAAATATCATCGACGTAGGTAAAAAAATGCCCAGAATATGGCGATTTAAATTCTTGGGTTATATGGGCAGTGCCACGCCTCTTTCTCCGATCAAAACTTCATATTGCTTATTATTTATCCGAGAGTTCCAGTTAAATACTGTGAAAATTTCAGGAAGATCGGTTCAGAGGTTTAGCCTCCTATAAGGAACAAACAAACAAACAAACAAACAAACAAACAAATAAACAAACACACATTCGGTTTTATATATATATAGATAACTTTCCGTAAAAGTATTTTTTATAAGCAATACCTCTTGTGAAAAGTACATTCATTAAAAACTACCTTTTTTATAAAGTAGCTGAAAAAAAAAACAAAACAATATTTTGTAAAAAGTACTTTCGTCAAAAGCACCCTTCATAAAAAGTAAATTTCTTTTTTAAAATTTACCTTTTTTTAAAATGTATACTTTAACAAATGTACCTTTTTTGTAAAAAAAATGTTTCGGTTAAAGCAAATTTGAAAAAAGTCCCTTTGGTATTTTTTTTTTTCAAAAAGTACCATTTCCAAAACTGCTTTCTGTAAAAGAATCTTTTTTCAATGTAAATTTTATAACAATTAACTATTTTAAAAATCAATTTTTCTAAAATGTAAATTTAAAAAAATAATTCCTATTTGTAAAAAGTACATTTTCTAAAAACTACCATACAGTACTTTTTGAAAAATGGAACTTTTGTAAAAAGTAATTTTTGGAAAAAGTAAATATTTTAGAAACTGTATTTTGTATACGTAACTATTGTGTAAAGAATCTTTTGTAAAAAGTATCATTTGTAAAAAGTACCTCTGGTAAGAAGTACCTTATGTAAAAATTAGTTGTCGTAAAAAGCAGTTATCGTACATAGTACATTTTTTTTAATACCATTGTTTTGAAAAAAGTACCTTTGACAAAAAATAGTTTTCATAGAAAATAAATGTAAAATAAAATTTCTGTTTGTAGATACATATTTAAAAAAATATAATTTGTAAAACATATATTTTTAAAGTTTATCTGATATGTTTGTAAGTATTCGTTATGAAAAATAAGTTTTACAAAAAGATCCTTTTCAAAAGCACCTTTTTGTAAAATACAGTTACTGTTTTCGCAATGGTTTCTTTTTTTTATTATTTCCATTGCCATTATTTACATCAACAACGTGAAGGTAAGCTAACTCTCAACGTCCTTGACTGGTTTTCATAATTATACTTGTTTTCCATTTAACAAACTATGTACAGCTGCAATCTTTGCAAAGTGTTTATTTGCATTGGCTTTGATATAAATTAATTAAAATAAGTCAGTATGTATGAATGTGCTGGTAAATGGAATTTCTATATTTAATTCCTCTAGGATTTGAAAGCAAACTACTCGTATCATAATACAGATTAATAAAGTTTAACAAAAACAAAAAACACAAGGATTTCTCATTAGTTTGCAACCAGCTTTACCGGAAAAGGGAAGGAAAGTTAAGTTTTTCCCATCAATTAAATGAAATAATTAGATTAAATTTTCCCCCAGTGTGATAAACAGTAAGTTTTATTCTTCTAAACAAAACGAAAAAAAACTCTTCTTTAAAGCAACAGACACATTTGTTAATTTGTTATGCATGACCTTTTGTTCTTGTAAAACAATATAATATAAAATATTTATTTATAGTCACGTAAATTTATTTGTTATTGAATCTGAAATTGCATTAAACAAACACAAAAAAATTTTTTGAAAAAAAGTCTCTATACATATAAAGAAAAAATGGATTACAATATGATATGAAAAAAAAAACTAAATTACCATTAATTAAAACTGTCGTTGACTATTTGCTTAAAAGTCGTTTGTTATTATTTTTCTCTTTTTTCTGTTTTAACAAAACAAAAAATATTACATTATTAACATTAACTACGTTAGGCCTTATTAGCTTAAAGAAGAAAAATATCATTAACAACAAAAATTGCATCATTGGCCAAATAATTCCTACAACACAAAAAATATTACAATATTAAACATATTATTGTACGAGGGTCGGTTGTGTAGGAAAGTAATACATAAAGTTTTTTCGAAGGCCGCCGCATCCCACCATAAGCGTCCTCCTATCAACTTCACTGTACAATAAAGTCAAACATTTTCTACATTATAATGACTGAATTTTTATAAAAGGTTTAAAAGAAGAATAGTTTTTATTTGCTACTCACAGGTACTCATGAAATTTAAAGTTTTAGTGAGTACTCTTTGTGTAGAAATTCAACTACTCTGGTTCAGTTTTACTCACAACATCATTGATTTATAATTATAGGTTCCAATAAGTATGAATCCGACATTAATATCATACTCATACAATCGTCCATACTTATTTGTTTCTATCTTTTTTAACATTGGCAAAAAAATCTTATTAAACATTGAGAGAACACTTCACTCAAAAAAAAAAAAAAATAAAAATACATTTACTAAAGCTTCCTTAAACCACTGTACAGTCAGGAATCGTCACCTTTGAGGAAAAAACGGAAGAGAGAATAGCTTAGAACGATCAAACACCACATAGCTAGGAAATGAACAATTATATTTCTAGCCACAGCATATATTTTCGAATAAATACTGAATTAGTTTTTGAAAATTTTTCTGTAAAAGACGATGTGTGTATTTCCTAAAATCAACGAAATTTTTACAGAATTTTTGTAAAAAACCGGCAATTCAAGTAAAATTTCTCAAATATGTATTAGTTTTTTTTTTTTTTTAATTAGGACCAGCACTCAGGGGATGACTCCTACGTATGCAAAGCATTGAGCCGGAACAAGGAAAATAGGTTTTGGGAAGGAGGATAAAGGGAGTAGTGTTTGATGACATTCGATTTGAACCCTGACACACTGAAAGTGGCTGGAAAGACTTCTGCGGGTAGTTTATTCCACACACGAACAGTACGGCCAAAGTACGAATTCTCTCTGTAATGCGTAGTGCGGTTCACTGACATATCGACCACAAAGGGATGTGCTGTTGATGAAGAGCGTATTGTACGTGAAAAGTGACGTGTTTCGGGCACAAGTTCCCTGAGCAAATTCCGTTGTAGTAGCGATAGAACAACGAAACACACCCAACATTGAGTCGATGCTGCAGTGAGTCAATAGAGTTGGCTACCCTACTGTCACCGATAAGCTTCTTCGCCCTATGCTGTTACGCGGTTGAGTAACTTCAAAA
Organism: Lypha dubia; assembly: GCA_947311025.1. Taxonomy (NCBI): domain Eukaryota; kingdom Metazoa; phylum Arthropoda; class Insecta; order Diptera; family Tachinidae; genus Lypha; species Lypha dubia. The sequence continues at coordinate 61,033,991 of OX371264.1, forward strand.
TAGATTTTGAAGCACCGGATCATACATGAGAGTTGTATTCCATTTTCGGTCGGATAAAATTGCTATAAATATTAAGGAGATCAGATGGAGTGAAGTATGTCCTACACCGTCTTAAAAAGCAGAGGCACTTGAATGCTTCTTTTGAGACATGAAAAATGTGATCATTCCATCGAACATCACAATGTATTTTAATGCCAAGAACATCAAGAGCTTCTGGTCATATGTCTGTGTGTGAGCATAGCACATTGGGTCTTTCGTGCGCTAAAATTGACCCTATTAGCATGACCCCAATTTCAAATTGACAGGAGATCGCGATTTAGCGTTTCATTCATATTTTGCCGCATTTGCCCGGATCTCCGACGGGTTTGGCCTGTTACTGAATGAATACGAATGAACTAAGCTGCTGTCATCTGCAAAAGAGTAGATAGGGTTCATTTCTTTTAGTGTACTAAAGCAATACTCATAATCTCAGAGTAAGTAAACACTGGCAGCTTGATCAGTATAATTATAAAAAAAAAGCTGATGAAATGTTTTTGCAGTTTTTGTAAATATTGCTGAATCGTAGCCAAACCTTTGATTTTATTAATACCATCCGTGTGAACTTGAAAAATACCTGCATATGTTTTTAAACTGGATTTAAGTTGCCACCTTTAGTAAATGTTACTTTTAAAACGTCACTTTTAAATCGCGAGTGATCGATTAATTATAATACTGACCTCGTGTTAATTTGTCTATCTCTTTCGTTTTTTTATTTATTAATTCAAATTAATATTTTTACAAATAAACACCAACAGAAATATTATTATTTAAATTAAGTGTTGTTTTTTTCCAGCTGCAACTAAACAATTTAAAATTCAATTGCAAATAATCATAAATTCAATTTGTTTTAATAGTTAATTAACAACTTTAGGAAATTACATTTAAACTTTTGCCAAAAACAATTGCAAACTGCCAGAAGTGAATTATAGAAAAAGGTGTTTATTTTTATTGTTATTTTTTTAAAGTGAAATAATTTAAAAAGATTAAATACACAATTATGTTAGAAATTTTAATCGTTCTTTGTGGTTTTTAATTCAAAGTTGTAATTTTCTTAATTTAAATTATTAATAAAATTGTCGTTAGGGAGAAAAGAATTTTAAAGCCTTTAATAAGTTGTGGTTATGCGCAGAAAGGAAGTTTTAAAGAATTTCTTATCGAGAACAGTGTAGTACAAAAGTTCCAAAAAAATTTTATAATTTAATTTTAATACCACCTTTAAAAATTTATTTCCGAATTATGATTGAGCAATTATTTATCTTAAAATTTAAATCTGGCTTTATATCTAACTTCGTCTTTACAGTAGAATCTCTAAAGAACCTGTTTTTAGCGAAGGACTTCGTTTAATAGATTTCCTACTTAGACTTCTTTTACAAAACTGAAAGTGAAAGGACGACAGACGAAGTTTTTTGACGAGGGCTTAAAGTGGTCGGGTATGTTGTACACGACTATCTGTACTAGATATTTTGAGAAATTATTGGTTCTTTTTTGCACTCTTCGTAGTTTTCAACTAAAAGCATTCAGCAAATTCAAAAGAGAATTCAATTTCAGCTTTGTTCACAGAGCCAAAACTGCCTAATAGAATCAAGAAGATTTTCTCTATGAAACGTTTTTAGGCCAAGGGGTATCCCAGCAGCAAGAAGCGAAGATTTTTCCGAAGAGATTCCTTATTATTTTTATGTAGTAAGTCTTTTTAATTTTATCAAGAAGAAAAGTTGTTATTCACAATTTTTTTTTATCCAATTTCCGTCACATTTGGCACCAAAAAAAACAATCCATAGAGAAAAACTTTTTGATTCTATTAGGTTTTCATATGAATTATATAAAAAGCGATTTCTTATTGATTTCATTAGGTTCATGTATGATCATGTGTAAATCATCTTCTTAAACTGGCTGGTAACATGTAGCAAGTAGTGAGGTGGTTAGAGAACCTATTTACGAAACCGGAGCTCCTTGGTTCGAGTCCCAACAGACTTAAATTTTATAAAAATTTTTTCATTACTCCTCGTCCATATAATACAACTTCATGTTGTAAATAAGCATTCCGGACGTACCACGACGTTCTGATGACATCAAAATTGTATTTCCTAAAATCACATAGAGAAAGCAGTGCCTAATAAATACCTAATAAAATACAACAAAATTAATAATTAATCTACGGATTTTTTTCAAGAAGGAAGTCTTATTATTTTCATTAGGAAAATCTTTTTGAAAAAATCAATAAGAATACCTAATGAAAGCCATAAGTTTCCTTCTCGATTCGATCCGTAGATTAATTATTAAGTTTGTTCTATTTTATTAGGTATTTATTAGGCACTGTTTTCTCTGTGTTGAAAGGGGTCTTAGTGTTGACAACAAAATCCATATCAAATCGTATTCCAAGAGCAACACACAACTTTGTTGCCAAAAATTAATCATAATCTATTAATTTAGCAACAAAAAACAATTGTAGCATTGTTTTTTTTTTTTTCTTCAACTACTTTAATTAAATCAATTAAAAAATTACACATTTTTGCAAATTGTTTGACATTTGTATGAAATTAAAAAAAAATATGATACGTACAAATTTAAAACAAAACAATTTTAATATGTTGATTTCAGAATTATTTTACAATTTTCTATAATTAACAATTAAATTAAATTAAATTTGCATGCAAATTTTTGAAAGGTTGATTTTTAATTTAAATTGAGTTTTAATTTTCATATTGTTTTATCGATTAAAAAAAAATGTATTATGTTTTTTTTTTTTTTTTTGACAACTATTTTGTTTTAAATAATCTATTAAATAGATTTTGCAAATAATATGTCCCACACACACACTATCATATGCACGCATGGAGATAGAATTATGCACGGGCACTTGGGTAAATATAAACGATGCTACCCGGCACACATAAAGTGTTGATCTTGCATTGAAAATTTTGTTTAAAATCAAACGCTTTCGTAAAAGCCAAAATTTTGGCATTCACTTTCTCACTAAAGAGTTCGTTTTGAAATAAAGAAGTTTATTTTTTATATTTATTTTATATAAAAGTGTTCACTGATTGCTCCAAAAGAGGCGACAATACTGTCGAAGGTTCCTATATGGAAAATTTCGATGTGAGGATTCCATTTAGAGTTTAAGACAGTTGTAGCGTCCTGCATGCCGAAATCTCTGCCATCAAGATGGCTTAGGTACTTTTTTCTTTTCTACAAACAAAATGGCACCTTGTTGAAAGGTACATGTATAAAATGTCTTGCCAACCCTGTAATAATGCAGCTTGTTATTTCACTAGAACAAAACACAACTTATGAAAAAGTGGATCGCCATGTATTTAACAGCTGGCAGCTAAGTTTTACAGAGCACTATCAACAGTGTCGATTTTTACGGGTCATAAAGTGCAATGCCTTCCACCATTATAGAGGGCGATTTTTTTAGAATCAAACACACTGCCCTTTTAGAGAGCAAAACATTTTTAAGAAACGAATACCAAAGTACATTTTCTGCATGGAGGTGTACCATTTTTTTTTTTTTTTTTTTTGAGAAAAGAAAACACCATAAGATACCGGAAGATACGAGTATACTTATATATATTTATTTTTACCAACAGCAAAGTTCTACATTCGTGGTCGCGGGACATTCAAGAATAACACTAGTTTGGGGCACTCGCAGTTCACTGGCAACGATATTACGGAAGAAATTTCGCAAAAAATTTATGCGCCCATCATTGAATAACTCAATGATATGACACTTAACAGGCGTTCTTCCATCTCCATTCATTGAAGTCTACTAGTTTTCACACAGATTTTTAAAAAATACATATTCCCAAAAATTACAAAATTCGCGGAATTTGGCAACGTACAGAAAAACTTCCATCATCATGTTTAAAATGATGAAAATTTACATCATTTTAAACATGATGATGGAAGTTTTTCTGAAAATGCAAATTTAATGCAAAATTTAAATTTGTTTGTTATTTAAATTACAATCCATGTAAATATTCATGTCCTGGCATGTTGAAAGTTAATTGCTATGAATGTGTTGGCCTGCATCATGTGTATGTATGTTTTGTTGTGCAAAATTTTCAGTTGATATTTACTTGCTTAGCTGCGACCAAAACATAATTAATAGAAATTTCTTAATGAAACATGTCACTGCATTTCGCTATTTCTATTACCAAAAACTTCATACACATACATGTGCAGATATGCACATATACACACACAAACATGCATACATATTCAAATAAATATATGTGGACAATGTTTGTAATGGGGATGTCAAATTTATCGTTATTACGAGCACATATTTGACTATCGGCGGCGTGTTAGTTTTATTAAATTAATGACTGGTTTGTGCGTTCCCAACGCAAAAGGGTAAAAATAATTTGACTACTTTTTTTTGCAATTAAATGCTGTTACGGTTTTTGGCTTTTATGCAGAATTATTATGCTGTTTGTTTTTGTAAATATAATAATTACTTTTACATAATATTATTTTTAGTCATTATAATCAGAAGTTGTTTTTTTTTTGTTCTCGTTTTTAAGGTAATAAATTTTAATGTTTGCATATTCATGTATTTGAACATGTGCGTTGTGTTTTATTGCAAAATTAAATTTTAACATGTTTTACTATTTCTAAAATGTGTATATATTTTTTTTTTTTTTTTTTTTTTTTGCAAAAGCTATTTGCTGCACATTGTCATGATTTGCTAAAAATTAATAAAATTCTTAAGCAGATCATACAGATTTTGGAGAAAATATTTAAGAGTTTAAAAATCGTAAAGTTTATCACACTGTTTTATCTTCTAGCAGGAGTTTTCTTATATCGAAATGCAATTGTTTCTCCTGAATAGGTTTCCTGTTTCAAATAGTGTTCCTTAAATTCCCAGTTTAAAGTATTTTTAAGGTTCTGTAACATACTTCCATTTATTTGTTCTTTTCACACCACTGTGCCATATACTGCAGCATTGTTTTGCAGCAATGTGTTGATAAAAAATTTACAAATGTACATATTTGGCTTGCGGAATTTTTACCTTGTAATAAAATTGTTTGTAAGCAAAATTAAACAAAACTAACGAAACTAAATAGAAAATACATTTTTAATTTGTTTTTATCATTTCGTTGTTATGTAATTTGGGTTTGCAACAGTTATAAAAATAATGCTATAAAAGTTTTGTTTTCATTAAAAACCAAAAAAAAAAAAAAAAAAAAAAAAACAAGTGTATACTTTTAAAATATCTACTTGTTTGTCCAGTGGCTAATGTCTGTACAGAGTGACACGGCGTAATGAAAACAGTTTATGGAAGGCTTGTAGAATGAGCACATTATAATTAATTACAGGTTTAAGCTTTCAAAGCGGTTAAGCATATACATATCGTTACCATAATATAGAAAGGACTTGACTCAACCATAATAACTTAGAGGGCTACCTATCGAAACAGGATAAATATGAGATTTTAAACAAGTAATGGCTTAGGGCCTTTATATATTAAGGTAACGATGAATTTTTTTAATTTCCTATGAAAGGATGAGTGCTATTTACCGTATTTATAATCAGCTGTTTTCTTTCTCGCTTTGCTTTGCCTAAGCTGAATTTTGGATTAAAAAAGACAACTTTAATTTCGATATTTTAGCCCAAATTTAATATAAAATCTCAATAATTTTTGTTTTATATTTTGTAATATAAATTACGTGTTCATCTGTATTGGACCAAGTTCATGAAAAAATTGTGCATGTACATTAAATTGAATTGCACAAACAGTTGTTAGTTTTATCCCACATAAATTAAACTGAGATCAGTTGTAATCCTTTAAAAAAACTCAAATTAAAAATAGGTTTTTTTTTTCAAAAATAACGAAAAGTATTAAATTGCCTGTCCAACGTGTTCCAAAGTGGCGCAGCAGCACATCCTACTACACGTGAAATAACACAATGACCAACTTCGTCACGATCATACTAATAGTGGAAGATAGTCACATCTATTTAACATCTAAGAAAAAGCTTAAAATTTCTAAACGCCTCAACAGAAAGAGAACAGAATGATGTCTAAGAATACTCGCAAGTTAAGTTTCCAAAATACTGAATCAAAAACAGATCTGCAGTCTAAACATATCAAGTATTGTGAGATATTTATCATCATAAACAGTGAATAGAAAACATACGTGTGATACAATACAAAATAATAAATATAATCCTTAAAAATTTAATTAAAAATTTATAACTCGAATAACATTTATTCGGATAAAACTTATTCGATTAAAAATTATTCGATTAAAAATTGTTTGAATATAGATTTACACGTGATTTGTAATACTCATATATGAATGTAAATACTTTTAATTAAATTAACTTCTAAAATTTCCTTTATTCGAGTAACCTGTAATTCGAATTATTTTTATTCGGATAAATCATTGTGTATGTTTTTTTAATCCTTAATACGAATATAGTTATTCGTATGATTTTTTTCGAATAATTTTAATTCAAATCTATATATATATAAAAATTAATGTCTGTCTGTCTGTTTGTTTGTGCTTTATAGTAGGCAAACCCTTGGACCGATCTTTCTGAAATTTTCACAGCACGTTACCGTGACTCTGGAAGGAATAATAGGCTATATGAATTTTCGATTGGACAAAGGGGTGTGGCACCGCCCATATAACCCAAAAATTTAAATCGCCATATTTTGGGCATTTTTTTACCTACGTCGATGATATTTGGTTCATATGGAGGGTAGCGAAGCACACCGGGTCCAGCTAGTTTTATATACAAGCAACTTATATATATATATATTTCTTCCTTTTACTCCTACAAGGAGCATAGGGCCGCTAAAAATATTACGGTTTCGGTAATCAGTTTTAATTTAAGACGAGTGGCTGATTGGGCCAAAGCATCCGATCCTGGTGTTGGGGCTGCCAACAATTCATCCAGGCATGCGTAGGGTTATACCGCCCGTGGTCGGTTGTGATATTGGATTTTTGGTTTGGCGCCAATTGCTCGCCACGACGTTACAAGGATCACAGGCAAACTCGGGATTTAGTGGGTGCTCGAGAGACCCTCCGAGACTCTCCCCTTGTAACCGCTGACTGTCCGCGGCTGCCGTTGGCAGCTACTCTACATATCTGCAGAACGTACCACTATCCGCAACCTGTGACGCGTCCGGTAGCACTCAGCTGTGCTTCCCATAAGTAGGTAAAATATCATACATCATCATAAAAATGACAGTGTATATTATACTACCTGCAAGGGCGGAATACAAGCAACTTGTAATTGGAAAATTTTATTAAAATATTTTAGTTTTGGTTCAGTAGTTTTATTGAAATGATTTCTATTCGATGAGTTTTAGTTAAACAAATTTTTATTCTAATAATTTTTTTAAAATTTTTTGAAAACTCTTAGAATTAATAAATGAAAATAATTTGCAGTTTCAAGGGTGTTAGTGTTTATACGAAACAGCTGATTAGCTGAGACTGACTGGTCCTGTTTTTAGCTCCCATTCTCGAAGCCATAAGCAACTTTTTTCCAAACTTCATTTCATTTCGTTAAAATTTTTTCAGTTAAAATTGTAATCACAAGAACTTCATTATTATTTAAATATTAGATCCCATGCAAACAAATGAAAATGTAACGCCTTTCAAATGTTACATCTGTGTATCTCTGCGTGTGTGTGTTATATTTCCGTACGTGGATGAATATTTAAATTAGAGCGAACGGTTAACAAAAAACATTTATTTTAATTGATTTATGCCGTCATTAATTTCATTTAAAACATTTTTTCGAAAGACCATAAATTACCAAAAAAAAAAAAAACAACCACGGGCAAAAACATTTAAACAAAAACTATATATTTTTGTTTGTCTATTATTTTTGGTGTGACAATTTTCAATTAAATCTAATTTGTTTTCTTTTTGTTTGTTTTTTTTTTTTGTTTGCAATTTTTTGTTCCCAAAAAATATATGAAAAACTTTATTTTAGACTAAATGTCATCTATTTTTCCACATGATTTATTCATTAAATTGAAAAATATAGTTGTCCTGGCGACAGCAATTTAGATTTGAAATAATCGTTCAACATACATACATTTATTCATACATTCATTCATTTAAAATGTACATATTAGAATAATATTATTTGATAAATAATATTGTTCTAATACATTTTAAAGGCATTTAAATATAAAAGAAAACAAAAACAATTTTTATTCAATTAAGTACAACAATTGAAATGTTATGAAGACTTTTTAATTTAATTTTTATTTTATACACAATATCAAATTAAATTAATAGCACTCAGCATTCATGTGTTAAATCTAATATTTTGTCTGTAAAGTCTGGCCAGTTTTAAATAATAATTTCATTTCAGAACGCAACGCTAGCGTAAGCGTGACCTTCCTCAAAAATCGTGTCTCGCCCACTATTCATGTGAATATAAAATAAGAAAAATGAAGGCTTTAAACAGCATAAATTTTATAGGGATCACAGTGTGTTTTTCTTTGATGTGAATACTAAGAAATAGTTTAAAACTTTATATATACATTGTATGTATGCCCCCCTGACGGCACGTTTATGCATCTTGGAGACTAACCACACCTTGGTGCTGTGCTTTCTAGGGAAAAGGGTGTTTTATATTGTTCGTGAAATTTTATTCCCGCAGGATGCTAACAGAGACTCAATGTTTGTTCGAAGGTTCACAGAAATCAGTGAAGTTGGAAAAGTTGAAAATTAGGCGTGTTCCTGACTATTTAGAAAATATTTAATTTTGGTGGGCGTGGCACTGTCTACTATTCTGTTCGTATATTTATCTATATTGTAATTTTTGCCAAGTTTTATATATATTTTTTTATAAAAATTAGTTAAGTAAAAATAATATAATATTAGTAGACGTGGCACTGCCCACTTTTCACATGATAAAATTCATTTGCCACGGAAATTCAATGTTTGTTCTAAGTTTCATAGAAACAAACCATTTAAGCGAAAATAGTTGAAAGTTAATACATAACTAATATGGGCGTGGCCCCTAGGCCCACATACATACATATGTATCTAGTCATGAAATTGTATTTCAACGTAAACTTAGTGTGTATTTGTCCTATGTTTCATAGAAATGGGTATATTAAAAATTAGTATTTTTATTTTAATTGGGCATGGCACTGCCCACTTTTCTTATAACAAAATAGTAGTCGAAGAAAAACAAAGTGTGTTCAAAGTTTCATAGGAAATGGATTAACATACAAGTTCGTTGAAAACTTAAATTTACTTTCTAACCTAACTAACCTACTAAAGTTTATAAAAGTTATAAAATTTTTTTCAAAATATTGTAAATATTTAATTTACAAGCTTCTAGTTTATTTTAATTAAAATACAATATAATGCCTCTAGTTTTTCCAAAGCTACGTTCATATTTATTAAATATTTGTCAAAAAAACGTAACCACTAGTTTTGCTCAGGAATAAGTGTCATTTAACTTGGTTTTTATATTACAAAATAAAATAAATTTTGTAGAATAATAAAATATAAATATACAGTTTTTAAAAAAAATGCGAACCCAAAATTAAAAAAATATTAGAATTAAAGGCAATTAATTTTTAGTTTATTTCTTGTTCACGTTATTTTTCAAGAAATATTTGATAAATGTGAACGTAGCTCTCTTTCTTAAAAAAGTTTTGTGATTCTAGAGATTCTGAGGTGCCACCAGTACAATGGGCAACGGCATAAGCTATTTTATATTTAACTCCATAGTAAATACATAAAAATTAATTAAGAGCGTTATAAATTAAAATTTATTTTATTGAAAGAAAAAAAAATATTTCTGCATCTCTCAAAATATTTACATACCCTAAAAGAATACATATGTATACTCGTATGTATGTATGATATAACATATATTCCACTAAATGAAAGCTTATTACGAATCAATAACATTTTGCGGCAAATTTGTAACATACACGCATATACATATCCATACGTACGTACTACGTATACATATTAAAAATATAACAGTCAAAGTGGAATAATTATGGTACCCATTTTATAGTTCTTTATTGACAAACGCCATAATGCGACAATGTTATAAAACTATAAATTTTTATATGCTATAAATTTTCCATTTGTCTGTATGTATTTTCATCTATAAAGCGAAAATCCGTAGTTTCCAAACTGAGGAAAATTATATTATGGAATGTAAATAATTTTTTAGTCAAATATTTTAGTGGAAATATTTGTGAACTAAAGAAAATCCTTTTATAGCACACAAAAGTACATAATAATTGTCTATTGATGGTAAATCACCAAAACTTTGCTAATAAACTGTAATGCGCGGCGGTGTCTTTCATGCATTTCAATGAACTTCGTTTACTACACAAGCTAACGGAATATCATGTGCCTGTAGTAATTTTGCTTGCACAGACATGCAGGTACATGCATATGTATGTACATAATTATAATTTCAATTTTTAATTGAATATTTTACAATCATTATTATCCAGCGATTTATTTAACAAAATATTCAATACATTTTTTTTTTGACAAAATCATTAGAAATTTTTATGATAAGATAACAAAACTGACAGCGCTGGTTTTTATTATGATTTTTTCGCTTTTCTTTCTAAATATGTAGGTACATACATACATGCATACATACATTTGTATGTGTATTTAATTTATTATTATTTTATTTCCTTCCTTGTTTCTTATTTAATATTACACAAGCACAATAAATTACGTACATAGTTGTTGGTATAAATAGTAAGCACTGTAAATGAATTCAATGCTGGCAGCGTCATGCAGCGCCAAGAATCAAAAACAAACGACGACAACTGCAGCGTGGACTTTGCACCTTTAACTGTCAATAAAATTCATACATAAGTACGGTGACCATCCGTCCTTTTTTAAAAAGGACAGTCCTCTTTTCTGACACAACGTCCTTTTAAATTTAAACAAAATAAATTTTCCTTTTTTTAAATTGAATTGTCCTTTTTTGTCCTTTCTTTTTGATGGCTAATGTTCTTCTTTAGTTTCCAAAATTAAAAGTTTTATTTTCTCAAAATTCCGAAATTTTAAACTCAATACACTATAAATTTATAACCACCCAAGACAGGAATTGCCTGGCAACACTGAAAAGTGTATGTTCAATGTGTCAAATTTTTTGTCGGCTTTCAAATAGACTGTGCAGAATTTAAATTGTTTTTATCAAATAACATTGATATAATAAAAAAAATCTTCAGAAAAATATAAATAATATTTAATCCTTAAACTATTGTTTTTAGTTATTTTTATTTATTGAATTTTGTTATTTTTGTATTATTGGCTAAATTTAATTTCTTTGTTAATTTTGATTAATTAATTAATTTTTTGTTTTAACCACGTATGAACTTCTAGACATATTTAATTTCTGTTTTAAACATTAAAATAAGTAGATACATACATATGTAACTACTTGTACTAGTCACTAATATTACATTGTTTGAATTATATTTTTATTTTATTGATATAAAATATATCTATGTAATTAAGTTAATACCAAAAATTTTTATTTAATTTTGAGCGTCCTTTTTTTTTTGTCGAAAAATATGGTCACCGTATACATAAGTAAGTATGTAGTATGTATGAATGTTCATAGGCATTTACACATTAGAAGTTAAAATTATTAAAAACTCAATATCATTCCAATAAACGACATTTGATTGTGTATTAACTTAAGTTTTTATATAAATTTTAAACTTTGTGCTATTTTTTTGTTTAATTAAACCGCGAAAACTTGCTAATAACTGACAATGAAACGCGACGTGAAGAGCAATTAATGAAACTTTAGAAATATTTACATCTGAGATGGAAACTAATTATTTTCCTTTCTGCTGCATTTCATTAGTTTAATGTGAATTGTGTTGTTTGTATTACATACATATAATTATTTTTTAACTTTTGTGCTTTGGGTTGCTTTACTAATTCTCGGTTATTGAGTGAGAATTATTTCATAGGCATAAACCTTATTGGCGATGAGGCCTAAATTGAAATAAATGTTAATATTGTGTACAATTATCTTATTAAATAAAAAAAAATTAATTTGGAAACTTTTCAATCATGATGAGTAAAGATCTACTGATGAGTTGGTATTAGCAACCAATGCAATGCAGCATATAAACTAGCTAACCCATAATAAATCAATTAATTTTTTTAGCATTTATTTTATTAACAATTACAAATTTCGTGGATTTGTATCCATATGTTTAATATAAAAGAATATGATACACATATTGAAATATATCTAGATATGAACACATGATTTAAAATTAATTAATAAATATCCCATAATTTTTACACCATACAAACTATTTTTAAGATTCTTTAACTATAATTATTAAAACCACCTTAAGCTAACTAAGTTTAAAATGTATTACTTTAACGTTTCTTTTCACCTTAAATCCTTTTAATGTGTTAGTTATGTATATATTTATTGCCATTATTATCATACACCAGCGACTTTTAACAATTCATCAATTTTAACAATTTTTTCTCTAGGTTTTCCCACCAACAAACCCCTTTTCGTTTCCTCTTTGTCAATTTTTTCCCATCCTTGCCAATTAACTACAGCATGACCTTGCACAATTTCTTGCACTCCCAATTTTATATTATCAGTCTGAATTTCTTTAGCTAAAATGTCATCACATACACTTTTCGCTACTCTAAAAGCTTCATTCATGGTAGTCAAAATAACACCAGTGGGTCCAGTACCCAGCCAACCTGATACATATAAACCATTTTCAATATTAAAATCGTTTGAGGACTTTAACACCCTTCCTTGATCATTGAAAACTTTGCCATTTTTGTTATCAAAACATAAACTATTATCTGCACAAGATGATTTATAGCCTATACTTCTTAGAACTAATTCAGCCGGTAAGGATTCTTCTTGTTCTGTTGCTATAGCTTTATCTTCTTGCAATTTATTGACTGTAAAGATAAGTTTATTGTCTTTTAATGCCTTCGGTGATCTTTGGAAAATGGGTAAGAATTGTTTTTTATGTTGTGCGTTGGAAGATTGTTCGTTTAAGCTTTTAAGCATTAATTCTGTAAGACGTTTACGTGGCCTAGCTAATTTATCTACAACATCCCTTATGCCTTCAAAGTCTTGTGATCTCCATTGTGTTGTAACATTTGGTAATTTTAACATTTCTCTTAATTCTTTAATGGTAAACGCCACTTGCAAAGGTCCCCTACGCCCAACCAGATATACTTGCTCAACTTTGCTACAAGCTAATGCATCCAAAGCGTAGTTAGTTATATCGGTCTTCTGAAATTTTATTAGAAAATTCAAATTAAATTTTAAGAAATTAGCATAAATTGGTTAATAAGTTACCTTTAAACCATCTATAGGACTCAAAAGCATCCTAGCGACATCCACAGCCACATTGCCTTGGCCAACTATCGTTACTGTTTTGACATTTAAATTTGGTTTCAGATTTTCGGCTCCAGGTAAGCCATTATACCAGGCAACAAAATTTCTAGCTGATAAAACGTTCGCTTCAGATTCATTTTTCAAACCCAGTTCTCGATCTTGATCAGCTCCATACGTCAGTAGAACTGCATGATAATTATCTCTTAATTGCTGTAAACTAATATCTTTACCCAGCGTAATATTGCCATAAAAATTAAAGCGTGTACTTCCGGCAGTTTTTGTAAATGTATTAATAACATTTTTAACCTCCGGATGGTCAGGGGCAACACCAAAGCTGAAAAATATACAACAAATAGAATAAATTTCACATAAAAATTCAAACAGATAAACTAATTATTCAAGTCATTAAGATAACCGAAAACAACAGAAAAAAAAATTAAGTACTTGAAACTGGTTGTGTAATTGTGGGTATATAAAAATAAGAAATGACTAAATTTGCTAAAAAAAAATTATTGGTTTAAAAGCAAATATTATGTTAAAGATATTTCCAGTAGTTGCAATAGCTCTGCTTTTACTCTCAAGCCCAGTACAAGGTGCGTGGAGTTTAGCTGGAATAGGAAGTATTTTTTTTATTTAAATACAATAAATCTACATATACTTATAATTTTTTCTCTTTAAGCTTATTTTCAAAATATATTCCGGTCTATATTTGATCCTTTAATCAGTTTTCTAACCACCAACAATGCAGCAGCTACAACCACAACCACAACGAATACTCCTTGAATACACTTACCGCACTAATCCAAAAGGTACTGGCAATTTTTCTATAACATCCACTTTACAGTCTGTCAGTGTCTTTAAAATATATTGTGCTGCATAGAAACCAGCTGGTCCGGCGCCGACAATGCATATCCTTGGACCAACTGTGGCACTAGCAAATAACCTGTGATTTAAATTTAGTCTTAGTTGAGGTATAATTCCAGAGCTTTTGTTCATAAGGATTTTACTCATAATTCTTTGTAGCATTACACTTCCTATTCTGCGTACTTATAGATAAAAAAAAATATTGTAATGTTGAGTTAATGTAAACAGAAAATATTTAAATTTGTAGTAATCATGGTGGAATAATAAGGTGCGCGTAAGAATACAACAATAAAAAACGACATGCATTTTGTTTGTGTAAAATTCATTCAAAATTGTCAAAACAAAGCTGTATACAAAACAAAACAAAAGTTGTTTTGTATGTATTTATTGGTTATGCAAAAACAAAAAGCATAATGTAAACAAAAATATTAATGATGGCGGCCAAAAATGTAAACAACTTTTGACAAGACCGAATTAACTTACCATATTTTTGCAGATTATTTAACGGTCAAAACACAACCCTACAAAAAACCATATTCCTTCTTGCGCAGACCTGATTATTAGACCATGGTAGTAATTAATTCGTACAGCTGTTAATAGGAGAATATGATACAAAAACAGAAATGCTAACCACTTTTTATTATAGCAACAGTGAAGTCAATTTCATCGTTACAAAAGCACTAAAACCTTACCACAGATGCTTATGAATCAAAGCAAATTCATTAACAGGTATATGCACGACTACAACAATTCAACAAAAAAAAAAAAACACGCATTTTGTTTGTGTAAGCGACGAATGCATTACCTACACATACAAATTATATAAAGATGGAGCTGGAAAATATGTACGAAATTTGGATAAATTCGCTGAATTTCGCCACAGCATCTACCTGATAATTAATTCGCCTTGCTTATGGATATGACTATACGTATTAACCTAACATGAAATCCTGTCATAACTTGAAGTTAAAAATTGCTTTTAAATTTACTACTTTTAATGAATGGAAATGGACTTATTTATCTTGCTTCACATCATTTTGCTATTCTTTCTGCTGTAGAATGTTTTCAAATTAGTTAAAAACGGCAATAAGCAACTACAAAACAGCCTTCTGTCAAATTAAAACGTAATTAAACAAAAATAGTTTATATATATATCAGTGATGGATTTTGAGTTTTTTTGTTTTGGGCCAAATTGACAATTTAAAAGAGCCAAATTAGCTTCGAGAGGGCCAACAAAACTTTTTTGGAATATTTTTGATAACAAGCTTTTTATTTAAATAAAAATAATAGTAATACTATTATAGTATATGTGTTTTATTTTAAATAAATTTAAACAAATACCATTACTCAAAAGCAACACGAAATTTTATTTTTCAATTCAAATTTTATTCATCAAGAATTTTTTACCGTTAGATCTTCTACTTAGTTTTTTTTGTGTTTACTTGATATTGTTACTAGCCAAGGCGAATTGATAACAGGTGATCGCACTAATAAAATAAATACACCATGTAACAAAAACCACAAGCATTTTGTTTTTGTAAAATCATTGTACAATGTCAAACTCAAGAAGCAAATAGTGTATTTTGCCAACCGACAATGGTGAAAATGCGAAAAAAAAGTTAACAGCTGTACTTACAAGTTCACCTGTAACGAATTCGCCTTGGGTACTAACACAAGACAGGTTTGCAAATAAAAGTAAGGAGTTTTTTCTTGACAAACAAAACAATGTTGTAAACAAAAGTAGGGTTCGAAACAGGGAGAAAATTACATTGAAAATGTATTAAACGCTTTCAGTTCGAACGTTTTGAAGCAGTTAGCTGAACGGGCCAAAATAGATTAGAAAGTACCACAGGGCCATCAAACATTCAAAAGTGCCACAAATGGCCCAATCGTGCCACATTTTCCATCACTGATATAAATGTTATATCATGCACAATATTCAGCCTTATCGTGTTTGGCGTTTTTCGACTACGCCAAGTACTAGATTAATGAAAAATCTGGCGTTTGTCTTTAATCTAGTACTTGGCGTAGTCGAAAAACGCGATAAGGCTGATTATTATACAATATGATAAACTGCAATAGTGCATCCGTCTAATTGAGCCGTAAAACGGCTTCAATATTTTTATTTTATCGACTACGGTGTCTTTTGTGTAACGACGCAGTTTTCGATTTTCTGCCTTTGATGTTTTTGTAAAAATTGTGAAAATTTCATAAAAATTTGTAAATAATTTACCTTTCCAGATAAAATAATAAACAAAAAACGGTATCTATAATCAAAATACAATTACGTTTTCTATATATTGTTAATGAAAAGTAAGAATCAATAATTATCTATCTTTTCACCGATTAAAATTTAACCAATCATCACAACTTGCAAAAAACAATATTGATTACAATGGAGCAGCCATTACAGCAACCAATACAACATCAGTCAAGGAGTCACTCTATTAAATCATCAATGGTAACTGAAGATCTTTATGTAAATGCAAATAATATCAAATAAAGTTTAAACTTTTCTCATATTTTGTGCTTAAAAGGGAAGCTAATGGTTATTTTTTTCTTGTGTTTTGTAGGCTCCCTTATCGCCCTGTCCCATACCAGACATAAGCGATGATGAGTTAGTTTCAATATCTGTTCGCGATTTAAATCGAACTTTAAAAATGAGAGGCCTAAATCGTGAGGAGATTGTACGCATGAAGCAACGAAGACGTACTTTAAAAAATCGGGGATATGCCGCAAGCTGTCGCATAAAACGTATCGAGCAAAAAGACGTTCTGGAAACGGAGAAATCTCACGAGTGGTCGGAACTAGAACAAATGCATGAGGACAACGAACAGTGTGCTCGAGAAATAGAAACTTGGAAGAAGAAATATGCGGCACTTTTGCACTTTGCATCACAAAATGATATTCCTATACCACCGGAATTGGAAACATGCTAATTATTGCCGAAGAACACATCTTCATTAAATAGTACAAGATTTTTGCTTCTTATTTGACAATTATTTAAAGTTAGAAATACGTGTAATTTAGTTAAGGAAAAAATATAAAAATTTGCCCATCACATTGAACGCAAAGTGGGAATTTACTTGTTCTGTTTTATTTTAGGTGAACTATTTGAAGTGAACAAAACAAGAAACTAATTTTTGATAATATATTCGAAACCTTAAAAATAATAAAATATGTTTGTCAGTTGTTTGTTGTAGAATTATGTAGTAAACCCAACTAGATGATTTTAATTTATACAAAATGTTAAATTTTTTGTTCTCAAAACGTTAGTTAAACATGTAATTCATTATTTATTTAAGTTTTTTTTTGATAACTTACATAACTATTTTGACAATTTTTAGTTAGTTTTAATTAGATATAAAAAAAAAGTTTAAAGTTTACAAATTTAATTGAGTTTTCATATTAGAAATATCAACAAGTAGTGCCTTTGACTCGATCGATTCATCACAAGCATCCTCAATACAATTCAATCTAAGCGATTTTAGTTTTACTTCCATATTTTTGTTGCAGTTTTGAATAGTAATACTTAAGAGAAAGTAAATTTGAATATAATATATTAATTTAATTTTTCTCGCAAGCTAACATACCCCATATCCTGCTCCGTTGACTCTAAGATTGTAATACTTTCTTTAATTTCAGTGTAGGCCAATTCTCTTTCTTTTAAAGTTTTCATGTAATTTTCTTTATCCTCAATTTGTTTTCCGTTGCAATAATCTGTTTTATGAGTTAATTCTTGAATGGCTTCTTGCACTTCATAATAGGGCTATAATTGAAAAATTGTAAGTATAAAATTTAAGTTGTAAAATTTGGAAATACCTTTAACGCCGTGTCATCTCTGGTGATCATACCATAAAATGTATTACGCATTTTTCTTGTTTCTTCTTCTACTTTAGCGTTAATTGTTTCATTAAAAATGTTCAGTTGATCCGATTTGCTTTTTAAATCGATTACACTCCCCTCAAGCTGAGTTTGAATACTACTGGGAACAACATCAATGGCCAAAGTTGACGTGTTAACAGAATTACTGGATAAATTTTCAGCTTTTGCATTTAATTCTTCATTAATTTTTTGCTTTTCCTGCAGACAAGTCTTCAGTGCTAGATTTTTGGCAGACTAGAAATAAATGAAATTGAGTTAACTCGATTACATATACATATATGTATTTAAATAACTGAATATTAAAGTTCTCAGAGACCAACTCTACAATTCAACAAATTTTGCATATGCTAACTGGAAAAGTAGTGCATATTAATATTACGATACTAGACTATTAAATGTTATAGGAGAAAGAAAGAGAAATAAGATTCTTCAAGCGTTTAAGTGGGTTAAGTACTTTTCGCTGACGATATACATATACCTATAGATATTTTTACAAGTTAACTTTTTGTGCCAGTTGGAAGTTTTTTTTACTGCACATGAGCGAAATAAATAGTTTACAGTTCAATACGATAACAATTATATATGTAGCACTTACCAATTGTTCATGGAATTTTTTAAGCCACAATTTAAACTCTTTCGTCATTTCCATTTTTTTTAAATTAAATTTAAATGCGTTTTTGCGTTAAAAACTATAAAAAAACAATTACTAAACTGTACTAGTTGCTTTAGGAAAATAACGGCAAATTTTATACCGTAATCATATTTTCATTACTTGCACAGAGTTGCTTTCACATTTAATGCACTTTTTGTTAACTCTGTGAAATTTGTTGTTTTCTCAGTGGTGCCAACTTTGACAGCTCACACACTAATTGTCTGTGGAAATTATGCCTGTCATTTAGGAGTTTGCAAAATAAATTTTCATTGAAGATCTTGGAAGATTTTCCACATAAACAATTTAAATTAATAAGAACATAATTTTATAAAAAATTCTACATTTAACACATATTACCAAGAAAACAAAATGCCGTCATCAGAAGTTTTGGTAAGCAAAGTTATCGTTCATCCATTAGTATTGTTGTCTGTGGTGGACCATTTTAATCGTATGGGCAAAATAGGCAACCAAAAACGTGTAGTTGGCGTTTTATTGGGCTGCTGGAGATCGAAAGGAGTTTTAGATATATCCAACAGTTTTGCCGGTAAATTTTATACACAATTATCAACTAAAATTCTTTAATATTCTGTTCTGTCTTTCTTAAAGTGCCTTTTGATGAAGATGACAAAGACAAATCTGTGTGGTTTTTGGATCATGATTATTTGGAAAACATGTATGGCATGTTTAAAAAAGTCAATGCCAAGGAACGCGTTGTGGGCTGGTACCACACTGGACCCAAATTACATCAAAATGATATAGCTATCAATGAGTTGGTTAGGCGCTATTGTCCTAATTCTGTGTTAGTCATTATAGATGCCAAACCTAAAGATTTAGGTTTACCCACTGAAGCTTATATAGCTGTAGAAGAAGTTCATGACGATGGTTCGCCTACCAGTAAAACATTTGAACATGTTCCAAGTGAAATTGGAGCAGAAGAAGCTGAAGAAGTTGGCGTAGAGCATTTATTGCGTGACATTAAAGATACTACTGTCGGCAGTTTATCGCAAAAGATCACCAACCAACTAATGGGTTTAAGAGGTCTTAAGGCGCAGCTGAGTGACATAAAGAGCTATTTACAACGAGTTGGTGACAATAAGATGCCCATCAATTATCAAATTGTGTATCAGTTGCAAGATATTTTCAATTTGTTGCCCGACATAACAAACGATCAATTTACAGAAACTATGTATGTGAAAACAAACGATCAAATGCTGGTAGTGTATTTAGCATCTATGGTACGCTCAATTATCGCTCTTCATAATCTTATCAATAATAAATTGGCCAATCGTGATGCTGAAGAAGGTAAAGACAAGAAAAGCGATGAGAAAACGAAAGAAAGCAAAGAAAAGGAAAACAAGGATACCAAGGACAAAAAAGGTGGTTCCTCAGATTCTGAGAAAACCGACAAGAGTAAGGATGACACTACAAATTCCAAGAGCAGTAAGAAATAGGAGAGGAGAAAAAAGAAAAAGAAGCCTAGACGTAAAAAGAAACGTGACTGAAAACACTTTCCTAATCTGCTAACTCAACTTCCAGGCTCTTTATTCGTTTAAAATCTATGCAAATACATATTTCAGATGGAAGTGCAAAAAAAAAAGAAACTAATAAAAAAGTAACATTGTCTTTAAGAAAATCCACTTTTAACACATACACACACACATTTAATGAAAAAATAAAAAACAATGAAAATAGTGTTATGCCCGACCTAACTCTGCTATTTTCTTATTCATAACAGTTTTAATTAATTATGTATGTATTTACTTTGATGAAAACATGATTATTCAAACAATAATAAATATGTTTAAAATGCTTAAAATTTAAAGTGAACAAATTGTAGCACCTTTTAGGCAGCATTTTAGTGTTTAGCCATTATTATTGAATAAAACAAAGTACGTATTCGTTTGTTTAATGCTTCTGAAAACTACAATTTCTTTTGAATGGGCAAGAGAGTTACAAATTTAGCCAAGTTCGAATAAAAAGAAAGATATGTATGTATGTATGTTGGTTTGCAAAATAATGAAATCTAGTATTTCTTGAAAACTAGAACTAATTTGAAGAAGCAAAGTGTACATTCGAAATCAGCGCGCGATAAAAATTGGAAATATGTAAATTTTTGATCATGTTTTATTACATAATTTACAAAAAAGGTAAAATTATTTTACGAACTAAATCTAAGGATTAATATTGAAAAATTTCTTTTTCCAATCAAAGTTGACTTCATGAATGCCGTGGTTTACGTACTCAACATTTTTGTGACTTTCTCGAATATTTGCCCAATCTGACAATACATGAACGTCATAATATTCTTGAGAAGTAAGTTTTTTTTTGTAATGGTAATGATACGAATAGAATATTTCATAATTTCCTCACTATACGTGCGTATAAATTGATTTTTCCTCAATTTTAATAAAGTGTAATGATGCATAAAAATAATTAAAATTTTATGATTCATTTGTTTCATTCAACACTACCGGAAACTTTACGTATGTATGTATATATTGACATAATTTTTATGTTTATGTTGGTGTTGTTTCCAATAATTTTTTTAAGATTTAAAAAGACAATTTTACTTGGTATTTAAGTATGAAAAAAACGTGGTACGAGCTTGAGCCAGAATTTTCTTGAAAATTTGTATGACTTAGTTTATGACCGCTAAAACCAATTTTAAATAATTAAAACATGTCATAAATATGTACATACATACTAACAACAAAATTAACAATAAATTTTTAGTTAACAATAAAACAATGCATATTTTTAGGAGCGTCAGTAAAATATGCTTTGCATGTTATTTATAAAAAGCTTAGTGTAAGCTTTGCTAGTAAAAACAATTTAACAATACACGGGATTTAAATTAATTTTTTTTTATTCAAAACAGAAAAATATAGAATTTTTTTTTATATTTCAAGTCGCCTGTTTTGTTAATCGATGGCTCTATAAAAAATCTTAGGTTATACCAAATATCAAACAGTCTTCCACTTTCTTTGCGAATGCCCGGCCTTACACCATTCGAGACTCAAATTTCTAGGCAACAGCATAATAGACGATCTCTCGAAGGTATCAGGGATAGGTCTAGGTGACCTCATTAGATACCTTAATTCGACGGGATGGATCTAGAATCTTACTCCGAATCTGAGGCCTGGATTCGGACCTAAATCAGGTTGACACTGACGAGTGGAGTGGTCTGTCAAAACGGAATCTCATTGATTCTACTTGAATGCTTGCGCGTAGCAGGCAGCCACGTAAACCAACCAACCAACCAACCATACCAAATATCAAAGTACTTTGTCTCTGTGTAGCGCTAGAACGAGCGCACGGAACAAGAAGTTTCTACTATTCGAAATAAAGTTTGAGTTTTGAAATTTCGAAATTAAGTTCTAATTTAAGGTCTAACTTTTAAAAGATATTTTGAGTTTTTCAAATAGTATTCTAGTTTTCGAAATTCAGCTAAAATTTTGTGCAAGGAACTTTTCTCGTGCGAAGGCTATAAACATTTCATTATTTTTTTTTTTTTGGTTTTGTCGAAATAAACTATGTAATTCAAATTCAGTTCTCCTGCTGTAGCCGAAGCGCTTTGATATTTATGCTAAGATTTTCCATAGGAACATCGATTATCAATTCACGAGTTTCAAGAAAAAAATTGAAAAACAAAACATTTAGAAATCGCAAATATTAGATTTGTTTCAGTTTTCTAAATTTCCTGTGTTGTCAATATAACCTTTTAGAAAATTTTAAAATTTTTAAATTTCGATACTTTTTGTAAAATTTTGAGTTGAATTTTGTAAATTTCCAAATTTGTTGGTGAAGTTTCGACAAAAAAAAAAAGAAAATATTTAAATCTTTGTAATTTTTCAGTAAAAAGAGTGTTTTTAAATCACGTATTTTGTTAAAGCGATAAGTGATGCATTACTATTTTTTTTAATTTACTAGTTACATACATACATACATAAAAATATTGAAATTTGGTATTTGTTTTTATTAAATATTAAATTTCTTTCGAAATCTTCTACTTACGAGGTCAGAAAACACTAAATTTCAATAAATTTTTATCAACACTCTGGTTATTGAACGTTAATTAAATTCGATTTTTAATAAATTTGCTATAATTTGCTGTACAAGAAGTAAATAACAATTTAATCTTTCTTTTCACACTTTTTTTTAATGAATTATAAAGACATGAATCATGAATTGAAAAAGAAAAATATCTTGTGCTTTCAGTTCAAACGATGCTCTGTTAAATTTTTCAAAACTCAATTAATCTTAAACATCTGTTGTTATTTAAAATAAATATTTTTAAACGAATAAATTTCGAAAATGCAAAGAGATACAACACACACAAGCAAACATCAAACATTCATACGTTTAAAACAGCCAACAATAGACACAAACAAGAGATTTAAAGAGATTTGCATGAGATGTCGGCAAATAAGGCGTCAGACATAAATTCCAGGCAGCATCCCCAAATACAAATGGTAAATAGCAGCGTTAATAATTTTACTATTAATCTAGGAGTGACGTTCATTGGAGCACAGAAATCATATACAACACCACACATGCATCAAAGTGAAGCATTCAACTGGCGGTACAACAACAAAGAGTTTTATTACAAGCAACAAACAAAAAAAAAAAAAAAATTGTCATTGAGTGCTCTTAAGATTCAAACTACAAAAGAAAGATCTTATTTTATTATCATCGCTTTAGAGATTGACAGCTTAAGAACTGTCAAATAATTTTGAATAAATACCACCTTTTTCCGTTCGTGTTTTGAAAACTAAATATTAAAACATTCTTTGACTAAAATAAACAAATCTGGAATATTTCAAAAAGGCAAAGAGACAGGGGAGGGAGGATAGCAAAAGTATTTCAAAATTGAAAAGAAAAAAATAATTACATACATACATATGTATGTTTGTATGCACACAGATGCAGAAATTCAGCATGATCGTCGTTTTAGTGCCTACACCACCGATGATCTTTTCTAAAAGGCCTAACCAAGAAGGTGTAAATGTTGTTTTGTTTTCCAAGAAAATATGCACTATTTTCACCGCATGAATATAACATTTTTTTATTTCTTAGGATAAAAATGAAAATTAGCTGGTTAGATCATTAATTATATATGGCTGATGTTGGCACTGGGGCGGGGAAAGTGATATTAAGGTCATGTTGTAGGAGAAGCTATTCACAAAAAAAAAAAAAACATTCGATTTCATTGAGAGTTGCTGGAGTTAGTGGGGCTTATTAATGAACAACTATTTTGCGTTGTGATCTATTAATAGCTATTCGATTTCACATTCGAACGAAGTTGACTAGACACTGCTGCCCTGGTAAACATGTTTGGTAGTGATCGAAGTGAAGTTTTAAATAAGTTTCGTTTAATTTTCATTATAAATTTTTGATAAAAACAAGTTGGGTTTATAGCTATTGGTATGGCATTTTGTTAAATGTTTTAAATAAAAAATATACTCAAAGTTTTGTGAGGTTATATGTAAATACTCGAAATTTGCGCGATCATGAACAAAATTTAATTTTGGAAAAAACTGACTTTACAATTATGCGAAAGTTTCAAGCCGGATGTATTTTAGCTAAATATTTAAAAAAATACACATGAATTGATGACCTCCTTCTTTTTTGAAGTCGTTTAAAAACAAACAAGATCGTGCACACTTTAGTAGTGTGGTTGTAGGCTATTAATGATCGCGTACGTGATAAGTAGCTAACGAACACGCCTCTAGTACATAAGTTTACAATTTTCTTAGGCATGTATGTCTTTTAAATAATAACAATAAAACACGTGCTGTAGTGTTCCTAAATAGTCCCAACTAAATGCTGGACTGCCGAGCAACTACAAAGAGAGGGAGACATGCTAAGTTCTTTGCTTACAAAAAAATGTTCATGTCCTTGGCACTGTATAATGAATAAATATTTGTTAAAAATATATTTTAAAGATGTGTGTGTACCGCAACGTTCTCATCAACACCCTTTATATCACTTCGAAAAAGAAAAGACATTTAATTAACGGTCTGCTAACATGACAACTAAAAAGACAACAGATCATAAATCAAAAGGGTCTTCACAATTACAAGAAGATATTCACGCATACAAATACCAAATTTTCCCACTCTTTCCCATTTCTTTCACTATTCCATGATTGTTGATCATCAACCCTAAATAAACAGTAACGGTAATTAAACACATTAATAGAAATGCAGAGCGCGCGAGTGTATGTATGCGTGTCTGTATGAGTAAAAGAGCTTTTCTTTCGTTCACTTTGCACTCTCACTTTCAAGTTATATTTCACTTATCGTTAAAAATAATTTTCAATTTCATTCAACATCTTTTGCTGCTGCTGGTGATGTTTGAGTTTTAGATGATCTGATTTTTCAAAAGATCTTTCAGTTGTTTAAGTGTAGCAACAGCGTATAGATCGCTGGTCGGACTAACTATCCGGTTAAAAAATATACATATATATTTATTTATACTATACAGTGTTAGACGATTGTCTATATGTATAATTTATAATACAGTGAAGTTATTTTTAAAAACCACTTCTACTACATACTCGTCGTACATACATACAGAAATATAGAAAGAAGAATCATTTCCATTTTTATAAGGAAAAAAAAAATCAACCGAAAAATAAATCCAAAATAATAATGTGCCATTTTTAGAATAATTTTGTTTCAAAATTTACAATTTGTGGAAAATTAATATAAAATTCCTAGAAAAGAATAATTTTGTTTGTAATAAAAAAAACCGAAAAAATATTCAAAAATAGCGAAACGAGTGTAACAAAAAAAAAATTATTGAATTCAAGCATGAAATCCTTTACAAAATATTTGTGCTTCAATGCGTTACTGGTGTTAATAGTGGCCAGCAGTTCATCGCTGACGTCCGGACACGTTTTGGATAGTCTACATTTAAATGAATTATATACTCCTGCTAGTCCTGAATATCCTGTCTCGCAGTTACCGTATGGTGATAGTGAATTTTTAGTGTGGCATTTGGACAATCCCATTAATTTTTATAGCGAAAAATATGATCAGTTATTCGTAAGTAGTAAAAAATTTAATTTTAAGCGAATTTTAAAATTAAATAATAATTCCAAAATTTTGTAATATCGAATAATATCGAATATTTCCAATGAAAGATGAATTGTATAAAATTTAGTGTTAAAAAAATAGTTCCTAATATATGAGTTCCCTCCTTTATTTCAGAAATGTTGAACTTCTCAATCGTTTTGTTTTAAAATTTTTTATATTTGAAAATTCTCCAATAAATCCAATTAGCTGGAATAAAAAGTGCTGGTGATCAACAAATTTCATAGTATCTAGAGTTTTTGCTTAAATTTCTTCCCGAGAGTTTGTTAAAAATTTTCTTGAAAATTCTTGTTTATTTCTTTTCGGCTTTTGATGCTAAAAATGATGCATCAGAATGAAAATGAGATAATGTTGTATGCGAAGGCGCAAAAGTAACTTTATAATTTTATACTGCAATTCGCTTGAATAAGGAATATATCATGCAAACACCATAATAATGCAAGTATGTAATAAGGAGAATACATGAAAATGGTAGTAAAATGGTTTAAAAGCGAAAGAATAAAAAATTGGTTAAGTGTGTGTGTCACTTCCCACATAATAATTTTGTAATGTCGTGGGAACTAAGATAACAAATGACCAGAGAGTTATTCCAGAAATCAATAAATTAAAAAAAATAGTGGGCGTGACACTTCCCATACATAAACACACTTTTTACTTAAAAAATTGGAACTAATGCAGCAAAAAAATTGAATATTTTTGGAGTTAAGTAGTTAAGAAACTTGAGTTTGTGTACCGCTTTCCAGGAAACAGCGTACGGATTTGGTCTGGCACCTCCTATAAAGAGGAGAAAAAAATTAAAAATATAGTTTATCACAATAACTTAAATTAATTAATGCGAAATAAAACAAATATATTTGTTTAAAATACGTTAAAATTAAAAGTTTTCAATATTGTGGTGTACCGAAGCAAGCCGGGTTTTTAGATATTAGCTCATAAAGATCACTGTGTAGCTTGAAATCTTTCCCTTTTTTTGTTATTTTTTAAGCTACTCCTAAGTTGTTTGGTAAAATAGTATGATCAAGTGAACAATTCTTTCGTGTGCTGTATTATTTACTCGGTATCTATATGTTTTTGAAAATAAATCTGTGTTTGTATGTTTGTAAGTTTTGGCTGCGAATACTTATTATAGTAAAGAAGCTTGGGAATAAAAAAACGCAAAGTAAACAAAAAAAAAAAGCATCACTGCTACAAATTATAACATTATCAAAAGTATTTGCATTCAATTAGAGCAGATCACAAAAGAATATTATAAGAAAAAAGTAAAGATCACGTGCCGCTTCAGATTAACTGATTGAATATGAAATTCTTCCTTAAACATTAAACTCATAAAATAAACGAACTACAAATAAAAGATTTCGAATTGTTGGTTGCATTTTGTTTATAAATAATACAAAACAATTGTTTATAAAATAATGCAAAAATTTAGATTAGTGGTTTATGTGGGCAACTTTAAGGGAAAAGTGGAGCAAAATTGTGCGTAAACAGAAAATATACACACACACACACCCCCAAAATGCGATTAATGTATTTATGTATTTATTTAAGTGCTCGTTAATACAAAGATTCTTTTCGAAATCAGTAAATATTTGAAAAAAAAAACAACAGCACAGCAGGCTTTTAGCTGATTGCTGGCTGCCAGACAGTGGCTGCACTTTCATTTTTATTTTTTATCAATACGAAAATGAAAAATGTTCTGTTTATTTGCGCATATATGTACGTATGTATATGCAGAGTTAAAATAAATATTTGTAGCATTTCTATAGATGACGTCTGTTGTTATTGGTATTGTTGTATACAATAATCCAATCAATCATTTTGTTTGATAAGATTGTGGGGTGGGCATACGTATGGGAGATTAATAAGAAATATTTGAAGTTATTTTTATTTAAATTTTTATGAATTTCTAGATAAGACCCGGTGTGCTTCACTACACCATAATTTTCATGTAATAGAAAGGCGAAAGTTTCCAATTTAAATAAATTTAAAAATTGTTGTTTTATTTAAAATTAATTAGTTTAATTGTAGTGATTATAATAAAATCATCATTTGTGGGAAGTGCCACACCCATATAAGCAATCCGTACGGTCTCAAGTTTCTTACTTAATAATTAGTTGCAAATAATATTATAGTATGATTTTTCATTAAACATACATATGTATGTGAAAGATGCCACCCCCACTCATATTATTCTAACAAATTTTTTTTAAATAATGCACTAAATAAACGGAGTAACTCCTGCAAAATTTAGGTAATTTAATTCATTAGTTCCTACGATAACCAAAATTATTATGTTGGAGACGCCACACCCACATCACCAATTCATCATACATACCAGTATAAAAGAAGAAAAGCTAAAATAAATTTAAAATTTGTTTTGCTGCATTAGTTTCATTCTTGATATAAAACCTTTCTTTATATTGGAAGTGCCACGCCCACCCATACTTTGTTTTTATTATTCTGCACATAAAAAAAAAAATTGTGTTACTTTTTGAGTTTCTTGTATGCAATACCTACTGTAGTTCCCATTTTTTTTTATTTGATTATTACAAATTAAAACAATACAAAATAGGCTCGAATAAAAGCGTAATAACCTGCAAAAATTATGAACATTTTCGAAATATGCACTAAAGATCGAAATATGCAAAAGTATGCTACAAAGTGTAAATATATGTATAATAAAAATTAACCCAAAATAGGCATGAAAAATATCCAAATAAGCTACAAAATTTTAAAATAATGTTCCAAATATGCACTTAAGAGTGAAATATGGGGCAAATATTTAAAATATGCAAAAATATGCCAAAATATGCACTGGCAAATCAAAGCCTAAACTCTTCAAAACTGCCGATATGTGTAAATTTCTTAGGCTTATTTGGAACTTGCCCAGATCGTAACACATCAAAGAAATTAAGAGCACTTGTGGTACTTATTTCTCGTATGAATTGTTTTTTTTTAATTTCGCAATTGTATCTAACACGAGGTTACAACCATTTTCTTTTTAGCAATTTTATAAATATATACATATGTTTGGATGAATGTGTTCTATCATATTTTATTTTTGAGTTTTTGCATAAAAGCACATTTTTATTTGAACAAGAAAAATCCATAACTCGCGTCAAGTATTCAGAAAACTAAAAAAAACAAAAACAAAAAACATAAAGAAACATAATTTTGGATAAAGGCCAAAATTATTATTTAAAACACTTTGTGTTAAATTCTTCTGATTTTTCCACAGAAATGGCATGGCGGGAGTTAAAATGTTGCCCTGTGGTCGACTCGCCATTTCAAAATGTGTGTTTGGGCCATCATAATACTCGAATCTACATTAAAAAGTAAAGAAAAGAAAACCAATTTAATATGTTTTGTGTTTTTTTTTATTCTTTAAAAACAAAGTGTTCAAAGATCTGACGCCAAAACACAGCCGCTAATAAATCGTCTAGCGGCATTTAATATGTTTTTTTTTTGTATATTGAAGTGTCGCAAACCGTTGCAGAGATTAACACACAGGTACACATAGGCACGCACACATAATTGCTTGTGTTTGTGTATGTGCTTCTTATTCATTCTGAATAGCAAATGTGATTGTTTCTTAAATATTAATTTAAAAAAAGAAATGCTAAAATTTTGAAATCACATAAATTAGCTTAATTTTTTTTAATGAAATACACAAAAAAGATATGTGAAAATATTAAATTTATTTTTAGTTGCATTTAAATTTAGAGATAAAAAATAAAGACAAAAACAAAATAAAGTAGACAAATTATAAAAATATATACTAAAATATTTGTCATGATCAAGTTAAATAAATATTTGATACAAATGATTTGAATGAAGTCAGTGAGAAATTTAGTTAAGAATCTACATCTATATCTGTGGACTTTTGGCCAAAGCACTTAAGTCGATTTATGATGAATTTCAAATATTTATGTATATGTTTGTATGCAGTAATTAAGGCTGCATTGTTTTGATCTAATCACCGCAATATGAATGTCTTAACGATATAAATTATCTTCGCCCTGAAAATTTTCCCACTGATCGTCAGCAAAAATCTTAAATCCTTCAAAAATAAAAAAAAAAATTCTCATCGGAATCGGTTAATTATGCGAAAACTTAATTTTCCTTAAACGTATAAATTAAAAGCTCTATAAAATATAACAATTTATTTAAGTAGTTCAAAAAACATGTTAAAGATCGATGAAGAGATTGGTTTAGCAACTAACTAAATGCAGCATATAGATTAGCTGACCCATAACAAATAAATTAATGTTTTAAAAAATGTTTGTTATACTCCTCAAAATTAAAAAAAATTACACTTAAGTTGTTTCGTCAAATATCCACAGATGTGTATGTATGTATATAGTGCCTGCATGTATGGGTGTATTTATGCACGTGCTTTTAAGGGTAATTTTTAATTTTGAAACGTTTTGATTTTGCTCCTACAAATTTTCCAACAATTTGCACTGAATAAATAAATTTACATTAATTCAATGAATGTTTTTCATTAATCGGCTTACTTAATTAACTGCAAAATTACATTAACTTTATGCAAACATGCCTTTATTCAATGTACACATACGTTGTATTAATGAAAATATTCATTGAAGTACAATCTAAAACCGGTGCATTGAAATCATTCGCCCGCTGTTGTTATTCTTAAGCTAAATTATTGCAAAAATTCATGAATTTCAAATACCAGTCATTCAAGCGTGTCACAGAAACCAAATTCGTACGAAAGAGAAAGTGAAAACGTTTTTACTTTCTCCAGAAAACGTAAAACGCAAAAATTTCAATCGAATTGAAAATAGTCAAGTGTGTCACAGAATTTTTACGAAAGTGAAAATTTACACGAAAAATTTTTGCGTTTTACGTTTTCTGGGGAAGGTAAAAACGTTTTCACTTTCACTTCGTACGAATTTGGTTTCTGTGACACCCCTGATTATGGCGAAATAAATGAACAATTTGTTGAAACAGTGAACTTTTCTTTCTTGAAGTGTAGGCTCAATATAAAAAATATTAAGACAGATGAGAATTACATCATTCCAGACGAACTACACTTTTTAGAAAATTTCGAATTTGTAATCCTGTTGGAGACGTATTGAAGTTGCTAGTGACATCTTTCTGGCCTCGGCATAAAGTTAATAGAACTAAGAAACTCCTTAATTTCTCTAAGTTGCAATTGCGCGATCTCCTGGCGACAGTTACGGGGCTCAGCACTTTCGTTATTCACGACCAGACGCAGGGTTCTCTCCTATAACAACTACTGCTGTACTTCTGTCCCGCAGTCACTTTTTAGGCGATCGATCGTTCCTAACTTCGTTTCAGCAACGGAAGTAAGGAACTTAAGTTTATTTAAATATAAGGTGGTTTTCTCGCCGATTACCAAAACGGCGTTTAATTCTATATAACGTCCCCTCCTACATGTGCTGCACCCCTTTCTTTCTTTCTCTCTTTCTCATTCTCTACTTGTTCATTAGGTCTAAATGTACTTCTTATGCCCCTTGATATTTCTTCTTCTACAGTCCACCTTTTCTTTCTCATTTTAATACAGCTTTCACAATGGGACCATATCTGGACCCAAGTCCGCTGGAATTTATTTTTATTTATTTTTATGCATAATCAATAATTAAGGTTCAAGTTTTTTGATAAAGTGCACTTTTTGAACAAAGAATTTTTTGTAAATTACTTTAGAAAATAATTAAAATCATATTCCATAAAATTTTATATGTACATATGTATGTATGTATGAATATGTTAAGTCTTTAATTTAATATTTTTCAAAAGTATTTCTTATCATACTTGAGTGCATGACTTATTTACACCTGTGGTCTTTAACAAAACAAAAAAAAAAAAAAAAAAGACAACCTTTAAAAAATCTCTAACACCATCAGTTTCCTCCTCCTTCCATAAAACAAACAACAACAACCGGAAAACCAATATTTATGTTCAATTTGAAATGCATACAAAAATACTCGAAAAAAAGCAAAGTAAACCACACAATACGGTACTCGTACGTACGCCACGAAAACCAACACACAAAAAAAAGGAAACCATATTTTGGAAAATTAAATTCTTAATATAGAACATTTGACACATGCAACAAGTCAGACGTAAAGGCACAGGCAAAGGGAACGTCTGGCAGAACAACAACTCCTAGATACAGAAATACATTCAACACAACGTTCTTGCTGCTGACGTTAACGATACGATTTTTTCTTTCCTTTCATTTAACAAAAATCCACTGTAAAGCAAACAAGCTTGTGTTTATTTGTGCAATGAAGCAATAACTGACAACATTTCATTTATTCTTGCAGCCAGCAACAGATTAAATATTAAATTGAGTGCAAAACCATAAATTTGTTGCATCGATTTTGTTTTATGCTCAATATAAATTCTTTAGAAACGCATCATTTGAAAATGAATATTTCATTCATTAAACAAGATCTCATAAATATGCGAGCAAGCATCTTTTCTCTCTCGAAATCATCTTAAAGTTGTCATGGTATTGATGTTTTTTATTTTTTTTAATCAATATCTATACTCCTCTTCTTTGGTACTGATGCATAGGAAATAAATAAAGATTCTATTTTTCTTAAATGTATTTAATCGTTAAATGAGGGGAACGTAGCCTAAAAGATAGAAATAAGAAACGTGCAAAGGAGGTAACATAGACTAGAAATCATTTATATTATGTTTCCACTATATGATTAAAGCTCAATCATATTATTGTTAATTCATTATTATTAATTAATTAGTGAACTCGTAATTCTTGGGTAGCAGACCAAAAATATAACAAGGATTGTCTAATAAAATGAACGATGACAGATGTAGATTCATAACATAAGTAAAGTTTATCACCTTATAGTATTTTCTTAAACCTTCTAGTAGCATAATAGGAGTGAGTTTTTAGGATAGAGTTTAAAAGTAGTTTCAAACTACGTTTATGTTAATCTGAATATAAATTTAATCGAGTTTAATTGAGTTTGCTGTTTTTAAGTGATAGCTTAAACCGTGCAACATCCAAGCAACACTGCATTTTATGCAAAAGAAGAAGAAATTTTGGATTTTATTAAGTTTATATCAGAAAAGAAAAATGAGTGCATAGAAAAAATTAAAAAAAAAACAGTATAAAATTAAAAAAAAAAATCTGTTATTTATGTTTAAATATTTTTTTGTTTATAATATTTTGATAACTGGCTTTTTATACATGTGTTGTGTTACCATATTTCAGTAAGTTTAACCCACCAACATTGGCCGCTTAAACTTTCAAGTAAATGTACTTAATTGTCATCCCAAAAACAGTTAATCCAGATTAAAGTTGTGTAAATCTCTGATCGGCCACCTAAACACTCACTCTAATAAATATAAATTCAGGTCATTTAAAGTAACAAAATCCAGCCATAGTTTTGAAGACTTTAGAATATTCGATTGCTATTATACATATATCGCCTCGCTGAAACTTCAAGTCAGTGTTAGAAAATACCCCAGCGGCGAACTTTGCATAACACATCACATCTCTTCAATGAAGTTTGTCACACTTTGTATTCAATAAATTCTAGCTTACAATGTGTGTGAAGTAGTGGGTAATGCGCTTTCTACTTTCCCACGAAGTAAGCGAGATTGTGTATAGACTGTCTACTGTCTACTTACAAAGTATGTGAAACAGTAATGAGTTTTTATATTTAGTGAATGAACACTTCATTATCCTGCTTACATTGTGTGCAAGTGGTAGGCGTTCACTCCAGGAATGCGACAATGCATTCGAAGAAGTATACTAGGTTGTAATTGAGATGGGGTGCGTTACCGTCTTAAACGTGTGCATCACTTCATTGCTTCTGTAATCGAAAAATTCGCCCCTGGGACTTAGTCCAGGTCCCATCTAGTAAATAAGGAAGAACCAAAAAGTTTTTGCTAATTCTATTAAAAGATAATTGAAGACCACATAAGTGCCATGTTTTAAAACGATTTCTCTTACTTGGAACACTTCCTTCACAATCACTGTGTGTGGGTGTGTGTATGTGTGAATGCAAATAAATTAACAAAATCATTATGCGGCATATTTCTTATAAATATGTATGTGCATATCTTCAAGTATTTAAAATTTATATATGTTTTTGTTTTTGTTCTATCTGAATGAAAACGTATGTTTTTATATTTTATTATTATTCTTCCGCCACTTTGTTCCAGTTCCTACTGGTTTTGAATTTTTATGTTAAATGTTTCTCTTTGTTGCATTAAGTGGCCACTTAAAAGATTGACAACATTAAACTGAAGATTTCATTTCAAGTAGTCTTTAAAATAGACGGACAGAAAGACAGTCGAACCTCCACAAGTATGGACGGACATATGAAAGAGTCCTTAAAAATGATCGCAGTAACTTATGTGTGGGTGCCACGGTATTGGTAAATATTTGAAGTGCAACTACGAGGCTGGTATAAAAATTAAGTGAACAACATAGAGGACATTTCAAATACAATAAAACAATACAAAGCAAAAGGAATTGTGTGGTGGGTCATAAAAATAGCCGACCATTGAAAAGCAAAAATACTAAAAAAAAAAAATTTTGAATGACCGCCAAATAAAAGTGCGCGAGGTAGAAGAATAAGTTGTTAGGCATTCCTAATTATGTATACAACAGATCTTTAACAGTGGTCTGAAATTATTAATAGCATTATAGGTCAGTTAATTATTATACTGCCCTCGTATTATATACTACTAGTAATTGAATGTTTAGATTAAATCTTAATAAGTGTTTGTTCAAATTAACAAACAAAAAAAAGGGGAAAGTGAGAAAAACCGACAGCAGCAAATGTGTTAAATTTAAAATGAAATTTATTACCCGACTAATTACTGTGAAGATGTCAAGTATGTGGAAAAATATTCTTCCCACCCCAATTTGTCATGCGAACAAACCAATTTAATGAGTTGTTCTCTTAAGATATGGGAAACCATTTATTAAATCAATTTGTTAAAATAATTTCTTAAATTATGCTCTTAAAACTCATTGTTATTTTATATTCTTCTTTCTTGCCTACAGATCAATACCAACGGCATTTTGACATTCAATATTGAATTTCCGGACTATATCAATCAACCGTTTCCGTTTGAATATCCCTCTATAGCGGCATTCTATTCAAATGTCGATACGACGGGCTTCAATGACTCCACTAGCATTTCAATTTTCTCTTCACAAGATCCCGAACAATTGCAAAAGGTCAGCGAACTGGTACGTTATGCCTACAATGAACAAAAGGATTTTGAGGCTACCGATATTGTGGTGGCCACCTGGCAAAATGTTGGTTACTTTGAATCGAAAAGCGATAAATTAAATACTTTCCAGGTAAATGAGTAATAATAATATGAAACTACATATTTTGCGAGGAAATTTAATCATATAATTTTTATTTCCTCTTAAGATTGTCATCATTTCCGATGATCAGCATACATTTGTGCAGTTCTTGTATCCTTCGGGTGGCCTGAATTGGCTACAAGGTGAAAATGGTCCTTTAGGTTTACCCGATATCAGAGCTCAGGCCGGATTTGTTTCCGAGGACGGCCGTTATTTCAATTTGGAGGGCTCTGGTACAGAAAGTGTAAGTTGTATAAAATCATTTAAAGTTTAAAAAACACTATGCGAGAGATTTACGGCGGGACCAAATGTTAAGACATATTTTTTTAAGTTTAGCTTAAAACTAAAATTGAGAAAGAAAACTTCGTTCTTACTAATCGATTCACAAAGATTTAATGATCGAAAATCGCGTTCTTATTTTACCACGATTAAAAGACAAAGTTAAAACAATCAAATGTGGCAACAGTTTATTTTAACGGAAAATGCGTAGCACACCGTTTGCCGTTTTAATTTTCATCTGATGTCACATAATCTCGTTTCATTAGTAAAACGATTT
Source organism: Lypha dubia (assembly GCA_947311025.1). Classification (NCBI taxonomy): domain Eukaryota; kingdom Metazoa; phylum Arthropoda; class Insecta; order Diptera; family Tachinidae; genus Lypha; species Lypha dubia. Next base: position 61,069,797 of record OX371264.1, read on the forward strand.
AGAATATTGTCAGATTTTTAATGGTTATCATGAACCATAGAGGTGGCAGGCTAAACTTAGCAAAGTTTGAAACCTGATAATATTTCAGATAAAAATCTATATAATCTATATAATTCATAGGAGATACCATTTTTTGTGATGGACTTTATGGCTACAATATTCAAACAATTTTGACAAATTAAAAATATTTATTCGAAGAAGCAAACGAGGTATTGTGGGCTCAATATTTTGGGAGCTATGAGCATTTAAAGTCGATACTAAGTTTAAAAAACAAACAAACTGAACATGCGTTAGTTCTTAACCAATTAATTTTGCAAAAAAAAAAGCAATAAGACATTTTTTTCTACGTTTCGATATGTTTGAGTTGTGGGAATGTTAAAGAAAAAAAGAGAAGAGAGCTCAATAAATAGATTTATTTGTTTATTTAATTAGAAAGTATTTTGTTTTTCAATTTAACTATTCTGTTTAATTTTTAATGTATGCGTTAAATAATTATAGTTGTGGTTGTTGTACGACTATTTTCTTAGAAAATTAATTATGGTAATTAGTTACATCTAGAATACGGTCGATTGTGTCGACCGATGGTTATAGTAATAACTAATAAGCAAAAATAAAAAAACTAAACATAATTTATTTCATGTCTTTCAGGCACGTTTCTTTAGTGAAAAGTCTAATGTTGGCATACCCGGAGTATATTTATATCGTGTTGGTCCTTTCGATTATGAACACAATGTTCAAGCACCCACCAATGAAGAGACACGCACTGAATCACCGTTCGCCACACAGTCCTGTTCAGACGCCGGTCAGCGTGTGTGCAGCCAACATGCTCAGTGTATTGATAAAGAAGAGGGTTTCTGTTGCATATGCCAAACGGGTTTCTATGGAAATGGTGAAGTTTGTATTAGAGATGATTTTCCCGTACGCGTAACAGGATCTATAACGGGAGAACTGAATGGTGAACTAATCAATGAGCGCTCGAAATTACAGTCTTATGTTGTGACAGCCGATGGTCGTAGCTATACGGCAGTGACACCGGTCAGCACTGAATTGGGTACGAATTTAAGATTGGCTCTACCAATTGTTACCTCGATCGGTTGGTTATTTGCCAAACCATTGAACAACACCTTGAACGGTTATCACTTGTCAGGTGGTGAATTATTACACACCTCGAAGTTAAGTTTTGAGACTGGTGAAGTTCTGTTGATCAATCAAACGTTTGAGGGTCTCAACTATTGGGATCAATTGTCGGTGAAAATTGATTTGCACGGTCAGGTGCCACGTATTAATCATGCACTGAAATTGCACATGGCAGAGTTTACCGAAGAATACCGTTTTGTTACACCCAACGAATTGCATTCCGTACAGGCACATATCTTGGAATTACCAGAAGAAAGTCGCATTATTAATTTCCAATTAGAGCAGAATATCTACTTTGAACGCTGCCTACCCGATCAACAGAATTCCATTGTAGGCTCTACGTATTTTCAGAAAATCTCCAAAATTATGTTGGATTTCTTTGCCAGAGATCAAGCCTTACGTACCAGTATTCTAACGGCTGCTGGCGTTACGGCCACATCGAATGTTTGCAACGATGGCACTGGTGTTTGTGGTGAAAATATGGTCTGTATACCGTACGATGATAATTACAGATGCGACTGTTTGCATGGCTATGCACCGCAAGTTACCGATACCGGTTCAGAGATTTGTATTGATATCGATGAGTGTGCCTTGGGTAGCCATGCCTGTAGTGAGAATGCTATTTGCAGCAATAGCGAGGGTGGTTTCTCTTGTGTCTGCTTGAATGGCTATGAAGGCAACGGTTTCAGATGTCTAATTAATGGCAGCAGTATGGCCGACAATATTGAATCATCCACGTCAAGTAGTACAAGTGAAACTATAGTTGATGTTGAAGAATTGCCCGTATATACCGAGGAAAATGTGGAGCAGCCTCAAACGTCGGCGGAACCCCAACATACCCATCATTCCGATGATTGTTATCGTTGTTCACCGTATGCCGATTGTTTGGAAGGCAGATGTGAGTGTCGTGAAGGTTTCACGGGTGATGGTTTCTATTGTGCGAGTAATTGTGGCCATGATGAGGCCTGGGAAGAGGGTAGATGTATTAAGGTTATTTATGAAGAGCCCGACATTGAGCCCAGATGTAATTTCTTTGGTGATTGCAATTGTGATGATGGTTATGAACTAATGGAAGACATACAAATGTGCCGTTATGTGGGAAGTTCAAATATGGATCATAGACCCGAAGATTTCGGTAAGTGAGAGATTATATTCTAAATTTAATTAATTTGATTTAAGAGTTTCTCTTCCAAAATAAATTTTTTAGTACCCTGCGATGTGGAGTTCAATTGTCATGTCAATGCCAGCTGTGAATGGTTGGAAATCGAACTAAGACATATTTGTACTTGTAAGGATGGCTTTTATGGTGATGGTTATAGTTGTGCCGTTATCGATGATTCCTGTTCTGTGGTAAGTTTTTTTTTCTTGTTATTATTGCGCCCACTCGTGGTCTTCTCATGTGTGTGTGTGTGTTTTTTCCGGGGTGATTTTAGAAACCTGAAATGTGTAATGCCCAAGCTGAGTGTATTTACAATGAAATGGCTGGTCGCTCGGAGTGCAAATGCAAACGTGGCTATGAGGGTGATGGTTATCGCTGCACTTTAGCACCAGAATGTTTGGAAGACTTAGATTGTGGCCAAAATGCTTTTTGTGATCGTGACGTTTGCCAATGCCAGGCTGGCTTTGAACGTGACATGTCCGATTTGTGTGTAGTGCCAGGCAGTTGTGGTTCGATCTTTTGCGGTGCTAATGCTTTGTGTAAATATGATCGTCATCAGGATATCAAATACTGTGACTGTATGAATGGTTATGAGGGTGATGCTTTAGTGGGTTGCAAAAGTAAGCCCATACCATGCAATGTTCAGTTCAATTGTGGTGTCCACGCCAGTTGCGAACCTACCGAGTAAGTTCTATTTCAAGTATTCTTGTTGGCAACTTTTAATTTTAGCCTAAATTTATTCAGAGATCCTGCCAATTACGAGTGTCAGTGTATTGCTGGCTACAATGGTGACGGTTATATTTGTGTAGAAGATCAAAATTGTTTGAATACACCACAATTGTGTGACATGAATGCTGCCTGTTTGTCTACTAACAATGGATTGGTATGCGTTTGCAACAAGGGTGAGTGTTTTTTTTTTGTAATTTTCGACGTGGTATTATCTGATCTTCCCAAATTAGTTAGAGTAGATTAGAAATTGATAGTAGATTTATAGCTGTTAAATTGCAATCAGCTGTTCACTAGTAATTTTTGCTTATAGCACAATTGGTTATGAATCATAATAAACAAAATATGTGAAGTGTAATAATTAGCTTAATTATGAACAATGGAATGTAAAAAATCTTAAACATTTTTCTTTATGGAAATCGCAATTAATAGCAGAACGAATAAAGGAAGAGAAAAAAGAAATTCTTGGGGAATTTTTATTCATAATTCAGGTGATTGACAACTTAACTTAGTTTGATTGTGAATCATACTAAGACCAAAAATACAAATAGACGTTCTCTACAATAAGAAATTAATTAACGGCATTGCCATAATAAAATTTCTCGAAATGCGTTTTTAACTTCAGGTTTATTTTTGTCAGCTTTCTTAAATTAAATTATCGGTCTTAACTTCAACCGTGATAATTAAAAAGATGAGAATCATAGCAGGTGTTTATGAAAGCTCAGCTGATTATTTTCATTATAATTACATATTTTGATCTCTAAGATGTAAACGATGATTTGCAATTTACAGGCAGAAGAAAAGTCATCTCGGAACAGGAATAAGTGTAGAATTTCATAAAGCGTCCAAATAATTTTGAAGCGAACATTTTTGTTTATTTGCCAAATACTTTTAGCCTGGATTTTTTGCTATTTTTATTTAAGTTTGCGTTAATTTGTTTTAATTTTTCGGACATACATACATACATACATACATATGTATGTACATTTAAAATTTATTTATTAGTTTTAAAATATGCTGGTAAATACTTATTTCAGGTTTCTATGGAAATGGCTCTGTGTGTACTGAAAGGCAACAACATGATTCTGGCTTTTTATTGGTCTCACAGGGAGTGGTAATTGTACGCGTTCCCATGAATGGCAAAAACGTGCGACCCATTTCGGTAGCTTCTATGGCGATTGGTTTGGATAAGGATTGTGTGGCCGGACGAATTTACTGGGGCGATATCTCGGCCAAAAAAATCATTAGTGCCAAATATGATGGTAGCGATATTAAATCGTTTATAACTGAAGGTAAACTAATTGATGATTCATTCATTTTCTATTAGATCATATTTTTCTTTATTTGGTCGATATAATGGGATTACTTTTCTTTGCAGATATCGAATCACCCGAAGGCATTGCCATTGATTGCATTTCAAGACGTATTTATTGGACGGATTCTGTCAAGGACACCATTGAAGTGGCCAGTTTAGAAGATCCCTCACTCAGGGCTGTGGTGATTAGTAAAAATTTGGTTAATCCTCGTGGTATTGCAGTCGATCCTTATAGAGAGTAAGTAAAACGATCAATAAAGTTTGTAAAAAGAAAGAAAATTAAGAAATGGAAATCTTTGCCGTTAAAGAAAATTGTATTGGTCGGATTGGAATCGTGAATCGCCTAAAATTGAATTCTCCGATTTAGATGGTACCGGTCGTGAATTGTTGCTCGGCAAAGATAGTGTTACTCTGCCAAACTCTTTGGTTGTCTTAGAACGTTCTGGTGAATTGTGTTTCGCTGATGCCGGCACCAAAAAGGTGGAATGTATGGATGCTTATAATAAACAATTGCGTACCATATCCAATGAATTGAATTATCCATTCGGATTGACATTTACACATGATCTTTTCTATTGGACCGATTGGACTACGTAAGTAACATACATACATACATACATATGTATGTTTGTATACAAATTGTGACGACAACAAAGAAAGTTTTTAATTGATATTAAAAATAATTTCTAGCAAAAAACTCGAAAGCGTCAACACAATGGGCCAACGTCAAACGAGCATGCAAATTCCATTTTTTGGCAGCCATAAAATGTATGCCATGACCGTCGTCGAAGATCATTGTCCCCAAATGGATAGTCCTTGTCAGATCAATAACGGCGGTTGTTCCGATAATCGTTTGTGTTTGGTTAATCGTAAAGCGCCATCGGGTAAAAGTTGTAAATGCACCGCACTCTCAAAGTTATGTACAGCACCAAATCCGTTTTCTGCTTAAAATCCCAGTGCACTTACTTAAGCTGCCTTATCTGTCGTTTTTAATTTATTCATAACAATTTTATTAGTTTACAAACAATTTCATTTTAACGAAAATTGCAGGAAAGAAACGAAATAAAAAAAAAATAAAACCATACATAATTCATTTTGTTAAAAATAGTAATATTTTTTAAGTATTTTATCCCCATCACTATTTCCATATATGTATTTGTATGTTGTATGTGTGCTTAAATTATGCTCACCAATGTGGGCATAAGCTACTGATATTGTGCAGCTATTATAACTTCTTTTTCTACTTCAATAAAAATAAATTATTTAAAAATAACAACAAAAAATATTTTTTGTTTTTATGGGATTTTTGGGTGGGTAATCGATAAACCTACAAGAAACGAATGCCCACATGAAATTTCAAGGCCGTTGGCCTTTTTTCCAGGTGAAAATTGAAAAAATTGGATTTATTTTGTAATTTAACAAATAAACGTTTTTTTGATTGTTTGTTTTTTAAGCCTTCTGCACTGTAAATCGATGTGTTTATAGATTAAATAGGTCGTACAAAACATCAAAGCTCATACTAAGAGCTGACAAATAAATTTTAAAGTTTTGTTAAAAAGTAATAAATCAAAACCCTTTTGTACGCTGAAAGATAATTTTGTTAGCAGTTTTAATTCAATTGAAAGACGTGTTCTCTTTTCACGATTTTATTACGCTTTCATTGTCTCCACTTTTCGCACTAAACTTCTGAACTTGAATAAAAACTTCTTTTTTAAATTTTCAGTTTTAATTAATAATTTCTTTTATTATCGTTATTAATTTTTCTCTGTATTTTTATTGAACAAATTTCTTTTTTCAGTTACACTTTATTTTAAGTTTTAATTTTATTACACTTGTTTTAGTTTAAATTTCTTCATTTGTATAATTAGATTTTTGTTTTGCGTTTTAAATTTTGGACTCCAGTTGCCACAATTCAGACGGTCGGTCGATTCACTTAAGTAGAAAACTGACATCTCTTTAGATTTGGATTTAGCCGATCGACTGTATTATGGAAACTTCTGTAATTTTTTTTCTCGGGAGGATCTATTTCAATTTACTTCATTTTTTTAATAATTTTAAAATTTATTTTAACTCCGAATTTTATATTAATTTTTTTCTTTTTGGTTTGATTTTAATTTATACAATTTTTAAGGGAGTTTAGTTTTTCTTGTTCATTTTTAAATAAAAACAGTTTTTTTCATTATTTAAAATAGCTTGTATTTTGTTATCCGATCTTTTTAATTTGTACAAGTAGTTTAGTTTTTGTTTTTAATTCAAACTAATTTTAGATTTTCTGTTGAGAAGAGTTTTTTTTCTTTGTTTCAGGGTAAATTCTATTACTTTGATGTTAATGAAACTAATTATAAATGGTTGCAATTGTTTATTCTACATTTGTGCAAAAATAAAGTCTAGAAATGTTCGGTTTTTACTTTTGTAAATTAATTATAAATATATATTTTCTTAAATTATATTTGGACAAAGAAATAACATCACGGTTAAGCTTGTTAATATTAGTGAGATACACTAAAAAGGGCTGAATGAGAAGAGAGAGTGGGAGTAAGAGAGAGAGAGAGAGAAGTAAAAAGTCTTTAAACAGTTTAAATAAGTTATCAATATATAAAATCTGTTTATCATCCATATCACAAGACTCAATTCCGATCGAAAAAGCTTTCAATTCCGAAAGTTAAGGCTTTCAAATTCGAAAAACACTGTATTTTTTAGTAATCAAACAACTTTTAAAATTCAAAATAGAATTGACAATAAAGTTTTCCACTAACTTCATTTTACTACAAATACAATAAGAAAATATATGCATACTTTTAGGAGTATGAGTAAAATAAGCTCTGCATATTAATAACAAAAAAAGCTTTATGTGAGCTTTGCTAGAAAGAAGCCAATTCAAACTAACGCTAACTGTCAGGTAAAAAATGTTTTATCAGTGTCAAACGGTAATGCAAAATAAACGGAATGTGAAGACAGACAATAATTTTACGGAATTAAAACCATTCCGATTGGAATATGTGACTTGTCCGTATCTGTCACGACACAAAAAACACAATAAGTTCTGAGAAGTTGTATGACAGCACTTACTTTATTAAGAGATAATCAATAACTTTTCAATTCATGTTTATGGTCCTTCGAATTGAACATTATTGATAAAAAAGCGCACTTAAATTGCACCCAAATCCGCGCATAGATTTAGGCATTTCTTAGGCTTCATGAAAAATATCCTCAAACCAAAAATTAAATTGTCCTCAAAGCTTTGTATTGAAAACACCACAACTCAAACTTTGAGGCCAATTTTAATTATATATTTTAAAATTTGGGGCTATTTGTCCTAAATTTTGGGGCCTTTTTAAAATTTGATTTTGTTCCATTTTTAATTTTGAAGTTGGGGTTTATTTTTCCTTCTAAACCATTTTAAATTTTTTTAATTTTAAGACAGTTTAACGCCACTATAACGACTGCTATAGACGTTCTGGAAATCAAGCGACTCCAATACAAAACAAACATTTAAAATTAATCAGCACCAAAGTATGCAATGCTTTTAACAACTTTCTTAAATTTACTAAATTTTGGAACATATTAATCGAATATCGAATGTTTAATACGCTCGTTACAGCCATACCTAAACAAGAGCGGAAAGCGGAACGTTTTCTACCGCCTAGCGTTAACGCTGAAATACCATACCTAAACAAGAGCGTCAACGCTTTGTCATAAAAACAGGGTTATTACAAAATATATAACAACCCTGATTATAATAGTATACTCATAACCAAATAATACATGCATCTCTACAACAAAAACAACAAAAAACTTCCTCAGAAGTCAAAAGTATAAATGTGTATGTGTGTATGTTTCAACCTGTGACAAAAATATAAATAAAAATTATTCATTCAAATACGAAAAACTAAATACAAATCAAAATTTAACACTTGAAATAAAAAACAAGTAATTTACAAGAATTGTCAGCTGGGCTTGTAAGACCACCTTATAGTCATTGTATCATGAGTGCTTGTCTTTTGCAACTAACTTCACTATTAAACGCGCTGTCAAAATCGGATTTTCCAATTGCAAAATTTTGCCGCCGCGTTACCGCCGCGTTATTTCGGGATGCTCCATACAAATTGTATGGGCATGAGAACTTTTGACAGCTAAAAAACGCTTGCCGCTCTTGTTTAGGTATGGCTGTTAGTTATTTCAAGGAGAGACTTGAAAATTTTCAAATATTATATTAACAATTTTTAAAAATATGTATTTCTTTTTAATAATTTGTAAAGCATTTATTGTTTACCAAAGCGTTTAATATTTCTTTTAGCTTAATTCTTTGTAATATGTATTGTTGTTTTTTTTTTAATATATTTTCAACTTAAATCTAATAAATTCAAAACTTAAAATGTTTTCAACATTTCAACTAAGAAGCAGTAAATAACATTTACTATATATACAGTTTTTTTTTTTAAAGAAGAAAACTAGACTAGAAAGATAAATTCATACTTGATTGAAACAGTTTGAAAAATTGGGCAAAAATCAGATAAGAATTTAGTGTATGATGACTAAATTCAATATTTGGATGTGTCGGCAGCTAAAAGGCCTATCTCCACTTTTGGAATCTATTTAGTTGTAATGGATAGTAATATAACTTGAATTGAAAATAAATTGAGAATTTTCAAAAATTGGAGTTGGGCCTTTTTCCTTCTGACACATCCATTTATCAATCGATTATTCATCAAAAATTCATTTTGTTCGTTCTCATTGAGAAACGCCAAAAGTTTTGTTGAGCAGCATTTTGAGAGGCAGGAAGAGTAGTTTGAGAAACACTTGAAAATGTAAATGTTTTGCAATTGTTTTCAGTAAAAATTCTTTTTTTTTGTTTAAATTCTTTCATTAACATACAAATTTAGACGATAATTTTTTTAGGTATGAAATTCAGACGAAGCGTTAATAAAAGCTTCAGTACCTGTTTTTGCTGCCATAATTTTTTATTTAATAACAAATAAAATCGAAAATATAGAAAAGGTTATCTAAATATTTCTACTGTATTAAGAACTTTCATCTTATGGAACAAGTATGAATTTCCCTCTCTTTTCTAGTTTATATTTTTGATATATAATATATTGTTTATTTTTAATTTTATTTTAATAATTTGAACAGATTTTTAACTACATTTTTTTTGTTCCCAAAACACACCTTGTATTTGCAGCATTTAACTGAATATATTTCTTAGGTTTTAAATTTTGAATTAATTTACTATAATTCGTTACGAAATTGACTTTAATAATGCTAAAACTTAAAATGCATTTAATTAAAACTAATTGGCATAGCAAATTTTTATATTAAACAAAATACGTTAATAAAGAAATTTTTAAAGATAAAATAGAAAAAAATAATGTGTTTTAATATTTTATAAATTATGAAATTAATTTTTTTGGGGATTTTTGTTATCCAGCTCCGAAGAGAATTACAAATCAGATTTTTCAAGGCGAATTCACTTAACAGGTGCTGTTATTAACTCAGAGCTTTTACTTACTAATCGCTTAATTAGAGAGATAGAGAGAGATATATATGAGGTTCACTTGGTGGAATTATCAACTTGCTTAATATTTGCTTTTCGACAAACAAGTTAAATATTATTTAGCTTAGCGCTAAAGTTTCCAACTCTGCTGCTTATTTGTTCCCTTTATAATTCCTCACTTGTTTCTCCATTACATTTAAGTGATTTATGTATTTTATTTTCATCATAATATAATTAAAATAAATAGAAACGGAAAAACTTTTGATATTAGCAGCCGGAAATGAAATATAAAATCATCAGGGTTGGAGAACTCGAAATAAATAAAATTAATAAAGTTTTTCAAGGAATATAAATTTGATAAAATGTGACAACAAAATTAATTTTGAAATTTAAAATATTTTGTTACTTCACAGAAAGCCCTAGGGATAAGGGCCTGCATAAACTTTACAAATATTTAAATGACTTTTTCACAAATTGAACTTAAATTTACAAATAGACAACATAAAAAATTATTTAATAATGCCAATTACTTAAATACTAAAATTAATGATTGATTTTCTGCTTAAAATCTATTACCAGAAACGAAAAATTAACGAAAAAAGGGAAAGGATTTTAATAAATTTAAATTTCTAATGTTGAATAATTTACAAGTCGTTGATTTTGAATATTCCATATAGCCGGTGCTTTCTAAATAATTTCGCATAAACTTTGCCTTTTACCGATGTTCAAACATCACTGACTAAGTGACTAACAGACTGCTACAACGATTATGAATTCACTTTTTTAAATCCATTTATTTTTCTTCGATATCGATGAGCGGAGTCGGCGACCCCACATAAGGTTGTATCATACAATTGTACCCTGTAAATGTTGGGGCGATGGCAATTGTGAGTTCGAGCCAGTACTTTGTGACTGTTCCTGGGGTATTTGCAGGGGTAAATTTGTATTAGAACTTGGTGTCATATCCATATTATTGATATTCAATGATGAACCGCCACCCAAAGTCGAGGGATTAATGCCGCCACCTTGACCAGAAGGCACAACACACGGTACACCTAAAATCGGTGTCGGCTCTTCGGGCGGTGTCACCTGTAACGAGATTCGATTCTATGGAAAATCAGGTAAATAATATGCCAAATGTTAAACGAAAGAAAACATAAAAAACGCATGAGTATTAGAGTGTGTATGCAGATGACTAACCTCTAAGCCTATGCTACCATTGAGAGCGATTTTAATGGGATTAGTATGATTAGTGGCCTGCATTAAAGTGGTAAAATGACTAATGCCTATTTCCTCCAACGACGATTTTCTTCTACCCGTATTAACGCCAACATTTGGCAAACCCTGACGCAGGGACGACGAACGTCGCAGTAATATGTCATTTTCAATCTAAAAGAAAATATGGAATTTTTGGAACCAAACAATACAAGAGAAAAGAAATTTTCCCAAAACAATCGGTTTTTACATAATACGATGCGATTTTTGTAGTATGACTTTCAATACATTAAAATTACAATAATTAAAAACAGAAATCAAAATACATAAAACAAGAGATATAAAAAAAAGCTGCAATTTACTTTGATTTCAAGAAAATTGTTCAATTCACAATCTGACTTGCATGGTTGTTGTATCAAGTTGTTTTGTTGTTGTTGTGCGACTTATGCTATTATTCTATATAGTTCAGAATTCAATTTCGTACTATCAACCTAGCATGAATGCCAGAGCTATAAATTAAATGGAACTAAATTAGAAATTTTATAAAAAAAAATATATTTCAGTTCATTTAAAGAAGATTTTGAAAAATCTCAATTCAAATTTATTCAATTCACAGCCTGTAGAATTTGTGAATGTTGGCAAATCCTACGTAAACATGTTTCTAAGCAAATGTTTATAGGGAAATTACTAACAACATACAGCAGCCACCACAAGTTGAGAATTGTACCAAATTAAATTCTCTCTTCTCTTAAATATTTTTACGTAAAACAATGCAAAATGCACTGTTACACACACACAAACACATGATACAACATAATTTACAAAATTTGTTGTGAATTGAACAACTAAATAATTGATAAAAAAATATATGATGTAAAATAATTTCGATTTGCTGAAGTACAACAGCATCTTCCGTTTAGTCCAGTCTGGTACTTAACAGATCGATATGACTTCCTTCTAGACATCTTAGACAAACACACACATACACACATTCATTGTATTCCACTTAGGCTGTTAACATCTAGTTTGGGGTGCTCATTAAGTGTTTACAGTGAAGTTAGTAGTTGCTTGATTGGTTGATTGGTTGGTTGGTTGGTGCTTGATGGTGTTGCTCTTACGAGTGGCTTTTCAAGGACTTTTTAAAATCATTGGGTTCTTGGATAGTTTATAAACTAAAGTTGTTTATTTGTTTTTCATGTTTTTAAAAGAAGTTGAAACATAAAGAAACTATTACAGGTGCTTTCAAAAAAGGTTAAGAGGGTGGAGGTGGCGGTAGGAATCGAATTGTTTGTTTTTTATTTTTTTTGGAAAACATGTAAAATAAATTTTAAGCCAATTAAAGTTGTAAGTACGCTTATTTAATTTTACAAGACAAAACATAAAATAGACATCGATACAACATATAAGACATACTACTGTTTTTATTATACAAGAACATAGTTTGACTTGTTTGGAGGAATTCAAGAGTAGGGTTTAGTAAAACTAAGTTAGAAAGAGTGAGAGAGAGTGAATTAAACAACTTTAAAAAGCTTTTGAGTTGAAAGTCCAACCATATTCTCTTTCACTGTTATTTTTTTTTTTTTTTTTTGCTTTTTCAAACGGTGGGGATGTGTGACTGTTAGTAGAGAAACATAAACAAAAACAATTAAAAAGTAAATTCTACTTAAACTATTAAGAAAAATAATAAATAAATAGAAAATCATCTACATCAGACTTTAAAAAGTTTTTAAACTAAAAACAAATTACTAATTCATTCATTAACACATAAAACTATCGATTTCATGAACCCTGTTCTTGCGATTCACAGCACAATTAAATTGAGTTCTTAAAGTTAAAAGTCAATGCATGGCCAGAGTTGGCACTAGCTGCACCAACGATATACAGAAACTTAGATTTCTTTGATGGAAAAAAAAATTTAAAATAATGAAATTATTCTGATTCTTCGAAAAAACAAAACAATTTGAAGTTTTGAATTGTGCGTGCAATAAACTTTCGGAAAATTTCCAGAGATGGTATTTCTCATCTAAATATTCCTAAGAGTTTAATCTGCTTTAGAAAAAAACCTCTACAAAAACGCCAAAGACCTTAAAAATTTGGTATGATCACAGCTTTTCTCAAGGGTCATCACTTTTCAATACAGGCAATTAAAAAACAAGAAAACGATTTTTCTCTGTAATTTTAAATCAAGCTTAATGTCCATTAAAACACTATATAAACAAGAAAAAAACTAGAAGTTAATATTCCTCGGAACATGGGAAAAGTTAACTTCAATTTAAATTGCAACATACACAACAAAACAAAATAAAGTTCATCTTGAAATATGTTCTCAAGTATCATAATTATCACTGCTTGTGAGCTTCGTCTCTGTAGAAAGTGATTGTAATTCTCACATACGAGTATAAACTCTATTTTTTGAAATTTCAATACGAGAATTGCTTCACTACTCTCAATTGATGTTAATCAAAGTTTAACTGTAAAAAAGAAACTAAAAACTAACCAAACAGAATATAAAACAACAATATAATACAACAAATACAAGATACAAAAAATAAAATAAGAAACATCAAAAAAAAAAAAAAATATTTACAAAAATTTCGAAAATATGCAAATTTTGAAAAATTTTACATGACAAAAATTACTGTTACAATAAATGGGGCAAAACAGAAATAGAAATTGCATTTGAGTTGTGCAGTAAAAGAAAATTAAATTAAATAGAAAATGATAAAATGTGAAAAGAGTATAATTTGAAGTATTGCCAACCCGTAATGAATTACTCCGACCGCGCTGCGAGCCAACAACTGTAGGACTGTCGGGTAGAGAAAGAGAATTGGATTTAATTTGTTGTATTGGCGGCGTGCAGCGTGGCGAAGCATACCCGGCCAATGTTTGTACACTCTGCATTTGCATGGGATTCAGGCCCATGCCGGAGCCACGTCTTGAGCCAGAGCCAGCATTAGAATTGACACCCACACTGCTGACATTGGGACCACAGGCAGCGCCCAGATTAATGTTTGAACAAAATGATATGTTGGATTTGCGTCGGGAGTTGTGACGTTCAAATGTCTTCTGCGCCGAAAAGGGTGAAGGACGTACTAAATAACTAAAAAAAAAAGAATAATTATATTGTATTCCACTTGATGCTGATCACTCACATCAAATCGCCTTCTTCTAATTTAAGATCACAGCTTGGATTGATTATCACATACGATAAATGGTTGCGTTTCTCGCTAACATCATCATAATCAATGGTGGGTAAATTTAATGACTCCATACGGCTTCTCACTAAATTCGCTATTTCGGCCCGTTCAATTTGCTGGGCATGATTATCACGTGCCTCGTCAGCCAAATTTATTGAATACTGAAAAAACATAGACGACTGTTGTACCATTAATTTCTCTTAATTCTTTTGGTGATATTTTTTGTGAATTTTATGTTTTTCTGTTTGTTTTTTTTCCTTAATTTTTATTCAATTTAAAATCATTAAAACATCTACTAAGTTTTAATAACACTACAATATTAGTCATGTTGCAACATTTATCTTAAAATTTTCATCCTGCCAAAAATTATCACATCTTTTATACATCATCCAAATAAATTGATTTCATATTATTATTATTTTTTTTGTAAGCAGTTTTAGTAGAAAATGTTGTCTGTTTTAGTATTTTCATTTTAGTATTAAAGGAACGAGGAACACAATAAGCATTTCTAAGCCGTTTATATTTTTGGTTTTAATTATACTTTTTCTTAGTTATTAAATAGCTACACTTTTTATATACAAAATAGATTTGATTTGTTTTTTTTTTGTGAAATATAAAAAGAATAATTTTAACATGCTTCAGCTACTTTTCTAAGAGTTTCCAAAATGCAATTTCAACATTCGTCATTCATATTTAGTTGGTCGAAAATCAAATTTAAAGACAGTTGATTGTGTGAATTGAAAAGTTGAGCTTTTACCTACCTTTATTTTGTTTAAGGTGCCACGACTTGTTCTTATTAAATATTAGTATTTCTTTAAATTTTAAACATGTTATAATTATTGCGAATTTTGTTAAGGAAAAATAATTCAAATATTTTGCTTTCAAATATGACAAATATGCTAGATATAAATTATATTAAAAAAATGCCGGAGGACTATCGGATTTAGCGTTGTAACACTATAAACAACTTTAACATTAGAGTTTGTCGCTAGAGCGAATAATTAAACAATCGACAGTGGCGCTAATCCAACTTTCTTATATTCATTTAATAGAAGAAAGTGCCCTTTTTATGCCGACAATTATGGCAATGCAATTATGCTGAGACAATACTAAAGACGATTAGAATTAAGCTGTATTTAAACCGTACAAAAAAATAAAGAGTCCTGATGAATGCTGTTTTGAGACAAACCACGGTCTCACAATCAGCGCTGTTGTCGGCTTAGATCTAGTTGAACATTCTTTATTATTAATTGATTGTCGCGTACGTGACAGTTTATCATTAAATTTTTTCATACTAATGGTTTGGAAATTCACTATTTTAATCTCTATTGCTTCTTATATATTGTTTTTTCATAGCAGTATGGCGACCACCGGTTGCCGACGCGTTAGTTGTGTGAATGTTGTGGATGTACCTATATTCTTAGCTATATGCCTTTATTTTTTCATAACTTAACTATTCTCAATATACTTTAGACGTATAAAAACATTAGCAAGGTATGGGGGATCCCCACAAAAGAGTCACATGCTTAAACGCAGTTTTATGTAGTATATTTTTAGCCGCCATTCATCAGAATCAGGCGTTAGACTCAATTAATTAAAGAAATTGATTTCATTGTGTTATTGGTACAAGATTAATCGAATAAAATTATTCCAACACTAAAAAATATTTAAAAGAGTTGTATAGCATATATTCGACAAAAAGTTATAAATGGTTACTGTTCGCACACACATTATTCGATTAAAATGATTAGAATAAGCTTTATTATAATTTTTAAATTAAAATTATTTCAATACTCATAAATCAAATATTAGTTTTAAAACGTTAAAAATAAAAATTACTCAAATTAAATTATCCGAATTAAATTATTCGAATAAAATTATTCTTATAACAGTTTTAGAATAAAATTAAATTTTTTTGAATAAAATTTTTTATATAAAATATTCCGAATAAAATTATTCGAACAAAATTTTTCGATTGAATATATTCGAATAATATTGTTCGATTAAAATTATGGAATAAAATTACTTCGTTGAATTATATATTAATATATTCGGATGCAATATGCAATGAAAGATATTCGAAGGAGCGCTGCTCGAATAAAAATTATTCGATTCACATAAATTATTTAGAAAAAATATATTAATAATAAAATATATTAATAATAAATTTGAACAAAATTATTCGAATAAACGTTGTCAAATGACTAGAGTGCAAAACATCTGAATGCAAATTATTCAAATCAAATTAATCGAATAAAATTTACTTGAAGGAATGAAATTTAGTTATTGGAAGAAAACAAATCGAGTCAATTAAATCTGTACGAATAATTTTTTTTTGTCAGGGATGGCATAAAAAGTATTCATTATTTGGAAAAACTTTGCAAAGAAACCGATCACGATTAGAAATTATCAAATGGTTTGTTTAGAAGTCATTCGAATGTGATATTTAAGAAAATGTGATAGAGATGTTACTATTTGAATGATGTTATTATTTGAAGTCAAACACATACTCATATACATACGAGCATAGGTATTTAATAGGATCACAGAATGTCGTGTACTATGAGAAAATGCTGGAATTATTTGGACTATACCCAACAGAGTTCATAGATTCGATCGAAGGACAAATGCAACCAGTAGTACCCCAGAACGTACGTAATTGAGTGGTTAATTTGGGCAACTCCCACCGTTTTCTTGCTCAATATTTATTTCCGGTCTTAATTTTTCTACACATTAAATTAAACGTTCCAGAGGAAAAAAGTGCGAGTATAGTATATGTTCACTCCATTCAAAGTTTTTTTTTTTTTTTTTTTTGGGGGGGGGGGGGGGGGGCGAACCTTAGTTAATGATCAAATAAGATATAATTACAAATCAATATATATTTATAAATTTTTATGTACTTACGCTAGATCCCTTGCGTTTTGAGCATCCACCCAAACAGGTAGTCGATTTATGATGTTGATGGGGATGATGCGAACGTGGCCCACCCGCTGATGGTGGTCGATATGTAACACTGTGTAATGCTTCCTTACTACCTTTAGATGAATCTGGTGTAGCATTAGTTTCCTCATCATACTTTTGTTTTAGTTTGTTTTCGTTTTTTTTTTTTTTTTTTTTTGGATTTAGTAGCAGTGGCAGAGTTGTATGAATTATTTGTTTAGTACAAAAGTTAGATTGTTTTTTTTTTTGAGGGATTTTATTACGTATTTTGGTATTTGCATTTTAGTTACAAGCCACATAAATGAGCATATGAAATTTAAATATAAAATGAATGGTAGAGTTTTTATGTTGTTGAATAGATTAATAATGTTTGTTAAAATATTTTTTTTAATAGTTTTCTTAGTAACGAATAAAATAGTTTTTAATTAAAAACTTTTATTAGCAAACTACGAATATAGATTATGAGTATATTTGATCTATCAAACTCAAAGTCATGCTAAAACTTTTAAATTAAAACATGTAATTCTAATATAATTTTGACTATCAAACTAACTAAGTTTTTGTTCTGAAATAACTCTACTAATTTTCTCTATAAATAAGCTAAAAAATAAACTGTAAAAAATTCAAATGAAAAAAAATGTACCAAAACTACATGAAACTGCAGGACTTTTTATAACAAAAAAAAAAAAAAAAAAAACAAGGTGTAAAGTAAATCAATCTTAATAATTTATGAAGTTGTTAAAGAAAAAAAGTGTGCAATAAAATATACAATTTACACAAATTGAATTTATAGTGAATGGTACACAGTGCAGCAAAATGAACATTTTTTGGCAATAAATTAGGCAGTTTCAAATGGAAATATATACAATTTAGCAGACACTATTTCGCTTTCATGTATGAAGATATTCCTCAAGACCGCAACTGAGAACTCACGAAGTATGTCATTTAGGTCCGGTCCATTGTTTTTGCTCTTGTAATTTTTTTATTTCCCTTTTTTTGCAGTATTTCGGTGAGATAAAATCGTTTCAAAATTAAAATTTTTGCTCAGTAGTTTTATTAAATCGGAACTAAATAACAACCGTTTGTGAGGCTTAATGGAAACGATCCTCCATTAATTTCCTATGAAATTTTATAATGTTCGAATAAACCGTTTAGAAGCAGTTAGAATTATTTCCATAATATTTGGATTGTTGCCCAGTGTGTTTTTGGTTTTACAACTGTGCTGTATTGTGTACGAAGGCGTATGAGTGTTATGTATGTAGCGTATTTAATTTATATTAATTATACGCAGTGGAGGCATCGAATAAGCATAATTTAAAGGCCTGTTTCACACTGTCGACAAGTCGATGTCGTTCTCTTATTTATATTGAAAACAAAAACAAACTATTTAAATTTGTTTTTGTTTTTAATATAAATAAGAGAACGAAATCGACTTGTTGACAGTGTGAAACAGGCCGTAAAATTACATATTAAATTGGAAGACGACTTGCGCATAATTGAAAATTTCTTATAATTAGCTTTTATTTTGGGAATTATTAATTTAAAATTATTTGCTACATTTCATTCACTACAATTGAAAATGTTATAAATATATTCAATATATTTATAGCAACAGTTTCAAGCTAAAAATTGGATTATTTTCATAACTTAATCAATAAAATATTAACCATTATAAAAGACGAACACTTGCAATAAAAACTATAATGATAATGTCATACTTCGTTTTGTTTGAAATATGTACATAATTTTCAAAAGAAATCCATTCAATTGGATATGTTTTCTGAAATGTATTCTTAATAGAAAAAAAGCTTTTTATGTATGTATGTATGTATGTATGCCTGGTTTAGAAACAATATTTTCTATATATCTTTCTTAATATATTAACATCATACCAAATATAAAGTCTGTTCGAATTGTTTACTGCTGGTGCACGGGAAAAACCAATAAGATGTTAAAATTTTTAGACTTAACTTTAAAAAGTCGAACATAATTAAAGAAAATTCAAACTATATTTTAAAATTCAATATTCGATATAAAAACAAAGAGCTTTGATATTTTTTTCATAAACTAAAATTCTTTATAGAGACATCGATTAACAACACAAAAGACTTGAATATTTAAAAAAATAATTATATATTTTTTCCTTTTTTCCAAAAAAATATTTTATTATATTATATGTTATTATTACGAATAAACGAAATTATTATTTGAACTGTAATAATGTATAAATGAGAAATTATTATTATTAGGCTTAAGTTCAGTTTTATTGAATTAATGAAAATTCAAAATTACTATGAGTTTTTTATTTTTGAAAAACATTAGCATGTGCAATCAGATTAGCAGAACGTATCAGTATACCGATTTCAGGGCCGCCACACCTCTCATCAGCGTCCAATTGTCCATCTTTAAAATTTATTTTTAAAGATTTGCAAAAACAAATAACTTTTGCTAGTTGTTGTGTTTTGACGTTAATATTTTAGAGTGAGTGATATATAAATTTTTAAAAATTAAATTTTATATATTTACAACATTCACAGCAATAAAGCGAATAAACTGTAACAACCAACTAAAGCAACAAATGCAGTGAATCTAGCATATATTTTATTTTTAAAGAAAACCAAAAATAAAAATTAGGTAAAAAAATTGTATAACAATTGAATTTATAATATTTGATTTATAGTTGACCTATATATAGATATCCTTAAACAATACCAATTAGTTCAGCTTGAGGTCATTAAAAATACAATAATTTTAGTTTATTATTGTTTATTTATTTCCCAATATTTCGATCAACATCGTTGATCATCATCAGGGGATATTTTAAACAATTTAAAAATTTTTAAAATTATATTGTAATTTAATAAAGTTTTACTTCTACTCAGATAGTTTAGTAGTTAACAAAATGTTGTTGTTGTTGTTAAGTACTAAACTATCTGAACAACAACATTTTGTTAACTACTAAACTATCTGAGTAGAAGTAAAACTTTATTAAATTACAATATAATTAAAAAAATTTTTAAATTGTTTAAAATATCCCCTGATGATGATCAACGATGTTGATCGAAATATTGGGAAATAAATAAACAATAATAAACTAAAATTATTGTATTTTTAATGACCTCAAGCTGAACTAATTGAAATTGTTTAAGAATTGAATTTATATTGATCGATTTAAAAAACAAAACATAGTTGTGATATGCAATTTTAAAGTAAAAATTAGCAAAATATTTAAATGAGTATATTAAGTGCACAGTAGTTTTCAAACATTTTGATTGAAAATAATTTATTAAATCGAAAGTCTTTCAAGGCATTACTATAGTTCACAAATACATAGATGGCCGAAATCAAAGTTTTTTTTTAGCCACTGTGCACTGTATAAAAATGCAAAAATATAATAAAAGAATGGCACAAATATGAGCACTTTATATTCCAGTAACAGGCAGAAATGTGTAAATGAATTTATTTTTAATCAAATTTTACGAAATGAAATTAAAAATAATAAAATGATGAAATCGGAAAACAACAAAATTTGCATAAAATGTTTCAAATGCAGTAAAAGGCAAAAAATATTATTGACAGGTTTCAACCGGTCAAGGTTGTTTGTGTATCCACAAAATCTGTTTTAATGTGTGTGAGTGTGTGATTTAGTGTGTGTCTGTGTGTTTGCAAGAGGCTTTTGTTTTTGATCTCGACCATTTTGAAATTAATTTAAATGAAAATGTAGAACAACAACAAGAGCACACAACTTTACAAAATTCTTTCTGTTTTCTTTGTTTATGTTTTGCATTTCAATAGCAACAACAACAATAACTAAATGCAAACAACAACAGCAACAACAACAACAGCATATTCAATTAAACTCTTTGGTAGTAGAAAAATAAATCACAAAACAAGTCATAAAAAAAATTGAAAACAAAAACAATGAAAGAGAACATCAAAAATAAAGTAGAGGCAAAGGACTCACTGCGTGCGTGTGCGTAATTATCAGTTAAAGTCCAATACAATTATGGTTTTAATTAATAGTTTTTTTTTTAAAGAAGTTTTTATCTTTTCATTTTCAATTTAATATCAATACCTTTCAAGTGTTATTCATATATTTTTTTTTAATTTGGTTTGGTTTTAAATAAGTTTCGAGTGGTTTTCAAGAGTATTAATCTTTTAATTTGAGCATTTTTATGCTCAAGTATGTGTCAAATAATAACGTGTATGTAAACATGTCACTTCAGTATAAAATTTAATTAGAGTATAACGTATTTTCAAAGAGAAAAACAGTGATATTGAGAGATTGTTTTCGTTTTATAAATTGTGACTTTTGACAGAAACAGAACAAAATCGTGTTGGAAAATTAAGTGGTTTGTGGCATATGATTGTTTAAAGTGTTTTAAATGGCATGAAGTGAGTTTTAAATTAAAATTTTTAAATTAATTCAAAAAAAAAATAATAACTGAATCTAACCAAATTAAAATGGAAGTATGTATAATAAAATACATGTTAAAAGTGGTAAAAATAAATAAAAATATGCTGCACCACTTAAGGAACAGAATATCGCTAAGCAAGTTAAAACAAAAATTTCTAATTAAAAAGCTAAAAATAGAGAAAAACTTGCTTTGAGCTTTCAAAAATACATTTTGAATTAATTAGAATTTCGTTAATAGAATTTACGCTTTGTAATTTCATTAAGTTGGAAATGTTCGAACATAATTCGAAATCTCGATAAAAGTTAATTTTGGAAAAAAGGTAGTGTGATTGTTCAAAGAAGTATCTAATGAAAAATATTCGTGTTGTAAGAAGAACATATTAAAATAGTACCTACCTCTTTATGGAAAATTTGTAAAGATAAACGTTTATAACGTACCTTTTAAGAAAGATTAATTAAACAAAATTACTTTAAAAGATGTAGTTCTTTAAAAAAATACCTGTAAAATCGAACCATTAAAAAAAGTTCTTTTGAAAAACTTCTTTACGATAGTATCCTTTAAAAAGTGTGCTTAAAAAAGGACCATTTCAACAAGTATATTTTATAAAAATCTAAATTTTAAAGAAATACCATCCAAAAATTACATTTTAAAAAAGTTCGTACACAAAAGTACTTTTTAAAATTGTACTTATTTAAAAAGTACATTATAAAGAAGTCCCTTTTGAATAATTTACCTTTTTAAGAAGTAGCTTTACAAAAGTACTTTTTAAAGAAGTACCTTTACAAAAGTACCCTTTACAAAAGTACCCTTTTCAAAAGTACTTTTTAAAATTATACCTTTTTAAAAGGCACATTATGAAAAAGTATATTTTTAAAAAGAAATAAAAGGTTCTATGTACCTTTACGAAATATTCTTTTAAAAATTTTCTTTGTAGAAAAAAGTAGGTTTAAGAAAGTACGAAGCTTAGTATGGCAAACAGGGATTATTTTATCTCAAAGTGTTTATGTAAAGCTATTATGAATTTTAAAAATTTAAAATCATGCTGATGTTTTCAATTGTTTCAAACATTTATTTAAAAAGTTGAAGAAAAAAAGTTATCGTAGTTTTAAAAATTTCCAAAAGTAAATAAGTAATTAAATTTTTCTTAATAGAAAATTTACCATTTTTAAGCATCATAACATATGAAATATAAGTAGGATCTTTTGATTTAAAACAAAAGGAAGTATAGGAAAGTTTTAATCAAAAGCAAAGACAAAAAAGAGTTGTTGATATAAAAAGTAAAACTATTAAAGAATTTTAACTGAACATTATTAAAGAGTTAAAGGAACAGACCTAATAATATTAAAAGAGAAACAAAAATTTTCCAATAGCACAAATAACCAAAGAATAGTAAAACGAGTCTTTCCTGTTTTCCAAACAACTGATTTGATTTAGAAATTAATATTATGTTCTTAGATTAAGAGGAACAGGACTGACTCGGTATTTTATACACGACTTTAAATTTTCATGTCATTTCTGGTACTAATTAAGTCGTATTTAATTCTAAAACACATTCTATTCTAAAAACTCATCATCATCAAATCATTTCTAAGAGACTAAAATATCCAATTTAATTTTTTGGATAAAAACTTTATTCTAGCTATTGAAATTATTAAAATTTTAGCGAATTTTAAAATATTTAAATAGTAAAAACTGTGAGTCTATTATAAAGAAAATTTAATTCACTAGTACCACAGCCTAAATCAGAGCCTAAATATTTTAATTTTTTATATTTTTAATGCAAAACGTGTCTTT
The DNA here is from genome assembly GCA_947311025.1 of Lypha dubia. NCBI lineage: Eukaryota > Metazoa > Arthropoda > Insecta > Diptera > Tachinidae > Lypha > Lypha dubia. Next base: position 61,093,192 of record OX371264.1, read on the forward strand.
TTTTCCAATTTAGAATTTTACTATTCAGAAAAATATTTCCTTACACGCGATTCACACGATGACTAAAAACTCTGACTAAAAGTCATGATGATTTTTTTTGCAGTCGACCGGGTAAAAAAGAAATAGGGGTAGAAAAATAATCATGTTTTCTGTTTTCGATGCATTTTCTTCTATTTCCTTTACTTTTGTTTCGGTTTTTGTTATTATGTTTTATTCTTTTTCTACTTTCAACTCTTGATGAGAAATAAACCATGCTTGAAAAACCATAGTATAAATGCAAGAGGATTTACGAAGATACTTTCAAAGATAAGATGAAAAAACTCATGGATTTTTAGTCATCGTATAAATCGGGTGTTAGTTCTTAAGTCAAGAACTGATTTTATACCCTTTACCAAAAATGTCAAAATTATTTATAGGTTATCATTCCGTGTGTAATTTCCATATTAATTATATAACACCCATAAAGTATATTTATTCGGACTATTTATTGATAGGGAAGTTGAATTAGTCATGTCAGTCTCTCTTCTTATCAGACGTATGGTCGTCTGTCTGCACACGAAATCGGTTTACCGAAGCCATCAGAAGATTTAAAGACTTGGATTTTGGACTGATATATAAAGATTTGTCTAAACGCTATTCGTATTAAAACTCTGCAAAAATAAAATATCGGTTCCAATACTTAATTAAATTTAAACGTACTCATACAAACATGGACAGTGACCCAGTATTGAATATTTAATCTTCCGAAATAGAATTCAACACGTTGCAACAGGCCTCAGTGTGTTGTGTATATTAACTTAATAATTTTTTCTTTCAAAGTCCTTTCTGTTTAGTCATGGATGTGACCAGGAATGGAAAATGGAACATTGTGTTTCGAATAAGAAACGAACAATTGAATTATTTTATTAGAAGTAATTTTTTTTTTCGGCCAGCACAAGCATCATGGGCCCAAAATTGGCAAGTCATTATTTTTATGCGTGCCCATGATATGGGTATCAAACGAAAGGATTTCCTTAGAAGACAGATGCTATTACCGAGCGCCCACTTATGAATGTATAAAAAAAAACATGTACACATAGCTTGGTGAAGGGTATATAAGATTTGGCAGACCCGATTATAGCACACTTATTTGTTTAATTTACTCTATAAATTTAAAATATATAATAAGATATTGCAAACAAATTAAAAAACAAGAGGATTAAAAGTTAACAAAAGTGATTTAGATTGTGAGCTTAGGGAGAAGTGTAGCTTAGTGTATGTAAGTGTGTTTGTTTAAAATATAGTGAATATATGTGTGTGCGTGTGAGTGTTGATAGAGAGCCAAAGAGCAAGTGAGTTTAAAATTTAACGAATTTAATTTTTCGGGGGAAACTATTATTTAGTTCTAAGATTTTAAGTTTTTTTTCAATTATTTTTCTTATTAAATTTAATAGCAGATTTATTTGGACTATTTTTCAAATTTGCTGTTTTATATCTGTACTTTTCTATTTTAATTTTGGAATTTGTTATTTTGTATTTAACTTGGACTCACCGATGGCCGCAAGCGCACACAGTGCTTTCCAAATGATGAAAATGGTCCCCATTTGTCTACAGGTGAATTACTCACATGTGTTGCTTCCGTATTGGAAGTATCCTGAGTACGATAGATGCCAATTGGTATTTCGCAAGTGGTCGAGCATAATTTTTGATATAAACGGCCATAGGTGCGTATCCACATGTCGTCTTCAGTAATACGCATCTTTTGGTTGAAAAGAGAAGCCGATAGAGTGAGAAAGAGGAAGAGAGAGAGAAAGAGAGAGAGAAAGAGAGAGAGGAAAATCGTCAATGTAAAATATATAAAAATATTTTAAAATATTTCTTGCAAAAAAAAAAAATGAACTGCCCTTCGAAAAAAATATGTAGGGTCAAAGAGAAAACTAAAGGATTTAAACATTTTCTATAGCACACGAAAGCTTATAGAGAAGCTCCAGGAACGTTTTAATTGGACTCTCTGTTTTGCAAGAATTATTTCTTAATTCGAGTAATAAAATATTTTCCTTGAGGCATATACATACCGATGTTAAAAATCCACTACCCGGCGCCTGATCTATACCTAACAATAATCTAACAAAGGTAATAACATAATCCTTGACAAATGCTTGATAGAGTAGAGTATCCAACATTGAGGCACTAAAAACGGCACCAGCTGCAAATGGCAAACGAAACATGTATGATATATGAGAGCCACGTTCTTTTTCCCGCTAAAATAAACAAAAACAAATTAAAAACAAAAGAAGTTTAATTCAAAAAACTTGGCAAAAAGAAAACGTATCACATTCATTCATCAATGAGCATCATTACACTGTTTGCTTACCTTTTCCATTTTACTTAAGTGTAAAGCGTACTTATCATGAGCTCTAAATTGCATAAAACGCATATTGGAACTCTGTGACAATTCTGTAATACTCTTAATGCTGGGAAAAAATCTATAAAAAATAAAAATAATAAAGAAAAACAAATCGTTTTAAATTAAAATATTATTCGAGATTGTATTTTGTTAAGCAATTTTTTTTTTGTCAGTACTTGAACATTGTCTGAACGGCCACTATGGTATTACAATCAGCCAAGGAATCTTCTTCGGCTGAATTGGAGAGTTCTTTATTTACAACCACCACACTTTCGGCCAATGTTATGCCGGCTCTTAATAAGTCGTCAAGGCAATCTATGGAGCCCAGCATCCAGTAAACCTTACAGAAAAAAAAAATGTTTTAATAATTTTCAAGACTATTCAAATTGCAAATTTTTTTTAATTTTTTAGTCTTATGTATTATTAATTGATGTCCTTTAAGAAAAGATTAATTTACACTAAGAACAGGGCCACGAAGAGTGAAGCTTAGAATTTTTAAAATTTATTTCCATATTTAGAATTTGCGAAAATAAGTTCGAATTTTCGAAATTAAGTTCGAATTTCCGAAATTAAGTTCGAATTTTTAAACTTAAGTTCGAATATTCGAAATTAATATCATAATCTTGTCAAAAGAGAGTTCGATTGTTTTAGTGGCCCTACATTTTCATTAATAATCTTTTTGCTTATATGAATGATAATCCTGAGATGGGATTGACTTGTATATATTTTATCTTCTTGATGTTTTTTTTAATCTTGCAATGCATCATGAAGAACGTTCTCAAAAATAGAAGGAAGCAAAGGTTGTTTGGTATCAGGAAAATTTATTTATAATAATTTTGTACAAAAATTGAAAAAAAAAGAAAACATTATTTTCCTAATTCTTGAAAATCGAAAAGCTTAGACCACAACAAGCATCAGAGCTCTTCGACTTTTTTAGAGCTTTCGCAAGAAGAATGAATTTTCAAAATTTATTATTGCTTAGTTTAGAAATTTATCTTGAGTATGCGAAATTGTGTTCGCAATTGCGAAATGGAAATCTTGTATATTGAATGCTTCTCAAGTGCACTAAATTTTTACGGGAAATGAAAATGGTAGAGAAAATATAAACCCTGCTTGTAACTCTTCACTCTTCTACTTATATTCAAAAGATTTCTTTAAATATATGTATACTAAGATAAAAGAAACATGATTGAGGTAACCATATTCCATGACCAGAATATAAATGATATGAGATCTAAATCATATTATTGGCAAATTCAATATGCTCTCAGTATTATATTATGGGTTGCTTTTAAATTATTAATATGGTTGGAAATATTATATGATCAAAACTAATCATATTATTTTTGTACACAAACATGACATTGTTCATTATAACCATATCAAAAAAGCATACACAAAAGAGTAGAAAAATGCTTTTAAAAATAAGCAGTCATGCCTTCGCCTTGTCATAATTTTATTAAAAATATTTTAATTTAACAAAGTATGGTTGCAGCTACTATTTCATTGTTATAAATTGATAATATTACTGTGTAATAATTTAATTTTATTTATAATTGGAATATATTTTTTTAGCATATTTAAATTGCTGAATAACATCATAACAAATCTTAATAGTGTGTTGGATTAATGTAAATAATATACTTGTTTGTCGCAACTAAAATATTGTTAACAATATTTTAAAGCAGGTGTATCTAATTTGTACAACTAGATATTATTTAAGGGAACATGGCATGATATTTTGTCACAACTTTGCCAGCAATTATGTTTTTGCTCTGTTTGTATTCAAAGGTGTTTCGATATGAAGCTTAGCAAAATTATTTACATGGTCAATTTATATGGACTGCAGCAGCGACTCTTACATAAACTAATAAATTCTAAATACAAATATAGAGTGCCTACTTACCAATGGAAAATATGATAAAGCATCCAAAAATGCCACATCCGGTCTACGTTCCAATAATAAAATTATCGGATTTAATGAAGTTTTCGAACGGAAATGGGCACGCAGTGGTATGATGAAATTATAAATGCCATTCGAGGCATAATCGGCAGCTAAAATGATTGTTTTATTTTGCCATTGGTACTCTTTGGCATTGCGGTAGCTGCAGTGTTCGCAGACCTTTCAAAATAAATTTAAGTAGAAAAAAAACAAGCAATAAATATAAATTTTATTTCGATAAAACAACAAAAGAAAATGACAATAAGGAAAATAAACAAGTAGTTGTGGTCATAAAAATAACATTCTTGGTTTTTTTTCTATTTTGTCATTGAATGCAAGTTTATTTTAGTAACATCCGTTTTATTTTTATTAGTTCGAGGGAGGTAACACTTACCTGGGCCAACTGTAAGCAGCAAAGTGGTTTTTTCTCCTTCAGTAAATAACAAAGAGTGGGACTAACACCAATAAACGGTGACACTGGAGGAAATCCTTTAACGATGCTGCAGCAACATACAAGCATACACAAAAACACACACAGGTGGATCCAGCAACATAAGCGTTGAGCGAAAAAAAGAGAAAAAGGACAACAATAAACTTTTATTTTGTTATTAACCTATTTTTTCTTGTGATGCTGTTCTATTTTCTTTGTGATCCTTGTCATAAAAAACATTAAAAGTTTTTTATGATGGTTCTCCTTATAAATTTTTTATTCAATAATGAAATTCGTCTTTTAAAAGGATATTTTATAAATATATTTTATCATTTAAGTTTAATGCAAAATATGTTTTAAGATATTTCAATTCAAAAAGGAACTTTAAATAGAAAAGCTTAGGAATAATTAAAAGCTTAAGGAAATTATTTAAAACTGTCAAAAATAAACTAAGGAAAAGTTTCATTAAAGAAATTATAATAATAAAAATAATTATGTAATAAGGATATGATTTTTTGAAGGATATGCAAATGGTTTCTTAATATTAAAAAATATGTTGAATTTAATATGTGAATTCTGGGAGGTTTTTAAATAGTGTGTTTAGCAATTATCCTTTTTTTTTTGCAATTGAAAATTATCATCTATTACTATTACTATTTTGCCAAAATTGTTTAGATACTCTGTGGTAATTTTTAAATAAATCAGTGCGGGTAGATGCGCACTTCTCCTATATCGTTTGAACTTTAATTAATTATTGCTGCTAATTTTTTTAAAAACTAAGCAAATTTTTACGGTAAATGTCATATCAATCAGCACAAGGATATGTTTTATATTTTTAACACAATATTTTTTATTTATTTACACTAAGGATATGTCAGCCTTCTAAATATACTTAATTTAAATGTCAAAAATAATATCACAATAATTTATTTGCACTACTATGTCATCAAATTAAAAGTAAATTTCAGCTTAATTGAAGCAAGCATATAATCTAATTAACCATTATTTTTAACTGCAATTATTCTCAGAATGCTTTGCAAATTGCTTACAATTTGTAGAATTATACTAGAAAGCTTTGTGCTAAATTTCATTTTAATTAGTGCAAGGATGTGATTTCTTCCCATATATCCTTTATTTAAATTATTGAATATGTATTGGCTCTAATTATTATAAGAATATAGTTATGCCAAAAGTCACGGTAATTAATTTAAATTAAATCTAATGAAGGATTTTATTGTTTGAAAAAATGTATATAGATTTTCTATTATAAAACTGCAGCAAAAACTCAGAACCATTTGCAAAATTGTGCTAATAAGCTCAGTGGTAAATTTTATTATAATTGGAGCAAGGATGCATCAACGTTCCATATATATTTTATTTTAATATACATAATTTTTGGGTATAACAACAATCGTCATGTTTACGATACAATTATTATACGAAATATATAAAGTTGCTATTTCTATACCACTTTAATTTTAATTGCCAACATTTCGAGAAAAAAAATCAATTATGGCTGCTTTGTTGTGAAGTAGCTAATTTTAAAATTGTGCTTTCAAAGTATGTGGTAAATTGCATTTCAGAGGGTGGAAAAAGGCGCGCGTTTCTCATGTATGCTTTATCATTTAGTTTAAAATTATGTATATATAGTTTTTCTTACAATTTGTAGAATTACAGTAGCAAGCTCTATTATAAATTTTAGTAAGATCGAAGAAAGAACAGGGATGCTTTCTGTATGTCCTTTTTTTAGAAAAACAAATAATTTTTCTTACCACACTTAAAATACGTATGCACATTATTTCTAATTACGATGGTAAAATTTATGAAATTGTGCCACAAAGATCTGTGAAGAGATTTATAGCAATTGGTACAAGGATATACTTAGCTCCCACTTATCCTTTAGTCTACAACTAAACTTTATTTATAATTAGAATAAACTATATGTAGTTCTCCTTTTTAATACTATGATTATTATCACTATAATGCATTCCAATTCAATCGAAGCAAGAATATGCTCATACTCCACAATGTGGCGTCCACATATCCTTTGAAGTTAAGATTATATTAAAGATCAGATGAGAATTCCTTGATTTTGGCAGCATTTATGATCAGTAGTCAGCAGAAATCGGTAACTATGTATTTTCCTAATTATGCCGATGTACGCTGTGATAAATGTCACTTCCATTCCAAAAAGGACATACCACATACCTCCGATATATCCTTTATTTTATAAATTATATTTAAGCCACAATATTAATCAAAGCTGAGCGATAATAATTAAAATTCTTCAAAATCATTCATTAAAATAATTTATATTATATCCGTTGCAAAAATTGACTTTCCTGCCACATATCCTTTATTATAAAGATAAAGTTTTAGCTACAACTGTGATTAGAACGCGCCCAAAATTTTTAGCATTTTTGAAAACTATGCATTTGAGCTTTACTGTTAATTCTATATTAATTAATGCAAGGACATGTCAACCTACCACATGTCCTTTTTTTGAAAACTTATTTTTAGCTATAACTAAGGTTAGACATTGCTTGTGTTTAAGTTAGGCTTTTGAATATGTTTGCCAAGTGAGCGCCATCTAGTGTCAATTTAATATGGTTTCAATGAGTTGCACTATGATAATTGCATCTTATTGCTTTGAATTTAAATGAAATTTAATAAAATTAAAGTTTTAATATTTTTAATTGCTTAATTTAATTACTGGTTACTAAATTTTAAAACTTAAAAAAATGCTACTTTAAAATTACCAAAAAAAAAAAAGCAAATATTATTTTAAGCTCAAATAATTACGAAAAAAATCTTCTATATTTTTACCAAAACAAACTAAAGTTCCAACTTAAGAAAAATAATTCAATATGTTGCGAATAATCAATCATACGAACAAATCAAATTGATGTAACAGTCGTACAACCAGCAACACATTGATCATGTGTTTCAAACTGCTAAACTCATAAAAAACTACAGAAACTTGTTCTTTAAAAACTTTGATATCCAAGAAATTTTATTATTTGCAGCCAAAACTATTTGTATGCGTATCAGTAGCGTATCTAAAGTTTATCGGGAATTTATGGAAAACTTAATCAAAACATAAAGATTGAAATAATAAAGCATTTTACAATAAAAAATTTGTTATTCAATTGCTTTTAATAAAATTCTATACGTACAAAAATTTTTTATTTCACTCGAACAATAACTTTTTTCAAGAGAATTGAAAGAAATTCTCCTTTTAAGATATGATGTGTATAAAAACAAAATGAAAATGGTCAGAGCAATAAGTTTTTTGAATATTGAAAGCGGTTCACATTTTAAAAAGATTCCAAATTAAATATTGGAAACCATTTAGAAAAAAAAGTTAAGACATTAAAAAAAGTAAAAGAAAAATTATATTAAAAAAAAAGGATTACAACAAGAACAAAACCAGCGACTGAAATAAGCGCAGACAAATTAAATTAACAAATCGGTGGTAGAAGAAAAGAAGATTGAAAAAAAAAAATTAAGCTGTAACGAAGTTAAGTTTTTCAGTCGAACACAATGGGAAGACTACGACAAATACACAATGACAAATTTTCTAGAAGAATGTTAAAATTATTAAAAAAAATTTCTGTGAAAAAGAAACACTTTAAAATATTATTTTGTAAAGTAAGACAGCATTGTAACTAAGACAGTATTTTTTGACACAGAGCCTTTTAAAAAAGCACTTTAAAGAAAAAGATATTTTAACAAGAGTATTTCTTAAAAAAATTTAATTTAAAAATGTAATTTTAAGAAAATATCTTTTAAAGCAATATTTGAGAAGAACATTTTTCTCGAAAAATACCTTCTTTAAAAGTACTTTTAAAATAAGTAGCTTTAAATAAAAGCAGCTTTAAATAAGAGTAGCTTTAAAAAATACCTTCCATAAAAGCACTCTTAAAGAAATAAGTTTCAAAATTATTTAATAAACTTCAGTACAAAAAAGTACCTTTTAAAAGCAAGAATTATTTTTTGAAAAATAAGTGCCTCTTTAAAGAAGCACATTTTAAAAATAAGTACTTTAGAAATATTACCTTTTAAAATAAGAATATTTAAAAATCGAAGTTTAAAATAGCACATTTTAAGACAGAAATAAAGTACTCCAATATACAAAAAGTACTTCTCGCAAAGATATTTATTAGAAAGTTAGAAAATAAATTTTTATTGGAAATTTATTGGAAAGGTACTTTCGAAATGGAACCTTTTAAAAAAATATAAAAAAAATACATTTTACTGAAGAATATATTTTGGAAAAAGGATTTTAAAGAAGTAACTTTTCATAAAGTACATTGTAATATAAAGTACTTTCCAAAAAAAAAAAAAAAAAAAAAAAAATTATAAAATCTCTCTTTCAGATAAAAAAACGTTTTCAAATATCGATACAATACCAAAAAGTACCTTTCAGAAAATAACGGTAAAAAAAGGACGTTTAAAAGATGTTTGGGACAGAAACTTTTAAAATAGTACCGTTTAAAAAAGTATTTTTGTAATAAATAATTAGAAAAAAGATATATTATATACTATTTCAAAAAGCTCCTTTCATGTAAAAGTTCTTGACGAAAAAGTACTTCCCGAAAAACAATTTATTACAAAATTTCTTGTAAATAATTATCGTTTATAAAAGTAGTTTTTTAAAAATATCGGTTTAAAATAAGTAACTTTTCAAAAAGTACTTAAGAAAAAAAGTATTTAAGAAGTGGTACTAGTTGAAAATGGGACATTTAAAGGTATATATATGAAAGTTGTCGTTAGAAAACCATTTTAGAAAAAAAAAATAACATTAAGAAAAATTCTGCACTTCGTCCCACTGTGTCTCTTAGGATGCCAACTATGAAACAAACCATTAAATGAACAAGTTATTGAACTTTCTCTTTTCTTTTTTAATTAAGTTAAAATAAGAAATCAAATAAAATTTAAACTCAAGCAAATGTAATTGAAACAAAATTTAAATATCAGCTAAATAGCAAAACGAACGCAACGAGCGAGCGGCTTAAAAGTACGTGATAGCAAATGTATGACTATAAAAAAAATTAACGATTTTCATTTCTTTGATCTATAAAAATAATTGTTTAAAACAACAAGTACAACAACAACAATAACTGAATTTGATGAACTTTCAGCAGTAGCACAGCATTCAAAGGATACAAAATATGAACTAGAAACATTTTGAAGTTTTTTTTGTTTTTATTTTTATTTTTTATTGTACTTTTTTATTATTTATTTGTTTATTTATTTATTTATTTAGCAAACCATATGACAGCGGCCAACAACACAACAACTTGAAGCATTAACACAGTTGAAGCAACTTTTTCTTTGCCGTTCCAATAAAACTTTTAAAACGCACAAAAATAAGTCAACAAAATGCAAACACATTCTTTTTTTGTTCTTCAGTAGTTTGTTCCTGTGTGATTTTTTTCCAGTTTGTGTTTGCGGCAAAATTTGTCGTTGACTTACCGTAGATAGTCGACAGCCCAAACCGGTCGTGCCGCTTTCGATGATATTGAACTACTAGAGGTGGTAGTGGCAGCATTTTTTACAACACTTGCTATTGCTGCCGGATGACTTGACATGGTAGTGGTGAATGTAGCTGTGGTGGCGGTTGATCCTGCAGCAATTGTTGTTGTCGAACAACAACACGATGAACAACAGGTGTCAGTTAATTGCTGTGGGTCTTGGTCACTCAATGGCGTATAATTATTATTGTAGCTGTTATTGTTGTTGCTATTGATGTGGCCGCTAATGATACCACCGATGTTGCTGTTCATGTGAGTGCCACGCATATGATTTATTTTACGCACACAATCACTATCGCAACTATAACTTTTTTTCATTTTCTGATAGCGTCGTGTGAAAGGAACAACATTAGGACCACTAACCGCATTTGCTCCACTACCACATGAATATTGTGCTGCTCGTGTTATATTCTGGCTGCTATTGTTGTCCTGTTCGATATGATTGTTGCTGTAGTTGTTGTAGTTGTTGTTGTTATTACAACAACAGCGTAAATTGGAATCTTCCGATGAGCTCATAATGAGAGAATACGTACGTGATTGTGGAAAATGACCACCCAAACAACTGAGTTTGATTATTTTGACGTTTCCAATTTAATAGAGATGAGAGAAATAAATGAACATCATTTTAAATCAATAAACGATAAAAGAGGAGGTCATCAGGGTTCAATTTGTGTGCTACGTGCCGGGATTTTTTTCTTTCTTTCTGTTTTTCTTTTATTCTTTTTGGTTATATTTCTTTGGCTGGTTTATTTATTATACAAAAAAAAAATCATATAATAAATTTGCATTTGTGTGGAATTGGTCTCGTAAAAGTGTCGACGTTTAATTTGGAATGTCGACGTCATAAACTTCTCAAACTTTTGTGATAATAAAGTTAAGAGACTGCACTGTTTAACAGAACAAAAATCAAATAATGTTCTAAACGACATTTCTAATTGAGAAGATACTAAAATTATGTACGTGTGAAAGCACCTGCGTTGCATTAAAGAGGAAGCTAAAGTTCCTCTTTTTTCGATTTTTAAATTTTTATAGTGAATCTGCTTAAAAAATTTTATAAAAATTGCATTAAACACATTTATGTAAAATAGTAAGATTATCCTTTTAGTTAAACACTTTAACCATTAATTTCTTTGTTATACGGCAGTTAATTTAAGGGGAAATGTTCTTGTACATCCCAGCAGTATCCACTTTTGATCATAATGAAAACGAATGCTTTGTATGAGAAATATTTGTGTACATCACTTTAGACTTCTTGTTGTTTAAGAAGAGCTAATCGCATATTTTGCAAGAACAGCCTTGATTTTTCCTGATTCAGAAGAGTTTTGAATGCTTGTCACGAATTAAGATTTTACAACTTCTCTTTCGAAATTTCTAACTTTACAAATGTCTATTCATAAAGATTTATTATTAAAAGAGCTTTTCTCTCTGACCGCCACTTAAAGCAGCTGGTTTTAACTAATTTATTACTATAGTAACGATTTAAAGTGTACACGTCTCTGACAATGGAAAAGCTACAGCGTTATTTTAAGCTAAATGTTATTAAAGCTTTTAAAAGCTGAACTATGTTATACTAAGAGAGAGAGAGAGAGGGAAACAAATTGTATATAAAGTAAGAGAAGATCAGTAAAAGTAAAAGCTAAGACAGCTAAATATTATTACAAAGTTTAAAGGATAATAATCATTAAAAAAAAAACAAAATAAAAAACTAAGGGGAATAATTAAAATTGTTGTTAAATTATACTTAAACACTAATGGAAAAACTTACGCAATTTTTTCGGAGGGTGAACGCCACGGCACATCATCATCAATTTCATCTTCGCTTTCATCACCCTCCTCACCATCATCGTTACCGGTTATACTAAATGACGAAGAGGTAAACATATCAGGCACAGGTAAAATAGATGGACGTCGGCTACCTGAAAATATAAATTCCATAAAATTTGCAAAGTTAGCAAAATAGCAAAAAAAGATACAAACAAATGTCTCGAAAAAAAAATAAATATTTGCATCTGTGCAGGTGCGGATCTAGTTTAAGCTTTTGCGAGGGCACATTTAAAATGATACTCGTACATGAGATCTTACCAAATGAGTTGCATCTATTTAGTTTCCGCGTAGAGAAACTAAAACTTTTCTTTCCCCTCCATCTGGACACGCACCTGCCCTTGTAGCGTTAATATTTACCTCTTCTTTGATTTAAAATATCCGGACTTAATAAATTTGGATTGCCAGCCTGTGGCAGCTCTAAATGATTTCCAGTTGTTAAAGAACTTGGACCGACTGCTAAGCCACCGCCGCCGCTACCTCCACCCCCCGGCCCCCCCATGCCTATACCCAAAGTATTACCCATAGTGCCTAGAGTAGAATTACCACCACCACCACCTGCAGGTCCACCACCTAAACTTAACGGTATCGTCGTAGTTGTCGTGACAGTAGTTGTTGTCGTTGCTGCTGGCGTTTGCGTTGCATTTGTCGATGTTACCGCCGTATCTTTGAGATTCTGTTTGGAATCCGAGATTATCACAGATGTAGGATTATCTGATGCTTTAATAAAGGAAAATTTAAAATTAAAATTATTTACAAAATATTTGCTTCAAATTGAATTATTTATTAAACTTTTGTTTTTAAAATATTTTCTAGAACATTAAAAGCATGCTAAAAGTTTTTAAAAAATTTCATGTTTTTTTAGGCGTAAAAAAATGCTTATACAGTTTTTGTTTGGCTGCAAAGCTGTTTAAAAAAGCTGCTAATAGATTGCGTACAAGATAAAATGTTTACCATTTTGCACAAGATCGTGAATCGTACTACTGTTAATCGTACTAAAATTATAAATCAGAAGGTTTGGGTATTTGCTTCATTTTAAACGTTCAATGGATTTGATAGACTGGAAAAGGGACAAATTGGTTCATCTTTTTTCCATTAACACTCAGAATACTTTCTAGGGGATAAAATAATAAGAAGATGGTACTCCTCTTGGTACTTTTTTATTTATTTTCAATGAGTTTGGAATGCAGGGAGTTTATAGCTTTATTTACATGTAACGTGAATGAAGTATTTGAGCCAAATTAATGTGTAAAAATGTAATGAATGTGTTGTTTTGGTACTTTTTATTTTTTTTTGCAAATTTTCTTTTGTCTACACCCAGAATATTTTCTGGGGTATAAAATAAGGAAAATCTGGTACTTTTTGAACTTGTTTTTACTAATATTTTATACTATATTGGAGCTAAATTAAAAACAATTTATACTTTTGGAACTTTTTTTTTACTTATCTTGCTTTTTTCTTGTAGTACATTTTGTCTTGAGAGATTTTCTTACAGGATTTAGATGAAATTTGGTAGGACATGTTTAGCATTTGACTCAAATTAAGTATTAATTACTATTTAGTAGAGTTGTCAATTATTCGCCTTTCAACATTGTTCGAATAGTTCGATCAAACGATTAAAGCTAAGAAATTTTTCAATTAATCGATAAGAGGGTCTAGAAGTGACGTACGTGGGTCCGACAGTTACGGTCCCTTTGTGATACCCTATAGTAGACAGGGTTTATTCATTCTGTAGCCGATGCAAACAATCCCGATTGTGTCAGGAAGGTGGGCAAGTTCTTAAGCCCTAAATTATCCAGATTATCTAGGTCCGGCAGGGTGCTTGAGGCAAGGGTAGTAGTCGCTATGCCATTCAGCGCCGGACATTAACTTAGAAGATGGAGAAATGTTTATTCTTCTTCCTCATCATTACAACTCCTGCAGTAGTCGTTGTAATCTAGCAGATCGTGTGTCCTCAAAGATTAGTGGGGCCAAGTGGACCTTGTCAAGGGGCAGGTGCCTTCTTGTTCCCACCTGAGTCCATCGTGGAGGAAGGACAATTGTTACATCTGATTTTGTTTTTTTTTATTTTTGTTCTTGGAAAATTTACTTCCAAACCGATCTCATTCTGAAAGATAATTATATAATTTAAAAAAATAGAATACAATAACAAAATTTTCTACTTGCATGATAAGATTTAAGCAATTATGTCCTTTTTGGCTTTTAGTGTATTTCTAACTTATTCACCTGAGAGTGAAAAAACCCCATTCTTGAAAATTTTTAAACGTTTCATTTAAAGCAGAGCACACCTTCTAGGTATGCACAGTTCGATATCAACTACACACATCCAAAATAACATGTTTTTCGTTGGTGTAAAGTAATGAGGGTGGTGTTGGCTGAAGTGGTTAGCGCGTTGACTACTAAGCAAGCAATGACGTGGGGCCTGGGTTCAAACCCTGGCCAGAGCAGGTCAATCAACATCATTAATTTCTGTAATGTACATTTGTGAGACATTGTATTAATTGTTGTCCGACTATTTAAGTGATGAAGGCATAGCACTGGTCACTAAAAAACTGTTCCGACAGCGATTGATGATGTTCTAAGCTAATGTACACAACATCGCCCTCCTTCGTCGGTTAGCAGAAACATCGGCGAAGTAAAACAATTAATAAAATGCCTGCCAATACAGCTTAACAAAGTTAATGCGTCTACCTAACACCGGAGACGCCTCAACACTGCTATAAAAATTAACATAACGCGCAAAGCAGAGTTGTAAAAGAGTTAAGCCTTCTACATTTTCAACATCTATCTTCTCTACTCTATCCCTCTCTCTGAGTTCCGGCACAATGCACTGCATACGTAGGGGTCATCCCCTGAGTGCTGGTCCTAATTAAAAAAAAAAAAAATCGCTTTGTATGACAAACAAATTTAAAAAAATATTTACGTACGCATTTTAAACTGAACAACATTTGTTCGATTAATTGAAATTAATTAATCGATTTATTCGTTATTCGAAATTCGGCATTTTAAAATTATTCGAACAAGAGTTTGTTTTTGTTTGATCGATTAATCGAATTATTCTTAATATGTTGACAACTCTGCTATTTAGGGTGTAAAAAAGGGACGAATTGGTCTTTTTGGTACTTTTTTTTTTTTTTTTGCAAATTTTTTTCTTCCATTAATAAACATAATACTTTCTGGGGTATAACATTAAGAAAAGCTGGTACTGTTGAACCTTTGTTGTTGCTATTTTTTTTTTTTGATTCTTCCATAAACTTGATATGATGTAGTCAACGGTTAAAGCTAATGGTTAATAAATATCTTTCATGCTAGAATATTTTCCATATCGAGTAAGTAAAATTAACATTTGAAACGTGTTTTTTCTAAGAAATCATAGTTTCTAAGTTAAGATGATCTTCAGATCAGTAAGCGGATAAGTAAGAAAATTATTGCAGAAAAAGTCTTAAAAAAATATCGTTTAGTATTGCATATTTAACTATTTAACTGGGTAGCAACTACGTACGCTTGAAAGGTATCAGAGAAAAAGTTCTAATGATAGTGTTCCATTCGAGCCTCACACAATCAAGAATTTGTTTTCTTTTTTTAAATAATAAAATTATTTTGCAATTATTTTCTTAAAAAAATCCCTTAATTGAATAAAATCAAATTATCCTTATGCCTGAATATCTTTGGATTAAAAACACATGCAGTCCGATTAAAATTCAATGCTTCAGTAATTTTTGCTTCCTTAATTTTTAAACGTATTCGAAATATTTAAATATTACCACATTTTATATTTTTTTTTTCACAACTTAAAACTAAATACAGGACTTATTAAAAATTAAAAAATTAAAAAAAATTGTGGCAGCTAATGGATTACGCAAGTGTGTTCATCCGTGAAAATGTGTACATGCAAAGCGAAAGGAAGGAAACATCTTGCAACGGACATGTTTAATAGAAATTCTACGATTTAAAAACAAAAGTGATAATGAATTATAAAAACATGCACGCTCTTTCTAAATGAAATAATATGTAAAATAATCTAACCAAAAAAGAAAAAAATATTATAAATTTAGACACACGCTGGATTTACGGGACGGATGGTGCGACACTTTGGTGGGGGGAGGGGGTGGCAAATAAGGAAATATTAAAGACACATCAGATGGGGCTAAAAAGAACACAGAAAAAATCTCCTTATTAGGTTTGTAGGAGACCAAGCACTTTTTTGATTTGAGTGTTTTTTTGTTATTAGAAACAACTACTTTTTTTAAAACCACACGTTTTTCAAATATAATGAGCACATTCAAGGCGAATTCATAAGGTGGTCACCCTAAAATGTCGAAGCATATTATTCTACAATTTCTTGTGGCAAATTAAGGCGAGTCCACCTTGTCTGAATTCGCCTTTATACGTTTTTCGAACATACGTTTTTAAAAGTAAATAACTTTTTGCCAAACACTTCTAAATACTTTTTTAAAAATTTATTTTTTTCATAAGATTTTTTTTTTTAACTTTTGTGAAAAATAAATTTTTTCAAATGTAACTTTTCCTAAAACTACATTTCTCAATTACTTTTTTAACGAGCAACTTTTTTTCAATGAATACTTGGAAAAAATAGTTGTTTTCATTTGTTGTATTGACGCTTCTGCCAAATCATTAATAGACTTTAGCTTTGATTCCTACATTTTTTTTTATTAAAATGGTTTAATCCTTAATGCCTTTTTTTTAAGGTATTAGAGCGATTTTATAAAACTGTCAAATTTTCATAAAGCGCTTTCAAATCATGTGCTTTTACTTAATTAAGAGGTTTAGAAACATGACACTAATTTAGGGGGAAAGAATGTGTTAAAATTTAAAAACTGAATAAAAGGATAATATTTATATGGCTGATTTTTATTTTGTATTTGGGGGTGGGGGCCGAGGTTTAAGGACCAGAGAATTGAAAAAAGAAAATACAAAACAGCGAATTATTTTACTGCAGTGAGAAAGAAAAATGAGAGAATGTTGTTGTTGTTGTTGGGGTTCACACTCACGCACAAATAGTGTTGAAAAATCACATTCGGAAGAAGATTTAATATTGAGATGATGAAATTGATGATTGTGAGGCCTTTTAGTGACTGGCGTATTGGCGCCACCTGTATCACAATTAAATAAACTATTTGTTGTTCTTGTGTGGGGTACGCGAACACAAACCGATGGTATCGGCACTTGAAACATTTGCGATGATGATGATTTTCTTATTCCTAATGCTGCAGTTGTTGTTGGATTTGTTGTTGTTGTACAAAATATTGTTAATGCTGTTGTTCTTGATGCCATTATTTTGGAATTATAATTATTTGTAGCTGAAGTTGTTGTTGTTGTTGTTGGTGATATGGTTAGCGCATTCATATTGTTATTGGCATTATTATTATTTTTGTTAATTTTATTGATGGATGTGTTTGACGATGTTGTGATATTGATGATTGTATTACTGATGTTTGTTGTTGGATTATTTTTATTATTGCTAATAGTTGTTGTTGTTGCTGTTGTTGAAGCAGTAGTTGTTGGTGTTCTAACTAAATTTCAATATGCATACTAAGTGTTATTATTACAAAATGCATTTCACACAAACTGAAGCAGTAAACACACATACATACACACACACAAATATACTGACTTGTTGTCGTCATTCATACCAAAGCTAACTTAGGTGGGAGGGAGGGAGGTATTAGATAAAGACGAGAGAAATTATAATGAAAACTAAACGTTTGTGGGAGGAGCTAATGAATGCAAGGTATACAATTGTGTTGTTTCAAAGTAACTAAGGATAACTCTGTTTACTATTTCTAGGGGAGATAATCCAGATTTCAATTATATGCTCTTAACTAAATTAAAATCTGTAATGACAATTTGCAAACGATTTGTTGGTTGTATACAAATGAGTTTATTACATTTATTTTTTCTTTTGTTGGGAGATAATTGAGAGAAAAAATAAATAATTCGCAGAGATTATTTTTAAATAAAATTAGAAAATAGGTTTTTTATCCTTGTTTTTATAATTCGTTACACCTAAAACGAAAGGATCGCAAAATTTCCTATAGTTATTCACTATAATAAGTTCCTCGTAAAAGGTATCTCAGGTTTATTTTTTCAAAACGCTGGAAACTTTATTGGTTTTTGTGTAACTCTTTACAGAACTAATTTTATTGTATTGAATTGCTGTTGAAACAATTCTGTTCGAAAAATTTGATTATTTTAATAATTTTTTTTCAATAAATTTATTCAAGTAAATTTACTTCAACAATTTTATTCGAATAATTTCCTTCGAATACTTTCTATTTGGTTGCACTAGTTTCATATTAGATATTTTTGTCGAATAATTTTATTCTGGGTATTTTATTCGATTAATTTTATTCGACTAATTTTATTCGATTATTTAAATATGTTTTGTATTAAGAACTTTTTTCAAGTAAACTAACTCCAACAAATTCATTTGAATAATTTTATTTACTTGAATAAATTTTTTATAAAAAAATTTACTTCGAATTATATTAACTTTTATTTCAGTAGTCGTATTCGATTAAAATTATTAATTTGATTTATTCGAATAATATTATTTATTTAATTAAATTTTAGTGCCTTAATTTTATTTAAGTAAATTTAAATGAATAATTTTACTCGAATAATTTAATATTAATAAATTTTATTGAAATGTTTTTAAAATAATTTCATTCGAATAATTCTATTTATGTATATCCATCTATGAATTCGAATAGTTTCATTCGAACAGTTTTATTCGAACAATTTTATTCGAACAATTTTTTTCGAATAGTTTTATTCGATTAATTTAATCGAGTATTATAATTGGAATAATTTTTTTCGCATATCGTTATTTAGATGAATTATTTCTTTTCAATAACTTCTCTGCAATTTTATAACAATCACGCAAGACAATGGGAAATTGTTGTTTAAAGGAAGTGCCGCTTTTTAATTGGCAACTAAAAATTTATGCTCCATCATTTTGCTTTCATAGAAAAGGATTTTGGAAGCTTTCAAGGTAACACTGCTTACGGATGTTCGACTATTTTTCTTAATAAAACAATCAACGAATGGGAATTTTAAAAAGCACTTACTGACATTGCCACAATAGTCTTGCATATTTATGTATTTCCATATGAATCTCAGAATCCTTTTTAACGTCCTTGTGCACATACATACATAAATATTTATATACATTATTACCGTTAAGATAAATAAATTAAAAATTTAATCGTATTTCCTTTTAACAATTATAGATTTATTAAACATTCATGATTTTCATTTGTATTTTTCTCATTTCATACAAATTAAATGGCAGCATTTTTCCACTTTCTCTTGCAGTGTGTTCCACTTGTCTCGAAAAATCCAAATTTATCTGCATTAAATAAAAGAGTGGAAGCTTTTAAATGTAAAATTATTTATCAATCCAATAAAATCTATAAATGGTGCCAATACGATTATAGCTTCCGAGAAATGTGGTAAGAAGTAAAATAAATATTATATTTTTGCAGATTCACAGTTCAGAAAATTGTCATAAAAAATAAATCGATTTAAGTTTTCACATTTAATGCAACAGCAATCTCAAGACAGACAGTCCATTAAAGTGCACTTGCTCATAGATGGGGCTTTCATCGTTATATATGCTGCTAGTTTTGACGCTTCCATTTGCAAGATGCGAATAAATTAAAATTCATTGATGAGTTTTTAGCTAAATTTAGGTCACTGTTAAATGCATTTTATATAAAATCTTGAAATGCCACAAAGTTGTAGTTAATGCTAAAAAGGATTTCTGTCTTTTGCTGGTTAAAAAAAAATCCAATTAAAAAAAAAAATAAACAAAAAACATAACACGCGAGTGGATAAAATGGAAATCAGTGTGGCATATAGACATAAAACATAAAAACACACATACATACATACATTGTGTGTAAGTCAGACACTCACAAAAACACAAACAAAATAGTTGACAGCACAAAAGCATATATTTTGATACAGAATACAAGAAGTAAAATGATTAGTTGCCAATCAAGGACTAGACGAAGTTCAAACCACGCGCTTCTTTTCAATATAAAACAAAAAACACAAAGAAATAAATTTAAATAAAAAATCAGTTCAATTTAAAATTCAAACTCAACAACCGAAATCATAAGAATTATAAAATCAATTCAAATAAACCAGGGAATAAAACCACACACAAACATTCTCAATAACCATCATAAAATGCATAAAAATTAATTGATTAAAATTTGTTAAATTTTTTTTTCATCACTCTACTGTGTCTTCAAATTAGTCTTCCATTGTTTATGGTTGTGTTTTACAATTTTCTTTTGCTGTTGTTATTATCACTATTTTTCTTAAATTAAACATTTTTCACAGCGATTCACTTACCACCAGCACCTTCTTTGCTTGTTGCTGCTGCCACTGCATTTGTATTTTGTTGATTTTGATTAACGACAAATGCAGAATTTTCCTCCTTGGTTATGCTCATGTAATAGCAGGTGTCATCTTTTTTCATAATATGCCTGGGACCGGGGTTCAGAAGTATGGTGTCTTCATAGAATTCTGGCAAATGGGCGGGTCGTACACCCACCAAAGCCACACCATATCTGTGGGTGGAAAACATATTGAAATTTCATGTCAAAAGGAAATGTTATCGATATTCAAGAATTTTTCACTGTTCCTAATTTTGAACTTTCCAATATTTATTGGCGACTGACTTACTTTCGATGTGAATGAAAACTGGCATAAGTGAAACTTTTCCCTTCATATTCGCCAAAAAATCGACTATCACCTAAAACTATATGATAGATTTCATTTCCAGAACATTTTCCATAGAGACGATGCCATTCTTCAGGTGACTGTTGCCCTTCTCTGAAATTATTAAAAAATAAAGAAATAAAAATAGATATTTTTTGTTTAATTCCTGCAAGTTTTTTATATAAAATTTTAGTTTTTAAAAATCTAATTTCTTAAAAATCAACTTCTTGAAAAAGGTTTTTTTAAAAAAAAAAACGGAAGGAAGGGTTAAAAGGTTAATATTTTTTTATGTGATAAATTTTTTACGATATCATTGTTTTTAAAAGCTTTTTTTGAAACATATTTCTTTGAAGGTAGATTTGTTGCAAGGAACCTTTTTAAGAACATACTTTTCTTTAAAGGTACTGATTTAAAAGATACTTTTTTTAAAAAGTACTTTTTATATTGTTTCTTTCATCTAGAACGTACTTTTTGAAAAAGGGATGTTAAAGAAAGTAGTTTTTAAAATGCCGGAAGAAAGGGATAAAAAATACTTATAAAAATTAAAAATTTTTTTCACTGAAAATTTCTTAAAATTTTTTTTAAAAGTAATTTTTTAATATGGTCCTTATTTTAAAATGGAAATTTTTAAAAAATCACCTTTTTTTTTGAAAGGGTACTTTTTTATAATTAAGTATTTTTTTTATATGTACATATACTCGTATATCATTCTAAGAAGGCTATTTTTTAGAGATCATAAAGAAATATTTTTCAAAAAGGTAATTTAAAAATATATATATATTTTTTTGTTTTTCCTTAATTTTAACAAATTAAAAATAATTAAAAATTTTAAAATAGTTTTATTTAGATGGTACTTTTTCTACAAGGTACTTTTTTTGAAACCGTATTAATTTTTTGAAATGTGGTTGCTTAACAGAGGTACTTGGCTACTTGCTAGAAAACTTATTTTTTTGGAAAGGTACTTTTTCACAAATCGACTTTTTTAAAAGTACTTTTCTTAAGATTCACTATTCACGACATCGTCGGTGTCACACATACAAACAAATTTTCACTGATACAACTTTAAATGCTTGATGTGATTTTGACGAATGTATAGTGCCCTTAAAAGGTTTTTTTTTATATGCAACTTTTCTTCAAAAATATTTTTAGAAAAGATATTGTTTTAAAATTATATTAAAAAAAAAAACCATATTAATTAAACAATCACATTAAAAGCTAGCTTTTTAGAAAGCTTTTAAGCTTTCTTTGAAATTGCTTATTTCAAGAGTTTTTTGAGAGTACGTTTTTTTTTTGATGATCAATTGCTTTAAAATTACATAAAACACGAGAATATGTTTAAAATAAATTTATTTATTTCCCTTTTAAAACTGAATAAGCAAATTTTTAACTAATTTATTTACACACAAATAAATGTGGTAAAACTTTGGTTAAGTAACTTTTGCTTATAAACGAAAGAAGATATACTTTACAAAATTACGCAATTTATCATAAATAAGAAAAGAACCACACAACTAAAACATACGAAATTCAAAACTGCTTGAATAATTTATATTAAATATAAAATAAATTCAAACATGGAGTTGTCTTCTAATTGATGGGGCAAAGTTAAATACGAGTGGAAGTGTAAATAAACCTTTAATCTTAACATTCGTATTATTTACAGTAAATGGTTTTAAAATGTAAACAACCTTTTACAATTAAGTCAAAATGATAAGCAGGAGTGCTGTAGCTTTTTTTTAATTAAAAAACCAGAAGAACACTAACAACTATCGTTGATGCGGTTGAATGAACACACCTACAACAAGTTCAAGCACTTTAATTATAAAATACAAAATTTTGCACTTAATTAAGAAATGGAAACATTTTGCTTTCAAGGCACATTTTTCTTTTTTATCAAGTATTTGTAATAGTTGTTAAGTTTTCTACACAATTTCTAAATATTTCCATGGAATTACATTCAAATTTTAAAGTATTCCACAAAAGTTTTAGTAAACTTTTTTGTTCTACTTGTTTAGGATTATTGTAAACACTACCGAGTTTATCTCAACTTACCACATAAGGCGATATTAAAACTTAAATCTATTAGTTGTTATTCATTAATCCCTCATCATGTGATGCGGCAGATACACAAATATTTGTTTATTTATTTAGGTTTGTTTTCGTATTCACAAACATTTTTTGGTTTTTAACTCAAGTATCATAGAAATATACTTACTGGCCCCTTGATGTATGCAATAGTAGTGTAACTAATGTACTGGCGCCAGGACAAGTACAATTGTTGGCCAACAGAGCATATTTAAATTCATCTTCACACACAACATGTTCGGCAAATTTGACGTGCAGCTTATGTTCAGGTCTGAAATAGAGAAATAAATAAACAAAGTAGATTAAGGAATTTGCAAAAAAAAAACACTATTTTGTATACGAATTTTGTGGCAAATACAGAATTTAATACATAATTTAAAAATTTCATGTGACCTTAAAAAATTAAGCAAATTAAAAATTAATTTTCAGAATTAAAAACTGTGTTTTCAAAAGTAAAACCTTTTTATCAAAAGCTGCTAAAAGATATAGCGTCTTAAGAAAATGAACATTTAAAAAAGAGCAGCCTTTTCAAAAGTGTATTGCAAAAAAGTTTAAATTAAAAGGCAACATTTCATAGGCATCTCCATTTTAAAAAAAATCCTTTACAAAAACCATCTTTAGCAAAAGGAACATTTTTAAAAGGTATTAAATTAAATTTTTCCTTTGTTGCTCGAAATATGTTAACAATGTACAAAAGTACATTTGACACAAAAAGTTACTTTTAACACAAAAATACCTTTGACACAAAAGTACATTTGAAACAAAAGTACCTCTTACGCAAAAATACCTTTGACAAATGAGAATCTTTGACACAAAAGTGCCTTTGACACAAAAGTACCTTTGACACAAAAGTACCTTTGACACTGAAGTACCTTTAACACAAAAGTACCTTTTACAAAGTTTCTCAAATACTCTCTTGTCTAAAAAGTATATTTTACAAAAAGGACTTTTCACAGCAAATTCCCTTTTATTAAAGTACATTTTCAAAAAAGTACCCTAAAAAGAAAAACCTTTTACAAAAATTTAGTTCAAAAAATTACTTTTACAAAAAATACCTTTTAAAAAATTTCATTTAAATAAAGTACTTTTTCGAATGGCTCATATGCAGTTCATTTCAAAACTTACCTAAAAATTTGTACATATTGTGGTACACTTGGTGCAAAATCTTTTACAGCCCATGAACGTAAAATTGTATGCTCATCGGCGGCAGTCTTATCGGCATAATTACGTGCAGCTAAAATAAAACATGCTTCAGCCTCATTCATGCGTGCTCGGGCTAAGTCGCCATCCTTTAAACAGGATCCCTGTTAATTGTTCCAACGAAACAAAGAGAGAAACGAATATTTAGATTAAATTTTAATAAAGGCTGTGAAAATAATTGCTGGAATTAATTAAAAAAAAAAGAATTTTATTTTAACAAAGACAACACAAGAACCATACCAACACTGGATGTTTGATTTTTTATTTATTGCTGCGAAACTTTTTGTAAGTTTTATTGTGTAAAGCTTTTAATTTTGATTAAAAATATTTTGTACCTGTATATAAATGACTCGTTGTGCCCATATGGGTACCTGCAGTATCATACGCATTGTGGTATCCAATTCCATGGGACTCAGTAGGACAACGTAATAATCCTGCAACAAAGGATGAGCATAAAATTCATTAAGAAAATCCATGATGGTGTCTGCATGCAAAGTCGTTGAACACACAACAACATGTTTTTCACTTTGGGCACGATGCGATGAATAACTTCCGCCCAATTTTTGACGTTCCATCCAAGTAAAAGCCAATTGTTCAAACTGTATGGTGAAGAGTGAAAGAGATAGAGAGAAAGAATATTTTAAATTAATTTAAATGCGATTAAAATAAAAAATCGATGATTGCGGAAGAGCTGATAAAATCATTTTGATAATTTTGCCACTTCAGAATTAAATTCTTGTTGAGGTTCTCTACAATGATGTGTTTTATTTTATTGTGGAGACTGTATTTTTATAAGAATTTTTATATTATCGTTCAATAACGATTTTTTACTATTTCACGTGGTGAATAATTTCAATTTAGGAAATGGAATATAAAATTCAATATGAACTTTTGTTTTTTTACTTTTGCCTTAAAGATTTATGTATGGATAGTATGTATGTGTGAATTTATAAAAAGGATTATAATCACTGGAACGTGGAAAGAGAAAATAAGGTTGTCATTTTATTTTTGATTGATTGAAAATACCAAATAAAAATACTTTGTTATTTATTTCATTTTCTTTTTTTTTTGTTACTTCTGAAGAGAAAAAACGCTCACCAGTAGAGCAGCAATAGAAAAAATCTTTTAAGTAAAAAAATTAATAATAAAAAATATGTCATGAGTGTAACGCACACATTCAAAATTTTAATTCATTTCTGTGTAGAAATTCGAAACGCACAGAAAAAAGTTGGTGATACGAAAGTTGGTCACATGAATTTTACAATAAAAGATTCATGACTGTTTTTCTGAAATTGTTATATTTCTTTAAATAAACAGCAGTTTATGGCCAATTTTGTAAAACTGACAGGAAAGTGAAACTCTCTGTCAGCGTAAAACTCTAAAACTGCTCCAAAATGTCTGATAGAATTTGGTACGAATGAATCTTAAGACTGCAGTGAAAATTCTGTAAGCAGATCAACGCTCAGCCGAACCGATCACAGATTCAACACTAGTTTTGCAGTAGTTGTCTTCGGAGTTACGCACGCGGTTTCGAAAAATCGAAACTAAGTTAAAATTTTCGAAATTATGTTTTAAATTTCGAAACTAAGTTTGACTTTTCAAAATTAATGGCGAAATTTAGTTTCTACTTTTTAAATTAAATTTGAGTTTTCGAATTTTTTATATAATAATCAAATTTTCGAAAGCTGGTTTGGTTTTGAAAGTTAAGTTCGAATTTTCGAAAATAATTTATATTTTTCTATATTTAGCATCAAGTCAAATCTGTTTAGAATATTGGATATTAAGTTCAAATTTTCGAAATGAATTTCCAATATTCTCAATTTAGTTTTAAGTTTCTGTTTGAAATTTTGGAATTAAGTTCGAAATTCCGAAATAAAAATTAACTTCGAATTTTCGAAATTAAATATTACTGTTCGAAATTAAGTCTAATATCCCAAATTAATTTACACAAATTGGAAATTTCGAAAATTAATACACACAATTTTCAAAACCTAGTTTGAATTTTCGAAATTAAGTTTGAATTTTCGATATTTTTTTAAATCTTGAATATTGAACGCCACATTTCATTCGGAACGCGTTTCATTTTCCCGCCTGCTGTAAAATAGCATAAGAGCATTTGAATTTGTTGTGAGTTCCTGTATTCGATTAATAATACAGGAGATTTAAAAAGAAATAATATTTTGTAATTTTTAATATGAAATATACGAGGGAGGAATATAAAGGCAGCATTGCCGATACTTACTTACATACAAAAAATGGGATTTTTTAACAATTTGGAAGTATTTTCACGTAATTGCTATTTTTGTTGTGCAGAAAATTGTTTATTTCTATTCTTTATAATAAAATTTTCTTTTCTATTTTTAAACAGAAAACACATTGTTTTTGTAAACACTTTATAATATTTGATTTTTTTTCCTGTGGTGAATAAGCATTTGCATTCCAACAAAAAAAGTTCTCTTTCAGAATCCTCCCGCATGTGGTCTTGTCAACAAACACAAGCAAATAATTTAAAAAGACATAAAAAAGTTTTTTTTTCATACCTGTGTTGGTAAAACAATCAATGCCACACATATCATTATCACCATGTACAACTGTGAAGGCCAAATATCGGGTACAAAATCACCGTAACCAACTGTTGAAAAGGTGACAACCACATAATAAGTTGATTGAAATAAGTTCAGATGACGGTGACCAGCACGTTGAAAATGTTGAATACCACAAACACTAGAACACAAAGAGGAAGAAAAAAGGAAAATAGATTACAAGTTTGAGGATTAAACAAACGTTAGTTGCAATCAAGATTTAAAATAATTACAAGGACATGAATATTCTCATTTAAAATAACTTTTTGTAGGTGTCTTTTATTATTGAAACAAATCAGATTTTTTATGTGGAATAACGACGAAAAACTTATCAGCTTGAAATTATAAAATAAAGTAAATTTCAAAAAGTGCCTGTTGGAAAAACTACTTATTAAAAATGGAACTTAGGAAAACTTTTTGATAAAGCACCCTAGACTTATTAAAAAAGAACATTTTAAGAGAAGAGCACATTTTTAAAAATTTACATGTCAAAAAAAAAATTTTAAAATTTTTTTTGGTAAAATATACTTTTTGAAAATGTACCTTTCAAAAAGCAATTTAAAAACAATAAATTTAAAAAATAGTACTTTTAAGAAAACTTTGTATTTTAAAAAGGACCTTTTAAATAAAGTATTAAAAAAAATACATTTTTGAAAAAGTACGTTTTAAAAAAAATACCTTTTGAAAAAATACCTTTCCAAAGAACCTGTAAAAAGTACCTTTAAAAAAGTACCGTCTTAACATAATAACAATTAAAAAGATATCTGTTAAAAATGTGTCTGTTAAAAAAACACTTTTAAGAAAAGTATTATTTAAAAAATGCCTTTTAGAAGAAGTACCTTTAAGACAAAAGTACCTCGGTATGAAAGTAACTTTAAAAATAAATCCTTTTCAATAAAAAGCAACCCAATAAAATTTCCACATTTAAAACCCACGTTACATTTTAATCTTTAATTCTTCGTTTTAAACTCACCTTGTAAAAACTAAACACAGCAAAGTGGCCGATAATATTGTCAGCTGTTGTGACAGGGCGGACTGTGATTTTTGCATGGCACGATGTAAATCGTTCTATAATTACAAAGAAAGTAAAATAATGATTACAAGCACAAAACAAGTTGATGTTATTATTCGAAAAAGGCAAACAATACTTACGAACATGTTCTCGAGAGAACGTTTTGCTAACCAGCAATTTAGGAATATGGGTATAAATAGATTTCTTAAAGGCGGCCATAATATCTAAAGGATATTAAATATTAAATTTTTCAATTAAATCATAATCAATTAATATAATTTTAAAACTAGAATAACTATTAAAGTTTAATTAAAGTCTGCAAAAGTTGTTTTTTTTGTTATTTAAATAAAAGTTGTAGCAAATGTAGGAAATTCACAGATATAAAGCGAAATTATGCCATACTTTTTGTTTCAGTTCTTAAGTGTATTCATAATGGTCTGCTGATCAAAGTATATTTATTTATTCAAGTATGTACAGACAAGTGTAAGCAGCTTATTATTTATTGTGGCAAATAAATATATTTTTTGGCTTTATAATTTTCTGTTGTATTTTTGATATCAAAATATTATTCGATTATTATTTTATCAACTTCAACTTACCGTTAATGCAAAAGGTATTGTCGTAATTAATTCTAATATTAAATGAAATGACAGAATCTGTTGCCATATATTTCCCTAAGCATACAGAGCAGTATAAGGAATACATAGAAGAGAAAAGAAAAATAAATTCGAAAAAAAAATTGAATCAATTCACTTCTTTGGTAGAAATTAAATTCAAGCTAAAAAATATCTACAAATATTGAGAATTACTTGGTATTTTGGTTTTTAACGTTACTCACCTTATAGCCAAGATATGTTAAAAGAACGGCTTCTGTTAGTGAAACTAAAGCTAAAATTAATTGAACAGCCCATAAGACAGCAGGACGATTCACCCACAATATTGCCTCCCAATTGATAATGGGATTCTCTTGAAACTCCTCTTCGGTTAATTCGGCCGAAGCTAAGAATTCCGTTTTATTGCTAACATTACAGCCATAACTGTTACAAAATTGTTGTTGTTATTTTTTTTTTTTATGCAAAAGAAAATTATTGTCATTATCATTTCATAACAACTATATGGGAAGCTTAATTATAAAGGATGCATATTTGTTTTCTTCTTTATTTTTGCTTACCATGTGGCATATGTTGGATTTGTATCCGTTATCACACGTAATATGTACAAAACACAAGCTAATAGTTTAAAAAATAAATCAGCAATTCGTATTCGTAAGCCTGAACAGACGAAAAATATACAAACAAACAATTTTATTAATATTTTTTTTAAGGCTAATGAAAGTAAATTAAAAAAAGACATGTAAATTAAAATATTTTATTGAGAGTTTTATTAAATTCTTCTGCTGAAGTTAAACTTAAATAAAAATAGTTATAGTTCTCATTTAGGTTTTGGTTTTTTTCCATAAAATGTTCACTATTATTTAAAAAGCAAACAAGACTATTATTAGTAATGCATTTCGCACCTAAATTATATAATTGGTTTAAACAAAATATTTACTAATTTAAAGTTATTTCCTTGCAGATATGCACAATTACTATTTCAATTAAATCAGATAAATATTTGATGAAATACAGACATTTACATTTTCTTGCACGTGTGATACAAATATTTAGCTTACTGGCTTAATGTAGCCAGTGCCTCGTTTCTGTAAATAACGTAAGAATTTCTCGCATCGAAAATTGTATTATCATTCTGTGAAAAACAGGATGACGAAAAAAAAAAATATATTTTCGTTATTTTATTCCAGATTTTTAACGGCAAGGGATTCGGGGATTCTTCATTTTCAAAGAAGTCTATTTATATTATATTTTTTGTTCTCAGGAGATTGGGGTATTGAACGTTACTTTTTCTTAAAATTTTGCATTTGCAATTTAATGCGTTTAACATTAATTTATTTATTTATCAAATTTGTACCATCATATATTGTTGTGGGATTTTACTCACAACTACTAAATATGTATTTAACGTTACCCTTAGTTTTCTAAATTGATCAATCTATACCGAAGTCGTTTTTATTACAAACTATTGAATGGATATAGATTATTGTCAAGTATTTCAATTTGTCAAGAAAGTTACTTTTTCGAAATAGTTAAAAATATTTTCTTTTATTCATTTTTTATGTTGTTTTTTATTCTCAGCAGTTTTCCGTATTGAACGTTACTTTTTCTTAATATTTTGCATTGGCAATTTAATGCGTTTAACTCCAATTTATTTATTTATCAAAGATGTACTATCATATATTGTTGTGGGATTTTACTCACAACTAATAAATATGTATTGAACGTTATCCTAAATTTCTTAAATTGACCAATATAAAACGAAGGCGTTTTAATTACAAACTATTGAATGGATATAGATTTAATGGCCGGAATTTTTTTAAATTAACGTTACTTTATCCAAATATTTATCATAACTTAATTTAATTTTAATATTCAAATTTTAAAATTTATCAAAAATATATTAACATACATATATCATATGTATATGTAATGAACGTTACCTTAAATTTTTCAAAATAACTAATTCATAACTAAATTGTTTTCAAAAAAATTATCAATTATTATCAATCACCTTTATTCTTATGATTTTTTGTATTAAACGTTACCTTTTTCAAAATGTTTTGTTTTAATACCTTTCAATTGACGAAATTGCTTTTAAAGCAAGATAAATATTTATATATACATATATGTATAGCGTTTACGTGAGGCGAGTAACGGTCAATAATTAAATTTTTGGGGTTACGTGTGAACAAAAGCAAAATAATACAAACAAAATTTTTTGTAAGGTCGGTTAAAAAGAAGGAAATATAACTTGATTTTTATTAAAATGAAAACTACTTTTATGATGATCAGAAACAGAGTCTGCACGACAATGGAAAAATAGTGAAAATATTTTAAAAGGCCAACTTTTCCCTTTTCAATAGTTTTTATGATTTCAACATTGAAAATTTCCCATTCCTTACGACGCCTTTTAAAATGTGTTTCTTATTTTGAGCAATTTTATACTGTAGAGCAAAACTTTCTATGATGCTCCTTGAAATATGCTATACTTTATATTACCAACAACTTATATATGCCAACGAAATGAAACAGCAAACACATGTAACCCCTAATGAAACAGATTGTGGCCTGCAAAAACAGCGTATTTTATTGTGTTTGGAACCAATTCTCTTCTGTCTATTTTATACATAAAAAATACTATTTTACTTTTTTAATTAAATCTAAAGAGATTTAATAGTATTTAATTAAGGAACTGATTTTATAAAATATAACGTTTCTAATTGTTTATTGTTGCTGGCAAAATAAATAAGAAAAAAGTAAAATTTTTAACGTATCACTGATAGTAATTTACAAAATGAGGCCCTAAATCAACTTTATTTAAATAAAAAATATGTAATTTCTTTTTAGCTTTTTAAATACATGCTGTTCTTAAATTAGTGTCATAGATACTCTGTTTCCTAAAAATCCCTGATAAATTGTAAGTTGCTTTATAGATTGTTGTTTCATTTGTATTAAATTAATTTTATGTGTTTCAATCAGGCTATTAGTTCAGTTTACAAGAAAAACCCCTTTGGTATTTGATATTTCCTTCCAATCTAATTAGTGTTAAAAAACAAAGCAAAAATTTAGAAGATATTATTGTTGCGAAATTAAACATGATTTTTTTTTAAGCTCTCTTACAAATCATCTTAGCAAACATTAAAGGAAAACTTTAGAGAAGTTGCCAAACAAAACTAACGAATGAATTAACACACGTACACTTGAGTGTTCTTTTTAAATAAGAGGTGAAGCTGCTAAGAAACTTAAGTTCAAGTTGATGGGAGGGTGACATGAAACAAAATGTATGTAAATCTGTTGTTTTGATGGTAATTTTAGGAACATTATTTTGGTATCCCATGGTGCTGACCTGAAAAACAAAGTAGATGTCGAATGTCCGGTATTATCGCTTTCTAAACCACCTAATTATAGTCTCTTAATACGAAAATAAATTAAATAACAACAGATATTGACCCGTATTCGAAAGGTAGCGGTAGGGTTCTACTTGCTTGAACGACAAACATGACCTAAAATATTTAATAAATCACTACAAAAAATATCAAAAAAAAATAATCGCTAAAACATAAAAAACGGAATAAAAACCCAAAAGGAAAAGATCACTCAGACGAAAAATTGTACGCACTAAAAACCTCAAAAGTAAAAAAAAAACATTTAAACCAATTAAAAAATCGCTTAATATGAAAAATCTTCAAAATTTTATAAGTTAGAAAGAGAAAAATGCAAGACAAACAAAATCATCGGCAAAATAAAAATATTCATCAAAATAATACCATTCGACATAACGAAGTAAATACCCAAAAGAAAACATAACCCCAACGAATAATCGTCAACAATTTAAACCGCTTAAAACGTAAACATATTAAAGGCAAATAAAAAAAGCGCTAGTTTGAAATGAAAAATTTATTATGATAGAAAAATCACGAGGGGCAAATACATCGCCAAAACAAAACAAAATATAACCAAGAAATTATTACATCAAATTTAAAAATCACTCCAACGGAAAACAGTCAAAAGTAAAAAGCGCTAAGTCGAAAAAAGTATTAAAAGGAGATAAAAACCATCACTTAATTTAAAATGAAAAATAGATTATGCAAAAAAAAAATCACTAAGAAAAATTACATCAATTTTAAAAACCACTAAAACGAAAGACATTTTAAGAGCAAATACAAAAAAGCGCTTGGTTGGTTAATTGGTTTACGTGGCTGCCCGTTACGATCAAGCATTCAAGTAGAATCAATAACATTCCGTTTTGACACACCACTCCACTCGTCAGTCTCAACTTAATTTAGGTCCGAACCCAGGCCTCGGATTCGGTGTTAGATACTAGATCCAACCCGTCGCATTGAGATATCTAATCAGGTCATCCAGACCTTTCCTTGATTCCACCGAAAGATCGTCTAGTATGTTATTGCCCAAGAATTTGTGTCTCGAGAGGTGCAAAGCCGGGTATTCGCGAAGAAAGTGGAAGACTGTTTTTCTTTGCTTTGATCCCGACAACTAAGCGCTTAATTTAAAAAATCTTCAAAAATTAAAAAATTTCTTATGCAGAGAAAATATCACGACGAACAACAAAAAAAAATCGGCCAAATAAAAATATTCTCCAAGAATAAAAAATATTTGCAATTAAAAAAATCGTCAAACGGAAATAAAGTCAACAAAAGATGTAAATCACTTAACGAGTAACAAAAGCGCTAGTTTAAAATGAAAAATTGCTAATGAAAAGAAAAATTCACAATGAACAGAACATCGTCAAAAAAAAAAAAAAAAAAAACGCCAAAACAACAATTACGCCAAAAAATTAAAAAAGTCCTTAAAAGGGGAAATCGCATAACACTGAAAACCCATTTAAACGAAAATATGTTAAAAGCCAATAAAAAGAATCGCTTAATTTGAAATGAAAAACTTCTTATTAAAAAAAAAAAATAATGACGAACAAAAGTATCGAAAAATAAAATAAAAACCATCAAACTTAAAAATTTCTAGAGCCGTAAAAATTGGATAAGACAAAAAACGCTAAAACACAAAAAACGCATATGTAATAATAGTTTCAGTTATTAGCAAAATATATTGTATTATATATGTGGCAATATGGAATAAGTGCTTAAGTCGTTATCTTTGAGTAAATACCAGCATGGTATTTCCCATATTCAAACGTACCTCTGGGCAAATTTTAAATTATTTCTAAAGGATTCTTTAGGAAGGAAGTTATAGCAAAAGAACTTTCTGCATAACACTTTTTGTCAACTAAAAATCTTATATGGAATATAATATGGCTGAGGCGATTTTTTCCTGATAGCCACTGATTTGTTCATTGCCAGATTTTCATCATTCATACAAAATAAAGAAGCCGTAGGAGTGCCACAAATATCAAATTTGTATTCAGTGAATCGGTCTGTCACCAGTCGGTCCAGCACTACTGTATGTTTGAATGACTCTTTGTAACTAATTCGTTAATAGCATTGATAATATTGTAAAACCAATTTAAAATTTTTTTCATACAGACTTTGATAATTAAATATTTTAAACAATTTTTAAAAATTAAAATCATTAAATTTGATTTCGATGTCAATTTTCACACCATTAAATAAAAATTAACTTAATTAAAGAAGCGACATATTACGAGTATTAAATTATTATTATAATAAAAGTTTTTGTTATATTAATTTCATTGTTGTTGTTAAATCATTTAATTTATATGCAACAAAACAAATTAACAGCAAATCCATTTAACTGAAATGAATTAAATTATTTGTGCAAAATATTTAATTTTGAGGGTGAAATAAAATATTAAAATAATTATGAAATTAAATTAAAGTTTAATTAAAGTTTATCACAAAATAAATTGTTTAAATAAAAAAATTTAATTTCCTTTAATATTTGCGGTTTTATTTTTGCTCTTAACTTTATGATTATTGCCCTGACCCATCACTTACTTGATCTCTGATTCTTAATGAAGTAAAGTTGCAGTCTTTCTTTAAAAGTATTTTCATTAACGTAATATTCCACACGGACTCTGTAACAAAAAAGAAACAAAAACAAAAAGAGGTGGGAATGAATTTAAAGTTAATTAAAAAATGTTTTTTTTCTTAAATTTATTTATGATACAAGACATATTAAATGCAAACAAGTCGGGGAAATTAAGGTCATTTAAATTTTACTTTTAATAAATAATACAATACAATTGTATGATGAGATTTTTAATTAAACAAAATTTTTCGAAATCTAATTATAGTCACAATTAATGCTAGAATAGAACACCAAAAGCACTTATTAAAGGGCAAATATTGTTAATTTATTAAAAAGTCTTAAATATTGCAAAAGGGGTTTTAAAATATTAAACAAAATTAAAGCTGTTACTGGGAATTCAAAATTAAATTATTTGAACTAAAATCCTGCAATTGTAAAAATGTACGTATGAGTGATATTCAAACCGCGCATATGGTACTTAAATATAACTTATACGCATAGATGGCGAAGAAGCTGAGCGAAGAACAAATTTTTGGCAGCGATTAGTTGACGCTAAAAATAAAACTAATGAGTTTGTGTTTATCAAAATGCACACAATAATGGCGCCGGAGACATTTGCCATACGCGACGAACTCCACAATCAGCGTGTACTTGTACTTTTTCGGCAATTTTGGTTACAATTTTCGTAAACGAAAAAGATTTAAAATGTGTTTTAAGAAATAATGCTTTTGGAGCTGATAGTTTCTCAGATGCTACAGTGATTAAAAAAGTTAAAAATATTTAAAACTACATTTTTAGATTAACAAAATTCTGAGAGCGGAGATTTTAAATTTTTTTGAGGTTGGCTTAGGCCCCTCAAAAGTCGGTCTATAGACGCTGGTGCAAAAAGGAAAACACATTTTGATTAGTTTTTGTCTCATTTGGTTACATGTTAAGGACTTTTTGGGTTAAAAAAATTGTATAGATTTTTTTCTATTTGTTATGCCGGTGAACGACGAAGAAATCAGTACCAGGTGACCATGTTTTGTAAATGATTAAATTTTTTATGTATACTTTTTTTTTAAATATTCATTATTTTAATAATTTTAACAATATTTCAAATTCTTGGATTAAATTTCTTAATTTTTTCAGTGTTTCTTCCATTGCACAAAAAGCAAACAACTTTATTAATTTTAGCAGCTGTTATTTTTCTTCGTTTTTCAGTATTGGGCCAAATTCGTAATTCATC
Source organism: Lypha dubia (assembly GCA_947311025.1). NCBI lineage: Eukaryota > Metazoa > Arthropoda > Insecta > Diptera > Tachinidae > Lypha > Lypha dubia. The sequence continues at coordinate 61,128,747 of OX371264.1, forward strand.
CCAAGGTAAATTCATACCAGCTAGTCTTATCCCTACAATAATAACATTCGCCGGTAAAATTTTCCTCAAACTATCAAAGGAAATGCAACAATTTTCTAATAGAAATATATAAAGAAAAATAACCTAAATTCTCAACATACGCAAGTTTTGACAGTTCAGGGTTGCATAGCTGATGATGACGTACGCTAAGAAGGCCACCTGGTAATGAATTCGCCTTGATTCATCCCAGTTGTGTTGCTACCACAACCTTACCGTAATATGCATAACACTGTATAACAAGATAGCATGGTTCTACCAAGAGAGCCAGCTAAAATTAAACGAAAAAGCTGGTATTGGTGTAAAGTTTAAATTTGGGATTGAATTTAGAGAGCGTAAAGTCACAGTTCCAACTCCCGCACCTTTAAAACATAATAATATAGTAAATTGGCAAAGGCAATCTTGTGATACTGACACCCGAAGTATAAAGAAAATTTATCAGTTTAATCTAAAACACCGTAATTTATACCATTTGGGTGTATTTAGTGAGTTGCAAAGGTCCTTACGAAAGTGTAAATGCAAAATATTGTAGATTTTTTTTATTAAATCTAATGGCAACCTTGTGCGTTTTGTTGCTGGATTTGTAAAAAAAATCTATGATTTTTGTATACTCGTATATGTTTTAAGCCATTTGCAGCACGCACTGAATACCGCTATTTTTATGAAACATTTTAAATCTCTAAAGCTACGCAGAGTGGCTGTTTATTAACATTTTTGCTAAAAAAAATAAAAAATAATCTTCTGTTCTATAAAATATTTGCATAAAATTATTCGGAGGAAATTTTACAATTAAAATTAATCGAATAACTTTAATCGAAAAAAATTTCTTAATACACAAAGAATTGGATACGAACTTTTTATGCCGCAATTTACTTTATTAGCATTTTCTTCCTCATTTTTATTTCACGTCTGCATACAAAAAAAAAATTAAATATTCATAATATTTTTTTTCCATTCAAACATGCATTTGGAAATGACTGAGCCTGTCTGATTATTAATTTGTTTACTCCCATATGAGACTTTTATATCATATTTATTTCCTGCTGAAGAATGATCAATTGATCAATAAGAAATACATTAAACGATTCTGTTTTCAGAAGGCCATTTATTTCAAATCTTACTTTGATTGCTTAATCAAACAGTGTTCATCAGCTGATGAATTATCATTACTTTCCATATCAATTTCTTTTTTCTATAAAATTTTCCGTAAAGTATTTAAATTTTACTATAAATTACTTATTAATAATATTACATATAATCTTTATTATTTAATACTGTTGAATATGTTCGTGTGATTGTTAGAGGTTTTTGTACACACTATAAAATGTCGTGTTCCTTTTGCAGTTTCAAGTTAGTATTTACCATTATAAGGATGCATTTATAATATAATAAAGGTATCAATAATAGAAAATCTCTTGAAAGAAATTGTTAAATGTGGCTGTCACTGTTGACGACATGTTGTGCAACAATAAAAGTATTAAATAAAAAATATTGTACATGACATTTGTAAGTTCAAATACATACTTACAAATTCAAGAAGTCTCTTCGACAATAGGTTATTTAAAATTACACTTGCACTCGTGTACTTACTGCCCTGCAGTAGCGAAAACTTATATTAATTCTTGTTTATTCAGATAAATATACATATTTTAACTCTATTGCAAGCAACCATAATATGTTTTTCATATAACAGAATTTTCTTGATTTTTCAACAATTAAATTTCATTTGGCTGCACTTATGCTCCGAACTGCAGGGTAGCTTTACCAATGCACAAAAGCATACAAACTTTCTTAGATAACTAAGATAGAGTTAACCTTAACTTTTCCAAAGAATATTTTAGTTTTTCTTATCTTTGTAGCACGCATGCATTCAATAATATTTTTATATTTTCAATATTTCTTAACAATTTTTTTTTTTTTTTTATGAAACTAAAACTGACATTGTAGTTTTAAACATGCTGGTATAAGAATTTCTCATGCTTTACTCTGTATACTCTGTATGCATGCTTAAGGTCATAAAATATATCTATCTGTAAAAGTAAACCATGCTTTTGAATGAACAGTTGAAACGTGTCAGTTGTGTGAACGTTTTTGCAGTTACAGTGTGCGAAATATTTGTTACTGTTGACTGACAGTGAAGTGTTCCAAATCTGATTTGCTTTTTATGCGAACATCAACTTTAAAATAAATTTGCAGGAAATCAAAGGCTGAAATAAAATTTAGCAGATTATAATTTTTTTAATACCCAAAAAAGTTTTAAAAAATCCCATTATTGGGATTTTCTCAAAATTTTTTGAGTATTTGTTTTTAATCGATTTAAAAAATAGCAACCAGTTAGCAAGTTTTCCAGTATTTTATACGTTAGTTTTCCTTTTAACTTTGCCGGTTTTTGGTAGTTTTTGAACATTTTTTGGCAATGCTTTTATAATGCCTTAGAAATTAGGAGAAAGTCAGCAATTCATTACATATTTTATCTAAATATAAATAAAAACTTATGTTTAATTTTCTATTTTTCCGGCGTGGTTCTGGAAAAGGGAGAAAGAGGAAGTAGCACAAACAACCTCCCCCAACCCCCTTACACACCAACATCAATTTACTATATATGAATGTATTAATTTTTTATTGCCAACAGTTTCTACATTTTCTAAATAAAAATTAAAGCAAATGGTATGATTCATTTATAAGTTGTCCTAAAATCTTTATGCTGGATCCTTAACATACTCAATAAAACATCTCGATCCGACGACTTTGATTTTTGGACTTACTTCAAAAATTTAAGTCTACTTTTTATACTGCAGAATTATTTAAAATATATATTTTTTTTTGTTAACATTTCCCCACTATGCAACGTCTACTACTTCCTGGCAGGTATTTGTATTTATATATATATTTTAACTCTTATTTGAATTACTTTATTTGAACTTGTTTCATTTTAGTGTTTTTACTTTTTTTCTTTTTATCATCCAAAGAGACATTTTATTACTTTAAAAATTTTGCTCCTTTTATCCAAAATCATGCTGTGCACAAAATAGCTTTTCATCATCCTTCAAAAAGAAATATGTAAACCATATTTAAGTGAAAGTTTGTATTCAAGTATTTTGAAATTCTATCAGAAAATATAGATATGAAAAGAGCAGCAAGTATTCAATTTAAATACGAAAAATTTCAAGTCAATTGCATATTGAGGACTATCAAAATTATTTATTTAATTCTCTTTTAGCCAATCAAACATTAGATCGTTTGGTGTTATCCGCTGTTATATCGTGTAAGAAGTGATAGATAATTATTGTGATAATATATTTTGATATTTTTCAAAATCTACCTGAGTCCCAATGGTTGACTACGGCATCATTTGAACTGATTTTATTTTGCCGTCGGTGATGTACACCAACATACAACCTCTTGCACCTTCTATAACCGTTTGACATTTTCACATTCATGTTGTTTTGTTTTTTTTTTTTTAACTAAATTCGTTTGAATAAATAATTTGTTAAAGAAAGAATAAAAAAAATTCTTGAAAACATGCGGCAGCTTTACGAATGTAACGAACTATTTGTTCGCAAAGAAAAGCAGCAACAAGAAAAAAATACAATAAGAAAATTATCTTTCTGATAAATTTTATAGAAAATAATGTTTACAGAAGAAATAGTATATATTAAATAAAAAACTCATATCAAAGCAAGTCACATAAAAATTTTTAAAGAAAAAAAGGATATATTTAAATAAAAATTTAACGTGTCAACATAAAGGCTGATTTATTTAGCTTTAAAATATTTCCCTGGGATGAACAAGGGAAATCTTTTATCTGTTTAAGAAACTGTAGAAGAAAGCTAAAATTATAAAATTTATTTCCAGTTTACAGAACATTGATATGAACTTGTTACACTGTGCAACCGCTACTTTCATATTTAGAAAAGTAAAAACATATGAAAAGTAATATTATCAGGCTCAAGTTCAGTTTTTTATTGAATTAATGAAAATTGAAATTACTAAGAGTTATTTTATGTTAGAAAATATTATTATTTATATCCAATCAGTTTTTAGCAGAACGTATCGGTATACCGATTTAAAGGCCGCTACACCTCTCATCTGCGTTCAATTGTCCATCTTTAAAAATTTTCGTAAAGTGGATACTAATTGGGAAGAATATCAACTATTTAACCAAGTTCTCAAGTTCTTATTGAAAGAAAGTATATTTTGATAGCTATTTTTGCCCTTTGAAATATAAAAAAACTTTCATTCCGTTCATAAAAATAAAAGTGGTTTCATTCCGAAAATTTTTTTCGTAGTTAATTTTCTGAAGCACCAAAATACGGAATGGATTCCGTTTCCGAACGGAATCGTACTCTGTGCCATGGCTGAATGTTATTTCTTTGTGCCACTCAATTATAAAGAAATATGTATTACTTTTGAAACGATAAATTTTGTGGCAGTAAAGATATTTTAACTTTCTTCATTGACGTCAATTGTCATGCGTACTTATTCTATGACGGCTTTAATTATGTTTAGTCCTCTTTGTATCTTAATGTTGACTTTTAGTTAAAGTTGTATTTACAATACTAAATAAAATAAATATTATCATAATATAGTTGTCAATACTTTAAATATAACGTTCATCATCATCATTATCGTCTTTATCAGCATCATCACCATGCTCGTGGTAACTTCAATTTTACAGTTTGTAGCAAGTCATTTATTTATTCGTTAAAGCATTTGAAAATTCCATCAAATTCATCTTATAAAAAAAGATACAATGATAAGTAGTTAGTATTTGACATACTCTCAAATATGTTCATATGCATACTCGTACATACAAGTTTCTGTATGTATTAGATGTGTGTATACACCAGGAAATAGGATGCTACACTGAGCCAAAACTCACCAAATTTTTTGGAATAAAATTATTTGTAAGCAACCAAGAAATATTAAAAAACAAATGTCGTGGTAATTTTGGTAAATAATTTTTGACTATAACGGCAAAGTCTATAACAATAACATGGTTGCAGCAATAACAAACATCCCTAAAGTTATGCTTTGAAATTTTTCGCAAACAATTTTGAAAAGCACAAAAGGGTTATATATTTTTGAGCACATACACATACCGCCATATTCATAACAAATTCGTACACTAAACCACCATTAACTTTACTAAACGTTTATGAATATGGCATATAAAATCTATATACAATTAAATTAACCTATTTCATGTATTCTATTGTTAATAGCTTTTTGTTCAGTGTACTACTTTGCGCATCACAGTTTTCACAATATCGCAATAATAATACTTTTTCCTTGTTGATGGAAAATATTTGCTTACTTCTTGTTGTTATCATGTCTACGTCCTGTTTATTATTATTGTTTGCCGAAAAAATATTTTATGAAAGATACAATAACATGTTTTACACAAATAATCGTTATCAATAATGATGCAGCAGTAAAAAAAAAAACAAATTAAAATGAACGTAGAACAAAGTTAACAACAAGATATTGGTGTGTGTAATTTGTTGATTACAAAACATCTTTCTCTTAAATATATTTTTTAACTTGTTTTATGATTTACTTCAAGTCAATAGAATGCATAATAAAGTCATAAAAATTTGCAGGCGACTTAGCAAACTAAATAAGCAGTTTATTAATTGAAAAAATTTTATGTTACACGAAATGAAACAATTAAAGAACTTGATTCAAATTGTGAATACAAAATAAAAGGATACAAGGGAGTTAAACATGTACTTGAAGCGACTAAAGTTTAATTTACAGCTGATCCAGGACACATAAAAAGACTTAATAATTTTTAAAGTATTTCAATCATAAATCCTGCTAAAATTAAGTTTTTGAGAAAAAGGATATACGGGGGGTAGTCGAAATTTTGCACTGAATAAAATAAAAAATACAGCACAGCTAAAACGCAATATTTAAAAGTTCTTTATAAATTTAACTTCATTCATTCCACTTATATATGAAGTTAAAATTACGTTTTTTAGAAAAAGCATATATGGGAGGTAGCCGTGATTTTGCACCAAAATTTACATGACGCATACTTTCTAATTTATTTATTAATTTCAGTGCATTTTAATAACAAATTTGACTAAAATTAAGTTTTTTAGAAAAAGCATATATGGGAGGTAGCCGTGGTTTTGCATTGAACAACATAAAATTTACAACAGATCTAAGACGTATAGTTGTAGATTTATTTACAGATTTTCATTGCGTTTTGACCATAAATGTAGCTAAAACTGCGCTTTTGAGAATAAGTATGTATATATGGAAGGTAGTCAGGTTTATGCATCGAACGAAATATAATTTACAGTAGAGTAATTTAGAGTAGAGAAGTATAATTTTCAGTGCATTTTACGTTCTTGAGAAAAAGGATATATGGAAGGTAGTCAGGTTTTTGCATCGAACGAAATACAATTTACATCAGAGCTAACACACATCATTTTTAGTGTATTCTAATCAAAATTGCAGCAAAAATATAAGTTTATAAATAAAGGATATATAGCAGGTAGTCTTCACCAAAAGCATCAAAATTTTCCGTACAGCTAATTCACATAATTTTGGAAACATTTGTTTATTCTCAGTTCTTAAATGTAGCTAAAAAAACATTTATGACAATAAAGGATATATTGGAAGTGTTAATATACATACGTGCACCAAATGAGACAACTTTTTTGGCAAGGATAAAACGTATCATGTAAGACTAATTTCTTAATTTTAAGTGCGTTCTAATCATAAATTCATCCAAAATTAAGTTTTATAGAAAAAGGATATATGGGAGCTTGTGATATTGTAGCACATATTGAAAATGAATTTTCGGTAGAGCTAAGACGAATAATTTTAGAACCATTTATTAATTTTCAGTGCGTTCTAATCATAACTCCATCTACAATTAAGTTTTGTAGAAAAATATGGGAGATAGTAGTGTTTTTGCCCTGAATCATACAAAATTTACACAAGAGTTAATATGCACAATTTTAGAAACATATAGCTATTTTAAGTGGCTCCTGATCATTAATGTTGCTAAAATTAAGTTTAGTTGCCTGTAATAATTTTTAAACGTATGATCAATAGTGCTGCCATTTAAATAAAATTGTATAAAACCTATTTCGTTGGCGTCACATTATATTAAAAGAAACAAATTGTTGTGCTTCAAATGTTTCATGCATTTTTCTACAAATTCTTCACATGGAAATAAAATTATCATCATCATCACACCCCTTTTAAGCCTTAAAATAAATACATGGTTCACATGTTTTTGTATATAAAAAAAAAAGATGGAAAAAGCACAAAAGAGCCACGTAATTATAATGCACGACTGAACAAAATTTAAACGAAATTTATTGTGTACATGATCATAAAAAACCAACATTTATTTATTTCATTTGTTAATAGCCCACATTTAAATAGAAATGTTTTATATTAATTTAAGTACCAAAAATAACAAAATACAAAAAAAAAAAAATACTTTTTAAATGTACTTTTCATGCACAACGACGGCGGCTTCTCAAAAAGATGTAGTTCATCAAGCAAATTTATGACCAGTCATCCTTTTTTTCCATTTTGGCCATAAATTCATTAGTGTATAAGAAGATAAACAACAACAAAAAAAATAGATTTATTATAAATTGAAGGCAAATACTACAAGATTTTATAGGTTAAGTTAACAACTATAAACTTGAAAGCTCAATAAAAAGCTTTTCTTTATTCAGGCAAACAGCTCTTAAAAGATAAAGTTGCAATCATTAAATTATGGTCGTGAGGTCTTTAACGCATCTTTATAAATGAGTGGTATTAAATTTGTGTTTTATTTTTCTGTTGGTTATTTTTTTTTTTTGGTAATTCAGAATTATTATGAGAATTTAAGTTGGAAAAGAAAGGAAATTTTATTCACTTTCAGTTCAAGAGATGATGAATGATGAATAACAGTCCCATCAGACTAGTAGAGGGTATCAGTATTGATTTTCTAAGTCGCTACACCATCTCAGCAGCCTTCTTTATTGAGTTCTATGGTTTATCACAGTGGATACTAAGAATGAAGAATATCAGCTATTTAATCAACTTTATTTAACATTATAGAATAAGAAATAGAAATTTTTGGATGTTTAAGTCGTCTTCGAAATGATCACAAAAATATATTTTTAACATGAATTTCGCCTTCGTTAATTATTTGGTGTGATTTATCGATTTTTGATTTTCATTTTTACAAATTATTTCTGTGCAGAAGTCTGTTTGACGTCTTAACTCATTTTTAAATTTTGGTTTTTTTTCTTTTAACGTTTTGTTTTCATTTTTGCGATTTTAGCTTTAGACATTTAGTCAGTTTGGTCGAACTTTTGTTTTTCTTTTAGCGATTTATTTAAATTTTACGTTATCGGCGAATCTTCTTCTTGTTTCGGCGATTTTCCAGATATAACAACATTAAACCGTGATGTGATACAGTTTAGTGATTTGTTTAATTTTGGCGTTTAGATCCATTTTTTCAATATTTCAATTTAGTGCTTTTTCTATGGTGTTTATTTTCCATTCTGTCCATTCTTAGAGTTTTCGCTTTGGAGATTTTATCCGTTTTACGTTTCTCGGCAATTTGCTTCTCTTTGGTGACTTGTTTCATTTTGACGATTTGTTAAGTTTTGGCGTTTTTCCATATGAGCATTTTCTCGCTTTGATGGTGTTTTCCTTTTCCATTTTGTCGATTTTAAATATTGCAAGATTAGATTTTTTTCTTCATTTCCCTTTTATTTCAGCAATTTAGCGATTTTTTTATCTTCCGTGTTTTTTTATTCTCTGACGGTTTTGTTTTATACATTTTTTTGTTACATATTTTTATTGCTAAGCTGCAAAATAAATCTTTTGGGACATTCTCCAGCTGAAGAACGATTCTGGCTTAAATTTCAAAATGATGAGGGAATTTTTTATAAATCAAATTAAAATTTATTTAGTATGATTGATTTTCTCCCACAAGTCTGAATTTGCGTCAAACAAAACTTTTATGTGATATTTAGCTACAATTAATTCGAAACAACATCAAAGACTTAAATATAAATTTTTTTGCATAAATTAATTAAATTTACCCAAAGTTCTATATTTAACACTGGGAGAAACCAACCGGGCCATTACGAAGCCAACGTTCAGTTGCTTAATTACGGGTATTTTACAAAGAAAATACATTAAACGAAAATATTTAATAACATCGATTTTCATGTCTCGTATTCTACACTTTGGCACTTTGTTGAAGAGAAAACAACTTTTGAACCTTGAAAGTTTTTCAAAGACAGCCAAGCCAGGCGAGGCTGGCGAGGCATCATAAAAAGATCCAAAAAAAAGAAAAAAACTTGATAAAAATTAAACTGTAAAAAACAACGAAATTGAGTTTTGTGTGTTAAACAAAATTCAATTTACTCTGCTTTACTATTCATTCATTGATTTTTCTACACACTTTATTTTTTCCTTTCAGATTTTACATTAAAAGATGTAAGCCAGAGAGGAGAATGGGTTGAGAGTGGCGTTGCTAGTGGTTGTTATGGCAGCAGTTTACTTTTATTTTTATTCCCACTTTTCTTTGTAAATGTTTTATTTATTTACTTTAACAATCTTAAAGATAAACAATAAGACAAATTGTTATATTTGTTTGCCTTGCTTTTCGACAAAATTAATGCATTTCACTGCTGCTGCTGCTTCAGGCAAGAGAGGAAATTTAAAACAGTTTTATTAAATGTATGAAAGTAAAAAAAAATTGCTTTGGGAAAATATCTTTAATAATGTTTAAATTATTACTTCAATAAATATCACTGTACAATACAAACTGCGGAAAATATTTTATAAAAAAAATTGTTTTGTTGTACTGTGTAACATAATGACTCACATAAACATTGATTTATTAATTTAAATAATTAATTGAGGAAGGAAGGTTTATAGGAAAGCCTAATTAATGCTGACAACAGTAGATCGCAGCGATCATGGTGTTATCGAAGCTCTCAGCACCTTCTCATCCCAGATCTCATGTCATGTAACGATAATCGTTTAATTTATTTGTAAGTCGTTGCTCTCTTCTCGGTTCAATTGTGCAGTTAACGCAGATGTCAATTGTTATTGAATTGTTATTCTATCTTTTATAGCATACTTTAAGGGACCACCAAGCCAATTTATTTGTTATCTATCCTCTCAAGCACTTTTATCTGTATGCGTGCTTGTGTGAAATATAAATACATACATTTGAACAAAACAATATTTTTATTATTGAATTTTCGCCCAAAGCAGGCAGGCAGGCAGGCAATTGAACTTTTGAGAACAATTGTTTACTTTGCCATTTCTTTATTCGTTCATATAAAACATTTTGGCTCTTTTCGTTTGCTTTGTAATCATTTTGTATTTCTTTGTTGATTAAATTTATTAAGCGTTAAAGAAATATTAAAAGTTTAATGATCTTTGACAATTGTGTAACTAAAAGTGCTTGATTCGATTATTGTGGTTGTTAAGAGTTTATGGCATAAGGAAAACAATAATTTTGATAAGGACACTTAAGGTATGAGGCCAAATACATTAGTACATTTGATTTTAGTGCACGTTAATATTAAATTTCGATAAAGATTTATTACAGAACTTACAGGCAAAAGATTATTTATATAAAAGATTTTATAAATTTTAATTTGCGACTCTGAAATGACCGAAATAAATTTGCTTCAGACTAAAACCGATGCAAACCTAATATTGGGCCAAAAATTTTGTACATAAATTTATATAAACAGAAATTAGTCGACTAAATCTTATTCGATTAAAATCGATTTTACAAAATATTATCTATTAAATTTTCAAAAAAAAAATCATTTTCACAAAATTCCACAAACAATAGTTATTCAACAAAAAAAATTATTCGATTAAATTTTATTCGACTTTCCGTTTATAACTTTTGAAAAAGAGTAATTTGTATGAAATAATGTTAAGAAAAATTATTCGCTAAAATTATTCGAATAAACGTTTCGAACAGATTAACTTTTAATCGAATAAAATATTTTCGAAAAAAAAAAATATAATATGAAAAAACTTGTAAAACCAAATTTTTTTTACTTGCAAATTCTTTACAAATTATTCAAACAAACAATCGCTTTTCTAGCTTTATTTTAGCACAAATTTAATGTAACGAAAGAATGAAAACCATACAGTTGTAGCGTACAAATGTTTTTTTATGATTCTGCTGCAAGGAGCCGTTTTAGTTACAATGGGTCCCACTGTAAGTCAATAAACATACATATTTGCATTCAGAGCAAGCAGCGGTTATATTTTTAACTCATGAATTAAGAAAGAAAAATTGATTCCACACCGTATGATTTATATTAAATAAATCACACAACAATCATACGCCACAAATAATTAGAGTTTGATGAAATGGAAGATATTTATTGGAAAATTTTCTACTACAATACTACTTATGAGCTAATAATATTATCACTGTGTTTTCCTTGAATAAAATTAATTAACAAAAAACAAAAAAAAAAAAACAAAAACAATTGACCGCATTTTTAAAAGGTTTTAATTATGTAAATTGTATTTATTTAAAAATGCATTTGCTGTTATCGCACTTACCTGGGTATTTTATCATATGAATCCCATGATGTTAAGCAATTATATGACGAGTAACGACTACCACTCGCCATATTGCATAATAAATTATCCATTGGATTTTAATTGATATCGATGATGAGCTTCTTAATTTTAATTCAAAATTAAAATTTTATAGATAAAACTTAAAGCTTAATTCTACTGAATGAAATTTGTTCTTTTGGGGTTTTTACTTGGCGACATTTACTTTTTTTTTATATAAAACAATATTTGCTTTTAAATTTATGTTCAAAATTAAATATGAGTATTAGAGTAATTTCTTTGGAGAGTTAATAGTTTTTTGTACCAATTTTTAACAAAATTAATGTTTTAAAGGAAAATAATTAAAGTTAAACTACAACTGAGAAAAGTCGTTTCACTAGAAACTGCCTGCTCAAGAGAATAATTTTAGGTAAACCCAATTAAAACTATGTAAATCACGCAAACACACATACATACATTCATGCACACATACTGTAACGACAAGTTTTCGCTGGTTGCTGGGAAGGTCACTCGCGGCGTCCAGGGTTGTTACAAATATTTATATTCAAGTAAGAGCAGAGGAATGAAAAATTATTACACCTAGTTTTTCTTTCAAATACGTTATAATCTTTTATTTTTCAATTAACCCTTTAATTAATTTTAATTTAATTGTAATAAATAATTTTAGTTAACAAATGTATAAAAATTTAATGGATACTATTAATTTGTTTACTGGTGCAAATTTAATTAAGTTTTTAATTGATATCACAAATTTTTTAATTGAAATTAATTTTTATTTTTTTCTGTGCACACTGAGGCGGTTGTTCCTGTGTAACTTGAGTAACGCGCAACGTCGATCACTCCTGTTTTATGAGAGTTTGTGGGTACCAGCAGCGCATAACGTAAATACTCAGGCAGCCAGAGTTCATTGATATCGGTAGTGATTGAGCAGCGTACAACGCGATACTCAAACAGAGGGCTTGGATGTGTCGGTAGTAGCTGAGCAGCGTATAACGCAAATACTCAGCGGAAAGAGTTCGCTGGTATCAGCAATGGTGGAGCAGCGTACAACGCAATATTCAAACAGAGGGCTTAGATATACCGGTAGTAGCTGGGCAGCGAATAACGCAATACTCGAGCAGAAAGAATTCGGGAGTCGTAGTAGTGGCTGAGCATCGTATAACGCAATACCCAGACAGAAGTCTGTACTACGAGTCTACCACTGACAACTTAAGCAGAGTAAAAAGTCAAGTATTTAATCTGACAGAGTTTAAACAATAAATTCTTTACTGCCTAGTCTTGCGACTATTAAATAAGGTCTTAGTTGTTCGCTTAGTCTGACTCCTTTTTATTCGAGATTGTCTGAGTTTATTAAGTTGAATGTTTTCTGTGTCTCACCACACACATACATGTGAGTGCGTGCAGCTACATTTGTTAACCACACCAGCTGATCCATGTTGTTTACGTTAATAGTTCACCATGGTAGTGGAGTATGGCTGGTTTTTAGGTGGTGACTTCTCTGGATGGCCCTTAATGTTTAGCGTATTTTCAAATGTATATAATTAGTAGTGGATAACAAGAGTTGTGATAGTAATAATAATTATACGAATTCTAATAATATTCCTGAGAATGATAAAATATACTTTCCAATGTTAGGTTAGGGTAGTGTGAAATACACATCCACTCGGAGACCCAATTGGATCCATTGTGATTTCCTTCATTTATAATTTATTGACTAATTAGTCTCCTTGCTGCCGGAGGAAAAACAAAGAGCCGTCAAAAACCATCATTCAGCCATTTAATTCCCATGACAAAGCCCTGATATCCTTAAGTTTGCACTTCGCGATATCACTAATGCCCTCATGGAAACATCTGCTCAGCCATCTTTGTCTATGGCGTTGGAGCCTTGGGCAATAACAGATGATATGCTCTATAGTTTCTGGCTCCTCTTCATCCCCACACATCCTACAGAAATCCGGGTGGCATTTTCCCATATGCTGGTCCTCGCTCTAACCGAGGAATGGCCAGTCAAGGCGCCTACTAAGACTCTCAAAACCTTTCTATTCATACCCAGCAGTAGATCAGATTTACCTGAGTCTAGTTCTGTCCATATGGACCTCGAGACTCTACAATCTTCTCTATTCCTCCAGGAATGGTTAGTTCGGCTAATAACCCAATTACTGAGTTCCCCATAGTAGTAACCGATTGGAGGTTTAACCGGCCTGTCACTAACTGCCGCATCTAATGCTGACCCTATTCTTGCCTCAATATTGCAATGTCCTGGTACCCAACATAGCCTAACGCTAAACTTGAGAGATAGCCTACACTTGCTTACTTTCCAATGTTGATTACCAATAGATTATTATAATTCGGTTTATAATTAGTGGGATAGTGGCTATGTTATGTGCACCAAAAACGAGCCTGCGACTTTTGGTCGTTGCAATATATGTGGGTATCAAAATAATATTTGTCTGTTAATATTGTCTCCAAAGTCTTTAAACATTAAGTTGCATTCCATTACGTTGATTAATTCACTTTTCGTTTTATTAAAAAAAACTTTTCCACTCTTCAAAACTTTTTAGCAATTCTGTTATCTCTATTATTAAATCATTGAAACGTGGTTTTTCATATTTTTTTTTTGCATTTAAGAGAAATATGTAATTATATAAACAAATAAAAACACGACATGTACATTAGCATAAAAATATTTAATAAAGTTAATGAAAATGTTTGTTATTTGTGATAAAAATCAACAAGAATTTATAAAAGAAGAATAGTAAATTTAAGTGCAATTGTAAGCGTACAACAAATAGAGAGCAATATCGAATATTGCACTTACATACATACATGCTCATGTATGTATGGTATGATTAAAAAATAGCAGTTTTTTTAATCAACAAAGTTGCTTAAATTAAATTTATTCGAATTAAAGATTTCCAATAAAACCACAAAAAAACACTATATCTGTTCGATTATAAAACATAAAATTAAAAAAAGTTTCTAGTAAAATTTATCGATTGGTATCGTATTGGTATATTCGACTTAAAATTATTCGAATAAAAATTTGGTTCATATTATGTTCCTTATGAAAAATTTATATTTGGTGGTAAAAGTTCTATAAAATTGATGCTGTTAAGTCAAGAGTTATTGTTTGGGGAAAGAGAATCTAATTTGTGTAACCCTTAAGTTATTTTAAAAAAGTATTATCTGTTTAATCAGAACTTAATAATTCCCTAAATAATATAAAAATATATATTAATAGTGCTTTTTATTATATATAAAATAGTACCACGTACTCACTACAGTTTCATACATTCATTTATATACACACACGCACACCCAACCATCCATTAATTCTCCCTAAAAAAATATACAAATACATACAGTCTTTAGAAGGCGTAACACTAATATCACATATGTGAGTAAAAAAAACGTGTTGTTTTCTCATTAGGTGTGAGAGCGTCAGGTGTTAGGAGTGTTGTATAAATGTTTTAAGAGTATGTTTTTAATTTAGTTGTTGTTTATTTGTTTTCTTTGTATTTTGTTTTGTTTGTGTTTTGTTAATACACGTAAGTAGCACATGAGTGACTGCGTGCGAGAAAACATTATTCTTCTCCAAGGTGTATTTATTGTACTGGTTGTTAAACAATAAATGAAACACATACATACATGACTGCCTAGACGCACATATATTAAAAACCACATGCATGCATACATACATATAAATAAGGCTTTAATATTAAGTAGGGAAATTATCATGTTGTTAAAAGAATAATAGAACTGATTATTCTACACAAAAATGTTCCAAATAATTGAACATTTTGGACAGTTCTGATCAAAAAAAAAATTTATGTTAAATTTTAGGTAAAATTTTTTCTCAAACATAGAATTATCTAATCTCGCTGTGCTAATACCAGGTCTATACTGTCTTATAAGGGAACGAAATTATTTCTTAAACATTTTTATTTGTAGTCTAAAGCAACTTTTTTTATTACCTTGATGTTTGCAATTTTTCTTAAGAATAAGTTGCCTTGCCCATGGTGTTTATTTGCTTCATATTTTATTTATTTAAACAAATTGTTGTTAGTATTACAAATTTTCTTTACGTATTCTAACAAATAAATATTAGAAATTAGGATTTTCATTCTTTAATATTCTAAAAGGATTAATTGTATTTCTTTCTTTTAAGTACAAATATAATTTATTTTTACAATTAACTTAGAAATTTTGGTTTCTTTATATTTTTTAAAATTGCCATGAAGCATTAGAAAAATTGTATACCATTCATTTATCCTTTTGAGCAAATTAAATAAAATATATTAAGCAGCAACAAAAGTGTTTTAAATTGAGTGAAAATAATTTTAATAAGAATTTCTAAGGCCACACAAACACAACATATAAAATGTTAAATGTAAACAAAATTAAATATTAAAACACAAAGAAGTAAAAGAACAATAAAGTAATTTCCAAGTAATAAAGATTAAATGAAATCCTTTAAAGATATTTGTTGGAAGAGAAATTTCATTTTGGAAAGGATATAAAAATTATAAGTATAATTTTTTGTTAAAACTGAAGTAATGTGTTTTAGCCATGTTTTATTATTTAATATGACAAGTCGTTATGTCTGAATGCATATACCTTTTTATTAGTTCTTCGTTTGAATTGTGTCATGGTTTGAAAATTAGCTGAGTAGGACAAACGTTGTTTTTGGAAGAAGCCACTAAACCTTGTCAGTATTTATGTGCAATTTCTAATGATGCATACTTTCTTTTGGCATTTTTTTTTTGTTTGACGTTATTTTTTTCATTTTAGCTTGTTATTTGCATTGAGGCTATTTTTTCGGATTTAGCTATACGAAAAAATGCCAAAAGAAGCAAAACTTTATAAATAAAAAGCGAACTAAAGGCCAATAAAATGTGTGGTGTGCGAGTCAGATTCTCATGTAACTGAACATATTTGTTTTAAAACAACAACATAACGTAATATAACACCATAAACCAACTCCGCTAATTAGCTAAAATTTGCAAAACAACAAATTGCTAAAACTGGAAATTCTGCCAATACGAAAACAACATAATCGTTAAGATTATAAAAAACGCCAGATTTAAATAACATTCTTCATACTAAACAATCGACAAAACAAATATAAAAACGTTAAAACTTAAAAAAAAATGCCAAAGGCAATAAAAAACGCTAAAAAGCAAAAAAAAAAATTAAAATTAAGAAAATCCCTAAATTTATTTTAAAATTTAAACAGACCAGCGCTGAAAAATAAAAAAACTCCACAAGGAAAACATTTCGAAGAGGAACGGTATACGGGCCTACGCTAACGATGTGGTATTACTGGTAAAAGGGAAATGTCTTTCCACTGTCAGTGAGGTCATGCAGGCATCGCTGAACGAACTGTCTTTCTGGGTTAGTAGTAAGGGACTAGGGATCAACCCGGTCAAAACGGAGCTAGTTCTCTTCACCGGAAGATACAAAATAGATATTTTTTTGCTACCTAGGATTGGCGGGCTGGAGTTAAAACTAGCAAAGGAGGCCAAATACTTGGGTGTTTTCCTAGATAGCAAACTTTCTTGGAAAAGAAACATACACGAAAGTCTCAAGAAAGGACTCAATGCCTAATATACATGCAGGAATTGCATTGGGAGGAACTGGTTTTTGTAACCGAAGGTGGTAAATTGGATTTATACATCGGTTGTCAGTCCGGTGATATCTTATGTATGTGTCATATGGTGGGAGGCGTTAGGAAAAGAAAGCCATAGGAAGCTGCTTGCTAAGTTCCAGAGGTGTGCTTCGCTGGGCATTACTGGGGCCCAGAGGAGCACCCCGCAGGCTGCCTTGGACGTCATTCTTCACCTACTTCTCATTGAAGAATTTGTGAGAACGGCGGCAAGGAGTTTTCTCAGGCTTACGGAAGCGGACTTTATAAGGCCAGGATTTACAGGTCATACATCACTCTTGAAAAAGATTAGTTTTAGCAGACGGGAGACCATATCTCGTGGTTTTAAGGACTCCAAGGTTGTTGAGACTAATTTTATTAGAACACCTTCACTAGTTATTCCGGATAGGGACCTTTGGGTCAAATCTGATAGACTGTACGACGGCAGCGCGGTCTTTACAGATGGATCGAAAATGGAAATAGGCACGGGTGCTGGCGTCTATTTTTTAGGAACGGAAATTCGTAGGTCTTTTAGGCTACCGAACGAATGTAGTGTATTTCAGGCTGAGATCCTAGTGATCCTCAGGGCTACGGAACTAGTGACAGAACACGTAACTGAAGGTGTGGAGGTAACATTCTACGTTGACAGTCAGGTGGCGCTGAAAGCTTTGAAGGGGCATATTGTCAAATCGAAGCTGGTCAGCAAGTGTAGGCAGGCTATCTCTCAACTTGCTTATGGACAAATTTAGCGTTAGGCTATGTAGGGTATCAGGACATTGCAATATTGAGGGAAACGAAATTGCTGATGAGCTGGCAAGAATAGGGTCAGCATTAGATGTGGCAGTTAGTGACAGGTCGGTTAAAGCTCCAATCGGTCACTACTATGGGGAACTCAGTTATTGGCAAATTAGCAGAACTAACCATTCCTGGAGGAATAGAGAAGATTGTAGTCTCGAGGTCCATATGGACAGAACTAGACTCAGGTAAATCTGATGTACTGCTGGGTATGAATAGAAAGATTTTGAGAGTGTTAGTAGGCGCCTTGACTGGCCATTACTCGGTTAGAGCGAGGACCAGCATATGGGAAAATGGCACCCGGATTTCTGTAGGATGTGTGGGGATGAAGAGGAGCCAGAAACTATAGAGCATATCATCTGTTATTGCCCAAGGCTCCAACGCCATAGACAATGATGGCTGAGCAGATGTTTCCATGAGGGCATTAGTGATATCGCGAAGTGCAAACTTGAGGATATCAGGGGCTTTATCATGGGAATTAAATGGCTGAATGATGGATGTTAACGGCTCATTGTTTCTCTTCGGGCAGTAAGGAGACTAATTAGTCAATAAATTATAAACGAAGGGAATCACAATGGATCCAATTGGGTCTGCGAGAGGATGTGTATTTCACACTACCCTTCCTAACCTAACCTAAAACACTTCGAAAATGAGAATGAAATATTTTGAATTCGAATTTATTTCTTTTAGTATACAAATAACACCAAAACATCACATTAAAACACATCTTTATAGTAAGTGTCAAATCAAGCATGTTTTCTTTATGTCGTACATTATTTGCCCTAAAACATTTAGTTGGAATTATTCAGCAGACAAATTTTCACAAGGCATCAAAACAATAAAAGCAATAACATTAAAACACCCACTGACTATAACATGCATGCGGAATGAAATCTTTTTTTAATCGAAATCTTAATTGTATTGGTTTAATTTAGGGCATTGCATACCGACAAAAAAATATAAACCTTGAAAGTAATTCTTTATTTATTAAAAAAAATAAATACGTAACGTATATTTCAACAAGATTAATCTAAGTTGGGAAGTAATGAATGGCATTTTATTTATTCCTAAATCTTTAATACTTGTATCCTTATTATGGTCATTTAAAATGTTTTTTCTTTTTTTGCTTTTTGTGCATTTACTGTTAAAGGATTCAAACGATGGCTGTAAGTGGATAAAAGTGTATGGCTGGCTCGTGCACGACCTTTTTTGTCTGCACTTTCCCTCATTTTTTTCTTCGCCATGCCTTTTTAATAACTTAATATTAAAATTCCTTTTTATTTAATTTAAGTTTTAAACACAAGAAAATTAATTATGACAGAATTTTTTACGCATCTGAAATCTTTAAGGGACTTTTAAAAGAAGTTTTAGTAAAAGCTTTTGTTGGTATTTTTTTGCAAATAAATTTTTAAAACTTTAAAAATTCATAAATGCTTTTATGTTAAAGATTTTTGGCAGTTATATAAAATATTTCTAGTATACATTTTATATGTAAGCAATTATTATAATCTCATAATTTATGTACAAAAATCTGACACTTTACAAGTAATAATAAATTATTTGTTAAATTCTTGTTAATATTTTCCGCACATGCGCAGGTTTTGATGTTTTAACAACATAAATTATGACGAATAACATAAACAACAATTATAATCCTTATTTAACTACCCGCTGTAGTACTTTGGAGGAAATTCTGTGTTTTAAAAATAATAAAATTAAAGAGGAAACATTTGCATATTTTATTCTAAAATACTCGTAGTTTTCAGTGTAAATGCATGGCATGAGGTAAAATAAATTTAGGTTTCTACAACAAACTTATTTCAGTTTACTAATCAATAAAGACTGATTTGGAATTTATCAAAGAAAAAAACGATATATAGAAAATATGACTTAGAAACCGTAAGAAAAAAATGTACTTGAATTGAATAAATGTCCTTCTCATAACCCCAAACTTTTTATTATCAACTAACCGCAACCAGTATGCATCGTTAGCCGTTTATTGTACAGATACCGGAATATTATAGTAATTTCTTTGTAAGAAGTATAATTACACCTGCCCCCCTTTATAACTTGAAAGCTTTTGCTTGAAAAAAGATCTAGTACGAGAAATTTTTCATATTTTTAATTTTGTTTTAATTGTATTTTGAACGAATGCAAAATTCGTTCGATATTGTGGGCTAGGCAGTAAGTAGTTCAGTGTTTATCCAAAAATTAGTAAAAATTTCGTCATGGAGTGCCATATTCCATGGTTAGAATTTATGTTTGTATATCATTTTATATATAAGGGTTTATTTCTTGGCTATGTGGTTTTTTAACTTGCTAAATACTTCTCATTTCCGTGTTTTTTTCTTCTTAAATGCCACTCTCTGATCTGGCTAGTAGTAAAACGAAGCTTTTGATATCATGAGAGCACTAGAATCCCCAGGGGTGGTACTTTGCTTTAAGTATAGGAATTATTTTATGGAATCAGGTGGAGAAGTTTTTTTTTTTTGCTAGGACCAGTACTCAGGGGCTGACTCCTACTTATGCAGTGCATTACACTGGAACTAGGAAAATAGGTTTATGGAAGAAGGATAGATGGAGTAGTTTTGTGGATATTCGATTTCAAGTTTACCATACCAAAAGTGACTGGCGAGACCTGTGTAGAGAATTTCAACCACTTACGCACGGTCCGGTTTAAACACGAATATTCGGGTCTGTTCTAGAATCCGAATTCACTTTCGAGTGAATTACTTTAGCATTTTTGGTGTTCTGCAATTCACATCCACATGTTTTTATTAATAAAAATATGTGGATCTGAATTGCAGAACACCAAAAATGCTAAAGTAATCCACTTTCGAGTGAATTCGGATTCTAGAACAGACCCGATTCTCTGTAAAGCGTAGTGCGATTCTTAACTTTCGACATGTTTGGCCTATTACTGAATGAATTCAAATGAACGATGGTGCTGTCGTCAGCAAAATAGTATATAGGATTGGAAGTTTGAAACCTTTTTCCAACTAAATTTTATTCAGGTAAAATTTTAAAAAGAAAACCCAGCTCAATTTCGTGTAGTACGCTATACACTTTGAAAAAGTAGTATTAAGGCTGAACGAAGCTTTTCAGCACTCACTCTCCCCCCTTACCACTCCCCAGTACTTTTGCGCGTAAAACATATCTTTTTTCTTCATGACATTAAAAATTCTTTATTTCCATAACAAATGGCAGCGAAATTTATTATATAAATAATTTAGTATTCAAAATAAAAAAGCTTTCACATATTGACCCACATACATACGAGTATAAGTACATATGCATATATACATATCAAATTCGCTATAATAAGATGCAAAAAACTAAGTGAGAAAAACTTAAAATCAAAATAGATAAAAAAATTTTAATTAAAGTGCAAAAAATAGTAAATAAAAATAAATGTGAATGTATGTATGTGTGTTTAAATGTAAATGAACATGTATGTTCAAATTTTGAAAATGCTGCTTTAAGCTGTCATTTTACGTAAATTATAATATGAAGGGATG
This sequence comes from Lypha dubia, assembly GCA_947311025.1. NCBI lineage: Eukaryota > Metazoa > Arthropoda > Insecta > Diptera > Tachinidae > Lypha > Lypha dubia. Next base: position 61,150,338 of record OX371264.1, read on the forward strand.
AAAAAAAAGGTTATACAGCCCTGAGACTTTTGATTACACTCAAGAAATAGTATTTGCTGCATGCCGTCAGTAACCAAATAAATACAAGTGCAACAGTGAAAAATTTTTTTCTCTTTTGTTTAATTACTTTTGGGAATTATTTCCAAAAAAAAACTTTGTGAAAAATTCAAAGTAGTTTTTTTGCATCATTTGCCACTGCAACTGATGTCACATGAGAATGAAATTTTTAATGCTCAAAATATTTTAAAAAAATTTCTAAATTTAATAATTTAATTGCTTCAGAAAAAGAAAAGTTTTGAAAAAAGTTTTTTGATTGATTTACTTGTTTGTCTTGTAAAAATATTATTCTTAAAAATAATGAACTTTTCTTGTATAAGATTTTGTTGCTAACAAATTTAATCGATTTTCCCTAATTGAGACATAAAAATCATAAAACTGATGCTGACCGACTACGTTATGAACATTTTTTATACGAGGGTATTTGAACCAGTAAAACTTACTGACATTTATAAATGATTATGGCCATAAACAAACTAGAACAAAATAGGATTGAAACAAATAAAGTAGAAATGTTGTAAATAAAATACTGTTGCAGTAGAAACACATACACGTATACAGAGTGGGAATAGAAAAGAACATCATATGTACCATAAAACAAATACTAACAAAGCATAAACACACGAGTCCATATAAACACTAACTGACTGGTTGAAAAGGTGAAACAAATAAATGTACGGCTTTGAAAGTTTTATATAGACGAGAGCATTTTCAAAAGAGTATCAAAATTTGATTGTTGCATGATTTTATGTACAAATCAATTTGATTCAATGGTTTTATTCTGTAGTTTCTTGAAATATCCTTTAACTGCATATCCTTGAAATTTAAAATCATGAAATTTAGAAATCAAACTCTATTTGTTTCGAAAGTTCCTCCCATTTTACATATCGTGAATTACGACGCCAAATCTGAGTACAAAAGTTTCAAATTATTTTTAAAATAAAATTTTAAAATTTACCATCACTGGTTGGAAATTAGTAATACTCAACACAAACTCATAGTCCGTTATCTTCAAAGTATTCTACTTTGTAATTTAACTTTTTGTTGTGATGGGGAATTTCGTACTAACCAAAATTGTTTCAAAATTGTTTCAATATGTAAAAGTAGAATAAAATGAATTATATTAATTCTCGTACTCTATTTCTGTTGAAAACTTGGTTAAATAGTTGATATTCTTCCCAATTAGTATCCACTTTACGAAAATTGCAAAGATGGACAATTGAACGCTGATGAGAGGTGTTGCGGCCTTGAAATCGGTTTACTGATACGTTCTGCTTAACTGATTGGATATAATAATAATATTTTTCAACATAAAATAACTCTTAGTAATTTTGAATTTTCATTAATTCAATAAAACTGAACTTGAGCCTGATAATATTACTTTTCTTATGTACATAATTAGAATAAAAATAATTCGATTAAAATTCATTTGCATAACAGTTATTTCGGTTAGATGGCTTGACAGCATCAGTTTCATAGAACTTTTACCACCAAATTTAAATTTTTAATAAGCTAAGAGCAACATAATATGAACCAAATTTTTATTCGAATAATTCTTAGTCGAATATACCAATACGATACCAATAGATAAATTTTACTAGAAACTTTTTTTAATTTTATGTTTTATAATCGAACAGATATAGTGTTTTTTTGTGGTTTTATTGGAAATCTTTAATTCGAATAAATTAAATTTAAGCAACTTTGTTGATTAAAAAACTGCTATTTTTTAATCATACCATACATACATAAGCATGTATGTATGTAAGTGCAATGTTCGATATTGCTCTCTATTTGTTGTACGCTTACAATTGCACTTAAATTTACTAGTTTTTTTTTATAAATTCTTGTTGATTTTTATCGCAAATAACAAACATTTTCATTAACTTTATTAAATATTTTTATGCTAATGTACATGTTGTGTTTTTATTTGTTTATATAATTACATATTTCTCTTAAGTGCAAAAAAAAAATGAAAAACCACGTTTCAATGATTTAATAATAGAGATAATAACAGAATTGCTAAAAAGTTTTGAAGAGTGGGAAAGTTTTTTTAACATAACGAAAAGTGAATTAATCAACATAATGGAATGCGAGGACCAGCATATGGGAAAATGGCACCCGTATTTCTGTAGGATGTGTGGGGATGAAGAGGAGCCAGAAACTATAGAGCATATCATCTGTTATTGCCCAAGGCTCCAACGCCATAGACAAAGATGGCTTAGCAGATGTTTCCATGAGGGCATTAGTGATATCGCGAAGTGCAAACTTAAGGATATCAGGGGCTTTATCATGGGTATTAAATGGCTGAATGATGGATGTTAACGGCTCATTGTTTCTCTTCGGGCAGTAAGGAGACTAATTAGTCAATAAATTATAAATGAAGGGAATTACAATGGATTCAATTGGGTCTTCGAGTGGTTGTGTATTTAACACTACCCTTGCTTACCTAACCTAACCTACATATTTCGGTGAAAACTTTTCGTCTTACAATTGCTTGTTTTGAAATTATTCGAATAAATCTGTTTGTATATAAATTATTCCATATATTATTATTCGAATAAAATCAGTTTTTCGAACTAATATTTATTCGAATACAAGTAAGGATACACAAGTTTCTAAAATTCATTCAGCTAAACATTTTTGAAATACTATCAATTGTGTAAAAACTGCACAAAGGCATTATTCGAATAAAAATTATTGTAAAAATTTTATCTGAATAAAATGTGTTTTGCGAAAGTTTTTTAATATTAACTCGTTTGAATTAAAATTGTTCATCTAAAAATTATATTCGATTAATACACATTCGAATATATGTTAATCGATTAAAATCGATTCCTAAATTATTATATAAATAAAAGTAATTTAAGTGTAAATAATTTGAATTATTCGAATAAAAAAGTTTGTATTAAAAAATATTCGATTAAAAGTTAATCGATTAAAATATATAAGAGTTAATACCGTAATTATAATTTTTTGCACAAATTGGTCAGGTCTCTTTTATCACTGCTCTTCTTTTTTCACCGATTACTCGATTCACTTAACGTTAACGTTTGTGTGCATCTAAACCTGTCCAAAGTATTTTTTGTATATGACTGCATTTCATCATAAAAAATGTGGCTTCTTCTTCTAGCTGTTCTATGTTTTCGTGCAGACGTTACAATATTTTCATATTAATTAAACACATTCATAGAAAAAATTGCGATTTTTTAATTTTTAATTGCATTTTCTAATTAATTAAAGCTTGCTGTCTATCAAGTGTTTTTTTTAATAAATATTTAAGGAATTTTTATGAAAATATGTATAATTCTAGGACCATCCTCTTACATGAGTAAAAAGTTTTACGATACGATTACAACACCAAATACCACTGAATGTTAAATGAATGAATAAATTTTACCAGCTGCAAGGGCATGACATATAGAGTCTATAACAATGTTAGTTAGTTAGTATTTGTGTATGCATTAGTATTTGTTTCTATTTTTGTTTGTTTGTTTGTGTTGAACATTTTTTTTTATGCTTCAATACATTTTCTTCTTTTGAGCATTCGGTAAGAAAAAAAAAGGCAGTCGTTTCGTTACAAAAAACTATTCATGCAGTTTTGACATGGATGATTGGAAAAATGGACAAAATGGAAAGAGTTGTAAAAAACTAACAAATTTATGACATTTGGAAGAGCAAAAAAAAATCCAAACAAACTAAATAAAGTCGTGATAAATTGGATATTTTTTTAGATACACTTTATGTCTTAGTTTTTACAAAGCTTTCTACACACACACTCTGTTGCTTTTATTAAACAGTCACAAGTAACGTATATGAAAGAACTACAAGTTGCTTCTGTTTTGTAAGCAATAAATTTTGTTTAATTTTCTTTAATTTTCTAAAAGAAATAATAAACACTTCTTTTTTAGTTTATTTCAGGTTAAGCTTTTCTTTTTTTTCTTCTTATTTTTTCCTTAGCAACCACATGAGATGGCAAATGGTTATCCCAATTTGACGCAAATACCAGAAAAACAAGACACCAAATAAATGAAGTGTAATGAAACCATGATGTAGTGGTGGTCAACCACTAAGCGAAGGCAAAGGAAAAACATGAAATGTTAGTCTATTTTTTATTGCAAAAAAATGTCCAAAATTTCACACAACATTTTAAATTCACTGACAATTCACAACGACTGCCATTTAAAAAGCATAAGTAATAGTTAAACAAAATCAAATTTTTCATTATAAAGAAATTGTAAATTAACTGCTTGGCCCACGATGTCGAACGAATTTTTCTTTCGTACAAATTACATTTAAAACAAAAACAATTTTAAAAAGTTTGCTTTTGCTTCAAATGTAATTTGTACGAAAGAAAAATTCGTTCGACATAGTGGGCCAGGCAGTAGGGCAAATTAAAGGAACTAAAATTTTTTTAGAATATATCTGAAAATTAATTATTCGAAACATAGAGTTTTTCTAAATTTCTATTTTTAAAATAAAATTGGGCTATATCGGAAAAAATAATAAAAAATGAAAGAATTATTTGTTAGTGTTATTTCTAATAAAAATAAGTGGATCTTTTGCTCGAAAAAAAAAATAGACTCAATAATAAAGTTGGTTGAATACTTGATATAACAAATTTTTTTAATAAAAATATTCTTTAATAAATTAAAGCAGGTGTGTACGCATTTAAATGTTTTAACATAAACAACAACAACACGAGTTTCGTTTTTAAAGTTTTTGTTGGTACAATTAATATATTTTTAAGTCATTCATTAAATAACACAACAATCAAGGAATAAAATTTTTATTATTATTAATATTTAGTCGCTGATGGTTTTAACACCTAAAAATGCGATGTAAAAAAGATAAAAGGGAAAAGTTTTTGTTCATGGCAACAAGCCAAAAAATATAAAAACAATTTGTTCAATAAGTTAGCAACAGTTGTCAATTTGAACTTAAAAGTCTAAAAGTTAGGAAATAAGTACTAGCAACAACACGAATCACAACAATAACAGTTACAAACTTTTGTTATGTTATTTTTATTATTTCCAATTTCCTCTCAAAATACAGGAAATCAAGTCATCCATATAAATGGTATATAAAAAGAAACCACAACCACAATGAAACACACAAAAGCGGAACTTTAAAAACAAAACGACACTGTGTTGTTGTTTGTATTTCTAAATAATCAACTGTGACATATAAAAAAAGGTAATAACAAAAGACACCAACACACAAATAAACACTCACTCACCTACACTTGTAGTCTATACATTCGTTTTCAAAGAACCACTAAAGAGACTTTCCCATACAAGCTACAAGCAAACAAACAAAAAAAAAAATGGCGGGCGCTCTTTACAATAACAAAAGAATATTTGTTCACACATGCAAACTTGTAAATGTTATATTTTAGTTTTCTGTATATGTATGTGCGGATGTATGTCTATTTCATTGAATACCACAAAATTTATTTAGTCATCATTGTGTAGTATACTTTAAGGCGTCATTGTTTACAATAGTTAATAGACCGTTTAATATTGATTATAATGGATAAAATAGGTAATTTAGTGCTTTACACTACTATCAACTTTATATGTTAATCTATATGTATAAAATAATGAATACCGGTTTGTATATTTGTTTGGTCGTTTCTTTGTTTGTATGTTTCTTATAGGCAGCCAAATGGCATTCGATCGTCTTGAATTTTTGAAGGCGTGTTACTTATGACCTGGATAACTTTTATTTAATATTGGAGGGGGAAGATAAACTAATATATTTAATGTATTAAAATTCCCTGTGGGTTACTCCTATAATACAATAAATTTTCCAGTCTAGTCTTATACCGATAGGGCGGAGGAGAAGTGTACCCCCGTACAAAATAGTAATATTAGAAATAATATTCACAAATCTGCGTAACTAAAACAATGAATGTAGAGTAGAATAAAATACAGCCGACTGAAAAATCTTAATGCGATAGGAAGGGGGAAACGTGTATTCCCTATTACAAAGTAATTAATAGTATTAACATATCTGCTCAACTAACACAATGGGCGCGTTCAGCAGAAAAACCTGCTACTAAACAGCTTAGATGTAGCAGCTTTTGATTTGATTAATTTTTCTGACCGATCTGTTCACTTTTTTTTGTCAAATATAACAAAAAATTTAACTTTCCAATTAAAATTATTGGTTTTTATTGTGTAAAAAGTTTCACAATATTTACTTGTGAATTTAAATGAATTAAATTTTAAAAATATATTTTGAAATTTGATTCAATAGTCAAACTGAACTGAAATATCGTAGTTTGATGAAATGAATCGTACTTTTTCTTTGCAACCTAAAACAGTCACCGCTCTCTCAACATGGTCACTCATCGCTCAGTAATCAAAGCAGATTGCAGCAGATTGTTGAGCAACAGTTGTGTAGCAAACTGTATCTGCTGAACGCACCCAATGAGTTTTATGAAATTTGCTACGGGATACTCTAACAGCAAAATAAAAGTCATAGCGAAGTCATGCAGCGATAGGATGGGAGAAAAGGTTACTCCCTTTACAAAGAATGTATTAAAAAATTAACGTCTTTTAATTCGGTGTGGTTTACTCCTTTAATATAATAAATTGTGCTACCAAATCTTGAAGTGATAGGAACGAGGGGAAATGTGTACCCCCCCATACAAGGAATTAATGTTCAGAAATCGGCAAAAGTAAAACACTGCGAGTCTGGAAATTTTCTGTGGGTTACGGGTAAAAAAAATTTTAAGGCGGGAGAAGGGGGTGGAACGTGTTTACCCATAAGTTCCTCATAGCTAAACCGATTTCAATAATTTTTAGTTTGAAAGCATGGCTGGTAGTTATTAAAATGGTGGTAGCGAAGCATACCGGTTACAGTTAGTACAAAATAAAAGCAACAGCCTTCAAATACGTATCTATGTACATGTGTATGAATATATACATATGTATATGTACGAGTGTGTTTCCCTGGATATTGGAAAAACTAAACAAATATATTTGTACATACATACAACTTTGTTTGTTTTTTTTAGGGCGCTGGGGGGGGGGGGGTGTTAATAATAAAATATTGGCATTCTGTTTTTCATGCTGACCATTTTATTGCCACTTGACAGCAGGTGATCATTATGCTTTACCGAATTTATTTTTTTCACTCAGTGTACCACCACAATATAAAAAATGGAAGATTGAAAGACCACAAAAAAATAAAACAAAATAAGAAAACCTCTCATATACATCTGCACAAGTGTGGGAAAATAGCGCAAAACCTGAAAAAGATTTGTTATATTCTCTGTTCCTTTGGGCATTGCTATTGATTAATTCCCAAAAAAAATATTTTTTATTCACCTGAAAGGGTGGGAGGGGTGGGCGATACATATTTTTTTTGTTTAGTTTCGCACCAAAACTTTTCAAATGCCACACTAAAGCTCTGTTTTGTTTTAGAACGGAAAAAAAAGTAAAAGAATATTAAAAAACTTTTCTCTGGATTTTTCATTTGTATTCTTTTATTTGAAGGTGTTCGAATAAAAATTTTTTAACTATTATGTATGTATATATTCGCTTAAAGTTATTCGAATATTGCTTACTCGATTAAAACTTATTCGAATATTGTTTACTCGAATAAAAATTATTTGGATATTATTATGTGAATAAAATAATTTTAGTGGATATTTTTCGCATAAGGTTATTCGAATAAAATTATTCGATTAAAACTTAGTTCATTCAAATTCATATTTGAATTTTGGATTTTTTCTAATATGTGACCTTCTCCACGAAAAGGGACTTAGTGTGTCAAACGGGTTTGGACGTAAGAGTGGATTCTGCTACCTAAAAGGGTGTAGAATAAAATGAAATGAGTTAAATTTCTGTTAAAAATTTATTTACCCCATAAAAGCGTACAAAACGAACTTGGGAAAATCGTTAAAAATGAGAAAAAAATATATTACTTCTTTTGATTTTTTGGTTTTAAATTGCTTTTTTTCGTCAGTCTTCTAATTTTTTGGCGGTTTGCACTTTTTTCGGTATTTCATGATCTGGTACTTCGATTTTCTTCCGTTTGACAATTTCAGTTTTTTCTTTTTTCGGCGCTTTGACTTCAGTTTTCTTTTTCTCGTCATTCGGTGCGTCGATTTTTTTTCTTCTTGCTGGCAGGTTCAGATTTATTTTTCGATTTTTTTCGCTTTGGGTTCACTCGGTTTAGGAGCTACAAAATCCCGTTTCTGTGAATCTGTACATAAGACCCTGACATTCTCATACAAATATCATTTGCGATCTAACGATAAACCGCTTGGTACAATGAGTGAATGTAGTTCGTTTGGTATCTCAGCCGTTAATCGCAGATTAAATCTTTCTTCGTCCGAGTCCACCAGTTCTTTACATAGAATTGCGTTTTTTTTTAAGTCAAAGTGGTGGTACTTGGTAATACCTAAAATCACTAACATCAATCTACTAACATCAGCGTAGTAACAAAATTACAAAAGAACCAAAATTGCGAAACATCTTTTGAGATATTGATAACACTCTTTATACAGTTGACACAAGACTGAAGCGTCAATTTATTATTTTCCTTTCTTATAGTTATTTTTACAATGTTGTTCGCATTAGTATACGCACATCAACCCGTTGCTGAGAGCGAACAGAGCAGCAACAATAGCAAAGGTATTGTCACACTAAAAGCGAAAAAAAAATACGTCGCGACATAGGCATGACGTCACCAAAGTCGGCACCCAATCATAACTAACTATACCAATTCGCATCTCCCAACTGAAGGTGTGTTCACAGTGATAGTGCGTTATGAAACTTTAAATGCGTTTTTCTTAAAACTTCATTTTCACACACTGGGTCCCTTTTCTCGGAGAAGGTCACATATATCAAAAATAGTCTAGAAAACTATTTATGTAGATTTGTGATAAATATATTTTTCTCCGGCATTCCGCGGAGGGTCACAATTACAAAAAGCAAAACGGACGGAACTTTAAGTTCCTCTAAAGCAAGGGTCTTATGTAAACCTTCAAAAAGCATTTGTATTTTCTTTTTGTCCTCTTCTAGTGAAACCATTTTCCAAAATCTCGTATATTTTAAGATGAATAAGTTCTCAAGGTGCCATTATGGGCATCAACAACGAGAATTGCTGGTATACGATGGATGTGAAATTTAACATAACATATAAAGGAAAAATTTAAACAAAACTAAGAACATTTAATATGTTTTCAAAAATTAATTTGTTTGTAGTGGTTCAGGTAATCTATATGCTGCATTTCATTGGCTCCTAAGCTAACTCATCAACAGATCTTTGCCATCATGCTGGAAACGTTTTCAAATTCGTGTACAAACACACCCAAGTATGCACTGAGAATCATTAAAATATAAGTAGAATAGTTTTAAAAAGTAATTCTAGAGACCTGCATTTTATTGCTGCATATTCCAAATCATTAGTATACTTTACAAAAAACACTTTGGATTATAGAGCGAGACATATGATTTACACTAGTGAAGTGGAAGTAGAGAAGTGAAGTCTCCTCTGCTGCTTGCTAACATTAATTTAAAATTAATTATTAATCGATTAAATACTATTGTAATATGTTTTCATAAAGAACTCATTTATTATATCTAACTGGTGTTTTAGTAATTCTGTACCAAGTCTTAAATAAATAAATTTACTTGTCAAACTTTTTTATACACATATTTGTAGTAGCAGAGTAATATGCAATTAAGATAATCTTACTATTACCAAGTGACAAAGCCACAAAATTATTAATGAAACAAACTAAAACTGTCTTAGCTAATAATTCTCTTTAGGCAGACGGACATACCGACAAGATAACAAACTTTTATTTTTATTAAAATAACAAATTAAGACAATTGTAGTCAACAATATGAAATTAGTTTATAGCAAAAATTTAATTAATAAATAAAACTCGAAATGTTTGCGATGAGAGTGTCAGAGAGTGTAAAAAACTTTAACAAAAATTAAAAATTCTGAAAAAATTTTGATTGAGATGAGGGTATGTAACTAGACATACATATTAATACAACAGTAAAAATAATGAAAGAAAAAAATGTTTAATACATTTTTCATTTGTCACGAAACAAAAAAAAGGACAATGAACCCTTTTAAGGACAATACAAATCGTTGATATCTAATACTAATTGCATTTAAATGCTTAGTGTATTTAAACAACTTTACTATTTACAAATATGTGGGAATTAATGCAATCAATGAAAAATGTTGATAAAATATTTGTTTGGCTTGGACCGACTTATATTTTAAGTGTGATTAACTCGAGCTATTTTAGTTTTTTAGTCCAGAGTATGTGTGTGTTTCTTTAACTACAAAGGAAAAATATGAAACATTTTATTCAACAAGAATTCAATATAAGATTATATTCGAAAAAAAAAGAAAAAATTAAGATTAATTAACACCCAACGTTCCGTTTTCAGTTCTATTGATGGTTTTTATAATCCCAACAAACACGGATTTTTTCTTATCTCAAATTGAGATTAATTTAATTGAATGTTACTTGATTTAAGAATTTATAATATTATGTTATCTAACTAGAATCCCGGCAAGTAAGAAGCTGAAATTAGACCACTTGATCATTAACCCGGGTTTGTTTGCAAACGGTTTTGTAACCGGTTTTTTTTTTCAAGAAAAAAAAAATTACTGTGCACACCTATTTAAAAATACCTTTTGAATTTAATATATTTTACAGAAATATAAGTAGATAATGAGATACTTAAAAGTGTACCACGAAAATTGGACTTATGAATAAACAATAAACAACAATATTATCATAAAAAGCAGGTTTTAACATTTGCACTAAAAATTTTGTTGGATTTGTATTCAAAAATATTACTTTTTTTCTATAAAATGTTACATTTTTATATTAAAAATTATTTTCAAAATAAATACTTTAATTTTTACACAAAAAATGCCTCCAAAAAATACAAAGAACGCAGAAAGGCAGACATAACTTCTTTTTTAATGACACTAATTTGGAAGCAAAGGTTTTTATATACAGATTCGTTTAAATGATAACCGTTAATACCGTAGGAGACCTCACTAATAATCGATTGAATATACGAACTATTCTTCGATCCTCGGCAGAGAAAACTAAGATTAACTTTATAACTTTATATCGGAATTTGTTTTGAGGCGAGGGTTCCCGTTCAGTCATATGCGCCCCCTTTGGACCGTTGTTTCAGAGTGTGTTTAGGGACACATTAGTTTTATGGATAATTGGGAATGTCCGGAAAAAGCCATCATCTTTTTTTCCCAGAAAGCACAGCATCAAGGTGTGGTAAGTCACCAAGATACATAAACGTGCCAACCGGGGGTTCTTTATATGTGCAATAACAAGTTTCCGAATCGGTCAATAAACTACAGAATTATGAGTGCACAGAAATAAACAACTTTTTGATATGGCTGATTTAACAGTTAATTTCAAGCAAAACTGGCAGTAATAAATACAAAGTTTTTTTTTTCAAAATTTACGACACAGATATCTTAAGCGATTTGGGTGAAATTTTCATCAGGAGTGAATATTGAAGATCGATTCGTTTTTGCTCCTTTTTATTCGACGACGATAACTCTTGAACGAATTAATTGATTTGAATCCAATTTTCATTGACCTACAATTATAGAAATTTAAAAAAAATTACCTACAAATTTCTAATTTTCTGTTTTATATGTTGTATTTTGTGTTTGTTAAGAATTATTAACATTTTAGATATAATCGAAAGGGTGGTTTAAAATTTTTTAAAATTTTAGTCCCAAACAATGTGCTTTGCTGCTTAATTTGTCGGGAAGAAATTGCAAAATTAAAAATTACTTCGTAGTGTAGACACTAGTCTGCGTATCTATTAAACCTCGATGTTTTTGTTATTTGAGTTTCCCGATCGTCAGTAAAACAATTCCGAATTTACAAAATGACTGATCTTAAAGTTCGCTTCTTTAGAAGGAACACTTAAGAATACAATCTCCGATTTTTGTGACCATCTAAATGTTAGATGGGTTAATATGCGATGAGAAGTATTCAGATTAAAGAAGACGGTTAGTATTTAAATTAAAATATTTTCTATGTTCATTTCTTACGCTTGCAATAAATCTTATTGTGTATTAATAGAAAACAATGTTTTACAATTTTTATAAAAAATATGGAATTTAAAACAATTTTTTATTGTTGGCATAAGAAAATTAACTTATTCCTTCTTCCCGTTTAACAAAATGAAGAAAAAATTACTACGATACATACGACCTTTGAGTAAATTTCTCAGAAAGTAATTAAATATTTAAAGAGTTTAATCATAAAAGAAGCGAAGGCAAAATAATAAAACAAATTATTGTTGAACAACAGACTATTTGAGACACATTTTCTGTTCCAAATCAATCACTGACAGTCAAAAAACATGAACAAAAATTTGTAACAACAAAAAACAAAAAATCAAAAACTTTCTTATTGACCCTGACACATTTGATTAACAAGAAAATTATGCCAATTAACTTTAACCACCAGCACACGAGTTTGACACTTTTCACAACAAAACAACATTTACTCTTTACTTCACACATTCACACATTAACTTATATTTCGTTAATAGAAATCGTTTAATTTATTATATTGATCAAGCTGTTTTGCTAATTCCAGAATATCTAAAATCGAGAAACTATTTAGTTTTAATTTAAATAAAAACAACCGTTACATTTTTGTTTATTCAAAATTAAAATTTTATTTTTCAAATATTCTCTGTCTACCGTGCGCGTAAAAATAACTCTAGCCGTTTAGTTGCTTCGGCATTTGTTTTAAGACTGAAGCTTACAAATTGTTTATTTTTATCTATAATTTCCTGTTTGAGCTTCACAATCCTAAAAAAAACACAACTGCTTTCGTATAACAGTTTCGCCAGATAACTGAAGATGAAAATGTTCCTCTGTATTAGGAAAAGGATACAGAAAAATCAGCTGTTTGGGTTTTAGTTTAAAAATTTGCCGGCAAAAGAAAAACACTAAAAGAAAGCTTTTCCAGACAGGTAACAGTTAAGAGTTTTAAATGGAAAAAGCAAAAAGCTTTTTAACGCTTTTACTTTGCTCTTTAAATGTTATGAAAAGTTAATTTATAAAATATAAGTTTTCTTAAACGTTTGTAAAAGAAACTTAACTCGCTGAAAATAAAACAGAAAGCTTTCTAAGGAGAAAAGCTTTCTACTAATATACTTATATTTATTTATGTAGGATAATTTAATACAAGTAGGGAATTAAGCAATTGTAGGATTGATTCAATAACTTTGATGTAAAAGATTTTATCAAGTAAATTCTTGCCAAAGAAAGCAGGCAGAACAAAATGAGAAAAGCTTTTACAAGGATGCGAATACAGGATCCATATTGCCTATTTGTGAAAAGTAAAAATAATTAAAATAATTCTCATAACTATAAGGCAATTTAAAAAAAAACTTAAATAAAATCATATTTTTTTTTGGATTTGTTTCTGAAAACCCTCAGCTTTACGGATTTTTTTGTCGTCGCCAAGTTCAGTAAAAAAATTAATCGAATAAAATCGTCGAAAATGTAAACTGTTCAATTCATATAAAATTGCTTGACAAATTTTATAAATGTGAAAATTTTTCATAGATATTAATTCGAATAGAAGTGGTCCCATAAAATTTATTCGAATAAAATTATTCAAATAAAAATGCTTGAACAAAATTGCCCATATAAATGGATTTTCAAAAAATTCTTAAACAATGAAATGAATACTTATTCGAAAAAAAAATTATTCGCATAAATTTAATCGAATAAAATTGCACACCTAAATATATTCGAACTAAGTTATACAAATATTATAATTATTCGTATTAAAATATATGAACAATGCTTTGAATTAAAATATTATTCGAATCAAATTATGGACATGAATTTATTCGAATAATATAATTCATCTAAATTTAATCGAATACAATTGCATACCTAAATACATATATGGAAACAAAATTATACAAATAAGGATTATTCGTATTAAAATGTTTGAACAATGGTATGAATTAAAAAAATATTCGAATAAAATTATGCTCATACATATATTCGAATAAAATAATTCCCCTAAATTTAATCGTACAAAATTATACAAATAGAAGTATTATTCGTATTAAAATGTATGAACAATAATATGAATTAAAACATTATTCGAATAAAATTATTAACCTAAAAATGCTTAAGCAATAAAACTAATTAAAAAATTTGCGAAGCTAAATTTTTCACTTGAAATTAATCGATTCAAATTAGTCGACTAAAATTAATCGATTAAAATTTGCATCTCTTTTTTAAAATATGTAACAAAGTTATGCACGTGTTATGTAAGGGCTTGTTGCTAGACCTTACCACTTTTCCCTAACAAGGGTGGAGCTTTTGCTGGATATCTTCTATATGAAATTTGCCCGACTTTGCGATCTTATTGTTAAATATTTTTTTTTATTATATTTAAAAAAAATATATATATTCTAAAAATAATTATTCGATTAGTTATTCGTAAAATAGTGTTTTGTTTTAATAAAAATTGTATTCGATTAAAATTATTAGGAATTATATGAACACATTTTATTCATATAAAATCTATTTCAAACTGTTTTTTTTCGTATATACGAATATACTCGTATAATCAATCATTCCAGTACAATTATTCGAATAAAGATAATTATTCGAACGAAAAACATTTTGTTTCTACTTTTTAATGTGATGCGGTATTAATTGTTTTGTCCCACCGCTTAAACTGTTGCAATAGTCTAATTGATATCCACATTATTTTTATTATTATTTTTATTCCTACCCACTGTGCTTTATCATGTTCTTGTTTTCAGCACGTTTAACAACCAATTCGATTCATTTACTTGCTAGTAAAGGACACGTGTTGCAAGTGCTACTATGATTTTTAAACGATGACAAAATACACCGTATTTTAAGTAGTTTTTTTTTGTCAAAATTGTTTGGTTTAGTAGTCTATTTGCTGCTTTGTCCCTTGGTTAGCTATTAGTATTGTTTTAAAATAACCCCCCGCCCACCTCCTTAAACAACCAAGTTTTCTGCCATTTAGACCACCAACTGAAGAAAATGAAGTCAGGTACACAATCCTTGTCTACTGTCAACACAGATAACCCCACCAGCTTATTTTCCAACTCTCTACACAGTTTTCATGAAATTTATACCACACGATTCTTGTACAAAATTTAAATTGAAAACAAATACTGACTGAACTGAGACTATTTGTTGCGAATGCGAAATCTAATACTTGAGAATGGGAAAAATGTCAGTCTGTCTGACTAAATTAAGAAAAAGTATTTCTTCTGTTCTCTTATTACTTTGTTTATCATATAAATTATGTTTGTATAAACAATTATTGTCAATTATTACAAGTCATGCTAAATAAATAACCTAGAATGAGAATGTTGTTCCCCGTTTCTGTTTTAATGCAAAAATAAACAAAAGGATATTAAAAACAGAAAAGGGATTATAAGCAGCAGCATACAAATAAAATCAATTAATGGAACATTGTATTAATTTTTCATTATTTCAAAGTGAGAGTAAGTGAAAGAAAGGATAAAGTTCAAATTATTAAGGATGTTAAATGTTAAAAAGATAAAAAAGAAATTATTAAAATACAAAAAGTAAAAGTGATACCCTAAGGGAATTCAAACGATGATAGTTACATGTAATAAATTACAATAAAAATAAAAATGAGAATAAATATTTTATTGAAAAGAGCTTTAGGCTAAGTTTTTTACATAAAGTTGTAATAAATGAGTAAAAAATTAAATAAAAATTTTATAATTGAATATAAAAACTATTAAAAAACATTAATACTTAATCGCCTTCTTAGCGTTTACATATAGCACAGACACACACCAGTCAATTTAGATGCGCGTCTTCTAGTGAAGTCAAAGGACATTATTTAGGCTTTATTAAAATTTTTTATTCACATTTATATCACATATTTATTGGCAATATTTGATAAAGAAGTCCGTTTTAATCAAAAACGTTTAATTTGCTTTTATTCTTGACTAGTCTTAAAGTAAAAATCGGCACTCACAAATACTAAAAGTCCAAGAGTTTAGTTAATATTGAAACCACAAGCTGGTGCTTATCTTAATTCTTAAATACTCCACAAAATAAAAAAGAACCTTTAATATTTCTGCAATTAATTCGTAATAAGTTTTATGATTACTTTTTATTTGATCATATTCTATGTAGTTTGTTTTTTTTTTCTCTCAGAAATATTCCATGACCCGCAAACTCGATATATTTTCTAATTAATTTTTAATTATTATAATTTTTTTAAGAGCTGAATGTTATTGAAAATTAATACTTCTAGATATTTCTATAATACCTCAATATTGGATAATCTTGGTTTGCTTTTCTTCAATAACTACATACTAACAAGGTACATATTAATATTACTATTAAATAAATATTAAATAAATTATGCAAGTAGGGAAAGCATCAAACAAATTGTTACTAATAAAGGTTGGAAAATCATAATCAATTTTAAAGAGCAGCAAGATAATTCAAAAAAAATAAACTAATTTTATTAATATAGTATAAATTTCATTAAGGGATGATTGTGGATGATAATAAAAGCAAACAAACAAACAAACTGTCATTTAAATACATGTGTACTGCAATTATATATTTACATATGTATGTAATTTATGAAAATATGCAAAAATTTGGTTAATTCGTAGCATAAACTATTAAGTAATTTAACTTTGATTTATTAACGAAATATGCAATTACGTGTTAGTTAAGATCATTATTTAGGCAAAAAATACGTGGTTGTGACAAACATATTATAGTTGTAGCCAACAAATTATGGTTGTGGTAACCATATTTTTTAGAATATTAGCTTGAGCTTCCTTAATCAACTTTTTATGTTGTAATATTTCGAAATAAAGTAAATAATAAAACTGTTTGTGATGATTTTAATGTGCAATTTTCAGATAGAAAAAGACATGATAGAGAGAGAGTGAAAATCTTTAGTTGTGAAAACTATATTATAGTTGTAGCCAACAGTGGGCATATGAAATTTTTTCTATTTTTAATTATCACTCTACAAAATTATTATGATTCACAGAAGTTGTAACATGACTTAACAGACATCAAAATAATCAATTTTTCTAGACTTTATAGTAGCCATGATAGAACAAACACTGCTACTGGCAAGAAAAAACTATAGTACACATAACCACTCTGCAGCTTATTAAATGTTTATTTTTTTTATTTTCATTTAAGCAATAGCCCTCGCGAGCAGCCAAAGAAATCTTCAAATGCTCAAACAAACGGAAAATAGTATAAAAACAAAAACAAAAAATTAGCAATTGTTAAATAAGTTTCCTACCAAAGAAAATTTTCATTTCGTTTCATTGAACAAACCGAAAGGAAAGCCTTAGCACAAAGCAATAAGGTGCACAAGTAATTCCTCCCTAAGGTTTTGAGCTGATTAAATGAAAAAAGCCAAAAGCAGACAAACAAGTAAAAGAAACTATTGTTAAGGATTTCCTGATGTCCTTCAGGCAACATATATTGCCGAAAATATTTTCTTTCACATAAAATACAGTTTCTTTTCTCAGGCAACTGCAGTAATTGATACACTTGTATGTTTTTCTCCACAACATGATTGCTGTCTTTTAAATTTTTTGCTGCTATTCCCTTTATTAGCAAACATAAATCAAATGAAAATAATTTTTTGTTTGTGGCTTCAACCAAATAACTTTTATGACCTGAAGCGTCGATATAACAAAACGTAAAAACAAAAAATTGATAAGGAAACAACTTTTTCATTGCAAATCATTTTTTTCAGGTTAGAGTTCGTTCACAGCGAATGCGTGCACAACAAACAACAACGATAACAAACAACTAGAAAAGTTTATTAAATTATTGTTGGGAAAATTTTTGCAATTTATTAACTAAACTTTTATGTATTTTTTCATAAATTTAAATTTTCTTAATTGCATCCAAATTAAATTTGAGAGGGATAATAAAATTTTTTGGCGAAATATTTATCATACAAACCAGAGAACATGGCGGTAATAATATTTAGGATTTAAATATATTACCTGAAATGAAAAAGTATAGATAAAAGAGTAAATAAATTAGTTTATTTAAAAAAAAAACTTAATAAAATAATAACCTCAATAAATACGAGGGATGTGAATGAAAATCTTGGGCTGCACTTATATTAAAGTTAACAAAGGGTCAAACATATACATATAATACAAAAAAAAAACAAGCAAAATAAACGCTAAGTAAGAAAAAAGACAAAAAGAAAATTGCCGAACTTTAAAAAAATATCTAAAAGTCGAAATAGTGCAAAAAAATCGAAAAAGGAAAGAAATTAACAAATCAAATAAACCATCAAAGCTAAATAGGTGTCAAAACTAAAAAACGCGCAAACAAGAAAAAGCGTCAAAACAAAAAAACCACCAAATATTTAAAACATCAGTAAAAACATAACAGTTGCAAAAAATAAACAAGCCGTTATGGAACAAATTGTAAAAAAATTGGTCAAAACGGAAAAAAACGTGAAAATGAAAGAAGCTTTGAAACCGGTAAAAAAAATCTTTTCAAATGAAAAGGATCGGCAAGAAGAAGAACACTAAAATAAAAAGTGCATTCCAAAAAATCGTTAAAAAAAATGCCAAAATGCATTTAAAATCAGTTTAGTGGTTCTAACTTCCCTTTACATGAAAATCTATTTATGGAAAATATTTTCTAAATAAAGAAGATATTAAGAAACACTTTTTCTTTAGTAAATGAAAAATTTTCGTTTTTTGAGACATGACTATGTTGCAATAAAAGAGCGATTTCTATAACTTTTAAATATATGCACACACACATATCCATACATACGTATCTACATACATAAGCTTACAGGTTGCCTAGAAATGAGATGGAATTGTACTTATCAAGAACTTGGTCCTTATTTTGATCTCAGTACTTTTTACGGCCGAAACTTTTTGGATACGAACTTGGCCTTATTTTCACATTTATGTTTTTGTGTGGATTATAGTTAATAAGAAATTTTGAGAAGCGCATAGAAGGCACTAATGCAATTCTTGCATTTGAAAGTGCATTAGTTAAGGATACATGATATTCAAAGTACTAAACAATATATATCGTTGAAGAGGTATTTTTAGTCCTCAGAGATCATCGAAAATTTGCTTTCAGTTAGATGTTTCATGACGTAAGCTCTTACGTCGCACATATTTAACTCGTCAAACACACGCACACACACTCACTGATGTTTCTGACATCTCAGGATGGCATTTTTTTAAGAAAATCGGGGCAAGTATAATATGAATTCTTGTAGGCGTAGTCTCAACCACAAATTTGCCTTAAAAATGCCTCCATGGGATGTAAAAAATACGTGCTGAAAAATTTCTTTTGCCATCTGAAAGAGATTCAACATACAAGCGGCGAAAATAGGCGAATAGAATAACCTGTATGAATTCGCCTTGATAGCACATTAATTTAGTAAAGGTTGTTCCAAGGCAAATTCATGCAAGGTAGTCTCGACAGCCGAGATGATTATATTCGCCTTGATTCGCCCCTTGTATCTTATATGTATATGTGCGCCAGTTTCTTTGTCAAATGTTTTGTTGACACATTTTTCGGTAAAGTTTTTGACCAAGTAACTGGTGCTTTTTAAAAGCAATTTAAGCCGAGTCTACCTGTAATGAATTTGTCTTGGTTTGTTCAAAACAAGGCGAGTTCACATACCAGGTGTTGTACCTACTAAAACAACTAAAACATTACAACAAGATTTGACATAACGAACCCTCAGCTTGCAAGTGCAAATTTTGACATATCGACCTCCATAATGCAAGAAAAAAGTAGCTCAGTTGTGTTAGTAACACCACCTGGTACGTCAATTTGCCCTGGTTTAGAACAATTATATAATTTTTTTTTTATTATTTCAAAATATAACGTTATTTTAGTTTCTCTAATAAAATTGTTATTTTTAAGCAGAGTCTATATTGTATGTGACCATAGTATTTCACAGACTGGCTTCGTATTTCTGCATTTATTTAAGCAAGTTTATCTAATATTCATAATTTCATTTGTTAAATGTAAAATAGTTTTTGGCAAAAAGATTTTGAAGTATTCGCAAACACACACTCACTCAAATATGTACACACACTCATACATAATAATATTCTGAGGTTGAGGTTATCTGTTGATGCATAATTTATTAAATTGTGCATGTTTTTGAAATTCTAATACACATGTGAGTGTGTGTGTGTATACAGATAATTTGCATTTGCATGTGTATCCTGGTCAACCTCATTAGGTAAATCTGCGTTATTTTAAAAATATATTCATTTCATGTCATCCTGTTGCAGAGCTTAAACTTCTTTTCATAATTTTTTTTCTAATTTTATTTTACTTGTCATTTACATAATTTATGTGTAAATTGTTTTGGTTTTTAAATTTTCAATGAAAAAATTTAAAGAAAATGAATAAAGTTTTAACATTTATTTCTGGCATTATGTTTGGCATACTTTTGTGCAAAATAATATTGAGTACGTTCTAAAATAGATTAAAGATTGTATTACAGCTAAGTCCAGACTAAAATGATGCTTAATTATTGACGTGATAATTAAACAGTAAAAGTTCGCAAGAGTTTCTGCTTAATTGCTAAAAGAAAACTAAACAGAATTTCTATGATCATAAAGGATCGATGTTTGAGCCAATTGTGTGCTCTTTTACTTAGAAGGACATCAACTATTTTAAACCTTTGGAACTATACCATGAGAATAAACCTGCCACGGAACACCCCTCGAGTTTTATGTAAATAAAAATTAATAATATAATTTAAAATAAGAAAATATTTCATTCTGGGCCACCCTGTAGATATAATCAAAAGAATACTGTCAATTTCATTAGTTAAAAATAAAAGTTTAAGAAAATTTTCCTGTATTTATAAAATATATTTCATAAAATAAATGGAACAATTTATTTCAACCTTGCTCCTGCTTTTAGGCTTGACCTGTATTATTCATCCTCGCAGTACCAGGACTTTTATGCTGAAACTTAAGGGATACTTGCGAAATCTTTACTATGGCCAACAAAAAGAAAATTTAGAAAAACGCTACAAATGGAAAACCAAAATGTATTTAAAAAAAAAATCCGAATAAAAAATTGTTTACTTAAATCTTGTACACTGCACCTGAACAACAGTTATTCGAGATGAATTTTATTCACTACTTGATCTAATAATGATAATTTTTAGCTGCCAAAAGACTGCAAGAAGTTACACTATGCAATAGGAATATATTACTACTAAAATTCATAGTACCTCTAAAATCCAATTCATAACAATTTTCTGGTAATAGAACTTCTTTCTTATGTACTGTTGTATTTTCTAAATATAATTTTGTTGCAAAAAATTGGTGGACGGAAGTTATTCGAATAGAATTTTTAAAGAAGTAGTCGAATATTCGCAAACGTCTACTAAAATTTAATTTATGTACAAAGACAAAATAAATTAAAAATCCCTTTAAAAAATAAACGATTAAAATTAATCGAATATTTTTAATCGATTAAAATGTTTTCAAATAGAAGAGCTGATGCGATAATTATTTCCGATTATTTCCGGAAGGTCTTTCTATTTCTCTGTGTGTCGCGGTAAAAAAGAAATAATTAAGCGAATAAAATTATTCGAATAAAAGTACATTAGCAAAATATATATTCGTTTAAAAGTTCATATTATATATTTAAGGAGTTCGTACCCAGAGAATGCTAAATGGTTCCATCCCTGCAATGTTTTACTATCTGCCCGTGTGTCAAGATAAAAGTAACATAATTTATTCGATCAATTAAATTATTCGAACAATATTTCATATGCAAAACATATATTCTATTAAAAGTTGTTTTTACACATTTAAGAAATTCGTAGTTGTACTATGTTAAAAGGTGTCTTCTCAGTAAGGATTTGTAGTATGTGTGATTGTCTCGATATGAGTAGTTAAAAAAAATTATTCGAATAAAATTGCAAATGAAATCATATAATATCGATTAAAAGTTCATTTGATGTTGTTACCAAGCCCGTACCCACAGAATTTCCAATGGATTAATAAAACAAAAAAATTAATTGAAAAAAAATTATTCGAAAACAAATATACAAAAAAAAAAGACGTGGCACTCGGGAACTGCCGCGGTAAAGCTATTGCATAGCATTTTTTTATCAACTTGTGTAATTATATTATTACGTTTTGTTTAATAACTGCGTTGTTATTCTGGCAATACTGTATGCTAATGAAATCAAAATCAATAGCATACTTTAGGGGTTAACATACATTGGGCGATTTAAATACTTAAAAAAACAAAAGACTTAAGAAACAAACTTAGTGTCAGGTTTTTTCGTTTCAAAAAACAAAAGACTTAAGAAACAAACGTTTCAAAATTTCTTAATTCGGTCGCCTCAAAGCCCACGATAGAAGGTATGCAATAGCTTAAAAATTTCATTAAAAACAATTAAAATGTCCTGTATGTACTTCATATCCGAAGAATGCCAAATGATCTCTCTCCTTGTCTGTCTGTATTTTTATATTTTGTAGTTGTGATCTCCCTCAATTGGATTATCATTTAAAATTTTCTCGCGGCCTCAAATTTTTCTTTTGCAAATGCGAATTTAAAAAACCTTAAGTTACAAATAGAACTTGGCAGCGCTACTTGTCTTTTAAGCTATTGTATATATTGTATCTTTATATATAATTTTGTCAAAAAAAAATTGTTCGAATAAAATTATTCGATTAAAATTAAAAAAACGGATGTGATTATTGAATATAGAATTCCACAAACAAAGACATTTCTAATAAAATTATTTAAAAATTATAATTACATAATATACGATTAAAATTTATCGAATATAACTAATCGATTAAAACTTATTCGGTTTTTTTTTTATTTTAAGTAAATTATTGTCCAAGGTATATTACACCCTGACCACACAAGCAATAAGTTAGGCAATTATTGCCGTGGCAATCTTTAAATTCTGTTGCCAATCATCCTAAGAAAGATCGAGTGACATGTATAATTCCACATATTTTTTCAATGTGCCAACAATTTATTATTTAAAAAATACGAGTAAGTTCATTTTTCTAATTTTATTTTACTTGTCATTTACACAAATTGTTTTGGGTTTTAAATTTTCAATGAAAAAAATTAAAGAAAATGAATAAAGTTTTAACATTTATTGCGGGCATTATATTTGGACTTATTTTATGTGAATTAATATTGAGGACGTGCTGAAATGGATTGAGGATTGGATTACAGCTAAATTCTGAACAAAATTGTGTTTTATTATTGACTTCAAAATTTAAAAGTACGCAAGAATTTCTCCTTAATTGCGAAAAGAAATATTTTAGACAAAATGTCTGAGATCATTGATGATCGATATTTCAGCGAATTGTGTGCAGTTTTGCTAAGAAGAACATGAACTATTTTAATACTTTCGAAGAATAACGCTGCCATGGAACATTACTCACTCGCATTTTATATAAATAAAAATTATGTATTTATAAGCAAAAGAATACTGTAAATTTCGTTAATTATAAAAAAGTGCCCACGGTATAATAAATAGACCATGAAAAGTGCCCAAGAAAATTTTCCAGTGTTTGTAAAAAAATATACATTTCATTAAAAAAATTGGAACAAATAAATTCAACTACAACTTTACTCCTGATTTTAGGCTTGACCTGTATTGTTCATCCCCGCAGTACCAGAGCTTTTATGCTGAAACTGAAGAGATGCTTGCGAAATCTTTACTATCGCCAACAAAAAGACAAAAGGTTGCAAATGGAAAACCAAAATTAAAAAAAAAAAATCCGAATAAAAAAGAATTTACATAAATAATATAGTACAGCTTCGTATTGGGACAAGTTTATCTAAAGATACTATTGAATCTTTTAAGTATAATTTTGTCGCAAATAAAAAAACGATTCGAAAAAAATTATTCAATTAAAATTTCAAAAAAAGGATTTGGGTATTGAATATTGAATTCCACAGAAACAATTGTAATAAAATTTAAATAATATTCGATTAAAATTAATCGATTATTTTTTAATCTATTAGAAATCATTCGGTTTTATTTTATTTGTTGTTCTATTCGATTCGTTTCGTAGTGAAGAACTGTTGAAGGTATATGGTATAAAAAATCCATTCCTGGGATGGCAAAATCATGTTTGTACTAGAAAATTTGTTTTGTCATCATCTGAGAGAGATCAAAACAACTTGCGGCGAAAGTGAACGCAAATAATCAGCTGTGATCTTAAGACCAACTTGTTCAAGGCGAATTAAATTAATGTTTAATTCGCCTTGATCTTGTTTAAATGCGCCTAGCTTCTGTCTGGCAATGCCGAAAATATCATATCATTTTGTCTAATTTGACTTCAATCAAAATAAAAATTTTTTTAAAAAATCTTGAGCAAAATTTTTTTGTTATAAAAATTCTAAGAAAACTAAATATGAGACAAATGATAGCAATTGCTACGGGTTTAGTGTTGGGTTTTATGATCGTAGAATATATTTCGAAAAGGCGTTAAAATAATCGTGTACTGGAATCGTTAGAAAACACAACCATTTGATTTGGAGTAATAGACTGCTCTCAGGATTAAAGCTCAGATAATACCACAACTCCGATTTTATCACACTTTAACGGTATTTGCTAAGGAGCACTGATGCTGTGGTTATTTGTGAAATATAAAAAACCATGCAGAGATGACGCCTAAAAGAAACTCTGGACTTATTTGAAGGAAAAGACAATGAAACTGGTTACAGTGATCACCATAATTTAACACTTTTAGTTCAAACACTTTTCTTTTGTGAAAACTTGAGAGAAAATTTTTATTTCCCCCCAAATCAATATTTCTTGGCAATTGTTATCAAATATTCAAATAGAAGAAAAAGCATAAATTTTTGTACATCGTTATTTTTTGTTATGGAATATCCGGGAATTATATTATTTATTGGTGTTGCAGTTGCTATAAGAGCTCTGGTGGTTTTCTTAATACCAGCCGCAAATTCATAAATTTTCAAAACCTGTGGAAAATTTCCAGTGAAAAAATTAGAAAAAAGGACATGGATGTATCAACTTTGACTTCAGAGCAATTAATAATGACATCGACCCTGTTGTTTGGTGTTGTGGCTTTGACTGGCGTTTTTATTTGGGACTGCAGTAAAAATTAAACAAAAGTTTTTGGAAACAAATTTTGTCCTGGAAAAACTCTTCTTATTACTTAAGAAAAATAAAAACTTTCAATCAATTTTCTCTTTAAATGAATTACTGTAAATTCCAATAGAATTCTGTAAATCTTTGCAATAAATAATATTTTATTTATGATTTAATTACTCTGTTGATCTTTTTTTAATCTAAAAATTTAATTCCAAATCTCAACTTTATTAGAAATTTTCTAAGAAATAAAAGAAAATGGTGCATTTGAGATGAAATTTTAAAATATCTTAGCGGTTATCAATTGTTGGATTTTATTTAAAATACTTCAGTGACACATATTTCTTTGTAACAAACCATATCAATACTCAAAACACATCAGTTGGTTAATGTAAGAGTGTGTATTTGAATTATGTGACAAATTTGTAATGCTTTGCTTTGAATGTTACAGTACAGTAGTTCCTGCTTAAATGCGCCCACCCAATATGAATTCCCCGTTTTAATGCGCAAAACTACTGGCAGTAAGTGTATCCCCCCTATATATTGCATTACAAAATTTTTACTTAATTGCACCCGCTTAATTACCTTCCCCGCTTAAATGATTTATTTTATAGTCAAAAAATTTGATATAATCCTACATATCGTTACCTTAATATATAAAAAGGAAGCTTAAATTAAATTGAAACAAAACGATTTTTGAGAAAAAATATTTAAAATTTTTTCCAGAAATTGAGCTTTCAAAAGATCTTTTGGGGTTGTAAAGTATTGGAAAGCTATTTTGATTACTTTATATAGTATTAGAAGACAATTTGGGCTGCTCTGTACTACACTTAAATATCGTGTAACCCATTTCAATTCATTAGATGTAGTGAAGCTTCGTAATACGGCATTTAAGTTTGATTTAAATCAAGTATAAAAAGCTTTCAGCTTAAAACACGTTTATTTTGATTCGATTCCCAATTCGAAAGTAATTTTTTTTTTCGTTCCTACAGTTTAAAGAAATCTCGCTGTACGAAAGATGGGGTGACACTGTAGTGAGTATATATTTGCCGTTTGGTGTGTGGACAAGCTCACTAGTGTGTGTCTTAGCTGTTTTCCTTACAAAATGTAGTCTATATTAATATGGAGTTGAGTGTAGTATTTTAGAAGAAAAGTTTGGAAAAAAAATTTTTTTTCTTTGGAAAACAAAATTCTTAAAAATAACAAAACTAGGTTTGTTGAAAAGGTATAAATTTTAATAAAGACTTTAAACGAAATCTACCAGATTTTGTTAAATAATTAAAAATAAATTTTGGAAAAAAAAATTTATAAACTTTAAACTACTAATTCGTTTGGGCCCAATGTGCATTCAGTAATGGTGTTTTCTTTTCTAGAAAACAAAACATGTTACATCTCCATGCAGAAAGTGTACTTTGGTGTTCGTTTCTTTAAAATATTTTGCTCTCTAAAAGGCTGGGGTGTTTGTTTCTAAAAAATCGCCCTCACTAAAGGTGGAAGGCACTACAGTTTATGCCTCGTAAAAATCGACAGTGTTGACAGTGCTCTGTAAAACTTAGCTGTCAGCTGTTAAAAACAGGGCGTTCCACTTTTTCATAAGTTGTGTGTTGTTCTAGGGAATGAACAAATTGCATTATTACAGGGTTGGCAAGACATTTTATACATGTACTTTTCAACAAGGTGCCATTTTGTGTGTAGAAAAGGAAACAACATAAGACATCTATGCATGTTGGTTGTATGACTGTAAAAATCCTTCATAAATTTTCGCAATTCTCGCTGGCTGTATAAAGTGTTTTTCTGTATGGCTTTTTCTGTTCGATTTGCAAAAGTCTGTCTCATGTCAAAATATTGATAACTAAATGTCATTAAAAAAGGCAAAATACTCATATTAATGGAAATTTCCATGTCATAGCTGCTCTTTAGCTTTTATGGTTTCCACAAAAAATAAAAATAAAAAAAAGTTTTTATGGCAAAATGTTTTAATTGAAGGATAACATGGAAGAATAAGGATAAAGTAACCATCAAATTATGCCAGTAAAAGCAGAAATAGTTACGATTCATCTAAGCAAGTTTTGAAATTTAATATTTAGAAGATGTTTTTTAAATTATAGTTTGCTTACTTGGTTGTAGAATATTTTATTTACACAGATACATACCTGTAAAGAAAAGAAAAAAAATATATATTAGCAAAAGCAAATTAAAATAATAGAGAAGACTTTGAAAACATTTCTGCAATAAATTTATTACATGAAATTTGATTCATGATTTTTACTTTTTTTCGTTGCTGCTGAAAATGATGAGCTATTTTTTCTAATCCTTCACAATTTATCAGTAAATGGTAAAAGAAACAAAATTTTTTATGAATTTCAATAAAAAAAAATCATAGTGTAAATGCAGCTTTAGAGTAAATTAACTGGATGAAATATATCTTGAAATATTCTTCATGGAACATTATTCATTTGATTATTTGAATTCTGAGGATCCAAATATGTTACAGAATCATGATGACAACTATGTACTGGAAAATTTATGTCATACCACTTTTCTTATTAATCGGGCTTCACTGATCATCGCATTATCAAATAAGAATTTCTTATTTAAATTTATTGTTTTACAATGTAAATTTTTGTTAAAGATCAGAATTAGAGGAATATCGGATAGCTGAAGGAAAATATTCAGCATTAAAAAGGAATTGATTTCTTAGACGAAGCCATAAACACAATATATTATGGCATAAAAATCTTACGTCAAAAAAATATCTTAACATTAAATTAATATTGGGCACAGACTGTAAGATAAAAATGTATGTCGTATGCTATAAAATTAAAATGTTATGGCATAAAAATGTTACGACATAAAAATGTCTTAACATTAAATTAGACTATAACATAAAAGTGTATGGCGTAGAATAATAAATTACTTATGACTCAAACAACATCATAATATGATTTAACACGACACATACATACATTCATACCCCGTAATTCATAAGCGATTTATAAAGTTAAAGTACACATGAAAACCGGTTTTCCCATAGAAAATTCGTACATTAACGCCACAATAACTTTAATAATCGTTTATGAATTAGGGCAATAGTATTTAGCAGCATGATAAATGTCTTAACATAAAACTCCTATCAAATGAAGTCTTAATATACGATAAAATATTAAAATGTTCGAACATATATTTATCACAAGACAAGCTAAGAACAAACTCTGCAAGCCTCAGAGAATGGCGTGTCTTCTTGCTGCAGGTGCAATGAGGTCATGTCCAACTTTGGCCATTGAGACCTTGATTGTGTTAGCACCTATACAAATCTTTATAAGATCCTCTGCGGCAATGGCTGCTTATCGGATGGGTATTCATCGAGAGATTCAATGTCACAATTCCGCTTAGTACCACGTGGTATTCCAGAAGTTCATGTTGGTATACGGATGGATCCAAAACTTTTGATGGAGTAGGCGCTGAAGTCTGTGGACCCAACGTGAAAATCTCAGTGCCCATGGGTAAGTCGCCCTCGGTATTTCAGGCGGAAATACAGGCAATCACCAAATGTGTTCATATTAAATTTGAGCAGAGGCATTAAAGACGCGCATATAGCTATCTTTTACGATAGTCGGGCAGCGCTAAGTCCCTAGTTTCATGGTATTTCCGTTCTAAGCTTGTTTTAGAGTGCTTTTACTCACTACAGAAGCTATCGATACGGAAGAAGGTTTCCATTTACTG
Organism: Lypha dubia; assembly: GCA_947311025.1. Taxonomy (NCBI): domain Eukaryota; kingdom Metazoa; phylum Arthropoda; class Insecta; order Diptera; family Tachinidae; genus Lypha; species Lypha dubia. The sequence continues at coordinate 61,179,319 of OX371264.1, forward strand.
GATACCTGGCCATAGCGGTCATCCGGGTAACGAGGTAGCAGATGAATTGGCCCGCTCCTCTTATAAGCCCAGAGCCCTTTTGTGGCGTACTTGGTCGACTGTAACAACTCTAAACAGAGAGAATGACATGGTATGGTTTAAGGCCGGCCAAATCATTAATACAGCCATTCTCATACAGTGGCATCCTGAATTTCAACAGGAATGACTTACGGCTAGTTACTGGTTTCCTCTCCGGACACTTTGGACTGAACTACCATGTTTGGAAAAGTAACCTAGTTCGCTCACCCTTGTGCCGTTTATGCCTGGAACATGATGAGACAACGGCACACATTCTCTGTGAACGTATAGTCTTCTGTAATAATAGAAGGCGTGCTTTTCTTTCTGAATTTGTATGTTCGGATGTTATTAGGCGGGCTTCTCCAAGCTCTGTGCTGACTTTCATAAGGAGAGTCATTCAGAGCTTGGTCTAATTTAGAGATCCATGGCACAAAAGATCCAATAGGTGTCGCAGTGCCGGTCCTTGGATCAGATCTATCCACTTTTCTATTCTATTCTATCACAAGACGAAAAAGAAAACTATAACTAAAAAAAAATCTTTAAAAATATATCCGGAAAACTATATCATAACATAATTATATTATAACACAAATCACTGCAACTTACCTGGGTATTTGTAAAGCAATTTCATCTAAACTATCCGATGGAGTCATGGGTGTCCTTTCGAAGAGACGCGACGGTGCCAATGTCAAGTGTCCCGTTGAATCGCTGACACAACGAAACACTTTGGCTCCACGACGCTGGCGCTGTTGCTGTCTATGACGCTGTTCGGCGCGTTTTTTACGTTTATTCTCCTCAGCACGCTGAAGATTATGCAAACGGAAGAAGAACATTGACATTCTTTTGTGGATAACAAATATGATTTTGTGATGAATTAAGAGCAAAAAAAGTGGTTCAAAAGTAGAAAAAGGGTGATATATTTTGAATTAAGTTTTTCAAATTCAAATGAATTTTAAAAGTGTTTAGGACAGCAACATTAGATTTTATTGGTTATTTTTTGGTGTTGTTGTTATAGTTTTTATTAAAATGCATTTAAAATCACCAGATTTTTTTATGATTTATTTTGTTTCCGTGATGAGTTTATTTTAAACCAATTTGTAGAATATTTTTTGTTTTTTGTCAAGCATTTTATTTTATGCAAGTTTGGCCAAAATAAAAAAAAGCATTAATAAATTGTTGTTAAATTAATGTTTTGTATGTTTTTTTTGCTTGCTTGCTTTAAAGTTTTAATACATACTGGGAGCTTGTTTTTGTTTAAATTAAATTTAGTTTGTAATTTAATTAATAGTGTAGGAAATACAGTGCAGTTGGAAGCATGCTTATGAAAAATAGATTAAACAAACAAAGCAAATCAGGCAAAAAATTAAAAGTTAATAAGAAACTGTTTTAAGTTTCATAAATTTGCTAAAATGTTGTCGATAACAAAAGAAAATGTTACATATATTGACTTAGACAGTGCAAGAATTTACAAAGAAACCAAGAAAAAACTTTTTGGGTGGAAGATCTTCAATAACTACAGATTTTAACTAAATATTATTTAAATTACGAAAATTGATTAGAAAATTACTTTTTTAATCTTGTGAGCAAGAAAACATTGCTAAGTTAATTAATTGATTAAAACTGATTCAAATACTAAATTAATTGAATGCATTTGATGCAATTATTTCATTAGCTGAATGCAATTCATTAAGTTATTTAATTAATTGAATTTAACTGATTCAGTTTCTTAATTAATTGAATTCAATTGCTTAAACTACGAAATTAATTGCATGTAATTACTTCATCAACTTAATTAGTTTATCAATTCAGTTATTACATATCGATGGTCACAAGTAGAAACGCCCTAACTCATATAATTGTAACTTTACAGGAGAAGGTAAAAACATAAAAGAAACTGTAACGATCTCAATACAACTATGATTCTACAATTGCTTGTAAAATCGTTATTATTTACACTATTGCAATAAATGTTTGGGACGAGGTGTGTTTGTGTGAAATGTAGAGGAATCACTGAAAAACTCAATTTCCTGCAAAGTACGAGTTAGGGCCTTTCTACTTGTAACCATCGATATACTAAATATAAGTAATTAAATTAGATAATTAACTGATTTAATTTAAACTATTAATATTATTATATTCAATTCATTGTATACCTAAATTAACGGAATTTAATTGATTCACTTGCTGACTTAATTAAAAGCAAATAATTTAATTATTAAATTAATTAATTACTTTAAATTAGAAATTAAATCAAATGTATGGACTGAATGCAATTCATTAGGTTTCTAAATTAATTAAATCGGATTTATTCAACTACAAATTATTTTAATGTAATCGGTTCAATTACAAATTTAATTGCAATTAATTTTGTTTTATTTACAAAATTAATTAATTAATTGATTGCAATTAAAACTATAAACTAACTATAAGTAATTCATTAAATTGATAAGCAAATTTAATTATATTGATTTAATTACTTAATTATTTAATTAATTAATTTATATTTATTTAATTAGAAATTAATTAAGTGCAATTGGTTGAATAACTAAATTATTTGAATGCAAATATTTTTTATTGTCTTTCAGTTGTTAAATAAATGCACTTGATTCATTCATGAAATTAATTGAATTGCTTAAATTATTGATAACAATTAATAACCAATTTATTTGATTACCTAATTAACTAAGTTCAATTGATTCAAATAATAATTTAATACAAATTATACGAATGCAATTGATTGAACTGCTAAAAGACTTGAAAAAAATTTATTCTGTTACTACATGAAGTGACTGTAATTAATTCAATTTCTCAATTAAATACTAAGAATAAAAATTATTAAACTAAAAAAAAAGCATTTCATTCAATCACTATATTAATTGAATGAAATTACTTCAATTAACAAATTAATTGGGTGACATTTTTATTTTTGTCAAGCTTTTTCAATGAAATTTTTATTCCTAACTTACGAGCAATTAATACCATATTCCCATTTATTTATGGCCTGGTCTAAACTAAATGTTTAGAAGGTAGAAATCAGTTATTTTTCGTTTAAAATTTCAGCATTACTGATCGGTCGACATCGTGGGGCGGGCTGTTAATTTTAACTTCTTCAGATTTATTATATTTTGGATTAACGCCCCTGAAGTGGTTAACTTTTAGAGTATCCCTTAAGTTTTTCTTATTGCACGCAGTACTGATATTAATTTTTCTATTTTCATTCACATGCAAACATTATGGCCAACGACTATTAACCGCCCCTAAAAGTTTACACAATTTTTTGCTACTAAATGAAAACAAAGATGGCGAAAAACTCTCTGTTAACTTTTCGATTTTCGTTTTGGCACTTTCAAGAATAATGTCACGAGTTCATTTGACTAACTATAGAGTGCACTAATAGAGTTTTATTTCAAAAGAGAATATTTTACTAAACTATTGCATACTTTTAGGGGCTTTCAAGCAAGCAGAAAATTGTAATAATTTATGTCTGTATATTCTAGACTAATTATCTGACTACAAAGCGATCTATGCGAATGTTGTATAGGAGAGAACAGGAGTTAAAACTTTACTTTATTTTTTAATTAATAAATGAGAGATTAATTCAGTAATTACGCAGTGAATTTTTTCCAAAAAAATTTTAAACCACTTTGACAAACAATTCTACAAGTTCTAACTATGAAGCATAAAAGCAAAAACTTAATTCTTTAGACTTTTGTAGGTTGGATTACAACTGAAAGCATCATCATCATTAACGTTAAATTTAATTTTAAATAAAAAAAAAAACTTAATGGCGACATGGACTTTTAACTCTGTCTTTCTGTCCAGTCAATTGAATTTTAAATTCTGCTGATTTTAGTTTTGCTAGAAAATAATATAATAAAATAAGAGCATAACAAGCATGTCATGCAACTAAATTAAATTGAAAAACTTCTTGCCCAAAAAAAGTGACTACGAAATGGGCATGACACTGCCTAATTTTCCAATCATAATGTTGTATTGAGCAAAATTTTATTGCAAAAGAAAAAAATAACTTCAATTTAATTTGAAGATTTAAAAATAGCAAATTAAATTATTTCTATAGAATTAAGTTTAGTAATTTTTTAAAATTGCCTTTTGTGGGTGTTACACATTTTAAAGGCGTGTCTATTTTATTACCTAAAAAGCTGCAACCCACAGTACTTAACATAAAAACAACTGTCATTTGTCGTCATCATCATCATCGACAACATCATTATAATAATGATCAACTTCCTTTTTGCCGACAAAATACATACTCGTACATACTTATTAAAATAATTGTTACTTGAAAAAAGGAGTCCTTAGTTCCTGATACTTGAACGTTTTAAATGATTAATTTTTTTCACTCTCTTTTTGTTTTTGTTTGTCACATTTCCTGAAAAAAACAAAATACGATAAAACGCACATGTAATTATGTATGTCGTTTTTGTTAAAAACAAAAACAAACGACACAGCAATTGACTTCCTTTCACTCAAACTTAAACCAAAAAAAAAAAAAAGGAAAAATGTAATTGGAAGGAAGAATTTGTTCCAGTTTTATCCTCTCAATTTAAAGACGAGTAAATGTTGCTACAGAGGAATCATTGTTCGTTTCTTTAGCTCCGTATTTTCTTATTCAGAATTCTTCGAAAATCTTTGCTTAATTTAAGAATTCTTTTTATTTTTTTTTGTCATTAATTACATTTTAAGAGTTTTACATTAAAATTAAATAACGGCAGCACATAAAATATAAATTACGGAGAATTAATGAAATTCGCTTCAATTGAAATTCGTTTAATAAATTGTTTTCGTTCCTGGTTTTTTATTGTTTTTCTCTTGACATCACCTAACCACAAACTAAGCAGAGATTTAGATGTGTTAAGAAGCTTAAAGCTGTTAAATTTGATATTAATTTGTTGGCAGATGGGAGGATTTATTCAAGAGGCTTTGCAATCACTTTTGGATCACTAAATGATAATTTATGTTTTTTTAAGTTTTATTAAGATTTTTAACGGTTTTGTTAATATAAAAAATAATTATTATTTTAAACATTAGATGTGGCAGTAAGTGACAGGTCGGTTAAACCTCCAATCGGTTATTACTATAGGGAACTCAGTAATTGGGTAATTAGCAGAACTAACCATTCCTGGAGGAATAGAGAAGATTGTAGAGTCTCGAGGTCCATATGGATAGAACTAGACTCAGGTAAATCTGATCTACTGCTGGGTATGAATAGAAAGGTTTTGAGAGTCTTAGTAGGCGTCTTGACTGGCCATTGCTCGGTTAGAGCGAGGACCAGCATATGGGAAAATGGCTCTCCGGATTTCTGTAGGATGTGTCATTGCCCAAGGCTGCAACGCCATACGCAAAGATGGCTGAGCAGACGTTTCCAAGAGGGCATTAGCGATATCGCGAAGTGCAAACTTGAGGATATCAGGGGATTTATCATGGGAATTAAATGGCTGAATGATGGATGATAACGGCTCTTTGTTTCTCCTTGGACAGTAAGGACACTAATTAGTCAATAAATTATAAATGAAGAGAATCACAATGGATCCAATTGGGTCTCCTAGTGGATCTGTATTTCACAGTACCCTTCCTAACCTAACCTAACGTAAACGAAAAGTTAAATGAATTTCGGAGGCCCCCACCTAGCCGTAGACGCATTTTGGAGTGAATTGAACAATAAATTTTGGATTTCAATATTCGGTGTTTTTCGGGATTTCCAACCCTGATTATACGTTTTGTTCTGAATTTCACCACTTCAGTGATTTTTATAGTTTCAGCATTTTAATTCGTGGATAAAAGTTGAACTTTCTTGTTTCTATTCTGGCAGCTCTTTTAAGTCTTGCGAAAAGTCCAACGTTTTACAACAAGATTTAATTTCAGTGAACGCTTCTTTACATTTCCCGTTCTGTTTGTTTAACAAACTTACGTGCAACATAATTTTATTTACTTTTCCCCATTTCATTATCACTTTTATTCTATAGATCTTTTTTGGCTGTCCTTAGAAACAAAACAAAAAATTAAATTTAAACAATTTTTTTTTTCACTTGACTAGAAATATATGGGGCAAAAAATATTTAATAAAGCGACAAGTTGCTACCAGCAGCGTCAGCAGCAGCAGCAGCCTTAACAATGACACCTAAAATTGTAATTGAAGAAGCCACCACACACACGCACAGAAAAAACTGAAAATTTTTTTCATTCGCATCTCAAGTGGCGAAGTGATATCAAGATAGGAAAAATATAAATTTAGACATGAAATGTTCCAGGACATTCATGCGAAACAAAAGTTGAAGTGTTATTGTTATGTCACAATGAAAATATTAAGAGGCTCTTTAAAAACAAAATTATATGGTACATTTATTGTTGAGAATATGTTTGGCAACAACAACAACAACAACAACAACAAAAGATAAAGCATTTTATAAAAATAAAATTCTAAGACATTGAAAAAAAAGCCGACCTTAAAGGTTCTGTGTTTTTTTTTTTTTCTCTTTGCTTTTATGGCTGTTGTGGTTTACAAAAGGGACTCAGACCGAGATAAGTTTTATAGAAATATTATTTTTTTTGCTATTTTTTCTTTATTTTTAATTTTTGTTGGGCAGAAATAATTTGATTTGTTCAGGCTGTTCATGTGTTTTGTTGACCGCAAATTGATAATTTTTGCGGAATTTGTTTCTCTTTGTTGGTTTTCTTTTCATTTTCATGGTGTGTGTGGGTGTGTGTGTATAATTATGTTTCTTTTATCTTTTATTCTTTAAATTGTTGTTAGCTTTGTTGTTGACTTTATTGTCTAAGCGTGTAAACATACACAATGACATTTACAAACAATGTAGAAAATTTGTTAAATCAACTCGAGGTTTTGTTCTTATTCCTCGTCTTTTTCGTCCTTTTTTTTCCTACAAAGGACACATTTTCATACACAGGAAAATTTGTGTAAGAATTTTCCCTTTGGCCTTTAGGGAATGTGTGCGATTTTTTTTTATGTGTTGACATGTCTATTAGACATACCCATAATGTTGAGTTCATTTGTTCGGTTTTCTTTTAATTTCTCTCCTTTTTTTTTTCTTTTCTATTTTTATTTGTTTCTAGCCGCCTAATAAATTTTACATTTGTTTTTTTTTCTTATTTGATATGCTTTGGGACACGAAATTCTTTGCCTGGTTTAATTTGTTTGTGCAACAAAATCGATTATTATGACACAGCTCCAGGGAAGGGAAGTGTTAAGTTTCCACCGTAAATCATGTTCGAGTTTTTTTATTAAATAAGTTTATTTTCTATTGGTTCACTTTCATGGTTAACTTCGAATAATAAGTTTTGTTTCAGAAGCAATAAAAAAAAAAATTAGTAGAAAACTGTGACATTGTTAATGCTAAAGATCGATTAGTTTGCGAGGTTAAATTTAGTCAAAAGGTGATTTTTTAAGCGAATGGTTTTTTAGACATGCCTAAAATTAAGAAGAGAAAATAGAACGAAAAAAAAATATTTTTAAATTGAAACAATATGAAATCTATTGACTTGAAACTAAATAAATGTATTAGGAAGGAATATCTTCAAATGAGATAATTCAATTTATTGAACTCTCTCTCTCCCTCTCTCAAAAGCCCCAGCGGCAAACTTTGCATACCACATTACATATCTTCAATGAAGTTTGTTACACTTTGTATTTAATGAATTCTAGCTTACAATTTGTGTGAAGTAGTGGGCAATGCGCTTTCTACTTTCCCACGAAGTAAGCGAGATTGTGTATAGACTGTCTACTGCCTACTTACAAAGTATGTGAAACAATAATGAGTATTTATATTTATTGAATGAACACTTCACTATCCTGCTTACCTTGTGTGCAAGTGGTAGGCGTTCATTCCAGGAATGCGGTAATGAATTCGAAAAAGTATACTACTTTGTAATTGAGATGGTGTGCGTTACCGTCTTACACGTGTGCATCACATCATTTGCTTCCGAAATCGAAAAATTCGCCCCTGGGGCCTTTCCTACAACATCACGACTTTAAAGAAGATGATTAAATTTCATATGCCACTCTAAAATACCGGTTTTGCTTAGATATTTTTAACTTTAAGCTAAAACATTTTAATGCGTAATGTGTAATTGTATTAGTAACAACTTTAAACGCTTACAACTTTAAAAATATTTAACCAATTTTAACAAAATATGAATAGTGCTTATCTGCTAATAAATAGCTATCATATAATGTAACTATATCAAAGATCGGCTACCTAATGTGATCGCAAAAGTGATCACAAAAAAATCGCTTTGTTTGATATGCACTCCCATTTGTAGATGATTTTTAAATGTTTTGAGTTTCCTTTTTAAAAGCACATTAATTAAATTTATTATATTCGATATTTCGTCATATTATTAGATGGGCTCTTGAGGAAGATATGGTATATATATACATATAAGGTCAAATATCAACATTTCATTTAAAATTACCCGGTTATAATTGCGAATTATGGCAGTCTCGATATCGGTCAAAATTTTCATTTTAATTGTATTAGTTCCTAATTTTGCTTGAGAAATTCCAAAAGTTAAATGTCCTGATATGTTTTAATGGTTAATTAAGCACATATTCATAGTTTATACCTAAATATTCTACCAAATCAGATTTGTTTTCATACAAATTTTTGTAGAAAATATGCTTTAGGAAATATTTCAGTATAAGTCACCGTTAAAACTAACGAAGTAGCGAAAATTTTATTTTAAGGTCTTCTTTACCATTTTCTCAGGAGCACGAGGAATAATATTTATCTTCTACGTATTAAATTAATAGGTAAGACAATTTTTTGTTATAGACTTTATGGCCACAACAAAGCAAGCGATTTCAACAAAACTTATATCAAATTAAAACTATTTATTCAAAGAAATGAACAAAATATTTTGAGTTCAAATCAGTTGTCTATTTTGCAAGCGAGAGAGTGTTTAAAATTGCTATTAATACATGTTGGTTAAAAAAAAAACCGCAAACAAAATATGCTTGAATTTTTCTGCAATTGGTTTTGCAAACAACAATACGATATTAGTCCTATTCATAATATTGTTCATTTAAGATAGCAAATTCATAAAATTGCAAATATTTTCTATGAATGCTGAATGACCCCTTTGGGTTACGTTTCAGGTCTTGTTGCAAACGCGAAATTCGTAACTGTTTGATAAAAAGAATAATTACTTTCTAACTAGGACATAGTTCGGTTTAATTTTTGCAAATGCTATGATATAAACTTATTTGCACAATATTGTGAATAGGGCTATTTTTTGTGTCTATGTGTGTGGATGTGTGAGAATTGCAGGAACGTTAGAGAAACAAAAAAGAAGAGAGCTCAGGAAATATGCGAAGCTGATTGAAAGGTTCTGTTCTGTTTTATTTTTAATTCATGCAATTTACCATTAAATAATTATAGTTGTGGCTGTTTGTATGATTTTTCTTAAGAGATTTTTATGACATTACGCTAATGTTTCTCTAAACATAAACAATTTTTTTTTTACATCTAGAATACGGTCAATTATGTCGTCCGTTAGTTAGACTTCTGTTTATAATTCAGTGCCTTCTTTACTGTTACAAATCACTTACGTTATATCACTTAAGTTATATTTTTATCTTGGCTAATTGATTTTTAAGTCACACCTTATACGTTTCTGGTAATGAAGAAAAGTCAACATAAGACAAATTTATGTAAATACTTCATTGAAGTAATTAAACTCCATACCAACCATATTGTATTTAATGCAAGATAAAATAGGAACTATCAGTCGTAGTAAAATGGAGTTATTGCTATTATTTTTATTGAGAAGGAAAACACAAAGACAGAAGATGTAAAAATTTTAGTGACTTAACAAGCGAAAGATTAACCGGCACTAATAAATAGTAATAATAATAATAATAGTAAAAAAAAATACCAAAAAGTAATAAAAACGAACACAAAGAAACTTTTTATTTTTACTAGCAACTTAAATTCGTCTGAAAAGATGATGTTGTCATTAAAATACTCAAAATCGATTACAGAAAATATGGACTGGGAAACAATGAAATGTTTATTGAGTTCCAAATATGTCGAAACAAATAATGAAGACCAAAAAGACAAAAAAAAAAAAATTATACAAAAATGGAATGTAATTGAAAAGTATTTTGTATAAAGTAAAAACGTTATTAAAGTTATTGAAGATGTCAAAAGAATATAAAAACATTTAACATTTCTGTACGCGACAGTTTGAAGATAAGGGACAACTTAACAATTTTTTAATTTAATTTTCAAATTTCTAAAGAGTTTTGATTAAAATTAAATTTTTTTTTATACAACCAGGGCTGGGCAGTATTTGAAATACATGTATTTGAAATACGTATTTAAAATACAAATACGTATTTTGTATTTGTATTTTAAATACATAACCTGAAAGTATTTTGTATTTTGTATTTTAAATACATGTCCTGCAAGTATTTTGTATTTTGTATTTTAAATACATACAATAAATAGAAGTAGTTTGTATTTTGTATTTTAAATACATACAAAAAATGGCAGTATTTTGTATTTTAAAAACATAGTTAACAAAATATATTTTGTCAGTTTAAGGCCGTGCTTCACTATCCTACACAATCGTACGATTCATTCACAGGAAAATCTTGCAAAAATCTGACCGACTTTAAAAAGTCGTTTCAAAGTGGTGTTGTAGGTGCCACACTATCATAGAAATCTGATGCCAAAACATCTGGTTGATAATAAATACTCCTCTGATCGCATGAAAACTATCATTTTATGAAAATTTTCATAAAATTTTACAAATCGCACTACTTGCCAAAAAATCTGTCACACAGTTGCATTTTTAGTCCACACTACTATACTGTGTAGGATAGTGCGGTGATGGTTGTTTGCATTTTGATCTATTTATAATAAGGGTAATCACGATGGTGATTGTGCAAATATGCATTTTGCAAATTTGCTGTGCATATTAGTGTACTTCGTGAGCGTAGTTTTAAATTTATTGCATTTTTGTGAAGAGCATGTAATTTTGTTCACAAAAATGTGGCAGCCCATCAAAAATTCTGGCAACACTGACCTCAGATGTCAAGTTACAAATGCATAAATTTATTATTTACTAATAAATTAAAAAAAGAAGACTAAAACTTTTTAAATTAAATTAAAATTAGTTACAAAATTAAATTTTCTTTTTCTAAACATAAAAATATGATAGTCTGTATGTCACAAGTTATTGTTTATTTTCGTTTGCAATTGATAAAATATGCACTACTATCTTTGCTCATGATTTTTTTAGTCCAAACGAAGCAAAATTAAGCAAATTGCAAATACATACATTTTGTTGTTATGTTGTGCAAATGTGTGTATATTTGCACACATTTGCATCGTTTGCACACTTTGCACTACCCATCGTGATTATCCTTAATGTATCATGCGTCAAAACAATAACCAAAAACTAGAATCGCTAAAAAACGTAACTATACAAATTCTTAGAGTTGGCATCAACGCAATTCAGCTTTCAACTCTAAAGCATTTTTTCACAATGCGATTTTATTTTGCAGGTAGTACTGTTACGACAACAAGTTTAACAATAAAAAAATAACATGGTTCGTTTTGCATTGGGGGTCAACATAAGGGCGAACAATTTTCAACGTATGTATGTACGTGCCTCTCACTAGCAAGAATTGTGTGAGCCTGTGTTAGTAACACCACCTGTAAAGTGAATACATCTTCAGCGTTGGGCAGTATTTGAAATACATGTATTTGAAATACGTATTTGAAATACAAATACGTATTTTGTATTTTGTATTTTAAATACATACATGACGTGGAAGTATTTTGTATTTTGTATTTTAAATACATCCATGATGTGTAAGTATTTTGTATATTGTATTTTAAATACATAACCTGAAAGTATTTTGTATTTTGTATTTTAAATACATGATCAGCAAGTATTTTGTATTTTGTATTTTAAATACCGCAAACCATGTATTTTGCCCAACTCTGTATACAACCAACTGTAAGGATATTTTACATGATAGTGAAGGTGTTGTCATTGTTTCTCAATCCAAATTTCTGTTTATTTTATTTAATTGTTGTGATGGAAAAACATAAGGAAAGAGAAGAAAAAATTTTAACAAAGAACTTTTTTCTATTTTGTCTGGATTTAAACTAACCGGCCTAACTGAATATGTCCATTGACTTTCAGATTAAATTTACGCAAATAAAATATATATTAATACGCTGAAATACTAATTTTCACATAATTTCAATCACTGATATAAATTATCCTACATTCATTAATTTTATGAAAATATACATTGATTTAATGAACAAAAATATTTTTTAATGGAAAAATATTCCTTAAAGTTCAATATAAAACGGTTCAATTAAAAGTATTAATTTTTGTTTAAATTTTAAATTTAAATTTATTAATTAATTCATTGATTAGATGAAAATTAGGATATAATTAATGAACTAATTTGTTGAAAGCATTAAAATTTTAATTAAATTTATAGAAGGATCTACTTTTTAGGAAATTTAATGCTAAACTGAAAAGAACTATTTTCACATAAAATTTAATTATTACCAATCATTAAACCAGATTCAAAGTTTTTTTTTTAAATTGTTGATTCAATGTAAGCATACATAATTTCAATGCAAATATTCATTAACGTTTAGTGTAAATCAGTATTAAAAGAATTGATTTTGGTCCAATTTAACACAATTAATGCATACATTAATTGATTTAACGTACTAGTACATTAGATCATACTTAATGAAACGATTTCTTGATGAATTGAATGAATTTGATCCATAAATTTTTTGAAAGAACTCCCTTTAAGAAGCTTTTCATCTAAATTAACAAACTCAGTTCCATATAATATAAATTAAAAATATTCATAAAATTTATCCTATAATACATTGATTCAATGTACGAATACATCATTTCAATGAAAATATTTATTAACTATTAATGTAAACCAGTTTATTGAAAAATTATTTACACTTTCTTTTAATGAATATCATTCATTAGTTTTATAAAATATTCATTAACTGTCAATATAAACACTGTTTCATTAAAAAAATTATTTCCGCCCTATTTCATAAAATTTACGCAAATATACATTGAATCATATACATATGCATACATTGTTTTAATGAAAATATTTATAAACTTTTAATGTAAAAAGTTTATCGAAAGCATTTATTGTTATTATGTTTTAATAAAATTAATTAATTTATTCATTGGTTGAATGTTTTAATACATTATAGCAAAATGAACAAAAAATTCGTTAAAACAATGATTTAGTTCCTTAACCGTGCGTTACTATCGTCTGGGTGGATTCCACCCAGAAGGCTGAACTTTTAAGTAAACTATATAATTTTTCATGAAAATCGTCCTTTTATTCTAATGTAATCCACCCTTGAATGGTTGTTTATGTTTAGAAGTACATTCTACAACATTAATCCGTTATTATATTAACATAAAATTTGTTTTAAAAAGAGCTTGGGTGGTTTACACCCGCGATAGTTTTAACGTTTAATTTTTTTGGGTGTTTTATACCCATCCATAGTAACCTTGCACATCAAATTTTGTGTGATCGCGTGTGAGAATAAGCGCACCTGTTATTATCACAAATAGATATACCGTTATTCCATGGGCATCATAGACATAAATTTATGATCAGTTTCTTTTTGTGATTTTTTTACGTACAAAACGACAATATAATTTTTATTATCAGTATAAAAGTGCATCACATAGTGTTAAAAAGATAAAAAATGAGTTCTTACGAAAGAGAGCAGGAGCGACTGATGTCGCTTTTATCAGGTAGGTTACTCTGTATTTCTATTCGAAAAGAAAACTGTTCTAATTTGTATCTTATTTACATTGCAATTCGAACGCTTTTACTTTCGATTCGAAATACAGAGTAACCCCCAGATATTAGCTTGAGTATTGGAGATGAGAGTAGTGATGAAAGTGACCAAGAAATAGTGAGCAATCCTGAGTCAGTTTCAGAGCAGGAACTTGAAGAAGACGAAGGAAATCATGAAATCCAATACATCGGAAAAGATGGAACTACATGGCGAAAAGATCCATTTCTAAGAACGCGAACACCGGCTGAAAATATATTCGCAAGTGTTCCAAAGTTAGCGGCTGCTTTAGAAAAAGTTACAACGCCATTTGAAAGTTGGGAACTTTTTTTCAACTTCTGGATCTAGTTGTGGAATATACAATCATATATATTTTAAAGGTGCAAGTAAAATACAAAGATTTGAATTATGACATTGCCAAATAATATCAAAATAAGCTGTCTCAAATTTACTAAACAACTTTGTAGAAATCAGAATGATATAGAAAAAATATCACTACCAGCCAAAAGATCTAAACAGAGTCGTTGTCAGTTATGCGATAATAAAAAAGACCGAAAAACAACAGCAACATGCTGCAAATGCGAAATTTTTATTTGCAAAAGTCACAGCCACCCACTATGTACTAATTGCTATCACTCTACGAACTCAGCATTGGCAAAAAATTACGAAAACCATGATGATATTAATTTCAATTTTTACGTAAATTTTTACTTTGTTTAAAAAAATATTATTAAATAACTTTTTTTTCTATAGCTTGTCAGCTTTCCGAATCAGTAAGCCGCAGAGGATTGCCTTGAAAATTTTCTTAATTATCACTTGTTTTACATAATACATTCAATATTACTTTTTTTTAATGAAATATAAATAAACAACATAGAATTTGAAATAAAATAATAGAAATACGAATGAAACTAAATTTATTCGGTATTTTAGTGCCTATTAATTTAAAAAATTACATTATTTGTATATTTGAATTTGAATGTTAAGAAACGCAGATACTTAAAAGGCATGGGTGGATAACACCCAATGATAGTAACGAAGTAAGTGAAATATACGATAGTAACGGAGGGTTAATATTTTAAGTTCAGTACGGGATAATTTTTAAAAAATGTGTTTAAGAATATTTGCAAAACATTTATTAGAAAAATTTTTATAATTGCAAGGCATTAGGGGAAATCACTCTTAGTATTGCAATCACTGCAGATCTTGCAAGTCTAGATTATTTTCATCAGTTTGCAGCAATGCAATAACAAAATATGTAAATAAGCTATACCTGCAAGATCTGCAGCGTATGCAAGAGCAGTTTTCAACCAAGAGTGATTACCCACATTGTTTCATACTCTTAACTAAATATTTCATTGCATTGATGTAACTGGAATTCAGCGAAAAGAGTGTCTTTCACATTACGAAGACTTTTAAACTGAATGTTAGAATGAATATCAAATGGAACAAAATCTGTTCCTTAGTAGGAAATGATGTGTAAAATTTATGTTTCTCCACGTTTTGGGCCTCTTTTCCCAAAGTAAGTCACAAACTCCATGTTCCGAACATACAGAAAACACATAAATTTTACAAAAATTGTGGTGTGTTTTTTTGCAAGTAGTTTTGTGTTGAATATCATGAAAATCGTCTTTAATGTTTTGTTTTTTTAACAAATTTAATCACCTTTCAAGTCAATCAATTGAATTTCTTGAAAATTTTATTCTGAATATAAATTCTAAGATAACGAACAATATCTTTACAAAATGGAATAATAAATAATGAATGGAATATTTAAGGATTTGTGAAACAAATTGAAGTGACACTTGCAGCAATTAATTTTTGGATTATTTTCTTATTTTCGTTTAAATTTTATAATTATCTGCTTCAATTGTTCAGCAAAAATTTTAATTTATCTGTTTTTAAATTTTATTTCATTCTACACAAATAAAATAAATCCTTTATCCTAGTGAGAGTTATAAATCTAGAAAACTTTAAAATAAAAATCCAATGAAATTCGACATTAGCAAGAAATACTCGTAAATAAAAAAAAGAAAAACATAAACAGAACTGTAGCTTAAGGGTAAAATATACAAGAACCACACTGTCCGACAAAAAATATATCTAAAATGGTTTTTTAACCCATTTTCCACAAAGAGGCATAAAATAGTCCATATAATAAAATAATAGAGGGTTAAAATGTTTCACAAAAATTTTTCTCGTTGTGTTTTGCATAAAAATGCCGAACACATCTTATGTGTCAAACGTACGGATACCATCGATTTCCTTTATCGATTCAATAAACAAAAATAGGGGGAAATTTTGTTCCCCTAAAATAAATCACACATGTACGAGGTTATGGCTGCAATGTACCGAAAACAGTTATTAGAACAGTGCATCATAAGAACTTTGTTATACGGTGTAATAAAAAACTATTAAATTCACTTGACTAAATAGAAAAAGACATCATGTGTTTTGCAAGCAATTGAAACTGACAACAAATGGAAATATTTTATTTTTCACTTGCCAAAGAAGACACAAATAAAGTAAAGCAGATGCAAGAAAAAAAAACTATTTCAAGAAATCATAGAAGTAGAAAACAACTTTAGGCGCTCAAGCAATCAGTAAGCCACTCAACTAAATAATCAGGATGCTGTTAAAAATGACTGTTAATGAAGCACCTGAAGCTTTCTGTGCAAACTCAAAACAAAATAAAATAAAAAACAAGTTCAATTTAGAAGAACATAAACAACAACAACAACATCTAAATGTAAATTAAAATGTGTACAACAAACTATGCCTTCATTTATGTCCTGCGTAATGTAAATCCAATTATATCAGTGTTTGCACTTGAATAGATAAAAACTAGGTTTCATTTTATATCAGAAAGTAAAAACTGAAGAAAACTCAAATATAATCCTTTAATGTAGATACTAACAACTGACAACTATCATTGAACTTTAACTTTTTCTTTTAACACTTTTTTTTTTGCCACATTAAAGGCAAAAGCTTACATCAAGCCTTAAGGCTTTGCGAAGGGCATTTGAAACATAAAAATTAAACAGAAACAATCAATTTTATTTGTTAACAAGCCTTAACGAATAAACTTTGTAATATTGATGGGCAATAAGGGAAATGATTAAGGTGCTGTTTTCACAATACAGACAAATGACTTGTGTAGAAATTTTGTACGGGAATCACTCAAAAAACTCGGTGATTTTCATACAAATTTTCTACTTAAACCAATTGTTTGTAATTTAGATACCGCACATACAAAGTCGCCACAACAAAAACCATAAAAGATATTCGTAATAAATTGTCATTTAAAAAAAAAAAAAAACTTTGTTACTTGAAGGCATTTTTCATAAAAACGTTACTGTTAAATAAAGTCTAAAGTCTTTCTGAGAGAAAGAGTATCCCTCTTCCTCAGCCGGGTGTGGCCACAATACTCAAGAATATACCGCGCAAGTGGATTTGGGAGCAACTTAAGTTTTTTATATATTTTTTGGCGTGTTTTGCAAATACTGTTTTCACCAACGGAACGTCTAGATCTTTATGAATTCGATGATTTCCGACATACCAGCGGGGTGCTGTTATTGTACGTAGAATTTTATTATGTTGCCTTTGAATTTTTTCGACATTTGATGCTGAGGCAGTGCCCCATAACTGGATTCCATACGACCATATTGGTTTCACGATCGCGTTGTATAATAAAAGTTTACAGTCTAGGCTTAGTATAGAATTTCTTCCAATAAGCGAATTCATTTGGGCTGCTTTTAATTTCATTTGTATCAACTTTGCGTCTATGTGCGATTTCCATGTTAAACGACGATATGTGACTACAGTGTGTTGCGGTATAGTCTCGGTGTTGATTTGTATAGGGGGGCATAATTCCCTGCGCAACGTAAAAGTGACGTGTATCTACAGCGCAGAGCAATATTTCTTTTTTTCAAAAGTGTCTCTAACAACATTCAAAAGTCTGTGAGGAATGCATCCATTACTAGTCGTTATAGGCATCAGTTTGCTCATATACAGCTTTTCAAATAGTTTTGAAATATTGGGCTATAAACTAATAGGCCGATAGGATGTAACCTTTGTATGATCCTTGCCGGGGTTTGGTATCATAATAATCATTGAAACCTTCCACGGCAAAAAGAATAATACTATTCATTTTTAACACTATTCTACGCCGAGAACACTATCCAAAAGAAGGGAAGGAGTTTTTTACATAAAAAATTTTTTTACTTAACAAAGGTACTTATTGGTTAAAATATAAATTTTTACATTAAACGGTACTTTATATATCAAAAGGTACTATTTTCATAGAAAAAGTACTTTTGATAAACAAACGATCTGTTTCAAATTAGTAGGTACTTTTGAAATAAAAATGTTCTTTTACTTAATTGGGTACTTTTTACATCAAAAGCAGTTTTTGGGATAACAAAGAAAATTTTACAAAAAAAAACTACTTTTTAACTAAAAAGTACATTTTTCATAAGAAGGTACTTTTTTAAATAAAAAGGTTCCATTTACATAAAAAGTTACCCTTTATATAAAAAGATTTTTTTTTAATAAAAGATACTGCTACGAAAATTTCTTTTATAGAAAAATATATATTATGCTTTTCTACCAACAGGTACTTTCTACAATAGGTACTTTTTTTAAAAAATTTACTTTTTACTATTTTACTAACAACCAATTTCTATAATAAGCACTTTTTAGAAAAACTAATTTTCTATAACAATATTCGGTTTTTAAAAATATGATACTTTTTACACAAGTACAATTTTACAAATAAAAAAATTCTTTTTACGCACAAATTACTCTTTAAAAAATAGTTACATATCTGTACATAGTTCTTTCTTTCAAAAGATATGTTTTTACAAAAAAGTACTTTTTTACAACAATTTACAAATTTTTTTTTTTTTTTTGGAAATGAATTTTTTTATTTAGAGCGACTGTGATTAGCAATTATGATTTACTTTGCAACTGTATGGGTGCTTTAAAGAGCCAACCTTAAAATATCGTGACGTCTTTAGGCCAATGGACTTTTAAGCATCCAGACATTAATTTTGATTTATTTTGCCAATTTAATGTCAATTTGTATTATTCAGTTTATGTTTTGCTTTTTTGTCTATTTAAAGATTTATGAAGATAAATGAAATAAATGGAAACACACATGTCATCATTATCACGTATGTGTGTACGTATGAGCGTACGTACGTTTAGATTTTAGGAGCCTTGAGGCATATAAATTTTTTTCTAGTTTTAAATGATTTCTTCCACCCACTCAAACACGAGCTGATATTTTTTTTCTTTCCGTTTGTTTAAGTTTTGAATTTCAAAACAGTCTTAAGGAAACCATTGGTGATGAAATAAAAACGAAAAATATTTGGCAATTTAGGAGAAACTGTATAAAATCTGTATATTGTTTTTAATTCACAGCTAAAAAAAAAACAGTTCTTTGTATGGCCAACTTTTTGGAATAAATAAAGCCATTTAAGTGTTGTTTCTATAAGACGGAGGTGTAATTTGAGTGTAAATTTTTTATGAAAAAAAACGCAATTTTTTACACCCAAATCACACCTTTGTGTTGTGGAAACAGCATCTTTAATCTGTAAACAGACAAAGAACGTAATGAAATTGTAAGTTTTTATAAAACTAAATGTCGATTAAAAATTTTTTAATTAAACTTTTTGTAAAGCTTTGATTAGTTTTTCCAAGCACACTAAATTCTAACGTACTCAATTGATTGTGCTGGTGTTTTAATCGGTTAACCGCTCGATTAATATATTAATAAATTGCTTTTAAATTATATGGTTAAACCATAGTTTAAACTGCATTGCATATTTCATAATAGTGAAAATGTAATTTCTACGCTCTTTGCATTTTTTTCTCTAAATATATAAAATCTTTTTTTGAAATAAAAAAGATATTCAGTTAATTCTGGTAAAAAATCGGTGGGTTTTGTATCAATGGTTTTTCATCTGTGGGAATTTAATAAACTCCTTGATTTTTTTATTTACTTGAATGATATTCAACAGTTAAGCGATTAATTATCCAAAATAAACAGATTTAATCGTTAGTCGGCAACAGCTAATCTTAAATAAAGCGTTTAATTAATCGAGTAGCAATTAATCGGTTATCCGATTAATATTGAACCGATTGCACAACTTAGTAAATACGTTATTTTTTTAATATTTTTTTTTTTTAATTTTTTTGGACAAAAGTTTCTCCAAGCACATTTGTGCAAACACACATCCACAAACATTTTGAGTAGAAAAAACTTCGCTTTTAGATTAATGCAGGAAAAAAATAAAAAAATATATTAATAAAAACATTTAAGCAAAAGGATTTTCTACAAAGTGCATGCAAAAAAAAAAAAAAAATTTAAGAAAATTTTTTAACAAATAAAAATTTTTCAAAATAAATTTATTAAAAAAAAAAAAACTTACAATTAACCATTTAGAAAATCGATTATACGAATATTTATGTAAAAGACCAGATGTTGATGAAGACGACAAGGAGTCGTTTGCCGATGAACGTGTACATTTTGTGGCATTCACGGGTTTCTTAGTTGGTGACGATGTTGGCAAATTCATGTACACATCCGATGCAGAGCTGGCCAGCCTTAAGGGCATTTTCAATAATTTACTTAACCCAGACTTGCACAAAGATGATAGATAATTAACAGATAAATGGAACATAGAGGGGGAAACTAGTTGGGATGGTGGGAACTAGACAGGAGAGAGGGATAAAGGTGAGACTGGACTGGTGGTAATTTTATGTGTGAAACTAATAAAACATTTATGGTAGGAAGGAGTTTATTTTTTATACAGAGAACAAATAGTTACAGTGCTGAGGAGATTCCAATATTTTCTTTACAAAATTTAATATTTATTTTTTAATTTAAAATAACCTTTGTTGTTGTAGTTTGGCTGTTCAGCAGTATTATTTTGAAATATTCATGTATGTTTTGTGGTGTTAAATTTTGCTTGTTTTATTTTAGTGTTTGACAATCACACTTAATTACTCCCAGTGTATTAGTTATCACATTTAATTTTTGCAATAAATTAATTTTAGGTTATCTTGCATTTTATAACTTTTTACCTGAAGCTCTTTTTATTTGTTATTAATAATTTTGTTAATGGGTTAATTTTTCAAAATTAGTTAGTTTCAGTTCATTGATTTGTTTAAAGGGTTTCTTTTTTTGTTTTTTCTTTAATTAATATAATTGACTTTAGATTTTAACTTAAATAAACTTTCAGTAATAATTTAGTCTGCATAAAAAAAGATATAAAGAAAAATTTTTTTAAAGTTTAATTTATCCAATATAAAATTTAAATCTATTTATCAATAGAAAGATATTTGTAGATTTATTTTTTTGTGAAGAAGAAATTTTGAAAAAACTACTTTACATAAAAAGGTAATCAGGTTCAATCTTGAATAATGCATATGGTCAGCACATGACCTACCCTGAGGTGTAATTCAAGTAAAAATTATTTTGCTCTCACAAGATCCTTAGCCAGATGTTTGTGATCCATTGAAGACTACATTTACTACAAACCCAGTCGATCATGTCTTCGAAATAACAATAATAAATCCTTATAAGGCACATGAGAGGCAGCCGGAATGAGATGTCAAGAACATCATTGAACAAATGTGGCGAAAATTATGCACTACTCAATGAGAGACAATATCGATTATTTTGTAATTTAAACACTACTTAAGCACTTACGTAGGCGACAATGTCGCCTATTTCGTCCTCAACTAGAAACTGAACCTACTCATTTTTTAAATCTAACACATTTATTAGTCTGATTTAAGTTTCTCCTAAACTTCATTGCTTGCTTTTCATTTAAACTATTGAAGTTGGGAACCAATTTAGCTGAGACTCAAACCGAGACAGGTTAATTCAGAAAGCATTTAGAAGTTATTGCGTTAAATATGCCGATAGTGGATTGAAAATCGAATGTACGACATGGCAGCTCATCTTGGCAATAATACAGTTTCGTCGAAGACATAATGTACGACATTGTCATATATTTTGTCCTCAAGAGAACAAAATAAAAGGCAGTTTAGGACGAAACATAGGACATTGTCTTTCATATTTTGCCTCTCAACAGAATTCAATAGAAGACAAAGTGTAAGGACAGTGTCCTAGGCAGGCTTTCATTTAAGCTAAATGGTAAAATATTGTCAGTCATCTTGTTTGATTGAAGACAAAAAAAGTCATCTTGTCCTTAGCAGCACGAACTTAAAGCCGGTTGGGCACAAAT
Source organism: Lypha dubia (assembly GCA_947311025.1). NCBI lineage: Eukaryota > Metazoa > Arthropoda > Insecta > Diptera > Tachinidae > Lypha > Lypha dubia. Next base: position 61,201,496 of record OX371264.1, read on the forward strand.
AGCAGGACATAATCGAATATAATGTCGCTCTCAGCAGAAAATAACTGATGGCAAAATGTAAAGTTAGTGTCCTCGGCATGTTTTGATTGATAGAAAATAATAAAATATTGTCAGTCATCTTTATTGATTGAAGAGAAAAAAAGTTAATCTGTATCGCTCATCTTGTCCTCAAGAGAACAAAATGGCAAAAGGTAGATGAGGACAAAACCTAAAACATTGTCGTTCATCTTTTCCTTAACACAGTCATATAAAGTTAATAGAAGATAATTTGTATAAGTATTTTTTCTTTTCTCATCCTCACAAAATTTTATTAAACGACAACATACAAGACATGTCACTTAGATTTTCATGCACGACAACATGAAAGTTTAAATTTAGTGCTTGGGAACTATCTTTTCCACAAAAGAAAAATCTATGAATATCTTTCTATTTGTAACTGCACAGTGGTGCAAATTATATTTTCTTGAAAAGGGCAATCATAAATAAACACTCCCAACTGCTGGTTCGATAAAAAACAAATTTACCTTATTTATTTAATTACAATTATATTATTGTTAGATATTCACTTATTATCAATTTATTATTAAAGTTTTTAGTTTTTAAATTTTTTTTTCTTTATTAAATTATTTCTTTAAAAATTCCATTGTTTTTTTTTTCTCTCTAAATTATTTTAATTTACATATAAATTTGTTCTAGTTCATTTTGACAATGATTTAGATTGGTCACTTAGTTGTCTATGAATTAAAGCCTGTTTACCAAAATTGCATTAAAATATTCTCACGAAAATTTTAATGACTTCTTTTTTAAAAATGTATTTACAAATTGTCCATTTAGAAAAACGAAAAGTATTCAATAAAAAAATTGGTTTACATCACTATCACTTTAAAACTATAACTATAGTATTATTTATTTAATTTAAAAGTATTTTATACAGCTTCTTAGCAATTAAAGTTGAAAATGGTCCATTTGTAGGAGTTGTTGTTTTTGTTTTTATTTTATTAGTATTTGATACCCAGTCAAAGTTTCAGTACTGTAGGTTTTTTTTTTTAGTTAAATATTATATTTTTATTTTGTTTATATTAAATTTATCAAAAAAAATTAAATAAAAGAAAACTACGAAGAAATAAACTGCGTCTTCCTTTTTGGTCCTTCCGTTTGTATTTGTTTTAAATTAAAAATTAAATTTATTTAAATTTCTTTTAAATGATCCATTCAATGTTTTTTAAGACTTTTAGTTGCATGTATTTTATTTTTTGTTATAAATTAAAGCTGTTATTTGGTCCTTTGGAAAAGATTAAGAAGAACAAGAACAAGAAAAAGAAATAAACATTTTATGACAGTTTATTTTATTATAAGAAACATAAAACAACTAACCTTTGGCTCAAGTGTGAAGAAGAAACATTTCAAGTTAAAATTATAAATTTTAAAGAACAATTTTTTAAATTAGTTTAACTTAAAACAATGATCGGCACACACATACTACTACTACTACTACATCAATATTTTCCTTGTTTTTGCAAGAAATTGTTTATTAAGATGTCATATCAATTACAACCATTCATACATTTGTCATATGTAACACTTGTTTAAAAAAACCTTTTGAAATTAAAAAAGTTTGAATCTAAAATGTTTTTAGAACTTAATATTTTTTCGGTCAGATATGGAAGATGAAAATTCTTTAATCATAAGAGTACTTTTTTCCAGATGATAAAAAAAATATTATATTTTTTGGAAATATTCTATTGTTTTCAATAGATGTATTACACTGGTCAACAAAAGGACAAAATTGCTTGTTTCCTGTGAAATTTTTTTTTTTGTTTCTATCTCAAATTGAGGTGTATTTTCTAAATACTTTAACAGTTTTTCCTTAACAGTTTTACTATTTTCACTTTATTTTCGTTTTTTTATTGAACACTAAAGTATATTTTGTTGATGTTTTAGATATTGTTTCTTCAAGAAGATGTTGTATGGTTCATCCAGATAGTTTTTGTTTTATTTCTGGTTAATATTTATTTGAAAAATTTAGAAAACCTGTATCGAACTTTGTGAAAACAGCGTATCATCAGATGTTTAAATTTTCTTTCAAGCGAGTTTCCAGGCTTAAGGCAGATTAGCCAACTCGTGAAAGATTCTAAATTTGTCAAATCAATGGCTGAAGTGGAATCCAAAGCTTGTAATTCATTTGTTTTGGCTTGTTAAGTGCATGATAACGAACTTGCAAGAGCTAGGGCGCAATATAAGTTTAAAAATTCTAAAACCTGCACTCACATTTAGACCGATTTGCACAAAATCTGGGTGGTTTTAGCGAGAAGCATGGTGAAAGATTTCATCAGGATCTTCGGACTATGGAAGAGTATCAGGGAAAGTGGGACACACATATGATGGTAGACTTCTGCTGGAGTTTGCAACGAGATCTACCTAAAGTCGTTCATTAAAGGAAATATTATAAAATATCATTTGATAGTGTTCAATAGAAATTTTGTATTAATTTTTTGTATTTTTTTGTCAAAATAATAAAACTGTATATTTCATAAAGTAAAGCTGTTAGCAATCTCCCAGTATTTTTTCATAGTCAGGGCCATGGAAATATCCAATAACAGAAAACAAATTATATAACTAGGCGTCTCCATTAGCCATGAACTTGGTATGAGCATCATGTTAGACATCGCATATGGCTAATGTACACCGCCCACGTTTATGTTTCGTGATGACACCAATGCCCGAACATATGGCTGAGCAACAATGTTTGCCATTAGGTTGGCCATTCAATGTCATTTTCGCTTTGACAGTTTATTTTTTTAGGATATGGTAGCTTATTTTTCTACCAAATATTGTTTTGCAACAAATACCGAACAACAAAAAAAAAACAGCGAAAACCTAAAAAAAAAAAACACTTTTTAATACAATTGCAAAAAAAATACCCCAAACAAACCATAAAATCGAAAACCATGAACTATGTGAACGCTTTGACAAACTAAAAATTATGGTTAGTCAGAACATGAACATCTGTAAGTATTCGCCACATTCTAGAAGATGGACATATTATTACCGTTGCTCTGCCTACGTTATGTTCATGTCATGTTCAAGTAGATGGCTCGTGAAGACGTAGGGTAAAGGAAACAAAAGTTGTGTTGACCAGTGTTATCATCAAACACTTTTTTTTTTAATAAAAGTTTTGTTGAAGAAAATTCTTTTTCTAATAGGGAGTTTTTGCAGAGTGTACTCTTTTTGGCATAGCGCTGTGTTCAAAGAAGTTTTTTTTGCAAAATGTACTTTTTTTAAGTCATTTTTGAAAAACTTACTTTTCTGCTTCATGTTGCTTCAAAGGGAGCAAAAGTTTACTTTTACAAAACATACTATTTACAAAAGGTACTTATTATAAAAGTTTTTTTTTTACAAAAGTTAATTTTTAAAGAAAATACTTTTTTTTTAACAAAAAAGGTACTCTTTAACAAAAAAGGTAATTTTTAACAAAAAAGGTATTTTTTAACAAAAAAGATACCTTTTAACAAAACAGGTACTTTTTAACAAAAAAGGTACTTTTTAAATGTACTTTTTAAGTAAAAATGTCCTGTTTAACAAAAAATGTACTTTTTAACTAAAAAGGTCCTTTTTAACAAAAAATGTACTTTTTGTTAAAGGTATATTTGCAAAAGGCAATTTCAGTAATATGCAATTTTTGTAAAATTCAGTTTTTTTAATTTCTTTTTGATAAGGTACTTTTTTAAAAAATATTTCTTATATTGGTATTTCTTTTATTGGGTACGATTTTCAAAGGGCACTTTTTTGTAAACGTCATTTATTTTTAATATGTACTCTCTTTTGAATAAATTTACTTTTCACAAAAGGTACTTGTTATAGAAGATAACTTTTATGAGGGCTAATTTTGAAGAAATGTACTTTTTATAAATATATATTTTGTAAAAGTTACATATTTTAAAAGGAACTTTTTGCAAAATGTATTTTTTTAAAAGAAGCTACCTTTTTAAATAAAATATGTGGTAGTTTCTGTAAAATATATATATAATAAAATATACTTTTCTAGAAGGTACTTCATTAAAATTGTACATTTGCATAAAAAATGTTTTTTTCAAAAGGTACTTTTTATAATAGAAAATTTTAAAAAAAGGTGCGTACTTTTTTAGGGTATTTTTGTAAAATATATTTCTTATAAATTGTACTTATATCAGAAGTACTTAAAAATAAACACTTCTTCAAAATGTAATTTTTGCAAAACGTCTTACTAGTTTTAAAAAGTACTTTTTAAAAAAAATAGGTACTTTTTATATTTTGTTCAAACGGCAAAATTTTCCAGTTATACTTTTTTTAAATAGCACTTTTTCAATAGATATTTTTTATGAGGAATTTTTTTTTAAAGGGTAGTTTTTAATGGGTATTTTTCCAAAAGTTACTTTTATAAAATGAATATTTATAAATGGTACTTTTTTAATTGGTACGATTTTTTAAAAAGGATTTTTATGATTAATATAATTTTCAAAAGCTTAAAAATTAAAAATGAAATTATCTAGAAATAAAGGTTGCAATTCCTTTTTGTAATTTCGATCAATTAGAAGGACGAGTCAGTTAACGCCTTCCACAGTTTTATTAATGAGATGATTTGCCAAACTTTTCTTTATGTAGTGAGTGGGTCCTTTAATCGCTTTCATTTGCTGGCTAATAATTATAAAGCAATTAATTCGTATCTTTAGTCATTCTTTTGCAATCATTTTAAATGTCAGACATGCCAGACAATTGATTAGAAAGATTCTAATTTCTTTTTTGGCTTTTACAAATTTAGATAAATGATTGTTGGATAATTAAGGATAAATTAAGTTTTATTTTTTTCCTGTTTTATAAGAAAATTAGATAATTATTTGAGTACATTTTAGGTTTGTAAAGCAAAAACATTTAGCACATAATAAAAGTTGAAAGAACAACATGCTACAACACGGTAATTTGCATAAACCTTTTTTGCTGCATTTTACATAAATTTATATTTTTGTGTTCTTTTGTACAGATAAACATTTTTGTTTCTCAAAGCAATGATTAGCTGTGTTTAAAAAAAAAAACTTAAAGTGACAAAAAATGTTTTTATATTCTAAAAATTCATATAATTGTGCATATTTAAAAAAACATTTGAAAAGTTACAAGTGAATAAAATAAAAACTTTTTTGAATATTTCATTGAAAATTTGCATTAGCACGCAAAAGTGTTTCGAAATAATTATTATTCAAAAAATTTGAATAATTAGCAGTTGTGTTGTTAAGTGACAGACGTACTATTTAGTGGCACCAAAGTTTTTGCAAAAACTACAGAATTTATTGGTGAATTTAAAATCCTATAAATATTAAACAGGAGAACAACTTTTGTTATTTAAAAGGATTAATTGTATGGGGTATGGCAAGTCCTTTCAACTGTTTGGCTAGCTTTGCCTGAACTGGGCGTACATGTGTAAGAGAAAATTTTGTTATAAAAATGATTTACGAATTTTGCTTGTTCTAAGCAATTTAAATCTAATTATAATTTTTGTTGTCGTATGTTTACCGAGTCAACACTCCAACTGTCATCCTTTTAAGTGGTGTTGGCGTTTTAGCAGACAGCCAGACAGGTGCTATTGATTTTTTGTTTTTTTGTTATAAAAATAATGACAATAAACTGTGTTGTTTTTTTATTAAAACAAAAAAAAAAAGACCCGATATCAGTTATATCAGCATATGAAGTGTTTAGCAACAGCTAAACTATTTAGTTTTTCTTTGTTTGCTATTCTATTGTAACCAAAGGTTTGTTTGCTTCTTAAAAGCAACAAAAACAAAATTAAAAATGTCCATCATCATTATCTCTATCCAGAGTATGACATTAATTTAAAAACCAATTTGTTGTTATATTTCTTTAAATGAATTTACTGCCAGATTAACTTTAATTATAATCAATTGACCCATAAATTTGAACCTGTGACCTTAACGTAGATAAATTCTGAATAAATAGAAATTTATAGAGGTATTTTAATTAAAACTAAATGCATATTCAGCATTTTTTTTTGCATGCAATAGATAAATTACGTTTTTGGTTTAGTTTAATAGTTTTTCACTCATTCTAGTGACAATTCCATGTAAAAATAACAGATCCTTCTTATATACTTCAACGTTCATTATTTATGTTTAAAAAAGTACTTTTTATAAAAGTAACTCTTAAAACAGTACCTACATCCGTATTAAACATGATTTTTTTTAAATCACATTTGAAAGTATCTTTTAAGAAAGTTCCTTTTATGAAAGAACCTTTTATTAAAGTAGCTCCTAAGAAAGGGCCACGTAAAAAGTACCTTTAAGGTAAATTAACTCAAAAAAGTATATTCTTAGAAAGTACCTTTAAAAAAAACCTATTGAAAGAGTACCTATTATTATATATTGACTTTTTGAAAAATATATTTAAGAAGTGCTTTTTAAGAAATTTCCTCTCAGGAAGGTACTTTTTAAGAAAGTACTTTTCAAGAAATCACCTTTCAGGAAGATACTTTTTAAGCAAGTACCTTTTAAAATAGTACCTTTTGAGTAAAATGCCATTTTACAAAACTAATTCGTAAATAAGTACCTTTAAAAAGAATTTACCTGAGAGATCGAAAGCTCCTCTACGATACGCCAGAAGGTCAGAGAGTCAAAATTATCACATCCGGCGCGGCCCATGGATCAATCCTGAGGCCCGACCTTTGGAACGTGAGCTACGACGATATCCTGAATATAGAGATGCCAGAAGACACACACCTTGTGGGATATGCAGACGACATAGCTGCGGTCATCTCAGCGCGAGATATGGATGACGCAAAACGAAAGCTGAACCAAGTCATGATAAGGACGCAACTATGGCTTGAGGACCACGGACTTGAGCTCGCCAAAAACAAGGCCGAGGTTATCCTGATGACGCGAGCACAGATTCCAGTCGAAGTCAGTATGCAGATAGGAGATATTTCCCTTGTCACAAAAAAGGCGGTGAAATATTTGGGCGTCAAGCTCGACTGCAGGCTTACTTATTGGGCACGGATACAAGACGCGGCCACCAAGGCAGCAAAAGTAACAGGCATGCTAAGCAGGCTAATGGCAAATATCGGAGAGTATAACACAGACCAAGAGGAAACTAATTAAGGCAACAACCAACTGCTATATGGCAGTGAAATTTGGGGAGATGCGCTAAGGGCGAAAACTAAGCACAAAGTCCTGCAGGCGGTACAGCGCACAGCGGATCTCAGGGTCACTTCAGCCTATTGCACGGTTTCGGCCGCAGCAGTTTTCGTAATAAGTGGAGAGATACCTGTTGACCTATTGGCACGTGAGCGAAAGGAGGCATGGGACTCTAGGGGCGAGCACCCCAGTATTAGCCCTGCAGAGCGGAGGTTCCGAACTATCCAGCGATGGCAAGAGAGATGGACCGCAGGAACGACTGGTAGATGGACGGCGAAGCTCATCCCCAATATAAAAAGGTGGACGCAAAGAGAATTTGGGGAAGTAAACTACTTTCTGACCGAATTCATCTCAGGTCATGGGTACTTCCTGAAATATCTGTACCGCATGGGTAAGACAGGCGATCCCGGTTGCATCTATTGCATCAAGACGCAAGACGACGCCGAACACACGTTTTTCAACTGCACCAAATGGCACGTGGAAATAAACACATTGAGGGATCAGATCGGCGAGTTTAACCCTGACAACATTGTCAACAAAATGCTCAAATGTGAGAACACATGGAGCGCTGTGGGCAACTACGTCGAATACGTTCTACGCATGAAAAAGAGAGATCTTGATACGTCGCGGTAAAGCGAGCTCCCATGAACAGAGAAAGAAGAACCAGCAGGATCAGGCCGGCTACAAAAATCGGACCCAGACGTGGGCGAATAGAGAGCGGTCCTTTTTATAGGACGTTGTTTCTGGGCTTTCCCGAAGTAATATAGACAGCAGTTCCGGGAAGGCAGTCTATCCAGAAAAAGAGGAGGAATTGTTTCAGTGGAAACACCACTCGACGCAGCTGACGACGGTCACTATACCGATACTGCGAAGGCACTTTAAAACCAACCTCACCCGTTAAAAAAAAAAAAAATAAAGTGTCTTCCAAAAGATCGTATCCTTTCACCAGAGTGCCACTAAGACGTGCATTATAAAACCTTAATCATGCTTTAAAGCTTTTTTTAAATTTAATTTAAATACATCAGCTAAATCTATTCTAGAAGTTCACGATTTATTACCATTAATTTGGCAAAATTCTTCAATGTTTAATGTCATGTTAGTCTCTTGTTATTAAAAAAAAAAATTATATAAAAAATATGTGATGGCCATTAAAGGTATTTTAGAGGCTTTAAGGCTTGGAGATATTTTTAAAACTTTTTCAATAAAAAAATTTACATTGAAAACAGTTTTTTCTACATTCGCCATCACTGTAATGTGATAGTTTCATAAGTAAAATAATTTTGTAATTAATTCTAGGAATTTTCTAATAAAAATATACAAAAACAAGGATCTGCGGCTTTGAAACCCAACAAATATAAACGAGCTGTTGTGGTTGCTGTGTTTGTTGTTCTAAACAGATCAAATACTCCCCCAACCAACCGCAAATTCATTATATTTATAATTGTATTTAAAATGATATTAATACAATATTGTAAATATTGACATGAGTTTAAAAATTGACGATAAGACAAAAACCAAGCGGACTTACAATACAATATACAAATATAAAAGAAGAACAAAGAGAAAAAGAAGGACTTGGACACAATGGAAATGTAAATACATAACTAACTCACCTTTACCACACACGAGGAAATACACAGGCATAAAATAATAAAATAAATCCAACAAAGAACCTGTCAAACCTTTAGTTTGCAAATACTACCGATATGTATGCGTGCATTTGTGCTGCTTTAGAGTAATTTTTTAATTTTTCATTAATATGTTTTCGTCCATTGTTGTGTGTGCGTGTATGTGTGCGTATGTGCGGGTGTGTTAGTGCGTTCAATACAATATCCAATTCGTGTTTTTGTACAATCACTCTTTTGTCTGATTTCCTTCCTATTCCTTTTTAGTATCAATTTACTGGAGACATTTGCTGATACGACAGACTTCATATTTTATCGCTGTGAGCAGAGTATGACCTTTCACGTTGTGGCTTAAAAGCCACTCTGCCAACCATACACACGCACACAAACACACACATTTATACATTCTTTTGCTAACGAGTCAAAATATAAATTACACGAAAACCTCATTAATATAATGAAAACTTATAAATTACAATAAAGATATGCCTTTGTTTCCTATCAGCCACAACTATCCAACGTCTGTGAATTTCTTATCCTATTTAATCAATACTTTACGCTTCATTTAAATATAGTTTCTATACTTAAAGAATTCCTATTGTAATTATTATGACTTAATAGTATATAACATTTTTAATTGGTTTAATTAAAATGTTTTCAGGTCAGCTTTAGTTCGTTAAATCAAGGATTTTTTTTAAATTTTTTTTAATACAATAGTTTATTTAATAGTAAAACGGTATTTCTCGTATTTATCATATGTAGTATGATGACATTCTTTTACACACAACATAAAAATGTATGAACTCATCAAATTTCTGCAAAAAAATTACCAAAAAGAATATTAAGAATATCAGCCAAAAACCGTGAACACATACTAAAGGCGCTTAGTATAAAATTCCACGAGAAAGCGTTCAAAAATCTATAACTTTTGAGATTTCGATATTCCTTTTGTTTTGTCTTGTAGGTGGGACCTTGGCCTATCATTTTCAGTAAAAACCGCATAAATTAATTTATGAGAAAAATAGTTATAGAGTGCTTAAGTACGAGTACATTTAAAATTTTTTTGTACAATTTTTTTAAAAAAGTTAAGTGTTAAAATAATTTAAAAGATATTATTTTCTAGTTACTTTTATACCTAATATAATCGTTTGACTTACTGCCGATTTCACGATGTCGAAAGAATTTTGAATTTTATTTTCATTCGTACAAATACATTTGATACAAAAACAAAATTTTAGAATTTGTTTTTGTATCAAATGTATTTGTACGAATGAAAACATATGGAAATTTTCTTTCGACATAGTGAAATAGGCCGTTACATTTTGTCAGGAAATTCCTAACTTTGGCCCCTGTTAAGTTTTTCATCCAAAGGCTCAAAGTTGGTTTCATTGACTTTCAGTTCGACTTCAAAAACAATTTATTAAGTTTTTAAAGTAAAAATGACTGATATTGGTTTATTTGAAATCTCGTCAGTAAGTTGAAGACTTTGGCCCCTGGTAACTTTTCAGTCCAAAGATCACAACATCCCGTGCTCAAATAGAGTTGTGAAGGTAAAAATTATCAAATATTTTATATATATGTATATATAATTTAATATTTGTTATTCAAAATCGATTGCTATTGATATTTGAAGACAAAGTAACGTTCAATACAAAAACAACTTAATAAAAACTGCTGTTTTAAAATTTCTTCTCTTTATTTTTCAAAATAATTTGTTAATTATTAAACAAATACCAAGACCTAATATTTTACTGGTAATAATCTGATTGCGTTTTATTGCACACTTCTGTGCCTCGTTTCCGTTACTCGTGAGTAGGTCTCACATCCAAAAAAAAAATTTATTATTATACTTGTCACCCGATACTTTGTAGGAGTATTCCTAGAATATTAGTTGAATTTTATAATAATTTATTTTCTTTAATTTCTTTCATCTCAACATTATTTTAATTTTGCGTTCGCATTTTTTAAAAACTGAATAAAAATGCTTTTTTGTAGAATAATTAATTTAAAAACAAAATTAAATAACATAATCCCTTAGCAAAAGTTGTGGTTACGTTTTCTTAGACAAATATTTCATAAATGTGAACGTAGCTTAAGAGAAACAAGGCACTGGTAAAAATTAATTTAACAAAAGGTGCAATTTATTTAATCAATGTTTGGCATTTGCGCCAACAATGTTCAGTATATTTCCTCATACTTTTCGATTAATATAAAAAAAGCCTTCAATACAATTTTTAAGAAGAAAGATATTGATTCATATTTTGCTTTTTAATTTTTTTAGTCACAAATATATTTTTTTATTATATTTATAGTTTTGTTGCAAAATTTCTATAATCAACATATGTAAGTAATGGTGCATTCTAAAAGTAAAGTTCAATACGAAAATTTCTTAAAACTAAATTAGCTGTTTGAGAACCTTATTTTCGCTTTAATTCTTCAAAACATTTTATTATTCGTATCCGAATCATTCACAACTAATATTAATTCCTTTTTCGAGCCAATTCACTGTATCCATAGTTTGCGAAAAAGGTAGCTTTCAATTAATACAAGTTATTCAGTATGAATAGAAGCAGTAGTTCTGCGAAAAATTGTAGTTCTGCGCTAATCAATATAAAAAATGGCGATAAACGCAACAGTCTTGTAGTATTTCACCACTTAGAAATTTTTGTAGAACCAACCATGCAATGATTGTACATACATATGTACATTTAATATGTATTCGATATGTACACAAAACACTTTATTTGATTAAATACATTAAACCGTACGATTTATACATGCAGCCATCATCACCCTCATTTTAAAACGTTTTTTTGTCGATTAAGATCAAAATGAGATAAATAATGAATTCACTTTTATTTATTCAAAACTAGCTTATCCCGGTGTGCTTCGCTACCCCCTCGTTATAAATAAAATTAAAAGTATTTATATAAGAATTGTGTAAATTTTGTTCAGCTCTACCGGAATTTGGCAATTTGTGGGCACATTTATGTTTGTCACTCATTTGGACCAATGGGAAATTAAAGCCAAGGATCCATACTTATAGGCTATGTAAGCCCGATTTCTCAATTGTATTTGAGAATGTTTCTATAACATTTTAAAGATTAAAATTGTGTAAATTTTGTTGAGCTCTACGGGAATTTGGCTATTTGTGGCCACATTTATGTTTGTCACTCATTTGGACCAATGGGAAATTAAAGCCAAGGATCCATACTTATAGGCTATGTAAGCCCGATTTCTCAATTGTATTTGAGAATGTTTCTATAAAATTTTAAAGATTAAAATTGTGTAAATTTTGTTCAGCTCTACCGGAATTTGGCAATTTGTGGGCACATTTATGTTTGTCACTCATTTGGACCAATGGGAAATTAAAGCCAAGGATCCATACTTATAGACTATGTAAGACCGATTTTTCAATTGTATTTGAGAATTTTTCTATAAAATTTTAAAGATTAAAATTGTGTAAATTTTGTTGAGCTCTACGGGAATTTGGCTATTTGTGGGCACATTTATGATTGTCACTCATTTGGACCAATGGGAAATTAAAGCGAAGGATCCATACTTATAGGCTATGTAAGCCCGATTTTTCAATTGTATTTGAGAATTTTTCTATAAAATTTTAAAGATTAAAATTGTGTAAATTTTGTTGAGCTCTACGGGAATTTGGCTATTTGTGGGCACATTTATAATTGTCACTCATTTGGACCAATGGGAAATTAAAGCGAAGGATCCATACTTATAGGCTATGTAAACCCGATTTCTCAATTGTATTTGAGAATGTTTCTATAAAATTTTAAAGATTAAAATTGTGTAAATTTTGTTGAGCTCTACGGGAATTTGGCTATTTGTGGGCACATTTATGATTGTCACTCATTTGGACCAATGGGAAATTAAAGCGAAGGATCCATACTTATAGGCTATGTAAGCCCGATTTCTCAATTGTATTTGAGAATGTTTCTATAAAATTTTAAAGATTAAAATTGTGTAAATTTTGTTGAGCTCTACGGGAATTTGGCTATTTGTGGGCACATTTATGATTGTCACTCATTTGGACCAATATGAAATTAAAGCCAAGGATCCATACTTATAGGCTATGTAAGCCCGATTTCTCAATTGTATTTGAGAATGTTTCTATAAAATTTTAAAGATTAAAATTGTGTAAATTTTGTTGAGCTCTACGGGAATTTGGCTATTTGTGGGCACATTTATGATTGTCACTCATTTGGACCAATGGGAAATTAAAGCGAAGGATCCATACTTATAGGCTATGTAAGCCCGATTTCTCAATTGTATTTGAGAATGTTTCTATAAAATTTTAAAGATTAAAATTGTGTAAATTTTGTTGAGCTCTACGGGAATTTGGCTATTTGTGGGCACATTTATGTTTGTCACTCATTTGGACCAATGGGAAATTAAAGCCAAGGATCCATACTTATAGACTATGTAAGACCGATTTTTCAATTGTATTTGAGAATTTTTCTATAAAATTTTAAAGATTAAAATTGTGTAAATTTTGTTGAGCTCTACGGGAATTTGGCTATTTGTGGGCACATTTATAATTGTCACTCATTTGGACCAATGGGAAATTAAAGCGAAGGATCCATACTTATAGGCTATGTAAGCCCGATTTCTCAATTGTATTTGAGAATGTTTCTATAACATTTGTTTGTCACTCATTTGGACCAATGGGAAATTAAAGCGAAGGATCCATACTTATAGGCTATGTAAGCCCGATTTCTCAATTGTATTTGAGAATGTTTCTATAAAATTTTAAAGATTAAAATTGTGTAAATTTTGTTGAGCTCTACGGGAATTTGGCTATTTGTGGGCACATTTATGATTGTCACTCATTTGGACCAATGGGAAATTAAAGCCAAGGATCCATACTTATTGACTATGTAAGTCCGATTTCTCAATTGTATTTGAGAATGTTTCTATAAAATTTTAAAGATTAAAATTGTGTAAATTTTGTTGAGCTCTACGGGAATTTGGCTATTTGTGGGCACATTTATGTTTGTCACTCATTTGGACCAATGGGAAATTAAAGCCAAGGATCCATACTTATAGACTATGTAAGACCGATTTTTCAATTGTATTTGAGAATTTTTCTATAAAATTTTAAAGATTAAAATTGTGTAAATTTTGTTGAGCTCTACGGGAATTTGGCTATTTGTGGGCACATTTATAATTGTCACTCATTTGGACCAATGGGAAATTAAAGCGAAGGATCCATACTTATAGGCTATGTAAGCCCGATTTCTCAATTGTATTTGAGAATGTTTCTATAACATTTGTTTGTCACTCATTTGGACCAATGGGAAATTAAAGCGAAGGATCCATACTTATAGGCTATGTAAGCCCGATTTCTCAATTGTATTTGAGAATGTTTCTATAAAATTTTAAAGATTAAAATTGTGTAAATTTTGTTGAGCTCTACGGGAATTTGGCCATTTGTGGGTACATTTTTGTTTGTCACTCATTTCAACCAATGGGAAATTTAAGCCAAGAATCCATACTTATTGACTATGTAAGTCCGATTTCTCAATTGTATTTGAGAATTTTTCTATAAAAATTTGTAAATTAAAATTTATGTAAATTTTGATGAGCTCTACGGGATTTTGGCCATTTGTGGGTACATGTTTGTTTGTCACTCATTTGGACCAATGGGAAATTAAAGCCAAAAATCCATACTTATTGACTATGTAAGTCCGATTTCTCAATTGTATTTGAGAATTTTTCTATAAAATTTTTAAAATTAAAATTTATGTAAATTTTGATGAGCTCTACGGGAATTTGGCCATTTGTGGGTACATTTTTGTTTGTCACTCATTTGAACCAATGGGAAATTAAAGCCAAAAATCCATACTTGTTGACTATGTAAGTTCGATTTCTCAATTGTATTTGAGAATTTTTCTATAAAATTTTGAAAATTAAAATTTATGTAAATTTTAATGATCTCTACGGAAATTTTGGCCATTTGTGGGTACATTTTTGTTTGTCACTCATTTGGACCAATGGGAAATTAAAGCGAAGGATCCGAAGCGAAGGAATTTGGCTATTTGTGGGAACATTTATGATTGTCACTCATTTGGACCAATATGAAATTAAAGCCAAGGATCCATACTTATAGGCTATGTAAGCCCGATTTCTCAATTGTATTTGGGAATTTTTCTATAAAATTTTAAAGATTAAAATTGTGTAAATTTTGTTGAGCTCTACGGGTATTTGGCTATTTGTGGGCACATTTATGATTGTCACTCATTTGGACCAATGGGAAATTAAAGCCAAGGATCCATACTTATAGGCTATGTAAGCCCGATTTCTCAATTGTATTTGGGAATTTTTCTATAAAATTTTAAAGATTAAAATTGTGTAAATTTTGTTGAGCTCTACGGGTATTTGGCTATTTGTGGGCACATTTATGATTGTCACTCATTTGGACCAATATGAAATTAAAGCCAAGGATCCATACTTATAGACTATGTAAGACCGATTTTTCAATTGTATTTGAGAATTTTTCTATAACATTTGTTTGTCACTCATTTGCACCAATGGGAAATTAAAGCCAAGGATCCATACTTATAGGCTATGTAAGTCCGATTTCTCAATTGTATTTGAGAATGTTTCTATAACATTTGTTTGTCACTCATTTGGACCAATGGGAAATTAAAGCCAAGGATCCATACTTATAGGCTATGTAAGTCCGATTTCTCAATTGTATTTGAGAATGTTTCTATAACATTTGTTTGTCACTCATTTGGACCAATGGGAAATTAAAGCCAAGGATCCATACTTATAGACTATGTAAGCCCAATTTCTCAATTGTATTTGAGAATGTTTCTATAACATTTGTTTGTCACTCATTTGGACCAATGGGAAATCAAAGCCAAGGATCCATACTTATAGACTATGTAAGTCCGATTTCTCAATTGTATTTGAGAATGTTTCTATAACATTTGTTTGTCACTCATTTGGACCAATGGGAAATTAAAGCCAAGGATCCATACTTATAGGCTATGTAAGTCCGATTTCTCAATTGTATTTGAGAATGTTTCTATAACATTTGTTTATCACTCATTTGGACCAATGGGAAATTAAAGCCAAGGATCCATACTTATAGACTATGTTAGTCCGATTTCTCAATTGTATTTGTGAATGTTTCTATAACATTTGTTTGTCACTCATTTGGACCAATGGGAAATTAAAGCCAAGGATCCATACTTATAGGCTATGTAAGTCCGATTTCTCAATTGTATTTGAGAATGTTTCTATAACATTTGTTTGTCACTCATTTGGACCAATGGGAAATTAAAGCCAAGGATCCATACTTATAGACTATGTAAGTCCGATTTCTCAATTGTATTTGAGAATGTTTCTATAACATTTGTTTGTCACTCATTTGGACCAATGGGAAATTAAAGCCAAGGATCCATACTTATAGACTATGTAAGTCCGATTTCTCAATTGTATTTGAGAATGTTTCTATAACATTTGTTTGTCACTCATTTGGACCAATGCGAAATTGAAGCCAAGGATCCATACTTATAGACTATGTAAGCCCAATTTCTCAATTGTATTTGAGAATGTTTCTATAACATTTGTTTGTCACTCATTTGGACCAATGGGAAATCAAAGCCAAGGATCCATACTTATAGACTATGTAAGTCCGATTTCTCAATTGTATTTGAGAATGTTTCTATAACATTTGTTTGTCACTCATTTGGACCAATGGGAAATTAAAGCCAAGGATCCATACTTATAGGCTATGTAAGTCCGATTTCTCAATTGTATTTGAGAATGTTTCTATAACATTTGTTTGTCACTCATTTGGACCAATGGGAAATTAAAGCCAAGGATCCATACTTATAGACTATGTAAGTCCGATTTCTCAATTGTATTTGTGAATGTTTCTATATCATTTGTTTGTCATTCATTTGGACCAATGGGAAATTAAAGCCAAGGATCCATACTTATAGGCTATGTAAGTCCGATTTCTCAATTGTATTTGAGAATGTTTCTATAACATTTGTTTGTCACTCATTTGGACCAATGGGAAATTAAAGCCAAGGATCCATACTTATAGGCTATGTAAGTCCGATTTCTCAATTGTATTTGAGAATGTTTCTATAACATTTGTTTGTCACTCATTTGGACCAATGGGAAATTAAAGCCAAGGATCCATACTTATAGACTATGTAAGTCCGATTTCTCAATTGTATTTGAGAATGTTTCTATAACATTTGTTTGTCACTCATTTGGACCAATGGGAAATTAAAGCCAAGGATCCATACTTATAGGCTATGTAAGTCCGATTTCTCAATTGTATTTGAGAATGTTTCTATAACATTTGTTTGTCACTCATTTGGACCAATGGGAAATTAAAGCCAAGGATCCATACTTATAGACTATGTTAGTCCGATTTCTCAAATGTATTTGTGAATGTTTCTATAACATTTGTTTGTCACTCATTTGGACCAATGGGAAATTAAAGCCAAGGATCCATACTTATAGGCTATGTAAGTCCGATTTCTCAATTGTATTTGAGAATGTTTCTATAACATTTGTTTGTCACTCATTTGGACCAATGGGAAATTAAAGCCAAGGATCCATACTTATAGACTATGTAAGTCCGATTTCTCAATTGTATTTGAGAATGTTTCTATAACATTTGTTTGTCACTCATTTGGACCAATGGGAAATTAAAGCCAAGGATCCATACTTATAGACTATGTAAGTCCGATTTCTCAATTGTATTTGAGAATGTTTCTATAACATTTGTTTGTCACTCATTTGGACCAATGGGAAATTAAAGCCAAGGATCCATACTTATAGACCATGTAAGCCCAATTTCTCAATTGTATTTGAGAATGTTTCTATAACATTTGTTTGTCACTCATTTGGACCAATGGGAAATCAAAGCCAAGGATCCATACTTATAGACTATGTAAGTCCGATTTCTCAATTGTATTTGAGAATGTTTCTATAACATTTGTTTGTCACTCATTTGGACCAATGGGAAATTAAAGCCAAGGATCCATACTTATAGGCTATGTAAGTCCGATTTCTCAATTGTATTTTAGAATGTTTCTATAACATTTGTTTGTCACTCATTTGGACCAATGGGAAATTAAAGCCAAGGATCCATACTTATAGACTATGTAAGTCCGATTTCTCAATTGTATTTGTGAATGTTTCTATATCATTTGTTTGTCACTCATTTGGACCAATGGGAAATTAAAGCCAAGGATCCATACTTATAGGCTATGTAAGTCCGATTTCTCAATTGTATTTGAGAATGTTTCTATAACATTTGTTTGTCACTCATTTGGACCAATGGGAAATTAAAGCCAAGGAACCATACTTATAGGCTATGTAAGTCCGATTTCTCAATTGTATTTGTGAATGTTTCTATAACATTTGTTTGTCACTCATTTGGACCAATGGGAAATTAAAGCCAAGGATCCATACTTATAGGCTATGTAAGTCCGATTTCTCAATTGTATTTGAGAATGTTTCTATAACATTTGTTTGTCACTCATTTGGACCAATGGGAAATTAAAGCCAAGGATCCATACTTATAGGCTATGTAAGTCCGATTTCTCAATTGTATTTGAGAATGTTTCTATAACATTTGTTTGTCACTCATTTGGACCAATGGGAAATTAAAGCCAAGGATCCATACTTATAGGCTATGTAAGTCCGATTTCTCAATTGTATTTGTGAATGTTTCTATAACATTTGTTTGTCACTCATTTGGACCAATGGGAAATTAAAGCCAAGGATCCATACTTATAGGCTATGTAAGTCCGATTTCTCAATTGTATTTGAGAATGTTTCTATTACATTTGTTTGTCACTCATTTGGACCAATGGGAAATTAAAGCCAAGGATCCATACTTATAGGCTATGTAAGTCCGATTTCTCAATTGTATTTGAGAATGTTTCTATAACATTTGTTTGTCACTCATTTGGACCAATGGGAAATTAAAGCCAAGGATCCATACTTATAGGCTATGTAAGTCCGATTTCTCAATTGTATTTGAGAATGTTTCTATAACATTTGTTTGTCACTCATTTGGACCAATGGGAAATTAAAGCCAAGGATCCATACTTATAGGCTATGTAAGTCCGATTTCTCAATTGTATTTGTGAATGTTTCTATAACATTTGTTTGTCACTCATTTGGACCAATGGGAAATTAAAGCCAAGGATCCATACTTATAGGCTATGTAAGTCCGATTTCTCAATTGTATTTGAGAATGTTTCTATAACATTTGTTTGTCACTCATTTGGACCAATGGGAAATTAAAGCCAAGGATCCATACTTATAGGCTATGTAAGTCCGATTTCTCAATTGTATTTGAGAATGTTTCTATAAAATTTTAAAGATTAAAATTGTGTAAATTTTGTTGAGCTCTACGGGAATTTGGCTATTTGTGGGCACATTTATGATTGTCACTCATTTGGACCAATGGGAAATTAAAGCGAAGGATCCATACTTATAGGCTATGTAAGCACGATTTCTCAATTGTATTTGAGAATGTTTCTATAAAATTTTAAAGATTAAAATTGTGTAAATTTTGTTGAGCTCTACGGGAATTTGGCTATTTGTGGGCACATTTATGATTGTCACTCATTTGGACCAATATGAAATTAAAGCCAAGGATCCATACTTATAGGCTATGTAAGCCCGATTTCTCAATTGTATTTGAGAATGTTTCTATAACATTTGTTTGTCACTCATTTGGACCAATGGGAAATTAAAGCGAAGGATCCATACTTATAGGCTATGTAAGCCCGATTTCTCAATTGTATTTGAGAATGTTTCTATAAAATTTTAAAGATTAAAATTGTGTAAATTTTGTTGAGCTCTACGGGAATTTGGCTATTTGTGGGCACATTTATGATTGTCACTCATTTGGACCAATGGGAAATTAAAGCGAAGGATCCATACTTATAGGCTATGTAAGCCCGATTTCTCAATTGTATTTGAGAATGTTTCTATAAAATTTTAAAGATTAAAATTGTGTAAATTTTGTTGAGCTCTACGGGAATTTGGCTATTTGTGGGCACATTTATGTTTGTCACTCATTTGGACCAATGGGAAATTAAAGCCAAGGATCCATACTTATAGACTATGTAAGACCGATTTTTCAATTGTATTTGAGAATTTTTCTATAAAATTTTAAAGATTAAAATTGTGTAAATTTTGTTGAGCTCTACGGGAATTTGGCTATTTGTGGGCACATTTATGATTGTCACTCATTTGGACCAATATGAAATTAAAGCCAAGGATCCATACTTATAGGCTATGTAAGCCCGATTTCTCAATTGTATTTGGGAATTTTTCTATAAAATTTTAAAGATTAAAATTGTGTAAATTTTGTTGAGCTCTACGGGTATTTGGCTATTTGTGGGCACATTTATGATTGTCGCTCATTTGGACCAATGGGAAATTAAAGCCAAGGATCCATACTTATAGGCTATGTAAGACCGATTTTTCAATTGTATTTGAGAATTTTTCTATAACATTTGTTTGTCACTCATTTGCACCAATGGGAAATTAAAGCCAAGGATCCATACTTATAGGCTATGTAAGTCCGATTTCTCAATTGTATTTGAGAATGTTTCTATAACATTTGTTTGTCACTCATTTGGACCAATGGGAAATTAAAGCCAAGGATCCATACTTATAGACTATGTAAGCCCAATTTCTCAATTGTATTTGAGAATGTTTCTATAACATTTGTTTGTCACTCATTTGGACCAATGGGAAATCAAAGCCAAGGATCCATACTTTTAGACTATGTAAGTCCGATTTCTCAATTGTATTTGAGAATGTTTCTATAACATTTGTTTGTCACTCATTTGGACCAATGGGAAATTAAAGCCAAGGATCCATACTTATAGGCTATGTAAGTCCGATTTCTCAATTGTATTTGAGAATGTTTCTATAACATTTGTTTGTCACTCATTTGGACCAATGGGAAATTAAAGCCAAGGATCCATACTTATAGACTATGTAAGTCCGATTTCTCAATTGTATTTGTGAATGTTTCTATAACATTTGTTTGTCACTCATTTGGACCAATGGGAAATTAAAGCCAAGGATCCATACTTATAGGCTATGTAAGTCCGATTTCTCAATTGTATTTGAGAATGTTTCTATAACATTTGTTTGTCACTCATTTGGACCAATGGGAAATTAAAGCCAAGGATCCATACTTATAGACTATGTAAGTCCGATTTCTCAATTGTATTTGAGAATGTTTCTATAACATTTGTTTGTCACTCATTTGGACCAATGGGAAATTAAAGCCAAGGATCCATACTTATAGACTATGTAAGTCCGATTTCTCAATTGTATTTGAGAATGTTTCTATAACATTTGTTTGTCACTCATTTGGACCAATGGGAAATTAAAGCCAAGGATCTATACTTATAGACTATGTAAGCCCAATTTCTCAATTGTATTTGAGAATGTTTCTATAACATTTGTTTGTCACTCATTTGGATTAATGGGAAATCAAAGCCAAGGATCCATACTTATAGACTATGTAAGTCCGATTTCTCAATTGTATTTGAGAATGTTTCTATAACATTTGTTTGTCACTCATTTGGACCAATGGGAAATTAAAGCCAAGGATCCATACTTATAGGCTATGTAAGTCCGATTTCTCAATTGTATTTGAGAATGTTTCTATAACATTTGTTTATCACTCATTTGGACCAATGGGAAATTAAAGCCAAGGATCCATACTTATAGACTATGTAAGTCCGATTTCTCAATTGTATTTGTGAATGTTTCTATAACATTTGTTTGTCACTCATTTGGACCAATGGGAAATTAAAGCCAAGGATCCATACTTATAGGCTATGTAAGTCCGATTTCTCAATTGTATTTGAGAATGTTTCTATAACATTTGTTTGTCACTCATTTGGACCAATGGGAAATTAAAGCCAAGGATCCATACTTATAGACTATGTAAGTCCGATTTCTCAATTGTATTTAAGAATTTTTCTATAAAATTTTAAAGATTAAAATTGTGTAAATTTTGTTCAGCTCTACGTGAATTTGGCAATTTGTGGGCACATTTATGTTTGTCACTCATTTGGTTCAATGGGAAATTAAAGCCAAGGATCCATACTTATAGGCTATGTAAGTCCGATTTCTCAATTGTATTTGAGAATGTTTCTATAACATTTGTTTGTCACTCATTTGGACCAATGGGAAATTAAAGCCAAGGATCCATACTTATAGGCTATGTAAGTCCGATTTCTCAATTGTATTTGAGAATGTTTCTATAACATTTGTTTGTCACTCATTTGGACCAATGGGAAATTAAAGCCAAGGATCCATACTTATAGGCTATGTAAGTCCGATTTCTCAATTGTATTTGAGAATGTTTCTATAACATTTGTTTGTCACTCATTTGGACCAATGGGAAATTAAAGCCAAGGATCCATACTTATAGACTATGTAAGTCCGATTTCTCAATTGTATTTGTGAATGTTTCTATAACATTTGTTTGTCACTCATTTGGACCAATGGGAAATTAAAGCCAAGGATCCATACTTATAGGCTATGTAAGTCCGATTTCTCAATTGTATTTGAGAATGTTTCTATAACATTTGTTTGTCACTCATTTGGACCAATGGGAAATTAAAGCCAAGGATCCATACTTATAGACTATGTAAGTCCGATTTCTCAATTGTATTTAAGAATTTTTCTATAAAATTTTAAAGATTAAAATTGTGTAAATTTTGTTCAGCTCTACGTGAATTTGGCAATTTGTGGGCACATTTATGTTTGTCACTCATTTGGTTCAATGGGAAATTAAAGCCAAGGATCCATACTTATAGGCTATGTAAGTCCGATTTCTCAATTGTATTTGAGAATGTTTCTATAACATTTGTTTGTCACTCATTTGGACCAATGGGAAATTAAAGCCAAGGATCCATACTTATAGGCTATGTAAGTCCGATTTCTCAATTGTATTTGAGAATGTTTCTATAACATTTGTTTGTCACTCATTTGGACCAATGGGAAATTAAAGCCAAGGATCCATACTTATAGGCTATGTAAGTCCGATTTCTCAATTGTATTTGAGAATGTTTCTATAACATTTGTTTGTCACTCATTTGGACCAATGGGAAATTAAAGCCAAGGATCCATACTTATAGGCTATGTAAGTCCGATTTCTCAATTGTATTTGAGAATGTTTCTATAACATTTGTTTGTCACTCATTTGGACCAATGGGAAATTAAAGCCAAGGATCCATACTTATAGACTATGTAAGCCCAATTTCTCAATTGTATTTGAGAATGTTTCTATAACATTTGTTTGTCACTCATTTGGACCAATGGGAAATCAAAGCCAAGGATCCATACTTATAGACTATGTAAGTCCGATTTCTCAATTGTATTTGAGAATGTTTCTATAACATTTGTTTGTCACTCATTTGGACCAATGGGAAATTAAAGCCAAGGATCCATACTTATAGACTATGTAAGCCCAATTTCTCAATTGTATTTGAGAATGTTTCTATAACATTTGTTTGTCACTCATTTGGACCAATGGGAAATTAAAGCCAAGGATCCATACTTATAGACTATGTAAGCCCAATTTCTCAATTGTATTTGAGAATATTTCTATAACATTTGTTTGTCACTCATTTGAACCAATGGGAAATTAAAGCCAAGGATCCATACTTATAGGCTATGTAAGTCCGATTTCTCAATTGTATTTGAGAATTTTTCTATAACATTTGTTTGTCACTTATTTGGATCAATGGGAAATTAAAGCCAAGGATCCATACTTATAGACTATGTAAGCCCAATTTCTCAATTGTATTTGAGAATATTTCTATAAAATTTGTTTGTCACTCATTTGGACTAATGGGAAATTAAAGCCAAGGATCCATACTTATAGACTATGTAAGCCCAATTTCTCAATTGTATTTGAGAATTTTTCTATAACATTTGTTTGTCACTCATTTGCACCAATGGGAAATTAAAGCCAAGGATCCATACTTATAGGCTATGTAAGTCCGATTTCTCAATTGTATTTGAGAATGTTTCTATAACATTTGTTTGTCACTCATTTGGACCAATGGGAAATTAAAGCCAAGGATCCATACTTATAGGCTATGTAAGTCCGATTTCTCAATTGTATTTGAGAATGTTTCTATAAAATTTTAAAGATTAAAATTGTGTAAATTTTGTTGAGCTCTACGGGAATTTGGCTATTTGTGGGCACATTTATGATTGTCACTCATTTGGACCAATGGGAAATTAAAGCGAAGGATCCATACTTATAGGCTATGTAAGCCCGATTTCTCAATTGTATTTGAGAATGTTTCTATAAAATTTTAAAGATTAAAATTGTGTAAATTTTGTTGAGCTCTACGGGAATTTGGCTATTTGTGGGCACATTTATGATTGTCACTCATTTGGACCAATATGAAATTAAAGCCAAGGATCCATACTTATAGGCTATGTAAGCCCGATTTCTCAATTGTATTTGAGAATGTTTCTATAACATTTGTTTGTCACTCATTTGGACCAATGGGAAATTAAAGCGAAGGATCCATACTTATAGGCTATGTAAGCCCGATTTCTCAATTGTATTTGAGAATGTTTCTATAAAATTTTAAAGATTAAAATTGTGTAAATTTTGTTGAGCTCTACGGGAATTTGGCTATTTGTGGGCACATTTATGATTGTCACTCATTTGGACCAATGGGAAATTAAAGCGAAGGATCCATACTTATAGGCTATGTAAGCCCGATTTCTCAATTGTATTTGAGAATGTTTCTATAAAATTTTAAAGATTAAAATTGTGTAAATTTTGTTGAGCTCTACGGGAATTTGGCTATTTGTGGGCACATTTATGTTTGTCACTCATTTGGACCAATGGGAAATTAAAGCCAAGGATCCATACTTATAGACTATGTAAGACCGATTTTTCAATTGTATTTGAGAATTTTTCTATAAAATTTTAAAGATTAAAATTGTGTAAATTTTGTTGAGCTCTACGGGAATTTGGCTATTTGTGGGCACATTTATGATTGTCACTCATTTGGACCAATATGAAATTAAAGCCAAGGATCCATACTTATAGGCTATGTAAGCCCGATTTCTCAATTGTATTTGGGAATTTTTCTATAAAATTTTAAAGATTAAAATTGTGTAAATTTTGTTGAGCTCTACGGGTATTTGGCTATTTGTGGGCACATTTATGATTGTCGCTCATTTGGACCAATGGGAAATTAAAGCCAAGGATCCATACTTATAGGCTATGTAAGACCGATTTTTCAATTGTATTTGAGAATTTTTCTATAACATTTGTTTGTCACTCATTTGCACCAATGGGAAATTAAAGCCAAGGATCCATACTTATAGGCTATGTAAGTCCGATTTCTCAATTGTATTTGAGAATGTTTCTATAACATTTGTTTGTCACTCATTTGGACCAATGGGAAATTAAAGCCAAGGATCCATACTTATAGACTATGTAAGCCCAATTTCTCAATTGTATTTGAGAATGTTTCTATAACATTTGTTTGTCACTCATTTGGACCAATGGGAAATCAAAGCCAAGGATCCATACTTTTAGACTATGTAAGTCCGATTTCTCAATTGTATTTGAGAATGTTTCTATAACATTTGTTTGTCACTCATTTGGACCAATGGGAAATTAAAGCCAAGGATCCATACTTATAGGCTATGTAAGTCCGATTTCTCAATTGTATTTGAGAATGTTTCTATAACATTTGTTTGTCACTCATTTGGACCAATGGGAAATTAAAGCCAAGGATCCATACTTATAGACTATGTAAGTCCGATTTCTCAATTGTATTTGTGAATGTTTCTATAACATTTGTTTGTCACTCATTTGGACCAATGGGAAATTAAAGCCAAGGATCCATACTTATAGGCTATGTAAGTCCGATTTCTCAATTGTATTTGAGAATGTTTCTATAACATTTGTTTGTCACTCATTTGGACCAATGGGAAATTAAAGCCAAGGATCCATACTTATAGACTATGTAAGTCCGATTTCTCAATTGTATTTGAGAATGTTTCTATAACATTTGTTTGTCACTCATTTGGACCAATGGGAAATTAAAGCCAAGGATCCATACTTATAGACTATGTAAGTCCGATTTCTCAATTGTATTTGAGAATGTTTCTATAACATTTGTTTGTCACTCATTTGGACCAATGGGAAATTAAAGCCAAGGATCTATACTTATAGACTATGTAAGCCCAATTTCTCAATTGTATTTGAGAATGTTTCTATAACATTTGTTTGTCACTCATTTGGATTAATGGGAAATCAAAGCCAAGGATCCATACTTATAGACTATGTAAGTCCGATTTCTCAATTGTATTTGAGAATGTTTCTATAACATTTGTTTGTCACTCATTTGGACCAATGGGAAATTAAAGCCAAGGATCCATACTTATAGGCTATGTAAGTCCGATTTCTCAATTGTATTTGAGAATGTTTCTATAACATTTGTTTATCACTCATTTGGACCAATGGGAAATTAAAGCCAAGGATCCATACTTATAGACTATGTAAGTCCGATTTCTCAATTGTATTTGTGAATGTTTCTATAACATTTGTTTGTCACTCATTTGGACCAATGGGAAATTAAAGCCAAGGATCCATACTTATAGGCTATGTAAGTCCGATTTCTCAATTGTATTTGAGAATGTTTCTATAACATTTGTTTGTCACTCATTTGGACCAATGGGAAATTAAAGCCAAGGATCCATACTTATAGACTATGTAAGTCCGATTTCTCAATTGTATTTAAGAATTTTTCTATAAAATTTTAAAGATTAAAATTGTGTAAATTTTGTTCAGCTCTACGTGAATTTGGCAATTTGTGGGCACATTTATGTTTGTCACTCATTTGGTTCAATGGGAAATTAAAGCCAAGGATCCATACTTATAGGCTATGTAAGTCCGATTTCTCAATTGTATTTGAGAATGTTTCTATAACATTTGTTTGTCACTCATTTGGACCAATGGGAAATTAAAGCCAAGGATCCATACTTATAGGCTATGTAAGTCCGATTTCTCAATTGTATTTGAGAATGTTTCTATAACATTTGTTTGTCACTCATTTGGACCAATGGGAAATTAAAGCCAAGGATCCATACTTATAGGCTATGTAAGTCCGATTTCTCAATTGTATTTGAGAATGTTTCTATAACATTTGTTTGTCACTCATTTGGACCAATGGGAAATTAAAGCCAAGGATCCATACTTATAGACTATGTAAGTCCGATTTCTCAATTGTATTTGTGAATGTTTCTATAACATTTGTTTGTCACTCATTTGGACCAATGGGAAATTAAAGCCAAGGATCCATACTTATAGGCTATGTAAGTCCGATTTCTCAATTGTATTTGAGAATGTTTCTATAACATTTGTTTGTCACTCATTTGGACCAATGGGAAATTAAAGCCAAGGATCCATACTTATAGACTATGTAAGTCCGATTTCTCAATTGTATTTAAGAATTTTTCTATAAAATTTTAAAGATTAAAATTGTGTAAATTTTGTTCAGCTCTACGTGAATTTGGCAATTTGTGGGCACATTTATGTTTGTCACTCATTTGGTTCAATGGGAAATTAAAGCCAAGGATCCATACTTATAGGCTATGTAAGTCCGATTTCTCAATTGTATTTGAGAATGTTTCTATAACATTTGTTTGTCACTCATTTGGACCAATGGGAAATTAAAGCCAAGGATCCATACTTATAGGCTATGTAAGTCCGATTTCTCAATTGTATTTGAGAATGTTTCTATAACATTTGTTTGTCACTCATTTGGACCAATGGGAAATTAAAGCCAAGGATCCATACTTATAGGCTATGTAAGTCCGATTTCTCAATTGTATTTGAGAATGTTTCTATAACATTTGTTTGTCACTCATTTGGACCAATGGGAAATTAAAGCCAAGGATCCATACTTATAGGCTATGTAAGTCCGATTTCTCAATTGTATTTGAGAATGTTTCTATAACATTTGTTTGTCACTCATTTGGACCAATGGGAAATTAAAGCCAAGGATCCATACTTATAGACTATGTAAGCCCAATTTCTCAATTGTATTTGAGAATGTTTCTATAACATTTGTTTGTCACTCATTTGGACCAATGGGAAATCAAAGCCAAGGATCCATACTTATAGACTATGTAAGTCCGATTTCTCAATTGTATTTGAGAATGTTTCTATAACATTTGTTTGTCACTCATTTGGACCAATGGGAAATTAAAGCCAAGGATCCATACTTATAGACTATGTAAGCCCAATTTCTCAATTGTATTTGAGAATGTTTCTATAACATTTGTTTGTCACTCATTTGGACCAATGGGAAATTAAAGCCAAGGATCCATACTTATAGACTATGTAAGCCCAATTTCTCAATTGTATTTGAGAATATTTCTATAACATTTGTTTGTCACTCATTTGAACCAATGGGAAATTAAAGCCAAGGATCCATACTTATAGGCTATGTAAGTCCGATTTCTCAATTGTATTTGAGAATTTTTCTATAACATTTGTTTGTCACTTATTTGGATCAATGGGAAATTAAAGCCAAGGATCCATACTTATAGACTATGTAAGCCCAATTTCTCAATTGTATTTGAGAATATTTCTATAAAATTTGTTTGTCACTCATTTGGACTAATGGGAAATTAAAGCCAAGGATCCATACTTATAGACTATGTAAGCCCAATTTCTCAATTGTATTTGAGAATGTTTCTATAACATTTGTTTGTCACTCATTTGGACCAATGGGAAATTAAAGCCAAGGATCCATACTTATAGACTATGTAAGTCCGATTTCTCAATTGTATTTGAGAATGTTTCTATAACATTTGTTTGTCACTCATTTGGACCAATGGGAAATTAAAGCCAAGGATCCATACTTATAGACTATGTAAGTCCGATTTCTCAATTGTATTTGAGAATGTTTCTATAACATTTGTTTGTCACTCATTTGGACCAATGGGAAATTAAAGCCAAGGATCCATACTTATAGGCTATGTAAGTCCGATTTCTCAATTGTATTTGAGAATGTTTCTATAACATTTGTTTGTCACTCATTTGGACCAATGGGAAATTAAAGCCAAGGATCCATACTTATAGACTATGTAAGCCCAATTTCTCAATTGTATTTGAGAATATTTCTATAACATTTGTTTGTCACTCATTTGGACCAATGGGAAATTAAAGCCAAGGATCCATACTTATAGACTATGTAAGTCCGATTTCTCAATTGTATTTGAGAATTTTTCTATAACATTTGTTTGTCACTCATTTTGACCAATGGGAAATTAAAGCCAAGGATCCATACTTATAGACTATGTAAGTCCGATTTCTCAATTGTATTTGAGAATGTTTCTATAACATTTGTTTGTCACTCATTTGGACCAATGGGAAATTAAAGCCAAGGATCCATACTTATAGGCTATGTAAGCCCGATTTCTCAATTGTATTTAAGAATTTTTCTAAAAAATTTTAAAGATTAAAATTGTGTAAATTTTGTTCAGCTCTAAGGGAATTTGGCTATTTGTGGGCACATTTATGATTGTCACTCATTTGGAGTAATGGGAAATTAAAGCCAAGGATCCATACTTATAGACTATGTAAGCCCAATTTCTCAATTGTATTTGAGAATATTTCTATAACATTTGTTTGTCACTCATTTGGACCAATGGGAAATTAAAGCCAAGGATCCATACTTATAGACTATGTAAGTCCGATTTCTCAATTGTATTTAAGAATTTTTCTATAAAATTTTAAAGATTAAAATTGTGTAAATTTTGTTCAGCTCTAAGGGAATTTGGCTATTTGTGGGCACATTTATGATTGTCACTCATTTGGAGTAATGGGAAATTAAAGCCAAGGATCCATACTTATAGACTATGTAAGCCCAATTTCTCAATTGTATTTGAGAATATTTCTATAACATTTGTTTGTCACTCATTTGGACCAATGGGAAATTAAAGCCAAGGATCCATACTTATAGACTATGTAAGTCCGATTTCTCAATTGTATTTGAGAATGTTTCTATAAAATTTGTTTGTCACTCATTTGGACTAATGGGAAATTAAAGCCAAGGATCCATACTTATAGACTATGTAAGTCCGATTTCTCAATTGTATTTGAGAATGTTTATATAACATTTGTTTGTCACTCATTTGGACCAATGGGAAATTAAAGCCAAGGATCCATACTTATAGACTATGTAAGCCCGATTTCTCAATTGTATTTGAGAATGTTTATATAACATTTGTTTGTCACTCATTTGGACCAATGGGAAATTAAAGCCAAGGATCCATACTTATAGACTATGTAAGCCCAATTTCTCAATTGTATTTGAGAATGTTTCTATAAAATTTGTTTGTCACTCATTTGGACTAATGGGAAATTAAAGCCAAGGATCCATACTTATAGACTATGTAAGTCCGATTTCTCAATTGTATTTGAGAATGTTTCTATAACATTTGTTTGTCACTCATTTGGACCAATGGCTTTAGCCAAGGATCCATACTTATAGACTATGTAAGCCCAATTTCTCAATTGTATTTGAGAATGTTTCTATAAAATTTGTTTGTCACTCATTTGGACTAATGGGAAATTAAAGCCAAGGATCCATACTTATAGACTATGTAAGTCCGATTTCTCAATTGTATTTGAGAATGTTTCTATAACATTTGTTTGTCACTCATTTGGACCAATGGGAAATTAAAGCCAAGGATCCATACTTATAGACTATGTAAGCCCAATTTCTCAATTGTATTTGAGAATGTTTCTATAAAATTTTTTTGTCACTCATTTGGACTAATGGGAAATTAAAGCCAAGGATCCATACTTATAGACTATGTAAGTCCGATTTCTCAATTGTATTTGAGAATGTTTCTATAACATTTGTTTGTCACTCATTTGGACCAATGGGAAATTAAAGCCAAGGATCCATACTTATAGACTATGTAAGCCCGATTTCTCAATTGTATTTGAGAATGTTTCTATAACATTTGTTTGTCACTCATTTGGACCAATGGGAAATTAAAGCCAAGGATCCATACTTATAGACTATGTAAGTCCGATTTCTCAATTGTATTTGAGAATGTTTCTATAACATTTGTTTGTCACTCATTTGGACCAATGGGAAATTAAAGCCAAGGATCCATACTTATAGACTATGTAAGCCCAATTTCTCAATTGTATTTGAGAATGTTTCTATAAAATTTGTTTGTCACTCATTTGGACCAATGGGAAATTAAAGCCAAGGATCCATACTTATAGACTATGTAAGTCCGATTTCTCAATTGTATTTGAGAATGTTTCTATAAAATTTGTTTGTCACTCATTTGGACCAATGGGAAATTAAAGCCAAGGATCCATACTTATAGACTATGTAAGCCCAATTTCTCAATTGTATTTGAGAATGTTTCTATAACATTTGTTTGTCACTCATTTGGACCAATGGGAAATTAAAGCCAAGGATCCATACTTATAGACTATGTAAGCCCAATTTCTCAATTGTATTTGAGAATGTTTCTATAACATTTGTTTGTCACTCATTTGGACCAATGGGAAATTAAAGCCAAGGATCCATACTTATAGACTATGTAAGTCCGATTTCTCAATTGTATTTGAGAATGTTTCTATAACATTTGTTTGTCACTCATTTGGACCAATGGGAAATTAAAGCCAAGGATCCATACTTATAGGCTATGTAAGTCCGATTTCTCAATTGTATTTGAGAATGTTTCTATAACATTTGTTTGTCACTCATTTGGACCAATGGGAAATAAAAGCCAAGGATCCATACTTATAGACTATGTAAAACCGATTTCTCAATTGTATTTAAGAATTTTTCTATAAAATTTTAAAGATTAAAATTGTGTAAATTTTGTTGAGCTCTACGGGAATTTGGCTATTTGTGGGCACATTTATGATTGTCACTCATTTGGAGTAATGGGAAATTAAAGCCAAGGATCCATACTTATAGACTATGTAAGCCCGATTTCTCAATTGTATTTGGGAATTTTTCTATAAAATTTTAAAGATTAAAATTGTGTAAATTTTGTTGAGCTCTACGGGAATTTGGCTATTTGTGGGCACATTTATGATTGTCACTCATTTGGAGTAATGGGAAATTAAAGCCAAGGATCCATACTTATAGACTATGTAAGCCCAATTTCTCAATTGTATTTGAGAATGTTTCTATAACATTTGTTTGTCACTCATTTGGACCAATGGGAAATTAAAGCCAAGGATCCATACTTATAGGCTATGTAAGTCCGATTTCTCAATTGTATTTGAGAATGTTTCTATAACATTTGTTTGTCACTCATTTGGACCAATGGGAAATTAAAGCCAAGGATCCATACATATAGGCTATGTAAGTCCGATTTCTCAATTGTATTTGTGAATGTTTCTATAACATTTGTTTGTCACTCATTTGGACCAATGGGAAATTAAAGCCAAGGATCCATACTTATATGCTATGTAAGTCCGATTTCTCAATTGTATTTGTGAATGTTTCTATAACATTTGTTTGTCACTCATTTGGACCAATGGGAAATTAAAGCCAAGGATCCATACTTATAGACTATGTAAGTCCGATTTCTCAATTGTATTTGAGAATGTTTCTATAACATTTGTTTGTCACTCATTTGGACCAATGGGAAATTAAAGCCAAGGATCCATACTTATAGACTATGTAAGTCCGATTTCTCAATTGTATTTGAGAATGTTTCTATAACATTTGTTTGTCACTCATTTGGACCAATGGGAAATTAAAGCCAAGGATCCATACTTATAGACTATGTAAAACCGATTTCTCAATTGTATTTGAGAATGTTTCTATAACATTTGTTTGTCACTCATTTGGACCAATGGGAAATTAAAGCCAAGGATCCATACTTATAGACTATGTAAGTCCGATTTCTCAATTGTATTTGAGAATGTTTCTATAACATTTGTTTGTCACTCATTTGGACCAATGGGAAATTCAAGCCAAGGATCCATACTTATAGACTATGTAAGTCCGATTTCTCAATTGTATTTGAGAATGTTTTTATAACATTTGTTTGTCACTCATTTGGACCAATGGGAAATTAAAGCCAAGGATCCATACTTATAGACTATGTAAGTCCGATTTCTCAATTGTATTTGAGAATGTTTCTATAACATTTGTTTGTCACTCATTTGGACCAATGGGAAATTAAAGCCAAGGATCCATACTTATAGACTATGTAAGTCCGATTTCTCAATTGTATTTAAGAATTTTTCTATAAAATTTTAAAGATTAAAATTGTGTAAATTTTGTTCAGCTCTAAGGGAATTTGGCTATTTGTGGGCACATTTATGATTGTCACTCATTTGGAGTAATGGGAAATTAAAGCCAAGGATCCATACTTATAGGCTATGTAAGTCCGATTTCTCAATTGTATTTGAGAATGTTTCTATAACATTTGTTTGTCACTCATTTGGAGTAATGGGAAATTAAAGCCAAGGATCCATACTTATAGACTATGTAAGCCCAATTTCTCAATTGTATTTGAGAATGTTTCTATAACATTTGTTTGTCACTCATTTGGACCAATGGGAAATTAAAGCCAAGGATCCATACTTATAGGCTATGTAAGTCCGATTTCTCAATTGTATTTGTGAATGTTTCTATAACATTTGTTTGTCACTCATTTGGACCAATGGGAAATTAAAGCCAAGGATCCATACTTATAGGCTATGTAAGTCCGATTTCTCAATTGTATTTAAGAATTTTTCTATAAAATTTTAAAGATTAAAATTGTGTAAATTTTGTTCAGCTCTAAGGGAATTTGGCTATTTGTGGGCACATTTATGATTGTCACTCATTTGGAGTAATGGGAAATTAAAGCCAAGGATCCATACTTATAGGCTATGTAAGTCCGATTTCTCAATTGTATTTGAGAATGTTTCTATAACATTTGTTTGTCACTCATTTGGACCAATGGGAAATTAAAGCCAAGGATCCATACTTATAGGCTATGTAAGTCCGATTTCTCAATTGTATTTGAGAATATTTCTATAACATTTGTTTGTCACTCATTTGGACCAATGGGAAATTAAAGCCAAGGATCCATACTTATAGGCTATGTAAGTCCGATTTCTCAATTGTATTTGAGAATGTTTCTATAACATTTGTTTGTCACTCATTTGGACCAATGGGAAATTAAAGCCAAGGATCCATACTTATAGACTATGTAAAACCGATTTCTCAATTGTATTTGAGAATTTTTCTATAACAATTGTTTGTCACTTATTTGGATCAATGGGAAATTAAAGCCAAGGATCCATACTTATAGGCTATGTAAGTCCGATTTCTCAATTGTATTTGAGAATATTTCTATAACATTTGTTTGTCACTCATTTGGACCAATGGGAAATTAAAGCCAAGGATCCATACTTATAGACTATGTAAGTCCGATTTCTCAATTGTATTTAAGAATTTTTCTATAAAATTTTAAAGATTAAAATTGTGTAAATTTTGTTCAGCTCTAAGGGAATTTGGCTATTTGTGGGCACATTTATGATTGTCACTCATTTGGAGTAATGGGAAA
Organism: Lypha dubia; assembly: GCA_947311025.1. Taxonomy (NCBI): domain Eukaryota; kingdom Metazoa; phylum Arthropoda; class Insecta; order Diptera; family Tachinidae; genus Lypha; species Lypha dubia. The sequence goes on from OX371264.1 coordinate 61,235,940, forward strand.
TTAAAGCCAAGGATCCATACTTATAGGCTATGTAAGTCCGATTTCTCAATTGTATTTGAGAATGTTTCTATAACATTTGTTTGTCACTCATTTGGACCAATGGGAAATTAAAGCCAAGGATCCATACTTATAGGCTATGTAAGTCCGATTTCTCAATTGTATTTGAGAATATTTCTATAACATTTGTTTGTCACTCATTTGGACCAATGGGAAATTAAAGCCAAGGATCCATACTTATAGGCTATGTAAGTCCGATTTCTCAATTGTATTTGAGAATATTTCTATAACATTTGTTTGTCACTCATTTGGACCAATGGGAAATTAAAGCCAAGGATCCATACTTATAGACTATGTAAGTCCGATTTCTCAATTGTATTTAAGAATTTTTCTATAAAATTTTAAAGATTAAAATTGTGTAAATTTTGTTCAGCTCTAAGGGAATTTGGCTATTTGTGGGCACATTTATGATTGTCACTCATTTGGAGTAATGGGAAATTAAAGCCAAGGATCCATACTTATAGACTATGTAAGTCCGATTTCTCAATTGTATTTGAGAATGTTTCTATAACATTTGTTTGTCACTCATTTGGACCAATGGGAAATTAAAGCCAAGGATCCATACTTATAGACTATGTAAAACCGATTTCTCAATTGTATTTGAGAATTTTTCTATAACAATTGTTTGTCACTTATTTGGATCAATGGGAAATTAAAGCCAAGGATCCATACTTATAGACTATGTAAGTCCGATTTCTCAATTGTATTTGAGAATGTTTCTATAACATTTGTTTGTCACTCATTTGGACCAATGGGAAATTAAAGCCAAGGATCCATACTTATAGACTATGTAAGTCCGATTTCTCAATTGTATTTAAGAATTTTTCTATAAAATTTTAAAGATTAAAATTGTGTAAATTTTGTTCAGCTCTAAGGGAATTTGGCTATTTGTGGGCACATTTATGATTGTCACTCATTTGGAGTAATGGGAAATTAAAGCCAAGGATCCATACTTATAGGCTATGTAAGTCCGATTTCTCAATTGTATTTGAGAATGTTTCTATAACATTTGTTTGTCACTCATTTGGACCAATGGGAAATTAAAGCCAAGGATCCATACTTATAGGCTATGTAAGTCCGATTTCTCAATTGTATTTGAGAATGTTTCTATAACATTTGTTTGTCACTCATTTGGACCAATGGGAAATTAAAGCCAAGGATCCATACTTATAGACTATGTAAGTCCGATTTCTCAATTGTATTTGAGAATGTTTCTATAACATTTGTTTGTCACTCATTTGGACCAATGGGAAATTAAAGCCAAGGATCCATACTTATAGGCTATGTAAGTCCGATTTCTCAATTGTATTTGAGAATGTTTCTATAACATTTGTTTGTCACTCATTTGGACCAATGGGAAATTAAAGCCAAGGATCCATACTTATAGACTATGTAAGTCCGATTTCTCAATTGTATTTGTGAATGTTTCTATAACATTTGTTTGTCACTCATTTGGACCAATGGGAAATTAAAGCCAAGGATCCATACTTATAGGCTATGTAAGTCCGATTTCTCAATTGTATTTGAGAATGTTTCTATAACATTTGTTTGTCACTCATTTGGACCAATGGGAAATTAAAGCCAAGGATCCATACTTATAGACTATGTAAGTCCGATTTCTCAATTGTATTTGAGAATGTTTCTATAACATTTGTTTGTCACTCATTTGGACCAATGGGAAATTAAAGCCAAGGATCCATACTTATAGACTATGTAAGTCCGATTTCTCAATTGTATTTGAGAATGTTTCTATAACATTTGTTTGTCACTCATTTGGACCAATGGGAAATTAAAGCCAAGGATCCATACTTATAGACTATGTAAGCCCAATTTCTCAATTGTATTTGAGAATATTTCTATAAAATTTGTTTGTCACTCATTTGGACTAATGGGAAATTAAAGCCAAGGATCCATACTTATAGACTATGTAAGCCCAATTTCTCAATTGTATTTGAGAATGTTTCTATAACATTTGTTTGTCACTCATTTGGACCAATGGGAAATTAAAGCCAAGGATCTATACTTATAGGCTATGTAAGTCCGATTTCTCAATTGTATTTGAGAATGTTTCTATAACATTTGTTTGTCACTCATTTGGACCAATGGGAAATTAAAGCCAAGGATCCATACTTATAGACTATGTAAGTCCGATTTCTCAATTGTATTTGAGAATATTTCTATAACATTTGTTTGTCACTCATTTGGACCAATGGGAAATTAAAGCCAAGGATCCATACTTATAGGCTATGTAAGTCCGATTTCTCAACTGTATTTGAGAATATTTCTATAACATTTGTTTGTCACTCATTTGGACCAATGGGAAATTAAAGCCAAGGATCCATACTTATAGACTATCTAAGCCCAATTTCTCAATTGTATTTGAGAATATTTCTATAACATTTGTTTGTCACTCATTTGGACCAATGGGAAATTAAAGCCAAGGATCCATACTTATAGACTATGTAAGCCCAATTTCTCAATTGTATTTGAGAATATTTCTATAACATTTGTTTGTCACTCATTTGGACCAATGGGAAATTAAAGCCAAGGATCCATACTTATAGACTATGTAAAACCGATTTCTCAATTGTATTTGAGAATTTTTCTATAACAATTGTTTGTCACTTATTTGGATCAATGGGAAATTAAAGCCAAGGATCCATACTTATAGACTATGTAAAACCGATTTCTCAATTGTATTTGAGAATTTTTCTATAACAATTGTTTGTCACTTATTTGGATCAATGGGAAATTAAAGCCAAGGATCCATACTTATAGACTATGTAAGTCCGATTTCTCAATTGTATTTGAGAATGTTTCTATAACATTTGTTTGTCACTCATTTGGACCAATGGGAAATTAAAGCCAAGGATCCATACTTATAGACTATGTAAGTCCGATTTCTCAATTGTATTTAAGAATTTTTCTATAAAATTTTAAAGATTAAAATTGTGTAAATTTTGTTCAGCTCTAAGGGAATTTGGCTATTTGTGGGCACATTTATGATTGTCACTCATTTGGAGTAATGGGAAATTAAAGCCAAGGATCCATACTTATAGGCTATGTAAGTCCGATTTCTCAATTGTATTTGAGAATGTTTCTATAACATTTGTTTGTCACTCATTTGGACCAATGGGAAATTAAAGCCAAGGATCCATACTTATAGGCTATGTAAGTCCGATTTCTCAATTGTATTTGAGAATGTTTCTATAACATTTGTTTGTCACTCATTTGGACCAATGGGAAATTAAAGCCAAGGATCCATACTTATAGGCTATGTAAGTCCGATTTCTCAATTGTATTTGAGAATGTTTCTATAACATTTGTTTGTCACTCATTTGGACCAATGGGAAATTAAAGCCAAGGATCCATACTTATAGGCTATGTAAGTCCGATTTCTCAATTGTATTTGAGAATGTTTCTATAACATTTGTTTGTCACTCATTTGGACCAATGGGAAATTAAAGCCAAGGATCCATACTTATAGGCTATGTAAGTCCGATTTCTCAATTGTATTTGAGAATGTTTCTATAACATTTGTTTGTCACTTATTTGGATTAATGGGAAATTAAAGCCAAGGATCCATACTTATAGACTATGTAAGCCCAATTTCTCAATTGTATTTGAGAATATTTCTATAAAATTTGTTTGTCACTCATTTGGACTAATGGGAAATTAAAGCCAAGGATCCATACTTATAGACTATGTAAGCCCAATTTCTCAATTGTATTTGAGAATGTTTCTATAACATTTGTTTGTCACTCATTTGGACCAATGGGAAATTAAAGCCAAGGATCTATACTTATAGGCTATGTAAGTCCGATTTCTCAATTGTATTTGAGAATGTTTCTATAACATTTGTTTGTCACTCATTTGGACCAATGGGAAATTAAAGCCAAGGATCCATACTTATAGGCTATGTAAGTCCGATTTCTCAACTGTATTTGAGAATATTTCTATAACATTTGTTTGTCACTCATTTGGACCAATGGGAAATTAAAGCCAAGGATCCATACTTATAGACTATCTAAGCCCAATTTCTCAATTGTATTTGAGAATATTTCTATAACATTTGTTTGTCACTCATTTGGACCAATGGGAAATTAAAGCCAAGGATCCATACTTATAGACTATGTAAAACCGATTTCTCAATTGTATTTGAGAATTTTTCTATAACAATTGTTTGTCACTTATTTGGATCAATGGGAAATTAAAGCCAAGGATCCATACTTATAGACTATGTAAGTCCGATTTCTCAATTGTATTTGTGAATGTTTCTATAACATTTGTTTGTCACTCATTTGGACCAATGGGAAATTAAAGCCAAGGATCCATACTTATAGACTATGTAAAACCGATTTCTCAATTGTATTTGAGAATTTTTCTATAACAATTGTTTGTCACTTATTTGGATCAATGGGAAATTAAAGCCAAGGATCCATACTTATAGACTATGTAAAACCGATTTCTCAATTGTATTTGAGAATTTTTCTATAACAATTGTTTGTCACTTATTTGGATCAATGGGAAATTAAAGCCAAGGATCCATACTTATAGACTATGTAAGTCCGATTTCTCAATTGTATTTGAGAATGTTTCTATAACATTTGTTTGTCACTCATTTGGACCAATGGGAAATTAAAGCCAAGGATCCATACTTATAGACTATGTAAGTCCGATTTCTCAATTGTATTTAAGAATTTTTCTATAAAATTTTAAAGATTAAAATTGTGTAAATTTTGTTCAGCTCTAAGGGAATTTGGCTATTTGTGGGCACATTTATGATTGTCACTCATTTGGAGTAATGGGAAATTAAAGCCAAGGATCCATACTTATAGGCTATGTAAGTCCGATTTCTCAATTGTATTTGAGAATGTTTCTATAACATTTGTTTGTCACTCATTTGGACCAATGGGAAATTAAAGCCAAGGATCCATACTTATAGGCTATGTAAGTCCGATTTCTCAATTGTATTTGAGAATGTTTCTATAACATTTGTTTGTCACTCATTTGGACCAATGGGAAATTAAAGCCAAGGATCCATACTTATAGGCTATGTAAGTCCGATTTCTCAATTGTATTTGAGAATGTTTCTATAACATTTGTTTGTCACTCATTTGGACCAATGGGAAATTAAAGCCAAGGATCCATACTTATAGGCTATGTAAGTCCGATTTCTCAATTGTATTTGAGAATGTTTCTATAACATTTGTTTGTCACTCATTTGGACCAATGGGAAATTAAAGCCAAGGATCCATACTTATAGGCTATGTAAGTCCGATTTCTCAATTGTATTTGAGAATGTTTCTATAACATTTGTTTGTCACTTATTTGGATTAATGGGAAATTAAAGCCAAGGATCCATACTTATAGACTATGTAAGCCCAATTTCTCAATTGTATTTGAGAATATTTCTATAAAATTTGTTTGTCACTCATTTGGACTAATGGGAAATTAAAGCCAAGGATCCATACTTATAGACTATGTAAGCCCAATTTCTCAATTGTATTTGAGAATGTTTCTATAACATTTGTTTGTCACTCATTTGGACCAATGGGAAATTAAAGCCAAGGATCTATACTTATAGGCTATGTAAGTCCGATTTCTCAATTGTATTTGAGAATGTTTCTATAACATTTGTTTGTCACTCATTTGGACCAATGGGAAATTAAAGCCAAGGATCCATACTTATAGGCTATGTAAGTCCGATTTCTCAACTGTATTTGAGAATATTTCTATAACATTTGTTTGTCACTCATTTGGACCAATGGGAAATTAAAGCCAAGGATCCATACTTATAGACTATCTAAGCCCAATTTCTCAATTGTATTTGAGAATATTTCTATAACATTTGTTTGTCACTCATTTGGACCAATGGGAAATTAAAGCCAAGGATCCATACTTATAGACTATGTAAAACCGATTTCTCAATTGTATTTGAGAATTTTTCTATAACAATTGTTTGTCACTTATTTGGATCAATGGGAAATTAAAGCCAAGGATCCATACTTATAGACTATGTAAGTCCGATTTCTCAATTGTATTTGTGAATGTTTCTATAACATTTGTTTGTCACTCATTTGGACCAATGGGAAATTAAAGCCAAGGATCCATACTTATAGACTATGTAAGTCCGATTTCTCAATTGTATTTGAGAATGTTTCTATAACATTTGTTTGTCACTCATTTGGACCAATGGGAAATTAAAGCCAAGGATCCATACTTATAGACTATGTAAGCCCAATTTCTCAATTGTATTTGAGAATATTTCTATAACATTTGTTTGTCACTCATTTGGACCAATGGGAAATTAAAGTCAAGGATCCATACTTATAGACTATGTAAGCCCAATTTCTCAATTGTATTTGAGAATATTTCTATAACATTTGTTTGTCACTCATTTGGACCAATGGGAAATTAAAGCCAAGGATCCATACTTATAGGCTATGTAAGTCCGATTTCTCAATTGTATTTAAGAATTTTTCTATAACATTTGTTTGTCACTTATTTGGACCAATGGGAAATTAAAGCCAAGGATCCATACTGATAGACTATGTAAGTCTGATTTCTCAATTGTATTTAAGAATTTTTCTATAACATTTGTTTGTCACTTATTTGGACCAATGGGAAATTAAAGCCAAGGATCCATACTTATAGGCTATGTAAGTCCGATTTCTCAATTGTATTTGAGAATTTTTCTATAACATTTTTTTGTCACTCATTTGGACCAATGGGAAATTAAAGCCAAGGATCCATACTTATAGACTATGTAAGCCCAATTTCTCAATTGTATTTGAGAATGTTTCTATAACATTTGTTTGTCACTCATTTGGACCAATGGGAAATTAAAGCCAAGGATCCATACTTATAGACTATGTAAGCCCAATTTCTCAATTGTATTTGAGAATGTTTCTATAACATTTGTTTGTCACTCATTTGGACCAATGGGAAATTAAAGCCAAGGATCCATACTTATAGACTATGTAAGTCCGATTTCTCAATTGTATTTGAGAATTTTTCTATAACATTTATGTTTGTCACTTATTTGGACCAATGGGAAATTAAAGCCAAGGATCCATATCTACTTATAGGCTATGTAAGTCCGATTTCTCAATTGTATTTGAGAATTTTTCTATAACATTTTTTTGTCACTCATTTGGACCAATGGGAAATTAAAGCCAAGGATCCATACTTATAGGCTATGTAAGTCCGATTTCTCAATTGTATTTAAGAATTTTTCTATAACATTTGTTTGTCACTTATTTGGACCAATGGGAAATTAAAGCCAAGGATCCATACTGATAGACTATGTAAGTCTGATTTCTCAATTGTATTTAAGAATTTTTCTATAACATTTGTTTGTCACTTATTTGGACCAATGGGAAATTAAAGCCAAGGATCCATACTTATAGGCTATGTAAGTCCGATTTCTCAATTGTATTTGAGAATTTTTCTATAACATTTTTTTGTCACTCATTTGGACCAATGGGAAATTAAAGCCAAGGATCCATACTTATAGACTATGTAAGCCCAATTTCTCAATTGTATTTGAGAATATTTCTATAACATTTGTTTGTCACTCATTTGGACCAATGGGAAATTAAAGTCAAGGATCCATACTTATAGACTATGTAAGCCCAATTTCTCAATTGTATTTGAGAATATTTCTATAACATTTGTTTGTCACTCATTTGGACCAATGGGAAATTAAAGCCAAGGATCCATACTTATAGGCTATGTAAGTCCGATTTCTCAATTGTATTTGAGAATATTTCTATAAAATTTGTTTGTCACTCATTTGGACTAATGGGAAATTAAAGCCAAGGATCCATACTTATAGACTATGTAAGCCCAATTTCTCAATTGTATTTGAGAATGTTTCTATAACATTTGTTTGTCACTCATTTGGACCAATGGGAAATTAAAGCCAAGGATCCATACTTATAGACTATGTAAGCCCAATTTCTCAATTGTATTTGAGAATGTTTCTATAACATTTGTTTGTCACTCATTTGGACCAATGGGAAATTAAAGCCAAGGATCCATACTTATAGACTATGTAAGTCCGATTTCTCAATTGTATTTGAGAATTTTTCTATAACATTTATGTTTGTCACTTATTTGGACCAATGGGAAATTAAAGCCAAGGATCCATATCTACTTATAGGCTATGTAAGTCCGATTTCTCAATTGTATTTGAGAATTTTTCTATAACATTTTTTTGTCAATCATTTGGACCAATGGGAAATTAAAGCCAAGGATCCATACTTATAGACTATGTAAGTCCGATTTTTCAATTGTATTTAAGAATTTTTCTATAAAATTTTAAAGATTAAAATTGTGTAAATTTTGTTCAGCTCTACGTGAATTTGGCAATTTGTGGGCACATATATGTTTGTCACTCATTTGGACCAATGGGAAATTAAAGCCAAGGATCCATATCTACTTATAGGCTATGTAAGTCCGATTTCTCAATTGTATTTGAGAATTTTTCTATAACATTTTAAAGATTAAAATTGTGTAAATTTTGTTCAGCTCTACGTGAATTTGGCAATTTGTGGGCACATATATGTTTGTCACTCATTTGGACCAATGGGAAATTAAAGCCAAGGATCCATACTTATAGACTATGTAAGTCCGATTTCTCAATTGTATTTAAGAATTTTTCTATAAAATTTTAAAGATTAAAATTGTGTAAATTTTGTTCAGCTCTACGTGAATTTGGCAATTTGTGGGCACATATATGTTTGTCACTCATTTGGACCAATGGGAAATTAAAGCCAAGGATCCATATCTACTTATAGGCTATGTAAGTCCGATTTCTCAATTGTATTTGAGAATTTTTCTATAACATTTTAAAGATTAAAATTGTGTAAATTTTGTTCAGCTCTACGTGAATTTGGCAATTTGTGGGCACATATATGTTTGTCACTCATTTGGACCAATGGGAAATTAAAGCCAAGGATCCAAATCTACTTATAGGCTATGTAAGTCCGATTTCTCAATTGTATTTGAGAATTTTTCTATAACATTTTAAAGATTAAAATTGTGTAAATTTTGTTCAGCTCTACGTGAATTTGGCAATTTGTGGGCACATATATGTTTGTCACTCATTTGGACCAATGGGAAATTAAAGCCAAGGATCCATATCTACTTATAGGCTATGTAAGTCCGATTTCTCAATTGTATTTGAGAATTTTTCTATAACATTTATGTTTGTCACTTATTTGGACCAATGGGAAATTAAAGCCAAGGATCCATACTTATAGACTATGTAAGTCCGATTTCTCAATTGTATTTGAGAATTTTTCTATAACATTTTAAAGATTAAAATTGTGTAAATTTTGTTCAGCTCTACGTGAATTTGGCAATTTGTGGGCACATATATGTTTGTCACTCATTTGGACCAATGGGAAATTAAAGCCAAGGATCCATACTTATAGACTATGTAAGTCCGATTTCTCAATTGTATTTAAGAATTTTTCTATAAAATTTTAAAGATTAAAATTGTGTAAATTTTGTTCAGCTCTACGTGAATTTGGCAATTTGTGGGCACATATATGTTTGTCACTCATTTGGACCAATGGGAAATTAAAGCCAAGGATCCATATCTACTTATAGGCTATGTAAGTCCGATTTCTCAATTGTATTTGAGAATTTTTCTATAACATTTATGTTTGTCACTTATTTGGACCAATGGGAAATTAAAGCCAAGGATCCATACTTATAGACTATGTAAGTCCGATTTCTCAATTGTATTTGAGAATTTTTCTATAACATTTTAAAGATTAAAATTGTGTAAATTTTGTTCAGCTCTACGTGAATTTGGCAATTTGTGGGCACATATATGTTTGTCACTCATTTGGACCAATGGGAAATTAAAGCCAAGGATCCATACTTATAGACTATGTAAGTCCGATTTCTCAATTGTATTTAAGAATTTTTCTATAAAATTTTAAAGATTAAAATTGTGTAAATTTTGTTCAGCTCTACGTGAATTTGGCAATTTGTGGGCACATATATGTTTGTCACTCATTTGGACCAATGGGAAATTAAAGCCAAGGATCCATATCTACTTATAGGCTATGTAAGTCCGATTTCTCAATTGTATTTGAGAATTTTTCTATAACATTTATGTTTGTCACTCATTTGGACCAATGGGAAATTAAAGCCAAGGATCCAAATCTACTTATAGGCTATGTAAGTCCGATTTCTCAATTGTATTTAAGAATTTTTCTATAAAATTTTAAAGATTAAAATTGTGTAAATTTTGTTCAGCTCTACGTGAATTTGGCAATTTGTGGGCACATATATGTTTGTCACTCATTTGGACCAATGGGAAATTAAAGCCAAGGATCCATATCTACTTATAGGCTATGTAAGTCCGATTTCTCAATTGTATTTGAGAATTTTTCTATAACATTTATGTTTGTCACTCATTTGGACCAATGGGAAATTAAAGCCAAGGATCCAAATCTACTTATAGGCTATGTAAGTCCGATTTCTCAATTGTATTTGAGAATTTTTCTATAACATTTTAAAGATTAAAATTGTGTAAATTTTGTTCAGCTCTACGTGAATTTGGCAATTTGTGGGCACATATATGTTTGTCACTCATTTGGACCAATGGGAAATTAAAGCCAAGGATCCATACTTATAGACTATGTAAGTCCGATTTCTCAATTGTATTTAAGAATTTTTCTATAAAATTTTAAAGATTAAAATTGTGTAAATTTTGTTCAGCTCTACGTGAATTTGGCAATTTGTGGGCACATATATGTTTGTCACTCATTTGGACCAATGGGAAATTAAAGCCAAGGATCCATATCTACTTATAGGCTTTGTAAGTCCGATTTCTCAATTGTATTTGAGAATTTTTCTATAACATTTTTTTGTCAATCATTTGGACCAAAAAGAAATTAAAGCCAAGGATCCAAATCTACTTATAGGCTATGTAAGTCCGATTTCTCAATTGTATTTGAGAATTTTTCTATAACATTTTAAAGATTAAAATTGTGTAAATTTTGTTCAGCTCTACGTGAATTTGGCAATTTGTGGGCACATATATGTTTGTCATTCATTTGGACCAATGGGAAATTAAAGCCAAGGATCCATACTTATAGACTATGTAAGTCCGATTTCTCAATTGTATTTAAGAATTTTTCTATAAAATTTTAAAGATTAAAATTGTGTAAATTTTGTTCAGCTCTACGTGAATTTGGCAATTTGTGGGCACATATATGTTTGTCACTCATTTGGACCAATGGGAAATTAAAGCCAAGGATCCATATCTACTTATAGGCTATGTAAGTCCGATTTCTCAATTGTATTTGAGAATTTTTCTATAACATTTTAAAGATTAAAATTGTGTAAATTTTGTTCAGCTCTACGTGAATTTGGCAATTTGTGGGCACATATATGTTTGTCACTCATTTGGACCAATGGGAAATTAAAGCCAAGGATCCAAATCTACTTATAGGCTATGTAAGTCCGATTTCTCAATTGTATTTGAGAATTTTTCTATAACATTTTAAAGATTAAAATTGTGTAAATTTTGTTCAGCTCTACGTGAATTTGGCAATTTGTGGGCACATATATGTTTGTCACTCATTTGGACCAATGGGAAATTAAAGCCAAGGATCCATATCTACTTATAGGCTATGTAAGTCCGATTTCTCAATTGTATTTGAGAATTTTTCTATAACATTTATGTTTGTCACTTATTTCGACCAATGGGAAATTAAAGTCAAGGATCCATACTTATAGACTATGTAAGTCCGATTTCTCAATTGTATTTAAGAATTTTTCTATAAAATTTTAAAGATTAAAATTGTGTAAATTTTGTTCAGCTCTACGTGAATTTGGCAATTTGTGGGCACATTTATGTTTGTCACTCATTTGGACCAATGGGAAATTAAAGCCAAGGATCCATATCTACTTATAGGCTATGTAAGTCCGATTTCTCAATTGTATTTGAGAATTTTTCTATAACATTTTTTTGTCAATCATTTGGACCAAAAAGAAATTAAAGCCAAGGATCCATACTTATAGACTATGTAAGTCCGATTTCTCAATTGTATTTAAGAATTTTTCTATAAAATTTTAAAGATTAAAATTGTGTAAATTTTGTTCAGCTCTACGTGAATTTGGCAATTTGTGGGCACATTTATGTTTGTCACTCATTTGGACCAATGGGAAATTAAAGCCAAGGATCCATATCTACTTATAGGCTATGTAAGTCCGATTTCTCAATTGTATTTGAGAATTTTTCTATAACATTTTTTTGTCAATCATTTGGACCAAAAAGAAATTAAAGCCAAGGATCCATACTTATAGACTATGTAAGTCCGATTTCTCAATTGTATTTAAGAATTTTTCTATAAAATTTTAAAGATTAAAATTGTGTAAATTTTGTTCAGCTCTACGTGAATTTGGCAATTTGTGGGCACATTTATGTTTGTCACTTATTTGGACCAATGGGAAATTAAAGCCAAGGATCCATACTTATAGACTATGTAAGTCCGATTTCTCAATTGTATTTAAGAATTTTTCTATAAAATTTTAAAGATTAAAATTGTGTAAATATTGTTCATCTCTACGTGAATTTGGCAATTTGTGGGCACATTTATGTTTGTCACTCATTTGGACCAATGGGAAATTAAAGCCAAGGATCCATACTTATAGACTATGTAAGTCCGATTTCTCAATTGTATTTAAGAATTTTTCTATAACATTTTTTTGTCAATCATTTAGACCAATGGGAAATTAAAGCCAAGGATCCATACTTATAGACTATGTAAGTCCGATTTCTCAATTGTATTTCAGAATTTTTCTATAACATTTTTTTGTCAATCATTTGGACCAAAAAGAAATTAAAGCCAAGGATCCATACTTATAGACTATGTAAGTCCGATTTCTCAATTGTATTTAAGAATTTTTCTATAAAATTTTAAAGATTAAAATTGTGTAAATTTTGTTCAGCTCTACGTGAATTTGGCAATTTGTGGGCACATTTATGTTTGTCACTCATTTGGACCAATGGGAAATTAAAGCCAAGGATCCATATCTACTTATAGGCTATGTAAGTCCGATTTCTCAATTGTATTTGAGAATTTTTCTATAACATTTTTTTGTCAATCATTTGGACCAAAAAGAAATTAAAGCCAAGGATCCATACTTATAGACTATGTAAGTCCGATTTCTCAATTGTATTTAAGAATTTTTCTATAAAATTTTAAAGATTAAAATTGTGTAAATTTTGTTCAGCTCTACGTGAATTTGGCAATTTGTGGGCACATTTATGTTTGTCACTTATTTGGACCAATGGGAAATTAAAGCCAAGGATCCATACTTATAGACTATGTAAGTCCGATTTCTCAATTGTATTTAAGAATTTTTCTATAAAATTTTAAAGATTAAAATTGTGTAAATATTGTTCATCTCTACGTGAATTTGGCAATTTGTGGGCACATTTATGTTTGTCACTCATTTGGACCAATGGGAAATTAAAGCCAAGGATCCATACTTATAGACTATGTAAGTCCGATTTCTCAATTGTATTTAAGAATTTTTCTATAAAATTTTAAAGATTAAAATTGTGTAAATTTTGTTCAGCTCTACGTGAATTTGGCAATTTGTGGGCACATTTATGTTTGTCACTCATTTGGACCAATGGGAAATTAAAGCCAAGGATCCATACTTATAGACTATGTAAGTCCGATTTCTCAATTGTATTTAAGAATTTTTCTATAAAATTTTAAAGATTAAAATTGTGTAAATTTTGTTCAGCTCTACGTGAATTTGGCAATTTGTGGGCACATTTATGTTTGTCACTCATTTGGACCAATGGGAAATTAAAGCCAAGGATCCATATCTACTTATAGGCTATGTAAGTCCGATTTCTCAATTGTATTTGAGAATTTTTCTATAACATTTTTTTGTCAATCATTTGGACCAAAAAGAAATTAAAGCCAAGGATCCATACTTATAGACTATGTAAGTCCGATTTCTCAATTGTATTTAAGAATTTTTCTATAAAATTTTAAAGATTAAAATTGTGTAAATTTTGTTCAGCTCTACGTGAATTTGGCAATTTGTGGGCACATTTATGTTTGTCACTCATTTGGACCAATGGGAAATTAAAGCCAAGGATCCATATCTACTTATAGGCTATGTAAGTCCGATTTCTCAATTGTATTTGAGAATTTTTCTATAACATTTTTTTGTCAATCATTTGGACCAAAAAGAAATTAAAGCCAAGGATCCATACTTATAGACTATGTAAGTCCGATTTCTCAATTGTATTTAAGAATTTTTCTATAAAATTTTAAAGATTAAAATTGTGTAAATTTTGTTCAGCTCTACGTGAATTTGGCAATTTGTGGGCACATTTATGTTTGTCACTTATTTGGACCAATGGGAAATTAAAGCCAAGGATCCATACTTATAGACTATGTAAGTCCGATTTCTCAATTGTATTTAAGAATTTTTCTATAAAATTTTAAAGATTAAAATTGTGTAAATATTGTTCATCTCTACGTGAATTTGGCAATTTGTGGGCACATTTATGTTTGTCACTCATTTGGACCAATGGGAAATTAAAGCCAAGGATCCATACTTATAGACTATGTAAGTCCGATTTCTCAATTGTATTTAAGAATTTTTCTATAACATTTTTTTGTCAATCATTTAGACCAATGGGAAATTAAAGCCAAGGATCCATACTTATAGACTATGTAAGTCCGATTTCTCAATTGTATTTCAGAATTTTTCTATAACATTTTTTTGTCAATCATTTGGACCAAAAAGAAATTAAAGCCAAGGATCCATACTTATAGACTATGTAAGTCCGATTTCTCAATTGTATTTAAGAATTTTTCTATAAAATTTTAAAGATTAAAATTGTGTAAATTTTGTTCAGCTCTACGTGAATTTGGCAATTTGTGGGCACATTTATGTTTGTCACTCATTTGGACCAATGGGAAATTAAAGCCAAGGATCCATATCTACTTATAGGCTATGTAAGTCCGATTTCTCAATTGTATTTGAGAATTTTTCTATAACATTTTTTTGTCAATCATTTGGACCAAAAAGAAATTAAAGCCAAGGATCCATACTTATAGACTATGTAAGTCCGATTTCTCAATTGTATTTAAGAATTTTTCTATAAAATTTTAAAGATTAAAATTGTGTAAATTTTGTTCAGCTCTACGTGAATTTGGCAATTTGTGGGCACATTTATGTTTGTCACTTATTTGGACCAATGGGAAATTAAAGCCAAGGATCCATACTTATAGACTATGTAAGTCCGATTTCTCAATTGTATTTAAGAATTTTTCTATAAAATTTTAAAGATTAAAATTGTGTAAATATTGTTCATCTCTACGTGAATTTGGCAATTTGTGGGCACATTTATGTTTGTCACTCATTTGGACCAATGGGAAATTAAAGCCAAGGATCCATACTTATAGACTATGTAAGTCCGATTTCTCAATTGTATTTAAGAATTTTTCTATAACATTTTTTTGTCAATCATTTAGACCAATGGGAAATTAAAGCCAAGGATCCATACTTATAGACTATGTAAGTCCGATTTCTCAATTGTATTTCAGAATTTTTCTATAACATTTTTTTGTCAATCATTTGGACCAATGGGAAATTAAAGCCAAGGATCCATACTTATAGACTATGTAAGTCCGATTTTTCAATTGTATTTCAGAATTTTTCTATAACATTTTTTTGTCAATCATTTGGACCAATGGGAAATTAAAGCCAAGGATCCATACTTATAGACTGTGTAAGTCCGATTTCTCAATTAAATTTGAGAATTTTTCTATAACATTTTTTTGTCAATCATTTGGACCAATGGGAAATTAAAGCCAAGGATCCATATCTACTTATAGGCCTTGTAAGTCCGATTTCTCAATTGTATTTGAGAATTTTTCTATAACATTTTTTTGTCAATCATTTGGACCAATGGGAAATTAAAGCCAAGGATCCATATCTACTTATAGGCTTTGTAAGTCCGATTTCTCAATTGTATTTGAGAATTTTTCTATAACATTTGTTTGTCACTTATTTGGACCAATGGGAAATTAAAGCCAAGGATCCATATCTACTTATAGGCTTTGTAAGTCCGATTTCTCAATTGTATTTGAGAATTTTTCTATAACATTTTTTTGTCAATCATTTGGACCAAAAAGAAATTAAAGCCAAGGATCCATACATATAGACTATGTAAGTCCGATTTTTCAATTGTATTTCAGAATTTTTCTATAACATTTTTTTGTCAATCATTTGGACCAATGGGAAATTAAAGCCAAGGATCCATACTTATAGACTATGTAAGTCCGATTTCTCAATTGTATTTCAGAATTTTTCTATAACATTTTTTTGTCAATCATTTGGACCAAAAAGAAATTAAAGCCAAGGATCCATACTTATAGGCCTTGTAAGTCCGATTTCTCAATTGTATTTAAGAATTTTTCTATAACATTTTTTTGTCAATCATTTGGACCAAAAAGAAATTAAAGCCAAGGATCCATACTTATAGGCCTTGTAAGTCCGATTTTTCAATTGTATTTCAGAATTTTTCTATAACATTTTTTTGTCAATCATTTGGACCAAAAAGAAATTAAAGCCAAGGATCCATACTTATAGGCCTTGTAAGTCCGATTTCTCAATTGTATTTAAGAATTTTTCTATAACATTTTTTTGTCAATCATTTGGACCAATGGGAAATTAAAGCCAAGGATCCATACTTATAGACTATGTAAGTCCGATTTCTCAATTGTATTTCAGAATTTTTCTATAACATTTTTTTGTCAATCATTTGCACCAATGGGAAATTAAAGCCAAGGATCCATATCTACTTATAGGCCTTGTAAGTCCGATTTCTCAATTGTATTTGAGAATTTTTCTATAACATTTTTTTGTCAATCATTTGGACCAAAAAGAAATTAAAGCCAAGGATCCATACTTATAGACTATGTAAGTCCGATTTCTCAATTGTATTTAAGAATTTTTCTATAACATTTTTTTGTCAATCATTTAGACCAATGGGAAATTAAAGCCAAGGATCCATACTTATAGACTATGTAAGTCCGATTTCTCAATTGTATTTCAGAATTTTTCTATAACATTTTTTTGTCAATCATTTGGACCAATGGGAAATTAAAGCCAAGGATCCATACTTATAGACTATGTAAGTCCGATTTTTCAATTGTATTTCAGAATTTTTCTATAACATTTTTTTGTCAATCATTTGGACCAATGGGAAATTAAAGCCAAGGATCCATACTTATAGACTATGTAAGTCCGATTTCTCAATTGTATTTGAGAATTTTTCTATAACATTTTTTTGTCAATCATTTGGACCAATGGGAAATTAAAGCCAAGGATCCATATCTACTTATAGGCCTTGTAAGTCCGATTTCTCAATTGTATTTGAGAATTTTTCTATAACATTTTTTTGTCAATCATTTGGACCAATGGGAAATTAAAGCCAAGGATCCATATCTACTTATAGGCTTTGTAAGTCCGATTTCTCAATTGTATTTGAGAATTTTTCTATAACATTTGTTTGTCACTTATTTGGACCAATGGGAAATTAAAGCCAAGGATCCATATCTACTTATAGGCTTTGTAAGTCCGATTTCTCAATTGTATTTGAGAATTTTTCTATAACATTTTTTTGTCAATCATTTGGACCAAAAAGAAATTAAAGCCAAGGATCCATACTTATAGACTATGTAAGTCCGATTTCTCAATTGTATTTCAGAATTTTTCTATAACATTTTTTTGTCAATCATTTGGACCAATGGGAAATTAAAGCCAAGGATCCATATCTACTTATAGGCTATGTAAGTCCGATTTCTCAATTGTATTTGAGAATTTTTCTATAACATTTTTTTGTCAATCATTTGGACCAAAAAGAAATTAAAGCCAAGGATCCATACTTATAGACTATGTAAGTCCGATTTCTCAATTGTATTTAAGAATTTTTCTATAAAATTTTAAAGATTAAAATTGTGTAAATTTTGTTCAGCTCTACGTGAATTTGGCAATTTGTGGGCACATTTATGTTTGTCACTCATTTGGACCAATGGGAAATTAAAGCCAAGGATCCATATCTACTTATAGGCTATGTAAGTCCGATTTCTCAATTGTATTTCAGAATTTTTCTATAACATTTTTTTGTCAATCATTTGGACCAATGGGAAATTAAAGCCAAGGATCCATATCTACTTATAGGCTATGTAAGTCCGATTTCTCAATTGTATTTGAGAATTTTTCTATAACATTTTTTTGTCAATCATTTGGACCAAAAAGAAATTAAAGCCAAGGATCCATACTTATAGACTATGTAAGTCCGATTTCTCAATTGTATTTAAGAATTTTTCTATAAAATTTTAAAGATTAAAATTGTGTAAATTTTGTTCATCTCTACGTGAATTTGGCAATTTGTGGGCACATTTATGTTTGTCACTTATTTGGACCAATGGGAAATTAAAGCCAAGGATCCATACTTATAGACTATGTAAGTCCGATTTCTCAATTGTATTTAAGAATTTTTCTATAAAATTTTAAAGATTAAAATTGTGTAAATTTTGTTCATCTCTACGTGAATTTGGCAATTTGTGGGCACATTTATGTTTGTCACTCATTTGGACCAATGGGAAATTAAAGCCAAGGATCCATACTTATAGACTATGTAAGTCCGATTTCTCAATTGTATTTAAGAATTTTTCTATAACATTTTTTTGTCAATCATTTAGACCAATGGGAAATTAAAGCCAAGGATCCATACTTATAGACTATGTAAGTCCGATTTCTCAATTGTATTTCAGAATTTTTCTATAACATTTTTTTGTCAATCATTTGGACCAATGGGAAATTAAAGCCAAGGATCCATACTTATAGACTATTTAAGTCCGATTTCTCAATTGTATTTAAGAATTTTTCTATAACATTTTTTTGTCAATCATTTGGACCAATGGGAAATTAAAGCCAAGGATCCATATCTACTTATAGGCTATGTAAGTCCGATTTCTCAATTGTATTTGAGAATTTTTCTATAACATTTTTTTGTCAATCATTTGGACCAAAAAGAAATTAAAGCCAAGGATCCATACTTATAGACTATGTAAGTCCGATTTCTCAATTGTATTTAAGAATTTTTCTATAAAATTTTAAAGATTAAAATTGTGTAAATTTTGTTCATCTCTACGTGAATTTGGCAATTTGTGGGCACATTTATGTTTGTCACTTATTTGGACCAATGGGAAATTAAAGCCAAGGATCCATACTTATAGACTATGTAAGTCCGATTTCTCAATTGTATTTAAGAATTTTTCTATAAAATTTTAAAGATTAAAATTGTGTAAATTTTGTTCATCTCTACGTGAATTTGGCAATTTGTGGGCACATTTATGTTTGTCACTCATTTGGACCAATGGGAAATTAAAGCCAAGGATCCATACTTATAGACTATGTAAGTCCGATTTCTCAATTGTATTTAAGAATTTTTCTATAACATTTTTTTGTCAATCATTTAGACCAATGGGAAATTAAAGCCAAGGATCCATACTTATAGACTATGTAAGTCCGATTTCTCAATTGTATTTCAGAATTTTTCTATAACATTTTTTTGTCAATCATTTGGACCAATGGGAAATTAAAGCCAAGGATCCATACTTATAGACTATGTAAGTCCGATTTCTCAATTGTATTTAAGAATTTTTCTATAACATTTTTTTGTCAATCATTTGGACCAATGGGAAATTAAAGCCAAGGATCCATACTTATAGACTATGTAAGTCCGATTTCTCAATTGTATTTCAGAATTTTTCTATAACATTTTTTTGTCAATCATTTGGACCAATGGGAAATTAAAGCCAAGGATCCATATCTACTTATAGGCTATGTAAGTCCGATTTCTCAATTGTATTTGAGAATTTTTCTATAACATTTTTTTGTCAATCATTTGGACCAAAAAGAAATTAAAGCCAAGGATCCATACTTATAGACTATGTAAGTCCGATTTCTCAATTGTATTTAAGAATTTTTCTATAAAATTTTAAAGATTAAAATTGTGTAAATTTTGTTCAGCTCTACGTGAATTTGGCAATTTGTGGGCACATTTATGTTTGTCACTCATTTGGACCAATGGGAAATTAAAGCCAAGGATCCATATCTACTTATAGGCTATGTAAGTCCGATTTCTCAATTGTATTTCAGAATTTTTCTATAACATTTTTTTGTCAATCATTTGGACCAATGGGAAATTAAAGCCAAGGATCCATATCTACTTATAGGCTATGTAAGTCCGATTTCTCAATTGTATTTGAGAATTTTTCTATAACATTTTTTTGTCAATCATTTAGACCAATGGGAAATTAAAGCCAAGGATCCATACTTATAGACTATGTAAGTCCGATTTCTCAATTGTATTTCAGAATTTTTCTATAACATTTTTTTGTCAATCATTTGGACCAATGGGAAATTAAAGCCAAGGATCCATACTTATAGACTATGTAAGTCCGATTTCTCAATTGTATTTGAGAATTTTTCTATAACATTTTTTTGTCAATCATTTGGACCAATGGGAAATTAAAGCCAAGGATCCATATCTACTTATAGGCTTTGTAAGTCCGATTTCTCAATTGTATTTGAGAATTTTTCTATAACATTTTTTTGTCAATCATTTGGACCAATGGGAAATTAAAGCCAAGGATCCATATCTACTTATAGGCCTTGTAAGTCCGATTTCTCAATTGTATTTAAGAATTTTTCTATAACATTTTTTTGTCAATCATTTGGACCAATGGGAAATTAAAGCCAAGGATCCATACTTATAGACTATGTAAGTCCGATTTCTCAATTGTATTTCAGAATTTTTCTATAACATTTTTTTGTCAATCATTTGGACCAATGGGAAATTAAAGCCAAGGATCCATACTTATAGACTATGTAAGTCCGATTTCTCAATTGTATTTGAGAATTTTTCTATAACATTTTTTTGTCAATCATTTGGACCAATGGGAAATTAAAGCCAAGGATCCATATCTACTTATAGGCTTTGTAAGTCCGATTTCTCAATTGTATTTGAGAATTTTTCTATAACATTTGTTTGTCACTTATTTGGACCAATGGGAAATTAAAGCCAAGGATCCATATCTACTTATAGGCTTTGTAAGTCCGATTTCTCAATTGTATTTGAGAATTTTTCTATAACATTTTTTTGTCAATCATTTGGACCAATGGGAAATTAAAGCCAAGGATCCATACTTATAGACTATGTAAGTCCGATTTCTCAATTGTATTTAAGAATTTTTCTATAAAATTTTAAAGATTAAAATTGTGTAAATTTTGTTCAGCTCTACGTGAACTTGGCAATTTGTGGGCACATTTATGTTTGTCACTCATTTGGACCAATGGGAAATTAAAGCCAAGGATCCATATCTACTTATAGGCTTTGTAAGTCCGATTTCTCAATTGTATTTAAGAATTTTTCTATAACATTTTTTTGTCAATCATTTGGACCAATGGGAAATTAAAGCCAAGGATCCATATCTACTTATAGGCTTTGTAAGTCCGATTTCTCAATTGTATTTGAGAATTTTTCTATAACATTTTTTTGTCAATCATTTGGACCAATGGGAAATTAAAGCCAAGGATCCATACTTATAGACTATGTAAGTCCGATTTCTCAATTGTATTTGAGAATTTTTCTATAACATTTGTTTGTCACTTATTTGGACCAATGGGAAATTAAAGCCAAGGATCCATACTTATAGACTATGTAAGTCCGATTTCTCAATTGTATTTGAGAATTTTTCTATAACATTTGTTTGTCACTTATTTGGACCAATGGGAAATTAAAGCCAAGGATCCATACTTATAGACTATGTAAGTCCGATTTCTCAATTGTATTTGAGAATTTTTCTATAACATTTGTTTGTCACTTATTTGGACCAATGGGAAATTAAAGCCAAGGATCCATACTTATAGACTATGTAAGTCCGATTTCTCAATTGTATTTGAGAATTTTTCTATAACATTTGTTTGTCACTTATTTGGACCAATGGGAAATTAAAGCCAAGGATCCATACTTATAGACTATGTAAGTCCGATTTCTCAATTGTATTTAAGAATTTTTCTATAAAATTTTAAAGATTAAAATTGTGTAAATTTTGTTCAGCTCTACGTGAATTTGGCAATTTGTGGGCACATATATGTTTGTCACTCATTTGGACCAATGGGAAATTAAAGCCAAGGATCCATATCTACTTATAGGCTATGTAAGTCCGATTTCTCAATTGTATTTGAGAATTTTTCTATAACATTTATGTTTGTCACTTATTTGGACCAATGGGAAATTAAAGCCAAGGATCCATACTTATAGACTATGTAAGTCCGATTTCTCAATTGTATTTAAGAATTTTTCTATAAAATTTTAAAGATTAAAATTGTGTAAATTTTGTTCAGCTCTACGTGAATTTGGCAATTTGTGGGCACATATATGTTTGTCACTCATTTGGACCAATGGGAAATTAAAGCCAAGGATCCATATCTACTTATAGGCTATGTAAGTCCGATTTCTCAATTGTATTTGAGAATTTTTCTATAACATTTATGTTTGTCACTTATTTGGACCAATGGGAAATTAAAGCCAAGGATCCATACTTATAGACTATGTAAGTCCGATTTCTCAATTGTATTTAAGAATTTTTCTATAAAATTTTAAAGATTAAAATTGTGTAAATTTTGTTCAGCTCTACGTGAATTTGGCAATTTGTGGGCACATATATGTTTGTCACTCATTTGGACCAATGGGAAATTAAAGCCAAGGATCCATACTTATAGACTATGTAAGTCCGATTTCTCAATTGTATTTAAGAATTTTTCTATAAAATTTTAAAGATTAAAATTGTGTAAATTTTGTTCAGCTCTACGTGAATTTGGCAATTTGTGGGCACATATATGTTTGTCACTCATTTGGACCAATGGGAAATTAAAGCCAAGGATCCATATCTACTTATAGGCTATGTAAGTCCGATTTCTCAATTGTATTTGAGAATTTTTCTATAACATTTATGTTTGTCACTTATTTGGACCAATGGGAAATTAAAGCCAAGGATCCATACTTATAGACTATGTAAGTCCGATTTCTCAATTGTATTTGAGAATTTTTCTATAACATTTTAAAGATTAAAATTGTGTAAATTTTGTTCAGCTCTACGTGAATTTGGCAATTTGTGGGCACATATATGTTTGTCACTCATTTGGACCAATGGGAAATTAAAGCCAAGGATCCATACTTATAGACTATGTAAGTCCGATTTCTCAATTGTATTTAAGAATTTTTCTATAAAATTTTAAAGATTAAAATTGTGTAAATTTTGTTCAGCTCTACGTGAATTTGGCAATTTGTGGGCACATATATGTTTGTCACTCATTTGGACCAATGGGAAATTAAAGCCAAGGATCCATATCTACTTATAGGCTTTGTAAGTCCGATTTCTCAATTGTATTTGAGAATTTTTCTATAACATTTTTTTGTCAATCATTTGGACCAAAAAGAAATTAAAGCCAAGGATCCAAATCTACTTATAGGCTATGTAAGTCCGATTTCTCAATTGTATTTGAGAATTTTTCTATAACATTTTAAAGATTAAAATTGTGTAAATTTTGTTCAGCTCTACGTGAATTTGGCAATTTGTGGGCACATATATGTTTGTCACTCATTTGGACCAATGGGAAATTAAAGCCAAGGATCCATACTTATAGACTATGTAAGTCCGATTTCTCAATTGTATTTAAGAATTTTTCTATAAAATTTTAAAGATTAAAATTGTGTAAATTTTGTTCAGCTCTACGTGAATTTGGCAATTTGTGGGCACATATATGTTTGTCACTCATTTGGACCAATGGGAAATTAAAGCCAAGGATCCATATCTACTTATAGGCTATGTAAGTCCGATTTCTCAATTGTATTTGAGAATTTTTCTATAACATTTTAAAGATTAAAATTGTGTAAATTTTGTTCAGCTCTACGTGAATTTGGCAATTTGTGGGCACATATATGTTTGTCACTCATTTGGACCAATGGGAAATTAAAGCCAAGGATCCAAATCTACTTATAGGCTATGTAAGTCCGATTTCTCAATTGTATTTGAGAATTTTTCTATAACATTTTAAAGATTAAAATTGTGTAAATTTTGTTCAGCTCTACGTGAATTTGGCAATTTGTGGGCACATATATGTTTGTCACTCATTTGGACCAATGGGAAATTAAAGCCAAGGATCCATATCTACTTATAGGCTATGTAAGTCCGATTTCTCAATTGTATTTGAGAATTTTTCTATAACATTTATGTTTGTCACTTATTTCGACCAATGGGAAATTAAAGCCAAGGATCCATACTTATAGACTATGTAAGTCCGATTTCTCAATTGTATTTAAGAATTTTTCTATAAAATTTTAAAGATTAAAATTGTGTAAATTTTGTTCAGCTCTACGTGAATTTGGCAATTTGTGGGCACATTTATGTTTGTCACTCATTTGGACCAATGGGAAATTAAAGCCAAGGATCCATATCTACTTATAGGCTATGTAAGTCCGATTTCTCAATTGTATTTGAGAATTTTTCTATAACATTTTTTTGTCAATCATTTGGACCAAAAAGAAATTAAAGCCAAGGATCCATACTTATAGACTATGTAAGTCCGATTTCTCAATTGTATTTAAGAATTTTTCTATAAAATTTTAAAGATTAAAATTGTGTAAATTTTGTTCAGCTCTACGTGAATTTGGCAATTTGTGGGCACATTTATGTTTGTCACTCATTTGGACCAATGGGAAATTAAAGCCAAGGATCCATATCTACTTATAGGCTATGTAAGTCCGATTTCTCAATTGTATTTGAGAATTTTTCTATAACATTTTTTTGTCAATCATTTGGACCAAAAAGAAATTAAAGCCAAGGATCCATACTTATAGACTATGTAAGTCCGATTTCTCAATTGTATTTAAGAATTTTTCTATAAAATTTTAAAGATTAAAATTGTGTAAATTTTGTTCAGCTCTACGTGAATTTGGCAATTTGTGGGCACATTTATGTTTGTCACTTATTTGGACCAATGGGAAATTAAAGCCAAGGATCCATACTTATAGACTATGTAAGTCCGATTTCTCAATTGTATTTAAGAATTTTTCTATAAAATTTTAAAGATTAAAATTGTGTAAATATTGTTCATCTCTACGTGAATTTGGCAATTTGTGGGCACATTTATGTTTGTCACTCATTTGGACCAATGGGAAATTAAAGCCAAGGATCCATACTTATAGACTATGTAAGTCCGATTTCTCAATTGTATTTAAGAATTTTTCTATAACATTTTTTTGTCAATCATTTAGACCAATGGGAAATTAAAGCCAAGGATCCATACTTATAGACTATGTAAGTCCGATTTCTCAATTGTATTTCAGAATTTTTCTATAACATTTTTTTGTCAATCATTTGGACCAAAAAGAAATTAAAGCCAAGGATCCATACTTATAGACTATGTAAGTCCGATTTCTCAATTGTATTTAAGAATTTTTCTATAAAATTTTAAAGATTAAAATTGTGTAAATTTTGTTCAGCTCTACGTGAATTTGGCAATTTGTGGGCACATTTATGTTTGTCACTCATTTGGACCAATGGGAAATTAAAGCCAAGGATCCATATCTACTTATAGGCTATGTAAGTCCGATTTCTCAATTGTATTTGAGAATTTTTCTATAACATTTTTTTGTCAATCATTTGGACCAAAAAGAAATTAAAGCCAAGGATCCATACTTATAGACTATGTAAGTCCGATTTCTCAATTGTATTTAAGAATTTTTCTATAAAATTTTAAAGATTAAAATTGTGTAAATTTTGTTCAGCTCTACGTGAATTTGGCAATTTGTGGGCACATTTATGTTTGTCACTTATTTGGACCAATGGGAAATTAAAGCCAAGGATCCATACTTATAGACTATGTAAGTCCGATTTCTCAATTGTATTTAAGAATTTTTCTATAAAATTTTAAAGATTAAAATTGTGTAAATATTGTTCATCTCTACGTGAATTTGGCAATTTGTGGGCACATTTATGTTTGTCACTCATTTGGACCAATGGGAAATTAAAGCCAAGGATCCATACTTATAGACTATGTAAGTCCGATTTCTCAATTGTATTTAAGAATTTTTCTATAACATTTTTTTGTCAATCATTTAGACCAATGGGAAATTAAAGCCAAGGATCCATACTTATAGACTATGTAAGTCCGATTTCTCAATTGTATTTCAGAATTTTTCTATAACATTTTTTTGTCAATCATTTGGACCAATGGGAAATTAAAGCCAAGGATCCATACTTATAGACTATGTAAGTCCGATTTTTCAATTGTATTTCAGAATTTTTCTATAACATTTTTTTGTCAATCATTTGGACCAATGGGAAATTAAAGCCAAGGATCCATACTTATAGACTATGTAAGTCCGATTTCTCAATTGTATTTGAGAATTTTTCTATAACATTTTTTTGTCAATCATTTGGACCAATGGGAAATTAAAGCCAAGGATCCATATCTACTTATAGGCCTTGTAAGTCCGATTTCTCAATTGTATTTGAGAATTTTTCTATAACATTTTTTTGTCAATCATTTGGACCAATGGGAAATTAAAGCCAAGGATCCATATCTACTTATAGGCTTTGTAAGTCCGATTTCTCAATTGTATTTGAGAATTTTTCTATAACATTTGTTTGTCACTTATTTGGACCAATGGGAAATTAAAGCCAAGGATCCATATCTACTTATAGGCTTTGTAAGTCCGATTTCTCAATTGTATTTGAGAATTTTTCTATAACATTTTTTTGTCAATCATTTGGACCAAAAAGAAATTAAAGCCAAGGATCCATACTTATAGACTATGTAAGTCCGATTTTTCAATTGTATTTCAGAATTTTTCTATAACATTTTTTTGTCAATCATTTGGACCAATGGGAAATTAAAGCCAAGGATCCATACTTATAGACTATGTAAGTCCGATTTCTCAATTGTATTTCAGAATTTTTCTATAACATTTTTTTGTCAATCATTTGGACCAAAAAGAAATTAAAGCCAAGGATCCATACTTATAGGCCTTGTAAGTCCGATTTCTCAATTGTATTTAAGAATTTTTCTATAACATTTTTTTGTCAATCATTTGGACCAAAAAGAAATTAAAGCCAAGGATCCATACTTATAGGCCTTGTAAGTCCGATTTTTCAATTGTATTTCAGAATTTTTCTATAACATTTTTTTGTCAATCATTTGGACCAAAAAGAAATTAAAGCCAAGGATCCATACTTATAGGCCTTGTAAGTCCGATTTCTCAATTGTATTTAAGAATTTTTCTATAACATTTTTTTGTCAATCATTTGGACCAATGGGAAATTAAAGCCAAGGATCCATACTTATAGACTATGTAAGTCCGATTTCTCAATTGTATTTCAGAATTTTTCTATAACATTTTTTTGTCAATCATTTGGACCAATGGGAAATTAAAGCCAAGGATCCATATCTACTTATAGGCTATGTAAGTCCGATTTCTCAATTGTATTTGAGAATTTTTCTATAACATTTTTTTGTCAATCATTTGGACCAAAAAGAAATTAAAGCCAAGGATCCATACTTATAGACTATGTAAGTCCGATTTCTCAATTGTATTTGAGAATTTTTCTATAACATTTTTTTGTCAATCATTTGGACCAATGGGAAATTAAAGCCAAGGATCCATATCTACTTATAGGCTTTGTAAGTCCGATTTCTCAATTGTATTTGAGAATTTTTCTATAACATTTGTTTGTCACTTATTTGGACCAATGGGAAATTAAAGCCAAGGATCCATATCTACTTATAGGCTTTGTAAGTCCGATTTCTCAATTGTATTTGAGAATTTTTCTATAACATTTTTTTGTCAATCATTTGGACCAAAAAGAAATTAAAGCCAAGGATCCATACTTATAGACTATGTAAGTCCGATTTTTCAATTGTATTTCAGAATTTTTCTATAACATTTTTTTGTCAATCATTTGGACCAATGGGAAATTAAAGCCAAGGATCCATACTTATAGACTATGTAAGTCCGATTTCTCAATTGTATTTCAGAATTTTTCTATAACATTTTTTTGTCAATCATTTGACCCAAAAAGAAATTAAAGCCAAGGATCCATACTTATAGGCCTTGTAAGTCCGATTTCTCAATTGTATTTAAGAATTTTTCTATAACATTTTTTTGTCAATCATTTGGACCAAAAAGAAATTAAAGCCAAGGATCCATACTTATAGGCCTTGTAAGTCCGATTTTTCAATTGTATTTCAGAATTTTTCTATAACATTTTTTTGTCAATCATTTGGACCAAAAAGAAATTAAAGCCAAGGATCCATACTTATAGGCCTTGTAAGTCCGATTTCTCAATTGTATTTAAGAATTTTTCTATAACATTTTTTTGTCAATCATTTGGACCAATGGGAAATTAAAGCCAAGGATCCATACTTATAGACTATGTAAGTCCGATTTCTCAATTGTATTTAAGAATTTTTCTATAACATTTTTTTGTCAATCATTTGGACCAATGGGAAATTAAAGCCAAGGATCCATACTTATAGACTATGTAAGTCCGATTTCTCAATTGTATTTAAGAATTTTTCTATAACATTTTTTTGTCAATCATTTAGACCAATGGGAAATTAAAGCCAAGGATCCATACTTATAGACTATGTAAGTCCGATTTCTCAATTGTATTTCAGAATTTTTCTATAACATTTTTTTGTCAATCATTTGGACCAAAAAGAAATTAAAGCCAAGGATCCATACTTATAGGCCTTGTAAGTCCGATTTCTCAATTGTATTTAAGAATTTTTCTATAACATTTTTTTGTCAATCATTTGGACCAAAAAGAAATTAAAGCCAAGGATCCATACTTATAGGCCTTGTAAGTCCGATTTTTCAATTGTATTTCAGAATTTTTCTATAACATTTTTTTGTCAATCATTTGGACCAAAAAGAAATTAAAGCCAAGGATCCATACTTATAGGCCTTGTAAGTCCGATTTCTCAATTGTATTTAAGAATTTTTCTATAACATTTTTTTGTCAATCATTTGGACCAATGGGAAATTAAAGCCAAGGATCCATACTTATAGACTATGTAAGTCCGATTTCTCAATTGTATTTAAGAATTTTTCTATAACATTTTTTTGTCAATCATTTGGACCAATGGGAAATTAAAGCCAAGGATCCATACTTATAGACTATGTAAGTCCGATTTCTCAATTGTATTTAAGAATTTTTCTATAACATTTTTTTGTCAATCATTTAGACCAATGGGAAATTAAAGCCAAGGATCCATACTTATAGACTATGTAAGTCCGATTTCTCAATTGTATTTCAGAATTTTTCTATAACATTTTTTTGTCAATCATTTGGACCAATGGGAAATTAAAGCCAAGGATCCATACTTATAGACTATGTAAGTCCGATTTTTCAATTGTATTTCAGAATTTTTCTATAACATTTTTTTGTCAATCATTTGGACCAATGGGAAATTAAAGCCAAGGATCCATACTTATAGACTATGTAAGTCCGATTTCTCAATTGTATTTGAGAATTTTTCTATAACATTTTTTTGTCAATCATTTGGACCAATGGGAAATTAAAGCCAAGGATCCATATCTACTTATAGGCCTTGTAAGTCCGATTTCTCAATTGTATTTGAGAATTTTTCTATAACATTTTTTTGTCAATCATTTGGACCAATGGGAAATTAAAGCCAAGGATCCATATCTACTTATAGGCTTTGTAAGTCCGATTTCTCAATTGTATTTGAGAATTTTTCTATAACATTTGTTTGTCACTTATTTGGACCAATGGGAAATTAAAGCCAAGGATCCATATCTACTTATAGGCTTTGTAAGTCCGATTTCTCAATTGTATTTGAGAATTTTTCTATAACATTTTTTTGTCAATCATTTGGACCAAAAAGAAATTAAAGCCAAGGATCCATACTTATAGACTATGTAAGTCCGATTTCTCAATTGTATTTCAGAATTTTTCTATAACATTTTTTTGTCAATCATTTGGACCAATGGGAAATTAAAGCCAAGGATCCATATCTACTTATAGGCTATGTAAGTCCGATTTCTCAATTGTATTTGAGAATTTTTCTATAACATTTTTTTGTCAATCATTTGGACCAAAAAGAAATTAAAGCCAAGGATCCATACTTATAGACTATGTAAGTCCGATTTCTCAATTGTATTTAAGAATTTTTCTATAAAATTTTAAAGATTAAAATTGTGTAAATTTTGTTCAGCTCTACGTGAATTTGGCAATTTGTGGGCACATTTATGTTTGTCACTCATTTGGACCAATGGGAAATTAAAGCCAAGGATCCATATCTACTTATAGGCTATGTAAGTCCGATTTCTCAATTGTATTTCAGAATTTTTCTATAACATTTTTTTGTCAATCATTTGGACCAATGGGAAATTAAAGCCAAGGATCCATATCTACTTATAGGCTATGTAAGTCCGATTTCTCAATTGTATTTGAGAATTTTTCTATAACATTTTTTTGTCAATCATTTGGACCAAAAAGAAATTAAAGCCAAGGATCCATACTTATAGACTATGTAAGTCCGATTTCTCAATTGTATTTAAGAATTTTTCTATAAAATTTTAAAGATTAAAATTGTGTAAATTTTGTTCATCTCTACGTGAATTTGGCAATTTGTGGGCACATTTATGTTTGTCACTTATTTGGACCAATGGGAAATTAAAGCCAAGGATCCATACTTATAGACTATGTAAGTCCGATTTCTCAATTGTATTTAAGAATTTTTCTATAAAATTTTAAAGATTAAAATTGTGTAAATTTTGTTCATCTCTACGTGAATTTGGCAATTTGTGGGCACATTTATGTTTGTCACTCATTTGGACCAATGGGAAATTAAAGCCAAGGATCCATACTTATAGACTATGTAAGTCCGATTTCTCAATTGTATTTAAGAATTTTTCTATAACATTTTTTTGTCAATCATTTAGACCAATGGGAAATTAAAGCCAAGGATCCATACTTATAGACTATGTAAGTCCGATTTCTCAATTGTATTTCAGAATTTTTCTATAACATTTTTTTGTCAATCATTTGGACCAATGGGAAATTAAAGCCAAGGATCCATACTTATAGACTATTTAAGTCCGATTTCTCAATTGTATTTAAGAATTTTTCTATAACATTTTTTTGTCAATCATTTGGACCAATGGGAAATTAAAGCCAAGGATCCATATCTACTTATAGGCTATGTAAGTCCGATTTCTCAATTGTATTTGAGAATTTTTCTATAACATTTTTTTGTCAATCATTTGGACCAAAAAGAAATTAAAGCCAAGGATCCATACTTATAGACTATGTAAGTCCGATTTCTCAATTGTATTTAAGAATTTTTCTATAAAATTTTAAAGATTAAAATTGTGTAAATTTTGTTCATCTCTACGTGAATTTGGCAATTTGTGGGCACATTTATGTTTGTCACTTATTTGGACCAATGGGAAATTAAAGCCAAGGATCCATACTTATAGACTATGTAAGTCCGATTTCTCAATTGTATTTAAGAATTTTTCTATAAAATTTTAAAGATTAAAATTGTGTAAATTTTGTTCATCTCTACGTGAATTTGGCAATTTGTGGGCACATTTATGTTTGTCACTCATTTGGACCAATGGGAAATTAAAGCCAAGGATCCATACTTATAGACTATGTAAGTCCGATTTCTCAATTGTATTTAAGAATTTTTCTATAACATTTTTTTGTCAATCATTTAGACCAATGGGAAATTAAAGCCAAGGATCCATACTTATAGACTATGTAAGTCCGATTTCTCAATTGTATTTCAGAATTTTTCTATAACATTTTTTTGTCAATCATTTGGACCAATGGGAAATTAAAGCCAAGGATCCATACTTATAGACTATGTAAGTCCGATTTCTCAATTGTATTTAAGAATTTTTCTATAACATTTTTTTGTCAATCATTTGGACCAATGGGAAATTAAAGCCAAGGATCCATACTTATAGACTATGTAAGTCCGATTTCTCAATTGTATTTCAGAATTTTTCTATAACATTTTTTTGTCAATCATTTGGACCAATGGGAAATTAAAGCCAAGGATCCATATCTACTTATAGGCTATGTAAGTCCGATTTCTCAATTGTATTTGAGAATTTTTCTATAACATTTTTTTGTCAATCATTTGGACCAAAAAGAAATTAAAGCCAAGGATCCATACTTATAGACTATGTAAGTCCGATTTCTCAATTGTATTTAAGAATTTTTCTATAAAATTTTAAAGATTAAAATTGTGTAAATTTTGTTCAGCTCTACGTGAATTTGGCAATTTGTGGGCACATTTATGTTTGTCACTCATTTGGACCAATGGGAAATTAAAGCCAAGGATCCATATCTACTTATAGGCTATGTAAGTCCGATTTCTCAATTGTATTTCAGAATTTTTCTATAACATTTTTTTGTCAATCATTTGGACCAATGGGAAATTAAAGCCAAGGATCCATATCTACTTATAGGCTATGTAAGTCCGATTTCTCAATTGTATTTGAGAATTTTTCTATAACATTTTTTTGTCAATCATTTAGACCAATGGGAAATTAAAGCCAAGGATCCATACTTATAGACTATGTAAGTCCGATTTCTCAATTGTATTTCAGAATTTTTCTATAACATTTTTTTGTCAATCATTTGGACCAATGGGAAATTAAAGCCAAGGATCCATACTTATAGACTATGTAAGTCCGATTTCTCAATTGTATTTGAGAATTTTTCTATAACATTTTTTTGTCAATCATTTGGACCAATGGGAAATTAAAGCCAAGGATCCATATCTACTTATAGGCTTTGTAAGTCCGATTTCTCAATTGTATTTGAGAATTTTTCTATAACATTTTTTTGTCAATCATTTGGACCAATGGGAAATTAAAGCCAAGGATCCATATCTACTTATAGGCCTTGTAAGTCCGATTTCTCAATTGTATTTAAGAATTTTTCTATAACATTTTTTTGTCAATCATTTGGACCAATGGGAAATTAAAGCCAAGGATCCATACTTATAGACTATGTAAGTCCGATTTCTCAATTGTATTTCAGAATTTTTCTATAACATTTTTTTGTCAATCATTTGGACCAATGGGAAATTAAAGCCAAGGATCCATACTTATAGACTATGTAAGTCCGATTTCTCAATTGTATTTGAGAATTTTTCTATAACATTTTTTTGTCAATCATTTGGACCAATGGGAAATTAAAGCCAAGGATCCATATCTACTTATAGGCTTTGTAAGTCCGATTTCTCAATTGTATTTGAGAATTTTTCTATAACATTTGTTTGTCACTTATTTGGACCAATGGGAAATTAAAGCCAAGGATCCATATCTACTTATAGGCTTTGTAAGTCCGATTTCTCAATTGTATTTGAGAATTTTTTTATAACATTTTTTTGTCAATCATTTGGACCAATGGGAAATTAAAGCCAAGGATCCATACTTATAGACTATGTAAGTCCGATTTCTCAATTGTATTTAAGAATTTTTCTATAAAATTTTAAAGATTAAAATTGTGTAAATTTTGTTCAGCTCTACGTGAACTTGGCAATTTGTGGGCACATTTATGTTTGTCACTCATTTGGACCAATGGGAAATTAAAGCCAAGGATCCATATCTACTTATAGGCTTTGTAAGTCCGATTTCTCAATTGTATTTAAGAATTTTTCTATAACATTTTTTTGTCAATCATTTGGACCAATGGGAAATTAAAGCCAAGGATCCATATCTACTTATAGGCTTTGTAAGTCCGATTTCTCAATTGTATTTGAGAATTTTTCTATAACATTTGTTTGTCACTTATTTGGACCAATGGGAAATTAAAGCCAAGGATCCATACTTATAGACTATGTAAGTCCGATTTCTCAATTGTATTTAAGACTTTTCCTATAACATTTTTTTGTCACTCATTTGGACCAATGGGAAATTAAAGCCAAGGATCCATACTTATAGACTATAAGTCCGATTTCTCAATTGTATTTGAGACTTTTTCTATAACATTTGTTTGTCACTTATTTGGACCAATGGGAAATTAAAGCCAAGGATCCATACTTATAGACTATGTAAGTCCGATTTCTCAATTGTATTTAAGAATTTTTCTATAAAATTTTAAAGATTAAAATTGTGTAAATTTTGTTCAGCTCTACGTGAATTTGGCAATTTGTGGGCACATTTATGTTTGTCACTCATTTGGACCAATGGGAAATTAAAGCCAAGGATCCATATCTACTTATAGGCTATGTAAGTCCGATTTCTCAATTGTATTTCAGAATTTTTCTATAACATTTTTTTGTCAATCATTTGGACCAATGGGAAATTAAAGCCAAGGATCCATATCTACTTATAGACTATGTAAGTCCGATTTCTCAATTGTATTTGAGAATTTTTCTATAAAATTTTAAAGATTAAAATTGTGTAAATTTTGTTCAGCTCTACGTGAATTTGGCAATTTGTGGGCACATTTATGTTTGTCACTCATTTGGACCAATGGGAAATTAAAGCCAAGGATCCATATCTACTTATAGGCTATGTAAGTCCGATTTCTCAATTGTATTTCAGAATTTTTCTATAACATTTGTTTGTCACTTATTTGGACCAATGGGAAATTAAAGCCAAGGATCCATATCTACTTATAGGCTATGTAAGTCCGATTTCTCAATTGTATTTGAGAATTTTTCTATAAAATTTTAAAGATTAAAATTGTGTAAATTTTGTTGAGCTCTACGTGAATTTGGCAATTTGTGGGCACATTTATGTTTGTCACTCATTTGGACCAATGGGAAATTAAAGCCAAGGATCCATACTTATAGACTATAAGTCCGATTTCTCAATTGTATTTGAGACTTTTTCTATAACATTTGTTTGTCACTTATTTGGACCAATGGGAAATTAAAGCCAAGGATCCATACTTATAGACTATGTAAGTCCGATTTCTCAATTGTATTTGAGAATTTTTCTATAACATTTGTTTGTCACTTATTTGGACCAATGGGAAATTAAAGCCAAGGATCCATACTTATAGACTATGTAAGTCCGATTTCTCAATTGTATTTGAGAATTTTTCTATAACATTTGTTTGTCACTTATTTGGACCAATGGGAAATTAAAGCCAAGGATCCATACTTATAGACTATGTAAGTCCGATTTCTCAATTGTATTTGAGAATTTTTCTATAACATTTGTTTGTCACTTATTTGGACCAATGGGAAATTAAAGCCAAGGATCCATACTTATAGACTATGTAAGTCCGATTTCTCAATTGTATTTGAGAATTTTTCTATAACATTTGTTTGTCACTTATTTGGACCAATGGGAAATTAAAGCCAAGGATCCATACTTATAGACTATGTAAGTCCGAT
Organism: Lypha dubia; assembly: GCA_947311025.1. Classification (NCBI taxonomy): domain Eukaryota; kingdom Metazoa; phylum Arthropoda; class Insecta; order Diptera; family Tachinidae; genus Lypha; species Lypha dubia. The sequence continues at coordinate 61,271,541 of OX371264.1, forward strand.
TTCTCAATTGTATTTGAGAATTTTTCTATAACATTTGTTTGTCACTTATTTGGACCAATGGGAAATTAAAGCCAAGGATCCATACTTATAGACTATGTAAGTCCGATTTCTCAATTGTATTTGAGAATTTTTCTATAACATTTGTTTGTCACTTATTTGGACCAATGGGAAATTAAAGCCAAGGATCCATACTTATAGACTATGTAAGTCCGATTTCTCAATTGTATTTGAGAATTTTTCTATAACATTTGTTTGTCACTTATTTGGACCAATGGGAAATTAAAGCCAAGGATCCATACTTATAGACTATGTAAGTCTGATTTCTCAATTGTATTTGAGAATTTTTCTATAACATTTGTTTGTCACTTATTTGGACCAATGGGAAATTAAAGCCAAGGATCCATACTTATAGACTATGTAAGTCCGATTTCTCAATTGTATTTGAGAATTTTTTTATAACATTTGTTTGTCACTTATTTGGACCAATGGGAAATTAAAGCCAAGGATCCATACTTATAGACTATGTAAGTCCGATTTCTCAATTGTATTTGAGAATTTTTCTATAACATTTGTTTGTCACTTATTTGGACCAATGGGAAATTAAAGCCAAGGATCCATACTTATAGACTATGTAAGTCCGATTTCTCAATTGTATTTGAGAATTTTTCTATAACATTTGTTTGTCACTTATTTGGACCAATGGGAAATTAAAGCCAAGGATCCATACTTATAGACTATGTAAGTCCGATTTCGCAATTGTATTTGAGAATTTTTCTATAACATTTGTTTGTCACTTATTTGGACCAATGGGAAATTAAAGCCAAGGATCCATACTTATAGACTATGTAAGTCCGATTTCTCAATTGTATTTGAGAATTTTTCTATAACATTTGTTTGTCACTTATTTGGACCAATGGGAAATTAAAGCCAACAATCCATACTGATAGACTATGTAAGTCTGATTTCTCAATTGTATTTGAGAATTTTTCTATAACATTTGTTTGTCACTTATTTGGACCAATGGGAAATTAAAGCCAAGGATCCATACTTATAGACTATGTAAGTCCGATTTCTCAATTGTATTTGAGAATTTTTCTATAACATTTGTTTGTCACTTATTTGGACCAATGGGAAATTAAAGCCAAGGATCCATTCTTATAGACTATGTAAGTCCGATTTCTCAATTGTATTTGAGAATTTTTCTATAACATTTGTTTGTCACTTATTTGGACCAATGGGAAATTAAAGCCAAGGATCCATACTGATAGACTATGTAAGTCTGATTTCTCAATTGTATTTGAGAATTTTTCTATAACATTTGTTTGTCACTTATTTGGACCAATGGGAAATTAAAGCCAAGGATCCATACTTATAGACTATGTAAGTCCGATTTCTCAATTGTATTTGAGAATTTTTCTATAACATTTGTTTGTCACTTATTTGGATCAATGGGAAATTAAAGCCAAGGATCCATACTTATAGACTATGTAAGTCCGATTTCTCAATTGTATTTGAGAATTTTTCTATAACATTTGTTTGTCACTTATTTGGACCAATGGGAAATTAAAGCCAAGGATCCATACTGATAGACTATGTAAGTCTGATTTCTCAATTGTATTTGAGAATTTTTCTATAACATTTGTTTGTCACTTATTTGGACCAATGGGAAATTAAAGCCAAGGATCCATACTTATAGGCTATGTAAGTCCGATTTCTCAATTGTATTTGAGAATTTTTCTATAACATTTGTTTGTCACTTATTTGGACCAATGGGAAATTAAAGCCAAGGATCCATACTGATAGACTATGTAAGTCCGATTTCTCAATTGTATTTAAGAATTTTTCTATAAAATTTTAAAGATTAAAATTGTGTAAATTTTGTTCAGCTCTAAGGGAATTTGGCTATTTGTGGGCACATTTATGTTTGTCACTCATTTGGACCAATGGGAAATTAAAGCCAAGGATCCATACTTATAGGCTATGTTTGTCACTCATTTGGACCAATGGGAAATTAAAGCCAAGGATCCATACTTATAGACTATGTAAGTCCGATTTCTCAATTGTATTTGAGAATTTTTCTATAACATTTGTTTGTCACTTATTTGGACCAATGGGAAATTAAAGCCAAGGATCCATACTTATAGACTATGTAAGTCTGATTTCTCAATTGTATTTGAGAATTTTTCTATAACATTTGTTTGTCACTTATTTGGACCAATGGGAAATTAAAGCCAAGGATCCATACTTATAGACTATGTAAGTCCGATTTCTCAATTGTATTTGAGAATTTTTCTATAACATTTGTTTGTCACTTATTTGGACCAATGGGAAATTAAAGCCAAGGATCCATACTGATAGACTATGTAAGTCTGATTTCTCAATTGTATTTGAGAATTTTTCTATAACATTTGTTTGTCACTTATTTGGACCAATGGGAAATTAAAGCCAAGGATCCATACTTATAGACTATGTAAGTCCGATTTCTCAATTGTATTTGAGAATTTTTCTATAACATTTGTTTGTCACTTATTTGGACCAATGGGAAATTAAAGCCAAGGATCCATACTCATAGGCTATGTAAGTCTGATTTCTCAATTGTATTTGAGAATTTTTCTATAACATTTGTTTGTCACTCATTTGGACCAATGGGAAATTAAAGCCAAGGATCCATATCTACTTATAGGCTATGTAAGTCCGATTTTTCAATTGTATTTGAGAATGTTTCTATAAAATTTTAAAGATTAAAATTGTGTAAATTTTGTTCAGCTCTACGGGAATTTGGCTATTTGTGGGCACATTTATGTTTGTCACTCATTTGGACCAATGGGAAATTAAAGCCAAGGATCCATACTTATAGGCTATGTAAGTCCGATTTTTCAATTGTATTTGAGAATGTTTCTATAAAATTTTAAATATTAAAATTGTGTAAATTTTGTTCAGCTCTACGGGAATTTGGCTATTTGTGGGCACATTTATGTTTGTCACTCATTTGGACTAATGGGAAATTAAAGCAAAGGATCCATACTGATAGACTATGTAAGTCCGATAAAGTATTCTTTTCGAATAAATGTAGCAAATCGATTGAATTAAATGTGGAAAAAACACACAATGTTGCGATGTCAATGTTTGTTAATAATTGTAAACATTCGCGGCTGTCTCTGTTTATTTATTAGTAAAAGGCAGGACTGCCAATCTTGCGGCAAAACAATAATAAAAATCCGAAAAAACCCGTGTTCTTCGCTACCACCATCGTTATAAAATAAAACTGAAAGTATTTATATAGTCATGTATTTATTATTTCGTAAGAATATCCTATTGTGAAAATTATGAATATTACGATTTTAAATTTTCCTAAAAAGGGGCGTGCGTAAAAGTGGGCGTGGCAAATTTTTCGTTCGATGAAAACTTAAAATGGATTAATACGAACATTTGAAAGAAGAATTAGTCAAATCGATGAAGCCGTTTTCTGATTTTAGGTAAATCGAAAAAAGTTGGACCATGGCGATCATTAGAAAGAAAAAAATCGTCCAAATCGGTCCAGCCATTCACGCGTGATGCCGTGACCAAAGAAAAAAGGGATTCATTTTTATATATATAGATTGATGGACTCGTACAAAATTTGAAGGCTATATAGCTAATATAGAGCCCTAGATATTTAATATTAATTTTGTATATGAGCTAAATATTCACTTTGTATGGGAGCTGCCACGCCCACTGGTATGATCCCGCCCAATTTTCCCATGACTATTCATAATATAATCAACGTGCACAAATTTCTAAGACTATGGCTATTATAGTACTGTAGATATATGATATTAAATATTTACTTTGTATGGGAGCTGCCACGACCATAAGCCTGATCCCGCCCATTTTTTTCACAACTCTTCAGATTAGTTTAATATGTACATGTGCAAAGTTTCAGAACTCTTGCTGTCATAGTACTCCAGATATTATATGTTAAAACTTTGTATGAGATCTACCACGCCCACTTGTCCAATCACGCCCATTTTCACTTCAGCTGCTAATATTATTAATTTATGCACTCCTACAAAGTTTGAAGGCTCTACCTATTATATAACTCTAGATATTTGATATTAAATATTTATCTTATATGATAGCTGCCACACCCACTTGTCCGATCCCGCCCATTTTTGTTCTGATTATCACATGAGTAACATATGTACCATTGCAATGTTTCAAAACTCTTGCTATCACAATAGTCAAGATATATGATGCTATTTAATTTATGTGGGACGTGCCACGCCCACTAAATTTATTATGTGCACCCTCCACACAGACCCCAATCACCCCTGAAAATTTCATTGAAATCGGGCAAGCCGTCTAGGAGGAGTATGCGCACAGGAAGTTTTGCACTTAATTTTATATATATAGACTACCAAAAAATTAGTAAACTAGCAACTAGTAGTCTTCCCTCATTCAATAAACCGTCGGCTAGTGACGCAACAACGGTTCCAGAATAATCTAGTTCTTGAATTTTTTCAGATGATCCCTTACCACAATATATCGAGAAATTCCAAACATAGCCACTCATCTCGCACAGTTGAAGTATTTTGATGCCATATTTATGAGCTTTTCCAGGATTATATTGTTTGAATAGGAGTCTTCCCTTGTCTTAAATCATTGTTTCTTCTACAAAAATTTTTGCACCTTGAGTATATACTTCCTGTTACTTTGAAATTAAAATTTTGGTGAAGTTTGATATCTTGTACAAATGGTCTTCAGACATGCCAGTTTCTTAAAATTAAGGTGAAACGATTGTAGGTCATAATAATTTTATGAAACAATGGATGATAATAAATTTCATCTTTTTTCCAATAGTCTTCCATGTTGGGATATTTGATAAGACCTGAAATAATTATAATACTTAGAAATTTCTTCATTTCAGTCATTGTTACGTCTGACCATCTATTCATACGCGAATTATGACGCATCTGATTATTTTCAATAAATTGTCTTGCATATCTATTAGTCTCTGTAAGCATCAATTCCATTACTTCTTTATTAAAAAACTGTTGAAATAAGTTAATTGGCATAGGTTCCCCATTATCAATTGTATCGCGTTCATTTAAGCTGTATCTTCCAATAAAATTTAACCTTTTCCCTGCTTCAAAAGTGGAGCTCCATTGCTGAGACTCAGGCGTTCTGGATGCTTCCAATGTTCTTCATAGTTTTCTTCTATTTCGTCAGGTGTTGAAAATTATGAAAAACTTAAAACAGAAGGAACACAGTCATCACCGCTATCTTGAAAGGGGTCATTTTCATCACTATCGGAATCGTCGCTTCTCATTGTTTTTTTTTTTTGCCATAAAAAGCTTGTCCATTATTTCTTTGTAAAACAAATAATAAAACTTCCGCTATTTTTTTATTTTTAAAGTGTGTGAATCATATGTGATGCACACAACGTCTGGTTAAATACTATGATAAAAAATGTCTGTGCATCACATATGATTCACACTTTATTTAAATGAAAATCAGTTTCTACATTACTTAAATTATATATTATAATAAAAGAAACAACAAGCAGTACAAGAAAACCGTTTTAAACAAAATTAAACTTTTGGACGTACGGTATAAATTTTTTTTTTTGTACGGGGACAGGCAAAGGGTTAAATACCTGAACTATAAAAAAATTTCTTTCTTGCATTCATCATCAAAATGTAATTGAAATGTACTTGAGCAGCAGAGAAATATACACAAATAAGTACATACAAACCAACTTTAGCATACACAATAGTCTAGGAAAGATACCAACACTAACAACATATTTTTAGCTTATAAAAATATAAACAAATAAAGCAACAAAAACCAACAGCTGTTGTTGTTATAAAAGTGACCCGTTACAATCATGAAAATAAAACCAAACACATACGCGTAAAATACACAGACTCAATATATGGCCAGTAAAATAAGAGAAAACAGACACACACACAGAGAGAGATTGAGACGGAGAGGTAATAAATAATAAAGACTGAACAGGAAAAAGCTGAATTGCGTTGTAATAAAATTGTAACACAGGTCATTCTTATAATTAAATATCAAGGCCTAATGAAACCATAATTTTTTTTCTGTGCCTGATGTAAGCGAAAAAATACAATCCACATCGCATAAAAAACAACTCTGCGCAGTAATTGTTTTCTTTTTGTTTTATTATTTATTAGAAAGTTCCTACTCTTTCCGGCTCAATCTCTTGTGAAATTGAATTTGCAGCAAACAAATTTGAATCATGTAAATGTACGTTTCTTATTTCAGTTTTACAATAAAATTCTACAACTAAAACTGTCATGCCGATTTGTTTTTTATAGGAAGTATCAAAATAATATAAAAAAAAAACAAATAAAATTCAAAAGATTTTAGGTCAACCACAAACTACCAAAAAAAAAAAAAAAAACAACTGAAACTAAATGCACATACGAACGAGTGCAGAATCCGAGATATTTTTGTTAAAACGAGAAAAATAAAAAAATGTAAATGTCAATCAACTCATGTTAGAAAAATTTCATCTAATATTCATCAAAGTTTTTCAATTTAATAAAAGCATTTAACTGCAGTTTGATATTGGAAAAAAAAACATTTAAATGCTGTTAAAAATTTAAAAGAAATTAAGCCAAAGTAGACAACTGGAACGAGGGAAAGAAAGACTGCCAAAATAGATAACTGGAACGAGGGAAAGACTTTGAATTGAATAGAAAATTAAAAGATTAATTCAATCAATCTGGTGTGTTTTCGTTTCAAATAAACAAGTCCTTTTTTCGAAATTGTTTGTTTATAAAAGAGCGAGAAGAAGGAGCAGTTACTTTGGCGGGCAGACGGTCAGTGGCTATAAAATAATAAATAAAAATTCTTTAAAATGCGAAGTAGAATTGTAAAGCAGACTCCCCATAAATTCGAAAATGTTAATCAATCATTTCTTTCTTTTATTTTGGTTTTGCGGTGATTTGTTTATTTTAGTGGTTTTTCGTTATATTGTTTTTTTTTTACTTATGAGATTTGTTACTTTTTAGTGACTTTTTTAATTCTAATGAATTTTTTTCTTTTTAGCGTTTTTTATTATTAAACAAATCCCGCTTATTACTTAACCGGTTCCAAGAATAGAAACTCCAAAAGATGCGGTTGCATAGCAGTTGTAGTCTTATTTAAAAAGTGAGCCCTCCTAACAACCAAGTGACCCAATTTTCCCAAAAAAAAAAAATTATAAATAAAAGAAAAGTTTTTGCCAGTTAAAACAAAAACATGATAGCAAAATTTTTGTAGAAAAAGCAACACGATGACAGTAGTTGACATTTAACTGGAAAATAAGTAGATAAATAATATTTTTTTTTTATTATATTTCCAAATGTTAATTAATAAAAATTGACATTAAATGGAGCAACGATATAAAGTGGTTTTTATCTTATTTTATATTTTTAATTATTATTTGTTACGAATAATAAACATTAAAAACTTTACGTTTAACTTGAAGGAATTTATTTTATTTTATTGACAAGCAAACAAACCGATAAAAGAGCCCTGTTTAAAATCGTTTCAAATTAAACATAACAAAAAAGTGCAAAAGTGTAGATAAGCGGTTTTGTTGTGAAACGCTCTAACTACAGTAGATAATCATCAAATGGGAATATGTCTCACTCTAGATATTTAGTCATGAGTACCTCTGTACGTATACGTGACATTTGTGACCCATGAAACACTCATACGCGACGTTGTTTAATATTTTTAAATTAAATTGCGGTATTTTTTTTTCTTTGCAACTTAATCATTGTTTGCGTTTTTAAAAAGATGTAAAATTTTAACTGATAAGAATTTAAAGCTGTAAAATGAACACATTTTGTATGACAATTTTGTACAAATATTTAGGAGGGAAAAAGACGTGCATCGCTGAGCTGGCTGGCGTCACAACCTACGGCGAATTGACGGCACGTAACAATACAGACCCATTAATGATCAAAATATAGACCTCAATAAACAAAATAAGCGAATCGTGCTAAAAATCAATCGGGCCGTTCCCGAGTAATCCCATCTTTTCCAAATTGGCCAAAACAGAGCGTTGTTTTGTAAAAATCATTATATAAAACGGCTCAAACAAAATGTCCCAGACAAATTTGAATGGGGTTGTATAGATAAATATGCCCCAAATTTGACCCTCCACTCTCATTAAAATCTATTTAGAAGTTTAAAGCGTATACTCTTTAAAGTGCAAGAAAATATTCACCGAGTGTACTGCAGTGTGTTTTGTAAATATCATTATATAAAACGGCTCAAACAAAATGTCCCAGACAAATTTGAATAGGGTTGTATAGCTAAATATTCCCCAAATCCGACCCCAAATCTTATTAAAATCTATTTAGAAGTTTAAAGCGTATACTCTTTAGAGTGCAACAAAATATTCACCGAGCGTACTGCAATGTGTTTTGTAAAAATCATTTTATAAAACGGCTTTCGTACGCATACAGACCCAATACATTTTAAAATATAGACCTTAAAGAACATTTTGAGCGAACCATGCTAAACATCAATCGGGCCGTTCCCGAGTAATCCCATCTTTTCCAAATTGGCAAAAAAAAAGCGTTGCTGAAAATGAATTTGGAAAAGATGGGATTACTCAGGAACGGCCCGCTTGATTTTTAGCACGGTTCGCTCAAAATGTTCTTTAAGGTTTATATTTTAAAATGTATTGGGTCTGTAGGCGTGCGAAAGCCTATATTGGCCAGGAAAAGTTCTAAGGATGAAGTATATACTTCCCTAACTGGAAAATCCCCCCAAAATTTCCTTATTTTTTTCCCGGTTTTTTATTCCTAAAATCGACGCTAAATTGGCTCACGTGAAAAATTTACACATTTTCTGAATCAGCTGTTTTGTGGTTATTTAACGAAAAATTTTTAACAGTTGGCGCTGCTGGGGCATAACAAATTTTGCCAACTACATGAATGTATTTCTTCATATATTCTTTGTTTTTAAGGAAACGGCATCAAATGTGTTTAAAAATCTAGAAGACGGACATCGCTGATAAATTTCTATGACCACACGTATACAAAATATCTTGGAAAGTTAAATAAATAGACCAAAAGAATATTCTAGAAATAAGAAATTCTATAATTTACACAAACATACGAGTATAGAGCACACAATTTATGTGTTCACTTGAAATTTTTTTTTATTTAGCAGCTGCTTGTTAGCTCTCTGGAAAATATCAATGTACGAGTATACTCCATCCCCTAAGTAGTTTATTTAAAGAAAAACATATACAAATGTATAAACTATATTGTCATAAAATATGTCACAAACCTGTACACGCATACATGATTACATACATAAATATTTCAAAATTTTAAAGCATGTGTTACAGCACAAATAAAAATTGACATTTATGTTGTTTGTTTTGTTCTTGTCTATTGCACAAGTTCCTTTTCTTGTTTTTTTTTTTTGTTCTGTTTTCTCTTCAACGGACATGTCAGCCAGATATACAATGTAAGAGCAAATTATTTAACGAGGGTAACTATCAATGTTAATTTATGTATTTTTGTATTCTATTTAAAATAACAACGAATGTTGCACTTTGACAAGACCATAAACAAAAGGACTTTATTATGATCCTTTCGCTATTATTGTCGCAAACAATGAAACGCAATTAATACTTGTATCTAACGAGACACCCACCCATCGTTGTTACGAAAAAAATATCCATGTAAGTGGTTTTGGTTAAAATTTGCATTGTAGAAAATGATATTGATACACATGCGATAACACATGACACAAATGGTGCTTGAAAAAGTGCTTTTAAAAATTTTCCATATTCAAAAACTCAAACAAAGAAATGAAAAAGTATGAATATTTTATGTTTGTGCAATTAAAAGGAGTAGAATATTAAAATAACATTTTGCTTTTGATTATCTACAAGTAAGAAAAAATATTCTAAATCCTGAACTAACTTTCTATTTTGCATTTAAATTTGTTTATTGACTCATTTCATACAATATAATGCAGTACAATAATACTGTACAATATATAATAGTTTTTAAAAAATCCCCCTGTGATTATTTTGAGCTTTTATCGGTTTATAAACACATATTATCCACCGTATTCTAAAACGTTTGGTTTGTTAAAAAGCACACAGTAAAACCGGTTTGCCCACACCCACAAAATTTTGTACTTGCTCCTAAAAGTATGCAGGGTAATTTTTTTGGTGTTTCTCTAATTTAATGTACCAATAATATTGTAAGATATGTATATGAAAAAGTTAGTTCAGGCTTATGAGTCTGGATAGTACAGGGTGTCCACGGGGAAGGTATACTACTTTGTTTTGCCGCCATTTTGGTAAACATTAGTCTTGACAGTTCATATTTGGCAGTCGTGAAGTAGACACGTGGCAAATTTATTATGGAAAAATATTCGATAAACCAACGTTTTTTAAAGGATGTTAGAGCTCGCCCATGACAACCCCGATTTTCATTAAAAAATCATAATGAGTGACAGTCTGGTGTGCAATTTGGTCAGAAGGAATCATTGGACTTTACTTCTTTGATAATGAAAACTGTGAATGGGGAGCGATATCATGATGTGATTGAACACTTTTTAACACCACAACTACATGCTTTGGGCTTGATTAACATGTGGTATCAACAAGAAGGTGACACATCGCATACAGCCAGGATTACAATGGAATTACTGCGAGTAGTATACCTTCCCGGCGGACACCCTGTATATGACATAGATTAGAATATTGCGTACGTATCGGACAAATGACACATTCCGACCGAAATGATTTCAATTCTTTTTTATTAACGTGCAAAATTTATTTTACTCAAGCTCCTAAAAGTATGCATGCTTTTTTATAGTTTACTATAAATGAAGAAATATTGAAAAAGTGTTTTGATTAGAAACAAAATTTTCGTTTTTCGTTTTCTAAAGACTCAACTTTAAGATATGAAATTAATTTTGATGGGAATTTAGCTCTGTGACATGGTTGTATGAAAGGGTAAATACGGGAAATGTTGGTACCTTCGGTACTTTTAATTTTTGTTTACAAGTTTTTTATTTATTAACATACAATGTTGGCCCAGAACTTCTGGGGTACAATTAAAATAATGTGGTACTTTTGGTACTTTTTCGTGTTTTGATCAATTTTCTGTACAGATAAGTTATTGTAAACTAAGTTAAGGGTTTAAAAGCTATTGCCAAATATAACACTGTTGTATACCACTGTTGCATAATGTGCAGACATATCTCCAATTTTTAAAAATGAAACAAAAAAATTAGGAAAAACTTTAAAAAAATATTTGAGAAAAAAATTTTTTTTCGGAAAGTTTTATGCTGAATTGCTAATATTAATAAAACAGTATCTGTAGCACTTGATAGGTCTTAGTTAAGTTAAATTTTAAAATATAAAACTCTAGACATAAACCACAGAATTTAACAGAGCTCTGGTCTTAGTAAAACTCAAACTGTTAGATATTCCAAATACAGGGGTTTGTAGAGGGTCACTTCGTCCACAAAACCCAATGATTTTTGGCCGCCCACGTTGACTCCTTCCTAAAAAAATATGTTTTTAGTGTACTCGCTATTATTTTTATATGTCTACAGAGCACTGTTAACCTGCGAACAGAACTCTGTTAAATTCTGTGGTTCATGCCTAGGGTTTTACATTTTAAATTTTAAATTCAATCACATTTAAGCTATGTACAGACGATTGGCAGATCTTACAATATTGTAAGATATGGCAACATGCTGACAACGTACTGACCATGAAACGTTGTTACCAAAAGGTAAATTGTCAGTTTTTACGATTGTAAGAAAACCTTACAATTTAATTGTCAGACAATTGTCAGACAATAAATTTATCTGCCAACAAAATTTGCCAGATGCGTTGTTAAACTTTGTCAGAACTGTCAAAGCTTATAGTATTTATGGACAGCGTTACCAATAGAAAAATTATCTTACAATGATGCCATTGTCAGATGCATTAATTTAAACACATCCGTAAATAAAAAAAGAGCTTACAATGTCTGAAAATTATCTAACAATGGCAAAGTAGAGTGTTCACACGATTGTCAGATGTCTGACAATATTATTGTGTTACAATGAACTGACAATGCTTTTTCTGGCAACGTTGTAAGACAAAAATTGCAAGTTCAGACGGTTGTCAGACATTTTCTGACAATATTGTAAGATCTGCCAATCGTCTGTACATAGCTTTACTTTCTTCTTTTTAAATTTTGTGAGAATTTTGAAATCGGTGCGAATTCATCCAAGTTGTTTTCTTGTCAATTCAGACACAAGAAACTTATACGAAATTTACTTTGCCATACTTTTTTGCAAGTTTTATATGGTGAACCATCCTTATGTTCATTAATACGAGTACAATGCGAACATGTACAACCAAGTCATTTATCGAAAATAACGTTTGCTTAGCACTTTTATGTGTTTTTGTTGCATTTAAATAAGTGTGAGTATATGTAAAAGTGTAGGATTTGATATATATACTCGTATATGCATGTGTTCTTCCTTCAATACTTCATTTTAACCAGCCACAATCGTGTCGTACAAAATGTCTGCATGTACGTGATAAACCACTTCCATTACAAATACCTTCTCATGTAACCCACACTTTAGTAACAGTTTCATATTTTGTATTTTCCATTTACAGCAGCAAGGTTAGTTCAGGTAAAAGTGTTGAAACAAAATATTACATGTAAATAGTTTTATTAGATTTAATATTGGGAAAATTTAAAAGCTTTTTAGAAAAAATTTAAAACAAAAAACAAATTTAAATAAAGAAAATATTAAATTGTCCCACCGAAAATTCAATGATTTTTAAGGGATGGAAAAGTTATTGCTGTTTGCTATATAACGAATCTGTATAGGAAATCTTGCAATCTTTACATTTTATTTATAAGGTGTGTTCGTCCTTTTTATGGAAAAAAATTTCAACACTCTTAACTCTTCGCTTTATAAGATTTTTATCCCATACAAATATAAGTTTAATGGGATTAATTTTTGGCACGACCCAAATATCGTATTTGTAAAAAAAAAAAACAAAAGTTTTACTAACTTTTTCTCAAATTTCTTAAACAATTTAACTGAATTTTAAACTAATCTCAACTTCATAATAATCAAAATATCCTTATAAACTACAAAAAAGTTAATTTTAAATACTTCTTTATTAAACAATGAAATTTTTATTAAGAAAATACAAAAGTTTTAAAATTTAAAAAAATTCTTTTGTTATTTAAATTATCGTTTCCACCCTCTATGAAATATGAGGAAGCCTTTTTTGGGCGTACATTAATAAATATTTTTCTCCTGAGATCAAATTGTTGTACAAAATCTAATCAACAAACAAGAAAAGTTATTGAAAAGTAAACAGAAGAAGAAACGAAAATTGGGACTTTCATGCTTAAGATGTTCAAGAAAAACTTCAATAAAATATTTTGTATAAACAAATTTGCATAAATAAAATGCTTAACAATGTTTTTAATATTTAAGTAGATTAGAAGGAAAATATTCGGCAACATTTCGCAGAAAGAAGTGCCATAAATAACAAAGTATGTGAAATATTTCCGTAAGTACGATTATATGGTGAGAGTCAAACTTTTTCATTTAAAGATACAAATATTTCTTTTATTAGTTGAACACTTCAATACCTTTGTATATACTCGTACATACATACTACATATGTTTATATGTATAGCTGGTTGCATGTGTAACTGCATGTCCTGGATATTTGTCAATTTTTAAGTGCATTATTCACTATTAAAATGCACCTGAGGGAAATTTTGTAATATTTGTTTGCAATAAATGTCCAATGACTGGTGAAAAAGGGATTGATGCAAAAGCTCCGAGTATATTTATTAGTGTCTTTACTGTACAAGAAGTCCTGCTCAAAATCAAGAATATTTGAATTTTTATTCGAATAAGATCTGTGTACGATTAATTTAAATCTTACAGCATCACTTTGAAATACTTTATGCGAATTGGTTGCGAATAATTTTATTCAAATAGTTTTAGTTTAATTTTTTAATTTTTAATCGACTCACTTTTTAAAGAAAAATATTTGTTCGAACTGGTTTCACCAATTCGTTTTGATTCGAAGTTACATATTTTTTTTTCTAAATTTTGTAAACTTTTATATAACCTACATATGTACGATTAATTTTAATCGAACAATATTAATGTGATGTGATTGTGGTTAATTTTTTCGCAAATAATTTTTAAACTAAGCTTTTATTCAAAAAATTTTATTCTATTAATTTTTAATCGACTAATTTTTAATCGAATATTTTTTATTCGAACAAATTTTATTTAAGCAGCTTTTAGCGTTAAACAGTTTTCACCAATAACTTTTTATCCGAGAAAATTTTTTCCAACAAAATTTTTTTCAAAAAATAGTGCACGTTTGCTGAATCTGTATACGATTAATTTTAATCGAACAATATTTTTAATTCAGAATTCTTGTGTTTAAATAATTTTAATATAAACAGCCTTTATTCGAACAATTTTATTCGATTAATTAGTTTGAACTAGTTTCTTTCATATAAAAAGATTTGCTTGACTTTTTTTTATTTGATAAATTTTTTCGAGTAATTTTTATTTAGTGTTCGAATTAGCTCGAACCTAAAAGCAGGCAGTTTATAGTTAAAAATGTCTATTCGAATATTCTCGAATGAATATTAATTGAATCGAATAATTTCCAGCAAACTGTTTATTTTAATAATTTCAGCACAATAATGTTTCACGTTTGAAATTAAGAGGGAAGATGTTGAAACTCTGCGAATTAATTTTATAAGAAATTTAGTTTTAGCAATTTCGAATGATAATCTTCCTTCCTGACTATGCTTTAGTTGAATAATTATCTTCTATATTCAATCATAAAAACAATTGCCAAAGTTAAAGTACACTTTCAACTTATTTTAACTCTAACAATCGTTTATAATTAAGTCGGAGTATTATGAAAAGTCTTCTTTTGTTATCAATTATTAAATTTATTTCAAAATTTTTAATACTTCTTTAACGCACACACACACACACATATATAAATGTTTTATTAATTGAATTAATAAAAGTTTTTCTTTTTAAGAAAGAAGCAAAACTTTTTGAAAGTACAATTGCAAAGTTTATTACGTTTCATTATCGTCAATTTTTCCTCATTTTTCTTTGCAAACTAACTGGAAGTATCTAATAAATAGTTTACAGCTATTGTCTGTATTATTTAATGAGAGTAGAAAAAAAATGGCTAACAAATCATTAACTAAGAAAGACTTTAATAATGAAACAATTTTTATTTACAGAGTAGTTTACTCCCCCCATGCCAGAGCTTTTAAGAAAATCCTTTTTAAAACTACAAAAGACAAGATTTTCTTGCAAGTTAAAACTTAAGAAAATCAATTAAGCCATGTTGGCAGAAAAAGAGCTGCAAGTGACAAACACTTCAACAATATTGCAAAGTGTTGAAAGACAGGAAAATCGATAGGGGAATTGTTTAAAACTTTTGAAACCCGGAGATAATATTAAAAAGCAAGTTTTGTTTGATTTACTAAATGTGCATAATTTATTAAACAATACTTTTTAACTTTCTAAATAAATCAAGCAATCTCTTCCTTAAAATCCTTTTGTTTTAAATGCAAACTATTAAAATATTGAAAATAAAAGCCACCACCAATAATCGAAATAGCAACAATATTTTTGTAGCAGTTGGCGTTGTTATCAACAATGTAGAGACTAAACTCTGTTCATAAAACATTTCATTAGATTGCACAATGGGCATAATATATATGACTTTTGAAAACTAGAATTTTAAAAACTCGGATTTGAACAAAAATTTTGCTTATACACATGCATTCATTGGAAAATGTATATTTTCGAAAAAAGTTAGCTATGAAAAATTGTTTTTTAAATTTTCCCATAAATAGGTACTTTTTTAAAAAATAAAGTTTAAAAAATACCTCGTTAAAAAGCTTGATGTAAATGAAAATATATCGCTGTTAAAACGTAATTAAAAAAAAAAAGGTATTTTCAATTACATACGTAGGTACCTTTTTGAAAAAGGGCACCTTTTTAAAAAGTACCTTCATAAAATGTACTCTTTTAAAGTAGTTTCTACTACTAAAAACAAAAATAATTTTAAAAAGTTTCTTTTTAAAAATCTTTTTTTACACACAAAATTTACCCTAATAAAGTACCAACCATTTTTAAAAATTGTTAAGTAAGGCACTTTTTCTCGAAAGTTGCTTTTCAAAAGTAAGCTTTTTAAAATAGAACATATTAAAAAATTTTCTCTGTACCAAAATAGTACATTCGCTTACAAAAAATTTTATATTAAAAAGTACCTTCTTCCTGTACCAATATAGTTTTGTCAGAGCAAACTACTTTTAAAAAAATTTCATTTTTCATGAAGACCTAATATTCTCAATAAATCAATAATTTTTCATAAAAAAAGTACATGTCATAGAAGAGTTTTTTTCCATAAAAATAAATTCTTTTTTCATAAAAAATATTATGTACAAAACATTTTTAATAAAAAATTCCGTTTGTTTTTTTTTGTAATAATTTGAATTATTATTATTAATCAACTTTATAGATTTAGGAAGATCTTTTCTATGGGATATAAATCTATAATGAGATTCACGTTATAAATGCTTTGTTAGCATTTATAATTTGTGGGGGTTAAGGGGGAATAAGTGAAGTTATCAACTTCTCTTAATCGATATAATAGTTAATTGTATTTTGGATTTTACCTTTTGTTTTAGGATTGCCAATACAAACCAGGCCAGTAAGTGTTTCTTTTTTTTTCAACCAATAACCGTTTTAGGTATATTTTTAATTTTCTATTAAATGTGATATAATTTTGTGATTCAAGAGTAACGTTGTTGTTTCGACAATGGTTCTGAGATAAGTGGTAAAATCAATTATAAATCTTACAAAGATACATTTTAATATGTAGCGACATTACATTTGTCGCTCATTTTTTAGGGTAGTACTACCAAGTTCCTTCACATTTTTACTTCAATATAATAAGCAGTTTTAGTATATATCAATATGACACAATTTTAGTGTTGCCCAGTAGATGCCCATTTTGTCCAACCATGTTTGGACATTTTTATAAAAAATATTGTGTTTTTATAAAAATATACTTTTTCATAAAAAAGGTACTTTTTCATAAAAAAAAGTACTTTTTCATTAAAAAGGTACTTTTTTCATTAGACGGTACATATTTTATAAAAGTTATGTTTTTTTTTTGCTAAAAAGGTATGTACATTCATCCTAAAAAGATAATTTTTCATGAAGAGGTACTTTTTTCATAAAGAAGTACTATTTTCATACAAATATACTTTTTTCATGAAAACTCTACCTCTTTATAAAATACTAGATGACCCGGCAAACGTCGTTTTGCCATACAAAATGTTTCTAGTGCATATTTTGGGTGTTGTATAAAAAATAACGAATGTATTGTAAGTGTGTGACGATGACCGCCGATGAAAAAAATACCAAACAATACATAATTTTGTTCTGTTTGAAATACGAACGACGACGATTCTCCTGCATGAGGCGGACATAGCGACATCTGTCATTCAACAACAAAAATAATTATGAGGCGGACATAAGGCCATCTGTCATTCAACAACAAAAATAATTATGAGGCGGACATAGCGGGATCTGTTGGATTAATAGTTTAGTAAATACAGAAATTGTCCCCTCATCGTGCCTCTAGCGATTTAAAATATACTTTAGAACATATTCTCATACCTACCAAATATGCATAAAAAATTTCATTAAAACGGTCGAGCCGTTTCGAAGGAGTTCGATAAGACACATCGTGACACGAAAATTTTATATATTAGAGATATACTGTTTTCATAAAAAGGCAGTGTTTTCATAAGTAGCTTTTTCATCAAAAGCTGCTTATTAAAATAAGGGTATTTGTTTAATGGGAAGTTATTAATTATTAAAAAAAATATTTTTTATAAAGCGATACTTTTATCTATAAATAGAAATAAAAAATATACTCGTATATATTTTTTTATTGAAAAGATTCAGTTCTATAAAGAGTTAATTTTAATAAAAAAAAACAACATTACAAAAAAAGAAGCTTATAAAGTTTTCATATACTGGCCATGGTGCATTCGCTCAATGTTAAGAATATTTATACCACAATAAACTTTTTATTCGCATCATGATTTTAGTGCAATAAGCAAAAAAGAACTTTAGTTACTGTGCACATGTGTTAGTAACAGTATACATAAATGTATGAGTGCATAACTAATATGTAGTATTAAAAACTATGTGCATATATTTATATATGTGATAATATGCATGATTTAACAAGTGATGTGCTGCAACATTGTTACTGTTTGCCATATTTAGTGCTCGTTTTGTTGGCTATACGGTTAGTTTAGCGTGCATAAATTGAAAATGTCAACTGTTTGTTTTTGTGTTAAAAGCCACACTTTTGTGCTAAATGTCCTTCATCCTTGCTTACTTGTAATCGCAAAGAAAATGCATGTTTATGGGTAAATGATGCATTGTTATAAAAAGTATGAAAACACCACGACCCCTTTGCTAGAGTGTGTGCGTGTGAGTACAGACACTCACTATGACATGTGAAAAGTTTTTAATGGTGTCTGCTTTTGATGTAGGCCAACAAAAATATATATGTATGTATGTATGTTTGTATAGAGCTTTGGATGAGTCCTCTTATGAAATCAAAATAATTACAAGGCAAATGGTGGATATTTGTACTCATATTCAGTGACATGACATGCAAAGTCAAATACACAAATGAAATGTGTTTTAATTACCCTGTGTCAAGTTGATTTCACCAGAGAAGGCACAAAATTGAGTCTATTTTCATGGTTTGCTGCTTGTAGTGTACAAGTAAGTGCTGAAATTTGGCTTAATGGAAGACGACGCAAATGTTGAGTTTTGATAAAGCGTTGGGATTTGCTTAAAGATAATAATGTTTTTGGGATGGAACAATGCTTTTGTTGTACTTCACCTGACATTTGATATGACATTAATGTCTGGTTTTGTCCTCCGCAGATTGGGAGTAGAAATTGGAGCATAGCAGAGCTTAATCACTTTTGTCGATTAATGGGAACAAACGGGGCTTCATTTACTAGGCTTGAAGTTTGCAAGACTTGTACACGTATTCCATTTATTTATCTTTTCTCTTATCAGCAAGAAGATCAATTATAAATGCTTGTTAATCATATTAATAAAATTATAGTTTTTAATAAAAAAAAAGTTTTAAATGTAAATTTTATCATAAAGGTGCTTCTTTAATATTACGGAAAATTTTTAATAAAAATGTACTTTTTCATAAAAAAAAATATTTGCTTACAGGATAATTTTTTTTAGTCAGAAATACTTATTTTTAAAAAATAAATTTTTTAATAGAAGGAATAAAATGGATAGGAAGGAAGTGAATAAGGACGGTACTTTTTAATAATAACATAATTTTTAATAAAAAGTACTTTTTATGAAAAAGAAATTTTTGAATAGCACGAGAATTTTTCAATAAAAAGGTACTGTTTAATAAATAAGTACTTTTAAATAAATAGGTACTTTTTAATAAAGGGGTACTCTTTAATAAATATGCACGTTTTAATAAAATAATACTTTTTATTTAATAGAAAGTTTTAAATATAGTGGCGCTTTTTTAGAAAAAGGTTCTTTTCATATAAAAATAATAAACCATTTCCAAAAAATTTATTTATTATTTTTTATTTTATCGCCTATAAAAGGGAACTCTTTATAAAAGGTACCCTTTTGTAAAAACCATTTTGTTTTTAAACGGGTACTTTTAATATTAATAGAGGTACTTTTAACTGAAAGAATACATTCTTATGAAAAGGAAATTTTAATGAATGAATCTTTGATAAAAAGATACAATTTTATAGAAGGACCTTTTTTCATAAAAAGGTCCTCTCTCATTAAGAGGAACTTGTTTAGAAAGTCATGGATATTTATGAATAGATACTTTTTATAGAGAGGTATTTTTTAATAGAAACGTACTTTTTTCAAAAAGGTACTTTTTTTAATAAAAGGTACTTTCTTTGCAAAAGGTACTTTTTTATAAAAGCTTTCTTTTTCATAATAAGGAAGTTTTTACAAAGAGATATTTTTTGTAAAAAAATTTACTCTTTTATAAACTGGTACTTTTTAATAAAAAAGAAATTATTTTTTGTAACCAGTGGCCAAACCAAACCACCACATACGATATCGATCAAAATTTATCGAAATTTTCCATTTTGGTATTATCGCATACGATATCGAATGCATTGTATTGTAATTTGACGCATCGTATGCTATAATTTGCTTATTCGACACGTATCGTAATGTTATTCGATACGATAGTTCATTCGATATCGTATGTGGTGATTTGGCCCTAGGCTTTTTTAAATACTTCAAAATTTTATGCAAAACTACTTCCTTACAAAAAGGCAATTTTGTTTAAAATTTCCATAATTCATAAAAAAAGTACTTTTGAATTTAAGTGTATTTTTATCTAAAAGGATACTTATTGATATAAAATTACGCCTTAGAAAGTATACAGTTTCAAGTAAAAATAGTAATATAGGCACATTTACATAAAATGGTGCTGTTTGACCAAAAAACAAGGAAGATTGGCTTCTTCACTATTCCATTATCGAACCATTTTATGCCTCCAGCCAAAGAAATATTTATTCAATTATTGAAATTAATCCTTAAGCTTTCCCATGGGTTTCTTCTATTATAATTTATCTTTATATGTAAAACAGTTTAATAAAACTAATATTTTCCTTTTATCCATGTATCGTAGTTAGCCCCCGGCAAACTTTTAAGCTTTTTTGTAGAAATCAGTGTGAAATTGAATTTTACAAAAACACACAACAACAGCTTCAGCAATCCTTTCTAAATATGCATATTTCCCAAGAGTACTTTTTTTTACCAAATCTGTAATTTCAAATGGGACAAGTGAGTGAGTGATTTGCTATGGCAAATGTGTGTGTGAGTGTGCGTGATGTCAACGAAGGTATAAAAAAGATTTTTATATGTTGACTAGCTGATCCCGGTGTACTTCGCTACCCCCCTCGTTATAAAATAAAATGAAAAGTATTTATATATATGCTATTGTGACGATCGGTCCAGTAGTTAAGCCTATATTACGATTTTTAATTTTCCTAAAAAGGAGCGTGGTCCCATCCACTTTTCTCCCGGTACGTATTCCAATTTATGCCAATACCATATGTACCAAATATCATCGACATAGGTCAAAAAATGCCCAAAATATGGCGATTTAAATTTTTGGGTTATATGGGTGGTGCCACTCCTCTTTGTCCAATCCCGCCCATTTTTGCAGCAGCACTAAAAAAATGCACACCAAACCGACGTACCAAATTTTGTTCAAATACCGTTTTCAGGAGCAGAAATAATAGATTTTTAATTTGTGGTTTGTATGAGAGGTACCACGCCCCTTTGTCCAATCCCGCCCATATTTGCAGCAGCACATAAGAAATGCACACCAAACCGACATACCAAATTTTGTTCAAATACCATTATCAGGAGAAGAAATAATAGATTTTTAATTTGTGGTTTGTATGAGAGGTACCACGCCCCTTTGTCCCATCCCGCCTATATTTGCAGCAGCACTTAAGAAATGCACACCAAACCGACATACCAAATTTTGTTCAAATACCATTATCAGGAGCAGAAATAATAGATTTTTAATTTGTGGTTTGTATGAGAGGTACCACGCCCCTTTGTCCAATCCCGCCCATATTTTCAGCAGCACATAAGAAATGCACACCGACATACCAAATTTTGTTCAAATACCGTTATCAGGAGCAGAAATAATAGATTTTTAATTTGTGGTTTGTATGAGAGATACCACGCCCCTTTGTCCTATCCCGCCCATATTTTCAGCAGCACTTAAAAAATGCACACCAATCTGACGTACCAAATTTTGTTCAAATACCGTTATCAGGAGCAGAAATAATAGATTTTTAATATGTCGTTTGTATGGGAGGTACCACGCCCCTTTGACCAATTGGACCGAATTGTAAATCTAAACCATCCAGGGACCAACTCAAATACACACAAAAAATTTCATCGAAATCGGCCCAGCCGTTAAGGAGGAGTTCAGTTACTAACACACTTTCAGAAGAATTATATATATAAAGATAAGAACAGTAAAAGTTTAAAGTAACTGCTGTCATTTTTACTAAAATTATAAAAATACATTAAATATTGACATGCAGAATCTGTTTTTTTAAATATTTTGCTAATAATGGACGGTTAGACAATATAAAAAAAGTTAATTAAGTTAAATGGCAACAGCTAGAGGTAATGGGGGCTGTGTTTGTTGTAACAAAAAGTACTATAAAGGTCAACATGACTAAAAGCTCTTAAAACTTCAGTCATATTAAATTGTTAAAGTTCTGAAACGTTCTGACTACCACGAGAGAAAAAAAGCCATAAAGAGCTTAATTCATTTTTCATTAAAATTTTATAAATCAGATTTATTTTTCATGGAACAGCTTAATAATGCTTCCAATTTTATTTATATCCTTATTTTGCAATTGAATTATTAAAACAACATATATTTAGAAAAAGTAAAAAAAAAGTAAAAGAGAAAAGGAGACTTTCATTTGCTACTCATGAATATTCACTCACATATGAGGAGGTGAAAGTAAAGTAGAAATATTAATGGTGCTTGTCATTTAAACTTTTTGACAACATAGTTAAACTTTTAACTTAAAAGTTAAGGCATCTTCATCTTCATGTAAAACAGTGAAAAGCATAACAAAATACGAGTTCACACAGGATCTAAGATAAGAAAATGACACATAATCATAAAAATAAACTAAAAGTAATTTAGCTGCTTATTAAACCTAAGAATACCTGCTCAATCATAAACTTGTTTTCTCTTCTTTTGCCTGTCACTGTTTTGTACAACATGCGCACATGTTAAATATTTGTTTATTTAAATTTGTGCTTAAATTTCGTTAGAATTTATTATTCAAGTTGTTTCGTTGTTTGAAATTTATTTTCTTCTAAACGAAAATGTGCAGGTGAGTGAGCTTTCTTCTTTTGTCGGGTTATTTATTCATTTATTTTGTTGTACAATTTTTAAGTATATAAATTTTCTTTTGGAATTTTTAAATTTTTAATAGGTTTTTTGTTTCTTTTTTTTCTTTACCCTGAATTGACAAAGGTTTGACAGTTAACGTTTTGCTGTTGTTGTATTGTTTGGAAAACATAAGATACTTAACAAACATTTGGTGTTAATTGATATAAATTGTAGATATTTTACATGTGACTTTGTATTTTGTAATTGACTTGTAATGATCTCGAAATTTGTTGCCTCTGAAAATATTTATAAAAAAAGTTTCCAAAGGATTTTTTAAACAAAGTAGTTAAGAAAGAATAATTGATTTTTTTGAGGGTTCTTCACGACGGCTAAATGAGTGTAGGAAATTTGACAAGAATATAATATGAGTAATAATTTCGAAGGGGCATGACACTGCCCACTCTTCCAGCAATCAAATGAGTTTTTTCCACTATAAATAAATGTGGGAGGAAATTCTTTTCATAGTAATTTTAATAAAAGCAGTTAAAATAACATTTACTTTGTATAGGCGTGGCACAGCCCATATTTTTAAATTACAATTTACTATTGCAACGGCAACTTATTGAGTGTACAAAGATTCATAGGAATCGCTTAAAGAAAAGTAGGTATTTTAAAATTAATCTTTACTCTAAAATGGGCGTGGCACTGACCACTTTTCTAGCAATCATATAGTGTTTTTTCACTATAACTAAATGTGGGTGAAAAGCATCATCAGAAGCGTTTTAATAAAAGCAGTTAAAATAGCATTTACTTTGCATAGGCGTGGCACTGCCCACTTTTTTAAACTAAAATTTACTATGGTAACGGAAACATATTGAGTGTACAAAGTACCATAAGAATCGTTTAAAGAAAAGTATGTACATATTTTAGAATTAATCTTTACTAAAAAATAGGCGTGGCACTGCTAATTTTTCTAGCAATCATATGGTTTTTTGATCTATAAATAAATTTGGCAGGGAATTCTTTTCATAGTAGTTTTAATAAGAGCAGTTAAAAGAATATTTACTTTGTATAGGCGTGGCACTGCCCACTTTTATAAACTAAAATTTACTATTGCAACGGAAAAGCATTTTGTGTACAAAGTTTTAAAAGTTTCGTTTAAAGAAAATAATTTTGAAATAAACTTTACTATAAAATGGGCGTGGCACTGCTCACTTTTCTAGCCATAATATGTATAGGGTTTTTACTATAACTGAAAGTGTGTGCAAAGTTTCGTATGGTTGCTATACTAGAATCAGATTTTGAATTTGAATTTTATTTACTGAGCATGTGCGTGGAAATGCCCACTTTTCTAGTGAAAATACTAAAGTTCCTAAATTACTTAACGTGTGTGCGAACTTTCATAGGAATCGATTAAGGGCCAATAGCTGCAAATCAAATCTTTACTGCGCGTAGGCGTGACACTGCCCAATTTTCTAATCAATCTACCGAATTGTTACAATAACCTAAATTCTGTGCAAAATTTTTCGAAGTAGTTTAAATATAATATTATCTTTATGTGGGCGTGTCAGTGCTCCCTTTTGCTTTAAACATTTTTAACTGGATCAATTTGGATGCTTTTACGTTCGTTGAAAGAAACGATAATATACGTAATCGGTTAATAAATGGTGGACGAATCGATACCTTCTTCTTTTTTGAAGCCGATTAGCAAAGAATTTTTAATAGAGTACTTCTTAAGACACGACTACCAGCAAAAATATCATATTTTTCCAGCTCGAAAGGTTTTACTTCACCGCCCTTTACTTTTTATAAGTTTAAGCATTATTTTTTACACCACCCCAAAATCATGCAACAAAATAATTATTTTTTCGCCCCTGAAAATATACTGGAACTTTTTTATTTTTTTACGAAAAATTTTTCAATATATAAAAATGATAGTTTTGGTTGCTGCAACGCTAGTGTTCGAACACAGATAGAAGTTAATACCGAAATAAAAAAAAGGATTATGTTGCTATAAAAAAATTCATACCAGCCTCAAAACGTTGGCAAGCACAGTGAATACTGTGTACACTTAAGTTCACCACTATCAAATACTGAAGAGCATAGCGAACGTTAAGAGCTCCGATAACAAAGATGTGGTGGTGCGCTAAATGTGTAAATAGTGTATCACAATTGCTCTAATAGTTAAAATATTGAATTTTCTACCAGAAATAGTTTGTTGTTTTTCATTTTCTTTTTTCATCCCTCCTCATGAGTCATTTCAATCAAACCCTTTAAAAATTGAAATTTCGTCTAATGACTAGACATAGATAATTACTTAAATAACAAACTTAATAATTAATTGTCATTTATTTTTATCCGTCTTGTCATCATCATCATCATCCATCCACCTCTGTGTATGAGTGCTATATAGCGTATGATGAATATTAATTATTTCTGAAGAAAATTACTTATACGTATTCGTTTCGCTTCAAGAAATCAACAAAAACCGAAATATTAATTTAAATTTATTACATTTTATATTTTATTGTCTCGGTTTGTCAACATTTTTCACCTTTTGGAACATTCATTATAAATTCAACTTTAAAAGTTGATATAAAATCATTCGCTGGGCTTTAATTAACTTTAACACGAATGTCTTTTGAAATTATTTAATAACAACTACAACAGT
This sequence comes from Lypha dubia, assembly GCA_947311025.1. Lineage (NCBI taxonomy): Eukaryota > Metazoa > Arthropoda > Insecta > Diptera > Tachinidae > Lypha > Lypha dubia. The sequence goes on from OX371264.1 coordinate 61,297,271, forward strand.
GGTTGGTAAAGAACAACTAATATTAAAAAAAAAAAAAAAAGTATTTAAATTTCATGACATACATTTGAAATTCATGTACAGCTAAAGAAAGCTCCTTGAGGACATGTAGTGTTTTTTTCATAAACAATTTATTTTGAATGGTGTGTGACATCTTGTTCTCTGTACAATTTTAAGTTTTTATTTTTTTTTTGTTTTGGTGTTTTATTAATATTGTATGTGTTCTGTTTTGCAAGTTTAATTAAAATGTGTGTTTGAATCAAAAATGAAAAAAAAATAAATTGTAGGTCATTAAAAGTTACAGATCATCACAAGGGTAGAATTTTTGAGTCTACTTAGTTTTACGTCATCTGATAAAATATTAACTTAATAAAAAGGGAATTAATTCATAGTAAGCAATGGATGCTATAATTTCTAATTTTTAAGGCTAAAAAAATAAAATTTTTTGAGTTGAACGTTACCATTCTGTATTAAGTGCTTGCCGCTGATTGTTTCTTATTTCTCTCTTTGTGACATTCGCATTATTAGCATTATTCACATTATTTCGCCAAGTTTATTTTTCATAATTTGGACGAGGGTCATTCACGTTGATTCAATGAAAATATTCATTGAAGTTTAATGTAAAACCATTTTGTTGAAGATATTCCTTACACATATTATTTAACAACATTTATGAAAGAAATCATTAATTTAATGTAGCGGAATATTAAGTAAGAAGTTCATAAAATTTTCATTGAAACAATGAAATATTTCCTTGATTGTATCGTTCAATATAGTTTGTGTTATACCTTATAACTATAATAGTTTTTGCCTTTGCGCTGCTGTTACATTCTTTTATTCGAGTAACGTTCAATATATTTTTGTTTTAACATGTATTTGTTATATTTCTCAAGAATGCATGACACAAAAAACAGTTCAGATGGATAATCTTCGACGAGTTCTAACCAAAGCTTTTGAAGTATACAAAAAAAAAATAATTAAGTAAATTTACGAACTTTGGCCTGTAACGTTCAATACAAATTATCTACTATGTACGTTGAGGAGGACAATTTTCTGAACGATACCTAAAACAAATTATAAGTAACGTTCAATACATTTTTGTATATAGGAATATTTGATGTTTTTCCCAATTAATCACAGTTGAGATGGATAATATTAGATGACTTTTGAGCAAAAGCTTCTTAAATACACAAACATAAAACGAACAATAAGTAACGTTCAATACATTTTCTTAAAATAAATAACAAATTTAAAAAATCTAAGTTATCGATTCAGAGATTAAATTTCAAGCAAGCCGACACTAGTTTTATTCTTTTGAGAGTCCTCAGAGAGAGATCACAACGAATCACTCTCGATGAGAGAAACCGGAATCGCTTTAAAAACTGGTGGCGTGACCAGAGTCTATGAAGTCTAACAATACAAATCATACACATGTATAACATATGTATGAACATTGTAATTTTTTAATATTCAACTAAAGTTGAATCTTAAGACTTCTCTCCATTGCCGAACAGATATCCAGAAATGGCTTAAATTCAGTGTGGTGCAACACTAACAAGGCAAACTATCGATTGAGCTTCTCAAACCATTATCTAATCATAAATAATTTGCAAAATTTCAAATATATGTATAATAAAAAAAAAATTAAGAATATTTTGTCAGGTTAAAAGCATTTCATTGTGAAATCAAAAAAATGTACATGATTTAAAATAAAAATATATATAAAATATTTTAGAAAAAAACTACACAGATTAGGGTAAACTTTAACATCAGCTAAGACAAGAACCCAGACAAATTGTTTGACAGTTTGACAGGCAGACTAATAGAGAAGCGTAAATTGATAGACGGATTTTTATCACAAAAAAGAAAAAATAAACTAAATAGTCTAAGAAATATTAAGAATTTATGTGAAAAGTTTAAAATTCATTGTTTTTCTTTTGGCTGGCATAAATGAAATTCATTGTTACAGGGAACTTTACTTTTTTTAAAACATCGAAATTGGCCTCAAACAAATGAAAAAAAAACCAAAAATCTTTTATACAAAATTAAAAATGGTCCCAAAATTCAGAATTAATAATTGCCACAAAATTTAGGAAAAATAACAAATAAAAAATTATTAAGCTTTGGTGTGATTTTTCAGTGCGGCCATTTTGCATGAAGCCACCAAAATATATTCTGTTCTTGGTTATTAGTATGCTTTACTCGGAACAGCTCGAAACATAAAATGGCGAAAAAAAATATTCCACTAAAAATAACCACAATTCAAATTATTTGATTTTAAACTAATCGATTAAAAATTAATCGAATAAAAATTATCTGAATATTTAATCGATTAAAATTTTTATACATATATTGCTAACACCAAGTTACGACTATTCAAACAGATTAACCTCTGTGGAAGTTCTTCGAATAACATTATTCGCACGTTAAAATTTTATTGATAATACTCGATTAAAACTAGTATTCGCAAAAAGCAGACATCGAATACAACTAATTATTTGATTGCATTAATATTTTCGTTTATTATTTTAAAAAAAATTAATCACATGAAACTGCGAGTAGGTATTTCAATTAATTTACCCTAGGAGAAAATTATTCGAATAATATTATTCGTTAAAAAATTATTCGAGACAATTTAGTCGCAAAAAACCTTGGCTATACGTTTTAAGCCATATTTTGTATTTATTTGCTCCATTTTTGCATAATTTAATCTAATAAAAATATTCGAATAGAAATTATGTAATATTATTCGAATAAGATTAATTGCACACCATAATTATTCGAATTAAATTCTTCGCATAGAATTGTATGAAAAAATTAGAAACATGGTAATAAAAATATGCGATTAGAAATTAGTTTGAAATTCCTAAAAAATTATCTGGATTAAAATAAGCATTAATATAAAATTCGATTAAAATTATTCGAATAAAATGTTTGTGATAAAATAGCTTAAGAACCAGTCAGAATAAATTAAATGATTGCAACTCACAAACCGAATATATTTTTTTCAATCAAATTTATACGATTAATATTATTCGATTAAAATTAATCGATTAATTTTATTTGTTAAAATTTTTTGCGAAGAAGGTCATACACAAAAAACTAATGGAATAAAATTATTTGATTTTTGTATGTTATTAACAGAAATCACAAATGATGCCAACAGGATTTCATACTCTGCAGGTTGTCTGTTTTACAACATTTCGTTAAATTAAATTGTGAACCACGTGCCTTCAATTTGTCAATGTCAAAAGTAAATTTAAAAAATATGTATACAAAACAGCACAAACACTTGGATTTGTTTTTCGCTTAAAAATATATTTAGTTAAACGTGTCTCGAAATAATTACATTAACTTACAACGTTTTCTTTTCTTTTTCTAAAAAAAAAAAACTTTGCTCTCATTAAGCGTACTTTATAAATAAACATTCATGCAATAATTACAATTTATGTACATATATAATTATATGGTATGTAGATAAGTCTGTTTGAATGTATGTATATGCCTTAAAAGTTGGATTTTTTTTTTTTTTTTTTTGTCAAAAAGTATGTATTTTTTCAACGATTGTGCTTTTGTTTGTCCAGTGCTTTACACACACACGAGCACAGTTTAGTTTTATTAGTTTTATTTTTGTATTTCCTTTTCCTTTAGCTTTTCTAAATCCTTCTGCCTTGTATGAGATTTCATTTTAGTAACAGGAAGTGGTGGTTATATTTTCTAATCACAAGCGGATATTAAGTTAGATTTCAAAATGAACAGCAGAAAAACTGTGATATTTCACAGAAGAATAGATTTTAAAATAATCCATTGGATTTACAAAAGGAAATGATATTGTGCAGAATTTAAATGAAATACTTTATGGTCTCTATATAATATTTTATCAAAATTTGTATTAAAATCGAAAATTTTTAGATTATTTTCGAATCTAATAATAAATTAACCTTACAAATCCTTTTTAGGTAGGAATTCAGCATATTACATGCAATAATTTGTTTTCTGTCCGTTTTTTATGCTAAAAGTATCCCAAATTGAAAAAAAACAAGACGCCAAATAATTACCCATAAAAATATGCTTGAATACATAAAATTAAAGCCATTACGACGATGTAAGATTGTTTGCTAGAGATAGAATCCTTCGGAAAGGATAATAGATGTTGTATTGTAGTTCTCCTAATTACTGCGGAAAGTGATATACCCTTCGATACTCTAATTTATTAGTTTGCCATCGTCGGATAACAAAAGCCAATGTTACAAAAGAGCACCAGAAATTGTTCAAAGTTTCCGTAAAGGGAAGTATTGACTACATTTTTCCATAAAAAATTTTTTGCTTCCATGCAATCATTTCAACTCAATTTTTTATTTATTTAATTATTTTACTTCTGCTCTATTTTACTTCAAGTATTTACAATCAAACTAACAAAAATCTTTTGCACAAAAAACATACTATTCTCAAAAGCATTTTTAAAAATTCTTATTTAACTTTATTACACAAAACGATTTTCATATAGAAAATGAATATTGCAAAAATGTTTACCAAAAATCATATAAAACCGAATATATAAAGAAATCATCTTAAACAAATATGAAATAAAACTTTCCGGACAAATAGTGAATCGAATGGAAGCCATAAACTATGATTTAAGGATATCACATAAAAAAAGAGCATGATTTAACATGTTGCAACATGTTTGCAACAATATAGAGTTCAGTTTTATCAATATCATTTATGGGTAACATTACAGACACAAAACAATTGGCAAAGACTTATAAAACTGAAATGAAACTAAGCCAATAGTGCTCATTTTTAAGAGATTAAAAATTTACAAAAAAAAAAAATATATATTTTTAATCTCAAACCCAAAAAAAGAGAGTTTAATGTTTCTTTGCAATCAAAAGCGATTTATTTAAAAATTTAGCTGCTTTAAACTGTCTTTAATTTGCAATTATTTTGTTTTTGTTCTTATGAACTTTGACCTTAAAAACTTCTTCATGCTTCTTTTGAAATTGTGCTTAAACCAAAATTAATTTTCACTATTTAACTTTTATGCTGGCACTTTTCAACCAAAAATGACTTCTGCTGTTGATTGAATTTTAAAACTTACGCATAAATTTGTTTGTTTTATTTTTCGTTGTTAACACTTCAATTGCGAAGCGCTGATGCTGCTGCTGCTTCTCAAGCATGACATTTACAACGAAGTTGCAAATGTTCCATGATTTATTTGATTATCTCTTAATTAAAAAGGAAAAGTTCAATGTTACATGTTTTATGTTTAAGAAAACTAACTATACTCGTACTCATGCTCATCAACTTTTACACAGACATTATTCTGACTGAGCGAGCGCACATACGATTATCAGGCAAAATCTTTTTTGAATAAAAAAAAAAATGGCAATTGCACTCAACTTTATTTAAGTTGAAGTTGTTGTTTTATTTATTATTTTTTTTTTACGTACTGCAGTAAATAATACAAACATTAACAGAAACTGCATATCGGAAATAACACAACTGTTTTTTACAACATTAAAACGTTGACTTTATGCTTGGCAGGATATTGAATTGCTTGGCAGCAAAAAAAGAGGAAGAGACCAAGGAGAAGGAAAGAAGAGCAGCAGAATACATCAAAAATGTGTAAATAGAAAAATATTACGATGATATTTAAAAAGAAACTGAATTAAACTTCCAAAATAAATAAAGTTGATCATTCAAATACTAAATGGTCGTAAAAGAGAATGTTAAATATTTTATAAATTAAAACTTAAATACATTGCCTGATAAAAAAACAACAAGAATTTTAAATATCGGTCCATAATTTGAGGAGCTATCGGATAATCAAGATTTTTTTTCAAGCCAGGCGTGGTTGTTGTAACAACTCCGATACTATTGGTAACGGGAGTTCTTTCCTGAAAGTATATTTGAATAATTGAAAAAAATATGTTAATTATATTGATTTGTGTCATTTGGTGGATTTGGGGTTGGGAGTTGGAGGAACCCTGCCACCTCAGTTGGTCTTAGCCATAGGTCTATTGGGCTAAGGGATGTTGACCTATTGGGGCAGTTAAATAAGTGCTCAGTGTTGTGCGGGCTCTGGAGACAATCTGGGCATCTGTCCATAGTGCCGGGGACTATGCGCTCTTGGTAGCAGTTAAGGATACTGCTCCAGATGGCTCTAAGCTGCGCCAAGATTGAGCGAGATTGCCGGGGGAGCTGCCGCTCGCTATCAGCGATCGTGGGTGGTCTTGAGTTAAGGATCTTGTTGCATCTGTATCCGTTTGTTGTTTCTATGACCGCTTGTTGATGCAAATTCCTGAGGGCACTTGTGATGGACACTTGTGTAACATCTGGTGGAATAGCTAGAAGTCCTTACGGATACGTCTCGGGAGAAGGTCCTGCAACACCAGTTGGTGGTTTGGGTCTGTTGGCAGCTGACATGCCATCAGGAATTACTTTGAAAGCATCACATTATACTGCCTGACGGGTAGAATTAATGTCTCCTCATGCAGATGGTCAATGTTGGTAATTTTTACGCATCCTGTAGCGATTCTAAGAGCATTGTTCTGTGTTGTTTGCAGTGATCTGCATTGTGTGTCACTAAGGAACGGGGTGGGGTCCATAGTAGTGCAGCTTAGTTTAAGAGGGAACAACCGATGGCTTTATACGTCGTTACGAGTACCTCTTTAGTCATGCCCCAGGAGGTGCCCGAAACGGCTTTCAGGACTTTGTTCCGGGCTTTCACTTTTTGGCTGATGTATGTGGCGTGCAAGGCAAAGTGAAGGAAGCTGTTAAATACTACGCCCAGTATTTTAGGGTTACGCACCGTAGGTATGCGTCTTCCCTCGACAGAAATGTCTAATTCCATCCTTACTTCTTTAGTCCAGAAAGTGAAAAGTGACACTGACGACTTTGAAGGTGATAGCTTCAAGTTATGCTCTTTCAGGAAGTCTGTAATGGCGGCCAAGTAGTTGGTAATTTTGGCACTTATGTCGGGTATGCTGACACCTGACGCCAAGACGGTGCAGTCAACAGCGTATGACACCAGTGAGACTTCCTGTGGGGGGTTTGGGATGTTGGCAAAATAAATGTTGAAGAGCAAGGGTGATAGTACTCCTCCTTGTGGCACGCCCATTTTTATTTTGCGGTAAATTGATTGTTGGCCTCTGAACTCTACGAACGATTGTCGTCCATTGAGATATTTGGCGATCCAACGCTTAATGTCGTTGGGAAGCTTGGAGTTTAAGAATTCATTAGTCAGCATCGTGTGATCGACCGTGTCAAAAGCCAGGCGTGGTAGGTTGGGTTCTAAAAACTTGCCCCAAATTTCCAAAAATAAATAATATCACCCTACTGCAAGCAACCTTGTTCAAAATAACCAAAATATTTCAAAAATCGGTCAACAAATGCAAGAGTTATTCGATAATCAATATTTCAGAGGAGAAACTTCCCCCCGAGTTTCTAAAAAAAACATTATTTATGGTTCCAAACTGTAAGAAAACAAAAAAAAGAGCACGAATTTTGAAAATCCATCCCAAAATGATAAGATTTATGGACGTCCAAACATATAAAATACAACCGATTTTATAATATCATTCGTTTTTGAAGTCCGCTAACGCTAGACCCCATCGGAAAGCTTTTATGTTTCACTATTTTAAGCTAAAGATTCTTATATGAATCTCACTAGTTTTACAATAATAGAGACAAAAATGAAGAGAAGAGGACTGGAAACTAATAATTATTTTTTTGTTGTTGTTGTTGTTGCAGCTCTGCTTTTTATTGCTGCTTTTAATGCCAACAAGAAAAAAACACTATAAAAATCTTTTATTCTAACAAAACTAACAGAGAAGAAAAAAAATGTTAAAAAATAAAGACATTTGTTATTTATCAACATGAAAAACAAAAACTGTTTGTAGAAAATATAATTCTGCATTGCTTTTATGCTTTAATTAAAAAGATATTTAATCAAACTAGGAATCATTTCATGAATATTTTTTGTACGACTTAAAAAATTTAAATGAACAAAATTTTTTCTAGCAAAAATAATTTGAAAAAATCTTCGTATAAAAACTTTTCACTAAAAACGAGTGATATTGGTGTAAATTTTGTATGAAAAGCAGTCAGTTTTTTAGAAGTTTCCATACAAAGTTTACACTCAAATCACTTGTTCATCAGCACCTAAATGTTTGTGCACCAAATACATACATACATCACTGTTTTTCCGTAATACATAACCTCAAATGTTTCTCCTGAATGAGTTTGATCAATTTATAACACTACTGCTATTAATTGCAAAATTGACTCGACCAAAATTATTAGATTGCATCATTGCTAGCTAAATTTAAATTACGATTTTAGATTTAAAACTTGTAATCCAAAAATTTATCCGAATAATATTAATTCGAATGTATACTAATCGATTAAAAATTATTCGAATAAAAATTAATCGATTAAAAATTATTCGACTAAAAGTTATTTGAAATTATTCGAATATTTAAATGACTAAAATAATGTAATATAAATTATTATTAAATATTTAAAATCGATTAAAAACTTGTAATGTGTTTATCTTTTCCAACTAGAAAAAAATTATTCCAAGTTATACGCAATGCTTCGTTTGCAAAAATGTATGTATATGGTTAAGGCTACATAAGACCAACTCACTATGATTGAATTGAGTATTTACATATGCATGTACGTGTATTAAAATATTTATTGTTAATATTAACTTTAAATGTAACTAAAAAATATTTCCAAATGGCTAAAAAGTTACAAAAGATTTTCTTTTCTTAAAGCACCTTGTTTAATTTATTTACTGATGTACAAACATACATTTTCCTTTTTAATTTCCTTCATAATGATATTTTTGATGATAATCTGAAATACATTCAAATCCCTTTAAAAACTCTCTTTCTCTCTCATTTGGTTTCGTCATTATCTTTTGTGTTTATTTTCATGGCAAATCTTTAAATACCTTAAGTCGTTTCCAGATTTTTTTTTTTAACCAATCCATTATTTTACCTTTTGTTTTGTTTTCTTTTTTTTCAATATTTTTATGCATTCAATTATGATGGCAAATATTTTATGAATGTCACATGCAGCAGGATTTAAGAATTTTAAATTTTATTTATTCTCTGCAAAACAGTCGAGAGAAATTAACTCGAATAACGACCGCTCTATCGTTAACTGCTGTTTTTGTAATAAAGATAAAAATATGTATATGTATGTATATGTATGTTTGTATGTGTGTAGAATTATGTACGACTATCTACCATTTATAATTGAATGTATGCTTCAATTGATACATATCTGTTAAAAACAATGGACTAATTTCGATGTTTGTGTGCAAATCATTGAAATTTGAACCAAATAGAAGAGGTAGAAAGAAAACAATATTCTATGCAAATAACAAGTGATTGATACTGACTAAACAATTTGTAGTTAAAGAAAAAAAGAGGAATAAAAAGAAAAAGAGAGGGGATAGAGAGTAGGACAGTTTAAAGGGTGACAGTATAGATTAATCTTATAAATATTTAACCAAACAAATTCAGATGACATTAATATATATAATTAATAAACAAGCAGATACTTTGTGATGGACTTTATGGCCACATTATTTAACCGATTTTGATAAAACTTTTACAAATCAAAAATATTTTTTCACAGAAGTGTACAAAATATTCACCCCTATCGTGAACAAATTTTCCCTCGTAACTTTTTCCCTTTTCCCTTAATGGCAATCGTGAACAACTCCCATGAAAAAATTTTATTCAGTCCAGAATAATAACGTGAAAAAATGCTCCCATGAAAAAATTCCCCTTATCGTGAATAACTTTTTTCCCACAAGTTTTTTCACTTTTCCCTTCGATTTATTCACTTTATTTTTGATGGGGAATAGAACAAAACATGCATGTAATTCTTCATACAACTTGAATATTAAAGCTTGAAAAGTTTATTTAAAGAAAAATATCTAATAATAAGGTACCAACTGATGTATTGGCCAGCAAAATGCAAAACAACAAGTCTATTGCCTGCGAATTTGTGAAGCTTTAATTTGTTGGAATTTTTTAGTTTTGTTGGCTTTCCAAAAGTAGCCGAACCATTTAAACACATAAAAGTTAGAATGCAATAAATAAAAGCTGCAAATAAACTATCGCTCCAACACTGAATATTTAGCTTTCCTTTTTTAAGTTTTCTTTAAAATATATATTTCCAAGTATATTTTATAACAAAAATTTCTTTTATTTTTTATTTCTGTTATCTTCTTTCTTATTTTACATTCACAACGAATTGATAGCGGGAACAAACGTTTCCATGAAATTCACGATACCAAATTTCCCTTCATGGGGAATGAAAATTTCATGGGAACAAAAATTTCACATTTTGTTCACGATAGGGGTGATTGTGTCTTATTGTGCATTCAGTATTTTGAGATCTCTAAGGGGTTAAAATTATCACTCATAAGGTAAAAAGAAAAAAAAAACAAACAACAAAATATGCATGTATTTTTCTCTAACTGATTTTGCAATGAGACATTAGGTGTGTTCAGTAGACACAGTTTGCTACACAAATGTTGCTCAACAATCTTCTGAACGCGTTGATTACTGAGCGATAAGCGAACATGTTGAGTGAGCGTTCTCTGGTTTTGGTAGCAAAGAAAAATGTACGATACATTTCATCAAATTGCGATATTGCAGTTCAATTTGACTTTTGAATCAAATTTCATATTATATTTTTAAATTTTAATTCATTTAAACTCACAAATAAATATTATGAAATCTTTTTACAAAATAAATTTCAATAATTGGAGTTGAAAGTAAAATTTTTTGATATTTTTGACAACAAAGTGAACAGATCGTTCAGAAAAATTAATCAAATCATAAGCTGCTACATCTAAACTGTTTAGTAGCAGGTTTTTCTGCTGAATGCATCCATTTTGCTCTATGTTGGGATGTGTGTGAATTGTAGAAATTTTAATAATACAAAATAGAAGAGAGTTCAGTAAACAAATTTAGCTCATTGGATTGTATTTTGCTTTTGCAATTAGCTCGTCTCTTTAATTTGAATTTATGAACGACTGTTTCTTAAGAGATCTAGAATATGGCCGATTGTCTCGGCCGTTGGTACGAACTGTAATTACACTGCGCAAGAAAAACGATTTTTTCAATGACTGATTGTAGTAGAGCAGGGCTCCAAGAAACAAGACTACGTGTATCGTTACGTATATCGTTGTTTATTCAGTAAAAAGGTAAGGGAAGGAAATGTAAAACTTCCACTTTCACCAACAACAGGACAAGTACGTACATAATATTCTTATTTTATATATTATTATGCAATTAATAGAGCTCATTCATTCTCTCAAGAAACTATAATCCTTAAAATATTTATTTGAAGAACGAAAAAAAAAAAAATCCCTTATAAAATATTGGTAAACTTGCTGGCCATTGTGCAGTAATTTCATTTCTTTTAATTATTTTTTGGTGTATATATGCAAATTAGCCTTTTAATAGCACTACAACCAATCTTATGTCTGCAAATTTATTTGCGAATTTTTGAAAAATATTAAAAACAAAGTACGTAAATATTTTCGTTTACGTTTTTAATTTAACAGAGTGGCAAGTTTAAAAATAGTCTTTCATATTTTTTCTTTGTTTTGTTGCATATATTTATGCGAATGTTATATTTTGAATAACAATGACTCTGAATACTTAACCCCAATTTTGAGAATCATTTTGTTAAAACAACATTTTGCTTAGAATGTTTAGAGAGACACAACCACATCCACACACTAAAACAACTGAAGTAAATAATAATATTTGCAGAGACATGTTTAAGAGTACACAAACAAGTGCTCGAACAACAAAACATTTTTTTATAATTTTTTTTTTCAACATAAAGTATTTAAATGTTTATAACAAACAAACTTTTGTTTGCAAAATGTGTTGACTGAAAGACTGAAACAGCGGGTATGGTTTAAAGGCAGGAAGGAAGGGAGCATTTATTTTAAACAAGAGTTTAGTTCGTCTTAACAGCAGATTCAAGGATAAATTTTAAATAACAAAAACTGTAATCAGTCGGTCAAAAAAACAATAGTGAAAAAAATGAGTTCAAATATTGTGGCCCACAGCAAAATTTATATTAATAAAATATTCCATATTGTATTTTTCCGCCCTTTGGAAATGATCAACACCGACCCTCGTTCTTTATTATTTTTTACGAATTCCAAGCATTTTGTCAAATTAGATTTGACAAGGAAAATAAATATATTATGTTTGTAAGCGTTGTTTAGAATCTCAACAACTTGTTTCAGGCTCACTGATTCCAACCCTAAAATATGGCATTTTCCATCCAAAGTAAATAAATTAAAATGTTTCACAAATGCTTTAAAATCATCAAGTTATCATGTTAGCAATTCATGTTCATATTCAATGCTTATAAAATTCATATAAAAATGTATTGAACGTTACCTTGACGAAATTGTTATAGAGAATTTGTTTTTCAGACTTATTATGACTAAACAATGGTCTCAACAGAGTAAAATCCTTTCAAATTTTAAAAGTATTTTTGTGTAATGAACGTTACTTATTGTAAGAAATCCTCACTGCGCATTGCGATTGCTGAAATTGCTTTGAAATCCTCAAGATCCCATGTTAGCGATTCTATGAACATACATATTTGAAATACATATACAATTCTTTAAAAAATATGTATTGAACGTTACCTTGAAAAAAATCGTTATTTGTATATTATATGTTTTTCCCATTTAGAATAACTTAAAGATGTTTATAACATAAAAATTAATTTCTAGTTAAAGAAATAACTTTTGTGTACTGAACGTTACTATTTATTAATACACTTAACTACCGATTTTACACTGAAATTTCATTGCTAATATCATATACTCGTAGAAAAAAAGGGCGTATAATTTAGGTTCTATAAATTTAAAAGCCTGGCGATATACTCATTTCAACATAGATGTATGTATTGAACGTTACCCATAAATAATTTTTTTTTCTTCTAAATAGGGATTTTTTGTTAAAACACACCAACTTACCAACATAAACATATGCTTCAGAAAAAAAAAACTTAAAATAAAATTGTGTTGAACGTTACTTAATAAACTGTTCTTTTAATTACATTAAAACAAAGAGAATAGAATTTGTGAAAGAAGTATTGCATTCAATATATTATTTTTTTATCTAATTCAGCATTACAAATTATTACAAATTTTAAAAATTAAATTTCCGAATCTTTTCCTTAATTGCAAAATACAAAACTTTATTTCCTTTAATCATATAAAAATTCGATACATTAAAACCAGTCTTATATCTCATGAGAACAAAGTAGAAATAAAATAGAAATGTTTTTCATATACGTGCTCCATATCCCGATACATCATATCAAATTCTATCAAAATCGAATATCACAAAATACTTTACGTGGTCCTTTTTCATGGAATGTCCCATATAAAAAACAAGCAGATGAAAACTGGTCGTACTATATAATCCAATAGCATACATATTGTTAAAGTTAAACGTAAAATTTATGAAGACATCTACATACTAGTAGTATGTACTTATCCATGTACATATAAAAATGTCTGTGTGTGTGAGTATGTAAACACACTTCTTAAAGTAAGCATTTCCCTTCGTGTGTGTGTGTTTTTAGATTTCATCATCAACTAATGCATCATAAAGTGCATGTATTACTTTTTCTTGAGTACAAAATGAAATACAAAAGAAAACTTACCAGTTAAATGTATACGTGCAGGTGTACCCAACAAACATTTTGATTATGGCGTTATTTCATTTGTGATATTAAAAGAACAACGAACCATCGATTCGATTGGAAAAAATTTTTGGCCCTCATCGTTTTGTAATGGCATCAAATATTTATGTAAAAAAAATATCAAATTTTACAAAATGGCTCGCTGGGTATTTGAAATAAAAACACACACACATATATACAATCTTATACCCACACTTGTTCCCATAAAAGTTAACAACACGAGCAACAACAATCAAGTCTTTGTGCTTCAATTGTTCTCATTGTATTTCCTGTTATAATAACCAGCTTGTCACTAACACATGTAAAGGAAGTCAATGTAGTCGTCAATGTATTTTAATGGCACATGAGAATATGTAATAAACAGAATTCAAGTAATTTGGTTCCCTTCCTACATGACTTGTATTTAAGTGCACTTGAAATTTATATATTTATATATTAAAGAGAAAGACATTTTTTGTTTTTTTTTTTTTGCTATTCTGATAAATACAATCAGATAAAAAGAGATTGAAAAATGTATATAATTTTTATAAAATTTGCAATTTTTTATCAACAGAAAAGTGGGTTCTTTAGACAACTTAATTTGATAATTGCCAGAAAAATCGAGATGAATAGTTTTTACAAACAACAGTAATTTTTTATGAGCCAACAAGTGATTTCAGCGGTCGTTGGAAACTGTTTGTTATTACGTTTTCCTGTCTTGTCTTGTTAAAATTAAGATCTTACATTCAGATCCAAGCTATCAAATTTAATATCCATCCATATTTTAAGATGAAAAAATTGTTTTAGCATGAATAAGTAAGAAGGCACAGAATACTTAAAAGAGTTCATATTGCGAAGACATAATTTTAAAGCCGAAACCACTGATACCCATTGAACACCACTGTAGTCAAAAAAAAAAAAAAAAAAAAAAAAAAAAAAAAAACAACCAACAAAGCACTAAGATACAATCTTCTCTAATCGCAATTAAATTTAAAAATATTTCTCAGAATTTTGTCAAACTCAAGATGTTATCTATCGAGTTTTTCCTTTACATCAATTGGTTGCTTCAAAACATTTCAACGTAAATAACAATAAAAATGCATTTCTTTTTTATAGTGAAAATGTTCTCATCTTTCTTTGAATTATGGAAGAAACGATGTATGTACTTTGTATATGACTATTTATTCCATGCTAAAGCTAAAGCTTCACTTGACTGTCCATAAGAATTTTATAATTCTATTGCCGTACAATCTGATTTCCAACATAATTGTCACTTAAAGTCTCAAGTGTCGTTTTATTTGTAAATACAAACACATTTTCTGTTATTTCCAGGAAGAAAATCTCATCTCATAGCTGCTTAATAGAACATAGAGAGACACACACACACACACACAAAGACAGCTAAGTATGTATTACGTATCAATATTTTATTTTCACTAGAAGAACTAAAAAAATTTTGCAAACGCGTTTGGATTTAAGAAACGAAAATCAAATGAAACGACAACAACATATGAATGTAATTTTAAATTCTTTAAGAATCGAAATATGTTCAACCCTGCAAAATTGTTCGGAAAAATTTATACATAATAAACATTATTAGACTACTACTCATATGACGTTTTGTAAATAAAATACAATTTTCAAATTAAAGTGATTTCAATAAAATTATAAACTGTTCAAATATGATCATACGAATAATGCTATTCGATTAAGGTTATATAATTAGTTTGAAACATTCTATTCGAATAAAATTATTTAAATAATATTATTCAAATGGTATTATTGGAATAAAGCTATAAATATAAATAAAATTATTCGAATAAATTTTGTTCGCATAAAATTTTTCGAATAAAATTATTTGAACAAAATTATTCGAATAAAAAGTTTCGATTAGCGCTAATTTTTCTAATAAATTTATTCGAATAACATTAATCGAACAATTCTATACCCACACTATTATCATTCGAGTAAGAGTCTGAACACAATGTTTGCGGTGCGGTGCGATTTCTCGTTGCGGGAGACAAAAATAAACATAATACAACGGAAGACAGCGACGGCAATACATTTACATTTTTATTAATTTATATGTGTATATATTCAAACATACTTCAAAAACATGTTTTTTGTTTACAATAATGTTGTGAACATCGCCAATTATTCAAAAACTATGGCAACATCAGAAAGAAAAAGAGTATCAAAAATTGAGAGAATATGAAAGTCCGCAATGAAAATAAAAAAGATTTTAATTTTATGCCGCTCCGCAATGCGGTTTTTACTTCAAAATCGTATGAAAAACCGCACCGCAATAAATTATCGCAACGTTGTGTTCAGACTCTAAAAAGTTTATATCAAAATTATTTGAATAAAATTATATATATATGTAATTGCATAAATTTATTTATATAATATAAGGTTTTCCAATAGGGATGATATGATTTTAAAGTGACGTTTAGGCCATTTGTAATATGTCATGATCTGTCAATTGTTTTTCATTGTATTCAGTAGTGTTTACAATTTCATCATGGAGATATAAACGCAAGAACAACGTTTACAAATTATTCAATTTTACTATCAAAATAATCGTTCTCCAATTGCTACTTTTCGTGCGCTTTTGCCATTTTATGGTCGTAATAATCGTCCAAGTGTGCTCGCTATTCGTAAAAATTGTTGAAAATTTTGAATTTACATTTTCTTTACATAATGTTCAAGTGCCAATAAGACAAAGAACCGCTCGAAGTAAAGCAAATATTGCTGCCGTTCGGGCAAGTGTTGTTGTAAACCGCCATTTGTCGATTCCAAGACGTTCTCAACATTTGGGACTGTCTCAAACCACAAGCTGGCGGATTTTGAGAAAGAATTTGGGTTTGCATCCGCATAAAATTCTTCTCACTCAAGAACTGAAGCCATTGGATCACCGTAAACGTCGTGAATTTGCTGATTTTGCCTTGGAGCATTTTGAATTTCGAAAAAAGTTTGGAGATTCGATTATTTCAAGAAATTGTGATATTGAATGGCCTCCAAGAAATTGTGATTTAACACCATTAGACTATTTCTTGTGGGATTATTTAAAGTCATTGGTCTTTCGAAATAAACCAGACTCTCTTCAAGCTTTACAAGTCAATATTGAAAGTGCCATTCATGACATACGACTTGATTTAGTGGAAAAAGTGGTCGAAAATTGTGTTCAAATCAAATAAAATTGTGTGGCAAAAGGGAAAAGTGCTTAAGTCGAGATAAGCGGATTTTGAGTTAATATCACCATTGTATTCACCATATTCAAAAGTATCTCTGGGCAAAGTCTTATTTATATTGAACGATTTTTAACGAAGTTCTGCCACATTCACTTACTGCTTTTCTTTATCTAAATAATTATCCCATATGGAATAACATATTATTTTTTCTTATAACATACTAAATTTTAAATTTTATATATTTATATATGTTATAGTGGATAGAACCATGTGTTAAAAAATAAAAAGAATCGAAAAAAGAATGATAAACTTTTAGTACAACGCGACTACATTTTTATCAAACCACTTAAACATTTAAAATTGCTTTTCTAAATAACTATAAAATATGACGTAAGATCTCATTCCTTATTGCCACAAATATAATATACATATTAACGGTCTCCTTTGCTTGCTGCACTTCACTAAATTTTTTTGGAAAAACAGAGACGTTTTGCATTTAAAATATTCCAACAATTAACTTATTTTGACATATTTTGCAGGGCCATAATGAACTTCGAAGGACCATATAATATTATTTGTTTTTTACATAATTCCCGTTTAAATCGTTGTTGCATTAAATGATATAAAATAATATTTTGTCTTTAAAGGACAATTGAAAACACACACATACCATCAGATTATGTAGGTGGACCTTAACTGGTATATTTTTTTTCATACGAGCATCTGTTTTAATTGAGCCACAATTTTATTACACATTGTGCTGCATTTCTCAAAAAAAAAAAAACAAAATATACCCGCCACTAAAGAATTTAAATTGCAGAAAGTGTAAAACAGCAAAACAAAGGAGCGGGAAAGAAATTAAAACATTAAAATTAAAGACTTAAATTTACTGCAGACACAGAAATAAAAGTTTTATGTGTCCCACGATAATTTTGCGCTACTTTCAACTGTGTTTTTGTACGTTCCAGTTTCCATTTTTGTATGCTTCATGCTGTCGCTTATTTACTTACTTTCTGTTAATTTATTTTTTATTAAATTCAATTCAATTCAATTCATATTTTCTAAAGTCTTTTGCATTTTATTCACATTTATCTGACAATTTAATTTCCACATTGCAAATTTTTATACAAAACGTTTTACGTGAAGCGTATCCTTAAGTGTTGCAAAATAAATTATATTTTTTGTTTCTTAGTTTCACAGCTGCAAAATTTACTTTTTAAACCTGAATTGCCACTAGAATATTGGCTTAGTTGTGGTGTTAAGGGCAAAAAGGGCGCTTTAGTGGACGGATGATTGCTTTGTTTGCTCACCTTATGCTGTTTGAAATTTTTTTTTAATGGATATCGTTTTCTTTATTTCCAGAGGAAACACAAAATCCTTTAGATACTCTTTGCAATTTTGCCGCAATCTTTCATCTGTCTTTCCCCATAATTTTATCCTCCCATTTTTATGGTCTAGTGTTGGATGTGGCGAATAGTGTTTAAATGAAACTGACCAGAAAGGATATACATATTTTTTTTTAACTTGGTTTTGTGAGCCTCATGATGAATGTAAAGACGGGTATGTGTTTTAGTGTTTGTCTAGTTCAATTGGATTTTATTGACTTTTGCAGAGATTTTATGCAGTCGTGTGTTCTTTATGATGGAACAAAATTTTATGTATATTCCAATCATGGTGTTTGCAAAGGGGAATTTCATTTGCAGTAAATTATAATGATTTCGCATTAAAAGAAATGGTCTGTTTTGTATTTCTTTTTGAAGCAAGCGCGGAGTATATCTTTTAAAAAGTGGGAAAAAAAAGTATTTTAGTGAATTTTCTTAAATTTCTTATATAATTTTTTTGTCTTCATTTACAATCGGTCAAGAAATACGCAAACTATTATGGTGGTAGTCACATTTTTTGTTTTTTCTTAAGGTTTCTTTTACTTTTAGTCCAATCAAACCGACTGTTTCCAATTATGCCTGTCTCGCTGTACTTTGTGCGTTTTTAAAGTCCATTTAGATGCTTTATATTCTTTAAAATACACAAGTATATTGTTAAATCGATTATTAGACCCAGAACAACCTATATACATATGTGTGATCATAAGCCATAACCACTTAACTCGGTTTACTTTAAAGTAATGAACCACAAAAAGTATACTTTTTGTCCAGCAATACTTATTGATAGAATATAAATGGTTTTAAATTTATGTTGAGTAATTTTTTCCGGAAAAAAATATTTATTAATAACCTGTACCTCGTTTCTGTATTTCTCGCATCGTAAAATTTCTCACATGAAGTGTGAAACAAAAAATTAAATCGTTTCTCGATTTGTGAGAAAAAAGTGTTTCTGTATTTGCATGCGAAAACACACTGCGCTGATTTTGTTCTTACTGGAATGTTGCCAATAATTAAGTGTCAAATGTAATAGAAACGTCAACGTAACAGAAACACTTTTTCTCACATACTTCCAATAATTGCTGGAAATTTATTAAAATGACAGATCATTCTCGCAAAGTACATATACAGAAACACTTGTGTGATAAAAACCACATTTTGTTTCATTTTACACTGTTTTTGTTGCAATTCACTCGTTTCATGCGGATAACTTTACGATGCGAGAAATACAGAAACGAGCTACTGGTTACAAAACCGGTTGAAAAAAAAAACCCGGTTAAAGATTAATTGCTCTAATTTCGCCCATGTCTGCATAGCCATGTACTGAAAAGACAGTTTTTAATTCCAAATTTTAATTGTAGTTTTAAAATCAAAATTGTAGGTCATACACACATCAAAATTGTAGGTCAAACTTTAATATTTTTTTATTTCATTAAACAATCGATAAAATAAGGAGAAAATAACTCTACAAACCAATTTTTCCAAAAATCTTTATAAAATTCAAGGACTCTTCCATTAAAGTAAAAGACATTAAGACATTATAAATAAAAATAAACATGTGTTAAATTATAACCCAAAAAATAAGAGAGAGGAACACAATTATTATTATTAATATTTAATACTATTTTTGTATTCAGCAATACGAATACTTTACGGTCAAGGTTGAAGAAATAAAAATTATATACGAAACTATATTTGTAATGAAGTCATACATGAAACAATAAAATATTCTTTGTTTATGTCTACACATATACATATGCCTTTCTGCTTTTAGAAAGAAATCACTTTTCTTCGGCCATTAGATGAGCCACCATATTCCTTGTTTTTTAATAGTTTTTATTTCAAAAACTGCTTTCATTTATAATTCTCTTAAAAAGTCATGTATCGTATAAATTAAATAAAGTTGGCGCTCCACTTTAAAATTAGTATGTATTTAGAAATTAACAATAGTATATAATACAGAGTGTTTTTTGGCAAGTGGTTGTGTTTTTTTTTTTTTTTTTTTTTTGTTTGTGTGGAAGTTTAAAAATTAGCGGGAAATGAATTATTTGTAGTCATTAAATTTTCTTTGACTGCAGCTAAAAAGTCTGGCCTAGTAAAATACATTATTCTTTTATAATAGAAATATTTAACAATTGGCAGTTGCTAATACATATAAATAGATGACTAAAAAGGATTTCATAAGGAAGATGACATTTTGTTGTGCAGTTACAGATCGCGCTACAGCACGGTTATTTACGAAATTGAAATTATTTTATATTATAGATATTTGTTGATAGATTGTCTGGCTACTGCATTTTAAGTGATTTAATAAAATTACTGTACGTCTTTTTTATTAAAAACTAATAGAGTATGAAAGTATAGAGTATAAAACTAATTTTGAGTCTTGAACGTTACCGTTCTTTCTAAAACAATCTCTGTTCCTGTTCATTTTTTTTTGTTCTTCTCTAAATATCGCACGTATTCAAAATTTTGTTTATTATATCAAATACTATATTAAAACTAAGGTTTGGAAATAGTTTTAGGAACATAAATTTGATTTGATTTTCTCATGCAAATATATTTTTCAAAATACAGATATTTAAAATTTTTCAGAGCTTAACAAGTATTATTATAACGGAAAAAACTTTCATCGCTTTCATTGACTATGGTTTAAATTCTTAGAAGCGTATTGAACGTTACTCAAATTATTTTTAGTATAATTGAAATTTTTTTCGTGTTATTAGAGATTTTTTCGTTTAAATGTATTCAATTGCCTTTAAATCAGTTCATCGTGTGGCTAACGTTGAAAATATTTAAAATGCACTGAAAAATGTATTAAACGTTACTCTGGGAAAATTCTTAATTAAGATGAGACTTTTAGTTTTACAATGACAAAGTTAGTACCAACCACTCAAATAAAATAAAGACGTGATCTGATAGCCCCCATCTTATGGCAGTTAAAGAAATAGAAAAATTTTACAGTGTGGAACAAAATAAACTAACATTTTTCACAATAAAAAGAATACTTGTGAATAGAATAGAAGGACGATAAAATACCTCCGCACCTTTTACATTTAAAATATCCCACTCTAAAACAGTGCACAAAAAAAAGCTCTAGATAAAAAATTTCCTTAAAAACCTGGACAACAAATGCAACAACATAAATGTTGAACAATATAATCTTTGTTCGCAAAAATGTTAAACAGTTCAGCTTTCACACTTGGAAACCTTTCTCATTTGATAGACAAATGAAAAAAATACACACAGCCATTACTTTTTATTTACAATAACGTTCATTTGTAAAGGTCATATAGGTTTAAAAAAAATAAAATTTCAAAAGTTTGTTTTCTAACAAAAATTTCATTTGTACAAAAATATGTTTAAAATGTTTTTGCTTTTCAAAGCAAAAAACACATTTAATCCTGTACTTTTGATCAAACTATTAAAAAACACATTATTTATCTTTACTCTTTACAAATTTTCATTAAAATGGTATTAACAAAAAAAAAGTCCTATAGAAAGCATTTTTATCTAAAAGGACGAACATTAACATTTGAAAAACTATTGGAAAAAAGTAATGAAGGATATAAACATTTTTGGTTGCTAATCATAGGATTTTCACATGACTGACTGACTGCCAGTTTAGCAAGTAAAAAGAAAAGTGCTTTTTTTAATTTTAAAATAAAAATTAATTTAAAATTTTTTGTGAAATTTCATCAACTTATTTTAAATGGACACGTGTAGCACATAAACAGGTACTTTTGTACAAAAAGTTATAATTAATAAAAAAAGTACTTTTATAAAATAAGGTACATACTGTTTTATATAACAAGGTACTTTTGTGCAAAAATTTAAATTTTTACAACAAGGTACTTTTGAACAAATAAAAAATATTTACAAAAAAATTACTTTTTTTTTAAAAAAAAAATTTTTTTTACAAATATGTTAGTTTTTATACAAAAGGAAATTTTAAAAAAAGGTACTTTTTACTAAATGGTATTTTTTACAAAAATGTACTTTTTACAAAAAGGTACTTTTTACATAAAATCACTTCTTTACAAAAGAGGTACATACTTTTTTAAAAGGGACATATAATCTTACAGGAATTGTACTTTTTTACTAAAATAAACCTATTAACGAAAATTTTTCTTTTTTATATTAAAGTGCTTCTTTACAAAATGGTACTTTTTATAAAAAGTTTAATATTTAATGTTCTTATTTTTTGAACGAATTACTGTTAACATTTAAAAATATATTTTTAAATGAAGTTCTCTGTCCTTTTTTATTATCAGCAAATTTTCATATCTCGAACTTTTAAATCCACTAAAATTTATACTCCCATCATGGTACAGGCGGACACAAAAAAAAACTACTTCTGTCTAAAAATATCCACAAAGTACTGAGTAAGTAGTTCAAATTTTAAAAAACAAACAAATATGGCACAAATGTAACATTAATAACACTTGAAATAAATTTTTAAATTCGATATCATTAACTTGACTAAAAATCCTTATCTGCATGTTAGTCTTATGCCTCCTCAGACTTGACACTCAAGCCACTGTATTTTAAAAGAATATTAAATTAAAATAATTCATATTGTATTTTTGTGTTTTCCTTATTTCGCGCTCTTTATTCCCTTGACGGTTTTTTGCGAGTAGATTCGAAATTGTTTTATATGCTAATTTAGGCTTGTGAGTGAGGAAGTGTGTATGTGTGCTTGAGTTTGTATTTACAACATCCACATTAACTATTCATTTGCTTATGTGGAATTTGTTATGAATCCTGAGTGCATTTGTATGGAAATTTATGGTCCCATAAAAACAAAAGTGTTAAGGGATTTCATTGATGACAAATTTAAAGAAATTTTTAGATATTTTTTACAAACACAATTTTATTAAAGTTTTATTAGCTTGACAGCTATTTTTAAATTGTTTATATTTGCTACTACTGAAGTGTATATATTAATAATCCATAACACACTAATAAACATATTGTGATGAATATGATTGTCTACAATCATAATGAAAATTTCGCTATTAAATATCTTAAATATTCTCTTAAAGAAAATATATTACAGGATCTCCAAGATAATCTATTAAAAATTTCTATAAACATATTATGATCACCGTGAAGTTTTAGATTTTCCTTAAAAGAAAACAGTTTATGAAAATTTCAGATAACATTTCAAATATCTATAACCGTATTATGATTATCATGATCATATAAAAAAAGTTATAGAAGCATTAAGATTTTATGTATATCAGACATCCATAAACATATTATATTTGCTTACAACTATAATGGAAATAATGAATTAAATTATCTGATGTTTTTTTTTCAAGATAAAACAGTAGACATACAAAGAAAATAAAACAGTTAAACATACTATGGTTAAATACAATCATATTTTATATTTCAATAATCTAAATCCTGATATTTTTTTAAAACCAAGTCAATGTAAGCTTATAGATTATATATCAGACATCTATAAACATATTATGATTATTTACAACTATAATTGCAATATTTCTTTCAGCTGTCTGATTATTGCTTTGCAGGAAAAATAGTGTATGAAAGCTTAAAAATCATATACATATTACACATCCATAAACATTTTATGGTTATACACAATCTTAATGCAAATTTGATATTTTCAGCATCCTGACATTTCTTTAAAAAAAATACAGCCAATGGTGTCTTAAAGATTCGATATTAGACTCTCATACGCATATTGTGATTATTATGGTTATAGGTAACCAAAATGACGACCAGAATAGAACATATTATTATCGTTAATATGATTCTGTACAGCCCTAAATAAAACTAGCTTTCTTAAAATGGAAACTGATTATGAAAGCTTAAGGGTTACATATCACATATCTACTCGTATAATCATATTATTTTTATTATGATTATATACCATCATAATGAAAAGACCACTCTTAGGTTTCTTCTTAAAGAATTCTTTAAAACAACGGTTCTCAAATGGTGACCCGTGGACCCCTGGGGGTCCGTAACAACCATCAAGGGGTCCGCGTGAAGAGCCCAAAAAACAGTGTTTTCAAAAATAATATAAGTTTTTATTTTAGATTTATTATATATTTTTTTGATACGTACATACTCGTATATATAAAAGGTGTGCACTGTGTTTGCGTACCGCCTACCTGATATCAGAGAAATTTCCGGATATTCTTTGTGTGAGAAAAAAACCAATAAAAATATATTAAAAATATGTTTGGTTTGACTAACAATACTCGCAAATACATACGCAATAAAAATAACAACAAATTAAATTAAATATTTATAACACCAAACAGTTTTTGTTGCTGTTGTTTTTGCTGTATGTATTATTGATATTATTTATTTGATTTTTCCAATAATTCCAATAAAAAAATTGTGATATAAAGGTTTTTCATAACAATGATATGATTTTGTGAATGAATGAATGAATGAATTTTAAAATTAAATTATCGTGCGAATACAAAAGACAAACTGTAAAAGTATTTCATTGATATGCCAAAGAATTTCTTTATTCGATAACGATTTTATTTATTGTTTTGTTGGCAAAAAAAAAAAAATAGCTTTAATTGAACTCTTTCGATGCATGAATGTGAAAGGGACAAATTATCAACTCTAATTTTTATGGCAGCTTATTTTTATAGTTTTCAAAACAGTTAAACCTTTATGGAAGAATAACTTTTATAAAAAAACAAGTTACACCCTTGAAGGCAGTAAAAAATTGTTTTGCCCTTTACTCTCTCTCTCTCTCTCTTTCACCAAAAACAGAAAAGCACAAAATGATTTTTATTGTTCATCTTTAGGCCACAAGAAAGAAACTTTGTAATAAAAATCAATTTTATTTGAAAGAAAAATATTTGAAAATATTTTCTTTAAGTCTTAAAAGAAGGAGAAAAAAATTTATAACAATTTCTTTATTTCTAAGTCTTTCTGCCCTTTTGCAAACTATCAGTAAAATGGTCATAGTGTATGAAAAGGCTTATTCCGAACAATTTAAGATAAAGTTACTTTAGGAATATCTAATATGATATGAAGAGAAATGTATGGCTCTTAAAAATAGGAAAATAAATTGCTTTTTTATAGTATTTTTATTAAGTTTGTTTAGTTTTCATTTTTATGAAATGTTATTTTATAAAAATAGCTTTAGTCAGATTCATTTTCCCGGGACATAATTTTGTCAGAAGACTGGAATAGTTCAATTACAAGAAAATACGAAATTGATTTGATTGGCATGATAACAATCGAATTAGTAGTAAAAACAATGAAATAAAAAACTTATGCCAAAAATGTGTATATCACTCCTCCAATTAATTCATTATAAGAGACTGAGCAATACTGATCACCAGGCTCGTCTTTAGATTGATGACCTTAAGTCACAACATTTATATATATCGAATCAGCATTAAGAGGAATCATGCTGATATTAACTTTGTGGCTCTGCGATGAAGACTAAGCTCCTGTTTCGAGCCATTTCTCATAAAACTAAGAATATATCAAGTTTTTAGTCAATATGACAAACTAATGCAAGATGACAAGGTAATAAAAAACAGGAAGCATAGCATTAATGACAAGTGTCATAGAGTCATAAAACAATAATGTAATATAAAATTTTTAATCTTTGCATACCCTTGTCTCATTACTGACAAGATGACAAACTGATGGAAAAGTAATATAAAAAAATAATTCTTCTTAATCATTCCTTTGAATAGCTATTAATGACAGGATGACCAATTAAAGTAAAAAACGTCATTGCAATGATGACAAATGTCAGAAATTTATAAAAAAGTAAGAATATCTAAAGTTGTTAAATTTACAATAATGATTAAGGTCATCGAGACATATAAAAGAATAATATATAAATTTTTTAATCATTTAATTAAATATTTTATGACAAGATGACAACGCAGATGCAAAAGTTGCTTTACAACAAAAGTATTAATATCCTAATTTTTTCATCAAACGGTCATTTGTAACAAAATGACAAACCAGGTGCAAAAGTTCTTCTTGCAATGATGACAAGTGCCATAGTTACATGAAGAAGAAAGGAAATATTAATTTCTTAATCATATCATTAATGACAAGATAACAAGTTGTTGCAAAAGATGACATTAAAATTACAAGCGTCAAAGTTTATAGAATATTCCATTAAATTGATTTAAGTGTCACATTACAATGATGACATATGTCAAATAATTTAAATAATAAAGCAAATTTATTGTATTTTAAATGCTTCCCTGGAAGTGTCAAAATTTGTTGCTGATGACAACATGACAAACTTATTAAAAAAGTTATTATTACACAGCCTCTGTTTTCTCTGTCTCTCTTTTTACCTACTCTTCTCTAGACTCTTCTTATCTCCCTTTTTCTACTACCATTCTTCCCTACAGGCAACACAATGGGATCGCACCAGGACCAAAGTGGGCTTGAATCTTATCTTCCTCTTTCCAACAGCCTGCTAACCTAACCTATTATTATACTGATGACAAATGTCATGAGTACACTAAGTGAAGTCAATGGTTTTTGTATCAAAGCCAAATGAAATTCGGTATAATTTTGTAAGCTTGTCATAAGTCTCAAGAAAATAGATTTAAGATATCAGACCCACTGTGCAATGATATCCTGAACACTAGTATATTTTGTACAATAATAAAACCTTTTGTTAATACAGTGAGTGCTTGATTAAAAGTTATCAATTTGAAAAATTTTTCAATTTAAAGACGACTTTTTTTTTCATAAGAACCAAGAAGGATATATTGTATTGTATTAATATAACAAAAGAAAAGATACAATTAAGCAATAAAAAATAAACTTTTGCGGCAACATATGGTAGACACGTTTTATGTTTTCTGTTGTTTTTTTTTTTACATTTTCTACTACTTTTATTAGCTTGAACTTTTGTTTGTTTATTTATTTGTAGCTTAAATAGTTTATCAGGTGAATAATATAGAGGATGATATTAAAGCCCAGCAGTTCTGAAAATTACTCACGTATTTATGATCTTAATGACTGGAGAATCTCGGCGGCACTTAATTACTTCACGTTATTAAATTGTGAAAAATCGAATCGCTAATTGAGTGATGAAGTTTTTTTTTTTTGTTAAGGAGGAATGTTTGAAAGAAAAAACTGACCGATATGTCACCATGAGAACTGCTGGGCATAATTTGTGTGATTACCATCCTGCTACACATAATAGCTTTATATATTTTATTTTTGCTTTCCAACAAACTTTACAGCCTGAACGAAACATATTTTCATTTTTTTTTTATATTTTATTTTTCTTAATAAAAAACAGATAAATTTTTTTTGTTCTTGGCATTCCGTTAAACAAACAAGAAAAAGTTGTATTTTATATTTGGTTGTGAACGTGGTCAGCATGTGTTTGGTCAACAAATAAATAAATTTTACCAAAAACAAAAACAATACTTAGATGTATTTCACATTTAATGTTAGCCAACCATATGTTACAGTGTACGTACATCACTAGCAGATGGTAAAATAGTGCACAGTGCAGTGTTTTAGGATAAAATGTCCAAGTAGATATTTCATAATTGTTTAAGACCACAAAAAAGAGTACAACCCATTTCTTGTGATTTTTTCTTTCAGTGCAAACAAAATTGTTGTCATCACGAATCCCACAGTGCCTGCCATTCATTCTTTGTAAATTAATGGAATGTTGCCTTCAGATAATTTCGGTATTTTCATGTGCTTTTACCCAAAATGAAAATGTTTTCAATTGTGGCTTTAGTTTAATGTAACATGTACTACTTTCATTAGTGTTTCACATTTGTATTTATGAGTTTAGGTAAATACTCGTATAAATGTATGTCAATGCGACGGAAATATGTACGCTTGTACACAAGTATATTATAATTTAATCTAACCATGGTTTCATAATCGACACTCGGCGGTGGGCCTTTGTTGGGAATATTCTATAAATATTATATTTAATTACTTAATTAAAAATTAAATATGCAGCTACTTTTGCAGCAAATAAATGTCTGTAAAAGCGAGAAGTTGTTGAGGTTCATCGTAGCAGGTAAATTACTAATTAATATAGACAAATGTCTTAAATTAGTTTCAATTGTTACTAAAATAAAAATTCTCATGTAAAGAAAGTGTAATGAAGGATAAAATATCATCGTTTTCTAATTCCATTAATTTGTAAAAAGAAAATTGAAATAAAATTACATCGAAACTTATTTATGTGGCACAACGAAAGACAAACTAATAAAATAGGAATTTTATTTATTTACTTTAAATTGACTTGTTAATTAAGTTTTAGTAATTTATTTCATTAAATAAAATGTCGTTTATAATAACCAAACTATGTATGAATGTGCTTGTATAAAAAAAAACAACTACAGTGCAACATCGGTTAATGCAGCCAATATAAATTTCGGTATGTTACAAAAACGGAAATGTTGCGAAAACTCTGTGAAAAATGTGCTTGGGTGTTGGGATTATCGATAAGTTTCATTTATCAAGGGTTGTATTTACAGAGGTGACACTGTATTTATTATTCATAAGTGTAAATATATTTTTAATATTTTTTGCGACAGATAGCTGGACAAACGTTTGAAAAAACATTACAACTTTTATGTATTCAGAAAAAAAGAACAAAGTCTTATACTAAAACAAATAAAAAAATTAAAACATTTTTGAAAAAAAGTCATTTCGACAGACAAAAATGTCAAAAGCAACATTGAAAATGTTAGTCAAAAAAATATTAACGCTCAAATTGATATAAAAGCTTTATGTACCCATACTAACACAAAAGCCTTCAATCTTACCGTCAAACTTGTGTTGGGAAAAGTCTTATACTAAAACTGTTGGCGTTTACTAAAATTGGTACTTAGTAACGATTTTGTTGTGCTAAAATCAGGATTGCATGATATAATAAAAAACAAAAAAAACTTATAATAAGATTAGTTTTTTTTTGGAAAACCAAAAGCGTTTTATACAGTTGTCTTATACTAGAATTATTTGTTGTAGCAAGATCTCTTTCTTAAGATTATTATTAGGATTTTCTTTAGCCAGACATCATACTAGCGTCTTTTATTACGACTTATGCCTTAATACAGCGTGTTATGCTAGGAAGAAAGTACTAAAACGAAGGTACTGAGAAGAAAGTATTATACCAAGACGAAAGTTTTATACTAAGACGAAAGTTTTATACCAAGACGAAAGTTTTCTATTAAGATGAAAGTCTTATACCAAGACGAAAGTCTTATGCTAAGACGAAACTCTTATACCAAGACGATGTTTATATACATTAAGACGAATGTTTTATACCAAGACAAAAGTTTTATACTAAGATGAAAGTATTATACCAAGACGAAAGTTTTATACTAAGAAGAAAGTCTTATACCAAGACGAAATTCTTATAGTAAGACGAGAGTTTTATACTAAGACGAATGTTTTATACCAAGACAAAAGTTTTATACTAAGATGAAGGTCTTATACCAAGACGAAAGTTTTATACTAAGAAAGTCTTATACCAAGACGAAATTCTTATAGTAAGACGAGAGTTTTATACTAAGACGAAAGTTTTATACCAAGACGCAATTCTTATATTAAGACGAAAGTTTTATACCAAGAAGAAAGTTTTATACTAAGACGAAACTCTAATACCAAGACGATGTTTATATACATTAAGACGAATGTTTTATACCAAGACAAAAGTTTTATACTAAGACGAAAGTCTTATACCAAGACGAAAGTTTTATACTAAGACGAAAGTCTTATACCAAGACAAAAGTTTTATACTAAGACGAAAATCTTATACCAAGACAAAAGTTATATACAAAGTCAAAAATATTGTACTAACACGAAAGATTTATAAGTTTTAAATATTACTAAGTATTCTGCCTCATAGTGAGGCGAATGTTTTATACTACAAATACCGTCTTATAATAAGATCGACGTATTATACTTAGACCACCGTATTATACTAAAATCACCACATCATATCAAGACTACCGTTTTATGCTCAGACCATCGTCTCATACTGAGGCGGCCGTCTTATACTAACTCTATAATTCTATGCTAATACCACCGTCTTAACCAAGAAACAGTCGTAAGCCTTATACTAGGACCACGGTCTTATACACTTTAAGACTAAAACTATCGTCTTATACCATACGAAGACCAATGTTTTATACTAACACTACCATTTTATAATAAGAATTTCCTCTTATACTATGACCATCGTTTTACATCAAAACTTTCGTTGTATACTTAAATTACTATATTATACTTAGTATAGCGTCTTATATTAAAACTTGGCATTATATACTAAGCTTAAATTGTGATACTATTACTAGCATTTTGAACTGCGACTACTGCTTTATACTGCAACTAACTTTTGGTTTAAAAAGTTTTAATACAAGATGCACGTGCTTCAGCTTTTATCAATTCAATTACTTAATAACTATCTTGTGGTTTAACATTGTTGTTTCCATAACGAAAAATGATTTTTAATAATTATTGTTTTTAACTCTTCACTTTCTGCGGTTGTTGGTTTCAATGATTATGATTGTTTGTGGCAAAGTGTTGGACATATAGCTAATGATTTTTAACAACCAATATTCTTTGGTCGGTCTATAGTTAGCGCGTGTGTAGTGTGTAAACTAATTTGAAAGTAAAAACTTAATTAACATACAATATACTCGTATGATGATAATGTGATTAATAGTGCGATTTTTGTGAAATGTTAATTTTTCTTTTATGCAATATGAATGGATTGGCTCTCAGCAAATATGTACATAAATCAAATTAAATAAATTGATATATAAATAATGGTTACAAATATTTTCCTTTAAACTTTTATACATAAATGATGAATAGATTAAAAGTTTAGTGCATAAATGATTGCGTATCATATATTTTGTTTAATTGAATATTTATTAAAAAAATGTTTAGTATTTATTACAAAACTTTAGTGATTATGATGTTACTAAACTTTTTATGATTTAAATTGAAAATGAAAACTCTATTTTACATAGTTTTTTTAATTACCCTTTTATTTCAGATCGCGCCAGGCCAAGTTCGAAACCATTCGAGCTGTTTTTACCCCTCTCATAACTTTGGTCCTCTGGATCATAATGTAATGAAACTTGAAACATGAGGTTTCCGCACAGAGGTGACCTCACAGGTTTAATTTGAAACTTCTACCGTAAAAGTTTCGCGAGATATTAAGGTGTGAATGTCCATATTTTAGTATATATTCACTCACTGACTCATCAATATTATTGGGCACTTCCAGTATAGCTAGAGAGTTGAACTCGGTACACGGGTACGTCTTGGTGAGAAATTAACCTGAAAAATCTGAAAACGGGCACTTTCCACCCGGGGGACTAGGGTTCACCTTCTTTGTATGGGACTCTTCCAGTAGAGCTAGAAAGCTGAAATTTGGTACACAGGTGGGTGGTCCCGATTAAAAATTAACAAAAAGGATTTTTCAACGGGTCTTTTCCACCTGAAGGACTAGGGTGCCCCTTCTTTGTATGGGACACTTCCAGTATAGCTAGAAAGGTGAAATTTGGTACACAGGTGGGTCCTGATGAGAACTTAACAAAAATTATTTTTAAACGGGCACTTTTCATCTGGGGGGATTATCATGCCCTTTCTTTGAATGAGCCACTTCCAGTATAGCTAGAAAGCTGAAATTTGGTACACAGGTGGGTCCTGATGAGAAATTATCAAAAAATTTTAAACGGGTCCATTCCATCTGAGGGGACTAGGGTGTCCCATCTTTTTATGGGGCACTTCCAGTATAGCTAGAAAGGTAGTCCCTGATAAGCAATACATATTAATATTTATACAAAAACAGCTTAGAAAAAAGAAGTGAGATACAAGAATTCTTTCCCATATTAGAAAGGCAAAATATATTGCCAAGCTTGTAGGTTGCCTAGAAATGAGATGGTATTGTACCTATCAAAAACTTGGTCCTTATTTTGATCTCAGTACTTTTTACGGCCGAAATTTTTTGATAGGAACTTGGCCTTATATTCACATTTATGTTTTTGTGCGGATGTAATTAACCTTCAACGCAAACTTTTCCAAACGTATGATTGATATGCAGATAATTAATAATATTGCTCATACGTCGTCATGATCAATTATAATAATAGTTTACATAATCTGATATAACTTTGTAACATAAATAAGCTTTAAAATTGAGCCGTTTATTTTAAAAGTGGCATGTCACTTTTTTTGTTGATTGATACCGTTCAATTTTATTTAGTGTTGCCATTAACTCGATTTTTTGAAAAAGTGACTTATGCCACTTTCAAAATAAATGGCTCAATTATTGATTGAATTTAAAGAAAAATAAAACTTGAAATAATAACATAATAGAAGTTACGCAAAACACTTCATTCAAATGTGACCTTCATATCAAATAGAACTTATTTTTGGACAAATCAATTTCATCTGAACGAAACATAATGAAATTTAAAATTATACAACAACAACAGCCTTTCCGCTGGCATTGTATTTATAAATGGTTTTCATGTCTTCATTAAAACAGCAAATATTATCCAATAATTCTAAAAAAATACGACAAACACCTGCTGTTTGATAATCAATTAAAAGCGAAAACCCTGCTTCCGCAAAAAAACTGTGTGACATCTACCATTTTGACCGTTTTAAGCCTCCTATGGTTTCCTTTTATTGATATTTAAGCATGAGCTTTCACTTTTATAGAAATAATTATTCAACAAAAATAAATTTAATTTTATTGTTTGATGAAAATAATGGCGTTCTTATTTCTAGATCACAAATCTCAGGGAAAATATCATAATAAAAGACGTTGAATAAATTACTGCAAAAGAAAAATTTATTTTATTGGTCGTTGAAAAAGATGCAATAAAATATATTGACATTTTATGACTGATGATTATCTGAATGGTTAAATGAGGTTTTAAGCTTTCCAAGAATACATCAGCATAAAATTTTCTTTTAATTATGTCGTAAGAAGAAACAATGTGGTGAAAAGGATGGATGCATTAACGAAAATTTCTTTAAAAGGAAATCATTTGTTAACACTGTTGCCAATGCAAGACACATTTTTATTTAATGAATTAATTTATACAGAAGACTTATTTTAAAGGTACCGTTTTACTCCACGATGCTTTTTATAAAGTATTTAGTTTTTATATTACACACATTATTTTAGAAAAAACAACACTTTATGGAAATAAAATTTATGTTTCTAATCAAAAGTAAGTTTTGTGCAAGGCAGCTTTATTTAAATAAATGAAGTTTTTTTACACGTACTTTTTAAAACAAGATTTTAAAAAACAAAGTTAATATTTTGCTAAAAACGTAGCGGTACTTTTTCATCAAAAGGTACAATTTTGTTTGAAAGTCTATTTATATAAAAACAAATTGTTTTAAAAACGTACTTCTTTCTTATTAAAAAAAACTTCTTATTAATAGATGATTTTTTTAAATGGTACTTTTTAATCAAAAAAAAAAAACTTACTTTTATATAAGATGGTACTTTTTCATCAAAAATACTTTTTTACAGACAAGCTTTTTGCAAAATTATATGCAAATTTTTAAAAATTTATACCTTATTATATTAAAAAAAAATTATATAAAAAAGTTACTTTTTTAGGAAGGTAGTTATTTATAAAAATGTATGGTTTTTATTAAAAGTTCCTTTTTTTCATCAAAATGAACTTTTTATGATATGTACATGCATTTATATAAAAATGTACTTTTTTTAAAAAGGTACTTTACGTAGAATGATACTTTCTAATAAAAAGGTACTATTTTTAACAAAAAGGTTCCTTTTCATAAAAGTATTTTTTTATAAAAATGAACTTTTTATGGTATGTACATGCGTTTATATAAAAATGTACTATTTTAAAAAATGTACTTTCCGTAGAATGATACATTTTAATAAAAAAAAAAAAATACTATTTTTAACAAAAATAATCCTTTTCCTAAAAGTATTTTTTTATAAAAATTAACTTTTTATGGTATGTTCATGCATTTATATAAAAATATACTTTTTATTAAAAGGTACTTTCTGTAGAAAGGTACTTTTTAATAAAAAAAGGTACTATTTTTAACAAAAAGGTTATTTTTCTTAAAAAAGAATTTTTTTTTTAACAAGTACTTTTTTCTCAAAATGTACTTTCCACATAAGGATCCTTTTCAATGATAATGAACTATTTTTAAAACAAAGCTACTTGTTCATGAAAACCTATTGTTATAAAGTGGTATTTTTTTATTAAAAGGAGTTTAGTTAGCATTTAAAAAAACTCTATTAAAAAATATATATTTTTTCCAAAAAGGACTTTTTTTACTAGAAGGTACTTTAAATATATGTCTTAATTATTAAAGTAAGGTACTCTCTTAAAAAAAGTTATTTACTATTTTTTTGTATTAAAAGATGATTTATTTTATTAAAAGGTATTTTGTATAAAAGAAAAACATGAATGTACTTTTTAAAACATTTAACTTTTTTCAAAAATAGATACTTTATCAAAAATAATACTGATTTTTGTAATATTAATATTTCATTTTTATTTTATTATACGAAGTAAAATTGTCTTCACATGATTAACTAAAGGTTAAAAAGTATCCTTTTGTCGTTTAGTTTTTACCCACTGTTTTATGTATCCTTTTTCTTGTGTATTGATTTATAATATTTTCTTTTTAGTTTATCCCTTTTAAATTAGATTTCAAGAATATTAATGGTAAACAAACAGGAAAGAAATATTTTAATATTAAGTAAGAAAAAAAAGCTTCCTACTATTTGAGCCAAAGGTATAGTTGATTTGTTCAATTTAAATAAAATGTAACAAAGATAAATAGAGATAAACAAAACTTACCAAAAAATATATTTCTTTCATTTGTTGGTCTGTTGAAATCGGAAACAAATTGTTGCAGCACCCGAGAAATGATGATGTAGAGATTTGGGAAAATTAAAAGAAAGGACGGATATTCCTTTTCTCTTTTTATTTATTTAGTTATATTTTTCCGTGGATGAGGTCTTGAATGTTGTGGGTAAGTGGCTTGTAGCACGAAAAATTGTTGATGCAAAGGTTTACGAGTACATAGTTTTAGTTTCTTTTCTGAATTGGATATGTATGCAACAAATAAGACTTTGGCATGTTGTTTTGTTAGAACGTTTTAAAAAGCTTTGAGATAACGAAGTAAGCAATTTTCGTATAGAAGAAAATATACTTCCTTTATTCTTATTTCCTTATGTTTATTTCATTTGAGTTTATTTTACTATTTTAGTTATCCTGCAGCAAAGTAGCAAATTATTATATTTTCAAGGATTCAAAGAAAATAATGGAAGAAAAAAATAAACAGAAAATAAAAACAGTGTTGGTCGAGTTAACTAAATAATAACAGTATTGATTTTATATTGTCTTGTAAATCGAAATATGTATTAATTTTAATAAAAAGGATATATGGGACTATTTCAGTTCCTTGCAATTATTAAAATGAAACTTGCCATACAGTCTCGGGACTTGACTGCACAAGTCTTTACCAATTTTAGCAGTATTTTGGTCACAATTGCAAGTAAAACTCAGTTTTTAGCATTAAGGATACATTGAAGCTTGGGTTATCCTTTCTTTATTTAAAATTTCATTAGTTCCAAAATCTTTAAATAATATTTTAAGAACGTACTCAACATGATTCAAATATAAATTAATTTGTTTTATATTTCGCTTTTATAGTTCACTTTTTTAAATTAAGGATATGTAAGAGCCAGCAGCACGTCCTTGTCCAAGTTAATATAAATTATACTTTAAAACTTAGAAATATAATTTTTAATGCATTTAAAGCATATTTTTAATATAGATATAATTTTTAATATTAAGGACCTCTCATGTGGTTGTTGTGTCCTTGCACTGATTTAATGAAAATATCGCGTGAAGCCTTATAACATGATTTTAAACGAATTTGATTGTAATCGTTAGTTAATTTAGATATTTTTTATTTTAAGGATACGTGAAAGGTAGCCATATCCTTGCACGGATTAAAAAAAACTAATTTAATTTAATCTATTCCCATAAAATAAAGTTGTAAGTTCAGTTTGGCTATAATTATGCTTTAAGATAAATTTTTTATATAAAGGATATATGGGAGCTAAGCATGTCCTGCGACAAATTCAAAAATAAATTATGCAAAATTATTAAAATCATGATTTTAAGAGCATTTAAAATATATTTATGGTTTAAATATTAATTTAAACATTAAGGATATATGCGAGGTGCATGTCCTTGCACCGATAAAAATTTAATTTATTACTTAATTTAAAGCCATGATTTAGAAATTATTTTAACAAAAATTTCAGTGAAAATTAAGTTTTTTTTATATCAAGGATATATGAGAGCTATGCAAATCCTTGCAATTATTAAAGGGGAATTTAATTTGAACCATCAACGTATAATTAAATAATTATAACAATAATTTTAAGCCAAACTGTAGCTTAAGTGTTATATTTTTCCTTAAGGATAGATATACAGAAAATAAGCAAATCCTCAAGGCACCCTGAAGTCTATTTATGTTGCATTCAGATCGGAAATTGTAGAGAAGAAATTTAATTTCAAAATATATTACAGACGGAGAATTCCTTAAACTGGTTTTCCTTACAATTTTAATAATTTAAATTAACTATTTCAAATTTCAGTTTTATTTAGTTTTGACCAGCACTGTTTAACAAATTAATACATTTCCAAGGATACAAGAAAACTGCTGCCTCTAAGAAAACATTTTAAGTGTGCAGGTAGTTAAGCGAAGATGAAGATTTATTTAAGTGAGTGTTGGAGTAGCTTAAATTCTTATTTATTTATTTTTTGTTCAACTTTCTTTACTTGGTTTTTATTGTGTGTGTGTTGTCCTTAAAATCTTCGGAGTAGTGGTTTTCTTCTGTTTATTTTGCTTTCCACTCACTTACTAAAGTCAACATCTGAATAGTTTTTGTATAAAAATACTTCACATGTTTCTTTTAAATAAACTCGTATGAGATGTTAAGGTTTCAGTTTTATCCTTAGCAAACCATTAATGAGTTCTTGGGAATTTTGTTAAATTTGTTTTTTTTTTATAGAAAATAAAGTTGCACAAGTGTTGTAATACAAACATATACATATGTATGTAAATGCACAGTGGGCAGGTGGGACGTGTAGCGGGACTGTTTAAATTAAAAAAATAGGTATTTTTAGATTTCAATTTGAAATGTCGCCAAAAAATTTAAAGGAAAAAGATTTTAGAACTAATTATAAATAAATTAACCTCTTAGCATATATTAAGTTTTGAATGAAGTTAAATCTGGAACACCAAAAGTTTTTATAGGACTGAGCATTTCTTATCGCAACATGCTAACGGCCATGAATGGGACTGTTTTGGCGGCTTTCGAAAACAAGTGATTAATAGTCCCATTAAGCGAATGCTTCGTATCAGGGCTAAAATATTTTACAAAAGTGCTTCCCTGGTGTTTAACATAAAAATAGCTGAAGGCTTCGAATAACTAAAATGTTACCGCTGTAAGTTTCCCTACGCCGACAAAACTTAACAAAATTCAAAGAAGGGGTTGGTACAGTGTAATATTTTTTCACCCTATTTCCAAACTCTAGTATTGGAAATATTGCACAGTGCCTGAAAGTAGGCAAAAATATGAAATTGAAAATATAAAATATGACTAAAATTACACTGTGTAACACAAAAATTGTAACAAGGTTTTTAGTACCGGTAGAAGTCAATATTTATTTCTGTGACTCCAGTTAGACGCAGTAAAATTCCCCCCTTACACTTTTACACTTTCCTACAGTGTGATTCGCTATGAAAGTCTATATTGCAGACTAAAGTGTGATTTACTGTATTATATGAGAGATAAATAAATCTGTCACTATCCCATCGGGATAACTCAGAAGCCCTTCTAATTTCAGGCCTTATTAAAAGTCTTCTTAGGAATGTTTTTGAATCAATTTACTTTTTTTTCTAAAACATTTCAAATTAGGTTCTCTGAGAAAGGAGAAGAGAGAAAGAGAGATTTATTTTTTTTTTTTGTGTTAAACATATTCTAAAGTAAAATAACTCCATTAATTACAAGGCCTTTCAGAATCACTCTCGAAATAAACAAATGCGGAAGGGCTTCCCCGCAATGACATCGTGTGTAAAAAATATATGAATATGGAATGAAGCGAGAAGACCTTGCGCATCCAAAAGAAAGAGACAAAGGCCTTCTAGAAGGCCTTCGTGGTCCACTTTTTTCTGCTGGGATGTTATTTACACATACACACGCAATTACTTGAACTTTCAATAGTATAAGTGTATAAAAATGTTGTTTTTACCAAATTGCTGTTCTCTTAGTTTCCTGATATACACGCAGCTACACACATATACACACACACACACACACTTACACACGCACACAATGCAATATGATATTTAACTAAAGTCCTGCTAATTTATACACATTTTCACAAATACGGACCTGTTTCGTTTTTTATATATAGTTTCAGGTCGTCCCAGGCAAAAAAAGGTAACAGCAGAGTAATTTATTTTGTTAAACATAGAAATGAAATTCTAAGAACAACAACGACAACAACAACAGCAACATGACATTAAACTTGTGTTTAATAAATTACAATGTTTATAATTTATTATATCCAAAGATTGTTGAGTTCTTGTTGTTTGCGGCTGCATTAAATGCGTACACTTTTTAGCACTTGAAAAATATGTTTTGGACAGACAATCCCTGCTGCTGCTGCTGCTGCTCCTTTTGCAGACAACAGCAATTAATTGTTTTTGTAAATGTTTTTCTATTAAAATAAAATTGTTCATATAAATTTATGTAAACAAGTATAATGTGTTGTACTAAAACACTTTTAGGCTAATGGCATTTGTGCAGTATTTAATTAAAATAAGTCACGATTTACACCATGAAAATTTGTTTATTGAATTAAGTTGGTTGGTGGCATGAAAAATATATTTTCTTATTAAATTTGTATGCCAATTACATGGATGGTTAGGGTAGGAATTTAGATATGAAAGTATGTGGTTGTAAAAAATGTATTTGCAAACAGTTTCCGGCATCTCCACTATCTAATACGCTATGTGTCAAAGATATGTCATGACATATTTCATGATATAAATTTGGTTTAACATCAATACTTTTGAAATTTTTTTAAAACACAAACACTGATTTAAGCTGATTTGATGGAAATATTCGAAAAATTTATTTAAATTCTTTGTGTGGTCAAGTTATCAGCTCCTTGTATTGTTGGATTTTTGTTTTTCTTCTCTTTTTTTTTTTAAGAATAAAAACTAAACTAAGAAGTAAACAATTCTCATCAAGTTTTAAGTTCCTGTCTGCGGTTTAAATAAAAAAAAAAGAAATTAAACAAACGAACTAAAAGTATTTGTGATAAAGACAACAGCAATACAATCTCACGAATGCGGTTGCATGGCATTTATATCAATTCAACCCTGATTTTTCTAATTTCTCTTTTATCCCATGCCGCCATCAAAAGCCACAGATTTTTTCATTAGTATTTTTTAAACAAAAATATGCAAATTTTTTTAATATTTTTTTGTCTTCTTTTTAAATATTCAAATATAACATTTTCATAACAGAAAAGAATATGAAAATTGTTTAACAAGATTTTAGCTACGATTGGAGGTTTGCATAAGTTTTGACGGTTTGACAGGAAATCCTACACCAGCATCATGACATGGTTTTTGCTCATGGGAAAATGATGAATTTCCATTCAAATTAACTTCATTTCGTGTATTTTTATTTACCCTCTGCTTAAAGGCTGCTTAAAGTTTAACGACCGTTTATTTGGTGCCACAACTGCTACTTAAATCATACCAACATACATAGACCTTAAGTTAAACACTCGCTCTCTGTCTCTCTCACTCTCTCGTTCTATCTCTCTTCTCATTATTTAGTAACTTAATACAAAAGCATTCAGATTGCCTGCAATTAAAGCATACCTTCATCTTTCTGTTTCTTTTTCTTGTTTATGAAAACTTTTAACAAAAAGCAAAAGAAAAGCCTTCAAAACCATCAAGTGCTCAACAATTGTTCTAATTTAACTTGTCTTTCATTTTTTTTTCGTG
Source organism: Lypha dubia (assembly GCA_947311025.1). Lineage (NCBI taxonomy): Eukaryota > Metazoa > Arthropoda > Insecta > Diptera > Tachinidae > Lypha > Lypha dubia. Next base: position 61,337,688 of record OX371264.1, read on the forward strand.
CTTGCACATAAATTCAAGGACTCTCAAAATTCCCTTTTTTTACTTCGTGTTAATTAAAATGTTAACACAAGATTTCATTCTAATTAAAGTATTAAAAAGCTTTTGTAGAATTTATCTTTATTCATAATATAAATAATTAATTTTAAGTTTTTATATAAATTTCAAAAATAAATAAAGGGCATCAGTTATTTTTTTATGTAAAAAAACATCTTTAGCTGTCTGTTGTGCTGCCTCTGCAATGTTTTGCTTTGACGTAAATGTGACATAACTTTGCGGTTAAAGTGGCTAATTTTTTAGAGAAAATCTTAAGCTTAACATAACGAGACAGTTTTGAAAATTAGTTTCTTCTTTTTGGATTTATTTCCATTTTATATTTTTTCTGTTTTTTTTTTCTTAGTTACGCACCGTTGATTAATCTCAATCGGTACAATGTTAAGTTTGAAATTTTTAAATAATTGTCTTTAATGACAGCACGTCCATCACTTTAAACGCTTCATTTCAAATATCTTTTAGGGTTTATTTCGCTATATGCTGTCATTTTTTTAACCGCTGATGAGACATTGCCACATTAATGAAACCAAATTAAAATATTTTGTAAATCCTAACAGTCTTTGGAGGAATAAATAAAGTTACAATGCAGGTGCGTGCCATAAGGCATCACTTTTATTATGAAAATAAAACAGTTTTGTACAGAAAATTTCTTTTACTTTAACAAATTAAACAACTTTCTTTGTACTACACTGCGTTAATTAAGAAGGTACTTTTGAAATTTTGTGGCTTTTTCTATAATGAAAGAATTTCTTTCGCAAAATGTAAATTGGTTTCGAAAAATAAATTTCTTTTAACAAGAAAGCTAATTTTTATCATGTATGTATGTATATACTCTTTTTACCAAATATGTATGTATTTTTCTTTATCGCAAAGGTATTTTTTTTTTGTGAAGGTACTTTTTATTGAAAAGGTACTTTTTATTGGAAAGGTACTTTATATTGAAAGGGAACTTTTTATTGAAAAGGTACATTTTATTGTAAAGGTACTTTTTTTTGAAAAGATACTTTTAATTGGAAAGGTACTTTTTATTAAAGATATACTTTTTATTAAAATGGTACTTTTTTGAAATCTTACATTTCATTGAAAAGGTACTTTTTATTGAAAAGTAAAAAAATTACTTTTTAACAAAAATTTACAATTTATCAACAGTTCAAAAATATTTTTTTTATAAAAAAAAAACTAATTTTAGCGGAAATTTTTCTTTTTATCAAAAATTTATTTTTAATCAAAAATGTATTTATTATAAAATAGTTGTATGTATTGTTTTATGAAAAAGGTGGTTTTTGTTAGCAAGGACCTTAAATTCACAGCGGTACTTTGTATTAAAAGAGGACTTTTTTTAAAAGCGAACTTTTTCCAAAAATGGTACTTCCTTTCAAAAAGATACTTCATATTAAACAATAATTTTTAACCAATATCGTATATTTTTATCAGGTACTTTTTATCAAGAAGGTACTTTTTACCAAGAAGGTACTATTTATCAAAGTACCTTACGTTTTATCAAGAAGATAGATTTTGTCAAGAATAAGTTCTTTTTATTTTATAAGTACTCTTTTTGATAAAAAAATAGTATATTTAATTTTCTGTGATAATGCACTTTTTATCAAAAATTTTCTTTTTATCGAAATTGGTACGAAAAATGTACTTTTTTGCATTGCTACTGTTATCGCAAAATAAATTTTTGTATCAGGAAATAACTTTTTATAAAAAAATATATATGTATTGTCTACAAAAAGCTAATAACCATAAGCTAAGTACCATTTTATCTAAAATAAAAGTACTTTTTCAAATAAAAAAAAAAAAATAGAGTTTTTTATCGTAATTATATTTTAACAAAAATTTGCAATTTTGCAAAAAGTTACTTGTTATCAAGAAGGTTCTTTTTCAAAAAGGTGTTTATTATATGAACACAAGCAAATATTTATCCAAATGGTACTTTTTCACCAAAAACAAGAAGCATTTTATCAAAAAGGTGATTTTATAAAAAAAAAATTAAGTTTTCATACAATAGGTACGGTACGTCTTATCAAAAATATCATCATTAGACCTCGATTTTTTTATGTCCTTGGACATAAATGAAATTTGTATGGCAGCTTGAAGGTGTTTATTTAAGGTTATATGTTTGCATATGTATGAGTGCGATATCGTTGCCAAACTTTAATATTTTTTTATTGTTTGTCTTTAATTGATTTTCTTTAATCAGATATTTTGCTTATTTTTTTTTTATTTATTCTAAAAATCTCTGATCTTGCAGCTATTGAAAACTTTTATTTTGTCAAAAATCAACTCCTGTTGAGAATTTACTATATTAAGGTCCATTGAGGTAAAAGTAAGAAGTATGTGCAAATAAAATAGTTGTAATTTTGAATCCTATTTTCTTTCTTTTTTGGTACCGCATTATTTGTTGACTCTTAAAACTTGATAAGAATATAACACACAAAAAAAAAACCAAAATAACAAAAGATTTGTCAGACGATCATGGCTGACAACATTTGTTGCAATTACCGAAACGGAAATAATTAATTAGAAATACACCAGTCACGAGCTTTTAAAACTTTATTTTCTTTAACTTTTTATACAACATGATTTATTTACAATAAAACAAAAAACAATTTTTACAAAAAGAGTTGTGTAGCATCATTATTTCCAGACCGAAAACGAAACATGTGGCGTCACATAAAATCAATTAATAGAATATTTAAAATTATACATTTTTACATTATTTTTATAGAATTTTTTTTTAGTTTTTTATATATTTTTTACAAAAACAATTTTTTAAAATTTTCCTTTTTTAATATGTATTTTTAATAAAAAAAATATCAACATTATTTTTTTCTCCGTGTAATTAAAATCATGTCTTATTGTTACTTTTTTTCTTTCGCGTAAATAAACCGTATTTTATTGTGAACTTGTTGTTTCATCTGTAACGTATAAAAATAAACTGAAAATGTAAACTTTGACATTACTTTTGCATTACTTGTCGAAAATTATAACAGAGTTTCTTTACTGCAAACTTTTTGTTTATGTTATATTACAGTGCGATGTTATGTTACAGTGCTATGTTATGTTATTGTTTCATTTAACCAAAACACAAGACCAAGCGCAAGTCTTTGTGTAATGGAAGTTGCAAATACACTTCATAACACTGAAAAAAGCTTTATAACAGTTATTTCCTTTTCCTTGCTCAACGCTTTAACATTAACTCTTTATCTTTACGAAAAGAGCACGCGAAAAACAGCTTTCAAAACTTGTTCATATTTCAAGAGAAAGTGAATATATTTACAAGGTAAGTAAAAACAATTTGAAGATTATTTAAACCAAGGCGGCAGATATAAAAGCCGTTATATTTAAATAGTTGTCTTTAAAATGCTTTTATAAAAGGACCCATTTTGAATGGAAGTATTTTTTATACAACGTACCTTTTTCTTTATAAAACGTTTTTTTATTATAAAAATTACATTTGTAATACAAAACACACTGTTTATACAACGAAAATCTTTTATAAAACTGACATGTTCGATAGTAAGTACATTTTTAGGCGCACAAGTACATTTTTAAATTAACTACGACAAAAAAGTACTGTTTTACAAAATTTTTTATAACTAAAAATCCGTTTTTGCAACACCAGAAAATATTGATAAAAGCTATTGCCTCAATAAAAAGTACCCGTTTGATAAAAAGTACCGTTTTGATAAAAAGTACCTTTTTGAAAAAACCACCTCATTGATAAAATCTTTTTGCTAAAAATAATTTTTTTTTGAAATATACTTTTAAGTTTTGGATAAAAACGTTAAAAAAATTTTTCATAATACGGAATACGAATTTTACTCCTTCGGTAATAAGTACCTTTCGAGAAAAATAACTTTATGATAAGATATATAAGTTCCTTTTTGAAAAATAATACCTCTGTTTAAATTGATAAAATAAAATATTCCAAAAGTACCTTTTAACACAATTTTTATAAAAAGAAGTACTTTTTTCATAAAAAGAAGTACTTTTTTCATAAAAAGAACCTTTTTTAAAAAACTTCTTCATTGACAAAAAATTCCTTTTAAATAAAATAAGTAACTTTTTGAAAAATAGTAATTTTTCGATAAAATAAGTAACTTTTTGATAAAAAAAAAACCAAGTACGGCTTTGATAAAAAGTACCTCTTTTAATACAAATAAATTTTTTATTAAAACAAACTTTTAAGAAAGTAAGTTTTTGATAAAAAGTAACTTTTCCACAAAAATAACACACTATTTATTTTCAATATTTATTTGATAATAAAAAGCAAAATTTTAATGCTTCAACTTGTTTAGGTTTTTATTATATTTTTTTTTTATTGCTCTGTTAGTGTCGATTTCACACAGTTTTGCTAAAGGTTCATATATGATTTTTAACAATTTGCAACAAAAAATTTGTGTAATACGCAAAAACAAAAAATAAATTGCAATAAATAAATTAACACAAAAAAGCATTTAGCAGAGTATTTTGTTTAAATTTTTTGGCTTAGCAACACCTGCCATGCGTTTTACAATAGTTTTGTTGGTTAAATCTTAGTAAGTTTGAGAATTTATGATGAGAAATATTCAATAAAAATTTAAAAGATTGCTAAAATTGCTTGTCAGTATTACTATTTTATTTTGTTTTTCCCAGCCATAAAAATGAAAGACAAATGTGAATGATAAATATCTCATGTACAATGAACGTAAAAAGTTTGCGAAAAATATTTAATTTATGTTTAAGTTAACTTGGAGATAACTTGAGTCTTAGTGCACGATGCAATATGAATAAGATTTTTATAAAATAATTTAGCAAATTTAATTGAATTTTAAAAAATTTCCTATAAATTTTAAATTGTCCTGCAAGAAAATTTAAGAAAACATATTCTTATTTTTATATGAAAAAATTTTGCAATAATAATGTGAGGAAATTATTTTGTGTCATCAACACTAATGAAATCTATAAAAAACCTTAAGTGAAATTTCCATAATCGTTTTAAAGGTCACAACAGTTTCAGCCGAAAGTGGATATAGACATAAACCTACTTAATACCCAATGAACCTTATTCACATGTGTGCCCACATAAAGCCTAGTTCCCTTTCTATTGGCAAACATAACCATTAACAATAACATTAATCGTTTAATATTGACATTAACATTGATATAAATATTAATATTAAGATTAAGACTAACATTAACAGTTACTTTAACATTAGCATTAACTATGACACTAATATTACTAGTAATATTAACAATAACATTAACATTACCATTAACACTAGCATTAACATTAATTATAATCTTAACATTAACATTTACATTTATAGTAATATTATTATTAACATTAAGACAATCATTAAAACGAACACCAACATTAACATTAACACTGACACTGACACTGACACTAACATTAACATTATTATTAATTTTGGTAATAACATTGACATTTATAGTAATATTATTATTAACAGTAAGACTAACATTAAAACTAACATTAACATTAACATTAAAACTGACACTGACACTAACATTTACAGTATCATTGACAATAGAATTAATATTAACACTGATACTAGCATTAACATTAATATCAATCTTAACATTTACACCAACATTAACATTGACATTTATATTAATATTATTATTAACATTAAGACTAACATTAACACTGACATTAACATTACCATTAACGCTGATACTATCATTAACATTAATATTAATCTTAACATTTACATTGACATTTATATCAATATTATTATTAACAATAAGAATAACATTAAAACTAACACTAACATTAACATTAATATTAACATTAACATTGACACTAATATTAACAGTATCATTAACATAAACCTTAACATAAAAATTACTTAAGCACTCCACAAGCAAAATCCCAAGGAATGTATGTCTGGTTGCTGATGCCCTGACAGAATTTCCTATAAAAATGTTCACTGGGCATACTATAAATATTTGCATAAATTCAATGCATGTTTACGAAAGATGTTTTCATTAGATATGAAAGTCTAAATTCCAATATGTGTATGTACATATGTACATTCTAACAAAATACACTTCCTTATGCAAAATCTAAAAATGTCAAATAAATAAACTCATATGAGTAGTAGTTAAAAGAGTCCATCAATATTATTCATCATCATCATCTGCCTCATCATAATTATAATTGACATTAGCATTATAAGGGGTGATAATCATACTAGAAATACGGTTAAAGCTTTAACACAACCTTTATATATTTATCTAAAATTCTACTTTAAGTTATTTGATTTGATATATACTCGTATGTGTGAGTCTTCGTATATATGTATGCAAGTGTTTATAGCTGTTTGTGTGCTAATTCCAATCACTTGCTCTAAAATCTAGAAATTTCATTTAATGCCCCATTATCATCATTATTATCATTGTCTTGCTAAGTGAATGTTTATCGATTTATTTGTATGAAAACTTTGAAGAAGAAAAAAAAACGAGGACAGACGGAAAAGAGACTTTATTCAAATTTTTAATATATTATAAATATTCTCTCACTTTCTTCAGAGCTTAGAAAATATAAAAATACGCAGTAAGCGAGTAAATCTTCTTTATATTTGAGATTTATTTACATTTTTTTAATAACTTTTCATAATTCCCTCATTCGTTTTTAAGGCTACAAGTCTTCATATTGTCGTTCACATAAAGTTGTAATACCGTCGAATGTGTATGGCATGTGTTCAATATCTCATATACACAAACACACTCACAAATGATTCAGATTTCTAACACTTCTATATGAGAGAGGGTCTACAAGCCAATACATGCATACATACATACGATATTTATTACCAACATCCTTAACATGATATAAATGCTTGTGCTTGTGAATTTCAAGTATCTTGTAAGATGAGATTAGAATGATTACCAATAATAATTTTTGTTTAAAAAGAGAAATTGTATAGAAGCAATTTACAAATCGAAAATTAGGTTAAAGTTCTTAAGGCAGGTCGATAGGCGCTCTTATAAATAATACAAAGGATGACCAGAGATGTGGATAAAAACAGTTCAACAATTATTGAAATTTGAGAGATTTCTAGTCTACTATAAAACTTTCAAGTGAAAGAAACACAGAATGAGTTTCATTGAAAAATCCACTAAAATTAAATTTTCTTATAATTTGCAAGACGAATCGAACATCCTATTAAATATACAGTGGCGGACAATTCAATGGAAACTTTTCTTAGCAATTATTACTTTATTATTAGTAAACGAAGATCTTAAATATTTCTTGAATAAAGCAATCGATAAAAGGAAATCCTAAACTATTTGTTTGTTTTATTCAAGAAATATTTTTGAGTTTTGTCTTCTTAAAATGAAGAAATAATGTTTAAGAAAAGTTTTCATTGAATTGTCCGGTACTGTATGTATAAAAGTGTGTATATTTCTTCTCAATCTTACAAAAACGGTTTGAACGACTTGAAATGAAATTCGAGAAACAGATAGTTTATAGTCCCTAAACTAAACTTAATTCAGAAATTCAATAAGAAAGTTCATTGTTTTAACGAATTATTCCTTGAATTTCCGCTAATGTACAAATACATATGTATATTAAATCAATGAACTGGTTTTTTTTAATTATGCTAAGGAATAATAAAAAAGTATGCTTTTATTGGATTTTTTCACATTTAACTTTAATGAATATTTTCATTAAAACAATGTATTATATGTAAAACAACGTATGCTTTCATTGAATACATTCGACCCAATCGACCGTGTTCTAGCCAAAGAAAGAAATATCATAAAAAATCTCTTATAAAACAGTCATACAACACCAAAACTACAACTATTTTATGATACATTTGTACGAATTCACAACAATTTAAATAAAAAAAAACGGTTAAATAAAAAAACAAAATGGAAGCATTGCGCTAAATCAATTTACATTATTTATCCCACATCTTAGTATGTATAGATTTCTTGTTGTTATTTTTCTCTTTTCACCCAAATGTGTAAAACACATCTTTTTGTTGTTTTTTTTATTTTTTGTTTTGCTTTAACTTACATGCATGAGTAATACGTGTTAATGTAGTAGTTAAAAACTTTAAATGGTTATAGCTGCCAAAATACTGAGCCCACAAAAACCACCAACGCCTCGTTCACTGCTGCGAAAAAATGTCTTTAACTTGGTAGAAGTCTTGTAAAAATCGGTTGTATAATAGGTGCATGAAGGGCACCACAAAAAAAGCAATTGTCTATTAATTATATAGATTTTCATGAAAATAATATATTTGTGCATTAAATCAAAATATTATATATAAAACAATGTATGCTAACATTGAATATTTTCATATTAAACTTTAATGAATATTTTCATTAATATAATTTATTTGTGCATTAAATCAATGTATTTTTGAAAAATATGTAAGACATATAGAAATGGAGATATGTGGCCTATTCTAAGTTCAACAGAACCAAAATTATTATTAAGTTTTATATAAAGTTATCTATTAAATATCCCAAATATATATTTCGAAGAATCTTTTATTTTCATCAAATTGAATGACAGTAGGTCTGTCTAGCTGCAAGATCTTTTCAATTACGTATTCCAAAAAAATTGTTAGAAATTTTAAGATCTTGCATAATTTGGCATAAGAAAACAACTTAAAAATTTATAAAGCAATAAATAGCACGTCAAAAATTCATAACTACATTTCACTAAAACATTAACTACTTTATTTCATGAAAATACTAATTGATGATTAAAAAGTTTATTAGATAAATAACACGCCATCTGTTGCATTCGTGTTGCACCTAATATCCAGTCCAAACAAAGAAAAAAAAATATCCACATGTTTACAAAGAACAAGTAAAGCTTTTTGTACAGAGAGGAAAAAAGCATTCCGTATCCTGCTAAATGCAATAAAAAAAATACAAGTAAATTAAACATGAAATTGAAATCGTGTAAACAAAACACTCAAAAGCAACACATACTCACAAAATGTTTACTCAAGAGAAATGTTCTCAAACAAGAAAAAATAAAATCGTTTTTCCTTTGCTCATATTTTTTTTTTGCTTTTTATTGCTCTCCCGAAAGTAAAAGTAACTCCACCAAAATATGCTCTAATTTAGCACGTGGTACTACAACCCCACCTTCGTGTATACACACACGCACTCAAACAAACGCACACACACATGTGCACATATAAAATTCACTAAAAGAAGGACAAGTTCGTTGGAGTAGTAGTGGTGTAATAATATCTACTAACCTATTAAATAAGACCAACAACATCAATAAAAATAATAACAACGAAAGTTAACAAAAACTGACTAATGAACTTTTATTTTGTTGTATCATCATGGACACAATAAAAAAAATAAAAAACGAACATATAAAAGAACATCAACAAAAATTATTATTTCATGACCTTGTGACACCTATCTGCAATACTTTTGAATTGAACTTTTATTTTAATATTAATCTCTTAAAATGATAAACCTTTACTTTTTTTAATTTGTGTAAAAAAACTTTAATATGATGTGTTTTTTTTTTTTTAGGGAAGCGAATATTAAATTAAAATTAGCAACAGACCGCACGGATATCATTCATATCGAAACATTCGAATTAAAATTGTATTAGAAAAGTTGGTAATACGAGTTTTCCTTAATGAATTTAGCGTAAAGAGAAACAAATTTTGTTAATGAAAGTAAGCAGGAGAATAAAATACTAAAAAAGGTAGAAATGCTGAGGAACTATTGTCATTCCCGTGGGACTATGGTCAATCCCGTGGGCTGAAAAAATCCTAAAATATACATGGCCCATTGCTTATTAATACATAAAATGGTCTTATAAAACAGTATCAACCGAAAAATAATTATTTAAACCCATTTTCACACTTGGCCGTTTTCAACCCTCGATTGTAGTCAATTCGTGACATCGACCCAATTATTCGTTTCACACTGTACCTCGTTTTTATAACTTGTGAGAAATGTAATTCTACATATCACTCGATCTTTTGTAGGATGGCTCAGAGAAAATTAGTAAGATTTTTCTATGAGTCACCCTACAAACTTAATAAAAGTATGAAAATATAAAATTGTTCCTCACTCATCCTGTTTTTCGCAGAATGATAATAAACTTTTCGATGCGAGAAACTCTCACATTAGTTACAGAAACGAGGCAGTGGACACGGTTGAAAGGAGTGTCAGTCAATACGTTAATGTGAGGGATTATTATTGTCTGTGTTTGCTAAAACGTGTTACAACATGTACAACATATTTTCTTTGTCTGATTTATGTGACCAAACAACCAAATAAACAAATAAAAATAACAAGAGCATGCCTGACACGTGTGGAACACAAAAAAATAAATCTATGTAAATAAAATTTTGTGTATATTTTTCCAAAACATTATGATTAGCAATTTTATAACAGCAAAATCTCATAAAAGTTATTAATGTTGAGTCATGTCCAAAGTGTGGCCCCTATTTAATGATAATTTGTGGTTAACTGTTTAAGGGGTTTTGTTAAAATAAAATTGCCCAGCTTAAATCATAATTACAAACGTTAAATATTATTCATTATTTTGCAAAAATCTTTAGCAATAAATAATGATGGCCATATAAATAAATAAATTACAATTTTCTAATTGATCACGTAATAAGAAAGTAATTATGTGAATAAATCTTTTAATAGAACAAAATTAAAAGCATCTTATAAATGAACTTAAAGCAATTTACTAAAAATCATGGTTATCGTTTCTTATATTCACCATTTTGTGAGAAAGTTTTTTTTTTTCAGGACACGTCCATGGAAAGGCAGTAAATAGATTCGAAGAAAAATTGATCTGCTCATTTAACATGTGAATTGTTAGTGGCCATCAGAGAGAGAACTCGAAATACTTAACAGGTCTTTCATATTGATCGCTTTTGATTTTCGATCAAGGGAATACTTACTTTTATAGAAAATATTATTTGATATGAAACTCACCTGCAAAGAAATAGGAAAACAAAATAAATCATTAAAAATGCTATAAGAATTAATTGTAGAATATATTTCATTAATCCTGGCCCTTAAAAATATGCTCCAAAACTCGAATTAACTCGAATTCGAAGAACTTATTCTGGTAGAGATCGCCATATGAAATCGTTTACATCAGCTACTAATTTCAGGGAGAAGCCAAACTCCACCCCGCCCGCCCCTATCATTTTTACGCAAAGCTTGAAAAAAAATAATTTTTCATACTAATTTCAATGAATCATCTTAAATTAAGTGGATATATTAATTTTGTGAAAAAATGCGTAGATTTAATGAAATTATTCATTAAAGTTTGATGTAAAACCGGAGTATTGAAAGGATTTTAATAAAACCTGTAACAGCTTCCGAACAGCTGATCCAAACGATCGGTGGAAAATTTTCGTTAATCACAGATTTCGTTTGCACTTAAAAAATATCATCTAAATATGTAAATATAGACTGGTTTGATTTTGCACAACATCGTTTTTTGCTTATTTTATTCGAATCGACAAATCCAATTAAGAAATTTTTTTTTTGTTCGAAATTTTTGGAAAAAAAATGATTTCAATAATTGATCTCTTTCAAAGAAAAATTATGGGACCAAGCTGCAATCACAATACTTCAAATAACAAAGAGATTATGAAAATCGATCGATATGTGGACGATATATTTAAAAAAAAATAAAAAATTTCCACTCATTTAAACAAAAAATTATACGACCAAAGTGCATGCAAACCCGACCAAACAAAAACAGTTTAAAGAATCGGTCACTAAGAGTGGGGTACTACGCGATGAACAATTTTTTTGGTGGCGGACAACCCATTTTCCAAAAAAAATTTTGCAATTAACCCCTTTCAATCAAAAATAAAACTTTTCAAAAGCGGTGCACCAACAGAGGAGTTATTTGTTTATCAATAGTTGAAGGGAACAATTTACCCCCGATTTGCTTATACGTTTGAACACAAAAAAAAATAACAAAAATTTAAAGTGGCCTATAAACGGCGGACTTATTTATTAATCAATCAACTTCCCTCTTCGATAAAGAAAAAAAACTATTAGACCCACCAACAAACCCTTTAAAATCAAAAAAGAATTTTTAAAATCGTTTTATAAATGACAGAGTTATTGAAGCGTATTCTCATATGTGTGATGAGCTTAAATACACTTATTCAAAAAATTAAAACTGTTGGTGCGAAATATGTGGAAAAGTTTAATAAAAAAAGTTTCCTTTTAAGGCTTGAGAATTCGAATAACTGCTGGTCTAAACACCAATAACTTTCGTGAATATTTAAAACAAAAGTTTTTGATTGAAGTTTAAAACAAAATTGTATACAATTTTAAAGAAAATACACAAACACAAATGATATGCCTTTAAAAAATATAACTTGTTGCATGCCACAAAAAAATTTTTTTTTTTTAAATTTTGTTGCCAGCATTTTGCTTACACGGGCATTAAGATCTCTGATAATATTTTAAAAAACACGCGATGTTCTAACAATATTTCCGGTTCATGCCTAAAACAAAACTTAAATTTCCGTTAGGAGGGTGGTGGCGGGAAAAAGGCCTGTTGCCAAGAAAAAAAATAAAAGAAAAAACAGAGGTAATGTGAGAAAATCACTTGTCATGCAACAGGGTTTAAAATAAAATTTTCATTAAAGATTAATACAAGTACTGAAGTGTTACAACAAATGACGTGGCGGGGGCATTTATTGAAAATGACAGTAAATAATAATTTATAAAGTGTTGGTGCCAAAAATCAAAAATCAAAAATATTTACTTGGCAGGACATGCAGCAGGCAAGCAAGGATTTGTTTACAAGAGTTTATCTGATTTTTTTGCAATATTTTATTCACTGTATTTGGGGCACTATTTTTTTTTAAGCGTTTTAATTCTTTAACTCCGAAAGCGGAATGAATTAATCAGCAGCAACGAAATGTTTTGAATGTCATTCATTGAACTCGTGTCTTATAAGAAAATTATGGTGATATACTTTGACTAGGCTAGACTAGACTAGAGAATACACTAAATTGCACTAGACTACAATAGTTACCTTCAGAATACATAAGACTGAGTACACTAGGCTACACAAAAAAAAATAGACTACACTAGACCAAAATATACAAAAGTAGATAAGACTAAATAAACCATGCTACACTAGATCACTAAGTTGCAATACACTGCACTAGAGAACATTAGGCTACACTGTACTGCAATAGACATAAGTACAGTACACTATGCGACGCAAGACCAATATATACTAAACTGTAAAATGCTACACCAGCATACACTATAGCGCATTAGGATACAGTAGACTACACTAGGCAGCACTAGACACAAATATACTACACTAGATTTTAATATTCTACACTAGGGTACACCAGACTACACTAAAATATACTACACTAGGACACACCAGACTATATTAAACTACACTAGGCTGCACTAGATCAGAATATAATATACAAGACTACAATATGCTACACTAGGCCACACCAGACTATATTAAACTACACTGGGCAATAATAAACTGCAGCAAATAACACTAGGTTACACTAGATGAGAATATATTATACTAGACTACAATATGCTACCCTAGAGTACACCAGACTACACCAAATTACACTAGACTATACTAAACTGCAGCAAACTACACTAGGCTACAGTAGATCAGAATATAATATACAAGACTACAATATGCTACACTAGGCCACAATAAACTATATTAAACTACACTAGGCTATACTAAACTGCAGCAAACAACACTAGGCTACACTAGATCAGAATATATTATACTAGACTAAAATATGCTACCCTAGAGTACATCAAACTACACTAAACTACACTAGGCTATACTAAACTGTAGCAAACTACACTAGGCTACACTAGATCAGAATATATTATACTAGACTACAATATGCTAACCTAGAGTACACCAGACTACACTAAACTATACTAGAATATGCTAAACTGCAGCAAACTACACTAGGCTACACCAGATCAGAATAGACTATACTTCCAGTATATCTAAAATAAAATGTTCTGTAGTTTATGTTTGCGCGATTAACTCACTCAAAGATTGAATGCGTAGCCATAACAGTTAATTAAAGTTTTTGTCATGTGATAGTGCGTATATTTGTAGGTGCGCCTTTTTTAATGAAAACGTCCCAAATATAACTTTAATGCATGAAAACCTGAAAACATCGAAACATTTTCTTTCATTTTTATTTTGTCCATTCAATAATTCAATAAAATACAAGTAACAACTTGCCATTTATGTGATTACAAGGCCTACCTTTGCGATATTTTTTTTATTTTCATGTTCAGTTTTTTTTTTTGCAACTTTAACTCAGGTCAACGATTATTAACGTTCGATTCTTGTAAATTTTTACAAAATAATCCTTATGAACTTATTTGTTGTGAAATAAAAGTAACTTAAATATTTTGTAGCCGTTTTTGCCACCAGTCATTTTGAGTGGGTGCCAGAGGAAAATTAATATGTAAATCCCAGCACTAAAAATAAAAAAACAAATGGGAAAAACATGCTGCAATATTTTTTTCCATTAAATATTCAAGATTAAAAAGAGGTGGAAAGGACAAAAAACTTTATTTATTTAATCCTTGAAATACTGTTTTACCAGCTATTGGTCAGAAATGTCGCAGAAAGCATACTTTTGAAGTCCTTAATAATTTTCGTTTTTTACTAATGAAATTTTAAAGAGTATTATTTACTGTATGTTGTCTTGATAAGACAAAACTAAAAACTTGTACTACTGTTTTCTTTTTTTTTTGTTGCAACTTTGTTTGTAGAAATCTAATGAAATAAAATTTGATACTTATCGTCCTTTTAAAAGGACACAAAACAAAAAATGACTATAGCTATGCTGCAAAAACTATTATAATTAAAAAGAATTTGTTTTCTTTGTTTTATCTTTATTTTATAAATACATATGTTTTTTACTAAATGTCATCTAAATAAGTTACAATATAAAAGTCATTAAGGAAACTATCATCTGTATACTAGTTAGTGCTGCATAAACAACTTGATTTGAAGAATACAAAAACATTAAAAATTCAAGTTTATTAACGATATGCTTTTTATGCATAAGTGTGTGTGTGTGTGTGTGTGTAAAGTAAATACTTTAAATATTTATTTTCTTTAATCAAAGAAATTTTTAATTTTTCAGGCTTAAGTTCGTTTTCTCTAAATTTAATTTTATTATAAATTAAATTATTATTTAAATTAGAAAGAAAGACAAATCTAGTGGCTCTTAATACTTGAAACAGACAAAGAAAAAGTTTTTTGACTGCGCGGAGGGTTGAACTGACATCGATGTTTCGAGACTAACCACAGTCTCATCATCAGAGTTGTCTACCGCTTAGACCTCAATGCCACCACGGCAGCTGCAATCAGACCAGTTAAAGATCCTCTACATTAATTAAATCTGCTGAATTACATGTAAGTTTTACACTACAGCTTTTTATAATTTTTAATGGGTTGGAACTTTACTATACTTTTTTCAAAGTCTATCTTGTTCAAGTTGAGCTTTATTCTAGTGTCTCTTATTTCATTCCCAGGTGGCAGCCTTCGGCTCCCAATACTCTAGGGGTTTTTATTTGGAATGCGCTTATATATACAGCTGTTTTTTTAAATTGTATAAACAACTGTACAAGATAGACTTTGAAAAAAGTATAGTAAAGTTCCAACCCATTAAAAATTATAAAAAGCTGTAGTGTAAAACTTACATGTAATTCAGCAGATTTAATTAATGTACAGGATCTTTAACTGGTCTGATTGCAGCTGCCGTGGTGGCAGTGAGGTCTAAGCGGTAGACAACTCTGATGATGAGACTGTGGTTAGTCTCGAAACATCGATGTCAGTTCAACCCTCCGCGCAGTCAAAAAACTTTTTCTTTGTCTGTTTCAAGTATTAAGAGCCACTAGATTTGTCTTTCTTTCTAATTTAAATAATAATTTAATTTATAATAAAATTAAATTTAGAGAAAACGAACTTAAGCCTGAAAAATTAAAAATTTCTTTGATTAAACATCACTCAGTTCGAATAAAAAAACTTCACATATTTATTTTCTTGATTAAAAATAAACCTAAAACGTGACTGATTTCCAGTGTACTAGAAACCAGTTTGAGGTTTGAAACTTCATATGAGAAGGAATCTCCAGAATTTTGTTGCAAAACAATCAAGGAACCAGTACAAGATTTAGTGAAGGTTTTTACATATTGATTGGGACCTCTCCAAAAATCGTTCTTGATTGTAATTTTTATCGAATCCTTAAGTTTTCAATTATTTAATCGTTCAACTCTTACATCTTTCATTAAATATTTACCTTTCATCCCATTTGGTACCGGTGTAAGAGATGTTGCTCCACAGTGACATTGAACGCGGACGATGCAGTTCAAGTAGATTTGAAGTGCGCCTGGATGGCAGAATTATATGCGGAGGCGTATCGTTAAGTTGATCATTAAAATTAACACTTCGAGTTAAGCGGTTAGATGTTAAAGAGTGCGATCGGGAGGGAGTAGAATTTATTTGTGAATTCTCGGCCATTTTGGACAAAAAATAAAAAAAAATCTTCTAAAGAAAACTTTACTTTTTAACTTTATTTAAGAATATATATATTTTGTTTGGGGAATTTATTCCATATTTTTCTGCATTGCTGGCCACTGTTGTTTATTTCATAATGAATTTATTTTTTTAGTTCTCTTGAGGTTCTCATTTTCTAATTTTTTATTTATTTTTATTTTTTCAAGGTATTCTGTTACAACACATTCGTTTCATTAAGCACGAAAATTTTCTTTTCTTTCTAGCATGTTGGTCTTTACAACAAAAACAAGAAAACCCAATTTTAGTGTAAAACAATTTTAGTACAAAATTATTTCTTCAGGTAATTTTTGACAAACGCTTTTCAACTATTGCCGTTGCGAACGATTTTAGGTGACTGAATATAATTTGTTACTAGAAATTCTGTAGCCGTTGTAATTTATATCTGTGCTCTTTTTAAAGATGCTAAAATTCTCGATAGATTGGAGAAAAAACAACCAGAATGCACACAAGTATGTTTACATATTTTTACTTTTGTAGTAGAATTCTATTCAAACAAATATGGTTTGGGTGTAAAACATTCATTTGCATGGAATCTGTGTCACCCATATTTGCAAAGAAACAATATTTTTTTATTTATACTCGTACATACATACTTCTGCCTGTCACATGCACTCTGCATATATAGAATAAATATTATTAAAGTAAGTTTGCTTAAGCAATGTGTGGTTTTGCATAATATTTTATAATTTTATCATAATATGTTTAGGACAACATTATATATTTTTATTAAGGACCATATTATTTTTATAAACAAATATGCAATAATGAATTTCTGACATCATAATTGTATTACAGAAGACAATAATATTATATTTGGAAGATATACTTTTCAATAATAATATGATTTGACTGCAACCATATACATCATGGTAATTCTATATTATAGTTGTTTCAAGAATGTTTTTTTATTTCTTTTTATAGAGCCTTTTCTAAAACTTTTATTAAAATTAAGAGCTTTTAAATAAATATTTTGCTCAAGTTAGCTGGTTACCGATAGATATATCGCACCAAGCATATTCTGTTTAGATACTACAAAATCTTCCAGAGGCCATGGAATTTTGTTTTTTCATATTATAGCTTTATTTTAGTCATGAGTAATTGCATTGCAGTGCAGTTTTTTAACACCAATACGTTTTTTTATTATCATAAATATGTTTTTATACAACCATTCTATTTTTCTAACAAATATAATATGATTATTTCTAAATATACAGACAAATAAACATTAAGTTGTGTGATATAATATTATTGTTTTGTTACACAACAATAATATTATGTTTAGAACTAAAATTTTTATAATAATAAGATTTTATTGCAAGCATATAATGCAATTATTATATGAGCCGTTTATTTTGAAAGTGGTATAAGTCACTTTTTTTTGTTGATTGCAAATTTTTTACAAATGAAAAGATATCGTTCAATTTTATTTAGTGTTGCCATTAACTCGATATTTTTGAAAAAGTGACTTATGCCACATTCAAAATAAACGGCTCATATATATCTTTTAGATTATAGTGGTGTCAGCTATGCTTTTGTTTTCTTTTCTGATACTTTCAATAAAATAATAATAATATTTTTTTCTTAACGTTACCAACTAAATGATAAATCTATCATACCAACCATTTTCTGTTTAAATACTACAAAAACCTCCAAAGGCCTTAAATGAATTGTTTATATTTTTTAGACAAATTTCTACTCATGTACAATCGATGAGGAACTAATTTTTACAAAACCAAACAAAAAAACTCTCTAGTCACCACAAGCAGCGACATGGAAATAAATTTCATAAAAATCGTGTTTGCAGCAACAACTAAAAACCAAAAATAAATTATAAGAAATAAATAAAATATGTTTGAATATTAAATTATACTTTGTTTGTAGCATTTTTCTATTTTATTTATTTGATATAAATAAAAAACTTAAAATTTATGTGAAAACAGCTGACATGTCATGTGCACATTTAGCCAAGTGACCAATTGGTGGCTCGCCGAGGCGGCGAGAGGTAGGTGGTGTCAGCTCCATAATATTTACTCATCTGAATAAATTATTTACAAATAACTAGTGTAATTGTAAAACATAACAACAGTAACAAGGGCAACAAGGGCAACAACAACAACAATATGGGAGAAAAAAAAAGTGTCATACATTAAGTTGCCGTTTAATTCTGTTTAAATGTACGATTTTTGTCTTCTCTTCTCTGCAACGCTGTGTATGGCAAATGTCATTGTCACTCCATTAAAAATGGAAAGAAGATGACTTGATTTGACGGGTGAATTTTGTCATCTATAGTTTAAACAATTGATGCTCAAGTGTGAGAGTATTGCAACACATTTGATATTAATTGAATTGTTTGATTTGATAACATACAACCGAACGTACATACATACGTACGATCAATACAATAACTCATGGTGGCATGAGAACTTTTAATTGATTATTTTAGAAGTAATTAAAGCACTTTTTTTTGTGTTAAATAAATAAATTGAATCAATTGAAAATGTTAGAGAGGAAAATGCAAATGTTAAATGATATATTAATGTGTTATTTAGAGTTGGGAATAATCGAATCAAATTTTATGAAATGTAAAAGCAATTTATTGGAACGACCGGACAAATAAAATGATTAAATTAATAATAATATGGCCGCAAATGATGTTGTTGAATAACTACAGTCGTTTAATCGAATAAAATATATATCAGCCGCTTCGAAGGATAAAAATAAATAAGTAAACGAATAAAATGTTTCAAAGCTTTATATATATGAAAAATGGAATCGAATTTGCATCAAAAAATCGTATAAAATTATTCGATTAACCGACTAAATTATGTATGAAGGTTAGGTTAGGTTAGGTTAGCAGGCTGCTGGTAAATGGAAGATTAGATTCCAGCTCACTTGGGTCCTGATATGGTCCCATTGTGCTACCTGTAGTGAAGACGAGTGATGGTGGAAAGGAGATTAGAAGAGTCGGAAGAAGAGTAGATGAGGGAAGACCATAGAAGAGCAAGAGAAGAGTAGAAAGCAGAAAACAGGTGGGAAAAACCAAAGCAAGGAGTTGCCTTGCAGAACAGCCAGGATGTCGAGCCCCCTATTGGGCGAACCATCCACTGCTCCTGATGAAGGAGCTAAGACAACCGAGTTCCGTATTTGAGAGCTCGGAGAGGGTACTGAAGGATCTGCTGCCTAGAAAGCGGAGGCGGTGATCCTCCATAGCTGGGCAGAGGCATAGAAGGTGTGCTATGCTTTCTTCTTCTTCCTCGTCATTACAGCTGGAGCAATACTCATTGTATGGTAGACCCACGCGTCTGGCATGGGTTCCGAAGGTACAGTGTCCCGTGACCGTGGCCACAAGATTGCGCAGTTGCGGTTTTGGAAAGTTCAGCAGATTTTTGGTTCTGTTGACATCAATGCAAGGACATAGGGTCCTTGCTGTGGTACAGGATGGTTCATTAAACCATCTTGTTTGTGCCTCTTGCATAAGGGCTTTCTCGATTCGCCTCCAGCAGGCCAAGAGCGGAAGACCACAGAAATTGTCAATTTCAGCGGCCTCCAACTCTGTACCTCTCTTGGCCAGATTGTCAGCGATGATATTGCCTGTGTTTTCTCCGTGTCCCCGCACCCAAATAAGGGTAACACTAGAACAATTAGCCACTGTATTAAGTGATTTCCTGCATTCCAGGGTAAGGAGGGATGTTGTGTACACACCCGAAATTCCTATTATTGCAGGTTTGCTGTCGGTTATAATATGAATAACTCTATTTGTTATCCTATAGTACCGTAGCCAGTTTGTTGCCTTTTTGATGGCGGATATTTCAGCTTGTAAAATACTACATTCGTCCGGGAGTCTGAAGGAAATCCTGATCCCGAATTCTTCAATGTAGACACCCCCGCCAACCCTGGAGCCCCGTTTGGAGCCATCCGTGAACACTCGTAGGGCCCCGTGCGGTGTAGGGGGGAGGACCTCCGATAGAGAGTAGTTAAATGCTCTATAAAAGGAAGGTCTTGGAATGCAATAGTCGATGAGATCAGGGATAGTTCCCATGGTCTCTACAATGCTGGCGTGACCCCATGGTCGATATTTCCATGCGTCAGTTCTACTAAGTCGCACCGCAGTGCGTAGAGCTAGCTTCCTAGCCAACAGATCGACTGGAAGCCAGCCCAGCATAGCAAAAAGGGCCTTTGTGGGCGTAGTTCTAAGGGCACCAGTTATCATGATTGCCATTAAGCGGAGAGTTCTCTCAATTCGCTGTCGGTTTGTTGCCAAGTCCAGTGCTTTCCACCAGATTGTTACACCATAGAAAAGAGTTGGTTTGATGACCGTTTCAAATATCCAATTAATCCCCTTGGGACTTATGCCCCAGGTAGGACCAATGGCTTTCTTGCAAACATATAATGCCGCTACGGCTTTTGTTGCACGAGCATGAAGATTGTCTCTCCATGTTAATTTATTATCAAGGATGATGCCTAAGAATTTGGCTTTATCCGATAGGGCTAGTGTAGTGCCATTTATTTTGGGTAGAGTGAAGGTGGGAATTTTGTATCTTCTAGTGAAGAGCACTAGTTCCGTTTTGGTTGGGTTGACGCTGAGGCCGTTCTGTGAACACCATTTGCAGACCTCGCTGAGTGCATCTTCCAGCCTGTGCGTAATTGTCTCAAGATGGAAGCCCGAGATAGTCACTGCCACATCATCTGCATATGCAACAGTATTGACGCACATAGACTCCAGTTTACTAAGCAGGACGTTTAATGCCACATTCCATAGCAGAGGGGATAGGACACCACCTTGTGGCGTACCCTTGCGGGCGTACCTGGTAATGCGTGCTTCCCCCATGGTAGATGTGATGGCTCTGCATTCAAGCAAATTCTTGATGAATTGACATAGTGACTGGTATATTCCTAGCTCTGTGAGAGCTTGGGTAATAGCATCCGAGTTGATATTGTTAAAGGCGCCCTCAATGTCCATGAAGGCCGCTAGAGTATAATTCTTATGCTCAAGTGACCCTTCAATGTGACCTACGAGCGAATGTAACGCCGTCTCAACCGATTTGCCTTTGGTGTAGGCGTGTTGATTGGCTGATAAAAGATTTCTGTCGATTGTTATAGTTCTAATATGAACGTCGATCAGTCTTTCTAAAGTCTTTAAAAGAAAAGATGTAAGGCTGATAGGTCTAAAGTCCTTTGCCTTCGAGTGCGATGCTTTTCCCCCTTTTGGGATGAAAATTACATCGCATTTGGTCCATTGTTGCGGAATATGGGACCAGTCAAGACATGCTCTGTATATTATGAGCAGCCAGGATGTAACAAGGTCTAAATTGTGTTGTAGATCTGCGGGAATGATTCCGTCCGGACCAGGTGATTTGTACGGATGGAAACTTTTAATAGCCCAGTGAAGTCTGTCAGTAGTTATTGCTACGTTCGTCATACTCCGGGCAGGAGGGGAAGCGTTTTGTACCTCCATAAAAGGGGAGCAGCCCGGAAAGTGAGTTTCCATTAGGGCTTCTAGGGACTCCAAGGAGTTAGTAGTCCATTTGCCGTCTAGTTTCTGGATGAATCCAGGTACGGATGGTTGTTTGGCCAGAATTTTGCGCAGCCTGTTAGTGTCGGAGAGGGATTCCACATTTCCGCAGAAATCTTTCCAAGACTTACGTTTAGCGTTTCTAACCTGATTTTTGAATTTATTTAATGAGGCTTTGTAAAGAGCCCAGTTACCTGTTCTTTTTGCCCCATTAAAGAGTCTGCGGCAGCTCCTGCGAGACTCTTCTAGGCTGACAGACCACCAAGGTGGTTTGCTATTTTTGCGTTGTGTGGAATATTTACAAGAGATTCTTGTTGCTTCCTTAAAAGCGTTAGTTAGATTATTGACTGCTATTTCTATATCATTATGTATGAAAGAAAGAGAATAAATTTTTTTGAAAATTCAAAAACAATTGCAAATTTATATTAAAATACTTTATAATATCGATTACAATTATTCGTTTAATAGAATAATAATATATGAGTAACCGAATAAAATGTTTTTGCAAATCAAATTAAAATATGTAAATAATGAAATCGAATATCAATGCTACTTGCAAAATGTTATATAATTAATCACATAATCGATTAAAAATTATTCGATTAATCGATTAATATATATAAGTAACAGAATATGTTTTTAAAGTTTCAAAAATAATCGCAAATAACAATAAAATACTTTTCTTGAGCGATTAAAATAGACTTACTGCCTGGCTAACGATGTCGAACGATGTCGATCACTTGATTTTTAGACCAAAAAAAATTAGCTTGCGTTCCACCAATAACCGATTTTATTTAACTTATTAATTTTTTACGGGAAGAAAGGCTAAACAAATAAATAAAATGAGTGGTTTGAAGGTCACAAATCATTTGATTTTCGTTTACAATTTCAGCATTATCGATCGGTCTACATCGTGAGCCAGGCAGTTAAAATATATGAGTAACCGAATAAACTGTTTTGAGAAGTCAAGAGAAAATATGTACATATTATACTAATGTAAATATTAAGTATTTGTTAGTTATTACGTTGCTGCGATTATCAAGGAATTGCGTTTATCGATTGTTGCAATAACCGAGTTCACGCTGTATATTTGCTTAATAGACTTAATAAATATGGGTAACCGAATAATAAGATAAAAAATTCTACTTTAAATAGACTAATACTCAAATAAAATTTTAATACTGTATGTGAAAGTTTTATACAGCAATTCGATTAAAATAATTTGAATAATCGATTAAAAATATAGAAGAGTAACCGAATATATTTTTGTTTTAATTTTCAAAATTATGTAAAAATATAATAATTTCACTTATCTATTCGATTAATATTATTCGACTAGTTTTAAAATCTAAGTAGGCGAATAAAATCTTTTTAAAATTTAAATGAAAACAGTCGAAAAATGTTAATTTAATTACCCCGTTTAATATAATCGATAACAATTATTCGCTTAATAGTTTAAAGAAAAATAGTAGTAACGGAAAGAATTCTTTTTTTAAAAGGATCCACGAAATTATCTGAATAATCGAATAACATCTTGTTAAAGTCTTCGTTATCTTATACATATAATTAAATATAACTTTATTAATTGGAATTATTCGTTTAAAAATACATATTTAATCGAATAAATTCGATGAACGATGATATTTCAGCTACATATTAGCAAAATCTAGAATAACAGATTTTTAGCTTATATTTATTCGATTAATCGATTCGTATATACGACAACCCGAATGACATATTCTAAATAGTTCTATGATATATGATAATCGCATAATTGAATTATGAAATAAACTGTTATACAATCGATTAAAATATTCGATTAAACTAATCGAATAAAATTTTTTATGACATTATTTAAGTAATCGAATAATTCTTCTTTTTGTTTTTTTTTATTAAATTAGTGATTAAATGTTTTTTTCAATATAATAGAAAAAAAATTAAACAATAATTGAAATCCTTAAAAAAATTACATGAATTTCATGCAAATTTTTTTTTTAGTAATTTTATTTTCACATTTAAATGCTTCATAGTGGAAATAAGATGAAATTTTTCGCTTCATTATTTAACAAATACTTTCGTTTCTATTTAAAATGTGCTGAATACACTTTATCACAATTGTATTATGAATAATCCCTTTTTTTTTTTTGCTGTCCAAAAAAAACATAAATTTAAGTCGTGTGAAAGAAAAAACTCATTTCTGTTAGACGATTTAAATATAAAATTTTTGTTTATCAATATTTCATTTAAACAAACAAACAAACAAATTTAATTTGTTGGCAGTTGAACAAAAATTTTGCTGTCTCTTGCAGGATTTAGAATATTCGGTCGCAAAACGTTTAAGTAAATGAATATTTATTTTTTAAGTATTTAAATTGCAAAGCTTTTAATGCTTTAAAAATTACAGAAAAACAAATAGTTTGTGATCACATTTAATGTTTTTAAAAGGTTTATTTTTTTCAATTTATTTTTATGAAATATATTTTATTTAATATATTATTTCCTTTCTTCGTTAAGTTTTGTGCAACTTCAAGCTCAAAGGAGTCCTACTGTTCTCTAAATATGAGACGAAAAACTATTGTTTTATTCTAAAACACAATGCAAACTATTCGTATTTATTCTAAAATTTCATCTTTTTTCCTTTCAATTATTTTTATTGAAAAAATCTTTCTATTTTATAAAATGTGATAATTTCACAAAATCCCAAAAACAGCTGTTATATTCCTACCTAGCAAGTAGTGAAAGCATTATACACATGAATACTGACGAACCGTAATGGCTTCTACCGAAAACAACGTTTTTTTATATTCAGCCGTGTATGTTAAAATCTAAGTGTTGTTGGATATATTAAATTCTGTGAATACTTGTTGAGACAATATCCAAAATGTAAAACTAACATGGTCGTTGTCGATACCAATTAACATTTTCCAAGAGCCTGTTGCTACTTTCTAGACCTTAGAATATCATAAGAAGATATCAGCTGTAATTCAGTATTGCCTAGAGCGAGTAGACAAGTGTCATATATTTTGTATGATCTCGACGTTATGACGACAAATAATTACGGAATAAAGGCAAACTATGTTGAATGATTTTAATTGAAGTTTCAGCAATGAAAATTAGTCAATAGTCAATACAATTAGGAGTAACGTTCAACACATAAATTAGTAATATCTCAATGCTCTTCAATATGATACTAAACACGATATAGTTTGATATTTTAAAATGTTTTGGCATGGATGCCAGTTTTATCTTCTAGTATATTGTTACACTGTAAATATAAGTAAAAACTTCCTTCAAAATAGTTTAAAAAGCTTCCTAAATTTAATTAACATTTTATTTCAATTTAAAAACTTTCTGAAAGAAGCTGTCGCAGACATTCAGTTTGGTCTCTCCCCAATTTGCCTTAAAAAATGCCTCCCTGCCAAAATGTATTTTGACATCTGCAAAGCGGCAAAATAATCACCTGGGGTTGAATATAATCATCTGTGCTCTCGAGAGCTCCTTGTATGAATTCGCCTTGGAACAAATCAGTACTGATCCTTTCTATCTGTTGGTCCTTCTATCATTCAGTCCTTTTCTTCTGTAGAAAATTTTTCAATACAAAAATAATATAAAAATGTCTGCCTTATTATTTGCCGCTCACTTGCATGCCATTGGAGAGGTATAAACATGTTTTTTTTTTTTTTTTTTTTTTTTTTTTTTTTTTTGTTTTCCAGAACATGAACCTATGAGATCAAATGACGGATGAAAAACTATTTGATAAAATAGAAAACGTTTTCAAACATATAAACAAACAAACAAAAAGTTGGTGGAAAACAAATATGATTTGATACGAAAATGTTTAATAAAACCAATAAAGTGGCGAACAAAAGTGATAGAAATAATCTTTTTAAAATCCTTCTTCATTTCTATAGAAGATCTGTAGTAACATACTAATAAATAATAATTGTTATATTTTTGCCCAACACTGTAGGAAATACTCCTGCTCTCATAGAAAGTTTAGTGGCAAATTGTTAAAACGAAAATGAAACTGGTTTGTAATCAAACCATGCATTTAAGAATGTGTATAGAAAATCTAATTGTAATTGTATGGGTATGTTTTTGTAAATAAAGAAATAAACTACAAAAGTAAAACAAGAAACAAGAAACACAAAATAAATAAATAAATAAATAATACAAGAAGCAAGAACAAAAACCAAACACAACCGAGCACAACAGACAAGAGTGCTTCACAAAACTTAGAGGGAAAACAAATACTGTTTTAAAAAATAACAACAAAAAGATTTCTTATCAGATGTATGTTTTGTTCTGCAGCATAATCAAGCAGAAGCAGAAGCAAAAAAATAATAATTTAAGTTTTACTCGAAAACTTTGTTGTTGTTCTTGTTGTTGTTGAATGAAATGAAGGTCACAAATAATTAAAACAGTGGACCTAGAGATCGAAATGGTAAAATAAAAAGTTACATTAACTTGAGTTATTTGGGTCAATGAAATATTTTTATGGCAGAGATCAATCACAAAGTACTCGTATTAAAATATGTATGAAATAGTCTTTGTGAAACGAATAAAGTACGTTTAAGAAGCCTTGGCGTATGAGTAATATCATGCAAAAGCAGTATTAAGTATACGGTTATTATTGTGTAGTCCATTCAGCAGGAATGGTAATAGCTTTTTTGAGAAATTTTTATATACAAGTATGTTCTTTTATTTAAAATAGTGTGTACCAACGGTCGGCGCAATCGACCGTGTTCTAGTCATAAAAAGAAATATCATAAAAAATTAAAAATAAAAAAGAACGGTTAAATGCAAAAAGAAAATATCTTCCATTAAACTAAATCAATTTACTCAACTCTTTCATCTTTTTTCCTACATTTATCCCACATCTTAGTATGTATAGATGTCTTGCTGTTATTTTTCTCTTTTCACTCAAATGTGTAAAACACATCTATGTGTTGTTTGTTTTTTGTTTGGCTTTAACTTACATGCATGAGTAATACGTGTGAATGTAGAAGTGGGAACTTTAAACGGTTAAAGCTCACAAAATACTGTACCCACTAAAACCCACAATATCTTGTTCATTTGTGTGGAAAAATTTCTTTAATTTGGTAGAAGTCTTGTAAAAATCGGTTGTATAATAGGTGCATGAAGGACAGCACAAAAACAGCAATTGCCTATTAATTATATAGATACATGTGATAACTTTAAGTTTGAATAAAACGATATAAAAATTTAAAGCTCAAAAAAATTCTACGACAGTTAGGAAAAACTGTTTGAAGCCGACCTTAACGAATTTTGCATTTTCCATATTCAAAAGAATCTCTACGCAAGTTTTATTTATATTCAACGATTTTTAACGAAGTCCTGCCATATTGACTTATTGCTGTCAGTTTTCTAAGCGCACAGTCACACATTTGGCGAATATTTGCCCAGAAAACTTTTTGCTTAACACACATACGAGTATTTATTAAGTTAAACTGTTCCCAAAATTATAGGATTCTTTGACGTTTTCTATAAACTAATTATGAAACTTTTTAACCCAAAAAAACATATGTCTGATTCAAAAGCTTTTTCATTAGTATTTAGTGTTTACGATTTTTTGGTAAATTTTTCTAAGTGTGACCGTACCTTAACTTATTATCTCATAAGTGCTTAATTTAACATATAACATCAAACATATACATCAAACTGAATATCTTTGGTATTGCGGGCAAAACTACGGGTTAGTAAATAAAAATAATTAAAAAATGATTTTATCAACTTTTAGTAGAATGGAAATGAATTTTTAGAGTGCTTTTTTACAAAACTTTAAACTATGACTTAAGGATATTTTCCTTATTGCAAGAGAATTAATAAACATGTAGATTTTTAATTTTACATTTTTTTCACTGGTGTGCCAAAGATATTGTTAATTTCTTTATAGAGAGATAAATTGAACATGACGGTGTTCGTTGCCAGAAGTGGGTCACTTATTGTCTACAAGACAAATGATGCCAGAATATTTTTGTTCAATCAATATTTTATGAACATCATGAATTTTTCATTACTTTGTCATTATGCTTGTAGTGGTGCTTAGACAAAAATACTAATTTATTTAATCTATTTATTTGCTCTTGATACTTTAATTATTTTTCTTCTCTCTTCATTTGTGTAAGAGAATTCGCGCATTTGCAGTATTTTACAAATGTCGGTTCTAAACCATTCTTCTAAATGGGAAGCTTCATCTTGTTTTTAGGAACACCACTTAACATGGAGTATGATTAATATATTGTAAATAATATCACTCATACGTAAATATAATTTGCATGCACATGGCTTCAATTCAATTTTGTAAAGATATTTTCGAACACAACACCAGATGAGTTTCTGGTGAAATACGATCGCAATTACTACGACAAATTTAGATTTCGCAAACTTCGCGCTATCAGTTTGCAACAATAATAATACAAAATAATCTTATCAGTAAAGCCAACTTCATTGCTATTATATTTATTAAGTTTTGTTTGTTATATTCAAAGCCCGGCAAGGATCATACGAAGGTTGAATCCTATCGGCCTATTAGTCTATTGCCCAACATTTCAAAACTATTTGAAAAGCTGTATATGAGCAAGCTGATGCCTATAGTGACTAGAAGTGGATGCATTCCAGACCATCAATTCGGTTTTCGCAGACAACACAGCACAATTGAACAAACTCACAGACTTGTGAATGTTATCAGAGACACTTTCGAAAAGAAGAAATATTGCTCTGCGCTCTTTATAGATGTTTCTCAAGCTTTCGATAAAGTATGGCACGAAGGTCTTATACATAAATTAACACAAAATCTACCCGCAAACATTGTTAGGCTTTTAATAAGCTATTTAATTGAACGAAAATTTGTAGTTAGGGAAGGCAATTTTTTAAGCCCACCGCAGTCGATCGAAGCCGGAGTTCCCCAAGGGAGTATCTTCGGTCCATTACTTTATTTAATATATGCCTCTGACTTACCGTTAAGCAGTAACATTCATACATCAACATTTGCCGATGATACAGCTTTTCTAAGCGTTCACGAAAATCCTGTGGAAGCTTCCCGCAATTTACAAGGGTATATATCCAAATTGCAAAATTGGCTCAAACAATGGCGTATTAAAGTTAACGAGCAGAAATGTGTGCACGTAACTTTTATGTTGCGCAAGGAAACATGCCCGCCTATAAAAATTAACACCGAGACCATACCGCAACACACTGTTGTCAAATATCTAGGCGTTCATCTTGATCGTCGTTTAACATGAAAATCGCATATAGACGCAAAGTGAATACAAATGAAATTAAAAGCAGCCCAAATGAATTGGCTTATTGGAAGAAATTCTATACTAAGCCTAGACTGTAAACTACTATTATACAACGCGATCCTGAAACCAATATGGTTCTATGGAATCCAGTTATGGGGCACTGCCTCAGCATCAAATGTCGAAAAAATTCAAAGGCGACAAAATAAAATTCTACGTACAATTACAGCAGCTCCCTGGTATGTCAGAAATCATCGGATTCATAAAGATCTAGATGTTCCGTTGGTGAAGACAGTATTTTCAATAAACGCAAAAAAATATATAAAAAAACTTGAGGTGCACCCAAATGTACTTGCGCGCAATATTTTAAATTATAGAGGCCACACCCGGCTGAAAAGGAGGGATACTCTTTTTCTCAGCCGTACACGAGAGATGTAAAACAACATAAATTAACCGTTGAAATTAAAAATTTTGTTTAGCATTGGCTAAACTTATATGTAATATTTCTTAGATTTAAGATTTGAAAAACTTATTGATAATTTAATTTAAAATTGAAGATTCAATATATAATAAAATTTATCAAAAAAAAAAAATATTCAAAGCTGTAAATGTTTAAAATTTCCATTGAATTCAACATCACTCTAAACCTTCCGGCACTTTTGTTGTCTTGTAGAAATTAAAATTTAATTAAGGTTAACAAACCTTTAAAATTTAATTATTATTATGTTTACAACAAAGTCAATTCAGGATAAATATGTTATGAAAAAGAACCACTAAAATTCATAAGTAAGCAGAAACTTCCTTACATACCGGTGGTTTGTAGAAAAACCACTTAAATCCGTTTTTGCTAAGCTTGAGATATTTATACATTTTTAATGATTATTTTTTTATTTATTTTCTAAGATGCATAACTTTTTGTAACCGGTTTTAACGTTTCTTTTATTCTTTTCCCAGGATCTCATTTCAATGGGACAAACACGAAAATATTCTTGAAAAAAACCTGTAAAACATTTTGCATCCGCCTGAACATTTTATATAAGTATACAATGTTCTAGCATTGCTACTATAAAAACAAACACTTCAATAGATATGCGGTATTTCATACAAACCATAAACAATATGCCTCTTGATATTTTTGCATAAATAAACAACAAAAAGAAAGAATATTCCCAAACAAAAACTCAATAGAATACATTAACCAAAAGATTGTTAACATTCTACGCATTAAACAAATTGTCAAACATCAAAAATCTCTGCTTATTTTTGGTCTGTATTCTACTTAATGAATAATTTATGATAAAGAAAGTTTTCATTCTTAAGAAAAAGTGTTTCGAGAGTATTTTGTGTAACAAAATTTACTTTTACAAAAGAACAGGAAAGTACAAAGAAAATAATAATAATACACGGTTTTCTAACGACATGATTAGAATATTAGGTGTGTTCACAGTTTGTATTACAAATAGTTTTCATTTCTTCCTAGAGTCCAAGTAACTCTATATTGGAAGGTTAATTTTATTTGTTAATTTTGTTTTCGCGACAATCAATACATACACTCTCTTTTCATACTTTAAAAAGAATCCATGCAAACTCTCCAAAAAAAAACAAAAAAAAATATTGTAAAGAAAATAGTTATTTTACAAAATTTGTGGCTCCTCATATTGAAAATTTCTTTTCTCACAAACAACAAATCAACAAACAAAATATAACATGAATATTTTTAGTTTCAGCAAAACAATGCCTAAGAAATTTTTAGAGGAATCAAACAAAAAATATGTAAAAGAAAACAAACAGACTTAATAATGAATGATACAAAGAAGAAATGTAAGAGTCCTGTTTAGATAAAGATTGATTGAATTTGGGAAAATGATATTAACAACAACAACACCAAAAATACATTAAAAGGAAACCAAAATAAAACAGATGTCGTAATGGAAATATGTAATCTTTATTACTCCCTGTAGCAGAATTTAAATTTCAAGTTATAAATTAATCAAATGATTTACAAAGTTACCGTTCTGTGTATTTCCATTGGTCTCTAAGATATCGCAAAGATATTTTACAAACATGTTTATGCAAGAATTTAAAATTAAACAATTTTTTATGACAACCTTTTAAAAGTATGTACATCAAAAGCCTAATTTATTGTAAATTTTAATTTAATCCTTTCTGACATGTGGTTGGCATAAACACAAGTCCCTAATGTATGTTTCCCATACAATTTATAATTTATTCGATATTAAATCCTTTAAAGAAATTAAAGTTATGAAAAATCTTAGAGATAAACATTTTTATTGGCTGATAAGAATAACATGGCATTTTTGGTAATAAATTCAACATACAGATGCTAAAGACACTAAGTGCCCTTAAAAGTAGGCAACATTTTATGGCACTTTGAAATTTCTTAAAAGGAAAAATGCATACTTCTTTTTTACTGCGGCTAAGCGGAAAACCCCAACTTCGAGTGAAATGTTAAATCGTTAAAGTATAAAAATATTACAAATATAAAATTATTACTGACACAACATTTAAATTTATGACGGGATGTTGGAAAAGAAAAAACACATAAACACAGACGCACACATACGCACACATACGCGTATACGCACACATATTGAAAAGTAGGGTAAGTAAGATAAAATGAGTTATAATTTGTGCAGCATATCAAATATGCTCTTCATCACAATGAAGCCTCTTAAGCCCAAGCCGAGATTAACTATAAATTTACTCTGTTCTAACAGTTGATTTGTTCAAAAAACGAACTTTAAAAAAATGATTTTTTCAATAAAAAAAATGTTTCTTTTTCACAAATGTACTTTTTATTTGAGATCGTTTTTTTTAAACGTTGGCTTTTAAAGAGTTATTTTTTTTAAATTAACAAATTTTAAAAACGGCGGGGTATCATAAAGCCATAGGACATAAAGTCATACGGCGTCAAGTCCTTTTCCATTGAGACATAAGGGCATATGCCATTAAGTCTCAATATAATGGGACTTGACGCCATAATTTTTTTTTTTCGAAAATGAGAATAAAGCCATATTTTTGATAATGATTGCATGTCACCCTATTTTATGTAAAAAATGCATTGTTGTTTCATGTCGCCCTGCTTTATGTCAAATATGCATTTGTCTGTCAAAATGTTGTTGGCAATCAATCAAGTTCCGACATTGCTATGCAGAAAATCTATTCTATATACCGCCGTGTCGGGATGTACCATTTGTAACGCAAAACATCAAATGGGACATAAAACCATGATGACTTTATGTCCCATTCCACTAAAATTGATATATGACTTAAGGCCATATCAAAATTATGGCTTTATATCCGTCCTATGGCTTTATGACACCCCACCTTTAAAAACACATAAGGAAATTTTCTCCAAAAGTTAACTTGAAAAATATATTTATGTAGCTGTTTTTTTTTTTTCTTAAAATAAATGTACTTTATTCCAAAAATTAAACTGCATTTTTTCAGAAAAGTACTTTTTTTCAAAAAGATCCTTTTCAAAACAGAAATTTTGTTTTCCAAATATATTCTTGTTTTCAACAAAATTGTGTTTTTATAAAATTTTTTTTTCCAAAAAGGTACTTTGCTTAAAAATAAGATTTATTTTTAATAAGTACTTTTTTTGTAGAGTAAAAATTTTTGAAAATGTATTTTCTTTAAAAATGAATTTTTTTTACGGCTACTTTTTGCAAAAATGTGATTTGTTTTAAAATATACATTTGTTTAAAACTTTTCAAATTGTATGTACTTGAAAAGGTACTTCTTTGAAAATGGTAATTTTGAAAAATATACTTTGTATCAATAAATGTATTTTGTTTAAATAACGCTTCTTTTTTGTAAAAATATACTTTCTTTAGATATGTACTTTTGTCTAAAGTGGTTATTTTTTTTTTAAAGTGCTTCTTTTAAAAATGTACTTTATTTTATTGAAGGCGCTTTTTTAAAAAAGTTATTTTTATTATAAAGGTACTTCTTTTGAAAAGGTAATTTATTTTAATATACATAGGTACTTTTTATAAAAGGCAATTTTTATTAAATATGTAATTTTTTTAATGGATCTTTTAAGAAAAAAAGTACTTTTATTAAAAAGTACTTTTATTAAAAAAGTACTCTATTTTAATAAAAGTAATTTTTAATTCAGTTATATTTTTCTTTTAATATTTTCCCTTTTTAAAATGATTCTTTTTTTAAAAGGTACTTTCAAAAAATATTTTTTCCAAACAAAAAAAAAACTCTATTTTGATATATGAACTTCTTTTTAAAAAGTAAAATTTTAAAATAACATTTTTTTAATAGGATTTTTTTAAAAAGGTACTTTTTACAATAAAAAATCATACTTTTTAAGACTATTTTGTGTAGAAATCATACTTTAGAACGAAAAAATTTTGTTTTCAAAGTGGCGTTTTTTTTTCTCCAAAAAATTCTTGTTTAAAACTACTCTTTCTTTTGAAGAAACATATTTTCCAAATGATATTTTTGAATAGTACGACTACATTGATGAAATAAATACCCACATCTCTTTTGGAAAATTTTTGGATTTTTTTAAATAAATTTTCTACAATATCCAACAATGTTTAGGGAACACTGACTGCAACAAATAAATAATAAACAAAAAAGATATAAAACTTTGTATATTAATATTTTGGTTTTCAAAAACAAACATTCATATTCTTTTGTATTCTATTCCATCATGTAGAAATACTGAAAAGTTTACATGTAATTTATTTTGATGTTGTTGTTTTTTCTATTTCTTTTTATATGAAAAACCTTTTTGTCAGTACAAAAATGTTTAAAACCAGCATATTTCTCATATACTTTTATACAATTCAAGGATAGTTATGATTGTATAGCTCACAAGAACGATATGCGAAAATAAATAATAATACAAAAACAACAAATGAGTTGCTTTAGAAATAACCACCCGTATCTAAAAGCAATTAAAGAAAAGAATATTTAATATTTTTTTTAAAGTACGTAAATAAAAAAAAAAACATGGTAACATTTACGCAGCAGACAAAATCAAGTCATGACTTTAAAGTAAACATACATACGTACATACATACTGAAAACTGAAACTTGTGTGTCCTACAAGAAAAAATTTTTTAATTCAAGGAACAAAAAAAAAAAACGTTTTTAAAGTTAATAAAAAAAATATTTTTACTCAAAGTTGTTGTGCCGCTGATCAGGGTTTATTCTGAGGGCACAATTTTTTATCACGAATTTAGAACTTTCTTAATCCTTGAAGATGACCTAATGGCCCTCGTAGAAAGTTTTTTGCTCTAAAGCCCACAGGCTCTTATCAGCTAAGATTAGCTGCATTAATCACGTTTCTCTGACTAAAGCAGCGACAGCTTTTCGTGAACAAACAAGTTATCAATCAAACACTTCCAAAAGCTTTAAATATATGTCTATTGAAATCATAAAACTTTCTAAATTTCATTAAACAAAAACCCTTAATGCCTTCAAAATAGAATATTCATTAAAGAAATTTTTTGTACTAAGCCTCTAATCCACTTTGATTACCCCCTTTCAAGTTACAAATAGCAGCAATAATGTGTTCAGTCTAGTCAAAATAATATCAGAAATGCCCTCATAGCCTCCCCTCGCCCATTCACACTCTTTTCAACATTGCAACAAGAATGTATATACAACACTTCTAGTAAAAGTTGTCCTTGGAAATACAAAAATAAACTCATTAAGTTTAATGGAAAAACAAACAAAAAAATCATTCACAAGAAAACTGCTGTACACTACACTTTTCAATTGAGTAGCCCCACATTATGATACAGAAATGTTACAAATGAAATTTACTTAAAAATGATACTCCTGCTACTCAAAAAAAAAAAAAATTCCAGCTAGAAAAAAGTTCTTTAGCCTTTTCTTGGTTGTCCTTCAGCCATCAAAACTGAATATAAAAAAAGAACAAATAAAAACTCCATTTACGAGTATTGTTGTGAGCAACTGTGTTAAATGACAAAATATTTGAGTGCAGAAAACCACTAAATTGTGGCAAAATTAAAATGCTTATTTGAATTTTCCAATTTGCATATTTACGACGAGGACGTGTATAGTCCAAAAACAATATTTGTTTTTAGTTGATGTAATTTATATAATTGCAGCTGAGTACAGAAAAATACGCAAACGATTTATATGCAATATTTTTTATGTCCTTTAACATATAATGGGATTAATTTAAATGATTTAAGTTTAAAACAATTGATTAGTGACCATCTAAGCTTTAATTTTATTTATTTGTTTAGCTTTTGTGCCACTAAAAAAATAAAAACTTAAATGTAATCGGTTATTAGAATTCGACATTATGGGTCAGGGCAGTAATTTCTTTCATACAATTCTTTAAGACCAGCAAATGACTTAAGCAGGACTTTTGTCGACATAAAACGTCGACTACTTTTAAAAATGTGTTAAAAGATTTTTTTTTTGGAAAGTTACATTTATAATAATGTACTTTCTAAAAGCAAAGTATTTTTAAAAAAAAATTACTTATTGAAAAATATGACAAAAAAAAGTTTTTCAAAAAAAGACGTTTCCCAGAAAAACAACTTGCAAAAAATTAAATTTTTCAGAAGAGATACTTTTCCAGAAAAAGCACTTTTCGAGAAAGGAACTAGTTTACTAAATTATTTTCTTGAAAGAATATTTTACTAAAAATGTAATTAAAATTATTGTTTACTCTTTTAAAGAGACAAACTTTTTTCATAAAAGTACCCTTTTTCGAATGGTATTTTTTCTTGTACATTGTGTTTTTACTGTTAATAATCTAAATGGCAGTCTGACTTTCTATTTCATTTTTAAATGTTGCATATTCCATAAATCTTATAAATGAGAATAATCTGCACGTTTAACGAATAAATTTTGTTAAAAAAAACCCTCTAATAAATCGTCTACATGTTTAAAGTTATTACGAGTAGATGTATTTTTAAAAAAAATAAACATGCAAATGTCGCTTTTAAAATTATAATCTAAAATTTGATTACTCACGCAATTGTTACACAAATTTAAGAGCAAAACAAAATATTTCCGAAGTTCTTCGCAAAAAAATAGATTTTTCGCATAAAAATCTACTTCATAAAACTTTAGTAATCTATTAGTATTTTTTTTATAAATAAAGCAGTTTATATTTTTTTTTTTTTTTTTTTGCTGTCTCAATATCTAATTACCCCACTGTCTTTCATCTTTAAATAAACTAAACATTTTTGTTTGTCCCACATAAACAGTATTTCTGCTTCATTAGCTGGGCGCAGAGAACAAAACAATTCTTTGTTTCATTGTTTTGCACGCAAAGAGCTGTATATTTTTTAAAATATAAAATACACAATGATAGCAAAAAAATGACCAAAAGTCCTTAAGGGAAATCAACATCTTGAACTTTGTGGTCTTTAATCAAACAAAAAAAATAGTATTTGTATTTATGTTTATTTCTGCTTTTTTGCTTAAAGCCTTCCCTTTGTCATTTTCTTTGTTCATATTAAGGCTATAAAAATATATTCTTTTGATGTGTGTGTGTGGTTTTCTTATCACAAGACAAAGGAAATCAACCAAATTCCAGATTAATATCCGTCAATATTATTTCGTAAATTACTTTTATTTTATTAACAAATAAAAAATGTTTTGAGATTATTTTACTAGACAATTTAAATTAACATAAATACCCAGCAGCCCATAGTGCAAATCAAAGTGAACAGTTTCTTTGTGTGAATAGTCCGAAACACACAAGAACGCACCCATATTTAAGCAGGTTTTATTTTTTTTTTTTGAAAAGGACCAACAAAATGAATGAACAGTAAATAAAATGGTATACGGTGGCATGGAATAGACACATAATATTAAGTGAACCTGGCACGCGATATGCGAACCCAAATAAATAAATACTCATTTGGAACATTTGACACACAAATTTGTTTATAGTGACACTTACCAGCGCATACACTGACAACAACAACGAAATTCGATTCAGACAAAGAGAATTTTACACAGAGTTTGAGCTCGAACAATAGTAGAAGCAAACGTTGTTGCTACCAAATACATATAAGCGAAAACGAAAACTATACCAAACCAGAGCCTGGACTAAGAGGGTGGCAGTGATGTCTAATCTTTCTAATTAATTAATTTTATGTGTTTTTTTTTTTTCTGGGAAAATAATTTGTTGCAAAACAAAATGACTAAACACTAAAAGTAGTATTCAAAAATTCATCTGATTATAAAAGAACAAAAACAAATTTCTTATATTATATAGTATCTATTTATCACTAAGCATTGTTTCCAATAGACTTTCCACAATTTTAGATAAAAGTACACCAGTAAGATAACTAATAAATTGTGAACGTCACCAAGGTGAAGGTGAAATATATAAAAAGATTATATATTATTGGATAGGTTAAGAAGTTTTGTTTTACACATATAATTTTTTATATAAGACTTGTTGCCAAAATATCTATCCAAGAAAAGGCTTTATATAGCTTCAAACTTCAGGAAACAGTTTTGAAAAGCAAATATTTTGAATAAAAAACTGCAATTAAAAAAGGGTAATTAAAAAGAGGGAATCATGTGGTCTTGTTATAAAGCGGTATTTTTAGTAAGACGGTATTCTTAATATAAGACGGTAGTCTTAGTATAAGACGATAGTCTTAGTATAAGACGATGGTCTTAGTATAAGACGATAGTCTTAGTAAAAGACTGTATGCTTATACGCCTAATATTAAGACTATAGTCGTAGTAAGACGGTATTCTTAATATAAGACGGTAGTCTTAGTATAACACGGTAGTCTTAGTATAATACGATAGTCTTAGTGAAAGACTGTATGCTTATACGTCTAATACTAAGACTATAGCCGTAGTAAGACGGTATTCTTAATATAAGACGGTAGTCTTAGTATAAGACGATAGTCTTAGTATAAGACGATAGTCTTAGTAAAAGACTGTATGCTTATACGCCTAATATTAAGACTATAGTCGTAGTAAGACGGTATTCTTAATATAAGACGGTAGTCTTAGTATAAGACGGTAGTCTTGGTATAAGACGATAGTCTTAGTAAAAGACTGTATGCTTAGTAGACGATGGCAGTCTTAGTATGAGACAATAGTCTTAGTAAAAGATTGTATGCTTATACGTCTTATACTAAGACGATAGTCTTCGTAAGACGGTATTCTTAATATTAGACGGTAGTCTTAGTATAAGACGATAGTCTTGGTATAAAACGATAGTTTTATAATAACACGGTTTTCTTAATATAAGGCGGTAGTCTTAGTATAAGACAGTAGTCTTAGTATAAGACGATAGTCTTAGTAAACGACTGTATGCTTAGTATACGATGGCAGTTTTAGTATAAGACGATAGTCTTGGTATAACAGGATAGTCTTAGTATAAAACAATATTCTTAGTAAGACGGTATTCTTAATATAAGACGGTAGACTTAGTATAAGACGATAAGTAAAATACTGTTTGCTTAGTATACTCAATATAGTATAAGACGGTATTCTTAGTATAAAACGATAGTCTTGGTATAAGTTGACAGTCTTATAATAACACGGTATTCTTAATATAAGACGGTAGGTAGTCTTAGTATAAGTCGATAGTCTTATAATAACACGGTATTCTTACTATAAGACGATAGTCTTAGTAAACGACTGTATGCTTACTATACGATGGCAGTTTTAGTATAAGATGATAGTCTTGGTATAACACGATAGTCTTAGTATAAAACGATATTCTTAGTAAGACGGTATTCTTAATATAAGACGGTAGACTTAGTATAAGACGATAGTCTAAGTAAAAAACTAAATGCTTAGTATACTCAATATAAGTCTAAGTATAACGGTATTCTTAGTATAAGAAGTCTTAGTATAACACGGTAGGTTTAGTACAAGAGAGTATTATTAGTTTAAGACATTAGTGTTAGTATATGACGGCAGACTTAGCATTTGACACTACCTTTAGTATAAGACTTTAGTCTTAGTATAAGACGGTAGCATTAGTATAAAACAATAGTTTTATAATAACACGGTAAGTTTAGTATAAGAGTTTAGTCTTAGTATAAAACTTTAGTCTTAGTATAAGACGGTAGACTTAGTATAAGACGGTAGTCTTAGAATAAGACTGCAGTTTTACTGTTTGTGTAACACGTTATTTTCAGTATATACTCGTATATATATGAGATTATAGTTTTAGTATAAAACGGTAGTGTTGGTATTAAAGGGTAGGCTTTGTGTAAGACGGTAGGTAGTCTTAGTATATGAAGGTAGCTTTAGTCGTAACAAAATCGTGGTCTTAGTATAAGACTGCGATTGGCAGAGTACAAGAGGTAAAGTCTTAGTATATGACGGTAGACGGTTGTCTTCTAAAATGGTAGTGTTATGACGTTTGTGGTATTAGTATAAGACTGCGCCAGTCTCAGTAGTATAAGATGTTACTTCAAAAAAGGAAGTACTACTTGTATTTCATTCGTAATTTTCATAAAAAGAATATTTTAATTGTTTCAATTGTTAAATTAATTGAAAATTGATTTTAATTTAAAATTTTTTTAAGTACATGGTATAATATATAGTATAAAACTATTTCGATGGGTATGGCGAAGAATCTTTTTGCTGTACCTAAAGAAAAAAGTTCTTAATCCGAAGCAGAAAATAAGTTTCTCAATTTAACATACCAAAGAAAAAGCAAAAAGCTTTAAGATCAACCAGAGATCGGCAATGCAGAAAACGTTTAGTAAGTGAAGTCAAAAGTCTGGCACAGCTGGTCAGATTGTAAAAAAAAACATTTAAAAACAAATTAGCACTAGATTGATGAGAAAAAAAAAGCAAAACCAAACTTTAATCGAAACACCCACTTACCTTTCATCTAATTTCATGCTGCTATGGCTGATATTACTCCAGGCCGACATTGATCGTGGCCGTTGAAATTGAAATAGTTTTGAG
This sequence comes from Lypha dubia, assembly GCA_947311025.1. Lineage (NCBI taxonomy): Eukaryota > Metazoa > Arthropoda > Insecta > Diptera > Tachinidae > Lypha > Lypha dubia. Next base: position 61,378,057 of record OX371264.1, read on the forward strand.
CTGCGTCTAGCTGGTGGCGGCAATTGTTGCGGCGGATAACCAGGCAAATCATTTTGTTCATCATTAAAGTTGACATTGCGTGCGGCACGGCTAGATGAGGCCACCGATGGCAACGAATAGCTGGTATGATTATCGTCAGACATTCCAAGAGCTGTGTAGCTGACTTGAAAGTTATGGGTCATGTCGCGATCGAACAGAGGCGGGAGTTTTTCCGATGAATGACTTTTTGTTTTTAGTTGAAGTGGGTGGGAGTTATGAGACTTAATGATTTAGTTAGTGCTTTTTTTATGACAACTTTACATGGTTTTAATGTTGTTGCGGGGTAATAAGTATAGCATATATTTTGGTGCTTATTTGATATACTTGTTGAAGCATAATTTTAGGCGCTTTAAAATTTGTATTTCTTTTATATTCATTTTGAAAATAATGTAGCATGAATGATATGAAATAAATTATTTGCTATAATTAATTAGTTTTCTACACTTTAGTCTATGATATTCTTTTATGATCGCGTTTATTTTTCTTTTTCAGAGGTTTGAATTTTTTGGTGGTTACTTAATGCTTCTATTTTCATATTGGAAGCATTTTAAAGTTTTTTTTTCTCATTTGGTGTAAGAAATTATTTAAATTAGTTTGACTTTCTTTAGAAATTGTATATTTTAAAATGTTCTGAAAAACACTGATCGACAAAAAAATTTCAATAATTTTTGCCTGACTTCTAAGTTAATTTTTAAACATGCGATACAAAGCTCATAGAACAGTACCTAAAATTTTTTATTGACTTTAAACTTCAATATAAAATGATTCATTGAGAGCTTAAGTCTAGATGGAAAAAAAATCTAATTGCCAAACTGTGTAAATACTGTATATTTTCAAGATATTCCAATACCTCAACACTTAATATAATACCTCAATTGTTGTATTGCCCCCATTTTTATAAATTTATAAAAGACATGATAACCAGGTGGTCAAAGGTAACAGAGAACAGTAAAAAGAAGATAAATTTAATGCCCAAAGCAATTTATATTGACACAACAAAAACGTTTTAAGCACTTAAAAAACAACGGGACTTTATAAAATTGGCAAAACTTTTATAAAAAATGTTTTTTTTTTTTCACACAACATTCAACTTCAAAGAAATATTATTTGCATCTCCGTGAAAAGAAATGACTGCAAAAACTGTATGAAAAAGAAACCAAAAATTAACCACAAACACAAAAATTTTGCCTTAAGGACTTGTCAACAAAGAAAACAAATTAAAAAAAAACTTCTGCTACTAAAAAAAATATACAACAAACAATTTAAGAAGAAGAAAACAACAACTAAGACAATAAAAATCCTCTTGAGGGTTTGCCACTTATTTTTATTCTTTCAATTTTCAAAATAAAACACAATTCAAATACAAGAAAATTATGATTTTTGGTCTATAAAAAATCCATCAGAACATTTTATGGGGAGGAACGGTGGTTAAACATTTTCCCTTGGCTCGATGGAAAATTTCTTTTATTCTACTTAAAAATAAGATGTCGTTTTTTTCTATTTAAAATAAATTAAATAAAAACAATGTGATGTCTTCTAAAAATCGATTTTCATGAACGGCAATGCACCATAGTTAAGAAATATATATTGAAAATATTTAACACTAGAGCAACCAAACCTGTTATTGGGAAGCTACTTAAGCAAATTTGCTTTAAAATTTACGTTCTTCCATCTAAGAGAATGTTTGTCTATTTGTATGTTTGAAGGCTATGGACTCCTAAAATATACAGTAAATGTATTGAACGTTACTTTGAAAATCTAGGTAAATTTTTATAGCAATGTATTGAACGTTACTTTGAAAATCTGAGTAAATTTGCATACCAATGTATTGAACGTTACTTTGAAAATCTGAGTCAATTTTCGTAGCATTGTATTGAACGTTACTTTGAAAACCTGAGTAAATTTTCAAACCAATGTATTGAACGTTACTTTGAAAATTTAAGTAAATTTTTATAGCAATGTATTGAACATTACTTTGAAAATCTGAGTAAATTTTAATAGCAATGTATTGAACGTTACTTTGAAAATCTGAGTAAATTTTCATAGCAATGTATTGAACGTTACTTTGAAAACCTAAGTAAATTTTCATAGCAAAGTATTGAACATTACTGTGAAAATCTAAGTAAATTTTCATAGCAATGTATTGAACGTTACTTTGAAAACCTAAGTACATTTTCATAGCAAAGTATTGAACATTACTTTGAAAATCTAAGTAAATTTTCATAGCAATGTATTGAACGTTACTTTGAAAACCTAAGTAAATTTTCATAGCAAAGTATTGAGCATTACTTTGAAAATCTAGGTAAATTTTCATAGCAATGTATTGAACGTTACTTTGAAATTCTAAGTAAATTTTTATAGCAATGTATTGAACGTTATTTTGAAACTTAAATTATATCAAGCTCGATATAATGTAGTGTATCTAATTGATGAAAAAATAACGGGCATTACACTGTACAACAAATTAATTTTTTTATCAAAATTTTAAATCTGGTCTTTATTTTATGGGGAGTTCAAGCTTTAAAGCGTTTCCCAAAAACGGAAATTACAACATTGTTGCGGTGAATATTTACAGGAAACATTTGGAACGCCGTTGCAAACAATTTTGTGGAATATTTTACTTTGTAACTCTTCGTTGCAGAGGTATTTTTTTTTTTTTTTGTCAAGGCAAGAATTTTTTGTGGTTTTGGCTGAAACTATGACTTAGGACTTGGGTTCAAACCCTGGTCAGAGCAAGTCAATCATAAATTTCTATAATTTCTTTAGTGTAGCATAGTATAAATTGTTGGTGGACTAGAAGCCATAGCACTTTTCACTAAAAACTGTTCCGGCAACGATTAATACAGCTCCCATCTACATCTACACAAGACCCCCGTTCTTTTTTTGTTAGCAGAATCATCAGCAAAATAAAACAATTTATAAAATAACGGCCCAGAAGCTTAAAAAAATCCATGCGTCTTCTTAACACCAGAGACGCTTCAACACTTCTCTAAGAATTAAACAAAAGCCATGGACATCAAATACACAGAAACTCCATATTTTAAATGTACGTCTAAGGGTTAATGAAAAACTACCTGGATAATATCAAAAAAAAAAAACTGAATTTTTAGCGGCAATTCTGTTTAAAAAAATATGTCTTTTGTGTCCGGTATTGTGGTATAGTTTTTTTGACACTAATTGTGATTAATTAAAAAATTAACCCTCAAACACATTTTAATAAATAATTAATTTCTGAATTTCAAATTAACTTTTAAGGGCTTACAATATAATTTTGTGGCCCATTTCAGCCCATTGTAACGCAGTTTAGGGAATTTTATCCCTTTTTCAAGAAAGGAACCAAAAACGATCCATACAATGAAGAGCTAGAGGGTTGAACAAAAGAGTGTAGAACAAAAATATTTCTTGTAGTATTTTGTATAAAACTAACGAAAATTTCTTATTAAAGCGTAAGAATTACAAGAGTTTTTATATCGATTCACTCTAACAAGTGGCAAAAGAGAGCGAACTTTAACATGCCTAAAAAAGAAGACCAGGAGTAAATTTTATGATGCCGGTGTAGGTATATTTTTTGTTTCCTCTACCAGAATCAGTTACCGCATTACGGGGTTTTTGCTGTGCAGTGTATATATTTTAATTAATTTATATGAAATATTCAGTTATTACAAACTGTCTGGTAGAGAGCCAAAAGTTGTCTCTAGTATTTATTTAGTGTGTCCCGAGTTCAATTTCTGAAAACTAGATTTTATATTTTTTTTTCAGAAGGAGTCTTAATCACTTGCAAATTTTTTTTTTCTTAATCAGAATGACTTATTTTATGCTTGTTTTATTTCTTTATAAATAAATATAAGAAATTTTTGGTACTCCGTAAAAGTATTGTACATTTTTTGGTAGAATTTTAAATAATTTTTTTTTTTCAATTATTTTTACATTTTAGTTTTAAAACTTAAACTATTTGACTTTTAATATCAGAAGCACATTTTATATAATATTATTTTGTGTGTTTTATTGTGAAATTGTTTTCCTTTTTTTTAGCCACTGGTTCGTATAGTGTTAAATGTGTTGTTGTAATGACTTGGCATAAAGAATTTTGGTTGCAATATAATATAAGGAAATTCGCGTAGTCATGATTTCTGATTTCACTGCTAAAATAAAACTTGTTTTTAATAGAAATCCAATTTCTTTTACATTTTAATACAAGACGCAGATATAATTTAAAGGATTTTTTTTTTCCATTAAGTTGAAGTAATTTATATTTTAAATAAATTTTTTAAGCCCATAAAAATTATTAACATATTTTTATTATTACTTTTTTTATTTCACTTGCAAGAAAATATTCGCATCCACTTTAAATTTAAACATTTTACGAAATATTTATTGAACAACTTTCAAAATCCTTCAAGGACATGAAATCATGACATTTTTATCACACGCACAAATCAAGTGAAAAAAAAACGATTTTCTTTTCTTCTTGCTCGCAACATTTTAAACTTTTTTTTTCTTCAATTTCGTTATTTTAATATTGAATCATAGAAAATCCTCTTCATTTTCCGTATTTTTCACATTTTTGCATAACAAATATTTCATAAAATTAATTTTTCTTAAAATTTTTTTAGTTAAATAAATTTGCATTTTCACTACAACTAAAAAAAAAAAATAGTTGTATTTTTTCTGCTCTTCGATTAACAAAAAGTACCTCGCGCGTTTGCCATTCACCACTAAACTGAAACAGGAGCGTTATATATTTTCTTGATGGGTTGATTTAGCATCCAATGGGGCTTCACTTTCAGAGATGATGCTAAATGTTGCAATTTGTGTATAGATTTTGGGTACCGTGCTATTCTTTACAATGTATCGTTTGTTTAGAGTTTTTCCCAATAGAGTTCATTCTAAATGAAATGTTTTACAAAAGTATTAAAGGAAAAGCTCAATGGCACACATGTTCTTTTATAGATTCATGAAAAAACTCTCAATTGTGTGAGTTTTCTCTCAGTTAATAGGGCGAATGGTAGCAAAGCAGAATTAAAAAATGTTTTCCTTTTTGTTGTTCATCAATGGAGTGCGTACGTTTTTTACAAGTGGGAGATAATTTTAGTAGGGAACAACAGCAATAATATACATACACACACACACACACATACTCAAATACAAGATATTGCCAGACTCATGCAAATCGGTTGGAACGAAGGAATTTCTAATGTAATTTCTTATATTTTGACACACGAGTTTTCTCATCATTGATTTATTGCTGTGGTGTGTGCTCAGGCCAAACAAGCTCTAATTAATATTTCCTGTATGTGGGCGTAGCTCTGTCCACTTTCATAATAACTAAACTGCAATGTGTGAGCAAAATTTTAAAGGATAGAGTGTGGCATGGAGCACTTTTGTCAAAACTGATTGCTTTTGGTGTCGGTGATGGATTCACTCGATTTGTATCGGGCTTTCTCAGAGATCGCACTATACGAGTTGTTGTAGATGGGGTCTCATCAAACGAGTTCAAGACAAATTCAAGGGTACCGCAAGGCTCCGTTCTTTCTCCAACCCTTTTTCTTATTATTCTTAATGACCTTCTACGTCAAACTTCCAACCCTATCTACTCTTTTGCGGATGACAGCAGCTTAGTTCATTCGTATTCATTCAACAACAGGCCAAACCTGTCGGAGATCCGGGCAATGCGGCAAAATATGAATGATGCGCTAAATCGCGATCTCCTGACAATTTCAAATTGGGGTCATGCTAATAGGGTCAATTTTAATGCACGATAGACCCAATGCGCTATGCTCACGCACAGACGTATGACCGGACATGCTGCTCCATCTGTAAACATGGATGGTATAGATATAGAGGAATCAGAAGCTCTTGATGTTCTTGGCATGAAAATTAATTGTGATGTTCGATGGAATGATCACATTTTTCATGTCTCAAAAGAAGCATTCAAGTGCCTCGGCTTTTTAAGACGGTGTAGGACATACTTCACTCCTTCTGATCTCCTTGGTATTTATACCACCTTAATCCGACCAAAAATGGAATACAACTCTCATGTATGGGCCGGTGCTTCAAAATCTATTTTGAAGTCACTCCACCGCGTTCAGGATAAGGCGAAGAAGCTTATCGGTGACAGTAAGGTAGCCAACTCTATTAACTCACTGGAGCATCGACGCGATGTTGGGTGTTTTTCGTTGTTCTATCGCTACTACAACGGAATGTGCTCTAATGAAATCAGGGAAGTTGTTCCCAAAACCCGTCACTTTTCACGTACAACACGCATCAAGAGCACATCCCTTTGTGGTCGATATGCCAGTGAACCGCACTCCGCATTACAGTGAGAATTCGTACTTTAGCCGTACTGTTCGTATGTGAAATAAACTCCCCGCAGAGGTCTTTCCCGCCACTTTCAGTGTGTCAGAGTTCAAATCGAATGTCCACAAACACTACTCCCTTTATTCTCCTTCCCAAAACCTATTTTCCTAGTTCCGGCTTAATGCTTTGCATACATAGGGGTCATCCCCTGAGATCTGGTCCTAATAAAAAAAAACGAAATAAAACAAATTGAATATTAAAAGTTTTTCGAATTAACTCATCTTTGATCGCCTTCAGGCGTTCAAGTTAAGAGATTTTTCAGTGTTCTACCACTCACATTGACTCAAACAAATTACATACATATATTGAAAATTGCAGCCAAAAAATATTTAATAAAAAAATTTTGAACATGTCTCACCAGTCAGAAAAGAGTGTAATACCATTCTAATTAATTCTGTTCAATATTTTGCAATACGAAAAAAAAGCGAGTATAATTAAATGGTTAGTCTACGATCGCATTCTGGCATATATTAGAGATTTTTTCAGTGTCCTACCAGTCACATTTACTCGAACTTTTACTTAAAAGACCTTTTATTATAAGATACATGTTAATGCTTAAAAACTTTTACAAAGTTTCCAAGTACATATTTAGATTTTTCAACAATTTTAAATTTTATTAAAAAACTTTTTCAAAAAACCAGGGAACACCAGGGAGTTATGAAAATTTTGTAAAATCTCCAAAATAAGAATAATATGAGATCGTTATTGATATTTTTAAAACAAGCAAAATCCCGAGAATTCCTAAAAAAAATTAAAGAAATCCTCAAACTGGGATTTATGTAATTTTGTCTGGAAAATCTACATTTGATTTTTAATATGCTTTCACATACTGACATATAAATGTGTGTATAAGGATGTCTGAAAATAAAACTTATTTTATGATATTAAAATATATGGGGAAAAGGATATGGTTCAATTACATGTTCCTACAATATTTATTATCTTTCAATATCACATTTATAACTCTTTCCAGTAGTTAACTTTCATGAGCAATTGTTAAAAATAAAGGTATTAAGACCAGTTAGATGAAAAGTGTTGTATTCCGTCTTTTCCGTCTCCTATAAAGTTACAAAAATTCAAGATAGTACTTTTCTCTATTAAGCCACTTTACATGCATGTTTTTGTTACATACAACAATATAATGGTCATATATTGCCAAAATGTTTCAAATATTTTCACAGTTTTATACATTTTTTTTCAAATTTATCTATTACATTTGATTAATTCATTTATTTAAATTAATTAAAGTATTTGAAAACAATTCTTTATAATCATTGAAATACTCTCGTTTATGCTCACAATATGAGATTCTTTTTAAAAATATTACTTACACACACATATACACACATGGGGAAAACACAAAATAGCTAACCACGTGGTTATATAACTCTGCTCTTATACACAAATGTTTTGGTGAGCACACATTATTACCAATACACTCAACATAATAAACAGTGTTCCATATTAAGCATCTGAACTAAAGATACCACCAGAAAGATAGAGAGAGAGAGAGAAATGATAGAAGGACAAAAAACCCAGTAACCCAAATAAAAATGGAGAGATAAAAATGGCGGGAAAATTTTAAGTGCTCCAATTCCAGTGTAAAAACTGAGAGCGTATGAGTGATAAATAACAACAACAGCGGTTTTGTTTCATTAAATGTTTACTCAGCAAAGCTTTGTACTTTTATATTTTTTATCAAAGGTCACTGCTACATATGTATACAGGCATACTTACACAGTGGCGTCATTAATTTCCAATACTTAAATAATGACGTTTTATTTGAAGGCCATGATATGTTTTTGTGAATAGTTTTGTTTAAGAAAACAAAAGCACATCTATGGAAAGTGTAACAAGTTGTTACTTTTTTAAAAATAATAACACAAGCGCCATCTGTTGTATTATAAGAATATTTGGAGAATTTTATTTTGGAAAAATTGTGAGATTAAAAGTTTAATTAGATACAGTTCTATTTATATTATTTGTAAAGTGATGGGTTAAAATTTAATGAGAAAAAAATAAAGAAAACCAGATAATAAACGTGCGACTTAATATTGAAAATTTACACCAAAATTTTTTATTTTGAAAATAGCGGCAAAAAAACGCCAAAACAAAAATAAGTCGGGCAACGAAAACTACTGCAATAAATATCAGCAAATTTATAAAATCAACTAAATAAGAAAAATAACGACACCTTCAAGCTAAAAAACAATATCAAGAGCAAAAATAATAGAAAATATGAAAAAAATCGCCAAAAAGCTAAAACGAAAAATGCCAACGAAAGGAAAGAAAATTGTTAAAAATAATCGAAAAACAAAAAATTCTACGAAAAAATGACAAAAAATTTTAAAATCGCCAAAAAAAACTAAACTTACAAAAAATCGCCAAAAATTAAAAAACGGCAAGAAAAATAAATCATAAGAAAACAGTGCTAAAACTGACAAAAAGCTAATTGACTATAAAAAAAACTCGTCCGATTTTGTTCTACAAAGAATAAATTAAGAAATTAATTAAATTTTTACTTTAACTTTTGTCTTTTGTGTGAAATATATTTTTCTGTGTCATTTTACTAGCAAAACTGCATCCTTCCAAATTTAAATCTAATACTTATTATACAGTTTGTTTCTACGAGTGTGTGTGTATGTGTGTAAATACATGAGATAAAAATAGTTGAACGGAAACCACATCAGTACTCAACGACAAAAGCTTATATTTTTTAAGTGCAAATACCTGTTGTTGGCAATAATCGTAAATGTAATAACCCGCACTTACCTAAAAATAGATTTAAAAAAAAGAAACAAATTATTAGAATTGAAGACCCAAAAAAATTTGGTATGAAAATATATTTTTTTTTTTTTTTTCAAAGAAAATTTTAAATTAACAATAAATTTTATTACATAAAAATTATAAAAAAATTTTGTAAAAAAAACGAACAAACAATATTCATTATCATTATGTCTGCACAATAACGAGAAATTTTTAATAAATATTTTAGACCTTTTAACAACAACACCAACAAAAAGGAAAAAGTCTTTATCTCCTTCTGTTTTCCGATAAAGACTTTTCATTTAATTTTTATTTTCACACAAAGCTAAAATTTGCCAGTAGACACATCTTTGGCCTAAACATGGATTATTGTACTTTCGTATATGAAACATTTGTGTGAAGGTCAGAGATCATTTCACATGCCTCACAATTGTTCATTGACACATATCGCATTAATAATTTAACGATGAATATTTACACATACATATGTACATACGTGTGTGTATGTATGTATGTACGAATTTATGTAAGAAAAGTTTCTTTGAGAATTTAAATAAATTTTGTGGAGGGAAAAAAAGAAAACAAGAGCAAAATGCATTATTTAATATGTCTGCATTAAGGTTATAAAAAAAAATAACTTGTTTTATAAAAGAAGACTTAAAAGACTTATTCCAAATTTTCATTACACTGTTTTTACACCTAAATAAAGTAATAAATAAATTTAATTAATGTACTGAAATAATTTCACTAAAATAACAAAGGAATTACATACTCGTAGATAAATATTGACGAAATAATTTCATCAAAATGTTGCAACGTTTTCATTCATAAATATTTAGAGAAAATTGATACGAGATGCCTAATAGGTGGTAAGATATTGATTAAGACTCATTTAAACAACAGAAGATGCAAGAAAAAACGCAAAAAGTAAGAAATCGCTAAACAAAAAATTTAATAAAGAAAAAATCGTCAAAACAACAAAATTATTAAAGGTTTGTTTAAATTAAAACTAATCAAAAAATATTAATATTTGACAAAAAAATTCACAAAAGTAAATAAATCGCTAAAACAAAAAGAACTGCAAAAAAATATTACCAAATAATTAAAAAAGTCGCCAAACTTAAAAAAACCGTCAAAATAAAAATTTCGAAAAGAATATAAAAAATAAATAAAGTTGGAAAAAAATCTTTAAAAATGGCCACAAGTAAATAAATAGCCAAAAACTAAAATATCACCAATATGAAATAAATGAAGAAACAAAAAAAATTATAAAATCTCGGAAAGCAGTGTTAAGTTATAAGTGAATATGTAAATAGTCACATCGAGAAGAGCTGAGAAAAATCGCCGAAAAAAGAAAAATCAGCAAAATTTAAATAAAATCGTTAAACCTAAAAACAAGTTGAGTCAGAAAAAAATCGCGAAATTTAAAAAAATCTAAAAACTTTTAATACGAAAAAAAATCGCCAAGGTGAAAAAATTATCAAACCGTAAGAAATCGTCCACATAAAAAAATTCGAAAAAAAACACGAAAAATTATATCTCAAAATGGGCAAAATTAGCCAAGCCAAAACTTAGCTCACAAACGAAACCATACCCCAAGGCGAATTCGTACATGGTGGTCTCGAGCTCACAGGTGATTCCACTTATTCGCTCACTTTCGCCGCTTGGATTTTTGATCCTCCCTGAGATGTCAAAGTTACATTTTCCAGTACATATGTATGTATGTATGTACGTATATTTTTGGCATCCAAAGAAGGCATTATTTTTAGGCAAATTGTAGCGAAACCACCTTGTATGAATTCGCTTTGACCATACTATTGTTGTTTTCTAAATTGGTTTATTAACCTTCAATTCAAGAAAATCTAAAGTAATATTTCTTTGGCATATTTTAATTTGTATTCAAACTGTCAAATTTATTTTAAGGTTTTTTTTTTTTTTTTTATTACACAAAACTTCTTAAATTTCGTTTAATAAAAACAAAACAGAAACCAAAACTAACAAAGAACACATGAAAAAATATCGCTTAAAATTATTTCGTATGAAAAAAGCTCCTGAGAAATGTAACATTTTTGGTTTGTCTTATCGCAGTGTTTGCATTTTAATATCGACCATTTTACTGTTGCAAAATTTATCATTTATTGCAAGTAATATTTTCAAGGATAAAATATCCTGCAGTATCTTCACAAATGGTCTCTATAGTCTGATCATACAATTTGGTGAGTATGTGATTTTAGCTCCTGTTTTATTATCGTATGATTTTATGTCATCATATCCAGGAGATGCTTATTGGTCTTTAGTGGGCTTAACGATTGCAATTTTATGCCTGGCCACCAATATTTCCTTGCTAGTGGCAGCGATATGGGTAAATAATCTTGAAAGTATTTTTTAAAAAGAGTTTTTGGAAGGATTATTGATTTTCTAGTTTTTCTTTTCTTTTTAACTTTTTCAATTACAATTACTTCGATCATGTTGTTGCCATTGTTGTACTTTGGTGTCATTCATTCATTCAATCAATCGTTCGTTCGCTCGCTCACTCGTTCCAATGTTGAAGCACATTAAGCACTTGATATTGTTGTGGTATATTGGTGGAATGGTTCAGTTTGTGTATTTATTAAGTTTTCAAACTTTTTGTTTATCAACAAAATCAAGAAAAGCTTGTAATAATAATTGTGAAATGGATAGAGAAGCAAGAAAATATTATACTTGGGGATTTGGCTGGTGTTTATTTATAACTTTATGTAAGTTTTGTTTGGTTTTTCTTTTATTTTGGAAATTTCATACATATTCTTTATTGATACGTATAGTGTTAGTGAAGGTCCTTCGTAGGTATTCATCTACTATGTTAGTTTAAGAAAATAATTAATTTTTTTGGTGAAGACTCACGAGTTTTAGGGCAAAAAAAATTGCCAAATTGTAAGAATAATTTAGAATTGTGGAAAAATTTTTACTAACAAACAAATATGCTAAGCAATATTGTTATTGATTTAACATTTATTTGCTTTCTTTCTTTTTCTAGATTTCTATTTGACATTTATTTTTAAAATACATCTGTTCTATATGTATGTCAGTCATCGGCAACGTTCAACATCCTCGATGTTATCCAGAGAAGAAGTGCTAGTTCGTACTTCTAATTATCGCAATAATTTAATGTTGAAGTAATTTTTCCGTTTTCTTAATAAAAACTGGAATTTATTTTATTCGAAACTTAAAACCAAAAAAAAAATATTTTCCAAAAGTTAACTTCATAACTTAATCAATGGGAGGGAGCGTTCAGCAGAAAAACCTGCTACTAAACAGTTTAGATGTAGTAGCTTTTGATTTGATTAATTTGTCTGAACGATCTGCTCACTTTTGTGTCAAAAATATCAAAAAATTTGACTTTTCAATAAAAATTATTGAATTTTATTATGGAAAAAAATTTCATAATATTTATTTGTAAACTTAAATGAGTTAAAATTTGATTTAAAAGTCAAACTGAACTGAAATATCGTAATTTGATGAAATATATCGTACGAGTACTTTTTCTTTGCTACCAGAAGCATTGAGCGCTCACTAAACATGTTCGCTCATCGCTCAGTAACCAAAGCGTTCAGCAGATTGTTAAGCAACATTTGTGTAGCAAACTGTGTCTGCTGAACGCACCCAATAATTCATGAGATCATTTTAGAAAAATATTTTTCATATGTGCCCGAAATACATTCCATGACCATGACCATGGTTTTAATGAAGAAATTTCACGTATTCTATTTGAAGTTATACTAAAACCTGACTTAATTACCTCTCCATTGATATATGTACATATAATATGTTGTACTTTGCGTTTAATATGTCGTTAAATACGGCAAATAGTGCCTACTATGCGATTCTCAAAATTCGATATACGTGATTTATTTGCATTTACAAAAAAACTAGACTTAAATTCCTTCCCAACGATATATAATATGTAGTACTATGCCAGTAAATAGTACATTTTCAATGTAACATTTTCATAAGTGACTACTATGCGATTCTCAATAGTCCATATAAGCTATACTGAATAATAGAACATTCCGTTCCGTACCTTGTGTGCACCATTCATGATATTCGTTTTCATACTTAATTTGATATGTACGTATGTGAGAATAAATATATATTTTTGCAAGTTTTATATATACAGTGGACACTGGATAGCTGAAATAAAAAATATTATTTACCAGTTTTGAGTGAACATATCTTGTAAATGAGGGTTATTATAAAATTTGTCCGATGTCAGACAGTTTAGAAGGTAAATAAAAGATAGACAACATGATTTGAATGCATCACTTGAGCATTTATCCGGGGTTCTTTCCAAAGTATCAATGGCGTTCTTATCCAAATTTCGCTTACAGGATTCCACGCTTAATTGCTTCGAAATATGTGCACAGCACATAAGCTGGTACTATTGTATCGGAAAGAATTTATTTTGTCAACTCCTTGCAAGCTTAACACAAGTTTGGGCAGTATTTTTATGGGGAACATAATATTATCATCCATACATTATTATTTAATTCTTTTACAAGCAATAAAACAAACACAAATAAATATCCTTAACATCCTCCTAATCTTGGTGTTATCTTTCATTTTATATCTATCAAAAATAAATAAAAAAAATTGTAAGTATCAAAATCTTACAAATAATACTCACGCTTGAACAGACAGACAAGTTAATAATGTATCCTGCCTTTCGCTTGTGTGGCTGCCGACAATAACACATATTCACAACATAATTTGTGACAAAAGGATTTGCGGCTTTTTGTTGTTCTCAGACTTAAAAGTATGCTCGTGTCTTCTATGTGTGTATGTGTGTCACTCAGTATTAAGTGATATTTATTGTAGTCTTTTTGTTTTATTCTATTAGCAAATTTATCCATTCATTATACTTTCAAGTGTATAAGACAGTGTGAGAGTGTATGTATTTGTGCAAGTGTGTGTGTCTCGAATGTGTTAACGTATTTGAATTTAAAGGGGTTTTTTTTGGGAAACACAATTGTTTATTACAGCAATTTAAATGACATTATTGTGTTAATAATGTCTCGATAAGTGTTTGTGATTTTTCTAAAGGGTCTCCTCGTATACTGAGATTTAAACAAAACAAAAGAGGGTGAAAAAAACCCTCAAAATAGTAAAAGAGAAAAGAAACTTTTTAATATGATAAATGATTATAATATATTTTGCATTAAAGGGCAATTTGCTGCATGTTTAAGTTTGCATTCGCATCAGAAAGGGGTTGGGAAATTTATTATAAAGTGGCAATCCCGAGTCTATAAATCAACAAAATGGAATACGAAAAGTAAAAATTATATAAGAAAACTAGATGAGCCGACAAACGTTGTTTTGCCATACAAAATATTTCTAGTGCATATTTTGGGTGTTATTTAAAAAATAGCGAATATATTGTAAGTGTGTGACGATGACCGCGGATGAAAAAAAATACCAAACAATAATTTTGTTCTGTTCGAAATACGAACGACGACGATTCTACTGCATGAGGTGGACGTAGCGCCATCTGACATTCAACAACATCTGTTGGGTTAATAGTTTAGTAAATACATAAATTGTCCCCTTCCTCACCTCCTCGTGCCCTTAGCGATTTAAAATATACTTTATCATGTCATATTCTGATACCTACCAAATATGCATAACAAATTCCATTAAAATCGGTCGAGCCGTTTCGTAGGAGTTCGATAACAAACATCGTGACACGAGAATTTTATATATTAGATAGTAATTTTTTGTTCCATTAAAAAAAAGAAATTGCTGTTATGTTCTGCCGTGTATGTGTCATTTTTTGTTCCATTAAATATTTGGCCTATTTGGAAGAGCAGCTTTTAAATTGGTACGAAAAAAAAAAAGAAATTGCTGTTATGTTCTGCCGTGTATGTGTCATTTTTTGTTCCATTAAATATTTGGCCTATTTGGAAGAGCAGCTTTTAAATTGGTACGAAAAAAAAAAAGAAATTGCTGTTATGTTCTGCCGTGTATGTGGAAAATAATTAACTTTTACTTTACTTTACTTTACTTTACTTTACTTTACTTTACTTTACTTTACTTTACTTTACTTTACTTTACTTTACTTTACTTTACTTTACTGTACTTTACTTTACTTTACTTTACTTTACTTTACTTTACTTTACTTTACTTTACTTTACTTTACTTTACTTTACTTTACTTTACTTTACTTTACTTTACTTTACTTTACTTTACTTTACTTTACTTTACTTTACTTTACTTTACTTTACTTTACTTTACTTTACTTTACTTTACTTTACTTTACTTTACTTTACTTTACATTACTTTTACTCTATAGGCACTGTCCATGTCCAATTAAATCTGGATTACACTCTTGAGAACTGAAAAAACAGGCGTGGTACCGCCTGTGAAGCGCATTGTTTCTGCTGCCACCATTTTAGAAAAAAAATTCGATATCAATTAAAAAAAATCTGATTCTGTTTCTGCGCGTTTTTTAATTAAACAATTTTTTGCATTGTTTACGTGTCAATGACACTTGAGTCCAATAACCGTCAGTCACTACCATTTTCTAACATAATTCGCATCACACAAGATTATGAAATGTGATAGCACGACACAGTTTCCAGCTGAATATGTATACATACGTTCGAATTGGTTTCATATGCAAATTCTTAAGAGTTCATCATCAGCGCATTGCATGCAGTTGGAAATAGAGAAAATATGCTCAAAATTTGCTCTACCAAAAGAAAAGAAAAACAAAAAATTTTTAATTTACATTTGAATGAGATTTGTTGAAAAAAAAAACTTTTTTTTACAATGCAAACACTAGCTATTTGACATGAACAAGCATGCATGCATACATAAGTACATATTAAATGTATGCATCTGCATACATGCTTGCACAACCAATATACATATTTATGTATGAATAAATATGCATATATGCAGTAGTAGCAAGCAATTATATTAAATTTTAGCCTAAATTATGCATGTGTAAGTGTACTTGTGCACTTCTTTAAGTTACGTATTTTTTTTCAGTTTAATTCAAAGTGAATTCTTTAGCTTAACTGAAAGAAAAACAATTTGTAAGAATTTATGAGGCATTTAATTTAATGAACTGATAAGCAAAACAGTTGTTAGTTAAAAACATTAGGGGCGTTCAAAAGCTTAGAGTAAAAGGAATTTCCTTCAGACATGTTATCTCTAATACTTTAGACTTTATCTGATTTAAATAAGTTTCCAAGAAAACTTTCGTTACTTTAGAAAACATCCCCTTTAGTTCAATTTATCCTGAACTTCCATAATATTATTTCTCTTTCCTTTTAGCACGTCGATTGCTCATTGAACAGTTTACGTTGTTTGCACCATAAATATTGTTATTTTTCATTTGAAAAGAAAACATTTATTCAATTTCTCTGAACAACTTTGAAAGAAAAAAGCGTATCAGCGAAAAAAGTATGGAATTATAGTCCAGGGGATTAAAACTCCAGGAACTTTTTAATAAAATAATTGCTGTTAAAGTTAATGTTGTTCGCGATGTTATCACATCATCAAAAATTAAACAAATTTCTCAACTTTAAAACTTAAAACTTAGTTAAAGGTTGTTTATTTTTTTTTAAACAATTAAGTTTTAAACTCTTTAAAGTATGGATGACTGCCAAGGCTATATCTTTTTCACATAACGCTACGCCTTTATCATATTTTTTACTTAGGTTAAGGATATGCAACGCTTTAAGCAGTCATACCGAGTACTTTTACTTGTTTTTTTTTTTTTTTTTGTTGTAATTTTCATATTTTTTTATAATAAATAGTGAAAATCGTTAGAGCTGCACTAAGATACTTTTAGCTTAGAGCACTTGTAGTAAACAAGCGGAGTAAATTTGAGCAATGGCAGACTGAGAAGTTCTCTCAATTTATACAATTATTTAAGAAAAATTTCCGTTGTATATTTGATTGTAAAACATGAACAAATTTTTTTTCAATTCAAAAGTAGTAATCAATGAATATAAAATATAAGAAAAAAAAATAATCGAATAAAAATTATTCGAATAAAATTTATCTGTATAAAAAGTATTCGAATAAAATTATTCGACAGATCAAGCGCTAATCCAAAAGACAAAATTTGCAGAACTTAAACTGCAAAGCTATTTGAACAAAATATTCGACAAGCGAACAGCGAATCAGAACAACATTAAGAAAAACTGAATATGTATCTAAAAGATTTATTCGAATAATAATATTCCACAGATTTACATCGATTCCAAAATGTAGGTATGGGTACAGGTAAGTGTATATTTGGAAAAGTTGTTTGAATGAAATTATTTGGCAGAAGAGCATAAAGTTCAAAAGTGGAAAATGAAAACAAGCGAATTTAGGTCAAAACGAATTATTCGAATAATATTATTCGGCAGATGAACATCGAATAGAAAATTTAAAAATGAGTTCCACTGAATATATATAAAAATTTCATGCGAGAAATATTATTTGGTAGACGGTCATCAAATCCAAAGGCGAAAAATGGGTACAACGGCATGTACCTTAAAAAAACTATTCGAATAAAGTTATTCGGCCGAGGGGCGTCCAATCCAAAAGGCACCAATAACCAGAACTAAATGTGTGTATGTAAAAAAGTGAGTCGAATAAAGTTATTTGACATGTGATCAATGAAAACTCTTAACTCTTTTTTGGCTTACTCGAATAACATTATTCGTACAACAATTGCATTCACATTATTTATATTCGAATAATTTATTTATGTGAATAACTTTTATGGCGCATAAGTTGGAAATAAATAATTTTCTTGAAACTAAATTTAAAGTAAAGGATATTTTCACACTTAACCCTATTCGAAATGTTACCTAATAAATTTAATCGATTAATTTTGTGCGAATAATTCTATTCAAATTATATTTTGTGATAATTTAAATCGATTGAATTTATTTGAATTAATGTTTTCGAATAATTTTAATCGATTAATTTTATTCAAATAATATTAATCGATTAATTTTATTCGATTAATTATATAAGAAATATTTTAAAACTTTTTGATTGATTTCATTCAAATAATTCTGTTCAAATTATTTTTCTAATAATTGTCTGCTTTTACGTTTTAATCGAATAATTAATAATTAATAAATTTTTTTTATCTTTTGCTTATTTATTTATTCTTATTAAATATTGAATTAAATTGTGAAAAAAAAAATTAAAAAAAAAAACATTGTTACCATTCCTGCGCTTTGATATCCTTCTTTCTGTTTGTATGTCTGTCAGTTTTTAATTGAGTTTCAAGAATTATTTCATGTGAATTCTAGAAAATTATTTTTTTTCTTAATGAAATTATTTTTTTCTCTAAGCATACGAGAAAATACTCGTAAAATCCTTTTCGAGTTTTCCTTCGAACAGACGAACATATAAAAGCATTGTGTACTTTAATGGTACACGTTCGTTCTTACAGTAAAACGTTCACATATTCATTTGTATATATGTATGTATTTGTGCGTCGTGTGTTTCTTCGAAAAACTTAAACTATTCAAGCTCTTTAGAAAATTGGGTGCATATGCCGCCCTCACAGTCGCACGAGTTTTTAACAACTTTAACTTTAAAAATTTTCTTTTGCAGTAAATTTTAAATTATTATTTGTCATGTTAGTTTTATGACTGTAAAAATTTAATATTTGATTAAATTTTGACAAGAACTATATCTGGTATATTATATACACACAACACACCATTCATAAATACATACATGCATACAATTAGCCAAACTTGTTTTGGAAGTATTTTATAATTTCATTGTAAAACTAATTTGCTTTTCATAACACCAATTTCAAATTTAATTCAAATGTTGGAAACTCGAATAGGGGGGGTTGGGTGCTGGGGTTGTTAGATTGTTGTTGATTATGTACAAGCTTTTTTCGAATGTCTGCTTGCAAACACAATTTTCTTTTTAAACATTTAAATTACAAATTTGTTAATTTGTACAAAAGTTCCAAAAAAAAAATTTACATAATTGTGCTGGTCATGAATTTTAATACATACTCGTATTACGTCTGTCTGTTATATCCCAACACTTTGGCCATTGGCCTAGACAAATCTTGTGGGAAAGGAGTACGAGATGTTTTATCAACAAGAAAAAAAGAATACATATATAAATAAAATATTTTTTCCATTTCGTATTCTAATTTGAACATGTTGACGTTGTAATTCTTATTTAATTTATTTGCGGCTTAAGAAGATTTTTAACGTGAAATATTGTTGCTCAATTGGTTTTACAAAACTGCTGCAGTTGAAGAAAGTATTTTTGTGAATTTAAATCATACATTTTTTCACTAATGAAGTCATAAATAGCAGGACTTATGAAATGCTGCAAATGAAAATATAAACAAAATTTTTTGAACTTTCTTTGATATGGCTGCCGGGTTAGTTGGAAAAGTCTCTACAAACGGAATAATGAAAAGATAAAAGCAAATAGTTTTTCGTCCACAAATTTCCAACATACATATAACATAATTCGATTAAATGCATTCGAACTATTATATTTTGAAAATTTTTATCGTAAACAATTTTAATTTAATATTTTTCGTTCGAATAATTTTTATTCAAATAATTTTAATCAATTAATTTTTTTCAAAAAGTTTCAGTCGAAAAATTTTTTTATACGAATATCTTTAATATGAAGAATATTTTTATATGAATAATTATACGCACACAAATTCTAAATTAACTTTTTCCATTCGATCAAATATTCGATTCATTACGAAATTCATTCTGTACTCAATTTATTTAACTAAATTTTATGTTAAACAAATTTATTCGATTAAGTTTTATTCAAATAATATTATTCGAATTTAAATTATATTTATTAGAGCCAATTCTATTCGAGTAATTTAATTTATATAATTTATATGCACTAAGGACTCAATGCCTACTATACATGCAGGAATTGCATTGGGAGGAACTGGTGTTTGCAACCGAAGGTGGTAAATTGGATTTATACATCGGTTGTCAGGCCGGTGATTTTTTATGGATGTGTCATATGGTGGGAGGCGTTAGAAAAAGAAAGCCATAGGAAGCTGCTTGCTAAGTTCCAGAGGTGTGCTTCGCTGGGTATTACTGGGGCCCAGAGGAGCACCCCGCAGGCTGCCTTGGACGTCATTCTTCACCTACTTCTCATTGAAGAATTTGTGAGAACGGCGGCAAGGAGTTTTCTCAGGCTTACGGTAGCGGGCTTTGTAAGGCCAGGATTTACAGGTCATACATCACTCTTGAAAAAGATTAGTTTTAGCAGACGGGAGACCATATCCCCTGGTTTTAAGGACTCCAAGGTTGTTGAGACTAATTTTATTAGAACACCTTCACTAGCTATTCCGGATAGAGATCTTTGGGTCAAATCTGATAGACTGTACGAGGGCTGCGCGGTCTTTACAGATGGATCGAAAATGGAAATAGGCACGGGTGCTGGCGTCTATTTTTTAGGAACGGACATTCGTAGGTCTTTTAGGGTATCGAACGAATGTAGTGTATTTCAGGCTGAGATCCTACCGATCATCAGGGCCACGGAACTAGTGACATAACACGTAACTGAAGGCGTGGAGGTAACATTCTACGTTGACAGTCAGGCGGCGCTGAAGGCTTTGAAGGGGCATAGTGCCAAATCGAAGCTGGTCAACAAGTGTAGGCTATCTCTCAACTTTCTTATGGACAAATTTAGCGTTAGGCTATGTTGGATACCAGGACATGGCAATATTGAGGGAAACGAAATCGCTGATGAGCTGGCAAGATTAGGGTCAGCATTAGATGTGGCAGTTAGTGACAGGTCGGTTAAACCTCCAATCGGTCACTACTATAGGGAACTCAGTAATTGGGTAATTAACAGAACTAACCATTCCTGGAGGAATAGAAGATTGTAGAGTCTTGAGGTCCATATGGACAGAACTAGACTCAGGTAAATCTTATCTACTGCTGGGTATGAATAGAAAGGTTTTGAGAGTCTTAGTAGGCGTCTTGACTGGCCATTGCTCGGTTAGAGCGAGGACCAGCATATGGGAAAATGGCTCTCCGGATTTCTGTAGGATGTGTGGGGACGAAGAGGAGCCAGAAACTTTAGAGCATATCATCTGTCATTGCCCAAGGCTGCAACGCCATAGGCAAAGATTTTTCGTATAAATTTCTTCGAATATTTTTTATTCAATAAATTTCTATTCGAATACATTTTTGGAAATAAATAAATTTTTAAAAATAACTTTTTGCATAAACTTAAATTTTATTCGAATAAAATAGTTCGAAAAAAAAATTTTTTTTCTGTTTTATGTATCTACAGTAATATGACTAGCCTCAACATAAATTATTGTGACGTGGTACATCTCATTACTGTTGCTTTGACCTAACAACCCCCAAAGTCAATAGGCCGCTCTTCTAGCTGCCCTTCGGCAATTCTTTCTAGAATAAGGTGTCACATGGTATTTGCTTCCTTAACCTAATAAACTGTCTTTTACTCTCAAAGCCGGAACCTTTAATAAATGCTAATAAGCATCTAAAAATAATCATGGCAGTTAAAATATGAAATTCAAATTTATTTGCATTTAATTTTTATTTTCTACTGTTTAAGAGGATATGAAAATATTATTTGCATAATGGCAAAAGGAAGCTAAAGGTAAGCTGAAAAAATTAAAAATAATAATAACTAAATTTGATTAAAACAATGACAGAAGCCAAAGAGAATAAGAAAAATTTTGTAACTCAAGAGTCCCAAATCGGAAACATTCAATGGAATATATAAAGCCTGTTTAAGCATTTGTAACAGCACTTTAGCTCAAGACTGTTTACGTTAAGTTGTAAGGAAACTTAAATTCAATAAATTCTCCATACTTTTCGAAAAGGTGTGGCTGTGTGTGTGGGTGTGGGTGTGGTTTGGCACAAAAATGTATGTCACTGTAAGAACATCTACGAAATAATTTTGTAAAGGAATAAATTATTTGTTTTTGGTCATACAAATACTTTTGCGTTAAAATGCTTAAAAGTAAATACTTTTATAGCTTCTTTTACCCCTAAACAACTGTCAGATTTTAGCACGTGAATTATTTGAAAATTCTTTAACTAAACAAATATATTTTACAGGTACTCAGTAGAGTATTGTAACTGTTGGAAAATGAAACTATAAAAATTAACACTTTAAAGAGTTACTTTTCTTGTACGAAATTAGAAATATTGGCATATGTTTTTTTTAAAATTTAGAAATAAATGTATTAAAGAACGCAACAAAATTCATAGCTAATCATGCGTTATTCAATCTACTCAAGTGAAAGCGGTGAATCTCTATCTCAAATACATGTCACAATGACAGCAAAAGATATTTCGAATTGTTCAATTCAATTCCAATGCATTTGAAATGGCAATAATTCTTTCTCATACCATTTTTAAATTCTTTATGTCTGCTTTAGCTAGTTGTGAAACCCGCATCAAAAAATTATTGAACAAAGTTAATTAAGTCACAGTTAATGACACAAACATCTTGTAATTCAATGGCTCTATAAAGCAGCTAATCAAGCATTAAGCAGAAGAAAAAGGAAAAATATATATAAAACGAAAAGTATAGCGTTGGTAAAACAATAAACAGGCAGTAAATTGTTTAAATATTTTCTATCTAAAAAGTCGATAATCTAAAAATATTTGGGAAGTGCCATTAGCTGGAAGTTGATGGTGGCTGGTGCTGCTGTTCATTATCAGATAAAATTCTGACTTTTTCTGTTTCTATTTCATAAATTAAATTTTATAAAAATTTAATAATAAATCATGTATGAATTTCATAGTTATTGAAAAGACAAAAAACAATTTTTGTCTACACGGAGGGTTGAACTGACAGCATGATGTTTCGAGACAAAACACAGTCTCATTATCAGAGTTGTTTAAAGAAATCACAGCGGATCACGACAACTGCACTCAACTAGTGGAATATCATGTGTCAAAAATTAATTCTGTTGAATCACATGGAAGTTTTATCAACAGATTGTTTCGTATTAATGGTTTGGAAATTCACTATTCAAATGAGCTTCTCTTCTCATTGATTCTCTTTTTAAACTTAGTGAGCGGCACCTCACTGCTGATATATTATAACGAGTTTCTGGCATTTCTTTTCTAACAAAGAATTAAGTACCGTTAAAAATCTTAACATAATAGATACCATAATAGTACCTTTTTAAAAATTTTTTTAAAAAAGTTCACTTTAAAAATAAACCTTCTAAAATAATTCATTTCTTAAAATTTCTTAAAAAAATTCTTCGAAAAAGTACATTTCAACAGAAGTACTTTAATAAAAAGTGTCCCAAAAAAAAAACATTTACCATTTTTAGGCAAAAATATGTGAAAGCAAATCCTGTAGAAACAATTCCGTAGTTGTTTCCAATATAAAAGGGTTTCCAATAAGGATGATATGATTTAGAAGTACGTGTTGGCCAGTTTTAATATGTCGTGATCTGTCATTTGTGTTTTATTGTATTCAGTACTGGTTACAATTTCATCATGGAGCGATAAACGCAAGAACAACGTTTACAAATTATTCAGTTTTATTATCAAAATAATCGTTCTCCCATTGCAACTTTTCGTGCGCTTTTGTCATTTTATGGTCGTAGTTAGTTAGCTCGCTATTCGTCGAATTGTTGTAAATTTTGAGCTTACATTTTCTTTACATAATGTTCAAGTACCAATAAGACAAAGAACCACTCGAAGTACAGCAAATATTGCTGCCGTTCAGGCAAGTGTTGTTGTAGACCGCAATTTGTCAATCCCAAGACGTTCGCAACATTTGGGACTGCCTCAAACCACAACCTGGCGGATTTTGAGAAAGAATTTGGGTTTGCATCCGTATAAAATTGTTCTCACTCAAGAACTGAAGCCAAAGAACCACCGTAAACGTCGCGAATTTGCTGATTTCGCCACACAGCATATGCAACAATTGAATTATTGCGAGAGAAGTGTGGAGATTAGATTATTTCAAGAAATTATGATATTGAATGGCCTCCAAGAAATTGTGATTTAACACCATTAGACTATTTCTTGTGGGATTATTTAAAGTCATTGGTCTTTCGAAATAAACCAGACTCTCTTCAAGCTTTACAAGTCAATATTGAATGTGCCATTCATGACATACGACTTGATTTAGTGGAAAAAGTGCTCGAAAATTGGGTTCATCGAATTTGTTCCTGCAGAAGAATTCGTGGAGGCCATTTGTGTGACGTTTTATTTAGAACTTAATTGTATCGATTATACTTCATAATGTGTGTTTTTTTTTAAAGAAATCATATCACTCTTATTGGAAAACCTTATATTTTCGAACAATTACCGTCTCCATACAATGTGATTTCACCTTAAGAGTGGTTATAAAATATGCTTTAGCTTTTGTGTATGTCCTTTTTGATACACCATAAAAAAGTTATACTTTTTCTTGTCGCTTGATAAAAACGATTGTTACAGTTATTTTGACAAATTAATGAACTGAGTCGTTTGTTGTTTAGCAACTGATACCACCAGCAATCAAATTGAAAATATTTTATTCAACAGATTTATTTATAAAAATAAATTTATCTAAAAAATTTTTGTTTTAATTTTTACGGCTGATTGCTTATTTTATTTTCACTATTTTTGGATTAATATCAGCATGAAAAAGAGCAATGATGATGATGATGATGATGATGATGTTAGAGAAATTTTTATAATACTTTAGAGAATTGTAGCGGGTCACATGTCATTTTCCAGCCTTCACTTTTAGCTTATTTTTGGCAAATAATTTATTGTTGTTCGAGAATTAAGTGAAAAGTTGTTGTATCAATTTAAAATTAAAATTGAGCATAGAAGAGGAGGAAAAATATTTTATAAAAAAACAAAAGAAGAAAAATGGAATTTTATGAAATGTTTTTCTTTCATTTTGTTTATAGTGATAATATAAATTTAATGAAATTTTATTATGAAATAAATAACTCGCACAATATAATTGGCACTAATAAAGAACGAGGGCTGGCAGTGAACACTAAAAGATCGCATTCAATTTTAATACTCACAGGACAGGGCAGATCCTTGTTATATAAGAAGTGAATTTTCAAAATGACTTTTGTCAGAATATAAAATTTTAATTTTCTGTCCAAAATATGCGAACTGTGTAAATTACAAATTATTAAATTATTTTTCGTTTACACAAAACTTGAATAGTGAAAACATCATAAATCACTTCGTTAAAAAGGATGAAACTTTATTTCAAGAAAAGTTCCTTTGTTTTTTTTTTTTACTCAAATCTATAAGAAGGGATGAGTTAACTGTTGCAGAAACTAATTTTGTAGGAAAATGTAAAAGTTTTTAATTGAAATTAAATATTTAATCCAATTTATTTAAATGTTCGAGCACAAACATGTTTAAGTGTGCATGAACTTGATGAAGAAAAGTTTTATATTAATTTAATATTTTTTTGTCTGTTTCTGTCCAGCATTTGCGTGTTTGTCGGGTTGATTTTTTTTTACAGTTATTAAATAATTAAACGCAAAACTGCCACAATCTTTTGTTTTAGAAAATATTTCCTTTTTTTAAGTAAGGGACCACAATCATCTACTGCGAATCTTTAATTATAAAGTGAACAAAAACTTGCTTGTGGCAAGGGTTTCAAAACTTCGCTTTATTTTTGAAATTAGTTTTTACCAGTGACTACACTACGTTCACGCTGCATTAATGTTGGCATAAACCAGCTGTATATCAAATTTATCGCCAGAGCAAAAAGCATCAGCTCTCCCTTACTTTAGACCCCAATAAAATGCACTGTATGTTAAAGTGAAAAAAAATTTGTAGCAAATTAATAAGTACTAAAAGTACCAATTTGTCCCGATTTTACCCCTTAAAAAGTAAACAACGTTTTTATTTGGCATTTTAAAACATTCAGTTAAAAATAATTATTTCCATACGAAAAGCTTTATGGCATCAAAGATTGAATAACCAGCAAAAGGTACTTTTTTAAAGGTACTTGATTCTTAATTTAATAAATAAACAACAAATAAACAAGAATTACTTATTGAAGTGTAATTATACTCTGAAATAGATTTTTAAAAGTATTAAGGTACGGTCACATTGGGGAAACATTTGACGAAAAAGGTCAAATATTTCCTTATCGTAGTCTGACCATAAAATATTTATTAGAGGCAAACAGCAAAACAGCTGTGTTATGGCAAACAAAATTATTTGCTGCCAAACAAAATTGTGTCTAATTTGAACAAAGTGTGACCACTAAAAGGCAAATATTTTGATTTATTTTGGGAAAACAATTATTAGATCTTATAAAATTTTTGTAAGAACAAACAGAGTCAAATAAAAATAACTTCCTTTAGACAAAATGCTTCAATAAAAGATTTTTACGGATGATATTTTTTTGGCTGCTTTGTTCGACAATATGGCGAAAATTTGCAAATCTTGTTAACAAAAAAATTACAAACACACAAACTTGCACATAATTTAATCAGAAATCAAAAACTGTTAAAATAAAAATAAATGGTAAAAACGCGAAAAATGACACTTCGCAAAAAAAATGCTTATTCACTTATGATGAAATGTACAAATCGGTGTTGGATCAAAATTGACGACGAAATATGGAATAAGCGTAAAAAGTAAAACGTAATAGTTTTTGTGCAATTTGCAAAAATATTTTGTTAATATTACTTTTTGGTTGCCCAACTGCAGAAACTAATCATTAGCAACGAAATGATTGTTAAAAAAAAACAGATTTATGTTTTTTGATAGTTTTTTCTAATATTTTGTTAAGGAAAATATTTGACCACCGGGAAAATATGCTTTCCCATGTTAGCACCTGCCGTTGTTTGACAATTGTTTCAACAAACAAAATGAGGAAAATAAATGTGCGTAGTGTGACCACAAAACAAGTTGTGTATTTATTTACCTAAATTTTTGTTAAACACAAACTAACATATTTGAAGCAAATGTTTCCCCAGTACCTTTAGAATTTTCCTTTTTAATTTTAATGAAAATTTTTAAAGATTGATTTCATTATTTTCTATTGACAAAATCTAAATATTTAAATCATATTTTTCTTGATTGTGTTGACTTAAGCATTACGTTCCGTTAAATCATCAAGCAGAATATTATTATTAGAAAATAAAATAAATTTGTAAGAATATCAATGCAATTCAGTGTAAGAATATCCGAAACAATTATTTGCAAAATTCACAAAACAATCACAAAAACTTACTTCAATAAGATTGAAACCAAAAAAAAAAAAAAAAAAAAGATATGAATATAAAAAACAACAAAGAAAACCATTGTGGCCAAATCTGTGAAGTGGTTTTTCTATTTTAAAGTCACACAACCTAATTTTTTTAATTAATTAATTTTTATGGAATTGTTTTGTAAATTTTTATCACGAAATTTTACAAAAGTTAACCATTCGAAATGAGTTTATGTAAAACCCGCCAAAAAGTGAATTGAATAAAACTCAGCAAAAGCAAAAAACTTTTATAATGAGATGCATTAATGAGGTGACATTAAAGTTTATTTAAATTTATAGCAAGTTATATTGTTTAGCTTTAATTGGGAAATGGAAATTAAACTCTAAATTTTATTTAAACTTTAGGGAAGAGGTTTTTGTCAATTAACATTTTTCTAGAGTTCTTAATAAAGACACCTTTTTAATGGTACATAATTTAATTAAGTGGTACTTTTTTCAAAGGCATATTCTTAAAAGTTTTCAAGGTAGTGAATAATAATAGTGTACATAAAATAGCTTTAATAGATGAATTGATTGAAAATATTAAATTGGTCATACATACGATCTCTGAGAGAGTTTGGCCAATCTGACCAAATGTTCAGTAAATAATAAAGTATTATGAACGACATAAAACAACGTTTGTTCTATTTAGCCGTGTATGTTGTAATCTAAGTGATGTTGGTTCTTTTGGTTATATATTCATTTTTCTTTCATTAATGTAACGACGTTACGTTATAACATATTTAATTTCACACCTAAATATCCTGAAATGGAAGTCCTTACATCGAAACATATTTAATTCGTCATATTTATCTTAATACACATCTTTTTTAAGAGTTTGCAGCATTACTTAAAGGTACCTTTTATGCGGTACTTGTTTGAAAATGTACTTTTTTACTTTTATAAAAAGCCTTCTCTTTGTTATTGTTAAAACGTAATTTTTTAAATTAGCATTTGTTTAAAACCTCATATTTTAAGGTACTTTTATGAAAAGGTACACATGTACTTATAAGGAAAAATCATTTGCGAGGTACATTCTGAAAAGGTAATTTTTTAAAAGGTACTTCTTTGAAAGTTGTTTTTTGTATAATAGTTTTTTAAAATGTTAATTTTTAAAACAGCTAATTTATTTAAGACACTTTGTAAAAAAAATATTTGTAAAAATTTTGTTTTCATAAAAGTAACTTTCGGAAAAGGTCCCTTTTTTATGTAATTTATGTAAAATGAACTTTGTAATAAAAGGAAAATATATATTTTTTTTAAAGAACGTCTTTTGGAATGTCTTTGAGGAACTGTTTTGCAATGATCCTTTTTAAAAATTACATACCTCTAAAGTATAAAGTGATTTTTATATTTTTTTAAGCGCACTTTCTTAAAAAAAACTTCCATTTTTTAAGTGCTTGTTGTCTAAAAGGTAAATTTTAAATATGTATATTAATTGTAATTTTTTTTTAATTACAACGAACTGTTTTTTATTAATATTTATTAATATTTAAATAGGATAAAGTTCGTAAATGTTTATAATCAGTAGACATTGTTAACATATTTCGAGCAAGAAAGTAAAAATTTAATATTTATACATCCCTTTTGTAGAATTTTCAACAGCACTAGCTGAATAGAAACAAACGTTGTTTTGCGGTAAAAGCCACTAAACCTCGTCAGTATTCATGTGCAAATGCTTTTTCACTACTTGTTAGGTAGCTTCGTTGAACGTCATTACATACTCTATTTATACAAATTACGTTCAACGAAGCCACCTAACAAGTAGTGAAAAAGCATTTGCACATGAATACTGACAATGTTAACAATGTCTACCTAATATTTCTCTGATTATAAACATTTACGAACTTTAGCCTGCACAAATATTAACAAATATTAAAAAAAAATGTAAATTTTTAAAAATGTTTCTTGCAGCAGTGCATTTTTTTAAAAATTAACTTTTTTTAAATTATATTGTTAGCAACCAATTTTAAAAGCAGTTAAAGTTACAAAGTTTTCTTAAGCACAACGGATTTTTTTTAATGTGCTTAAAATAAGAAACTTGTTTTTATTATAAACTAGCTGAACCCGGCGTGCTTCGCTACCCCCCTCGTTATAAAATAAAATTCAAAGTATTTATATATCCTATTGTGAAAATTTAGTGACGATCGGTCCAGTAGTTAAGACTATATTACGATTTTTAATTTTCCTAAAAAGGGGCGTGGTTCCACCCACTTTTCTCCTGGTACGTATTTCAAATTATGCCAATATCATCGACGAAGGTCAAAAAATTACCAAAATATAGTGATTTAAATTTTTGGGTATTTGGGCGGTACCACGCCCCTTTGTCCAATCAAATCTTCATATAGCCTATTATTCTTTCCAGAGTCACAGTAACATGCTGTGAAAATTTCAGGAAGATCGGTCCAAGGGTTTGGCCTCCTATAAAGCACAAACAAACAAACAGACAGACATTCATTTTTATATACTCGTATATAGATTCTATTATCAAGCTTTATCAAACCTAAAATATGTTGTGAAGGTGTGTGCGAGTGTTAAATCATTGAAATGGACATAAAAATGGTAACCAAAAATACCTTAAGATAAACCAAACTTGACAAATAATAAAGTGAATCTGCAGACAGAATAAATAAAAATGACAGGATATTTTCCTTTGTACTTAATTGAAACTAATGGTTTTGTGACCATAATAATATTTGAAGAAAATCTTTACAAATTTTCTGTACAATAGGCGTTTTTTTATGAATGGTAGTAATTGCGACTCGTGTTATTTGTATCTCTTTTTTAACCTAAAAATATGAAAATATTTTGAGTTAGAGATTCTGTTTTTTTTTTTTATTATTCACTTGAGTCACATCTTTGTGTACGTACTACGTATCTTCCCCCATTTGTTCAACATTAGTTTTTCATCCAAACAATTTTCGACAATTATTTGTGTGAAACAAGATGTCAAAAAGTGTTGCAGAAATTCAACCTGACAAGTAAGGATTTTTTATTTCTTTCGTAATTTGGCGCTGAATGCATATACAGAAGAGTGAAGAAGACTCAAATCAAGACACAAAAATAAAAACATCCATTAGTTTGTTTTCTTGTATTGCACACACCCAAACACATACATATGTACATACATACCCACTTTAATACAAACAACCATTGAATATTTTACTTTTTAAATATCCTGTCTACTTGGTGGCATTCTTGACATTTTGCAAACAATTTAAGAGTCTATCTGTCTGTCTGTCTGTCTGTTTAGTTTAGTTGTTTATACAAAACATCAACATCCTTTCACTTGAAAAATCCAACAGATACGCAACAAAAAAGGTGAAAATTTTAACAAGAAAATAAAAAGCAGAAGCCACGAAAAACGTATTCAGTGTTTTTGTCTTAGAAACGTGCAAAAATTTTGCTTAATTTAATTTTTCATGCACATTATTTTACACTTTATGCTTTAGAAATTTCTGTACAACCATTTGATGCCGTTTTAACATGAAACTTTTTTTCATTTCATGTGACACGATTTTATTTAATCGTTCATTACCGAGCAATAAAATGCTGGAGTATTAAAATTCTAGGATGTTTCTGGTATTTTTGCCTACTGAATTTTTTTTTTTTATTTGTTATTTTTTATTGTTTATTATTTATTTTTATTTCCGCAGAAAATTCCTGTGCAAATTTATGTGCCTTAACGGTGTATTCATAAAAAACCATGTTTATATCAGCAGTCATAATAAAGCTTTTCTTCTCGTTAGTAAATATTTTCCAGTTATGCTCATTTAAGAAACACAATCAGCGTAAAAATGGTTATTCGTGAAGCCAATAAAAAGGTTTTAAGGTCAAGTGAAAGTAACGTTGGTAATAAAATGGCATTTATATGAATTATATGAAGGACATTTTTATTTCAATAACTTCTGATAAGAAAAAAATTCAATATGATTTTAAAATCCTTCATTATTGAAGAATGCCAGCAGATTGCGATTTCTTGACAGTGCGAAATGGAAAATTAATTTCAAATGTCGCTTAAAAACTAAATCAAACTAAAAAGGATCAAAAAATATACGTGTATCGAAATTTTGAAAATTCTCTTCTGGAATTAATTTTAAGTGAAGTTAAATTTTACTAAATAAATAAAACTCTTAAAAAGGATCGAAAAAAGTAACTTTTATGTAAATAAAGTACCATTTAAAAAGGAACTTTTTTAAAAAGTACTATAATGATTTTTTTAAATATCTTATGAAAATGTACCTTTTAAGAAAATAGCTTTTTAAACTGTTCCAGAAAGTTTCTTTTTAGAAAAACCGTATTTAGTGAAATGACTTTTCAAAAAGTACCTTCTGAAAAAACCCGCTTTGGAAAAAAGTACCTTGTTAAAAAAACATAAATTCATAAAAAAATGCCTTTTAAAACAAATAAAAATTTTAAAACAATAATTTAAAAAAAAACTAATTTTTAAAAAGCTTTCCTTAACATCAAATTCATTTTGAAAAAGTTCTCAATAAAAACGGTTGCTTTTTGTAAAACATATCACTTGAAAATATATCCTTTTCCAAGAAGTATTTTTACACAAAACTATATTTTCAAAAAAAAAATAATTTAGAAAATAAATAAATTAAAAAAAAAAAATGTGCATAAAAAAGTGCGACACGTTAGATTTACAAACGAGTCTTCTGAAAAATTAGACTTAAAGAGCACGTTCTTAAGAAGTACCTTTTCAAAAGGTACCCATTGAAAGAAGTACCATTATTACATTTTGACAAAGGTACCTTTTAAAACAAATTACCCTTTCGTAAAACACCATTTAAAATAGCATATTTTGAAAAAAAAAATACTTTTGAAAGTTCCTTTTGAAATAAGTACCTTTCGAGAAAAGTAACCTTTTAAAAATTATGTAAATTTTGAAATAAATATTATAAATATAAAGACAACAGAAAGTACTTTTATTTTTATCACATTATTATTATGTACATTATTATTATCACATACGTACATACTACGCAACCTTATATAATTATAACTTTTAAAATACTCCTGATACTTAATGTAGTAGCAGTAGAATTCATATGCTACAGTGGCATTAAATATAATAAAAGAATAATAATAATAATAATATCAATAACAATAAGTACTAGTTAGCCTATTATTTATATTTTTTTTAAATACATACTAAATAAGTAGTACCCAAGCAGCAGTAGCAAAAAAAATCAATATAGACAAGATAAAAAAAATCTGATCAGTAGTATCAAAGAAAAAAGTTAAAACAATACGGCCGATAACTGTTCAGTTGCTACAGATAGTAGTTATGTTAAGCAATAATGTTTATTACACACACAAATAAACGATTAGTTGTTAAATAAATCTGTCATAGTCAGTTTGAAAACAGTAGACTCATAAATAGCAGTAGCAAAAAAAATAAGCAAAATAGTGGAACTAAAATTATTAAAAATCGAACTCATGCTATTACATTATAGATTTAAAAATTGTATAGCTTTAAAATATATACCTGATACTTAATATAGCAGCCGCAGAATTTATATGCTACAATAGCAATATACATAGTAAAATCAGAATATAGTAACGTAATATTTTATTTAAATACTATACCATTATGTGAGCCTAAAAACTAGAATTTAAATAGCAGTAGCAAACTAAAAATAGTATGGGAAAGTGATTTAAAAAAAAAATTCAAATAGCACGAGTCATAATTGTTTAGTTGCTACCGATAGCATGACACACAATTAATGATTATGTGTTAAATACTTTTCTTATAGTCAGTTAAAAAAGAAATTACACTCAAATATAGTAATAGCAACAAAAATATCCAAAATAGTAAAACTCAAATTGTAGAAAATCTAAATCATAAATTTAATATTACTACATATATATACTTTTATGCATCAAGTAGCATTAACTTCAACAATAGCTTATACGGAAAAATGCAACTTATATTATTTGCTACTTGCAACTTTTGTAAAATTTGAACATATGTATGTATATAGTAAAAATAAAAACAGCAGGTTAGCTAGCATTTTAAAGAAGTTGCAGTCAAATAAACTAAATATATTGATGCAGTAAAAAAGAAACATATAAATAAATTTTAATGAAAACGGTTGAATAATAGAGAGTAAGCATGCTACTATATTTTAAATAATCTCTGCCAATTGATGTACATAAAAGTAGACTCAAAACAGCAATAGCATAAAAAAACATATTGTATTACAAATATTAATAACTCAAAGTGATTAATATACAATCATTGCTTTTAAATTCAACTTAAGTAGTACGTTTTAAAAAATTTTCTATAACAACTGCTATCTATACGTTAAGTGAAATACGTAGTAGCAAAATGGGTAGTTCTTTTTAAATCGTCATAACTAAAAAGTAATATAAAAAGTCTTTATCAGAGTTTCAGTTTTCCTCTATATAATTTCAGCTTTATTGCTGCTGCTGCTAGCCTCCTTTAACACTCTTATTTTTTTTATTTTCAAAGTAACATTCAATACATTTTTTATGGTTTTTCATAGTTTTCCAGAGACTTACAGGGAATTGAATTCTTATCAAATGGGATAGATGCTATTTTTTCCATCATGGCCTTATAAAAATTTTTTATCAAAGTAACATTCACTACATTTTTGTTATGAATTTTATCTTGTTTTTTAATTCTCGAATATATAATGCAAATTGTAGCAGCATTACTTGAGATAAATAAACTTTGATGAGTTTTAAATAAAACTTCCGGTTTTCGGTAACAACTGTGGGTAACGTTCAATACATATTTGCGCTAATCAGTCGTTGTCAATTTATGATACTATTTTCTATATAAATGAATATGGTTACATATGAAATTGCTGGAATAATTAGGAAAAGATTCTCTTCCCTCTGCAAACTGATAAAAAAAAAGAAATATTCCTTATTTGGAAGGAGATTTCTTTAAATTTGTTTTTTTCCTTTTCAGCTATTTCATACTCCAACTCCAAAGAAAAACTAAAGCAAGCTACATAACTTCATACATATCTGTACACAAAACAATTCGTGGCGTTAATTTAGGTAATTTTTATTGTACATGGGCGTACTTGTACGTATTTAAACATTATTTATTTATGTTTTATTATTTAAGCCTGCATATTTGTTAGTAGGCATCAAGTGTCAAACAAAACGTGCGTTATTAGAAAAACATAAGACTTGTGTGTTTGTTTGGTTATTTGTATGCTCACTATATGTTCACTATGGTGATAAGATTTTATTGTTTGTTCTTTCTCCTGTAGCCTTCACAATAGTAATTGGTGACCCTTTAGAATACTTTTTTTCTTCTTGTTCTTATTCCATTTATTGCCTTTAAAAGAGAACACAATTTCACTTTATTTTTTTTTTTTGGAATGTGCCAGCAGAACAGTGACTAAAATACAGGTGGCTGATTAAAAGCAATTAGAAAGGATTCAATTGAGTCAGGGCCGTATTATAGCATTCGTTATAGAGCAAAAATTTACTAGAAATTTTCTTTCACATTGATCGGGGCAAATTTTATGTGAAAAAAAAAAAGGTTTACTCACAAAATATTTAAAGTAAAGGGTGTTTTTATAGAGTCACACAAGTTTAAATCATAATAAACCAAGGATATATATTTTTAATATCAATGAAGCGGGCTTTATTGAAAAGAAAATTTTATGAAATTAATGTTCAAATATGATTTCTGCCATGTGACCGCCACGGCTGGCGCGTAGAAGGCGCAATCTGGAACACCAATTTTCAACAACTTTTCGCAGCATTTGTGGCCGTATTTCGCCGTATTTCGCCGGTGTGATTTCCAGGTGTTCAATTGTTTGTAGTTTATCGACGTAGACATATGACTTAACATAACCCCAAAGAAAATAATCTAATGGGGTTAAATCACACGATCTTGGTGGCCAATTAATTGGTCCATTACGTGAAATTATTTTTTTATCAAAAGTTTCTTTGCTTCTAAGTTTCTAAGCTTCTGCCCGATGAGTTTGACGAATAGAACAATTGTTTTGATTAAAGATTTTAATAATTTGCACGCGTTGCTTTGGTGTAAGTTGATTCATAATGAAATTTCAAAGCAAACTAAGCAAAAAGTAACTATCATCTGTTAAATGGGTGCTCAAATAAAGCAGTGATGCCAACTTAAAGTTGTGACAATCTATAAAAAACACCCTGTTACTTTGTTTTTGTTAAATTTTTGCTTTATCTATATAATTAATAGGGAAGACGATGTTTTGTTATACGAGTACTTCTTATGGCCACATTATTCGGCGGATTTTGACAAAATTGGTATCAAATTTAAACTATTTGTTTACAGAAGTAAACAAAATATTATGGGTTATTGTGAGTTTAGTATTTTAGGAGCTATAAAGGGTTAAAGGTGCTGCTAATATCTATGAGAATTTATGCTACTGTAACATTAAATAATTGTAATTTTCATTGTTTTATAAATGTTCCTTAAGAGATGTTCTATAATTATTTTGTACATCTAGAATACGGTCGATTGTGTCGGTCGTTGATTATACTAGTTGCTCTTTATAGCTCTTGAGAGATAGTGAGGTTAAGCCTGCATATAAAAATAAGTTCTTTGCCTCATTAAAGTTTAAATAATGACTACCGACCTTAAAAATGAATTTTTTCGTCAAACTATTTTATGACAAGAGAAAGAAAAACAAAAAGAAAGTCATAATAAGGTACGAAGCCATGGCAAATCCTAACAGCAGTTTAGTTGAACATAAAAAAACCTTAATGAATGCGTAAAGCGAAATGTTAACTTCTGACTGTTTTTTTTTTTTTCATTCTAATAATCTCAACATAACTAGTATACCAAGGAACAGTTTCTTAAATATCCCTCAGGTATAATAATCAAAAAATTTCATATGCCATAAACAAATACAGTTGCATAATAAAAACGAAATAGAAAAAAAACAAATAATCTAAAATTAAAGCTCGATTATTAGGAAGGCCTTGACTTTCAATATCTCAGAATTTGCAAAATTGTTATTAGCTGTTGATTAATAGATTTAATTACACAAATTAATTAAAGCAAATTTCATTTCTGATAAACTGCTTTTATGGAAATATTTTTTAAGGAAGAAATTTTTTTGAAATTCTTTTTAGTGCCTACCTAATGTACGCATACATGTATTCTTGAGCCGCTAACATACAATACCTCGACGTCTTCATAATCATTTATAATACATATATTTAGTAATTCTTTTCATATAAATACCAAAATACTCACACCCACCGCAATACAGTCCAACACAAACAGATATTGATTACAATTCTACATTAACACAAGTAAACTTTTAATTTAATTGAATAAAAAGAGATTTTTCGAACGAACGAAGAAACGAATATTCTATATTTCAATCACCTTTAATTTCCCTCTGAAAGAATGTCAGCAAGTTTTTGTTTTTATTGCAGGATTGGCTGCTTTTTTTATATTTCCTGGCCAGTGTTAGTATTTAGTTTTAATCAGGAAAAAGTTTATTGATTTTACATGAATATTTAATGGATACATACGTACGTACGCATGCAATGTAAAAGTTATATGCACGCATATTTAATAAATTGTTGTATTATTGGGAGCATAAATACAAAATATCTGTCTGATCTTAAATAACTTTTGCCGTTCTATGAAATTAAAAGTGTTTAATCTTGTAGATAAACGCGTAAATATTTTATATGTATATTAATTAACTTAATGCGTAATAAAATTAGAGGGATTTTTTTCAGAGCACAACTTATATTTATGATATACTTACATACATATAGAAAAGAGTTTTTCAAAAAAAATTTTTATTTAATGAGAATTGTGTCTCAATAAGTTTTTTCTTATTAGAAAATTTTTTTTCTATTAAAAAGAGGTTTAGAAAATCTGGTAGCCATCAAAATTTCAAAATATTCTTCTTAAACCAAAGAGTAAACATATGGTTGAAGCATGGTTGCGGTAACAATGTCAGAAAGTTCACGGGAAAGAAGTACATAATCGCTTTAGTTAGTTTGTGAAAAGCAAACTCATCATTGTAAATAAACTCAATTTTCATGGAATGCCGAACAAATCCGGATGTATTCGAATCTTATTTGGCTTTTATTATTAAACGATATAACCAACCCATATCAAGTAAAATTTTTCTTTTGGATGTTGAGTTTTTAAGACGTGCATTAAGTGTAAAATATCCTTCTGAATGTATTGGTGGCATGACATGTTTCGGAATTAAAATGCTCAAATAATACTGATCCTTATTGATGGGACATCTTTACAAATTGAAATAAACGCATGGACCGATTTGACCAAATTTTATATGCATGCTCTATGGGCCGTAAGGAGTGTTTCTGTGTAGTTTGAAGTTCGCCCGACAGCTGGCGCAATATTTAGTTTTTTTTGTGTTTTTGCACCGTAACTCAAGAACTACTGCACCGATTTTTACCAAAATTTATATTTATACTCTTGGGTCGCCAGCAGTGCTTCTATGTAGTTTAGTGTTCGTCCAACAGATGGCGCAAAATTTCCTTTTTTTGTGTTTGTGCGCGATAACTTAAGACCTACATCACCGATTTCGACTAAAATTTATATGTATCTACTGTTCGTGAGGAGTGTTTCTGTGCAGAGTGGGGATTGACCGACAGATGGCGCAATTTTTCTATTGTTCGACCGTAATAACTTAAGAACTACCGCACCGGGTTTGCCCGAAATTTATATTATGGCAAAACAACGTTTGTCGGGTCATCTAGTTTCTTACAAATTCCAATTTTATTTACCAAAAATAATAGTATTAATATTTTAATCATAGTCGTAATGATGTGGCCTTTCCAAGCCATGCGTGCTGTTTAGTGCTTTAGCTTTTGACTAATTGTTTAAAAATTATTACAAATTTTTTTCGTTTGTTCATTGTGGCTTTTATTTTTGTAATTAAGTCACATTCATTGTAATTATTGTATTTAAAATACCATTAATAGCAATCGTTTGTATTGTGTTTAATAAATAGACATATTCTGACTGCATCATTAATTATCAACAATCTTCAGGACATTTCTAAATACAGGAAATGAAGCAGTAAATTGTTTATTTAGACACATTTACTAAAATGATTAGATTAGAAATTAGTTTTTGTAAATTTGGGTGGACTTAGAAGAATTTACATATACTATTCAGATATTCCAAGGAATTGTTCACATGAGATATTAAGCTTTAAGAAGAGGCTTAAATCTTTTAATACAATTTTTTTGCTACCCCAATTAGTAACTGTAAAAGTTATATGCTACTTAGGATGACTGCCTAATAAAGATTTGGCTTATTGATTTAAAGGTGATTGGTATTCACATATGCTATTCAGACATTATTGGCAACGGTTTACATATTATGTAGCGCTGTAAAAAATCTCAAGTATTTTATAATAATCTAAATGCTCATATTAGTCGCAGTAGAAGTTATATGCTATTTAAGTCTATATATAATAAATAAAGTTATAATTAAGGTAGCAACTTAATAACAATAAAGTAGCAGTATATGATTAGTTTCAGTAGCAGTAAATGTAGTAAAAGTGCAATTAGAATCGTAAAAATGTAGAAAATAGTGATGTTAAAAAATATAAAAAACCAGTCAGCAATTGAATACTACTTCACGTTTTAATTGAAGTTGCCTTAGTAGCAACTATACATAAAATAGCACTACAGCTTTATACTTTCACAGTTAATTAGCTGCATTTTTCATAGTAGTTTCATATTTCTTCTCACAATATCAGAACCAGTGAAAATAAGTAGCATTAAAATAAATGTTGTGGTAGCAATAAATAATCAAGTAACAGTTAATATAATGCCAAAAGATAAATGGTCGGCAAATTAGTTTCAAACAAAGTAGCATTTTTAAAATGTAGTAGCAACGCAATGCTACAAAATATTAAAATTTTTAATTATATATTATTACTATTTATTACATCACATTTCTATAGCAATATTTTCTGACGGAGTTCTGTAAGGAATGAAATTTGCTAGCGCAGTTTTTTTTTTTAATTAGGACCAGCACTCAGGGGACGACCTCTACGTATGCAGTGCATTGGGGTGAACCTCAGGGAGAGGGTAGAGAAGATAGATGTTGAATATGTTTTCAATTTTTATTGATAATTACCTTAGTAGCAATAAATGGCAAATAAAGTAGCAATAATATTAAATATGATTTAGCAAAAATATATCCAATTAACTAGAAGATTAAGAAGCTGCATTTAAGGATTATTTAAAAAACATATGCAGTTTAGTTCGTTCCAAACAAAATAATATTTTTACAATAACTACAAAAATATCGATCGATAGTAGCAGTATTTCCGCATTCATTTTATTTTACAAATAATTTGAATGCTACTTATATATTATAATAATGCTACTTGTATGTTATTTTACTGCTACATCATATAAAAGGTTACCTGCTACTTCTATTGTTACTAAACAATGAATTCAACAGTAATAGTATAAGCTTAATAAAACTCCAATAAGAATTGTAGCAATAGCATATATTTATTTTATGTCTTTACTAGAATTAAAAATAGTAAAATATGACAAACCACTATTTACAATTTTTTAGTAGCAATAGTTGTAGCAATAGTAAGAAATTAATGGAATTCAATGTATTTTCTTAAAACTGCTACTTCCTTTTATTGATTATGTTGCGTCTATTTTAGCTGGCCATGTTTGCCAGTTGCGAGGATAAAATAAAACCTTTTTGAATTGTACCCAATGCCTGTTACAACACCATTAAACATAGTCGGCGATATGCAGGTGCTATCACCTCTCTTATGAACGTCGGTATTCAGATCCTTGTAACATATACTACGAGGATAAATTTTTGTTTCTGAGATATAATTTCGAAAGCTTCGGTTAATTGCTTTTCTGCTGGCTGCTGAAAAACATTCACTAATAGAGTGAAATGCATTAGCACTGCATTTCTTTACGCTTTCTCAGTATTCCTTACAGGTTTTATTAAATTCTTAAGTTTTTCTTATTGAAAGTTACTGAAGTTTGTTCGAGTGTGTGTGTGTAAAAGTTAAATAACATATTTCATTAGAAGCACAAAAACACGAAAATTGAGTAAAGAAACAGGTGTCTGTCTGTACGATATTATTGCAGAACTATTGGAAACGACAACGCAACACAAACTCAAACTACACCACTCCACCTGAGTGTCAAAATCATCATCAACAGCACTCTTGCAATAGTAGACACTTTATTTTCAATTTCACATCATTGCCAATACGATAGGCTTGGGTTTGACGTAAGATCTCTGTTAGTTTCTTTATAATAAAATTGTATTCTAAAACTGTTGTGTGTTTGTTCTCATGTGATGCTGATAATTGGATTGTAACGAAATAGCAGCAACAACTTCAATTACCTAAAAGTGTTGAATTATTAAACCATAGAAAGCAATCAAATACTAAATATTCTCTGAAATGTATCCAGTGGGAAAAATAAACAGCATATAATGGCTAATTATGAGTAAAGCTACAACTAATTTGCTGCTTGTACAGAAATTTGCAAATGCGTAGTGACTGGAATGAAAATGACAGCCAGAAGCTTTTGCCGAACATCACAGATAGAGGCTTTATTCTTTGCTCCAGTTTTTCTGCAGGGTATAGACTAACATTTCACTTCAATGCTACAGTTAATTTTAATACATTTTAACTTTTGAGTGTGTGTGTTCCTGCTCATTGTTGTTGTTGTTGTTAAATTGTGTGTACATTCCCTATTCTTTAGCCACTCCATGTTTAAAATGTATGTAACATCATGTGGTGAATATATTGTAGCAATATTAAAGGACATCAAAAATATATATAATTAAAATTACCACCACACAATTTCTATTTACAAAAGTAAATTGGTTTTCTTTTCATGTTTGCTTTTCCACATACTGATCGTACGTACTTGGATGTGTTGTTAACAAATTTAATGGCAAAATGATTAATATTTTCAAACAAAATTCAAATTAATGTCTTTAAGAAAAAAAAAAAATATTAAATAAATGAGAATTATAACGAAAAGAGCAAAACAAAGTGACGTCATGAATTCCCCCAATGTTTAATAGGTAGCATTGCTACCCAAAAAAATCATCACTGGATAAGGACTTTAGATTTGGATCTAGAACGTGTCACTGAGGATGCAGCTGGCTGAAGTGTTTATCGCCTTATCGGCTACAAAGCAAAGTATGACTAAGATTCTGAGTTTGATCCCTAGCAGGGGCAAGTGATCAACAACATCAGTTACTCTAAAGTGTATTAGTATCGCATTGTATTAATTGTCGTTGAACTGTTTAACGAGATGAAGACGAATAGCACTGGTAACTAAAGTGCTGGTTGGTGTTGCCTTCGTCGGAAAATAAACCAGTTTCCTGACTTGTTCTCTTTCCTCCATGATTGTCATGGACGAGTACTTAAGTGCCAATTAATTGTGGTATCGAGTTGAAGTGATGTCGACAAATAATTACAGAATACGAAAAAATGCTGTCTCTGTTTGTCGTTACAATCCCGATTTGACAACATTCTGAGCCAATTACATACTTTATCAATATTCTTTGTGTCCCTTTGACTGTGGCACGTGTCAGGTATACCCCAATAAAAAAATTCTTTTAAATACACACAAAAAGATTTATGTATGTATTTATATAAAATTACATTTACATGTTTTTACAATAAAAATATTTTTTTATTTATACTTGACTGGAAATAGAAAAACTTACGTTGTGTCCACTGCCACACGTAAAACAAAAGGTTCAAATTACAATTTTTCTTTTAATTTCCCAACAGCAACAACAACAACGAAAAATTCCTATCAAATTACAATTCATTAAAATTCCATCTGCGTCAGTTGTTATTTTTCATTTAAAAAAACAAAAACACAAATATCATTTATGGCTCAATAATCTTAAAAGAGTAAATTTCCAAAATAGAAAACAACAAATTTCAATTGTTAAGATTTGTACAGCCTTTTTGAAATTATTTAATATTGATTAATATGACAAATATGGTGCGCTTAATAAGAAATTTATTTAGTGCAACCGATTGATTTGAATATATAATACAAAAGATGAGAAGGCCATGAAACCTGGCAAGATAAGAGATAGAGAGAGACAGAGACAGAGAGAGGGGAGGTAAGTTTCAGATATTTGCTTAGAAAATCAAAAGGTAAGTGGTGTGGCAAAAACACAAAATAAATCTGTTAAATTAATAAACAAAAGAATTCATTCCAAAACTGCCACTTTCTTCCTACAAGTATGCCAAAGATATTTGTTTCGAATGTACAGGAATACAATTGCAAGTAAATTTAGGCAAATACTGTGAAAAAAAGTGAAATTTTGTCATGAGCAACAACCGCCCTAAAGTATGTTGAACATTTTCCTTCCTTTCAATCAGATATTCATGCTGTTCTATTTATTTCTTCTGCTCCGTTTTTTTAACAAAAGAAAATATGTGTGTTTTATTATTCTGGCTCCCAAATATCCGCGAAAAGAAGTCATTGTTTGATTTTATAGAAAAATAAAACAACAAGAAAAATTCAATTTATTTTTTTTATTGTTGAGCATTCGAAATCTTCTGCTTAAGAGTTCATTGCTTGTATTAATGTTGATTGTTAAAAAAAAATACTGTAACATACTTTTAGGCTACAAATTCATTACTAACATTAAAATAAATAATTTATTGAACACAGCTAATATATCAAGAATTTAATCGTTTAAAAATTATTGCAAATTCTCCAAGGAACTTAACAAGATACCCAATTTGAAAAAGTAATTGTCGAAAAAAATATATAACATATTTAACAGCTTAATTTTTATATCATGACGATAAAAATCAAATATTCTTTTATTAAAAGTGTGTGTTTCATCATTGTAAAAATTTTTTTTATTACACTTTGTAATTAGATGCAAGCTTTTTATGTCACAGCAAAAATTAAAAATGTATTGAAAACAATAAAACGAACTTTGGGGCCTATTTTTAGGGACAATATTTATTTTTTAAATTTGGCGTGATTTTTCTTAAATAATTCCAAAATAAAAATTGACACCGAAGCTTGTGCTGCCATTTTTTAGTTTTTAACCATTTTTCATGAAACCTTTCTTTATCAGTTGCGCCCTTTTATATGCAACATTTTTCATTTTCTTTTCAAGATCTTCCACAGGTTTTCTTGTACAATTTCGTTGAAAAATACACAAAAAACGTGATTTTAAATTATCTTTCGTCTGTTTTAATAAAATTAACAAGTATTCTGTTTTTCTTATATATTTTTCCGCGCCATCATGTAAATTTTTTCACAACTTCGGTCTTGGCATGAATTTCGAATTAAATAAATTTCGCTGCAGTCATGCCTACTCCAGATCTCAACTGAAAAGGTTTTGTAAAAGTTCATAGCACGAGTTGAGTTATCCATGTTTCTTTTCAGGTCTTGCCAGACGCCGTTTCATTAAATGGTATAGCGTTCCATAAGATCATGCGGTATCTCAACTGATCGCATCATGAAGTTAAGTGAAGCTGTCT
Source organism: Lypha dubia (assembly GCA_947311025.1). Taxonomy (NCBI): domain Eukaryota; kingdom Metazoa; phylum Arthropoda; class Insecta; order Diptera; family Tachinidae; genus Lypha; species Lypha dubia. The sequence continues at coordinate 61,421,973 of OX371264.1, forward strand.
ACCGACTGGCGTGAGAAGACAAACTCATTGCATCAGCAGCTGTGAAATATGTTATCATTTTCATCTTGCAGGTGGGTATGAAGGTATGTAATTCTGCTTATTTGAACCTCCCCTATTTAAGAAGTCTGCAGAAGGATCGAGCTACAGCCGTATACTCGTAGATACTCGTCATCCTAGGATAGACGGCTTAGTCCCCAATTTATTCCCAAAAGTTTCTTTACACGCGTATAGAGCGCATAAAAGTGAATGAATATAAATTTTACTATCGAATTTAAAAAAAATATATATTTTCCATAAAAACCATATTACTGTTTCTCTGAGAAATTTTTTAAAAAATGTGGCGAAGTTTTTTTTAATTTTTTTAAGCTTTTCTAACTTTAGTTCGAATATTTTTATACTTTTAGGTTATAATAAATCGGATTCGGTTTATAACATATCATATATAGAATTTTGTAGAGCATCGCCTAAGGGTATGCTACAAATTTTTTATTCATGATGTACTCACCTTTCACCATCATCATTAAAGGAGAAATCACCCAGTAGCAAATCGCGAAAACGATACCGTGGAGCGGCAATCATTTTGGCGGTAGTTGCTGTTAAGGAGGATGGCTCCGCTGTTGCTGTTCCAGTTGCTGATCCTGCTGCTGCTGTCGTTGTAGTAGAATTTTGTGGCACCAGCTGAAATGTTGAAGCTGTTGTGGTTTCAGTTGTATAACTATGGTTGTCGCTATAATTATTTTTACTGCCAATTGTGCTTAAATATTCTTTTAAACGTCTTAGACTATTTCCCGGTTCCTCTTCACTGTCGTCTTCACCTTCACTATCTGTTACGCAGGTTGTGGTAATTGTTGTTGCCGGTTTTGGTAATTCAAATTTACATATTTTTAAATCAATGTCTTTTTTTGTATCATCATTCGCTAACGTAACATTTATTATACATTCATCCAAAGATGAAGGATACGTAGAAGTAGAGGCACACACTGTGTTGTCAGCAGCAGCAGCCGCTGCATCCACATTATGCCAGTAATTGCAGTTGTTTGCAATAGTAGTGGTGGTGGTAGTCGTAGTGGCATTACTGCCTGTTAGAAAATAGCCGCCACTAGCCCTATTGGGCCGTGGCGAACGTATACGTTGCCACAGATTGGACAGAGTCTGGCTGTGTTAAAAATTAATTTTTTTCACCATATTTTTTTTGTTGTTGGTTTTTTTTTTTTTTGTTTGCTCTTGCGAATTTAAATCACAATCAAGTCATTTTTTACGATTGACTTGGTGTGTAATTTCTTTATTAATTTTTTTATTTTATTATTTTTTTCTTATTTCTCTTATTCTTTTTACTGTAATTAAATGAAAAACATATTCTTTTTATTTGTAGATGTACAGTATCGGTAGGACTTATTTATGCAAATTAGCGACCATTTAAATGATTTTAATAACATCATTTTAAACGTTTATTAAAATTTTTTTTTAATAAATTTACAAAAAGTGCTTATTGGATTTATTACATGCACGCCCCATTTATTTAGGTCGCAAAGTAAATTATTTGAATTACAAACAGATTTAAAGGGAATATAGAGGTGGTGATGACATTGATCTACCTGGTATCTAGATAAGAGAAACTAAGCAAGAATAAATATTTTACAAAATACATTTCCCACGTCTGCAGGCTACTGAGTGGATTGGTAGCGTTTTAATCTATTAGTTAGGGAGGTGTAGGTTTAATTCCCACCAAAGGCTTTGGTCGGTTTGGCTAAAGACCTTTTTTGCTTTAATTTTTTAAATTCTATTTTAGAGGAGAGTAACCAACGTCCTTTTGCAGATTCCAAATACGTTTTTCTTAATCCTTTTATAGACGACCCCTAAACAAACCAACTGTTAAGGTTAAGACACTTCTAGATGACTTCCCAAAGAAAAAAATTAGTTCCATTTCAATTTAATTGAATTCAAAAAATATAAAAAAAAATTTTTATATGTGTAACCGCGTAGTGTAAACCTGCTAAGACAGCTCTGTTAAAACCTATGGTTTGTGTCTAGGGTTTCCCATTTTTAGATTTATCTTTACGCAGTTCTTGCAGGACCAAAATATATTTTTAATAAAATTACAATATTTATCGTTGTTATTTTTCTTTGTCAAAATATTTATTAAACCAGGATGTTCCATTATTTATTCTATAAACTTTCCAACTCTGACCAACCTTCAACTTTGAATATTTTCATATATTCAAACATTTATTCTGGGATGATTCATTCAGAGAAAACAAAGAAAATTTTTTTTTTGCTTTAAACCAGCATTACTTTTAGCCAAGATTCTGTAAAAGAACTATAAAATCGCTTTAAATGATTAGAGAAAAGTCCACTAACAAATTTATAGGCTATGAAATTTTCTTTTTACTAAAAAGAAAGCATCATAAAAAAAGCCATATAAAAACGGAAATAAAAGCTTTTGTTCCGGTTTTGCTTTGTTTGCTGTGTTAAATAAACAGCGTTATGGATTAAGGGTTACCAGGAGATCCCTCTTTCTTTATTATCAGCCTAACAATGAAACGCACTAATCGAATTTCCGACTGGAAAATTATTTATAGACACTCAAGTCATTTGTGAAGTTTTTCATTTATGTTCTTTTTTTACTTCCTGTCTGTCTTATACGTATTTCTGATTCAACTATCCGTACAATGTGACCAAGAATCTTGTAAATATTTCATCTGATGGGCTAAAGTTGCAAATTATGTTTTGCTGTTCATTCAAATGACTTTGTGGTGGGTTTTTTTTTTCTTCCTGAAACTATTATTTACTTTCAATGAAATAAATTTATCTAGACACAAATGAGCATTTTCTACTTCATTGTTCTTTTTTATTTAATACCAACAATTTCCAAACTGTAACTTAAAGGAGTACCTGGATTAATAATCTAAAAACAAGGTGCTGCCTTTAGGAAAACCCTTTTCCTTTTATGGAAAGCAGAAATGAATACTTTTTTTTTTGTGTTTATAAAATACAAACGTCCATCTCCCACCTCTACTCCACCTCATTTTCAGAAAAAGCGAATTAAATTATATTTAAGAGGTATACGATATAACTGATCATATTTTATTTAACATGAAATGTATTAAGTTTTTCCTTAGGTATAAGCCAAAAAAAGTCGTACTGTTAAATGGGCGCGGCTTTGCTCAATATTTTTATAATAATTGCACATTCCGCAGATCTTAAGTGTGTGCAATAAGTTTGATAAGATTTTTTACATATAAGTTGTTGAAAAAATATTTCCTTTGATCGGGCATTTTGTTTGATATTGCATTTTCACAGGCTCTTAAGTATGTTTGCTAAGTATCGTAGTATTATATAAAGCGTATGCAGTTAAAAAAGAATATTTAATTTGAATGGGTGTGGCAGTGCCCACTTTTCAAGTCACAATATTACATTTTCATGAGATCTTAAGTATATGTGTATGCTACTTTTTATAAGTTGGAATAAAAAAAAAATAATTGAAAAAAATTATTCATCTGAATGGGCGTGGCGCTACCCAATTTTTAAGCTATAATATTTAATTTTCACTAAAGCTTAAAGTGTGTGAAAATTTCGATGAATTGCTATTAGATTAAATTTATTGAAAAAATAACATTACCTTTGAATGGGCGTGTCTCTGCCCACTTTTCTTATCATAATATTGTGTTGTCACACTAAATGAATGTTTCAATATAATTTTACAAAAAAAAAAAATCCATAAAATCATTTTTTACTAAAATACCCAAAACATTAAATATATTTATTCGTTTTGTAATTCTCATTTAGTTTGTATTACCAAGTTTCTACTAAACTATAATTTTTTTTTTTGTTCGCCGGTGGTGTTCGCTGAAGTGGTTAGCGCGTCGACTTCTAAGCAAACATTTACTTGGGGCCTGGTTTCAAACTCTGGCCAGAGCAAGTCAATCAACATCATTAATTTCTCTAACGTACATTAGTGAGGCATTGTTTTAATTGTTGTCGGACTATTTAAGTGATGAAGGCATAGCACTGGTCACTAAAAAACTGTTCCGACAGAGTTTGATGCTGTTCCATGCTAAAAGTATACAACATAGCCCTCCTTCGTTGGTTAGCAGAAACATCGGTGAAGTAAAACAATTAATAAAATGCCTGCTAATACAGCTTAACAAAGTTAATGCGTCTACTTAACACCGGAGGCGCCTCAACACTGCTATAAAAACCACAAAAAGAGTTAAGCCTTCTAAATTTTCAACATCTATCTTCTCTACAATATTTGATTTCCGATGCAATGTAGTGCATACGTATGGGTCATCCCCTGAGTGCTGGTCCTAATTACAAAAAAAAATATAATGATCATGATTATGATCATGAGAAAAGAATTTAACCATATTCTATCAATTTTGCAGCATATTTTTGGTTTATGGTAACATATTATTTATAACTTAGTCAACATTATAATGTCCTTGTCGTTCAAAAGAAAGTTATGCAGGAAACTTATACAAAAAAAAAAAAAAAAAAAAAAAAACTTTGAAAAACATCACTACGAAAGGAAAAGGAAAACGGAAAATTGAGTAGATAATCCAAAAACTAACCAACTTTATTTAAGCAACGGCCTGCAGTAATTTAATCAAACCTAAAAAGTATTGAATTTTAAAGAGAAACAGAAAATATTATACATATATTACATGAATTCTTGCCATGAAAATTCAATATTTATTTTTATTTCTCTATTATTTGGTACTTATTGGACTGGTAAAACGTAAATATGTATGCCTCTTTTGGATCATGCTGCACCCAAACATTTTCCCATCAATCTTATCAATAATTGATGTATGAATTAAGAGCGACTACTCATTCATGCATAATATTAAAAATATTACAAGACAAGTAACACATTTTAGCTCTAGTGCATTAAAGTATTATGTATGTATATAAATTTTAAAATTATTTTGTTACTTGTTTACGTATGGACTTCAATTAGATTAAATGTTTTATGGATCATCCCTAATTTATTGAACTAAATTACTAATGACAGACAATCCATTTCAATAATAATTTCAATGCGAATACGTAAAACATTTTATTCAATCACAAGAACTCTATTGAATATTTAACAAACAATGTAGTAACCTAAGGGGCTATTCACATATTACGTAGTGCTCTGGAGGTGGTTAAGTATTTGTTACGAATTGAAAATATTATAATGAAAATTTTATATTGAAAATTTTGTAAAAGGTGTTACAAACAGTTTGGAGATGAGCATCACATAATATGTGAATAGCCCCTCATTAAAAGAAAAGTGTTTTCTTTTTATTTTTTGGAATTATTTTGTTTTTATCCCGTAGTGTTTTTATATGCAGATTGAAATTTGTGACATTATTTTCAAAAATAACGAAATATGTGTCAATATTTAGAAACCTAGACATTTCAGAACGGTAACACATTCTTCTGTTCTGCTGTGTATGTCGCAACTTAAATTGATGTTGATTTTTTGTCCAACTCCTTAAAATATCGAAAAATATTATATTTTAGTATTTTTTTGAGATGGTTTTTTAAACTTTTTAATGGATCTGTTTTGCACCGATTCCAAATTTTTCGAAAACTGGTATTAATTATGCTGAGTCCACTTTAGTTGCCAACAAAAGAAGAAAAAAAAATTGTTAAAAATTTATGAAATTTCAAAAGGTTTTGGAAAATCTTTTCTAAAAACAACTTCATGATTAAAAAACTCACTTTAAATAATTAGAGATTTTAAAAGAAATTCTTTTTAATGTTTTTAAAATGTTTTATCTTTTTGCCTTTTTAGCTCTCTCTCTCGCTTTCTCTCTCTTCATCTCTCCGTCTATCTTTTCCGTAAAACGAGCTAAAACAAATATTACACGTTTAAAATAAACAGAAGAATGACACTTTAATTTTGTTAAGTTGACCTTTTTCGTGTTTTATCTATTTTTTTTTTCTTCTATCATTCAAAAATCCTTTGGGGAGATGTCAGTTTTGTTCTCTGATATCTTTCTTCATGGTCTTTTTGTCTAGACACGTACAATTTATTTACATATTTATTAGTTTGTATATAAATGTTTTAATTAAAGTTCATCACCTGAGTAACTGTTGCGTCAATTGATTTTATTTAAAAAAAGAAAAAATTAACAAAATGATTCATAAAATGTCATTATGTGGCCAAAAATTATGTGGGATAATTTCTTGTTATTTTGTAAACTGATATTTCAATCTAAGCAAACAGACAGATGAACTGATAATTGGTGTGACAGCACAGTTACAATAGAAACGGCTTTCATTAAACAACAGATATATAAAAGAGTTACGAATTAATGAAGAAAATAATGAAATTGTTGGATTTACTTCAAATATTATTTACAAAAATGTAAAAAATATTTTATCTCTTTTAATTACTGTTCTATAAATGGACCTTTTCGACCATTTCTTGGAAAAAATGATCAACAAAACTTCTACAAAAATATTTACAATAAAATTTGACTATAACCTTTAAAGGCTCTAAAGCCAAAATTAAACATGTTTAAGGGTTAATTTATAGTGTGTATAACTTCGATTTAGATTGAGATGTCTTTCAGTATAGGGTCTCAACTTGGAAAAGGAATTTTATTTTGCGCCAACTTTTGCTGATGGCAGTTTCGATGCCAATTTGATACCTCTATATATGCGCAGGTCTCCCTCCCCCTTCTACGTTTGCCCAGCGGATTACATTTGATATCATTTCAGTCATGTCGTTTACCGGTCTGTGTAGAATATGACCCATCCAGTTCCACTTTCGCCTTTTTATTTTAATTGAAACCGCCAATTCGGGTTTTTCTAACTTATGCGATTTTTTGAAGATAAGAAACGCACCCATTCGTAAATTTTTCATATTCCACAAAAATTTTTTACACGATTTTTTTCCAAAAAATAAGTTTTTTTTTCGAGATATCACCTTGTTGCAATAATGGAACGATATACTCGTATATATTATACAAGATTTTACCCGTGACTTCGTTTACGCTACATGTTAATGAAGACACAACTGTCTCACAAGTTAATTTTGATGTAAAAAAAAAACTTTGTAAAAAAGTACCAAAAGTACTAGTTTGTCCCATTTTTATTTGCCATTCTTATATTGTTTAATCATCCAAATCGATTAAGAAAATTTCTCAAGCGCAAAAGTACCAAAAGTAAAAAAAGCATCAAAAGTGAAAAAAAAGTACCAAAATATCCTGGATTTTCCATTTAATTCCCCAGAAAGTATATTAATTTATAAAAAACTTTATAAAATATTAGTACAAAAATAAAAAGTACCAAATCTACCAGTTTTACACTTTTTTACCCCTTACAAAAGTACCCTATATTTTATTCTATCCGTCTACCAAATTTCATCCAAATAAATTAAGAGAGTTTCTTAATAGAAAAAGTAAAAAGGCACCCAAAGTAAAAAAAAAATACCAAAAGACACAAGTTTTTCTCATTTCAGCCATCAGAAATTGTATTAATTTATAAACAATTATTATTACAAAAAAATATAGTATCAAATCTAGCAATTTGTTCCTTTTTTAACCCCCCGAAATGTACCCTATTTTCACCCAAATCCATTACGATAGGTTTTGCGGTACAGTGGAACAAACGTCTAAACATACAAAATTTCACAATCAAGTCCATTAAGAGAGTTTCTAAAGAGGAAAAGTACCAAAAGTAAAACAGCACCAAAAGTAAAAATAAGTACCAAAAGAACCAGGCTTTTCATATTTAAGTCCCCAGAAAGTATATTAATTTATAAAAAACTTTATAAAATATTAGTACAAAAATAAAAAGTACCAAATCTACCAGTTTTACACTTTTTTACCCCTTACAAAAGTACCCTATATTTTATTCTATCCGTCTACCAAATTTCATCCAAATAAATTAAGAAAGTTTCTTAATAGAAAAAGTAAAAAGGCACCCAAAGTAAAAAAAAATACCAAAAGACACAAGTTTTTCTCATTTCAGCCATCAGAAATTGTATTAATTTATAAACAATTATTATTACAAAAAAATATAGTATCAAATCTAGCAATTTGTTCCTTTTTTAACCCCCCGAAATGTACCCTATTTTCACCCAAATCCATTACGATAGGTTTTGCGGTACAGTGGAACAAACGTTTAAAGATAAAAAATTTCACATCCAAGTCCATTAAGAGAGTTTCTCAAGAGGAAAAGTACCAAAAGTAAAACAGCACCAAAAGTAAAAATAAGTACCAAAAGAACCAGGCTTTTCATATTTAAGTCCCCAGAAAGTATATTAATTTATAAAAAACTTTATAAAATATTAGTACAAAAATAAAAAGTACCAAATCTACCAGTTTTACACTTTTTTACTCCTTAAAAAAGTACCCTATATTTTATTATATCCGTCTACGAAAATTTATCCAAATTCATTAAGATAGTTTCTGAAGACAAAAAGTACCAAAAGTATAAGAGCACCCAAAGTAAAAAGAAGTACCAAAGGAAACAGGTTTTTCTTATTTCAGCCCCCAGAAATTGTATTAATTTATAAACAATTATTAGTACAAAAATAAAAAGTATCAAATCTAGCAATTTGTTCCTTTTTTAACCCCTCGAATTGTACCCCATATTTTAATCTGGATCAGATGCTATCAGGCTACCCAATTTCATCGAAATCCATTACGACAGGTTTTACGGCACAATGGAACCAACGTCCAAACATACAAACTTTCAAATTTATTATATTAATTTTTTTTTAATATCCAATGCCAGTGATGTCAAAGCTTAAAATATCTTACGATCATCAGGTATTAGTGTATATATAACTCATGCTTATTTCGTAAGCGGTGGGTATTTAGTCTGCTGTTAAATGTTGAAAATTTTCATAATAAAAATGTGAGAAATAGACTGGTATTAAATATTTTTCTTTTTCTTTATAAAATTGACCTTATTTGAAACCAAAAACAATAAAACAAGAAAATAAAACGGTCAAAGTTCTAAGAAACAACTTCAGCCAACATTTTTTCATATAAACAAAAAAAAAAACACCGCCCCAGGTTAATTTCAATTTCGAAGGTTTTAATTGAAATAAAGAAATAAATGCCACCACCATGACTACACTACCCCCCGCCTTGCAGGTCCATAAATAAGTTTAGACAAACTTAATAAAATATTGAATAAAAATCAATAGTTCCTTGTGAATTTATTAATTTATTTGTTTCTTAATTTTTGTTTTTTCTTTTGTTTTTTTTTTGTTTGTCAATATTTATGAAGTTCCGATTGCTCGAGTCAAAATTTCAATGAATGTTGTTGTACAATATTTGCAGTTGTTTGACATGCAAATTTGCTGAGACTTCAGTTTTTCTTTTTTTTTTTTTTTTTTTTTTTGTTTTACAATAACAATTTATGGATTGCAAGATTTAACAATGAAACAATAACGAACAAAAAAAAAACACTTTCACGTTTATGTACTGTACTACACAGTTATTTAATAATACTCGAGTTGGAAAAAAATAATTCCGAAAAAAAAACAAACAATTACAGAATTTATTACAGCCAGCCGCACAATCAAACACTTTTGGGAATTTTTCATATGGATTTTGAACAGCATTATTTAATTTTTTTTTTACAAAATGACAAGATTTTGGGAAATTTCATTCCCCGTGTGTTTTACTTGAAAGTAAAACTTTTGTTTTTTTTTTCTTTATTTGCTTTACATAATTCTGTTTCCTTTTTATTTTTTATTTCTAGTATTTTTTGCAAATTTATTTTTCTATTTTTAAAACTCTAATATGTAGCTAAATTGAAATTTCCTTTGTTTGTCGTCCAAGTTGATCTAATCGCGCGCGCTGAACTTTTACTACTGAAGACTAAACAAACTGCTAAAGTCGGCATGTTAAACAGTTTTACCCCGAATGAAAATAACAGAAAAGAAAAACAAAATAAAAATACCAACCACAACTACAACTACAACGCCTACAACAATACATGTTAACTTTCAAGAGTGCAATCCTTCATAACATTTATAAGGGTTGCCAAAAAGGACTTATTTGTAAAAAAAGAATTTTAATTCCTAAAATCTACCACAATGTATCAATAGAAAGAAACTTTTGGTAACAAAACTCAAGAACAATACTTTTTTGTCTTTGCTAACTTAACTGGTGCTTGTCTGCACTGACTGCTGTATGTATGCCGGTGTCAGAACAATTCAGGGTTTTTATTTCTATATTTTAAATAAATGAGTGATGTAGTCTGTCAGTACTCAGTCCTTCAATATCGCACAGGCTGAGTTACACCCAATTCACATGATGACTTTTGCGACGTCGTTTTTACTGAATTCCCTTTTGAAGCTGCCACCAAAATCTTTGTGTGTTCAGACGATGTCTTTTAGTTTCATGTCTTTTTTCCCATTTTTGTTTTGAAATAATGTAAGTAACAAAGATAAATAACAAAAGTAAGAAAAATAATTAAAAATAACAAAGAGAAATGGAAGAAAAGTCTTGAAAAACACAAATCAAGACTTTTTGTTTACCCCTCTTTCTTCCCTACACCGCTCACCGACAAGCAAAAAGAGACGTCGAAAAAGCGACGTCGCAAAAGTCATCATGTAAATCGGGTGTATGACTGGAGACTTGAATTTTAAGAGGACAAAAAATGCTACCAATATGGTAAATTTGTTAATGGTATATGACGTCATGATTAACTTAAGCTGAAATATAATTTATAATATTTCATAGTCAAAATGAAAAACAAGGGGATAGACATTTGGTACTTTTTTTATAAAAGGGAAATAACCTTATATTGGTACTTTTTTGCTTTCTATCTTCTAAAATAACAAAGTTAGAAAATTTCAATTATATATTTATCCAAAAATATTCAGATAGCTCTTTGCTACTGGGTTGATATTTGAACACTTAGTAAAGGGAATAACAATTTTGGTACTTTATTGCTAAACAATTTATTTTCGCAAATATGTATGTAAACAGATAAATTTTCTGGAAAGGTGCCTTTTCTGAAATGGTACTTTTTTTGGTTAGCTACATTTTCCGTAAAGTTACTGTTTTCTGAAAATTGAATTTTTTTGAATAGAAGCTTTTTCTAAATAGTTACTTTCTTTAAAGTGGTAGTTTGTGTCTAAACAGGTACCTTTTTAAAAAGTACTTTTTTAAAAAGTTACTTTTTCTATGTATAAACTATTTCTGGAAAGTTGCATTTTCTAAAAATGTACATTTACTAAAAGATAATTTTTCTAAATAGGTACTTTTTCTAAATAGGTACTTTTTCTAAATAGGTACTTTTTCTTAAAAAAGTTTATTTTCTATAAAGTTACATTTTCTCAACAGTTAATTTTTTTACTTTTTCTAAAAGGTAATTTTTTGCAAATTTAATTTTTGGAAGTGTACTTTTTTGAATATGTACCTTTTTTTGCCAAAGCAGTTTTTTATTTCTGGAAAAAAATCAACAACAATATTTTGGAAAAAATTTACGTCTGTATGCCAAATTGAATGCATTTAAAAAATGATACATATATTAAACTCATATAAAAATGTATTTAACTGTACTTTTTCTTTGCAAAAGATGATTAAAAGTTTTCAAGCATCTTAACTTTTGCACATTTTCAACACTTTCCATATATGAACCCTACTATTTTCCATTGCCTGAATTGTAGCCGTAAACAGCAAATGAATGAATGAATAATAAAAATAAACGTAGTCACTCGTTTTAAATTCACAAAACTATTTCTATTATAATTGCTGAAGTACATACATATATACATACAAACATACATACCTACTCCTTCACCAACAATTTGAAACAATTGTATGCGACACAATAAGAGTACTCCTGCTTATAAAAAAAAATATTTTAATAAGAAATTCAAAATAAAAATGTATTCTTGTTTTGGTTATTATTTTGTCAATGACAAACAATGTTGGTTATATGTATGTATGTATGTACATATATATGTATGTATGTAAATTTTCATAACAACAATGTGTTTTACATTGTCGCCTACACAAGGTTTAATGTTAAATTACAGGAAGGACAATTCTGTTTGCTATTCCCGCATAATCGCATGTGTCGATTTCGGTGAATTTCCCTTATCGAATGTGTTCGACACAAAATGAAGCAAAGTCTATTTTTTACTAAACATGAAAAGCATTTTTCATGAAATCCATACTTAGAGGCAAAAAGTAAGGTTATACTTCACACAGTAAAATATGAATCATATAAAAGCTTTTTAAAGCAAACTTACCGTTAACTAATACGTTGGCAGTATTGCTGTAGTTGCCTTTATGTAAAAGCTGCAATTAGAAGAGAAAGAGAGCAATATTAACATTAAATTTAACGGCAATTTCTTGCAGGCTTGGAAAATGAAGATTTAAAAAGGACACAACTAAATTTTCAACTTAAATAGAGTAGCACATACTACGATAAGTACAGTAATATTAATACTTAATATACATTCTTTTTAATTCTCATATAATTTATGAAACATATTAACAGTTTGCAAAATTTTCAGTTTGTTAATTTAGCTTATTTTAAATACATGAATTAATTGTACTAAATTTTATTGTCATTTTTTAAATTGATTTTTTTTAAATATATTAATTGCAATTTTATTGTAATTACTACGAACTTCTTATAATTAATAATATTCGTTGATATGTATTTAAAAAAAATAGACATTGTTAACATATTTCCAGCCACAAATGGAAATTTAATATCCAAATATTACTTAGTGAATACAATTGCCTATTTTGCAATGTATGTAACTTGTTGGTTGGCAGGGTAAGTAAAAGGTGAGGAGCCGATAATTAAGATTTTATGATAAATTCCTTTTTATTCCAAGATAAGTATGTATACATAAGTTCACAATAGTTTTATAGTTTTTTTATTTGATTCGAACTGTAGCGTATATAAAATATAAAAAAAAATTTGTAAGTTTGCCAATTGAAAAAAATATTTAAAATGTCATATTTCATTTAACCGAAACTAATGGCCAATAAATGAGTGGATATTTAATTATGGTTTTAGTTAATTTTCATAAAAATTTAAAATTCGTTTAAACACAGTTTCATTTTTTCAGTCAAACTTAAAGTTCTTATTTAATTACGATGAAAATATGGTAGCACTACGTAATATAAAAAATTTCCCACAAATTTCCCAAAAAAACAGCTGACTAGAGCAAATAAAGAAAAATCTAAAAAAAATATATTATTATTTTAGCTATAAATAAGAATAATTAAGAACTGCTGAATTGTTTTAAAAGAATAAGAGCAACTTTCAGAACGATTAAAAGGGTAATAGCGAAAAAAGATGCCAAAATTTTATGCAACTTGTCAGCAGCCACAAATATTTTATTTGCTTTTTTTCAAACAAGAAGAACAAGCAGTCAAAAACATATGGAAATTCGTAAAACTTATGTAGTGTTTAAACACACAACGTTGGCTATTTAATGTTGATTTAATATTGCAATGAAAAACAAAATTTTATATTTAAACGAGTTTTAAAAATAAATGAAACATTATCATCCACTCATTTATTGGCCCTAAATCACATATTAAGGAAAATGCAACAGTGCAGTGTAGTTTCCATCTCTGACGTATAAAAGAAAACTTTATGTAACCTATAGTTGGATTGCAAGCTTTATAATAATAAAATAAGCTTTATTAAGTAAGTGAACAACATTGCCAGTAGAAATTTTTGTTGCCAGTAGAAATTTTTGAACTTATAGATTATGTTTTTTTTTTTAAGTTTCTGGCAGTAATTCAAATTTGAAAAATAAACGAATTATTTGAATTAAAATTTAATTTAAAATCAAAAATTTATTTAAATCGTTCAGTATATAGAAATTCAGTACTGGAAACAGCATACGAGAATTATTTACTATTCGACAAATACAAATTTATAATCTCAAAATTGATATTAAATTATCATATTTTGTTGTTCTATTTGAATTCATGTGTCCGACATTAAGGCCAACTCAAACCAATTGTTTGTATTATGGAAACCACACAATAATAAAAATTTAAATTAGAATAGAATAGAAAGAAGAGAAATATACAATTAAATTTTAAATGTGTGTGAAGATATATTTAAATTTAACTAGCAAAGATTTCAACCAAAAATTTTAGTCAAGCCAATTTTGCAGTTAACAGAGCACTGTTAAGCACGTAACAGTTGCCGTAAAAGTTGATGAAACTCATTTCGGATGAATATTAGTGGATATTATGGAAAAATGGTGATGTATAGGAATATCCCACTATATACAAATGGTAGTCCAGGAGGTCAACTATCATGCAAAAAAAGTTGGGATATCTGTAATAATCTTGGGACTTTGAAAAAATGCTTTGATATCAAATATGGTTTACAAACGTGTAGCACATGCTGTTCAAACTATGAGTTACCAGCAAGCGTATTTACAAAAATTAATTCAATGGAAACATATCAAAATATTATCTAAAAACAAATCTATGGCCACAAGAAGAAAATATTACTCTTTTTGAAAATTATTGCTCTTACTTTTAACTTGTATGCTGTTTCCATAATACAAACAATTGGTTAAAATAGATAATTTGTATGAAAACCGCTCAGTTTTTTGAGTGGATCCCATACAAAATTTCTACACAAGTCATTTGTCTGTATTGTGGAAACAGCATCTTAATGTATTTATATGTAAATCTGTATATTGTTAATGTTGATAATTATTTGTATCAATTTCTGTAAAATACTTTATTTTTATTAATGCAAATAAAAACTTGCAGTTCAAATTGAATATAAAATTCATTCATAAAATTAAAAACTGAAAAATCTTCAATTTTTAAATTTACCACTTTTTGCTCTTTTTGTTGGCATCACTGCGTATTTGTACAACTTTCCAATGCAAACATTCTCTCTTTGAAACGTATGATGAGAATCTAGTGACCAGATTCTAGTCTAGACTCTAGACCGAATAACAACTTTATACGAACAGAACAAGTAGCAAGCAGTCAATAAAATATGATAGAAATCTACATACATTTATAGTATATGAACAACCAATAGCCGGTTGTTAACATAAACATTCCAGTAGTGACTACAGCACCGACAAGTCTACGCAGTTTGATATCAGCTAAACGTTGTTTTTCTTCTTAAATCGTTTAACAAAATAAACAAGAAGACAGAAATGCGTTTGGGATCTACGGTACCAAATTTCAAAGCCGAGACTACTAAGGGCCCCATTAGTTTCTATGATTGGAAAGGAGGCTCGTAAGTACTAAAATAAAAAATATTGTGAACGAACATCAAAAAAAAGTTGTACAAAACAGACTTTAATTATGCCAAGATTTCTAGAACTTTTAAATATTCATTTATTTCAACAAGTGTGTTTTGTGCTTGTACGAAAAAAGAAAACACAAAATTATTAAAGATGTTTTTAAAATGTTTTACTTGCTGCCCACAACCGGTTTGGACAGGAGGGAATTTTTCCATAATAGTTTTAGCATTCACTTTCAATACATGATGAGACGCAATATGCCTTTTAAAATCTCGTTCACATATGAAATAGTATTGTTTCTATTTTTAATTTATTTTGTAATTCCCACGTTTTCATGCATAACAGCGTAAGTTCATTTATACAGAGTTTGTCTTATTGATATTAAATTGGCTCGTAGCTTTTACAAATATATTTTGCATGTCTGTCTGCCCCCTCGCTCAAAAAAAAATGAAACGAAAAAAATGTGTCATAAATTTGACACATGTCATCCAAAGATTTTATCATAATTTAAATGTTTTCTATGATATGTTAGCAACAATATTAAAATTGGATCGGTTTTAATGGCTAATTCTGGTAGAGAAGGCACAAAAAGAAATAATACACATGTACCAGTGTTTTGAAGGGACACGTCTGTATATCATGTTAGGGGGAGATAATTTCTCCCTTCTCCCACTATAGCCTTCGATTGATCATATAAGAGGGTACCCAAAAATATATACATACATATAAGTACTCGTACATACATACATATATCGGTGTTTGCAAAGCTTTCATATGGAATTACTTTTAAGGAGAATTAAATTTAGCCATCTTCTGAAAAGGCATAAGACAACTTTTGATCCTTGCGCTCTACGTATAAGATGCCTTTGTATATATAAAAGTACTTAAAAGATGGTGATGAATATTTGTGTGGCAAATTTTAACCCTCTAGTCCTACGGCGAATGGTTGGTTTTTAACACTTTTGTAGTGCCCTGAATTTTTCTCTAATCATTTAATCGTAATTTCGTACTTACTAAAAATTGGTAAGAACACATTGTAATTTGCATAAAATTTCACTATTAACTCAGGGTAACAAGAAAAGCGTCTTTGGAAAATGGAATGGGTTTTAGTCGAAAGTAAAGGGTGGTGTTGGCTGAAGTGGTTAGCGCGTTGAGTTCAAACCCTGGCCAGAGCAAGTCAATCAACATCATTAATTTCTCTAATGTCGACTAGTGAGACATTGTATTAATTGTTGTCGGACTATTTAAGTGATGAAGGCATAACACTGGGCACTAAAAAACTGTTCCGACAGCGATTGATGTACACAACATCGGCCTCCTTCGTCGGTTAGCAGAAACATCGGCGAAGTAAAACAATTAATAAAATGCCTGCTAATACAGCTTAAGATAGTTAATGCGTCTACTTAACACCGGCGGCGCCTCAACACTGCCTTAAAAATTAACATAACATTCAACATCTATCTTCTCTACCCTATCCCTTTTTCTGAGTTCCGGCACAGTGCACTACATACGTAGGGGTCATCCCCTGAGTGCTGTTCCTAATTAAAAAAATAAAATATTGAAATTAAAATCAGTAAAGTACGACTTTAACACCAACTAGAAATGTTGCCTATACGAATGCTAAGTATTTAGCAATACATGTGTTTTTTTAGTTTTGGAGATTTTTTTCCAGTTAGCCACTTGTGTTCTAATTTCCCCTATTTTTTCTATTTTGGCGATAATTTTTTTTTTTTTTTTGCTTTAGCCAATTAATTTCTAGTGTTTTGTGTTTTGGTGTTTTCTTTAGATTTTTTTTTGTATTTTTGGCGATTTTTTTCCTGTTTTAAAGATCATTAAGTTTTTTTCATGTTTGATGACACATTTATTGGTTTTAGCGATTTGTTTTATGTCGTTTTAGCATTTTTGCGATTTTTTCATTTCCGTTTTTATATTTTTCCCGATGTTTTCGTTTCCGTTTACTTTATTTTTGTCAATTTTTTTTCGTTATGGCGACTTTTTAACTGACTTTAAAAAAAGAAGAAGGTTATCAATTAAGGGTGTATATAATTTTTTTTAATTTTTTTACCTCCACAATTCTGTCATTTCTGAACAGATTTTTAAAATTTTTTTTTGTCTGATAGAGGTTGCTTGCAGTTTGCTCCCATAATTGTTTGGGAAAAATTGGAGGCATTAAAAAATTCATAAGATCTTTAATGATCATTAAATATAAAAATAAATATACATAATAGTAATAAGGAGCAACAATTAAAACAATTTATTTGAATACTTAACACAATCAAATCAAATAAAAAAATTGTTAATATCAAATTATTTATCTTGTCACACACGGCCGTACATACATATGTACGTTCATATCAGTAAATTGAATATCAAATAAGCGAAAATATTCTAAGCAAGTATTTCTGTTGTTATTATTATGCAAACAAAGTTGCATCAAAAGAAAAATATACATTTACACATCTATTATATACATATATTATAAAAATTAGAGATGGCATATGAACCTGGGCTGAGAAAATATTCTCTCAATCATGCGCGAAAATTTTCAAGAATAAAAATAAAATGAGATTTGATCATAAAATACAAAAATGTCATGTACTGTTTAGAATGTCTATTGTCTGTACTATACGGTGTTTGGCTCTACTAACTGGTGTGTCTCCGAGCTATCAGTCGACGAGTGAAAGGCTTTGTTTCAATGTTTTCTTGTAGGTGATAATAAAATTTTAATTTTTAAACAAAATCAATATAATCATTCATACTCATTTTATTTTTATTTATTTGTTTTATAAATAAAAATAGATGTACGAAAAGGAACTTCGTTCGCTACAGATCTTCCCCATTTTCTCGATCATGTCTTTTTACACTCACATCATCGAATAGAAAACAAACTAGTGCATGGAAATTTATTAAAAATAAGCGCTATTCACGCTATCATCCCTAATTGAAATGTTATCAAATTACACAACACTTGCACACTAGTGCAGTCGTACGTGTTAGTAAACAGAAAATATATTTGATTTTGCTGGCAAACAGACACTCGGAAAAAAAGCTAATTTTGGTTCTACGATGGGAGGGGTTGGTTCTTCAATGAAAAGTAAAAACATTTGATATGCACATTTTACTCGTAATCTAATCGCCTAAAAACTAAAAGACAAAATAAAAATGATCAGAACAACAAATAAAAATCCATTTAGAGAGATAACTAATTTTAATAGAACAATTAAGAAGGCTACTTTAGGTTATACAGATAAAAAAAAATATAGCCTTGGAGGAATAAAAATTATTGAAAGAGAGCAGACGGTAACCTGTACAGTGCAGTCGCACAACAGTGGAAAAGTTAACCACAAAAGTACGCTGATAGTGAGATCGAGTTCGTAAAAAAATTTCTTTGAATACTTAATCTTTTTTAAATAAAATTTATTAATGAAAAATTATATTATACTTTTAAAATCGATTTTGAAAATATGTTTAAAAATTTTAGATTGTTGTAGAAATTAAATTAAAAATTCTATTTTCCCCCCGCAACAGTTGGGTTGTATTATTCTCCCATCCTGGTGATTTTACACCTGTCTGTACGACTGAATTGGGCCGTATGGCCGTATATGCCGCCGAATTTGCTAAACGTAATACTAAATGTTTAGCACATTCTGTAGATCACCTGAAATCACATGATGACTGGGTCAAAGATATTAAATCGTATTGTTTGGATATTACCGGTGACTTTCCCTATCCGATAATTGCTGATCCCAATCGTGATTTGGCCATACAATTCGATATGTTGGATGAAGATCAGAGAAAAGATCCTGAAGCTGGCCAAACTGTTCGTGCTTTGTTCATTATTGATCCCGCTCACAAGCTGCGTCTGTCTATGTACTATCCCATGTCCTGTGGACGTAATATAGAGTACGTATTTGTTACATCATTTATTCTATTTTATGTTTTACTTTATTTAAAATTTATTTTATTTCTATCGCTAGTGAAATCTTGCGCACCATCGACTCTCTGCAACTAAGTGATCGCCTGAGAGTGATTGCTACTCCAGCTAATTGGACTGTTAGTTGTCAAACATTTTATTTCTTTAACTTTAATTCTATTACTAAAGAAATTTCTGTTTTTTTTTTTATTTTTTAATTTTTAGCCTGGCTGCAAGGTTATGATCATTCCTCAAGTCAGTGATAATGAGGCCAAAAAAATATTTCCCAAAGGCTTTGACAAGGTGAAGATGCCTTCTGGTGCAAATTATTTTCGAATTACTGATCATTACAAAGATCTTTAATCTTCTATTATGATTACGTCCATTATTTAAATAAAAGTTGTCTTAAGGATATTTTTTTAAAGTGATCACTTTTGGCTAAAATTTTTATGGCCTAAAATTAAATGCTTAATTTAGAAACTAAATCTCAATTTATACAATTGTTATACGACTTTATAGGTTTTTTTTTTTTGCTTTTAATCATAATATAAACATAATATGTTTAAAATTTAAAATGTGTCTTTTTAATACAGAAATTTTTTTTAACTTTAGTACTTTAGTTCCTGCTATATTTTCTCTATTTCATGTAAGCAAAGCAGGGGCCAAATTACGGCATTCTATATCGATCGAAATTTACATTTAAATTGTATAGAAATTTCGATCGATATTGAGTGCTGTAATTTGGCCCCAGGTTTATAAAAATACAACTGTATCGAAGTGCTTTAAATGAAGTTAATTACTAAACGGTTGTAGAAAATGCTAGAAGGTAATAAATCTTACTTAAGTTGCCATTTATCGTATAAAAGTTTCATTGTTAATCTATACAATAATGGGTTTGCTAAAAAACAAGAAGTATTTTGAAAATATTTACATAAAAGACAGAGATGGTAAGTCGAGAAAAATTTTACTTTTGTCAGTACAATTCATATTGCAAGAGTAGCCACCGCAGCTCTCCAATACACGATTTAGTATAATTCATAAAATACTATTTTATAGGTAAATTTGCCATCATACGGCCCACTAAGATTTCCTATCATACTTCGACATATCGCACCCTAAATACAAAAGGGTCACAACTCAAAATACTATAATGTTCAGGAGAGACAAAAAACTGTTTTCGTGCAGAAGCAACACACTTAACATAAAAATAGACATAACTGTATTTTTCCAGTTAAAGAAGATAGTGATGTGAAAGAAACTTTTACAGTAGTTAGAGATGTGTACTCTGAATTAATTTATGGAAAAAAAGTCAGTTTTGGAAAATTTTGAGTTTTGTATTTAGGGTGCGATATCTTTGTATTCCATGATGTTAGAACCGATACCACATCATTTATGGTTCCTAATTTTGGATCATGTCATCAGATAATAAAAGGAGTGGAATCTTCCCTTTGCAAACATTAAATAAACTAGACAGATAGTGTTTAATGCTGCAAGAAACTTTAAGATCTGTATGATTATTAGACACAACGATTCTTTGTGACAGCTTTTATGTTCCAAATATACAGACGGTATTTATGTATTTGCAATTGTGCGCAATTAATAAAGCAACAAAATCGTATCAGTATTATCGGTGTTATAATCGTTAAAAGCAGAGCAGAGGAAAGTTAATTTTGTATTTAATTTTTTATTAATAAATCACAGTCTTTTTTTTTTTTTGCTACATATTTGCATGTATGCATCTAGATGGAGGAAAAACTATTACGACTCAAAAAGTCTTACACCACTCCCCCAAAAAATTAACACACGTGCGTATACAAATATTTAATAAACGCTAAAATATTTTAAATAAATAAATTCTCTTAAAACATGATGATAACAAAATTAGTTTTTAGTTCTACTATGAAATCTACAAATACCTCTCAGGTGTTAACTACGGAAGATTGTACTCTTTTTGCTAAAAACAAATAAAGTGATTTTGCGTTAAAGCTTAGATGGCTGTTAAATCAAAAAATAAATAAAGAAATGATTAAGCATATTTTATTACCATGTTGTCATGACTTTGCACATAATTTAATCATAAAACTCTTTTTAATATTCTTTAAGACTGTATGTATGTTTAGCAAATGTCTGGAAAAATATTTTTTTCATATTCATTATGGCAAATTTAGAATTTCATAAACCTAGAATTCATTACGATATTTTTATCATCTAAATGCAGATTTGAATACATCGCTGAATGCAGAGTTTTTGCCATCCCAGTCTTTGGTAGATCACAAAGATTTTCTGCTCAATTTGTCTTTTATGTGACAAAAGCGGAGAAAGAACCCTCAAATGACTGTTATGCGTTAAATTTCTACTTAGCGAAGCTCTTATTTAACATAATGCATGAGTGAGTAAGAATTTAAGCCCGGTCAGAGGATAGCAAGGCAAGAAGCTTTTAATTTCACCAACATTTGAGTTTGGTAAACTATTTGGGAGAGCATGAAGCACCAAAATTCTAGTGTTATTGAAATAGCTGAATAAATTATGTGCATGGAGTGGGTGTGACACCGCCCACTTTTATAAACACTTATTAGAGCTATCAGTGGAATACAATACGAGTATGTGTGCAAATCTTAAACAAATTGTTTAAGAAAAATTGTTTTTAAAAAATAACATTCGCAGTGTGAGGGGCGTGTTCACTAACCACTGTTTTTAATCGTTAAATCCCATTATTAACAGAACACAATGTGTGTGCAAGACTTTGTATAAAAGTTATCCTAAGAAAAAGTAGTTAGGAAAAAGTTTTACATTGGGTGGGCGTGGCCCCACTCACTTTTCCCACTTGTATCTAAATTGTTGAGACAGGAAACTTAAATGACTGTGCCAGATTTCATGTAGTAGTTGAAAAATAATATTTAATATAAGTGGGCGTGGCTCTGCCCACTTTTCGATTTATCCAATGGTATTCTCAGAGAAAATTCATGCATGTACTTTCTGTACTCATATAGATGCAAAGTTTTAGATAAATTTTTTAAGAAGAAGCCGCTAAGAAATAAGGGTATTCATTTAATATTGCCACGCCTACCTTATCCGTGTGGAACGTCTCTTGAGACGTCAATAGCTTTGGCTATTGGACGTCTTGAAGTTGTAGCTAAAATAGTTAGATTTTCATAGAACATGACAATGCCGGAAATTTTGTACGAAATGTCATCTACGCACCTGTCCTGCAGCTGATGCCAATAGTAGTGCTTCAAAATTAAACATAACCTAACATAAGATTTCTTTTAAAATCTTAATGGAAATTAAACATATTTTTTTTAAATTAGGGTGTGGACTATAAGTGAATAATATGAATAAAATCGTTTAAAAAAAAAATCTAATTAATGTGGCACAAGTCGTTTACTCAACAGTTCGTAGGGGATCAATCTTTGTACAGTAATACATTTAATATATTTGGTTGCTCATAAAAATATTTCCCTTGACAATTATGAATATCTCTCTTAAATATTTCTTTAATCTAAACCGCAGTTACCAGCAAAGTTTCAAATACAAAAAAATATATGAGTTTTCATATTTTTATAAAACTGCCAAATCAAAAATTGCTTTTCTGAATAAGCAAAAGTCGAGACGAAACATGAAACTGTGTGTTATTATGTTCTTAAAGCCAGTTAAGAAAAGTGATCAATTAATTACTGATCTAGAGAAAATCACTCTACGGTTATTCTAATGCTCTCGAATTATATATAATAATAGAACTTTATCTTTATCTCTATCTCTCTCTCATTCTCTTTACCTTGAGTATTTTCACTACAAAGTACGCAAAAAGACAGATAAGCGATAATTTATGTAAACAATTTATGTGATCGAATAACAACAATTGTAAGGCAGCCTCTATAAAGAAGTGACAGCTTCTTAGAAATTTAAACATTCCGGCAGTAACTGCAGACGAGACAACTCAGTAGAATTTTCTGTCAAGTGAATTTTCGTTTCAAATTTTAAATTTATAAAAATAAAAAAAAATATACAAAAATGCGTTTGGGATCTACGGTACCAAATTTCAAGGCCGAAACCACCAAGGGAACTTTTAAGTTCCATGACTGGCAAGGAGACTCGTAAGTATTAAAAGAAAGCAAATAAAAAACACAAACCTGGAAAATGTGTAGTGTGGGTGTGGCAAGATCACAAATAACAAGTGCATTTAAGTGTTTGTAGTATAAAAATTTTAAGTGTAAACTAACAAAAAAAAAAACGCTCATTATTCTTGGATTACTGCCAGCTGCTTTCAAGAGAAATCAATTTTTCAAAACAGTTTCGAACTACTTCAAATTCAGTGCAATTAATTATGACTTAATGGAGAATTTTTTAATAATAAGTGTTTTTTGTCCTGCAAAAATAGCAAAACGTTTTAAGAATATTATGAAATTAGTATGAGAATCATATAAATTTCATTATCGTGATGAGATTGTTGATAAAAAAGGATCTTCATAATTTTTGTGCTGCATTTTCAGCTTTAAAATATTTAAGAATATAAAAGTATTTGATTATGAGAAGTGCATTACAATTAATATTCTATTGGCAACAATTTTCATTACAAAAAATTAGAATTGTTTTAATTAAAATTTTAAAAACAGAAAAACAAGTGACAAAACTTTTTACATAATAATTCTTGTAAAATTAATAATAGAAAATATAGAATTAATAATAGAAAATCGTACAGTCAGACGGACAGTAGTTGAAAAAAAAAATAATAAAAAATAAGATAAATTTGAAAGTACATAAACCTTTTCGGGGTGCAAGAAAAATGTCGCAAATTGTTCAATGAATTATGGAACTGCACAAATTGCTTTCGAAATTCAATTACACAACAAATTAATAGTTAATTTTTCTTTATTTCCAGTTGGGTAGTTTTGTTCTCTCATCCAGCTGATTTCACACCAGTGTGTACCACTGAATTGGGCCGTATGGCCGTTCATGCGCCACACTTCGCTAAACGTAATACCAAATGTATCGCTCACTCTGTCGATCAATTGAATTCACATGTTGATTGGGTCAATGATATTAAATCGTACTGTTTGGATATTCCCGGTGACTTTCCTTATCCGATTATTGCCGATCCTCATCGTGATTTGGCCATACAATTTGGCATGTTGGATGAAGAGCATAGAAAAGATCCGGAAATTGGTAAAACTATTCGTGCTTTATTTATTATTGATCCCGAGCACAAGTTGCGTTTGTCCATGTACTATCCC
This sequence comes from Lypha dubia, assembly GCA_947311025.1. Taxonomy (NCBI): domain Eukaryota; kingdom Metazoa; phylum Arthropoda; class Insecta; order Diptera; family Tachinidae; genus Lypha; species Lypha dubia. The sequence continues at coordinate 61,446,343 of OX371264.1, forward strand.
ATGTCGTGTGGACGTAATGTAGAGTAAGTTTTTGGTATTGTTCGATTTTAGATTTAATTTAATTAATTTTTGTATTATTCTTTTTAGCGAGATCTTGCGTTGTATTGATTCTTTGCAACTGACCGATCGTCTTAAGGTTGTGGCCACACCCGCCAATTGGACGGTAAGTTTTGTTAAAGCCTTTCCACTCTAAATTTGAAATATAAAATACTTAAAATTATTTTCTTTTATTTGTGATTATTTCCAGCCTGGCACTAAAGTCATGATTTTGCCCACAGTGACTGATGAAGAGGCCGAGAAATTATTTCCCAAGGGTTTTGACAAGGTTTCTATGCCATCGGGTGTTAATTATGTTCGAACTACTGAGAACTATTAAGTTCACTATGGAATTTGATTACTTTCAATTTATTTTTAATTAAAATTTTTTAAATTAAATTTTTGTGATCTTAAATAAGATTATTGTTGTATTACTTTTTGTAGTTATTTGTTATATGACTTTAGTGCATTGTAATTGTTGTATGACTTTATATTAATTGTTGTATGATTTTATGATAAGATTTTCTATTATTATTGTTTAAATAAATAGTTTAAAATTATAAAGAAAAGAGTTGAAAGCCTTTTTATTGCAGGCGAACATTGAAGCAAATCTGTAATTAGAAATTTTCAAATACAGTAACGATGAATATCTGCTACGGTTGACCTTGTGAACCATGCCTGAACGCTGTCTTTTAAGCTCAAAAGAGCCGTATCATGATAATTAATTGCGCTTGAAAAAAAATTCTGTCGACATTTTTCCGCACCGATATCTCGTAAAACATATGTAAATGAGTTTTGAAAATCAATTTTAGAAGCGCTTTTGGAGTTTTGAATATAGAGAGCTTTTTTCGACATTTTTCGACACCGAATCTTTCAAGCGTTGTCAAAATATTGTTGTAGTCGAAGTTGTTTTTTAGTTCGATTTTGGATTTGATCGGTCCAGAAGATAAAAATTAATTTAAAAAATTAATTTGTTTAAGCGTTTCTTTCAACGGTTCATCATCTCTATGGCGTATAGCTGGTGCCCAGTTCTTTTAGAATGTCGTGAATTTGTTACCGATCGCTTAAACCCATTTTTAATAGCAGGAAATTCAAAATATTATTTTATCAACTTTTTCTATTTAAAAATTTTTTATGAAACGTTTTTACAAACATTTATGCAGAATAGTTTTTAATGTTTCGAAAAATGGGCGGTGCCATGCCCAAATAAAATAATTTTTTTTTTATTATTTCTACTTAAGCGAAACGTATAATACTTTGCACACTTGTGGTGAATAAATGAATGAACGTTTAAATCCTGGTTTAGTTAAACTCAACCTGGCCAGAGCAAGTCAATCAACATCATTAATTTCTCTAATGTACATTAGTGAGACATTGTTTTAATTGTTGTCGGACTATTTAAGTGATGAAGGCATAGCACCGGTCACTAAATTACTGTTCCGACAGCGATTGATGTTGTTCCAAGCTAATGTACACAACATCGCCCTCCTTTGTGGGTCTACTTAACACCGGAGGCGGCTCAACACTGCCAAAGCAGAGTTGTGAAAGAGTTAAGTCTTCTAAATTTTTAACATCTATCTTCTCTACCCTATCCCTCTCCCTGAGTTCCGGCACAGTGCACTGCATACATAGGGGTCATCCCCTGAGTGCTAGTAAAAAAAACCGTAATAAATCACTGCTGCATATATATTTTCCCCCATTTAAAAAAAAAATATGAGATAAATTTTGTTGCAACATATCAATGAAGAACAATATGGTCTGTGTGGGAAGTTAAACCACCCACTAATTTCTTGCGTTTAAAAATGGTGTCTGCGATTGCTTGATTAGATGGCTTAAAATAATCTTGCACTATTTTATCAGCCAGCATTGACTTTAAGCGACAATACAGTTCCATGATTTAAAAATTAAAGCCAAATATTACAGGAGAGTTTACCCTAAGAGCTCTATAAAGGATTAATCTAACGTCTTGGAATTTTAGGCAATAAATAATTATGTACACGATATTCGAAGAATTGACGTTTAATTATCGGTTTCGTTAACGAGTTAATACGATTGAATTTTCTTAGTCTGTGAATATGACATTTGTTGTCAAAACAACGCGTTGCTAAACTTAGACTCCTGAAAATGCGAAAACTTGGAAAGTTTAATTGAAAACTCGGCTGCTAATGCGAAGAAAGAATAGATCCTGTGCAAAGTAAATATTAATTCTGGTGCAAATAAAGACTGTAAGCTACGGTTTTTGAGGCACTTGGGACTTTTTTTAGTGCTATAAAATTACTGGAAATATCAAAACAAAATGATCTCAATAAAAGCCGTACACAAATCGGCTTTGTAGATTTTTTTTTTAGATTTTTTTGGGGCCAATAAAAGCGGAAATCCCCTTGGCAAAAAAGAAACCAAGTTTATTTGGGCGAAATTTTTGTGAGGGATTTTTTGCCATTCTTTTATTTCATTTCCGTTTTGAAGACTTTATTTTATTTTTGCAGCTTTTTGGCGATGTTTCTATTTAACTGATTTTTTTATATGCCATTTTCATACAGTTCAAAGTTCTAGCGATAAATTTTTACTTTGGCGATTTTTTTCCCGTTTTGATAATACTTTTGTTTTGTTGTTCGTTTTAAAGATTTTTAAATTGGGATATATTTTTGCTTTGGCAATTCTTTTCTTTTTTTTTTACTCTGGCTTTTTTTTCTTTTTTGTGTTGGCTTCGTTTTTCTTTTTAACGGTTTTTTTCTTATTTAGCAACATTTTTATTTCATTTTGGCGAGTTTTCCGCTATTTTCTTCGTACTGAGGATTAATTTTTTGCAATCTATCTCGTTTTTTTTTTTTACGTGTTTTGATTTACATATTTCCTGTTTGCCGTCTTTTTTCGTTTTCGGAATTTGCGTTTTCTTTTTGGCATTTTTTTGGTGTTATTTTGTCTTGGAATTTTTTTTTTCGCTTTGGCATCGTTTTTCGTTATAAGGATTTTTTCTATTCTTCATTATTTTCCGTATTAAAAATTTTTTTTGCAATCTTTCTCGTTTGTGATAAAGATTTGTTTCTTTTTAACGATATATTTAGCGCTTTTTTCGTATTATAATTATATTTTCAGATTTCTTCCTTAAAATTATCGTTTTGTTTTTTTATTTTGTTTCGACGTTAGACTCATCACATTGAAGCAAGCTCCAAAATGTTTGCTGGTATATAGTTTTTTTCAAATGATCAATATAAAAGCAGTATTAGAAAAGTAAACAAGTTAATCAAGTCTCTTAAAACTTTAAGGAGTGTAAATAAAAATCTCCGGCTAAATTTTAATAAGAGAACAACCACAACAACAAAATATGTTTTAATTTAACCAAATTATGTGTCTTTGAATGTTTGCTGAAATACACGTAGTGATTTGGCGAAATTCTCATCATGACTTGTCAAAAATTTATTTGATCTTTTTAAACAAATGACTTGGCATATTTCATTAACAATGACAAAATTTCTTGAAATGTCTAAATTTCTATGTACATAAGTGTGTCGAAAGTAACCAAAGTTTTGCTTTAATGAAAAATTAAAGAATTTATACTTTTTCCAAAATGATTTTATTAGGTTTTGAGGTTTGTAATATTTTAATACAAAGAAATGTAAATGAAATAATATTCGAAGGGACAAGGACAAAGTTTACTGACTCCCAACCTAGAACCCAGAAGATGATAGCGTTGTTTTCATAGGCCGCAACACAGAGTTTATATGTATTCTATTTATTCCATTTATTCTATTTATTTATTTCACTACTTCTTAGGGCTGCTAATTGCACATTTTCTTTGAAATCTGGTATAAGAAAATCAATCATATTATCGTAAAAGACCATTTATAAAGAGACTGACTACTTGCAGCAGTACAATTGTTTAATGAGTGTTAAAAGTGTTGAAAATATTTGTTCAAGTGTTCATTCCAGTCATTTGTTACCAAAATAATTTGATTCAATCAAGTGTAGGGTATCTGAACGAAGCAATAACCAACCCAAAGTGCTTTAAATCAACTCGATCATCTAAACGATCATAAACTTATATTTTAAACACTTCTAGAATTACAACATAATATTTTAGATTGGCTCTCATTTTTTACGATTTAGTTTTCAATAGAATTATTTACGAAAATATGATTACGAAAGATAGTGAAGCGTAATAATAATCAGCAGCAAAACGTAACAACAGCAATAATGTGTGTGGCTCAGCTACTCACAAGTATATAAAAGAGAGGCAGTTTGTTACAAATTTAAGTATTTCAGCAGCGACTGCAGCACAACAAACAACTCAGAAGAGTTTTTTAGCAAGTGAATTTCCGTTTCAAATTTTACATTAACGCAAATAAAATAAATATACAAAAATGCGTTTGGGATCTACGGTACCAAATTTCAAGGCCGAAACTACCAAGGGAACATTTAAGTTTCATGACTGGCAAGGAGACTCGTAAGTATTAAAAGATCGTAAAGCGTTTTTTTTTTTACTCACAAATTGTTTAAATGAGTGAGTTAAAATCGAAACAATATTAAAAGTGAAATTACAAACAAATTTTGTGTGTTTTTTATACTTTAAAATCACTTTCTAATAAATTAAAGCAACAAAAAATATCATTCAATACAACCTTTTTGGGCGACAATTTAATTTGTTGAAAATTTGTTGAAAAATCTAATTGCTTCCTACCGCATTAAAAGCACTTCCTGATTTTTTTCAAGAGCACTTTAATGCCTGTTTTAAATAGAAAAAGTTACAACTACCAGCAAAAAAATAACGAAATTACTTTTTAAAAAGAAAAATCATGCATATAAAAAAATCTAATGTTGTGATTCACTTAAAACTTATTGTTTAATTAAACCCAATGTGCGTTACTTGAAATATGTCAGTGTTGTCAGTGCAATTCCTTGACAAAAGAGTACATAAAAGATAAATGTTTTGAAACTTAAATTGAAAATTATGTTTTTCTTCATTTCCAGTTGGGTAGTTTTGTTCTCTCATCCAGCTGATTTCACACCAGTGTGTACCACTGAATTGGGCCGTATGGCCGTTCATGCGCCACACTTCGCTAAACGTAATACCAAATGTATCGCTCACTCTGTCGATCAATTGAATTCACATGTTGATTGGGTCAATGATATTAAATCGTACTGTTTGGATATTCCCGGTGACTTTCCTTATCCGATTATTGCCGATCCTCATCGTGATTTGGCCATACAATTCGGCATGTTGGATGAAGAGCATAGAAAAGATCCGGAAATTGGTAAAACTATTCGTGCTTTATTTATTATTGATCCCGAGCACAAGTTGCGTTTGTCCATGTACTATCCCATGTCGTGTGGACGTAATGTAGAGTAAGTTTTTGGTATTGTTCAATTTTAGATTTAATTTTATTAATTTTTGTTTTATTCTTTTTAGCGAGATCTTGCGTTGTATTGATTCTTTGCAACTGACCGATCGTCTTAAGGTTGTGGCCACACCCGCCAATTGGACGGTAAGTTTTGTTGAAGCTTTTCCACTCTAAATTTGAAATATAAAATACTTAAAATTATTTTCTTTTATTTGTGATTATTTCCAGCCTGGCACTAAAGTCATGATTTTGCCCACAGTGACTGATGAAGAGGCCGAGAAATTATTTCCCAAGGGTTTTGACAAGGTTTCTATGCCATCGGGTGTTAATTATGTTCGAACTACTGAGAACTATTAGGTTCACTATCGAAGTTGATTAATTTCAAATTATTTTTAATTCAAATTTTAAAAATGAAATTTTTGTGATCTTAAATAAGATTATTGTTGTATTACTTTTTGTATTTATTTGTTATATGACTTTAGTGCATTTTAATTGTTGTATGATTTTATGATAAGATTTTCTATTATTATTGTTTAAATAAATACTTTAAATTATAAAAAATACTAAAGAAAAAAACATGTTTTACGTCTGAGTGTGGCACTGTCCAAAAAGCAGGTCTTAATAATTTATTATTGATACCACCACTTTATGTCGTTATATAATATTGAAAATCGAAATTGACTGATTCTTATGAAATTTTTTATGCATATTCAGTAAGTCTGAGAATCGGCTACTATCTATTTTTCAAACCGCTAGGGACACTAAGAGGGGAGGGAGGGGGCAATTTCTGCATTTACTAAACTAATAACCCAACAGATGGCGCTATGTTTGCCTCATAATTATTTTGGTTGTTGAATGACAGATGGCGCTATGTCCGCCTCATAATTATTTTTCTTGTTGAATGACAGATGGCGCTATGTCCGCCTCATGCAGGAGAATCGTCGTCGTTCGAATTTCAAACAGAACAAAATTGATGTTTGGTGTTTTTCTTCGTCGGCGTTCATCGTCACACACTTATAATACATTCGCTTTTTTTTATATAACACCCAAAATATGCACTAGAAATATTTTGTATGGCAAAACAACGTTTGCCGGGACATCTAGTTAATTTATAAAATAAAGAATTTTTTTATAATAAAAAAAGTGCGTGTACTGCATTTTGGATTTTAGGTGACGATATGTAGTTATTCATCCTTACAAACTTATTTTTAATTGCTATAAAAGAAATTAATTTATATATAATTATGAAAAATTTTACTTACGAATTTCTCTATATATTTTTTGTAATCTGTCTTGACTACATATTATGATTACATTTATTAATTTATTCACATATACATTTCATATAGGCTTCTGTCGTATTTCGTAGACTTTAATTTTATGTAATATTTTTCAAAATATTTTTTTTAATTTTAATAAAATATAGGTACATATTTTCTTTTAATTATTGCTCTGCTTTTTTCTTTTCTTATTAATACCTTTAAGAAATTTACTGCTTATTGCAGCTTAAAATATATTTTCGTTGATATTATAAATGCATTTCAATATATTGCATTATTTAATAACATTTAAATCACTTTTCAAATTAAACTGTCAAATTACTAATAATTACACTATTGCCACTAAAAACTTTATTTATTTAATCGATATGGCAGCATATTTTCTTATTTGGGTTTAACTTTAACTTTGGGCGCCATATTAGAGCACACACAACCAAACCAAAAAAACACTAAGCAACTGCTTCTCTACTACTACTTTCGCATTTACTACAAAATATTTGCACTCAAAAATCTTCTTACAATCATCTTCGCGCATTAGAATTTCATATATTTTCAATAAAGAATATCTTCATCCATAATTTAACACTATTTTTATGTTAAATAATAAACTATTAACATTAAAAACTTGAAATTAATTTTGCTTAACTTTTTCACTGTTGAAATAAAATACGAACGACAAGCGAGTGAACAAAAAATTATGCTGCCAGATCAGAAAGTTCCGTTAAGAAATACCACATAGTGGTGCCACAGCGTAAATGCGCTAAATTATGTGAAATGCCTGTATAAGTAAAAGCTGTTACAAAACTATATTGTTCTAATTAGTAAAGAAATTAAATTAAGTATGTAATTTCTTCTCACTAAATGGAACATGTACATACATATGTATATTAAAACGATTTGGGGAATTTAAAAATTTAACGAATAATACCACATCTAAAACCAGCAATCCACACAACGTTAACATTTTTTTTTTTCTAAAACATCACTAGAATAGTGAAAATCTAAATTTAACTCTAGATATTATCATTTAAACAGTCATTTTTTTCATATTGAAATTTTTAATTTACGTAATATGTACTACATATTTTTAATATTTTCCTGATTCAAATAATATTCGAATAATTTTTCAAACGAATTTTAGAACTGCCACTAAATATTACTGATTTAAACGATGCGACAGCTTTAAATTGCATATTGCTTTTGCTACGACTTTTGGCACCTTTTTAACACCTGAAGCTACTACTAAATTCACAAACAGTCAGAAACTTTTTTCACATATACATACATACGTATGTATACAAAAGAATATTTTCACCAAAGAATCAACTTGTATTCTACTGATATACACTAGAATTTTATGTCATTTATTTAAAGAATAACTTATTCTCAAACTTAACACAAAATTGTGTTTACTCTATTTATTAATTAAGACAATAGTAATAAAATTTATTTCGCTTTTAAATAGCACGTCCGTTTAGTGCTAAAAAATGATGAGCTAAGGAAATGAAAAATAGTGCTGCCACATGTTAGTAGAAGTAAAAAATAGGCTACTGTTGCATTAGCGCCGGTGCCGTTATTAAACGTCAGAAAATACTCGCAATTTTTAGAAAAATCCTATTAAAATTTTTGGATTTTTATTGAAATGAGCCAAAATCCAATTTTGGGAAATGAAATCGTTAGGCAGAGCATACCTAAATTAAAGTTACGATATAGAAAACTTTTTATGTAAGATTATTGATATATCATAAGATCTCTTTGTACAGGCCAAATTTTATAAAAATATCATCATTAATTACAAATTGCAGCAACAACAATTGCAGGTCTAGATGGAGACTTATACTACGTTCACACGGAACATGCTTCGCTCTCTATTCATGCTTCACACCGCCATACAAAATTTTGAGAGCGAAGCATGTAGATTCATATTGAATCTACTTGTGAAGCATGAAAAATTGCTGTCTTCTCTAAATTTTATCGGAGTTTATCGGAAGTTTGTCTGAACTAGCTGCAAAAAAAAAACAACAAAAACTTTAATTAAAAGTGAAAAATTGAATTAAAACTATAAAGATAAAACAACAATGGAAACAAAAAATATGTTTGTGCATTTTTAAAAATGCGTAATAATTTTAACTTATTTATTTTGTCCATTTTAGATTTTATTTGTAATTAAAAAGAAAACTGTCGAATCGATGCAAGTACATGAGTCGTGTGAACAGCTAGATTTTTACAAAGATGCTTCAGAAAGCGAAGCAAGTGCTTCATCTTGTCGTATTACGAAAGTTCAAGGCATTTCAATTCGAAATATTATCGATATTCCAATTAGACATTTTAATGACAGTAAAACGTATAGCATGGCAACTTTGGCTCTGTGATTTCTGCATTCGTAGTCGTTCGTCGTCGTGACAAATGTTGTGGGAATAGAAAATTGTTCAAAGAAAGATAAAAATAATTTTTAACATTTCTACCAAGAAAACTTGTCAAAAATATTGTAAAACTTAAAGAATAACATTAAAAATCTTTGAATATATGCAAAAAACTTTATAAAAACTTAAGTTATAAAACAAATAAGAATCAAGGTGAATAAAAAGCAAAGTGAATAAAGGCGAGTGAAAAAATCATGAAATATTATTGAAAATCAATCAGTTTGGTCTGTATTAAATGGAGTGAAACTTATATACTTATAAAGTAATTAAGTACATTGTTAATTTATTGCAAAAATGTATTTACATAATTAATATATTTTATTCTGTTCCATGTAATTAATTGTGTTGGGGAGGAAAAAAATATGGTCATTTGATTCATTTGTTTGTGTAATGCTGATGAGGGAGCCCTTGTATTCTCTTCCTTATGTGTTTTATTTTCATTATTCTTGTTTTTGTAAAAAAATTTTCAACATCATTTATTTGTATAAATATAGTTAAAGTGCAGGAAATTAAGAAGGAAAATTATATACATATTAATTCCCTGATCAGGGGAAATATATATACACTATATATATGTACATATATACAGTTTTATATTTTTAAAGACCATAAGTAAGAAAGGAACGAGTGAAATCAACTAGACAAAAAGAAGACAAACAGCGATAAAATTGGAACTAAAAGCAGAATTGTTAAAAATAATATGAACAAAAACAAAGTGTGTAGGAAGTTGTTATTGTTCTGTTGTACATGAATTTTGTTTTCATTGAAAAGCGCTACCAGATCATAATTGATATTTATAGTGAAAAAGCGTTTAAAACCTTTGTATTGACGTGTTTTGATTACGATAATCATAAGGGGATGTACACATATTACGTAACGCTCCAGGGGAGAGGGGAGTTAAAGACTTGTTAGGGATTGGAAATTTTGCTCTGCAAAATGAGTAAAATGCGTTACGAAAGGGGCTTAAAATCTCTGAAAACAGCGTTACGTATTATGTGCACAGCCCCTAAAATAAATAATGGTTTTTGGCCAATAATTGACTTCTTTTTTAAATACTCATGTAACTATTTGCCATTGAAATTCAAGTTGTATTTAAACGCAGCTTCTGTTTTTCAGTCGTATTTAAATGTTTTAAAATATGTTAGCACTACGTTATTCTAAACATTTCCTACAGATTTCCAAAAGAATTGCTGATAAGAACTATTAAGGAAAAAATTCCAATAAGTATGTGTTTAAGGTCGGTGGCATTTACACTATTCAGCTTTGTTGTTTGCATTTTTTATTTCTTAAATCCTTTCTGTTTGTTTATTTTTACGGAAAAAAGCGGGTTGCATGCAGCAAAGTAAGTTGCGTTGAGTAAATACCGTATTGAAATATAAATGTGTACATTTTATACATTTTCTCTGTTTTCGAAGGCATTTACAATATGCAAATTTGTTGCGTACTTAGTGGTGAAATGGAAAAAAGAAGAATAAGCAGTCAAATATATGGAAATTTGTAAAACTTAAATTGAATTTAAATGCACAAGATGGGTAACTTAAATTCCATTTAAGGGCTTGGAAGAAAAACCAATTTGATATTTTAATAGCAATTAAAGGTAAATGACATTTAAAAAAGAAGTAACAAAATGGCCCCTAAATATGGCAAATACCTCTTCCCTCTGCTATGTTGCAACAGAAATTAGCTTATCTGGCAACTTTACGGTATGATGTTTATGAATGTTTTTATTGTTGGTTTCTTTTTTTTTTTGTGTGCAGTTTAGTGTAGAGTTCAGAGAGACTGGAACTTTGTGAAAAGGAAAGAAACAAAGAAATATTTTTTTTATAAATCATATTTAATTTTCAACTATTCTGGTTTAAAAAAAAATATTAGAAGCAACTAAACTAATTTAGCAAAAACTATAAATAAAATGCTGTTGAAAAAGTTGTGAAAATTACCCCAAAATGCTTTTCAAGTAAACCAAGAAAAACGAAATTGAAAACAAAGAAAATTTATTTTGTAAGTACCAATTTAGTTTCATAATTTCACTCTCGTCTTCCAATATTTATAAAATTTTATTTTTTTAATGCATACATATGTATGTTCCCATAAATTTTAAAGAATTTTGCAATAAAATATAGAACGTATTATATACATATATAAAGAACAATCTTAGTTAGTTTTCAGTTAGCAAAACACCATGTCTTAAATGCAAATATTGTTTGAATAGAAAATTTAGGTCATTGTAGCCTTGGCCACATTTACTGCGCACATTTTTATTATACTTAAATTAAATAAATCTATTTTGTTTTTAATTTTTATACTCAATTTTATAGATGAACATTAAATAGAAATTTTTATTCCCAAACTAAATTTTTTTAATGTGTAATAAGTATATCCAGATAGATATTCTTCGTAAAATATATTCATTAGTTCCAACTTATTTGTGGACATTTTTGTTTTTCTTTTTTTTTTTTTTTGGTTGGAGTTGGAGTCTTTTTTTTCGTTGTTTTGGTGGTGGATGTTTTTTATGGATCATTTAAGTTCTACGTAGTATTTATTATTTTTGTTGTACATATAGAAATTTTGTAGAAGTACCGATTAATTGAAATAACATGATTATCGAGTACTTGCTTAATAATGAAGACTAGCAGCCAAACCTATTCATTAGTTATTGTTAAAGTTGCTATGTGTGTATCATAAGCTATAATAATGAAATTAATATTTCAACAATAAGTTCTTGAGGTCTATAAAATCTTTCACGTCCATTATGCTTAAAATTACTTATGGATACAAAAGTATGTCACAGAAATCACTCAATTCCGATCGAAAGTGGTTTAAATTTCGACAGTTTAGCCTTTAGAAAACGAAAAACGGAAATTTTGTGTGTAATCAAATCACTATTAAAATTCCAACTAGAAATGGCAATGAATTTTATGTTATTTATGTTATTTTTACTTTATTTGTAAAAAAAAAAACAATAAAAACCATGCATACTTTTAGGAGCTTTGCATGTTCAAGGCGAATTAATGCAAGGTGGTCTTCAAGGCGAATTTATTATAAGGTGGGAGCCAGAATAAAACAAATACAACACGAAAAACAACAGGCATTTTGTTTTGTATAAATTGTCAAATTTGTATAATAATTAAAAAAAATGCAAATTTGTTTCTAAACAAAGAATTTAATAGAAAAGGAAATATTACAATATTTGACAATCGTTTGGAAATTGCGAATTTTTGAATTGCATGGTCTCGAAGGAGACTATAACATGACACAATAAAAACTTTGACAGCCCTCGCGCTTCACGTTAAAAGTTCTTTATGTGACATGTTTCGTATTTTATTTTAGATGTCAAATGCGACTCTGTATCACAACGCTGAGCAAAAGTTTTATCTGACATGTCCTTAAGGATTTAAATTTTATAATAGGTTATGGCTTACACAAAGCATTATAAATTTCATTGAATTTACTCCATTATTAATTACATATGCATCTCTCTAAAGGAACGCAAATTAAACGAGAGAGTAAAGAAGAGCTAAACTTCATAAGCAGCTGCATAAGGGCAGGGAGGCTAATAGGGGTAAATATTTCTTGTAAATAATCTTACAAGTAAGTTTGTTGAGGAAAATGGGATGTAACTTGAAACTTTTCCAGCTCTTTAAACTACAGGGATTAAAAACGAAAAAAAATTAACTGTATGCCAATTTGATAAAAGAAAATTATAAGTATTTTATTAAAAATTAGTTTAGTTTTTCTTCTAATAGTATTCAGTTATATTCACGCTTAAAGTTTCTTAAACTGAAAATTTATTATATTTGAAAACTTTGTTAATAATAATCGTGATATTAATATTTGGTATTTGGTTGTGATGATGTCACATTGTTGTAATTGTTTTTTTTTGTTTCGCAAATATTTTTCCTAAAAATTAATGGGAAAAAAACACACACACAAAACATAAAAATTTGATTTTCTATTTAATTTTTTCTCTTATTGTACGCGACTTATAGGCATTGCATCGTCGTTGTATAAATAAATCGTAAAAAATTAAAAAGAAAATAAAATTGATTTCATACTCTCAACCACACAAAAAAGATCATAGAGACCAATCAACCAACCAATCAACCAACCAACTTTTTAAGAACGTAATTTATTTTCTTATCAAAAAACATAAAGTATAAAAGAAATTATTGAGGGCTAAACATTTCGTATATTTCATAAAAAAAAGACAACTGACAAGAAAAAAAAAACAATAATAATATCAATTTGCAACAGTTCTAAGGAAAATAATTGTTCAATTAAAAATAAAGGGATAAAATGGATGCTGAAAATGATAACGATCAACCGAATTCGTCATCAGCTTCGGCATCGTCAAGTAGTAGTAATAATAGCAGCAGTAGCAATCTTTTAGGCCATTTGCCAATGTTACCTTTTATGAGATCAACGGACGATGATGAACAAGAGGCAGATGGCGAGGAGGTGGATGGCAATGATAACGACTTAAATGAAGAACCGATGCCATTACAACCACCCGTAACAGTGACAATGGCAACGGCTGCAGCTCAACCAGCATCAGCTTCAGTGCAACAGCCAACCTTGGCTCCGATTACTGCTACTGCAGCTACTTCTGCTAATGCAGCAGCAACGACTTCATCGTCATCGTTTGCTAGAGAGGAGCCAATGGTAGGTGCTGAGCAGTTAGCTGTATTGACGTCGTCGTCGGCTTCTTCATTGCCGCCATCATCCTCATACGCATCATCTTCATCATCAGCAACAACATTATCCAACTCATTAGCCCCCTTGCCAAGTTCAGCATTTTTACCTTCAGCAAATCCCTCACAAGTTATTTTTGCCCCATATTTATTTAACCAACCGCTTCCTAATACAAATTTTGATAATGAAATTACACCACCTTCTCCTGCACCACCATTTCCTTTAAGTATACAATCTGAGCAAGCTTTGTCAATAAATTCTTTTAATTCCACAATTAATGACAGTAACATGACATCATCACCGTTGATCACATCTTCGCCATCTTCTTCTAATGCTTCATCATCATTATCATCGCAATCCATACATCATGAAATTCAGCCAAATTTAGCACCAACCCCACAATTGTCATTATCTCATGAACAAAATCCTATTCCCGATTCTTTGTTTTCTATTTCCTCTCAACAGCAACAATATCAAATTTCACCACCACCACCACTTCCACAGCTACCACAGCCACCAATACCACAAGCACAATCAACAACACCACAATTGCAACCAGCATCTAACATAGATTCAACACAATCAGTATCAACATCATCTTCAGTAACATTGCAGCAACAATTGGCGGCGGGTCTAACCCAGCAAGAACAAGGGCAGCAGCTGACTGCTCATATAAATCGTAGCGATATTGCTGATACAATTGATGCTTCGGCTGTCATTGTACAACCGTTAGAAGTGAATGTTGGACATCAACAACATCCTCATCTTTATCCGCAGGAGGCAGCTAGTAGTGGAGAAGTAGGCCAACAACAGCAACACCAAAACGATATACAATTGGACGACAACGATAACAACGATTTTGATGTGGATTTAAATTTGAGCAATGACAACTCTTTAGTCAATGCTACAACAACAAATCATCAGCCATCTCAACAGCCACAAAGAACAACATCAGAAACATCTCTTTCATTAGATAATTCCGCTTCGGGTTCGTTTGGGCCTTCGTCATCGCGACAGCAGCAACAAACGCGACAACCACCAACAACACTGCCGTTATTGCTTCAACAGCAACAACAACAACAACAGCAGCAGCAGCTTGTTGAAGACGAACAAGAACAATTAACAGAAGAATCTAAACATTTACCGTCCTACGATCATCATTATCATAATCCCAGTGAATATCATCGACACTCCAATCCGTATCAAAATCCTAGTGTGTTCCCCTACGGATATCGTACATCAGAACTGACACAAAATCAACAATCAAACGGTGTCCTTAACACCAGTAACAATAATATATTTAGCCAGACAATGTCGTCGGATCGTAAACATAATTCCACCACAGCAGCTGGTATAGGTGGTATTGCATCGAGTCCCACAAATATCCAAGATGTCGATCGTTTAAAGTTATTGTATCCAAATGTCAATGAAAATGAAACACCATTGCCTCGTTGCTGGAGTGCACATGACAAATGTCTATCAATTGGTTTGACGCAGAACAATTTGCGTGTCCATTTCAAAGGTGAGTAAATTGAAAATTTATTTTATTTATTTATTTATTACTAAGAAGTATTAACAAAGATATAGCGTTGCCTTAATATAGAAATGGTCACAACATTTGGACCTCTAACTTCATTTTGGCTTATATCGATAACTTACAGGGTTACCTATCGATTTGCTATTTGAAAAAGAATAACGAGAGAGGTCCTTTGTATATTAAATTAACGAAAATATGCAAATGATCATCTCTTCTAATAGTTTTGCCTGGTTTAAGTGTACCCTGAGTACACCCATTTCCATCAGAAGAATAAAATATTCAAAATGTCGTCTAAAGAATTATAGAAATAATTTATATAAAGGAAATTATTTCTCCTTTTGTTTGCTGTTATTTAAAAAAAATAACTTCTTCCCTTTTAAAGTTACAACTAAAATGACAATAATAACAAACTAACTAGGGAGCAATGAACTTGAATGGAAAGTGCAATGTAACGAAAAAAAGGAAACATACAGGAATAAACATGGAACATCCCATTTTTTTCTTTTGTTGTTTGTGTTGCGTTTTGTAAAGTAAAACACATAAAGTGCAATATTCTACTCGTAACCCAGTCAATACAAAAACTGGCAAATCCCAGCACCCGCAATGCAATACAACAAAATGCAACAACATCATACACAAACAACTTCATACAGTAAACAGCGTAACTATACAGTAGTTATCAAAACATGTTGAATTCAGATGATAATTATGCAGATATTTTAGCACAGCTCTTAGAATGTATGTATATATAATAAAGCTTCTATAGCAGGAAATATTGCGAAGTACGCTCACTACATTTTAGAAATGCATTTTAGAACTGTAAAAAGAAACATTTAATATCTGATGATTAGATTGAAAACCCATAAACCCTTAAGATGAAAGCTTCTATGCCCATTATATTATATATTATTAACTCAAAATGTACAATAATTATCAATATTCTTAACTTCGAAAATTCGAACTTAATTTCGAAATTAAAAATAAAGTGAATTTTCACTGTCTATTCAATAAAATATCGAAATACTGCGTTCTTGTATACAATTACATTTAAAACAAAACCTTTGTGTGCAGATTTGAAATTAAAATTAAGCATTGCTTCTGAATTTTTTTCAAATAATTTTTTGTTCGATTAAATTTTATTTCATTAAGTATGTATGTATATTCAAATTGTTTCGATTATTTTATAATCTTATTCATACTGACTCGAATAACTTTAATGGATTAATTTTTTATTCGACGATTTTGATTTCAACATAATATTACTCGAACAATATTATAACAAAATATTTTATTTTGTAACTTCAATAATTTTACTCGAATAAATTTTTTTTTCATAATAATATTCGAATAAATCGTTTAAAATTTTTTATACAAATATGTATATGTACATATGTATGTATATACCTAAGTATAAAATTGTTTTGATATGAAGTTTGACAGTTTGGGTCCATTCTTTTCTCTTTTTAAAAGGAGATTATTACTGAAGGTTAAGCCAGCCTCATTTAAATAAATTTATTGTGAAATTCTAATGTAAAATTAATGCCAGTCTTAAAACTTTCAAATATTAACTGTTAGGAGACATTTTGACTTCCACTGTATATTTAGAGAAAGAAAACAAAAAGAATTAAAATTTAAACATAAACCAGTTTTTAAGCAAACAATTTTCAACAAAAGTAAATAAGATAAGAATTTAAATAGTTTCAAGACAAATTGACATTCAGGCAGCTGATTAATTTTTGCCGACTAGCTGGGCAGGCATATTGTCTAATACCATATAAAAAAGTTTTTAAACAGCTTTTGTATACCCTTTTTGGTAAGACGTTTGACATGTATTCAGTATGTATGTGGATCAAGGCATTCAATTCGCCTTAATTGAATTCGCTACTGAAATCGTCTTGTATGGTTTTGCATTGTTAAATATGTATATTAAATACATACATTTTTGCAAAATTTAAAGTATTAAATAAATTGATAAATTGCTAATTGATAAATTTTATTTCGAAATTAATCAAAAAAAAAAAAGTTGCTATAAATATTATTCAATATAAATTTTTTGTTGCTTATCATTTTCTATAGCTGACTCTTTCTAGCTCAACAATTTGTTAAAGAAGTAACAATTGTTTTCTGTTTGTGTTTGTTTCTATGTTTCTATGTTTATTATATTTATTTATGTTATTGTTACATTTCCCCATTCGTTTTTGTTTTGAAGGCAATTTTTCTTCGTTATCACAATTCGCGTACGATTTCATTTGAACTATTGAAACAGCTGACTTGATAAATCAAACCAAACTGTCAAAATAGAGTATACATACAATGTTCTCTTTTACATTTCTTTTGCACTTGGAAAAATCCTCTCTTTAGTTTAATATACAAACAGACATACGCACACACATATAAAAATTCTGTATTTAATTTAAACTCATGAATTTTGTTTCCATTTTCTTTTTTTTTTTTCTTTCTTTTCCATTTCCTAATTCTTGCTGTTCTTTGCCTAGGAACAGGTAAACAAACTAATGATGCAGCTTCTGTACGTACTGCTCATCCCATACCACCTGCTTGTGGTATCTACTATTTTGAAGTGAAAATAATATCTAAAGGAAAAAATGGTTACATGGGTATCGGTTTAACAGCTCAACAGTTTCGTATGAATCGTCTACCTGGTAAGAGGAAAACAAAAAATATATATGTATATACAAATATTTTATTTTGTGCAATTTATTGATTTATTCAAAGTTTTGTTTTTGTTGTTTGCAAATAAATATATGTAAATGTTTTAATTAAAAAAAAAATTATTATAATTCAAGGCTGGGACAAACAATCCTATGGGTATCATGGTGACGATGGTAATTCATTTTCTTCATCTGGACATGGTCAATCGTATGGACCCACCTTCACCACAGGCGATATAATTGGCTGTTGTGTCAATTTTGTTAATAATACTTGTTTCTATACAAAGAATGGTGTTGATTTGGGTATAGCCTTTAGAGAATTGCCGGTAAGATGATCTCATATATTTTCTTTTTGTTTTTATATATACAAAAAGGTAGCTGTATTTTTTATTAAATTCCACAAAGTTTTTATTATGTTTTCAAAAGAATAAAATTGTTATCCTTTAAGGAGCGTTTTTGGAGCGTTCTTTTCATGTAAGAGCTGCACGTATGTATGTTTAATGCGCTTCCAAGTGCTTTAAAGTCTTTTGAGCTGTCTCATAATGTTTTTATAATAAGAGTGTTAAAATTTATTCAGGAGAATAATGTTGAGTTGTGATTTATTTTTTTAACACCTGTGCTCCTTTTGTATCATATCTGATGTCTTAATTTCTAGCTTCTGCCTTTGAATGTTCTTTCTCTTTTTGTCTGCAATTGAGATCCATGTTGGTATATATTTTTTTTTCTTACACTTACAGCCCTATTATTTTAGGATCTAGTATTTATTTAATAAACACTTTTCCCCTAATTCAGAAAATTTTAAATGGATTTGAGATCAGTTTTAATATAATTTTTATTGAAATTTTGTACTAAAACACATTTGTGGTCCAATTTACTTTTTATGAATACTACCAATTATATTTATATTTGATTTGATTTTACTTTTGTTTCTGTTTTAATTTATGTAGCTCTGAATTTATTTCATGAATATTGTAATTATTTAAGTAGAATTTTTTTGACCATATATGGCTCTATGAGCTCGGTTAATTTGTAATATAGATACATAGTTAAATAAATAAATATGTGTAAAATTGTTAAGGGTAAATATGTAGACATGTGTCATTAGAAAAAAATAATAATTTAGTTTAGTTGGATCTTTTTAAAATAGCAGGTAAAAACATGAAAACATTTGCGATCTATTGTTCTAGAAGGTAACGAAATCTTTTTTTGTATTTATGTAGAAATGTAGCCAGATGTATACATATACACACACAAACATACAGTGAAACTGCGATATAAAGAACTTAGATGAAACAAAACAACTCTATAATAAAATTCCCCTTGAAAAACCTCATCATTGAAAAGTTTTTCATACAAAAATACTCTATGAATACGATGAAAACGATGAAATTTCGAGCAATAAAATCTTTATATAACGAAGTATTCATTTAAAAGCATCCATACCGCGAGATCCGAATTAGGCAAATTAGTAAAGTTTCGTTACAAAAGTTAAGAAGTTTAATTTTCAGCAAAAAAGAATTTGGCTAAAAAAAACACCATTATTTTTCCCGTTTTTCTTTATCAGGGGTGTCACAGAAACCAAATTCGTACGAAAATGAAAGTGAAAACGTTTTTACCTTCTCCAGAACACATAAAACGCAAAAATTTTTCATTTTCAATTCGATTGAAAATAGGTGTGTTACAGAATTTTTACGAAAGTGAAAATTTACATGAACAATTTTTGGGAAGGTAAAAACGTTTTCACTTTCACTTTCGTACGAATTTGGTTTCTGTGATACCCCTGTATATGTATTTCGTTATATCAAGGTTTGACTGTTACATATGAAGAAACAAACAATAAAATAGATCTAAGTATTGGAATACGTATTTTGCGATCGATTGATTAGCTTCAACTTGGTTAGAAGTAAACTATCTTTGTTTAAGGTGAAACGTGGTTGGGAACAGTTAAAAAAAATATCTGTTTATTTAAAAAAAAAAAATTAGATTGTTGAAAATTTGCAAAATACGACTTTAAACATAAAAGTGCAAGTGAAAAATAATATTTTTTTTAATTACGTATTTTATTTTCCGAAACAGTGAATTCAATAAAAGTTAATACTATTTTTTTCTTTATAATTTTACAGACAAAATTATACCCCACTGTAGGCCTTCAAACACCTGGCGAAGAAGTTGATGCGAATTTCGGACAAGAACCGTTTAAATTTGAACAAATTGAAGAGATAATGAAGCAAATGAGGGGTGAAGTAAAAACCTCCATATACGATTTTCCATTGGCTGCAGAGCACGGAGATCCTACAACACTTTTACAAAAGTAATTTAAAAAGATTTCCCTTAAGAAACGGAAAACAAAAAAAAAATTAAAAGATGTGTAATAATTAAAACACTTTTTAAATCTTCTTTACAGAATGGTTAGTTCATATTTGGTGCATAATGGTTACAGTCAAACAGCTGAAGCGTTTGGAAGGCAAAAAACCGTACAAAGTCAAAGAGAAGATATGACATCGATACGTAATCGTCAAAGTAAATAATGTGATTTTTTTTTACAATATTCAATTACTTTCTAACAAATGTATGCGTGTTTTTTTCGTTTTTTTTTTTTTTTGCTGCAAAGAAATCTTAAAATTGGTCATGTCTGGCAAAATGGGTCAAGCTATCGATCAAACTTTGCGTTTGTATCCGGGTCTTTTAGAAAATAATAAAAATCTTTGGTTTTTGCTTAAGTGCAGACAATTTATAGAAATGATAAATGGTTCTGATGTTGAGGTATTTTTACTTTAAACACCTTCTTAATATGAATTCTAAATTAATGTTTTTGTTTACTCTCTGTCTCTCTCTCTCTGTCTGTATTTTTCATCTATTTCGAACTCTATTTTTGCATATTTCGCATTTCTTTATTTTGGGCAAATCATAAAATAACAAACTCTTCAATGATTGTGTACTTTACAATAGTACTGCCCTTCTTCTTCTATTCCATCAACAACAATAACAACAACTGCAAATAAAACTACTAATACAATAACAACACAAACTTCTGCTCCAAATCAAACTTCGGTAATACAATCTACCAAATCGTATCAGAATGGCAAAGGGCAAAATAATAGCAGTAATGGCAGTGCTACAACTACTGATGCCACCACATCGACAATAGAAACAACAACTGGGGCCACAATAACAACAACAGCAACAACAATAACTAGCACCACCAATAGTAGCAGCAATACAAATAATTCAGCAACAGAAACAACTGTTACAACAGCAACAACTATAAATAATGGACAGAACTCATGCCACATAGCTGTGATAAATACAGATAATGATTTAAAAAGTCAATCGTAAGTAGCAAGAGAAAAATTTAATTAATTTTTGGCGAAAATGTGCCGCAACAACTAATAACAATTTATTTTTATTATTGTTTTTTATTATTATTTACAGTAATTTAGCTGATCATTGTACAACTCCCAATGATGCTACCATTATTTTAAGTAAAACTAATAACGATAACGATTATTTAAATGATGTGGAAATGGAGAATAATGGTCATACAAATGGTATGTACTTTTCTTCTTCTTCTATAGCCAAAAGTTGTTTAGATTTCGGAAACAACTTTTCTTCAATAGAAAAACTTGTTTAGAATCTGAAGTAATTTTTCATCTATAGAAAAAGTTGTTCAAAATCGGAAACAACTTTTCTTTTATAAAAAAAGTTGTTCAAATTCTAAAGCAATTAAAAAAAATTACAATTATGAAGCAACTTTTCATGCATCAAATGCATCATTCTTACAAAATTTATATTTTAAATCTCTTTTGATCCAGGAAACATTTGTAAAAATGGCAACACAAATAATTTCAATGATTCTATAGAAGCAGATGAAGAAATGGGTAAAATATTTAATGTTTTATTTTCAATTACGTGTCAGCTTTAATTTCTTCTCTTCATTCATTTAGATGTCGATGTTGCACCTTCAGTAAGAAAATACAGTAATGGTATTGAGCGTATCTTAGATTTCGGTAAAGATCTTTCGCAAATGGGCCAACAGTTAGAAAAAGAAAGCAAAATGACTGATGAAGAAAGGCAAATGTTGGAGGTGATTATAATCATATTTTGTTTCTATTAGAGTTTTTATTTAACGTTCTTTTCGCTTTTGTATACATTTCAGGATGCATTTAGTTTAATTGCTTATTCAAATCCCTGGGCAAGTCCTTTAGGCTGGCAATTGTGTCCAACAAAAAGAGAGACTATTTGTAGAGCTTTAAATTCAGCCATATTAGGTAAAATTAAACGATTTAAATATATTTCTCTCTCTTTTGTTCGTTGAATATGCGAACTATTTCCTTTTCTTTATTGTTGTACAGAATCAATGAATTTCGCTAAATGGCCACCATTGGAATATTGTGTTGCGCATGCCAATGAACTAATCAAGGTTATGGCTCAGGCTTCCTTAGGCGCTTGTGCATTCGTCAATATCGCTGATGTGTTTCCAAAAAATTGACCTTCTCATTGTCAGCCTTAGCTTAAGATGTTTAAACGTTATCCCTTTTTCGGTGTCCAGGTAAATCAACGATCCATTTTCAACAGAAACAATAGTTTATTACGAAAAACAACTTTGGCTCCATTAACTACTACGACAATTTCACCAACTTCCAATTGTTTTATTTCTACTGCTGCTTCATCTTCAGCAACAACTGTTCCTCATGATTTCTAAAAGAATGAAAGACAAACCAACTCAATCAACCAAACAACAACCTGCTCTAGTTTGTCAATTTCTCGACACTATAAATTATAATTTTATGTTTTTCTTTGTTGTTGTTTTTATTAACTGATTTAACGAAAATAACGAAAAGAAAACACAATTTTTTTATTTATAAAAAAGCCATATTTTATTTCATATGAGATAAATTTTCATTAGGAACATTTTATAGAAATTTAAATGGCTAGAGAATTTCCGATAGTTGTAGTACGTTGAAAACAGTTGACAAGAATTATGAGAAGGCGAATTTACTTGACAGGTGCTGTTAATGACACAGTTGAGCTACCATTTTCTTGCATAATGTAGGTCGAAATTTCAAAATTTGTTCATGCATGCGCACGCATGTAGTTGTAATTTAAGTAAGTGAATTCGCCTTGATATATAAAATTTTTCGAGATTTCTTTTTGACAGAAAGCTAGTGCTATCTAGGATTTATACAAAGTGGTCTCGCTCCAATTCGACTCTCTGGGATGACATCTTAGAGTGATAAAAAATACAAGCGGCAAAATTGAGCGAGTATAATCACCTGTCTTCTCGATACCAACTTGTATTAATTCGCCTTGAATTTTTATATTAAATATATACGAATTTTGAAGGAAAAGGAATGAATTTAAGGATATTTTAAAGTTTATGGTTGTAAAAGATAACAAATCCTCTTTTTAATGAAGGCCGTATCTTCTATGTAAGTGAGGTTAGTGTAGAGTGCAGTAGATTGACTAGAAACTGAATTTATTATAGACAACCAGTTCGAATTGTAAAAAAGTTGTCGGGTTGCAAGTAACATTTTTCATGATTGACAGCAGAATAGACGAACTGAGCTCCACATTTTCTAAAGACAAGTTGCTTTATTATGAGCAACATTTTTAATAAGAAAGTTGCTTGATTCTGTAAAACATTTTGGCAGGACAAGTTGTTTCTATCGGATCAACATTTTCAATAGAAATGTTGCATGATTCAGAGTAACGATTTCAAGAACAAACAAACTTCATTCAACATTTAACTTTGTTCAATTTATTCCTACTAGACACATTTATGGAATCAGATTAATATTTTCTATTGAAAATATGAAATATGTTGCACAAAAAAGACAGAGAAGTTCCTAATTTAAATGTTTGCAATATAAAAATTGGGTAAAATTCAATAGCAAAAAAGAACTTGCGGGCAAAAATAAAAACACTACACACTGGCATCATAATTTTTTCTTCAAACAAATGACGGACAGTGTTGCCTCATATTTCGGCAGACAAGTTGTTATTTCATTCAGATGACGACCAAAGATCTACGTTTTCTAAAAAAAAAAAACATCTCATTCAATATTTCAAATAGAAAACTCGGTATCGCTTAGGGTGTCAATATAGAAATCGGAATAAGAGAATTTTGAGCAATTGGTGTTCTTGGTAGTGTTTTTAGATCACAAAATTAACAACTACACTTTGTTATTTAGTGCAATAAAAGTTGGCGAAATCAAAGTATTTTAAGCATGCGATATTCGTGATTTGAAAATGATCAATCAAAAAATAAATTTCGTTGTTAATGGTGATATTCGAATACGGACCAACACTCAAACAATCTTTATCGATTATTTCAGTTTTGATTTTTAACTTCTATTCTGCTGCGTAGTAAATGACATTAAAAATGAAACATGAAAATGTTTAAGCACTTCAGTTTCGAAATTGGCTTGAAATATTTGAAACGAAAACAGTAAAAAGAAAATTGTTAACTTAAGCTTTAAAAAAAGCCTTAGCAATGTTTTATAGATTACAATTTTTTTAAGGATCACCTTAATTTTGCTTAAAGTTTAGTTTTAATCTTTATTAAAAATTCAAAAAAAAAAAAAAAAATCAGAAAAATAACAACTAATAGACTTTATATGTATTTTATTTTAACCAAAATCGTTTTTATATGCTATTTTTTTATTATTATTTATTTATAATGAGTTTGAAAAACATCCGCGAAAGAGTGTTCTTAAACATAAAACCAAAACGAGCGCGCATGCATATTTCTAAAAAAATTTCTAATCAATCTAGATTAAAAGAAATAATGTTGAATAAGTTGTTTTTTTTTCAAAGGTTTCCTAGGAAACTAACTATTATTATTGTGAACTAAATAGTTAAACAATATAATCATATGATTTCTAGAACTATTGAAAATAAATCCCGGAAAACTAACAGAATAAATTAAAAGGAGGTACATAATAGATTATTTTAAAGCAGATATATGCAGGTCGCTAAACGTTATTTGACAAGAGAAAAATAAAAACAAAAAACTACAATTGTAATAAATATTTTTTAGGATATGAATAATATATTTTGAGAAAAAAATCTCCTTCATACAAAACATATAAAGTAAGTTTTTGATGAAAATAAATTTTAAATAAAAAAAAATAAAATATATTAAATTAATAAGAAAAGATATTAGTGTTTAAGTACGAAATCATTAGTATATACAACATATATATATATATATATATATATACATATATACAATTAAAATTAATATATAAATACATAAAAAAAAGAAATACAAAAAGAACTTTTTAATTTTTTAAAGAATTAAAGAAAAGCAAACAAAAATTATACTAGAATTTAAAACTATATATAATCAAAGTGTGTTGTTCATTTATTCAATTGATAAGTAAATAAAACAAAATTAATTAATTATTAATAAATTTAATCTTAATAAAAAAAAAATAATAAACATTAATGAATTAGTTGAAGCTTTTTCTTTGTCTTAAGGTGCATTAATTATTAAAAAAAAAAAACAAAATATATATAAAAAGAATCTTGAAATTATTTAAAGAATTAACATTAAATTAAAACACCATTATATTAACAAATTTTTAGTGTAAATTTAAAAAAGTAAAATTTACAAATAAACCAACCAACAATTTATTAAGCAATCTTTTGTTTAATTGTATTTTTTTCTATAAAATTTTATTTAAAAACAACAAATATATTTCATCTCTATTAGAATAAATTAAGATAAAAGCAATAAGATTAATTGATTTTTCTTTTAGTTAAACTTGCTTACAGCAGAAGAAAAAATAGTTTAAAATGCAATAAAAATTACATATTTGTAAAAAAAATATATGTGTATACATAGGGGCTGTGCACATATTACGTAACGCTCCAGGGGTTTATTTGTTACGGATTGGAAATTTTGCACTGAAAAATTAGTAAAAAGCGTTAGGAAGGGGGGTATAAAATCTCTGAACACAGCGTTACGTAATATGTGCACAGCCCCATATGTAAATTTGAATTAAGTTTACAATTTACAATTATAAAATGTAAAGTTTTGCAACACTGGTTTCAATAGCTGCCACATGATTACAGGTTTAAAAGTTTAGTGTGGCCATATTAACATTATATATTACAGGAGTGGAAAATTATAAGAAAGAAATATTAATAAATGGATGTGACAGTGGTAAGTATTTTCACTTAAAAGGCTATTAGACACGCATACTTGTCTGCAGACATATGTATACGATGGCATACTTTGCGTTTTGCTATTACAATATCGAACGCTGACTGCATACTTCAGTACACATATATGTTGTGTGTATGTTGGTGTGCGACAGACATCAGAAAATCAAAAATTTTTGAAAACCAACATACATGTCTGCCGTACTCGACATACATGCTATTAGACGGTGAGATTTGGTATGCCATCGTACATGTCTGCAGACAAGTATGCGTGTCTAATAGCCCTTTTATGTATTGAAAATATTCTATAACTATGGTCGACTTCCTAAACGAACGTTGCAAAGCATATTTGCAATGCATAGAGTTCGTAAACTCATACTAGAAAATTTAACCAATCCAAAAGTCAGAACCGTTTAGAAAATACAAAATACAGTTTTTGCAGGCAAAGTTAAGAGAAAAACAACGTTATTTCTAAATACATGTGATCTCTAAACAATTCGATGGCGTAGAAGATACTTTGGAAATGGGTCTGTTTATGATTTAGTCTGCGATATGTAAAATTGTAATTTGAATTTTCTTCCTAGTTTTGCAAATTTAAATATTCTACTTTCCAACACTGACTTTTTGAACAAAATTATCCTACTACTTTTCTAACACAACCATGTGTCAAACAAAATCTTCTAACTTTTTGCAACCCTGAATATAGCAGCAGAATAAAAAAAGTTTGCGGGCCGCACGAACGGAGAAGAAAATTTATATCGAAATTGTGATTTCGCACAAATAACATAAATTAAATTAAAAAAATAACAGAAAAATAATTAAACAATATCCCAAAGTGCAATATTTATAAGGTGGTAAATACAAGTGATTTAATGTTAATAAAATAATTAAAAATTGTGCAGAAGGATAGAAAATACCGTGGTGTTAGCATACTGCAAAAAAAGCAAAAAAAAAAAAAGGAGTAAGTGGCTCCCCCTAAATGTATACATAGAAAAAAGTATTAAAAAGAAGAAAATTTTGTAAAAAGTGTGCGAAAAAAGCGAAGAAAATGAACAGCAAAAATACAACAAATTCTGGAAGAAAATGCGAAATTTTCTCCGAGAATTAACTACACCCTTAATGGAAGGAAAATATAAAGTGAATTGAGGAAAAAATTTAAAAACATACGAATTTCTTGTGTAGCTCTTGATAAAGTGCTTATCAGAGTGGAGTTTAATAGAAGATTTGAATAAGCAGGTTTAGGGAGTTGTGAATAATGGCACAGCCAATAAAAACATTATTAAGTTTCTTTTGGAATATTAAAGCTTTAAATAATTGAGTCATAAGTTTAATTGCTATGCTTTCATGTGAAATGTCTTGAGAAAGTTTGTTAGGAAAATTGTTTTTCTGTACAGCAGTCAAATATTCACAATTTTACTTATGCTGCTGCTTCTGTTGGCTTCACAGCTGTAGTGCTGTTAATAGTAGTGCTATTCTGCCTGAAATAATGTTCCCTTTTTACTTACATATGTACATATTTTGTGTAATTGGTTGCAGAATATGAAACTCTAATATTTTTCAACATTTCTTTTAATTATACACTTCATTATGCTGTAAATAACAAATCATATTGAAAATACCATGAGTGTAGTTTATGAAGTGTTGCAGTCGTCGCTAGGCGGTTTTGTAGTGTTGTTATATACATTTATGTACATAAATACATACATACATCAGTATTTACTTATCTAGTGTGCTTACATGCATCAACAGCAACAAACAAACATAATGTACTGAAAAATACTACCATGTGTAAATGGAGTTGTTTTTTTATAATGATAACAACTTGGCGATTTTTTATTCTTTCATATACATAAATGAGTTCATAGCACAATAAAAATTTTATTTTTAGTTAAGAAAGCCCTTTACATGCCGTACCGCCTTAGAAATCTAATAAATCTATTTATCTGATCAATTTCTATATATAATAATGATTGCAGTATTCCAAAGGGAATGTGGTCGTGACGATGCCCACTGTATACCATAAACCTATATTACATGTAGTAGTAACATTATTTGCTGTTGTGGTACATATTTTGCATAAATATAATTTAAAATTACTTAAACATAAAACTAATTTTGATATTAATATTTATGTACCACATTTCTTTTAGACCAAACATATTGTCAGCATTGTTTATTTTATGCCCTGCGTTATGTTTAGGGGTGCCAAACGTGACGATTTTACGTCATTTTGACGATTTTTTAGAGCGAATTTCACAAAATGACGATTGACGATTTTTGGTTAGTGCCCATTGTACTTTGACGATTTTTAGACTTCACTACTCAACATAAACTCTACATGTTTTAAAATGTCAATCTCGATAGAAAAAAAAGACAATTGGCACTCGGGGACTGCAGCGGTAAAGCTATTGCACAGCATTTTTTATCAACTTATGTAATTATATTATTACGTTTTGTTTAATAACTCCTTTGTTATTCTGGCAATACTGTGTGTTAATGATATCAATATGATATCAAATGTTAATGTTAATCAATAGCATACTTTAAGGGTTAACATAAATTGGGCGATTTAAATACTTAACAACACAAGACTTAAGAAACAAACTTAGTGCCAGGTTTTTTCGTTTCAAAACCAAAAGATTTAAGAAACAAAAGTCGAAAAATTTCTTGATTCGGTCGCCTTAAAGCCCGCGATAGAAGCTATGCAATAGCTTAAAAATATTTTAAAACTGGTTTTTTTATGCATATATAGTTTGAGGTACATATATTATAACAAGAATTTTTAACGTGCAGACGCTAAGTGCAAATATATGTAAGTGTGGTATCACTTTTTTTACAAAATTTAAATCTGGCAAGTAAATGGTTTACATATGTATGATACTATGAAAAAAATATGATTACACAAAATACTGAAAATCGAATAGTAATATAAAAAAAAAATTAATTCGACTTTACACATGAATAGCAAGTTTATAAAAAACTATATAATAGTATATTCTATTAATATTTCTGTTTTAAAATAAAATATAAAACATATCAAATAAAAAAATTATCGTTTATTTTGAAAATATATTAACTTTGAATTTAACAAATGTTAAATGTTAAGGATATTGTTTCCATTATTTTGTGTTTAAAGTTTTTGTTGTTTTTAACAAATCCGCTAAATTGTTAATTTTTAAATAAAAGATTGTTTTATTTATATAAAATACTATTGGTTGTTGTATAAAACAGAAGATTTTTGTCTGACGATTTATTTTTTAATATTGACGAATTTGACGATTTTATTTCCAAAATTTGACGATTTTTCGGAAAATATTACTGGCAGCCCTGGTTATGTCCCTCTGTTCGTATATATCTACATATATATAATTGTGCTGCTCTGCTGACGGTCCAGCTCTGCCACTGTTAAAATTCTCTGTCGTATGTTTCTGCTGCATATTACTCATTGAATTTTAACTGTTCCGTTATTTAGCATGGGGTGGTGTAGTGGAGTATTTGCATGTTCATATGTAATATGGAATTGGTGCATACATACATATGTACATACAAACATGCATATTATATTTTGTAGATGATGATAATGATGTTTATTAATGACTAAAGTTCTGAAATGAGTTTCGCACCAACCTAATAATTTGAATATGATAGATTGGAAAAACTAAATATAACGTACATACTAGTGATGTTACGAATATCAATTTTTAGTATTCGCGAATACGAATACGAATACGAATATTTAAAACAGTATTCGCCGAATACGAATACGAATACCAATATTTCTTTTGAGGTTTATATTTCAAATTTAATTGAAAAAAATCCCTGCCTTTGCGTTAGTAACTATAAATGAAAAAAAAAATTTTGTGATTTAACATTATTATTGCCGAATTTGAAAACCTCTACAGAACATTTTTTAATTATTTTACTTACATACTTTCAGATTTCGTTTTTCTTACTCTGCGTGAAATACAATGGGTTTTTTTAATAAAAATTAATATATTTTTTTTACATTTTATGTACTTTATAAACTTTTGTATGATTTTTTTTTTGGAAAATGTATGGGAAAATTATTCGAAAAATATTCGCTTGAATTTGGCGAATACGAATACGAATATCTTAAAACAGGCGAATAGTCGAATACGAATACGAGTATTCGTAACATCACTAGCACATACATAATACATACATACGTACATACATATGTACATGCATACTTCATATCTTGCGTATCGCACACTAACTCAAAAAAAGTCACAACTCAAAAATTACAAAAGTTCAGCAGAGCTAAAATATCGTTGCTCCTGTTCAAATAACGCCAGTAAAATAAGAAAGGGACCTAAATAAAATTGAAACTATGATTTAATGGACGATATGTACATTCATATATACTACATACATTCATATGTACATATGTATGTACATATATACGTATAGTCTACGTAAGTACGATTCTCACACATTTATGTTTGTCACTCAATAAGACCAATGGGAAATTAAAGCCAAGGGTCCATACTTATTGACTATGTAAGTCCGATTTCTCAATTGTATTTGAGAATTTTTCTATAAAATTTGTTTGTCACTCATTTGGACCAATGGGAGATAAAAGCCAAGAATCAATACTTATAGACAGCTTAAGTGCGATTTCTCAATTGTATTTGAGAATTTTTCTATAAAATTTTAAAAACTAAAATTGTGTAAATTTTGTTCAGCTCTACGGGAATTTGGCTACTTGTGGGCACATTTATGTTTGTCACTCAATAAGACCAATGGGAAATTAAAGCCAAGGGTCCATACTTATTGACTATGTAAGTCCGATTTCTCAATTGTATTTGAGAATTTTTCTATAAAATTTGTTTGTCACTCATTTGGACCAATGGGAAATTAAAGCCAAGAATCAATACTTATAGACTACGTAAGTCCGATTTCTCAATTGTATTTGAGAATTTTTCTATAAAATTTTAAAAACTAAAATTGTGTAAATTTTGTTCAGCTCTACGTGAATTTGGCTACTTGTGGGCACATTTATGTTTGTCACTCAATAAGACCAATGGGAAATTAAAGCCAATGGTCCATACTTATTGACTATGTAAGTCCGATTTCTCAATTGTATTTGAGAATTTTTCTATAAAATTTGTTTGTCACTCATTTGGACCAATGGGAAATTAAAGCCAAGAATCAATACTTATAGACTACGTAAGTCCGATTTCTCAATTGTATTTGAGAATTTTTCTATAAAATTTTAAAAACTAAAATTGTGTAAATTTTGTTCAGCTCTACGTGAATTTGGCTATTTGTGGGCACATTTATGTTTGTCACTCAATAAGACCAATAGGAAATTAAAGCCAAGGGTCCATACTTATTGACTATGTATGTAAGTCCGATTTCTCAATTGTATTTGAGAATTTTTCTATAAAATTTGTTTGTCACTCATTTGGACCAATGGGAAATTAAAGCCAAGAATCAATACTTATAGACTACGTAAGTCCGATTTCTCAATTGTATTTGAGAATTTTTCTATAAAATTTTAAAAACTAAAATTGTGTAAATTTTGTTCAGCTCTACGGGAATTTGGCTACTTGTGGGCACATTTATGTTTGTCACTCAATAAGACCAATGGGAAATTAAAGCCAAGGGTCCATACTTATTGACTATGTAAGTCTTTGAGAATTTTTCAATAAAATTTGTTTGTCACTCATTTGGACCAATGGGAAATTAAAGCCAAGAATCAATACTTATAGACTACGTAAGTCCGATTTCTTAATTGTATTTGAGAATTTTTCAATAAAATTTGTTTGTCACTCATTTGGACCAATGGGAAATTAAAGCCAAGAATCAATACTTATAGACTACGTAAGTCCGATTTCTCAATTGTATTTGAGAATTTTTCTATAAAATTTTAAAAACTAAAATTGTGTAAATTTTGTTCAGCTCTACGTGAATTTGGCTATTTGTGGGCACATTTATGTTTGTCACTCAATAAGACCAATGGGAAATTAAAGCCAATGGTACATACTTATTGACTACGTAAGTCCGATTTCTCAATTGTATTTGAGAATTTTTCTATAAAATTTTAAAAACTAAAATTGTGTAAATTTTGTTCAGCTCTACGGGAATTTGGCTACTTGTGGGCACATTTATGTTTGTCACTCAATAAGACCAATGGGAAATTAAAGCCAAGGGTCCATACTTATTGACTATGTAAGTCTTTGAGAATTTTTCAATAAAATTTGTTTGTCACTCATTTGGACCAATGGGAAATTAAAGCCAAGAATCAATACTTATAGACTACGTAAGTCCGATTTCTTAATTGTATTTGAGAATTTTTCAATAAAATTTGTTTGTCACTCATTTGGACCAATGGGAAATTAAAGCCAAGAATCAATACTTATAGACTACGTAAGTCCGATTTCTCAATTGTATTTGAGAATTTTTCTATAAAATTTTAAAAACTAAAATTGTGTAAATTTTGTTCAGCTCTACGTGAATTTGGCTACTTGTGGGCACATTTATGTTTGTCACTCAATAAGACCAATAGGAAATTAAAGCCAAGGGTCCATACTTATTGACTATGTAAGTCTTTGAGAATTTTTCAATAAAATTTGTTTGTCACTCATTTGGACCAATGGGAAATTAAAGCCAAGAATCAATACTTATAGACTACGTAAGTCCGATTTCTTAATTGTATTTGAGAATTTTTCAATAAAATTTGTTTGTCACTCATTTGGACCAATGGGAAATTAAAGCCAAGAATCAATACTTATAGACTACGTAAGTCCGATTTCTCAATTGTATTTGAGAATTTTTCTATAAAATTTTAAAAACTAAAATTGTGTAAATTTTGTTCAGCTCTACGTGAATTTGGCTACTTGTGGGCACATTTATGTTTGTCACTCAATAAGACCAATGGGAAATTAAAGCCAAGGGTCCATACTTATTGACTATGTAAGTCTTTGAGAATTTTTCAATAAAATTTGTTTGTCACTCATTTGGACCAATGGGAAATTAAAGCCAAGAATCAATACTTATAGACTACGTAAGTCCGATTTCTTAATTGTATTTGAGAATTTTTCAATAAAATTTGTTTGTCACTCATTTGGACCAATGGGAAATTAAAGCCAAGAATCAATACTTATAGACTACGTAAGTCCGATTTCTCAATTGTATTTGAGAATTTTTCTATAAAATTTTAAAAACTAAAATTGTGTAAATTTTGTTCAGCTCTACGTGAATTTGGCTATTTGTGGGCACATTTATGTTTGTCACTCAATAAGACCAATGGGAAATTAAAGCCAATGGTACATACTTATTGACTATGTAAGTCCGATTTCTCAATTGTATTTGAGAATTTTTCTATAAAATTTGTTTGTCACTCATTTGGACCAATGGGAAATTAAAGCCAAGAATCAATACTTATAGACTACGTAAGTCCGATTTCTCAATTGTATTTGAGAATTTTTCTATAAAATTTTAAAAACTAAAATTGTGTAAATTTTGTTCAGCTCTACGTGAATTTGGCTATTTGTGGGCACATTTATGTTTGTCACTCAATAAGACCAATGGGAAATTAAAGCCAATGGTACATACTTATTGACTATGTAAGTCCGATTTCTCAATTGTATTTGAGAATTTTTCTATAAAATTTGTTTGTCACTCATTTGGACCAATGGGAAATTAAAGCCAAGAATCAATACTTATAGACTACGTAAGTCCGATTTCTCAATTGTATTTGAGAATTTTTCAATAAAATTTGTTTGTCACTCATTTGGACCAATGGGAAATAAAAGCCAAGAACCAATACTTATAGACAGCTTAAGTCCGATTTCTCAATTGTATTTGAGAATTTTTCTCTAAAATTTTAAAAACTAAAATTGTGTAAATTTTGTTCAGCTCTACGGGAATTTGGCTACTTGTGGGCACATTTATGTTTGTCACTCAATAAGACCAATAGGAAATTAAAGCCAAGGGTCCATACTTATTGACTATGTATGTAAGTCCGATTTCTCAATTGTATTTGAGAATTTTTCTATAAAATTTGTTTGTCACTCATGTGGACCAATGGGAAATTAAAGCCAAGAATCAATACTTATAGACTACGTAAGTCCGATTTCTTAATTGTATTTGAGAATTTTTCAATAAAATTTGTTTGTCACTCATTTGGACCAATGGGAAATTAAAGCCAAGAATCAATACTTACTCGTAAATATATAAAATAATAAAAAACCTATGACATTTTTAAAAAAATTTTCAGAAGAAATGAACAACTTAATGAAAAGAAAATTTTTTATCTCCTGACAAATTTTTATAAATGAGTATGTATATACCCTTTTGCGTTTTATATGACGATATATGATTAAATACATACCTATGTACATTCATACATACATATGTACGTATGTAATCAAGCTTTCTTATCAATATATTTTAATACAAAAAATCTGCCGTTAACAAGTTTTCACTTCGCTTTTTTACTCTTTCTTTACCTTGAAAATGTCGCCAATTAATTGTTTGTTATCTTTGGTTTCAATTTTCTGATAAGATAATATTGGCTTTTGGTAATTTATTATTTTCCTGGACAATTTTTCATAAAATTTCGTAAAAGTCCGATAAATTTTTTTATATGGAATCAATAGAAATATTGGACGTTGTTAGTTTGTATTTTTTTTTTAATTTATTAAAAATAATGCATAAATTAAACATACTTACTATCGCAGTAATAAACAACTTCTTGACTTTAAATAGTATTTTGCACTGATTGCCATTAAAGACATTTTTTAAAATAAATATTGCAAAACAATTGCCCAGTTTGTCCGGTAGCGGCGCTATGAAGTATGATACTTTAAATAAGAAAAATTTTTTATCGCATGCAATTTTTTCCCATACCATTCAGAATTTTTTTATATACAAATATTTAAACAGATCTACCTAACAAGTAGTGAAAACATTTACACATGAAAACTGATGAGGTTTAGTTTAGTGGCTTTTACCCAAAACAACGTTTTTTCTATTTAACCGTGTAGTTGAAATCTAAGTGATGTTTGGATATTAAGTTTTCCTTTGTTGCTTGAAATATGATATTAATTTCTAATTTTTCTCTGATTATTTCATTTGAATCTTTATCCTATATTAAATATCAAAATATAGCTTAAGTTTGTAGATTTGTGCATAGTTTTTGTTAAGGGAGACATAGAAATTTATTTTAATTTCTTCGTCTTTTTCACAGATGAATTAAAACCGGGTTACGGAAATTCGTACATACATGTACATACATATGTATGTATCATTATTAATTAACGATTTTCAAACCATCTAAATCTTTGCAGTATTTTCAATATATCGTGTATAAATATTTCGCGGTTTTCACACTTTTTTTATTCTGTTAGTAAAATACATAATAAAATTTAAAGCTGATTAAAAAGTTGGACGAAAATAATTTTTCTAAATTACAAATCGAAAAATCTTTAATGTTTTTAAAGATAAATATGCCGAGTTAAATAACTTTTATTCCAACCGCGGCAGGCTTGTCAAAAGTCCAGCGACGTAAGACAAAACAGTTTTTCTCACATGTAAACGATAACAAAATATTATTTCTTATGAGAAAACCACATCAAACAAAACAAGCGCAATACTGGCTGTTTGAGGTACTGCGGGATAAAATTAATTGCAGAAAATATTTGTGGTTGGATACTATATACCCTCAAAACAGACGGAAACGAACCTAGTTGCACATAATTGCGTGGTTTCTTATGATGAAACCCGCACACCAATTAAAACATGTGAAAAAAGTAAAAACCTATAAAAAACTTAAGCTATGCATAGACGATTGGCAGATCTTACAATATTGTCAGAAAAATGTTCAGAAAATGTCTGACATCCGTCTGAACTTACAATTTTTGTCTTACAACGTTGCCAGAAAAAGCATTGTCATAAGACGATAATATTGTCAGATATCTGACAATCGTGTGAACACTCTACTTTGCCATTGTCATATAATTGTCAGACATTGTGAGTTTTTTTTTTTATTGGCAGATGTGTTTAAGTTAATGCATCTGACAATGGCATCATTGGCAGATAATTTTTCTATTGGCAACGCTGTCCATAAATACTATAAGCTTTGACAGTTCTGACAAAGTTTAACAACGCATCTGGCAATTTTTGCCACACAAAAATCTGACAACCGTGTGAACTGACAATTTTTGTTGGCAGATAAATTTATTGTCTGACAATTAAATTGTAAGGTTTTCTAACAATCGTCTGAACTGACAATTTATCTTTTGGTAACAATTTTTCATTGTCAGTACGTTGTCAGCATATTGTCATATCTGCCAATCGTCTGTACATAGCTTTAGTCGCAGCTCTCTGATTGCCGGTTGTCTCTTAAGACAAAATCTTGATGTCTGATAAGACGTTTTTTTTTGCGTCTTTAACTTAAAAGACAAAAATTCTTTGTCTTTTGTATTTAATTGGTTTTAAATCCAACTCTTATAAAGAAAACCTGAGCGTCTGCATCAATCTGTTTTATGAAGCAATAGAGATGTGTCCTACTCGTCCTGTCGATCGTCTTACCACACACAGCCACAATCAAACTCATTTTATAATTTTTTTTCCACAAAACAATCGTACCACCCTAATAAACATACAGCTATTTCAAAGTTAATAATTTTGTAGTTTTTTAATTCATACATATGCTTTTTTTTCCTCTTTACAAATAAAAAAAAAACCTGATAATTACTCTAATAAATCAATAAAACTGCAAACACCATATCATATAATTTTATAAATGAAACTAAAAAAGAAATAATTCAAATAAAGAAATATGTACTACATTGAAATTCCATTAGCTTCGTTGATAAAACAAATTGTATGGCAGTCAATTCACAATAGCCTTTTCGCTTTACTCGCTGGCAGAGATGGTACGAATGAGTACTCGTATATTTTCGTGTTGGTCAATAGATTAGATTTTTAAAATAAATATCATAAATAAAAAAGTGATAGATGAAATATTTAGTCTTTAGTGTGTGTGTGTGTGAGTGGGCGGCACTAGCTGGTGTATGTCTGTGCTAAGTCGACGATTTCGAGACTATTGTTTTATAGAATGATTTCAATTTGTCTCAGTTTAGCGCCATTTAGAAACTGATTACCTATTTTTTTTTTGCTTTGTTTGAAAGCATTGGTCACTGCCACGCCCACTAAATTGAAACTATGTACATACATACATGTATATTAAATAGCAAATTCACACTTTTATTTGTCAAATTATGTACTTCTATTTAGTCAATTATTATGAAAATTACACACTGAATTAATGCAACATTATGTTCAAAAATGACGCAGTGCCACGCCTATTATCCTCTTTATTAGTTCCTTTCCTTGCAGTTGTTTAATTTTGGAAACGTTTTCTTTGTTTTACTAACGAAAACTTGTCAAGGGTATTCGCTTAAAATAAGTTTTTTCCAATTTTGAAGTTCATTTTCAGATCATTATGTAAAACGTACATAAATATAAAAATTTATTTGCACATCTCTGTTTCACATTAATTTTAATGTTCTCTATGGAAAAACACAAAAAAGCATTTACTAATGACAGTGACTGTGTGTGTGTGTTTTGGCTTGTAAATGTATGTATTTGCCAATATGCACAAGGACAATTTTATAAAAATGTGCAAACTGTCTATAAACTCTAGACTGGGAATAGATTTTTTCATAAAATATTTTCTAT
This sequence comes from Lypha dubia, assembly GCA_947311025.1. Lineage (NCBI taxonomy): Eukaryota > Metazoa > Arthropoda > Insecta > Diptera > Tachinidae > Lypha > Lypha dubia. The sequence continues at coordinate 61,484,197 of OX371264.1, forward strand.
TTCTCTTAGTTTTATTTTGTTGCTTGCATAAATACACCCTCCCCTATCTGCTGCTGCTACCTTTGCCCCGCATTCGTTGTTTTTTTGTGTCATTTTTTACCATCCTATTGCAGACGGTTTTTAACAAGTAACTACAACAACAAATAGCTATAACAGCAACAACAAAAATAACTAAACAATATTTTACACTTTAGTTTAGTACTGGAGAAAAAATGTGCTTGAAATATAAAATTTTTATATAAAAATTGTATGTATGTTTGTATTGATTTAGTAGAGGGATCCAATTGTATGTATGTATGTGTGTGTATTAGGGGGTCCTTAAGATTTCTTTACACTATTTGATCTTAAGAAGTCTTGATGGCAGTTTAGTTTTGAGTGGCTTAAAATTTTTTTTTAATAAAATATTGATTAAAAATTGCATACGGTACAGCGAAACATGTTTGATAGACAACAAACGGTTTGATCATACATATGACTATAATATAAAAGGTTATCCAATAAGAGTGATATGATTTCTTAAAAAAAAAACACTCGTATTGTTAAGGAAATTCAAAAGTTTTTTATTTAATGTGAAGTACTATCGATACAATTAAGTTGTAAATAAAACGTCATTCAAATGGCCCCCACGACCTCTTCTGCAGGAACGAATTCGATGAACCCCATTTTCGTGCACTTTTTCTACTAAATCAAGTCGTATAACATGAATGGCCCGTTCAATATTGATTTGTAAAGCTTGAAGAGAGTATGGTTTATTTATATAAAGACCAATGACTTCATATAATCCTACAAGAAATATTCTAATGGTGTTAAACCACATTTTCTTGGAGGCCATTCAATATCACAATTTTTTGAAATAATCGAATCTCCCAAACTTTTCTCGCAATTCAAGTTGCCTCAAGGCAAAATCAGCAATTCACAAAGTTTACGGTGGTCTAATGGCTTCAGATACAAACCAAATCCTTTCTCAAAATCCGTCAGGTTGTGGTTTGAGACAGTCCCAATCGACAAATTGCGGTCTTCAGCAACACTTGCCTGAACAGTAGCAATATTTGCATTACTTCGAGCGTTTCTTTGTATTATTGGCTCTTGAACATCAAAATTTTCAACAATTCCACGAATAGCGAGCACACTTGGACTATTATTACGACCATAAAATGGCAAAAGCGCACGAAAAGTAGCAATTGGAGAACGATTATTTTGATAATAAAACTGAATAATTTGTAAACGTTGTTTTTGCGTTTATCTCTCCATGATGAAATTGTAAACACTACTGAATACAATGAAAACCAAATGACAGATCATGACATATTACAAATGGCCGAAATTTCACTTTGAAATCATATCATCCCTATTGGAAAACCTTTTAAAAATGGAAAAATCAAACAAAATACATGTTGAAAACCGACAAATTTCTCATAAACTCTATAAGAAGTACTAGAAAATTATAAGTTAAATCGTGGTCAAACCACAGCCACCTTAATATAATTATTTACCAACTAACTGACTTATTCAATTTAAAAAAAAAAGGAATGTGAATACATACATATTAGCTGCATGTGCAAATGTTCTTTATGAACTGTGAATAAAGTCGCTTGCATTCAGTGTTATTTCCTTCCTCAAAACTCGTCGCGCCCGTTCACAGTAATTGCCATCAGCACAGCACGCCTTGTCTCCTTCGCTAGTAAATTTATATTGCAGAAAATTCTACTTGAATTATGTTATTGAATTTGTATGATGATTTGATTTATATTTTATATACATACTTTTATTTGCTTTCCTGAAAGGAAGAAAGGCTCTTAAAAACAAAACCAATGAAATAAATAAAATATTATGGATTTTCATAAGGAAACTTTAAATATTTTTCTTTATTTTTCTATTTCACTGAAAGGACATGAGTGTTCCAAAAGGCAAATAAAAAAAGAGAATGTGTCGAATATTTTTTATTCTTTGCTTTAACACAAAATACGATTATTTTTTGTTTTTGTTGTTGTTAAATGTAGAATATAACAAATCCTTTGATTATTAGGTTGCAATAAGTGGTTTCTTAAAGATACACAAAAAAAAAATAAAAATAAAATGCTTTGAAATCGTTCTCATTTTCAATAATAAGAAACACAGAGAAATTCCACAACGAATGTAAATACATTATAGGCAAAATTATGGGTCCTTTAAGCTACTTTTTAGTCTGATACAAAAGATTTAAGCAGAGCCAGCCCAGCCACTCTCTGTTTAATTTATTGCATGAAAGAGAGAGAGATTCAATATTTGACATATCGACCCCTATGCTTGCATGGTCAAATTGTAACTTGTTACTAACACCACCTGGTACGTCAATTCGTGATGTGATCTCGACCGCTCAGTTGAATATTATCGCCTTGATTCTATTTGTGATCCAGTTGAGGAGCTGTCAAATCCTTTGTTGACACACTTTTTAGCACACATTTTACCATCAAAAGTAGTTATTTTTTCAAAGCGAATTGCGACGAGTCATACTACCTGTTATAAATATGCTTTAGGTGAAAAATTTTAAAAAATTCTAATATAATTTTTTGCGTAATAATTTTTGTAGGTGTCTTAAATCGTATAAATGTTGTTGGTAAATGAAACTTCACAGAAACATGATTAAAAACTAAATGTTTAGATGAAAACTGGCAACAAAAAAAAAATTACTTTTTACAACACATACAACTGTGTGCGAATTGCCCAAATGTTTTCAAAATCATAGCAATCATTTGTTATTTTATTTAAATTTCCCAAGGGATTTTATTTAGAATAAGAAAACATAAAGTAGGGAAAAAAACTCTCAGGTAATTGTCATTCATAATTGCGCTGAATGTTGTCTTCATTGATAGAGATTGTAGAGAGAGCAGATAATCAGATCAGATGAATGGTGTATAGTGTGTATCCTTTTTATTTATTATTTTACGCACTGTGATGTCTATTATTATACATGTGCTTGCTATGCCATCGCCATTAAAATGTCCAACAAGAATTAACACGAGGACACATTAATGAAAAATTCATGATCTTCGATAATGACCTGCCTGTAAGTAGGCTCGAACCCAGGATCTCAGGAAATATTTCCTTTGTTTTCAACTCGGTAACTACCTTTTTTTAAGTATAAAAGAAATCCTCTTACATATATTTCTTAAAATTACCGTATAATTGCAAATTTCCTTCCATTAAGCCGTTAATAAACTATTGTTCAGTTCACAACAGCCCTTGTATTGCTGTATGGTACTCCAATTTAATTAACCAGTTTATACTAACTGGTGTATTTGTTGTAAAGTCATAATAATAGTAAATAAAAGAATATTATCATCTAAAGTTTACTGGCTTAGAACGAGGCGAGTTCACTTAACAGCTGGTGTTATTAGAACAACTCAGCCACTTTCTCTTTCCCCAATGCAGATGGAAATGTCAAAATTTTTTATGCATTCATAGGAGAAATAACATTTGACATTTTATTATAATGTTGTACTTGTTGCATAATTAACACCACCTGTAAAGTGAATTCGCCTTGATTTAGAGCAAGACCAAGACAGTCAGCAAACAAAGAATTTTAAATAAAAATTAAGTTAATAACAAAAACAAGAAAAAACCATACTGCTTTTAAATTCAAATTAAAAGAAACAGATCATTTGTGATTTGAACAGATGCATTTTTATTGCTCTTTGTTTTTTGCTCGTTTCTGCACAAAACAATTTAAATAAAACTATAAATGTAAACAAAACAAAAATTATCAATATAAATAAATCATTTAATAATTTATTTAATGCACACACAATTTTTTAATGACGGATGACTGTATGAGTCACAATTGTTATTGAGCAGCAGAAGAAACAATATTGCTGCGAATCAGGGATGGTAAATTACTTTTTCGAAATTGTATTTGATTGGGCACATAATTGTAAAATATCTGCATCTCTGCTTTTCCAATAGGTATTGGAACATTAACATGTGATTGCAACATAAGAACATTAACATATGATTGCAACATGTTTGTTTTAAAATATACTTTCAATTAAGTCAATTGAGCAAAAGAACTTAGAAAGGATCGACCAGTTGTAATATAAAGAATTTGCTGTTTATGGGCTAAAATATTTGAAATGGAAAGCTTTTTGAAATTATACTAAATTTCTTTTTGAATTACTGCAGTGTTTTTGTAATGCCAATTGTACTGAAAAAAAAATCTAAAATGTATTCAATTTATTATCCCTGTTGTCAGCAATAATAGAATACTACCGGGATCGTATTCCCAACAAAATTGTAAATTAACAGATGTTTTATTTATCTTCTTTTATATGAAATTGAGGTATTTATTATAGCAAAAAACGAATGCCTAATATAAATCATAAAATTAAATGAATTATAAGTGTCAATAACCTCCTTATTTAAAAAACAAAAAAAAAAAACTAATACAAATTTTCCATTTATTAAACAAATAACAATTATAAACTAATAAATATCAAAACAAACCTCCTGGAAAAAAAAAATAAGTTATAATCCAAATACCACCACCCCCTCCTACTTTAAAGTTTAAGGAATTAAAAAGTGTAAGAAATTAGAAAAAAAAGTATTTATTTTAAAAACACTCAAAAGGCAATATATCCTCTTAAAACGGCTTTAATTTAATTAAATATATAAAAACAACAACTAAAAAAAAAAAAACAAAAAAAACTTAAAAATGGGTTGCACAACATCAGCTGAAGAACGCGCTGCCTTACAACGTTCCAAGCAGATTGAGAAAAATCTCAAAGAAGATGGCATTCAGGCGGCAAAGGATATTAAACTGTTGCTATTGGGTGAGTTTAATAATTTTAACTGTTTCTAGTATTAAATACTTTATTAAAGAGCAAATTCATAGTTTTTAGTTAACTAAATGATACTACATGTAATAACGTATACACAAACATGTCAAGTTCCCGCGATCAAATTTTTATTCAGCTGTAAGGGCGACAGAGAAATTTATATTGCTTTCTTTGTCTTTCTCTCAGCTGAATTAAAATCATGATCAAGGAAACTTGACGCGTGCGAACCAGGACATATTGTGCTGCATGATGTTCATGCAGATAAATTTCAATTTAACTAGCAAAGACACAAACCTAAAATTATAGTTGAGCTAATTTTACAGTTGACAGAGCACTGTTAGACAATTAACAGTCTTAGTAAAATTTTATGAAACTCATTGAGGAAGAACATTATCGGTTATTATGGAAACCGCTACATACAAATGGGGGTTCAGGTAGTGCACTAGCAAGCAAAAACGGTGGGATATAAAATTGTGGAAGTTTTGAAATTTTCATATGAAAATATTTAAAACTTTTCTCCTTTGCTCTGTTAACGGCAAAATTGTGACGACTAAAATTTTTGGTTTGCGTAGTTGCTAATAATATTTTAATTTAACTTCGCAAGCATAAATATATTTTGGTATATAGCCTTCCTTTTCTATAAATAAATTGTATATATTTTAAAAAATTCCAGTCTGGTAGGCAGACATGTTCGGAACAAAATTAGTCATATTTTATTAAAATCGACTAACAACCTTCGATTTTATTCACAATTAAGTGTAGCAAGTGAATTGGTAAACTTCACGATCTGGTAACGGAAATTTCTCAATTAATTGTGTATAAAATTAAAAGTTCTTGTCCGATTTTAATGAAATATGGCTCCTTTTGGTGGGAAAATATTTACCTTTGCAAACTATTACAGAAAAACAATGGAATTTTTGCGGTATGTACTCGTATTTCATTTTTTACAAACCTAAAAAAAGCGAAAAACTTTCATGAATTTTTAGGCGCATATTTTACGATTAACTGAAATTATTTTTTGGCCCTGGTATACCTGTGTAATCTTGTAATTCTAAAAATTACATGCATTCTTAAAAAGCTCTAATCCGTTTCAATTATTTTTTAAATTGTCACATTACATTGTTTGGTACATATTATTGTTATTTGTTGTTGTTTTTTTTTTTTTTCAATAGCACAAGGGCTGTGTATTTCCACAATAAATTAACCTGTAGAATTTTAACCCCATTGTGCTTATAATTTCTAAGCCATCATCTGCAATTGCTAAAGTATCTAATTTAACACTGCAATATAACCCCACTTTATATTTAAATAGTAAATGCAGCAACAGCACCTAGACTAACACAAGCAACAGCTGAAAATCACAGCAAAATAAATAGACATTTATTTTGTTTTGCTGTAGTTATAAATTAATGACAACAACAACAATTGTTTGATGGAGTATAAAAGCTTGTAAAATGATGATGATTTTGTTGTGTTGACTTGAAAACAAAAACAAGTGGAAAATTTAAATATGTAACAGTAAAACTGTAAACATACACTGTTTCCAAAAACAAAGAAAAGTGGGTCCAAAGATTTCTAAAATCTCTCAGAGATCATCAAAAAATTTGTCTAATTTCAATTTCTTAACATTGATACTAAAAATTCACAAATACAATTGAATAGTATGTATCCTTACCTATAACTTCCAATTATTCCAAATGTATGACAAAGAAAAATGTGTCCAAAACAATCAATATATTTATGTATGAGAAGGTAAAAATAAATTTAATTAGCAAAGATGCAAACCAAAAATATTAGTCGAGCCATTTTTGCATGTCCGACAATATGACGTGTTAAGCCCTTACGTAAAACATGTTAACTCTTTCACGTTGTAAGAAGGAAATTTTCTAAAAAGTACAAACAAATATCATATCATATAAGTGTATGTGTGTGAAGCTAAATTTTAAAATATAACACCCTAGACATGAACCACAGAATTTAACAGAGATCTGTTAGCAGGTTAACAGTGCTCTGTAAACATATAAAAATCATAGCGAGTACACTAAAAACGTGTTTTTGAGTTTGAGTTTTACCGAGTTTTGACTCCTTCCTAAAAAAAATATAGTCATCCCTTAGAGAATCAATATTTCTAAAATTTTTGTAAATCGAGTATATCTCGGTAAAACTCAAACTGTTAGATATACCAAATATAGGGGTTTGTAGAGGACCACTTCGTCCACAAAACCCAATGATTTTTTTCCGCCCACGTTGACTCCTTCCTAAAAAAAACACGTTTTTAGTGTACTCGCTATGATTTTTATATGTATGTCTACAGAGCACTGTTAACCTGCTAACAGAACTCTGTTAAATTCTGTGGTTCATGTCTAGGGTGTTACATTTTAAAATTTAACTTCGCACACATTATAAGTGTTATGTTCCAAAATACAAATTTCAAAAAATACAATATTCAAAATGTACGTTTTTCAAAAAGTACCATTTTCAAGAAGTACATAATTTGCAAAAAGTACCATTTTCAAGAAGTACATAAAATTTCAAAAAGTACCATTTTCGAAAAAGTACCGTTTTCAAAAAAGCACAATTTACGAAAAAGTATCTTAAACAAAATCTAACTGTAAAATCAGTTTATTAATTTCATCCCTTCGATTTATTGTCCACTAATTTTGAGTCGCTCCTCCAAAAAAATGTGAAAATCAGCATTCAATTATTAGAAGCATAAAAATATATTGCATGCAATAATTTGTAAAAACCTATTTAACTGCAAATATTTTAAAATGTGGATACGGTGTATTCTATCTTACTTCTTCATACTTCATTTAACTATTTTTTTCTTTTTTTTTGGTTTTATTTTTATTCTTTTTCGCTCTATTGTTTTTCATTTAATAGGGCTGCAGTTTTAAGTCATACTTGCAACAATTGCACGCTACTTTTCTCTCAACTTGATGTTGATGACGGCGACAATAAAGTTGATGATTGTTGTGATATTATTGCTTTAATAACAGCTGTGCATGTGTGACACATTCATATTCTCATTGTGTGCATGTGTGTACTTAAATTCCATAAATGCATGTGGGTAAATGAATAGCGTTGTGTTGTTCTTTAAAATCCAACCAGCCAAAAGGCATACATAGCTGCGACATCGACAATAGCAGCAGCAAACAACAACAACTACTGCAATATCAACAACTTTATAACTAAAAACCTAAAACAAACAGAACAACAACAAGATAAAAATCAACAATTATTTGAATTTTTTTGTTTCCTTTTTTTCCTAAAGTGGTAAAGTAGATTGTACAACGGCAACAACAACATAAACACTATAATACAACATTATTTTCACATGCAATGGGAAAATTTTCAAAAGTCTCAAGTGTAGACACGACTCACTGACTGAGTGCAGAGGCAGGGCAGCAGAACTGATTATTTGGAGTGTTGAAACCCTGACAACTAAGTTTTTTTCTTCTAGAATGGAGCAGTTAGTTGAAGCACAAAAGCAAGTGGTGGTTGTTAGTTAGATTTGGTTGGACCCTACCAAGAAATAGGCATTCGAAGACAACACCAACATGCAATATCAGTCATTTCTATTGTTCTTGGCTGACAATACATGTGGCCGTTTGAAAAAGAGATACAAAAAACTACTTCATAACAGTTTATGTTAAATTCTGGTAAATATTTATTTGTTTTTTGTGACCACAACGAAAAAATCGGCAACACAAAAAAATATATTTTTTTTTTTAAGTTGTTGCTTGTTTAATGCAGTAAAGTTGATTGTGTTTTTGTGGTAAACAAAAATATCCTTAATGTGGCCTTTTATGATGGTTTTGAAAGTCATGTTTTTACCACAATTTAAAAATAACTACAAATTAACTAAATAAAATTTGGCTTGCTGCCTCCTTAATTTATGTTTCAAAAATTTATTAGCAGGGCAACCGAAAATGTGAATTAAAACTGTCTTAAGCTTAGATCCCACTATCGGCACAATGTACCGATTTTCATCGGCTCACTGCAATAAAATCATAAGTATTAAACCAAAATTGCTTTATTTCTCAATTAATTCTGGAATAAGTGTAATTATGTCCTTATATTTCAATTAGTTGACAAATAAGGCAAATTTAGGTTATTACTTATAACTTTATTTCAGCGAGCCGACGAAAATCGGTACATTGTACCCATAGTGGGATCTAAGCTTTAGACGCCATTTAAAATGCAGGAAAAATAAAAAAAAAGTATGCCCTTAAAAGGTCATGCAATTTATTTCGCTTGTAAATTTTAACATATTCAATTCTGAATCATTTTGGTTCGTTATGGGCTTGGGAGGCGTATAAACAATGTCAGCCTGTTGATCTATTCGAATATAAAATATTGGATATCTTGGTATGCCCATATTAATAAAATTTCATAAATATTTTAAATATTCGAAATGCCAACAATTATTATTATCAAAAAAAAAAAAAATAAAGGTTTTTAGAAAAAATTTCATAATTTTCTAAAAAATATTTAAAAATTCCAATATTGTTTGATCGAGAAACTAATATTTTTGGTGCATCTTTTTATTTATTCGTTAAATATGTCACAAAGATAAAAAATGCTGGTTTAGTTGGAAATATGTAAAATAATGCTGTAAAGACTGAAATATGGAAAAATATGCACTAATAAATTGATGTCAAAATGCAAGAAAAAGGAGCAAATATGCCGGAAAACTAGAAAAAGTATGTGGTTTAGTAGAAAATATGCAAAATTATGCTTCAAAGAGAAAAATATGCAAAAATATAAGCTAAACAATTTATGCCAAAATAATAGCAAACTCTGCAAGGCTCAGAGAATGGCGTGTCTTCTTGCTGCTGGTGCAATGAGATCATGCCCAACTTTGGCCATTGAGGCCTTGATTGGGTTAACACCTATACAAATCATTATAAGATCCTCTGCGGCAATGGCCGCTTATCGGATGGGTATCGGTAACTCTGCTCGCGGTGCTGGCAACATGCATTCATCGATCCTGAATACATTATCATGCAGAAAGCTGTTAGGGATGCCTAGCGACACTAAAATTCAACAGAAGATTCAATGTCACAATTCCGCTTAGGGCCACGTGGGAGGGTAATGGCCGCTTTGTGGATTCCAGAAGTTTATGTTGGTATACGGATGGATCAAAAACTCTAGATGGAGTAGGCGCTGGAGTCTGTGGACCCAAGGTGAAAGTCTCAGTGCCCATGGGTAAATGGCCCACGGTATTTCATACTTATAATTATCATACTTATAATACCACTGTGCAACAAAAAGAAAAGAATAAAATTAAATTAAAGGGCACAAACAAAATTTATAAGTGCATCGTCTTTTTATGTGCATTTAAATTCCACAACTTTTGCCCATTAGAAAAAGGATACAAATATTAGTGTGATTCTGACGTTTAATTTAAATACGGCAGTGTCATCTTTTTCTCAGGATACTATTGTATTTGTACGGGAAAAGTTTCGTTAGAATCAGCTTAATAAAAGTTATTGGAAAAATGAAATCTTGTTTTGATGAACTTTGCGTAAAGTCTCTTAGATTCTAAAGAAACAGCAGCAAAAGCAGCTAGAGTAGAAATCCGCGATCAATCTAAAGAAAATCGAATACTAAATCGATTTATAAATGGCGGAACTCTTAAGGCCGTGCCGCACTATCCTATACAGTCGCGCGATTTGCAAAATATGACATGTGTGCTAAAAATGTATGGTAGTGTGGACTAAAATTGCAACTGTGTGACAGATTTTTTGACAAGTTGTGCGATTTGTAAAATTTTACGAAAATTTTCATAAAATGATAGTTTTCATGCGATCAGAAGAGTATTTATTGTCAACCAGATGTTTTGGCATCAGATTTGTATGATAGTGTGGCACCTACAACACCATTTTGAAACGATTTTTTAAATTCGGTATGATTTTTGCAAGATTTTCCTGTGAATAAATCGTACGATTGTGTAGGATAGTGAAGCACGGCCTTAAGAGAACAAAACAAAATGCACGCCTATTTGATAGCCTTCTTTTTGAAGTCTGCTAATAATTTTAAAGCGCCCCATGGTTGTATGAAAAAGTAAAAAAACATGTATTAAAATTCTTCGCACTAAATGTCTGCCTGAAGTACTGCAGTGCACTACGAATTGTACAATTCTTACAAAAAACACTACAATTGCGTTGAATTTATCATCACTACTGTTTTAAATGTATATTTATTTCCATTACACTTTTTTTTAAATAAATTATTGTTTTGTATTCATAAATGTGATGCAATTCCCATCCTACACAAAAATTACTTCGTCGTGTGAAATATACTCCTACAAATAATTATAATCGTATGTTTGCTTTTTTATACGAATTTAGGACAAATAAGTTTTCTTCTATATTTAAACAGTCACAGTAAAAGTAAAACAATAAAAACTTCCTGCATATTTTGTTGATATTTTTAGTCCATTAATAAAATTGGTTGATAACCGCATGACGTCTGTACAGATGTCGTCATTTGATGTGATATAAAGTGTTACACACGCATCATGTCCTTTTTATATGCGAGTATTTATTAGTATGTACGAGTATGTGTGCATGTATGTAGCAAATCCGTTAAAAAAACATATCAAAAATAATTGTCGCTTTTCCTTGGTTGTTTTGCGAAATAGTGTGAGAAAACCTTGATTATTCATTGAAAACGAAAAAATAATGATAACAAGGACTGGGGGGGGGGAAGTGTCTTGTTCAGCTAAATGACAATTTTATTGTTTAGTTAATTGTTTTGCTTTTAATTGCTAAAGAAAATTCCGAAAAAATTCGAATAGTTTTTTAATATTTAAAAGGTATTTTATATGTCCATATATGAATTTTGTCACTTGTAATCATTTAGAAGCCAAAAATTACAATAGATGGTCAGCTTGTCATCAATGACAATACTGACACTTTTGTCATCAATCGAATGATTAAAAAGAAATTTTCTTTTCTAACTTTTATTTGTTTCTACTTTAAATTTAACTTTCCATTAGTTTAAATAATAAACAATTGAAGAAGTATAATAGATGTAATAGAAATGGAATGGAAAAATAATGTCGAATTGTATGGTTGTGGGGCTGACTTCCTTCTTAATCGGTAGCGCAGCTACAGCGTTCAAAACATTCTTCATAACATTAATACAATAATCATATGTCATCTTAAATGTGTAATTTCTGACACCATGGTAGGTATCAACGATACTTGAAGGCAATTTTTTTGCGTCAGTTGGTAATTTTGTCATCATCATGACAATTGCGATATCAAGTTTTACAGCACATGGTTATTTTGTCATTAAAAAAATGGTAACGATTTTGTCATCATGGCATGATTAAAAAAGAATTAATATAAATTTTACTATCCACATTTTTTCTTCTACAGTTGGCATCGTGTCATACTTCTCAATTCATTGTATTTTTATAAGACAAAACTTTCACAATTTCAGAATAACAACATTTAAAATATCGATATTGATGTGACACACATATTAAGATGATTAAGTGTCATGAGTATGATGACAAGGTGTCATATTCTTGGCCGCTTACGTGTTTTGTCTATATATCTACGTTTTTCTGTACTTTTATAGATTTTGGTATTAGTTTTATCATAGTAATGACGTTTGAATTTACATCAATACGCTCCATGTCATTTTCATCTTCTTGAAAATTTTTGTTATAAAACAAAAATTATAATTAGAACCATAAAATTTGTCTTAAACAAAATGCAAACATAAAAAATATTTCATATTTTTTGTTTTATCCACATTTTATGTAACAATAATATACAAAATGTGACACACAATTAATGTCGTCGCTGTCATAGCATAGATGACATTAAAAAAATTACAAAATTCTGTGAATATCTTGATATTAATTGTAGATGTTGTCTTCTTTATGATATTTGTCATAATATTGATGTCACAATTATGATGACAATCTGTCATCAATCCGTAGATAAATTTTTTATAAAAAAATTAATAAAAATGTACTTGAGTTGTCGCAAATATTTTAGGAAAAATTTTCGTGTTTCTAATTTTTTTATCGTGTAACACTTTTTCTCTTTCATAAAGTTTACAAACGAAAGAAGGATAACATTGAATACAGAAATCTAGTTTCATTTCGTGTTTAGCGTTATGGAATCGAAAATATCAGGATACATAGAAAGTTTATTCAAGAAAGCAAAAATAATTTATTTTAAAAGAACACTGTTAAGAAATCAGTACTCATTTTAAGCCATTCAAAATCTGATGTAATTTTTCTTCTCTTCTTTGCTGTGAAAAATTTCATTAGAAATACTTATATATATATTTTTGGCTTTTAACGAATTTAATTATTCAACAAGTTTCCAGTAACAAATAAAGTAAAAATTAATTATAAAAATGTTTTACATTTAGTTTGTATGTATGTTTAAAATCTAAAATCGCTTCAGGATATGGAACAAATAAACACACATACAACCAGTACTAATAAATATTTAAACGACAAAATAATTGTTTGAAGTCGTATGTACATATTTACATATGTGTGTTCTATGTACTCATACATATACTTTCATGTAATTAAAACCCCACAAAAGCCACAAATTCTCTAAAAAGGAAAAACACACACACAAAAACTTACATCCGCAGCTAACCAACCGCCTCCGCAAAAAGCACGTTGTATATGTGTACCCAACCCAACAAACAAAAAAAGTTTTCAATACATGATTTTGTTCGAAAATAAATTGAAAAATTCGTTTATTACTTGAGGGTGATAAAAATTTCGAATATAAATTATTTTTTCACTCTATTCGCGAAAGAATTTCGGTGTTTGGTTGCAAAACGAATGTTTCACAAATTACACTATACAATAAAATGTTATATGTTAAACATATGTTTTTGATGTATACAGAAAGATGATTTGTATAATTAAGTTTTTAAATTTTTTTAAAGGCTTCTGTACTGATGTCATCATAACTTGAGAACGACTTGTTTCTTCTTTCTTAGTAAAATATACCAAATAATTTTACATTGATTTGAGATGATTTTTAATATTCAAAAGTTTGGCAGCAATACCGACCGAAATTATGACATAACAAAATGTAAAAAATATTTTGTTGGAAAAAAAACCGAAAACCTATAAATTTTTGTGTAGATATTCTAAAATAAAATCAGCTTGTTTCACAAAAACCATTGGATAAATATTTAAAGATTTTCGAATTCTGAAAAAATTTCGAGTTTTAAAGAACCGGCTCTAGATAAAAAAAAATAAAATTTAGCACTTTGTCCAATATTTTTCACAATTCACATTGATTTACCAACTAAATATGAGAATGTCTTCTCAATTTGTGATTAAATCAATGGAACAGAGCTCTATTTTCAAAAAATCCAAGATGTCATAAAAAACTATTTCATAGAATTTTAATTCTCAACTAATTTGTAAATAGGAGAGGAACAGACCAACTTAACAAATCGTTTATTTTTATCAGGAATTTATCAAAAATTAATTTTGTTGGATAAACTATCATATCATATCATCAATTGTTAACTGGGCATCACAACAAGTGTAGAATGTAAAATAAAGCTTACGTACATATGTAATAGTATAACAAACATTAGAAATTTGATAAAAGGAAGAAATGAGTTTTTCCGAAAATTTAATTATAAATGAAAAGATTTCAGGTGCTCCTCTTCGTAGGAAATTTTGAATGCTGCTAAAAATATTCAAATTTCTCATGAAATTGAAGATTTCAAATGTGATCTTTATTTTACAATATTTACTGAACCTGATATTCTTGGGAATGTGTCACTGGCGTGTCCGTCACACTAGAGTTCATTGTCTTGTCTATGGTTTTCACAATTTCATAAGTTATAACTTATTAGTTTTTCTATGAATTGGATTATTACTTGTAGCAGGGATGGAATCATGATACAATTGAATTTTTGCTGATACATTTTTTTAACCGGTTTTAATACACTGAGAACGAATTGTTTGGTTACTGTGAGCAAATTTGTAAGGAATTCTAGGAAGTAGTACATAAAAAATATATCATGCGATATATAACAAAAAAAATCTCATATGATATATTTTTGAAAAAATAAACTCTCATGCGGGATTATTTAAAGACGTCCATATTACATAGATTAATACACTGAAGACGAATTGTTTGGTTACTGTGAGCAAATTTGTAAGGAATTCTAGGAAGTAGTACATAAAAAATATATCATGCGATATTTAACAAAAAAAAAATCTCATATGATATATTTTTGAAAAAAAAAAAAACTCTCATGCGGGATTATTTAAAGACATGGACATTAATATTTTGAAAAAAATTATCATTCCATCGATGTAAGATAACTAAATAGTGGCACACAAAGAAATTACTGTTTCAAAATTGCCGGGTAATTACATCTACATATTTATGCTTCAATATGTTTCAATATGTGTTTATACATATATACACATGTAAGCTTTTTTTTTCTATGTTGCATAAAATATCATTAAGATAAACCATTCAGAAGCAACAGCTAGTCCTTTATTTGCTGTTTGCTTTTGATGCCAACAAAATAAAAAAGACCATTTTATAAGATAATGTTAGACTATAAACTGAATAAGTAAAAGAAATTATGCATATCAGGAGAGTGAGATCATAAAAATATTATAGCACATGCTAGATCCCAAGAAACATTTCACAAACTTTATTTATTAGCTCATGCCAGGAAGACTGCAGGACTTTCTATATGTTAAAGGCTAGAGTTTTCCAAACGGCTGCAATAAAACTTAAATGATGCTCGCTAAATCATGATTTTCGAAACTTTTTAAATAAAATATTTAATAATGCTGGCAATATCTTCAATGTCCAAAAGCCAATCGAACAGATTACAAAATCGACGAAACTGAACAAAAGCTTTCAATCCGATATAATTCATTTCTAGTCTATATATTTCTCACACGAAATATTAAAGTGCTTCCTTATCTATTTAAAATTGGCCCACAAATAGCGGATTTTTTCATTAATCAATATTTCAGGAGCACTACTTACATATTTATGGCACCAATATTTCGGAGGGACAACTCGCCTCTCCGATAAATAAAAATTATGGCCTCAAACTGCAAGAAAACCCAATCAAACAAAATAAAATAATTTTTAAAATCGGCCAAAAAATTCAGGATTTCAACGATAATCAATTTTTTTTTAAGCGGTGGAGGTGAAACATGAACTTGCCCCGATTTTCAAAATATCTGAAAATCGGTCTATAAATTGAGGAGTTTTTCAAAAAAACATTAATTTGAGGAAATAAATTTCACCCCGTTTTAAAAATTATTTATGAGACTAAACTGTTTGCAAATGAAATAATTTTTTTTTAAATCGGTTCATAAATTATAGAGCTATGGGATAATCAAAATTTGGTGTGGAGAAGGGGTGGAGTCTGTCCCTCAATGGCAATAAGATTTTTATAGGACCACCCAGCACTGAAACCCGTTCAAACGCAAAAAGAATAATGCAAATCGGTATATATGTAAATAGAAGTGTTATTTGATATTTTAGGGGAACAACTTGTCCCCGGTTTTTTTTTCATTTGATGGGACCTTGGACAACCACCGATTTAAATGTCTAAAAGTTTTCCACAAGACGAGTTTTTGTTTTTGAGAGAATTTCATAAAAATTTTACACTCAAACCTGTCGTCCATTTTGTGAAAAACATCACCTAATACAATTTTTTTTTGATCTCACTACCTCTCTCGTATAAAGGTAATTTTAAGGTGTTCACACAAAGTTTATGTAAATGGTATGCATGTAATCGTGAAAAGTATATACCAGAACCCTTGCTCTCATTTACCGTTTGTTCATTTTATTTTTATTACTCGTACGATATAAAATTAAATGGTATTTAGTGACAGTGTTGCCAAAAGTGGGTGATGAAAAAAAAAATATCATTAACTTTCTTTAAGGATAAACCGTTAAAAAGGTGAAACTAACAATTAATGAAAAGAAATCTAGGCGCACGGTAGTTCGCCAAGCCAAGTTCGACCACACAGTTTGTATATTTACACGAAACCATTCGAGCTGTTTTTACCCCCTCATAACTTTGCTCTTCTTAATCATAATATAATGAAACTTGAAACATAAGGTCTCCCCACAGAGGTGACTTCACAGGTTAAATTTGAAAAGTTCTACCGTAAAAGCTTCCCAAAATATTAAAGTGTGAAAAGTCCATATTTTATTACATATTCACTCATTCACTGACTCACTGACTCGTCAATATTATTGGGCACTTCCAGTATAGCTAGAGAGCTCAAACTCGGTACACAGGTAGGTCTTGGTGAGAAATTAACCAGAAAAATCTGAAAACGGGCACTTTCCACCCGGGAGGACTAGGGTGCCCTTTCTTTGTATGGGGCACTTCCAGTAGAGCTAGAAAGCTTTAATTTGGTACACAGCTAGGTCCTGATGAGAAATTAACGAAAATGATTTTTAAAAGGGCACTTTTCATCGCCCTTCTTTGTATGGGGCAATTCCAGTATAGCTAGAAAGCTGAAATTTCGTACACGGGTAGGCCCAGATAAGCAATACATATAAATATTTATACAAAAACAACTTAGAAAAAAGAAGTGATATCCGCACAAAAACACAAATCAAAATAAGGACCAAGTTCTAGGAACGATTCCATCTCATTTCTAGGCAACCTGTAAGCAAGTTTTGCATAACCATCTGGTCTAGGGCTTCCACATTTTATGACTACAAAACCAGCTACACCAACTAGTTTACCATTGAAAGTTCAATCACTTTTATACTATCGGAATATTCTACTTCATCTTGTAGCTCTAAAAGAGCAAGTCATTGTATACAGCATAATCAGGATGCACTTGGATACGTTTAACGGCAATAATAATGCCGCCAGCAATTTGCCTTTCTAATATGGGAAAGAATTCTTGGAAAAATATTGCCAAGCTTATAGGTTGCCTAGAAATGAGATGGTATTGTACCTATCAAAAACTTGGTCCTTATTTTGATGTCAGTACTTTTTAGTGCCGAAATATTTTGGATAGGAACTTGGCCTTATTTTCACATTTGTGTTTTTGTGCGGATTTATCTTATCTGTTATCTAGTATTTTACTGAAAAATAAAAACTTTAGTCACGAAAAAAAAAATCCGCAATCGCAAGCGGTGTAAAAAATACGTTAAGTACAGATTTTCGAGTATACGGACTATTTAGTACCTAAATACGTAATTTAATTCCTAAAGAAAAAATATTGCGACAATTAACAACTTTAGATCAATTGTGTTGCCAGTTGCTGAAAATTATATTACGGATGGCAACTGCCAGCTTTAGTTGCTCTTTAGTCCTTTTTTGGCAACCACAAATTTTCAGTTACCGCCGGGCAATGCAACTTAAGTTCTGTGATATCCATAATTGAGCCATTAAGTGCGTTTGGGATTATTATTCTTATTATGTTGCCAGCGCCTTTTGCGCATTAAAACGGTGAACTCATTTAAGCGGAGCGCATTTAAGAGTGCACTTCTACAGCTTATTACAATTTTAACATCTTGTGTTGCTCTTTTTAAGACGTCCTTAAATATTTCAATTTAGGAAATTTTCTTATTTGCTATTTAAGCGGCACTCTCTACTCTACTCTCTGGCTATACATTTTGGGAATAAGAGTGCCTAATTTTGGGTATAATGGTGTGCCAGCTCGAACTAACCATGTATGAGTGTTATTACATAAAATAATAGAATATTTGGAGTGGGACATATGGATATCTATGTATGTGTGTATGTATGAAGAGTATGGCAGAATTTATGAATATGTATGTATGTATGTATGTATATGTACAAGTATTTGTATGTAAATTATTTTTCTTCCTTTTTTCGCTATAAAAACAATGGGGTGCTTGATCTTACATCTGTTTAATAAAATAAGTATTATGTGTATCTGTGTGTGTGTGTGTGTTTTTTAATGAAATTGACAATTTGTTGGTATGAATTGTAATGTGGTCTTCTTGTTAATAAGGACAAACCGCATAATGTAAGAATGTGTATTCATAATTACAGTCGGTTTTATACACGTTTACATTCGTATTTATGGTCCTTGTAAAGTAAACTGTGGTTGCCATGTTTAGTTAATTCATATTTTCAAATTTAAGTCGTAAGTAAATAGCTAACCCCGATCGGATTATTAAATAACGATATCATAAGCTGTCGAATCACATTCTTGAATGTTATTTCACAATCAATGGATATGTCATATTTATCTACATACATATACATATAATTAATAGGTAAGATATATTTTTGTGATGGATTTTATGGCCACATTAGTCAACCGATTTTGACAAAGCTTATACCAAATTAAAAATATTTGTGCACAGAAGTGAACAACATATGGTTAGTTCAGTATTTTTGAAGCTATAAGCCTTTAAAGTAGCTACTAATACTTGCACATGCATAAACATGCATGCGTATTTCTCCAACTGGTTTTGTACAGAAATTAACAACAATATAATTGAATGTGGGGGCATTGTATGAATTTTAAAAGCGTAAAAAAGAAGAGAGCTCAGTCCAAAGCTTTATTTTTTTTAGTGTTAATATATGCGAATTCATGCAAATGTATCATTAATGGTGTTTTCTTTTCTACACATAAAATGGCACCATGTTAACAGGTACATGTATAAAATATCTAGCTAACCCTGTAATAATGCAGCTTCTTATTTCACTAGAAAAAAAACACAACTTATGAAAAAGTAGAACGCCGTGTTTTTAACAGCTGACAGCTAAGTTTAAAACGGCACTATCAACACTGTCGATTTTTACGACGCATAAAGTGCCATGCCTTCCACCATTATTTTGGGTGATTTTTTTTTAGAATAAAACACACCACCCTTTTAGAGAGCAACACATTTTTAAGAAACGAACACCAAACTACACTTTCTGCATGGAGATGTACCATTTTTTTTTTTTTTTTTTTTTAGAAAATAAAACACCATAAATAATTGTAGTTGCAGTTGTGGTGTGAGTATTTTTTAAGGGGTTTTCTATGATAATTTCTATAAGGACATTACAAAAAAAAAAAAAAAAATGATTTACATCTAGAATACCGTAGATTATGTCGGTCGTTGGTTAGTTATACCGCTAAACATCAATGGGAGCGTTCAGCAGAGAAACCTGCTGCTAAACAGCTTATATGTAGCAGCTTTTAATTTGATTAAATTTTCTGAACGATATTTTACTTTGTTGTCAAAAATATCAAAAAATTTGACTTTCAACTCCAATTATTGAATTTTATTTTGTAAAAAGATTTCATATTTCATACTTATTTGTGAATTTAAATGAATTAAAATTTAAAAATGTAATATGAAATTTTATTAAAATTTCAAACTGAACTGAAATATCGTAATTTGATGAAATGTATCGTACTTTGCTAACTAAAACAGTTAGCGATCACTCAACATGTTCGCTCATCGATCAGTAATCAAAGCGTTCAGCAGATTATTTTGCAATAGTTGTGTAGCAAAATGTTTCAAGTGTCGTCATTGCTTAACTAAAAAACGCCTGTCAAGTTGGACCTTCAAGAATCGTAAATTTATTTCATTTGAAATTAAATCAATTAAATCATACTTTACCAAATAATCATTTTGCTCCACTGTTTGTTTTTTCTCCCATATGTTTGCTAAATTATGCTGGATTTTTTTTTTTCATAACAACTTTGTTTGTTGCTGCTACTAGCTTTTGTAGACGTTTTTCCTTTGACCACTCTAGCATGCATGCAAGTCTACTTTTTTGCTTCCCTTCCACTCATTCTGAAAAAGAGGTTCGTTTGTTATGTATGAATTTGTTTTACTACATGTGATAAGAAGTGGTTCATGTTTTTTTTTTTTTTGGAAACGGAAGCAAGCAACAAGGCTTGCTTATTTGCTTATGGTGCCGGATTGGAAAAAGGAAAGGCAACAAAGAAGAAAAAAAAAGAAAGACAAGTTAAAAGCAAATACACATTCAATATGCAACAAACGGAAGTCTTTTGGCCATTTTGAATAATTGTATGGCCAGCTGGACTGCTGCTGCATGTTTGATACCATTTTATTTTATTTTATATTTTTGTTGCCACTTGCACACAAAGAGTATAAACAAAATGAAAAATAACATTTAATTCTACCCCGTCATGTACTCGAGCTTCTTGTATTTTAATTTTGAATTTGTTTATCTTACTAATAATCTGTTTTGCTGCTTTAAATTAATTTATTTGAAAACAATTTAAAATGGAAAATGTATTTTAATCGTTTGAAAGCTACGAAAGTTGCTCTGGTACTGTTCCCCTATTCTGAATCTCCGTGTGAAATTTTTCTCTTTTCCCTTGTTCTAAAAGAACTTTGAAATTTTTGGCAATCTTTTGCTCGCAAAAAAAGTAGATATTCTAAATACGAGCAAAATTCCCTTTCTCGCAAAACTATTCTCACCGTCTTTTAAAAAGTAAGGGAGTTTTGTCCCGAGAAAATTGTGTTCCCAGGAACTCATTTCCCCGGGAATATGCCCGATTTGACTGATAGAAAAATTTTATCTGTTTTACAAATAACTTTAGTATAAAAAAACTTGCTCTGTTGCATATAAACTACACAAATCTTTTCTTAAAAAAAATTGCTCTGGTGGTTCTCTATACAAAAAATCAGCTCTTATTTCATTGATCTGTTATATAGAGATCTATTATTGATCAGTTTCATGTTGAAAATGTTTCTGGGTAAGTTTTATGACAGTTTTTATATTGATATATATTTTTTTAATATTTTCTCTCAATTTGGGTTTTATTTTTATGCAAATTTTACAAAATAAATTTTCTGTATATTTTTTGTTTGTTTTTTTTTTTGTACAGATAAAGTGAAAAATAATTTTGTTGATCCCATGAGTTTAAAACATTTCCTTTTATTTGTGTGTTTGAATACTCGTTGTAGCAATTTCCATACATGAAAGATAACCTTATGGCCGGTATCAGATGTGAATGTAGTCATGCAAATAGAAATATATATTGGCAAATCTTTGCATGTTTATAAAATTTCATATAGAGGTATTCACTTCAACAAGCAAAAGAAAAAAAAAAAAAAACTAAACAAGCAAGAGAATAAAATGTAAGAGGTAAACTTTTGAAATGTTTTCAGCTTGGAATACTTAACGAAGAAAACGCCAATTATGACAAAAATACGAAAATAAAATCCATAAAAGGAAAAAAAATTTTTGAAAAGAATCAAATCGGCAAAATAAAAAAAACGACGAAACGAAAAAATCACCAAGAGAAAAAAGTTAATTGACCAGCTGAACCGTTTAATATAAAAAATTTGCAAATCCAAAACAAAACTGCTAAAACGATAAAATCTTAAATTCCCAAATAGGAAAAAATCACCAAAATGAAAAAGTTGGCTAAACGAAGACAAAAAAAAAAAAAATAAACCAGCTGAAAAAATGTTAAAAACGCAATTAAGAAATCGTTAAAACGATAAAAAGTTGCTAAACGAAAAAAAAAACACACTGGCAAAAAAAAGGTATGCCAATTCTCATAATGGACTAACTGAAAAAACAGTTAAAACGAAAAATAGCTTACAAACATTTGCTAATCGAAAAACTCGCAAAAAAAATGGAATAGGCCACCTGAAAAAATGATAAAACATAAAAATCGCCGGAATAAAAATAGCCTCAAAATGATGAAACAAATAATATAATAATAATAATAAAGACAAAAATAAACGTTCAAACGAAAAAATATACTTCTGCTAAAACGAAAAATCAACAAAAAAGAAAATAGTTGCAAAATATAAATTTTATAAAATCGCAAATCCCCAAATTAGAAAAAAATCGCGACAAAAGAAGAAAAAGGCAAATCAAAAAATAGACCAAATGAAAAACTGCTAATAAAAAAACGTCAGAAACGATGAAAACTGCAAAACGATAAAATCCTGAAATCCCATAAGCACAAATCGAAAAAATCGTTTAAATGAAAAAAAAATCGGTAAAACGAAAAAAATAGCAAAAAAAGAAAAAAAATAGCTAAATCAAAAAGAATTAAGGAAAAAAGCCACACTCTACTGCATTTATTTTATTAACATCTGCACTTTGAAATAAGTTACCCACACCAACATGGTTGTTTAATAATAGAGAATACCGTTGGTATTATTTAACATGAAGCAAACATCAAAAAACTTAATAAATTACTTTTAAAGTTACAAAGAAAATTTCTATACACACATGCATACTACATTAGTACATTCCGAACTATCACTACCATATATGTATTTTACACTAGTTTTATAAAAAATAGGAAATTAAAAAAAAAAGAAACCATAACCATGCTCTTAATTAAGTTTTAACATGGAAGTAATTAGTCAAAGAAACTGCCAATTGCTGCAGCTGCAGTTGCTGCTGCTGCTTCAAATACAACTACAAAGATGAATGAATTCCATTGAAATACGGAATACAATTTATTGTTAACATACAATCAAAGAAACTATGACTGAGTGACTGACACTCGAGCAAATTAGAAATAAAATATGAAGACAGAGATTCTTTTCACAAAGTATTGTCAGGCAATATATACATATTTATACGTACGTACATACATACGTACGTGTATTATAGAGCATATTCATAGTTTTTGTTATTATTTTATTTTATTCTTTGTTTAGTTTAATAACGTGATAAAAGATTAAAAGGTTAACAAGCAATTTAATGGAATTTTATTTCAAGAATCATCTTTTACTCACACTCATACATTCACTCACTCACACACTCATTTACTCACGTTCAATTTGTAATGACTTTTATGCATACGAAATATGTTTGTACTTGTTCTACACAGAACATCATCATTATCATCATCATCATTGATGACATGTTCACATGTAGAGTGACTTTAAATAATAAATATTTTGTGTTTTTTTTTTTTCTTAGTTTTACACTTATGCAGTTTATGAAATGAAAGCAATCAAAATTCGACAATTGACAGGAATTTTTGAGAAAAAATGATTTATTTATTATTATTTAGTTTTTGTACTAATTGCGATTCGAATATTTTGAATTGTGTAAGTGATTTTCTGCTCGCACTTGAAAATTGGGGAAAAAATTGGTGCAGGACATTAAATTGTAGAAATGATTTTATAGTGACCATAGAAGTTGCTTTATACCGAGCAAGTTCTTTTTTTTCTACAAAGAAATGTCTAATAAGGGGCAATCTTTATTTCGGAAACTTATCAAACGGTTCTATAGTAATAGATTCAGGGAACTTACAAAAGTAGTTCCTCAACGTAGCAAGCACTATGGTGCAAATCATCATGAAACAAAAATAAACAGAAAAAAAAGTGAATTCGCCATAAATTTGGCAAATTACTATATTTAAACGGCATAGAATATCGAGTAATCTTTACTCTTAAGTCATAAAAAGTGTTCAGCACTTTTATGTAAAACACCAAGAGAAGAATTTTTGTGGAACATTTTAACTCTCTAGATCGTCACTATTTAAGTCTTTTTGACACATTCTTACAAAAGGTGCAAAAAACTCCCCATCAACGGCAATGCAGCGAAGTGAAATATTTACAATTTGGTTATAAGTCCTCGAAGACAACAAAACTCCAATTTAACATTTTAAATGTGTTTAAAGGTTAATTTTTAAATTAGTAATAAAATATTACATAAAACCACTCCCCCCTAAAAAGTGGAATTCGCCGCAAGATTTGCAAATTACTGTATTAAGTCGTTATAGGATATCTTGCAATTCTTACTTTTATGA
This sequence comes from Lypha dubia, assembly GCA_947311025.1. Taxonomy (NCBI): domain Eukaryota; kingdom Metazoa; phylum Arthropoda; class Insecta; order Diptera; family Tachinidae; genus Lypha; species Lypha dubia. Next base: position 61,508,761 of record OX371264.1, read on the forward strand.
TATCATAAGTTTTTAGCACTTTTGTAAAAAAAACAACAAGAGGAATATTTTTGTGGAACATCTTAACCCTCTAACTCTTTACTATGTGGGTCTTTTTGATTCGTTATTAATAAAAGGTGAAGAAAACAATCATTAAACTGCGATGTAGCGGGTTGAAGTGTTCGACAAAAGTAAAAAGTGATCCAAGTAGAGATACTTATTTCAATAGCATTTTTTGATCACGTCGTGTCATGCTGTCATGTTATTTTTGTTTAGTATTGTTTGGGATTTCATAATGGAAAGACTTACGCCTGAACAACGTTTACAAATCGTTCAACTTTATTAAAAAAAAAAAATTCACGTTCTGTGAGGAATGTGTTTCGAGGCAAATTTTGTTTAGCGATGAGGCCCATTTCTGGCTCAATAGGTATGCAAACAAACAAAATTGCCGCATTTGGGACGAAGAGCAACCTGAAGAGTTTCAAGAACTGCCACTTCATCCAGAAAAAAAAACGGTTTGGTGTGGTTTGTGGGTCGGTGGAATCATCGGTCCATATTTTAAAAAAGATGCCGGTGCGAACGTAAACGTCAATGGCGACCGTTATCGTGCCATGATAACCGACTATTTGATGCCTGAAATTAAAGCTCGTGATCTCGGCGACATTTGGTTTCAGCAAGACGGCGCCACTTCCCACACATCGCATCAATCAATGGAGTTATTGAGAGAACATTTCGGTGAGCACATAATTTCACGTTTTGGGCCGGTCGATTGGCCACCAAGATCGTGTGACATCACACCGTTAGACTTTTTCCTGTGGGGATATGTAAAGTCTTAAGTTTATGCGGACAAACTTGCTTCGATTCAGGCCTTGGAGGAAAACATCACGCGTGTCATTCGCCAGTTACCAGTCGAAATGCTCGAACGAGTCATCGAAAATTGGACTCAACGGATGGACCATCTGCGACGTAGCAATGGCCAACATTTGATAGACATAATCTTCAAAAAATAAATGCCGAAGAATGTTATTTAAAATGATAATAAACATTCTTCATTAAATTTGAATTTTCTGTGTTTTTTTCTCTTTAAAAAAGTAGGGAACCTCGAAATGGATCACCCCTTATTTGTCTTCAAATTTTACTACAAGTCCTTGAAGACACCAAGGCTTTAAATTCCACTGGAATGAAATTATTTAAAATTTTTATTCAGGTCAATCGCGAATATTCCCTAGGAATATCTCTCCCACGGAAAATACTTTTCTCAAGAAAAATTTCCTCCAATTATAAATTCCGCGGGTACAAAAAAGTTTAAAAAGTGGCATCACTGAATTTTTAAGCCAGTTTTTTGCTTATTGACATTTAATTTTCTTATGTTTTTGTTTCCAATTTCCATAAATTAATTAGTTTTACATAAAAATTTTAAATAAAAATTAGAAATGAATAATTTAGCTATGGGAGCACTTGTGGATGAAATTGGTGTTGTAGACGAACAACAACGAAATAGGCAACGGATGTTGCAATTGCGCTTTACTTGTGCTCTTCGACCTAAATAAACAATTAAATATTTTTTTATTTATTTAAACTTTATTTTATAAAAAATTACTTACATTTTTGTGTAAACTCCCTTCTGTTTTCTAAGTGAAATATTTTTAAGGAGAAAAACTAAATTCAAAGGCATTCAGAATAACTACTTTTTTCCCCATTCATTTTTATTCCCTTTCACACGGTTGATCAAAATGGTACAAATATGAAGAAAAGGTAAAGTGAGAAATCTCATGCGGGATTTTTATTCATAATAGGAGGAATGGGGAAAGGGAGAAAACTCCCGCGGAATTATTATTCGTGATTGCGCTGAATATGTTTATGGGTTAATATCGTACTTATTCACAATTAGTTCTAAAATATTCTATAAAAGTGGAGCTTGTAGGGCAAGTTTCTATTAAAAATGTTTAAGGAAAAATTTAACCCTAATAGCCTAATACAGAGTATCAACTTTAGTATATAAAACTATTCTGAAATTCAGCATTTTTGTATGTTGAAAAATTTTACTCGAACTGAGAAATGAAGTTTGAAAAATTTGCCTTTTACACTCGAAAAAAATCTGAATTGCCGGCAGTAGCGCGTCTTACAATTCACAATGAACTAAAACTACACATGTACACATACATATATATTTTTCAATTTATTTTCGGCAGAAAACAACAATTAACCACTTGACTTGACTCTCTTCAACAAATTCAATTGTATTCGATTAAAAAAAAGAAGAAGTTTTTCTATCATACATTTAATTTAATTGACTTTGATGTCAATTTTCTTATAAATGTAAATTTATCAGCCATTTACATTTTTTGCTAAAAAAAATAAAAATATTGAAAGCCAACGTTATTTGTTTCAATTCGTTTCATGATAATTAATTGTGCTGATGACGATGAAAAAAAAAACATATAAACATATTTTTTGTTTATCAAACGAGGATTTTTTTTAATTAATTTTGTTTCTTATTTATAGAAAATGTAATTATTTATATCCTTTTACATTTTTTTCCTCCTTTAATGCAGTATTTTTAAAAGCACACACGCACACATACATACATACATTTGCAGAAGCCATTCAGCTGGGAAATTATTATGTTGTAGTCGCTATGGAATATACATGTAAACAGTATGTCAGGGATAATTTTACGTAAAATTAAAGCTAATTAAAGCTAAAATTACCGATTATTTTTGGCCTTAAACGGTCTTTACGTTATGCCCTATTTTTAGCGTTCAAGTTGAATTTTTAACTTAAGTTTCTTTGAAGACTTGTAGTAGAATTTTATGTCTATATCTTTTTGTAGAACATTTCAGGCTGATTTTTTTATATATAAGATGTGTTTTTAGCCGTTTTTTTTAAGAAAGACACAGAAAGACCCATACCTGAAAGAGTTGGAGGGTTAAAAGTGCCGAAGACACTTTTTCCAAAAAAAAAATTAATGAAAAGATTAAAAAATTTCCTACAACAATTTTCTATAAGAATGTGTAAAGGGAATTCCAAAACTGTAATCCAGATTTAAGCTTGCAAATCCCCAAAATACAAATATTCTGTTGTTGGTCCCTTACACCAGGTTCAGTCGTTGTAAGCTTATTATGATTTTAATTTTGGGTTAAACATTATTTCGATAATAGATCGCTTTTAGCTTCCACCAAACTAATAGTGTTGAGTTGAATTGTAAAATTCTAATTACGGCTTGCAATTTAAATCAACTCCTTAATTAGCTGTTCACACAGTTGGCTCCAATAAGTTCTTAATTGTATTGAGAGATAATTGTATTAAAGATGAGACGAGTTGTAACATTAACATTTCAACTTAATTGGGGTTGTGAACCATAGTGGAGGTATAAAATTTGCACCGAATATGAGCCGTTTATTTCGAAAGTGGCATAAGTCACTTTTTTGTGGATTGCAAATGTTTTACAAATAAAAAGATGAAGTTAAATTTTATTTAGTGATGCCATTAACTCGATATTTTTGAAAAAGTGACTTATGCCACTTTCAAAATAAACGGCTCATATATGTATCATCAAATTTGTGACAATTTGGGTTTGAAAAAGTTCTATAAACTAAAATATCGATTACTTTGCCCATTTAATTCTTCATATAAGCAAAAAAAAAAAAAAGTTTCTTGAAGTAAAGATCATCTTTGTAGATTTACTAAAAGCGACAATTTGATTGTACAAAATATAATTAATTTAATATCTATTTATGTTACATAGTCGCTGCAAAAAGTGCATTAACAAATCTTTTTCCATCAGCTGGGTATCCTGTATAAACTGTCACAAAGTTTTTCTTTTAAACGTAATACCCACATTTCCAAATGTTAAGCAATAATGAAAATGTTATTTAAAAAGCCATCCTGGAGGGGTCTACTTTCTGTTTTCTCCATTATAATGAAAACATAAAGAAGAAGTAGAATACAGGTCACTAACCTTATTTTCCTTTCCTTTTTTCTTTCTTACTAAAAATATAATTAACAAAAGAAAGAACTCCCAAGTATCTAATTTCTGTTGTATTTCCTTGAGTACTAAAATTCTCAGAATATCCTTCTAGTAGTGTGCATGTGTGTATGCGCGTGTGAGTGTTTGTATAATTGCTGCTACAAAATGAGTCGAATTAAAGATTTGTATTCCCTTCGAAATACATATTTTCAATATTTTCTTATTGTTCGAAAATGTTGGAAGAAATATCGCAGATTTATTACGAGTTGCACTATAGTTTTATTATCTTTGAGATTTCAAAAATATACACCCAATTTTATTACGTCGAATATAATCAGCAGCTGTTCGTTCAACTCTGCAAATCATTATAGAAAGACAACATTTATAATGCAAATTTTTAAATTAAATAACTTTTTATATTCTTTATCATGGAGGCTTTAATTTTCTTATAACAAAAATTTTTGAAAAAATTAAGCTACGTTCACATTTATCAAATATTTGTCGAAAAAAACGTAACCAAGAATAAAAATAATATTTTATTTCCTTTAATACCACTATTTTTTTTAATTTTGGCTTCGCATTTAAAAAAAACTGTATAAAAGTACTCTTTTGAAGAATAATTAATATTATTTTGTAATATAAAACCAAGTTAAATGACAGTATCCTAAGCAAAACTAGTAGTTACTTTTTTTTGGACAAATATTTGATAAATGTGAACGTAGCTTTAGTATAAAAATTAAAGATGAATATTTTGCCCTTTTTAAAAGTAGAATTCGAAGAGATTTAATTTTAATTATACTCGTACTACGGTAGTTCCCATTAAATGGGGAATATTTTTGCTAGGATGTGTAGTGTGTATATTTGCATATTTTATATTTAACCCCCATTGTTATTAAAATAATTTAAAAAAAAGTAATTTAAATTGAGAAAATTATAAATTCCGTTTTAGAAAGATACTCGATTTTATACGAAAGTCTTCTTTTCATAAAAAGTACCTGTATATAAAAGGTCTTTTTTTTAACAAAAAACCTTTATAAATAAAAAAAAGTACTTTTAAAAAAAAATTCCATTATTTTCTTAAACTAGGACCAGCACTCAGTGGATGACCCCTACGTATGCGAGGCATTGTGCTGGAACTAGGAAAATAGGTTTTGGGAAGAAGGATAAAGGGAGTAGAGTTTGTGGACATTCGATTTGAACCTTAACACACTGTAAGTGGCTGGAAAGACCTCTGCAGGGAGTTTATTCTACATGCAAACAGTTCGGCTAAAGTACGAACTATATCTGTAATATCGACCACAAGGGGATGTGCTCTTAATGAAGAGCGTGTTGTACGTGAAAAGTGACGGTTTCGGGAACAAATTCCCTGATTTCATTGGAACACATTCCGTTGTAGTAGCGATGGAACAGTGAAACACACTCTACATTGCGTCGATGCAGTGAGCCAATAGAGTTGGCTACCCTACTGTTACCGATAAGCTTCTTCGCTCTATTTTGTACGCGATCGAGTAACTTCAAAATAGATTTTGAAACACCGGCCCATGCATGAGAGTTGTATTCAATTTTAGCTCGAATAAAGTAGTGTCAAAAAAATTATTTTATTAATTAGGAACAGCACTCAGGGGATGGCCCCTATGTATGCAGTGCATTGTGCTGGTACTTAGAGAGAGGTATAGGGTAGAGAATATAGATGTTGAAAATTTAGAAGGCTTAACTCTTTTACAACTCTGCCTTTGCAGGCATTTTATTAATTGTTTTATTCCGCCAATTTTTTTGTGCTAGCTGACGAAGGAGGGCGATGTTGTGTAAATTAGCTTGGAGAAGTGTCAATCGCTGTCGGAACATTTTTTTAATGACCAGTTCTATGCCTTCATCACTTAAGTAGTCCGACAACAATTAATACAATGTCTGACAAATGTACATTAGAGAAATTAATTATGTTGATTGACTTGCTCTGGACAGGGTTTTATCGCAGGTGTTATGAGTCAGACCTAATCAACCCTCTTACATGAACATTTCGCAACTTGTTAACGCAAACAGTCACCAGTGCATTGACTTGATCAGTGCATTAACTCTAACAGTTGTGCAACTGTTTGCGTTGATAAATTGCGAAGTGCCCAAAAGCTTACTAAGCTATTTTTATTAAATACAAACTGGGTCAGAAGAATACTAATAAATAAACTGAGTAAGAATAATTGTGCAACATTAAAATAGAATAATTATTGAATAGTCATTAAGTATAAATAAGCTAGGTTTAAGAAATACAATAAGAGTTGTAAAAGCGAAGTCAATATTTATAGTCATAGAATTGGAGTTTTGTAATAATAGATTTGACAGATAAAAGATGAAATCATAAAGTATTATTTTTAACGTAACACAGGTAGTCAACGCGCTAAACACTTCAGCCAACACCATAAAAACATTTATAAGTAAAAAAGGTAATACCTTCTTATAAAAAGAATGTACCTTTTTTTAATTTAGTTACTGGTTATAAAAAAAGTAGCTGTTGTATAAAAAATTATTAACTTTTTTAAAGAAATAACATATTTTTTTTTTACAAAAAAGTACCTTTTTATAACGAAAGTACCTTATTAGAATAATGTACCTGTTAAAAATATCTTTTTATGTAAAATACACCGTTTATAAAAAAAAATAGCTTTAAATAAATAAAGTTCCTTTATTTGTAAAGAAGAGTTCTCTGTCATAAAAACTCACCATTTTATGATATGAGAATATACGAGTATGTAAACCTATTTTCTAAAAAAGTACATCTTCAAACCTTTTTACAAAAACTTACATAAAATTGTGCAGAACTGTTGTGATCGAAATTGCTAATAAATATGAACACACATACATTCGAGTGTATTGCCATATACATTTTTCACAAAGCCCCACTGTGCGTTAATCACAATTTCTGCCAGGATAACTACTAAGCTAATATTGCGAAGAAAATTTTACGAAAAATGTCATGTATTTTCACTCCTATTTTTTCCATAAAATCGTAAACTGGTACATGCATGCTTCTTAGATGACAGCAAAGTATGTACGTCATACATTAATTATGATTTAATATTCGTGATGTACAGCGAAAGGTACATACCACCAACGTTTTTCAATGTTCGTAGTCTTGCATGCACTTATTTAATAGTTTTGGTGATTATGGAATATGCGCATTGTAAGGAGAGAAACCGGGCTATTGCTCATCGATTGTAATAGTTATAGTGTTCGTGTTCGTGTTAAGGCTTGTTCTTTTTTATTGCTGTGATGTCTAACAAGTGTTCTGATGACATTGATGCCTTCCTGCCCGCCCGCTTGAGAGTTTGCATCTGTGCTGTTTTCACGATTAATAATTTCTTATACTCAACATAGGCAAATTCGTTTTCTCCAAATACATACATACATACATATTTCTTTACTCTTTCTCCACAAAAGTACTAAGTCGCAAACTGTTGTATATTGAGAAGTTTTCACTTTGGTTTTTGTACATACATATGTATGTATGCATGCATGTTTGTATATGGTGTTTGTTTTATAGGTAACAATTTTAAAAAATTATATATAACTACGATTATGTGTGTGAAATCGGTTTTCCGAAGTCAACGGAAGAGTTGGAGACTTAAGTCTTGCGCTGATCTGTCAGGACTTGTCTTAAGACGATTCATAAAAAAAATCAGCAAAAATAAAATATCGATTCCGGAAATAATGATATTAATATATGGCGGTGTTGGATCTTGAATTATCGGTTTGAGTATATTTATTTAATAACATCATCTTCTTTTTTTTCGTTCATACCCCCATTTTTGATCAGGAATGGAATTGGCCAGGAATGGAAAATAGAAAATTTTGTTTGGAATATTTAATGAAAACTCGGAAAAAATAACCACTATTTAAAGCTAACATTTTTCGGCCACCCCAAACGCCGGCCGACAAAAATTATATTTTGTGCGTCCCCATAATATGGGTATCAAACGAAAGGCTTGTCTGAGGAGACAGCTGATGACAAAAAGTAATAACTCTAAATTAAAAATGGCCGCCATCAAATTGCAAAAGAGGTTGATGTTAAAGATTTTGATTAAAATCTTCCAGAGTTTATTAAAATTTTAAATGCTTGAACTGCTTTTTCGCATGCACTGTATAAAAGGTGTAATAAAAACTGTAGCTACAATATTTCTTTTGGCTTTAGAAACTTTTAACTTAAAATTCTTATAATTTGTTGAATGAATTATTTCATAATTAAAATCTTCGAATCTAAACTTGTCCAAATGTTAGCAATTTTAATTTGAATTTATTTAAACTAGTACAACCTGGACAAAATTTAAAAAAAAATATATTAAAATTATCGTCCATTTGCAAACAAACAGTTCCTCCAACTCCTATTATGCCTGTTGAACTAAAACTTGTGTATGCTCTCTTGCAAGTTTGATTTGTACTAAAGAGTACTAAATACTTATATCTGGTTAAATTCTTCATCCCTTCTCGGCAAACGATTACAGCAACGAGTATATTTTTTTTGTTCGTTGTTTGCCTTCGTTAACACATTTGTTGTTGTTGCTGTGGCTTCTACACATTTTTCTTTCAACATTCGTGTTGTATTTAATGGCTTTTCTACAGTGTTTGTTAGTATATCTTGATATTTGTCAGTAAATGCGTTTTTTTTCTAAGAGAATAAAAATATTCATACGCACTGTTGTTTGACTGCTGATAAAACAACGTAGACTGTGAAATTGACAGCCAGCCAGTTTAGTGAAAGTTTGCAAAGGGCGGCACCACAAAAACGAAAAGAAAAAAAAAATAATTAATTAAAAATTAGATTATTGCAAAAAATAATAAAATAATAAAAGAAAATTTTTCAGTGAATTAATTAAGGATTAATATTTAGTTGCTCCAAAAAAGTGTTGGAAAAATGGTAAAAAAATAAAATCTGCAAGTGAAAATTAAAAAAAAAAAAAAAAAAAAAAAAAATGCGTATCCATTTCTAAAGTCCGTGGCTAACAAGAAAATTGTAGAAAATTTTTTGAGAACTAAGAAAATATCATCAATTGTTGTATTTTTACCAACAAAATTTCATTTTCATTAAACGATAAAAAAAAAATAACAAAATTGTGTATCTGATAAAACAATTGTTAAAAAGCATTTCAAGTAGTATTTTAGTATTTTTCCTATATTTCTGGTGAATGATTCATAATTGTGTTGTGGAATTTACTTTATAATAGTGTTTTGTATATACATCCATACATATGTACATATAATGTGTTTTACTTTTTTTCCATTATTATTTCATCCACAATTAAATTTTCTCCTGTGTGTTGTTTAATGTGTAAAAAAAAAATACTGTTTTCTTCCCACCACTTGCTGTTTTGGTTGTTTGATACACTGCTCCCCTATTTGTACTCTACAGCAACAACATCAACTACAATAATGAAAATCCTACAACAAATACTACTAACCACATCATTAAACAAAGAGTGCCAAAAACTAGAGAGAAAAATAAAGAAAATTTATTTGTAAAAAAAAGAAGAAGAATCATACGGGAAAAATAAATCTCCAAAATATTTTCTTCTCGTTCATAACAAAAAAAAAAAGAAGAATTACAGTTAGAAAAATGTTGTTGGTTTCTTTGTAGTATTTTTTGGTGGCTCCCTAAAACAAAAAAGAAAAATAAAGAGAGTTTTGATACATGAAATAAACAATTGAATTTTAATGTTTTAAATAATGAAAGAAAAATTTTGAAAAATTGTGTTAATAGAATGCAAAAAAAGTACACTAAAATGATTTAAATGAAAAAAGAAAAGAACATCGTTGTTGTTATTTAAAATTATCATTATTCTTATTATTATCCATATGTCTTATTTAAGTGCAAGAAGAAAAAAAGTGAAAAAATGAATGGGAATATGAATATGACCTTGTTTAAGAGTGAGAATCCTTAGAAAATCAAGAAAGAAAATGAATTTCTGTATATATATTTTTTTTATTAAAAAAATTTGATTGTGCAAATGTTTTCAAATTAAATGATATTCAATGATGACATATTTGTTGCACTTTCTGTCTAGAACTTTAAAGCATAGTATTTGCGCAAGGTAATCAACCTGTTTTTTTTTTTTTTTTTTTTTTTTTTTTTTTTTTTTTTTTTTGTCCCAAATTTCTATAATGACGGTCTCATTCTTGTAAAATTGCTTCCTTCTACTCGCCCAACTAGTGGCAAATGAAACGATTATGCTTATAACAGAATGTTACAAGTAATTAAATATTAAAAAAGTGTCAATGGGGCCCTTAAGGCAGATTTATCTGAAATCGAAACTAATATTTGACCAAACAAATATTTCCAATAAATCGAATTTTGCCGAAACTCTTAGTTAAGCAATCTCCTTATCGCGAATTATAGGTGAACATTTTGTTCACGTAAAATTTTTCCCAAGAACAAAAATAAAAAAATGCTGATCAATATTCGAAAATATTACACAGACACAACAACAACAACGCATAAATTTAGGATTAAAATATTAGGGGGTACTGAGTGGTATTAGTAAAAGTTTTGTGTCTTATGATTTAAGGATTAGTAAAGAGTTTTCAAAGAGTCAAAAAATGGGTTTCTCCAAAAAAAAAAAATTAATCTTAGTTTTGTGGTTGTCATATGCAGAACTGAGGTTAGAATTAACATTAGCGCAACTTCCTGTCCCATCAAATTTTTTAACACTGTTGTATGATTTGGTTTCTGTAAATTTATGAGTAAATTATTGATAACAGGGGACTGTAGAAAGAATTTTAGTCCCACTCCAAAATGAATCCTAGTGATCATTCAAAAAGACCAATAACGGTTTTATTTGCTGTAAAGTGCAATAAAAGATTTATTTAGCAATTCTATGCCTGCATCCTTAATGTTGCAGTGGATAAAACAAATATTCCTTTTTCAAAAGTTCAATTAAATAAAAACAAATTCAATTCTTAAATCTCTAAATCAGAGTCATGTAAAACTGCTAACAGAGCTCTGTTAGAGCTGGTGGCTCTTGTCTGTTAAGCGTCTTAAACTTTAAAATTAAACTTCACGCACATACGAGTATGTACTTTTTTTTTATTATTTAAACAGAACTCACAAATTCTTTAAGGTTTTGAAAAAAAAAGGTGAACAAATATAGTTGAACTAAAATAAAAATAGTGAACTAAATATTAATAAAAAAAAACTATTTTTTATTAAATTTTATCTTCTTTTTTATCTTAAATAGAAAATCTTAAAATATAGTTAAAACAATTTTAAATGGAAATAAGAAAATTAAAAACAGTTCCAAGCAAATGTTGAAAAAATCAAAGTGAAAAGAAAACAAACTTCAAAAAAAAAAAAAAAAAAAAACCAACAACTTATTAAAGTTGTTTTCATTAAGTCTTTAAGCATCCCTACATTGTTGACTACATACATTCCATCCACTCATTTTTGGCGTTTATTTGTTTCTGTGTTTGTTGAAAAAAAAATAACACAAAAAAAGGAAATAGACACAAATAAAATATCGCAAAGAAACAAAAAGTCCCTTTGTCCCCAAGTTTTATAACATTTTTTTTTCGTGTGTTACTGTTTCGGCCATTTGTGGCCGATATAAACGACCTTCAAAACGTTTTGTGTCGAAGCAATACGCACCATGGGCTGCGCACAGAGTGCTGAGGAGAGGGCAGCAGCCGCCAGAAGTCGTTTAATTGAACGAAATCTAAAAGAAGATGGAATTCAAGCAGCAAAGGATATCAAACTTCTTTTGCTTGGTGAGTTTTTTTTTATTTGTTTATTTCTTTTTTTTTTCGTGTTATAAATCTACTCTTTGCTCTCGTTTTCTTGTTCATACATATATTTATTTTTTTGAAGGATTTGTATCAGTGTTGTCAAGTTAGTGCTTTTGATAAAGATATTTTGGTGTTATTTGATGCTTCAAAATTTTAAAAATATATTTTAAGATTTATTAAAGAAAAAAGTAGGGCCGCATGTGATGCGCATGTGTGATTAGTTTCCATACGCATCAGATGCGGCGCAGTGATGCATTTCCGAACACGCCCGTACTTATTAACATAAAATTTTCCCTTGGGACCTTGGGGGGAAGAAATGAGGTATCATAATGTAACTACATGTTACACAAAATTATTTAATTAAATTCTAAACAAAAATTATACAGAATTTCGGGGGGCGATGCCAAAGTGACATGAGTCCACAACGCTTATATATTAAGTGTTCAGTGTGCAGGTACATTAACAAACAACTTGGTTATAAGAGAAATCTAATATACGAGAGAGAGAGAGCTTAAAAAGGAACCAAAGCAACTTAACTTTTGATATACGAAAGAAAAATTGGAACTCTAAAAGAAGATAATGGCTCCAGGGAGCTTAAAGTTCCTTAGGAAATTTATAGTTCCTCACCAATTCAATTTCGGCTGTATGAGGCACCAATAAACAAAAGTAAGCAAAAACGACAACACTGGGGAATTAACAACTATTCCTCCCTTAGACATTTTCTACTGCTGAGTCATCAATGGCAGATTATAGTGTTGTTACTGGGCAACGGCAGATGGCAGACTCATCATTCTGGGACAGGATACTGTAGGAGTATGCAGTTACTTAGCTGAAAATTATAAAATTTGCAAAACAAAAAAAAGCACCGAACAGGAAATTAAGGCTTGCAGTAATCCAAGAAGTAAGACAAACTATCAAACATGAGAACGGACAAAAAAAAAAAAACAGCGGCAACACATGTAAAAGGGAGTGTTTTGTGCAAGGCGTATGCTCCCATGAGGTGTAACAGAAAGAAAAAAAAATTGTACAATCAAAAACAATTAATTACCTTTTGGTGCTAAAATTGAAAGGTTTCTTTTTTTAAAGTGTTATACTGTCAACAAAGTTGTCATCACTGGTTTGTGTGTGCTTGATTGTTCATGCGTGTGGGATTGTGTGAAAGTGATTGTATTCATATGTGTATGTTTGTGTAGATTTTGGAGTCTGTTAGCCAGAGTTCATGTATTTGTATTTCATTTAAAAGAGAAATGTGAATACATATTCTTTATGTTTGTGTCAAAAGGGTTCAAAAAGGATTTTCATTTCATATAAAATATTATTATAAAATATTGTTTTTCTATTACGAATTAATGAGACCAACAAAACAAATTAGTATGTTATCAACTTAAGGGGTATTTTTTTTTAATGTTTGGACCTCTCTATAATTCGTGTCATTTATGAACCAATTTTCAAAAACTTTTTTGTTTGTTCGAAAGGGTTTGCTTGCAGTTGGGTCCCATAAAATTTTTTGAAATATCAGGAATAAGTTGTTGCCTTAAATTATTGATTCGTTCGAATCACTCCTCTAATTATGAACCGATTTTTAAAATTATTTTTTTTTTTCAATAATTTTGGGCCAATGTAATTTTTGTGAAATTTTGGGAAATTTCCTCTGCTATATATTGACCGATTTTCAAAATTCTTTTTTTTTTTTTTTTGTTTGTTTGAAATTTCTTTAAAAAAATTTTATTTAAACCAATTTTGGATGGATCTAAAAACAAAACCTAAAATTTAAAATATTATTATAAACTTTCTATCAAAGTTTCTTTTAGCACAAAAACAAATGGAAACTTTGAATCGTGACAAATTCTTAGTGAACTTTATGGTTTCGCAAGAAATTGTTTTTGTTTTGTTCTGTAGGAAACAATAGAAACTGAAAAGTTTCAATTTCTTGCTTCTTCACACTCTTCCTTCAGATTTTAATTTTTCAGCAGTCACTTGATTTTATAGCATTTTATTTTCAATTAATGCCGTATCGGCATAACGCTTCAATTTCATTTTTATAATGAAAAACAGATTTCGAATTTGCATTTTTTTTTATTTAAGTTTACTTAATTTGTTACAAATTTAGTGATACAAAAAAAAAAAAAAAAAGAACTTACAAGTGAAAACAAAATTTTGCAATTATTTGTTTAATAAAAGTCTTATAAACATTTCAAATGTATAAAAATTACAAAATTGTTAAAAAAAAAAACTGTGAATTTTTAATAGTCAAACACATTCGTGGATGATTTGTTTTCTTTCAATAAATTGTTTAACGTCATTTTCACATTAGCAGCACATTAGTTGTGGGAGGGAACAGCTGTACAGTGGGCAAGAATAAAATCATGTGCACTTTTTAGTGATTAACATAACTATGATCTACAAGTTTAAGTATAAATATGAAATCTGTTCATGTTAAAAAAAAAACTTCTTAAGCTTTTATGGAAAAATACTATGTCCAATTAGGCTGTGTGTTGCAGACAGTTCGTGGCTACCATGTTGCTTAAACACCATCTGTTTAATCTATTGTTTAAAAATTCATCAGCAATTCATGCGTTTAAGAAGCAGCACGTTCAAATTATAAAAGTTTCTCAACATACAAAATGAGAAAATTTTGCAATTGACAACGACGTTGCTGTCGTAAAATTGACGCATTTTGATAATGAAAATTTTATTGTTTGAACGTGCTAATCAATCGTGTAACTTGGCTATCTATGCTGTTGTTCGGCTATCAGTAATTAAATAAGCAAAATAAAATAGACGGAGCAATAGCTCCATTTAAAAACTACAAAATTCATTTATATTTTTCTATTCAATCAGCCACGTCACAGAATACCATTCAGATCGAAACTTTGCTTTTTTCAAAAAACTTTTTTGTACTAACTTTATTTGCATACTTTTAGGAGCGCGAGGTAAATATTCTACCCGTTAACTCTGCATATTAAAAAACGCTTAATATGAACCTTGCTAGTAAAGTCCATTTAAACAAACGTCTATATCCTTATCACTGTAGCCCCTAACGTATACGTTATATAAAGTATGTCCAAAAAATTATACATAAAGTATACGTCGTGATGGTTACACTACAATGCCACAAATTTAAGGGATTTTAATTTAATTAAGGCCGTGCTTTACTATCCTACAGAATCATATGATTCATTCACAGGAAAATCTTACAAAAATTTGACCGACTTTAAAAGTTCCTTTCAAAGGGATGTTCTAGGTTCCACACTCTCATCATCATACAAAAGTGATGCCAAAACATATGTTTATTTTTTCTAATTATTTATTTATGTACCTATGAGAAGTAGTATTATTTATAATCAAGTTCAGTTTTATTGAATTAATTAAAATTCAAAATTACTAAGAGTTTTTTATGTTGAAAAATATTATTATTTATATCCAATCAGTTTTTACCAGAACGTATCAGTACCGATTTCAAAGGGATTCGTTGTATCAAACAAAAAAAAAGTGTTACGAATAAAGACAGGGTTAATATTCTCAGCTCGTTGACAAGAAATACCTCTCTGATCGCATGAAAACTATCATTTTATGAAAGTGTTCATAATTTTTAACAAATTGCACGAATTGGCTCAAAAAAAAAAAAAAAAAAAATCTGTCACACAGTTGCATTTTTAGTCCACACTACCATGCTTTTCCGGCACACATGTCATATTTGGCTGATCGCATGATTGCGTAGGATAGTGAAGCACGGCCTCTACTAGTATAGACAAAAAGTACGACACATTTGTTCGTATTCTAGAAGCAAATACGGCTATGTTGTGAATTTCTAGTCTAGCTTTATGGTTTTTAATCCAAAGATGATTAAATTCGGCCTTATTACGAGTATCGTTGTCGTGACGCAATCTGTAAAATGTGACAATGTGCGCTATATGTTTTACATTGGAGCCGTTAAAGGTCGACTACGACTACAAGAACCGTGGTAAGGGGTATTATTGTTGCATGAGTTCGTTCGATTGTTTATATTTTATATTAAATTATTTCTTATTAGATAGAAATTTCTAAAATCTGTCCATCATCTGACATGACTCGTGATGCAGGGTATAGAAGATTCGACTTATGACGAATATAGTAAATTTACTTGTCTTTAATCAAATAGTTTCAAATAATTTTCATAATTTCAGATGTTTTTGAGTGAAGTGTTTAACACAAGCAAAATTAATTTTTAATAAACAATTTAGGGCAACTTGAAAATTTCACAATGTTTTTTTTTTGCAAAATTTTTTTCTTCTCAATTTAATTGTATACAAACAAATCAACTATATTTCAAGAAATATATACATATTTACTATGTGTATACATATGTTCGTATATGTGTGTTTGTGTTCATATATTTTAATAATTATAAGCAAACCAAATGAAATCATTTTTATTAAATTTATATACAAAATATTAAAAAAAATAATATTGATAATCAAATTAAATTCTAGTAGAAATTCACGTTAGATTTTTAGGGGAACTAAAAACAAAATGAAGTCAATAAAATTTTACTAGGAAGATAAAGAAGTGAATAATTTATTTTATTAGTCGGACTTTGGAGTGCTCCCATAAACGTTTAATTCTGTAGAGCGAAAATTCGCTGTTGGATGTCAAAGCAATTCGTTTTACACATAATCGGAATAAACAATCGCCCCCAAAGCCAAAGAGTTTAAGGCCAGGCTGTAATAAAGGCCGACTTCCAAAACGTCAATTGCCTTGTGTTTGAACAAAGCATCACATTTCACAACGCCGCAGTACAATAATTATTCAATGTATACCATTTCAAAACGCATCCGCCAGGTATTTTTAACGCAGTAAGAAAGCAAACAAGGCATCGGTTTTATAGTTGTTGCATACTG
The DNA here is from genome assembly GCA_947311025.1 of Lypha dubia. NCBI lineage: Eukaryota > Metazoa > Arthropoda > Insecta > Diptera > Tachinidae > Lypha > Lypha dubia. The sequence continues at coordinate 61,525,354 of OX371264.1, forward strand.
TATACGAACGTTTTGGAAGTCAGCCAAACATTCCTCTAATCGATAGTTAGTTTAAAGTTAAACTTAGTAAATTTCCAAACCACTTCATCCGAAAATTTTTGATAGAGAAGAAAGTTAGAGTTTTTAAATCTTCTCAATTCCTTTAAAGCTTTCAACTGAAACTTAGCTTCTAGGTAGTTTCCTTGATCATTTCCTTTCTATTCCCACTTCCCATTTGATAGTTTTAATACACAGAAAGAAAAATACGAAGATTAATAAATTCTAGTTTAAGCAATGCAAAAATTAGTTTACAAACTTAAAGCTGCCGCAGTTCAATATCAGAAATTATAAAAAAAAAAATTATAAATATATTTTTATCTATTTTTTTTGTCTATTTTAATATACTGATGTGTCTGAGTTGTTTATGGAGATGTGTTGCAAACATGTGGTGAATGCCTCAGTTATGGATGGCAGCCAAACCTCAGTTGAGTTGCAAGTTGCTGCAAATCTTATTACGAATGGCAACTGTGAGCTGCCATTTAGTTGCTTTTTAGCGCTTTTCTGGCAGCCGCAAATGTTCTGCTGTCGGCTGGCAACGCAACTGAATAAAAATCGGTTGCCACTTATAATCGAGCCTTATGGTGTTTTCTTTTCATCGCACCCTGATAAAAGGTACATGCATAAAATGTCTGGCCTACTCTGTAATAATGCAACTTCTTGTTTCACTAGAACAAAACGCAATTTATGAAAAAGTAGAACCCCCTGTTTTTAACAGCTAGTGAGGGTAATTTTTTTTAGAATAAAACGCACCACCCTCTTAAGAAACGTACACTAAAGTGCACTTTTTACATGGAGGTGTACCATTTTTCTTGTAGAAAAGAACACACCATTAAATTTAATATCAATTTTTTTCAAACTATGTATAAATAGATTATAGATTTTCCATAAATTTAAATTTTTCCACTCTTCAAATCATGTTTGTTTTACTATTTAAATTATTTACGATGTTTCAATTATTACTATTCCCGCATGTTTATCTTTCAAATACAATTTAATAAAAAAATAAATTCATAAAATCATATTAAATTATTTATTTTTTCGAAAAGAAGAAAGATGGAAAAGGAAAAGAAAAAATTTGCGAAAAGAAAAAGTGACTTCATTTAAACAAAATATTTATAATTTGTGGATGTTAACACGCCCGACGAATAGCACAAAATAAAACTGGCATCATCTTCTTCGCCAGTTTATCAGATGAGGAGCAAGAAATAGAAGATTTTTGTTTCTTTTATTTTTTTTTTTTTTTTGTTTGTAAATATTTTAAAAAGATACAAAGAAAGGAATGTATTTTTTGTTGTAAAATGTGCACATCTGCAAGATGTGGTGTAACAATGAAGAATGAAGATTGTTGAGATTTTTTTCATCTTGCATTAAAATGTATTGTATTTTTAATTTTTTTCACTTCGTTACAGATCAACTGCATTGATAGTGAACTGATCATTTCAATGCTTTGTTGACTAAATTGCCTTAAAAGTCATGAGTTGAAATGATTTATAAAACTAAACAATTTATTCGAGATGTTCTCAAGAATTTATGTTTTCACATTTTTAGTTTATTTCTTTGTGGGCTTGCCAATCTGTCTGCAGCATTTCGTTGGGTGCTAATGCCATTGGTAGATCTTTAGCCACAATAAATGAATACATTTCTTGAAAATTTTATATGATTACAAAAGAGTTTCTTACTAATACGACAACAGAACTTTTGTTCTTATGCGATAACCCACATCGAACAAAACGAATTCAAAACTGTCTGTTTGAGCTACTGCGCCATATCATTGGTTGCAGAAAATACATGTGGTTTGATACAACATACCCAGACAGAGTAACACAAATCAGACGGGAACGAACAAACTAATACAAAAAACATTGTCGTATTGCTGCCGGTTGTCGTTTTACATAAAACTTTTGGTGTCGGTTAGCATTAAACAAGTTTCGTTTCATTGACTTAAAACATAAAAACGTTTTGTCATTCGTTGGTGTGAATTTAGCCTTACATGGAATTATAAAAGTATTGAAATTTTTCTGCGTACCACAGATACGTTAGTAATTCTTTAAATTTAATAATTTAACCCAAAATATGTGAATTTTAATGCTAAAACAAAAAAGAAGAGCAATGGTCCATAAATTTGGCCACACCCCTACTACCTTTATATATTTCGAGGTGCTGCATCCGCATCTAAGGTACGTTCGCCTATTTTGGATGGACAGAAAGAAACAAGATACTATCTATCTATATATTTTTTAAATATTACAAGTGGACGTGGCACTTTCCTTATAGAGGAACTTTTAATTTTACGATATTTACAAAACTGGAAATTTTGTGAGCATTGCTCTGGTTATAATGGCTGCAAAGAGAATGGTATTAAGTAGGCGTGGCACTACCCCCATATTAATTTTTGTATATCTTATAAACTAATGAGTTAATTGAATGACCTGAGATTTTGTTGGCTGTTACTTCGCCTAATTTGCGCAATTTTTCTAAAGAAAGTAGTGAGAATAAAATTAGTAGGCATGTTTGGGGGCGTGGCAACACCTGTATTGAAATATTCCCCCCGGGGGTTAGATAGTCCAATCTTGTTGACTTTTAACACCAAGATGCTATGCCTCCCGGGGTATAGGGTAATTTGACTTTTATAGAAATAACCTTTTGTCAGTTACCCATAAAACTTATATGCACTGCACAATCTCTGAATTAACAGACCACGTAAGTCTATATAGAAGGTGTACCTAAGGTGTAGCCCATGACTAAAACCAATAGAAAGCTAATCCTTCGGGGTTTACTTTCGAAGCTCCATCAGTAGTTAACTGGTGCTACGGGGACCAGCAGGCTCTCATGGGAGATTGTTTACCGGAGGGTAGTAGTCACACGATTGCGGTATGAAGTACGAATGAGCCGTCGCATCTTCCCCCCCGTAGCATGATTCCGTGGCTGGTTGTTGGTTGACGTCTTCTTCGGGAGTACACGTGGTGGTTGTGGTTGTTACCAAAAGCTGGAAGAGGTTTTGGTTTAAGGACTGATGCTTGTCCTAGTGCTTGCGCTGGACAGACTTCGTGTCTACCAACGTGAAGCCTCTATATGCTATTGTGAAACAACAGATAATAGAGTTTAGGTAGCTCGAACTCTTAGCGAGGTGTTTGGACATGGTGGGCCTTGGCCATGTCTGAGAATTTGCTACCTGATGGTGTCCCCATCCCCATGGGGATGACTTCAAGTTGTCTCCGAGGGGGCGGATCGAGGGCGATGGTGGACGCATTTTATGCACCCAGTGTTTAAGTACACCATCAGAGATACCGAACGGTAGGTGCTGACCTAAACTTGATTCACAATCTGTATTGAAATAAAAATTATTTTGGAATAGTTTAGAGGCTAATTCAGTAAATGGAAACTGAAATTTTGTGTGAGTAGTTTTAAGTGGGCTTGGCACTTTCCCTATACAAGAACTTTTAATTTTACGATATGTATATAACTGGTTATAATGACTGCAAAGATAATGGTATTAAGTAGTAGGTCAAGTAGGCGTGGCAACACCCACGTATAATTTTTTTACATATTTTGGAAACTAATGAGTTAAATTAATGCGCGGAGATTTTGTTGGGTATTACTTCGTTTAATTTGAGCAATTTTTCTAAAAAAAAATATTCTGAATAAAAATTATTGGGCGTGGCAGCTACCATATTTAAAAATAAGCATTATTTTGGAACAATTTTTAAGCTAATTTAGATATGCCACAGAAATGCCATTCGATATTGTTCCAAGTAAGGTTTTATTAAGTGATTTTTTAATAAGCAAATAATATTTTTTTTACATAAGACAGTGTGAATAGGGGCGTAATTTATTTATATTTTTTTAAAATCCATATATTTTAAATTTATGTTAAATAAATCAAAAATATTTTCTTAATGATCTGCTACAATTTCTGATGAATATTTATGGGAGCCGTCAGCATCAAGTTTTCCACAAATTACATATTTCAAACACAAACTTCTGAACACGATTGAGTATCTCTGTGGTGGTGTGTGTGTGTTTAATACATTTTTAGAGGGAAAAAAATACCGTAAATGATATACCGACGATGAGTTTTAGTGCATCTGTGTTTGTGTGTTTAGTAGGAATTTTTCTAACGATTTTATAGCGCTTTTGTTGTATTTATTTACAACAAGATGACATCAAGATGGTGCAAGATGAGGCATGCTATGCATACGTTTATTACAAACCAAGTGCATACGACTGAGCACTCGTATGTTTAAGTTTTTTTTTTTAATTTTCTTTGTTTATTATTCACAACAGTGATTTCTACTTAAGATTTATTTAGTTTTTTTCCTCTTTGCTGTTGAACAATTTTCTCTGTTTATATGAATGTATATTCTATCTTGTAACATGAGTGCATACGTGTACGTACATATGTATGTGTTTATACCTAAAGATTTACTCACACAAAAACATATTAAGTGTTTTGCACTTTAAAAAACCATTAGGATACTAAAGACATAAGCAGAAAAAAAAAATCTCGAATTTGTTGAGGCTGAAAAAAATAAATTGAACAATAGCTTTTTTAAATCAATGTTTTTCAAATCAGTGTTAACTATATAAATAATGAAATGGGAAAATGAAAACTTAATTGAGTATAAAATAATCTTAGAAAAACGTTAAAGCTTAATTAATTCCTTAAGTAATGGTGTAATAAGCAAGTGTCCTTGGAGGTCCTTGCAACAAACAAACAAAAAAGAAATGATATGAAACAGTTTAGCTGGCCAATAAATAATTGGTTGGCAACAAAACCCATTGTGGTCTGCATCTATGCATGTATTTCTTGTTTTGATTGGCTCAACTTTAAGCCTGCATGGATTTTGTGACACTCTATAAAGAAACTAAAAGTTCCGCCTTGTCAATTTATTTAATCTCAATGATATTTTTAAACGAAAAAACTAATTGTAAACATTTATTTTGTTTTTCAGGTGCTGGTGAATCGGGCAAAAGTACAATTGTTAAACAAATGAAAATTATACACGAAAGTGGGTTTACTCCTGAAGATTTCAAACAATATAGACCGGTTGTTTATAGCAACACAATACAATCATTAGTTGCAATTCTTAGAGCAATGCCAAATCTTAGTATTCAGTTTAGTAATAATGAAAGAGAGGTAAGTAAAAAACAACAAAAACAATAACAAATACATATATAATTTTCCATAAAAAAATCAATAAAAGTGCATACATATGCATGTATACGAGTAAACATGCGATTGTTACTAAAAAAAAGGGATTCGAAAACTTTTAAATTTTCTTTTGTCTTCAATTCTTTAAGAATGTTTTTAAATATTAAAAGAAAAATAGTATTAATGAAAAGTGTCGGTGTATTATCAAAGTGTACTCTTTTTGTGCCAAAGGATGATTTTTGTGACAAAAGTAAGATTTTGGGACAAAAGTAAGGTTTTGGGACAAAAGTAAGGTTTAGTGGCAAAATTAAGGTCTTGTGTTAAAAAGAAAGGTTTTGCGACAAAATTATTATTTTATGACAAATGTAAGATTTTTGGACAAAATAAAGCTTTATAGCGATATACGACTTTATCATGAAAGTGAATTTTTGTGGAAGATGTGAAATTTCCTTCATTCGCGTTATTTCTGAAACTTTCAAATTGATATTTTATAGTCCCTTTTTTGTGACACCGAATGTAAATTTTTGTGACAAAATTAACATTTTCTATATAATATCGAGTGTGCGAAATTTTAATTGTAAGGACAAGCAACATTTTCGGGACAAAGTTAAATTTTTATGGCCAAACTTTCAACTAAAATGTTTTTTTGTGACAAAAATTAGTTTGCATAACAAGTGAAATTTCTTTTTATAAAAAAAAAAAAAAAAATACTTTGACAACAGTTAACCTTTAATTAAAAAAAGTTTGACTTACGTCACTACCGGGCTATAAAAATAGAAAAAAAGTTTTATAGTTTTTATCACCTGAATCTTACCTTTTGTGACAATGAAAATATTTTGAGACAAATATGAAAAAAAAATATTAGTTTATTGTCGAAAGACGACTTTAAGACATATTTGCTTATGATATACTTCACTTTGTGACAAACATGACTTGTTGTGACAAAAGATTCCATTTGGAACATATCAACAATTTTTGGGACAAATGTGTATCTTTGTGAAAAAACTCTATATTAGTAAAAAAAAATGAAATTTCCATGATAAGAAATTACAACTTTGAATAAACCGTAAAATTTTTTTTAACAATATTCACTTCCATTCCATCCATCTCAAATGTCGCAATAATATAATTTTGTACATTTGTATATTTTCATTTGTATATCCGCTTGTACCTGCTAATTACGTCGATATTATTGTTGTTTTCATTTTCATTTGTAGAACGATTCCAAAATGGTATTCGATGTGTGTTCACGTATGCATGACACTGAACCATTTTCAGAGGAACTTTTAGCTGCCATGAAACGATTATGGCAGGATGCTGGTGTTCAAGAGTGCTTCTCACGTAGCAACGAATATCAACTAAATGATTCTGCTAAATAGTAAGTACTACAATATGTAATATATTTAACTTTATCTTTTTTGTTCATATTTTATAAAAATTTATCTCAAGGAGAGAAGTTTTTGTGTGTGTGTGAACACCATATAATATTTATATTGTTTGATTTTTAGTATTCGTTATTAATGCTCTGAAATTGTCCAAATTACAGTAATTGATTTCGTTTAAGTTTTAGAGCTTCTCGTTGCAGTCTGTAAAATAATAGATTGACTGTAAACATTACAATTCGCAGTAAACTACAATAGAGCTTTCACTTTGTACGCAGCTCGCTTTAGTACGCCCTTTAATTTTTAATCTCTCATGAAATTTTGTTGTTTTAACTACCAAAGTTATATATATTCCGTGAAAATTTCAGATCTGTATCTCTTTTAAAGAATTCTTCAGATAGAAGTTTGTGGTGCACAGAGAGGACAGGAAACGAAAACAATATGATTCCTTTTTCCCTCAATTCAAGGGAAATAAATTTTTTATGTTGTTTGTCTAGTGTTTTATTGAAAGATTTGTTTTTTGTAGGATACCTATAAATAATTGTAATACAAAATTTTAATTCTATTTGTAAACTAAATATGTACAATTGCTTCTTCGTCTTTCTTGATGTACTCCAACAGCTACCATGTTGTTTGCATTTCATACCAATTGAATTCAACTCTCCCTTAAAGTCAATTTAAAATTTAAAGGTGACTCTGGTATGTACGTTGAGTTGACTTTGTACACCAACTCACCGTGATTGTATTCCACTCTGTATTTGCGAAATATCTGCAATGAAAGGAAGGCGAAACAAATATGTTTTTAATTTACTGTTGGCATATTTAATTGAAAAAGTGGTGCACCGTACTGAACTTTTCAATTATTTATGTTTTCGGGGGGCAAAAGGAAACCCTCGCTCTATTCTCCCTCAACAAATGGGACATTTTATTTACCTTTGCCAGCAACGTGTGTAATTCGATTTCCGCAAAACGTCGTCCAATACACATGCGACGCCCAAAGCCAAATGGTAAACTGACAAAGGGATGTATTTTGTGACCAGCATGTGGACATGATTCCATATTTGTTCCACTTCTTTCTGTTTGAGCAGCATCTATCAAAAAATTAAAAATTAAAAAAAAAAAGATTTAAAACAAGATGCAAAAACATTTTCATATTTTTTCGTATCTCGTTGTTATGTGTGTTCTCACTGTTGGTTGCAAATTGTTGTTAATTTCTTTTTTTTTTTTTTTTTTTGTGGACCAAAGTATCTTTTTTAAATATCAAACAACGACAACGAAACCATACATGCATACAGTTTTTAGCAAATTGCGTTGCGATTGGTGATGTTGACAACTTTTCATGATTTTGGTTTAACAGAGATTTTATTTATTGTATTTCGTTGCCATGGCTCGTTCGTTGGTTGGTACAAAAAAAAATACGAAAATAAAGTAAAAATTTTAAAAATTGTTGGGAGTACTCACCGCCACCTTGCTTGAGCCATCGTTCAGGTAAAAATAATTTTGGTTCGGGAAAGTATGTGGGATCATTTGATACCACTAAATGTGGAAATATGACGTGGGTCTAAAGGAAAAGAAGTTGATAAAAAAATAACAAGGGAATTTAGAAAGAAAAAATGTAATGAAAAAATTATTAAGAAGAGCAATAATGTTTAGAAAAGGGAGCATTGCCACGCCTTTTTTGTAATCTCTTCCTTTTTGCAAAAATGATTGATTAAAAAGTATCTTTAAGTCCTTCTTTAAAAACGGTTTTTTAAGTATTTTTTTAAAAATATATTAAAAGAGTAGTTTTTTTATTAGGAAATTTATTTTTTAATAAAAACTCGAATTTTTAAAATACTTTTTAAATAGTAAGGCATTTCCTTAAAAGGTACTTTATTCAATAAATACGTTTTTAAAAAGTGCCTTTTTAAAGAAACTTTATTGAACAAATGAAAAAGGCAGCTTAAAAAGGTAATTTTTTAAATGTACTTATTTTAAGTGGTAACTTTTTAGAAGCTACTTTTCTCTAATGGTATATTTTTAAACGAATTTTTAAAACGTACTTTTTATGTGTAATTTTTATTTAATAGGGGCTTTTTATTTAAAGATACTTTTTATTAAAAATATACATATGTATGTACATACTTTATATTAATATGTTACAATGAGCTAATAAGGCCTTAAGCTTTTTAATGTAAATAAAACATAATTATTTTATTTCATTCTTCCCTACATACTTTATAATTAATAGGAACTTTCTACTTCAAAGATAATTGTATTTAAAAGGTACTTTTTATTTGAAAAATACATACTTTTAATTGAAAAGACAGTTCTTATTTAAAAGGTACTTTTTATTTATAAAACCTAATTTTTATTTACAAGGTTCTTTTTTGTATAAAAGTTACTTTTTTGTATAAAAGTACATTTTTGTATAAAAGGTACTTTTGGTATAAAAGATACTTTTTGTATAAAAGGTACTTTTTTGTATAAAAGGTACATATTTGTTTAAAAGGTTCTTTTTTCTATAAAAGGTACTTATTTTTAAAGAAAAATTAAGGAAAGGTACTTTTTTTCGAAGAGAACTAAAAAGAAGGTACATTTTTAAAATGTTAATTTTTAAATGGAATTTTTAAAAACTTTTTCAGCAGTTTTCTTAATCGAACTTTTTTAAACTGTATTTTCTTAATGGTACTTTTTTAAGATGGGTTTTTTATGGTACTTTGTTTTAAAAGGAATTGTTTTAAACAATTTTATTTTAAAATTACTTTTTTAAACATAGTTTTTGCATAGAAGTTCCTTTTTAATGCATCTACTTGTTAAAAAATACTTTTCCAAAGTTAATTTTCACTTTGTTAAAAGGTACTTTATTTCGAAGTTCCATTTCCATTGAGTAGCTTTTCCAAAAATTTGTTAAAAATACCCTTTTACATGGGGTTATTTTTTAAAGGAACTTTATCCTCTTGATAAATTAAGTTTATAAAAAGTCCTTTTCTTTTTTATTTAATTTTTTAGAAAGAATTTATACATATCAAACTTTTTCCTCAAAAGCATAACAACTCAAAATTCATGAATTTTCAGTAGAGGCCAAAAACTTTTTTTTTAATACTACTCTTCTATCACAAAGAGAGATACAACTGTATTTTTTTTGGTGAAAGAGTGGAGAAAATGGTGTAAAATTTTTACAGTGGGTATATATGACCACTGTGGTTTGGTTTTTTGCAAAAAGTGAAAATTTGAAAATTTCGAGTTGTTACGCTTTGAAGGAACAAGTGCGATTTAAAGTATCGTTCTATAAAAAGTTATGTTAAATATATTTTTTTTAAATTATTCTTAAAAAATAGTATATGCTTCGAAAAAAATTTTAATTTTAAAATGTTTTTATTTATAAATTTATATTTACATTTTAAAAAATATTTTCCTCAACTACTATTCATTGAAACATTAATTTCTGTAAAAATATCTTTATGACGTCATACTTACACCTTTTGGTATGTGATAACCATTGATTACAGCATCTGATTGTAAATTGCGACCATTTGCAATGACCACCGGATACATTCTGTAACGAAAAATACACAAACACATACATAGAAAATTTAAAGCACTTTCAGAAAAAATTACCTTAAAGTCTCCTTGACGCATGCCCTCAAATATGGTATTTGCTCGAGGGCATTTTGATTTATTACCGCTTCACGTGTTGGAAAAACACGCTGTAGTTCCGCAAAAAGTTGTTCTTGTTTTAGAGGATTTTTAGCCAATTGATAAATTGTCGACGATGCAGCCACTGAAGTCTTAACAAAACGAGAAGTTGTACAAAAAAAAAACATGTTTATTGTTGTAAGTGTGTGATGTTCATTATTATTTATTCTTTGGTTTTATGGCTTTTAATAGAACGTTCTTCTTACCGTATCCACTCCCACTAAGAATAAATCTAAAGCCAGTATGGCAGCTAATTTACGATTTCCCGTTTTGCGTACAATTCTCTCTACAATACTAATATCCGCTTCCGCTCTTTTAATGGTACAATTATCAGCAGCATTCATAGTGCGATTTATATTCTTCATACAGATTCTAATATGGGGGAAGTGAAATAATAAAATGAATTAATATTAAAATTAGATATTTTATTGTTTGTATAGTAATTTTATTTTTGTTTTTTTTTTTTTTTTTTTTTTTTTGTGTTTGCTGCCTGTTATTTTACTCACTGTGTAAAATCATCTAATGCTTTATTAAAGCTTTTATAAGCTTTTGTTGGATAAAATCTCCATAAAGGCATTCTCAATTCTAATTCAGGTACAGCCCAAAAGAACGTATTAATACAATTTATAATCTTTTGTGAATCTTCATTGCCCGCGGGGGACAAGCAACCCAATCTAGTGTCCAAAGAAACTCTACCCACAGCTACAAAAGAAAAGTAAATAATAAAAACTAAAAAATTATGACATTAAAACTCACACTCCAAAGCCCATTTGTAAAGTTCATGTAAAAAATTTTCAGGTAATTCATTATTTTCATCAAGCATTTCGGGGATCCTTTCCATAAATTCGGTAGCAATTTCATTTAATGGCGGTATGTATTTCCTAGCCGTTTGGGGTTGTAATAAAATCTGCTGTACTTCCTGACGAAATAGTTCCCAATTTTTGCCATGTCTTTAAGGATAGAAAAAAAAACAACCAGTTGCAACTAAAGAATGGATAATATTTATTGATTGCACTTACACTCCTATCAGTCCGGCTGTATCACCAAAGAACTCTTTACGCAATTTGCCTTTATAATTTTTCAATGAAGGCATCGATGGCCTAAACGCAGGAAAGAAATAAAAGCAAAAAAAAGAAAACACTTCTTAAGTATTTCAAAAAAAAAAAAATGTAGTTGAGCAAAATCAAATTATTCCATTATTCTATTTAGTGTTGACCTTTTTTTCCAAACAACAAATGTACATTTTAATGTTAAATGTCAGCTTGGAAATTATAAAATTGCATGCAATTTTAATATAATTTTTATTTATAGTTTCTTGGTAATTTTATTAATGCGTTTCGTAGTTGCTTTTAATGGGAATAAATTCTTGGAAATTATTATTTATTTTCTTTTTTGCTGAAACGATCAGCAAATTTAAAAACAATTTAGTGGAATTATAAATTATTTCATAATGAGGGTAAAAGTTGAACTAGTAACTTCTTAAGTGCACTCGCTGCACAATGGGCATGTGTATGTTTATATATACTATTTCACCGCACAAAAAGGACAACAGACTTGGTAAGTCGGCTGCTACTTATTTATCTCATTACTATGTTGGTTGCAAATAGTACTTCTTGGTAATGAGTAAAATAAGTACATAACAAAGTGTCCTTGATTTTGAAATTCCTTGATTCTAACGACTGATAGTGACGCAATACAAATTATTAACACAATTATTCTGCAATAAGGGGAACGTCAAGACGATGTCAAAAATAGGATACCTAAGTGCTTATTGTCGACAACAATTGAGCATTTTTAACAGCCAATTGTATTTTCTTGTCCTTAAGGAGTAGTAAGACGTTGTCAGCAGTTGTCAATTGATAAACAGAACAAGTACATAAGTCGCGACGTCGACAACTAGTTACGGAATAAGGGATATTAAGTAGTTTTTATTTAACTTTTCTTTAATACATACGAGTATAATTAACTTTAACTAATAATTTAATTGTTAATTGTAAATATTTGTAAAAATAGCCCGCCAACGTGTCTGCTTTTAATTAGAAATTTTATTTAAATAACTAAAATTATTTGAACTAAAGATATAAATTTTCTTCGAAATTCATAAATAATTTACTAGTTTTTCTTCGGTTTTGTTTTAGAGTTTTAACAAAAATTGTTTTAAATAAATAAAATTTTTTGTATTATGATCTTAACATATGCTGTAAGTCAAATATGGGTTACTCCACATCAAGTGGATTAATAAAATATTTTGTTGTGTAATCTCTTTTGATTGTCAACTCTCTATTCTCATGAATTAGTTCCGCTAAACAAAAAATTACATATAAAGTGTAAGAAATAACATACAACAGCAGCAGAAATACGAAGAGAAAAAAAAATTTCATGTGAGCTTCTATTGAGATATTTCTTTCTATATCGAGGTCATATATCTTTAACTGCGACCGAGGCCGACTTTTTCATAAATAATCTTCCTACAACTTACAATACGTAAGACTCGTCACCTAATAACTGTATAATTGGATGGGAAATTGCGTGACGAGTTGCACGTTCACGGATGTAACGGTCTGGGCCCTGGTAAAATATTGAATCGAAAACAATAATACCGAGATACGGACAGTTAAATTTCAACATAAACTAGATAAACATTTATGTGATGTGACCGTAAACTAATTTAAATGCCATGAACAATTTTTTTAAGTCAGTGCGATCAAGAACTAGCATGCTGAAGGTAATGTTATATTTACGGTCAGATTTTAGGCTAATAAGATGTCTGCAATCTAGATGACAATCTTAAACTCATTAAAGTGTTATGGAAAATTGTGAGTGGGCAGAAGAACTTGGGAGATGGGAATTATGTGTTTGATGCTGTCATATTTTAGACTAATAAGATGTCAACAATTTATATGACATCCCTTAACTCTTTTAAATGAGTTGGAAAATTGTAAGTGAGTTGGCCGCATAACTAGGATGCTGTTGTGTTTTTTTTTAGATCATGTTTCAGTCTAATATGATGTCAGCAATCTAGATGACAACCGTAAACTCATTTAAATGACATGCAAAAATGTAAGTGAGTGCGCGGAAGAACTCAAGCTGTGGGTTGTGTTAGTTTTACGGTTACATTTCAGTCTAATATGATGTCAGCAATCTAGATGACAACCGTAAACTCATTTAAATGACATGCAAAAATGTAAGTGACTGCGCGGAAGAACTCAAGCTGTGGGTTTTATTAGTTTTACGGTCACATTTCAGTCTAATATGATGTCAGCAATCTATATGACAACCCTAAACTCATTTAAATGACATGAAAAATTGTAAGTGACTGCGCCGAAGTACTACCAATCAGTGGGTAGTATAATTTGTGTGGTCACATTTCAGTCTAATAAGCTGTCATCTAGATTATATGACAAATTTATTGTATCTTTAACTTTCGTAAGATTATTCGCAGGCTGAATATATATATTTTTTTAAATCACGTTTACTGCTTCATCTGGAATGCCCCATATGGTTAGTTAATTACCTGTGGCTACTTTGCACATAGATTGGGAGTGTATTAAAAATTTAACCTTAAAAAGCAAACAAAGGTGTCGTCTATTGATTATTCCAAGTATTTGTAGTGTGATCAACAACAACTAAAAAAGACTGGGATTAAAACAAAATAAATAAAAAAAAGAAGCCTAAAATCAAACATACGAAAAAAATTCATGGAAGCATATTTTCTTCTAACGTCGTATTTTATTATACCAACACTGCACTATTTTTTGTAGTTTGTAGTTTTTGCTCTGGTTTGCGTAAATAGAAATGAATGAATGGATTAACTAATAAATGATTAACTGCCTGGTTGGCTGAGGGACTGACTGACTGACTGAGTGAGTGAGTAATGATTTTTACGAGTGTACAAGATTGAATGAATGACTAAAAAATTTAACTGACTGAAAATTTTTGTATGATTATCTCGTCTCTCGTACGTTTTTATGATTTCTTGTCTTGTGCAGCAATTTGTCTTTATTTTATTTTTTATTTATTTATTTGCTTAGAAAAAATATTTGTCAATGCGTCTTCGTTTTCTGCTTGGGGAAATTTTGTTAATATTTTTTCTTTTTTTCCCCCATCATCATGTTATTGTTTTTGTTGTTGTGCTTGGACGCCACTTTGTCTACACGCAATCATTTCATATATTTTTTTTTTTATTTTCTTTTTTTTTTGTTGAGGGGATTAAATAATAAAAAAAATCATAAAAAATCGCTCTGTTTTTGTATATTTGTTACTCTGTCGTCATTTATGACATCGAACTGCCAGTAATTTCTCATTTTCCTTTTTTTTTTAATGCTGTTTTTAGTCTCGGTCTGAAGGCAGACCAGCAAGCAGAGACTAAAATTATTTTCCACATTTTTATGCGAACAAGGTCTTGCCAAATTAACGACAAAAACAACACGCTGTTCTCATTGTAGTACTACAACGACAACTGACCCTAATTTGACAAAACAAAAAAAAATGAAACTTTCTCACAAAGATTTTAAATTAATTTGCAAAAAAAAAATCAAGTTTCTTCTTAATTGTTTTAATTTTTAAATTGCAAAAAGAGATTTTGGAAAATTTTCAAATTATAGTACTGAATAACTTGTTAGTAATTAAAGTCACAATTCTGATGACAAGATGTTATCATGCCGAAGCTGAAGTTTTCTGTGATTATACCGAGCGGCATTAAGCAGGTCTTGCCCCAAAACTTAATTGCTTCTCTGCCATATGGTTCTTTTTATTCGGACTAACACTCAGGGGATGATCTCTACTTAGGGCTTTTCACATTCTTCATGGCAGGAAGTTATCTAAAAATTTCTTGCGGAGTAAAATTTTTTTTACTAAAAATTTGACCTGAAAATTTATTTTTAACCTTTTGCTCCACTGTGCATTAATTGGAATGTATGTTAAATACAAAAAAACTATCTATTACATAACAAATATGACCAGAAATGCATATTCACACAAAGTTGTTAATTAATTTGTGGCTGTTAAACAAAGAATATTTTTTATTCAAATTTTAAAAGAAAAAATATTAACCTTGAAATACAATTTAAATAAAACACAAAATTACCTCATATTTCTTTTAAACAAATAGTTCACTGTGAAAAAAATGGTTAATTGGAAACCCATAAAATTAACATAAAAATGTATTTTCAAACGCTACAAACAATAAAACAAGTGAAATGCAGTAGAACACATTTAAATTTAGAATTTGTGTTTTTGGTTTATTGTCACACGTTTGCTCCGCCATCAAACGGTCAAATATTTGTGCTTCAAATATAAATTTTTCTCAGAACAAGTCTGGACAGATGGATGACGACTAGTTTTTTTTTTTAACTAAACAAATATTCAAGATTCTAAAATTGAAAAAAAAAATTGTAAATAAGTAATATTTCAAGTTTTTAATTATGTGATTTCATGATGCTTTAAAATGTTTGCTTTAGGTTTGAAATAAAAAAATTGTTGTAGGAAGCATTTTTTAAATATAAATTCTCTTCATTGCTGGCGAATTAATAAAATTAATTTTAGCGTTAAAATGTTGCCCCACCTGGAACTTACTATCCGGAAGTAGTGCAAATTCGTATAATTTCCAATCGTTTTAAAGTTATTGTTAGTAGAATATGCCGCTAGAGACTTTTTCCTATATAAAACTTTAAAGAAAAACATTTATTTTTGAGGATCTTTCGGAGATTACAAAAAAAATAAGAACACCCATCCGTGAAATGCTATTAAAACCGTCATACTTAGCTTGTCATAAATACTGTGACAATGGTCATCGTGTTCTAACCCATATCATCTTGCCGCCTTTTACATTAGTTTGTCCTCTAGTAATCAATGACAATGGTGACATATGTATATGTCATCATTTAATGACAAAATACCTGACATGCAATTTTTTTACTTTTACATGTTTCTCTTTTAATTTTAGTTTTCACTATTTTTCCTTTTGTTGTCAGAAATTTTTTTATTCCAACTCTTTTACCATGTCACACCGTCGTAACAATTTAAAATATCATCAGTTCAAAGATAACATAAAGATTATTCTTTATGGTATGGACACGACATACATATGATGACTAATCACCAACCGCATATATTCAGTATTTAAATGACTTAGACCGATACATGTCGTCACACTTTTGAAGAAATTCATCTTCGACTTGATGACACCTTGCCATTAGTTTTTATGATTATATCAAAGAAATATGTCACATTTTAAAAGTTTTTTTGATATCAATAATACATATGTATGCCTCACTATATGTCCAAAAAAAAATTGCATGTGCTCAAAGAGTAAGATAGTGTCACTATTAAGTGGGAATGTCTTACAGATTTTTTGATAGGTCTGTCCTATTTGATAATTTTATAAGAGATTTAAGAGATTTTAGAGATGCCTTTTTATTGTGTGACACACTGTGACACCGGCAGCATCCTTTTTTTAGTAATATTTTGAAGCGTGACAAAATTCTGTCAGATGTGTTATCACATAATCGTAACATTGTGTAGAACAGTCTAAAATTATTTTAAGTGCCTTCGTTTTTGATGCCAATATAATATACGAGGGCCGTTCGGAAACTTCTTAGCCTAGCACAAAAAGCGCGGTATAAACAGAAAAAAGTTAAGTGTTTTGGAAACTTCCATCTCTGCTATGAACACATGTTAAATTTTGTTTCGATCTGGCAACTCCTTCATATAGAAACAGGTGTTCCCAAAAGACGCATCCGCGATTTTTTTACAATGGAAAAATTAGAAATGCGTGGTGTCATTAAATATTTACATAAAAAAGAAATTCATAATGATATGGTGAATGTGTTAGGTGAAAGTGCTCCTTCATATGCAACAGTAAAAAATTGGGTTGCTGAATTTAAACGTGGTCGTACAAGCATTGAAGATGAACCACGTAGTGGACGTCCAAAAACAGCAACAACAACAGAAATTGTAGCCAAAGTGCATGATATGATCGACGAATAAAAGTGCGTGAAATAGCTAATATCATGGGCATCTCAAATGATCGAGTCCATTTAATTTTGCATGAAGAACTACAGATGAAAAAGCTTTCTGCAAGATGGGTGCCGCATTTGTTAACAGTCGACCAAAACGCATAAGAATGAACATTTCTCAAGCTTGTTTGGATCGTTTTAAGCGAAATAAACGGTTTTTTGCGACTTCAAAGGTATTTTATTGATTGACTCTCTGCAAAAGGGTAAAACAATTAATTCAGAGTACTATTGCAACCTTTTGGATCAATTAAATGTACAAATTCGAGAAAAACGTCCTGGCTTACAACACAAAAAAATTATTTTTCATCAAGAAAACGCACCAGCGCACAAGAGTGTTTTAACAATGGCTAAAATCAACGAATAAAAGTACGAGTTGCTTGACCACTCACCTTATTCTCCTGATTTAGCTCCCAGTGACTTTTACCTGTTCCCAAATCTAAAAAAATTCCTTGCTGGCAAGCGTTTTACCTCAAATGAAGATGCAAATACAGTTGTAAACCACTATTTTGAAGACCTTGAAAACTATTTTAATCAAGGGATAGAATTGTTAGAAAAGCGTTGGACTAAGTGTATTGAAGTTTCAGGAGATTATATTGAAAAATAAAAATATTTTTGAAAAACTAACTATTCTCTTTCATTGATAGGCTAAGAAGTTTCCGAACCGCCCTCGTACATAAATCTTTTACCTCCGTTTGTCATTTTGTTTATCAAAAACAATAATGTCATTTCTGTCATCAATAGAATAATTGAGTAGATTTAAATTTGCCTGTCTTTTAAAGGATTGTGTTTGAAAACAGTGCATATTACGATAGTTTGGTCATTCATGCTATTCTAAAAAAAAAAATAAATAAATTTTTGCAGATTCTACTAAAATGACACTTTATATGTTTAACACATATTAAACCGACATATTTTAAATGTCAAATACTAAAATATATGTATGTAATGTATACACATATGAATATTTATGTATAATATTGCATGGATATGATGGATTTAAATACATACACACATACTTGTATATATGTACTTATATTTACACATTTTATTAATACACCTACAATGTAAATATTTTATTTCAAAACTTATTGCGTTTACATGTATGTACGATATACATATATATACATATGTACATATGTGTGTGAATGTTTACATCTGCAGACAAATGCACAAAAAATATATTTTCTCGGATTAAATGTAGTTTTTTTTCCCCTCTACTCTCTGTTCAACTACACACATATTGTTACAATAAACAATGTTTTATAGTAAAAAAGAAAACAAAACAAAACACAAACAATAATCCTATGCATAGATGAATCCTTTGACAAATTATAAATGTTGCTTATAAGGATATAAAACTACAATAAGAGATTTTTTTTTTTGCATATTTCAAATAAATATTAAAAAAATAAACTTGATTTAATAACGAGCTTTTCAAAATGTCATTCAAGTCTACTGATGATTTGATATGTATAAGCACCAATGATATGCAGGCATATACTTAGTCATTCTACTAATATTATAATTGTGAAAGTTCCACTATAACGCTAAAACTGCTTAATGGATGGAATCGATGAAATTTGATAGATAGCATGTGACCCAGATTAAAACATTGGGTACTTCTTAAGGGCTAAAAAACGAATAAATTGATAGTTTGATACTTCTTATTTTTGTACTAAAATTTTATAATTTTTTTCATAAATTAACATAATTTCTGAGGCCCTCTTGGTACATCTTTTACTTATGGTACTTTATTTTCTCTTGGTGCTGTTTTTACTTTTGGTACTTGTTTTTCTCTTGCAAAATTTTTATAATGGATTTGGATAAAATTTTGTAGACGGATAGCATGTTACCCTGATGAAAATATAGGGTATTAAAAAAAAAAACACAACCAAGCAAAGCGATTAGCTTGCCTGCAGAAAAACTCCCAGGATCTCTGGCCGGAATCTAACCGACAACCTTCGGACTACTAGTCTAGCTTTGCTACCTATTAGCCACGGCGGCTAAAAACGCTATAAAATGGTACTTTTTGTTTTTTTTATGAACAAAATATGAAAATTTGTTTTTGTTTTCAATATAAATTATCGCTCGATCGATATCTACTCGTAGTGAAATCGTGGGTTAGGCAGTTAATATCGCACTTAAAAACTCGGTCTTAGTGCCAATAATTGAATTCGTATTTAAATACTCATTCAGCTAATTTTCAATTAAATTTATGTTGCATTTAAGTGATACTTCTGTTTTGCAGTCGCATTTAATTGTTCTTATTTAATTGTGTTAAAAACTTGGTAGCACATCGTAATATAAAAAATTTCCCACAAATTTCCCTACAGAACAGCTGACTAGAACAAATAAAGTAAAATCCAAAAAAATATATTTTTATTTTAGCTAAAAATAAAAATAATTTAAGAATTTCTGAATTGTTTTAAGAGAATAAAAGCAAATTTCAGAATGATTTAAAGGATAATAGCGACAAAACAAGCCAAAATTGTATGCAACTTGTCAGCAGCCACAAATTTTTGGATTGGCTATGTTTTAAATAAGAAGAACCAGCAGTCAAAAACATATGGAAATTCGTAAAACTTATGTAGTATTTAAATGCACAATGTTGGCTATTTAATGTTGACTTAATTTTGAAGTGAAAAACTCAATTTTGATCAGCTCTGAATTATTTTTTTTTATTTTTTTACTGCGCTCATGAATGAAGGCTACAAAAGCTCTGAATTATTGGCCCCTAGTATGCAACTGCTGCACTCCATTTAACGTCTTTAATTAAGAAACTTTCTATAAAATATCACATACTTTTCGAATTTATTTTTAAGGATTCACACATTTTAAGCAAACGATATTTTTTTAAATAAATAAAACAAAATAAAAGAAAAGAGAATTAAATCTCTTGCATGGGCTGCTACTTGTTTGTGGTTGCATGCATGCTTTGCACACAAAGCCCGTCCACTAAGATTTGTAATCTTTCCACTTGCATTTATAAGCATTAAGCAATTTAAGGATTAAATGTCGTTAAAAGCTTTTAATATGATGATTAAAGTTTTTGATGGCATTTTAATTTTCCAATCACTCATTATCTTACCTGTGCGGCATAGTTTCTTCTTTTTTGAATGTGTTGCGTATTTCATCGCCATCGAAAACGAACAGCAAATCGGGATGACCAATTAAACCGCCAACTTTGGCAATTTTGCCATAATTAATGTGCAGCTCTTTCATAACTTTATCAAGTTCACTAATTTTGTGATGGCCTGTTTAAACAGAAAATTAAAGGATTTTAAAATTTTGATAGAAAAATGTTTAAAAAATTATTTGGATTTTAAATTAATATTAAATATTTTTATTGAAGCCATAAAGCTTAAAGCTTGTTTAAATATAACTATTTTTATATATATTTTATTTTTTTGCCATGAGAAATTTTTATTTATTTAGGCAAAAAATTAATCTGTATTTATTGGCAATTACGATTTGAGTTCATTCATTATGCATATCAATTTTGAAATATTATTTATATGCTCCAATTGTTTTAGAATTTTCATTTTGTGTCAAAACATGCAACGAACCATTAAGTTTATGCAATTTTTTTTTTTATTAAATTGCTATAAATTGTTATTTTCAGAGAAAATTTCTTAATAGAATCCAAGAGCGGAAAAAAAAAGAATTGCATGTATCAAAATTTATGCAAATAATATGCATTGTTGCGAAAATTTTAGAAAAAAAAAACAAGCGGTTTATTAATGCACAGTGGCACTGAAGCAGCGAAATAATTTTGAATGAAATTTAAAAACACGTTTTGTTTAGGGGTGTAATTACACGGTACAAGATAATTAAATTTCCAACATAAAATGCAACACTTAAGGTTTGTGGTTGCTAAAAATACTAATAAATTTGAGCTGAGCTTTTCAGAACTTTATGGCCTCGCCTAGATTCTAATAGAGCTAAGCAACTGCTAAATTTCCCTAAGATGCACTTGCGCAACCGTACCCATGCCAAACGTATAGGTATCGCGTCTGTCCAGCTCAAGGGGATCATCGCCTTCAATTTCTAGGCGGAAGATCCTTCAGCAGCCTCTTCGAACTTTCAGCAACGAAACCCAGAAACTTAAGTTTCTTTATCAGAACCAGCGGTAGCGGTTGGTTCTCTCTCTGACTACCCAACAGACTGTCCACCCTGTTCAATGATCACACGCAAAATCGTGAAGCGTTCCACATTTTTAAAAATTAATTTAAAAAAATGAGGGTGGTTTTGGCTGAAGTGGTTAGCGCGTTGACTACTAAGCAAACAATGACTTGGGGCCTGGGTTCAAACTCTGGTCAGAGCAAGTCAATCAAGGTCAGTAATTTCTCGAATGCGTCTAATTAACACCAGAGGCGCTTCAATAACAGAGTTGTAAAAAAATTAAGAATTAAGGCTTAGTATGCCTGTAAATCTCGCCTCTTTCGCTGTATCTAAATCTTTTAATGGCCCTTGACCTTTTTTCTTCTAATCTAGCCTTCTTTCTCTCCTTCCTATAGGTATCACAATGGGACCATATAAGAAACCAAGTGGGTGTGAAATATATTTTCTTTCCAAAGCAACCTTTCTTTTCCACCTAATCTTACCTTCCTAAATATATATTCACCCTCATTCAATTTGGTGACGTTTCGTCAAGACAATATTAAAATTGGTCACATATTGACTATTGCCGGCTAACAAACAATCTCTTGCAAGTCCCGTAAGGCCCACAAAGTAACGAAAGAGTTTTGCTAAATTTCATTCCATTGTGAATACGCAAGTTTCTTGTTCTAAATATCGTCTTGATTATCTTCAAGGGAATTGGGTTGAATACAAATTTTAAAAATTATCGCTTGGACTGATTTTATATGTATTTAAAAGTCAAATATATAGACACGTATGTATGTACGTCTTATTTTCCTAAATCACTTTACTGTGTTTTTTGTTTACGTGATTGTGGCCTACTTTAATGCTACAATTTGAATTGTGTTAATTTAACATCAATTACCATTTCCTATTTATACATACATATTTACAATTAAATTATGTTTATAACAGCAGCAACAACAACAACTTACTTACCTATGAGCGGTGCAAAACGCCAAGAGTTGCCAATAAACGGTAAGCCCCAGGGACCAGGTACTTCATCGTAAGAACGTATTTTATCAGCGTTATTTGATTCACAAGTGCTAACGAAAAAGAGATTAAGGGAGCGAGAGAGAGGGTGATTAAGAGGTCAACAAAGTGTTTAAACAGATTATTTAAATTAATTTCAATGATTTCATTTCACTTACTTGTGATTTTGTTTAGAGTGATTTTGATTGACTTCCGGTTCATGAGTTTGCCGCTGCTGCTGCTGTTGTGTGGCGGCATGATTTGGCATAATTGATGGTGAAACAGCAGCCGAAAATGAAGTGCGTTTCACTAAAGCAGCAGTAGTTTTACTTAAATTTGACATTTTGCTTTTCGGGATTTATAAAATGTTCCAAAGGGGTAACACCTGAAACTGAAATGGAGGGAAGAGAAATTTAACAAAAATTTTCTACAAATCAAAGAAACACAAACTAAAAGCTTTCTTAAAAATGCTAAAAAAAAATTAATGAAATTTATGACAAGAAATGTTTTATATTTTTTCTAAAACTATTTTTCAATTCTAGCAAAAAAAATTCGTCTTAATCACTTAAGATGCTCCTATCAATTTGATTCGATTTATTTGTAACTGTTGTGACACTGACATTTTGTTACGAACCATCTCCCCCTCTCTATCTCACTCTTTCATTGTTTATTTTTCTTCATTCATTAACAAGCAACCTCTTTTGTCTATTTCATACTGATATTGAAAGTAATTTTATTTATGCTTCTTTTTATTTAACATCTTATTTTAATGAAAGTCGTTAGTCTTTTTTGTTTTAATTTCAAACAATTCAAAATCAACAAAAAAAGAACAACAAATTCATTCTCTTGGAAAATTTCGATATAATATTCAAAAGTAGGGGTATTATTTGAACTTGGCCTTGAACTTGTGTTTTTTTTCCCTCTTGCTGTCTGTCTAATTTGTCTTTATTGCATTCATTCTCACTTTATTTTTCCCCCAATATTGCTTACTAATAAAAAGTTAATATTTGCCAAAAAAAAAAAATAAACAAATAATATGTATAAATACTTGTTAGCATGCACGTGGGGCCCGGGTGGTCGTGTGTATGTAGTGACGTGAAGAGTATTACACCAACCAAATGTCCTTTAAAAAAAGATACGTTTCCAACAACTACTTTTGGAATACAAACAAACACTTTTCTATAAAAATAAAATTAATTGTTTTTGAAAGGCTACTTTTGTACCACAATTGATAAAAATGCAACAAAATTTTTTTTACTATAAAACTTATGTTTTAAAAACAAATTTTTATAAAAGTACTTAGAACGTACTATGATATATTTTGAAAGAATTCGTTTGTTTTCATAAAACATTTTTGAAAAAAGTTGCTACATTTTTTTTTTTAAATTACTCTCATTTAAGAACGCATTTTATTCCACAAAGTAATATATTTTAAAAGTACTTTTTTAGATATACACCCAATTCTCTTTTTACACGATAGATACGTTCCCAATAAATTCGTGTAAAAAAAATTCGTGTAAAAAAAGATACTAGCCAAAGATGAAAATAGTAGATTGGTTCCAGACCTAAAAAATAACGTAAAAGTATAATAAATTAATAATAATTAATATTACATAAATAATATTACAGGTGATTTATGTGACATTGTGACCGGGCTACCAATATACAATAGTTAAGAAATAGTTATAATTAAACACAATTCTGATTTTCAATTATAATTAATAATGCAGCGATTTGGAAATTATTTAAAACTTACCTGTTATTGAGTTGATAAATTTGTAATTTTTTATAAAAAGAATTTGTAGAATATTTAAAATCGTGTTAAAACAAAACAATTCGTGTAAAAAGAGAAAAATGTTAACTTTCTCAGAGGTGCTTTTTAAAAATATAATCAAAGATCATATTTTTAAAAAAGTTACTTATGTTGCAAAAGCTATATACATACTTTCTTTTTAAAAAGGTAATGTTGTAAAAATTGTGTTTTTTTTTAAAGACACGTGTTTTAAGAAGGAATTTTTAAAAAAATTATATTTAAACAGCGAGTTTTTGTAATTACTTTGTTTAAAAGTGTACTTTTTTTAATTTTCCATTTTTCAAAATATGTACTTTTTTAAAAAGTTTATATTTTAAAAAGGTAGTGAATATTTTAAAAAGTTCACAAATATAACTTTTTTCAATAGGTACTTTTTTAATAAAATACTTTGTTTTGAAAGGTACTGTTTTTGAATACATTTATAAACCTTTATAAAAAGTTAAATTATACTTTAAAAAAAACTTTTTAATAAGTGTTTTTTCTAAAACTTTTTTTTTAAGGATTCTTTGAAAAAGGCTCTGTTTTAAAAAATACTTTTTAAAAGAGTATTTATTTTTAAATTACTGCTTTAAAACGGTGTGACTTCCAAAAGAGTGCTCTTGCGAAAGTTCTATTTTTATTTTTTACTTTTTTTAAATTAAAAATTCCTTAAATTTTTATACAAAAATGTATAAATATTTTGTAATAGTCTTAAAACATATTGTCTAATGTATTGGCTGTATGGTCAACAAGACTATCCTAAAACCTACGAGAGAGATTCAAAGCATAAAATGTAAAAAAGTTGAACTGTATATTATAGGGAGAAAAAAGTGTATAAATATTTCGTACATCATGAAACAAATATTTTCGAAAAGTTTGTTTTTTTTTTTATTAAAGAAAGCAGTCATATTCGTTTCAGATGACAATACACTCACTGTGTACAGGATTCAGTTTAATTTTATTATCCAGGATTTTTTTTTCAAATAATCATCATGAAGACATAAATTTAGAAAAGGTCTCTTTGTCTCACTCCCTCACCCCATATCACTCTCCGTATCTAATCTAATGCTTACCATTTTATATCGACATTTATTTTAGAATACTCGTACATATAATTTTTATATACATACATATACAACAATAAATAGTATATTGTAAATTATACAAGCACTCGTACATGTTGTATACATACATATGAATGGATGTGTGTAATAAAGTTGTTTATAATTAATTTAGACCTTGATTAAAGGAAAACAAAATTATTACAGTTTTTATTTCATTTTGTATTGAATATCTTTTTTTCCAAGGACATCATACGTTGTATGCTATTTTTGTGTTGTTGTTGTCGTTGTTGTTTAATTATTAAATTAAAACATTCAAGTGATATATTAATTATTATCGATTTATATTTCGGTTTTTGCTTATGGAATTTACAGCTAATTAAACAAAGTCAGTCTATTAACTAATTAAAATGTTTTCTGCAAACTGCAAGACCTTTAAATGTCTGATATTTGAGTCATTTTAATTTCGAAGGATATCGATGAATTTTTTATTATTATTATTATTCTTTATACAATTAATAGAGTGCGACTAAAACATGGCAGTGAGGCAGAAATAATCTTGAATAACGCGGAATTTTTTTAAACAGATCCGGATTTCCAAGAAAAAACAAAATCTAATAGATTTTTATTTTATAAAATCTATGCTTTCGTTATCAAACTCAATATAAAAATACACATCTTAAAAGCAAATCGGTGCAGCCACATATTTGAACATACATACATACATACTATAAATAATAAATATTATGGATCCCTATAGATAGGGAAGTTGAATGAGTCATGTCCGTCTTTCTGTCTGTGCGTGAATTCGGGTTTCTGAAGCCACCATAAGAGTTGAAAATATAAAAGTGGCCAGAAATAGCAAATTTTGAGATGGAAAATGGAAAAAAAGAACGTCAAATAGTAAAATGCGAATAAGAGGGGAACATTTTGTTAACGTGAAATATTTCCCATTAACAACAAAAAAAATTGGTGATCACAATTTTCTGGAATTTAAACTTTCCAATCAGTACTCTTTTTATTTTTATTTAAATCCAGTAAAGCTATTAAAACTTCAATATTACTACAGGCCTGTTAGGAAATCCATCACTGCGCCGCATCTGATGCGCATGTGTGATTAGTTTGCTCAGCTGATACAAAACAGCATATGCAGTATTACCAGCCGTCGATTTTCAAAACGCGCAGTGATGCATTTACGAACATGCACTACATTTTCAAAAAAAAAAAAAAAAAATCAAGTTTTAATTCACGTGAAAGAGCGGCAGAGAAGTTATGGTATTTCTTTATCTGTCTTTCTAACGGCTGAATTAAAACTTCACCAATGAAGGAAGTGCATATGTAAAGCAGTATTAACATATTCCAGCTTTCAAAGCTAATAACTAATAACTTTAAATAATGTCATCGGATTTTAATAAATATACATTTGGTGGAAAGCTTTAGATTTCATCTTCTTGCACCAAAATATTTGTAAAATAAAATCTACATATTTGTTAGTTGCTAAAATCTCTAAATTGAAACTAAAAACTTTAGTAAAATTAAAATTATTGATTTCACATTGATTTTAAACAATCCAATTTTCAACAGATAAAACTATTTTAATTATTTTTACTACAACGTGGATCAGGTGAAGCACCCCCGCGACTCTCAACGAAGAATTGTGTGTTTAACAACTACCGCATGGTTCCTTTCCGTGCATAATCGGTTTTTACCTTTAAAGTTCTTAAGCGATCGTAACACATTTCTAGCCCTTCTTAAGTGCCTTCCCATACCAGTTAAATTTTGCTGCTCAACTTTTGAGTTTGTCGATGGGAGAGGGTGGAAAGGGGCATGAAAAAGTTTACAATGTTTTATATAGGTACATGCCATTTTTATTTTTTCAAAATGAGCAGAAAAAGAAAGAAGTATGTATGTATACGTAGTTTATTTTTTTTTTAAATTTTTTTATGCTTAAAAGTTGCTTCAAAAATGTAAATAAGCTACATATATCTTTTGTTGGAATAAGAAATAAAATACATATAAGGCCATGTAAAAGAATAGAAGTGATCGTGATATTTTTGATGGATTGTGTCAGCTTTCATTTATCGTTTTATGTTCGACGCTTGTAATTTTCTATTTCAATGTGAGCAAAAAAAAATTGATTCTCTGAAATATATATTTTTATGGATGCTGCTAATTAACAATTTTTGAATTTGTTAATTAAATCATGTTTGTATGGTGTATACACACACATCCACATACATATACGAGTATTATACATAAATCTCATTGATGAAAATTCGAAAATAATTTACATAAATATATTTAGTGTTTGCTTATATAATTTACAAGTTTTTATTGCCAAATTGTTTTTTTTTATTTATATGTAGAAATCAAATGAACTCCATTTCTATTCATAACTCATATCAATCTTCTGCAAAAAAGAAAAAAAAAAAACATCTACAAGAAATAACATCTGTTTTATTATAAAACCTTATGTAAATTTTGCACATTCCTTTTGCATTTAAGTTAATTTTATCTCTTGAATAAAATATAAAACAAATACTAATATAAAGACAACAAAAAATCTGCATGCATCTTCAAGCACGCGTTGTCTTAACAAACACATTAGTTTCACATATTAAAGTGTTTGTTTGTGTATTGATTGACATTGGCGTGTGTAAAAATGAGTGTGATGCAAATATTTTTGCTTTATAAGTAAATGTTCGCCCAAAAGCTTAGTTTATCGTTTTTTTTTTTTTTTTTTTGTTAAGACTTACAGGCGAAATGTTTTCTTTTTTTAATTAAACAAATCAGACTGAATGAATATAAAATACATATAAGAAATTTTGTTAATGACAAAATTTAGTAAAAACAAAAATTAATTACATAAGTCTGATGTTTGATCCCGTTAAGTTGAGACATTAATGGCTGAGCCAAAGTTTAAATTAAAATTTAAAAGTATGTACTCGTATGTATGTACATACAGGGTGTCTGGTGGCAAATTTATATTTTCAAACTTAAATAAAAATGGTAATAATTGACACAAAGTTTTATTAAGAGCATTGAACGATAGAATGGAAATGCGGATTTTATTTTTTTAAGAGTATGTCATCCCGATGTCTTTCGTCGAGTTGAACACAGTGTTCAAAACGGAGCCTTGTGTTCTGCGTCACACGCTGCAGTAAACTTGGTTCCATTGTGTCATGCGTGGATAAGGCACACCACATAATATGTGCACAGCCCCTATAAACGATTTTAAAAAATTAAAAAATAATTGTTCTTTCTCAATTTATTTCTTTGCAATTTGGTCCCACAGAAAAAATCAAAGGGCATGTTTTGGCCCTCGAAATATTGATTATCGGATAACTACTCCATTTCTAAACAGATTTTCACAACTTTTTTTTTTTTTTTTTTTGTTTGTTTGAAAGAGTTTCTTTCTAGCGTAGTTTATGAAAATTGGACGGACAAGTTGTCCGCCCGAAAAATTAATTCGTCTATTGATGAAACGATTTTTAAAAACCCATTTGTTGTCTAAAGGAATTTGTTTGCATTTTGGTCCTTTAGAAAAAAATCAAGGGGAAAAATGTTCCCCTCAATTAATTAAATCAAATTTTCAAAAAATTTTTTTTGTGCTTGCAGTTTGGTAGCGCATTTTTTTTTTAATCGCCAACAAATTGTCCATAATCCTCTATTTATGCTGGTTGTCGCCCAAAAATGCTTTTCATCATAAAACTCTGCTATAATGGACCGATTTTCAAAATTCTTTTGTTTTTTGTTTACAGGAGGTTGCTTGTTAACAGTTTTTGTTTATTTATTAATCACGGCCTAAGTTTCCAGAAAAAAATATTTTTTTTTTTCAAAATAATATAAAATATTCGTATTATTGATCAATCCTTTATTGATTTAATTTGTTTTCCACTTATTAGGTGTGAATGGTTTTTTGAATTTTTATTTATTTTCTTTGTTTAATATGATTTGGCTTCGAAGTTACTTACTTTAATTTGTTATTTTTTAAACCACTTTTTCTGTTTTAATTCTTTCTTTTCTTCTTTGTTGATTTATTTTTATCTTCTGCGTCTTTTTTCTTAACACGCTAACTTGCAAAATTTTTACATTCCAACTTATTTCCACTTAAAAATTTAAATCATAATTTTCAACTTTTTCTTACATTTCATTTCACTTTTTTTTTTTTTGCTAAAATATTTTATAAAAAAAATTGTTTTATTTTGTTTTCCTTTAAAAGTGTGGAAAAAGTAAATTGAAGCCACTTTTTTTTTTAAATTTCTATTTAAGCCACTACAACAATTAGATGATGATCGCTCACAATTTCAAATCAAATCCTTTTTCAACAACCGCCAAATAGACGCAGTAAACTTTTGCGTCTCGTTTAACCAACTAAAATTTGTTATGCTCCGCTATCGAATTAATATTAAACTAAATTTGTTAAACGTTAGAGGTTTTAACTTATAGTTGGAGACTAATAGAAATAAAGTTTGTTTGTTTGTTTGGTAGAGCATAAAGGTGTAAGACTGTCTGACAGACTCTGGCTTGTTCTCTCAATACAAAGATTTTGAAAATTCTCTCTCTATTTTTGTAATAAATTATGTGTCTGCAGTGATTTTCGGTCATTTAACCAGCAAAAGATGACGAATACAATAGAGTTAAGTCAACTAAGACTTAATTTGACTGTAATTTTTTTTTGTTAAATGATATCTTCAAAATGATCATTTTGCTAGTTTGGTGGTAATTGTCTTGTTGTTTTTGTATCATATCTGTAGTGTAATCTTGTGCCAAATGATTTTGTTTGTTCTATTTTTTTTTCCTAACTAAAGAGGCATGATTAACAAGTTAAGACACTTGTTTTAATTAGAAAGCCGTGCATTATTTGAAGGAACTCTTTTTTAATGAATGAATTTTTTTCGTTTATTTTTGTTAATATTATAATTAATTTAAGTTTAAAAGCTTTTTCGTTAAATGATTTTGCTAAAATTATATCAGTAGTTTGCAAGGGAAGGTGTTATATAGTTAATTTACGGCCCGCCCCACGTTGTCGCACTATAGATTATGCTGAAATTGTAAACGTAAAACAACTGTTTTACGATCTTCTAACCATCTATGTATTTTATTTATTTGTTTAGCTTTTGTGCCAGTAAACAAGTAATAAGTTAAATAAAATCGCTTATCAATGACACGCAAGTTAGTATTTTTACGTCTTGAAATCGTTCGACATCGATCGTGGGCATCTTATTTTTGCCGAACTCAACTCTGTTTAAAAAACTAAAAAAGCAACGGATTTTCCTTTTCCTGCCAATTTAGTTTAGTTTTTGTTTGAAAGGTATTCTCTGCAGTTTGGTCCCATAAAATTTTTTTGAAAATCGGGCGGAAAGTTGTTTCCCTAAAATATTGATTATTGAATAATTATTCAATTTATGGACCGATTTCCATAATTATTTTCTTGTTTGCCTGCAGTTTAGTTTTTTTTTTTTTTTTTTTTTTGAAATGGGCAAGTTGTTCCGCCCATTCCAAAAAAAAATTATGTTATGTGTCCCATAACTCCCCAATTTATTAATCGATTTTTAGAACTGTTCTGTTTTTTGTTTGATCGTGTTTGAACTAGTTTGCTTGTATTTGGGCCTACATTTTTTTTTTAATAGGCAAGTTGTTCTGCCCACTGCACAAAAAAATTGTGATTATCCCATAACTCCTCAGTGTATTGACCGATTTTCAAAACTGTTCTGTTTTTTGTCTGATCGGGTTTGCGTACAGTTTGGTCCCATAAAACTTTTCTTTAAATCGGAGGGCAATTTATAAAAACTGTTGTTTACATTCACAAAATTTAGCAACTTTTGACGAACGAATAAAGTGAATATTGCAACAAAAAATTGTTTCAACAAAACTCATACAGCAGATCATTTTAACCGTCTTTTAAACAAACAAATTAAAAATAATAATATTTTCACCCAATTTCTTCATGTACTCATATTTACTCAGTTCACCCAAGCATTACGATTACAAATCATAATGATTTCTTCATTACTTTTATGTGAAAAACATGAGTTGTTCGTTAAGAAAAACCAAAACTTTAGATCGAAATTTTATTTTTGTTTCTATAGGAAATCAATGGAAAATGGCAACGATTTACGAAAAATATATATTGAGAAATAAAAGAAACAAATATTTGTTTGCACAATGATGATACTCTAATTAAAAGAAAAAAAAATAATACAAAAAATATTTGTTTGTGAAACTTTAAAATACTCGTATGTACTACTGGGTGATCCAAGTAGAGATACTTTTTTCAATAGCCTTTTTTGACAGATCAAGTGTTAGTCGTGTCATGCTGTCATGTTATTTTTGTTTAGTATTGTTTGGCATTTCATAATGGAAAGACGTACGCCTGAACAACGTTTACAAATCGTTCAACTTTATTACGAAAATTCACGTTCTGTGAGGAATGTGTTTCGTGCACTTCGCTCAACTTATGGTCAACATAATCGGCCTACTGAGCGTACTATTTGCAACACCATCACCCATTTTGAGACCCAGCATTCATTATTAGATAATATTTGACCGAATAGACCAGAAAAAAACAACGGTTTGGTGTGGTTTGTGGCCCGGTAGATTCATCGGTCCATATTTCTTTAAAAATGATGCCGGTGCGAACGTAACCGTCAATGGCGACCGTTATCGTGCCATTATAACCGACTATTTGATGCCTAAAATTGAAGCTCGTGATCTCGGCGACATTTGGTTTCAGCAAGACGGCGCCACTTCCCACACATCGCATCAATCAATGGATTTATTGAGAGAACATTTCGGTGAGCACATAATTTCACGTTTTGGGCCGGTCGATTGGCCACCAAGATCGTGTGATATCACACCGTTAGACTTTTTCCTGTGGGGATATGTAAAGTCTTAAGTTTATGCGGACAAACTTGCTTCGATTCAGGCCTTGGAGGAAAACATCACGCGTGTCATTCGCCAGTTACCAGTCGAAATGCTCGAACGAGTCATCGAAAATTGGACTCAACGGATGGACCATCTGCGACGTAGCAACGGCCAACATTTGATAGACATAATCGTCAAAAAATAAATGCCAAAGAATGTTCTTTCAAATGATAATAAACATTATACATTAAATTTGAATTTTCTGTGATTTTTTCTTTAAAAAAGTAGCGAACCTCGAAATGGATCACGCGTTACAAGTCTCAGCAAACATTTAAAAATGCTGCGGATTATCTATTTTGCTAGACTGACAACGACTACAGCCTAGAATAATTTATGTTTGTATTTATTTTTAAGTAACAAAATAATTGAAATGTTTTTTTTTTTCATTGTCCACTAAACAACAAAAACAATATTTAAATCATTTATCATAACAAAACCAACAAGAGATGTTACAAATATCAATTACTGTCATACTTAATGAATATGGAGAGCATACAAATTTATTTAAACAACAAACATTGCTGTCAAATTATGATGAAGAAGAAAGAAAAAAAAAACAATATACGTTGGAACGGATGGATATTCAGTGTAGCCAGATGAGGGATTTAAAGATAGTCAAACAAATTGCGAGGGAAGGGATTTGGAAGTTTTTACTAAATTTTACTAAATTTTTTCTTTAGATATTGAATTATTTATTTTTCAGCTTAATTATTTCTTATATTTTAATGAGATGTTCTGCGTGTGAAACATATTTGAAATATAGATTGAAGCTTATAACCTCAATTTTGAAATGTAATGATATTGCGAGTAATAAAGTTGTGATTATTAGCTCTTGTACTGAATTAGACCCCTTAGTCGCTTTCTAGACGGATTCAAACAACTAGAATTGCTAATAAAAAATGTCTAGAAGCGTTTTTTTTATTTAACAGTGCTTGTGAAAGTCTAAAGTTATACCATGTTCATACATACATTCTTAAATGTGTCAAATTTAATTGAGCAATTACATTTACTGTTCATACATACTCAATTAGTGTTTTTTTTTGACAGCTGAAAAATAAATATTGCTTTTATTTTATTTGCTACAATTTAAATTTATAGAGATATAAAAATGGCTCAAAATTCTGTTTTAAAGACATTTTATTATGTTATAATAGAAATTTTGAAATCTTGCACACCGTGCGATCGGGGTTTGAGTGTAAAATACCATTTCTTAAAAAAAGGAAGTAATAATTTGATATTTCTACAAAACTTTTTAGTTTTTTTTTTTTACATGTACAATATATTTTTTATGTTAATAATTTATTTATTAACTTGTCATTGTAACGAATCTTTTCTTCCATTGAACATAGATAGATAGATAAGTGGATAGATCTGGTCCAAGGACCGGCGCTGCGACACCTATTGGATCTTTTGTGCCATAGATCTCTAAATTAAACCAAGCGCTGAATAACTCTCCTTATGGAAAGTCAGCACAGAGCTTGGAGCCCGCCTAATATCATCCGAACACATTGAACATACATTACAGTAAATATACCTTTGGACAAGGGTTGCATTTCGTATTTTACTCAATTAGTAATATCATTTAGTACTTATTGCACAATTTACTAATTGTGGTCTTGTATTTTAAATTGGGCACAATTAAGACCTAAATTGAATAAATTTCTAAATTGCACAATTAAAGCGTATGTCTGAACATGGTATTAATTACCTTTGCAACGATATGTGATATGTATTATTCTGCATTTTACATGGCCTGAAATAATACATCTTTAATGTAAAGTTTGCGTTAGTGCCTACTAGGCGCTTCTCAAAATTCCTTATAAGCTCTTCTATATGATAGAATATTGTGTTGTGTACTTAGGGCCAATTTTTGACTTGTTATTTAAGTTATAATTATTTTTAAGTTGTAATTAAATACCAAATTGTGTTTTTGACTTCATATTTAGGAAAAGTACTTAATTGTTAATTAAATGAACAACCTTGTGTATTTAAATAATAATTAAGATTTACGAATTTCCATATGTTTTTGACTGCTTGTTCTTCTTAGTTAAAATAAATCCAATCAAATATTTGTGGCTGCTGGCAAATGGCATAAAATTTTGTCTTGTTGTGTCGCTATTGACCTTTTAATCATTTTGAAAGTGTCTTTTATTCTTTTAAAACATTTCAGCACTTCTTAGTTATTCTTATTTTTAGCTAAAATCAAAATATATTATTTTGAATTTTGTTTTTATTTGTTCTAGTCAGCTTTTCTTTAGGAAAATTTGTGGGAAATTTTTTATTTTACGTAGTGCTACCATATTTCCATCATAATTAAATAAGAAGTTTTATTACTCACTGAAAAAATTGAATCTTATTTAATATAACATAAATTTAAATAAAAATTAACTAATTACATACTTAAATATGAAGTCAAAAACTGGCCATTAGTGCGAGGAATTCGTGAATGTCATTTTCAAACTCAATTTAATCTATACACGTGTGCGTGTGTATATTTAAAAGTTTTATATGTTTGTGTAAAACTTTGTCAAGTGCTGTAAATTTTATTAAAATCTGTTAATATTTATACACTACCGAAAACAAAGTTTATTCTATTCGGCCAGTGTGGTTGAAAAATCTACAAAAGGGATGTATTGATATTAAATTTTTCCTTTGTTGCTCGAAATATGTTAACAATGTCTACTTAATATTTCTCTGATTATTAAAATTTCCGAACTTTAGCCTGTATAAATATTAACAAATATTAATAATAAGCAGTTCGTAGTAATTTAAAAAATTACAATTAATATACATTTAAAATCTATTGAGTCGCTTAAAAGATATCTGTCACGAAAAATTTCCAAACAGTATTTTGCTTTAATTTCTTTAAAAGTTTTTGTCAAATTGATTTTCGGAAAGGCTATTTTTTGGGGTGTCGAATATTGTCCCGAAGGTCTCAATTTTTTTTATAACGGAAAGTTCCAGGAATGGTCAAGTGTAAATCATCTTGTTTTATATTTTATTAAAAAGGGAATTTTAAGGGTGATCATTCTCAAAATTGGACATATGCCGCAAAGTATTTGTGGCAACACTACGCCTGCACACAATTCGGGGAATGAATAAAAAAAAAATATTTAGCATATAAGTGTTAGTGTGTGAAAAAAAGGGAAATATTTGTACTTTACTGTGTATAACAATTATAATTTAGTTCTATTTTTTTTTTTAATTTGTAACATCCTTGAGAAAAAAATGTATTATTTAGTGCTTTTCTTGGAAACACAGAAATGGAAAGTATTCTCCTCTCTGTCTTACCCCCAGCTGAATTAAAACTTGGCAAAGTAAACTTTGCGTGTCTGAAAGGGGTCTAATAGAGCCACAAATTGAGACGTTTTGTTGGGGAAAATAAATCAAAAATATTTTTCATTTCAATAGTAAGTGGAAGCACTATAAAAAGTGTTGGGAACTACTTGTTAATGGTCATGGGAAAATTTTAAGAAATTCTACAAGAATCAATTACAAACAGATGTCACGCAATAAACTTGACCATTAAGGGTTATAAAACAAACAGAAAAAAAAACAAATATTTGGACCATACATTTCATTACGTATCAACCAACCAACAAACGACACTATAGTTAAATACATATTTACAATTTGCATATTCAATTAATAAACACATACATACATATATAAGACATTTGGTCGTAATGTGTGTTTTAATGTGGGCCAAATATACACACATCCATATAGTGGGAACTAAATGTATGTAAATATGTTATGTCATCATCATGACCAGCAATTTCTTTAGATTTGTTTCTTTTAAAACTACTTAACACTCTGGTGCAAATTATTATCAAATGTAGGTAGGTATTTTAAAGAAATTGAAACTTAATGTTTTTTTTTTTCCAGCAACAAGTAAAAGTGAAAATGTTTGGGAAAAAAAATTGAACAAATAAATAGCCAAAAATTTACTGCAATACAGTTCCTATTGGTTTTATTTATTATCCTCTAAAAATCTCGTTAACAACTTGTTTAGTTAGTTTGATGTGTCTGCCTTTCATGATTCGTCATAGCAAAGTTTTATTGTTTTTCTTCTCTTTAGTGATGAAATAAATTCCATTTTTTTTAGCCACACTTTTATTGATTAGCATTTCTAGTGCGATTTGAAAATTAATAACTCACGAATATGTAAAAGTAAAATATTTCAAACTAGTGCAAACTTAAAATAAACATGTTATTTATATGTACATACAAACATACATACGAGTATTGATTAAATTTAATTAATTTATTATTTGTGATATTCTTTCAATTTTGTTTTAAAAGAGCTTTTGTTCATTATATTTTAATCATGTTTGATACCAAGTCATCAGTAGACTTTAATTACATTTGGAAAGTTATAAAAAAAACATTTTAGCTTTGGATCTAACTTATATAAATTATATGAGAATTACAGATGCATAGGTTTGTAAAAAATACAACAAACAAAAATTGTTTGTTGCGAATTCAAGTGAATTTTTTTTTTGTTTTTTTATTAGGACCGGCACTCATGGGATGACCCCTACGTATGCAAAGCATTGAGCCGGAACTAGGAAAATAGGTTTTGGGAAGGAGGAAAAAGGGAGTAGTGTTTGTGGACATTCGTTTTGAACCCTAACACATTGAAAGTGGCCGGAAAGACCTCTGCGGGTAGTTTATTCCACATGCGAACAGTACGGCTAAAGTACGAATTCTCTCTGTAATGCGTGGTGCGGTTCACTGACATATCGGCCACAAAGGGATGTGCTCCTGATGATGAAAAGCGTGTTCTACGTGAAAAGTGACTGGTTTCGGGAACAAGTTCCCTGATTTCATTAGAACACATTCCATTGTAGTAGCGATAGAACAATGAAACACACCCAACATTGCGTCGATGCTCCATTGAGTTAATAGAATTGGCTACCCTACTGTCACCGATAAGCTTCTTCGCCCTATCCTGTACGCAGTCGAGTAACTTCAAAATAGATTTTGAAGCACCGACCCATACATGAGAGTTATATTCCATTTTTGGTCGGATAAAGGTGGTATAAATATTAAGGAGATCACATGGAGTGAAGTATGTCCTACACCGTTTTAAAAAGCCGAGGCACTTGAATACTTCTTTTGAGACCTGAAAAATGTGATCATTCCATGGAACATCACTATGAATTTTCATGCCAAGAACATCAAGAGCTTCTGAATCCTCAATATCTACACCATCCATTTTACAGATGGAGCAGCATGTCCGGTCATACGTCTGTGCATGAGCAAGAGCACACTGGGTCTTTCGTGCATTAAATCCTATTAGCATGACACCAATTTGAAATTGTCAGGAGATCGCGATTCAGCGTATCATTCATATTTTGCCGCATTGCCCGGATCCGACTGGTTTGGCCTGTTACTGAATGAATACGAATGAACTAAGCTGCTGTCATTTGCAAAAGAGTATATAGGGTTGGAAGTTTGACGTAGAAGGTCATTAAGCATATTAAGAAAAAGGGTTGGAGAAAGAACGGAGCCTTGCGGTACACCTGAATTTATCTCGAACTCGTTTGGTGAGACCCCATCTACAACAACTCGTATAGTGCGATCTCTGAGAAAGCTCGATACAAATCAAGTGAAGCCATCACCGACACCAAAAGCAATCAGTTTTGACAAAAGTGCTCCATGCCACACTCTATCGAATGCCTTGGAAATACCTAGAGCCACCACTTTACTTTCGCCAAATTGATGTATGCTATTGGACCCCCTTCCGAAAGGAAAGCTAGTAGGTCCCCCGTAGAGCGGCCATACTGCCGGTCGCTAAGTAAACTGTTGAGCTCCAAATACTTCACAAGATGGAAATTCAATATACTTTCCATTACTTTGGAAAGCGCAGAAGAAATTGCAATTGGGCGGTAATTTTCAGGATTGTTGGCCTCCCCAAAAAAGCGTAACCACTAAATACCAATGAAAAACTTTTTGATCTATAGATTAACCAGTTTCGAAAATTATTGGATTATCTGATGTTTTCTATGATTTATGTATGTATGAAACTGTTTAACCTAAAAAGATTTGTCTAAATCAAAAGGGTTTTCACTATTAGATATGTAATGGTCTCACGCTTTTTTGGGCAAATGTTTGTCAAGTATGACCGTACTATAATAAATTAATTATTCAAAAGTAAACCGACTTTAGTGTGTGACTATGATTACGATATACTACTACTGTATATATTGCTGAATTGAATTTTGCCAAATTTTATTTATGAACTCTATTAAATCCACCGTCTGAATGTACCGATCATAAAGCTTGTTTGTTTAATGCAAAGTTGTCTGTCTTGTTACCTATAATAAAAAACTATTATTTTGTAATTTATACTCTTACCAATTACTTGATCTAGTAAATGATTTGCACAGTTTCATATTTTATTACCAGCTACCACAATTTTTAGGCGCTTCGCTCTAGTCATAAATCAATTGTTTGACAATTCTATGAAACATATGAGACATTAAAACTAAACATTAAAAATATATTTTCAAAAAAAAAATCATTTAAAATTATACATTCAAACGCAAGGCAGAAACGCCAAAGAAATTTCTCTGTTTAATGTTTTTAACGTGAAAAAGATGGCAGATAAAAATCAATATAAAAATCCATGTCAAACCTTTAATTAGTAGCAAATGTATTTTTTTTTCTTATTTTGCCTGATACTCTAAATAATTTTAATATGTAAATTATTTTAAGTACATTCAATGTTAAAAGGTATTATTATGGCACACCCTATGGGTAACTATGTTTGCATGTATGTGTATGCAGCTGTAAAATTTAAATAAATGAGACCTTAAATCGATAAACACACTCTAGGCAATGTTTAAAGTAAAAAGTTATTCCAAGGCGAATTAATTCTGCTAGGTGGCAGGTTAGCGGTATCATTTACAGCAAAAAAAAACAGGCGTTTTAATTTTTTTTTTTTTTTTTTGGATACCGAATGATGACAAGTTTCATATAAAATATGAAGTAAAATATGAACAAAGCTAATGTCCTCTTATTTATAAACGATTAATTAAAGTTAAAGTGCACAATAAAACTATATTTCCACACAAAATTCGTACATTAAGGCCACAATAACTTAATAACAGTTTATGAATAAGCGGAATGAAATTAATATCCAACGTACCCTTCAAGGTGAATTCAATTTTTTATTTAAAAATATTTTCGATAGCCAAAGCGACTTCTTACAAGTGGCCTTATCCCTACAACAAAAACAAACATATGGCGCTGAATTTTCTTCCAACTGTCAAAGCAAATGCAACAATATTCTTATAGAAATATATAAAGAAAACTAACCTAAGTTCTCAATGTACGCCATTTTTGACAGTTCAAGATTGAACAGCTGATGATGACGTAGACAAATAAGGCCACCTGGTAATAAATTCACCTTGGGTGTAGCGAAATAACGAATTAAGTAGAAAAATTTTATTTGTGAATTTTCTAAAATGACAACAACAAAGTTTATCAAATATGTACATACACCTTTAATTAATAAAAAAAAAATTTCTATTATCTCTTTTTTTAGTTTCCTGGACGACTTGGATCGATTAGGAGCCAAAGATTATCAACCAACCGAACAGGATATTTTGCGCACTCGTGTCAAAACTACCGGTATTGTTGAAGTGCACTTTTCCTTTAAAAATCTCAATTTCAAGTAAGTTTATTATTTGTCTATTGTACATACAAACCAATTTTTCTATTAATCTTTTTGTTTTTAACTCTAGACTCTTTGATGTTGGTGGCCAGCGTTCGGAAAGAAAGAAATGGATTCACTGTTTTGAAGATGTTACCGCGATTATATTTTGTGTTGCCATGTCAGAATATGATCAGGTTTTGCATGAAGATGAAACTACAGTAAGTTAATTCTTTTTTTATTGAATTTTTATATATTAAAGCCGTTTTTTTTATTATTTTTCTTAATTATTACTTGCAAAAAAAAAAAAAAAAAAACCAAAATGTGAAAATGTTTGATTACGGCAGGTAGTTACTGATTTTTATTAACAATTTTTGTATTTTTTTTTGTAAATCTTGACATGCAATTTCTACACGGAAGAATAAATATGTGTAGCGAAATTTTTCTTTGTACACACGCAAAGTCATATGCATATTCATTTTTTCAAATTACTACACGCAAAAAAGTTAAGAATATGGAATGAGAATTTTTAAATGAAACCTACCATTTTGTAAGATTTCTTTTAGAAACTTATTTGAAATTTTGCAAAATTCATGGGTTTTATAAGGGGTAATTCACCCGATTTTTTTTTTTTTTTGTTAACTTTTGTACCGATTTTTATTTTGTAACGGCAACATTGATTGTAACATTCCCACAGAAATGTTGCCATATTGCGATTCCCATTATGGAACCACTAATTGCCCTCTAATCTCATAACTTAAAAACCCACTCTTAGTTATTAATTTCTAACCTTTAAATATAAATTAAATTTTTATTTATCGAACATTTTTAAACATAAATTTATAATTCGTTTAATTTTAGAACCGTATGCAAGAATCCTTAAAACTTTTTGATTCCATTTGTAATAATAAATGGTTTACGGATACTTCGATAATTTTATTCTTAAATAAAAAAGATTTATTCGAAGAGAAAATACGCAAGAGTCCATTAACAATCTGTTTCCCAGAATATACAGGTAAGAGAATTATTTTAATAAAAAAAAAAAACATTACAAAGGAATTTACT
Organism: Lypha dubia; assembly: GCA_947311025.1. Lineage (NCBI taxonomy): Eukaryota > Metazoa > Arthropoda > Insecta > Diptera > Tachinidae > Lypha > Lypha dubia. The sequence goes on from OX371264.1 coordinate 61,566,241, forward strand.
TACATATAAAATGTAAATTCATAAAGAATTGTGTGCAAATGAAATAATGGCAGAAATATAGGGCGAATTATCAGCTGTTACTTCCAATTACTAATCGAATCGCGAGATTTGAAAATCGCACACAGACAATGTTCATATCAGATTCCCAAAAAAAATTTACGTTTAAAATTAATTTTCTTTCAATTTATTTTCAATAACAAAAAAAAAAATACATTTGTTTTACCCCCCATTTTATTGAACGTCTGCAGGTGGCCAGGAATATGGCGAGGCTGCTGCATATATCCAGGCTCAATTTGAAGCGAAAAACAAATCAACCTCAAAAGAAATTTACTGCCACATGACGTGTGCTACAGATACAAACAACATACAATTTGTATTCGATGCTGTCACTGATGTTATCATTGCTAATAACCTCAGAGGTTGCGGTCTATACTAAACGCATACAAAAACCACATTCATTCATTTCAACTACAAAATTTATTTATATATATTTTTATTATTCAAGAAATAGCAGCAGCAGACCCAAAAATAAAACAAAAAATTATTTTAAAATATTTATTTATAATAAAACCAAGCAAACAAAACAAAGCAAAAAAACTTTATGATAAACATCTAAAAAATTAGAAAAAAAAACAAACAAAACCCACCATCTTCAAAAAAAAAAAAAAAAAAAAGGAAAACAGAAAACAAAACAAATAAATATTAGCAAACAATTAAAATGTTATTAAACTGAAAGAGAAAAATATCATCATGATCATCTTCTTCTTAAATTATTGAAATGAAACAGGAACTGTTTTTAAGTTGTTTTACCAAATTATCTAACCATCGATCTTATTATTGAGATTCATATAAAATATACTGAGTGAAAAATTAAAGAAATGTAATTCTGTCCTTCCTTCCCTTTTCCCCATAATTGAATATCATCAATCTATCGGTTGGTTTTCTTTTTTTTTTTATATATAAAAATTCATTGATGTATGAGATTTATTGTTTTAATTTTTGTTTATTTCTACGGAGATGGATTCTGAGAATTTTGAATAATTCTTGTTTTCTTTAGCATTTAAATTAGTTGCAATTTCTGTATACTTTTTATTTTTTTAAATGTATTATTAATTATAATTTACAACTATCGTATATAACAATTACAAGTATAGTATATTTTGTATAAATATTTGTATGTGTGTGTTTGTGAACTTAAGGACTTGTTTTTTTTTTTTGGTTTCTTTGTTTTTGTCTTTTAAACAATAAAGTCCTGAAAGCTTAACAACAAACTATTTATAACGTAAACATTCTTAGTCAAACTCAAGCAACGTAAATATATTATTATTATTAGAACATATTATTACTTTCATAAATATTAAGTTTCCTTTATTTTCTTTGTATTAGTATTTTGTTAACCGGATATTATGCAGTGTCCTTGTACATATATTCATTCATTTATGCCTACTGTACTAAAATGTACTACTTTTGCAATTATACTTAGCGCAAAAATTGGTATTATTAAAGAAAATGTTGAAATTGCTGTTTCATTTTTTTTTAATAAAAAATTCTAATCAAATTTAATAAATGTCAAATATTGTAGCTTTTTTACGAAATTTAACGGCAACTCGTGTGTGTTTTGTTAATGGATTTAATACAAAATCTATAATATTTTGCATTTACACTTTCGCAAGATCATTTGCATCGACTACTGAATACCCCGAATATATTTTTAGTCTGCACAGCGCAAAAATCCTCTTGCTACATTTTTTGCAAAAGTAAGCAATTATCCCCCTATTATGATTCACAACCAATTTTGTTCTAAATCATTATTATTGTACACAATTAAATAAACAGCTTAAGCATTTGACAACTACAGCTCAACTAAATATCAATATAATTGTGCATCATAACAAAAGCAAGAGAGACTTAAGTGTAAACTAACAGCTGTTCAGTGACAGATGCAAGTTTTTTTTCAATTGCTAGCATATTCATATCCGGTTAAATACAAAGATAAACTTTAACGAATTTAAAAAAATTTTCTACTCTCTACTTCCCTGAAAACTGAAAACTATAAAACTTCTTTAAACTTGCCATATTTTTATAAACTAGAAATTATATTTTTATTTTATAACAAAAACAAAAACGCACAAGTTTTAATTTAATTTATTTATACATATTTGCAACAAATAACTACATACATACATATTTACTTTTAAAACTAAAGATAAGTAAGAAAAAATTAAATAAAAATCCGAAATCTCTTAAGTTACATATACAATAATAAATGCAAAAATAAAATTTTGTTTTTCCCCAGCACAATTAACGTTAATATTTTTAAAATATTTTCGCATAATTAAAACTCGCACAAAAATTGTTGTTTAAACAAATATTTTATACTACATTTCATTGAATGAAATTGTTAATTGAAATTTAATTTAATTTTTAAAAGAAATATTTCATAAGTGTACACGACATACTGAAAACTCCTTTTTTTTTTGGCGATTTGTAAGGAAAATCTACCTTGAAAATCTGCCAAAAGTTTTTGAATAGAAATGTAAAAAGTTATTTAGTTTCTATTTGAGGATTCATACTAAGCATAAATTTAAAATGTTAAAAGTAAAAACGATTTTAAATCTTTTCCAGTTAACTTTTCTTTTTAATTCGAAAGAAAATTTCGAACGAAATAAAAACCGTATTAATTCAAGTGTTACCCTGTTGTAATTCATGATCTAAGGAAAAAGCAAAGGGATTGCTATTTAAAAACCCTATAAATAGTGAAAGAGTTTTCAATGCCAAGTAGTTACAAGAGCAGAGAGAATTCTATATTTTACAACAGGGTAAATAGGGTTTTTGGATTTCCTTTAAATATTTTTATTATTATGGTGTGGCAACACAACAAACGATGGCAGGTGGTGATTTGCTTCCGCAGTGAAGATATAAATATTATAAAATTGCGACAAATACTGTTAAAATAGTGAGACGTTAAAAAATGTGAAAATATGATATATCCGAGACGTCGTCTATTAATTTTCATAAAACTATTTTACGAATATTTTTTATAAGCTGTTGTTAAAATTTTTAAAGAGATTCTGCACCATTATTCTGTAACTAATTGTCGACGTCACCGTAATATGTGTCGACAACAATTGACCACTCTTGATTTACTATTCTCTTAAGCTTAAGGCTATAAAATTGCTATTCGTAGAAATCAATAGTTGTCGACAAAGAGTAGAGGAAACTGATGTGTCCGATTGACGTGAAGTCGGCAAACAGTTCGAAAATAAGGGAAATGAAAAAAACACAACGGACAAAATATAATTAAGTACAATTTCTTATAAATATGTATATTATAAAAAACTTTTACTCTTGTATAGATATCCAAAGTTTATTATTCGTGCTAAAATAAATCGACAAAATAACACGAAACATTTCTTTTATAAGTGAAATAATTTAAAAAAAAAATTAAATTGATGTGACTTCTTGTGTATGTACATATATGAAACCTGTATATGTATATTATTTTTAGTAATTAATTTTTATTTTTGAATTTATATATTTGTTTAGTAAAATGGCATTTAACAATAAAAGTATTTTTATTTATAAAAAAAAAAAGTTAGGGGTTGTTGGGCTCTCGCCGCACCTCCGTTTTAAAAGCTTACTCTCTAAAAATAATTAACTTCATTTATTTTATTCTCGACAAGTTTTTCACTATATATTTTTTTTTTTTTTTTGTTTGTAGATTTATCCTTAAAGTTTTTTCTACTTAGCTGCTAATTCAAACTCAACAACTTGTTGTTCGGGAAAAAGTTATAGAATAAATATATTTACTAAAACCAAAAATGTTGTGAATAGTATGTAATTAATTTTCACTGTAGAACTCAGATTGTTGCGACAGCCCTGGCAATTATTTTGGTAGCATAAGAAAAATCCCCAAATTTTGACATAAATTTCATTTTTTGGGCCACATTGCTGAGAAACTGAATTGTTTTCTCAAATCTGCAAAACATATCTATTAATATGGGATTCCTGGTACAACACATAATTGATGTAAGTTTCTCTTACATTGAACTTTTGACAGATGAGTTAGTAATTGTATTAATTTTTCTTATGAAATTTGACAATTAGTCCAATTTTCACTTTTATCGGACCACCTAAAGTGGGTTAGTTTTGCAACAACATACTCTCGTCAATTCGCCTTCTAAAATGCCATTTGGGGATGTAAAAAAATATACTATGAAAAACGTCATTTGTCATGTCTTATAATAATTTTGCCACCACAAATGAAATTTAAAAAGAATCTTAATTACCAACTGACATTAAGAAGAGAATTTATTTTATTAACATCAATAATGCTCCAATTCTTGGTAAGACCATTCAAGTAATTTCAGAATATATTTCATCCGATAGGAGGGTATAGCGCGTTATAGATTTTTTGGATAATATCGTTTTTTTTTTTTATGTATTATGTTCGGATTAATGCTAGTGTCTACCAAATCTACTCTAGGGAGTTTTATAACTCCTGTTTCCTGTGTGAAGGCTAAAAGAATTCATATTAATTTTACATAATTGTACAACTAATAATTATTTCTTCGTTTTACTCTAAAAGTTTTTAAGATCTTATTTCATCATTTTTGTGGATTTTCATTTTTAATTAACACATCATTTTCTGCAATAAAGAGGGAAAGAATTACTTGAAAGTTTCAAACAAACCAATGGCTAATAAATTGGTTAAACGTTCAAATGCTCGTTTAGTTAAACTAAGCTGAAATTTAAATTAAGTTTAAGCTCGCTCAATAATAGTGAACCAATTCCGCGTATGCTAGGCCCAGTTTAAATAGCAGTAGTGTGGCAGCACTATGGCAAATGTCAAGTAATGGCTGGTTTTTTGCTGCGGCAGGATGTCTATTAAAAACATATGCTTTGTATTGTCCTGATTTATTACACCCAATTTACATGATGACTTTTGCGACGTCGTTTTTACTGAATTCCCTTTTAAAGTTGCTACCAAAATCTTTTTTCCCAATTTTGTTTTGAAATAATGTAAGTAACAAAGATAAATAACAAAAGTAAGAAAAGTAACGAAAAGTAACAAAGAGAAATGGAAGAAAAGTCTTGAAAAACACAAATCAAGACTTTTTGTTTACCCCCCTTTCTTCCCTACACCGCTCACCAACAAGCAAAAAGAGACGTCGAAAAAGCGACGTCGCAAAAGTCATCATGTAAATTGGGTGTTAGCCCTTCAACATTTACATACATACATACATACATACTTACATTTAATAATTATATACATACATATATATATTTTTTTAACTATAATAAAATAAACGAAAGCATTTAAAATATTTTTCAATACTAATTACTAAACCTCATTAATTAAAACAATTACTACTTTCATACGTACGTATGTGTGTACATACATATTATGTACTTACATACATACATCATTTTCGCACAATCTACATTATTTTGATTTATTTATATTTCTTCTAAAAATTTTACAATAAAAAAAACATACTTACATATATAATAAAAAAAGCGCATAATTAAATTGAATTTTTTTTTCTCCTCTCAAAGTAAAATTAACAAATTATACATATAAAAGAAAATATTGTATGAAACCAAAACACTTAAGAAACATCTAAATCTAAAAAATACATAATTATACAACATGCATATACATACATATAAAATACAATATTTATTTAGTTTTTTTTTCTTTACTAAAAATAATTCACAATTTTTACAAAAGAACTAATAATAAAAAGATATCATAAACAGTAAATATATTAAAGAGATATTGTTTAATAATTACAATTTATGTATGTATTAAGTCTGTGACTTGTAAGAATTAAAAATTTTGAAAACTTAAATGCAAATCTAATCATTTTGAGAATATCTCTTTAATTATTTAACATAATAATAACAAAATCTAATAGTAATACAGAAAAACTTAAAAGTGACCATTTTTACAAAATAATACTAATAATTGAGATAAACGAGATATAAAAAAAGTAAAACTCTTAAAACCAACAAATTATTTGTAATTATATTTATTAAAAAAAAAAAACAAAGAAAATCTTGAAATAAAATGATTAAATATTAAAGAAAAAGAAACAAAAAAATAAAATAAAAACACAAATAGTTTTAATAATAAAAAAAAAATAAAAACATTTACATCATAATTAAGGGAAAAATATTTAACAAGAAAAAAATAAAAGCAAATTGTAATTACGAATGTTATTAACAAAATCATTTCTAATAATACAAACTAAAAAAATATAATAATTATAAATTATTAAAACAACAAACAAAACTATATACATTTTTCACTTAAAAAAAAAAAAAATATGGAAAATCTTAGCTAACTACAACAACTATTTTAATCGAATCAGAAAAAAGGAATTAGTGCTGATTTACACACGTCAAGTTTCCTTGATCAAGTTTTAATTCAGCTGGGAGAAAAACAAAGAAAGCAATATAAATTTCTCTGTCTTTCTCTCAGCTGAATTAAAACTTGACCAAGAAAACTTAACGTGTGTAAATCAGCACTTATTTAAAACCAAAATACATTTACTTACCAGATAGTGTTACTGCTGATTTACAAACGTCAAGTTTCCTTGATCAAGTTTTAATTCAGCTGAGACAAAGACAGAGAAATTTTTATTGCTTTCTTTGTTTTTCTTCCAGCTGAATTAAAACTTGACGTGTAAAAATCAGCACTTAATTGCACAGCTTATTTCATAAATTTTGCCACTTCCTGTCAAATTTGTACCAAAATGTTGTGAGAAATAAAAAAAAAACATAATTTTTTGACAGGAACAGACAGAAACAACAATAAAACACTATGTGGTTTTTATAATGTTTTATTTGTTTTAATATTAACACTACTTTGCAAGTAAATGTATCCTGCTGTTTAAAACTTGAGTAAACTTTGTTTGAAATAAAATGAAATTTAACATCCCTCATATGTAATCATAATGTTACTGGATCCGAAAACCGTAGATACATATTTCTATTATATGGATGTCAAAAAATGTACCGAACAATGTGTCAAGAAAGGTTTTGAAAACGTAAACAAATTGAAAAATATTTTTTGTTTTGTTTGTTCGAAATTGCGCCAGTGAGTTAAAGTACAGTTTTGAAAAAATCAAACACAGAAAAGTATGCATACAGCCCTTTTGCAAAGGCGGTTTCGAGAGCGCAGGTGATTATATTCGCCCACTTTCGCCGCTGATGTCCCTCAAATGTCAAAATAAATTTTCAGACAATTTTTTGTAACATCGTAATGGCACTTTTTAAAGCAAACCGGGGCAGATCACCTTGTATGAATTCGCATGTTTTTTTTTTTTTGCAAAAAATGTGTAGTAGAAACTATAGAAAAAAAAAGTTTACATAATATTTTCCTATTTTATAATTCAGCTTTTAAAAGTTAGTTTAAGTTAAAAGAAATGATTTCCAAAAAAAAAAAAATTGTAATACGTTTCGATTTTACATTCCTAGTTTATCATACACGATTTTTTGACTGATCGTATTACTATTAAATCTCAAAGTGAATCGTGATCTAAACGTTAGATCTTTCGATACAAACGATAACTAATTTATAGCCGAGTTGGATGCACGATTACTTACAAGTGTATAAAGAATAGTTTTTATATATTTTTTATTTTTTATTAAATAATTATTTCATTTATACAAAGAATCGCGCAATATTATTCTTACCACTGGGAAAAAGTGTTGTATTACAAAAACCATAGTTTTAAGAATGGCGTGCATATATTTTATATGTCCCACTGTGTGTATGTATTTCAAGGAATTTGAAGTCCTATCATTCGATCGCTTCAGAATCGTTTTTCAGCCGAAATGAAAACAATCGGCCTTATTAAGAGTGTCGTTGACAAGACGAAACCTGTAAAATGTGGCAACGTTCGCTATATGTTTTACACATTGATTTCGTTAAAGTTCGACTACGATAACGGAAGTTTTGTTAATTAAACCGAAAATTTAAAACAAGAACGATTATTATATTTCAGATTAAAAAAAAATATATATGAACTTAAATATCTTTATATTTCAAACAAATTATCTCAAATGTTTCACTTACATACATGCTGTCTATATCTGACAAAATTGTATCATGATAAATCTCACACTTCATATTAATAAGATATCAGTATTATATTTGCTACTTTTTCGATATGAAGTTTGGCTTTATGAAGCCCAAAAAATTTATCAGGTATAAACACTATTTTAGTTAAATTGATTAACATGGCAAAAATTAAAAACACTTGTAAAATACAACTCTTTATTATTTTTATCAAAAACAATATTATTTTTTATCATAAAAATAAACTAATTTTTTTCTAAGCTCAAAAAAACTCTCACCTAAATACGAAATGGCAGCAAGATGAATAAAACAAAAGAATCTAGCTAAATAAACTTTATTAAGAAAATATTTATTTCTGTTTTACCTGATAAAAAATGGAAATTATACGAAAAGTGTACATGCCGTACATAAATTGCTTAATTACGTTTACGTCAGGACCAAGGCAAATTCATAATTCCTACAAGAATAACATTTGCTGCGAAAACATCATTCAACTGTCAAGGCAAATGCAACAATGTTTTTATAGAAATAATTAATGAAATCTAAAATAACTTCTTAACGTAAGCAATTTCTGACACTTTAGGATTACACTACTGATGATGAAGTAGGCTAATAGGGCCAGCTGGTAATGAATCCGCCTTGGTCTGGACTAAGAAGTAGTGTTGAGCTTTTCAGCTCTTTTTAGTGAGCTCACTTTTTCGCTCAGCTTGCATTGTTGAGCTACTTAGTTTGTTGAGTTAACTTAATTGTGTTCAAGGCGAATTCGGTAATAATGCCAAGTCAACTAAAATCGCTTAATTCAATGAATGGGCTTGTAACCGCATAACTCTACTAACAGCATTCAGTAAAGAAAATTTAAAATTATTAAATTGTTTAACATCATTTCTTTTCCAAAACTTCTTAAAGTTTATACAGTTAGATTTTGTTTACACTAAAAACAACTACAATTAATTACTTTATATACATACGTCCTTTTTTCAAGGATTAAATGTCTAGTCATGTTTCTTTTCTCTCCAAGAAACTTTTTTCAAATTAATTAAGCAAAAACAAAAAAAAAAAAACGATTAAAATCATACTGATAAAAACGTCATTGAAGGTAAAAAAATAGTTAGTAAAAAGAAACTTTAGATGTTTAAGCAGTTTAGTTTTTCTTTTCGGCGAAACAAGAGAAATATATTAATACAATTTGAAATTATTTTAGAATTTTGGCATTGAATTTATTAAAAGGTCTTTAATAAAAAATATACGTTAGCTTATTAACAATAAGCAAACAACAACAATGAAAAAAAAATAAATTGCTTTAGTTGTTAAAATCAAATAATATGAAAACTTTACAAAAATAACGTAAAAACACAATTATTTAATATTATTACACATCATTAACTTGAATACCCTTATAAAAGAAAAAATTATTAATAAAAAAAAAACAAATTTGTTAAATTTGATTCAATTCTGTTTAAATTGAAAAGTTTTTACAAAATAATTTGCAATTAAATTTTAATTTCAATGTTTTTATACGTATTTCTTTTTTCTTTTAATAATATTTTTGTTTAAGTTCTTTATAAATTCTATTTGATCTTATTAAAAAATATAATAACAAACTTGCAAGATAATTAAAGTCATAATAAGTAACATACAACAAGAAAAAACTACTAATTATATCTTAATAAAAACAAAAGAAAAATAAACACTTTCAAAATAAAACAAAACAAGAGTCCTTTAAAAACCATATTTGTATGTAAAAGTAAAAGAAAAAAATCTCCCCAGTGTTAGAGAGAGAACATCTTGAATTAATATAAAATTATATATTATATAATAAAAATTAATAAAGAAACGGTAAAAAACATTTTTAGCCGGTCTTTCAATCACATAAATTCATAAAACGGTAAGTAAAGCACAATTCGTATATAATTTCATTATATAAAATTAAAGCAGGTAATTTTTATATTTTGAAACTTATGTTGTTGTTAAGTCAAAGCTCCCATACATACATGTGTATACCAAGGCAAATTCATATCACGTAGTCTCGGCATTTTCACCTTGATTCGTTCCTTGTATTCGTGCGCCAGTTACCTTGCCAAATGCTTTCTTTGTTTACACAATTTATGCCAAATTGACTGTAGTTTTTTCAAAGAGAATTGAACCGAGTCTACCTGTTTTGAATTCGCTTTGGTGTATGCCTCACTTATATGAATAATTATATATTTGTCGACGCGACATCTCTATCGCTGCAATTGTATTAAGGAATTGTAAAGCAGCTCTGTAATTTGCAACATTGTAATATACTGGTAACCCTATGTTTGTTTATATTTTGCCAAGTTTGACGTTTGTTGAAATTAATTTGGCGCGTTTTCATTGCCTAATTAATTTTGTGCTGTTCAGAATTCTGTGGGTTTTTCGTAATTAATAAAAACTTTCTTATTTTCATAAAATGAAGTGTAAAATACCCGAAATTTCATGGCACAACCGTGATCCCGTTTTAAGCGTTGATATCCAACCAAAAACGAATACCAACAATAATTACTACCGTCTGGCTTCCAGTGGTACAGACGCTCACGTCTTGATTTGGTACATGAAATTTACATCGTCTGGTGAATATGGTGATATTGAACTAGATTTAGCTGCAGATCTAGCACGGCATCAAAGAGCCGTTAATGTAGTTAAATGGTCACCGAGTGGTGAACTTTTGGCATCTGGCGATGATGAAAGTGTTGTATTTATATGGAAACAAAAATCAGACAGTGAAGTAGTGAATATTTTGGATCCAACAAATGAACAGGACAAGGAAGTGTGGATTACTTTGAAAATCTTGCGTGGTCATATGGAGGATATTTATGATTTGAGTTGGTCTCCCAATTCATTGTATTTAGTGACAGGCTCTGTTGATAATTCTGCAATAATATGGGATGTCCAGAAAGGTAAATCAATGACAATATTAAAAGATCACAAAGGTTTTGTTCAAGGAGTGGCTTGGGATCCTAAAAATCAATATATTGCTACTTTGAGTACAGACAGGTAAGAAAAATGGTCGCGTGGAAAATCTTTAATTTAAAGTTTTTTAGTTTCCGATTCTTACATAAATAAATATATACATGTTATAACAAATAAATAGGAATTATATTTACATCTTATATTTTTTTCTTACAGGTACATGCGTATATTTGATATACAAACGAAAAAAGTTCTTTATCGCGTAAGCAAGGGTACTTTGCCAGTTCCGGTGGATAATTATCTACATGGCAAACGTATGCGTTTATATCATGATGATACTCTCCAGACCTTCTTCAGACGCTTAAGTTTTACACCTGATGGAAAGTTATTATTAACACCTGCTGGTGTAACTGATTATGACGGTTGTTCTACACCTGTTAACACCACATATGCCTTTAGCCGTTATGGTTTTCGTCAGCCAGCAATTGTGCTGCCATGCCCCGATCAATATACGGTGGCTGTTAAATGCTGTCCTTTATTGTATAAATTACGGCCTTTTAATGCAGAGAAAAATCCTCCTGTTGTACCTCTACCGTACCGCATGATTTTTGCTGTCGCAACTAAAAGCTCTGTGTATTTTTATGATACTCAGCAGAAGCAACCATTTGCTGTAATTTCAAATATACATTACACACGTTTGACCGATATCACGTGGTCTAATGATGGCCGCATTGTTGTAGTCTCCAGTACAGACGGCTTTTGTTCTCTTATCACGTTTGAGCAGGGCGAATTAGGTGAAAAGTATGAGCATTCCGAAGCAGCGCTGGAAGCTGCTCTAGCACAGGTTACAAAGAAGACGAAAAAGCAAAAAGATAGCGAAATTACAGCAAAATCTAGAAAATCTTCAACAGATGATACTAATGCTGCTGTTCAAAAAGAGGCAGTAATTGTACAAAAAGATTCCAAATTGAAAACAGTCGTTGAACAGCATTCAAAAGAGGTGCTTGAAACATCAGAACATGATAATGGGAATGTAGTAAAAACTATGCAGATCGACGAAGATAATTCTGTAGAAAACAAAGGCAATCACGAAGAAACTGCAACTGAACCACAGGAAATAAAAGACGCTGATAACCCTAACGTGGCCAAAACGGAGAATAGTAACAAGCCCAAACCAATAGTTATTAAAAGCAAACCGGAGCCTACCACTGAATCAATTAAAAACACAACTGAAGCGAAAATTGAGTTAAAAGCTACTCCTATAGGTATTAAACGAAAACCAGGATCGCCTAGAAAGCATGATGCCAAAAACGACACATCTAAGAAAACCACAGAAGCAACAACTCCTAAAAAGACGGATAAAATTTCACCGAAATCTAGTAATAAATCTGTGGAAGTCTCATGTATTGGAAAAGAAAAATCTGAATGTAACTTGAAAAATGTAGAAGCCGATGATAAGCCCAAACCAGAGGATGATAAACCCAAATCCATAGCTATTAAACGCAAATCCGGTCCTATTTCCCAATGTACCAAGCCTGCATCTCCAGCAAATAGCGATGAAAAGCACATAATATCTATTAAAACCACAGAAGAAACAACTCCGTCTAAAAAGCCTGCCGTTATATCAAACAAAGTTTTAGCTGCTGAAATTATCATTGATAAGGAAATTTTAAGTTCAGATGAAAGATTCGAATCGCCCGAAAAGAAAAGTCGCCCTGTAACACCAATAACAATACGTAGACATCCACGAACACCCAACACATTGCCACATACTCCGACATCAATGACAAATATTCTGAAAAATCAAGGAGAGTGCAACAGTCAATATGTCGTATCGAAAGAAATAGGAACACCTCTTCAAGATAAAAGAGCTAAACCCATAGCTGTCCGAAGAACTCCTCGAGCTATTATTTCGACACCGTCTACAGTCAATACAACTTCATTAGTAGACGAAGCCATGGATGCCTGGCCAATAATTTCGGATGATAATGCCGAAATTCCAAAAGGAACTTTATCCGACCCCACCAAAACAACCCTTACAGAATCCGGTGTAACACCATTGTCGGTAAGTGAAACCACTTGCGAACGTACCGAAGATATTCGCCTAGTTTACGAGGAAACAAATGAGGAAACGCCAGTAAAAGAATCTTTACCAAAATCTTTAGATGTTGAGGAAAATAAAGCAGAAATAGTAACAGAGAAAAGCACTGCAGAAACTCCGAAATCGCAGACACCAAACAGCAATAAAACTCCGAGACGAGTAGCTTTAAAAACGATTTCTACACCCAAATCAAAAAAGAAATTGATAGATTAAAGTTTGTAAAAAGTTCAGAACTGGTCATATATTTGTTCATTTATTATTATATTTTACATAAAGTACTTATTAAGTTTTGATAATCAATAAAGTCTAGCTATATCAAACGTAATACGTTAGTTATTCAACAACAAATTAGTTTTCAAAATTATTAAAAATAAAACGCAGAACAAAAAATATCAAAAAATACATTTAAAATATTCATAAAGATCATTAATTAGTACAATAAATAGCATTGATTTAATGATAATAATACGAAAAGTGCAAACGAAGAAGAAAAAAAAATTATGTTGCGGCAGGCAACACTTACAATTTTGCTAAATTTTCAAAATGCAAGTAAAATACCAGGAGCCCAGAACAGCAGAAAAATCAGCAAGCAACTTTTTTCTATTTTTTATATTTGAGTCACCCAGCTTATTTGATTTTTTTTTCATCCTTAATTAATTAATTAATTAATTTTGTTCTGGCATACAGTGCTGCCACAACTTATTTTTAATATTATATCCAGGAAAACACAAAGAAATCTACTTTTGTATATGGTCGTTTGGGATTGGCAAAAAAAAAGGAGTCGAAAAAAAATTGTACGTTTAATACAATTCAACTTAATTTATTTTATTCACTCAAAAGTAAAAGCTCAAACTGATAAACAACAACAATGTAACGTAGTTTACGAACTGCAATGTAAGGGAAACAACGAAGAACAATGCAATCTTATATATATTGGCACAACTAAAAGAAACTTAAGCTGGATTCACCCATTGTTTCGGAACAAAATTTTTGTCCGGACAAAATTTTTTTTTATATGAAGTTTGAGGTTTCTCTTTTTGAGAGTGAGAGAAAAAGAGAACAAAATTTGTTCGGAACATTTTTTGGTTGAATTGGTTTAATTTTAAATTTTGTCCGGACAAAGTTGAAATAAGCTGCCACCTATTTTATTTTCTCAGCCAAAGTTGAAGCGAGCTGCCACAAAATGTTATAAGTACGTATAATAAAAGCACATAGTAACTTATATCCAGTAAAATAAAAATATAGTAAAGCTCAATTGCTAGTAAAAAAACTAACTGACTTTTATTAATTTTTTTTAACATGTAATTTTCTTATTAAACAATAAAAAATAAGTGCGTTTGACAAATAAAACACCAAATTAAATTCATCTGTCACTGTACTGCCACCTTGCCAAATTAATAAAACACATGTATTTCATACGGTAGCTTTGATTTTCCAGACAAATTGTTCGAAATGAGTGAATCGTGTTGCAAAATTGTTTCAGAACAAAAAATTTTGTCCGGACAAAAATTTTGTTCGGAAACAATGGGTGAATTCAGCTTTAGAAAACAGAATGGCAGAACACAGAAGTGATATTGAAAAACAAAAAACAGCAACAGCTTTGTCAACACATATCATCAACAACAAACATACAGTTGATTTTGATAATGTGAGAATTTTAGACAGAGAAAATATAGAGAGAAAAAGATACACAATTGAAAGCTTGCGCATACAAAAGAACATAGAGAGAACGATGAACATAAAAGAGTACACCGACAATATCAGCGCTAGTTATACTGTTGCAATCAAATAACAACACCAACTGTGTTTTTACAGTATAATTTTATTTTATTAATTTTTTAAAAATTTTTTCGGCATTAAAAAATGTCAAAAACAATTTTATATACTTATGTAGCAATTCTTTTTAATTCAACATTTGTATTATTGTAAGTAAATAATGTACGGTGAAAAAACTTTTTCAAAATATACATACATATGTATGTTTTTTAAATTTTAAATAGACGAAACCCCTGAAGAAGTCAACAAACAATTGACGAAACGTTGGGTAAAAATGTAATAAAGCTGTTTTATTAACATTAACTACGTTAGGCCTTATTAGCTTATAGATTGAAAATATCACTATCAACAAAATTGCATCATTGGCCAAATAATTCCACAATACTTAAAAAATCATTTATGTAGCAAAAATTTTGATGAGTTGTTTAAAAAAAATATCAAAATTTTACTGCCTGTTCGCCGATATCGAAGAAGTTCTTTCTTTCGAACCAATACATTTAAAACAAAAACAAAATTTTTGAATTTATGAATGCATATCTGTAGTTATTTCTTAATATTTTGTTCACCTAATTATGACGTATGCCACCACTCATGTTTGGTGGCTGAGACTGTTGTTGCTGCTGCTGCATTTGCTGCTGTTGCTGTAAATGTTGCTGCAACTGCTGTTGCTGTTGCTGTAGTTGAAATTGTTGTTGTTGATGCAACTGCTGTTGTATTTGCTGTTGCTGTAGTTGCATTTGATGTAATTGTTGCTGCTGTTGAGTTAATTGTTGGTTTTGCGGTTGCTGTTGTTGCTGCTGCTGTGCTTGCTGTTGGTTGCCGGATTGTGCCTGAGATGCAGCACTGGTTGCAATATTTTGCATAGATTGTTGTGCTTGCTGCTGCTGTTGCTGTTGTTGATTCGTTAAATTTGCAAAATTCTGTTGCATAGTATTTGCTTGAAATTGCATAGTTTGTGGAGCCATTGTTGGATGCGAGTTAGACATTGATGCAATTGTATTTTGTTCAATTGATTTTTCGATATGTTTATCTTCTATGTTTAGGCGACTGATGAAACGCAAACGCATTTGTAAAGCTGGCCGCAAACGTTTAATAATCGCTTCCGATTCATTTTTAATTATATTGCCTACATGTATGTACTTGATGTGATATAGAAAATCACATATGGGGTCCATATATTCCAATGGGGCACGTCCGTGTTTTCTATCAACTACTTCAAGCATTTCATACAACAGTATTGCAATACCAGCGACAGCATTTTGTTTCTCTTGTTCAATGCGTTGTAAAAATGGACCAAAGACGTGACACAAAAATACCAGCTGTTGCTCGGTAACAACTTGAGGCTTAAGGGTTTGCTTAATGTATCTAGTTCAATGGAAAAAAAATATATATATATATATATATTTAGCATACTTTATACCATTTCAAATGTTACACTTACTTAGTCATAGTGGCTAATTTAAAACCACCCATATGATGAAAGATTGAATGTGCCACCGCCAAAATAACTGCAAATGTTTTTTCTATCATGGCTTCACGCACCAGTTTAAAATTAAACATTTCGAAAGCATTAAATCTATATGTCCAACATAACATACTTTTCAAATTTAAAACCTCTTGCAATCTTTCATAAATGGTACTCCAATAAGTTTCGGGCAGTTCGGCCAAAACTATACCGACTGCATTTATATAAGAATGTATTTCTTTTTGTGGTATCAAGGCATAACCTTTGACAATAACATCGATAATATTATTGGCCACGATTTGGGGGGCAACCGGTAAACTTAAAAGCTCGACACAAGTGACATACATGGCGTGAGCAGGTGCATTGGAAAATTCATTGAAACGCCAATCAGTATTAAAGAAAACATTTTTTCCACTAATAGCTGAAACAGATACACAGATTAGGATCATTAAGGGGAGATATTAAAGGAAAATTTTGAATAAAAATTACTTTCGGCTAAACGTTTTATCAAATTCATATAATATGCCAGCTCTGGATTCCATAAAAGATCGGGACTTTGTAGAAATAATTTATATTGTTCGCTTACGCACCAATTGGGCGGACGTATATCACAGAAGGCTCCAGTAATAGCGCCAACCTAAGTTACAATTAAATAGTATTTTTGTTACAAATGAATAAACAAATATTAAAATTATCCTGTTTTTCTTTGCTTACCAATTTCTTTTTCAGTGAAGGTCGATCTCTTAGAATGCGTTCATAGAAATGCAAAGTGTTGTATAAATAAGTAATGGGACGATCTGAAAATGTATGCATTAGTTAAATCTCACATCTAGCTAACAATTCTTCAGTTTCCAAATTACCATGAAATTTATATAAAATGCTTAAATGATCCAAAATGACTTCGAGTATTTGGGGAACATGTTGCAAGGGCATTTCGATATAACGATGCATTACGACATCAAATACCGGCAAAAATCGTAGACAAACATTTGAAAAATACACAGGCAGTGGAGGATGTGAAGCGGATTCATCTGGAGCAAATTTCTCTGGATATTTTTGATGGAACGATACATGCTTTTCATGGCTTGGAAGAAATTTAAATTAAAGATTTTAATTACATTTTCTGTTCAACAAATATAAATAATTACACAATTTTTTTTTGTTTTAATCATCCCTACCAATTAATTTGCTTCCAATGATCGGGATTGTTTTCTTTGCAAAATTCCGTAATACGATTTCTTAGTTCAGATGTTTTAAGCAATAAAAGTTGTATGATCAAGAAACAAACTTGAGCCTCACTGCCTTCCATGGTGCGCAAAGCCAAACACAAGACAACACGATCAATAGTAACAACATTGTATTTCCAAATCATATTGTTGATGGAATCTACGCTTTTATGTATAAACTCTTTACGGTTGGAGGAAACAACTTCGCTTATTAAATAATCGCAAAGTTTACGTAAATTTGCTGATAAAGCACGAGCACTAATGCCTTCTAAGATTCTGTAGGAAAAATTATATCAAGTACACATACATATATTTGCATTTTTTTCTTTTTTTTTTTTCAATAAAACATTTGAGTGTTAAGGCTACAACATGCGAATGGAGTTTACACCTTAAGATCAATTGTCTTGGAATATAAAATAGATTAAACTGATAAAAAAAAACAAGCGAATGCATTTTTGAGTAGACCTCTGAACATTTTTTTCCGGTAGTAAGATTGGTGTCTTGTTTAATTCTTACCTTTTGAGATTTGAATTGTTTGAAATTTCATTAAATCTCATTTATCTGCTGTTTTCACACGGCGAAGAAGTGAGTTGAGTGTAAAATTTGTATGAAAACCACTAAGTTTTTTTAGTAATTTTCATATAAATTTTACACTCAATTAATTCGTCCGTCTTGTGGAAACAACAACTTATATATGGATATTAGAAAAAAAATGGTACTCACTTATAAGCTACCGGATTAATATTGTCAGTTTCCCATATCATTTTGTAAAGAAGACACAAGAAGAGCGGACTTGTGTTGGGTTTTATAAAATGATTAATTATGTCATTTTCATTCGTCATCGACGACCAGTTGCGATATTCCTCCTCTACTGATTTTTTTAGTAACGCTTTATTCTCTATCGGATGGTTATTCTGAGCAAAGAATTCAGCCAAAGCGGGTGGAAAACAAGCCAGTGAATGCGAAGCCCAGGCATGTGGAGTATTTTGCATTATAGTTGATAGTAATTCTTTGCACCAAGACTGCATGTCTTCTCCGCAGCCAGTGACATGCATAGCACGAGCTAAAGTTAAAATTAAAACACGATTTAATTCCTCACTTTCCGTCGAAGTCACTGAAGCTGGAGGTTTTTCATTAAAATAACGTGAGAGCTGAGGTTGGAACTCTACCGAGCCCATGCCATTGATTAAGCGAAGGGAAGTCGATTCAAAACTATACAATAAAACGAAAAAATTGTTTTGCTTTAAAATTAAAAGAAAAAATTAAATCATTGCATCAACTTGCCATAAATTTAACTGCATTTTGTTGGTTTGCGGCAAAGTTGCCAATGAGTGTAAATTCGAAAGTAGTTGTATTCGATAATGTGTGGGTATATGATGCATTTTATATGAAAACATTTCCAATAATATATGTAAAATTCCCCAAGCTTGATGTTTAAAAACTGCCGGGAATAATTGCGCTACAAAAATAAAAAGAGTAAAATTTATATTTTTGTATAACTTGGCCGAAATAGTTTTAAAGGACTGACCCAAAAATCCCTTAATACCCAAAGATTCTATTTCAGTATAAACCAAAAGTCGAGCATATGTTTCTATTAAAGCTGGCGTAGGTACCGAAGTTTTCGTTTGAGCTTGTTTAATCATTTGTGTAACAAATCTAATAAAAAATATTTATAGTTTAAGATTTAATATGAAACGATGTTAGAAATAATTAGTTTTTACCCGTGTATAAGTGACATTTTGCTGTGCACTGTCAGACTATCTAATACTGCCATCGAATATGGTAAAGGCTGAATTGGAGCACCGGTTGCTGATTTTGCATTACCATTTAAGGCCTCAACCAGTATGTTCATGGGTCTGGCAAAGAATTCCTGATTTGTAGAATAGGCATTGCATACTAAAACTATTCGAAAGTCATTACTCAAACTCATGGACATCATTGTGGTGGGCAGCACTAAGTGTTGGAGAAAACTGAAGAGAAATAGAAATTGGAAAAAAAATAACTAATTTGTTTTCCTTAATTTCTTCAAAAGCAAAAGCTTTGTAAAACTTACTCATGATGATTTTTTAAAGCTATTGGCAATGGGCGGGATATATTCATGTTTTCGTTTCTAGTTTTTTTCATTAAATGAATCCATATACAAATAGGAGCCATCTGGTAAGAAAAAAATTAAGAGTTAAACAGTGAAAAATTGGATTTGTGTATCAGGTTACCTGTCTCAAGGAACATGACTTATTACAGTCGGGTAATTGCAACGGTTCTTGCTCGGGGTATAATAAATCGAATAATTTAAACATTGGTAAAAAGTTTGTGAGCTGAAATTAGGAAATTTGATGATTTATTTTTTTTCACATAAATTATTTCCAATAAATTATTCATCTATTTAATTGAAAGTAAGAAAGTAATTAAATGGCTCATAATTTTGAAAGAATTATTTTGTCCAAAAATTTATTTTTATAATTTATATCATTTAATATTTCAGCCTTTTTCATTTTTTGCCGGATCTTAAAGATTTTATTTTCTTTCTTTTTTTTTTTTGTTTTAAATTGTTCTGCATTTGCAGGCAGTATCAAATTGGTTTCCTTATTAAGGAAGAAAAAAAATCCAAAAATCTCTTAAAACTATAAAAAATCATTGATACGGAAAAATTTTTATATAGAAAAAAATGTTTGAATAAAAAACTTACAGGATTCTTTTGTATACTGCCCGATATAAATTGCAATAAAATCCACATTAATTGATCGCGACCTTTGCGTAGCTCCAACTTTGATAGCTAGTAATTTAAAAGCAATCATTAGCAATTTTCTAAAACACATATTTAGAACAAGAATTAATTAATTACCTTATCATATAAAGCCAACACTATGTGAGTAAAGCTAACAAAATGAAATAGAACAAAGTAAATCAATTGCAATGATAAATGCAACCATATCCACTCATTTTGGGTAATTTGTTCCTCCGGTACATTGAAACTACTGCCGGGAATATTTTCATTTGACTCTGTCATTTCCATTGCACTTATAATTAAATTAACCAATTGATCTTCCAAAGTATTACATCGTTGTTTTTGCTGTTTTTGCAAATTCAAAATTATCGAAACCATTTCTTTTGAATAAGTTTGTCCCAAAACGTAACGCAACAATTGCGGCTGTTCATCCATTAATTCCGGTTCATATGGTAGATTTCCTTTAAAATTGAATTTTAATGTGTTCGGATCTAATTTCCATGAATTCATCATATGATCAGCATAGCCGAAATGCTCGACAATCGGCAGCATATGAGTATGACCTATTATAGATACCATTTGGGCAGTTTGACGAAATTCCTCGACAACATCAGACATTAATTTGTTAAGTTTCTGTTTGTTAAAGATTGATATGATTAACATGTTTGTGATTTTTGCAAATTAATTTTTTTCTCACCCAATGATAAGGAAACGGTTTTATTATTTCGTTAGCTATAAAATAGGCCGGTAGTAGACAATTATTGCGATCGAATATATAGCGTATGGTATCTTCTAGCGCTAGCAGTTGTGGTAAATATGTTACATTTACATTAAGAGGAAACCGCTGGGCCTTGTCTCGGCATGCTTTCATTATTTCCCTGACGCCCTTGTAGTCAACTTGATCAATGACCTTTTTAATTAACCGAAAACTTTCATTCCAGAAATTTTTATTTTCATAATTTAACTTTTCACACAAGAGTATCTTGTCGCAGAGTAATCTAAATGGCATAAGTGCAATAGCAACCAATCATAATTTCTTCACAGACTTGTCTGTTGGAAGTAATAAATTACAAGAATAGAATTTTGTACTTACTTTGCTGTTATCAAATGAGTTTCTACCAACTTGCCAAGTGCATTCATCAACACCTTTAATTGATTTGTGTTTGTGGCCGCGGCAGCTTTCTCCAAGTACTGACGAACAATGCCCTCCTTACTGTCCTGTGGAAGACTTCTGAATGCGGTCACTATTAAGAAGAATGAGTTCTTTTTTACGATTAGCAATTAACCAAAAGCAATATTTACTTGCCAATGTTATCACAAAACTTAGTGGCTTTATCTTGTTCCCCATCTGGCCGATATACAATTACGCTAAGGAAAGCTTCCTCAATGGGTTCGACTTTCTATATTAAGCAATTATTTTTTAATTTTTCTCACTCTGAAAGGGATTAACTCACCAAATAGTTGTTAACACAATCTAATATTTGGACATCCATGATTCCACCAAGTAATTCTTGCTCAAACAAATAAAAGTGGGACAGACCAGCAAAATAAAAATGCCGGTTGGAATTTACCAAACCAAAGCTTATTTTATGTCAAGGACACTTAAATATTGAGCAAGGGTTTGATTTCAGTATTTTTTTAGTTTTTACATTTGTTTTAATAAATTTATTGCAAAATTGATCACATTTCCACAAAATATCTAAAAAAATGTCACTCTTGATCTTGAAAAACAATTTTGTCGCAGCACAACAAAAGAACAGAGATGTATCTACGGCGGAGTAGGCACAAAATTACCACACTTCTCAACACTAGTTGCTAAATATGTACTTTCGACTTGGACCATTTTACAGCACTTAAGAGCTATATTTTGTCTTCAAATTCAAGTTTGAATTGTTGATTTTGATTCGAAATTAAAAATTCGTAGTTTTTATTAATTAAAATGGCTAAAATTTGGCACAAACCAACGCACAAACGAAAAATGGTAATATGTGTATGAATTTTTCGTGTATAATATTTGATATTAAAATTTTCTGTGTACGCAGTGGAGAAGAGTGTCTTTCTGTGATAAAGCTGTTTATTATTTGCAACCATTTCTGATACACTTAATATACACTTGGCAGCAACCTTTACCATTTCCTACATTGTTTAAAATCTTGTATTCTTGCTTTATAATCATTGTAATATTACTGCCAATTATTTTTCCCATTATGATTATTATAAGTTATTATGCTGCCATACAATATCTAGTGGAAAGGTAATTAGCCAATATTGTTTTATGTACATGAAAATTAAATTAATTTTTTAATATTGTAAATCTCTCATTTTAAATTCCATCAAAGTTCGCTGTATATAGTTTATCCTAAAAACTTGGATATCATACATTACGTAATTGCACTATTCAAGTTCGAAATAAAAAATGAAAAATATATTGAATTCCTTAATTTGTATGCTGACAGATGGCGGTATATAATTATAGGTACAGCTTCGTGTATAGACTATATGCGTTTAGTAGTGGCTGTAGTAACGAGTTAATTTTTTTATACATTTAATTTTTTTTTATTTTATTTCATCATTTGAGAATGTGTGTTTGTTTTTGTAAGTGTTAATGTTTAGGTTTAAATGAAGAAATTTTAATATTATAATAGATACATGTAAATGTGTCTCGTGTTGAATTCAATTTATTTTATAATTTAATACATGTTATTGTAACTGCAAATTTTCAATAAAAAAAATTTATAGCGGTTTAAAATATTTGACAATAAACATAATAATTTACCATTTTAAAATTATATAATTATCATTTTTTCTATTATTTTGTATAAAATACTTTTATTTAATTTGATGTTGTTCTAGATATCATTTATTCCTACAGCCTGGAACAGAAGAGATAAAATCTGTTGTTTATACGTCTTAAATTTTTACTCTGTGTGTAAATATACTTTTGAAAATATGTACGTGTATTAATAAGAACGAAAAATTTATGTAAAAAAAAATGTTTTTTTTTTTTTAATTATAATGATTAATCCGCTGGTGGTCTTGCAGAGGGATCATCACGATCAATAGGTGGTGGTGAGGTCAGCACTTCGACATTCTGTGCTGGACCTTGAGTGAGGTAGCCTGCAGTAGGATTGATACCTAAAAATAAATTGATGCATGACAGTTTTTAGCAATAATTAATTTTAATAAAACTAATACAAATTACCCGTTAGATATCCTCTTATATTTGTATCAGTTATAAATAGATCGTGTCGTTGATCTTTAAATTCTGACCAAATTGGATGTTTGAGTAAAATTTGTGTTACACGATCACCGTAGTTGAGATTATGTGTCATGCCTTTGAGTGCAGCAACAATTTGGGCTTTAACAGCTGATGCATTGTCTACATAATCTAAACGACTATCTAGTAAGCCCAAAAGGTAAGGAATAAGGCCATATTCTAAAGACTGGCTTATTAAAGAATCCTGTTGAAATTTCAAAAATTTTTAAATTTTAAACTTATCACAGCCATAATAGAACACTTACATGTTGATATTTAAATAAACGGCTTAGAGTTTCACAGGATTTCTCTATGCAATCTCTATTATGTTCCATGCATTTCTTTAAGGACATTATGCAGTCCGTTTGCGATACGGCACTAACACAAAACTAAAATTTAGAATGAAAAATAATTATATGTAAATTCAGCTGAATTTAATGATTACCATCTACATACCTCTGATAAAGATAACTGATGTAATACTGATAATGTATTCTTTGGTTGTACGGCCAGTAAATTAAATAATTTTGGTATGTGACCCAAGACTGGAATATCATCAGCTAAATTCGGTTGGGAACGCAATAGTTCAACCAAAGCATTAGTAGATAAATCTAAAATATCTTTCTGTAAATTTAAATTGAGCAAAAGTTAATGGGTTGAAGTGATGAAAAGCTGAGAATATTACCTCAGAAGAGCTTTTACTAATTTGTTCGACAACAAAGTCTAAGAGATCCGATAGGAATTGTTTAGGTTTACGTAAAGTCCAGGCTGGATTTGCTACAAAGAGACGCAAATAAACACCTGCTACAACTACTTCATTTGATACAATATCCTTAAGCATTTCAGGATCCTTCCACAAATATTTGGAGTTTAATTTTTGTGCGCGATAGAAACTACAATGAATGTTAATAACAAATTATGAAAACAAAAAGAAAAAAAAAACAATATTCCAACCTTTCACACATATCATTGACTGCGTCACAAACAGTATTCCGCGTTTTATCATTCCATATTAGTTCAGGATGTTCATGTATCGATTCAAATAGTTGTACGGAAGTTTGAGGTGATTCTATCATGGCATCCACAAATAGAGCAGGTAAAAATTTCGAAATTGTAATACGCACCTAAAAGAAATTATGATAATTTTACTCAAAATTCTTTAATTAAAGTAATGGAGAAAATTACTTTGGGGCCACTTAAGCGATCGGCCGTCATTTTGGCCATTATTTCTGCGCACATTTCTCTTATCAAAGGATTGCGTGAGTTACAAAACATGTCCAACAAATATATGACAGCGCCTTTTATTTGCGCTTCCTTAATCATTTCTTGGACGTTCATTAGACCCGTCATTGTATCCAAAACTTTTTGCTGGCTGGCTCTCAAGTCAGGATCTTTAAGAGCAACCAAAAAGCTTCCTAAAACCTCACAGGCGGCAATTTCGGTCACACAATCCTTATTGCGTGAAACCAAAGCGACAATTTCCAACGCAACCGATTTTATTGTCGTATTCTGTAAGAACAATTGTATAATAAAGCGAAAAAATTTTATCCCCTTTGAAAATGTTAATTTACCTCCGCAAACAGATTGTTGGCCAAAAATCCAAATATCATATCGAAATTTCCAATACATTGAATTTCAACTTCATGATTTGCTTTAATGACCGCTATCAAGGCCTTAAGCACCATGATTATGTGTTGCTCCACATTTGGGTCATTATGAAAATCATATTTATACTCTGCTTGTATTTGTTGTTGTTCTATCATGGCTTCGGTTTCCAATTTTTTACGAGATTTTGATCGATTATACGCATTAAGCACTTCATCAAATGTACTTCCATTTTTCTGTTGTTTCAATTGCGGATGATTGGGTGCCAAAGTTGGCTTTAGTATGCCATCACTGTTAACACTTTGTGTAGGCGAAACCGGTTTGGCGTAAGCGATTGCATTTGAACGTTTTATCTTTGACATAAAGTGGTAAGCTTGCTTAAGATATTCCAATAAATCTAAAGTAAATTGCTTAGAATTAATTATAGGAAATGTAGGCATGTCGTTGTATATTCGTATAAAAACGCCACCAATTTGTAGCTCATCTCTGTCAAAGAAAGTTTGAAAAATATCATTTTAGGAAAAAGTTTAGCATTAAGCTCACTTGTGTGCATCAAATTCGAATTGTGCAGCCAGCTCATGAATCTCTGCTATATCTTCAAAGGTTTCCTTTACACTTGCTGATCGTTGCTGTTCTAAGAAATCTAATAATTGAGCTCTTGTTCCATTATCCCATATTAAATAAGGGTTACGGGTGTTGGAGGTAAGTATTTTTAAAATCTGAAAATTCAAAATGTATGAATTATATTTTGAATTTTCTTTTAATTCCTTTCACGAGACGAGTTATTTTAATTTTAGTTTTTATAATGAGCACTTATTTAAAAATAAACTAAGAAACGAATAAATAAAAATGTGCATTTCGGCACAACCACAAAAAAATAATATAAAAAAGAACCACAAGAGGAGAGTAAACTCAAAACTGAGGAAAAAAATTATTAAACCAAGAAAAAACCGTTAAAGCTAAAAGAAATCTCCATAATGGAAATGAAACAGATAAAATTTCTAAAACAAAAAAATCGCCAAAAGGTTAAAAAATCGCTAAGCGAAAAATTTACACAAATTGGAAAAGTCGCTAAAACGGAAAATTTCCCACAAAAAAAACACACAAAAACTTAAAAAAAAAATCGCTAAAAACCAAAAACGGGGCGATATAAAAGTTTCTTTATAAAAAATAATATGAGAAAAAAAATCACTTACCTCACAGTCCTTTTCTTTTGTTAATTTATTTGCTATATATTTAGTAAGCAAGCGATCCAGCACTTGTTTAACTACTTTATTCTGCGCATCAGATGTTACCGTATACTTTTGTCGAAGCAAATCTAAGGTTTTGGCCCCTTGATCGGGTGTACCAACTTCGGATTTTTCACTAGCTGTTGAATCTTGTTTACTAATAGCAACCAAAGTGGTGTTGTTACCTTCCTGACCCGATGTTATCGCAAGCTGTTTGTTTAATGGATTTTGTGCATTTTTCGTATATACCGTTTTCGGTTTAGGTGGTATCGATGGTGCCTTAATATTTGCTACAGCAGCGCTGGCAGTGGGCGAATTATTTTCCGAAGAACTTAATGACTTCGTTTCCGGTGTAGTACGTAACTCTAGACCATAACCAGATAAAGCTATACATGCTAATATGGCCATTTTAGCTAAAGTATTCGCCTGTTGTTGTTGATTCGTTTTATCACTAGCCTCGACGCCACTTTCATCTAGTGTATAATCATATTCGAAGCAAAACAGTAACAAGGACCAAAGTACACCATTGCAGGCCAGATTGCATTGTAGTTCATAATTATTTGCTGCCAAACTTGTTACCAAACTAACAGATAGAGTGTGTTTGAAATAGACGACGCGACATACATCAGACATGAGACGTGGAAGGGAAATAATTTTCTGTTTACATTTTTCAAAATTACAGGCAACTTCAAAGCAACGCGTCACATTGGAAATAACTTGATAGTGTAGAGAATCTGGTTTCGAATCAGCACCCATTATGGATACACATCTATCGTAAGCCTCTAACAAGGCTTCAATGCCTTCTTCCCTTCTCAACTCTTCAGCATTTAAGGCTGAACAGTGAACGGTATGATAACAAAGTTCAGAAGCAGCGGTAAGTAGTTGTGTTTCTTTCGAAAACAAATCATCATCTTTGGTCTCCATACGTATGGTCTTTATAAGTTGTGGATAACCAGCATATTTATAAGGTCGCAGTACTTAAAATTAATCAATTAAAAACAAATTTCTTTTTAGGAAAATCTACAAAAATTATCCGTGTTAAAAAAAAACTTACCATCAGCATAACGTTCGAAAAGAATGCTTTGGGTTCTTAAAATTAATACAATATTATTGGGATCTGGACCACCTGAACTCCAAACATTACGCGAGCATAAGAATTCATATGCTTGATTGACTTTTTCGAAACTTTCGCGGCCATTTGGATTTTTATCCGGATGATACATTTGAGCTAAACGATAATAGCTTTTACGTATCATCGATTCATCCGGTTTGGGATGTTTACTCAGATCTATGTCCAAATCATTGTAGGCTTGTTGGACGGTCATTTGAGGTGGTTTCTTTTCCACTTCTTTACGCCAGGCATCTAGTGTATGCTTCAGTAGTTGTACTGGATCGGTTATTGGCCAATTTGGAAACTTTTGAGTATCACAGAGATGCCTCAAATAATATATATGACAAAAGAGTTCATTTTCCAATTGGGGATAACTTATAACTGGTATGGCAAGATAGGGATATCTGAAAATGTCGATAAGTTGCAAACAGATAAAAATTCACACTAATTTAACCCATTGAGAGCCAAAGGACGCTTATATTTATTACTGGCAGTCGTTTCGATATTTAGAATTAATTAAAAGCATGTATTAATTAAACAGCTTCTAATAAACCACACCTATAATTATATTTATTTTCTTTATCTTACCTGGCCATTGTATGACCTCTAAGGCGCGGTGTAAAATCTGCTATATGTGCCGCAATTTTCTCTATCAACATTCGTCGCATTTCTGAGCTCCATATTACCTCGGGTGTATCGAATTCACCCAAAAATATTTCGGCAAATTTTTCTGCACTATAGTTTTCTAAAAAGCAAACCATTGCCTCGGGCAAAAGCTGACCCAATATACTGCGATGCATTATGCCAGATTGTGATGATTCTTCACTACGAAAGCCCTGTTTCATATGAGTCATTTTTAGAAATTTCGTAATGGGTAAAATATTGCTACCGCTGTACATGAGCATAAAATAAAAAACTCCCGTCAAATAAACTTTCGGCATTTCGGGATTGTCTTGCATGATTTGACACAATAGAGTGGCAACACGTTCGAGTAGGCCGGGATCATGTGTCAGGCAAACTTGTACAATGTGAGGTAAACATATAAATTCGGAAAGTTTTCGCGATAACTTTGGACCAGGTATTAGAACAGCTTGGCCATTTTGTGTACGGGATGGAAAAAAACTTGTACATCTAATTAGAATATCTAATATCATTGAAGACAACTCAGTTTCATTGTATAAAGGTTGTCCCTTGGCTATAAGGCACCATTTAAGTTGGGGTATTTGTTGTAGTGAACGCCAACCATCCATGCCAATAGCCCAACATCTAGTTTTTGGCGTAATAACACCTTTCGACCACAATTCTTTCAATTCCGAATAGGTTATAGGTCCTTGCCTTTCTGGCTTCTGTCCTTCTTTTTCGATGTTATAATACCAGTCTTTTTCTTCATATTGTTGCATGTTTGGACCTGCTTCAATTACATTAGTTTTGGTATTTGGCTGGGCTCGTCCTTGATGCAAGTGAGCTAAAGTGATCAGATCTACTAGACATTGAACGTGATCGACCAAAGCACGACAATTAGATTTTTCCAAAACCAAACAAGAAATAAGATTTATCAGAGCATCTCTCAAGGAGGGAGCAAAACACTAAGAAAAAAAATATAAGGTTTAAATTCACAAGTGCAATAAAAAATTGTACGTACTCGATCACTCAGTTGTAAAATATACGACATGTCACCGAATTGTCCAATTTCTTTGTGATAACGTCTATATACTTTAGCCAGAGCTTGTAAAGATGTAACAGTCAACTGATCATCATTGACACGTTGACGGCATAAGACACGTCGATACAAAGCATTAAATAATTCAATTCTATATTAAAGAAGAAAAACAACAAGGTATTTGTTTGAAGTAAGTACTTTTATGAAAATAAAGCCATAAAATGAACTTACGGATCTTTAACTAAATTTTGAGGCCAGTCATCCTTTTCCAATATCAAACGGATATAATAATCTCCAATTTGGATTTCATCAGCTAGACACTATATTTAAAAGAAAAATAGTTCAGTTATAAAGTTTCAAGTTATTAGTTTGAACGAAAAAAATTCTAACTCAGAACTTTGTACGACACTCGAGTGGAAGGGCACAAGCATGCTATTTTTAGATGCCGCAGCACGATGTTCACTTTATGTGATTGTTGCCGTTTTTAAGAAAAAATTTTGCAGGATTTCTATTCAATTTTGTAAAATTAAAAAAAATAAAAGCTTTTTTTTTAACAAAGCGCAAAGCTTTGAAAAAATAAAGCTGCTAAGCAAATAAGCGGGTAGTTGCTGGTGAATTACTTTGTAGAACATCATGGTGAGTCTCAACTTCACATACGCGGTGAAAGACAACCCAAGAAATCGGGCAACGTATGAAGAAACAGACTCTCGTAGCCTTAAGTTGTAGACGTATATAACTATTCTATTTACTATTTTATTGACCTCCCTAAGAATAGTTCTGTTAGTAGATGAATAAATACGCAAACACAAAAAAAAAAAAAAAAAAAATACTTATTTATCAACGTTTAGCGTTACATTTACGGCAACTTTTAAAAACGATCAGTTTGTCTTCGATTGATTTTTACCAAAAAAGCTTTGTCATGCATGCGTAGTACAAAACTTTAACAATCTATCAAATTTTCATTTACCTGATAAGTCACTTCAAACTCTTGATAGTTCCAAGCAACAATCATATTGCCAGCCAAATCGCGATCATTTATAAATTGACGTAACTCATTTTCCAAGCAAATGCGTAGTTCTTCACGAGTCTAGAAAAATTTATTTAAAATATATTTTTAGTCTGGAGAAACTTAATAAGTAAAAATAAGACATCTCATCATCTACCTTATGATTCCATATTAAGTTGGGTATACTGTGATCTTTGGAAAAATTATAAAAGAAAAACGGTAGATTTACAATACAGTCGGATTTTTTTTTACGTTGTCTTCGGTTGCGCAAAACTACGGGCCTATTTTTCAAAGCTTGTGCTGCTGGATCCTGCTGTTCAATTAAGTTCATGCCCCAGTGCTTTATGCCCTACAAACAAACAATAAAATTTTTTTGATTTTTTTTTTTTTGATTTTTAAAAACTTAAGGAAATTTGAAGTCGAACCTGTAAATGCTTTTCAATCACATTTTTTCGTGTTCTATTGGAATGTTGTATTGCAAATTTCAAATTATCTCTAAAATTCAATTTGTCTTCTTCAACATCAGTTTCGGGGACAGCATCTTCTGATTCCAGAAACATTAGTAAACCAGCAGGCTTAATTACACATAATTACAAAATCATTATATTTTCTTTTTTCCTTAAACTGTAAGAGTGACTTTAAAAAATCATTAATTTCAAAAAAAAAAATATGTTTAGTTAATAACAAAATTGATCGCGCATTCGCTAAATTACAAGCAACTTAATCAGCAATAAATTAATTTTTCGGCAACATCAGGCATTTTAAAATCACTCCGATTTATTTATTAACTTACAAATATACGTTTAAACAGCTCCATAGCTTCAGAGCTATCTGTTATCCAAAGACCTATTAAATGTCTAGATAATTGACGATGTGTGGTAAGAGTTGGATCATTTGAAGGTGTATATAAAGCGACAAGCAAATGTCTACATAAAGCAGCTTCATCCAAGGCCAACGATTGCATTTGTTCGGCAACTTTTAATTCACCCTCTTCTATGATGGCTCGTAAAACCAAACCGGCACCTTTTACAATCGCCAAAGATGGATGTTGAAAGAGTTTATATAAATACCGACCCCTTTCGGCTATTAATTCCAGCAATATATCGAATTGTTTGCCATCCGTTGTCTCTGAATAAGGCACACATAGGGCAAATGTAAGAAAATCTAACATGGCTGATAAGACCAAAGCTCCACTACCATGACTAACATGATTGGTCCACATATTAAGTAAAGTCTCTAAAAATGATTTCGATGAAAGTATTGACGATTTATTCAACTGTTCTTGCTTTAAATCATGATCAGAATTCACCGAATGCATTAAAGAATTTATCATATCGATGGCCGAATAGGTAACCGCTAAGTCTTTACGCCGTAAGGCAGCTACAATTTTTGTGCCAATTATCTCACGAAACCCCGGTAGATTCGTAAATGCGGCATAACCAGTTTTGCTGGCCAACAGTCGCGTAAGACCATGAAAAATAGCTTCAAGTTCGAGATTTGTTAACTGGGCTGTAGGATTGTCGACTTCTTTTTGTGCCAGGGCCTGTAAAGCGCTGAGTATTAATTTTTCTTTGTTTTCAGCAAAAAGGCTCTAAAAAATGGTAAAAAGAAAATAAGATTTTAAAGTGATATATTTTATTGGGTCGAAAACGTGGGCTAATGATTTTTTTATTTTATATTTAGAAGAATACTTGATGAAAAATATGTTTAATAATCAAATAAATACTCGCGTAGTGCAAAACTCAATTGTGATAAAGTATTTTCAAAATTTCATCATTTCAAAACTGAATTTCTTTGTAATTGATTACAATTTTAGGCATAGATTTAGGTGCAAGAAAAAAATATTTTCATATGCAGTTTTTTTTTTAAAATAAAAATAATCAAAATCATATTCACATATTTTCCTAATAAATAAAAAAAACACCTTAATGCAAAAGAGTTTATTTGTTTTTTCGTAGAAATTAAATTCACTAATTATTTTATTTAAGGACTCTCTGGAAAATATTTCAAAACTAAAAGTGTAAATAAATAACTTACATCTTGTGTAACACTATAGTTTAGACCACTATGTGGTACATTGGCATTAAAACGTTCTAAAACTTCGTAACGTTTGGTAGGATTTTGAAAATTATTTATAACCAAACGTAAGAGATTCGTCTCAGTTTCCTCATCTACCATGCTGCTAAGTGGTACATAACGTTTACCACGTGGTGTATTTACTATCCGTATATGAACATCTTGATTACCACTCGAACGAACGGCATCCAGCAAAGTGGCCAATAATGAATCACGATCATTTGTTGTATAGGAGCGAACAATACCGTTTTTATATTCAATACAAAACTTTTGTAAACTATCTTTATCACGTATTAAGGCAAACACATCAGCAAGTGGGCGGAGAGTACAAACACTATATGTTTGAGGATCGCGTTCCAAAAGTGTAGTTTCCGTTAGGCAAAGTATACGTTTAACAGCATCCGGATGTCGAGGTGTATGTTTTTGTACCGTAAACTCAGTCATAGATGTTTGACATTGATCGTCACTAAAAATAAAAACAAAGGTATTTATTAAATTTGAAGAACAATTTTCTATAAATAAAAATTATTTTAAAAATACTTACCAATATTTTCCAAATCTTTGTCTTTCGAATTGTTCCAGTGTTATTTGTGATTTAAGTATTTTTATGTCGATGCTCAAAAATTGTGTGGATTTTTGTGCCATATTTTGCACAATTTCATGGTGATTGAGGGCTTTAAAAAGATGTAAACGGCTGAAGCCACCATACGCCATAACAATACCACCTTCATAGTCCGAAATCCCTGCTTAATTCACATTCGAAGGAAAACATAAGATGAAACATATGTCAAATAAATGGGTTAAAAAAACTTAAGAGTAAAATCAAACATAATTAGGAAACTATAACATCATCATTCATTATTGTGCCAGATTTTTGTTTTTGACTCATTGTGGGATATAAAGAAAGAAAGAATTCAGTTAGATTATATGGAGGAAAGTAAATAGGATTCAATAAACGTTTCCTGTATTAAAATAAGAAAACTATCTACCTCATCAGTTGTAATTCTTAAGAATCGATTTTTATAATATGACTAATACAACATAATAATAAATTTAAAAAAATTTTCCAAAGAATCTATGTTTCACTGTGATCGAGCAGTGAACAATTATTTTTTTTTTAATTTTTTAAAATTGCTCTGAGTAATTCAAAAGTTGCAATAGATCTTCGCGAAAAACTTCAAAGCCTACTTTACAGATGATCAAACTACTTGAATCACCCTGCTTATATAGTGCTGTGTGTGAAGTGAGCATCAGCTATTAAAGACATCAATCTAGCGCCAATAACATAGAGACCCTAACACTAAAATTGTAATGAGCGTTTGTCTCTTTGATTTACAATTTCGATTTTAGTTAATAATAGCGATTTGAAATATATTCAGAAATAGCTAGTAATATGGTTCTTAAAACCGCAATTCCAGTCCATGATCCCACCAAAAATCTATCTATCTATCCACATATAAGAATGCTTATGACACATTAAAATCGTTATTATAATCGATTAATCCAATTAAAATATGTATCTTATTATTATTTAGTTTAATCTTATAAATAAATTTTAAGATTAAAAGGTGAGCATAGCTGCTGTAGATGAGGAATGATTTTTTTTTTTTTTTTCATATTGATAGTTTTGAATCTTTTATAAATTTATATATGTTGTTGATGTTTATTGTTGAAGGATCTCGCAGTGCTTTGAGGGGTTCTATGTTATATGTAATCACAAAACGTAATTTATCTTTCCTTAAAATATGTATGTGTATTGGAGTAAAATATCCATACGCAAACATGTTAATAAATTTATCCGAAATAAACTTAATTAAAGATTATATAATACTCTTTTCGGAATAATTGAACAGGACAAAATCATAAAAAGTGTAATACCTATTATGCCTTCAATATCCTTGTACATATAACTGGCTAGTATTTCATTGGTGGTCGGATCCAATTGATCTAATGAGCAGGGTGTTACCTCCAACATTGTGGGCAAACTAATGCCAGACCAATGATATTTATAAGCAGAAAAACGCTGCAATTAAAAACAAATATTATCTATTGCTCTATATACTTACATACAAACAAACAAAATTATAGCAAAATGAATTATTTAAAATAAGTACATACTTGTGAGTTTTTAGGTTTATCAGCAAATTCTTTATAATATTTTAAAATAGAAGTTAAAATATCATTGCGATAATCTGAGCTTAATTTAATTGAATCTAATTTTTTATCTTTTTTAACCGTCAATACGAATTCATTCGGAATCTGAAATATAAATCGAGATAAGACATATTTTGTATACATATATTTTTTTAACATTTAAATCTTTTTTTTTTTTTTTATTAACACGTACATTTGAAGTTTTTGTTGGTGCAGCAGATACTATGTCGCAATACGACCATCTATTGGTTAGATCTAATTTGTCGGGATTGTAGGTTGATATACCTATATTGCCGATGGCTAAAATGCGTTTGTATTTTCCTTTCCAGGAATGTTTGGTTACCAAAAAACATTCCAAATCTATGCTCTCCTTAGGAGGCACCATTTTGGACGCCTTCTTATAAAAAAATAAATTAATGTTCAAGTTCACAATAAAAACAATGTATTTTACTATCAATCACTCTAAGGCTGGCCAATCTGCAACAAAGAAAGGGAAACAACAAAAACATGAAAGAAAAAAAATGTGATTAAAAAAATAGCCTAACAAGCAACACATACATTATTATTAAACACATAATCACAATGATTTTATATACCGAAATAACAGTACATAATAAATTTTTATTTTTCCCTTTGTATGCATGTACATATGTGTGTATAAATTAATAGAAATTTAATAATTTCGTGCACCACAATGAATGCTTTTATTACTGCAAAATTGTGTCTCAAATTTGTTAATGGAGTCTCAAATTGATCATGATTATTAAGTTTGGAAAAAGGGGAGTAAACGTCATATATGCGATTTTTTCTTGTTTTCGTTGCACTAAAAACACAGCGGTCACTTGTTTATTTATATTATCAAACTTAATTTTCTTTATAGCATACTTTTTATAAAATTAACATTGTTTATTAATTGATTACTATTATTTATAACTATTTTTTGTTATTTAATTTCTATATAAATTTCATCTGATGGATTTTCTTTGCAAAAAATACAGCTCGCGCACAACAATTTTTTTCTTACTTGTCAATTATGAGTTGACATTTCACTATTTGTGTAACAGAAACAACAGCTTTTAACAAATATATTTTTGGGAATTCAACATGGTACAATAATAACAGGTACACTGGGAATTCAAATTCATTTATAAGCAACATCGTATTTTTTTGGCAATGCAATATTTGCAATTGATGACTTTAACATCAAAAGGAATTAAAGGAATCCATGACTATTCCAAAAAAATATATTAACTCGTGATATTTTTTCCAATTAAAAAGTTACGAACCTAAAAATTTGTTTTTACAGCTGAGGGTTATCTTAAGTGGGTGTTTATAATCACCTGTGTGGGAGAGTATAGATTATATCAATAGAACGTTTATCAATAATAGAAAAAATAAAATTCTGTACGTATGAATTCTTGCTTGCATCTGAAACTACGTTACGCCTTGTGAAAGCTAATATAATAATACTACGTTCACACGGAACATGCTTCGTTCTCTATTCATGCTTCACACCCCAATCATGAGCGAAGCAACATGCTTCGCCATACAAAATTTTGAGAGCGAAGCATGTAGATTCATATTGAATCTACTTGCGAAGCATAAAAAATTGCTGTCTTCTCTAAATTTTATCGGAATTTATCGGAAGTTTATATGAACTAGATGCAAAAAACACAACAAAAACTTTAATTAAAAGTGAAAAATTGAACTAAAACTATAAAGATAAAACAACAATGGAAACAAAAAATATGTTTGTGCATTTTTAAAAGTGCGTAATAATTTTAACTTATTTTTTTTTTGTCCGTTTTAGATTTTATTTGTTATTAAAAAGAGAACTGTCAAATCGAAGCAAGTACATGAGTCGTGTGAACAGCAAGATTCATAAACATGCTTCAGAATGCGAAGCAAGTGGTTCATCTTGTCGTGTGAACATAGTATAAGGGAATGCTAATTTATTTTTAGGACTATCGCCGAAACCATAAAGTGTTGTTGGTAACTCTACATTGATTTATCGATAACTTCAACAATGAAAAGAGTACCGTCTTTTGCAACCGAGCGGATTAAAAAGTTTAGAATTGTTTTTGTTACAGTTTTCCTCGCAAAGCACAAAATTCAATAAATTGTTTACAAGAGGAAATTCACAGTTAAAACATAATGCAAAAATATGAAAAATTGGAAAAAATCGGGGAAGGTACCTATGGTACTGTGTTTAAAGGACGTAATCGAGAAACCATGGAAATAGTTGCTCTTAAGCGAGTGCGTTTAGATGAGGATGACGAAGGTGTGCCTTCATCAGCCCTACGTGAGATATGTTTGCTAAAAGTGAGTATCCTTATAGTGCCTGAAAGTATCCTCTCGATCTAAGTTTATTTAAACATTATATGTTTAACTTGCTGCAGGAACTAAAACACAAAAATATTGTTCGATTGTATGATGTTTTGCATTCTGAAAAGAAACTTACTCTTGTTTTTGAACACTGTGATCAGGATTTAAAAAAATACTTTGATAGTCTGAATGGCGATATCGATATGCAAGTTTGTCGTAGTTTTATGTTGCAGTTGTTAAGAGGTCTGGCTTTTTGCCATAGTCGTAACGTTTTGCACAGAGACTTAAAGCCACAAAATTTATTGATCAACAAAAACGGAGAGCTCAAATTGGCTGATTTTGGTAAGTAGCAATTGTATACGTACATATGCATATCTGTTTGTTATTGAGAGCTTTATTTAAGGTTTGGCTAGAGCTTTTGGCATACCTGTGAAATGTTATTCCGCTGAAGTGGTTACTTTATGGTATCGTCCACCCGATGTTTTATTTGGTGCTAAGCTGTACACAACTAGTATAGATATGTGGTCTGCTGGTTGCATATTTGCTGAACTGGCGGATGCCGGTAGACCTCTGTTCCCTGGGTCTGACGTTCTAGATCAATTAATGAAAATATTTAGAGTATTGGGTACGCCGACTGAAGATAATTGGCCTGGAGTTACCCATCTGTCTGATTATGTAGCTTTGCCGCGTAGGTTAAAATATATATTACATTTGATGTATCTGTATTAAATTATCATATTTTTCTTAAGATTTCCCTGCTATTAGTTCTTGGAGTCAGATTGTACCACGCTTAAATTCAAAGGGGCGAGATTTGTTGCAAAAACTATTAATATGTCGTCCCAATCAACGTATTAGCGCCGAACAAGCCATGCAACATCCATATTTTACTGATGGACATTAGGTTAGAACTGCTTAAAAGGATTCCACTATCTTATTTTTTTTAATTATACTTTATGTATAATTTCAAAAGGAATTCTCCTGGTACCAAAATATTCCTTATTTCTTTATTATTGTTTTAATTTTCACATACATATGTACATTTTTATTTATTTATTTTTTTAACTACTTTAACAAAATTGACTGCTTGTTCTTTTAAATGCGAAAGAAACTATGTTCCGAGCGTTCATAGGTTGTTTTTTTCAATTTGACGAAGAAAATTCCTTTCACATTTGTAGGAACAGGCTGGTTTATACATCTATAATAAAGACTTAATTGTAATTTAACGATATTAGCCATTTATGATTATTTTAAACTTTAAGAACATTCAACTTTACAATGTATTTATGAAATTTTTAAAACCTTGTGATTAAATAAAGGAAGTAATTATGAAAAATATTTGAAATTACTGGAATTTGAGGCGGTATTTATGGTGTCCACAATAAGTGTTGCCGGCCTATTTTTCTTGATTGTGTCCTAAGTTTTGTTTATATTTCTGTCTGATGAAGATTAGGAATATTTCTCGCAGTACAGGCTTAAATTTAAGCCTTCAATTAATTCTTAGTTTTCCACATTCTGCGGATATTTGCTTAAGTCTCGGTTCGCACTATGAAATTTTATATCATGAAAGTGGCAGTTTGTTGGTGAGAGGGGAGAGAAGAATGGTGTCGGGTACACACTTTCATGTTCACTGAAATTCTGTTTTGTATTGTAATTCGTAATTGTCAACACGTACATTTGTTGTTGTGTGTTGACAATTCATATGAAATTAAAAATATAAAAATGTTTAGTTTCATGAAATTAACTTTCAGTGTGCAGACAAGAGTGAAATATTAAAAGAGAATTTCAGAAATTTCATGGAAAACTTTCATAGTGCGAACCGAGACTAAGCATCAGTACCTAGGCCGACATACATATAATTGCAAAAACTCGCCGTCACTTTGAAAAATTGCTAGCTCAGGAATTTTGTCAATTGTCAAAACAACTGCCACATTTTTTAACTAAAAAAATGTAAACACTCCAACCCAGTGATGTCAGATGTAGGGAATATTCCCTATTTGTAGGGAATTTTTCTCCAAAAATCAGACTAGGGAAAAAAGAAAAATTTTTTGTTTTCGTAAAAATGTAGGAAATTTTTCCTTTGCATCTAAATTAAAATACAAACTAACTGACTTATGAAAAACCTCTTTGGTGTATAAAAGCATATCGCTTTTTTATACCACACATATGAAAAAAGACTCAAGTTTTAAAGAAATGAAATTCTTAAATCCAAAATAAGCCCTTGGTACTGGTAATAAAAACAATTACAAATTTAAAATGTTAAGTTTAATATTGATGCTAATCTTCTTACTCAAGAATGGTTAACCCTAGAATATAATTTTTCAAAAGATGAAATAAATTATCATTCAAAGATGGAATTGGAACCATTTTGGTTATCAAAGTCTAAGAATTTCAATGATAATTTAGTATTCCCTTGCCTCTCAAAATTACCAAAAATCCTATTGAGTTTACCACATGCCAATGCAGATGCTGAGAGGATATTTTCAATTGTTACTGACGTCCGTACAAAAAAGGAAATAAACTGAGTCACGAGGTTTTAAATTCCATATGTATTCTTCGATCTCACTTACAACCTTCCGATGTGCAGAAAGTCATTTTAAGAAAATGAATTCACAAGTGATTTACAACTGATTTTTTATATGTTACGTATACAAGTACATATATGTAGAATTTTATGTTATATTATTTTTTTTTTTTGCTTTTTACTCAAACTACCTGAAATTTATTTAAAATGTATGTTATTGTTTTTTGTTTAAAGTAAATAAAATTTACTACATTAAATTATTAACAAATTTTGAGATTTACTTATAACTAATATAAGGTAGGGAAAATTGTAGGGGGAAAAAATTGCTGTTGTAGGGAAATGTGGGGATTTTTTTATCAAAACGTAGGGAACTTTGAAAATTTCATCTGACATCACTGCTCCAACCATATGGATTGTGCGCAGTTCATTTGAATAAATTTTCTTTTCATTTCTATTGAAAATGTCAAGCCGGGCAAAATAAAATTTTTAGTATATACTCATATTTGCCTACATAGACTATAGTACCAAATAACCACTGCCAAAACTATAAACATTTTAATAAATATTTTATAAAAACGCTTAAATAAAGTGAAATCAACTGTTGTTTCTAACATTTATCTAATATACTTATGTATATACATACGAGTATATACATACACACATGCATATATACTTAATAAATCGCTGTACTCGAGTTATTAAAAATTTGTGCTGTAAACAATTTTTACAAAAAATATAATTTTTCATATACAAAATGGCTTGGGGTTTTGTTACTTGTGGTCCTAACGAGGCTTTAGTTGTATCAGGTAAATTAAAATAAATATAGAGCATAAATGATTTTTTCTCGTATTATGTTTTTCTCATATTAACTTATGACGTCATCTCGTTTATTAATATGGTTCGTTCGGTGTAAGACTATCATAACACAAAACTAGACTTTTAATTGATGTATAGTAAATTACTTGACAACTGTTTACAATTATCTTACACATTTTCTTTGGCTTAAATGCACTATAGTGAAGTTGGCCCAAATAAAATAAAAATTAGCCTATGTGATAGAAAATTGAAAAATGAGAAGAAAATAAAAATTTTAATTTTAACTTCTTTGTTTAAGGATATTGCCAAAAATTTGGCTGAAATGTTTAGTCACTGTTCGGAAGGCGTTTTCTAGGTTAGGTTAGCAGGCTGCTGGTAAAGGGGAGATTAGATTCCAGCTCTTTCTAGGGTAACTCAGGGAATTTACGATACATCCAATGCGTTTTTAATCAGGTGCTTATCTTGTTGAGGTTCATATATTTTTTTTTAGACAACACATCCCGCTTTTGACGAAGTTTCAGGTTTAATATAAAAAACGGGGTAACAAGTTCAAGGAATGGTTTATCAGTTTGACATGAGAGATATCGGCGGAAATGTTCGCTGGGTATGTACATATGTACTTGCATGTGTGGATGTGTAACAGTCACTTGTAGATGAAATTATTTTTGAGATCTGCGATACCATACGTGACGATTTTACGACCCTTTGACGATTTTATTTCGTATTTAGGCTTCAGACGTTTCGTAACGTATAGAAATAAAATTTAATCAAAACGACAAAAAAAAACTACTTTATGTATTATAGAAATAAAATTTTATATTATTATTTCTTCTGTTTAGGATGTTGCTATATGAAACCTTTATTGGTGCCCGGTGGTCGAGCTTTTGTTTGGCCTTCTATACAACAAGTTCAAAGGTAATAAATAACTACCAAAACTTTTCTCTGCAACTATTTAATAATTTTATTATTATTTTACCCATCCCATCAATCTTTAGAATATCTTTGAATACCATGACTTTACAAGTTGAAAGTCCATGTGTGTACACTAGCCAGGGCGTACCAATATCGGTTACGGGTATTGCTCAAGTTAAAATCCAGGGTCAAAATGAAGATATGCTGTTGACGGCATGTGAGCAATTTTTGGGTAAGCCCGAATCGGAAATACGCCATATTGCACTTGTAACATTGGAGGGTCATCAAAGAGCCATAATGGGTTCGATGACCGTCGAAGAAATCTACAAAGATCGTAAGAAGTTTAGCAAACAAGTGTTTGAAGTGGCCTCATCGGATTTGGCTAACATGGGTATATCAGTCGTATCTTACACGATCAAAGATATACGTGACGAAGAGGTAAGTCTTTTTAGAATTTAAAAACAATTTTTCTGTTGAATTGATTTTATTCGTTTATTTTTCAATTGTGTTTTAATAAACAGGGAGAATCAAAGGTATGAAAAACTATTACACTTTCCTATTAATGTTGTCCGGTACTTCTTGTTTTATTTATGTATGTATAAAAAAAACGAGTTTTAGTAAGAAATCTTTTTTTATCGTGTGTACTTGTGTCTGTTTTCTGCCTATGACATTATAGCTCCCAGCTTCCAAACCGATTTTGATTTGTTTTTATTTATTTTTTAAAAAGTTTTATCCGTTTGGGAGCTACGATGGCACAAATAAGGGTGGCGGGTTTTTCAATTAAAAAACATCGTGAATTTACATAATTTTGAATACTATAAATATGTTTTTTTAGGGTTATCTGAAATCATTGGGTATGGCTCGTACAGCAGAAGTTAAACGTGATGCCCGCATTGGTGAAGCTGAAGCTCGTTGCGAGGCCACTATCAAAGAAGCTATAGCCGAAGAACAACGAATGGCTTCTCGTTTCCTTAACGACACGGAAATAGCTAAAGCCCAACGTGATTTTGAAATCAAAAAAGCCGCTTACGATGTTGAGGTACAAACGAAAAAAGCCGAAGCTGAGATGGCATATGAATTGCAAGCAGCGAAAACCAAACAACGCATTAAGGAAGAACAAATGCAGGTGAAAGTCATCGAACGTACCCAAGAAATTGCAGTACAACAGCAGGAAATCCAAAGACGTGAAAAGGAACTAGAGTCTACTATAAGGCGACCAGCTGAAGCTGAAAAATATCGTTTGGAAAAAATAGCTGAAGCCAATAAATTGCGTATAGTTATGGAAGCTGAAGCCGAAGCGGAATCGGTAAGAATAGTCTTAACAAATTTTGAGTAGTTTGAACGTTAATAATTTAAATTTTCTCCTCTTTACACTAGATCAAAATACGCGGCGAAGCTGAAGCTTTTGCTATTGCCGCTAAAGCCAAAGCAGAAGCCGAACAAATGGCCCAAAAAGCTGAGGCCTGGCGTGAATATCGTGAAGCTGCTATGGTTGAAATGTTATTGGACACATTACCAAAGGTCGATAAAAAATAAAACTTTCAACATTATTCCAAGCATTTTTAAAACATTTACTTCATTTTATTTAGGTGGCCGCTGAAGTTGCTGCACCCTTGTCGCAAGTCAAGAAAATCACTATGGTTTCCAGTGGTCAAGGCGAAATTGGCGCTGCCAAACTTACCAATGAAGTTTTGCAAATTGTTAACAAAGTACCAGAGCTGGTTAAGAATATAACTGGCGTAGACATTGCTCGGGTACGTCCAAATCCAGCATTTATTTAAGACTTTTTCTTAATGAATGACAAAGAAAACGAAATATTTATTAAAAAACTAACACAAATTTAAGTTAACCAAAGTAACAAAAGACTTTAACACAGGAATATAACAATCTCTAATCAACATTTTTTAAGCATTTACTAATAAACTCTTAAAGCATTTACATGTTTACAATATTTCAAAATTTTAATTTTAATCAAATTCCCCTTTTTTTATTTTTTCCAGTCTGTGCATGCGGCTTAATTATTTTCTTAACTTGTGTATTGGTTTTTAAAAAAACTCAATCTGAATATATACATAGTTTAAAATTTAATTACACAAAAAGTTAAACAAAAAAATTATTAGTGCCTGTTCCACGAAAAAAAAATAAATTTTATTTTTCGTACAAATTCAATTAAAACAAGAAAGAAATTTTAGATTTTTTTTTGTACGAAATAAAGAAATAATTTTTTCGACGTCGTGTGTGACAGCCAGATAAAATAAAAAATTTGTGAAAAATATTAAAGTATGTGTGAAACTATTGCGACTAAATGCAAACATTAAGACCAATCAATATTTAGTTATAAACGTATTTATATAAATAACTAGCTTTTACCCGCGGCTTCGCTCGCATTGAAGCCATTAAATAAGTATCAGAGATCAAGGGTAGGGGTATAATAAAAATGAATTAATATTACAATTTTATTTTATTTTTTTTAATAAAAAGTATCCTATGTTTCTTCTAATACCTCCAAGAATATGTGTACAAAGCTTCATGATGATCGGTTTAGTAGTTTTTGCGTGAAAGCGCAACAAACAAATGGACATTCACATTTATAATATTAAGTATGATTATTTTTCTAAGTGCATTTACTATTTTTTTTATAGTTTGCATTTTACTATTAATCAGCTGGTCTTAAATGTCAATTACGTACAATTTATTTTAAACCCACAATTTTTCGTGTTGAAATTTTTGAATATATTTACTTTTTGGCTTTTCTCGAAAGTTTGATATATACATACATACATACATACATACATACATACATTACATGCATAAGTACATATTTTGTAAAAGTATAAAATAAAACAGATATAAAATTGAATGACATTCAAAGATTTATATACACGTGTATTTTGTAATTTTGGTGTACTAAATAAATAAAATTAAAACTGATAAAAAAAATTAATGTGAATTTTTTATGTAAACGTGAAAAATATTAGTGGTATTTGGGAGGGGGAAATGCTTTTTAATTCCTTTTAAGATATGTGTCAACAATTGTGTATTTTTGACATCTAAGGAAATTATTTTGAATAAAATGCCAATAATTAATAACAAGTTAATAGATGATTTTCAAAACTTTTCACAAATTAAAAAAATAAAATCAAATATTTTAGGAATTAATTAGTAGACATTCTTACACAGCAAAAATTT
The DNA here is from genome assembly GCA_947311025.1 of Lypha dubia. Lineage (NCBI taxonomy): Eukaryota > Metazoa > Arthropoda > Insecta > Diptera > Tachinidae > Lypha > Lypha dubia. The sequence continues at coordinate 61,610,414 of OX371264.1, forward strand.
TTAGGACAAAGTCAAAGAGTTAAAATATGCAAAAGTCTTTTGACGTCATATCATTTGAAAAAAGCATACAAAATACAATTTAGGTAAAATTTATTTTTTGCCGGTTATGCTGTTTTCGCTTCTACGGCTCTTATGATCAGTGTGATACATACGATTATATCTAGCCATACAAAAACTTTTTGCTTTTAATCATTATTATGTAACCCAGCCCACCTCCCGCCGCCCAACCACTCTTTTTTAAGCAAATAAATAAAAGTTAAATACATTTAACTTGTTTTCATAAATTATTTATTAGAATAGCAAAGTAGTTTTCACAAACTTTTGTAAAACTTGACAATGAGGTAATAAATTGATTGTTAATTGAATATTTGCAAATTATTAGAAAATAATTTTTACAATATTTTATTACCTACACAGTGCACATAAAAATGTAATAAAATATTAATTTTGTTTTCACGAACCGTACGTACAATAGTCTTGTCTTGGTTGCGTGCTACGTAGATAATTTTTAAAAACTACAACAATCGGCTCTGTTCTGTAAAACGAATCCAAGAAAATCCAGAAAAATTTTATTATTAGTTGCTTTAATTTTTTTAAAACGAACTACTTCCAATCGAATCGATTTACAGAACAGTGTGGAATATTTCTCTGAATTTCGTTCGTTTACGGTAAATAAACTATACAACACGAACATTTTCTATTTTAATAAAGTTACTGGATAATTATAAGCGTGAAAGTAATCAAACGTGCCTAATAGCTTGTAGATAGGCAAAATGTTTCTTTGTAAACAAGTTTGACGTTAAAAGTAATTTGCAGATTTAAAAAAAAATAATTAAACATTTTACGAGTTAAGTTATTTGTTTACAATTTTAGAGGAAAAAAACAGTAGTAAAAGCTTACAGTTATTTATTTACATATTTATTTATGTATGAATGTACCAGTGATCTGCAACGTATATAAAACTTTCGAGTGTATCCGATCTTTTACTCTTGAGTTTTGTGATCCAAACAGTTTTGTTCAGCAACAATCATAGTTGTTGCAGCTCACTGGTATGTACCTTAGAGATATAACCAATTTCTGGACCCAACTCCACGTGATGGTGAATGAAATTTTGGAATAAAGACCTCACCCAAAAAAATAAATAAGTAATTTTTTTAAATCTACCAAAAAATAGTTCATTAATTTTTAATGGAAAATTTTATAAGTTTTATTAGTTCCTATTCGCCGATATCGAAGAAGTTATTTCTTTCGAACAATTACATTTGATATAAAAGCAAATTCAAAAATTTTGTTTTTGTTTTATATGTAATTGTTCGAAAGAAAAGACTTTTTCGATATCGACGAACAGGAAGTTAATAAAGTAAAATAGCAAAGTGAAAAATGTTGCGTTGTTTCATCAATTGATTTAATGGAGTGACTATATTTGTCCAAGTTTATATGTGTAATTGTTCGAATGAATGAACTTTTTCGATATTGTCGAACAGGTGAACTCTAAATAGTAGTATATGTATGTATGTGTTCGCCCATATCGAAGAAGTTCCATCATTGGTGAAATTACATTAAAAACAAATATATATATATGTATATATATATACTAGCCTATCCCGGTGTGCTTCGCTACCCCCGCTCGTTATAAAATAAAATTAAAAGTATTTATATATCCTATTGTAAAAATTTAATGACGATCGGTCCAGTAGTTAAGACTATATTACGATTTTTAATTTTTCTAAAAAGGGGCGTGGTTCCACCCACTTTTCTCCTGGTACGAATTTCAAATTATGCCAATACCATATGTTCCAAATATCATCGACGTAGGTCAAAAAATGCCCAAAATATGGCGATTTACATTTTTGGGTTATATGGGCGGTGCCACGCCTCTTTGTCCAATCAAAACTTCATATAGCCTATTATTCCTTCCAGAGTCACAGTAACATGCTGTGAAAATTTCAGGAAGATCGGTCCAAGGGTTTGGTTTTCCTAAAAAACGGGCTTGGTTTTCCTAAAAAAGGGGCGTAGTCCCACCCACTTTTCTCCTGGTACGTATGTATTCCAAATTATGCCAATACCATATGTACCAAATATCATCGACGTAGTGCCCAAAATATGGCGAAGTTATTTGATAATCAATTATTGTGGCGGGTCATTTGCAACAATTTCTAAAAACAAAAAAATATTTTGGACCTTTCCCATATGCAAAAAGAATTTTCAAAATTGGCTCAAATATGGCGAAGTTATTTGATAAACAATTATTGTGGCGGGCCATTTGCGACACCCTGCCCCTACGCACAATTTGCGAAAACAAAAAAATTTAATGCACCTTTTCCATATGCTGAAAGAATTTTGAAAATTGATCCACAAATGGCGAAGTTATGCTCACTTTACATTATAAAATCTGTTAAAAACTACGTGGTAGGAGTAACATAATTTAAAAAAGTGGGCGTAAAAGAGGGTGTGGTTGAAACAAAGTAGCCTATAATTCATCCGAGAGTTCCAGTTAAATACTGTGAAAATTTCAAGAAGATAGGTCCAAGGGTTTGGCCTCCTAAGGAACAAACAAACGAACACACAAACAAACAAATAAACAAACACACATTCGGTTTTATATATTAAGATATAAAATATTAGATTTTATTTTATATGTAATTGTTCGAAAGAAAAAACTTTTTCGAAGTTTTCCAACATGCGCGAAATGTATGTTTTTCGAATTTTCGAAAAAGCAAATTTATATTTTTATACAACTGCTTGTGATAATTATTGGTATTCTTTTATAATCACATAAATTTTTTAAATAATTTCTAAAAAAAAGTTTGTTGGTTCAACTGTTACGAATAACGAAAACATAATAGATACAGTACATTGTATGTATATGTATATCGGTGGCTTAATATAGAAAGGCCGTATCTCGTTTTTTTTTCAAAATCGGTTCTTTTACACGTTCTGGTAGACAATACTAAAATACACAAATAACAGATTTACAGTAATTAAAAAAAAGCCCCAACTCATTTCGAAAAAAAAATTAAACAGAATTGAATTTGTTTTAATAAAAAGCTGATTCAGAAAAACAAAATTTAAAATTTTTTCCAGATTTTATTGAGTTTTTTTCTTCTCCTGTAAAGTAGCTAAAAGATACGACCTTTTTATGTTAAGACATCGATATATTGTTGTAGTAGTGCTGGTAGTACATTAAAAGTACTTGAATTTTTCGCAGCTACCAATCTATTCTGTTGGTTGCAATTTTTATGGTGTTAAAGAAAAAAGCAAACAAGTTGTTTACTTTAGAAACAAATGTCTGAAAAATTTATGATTTTAACAAAATAAAACAAACAATTTTATTGTTGGTTCGTAAAAAGCATTATTTAATAAATACATTTTAAAATTTATAGAATCATATTTATACAATATCGTATATAGAATTTTACCGAGATAAAATAAATGTTGCTCTATTAATAATATATTTATTTAAATTTATCTAAAATTTGAAAGATTGTATGTACATACTTATATTTTGCTTAAGGAGAAAATTAAACACGGCATTAACGGCTACATTAACTGCCTGTTCGCCGATATCGAAGAAGTTCTTTCTTTCGAGCAATTACATTTGAAAACAAAAACAGATTCAAAAATTTTGTTTTTGTTTCAAATATAATTGTTCGAAAGAAAGAACTTCTTCGATATCGGCGAACAGGCAGTAAGAGTTTGTGAAAAAGTAATATAAAAAGAAAAAAAGTTAAAATTTCAAACTTATTTTAGATATAATTTTTTTCCTTTTAACAATATACAAAAGTAAAATGCAAAAGTAATAAAAAATATAAAAAGTACATACATGCACACACATACATATTATGTACATTTTAAAATGTTTATGTCTTTTTCTTAATAATTTGTTTTTTTTTTTCAATAAAACCTGGAAGAATATTACACTTTACCCAACATATCATGGCCGTAGGCTTTCTTTCGATAGCTCCCCTTGAAGGCAAATAGTTTAAAGGCCGCTACTAACATGACAATACAAAAACCATATAGCAGCATGCCCATGCGCATATCCATATCCGAGAATACATTACTTATCATACGCTTTTGTCTTAGCTTGTCTACAATTGGTTGTAGCATTTCTTCGTTTTCCAGACCATAATGTGAGACATATTTTGGACTGTGAATATTTTTCAAAAATTGTAAAACATGTGTTTTATCCCATTTATCGTCAGACTGTTTGTGGCATTGTGAACAGCTGCTCGCCGAGGGAAATTGTATTTTAGGAAATTCAGGATCTTCTGTTTGATCACCTTTTAAACGATCATTAACTTTATTATGGGCAGACCAGAGCCAGAGTACAGCTTCATCTTTATTACTGATTTTCGGTCTTGCATTCGCCATTTCCTTAAATATAAAGTTATCAAGTGTAAGAATTAAGAAAATGTAGACAAATAATACTGTACAACAAAAATGAAAATGTTGACATTCATTCAGGTTTATGGGAGGGATATTTTGACACTAATTGTAAATAATAAGTAAATTAATTCTTAAACACTTTTTAAGTTTTGAATAATTTCTGGCGTTCAAGTTAAGCTTTAACGTTCTCGAATTCTTGTAGTAAAATTGTATGCAAGAACATTTCAATCTATTCTTGTAGAATCAGTAGTTAAAGAAATGTTTTTCTTTTTGTTCTGTTGTACAGTGTAGTTGCTAATGGGATATGTAGAGAAGTGCGGCGCATTAGGCCAAAAAACATTTTTTGGCCATTTATTTTGCTGCACTTACGTCTCCACAACTCCTTTTTATATACAAATAAAAACCAACCACATTAATGAAAATTTGAATTTATTTCATAGTGAACGAAAAAAAAATATGTATAGTAAAAAATATAGTGATTGTATGGAGAATATAAATGACAAATTAAATTGCGCCAGCATACAATAGAATCAACGAAAAAAAAATATAATTACTAAATAATATAAATAATTATTTACACATGCTTGGCAAAATTAAATCTCGTTATGAAAGATTTCAGCAGTGAAGGGTTTTTTTTTAGAAAAAAAAAATATATGTATTAACAATTTTATAAAAATTGCATATTTAATTGAGCGTTGCTTAAATGATCAATTTTATTTGTGCTAATTGAAAAGAAAATAGTCTGGTTTATTAAATCGATGGAATTATGACCGGATATAAAATAAACAATTAAAAGTGGCATATGCCGAATTTTTCTTTTAGTTTTGAACATTTCATTTAGTTTTGAAAATTTTTTTTAATATCGATGACTTGTTTTCATATTTTTAAGATTTGGTTTTTTGTTTTTTGGCGATTTTTTTTTAATTTTCAGCGATAAATTTCGTTTAAACGTCTTTATAAAAATATATTTGAAATTTTAACAAAATCTATTTATGATTTACGATGATCAACAGCAAATGAACACTTAAAAAAGTTTTCTATTTTGCAAACTAATAAAGAAAATTTATGTGAGAAAATTTCAAGCAAGTAAACAAATAAATTGTATGGAAAGCAAAATTATTATAGATAATAAAATAATTGCCGCAGATTTGTGTTGGTGAGAGGTCATGGATTAAGATGATAATTGAAATTTAAATGGAAGACTAGGAATAGGGGAAGACAAGAAGTAACAATAAAACGGACAGAGACAAACAATGAAAGTTGTTTTGAGTTAAAGAATAAAGTAAACTGAAATGGAATTCGAAAAATTATTGTATATTTGAAATGGTGATAAAAAACTTGATCTTCAATCAAGGTTAAGAAGATCATTTAACTGCATACATACATACACACATAAGTATTTATGTATGTATGTACAATGTAGAATTTTTAAGTCCACGCTTAATTACTAAAGAAAACATATAAATTATGAATATGAATTGTTTAGAAAAATTAAATAAAGATTAATTTTTACATCTTCGAGCAAATATGCGAAAATTCTTAATTACCTGAAAATGTTCCGAACATTCTGTGCAGCCAAAGAAGTATGTGATATAGCCATCCATTGCCTTAAGTACTTCTAAAGGATCATCACTCAGGTCCGAATTTGTTGCTTGAACTGACATAAAGTGAAAAAGTTGCCAAAGTGAACAGGTGAAACCCCGCAAACTTGGCCGAGATGGCGCGCAACCAACGTAATGAGTTGCAGAATAGATTGGACCTAGGTCGTTTTCCAATTTTTTCAATTCATTTTCAAAGTCATCTCCTGATAATTCTTGATTGTGGCGGGAAACAAATTTGGCCAGCTGAGATATAAGAGAGCGTCCAGATGAACCCAATGGATTATAACGATCTAATACTGTCAAAAATCTATTTAAAGCTAATAGTTTTTCGCCTTTAATATGAGATGCCTTAGGTATTTCATTGTGCAAAGTATTGCGTATTGCCATTTGAAGATCGGCCAAGTAGACAAAATGTTTATTACGTTTTACTTCCTTTCTAATTTCCGTTAGATCATTTTTTTCTTCCACCCTGTTTTTCAAGTTCTTACTGCTAGTGCTTTCAGAATTTATATCGGGTTTTTCGGTCATTTGATGTGAGTTTAATAAAGATTGAATAGTTTGTTTATAAGAAGATGCAAGATCGGACAACGTAGTATATGGAACTATAGAGCACTGGCGATTTACGGTAGCGATTTTATATGTAGTGCCATTGATTTTATATTTGTTCGCCACTTCGATATCTGTAACTCTTTTCACTGCTATGTTAGGATACCGCAAAAAGTGTAAGATCGTTTCTATGCCCACTGTAGAGTTTTCTGGTTCATATACTAAAACGACATATTTCTTTAAGCTGTCTAGTCTTTCGAATAACGATGCAGGATTAGTAGACTGTACCGCTTGTAAATCTGGCCAAGAAGACATATTAATTGTTTTGTTTTCAGCGGCTATAAACTGTGCCAAATAATTGGTTATTAGAACCAAATCTTGCGTTTCTATTCGTTTACCGTAATTATCGGCTGAAGGTTGGTAAGCCGGTCCAAAATATCTTAAGGAGGGATAACCCATAATTTCGTACTCCCGACAAATGCCGTTATTGTCATCGTCAGCACAATCAATAGCAGTAACAGGTAAAACATCTCGCCAGCCGTAAAGATATTCAGCCAATTGCTTATAAATTGGTGCAAATTTGCGACAATGGCCGCAATAGCTATTGTAAAATTCTACCAATATGGAATGATTTCTATTCTGTACCTCATTTTCAAAATTCAGATTGTTTAATATTTTTACTTTATCTGTCGAATTGTATAGACCCAATTTTTCGGATTGTTGTTGTTTAAAAGGTGCCCCATAAGTGGTACGTGGTATTACTGCTAAAGTAATCAAAAGGAAGACTAAAAAATGTTTACTTGGCACCGCTATACTATCCATTGTTTGTTTTTTTTTTTTTTTTAAATTTCACTTTTTAGTTTTTGTTTGTTCACTTAATTCGTCATTATTCTTTTTGTGTTAATTTAATTAAGCAAACAGTACAAAGCGTTAAGTTGCTTTTTTCCACTTTCAAGATTTTTCTTTTTTAGTTTGCGGCATAAATGAGAAATAATTCAATAATTATTAATGCATCCGCTTTTATAGTAACGTCGTCAATAAACAATTTATTATTAAACACGTCCAGTTTAGTGGAAACTTCTCTTAAGAATAATAAATTATTTACAACTACAACAATTTAGTAAACAATGTTACCCACTATATTCTGGTTATTATTTAGATCATGTGGCAGCTTCATCGTATTAAAAAAGTGTTGGTAAGTGATTATTGCATTTTTTTCATATGTAATAACCGTTAAATAAGTTTTGATTTAAAATTTAAAGTAAATTAAATTTATATAAGGGAATATGAGCATTAATATAAAATTCAATTAAATTATTGATATAAAAAATTTACTAAAACTTTTTGAAAAAAAAGCGAAGGCATAATGATAAATTGCATAAATTTTTTTTTTTAATTTTTAGCAATAATTAATAGAGATAATTATGAAATCTTCGCAGCCATCATAAATCTGAGTTGTAATTAATTTTTTGAAGAACATATTTAATGAAATATATGAATTCAAATGCCAAAAATTAAAATTACTTAAAAGGGATGTTCTATGGACCAAAACTTCCCAGTTTTATCACTTCACTTATTATGTCCAACGGAAGTCGCTATAAACGACATCTATTTCAACATATACATTTTTGTTTTTAGGACTTGTGTTCAGGACTAAAAAGTTGGCTGAACAATAATATTTGTTTTAGCTGAGGGAAGGAATTCCCCTAGTCTACGCGCATACAGCTCTTTCGCTTTACAGCACTTTTACTCACGTTGTGCATAAGTAGTAAATCCCTTTTTGCAATAACGCCCCTAGTTTTCGACTATTTATGGTATATCGCATCGGAAAACTGTTGAAACATTGAGTGCAGTCACGAATTTAACCATTGGGATCAATAGCTTTCGAATGGCTTCTTATTAAGAAAATCATGCTCGAGTTTTTGGGGTTAATAAATCAAAGTTTGGAAATATGGTTGAAGCAAAAAACTTGGCAACCTGTTAAACACTTATAATTTGCCATTGTTATGAATCATAAACAAATGATAAAAAAGTCCGATATTTGTTTATAGAAAACAAATATTAAATATCAATATTTAATTTATTTTATTTTTACATTAACTCTCCTTAGCCAGCAGTAAATCATCGAACAGAGACAATAACTGAGACCGGCAAATTTACGGTTAAGCTCTTTTTGCTCTTCACTTAACGGAAATATTAATTCAATAAGAGAATGACAGAGGAGTACCAAAGCAATTAAAATAAAATTCAAGTGTAAATATGCTCTAATAACAAAACTTGGTTTGATATTTATTAAAAGTCTTATTATTATTGGTGTTGTTTTTTTTTTGTCTATTGCTTATAAGAAAAGTGTTTTATTATTTAAAGCTTTTGGTTTGGTAGAAACATAGGCTTGCAATTAGTCTAAAAATAGATGTTGTCGTGGAAGGCTGTCCCTAAATAGCCCGCTGAAGTCTAAGTTTTTTTTACTTAAAAAACAAAAATAAAAAAAAACGAATATAAAAAAACGATAATATTTTATTAAAAAAAAAAGGAAAAAATAAACTAATTAATATTAAAAAACGAAACAAAACAAAACAAAACAAGTTCTTAACAAATTAAAGAAAAAGTATTAAAAAGATCTATAGATTTTGCGAAAATTTAAGTGTGTTTATTTTGTGACAAAAGTATATAGATACATATGTATGTATTTAAATGCGTGTATTTTTAAATTGTTTCATTATACGGTACATCGTCAGCACAAAATTTTAATGGGTAGAATTTGTTAGTGTGATTTGTTTCAAATGAAAATTGATAAGAAATAATACAAATATATGAATATGGTTTCCATTCCAGCATTGTTAAAAAATGTTTGGAAATACTTGTTTTCAATTAAAAACGGTAAAACAAAAAAAAATTTAGGCATCTGAAAAACTTAAAAATAGTTGAAAGCACTACCGGTAAGAAGAAATCTACAAAGTGGAACGAATCATTTATTGTATCCGTTTCCTTTGTAATAGGACCTAAACGGCGATTAACCCTAGAACACTAAGCTAGCAAGTATTAAAGCACTATATCTCATAATATTGAGGATGGCTCAAAATCGGACTTTCATGAAACTCTCCAAGTTTTATTCACAGAACAAATTAATGCTGAAAGCTTTTTTTTAAAAAAACTTAAATAAATACTATACGAGTATCGCTTTTAAAAGAAATGCGAATAAATTTAAATTGTGAGAACGTGTTTGGAGTATTAAACATTTTAGCCCTTATTAGCTTTTTAGGGGTTAAAAACTTCAGTTACGATAAAGATATGATTCTGAAACTTTTTTCGCATATAAAGAAGGTATTAAGTATGGGTTTTGCAAATGTGACCACTGTAGAATAGAGACGATATATAAAGCTGACTCCAACTGTCTTATTTGATAGTTTTTCTTCTTTTTTTTTGTACTTATGCAATGCATTGTGCCCGAACTAGGGAAAGTATAGAGAGAAGATAGCTGGTGAAAACGTAAACTATTTTTAATGCAAACTTTGTTTTAATAAATTATAAATAAGGATTTTGAATCAGTGCTGACAAAAGCAGATGAGGAGAAAATGCTAAAAAATCCTATAATATTTAAAGAGCTTTCAAAGAATACAAAATCTACAATAAAAATAAGTCCCGATTCGGGATGTCAAAATCCTGGGATTTTCAAAAACATACCCGGATTGCCACCCTATTTCTATTAATATTTTTGGAATACAGTTTTTTTTCTTAAAATATAAATAAATTTTAAACGTGCTTTAACCGCCGATTATATTTGACAACTTTGATTTTATGATTTCCTTCAAATATTCAGCTTTATTCGCTCCAATTTCTCTTAAAAATTTCGAAAATCAAAACGTACTGTGTATGGACATCTGAGGGAGATCAAAAATACCAAAGACAGCAGGCAGTAGGCGAATATAATCATTTGCAGTGTTAAGTCCATCTGGTAGGAATTTGCCACCTTTTTTCTTTAATTGTTTTATAAATTCTTTAAATTGTAATTAGATTTGATCAAAATAATTTATTTCTTGTTCGAAATTTGCATGCAATTTTTTTCCGCTAACTGTCGAACAGCTCCCAAAAAAAATATTGATAGAAAGAAAAATTTAATACGCACGTAGGTATGTACTAAGTACATATATATGTATGTAATATCAATAACTAGTTTGTATCACAAGTAAAATCTGTCTAATACTTGTTTAAATTTATATGGCGCCAGTGGTTTTTTTTCTTACGTTTCTGTTTTAGAAATCATCATCCATTGGTACTGATAATTAAGCAATTAAAAATATTATTTGCAAGTTTTCATTTTAATTTACTTATTTTTATAATTTTTGTGAATATTTTTTATTTGTTTGTTTATTTTTTTTAAATGTTTGAAGCTGTTTTGCTGCTACAAAAATATTTCTTTCTGTTTTTTGTAGAGCGAATGAATAAAGTCTTCTTGTTTTATACGCAAATTGTCTAAAATGTTGTTTGAACAGAAACAGATTGAAGTGACAGACTGACAAATGGATGGACAGACAGGCAGACACTTGTTAGTTATCTACTGTTTTTCTTTATTGACAATAAATTAATTAATTGAACATAGTAGTCTATACACAAGTACATACTGAAATAGCTAAAGACGGACAACATATTCAATTAACAAATTAAATGGGGATTTTTTTTTTTTTTTGGTTTCTTTTAATTTATTTTTTCTTTGATTTCTTCAAGAGTGACTTTAAAATTATGAACTAAAAAATTTTGACTTTCTGTTGTTGTGAAAATGAGATTTAAAAAGCGAAAAAAAAACTCGCAAGAATTTTTTTCTCTTCATCATATTTAGAATATCTACTGACTATGTTTCCCCGGTAAAAGATTACCATTTGCGAAGTTCCTTTAGAATAAGGAAAAAGAGAGATATTTCCCGAGGAGATTTTATTTGGAATATTCAGAATTTTGTAAAATGTCTCCAGAAATTGAATAGCAATTATGTAAATTTTATTCATTTGGGTAGGGGAAATAACATTTCTTCCTTTCCCCTGGAAGTGTAAAAAATACAGTGGGACAAAACAGTCATCACAATCACTTTTTTGTTGCAATGTTCATTTAATTTTTAATTAAAAAAAAATGGGTGAAAAATTTGATTCTTCTACAGACATTAATATTTCCTAAAAGGGAATTTTCATCAGAAGCCCACATTTTAAGGTCCCGAGAATATTTTTCGAAGACATTCCTATGTCTGTGTACAATTGACAAAACCACTTAAGTCGAGTTAAGACAATTTTGCAACTGATCAACAGCGAATTTCAAATGTTTAAAAAACAATACAAGATAAATTATGATCGGAATCGGTTAATTATTTGAACATTTTAATTTTTCTTAAACGCATACACGTAAATAAAACCTTTCATGTATCTACTCTTTAATATTATTTTTGGTCTACTAAAATTTTGTACTTAAGTATGTATGAATATCTGTCATAGCATGCCTGTGCTCGGTGTTACAGGATGTTAAAATTTCGTTAAAACTTATTTAAAAGTACTTACGAAGTTCTTTGAGCTCTTGATATGCATAATTTTAATAATTCCAGTGAAAATTCGATTTCAATAAAAAACTGCAAGCAAACCTTTGCAAACAGAAATAAAATTTTGAAAACCGATACATAAATTTAGGAGTTATGCTATTATCAATATTTTTCCTGATGCGATTTTATGGCACTACACACAAAGACGGATTTAAAAATCGACCCACAAATTAATAGACTTGCTCGTGTAAGAAATACTGCCGAATTAATATACTCCTGCTTTTTTGAAACTGGTTCAAATTCAAAATTGCGATATTAACGCGGTGGCTCATCATTATTCTGTCTGTAGGGAGAGAGAGAGAGAAAGAGAGAGAGCGACCTGAAATGCACGTTGTATGTGGGTTTTCGGTGTTACGAGGCTATGCGATGAAAAAAGGAAAATATCTTGGAATAGGAGGATATGCAGAAAGGAAAGCGTTTGCGCTTAAGGTTATATTTCTTTAAAACACTTTACAATGGTAGTCGGTCAATCGACAACAAATAATGAATCGATGGATTTTTATTGAAGATCGTGTTGTACACATTTGCAAAAATTATGGATTTTTTTTTAATCCACCTCATTTTTACGTAACTTATTACGATTTGCATTCGGTTTTCAGTTCCAACACATTTAATAAACCGATGAAAAAACCCACACACAATAGAAACGACTATAATTTATAAGCCAAAAACATAACATTTTAAAACTGAAATGCAGCTCAAAGCCTCTGGACCCTTCTCTTTCAAAGTACATACATACAAAACCTTTGCTGTTGCTGCTGTCTTAAAGAAAAAAATAAGGTTGAGACAACCAAACGTTTATAGTACACACAAACATACATACGAGGTTTCAAAACCCGTATAAGAACTTGGCGTCATACAGTCTGGCCTGTTAGAAAAAAAAAATGTTTATACGTTTTCCTTTTTGTGTTTGTGTTTCTTAACAGAGGGGTTTTGCGTTATGATCTTAAGATCTTTTGGAGTGGACAAAATCTAGCTCGAAACCTTGTTCATATTTATGTATTTAAGAGTATGTATGTATGTACATATGTACATATATAAAAAGTTATTACGTCTGCCTGACCGACTGGCTGACCTATCACCAATTACACACATATGAATATAGACAGCACTTTTGTATCTATATAAGTATGCATATGAACGAGTGAGTATTCTATTATGTGTGTGTGAGTTAGTGATTCTTTTTAAAGGCAACAAGAAAATGCTACGAATATAAAAACGTACAACGCAAAAAAGAATGGGTAAAATAAAAAAGAACCGGCCGAACTGAACTGAGCAGAGCAGAAGAAGTGCCCATTTCAATTCTACGCTTGCCATCGCAATAATAATAATAAATCATTGGACATGCCATGCCATAAGCCTTAAAGGACAACCCAAGAAAAAGGGTTATTTTTACACTCACACATACATACTTATTTATATAGCAATATTAAGGCAACAAAGTAATGCTGGGGTTGTTTCAAAAGTTTTAAGAAAAATAAACTAAATTAAAAGGTTTGATAGATGTATCGAAAGTTTGGCTGACTTCCAAAACGTTCGTATACAAAGTTTGTATACAGTATTGCTACTGTATTTAAATCACATACATATGCAAAGTTCAGAAGCAATGCAACAACTATAAAACCGATGCCGTGTTTTCTTTCTTACTGCGTTAAAAATACTTGGCGGCGGCGTTTTGAAATAGTATACATTGTACAATTATTGTACTGCGGCGTTATGAAATGTGATGCTTTGTTCAAACACAAAGCAATTGACGTTTTGGAAGTCAGCCTTTAGTACCAACATGATGCATTTAAAAACGAATGAGGAATTAATCACAATAGTTGTGATTTATTATTGTGAATCTTGGCCCATATCGTTACATCCGTGAACGTACGTACAACTCGTCACGTAATTACTGTATAATTGGATGGGAAATTACGTGACGAGTTGTACGTTCACGGATGTAACGATTTGGGTCCAGCTTTATTACGGTTATCGTTAAGCGTAAAAAAATCATTAACGCTAAGTAGAAGGGAAAAGCATTCACTATAGTTGTGATTTATTATTGTGAATCAACTTGATTACGGTTGTCGTAGCCAGGACGAAATGTACTTATAAAATGTAGCATTAGTTTCGACGACAGCAATAGAATAATTTTTCATAACCCAAAAAATATCTGAAAAATATGAAATAAAATTGTTAAAATTTTATATTTTAATTAATTTTTATGCACTTATTTTTCAAGAGTTTGAATAAATTTTATAATTTTTTTTTAATTTACTCATGTCTTAGAGGTCAAAAACTTATCACACTCTCATTCAATACTTGAAACAACTGCCGGCCGGCAAAACATTTTCGTTTAACATCTCTAAATTAATAAAAATAAAATTAAAAAAAAAAAAAAACAATCGAATGCACTTGTGTGGAGGCTCAAGTTAAATTAAACCATACAGCTGGTTGAAGTGTATGATGCAGTCACTCACTAGTGGTGGACTGTCGGTGAAAGTATTTTATAGAAATACTTGCAAACGCAAGTAAGAAAACCAATGTAGAAAAAATAATGAAATGAAACTGTGATTAAATAAACGAAGCTCGTATGCAAGTGCGAGTTTAAGTTTGGGATGGTTACAGCTTACGCGATTGGCGTGATCATTCATTATTGTTAATCATTTATTCCACCAGCCACTTTAGCGAGTAAAACAATGATTTTTTGTGCTTTTGTAATAATTTGGATCAGACGAACCATTATTTTGCACCATTACTATCTCAAAGCATTCCGTGCCTTTCACTTCGGACTAGGTACGAAATTTCTGAAAATCTCTAAGTCAGGTAGTGTTCTAATTTCAACTATTTGTGTACTTGTGGTTGTCAGCGCAGTTGAAGTTCAATTTCCTATGTAATATTCGTTAGACCCGTTCTTCCATTGTTGATTTCCACTTTCCCAATACGCTACCGCCACTCAAAATCCTTAATGGAACAAATACATTAAACTTATTCATAAAGAAATCGAATGAAAGAAGGTTTTGGTGTGCTACAGTCAATATTGTCATGAATTCCTTGAAATGTTTGTTGTGTCCAGGAACGACTACCTTGCCCACGTAGAGTTCCATCTGACCACAGAATAGCTGATGTGATAAAATTTTCTCTGCAGCCAGAAAGGGAAGTTTCCCAAATTTTTTTGCGAAAAGATCTTTTCTTCACCGTATATAAGCAAACCACTGCAGCTTGGTTACTACCTAAAGAAACTTTTCTATCGTAATCTAAATGGTCGCATTAAGCTTTGGCGAAACAAAGTATTAAATTTTATACTTTCCGGTGAAAAGTATCAATCAAGTTTTACTGTTGGGCCAAGGCTACATACTCCATTGGGTAACTAACAAAGCTACTCAGGCTTAGGTCCTCCAATTAGGCTTTTCCTATTCTTCTCCCTAGACGTTAATTGAACTTCATCCGATCAATGCTGCCGGTTTCTTTTTTCCTCTCGCCAATGTATTCGGATATCAGGAATGTCTTCTCCAATACACCACTACCAAGTAATCCTAAACTTGCTTCTACAAAAGCAAGATACCAGACAGGCCGATGTTGCTATTCAGTTCTTCAGTATGTCATTGTGCGTGTGTGTGAATATCCGCCTTATGTTCATGAGTTTGTAGGATTTATGATTGTCGTGCCGACCAGCATCAAAAGAAAAATATGGGCCAGTCAGCCTGAAGTCTTACACAAAAAATTGAATTGAATTTTTAAAAACGAGATGTATTTGCACCAACGTAGTTTTCCAGTGGTTTCTTATTTAAGATCATCAACTAAATGTATTGCCAAAGAAGACAACACCATGACTAGATCACAGAATCATTTTCTACGTTAAGGGTATAAAATGAAGCTTACCAAGAAAATCAAATTGTACAGAGCTCGCCGATACAACAATCTTATGTTATCTCACGTGTGGTCATAATGAAATCTTCCAGGACTCCTAAAAAGCTTAACTGCGTCTCATATTTTGAGTCTATTGCTCTATTCTCTAACTTTTTTTAAGGCAGACATAAAAATATCAAGGTCTAGAAAGTTACCAGACCGCACAAGACCCAAGGTTTTAGAGATCACCACAAGCACAAATACAGACTACCGAGCCTGCAACGTTGTGCATGCATAAGTTAGTCTTGCTCTTGCTAGTGAATGATCATGAGTGAAAAGTTGCACACGATCTCATTTCTAATTTGAGTACAAGATATATTTTTCGTGGAGTTGAAAAATGTTCAATACATGTTCTCATGCCTTCTTTTTTGGGTTTTATTGTTGTTGTTGCTGCTTTGTCAAATAACAACAAGCTGTTGAAGGCGGTTAGTTGTGTTCAACCTTTTTTTATTTTTCTTTAAATTTTTTTTTGTCTTTTGTTTAAACTCTTTTTCTTAAGTTGGTGTTGTCTTTTTTATTATTATTATTATTATTTTTTTTTGGTTGAGTGTTAATAGTATGTCTCCTAATACAATAAGCGTGATCGTTGAATGCAACAACCACTTGAGAGATACAAAGCAAGATATATTTTATTGTATTAATTGAAATCGGTGCTGCCAGCTTAGGGGGCTTTCAAATGCAATTTCCATTAAGAAAGTAGTTTCAGTAGATATGAAATAAATATGCATGTGTACAGACAATTTTTATAAAGAAACCCAAATTAGTTGTGATAATAACAAAATACATGGAATACCACTGTTTTCGAGGAAACGTACACCTTTCGATAAATTAGATGGCTTGTTACTTGTAAGTAACATATTTTCGTAGAAAATGGCAACACAGGCTGTTTTGAAGTGCATACATACATACATACATACATACATACGATATATACGTAATATATTGTTAATATCATATACCAGTTCATTGTTTCCTTTTTTGTCATCCATATGTTAAAATTGAGCACTAATACACACCTGAAAAGACTTGAACAGAAATACACTATTTCCAATATTTGTTTTCTTTTCCATGTTAAATCCATTGAAAATTGTGCTTTTGAAAGCTGCACTCCAATGTAAAAAGTTCATTTGTAGATTCCAACTAAATTCATTACCCATTCCGCATTATTAGAGCTTTCCAGGAGGGGAACCATATCGGATCATCTAGACTATGAATATGCCGTGGTAACTTCGAAGAGAGGAGTTTGTCCAACATTTTCTCTTTAAAGGAGTACAGGCTTAGGTATCTGGGCCATTGTGTATTTTATTAGCTGCACTCATGGTACAATAACAACAGGTACACGCATTAGCAACTTTGCTCGTCAGCTGGTTTCAGTGCGTGTGAGAGTTTGAACGTGTGAATGAAAACTCAGAGAAACGCACAGAGTTGCATCAATGCTTGTACCTTTTATTAATGTACCATCAGCTGCACTGTTGCATCGGGTTCACAACTGACAAACCTGTTAGAATTTTTGAAAAGCTGATGTTCCCCAACTTCTTACAAATATGAAGGATGTATGTAGCTCTCTACGCGTTACAATGGGCTTAAAGAGCTCCGGTCATCCGCAAGCTTCTAGAATGACGAGTATAAAACCATTTTAACATTTTTTGCCGATATCCTTCATTGGAATTCCAAACTCCAATACATCTTGGCGAGGTTTCCTTCGTAATGACAACCACAACTCTTTTTCTTCCCTCTTCCACTATGCTACGTCTCCATGCTCCTTTTAACTGACATAAAAAAATGAGGAAGTTATCCTCTTATTACCTAATCTGGCTTATATCGGGTTTGGTAATCAGTTCTGATTGGCTTTTTCCATTGAACTTTGGACTGAAGTGAGCTGAGGCAACCCAAAACTATCTTTTGACTCCTCAAATAGTCTATAAATTTTCGAATAACTTTGAACATGAATCTAACAGGAACTGACTTCCATTTGTTTTTGTTTAATATTAATTATCGCATAGCTACGCCCTTTATGTAAGTAAGTGGAAATCGGATATCACTTGTTTTTATTTTTGTTGTTGCAACATTCAAATATTTGTTGGCAACAGTGTATTGCACAGATGGGCATTTTTGTTGGGGTTATTATGAATGCCCATTTTTTATTCTGTTTGTCTCTTGCTCTTTGATTAACTTTTCTTCAAACAAATTCCCTTCTACACATGATAATTTAAAGGCTTAACGAATTTTTTTGTACATACATTTTTGCTCTGCTGCTGTTGATTGTTGTTGGTGCTGCTTCTACTGCTTTGTAAGCATTTGAGAACTGAGACTGCTTTTGTTGGTCAGTCAGTATTCAATGTGTTCGTACGGTTAAATTCGTGTTTCTTTTGTATGTTTTGTTTTTTCCGCCTAAGATAAGATATGCCAGACACGGTAGACATAGTGGCGACATGTCTTTAGACTGGCAGTCTTCTACGGTTGCTTTAATACCAGCAACAAGCCATTCAGCCCCTTGTCATGTATTGTTTGTAGCATGGGGTCGGGTCTATCTTTCAAGTGAGCAAAGCAAGCAAGCAACCTTCTTGAACATTGCAAAGGCTTAGTGAGTTAAGAGTTTGCTTGGCCAAGCAGTGCAGTGCAGGCAATGCACGAAGTTATTGTGGTATGAAGATAGAGTCAAACAGGCAGACAGACAGACAAACATATGGACGGACAACAACTATTATAGATTGTTGTTAGTGCGTTGTGGTCGTCATCGTCATTGTTGTTGTTATGTGGCAGTCAGTTGTTGTCTGCATCTAACAGATAACCAAGCAACAGGCAACCACGTTCATTGTGTATTTTAGCCATGGTTGGGTCTTTGAATATATTTTAGCTCAGTTGCGTTTCAATCGTTGCTTAGTTCACAGCATTTCGTGTTTAGTTTCATTTAAACAGAGAAAAACGCTTAAATCTCACAAGCGAAAAAAATAAAATAAAAACAAAATATTTTTAAAGCCTTAAAATAAATTGTGACAAAAAAGCTTATATTTTTATATGCAGTATTTCCATCAGTTAATCACATAAAATGTGGGTACAAAACTCATTTTAAGACCAAAGTAACAAAAAAAAAAAATTGAAAAAAGAACTCAAACCAAACCATAATATTTGATTTAATATTCGTACCATTAAAAACAAAATGTGTTATAAAATAAAATTAAATTGATATTTAAAGTGTTTTTATTTTTTTTTATTGCTTATATATTTTTAGATTTATAAAACAAAATATCGAAAAGAAATTAATAAACGTAAAAGAAAACCCAGTTAATCTACAAGATACAATATACCTACATACATACATGGCTCTTAAATATAAAAACTATAAATTTAAATATAGTATGTGGAATAAATAAAAATAACTTTACGTGTTGAGAAAAAAAAAGCGTAGACATAATCTTGAAGCAAACTCGAACAGAAATTGCAAGTGGAAAGAAAGAAACATTTAAGTAAAATAATCTTGGATTAATCCTCATAGAAAAGCTTATAAGCTTCTGCTGCCTGCCTGCCTTCAAGCCTTCTAGCCTGCGTGCCTGCTGCTATTGCTGTTGTTGTTCCTTTTAACCACAATTTTACATTTATTGCAAAGTTAGTTTTTTTTTTGGTTTGTTTCTTTCTTTTCTTAACCATCACACGACATTATGATCCTAAGAAGAAGTGTTTTTGGTCTTGTTTTTGCAATATGTCTACATGTTGGATTAACAGCGAATTTACAACGTCAAGAGTTATCGGTAAGTATGTATGTTTGTTTGTTTGTTTGTTTGCTTGTTTGTACGAACGATAGTATTTACGAATGCATGTAAGTAGTTGAAATTATGCGGATAGCATGTTTAAAAAATGTCTGTAATATAATAATTCACACATTTATTTTAAAGTGGATTCACCAGTGTTGTCAGATGTCGGGGGAAATTCCCTACTTGTTGGGGTAATGGGATATTTAAAATTTTTTTGTGTTTTGTTCAAAGGAAACAAAATTTACTATGTATGTATATAAATTTTTATACCTTCACCAAAAATGGTAAGAGTATTTATAGGTTTGTTATTACGTGTGTAATTTCCACAGTATTTATATGAGATCCACATATATTCTGAATCCTTATAGATAGGGAAGTTGAATGAGCCATGTCCGTCTGTCTGTCTGTCCATCTGTCTCTACGTGAAATCGATTTTCCGAAGACACTAGAAGCGCTAGAGACTTGCGTCTTGGACTGAAATGTAAGGATTTTTCTTAAGATGCTTCGTATTGAAAATCAGCAAAAATAAAATATCGGCTCTAATATTGGTTATATATACAAATAAATGGAGATATATATATAACCCTTTCAGAAATAAATTTATAAATACATGAGGTGCTCCAGTAGTGAATATGGAATCTTTCGATTATAATTCAACGTACGAACCATCGTGCTACTGTGGATTGTTAGTTTTATGTTTTATTTATGAGGGTGGTGTTGGCTGAGTGGTTAGCGCGTTGACTTCTAAGCAAACAATTACTTGGGGCCTGGTTTCAAACTCTGAGCAGAGCAAGTCAATCAACATCATTAATTTATCTAACGTACATTAGTGAGACATTGTATTAATTGTTGTCGGATTATTTAAGTAATGAAGGCACAGCAGTGGTTACTAAAAAACTGTTACGACAGCGATTGATGCTGTTCCAAGCTAAAAGTATACAACATCGCCCTCATTCGTTGGTTAGCAGAAACATTGGCGAAGTAAAACAATTAATAAAATACCTGCTAATACAGCTTAACAAAGTTAATGCGTCTACGTAACACCGGAGGCGCCTCAAAACTGGTAAAAAAATTTACATAACGCCTAAAGCAGAGTTCTAAAATAGTTAAGCCTTCTCAATTTTCAACATTTATCTTCTCTACCCTATCCCTCTCACTGAGTTCCGGCACAATGCACTGCATACGTAGGGGTCATCCCCTGAGTGCTGGTCCTAATTTAAAAAAAAAAAAAATTATAATTGTTTGTATATGAAAAGTAATATTATCAGGCTCAAGTTCAGTTTTATTGAATTAATGAAAATTCAAAATTACTAAGAGTTTTTGTATGTTTGGAAAATATTATTATTTATATCCAATCAGTTTTTAGCAGAACGTATCAGTACTGATTTCAAGGCCGCTACACCTCTCATCAGCGTTCAAATGTCCATCTTTACAATTTTCGTAAAGTGGATACTAAGTGAGAAGAATATCAACTATTTAACCAGTTTTCAACAGAAATAGAATATGAGAATTAATTTTTAATTCAATTTTTATTCTACAATGAAACAGTGCTGGTTAGTACGAAATTCCCTCATTACTGTTTGGAACTAATAATCAACACAAACTCATAGTCCGTTATCATCAAAGTATTCTACTTTGTATTCTAACGTTTTTGTTGTTTTTACTCTATATTAGGGAAATTCACATATTACTGTGACCCCTCTTATTAGGGTATGTATAGCTCGTGCCCAAGCGGAATTAATATTTTTATATTATTATTATTACGAATAAACGTAATTATTATTTGAACTTATATTGATTTACATATGAAAAGTAATATTATCAGGCTCAAGTTCAGTTTTATTGAATTAATGAAAATTCAAAATTACTAAGAGTTTTTGTATGTTTGGAAAATATTATTATTTATATCCAATCAGTTTTTAGCAGAACGTATCAGTACTGATTTCAAGGCCGCTACACCTCTCATCAGCGTTCAAATGTCCATCTTTACAATTTTCGTAAAGTGGATACTAAGTGAGAAGAATATCAACTATTTAACCAGTTTTCAACAGAAATAGAATATGAGAATTAATTTTTAATTCAATTTTTATTCTACAATGAAACAGTGCTGGTTAGTACGAAATTCCCTCATTACTGTTTGGAACTAATAATCAACACAAACTCATAGTCCGTTATCATCAAAGTATTCTACTTTGTATTCTAACGTTTTTGTTGTTTTTACTCTATATTAGGGAAATTCACATATTACTGTGACCCCTCTTATTAGGGTATGTATAGCTCGTGCCCAAGCGGAATTAATATTTTTATATTATTATTATTACGAATAAACGTAATTATTATTTGAACTTATATTGATTTACATATGAAAAGTAATATTATCAGGCTCAAGTTCAGTTTTATTGAATTAATGAAAATTCAAAATTACTAAGAGTTTTTGTATGTTTGGAAAATATTATTATTTATATCCAATCAGTTTTTAGCAGAACGTATCAGTACTGATTTCAAGGCCGCTACACCTCTCATCAGCGTTCAAATGTCCATCTTTACAATTTTCGTAAAGTGGATACTAAGTGAGAAGAATATCAACTATTTAACCAGTTTTCAACAGAAATAGAATATGAGAATTAATTTTTAATTCAATTTTTATTCTACAATGAAACAGTGCTGGTTAGTACGAAATTCCCTCATTACTGTTTGGAACTAATAATCAACACAAACTCATAGTCCGTTATCATCAAAGTATTCTACTTTGTATTCTAACGTTTTTGTTGTTTTTACTCTATATTAGGGAAATTCACATATTACTGTGACCCCTCTTATTAGGGTATGTATAGCTCGTGCCCAAGCGGAATTAATATTTTTATATTATTATTATTACGAATAAACGTAATTATTATTTGAACTTATATTGATTTACATATGAAAAGTAATATTATCAGGCTCAAGTTCAGTTTTATTGAATTAATGAAAATTCAAAATTACTAAGAGTTTTTGTATGTTTGGAAAATATTATTATTTATATCCAATCAGTTTTTAGCAGAACGTATCAGTACTGATTTCAAGGCCGCTACACCTCTCATCAGCGTTCAAATGTCCATCTTTACAATTTTCGTAAAGTGGATACTAAGTGAGAAGAATATCAACTATTTAACCAGTTTTCAACAGAAATAGAATATGAGAATTAATTTTTAATTCAATTTTTATTCTACAATGAAACAGTGCTGGTTAGTACGAAATTCCCTCATTACTGTTTGGAACTAATAATCAACACAAACTCATAGTCCGTTATCATCAAAGTATTCTACTTTGTATTCTAACGTTTTTGTTGTTTTTACTCTATATTAGGGAAATTCACATATTACTGTGACCCCTCTTATTAGGGTATGTATAGCTCGTGCCCAAGCGGAATTAATATTTTTATATTATTATTATTACGAATAAACGTAATTATTATTTGAACTTATATTGATTTACATATGAAAAGTAATATTATCAGGCTCAAGTTCAGTTTTATTGAATTAATGAAAATTCAAAATTACTAAGAGTTTTTGTATGTTTGGAAAATATTATTATTTATATCCAATCAGTTTTTAGCAGAACGTATCAGTACTGATTTCAAGGCCGCTACACCTCTCATCAGCGTTCAAATGTCCATCTTTACAATTTTCGTAAAGTGGATACTAAGTGAGAAGAATATCAACTATTTAACCAGTTTTCAACAGAAATAGAATATGAGAATTAATTTTTAATTCAATTTTTATTCTACAATGAAACAGTGCTGGTTAGTACGAAATTCCCTCATTACTGTTTGGAACTAATAATCAACACAAACTCATAGTCCGTTATCATCAAAGTATTCTACTTTGTATTCTAACGTTTTTGTTGTTTTTACTCTATATTAGGGAAATTCACATATTACTGTGACCCCTCTTATTAGGGTATGTATAGCTCGTGCCCAAGCGGAATTAATATTTTTATATTATTATTATTACGAATAAACGTTAGAATACAAAGTAGAATACTTTGATGATAACGGACTATGAGTTTGTGTTGATTATTAGTTCCAAACAGTAATGAGGGAATTTCGTACTAACCAGCACTGTTTCATTGTAGAATAAAAATTGAATTAAAAATTAATTCTCATATTCTATTTCTGTTGAAAACTGGTTAAATAGTTGATATTCTTCTCACTTAGTATCCACTTTACGAAAATTGTAAAGATGGACATTTGAACGCTGATGAGAGGTGTAGCGGCCTTGAAATCAGTACTGATACGTTCTGCTAAAAACTGATTGGATATAAATAATAATATTTTCCAAACATACAAAAACTCTTAGTAATTTTGAATTTTCATTAATTCAATAAAACTGAACTTGAGCCTGATAATATTACTTTTCATATGTAAATCAATATAAGTTCAAATAATAATTACGTTTATTCGTAATAATAATAATATAAAAATATTAATTCCGCTTGGGCACGAGCTATACATACCCTAATAAGAGGGGTCACAGTAATATGTGAATTTCCCTAATATAGAGTAAAAACAACAAAAACGTTAGAATACAAAGTAGAATACTTTGATGATAACGGACTATGAGTTTGTGTTGATTATTAGTTCCAAACAGTAATGAGGGAATTTCGTACTAACCAGCACTGTTTCATTGTAGAATAAAAATTGAATTAAAAATTAATTCTCATATTCTATTTCTGTTGAAAACTGGTTAAATAGTTGATATTCTTCTCACTTAGTATCCACTTTACGAAAATTGTAAAGATGGACATTTGAACGCTGATGAGAGGTGTAGCGGCCTTGAAATCAGTACTGATACGTTCTGCTAAAAACTGATTGGATATAAATAATAATATTTTCCAAACATACAAAAACTCTTAGTAATTTTGAATTTTCATTAATTCAATAAAACTGAACTTGAGCCTGATAATATTACTTTTCATATGTAAATCAATATAAGTTCAAATAATAATTACGTTTATTCGTAATAATAATAATATAAAAATAATTGTTTGTATTTTTTCGTACAACCCCCCTTTTTGTTCACTGATGGATGGAAAATTGTAAAATTAATTGCAACTAGAATATCTATAACAATTTATCCGCGACGAGTCTGTTAAATTATTAAATTACCCTACAAAAAGCCAGCGTCGGAGCCGTCTATAAAATGCATTATCTGGAGTAACACAATTTCCTTCCAGTCGTTGTTATTCGGAATGACTACAGAAGATAAGAATTAATATCCACTGCCCTCAAGCGATTCATAGCTGAGAATAGGTAGGACTACCTTTAGACCTTCCTTCATACCAACTTTGTTATTACATTTCATCGAGATTTTTGAGATCAGCTTTGTGCCGCTTTATTATCTTCTTCTGAAAGTTTCTGGGTGATACTACACAAACATGATATTTCAACCTTCTTCATTCTGCGATCCGCGTTAAATTTCCTCGGTAGAATAGAATTCAGCATTATGTCGAGGTATTAGCCTCTTTCGGAAGTTTCATGGTCAAAAACATAGTCTTTGCAGCTTTGATAACCCCCAGCATTCTTCGTAATCCATTCAAGTATTTCGCCAATACACAATTTTGGGTTAAAGATATGTAGTATCATACAGACATAAATATTACATCGTATTACTAAGATACATATATATGTATGTATGAATGCATAATTAACAAAATAAAAAGAATTATACAAAAATGAATTGGAATGCGATTTGTATAAAATCGGAAAATACATGCAACATTTTGAAATTGCAGCTATATTTGGCACAGCTTTTTTTTCGAAAATAAATATCACATGCATGGCTTAATGCATTGAAAGAATCTTCAAAAAAAAAAATTAAATAAAATAAAACAAGAAAACGTGTAAAGAAATACGAGAAATATCCCATTCCAAATCAGAAACCGCTTACAAATGTTTGCAGCCGGGCCGGGCCAATTCTTTCAGTTCTGCTTCTTTTTTTTAATTTTCGTTGTCGTTGCTTCAGATTTTTTTTTGCGTACAAAAAAATGTCATGTGATGCCAAAATGAACATGGGAACATCATATAATATAAAAATATTTAAAAATGTCCACTCTAGTTTTTATTTTTTTTTTTTTTTGGTTTATAAACGAAAAGTTCTAAAGTCTTTAACTTTTTTTTTGTTGTTGGTTTTATTAAATAAAAAAAAAAAAATTTAAGCGGCATCTTCAGTTGATTTCCTCAATCTGCACACTAAAAATATGAGTGTGTGTATGTATTTTGTATATATGTATTTTGTCTCTTCAGGTGTTCAAAAATATTGTTGCACTACCAGAGATGGCGAAAGTAATTTAAAATTTTTATCAAAGGACATTTTGTTGTTCTTTATTTTTAGAAAAGCAGTTTTCATAGAAAATTGCGTAAAATTAAAAAATTACATCATCATCATCATCATCACATAGTCACAAGGCTTTAGCAAAGTTTAAAAATAATACGTCTCCCAAAACTTATGGTTATCCAGAACTGGTGCCGAAGCAGTCCTCTTTTACACTATCGCTTCCATTGGCAACCCTCTTCAGCAATTGGTAAAGTGGTGGCGAATTTCCAAGGTGTTGGAAGGATGTTAATAAAACATGCATCCTTAAAAAGAGCGACCTTGAAGATTAGCGCCCACTCGCAAGTTTTCTAGACTTTCCAAAGTAATGCTTCTAATATTTTGAAATTTTTGGAATTCCCATCTTGAAAAGTATTTGGTATTTCCATCTAATCAATTATTGGGAACCCAGCAGTTTAATCAGTGACCAGCAGTATGAATACCGTAGAGAGGCTCTTCAACGGATTTACTAATCCTCTTTAAAAAAAAAATGGTGGCTCTAGACATTTCCAAGAGATTTCGAGCGATCATACTTATTTATCACTAATTACAAATATTATAGGTATTAAGGTGTTAGGTTATCTAATGCTCTTGATCTTCTTGGCATAAAATTCCATGTTCTAGTCACAAAAGAAGCATTCAGGTATGTACCTCGTTTTTTTTTTTTTTTTTTGACGGCGTAAGTTATACATCACTCCATGTGATCTCCTTAATATTTATACCCTCTAAATATGTAATACAACTCTGATGTCCCGAAATATTGTTCTGGAATTAGAGAGCCCAGATTATAGCATACATTTTTCACAATATTTTTTAAGCATCTAAGAGGTGAATTTCTGTAGGAAAATTAGTATACCTTGTATGAAAATATATCGATGGCTTAATATAGAAAGGTCGTATCTCAACTTTTAGCTACTTTACAGGAGAAGGAAGAAACGCAATCAAATCTGGAAAAATAACATGTAAAAAATTACTTTGAGTTTTTTTTTTAATTACTGTAAATCTGTTATTCGTCAACATAGGAAACTGAATATTTTAAGGGTGGTGTATTTGAGCTTTGTCTACCAGAACATGTAAGAAAACCGATTTTGAAAAAAAACGAGATACGACCTTTCTATATTAAGCCATCGATATATAAAATGAAAAAAAAAATGGGAAAATCTTAAGTGTACTTGTGAAGTTTAAATGGAATTAGCACCATTTGCCATCCCTGTGCACTACCTAAATAATTTATTTATTGAAATACTCTCTCGATACTACAGGTACGTGAAGTATGTTTGTGTATCTTCTCGCATAAAGAAAAATCGCATCTATCTTAAGTATAACACACACAATAGCAGACAATTTGTAGTCTTTTAGTTTTCTTTTCTTTATATTTTGTTTTTATTTTTTATTCCTTTTGTATGACTGACTCGTTGTTTGGAATCACTTTTGATACCTGGAATATTGTAGTGTTTTCTTGGGATTTACACTTTTTGTATTTATTGTATGTATGTGAGTAAGTGGTGACTGCAAGAGTTTATTGTTATTGCGGTTTTGTTGTACTTTGTTTTTTTTTTTTTTTTTTTTGCAAAAGTCTGTGATTTTCACGGCTGTGGCTGTGTAACAATTGATTCTATAATTTTGAGTGTTGGACTCTACTTGAGAACTGTATTTATGTTTGAATTATTATAGGTCTTTTGCGTATTTAAGAATAACATGATTGTGATACCCTAATTTTCAAATTCCTGAATAGCATGAATAGCTGTCTTAACGATCAATATTGATCACCTACATACGTCCTTTGAGTACACAAATATATGTACATAGACAATAGAATTTTATACCGAGTGGTACACCAGTGAGATACACACATATACATGGACCCAGCAAAAAAAAAAAATGTGTAATACATACCGTCCGCAGCTATTAAAGTGTCCATGAATATCATCCTGGACAGACTATTTAAACATGCTGATAAGAAGCTGCGCCCGGAATAAGTTGGCTTTACATCGATCGTATCGATCAAATTAAGACTTTCAGAATAA
The DNA here is from genome assembly GCA_947311025.1 of Lypha dubia. Classification (NCBI taxonomy): domain Eukaryota; kingdom Metazoa; phylum Arthropoda; class Insecta; order Diptera; family Tachinidae; genus Lypha; species Lypha dubia. The sequence continues at coordinate 61,638,551 of OX371264.1, forward strand.
TAATGGAGCAAGCGATAGTAACTTGATCTTAATAGAAATAACATTCGACTCTATCCATAGAGTCTATCCTTTTTCACGAAGTTATAACGTTTCAACCATTTAACACCATATCAGGAGTAAGACGGGACAGCTTGTAGTCTCCAGAGCCGTAAACAAGAAAATGCCAAGATGAATTGTATGGAATCTTCTTACGCCAGAAGTTCGACTAGAACTGTCGTTTGATTATGCAGATAATAAATGCGAAATATTCCACAGACTTAGTGACATGCAAGAAAAGATAAATTTCGTATTTTTCGAATTCAAAAAATTAAGTCTCGGAGCAAAGTCAGCTAAAACCCATGTAAGTACATGCATGCATGAAAATAAACTCCAACTATACTGATCTATTGATGATCAAATCCAACGTTTAGAAGAGTTCCAATACTTGGGTAAAATTATCACAGAAAGTTGAGGGCCTCTTACACAAGAAAAAAACTTTTCACCAATTAATTTTTTACTTAAAAGTATAAAAAAATTTGATTAAATATTTAATTTATTTAATTAAATTTTTAATTGTAATAAATAATTTTAGTATAAAAATTTTAGTATAAAAATTATTTATTACAATTAAAAATTTAATTAAATAAATTAAATATTTAATCAAATTTTTTCATTGGTGAAAAATTTTTTTTTGTGTAAAGACCTGATAAGCCGTACAGAAAAACGATCGGGGCTTTAATACAACTTCACATGGTATGAATCTCAAAACACCTACAGAGTAAGAACAAAGATCTTCTTTGCGAATAGGAAACTAAGTTTGCGACTGATGTTATACGAAACAAAACTAAGGGTCTTCATAAATCGGTGCCTCCGAAGAACTCCTGAAATATTTTTGCCACGCACAATGAATAATGAACAACTTTGCAACAGAACAGATATGGGTAATATTAACATCGAAATTCTTAGAAGAAACAATTTGCTCGGATAGATCACAAATACTACGAAAACCACCTAAAGAAATATCCAACCACGTTCTTGTTAATCGAAATAACTTTCATTAAAAAGTTAAACTTTCAAATCACACAAGTTTCTTTCATAAATACGACAGATTTCATAAATGTGTACATCTTTCTCACCCAAGTCGTAAATTGTAAATAAATAAATGTTCGTGACAATTCATGATAAAAATAATCAATTCCAAAATAATTTAACATTCAATTGACACTTTTCAATATGATCAAGAATTTATTGAAACTAATGAAAAATTATTTATTACAATTTATTCTGTCTTTTCTTTTTAACTTAAGTCCACCCATTTAAAATGTTGTTCTATATTAATTAATTTTTTTTTGTTCTGTCAAACGCCCTGTTATCTATTTTAAACACGAAACGAAACACTGGGTTCCATTTGTCAACATTTTAAAACCGGGACGGCTTTCTTTTTGAAACCCAACAAACAAAACGCAATTGGAATGCGAAATTGTAATTTATTGTCTGAAACTTGGGCTGATCGATACAAAATAGATTTAATAAGAAACATGAGAATGTACTTGCATTGTGTATAGTAGCGTTGAATCTATTTGTTTTTATGTCACACATTGTATTGCAAGCAGCGGCGGCGCCTCTTGGCGAAAAGTGAACTGAATGTTAAAAAAAAAAAAATTGAGATGTACGAGTACATACATAAATAGTTTTTGTTTTTGCTTAATATTGCAACAGATCAAGTGCTAGATAAAGATGATGTGCATAGAATTTAATTAAGTAATAAAAATGACTGTAGGTGTTGTAAACTATTTTAATGGCTGGTTGTGTTCTAAGATGATATTTAACACGATACAGATACACGAGATGCACGAGTCTGTTGTCTGTGAACGGATACTAACATTTAGATGATAAATGAAATTAAACTGATATTTAACAAAACAACAACAACAACAACAAAACACAAGACTTGTGCTACAAGAATTAAATTATGAGACCAGTTCACAGGCAACTTTAATATTATTTTACGCATTAGTGATGTTACGAATATCAATTTTTAGTATTCGCGCATACTAATATTTGAAACAGTATTCGCCGAATACGAATATTAGATACTTTTAAGGTTTGGACCAACTTAATATTTCAAACTTAATTAGAAAAAATCCCTCCCTTTGCGTCAGTAACAATAAATTGAAATAAACTGTCACACTACTTAAGGTATTTAACATTATTATGACATTGTGATGCCGAATTTGAAGACCACTACTGCCCATTTTTAAATTATTTTACCTATTTTATTACTCTGTTTATACTTTTAATTAGTAATTCCATGCTGTTTGGGAGGACATATTTTCGCAGATGGCACAGCCATGTGGAATTTCACATATTAAATTTTAGTTCTTCCATTTTTGAAGTCCAACAGTCCTCTACTGATAATTGATTAGTAACTTAACATGATATGAATATACATATGTATAAGACTTTAACTTTTAAATAATAGTTACGAAAATAATTTTCAAAGATAAAGGGCTTTCTTTCTTTAAATAAAACTTGATACAAATTAATATATTTTTGTACGTTTTATGTACTTTTTTTAACCTTTGTTATGATTTTTTTCAAGCTATTGCATAGTTTTTATCGCGGGCTTTGAGGCGACCGAATCAAGAAATTTCTTAAGTGTTTTGTTTTTTAAGTATTTAAATCGCCCAATGTATGTTAACCCCTAAAGTATGCTATTGATTTAGATTTCATTAACATGCAGCATTGCCAGAATAACACCGGAGTTATTAAACAAAACGAAATAATATAATTGCATAAGTTGATAAAAAATGCTATGCAATAGCTTTACCGCGGCAGTCCCCGAGTGCGACATGTCTTTTTTTTTTTTTTTTTTTTGGGAAAATATATATGAAAATTATTAGAGAAGTATTCGCTTGAATTTGGCGAATGCGAATATCTTCAAACAGGCGAATAGTCGAATAATCGAATACGAGTATTCGTAACATCACTAGTACGCATACATTAGGGGAAATCACTCTTAGTATTGTAATCATTGCAGATCTCTCAAATCTAGCTTATTTTCATCAGTTTGCAGCCATGCAATAACAAAATATGTAAATGAGCTATAGCTTCAAAATCGGCAACGGCTGCAAGAGCAGTTTTCTACCAAGTGTGATTTCCGCCATTGTTTCAATGAAAATGCATAGTTTGCTTTTGAATAATTTGTGCTTGTATTTGTAACAACTTTAGATACTTATAACTTCCAAAAAACTGTACCGATTTTCATAAAATATATATTGAGCACATCTGCAAATAAATACCTTTCAAATGGTATACATTTTTCGTACATCGCCTGTATAATATGATCGCAAAAGGAATAACAAAAACGTTGCCTTTGCTTATTAACTAAATAGATTTCATGGAAAACTTCTAAGATTATAATGATTGAAAGAGTTTTATATACCGATTACCCTAAGTCCTGGTTTGTAAGAAATTATTTCACATAAAAATTCATATAACGATTCAAAATATCACAATTTGATTTCTGTGATCATCGTGGAAATATTGGGTAATCCAGCACAGCCAGCTAAATCTCTGGATGCTGCAGAGATTATGTCATGAGACTTTAACTATGTTAGTAAGCAGTCTGCGCTTACTATCCATAATCGTAATATTAATTTCGTTGAAAATTTATTTCTAATTTGTTTTTTTTTATGATTTTATTGCATGTTGTTTTAAAACTCTTTATCATAAACTGTGAATGGCCCTATTAACATAGTGTTGCTATTAATGAAATTAAAAAGCTATTAAAATCATTGCATTTAATATAACATCGTTGTAATTATATACTAACTAGAGTGACTACAAAACAATCCATATGCCTGCAATTTGAAAATACTATATGAAAGATAAACGATTGTTATAGAGAGTGCGACAAGCATAGAAAATGTGCGTTAAATGTGGAATATCTCATAGATTGTGTAATTTCATTTACTGTCCATTTGATGTCATTAAAGTTAATTACATTTGCAATTTGACTTTGACGTTTTTTTATGCGCTCTCGTCTACAATCGTCGTATAGAGTCTAGACACATAACGAGTAACAAAAAAAAAAAAAAAAAGACGCTTTAATAAAAAGTGTCTGCGTGTATCAAATTGAAAATTTGAAGCAAAAAAAAAAAAAAATAATAGAAAAGAAAAGAAAAACGCCAATGAAGTGGTGAATATTGAATGACTTAATTTAAAAAAAAGTTTTTGGGAAAGTATTCATTATTATTAATTAGTGTTGCAAGCAAGAATAATAATAATTCGTAATGATATAAAATAAGAATTAATCTCTTCAAAAACTGAATTAAAGCCAAAATAGGTGGTTTTCCGATTTTTTTATCCTTTTGCTCTAATTTTTTTGTCGATGCCACGTCAGGAGAATATTAAAAAAAAATTTCCACACACGTGGTCACCGCTTTTAACAACTTCTTGTTACTTTTATACTAAAAATTTCTGTTTATTTAACTAAAATCTGAAGAATTTTTATGTGGATTAGAATAAAAACTCTGCAGATTCGACAAATTGTTTCTTTGTTAAATTACGAACCTTTTATTCATTACTACTCATTATTATTTTGTATTGACGTGACGTCAATAAAAGTTACGAAATAAGGAGCATTATTGTAACTTTAAATCAAATTATTGCCACCTTTTTTACTCATATTGTGGGTTTTTAAGGACGAGATGAGAGATTAAGTTGACTTTTATATTTTTGTATTTACTCTTTGCGTCGATATTTTTTTTCTAGTTTAGGATTAAACCACCAACATATGCAACAACAACTAGCAAAAAAAAAATTGGAAAAAAAGTATCGACGCAAAAAGTAAATAAAAATATAAAATTTTACTTATGAGTCGATTATGGATGGCAGCCGAACCACAGTTGCCAGTTGCTGAGAATTGTATTACGGATGGCAACTGAGAGCTGCAAGTTTCAGTTGCTATTTCTCTGGCAACCATAAATTATCAGTTGCCGTCAGGCAACGCAACTGAGGTTCTGCTGCCATCCATAATCGACCCATAAATCTCTAATTTCGTTATTAACCAAACCACTCTTTAAAATATCAACCACAAATTATCTTTTATTTTTTTGTTATCTTTCTTAAGTAAACGATTTCTTTTATTTAATTTCTTCTTTCAAAATCACTTAATAATTGAAATCAATATTTTATATTTAATCATTTGAAATTGTTTACATTCCAGTACGATTATGCTGATTTATCTTCTGTGTGAACAAAAAAAAAAGGTTAGCCACTAAGTGAGATATTAAAGCTTGTGGTGAGAATACGATTTAAAATACCACACAAATAATTTTACAATCCTTATTCTGTTCTTGCAGAAACATGAAAATATCGTGAGGTATTTTAAAATTAACTGAGAGACATTAAAATTGGTTTTAAAAGTGTGGCTGGGAAATTCTACAACATATTTTGAAATAATTATTATATTATTTATAAAATTTTTGCAAAAATTCATTAAATTAATGTACACATACGTAGTTTCAATGAAAAAAATTCATTAACGATAAAAAACTGGGCATTATTGTTTTTATTTAACAAAATTAATGAGCCAAAGTTTATTGATTTAACATACTCGTACTAGTACAGTAGGTCAAAATGAATAAACAATTCAATGAAAATATGAACTTTTACGTTGAATTTTTGCACTTCATTAAAAAACTATCACTGATATCATTCATATTTGTTCTTTACAACAGTATTTCATTTCGGCGAAGTCTTTATCTACGAAAATTCGATAGAAATATTGGCGAAATTTTTTAGCGTAAACTGTCAAATTCATCCACGTACATTTAATACACAAATGAATATTTGGTATATGTATATAAGAAAACCAAAATTGCAGTAGTACGAGTATTAGTTTATTTATTTGTCTTATCATTGCAACCAGGTCTCCAATTCAAAGAGTGGTGTCGCCGAAAAATCACTGATTTTATCTCCCACATGGGCATACCTTCATATCGCTCTTTTATTGCAAAGTAGTCATACACTCCGGTCCACTTAATTAAAGGCACTAAAAATTCGATATTCAGCAGCCTGTATCTTTTGCAATTTTTAACAGATTGCAGAATTTTAAAATGGAAATGGAAGCTAGACATCTTTAGATATAAAAAAAAATCATGACAATAGTGGTTTCCTAACTAAAGTACTTTTTTTGAGCAATTTATAAAAAAGTCCAAAAATGTGGTATTTTTTTTTGGTTCACTTGAATCCTGAAGGCACTTTATAATTTTTTTTTATTTTTAAAGTAAGCAATCATTTTTTGTAGGGAGCGTTTATTTATTACAATTTATCACATCTTTATCATTTTTCGAGTCAAAATGGCAAAACAAAAAATTTAAAATCTATCGGAATAAACCAAAATCGATGTTTACCGTTCTGAAGGATATTCTAACCGCGCAATAGCTAAAAAAATTGGACGAAGCACAACAGTTGTCGACAATTACATCAAGGACCCCCATGGATATGGAAAAAGTTTTAAAGGAAACCCTTTATCTGCGTATGAGAAAAAAAAATCATCAGAATTGCTTCTAGTTCTGCCTTATCCTTGTCAAAAATAAGAGCTCAAGCTGGAGTGCAAGCGTGCAAATCATCAGCACGCAGAGTAATTAAGAGCTGTAAGTATCTTAAATACCTGAAATTGCAAAAAAAAGCCTTTAAAAAAAGCTTTTTAAAATTCTGCAATCGGCTAAAAATTGCGAAAGATACAGGCTGCTGAATATGGAATTTTTAGTGAAACGTAAGCATTCATATAGACGGATTGAGCATATATGTAAGTGGTTATAACTTCGGTTTAGATAGAGATATGTCTATGAAAAATTTTTTTACAAATAAAGAAGGTATTGAGAAACTCCTTTTTGTCAGTAACTGAAACATTTTGTTTTTTGTGATATGACTACGTTGCAATAAATAAAGGACCGATATGTATGAGCCTACATACATACTTATGTACACTATCGTAAGGATCTTTGGTCGGAATCGAACCAACAACCTCTGAACTAATAGTTAAATTGCTACTTGCAAGGCACGGTGGCACCCAATAAAATAGCAAGAAAGAAAATATGGCAAAATGTTTGTACACATGTGTGTTTGAAAAAATAAAAAAAAAATAGCAAAATAAAAACCGTATTTGAAACACGCAGATACAAGATATTGATTATACGTACCCCTCCCAAGATTACAAGAACATAAAAACGAATAATAACTGCAAACATAATTATTGTTAAAACATAAATATTTAAATTCTTGAAAAATAAGTATGACTGCAATTAATATGAATCGTAAAAATTACAAGGCATTCACTAAACAGGCCTTTGTAAAAGTGTGTTTAACTTCGCAAATTTCAAATTTTCCAACGAATTTTTTTTGGGAGATATTTTTTAAATTAGTCAACTCAATAAAACGTATCCCTTAATAATTGTTATGGTGGTCGTCGGGGGAAAAAGTTCTGTGGGGAACACTAGTTTTGTTTTTTTTTTTTTTATTTAAGGAATTTTAATATAACTACCAACAAAAGCTGTCTTGAAGACTTGTTCTCTCCCACCGGGCGGCACGGTTATGCAGCTTGGTGAGTAACCTTACCAAGGTGCTGTGCTTTCTGGGGAAGAGGCATTTTCCAGACATTACTTTTGGACAATTACCCATAAACCTTATTTATCATTACCTGATCTACTAAACAGAAAGAAGTATGTAAAGCTGATTGGTAGATGGTGGCAGGCACCTAACGTTTCCGCCCAAGACAAAGTAGATAGAAAGTTCATCTCTGAGGGTTCTTGGTAACTCGACCAGTACCCATATACTAGTACTACGGGAGCCGGTAAGCCCCACATATTCTAACTGGAGTGTTAAAGGAGTGCTCTTCGACTCAGTTACGTGAGGTGCTGTCCCCTTGGTGAGGAATATGCTGGTGAGAATCGTGCTACCGTCAACAATGGCAGGTTTTTGAAGGCAATTACTGGTGAGCTCTCCTTCGGGAGTACACTTGGTGACTGTAATTGCTACCAAAATCGCTATAAGAAGTATTGGTTAAATGACTAATGGTCGATCAGTGCTAGTTATAGGTTGGACTTCGGACAACCAATGCTAACCGCCTTATGCTGTTCCTAAACAAAAGAAAACTTTATTAGAAGCTCTAGATTAAATAACTCAAACACTTCAGTAAAGTGTTTCTGCATGTTTGGCAGTTCATGCATTAGAAATTGCCATCAACTGTTGTGTTCCTTGCAAGTCACAGTTCTGAACAGTCACTTTCACACGATGTTAATGGCACAGTCAGAAAAGCCTACAAGAGATATAAATTGACGTGGTACTATCCAGTTGATTCTTTAAACGGTAAAAAATTTTTAAGTATGTACCACCATATTCTAATTTTCACATTTATGTTTTTGTTCGGATCTACTTCTTGATGTCCTCCAAGTGGAATTAGAATCGAAATGATAAAAAAAGTAAATATTTGGCTCTTAGTTGTTCAATAACTACTTCTTCCAAAAAAAAATCATTAAAATAAAAACTTGGCTATTATTTGTTCAACAACTATTTCTTCTAGATGAAAAGTGCCCACTTTGAGATTTGTCGGGTTTCTTTGTTGCCAACATCTAGGCTATATCGATGGGAAAATAATAGCTTTTTCTCGTTTAGTTAATCAAGGCGAATTCATTGAAATTCGATGCGAAAGCAATCTTATGTACATTGTTTTCGCATCGCATTTGCTTAGTAGCCCCCAGGGAGCCTTATCCATACAACAATAACATTGCCAGTTAAATTTTCCTACAACTGTCAAACCATCCATATGCAACAATGTTCTAATTGAAACATATAAAGGAAACTAGCCTAACTTTTCAATATACGCCATTTTTGATAGTTCAAGGTTGATTACGTGGCTAATAAGGCCACCTGGTAATGAATTCGCCTTGTAGTTAGTCTCCAAAATCTAACTGTAAACCGAATTTTAGATTTTTATCTATAGTGGAAGTACCCAATAACATTAATGAGTGACTGTGGCAAGCCGAATGAGTGACTGAACAACAAGTTATTAGTTACCCGGTAGGCAAAAAATATACAGCGTTTGTCAGCTAAATTAGGCCTAACAAAAGGCCTATTAAATTATAACTATTGCCTCGGTATAAATATTCTGCATTTAAATTATTAATTTATTCGTTTTATTTTTAATTTTCTTTGCGCGTACGTGTATCCAATTACACACTGGGTATGTGGTTAAAGACGCGTGCTCAGCGAAAAACCTCCAATAAGCAGAGGACAAACAAAATTACACAAATTGGAACCCGTATTGAAGAAATGTGTATTAAGAAACAATACGAAACAGCAAAAAAAAAAATAAATAAAAATAAACACAAACATTTTAAAGTTACTCATGTAATGTTATGTTATGTTTTTATGAGTATCAATTAGAAATAAAGGCGGACAACACACAGACAACAAGGGGGAAATAACTACGTACAGGCTTCTTCTTGTATTGTGAACACGGTACAACAAAACATATTGTAAGAAAGTGAAGTTTAATTGCAACGAGTTTTCTTTACCTATTCCAATAAATACGTGGAAAAGTGTTCTTAGGTGAGAACTTTAATTATAGCAAATCTAATTGTATGATTAGATTCAAGAAATATAAATTTTAAATACAACTCTTTATTGAAATAAATAGAATTTTATGTATAATTTATGTAAATTAAACTTAGCTCCCCTTACGAATAAAGGATTTCAAATATGTTGACTTGTATGTATGCATATAAAGATTTATAAGGATTTCCAATAGGGATGATATGATTTTGAACTGACATTATGGCCATTTGTAATATGTCATGATCTGTCACTTGTTTTTTATTGTATTCAGTAGTGTTTACAATTTCATCATGGAGATGATGGTTACAATTTCATCACGCAAGAACAACGTTGCTGATTTTGCTTTGAAACAACTTGAAAACGATAACGATTTTTTTAGGAAAATCATCTTCTCCGATCAGCCTCACTTTCATCTAAGTGGTGCGGTAAATAAACAAAACTGTCGATTTTGTTGCGAAGAAAATCCACAAATTATTCATGAAAATCCAATACATTCAGCTAAATTGACAGTTTAGTGTGGTTTTTATCGGTCCGTACTTCTTTCGAAATGAAGCTGGTTTAAACAGTCACTGTCAATGGAGAGGGGTATAGATCGGTGATAACCAACTTTTTGTGGCCGAAATTGGAAGAATTTGATCATGACAACATTTGGTTCCAACAAGACGGGGCTACGTGCCACACAACAAATGCAACAATTGAATTATTGCGAGAAAAGTTTGGAGATTCGATTATTTCAAGAAATTGTGATACTGAATGGCCTCCAAGACGTTGTGATTTAACACCATTAGACTATTTCTTGTGGGGTTATTTGAAGTCATTGGTCTTTCGAAATAAACCAGGCTCTCTTCAAGCTTTACAAGTCAATATAGAACGGGCCATTATTCATGACATACGACTTGATTTAGTGGAAAAAGGGATCGAAAATTGGGTTTATCGAATTCGTTCCTGCAGAAGAAGTCGTGGAGGTCATTTGAATGACGTTTTATTTAGAACTTAATTGTATCGATAAAATAAATAAATAAAAAACATTTGAATTTCCTTAACAATTAAGTGTGTTTTTTTTAAAGAAATCATATCACTTTTATTGAAAAACCTTATATTACATACAGCCATACACATAAGCATGTATCTGTGATTGCTCTTTTTTTCATTGTTAGTTTTAAAAATTATAATAAATCATTGCATACAATTTTTCTACACAAACATTCAGATTATTTATGGTTGATTTTGAAGCAGCAACAACTCTAATAATTATAATATTTCACACTTGCTTGCAGCAATACTTGACCCGTTCGTTTCACTCAACCTGCACCACCAGTCGTTCACCAACTGTCTTCATTTCTGGCAAGTCACACATTTATTTAGCAGATATTTATGGCTCCAAATCACTTTTGCACAGATAAAGTTTGTGTCATTTTATTTATTTTATCTAAATATAAGTAATTGATAATGGGATTTTTTTTTATTTTCATATCGAATCGTATAAAGTGGTTCATAAAAGTGATTTGTTTAAATAATTTAAGTTTTATTAGTTGTACGATCATAAAAACGCTAGATTCAATGTTGAATAACACCACAGGCTGTGATTAAAATCTCAAATCTTCTGCAATCATAATGGGGCCATGTAAATATCGAGACCGAGCAGATGCGGTCCGAAATAGATCCTACCAAATCAATTTTTATCAGTATTTTAAGAGGACGTTTCCTTAGTTTTGTAACCTGAATGCTAGTTCGTTTGCAATGGCTTTTCCGAGTTTATTTGATTAGGTTAGGAAGGGTAGTGTGAAGTTCTCCACTTGGATACATTAATAAATTAAACTCGTTTGTGCCCAATTAAACCCTATTATCTGCAATTAATCCATTTAGATTCCATGATACAGCCTAGGTTATCCTCCAGGTTACTCTTAGAGATATCAGCCAGCACGTGTTCTCCCGAAGGAGACCTCACCAATAACCGGTCACGGAATGATGCCACCAACGAGGATAGTGCGATGGTGCCAGCATATCCATTCTCAAGAGAACAGATATGCATCACGCAACAACACATCGCAAATGTGTGTTCAATGTAGGAAAACACTCTCTACCTCCCGGCAGATACTCTCCCGTGGGGTTTACCGGCTTCCGTGGTACCAGTTTAAGTTAATGGTAAATCCTCGAAAGAAAACCCCAAAGGATTAACTTTCTACTGACTTTGGTCTTGAGGGAGACCTTAGGTGCCCTTTAATATTGTACCAGACTAACATATATTACCTACTTCCTTATCTACCTTATATGTAGAGCCGTTACTCTGTTATTTCAGAGATTTGGTAGTAACATATAAGTTTTACGGGTAATTGACAAGGGATTGATCAATGTGCGGATATCACCACGATGACAAAACGTACCACCGGAGTGCAACGTCTGGACAACAAAAGATTCATGCACAATGGTTTCTGGATTCAATTCATCGTCGTACATTCTACAGAAAACGAGTACCACTTTCCGAAATGCTAGCTCTGACCGAGAAGTGACCAATCAAAACGTCTATCAAGAGTCTTAGAGCCTGTCCATTCATATCCAGCGGAATGATTGGCTCTTTTCATCTGCCAATACTGCATTCCCTATAGCAACGACCAATCGATAATTTAACCAAACTTTAATCAACATCGTCAAGCCAAACCTATTCTTTCCATCTCATTGGCGCTTAAATTTTCCTCAACATTGCAGTGACCAGGAACTCAACAAATATCTGACACGACATAGTTGTCCATAAGCAAGTTGAGTGATCCTCTACAGTCGCCATATAGTTTGAATTTGAGACTGTGTCCCTTTGAATCTTTTAGTGCCGCCTGAGTCTCAACATAGGTCGTAACTCCTCGCCTGAGGATCGCCAAGATCTAAGACTGGAAAATTATACATTCCTTCGGCAGTCTCAAAGGGAACAAATTTTCCTCCCTATAATAAAGACAAAAGCGCCTGTGTCTATTTCCCTTTCTGACCCCGTTGTGTTAAAACCGCGTAAGAATGTTAGTCTATTAGATTGGACGCAGAAGTCCCTATTCGGAAAAATTACTTAAGGCTTTTTTACAAAAACCAAACGGCTTTGGAATTCGTAAACATATATGCTATGGAGGGTGCTCTCTAAAAATGATCTCATGTAAGACCGCCGGATCTTTATTAAATATGTTTTGCTGTGATTCTCCTTTTCCAATGCCCCCCATTACAGCATACAACCATTAGAAATCGAAGGGTAAATCCAATTAACATCCTTCGGATTTAATTTCTTCCAATGCCGTTCCTGCATGCGTATTAACCCCTATGACCTGTGGCTCATATTAGACCCGGATGTGAATGTCTCACAATGGCTTTTCGAGACTTACAATCTGGATGTGTCACATTAGCTTGGCATTAGAGGAATGAGTGATGTTGTTTGACATGCTATGACCAGGGTTTGTACTCACGCCCTAAGTCATTGTTTCCTGATGAGTCAACGCGCTAACCACTTTAGTGAACCGTGATCATTGCGACAAGATTTCTCAGAAGCACCCACGCAAAATTTAAGAGGCTGCTGGTACGGATTAGATTAGCTCTAAGCCAGATTAGACCGGAGTTGCTACAAATAGTTTCCCTAAACCATCTGCTCTAGGTCAGATCAGTGCCCCTATTTTTGTTTTATTGAAAGATCAATGAAATGGAAATTGCCACGCCAAAAAAAAAAAAAAATACGCATACAATCAGTACAAAATAGTTTTTAAAAAAGTGGTCGGTTCAAGAACTTATTTTATTGTATGTTAGACCTTCAACTATTTTGTTTATTTCAAGTATAATTAATTCTCTTTATTTTCATTTCAGATTCCCGAATGTGCCGCCAAATTGGGTGAATGTGATGAAAGTAAAGGACGTCCGGTATGTGGTACCGATAGCCAGACTTATCCCACTCGTTGTCATTTGTTAAGAGTTCAGTGCAGTGGTCATCAAGTTAGTATTCGATATCGGGGACCGTGTAAAGGTAAACGAATATTTTGTTTGTTATTAATTTCCAACTCTTCGACTTTAAGAGAATAGAGAAATAATTGCCAACTTCTACTTTTGCAGCATGCAATGAGGCCCGGGAATATGCTCTAAAGCATCGTACAAAAAATCCTCTCAAATTTATACCACGTTGTAAAAAAGATGGCACCTACGCACCCATACAATGTCTCACCGACAGTGGCTGTTGGTGTAGTGACATTACCGGCACACCCATTGATAATACACCAGTGCGTACCGTTGGTAAGCCCAAGTGTCGTGAATTTAATAAAGCCTACAGCAGACGGTCGCCATCGCGTAATTCGAGTGGCAATAAAAAACGATCTTGCAGCCAAGATGATCGTGCCAGTTTTAATACAAATCTTATTGGATTATTCCATAGTGAATACTTGAGAGTAGGATTTGCTTTAAATAAAAATCTAAAGACAGACACATTTGTGCCGACACTCGATGAGACGGAGGTACTTAATTGGAAATTTACCGACTTGGATGTGAATAATAATCAAATGTTGGATAAAAATGAATATCGCGAACTAAAGAAAATTGTCAAGAGGGTAAGTGTGCATGTGCATGTACATACATACATATGTAGTGCCAACAATATTTACATATTATTTATTTTAAAATGAAATATTTGTTTGAAAAACCAAAAAAAAAGGCAAAAATAATTTACTCAACTTATTTATTATGCTGGTCTTAGGCTGTGAAACCCAGACGTTGCGGACGTGCCTTTGGCAAATTTTGTGATGTTGACAGCGATGCACGTTTATCACGTCTGGAATGGAATAGTTGTTTGTCAAAAGATGCCATTAATAGTAAGTTTCGCAGCTAAATTTTTTTAAAAATTTCTTGCAATACCTGTAACAAATACTAAATTTGCATGTTGTTTTAATTAATTTAAAATTGGCTTTTTAACTTTTTTTTTCAAATTCTCAAAAAACAAAAAAATAAAATAAAAATTAAGCAGGACATTTAATAAATGTGGGTCAAAAACATAATAATAACACAAAAAAACATCGCAAAAATAACCAACATGCTTTAAACACCAACACGGCTTATCATCATACGACCGCCTCTAATTATCCCACAAAAATCCAAGATCACAACCAAAACCACAACCATCATACAATAAATAATCAAAATCCGAATCCAAACTCAAACCATCATTTTAACATACAACATCTTAACAATAATAAACATCAAAATCGTTTACGTCCAGATTCTTATGAAAATGAAAGTAATCCTGCCGATGATGAGGATGAGGATGATAATAGTAGTCATTTAGCTGATTATGATGATCCCTATTATGAGGATGTTGATGATGATCATATGACGTCAATTAATTCATCTGCAAAATTTCCATCTATCAATATCAATAGTACGTACTCTGCATGTGAATTAATGTGATAAAATGCATGGCATGTTTTATGGGGTCGTTTAATAATTGAAATTTGTTTTTAAAAATTTTGGGAATCTTTTTCTAGTTTTAAGCACCAGCGCTAGCGTCAACACGAAGAGCAAGGACAACGAACCCGATTATGCTGGCTGTTTTGCCGATCGCAAAGATGCTCTTACGCAAAATGAAGAGAATTTAAAGGTTAAGTACTGATCTAGCTATTTTTTTCGATTTTCTCTTCTTATTTTAGTATAATTGCAGAATGGTAAAAAAGTGGGTCATGTTCCCATTTGTACGCCGGATGGTCGCTTCCAACGGGTTCAGTGTTATGATTCGATATGTTGGTGCGCCAATGAAGAAACCGGCGAAACTCTTAATGGTACTAGTGTTCCTAAATGTGATGCTGGGTATCCCGTAACAAGAGCTATGAAAGGCTGTCCAAATGATGTGAAATTCATTTTTCTAAAAGATCTCAAAGAGTTTTTAAAAACCAAAATAATTGCTGGCTCGAATACGAGGTGTGTATCTATTTTTTCTGCAAGATTATTTGAAATGTGAAAAATATGTATATTTAAAATACTCTTTAGTACCAACACTTCCCAGTGGAGCTCGGATGACGAGCGCATTGCTACCTTAAGTTTTGTGATATTGGATAAGAATAAAAATAAAGCCTGGGAAAGAAAGGAATGGAAATCATTCAGAGAACTAGTGACTAATAATAAGTTGGTGTTATAAAGAAAAGCAATAAACCAAAAAATAACATAATTTACTAATTTTACTTGAATTATTTAGAACTCTGCGAAGATGTGGTCGCAAAATGCCCAGATATTGTGATGTTAATAGTGATAAAAAAGTTACCCTAAGCGAATGGCTAAATTGTCTGCAAACTCAAAGAATAGAAGTTAATACACAGACAGACTTTAAGCCACCCAATCATCATATGTTGTCAAGTAGGTAGCAATAAAAATTAATTCACAAATTTAACTAATAAAATCATTTTCTTATTTTTCCTTTTTGTATTTTTAGATGACACATCATTTGCAAAACCACCCAAACTCAACGGCACGAACCCTTTGACAATATATCTGACTTAAAACGGAGTTATCGCTAGCCAACTTATCTTTGAATTTAAAAAAAAACATATTCGTAATAAGTAATTTAGTTTCGAAATAAGTTTTAAAACTAAATTTTCATGTTAAATTTGTGTTAATTGAAACTTTCTGTTCGGGCTCAAAATATTTTTAAATACAATAAAGGTAAAGGCGAATTGTCGTATCAGGTGGTGTTACTAACACAGCTGAGCTACTTTTTTCAGGCATAATGGAGGTCGATATGTCAAAATTTGCACATGCAAGCATGGGGGTCGTTATGTGAAATGTTGTTGGAACGTTGTAGTTGTTTTAGTAGTAACACCACCTGGTATGTATGAAAATTCGGCTTGATGAAGGTATGTAATTAATTTTTTAATTTTCTATTTTATTCTGTAATTGTTAAAAAGTGCCATGTTGCAAGTTATTTTTTTATATACATAAATTTTTTTTAATTTACATACGAATTTTAAGCAAAATTTTGTAAAAAAATATTTTTTTTTTTATAAAATAGCTATTGGAAAATTTATTAACTGAGATTAATAACTTATAAACTTGAATTTATTTTATTCAATTTATAATTTTTTTTTTTTAATTTAAACTTTTAATATTTTTTGTAAATATTTATGCGGCAGTGTTAAGTTTTATTTTAAATGTATTTTTTAAAATAAGTTTTAGTTTTATCACATAAGTTTAAAATTTTATATGTGTTTCAATATACATAGATATATTTCTTAAATTAGTGTTGTAAATTTCGTTTACTAGAAACTTTAACATGTAAAAATATATTAAATAAAAGTAAAATTATACAAACTTACCCGGTATGTATTTAAAAAATCATTTAAATTCAAATTATATAACGGCTGAAAGTCTTGATCGCAACACAAAATACTACACTGGTTTAGAAATATTTGAGCGATTTCCAACACTGTTAAAATGCAGAAAAATGCAGCACAGAAGCATGCTGAAACCAACAGAAGAAATTCCGTCAAAAACTACTGTTTTTATTGAATCTGTGCATATTTTCCATTATTTACTTGAACACTATTCATAACTTTACACATGATGCACAATATAATAATATTTTTGAATTTTTTTTTCACTATTTTAGACACATTTACCACTTTTTCAAGAGCAACACATCTGCAAAACAAAACATTTTCCCAGCTTCATAACTGAGAGATGCCAGACTTGCTGTTTCTTAACACCTATTGTTTTAACGTTATCAAACACTGTTTTATAGTGCAGACATAAAAATAACAAACTCTACCAAGAAAACACATATAAAATTTGAAAACTCTTAAATATAAAATTTTTTTTTCTGGTGGTGGTGCAATTGTTCTTTGAACAGGCCAAATAATTCTTCTTATGTTTTTTCAAAGGAGTAACAAAATAGAAAGAAAAAAAATAAATATTTTAGACCAAACCAAAGAGTTACAAAACGGACTATTTTGTGATTGTTTTTTCGGGCCAAAATCACATTCAAAAAAGTATACAAATTTGACACTGGTTTGGTCTACAGAACTTGCAATATGAATATATGTATGTACATACATAAATAATTTAAGATTTCAGCAAATTTCTCACAAATGAATGCATAATTTTATTTCTTTTCAGTATTACAAAATGAATAATAAAATTAATTTAATTAAATTATTAATTAACACCAAAGTGCAAAAAATATTATTAAATACTTTTTAATTTTTAAATTTATTTAATTTTATCTTAACTTAACATCGATCTTTTTTGTAATTTTAATTTGTAATAAAAACTTAGCTAAATTAACAAATAATACTAAGACAACGGTTGTCATTTGCATAATAACAAAATGCGATATTGAGGAGCCAATTTCCAACCAAGACCCCTCATTTTTAACCAAAAATAAAAAGTTCAAACCCATCGCATCGCATATAATTAAAAGACAAATAAATATTTGGTGCTCATAGCGCAATGCTAATGGCGATAAAGCAAATATTGTGGATATTATCAACAAAACTGGTATTATTAATTTCAAAATCACTAAGAACATAATTACAAATGGAGAAAATGTTGACAAAAAACATCGTATTATATTGGGATCAAATGAGCTAACTGATGCAATATTACCCGTGCCAAAGAAGGAAAAGAAAGTGTATAGTAAGATTTTAAAAGCCAAACGAAAACAGTGAGAGACATGCACTGTCGTTGGACTTATAGAAGTACTGAAACTATTATTGTACTTGGAACAGTCTAAGGAAAAGATTAATTCGGTTATAAGTAATAAGATAAAAAGCGATTCATACGAAGTACAAAACAGACCATAAAGACTGGTTAAAAGTTGTATTAATTTCTCTAGGCGATGTTTAAGATCTAAACTGCATGGCTTTACTAGAGAAACAACCACATATAAAAGATAAAACCAAGATATTATATGGCATATAATGCTCACACCTATTTGTTGTGTATGCATATAAATGCTTAAGATGCCATTAAACGAAGCTGTAAGAACTACAATTTTATCCAAAATCGATAGAGAATTTTTTACTACAAATGATCTTAATAACGTCAAACATATACCGAAATATAAAAGCATTGTATTAGAATAACCTACTGACGTCGGCAGCAAGGGAAATATGCACAAAACTAGAGACAAAAAGAAACTTATGTAAAACTTTGGCTTTTGTGCAAAGAAATTTTTCGAAATTTTATCATGTAGAGCAAATAATAGAAAACCTAGAGAAATTGCTTTTCTATCAAAAAAAGTATACACTAATAATTCAGTACATAAAAATAGTACAAACAACTGGAATTTCGTTAAGCCTAAATGGCTATTAAATATTACTATATGACCTGGTTGGTTTAGGAATATTGCGCACGCTATAAATGGCAGCATAAAATATAAAGTTATATTCCAGTTTAGCATCTGCAGCACACAAAATGCTAAAGTCATAAATGCAAACTCAAATAAAATGAAAAATTTTACATTTACCTGAAAATTATGTTTTCGATAAACTTTCTTGGCTGCTGATAGATTTCCCAGCAACTTAAGTAAATAGCCCAGCCAGGCTATAAAAGTAAACATTGTGGCTATTAGTAAAGCCGTGCGATAATAACTAAAATAATAATCAATACCCTTCAAAGCAGAAAATATAAATTTGTAGCTGTTATTTATAGCTATTTCCAAAACTTCGTAATTATTTTGACTTTCAAAATATTGCTCAAAATCTATGTTCATTTTAAAAGCTGGCAGAAATTTGGTAAATAAACCTTTTTCGTGTTGTTCCAAAAGAGATTTGTATTGATTGTATATTTGGTAGGCATTACCTTGGACCGCATGCATTAAGTATGATTGTGAGACATTTAGGATATCGTTGGGTAATACTCCAAAGTTATTCATTGGTGTAGCAATACCCAATAGGGCGGACATTATGGGAGCAATTTGCGCCTGCTCTAGTTCATATAAAGTTGCAGAGTTGTTGGTTGTATTATTGTAAGATTTGTGATTGACACCGGCACCCCAAATAAAGAATGGTGTTTCGGTTTCATAATTTCCACCACCACCATGTGAACCTGCAACAGTACAAGATATACCGGTATGTTCTACATTCCGAGTGAAATTTTCACTTCTAAATTGTTCAAAGCATTGTTGGTAAAAATAAAAATTTACAGCAACAATGCTTTGACAATTCAGAAGTGAAAATTTTACTCGGAATGTAGAACAGACCGGATAATCTTTTTAAACGTTTTAGTAACAAAATGTATATGAATGTTAGCTCTAAGTTTAACTACAGTCCAAGAGAAGGCAAATTCTTGTGCCAGACTTGTGTTTGCTTTCTTAAATGCCTTGTACTAATATGCATGTAAATATGTATAAATTTAACTTACCAGCATCAGTCATCCCGTGATCCGAAGATAATATATAAGCTGTTTTACCATCCGGAAAAGTTTTCTCGAATAGCTCATACATTTCTGCAACTCCTCTATCTGTGAAATTTAAATTTTCCAAAAATAGTTCCGTATTTGGTTTATAAACATGACCGGCTGTATCCAAACCCAATAAGTGTAGGAAGTATATACTTTGGATTTCAGTTTGTAAAACTTCGTACTTGCGCTGCAGGAACTTCTTCACTTTTTCGAAAACCCATTTATCTAACTCATAGGATTTTTCTTTGCCCGAAAAATCCAATTCATGATTATAAGAATCAAAAAATAAACGTTTTTCATCTTCCCTGGACAATCTAGAGAATATATGTAAAACATCATTTGCACCCCAAGCATAAGTTTTACTACTTCTATTGAAAACTGTATCAAAGTCAGTTGGATTCTCTTTCCAGCCCTTAGTTACAGCAGACGGATCCTCATAGAGACCGGCTATAAGTGCAATATGCCCAGGTCTTGATTCTGTTGGTACACGAGTTCTAGAAATGCCATACATGCCATTTTTAGTATCAATTAATCGTTTTATATTTGGAACATTTTTTAAATTTTCGTGATAAAAAGATTCAGCTCGCAAGCCATCAGTTACAATTAATACCAAACGCTTTGCAGGTGCTTCCAGAGGAATATTTTTGTGTGGCTGGAGATTTGTTATGACCGGCGAACGGAAATATATGACGAATATTGAACCAAGAAGCAAAAAATGTATTACTATAGAGTATATAATCCACATGTCTGATGCATTATATGCAAATTTACAAAAATTTTATGAAATTTTATAAATAAATCAAGTTTTTTTTTTAATTTTATTTTTTAGCAGCAGCAGACGTAATTGTTTTGTTGTCATTTCAATTTAAATGTCATTAATTGAAATGTCATTTCATTAAGTGGTTTAGTGTTGTAAAAGGTATTTATGAATAATTGCATAGAAATTAGAAAAACTCGAAAATTTTGTAATTTTTAAAGTTTTTATCCATTTGAAGTGAAAAAATATTGAAAATTTGTTAGACCTCTATTATTGAAATAAATCTAAAGGTACACACACATTGAAGATATAAAGAACCAATTTTGTTTAAAACACACTTAAACGGCAACACAGATAATTACCATGGTCTAATAATCAGGTCTGCGCAAGAAGGAATATGGTTTTTTGTAGGGTTGTGTTTTGACCGTTAAATAATCTGCAAAAATATGGTAAGTTAATTCGGTCTTGTAAAAGTTGTTTACATTTTTGGCCGCCATCATGAATATTTTTGTTTACGTTATGCTTTTTGTTTTTGCATAACCAATAAATACATACAAAACAACTTTTGTTTTGTTTTGTATACAGCTTTGTTTTGACAATTTTGAATGAATTTTACACAAACAAAATGCATGTCGATTTTGTTGTTGCGTTGATACGCGCACCTTATTATTCCACCATGATAATTACCATAGTGTTACATACAGTGTTGCTAAGTGGGTAGATAAGCTAACTGACATTTATTAGTAGTTTAGTTTTATATTCGCGCGGAAACGGTCACTTGCTTATGCACGTTGTGAAAAATTATAAAATTAATTGATTTAAAGCCTAATTTGGCCAAATAAAGTGTTGAAATCATTAGAATAGAAATTAGTGCGCTATAATTTATATAAGTTGCGAGGTAAACTTATGTTTTCTACTATTTAAGCAACAGTTTACCAAAATAAGATTTTCCGTGGTTGTATATGCACTTCCGTTTGTGTGTATTGTGTCGTGAACTTATCTGTGTGTAAATGATCATGAATTTCCGGCATTTTAAAATGCTTAACTGCCTTTTAAGGAGAAATTCCATCAAAGAGCAAATGCTTAAATTAAAATCATATAATAATATAAACAAATGCATAAAATTAGTGTAAAAGTATTAGTGAAGCAAAAATAAGTGTTTATTAAAATTAAATTAAAGGTATTAAAATAAGTGTCTGTTAAAATTAAAATAATGGTTTATTATTTTTTGTATGAAATAAATGCAGAATGTTCTATATTACACCATAAATAGTTTCAACATTTATAATATTCAAATAAAAAAAATAAAAATATGTGATAATATTAACTGCCTGTTCGCCGATATCGAAGAAGTTCTTTCTTTCGAGCAATTACATTTGAAACAAAAACAAATTCAAAAATTTTGTTTTTGTTTCAAATGTAATTGCTCGAAAGAAAGAACTTCTTCGATATCGGCGAACAGGCACTATATGTTAAAAGTTTATAAATTGTAATGCATTTCCGGTGTCTTAAAGTTTTAGTGTTTTTAGTAAGAAATTCCAATAAAAATAATTAAATAAATATCAAATTATTAAATTAAAATAATACAAAGTTTCAAAAAATGTAAATAAAATTAAATGTGAGGCAAGAATAAGTTTGCAATAAGTGTTTATAAAATAATAATAATTTTAATGTTTCGAAATATCAATACATATTTAAAAAAGGGTAAGTGAATCAAATACTACTTACATTCACTATGATAATATTTATAATAAAATTTTGAATATATAGTGTGGCGGCTACCTCACACTTATTATTTCAGTTTTAGAAAAATAATGGAGAAACAATTTTAATATTGATTTCTAGAATTAAAGTTTATTTCAACAAGTTTCGGTGATTTTTGGGTATTACGTGTCTAACAAGTGCATTTACCAAAAGGTTTTTATTTTATTTTATCCTAATAGAGGATAAAATAAATCATATCTGGTGTTTTTGAATTGTTCAGTTATTTGGCAGTGCTTTTTCACTACAAAATTTAAGTAAATTTGCTCAAATCTTTTGCAATTAATTTTTCAGCAGACTCTCCTTGACCCTTTCAATAGTCGTTGGTGATCTCTTCGATGTTTCTGTCGTCAAATCGTTTTCAGCGGCCTTTTGGATTTTGGCCTCTTCAATGTCACGCTGCTTTTGCAGTTGACGAAATTCGGTGGGCGTCAACATGCCTCTTAAAATTGTGTCGTATGTAATATTAACACCTTTTGTGGACATTTTAATGAACAATTTCCAACATTCACGTTCCTTAACACTGCGAACATAATCAGGAAATTTATAATCTTCTTCTATGACTTTATCGTTTATAGTTTCAGACAAAATTTTGTCTCCATTATTCTTCATATCGTCAAGATTAGATTTATTTTCCTCCTTTGCATCAGTCATTTCGTTGTATAGTGTTTGTGGGTTATGGTAAATGGATCCAGCTGGGGCCGTTGGCGGTCTATTTGATTTAATGCGCTGAGCTAGGGTAGCTATAGACCCCCTTCTGAGCATATGAGAGTATTCCTTAGAGGCAAATTGAAAAGTTGGTGGATAATTTTCTTGAAAGGATACTAGAATTGCAATTTTAAAAATTATATATAAATGGACTAAATTCAGAAAAATACCTGATTTGCCAGTTTTTCTTAAAGAAGGCACCCGTCTATTAGGACTGCCTGTATGCGAATTGTTAGGTGTTAAAGATTTATCCTCCTTTTCTGAATCTGATCCTTCTGAACTAATAAGTGACACCAGAGTTACAACATCGGCAGCCACTGACTTAGAACGCATTAAAACTTTTCTATTAACTGTTGGTTTTGAATCGAAGCTGAATTCGTTTGATGTCAGGAGGTTGCACGGACCCTTATCACAGCTTGCATTTCTAACATTTAGTTTTTGTCTTCGAGATTTTCTTTTGGTGTTTAATAATGTTCCAGATCCTTTTGATGTTGCATCAAAACTACGCACAGGTGCGGACATAGCACGAACCAAAGGTGCACGTTTTTGAACGGTTAGCGAGGGACAAGTGTTAAAATTTTGCCGATTTTGTGGTTGACTATTTAAGGCGGCAGCTTTGTTAATATTGCTGTTGTTGCTTAAAGCCAAGTTCGCCGTGTGTTTGCTGTTTTGAAAGAGAGATCGTCGTTGTTGAGCTGATATGATTGGTCGGCTGTTGTTAGCGGTTTTCACCGAATTTGATGGGATTTCAGATTTTTTGTTATTATTCGGCTTAAAAAAGGAAGTCTGGAATAATAAGAAAGTTTTTATTTGCTATTATTTCTTAAGTGGATTAATGAATCATGGCCTTTTTAAATGTTTATTTTATAGGGACAATTTTCTTTTACAGAATTTCTATTTTAAGCGAATTGTGATGTCAAAAAGATGTTTGAAATCTGAAGGAGTTCAAATTGCAAATCGTTTGAGGCGATCTTTGTGAAAAGTTCTTGAAATATTGTGTAAGAAATTAAGAAAAAAAAAACGTTTTATCCTGTCTGTCATCTTTTCCGAATATTTTGGTGTCCTGACATTCACTTCCGAACAATTTTTTCGTTTTACTTTCGACTGCACTAAGCTGTGTGAAAGCAAATAGAATCTCATTTATTACACAATAAAACTAATTTAATTTGAAAAAAATCTTTTTTTAATTTTTGAACTTAAGTTTGATATCTTATCTACCTAATTCGGAAATAAAAAACAATATATGTTTGATAATAACATATGAAAAAGTAGATTTAAAAAAAATCCCACATTAGCCACCAATCGAGCAAAAATATTCGGAAGTATGCCGGTCAACAAATATTCTATTTTGTGATTCGGAAGTTTTCATTATAATTGAAAACGTTCGGAACTCATGACGATAAATTGTTATTTTACTTACCAAAGCTTTGTCACTGTGGCTGGATAACTCATCACTGTCTGCCTTATCGACTTCTCGATCGGTAAATACACAATCGTTCTCTTCTTTTGAAGAGTCCTGAGCATGCGACAAAACAATGCTCAAATTTACTTTGTTGACTTCTGATTTTACTTGTTTTCGATTCGATTGAGAGCTCTGGCTACCAGATGTTGCTAGCGAATTCACCGTTGGTTTATTCCTACAGAAAATTTTATTAAAAAACATATTTTATCAATATGTATTTAAGAAATACAAATACATATAAGAATTTACATACATACATATATAAATTTTTATAAAGATGAAATAGATTTCAAATGTGTTTTAGTACAAAATTTCAATACAAATTTTTCGTAAAATATATTTTAAATCCATTTTAAATTTTTATAAACAAGGTGGTTAAAGTTTAGTTAATTTCTCCGATGATTGTAGCATAAGGTTTATTTCACGCATTATAAGAATCGAACCAATGACGCTCCCAATGAGTTACCACATTTAGTGAGTGTAAATAGAGGGACTACTGTACGTAGTTGCCAAACAGTGATGCCAGTTTCACAATATTAATTATTAAGGATTATCCTATCAAGAATTGTGGTTGCCAAAATTATGAATTTGTCGAAGGAATAGAGTTGCAACAATTTTTAGTTCCTACCGTCTTAAATTTATTCCTGATTTCGAATATGTTTTCAAGGTTTGGGTACTTTCAGATTATTGAAATATTTGTAGATTTATTAGCAAATTGTGAATTTCTTATACTCAAATTTAGTTGGGCTTTTCAATACATCTTAATATTTTTCCGGGGTTTTTTTGCAAATTCGTTCGGTTACACCTTTTCCCATTTTCGGTTTTTATTTAAGCATTTAAAAATTCTTCATTACATATTTATTTTAAATTTGTAATTATTTTGGTTTTATATGTTATTTTTAAATAAAATGGATTTTCGTCAACTAGCAGTTTTCTTTTCAATAATTCTGGCAACGTTTCCGGGGATGGAAACCGCTATGTATGTAATATATGTATGTTTGAGTTAATGTTGTAAAAGCTCTTTGCTTTCACAATATAATAGCAGATCGTTAATAAATCCAAAAGATTCTGACAACAAATTTTAGTATTTTGATCATATAATGTTTTATTTTACATTTAATAGTTATCATGTCATTTTGTGTCATGTCAAGTACTGTATTGTCTTCATTTATTTTTAATAATTTCCGCTACCAATTCTCTAACAAA
The DNA here is from genome assembly GCA_947311025.1 of Lypha dubia. Taxonomy (NCBI): domain Eukaryota; kingdom Metazoa; phylum Arthropoda; class Insecta; order Diptera; family Tachinidae; genus Lypha; species Lypha dubia. The sequence goes on from OX371264.1 coordinate 61,664,443, forward strand.
CAAACTATAGCTCAATAAAATACTTGTTACTATTGTTGTTATTGCCGCTTTAAGTAATTTTCCTTTCAACTGTATACCCTACACGTAGCAAACAGTAGGTTTAAGCTATTTGACTTGCTTGCAAAATTGATGAAATAACTTTATTAATCTAATATCGCTTCAGAGATTAAAGGCTGTATAAACCATTGAACAACTACATAAATATATGTATGTATGTATGTATATGTAGTACAAAAGCTCAGCCGTAATAGGATGATAACCAGTAGTACTTCATTGAATCAGAGTTGCATTTTTTGGTCAATTCGAATCTTTTCCATTGAAAACTAATATTTAATTATGCAACACTTTTGGCTCCACGAAAAATGGCCCCATTTTACCAGTTTTTTCCATTTTCATTAATTTTTTGAGCGATTTTTTATTTTTATGTTTCTGACCATTTTTCATTTACAAAAAAAACACCAAATTTTTCTATTTTTAATTATTCTAGTTGGGGACATTTTTTAATTTAACAAATTTTACTAATAAAATTATGATACAAGAAGGAATCGCTGTTTTAATCAAAAATTATTTGAGTTTAAGCAGTATTTACATATGTACACCATCAATATTAGTTACGTCATCAATTACCAATTTTGTGGCTTTCTTTTATTACAAAAGTAAACGTCGTTCTATCTTGGAGCTATTAAAAGTGTAGAATTTTTAACGGCACTTGCAAGCCGACTTAAATTTAAATTTGAAAAGTTTGCGTGGTTACAAATATGAAAATTTTGCAAAAAAAAAAAATATTATAAAACCAATAACTTTCTTATTTGTGTACGTATGTATATATTTATGTATATACATACATACATAAAACAAAAGTACATTAACATACATACGTCTATACAAATGTATGATGCTTATCAAACTCTTAATAAATAAAACAATTTCGAGTTAGACAAAAAAAAAAACAAAAAATTAAGTAATTTACAAACTATGTCAATCCTATTGCATTGCATTTAGGGCATAAACGAAAAAGTTCTCGTTTTTTGTTTGATGAATTTTCAATTTTATTGACAGCTGGTTCAATAATCGCTTTTGAGTGCATATTGTTATTACATACATACATACATCCCTGACATAACAACATTTTAGCTATTTATTTTTAATAAATAAAATATACATAATTCCTTTTAGTATTTGTAGAGGGAACTTTTTAGTTTTTGAATTGAACCCACCAACCAATTATAAACTGCCGGATGATCTTAAACGAGATTTTTGCCATCACAAGTGTTGCCATATATGAATAAAAAATTTATTAAATATCAGCAATATTTAAATTTGTCAAAAGTTAAATTAATATACACATAGGTGCATACTAACTTTTATACGAATATACATATTTTTCTAATTTTAATATATCATTCATACAAAGAATAATAAAAAAATGTTGTTAAAAATTAAATACTTACTCCTTTACGTTATCCACTGTATCGGTAGGATCCTTTAAAACTTTAACTTCCTTGCACTTTCCTACCACACCATTTAACTGTGCTAATTCCTTATCCAACGTTTTTAAAATTGACGAAGTCGAGGACCAAGCTTGAATCCTACTAGAACTTTGTAAAAATTCACCACAACTTCCGCTGCTACTATTATCCTTAAGCTCACTGTTCGCTATAGTTTTCTTTATTTCTCTTTCATTTCTCCCATTATAGCTTTGTGCTGTACTAGAAGAATTTTTCTTAAGAACTTGCTGAGCAAATGATGAACGCTGTATATTATGAGATCTTTCGGTCGAAAGGCCACGAGATAAATACGTACGTATGTTGGGAGACGTTAAAATAGTTTTTTTCAAATTTAAGTTATCTGTTAAAGATTTATGTTTTCGCAAACTTTTACTATGATTTATATAGTTAGCATGATGTTGATGATGGCGAAACAAATTGGTACTGGCTGCTATAACGTCTGCATTGTGTTGTTGGACAGGATGCTGTTGTGTCGACCACTTGGCAGATAATGTCTGCTGTTTACGGCGAGTTGTTAGCGATAAAGACATTGTTAGGTATGTAGTTATTCAATAAACTTGAAAAGGATTATGCTGTTGAAAATTTCGTAATTATTTGTGTCAGGCAATAAATACGAAATAATTGAAAATCAATTACGAAACCGCAAATAATGACTATTATATTTTTTTTTAACGGAACCACTCCATGCACACCCACTCACTAAATCGAAATGGCTATTAATTTACATTTATATTAGAAGTACATACATATATATATTTATAGTATGTGCTTATTTATTTATTTAATTTTACTTATCTAGAAGAGTTTTTTTGTCACGTTCTACAACTTCACGTGTCACGCGGTAACTGTTTTTGTGAATGAATTCCCATTCAATATTTGGCAGCAAGTTTTACTGTTTTTTGCCTCTCGCTATTTATGTGTTTAATTCTCATTTACTGTCACAACTGGTAAAAAAATCGTGTCGAACACAATATTAGCTATTTACAAAAGAGAAAAAAAAACAGCAATAATGGAGAAACGTTGGCAACGAAAAAAAAAACTAGTTGGATATGTGTATGTTCTAATTCATACCCCCATCATTTGGAGTTCATTGGACGATTTCCATCATCTATTGTTAATACTAATACCAACATAGTTGCGTACTCCTTCTCAGGTGTCCTTTTATACGTGTATGTATGTGTGTATATACATGTGTTTACAATTTATACAAATGTTCCTTTTACTTTCAAATCTACGTATGAATTTCCTTGAATTTCCTCACTTTATCCTTTAACGCCCACAAGAAACGCTAGTAGTGTTGCCAGAACACTTCAAAACTGTTGGACAAAGCTGACTCGGAAAACATTATTATAAATAAAGCTGGGAATAACAATTAAACTCGTATAAAACTGAAAACCATATTTTTTAAATTATAGCTTATTCGTAGACATTTTCGAAAAGTACATCATAATCGTTATGGTGCTGAAACCACCAAATTTACTACGACAAATAAGACGTTAGTCGCATATGATTTATTTGTAATTTAAAAATGTTCCATTGATTTACTTATTTATTTATTGCATAGTTTTAATACTACTGTATAATATTGCCATCTGCTAAGTGCAATTTTAAATTGTTTTTATAATTTGGCAACACTGATATAACTCGTGTTTGTAGAATATTGAAGTACCGTTACCTTAAAAGTCTTCAGGGATGGTAAATTCAGTACAATTGTAATTTTACAATACATTTTGTATTGCACTAATTATAATAGAATAATGCATTTACGGGCTGTGCACATATTATGTAACGCTGTTTTTAGAGATTTTATACTTTTATTCCCCCCCCCCCCCCTTTGTAACGCATTTTACTAATTTGTCAGTGCAAAATTTTTAGTCCGTAACAAATCTTTAACCCCACTCCCCATGGAACGTTACTTAATATGTGCACAAGGGGCTGTCGTAATTCACACGAAGCCTTTTGTTCTTATCTTTAGAGATACTATTCAAGATATAGTTAGTGATCGACTATAAAATCCTTAAAGAATAGAAAATTTTAATGAATTTAAATCAAATAGGGACTGCGCACATCGGCAAAGAACTGCAACGCAACAAATGATGTAGGAGACCTTACAACAAAACTTTATCGTTGTCTGATTCATTGGCCTTGATATAATCTAAGTAGAGTTTTTATTTTTTGTTACGCCCTTGATTAACAATTATTTATATGATAGATGGTAAACTGTTGCCGATGTTATAACGAGATATGTGAACTAGATTATGTTAATATTCAAAAAGAATGCACTAAAATTACAAATAAATATGTGTAGCAAATTTTTTGCCTATAACATATAACGTTTTGTACCAATCTAGGACAAATTGAAAGATATCCACTTAACATCCCTGAACTTTTACTCCCTCTCGCTTTTAGTATTAATTATTGTTCTCTTTTTGTAAACTTTTGGTATTTATTTTACGGATACAAAAAAAAATTATGAAATAGAATATACACTGAACCGGAAATCGGTTATGAATTCACCATAATTATTTTTTCGCTCTTTAAATCACATATTTACACATACACTACAACAGAATGCAACAAATTGAGTAATTGGTTCGGTTCGATGTGAAACACAGTTTGAAATATCGCTGATGGCCAGGGCTGCCAGAATATTTTGACAATAGATCTGCAGTTTTATGAAAAAATATCGGTATTTTCGCCACATTAATTTCGAAAATAGACAAAAAAATCGGAATAAATGAAATTTTGTATTGACAAGGTTTTTATTATTATTTTTTTTTTATTAATAAGAAAGCAAACATTAACAATATTTATTATATCATATATTTATAGCATGTGTAGATATAAATATGTACATATTTACAGTATTTTTACATATTTTGCAAGCACATAACCTTTTTGATAGTGATAGTGAAGAGAATATTTTACTAAATTTTGAAAGGTTAAAAGTTACAGCATCTAGAACAATTATTATATAAACATACATATATTTGTACATACTTACAACATACTTTCGGTTTCTTTGTTCCCAATTCCTTTTTCTCCATACTCCTTTTAATAATTTATTTTTATTTCCTGAAAATCCAAATAGAAAAACCGCCAACGCATAAATAATTTCTCTATGTGTATCATGTTAGAGGTTGTATTTCTTAAGTATGTACATAGGTTTTTTTGTGTGCTGTCGCGTGACAAGAATTTTAGATTTAGAAAAAACCCCACCTCCATCTAGCCCCATCTAACAATAATTTAAATGGTAACTTCATATACACAAAAATAAAAATTTTTAGGTACTGGATAAAAAGTTCCCCATAAAGTTGGTTTATTTTGTTGCCAAAATATTGTTTGTTAAATTTTCAAACTAAAAAAAAAAAAAAATAAAAAAATATTTTTTTTTTAATTATGTACATTTATACAAAATGTGTACCTTGAAAACTCCAAAAATATTTGAATTGACTTAATATATTTTTCTTTACTTTTTTGTTTTTCCTTGTAATTACAACAGAAAGTTATTTCAAGGTTAAATATCCAGGTTCTCTGCTTGAAATATCATAGAAAGTTGATGCGAAAAGACACAACACCTATTATATAAATATGTATGAATGTACATATTTATGTATTTCAAACTATTGTCAATTGCCTTTTTTTGGCTTTTGTGAAATTAGAGCAATTTCATTGCCATTCGGTTAATAAATACTAAATTTATAAATATGTACATACATATGTATATAAAAATACATACCTACATAAATACACGTACATAGGCCCACAAGGGCCCACAATTTGTTGTCTTGTGTAATAATTCAATAAAATGAAAATCTATTCAACGATAATTATCAATAGCTTTTCTTTGCTAATGTTATATTCGTGCATGATGACAGTTAAATAGTCAGCAATTTTTGACAGAGTGATAAAAATTGACAAAATATGTGGAGCTAAAAATAAAGTATATGAAACCCAAACTATTTTCAATTCAAGGGTGGCTACTGAAAAAACCAAAAATCATCTTTTTTTTCTTTGAACAACAACAATTCATTTTTCCTACTTGTTCTAAAAAAATACTATGCTATCGGCTTTCAAACTGGCTATTGTTTTATTATTAATAAAACAAAATTAAATATTAATTAATTAAAATTAATAATTTTATTCAGGTGATCTAATTATAATTTATGTTTTTTTTTATAACGATATCAATGGAAATGTATGTAGTGGATTTCGCTAAATGCACTAAATATTACCCAGCATTTACACATGCAAATTATTGCTTTTATGCATATTATTAAGAAAAATAAATGCCATGCCCAGAATGGTTACGTATTCAAGTCAAAGTTGTCTTTTAAATTTATTTATGGATCAGTGTTTCCAAGAATAAAACAGGGATACGTTCCGATGCAAGAGTCCGTTGACATTAAAAATGTGTGTTATTTACAGAAAGTGTAAAGATATTACTGTCTTTAGTAATACCTTGCAATACATACATGCAAAATTGGATTGTGTTAATTGAACAGTGTGATTTTATTACTACATGTGTACGGTGACCAACCGTCATTTTTTTAAAAGGGTAGTCCTTTTTGTTTACACAACGTCCTTTAAGATTTAAAGAAAATAAATTGTCCTTTTTTTAATTGAATTGTCCTTTTTTTTGTCCTTTCTTTGGGATGGCTAATGTTCTTCTTTAGTTTCCAAAATTAAAAGTTTTATGTTCTCAAAATACCGAAATTTTAAACTCAATACAATATAAATTTATAACCAGGAATTGCTTGGCAGCACTGAAAAGTGTATGTTCAATGTGTCAAATTTTCTGTCGGTTTTCAAATGGACTGTGCAGAATTTAAATTGTTTTTTATCAAATAACATTGATATAATAAAAAAATACATTCTTCAAAAAATATCAATAATAGATAATCTTTAAACTATTGTTTTTAGTTAATTTTATTTATTGAATTTTCTTATTTTTGTATGCTAAATTTAATTTATTTGTTAATTTTGATTAATTATATTATTTTTTGTTTTAACGTCGCGACGTATGAACTTCTAGGGGGCTGTGCACATCAGAGAACTGCACGATCACAGGTTTTCGTGATTTAGGTATACTCGTCTTAAATGCGGTTACGGTGTGATCGCCACCGCATTGCTTTTGCTCAAGTATTCGCCATATCCGTACACAGTTGAGTATTGCTACGTTTGAGCTTCTAGCATACACAATCATATGCGTTCGCGGTGATTGCTCTGCCTTACGTTTTTTACACATTCGGCAGTCGTATTCATACTTAACGTACACAACAAAAACAATATTTGTATACGAACATGCGAGCACACTCATTGGTCTTCCGCACACGAGTCTAATTATGCTGGCATAACATGAGAGTTTTTAGGCAAGAGGGGTGAAGAGAGCGGTTTTTCGTTGGAACAATTTTTCAACCAGCCTCATACCCGCACAAGCAGCACAAAACTAATGCATACACAAGCCAAACATCAAATGAATACAAAAACACTAACACACACAAAGCTGAGTACACGTATACATTTTATGCCAGATGAATTAGCAGCGTTGTCAACTTGGTGCGTTTCGCACCTTTTTTGGTGCTTTTCTAAATGTTTTGTGCGAAAAATATCCGAGTTGGTGCGTGGTGCGCTTTTTCTTTAATTTTGGTGCGTTTTTTTAATTTTGGGTGGCTCCAAATCATATTAAACACAATCTTTTGTTTCAGTATGAGAAAAAAGAATTTTGTACAAAAAATACAACTGTTTCTATACCATTTCATTAAATTTGTGTACAATTTTCACATTCAATTTTACAGATGTTTAAGAGGTACCAAAACGCATTCACAAAAACCGTTAAACCGTCTTATTGTTATAAATAATTTGTAACATTTCATTATAAGAAATTTGTTGTCCCTTTTAATTTTCAGAGTACATAATTGTTTTTTGTCGTAAAAGTTGTTCGCAAGTCGGTTAAAGAGCTTGCAAAAACAAAGTATTCTTGAGACTTGCGATCATTGTTCGTTTTTTATAAAATGCGTAAAAGTTTACATAAAGGGTTGTAAAACTAAAATTAATAAAATTTATATTTACTAAAAGAAATATTTAAAGTTAGTGTCAAGAATGGAGTCTAAAAAAGGAAATCATAAGCGAAATACAAAAGGATTGGGAATCACAATGTGAGTTTAAGCAATGGATTCGGCCTTGACCAAATAATCACACAAAAGCAAGATGTTGTTATTGCAAATGCGATATCACGCTCAAATATCCAACCTTGTTCGGCATGCTGGAACACGGAAACACATTGCAGCTTTAAGCCCATTTAGCTACAACCGACATCAACAACCAGCATTGTACAAAATGTTTTATCCCATTGCAAATATGATATCATGCCATTAGCAGTACAATTTGAATCCGATGTCGAAATATTATCTAGTATTGAAAAACGGTGAAGAATGATTCACTTCATGCATTGGCACAATATTATATCAACATTAGAATTTTGGACTAGAGTTAAATGTTGTAAAGACGCAAAATTAATTCAATAAAAATTTTCAATAAAAAAAAATCTGAACTTGGTGCGTTTTTTGTAAAATGGCGCGTTTTTTTCTCCATTTTGGTGCCTTTTGAAATTTCCAACTTGACAACGCTGTGAATTAGTCTCGTGTGTAAAAAAAGAACAAAAATTGTGCGGCTTAAAAATTCATCTCGTGTGCGGAAGACCATTGATGTGTGCTTTATCTGAAGTAAATACAGCGTTGCCACTGTGTAATTATACAAAAGCTGTAATAATTTGAAAAAAAACATCTATGTATTTGTATATAGCTTTTGTGTTCTGCAAAAATTGCAGTAAATGTAAAATATTAGCGACGCATATACTCATATGAATGTACATAAGATGTATGTATCTATGTGTAAATGCCGTATACCTCTATCATGTTTTTCGCTTCTCTTGTAAAATAATAAAGTTGATAGTTAGGGCATATATCGTTTCAGGTAACGAAATGCTATATAAAAACCCGTCTTATTTTTAATGTTTATTTTATTAAACTCTCAAAACACTTTCAGATTATTTTTCGGAATCGAAATTTCGGTTTTAATAATGCTGCGCACTTGCATTTTTCAATCTCAGTAGGAAAAATAACTACGCTGAAGAACAAATTAAATTTTTTGGAATGAATTCTTGTATACAAATATAAGCAGATAGCGCCTTAAGAAATGTTTTGTGAAAGACTGATTCGTAAATATAATTTTTGGGTAATTTTGAATCTGTTATTGTGTAAGGATTAATCTTAAATCTGGCATCACTGATTGTTTGTAGAGAAAACTTCCAAAAGCAAATATAAAAAAATAATAGAGTATGAAAAGACGAAGTACTAAAAGTTTTGCTCATGCAGATTGCGATGTTTGTTGCTACTGGTTTTTGCGCTCATTGGTTTTATGTACGCAAACCAGTGATGGAATTTGAGTTTTTTTGTTTTGGGCCAAATTGACAATTTAAAAGGGCCAAAATAGCTTCGAGAGGGCCAACAAAAATTTTTTATAATATATTTGATAACAAGCTTTTTATTGAAATAAAACAGTAGTAATACTAATACAGTATATGTCGGGCCTTTGCTGCAATAGAGTCATAACTCCAAAAAAATGAGTTTAAAGTTGCGCATTCGCTAACAACTTAATGGTAGACGAAAATTTATTATTTGTCTCAAAAGTTTAGTATGCAAGATATTTGAATGAAATTTTTACACATTCTGAAGCACGATATGAGAATTAATTCTGCATTATTAACTCAAAAATCACTTTTTTTGAGTTATGACTCCATTGCAGCAAAGGTTCGATGTGTTTTATGTTAAATAAATTTAAACAAATACCATTACTCAAAAGCAACACGAAATTTTGTTGTTCAATACAAATTTTACCGTTAGACAGTCTACTTAGTTTTTTTGTGTTTACTTGATATTGGTACTAGTCAAGACGAATTCAGATGCATATAAGTACATATGGTGATCGCAATAATAAAACAAGTACAACATGTAAGAAAAACCACAAGCATTTTGTTTTTGTAAAATCATTGTACAATGTCAAACTCAAGAAGCAAATAGTGTATTTTGACATCCCAAAATGATGAAAATGAAAAAAAAAGTTAACAGCTGTACTTACAAGTTCACCTGTAATGAATTCGCCTTGGATACTAGCACAAGACAGGTTTGCAAATAAAAGTAAGGGTTTTTTCTTGACAAACAAAACAATGTTGTAAACAAAACTAGGGTTCGAAATAGGGAAAAAATTACATTGAAAATGTACTGAAGGCTTTCAGTACGTTTCAAACCGTTCTAACGATTTGAAGCAGTTAGTTAAATTTTGAGCTGAAAGGGCCAAAATAGATTAGAAAGTACCACAGGGCCATCAAACCTTCAAAAGTGCCACAAATGGCACAATTGTGCCACATTTTCCATCACTGACGCAAACACCGCAAAGTAGCGAGCATATTATGATCGCATCAAATCTCAGTAAATAAACCGCGAGTCAAATCAACACCGCAAATTTTTTATGCGTTGTTTAAAGTGCTCGGATGTGTAAAGTATAGAGTACATATGCGGTGTATTTATGGTTGCGGTGTGATCGCGCCGTTCTCTGGTGCACATATTACGTAACGCTCCAGGGGGAGGGGGGGGTTAAAGATTTGTTACAGATTGGAAATTTTGCACTGAAAAATTAGTAATAAGCGTTACGAAGGGGGGGTGGTACAAAATCTCTGAAAACAGCGTTACGTAATATATGCACAGGTCCTAGGCATATTTAATTTCTGTTTTAAACATTAAAATATGTACATACATATGTATGTAACTAGTTGTACTAGTCAATATTATTACATTGTTTGCATTATATTTTTATATTATTGATATAAAATTTATCTGTGTAATTAAGTTAATACCAATAATTTTTATTTAATTTTGAGTGTTTTTTTTTTGTCTAAAAATATGGTCACCGTATGCCTGTGTCCTAATTCGCTCTTGCATGTGTAAATGATGCGTTAATTGTATTTCAAATACGCGCTTTTGCACATATACTAGATCTGGCAGTCTCGGTTACTTTTCATAAAGTCTGGCTAGCCTGTGGATTTTTCCGCGAAAAATTTTTTTTTGTGGTTTACGGGATTTACAAACGCACTGACGAAAAAAGCACATAGTTACTAAATTTTAGTAGTGCTTGCAAGATCTACCGCTTCGGACTATAGATATTGAAGTGAACTAGTTTCTTTAAATTTAGTGCAAATCAATTTATTTTCATTCTATTTTGAAATCTTACTTATTAAAAGGTAAGCCAATTAAAAAAAGATTGTTTTTATTGAATGTATTTTATTTTATATGTAAATTTTTAAGAATTTACTAACGTTTGAGTGCTGTACAGCCAGGCATACATAATATACAAATATTCCTTTTTTGATTGTTATTTCCAAGAACCATGTAATAAACTTACAAACTTATATTTCTAACTATGTATGTATGTATGTAAGTAAGCTTGGGAATTTAGAGAAAAGTTTTAATAACTTAAGTATGTGCAGAAAAAAATGGCCATAAGTTTAGTAAATAACTAGGTATTTAATATGCATATGTAGTACATAATTTGAATAGAAGCTAGACATTAAAAAAACCAGTTGAAACTACAGTTTGCATATTTTAAATGCACATAAGTACATATGATATTGTAAAAAGGGGAGTCCCTGATTTAGTGTAAAACAATTTATTATTGTCAATTTCTATTGAAATGTTAGCAAGCCATTTAAAAAAAAAGTTTTTTTATTGAATGTATTTATTGTTAAATTTTTGAGAATTTAGTAAGCTAAGTTTACATTTATTAAATACATACATACATATTTGTAAAAAAACGTAACCATTAGTTTTGCTAGTGTCATTTAACTTGGTTTTTATATTGCAAAATAAAAGTATTCTACAAAAAAAGTATTTTTATACACTTTTTAAAAAATAATTAAAAAAAATATTGAATTAAAGAAAATAAATTATTAGTTTCATTCTTGGTTACGTCTTTTTCGACAAATATTTGATAAATGTGAACGCAGCTTAACGTATGTATCCGTGCTGTACTTCCAAGCATTCGTTTTAGGAATTATATTATATCTGAGAAGAAGCTACAGTTCTAAATACACATACATATCGCACTTGATCAACAAAAGGGTATTAACTAAAATTTTAAAATTTTCAGTAGTGCTAAAAACCTTTTTTAATACATATGTACTACTCTTTTCATCACCAAGAGAGATACAACAACTGTAATGTTTTTGGTGAGAGTGGATGAAATTGTGTAAAATTTTTACAGTGGTTAGATACATATGACCCTAACTCAACAAACGAATTTATAAAACTAAAGCTACGTTCACATTTATCAAATATTTGCCCAAAAAAACGTAACCAATAGTTTTGCTTAGGAATAGTGTCATTTAACACGATTTTTTTATTACAAAATTAAATTAATTCTTCTCCAAAAGAGTATTTTTATACAGTTTTTAAAAAATTAGAACCCAAAATTAAAAAAATATTGGAACTAAAGTAAATAAATTATTAGTTTTTTTCTTGGTTACGTTTTTTTCGACAAATATTTGATAAATGTGAACGTAGCTTAAAGCTACGTCCACATTTATTAAATATTTGTCCGAAACTATTTTAATTTATTTTTTTTTTAATTTTAGTATTTTTGTATTATAGATTCGCATTTTTATAAACTGTATAAAAATACTTTTTTGTAGACTAATTAATTTTATTCTGCAATATAAAAACCATGTTAAATGACACAATCTCTAAGCAAAATTAGTAACTACATTTCTCTTTTAATAAATGTGAACGTCGTAGCCTTAGAAAATTATATAAAAACTAACTATGTATGTAGGTACTACCAAGGCGAATTAAATTGTATGTCTTGGGTACTACATATTTTTAGTTATTTGTTTTACCTAAACAAATACTGATAAAAAGCTTTATTTTCTTTTTTTATTTTAGTTATTTGTCCATCAAAATGTCATCGGCCTTCTTCAACCGTGAGTTAGAAACAATTGATCAAAAAATTTCCATTAGAGATGAAGACCGCCAACCTTATACCAAATTGTATGATGATATAAGAGATTGGCTGATGGACGAAATGCGTTCAGCTGATCCACTATTTAATAAAATGTTCAAGGGCACTACACTCTTTGGTAAGTTTTTTTTATTCATCCAAAATTTATTGAAAATATGTACATATCTAGATTTATCATACGTTTGTGCACTATTTTATTTGACCTTTTCTTTACATTTATTTGAATGTTTTAAATTAAAACATTCAAACAATTCATACATTCATATTTTATTTAATTGTGATATGTATGGATATTTTTTTCTAAACTTTAATTAAAAATTAATTCTGATACATTGTATTGCGTCAAAAAGTTTTTAAAATGTAGGTACCTAAATAAAGGGAAATTGAGGGAAATTTCCTTCATCTGTTACGATGATTTTTTTTCCATACATACCTACTTATGTATCACTCTCGTTATGCATATTTTTATTATATCGGAGATTTTTTTTGTTAATTGTAATTTTTTCTTTTAAACGTTTTTGTCGTGGCGTTTTATTTAAGATATTTCTTGCTGATTTTGTTTTATCTATGTACGTAAATGTGCACTTTATTTCGTTGATTTATTTTCTGTATGTACGAGTATATTATTGCTATTATACGAGCCGCTTAAATTATCAATAGACATTTTATCGTGCATACATACTTAAATAGGTACCTACATAGTTTTATTATAAATATTTGGAAAAAATAGAAATATGCTGATGTAATAATTTATAATTCAAATTAACAAAAATGCTTTCTCACTGCACTACAAAAACCAAATGCCTTCCCGGAATTTTTTTCGAATCAAATTACAGTGTAGGTTATAAGTACATAGACAAGTAAATATGTATATTAGAACAGATGATCATTAACATGATCATTAGCATTTGCAAAGTGTCAAATTCCATATGAAAAAAATGTTAAACAAAAATTTATAGAAAAAACAGTATTTATTATTATTTCAATACATTTAATACATACATAAGTAGTACATTTATACACACATTCATTACAAGTTTTCAAAAGCATTAAGTTTTTCCACAGCTTCGTCTAGTCCATCGTTTTCTGTTATTAATAGATTTTTTCGAAATCATTTGCTTTTATTACTTGTATTTTCTAGGAAGCTATCCAAATAACGTACGAATTATAAAGCCGTCGGAATTCGACGTTTTCATTAAGCTGCAACTCCAATCTCCATTTACAGTTTCCTCATTACAAGATCAACCAGGTTTTGTGGAAATCAGAACTGGTCAAAATATAAGAAATACTTTCAGCGATGGAAGCAAAGTACCGATTGAAACCAATTTTAATCGCAGCAACTTACAAAATTGGATATCGGATTTAATTAAGTCCATATTATCTAAAAATAAGTACAGATTCAGAGGTTATGAAATTTATCATCAACTTTGTGATGTTGCACAAAAAATTGGGATAAAATGTACAACAAATCGCCAGAACGATTTTTTGTCTATTGATTTCATTCCGTCAATAGTTTTATGTAAAGAGAATGTTAAGTCATTGGTTGACAGTGGTTTTAAAGCTGAATACTATGACACTTTTGTCGCTGTACCAAAACGAATAATTGACTCTGCATCACAAAATACATTTCAATTGGTAAATCCAGTTGCTGAATGTGACATTATATGGAATAAACAAAACCTTAAAGTTGCGTATAGACTTTTAAAGTCTATGCGCAAAAATAATCATGATTTGCGCCGTTTAAAAAGTTGTATTTTGACGGCCATATTTTTAATTGAAGTTGGTAAGAAGCCGAACGATTTTTGGCAGCAACCTATTGGCGATATCTTTATGCATGTAAGTAACGAACTGGATATGTATTACATATCGGGCCTTTACTGAAATAGAGTCATAACTTAAAAAAAGTATTTTTGCAGAAAACCAGTTTAAAGTTGCACATTCGCTAACAATTTAATGGTAAACGAAAATTTAATATTTGTCTCAAAAGTTTAGTATGCAAGATATTTGAATGAAATTTTTACACATTCTGAAGCACGACATGAGAAATTATGCCGCATTATTAATTAAAAAAGTAAATATTTTGAGTTATGAATATTGCAGCAAAGGCTCGATATACTTATGTACATATGTATACATATATGAATGTATATAAAATTAGGTATGTATATACCTACTAGATTCTATTTTTGGTCTTTACTTGGAGAAAATTAACTTTTTTAACGAAGATAAAAAATTATTTATTATTCGTATTTTAGATGTTCTACGTGTTAATAGACTACTTTAAAAAAGGCTTTTTACCATATTATTGGGCACCACGGTTTAATGTTTTAAGCATTTTAAGACCCAAAGAATTAACTTCGTACCATGAAATTTTAACTGGGGTTTATAATAGACTTCGGAAGCTGTCGTTAAATGAAGACGTGGCGGCATACACGGTTGAATCGCATTTCAAGGTAAATTACAAAAGTATTCTAAAGCCTTTTTACGGTTGTCGTAGTTGATCGATGAAATTTGTGTTTTATCGTGGAGTTATTTAATTTCAACTATGACAACCATAATGTTTTATATATATACATATGTATGTATGTATTTTTGCCCATAATCATAGTCCAATACCTGAGTTGATTCGTTTTTAAGTTAAAATCATTTATTACCTATTTTGCCAATTAAATTAAAAATTGAAGTACCTATGTAAGTATGTTCAACCTTCAGTTAATTTTAAATGTGGGAAATATTTGCATGAACTCTATAACGGAACATAAGCAAGTGGCATCTCTTATCAGCTGGTTTCGTATTGTTCTATAAGAAATTAAAAAGAAATAATGTATAAAAATGCTACTGTGTTCTTTTATTAAAATAATTGGACGTGTTTAAAGAGGAAAAATTACAAATAGATCAAGAGCATGCGACGATCCTGACCATCGTCAAAACTGAAAGTTTCTCAGTTTATGCCCTTAACACAGTTACATACATACCAACTACTGCCCAATATTAAGTTTGGATAACTGCAAATGTACATACGAGTATGAATACAATATATCTATACGAATATAATTATGCAGACCACTAATATATGTATGTATATTCTTAGTACATATAAAAGACTTAATTTGCCTAAGAAAACGTAGGATCATCGAAACGGTGTGGCAGGCTTTTTTTTTATTAGTTCCCCAAGTTGCTCTGATTGTTCAAAGCAACTTTAGTCAGTGTTACATATGAAACATTTTTTTACTATGCAATTATTGACTATAGTGAACTAAAAGTATACTTTAAACGCAATTACACTATAGAGCTCCTAAGTTATGTAAATATAGACATTTTATGACTATGATTATGGGCCGTTTTATATACATAAGTATTTACTTATGCCTATAAATATTTCAAACATTTAATACCATCTCTTTCTTACAGACCGTACCATGAAGAAGACGATTATTGAAAAAAAAAACGTTACATACTATATTATTAAAATTATTTTCAAATATATTTTTTTTTTTCAAAAATGTTTATTTTTTAATGAAATAATAACTATTTAAAAGTGAATGAATTTCAATGAAATATATTTATGATTTTTTAATTTTTAAAAATATACTAAATGTGCTTTTAATTTATATTTATGTATGTATGTAGGTAAATATTAAAGTCGCTTTTGTTAAAGCCATGATTGGGTACCCTAGACCCTATAGTACAATTATATCAAAAAGAAATTGGAAAAATTATCCCCACTCCAAAAAATTGCTATAAAAAGGCCAGTAGCCAGCCGGTGGTACACTTTCACAGAAAAAAACTTATTAATACATACATATGTACATAGTTACATTTTGTGTTTTTCTTTATAAAATGATTATCAAATATGATAAATCTTTAACCATTTCCTATCTGACTGTACTAATTCGTGCCAACACTTGTAAAGTTAAATTTAACAAACCTGAGATCGCAGCAGCAAATCTGATTCTGTGTAAAAAATAAAAGATCACAATTTCATCATCACATTGAACTTGGTACGTCAGGTGCATTGTTTTTGTATATATGTATGTATTTGTATACAATAGGTTTATACCCTGTTCAGACATTATTGAGATCAATATTCCATACAAAATTGTAATTAAATTATTGCGCAATAAGTACGAAATTAATTATAAATATGGAGTAAAACTTGAAATGCAACACTGTTCATTTTATCTACAATGACAAATATGAACAAAATAAATTAAAGTAAATTATAAAATTTAAATTACATACTTAAATTCATGGTATAATAAATAACGTAAAGTCTTCCTGCCTGCTCTAGAAGAATATTTTTGTTTTACAAATGTCAAATTTTATGTAGCAGAGCAACATGCTGATTAAAAATTTGTAGTGGCGTCTAAGCAAAAAAATTTGTTCAACCCGCCGGTGAAGTATAAAATTTTATTTGGAAATTTTATATATTAAATAAAAAAAAATGCTGTAAAGGAAAGTCTAATATCACATTAAGCAACTTAAACTTAACCATGCATTTTTAAGAGCTGAAATACCTGTAAAAAACCGATATGTTTGGCAGCGGTCGAATTCACAAAAGCGGCGATGATATACGGCTTCGAAGCGATCGGCTTGTTTCTCTGATTTTGACACACAGAAAACATTTTACACCAATAAAATGCCTGGAGGGTTATTCTGAATTGCGATGCGAAAACAATGTAAATAAGATTGCTTTCGCATCGCAATCCAGAATAACCCCACTGTTGTTTTTGTGACGTATTTGTTTTAGAGACAAGACTACCTTATTTATTATACCATGACTTAAATTTAATTTATAACAAAAAATAAGTTAAACAAGCTAAAAATAACGAATTTCTTTTTTAGATAAATAAGTAAGTTTAATAATATTTGCCACTTCATACATATATGCAAATAAGTACATATGTATGTATGTGTATGTATATGAAAAATGTGATTGGTATATTTTCATTTGCATTTGTAAATATAGAGTTAATTATTTTTAAAATTCGCGCTATTATTCTTAGAAGCATGGTACAATAATGTAATATTGTACCATTTCTTAGAAGTTTTACAAAAGATGCACTTTGAGATAACCCTTTCAGACCCAGCATACACAAACGTGTTAGCTAAAATCTAAAAAAGTTAAGTCATTTTAAATTAAAACGACCAAGTTGACATAAATAATAAAATAATGCAACTTAAAATAAAGATTTCTTAAAGTTAACATGTTTTTCTATTTCATGTATAACACATTGTCCAAGATAAAGTATGTTGGCACCAGCATTCACATCGCGATTCCAACAAGTACGACAATTTGGGCAAAATTGGTACCTATGTGGTGATCGCGATGTGATATTTACTTCGTGGCAGCCAGCACACAGCTTGGTTGTCCGGAACTCGTTGACGAACAAAAGATCAGCACGTCTTACTCGTAATGCAGCTACTAGCTTCTTGTGTGGTGTTCTAACGTAACCTCTCATGGGGGAATTGGAAGCTATTTCCGTAGAACCAATGCATATTAGGGTGTTGTCTGTGGTATTAGGTACGAGTTTTTGTGCAATTTTATGAACCGTTTTCTCAACACAAATAAATTTCTTCAGTTTCAGTCGTGCTACTTTTCTTTTCGAAAATATTTCTTGTTTTCGTAGAAAAATTGACAAACGATACTTGGTGTAGCTTTCATAATTTTCCAAATAAGGTGATTCTTGAGTAACTTCATTAAAATTGTTCGTGTATTTCTTCAATAATTGCTTACGAGCATAATTGCCACTCATGTGTTGATACGTTGCATTTTTTAATTTTAAAGGTTTACCATCCTTCACTCCGCCATATATTAACCTCAGACCAGGATCCAGACCAAAACGATGATCATAATTTGTATTTCGTATTTTTTCCAAGTTTCCAGAACAATCAGTCTCATCTGTTTGATGTTTTTTACGCTTTACAAGAGTAGATGTTACAATTTTTGTTTTCTTCATCGAAAATGAAACGGCAACACTGTCAGTTTGTAACGAATAATTGAATTTTTTCGTACACGTTTCAGGGAACTTGAAATATTTTCTCCACTCAACATCACGATTGAAATTTTTAAATGGTCCTTTGTATAGTTTAACGCTGCATAGTAAACTATGAAACGCAAACGAATCATATCTAATATGCTTTAGACCATGATTGAATATCGGTATTAATGCAAAGTTTTTTAGATTATTACGCTCATTGTACCGTTGTAAATTGTAAAATAATTCAATGTACGACCAAAATAATTTTTTATTTTTTATTTTATCCAATTTGTCGCCATTCCATTTTAAATCGTTGCGCATTCTATTTAATAGTTCTTCATCTGGTTCATTAGCACCTTGTGTATTGAATAAATACGCTAACGTTTTGTATACTTTTTTCTTGTCAGGTTCAAATTTAAAATATCTACGTAGACGAGTGTAACCATGTGTCCAGATATTGTTGTGAAAAATTACTTCATACTGGTTGGCTGAATCGACAAAAATATTAGATCTATACGAGCTATCGTACAATGGTATGGATCCTCGCAATTTTTCATAGTCACGATCAAGAATATATTGCGATTTTTTTTTCAGCATTAGAGGGTAATAGTAATGTAGAAAATTAATAGGATTAAAATCGCCAGCACGCCATCGTTTCATTAATGAAAAATGTATATAGATCGATGATTCCACAATAAGTGATGACATTTCTTCAACATCCTTTTGGATTTTATTATAAATTTTTTCATTTTTGCACGTTGACTGTAGACCTCGTTTCACTACTACAGTTTCTAAATTATCGCTTGTTGATGTATCGTCAGCTTTACGTTTGACCATTTTACTCACTTAAACTCTCTTCGTTTGTTTTTAGGTTAAGATCCGTTTTTTTCTTTTCTTATTTAGTTTCCAATGGGGGTTTTTACTATAAGAATAAGAATATGCCGTAAGAACTATTGAACATTGGCATTTCTTTGAAAATATAACATTTATAAGAAGTTTCTAAGCTTACCATTGCACTTTGCCCGGTTTGTCCGGTGTTTTGTATGGATAAATGAACGTTATTTTTCTTAAATTACTATATTTCACAATATTATTTGCATTGTCATCGCAGCCGCTGCACCTTCGTGTTTTCTTACAAAATGTTCTTTATTAAACGAACTGCAACTTTATACTTTTACACTTTTGTTTAATGGTCTCAACAATTGCATATTGATTAAATATAAACTCACAAATATTTTATAAACTGAAAATATTTTTCACCGGTATTCACAACTTCGGTTAAATAAAAATGTCCGCCAAATAAAAACGGTTCACGGCTGCCAACAAATTTTCGAGGCGACCGAATCAAAAAATTTTCGTTTGTTTTTGAAACGAAAAAAACTGCCTTTTAAATGTAATTTGTTTTGAAACGGTGTTGGTAAAGCTTCTTTTTAATACCTTTTCTGCAGTGTCGCATTGTTTGGTATTAAATTTGGAAATGGCGAATTCAATTTTTGCTCCCACCTTATAATAAATTCGCCTTGATCTTTTGTTTTTTTAAGTATTTAAATATTTAAGTTTATAATAAATGCTGTTCAATAACTTTACCGTGGCAGTCACCGAGTGTCACATGTCTTTTTTTGTTTTTATCACACGCACTCTTGTTTTATTTATTATTTTATTAAAATATCCAGTAGTTTTTAAAATGACATTGACCAATATTGTGTAATAATTTATCGTTTATTGTTAAAAGATACAACATACATTCTTAAATTAAAAAGCTTGGGTCTGAAAGGGATAAAGAATTCTATAGATTCAGCGTATGTATGTAAGTATGTATATGGTTTTAAGTGAAAAAGTTTAGTGTAAATCAAGGGCCTGTTCGGAAATGCATCACTGCGCCTCATCTGATGCGTTGTACGTTCTGAAAATCAACGGCTGCTAACACTGCATATGCTGTTTTGTATCAGCTGAGCAAACTAATCACACATACGCATCAGATGCGGCGCAGTGATGCATTTCCGAACAGGCCCCAAATTAATTTCAATCGGTATTCTAAAATTAGCTATTAAAAGGTAAGCCAAATAAGGATGGCATATTTTATGGAATATGGGCCTGTTTATAAATTCATCACTGCGCTGCATATTATGCAGAGTACGTTCATAACAGCGGCAATTCTGCAAAAGTTAAGCGTTCAAAAAACGGTTGAGAAAGTGTTAAATTTTTAATTTTACTATTTGTTTAATTTTTTTATTCTTTTTAAAAAATAATATTCACCCCTATCGTGAACAAAATGTGAAATTTTTATTCCCATGAAATTTTCATTCCCCATGAAGGGACATTTGGTATCTTGAATTTCATGGGAACGGTTTTTCCCGCTATCAATTCGTAGTGAATCAACTTGTTGTTTTGCATTTTGTTGACCAATACATCAGTTTTTGCCTTATTATCAGATATTTTTCTTAAAATAAACTTTGTAAGCTTTAATATTCAAATATAAGAAGAAAATAAATAAATAAATGTTTTGATCTGTTCCCCATCAAAAATAAAGTGAGTAAATTGAAGGGAAAAGTGAAAAAACTTGTGGGAAAAAAATTATTCACGATAATGGGAATTTTTTGAAGTAAACATTTTTTCACGTTATTATTCTGGACTGAATAAAATTTTTGATGGGAGTTGTTCACGATTGCAATTACGAAAAAAGGGAAAGAATTACGAGGGAAAATTTGTTCACGATACGGGTGATTATATATACATAATAGTATGTATGTATTTAAAAAGTCAAAAGGACTTGTTTTCCAAGAAACATTTGATGTACATACATAGTTTTCTAATTGGTTTAGCAATTTAGAAAAAAATACAATAAAACTAGCATTATGCACGCATGGGTATGTACAATGTAATGTGATTTGAATTGCAGCTATTAAAATATCCAGTTAAAACTAATGTATTTTATTAATTACACTAATGATACTTTGAAAGTGATATTCCCGGATATCTCTTAACTTATCGGGGATTGAAAATGTACAGTTCCCTCGACTTTACCATTGTCAGCAACGGTACATCTGGCAATGTTAAAATTTTTACATTATTATCATGGTACGTCAAACTTGAAACGTTTTGTGACGTGGTCGGTGTGTCGTGGCATTTTGACATTTAGAACTGTCAAACAAGAAAGTGACTAACCTACAGCAGCAGCATTTATTTAATTTCTTCTGTAATATTGAGGAAAAAACGGTGTTGTTTTATTAAATTTTTCTTAAAAATGAGTGTATTCGTCAATGGTTTGTTAGTGTGTTTGTTTGCTGCATCCGCTTATGCCACCGGTTGCACCAGTCCCAAAGCAGTTGTAACATCTTTTAGCACTCAAGATGCCACTATTCTCACACATTTGGCCCACATTGGTGAGTTCACTTTGAAATGTGTCAATGGAGCTAAACCCACACTGTTTGCTGAATTTCCATGTGGCAAGATAGTACCTGTGGCTCAAGTTGGCGAAGAAAAATATCAAGTAAGAAAATGGAGGGACACAATGAAAAGTCATGAATTAGAAAATTATACATACATACATATGTACTTACATATTTTGTAAATATTAAAGGTCAGCTGGACTGAGGAAATCAAAAAGGGCTCCAGCGGCAATGTTGCTGTTCGTCTTTTCGATGAAGATGGGTATTCCAATCTCCGCAAAGTTCAACGTGATGGCGGCAAAGTATCGAATGTAAAATCTTTAGTGGATGTAACAATCAACACCAAGAGCGCATACAAGGGACCCTGGGTTAAGGCTGAAATAGTTGCCGCTTTATTGGTTGTTGCTATTGCTTACTTTGCCATTACCACCAAGGGCAAAGTACAAGCTTGAGATGCTATTTTGCTCTTTTCATAAGAGATTTCTTTTGAATGAAATTCATTCACTTTAAAGCAAACAATTAATTATTCATTTTACATAAGACATGTAATCATAAAAAGACGAAGTTTTGTTTTCAGATAATGAATTCTAAGTTGTGCTCGTTAGACAGTAATAAAAAAAAAACGTTTTAAATTAAAACCTTTGGAACAAATTGTTTATTTAGTCAAAGTTGCTCAAACCGAAAATAAAATCAGATAAATAAGGGGAAAAACAAAAGTAGAAAGATGACGCTCATAGGTTTTGAAACTGTGATAATGCAATATTTTGCGACGTGGTGGTTATTGGTATCATTTAAAATATTTTGAGAAAAGCTCTCTGGATGGTGCTAAAGTATTTTAATATTTCTTGACGCAGTAGTAGTTGAGAAATCTCAAGAAATGCTGTTAATAAGAAAAACTTGGCGCTAAACATAATTTATTTTTACTCAAATGTATTATATTTAAAAAAAAAAATATATTAAAAATTGGAATTAAAAACTATAATCGAATTAAACGCCTTGATATGATAACGAATTTTTGATATTCGTTTAAAAAAATTTAAGTAAAAAATAAAGCATTCAAAAGCTATTAAAAAGTCGTATTAATTACACATAAATTCGTTCAATTCTACAAAATTTTGACTCCGAGGATCATGTCTGAGTTTGACAATTTTAGAAAATTTTTACGTTTCATTTTGTTTCCGTTACGGAATTGATTTGGAAGCGAAAGTGTCAAAATAGTTGTTATTTTCGTCGAAAACTATCGAGTTTATTATGGATGTACATAGGTTGCTCTATCCACTCAATTGAATAGGCCAAAATAATTTCAACAAATTTATTAGTTCGTAATGTTCAATACATTTTAATTTTTAATTAATCTAATACATGCGATGTTTCTGTGAAATATTTTATAAACTAAAATGGAAATAAATATTTACATAAACTATAATCGGTTATTCCTTCCAATTCCTAAATATAAGACTCTAATTGCCGTTTGTTGGTGCAATTTCCTCATCTGATGATAAATCAATCATACTCTCTACACGGGATGGCGACATAACATAAACAAAATGCTCCGATATTGGTGTTTCATTAACAATATTAGCTACAGCCGCTGGTGGCGAGTCGGTGTCGTTTGTACAATACTTTGTAGTTAAACTGTTGTTGTCTTCATTGCTCACGTTGTCCAATTCCAATTCTATGTCGCTAACAATGCGCATGCAACGCATTTTAGCCAAAGCTTGGAATTTGGTGGGCATAGAACGCACCGACCGTGCCAAACTGAGAAAAAATAAAGTATTAGCGTCTAGATCACGATTTGCCTGCAAAATGGCTGATATATCAACCTCGGCGGTTTTAAGTTTTTTTAAGGCCGGCTGACCACCAATTCCAGTATGGCCATTATTGCTGCTAGTAGCTGTTATCGTGGTAGAAGCACCAAGAGTTGGAATAAACCCACCCGATAATGCAGGATAGCCATTTGTTTGATAGGAGGAGAGAGCACAAGAGGATGACGTAGCTGATGATGAGGGTGTTGTTGAAAAACTCAAGTTAATCGCTGATGATTGTGGTGAGGGTTGTACACGACGAATTTTTGTTATGAGCGGATTTATACGACTTGCCATCGTTTGTGATGTGGCAGATACATGGGCACTAACATTCGGATAAATTTGTAAGCCCGAAGGTGTTATTTGTGCTGTCGATGAGGATGAGTATACAGAAGAGCTGCTATTGAACTCCTTTTTGAATGTATCAGCTGAAGCGAATAGTTGTGGTTCGATTATAAGACAACCCACTGAACTGGCGGTATTACTAGAGGGCATTGGAATGGATCCTTTGGCAGATAGTGGAGGCAATGCAAAAACTTGTGAGGGCAAAGATGTCGCTGTTAGCGAGGCTAATGAAGCTGTTGTATTGTAACTATGTGAAGAGCTACTTATTGTAGAGACAACGGATGAGACCGACGATGATGATGATATTGAAGAAGGTATGTTGGCTAAAATCGGCTTAGCTGTGAGTGAGGGTGGCAATTGTACGGTAGGTAGTGAGGGTACGGGCAACATTATAGTTCCAGAACCAGATGTTGTACCTGCCGAAGCAGTCCCAGCACTGTTGGTCATTGTTAAACTTATGCCAGAACATTTTGGACCACCACCAGTATGGTTTGCATAATGTGGCAGCAGTGGCACAGTTTTTAAAGCGCTACTAATCGTAGTAGAATTTTGTTTAAGCTCCTCCTCATCTACGGTATTAGCTGTAGCCTTGCTCAGTACCTGAAAGCCCAAGTCGCACTCATTCTCCTCCTCGTCTTTAGCTACTGGTACATTTATACTAGATCTGTAATGTAAAAAAATGATTGAGAGACTGTTTGAAAAAAAATTTGCAACTTACCTTCCTGGACCCTGAAAGGGTTTTAGAAAATCCATATGCTCAGCATGAGCCCAGAATTGATATTTCTTCGAAGTTTTAGTGCCAACACGAAATGAACGCAAATATTTTGTATAACTGTCGCGTAAATTTTTCCATTTTCGTTTGGAGGCATCTGTAAATGCAATTTAAATTTATGTAGTAGGGTACATATTATTATTCTAGTATTTCTTTGAAAAAGCTCAATTAAACAATAGAAAAGAAGGTATTAAAGTTCAAAGACATTAAATAAAAATTAAATTGGAGTAAAAATTTCATGCGTCGCAACATATTCAATTAATGATTAGAGGATTTTTAACTTGGTGATTTGTGGTGAGGTCTAAGCGGTAAGAGCTGGTAAATTCAAGTAAATTTTTGAATAACAAAAATCTTAACTTTCTTTCTCCTGTTCAATAAAATAATTTTGAAAAGGAACGGAATTTTATTATAGACTTTAAAAACAGTTTCGATAATATTCAAATTCAATAAAATTAAAATTTACCTTTTTGAATAAAATTGTATGTAATTTAAAAACCAAAATTTTATTACACGAAAACTTCAAAAGGAATTTTCGATAATTGAAGCATCGGAAATTTACAATTCGAAAAACAAACAACAACCAAAAAGGTGTTGAGTGTTCTTCGAAAATAGTCAGGAGCGAACTTAATAAAGAAAATTAATTTCCATATGTACACATGTAGGAGTTATGTAGTATATAGTACATGTACATGTGTATGTAAGTATATAAAATCATAAAAATTTAATTAGCATTGGAGCCATTGAAGAAGTAGGGGGAATTATTAAAATTTTAGATGTTTATAGTTTTATTTGCATTTTTTGTTTTTATCTGCATCTTTGGAGCATAAAAATTTACAATAGAGTAAAAGAGATTGCTTCAGCGTTGCCGTTTTGGTTACTTATAATTTTTTTTCTAATTATGGTTATTTTCCGTAAACTAAAATATATCTGTATATGAAAGATTTTTTATTTTTTATGAAATAATGGTTTTGATTCTATTGATTTCTAAGCGGATACAGTGAATGAAAAAATGTTTTTAATTAAAAAGTAGTTTTAGAATAAAAAAAATTCCTATGGGATTAAATTTTCTTGGAATTGGCTTGAACTTCAAAGCGTACTTTTTAGCTATATTTTTTTGTCATTGGGTTAAATTAAAGGAGATTTTATTAAAAAAAAAAACTGGCTATGGCAATAATGGAATGGTTCCTATGTTCCAATGTTGTCAAACATATATTTAATCGCGTAATTTTATTCTGATGTTAATGAATTAAATATTATGTATTATTTTTTAATTTGAGACAATTTTCATTTTAAGAATTTTTTGGTAGCTGAAGTAAAATATGTTTTCTTTATTAGGGTATTTTCCGAAATGACCTTCCTTGATCAAGTTTTAATTCAGCTGGGAGAATACCAAAGAAAGCAATAAAAATTTCTCTGTCTTTCTCTCAGCTGAATTAAAACTTTAGGGGCCCTATGCTTCTTATAGGACCTTCGGGAACATATATATAAGGAAACTTCATGTGTGAAGACCCAATTCACATGATGACATTTGCGACGTCGTTTTTACTGAATTCCCTTTTGAAGTTGCTACCAAAATCTTTGTGTGTTCAGACGATGTCTTTTAGTTTCATGTCTTTTTTCCCATTTTTGTATTGAAATAATGTAAGTAACAAAGATAAATAACAAAAGTAAGAAAAAGAATGAAAAGTAACAAAGAGAAATGGAAGAAAAGTCTTGAAAAACACAAATCAAGACTTTTTGTTTACCCCTCTTTCTTCCCTACACCGCTCAACAACAAGCAAAAAGAGACGTCGAAAAAGCGACGTCGCAAAAGTCATCATGTAAATCGGGTGTAAATCAGCACATACTTAGTTTATTGTCAACTAAAACTCCAAAGAAAGACAATACAGTGCAGTTTTTGGATATTAATGAATATTTAAGATATTTTTTTCTTTAACTGCCAAAGATTATGAAAACGAAAAATTGCCATAAATAAAATAAATAAAAATGGACCAAACTAGGAAAAATTACCCCTAATTAATAAATAATTTTTTTTTTTTTGGAATAGTTTTTCCTCAACTATACCCATTTGTCATTGGGGACATTTCTCTCATTGGCAAATGGGCAAAAATTATTTTTGGGGATAATTTACATGTAGCCAAATTTGTTTACGTCGAAAAATCTAAATCCATTCTAATACGATTTAAAATCATTTCATTGGCAACACTACCGCTATGTATATAAGAAATTCCTCTCGCACTAGTTTGTTTTGGTTTGTTTTACTCTATTGCATGTCTTTGTTTTTAACGATTTTTCCTATTTTTTCTCAATATTGTGTTTTTTGCAAGATTTTTTTTAAAGCCAGATAGAAAAGTGAAGAGGAAAATATTTGCAGTTTTAATCAAAAAATGTTTTTTCCATGGCGAGTGGAATTGAGTATATACGCACAATGTATACAAAAGCACAAACTCACACAGCTAGACGCACATATATATACATAATATAAAGTGCGTTTTTTATAAGTACATGCATACATACATATTTGCAACATACCCACAGATAAACCAATTTCTTCGGCAATTTGAATCCAAACTTTTAATTTGACTTCAACATTTTTATAGTCCGGATGATGAGTATTGTAGACGATTTCATGCTTTTTAACAATTTCTATAAAATCGGTGGTATTGTCGGATGTAGTAGACGATTCACTGATACCGCCTCGTTGTAATTTCATCGATTTTGCCGAGCTGGAATTTGCGTTATTGGTAGAAGTACTACTGGTGTTATTACCGCTCAGGGAAATGGTGCTTTTTAAGTCTTCAGAAGAGCCCATTATTCTAGCTGTTTATGTTGGTGTACGTAAGTTCTAGTTATAATTACAAATCATTGATTATTTTTTGAAAGAAAAATGTATGTAGCAAAGCCAGGAGTCGGGCGGCTGATACACAACTGCTACTGGTGCGGATAATTGTTTGTGTTTAGTTTAGTTCGCACATGCATACATACTTACATACTGAAACGAGTGTTTTATTTGTTTTATTTTTTTTTGCTTAAGTGAGTAGTTTTTTCTTCTTTTTGTTTGTATCGCCGTGTATGTTTTTTGTATTGTACTGATGATGATGATGCGACGACCGCTCCGACAAAAGTTGGACACTTGAATGAGACGATTATAGATATGCGAAATAACCAACGACCACCGCTTTTGCAAATGTACATACAGGCAACGACGGCAAAGCCAACAACAGCATGAACACCAAGAGCAGAAGCTGCGCCAGCAGCAACAGCTAAAGTCAAAGCTACAACAACGACAATGTAAGCAACGGCTACGAACCAAAAGAAGAAGAAAAACAACAACGAAATAACTAAAACAACAAATAATCGCGCGCACAAACTGCCAGGCACACACAGTTATGAAGAAGCACCATCAACGTTAACAGCCGCAACAACAATTACTGCTGGTTGCCTGCCTGCCAGTTTTGCGAGAGAGCACTATCATCAGCGTCATAGACGGGGTGAGGGTGTGAGACACAATATGAGCTGCAGTAGCAGTAACCGCGTTGTCAAATCTCTAAAATGTTGTATAGTACGTTGTCTCCACATTGTCGATAAATAGTTTGTTTTTGTTGTTGTTTTTTTAGTGAAATTCTTTTACCGGTCGTTTGTTCCTTCGGTTCGGTGGTCCGTTATTGGGTAAATGTTTTGAAATTTGTTGCGGTTATATTCTGTTGTTTTTTTTTTGTTACTTTCACAAAAACAACGAGGGAACACCTATTTGACATTAGTAATAAAAAAATCATGAATTTTCTTAATTCATCTCCCTAAAAAAAAATCTTGGATTTATTTACACTACTAATTTTTAAGCGTGGTTTACTTTTTTTTATTTATTTACTTGAAGTTTTATGGTCGAGCTTATAATCGATCAATATTTTTTTGAAAGTAGTAAAGGAATAAAACAGTAACAAAAGTTAAGGCAAATACAAAAATGCAGTAAAAACTGAAACCGTGATAATTTTTCTAACCCTCTTCCACGCTCCTCTACCCAAAAAAAAAATATCATCATGTTATTTTGTCAGCGTTTTTAATCATCCTGTGAAAAGGAGCAACAATGTAACAAAACAAAATCGAAATCAAAAAAACTTATTACGAGGTTAGAAGGGTTAGGTTCGTAGTTCGCTCTTAAAAATAAAGAAGAATCCAGCCCACTTGGGTCCATGATTTCAGAAAAATAGCCCGCTGAGCTTTATAATAAAGGAATTTAAGGCTCAGAGTTCGGTTGCTGAAAGCCCGACGAGGCTGCTAAAGGATCGTACCACCTGGAAAATGAAGGCGGTGCTACAGCATGCATCCGCGATGATATCTGAAGTCGACTCATGTCCACGTACCCATATTTGGGTAACGCCTGAAAGATTCGGCACCGTGTTTATTTTGTACCAAGGTTTTGTGAACATATTTTAAAAAATGTATAATTTGTATTTATACATTTTTTTTGTCAATATTTAAGAAGTTTAAAAATATATCTCGACTTATGATTTGTCGTATAACAAAAGCTGAGCACACTTACTACACACATACATAATTAAATATTTAATTACGATCTAATAATTAATGCTGGCTAATTTGGGACACCAAGTATCGAGTATTTGCTATTTTGTTCGGGTTCTCAAAATTAGTTATGTTATGTTGTTTTTTTATGACTAAAAGTATCGATTTCCAATAATTAAAAGAAACATTCCTGACATGAGAACTTCGGCGCAATAACATGTACACTCAGGTGAGCGACATCTGCATGGTAGAAGACGGTAATAAGAAGCGCTTAGCAAGTTCACAAACCATATAGCTGGGAACTACACCACTACGTATATGAAGACTTTGTTTCTAGCTAGGGACGGTAGTTTTCAAATAAAATTGCCCAAATTAGTTATTTTGTGATTGCATAAATACATATGTACATATATTTACATCTCACATACATGTAACCGATTTCTAGTCCAACACTTGCAATAAGGATCGTGTTTTCCTGACATCATTTTCAGTTTAATTCTTAGAACTAAAGAACAGTGATTATTAGCTTTTACTTGTAGATGATGCTTGTACGGACAGAGCTAACCAACAAACTACATACATACATATGTATGCATGTATTTATTTTAAAACTCTGCTTAGCTATGACAGTTGTCTATCAAACGAGCGAGCCAGTCAGCTAGTCCACGACACTAATAACAACAACTATTATATTTTGTGCGATTCCATTTATTTTGGAACTGTTACAAAACAAACAAGAGAGCAAGGCGGCATTAAAGAGTACAACGACAGTAGACAGTTACATTGACTTCACCAACATCCTCTTTGAATCTACAGCAACAATCCAAACAGCAGCAGCAGTACGATTTTAGCAGCTGCAGAAGCTGTTATTACAAATAATCCATGAACAAACGAGCGCACATTCATACACACAATAGTATTATGTACCCAGTGTTATGCTCTTGCTTTAGAACATACATATGTTGTTGTTGTTGCTATTTTGTTGTGTAGGTATCTACAAAAACAACAGTACAATACAGCTCTTCCTCTGTACTTCTTTGCTGACTGCATAGGCGCCTTTTCTCTTACACCACACACAAACACACTTCCCACATTTAGTAAAAGAAAAAACAAATGGAACATAAGGAGTATATGAGCCAAAAGTATTTGAGGAGGAGGAGGAGGATGATTTTCAGGCCGCTTCTATTTTCTGGTTCATACTGCGAGTTTTGACATGTGCGTGCATTTGTTTCATCGTTTCACAGGTACTTAAGCGTACAATATGTTTATGGATATGTTTAGCACACGGATGTCTACTAGTTTGTGGTTCCAGTAACAATTTTCTAATTTCTAGAATAGGCGATTGCATACGCTCAAGACTCATTCTGAAAGGACAAAGTTTAAATCTGCAGCAAAAGTTTAAAATCCTAAAAAAGATGAATTCGACAAATATTTCAGGGTAAAAAACGGTTACCTTCATTGTGCAAGAAAAAACACCACAGCTACATACATATGTATGTTAATAATACCTACTGTTCAGTTTTTTCGCCTTAATTGAAACTGTGCCGACTTTTTTAACCATCCTCGTTCCGCAATTTCAAACCGCCTTTGAGGAGTCATCCACTTATTTTGAACACGTAGAGCCATACTTTCGTAAAAGGTGTAAATTAATTTTTTAAATATTTTAGTTAAAAACTGCTTTTATCGTTATTATGTCGGAAATGTGCTCAAATCAATTCCTAATAAACAAGGTACATATGTATATGCACCTTACATGGGAGTAATTAAATAAATTGACTATTTAATTGTCGATTTCATTGGTATTGACTTATAAACAATGCAAATTAAATTTTTAGCATTATAAAACACTAAAAAAAATAACAGGCATTTTGTTTTTGTAAATAGCAAATTCACCATCTAACCCAAGGCGAATTCATAACAGGTGAAGCTGAAAACACAGCTGACCCACTTTTTTCTGGCATAATGGATGCTCGAATGTCAAAATTTGTACATGCACTCATAGGGGCTCATATGTCAAATGTTGTTGTAATCTTGTACTTGTTGTAGTATTAACACTACCTGTTATGAATTTGCCTTGATCTAACCTGCAGAAATTCTCAATGCATAAAAAATTACACAAAAATGGCGCCGGAGTATATGAACTAAATTTGGCAGTTTTGGCGATGGATAAATTCGCCCGAATTCTCCACTTTACCCACCTAATAATGAATTCGCCTCATTCCTCACTATAAACAAATAAATGTTGTTATAGTGCACGTACCTGACTCATAATGCCTTGACTTAATGTTATTGTGAATAGTTCACATTCAGCCGAAAAATGATCAGCAAGGCTACATTACTTCCCAGGTAGTGTTACTAACGCAGTGAAGCTACTGTTTTCATACATATATTGGGTCGAGATGTCAAAATTTTTACATGAAAGCATAGTAGTCGGTATATCAAATGCTGTACTTGTTATAAAATCAACACTACATGGTAAGTGGATTCACCATTAGTATCAGTTAATTCCCTTACCCTTAACAGAAAAGCTCGGTTGTGTTTATAAAAATATATACAATAAAATAATTAGAAGTAAGATTTGTTTTATTTATTTACATTTAGTCACTATAATGTCGATACAGATATCATTGGACTGCACTAACTTGTATAAATAAAGCCGATTTGTGTAGTTTTTATTGGTATGTATGTACGTACATAAGTAAGTGTATTTAATATCGGCAGAATTTTTTTGTTTATGAAGAACAGTGCGCAGAAATATGAATGTAAATAAAAATGCCGATTGATGCAAAATATATGTATATATATCCAAACACACAGTTTTTACATATTGGAGTTTGGGTGTGTTTAAAATTGCACATCAACTCAGAGCGGGAAAACTCCGAAGCCTGTCTTACTTCAGGCCTTATTAAAGAACAATAAAATTAAAATAAAAAACAAAATATATTTAGTGACATTCAAATCATTTGAAATCACGTACATAATATATATACATAATAAGCCAACATTTGTCGGTTTCGGTGAAGTAACTATGATTTGAAAAACTTGTCTAGATATAAAATGTTTTTTAAATAAAATCATCTTCAGAAAACTGTTTGTTGTGTACTTCCCATTATTATGTGAGAATTTAACAAACTCGACAACACAGTGGTGAATTTATATTCAACAACCTTAACCCAACAGACAAATTTATAAAACTTAGAAAATGATAAAAACTAACTACAATTAATTTTAGTTGTTTGTTTTATTTAGACAAATACAGATAAAAACAGCTTTCCTATCTTTCTCTATTCCAGTTCTTTGTCCTTGAAAATGTCATCACGCCTTTTCAACCGTGAGTTAGAGAGAATCCATCAACAAATTTCAATTAGAGATGAGGACCGCCAACCTTATACCGAATTGTATGACAATATAAGAGATTGGCTGATAAGTGAAATGCGTTCTGCAGATCCGCTTTTTAACGAAATGTTCAAGGGCACTACGTTGTTCGGTAAGTCTTTTAATTAATACGAAAATTTAAAGCGAGAAAGTTTATCCAAAAATATATAAAAATTTCGATTTATCATGGAGTATGTTTTTTTTTTGGGGGATTCGGAATTAATACTTATGTACATACATAGATATAAGGAAATTCTCTTTGTATATATTATTGTTATATTCTTCTTTATTTAGTTTTTAAATCATAATTCGCTGTTTTATATTGTATAATACGTAATCTGGTGGCCAGAAGGCTATTGTATTATAAATGGATTCATAATAAATATAATGAAGTTAAATTATGATGTATTTTTTTTAAACTTCCATTAAAAATTAATTGCGAAACATAGGTCGTGTTCAGCAGAAAAAACCGCTACTAAACGGTTTAGATGTAGCAGCTTTTGATTTGATTAATTTTTCTGAACGATCTGCTCACTTTTTTGTCAAAAATATCAAACAATTTTAGTGATCTGTATTTTGTTTTATAGATGTTTTCTGATTTCGCATATATGTTTTCGATTCACTGAATTTTTCTGTTTTCGCCGCTTAAACTATTAATAGACATTTTATCTTACATAAGGCCCGGCCCGTTTGTTTACTTTCACAGTAAAATGCTCTAAATGAGTAAATACTGAGTAAACAGCAGAATTTACTCCCCAAAAAATTACGCGAACGGAAAAATTTTAAAAATTCGAAAAATTAAGGGAACAGCTGATGGAAAATAAATGTAATGTTGAAAATTTTTTCAATTAAGAACTGTCACTTATGCAATATAGTAAAATGCAGTAAAATTCAGTAAAAAATAGTAAAAAGTTTTGCGTACTCGAACACACTTACACATACCTACATAGTTGGGTCTGTTCTAGAATCCGAATTCACTCGAAAGTGGATTACTTTAGCATTTTTGGTGTTCTGCAATTCAGATCCACATATTTTTATTAATAAAAACATGTGGATGTGAATTGCAGAACACCAAAAATGCTAAAGTAATTCACTCGAAAGTGAATTCGGATTCTAGAACAGACCCGAGTGTTACACTTAATTTTAGAAAAAAATTTTTGTTGCAATATTTTAATTTATCATACATACCAAAACGCTTCTAGTGTATAAAACAAAAAATAGTAGCAAAATCCTGATTTAATACTTTATAATTTAAATTAACAAAAATGCTTTCTCAGTGCACTGTAAAAAGCAACGGCCTTCCCGGAATTTTCTTTCGATTCAAATTACAGTGTAGATTATACATAAGTAGTTAGACTAGTAAATATATTACAACTTATGATCATTAACACTGCATTTCCAAATATATTACAACTTATGATCATTAACACTGCATTTCCAAATTGCCAAACTCCATATGAAAAAAATTATAAACAAAAATTGTAGAAAAAACCATGATACAATGACTATATACTTACATATTCATTGTATCATAGAAAAACAGTATTTATTACTGCCAGTTCGCCGATATCGAAGAAGTTTTTTCTTTCGAACAATTACATTTAAAACAAAGCAAAATTTTTGAATTTTAAAGACCTTCTGCGATATCGGCGAACATATTATTACAGTTCTCGAAGCGATTAATATTTATTGCGCTACATATATACCACATACATAAGTACATTTATACACACATTTCCGAAGTTTTCAAAATCATTAATTTTTTACCAGCTGCGTCTCATCCAGCGTTTTCCGTTATTACTAGATTTTTTTCGAAATCATTTGCTTTTTTGACTTGTATTTTCTAGGAAGCCATCCAAATCGCGTACGAATTATAAAGCCGTCGGAATTCGATGTTTTCATTAAGCTGCAACTCCCATTTCCATTTAGAGTTTGCCCACATCCAGATCGGCCGGGTTTTTTAGAAATCATAGGCAAACAGTGGAAGAATTTAAAAGACCCTGAAAATAGAAATACTTTCGGAGATTGGTTCTATGAAAGGAAAGTGATAAATAAAACATGTTTAAATCGCAACAAGTTTCAAAATTGGATAGCGGACTTAATGGAGATTGTATTATCTGAAAATAATTACAAATTCAATGGTTATGAAATTTATCATCAACTTTGTGATGTTGCACAAAAAATTGGGATAAAAGATAGAAACTATCCTTATAAAAAACTCTTATCTATAGATTTCGTTGCTGCAATTGTTTTATGTAAAGAAAATGTAAAAAAATTAGTTAAAAGTGGCTTTAAAGCTGAATACTATGATACTTTTGTCGCAATACCAAAGAGATTAATTGGCTGCGGACCACGAACGTCAAGACGATATACATTTCAATTGGTAAATCCAGTTGCTGAACGCGATATTATATGGGACAAGCAAAATTTAAAAGTTGTATATAGACTTTTAAAATCTATGCGCCAAAATCATAATTTACGCCGTTTAAAAAGCTATTTTTTGACGGCCATATTTTTAATTGAAGTTGGTAAGAAACCGAAAGTATTTTGGCAGCAACCTCTTGGCGATGTCTTTATGCATGTAAGTAACGAATTTAATATTTATTACATTATGTACATATATATATATGTTCATACAATTACATACGAATCTACTGCGACATGTTGTACTAGATTAAAGGAATACACACAAAACTGTCGAGCTGATTCGCTTTATGTACCTTAATTTTTTTGATAAATTAAATTATTATTAAATTCTACATTTATTTGAGCATGTACTCAAGTATTTATGTTTTAAATTTTATTTATTTAAAAAAAAAAAAAAAAAAAAAAAATTTAAAACATAAATACTTGAGTACATGCTCAAATAAATGTAAAATTTTGTAAAGGAGAGATTTACTTTTCATTTTTTGCCTTATAAATACTTTTAATGGCAACCAGCGGTTGTCTAATTGTATAGGTGTAGAAAAGTAAACACATTCATAATGGAAAACAATTTTGAAAGCTGAAACTCGTAATAATTGAATAGACAAAGAAAAATTAGGCTGAACGGAGGATTATAGTATAAAAACTTTCATGTGGCTCGGCAGATTCAATTAATGATAGAGGATCTTTAACTAGTGTGATTGCAGCTGGCGTGGTGGCAGTGAGGTCTAAACGGTAAACAACTCTGATGATGAGTCTGTGGTTAGTTTCGAAACATCATGATGTTAGTTCAACCCCTCCGTGCAGTCTAATTTTTCTTTGTCTGATAAATTTTTACGAGTTTCTAGTTTTTTAATAAAAAAAAATAATTTAATTTATGTATAAAAAATTTAAATTTAAGAAAATGAACTTAAGCTTGACATATTTAAAATTTCTTTCATTGGAGAATATTAACTTTTTTAACGAAGATAAGGAAAATGTTATTTGTTATTTGTATTTTAGATGTTAGGCGTGTTAATAGACTACTTTGCAAAAGGCTTTTTACCATTTTATTGGGCACCGCGCTTTAATGTTTTAAGCATTTTAAGATCCGAAGAATTGTTTACATACACAGAAATTTTAATTAATGTTCATAATAGACTTCTGAAGCTGTCGTTAGATAAAAACGTGTCATACACGATTGAGTCACATTTCAAGGTAAATTATAAGAGTATTGTGAAGACTTTACGGTTGTAATAGTTGCAGCATAATCGTTGAAATTTTTGTTTTATCTTGGAGTTGTTGTTTAATTTCAACTATGACAACCATAAAGTTTTATTTATGTATTTTGGCCCATAATCATAGTCCAATAGTACTGAGTTGATACGTTTTTAAATTAAGTTTAAATTGAAACCATTTATTACATATTTTCCCACTATAATTAAAAATTAAATATGTTTTAACTTCAATTAATTTTAAATAGTTGAGACTTCAATGTGCGAAATATTTGCATTCACGCCATAACGAAACCAAGTGGCATTTCTGATCAGCTGGTTTCGTATCATATCAGAAATTAAAAAAGAAATAATGTATAAAAATATTAATGTGTTCTTTTAATAAAATAATAATAAAATAATAGACTACTGCCCAATATTAAGTTTGGATAACTGCACATGTACATACTTACATATGCATGTACATCTGTATGTATGTATACACTTCATCTATACGAACAAGGCAAATTCATAACAGGTAGTGTTAATACTACAACAAGTACAACATTACAACAACATTTGACAAATGAGCCCCTATACTTGCATGTACAAATTTTGACATGCGAGCCTCCATTATGCAAAAAAAAAGTAGATCAGCTGTGTTTTCAGCTTCACCTGTTATGAATTCGCTTTGTATACGATTATAATTATGCAGACCACTAATGTATATTCCCAGTACATGTGGCAGTCTTTCAGTGTGCCTGACATGACGTAGGATTTATTGAAACTGTCTGGCAAGCTAGAAATCATCCTTGCCATCCAGTTACCCAAGCAGAATATCGTCACATGAAACGCAAAACCATGTAAGTGACAAAGAGAACAAAATCGGGGGAGTTTATTCATTATTGTTTGATATATACATAAATTGAAGTCCATGTTTTTAATTATTTTTACGTTTCTAATGTTATGATCGGCGACATTTATAGTAAAAATAAAAAATAATGAAGCAACTATCAATCATATATATTTTATAAACTTTTTTTCTTATAAAATTAAAAAAAAAAATGTAATTGCTTGGTTTTACGTTTTATATGACGATATATGAAAAGAGACGAAAATTAGGTCATGCTTTGTACATCTTTGCTACATATTGCCTGGCAAAACCACAATTATTCGAACTTTATACTCAGAGGTTGCTCTTAGCTGGGTTGGGGGGAATATACACAGAAAAAAGTAAAAAATCTGATGCACTAATTTTTCAAAGCAACCTCAGCCTGTGTTACACTTGAAATAGGGTTTTACTATGAAAGTATTGACTATAGTGAAGTAAAAGTATACTTTAAATGCAACTGTATTATAGAACTCTTAAATT
Source organism: Lypha dubia (assembly GCA_947311025.1). Taxonomy (NCBI): domain Eukaryota; kingdom Metazoa; phylum Arthropoda; class Insecta; order Diptera; family Tachinidae; genus Lypha; species Lypha dubia. Next base: position 61,702,198 of record OX371264.1, read on the forward strand.
ATGTTAATATACATATTTTATGACTATGATTATAGGCCATTTTATATACCTACGTATTTATTCCAATAAATATTTGAAACTTTTTAATATCATCTCTTTATTATAGACAAGACGTGAAGAAGACGATTGAATATTGAAAGAAACGTTACATAAACGTTGTATACTATTATTAAAACTATTTTCAATAAAAATTGTTTATATTTTTATTTAAATAACAATAATTTTTTAAAAGTGCATGAATTTCAAAGAATTATTTATTCTCAATAAATATATTTTTTTTTAATTTTAAACAAATAATAAAAGTGATTTTAATTCATATCTATGTACATATGTATGTTGGTAAATATACTAAATCATAAAAAATGGCAGCAACACTATACTTCAAATGGCAATGTTTTTTTTTCCAAGCAACTCTGACTTTTATGCAAAAGAAGAAGAAATTATTATTTTTATTAAGTTTATATATGAAAAGAAAATTGAGTGCATAGGAAAGATTAAAAAAAATGTATAAAATTTAAAAAAAGAATCTTATTTATGTTCTTAGATATTTTAGTTTATTATATTTTGATAACTGGCTTTTTATACATGTTGTTGTGTTACCACATTTACATATGTAATGGCGTTTTCTTTTCTGAATAATATGCTGCATTTATTCTGCGATCGGTATATCTTTCCGTTCTTTTCTACAAAATATGTGCTATTTTATAAGTGTAACGCGTTCTTTTCTCATGATGTTACCCCTAAAAAGAAAAAAAATATTAACAGCTTCTTTTGTTATTGTTTCTTTACTTTATTGATTAACGCTAACATTTATGTTCATTTGTAAACGTAAAATATGGGCAGTTCCTGGGGTCACGAACGTACGTTCGTATGCTTTTGATGTACAAAAATATATAGAAAACAAAACTTTTCCTACCATTTTTATTTTTGCGATTCGGTAGCATTTTGGTAGCTCTATGTCTGGTATCAAAGATGGATTTAATCGATTTTAAGTTTTCACAATGATAGTTATAAACATGTGGTCACGAACGTATGCAAAATATAAGTCAACTTTGGCTGACAGTAGCGAAATGAAAAAATCTGCGAAATGGAACGGAATATTCAAAAGCGATTAATTTATTTTAAAAGTGTGTTAATGTAGGTCTCTTGTTTAATTGGCTTAAGTACCGGTCACGAACGTACGGGTCGCAAACGTAGGATTTTTCCATATGTTTTTTTTTTTTTTTATTATTATCACCATGCATTTTCTCATAAATATCGTCAAAAAACTTAATATTCAATTTATAGTGTGTAATAACACTTATAACAAGAAGTAGACTATTATATTTAAGTTTAAATAATGAAATTTTAACAATATTTATAGTTTTCGCATCCTATCAGCAGCTTTTTCACGTAAAATTTTTATTTTTTGTGGATCGCTTTTAATTTTGTTAATATGACGCTTTTGTTTTTCATTTTGCGATTTATCACAAAATGTTTCAGCCATCTACGAAAGTATATTTGCGTGTTATGAAAATAATTGCATTGTTTATGAAAAAAATTTACTTACGGTCTCGAACGTACGAAATTTTGCCAACGAAAAAAAACCACAGTTTTAATTGTAACCCAGAAGTTTTTTTTTTTATTTACAAGTAAGTGACACCGAGCTTAATTAAAATGTGTTATGTCAGGCACCTGTGGACGTTTAACGCAAAGCTATTACAATAAAATGATATTTTCGGTCGCGAACGTACGATTAAAAAATTGATAAGAAACAAAGTAAAAATTAATCGTTAATCGAACTTTCTTTGTTCTCGTTGCACTTCTATCTTCTTAATTGATTGTAGTAGAGTGATTTTGAAGAAAGACTCCAAACATAGCATATTTTTTGCATGTAAAATAATTAAATACAAAATGTCTTTAAAAGTAACTTAAAAAGAAAATATTAAACTTTCCAGTTCCTGCCCAATTTCCTCAATTAAAACAGCTAAGATATGCTATTATAAAAATATAGACCTCGCTTGCTGTAATAGATTAAAGAAAAATGTTGTGTGTTCCTTTAATCTAGTACAACAGTCGAAGTCGATTCGAGAACCGTAGTAAGGCCCAACACCTAAATTTTTTCGCTCAAAATGAAGCGAGCGTAATGTCAAAAACTATGATGGTGTCGCGAAATCAGATATTTTAGCCCACCCAAAACCTCCGTACCGCGCCAATAGAAGTTTTCACTTCAAAATAAATAAAAATTGTTGAGAATATGTAATTGTTGACCTGTGTTATTCACTTGCAGGGTAATTTAATTTGGCTTGAGGTCATATGTATATAACAAATTAATTAAAACATGTATAATTGTTATTTATTTTATATAAATTTATTTCCAATATTTCGGTCAACTTTGCTGACCATCATCAGGGATTTATACTTTTTATAAAATATTTCTTTTTCTAATCACAATTTGATAATGAAAAAACGTCTTATAGGTTTTGTTACCTGCTAATTACTGTACTTAGCAGTAATTTGACCTCAAGCCAAATTAAATTACCCTGCATAAATAAAAATTTTTATAAATTAATATATTTTCGTACATTTTATGTACTTTTTAAAACTTTTTGTATGATTTTTTTTTTTTTTTGGAAAATGTGCAAATTATTCGAGAAATATTTGCTTGAATTTGGCGAATACGAATATCTTAAAATAGGCGAATAGTCGAATAATCGATTACGAGTATTGGTTGATGTTATAGTGAACGTACCTGGATCAGCGTTGTCAACTTTGAAATTTCAAAAGGTACCAAAATGGAGAAAAAACGCGCCATTCAACAGAAACCGCACCAAGTTCAGAATTTTTTTTTATTGAATTAACTTTGTATCTTTACAAAATCCAAAATCCTAATGTTGATACAATATTGTGCCATTGCATGAAGTGAATCATTCTCCACCCTTTTTCAATACTAGATAATATTATGACGTCGGATTCAAATTGTACTGCTAATGGCATGATATCATATTTGTAATGGGATAAAACATTTTGTACAATGTAATGTAATGTAATTTTTGTAATGTAAATGGTGTTCCGCAGACGAGTCTAATTATGCTGGCATATCATGAGAGTTTTTAGGCGAGAGGGGTGAAGAGAGCGGTTTTTCGTTGGAACAATTTTTCAACCAGCCTCATACCCGCACAAGCAGCACAAAACTAATACATACACACTTACGAATACACAATCAATACAAAAAACACTAACACACACAAAGCTGAGTACACGTATACATTTTATGCCAGATGAATTAGTCTCGTGTGTAAAAAAAAGAACAAAAATTGTGCGGCTTAAAAATTCATCTCGTGTGCGGAACCCCATTGGGATTAAATCTGCAATGTGTTTCCGTGTTCCAGATGCCAAACAAGGTTGGATATTTAGGCGTGATATCGCTCGCATTTGCAATAAAAACATCTTGCTTTTGTGTTATTATTTGGTCAAGGGCGAATCCATTGCTTAAACTCACATTGTGATTCCCAAATCTTTTTGTATTTCGCTTATGATCTCTCCTTTTTTAGACTCCATTATTGACTTTAAATATTTCTTTTAGTAAATAGAAATTTTATTAATTTTAGTGTTACAGCACTTTATATAAACGCATTTTTTATGCATTTTATAAAAATCGAAATGATCGCTAGTTTCGAGAATACTTTGTTTTTGCTAAGCTCTTTAACAGACTTGGCAGCAACTTTTACGACAACAAACAACAACTCTGAAAATCTAAAAGTGACAACAAATTTCTTATAATGAAATGTTACAAATTATCTAAAACAACACGGTTTAACGGTTTTTGTGATTGTGTTTTGATACCTCTTAAACATCATTAATGGTTGCTCTTATTGTGGTCTGTAAAATTTAATGTAAAACTTTTACACAATTGAATGAAATGTTATTGAAACAGTTGTATTTTTTGTAAAAAATTCTTTTTTCTCATACTGAAGCAAAAAGTTGTGTTGAATTTGCTTTGAAGCCACCCAAAATTAAAAAAACGCACCAAAATTAAAAAAAAGCGCACCACGCAGTGATGTTAACTAATTTTTTCCAATTACCGTACAGCCTTATAAAGATTACCGTTTTTTGGGTAAAATTACCGTACGGGTAAAGTGTTCTATAGAAATAGTAATATTTTACTATTAAAATAGGTTATATTTTTTAATCAATATAAGTACATATTTTAAAGACAACAACAACTTAAGAAACAATTAGTATTAATAAAATATTAGAATTAAAACTTATACATTCAATCACCATTCTCTTAAAGGCTATACACACACCTATGTGTATATACATAGATAAGTATATAAATTATTTTATATTTAAAGCTGAGTGTTATTCATAGATTAATTAAAGATTTTATATATTTTCGGCCCACCCCGATCGATCGATAATGCTGAAATTGTACACGAAATACAACCGGCTTGCGACCTTCTAACCATCAATTTATTATTATTTGCATATTTAGCTTTTGTGGCTGTAAATAAATACTAGGTTAAATAAAATCGGTTATTAGAGAAATGCGAGATAATTTTTTTAAATCTAGAAAATCACCGATAGATATCTTTCGACACCGCAGGCCAGCCTATTTGTTTCTAGTTTGTCACCCAAGAAAAAAATCAACATTTTAGCTAATGCGAGTACATACTTGTATAAATATTCCATAGGAGAAATTTTTAGCATTTAGCCACAATTGGCATTGTTACAATGTTTTAGGAAAACCGTGGGTTTTATGATTTGATTTAAAATTAAAGCTTTATAAAATTACCGTACAAATATTGAAACTACCTGCCTACCTTTTGGATGTCTAAATTACCGTACAATACGGTAATTACCGTACGGTTAACGTCACTGGCACCACGCACCCACTCAGATATTTTTCGCACAAAACATTTATGGTGTTTTGTTTTTTGAACAAAAATGTTGACCTTTCAATGTGTAACACTTTTTACAGTTTGCACCTACCTTTAAAAAGTGGTACATTTTTTATTGCCACAATGGTACAAAATATTTGAGGCTTAACATTACTTAACATTAATTAATTAATTATCGTTTTAATTATAAGTTTTTTCGCTTAAGTAAGTATAATGACAAAAATACAAGTTCTTACTTGTATAAAAATATACTAAACAAAGTTGTAAAAATGGGCAGTATATCACCCCGACTTGATAGTAGAGGGCAAAATATTTTGCATATTTTGCCATTTATTGGTGCAACATAATTAGAAAGGAACGAAATCGCTTTTAAATATGTTACATATTTTTTAGAATGGATCACGAAAATTAAAGAATGTAGCATAAATGTCACACTTTTTTCAGAAAAGAAAACGCCATTAGAAAAGCACCAAAAAAGGTGCGAAACGCACCTAGTTGACAACGCTGACCTGGATCACAATGTTATTGTGAATAGTTCACATTCAGCCGATCAGATCAGAAAGAGTATCAGTTAAACTCCTTAACCGAAAAGTTCGATCTGTGTTTCTAAAAAAAAATATACAACAAAATAATTTGATCTAATAGATGTTTTAATTACATATTTTACACTTAATCACTAATGTCTATTTATATTGATATCATTGGATTGCACTAACTTGTAAAAATAAAATCGATTTGTTTAGTATTTATAGGTATGTAAGTATGTATGTATGTGGATTTAAAATCGGCAGTATTTTTGTTGTTAATAACAGTACGCAAAAGTATGTACATAAATAAAAAAAAATGGCAATTAATGCCATATATATATGTTTACATATATGTATGTATATTTCCAAACACACATTTTTACATATTGGTGTATGTGTTTAAAATTGCACATCAATTTGGCGGGAGAAGATTGTCTTATGTCAGGTCTTAGTAAAGAACAATAAAAATTATAATCGAAAACAAAAAATATTTTTCTTAGTGTCAACGAAAAATCATTTGAAATCACCAAATAAAAAGCAAACATTTTTCGGTTTCGTTAAAGTGGCTATGATTTGAAAAACTTGTCTGGATATAAAAAGTTTTTATAATTACAAAAGTTATCATCTTCAGCCAAAAATTTTGAGTGTAATCCTACTATTTTGTGAGAGTTTAACAAAGTCAACAACCCAGTGGTGAATTTATATTCAATAATCTTAACCCAATAAATATACTTACGCCTGATTTCACAATGTTCGGTAAAATGTCTGTTAACAAAAAATTAACTAATTGCTGGTTAGGCTAACGGGCACTATTTAATCAACGGTTACGTATTTTCGTTTCACCATCTTTCGGTTAAGTAACAAAAGAATTTAATAAAAATGTGGCAATACTATCGGTTTGTTTACATAAAAAATGAATTAAAAATACAGTTTTTGCAAATTTGAGAAACAAAACTTTGTAATAATAGTAAAATTCAGGTAAGTAATAATTAAAATATTGTTATTTGTACATAAAAAAAAACATATGTACATGTATATAAAGCATTAATATAAATTGTTTGTTTGTAGTACATAGTTTCTCCGGCGACAACGTATTTGGGACGTACATAGTTGAAGGAATCTAGTTTGGATGTGTTCAGAAGATAGGAAATAAATCAAGAGACGGAATTTGCCATGGTAAGATGATGTAAATATATGTACATAATCGTATTTAATGTCCAATAATGTTATCTAGGATTGAAAAATACCGACCGGCAAAATTTGATGAAATTGTAGGCAATGAAGATAATGTAGCTAGTTTGTCCGAACTTGCTACGCTCCTAACATTATTATAGCGGTAAGTAAAATGATGAAAAAAAAAAATAAGCAAAAGCTGATTTTTTTTTGGTATGGTATAGGGTCCAACTGGTGTGAGCAAAACCGACTATTCAATGTTAGGCTAGAATATTACTTGGTGACATCTATAAGGAAGCAGTATTGGAATTAAATGCCTCAAATGAACGTGGTTTGGACGTAGTGTGGAATGAAATTAAAATGTTTGCTTAACAAAAAGTCACTCTCTCCCGTGGACATCATAACATTGTTGTACTAGATGAAGCTGACAGTATGACTGAGGGTGCAGAGCAAGCACTGAGGTGTATAATAAAAATTTATAGTAAGACCACACGTTTTGCATTAGCTTGTAATACAAGTGAAGAAATCATCGAACCCATACAGTCTTGATGTGCCATGTTGCGTTTTACGAAATTATCAGATGCCCAGATTTTGGCTAAACTTATTGCAGTTTCTTTCTTTTTTTGTGAATAGAAATTTTTAAATTAAAAATATTACAAACATATAAATATCGATTTGTATCTCTATACATTTTGTTTCATTTTCCTCCGATTAGAGTGCTAACCGGCAAATTTCTTTCAGTTAAATTTAACATCAACTTTTCTGTTAAATTCTGTCAGTTAAGAGTTAATCATATATTGTGTAATACAACTTAGCCAGACTTTCGGTTAAAGTGTTGATTATTTTTTAATCGAACATCGTGAAAGCGGGCGTTAGAAGACATAAGTATGTAGATACTTAGAAAATGATAAAAACTAACCACAATTAATTTTTATATATTTGTTTTATTTAGCCAAATACAGATAAAAACGGTTTTTCTATCTTTATCTATTTTAGTTCTTTGTCTTTGAAAATGTCATCACGCTTCTTCAACCGTAAATTAGAAAGAATCCATCAAAAAATTTCAATTAGAGATGAAGACCGCCATCCTTATAACGCATTGTTTGATGACTTAAGAGATTGGCTGACGGGCGAAATGTGCTCGGCTGATCCAGTTTTTAACGAAATGTTTAGGGGCACTACATTGTTCGGTAAGTCTTTTAATTAAATCAAAACAAATCATACCAAAAAATACACATACATACATACCTACATATTGTCAGCTAAAACGCAAACGGCCCTATCTAACATTTTTGTAATTTTACAGGAGAAGCAAAATAGTATTTTAAACCAAATGTATAGTTTCAATCAGCATGATTTTCACCAGGGCCCAAATCGTTACATCCGTGAACGTACAACTCGTCACGTAATTTCCCATCCAATTATACAGTTATTACGTGACGAGTCTTACGTTCACGGATGTAACGATTTGGGCCCAGTATTATTAAAAAAGATGTGACAAATTGATTTCTGGCAGAATAAAATCAAATTTTGTGATATTTGAATGGCTATGTTAGTTAGGTCCTTTTGTACCCTAATTTTCTGAAACCAAAGGCCCTATCTACACTTAATGCAAAATAGTTTTATCATTTATTTTAATTTTAAACATTTTTATTATACATATGTATATTAATTTATTTTAATATTGCATCACGAAAAGTAAATTAAAATAATTCATTAAAATTAAACAAAAAAAGACTTTATTTAAAAAGTATCAAGAATTGAAGAATGAATTTAGAAAATATGAATTAATTTTCAAAGGGTATGCTATTATAGAAAAAATGACAATCTTTTGGTAGTGACATTTTCCAAAATTAATCAAAAATCTCTTTACGAATAACTTGCGAAAAATAAGAACAATATCGAATCGAACTTTTTCCGCAAAACTTTGACTTACATGCATCCTTCATTTCTCTAGACTTACGCAAAATTTTTACGTTTCCTTTAGAAAAACCTTGATATTTCTTACCCTTCATCCGGTTTTACTGAGTGCAGTGTCTCCAATTTTCTTTAGCCTTTTTAAAAGTGTCTGCTGCTATATCCATCGTTGACATGACGCTTTTTATTTATACCCTTCTTATTTTCCTTTATTTCTTACAAAATCACTTTTGACAAGTGTAAAATTTTTTGTGGTTGTGTATTTTGATGCAATGCATCAGAATCAACCAAAAAACCGATTTTGGATTTTGTGTTAGTTAGGGCCGTTTGCGTTTTAGCTTACGATATGTACATACAGGTAATGAAAAAATCTAGATTCATTATAGCTTGTTAAATTGTGATATATATTTTGCTAAATTTGCATTGAAAATTAATTGTGATACACATTGTATTGCGTCGAAATGTTTTTCAAATGTACATATATACATGTATACATACATATATACATATGTACATACGAGTATGTATATTTTTTGAGGGAAATTTCGGAAATTTCTTTCATTTGCTGTGATTTTTCAATCTCTCTTGTTATGCAAATTTTTATTATTTCAGAGATTTTTTTTCGTTGTTAATTCATTGTGTTATTTTTCCTTTTTGCGGCCAAAAGGTTTCCAAACCATTGAGTTTTTCCACAGCTTCGTCTAGTCCATCGTTTTCCGTAATTAATAGATTTTTCCGAAATCATTTGCCTTTTTGACTTGTATTTTCTAGGAAACCATCCAAATCGCGTACGAATTATAAAGCCGTCGGAATTCGATGTTTTTATTAAGCTGCAACTCCCATTTCCATTTAAAGTTTGCCCACGTCAAGGTCGACCCGGTTTTGTGGAAATCAAAAGTACTGAATGGATGAATTTACGAGACGCTGACTATATAAATACTATCAGTGAATGGTATTTTGAAAAGAACTTATCAAATATCGCATGTCTCAATCGCAACAAGTTTCAAAATTGGTTAGCAAACTTAATTGAGTTCGTATTACTTGAATATGATTACAAATTCAATGATTACGAAATTTGTCATCAACTTTGTGAAGTTGCACAACAAATTCGGGTAAAAGATAAAGAATATCCTTTTAATGATTTCATATCAATTGATTTCGTTCCCGCATTTGTTTTATCTGAAGAAAATGTTGAATCAGCAGTTCATACTGGTCTTAAAGTTGACTACGGTCACACTTTTATCGCAATACCGAAAAGATTAATGGGCTGCGGGCCACGAACGTCAAGAAGATATACATTTCAATTGATAAATCCAGTTGCTGAATGCGACATTATATGGAAAAAACCAAATGTAACAGCTGTATATGGACTCTTAAAAGCAATGCGCCAAAATTATAATTTGAACCGTTTAAAAAGCCATTTTTTGACGAGCATGTTTTTAATTGAAATTGGTAAAAAGCCGAGGCGTTTTTGGAATAAATCTATTGGCGATATCTTTGTGCATGTAAGTAACGCATTTGCTATTTAAGGGCTGTGCACATATTACGTAATGCTGAAAGGGGGGGGGGGGTTAAAGATTTGTTACGGATTGGGAATTTTGCACTGAAAAATTATTAAAAAGCGTTACGTCGTGGGGGGGGGAGGGGTTATAAAATCTCTGAAAACAGCGTTACGTAATATGTGCACAGCCCCTTATGACATTCATGTAAGTACATTTAATCTAGTACAAATCTGTCGAGCTGATTCGCTTCAATAATTATAACAAGACCCAGTAGCTCCGTTTGATTTTTATAAAAGTAAAGGTCATGATTGACTAATCTACACAATTATACAACTTTGATAAAAAGAAATCGGGAAAAAAAACATTAAAGTGCAACACAAATCTCGCTGTATGTAATGATTCATAAAATTCAGAGGAATTATGAATATACTCGAGAAAATTAGTTACCGGGAATTTCAAACTTTCGCAGTCAGCTGTGCTGTTTGCTTCCCGGGAAATTGAAGGGGATTTTTTTATACGAAAAATTATATATTAATTTAAATTAAGGAAATGATAAAAGTTTGCACACTTAACCCAAAAAAAAAAACTGTTATTTTCAACTTTCGAAATTCTTCTTCAGTTGGAAAATTTTCTAATAATTAAAAGAAACAACTGTATAAATAATTTTTAGTACAAGAAATTATCTTGGTTAATGTAAAAACTTAAAAAAAAAAAAATAATTTACACCTGCAATGCAGTCGACTGTGTCCGCCGTTGGTTATACTGGAGTTGGGTAAATAGTCTTAATTCTCTCGTTTGAGATGCCGCAGAAATACTTCGTTGATGTTTGTGGATGGCGTGAGTAAAAATTCCAAAAAAGAAATATTGCATTCCGGTGCTTGTTTAACTTCCTGATCATAAACAATAAAATTTTAACCCTAATTTCCTTCAAAATTTTTGGGAAAACTTCATATTTAAAGTACATACCTGTTTTTTTTTCCCAGGGAGAAGAGAGAAATTTCCCAGAGAGATTTATTTATTTCCCTGCTCCCTGTGGTCATTACTGGAGAATTCTTACGCATAATTGGGACTGTCAAAAAATCTGTAACTAATTCCCACTTTATAGCAACACTGTCTCACTTCTTGAGCAGACGTTCCTGGGTGGAGGGGGGTGGTTAAAGATTTGTTACGGATTGGGAATTTTGCACTGAAAAATTAGTAAAATGCGTTACGAGGGGGGTATAAAATCTCTGAAAACAGCGTTACATAATATGTGCACAGCCCCTTTGCACAAAAAGTATTACTAAAACCGATAGCCAATCATGACCTTTAAAAGTATATTTTAATTAATTCATCTCGCAATCAGCGTTGCTATTGTTGCTCTTTACATGGAGAAAATTAACTTTTTTAACGAAGATACAATAAAAAAAAAAAAAAAAAAAATTATTTGTTATTCGCATTTTAGATGTTAGGCGCCTTAAGAGACTATTTTGAAAAAGGCTTTTTACAATTTTATTGGGCACCGGACATTAATCTATTAAGCATTTTAAAACCTGAGGAATTAGCTTCGTACTATCAAACTTTAAATGAGGTTTATAATAGACTTCTGATGGTGTCATTAGATGAAAAAGTGACATACACGGTTGAATCGCATTTCAAGGTAAATTATAAAAGTATTCTGAAGACTTTTGACGGTTGTCATAGTTGCAGCATAATCGTTGAAATTTTTGTTTTATCTTGGAGTTGTTTAATTTCAACTATGACAACCATAAAGTTTTATTTATGTATTTTGGCCCATAATCATAGTCCAATAGTACTGAGTTGATACGTTTTTAAATTAAGTTTAAATTGAAACCATTTATTACATATTTTCCCACTATAATTAAAAATTAAATATGTTTTAACTTCAATTAATTTTAAATAGTTGAGACTTCAATGTGCGAAATATTTGCATTCACGCCATAACGAAACCAAGTGGCATTTCTGATCAGCTGGTTTCGTATCATATCAGAAATTAAAAAAGAAATAATGTATAAAAATATTTAATAAAATAATAGACATGTTTAAAGACAAAAGAAAAGCACAAATACATAGATAAAGAGCCTGTGACAATCTGACCATCGTCAAAGTTAAAAGTTTCTCTGCGTATTCCCTCAAGATAGTTACACACCAACTACTGCCCAATATTAAGTTTGGATAACTGCACATGTCCATACTTACATATGTAAATCTGTATGTATGTATACACTTCATCTATACGAATATAATTATGCAGACCACTAATGTATATTCTCAGTACATGTGGAAGTATTTCAGTGTGCCTGACATGACGTAGGATTTATTGAAACTGTCTGGCAAGCTAGAAATCATTCTTGCCATCCAGTTACCCAATTAGAAAATCGTCACATGAAACGCAAAACCACTTAAGTGACAAAAATAACAAAATCGGTTGTTTTTATTTCTTATTATTCGATATATGTACATAAATTGAAGTCCATGTTTTTAAACATGTTATGGTCGGCGACATTAGAGTAAAAATAAAATAAACTTTTTTCTGTTATAAAATTTAAAAAAAAATTGTAGTTGCTTGGTTTTACGTTTTATATGACGATATATAAAAAGTGACATTTATACTTTAAAGAAAATTAGGTCATGCTTTGTACATCTTTGCTAACTAAAACCTGATGCTCTACTTGTTAAAAGCAACCTCAGCCAGTGTTACACATGAAATAGGGTTTTACTCTGAAAGTATTGACTATAGTGAACTAAAAGTATATGTATGTACTTTACAAGCAAATATGCTACAGAGCTCTTAAATTATGTAAATTTATGTACATATTTTATGACTATGATTATAGGCCATTTTATATAAGTATGTATGTATGCCTATAAATATTTTAAACTTTTTAATTAAATCATCTCTTTATTACAGACAATACGTGAAATAAACTGATTGATTATTGAAAAAAAAAACGTAAAATACTTATACATATCTGTAGAAATAAGAAAAAAGTGCTTAAGTCATATATTATAGTTATCTAGAAAATCAGTATTATGTATGTATATGTTTAAGTGTTTTGTTAAAAATGTGTCGCGTTGTACTAAAAGTTGATCATTCGTTTTTCGATTCTTTTGATTTTTTAAAACATGGTTCTGTCCACTATAAAATATTTGTATGTATATTCAATTTGAATTTTAATATTTTATAAGATAAAATAAAATGATTGAACAATTATAATGGGATAATTATTTAGAAAACGAAAAGCATGAAGTAATTGTACTAGAACTTCGTTAAAAATCGTTCAATATAAATAATGGCTCGATTATGGATAGCAACCGAAATTCAGTTGCGTTGCCAGCCGACAACTAAAAATTTGTGGTTGCCAGAAAAGCACTAAATAGCAAGTGAAACATTTCAGTTGCCAGTTGCCATCCGTAATACAATTGTCAGCAATTGACAACGCAACTGCAGTTCGGTTGCTATCCATAATCGACCCTTAAAACTTTGCCCAGACATACTTTTGAATGTGGAGAATACGATGGTGATATTAACTTAAAATCAGATTATCTCGACTTATTCTCGACACTTTTTTCTTTTTTCCGCAGATATATTATTAAAATTATTTTCAATAAAAGTGTTTATATTTTAATTAAGTAATAACTAGTTATAAGTGCATGCATTTCAAATAAATATGTATATTCAAAATAAATCTGGTTTTTAATATAAAAAAAATACTAACTGTTTTGCTTTTAATTTATATTTATGTTGGTACAACCTATCGTACACAGAAAAAAAAATAAAAATTGATTTCAATTAAAAGTTTTGTGATATCAATTAAAAATTTAATTAAATTTGCACCAGTAAACAAATTAATAATATCAATTAAATTTTTATACATTTATTAACTAAAAATATTTATTACAATTATAAATTTAATTAAATAAATCAAATATTTAATCAAATTTTTTTATATTTTTAATTAAAGGGTTAATTGAAAAATAAAATAAATATTTTTTTCTGTGTAGGATGATAAAAAAAAATTGTTAAAAATTCCTGCTGATCATAGAAAAAAAAAAGATTATTTGAGTTGTATTTTGTTTTATAAAATGATCATAGAAAAAAAAAAGATTATTTGAGTTGTATTTTGTTTTATAAAATGATTTGTAAAATTATCAAAAAAAGCGAATTGACTTTAAGAGTTGGTGTTAATTTCAGAATTATAGCTCATCTATTCTAATAACAGTGCATTTTAAGTGATTTCGCCTCTTACACAGAAAAAAATAAAAATTGATTTCAATTAAAAGTTTTGTGATATCAATTAAAAATTTAATTAAATTTGCACCAGTAAACGAATTAATAATATCAATTAAATTTTTATACATTTATTAACTAAAATTATTTATTACAATTAAAAATTTAATTAAATAAATTAAATATTTAATCAAATTTTTTTGTGTGTTTGAATTAAAGGATTAATTGAAAAAAAAAATTAAATATTTTTTTTTGTGTAGCATCAAACAAACCGTTGCTGTTGCAATCAAATAACAGCACCAACTGTGTTCTTACAGTATATTTTTATTTATTAATTTTCCAAAAACATTTCGGCATTAAAAAATGTCAAAAACAATTTTATATTGCAATCCTTTTTAATTGAACATTTGTATTATTGTAAGTAAATAATGTACAGTGAAAAAACTTTTCAAAATATAATATAATGTTTTTTAAAAAATTTTAAATAGACGAAACCCCTGAAGAAGTCAACAAACAATTGACGAAACGTTGGGTAAAAAATGTAATAAGGCTGTTTTATTAACTACGTTAGGCCTTATTAGCTTAAAGAGGACAAATATCATTAATAACAATAATTGCATCATTGGCTAAATAATTCCTACAACACAAACCGAAATACGATTGTAATCTAATATGCCGCTTTAATTGTGTTTGTGTTGGAACTGCAAAACATAACGCACACACACACACACACACACACACAATAAAGTGATAATAAAATATTTCATTAGACACTTTGCCGTCTTTTTTACTTCAATCCTAACAAATCGCTTTTATCTTGATTATCAATTTCGAAATATGCATGTACACAATATGTACGAGAAGGTACTCTTAAGCTTCTTGCCACCAAATATGCACATGGTTGGTGGCATAAAATTGTTAAGGAAAAAGAATATATGTATGTAGTTTCTTTTTGGCGCCACTTGTGCATTTTTATGCTGGGCACGTTTTTTTAATAAAATTAC
Organism: Lypha dubia; assembly: GCA_947311025.1. Classification (NCBI taxonomy): domain Eukaryota; kingdom Metazoa; phylum Arthropoda; class Insecta; order Diptera; family Tachinidae; genus Lypha; species Lypha dubia. The sequence goes on from OX371264.1 coordinate 61,717,435, forward strand.
TTGATTTTTGTTTGAATATTGCCCTGCTTGTGTTTTTAACAATTACAGACTGGGAAAAATTGATTATATTGTAGTTAATGAGAAAAAAAAAGAAAAAACAAATTTCGGTCAAATTTCGTAAATATAATTATTTTTGCTAAAATTATTTGTTTTGTTATTATTTTGTTACACTTAAAAAATCAATAATGAGTTGAGTTAAATTGATGAAGAACAGAAAAAAACTCTTGAATTTTCAATATTTTTCCCTTTGAGTTCTCAACGGCACACTCTGAATTCTACACTTAAAAAAACTAAATAAAATCTTATGCAGCCGCAAAACACATCGTTTACATAAATTTAAACAATAATTTTTGTTCATAATAAAACTCAAGGCCATATTCGCCTTTAAGTGACCCTTTGACACTGCAAAATACATACAATACACACATGTATTCTGTATCCTGTATATACATATATCTGCTGTTTTATGAATGTTATAAAATTTTATCTTTGTAATTAATTACAGAAAGGACAAAATTAAATTTACGTATGTACATGTCGTATGTATATTCCTTAATATTACATATTCATCCTTACACACATATTCTCAATATATTTTTAATAATTCATACAAAATTTATAAAACTTTCCTTCCATTTTGTTTTTTTTTTTCTTTATTATTATTTTACTCGTAGAATAGTTCATATCTTTAGAGAATGTCATAGAAGTGTTCATTTGCACGCATAAACAGAACTCATCATGACCCTTTAGACGAACTTAAGGGAGGTTTGTTATCTATGAAGCGTTAAGTTTTTATCAAAAGTAATAGCGGGTGTTTTTTTGTTGTTGTTAAAGAACTGAAGTTGAAATTAAGTCAACATACACTTTTTTAATTAATAGCGCTACTAAATAGCAAATATAAAGTCAGATGCGTATCTAATAGGGTACTATGAATGCTTGACATCAAGCGTATGAATGTGTACCTGATATCAAGCATACCCAATATCTAATGGTGTTTTCTTTTCTACAAAAAAATTGTACATCTCCATGCAGAAAGTGTACTTTCGTGTTCATTTCTCAAACATGTTTAGCTCTTTAAAAGGGTGGTGTTTTTGATTCTAAAAAAATCGCCCTCAATTATGGTGGAAGGCATTGCACTTTATGCCCCGTAAAAATCGACAGTGTTGATAGTGCCCTGTACAACTTAGCTGTCAGCTGTTTAAAAAACGGGCGTTACACTTTTTCATAAGTTGTGTCTTGTTCTAGTGAAATAACAAATTGCATTATTACAGGGTTGGCAAGAAATTTTACACATGTGCCTTTCAACAAGGTGCCATTTTGTGTGTAGAAAAGAAAACACCATAAATTTTTTGATTTTTCATCAAGCATCATCGGTGTCACACACACACACAAAAAAAAATTTTCACTGATAAAACTTTAAATGCTTGATGTGGTTTTGACGGACACAAAAAACTGTCATATGATTCTTATTTTAAATCAAATTTGACAGATTGGTAATGTCAACTGATAATCAGCTGTCATAAGCGAATTAGCAACCAGCTGGTATCACTATGGCAGCTGATTATTATAATTCGCACATTTTGATTAATTGGAAAGGGTAGATGGATGTGAAAAAATTTAAAAAAAATATTAAATACTTTTGTATGGAGCACCGCGAATTGGGAAATATTTTGACGTTACTTGGAGATCTGATTTAGTTTCTTGTGGTGTTGCAAAGTCCACTTAGGTGTAAAAAAAAATTGAATAAAATTTTATTTACACATTTTTTGTCAGTGATTTTCATACCTGGTGATCTAGAGAACACGTTTTTTTGTTTTTTTTTATTTAAGACCAGCACTCAGGAGATTACCCCTACGTATGCAGTGCATTGTGCTGTAACTCAGGGAGAGGGATAGGGTAGAGAAGATAGTTGTTGAAAGTTTAGAAGGCTTAAGTCTTTTACAACTTTGCTTTGCGCGTTATGTTAATTTTTATAGCAGTGGTGAGGCGCCTCCGGTGTTAAGTAGACGCATTAACTTTGTTAAGCTGTATAAGCTGGCATTTTATTAAGTGTTTTACCCCCCCGATGTTTCCGCTAACCGACGAAGGAGGGCGATGTTGTGTACATTTGCTTGGAGCAGCATCAATCGCTGTCGGAACAGTTTTTTAGTGACCAGTGCTACTATGCCTTTTATATTTGATCTTCCAAATTTTTTTGTCATTATAGAGAGGCGTTTATTTGTTGATATTGATATCAATATGACTTGATTTCTTATATGGAGCTTAGAATCGACTATGGCGAAATCAATCCGTCACTGACATCACTAGGTACTAAGTCTTATTTGAATTCCTTATGCCGTCTAAGCGAATTAAAGACAACGAATTGCTTTGGCTATAGAAATCACTCCTATTAAATTTCGCCCAATACATAACCGAGCTTTGAAGTAACCTTGTGATACTGCCTGCCTCCAAAATAACTCATCTGTTAGTTGTACTATAATTTTAAAATATTACAACAGTTAATTTCGTGTCAAGACAACATTAATATTTTCATTTTATCATTCAAAATATGTGAAAATAAATTTTCTCATTAGCGTACGCATTGTTTTTAATGGAATTGTTTAACCTTTTGTTAACGACATATTTTCATCTAAACTTTTTACACACTCGTACATACATTCATAATACATACATGCAAACATATGTACATTCATATGTACTACTTCGTTTTAAAATCATTCCAAACAACCTTTAACTCGATGAGGGTGGTTAAGGCAGCCAGTCAGTTATTTAATAAATAATTGTAGTATGAGTAGCTCAATTATGCTGTCAAATCAGATAGTAGTTTGGCCGCACACTTAGAGAAAAAGCTTTGGAAAATATATCAACAGAACTAATATACAAAGAAAAGGTTCTTTTAACTACGTAGTCTTAGAAAGACACAAATGAGTCGAGGTCAATAAATGTCATTCATAGAAATTGTGTATTTAAATTTTTTTTTTCAATGTATGTAGATCTAATTAATGGAAAATTATCAATTTAAAACATAAATTAAACTGTTGGGTCAAACATGTTTCGCAGGAAATACGTGCAGACATACTATAACATATAGTATTTCTCTCAGTGTATATCCCATACCAGAAAAAACAGGTCATGGCCAAATATTTATTTAACTTTCGTCGTTAAATATTTTACATTTGAGTTGAAACTATAACCTAGGGAGACATTAAGAGACATTTACAGACTACTTTCTTTAGGTTTGGAGGGGTGTGGGGTTGCCTCGATGCTTTTACTTCTAAAAAGACCACCAGTACTTTTGTATTAAAAAAAAGTTGATTTTAAATTTTTCTTTTCCTTATCCCTTGTATTTAAACTTTATTACAATTTGCATAAAAATAGAGTGCTTTTTTTTCTAAAGGAAAAACCACGCACTTTTTTTTTTGTTCCTTTAACTGTCAATATTTTGCAAACAAAAGTGCAGACGAAAACTTTGCAGACAATATAATTTTCCGATATGATATCTTGCATTTCATACGTCATATTTTTCTTTTATCACAACAATGTCTTTGATTCTCTTTTGTTTTGGTTTCTTGTCATGACGAAGAGGAAAAAGACAGGTAGGGAAAATTCCAAACAAAAACATTTTGAAAAGTTCTGTGACATAATTGAAAAAAAAACAAAAGCTGGTGGAATATTACAATCATGCCCAAATGATATGAAAATTATATAAAATTTAAAATGAAAATAATTTTAATTAATGTGATAATCACGTAACCGTGTCATATTTATATCAAGTGACAACTCTCCCGGATTTGTTTGTCTAAATGAGTGACAAACATAAATGTGCCCACAAATAGCCAAATTCCCGTAGAGCTGAACAAAATTTACACAATTTTAGTTTTTAAAATTTTATAGAAAAATTCTCAAATACAATTGAGAAATCGGACTTACGTAGTCAATAAGTATTGATTCTTGGCTTTAATTTCCCATTGGTCCAAATGAGTGACAAACAAATTTTATAGAAAAATTTTCAAATACAATTGAGAAATCGGACTTATGTAGTCAATAAGTATTGATTCTTGGCTTTAATTTCCCATTGGTCCAAATGAGTGACAAACATAAATGTGCCCACAAATGGCCAAATTCCCGTAGAGCTGAAAATAATTTACACAATTTTAGTTTTTAAAATTTTATAGAAAAATTCTCAAATACAATTGAGAAATCGGACTTACGTAGTCAATAAGTATTGATTCTTGGCTTTAATTTCCCATTGGTCCAAATGAGTGACAAACAAATTTTATAGAAAAATTCTCAAATACAATTGAGAAATCGGACTTACGTAGTCTATAAGTATTGGTTCTTGGCTTTAATTTCCCATTGGTCCAAATGAGTGACAAACATAAATGTGCCCACAAATGGCCAAATTCCCGTAGAGCTGAAAATAATTTACACAATTTTAGTTTTTAAAATTTTAAAGAAAAATTCTCAAATACAATTGAGAAATCGGACTTACGTAGTCTATAAGTATTGGTTCTTGGCTTTAATTTCCCATTGGTCCAAATGAGTGACAAACATAAATGTGCCCACAAATAGCCATATTCCCGTAGAGCTGAACAAAATTTACACAATTTTAATTTTTAAAATTTTATAGAAAAATTCTCAAATACAATTGAGAAATCGGACTTATGTAGTCAATAAGTATTGATTCTTGGCTTTAATTTCCCATTGGTCCAAATGAGTGACAAACATAAATGTGCCCACAAATAGCCATATTCCCGTAGAGCTGAACAAAATTTACACAATTTTAATTTTTAAAATTTTATAGAAAAATTCTCAAATACAATTGAGAAATCGGACTTACATAGTCAATAAGTATGGACCCTTGGCTATAATTTCCCATTGGTCTAATTGAGTGACAAACATAAATGTGCCCACAAATAGCCAAATACCCGTAGAGCTGAACAAAATTTACACAATTTTAATTTTTAAAATTTTATAGAAAAATTCTCAAATACAATTGAGAAATCGGACTTATGTAGTCAATAAGTATTGATTCTTGGCTTTAATTTCCCATTGGTCCAAATGAGTGACAAACATAAATGTGCCCACAAATAGCCATATTCCCGTAGAGCTGAACAAAATTTACACAATTTTAATTTTTAAAATTTTATAGAAAAATTCTCAAATACAATTGAGAAATCGGACTTATGTAGTCAATAAGTATTGATTCTTGGCTTTAATTTCCCATTGGTCCAAATGAGTGACAAACATAAATGTGCCCACAAATAGCCATATTCCCGTAGAGCTGAACAAAATTTACACAATTTTAATTTTTAAAATTTTATAGAAAAATTCTCAAATACAATTGAGAAATCGGACTTATGTAGTCAATAAGTATTGATTCTTGGCTTTAATTTCCCATTGGTCCAAATGAGTGACAAACATAAATGTGCCCACAAATGGCCAAATTCCCGTAGAGCTGAAAATAATTTACACAATTTTAGTTTTTAAAATTTTATAGAAAAATTCTCAAATACAATTGAGAAATCGGACTTACGTAGTCAATAAGTATTGATTCTTGGCTTTAATTTCCCATTGGTCCAAATGAGTGACAAACAAATTTTATAGAAAAATTCTCAAATACAATTGAGAAATCGGACTTACGTAGTCTATAAGTATTGGTTCTTGGCTTTAATTTCCCATTGGTCCAAATGAGTGACAAACATAAATGTGCCCACAAATGGCCAAATTCCCGTAGAGCTGAAAATAATTTACACAATTTTAGTTTTTAAAATTTTAAAGAAAAATTCTCAAATACAATTGAGAAATCGGACTTACGTAGTCTATAAGTATTGGTTCTTGGCTTTAATTTCCCATTGGTCCAAATGAGTGACAAACATAAATGTGCCCACAAATAGCCATATTCCCGTAGAGCTGAACAAAATTTACACAATTTTAATTTTTAAAATTTTATAGAAAAATTCTCAAATACAATTGAGAAATCGGACTTATGTAGTCAATAAGTATTGATTCTTGGCTTTAATTTCCCATTGGTCCAAATGAGTGACAAACATAAATGTGCCCACAAATAGCCATATTCCCGTAGAGCTGAACAAAATTTACACAATTTTAATTTTTAAAATTTTATAGAAAAATTCTCAAATACAATTGAGAAATCGGACTTACATAGTCAATAAGTATGGACCCTTGGCTATAATTTCCCATTGGTCTAATTGAGTGACAAACATAAATGTGCCCACAAATAGCCAAATACCCGTAGAGCTGAACAAAATTTACACAATTTTAATTTTTAAAATTTTATAGAAAAATTCTCAAATACAATTGAGAAATCGGACTTATGTAGTCAATAAGTATTGATTCTTGGCTTTAATTTCCCATTGGTCCAAATGAGTGACAAACATAAATGTGCCCACAAATAGCCATATTCCCGTAGAGCTGAACAAAATTTACACAATTTTAATTTTTAAAATTTTATAGAAAAATTCTCAAATACAATTGAGAAATCGGACTTATGTAGTCAATAAGTATTGATTCTTGGCTTTAATTTCCCATTGGTCCAAATGAGTGACAAACATAAATGTGCCCACAAATAGCCATATTCCCGTAGAGCTGAACAAAATTTACACAATTTTAATTTTTAAAATTTTATAGAAAAATTCTCAAATACAATTGAGAAATCGGACTTATGTAGTCAATAAGTATTGATTCTTGGCTTTAATTTCCCATTGGTCCAAATGAGTGACAAACATAAATGTTCCCACAAATAGCCATATTCCCGTAGAGCTGAACAAAATTTACACAATTTTAATTTTTAAAATTTTATAGAAAAATTCTCAAATACAATTGAGAAATCGGACTTATGTAGTCAATAAGTATTGATTCTTGGCTTTAATTTCCCATTGGTCCAAATGAGTGACAAACATAAATGTGCCCAGAAATAGCCATATTCCCGTAGAGCTGAACAAAATTTACACAATTTTAATTTTTAAAATTTTATAGAAAAATTCTCAAATACAATTGAGAAATCGGCCTTACGTAGTCTATAAGTATTGGTTCTTGGCTTTAATTTCCCATTGGTCCAAATGAGTGACAAACATAAATGTGCCCACAAACAGCCATATTCCCGTAGAGCTGAACAAAATTTACACAATTTTTATTTTTAAAATTTTATAGAAAAATTCTCAAATACAATTGAGAAATCGGACTTATGTAGTCAATAAGTATTGATTCTTGGCTTTAATTTCCCATTGGTCCAAATGAGTGACAAACATAAATGTGCCCACAAATAGCCATATTCCCGTAGAGCTGAACAAAATTTACACAATTTTTATTTTTAAAATTTTATAGAAAAATTCTCAAATACAATTGAGAAATCGGACTTATGTAGTCAATAAGTATTGATTCTTGGCTTTAATTTCCCATTGGTCCAAATGAGTGACAAACATAAATGTGCCCACAAATAGCCATATTCCCGTAGAGCTGAACAAAATTTACACAATTTTAATTTTTAAAATTTTATAGAAAAATTCTCAAATACAATTGAGAAATCGGACTTATGTAGTCAATAAGTATTGATTCTTGGCTTTAATTTCCCATTGGTCCAAATGAGTGACAAACATAAATGTGCCCACAAATAGCCATATTCCCGTAGAGCTGAACAAAATTTACACAATTTTAATTTTTAAAATTTTATAGAAAAATTCTCAAATACAATTGAGAAATCGGACTTATGTAGTCAATAAGTATTGATTCTTGGCTTTAATTTCCCATTGGTCCAAATGAGTGACAAACATAAATGTGCCCACAAATAGCCATATTCTCGTAGAGCTGAACAAAATTTACACAATTTTAATTTTTAAAATTTTATAGAAAAATTCTCAAATACAATTGAGAAATCGGACTTACATAGTCAATAAGTATGGACCCTTGGCTATAATTTCCCATTGGTCTAATTGAGTGACAAACATAAATGTGCCCACAAATAGCCAAATACCCGTAGAGCTGAACAAAATTTACACAATTTTAATTTTTAAAATTTTATAGAAAAATTCTCAAATACAATTGAGAAATCGGCCTTACGTAGTCTATAAGTATTGGTTCTTGGCTTTAATTTCCCATTGGTCCAAATGAGTGACAAACATAAATGTGCCCACAAATGGCCAAATTCCCGTAGAGCTGAAAATAATTTACACAATTTTAGTTTTTAAAATTTTATAGAAAAATTCTCAAATACAATTGAGAAATCGGACTTACGTAGTCTATAAGTATTGGTTCTTGGCTTTAATTTCCCATTGGTCCAAATGAGTGACAAACATAAATGTGCCCACAAATAGCCATATTCCCGTAGAGCTGAACAAAATTTACACAATTTTAGTTTTTTAAATTTTATAGAAAAATTCTCAAATACAATTGAGAAATCGGACTTACATAGTCCATAAGTATGGATTCTTGGCTTTAATTTCCCATTGGTCCAAATGAGTGACAAACAAATTTTATAGAAAAATTCTCAAATACAATTGAGAAATCGGATTTATGTAGTCAATAAGTATGGACCCTTGGCTTTAATTTCCCATTAGTCCAAATGAGTGACAAACAAATTTTATAGAAAAATTCTCAAATACAATTGAGAAATCGGACTTACATAGTCTATAAGTATAGATCCTTGGCTTTAATTTCCCATTAGTTCAAATGAGTGACAAACAAATTTTATAGAAAAATTCTCAAATACAATTGAGAAATCGGACTTACATAGTCTATAAGTATAGATCCTTGGCTTTAATTTCCCATTAGTTCAAATGAGTGACAAACAAATTTTATAGAAAAATTCTCAAATACAATTGAGAAATCGGACTTATGTAGTCAATAAGTATGGACCCTTGGCTTTAATTTCCCATTAGTCCAAATGAGTGACAAACAAATTTTATAGAAAAATTCTCAAATACAATTGAGAAATCGGACTTACGTAGTCCTTAAGTATTGGTTCTTGGCTTTAATTTCCCATTGGTCCAAATGAGTGACAAACATAAATGTGCCCACAAATGGCCATATTCCCGTAGAGCTGAACAAAATTTACACAATTTTAGTTTTTTAAATTTTATAGAAAAATTCTCAAATACAATTGAGAAATCGGACTTACATAGTCCATAAGTATGGATTCTTGGCTTTAATTTCCCATTGGTCCAAATGAGTGACAAACAAATTTTATAGAAAAATTCTCAAATACAATTGAGAAATCGGACTTACATAGTCTATAAGTATAGATCCTTGGCTTTAATTTCCCATTGGTCCAAATGAGTGACAAACAAATTTTATAGAAAAATTCTCAAATACAATTGAGAAATCGGACTTACATAGTCTATAAGTATAGATCCTTGGCTTTAATTTCCCATTGGTCCAAATGAGTGACAAACAAATTTTATAGAAAAATTCTCAAATACAATTGAGAAATTGGACTTACATAGTCTATAAGTATAGATCCTTGGCTTTAATTTCCCATTAGTTCAAATGAGTGACAAACAAATTTTATAGAAAAATTCTCAAATACAATTGAGAAATCGGTCTTACATAGTCTATAAGTATAGATCCTTGGCTTTAATTTCCCATTGGTCCAAATGAGTGACAAACAAATTTTATAGAAAAATTCTCAAATACAATTGAGAAATCGGACTTACATAGTCTATAAGTATAGATCCTTGGCTTTAATTTCCCATTGGTCCAAATGAGTGACAAACAAATTTTATAGAAAAATTTTCAAATACAATTGAGAAATCGGACTTACGTAGTCTATAAGTATTGGTTCTTGGCTTTAATTTCCCATTGGTCCAAATGAGTGACAAACATAAATGTGCCCACAAATAGCCATATTCCCGTAGAGCTGAACAAAATTTACACAATTTTAGTTTTTTAAATTTTATAGAAAAATTCTCAAATACAATTGAGAAATCGGACTTACATAGTCTATAAGTATAGATCCTTGGCTTTAATTTCCCATTAGTTCAAATGAGTGACAAACAAATTTTATAGAAAAATTCTCAAATACAATTGAGAAATCGGACTTACATAGTCTATAAGTATAGATCCTTGGCTTTAATTTCCCATTAGTCCAAATGAGTGACAAACAAATTTTATAGAAAAATTCTCAAATACAATTGAGAAATCGGACTTACGTAGTCTATAAGTATTGGTTCTTGGCTTTAATTTCCCATTGGTCCAAATGAGTGACAAACATAAATGTGCCCACAAATGGCCATATTCCCGTAGAGCTGAACAAAATTTACACAATTTTAGTTTTTTAAATTTTATAGAAAAATTCTCAAATACAATTGAGAAATCGGACTTACATAGTCAATAAGTATGGATTCTTGGCTTTAATTTCCCATTGGTCCAAATGAGTGACAAACAAATTTTATAGAAAAATTCTCAAATACAATTGAGAAATCGGACTTACATAGTCTATAAGTATAGATCCTTGGCTTTAATTTCCCATTGGTCCAAATGAGTGACAAACAAATTTTATAGAAAAATTCTCAAATACAATTGAGAAATCGGACTTACATAGTCTATAAGTATAGATCCTTGGCTTTAATTTCCCATTAGTTCAAATGAGTGACAAACAAATTTTATAGAAAAATTCTCAAATACAATTGAGAAATCGGACTTACATAGTCTATAAGTATAGATCCTTGGCTTTAATTTCCCATTAGTCCAAATGAGTGACAAACAAATTTTATAGAAAAATTCTCAAATACAATTGAGAAATCGGACTTACGTAGTCTATAAGTATTGGTTCTTGGCTTTAATTTCCCATTGGTCCAAATGAGTGACAAACATAAATGTGCCCACAAATGGCCATATTCCCGTAGAGCTGAACAAAATTTACACAATTTTAGTTTTTTAAATTTTATAGAAAAATTCTCAAATACAATTGAGAAATCGGACTTACATAGTCCATAAGTATGGATTCTTGGCTTTAATTTCCCATTGGTCCAAATGAGTGACAAACAAATTTTATAGAAAAATTCTCAAATACAATTGAGAAATCGGACTTACATAGTCTATAAGTATAGATCCTTGGCTTTAATTTCCCATTGGTCCAAATGAGTGACAAACAAATTTTATAGAAAAATTCTCAAATACAATTGAGAAATCGGACTTACATAGTCTATAAGTATAGATCCTTGGCTTTAATTTCCCATTAGTTCAAATGAGTGACAAACAAATTTTATAGAAAAATTCTCAAATACAATTGAGAAATCGGACTTACATAGTCTATAAGTATAGATCCTTGGCTTTAATTTCCCATTAGTCCAAATGAGTGACAAACAAATTTTATAGAAAAATTCTCAAATACAATTGAGAAATCGGACTTACGTAGTCCTTAAGTATTGGTTCTTGGCTTTAATTTCCCATTGGTCCAAATGAGTGACAAACATAAATGTGCCCACAAATGGCCATATTCCCGTAGAGCTGAACAAAATTTACACAATTTTAGTTTTTTAAATTTTATAGAAAAATTCTCAAATACAATTGAGAAATCGGACTTACATAGTCCATAAGTATGGATTCTTGGCTTTAATTTCCCATTGGTCCAAATGAGTGACAAACAAATTTTATAGAAAAATTCTCAAATACAATTGAGAAATCGGACTTATGTAGTCAATAAGTATGGACCCTTGGCTTTAATTTCCCATTAGTCCAAATGAGTGACAAACAAATTTTATAGAAAAATTTTCAAATACAATTGAGAAATCGGACTTACGTAGTCTATAAGTATTGATTCTTGGCTTTAATTTCCCATTGGTCCAAATGAGTGACAAACATAAATGTGCCCACAAATGGCCAAATTCCCGTAGAGCTGAACAAAATTTACACAATTTTAGTTTTTAAAATTTTAAAGAAAAATTCTCAAATACAATTGAGAAATCGGACTTACATAGTCAATAAGTATGGACCCTTGGCTATAATTTCCCATTGGTCTAATTGAGTAACAAACATAAATGTGCCCACAAATAGCCAAATACCCGTAGAGCTGAACAAAATTTACACAATTTTAGTTTTTAAAATTTTATAGAAAAATTCTCAAATACAATTGAGAAATCGGACTTACGTAGTCTATAAGTATTGATTCTTGGCTTTAATTTCCCATTGGTCCAAATGAGTGACAAACAAATTTTATAGAAAAATTCTCAAATACAACTGAGAAATCGGACTTACAGAGTCAATAAGTATGAACCCTTGGCTTTAATTTTCCATTGGTCTAATTGAGTGACAAACAAATTTTATAGAAAAATTTTCAAATACAATTGAGAAATCGGACTTATGTAGTCAATAAGTATTGGTTCTTGGCTTTAATTTCCCATTGGTCCAAATGAGTGACAAACATAAATGTGCCCACAAATGGCCAAATTCCCGTAGAGCTGAACAAAATTTACACAATTTTAGTTTTTAAAATTTTAAAGAAAAATTCTCAAATACAATTGAGAAATCGGACTTACATAGTCAATAAGTATGGACCCTTGGCTATAATTTCCCATTGGTCTAATTGAGTGACAAACATAAATGTGCCCACAAATAGCCAAATACCCGTAGAGCTGAACAAAATTTACACAATTTTAGTTTTTAAAATTTTATAGAAAAATTCTCAAATACAATTGAGAAATCGGACTTACGTAGTCTATAAGTATTGATTCTTGGCTTTAATTTCCCATTGGTCCAAATGAGTGACAAACAAATTTTATAGAAAAATTCTCAAATACAACTGAGAAATCGGACTTACAGAGTCAATAAGTATGAACCCTTGGCTTTAATTTTCCATTGGTCTAATTGAGTGACAAACAAATTTTATAGAAAAATTCTCAAATACAATTGAGAAATCGGACTTACATAGTCAATAAGTATGGACCCTTGGCTATAATTTCCCATTGGTCTAATTGAGTGACAAACATAAATGTGCCCACAAATAGCCAAATACCCGTAGAGCTGAACAAAATTTACACAATTTTAGTTTTTAAAATTTTATAGAAAAATTCTCAAATACAATTGAGAAATCGGACTTACGTAGTCTATAAGTATTGATTCTTGGCTTTAATTTCCCATTGGTCCAAATGAGTGACAAACATAAATGTGCCCACAAATGGCCAAATTCCCGTAGAGCTGAAAATAATTTACACAATTTTAGTTTTTAAAATTTTAAAGAAAAATTCTCAAATACAATTGAGAAATCGGACTTACGTAGTCAATAAGTATTGATTCTTGGCTTTAATTTCCCATTGGTCCAAATGAGTGACAAACATAAATGTGCCCACAAATGGCCAAATTCCCGTAGAGCTGAAAATAATTTACACAATTTTAGTTTTTAAAATTTTAAAGAAAAATTCTCAAATACAATTGAGAAATCGGACTTACATAGTCAATAAGTATGGACCCTTGGCTATAATTTCCCATTGGTCTAATTGAGTGACAAACATAAATGTGCCCACAAATAGCCAAATACCCGTAGAGCTGAACAAAATTTACACAATTTTAGTTTTTAAAATTTTATAGAAAAAGTCTCATATACAATTGAGAAATCGGACTTACGTAGTCTATAAGTATTGATTCTTGGCTTTAATTTCCCATTGGTCCAAATGAGTGACAAACAAATTTTATAGAAAAATTTTCAAATACAATTGAGAAATCGGACTTATGTAGTCAATAAGTATTGATTCTTGGCTTTAATTTCCCATTGGTCCAAATGAGTGACAAACAAATTTTATAGAAAAATTTTCAAATACAATTGAGAAATCGGTCTTATGTAGTCAATAAGTATTGATTCTTGGCTTTAATTTTCCATTGGTCCAAATGAGTGACAAACATATATGTGCCCACAAATGGCCAAATTCCCGTAGAGCTGAAAATAATTTACACAATTTTAGTTTTTAAAATTTTAAAGAAAAATTCTCAAATACAATTGAGAAATCGGACTTATGTAGTCAATAAGTATTGATTCTTGGCTTTAATTTCCCATTGGTCCAAATGAGTGGCAAACATAAATGTGCCCACAAATGGCCAAATTCCCGTAGAGCTGAAAATAATTTACACAATTTTAGTTTTTAAAATTTTAAAGAAAAATTTTCAAATACAATTGAGAAATCGGACTTACAGAGTCAGTAAGTATGAACCCTTGGCTTTAATTTCCCATTGGTCTAATTGAGTGACAAACATAAATGTGCCCACAAATGGCCAAATTCCCGTAGAGCTGAACAAAATTTACACAATTTTAGTTTTTAAAATTTTATAGAAAAATTCTCAAATACAACTGAGAAATCGGACTTACAGAGTCAATAAGTATGAACCCTTGGCTTTAATTTCCCATTGGTCTAATTGAGTGACAAACATAAATGTGCCCACAAATGGCCAAATTCCCGTAGAGCTGAAAATAATTTACACAATTTTAGTTTTTAAAATTTTAAAGAAAAATTCTCAAATACAATTGAGAAATCGGACTTATGTAGTCCATAAGTATTGATTCTTGGCTTTAATTTCCCATTGGTCCAAATGAGTGACAAACATATATGTGCCCACAAATGGCCAAATTCCCGTAGAGCTGAAAATAATTTACACAATTTTAGTTTTTAAAATTTTAAAGAAAAATTCTCAAATACAATTGAGAAATCGGACTTACGTAGTCAATAAGTATTGATTCTTGGCTTTAATTTCCCATTGGTCCAAATGAGTGACAAACAAATTTTATAGAAAAATTTTCAAATACAATTGAGAAATCGGACTTACGTAGTCTATAAGTATTGGTTCTTGGCTTTAATTTCCCATTGGTCCAAATGAGTGACAAACATATATGTGCCCACAAATGGCCAAATTCCCGTAGAGCTGAAAATAATTTACACAATTTTAGTTTTTAAAATTTTAAAGAAAAATTCTCAAATACAATTGAGAAATCGGACTTATGTAGTCCATAAGTATTGATTCTTGGCTTTAATTTCCCATTGGTCCAAATGAGTGACAAACATATATGTGCCCACAAATGGCCAAATTCCCGTAGAGCTGAAAATAATTTACACAATTTTAGTTTTTAAAATTTTAAAGAAAAATTCTCAAATACAATTGAGAAATCGGACTTATGTAGTCAATAAGTATTGATTCTTGGCTTTAATTTCCCATTTGTCCAAATGAGTGACAAACAAATTTTATAGAAAAATTCTCAAATACAATTGAGAAATCGGACTTATGTAGTCAATAAGTATTGATTCTTGGCTTTAATTTCCCATTGGTCCAAATGAGTGACAAACAAATTTTATAGAAAAATTTTCAAATACAATTGAGAAATCGGACTTACGTAGTCTATAAGTATTGGTTCTTGGCTTTAATTTCCCATTGGTCCAAATGAGTGACAAACATATATGTGCCCACAAATGGCCAAATTCCCGTAGAGCTGAAAATAATTTACACAATTTTAGTTTTTAAAATTTTAAAGAAAAATTCTCAAATACAATTGAGAAATCGGACTTATGTAGTCCATAAGTATTGATTCTTGGCTTTAATTTCCCATTGGTCCAAATGAGTGACAAACATATATGTGCCCACAAATGGCCAAATTCCCGTAGAGCTGAAAATAATTTACACAATTTTAGTTTTTAAAATTTTAAAGAAAAATTCTCAAATACAATTGAGAAATCGGACTTATGTAGTCCATAAGTATTGATTCTTGGCTTTAATTTCCCATTGGTCCAAATGAGTGACAAAGATATATGTGCCCACAAATGGCCAAATTCCCGTAGAGCTGAAAATAATTTACACAATTTTAGTTTTTAAAATTTTAAAGAAAAATTCTCAAATACAATTGAGAAATCGGACTTATGTAGTCCATAAGTATTGATTCTTGGCTTTAATTTCCCATTGGTCCAAATGAGTGACAAACATATATGTGCCCACAAATGGCCAAATTCCCGTAGAGCTGAAAATAATTTACACAATTTTAGTTTTTAAAATTTTAAAGAAAAATTCTCAAATACAATTGAGAAATCGGACTTATGTAGTCCATAAGTATTGATTCTTGGCTTTAATTTCCCATTGGTCCAAATGAGTGACAAACATATATGTGCCCACAAATGGCCAAATTCCCGTAGAGCTGAAAATAATTTACACAATTTTAGTTTTTAAAATTTTAAAGAAAAATTCTCAAATACAATTGAGAAATCGGACTTATGTAGTCCATAAGTATTGATTCTTGGCTTTAATTTCCCATTGGTCCAAATGAGTGACAAACATATATGTGCCCACAAATGGCCAAATTCCCGTAGAGCTGAAAATAATTTACACAATTTTAGTTTTTAAAATTTTAAAGAAAAATTCTCAAATACAATTGAGAAATCGGACTTATGTAGTCCATAAGTATTGATTCTTGGCTTTAATTTCCCATTGGTCCAAATGAGTGACAAACATATATGTGCCCACAAATGGCCAAATTCCCGTAGAGCTGAAAATAATTTACACAATTTTAGTTTTTAAAATTTTAAAGAAAAATTCTCAAATACAATTGAGAAATCGGACTTATGTAGTCCATAAGTATTGATTCTTGGCTTTAATTTCCCATTGGTCCAATTGAGTGACAAACATAAATGTGCCCACAAATGGCCAAATTCCCGTAGAGCTGAACAAAATTTACACAATTTTAGGTTTTAAAATTTTATAGAAAAATTCTCAAATACAACTGAGAAATCGGACTTACAGAGTCAATAAGTATGAACCCTTGGCTTTAATTTCCCATTGGTCTAATTGAGTGACAAACATAAATGTGCCCACAAATGGCCAAATTCCCGTAGAGCTGAACAAAATTTACACAATTTTAGGTTTTAAAATTTTATAGAAAAATTCTCAAATACAATTGAGAAATCGGACTTATGTAGTCAATAAGTATTGATTCTTGGCTTTAATTTCCCATTGGTCCAAATGAGTGACAAACATATATGTGCCCACAAATGGCCAAATTCCCGTAGAGCTGAAAATAATTTACACAATTTTAGTTTTTAAAATTTTAAAGAAAAATTCTCAAATACAATTGAGAAATCGGACTTATGTAGTCCATAAGTATTGATTCTTGGCTTTAATTTCCCATTGGTCCAAATGAGTGACAAACATATATGTGCCCACAAATGGCCAAATTCCCGTAGAGCTGAAAATAATTTACACAATTTTAGTTTTTAAAATTTTAAAGAAAAATTCTCAAATACAATTGAGAAATCGGACTTATGTAGTCAATAAGTATTGATTCTTGGCTTTAATTTCCCATTTGTCCAAATGAGTGACAAACAAATTTTATAGAAAAATTCTCAAATACAATTGAGAAATCGGACTTACAGAGTCAATAAGTATGAACCCTTGGCTTTAATTTCCCATTGGTCTAATTGAGTGACAAACATAAATGTGCCCACAAATGGCCAAATTCCCGTAGAGCTGAACAAAATTTACACAATTTTAGGTTTTAAAATTTTATAGAAAAATTCTCAAATACAACTGAGAAATCGGACTTACAGAGTCAATAAGTATGAACCCTTGGCTTTAATTTCCCATTGGTCTAATTGAGTGACAAACATAAATGTGCCCACAAATGGCCAAATTCCCGTAGAGCTGAAAATAATTTACACGATTTTAGTTTTTAAAATTTTATAGAAAAATTCTCAAATACAATTGAGAAATCGGACTTATGTAGTCAATAAGTATTGATTCTTGGCTTTAATTTCCCATTGGTCCAAATGAGTGACAAACAAATTTTATAGAAAAATTCTCAAATACAACTGAGAAATCGGACTTACAGAGTCAATAAGTATGAACCCTTGGCTTTAATTTCCCATTGGTCTAATTGAGTGACAAACATAAATGTGCCCACAAATGGCCAAATTCCCGTAGAGCTGAAAATAATTTACACGATTTTAGTTTTTAAAATTTTATAGAAAAATTCTCAAATACAATTGAGAAATCGGATTTATGTAGTCAATAAGTATTGGTTCTTGGCTTTTATTTCCCATTGGTCCAAATGAGTGACAAACAAATTTTATAGAAAAATTCTCAAATACAATTGAGAAATCGGACTTACAGAGTCAATAAGTATGAACCCTTGGCTTTAATTTCCCATTGGTCTAATTGAGTGACAAACATAAATGTGCCCACAAATGGCCAAATTCCCGTAGAGCTGAACAAAATTTACACAATTTTAGGTTTTAAAATTTTATAGAAAAATTCTCAAATACAATTGAGAAATCGGACTTATGTAGTCAATAAGTATTGATTCTTGGCTTTAATTTCCCATTGGTCCAAATGAGTGACAAACATAAATGTGCCCACAAATGGACAAATTCCCGTAGAGCTGAAAATAATTTACACAATTTTAGTTTTTAAAATTTTAAAGAAAAATTCTCAAATACAATTGAGAAATCGGACTTATGTAGTCAATAAGTATTGATTCTTGGCTTTAATTTCCCATTTGTCCAAATGAGTGACAAACAAATTTTATAGAAAAATTCTCAAATACAATTGAGAAATCGGACTTACAGAGTCAATAAGTATGAACCTTTGGCTTTAATTTTCCATTGGTCTAATGGAGTGACAAACAAATTTTATAGAAAAATTTTCAAATACAATTGAGAAATCGGACTTATGTAGTCAATAAGTATTGGTTCTTGGCTTTAATTTCCCATTGGTACAAATGAGTGACAAACAAATTTTATAGAACAATTTTCAAATACAATTGAGAAATCGGACTTACATAGTCAATAAGTATGGACCCTTGGCTATAATTTCCCATTGGTCTAATTGAGTGACAAACATAAATGTGCCCACAAATAGCCAAATACCCGTAGAGCTGAACAAAATTTACACAATTTTAGTTTTTAAAATTTTATAGAAAAATTCTCAAATACAATTGAGAAATCGGACTTACGTAGTCTATAAGTATTGGTTCTTGGCTTTAATTTCCCATTGGTCCAAATGAGTGACAAACAAATTTTATAGAAAAATTCTCAAATACAATTGAGAAATTGGACTTACAGAGTCAATAAGTATGAACCCTTGGCTTTAATTTCCCATTGGTCCAAATGAGTGACAAACAAATTTTATAGAAAAATTTTCAAATACAATTGAGAAATCGGACTTATGTAGTCAATAAGTATTGATTCTTGGCTTTAATTTCCCATTTGTCCAAATGAGTGACAAACAAATTTTATAGAAAAATTCTCAAATACAATTGAGAAATCGGACTTACAGAGTCAATAAGTATGAACCCTTGGCTTTAATTTCCCATTGGTCTAATTGAGTGACAAACATAAATGTGCCCAAAAATGGCCAAATTCCCGTAGAGCTGAACAAAAATTTACACAATTTTAGGTTTTAAAATTTTATAGAAAAATTCTCAAATACAATTGAGAAATCGGACTTATGTAGTCAATAAGTATTGATTCTTGGCTTTAATTTCCCATTGGTCCAAATGAGTGACAAACATAAATGTGCCCACAAATGGACAAATTCCCGTAGAGCTGAAAATAATTTACACAATTTTAGTTTTTAAAATTTTAAAGAAAAATTCTCAAATACAATTGAGAAATCGGACTTATGTAGTCAATAAGTATTGATTCTTGGCTTTAATTTCCCATTTGTCCAAATGAGTGACAAACAAATTTTATAGAAAAATTCTCAAATACAATTGAGAAATCGGACTTACAGAGTCAATAAGTATGAACCTTTGGCTTTAATTTTCCATTGGTCTAATGGAGTGACAAACAAATTTTATAGAAAAATTTTCAAATACAATTGAGAAATCGGACTTATGTAGTCAATAAGTATTGGTTATTGGCTTTAATTTCCCATTGGTACAAATGAGTGACAAACAAATTTTATAGAACAATTTTCAAATACAATTGAGAAATCGGACTTACATAGTCAATAAGTATGGACCCTTGGCTATAATTTCCCATTGGTCTAATTGAGTGACAAACATAAATGTGCCCACAAATAGCCAAATACCCGTAGAGCTGAACAAAATTTACACAATTTTAGTTTTTAAAATTTTATAGAAAAATTCTCAAATACAATTGAGAAATCGGACTTACGTAGTCTATAAGTATTGGTTCTTGGCTTTAATTTCCCATTGGTCCAAATGAGTGACAAACAAATTTTATAGAAAAATTCTCAAATACAATTGAGAAATTGGACTTACAGAGTCAATAAGTATGAACCCTTGGCTTTAATTTCCCATTTGTCCAAATGAGTGACAAACAAATTTTATAGAAAAATTCTCAAATACAATTGAGAAATCGGACTTACAGAGTCAATAAGTATGAACCCTTGGCTTTAATTTCCCATTGGTCCAAATGAGTGACAAACAAATTTTATAGAAAAATTTTCAAATACAATTGAGAAATCGGACTTATGTAGTCAATAAGTATTGGTTCTTGGCTTTAATTTCCCATTGGTCCAAATGAGTGACAAACAAATTTTATAGAAAAATTTTCAAATACAATTGAGAAATCGGACTTACATAGTCAATAAGTATGGACCCTTGGCTATAATTTCCCATTGGTCTAATTGAGTGACAAACATAAATGTGCCCACAAATAGCCAAATACCCGTAGAGCTGAACAAAATTTACACAATTTTAGTTTTTAAAATTTTAAAGAAAAATTCTCAAATACAATTGAGAAATTGGACTTACAGAGTCAATAAGTATGAACCCTTGGCTTTAATTTCCCATTGGTCCAAATGAGTGACAAACAAATTTTATAGAAAAATTTTCAAATACAATTGAGAAATCGGACTTATGTAGTCAATAAGTATTGATTCTTGGCTTTAATTTCCCATTTGTCCAAATGAGTGACAAACAAATTTTATAGAAAAATTCTCAAATACAATTGAGAAATCGGACTTACAGAGTCAATAAGTATGAACCCTTGGCTTTAATTTCCCATTGGTCCAAATGAGTGACAAACAAATTTTATAGAAAAATTTTCAAATACAATTGAGAAATCGGACTTATGTAGTCAATAAGTATTGGTTCTTGGCTTTAATTTCCCATTGGTCCAAATGAGTGACAAACAAATTTTATAGAAAAATTTTCAAATACAATTGAGAAATCGGACTTACATAGTCAATAAGTATGGACCCTTGGCTATAATTTCCCATTGGTCTAATTGAGTGACAAACATAAATGTGCCCACAAATAGCCAAATACCCGTAGAGCTGAACAAAATTTACACAATTTTAGTTTTTAAAATTTTAAAGAAAAATTCTCAAATACAATTGAGAAATCGGACTTATGTAGTCAATAAGTATTGATTCTTGGCTTTAATTTCCCATTTGTCCAAATGAGTGACAAACAAATTTTATAGAAAAATTCTCAAATACAATTGAGAAATCGGACTTACAGAGTCAATAAGTATGAACCCTTGGCTTTAATTTCCCATTGGTCCAAATGAGTGACAAACAAATTTTATAGAAAAATTTTCAAATACAATTGAGAAATCGGACTTATGTAGTCAATAAGTATTGTTTCTTGGCTTTAATTTCCCATTGGTCCAAATGAGTGACAAACAAATTTTATAGAAAAATTTTCAAATACAATTGAGAAATCGGACTTACATAGTCAATAAGTATGGACCCTTGGCTATAATTTCCCATTGGTCTAATTGAGTGACAAACATAAATGTGCCCACAAATGGACAAATTCCCGTAGAGCTGAAAATAATTTACACAATTTTAGTTTTTAAAATTTTATAGAAAAATTCTCAAATACAATTGAGAAATCGGACTTACGTAGTCTATAAGTATTGGTTCTTGGCTTTAATTTCCCATTGGTCCAAATGAGTGACAAACAAATTTTATAGAAAAATTCTCAAATACAATTGAGAAATCGGACTTACAGAGTCAATAAGTATGAACCTTTGGCTTTAATTTTCCATTGGTCTAATGGAGTGACAAACAAATTTTATAGAAAAATTTTCAAATACAATTGAGAAATCGGACTTATGTAGTCAATAAGTATTGGTTCTTGGCTTTAATTTCCCATTGGTACAAATGAGTGACAAACAAATTTTATAGAACAATTTTCAAATACAATTGAGAAATCGGACTTACATAGTCAATAAGTATGGACCCTTGGCTATAATTTCCCATTGGTCTAATTGAGTGACAAACATAAATGTGCCCACAAATGGACAAATTCCCGTAGAGCTGAAAATAATTTACACAATTTTAGTTTTTAAAATTTTAAAGAAAAATTCTCAAATACAATTGAGAAATCGGACTTATGTAGTCAATAAGTATTGATTCTTGGCTTTAATTTCCCATTTGTCCAAATGAGTGACAAACAAATTTTATAGAAAAATTCTCAAATACAATTGAGAAATCGGACTTACAGAGTCAATAAGTATGAACCCTTGGCTTTAATTTCCCATTGGTCCAAATGAGTGACAAACAAATTTTATAGAAAAATTTTCAAATACAATTGAGAAATCGGACTTATGTAGTCAATAAGTATTGTTTCTTGGCTTTAATTTCCCATTGGTCCAAATGAGTGACAAACAAATTTTATAGAAAAATTTTCAAATACAATTGAGAAATCGGACTTACATAGTCAATAAGTATGGACCCTTGGCTATAATTTCCCATTGGTCTAATTGAGTGACAAACATAAATGTGCCCACAAATGGACAAATTCCCGTAGAGCTGAAAATAATTTACACAATTTTAGTTTTTAAAATTTTAAAGAAAAATTCTCAAATACAATTGAGAAATCGGACTTATGTAGTCAATAAGTATTGATTCTTGGCTTTAATTTCCCATTTGTCCAAATGAGTGACAAACAAATTTTATAGAAAAATTCTCAAATACAATTGAGAAATCGGACTTACAGAGTCAATAAGTATGAACCTTTGGCTTTAATTTTCCATTGGTCTAATGGAGTGACAAACAAATTTTATAGAAAAATTTTCAAATACAATTGAGAAATCGGACTTATGTAGTCAATAAGTATTGGTTCTTGGCTTTAATTTCCCATTGGTACAAATGAGTGACAAACAAATTTTATAGAACAATTTTCAAATACAATTGAGAAATCGGACTTACATAGTCAATAAGTATGGACCCTTGGCTATAATTTCCCATTGGTCTAATTGAGTGACAAACATAAATGTGCCCACAAATAGCCAAATACCCGTAGAGCTGAACAAAATTTACACAATTTTAGTTTTTAAAATTTTATAGAAAAATTCTCAAATACAATTGAGAAATCGGACTTACGTAGTCTATAAGTATTGGTTCTTGGCTTTAATTTCCCATTGGTCCAAATGAGTGACAAACAAATTTTATAGAAAAATTCTCAAATACAATTGAGAAATTGGACTTACAGAGTCAATAAGTATGAACCCTTGGCTTTAATTTCCCATTGGTCCAAATGAGTGACAAACAAATTTTATAGAAAAATTTTCAAATACAATTGAGAAATCGGACTTATGTAGTCAATAAGTATTGTTTCTTGGCTTTAATTTCCCATTGGTCCAAATGAGTGACAAACAAATTTTATAGAAAAATTTTCAAATACAATTGAGAAATCGGACTTATGTAGTCAATAAGTATTGTTTCTTGGCTTTAATTTCCCATTGGTCCAAATGAGTGACAAACATAAATGTGCCCACAAATGGACAAATTCCCGTAGAGCTGAAAATAATTTACACAATTTTAGTTTTTAAAATTTTAAAGAAAAATTCTCAAATACAATTGAGAAATCGGACTTATGTAGTCAATAAGTATTGATTCTTGGCTTTAATTTCCCATTTGTCCAAATGAGTGACAAACAAATTTTATAGAAAAATTCTCAAATACAATTGAGAAATCGGACTTACAGAGTCAATAAGTATGAACCTTTGGCTTTAATTTTCCATTGGTCTAATGGAGTGACAAACAAATTTTATAGAAAAATTTTCAAATACAATTGAGAAATCGGACTTATGTAGTCAATAAGTATTGGTTCTTGGCTTTAATTTCCCATTGGTACAAATGAGTGACAAACAAATTTTATAGAACAATTTTCAAATACAATTGAGAAATCGGACTTACATAGTCAATAAGTATGGACCCTTGGCTATAATTTCCCATTGGTCTAATTGAGTGACAAACATAAATGTGCCCACAAATAGCCAAATACCCGTAGAGCTGAACAAAATTTACACAATTTTAGTTTTTAAAATTTTATAGAAAAATTCTCAAATACAATTGAGAAATCGGACTTACGTAGTCTATAAGTATTGGTTCTTGGCTTTAATTTCCCATTGGTCCAAATGAGTGACAAACAAATTTTATAGAAAAATTCTCAAATACAATTGAGAAATTGGACTTACAGAGTCAATAAGTATGAACCCTTGGCTTTAATTTCCCATTGGTCCAAATGAGTGACAAACAAATTTTATAGAAAAATTTTCAAATACAATTGAGAAATCGGACTTATGTAGTCAATAAGTATTGATTCTTGGCTTTAATTTCCCATTTGTCCAAATGAGTGACAAACAAATTTTATAGAAAAATTCTCAAATACAATTGAGAAATCGGACTTACAGAGTCAATAAGTATGAACCCTTGGCTTTAATTTCCCATTGGTCCAAATGAGTGACAAACAAATTTTATAGAAAAATTTTCAAATACAATTGAGAAATCGGACTTATGTAGTCAATAAGTATTGGTTCTTGGCTTTAATTTCCCATTGGTCCAAATGAGTGACAAACAAATTTTATAGAAAAATTTTCAAATACAATTGAGAAATCGGACTTACATAGTCAATAAGTATGGACCCTTGGCTATAATTTCCCATTGGTCTAATTGAGTGACAAACATAAATGTGCCCACAAATAGCCAAATACCCGTAGAGCTGAACAAAATTTACACAATTTTAGTTTTTAAAATTTTAAAGAAAAATTCTCAAATACAATTGAGAAATCGGACTTATGTAGTCAATAAGTATTGATTCTTGGCTTTAATTTCCCATTTGTCCAAATGAGTGACAAACAAATTTTATAGAAAAATTCTCAAATACAATTGAGAAATCGGACTTACAGAGTCAATAAGTATGAACCCTTGGCTTTAATTTCCCATTGGTCCAAATGAGTGACAAACAAATTTTATAGAAAAATTTTCAAATACAATTGAGAAATCGGACTTATGTAGTCAATAAGTATTGTTTCTTGGCTTTAATTTCCCATTGGTCCAAATGAGTGACAAACAAATTTTATAGAAAAATTTTCAAATACAATTGAGAAATCGGACTTACATAGTCAATAAGTATGGACCCTTGGCTATAATTTCCCATTGGTCTAATTGAGTGACAAACATAAATGTGCCCACAAATAGCCAAATACCCGTAGAGCTGAACAAAATTTACACAATTTTAGTTTTTAAAATTTTATAGAAAAATTCTCAAATACAATTGAGAAATCGGACTTACGTAGTCAATAAGTATTGATTCTTGGCTTTAATTTCCCATTGGTCCAAATGAGTGACAAACATAAATGTGCCCACAAATGGCCAAATTCCCGTAGAGCTGAAAATAATTTACACAATTTTAGTTTTTAAAATTTTAAAGAAAAATTCTCAAATACAATTGAGAAATCGGACTTACATAGTCAATAAGTATGGACCTTTGGCTATAATTTCCCATTGGTCTAATTGAGTGACAAACATAAATGTGCCCACAAATAGCCAAATACCCGTAGAGCTGAACAAAATTTACACAATTTTAGTTTTTAAAATTTTATAGAAAAATTCTCAAATACAATTGAGAAATCGGACTTATGTAGTCAATAAGTATTGATTCTTGGCTTTAATTTCCCATTGGTCCAAATGAGTGACAAACAAATTTTATAGAAAAATTTTCAAATACAATTGAGAAATCGGACTTATGTAGTCAATAAGTATTGATTCTTGGCTTTAATTTCCCATTGGTCCAAATGAGTGACAAACAAATTTTATAGAAAAATTTTCAAATACAATTGAGAAATCGGACTTATGTAGTCAATAAGTATTGATTCTTGGCTTTAATTTCCCATTGGTCCAAATGAGTGACAAACAAATTTTATAGAAAAATTTTCAAATACAATTGAGAAATCGGACTTATGTAGTCAATAAGTATTGATTCTTGGCTTTAATTTCCCATTGGTCCAAATGAGTGACAAACATAAATGTGCCCACAAATGGCCAAATTCCCGTAGAGCTGAAAATAATTTACACAATTTTAGTTTTTAAAATTTTAAAGAAAAATTTTCAAATACAATTGAGAAATCGGACTTACAGAGTCAGTAAGTATGAACCCTTGGCTTTAATTTCCCATTGGTCTAATTGAGTGACAAACATAAATGTGCCCACAAATGGCCAAATTCCCGTAGAGCTGAACAAAATTTACACAATTTTAGTTTTTAAAATTTTATAGAAAAATTCTCAAATACAACTGAGAAATCGGACTTACAGAGTCAATAAGTATGAACCCTTGGCTTTAATTTCCCATTGGTCTAATTGAGTGACAAACATAAATGTGCCCACAAATGGCCAAATTCCCGTAGAGCTGAAAATAATTTACACAATTTTAGTTTTTAAAATTTTAAAGAAAAATTCTCAAATACAATTGAGAAATCGGACTTATGTAGTCCATAAGTATTGATTCTTGGCTTTAATTTCCCATTGGTCCAAATGAGTGACAAACAAATTTTATAGAAAAATTTTCAAATACAATTGAGAAATCGGACTTATGTAGTCAATAAGTATTGATTCTTGGCTTTAATTTCCCATTGGTCCAAATGAGTGACAAACAAATTTTATAGAAAAATTTTCAAATACAATTGAGAAATCGGACTTATGTAGTCAATAAGTATTGATTCTTGGCTTTAATTTCCCATTGGTCCAAATGAGTGACAAACATAAATGTGCCCACAAATGGCCAAATTCCGGTAGAGCTGAAAATAATTTACACAATTTTAGTTTTTAAAATTTTAAAGAAAAATTTTCAAATACAATTGAGAAATCGGACTTACAGAGTCAGTAAGTATGAACCCTTGGCTTTAATTTCCCATTGGTCTAATTGAGTGACAAACATAAATGTGCCCACAAATGGCCAAATTCCCGTAGAGCTGAACAAAATTTACACAATTTTAGTTTTTAAAATTTTATAGAAAAATTCTCAAATACAACTGAGAAATCGGACTTACAGAGTCAATAAGTATGAACCCTTGGCTTTAATTTCCCATTGGTCTAATTGAGTGACAAACATAAATGTGCCCACAAATGGCCAAATTCCCGTAGAGCTGAAAATAATTTACACAATTTTAGTTTTTAAAATTTTAAAGAAAAATTCTCAAATACAATTGAGAAATCGGACTTACGTAGTCAATAAGTATTGATTCTTGGCTTTAATTTCCCATTGGTCCAAATGAGTGACAAACAAATTTTATAGAAAAATTTTCAAATACAATTGAGAAATCGGACTTACATAGTCAATAAGTATGAACCCTTGGCTTTAATTTCCCATTGGTCTAATTGAGTGACAAACATAAATGTGCCCACAAATGGCCAAATTCCCGTAGAGCTGAACAAAATTTACACAATTTTAGTTTTTAAAATTTTATAGAAAAATTCTCAAATACAACTGAGAAATCGGACTTACAGAGTCAATAAGTATGAACCCTTGGCTTTAATTTCCCATTGGTCTAATTGAGTGACAAACATAAATGTGCCCACAAATGGCCAAATTCCCGTAGAGCTGAAAATAATTTACACAATTTTAGTTTTTAAAATTTTAAAGAAAAATTCTCAAATACAATTGAGAAATCGGACTTACGTAGTCAATAAGTATTGATTCTTGGCTTTAATTTCCCATTGGTCCAAATGAGTGACAAACAAATTTTATAGAAAAATTTTCAAATACAATTGAGAAATCGGACTTACATAGTCAATAAGTATGAACCCTTGGCTTTAATTTCCCATTGGTCTAATTGAGTGACAAACATAAATGTGCCCACAAATGGCCAAATTCCCGTAGAGCTGAACAAAATTTACACAATTTTAGTTTTTAAAATTTTATAGAAAAATTCTCAAATACAACTGAGAAATCGGACTTACAGAGTCAATAAGTATGAACCCTTGGCTTTAATTTCCCATTGGTCTAATTGAGTGAAAAACATAAATGTGCCCACAAATGGCCAAATTCCCGTAGAGCTGAAAATAATTTACACGATTTTAGTTTTAAAATTTTATAGAAAAATTCTCAAATACAATTGAGAAATCGGACTTATGTAGTCAATAAGTATTGATTCTTGGCTTTAATTTCCCATTGGTCCAAATGAGTGACAAACATAAATGTGCCCACAAATGGACAAATTCCCGTAGAGCTGAAAATAATTTACACGATTTTAGTTTTTAAAATTTTATAGAAAAATTCTCAAATACAATTGAGAAATCGGACTTATGTAGTCAATAAGTATTGATTCTTGGCTTTAATTTCCCATTTGTCCAAATGAGTGACAAACAAATTTTATAGAAAAATTCTCAAATACAATTGAGAAATCGGACTTACAGAGTCAATAAGTATGAACCCTTGGCTTTAATTTCCCATTGGTCCAAATGAGTGACAAACAAATTTTATAGAAAAATTTTCAAATACAATTGAGAAATCGGACTTATGTAGTCAATAAGTATTGATTCTTGGCTTTAATTTCCCATTGGTCCAAATGAGTGACAAACAAATTTTATAGAAAAATTTTCAAATACAATTGAGAAATCGGACTTATGTAGTCAATAAGTATTGATTCTTGGCTTTAATTTCCCATTGGTACAAATGAGTGACAAACAAATTTTATAGAAAAATTTTCAAATACAATTGAGAAATCGGACTTACATAGTCAATAAGTATGAACCCTTGGCTTTAATTTCCCATTGGTCTAATTGAGTGACAAACATAAATGTGCCCACAAATGGCCAAATTCCCGTAGAGCTGAACAAAATTTACACAATTTTAGTTTTTAAAATTTTATAGAAAAATTCTCAAATACAACTGAGAAATCGGACTTACAGAGTCAATAAGTATGAACCCTTGGCTTTAATTTCCCATTGGTCTAATTGAGTGACAAACATAAATGTGCCCACAAATGGCCAAATTCCCGTAGAGCTGAAAATAATTTACACGATTTTAGTTTTAAAATTTTATAGAAAAATTCTCAAATACAATTGAGAAATCGGACTTATGTAGTCAATAAGTATTGATTCTTGGCTTTAATTTCCCATTGGTCCAAATGAGTGACAAACATAAATGTGCCCACAAATGGACAAATTCCCGTAGAGCTGAAAATAATTTACACGATTTTAGTTTTTAAAATTTTATAGAAAAATTCTCAAATACAATTGAGAAATCGGACTTATGTAGTCAATAAGTATTGATTCTTGGCTTTAATTTCCCATTTGTCCAAATGAGTGACAAACAAATTTTATAGAAAAATTCTCAAATACAATTGAGAAATCGGACTTACAGAGTCAATAAGTATGAACCCTTGGCTTTAATTTCCCATTGGTCCAAATGAGTGACAAACAAATTTTATAGAAAAATTTTCAAATACAATTGAGAAATCGGACTTATGTAGTCAATAAGTATTGATTCTTGGCTTTAATTTCCCATTGGTCCAAATGAGTGACAAACAAATTTTATAGAAAAATTTTCAAATACAATTGAGAAATCGGACTTACATAGTCAATAAGTATGAACCCTTGGCTTTAATTTCCCATTGGTCTAATTGAGTGACAAACATAAATGTGCCCACAAATGGCCAAATTCCCGTAGAGCTGAACAAAATTTACACAATTTTAGTTTTTAAAATTTTATAGAAAAATTCTCAAATACAACTGAGAAATCGGACTTACAGAGTCAATAAGTATGAACCCTTGGCTTTAATTTCCCATTGGTCTAATTGAGTGACAAACATAAATGTGCCCACAAATGGCCAAATTCCCGTAGAGCTGAAAATAATTTACACAATTTTAGTTTTTAAAATTTTAAAGAAAAATTCTCAAATACAATTGAGAAATCGGACTTACGTAGTCAATAAGTATTGATTCTTGGCTTTAATTTCCCATTGGTCCAAATGAGTGACAAACAAATTTTATAGAAAAATTTTCAAATACAATTGAGAAATCGGACTTACATAGTCAATAAGTATGAACCCTTGGCTTTAATTTCCCATTGGTCTAATTGAGTGACAAACATAAATGTGCCCACAAATGGCCAAATTCCCGTAGAGCTGAACAAAATTTACACAATTTTAGTTTTTAAAATTTTATAGAAAAATTCTCAAATACAACTGAGAAATCGGACTTACAGAGTCAATAAGTATGAACCCTTGGCTTTAATTTCCCATTGGTCTAATTGAGTGAAAAACATAAATGTGCCCACAAATGGCCAAATTCCCGTAGAGCTGAAAATAATTTACACGATTTTAGTTTTAAAATTTTATAGAAAAATTCTCAAATACAATTGAGAAATCGGACTTATGTAGTCAATAAGTATTGATTCTTGGCTTTAATTTCCCATTGGTCCAAATGAGTGACAAACATAAATGTGCCCACAAATGGACAAATTCCCGTAGAGCTGAAAATAATTTACACGATTTTAGTTTTTAAAATTTTATAGAAAAATTCTCAAATACAATTGAGAAATCGGACTTATGTAGTCAATAAGTATTGATTCTTGGCTTTAATTTCCCATTTGTCCAAATGAGTGACAAACAAATTTTATAGAAAAATTCTCAAATACAATTGAGAAATCGGACTTACAGAGTCAATAAGTATGAACCCTTGGCTTTAATTTCCCATTGGTCCAAATGAGTGACAAACAAATTTTATAGAAAAATTTTCAAATACAATTGAGAAATCGGACTTATGTAGTCAATAAGTATTGATTCTTGGCTTTAATTTCCCATTGGTACAAATGAGTGACAAACAAATTTTATAGAAAAATTTTCAAATACAATTGAGAAATCGGACTTACATAGTCAATAAGTATGAACCCTTGGCTTTAATTTCCCATTGGTCTAATTGAGTGACAAACATAAATGTGCCCACAAATGGCCAAATTCCCGTAGAGCTGAACAAAATTTACACAATTTTAGTTTTTAAAATTTTATAGAAAAATTCTCAAATACAACTGAGAAATCGGACTTACAG
This sequence comes from Lypha dubia, assembly GCA_947311025.1. Lineage (NCBI taxonomy): Eukaryota > Metazoa > Arthropoda > Insecta > Diptera > Tachinidae > Lypha > Lypha dubia. The sequence continues at coordinate 61,748,662 of OX371264.1, forward strand.
AGTCAATAAGTATGAACCCTTGGCTTTAATTTCCCATTGGTCTAATTGAGTGAAAAACATAAATGTGCCCACAAATGGCCAAATTCCCGTAGAGCTGAAAATAATTTACACGATTTTAGTTTTAAAATTTTATAGAAAAATTCTCAAATACAATTGAGAAATCGGACTTATGTAGTCAATAAGTATTGATTCTTGGCTTTAATTTCCCATTGGTCCAAATGAGTGACAAACATAAATGTGCCCACAAATGGACAAATTCCCGTAGAGCTGAAAATAATTTACACGATTTTAGTTTTTAAAATTTTATAGAAAAATTCTCAAATACAATTGAGAAATCGGACTTATGTAGTCAATAAGTATTGATTCTTGGCTTTAATTTCCCATTTGTCCAAATGAGTGACAAACAAATTTTATAGAAAAATTCTCAAATACAATTGAGAAATCGGACTTACAGAGTCAATAAGTATGAACCCTTGGCTTTAATTTCCCATTGGTCCAAATGAGTGACAAACAAATTTTATAGAAAAATTTTCAAATACAATTGAGAAATCGGACTTATGTAGTCAATAAGTATTGATTCTTGGCTTTAATTTCCCATTGGTCCAAATGAGTGACAAACAAATTTTATAGAAAAATTTTCAAATACAATTGAGAAATCGGACTTATGTAGTCAATAAGTATTGATTCTTGGCTTTAATTTCCCATTGGTACAAATGAGTGACAAACAAATTTTATAGAAAAATTTTCAAATACAATTGAGAAATCGGACTTACATAGTCAATAAGTATGAACCCTTGGCTTTAATTTCCCATTGGTCTAATTGAGTGACAAACATAAATGTGCCCACAAATGGCCAAATTCCCGTAGAGCTGAACAAAATTTACACAATTTTAGTTTTTAAAATTTTATAGAAAAATTCTCAAATACAACTGAGAAATCGGACTTACAGAGTCAATAAGTATGAACCCTTGGCTTTAATTTCCCATTGGTCTAATTGAGTGACAAACATAAATGTGCCCACAAATGGCCAAATTCCCGTAGAGCTGAAAATAATTTACACAATTTTAGTTTTTAAAATTTTAAAGAAAAATTCTCAAATACAATTGAGAAATCGGACTTACGTAGTCAATAAGTATTGATTCTTGGCTTTAATTTCCCATTGGTCCAAATGAGTGACAAACAAATTTTATAGAAAAATTTTCAAATACAATTGAGAAATCGGACTTACATAGTCAATAAGTATGAACCCTTGGCTTTAATTTCCCATTGGTCTAATTGAGTGACAAACATAAATGTGCCCACAAATGGCCAAATTCCCGTAGAGCTGAACAAAATTTACACAATTTTAGTTTTTAAAATTTTATAGAAAAATTCTCAAATACAACTGAGAAATCGGACTTACAGAGTCAATAAGTATGAACCCTTGGCTTTAATTTCCCATTGGTCTAATTGAGTGACAAACATAAATGTGCCCACAAATGGCCAAATTCCCGTAGAGCTGAAAATAATTTACACAATTTTAGTTTTTAAAATTTTAAAGAAAAATTCTCAAATACAATTGAGAAATCGGACTTACGTAGTCAATAAGTATTGATTCTTGGCTTTAATTTCCCATTGGTCCAAATGAGTGACAAACAAATTTTATAGAAAAATTTTCAAATACAATTGAGAAATCGGACTTACATAGTCAATAAGTATGAACCCTTGGCTTTAATTTCCCATTGGTCTAATTGAGTGACAAACATAAATGTGCCCACAAATGGCCAAATTCCCGTAGAGCTGAACAAAATTTACACAATTTTAGTTTTTAAAATTTTATAGAAAAATTCTCAAATACAACTGAGAAATCGGACTTACAGAGTCAATAAGTATGAACCCTTGGCTTTAATTTCCCATTGGTCTAATTGAGTGAAAAACATAAATGTGCCCACAAATGGCCAAATTCCCGTAGAGCTGAAAATAATTTACACGATTTTAGTTTTAAAATTTTATAGAAAAATTCTCAAATACAATTGAGAAATCGGACTTATGTAGTCAATAAGTATTGATTCTTGGCTTTAATTTCCCATTGGTCCAAATGAGTGACAAACATAAATGTGCCCACAAATGGACAAATTCCCGTAGAGCTGAAAATAATTTACACGATTTTAGTTTTTAAAATTTTATAGAAAAATTCTCAAATACAATTGAGAAATCGGACTTATGTAGTCAATAAGTATTGATTCTTGGCTTTAATTTCCCATTTGTCCAAATGAGTGACAAACAAATTTTATAGAAAAATTCTCAAATACAATTGAGAAATCGGACTTACAGAGTCAATAAGTATGAACCCTTGGCTTTAATTTCCCATTGGTCCAAATGAGTGACAAACAAATTTTATAGAAAAATTTTCAAATACAATTGAGAAATCGGACTTATGTAGTCAATAAGTATTGATTCTTGGCTTTAATTTCCCATTGGTCCAAATGAGTGACAAACAAATTTTATAGAAAAATTTTCAAATACAATTGAGAAATCGGACTTATGTAGTCAATAAGTATTGATTCTTGGCTTTAATTTCCCATTGGTACAAATGAGTGACAAACAAATTTTATAGAAAAATTTTCAAATACAATTGAGAAATCGGACTAATGTAGTCAATAAGTATTGATTCTTGGCTTTAATTTCCCATTGGTCCAAATGAGTGACAAACAAATTTTATAGAAAAATTTTCAAATACAATTGAGAAATCGGACTTATGTAGTCAATAAGTATTGGTTCTTGGCTTTAATTTCCCATTGGTACAAATGAGTGACAAACATAAATGTGCCCACAAATAGCCAAATACCCGTAGAGCTGAACAAAATTTACACAATTTTAGTTTTTAAAATTTTATAGAAAAATTCTCAAATACAATTGAGAAATCGGACTTACGTAGTCTATAAGTATTGGTTCTTGGCTTTAATTTCCCATTGGTCCAAATGAGTGACAAACATAAATGTGCCCACAAATGGCCAAATTCCCATAGAGCTGAAAATAATTTACACAATTTTAGTTTTTAAAATTTTAAAGAAAAATTCTCAAATACAATTGAGAAATCGGACTTACGTAGTCAATAAGTATTGATTCTTGGCTTTAATTTCCCATTGGTCCAAATGAGTGACAAACATAAATGTGCCCACAAATGGCCAAATTCCCGTAGAGCTGAAAATAATTTACACAATTTTAGTTTTTAAAATTTTAAAGAAAAATTCTCAAATACAATTGAGAAATCGGACTTACATAGTCCATAAGTATGGACCCTTGGCTATAATTTCCCATTGGTCTAATTGAGTGACAAACATAAATGTGCCCACAAATGGCCAAATTCCCGTAGAGCTGAAAATAATTTACACAATTTTAGTTTTTAAAATTTTAAAGAAAAATTCTCAAATACAATTGAGAAATCGGACTTATGTAGTCCATAAGTATTGATTCTTGGCTTTAATTTCCCATTGGTCCAAATGAGTGACAAACATATATGTGCCCGCAAATGGCCAAATTCCCGTAGAGCTGAAAATAATTTACACAATTTTAGTTTTTAAAATTTTAAAGAAAAATTCTCAAATACAATTGAGAAATCGGACTTACGTAGTCAATAAGTATTGATTCTTGGCTTTAATTTCCCATTGGTCCAAATGAGTGACAAACAAATTTTATAGAAAAATTTTCAAATACAATTGAGAAATCGGACTTACGTAGTCTATAAGTATTGGTTCTTGGCTTTTATTTCCCATTGGTCCAAATGAGTGACAAACAAATTTTATAGAAAAATTCTCAAATACAATTGAGAAATCGGACTTACAGAGTCAATAAGTATGAACCCTTGGCTTTAATTTCCCATTGGTCTAATTGAGTGACAAACATAAATGTGCCCACAAATGGCCAAATTCCCGTAGAGCTGAACAAAATTTACACAATTTTAGTTTTTAAAATTTTATAGAAAAATTCTCAAATACAACTGAGAAATCGGACTTACAGAGTCAATAAGTATGAACCCTTGGCTTTAATTTCCCATTGGTCTAATTGAGTGACAAACATAAATGTGCCCACAAATGGCCAAATTCCCGTAGAGCTGAAAATAATTTACACGATTTTAGTTTTTAAAATTTTATAGAAAAATTCTCAAATACAATTGAGAAATCGGACTTATGTAGTCAATAAGTATTGATTCTTGGCTTTAATTTCCCATTGGTCCAAATGAGTGACAAACATAAATGTGCCCACAAATGGACAAATTCCCGTAGAGCTGAAAATAATTTACACAATTTTAGTTTTTAAAATTTTAAAGAAAAATTCTCAAATACAATTGAGAAATCGGACTTATGTAGTCAATAAGTATTGATTCTTGGCTTTAATTTCCCATTTGTCCAAATGAGTGACAAACAAATTTTATAGAAAAATTCTCAAATACAATTGAGAAATCGGACTTATGTAGTCAATAAGTATTGATTCTTGGCTTTAATTTCCCATTTGTCCAAATGAGTGACAAACAAATTTTATAGAAAAATTTTCAAATACAATTGAGAAATCGGACTAATGTAGTCAATAAGTATTGGTTCTTGGCTTTAATTTCCCATTGGTACAAATGAGTGACAAACATAAATGTGCCCACAAATGGCCAAATTCCCGTAGAGCTGAACAAAATTTACACAATTTTAGTTTTTAAAATTTTATAGAAAAATTCTCAAATACAATTGAGAAATCGGACTTATGTAGTCAATAAGTATTGATTCTTGGCTTTAATTTCCCATTTGTCCAAATGAGTGACAAACAAATTTTATAGAAAAATTCTCAAATACAATTGAGAAATCGGACTTATGTAGTCAATAAGTATTGATTCTTGGCTTTAATTTCCCATTTGTCCAAATGAGTGACAAACAAATTTTATAGAAAAATTTTCAAATACAATTGAGAAATCGGACTAATGTAGTCAATAAGTATTGGTTCTTGGCTTTAATTTCCCATTGGTACAAATGAGTGACAAACATAAATGTGCCCACAAATGGCCAAATTCCCGTAGAGCTGAACAAAATTTACACAATTTTAGTTTTTAAAATTTTATAGAAAAATTCTCAAATACAATTGAGAAATCGGACTTATGTAGTCAATAAGTATTGATTCTTGGCTTTAATTTCCCATTTGTCCAAATGAGTGACAAACAAATTTTATAGAAAAATTCTCAAATACAATTGAGAAATCGGACTTACAGAGTCAATAAGTATGAACCTCTGGCTTTAATTTTCCATTGGTCTAATTGAGTGACAAACAAATTTTATAGAAAAATTTTCAAATACAATTGAGAAATCGGACTTATGTAGTCAATAAGTATTGGTTCTTGGCTTTAATTTCCCATTGGTACAAATGAGTGACAAACATAAATGTGCCCACAAATGGCCAAATTCCCGTAGAGCTGAACAAAATTTACACAATTTTAGTTTTTAAAATTTTATAGAAAAATTCTCAAATACAATTGAGAAATCGGACTTATGTAGTCAATAAGTATTGGTTCTTGGCTTTAATTTCCCATTGGTACAAATGAGTGACAAACATAAATGTGCCCACAAATGGCCAAATTCCCGTAGAGCTGAACAAAATTTACACAATTTTAGTTTTTAAAATTTTATAGAAAAATTCTCAAATACAATTGAGAAATCGGACTTACGTAGTCTATAAGTATTGGTTCTTGGCTTTTATTTCCCATTGGTCCAAATGAGTGACAAACAAATTTTATAGAAAAATTCTCAAATACAATTGAGAAATCGGACTTACAGAGTCAATAAGTATGAACCCTTGGCTTTAATTTCCCATTGGTCTAATTGAGTGACAAACATAAATGTGCCCACAAATGGCCAAATTCCCGTAGAGCTGAACAAAATTTACACAATTTTAGTTTTTAAAATTTTATAGAAAAATTCTCAAATACAACTGAGAAATCGGACTTACAGAGTCAATAAGTATGAACCCTTGGCTTTAATTTCCCATTGGTCTAATTGAGTGACAAACATAAATGTGCCCACAAATGGCCAAATTCCCGTAGAGCTGAAAATAATTTACACGATTTTAGTTTTTAAAATTTTATAGAAAAATTCTCAAATACAATTGAGAAATCGGACTTATGTAGTCAATAAGTATTGATTCTTGGCTTTAATTTCCCATTGGTCCAAATGAGTGACAAACATAAATGTGCCCACAAATGGCCAAATTCCCGTAGAGCTGAAAATAATTTACACAATTTTAGTTTTTAAAATTTTAAAGAAAAATTCTCAAATACAATTGAGAAATCGGACTTATGTAGTCCATAAGTATTGATTCTTGGCTTTAATTTCCCATTGGTCCAAATGAGTGACAAACATAAATGTGCACGCAAATGGACAAATTCCCGTAGAGCTGAACAAAATTTACACAATTTTAGTTTTTAAAATTTTATAGAAAAATTCTCAAATACAACTGAGAAATCGGACTTACAGAGTCAATAAGTATGAACCCTTGGCTTTAATTTCCCATTGGTCTAATTGAGTGACAAACATAAATGTGCCCACAAATGGCCAAATTCCCGTAGAGCTGAAAATAATTTACACGATTTTAGTTTTTAAAATTTTATAGAAAAATTCTCAAATACAACTGAGAAATCGGACTTATGTAGTCCATAAGTATTTATTCTTGGCTTTAATTTCCCATTGGTACAAATGAGTGACAAACAAAAATGTGCCCACAAATGGCCAAATTCCCGTAGAGCTGAACAAAATTAACACAATTTTAGTTTTTAATATTTTATAGAAAAATTCTCAAATACAACTGAGAAATCGGACTTACAAAGTCCATAAGTATGGATTCTTGGCTTTAATTTCCCATTGGTCCAAATGAGTGACAAAACAATTTTATAGAAAAATTCTCAAATACAACTGAGAAATCGGACTTACAGAGTCAATAAGTATGAACCCTTGGCTTTAATTTCCCATTGGTCTAATTGAGTGACAAACATAAATGTGCCCACAAATAGCCAAATACCCGTAGAGCTGAACAAAATTTACACAATTTTAATTTTTAAAATTTTATAGAAAAATTTTCAAATACAATTGAGAAATCGGACTTACAAAGTCCATAAGTATGGATTCTTGGCTTTAATTTCCCATTGGTCCAAATGAGTGACAAAACAATTTTATAGAAAAATTCTCAAATACAATTGAGAAATCGGACTTACAGAGTCAATAAGTATGGACCCTTGGCTTTAATTTCCCATTGGTCTAATTGAGTGACAAACATAAATGTGCCCACAAATGGCCAAATTCCCGTAGAGCTGAACAAAATTTACACAATTTTAGTTTTTAAAATTTTATAGAAAAATTCTCAAATACAATTGAGAAATCGGACTTACGTAGTCAATAAGTATTGATTCTTGGCTTTAATTTCCCATTGGTCCAAATGAGTGACAAAACAATTTTATAGAAAAATTCTCAAATACAATTGAGAAATCGGACTTACAGTGTCAATAAGTATGGACCCTTGGCTTTAATTTCCCATTGGTCTAATTGAGTGACAAACATAAATGTGCCCACAAATGGCCAAATTCCCGTAGAGCTGAACAAAATTTACACAATTTTAGTTTTTAAAATTTTATAGAAAAATTCTCAAATACAATTGAGAAATCGGACTTACGTAGTAAATAAGTATTGATTCTTGGCTTTAATTTCCCATTGGTACAAATGAGTGACAAACAAATTTTATAGAAAAATTCTCAAATACAATTGAGAAATCGGACTTACAGAGTCAATAAGTATGGACCCTTGGCTTTAATTTCCCATTGGTCTAATTGAGTGACAAACATAAATGTGCCCACAACTGGCCAAATTCCCGTAGAGCTGAACAAAATTTACACAATTTTAGTTTTTAAAATTTTATAGAAAAATTCTCAAATACAATTGAGAAATCGGACTTACGTAGTCTATAAATATTGATTCTTGGCTTTAATTTCCCATTTGTCCAAATGAGTGACAAACAAATTTTATAGAAAAATTCTCAAATACAATTCAGAAATCGGACTTACGTAGTCTATAAGTATTGATTCTTGGCTTTAATTTCCCATTGGTCCAAATGAGTGACAAACAAATTTTATAGAAAAATTCTCAAATACAATTGAGAAATCGGACTTACAGAGTCCCTAAGTATGGATTCTTGGCTTTAATTTCCCATTGGTACAAATGAGTGACAAACAAAAATGTGCCCACAAATGGCCAAATTCCCGTAGAGCTGAACAAAATTTACACAATTTTAGTTTTTAAAATTTTATAGAAAAATTCTCAAATACAATTGAGAAATCGGACTTACATAGTCTATAAGTATGGATCCTTGGCTTTAATTTCCCATTAGTCCAAATGAGTGACAAACAAATTTTATAGAAAAATTCTCAAATACAATTGAGAAATCGGACTTACAGAGTCAATAAGTATGGACCCTTGGCTTTAATTTCCCATTGGTCTAATTGAGTGACAAACATAAATGTGCCCACAAATGGCCAAATTCCCGTAGAGCTGAACAAAATTTACACAATTTTAGTTTTTAAAATTTTATAGAAAAATTCTCAAATACAATTGAGAAATCGGACTTACGTAGGCTATAAGTATTGATTCTTGGCTTTAATTTCCCATTGGTCCAAATGAGTGACAAACAAATTTTATAGAAAAATTCTCAAATACAATTGAGAAATCGGACTTACGTAGTCCATAAGTATGGATTCTTGGCTTTAATTTCTTATTGGTACAAATGAGTGACAAACAAAAATGTGCCCACAAATGGCCAAATTCCCGTAGAGCTGAACAAAATTTACACAATTTTAATCTTTAAAATTTTATAGAAAAATTCTCAAATACAACTGAGAAATCGGACTTACGTAGTCCATAAGTATGGATTCTTGGCTTTAATTTCTTATTGGTACAAATGAGTGACAAACAAAAATGTGCCCACAAATGGCCAAATTCCCGTAGAGCTGAACAAAATTTACACAATTTTAATCTTTAAAATTTTATAGAAAAATTCTCAAATACAATTGAGAAATCGGACTTACGTAGTCTATAAGTATTGATTCTTGGCTTTAATTTCCCATTGGTCCAAATGAGTGACAAACAAATTTTATAGAAAAATTCTCAAATACAATTGAGAAATCGGACTTACGTAGTCTATAAGTATTGATTCTTGGATTTAATTTCCCATTGGTCCAAATGAGTGACAAACAAATTTTATAGAAAAATTCTCAAATACAATTGAGAAATCGGACTTATGTAGTCTATAAGTATTGATTCTTGGATTTAATTTCCCATTGGTCCAAATGAGTGACAAACAAATTTTATAGAAAAATTCTCAAATACAATTGAGAAATCGGACTTATGTAGTCAATAAGTATGGACCCTTGGCTTTAATTTCCCATTGCTCCAAATGAGTGACAAACAAATTTTATAGAAAAATTCTCAAATACAATTGAGAAATCGGACTTACGTAGTCTATAAGTATTGATTCTTGGCTTTAATTTCCCATTGGTCCAAATGAGTGACAAACAAATTTTATAGAAAAATTCTCAAATACAATTGAGAAATCGGACTTACGTAGTCCATAAGTATGGATTCTTGGCTTTAATTTCTTATTGGTACAAATGAGTTACAAACATAAATGTGCCCACAAATGGCCAAATTCCCGTAGAGCTGAACAAAATTTACACAATTTTAGTTTTTAAAATTTTATAGAAAAATTCTCAAATACAATTGAGAAATCGGACTTACGTAGTCTATAAGTATTGATTCTTGGCTTTAATTTCCCATTGGTCCAAATGAGTGACAAACAAATTTTATAGAAAAATTCTCAAATACAATTGAGAAATCGGACTTACGTAGTCCATAAGTATGGATTCTTGGCTTTAATTTCTTATTGGTACAAATGAGTGACAAACAAATTTTATAGAAAAATTCTCAAATACAATTGAGAAATCGGACTTATGTAGTCTATAAGTATTGATTCTTGGATTTAATTTCCCATTGGTCCAAATGAGTGACAAACAAATTTTATAGAAAAATTCTCAAATACAATTGAGAAATCGGACTTATGTAGTCAATAAGTATGGACCCTTGGCTTTAATTTCCCATTGCTCCAAATGAGTGACAAACAAATTTTATAGAAAAATTCTCAAATACAATTGAGAAATCGGACTTACGTAGTCTATAAGTATTGATTCTTGGCTTTAATTTCCCATTGGTCCAAATGAGTGACAAACAAATTTTATAGAAAAATTCTCAAATACAATTGAGAAATCGGACTTACGTAGTCCATAAGTATGGATTCTTGGCTTTAATTTCTTATTGGTACAAATGAGTTACAAACATAAATGTGCCCACAAATGGCCAAATTCCCGTAGAGCTGAACAAAATTTACACAATTTTAGTTTTTAAAATTTTATAGAAAAATTCTCAAATACAATTGAGAAATCGGACTTACGTAGTCTATAAGTATTGATTCTTGGCTTTAATTTCCCATTGGTCCAAATGAGTGACAAACAAATTTTATAGAAAAATTCTCAAATACAATTGAGAAATCGGACTTACGTAGTCCATAAGTATGGATTCTTGGCTTTAATTTCTTATTGGTACAAATGAGTTACAAACATAAATGTGCCCACAAATGGCCAAATTCCCGTAGAGCTGAACAAAATTTACACAATTTTAATTTTTAAAATTTTATAGAAAAATTCTCAAATTCAATTGAGAAATCGGACTTACGTAGTCAATAAGTATTGATTCTTGGCTTTTATTTGCCACTGGTCTAATTGAGTGACAAACAAATTTTATAGAAAAATTCTCAAATACAATTGAGAAATCGGACTTACAGAGTCAATAAGTATGGACCCTTGGCTTTAATTTCCCATTGGTCTAATTGAGTGACAAACATAAATGTGCCCACAAATGGCCAAATTCCCGTAGAGCTGAACAAAATTTACACAATTTTAATTTTTAAAATTTTATAGAAAAATTCTCAAATACAATTGAGAAATCGGACTTACGGAGTCTATAAGTATTGATTCTTGGCTTTAATTTCCCATTGGTCCAAATGAGTGACAAACAAATTTTATAGAAAAATTCTCAAATACAATTGAGAAATTGGACTTATGTAGTCAATAAGTATGGACCCTTGGCTTTAATTTCCCATTGGTCCAAATGAGTGACAAACAAAAATGTGCCCACAAATGGCCAAATTCCCGTAGAGCTGAACAAAATTTACACAATTTTAATCTTTAAAATTTTATAGAAAAATTCTCAAATACAACTGAGAAATCGGACTTACGTAGTCCATAAGTATGGATTCTTGGCTTTAATTTCTTATTGGTACAAATGAGTGACAAACAAAAATGTGCCCACAAATGGCCAAATTCCCGTAGAGCTGAACAAAATTTACACAATTTTAATCTTTAAAATTTTATAGAAAAATTCTCAAATACAATTGAGAAATCGGACTTATGTAGTCAATAAGTATGGACCCTTGGCTTTAATTTCCCATTGCTCCAAATGAGTGACAAACAAATTTTATAGAAAAATTCTCAAATACAATTGAGAAATCGGACTTACGTAGTCTATAAGTATTGATTCTTGGCTTTAATTTCCCATTGGTCCAAATGAGTGACAAACAAATTTTATAGAAAAATTCTCAAATACAATTGAGATATCGGACTTACAGAGTCAATAAGTATGGATCCTTGGCTTTAATTTCCCATTGGTCTAATTGAGTGACAAACATAAATGTGCCCACAAATGGCCAAATTCCCGTAGAGCTGATAAAAATTTACACAATTTTAGTTTTTAAAATTTTATAGGAAAATTCTCAAATACAATTGAGAAATCGGACTTACGTAGTCTATAAGTATGGATCCTTGGCTTTAATTTCCCATTGGTCTAATTGAGTGACAATCATAAATGTGCCCACAAATGGCCAAATTCCCGTAGAGCTGAACAAAATTTACACAATTTTAGTTTTTAAAATTTTATAGAAAAATTCTCAAATTCAATTGAGAAATCGGACTTACGTAGTCAATAAGAATTGATTCTAGGCTTTTATTTGCCACTGGTCTAATTGAGTGACAAACAAATTTTATAAAAAAATTCTCAAATACAATTGAGAAATCAGACTTACATAGTCAATAAGTATGGAGCTTTGGCTTTAATTTCCCATTGGTCTAATTGAGTGACAAACAAATTTTATAGAAAAATTCTCAAATACAATTGAGAAATCGGACTTACGTAGTCTATAAGTATTGATTCTTGGCTTTAATTTCCCATTGGTCCAAATGAGTGACAAACAAATTTTATAGAAAAATTCTCAAATACAATTGAGAAATTGGACTTATGTAGTCAATAATTATGGACCCTTGGCTTTAATTTCCCATTGCTCCAAATGAGTGACAAACAAATTTTATAGAAAAATTCTCAAATACAATTGAGAAATCGGACTTACGTAGTCTATAAGTATTGATTCTTGGCTTTAATTTCCCATTGGTCCAAATGAGTGACAAACAAATTTTATAGAAAAATTCTCAAATACAATTGAGAAATCGGACTTACGTAGTCCATAAGTATGGATTCTTGGCTTTAATTTCTTATTGGTACAAATGAGTGACAAACAAAAATGTGCCCACAAATGGCCAAATGAGTGACAAACAAATTTTATAGAAAAATTCTCAAATACAATTGAGAAATCGGACTTACGTAGTCTATAAGTATGGACCCTTGGCTTTAATTTCCCATTGCTCCAAATGAGTGACAAACAAATTTTATAGAAAAATTCTCAAATACAATTGAGAAATCGGACTTACGTAGTCTATAAGTATTGATTCTTGGCTTTAATTTCCCATTGGTCCAAATGAGTGACAAACAAATTTTATAGAAAAATTCTCAAATACAATTGAGAAATCGGACTTACGTAGTCTATAAGTATTTATTCTTGGATTTAATTTCCCATTGGTCCAAATGAGTGACAAACAAATTTTATAGAAAAATTCTCAAATACAATTGAGAAATCGGACTTATGTAGTCTATAAGTATTGATTCTTGGATTTAATTTCCCATTGGTCCAAATGAGTGACAAACAAATTTTATAGAAAAATTCTCAAATACAATTGAGAAATCGGACTTATGTAGTCAATAAGTATGGACCCTTGGCTTTAATTTCCCATTGCTCCAAATGAGTGACAAACAAATTTTATAGAAAAATTCTCAAATACAATTGAGAAATCGGACTTACGTAGTCTATAAGTATTGATTCTTGGCTTTAATTTCCCATTGGTCCAAATGAGTGACAAACAAATTTTATAGAAAAATTCTCAAATACAATTGAGAAATCGGACTTACGTAGTCCATAAGTATGGATTCTTGGCTTTAATTTCTTATTGGTACAAATGAGTTACAAACATAAATGTGCCCACAAATGGCCAAATTCCCGTAGAGCTGAACAAAATTTACACAATTTTAATTTTTAAAATTTTATAGAAAAATTCTCAAATTCAATTGAGAAATCGGACTTACGTAGTCAATAAGTATTGATTCTTGGCTTTTATTTGCCACTGGTCTAATTGAGTGACAAACAAATTTTATAGAAAAATTCTCAAATACAATTGAGAAATCAGACTTACATAGTCAATAAGTATGGATCCTTGGCTTTAATTTCCCATTGGTCTAATTGAGTGACAAACATAAATGTGCCCACAAATGGCCAAATTCCCGTAGAGCTGAACAAAATTTACACAATTTTAATTTTTAAAATTTTATAGAAAAATTCTCAAATACAATTGAGAAATCGGACTTACGGAGTCTATAAGTATTGATTCTTGGCTTTAATTTCCCATTGGTCCAAATGAGTGACAAACAAATTTTATAGAAAAATTCTCAAATACAATTGAGAAATCGGACTTATGTAGTCAATAAGTATGGACCCTTGGCTTTAATTTCCCATTGGTCCAAATGAGTGACAAACAAATTTTATAGAAAAATTCTCAAATACAATTGAGAAATCGGACTTATGTAGTCAATAAGTATGGACCCTTGAATTTAATTTCCCATTGGTACAAATGAGTGACAAACATAAATGTGCCCACAAATGGCCAAATTCCCGTAGAGCTGAACAAAATTTACACAATTTTAGTTTTTAAAATTTTATAGAAAAATTCTCAAATTCAATTGAGAAATCGGACTTACGTAGTCAATAAGTATTGATTCTTGGCTTTTATTTGCCACTGGTCTAATTGAGTGACAAACAAATTTTATAGAAAAATTCTCAAATACAATTGAGAAATCAGACTTACATAGTCAATAAGTATGGATCCTTGGCTTTAATTTCCCATTGGTCTAATTGAGTGACAAACATAAATGTGCCCACAAATGGCCAAATTCCCGTAGAGCTGAACAAAATTTACACAATTTTAATTTTTAAAATTTTATAGAAAAATTCTCAAATACAATTGAGAAATCGGACTTACGGAGTCTATAAGTATTGATTCTTGGCTTTAATTTCCCATTGGTCCAAATGAGTGACAAACAAATTTTATACAAAAATTCTCAAATACAATTGAGAAATCGGACTTATGTAGTCAATAAGTATGGACCCTTGGCTTTAATTTCCCATTGGTCTAATTGAGTGACAAACATAGATGTGCCCACAAATGGCCAAATTCCCGTAGAGCTGAACAAAATTTACACAATTTTAATTTTTAAAATTTTATAGAAAAATTCTCAAATACAATTGAGAAATCGGACTTACAGAGTCAATAAGTATGGACCCTTGGCTTTAATTTCCCATTGGTCTAATTGAGTGACAAACATAAATGTGCCCCCGAATAGCCAAATTCCCGTAGAGCTGAACAAAATTTACACAATTTTAGTTTTTACAATTTTATAGAAAAATTCTCAAATACAATTGAGAAATCGGACTTACGTAGTTTATTCTAGTTGAAATATCAAATGCTTTGACACATGGTTCGGCACAGTTTTTGATACTCCAATGCGAATTGTTGCGCAGTGTTGCCTTGGTATTGTTTGTCAAAAATGCAAGTTGAAATCTGAGGGAGATCAAAATAGAAATTGTCAAAATAGTTAAGTTTATACCAGATTTCCTCAGCAGTTTAGATTTTACAGTATTTTATTCTATTGTAGATTTAAAGCTTTAATTTTAAAACAATTTTTCGGTTTATTTTGATAAATCACTTTAAGGGATTTTTATCGAGCATTGAGGCTGAGAATATCTGATGTAAATATATGTTTTCCTGGGTTTGACGAGGCCATTTCATATTTGTTTCACGAATACCCGCCCAAATTAAATTTTTTAAAATTGTTGATAATAACTGTCCAAAGTACATATTGACATTTGAAGGAAATGAAAATACAAGCGGAGAAAATAATCGCTCCAGCTGTTGAGATCTTCTTTTATGAATCCGTATTGGTGAGGCGACTTCTATAGCCCAGGTGGTTATATTTTCTGACATTCCAAAACACCTTGTGTTTTCTAAGACGAATCAGGGAGAGTATACCTGATATAAAAATGTAATTAGGGGTATTCACATATTACGCAACGCCGTTTTCGGATATTTTTAACCCCCAACCCTTCACTATTGTAAAGCTTTTATACACAATTTTCAGAACAAAATTTCCATTTCGTAACAAATCTTTGTAATTATGTATGTATGTATGTATGTATGTACGTGTATGTACATATGCATTAATATGTATTTATTCAGTTTTAATTTAATATAGTACACATTGTGCGCAACATGAAAAGGCCGAAATTGCACGAAAAATATAGGTTCCATATAAAAAAATTATTATTTAGCAAATTACAGACTCGTTTGTGTTAAATAAAAAAAAATTTGTATGATGTTTCTTTTTTTTTTTTTTTTTTCGGCTGACACAGGATAGGCATCTCAGCCAGTTGGCTGAGTGACTTCCAGTCAAATTCATCAATGTGACATCCCACACACTTGGCTGTTAATAAAAAAAAAATAGAGAGAAAAAAAAAAATCAAATATACATAATTGACAAAGTAAGTAAAAGAAAAAGTCCAAAACTTTAGAAGTCTTTAAAGAAAATTGCTCAAATTTTCAACGCCTAAAAGATCAAATAAAATTTTTTTTAACACTCAATGTAATTTTCTGTCTCCTAAAATCTATATACATATGGATGTATGCATGTATGTATGTATGTACATGTAGGCATATATCCTACCCTAGCACCTACTGCACGTATGTCTACCATAACAAAATAAATTTTGGTAAAAATGTTTCAAGTGTATTAATTTCAAACAGGAAATAATGAGTTTAAGCAACGGCGCAATTAAAAACAAATCGTTGGACAAATTTAATAAAACTGCATTTGTTAGTTGCACTGTACCTCAAACATGCAACACGTTTAAATATACGATAAATAAGAACAATGATCCCGGAAGTTATTAGGAACAAATAAAAAATATTCGCTACATTTTCCCCTCTATTTTAGCGTTACTTGATGAATGATGAATAACGATTATGCAAGATTTTGTTTCAGAAAACATTAAAAAACACTGTTTCCGAGGATGCCACACTAGGAAACACAAATGTGTTTCTAAGAACTGCTGGGTATTAAGAAAATCATTGTAATTGATATCTGCTGAATGCATTCGTGCTCAAAGTTTTCATTTTGGCTTCTTCTGTTAGTTTTGCCACGCACACGCACACTCATACCTAATTCGAACACACACATTTTTAATTGAGCTGGAAAAGCAAATACATCCTAATAAAATGGGTGAATGGTCGGGAAGTGGAGACCGTGACAATCGTAGTAAATGAATAGGCAAAAAAGTCCAAAGCAAAACAAATTAAAAAAAAATAACAAATTCTGGGACTAATCACGCGTGGCGCTGACAAAGACGACAATAATGACAGCAGTAACCAATAACGCTGCACAAAACAATAAAAGGGCAAAGTACTCTATTTTACCCCTTTTTGCATACTTTTTTTGTTAAACATCTCATCACTCTGCACGATTTGTTTTTTTTTGCCGGTTGAAATCTCATCATTATCTAGTTCTTCACCTAAATTAGTGTACGGTACTGCTTCTCTATAAATCTTTAACTTTCAGTTTAGTGCAGGGTAAATTTTAAAGGAAAACTTTTGTGAAAAAAAAAAATACAAAAAAATTTCAAAGCCGTCTTTTCATGTTAAAATGCAAAAGCAAAAAAAAAAAAAAAAAAATAGAGAAAGAATTAAAATGATGTGTAAATTGATCTGAGTTTTGTAACCATCATTTACCACACACACACTTTAAGCACAACACAAGTGCAGTGTTAAAATCCAGTCATTAAATTGAAATCTTAACAGTGGGACGAATTAACGTTTTTATTAAGTTTATGGGTAATTTGTGGCTAAATTTAATTTAGTATTTCAGGAGTTATTATAGGTCTAAAATAGTGGTCTAAAGTGTGCTAAAAAATAGTATAGTGTACACTAATATACTGTGGTGATATCTAGTGTATAGTTCAAATCTGCTATAGTGAAATATACTCGTAATGTATACTAGTGTAGTATATCGTGTTACAACATGCTATAGTGCCCACTAATGTAGTGCAGTGTAACATTGGATGCGTTCAGCAGAAAAACCTGCTACTAAACAGTTTATTTGTAGCACCTTTTTATTTGATACATTTTTCTGAACGATGAGCTCACTTTTTTTTATCAAAAATGTAAAAAATTTGACATTTCAATAAAAACTATTGAATTTTATTTTGTAAAATGTCATTAGTTTTATTTGTAAATCGAAATGAATTAAAACTTAAAAATATTTTATGAAATTTGATTCAAAAGTCAAACTGAACTGAAATATCGTAATTTTATGATATGTATCATACTTTTTCCTTGCTACCAAAAATTGTGAGCGCTCATCTCAAGACGTTCGCTCATCGCTCAGTAATCAAAGCGTTCAGCTGATTATTGAGCAATAGCTGTGTAGCAAACTGTACTGACAAACAAACTTGCTGAACATACCCATTGTGGTTAGAACAGTGTAGTATAGTATAGTATACTAAAGTGTACGACTGGGTGCCACAATATGTTGTAGTTTATACTAACATACTACGGTGTACAATACTATATAGTATATAAGTACATACATATTACTATAGTGTAATAAAAAACTATTGCAGCCTATTTATTATATAGAACAGTATACACTATATAATGCAGTGTTAAATACTGCATACTATTATTCATTATTGTGTAATAAAGTGTGTTACAATATAATTTAAAGCCGAGCAGTGTATATTACAGTGTACTAAATTTAATATAATATACAGTAGTGTGGTTTTCCAACAAGAGTGATATGATTTCTTAAAAAAAAAACACACACTGCTTGCTAAGGAAATTCAAAATTTTTTTATTTAATGTGAAGTACAATCGATACAATTAAGTTCTAAAGAAAAGGACTTCTTCTGCAGAAACGAATTCGATGAATCCAATTTCCGAGCACTTTTTCCACTAAATCAAGTCGTATGTCATGAATGGCACGTTCAATATAGACTTGTGAAGCTTGCAGAAAGTCTGGTTTATTTCGAAAAACCAATGACTTCAAATAACCTCACGAGAAATAGTCTAATGGTGTTAATGAAAACATCTTGGAGGCCATTCAATATCACAATTTCTTGAAATAGTGGAATCTCCACACTTTTCTCGCAATAATTCAATTGTTGCATTTGCTGTGTGGCACGTTGGAACCAGACGTTGTCAACTTCTTCCAATTTCGGCCATAAAAAGTTTGTTGTCATCGATCTATAGCGCTCTCTATTGACAGTAACGGTGTTAACAGCTTGGAATCGACAAATTGCGGTCTTCAGCACCACTTTACAGAAAAAAATAAAAATTGATTTCAATTAAAAAATTTGTGATATCAATTAAAAATTTATTTAAATTTGCACCAGTAAACAAATTATTTGTATCAATTAAAATTTTATATATTTATTAACTAAAATTATTTATTACAATTCAAAATTTTATTAAATAAATTAAATATTTAATCAAATTTTTTTATATTTTTAATTAAAGTTTTAATTGAAAAAAAAAAAAAAAAATTAAATATTTTTTTCTGTGTTGCCTGAACGGCAGCAATATTTGCATTACTTCGAGCGGTTCTTTGTCTTATTAATACTTGAACATCAACATTTTCAACAATTCGACGAATAGCGAGCACGTTTGGACGACTATTAACACCATGAAATGGCAAAAGCGCACGAAAAGTTGCAATTGGAGAACGATTATTTTGATAATAAAATTGAATAATTTGTAAACGTTGTTCCTGCTTATATCTCTCCATGATGAAATTGTAAACACTATTGAATACAATGAAAAACAAATGACAGATCATGACATATTATAAATGGCCGAAAAGTCACTTCAAAATCATAACTTCCCTACTGGAAAACCACTATTGTGTAATATAGTGTACAATAGTATATTTAAGTATGCCACTGTGTAACAATATAATATAATGCATTGCAGTGTATAGTACAGTGTACTAAATTTAATGTAATATACAGTAGTGTACTAAAGTGTGCTGAAATACAATACAGCGCTGTACACTAATGTAATAAAGTACTACCCACGCTATACGAAATTATATTTACATAAATTATCACAAAAAATTTGGAAAATCTTTTGCAAACCGATTACGATTCTCACAACAATCTAGTTAGTAGTAGTTTTCAGTAACTTGTAAAAATCTTTCTCACAATTTAATACATAATTCTATAAATGTATAATTTTACATACATATGAAAAGTAATATTATCAGGCTCAAGTTCAGTTTTATTGAATTAATGAAAATTCAAAATTACTAAGAGTTTTTTGTGTTGGAAATTATTATTATTTATATCCAATCAGTTTTTAGCAGAACGTATCAGTACTGATTTCAAGGCCGCTACACCTCTCATCAGCGTTCAATTGTCCATCTTTACAAATTTCGTAAAGTGGATACTAATTGAGAAGAATATCAACTATTTAACCAGTTTTCAACAGAAATAGAATATGAGAATTGATTTTTAATTCAATTTTTTATTTATCAGTACTGATACGTTCTGCTAAAAACTGATTGGATATAAATAATAATAATTTCCAACACAAAAAACTCTTAGTAATTTTGAATTTTCATTAATTCAATAAAACTGAACTTGAGCCTGATAATATTACTTTTCATATGTATGTAAATCAATATAAGTTCAAATAATAGTTACGTTTATTCGTAATAATAATAATATAAAAATAAATGTATAATTATAAATTTCATATTTTATGAATTCTGAAACACATATACGGTTGTATAACCAATATTTATTATTTTTTTGATTGAGCATTGCCCTACTGTTTGTAACTTCCATATACATACATTCTTTAAAACATTTAACCGGCTATAAGTGATACAAAATCTGTACATAATACAAACAACTATAACTATTAAAACTATTCCCCATGCTTTTGTTGCTGCTGCCACAAAAGAACGAACACACATGTGCTCCTCGTGTTTGGACACTTGATGATGTTTGGAACGCGTATAAGTATGAATGCGCTTAAATGGCTGCGTGTGTGTGTGTGTGTGCTTGCATTGTATAAGTGATGGTCTGGTCATTAAGTCCAGGCACTAATAGAAGTTGACTTTTAAGACAAAAGCCGCTTAAACTATTTTTTTTTTGCAATTTCAATGCATTTGATATCATTTTTATAGTGAAGTGTACGTGTTTGTTTTTTTTTTTTGGTTACCAACATGTGTTAAAAAAGAAAATATGGGACATTCCACTATTGGTTAAGGTTTAAGAAAAAATTTTCTTTTATGTGCATATGTACTCGTAAGTAACTATGTGTCTTGTTAAAATAAGAAAAGGAAAGGTGGGAGATTTATATTGAAAAAATGGAAAATTTTGACAAGTATTTTTTCGTAATGGAAGCACCCATAATATAAGAAATATACCTATATAAACTTGTGCGTTTATCTGTATATATTGAAGAAAAATTTATGTATGCATTTTTAGTAAAGAAATATGTACATATGTATGTTTTTTCAACTACTTTATAAAAGTTTAGTGTTTAAAGTGCATGTCTGTGAGCATTAAATTTGCACAATTGTTTAGCAAGAAAAAAAAAAAAACAAACGGAAATCTAATGAATCCTCATGTTTGAACATAATATTAGACATAACTTGCCAACTAATACCTGACTGACTGAGTGCCTTCCTGACTGAATGCCTGTCTACCTGTTCAGCCTACTGATTTGCTGATTAGTCACTGGTTACATTGTCACCCATATATAAGAGTTCACAGAAAAAAAAAGTATTATGGAGAAAAGCATGGACTTTAAACAATATTGCGAAATTAATTGTAATTATTCTAGTTAAGTTAATCAAAAACAAAACTAGAAGAGAAAAATGAATTTTTTAATTATAATTAAAATTTAAATTTTATGGAGCCTTGAGATTCCTGCCCGCATTACCCAACTTCTGACTTCCCATTCGGTCTGTCAATTACTTTCTCATTTAATGCCGAACTTGTTTTCCGCAACTCTTCGGCGGTTTCATTTTCTTACGTTTGTTGCTCAATTTCTTAAGATAATTTTTGCACTAGAAGAAATTTTCATTAATATAGTTTTTGTTGTTGTTATATTTTCTCCAATTGATATTTTTAAATTGTTTTATGTTCGGAAAATAAGTTTGAATAAAACATGGACTTCATTTGAAAAATCTGGAGAGAGTATGAAAGAAATTTAATTTTGAATTTCAACATTTCCATGTGTGGTTTGTAATTAAAAGAACTAAAAGTGTTTGTTAAAGTCATTAAATGGCGGAATTTCAAAATAGTATGCTGTCCAATGTCCAATTAAATGCTACAACACTAAATCTAACAAAAGCGGAAATAAAAAATGTTTCCGTTTAATATAAATTTTTTTCAAACAACGCCAGACTGTGGCGACGTTTCGGCCACAAATGTAGCAACAAATTGTAGCAACCTGTAATAATATTCCTTTGAAATTAAATAAAAACAAAAAACAAAATAAAGGGAAGAAAAACCAAACAAATTATTTACCCACATACGCGTAGATTATGAAAAACGACCATTAGACAGACAATACAAAACAGGAGCATTAAGACGAAAACAAAAAAAAAAAGGAATCAAGCGAACCAACAGCCAGACATTTTTATTCTTACTTTTTTTTAGTATATTTCATTTTAAGGACTCTGTACAGTAAAAAAATCGGCAAAAACCAACAACAACAATAAATTATAATAATAAAAAAAAAACAAATTCCTTTTTTCATGAATTTAATTTCCGCGGAGTGGGTCATACGTGTCCTTTTGCAACTGACAAGGATTTTATAATAAATAAAAAAGTTACACGCAAAATAAAAAAGGATAATAAATAAAAATAAATATGTACAAGGAAAAGTAAAAGTTTCATGTTCCGTGTAGCCTGCAAAGAACGCAAAACAAATTTTTTTTTCCGAGAAATTCGTTAGTTCCTGGAAATTCATGGCTTTTTCATTGTTGGTTTGCAGTTGAAAAACTGAATGACATTTAGTTATTCTTTTTGTATTGTTTTTTTTTTGTGTGTGCGAAAACCTTGAAAAGAAACCGAAGGACTTCTTCGCACTAGACCGCACCTCCCTCCTCTAATTTTTCTTATCCACTTGATTGAAACTTTTACTCTATTTAACGAGTTTGTATTTAAGAAAATTATTCAAAATGTTAGACAAAGTCATGAAGGAGTTTCAGGTTAGGATGACGTTTTGAACAACAACATCTCTAAGCCATCGTGGTGGTAAGTAACGCTTTCTGGTAGTGGATGGGTTATCAAATATCCGAAAATCGTGTTAAGTAACACGTGTATGGCTCTTAGTGTTACGTTGTATGTGAATGGCCCCAGTAGAAGAATCATTTTCGATGTGACCGACTCTAGCCTTTATAAGGACCTAATATGAAATAAGAAACTGACCTAAGAATCATAAGTGATACAAAACAGCTTCCATGTTTGGGATGGTGCTTCAATTTTTGTTTCGAATTTAATCGACCGCGACACTGGCCACATCCATTTGTGCTTGATCCGCTAGTGAGTTGCACTACGCACTACAGAGAGAATTCGATTTTTATGTGTATGTGGAACAAAGTTTCTACAGAGGTTTTCAAATTAAATGTCCTTAAATCCTTCTCCGTGTATCCTCGTTGCCATTACCAATTTTCGCATTTTCCATCCTCTAATTGCTGTTTTAAAAAATAAAAAGGATAAGATACGAACTTTATTCTATTACCCATCTCTGACTTTCATCGGACTGAAAAATACAGACTGTTAAATGTGGTACACTCAGACTAATGGTGTTTTTTTTTCTACAAAAATATTGTGCATATCCCTGCATAATGTGTACTTTGGTGTTCGTTTCTTAAAAATGTTTTGCTCTCTGAAAGGGTGGGGCGTTTGATTCTAAAAAAATCGCCCTCACTAATGGTGGTATGCCCCCGTAAAAATCGACAGTGTTGATAGTGCCCTGTAAAACTTAGCTGTCAGCTGTTAAAAACAGGGCATTCTACTTTTTCATAAGTTGTGTTTTGTTCTAGTGAAATAACAAGTTGCATTATTACAGGGTTGGCAAGACATTTTATACATGTGCCTTTCAACAAGGTGCCATTTTGTATGTTAAAAAGAAAACACCATAAATAATTGAAGATGATTATGACTGACTTGGTTATGAGATAAGTGCCCGGCGTCTGTCAGAAGGATCTTTAGAAAAATAAATTTTAAGGAAAAAAGCTCCTAGAGAATTAATTTTTCCGCGGGTAAAAATCCCTTCATTGTCAAAAGTCTGGAAATGTTAAAATAATGGATATGAATAATTAACTGTTTCGTATTTAAATTTTTTTTTCATCTTGGAACGTAAGAGTTCAGCAACGTAAATTTAATTTTCATTAACAGGGAAAAAGTCAAAAAATTTCCGGTAGAATTTTTCTTAGTAATTTCTTTCCCAGGGAATTGTTTCTCATTTTCAAAATTCGTTTGGAATTTAGGGAGAATGGAAATAAAAAATCTTTTCCAGGGAGATTTTATTTAGAATAGCCGACTGAGGGAACAAATTGTTGAGGAATTGTTGTTGCGCATAATTCGGCTGATCGTTGAGCTGTGTGTAGAACCGGAAACGCGAAGAAATCGTAAATAACCCATTTACATGTATTTATATGGAACCAGTGTCATCATCCAAAAATATAGAAGGGCGAATTACAATTCAGTGATATCTTTGTTATATTAACGCAATATTTAATTCAAACTATGGCTGCAGTACTTTGGATAGATATTTCTCCATATGAGAGGATCGACGGAGAGTGTAAAGTAAATTTAAATCTGGTGGCATTGTGGTCAGCTGCGTTTAAATAATATTCGTTCTACATAAAATTTGCATACATTTTATTCATTTCCGAAAGTGGTTGTGGCACTAGTTGCAATTAAGCATGTACTTATGTTGCAATCTGTGTTAGTTCTTAACACATTGTGCTGTCTACTGAAGTGTTTTGCTGCCATTTGTCAAAACTACTGCAACTTTTAAACTGTTTCCGTGCTTTTACTTCTTTATTAAACCAAAATAATAAAAAAAAACAAATACGTAAATGGAAAATATTTAACTTAAATAGCAAATTTATGTTTTCGTTTCAATAATGTTTTGATAGGAAACCACATAGAACAATATTGAATTACATTTCCAATAAACCACAAAGATACAACTTCGCACCTCCCCAATAAGACAAATAGACAGATAGACAGACAAGACTACGGAAAAACATACTTACGTTTGTGATTTCCTTGTTTTGATGACGATTAAGCAAACAAATTCCCAGGTTTATAATTGTTTGTTTATCGATTTGAAATTGTGTAAAAGATTAAATTAAAGAAACTGATGGCTGCAACAGGCCTTTCAACTTTGGCAGTTGGGTTTAGCAAATAGAGAAACCCTAGCCTATTAAGTCTTCCATTACACCAGGAACAACAAAACACAATATATAAATTCATTGTGTTATCGGTGAAGAGAAGAAGGAGGACGATGACAAGGAGGATTGGCAAACTGAAACAGTTCAAGACAGATTACAAATCGAATATTTAAATAGAGAAAAGTGCTGTTGCTGTTGTCATATCGTTGCTGTTGCATACAACTGACACGTGCATCATTTAACAACAATAAATATTAAAATGAAACTCTTTTTTTCTAACAAAATAAAATACACTTTCAGAAGAGGAGAATTAACATGTTGATTTAGATTTATTTATTTTTTTTCAGTTTTACGCGTGCCAGTATTGGAAAAACAAAGTATTGCCAACATTTACACGTGCTCTCAATGCGTATGATGCTCTCCCCCTGGGATTTATTAACTTAAGTATGGGTTAGAGCTTTAGTTATCATGTTTTACTAATACACACATACAAACAAACAAACAAATAAAATAGTCAGCAAGACTAGATCCCCATTTCTGAAGGCAAAGAATTTTGTTACATGAAGCCTTAAGCCACACATACCACACAATGTTGGGGGGCAAACCTAAAGAACAGACAGACGGACAGACTGACGGATAGTCGGACAGATATACAAAACACATTTTAACTTTGCTAATTTGCATTAAACCACAAAAGCCAACAAGGATTTCTTTTTATTTGACAGTAACAACAGTAGAAATGTTCAACCACCATTTTTTTTTTCTTATGGAGAGAAATCGAAAACCAAACGAAAAACAAAAAATTTTTCTTTTCAAGGAATACATGAATTGAAAAAAAAAGTTAGAAGAACAAGTAAATTGTATGTGCAACTTAAAGTAAAATAGATCTTCAAGTTCAACTTTCACTAGAACTAGAAAGTTGTTCCATAAATAAACTAGTTAAAGTACACAAGGACCGCAAAGACTGGCGTGACTGGTGTTTGGGGAGTGGTGATGGCTGAAGTGGATAGCGTGTTGACTACAAAGGAAACTGGGACTCAGGGCGCAGGTTCAATCCCTAGCCGGAGCAAGTCTCTAATGAGTATTATGTGGCATTGTATTAATTGTTGTTGGACAATTGCTTTGCCCTTTTCGGACGTTACGCAGTCTGAAGGAGAAGGGGTATAGATAGTAAACCAGTAGAACTCTGCGGACTGATTCGTATCCTAATGGACTACTTGGACGCTTGAGGAGATCAGAATAAAAACTAAGTGACTTGAGTAAACGCAAAGAAACCGGGAGCACGAACTTGAAATTAAGAGTACATCCTCGAATGGGTGACCCGAACATCAAGAGGTTCTTAAAATGAATTGAATTGGTTCCGAAGGAGTATCGGTTATAATTAAACATTTTCGCTGAGAGAATGCAAATACGGAAAGATTTTGTCATGAGGCAACGTAGGTAGTCTCTGTGTTGCCTCCAGTTAGTGGAGTTTGAGATACTACAACGTTTATGCGGATTACAGGGAAACGTAAGGAAAGGAAACCGACGTAAGAACTAAATTGTTGTACTTTAATACCAAATCGAGCTCGGAGTTTGTCAAACGAAAGCATGACCACAAAAGCTGAATGTATAGTTGAGTTTTGAAAGAAGCAGCTTTGGAATGTCTGCTGTGGTGCGAATATGAATGAACCATAGTCAGGATTAACCTACGGAAGAGGAACCGTAATAAAAATCGGATCGGAGAGAATAAAAAACGATCAGATGAAGACCAACTCTTCGTAACCTGTGTAGGTTTCAGTCATAAATGCTGCTTTGGACGATGACTCGGTGTTGATATGAACATAAAAGAGGAAAGAAGACAGCGAGAGAGAGAACATTATGGATTACAACCATGTCATCTTGACATAAAAGAGAAAGGAAGACTGAGAAAGAGCAGCACGGATTACAACCCTGTTATATTGACGTAAAAAAGTAAGGAAAGAAGACAGCGAGAGAGAGAACATTATGGATTACAACCATGTCATCTTGACATAAAAGAGAAAGGAAGACTGAGAAAGAGCAGCACGGATTACAACCCTGTTATATTGACGTAAAAAAGTAAGAAATACACAGAGAGAGAGGGAGAGCATTATAGATTACATCCCTGTATTGGAGACATGATATAAGCTTTAGAAATCAATTAAGTTGAAGGGCTTTTAAAGACATTCTAGACCGATAGATCGACAACGTCTTAACCGGCTCAACTTCGAATGAGGCAGGGCCTTCCTTCTAACGGCTGTCATAAGATGTGGTTTACCTTCTACGCCACTCTTTAGCTGAAGCGCAACGGTAATAGGATCTAGTTTATAATTTTTCAAAGATAACTCGGAGCCGATCAAAATGGATGGATGGACTAATTTCAGTCTAAAAAATTTTTTTTGATGTCGGCAGGATTTTGATATAGATTACGCGAAAACTTTGAGCTGAAAGAGAAAATAACTAGAAATCAGCTAGATAAGCCAGTACAATTGAAGACCACAGTAAAAAGATTTTAGGATGTAAAAGCAAATATTAAAGGAGAGGAGAAAGTAGTCCAGAATTTAGGAAATTTTATAAATAAATTTTGGTATATATATTTCCATGAAAATAATTAATATTTTGATGGCTATGGCAAGACAGATGTCCTTGTTGTCGCCTTTGCCTGATTCCTACTTGGCACTTACCAACTTATAATTGTTGCTAAAGTTTGACTTCTTTTATTGTTGTATTCGTATACATTTCAGTTGGGCTCTTGTAAAAACTCCAGTAATAAGAAAAACCAATCGATGATTACCAAAAACAATTCTATTTAACAAATGTGAACGCTCTGTAATACTAAAAATCTCATCTTCATGGACAATAAAAGATTTTTGAACTTTATTTGTAGCAAGAAAATTTCTGTAATTTAAGGAATTCGTTTCATATTTTCTTCAACAAACTTTTCGCATTTTTTTTAACGAGAGTTTGAAAGTTTATGCAAGTGTACATTGTTGTGTGAGTTTATGTGTGTGCGCTCAGAAAAGAATCTCTTGTTGTCTGGTGTATGTCTACATACCAGTCAGTTTAATGTCCTGCGTGATCCTTAGCATTTTTCTATTTGTTTGTTGTCATTATTGGTGTTATTGTCGTTGTCGTTTTGCCAGATATAGTTTCATTTCTTTCAGTCAGTCATTCTTTCATTCATTCATTTGTTCGTTCAAACATTCACTCACTCACTCACTCAGTTAAGCTGTCTTATGGTAATAATTTAAGTGCTTTATAGTGTTAGACGAAGCACATGCGAACAAACCGAACAGAAACAGTTTGTAGTATTCAAGTTTAAAGCTTTAAAACAGACACAAATGAACAAGACAATCGTACAGACATTCATACACATGCATATAAATTAAAGGATTTAAATAAAGGATAACAGACAATTTATAAATTGTCATACATGTGGAAGCATAATTTGTGAAGGAAATTTATTTTTTCAAGAGTTTATTCAAGACTTTTTGTGGTTTCGTGCTTTATTTTTTAAAAATTATTCTTGCTTCATAAATTTGAAAGGTCATGCTTAAGTAAAACTGTACATAAGCAAATTTATATACATACATATGTATGTATGTATGTACGAGTTCCCTCGGGTATCGAAAGTTTATAGAAGGTGAGTTAGACTATAGTTTTCAAGGACAAACATGCTCATGTCAGGGTTAAATTAGAAACGTTCCAAATCCCTATCCTCAGTCGCATCAAATCCAATACCGTATAGATATAGCGTACCTGAATCGATTTGTGTTGATTGCCCCATTAAAAGTAGAATGTGTTTTTGGGCGAAACATTTATATTCCGCATAGAATATTTCCTGTATAAGTTTAATAAAAAAGTTTCGCCGGTCGTAGCAGTCTGTTTAAAATTTTCAAATAAGTCCAACTTACAACAATTTGAAAATTGAGCCTGTCCTAAAATGAGATAAAAGTTAAGTTCAGATTTTGGTTAAACCTCTAATTAAAGCTGAAATTTTGGTGTGAATATGGATGGATTAATTCACTTAAATTAACAACTTTCAGTTTATATTTTCCCACAGGATTTAAGCCTAGATTGAAGTAGAACCATCGAGGTTAAATTTTATTATTATGCCAAAGCTAAAATCGAACTTAAAACAAACTTAAACCTAAAACTTAACTCTCCTAAAGTTAATTTTATATCAATGTAAAGCCTGGATCCGGCCTAAAAATTTAGTAAGTTTAATGTAAATACTAGACTGAAGGATACTTAACAGTACTCCCATATTATAGTTTGGCTTAGTGAACAGCTAAGATTTAATTTTAAGTTAAACCTAGATGAAGGTTAAACTTAATCTTTGATAATGAATACAAACTGATCTTCCTTGGCTTAGCAGCCGGTTAAAATGCCAGTTAAAATGCTTTTACAGAAAGCATTAAGCATTCTTAAGTAGTTACTAATAATTTTCTCTTGTCAGTAAGTAATATCGTTTTCAGCCATTTTGCAAGGTTTATTACGTAGTTTAAAGTTAAGCCTGGTCTTAGGGATAATGTAAAATTAAAGATAAACCTAGACTCAAATTTAACCTAGATAAACTAAGTTCAAAACTAAAGCTAAATGTTGATTAACATTCAATTAACCAATTAAACCTTGTGTAAAGAAGTTAGACTTGGTTTAAAGTCAAGTTTTAATAAAAGTTAAGCCTAAAGGAATTTAATTTATCTTTATTGGAAAATGTGTAAAAATGTAGTACCATAACTTTTTAGTTTTTTTTTTTACATCACCATTATCGCATACAAATGTTTATTGGGTATGCACACAAAAGAATTACTATACAATACAATACCTTTCTTTAGTAAACACTTGGAACAGCGCAAAACATTTCATTGCACTTTTATTTCGCTGCATTATTAATTTGTTTTGCAGTTCTAAACAAGATTTCCATCAAAGATTTGGAGTTGAGAATTTCTAAACACAGACCAACCAATAATTTATCATGTCTGTCTTGGCAACGCCATCAAATAATGGCCACTTGTAGTTTGGAACGCAAAGCAAACAATAGACCCTGATTTTGCACACACTCACACAAACATACATACATACATGCATGCATACATGGCATATACATATGTTGTGTGTATGTATGTGTGAATGAACCGTGCAATAAAACATTGATTTCAAACATGAAAAACATAAATATGCATTAAACCATCAACCATAATCACAATAACATTAATTCCATGGAAAAATCATGCCTCGCTGGTCTTTGTTGTGTACATATTTGTTTGTTGTACTATTAAAAGTTTTCTTCTTCACTATATTTTTTTTTTGTAATAAAAATTGTATTTGTTGTTGTTTTTGTTTTATTAGTTGCTGTTTAGTAGTTTGGTTCTTCTCAAAACGATGCAATTAACGGAAGTTCGTTCCGTTCCACTTGGAAAATCTGCAAATGTAGAAAGCCCAAAACAGCAGTAGAAATAATAACAACAACTGCAGAATGTATTAATAAATGAGCTAAAGAAATGTTTGACTATGTACTAATAAAAAACAACAACAATAAAACATTTTACAGCCAACAACCACGAGTACGTACATATATGCATGGATGTATGTGTATGTGAGTGGATACAATAATTTGTAATTGATAATAAACAAAGTCAGCTGAGTTCAAATGCATGCGCAATTGTGAATTGTAAGTTTTTCTCATATAAGCAAAACAAATATTCCTCTATTCTTTCATTTTCTCTGTAGTTTTTGCTAGCTACCACTTTAATTTCAAATGCTTCGTTGGAAGGGGGTGGTGGACAGTGCACTCGAGAATTGACAGTCTTGCCAGTTTATTATTAAAACTTAGGAAGTTAGTAATTTTTTCTTGTTGGATTTGATTTGGCAGACAATATGTTTGGGATTTCCATCCTTTTCAAAAACATCTTCTTCCTTCATCAGACCATACTACCCGTTTCTAGATTCCATACCGAGGTTTCCACTTTTTCTACATGTGCGGTTTTATAACCAGTAAATCTTCAATGGCCCGAGCATCTCTTTCTGTAAGCAATCATCGCAGTGATTTTTTCCTTGCAATTTCGCGTACTGTGCTGACTGCATGTTTTTTTTTATCATTACTACAGTCGTTAGTATTAAATTTAGTTAAACCCGGTTTTTAGTAAAAGTTGTATTAAAAAAATTTGACATTTATTCGAGCCTATACTCTACTCATCAGTAGATGTTAGCATTTATGTTTGAAAAGTTCCAAAGCTCATCTACTTATACATATGGTAAACAACTACTGATGAGTTGGTATAGCAACCAACGAAATGCATTTAGATATTGCTAACCCGCAACAAATAAATAAAATTTTTAAAAACTTATATTAAAAAGTTAAAATTAAACTTAATGTAAAGTTTAATTCACCTGAATCTAGATTAGCTAAACTTATAGCTGATATTAGTTTAAGCGCCAATAAATGGGTGGATGATAATGTTTATGTTTCATTTATTTTTAAAATTTTGTTTTTCACTGCATTATTAAGTCAACATTAAATAGCCAACATTGTGTATTTAAACACAACATAAGTTTTACGAATTTCCATGTTTTTGCCTGCTTGTTCTTCTTAAAAAAAATGCAAATAAAAAATATGTGGCTGCCGACAAGTTGCATACAATTTTGGCATGTTTTTTCGCTATTACCCTTTTAATCGTTCTGAAAGTTGCTCTTATTATTTTAAAAAATTTAAGCAGTTCTTAATTATTCTTATTTTTTAGCTAAAATAAAAATGTATTTTGTTTTCGATTTTTCTTTATTTTCTCTAGTCAGCTGTTCTTTTGGTAAATTTGTGGGAAATTTTTTATATTACGTATTGCAGCCATATTTTTATCGTAATTAAATAAGAAAATATTAAATCTTATTTACACACAACATAAATTTAAGTAAAAATTAACTATGTATTTACATACTTAAACATGAAGTCAAAAACTGGACATGAGTTTTGTTTATAATATATATTTTTAATATATATTTTTTAATATATATTATAATATATTGTGGCAACACTGAGTAGTGTAAACAAGTTGATTTTTTAGTTCTTTCTCACATTGTTCTTGTTTTTGTTTAGCGTTGAATTCATTCATTTATTTATAGAAGGGAAGGAAATACCTGTACAATTTTCTCTATTTTCAGTACTGTTTCGTAGTCCACACTTTTTAATGCGTTAGCGAAAGTTTAAATACTAATTAACCGCAACGGGCTTAATAACAGGAAAATTATTAAACATTTGTAAAGAGAAGCTAATAAAATATATTTTTGTTAAGACACCTGCAAATCATTATTGTGTAGTTTTGTATTACAACTTGTTGTATCAAAAAAGTACTTTTTATGTTAAATTGAATGAAACATGGACGAAAATAAAGTTGTCACTTGCATTGCGAAACAAACGGAATAGGGCGAAAAACAAAAACTGACAACTAGAGAATATACGAGTACATATGTATGTATGTATATGTAAGTGAAAAATTCGAATTATATATTGTCTGTCTATTTGCCATATGGTCATACATCTCTTTTGTTTTAACAACGCACAGTGGGACCTTTCAACTCAGTTTTTTACCTTATAATAAAGAAAAGGGGTTTTGTACATATTAGATACTCAATTTTAGCCACATTTTATCTCCGTCTCTAACAAAAAAATTACCACCCTCTCCGCTCCATAAGATATGGACTTAATATGTTATTTATGAATGTTTGTTGCCACAGAAGTCCTCCATACTACACTAAAAAAAAAAAGTACACTTTAGTAAAGATTTTCTTCAAAATATTTATTTAAAAAAAAAATTTCTAAAGATTTATAATTTTAATTTTATTAAAAATTAGAAATTTTTATTTAATCCTTTCATAAATGGAAAAAATATAAGGGACTGTGCACATACATATTACGTAACGCTCCAAAGCCGTGGAGGGGGCTACAGATGGGTTACGGATTGTATTGAAAAATGTATAAAAAGCGTTACGGAGGGGTGGGGGGTGTATGAAATACCCGAAAACAGCGTTACGCAATATGTGAAATGCCCTTAAAAAAAAATATAACTTTCAGAAACCACATTAACCCAAAATATCTCGTTGACTTCTGTGTGTAAATACTTTTCATTTGGTATAAGTTTTGTAAAGCAACGGTTGAATAATGTGGCCATAGAGTCCCCCACAAAATATGGTATTGTATGTACATATATATATATGTACTACAGTATGCTAATTGTCCCACTGTGCAGTGTTGCAGTGCCGTGTATCCGTGCGATACCGACAATCCATCTAAGCCTGCAAATCTTCAACTATCTCTTACATGGAAAAAACATTTACGAAAAACAAAAACAATTTCTTAGTTTCTTTTGAAATTTGTTGTAGTTGCTGTGTTTTTGTTTTTGATTTTATTTTCCATCTTCATTGAACAGATATTTTGAAGTTGGTTATGTTTGTGTTGTTTTGGTTCAATGTTGGAGCGTGCTGTTGCTTGTTGGATTGCGTTCGTTGTCGGTTGGTTGCTTCCAGTGTTGGGCTCCATAGTGTTTTTATGTTTCTACTGTCAGTATTTGTCGTGAGTTCATACGGTTTGGATGTTTAATGCGGGGTAATCGTCAGCGCCCGCTCTTGCTTAACTGTTAAAGTGTTTCTAATTCCTAAGTTCATAGTTTCATAATTAGTTCTTGTTAAACTAATTTTTATTTAAAACTTCCTAAATAAAATAAAAGTTTTGCAAATAAATAATTTAACACGCTTGTGAAAAAGAAGTTTTGCTTTATTGTTTTGCCAAATAAAAGAACAAATATGTATATGCACATAGATGTTTAGGTCCCGCGTGTGTGTTTGGATGTGTGTTTGTTTGTCAATTTGCAATAATTCTAGAATCTGTGCAAAACGAGTGTGAAAAATACAATTCGTTCTATGATTTTGTAAACAAACGTGAATTTGATTAAATTTATTATTCCGTCAATAGACCCCTGTCACTATTGTGTGAGTTTGGTGTGTGTTTGTATTTATTAAATATAATTTTCGCAATTGCCGGCATTTGTTGGTTTTTTTATTTCTTTTTTCTCAAGTGCTTAAAGTGAGTGTTTGTTGTACTGCATGTTTGCAATTTGGAAATCATCAAAAGAAGTTGTTGGAATTGAAATAAAAATATTTATTTGCTATTCTGTTTGAGTACTCACATGATCTAGTTTGGAAGTTCTTTTAATAAATTATCAACCTACTCAAGTGTTAAAAGAAAAGTTTTGAAATAATAAATAAAATAGACTGAGTGGGTTTTGAATTAGAAATCTAATAAAATTAGTTAAGAAAATAATTGGAATACAACCTAAAACATCGAAATGTTTTTGATGTAGATAATGAATTCATTAATTAGTGAACGTTTTCGAAGGCATTTCGAATTCAGATGACAGTTTTCGAAATTATAAATGATCGGCTATATTTGGAATTTAAGTTGGATCATTTTTTATAGGTAGATACCATATTTTGCACAAGCAATTTTTTTTTATAAATTTTAGCTTTAACCATAATTTTTCTCAGTTTAGAAAATTCCAACATATGTACATACATAGATACCGTCAGAGTTCATACATACATACATACATACGAACATATGTATACATACATATGTCAGAAGCTAAAAGGCCTAACTCCACTTTTTGAAAAGTTCTCAATTTTGTTAGATTACTATCTACCAGAACTATTTAGATTTTCAAAAAGTGGAGTCAGGTCTCTTAGCTTCTGCACGTATACTAGGTATTTGGTTTTCTAAAGTTAATTTTAATTTTCAAAATTATTGGATTTATCAATTAAAAATTTAAAAAATAATAATTAGGATTCGAGTACTATCCTCCTTAAAATTGATTTTTCGCAATTAAATTCGAACTTCCAAACTTAATGACATGTAAAAATTTCTTCGATTTTCTATTGAAAAATTTAATCAATTAATAATATTTTTCAAAGTTTTAAAACCAATAAATAAATTTTTTAAGTTTAAAACCGTATGTAAACGTGTTGCCGCCCTAGAAAATTTATATTTATACAAATTTTAATTGAGAATTATTAAATTGTTTTATTTGAACATAAAATTACTAAGACGTTTCATTTCTTTTTTTAGATAAAATTCTTAAAATAAAATCGCCTAGCCTGGGCTGGAAAAAGTATTCAAAACTTATTATAAGTGCAACGAAATATTTAAGGAAAATTATTAAAAATCAGAAAAATTTTTTCTAAAAATAAAAAGTTTTTGTACAAAAATATAAAAATCAAGAATAGTGTAAGCAACTTTGAAACAAAATATTTTAAATATTAATAAACCAAAAGTTATTCTTTAAAGTTTAAAAATTACATCAACATCAAGTCACTGAAATCTAAATATAATTAAAAAAAAAAATTAAAGAAAGAGAAAAATTGTATTCCAAAGATGTTCAATATCGTTTGGATTATTAGTTATCTTCAGTTTTAAAAGGTAAATATGAAAATTTCGTTTATTTAAAACAAAGTTATAAATTAAGTTTTTTAAAGAAAAAAAAAATGTTCCGTTGATCTGCTACAGATCAACTTTGAATAAGTTGCCCTGCTACATATAAAATTTGCTATCAAAAATAGCTCTGCTACATGCCAACTTTTCTATAGACAAAATTGCTCTGCTACAGAACAACTTTTCTGTAAAGAAAAATTTCTCTGTTACAGACCAAAATTTTTACTTAAAAAGTTGCCCTGCTACAGATCAACTTATTTTATAAAAAAATTTCTCTGCTACCAAACAAATTTACCATATAAAAAACTGCCCTGCTACAGATAGTTAATCTGTATAAATTAACTTACTTTTGCTGTGGATAGTTGCTGTGCTACAGATAAACTTTTCTGTTGCTATTCTATAAATTAACTTTTCTACAAAAAGTTCTGCTCTGCTACAGATCAAGTTTTCCATAGAAAGTATTGCTCTGCTACGGATTAGCATTTGTATAGAAAAGTTGCTACAGATCAGCTTTTCTATATAAAAAAAGTTGCCCTCCTTACAGCACAGAAAATAGTAATTGTCAATCACCTTAATTTTCTGTAATACTTTACAACATAATTTTAAGCGTTTCACCAAAAATTTAACCAAATTTTTAAATAAGATTAGTGGAAAACTAATAGAAAAACCCAGAGTCAAAGTAGCAACTCAAGTTAGCAAACAATACAAACGTGGTAGTGTTGACAGCTTTATAATGTTGTTTTTCAATTGATTTTGGTGCCTTTTAACCAAAATCAATGATCCCATTAATCTATTGAAATATTTTCAATAGACTTAAGTACATTTTCTGTTAAGTCGTTTTTTCGGTTTATATGTTAATTTATTTTTTCGATTGTAAACCGAAAAATGTGGTTTTTTTTTTTTCTTTTTTTTTTTTAAATCGTTTAGGAACAATTGTGTAGCGCTGCATGCAGTGACACCCCATATTATTTGTTTATTTTGTATGTTTAACGTCAGACACACCTTTTTGTAATGATTTAATTTTTTATATTTTTATTTATTTCTTTTTTTTATTGAGTTTATTAATGTTATGTTTTTATTTATATTTTTCTTGTTTGTTATTTAGTGTTAAATGTCATACACACATTTTCTTATAAATCATGAAAGGGAAAATATGTCATTTACTTTGACATTAGGTTCCCAGGTAGTCTTTGTCATGATAATGACATCAATCTATTGATTTAGTATTGAATGAAAACTTAACATAAAAAATATACACTTGTTAAAGTCTTAAATTTTAATAATACATAGTAAAATTTTTTCATTAATTGACAAAATTATCACAGAGGAAAAATATATCTCAAGAATGTTTCCTAGAAAAGTTGGTTCTAAAAAAAAATCGTGTGTATAACATCTTTTTCTATAGAAAAATGGTGTGTAGCATAACAACTTTTGGTACAGAAAAGTTGTACGTAGCATAGCAAATTTTGCAATAGAAAAAATGGCAAATAGCAAAACAATTTTTTTGAATTGAAAATTTATATGTAGCATAGCAAATTTTTCAATAGAAAGACTGTGTATAGCATAGCAAATTTTTAAATAGAAATTTCATGTTTAGTTCATATATAAATAAATACTACCGAATTAATAACATTCTTCTTTTTTTTGAAGTCGTTGAAAAATTAGTTTGTAGCATATTATATTTTAAAACAAATGAAATGTGTATGTAACATGGCAACTTTTTTTTATATAAAAAATGCATGTAGTACAACAAAATTTTGCATAAAAAAGTTGGGTGTAGTATAGCCAATTTTGCTATTGCAAATGTGTTTAGTATAGTAATTTTTTCTATAAAAAAAGTTGTTCTTAGCACAAAAAATTTTTCAGAAAAAAAATTTTTCGTAGCGCAGGAACAATTTCTACAGATAACTTGAGTGTAGCA
Organism: Lypha dubia; assembly: GCA_947311025.1. Taxonomy (NCBI): domain Eukaryota; kingdom Metazoa; phylum Arthropoda; class Insecta; order Diptera; family Tachinidae; genus Lypha; species Lypha dubia. Next base: position 61,786,073 of record OX371264.1, read on the forward strand.
TAGCAACTTTTTTGTAGAAAAATAGTGTATGGCACAAAAAATATTTATATAGAAAAGCAGCAACAATTTCTACAGAAAGCTTATGTATAGCTTAGTAAGTCTTTCAACCAAAAAGATTGGTGTTTGCGTAGCAAATCTTTCTAAAGAAAAGTTTTGCGTAGCATTGCATATTTTTCCATAAAAAAGTTGGGTGTAGCATACGAACTTTTCCAAAAGAAGAAGGTGTAAGTAGCATTGCTAATTTTTCTATAGAAAAGTTTTGCGTAGCATAGCAGATTTTTCTATAGAAAAGTTGAGTGTAGCATAGTCAGTTTTTATTCTATAAAATGTACGTAGCATAGCAATACTTTCTATTTTTAAATTATTTTGAGTAGACCATTAGTAGGTTAGAAACTGAGACAAGAGTTTTATTGCCGGGCAATAGAAGTTGCTACCGAAACGAACTTCTTTCATGGTTTTCAATATGCTTAAGGTCTCTTATCGTTGTAGTGCAGGGGTTTTTTTTTTTTGATTATAATCAAAGAATTGAAAATTGTGTAATTGACTGTTTCTTTATTGAGACATTGACGCCTTAATTATCTTATCGCCAGCCAAACTATTATAGGAAAACACAAATAAAAGAAAATTATGTATGAAACCAGCGGAATGGAATTATTTAACATTTTGTTTGGGAAAAAGTGATATAAAATACATGATAACATTGATGAGGGGGCGGGGGCAATAATTGTTGATGGTGGTGTTTAAATTGTTGACGAATTTTGTTTTGGGGTAATATTGACAGCGACAGCGGAAGTTTATGACGACATGAAATTTAAAATTTTTAAGTTGAATCATTTTTACGAGTTTCATTTAAATTTGAAGTTAAAATTAAAATAAAAAATGCTACAACTACACCTGATTTAAACTGAAGAAACCTAAAAACATTTTTTAATTTAAAACTAAATATTCAAATCGATATTTGTTATGTACAATTTCAAAGTTAGAAATAAAAAAATATATTTGTGAATGTATTTTTGCTGTCATTCTTATCATTTTCCGTTTGATTTGTATGGTTTTTATTTTGAAAATGTTTAACAATATTGTGTGTCCGCATGTCTAACTGCTCCAATAAGTTTAAGGAAAAACTCCAATACAGAGATATTTGGTATCTATCACAACCTAAATAGTTTTTTCTTTCTATCTTTATTTAATTTTTTATTTATAGTTATTTTATATATTTTATTTGTATTTTATTATAAAACAAATGTGCGAACTTTGTGGCAGACATGCTACACAATTTTTCAAACTCTTTCATATTGAATAGAAATAGAAACAGAAACAGAAATAATATTAGAGTATTTGATATCGCAAAAATAAAATCAAACGTTGGTGTTGTTTTCTAGTGGTGTTGTTTGTATTGATGTCATTTGATCAGTTATTCAATCTGTCACACATACGTTCTTTCGTTCATTCAGTCATTGATTTATTCATCGATAACTTGAAACAGGAACATAAGTTCAATGAATACTTACAAATACGAATATGATGATGGTATGAGTATTTTATGGCATCAAACTAACTTGTACGAGGTTTAGTTTTTAAGTTACTAAAGTTTATTTTCTTTTAATTTATGCTACTTTTCGAACTAAGTTCAAAAAAAAGTTTTTAATGAAATAATTTCAATAATTTTTACTAAGAAAGGAATAGAAGAAAACACCAATTAATTCTGACACTAATCGCTGATAAATCAGTGAACGTTTAAATGCTGGTTTAGCTAAACTATATTAAAATTTAAAGTAGTTTAAACTTGCTGGAAGGACCATAAACTATTAAGCAATTACAATAAGTCGCCTTATTACTTTGTTGCTTATCTGGCAAATTGAATTGTTAATTTTATGCAGTTGCATCTTCTGTTTATAAAGACAAGAGAAAATTAAACAATTGATTAATATTCATCTAAACAATTGACTGGCTGACTGACGACTTCGATGTCTTATTTATTAACAAACAAACGACTTCAAAATATAAGTAAATATTTTGCAAAAACAATTAAAATAATAATGAACTAAAAGTAACATTTTAAGAATTAAAAACAAAAAAAAAAATGGCAAAAGCCAATTTCCGGTATTACAAAATAAACACAATTAAATGTTAAGACAAGTCGTCTTACCTTGAGGTGTAAATAATTTTGTTATTTTTTTTGTCTCTCCTTCAATGCTTCAAACTGAGGTGATAAAAAATTTGGCAAAATTAGTATTTGGGTGTTTAAAAAGTTTAAAAATTAAAATTTTATAAAAGGCAATATTAAATTTAAAATATGAGGGCGGCTAGAAAAAATAGACAATATATGGGTGGCATTGGGGAAAAACAACATCGATTTTGTGGTATTTGTAGCAATGACCCCGTCAAATATAACAACAAGTTAAAGTTTTGTTTTGGAGATACAGATAACACTTTGTTAAGCTGTTAGATTAAATATATATAAAATACTGAAGTTTAGCTGACTAATGGGGCATTCGTGCCACTTTAATGAAAAGATACTGCTTACAGCTAAACTAAGTTTAAACCTACACTAAAACTAAGCTCACAATACGATTAAAAATTGTTTTTGTTTTAAGTGTAATACTACGAAAGAAAGACTTGTAAAATAGGTACTAAATAATGAAAAATATTAGAGTTAAGTTCAGGTTATGTTAGTTTAAGCTATAGACAAATTAACGCTTCCGCAAACTATGTTTAAAATTTAAACGTGATTGAAAACTAATTCTACTTCTAATTAAAATCAAATTAAGCTTGTTTTAGTTGTAAAGTAAAATTTTAAAACTGTGCTAAGATTAAACTGAAATGTACACCAATTTTATTTAAAGTAAAACTTGCTTTATGTCTAATTTTAAGATAAATCTTGTTTAAACTTATAGTTTATTTAAATATAATTAAATCTAGTTTAAATTTTCAATTAATCTAAACTTAAAACTAGTTTAAAGCTATTTCTAGTTCAAAGTTTATGCGAGTTTAAAGTTAAACCTAGCTTGAAGTTAAATATCGATCAAAGTTTAACATACATTTCAATCAAATAAATATTAAATTCAAACCCATACTGAAGGTTTGCCAGTCAGTGGTTTAGTGGTTTTAGTTTAATGTAAGAATTAAAATTTAATAATATTTAAGGTTAAAGATAATTATAAGATAACTTCAAGCTAAAAATTACATCTATATAAATATAAAATCTGGCTTAAAGCTTAATCAAAGAAAAACATAGCTTAAATTTTAATGTAATTTAATGCCAAGAGCAGTTTAAAGATAACGTTTAATTATAGCTCAATATGGTATAAAGTTAATCGTTGACTCAAACTAAGCGTAAGCTGCGTTAGATGTATATTAAATTTTAAGCAATAGTAAAATAAAATGACTAATATTTTAATTTGAATTAAAGTTACTTTAAAAGTTACACATGTTTAGTAAGAAACTTAAACCTGGTTTAAAAATAAACTTATTTTAAGTTTAAATGTAGTTTATGGTTTTTTAATTTGACCGCCAGTGAAATTAATCTTAAATCAATTAAAAGATTAAAAAGCTTTGCTCATTTAGAGTTGGTTTTTAAGAACGAGATTAGAGATTAAGTTAGATTTTATCTTACTCACCTATCTACTCTCTGAGTCGACTTTTCTTAAATTTTTTTTGCTAGTTAAGTGGTGTTGGTTTAATCCTAAACTAGCCAAAAATTTAAATAAAATGAACTCAGAGTAAATAAAAATATAAAATTTAACTTTGTCTTTAATCTCGGGTTTAACTGCCGCTAATATTTTTTTTGTGCTTGAAATTTATGTTAAGCACGTTTTACATTGACATTTAAAAATTATTTATATTTTCCGATATCAAAAATTAGAATCGAGTTTTCATCAAATCTCGAGTTTTCTCCAGATCTGTACAGACTACTTTTTTTTTAACGAGACAGTAAAAATTTTCAATTAATTAGAAAGCAAGTATTTAGTTGGCTGAGAAAGTATTAAAGCTGAAATAAATATATTTGGCTTTTGCAGTCTAAAAATATAATCCATTTTTAAACGTATAAAATTGGGCGTTTAAAATACCACTAAAAACTCTATTTGTTCGACCAATATGACATCCGTCGCAGTAGCGCCACATTGTTATGCTTAAACAAGGCGAGCAACGGCAAAGTGTTTTACTATTTTTCAGCTTAAACTACATTCAAATTTGGGTTTAGTTTAACTAACCTGGAGTTTAAAAATTCACGGATTTATTTGCTATTAAAAACTTTTATTTTATAAAAAAATGTGTGTTTATTTGAAATTGTTGTATTATTTTACCGGACCACCAGCACTATTTCCCATCGGATAGTTCTGGCACCTGTCTTCTTTTAAAGGCCATTGACATGCTCTCTACAACTCATTATAAACTACTTTTATATTTCATTTTAGAAATATTTCTTTTTTCTAAACCATCTTTTTCTTCTAATGTCTTCCTAATTACATTTTTATTTGAAGAAAAAAAAACTTATATTTGTTGAGATCAAAAAGTTTATCGGTGTGTGTTTGGCAATTATAGTGCAAAAGATCATACATTATAATGCCATAGATTACAACAAATCTGAAATGAAAGGCAGTATGAAAAATATAGAAAAAAATAGCTCTTTATTAACCAACTACGAGTAACACAACAAGTTTATGAAACTTTAATAGAAAAAACAAATAATATTAGAAACGTTATGCGTACGAGTATGTGTTTTTGCTCGTACGTCAGTCAGTCAGCCAGTCCATTTCATCTACTCGTTTTAATAGTTTGGATCAATGACTATTTGCTATTTTTAAAAACACATCAAAACAAAAAAGAAAGAAACAAAAAAGCACCAGCCTCACGTTTTGCTAAACTCCCCAAAGCTGTTGAAATCAAACCAAAATCAAACAACACTCTCTGGGTGTTTGCAAACGATAGCAACAACGACAGCAACAACAACTAGCAGTATCAAAGACAGCAGCAACAGCATCATCGTCATCATCATAATCATCAGAAATATTAGTTTTATAAGCGGATTTGTGTCTACGATTAAAAAAATTATATTTTTTTTGTTTTCTAACAAGAATCTAATACTTTTCTTCTTAATATTTTAACCGATAGACGGGATGTGTTTGTGAAAGAAGTGTAACAGAGATAAGTTTGTGATAATGTTGTCTTATTAATGAGTTTTTTATTATCACAAATCTGTTCTTTTTTTTAATGATCAAAAATAATTCGATAGGAAGTTTGCAAGCAAAATTCTAATTTTATGAAATGATTAATTAGTTTAGGGCCTGATTTATAGAGAGGGGCGTGACCATGAGTTAAACAAACTTGTATATTTTTTTTTGTTTGAACTTTGAAAAATATCATAATTTAACGTTGAACACATAATTTATTTGTTATTGTTTAAATTAAAATATTTAAAAATAAAGTTAAAGTTTTAAAGAAAATCAATTATAAATTAACAGCAAAAAGGTTGGCAGAAAGAGCGCGTTAATTTCTTGCAACATGTGCAGCATTAAGAAGGCCGGCTCGAAGGACCATAAACAAATAGATTATTTAAATTACATTAGTAGTCTTTCAATAATCACTCGAAACGTTGCTAGATATACGCCATTAAATCAATCAGGTTTTAAAAATCAGTTTTTACACAGGTCAACAAAATTTGTTTTTTTTTAATTCTAAAATCTTTATTAATTAGAAAATATTGGATAGATGCAATATTTATACCAAACTGCGTTCCAGTATATAAAACATCGATGTTTTCGGCGGTCACAGCAGTCTTTACTAGTCCTTTTATACATTTTATATAATTCGGTGATTTTTATTTAGCTCTGCTTGCATGCTTTTCTTTATAGATAATTATAATTGCAAAGTTGACTTGTTCAAAGTAATCTAGCAGGTAATCAGAATGTTTCGCGTGTGTTTGACAGCAGTTTCATTAAAAAAGTTTTTTATATATATTCATATTTTTAAATACATAGAATAAATTTCTCATACAACCCTCTTTAGAAAAAAAAAATAAAAATTAATCTGTATCGTTAATATAAACGAAAAAAAAATTCATCATAATTACTTTGACGTATAAATTACACAGATTTAAGCTTAAAGACTTTCAGGCTCGTTAGTTGGTTGAATCGCAGATAGTTTTCAGGCAACTGAACTGAATAAATCACAAAATATGAGTGCGTGTGTGTTTTCAGTCGGTAAATTAAACTCAATAAAATTTATTTGCTGTAAGAAAAAAAAAAAAAAAAAACAGAACAGATATTAAAACCAAAAAAAAAGCTGAAAGTAAATGAAATTTTTTCAAACCAGGATGTTGTTAAAAAGTTTTCACTTTAAACTCCTGCTGTCATAAAGCCTTATTGTTCCTGTTACGGCAAAATATTTTTAATTTGAACTTGTATGACCTGCTGAAATAAAGTTGTCACATAAAGTTTGCTTGTCACAGAAAAATCATAAAAACCAATTGTGTAGCTTTTTCTACTTTTTTTTTTTATTTTTTTGGTATTTATAAAACCTCACGCATGGCAATCCAACATATTAAATAAAACAAAAAACATAAAAAAACACACAAATTACAATCCTTCTATCATAAATATTAAACAAAAAAATATGTATTTATATAAACGAGAAATATTTTATGTTCGCATCTACCATTTTTATGCAAAATTTACGATTCATAATGATAGACATTCATTCATTCATATGAGTAAGAAAAATATGAAAGAAATGAAAAACAAAAAACTGTTTGGAAGGAGGGTAGGAAAAATCCAAAAAAATACAGAGTAGAGCGCGTGAAACACATACGCAAAGAACTACATAACAAATATTTAAATATTTACATGGTATATATTTTTGTAATTTTATTAGATATTTTTAGGTATTCAAAATATTTTTTCAATATTTTTAGCATATTTAGCAGGCAAACTAAAAATATTTACCTCTTACTACCTCCATATCTTCCACAGCATACAGTTACATAAATATTTTCATAGCAAAATTTTCTTTTGCCATATATTTCACAATAAAATAATTCCTGATTTTTTATAAAAGGTTTTCCAATAAGAGTGATATGATTTCTTTAAAAAAAACACACTTATTTTTAAGGAAATTCAAAAGTTTTTTATTTAATGTGAAGTACAATCGATACAATTAAGATCTAAATAAAACGACATTCAAATGGCCTCGATGACTTCTTCTGCAGGAACGAATTCGATGAACCCAATTTTCGAGCACTTTTTCCACTAAATCAAGTCGAATGTCATGAATGGCATGTTCGATATTGACTTGTAAAGCTTGAAGAGAGTCTGGTTTCTTTCGAAAGACCAATGACTTCAAATAATCCCACAGGAAATAGTCTAATGGTGTTAAATCACAACTTCTTGGAGGCCATTCAATATCACAATTTCTTGAAATAGTCGAATCTCCAAACTTTTCTCGCAATAATTCAGTTGTTGCATTTGCTGTGCGACACGTAGCCCCGTCTTGTTGAAACCAAATGTTGTCAAGATCAACTTCTTCCAATTTCGGCCATAAAAAGTTGCTTATCATCGATCTATAGCGCTCTCCATTGACAGTAACGGTGTTACCAGCTTCATTTCGAAAGAAGTACAAACCGATGATTCCACCAGACCAAAAACCACACCAAACTGCCACTTTAGGTGAATGTATTGGATTTTCATGAATAATTTGTGCATTTTCTTCGAACCAAAATCGACAGTTTTGTTTATTTATCGCACCACTCAGATGAAAGTGATTTTCTTATCGTTTTCAAGTTGTTCCAAGGCAAAATCAGCAAATTCACGACGTTTACGGTGGTCCATGATGACATTGTAAACACCACTGAATATAATGAAAAACAAATGACAGATCATGACATATTACAAATGGCCGAAACGTCACTTTAAAATCAATACATCCCTATTGGAAAATAAAAACTATGTACGGAAATATATGCGAACTGAAAATATGCCACTATGAAAACAACCTCTTAGGTATTTTTTATCCGCAAATACGGTGAAAATATGACAAATTACCTAAATTCAAATCACTCAGAACAATATGTATGCAAAAAATATTGGTATTGGTAAGGAAACTAAAAATAATAAAAGATATTTTGCGTATATGCGTATATATTTTATACTTACAAATGCTCTGCAGCATACATTAACCGAAAATATGCCAATATAAAAAAAACAGTTAAATATATGACACCTCCAGCAAGTCCACTAAACATAAATATTGTTATCCTTGCTTCAACTACGCTGAGAAATATGCAGAGGTGCGAAAATATAAATATTTCCACATATTTTCATATGTATATTTAAAATAAATATTGTGTACTATCTTACATTCCTCGGCGTACATTAACTTCATACAAATGCAGTACACATAAATAATATAGTTTATAGTGCAACGACGCTAAAAAATATGACGAACTTCAAATTCGAAAATTCAAATATTTCAAAAAATATTTATGTAAAAAAAATATTACAACATGTTTTCATATTTGAAACTGTAAAAACTAAAAATATTAAAAGATATTGACCAAAAGTAAAAACTTGCGAAAAAAAAATATTTTATACTTTCAAACTACTTCATATATTCCGCACCATTCATTAACAGAAATATCTTTATAGTAATATTTTTCATCTGTCATATAATCCGCAGTTATTCTCATACAAATATATAAAAAACTATATAAAAATGTTTTCACTAAAAATATGCCAATAAAAATATGACACTTCAAGCATATGCAGTACACAAAAATATTTTTGCATTCGCATCAAGGACGAATGCCGAACCTAAAATGAGAAAATTCAAATATTTTAAAAATATGTATACAAGAAATTTTTTGAACTTATTTTCACAGCTGATAATATGCAAACTAAAACTATTAAATGATATTGATATATTCCGCGGCATATATTAACAGAAATATTTGCATAGTACTGTTTTTTATTCGTACTATATTTCGCAGCTATTTTCATGCAAATATGAGATTTAAAAACTATAAAACAATATTCCAACAGAAAATATGACTTGAAACCATTTAAATATATTGCAAATATGGAAGAAAAATATGGAGAATTTAAAATATTTCAGAAAAATGTTTGTACAAGCAAAGTCTCTATAAAAAAATATTGTTGAAATCTAAAGTGATAAAGTTTATCCTCCTTTGTTGCTTGAAATATGTTAACAATGTCTAATATTTCTCTGATTATTAAATTTACGAACTTTAGCCTGTATACGAGTAAATATCAAAAAATGTTAAAAATATTGTAATTTTAAAAATATATTTATAATAAGTCTCAGCCTAAAATAAACAACAAAGATAATTTTATTTACGAAAGAAATACCGATGGTCCCCTAAATAAATCGTTGGGCTCCAACTACATATGTCTCAATATGGAAATTCTGCATCGCTTTGGTTGGAAAGTGATAAGCATATTGTGAAAAGGGGGGCTGGTTGATTTTAAACATGTTCTTCCTTTAATTATTGATTTTCTTAAATTTTGTTTTGAATTTTATTTATTTGTTGCGGGTTAGCAATATATAAATATATATTTCGTTGTTAGCTATCAACTCATCAGTAGATGTTTTACCCTTTATGTTTAAAAAATTTTAAAGCTCATCCATTTATACTAAAAATTTACAAATAAATTCGTGAATTACAAAGCATAAAAATAGTCTTTCAAAACTTTTCAAACATACAAAACAAATAATTTTCCATTATGAATGTGTTTACTTTTCTACACAACAAATAAATAAAATTTAAAACATAAATACTTGAGTACATGCTCAAAAAAATGTAAAATTTTTTTTGTTTATATAACGTTTTTTTGCGCCTTCAGTCCCATTGTACATTCTTTAAATACTTTTATTTTTAATTACTTTCATATAAAAAAAAATCAACCTTTAAGCAATTAATTATCAAATTGCAAAACGTAACAAATGATACAACCAAACTAAAGCACTACTCGTCCTCCTGTAGTTAACTGGTACTGCTTTCCCAAACGAAGGTGGATGGATAAAAGTTGTTTATATTTTTTTTTCAAGAGTGAAATGTGACATTAAGTAGTTCATTTACATACGTGCGTATAAATTGGAGCACGATAAACCCAAAAAAAAAAGAAAAATAAAAAACAGAAAAAAATAAAAAGTAGAAAAAGAAAAATAATGTGATGACATGACTGCCAACAAAAGAAATACTGCTCTGCTCGTACATAAAAATTTTTGGGTAACCGATAAAATTGTAGATTATGTTTGTATACTAATTTCCCATGCATGTATTGTAAGAATATACTTGTAATTCTTTTACGGTAATTTTTTTCCCCCTCAAAATTTATATTTTATTAAGGTGGGTCTACAACGTAAAAGATATATTAAGCGCGTATGTGAATGTCAAATAATGTTAATTGTTTTGTGTTTAGCCCCGATAAGGGTTATTCGTTATAGACTTTATTTAAATTTTAACTACTTACAAGTTAAGCAAATGTTAAAAAATAGAAAAGAAAAGCGATTAGAAACCAACATTGTACAACAAAATTAAACAACAATGTAAATACAAATTCGAAATTATCTCTATATCAAAGTAATGCTTGTTTAATGCAAGAATGTACCAACTAGAAAATTTAATGATTTCACTGAAAACTGATTTTTTTAAAGTTTTCAAGAGCGAAACAGACATGATATGAGCAATTAAATGGATGTTTCTACAACTCCAATCGTTTGTCTGAGGATTGATTAACAAATATTTTCTCATTCTACTTTGATAATTGTGTAAGTAATTTGATAAAGACAAGGGCAAGTTGATAATATCTGTTAACATGTTAAATTGCTGGTGAACAGAAAATAAAGTTTCTCTTGAAATCAATTACATGAGCAAATACATGGAAAAAAGTTGAATTGTAATCAGAAAATATTTTAAATGGAAAAATTAACATTAATCAATTGCAACACACACGACAGAACATAATGACGTTGCTGTATTTTCAGTCTTTCACCATTGACTACAAATTATTAATTTGCGGAAAGCTCGTTGTTTCGTTCTGCCGTGTACGATGAAGTAAATTAACGTTAGTTTTCTCGTTGTTACTTGGAGTATTGTGTCACTTTCACGAACGGTGGCATAGAACTAAAAATAATTTAGGTTACGTTGAATAGATTGCACAACAACTGAGTCTGACGCACATTCTTCTCTAAAATTAAATTTTTAGAAATCATAAAATGTTGCGTTCATTAATTTGCATCATTTATGCACAATTTTAGATTTTATTTACAATTTAGCAAAAGAAATGATCATTCAATATGATTTTTTTTTGACTCAGGCGATGACCCCTACTTATGCCATGTATTGTGCAAGATCTAGGAAGAGAGGGATATCGTAGAAAGGTTAGATGGTGAAAATGTATAAGGAATATTTCGTTTACAATTCTGCTATTGAGCGTTTTATTTGTTACAATATTCAACTTTATGTGAGAAAAGTTAGAAATTTCCTAAAATTTTTGTTAACGTGAAAAAAATTTGAATAATTTTAAATAAATTTTTAAAAATTTTGTAGTCATGCATAGTATTGCTTACGATTAAAACAGATTTCACCTTTTCGCAGCATTACTCGCAACAAAACCCATAAATTTAATCAAAATCTTCACATATACTAGGTTAAGTTCAGAGCTACAGGGCTTTTTTGTTTATTTTTCCCCAGCCTGCTTTGCAACATGCTCAGTTTTTTATGTGTAGCGCCAGTAATTTTTGTATCTACCGATTTTAGACGAAATTCCCCAATTTAACAAGTTGGGTGGCTAATTTCAGATCTACCGGGTTTATTTAAAAACATTCAGTAGATATGTAAAATTAGAAGGAAAAATTTTGTGTCTTCGTCAATATAAAAAGTTTTTATGGCAAGTTCAGAACTACCGGGTTTATTTGCTTAGTGTTCGCCAGAAACAGTTTTTGCATCTTGCGATTTTAGATGAAATCCAGTTTGTATGATAAACTTCAGAACTGCCAGGTTTATTTTACTTACCATAAATTTTAGGTGTGCGAAGTGAGAAAAAAAAATGTTATCTCTTCCGATTTTCAAATGAAAACCTTTAATTTAATAATTTGGCATGGTTAGCTTCAGAAATACCGGGTTTTATTTTTTATTTTGCGGCAGTCTTTTTAGTAAAACAATCAGTTTTATGTATGTGGAGAAAGAAATAAACTTTAATCTTCTCCGATTTGAGATCAAAATCATCAACATAACGAGTTTATATGGCCAACTTCAGAACTACTGGGTTTATTTGTTTATTTTTGCACCAGCATTACAAGTTTACACAATTTACTTCTGTTAATTTATTTTTATTTGGTTTTTCTTCAAACTTCTATTTTTATTTGTGGTTTTCATTTCAACATTTTGCATTTAGTTTTTTACGAGTCTCTTGAAATGCTAAATATAAATCCACCTTCACCCACAACCCAGGGCAATAGCAAAGTTATTATTATTATTTTTTTCAAGCAACAGTAACAGCAAATTTGTTAAGAATGTAGCAGTGTAAATAGCAATTGTTAGCGTACCATAGCAATTTGTTACGTTACGTTAAATAGTAGCAGAGTTTAATTGTGAAATAATAATTTTTATTTTCTATTTAAGTTTTAAGTTGAAAACTTTTATTTCAGCTGAAGTTGAAAATATTTGAAAACAGTTTCTAGTACAGAATTTTATATTAAATTAAAATGGTTTAATTAAGAAAGGAATGCAATCATGAGACTAGCAGTACGATTCAGTACTGAGTTCAAGACCGCTACGCCATCTCATCTACGGTTCATTATTCAATTAGACCATATTGATTTGTTTTAGTGATGACTAAACGAAAGGCCTTGTCGCATTTTGTATCCTTAGCAAAATTAGTTTGATTGTTTGTAACAAAATTGCAGTGAAGTCGGCATTTATTATAATTTTCAGTTTCCCACACATTGTTCCCAGAAAAACGTAGATAGAGGTCAAAATGAAAGACATTGTCGCTCATCTGCTCCTTCACGACGACAAAATATAAATGATTTTCCGCTTATACTGTCCTCAACAAAGTTAGATTGAGTACAAAATATGAAACATTCTCGCTTATATTCTCAAAGTAATGTGCACGTCATCCACAAAAAACGATTGACCACAAAACGTAAGACATTGTCGCTTGTGCTGTCCTCAATGAAGTTAAATACAGAAAATAACGTTAACCATTTTCGCTCGTCTTTCCCTCCGCAAGAAGAAGGAGAAAAAATATATTTTAGACACTTCCGCTGGATTGTTGGATTGCGGACAAAGTGTAGGACTTTGTTGCTCATATTGTCCTCAAATAAGTTGAATAGATACCGAAGACAAAATATAAAACACTATCGGTTAACGTTGTCCCCCACAAATTAACCGCAGACAAGACGTAAGACACTGCCTCTTATATTCTCCTCTATAAAGTTGCATTGAGTACAAAATGTAAGACAATACGAAGTTCGATAGATACCGAAGTCTAAATATAAAACACTATCGGTTAACGTTGTCCCCCACAAATTAACCGCAGACAAGACGTAATATACAGTCCTTCACAAAATTGGAAGTTTTTAAAAGAAAATAAAAACCCAAAAAATTTCCTTTAGAAACCCGATTAGAAAAACTAATCGATAAGAGAACAAGAGTTAAAAGAATTATGGAGAACAATATCGCTTAATGCAATGTGGCTAACTGGATGCATGCAGATGTTCTATATGTGAATGTATTAGTTAAAACTTTAAAGGCTTATATCTAACAAAATACTAAACCGATATTAACAAATTAAAGATTGTGCACATTTCTCTTGAAATACCTATAAAATTTTGGAATTTTTGTCTAAATTTTCTTAATATTGTGAGAATAATTAATTACGTATAGCTGACTATTTTCTTCAAATTGTCTTTCCTTTACTGCATAACTAAGAGGAATAATTTCTAAGCAAATTGTTCACAAATGATGTGTTTCATTTTAAGTGGAAGAAAATTGGTTTTATTTCAATGATTTTTGGGGGAAAAAGAATTTTTCAACATTAAACCAACTGGTCGCTCACCGTATAACCTTAAATGTGTTTTATTTCTACTTGTATTTAATTGCCACAACTGATTGTTTCCCAAAGATTCCAAAAAGTTAATTACGAAAACCTTTTAATTTATTCATGTTGCAACAATAAAAACATTATTGGCTGGCGACATTGACTGACGTGTATTTGGTGACAACGACACTACAATACCACATGTGATCATGTATTTAAATTAATCAATCGTATTCAAAGTGCGCACCATAAATAAACGACATTCACTCTTTTACACATGTTGACTTAATTACGCTGCTGCCATTTAAGTACTTTGTGATTTGAAAAGCAACAAAAAGAAAAAAAAAATATTCAAATAATTTCAAATACTTTAAGCCTGCACATCAATATTAATTGTCATTGCACGATGAGCATGTGTTGATTATGTAGTCGAATTACATGGGCGACAAAGTGATAAGGCTGCTTAATTTTTTCTTGATATTTTGGCAAACATTTAAAAGGTTTTACATAAATGTAGAACATACTGTTTTCAAAGGACACTGCAGAATGTCATTCTTCGTTCTTTGCTTTTATTCTCTAGTTCTAAATGTGATCCTATCACTTTCACACGCACCTTAGTAGGCCTAAATATTTGCTTGTTTGTTTGTTTGTTTTATTACTAAATCGAAAAATTGCTTATTTATATTTATGGCTGATTAAACAAGCCATGATAATAATAATAAAACAGAAACCCCCAAAACGATTTGAAAACACATTTTCAATATTGAATTTAATTAAATAATTATGCTGGCTGGTAATAAAGGTATCATATAAAGATGGCCAACACCTAATAAAATAAAATGTTTTAGAATTTTCAACACAGATAGTTTTTTATTTAGTTTCATTCAAACCCTCTCCCCTCCACCTTTTTTATTTCATACTGTTGGCAAAATTAAAACATTGAAGAGAAGAAAGGAAGCAACACCATCTCTGGCGCTTTTCATGTGCTGCACCGTAGAACAAATATCACTTAGAATGGGTGCGCCATTGAGGCCTTGAATTAATTTTGTATTTTTTTTGTAATATGAAACTTGAACCCAATACTAAAGAAGAATATTTAAAGAAAAAGCGATGAAATTATTTTGAAATTGCGGGAAAAGAAAAGTTGTGATAGAAAAATGGCCACAAACCATCAACATAAAAGGTGTCAACTGTATAGAACCCTTGTGTTTTGTTTTTATAAAATTAAATTTGTGGACTAGCAATTAAACCAACGAAAATAATTTCGTCCTTAAAATCAATGGCACAACATTTAGTAAAGATGTTCGCACAAGTAAAATAAAGAGAATGAGCATCTCTTGATCAATGGGATTTCTTCTTTAGTGAATTAATTGTTTAGATGTTATTAATTTTAGTTTTCAAATATCCACGAACAGATACCAGTTAATGCAATGCAAAGTAATGAATAAGCGATTCCCTTAAAACTACTTTCACTTTTATTCGCTGGGTTGCAAGTTAACACACCTGTGCCACTTGCGGCTTAATAAATAAATGATTAGTTCTATTAAAATTCTTCCTCTGTTTTGCTTCATGTTTTTTTTTTTTTTTGGTTTTCCTTTTGTAACAAAGAAATATTCCATTTTACCTCTTTACCGGTCGAAAACATAACTTTTATTTTTCAAAGCCATAAAAAGCCCAACAAAAATACTAGACAATAAATAAATATGGGAAAGACAACAATAATAACAAAAAAAAAATAGTTAAAAATAAACAAACCACTCCAAAAGTTTAAAACAATTTAGGAAGTTTTATAGCTTCGCTTTTAGTTCAGTTCAGCTGAAACTGAGAAGTTTAAATAACCACCGGATACCATAAACGCCAACACACAACAGGAAAAAAATTTGTATTTACAATTTATGGATTTTAAGCTGTTTTTTTTTCTACCTTTTGTTTTTTTTTTTTGGCTCGCCAAGATTTATTTTAAATTATTAACAAGTTAAACAAATAATATTCAAAATAAAAGAAACAAGAAAAAGAAAAGCAAAAACAAATACTGCACTATGGGGCTGCTAAAGGTAAATTGTTATTACCTTTCGATAATGAGCTAAAACTTTCTTTCTTTCTTTTTTTCCATAATCAAACTGTATGCTGTCCATTAAACTGTTATCGCTGTACCTGACGTCCTGTTTAATCTTTAAGTTTTGATTGCATTTAAAGTTATCGCTTCTGAATAATTCAAAAGATAAATTTATGTGAAACTCAAGTTTATTTTCCAATTCTTTAGTGCAAAGAAAAATATTTCTTTAAAATCAATCACATGCATTAATAATCCATGTGGAAATATTTTCATTCATATTAAAAAATTAAAAAAAAAACTAAAAACCAAAAACCAAAACTGCAACTGTCGCCAACTTATTTATTCAAGCGTAATAATTTTTCTTTTCGGTTGTCTCTCCTTGTAAAATCTAAAAATTTTCTATTGTTTGTTTTCCCTTATAAAAATTTTATTGTATGATCCAATTTAACCTCTATTGTCTTCGGGCAACAATGTAACCATTATTGTTATTGTTTTTTTCACATCCCATGATCTTAAAATTATTTCACTGCTGTTTAAATTTATCACTTTTCACATTATTCAAAACTTTCACATTATCATGTCAAATTAAATGAATTCGTTTTCATCGCAAATCTTCTTTCGCAACCACATTTAACCTTAATGAAGTTTTTTCTTCTGCTGCTTCTTTCAAGAGATTTATGTTACGTGCCAATTTGAATTCATTATACGCTCAATTTGTTTGCAGCAAATTCATAATTGTAAAAATAAATTATTGAAATAAAAAAATTTTGAACAAAAAAATCGCTTGCACGCACTTTTTAGTCAAAAAAAAACAAAAAAACAATTTAAATTGAGAAAAAAAAACGCTTAATTTTTAACATAAAATGAAGGTGCATTAACACAGACTTAATTTTGCAATAAACCAAAATAGATACAACAACATCAGCAATGGCTGCTAATTTAGGCCCACATGGACAGATAGATATTTTGCAAAAAAAGAAAATAAACACATAATAAAAATTAAGAGAACTTTTTCAAATATTGTTTTTCATCTCTATGAGATTTTTACACATTACAAGCGACGAAAGAGCGAACAAAAAACTTACCAGTAGATTATACCCAGCGAATATGGGGAATTAGATGTGGATTTGAATGAAATTTTCATATAAAAAACTTTAAACATAAAATTTCATAAAATTTTTTAAGGGGCCATTCACATATTACGTAACGCGGTTTTCGGAGATTTCATACCCCCTCCCCCTTTGTAACGCTTTTTACACATTTTTTAGTGCAAAATTTCCAATCCGTAACAAATCTGTAACTCCCTACCCCTCCAACCACCCTTTGGAACGTTACGTAAAATTTTCGTTAATACCTTCTTTGATGCAAACCTTTTATAAAAAAGTACCTTTTAAAAAAAATAAATTTTTGTCTAAAAAAATAGGCTTAATTTAAAAAAAAAACATATTTAAAAAATTTTTTTAATTAAAAAAGTACTATGTAAAAAAACTATTTATAACTTTTTAAAAATTTACTATTTTGAAAAAGTTAATTTTGAAATAAAGAACCATATTAAAAAGTTCTTAAGGGAAGTACCTTTTTAAAATTACCTCTTTTGAAGAGTACCTTAGTAAAAAAAGAACATTTTTAAACAAACTACCTTTTTGAAAAAAGTACCATTTGTACAAAAGTACTTTCTGCAAAAGTACCTTTTAAAAAAATCTACCTCAATTAAACAAATTTGCCTTTTGTTTTAAAAAATTGTCATCTTAAAAATGTTAATAAAAAAATGTGTACCATTTTACAAAAAAATACCTTTTTAAAAAAAGAACCTATTTAAAAAAAGTTGCTCTACATGTACATAAATGTTTTGCTAAAAAAGGTTTATTTTTAAAGAAGTAAATTTTAATAAAATTACAGTTAATTAAAAATTTCTTTAAGAAAAATACATATTAAAAAGATCCTTCAAAAAAAGAACTTAAAAACAAATATTTACTTTTTCCAAAGAGGACCTTTTGCAAAAAAAGAAATTTTCGGCATTTTGTTAGTGTTATGGTGTTTTCTTTTCTACACACAAAATGGCACCTTGTTGAAAGGTACATATATAAAATGTCTTGCCAACCCTGTAATAATGCAACTTGTTATATCACTAGAACAAAACACAACTTATAAAAAAGTGGAACGGCCTGTTTTTAACAGCTGACAGCTAGGTTTTACAGGGTACTGCCAACACTGTCGATTTTTACAGGGCATAACGTGCAATGCCTTCCACCATTGGGCGATTTTTTTTTAATCAAACAGTAGACGGACACTTGATCATCGAAATATGAAATTTAATCCTGAGCGATTATGAAAGTTTTCCAATGTGAAGACTCTATTCTATTTTTAAGTATAATTGCACACGCAAAACTTTTCTATATCGACCCCAGGATTTTTCTAATATTAAACTAATATATAGTCCTTCGAACCGAATTGGGATTGAACAATTTGCATCATTTAAGATTAAAAGAACCGTTTACTTGCTGCATATAAAATCCAAACTAGCCAAAAAATTCACCCTGTTACGAAATTCTTACAGACACAAATTGATTTATTATATTTTTGCAACCTTCATTAGTGTTTTGCTATAAATCTCAGATTTTCTTTAGAGACTTCGATCGCGATACACCACTTGTTGCGATTGCAAAAATTGTTAAAAGTGTTAACATTTTCATTAATTTACAACTATTTAGTTGCTGTTGTTTGTTGTTGTTCCAAACACTCATTATTGAAATTAAATTAAATACTTCTTTAATTATCTATTTAGCCTTCATTTAACAAGTTTGTTTTAATTTTATTGCAAGCTGTTAAAAGTATTGAAATAAATTCTTTTTTATTTAAATTAAAAATTAAATTTTAAGGCGAACAAACGTTCACACATACAAAACGATTAAAAACTAGTTTGAATTAAAACCATGACGAAAACATCTTAAAAAAAAAATCTTTTAAATTTTATACACAATTTTGCTGTGTGTGTATTTTTCTTCTGGCAAATCGTGATTAAGCCATGATTTAATATCTCCAAACCGTCATCCAAGCCACAAACAACAATAACAACAAGCAGAACCTGTCTTTTTTAATCATCTGAAGAATTATGAGCGAAAAAAAACTTAAAATTTAAAATCAAAAATTCAAACATGTGTGTGACACTTTTATTGTGTTCTTGTTTTTTGTTTTTATTTTTTGAACTTAATCAACAGCTTTTTTTTCTTGTTCAGAAAACTTTATTTCCGCAAAAAAATTTAAGAGTATCGTAGGAGAGAAAAACCATAGCGAACAAAATTTTGCATTTATTTTTATGAATTTAGTTTTTGGTTCAGACGACACAATCGTTCGTATTCTAGATGCTAATAACGAATTTTATTAACATTTATAATAGAGTACTTATCAAAACGTTATAAACAATACAATGAAATTAATTACATTAATTATTCATTTACATGACTTCTCACAAATTACACTGTGGAACAAATTCAAGGGCCAGATCACCGCATATGATATCGAATTTACTATCGTTTCGAATAACATTACGATACGTGTCGAATATGCAAATTATGGAAAACGAAGCGTCAAATTACGATACAATTCATTCGATATCGTATGCGATAATACCAAAATGAAAAATTTCGATAAATTTTGTTCGATATCGTATGCGGTGATTTGGCCCCAGGTTAGCAAAAGTTAGGTCGATTCTGAATTGATTTAGAAATGGGTGCTCAAATAAAGCAGTGATGCCTCAAGGTCAAAGTTGTGACACTCTATAAAAACACTCTATACATGGAGTCGTATGATTAATATTGAAGTATTTAATGTACGAGCATAGTAAGTATACGCTACGGTGCATTTATAAGCATTTAATAAATAATTTTTCCAACATTTTGCTTCATAAGCACCACAAAAATTTTCTAAATCAATTTTTTAAAAAATTTTAATTGTTGCACAGGTCTCTAGCAATAATTTGGCTTTTACAGATTTAAAAAATATCAATTAGTCGACGAGTTATAGCGAAAAAACCATATAAAAAAAATCGAGCTAACATAAACAAACGCCGCGATACGGGTCTTCTAATTAAGCCTCTATTTTCACCCCTCACTCTCAGAATCGACCTAAATTTTGCTTACCTAAATTTGTTCCACAGTGTTATTAAAATAAATTCTGGCAAAAAAAAGCAATTAAAAAAAATAAATAAAATTGGCCCATAAATAGCGGGTTAATTTATTAAATAATATTTCAGGAGGCTGCTTACATTTCTATGGGGTCAATATTTCGGGAGAAAAACTTTCACAGATTTAAAAACATTTTATGGGACCCATCTGCAAGCAAACCCTTTCAAACAACCAAATAGTTTTTAAAGTCAGTCCATAATAACTCCTCTATTATTTGATAATCAAAATTTTCTCCGATTTTCCAAAAAAAAATTTATTGGGAGCCAACCCTCTATGCGGGGTTAATTATGAACCAATTTTAAAAATTCTCCTTTTTTTTTGAAGAGTTTGGTTTTAATCGTGGGGCCAATTTGTTTCCCTAAAATATTGATTAACGAGTAACTCCTTTATTATTAATAGACCGATTTTTATAATTATTTTATTTGTTTCAAGAGGTTTGCCTGCTGTTTGGTGTCATAAAATGTTTTTGAAAATCAAGGCATAACTTGACTCCTTCATTTGAGGACCAATTTTCAAAATTCGTTTTTTGGTTTAATCGGGATTTCTTGTACTTTGGTCTCATAGAATCTTTTGGAAAATTGGAGAAGAAAGTTGTCCCTTGTTTTTTTCCATAAATAATCCTTTTATGCAGCGATTTAAATTATGAGTTTTTGTTTAAAGGTGTTGCTTGTAGCTTGGTATCTTATTTTGTTTGCAACATTAGAGCGATAAGGTGCCGCCCCTTGCTACTTTGATTTTCGCATAACTCCTGCAATAATGGAACGATTTTCAAATTAATTTTTATGTTTTCGTTATTCGTTATTTATAAGGTTTTCCAATAAGAGTGATATGATTTCTTTAAAAAAAACACACTTATTGCTAAGGAAATTCAAAAGTTTTTTTATTTAATGTGAAGTACAATCGATACAATTGAGTTCTAAATAAAACGTCATTCAAATGGCCTCCACGACTTCTTCAGCAGGAACGAATTCGATGAATCCAATTTTCGAGCACTTTTTCCACTAAATCAAGTCGTATGTCATGAATGGCACGTTCAATATTGACTTGAAAAGCTTGATGAGAGTCTGATTTATTTCGAAAGACCAATGACTTTAAATAACCCCACAAGAAATCGTCAAATGGTATTAAATCACAACTTCTTAAAGGCCATACAATATCACGATTTCTTGAAATAATCGAATCTCAAGTTGTTCCAAGGCAAAATCAGCAAATTCACGACGTTTACGGTGGTCCAATGGCTTCAGTTCTTGAGTGAGAACAATTTTATACGGATGCAAACCAAATCCTTTCTCAAAATCCGCCAGGTTGTGGTTTGAGACAGTCCCAATCGACATATTGCGGTCTTCAGCAACACTTGCCTGAACGGCAGCAATATTTGCATTACTTCGAGCGGTTCTTTGTCTTATTGGTACTTGAGCATCAAAATTTTCAACAATTCGACGAATAGAAGCACGCTTTGACGATTATTACGGCCATAAAATGGCAAAAACGCACGAAAAGCTGCAATTGGAGAACGATTATTTTGATAATAAAACTGAATAATTAAAACGTTGTTCTTCCGTATATCTTTCCGTGATGAAATTGTAAACTCTACTGAATGCAATGAAAAACAAATGACAGATCACGATCACTTCAAAATCATATCATCCCTATTGGAAAACCTTATATAAACCGATTTAAAATATAAACTAGAAACAAATTATATCTGGTTTAAAGCTTTCGCATAGTGGTGATCTATTGGATTGGATTTTTTTTTATTGAAGTCGGTTTTTGTTTGCATGTATTAGTAGCAACTTTAAACGCTTATAAATTCCTAAATATTTAACCGATCTGTACAAAAATTATATGCTGCACATCTGTGAATAAATATTTTTAATTTGCCAAAAGTTTTGTCAAAATCGGTTTTATAGTTTCGGCTTTAGCTCCATCACAAATAACGGTTCCACCTATTAATTTTAGCGAAAAATCTTGTAAAACGTTTTAAAACATATTCTGAAACTATAATTCGGCTAAGAATGAATTCTTATGCCATGCATTATAAAAGCAACAAGCTTTAAGCGACAAACCAGTGTAATTAAAAACTACCTTCAATTGGTAAAACAATTGGTAAAATTGGGTTTAAAAGTATGTATTATTGTAACTTTTACGTTTAAATTTATTGTAATACGAAAATTTCTAAGAATTTAATGATGTTTTTCTTTATTAAGCTAATAAGGCCTAACGTAGTTAATGTTAATAAAACAGCTTTATTACATAGTTTACCTAATTATTAACTACGTTCGGCCTTCTTAGCTTAAAGAAGAAAAACATCATTATCATCAAAAATTGCATCATTGGCCAAATAATTCCTACAACACCAAGAATTTAATTAAAAAAATATTTTCATTCATAAACAACAATTTTTATTTCTCCAAATCTAAAAGTAATAAAAAAATTTTCCTGGTTATTTTTATGTCTTAAATTTTTATGGAGTTTTTATTTTGTTTTCAAACAACTGAAAAAAAACACAAATAAAAATACTTTAAAGGTCACAACCTTTTTATAGGTCATGTTTTGTAACTTTGCAAGAACAACAACAACTACAACGGAACAACAAAAGTATGTACTTTTATACAACACAACACAGTCATTATTAAATATTTGTTTTTTCCAGAAAGAAGGTTTTAAAAGTACAACAATACACATTTAGAACTCTTTTAACAACACTTGTGCTGTTTTTTTTTTTTATAAAAGAAATTTCTTTCACATTTTCATATTTGGTGGGATTTTATTGTATTTGCTCAAAATACTGCTTGATCGACTTGTTTGAAATCTGAGCAGCAGCAGCAACCAGCTTTTGCTACTTTCAAGTAGAATTTGCAATAAATTGCAATTTTAACAATTTTTTTTTTTCTTTTTTTGATAGTTTAATATATAAAAAGTCATGATTTTTAATAAAACTGCATGCACTTGGAGAAATGAGTGACGCCAATAGCTAGAAAACAAAACTATAAAAATGTTAATTGCCAATCGTAATAAGCTGTTATGGCACAATGGGGCATTTCTATGTTACATAGTTGTAAAAATGTAAAGCGTGTGCAAATATACTAGTCAGTATTAATAAATCGGTTTAAGATAATCTTTCTTTTTGGTTAAAAATTTTGTATAAAATAAAAAAAAATTAATTATTTAAATCGACAATTTTTAAACGCTCAAAATCACACGCTTCAACTATCAATATAGATCGTATGTTTTTTTTAGAGATGTCTCGCCTTAAAACCAACCATTTTTTAAAATTTATCGTACTGGTGCCACATAATTATCGTTACAACTTCACAAATTATATGAAGCAGTGTTTTATCACTGTTGAGTTTAAACAACAATTTGTATGTTAGTTTAGCTAAATGTTTACTAATTTATTCGAAATTAGGTAATCTTCAGTGAAATGATAAGAAATTTTTCAAAGACCAGAAGTAAATTTTTTATAAAACTGATTTTTCGAAAAATCATTTCATATGAAAAGTAATTTTATCAGGCTCAAGTTCAGTTTTATTCAATTAATGAAAATTCAAATTACTAAGAGTAATTTTTTTATGTTGAAATATATTATTATTATATCCAATCAGTTTAGCAGAACGTATCAGTACCGATTTCAAGGCCGCTACATCTCTTATTAGCGTTCAATTGTCCATCTTTACAATTTTCGTAAAGCTGAACTTGAGCCTGATAAAATTACTTTTCATATGTACATCAATATAAGTTCGAATAATAATTACGTTTATTCGTAATAATAATAATATAAAAATATTATTTAAAAAATATATTGTTTCATTTTAAATTTTTTTAAAAGTTATTTTTTTCAAAAGTCACTTTTTGCTTGTTGAAAATAAATTTGTTGCATTTGTTTAATTTGCTGCAAATGCATTTATTTTCGCATGTGAAAATTTTGTAGTGTTTTACACATTTTGTACCTCAAGTGTTTACAGTCTTGTTAAGCTGCTGCAGTTTATTACTGCAATAAATTTTTTTCCAAAATGTTTTTCAATTTTTCTCTTTTATTTCACTTACCAAAAAAAAAAAAAATATATAAAAAAAAAAATTGATAAATTTGTATTTTTCAGCTTTTTGTTGGCTTAAAGCAATTGTTGACCCAGATAATGGAAAATTTATTAGATCCTACTACGGGTAACAATTTTATTGTTGTTAAATATTATTTATGTATGAGTGAATGCAAATTAGAATGGTATTATCAGAAAGCCAGCCAGCCAGGCAGTCAGTCAGGCATGTGTTTCTATCTCTATTGAACATCGTTTAAATAATAGAATAGAATGGCTGGCTGGCTGGCTATTCAGTGGCTGGTATGGCCGCCCGGTCGGTGGCTGTTTTACTTGGTCAAATTGAATGCCTTTAAATTACCCTGATATTGTCCTTAAGGTTGCCAAGAAATTCTGCAATAAAAAAATATTCATTGCAGATTGAGTATTTGTTTTTATTGGATTTATGCACATTTTCCTCTCAAAGTTTGTTGACTTCAAAGCTTGATAGATGGTGTTAGTGTGTTGTTTGTATAAGATATAAATCTACACTTGACTTGAAAGAGACAGACAGACAAGACAGTCAGGCGCATTAAAAAAAGTAAAAGAAAATATTTATTTAAGAGGAGTGCAAAGTACTTGAACAGTTGCTTTTTTAATACTATTTTTCTGTATGGGTCTTTTTAGACCATTCGTGCATAAGCAGAAATAATTTTTTTTAGAAAAAAAATCTAGAGAGTTAAAATATTCTACAAAAATATTTGCTATGAAATTCTTCTAAAAGTCTTTAAAGACAGCAGAGCTTAAAGCCTTCATTGTAGGCGGTGCTTAGCTTCCCTGCGTTTAAGGGAGACACTACAGGTGATCTTGCAATGCTTACATTTTATGCAGAAAGTATGCTGTTGAGCACTTCTCTGTGCATAAAACGACACCAAACAGTTTTGTGAAACACTTTAACCCTTTTAGTCTTGGTCGCAGGGTTAGGTTAGGGTTAGGTTTCGAGGGCCGCCACATCTGAGACGTGACGCACTTGGGTCCGTTAATTCGGTCCCTTTGTGATACCCTACAGCAGACAGGGCTCAGTCAGTTGGTTATTCAATTGCCTGTAGTTGCCCTGTCGCCGAGTCAAACCATCCTGATTGTTGCAAGAAGGAGGATATGTTGGTTAGCCCCATGTTCGCCAGACTATCGAGGTCTGGCAGAGTGTTGGAGCCCATGGTAATCGCCCTAATGCTGTTAAGCGCGGGGCATTGACATAGAAGATGAAGAACTGTTTCTTCTTCCTCCTCATCGTTACAACTTCTGCAGTAGTCATTGTAACTTAGACCCATCCTTTTGGCATGAGTACCGAAACACCAGTGCCCCGTTAGCACTGTTACTAGTCGTCTTGTGTGACATTTACCAAGCCTGAGCAGATCGCGAGTTCTGTGCAGGCTGTAGCGGGGCCAAGTGGACCTGGCGACTCGACAGGTGTGCTCTTGTTCCCACCTTTCTTGAGCAAGATTGTATGATTCCTGCTGGATCAATCGCTTGCAGTAAGATAGAGGAATGCCAACGAAGTGGCATATCATCGAGTTGCTCAATGATGTTCCCTTTTTGGCAGTTTCGTCCGCAATATCGTTTCCAGTGCACTCTGAGTGCCCTGGAATCCAGACTAGTGTTACTCTTGAATGTCTCGCTATCTCGTTTAGAGACTTCCGGCATTCGTTTACCACCGTCGATGTAGTGTATACACCATTGATAGCAGCAATGGCCGCTTTGCTGTCGGTAAAAATATGGATGTCTTCCGATATCCTATAATACCTAAGCCATCTTGCCGCCCTTGTAATGGCCGAGACTTCGGCTTGCAGGACGCTACAGCCATCCCGAAGTCTGAATGGAACCTTGACGTTGAAGTTTTCCACATAGAAGCCTCCCCCAGTGTTTACGCCTCTTTTGGAGCCATCAGTGAAAACTCTGATGGCCCCTTCGGTGGCAGGGGGTAGGGAGTGATATTCCCTATTGGGAACAATGGATTGAAAAAGCCCGCCAAAATAAGGTTCCGGTGGGCAGTAGTCGGTGAAGTCATGGAGCGCTTGGTGCTGCCTGAGAATCCTGGAGTGACCAAGATCTGTTCTCGTCCATGAACATGTAGCGTTCAGTCTGATCGCCGCAGTCAAAGCTAGCTGTTTGGCCAGAACATCCACCGGAAGCCAATTCAACATAGCGAACAATGCCTTCGTTGGAGTAGACCTGAGCGCTCCCGTTATCAGGATCGCCGCTAGCCGAAAGATTTTCTCTATAGTTCGTCGGTGGGAGTCTTTTTCTACCGCTTCCCACCAGACTATAACCCCATAGAAAATTATGGGCTTAATTACCGTCTCAAAGATCCAGTTGGTCCCTCGGGGTTCGATGCCCCAGCTGCGACCAATTGCTCTTTTGCAGGTGTAAATAGCCACGAGGGCCTTGTTTGCTCTATACTGGGTGTTTTGGTTCCAAGATAGTTTGCTATCTAGGATTACGCCCAGGTACTTAGCGTTGTCCGAGACTTTCAGTGTGGTCCCGTTTAGTTTGGGGGGCGCAAAAACTCCGATTTTGTGCCTCCTGGTGAATAGCACCAATTCGGTTTTCGCCGGATTGACGCCAAGCCCACAGCTGACACTCCATTTGCTGAGGAGTGTCAGAGCAGATTCCATACACTGAGATATTGTGCTCAGGTATTTGCCAGAGATAGCTATTGCCACGTCGTCAGCGTAAGCTACGGTTTTAACCAGCTTCCGCTCTAGGCTTAGCAGTAGAGAGTTGATGGTCAAATTCCACAAGAGCGGTGACAAGACGCCCCCTTGTGGGGTGCCCCGATTCACTGCTCTGTATTCAGTGGCAGATCCAAAAGATGCACTTATGACCCTTCTAGTTAGCAGATTTTGTACGAACCTGCAGATATTGATGTCAATCCCCAGCTCTATCATACTGTTGATGATCGAGTCCGGTTTGACAAAATTGAAGGCGCCCTCTATGTCCAGGAAAGCCACCATAGTGAATTCCTTCTGTACGAGAGATTTCTCTATGTGACTGACCAGGGAGTGGAGAGCAGTTTCGACAGACTTGCCCTTTGTGTAGGCATGCTGTGAGGGGGATAGAAGTTCCTTTGGTATGGACATTCTAAGATGTATATCTATAGCTCTTTCCATTGTTTTGAGCAGAAAGGACGTCAGGCTGATAGGCCTAAAGTCTTTAGGTTTAGTGTGAGACGTCTTGCTTCCCTTGGGGATGAAGACGACCTTACACAGGTTCCAGCAAGCCGGAATGTATGCCCTTTTCAGACATTCTGTAAAGATTCCAGAGAGCCAGGGCACGACTAGTTCCATATTTCTCTGTAGGTCCGCCGGAATAATTCCGTCTGGTCCAGGAGATTTGAATGGATCGAAGGTACTGATCGCCCATCTGATTCTGTCATTATCCAGCGGTACAATAACTGGCTCAGGCGAAGTAGTTGTATCACCGGTAGCGGTGACTGTAGTAGAAACCGGGGCGTTACCGGGAAAGTGAGTGTCAAGAAGTACGCTGAGCGTTTCATGACTGCTTAGAGTCCAGCTACCACATGGTTTTTGTATGTAGCTGGGTACCACCGGTGAGGTAGCTAATATCTTGCGCAATCGGTTGGTTTCGGAGGAGCTTTCTACGCCACTGCAGAAGTTCCTCCAAGACTTCCTTTTTGCGCTTCTAACAAGGTTCTTGAACCTATTTAGCGAGGACTTATATCGCAACCAGTCACCTGTTTGCTTAGCCTCGTTAAAAAGTCGACGGCACTCGCTTCGCGAGTGTGCGATATCAGGGCACCACCATGGTGGTTTACTTTTGCCTTTGCGTGTCGTGGCTTTGCAAGACATATTTGTTGCATAGCAGAAAGATTCATTGAAGAGATCTATTGCCGTATCGATATCCGTCGTGTTGTTTATAACGGGGACGGAGCTTAGAGTGTTACGGAGGAGATTGTTCTGCAACTCCCAGTTAGTTTTCCTTCTGTTTATCAGAGGATTTGGTCTATCCACACAAAACCCTATGGAGAAATCGATATAACGATGGTCAGAAAAGGAGCAGTCGTCCGAGACCTTCCAGTCGCTAATTAAACTGTTGTGGTGTGCACTAATCAGTGTAATATCTAAAACCTCACTTCGGTTTGAGACAATAAAAGTCGGTTCTGAACCCCTATTTACTATTTCAAGATTATTATTGATAATAAAATCGAAAAGAGACTCACCTCGTGCGTTGGTGTTATTACTGCCCCATGTGATGTGGTGCGAGTTCGCATCAGCACAGATTATGATAGGCGTCCTTGTGCTATCAGCTTTGGCCACTATACCACGTACCAAGTTGTTTGGTGGACGCTCACCGTGGTCATGGGCCATGTAGCTGGAGACTACCCAGATGATGCCGGATTCGGTCTCCATTGCTGCGGTAACAGTGTCTTCATCACTGTAATCAGATAAAATGAAGATGCGTAAAGAGTTTTTAGCCAATATGCAAGATCTGATATTACCTGTACCATTGGCAACCAAGAGCTTATAGCCTCTGAGGTTTAGTCCACAAACCCGTCCTTTATGGACCCAAGGTTCCTGGACCATGATTAGCTCCTCCTCCTTCTCCACCACCCGGAGGAGCATTGCAGCAGATGCTGCTTTAGAGTGGTGTAGGTTGACTTGAGTCACCTTCACCATCCTCCATTTTTTGAGTGAGAGTGACGTCAACGTCCTCCTGGTCCTCATGGTCGCAGGGTTCCTTTTTGTTCCTTTCAACAGCTTTATAGCGGACTAAAACTTTCAACAAAATTATTTATCATACAATTTTTTTATATGCCTTCAAAGACTTAAAAGCTTAAAACAGAACTAGAACACCAGAAATGAGTCAAAACTTAAAGTGTATTTTAGGGTTAATTCTACTATAGGTCTTCAAAGACACTAAAGGTTCAAAAACTTAACTTGAATAACAGAAACGATTAGATTAATTAATTATTTAAAATTATTGCAAAATTATCCCCCGAAATCGGCAATTATAAGATGACTTATAGGGGAAATTTTACTTATGGCGTTTTCTTTTCTGAGTAATATGTTGCATTTATTCTGCCTTATACATATCTTTCTGTTCTTTTCTGCAAAATATGTGCTATTTTAAAAGTGTAACGAGCTCTTTTCTCATGATGTTACCTTTAAAAAGAACAAAAATGTTACATGTTCAACACTCATTTTAATTAAAGGGGCATAAGTGCAGCATTATATTAACAGCTGATTTTGTTATTGTTTCTTTACTTTATTGATTATTGCTAACATTTATGTTCTTTTGTAAACTTAAAATATGCAACACTTTCTAAAAGTCGTGGAAACATTTAAAAATGTTGCCAAATCACATGTAACATATAGTATGTAACATTTTATTTTTAGAAAAGAAAACGCCATTAAGATTTATTTTTAAAAACTACAAGCTTCTGTTGTAAAACCGCAGTAATTTTGAATAATTAAAAAAATATTAACCCTTGAAGCACATTTGAACTTTCTAATAATTTCTGCTATTCAAGTTGAGTTTTGGCTTTTAGTGTCTTTGAACACCTAAAGTAGAATTTTATGACAACTATTTTTGTAGAATATTTTAAGGCGCCATAACGATGCTGAAGGGAAGTTTTTTGCTCCCTTTTCAAAGATATCCCAAAAATGCCCATTTAGCAAAGAGTTACAGGGTTAAACTGTTTCACAAAAATGTTTCTTAACCGGTTTTGCATAAAGTTGCTGAACATATGTTTTACCAAAAGTGTTAAGATTAAAGCTTTACAATGACAATATTAAAATGAAACGGATACTTTAGACTACGTCTCAGATAAATTCTAAAAAGTTAATTAACAAAATGCTGATATTTTAGTGTAACTTAAGTTTTTGTTTTCCTTCATCAGAATACAAACTTGGGAACATTGTTGCTTTAAAAAAATCTAATGATTTATACGTGTCCTTAAAATTCCCTTTTTTAAAGCATTTTTAAAAAGTCTCTGATTTGAGATGATTTGAAAATAATTTCATACAGTTTTGATTGCGAAAGACACCAAGTAACGCCCAAATACTTTTACAAATTAAACGCAAATATATAAATAAAATGATTCATTTAATGTTCTCCTATTTGGAGTTCTTTTTCCCCCACTCCAACTGCTTGTAGTTTGTATTTTAATTAAATAAAATTCATATTCCAAAAATGGCAAAGAAGGGAAAAGATGCGAGTAAATATGAAAAAAATGTTGCAACATTAAAAAAGATTATTGTAATAAACTTCAATACATCTAAATTAAAATGCAAATTCTGTAAATTCTTTATTTCTCTTGATTTTGTAAATAGAATTTAATTTTATTTTCATTTGCAGTCATCGTCATTCTAAAGGGATTTGGTTTCACAACAATTTCAATTTAAATTTTAATACAAAAAAAACAAAACGTGTACAAATGCGTCGTAGATTTTATCTGGGAATTGTGTGCATTTTTTCCTTTGCCTCTCTCTCTCTCTCTCACGGTACACCAAAGCAAAAATATTCAGCTGAATGATGGCTTCTTTCTGCAACTTTTGGTAGGCTTTTAAGTAATAAAATGATTAAAAAATATTTTTAATATAATTTTTTTTTTCGGTAATTTTTCACGCCATAACGTCTGGCGTTGCGCATAATTTAATAAAAATTTCAATTTATAATTGTAAAATGAAGAAAAAAGCAAAAAAAAAAAATAAAAATAAACTTATGAAAAGCAAACAGAAATAATCAACAAACCAAGTAAAATAAATACATAAAACTGCATAAATCTTCACAGGCAGGAGTTGTGGAATATTAAATGAAAAAACAAAAAAAAATCAACTCGAAAAAATTATAATCGCTTGAAAAAGGGAAAGACTTCTTTATAGGAACTGAATTTTACAGAATTATTTATTTATTTATTTTCTTTTACAATACTTACACATGAGCTGTAATAAAAGAGGAATGTGTATAGAATTAATAATTCATTATTAACTTATCGTGCGATGCATAAAAAGGGCTTTGAAAGTTCGCTTTAATGTTGGACAAAAAAAAAAAACAAAAAGCATTAAGAGGCAGGCAGTTTACTTAAAAATTTTTACTATCGTAATAAATTATCAGTACTTTTTGGAAGAAATTTTACCTCTTTGTAAAAATAAAACATTTAAAGATTTTCATAATTTTTTTTTAATTAAATAGAATTTATTTGAGAATTTTCAAAAAATAATTATGTATTTTAATAATTTATATTTCTATTATGGCCTGCCTACGCCATTCATTTGTAAAATTTAACCCTCAAGTCTATTCAAAATTTCGCCAAATTTATAGTTAATTTAAATTATACGTGAGATCTCTGAGGGATTTTGGCAATTGTGTCTAAAAGAATGGTTGGCATGCTATGTCAGCTTATGGGAAATAGTTATAAGACTCATCTTAAGTACGCCAAATACTTATAATCCCTGAATTGAATTTTTGAAAACTTTTGCAGGTAATTTACTTTTATAGTTAATTTAAATTTTACTTTACTAAGAAGTGAGATTTCAGACTGATTTTGGCCAATATGACCTAATGAAGGGTTGGCATGCTATGCCACTTTATGGGATATAATTATAATTAATTAAGTTAACAAACCAGACAAACGATTAAAGTGAACAGGAAAATAATTTTTACTAATGAATGATTTTTCTGCTAAACTCTTAATGGGAAACAATTTTCTAACATACACCCTGTAGGTGAGTTAGGGATGGTTTATTTCTGCAGTTACATTGCATAGGTGCGGGGTGCGGACGATTACGTGCGCTAGCGCTTGGAGATTCAGTAGCAATGGAGACGTACGCGGACCGCGTACCGAAAAGGTGACTCCATCGTTACTGCTCAGAGTTTATATCGTGCAGAATATCACATTCATGTTTGAATATACTGGTGCCGCTATCCAGATTCCAAGTTCAAGTCGTTCTAGAACTGTTAGAGACGAAGAAACAATTGAAGAAGTGAGAGGATCAGTTCTTCAAAATCCGTCACTTTCTGTTACTGTGAACAGCGAACGTTATTGTGTGTAGCATTGTAGGATTTTTTAGCGTCCCAGCTACAAGAATTTTATGGCTATAATTTAAGGACATGGTTCCAGCAGGATGGGGCCCGCATGCCATACAACTGACTAATCACTTGTACATGAATCACCGTACATGAATTATTCCCGAATAAGGTGATTTCTCGCAGAGGTAGCATTAACTGGCCACCAAGAAGTCCTGATTTGAGCCCTCTTGATTATTTTTCAAGGGCAAGGTATACGACAATAAACCAACCAATTTGGCACAACTGACACATAACATGACCCTAGAAATGGCAGCAATCTCAAGAGTAACTTGTTCAAGCGTAATTTTCGTTCACGATTGGAAGAGTGTTTGCAGCGTGATGGTCGACATCTCGACAACATAATTTTTAACAAATGATTTTGCATTTTGTGTAGTTTTATCACAAATTAAAAAAAAAAATCATTTATTTGTAATGAATATTTTTTATTTAATTATAAAATCCCCCTACCTCACCTGGACACACTGTACAAGAATTTAAAAATATGTTGAGCAAGTTGTAAATTTAGTTAAAAGTGCGCTTAAGCTTTGAATTAGGAAAAAGTTTTGAAAAACATACAATTTTAATGCAATAAAATCATATATGTATCTAAACAGTATGTGTACGAATGTATTAAAGCTTAACGAAAAGCTCTTTTGATTACAAAATTAGTATTTAAAACAGCTTTGGCGTTCAGTTTTGAATAAGCTTGCGCATGTACGTTCAGAGCATAGTAGAAAAAAACATGACTTTAAAAAAAATTTTCAATAAAAAATCTGTAATAATTTTTAGTAGTCATACAACTCATACTTCTTCTTAACTAGTCTTATAATTTTGTATTGTTATTAAAGAAAACTTTATATTGTTTTTTTTTTTCCTTTGTAGGTAAGTTGCAGTCTCCTACACGCCCATCTGTTATCCCAACTTAAGCGAAAACTCTTTTCAATACAAAATCTTGTGTATTTAAAAATGTTTATGGTAAGTTTAAATAACTTTGAACACGAACAGAAACATATTGAATATTTTCTTCAGGGTGAGATATGCAGCCATGTCCGATGGAATGTGGTTCCAATTCTGAGAATTGAGTCTTAAAAAAGGCAAATTTGGTTTATAATAAAACCAATTTTAAAATTTAAAATGGAATTGAGGAATTTTAGGAGCCTCAATAAAATAGGCTTAGCATGTTATTAAAAAGCTTAATGTGAGCTTTTATAGTAAAAACAATTTAAGAATACTCCTATGGGTAAACAGCAAAATAAACGGAAATGCAAATAAACGGAATCTGAAGACTGTAAATCACAACAGAATAATTATCAGCAATCTAGTAATCGTTTCAATGTACACTAATTGCAGTATAAAATACTTTTCATTCTCAACTGCTTCTGTAGCGTGTCTGCAAGTAAATTTGGTAGTTAAGAGTACACGAACAAGAAAGGTGGTGAAAAGATCTCTTTCCCAAACCTTAAAGCAATTCTTCCGAACATTTTATGAATGTTAACTAAACGATTATATCTTTGATTTTATTTATTTTTTTTTTTTATTTTTTCTTACATCGTATATCACGCAATTATTATTAAAATCCTGAAAGAAATCGTTTTTCTTTTCTAATCGTAACTTTTCATTTCACATGCACAAAGCTAAAACTCTTGCTGACCTTTAACCACTTTCCAATTGGAAAATACATACAAATATTATATAAAAGTACATCATACTTTTCCTTCTTGTTAAGTGAAAAAGTTTTCTTTTCATTTCCATTTCTATTCTCAATTGCTGCTTCTTTGTTAATTTCATTTTATACCTGATGGCGATAAAGCACAAAATACACAAAATGCTTTCGATGCATAATTTTTCCAAACATTTCCTTTTGCGTTAAACCAAAAGTAAAGAGCAGAACAAAAATTAAATACCTCTGGTGGTTAAAATAAAAATTCATATAGAAAATAAAATAATTGTAATGGGAACATTTAGAATAAAAACCCATTTAATGCATCAAGCAATTCTGCTCTCAAACAAACATACACACACATACACACATACGCTCAGCCATGTTCCCATACACATACGAGTACAACAAACATAATTATTCTTAAACATTGTAGACATAATTTACATCCAAAAACATGTGTATATTTTATAAAAATGTTTAAATACCTTAGGGATGGATGCGTTTTAGTTTAAAAAAACGATATGATCATACAAATATTAACTGCCCGCACACCCGCTTGCACGCCTCGTCTGACTGCCTGTCACCATATTCCCTGTTCTGTGTGAGAATGCACTTGGCTTAAAAACTTTTTATTTTGTTGGGGATTTTTTTTTCAAATGCATTAAAGAAAATTTGCTTTTACAGCAAGACATCGAACATGTTCGAAGTGAAATGAAAGTTTGTTACATGTTCAAACACTGTTTTTTTTTATAAATACATAGAAAAACTTAACTAAAGAATTAAGCACAGTGGGAGATGTAAAAGAAATAAATTTGAAATTTTTAAACAATTTGCTCGACTTGAATGAAACGTTAAACAACCGTGAAAAGCAGTGAAATTTTATTTGGTGTTTTTTTTTGCTTAAGAGAGAGATGTGGTACAATGAGCCCTATTTTCACTAGTGGTATTTATATCTTTTAGTCTCTTTAAGCTGTTTCCACTGTCAAATGGCTCTAAAAGAACTTCATTAATGCAACCGTAATTAAAATTACACATTTATTAAATATAAAACCGATATACAAACGCAAAAGTTTTGGCATGAGAAAACTATTGAAAAAGAAATACAGTCGTATAAATGTTTTTGCTTACATGCTTATATAAGTACACACACACACTTAAGTACACATCCATGTATGTATGTTCTTAAACATATATGCACATAAATTTGCATTCAAAAAAAATTTTTTTAATGTGCATGAATTTAATGGATTTATTACATTTTATTTTTGTTTTAATTATTATTCACACAAGTATGCATTGTAATTTGTAGTCGTTGTTGTATAAATTGTATGCCAGTAATAGTACACATATATTATTTTATAGTGGTTCTAAATTTCTGCCATTATCTCATTATTTTATTTTTTTTCTCTCATCAGATGCTTTTATACATTTTTGCTGTAGAGCATAAATAACGGTATATCCGCCATATTTTTACTCATATAAAATTTACTATCTGCACCAAACCAAATATTCGTCGCGTATACTCAATCATACAGACATACGTTACGCCTCACAGAGCATGCAATTATCCCAACATATATGTACTCTGTGTACGGAGAAAAATGTATTTGTAAGAGCATAGAAGTGCATGCAATGGCCAAGCAAACATTTGGTTTCTTTTTCTAAAAATATGTTTTACAAATAAATAGTTTTGTTAGGACGAAAAGCTACTTATCTTACAAGGAGTCCAATTTAAGAGACATAGCACAGTAACTTAGTATACATGTAACGACAATTAGGAGTGCGGAAATATGTAAATAAAATTAACTTTCCAAAAATAAACTAAAAATTCTAAAATTTACCGTTTTCAGTTCCATTTTTGAATAGAAATTGAGAAAGTAATCAGATAAAGAAATCTAAAAAAACTTGTGCATACTTTTAGGAGCTTTCTAAAATTCTTATTATATTATTACAGCCTTATTTTTTTTTTTTTGAGGTCTAGAAATGGAAAATAAACTAACTACTACATTCAAGATTGCTATAATATCTTTATAATTATTAGGGCAATGCCATATTTTGTGATGGACTTATTGGCCAAATTATTTAATATATTTTGACAAAACTTATATCAAAATAAAAATATTTATTTACAGAAGTGAACAAGACATCATGGGTTGTTGTTGTTTCAGTATTTACATCTAGAATACGGTCGATTCCATTAGAAAATCTTTGCTGGGCAATAGCAACACGAATGACAAAATCATGATCATGACGTGTTTTGTTTTTATTATGATTACTTAGAAGAACACCGAATGAAAAAAAAAGAAACAATTCAAAAGGGGGGAGTAGAGAAAATCTCACTGAACTTTTTGTCGTAATACAGATTCCCGTTAAATATTATAATATGAAGAATGTGCAGCTCTTGTGAGGCTTTTTTCTTATCTTATTTAAAAGAGTTAAATTATTTGATAAAATTTTATTAAAAATACCAACATATGAGTTGAGGGAGGCTTAGTGCGTCAGAAAAGAGGGTTACAAGTATCGAGTAAATTATCGCTTATTCATCAAATATTTGGAATTTTTCGAGTAATAAGAAACGCGTCTCTAAATTTTCCATTTGCTTTATGTACTCTGTTACACGATTTTTTGCACGGATTTTTGAAAAGAAAATAATAGTGAAATGAAGTGATAAGAAAGAAAAAAATTATTATAAAACTTTAGTAAAATTTAAGTGAAAACAAGTAATAGTGCTATATTCGGCTGTGCCGGATCTTATATACCCTTCACCAAGCCGTAAATGTATAATTCATTGAATATAATACAAGATTTCCCTTCTTATATATGTAAGTATGCACATACCAGTATATCTATATATATACATACATATGTACTCTGCATACTTACATATAATTAGAATGAATTGCATACACACTTTTCGATAAATACATATGTACAAAAAATACAGACTGTTTAAAATATCTTACAATTTTCCATCCATCAGTGAACAAAAAGTTGGTTTGTACGAAAAAATACATAAAGTTATTTACACATAAAACTAATAAGCCTCAGTAACACGATGGTTCGTGCGATGAATTATAATCGAAAGATTCCATATTCAATACTGCGGCACCTCATGTATTTATAAATTTAGTTCTGAAAGGGTTATATACATATCTTCATTTATTTGTATATATAATTCAATATCATAATAGATATTTTATTTTTGCTGATACGAATCATCTTAAGAAAAATCCTTACATTTCAGTCAAAGACACATGTATCTATCTCTTCTAGTGTCTTCGGAAAATCGATTTCACGTACAGACAGACGGATAGACGGACAGACGGATATGGCTCATTCAACTTCCCTATCTATAAGGATTCAGAATATATATACTATATGGACCTCATATAAATATTGTGGAAATTACACACGTAATGACATACCTATATAGTTTCAGGTATTGTCCGGATTAGTGAATAGTCCGGATTACAGTCAAAATAAATTTTTAAACGCATATAATATTTGTTTTTATTACCGAACAGATTTATAAGTACACATAAGAATTCATTTGCATTTAATTAATTAACAGAATACAATTAATTAATTTTGTAAAATAAGAATTTATTTATTTCCAAAAATTTGTCTGTGAATTTCAAAATTACTCAACTGTTGTTTTGATTAATTTATAAATTTTATATGTGTCTTTTTTAAATACTTTCAAAAATATAATTTAAGGCAATCCGGATTACTGTATAATCCGAATTAGCGAGTGTCCGGATTAGGGAGGTTGTACTGTATGTACCCTTACCAATTTTGGTGAAGGGTATAAAAAGTAACAATTTCGGAAATGCCATTTACCATCCCTGAATTCGAGGATATTTCCGAATTTCTAATAAGAATGTAATAAAAGTTTTGAGTTATTTAGTTCTCTATTATCGATAAAAACTGGAAAAGTGTAACTAAAAAAACTTTAAGGAATAATTCTTTCAAAACTCTGCTCCAGCATGAATTGTGGTAAATGATGGTATTGACAACAAAATATCATCATGTATCAGTTACAGTTAAAACAACTACGACAATTCCATTATAACCTCTTAACACCACTACACCCCGTCCACCCCACCCCGCTATCTGGTATGTATTTATTGCTCCCTTCTATTTACATACATAGACTTTGACACTGTGAAACTATATCTCCAGTTGTTGGCAACAATTCATTGTTTGGAAAAAAAAACTGTGACGGCTTCTACATATAAAACAACAACAACAACAACAAAGACGATAGTAAAGAAATCTTATCACTGCCACTTTGTTTGTTTGACACTATAAAGTTCAGAAAAATATGAGCAACGAATTAAAATAAAAAAAAAACCATAAAAAAATTAAAAAGTAATTACATTTGTTGTACATGTTGGTTGTGTTGCTTACTCTACTCGTAAAACAACAACAGCAAAAACAACTGTAGTAGCAGCAGCAACAACCAACCATCATTTATGTAGTTACAGCTAATATTACCACGATGTTTGTTTGTTGCACGTTCAACATTGAATTTTATTAAAAAGTTCATTTCAACATTCTCAGCTGGAAACTTTAACATTCTGTTTGTTGTTGTTGTTGCAGTACGTGGCTGCTTCCAGAGCAATCGCATACACGTTGTATTTATAGTTATTGGAGTTTGATGGCGGCAAATGCCACTATATAACTTTACCATCTAATAATGGCTCATGGTTGTTTGCTGCTGCAGTTACTTTTCTAATGATACGGCCAAACTTCCGTCCATTTGTCTCTCTGTCCGTCTGAATGTTTGCTACTAAAAAGGGCTTCGTTGTATAAAACCCCAACTGTGATCTCTGTTCTCTGTTCTGTATTTGTAGCAAAAGCATTTAAAGAAGAACACTACAAATTAATTATTCCATTTACTAGTGGCAAAAAATACTAAAGAAAGAAATTCACTGAGAAAAAGGCCAGTTAAAGAATCATGGGGAGGCAAAAATGATAAAACTAACGGTAAAAATGACATTCTATCCATCAGTGCAGCCATTTGTTTTTTTCCTTTTTTGTTGTTTGCAAACGAAAAACCATTTTATTTTCTCTAATATTTTTTTTCCACACTACAAAGCAAGGAAATGGAAAGATAAGATTTGAAAACCATGATTAAAGCATTAAAAGTCATGTAACAGACATTTAATTAAATTGTAATTATATATTAAAGCGTAGATTATGAAAACAGAAAAATTTAAATAGAATAGACTTGTTTTAGTTGCAGGTAATTATTTGCTTTTAATTTTATACTGGAAGTAGAAGTTAAGCAGCAGCAGACATATGATCGGGTGCATATGTGGAATGAATAAACTGATTTAAATTGCACAAGGTACACCAAGTTTAAATACTTAAATCAAAATGAAATGCAGGAAGTTGCGTTGCAATGAAAATATTAACTCCTGCAATTTGAGCAAAAGCTAAAGAGAAGTTGGAATTGGAAATCTGGTCATATGTATGACCAAATAGTTTGTGTCTTAAAGTTCCTAACTAATTATTGTGACACTTTGAAATGTGATGCAAAAAATTAAAAAAAAAAAACAAATAAAACAAAAATTTGATTTCCCCTTAAAGACACTTCTGTAAAATGTCTTCGAAAACATTGAACTGCATCCATATCCAGTCATTAATATACAACGTTTCTCTTTAACCAACAATACAAATAACAAAATTGATTGACAGTTGTCTCGTCTAGATTTCAATTTCCTCAATTTGTTTGCTTTTTTTTTTTTTTTTGAAATTCAATCTTGTCGTTTTTTTTTTTTTTTGGTTCAATTCTTTTTTTTTTCTCCTCTTGAAATCAATGTTGCATTGCATTTCTTTTGTTGCCTTAACTGACAGCGAAAAAAAGTTTTTCTTAAAGTTTATTTTCCCTTCAATTCATAATAAAAATATTCAATTACAAATTATTCTCACTTACATACACACACATACACCCTTATGGTGGTTTAATATGTAAATGCACACAAGTGTGTTATTTCCAACACCATCTACTGAATACATACGAGAAGCATAAGAGTTTGTGTGTGTGTGTTTTTTTTTCTTATAATTTTCAAATTGTTTTTATTAGAAATTTTTATAGTTTGTTTTTAATATGACATGACAATGACAGTGTAAATACATTTCAAAACTTTTGCTACAAATGTTTAAACGATCATTGATATTAACGTAAACACAAGTCTGTGTGTGTGTGTATGTGTATGGTTGTGTTGTACATACCCAGCGGGACAACTCAGAAGCCCTTGTAACTTCAGGCCTTATCAGTGATGAAAAATTCAGTACTTTTGTACTATTTTCAGTACTTTATATTTAGTACTAGTTTTTTGTTTTGCTTTGTTCCCTGTTTAGAAATCTGCGTTATTTTTATAATCATTGACAACATTGGCTTCAAAACAAGAACATAAGGAATGCACAAATTCGTTATTCATGTTGTTGTTAGTGTGTGTTTTTTCAAAAGTTGTTAAGGGCACTATATACTGTCAAAACATACAAGAAGTCCTGAAACAAATTTTTACTGATACAACTTTAAATGCTTGATGTGATTTTGACAAATGTATAATGCCCTTTAATATTATTGGTCCAATTTACACGAGATTAATTTTTAGTTCGCACAACTTTTGTTCTTTCGAAAACACACGAGACTAATTAATCTGGCATAAAATTGTAAAAATGTACATATATGTGTATTAGTGTATTGTGCACACATTTGTTTTTTAATGTACATGTATTGGTTTTGTTCTGCTAATGCGGGGTTGAACCTGGTTGAAAAATTATGCCAACCAAAAACGACTCTCTTCACCGAAAATACCTACAAGCTGCCATGTTTTCTTCATTTAATTTTTTTTTATTATAAAATGGATTTTTAATTTTATTTTTGAATAAAAATATATGTTTCATAAAAAGTACCACAATGTTGAAAAAAGTACTCTTTTTGTTGTGGGACAGTACCATTTCAATTTTTCATTTTTCCATCACTGGGCCCTATTAAACGCCTTCTTAGGAATGTTTTTGACTCAATTTACTTTGTTTTCTACCACATTTCAAAGTAGCTTCTCTGAGAAGGGAGAACAGAGAAACAGAGATTTAATTTTTTTTTGTTATACATATTCCAAAGTAAAAGAAAGCCATTAATTATAAGGCCTTTCAGAATCACTCTCGAAATAATTGAATGCGGAGGGGCTTCCCCGCAATGACATCGTGTGTAAAAAATATATAAGTATGGAATGGAGCGAGAAGGCCTTGCGCATCCAAAAGAAGGGGGCAGAGGCCTTCTAGAAGGCCATCGTGGTCCTTTTTTTCCCGCTGGGTATTTGTAGAAATTCAGAATTTTATCTTGTGTGCGCTCGATTGCATACATCAGCCAGCCGCATCTTAAACTGGAGCTCATCATCAGCAGAAAATATTAAATTACTTTGCATACACACTTCAAATGCTGAACAGACAGACAGGCGTATGAACGGACAGACGAAGGGACGGAGGGACGGACATAAGTATTACTTGAAGAGTTGAGTACGTTGCTGGTAGCGTTTACAGAGTTTTTTATATATGTTTTTAGTTTAGCAAATTTTTTAAAATTATAAATCACATATTTAATATTCTAATTGGGTTTTATGAGTGCCACACCTTCTGTTTGAAGGATTTTCATAAGTTTAGCATGAAAACCCCATTCCTTGTTCCATATAAAAACAGCACAGGTATGTCGATTTAATTTTGTTGTGTGAAATCTTACAAATCATTTTTGCACTTTCTTTATAAAAGGACACGGGTACGCCTTTTTTAATTTATTAAAGCTAATTTTTATTTAAATTTTAATTGAAGAAAATACTTTCTCTCTAAATGGAAGACAATTTTTACTTCTTTTTTTCAAAATATGTAGTAGAATATGTGTAAAGATAAATTTAACTTGATTTGAACCAAACATTTTAGTCCAGACCATTTGTTAAACATTTATGTCCACAATTAAGGGTTGGTTTTCTAAAAATCAAGAATTACCCAGAAGGATTGTTTTGATATGAAAATTTTTTTTTTTTTCAAAGCACCAAATTTATTACAGATATCCCATCTTCTATGCATGCTTGTGCAGTACCTTGGCCACCATTCGAATGTAGTGTGACATTCCTTAACAACTCAATTTGTGTATATCAATCGCAAATCTTCATTTTAAAGGAGTTTCATCAACTTTTAATACGACTGTTAAGTGTTTTGGAAGTGATCTGTTAACTGCAAAGTTGGGTGGACTAAAAATTGTGGTTTGAATCTTTGCTAGTTAAATTTATGTGCATACACTTAGGGGTATATGGGTATTCCCTGTATAATTTACATTTTACTATTTTGCACTTCAAGTGTCAATAACTCATTCGAGTGTTTTGCAAGGAGCAAAATGACACAATCAGTTGATTTGAGAGTTTTACGCCCAAAGTTACCCTAGAATGGGTAGTGTTATTTTTTACCTAGCAGAGCTAAAAACATTGTATATTTTTAGGAGTAAATTCTTTACTTTCTGATCCTGAGTCCTTGTTGATGTCTTTTCAATAATCTATCAACATAGCTACTGAGAGTTTAATATTTGTGCATATTTTCTTAACTTCAAAATAATGTTTGTAGTGAGAAAGTTGGTTTTGTTTTCTTTTCTAAAAACACAAAATCTAATTTCCTAGCCTCGATAATAATCTCATAGTCTCTCAGACTCGTAAAAAAACAAACCAATCACACAAAATTTCTATAATAATTATGAATTTTAATCAATTTATTTTATCTACTCACAAGAAATCTATAAGATTGAATATCTTTCAAACACACATTTCAAATAAAACTGTGGGTGTTGAAATTGAAACCGCGTTAAGTGTATTTTGTCATAACAAATATACTGAATTAATTGAAAATTTTAATTTAATCTTAAATATTTGGTACATATTTACAGTTGCTGCGAGCTGACAAGCTCACGTACAAACCCCGACACACACACAAACACACTTGCATCAAATATTTATAAGTAACTTAATCTCAGGCATCTCTTCGTCGTGCGGCTAAATTGGAATAACATTGCTGCTCTTCGCACCAACATGCATACTCAGCTTTTTAATACTCCTTTCTCTGTTGCTTGATTTCTTTAGTAATTTGCCTAAATAATTTATATGAATTGATTTAAGCAGATTAGAATAAATGAATGTTTATGTGAGTTTCTAAGAGTTTTATGTTTCTTTTAACTCTAGAATAAACATAAAATTTTTAATTTAAAGCTTAAAGGTTTTCCCAAGAAAATGTTTTACGGAGTGAAATAAATCAACGTCAATATAAAACACTTTGAATTCAAACATAGACAAAAAAAAGTATTAAGTACTAAAATTCTAGGGAATCAATAAAAGAGTGCGAGTAATACGAAAACTAAATGAAATCTTCTTTCTTTTCCTTTGGTTTCTTTTTCACTATTTTCTGGTTCCTTTGTTTAATTCTTTTACAACTTTTCCTTGTGGACATTCAAAACTTTTTTGTTAGTTTTTGTTAGTTAGTTAGGATCACTTTAAATAAGTTTTTACGTATGTATGTATTTCATTTGAAGTAAGCAAGAACTTTTAAAAGCATTATACACAAAACAGCTGCAAAGAAGATTCAGGCTTTAATACGCTGAGTAATAGAAAATTGGTAAAAATTCTATCACCACAACTAGTGGCTTAATAGGAAATTTTTAAAACTCGAAAAAAATTTCATTAACAATGTCAAATAAAAAAGTTGGTCATATGTCCTTTTTTTTCAAAAACTGTTACTTATACTTTAAAAATTGTTATTACATTTTTAAAGCTTGCTAATTGCTAAGAAACCATAGTTCATTGGGTTCTTACTCATAAATGTCTTGCAACATTGTTATTTAAGTGGCGAATTTGGAAACATTTTGTTTACAACTTGTGTTTTTACTAGATGTTTTCATATAACCAAGAAAATTTAATATAAAATTGACAAGCAATTATTTGCTCATATATCCTTTATTTTGTCTTTTAAAATTTGTGGGA
This sequence comes from Lypha dubia, assembly GCA_947311025.1. Taxonomy (NCBI): domain Eukaryota; kingdom Metazoa; phylum Arthropoda; class Insecta; order Diptera; family Tachinidae; genus Lypha; species Lypha dubia. The sequence goes on from OX371264.1 coordinate 61,830,168, forward strand.
AAATTGATACAGAATTTTAATTCTTATAGTTAAAAATATTTTTTATTTTTATTTTAACTTTTAAAATTACCTTTTAAGCACTAAAAATTTCATTATGTATTACTTTTGAGAAATTTTTCATTGACAACTTGTTGTTTTAGGCACAGTTTTTGATTATGAAAACAAATTTCCATTTTGAGACCAGGCTTAAAAGTTTCTCATATATCCTTTATGTGAGATATGTTAAAAACTGTCTAGACATAAATAAATAGTTCAAAAGACTTATTTCTTACGAAGAAATGTAAACATGATATTAATAATGAAATAATAAAAATTTGAATATATTACATATTTCAAATATTTTTACAAAGCAATGTAAAATATTACCTCACCACAACTTGAAGTGTTAATAAAAGTTTTAAAATATAAAATATTTTTTTTTTTAAATGAGGACATTCAATAGTTGGTCTTATATCCTTTTTCTTAAAGAATAAATGTGACTATATATTCAGCTTATTTCGTAGCTCCAACAATATTTTTTAATTTATAAATCAATTCTATTAAGTTGATGCACATAAAAATGGCCTTCATATATCCTTTTTTTCCTAAAGTTAAACATTGAAACTTTTAGTATTTTAATATGATTGTGAGATTCTGTACGATTCCTAGTTTTCAAGAAGAAACTTGTTTTTGTTAACATGAAGTTATTTACATATATTGAATTTTTTGCGAGAATTTATTTAAAAATTCAAGTGTTTTGTTGCGGTCATACATTTTTAATATTAATTAATAACGGGGCTATAATCTTTATTTTGTGTGTTATACATAATAAGAACATTTATGCATAACTGTATTTCGTATATCCTTTATTTTGTTTACACTAATTTAATTTATTTTTTCTTGTTTTTGTCAAGAAACTTAAATTTTATAGAATGTTAATGTACACGTTGGCCATAAATAGTTTAATGCCAACTTGCTAACTGACCAATTATGTCATTACAACTTGTAGTTTCATGTCTAGTTCTCATATAATTAATTCAATATTATTGAAGAGTCATACAAAAACAGTAGTTCATATATCCTTTTTTGTAAATGCGCCTTAAAAATGTTTGCTGACCTAGATTATTTTTTAGTTAACTAACTAAGGGTTGCCTCAGTGTAACAAATTTTGAAGGATACATATTTCATTTTTAAATTACAAAAATTCATGTTTATTTACTATAAGCTATAGAAATCGTTGAATTAAACAAGCCATTTCAAAGTAAAGCATACATATATCCTTTTTGGTGGACAGCTGTGAAAAGAATGTTTTCTATAAGTTTTTATGTTGCTTAGGATTCTATTGAGAACGTTGAGGAAGTTTTAGCTTATAAGTTATTCGAGTAGTGAAGTAATTTTGTTTACAACCATGAAAAACAGGATATTTGATAAACTTGTTTATGTTTTGATTTAAAAAAATAGTTACGTGTATTAAAAAGTTTGCATTAAAGTGTAGATTTAATTTCTTCATTCTTATATACGAAAACGAGCTTAAAAGCCATATTTGTTTTCACTAAAGCTACGAAAATTGTTTTTAAATAACTTTAAAAGCTTATAAATTAAAAAATATTGTTGGGGCTGTGCTTATTGCAATGATTTTAAATTCCATTCATATTGTAGATAGGTATTAAGTCTTGTGACTGGTCAACGTTCACAAGCAAAATAAACTCAGAAAATAACAAGTTCCTACAAGGACAGTTTTAAAAATTCTTAAGTTTATTTTGTAAATTGCATACAAAATATTCAAATTGCAGTCTCATTGTCTTATATGATAATAAGTCACTAGTATTAATTAATAATTGAGTAAACAATAAAAAAAAAATTGCACAAAAAGGATATATGACAAACTCTTTAGTTATCAAACTTTTTTAAAAAATTTTTTCATAAATAAAAGCTAAATAGAAATCAACAAAATGTTGCAATAAAAGTTTTAAGAAATTAATATTTTTTGCTCTATAAAATTTTTATGTATGTTGGCTGCATATAAAATATACGCTATTTAAATTGGATATTTCTTGTCTATATTTATTATTTAAATTGGTAATAAATCACTACTACTATATAATAATTGAATGATACACTTATAGCAAATATACAGAAAAAGGATATATGACAAACTTTTTAGTTTACAGACTTAGAAAAATAATTTTTTCTTTTATAAAATCTACACAGAAAACAACGAGTTGTTGCAAAAAAATTTTTAAAAATTTTTGAATTTTCCTGTAGAAAAAAGTTGTAATAGATTTTTGTGCCCCGATTATTTTTAAGTATACGTTTTTCAAAATACGTTTGATCCTATGTATTAGTATATTAGAGCTGATTTATTAATTAAAGAATATTTTTATTGAAGCAGTATAGTTTTGACAAATAAGTGCATGAATCCAGATCAATGAATATAATTAATACTAAAAAGAATATTTTTACAATACAAAGATTTCGCTCCACTAGACACCTTAAATTCCATTGCAGCCAAGCTTGGATAGCAAATTAACATTTTTTTACCACCCTAAAAATTTTGCTGCATTATTTGCGATTCAGTTTCTCAAAAATAACCAATATTATTGCACAATATTCTGTATACGAGTACGTAGAGGCCAGCTGTGTTGGAGAAAAAAAACCATTATGTTTAGGTTTTATTTCTTTTTGTATCAACTTGAATTTCTTTTTCATTTGCCAAATCTGTGTTAGGAAAACACAATTATTTACTTAAAATATTTTGCATATCTTAAACAAAATCTCTTCAAACGTATCGATATATTTTCAATAGCCAATATATTCTAATTGTAATAGTTTTATATTTTATCAAGACAAACAAATCACTTGTTGTTTGTGGCACATTTGAAGTATGGTAACCAGCCCATTAGTTGCTTTTAAGTTGACTATAAGTGCACTTGAAAAAAATACTTTAAAATAGAAAATAAAAAATTTGTATATAAAAAAACGCTTTTAATTTAACAATTTAAATTGCTATTTATGGGCCATTTGACTACAGTCTCCTATATTTTTTTTGCCTTCTATAACAAGCAAGCACACTTTTTCTTAGTTATTCAAAGTAAAATAGAAAAAAGTAGTAATAAAAATAACAGCCATATAGAAAAAAGTCAAGAGTTAATGCAGAAAGTGAACAAGTCAAGCGTAGTGTGAGTACAAGAGAGAGAAAAAAAAAATGCTTTAAAAAACATTTTGTAGCGCTACTGTTTAATTAAGGGGCACATTAGTTTGTTACAGGGTTTATGAATTTGTTCTGTTTAAAGATTTTAAATATAAATTTGTTTCATAATACAAAATTTTCACAAGTTATTTTAATTTTCTTCTTAAGAAAACTCCTAAAAAAAGTTGTTCATATGTTCTTGTAAAAGAAATTATTTATATAATATATAATATTAACTTTCAATTTTAGCTCAATTTTATAGATTTACAATTTGTGTTATTTTGTCCCCTTTTCACTGGTTATCAAAAGTTTTTTTTTTTAGACTAAAACTAAAAAGTCCTTGAGCAAAATTTTGTTTTTTTTAACAACAACACATACTTTTATGTGTAGCTTTGAATTATGTACCAACTTTTTTTAGAATTGTAAAATTAAAAAACTTTGCCGCATGTCCTTTTTTATACAAAATCATCCGTAATTTTTTTTTAGTTCTGTAAATGATTTTAAAATGAATATATTAATATTCTATGTACAATATTTTTCTTTATTAGCACTTTTATCGTGCGAATAAACATCTCGCAAAATTAGCAATAGCTTGACCAAAATTTAAAGAATTTACACAAATTTTTTTTTACTACAACTTGTAGTTTTAGTTGCAATTTCGAACTATTGTAAAACAAATTTGCTAACTCTAAAAATGGAAAAGCTTGTCACATATCCTTTTTTTTTTAGAAACATCATTTAAAATAAATTTAAGCTACAGCTGATTTTGCGTTGCATAGACATGCTAAATAGATATAATGTTTGTGCTCCTTCTTCCAAAGTAGCCTATATTGTTTTAAAATTTTAAATCTTCTGAATATCTATAGCGTGAAATTATTTGCTGATCACCCACTTACTACCTAATAACAGTAACAATCCCATCAACTTGAAGTAGTGTACTACAAATTCGTTTTTGTTGATGCCACTTCTTTTATTGCTTGCTTTTGTATTTTGTTTTCTTAAATACTGTTGAATGAAATTGCATGAATATCATAGAAGTATGAAGTATGCATTCCAAACAATGATCTATATAAACCATGTGTATAAGTATATTTAACAAACATTAACAGCAAAAACAACAACAACAACGACAATGACAACAACAACAACATGAGCATTTCACAATAAAGTAGATACACTAATGTATGCACTATTCAAAAGTAAATGTTAAGTAAAGTAAAACAAAAGCACACACAACAAAATAAAACAGACAACAACTAGAGTAAAATGCTATAAAGCACAGTGGTACTGAGGTGTGCAAATAAAGTCATAAAAGAGAAGAAAATTAAAATTAAAGACTTGTTACGGATTGGAAATTTTGCACTGAAAAATTAGGAAAAAGCGTTACGAAGTGGGGGGTTATAAAATCTCTGAAAAAAGCGTTACTTAATATGTGCACAGCCCCTAAATGGTATTTTTACAACCAAATATTATTTAATAGATAAACGTTTAGGGAAATTTTACCAGTTTTATGTGTACAGGTTGTCCTTGAACATCTAGTTTTTATATTTTAAAAAATTATTTGTTAAGAATCAAAAATTAAAAGGATTTTCATATATCCTTTTTTCCAAAAAATTTTATCAATCTTTCTTAAACAATTTCTTTTTCTGTTTTAAATACAGAATTTTAAAATAGAATAATACTGGTACGTCATTATGTATTTTCGCAGCACAAAATAAAAATATTATTAATGCCAAATATAAAACCAACTTTAAAATATTCCTGTTACAACTTGTAGTTTTAGGTCTACTTTTCATATAATTAACATACTTGTTAGAAAAATAGAATTTGGAAAAGTTTTTCATATATCCTTTTGTTTTTGGAAAAATTATAAAAAAAAGTTTGGACTTCCTGATGAAGCCAGTGTATTTCAGGTGGAAATATTGGCCATAAGGGAGGTGTGTAGGGTTTTCATTGACAGGTGTGTCCAAGGAAGAGTCGGCATCTTTGTCGATAGCCAAGCGGCACTTCTGCCTCTAAGGTCATACACTACTTTTTCTACTTTAGTTAGCCAGTGCAAAGACGCGTTATCCAGACTAGGTAGACGGACTGACACACTCATCTGGATTCCCGCACATAGCAACTTCTAGGGCAACGAACAGACGGATGAAATGGCCAGGGCTGGATCTGCCATGGACGTCTCCACTGCTGAATCGGTAGCCATGCCGTTTGGCAATATTAGAAATCTCATTCTCAATTATTACCGGCAGAAGGCTGAAGATAGGTGGCGAAGGTTAAGCACGTGTAAGGCGGCTAAGAAAATGTGGCCTTGCTACAACCATAAGCGCACAACACAACTAATTAACAAAAACCGCAGAGACATCTCGAGGCTCGTCGCAGAATTGACGGGGCACTGGGTAATCTGAAGACACGCTAGCACTATAGACCTTTCCTACAATGCGTTCTGCCGTAGCTGCCGGGATCATAGCAAAGAGGAAACAGTCTTCCACTTTTTTTGCGAATGCCCGGCCTTGCACCTTTCGAGACACAAATTCTTAGGCAACAGCATATTAGACGATCTCTCGGAGGTATCAAGGATAGGTCTAGGTGACCTAACTAGATACCTCAATTCGACGGGATGGATCTAGTATCTTACTCCGAATCTGTAGCCTGGATTCGGACATAGATCAGGTTGACACTGATGAATGGAGTGGTCTGTCAAAACGGAATCTTATTGATTCCACTTGAATGCTTATGCGAAGTAAGCAGCCACGTAAACCAACCAACCTTTACTTTTACTGGCTGTAATTTTTGTTTTAGATTCCATATTTTAACAGAATTTTAATTAGAAATTAATACTTAAAAAGTCGTTCATATATCCCTTTTCTGACAAACTAAAATTATTGATATTTCAAGAATTTTTTATGTTTTATTTAAATATTTTTAGCCTATAATAGGATATTTAAGGCGTTATACCTTTTAATAGAACAAAATATATTTATAATATCATACAAAAAATAAGTTTATATAAAGTTTAAAAAATTTTATGTCTACAACTTGTAGTTTTTGGTCTAGTTTTTATGTATTTAAGAAAATGTTGTATAAAATTAAAACTGAGAAAGTTTGTCATATATCCTTTTTCAGAGAAACAGCATTAAGTAAGCATTAAGTTACTTTTTGGGGTGCCACAAATAGGGTAAGAGTTTATTTAGTTATAAATAGCACAAATACATACATAAATCAATTTATTGATAACATTAAACCAATTAAATTATAAATAAAATAATAAAATGTTGTGCTTACAACTTGTAGTTTGAAGTCTAGTTTTCATATCTTAGTCAATCTTTTTTATTAAACTAAAATCGTAGAAGTTTTTCTAATGTCCTTTTTCTCAAAAACGGCAAATATGTGATTTTATCGTTGGCACGAGGCAAATTTAGTAGTATAGCTTTATGTTATAGAAGTAAATAGTGTTTTTAACTGAATTGCATTATCAAATTAAATAAAGTGATGATATCTAAAAAAAAAAAATTTCTATTTGATATTTGAAAATTCAGTTCATTCAGTTTCAACTCTCGTAGTGAACAGACGCGTTTTTATAATCGTCGCAACTGAATATAAAAAAAATATAAAAGAAAAAAAATTTTCAAGTCACAAAAAAATATAAAAAAAACAAAACATTTATTGAACAGTTATTTTACTGGTTTTATTTTATTTTTTGCTTGTGTACAATACACATAAATATTTGCATACACAAACTAATAGAAGTGAAAATAAAAAAAAGAGAACTCTGATGAGTTCATCTTCTGATAAAAACAACAATAATCCTACAAGCAGTAGGAATGTACAATACATAACTTTAGTTGCTGATGACGACAATAAAAAAAATGAATTAAACAAAAACCTGAATTTAACAGAAAACACAAATACTCGTGCGCGATCATTATCTCTCAACATGTTAAATAGTGATCAAGAAGCAACAACAATTGCACCCATCAGCAAACTTGTCAGCTTAGCTGTACAAACAAACAAACAAACAATAAGTAACAAGGTGACCAACGTGCACAAAATGGTAGATGCGGTGAGTACATTAAATGATAATAAAATTCAAACAGGAATGGACAGATACATAACCGTGTTAAAAAGGGGAAGAAGTCCAAAATCAGCTCAAATAGCTTCAACAGCGAAAGTTCCCAGAGATGAAAAAAACAAAATAAAAAATTCCGAAAATCGTTTCGCGATCTTATCAGAACAAGACAATGAAGACACAACTACAACAAGGTCGAGTAAACCTCCACCGATATATTTAAGAGAGCAGAACTCTAGTTTTTTGGTAAAAAGCCTTATCTCCTTAATTGGAGAAAATGAGTTCTATGTAACTCCAATTAAGCGCGGAAATATTAACGAAACAAAAATCCAGGTAGTGCAAGAAAGTCATTACCGAAAAATAGTTTCTGACCTTGAGTCAAACAACAAAAATTTTTATACGTACCAATTAAAGAGTGCTAAAGGTCTAACCGTTGTAATAAAAGGTATAGACTCTAGTGTGGATCCAGAAGAGGTAAAGTCTGGCCTTGAAGATAATGGCTTCAAAGTGAAAAATGTTTCAAACATTAAAAACAGGGAAAAAATCCCCCAACCTATTTTTAGAGTCGAGCTACAGCCAGGCGACATGAAAATTAAAAAAAATGAATCGCACCCAATCTATAGCTTAAAATACTTGTTGCATCGAAGAGTTACCGTTGAGATGCCACATAAAAAAACTGGACCTATCCAATGCATGAACTGTCAAGAATTTGGCCATACCAAAACTTATTGCAAGTTGCCTACCGTTTGCGTTGTTTGTGGCGAGTTACACAGTACCGCTAACTGTGACAAAATAAAAGGTGATACCAAAGCAAAAAAATGTAGTAATTGCGGCGGAAACCACACTGCCAACTATAGGGGCTGCCCTCTTTATTCTCTTTTTAAAAATTCGTCGAACAGAAAAACAAATGCTACTCCCGCTCAGCCCAACACTCCTTTAAACTACCCACAGTTACCTCAACCGTCGTCTAGCCATAATCAATACTCAAATGTTTTAAAGTCTAACACGACTCTTACTCAACAAAAACCTAATAGTCAATTTTCATACGCTAATATTTTAAAGAGTAACCAGATTCCGGCGCAAAAAACTGTACCAGTAAATGAAGAATCAGGGCATAATTTTAGTCGTATTGAAGCCTCAATAGAGATCCTTATACAAACAGTAAATACATTCACTCTCAACATGTCCTGTATGATGCAGGAAATGTTGAAAATGCAGTCTACCTTGTTGCAGGCTGTATTGAACAAACCATGAACTTAAGAATCTGTTTTTGGAACGCAAACGGCATCTGCCAACATAAAAATGAAATTGAATATTTTCTTCTGGATAAACAAATCGATGTTATGCTTATCTCAGAAACTCACTTGACGTCCCGAAGCTATTTTCAAATTAGTGGATATAATTTCTACGACACCAAGGATCCTCAAGGTAGAGCTTGTGGTGGCTCTGGAATCCTAATAAAAACTCGAATAAAACACTACCTACTAAATGACCTTCGTGAAGAATATCTTCAAGCAACGAACATCTGCATTGAAAATTTTTATCAAAAGCTTGTGATATCATCTGTTTATTCTCCTCCCAGGTTTTCAATTTCAGAGAGTCAATATACCGCATTTTATACAACACTGGGGTCCCGTTTTCTAGCAGCTGGTGACTACAATGCTAAACACACATTTTGGGGCTCACGTTTAATCAGTCCTAAGGGTCGTGTTTTGTTTGACACAATTTCAAAAATGGGTTTGAATGTAGTTTCAAGTGGTCAGCCAACATATTGGCCAACGGATCGTCAAAAAATTCCTGATGTTATCGACTTTGGGATTATGAAAGGCGTGCCCAGCGAAATGATTGAAGTAGAAGCGTCTTTGGATTTGTCTTCAGATCACTCGCCTACTATTATCACTATTTACTCACACACAACTGCAACACATACATGTGATTTACCGCTGACACCTGCACGTATTAACTGGCTGAAATACAAAAAATATTTGAGTGCTCATTGCACGGAAAATATGCCATTGAGAACACCTGCTGACATAGAAAACTCTATTAGGTTGTTTGAAGCACATGCTAAACAAGCTGCTCTTAATGCTTCTTCCATTCAACCAAATCAACAAGCGAGATTTAACAATATTTTTTGTGCAGACATAGAAAGGCTATTGACTGAAAAACGGAGAGCTCGACGAGAATGGCAACTTTACAGATCGCCTCAGCTAAAATTACGGCTTAAGGAGTGTACCAAACAGCTAAGAAAAGTTTTACAATCACAAAAAACAGCTTCGCTGCAAAAATTTCTGCAAGAACTCGATGCAACACCATCAACAGATTATTCGCTGTGGCGTGCAGCCAGAGGACTTAAAAGGCCAGTGATTTGCAAACCACCATTACGAGCCTCTAATGGTGACTGGGCAAGAACTGATGCTGAAAAAGGTGATCTATTTGTCAAGCACCTAGAAAAAGTATTTACCCCGAATATTTCTGCTGATATTGTTGAACTGCCACCAGTCGTCTCTTTACCAGAAATACCACTAAGATTTAGCATTGTGGAGATTGAAAAGGCCATTACTAGTCTTAACACCAAAAAAGCCCCAGGTGTCGACAAAATAAGCAACAAAATGCTTCAACAACTGCCTTATATTGCAAAAAGAATTATACTATTCATTTTTAATAGTATTCTACGGCTGCAATACTATCCTGCAGAATGGAAGGTTTCGATGATTATTATGATACCAAAGCCCGGCAAGGATCATACGAAGGTTGAATCCTATCGGCCTATTAGTTTATTGCCCAACATTTCAAAACTATTTGAAAAGCTGTATATGAGCAAGCTGATGCCTATAGTGACTAGAAGTGGATGCATTCCAGATCATCAATTCGGTTTTCGCAGACAACATAGCACAATTGAACAAACTCACAGACTTGTGAATGTTATCAGAGACACTTTCGAAAAGAAGAAATATTGCTCTGCGCTCTTTATAGATGTTTCTCAAGCTTTCGATAAAGTATGGCACGAAGGTCTTATACATAAATTAACGCAAAATCTACCCGCAAATATTGTTAGGCTTTTAATAAGCTACCTCATTGAACGAAAATTTGTAGTTAGAGAAGGCAATTTTTTAAGCCCACCGCAGTCGATCGAAGCCGGAGTTCCCCAAGGCAGTATCTTCGGTCCATTACTTTATTTAATATATGCCTCTGACTTACCGTTAAGCAGTAACATTCACACGTCAACATTTGCTGACGATACAGCTTTTCTAAGCGTTCACGAAAATCCTGTAGAAGCTTCCCGCAATTTACAAGAATATATATCCAAACTGGAAAAATGGCTCAAACAATGGCGTATTAAAGTTAACGAGCAGAAATGTGTACACGTCACTTTTACGTTGCGAAGGGAAACATGCCCGCCTATACAAATCAACACCGAGACTATTCCGCAACATACTGTAGTCAAATATCTAGGCGTTCACCTTGACCGCCGTTTAACATGGAAATCGCATATAGACGCAAAGTTGATGCAAATGAAATTAAAAGCAGCCCAAATGAATTGGCTTATGGGTAGAAATTCAATACTGAGCCTAGACTGTAAACTTCTACTATACAACGCGATCCTGAAACCAATATGGTGCTATGGAATCCAGCTATGGGGCACTGCCTCAGCATCGAATGTAGAAAAAATTCAGAGGCGACAAAATAAAATTCTACGTACAATAACTGCAGCCCCCTGGTATGTCAGAAACCATAGAATTCATAAAGATCTAGACGTTCCGTTGGTAAAGACAGTATTTTCGAAACACGCGAAAAAATACATTAAAAAACTTGAGTTGCACCCAAACCCACTTGCGCGCAATATTCTTCATTATAGAGGCCACACCCGGCTGAAAAGAAGGGATACTCTTTTTCTCAGCCGTCCACGAGAGATGTAAATCAACAAAAATTAACCGTTGAAATTAAAAATTTTGTTTAGCATTGGCTAAACCTATATTTAATATTTTTTAGATTTAAGATTTGAAAAACTTATTGATAATTTAATTAATAATTAAAAATTCAATAAATAATAAAATTATCAAAAAAAAAAAAAAAAAAAAAAAAAAAAATTTGAAAATTTACTTAACTAGCTTCACAATTTCTGTGCCACTGTGCGCACTCATACAAAATTTATTATGTTAAAGTTTTTGTAATGCAAACAAAACGGTTGTAACAAATTATAAAAACAAAAAAAAAACGTTTACACAAAAATGTATTTAATGCAGCTAAATAGTGAATAAGCGAGAGCGAGCGAACAGTGAAAACTCATTCGTTTAACAATGATAAAACTAAAAAACTAAAAACTTGTTCTACTTAGCGAAAGCCCATTTCTGTTGCATCTTCTTTTTGTCTTTGGACTCATAAATGTTCATTATTCGTGTTTCGTTTCTTTTCTGTTTTCTTTCGTTCTTTCTTTTTTTATGAATATTTGAAAATTCATCAGCATAATAATGGCGAAAGAAAGGGGCATCAATTAAACACAATGAATGCACTGCCATGAATTTTGTCAGCGACTGATTGCACTTTTACTCAAACAAACAAAAATAAACACACGTAACTTGATGATTTTGATGATGATGATGATAAAGTTGATTTGTTTTCTATTTTAATTTCATAAAAATGGTTTTTATGAATGAATTAAAAATTATGGTGAATAAAATAAAATGTTGTGGGAAAACAAGAGTTAATCTTGTGATAAAAAAGAATTCAAATATTATAAGCGGTTGGTTGGTTGGTTAAATTTTTTATAATTCTCCTCAAATGATTTTGAAATACAAGTATCTGAACATATTTGAATAAGTGATTAATTAAAATATTGAAAGTCTTTTTTAAAGCGTAATAAATACATTGGAAAAAATAATAAATAGAGTTAAGGATGCTTGAAAAATAAAAACTCATTAAGAGGATTTATTAAGGTAACGTAGCGGAGGACACAGCATTCGCGGAGTTGTATTATATTTCAAAATTGGCTGAAGGGGAATTTTTTGCCTCCTCCTAAAGAAAGGGGCAAAAGGACCTACTCAGCGAAATTGTTCCACAAAATTGTTATTCACAATGTTTCGCATAAAAATGCTTAATGAAATGGAATTTGTGCCAAGCTATTTTGATAAAATCCCACTGCTAGTGCGACATTTGGACATTATAGATGGCGCTGTTGTCACCTTCAATATTTCTTTAAGTGCACAGTATATGTCTAAATATCACTTGCTGTCTAACCAAATGTCTGTGTATATATTCGTTTGATGTTGTTCTTGTTGCAACATGCAGTTGAAGCTGCCGTTATTGCAGTTTGTTTTTGCTGTTTCCTTTGCTGATGAAATGATGTTTGAATTGTTGTTGCTGTTGTTTAAGCATAAAATCACCTACTTTCATTGAATTTGATTGGATTTGGCACACAACACAGCACATGTTATCCATCAATAATATCACAACTCAATAATTTTTAAACAATTTTTAATATTTTTTTTTTTGCAACATCATCATGCGCGAAAACAGCAGCTAGCCATTCATTCAATCACCATCATCATCGACAACATCATGATTAAAAAAAAAATATATATAAGTATACAAGAGAAAAAAACATGACCAGCAACATTAAAAAATATTGATGTTATTAATGTTGCTGCCTTGGTGATGTTGCTGCTACTCGTACTAAGCGAAGAAAAACAAACAAAAAAACAAACTGAAAAATATGGAGAAAATTAAATATGTTTCATGTTCCAATCAATGGAGAGTTGTATCAGGTACCATTTATTTATTTATAAACTCACACACATGCACTCATACACATTTATATAGACAATCAATCCTGCCTGCCACTAAGGCAGCTGTAACTTGTGTAACTAAATTTTAATAATTGATGATAACTGTGGCATGTCATGGTGGATCGAATGTTTTTTTTTACTAAATATTTGATATTTAACCATTCCATAGCTTTATGCCCCACCTGATACTTAAGCTAATTTTTCTGCAATGTCTAAAGCCTGTTAAGTTTGTTTGTTGAGCAAATAAAATTTTAACAGGTTTATAAAGACTTTCGCACAAAAATAAACGAAAACTATCGCGAGTCATCCTTCAAACTGCTACTTTATTTTCTGCAATTTTAAGAAAAGCTATTCTTGAACAATGTTTTTTTTTTAAAGATTATTTGTTGAAAAAATACTTTTAAAGAAAAAAGTACTTTTTGAAAAGAGTACTTTTTGCAAATAGTACTTTTTGAATAAATTACTTTTTTAAGAAAAATTGTTTTAAAATGTATACTTTTCTTAAAAGTATTATTTTTGAAAAATATAGTTTTTTATTTAGAAAATTTACGTACATACTTTTTTAAAAATATAACTTTTTTTGTACTTTGCTGAAAAGGTACTTTATAACAATGTCACTTTTTTGAAAAGATATATATGTATGTACCCATCATTTTTTTCAGACTTCATTTTAGCAACTATTTTTTTTTCTTTTTTAAAAGAATAATATTTTTATGAAAAGGTACTTTTTTGGATAAAGTACATTTTAGAATAGGAACTTTGTGTTATACATATAATAAAAAAAATAACTTTTAAGAAAAGAAATTGTGCAACATAATACGTTTTAAAATAAAGTACTATTTCACTGCGGTACTTTTTCATGTACTTTTTGTTCTGTACTGGTAAGAAAATATCTTGTTATAAGAATTATTTCAGCCATTATGAAAAAGTGTGGTTTTTTAAAGGGATTTTTTCGACAATGGTACTATTTAAAAGAAAGTACTTCCTGCACAACTTGCATGGTAGCAAAATTAGAATTGTTAAAAAAATATTTTTGACAAAAAGTACGTTGTGAAGAAATCAATTGCGAAAGTCCTTAAATTTACTTTCCTAAGCTATTGGCAACAAAAAACACTTAATAAATATCAAAAATTTAAAGTAACCCTCATTTTCTTGTGCTGCCGTTTGCCTTGCAATGAAAAAGTTTATTTTTTTAGATTGAATAAGAAAAATCTGTTAAATTAAACATTTATTTAAATGAGTGTATGTATGATGCATTTATTTCGAACTGTAAGAACATTTTCCCGTGTTTGGTTTGAAAACTTTCACTCGGTGTTTAAAAGAAAAACACCGCTTTCCTTTTCTTTGTGGATTTTAAAAGCTTAACTGTCGTATTAATAAAAATTCATTTTAATTTTAAATGTTTTAAAAAACAATTTTGTGCATGAATTTTAACAAATGGGGGAAGTTTTTAAATTCATTGGTATATTTTTTCAAGTGGTTCTTTTGTACACCGCCCTTTAAAAATTTATTTTGTCCTTTTTTTTGTAAATTTTATTAAATTTGAGTTTAAAATTTTTGTCGTATGGCGCCAATGCTGCTTTGTTCTTTAAAGAAATTCTGTTTAATTTTACTTGATCGTGGAAATTGCAAATTTAGTTATTCATTCATTTTAAGAAAATTTTTATTAAAACTAGTTTAGTGTTAAGTCCAAAAATTAGTAAAAATTTTGTCATGGGGTGCAATTTGTTCTGGCGAGGAAGAAGTGCTTTCATATAATTGTTGGTTTGGTTTTTGATCTTGCTAAGCAGTTCTTATTTCCGTGCTTCCGGTGCAGATGACACTTCCTGAACCGTTAATGTGGTATAACGAAGCTTTTGATGTCAGAAGAGCCTTGGAACGTCTTCGACTTGTTTGCAAAATTTAAATGTATTCTCTAGAATGAGGGATTTGGAACCACGATTTAATAAAACTTAAAGTCTATTGGGATTCGAACCGAAGTACTTCGGTTTAGTAGATGAGCACTCTAACCAACCCAGAACCACATTTTCCACCTACTACCTGCCACTACTGTATGTATAACGCGAAGACCGCTTAAAGTATCTGGATCACATTTGTTAGGCGGGGGTGCAAAAAGGGTTAAATTGTTGGTTTTGGTCCTTTTTATTTTTGTACTAATATATTGAGAATATTTTTTTATAAATTAATATACTTTCTGGGGCCTGAAACGAGAAAAAAACTGTTAATTTTGGTATGTAGGATCACCGCCTTCGCTGTCTAGGCAGAAGATCCTTCATTACCCTCTCCGAGCTCTCAGTCGCGGAACTCGGTAGCCTTAGCTTCTTCATCAGGAGCAGTGGAAGGTTCCCCCAATAGCGGGCTTTACATCTTGCCCGTTTCGCTGCAAGTCTCACCCTTTGCTTCGACTTTTCCCACCTGTTTTCTCTGTTTTTCTCTGCTCCTCTTTTACCTACTCTTATTTAGACTCCTCTAATATTCCTTTCTCTAATACTATCCCTCACTACAGGCAACACAATGGGACCACTTCAGGACCCAAATGAGCTGGAATCTTACCAGCAGCCTGCTAACCTAACCTAACCTTCAGTGCAAATGGGAGGTGGGTTTAATTGAAAAAAAAATGGTACATATTTTTTGCGATAAATTTGGTATGCAGCCATTTTAAGCCTTCATTAACATGTAGCGTGAATGAAGTCTCGGGTAAAAGCTAGTTTACCCTAAAATCCTAAAGGCGATTACCTTCAGCGAATGCCAAAATTGTAGAAAGCGTTTTAGGGTTAATTTCTTAATTATTTAAAAGAAAGGACGTTTTTTATGTTCTCTCTTCTAGATGGAAAATTAAATTATTCTAAATTTTCGGCTGGTTTTTACATTACGTCGACGAACTATAATTATAAACGATTGTTAAATTTAAAGTATACTTTAGCACAAGCTTACCATAGACAATTTAATGCATTACACCCACACTAATTTAAATTATGATTAAAAGCTTTGGAACTTCTTATGTATTTCGATCACAAAATATATTTTGAAAATTTATTAAATCTTTAAATCCATTTATTAGGTTGGTTTTTTAATGGCCCAAAGAATTTATTTTCTCACACAGAATTTTTTTGATTTATTTTATTGCTCGGAGTTGGAAACAAATATATATATTTACTGTCCATTTTAAAATTCCTACAATTATAAAATATTTCTAACAAGTTTCTCTCACTTCATTAAATTTATAAACTGTTTTTAAAATTTTGTGAAAACACAAAATCCTACAAAATAAATTCACTTAATTTATCTCGCATTTTCAACAAACCAATTTATTTATTAATATATTTATTGCTTGTTGTTGTTTTTTTTACAGAAATCCCATGGACCTACCACACTACTTTATATCTCATACATATATGCTGCATGCGGTACAAACAAGACGCTGCCACATCAAGTGAATGAAACACAACGACGATGACAAGCAAAGCCAAGCAGGCAGAGTGTGATGGCAGTGCTGGTGGTGGTGCAATTTACTGAGAGGGGGTCGACCTATTAAACAGCAGTCAGCCAGTCACCAAGAAAATAAATAAATTTATTTTAGTGTTGTGTGTGTGTTGTTGTATTTTTTTTTCGTTGTTTAATTTTGTGGACTTGTCAACATAAAGAAATTTATCAAAATTCAAAGAACACAAACAAACAGAAATAAAAAAAAAATATTTGTTTTTATTTTCATAAGATTCTCGATAATTTATTTAATCCAAAAGGAGAAGAACAAAAAGAAAATAAAACTGAGAAAAAATAAGATTTATTTTCCACAAATATTTATTCAAAACGCAATTTATACAGTTTTTTCTTATCAAATTAAAAGTTTTGAAAACTTTGCTTCAATCCAAACGGAACTAAACTGAACAAAATAAAAAGACGGATTGTGAAAAAAGTTACAAAATTATAAAAAAAATCAAGAAAACAGTGCCTAGAACTTTTTATTTTGTAATTAAAAAAAGAAAAGAATAATCTACATTTACTAAAAAGATAAAAAAAACTGAAATAACCTACTTTTTGTTGTTTCTTTAAAAATTAAAACAACAACAATTGAGAAATTATTTAAATAACAACAATAATAATTATGGTTTTACAACTGCCACTCTATTTGAATTGCAGTGAACAAGTTTTGAAGACTACAATTTTTACAACACTAATCAAATTTACAAAAACAATAACAAAAACAACATCAACAAAAATAAAATTAACAAACAACACTGGTTACTCTCTTTTGTGTTGTTAAAAAAAAACAATTCAGTGTTTAGTAACAACAAAAAGAAACAGCACAGTGTAAAAAAGTGACGGGATTTTTATGGGATTTTTTTTTGTTAACTGCGCGTTTAAAATTCCTTAAAAAAATCATTAAAAAAAGTTGAAAGCAAAAAAAAAAAATTTTAAGTCTTGTACTCCATCATTGTGGCCTATTGAAAATCTGTGACAATAATTACAAATTACAATAAAAACAATAAAATATTTATAGAGGAGAAAATCAAACAACAATCAGTTGCAATAATGTTGGCTGGCATAAGGAAACGTTTAGCACGCAAGTGAGTTCAAATCAGTATTTTCTAATTTAATTGACAATTACTATCTACCACAACCTCAAGGATTTTATAAGATTGATTGGAAAGTTTGTGATAATAAAAGGGGAAATCACTCTTAGTATTGTAATCTTTGCAGATCTTGCAAGTCTAGCTTATTTTCATCAGTTTGCAGCAATGCAAAAACAAAATATGTAAATAAGCTATACCTGCAAGATCTGCAACGTATGCAAGTACAGTTTTCAACCAAGAGTGATTACCCTCAAAGAAATAAAACGTGATTTTAGATGAAAAAACATTGACGACGCAAAAAGAGTAGTGAGTAGTAGCTACTCGTAGTAGCTTTCTAGCTATACTTGAAGTGCCCTATACAAAGAAGTGGCACCATAGTCGCCCCAGATGAAAAGTGCCCGTGTAAAAATCATTTTCGTTAATTTCTCATCAGGACCTACCTGTGTACAAAATTTCAGCTTTCTAGCTATACTGGAAAGGCCCCATACAAAGAAGGGGCATGATTGTCCCCCCAGATGAAAGTGCCCGTTAAAAAACCATTTTCGTTAATTTCTCATCAGGACCTACCTGTGTACCAAATTTCAGCTTTCTAGATATACTGGAAGTGCTCCATACAAAGAAGGGGCATGATTGTTCCCCCAGATGAAGAGTGCCCGTTTTCAGATTTTTCTGGTTAATTTCTCACCAAGACCTACCTGTGTACCGAGTTTCAGCTTTCTAGCTATACTGGAAGTGCCCAATAATACTGATGAGTCAGTGAGTCAGTGAGTGAGTGAGTAAGTGAGTGAATATGTACTAAAATATGGACTTTTCACATCTTAATATCTCGGGAAGCTTTTACGGCAGAACTTTCAAACCTGTGAGGTCACCTCTGTGGGGAGACCTTATGTTTCAAGTTTCATTACGTTATGATTAAGAGGATCAAAGTTATGTAAAAACAGCTCGAATGGTTTCGTGTAAATTTACACACTGTGTGGCCGAACTAGATTCACCTTGAAAATTGTATTGCCTTAAAAATGATAACTGCAAATTTTGTTGTGGGCCAATTACAGCTTTTCTGGCAAGCATGAATTTCCAGTTGCAACACAAGTTCAGTTGCCACCCCTACTCAACCCATTAGAAAAATTAGATAAAGTGCAATGTTTATATATTTTAACACAGGGAACTTTAAAACAATAATATATTTGAAATCATAGTAGGCCTATACAATGTGTTCATTATTTTATTATTAATATTTCATAGTTCCTTTTGTCACTCTCATTTTAACTTTCATACTTTGTAGTCATAAATATTTTTCTTTTATATATTTAAATAAATGTAATTTGATTTACCAAAAAGTTTTTCCATTCAATCATAACTTACAATATAATATTCATTCGAATAATGTCCTTGAAATACTTTTGTAATTTATATTCGAAAAATTTTATTCGGTTAATTTTTATTCGAACAATTTTTAACCAATTAATTTAGAACATAGTTCTTAATTAGAACAAATAATCAATGTTTATATATTCAACCGAATAATGTTATACATATATATTTATTGGTATATTTTATATTATATATTTTTATTGGTATAAATTCTATTCGAGTAATTTTATTCGGTTATTTTCTGTTCGAAATATTTTTGGACAAATTAATTTAATAAACAATTCCAACTGGGTACGAGTAATAATTACTAACATATTCATTTTAATATTTTTATTCGATTAATTTCTATCGAAATATTTGGAATATTGTTCGGACAATTTTTATTCGAATATTATTTAGCTAAATTTTATCCGAATAATATGTATTCGAATATTTCTGTTTTGTTTACATATACATATGTATACATATTCGAATAATGTTATTCGAATAGTTTTATTAGAATAACTTTTGTTCGAATAATTTTATTCGGGTTTTTTATGATCGAATAATTTGTAGACAATAAATTAAATAAAGAACTCGAAAATTTGCATCAGAATAGTGTTACTCGGAATATTTTATTCTGTTAATTTTTATTTGAATAATATTTAGCCAATTAATTTCATAAATAATTGTAAATTAGGATAAAAAAATATTAGTAAAATTTCCATATGTATAGTGTTACTCGAATAATTTTATTAAAATGTTTCTAATCGATTATTTTATTCGGTTAATTTCTATTTGATAATTTTATTTTAAAAATTTTAGAAATGACGCATCGTGTTTTTCTCGAAATCGATTTTTTAACTTTTTGTAAGTAAATTTCTAAGTTCAAGCTGAATTTAATATATAATTTAAATATTTTCTGTGGAATCAACTGAGAATTGCAAGTTATTTTTTAAGAGCTACCCTAATGCATAAATTAATATCAATACGGAAATATAAATGTGAAAAAAATCATAATGAATTTAATAGTAGAATACTGGCTCCAGTAGTCTTAAATAGAAAGAAGTCTTTCTTTTCATAAAATGTCAACTAGAATTGTTTTTAATATCAAATAAATTCCTTTTTTATTCGTAGCTGCTTTAAGATTTCAATTAAATTAAGCTTTAACTACATATTTCAGTTTTGTCCCAGCTTTTATTGACTTTTCTTTTCCTCGTATAGAAGAGCTCTTGTAAATGTGTGTGTTTGTGTGTGTGTTCATCAAATTTTGGACTCTTTTTTGGTCTATTCATTTTCATTAATTTCTTTCTTGTTCTTCGTTTTGTTTGAGAAGAAAGTCATAAAATTTTAGGGGTCAGTTGGGGTACGACTATTTATGGTTAAATTTTACATTTCAGTTTAATTTTCCTTTTTGGTTTTATGAAGATTTTTATTTGTAGGTTAAATTTCTAGGGAAACAATAAATTAAAACGACTGTAAAAAGAAATAATCATTAAACTAAATAACACAGAGGCTTAGTTTCTTTTCTTTTATTTTCTTTTACTTTTTGTCGGTTTAATTAGAAATAATAAAAATTAATTTTCTTTGTAAGAGAGATGATTAAAATGGGAAGTGGGATGGTTTTATTTTTGTGAAGGTTGAAATAAAAATAAAGAAACTTTTCAAATAAGAAGTTTATGGAAAATAAAAATTTGATATAAACGAAATTTTGGAATTAAAGATGGAAAGACAATAAAACACAAAATTACACTGTGCAACGAGAAATATATAAAAAAAAAAAAACTAAAAAATACTGTTGATGATGATGATACTTTGAACTCGCCAAAACAAAAAAGATCTTCAATGAGAAAAAACCGCCAAACTTAAAAATGATGGTCCCAAAAAAAAAGCGTTAAAACTGAAAAAATTGTCATTGCGAATAAACCGCCAAAATAAGAAACGCTAAATAAAAAAAATACTAAAACAAAAAAAAAAAAAAAATCCATAATAAAACATACCAAAAACCAAAAAAAGCCAAAATTGAAAAAAATCGTCAAAAACGAAAATATCGCCAAATATAAAGAAATCGCTTAGACCAAAAAAACCGACAAAATAAAAAATAGCGGTGTAAACAAAGTTGAGTCTATAAAAAAGGAAAATTTTGTTTGTTATCAAACTACGATTAAAATTCAAAATGGAATTGACATAATGAAATTGCCAAAGAATTTTTTCACTACCTTCATTTGTAGTGGGTATAAAAAACTTTATCCATACTACAAAATTGTAATAAAAAATAAACGGAATCTGAAGAGACTGTAAATAAAAACGATCAGAATATAGTTACGAACTTTCAACCATTCCAATCGGAATGTGAGACTAGCCCCGATATGATGAAATGTGTATAATTAATTATTTGGTATGCGTATGAATGACTTGCACAGGACATGCATTTTTACAGTGAAAAACAGAAAGTTATTCGAATAATTTCGAAACCATGAAACACGTATTTAGAATGATTCAATTCGTTTTAATGAAATTGTCCAACAATTTTATTCACGAAAATTTCCCTAATTCTAACAACTCGAATTGGTTCATATTCTCAATTAATCCCAGTTAGTCAATTATGTGGGTGTGTATGCTGCGACATGACATGTGATAAAATTGACACAACGCAATTCTTTTGATCTTACCCGATATAGTTTTGCTAAAATATTCTTTTAAACATTAGTTTTTATAGCTATGAATGTATATAGTGGTTATTACTTCTATTAACACGTATCGTCATAACCTTGTGTACCTAAAAAAAGACAAGCATATTTGTATTAAATGATCTAACATTATTTGCCATAAATTTTTTATGAAAATAAAAAAAAAACATCAACAATAAAGTCATTAACACAAAAATTTATTAACAATAAAAGTCATTAATAAAAAACAATTAATAAAACATACTAAAAAGAGGTAAAAAAAAAAATTTTAAAATTGCGTCAGCATAAAACATCGACGTTTTTTAACTTTTTAAACTTTATTAACAGCAAATAATTTATGGCAAATAAATGTTAATTCTAAAGAAGACCAATATTTGCGTTTAAAAACTATTATAAAGAAAATAGCAACTATAATCAGCTTATAATATTTATTTATTGAAATTAGCTTGCAACGAAATTTAGCCTAATTTTAAAATTTTCAAATACCGTTCAAACTTTTCGAATACTCCTCTAGAAAACTAAAAAACTAAAAATTTGTGCTAAAAATTCTTCCGGTGTTGTTTTTTTTTTCGGTGCAAAAAATCTGTCTGGCAACATCGATTTTAAATTTAGAAAAAAACGTTATGAAAAAAAGCTTTTAGTTTTAAAAATCCCGCTGTTTCAAAAACACAATAATAATTACTTACAGTTATTTGCTCTCTAATTGTTGGCTGTTTTAAGAGTATAATTAATTCCCATTTTACTTTACACCAGTGATGGATTTTGAGTTTTTTTGTTTTGGGCCAAATTAACGATTTAAAAGGGCCAAAAAGCGTCCAGAGGGCCAACAAAACTTTTCTGGAATATATTTGATAGCAAACTTTTTATTTAAATAAAAACAATAGTAATACTAATACAATATATGTGTTTTATTTTAAATAAATTTAAACAAATACCTTTTCGCAAAAGCAATACGGAATTTTATTTTTCAATACAAATTTTATTCATCAAGAATTTTTTACCGCTAGACAGTCTACTTAGTTGTTTTTGTGTTTACTTGATATTGGTGATAGCCAAGGCGAATTCATAACAGGTGATCGCACTAATAAAACAAGTACAACATGTTATAAAATCCACAAGCATTTTGTTTTTGTAAGATCTTTGTACAATGTCAAACTCAAGAAGCAAATAGTGTATTTTGACATCCGACAATGATGAAAATGCAAAAAAAATTAACAGCTGTACTTACAAATTCACCTGTAATGAATTCGCCTTGGGTACTAGTGCAAGACAAGTTTGCAAATAAAAGTAAGGAGTTTTTTCTTGACAAACAAAACAATGTCGTAAACTAAAGTAGGGTTCTAAACAGGGAGAAAATTACATTGAAACTGTACTGAACGCTTTCAGAACATTTCAAACCGTTCGAACGATTTGAAGCAGTTAGTTGAATAATGAGCTGAAAGGCCCAAATTTATTAGAAAGTACCACAGGGCCATTAAACATTCAAAAGTGCCACAAATGGCCCAATTGTGCCACATTTTACATCACTGCTTTACACAACAATAAACACACACATACATACATACACGAACATTAACTCATCTTATAATTTGTAAGAGTTTAATATTGAAAGCTTCCACCTTTATTTTTTTTGTTTGCTTATTATCAAACATTGTTCGAGATAAAAAACAAATAAAAAACAATTGTTCAAGCTCTTTTAGGAACGAACATGACTGATCATTGTAGTGGTAAAGTTAATTTCTACTCCCAGTCAACCAGCATGAACTGACGATGTACAGGTAGCAAAAGCTATTTTAGTTTATTTGTAAAACATTTAGTAGCGCTATAAATTTGTTGGTGTTGAGGTGACAAACAAACTTAATAACCCAGCAAAGAATTTAAAACATGTTCAAAAATGCATGGCACATAAATCAAGATAATCCAAAAAAAAAAAAAAATCTGGAATCGGTGTATTCAAGTCGGCAATAAAAATGCCCAACAAAAGATATAAACTATTTCCCAATTTGATCCAATTTCGGAAAGGCTTCCGAAAAGTAATAACAATAATTCTCGTAAGTGTTAATTATCAGCCATGTCATAAATACCTATAAAGGGCTATTCACATATTACTGAAATTTTTATAAAAAGCTTTACGAGATGGGGGTGTAAGATCACCGAATACAGCGTTATGTATTAAATGTGAAGAAGATCAAAAGTGATTTCTACGAAAAATGGAAATTTTCTTTGTAATCAAATCGCTTTAAAATTTAAAATTTCATTGACAAAATTTTTATACTAATTAGAAATGTGCATACTTTTAGGAGCACCAAATTCACAAATGTATATGCCCACAAGCTTTGCTTGTTAAGAGGTGCTAAGCGTGAGCTTTTCTAGTAAAATGTACGTCTTGAGGTACAAAAATAATTTTATCACTTTAAATTCGAGACATATCGCATATTTTCAGAAAAGCTTTTTTTTACCAAAAAGTGTATGCATCTTTAAGTGTTTCGAAATTTAAATTTGCAGAAAATCAATAAAAATATTTTCTACGAAGGTAAAAAAATAACAAATATATTTTTCAGCCCTGGTCAAAATAAAGCTTTGTCGAAACTTTCGGAAAACGAGTTTTTATTTTAATTAGTTAAAACATTTTTGTCGCTTGCTTATTTGGCCTTGAATGACCTCATCAAAAGCTAAACATTTTTGTCCAGAGCATTTGCAAAATTAATAATTGGACAGCTTTTAGGTTGAAATTAGCTTTAAGCTTTGATTATAACGGAAACGATTAACTATATCGTCCCTTTTACAAGACTTTGATAAAAAAGCTATAATTTTTTATCTCAGCTTTGATTTAAACTTTAAGTGAAAATGTAAAAAAATCATGATAAATTGGTTGGCTATTTTTCGTTTATTTATTAAATATTTTTTTTTGTAAAACTATTTTTTTTTATTGTTTAACTTTAAACAAATTAATATAATAAATTCCCGTTGTTCCTCTTAGGCACATAGGGCCGCAACATATCTGTTCCATTCAGATATGTCCGTCTTTAAACAAAAAAGTTTACTTAAATAATTGACACATAAAATGATGGATGCTAAAACAATATGCTGTTTTATAAATTTTTAAATCTAATAATAGAAACTATAAATACAATCAATTAAAATTTTTCATAATAATTTTGTGACTGTTGAAAACCAATAATTTTTTTTAGAAAAAAACAAGGTTTTTGGTTAAAAAAGTTTTTTTTCATGGAATGTAACAAAGTGCAAAATGTTTCTTTCGTACTTAAAGCTAGTGTTTTTCTTTTGTTGTTGTTGTACATATTCAAAATAACTTTTTCTTAAATGTTTCGTTTTTTTTTATTTTATTATTTAAATAATTAATGACTTTAAAATTAGAAATTGAAGAAAAATTAAAAATTTAGAAAGAAATAATTTTTGAAGAGGAATAAAAATTCAAAGCTTTTGCACAATTTCATATTTCTTTTTCAAGTCTACACTTTCATTTTTGGGATCGTATTTTTTCTTCATCATCAGTTTGGCGCGCATTTCTGCAGCAGTCATGGGCAGTTGTAGACTGCCTGCCTTAATGGTGGTGGCATTTCCATTTCCACTTGCATTTGCACTTCCGCTTCCTGTAGCAGCCACCATTTGTGCATGTGAACCATTTCCATTGCTTGTTGTTGTAGACGAATGATTGTTACTGCTGCTGCTGCTGCTGGTGCCAATGTTGTTGTTCGCCATCATCATGGTTTTTGTAGTTGACGAGGCGGCCATAATCGTTGACGGTGGCGGTGGTATATTGTTGTTGTTGTTGTTGTGCATCTTTTGATGCTGATCGATTACACTTACAGACTTGTCAGTAACATCGATGCCATTATTATTATTATTGCTCTGCGCCAAACTTGAACGTTGAGACTCTTGTGATGGCCTTTTCGTCGATACCATTGTAATGCTGTTAATATTTTCACTTGCTCCCGGTAAAACTTGTTCAGTTTTGCTCGTCTCCATAGACTGACCATTCGTTTTCTGGCCATTAAACATCAAACCATCACCTTTGCCATCCACATCGACCAGCAGCAAACGCACCTCACACGAAATCGCCTTTATACGCTGCACCACTTGCTTGTGCGTCTCACTATTAATGGCCATTCCATTGACTTCTATTATACGGTCACCTTCCTTGAGGCCAGCAACTTCTGCCGGTGATTTGGCATCAACTTTGCCAATAAATTGTCCGGGTTTAGCCTTTTCAGAGTGTAAATTGAAACCATAACCATCAAAATCCGGCCGTTTTACAATGTGACACAATTTGGTGGCTGCTTTGTTAATGACATCTGGACTAGAGGCGGCAGAAGGTGTGGCTGAGGAAGATTTCATTTCAGTTTGTGACATTTTGCTTTTAAATTTTTTTTATTTCTGTTTGCTTGTTTGTCCGCTAGTTGTTAATTTTATTTGTTTTTTTTTTTCAATCAAACACCGGCCAGCCAGTTGTAGTTTTAATGAATGGATGGATGTATTATTTTAAAACTGAAATTAAACAAATTCAAGAGGAAATGGCAAATTAGAGAAAATGTTTATTTAAATTTAATTGTTTGTAAAAACCAAAAATAAAACAGCAGCATTTGGGTGGAGTTTTGTTTTATTGTTATTCAAAATATTTATTCAATTGTAATCGGAAAAAATGGCAACAGATCGTTTAACGCAAGACAAGTGGGAGCAGTATGTAAATGTTATACTAATTATGTATGTATTTTAAATAATTTAGTGCAATTGTGTAGTTTTAAATAAACTTTAGTACTAAATTTTATATTTCGTCTGTAACCAAAATATTTTCACTTAATGTAATAGATCGTGCCAATTGTTAGAAATGGGCGTTTCATTTGGTGTACGCAAATGTATGTACTAAAATATTGAGACAGCAATTTTAGAACATGCATTGAATTTTTTCCAATAGTTAGAAAATGTTAATCAAGCACGTTCGGTGTTGTGAATTGGCAGCAGTGATTGATACCAACTCGGTCATACATTGAAATTGAAACGGCTTTGAAAATCCAACATAAATTAAAAAGTCACGCTATTTGGAATTTTTTTCTATAAATTTAGTACTAAGTATTTTGTTCTAAAAATTTTCTATCGAAATTTGTATTTTCTTAAATTTTGTGTAATAGACTAAGTTCTCAAAATTAAGTACTAAAATGTTATATCAAAATATTTTTCATATAAATTTTAATACTAAAATTTATTTTTTGGAAATTTTTAACCCATTTTCATATAGCATACAGATTTTTAAAAATATATTTTTTTACTAAAAAGTATTTGTGCTAAACTTTCAATACTTAAAATTAGTACAAAATATAAATTTTTATGCAAAAATTTTAAAAACTTAAATTACAGTACAGTGTATTGAAACTAGGTTTTTTGTACTAAAATTGTTCAACTTAATATTTAGTACAACCTTTATAGAACTACAATTTCGAAATAAAATTTTTATATTAACGAATTTTGTAATGAAACTTTTCAAAAATTTTAGTACTTAAATTAATAGTTGCGGGAAATTTATTAATAAAAAATTATTCGTTCCGTTTATACCACCGCCCACAAACTTGTTTTTGTAATAAGAAAAAAAAGAAATCCAGCTCCTTAAAAAAAGTTCTATAGATTTCGGTTTAATTTCACTTACAAATTTTAAGCAATTGGATACAAATTAGGTCACACAATATAAAGCAAAATAATCGTTTATATAAATTAAATACAATATTGCAGATACTGTGTTCTTAAGAGCTTAAAATAGTACTAAAGCCATAATGCTATTGAAGAGAGAAAAAAAATATTAAGAAACATTTTCGTGATTATTTTCAAAGAACTTTTGCAATAAGTTTTTATCGTTTCAGGGAGGAAGAAAACGCACTAAATTAGAATAATAAGTATTAGAAATAATGAACGGTTGGGCTCATTAGGTTGTCATTAGAAAAAAAATAGAAAAAAAACAAAAACAATTAACAGACGCTTTAATATTTAAATTGAAACATAAAACACTTGAACTTTTATCAACTTAAATGAAAAACACAAACACTGAGTACTCTATAAACGGTTCTAAAAATCACAAAAACGTTTAAAAACGTAAAGTCGCAGTTGTTTAAAAATGATTTTTTTTATTTTGTTTTCCGGTCTAATAGTGTAACAAATCTTTTAATTAACTTTCATTTTGGATGTTTTGTTTATTTGGCAAATAAACACATTAATTTATTTCTCATTCAAGCAGAAATTTTTATAATTAGAATTTTGTTGAAAAAAAAAACAAAAAAATAATAATAGTAATTTGCTCTCAACGTTTGCAAATGGCTGTTGAACGTGTGTTTTTGTAAAAATTTATAAAACAAAAGGTTTTGTTTCTGTTTCTGAAATTTTATCTTGAAAATTTTTAATTGGCACAAGAAAAAACATGACGATTGTTACTGTTCAAACAGCAGCTAAATAAATTTTCAATGTTTATTGGAACATTTGTATTGCTATTTACTTTTGTTGTTGTTGTTGTTGTTGTTGTTGCTACTGTTCTGTTTAATCTTTAAAAATGGAAAAAAATATTAAGAAAATGTTTGTTTATTTATTTTAAAAATGTACTTGTTGGTTTCTTAAACACAATTTAAAAAATATACACTTTCAAAAAAATACTGTAATCAGACCTGTACTAAATATTTTATAGCTACACATATTCTATTACTCTTTCTTTTAGTACACAGCTATAATTATAGCCACCTACAAGGCTGAGAATCTACATTAGTACTATAAAAAATTTAATAACTAAAACTTGTTGAGTTTGTGGGAAAAATTAAAATTGTGGGTGTTGGTGATGGTGATGAAACATTTTTAACCATTTTTGTATTGAAAATGTTGCGCTATTAATATAAATTCCTTATATAATCTAGCTGTTTTAAGAATAAATTCTATCAATCATAAAATTAGTACTAAAAATTTAGTACAGAAATTTTAGTACTAAAAACTTTCTAGTTTGACTTTATTTGACTGAAAAATAGATGTGCCCCTATTCGAAGTACCTGTACTGTTTAACATGTGATGCTTAGAGGCTCTTTAAACTGCACTTCCAGGTGTTGTTGTCTCAAGTCTCCTACCATCTACTTAAAGCAGGGGCCAAATCACCGCATACGATATCGAATAAACTATCGTATCGAATATCATTACGATACGTGTCGAATAAGCAAATTATGGAAAACGATGCGTCAAATTACGATACAATTCATTTGATATCGTATGCGATAATACCAAAATGAAAAATTTCGATAAATTTTGTTCGATATCGTATTCGGTGATTTGGCCCCTGCTTTTTTTTTCAATAAAAAATCTCTTAAATTTTAAACCTTAACGCTATAAAAACCATTGGAAATCATATAAAATAAAGAAGAAAAAAAAGCGTTTTGAAAATGATGTCGCACATTTTTTTAATATGAAATTGAAAAAAAAGAAACACACTAAACAAACATTTTCTCATCTTGCTCTCGGGGTGTCAGGTAAAAATTATGAAATGAATGTAAAAAACCTTCAACAAACAAACGCACAAACAACAACAAAAAAGTCAATTTAAATGATTTATTCACACAAGTTTAAATGATGCCACCACAATTATTCACATGTTAACTTTTTATTAATTTTTTTTTTTTGTATTTTAACATGAAATCAGCATTTTTAATAAAAAAAAAAAACAACTTTATAAATACTCGTTAATAAAAATTATTAGTATTTGCATAATGAAATTGAGTGTGCGGTTTAAGTTAATTTATTATCGATGCGAGTACTTTTATTAAAAAACTTTTAGTGGAATTGGAAACTACTTTAGAACAAAATTACTTTTTTTCACGATAAAAAATAGGAAATTTATTTAAATTATTATTGGAATTGTATAAGAAATTCATTATAAATTCTAGCATTACTTTTACGGTTTGGAAATTTGCTAAGATACTTGTGTTGAACGGTTACCATGCAAAACCGAAAATTGAAAATCATTTTGATTATGGCCTTTTGTCTCTAAGGGCCCACTAAGTTGGTCTCATTTCGTAGTCAATCATAAACCCAATTTTTTTAATTTAATAAATTCTACACATTTTTCTCAATTCTTTTTCATATTTTTTAATATTCGCTCGTACTGCGTATAAATTTTTTGAACAGAATTCTCAAAGCCGGCTTTATAAAATTCTTTTATTGAATAAAAACCAGTTTGTTTCAGTTCCTTCGTTATTCAAAGAAATAATAAAAAAAATAAGAATTTTAAAAATTTGATGCTAATGCGCATGTGTAGAGTGTTTTTTTTTTTCGTATGAACTTGATTCTGTGAGTTAAATGTATTATAAAATATTCTTTTCTATATTGTTTATTTTATTTTGTAAATAAACTTTATTGATTTCCAAATAATTTTAATATCAAAATCAATGAATCATTTTAGTGAAAATAATGTTTAATATGTTTTTTTTTTTCAAATAATTCAATTAATTACTTTTTTTTTGTTGACGTTGACGTAGAAATGTCGGAAATTTTCATTGCGTGTTGTTAAAGTTACAAATACATATACGAGTAATATTTTCCTGGTATCGTTATCGTTTGTATAATTTAGAGGTAGAGAACCTTTAATTGCTTTAACTTTCATGAAATTGAATTTATTTCAAATGAAACGTTAATACATTTCTTTATACCCTAAACGAATCGAATACTAAACAACCTTTTATAAGAATAAGACAGCTAGAGATTTAGTACTAAAACAACAGGAATGTACATATTTATCTTTATTCTTATATGTAAAGCTTTCACTAAATCCTTTAAATAAAAAATAGTATGTGGAGATCGTCAGTTTGGCACAGCTTAGAAATCCTAAGTGTTTGTTGCAGATTATCTCTTCGTGGATTGTATTGGTTAAAACAAAATACAAAATTAGACAGGTTTAGTTATTTGGTTTTAAGTTAAAAATTTAAAACCTTAAATTTTATTAAAAAAAATTAAGTACTAAAATTTAGTTACTTAAAATTTAGCACAAACAATTGTGTACTAAAATTTTTTATTTATGAATTCATATCCAAATTTTTTTTAATATATTTCTACTACTCACACAAAATACTGAATACTAAAATGTTGATATTTCAATTTATAGACAAAATTCTCAAAATATATAAAAATTTTTAATAATTTTTCTCACAATATATTGAGTTCTAAAATTCAATACTACAACTTTTAGCAAGTTTATTTCTTTATATTTCCAAGAATTAAGTATGAACTAGAAATTAAGCTCTAAACATCAAGTACTAAAATCTTAATACGTTGATTTATAGATAAAATTTTAAATTAATTTAAAAAAAATAGAACAAACTATATACTATTAAAATGTTAGTTAGACAGCTTTTAGTACTAAAAACTTAGTACTGAAAATTTAGTTCTAAAACATTTCATATTTGACCACACATTCAAACTTTGCATTATAATTTTAATATAATGCAGTGTAAATAATAATTTAGTACAAATATTTTACTTTGCCTTTTACGCTTTTACATATTTTTTTTACTAAAACATGTCAAATTAGATTTTTCGAAATTAATATCTACCATAAACTTTATAGTATGTATTTAATTCTGTACTGAATTTGTGATTTTACCATGACTTTGTACTAAAAATTAACTGTACTTTGCTACTGCCCAAAAAAAAAAATAAGTTCACTTTAGTTCCTTGATTCTACCGAAATTTCGAAATGCCTGTACAAATATCATTAGAGTCTCCATATTATTACAAATAACATTCAGTAATTATTTGATTTTTTGTAAAAAAAAATTAAATTGATGATCAGTATTTAAAAGCCGTAAGCTGGTGGCTAAAACACCTGTATTAGTCCATAATAGACAGTTTATATTCAATTCATTTGTTTGCCTAAAAAATTTATACAAAGTGATGGGATTTTTTTTTTCTACACATTTAGTATCATTTATTAAACTGAAACTAATTTCAGTGACCGTACGTCCGTCCATAGAATTCTGTTGTAGTTGTTTGTTTCACATTTTTGTTAAATTTATTAGCAAGGTTACTGACTAGTTTTTTTCTTATTCAATCCATTAAATACAAAATAAATCACAATAATGTGTATTTATTAAACTGCAAAATGGTGATTCCCAAAATGGTCTATAATGATCCATTAAGAGTGATTAGATCTCACCTGAGAATTTCGTAGAAAATTCCCATTTTAATTGAGTGGTTCAATTTACATGCAAGATTTCTTCTATTAGAAGAGAACCAATTTGAGAATATCTGTTGTAAAATACTAAATGATCTCATAATGAAATTTTTAAGCTTCTTTTCAAAACTTAATCATTTGATATTTTTAACTGTGTTTTTTATAAATTTTTTTCCTTTATAAAACATCAATATTGTTTTCTTGATCAAAATTAATTTGAGAAAAAAATTATCAATTTAATTTAAATTTTTTTATACACAAGTCTTCCGTCTTTCATTAACTTGGTTCAAAATTTGTTATTTTATAAAAATTTTTTTTTTTGCTGTCGGCTTATGAATGAAAGCTTTAACCGGAAGTTTTTAATTTACTGTGAATCATTTCTAATTAAATTGTAAAGTACAACAATTACTTTAAGTTCTTTATAATTGCTTTGCTAATTACTCGTGCTACGGCGTGAGGAGAATCTTTTAATTAGACTTTAAAATCATTGAGCAATTTCTTAAGAGCTAAATTGTATTTTAATTTATAAAACGGCTTGTGGACTTAACTAAAATGCTCAAAATAATTGAAGATTTATTCGCTTGTTAAATTTTTATAAAAAATTAAATAAAAAATATTTTTACTTTAAACACACACTTTGTAAATAAAATTATATGGTCTTTAGATAAAATTTCTTTGTCATTTTCCAAAATTCCATACTGTTGTTCGTAAAACGTGTTGTTCTTTCTTTTTCCCTCTAATTCCTTTCGGTGTATTTGTTTGTTTGCTGTTTATCTAAGAATCAGCATATCTTATCAGCAAAATATCTGTGTAAATATTTTACCCTGCTTGTGCGAGTATGTATTTCGTATTTCTGACGTTTATTTTGCTATTTTTGGTTATTACCCGTTTGTGTTGTAAAAAGTAGAAAACTTTATTGTACTTGTGCAAAGTTTTAGCAATAGATTAAAAAATGTCGACCACAATAAATTCAATCACTAAAGTACTAAAATTGAAAGATAGCACAAAAATTAATGGTGTCATATAATAAATTCTTAAAATACTTATTAAATTTTTAGTACCAAAAGTTTTTAGTACTCAAAACTGCATGTGCAGGTTTTAGTACTAAGAAGTTGGCAATAAAAAATAAGCTCTAAATATTTTACACAAAGATTTAAGAACTACAAAATACATTTGTATGTTTTAAGTACAAAAAACTCGGTTTTCGCATTAAAATTAAAAGACAAAAATTTATTTATAAAAAAAATATCCTGTTTAGTATCGGCTTTGAATAAAAAATTTTGTCTAAAGTACTAAATATTCCTAATTTTAAAGATTTTATTACAAGATATTTAGCCAACCAATAAAAAAATTTTAAATTTTTCATAAAAAATCTCTTAATAGTACTAAATTTTTAGTATTCTAATCAATGTTATTATATAAGACCTCTCGTATCACACTCTTGCTCTTATTTAAAATACGTTTATACATTTTTGGGATATGTACGTGAAATGTACTAAATTGTCGAACATAAAGCACTGAATTTTGAGTACACCTATTTTTAGTACAAGGTTTTTATTATCAACTTTTTATTTCATGTAGTAAGTTTTTAGCACATAGTTGTTTATTTAAAGTATGTATTCCCTTAATGTGTATATTAATTCTGGAGGTTACTTTTCTGAGTACTAAACACCGTACTAAAATTTTTTTAAGCTATTAAATACTTGATCAAAGGTGAGTTACAAAAATTACAATAATTCTTGTGAAAATCTTGTGTATTTAAGAGAGTACTAAAACAAATGGACTAAAAATTTATTTTTAAACGTATTTTAACAAAACTTCTTAGTTGTAAATATTATTATGGAAATTTATTGCCATTAATGTAGTGTTCAATGTTTTGTACTAAATTTTGGGAGCTTAGTTTCGTCCAATAAATTACATAGTTTGGATAAAAACTGAAGTATAGAAAAATAATATTTTTAGTACTCAAATGTGTTATGAAATTTGTGAAGTATGTAAATTTAAATGCCCGATGCTTGGTTCTAAATTTTGTGAAATTAGTTTTTAGTATTTAATCTTAGAAAATATAAAGAATATATAGATCACATTGTCACATTAAATGCATGATAATTTTGGTACTAAAAGTTTTGTACTAAATTTTTAAATTTTAAATTTGTAATTTTAAAAAATAATTTTCCCTTTTAAAAATTTTTATCTCTACATTTTAAGGACCTTATGGTATGACATTACAATCAGTAATAGAATTGTGCTGCCTATTTTCAAGTTTTTTTTACTAAACAATTCGGCATTAAAAATTCCCCACAACGCAGTTATGTGTCACGACTGATATCTATAGTGATCTTTAATGTCAAATTCCCTGAAATATAGCCCCTACCTTAGTAGTGAGTGGAAACCGGATTCAAAATGTTGAATTCGTTTAATGGTGTGCACGTTTTAGTACAAACTATTTTCGTTAACTTATTTCTTTTGATTATAATCTTAGGATTATAATTAATTTAAAGCAAAATATTTGTAATGCCGTAAATTCTAAATGTCCAGTCATAAATATTTTTGTGTCTCTGAACTGGAAATTTGTTCTAAAAATTTTACGATAAGTTATCTTCAAAATGGTACTAAATCAAAAGGGATTTTAATAGTGATTATTCAAATGTCATCGGCTCCATTTGCTGATAACAAAATATAAAAATAAGAAATTTCATTTTAAAAATACATGTAGCAAACCTTTTTAATAAAATTTTAAATAGTTTATATTGTAAAAACGCATAGAAAAGCTTGTTAAATAGTTAAACCGATTAGTATTATGAAATATGTTAATGCATCCTCTAAATTTAAAAATAAATCTTGTGTTTTTTAGAAATTTACAAAAGCCGTTAAAAACTGTAAATAACATATTGTTTTTACATTAAGAAAGTGTAATTTTTTCAAACATATTTCGATCCTTGAACTAAAAAATACTTGTTTCTTATAAGTTCATTGTGCTTAAAACCCCAATAGTGAAGAAAATCTCTATTAATAATTCTTATAGACTCCTCCATTCAAGTTTTTCTTAACTTTCTTAAAATTTATATTGAATATTTATAAAATTTACACGCTAAAATATTTTTTGTATAATTTTTTCTTAACAATACCATTTTTATTATTATTAATCAGTACATTGTTTTTGATTATTTTGTGTTTTTATTTTATTTTTATTTTTGTTTAAGTAACAAACGTTTGTAAATAATTTTTACAATTTTTATATTCAAGGTTCAGACATTAAAAACACTTGTTCAAGTTAATTTGCGCCAGAGGAATGAAATTTATTTATTTTACTAACAAATTATTATTATTATAAAAAAAGCAAAAAAAGAAACAATACATTTGCTAAACACACAAAAAAACAATATTCAATTATTATTTGTTTTGTCCGTTCAAAAATAAAAACATCATCAATATTAGTTTATGTGTAAAAAAATTAAAAAAATAATCATGCAAGCAATTCGTAAAAATATACATCTTTACGAATACTATTTTTGTTTGTTGTTTGAAAATTTAATATTTTCAGCAGTTCTTTTTTCCTGCTTAATAAAATTGCATGTCGCACGTACTTGTGCAACAACTTGTTTGAAGTACTCATGCAAACTCAGAGACAGTGGTTAAGAATATTTAGTTGTTTAGCACAAAAATGTTTGGTTTTAACTTATTAGTACTTATTTTCAATACAAAATATTTTGTCTACAATCCTTAATCGTACTAAATTTTTACTTTTAAATATTATCTCAAATTTTTAAGTTTATAATTTTTAGTACTAAATTTTTAGTACAAACTTTTTAGTACAGTTTTAAGTCGTAATTGTCGGCAGCTGCTTAATTTTAAGACGACTGAAGGATTTAGCCAATATTTTTTGTAAAACTCCTTTTAGTATTAATCTTGGCTCCAAGTTAGACCAAAAATTTTATATGTATGTACATGTCGTCACCTAAAATCAAAAAGGCCATAACTGCAACGATAACTGTTATGTCCTTTTATAATGAATTAAGAATGAAGTTCTGCTAAATGTAATAGAAAACATTAACAACCTACCTATAACTTATTCTATTAATGTTGGTCCTCTATTAAAACTTAACTAGCCCCACTGTACTTAATACGATGTTTGTTTGTAAGTCAATCTTTTGTAATTGATGTTGCTGGTTTTTTTAACATAACATTTTAAAAATCTCAATAAATAACGAAGAAGATCTGTTGTATGTAAAAGAGACTTAAAACAATACGTACAGTAAACATGCGATAATATGAACATTACAAAATATGAAAACTTTTGCATGTTCTTAGATTTAAATAATTTTTTTTTTGCACTTAAAACAGAGAACATTGAAAGATTGACACTTACTAATTATTTATTTTCAATTGAATCAATTCAATTTGAATCAAAATTTTGTGTAAAATAAAAAAAAAAATTAAAAAACTTTTCTACAACGAAAATTAAAATTCTTTAGTTCATTCTATCGCGAGTTTACTGTACTACATTATATTTATGTACCAACATATGAGTACATACATGCATGCATATGTGTTGTTGGGCATGTGTATGCATGTAAATATCTAGATATGTTTGTTGGTATGTAATAAAACAAACAAAACAACATTTTGTTAAAAGTATGTATTCATGCAACAACTACATAAACTCTTGCACTCCACAACAAAGAAATTATGTAAGAAAGTGAAATCCCCTTAAAATGTATAATAAGAGGCCTTAACCGACTTACGATTAATATTGTGTGTGTTTTATGCATAAAAACGATATTAATTTAATTCGATAAAATCGAGCTCTAAAAAGCTTTCTTAAGTTTAGTTTTTTTTCATATTTATTGGAATTCTATTTGTTGTTCCATATTTTTGTTTATTTTTATTTCAGTTTTTTTCCTCGTTTTTGTTAAACAGCCACTTATTTTTGTTGCTGTAAATAAAAATATTTAATCCTTTTGTTTGCTGTTTTCCAATTAATTTATCTATAAATTCTATTTTTTTTTTTAATGAATTTTGTTGTCTAATGAAAAAAAGCTTGTTTTTGTTGTTTTCTTATGTATGTAAATCCTCTGCTGAAACGTGTTTTCTCTTTAAATACCTATATTTTCTATATTATTGCTGTGGTTGTTGTTATTATTAATTTAAATATTTATTTTGTTATTAATACTTTGATTTTTTTTAATTTAATTTTATTTCTATGATTTTTTTTGTTAAATTTGTATATTTTCAACCGTCCGTTATTTAATTTAAAATATTTTAACGTTTTTAAGTGCAAACTCCAACTGAAACTGAAATTTCTTGCTCTGGCTTCAAAAAAACATTCAATAGCGAGCGACACACTTACACTCGCTTAGATAAAAAGAAACAACAACTAAAAATACGGTTGTATACGTGAATACATCTACTAATACAATATGATATAAAACAAAATACAGGTAAACTGAGCACCTCAAAATATTAAAGCAACAGCAACAAAAATAAAAAATAAACACTCTTATTCTCCAAACGTAGTAACGTCTGCTATTAAACGCGATAAGCAAATAATGCACAGTGGAGCAGAATGTTTATAAACTAACTAATTTTTATACCAATTATAAAAAGATTTCATTTGTAGTGTGTTCGGTGCCAAAAATCATTTGAGAATTGTCAAAAAAATAAGCATTGTAGGCTCAGAAACTTATCAAAATAGCCAACAAACAAATTTCATTTGATTTGAGCTAATTTCGTTTTTCCCAGCTAGTGGAAATATTAGACAACCTCATAAAAAAAATCTCCAAGTGATAGGAAAAAAGAGTGAGACTAAAACGGGGGTAAAAAGTTGCAGTTTCTGTACTTTTCCTTGCCTTTTTACAGAATTACAGTTCCTTATAAAAATTACACTACTTAATAGAACACCCTTTAGTTGTTATATTGCTTAATGTTTAGCATTTATTAGATATTTGGGCCTGTATAATAAAACGCCAGCTACGAAAATATGCACATTAAGGTTCACAATACACCTCCAGAACAATTTTTGACATATAACGTTGCTCGTTTTGGTACAGCCTTTAAATTTTAAACGTTCGTGTACTTTATTCTTAAGCTGCTGTAGTCGCATTATCATCTGCATAGCTGGACCCACTGTGCGATATTTTTAATACAAAAATAAGAGACGTCTTACATTACCAACTCAACATCTCAAGTTTTCTCTCACAGTCTTTTGTATAAAAATGCATTTTTTCAAGGTACATAAAAAATATACAAACAACAAATGTGTAGATAAAATACAAATAAAAGCTCTTATTCACATATTTTTGTTCTTCTTAACATTTTGTTGTTGTTTTTGTTGTTTTCTCCACGTTTTTATTGTCTCTGTGCGGTTTTGTTGGAAACCTTAGTAAAACCCCTCCACCCAAAAGAACAAACAACATCACTGAGCTGCAACAACAATTAAGCGTTCATACACTCACACACGTACGCAAGAAAATAGAAAAAAGCTTACAAAACCAGTTCCCCACAACAACAACAATAATTGAACAGAAAAATATTTTGTTTTTACACCTTAAATCTCGACAACAAAAACCAAAAAGAAAAAAATCCAAATCGAAGCAAATGATAAAAATTTTAAAGCTCAATTTAAAGGGTTCGTTCTCTCCGGCTTTAATGCTGCTCTCTCGTTAATCGAAAATTTATTGCTAAGAAAAAAAGGTAGTAATTTTTTTATTCTAAAGAATTTTGCTGAGCTGTTGTAAGAGCGTTCGATTTCTGCATTAGTGTGACAGTGTATCAATTATTGTTGTACTGTTTAAGTGATGAAGGCCGAACAGCTGAGATCACAAAAATATCTATAAATTAATAGGCAATAAGGTGTTTTGTGCTGGATTTCATGCATACATTATGCAACCGATTTCAGCAAAACTTATACCAAATTAAAACTATTGTTTCACAGAAGTCAACGATATATGTATGTATGTATTGTGGGTTGCTGTCGGTTTAGTATTTTGGGAAGTATGTATAAGCCTTAAAAAGCGGTACACTAATTACTCATGCATGTAAGTTGCAAAAAAAAAAACCTTTGGGTTGTGAAGAGAGTAACAACAATACTAAGATGTGGGAGAATTGCAGTATAAAAGATGAAAGAGTTGAATAAATTCATTTAGTTCACTGGAAAGTATTTTGTTTTAGCATTTAATCCTTTTTCTTTTTTTGTTTTTAATAGTTGTGAATTAATGCAAAAGTATCGTTAAATAACACTCTGATAGTTTTTGACCCGAAAAAAAATGAACTTCGATGAATCCTTTTCGAACTATTAGGGAGGAGAGAAAGGATTCATCGAAGTTAATTTTTTCGACTATCACAGTGTAATCGTTGCTTCGATTGTTGTTGTATGACTGTTTTATAAGAGATTCTTACATTAAAAAAAAAATTATTTACATCTAGAATACGGTCGATTGTGTCCTCCGTTGGTTAAATAAAGTTCAAGAATACTTTCTTGCTTTACCCCGAATAGAATTGCATTAGAAAATTTACAAAATTCTTTAAAATTAGCAAAAAAAAAAATATATGTATGCATATAAAAAATTTTTCAAGTAAAATTAATAAGTAGAAATCGACCTCTTCTGTATTTAAAGTAATATTATAAAGTTTTTTTTTCAAATTGTGTTTATTAAAACGTCTTCTTGCTTAATGATATTGTCAACATTGTTTAATCAATTCCGGTTCAACAAAACAAACTGTTTTATTGAACTCCGTATCAATACACACCACACACTCTTTCTTTTATTTTTTTATTTTTTGTTGTAAAAGTAAAACATTGAACAAAAATCGATTTGATCTCTTTATATTAGAAAGAAATTAAAAAAAAAACATCTCTTTTATAGGATCCCCCTTTACCCATCCCCCTAAAAAAAGAGAAATTAAGTTACATGCTCTCTTTTTAAATAAATTTCTCACCATTACAGGTACCCAGCGGTAAAAATTGTCATTATTTAATCGCTGATGTAAGCAATATTTAGTAGCTATCAGTGATGATTCTGTCGCTTATATTACTACTTAAATTTAGCATAGGAGTGTCATAGGTCGTTTAATCGGTGCGCTTTCGCTTAAAGAGTAAGCAGCGATGTCAGTGATTCGCATTTCAATTGCGTTTACTTCATAAGCGAAGTCTTAAGCAACGTTAATGATACATCATTAAATCTTAGCAAGTTATGGTGTAATGCACGTTCATTACGGTTTAATTTGCATTTGTAAGCGAAGGCTAGAACATAGTACCACTAAATACCTTTTTAGAAATTTACTTGTGGTGTAAGCCCTATGTTCTGCGATCAACGATAAACTAACAAACAGAAAAAGAATTGAAACAATTTTTTATTTTTTTTTAATGCCACTATTACGGCATTTTTGTTTTTGCATTTTTTGTGTATTAAGAGTAGAAACATACATTAACCAACCCTTCGCTTATTTTGTAATGGAAGTTATAATGAGTAGATATTTTTTTGCATTTTTTGTGTACTAAAAGAAGACAAAAAAAAATTCCTAAACATATTTGCAAATATACTCAACTAACTCTTCGACTATAATTGTAATTGAAGTTATAATGAGTGGATAAAATTAATTATATTACACATAGATAACATTTTAAGTACTTATATCGTTCGCTTAAAATGTCATCCTGATGTCATTGATTATTATCTAGGTACTTCGTTCAATTTACCGCTGGGTATTCACCTTGTTTAAATTGCATTTCAATACTGATCATTATGATGATGATGATGAGTATCAAAGTGATAATGATGATCAACCGTCAATATACAACAGGGTTTTTATTTTGCTGTTACTCAATTGATTATTTATTTTCTTTCTTACTGAGTTGTGTTTTTTTTTTCAATGTATACGAGTATTTTTTGTTGTTGTAAATATTTGTTGCTTGCTGTTGTGTTGTTGAGTGCTGAACTATACTTTAGTTGTTGTTACGTTATTTCTGTGTAATTGTGTTTATTTGTATTATGATTTATCATTAGTTTATTAATGAAAATTTGTTAGTGGTTGTTTTAGTTATTTACTTTAAAGTTGTTGTTTATTTTTTTCATAAATTCATAATCGAAAAAGAAGCAAAGAAAAGCATTAGAAAAAACTCACAATTGTGAGAGAATTTCATTGTTTAGTAAGTTTATCTGAAAAAAAAAGATATTACATCTGTTCGTTGTTGATACATACATATGTATGTACATACATACGTACACTAATTTAACTGAAGTGTTATAAAAAGTGACACTTTTCTCATGCAACAAAATTCACAGATATGTATATATCGTTGCCTTAATGTATAAAGGCCTTAACTCATTATTGTTTTCTAAAGGCGAATTTATTATATTTCGATAGGTAACCCTGTAAGATATCGATAAAAGCCAAAAAAATGAGGATACAATTGTCATAGGGGCTGTTCACACATTCCCTCCCGTTTAGAGCGATCTTACAATAGTTTTTACGGAATTAATAATTTCTACTAAGAATTTGTTAAGAAGACCTGCGGAAAAAACTTCAGAATTAAAACGTAATGTGAAATGCATGTTATGCCATACATATGTAAGTGAACACGCCTTATACGAATGTGTTGCAGGTATTACATACATACATACATTTTAATACATAAATTTAGCTTTAAGAATATTTTATGTATTTAAGAACTTCAAATAAATATTTATTTATTAATTACAACAATGACAACAACAAAAACAAGAATGTGTTAAAACTATGGGGCCATCGTCGTGAGAAATGTGGTGTTAAAAG
This sequence comes from Lypha dubia, assembly GCA_947311025.1. NCBI lineage: Eukaryota > Metazoa > Arthropoda > Insecta > Diptera > Tachinidae > Lypha > Lypha dubia. The sequence continues at coordinate 61,871,781 of OX371264.1, forward strand.
TATCATTGACGCTGGAATATTTTGTCAATATTTAGCTCACTCATAAGCACGGGTCTGTGAAAATGTGAAAACAGTACATATAACTTTAAATTTAAATTGAAAGAAAAATTAGAAATCATTTTTGACTTGAATAGCAGAGAAGGGTGTCAATAATATCAACACTTAAGCTACGTTCACATTTATCAAATATTTGCCCAAAAAAACGTAACCAGTAGTTTTGCTTAGGGGTAGTGTCATTTAACACGATTTTTATATTACAAAATAGAATTAATTATTCTCCAAAAGAGTAATTTTATACAGTTTTTAAAAAATTCGAACCCAAAATTAAAAAAATATTGGAATTAAAGGAAATAAATTATTAGTTTTTTTCTTGGTTACGTTTTTTTCGACAAATATTTGATAAATGTGAACGTAGCTTTACAAACACACAAGGATCAAATATTTTTAGGATCTCACCAGGGGGTAAGTGTTGCATAACAATTTTTTTAAAAATTCTATTTAATTTCCGAAATAAAAAAAATTAAATAAATAAGCCAATGCTAAAGATTGCATTCATATACACACATTAAAACAATGAAAAATAACTATTGCATAAAATTTCCATGAATGATAATTAATTGTTTAGAAATGTCTTCAAAAAGAATATTCATTGAAACAATAAAAATATTTATTAAAACAATGATAATATTCATTGAAAGAATCAAAACAATCACTTAAAAAATGAAATTATTCATTGAATTAATTAAAATAACGAATGAATGAAAATAGTCATTAAAATAAGAAAAATTTTTCAGATATTAATATTATTTCATTGAATTAATGAAAATTCAAATTACTGAGATTATTTTAAGAACATTAGAATATCCATTCAGACTATCATTACACCGATTTTAAGGCCGCTAAACCTCTTCAATTCACTAAAAACTGTACTTAAGCCGAAATAATATTAATTTCTCAAATGTACATTAATATAGTTAAAAAATAAATACGTGTATTTTTACTTCAAACAATGAAAATATTCATTAAAATAATGAAAATGTTTAGAAAAACTCACTGTAAAATGTTAAACGGTTCATGGAAACCACTTTTTTGTTGTTATTTTAAGAAATTAATTAATCCACTTCGTATTATTACATTAGGTATTAAACAATTCGTTGAAACAATGAATATTTTCCTTGACTGGTATTACTTTGTTTTTATGTATTGCTGCGTGAGTTGACATAAATTAACGATACATTTCCTTGGTTCCTTTGAATGACATAATCGAAAGTGCTTGCAAAACTAATACATTAGTTAAGTTCAAAATGAAAGTTACATTTTATAAAAAAGATTCTGCAAACAACTTGAATGTCGTTTTTTTCCACGTGAACTACATAATTGCGCTTAAAAGCACGACCAGGGAAGTATAAATATCCTTTAAACTGTTTTCATTTTATTTACGACATATTTTCATAAGAGTGGAGTCATAACTCCACTTTGTGATGTGCCTGGTGTTGCATCTTTCCTCTATGTAGTCGTTCCAGGACTAAAAATATTTGTCTCGACTTGAGTATGTTTTTGTATGGTCGCTGAAAATGCAGTCTATCGAAATTTCTCCAAAGACTCTGATTATAGACGATATGTCCTCCGTTAAGGTTACGTTTTGGTTACATTTTACACTAATAAAGTGTCGTTATTGAAGAGTATAATTTACATCCTGCTCCTTAAAAATGTTTTGCAAGAAAAAAATTAAAAATTATATTTTTGTACTAAAAAAATTGTCTGTTGCACTCAATTCTTCTTTTCGAGTCATTGACAAATGATCACTTCATTATTGTATGCATTTCTTTAGTGTTTGTTCTTCAAAGACATAAAAATCTATTAATTAATCAATGACACAGACAATTGGTAATGAGTTTGTCAAAAAACACAATTTTCTTCTTCTTGTAATTTAGTTTTACTATTAAATGCGAAAAAAATTCAAGAGAAAAACGTGTAGGAGTCTTAAGATAAATGAATCTTTTCTCATATAAAATTTGCTTAAAAACAAATTTAATTTCCATAAATGGCTGAGAGCAAATTCAATTAACTACATACCCACACACACACACACATGCACGCAGAGGGGTGCCACTCATGGCTCTGTTAAAAAAATATTACTTTAAAAATATATTCTATTAAGGAAAGTAATTTTTACTTAATGAAAATTATCATTAAAGTTTTTTTCAAATAAATTTTTATAGGAAAGTCTATGAATTACTCGCATTTATAAAATTTTATTTGAACAGATGTTTTCCAAAGAAAGTAATTGGTTCAACGAATACAATTAAATTAAATATTAATGATTCAATATTAGAACACTTAATTAATTTATTTAGTTAAGGTTGCTATTTGACTTCGTTTTAATCAATTTCAAATAAATTAATATGTAAATTGAATACCAGGGTGTGTAATTAAATAATAATTCCAGATCTAACTGAATATTATTTATATGGAATTTGTAAAAGTGTGAAAACATGTGAAAACTTTAATAATTACAATGGACCCAGACTTGCTTTAGAATGAACATATTTTAAAGATTTCTTATTCGCATAATCTTAGAACCACATTTAAAGTCTTTAGTTAACTAACTAATAATGATGGTTTAAGCAATGATATTTGTATGAACTATCATTAATTAAACTGATGTTATTAGTTAACCAAGGACTGTTACTTTGGGCCTCTCTGCAAAATATCAATCAATAAATCTTGTTACGAATTCCATTATAAATCTCATTTCAAGACGGTTTCGTTCACCTTAAAATCACCTTAAATTTTTTATAAATTATAATAAAAAAAAAACCAACCAACAACTTGCGATGAAATAAATTTCCCAATAACAACAATAATTCCAAAATGCTTGTGAATAAACAAAACTTTGCGTTTTCTGAACGCATTAGAAAAAACAAATCATTTAATTAAACAAAAAAATGTACAAAAACTTTTGATAAGAAAGGAAAATTATGGCTGCAGCGCATACGAGAACAATAGAAAAACGTCAATTACCAATTGTTACGGAAAATCTATTTTCGTCAAAAGAAAATAAACTGTTTTTTCTTACTTCTACTTCTACTTATAATTGAAATTATTTTTTTCCTCTTGTTGCCTCTAGGAAATACAAATTGTATACATTTGTTGTCATTATTATACAATTGCATGATAAATTCTAATAAGCAAAAAAAAAAAAACTTTTTAACACCAAATAGTTGAAGCGAAGAGAATTAAATTAATTGGTTGTTGCTGTAGAAAAGTTCCCTTTTTTTCAATGGAAGGAAATAGAAAATGTTAAAGAACATTTTTGGAACAGTACCTCTTTAAGGCAAAAAAATTTTTTTTTTAAGATTTAATGAGTAAATTTAATAATAAAAAAAAACACCTCGTAAGGGAAATTTTATAAACAAAAGGTACTTTTTGCGCAAGTTCATTTACAAAAAAAGCCTATTCAAGATCAATTTTAAATGCGTTTTTTCTTAACAGACGGTAACTATTTATGAATTATGATAAATGATTGAAAATTAGCTATTTTTGAAAAAACTTCATTCAAAAAATACTTTTCGGAAAAATATATTTGAAAAAGGTACATATTACAAAATGTTTATATATTGTAAAAGTATCTTATGGCAAAAGTACCTTTTGGAAAAAAGGACGGTATTAAAAAGTAAAGAAAGTACGTTACTAAAAAGAACCATTAAAGGAAGCGCCCAGCAACTAAAGTGCATTCTAAACAAATATCTTCTGATAAAAGTACCTCTTTAAAAATGGATTAAAAAAGTACATAATAAAAAATTACCTTTTAAAAAAGAGTATTTTTTTTAAAGAAGGCCACTTAAAAACCTCAAAAAAATTAGTCTTGTTTTGAAAAGACCCCATTTTTAAAAGACTCTTGGAGAAAGTGGCATTAAGTCCTTTTAAAATGTAACTAAAAAAAGACTTCTACAAATAATATCTTCTAATAAAATACCACTTTAAAAGACTTTTCGAAAAAGTACTTTCAGAAAAAGTATCTTTGATATTTTAAAAAAGTCTTTTGAGTTTCATTTAATTTATCTTAAACTTAAAAAAAAACCTTTTAATAAAACAACATTAAAAAACTACCTTTTAGAAAAACTACTATTAAAATAGGGATTTTAAAAAGGTACCCTTTAAACGAAGTATATAAACGTTCCTTTCTTATTACAAAATTACGTTTTAAAAAATTTTTTTTTAATAAACAACCATTTAAAAGACGAAATTAAAAAAAGTACCCTGAGAGAAGTATGTCTACAAAAGTACCTTTTAGATTAGAATATTTCAAGGAAGTACACTTGAAAAATTACCTTTTAAGAAAGTTCTCTTCAATCTAAGCGTATTTTAAAGAAGTTAATTTACAGAAAGTACCTTTTAATTAAGTACTTTATAAAAAAAATACCTTTGCAGAATATGCCTAAAACTGAAAATAAGTATAAAATTTAAATTCAAATTATTTTTTACGATATACTCTGTTTGATATGATTTAAAATTTCGGTTTGAGGACTTTAGTTGTCATCAAACTTAAAAAGATGTCGTAATCTGTCAAAATACAAAATAAATGACAAATTCGTAATAATTTGTTTTGCCAATAAATAAAGCTATCAGACTTTAAGACGCTTATATGTACATCTATATGAAAGAACTTTATATAAGTAAATACTTACATACATGGATACGTACATAAACACACATATACGAGTATATCTTTGTATGAACTCACACATAAGCACAGTGACAGCTTAAATTTAAATAAAAAAAAAAGTTTATGCATTTAAATTTTAAATTGATATCGTTGTGAACACAAAATTTGTTAGTTTCCTTAAATTGAAAATAAAAATTTCGTCTCCCATGTTCAATTTATCATGATGCTTTTACACTAAATCCACAAAAAAAAATGTGACAGGTTTGTCACAAAAAGTTTTCATCTGTTTTATTTTTTTGATAATATTCCCAAAACTATTATTAACATACATGCATGTCTGAATGTTAGCATGTTTGTATGTCTGTATGTATGTATTTATATGAATACAGTAGCGTGACAACATGTGATTATAGGAAATGTCATAAATATTTAAAAAAAACTTACAGAATATTGATGACAAAAACCAGACAGACACAACTCAAACTCACCGTCCAAATTACAGTCATACTCGTAGAAAACACAAAAAGAAAATAATTGGAATGAGTTTGAAAAGGTTAAGAAAGTATTGTCGTTGTCGGCAGGGGGGTAGGGAGGTGTGTTAAATTAAATCGCAAAAAATGCATTTTTGAAATGAAACACATTGCTGATGATGATGACGATGATGATGCTGCCATCTCATCATTTCATAAATAGTTTTCACTTTTTAAAAAGTTTCTTACAATTTTTTTGTCAGAATTCTTTTCATAAATATTTTTTTTCTCTTCGGGGATCTTAATGAAAAGTAAAAATAGCATCTCTTTTTTGTACATCTGCGAAAGATTTGTGAAATGGGACACAGAAATTCATCATTTTTAAAACGAGTGAAAAAAATTAGGGAGAGGGTGGGAATTCTTTGGCGCATTCTGTTTCATATTTTTGTTTTGGCGTTTGGAAAAAGATGAAATGATTGTTTGAGACTTGATTTGTGATAGATTTTTAGAAAATTTCGTGTGTTTTTCATTTATTAATTTTCTATTTTATCTCTAGCTATGTTTGTTTGTACGTCTGTATGTCTGCACACCACCCCCCTTTCACTGACTGCTGCTGTTTAAATGATGAATATCTTTTTAATGAACCAGATGTCAGGCAACAAAAAACACTACACATGGAATATCATCGCCCCTGGAGAAAATTGATTTTTTCTCTTGTATAAATTAGACATTTGAGATTTTCAGACATTTCAGAAAAAGCGAAAATGGTTTTTAATGTTACTTCTTCTTCGTCTTCTTTACTTCGAATATTTCCTAAAAATTGTCGAAACAAAGTACCTGTTGGACAATCATTTTAAAAAGATGTTTTAAAGTATGCGTCAGCGTTTTATTTATGTTAAATTGTTAAAAAGGAATATATAATTACGTATTCTATTTCAGAGGTACTTTTTTTGAATATACATTTCTTATAAAATAGCAACCTAATTAATGAAAATCTTGCTTCGCATGCGTACTTTTTATCTTCCTGTATGCTTTATTTTTTCAAAAGGGATTTTTTGGAGAAGGTACTTTTCTAAAACCACTTTTCTTAAATATATTCGAAAGTTGGTCTTCTCAAAAGGTGTTCGATTCAAAATGGCAACTTTAAAGGCAACTTTTTTGGAAAATATTTTTTTAAAGGACTTGTTAAGTGGTATTAAATAAAGGTCCAGTTTTTAAATAGTACCTTTTGAAATGAAATATTTTGTAAAAGGTAAATTTTCTTTGTAAAAGTTACATATCTGAAAAGGATTTTTATAAAATTTCTTTTGTGCAACTGGTACTTTTTTGTAATAGGTACTTTTTCCAAAAGGTGCTTTCTACTAAAAAAAACAGTTTGTAAAGGGTTCTATTTTGTAAAATTTCCTTTTTTAAAGGTTACGATTTGTATAGAAGGTCCTTTTCTAAAAGGTTATTTATCTGCTAAAAATATTCGTTTAGTAAAAGGTACTTATTTTTGCAAAAAGTTTTTGTATCTAACAAATATGTGTTGCTTATAAAAGGTACTTTTTAGTCGAAGGTATTTTGTTGTTAAAGGTGCTTTTTTCTAAAAACCCCATTTTTGTAAGAGATAAATACTTTTTGCGATAGATTTATTTTTCTGTAAGGTACTTTTAGGTAAATGGTGCTTTTATGTAAATTGTAATTTTTTTTATAAACGACCTTTTCCTAATAGTTACCGTTTTGCAAAAGTTACTTTTTGTACAGGTACTTTTTTGTAAAAGGTCCTTTTTTCCAAAACGTTCTCTTTGCCAAATGTCCGTTTTGAATAAAGTGCTTTTTGTAAAAGTTTCGGTTAGTAAAACATACTTTTCCTGAAAAGATCTTTTTTGTAATATTTTTATTTTTGTAAATTATACTATTTTTAAAAGAAATATTTTTTTTTCGTATATGTGACTTTGTGTAAAATGAACACTTTATTTTAAAAAGGAAAATATTTAAAAATGTATTTGTTTTATTAAACTTTCTTCATACTAAAAGTTTTCATTTCATAAAAGGGTGCATTTTAGAAAATAAACACCTTTTTTAAAGCATCCTTTTTAATAATAAGTTTTTTTCAAAATAAAATTGTTGAAAAACGTGACTTTTTAAAACTTTGTTTGTTACAGTATTTTCTTTAGATTTAGCTAATGATGATTCACTTTCAAATGTCAAAGTTCCTTCAAAATTTTCTATTATTTTAAAAATCTGCATTTTTATTCAAGCAATAGAATGCTGCTGCTTTTCCAATTTGGCCATCATTCAATTAATTGCATTTCTTGTTTTGTAATTAATTGAAAATGAAAAAGCAAAACTTATTTAAAGGGTTAAAAAAAGATCACTTAAACAATTACACATGCCATGCACGCACTCATACACACACACATGCACACATATTTAGTAACACTCCAATAAACCAATTTTATATGAGCAGACAATTTTCGCTGAAAGCAAAACTGTGGTTTGGAACGGGATGCGTCACCAATTAAAGCGTAAAAAGTGCAAGAAGCATGTGTGGTATAAATGACTCTATAAGTGACATTTATTTTACGTTGCATAATAAATTGACTTTCTAATTTTCACTTAAAATAACACACACACACACACACACTTGCCCAAGTGCACACTTTTGAGCACTTAACCCTTGCAGACCTTAAGGAAATGCACACTATACTCGTACATGTGTAATGATGAAGCAACACAAACAAAAATAAGTATGATTAATAGAGACTGTTGTCACAGTTTTATCAATTTTTTTGCTCTTATTCTTTTCTGTTCCACTAAAATGGACCACAATGTTGACAATATGTTTTCCATCAGCATAAATTTATAACAAATTAACTTAAGAATAAAAAAGAATTGCTGAAATAAATGACCACCTTTAAGTGAGATTGCTGCAAAATTATTTTTAATGAAACTTCAAAAAAAAATAAGAACTTTGCTGGACTCGAGCCAAAATGTGTTAAAACGAATGATCTGAAATACAATTATTTTCAAACTAAAATTATTGTTTAATTAAATTAAGGTGTGGTGCCTACAAAAAGAAGGGTGGCAACAGTGAGCAACATCACTAAGTGTCTTATTTTGTTTGATAGTTTTTTCATTCGTTGTGGCTTTCGAAGATAAAAGGGAATTTGTCACAAGTTTTTTGTAAAAAAAAAAGTTGTATGACATAAATAATATTTTTGTTTTTTTTTTGGCACTCGACGATTTGTCTGTTTTTATTTAATTTATCCAGCTTTCAATTGCTTGTGTGTCATATAAAATTATTGCTGTCATATGGACTCTGTCATGTAAATCTTAAACAAGTTGATTTCTTAATTTAAAACTATTTTTGAAACTTTTAAGCAGATTGATTTTAACACATTGTTGTTGTCATTGAAGAAAATCAATGGACATAATTAAGATACTAAGTGATATGTTCTACTTTTAAAAAATTATGTGTGATATGAAACGGTGGAGAGAAAAATTTATGAGTGTATTAAACGTGCAACGAGATGGTATCAGCATAACATATAATACTGTCGATAACGTGGCAGTACGGGAAGTAGAGGAGGCCGTCTTGTCTCTAAAGTGTGGTAAAACAGCAGGAGTCGACAACAAATCTGCAGAAATATTCAAAGCTGACCCAAAGATATTTGTCAAATCTCTATGCCCACTGTTTATACAGATATGGAATACAGAGACTTTTCCTACTGATTGGCTGCGAGGTATAATCGTCAAATTGCCGAAGAAAGGTGATGGGCCTGTTCGGAAATGCATCACTGTGCCGCACCTGATGCGCATGTGTGATTAGTTTGCCCAGCTGATACAAAACAGCATACGCAGTGTTACCAGTCGTTGGTTTTCAGAACGTACAACGCATCAGATGCGGTGCAGTGATGCATTTCGTAACAGGCCCGATACTACAGACTTTAACAATTGGCGTGGTATAACCATTCTCTGTGCAGCTATGAAAGTGTTTATGAAAATTACGAGTATTATGGAAAGAATAGTTAAACATGTTGATAAGAAATTGCGCCCTGAACAAGCTGGTTTTAGAGGTGGCAGATCATGTGTCGATCAAATTAACACCCTTAGAATAATAATTGAGCAAGCGGTTGAAATGCGATCTTCACTATATACATATGCTATTTATAGATAGAGAATGCATATGGGCCGAGCTGAAAAATATAATACGAAGGAGATATGATAGTTTCCAAAGTACTGTTCTACACGAAGTAGAAATGTCTGAACCTTTCCATACCATATCTGGTGTTAGACAGGGCAGCTTGCTACCAACTTTGCTATTTCTTATTGTAATGGATGCAGTCTCCAAACGCGCAAACAACAGCAAGCCAAGAGGTTTTGTTTGGAATCCCCTTAAGCCAGAAGCCCGACTAGAATCGCTTGATTATGAAGATGATAAATGTGAAGTTTCCCAGCGACATGCAAGGAAAGCTAAACGACCTATCTTTAGAATCTAATAAAGTAGGTCTCAGTTCCAACATAGCTAAAACTAAAGAGATGCGAATTAACCATACATCAATAGATCCACTAAATCTCCTACATAATCAAGTGCAACGTATAGAGAAGTTCCAATACTTGGCTAGTATCATCACGGAGAATGGTGGAACTCTCAAGGACGCGGAAAGCCGCATAAAAAAAAACAATCGGGGAATTCACCCAACTTCACAGGATATAGAACTCAACCACATACAGCGTCAAAACAAAAATAAATGTGTTTAGATCCTGTATCATCCCCGTTCTTCTCTATGGGTGCGAAACTTGGTTTGTGAGTGATACTATACGAAATAAATTGAAGGTCTTCGTAAATCGTTGTCTACGAAGAATTCTCAAAATATTTTGGCCTCGCATAATAAATAATGAACAACTTTGGAACAGAACTGATATAGGTGATATTAACATCGAAATTCGAAGAAGAATTTCACTTTGCGAAAACCACCCGAAGACCAATTGGTGGTGTAGGCTGAAGTGGTTAGCGCGTTGACTACTAAGCAAACAATGACTTGGGGCCTGGGTTCAAACCCTGGCCAGAGCAAGTCAATTAACATCATTAATTTCTCTAATATACATTAGTGAGACATTGTATTAATTGTTGTCGGACTATTTCAGTGATGAAGGCATAGCACTGGTCACTAAAAAAACTGTTCCCACGGCGATTGATGCTGTTCTAATGTACACAGCATCGCCCTCCTTCGTCGGTTAGCAGAAACATCTGCGAAGTAAAACAATTAATAAAATACCTGCTAATACAGCTTAACAAAGTTAATGCGTCCACTTAACACCGGGGGCGCCTCAAAACTGCTGTAAAAAATTAACATAACGCGCAAAGCAGAGTTGTAAAAGAGTTAAGCCTTCTAAAAAATTTCCGGCACAATGCATTGCATACGTAGGGGTCATCCTCTGAGTGCTAGTCCTAATTAAAAAAAAAAAAATTTCGCTCTTGTATACAAGAAATAGAGGACGGTCCAAAACTACATGGCGTAGATCAACTCTTCAGGAAATCAACAGCTTATCTCATAGTCTTGGAAGAACTTTCAACACCATCGGAGAGCTCAAAGGCATAGCCGTCCGTCGACAAAGATGGAGACAACTTGTAGACAGCCTATGCCCAGTATAGTGGCAGCTCGTAATCAATTGACGACGAGCAAGGCAATATTATATTATTATTATGATAAAAAGAAAATGTTGTCAGGCATCAACAAATCTACATGACATACAAAATGAATTTTGTCTGGTGTCCACATTTTTTTTTTTTTTGTGAGATACAACAAATTATCTGACTTACAAAAATTTGTTTTATATTCCAAAACTTGTAATATTTCTGTTAAATTTTTAAAGATTCAGTAAATCAGTCTAAGCCAGTTAGTTTAAGGGACTTGTTGTAATTCGTGTGGCAAGTAATCTAAAACCTTTTTCTTTTCTGCTGTCGTATATTAAAAAAAACTTGCATTTCTTCTAAAACTTAATAAATTTCCTTTCAAGTTTAGCGCTTTAAAGTAGAACAGGAGGATGTTGCCAAAGTGTTTGAGTTTTGAAATATGTTCTGAAAACAAGTCCTCATCATATGCATTAGTGTTTGCGTATTTGTGTGTGTGTGTCTTTGGATGTATGTTCCATCAAAATCATTAAGAACAGGAAATTAATCAGGAATGATATTTTTCAGTTGCATTCATGTGTATTGTTCATGGCGATGATGATGATGGTGATGATGATGATGATGATGATGGTATTTATTAAACAATAAATAAGGTCATGCTAAAAATGTCCCCAATGGTTAGTCATGTATTTAAGGTGGCATGCACAATGGGAAGGAGTTTAAAGATTTAGTTAGATTTTATTTATTGCTTTACTAAATATTTCATTTCTGTAAAAAATCAGACTCGTATTTAAACCTTGTTAATTCGTTTTTTAGAGACTATTCAGGCATTATCAAACACTCCAGAGGGTTTGGGGCTGCGGAGTGGAAATTTTGCACCGAAAATTTCGAAAAAAGTAGAACAGTGGGGGTGGGGAGTGTATAAAATCTCTGTAAAGGAATACGTTCTCTAATATGTGAATAGCCCCTCTATAACAAGTTTCTATATGCCAAAGCTTTTTTGTTAAAGCCGACTTCAGTTCACTAACGTAATTTTCGAAAAACAATTTAAGAACATGAGGAGCAGCAGACCACGATCCTCAATTATTATTATGTGTACTTACATTATAAAAATGAAATAGTTTTCTTTTATTACAAGTTTCCAAATTAATTTTAAATTGCAAATGGGTTGAAAAACTCCCCTTTCAATTAATATAAAATAATTTTTCTCTAAAATGCCCCACTGTGCACGAATATATGTATGTATTTTATTTAATGTTTTATGCCCACATATCATGCATGATTTTTTTTTTTACATTTTATTTATTTTCGTTTATAATTAAAAACCATTTATGCTCCATATTCATATTTTATGTTTAACTACAAAAAAAAAAAAAAACAACGAACAACAAAAAGAGTTCATTATTCCAATTTTTATTTTCATTTAACACTGCCTTGCTGCAAGTACAATCATACACAATCACACACACACAAACGTACAAAGGCAAGTGTATAAATATTTATTAACTCCACCTGCTGGTTGTAGTTTTATGAATATTCAGGCTGGCAGGCCAACAAGCAGCAGCAGCAGTTCTGTTGTTTATTAAAGGTAAGAGGCACATGAAGCAAATACTCGTATTTAGTGAAAAAAATCACTTAAGATCTTTCAAACATACAGCCATGTCACAGAGATCTATTCCGTTCGGAAACGGAATTCAATCCGTATTTTGATTTTTAAAAAAATCGAAAAAAGAAATGATTTTTCCAAATGAAACAATTTCTAAATTTACAAACAGAAAAAATTTTATTTATCTAAAAGTGGTTTTATTCCGAAAGCTATTTTGGTTATTCGCTTTATGAAGAAACATAATACAAATTGAATTCCGTTTCCGAACGGAATAGATTTCTGTGACATGGCTGATAATTTCCATTTGGAGCGCGATTAATCAAATGAATATGGAATAAATCAATTGAAAATTTTCTTGAATTAAATTTTGCTCCATCTGATCCTGTAGCATCAAGCCTTGCAAAATATTATATTCATCCACACATAAAAAAACATACTCTGCAAAAAGTTGTTTGAGTTTATGGTTTCCAAACATCCCTTTTACATGTGTTTTAGCCTAAAAACTACTTTCGAGGCTTTTAAATTTACACGTTCAGTTTATTTATTACAATTTTAAATCGATAGTGGCACCTTGCCAACATTTTCAACAAAATGTAGTAAACAGAAACAACAACAACAATACTCATTCACAACTTAAAATAGCCTTTTTTGCATTATTGCATTACAGTGGGCATCGCCATGACAAAAAGATTGAGAGAGATATTTGTGTTTTCAAAGCTGCAAGAGTTACAGGCCTGGAGTTTTAATAGAATTTTTCTTCTTTCTATTTTTCAAGATTGTCGATCAGCGCTAATTTTTGTCTGCCCAGACAACTGTGAAACAATTTTCCAATTGACAATTTTTGTGTTGTTGGCTTGCTGCGTATCTCATGTACATTTCCTGACCAACGAAACAACCAACCAACCAACGTGCCTGTGTTTTTGGCCAACAAAATATTCACTGTTTTTTTTTTTTGTGTTAATTTTAGTTTTTTATTATAATTTTTATTTTACTTGCTTGTACCTGCCAGGTTTATTGTGGAGCTGTGTCTCTCTCCGTCATTCTCTCATTACTTTTGGGCATTACAACAATATGCCATCAACTAAAAAACAAAAACCAGGTGCAATTTAGGTATTTTTTTTTTTAATTTTTTTTTGCTAATTTAACTTAATGAATTTTTGCAAAATAGACTATAATTGCTTATAAAGTTAAATTTAATTGTGTTTTATGTGTATATTTGTTTTAATTGCATATTTCAAATGGAAATGTGTAACAGTTTAGTGAATATATAATTAAATTAATTGCAAATTATATTATTTTGTACAAGAGTTAAATAGAAACAAAAAAAACAAATATAGAAATTGGCGTGAGCAACTTTCCGTTTGACAATTTTAATAAAGATGTTTTTTTTTTTGGTACATCATTATTAAGCATATAATTTTGTAATTAATTTAATATACATTCAGTCGAATTGTATACATGATAAAAACTCTCTATATAGTAAAATATAGCGAATAGGGTAAAAGTTCTATATATAAAAAAAAGTACCAAAAGTACCAGCGTTTTTTTCTTTTACCCGCCAGATAGTACGCTGTGTGTTGCTGTATAAAAAAATAACAAAATAAAAAGTACCAAAGCTACCAAATATTTTCCCTTTTAAAAAAGTACCCTCTATTTTCAACTGGTTCATATGGTATTCGTCTATCAAATTTCACTCATTCTCAGACGAAACCGTTTGGTATGGAATAAAAATCTAAACACCCAAACATAAAAACTTTTTTAAATAAATATTAATGGGATAAAAGCAGAAATCCTTGGAAAATTCGTAAAAACTTCGGATTATGAACGGCATAATTAAATACAATTTAAAAAAATAATTATTTGCGCTGACATTTTTTATAAATATTTCGGTTTCGAATTTGCATGTTTAGAAGCAACCCAACACTTTTTACTACTCCCTTCCACCAGGGTTGGAAGGTTTTTTCTATTAAATTTAAAAAAAAAATTAACTAAAACTTGAGAAATAGTTTTTTTAATTTGAGATTAAAATGTTTGTCGTATGACGCAATTCCGTTTTTTACAGAAAGTCTGTAAAATTTTTCTTGATGTTAGAAAATACAATTTTCATCTTTCACAGGAAATTTTTCAAAATTATAAGCAAATTTTTACTAAAAACTAGTTTAACGTTAAGTTCAAATTTTGTCATAGGTGCCATTTGCGATGGCTAGAAACAATATTTTCATGTAATTGGTAAGTGGTTCACTTCCTTGCTATGTGGTGTTTGATCTTGCTAAAGCTATGTACAGACGATTGGCTGATCTTACAATATGCTGACAACGTACTGACAATGGCAAAGTAGAGTGTTCACACGATTGTCAGATGTCTGCCAATATTTTTGTCTTACGATGAACTGACAATGCTTTTTCTGGCAACGTTGCAACACAAAAATTTTAAGTTCAGACGGACATTTTCTGAACATTTTTCTGACAATCGTCTGTACATAGCTTAAGTACTTCTCATTTTTGTGTTTCCACTTCTCAGAGCTCTACTGGAGTCTCCTGGTAGATTTCTAAGTCTTTAGAAAATAATGCACAAAGTAATTTAATGGCTTGCAATTTAAATGCATGTAAATGCTTTAATAGAAATCTCATGTTCATTCGGCCTGCTCTTAGTAACCTCTCGCCAGGAGGCAAATATTTTAATTTACACATGCACGCACACACACAATCTTACACGCTCGCTGTACTTAAAATAATTAAAAGCAAAAAATTATATTTCTTTCTCTATTTTAATTTTCTTTTTTATATGTACTTTCTTATCTCAACAAATGAAAATGTATATGTCGTTCTCATTCAAAAGGGTTGACAATTTGTTTTTCTTGTGTGTGATTTGCACAAACAAAATGAGAAAATAAAAGTGTGTGGCAATAAAACAAATAGAAATGGAAAAGAAACAATGGCCAAAAGAAAAGTATGTCAGGGATTACGATGCATGAGTCACATAATTCACAAGAGACTGGAGGCACCTACTTTTCTTTTTCTATTTAGAAATAAGGAAACGTAATTGTCATCTTTATCAATTTTTTTTTTATTTCAAATTAAAACAAAACATTATGTTGTTGTTGCATTTATCACCAACAGCAGCAGCAGCGTAGCATCATTGTTTTCCGCTCATTCTTTACACAATAGAAGTGAAAAAGGATATGGCCATTGCAGGAAATGAAAATTGTTATGATGATGTGGTCACATTAAAGCTTAAAATATTTAAAGAAACCTTTTTATTAAATTATACATACATAAATTTTGCTATTAATAGCACGAAAGTACTTTGAATTTTTCTTTTGTGTTTTTTTTTTTTTTTTGCCTTTCCTCATAAATTTTACTTTGTTCAGGTGATTTATTTAATCAGAACCTTTAGAATTCTTGAAACTGTTTTTTTCCTCCATCAGATTAAAGTTTCACGCCTTATATTTTTCTTTTCCCCTTTTTTTCTTACCTCTCTTTAAGGTTTATTTTCATAGATTTCGTTTTTATAACTGTGACACCTTGAAAAATAAGGTTGTAAGTTTATTATCCCACTTAATAAGCTTTTGCAGTTGTCAGAAACTTTCCGAAAACTTAAAAGTAGGTTAACATTCCAGCATATTTTCTCGTGTCCTTAGAAGCAAAAGGAAATATAAAATAAAAATCAAATAGAAAACCCCAAAATCTTTTCGTTTTTATACGAGAAAAAAAAAACAGAAAAAGCAAATGCGAAATCCTTTAACAACCTACAAAACCAGACTTGTAGTCAAGGATTTTTCTTTTGTTTGTTTGTTTTATTTTTTTTTTTTTTTGTTTTTTGCAATCAAGTGTTCCAAATCTTTCTGAACACATGAAGTTGAAGCAAATTATGAGTAAAAAAGATTTGGTGCAAACGTTTTTTCCATGCATGCATAATAAAAACATAATTTGGAAAGACACCCACTTACGAGTAGGGCACCTTAACGAATTCAACAGAGCGGCTAAGGCAGACAAAGTAAAAACAACTAAATTATATCAACTCGCAGTACTGAATAGAATTTAACCTGAATGTGAGAATACTTAATGCAGATGTAAATAATAATCGGTCTTAAAGTTAAAAAGCACGATTTGTTTTTGCAGCAAAAAGGTTTAAGGGTTTCTGTTTCTGAAATTTATGATGTTAAAAGTTCATGAATCCTAATAATTTTTTTTCTAGTGCTCAACTTTAAAAAAAAATCGTGGCATTATCTGAGGTATTCGAAATAAGATCGAAAATTTTTAATAATATTTTATTTAGTATACCCTTCACCAAAAATCCTACGGGTATTAATAGGTTTGTCATCCATCCTGTGTGCAATTTACACAATATTCATATAGGACCCATAAAGTATTTATATATAACAGGTTTTCCAATAAGAGTGATATGATTTCTTTAAAAAAAAACCCACTTATTGCTAAAGAAATTCAAAAGTTTTTTATTTAATGTGAAGTGCAATTGATACAATTAAGTTCTAAATAAAACGTTATTCAAATGGACTCTAAGAATACTTCTGCAGGCACGAATTTGATGAACCCAATTTTCGAGCACTTTTTTCACTAAATCAAGTCGTATGTCATGAATGGCATGTTCGATATTGACTTGTAAAGCTTGAAGAGAGTCTGGTTTATTTCGAAAGACCAATGACTTCAAATAACCCCACGAGAAGTAGTCTAATGGTGTTAAATCACAACTTCTTGAAGGCCATTCAATATCACAATTTCTTGAAATAATCGAATCTCCACACTTTTCTCGCAATAATTCAATTGTTGCATTTGCTGTGTGGCACGTAGCCCCGTCTTGTTGGAACTAAATGTTGTCAAGATCAACTTTTTCCAATTTCGGCAATAAAAAGTTAGTTATCATCGATCGATTGTGGTTTGAGACAGTCCCAATTGTTGAGAACGTCTTGGAATCGGCAAATTGCGGTCTTCAGCAGCACTAGTCTGAACGACAGCAATATTTGCATTACTTCGAGCGGTTCTTTGTCTTATTGGCACTTGAACATTATGTAAAGAAAATTTTCCCCTGTTTGTGTTTCTAGTTGTCTGCGGATATTGAATAACGTGTGTTCAGCATCGTCTGAGGTATCATTTACCTCGTAAATAGAAAG
Source organism: Lypha dubia (assembly GCA_947311025.1). Lineage (NCBI taxonomy): Eukaryota > Metazoa > Arthropoda > Insecta > Diptera > Tachinidae > Lypha > Lypha dubia. The sequence continues at coordinate 61,889,277 of OX371264.1, forward strand.
AGTTATTGCATTTCCCCATTTTGTAGAGGTATTTTCTGAAATAACCATGTCCAGATAACATCTGTGTTATGTAAAAGTTGACTTCTCCATTTCGAGATATTGGGGATGAGTTTGAAAGTCCATCTTCCGTAACTATAATTATTCCATCGTGTTTGCCATTTCTCTGTGGCTTGCAGTTTAATGGCTTCTATTTCTTCTGCTGATAGGTGGTTAATTAATTTTGTGTTAAAAATTTCCATTCGTTCAGCTGCTTGTAAATCTATAAGCTTCATTCCCGCGATTACAAGGAATGCTAATGCGGATAAAGTTCGGTATGCGGTTGTGACCCTTAGTGCTGGTGTTCTTTGCACTGTGAGTAGATTTTTCGCCCTGCATTTATTCTTCAGTGCATGTGCTTATATTTCGCTTCCGTACAATAATATACTGTTGCAGAGACTCCATAAGAAGTTTTCTTCGGCTTGAAATAGGGTCGCCGATATTTACCATCAGTCTGCTCAGCTGTGCTGTAATATTTGCAGTTTTTTTTCGCAGCAAACTTGGATCCAGTCTTATTCCGAGATTCCCTTTTATGCTTCCCAATGTCAAGGTTATTAAACGTAAGGCTTTCCTAAGAAGACAACTTGGCAGCCACCTTGAAACACGGACGACCAAAATTTGCTACTTATTATTTTTTACGCGTCCGCATAAGTCGTTCATATCAGTCTTTCGGTCATTGACATCCATAATATTTAAGATTATTTAAAAATTTGTTTTCTTATTTTCACAATAAAATTTTCTATATTAGGCCAAACATGCCAAGATAATAATCTGATTACAAATGATTTAAAATATTTACTCTTATAAATAAAACAAAAAGACATTGTGCAGTGCCAGTTGATTTAGAGATACCATTTGCGTATATTTTATTAAAGAATTAAATTAAAAAATGTTTGTAGACAATTATTAAAGCTAATGTTGGTTTAATGTGGGAATTTAGTATGGCAAAATCGATTTTACCGAGTATTTTAAATTTACCATTTGTTTATGACTATGGTGGTTAGTCCTTGACTATAGGAAGATAACAGATGATAATAGATTTTAGTTTAAAGTTATTTGTAAAAGAAACCGATTAACAAACCCGTAAGCGTTTACGTTAAATGTACATGACCTACAATTTTTGTTAGCAAATGCACTTAGTATAATGTTAATTTTTTTTTTTAATATTTATTAGTTTTATTTTGCTAAAACTATAATTTTATAACACATTCAGGGATGGATAGTTGAATTTTTCTTTTCTGAATGGAAAATATTTTGGTTTGTTTTAGATTCATATACTTTTAGTTGTCTTCAGCAACAGAATGAAATTTTTACTTATTTTTAATAAATAGTAAGTAAAAAATTTAACGCATCCTATTAATGATTCCATCCTTATGTTCATACAATAATTGTAGGTCTTCTTCAAAGAGTTTCGCTATACAAAAAGAATTATTATTACTAAAATCTATTGCCATACCCAACTCCGACAATAGTTTTTAAATTGAAAAGATTATGTGAGTTGTGATTACCATACATATGCTAAATAACTCATAAACATAAATATTTAATAATAACTTAAATTGTTGTTTTTCAAATTCGTATTAATCATTCAATTCCATTTTTGATTCCATGATGATGTTTTGTATCACATTAACTTAAAAAAGTTGTCAATTGAGAAACTTTTTTAATCTTTTTGAACTCAATATAAACTGATGTGTGATGTTTACGCTGTTTTAACGCGCAAATATTTTGACAATTTTTTGATAAGCTTTACAAAATAAAATCACAAAAGTTTTATTTTCTGTTCAATAACGATAATAAAATTTAACCCACTAAAGTTTTTATTAGCAACATTTATAAAAAAAAAACTTTAAATTTTCTAATTCGGCTTATCTTTTCCGACATATCTAATATTCATTCTGCACAATGGGTTTTTGGTAATACATACACACTAAAAAACCAACTTTTATTTAAAAAAAAAAGAAAAACCTAGAAAAATCATTCATTCATAAACTTTAAAACCACTAAACAAAAACAACAACAGCGAAAAGTCTTCGTTCGTATAACGAAAAAATAAAAAAATTTAGTTAAAGTTTCTGTAGTTGTCATTGTAAATCCTCAGATACTGTCAACAAAGTTTTGTTTGGGCTAAATTGACAAACAACAATAAAAACTACTTAAAAAAGAAGTAGAGGTTGGGATCGGTATCAGTAACAGCCACAACATTTTGTCTTTTCAAAACTATCAATGAATATTTTTTTTGGCATACATACTTTAATTGTATATTAGAGGGAAAACAATTTCCATAAATCCTTGTTTAGAAGTAAACAAGTTTTTGACACTTTAATTTAAAAAGTCGAAAAATCAAAATACTCGTAATAATAAAAAATAATGCGAAACTTTAAAACTTTTGTTAGAATGGCTGGTATACTAAGTTTGTCATGTCGTGTGAAAAAATTTTAAGAATTTTGCACAAGGGGGACTTTTATTCATAACTTTTATCCTACACATGAGATACAATATTGTAAAGGAATTTAAATTCGCTACGAAGAAATGTTTTTAAATCAGCGCTTTCGTGTGGGAAGCTGCCATATAAAATCATGACTGTTCAAGAGCATCTTTCGCTTGCAAACTTCCGTCTTTCTTAAAACAAGCTAATGTATGTATAATACATACTTGTTTTATGGATCAATTTTTATCGACAAATTTCTTGATAAAAATTTTTGTTATCGATAAATTTGCTCACATAAATTCTTGCTTTTTTTTTCCTTTATTCATTTTTGCTGCGATAATTTTTTTTATCAAAAGTTTATGCTAATTCAAACTTGTTTAATAGAAATCTTTGCTATCGATAAATTTATTAATAAAAATATTTGCAATCACAAAATTTTGTCTTGAAAATTTTTTGCTATCGATAAATGTTTTTATAGAAATTTATACTATCAATAAATTTATTAATAAAAAATTTTGCTACCGTTGAAGTTTTTGATTAACGTTTTTGCTATCAACACCTTTTCTGATAGAAATTTGTGCTATCGATAATTTTGTTTATACTAATTTTTGCTATCAATAAGTTTTCTGGTACAAATTATTGCTATTGGTAAATATCTTGATAAAAATTCTTTTATTGAAATTTTCACTCCCGATCAATTTTCTCATACAAATTTTTGTTATCGATAAGTATATTGATTTTGGCGTCGAAATTTTTGCGAGCGATAAATGTTTTTTTACGATTTTTGCTACTGATAAATATCTTGATATGTATCTATAAATTTTCTTAAAAAAATGTTTCTGTCGATAACTTATCTTATAGAAGTTTTTGCTATCAATATTTTGTGTGATAAAAGTTTTTGCTATCGATATATTTTTGGATGAACGATTTTGCTAACGATAAATATTCTCATAAAAATGTTTGGCATTAGAAACTTTTCTTATAGAATAAAAAAATGCTTTAATAATAATTTTTGCTATCGAAAGAAAATTTTTTAATAATTTCGTCTTAATTTTGTATATTTTACATTTTAATTAAATAAATTTATTATAAAAAATAAATGTCCAGAATCTCGTAATAATTGATCAGACAAAAAAAGTTTAGCGAAAAGTTGAACTGACGTCATAATGTTTCGAGACCAACCAAGGTCTCATCATCAAAGTGTTTGTCCGCTTAATTTTTGCAAACGATAAATGTTCTTATAAAAAGTTTTACTATCATTTAATATTCTCATAGAAATTTTTGCTTTCGAGAATCTTTCTCATACAAATTTTTCCTATCGATAAATTTCATCATAAAAATTTTTGCTATCAAAATATTTCTTGATAAAAGTTTATTCTATCGATAACTTTTTGATTACGAATATATTTGCTAACAAATAATACACGATTACAGCGATAAATCTGTTTGAAAATGTTTACTAAAAACTTTCTGCATATTGTCGATAAATGTTATCGACAAAAGTTTTTACGAAATTATTTTAAATATTTTTGTTTTCGATAAATTTTCTCTATATGCTTAAAAATTTTTTACAGAATATTTATCACTAGTGTAAAAATATAAGAATATTGGTCAAGTTTTTATAGAAGAAGAATTGCACTGTACAACACAAAAAACCTACCAGCGAATAAAAGTCTACATCCGTTACTTATTTTTGGTTGGAGCTAAATTTTCTTCCAAACTTATAAGTGTAAGACTAGTATTTGAATGCTATTCTGATTATATCGCAGTCAGTGGTTGTTAAAATTAATTTATTTAAGTAGAATTGTGATCCATTAAATTTTGCATTCATGATGAAATTTAAACAAAATAAAAATAAAATTACGAATCAGCAAAATATAATGTTCAAAATATTCGGCTTGACCGACCAATGTACATAAATTTTTACTTATTTAGTGCTTTTTCATATATATTTTTTTTCTCATAAGCAAAATTAAATATTACTTGGAAACATACTGACTGTCACAGCCCACTTGCTGTCAAATTTAAACAACATCAACAGTAATAACGAAAATATTGCCAAATGGGCAAAATATTCTATTTTATTTTTTGTTTACAACATCGACCCAAAGCAACAACAAAGTTGTTAATAAGTACAATAAAAAAATCTTAAATTTTAGTTGAGTACAAGAATAAATGTATGTATGTATTTTAAATGTCTGAAACTTTAAAAGTTTGTTGTCATAACGAGTTCTTTAGTGCAAAACCCGCAGCAACATTATCACTTAACGCTCTAACATCGATACCGTATCAGATATGATTACAGGGGGTATTTCGTACCATATTTTGGTAACAAATCTCAATTGCAGACATTGCAGTCACTATGTAATAAATTGAATATATGTATAACCACAGTATAGCCAGTAATTGAAATTTTAATAGAATTAAATTTGTTAGTTTTTTAACCAAAATACTGTTTTTCCATAAATCATTTAATATGAAGTTTTCGTTTGGGTACCAAATTTTGTCTTTAAGCTTTTCATAAAAAATTTCAAACAAATCTGTGCTGTTGTATAACTTTTAAAGTATTTTATGAACAAGAAATATTTATATTTTTGCAAACATTTTGTAGAATTTTACTAGACAGATGGACGTTAAACTAAAACTAAAAAATTTTTGCACGTTCGCAATACACAAACTGCATTGTAAAAAGTCATCAGACATAGAGACGGACAAATAACACAAATCTCTAGACTTTATGTCTTGTTAAATTTTGTCTTGGATTATTCAATATTTCTAATTCAAGTATGATAATTATTAATTATTATAGCAAAAAAAAAAAAATTGTCATGGAAATAATTTAAGCTGACATAAATGTGGCCATATATTCACTGTTAAGTGGTTGCAATATTTAAAGAATGTCTCGGCAACATTGCATCCTGCCACCAGGGTGTGGTAAAAATAGAAAAAATCATCTGACAATGGTGCCACTGACAATGCTTTTTCTGGCAACTTTGCAAGACAAAAATTGTAAGTTCAGGCGGTTGTCAGATATTTTCTGAACATTTTTCTGACAATATTGTAAGATCTGCCAATCGTCTGTCCACATTTGCTGGCTAGAGAAGAAAAATAGGGCAGCATTTATGTATGTATTTATTTGACAGTCATTTTGCATCTCTTAGCTTCCCCTGGGGGCATAATTATGCAGCTTGGTGCTGTGCTTTGTGAGGCTTAAAAGAGTAAAGCTTATTCTAGACATCTCTAATCTCTAAAACAATAGAGCAACATGCGTGCATAAAATATATAAATCGAAGTAGGGTGACCCACTCTAGCCTGGTAGAAGAGAAACAGTCGTCTAAGATCTCCGCACACGGCCAAAGTCTATAGAAAATTAATCGCACAAAAAAGTTCAAAGAAGATGAAGGATCACAGTAAGAAAACTTTTGTTATTTAAAAGCAACCAAACATTATAAAGCTTTACTAAACAGCTTTTTTTTGGAAAACTTATTATTGCGACAGTGCTGTTTATAACCTAAAATTTTGTTTTTTTTTTAAGGATTTCCTAAAAAGATTTTATTTTATATTTTAAAATGAGCTTTTCGACCAAAAAAAAAATATTGAAGCAGTTATTTTCGTTTGGTTTTTTTCAATTACCTTAAAGCTTTTTTAAAACAGATTCTTATAAATATTTGAGATGGTATAAACACGGCTGTTTTCTGTTTTTGTAATAAGAGCTTTTAAAAAAAAATTTTTTTATTAAAATTTCTTACTAAAAGCATTTTAATCAAACTTCTTAATTTAAGTGATTTAATCTACAAACTTATGTTATATTTTTTTAATTAAAATTCCTCCTATGCTAAATTTCCATCAAAAAATGTCCGAACAGTCCTATTGTAGTGAACAGAAAAGTAAGCAAGTGATCTAATCTACAGCAATAAAAGCAAATACCGCTGGTAGTCGGAACATCAAGCGTTTTTCTACTCCCCTCGTTGATAAAATAAATCTTGAAAATGTCAAAAGCTGTAAAAATTAAAATTATTCAAAATAAAAATGTGGTATTAGTGTTTTTTAAATGTATTTGGGCGTTAATTTATCGTGTTCCATAACTGTGTTAAATTTTTTAAAGGTTTTTTAACTTTGTTTTTGTCGGAAAAATATATGTCTGTATGAGTATGTGTTTTTTTTTTCTTTGCAAAAATATTTGATATAAATGTCAATTTTATTCATTGAATTACCTGAAGAAAATCAGCCAACCAAAGAGACAACAACCAGTTCATCTGGAAAAATACTGAAATTCTGTGTTGAAGTTATTTTGTCAGTTACTTTTTTGAAAAGGTGCAGCCAGCTCTTTCAAACCAAGTGTGTATGAATTTTGCAGTCACACATGTGCTTGATGATAAAAATCTATTAAAATATTTATTTAATATATTTTTGGTTTTCCACACATGCGAGAGTCTTTGGCCAACAGTGGAGCGAATGAGGAATTATTATTTATAAAATATTTATTAGATTAATTGATCAAATGATCATCAGGTCTGTTGTGGCGTCCGAACAATTCTGATTTGTCAAAAGTTTATCTTCTCGAAATTTTTCTTATGACCACTGTTCTTTCTATACTTTATTTTCCTGCTAAGTACCCATACAGATACAAATACGTTTACTTATTTTTCCATTTGTGACTTCGAAATTTATAGAAATATCAATTTTCATTTGGTACAAGTGTGTCCCACCAGTAAAACAATAAATTTTTATTTCAATTGACATTTTAATCTAAATGCATTGAATTTGAAAAAAAATTCAAATCAATAAATATTTATATACAATTTATATTTACAAAACTCACACATTTAAATTTTACTTCATTTTTAATAATCATGTTAATGAAGTTCTTTATTTTTTAAATTCTTTACTTTTTTTTGAATTTCAGACAACTTGATATAAAAGAATGTGATGACGATGATAAAGATGATTTGCATGGAAATGCATTTGTTGCACCCACCAACTATATTAAAATTTCTCAAGGAAAAATTCAATTAGTACATCAGCCGCTGCTACCAACAACGTCGCCCTTAACATTGCTGCCGCCGCCACCAACCTCACCACCGCCGCAATCATCCTTTTGCCATCAAAATATGTGCAATGGTTTGGAATCACCCAAAGACAAGGTGGGTGTGAGAAGTTTTTTAAGCAAAAAAAAAATATTATGTGGTTTATTGGTATTGAAATGGTTAAAACTCCCACAATTTTACTCCTCGTAAGACATATTTACATACTTATTACATCCTGGTAGCTTTAGTATTTACAATTTTGGTACATACTTTGTTGTGATTTTTTGTTTTGTTGTAAATCGATTTGAATTTTTTTATAACCCGGTATATGATGTATTTAGTGGTGTTGGCGTCTTTTTTTATATGTTTTATAATTGAAATATTATTAAAATTTTAGTAATAAGCTCTTAATTAATTCATTAACAAACAGTTAAAAGTATATTGACATCAAGAGCTTCAGCATTAATTTAATAATCTAAAAACTTAACAAATTATCGCTTATTTGAATTTAATAGCGATTTTATTAGTCGTATTATTTTTAAAGGTTGCTCTAATCCCATATATATCTTGAAAAATGTACATTTGAGAAAATCCTCTCCAAATAAGTTCCTTAAGGTAGCATAGTATTTTTAAGCCAAAAGGTAGTTTTTATTAAAAAAATTCTTTTTTCGTAAAAAAGTTCCTTTTTAGAAAGTAGGTAATTTTTTTTTTTTGGGAAAATGGTACTTTTAGCAGAAATGTACTACGGCGAAGAACAAACTCTGCAAGGCTCAGTGAATGGCGTGTCTTCTTGCTACAGGTGCAGTGCGGTCATGTCCAACTTTGGCCATTGAGGCCTTGATTGGGTTAACAGAAATACAAATCTTTATAAGATCCTCTGCGGCAATGGCTGCTTATCGGATGGGTATCGGTAACTCTGCTCGCATTCACCGATCCTGAATACATTGTCCTGCAGAAATCTTTTAGGGATGTATAACGACAGGATAATTTGTGAGCTAAGGTTCAAGAGGAGATTCAATGTCACAATTTCGCTTAGGGCCACATGGGGGGTAATGGTCCCTCTGCGGATTCCAGAAGTTTATGTTGGTATACGGATGGATCCAAAACGTTATATGGAGTAGGGGTTGGAGTCTGTGGACCCAACGTGAAAATCTCAGTGCCTATGGGTAAATGGCCCACGGTATTTCAGGCGGAAATACAGGCAATCACCAAATGTGTTCATATTAATTTGAGCAGAGGATACCTGACCATAGCGGTCATCCGGGTAACGAGGTAGCGGATGAATTGGTCAAGAGGACCTCTGCCGTTCCTCTTATAGGCCCAGAGCTCTTTTATGGCGTAAACTGGTCGACTGTAACAACTCTAATCAGAGAGAATGACATGTCGATCGCAAAGAAAGTTTGGGTGGCTTCTCTTGGTTTAAGGCTGGCCAAATCATTAATACAGCCATTCTCATACAGTGGCATCCTGAATTTCAACAGGAACGACTTACGGCTAGTTACTGGTTTCCTCTCCGGTCACTTTGGACTGAACTACCATCTTTGGAAAAGTAACCTAGTTCGCTCACCCTTGTGCCGTTTATGCCTGGAAGAGGATGAGACAACGGCACACATTCACTGTGAATGTATAGTCTTATGTAATAATAGAAGGCATGTTTTTCTTTCTCCAAGCTCTGTGCTGACTTTCATAAGGAGAGTCATTCAGAGCTTGGTTTAATTTTAGAGATCCATGGCACAAAAGATCCAATAGGTGTCGCAGTGCCGGTCCTTGGACCAGATTTAAAAGTTCCCCTCTAAAGCTTCGGCCGGATCGTTTCTGAAACTGACTTTACCTTTCCTTTTGTAAAAGATTTCAGAAGCAAAATAATCTCAGACGCTTATAATTTCCAAACAGCCAATAAGGAAAACTTTAATAAAATTCAAATCGTATTTATTTTCAAGTTAAAATTGCATATCAATAAATTTAATTGTTGCCAGTCCTCCAACATTTTTAACAATTATGTAAAATACTCTTAAATTTTCGAAAATGTTTGCTATTTTAATCTTTAAGTACGGTTTTCTATCTCAACCGAAAATAAACGAAGTAAAATAAAAAAAAAACATAAAAATAAAAATAAATAAAGACCGCAGAAACTCACTATAAATTTCAGCTAATAACAATTAAAACTAAACAACAAGAAAAAGAACAACAACAACAGCAGCAACATCAACTAAAAAAGAACAACAAATAAAAATGTACAAACGACAAACAAACACTATAAATTTCTTAAAAGTTCATCGAACTTTTGCATTTAAACTGGCTGCTGCTGTTCAAACAGAAACTTTGTTGTTTGTTGCAATCTGCTACTGAAACTTCTAAAACACAGTCTGAGTATGAGAATTTGTGTGAGTGTGTGTGTGTTTGTGACATGTTGGCGGCTTTAAGCAGCAACAGTCAAGCTACGCATTTTTGTTCTCACAAAAGAAACAAAAAAAAAAGTAGGCAGAAAAAAATGCACAAACTGAAACGAAAACAGAGAACGTGATTGCACTTTTCTGGGTGCCAGTACCATCCGTGCAAACAGTCAGACAAACACAAATAAACACACACACTCACACGCAAATAGAAAAATAACTAACAGATGAAGTTTACAAAAATTTATTGCACACTTGCATACAAAAACAAACAATACATACTCATGTTGCAATGCAACATTTATCGTTAACTATTGTTGCTACTCGTACTTCTGTTGAATGCTTGAGTTTTATGCCTTTTACTCGTCGTATTATTTAGGTTTTCTTCGCTATTTACTGTATGACAAAAAGCATGTTGACAATTTACACAGTCAATAGTAAGAAATACTTGCATTTAAAGCAGCAAGCAATAGAATTTGCTAAAGCAACAGCAGCACCAACGGCGAACATGCATCCAAGTATCAACACGATTCCAACATTATTAAGTGAGACGACATGTTTGGGACTTGCACGTACACACTTGTTTACCTTTTTTCAGTTGGGCGACATTATAGTTGCCCCTTCTTCTGTACTCCTAGATTTGTTCCCTTTTGTAATTGAAACAGAATTTTAAAGGAAGAATATATATGAAACTATAAGGAACAAATATGTATATCGCTCGTAAAAGGTACTTTTTCATAAAAGTTACTTTAAATAAAGTGGTATTATAAAAAGTTAACTTCTAATACGTTTTATTTAAGAGTTACTTTTTATTAAATTGGTACTTTTTGAAAAAAAAGGTAAATATTGTTTCATACGTTCATTTTTTAAACGAAAACATTTTATTTTAAATTTAACTTTTTTAAAGAAGATACTTTTTGTTTAAAAAATTTCGTTTTATAAGAGAAGTCTATTTTATCAAAAATTTGCTTGGTAATAAAAATTACTTTTAATAAAAAATGTACCTACGTTATATGAAAAGAGAAGCTTGTTATAATAAATGAAATATTTCATAAAAATGGTGTAAAGTTTATTTTTTTTTATAAAAGGTAGTCTTTGTATAAAAAGTCATATTTGCATAAAAGGTACTTTTTGTTTAAAATCTATTTTTTACATAAAAGGTACTTACATATTTCATAAAATGTACTTTTTGTATAAATGCTGCTTTTTAACAAAAGCCGCTTTTTAATGAAAGGTAGTTTTTGTGTAGGTACTTCTTTGTGTAAAGGTACTTTTTTGTTACACAAGTACTTTTTTGTAAAAACGTAACGTTTTAATAAGAAATACATAGGGTGTATTTAAAAAACAACTTTTTATAAAAAAATGCTCTTTTTATAAGATAATAAATACACTTTATTGATCATTTAATTCCTTTAGTCTTCTGTTAGAAAAACTAACTTATATGAAACCTGTAGAATAAATGCAATTAAAATGTAGATACAAAATACATAAAAATAAAATTTAAACAACTGACTGTCATTGTAATTCCTGAAAAAACGAAGGAGACAAAAAACAATTCAAAAAATAAGCAACTACAACAGACAATAGAATCTTTTCGAAATTGCAAAAGATTTTTCTGTAATTTCTTTTCCAGTTTTATGAAGAGTAAGTTTTCAATTTTAACAGAATATTGCAAATGCATTAGAACGCTAACAAGCCAAGTATACAATCATACGATGTAACATACCACTAAACAAGTTGTAAGAAAAGAACACAGATTTCAATTTTTAGCCATAAATCTAGTCATGCGTGATTTAAAGAACATTTTTGTTGTTATTTTACGAATTCTATTTCTCTTAAGCGCAAGTGTATCTTAAGTTACAAAACACTTGCTGCTGCCTGAAATCATGGCCTTAAATTTAAACGTGACAGCGAACTGTATGCCCTACAGTTTGTTTCGAAAGCTTGCAAAGCTCGTGCCATCATTATTTTGGAAGCTTGCTGAATAGTAGAATATTCATTTATTCAATTGCTTAAAAGTATGTTATAATGGAATAACCACTGCTTACTGTACCGAGTTTATTAATAAAGAGGAATTGAAATAAAGTTTTTATTGGGAAATATTTCCCTTTAAAATTGAAACGTGTTTCCATAGTCGTCTTTTATCGAGACTTTTTTTTTCGCTAAATATGCATTGCACATTTACCGTGAAACTATTTCAATTTTATTCCTTCTTTTTTTATGTGAATAAAAAAAATACAGCAACAGAAAATGCATTCTGTTGAAATTGATATTGCAACAAAGACGTGCTGCATTTTTCATTCAGATTTTTCTTTATACTTTTCTCATACAAAAAAATAAAACAAAAAGTTCTTTCAAGCCGACTTTAATTTACAAGATGCTAAAATACTTAAAGAAAAAAGCTACAAAACAATAAATTTAATGAGAATATTTTATTCGTTTAATGAAGCTGAAGAAAGAAAATGTCACTGAAGTAGGAAAGAAAAAACAATAAATAGATCTAGCTGGCGTTTACATTAATATTGTTAAAAGCTTTTAAGCAAAAACTTTTTTAATATTCATTTAAAGATTTTTGGCGATGCTTTTTTAGTTCTCTCAAAAACGAACAGTTGCCCTAAGAAAGGAATAATTTAAAAAGAAACTATTATTTTCTAAAGCGAAAATTTTTGTTTAAAATGTATATTTTCTTTACATTTCTTCAAAAAGCTGGCTTTTTTAGAAAAAACACATGTTCTAAAAAAGATATTTATTTTTCGTAAAAGCTATTTTTTGCTTTTGTTTATTTATTTTTTTCTTTTAAGTGATATTTTCTTCAAAAAGTTTTTTTTTCTGAAAATATGGTACAAAAAGTTTATTTTTCATTACATGAACTAGTTTTGGTTTTGTTAAAAATTTATTTTTTTTAAAAAAGTTACTATTTAAAGTGTTAGTTTTCTTAAAATATAATTTTTCTTAAAATGGTACTTTTTTTTATCAAACGGTACATTTACGTTAAAAGGGTCTTCTACTTTTTTTAAAAGATAATGTTCCTTATTTAGGTACAGTTTCTTAAAATTGTACTACTAATATTTCTTTTTAAAAGCATACTTTTTCTTAAGAAGGTACTTTTTCTTAAAGGGTATTTTTTCTTAGAAAGATATTTTTTCTTTAAGAGGTACTTGTATTAAGTTAAGGAATTTTAAGTCTTTTTAAAGTATTTTTTCTTAAGAAATTTTTCATAAGTTGGTTATTCTCAAAGGAGTATTTTTTTTTTCTTAGAAACGGTTGAAATGGTACTTTTTCTTAGTAAGTTGCTTTTCCATAACAACATACTTTTTGTTAAAGCACTTTTTCTTTAAAATGTAAATTTTCATATAAAAACGTACTTTTTCCAAGAAAATTATGTACATTTTCTAAAAAAAAATTCTTTCTTAAATAAATTTATTTCTTCTTAAAAATGTTCATTTTCTTAAAAATTTGATATTTTTTCTTAGAGAGGTACTTTTTCATTGAGCTTAAAGGTTCAGAGGGTTGTTTTAAAAGTTACAGATTTATCCTAACGGTAGTTATGCTAATTAGTTGGCTTAATCAAAATATTTATTGAATAATTTACGTAAAATTTTTATTTGGTTTATTTTTTAGTGTCTAAAGCTACGTTCACATTTATCAAATATTTGCCCAAAAAAACGTAACCAATAGTTTTGCTTAGGGATAGTTTCATTTAACACGATTTTTATATTACAAAATAAAATTAATTCTTCTCCAAAAGAGTATTTTTATACAGTTTTTAAAAAATTCGAACCCATAATTAAAAAAATATTGGAATTAAAGGAAATAAATTATTAGTTTTTTTCTTGGTTACGTTTTTTTCGACAAATATTTGATAAATGTGAACGTAGCTTAACTTTAGTTGCTTTAATTATTTTATAGCATTTAAAAAACTGCTTATTTTATCTTGTAATTTTAAAATGCACTTTTAATGTCATTTCACCGTCATAAACTCTGGTGTGTGGCCCACATATCATAGATGAAACACAATCACAGCCACTTCATGCTTTCACACGCTATAAAACGAATTTATGCTTTATTTCCATTTAATTATTTAAAGTTGAGCTTAAATCCAAAAATTTCTTACGTTGATTTTCATTTTTAATTTCTTCTACTTTTCCTTTCATTTTTTCCATACAATTACAAAAAAAAATATTTATCATGAAAAAAACAAACAACACAGGATAAACTTGAAAATCGGATTATAGAACTAGAGGCAGCTCTTCTGAGACTTCAGGAAAAAGTTAATAATGTGAGTATTAAAAAATAAAAACAAAACTTTAATTGTAAATTTGTAGTTCTGCTTCTAATCAATTCCATCAATGAATTCAAGTCGTTTGTATGTTTGTTGTTTTAATTCTAAGACAGGATAAATATTTCTCTTCTTCGTTCATATTTCTATCAAAAATCCTGTTTTTTTATTTTTCTTTGTTTGTGTTCTTATTAATGTTCATTTGAAAATTATTGGCATCAAGTGACATTTTGTCGATGTTGTATTTTAGTCGTCTTGTCAATGTATGAATATTTGTTGCATTTTTTTGTTTTTGTTCAACTGTCATCGTTAACATATAATAATGAGGCTGACAGATGAATGGAGGCTCAACGATTTCTTTTTGTTGAAAACGTAACCAGCTGCGAAATGGAATTTGAAATAAAATATTTACACTGCAAAAAGAAACGAAAAAGTACTTTTTAAAATTAGTGACCATAAAAAAAGTAATTTTAACTGAAAAGGTGTTTTTACTTCAAAGCTTACTTCTTTTGCAAAAGCAGTTTTATTAAAAAAAAATACATACTTATTAACAAAGAGTTAGTTATTTTTTTTATCAATAGTTTAGTGTTTATCAAAAGTTTTTTTTTAAATGTACTTTTTACTACAATCGTACTTTCAGAAAAAGTTACTTTGTAGTAAAAACCCTCTTGTTACTAAAAAGCTGCTTTCTTTCGCAAAAAGCGACTTTGAATAAAAAATTTACTTAATTCAAATTTAATAAAATGGATGCGTTTTAATAAAAAGGTACTTTTTGTAACAAACGTAATTTTTATAAGAAATTTACTTTTTATAAAAAAGGTACTTTTTCGTAAAGAGATATCTTTTAATTATATGGTACATTTTATTAAGCGTACTTATTATTAAAAAGGTACTTTTTCATAACAAGATATTTTTTATTTAAATAGTACCTTTTATTTAAATAGTACTGTTTTATTAAAACTTTCTTGCTATTCAAAAGGTACATTTTGTTGGAAAGGCAAATTTGATTAAAAACTTAATTTTTATTAAAAAGGATATGTTTGTTGAGGGAAGGTTTTTTTTTTTCAATTTTATAAAGAGATACTTAAACTTAAAATATTATTAAAATTGTACTATTTTTGGAATAGTATTTTATATTAAACGGTACGTGCAAGTATATTTTCTTAAAAACTACATTTATTAAAAAGGTAACTCCAGTTAAAAGGTACTTTTTATTCACAAGTTCCTATTTTTATATGAATTTTTTATGTATTTTTTTAAAAAAAAATCGTTCTTATTAAAAATGCACTTTTTGTTAAAATGTTACTTTTTACTGAAAAGTACTTTTTTTAAGAAAAAAATTTATTTTCATTCAAAAAGTACTTTTTGCATAAAAAATGTACTTTTTATTTAAAAATGTCGGTTTTGTTATTGCAACTTCCAAGAAACAGATCATAAATTGTTGTTCTTTAGTTTTCTAAGAAACGGACTGAAAGTGACTAAAAAATGTTTAGACATTTAGTTGTTTAATGTACGGTTTTGTTTATATTTGATTGCAAACCAGTATTTATGAAAGTAGAGATGTGTATGTGTATGTGTATGCGTGTTTGTATGTTTGTATTTATGTGAATGTCTCGTCTTATAAATGACATAAACATTTTCACTTAACACCCAACAGTAAACAGCATAAAAAGCATTAAAAGACCTAAACATTACTTGCATTACGTCGTTATCTGGACGCAACAAAGAAAAAAAAATAATATTGCTGAGTCAACTTAAATTTCCGCCAGGCATTTTGCACTTATATTTCTAAACACACACACACACATACTTAGTAGTATATCCCTACAATTCTGGTGAAAGTTGCTGACACAATAATTTTTTTTTTAGCCTTGAAAAGTATAGTTGTTATTCATTTAAAAGTTTCCTAGAACTTAAAGATTTAAACTGAAGTAAGAAGAGACTATTAAAACCGGAAATTTGGAATATAAATTACTTTACTTTGGATTGTGTAGGGAAATGGTAGAAATCAAATAGACGTTTGCTCAGAACTACTGGAAAAATGTAAATGTTAAAATTTATTTTATTTCTAAATCAATGCAAAAAAAAAAACGACTTCCCTCCAACTTAATGTGTCCGTTCTGTAATACAACACTTTCGTTTGACCGTCTTAAATGCCTTTAAGGTTTGTCTGTCTGTCTGTCTCTATCTGTCTGTCTGTCTGTTCATATGAGGGCTTAAATGCTTTTGCCCTAGTATGTAAAAGTATGTTGGTCTGTATGGTGTGTATGAGCTTAAATGTGTTATACTTTTAATATCCCATCTGAACAAACATTCACTCTTAACGTTGAAACTTATTTAAGGTTTGAATCGCAATTATTTGTAGTTAAAAGTTGTAGAAAAGTAATAGCGACAACACAAAAGTTTTGCTTTTCCTTTGGCAACATTAAATAAATATTTTTAGAATATAAAATGAAATCTAATGGCAGGGAGAACGGGGTGGCTTGTTATTTCCTTACTTCATTTCTCGCATACGGAAGACATTTGAATGGGAAATGTTATTTGCTTGTTTGTTTGTTTGTTGTGTGGATATTTTAATGTTTTCAAAACCTTTGAAAAAGGACATTAATCCTGTCGATGGCCATGTTTATATCTACATATGTACTCTTAAGGGTTTGTCTCCCACTTTAGTCCGATTGTATTTCTATGGGTATTTTTATGGCTGATAGTCGTATATTGGGTTGTTTGATTTTATATTAAGGGCGCAGTCAGATGGAGCAAATATTTGATATATTAAATGTAAGGATTAATATTCGAGAATTATAATTCCAAACTCGCTTGATGAAGAATTTGAAAATATTACTGAAATCAAGCATTTAAAGTTTGTATCAGTGAAAATTTGTTTGTATGTGCAACACTGACGACGCATGATAAAATATCAAAAAATTTAATGCCAAGCACACGTACACACGCTTGGTGTCAAGTAGTTTGACAGTGTATAGTGCCCTTAATGCTCTGTTGTCGTATTAGTCAGAAAAGCAGTTTTGCCTTACTTCGGTGTGGGTTCAACCTAAAAGAGTTTTATCAACTTTTACTGAAGCACAACAGAGCTCTGTTAACTACAAAATTAGCTTGACAAAAACTGATAGCTTACATCGTTGCTAATTTAATTCAACAAAATTTTATTTGCCTCACTGTCTAAGTTGTTAATGTGATGCCAAACTCTAGTAATATTATCGTGAAAAAAGCACGCTAAAATAGTCTTCTAAAATGTGTTGTTTCATTAAAATCGTGTAACAACGGTAATAACAGAGTTATGGCTCATTTTCCGGGAAAGCTTTGTATGGAAAAAATTCTTAACAAGATCACTTAAAGAAAAATATAATATTGCTTAAGGAACAATAAATTCCAAAAATTATATATATTTTAAAAATGTCCACTCCCCAGCTCTGCACTACATATGTTGTTGTTGTACTGTAATTCTTACAAGTTGTAATTTTTTCTTTAACCTTATTTAAGTATTCTCTTCACATATTTCTTATGAATAGTGCGTGTGTGTGTGGTGTGCTGTGTTGTGTTTATGATTTAATGACCGATTTGTGGTTTATTTCATTAATACTTTTCATTATCCAAAAAAAAAAAACAAACACACACACAATCTTACAGAAATCTATTTTTCTTTCTATTGCTGCAACCCCAACAAAAATACTTTTGAAACATTAGAAAAGAAAAAGGAAAAGGGCATGTGAGGAAATTTCTCTAGACGTTGTCATAGATCTACACTGCAGAAAGCTTAAGTACATACAAACACACATTCTTATTCACATATATGTGTATGTATGCGTAAGCTTGTTTATTTCATGTTTCTTTTTGAATTCTCTGGGCTTGCAAAACTAATTAAAATTGTCTTAAATGAAGTAATATGTTTGTAATCACTTACTTTATTTGTGTCCATGTCCATTTCATAAAACGACTTTTTTT
The DNA here is from genome assembly GCA_947311025.1 of Lypha dubia. NCBI lineage: Eukaryota > Metazoa > Arthropoda > Insecta > Diptera > Tachinidae > Lypha > Lypha dubia. The sequence goes on from OX371264.1 coordinate 61,907,403, forward strand.
ATAAACACACACATTTGTGTGTGAATTACAGCCATGTGTGTGCAAGCGAGTTTTTTTGTTGTAAGTGAATATTCTAATGGTACTCTTCTCTGTATTTTAGATAATTAATGATTGAATTAAGTTGATAAGAGTCAAATTATTTCTACAGCTTTTATATTCATTCGTACACTAAAGATATGTTTAACTTGTTAGTGCAAATATTTAGTCATTAAAATAAATTAGCTGAAGTAAAAAAGAAAACAGCTTTTTAATAACTTAAGCAGATGCTTTTATGTTCAATATAAAAAGGAATTAGAATGTAATAGAAAGATATCAAATTACTTGCAGAACTTTTTTGGGAAATAAAAGAGAAGTTAAGCGGGAGACTTTGTACTTCCTTTCAAACAAATAATCCTTTGATGTTAGATTTATTTTTATTTTATTTATTTAATATTAGCCGGCTTATTCATAAGCAATTATTACAGTTAATGTCGGTTTAATGTAGGAATTCTGTGGGCGATGGTTTAATTGCTAAATTTAACAACCGTTTATGAATATCGCTGTAAAAATTTAGCCTTAAATTAAATTGGTTCCTTAATTCAGTGTTTAAACGACTACTGATGCCATTGCAAACGCTGCCCGGTATAGAGAAGAACTTAAGCTTTCATTTTCATTGTAAAGCGTCATGGACAATCATTTCGGGTATTAAAAAATCTTGTAGGCTTCGTCGTAACTTAATTAAATGTTAGGTTATTTTAATAAATTTAAAATTTTATCAAAGCTTGTGGCAAAAAAAATAAAGGCGTTTAAATCATAAAAAATATAGTTCGAAAAATATTTTTTACCCTGACTTTATTCATTGTTTCTCTTATATCTTTGGCAAACGCTTTTCCAAAATTGTGAAAAAAATATTTTCTGATTCAAAATAAGTTACCAAAAACGATTTTAAAAATTTTCTTAAATTATTTCAAATAATTTAGTCGTGAAAAATTATTATAATCAAGATTTTAAAAGGATTTTTAAAACTTTATAAATTTTCTCAAAACTACAAATCAACGGCTTTAGATTTTTCGCAAAAATTTTTAAAAATAAAAACTCGTTTTTTTTTTCAATAAAAATATCAAAAGAAAAAGAAGGTCTTAGAAATGATTACTAAGAGAAGAAAAAAATATCATTCAGTTTTTCAATTCATTTCCAGAGTGTTGAAAGAGCTCTGAAGATGGAGCATACTGAAAAACGGTCCTCATTATCAATAAAATTTGATAAGGGATGAGAGAAGATCGTTCCAAATATTTCTAAGAACAGCAAGTTGTATGAAAATTTTTTATGAAACTTTGTAACATTAACTCTTTTTATTTTTATATCTGCACATAAGCATTTAAAGAATTAAAATTCTTTGTTTTAATTTTTTACACCCCATATATCAACGTATATTTCCACAAAGTGATCAAAAATTACATTTTCTGAAAGCTCAAGTCGTCCTCTATGATTTTCTCAAATAATATTAAGACAGTTTAAAAGATACACAAAAAGCAATCAGTAGGTTATAAACTACATTTTATCCCAATTAATAAATCTCATCCCAATAAGCCTTGTGTTCTTCTTTAAAAGATGTAAAATAGTTATAGGATTATAAAACTTTCTCAAAAGGCTACAAAAACACATTATTTTTACACTAAAGGACATTATTACACTTTGTTAAGTTCGCAAATTTCCTCATAAAAATAAACTGGCCCAACTTTTTGTTGTAAAATTCAATTATTTCCATTTAATCTCCTCCTCCCCCTCTTGTTAAACAACAATTTTATCTATTTGACCTCATCATTTAATTTCCGTAACACAACTATTTATTGGCAGCATATGCACTCTAAATAAAAGCAAAAGGACAAACTGTCAAATGAAAAGGACACTCCTCGCATATATTGATTTTTACTTTGTTTTTTTCTTTTTAATTTTTTTTTTTGGCTTTAACACGATTTTTCCATTTAACACTTTCTCTAGTTCTATTGTTAATCCGAAATCTTTGTGAAACTTTCTTACACAAACTATCGCTCACACACACGCACACGTCTTTAAAACAACAATTTATTTCAAATTTGCTGATAAAATACAAGAAATCTTTTTTATATTTTTGTATATAGTTTTGGCTCTAAATACCAGAAATATAGCAAATAATCGTTTTCTTATTCATTTTCTGAATTTAATTTTTGGCATTAAATATACTCTAGTTATTGGTCATGAATGAAAACTCACTCTCACATTCCTCAAATGAATGTTGGGAGTCAGCAAAAAAAAAGAAGTGCAAAATTATATGAAAAATGTTAAGAAACCAAATTTAAGACAATAGAAGTTTTTCCAGTTATCCTAAACAGGATTTTAAGCCAAATGCGTAAAATTTACTCAGCATTTTAGATTTTTCATTGTTTCGTTTCCTTTGCACACCCAAGGATTTTTCATAGCTTTACAGAAAGCAACAAAAAAAAATTTTTTGTAAAACATTTGAATGTTTTTACTGGGGAAAAATATTTGAAAGAAAAACAAAAATACAAAACCCATTTTTTCCTGGGGTTGTTGCAGACAATTTAAAAGAAAATTTATGAGTTTTTTTCTATATAAGTTTTTAGTTGGTTTTAGGATACGACGATATAACAGAAGAGAAAACGAGGAAGCCCAAAATATAAAAGGGAATTCGATTAAACCATTTCCAAGTGGAATTAAAAACAGACATTGAAATTTTTATATTTGATCGATTGAAAAAAAAGAGAACGGAATTAATAAAAAAAAATCCATTTTATATTTGTAAAAGTACTTTTTTCAAAGGGTACACTTTGCAAAAAGTACTAATGAAAAAAAAAATGTGTTGAAAAACATGTGTTATGTGCCTGGATCATTTTAAGTCAACATGATAAAGAATATAAGCCACATTTCTTACGCATGGAATTTACTAAAACAACTGACTGTCATATTTTTAATATAGGGTTTTCCAATAAGAGTGATATGATTTAAAAAAAAACACACTTATTGGTAAGGAAATTCAAAAGTTTTTTATTTAATGTGAAGTACAATCGATACAATTAAGTTCTAAATAAAACGTCATTTAAATGGCCTCCATGATTTCTTCTGCAGGAACGAACTCGATGAACCCAATTTTCGAGCACTTTTTCCACTAAATCAAGTCGTATGTCATGAATGGCGCGTTCAATATTGACTTATGAAGCTTGAAGAGAGTCGGGTTTATTTCAAAAGATCAATGAATGATCCCACAAGAAATAGTCTAATTGTGTTAAATCCCAACTTCTTGGAGGCCATTCAATATCACAATTTCTTGAAATAATCGAATCTCCAAACTTTTCTCGCAGTAATTCAATTGTTGCATTTGCTGTGTGGCACGTAGCCCCGTCTCGTTGGAACCAAATGTTGTCAAGATCAACTTCTTCCAATTTCGGCCATAAAAAGTTGGTTATCATCGATCTATACCGCTCTCCATTGACAGTAACGGTGCTACCAGCTTCATTTCGAAAGAAGTAAGGATAATTTAAGTGAATGTAATGTTTTTCATGAATAATTTATGGATTTTCTTCGTAGCAGAATCGACAGTTTTGTTTATATACCGCACCACTCAGTTGAAAGTGAGCTTCATCGGAGAAGATGATTTTCTTAAAAAACATCGTTATCGTTTTCAAGTTATTCCAAGGCAAAATCAGCAAATTCACGACGTTTACGGTGGTCCATGAAGAAATTGTAAACACTATTGAATAAAATGAAAAACAAATGACAGATCATGACATATTACAAATGGCTGAAACGTCACTTCAAAATCATATCATCCCTATTGGAAAACCTTATATAAAAAACGCTCACAAATTATGCAAAATCGTTAGATTGTCGATACTGGTTAGACGTCAAAAATATTTTGAGATGATAAAAAGATATGTTGTTGTTGTATTAGAAGCAGATAAGTTTGGAAATGGTGTAGCATTATTTAACTTTATTTTGCAGTGTGTTGCTGTTAAATTCCTTTACGTTCACCGATAAAAAAAATCTACCAAACCAAAATAGATACCGGGATCTATTACGAGAAGATATTTTTCTGTTCAATGGCTTGAAATTGATTTTTCCTTTCTTTCTTTTTGTTGCTGTAGTTTTTCCTTGTAAAAGAAGAAGAAGAGGAATAAAGATACAAGCTTACCATTAACTTTTGTTCATCAAACAGTGCGTGTGTTGTTTTAGCATTAAGAAAATAGTACTGCTTTAGAGTCTATTTTATTGAATAGAAACCTACAATAGGATATAAGGTTACATCCGTCCGTCCGTACTTACTTACTTTCTCTAGCATTTGTATTCTTCGCTGCTTTTTCTTCTTACGTTTTTGCCCCCTCCTTACAAATATCTGCAAATAATGATTATCTGCTTTAAGTTTTTTTCTTACTTCCCAGCATTAAGTCGTTTTTATGGGATTTTTATTTTCTTTTCATCGTTTGTTGTTTCCTTTAAATTGAAATAAATAAAAGAAAATTCCTTTGTCCTTGTTTTAAAATTACAGTATATGGGCGAGTGTTAGTGTGTGATTAAGTGAAACAATATTTCCGCTTCATTGGTTAATGTGCCATAAATGACACGTTCCACTAAGTTCCGGTCACTTATGAAATCAAATCTATTTTTTTGTTGTTTTCGTTTTGTGACTTTTCCTTTCTTTTCAATTAAATAAATACATTTTTAATAACAAATGCCAATTTGATAAAAATAGAAAGCATAGAATATTAATAGTGTATTTATCATTAGGGCTTTACTATACGAGTCGTATGTAGTTACTATAAATAAGTTTATTGTATAATCAATTGCAAGTGATAACAATCTTACTAATAGTTCCCCAGTGAGGGAGGGCTTTGTTTTGGGAGACGATGAAACAAAACTTAAGGGGTGAAATGCGTTTTATTTTTGACCAATCCTCTTAAATAAAGTTGCTGTTTAGTGTTTGATAAATAATTTTTCTTAATAATGTTTGGTTTTATAGTTTTCATCATCAATAAAGAACAATTATTTTGCAAGTGAATTAAAGGAGAAAAAAATACTTATAAAGGACAATTTAATATAACTAAAACTAAACTAAGCATATATGTATTTGTTTGTGTGTATAAGATAATATAAGAGTTTTTGTGACCCAAGATTTTGTTGTTTTCAAAATGACTATGGAACAATATATAGAGAGTTCAAAAGTATCCCTATATCTTAAGGTTAGGTTAGGTTACGAAGGGTAGTGTGAAATACACATCCACTCGGAGACCCAATTGGATCCATTGTGATTCCCTTCATTTATAATCTATGGACTGATTAGTCTGCTTACAGTCCAAGGAGCAACAAAGAGCCGTTATCATCCATCATTCTGCCATTTAATTCCCATGATAAAGCCCCTGATATCCTCAAGTTTGCACTTCGCGATATCACTACGTCTGCTCAGCCATCTTTGCCTATGGCGTTGCATCCTTGGGCAATGACAGATGATATGCTCTATGGTTTCTGGCTCCTCTTCATCCCCACACATCATACAGAAATCCGGAGTGCCATTCTCCCATATGCTGGTCCTCATTCTAAACTCCCTAAAGCTCAAATTGAAATCGAAATTTAAATTTTTTTTTCAATTAAATTTTTTAATAGAAAAAAATCTTAGAACCAATAAAATTTTTAATTATTCACAATATTAAGTATCAACACATCATGCGAAACAACCTAATAAATTAGTTTTTCCGTAATGAAATGTACACACACATATACACACAATATGATTAATAAGCAGAAAATTTTTAAAAACAAGAATTAATTGGAAAAAACTAAGATTCAATTAAGATTTTAATTAGTTCTTAACCAATTACGAAGATCGTACATAGAAACTAGTAAAATATAAATTCAATTAAGAAATCTGTAGATTCACTTAATTTCGTTGTTGTCGTCAATTCAATCGCTTAAATTCTTATTTTCAATTACTTAGAATTTGTAAGAATTCTTAGTAAATTTATCTGATTGATTAATTCAATTACGGTATTAAAACTAGTTTAAGCGTTTGATTAACTTTATTGATTGGAAATTTTTTAGGAATATTATTTTCGGTGTAGTGTAATTTAAACAGCATTAATCGGAAGTACATATTTTGTATTATTTCAATTGAAAAAAAATTAATTAATTAAGAATTCAATTTCAATTGAAAGAATGCCTCAGAATCACAAGGACCATTCAAATTGCACAAAAAAAAAAAACAGTAAAATACGTTTCGAATTACGAAAGCATCAGATTCAATTAATTTCGTTGTTAAAGTTTAATCACTAAAATTCAAATTTTCCATTTAAATTATGTTTCCAATAATTTCGTAATTGAATCAATTAATCATGGTGATAAAAAAAAATGTTTCAAACAGTTTTTACAAACCTTGAGTAACTGAAAATTGAAAAGTTTAGCGATTAGAAATACAATTTTTAACGTAGGTTGAGCTTTAACGATGAAATTAATTGAATTATATTTTTTTTCTGTGTATATCAGAGTGATCTGAAGCTTATGGGAGGACTTGACAGAAAAATGATCATGTCGGTTTATCACTGTATCATCCATTTACATGTCGAAATATCCTTGTTATTCTAATTGAGATAATTTGATTTTTTAACATCGGTTGGCTGTCAAAACCAAATTTTCTTAATTTTACTAGTGCCGGACATTAAGATGGAAGGATCGCATTATATCTGCTGTTATAGTTTTTATAGCTACAAACGCTCCCTTTGGGATGGGTCCCGCCATTCCAACATTCATCATTTTCCACTAAAAATGTTTGCTAAGACGTTCTTCTAAAGGGCTGTTAATGTTCATATGGGCATTTCCGTACAAAAGCTTTCTTTTTGTCATGTAACGTCAATAAGAAATTTAGATTTTTCTTCAGAGTCGAATTTTTTTGTTTCTTTTACTAAAATACAAAAAGACAATTAAATTTTCTTTGACTAGGTCGCCTTTTCTATGGAAATTCCCATATATAAAAATACCTCATGATACATTTCTATGTTAATGTTTTTTTTTTCCTTGCTTTAATGATTTTAATTCTTTTTTACAAAAAATTCTCTTAAGGTTCTTTCTTTTCATTTAGTTCTTTGCAATCTTTCTTAAAACATTTAATAGAAAACTAAATGGTTTTAACTCCCAGGAGTCTTATTTAAATTAGAAGTTTTTTTAGTGTTTTTTTACTTTTTCGAATGACAAAAAAAATCTCCAATATTGTACTGCAAGGTTTTTTAATATAAAAAAAGGAAAAATCTCTTGAAATTTTATGGCATTTTTGCTCTTATCAAATGGACATTTAAAATGTTCATTGTCTATGTCACCATCATCATCATCATCATTTTTTGCATGCTGACATTTAGTCTTCTTTATTTCACAAGAAATCTCAAGTATTACTTAAAAAATGTTTACATTTTCTTTTGCTACAAATTTTTACTTTAACTTTATTTCTTAAAAAAAAACTGCCCACACTACGGTGGAATTGTTCAAGTCTCAAGCAAAAAAAAAGAGGCTGGAGTTTTGAGTCAAGTATAAATGAAGGCGAACTTTTGTCGTTCTTTATACTTTTGTAAGAAGCTAATAATGCCAACGACATCACTTCTTTTATTTCTTTGCGTTTGAATGGAGTCAGTAGCAGTAAAATGGCAAAGTGTTCCATAAAGAATTGTCTATAACAACAACAAAAAATAAAACACATTTCATTCTACAAAGTTAGCAAGAAGTGAATTTTGTTGCAGTTCGCACCAGCTACTGACTCTCTTTGGCAAAGATGAATAGAACTCGACTCCTTAATAAGCAATTATTATCAGGCATTCGACATTCGGCATTCTGTTCAAATGGAAATCAGGAGTAAAAAATGTTTTCCTTTTACCAATGAATTGGTATGAATGAACAAAAGAATTTTCAAGCCACTTAGAGACAAGAGAAAACGGGGGAAAGAGGGACAAAATAATACTTCAGAGATTTTAACACACACAAAAGTTCAAAGGAGTTGTTGTGAGTGATTGTATAAATAAATAAAAAAAATATATATATATTTACGAGTATGTATGTATGTATGGTAGGAGCTGCACATATAGAAGTGGGCCAGGGCAGTTGCATTAAAAAGCCTTTTGAAACAATTTATGCTACAAGTAGCATTTAAGTTGCATTTTAAAGTGCGTTTTAATCAAAATTTTTATTTCTCGGTTTACAGAGCCTTCTTTGTATTTATTTTCCGACTTTTTTGGCTTCTGCAGCAAGCAATAATAAGCTAACAAATTCCCAAGAAGTTTCAAATTAATAGCGCACAGTGGGGCATTTTGGAAGAAAATAATAACTAATCCACGGTTTTTAAACGGCTAGTCCGGGTCAATGGAATTTTATATGGCCTTAAAAGAAAACGTTATTAATTTTAAGTTTATAGTGTGCATATTTTATTTTTAGCGGGAGCAGAGCCACAAGTCCTCAAAGTGCGTCACATCGAGCTTATGAAAAATTGAAGCATACGTCAGCCTTATCTTTTTGATCTGATCAAACAGAAATTATACAAATTGATTTGCCTATTAAAGAGCTAAAAAAAATACATAAACAACAGTTATGGGTTTCCGCTTACAGTTTGATTATTGGAAATGTAAAATCTTCCCCGAAAGACAAAAATGTTTTTCCGTGAATTAAAAATAACACTTTTAACAGTTCATGGGAAAAACTAAAATCATATGAAATACTTATATCAAAGGTATATAGTACTAAAGAGCCGATCAGTGAATATATTATTTTTTTTTTCCAAATGTTGGTAACTCTGATCCCTTAAGCTTTTTAAGAGAGAGCGAGTTTTATTGAAAATATAAATTTTTTTGTCCAGTCTTCTTAAATATCAAAGCAGCGTTTGGTAAAAAGCAAAAAAAAAAATGCCGTGTAAATACTAAAAATCCCATTTTGAGGATTTTTCAAAATTTCTTTGGGGACTGTGTGGTTTTCAGAAATTTTTTTTTTTTTATTTTCTTTGCCTTAACTGCACTATTTCCCAACCAATTGCGAATTTTTTTAGCCGAAAAATATTTTTCTTAGAAATTTTTGTTATTGAAGTCAGCAACCAGATCGTTTCAATTTTCTTATAAATATAAATCCGCACAAAAACATAAATGTGAAAATAAGGCCAAGTTCCTATCCAAAATATTTCGGTCGTAAAAAGTACGGAGATCAAAATAAGGACCAAATTCTTGATAGGTACAATTCCATTGCATTTCTAGGCAACCTACAAGCTTGGCAATATTTTTCGAAGAATTCTTTCCCATATTAGAAAGGCAAACAAATTTTGCCAAGCTTACAGGTTGCCTAGAAATGAAATGGAATTGTACCTAACAAGCACTTAGTACGTACGTTTTTGTGCGGATCTCACTTCTTTTTTGTAAGTAGTTGTTGTATAAATATTTATATGTATTGCTTGTCTGGGCCTACCTGTGTACGAAATTTCAGCTTTCTAGCTATACTGGAAGTGCCCCATACAAAGATGGGGCATGATTGTCCCCCCAGATGAAGTGCCCGTTTAAACATCCTTTTCGTTAATTTCTCATCAGGACCTACTTGTGTACGAAATATAAGCTTTCTAGCTATACTGGAAGTGCCCCATACAAAGAAGGGGCACTTCCGGGTGGAAAGTGCCCGTTTTCAGATTTTCTGGTTAACTTCACACCAAGACCTACCTGTGTACCGAGTTTCAGCTCTCTAGCTATACTGGGAGTGCCCAATAATATTGATGAGTGAGTGAGTCAGTGTGTGAATATGGACTTTTCACACCTTAATATCTCGGGAACTTTTTACGGTAGAACAAATTTAACCTGTGAGATCTCCTCTGTGGGGAGACCTTATGTTTCAAGTTGCTTTATATTATGATCAAGAGGAGCAAAGTTATGAGGGGGTAAAAACAGCTCGAATGTTTTCGTGTAAATATACACACTGTGTGGCCGAACTTGCCCTGGCGCACTACCGTGAGCCTAGATTTTAAGAATTAATTTGTCGAATCGCAAAATCTATTAACTTATTAATTATTCCACCTTAAGGATTAAAAAAGTCTTGAATTATAAAAATGAAAATTTGGCGTATTGAAAAAAGTAAAAAAATTCGCGACAAATACTGAAAATTCCATTATAAGAATTTTTTTAATTTCTTTGGGAATTTGCGGTATTTTCACGGTGCCGCCGTGGCTGATAGGTAGAAATGCTAGACTTATAGACCGGAGGTTGTCGGTTCGTTTCCGGCCAGAGATCCTGGTTGTTTTCTGCAGACAAGCTAATCGCTTTGCAAATCTTATTAGTTTGTATTTTTCATGCATCTTTTCGCACCTGGCTAAGACTTTCCCACTTTGGGGAAAGGGAAAGGAAAGGGCTTTTGCCTTTTTGAACTAAATTTGACTTTAAAACAAAGTTTAAAGTAGTAAAATTCTAACGATTGATTCTGGTAAAGGACACCAAAATTTCCTAGATTTTGTTTCGTGAAATTGAACTGACGTTGCTTTTCTTTTGTCCATTACTGTTACATCATACAGCTGCAACATATAATTACAAACATGAGATTAGAAGTAAATTCATTATTAATAATTGAAAATTAGCTTAAAAATGCATAAATTATATATTAACAACAACAAAAGCAAAATCCTATTGTCAAACAAGGATTTTATTAAATGCAAAAAAGCAAGCGCGTGCCAGAGCATAAAAGTCTACATATTTTATTTATTAAAAAGAAATCCACAACTGGTTTTACACTACACAGTTGACGTTGTGTTTTGTCGTTGACAAAAAACAAATATATTGAAAAATAAAAATGATTTGCTAATTTTAAAAAAGAAAAAACTCTTTAAAACCCAAAGAAACCCCGGCAACAATTTCATAGCCAAACAAAAAATCGAAAAGATGATTCACCACCACATCGTTCGTCTGTCTCAAACCAAAAATTTCTTTTTACTTTTTGAAAAACTACAAGGCCAACAAAACTACCCCCGAGTTACAATACTTAACGCCTTTATTTAAATTTAACAGTGCAAAATATTTTTTTGCAAATTAATTTTGTTTTTAGCTGCTTTTGAAATTAGGTTTTTTTCTCCTCCTGTTTCATAATGAAAAATCGCCATGGCAAATTTCACTCACACTTTCTTAAATATTTTTAAAAAAATGACATGACATGAAAACTGAGGAGTATCATGAAGTTTTTAGTTGGTTAATGAAGTGAGAAGCGTATGACGTCTGGTATGCTACAAATATGCTGCCGCGTGTTCCTCTTGTTCAACAACAACAAGAAAATAATCCTTGTTGTTTACTTTGAAATGTTAGTTTAGTGTTTCCCTGTCTTTCTACGAAATATGTTTATATTTGAAAATTTTTTTTTGCGTTTGCAGCACCCACCCTGATAATGCAGCAAGCTTTAGTTTGCTTTGAGTAAATGCAACAACCAACCCCTTAGTCGCGTTACCATCATCATCATTCTCATCCTCATCATCATCATCATCAAGTAGCAGTAGAATAGATCATTAATGTTTATAATATGAAGAGTACGAAATTTATTTTTGATTATACAGCTGCTTTTTAGAAACTTGAAATTTAAATTAAAATTTTTCCTTGATGTTGTTGAAAATCAATATTTACAAATAGCCGGCCGGCCAAACAGGCAGGAATGCAGGGGCTTTTGATGTTTTGAGCTTAAATTCACGAAAAAATAAAAATTACAATAATATTTCAATTGGGATGAGATTTTTTCTTTTATTGGAATGTGATATCAGGTTCCAGCTTCAAAGACAACTTAAAAGTACATGTGGAACTTCTAAAAAGTGAAAGCTTGGATTATTTTATGCTTAACCAGAATGGATCTCTTATAAAGATCACTTGTTAATTCAAATAATTTTTAATTATTTTTAATATTTAATTTTTAATTATATTTTAGTGATTAAGTTTCTTCTATTAAATTTTTCAATTACCTAAATCAGTTTTGTATAGAAAAAAAAATTCTACTGTCCTGAATAAACAAAAATGCAAAGAAAATTTTTACTGACATCATAATTTTTTGAAACCACAACCACGATCTTATCATCAGACGACTTGTCCTCCTTGAAATTCCTGCGAATCATGGTAGCTGTGGTCTAGTAGTTGAAAATTTTCCTTTTGCCAAAAATGGCATTATTATGAAGACGACGTGCTTCATATAATAAATGTCAGTTTTTGCTTTCTTCATGATGTCTGTCATAAACAAGTCACAATACTGATGGCGGCTTGTCACTAAAGCGAAATATTGAGAAATATATTTTTGTTAACAAGGAAACCGGAAATAAGCTCTTAAGACAGTGGTATATGCGCTTAAATATGCAGCAAAAAAATGCTCTTACAAATTTTATCTGACACCACAAAATACAATTCTGACTCGTTATGAGCATCGCCGTTGATTATACAATGGCAGCCTGTTTTATTTATTATCTATCCGAATATAAAATTTTGGATACCAAAATCCCTAAATAATTTATGAACTTTACGCGGTGTTTGGACACAAATTTTTCGAATAAATGAGAAAAATCTCATTAATAATTTAAATGTGCACAAAAAATCGATTTATCTCTTCATGTATTTTCCATAAACTGCAAATAAGCGGAAAATTAAAAAAAATCATCGAAAATATTAAAAACAATTTAAGGTGTAGCCAAAACCACGTTGTAATCCGAAATAAGCAAAATTATGCTGCAAAAAGTAAAATATGCACTAAAATATACATCCACAAAATTGATTAAAATTTAAAAAAATAGATGCGAATGAACTCGAAATAATTAAATAATAATAATTCTTTCACAACTCTGCTTTGCGCGTTATGTTAATTTTTAAGGCAGTGTTGAGGCGTCTCTGGTGTTAAGTCTCCGAAAACAGCGATACGTAATAATAATTCTTCACAGCCCCTTAGTAGTCAACGCGCTAACCACTTCAGCCAACACCACCCACAAAAAACAAGCAAATATGATGCAAAAACAAAGCAGTGCGGAAAAGATGGAGTAAAAAATGTATGCCAAAATTCTTAAAAAGTTGTGAAACGTGAAAATATTTTATTTGGGACTTCATTTAGCACACAGGAAAAAACATGCAATTGCATATTTTCGCTTTTCTAGATATTAAACTCTCATTTAAGTTAAAACTAAATCCTCGTGCGGCAGCTCTAAAAAGTTCGTAGAGCTTTGATATTTTCTATAGAAATATCGATTAACAATAGTGCAGATTAAAAGAAAATAATGTGTATTTTATAATTATTTTGTAAAATTGCCAAAAAAAAAGGCAAATTTGTTTGTTCAATCAATTAAGTTTCTTGTACTTTTAATCGATGTCCCTCCTTATAGTAAAGCTAAGTTCACATAAAAAATTAAATCATAAACACACGTCGTCTTAAAATGTCTGGATTATTAATCGAAACTAATTGTTAATTAGCAAACGTAATAATATCTTAATTAAAAATTTTTTATACGTTCTTTACTTTTCTTGTTCTTTCATTAAAATGTTATTTCTCACACATGAGTATAAAAAAATATGAAGAAAAGAAACAACAGAAAATAGTATAAAACTTAATTAAAGTGGAAAAATACACTGGTTTGATGGTTGGTTGGTTGGAGGGTTCACTGACTACCCGCCTCGTCAACAGCCTGGCCTGGCGGGGTTGCATACAAATTAAAAAAATTCTTTCAAAAAGCAATTCTTTTAGTAGTTTTAAATTCAATTTTAAATACGATAAAACAAGGACCGTTTAAGTTTTTTTTTTTCATTATTTTTTTACATTTTTGTGTTTTGTTCTCGATATCCTTAAAACAAAAAGCAAACAAAGACTTGTATTTACAGAACAAAAAATCGTATATTTCTTGTATTTGCTCTCGGCTTTTATAATAATTTCTTTGCTTTTATTTCCCATTGTTTCAGTTTTAAATGTTCCTATTTGTGTTTTACTTGCAATTCATTCCTGCCGTTTATTTTGTTTTGCTCTTGGTTTCTTTGTGCATTTTTTTTAAATGTATGAAGTTCCTTGTAATTTTTGGCATGTTCTCCGGTTTCCGGTTTGGTGCATGATTTGGCATCATACTTTCTCTCTGTCCTCTCTCTTCTCTATGTCCTTTTGTTTTGTTTTGTTTTTATTTTCATTGTTTCTTAACAGGACAGTTTAGCTCAGAAAAGTGCCATATTATTTTCAAAAAGGTTTACATAAATAATAACACTGTGCGACGAAATAATATCGGCTAACTCTGGTAGAGGGCAGGAAAAAACGCTTGCCTAATTTGGACTCATTTCTTCAGACAGAAAGTATATATTTGCAAAACTAACAAAAAATATTATTTTATTAGAGTTTTTACTTGTTTATGAAAGCTGTCATCAATCTGATGACAAATGTCATAATAGAAGTCTGCTATATTTGGCTTGGAGTTTTTTTTATTGATGACAAATGTGACCACCTGAATTTGGGAAATCTGATTCTGGCTAAGATGGTTCCAAAACGGAGAAAGAACCACACTTCCATAAATCTTAATAAATAAATCGCAGAAGATGGAATTTAGCGTGAGCTTTACAGGTCAAATAATTTATGTTGAATATGTGTCAGATAATTCCAAATAATGGTGGTGGTATCATTTTAGCGGCAAGGCACTGTTGTAAAGCTGAAATTACTCTTGCGTTAAACGTAGTCCTGCCAACGATACTGTAAAATAACAGCATCATTGTACAGTTTATCTGTGTTTATCCGTAACGAAAACATTTCAATAAGTGTTTTTTTTTTTATTTTAAAGGCAATTAAAAAAAATAGGCATTAGAAAACAATTATGTGCATTAAAAATCTATTTTGGCTTTTGAATCAGTGCAAAGAATCTACTTAAAAAAAGGAAATATTTAAAAATACTACCTACATACAATTATGTCCATTTTAAAGTCCTTTTTCACCCATTTTATTCCCTCAATTTGTTGCACATCCTATTCCTGCATAGCCAGCCAGCCAAACAAACATCTATTCCATTCATCCTTTGCAAGGGGATGAAGATAATTTGAAATTTGTTTTTATTTTTTCTTATTCAGTCAGCCACCGGCTTTAACTCAAGATACAACTTGTATTCGATGCAGTTTTGCAACGCGTGCAGTGTTTTCGCCCATTTGCAGAGCAAACAAAAACAAAAGAAAATTTACAAAGAAATCTAAACGCTTGCTTTTTTGTTACTTGATGCTACGGAAATTTATCACTTGTGGTTTTTTAAATTATTAGATTTTTTTCGATGAAATTTTCTCATCGGAAAAACACACAACAATCGGTGATTTAGTGGATTTCCTTTTTCAAATGCTATTTTGTTTCTATATGGCAAATGCAAAAAAGGACACAAATTTCATTGTGGAAATAAAAAACAAACATACACATACACACAAATTATCTTTATATATGTAAGCAAAAGACTAAAGTTTGTGTAGAAAAAAGTGAAAATTTTATACGACTTACCAGACATTTTTCTCCTTTAATAGCGCCAACACATGCAAACCTCGCCTGAGAATACATGTGCAAGTTCAATGAATTTGTGCTTTTTTTTCTCTAAGTGTATTGTGTTGTTTATGTGCATGTGATTGTAACCATAGTGGGGTGTTGTCCTTTAAAGAATTAAATTTGAAATATCAACAAAAAAATAAAAGACAAGGAATCGAATTTAATGGAGGATTTGTTGCTGTTGTCGTTGCTGTTGTTGTTGTGATTGCGGTAAATGTTTTGTGCTTAACCAGCTGCAACTAACAACAACAAAAAGAAGAAATATACAAATTCAAGATATTGAACCACAAAATTATAGAATGGTAAGAATATTTGGTTTGATCCAAAGAAAATACATAATTTAATATGAAAGATTAGTTTAGAAATGTTTTCAAAAATTTAATTTAATTATTGTAGAAATCTAATTTAAAGTTTTAGGTATATTTTGCATAAAATTCCAAGGATAAGAGAGGCTTAGTGCTTAGTTTCATTAATTAATTGATTTAGAAATATCCTTTGACTGCAAATACAGCAAAAAACGGTCCAAGGTTACAGCCATCCTTGTTTTATAGGACCAGCACTTAGGGTATTACCCCTACTTATGCAATACATTGTGCCAGAAGTTAGGGAATGGAATAAGATTGAGAATATAGATGTTGAAAATGTTGAAGACTTTATTCTTTTACAACTTTGCAAGTTTTGATGATTTTTAAAGCAGTGTTGTAGCGCGGTTCTGGTAACCGACGAAAGTGGGCTTGGAACAGCATCAATCGCTGTCGGATTAGGTTTTAGTGACCAGTGATATGCCTTCATCACTTAAACAGGCCGACAAGAATTAATACAATGCCACACTAATATACATTAGAGAAATTTATTATGTTGATTACTTGCCCCGTCCAGGGATCAACCCCAGGTCCTAAGTTATACTTTGCTTAGTATTCAATTCGCAAACCATTTCAGCCAACACAATTAGCACAAAAATATGCCACATGACACTTGTCGATGACATTCTTCTGACAATTCTTTAATAAATTTAGTGATGACAATTTTGTCATCAATCAATTCGCCTACTAATAATTTGCAACCTCAGCCATGTCACATCTTAAAATAGTGACAGAAGAAAGCCTACTTAAACCCACGTGTTTTTTATGTTGAAGCCTTTTACATATGATGACAAAATGTCATCAATATGAAGACAAGCGATCACCATGCTCTGGTATGCTCACTTACATGCTTCGTACACTATTAAGTATATTTTTAGCTTCTTATATTTCTACTGTCATAGCATTGATGATGAATGTACATGAATTCGATGTCATATTTTCAACTTTACAAAAATTCGTCTTTAAAAAAAATCGAAATAAAACAATCAAATATATAATTTTTAAAATACAAATTGAAAATTAAAATAATATATTTTTATATACAGTGCCAGTATACAATACGCTAAATGTTGTCATAGCATTGCTGACACTAAAAATGTGACAAAACTCTATGTTGGTTATACAACTTATTTTTATTTGGATTACACTTCAATGAAGCAAAATATGCCATCGCTGATGTAACTCCACATCAATTTTATGACAATTTTGTCATCAATGTAGTGACTAAAACAATTAAATTTTTACTTTAACTATAGTTTCTGTCAATTTAGTTTTTTTTAATAATTTTTCTTACTAATGGTGTTCTTGACCTTAAACTCCTCGATTCGGTGCATGTTTTTCAGGTGAAGCCTTTGCCATCTCATTCATGTCACAATTTCGCCCATGCAAAGTCAAAATAACATTATTATTTCTTATGTTGATCAAATAAACATACAATGAATAAGTGGCATCTATGTGAAAACAAGGTGTTCACTTTGTTTTTGTGTCATTGTTTGCCGCTCAGTAGTTACGTTGATCATACAATTATGTTTTCTGAACGAATGTTCTTTTATGTGGTCAAATATTTTTCAAAAAAAATTGTACATACTATGAAAAGATTTGGACTACTAACAATTTACAAAATATGTATGTATAGCATTAAACTGATATTGTTGAAGTCATAACATAGATGACACCTAAATGTGACAAAATTTAAAGATATCGTATGTAATCACATTGATGATAGTCTTAACCTGATTAATGGAATTGGTCTTAAAATTAATGTAAAAATTAAGATGACACCATGTCATCTAGACGGGGATCAAATTTTTCTGGTAGAGCTTTGTTTTCCCACTTTAATGGGAAACTTGAATTTATGGTTGGCATAAAAAATTGTCCTTTCCCATAAAAGCTATTATAAAATAATACAATCTATACATTATTAGAGGGGCGGCAGTTGTAAATTGAACAAATAAACAATTTCAATATTGCTACATATTAACCCTTTTGCTACACAAAAAGAAATAGAAAGGATATTAGAAAAGTTCAATATTATGAAGCATATAAAAATGAATTACTTGCAACCAATATCATTTCCTTAATCAAAAGAAAAAAAAAATAAGACCATAATTGAATTTTCCTTAACCAGCCTACAAAACCCAAAAATATTTTAACAAAAACGATGGCGACACATTGTCTGAAGCATTAAATTGTCGTCTGGGTATGGAGTGAGTGGGTACAAGATGATATTTCAATTGTCGCGACCACAAATAATATTCAACTCAGGCATGGAATATGGAAATTTTTAAATGTTACAGAACATCAGCTTAAAATATTGTAGAGCTTTTTAATTAACAACAGCTTTTATTGTTATTTCTCAACATAATCTGTTTTAAGCCGGATATATTTACTTCCAGCGTCTTTGTAGTTATTTTTTTTTTTTGCTCCGGCCACATTTATACGATTTCTCAAGACCCTCAAAATATGTGTTGGGCTTCAGTAACAAATCGCTTGGCATTCGTCACAAGGGGTAGTCCGGAAGAGATGGAAAATCGTAGCCTGATTTTTTACCTTGTCCATGTTTTGTCCTTTTGCTTTAAACTAATTTCGTATATATTGCGAAAAGCTCTAAGTAAAAGTCCCCTTTAATCGTTTTATGCTTTCCAAGGTAATCGATGTCAACTCATGCCACAATATGGTTGGCTGACGGACACTGTTTAACACTCTTTGAGGTACGTTTACCCGAAATATTCCACTGATTTAACCACAAAATGTAACTGCCAAATGTGATGTAGAGATAAATATATCATTCCCCTCGTAATGATTCTAAACAAATTATCGTTTTGATATCTGTAACAAATTCTATTACTATTTTATTGAACTATCCACTCCTGACCCAACTAATACTTAATTATTTCCAAAACGAGTTTTTATATAAGACTCCGTTTTATCGTGTGTGTGTAAAAATGCCTTTGAAATAACAGTAATTTATGATAAAAGGCTATTACTGTTAGAAGAGTGCTGCAGGAGGAGGAAAAGGGGGAGGTTGAGAAGCATTCACTGGCGGGTTGTAAATAAAAACAACGAATAATAAAAACGCAAGCAAGTAACAGTAACATTAGGCGCCACTAAACTAGAAACTAATACAACATCAAAGCAACACAACTACGCGACTACAATTAAATGAGTAGAACTAAGTTTTATAAATGAGAATCGCTACGAAATTTTAAAAATACGACAACATTATTGCGGCTTTTTCTGTAGATAAAATCAAGGGTGAATTGAATGCGAATGAAAGAGGAATTTCTAAAATATTCTTCATGTTCATGAGGGATGTTCCGAAATAATTTAGCGATATCTACATGCCTGTTTGCATTTTGGTTTCGCAAAATAAAATGTGTCCAGTAGGTTTTTTTCTAAATCGATGATTTAGATTGATTACAAATGTGGGCGTTTAAAAATAAAACTTTATTCTGTCTCTCCCTTAGAAGTTTTTTCACTTGCATGACTTTACAAATCATCCGCAATAAATTAAACAAATTTTCTTTTTAATTTCTTCTATAATTAATAATAATTATTCGTCCACATGTTTATATACAAATACATTTGCCACCAAATGAATAATGCACCACCACGTATCCTAATGAAGTCTATTGTTATTCCCAAAAAATATATATTTTAAGAAAAATCGTTTTCCCCCCAACAAAAAAAAACCACATCCTTTGTCGTCTGTTCAAGCATGTCAAAAAAAAAGCAGAGAATAAAAGAAGTTATAGAATGCCAGGAAAATAACTTTTACTCATATGAATAAATTTTGAAGGAGGAATAGAAATCGTTACTAAATTTCAATTAGTCCTTGTTATTTTTGTATTGGTTGTGTTTCAAGGGTTGCTTGTCATATTTTTCGAATTATTCAAATACTCACAAGCAAGCAGCATAATAATTCCATTTGCTAGTTTGAATTTCTCGTTTTCTATTTTTTTTCTAATAACGATGGTCAATTGTTAAGCTTGCGGAAAATATAATAAAGATTGTTATTGCTATTTTTTTTTTAAATCTAGTTTGAATTTTTTAAACGTGGTTTAAATTCTTACATGGAACGGTAAAGTTTCGTCTCAAGTTAATTTAATTTTCGTTAATAATTTCCAAATATACTATAGAAGCTATTGTGGGTAACTAAAATTTTTTCTAAATCAAAACATAACACACCTTTGAAAATATATCATGAAAATTATAACTTCTCAAAAAAATCAGAATTACTTCGAAAAATTTTAAAATATTTATATGTTTGAAAATTGATACATATCGAAATGTTTTAACTAATTATCAATTGACTCCCATTAATTCAATAAATTGTAACGACGTTATTGTCAATTTTCCAAGTTGGTGGGAGTTAAAACAACAACAACAACTAACGTCTATGCTGCAACAACATTTGACAAGAAATATTAACAAACCAAATTATAACAACATGTTTTATTCAAGCGGACATAATGTCATATTTTTTAATAAACCCCCACATTTGACTGTAAGGCATAAAAGTCCTTCCACCCCATGTGAAAAATTTCCAACTTACCCAGTCTTTAACAGAAAAACAACAACAGCAACAACAAAAATAAACAAGTATCAAAGTACTTAAGAACTAGCGAATGCTGCTGCTGCAACAAACGCAACAAAAATAACAACATGGGTAATAACAATAGATAATAGATACTTGTTTGCACCCGCAATATGAATGAGTGACTGAGTGACTGTCTGTCTGTCTGTCTAAATGTACGAATTATTAAATGAAAAGGGTACTCTAAACGTATAAGCCTGTCGCTTAATCCTGTCAAAAAGAAAGATTCACTTTGTAATATTTCCAACTAACAGTTGAAAAAGCTTTTATGTAGATTTTTGTGTTTTTGAAAAATCCACCACCCACCACCTTTTTAATGCAGATACAAATAGAAAAATATCTCAAATGAAAAGGAGTTCCATTTCATATCTGTTTGTATTTTTATTATTTACTCAACTGTTTTTCCCTTTTAATGTAAAATAATTTTTTTATGGACTTTTTTATAGTTGAATAAATTTGGTAACCTTTAAAAGGATTTTCTAAAAATATGAATCCGTCCAAATACATAATGTTTAATTAATAATTATAATAGATTTAACAATGGGTGGTGGTGCAACAATTTTATTTTTACAACATGACGCTTCAACATACATAAATATGATGTTGTGCTAAGTGAGCGGATGAATTGCGATTTAAAGTGGAATATTCCATATTAAGTAATAAAATTAGTTTTTAAAACGCAATTCAATGAAATTATAAATAAAAATGCTAAAATATTTTTCTCTCAATTTGTGACATATCTCTTGTCACGATGTTTGTTATCAAACTAATCCGAAACGGGTCGAGCGATTTTAATGAAATTTTTTATGCACATTTGGTAGGTATGAGAATAGGTTTTAAAGTATATTTTAAATCGCTAGGGGCACGAGGAGGGGAGGGAAGGGGCAATTTCTGTATTTACTAAACTATTAACCCAACAGATGGCGCTATGTCCGCCTCATAATTATTTTTGTTGTTGAATGACAGATGGCGCTATGTCCGCCTCATGCAGGAGAATCGTCGTCGTTCGTATTTCAAACAGAACAAAATTATTGTTTGGTATTTTTTTCATCGGCGGTCATAGTTACACACTTACAATACATTCGCCCAAAATATGTTCTAGAAATATTTTGTATGGCAAAACAACGTTTGCCGCCTCATCTAGTTTTCTTATAAAGAAATTTGATTTGGAATTTGAGCCATTTTTCTTCTAGAAAAACTTTTCTGAGATAGTGATTTATTCTAGGAATATGTTAAAATTTTTGTGGTCAAATAATTTTTCTCAGAATCTGAAATATTTCTCTAAGAATGTGTGAAAATTTTTTTTATAGACAAATTTTTCCCAGAATCTGAAATATTTCTCACAAAATCTGAGACATTTTTTCTTCTAGAATTTAGTTTTTTTCAAAATCTGAGATGTATTTTCTTATAAAGTAATTTTTCTCAGACTCAAAGACATTCCTTTCAAAATCTTAGAAGTTTTTTCTTATAGAAAAATTTTTCTTAGAATTTGAGATATTTCTATGATGCAGCTTTTCTGCTCCAAAAATCTGAGACATTTCTCTCAGAATGTGTAAAATTTTTTCTTATAAAATATTTGATCTCAAAATGTTGAGACATTTTTCGAAGAATGTTTGAACATTTTGAGAATCTGCGACAACATTTTTTTTCAAAATCTGAGAAATTTTTCTCAGAGTGTGTGCTTGTAAAATTATTTATCTCAGACTCCTTCATATTGTTTTCAGAATCTGAGATAGTTTTTTAAGTATCTGAGATAAAAAATTTCTCAGAAATTTTTGTTATACATATAAAAATTTGGGTCCAAATCCAAATCTCTGACACTTTTTAAGGAAAGAGTTTCTCAAAATTTAAAATATTTTAAACATAAAGTTTAAAGTTCGCTCTTATAGAAAAATTTGTATCAGAATCAGAATCTAACGTTTTTTTTTCAGAAAATTTTTTCACAAAATCTATGAAATTTTTTGTCCAAGATCTGTGACATTTTTCTTTCGAAATGTGTTTTCCTTTTAATAATTTCTAAGAAACATTTCCAAACACAAGACGCGAAGGTATAAATTTCAAAAATTTTTTGGATACTTGAATTAAAAAAGAATGTGATAATTAATTTCGTCTGAAAATATTAAAAAAGTTAAAATGAAAAATTACATGAATCAGACATTCCGCTACCACTGTGACAGACAGCGTATGTATGAATTTACAGCCATTTTCATTTGCATATGTGATGGTTTTTATACACTTTAATACTTTACTTCCGTTATTTTATTTCCTTTTTTTTTGTACATTTTAATTCTTGGTGTTTGTTCTTTGTTTTGGCAAATTAATAAACATTATTATTGTTATTGTTATTATGTTTTGTTTCCTTTTGCCAACACTTTCACGTTTCTAAAACAAACACACACGAAGCACCGACACATACAGGCAGACAGACAGACAGACAGACGGTATTGTATCAGTCAAACACACTTGTGACGAAACCAACAACATAAAATCTAAACTGCTGACTACAATGGCGTCAATGTCGTCTGCACGAGTAGAAAAAGGTTCTTATATCACTTCCGTTTTAGTTTTACTCCTCTTCGGTCCTCTCACCTACATCATCATCTGGTTCCTTGTATTCTTTATTTCTTGTAATATAAAACAGGCGCCACTAACCAACCAACCAACCCAACCCATCCCATCCACACCCAACTGCATAAATATTGGTTTAGAGATTAAAAGGGACTTATGAAAATGAAGGAAAATTTCTTCATGCTGCTTAAAAGATTTAAGGAATTTTAAAATAAACTTGATAACTTAAGTGTGAGTTTATGTTAAATTTGCTCAATCGTTGTGAAATATTAAAATGAAATTTCATTATTAAATCATCTTTTATTTGCTTTCTCAAAACGGTAGTAATTAATTTCAATTAAATTAACAATTATGTAGAAAAATGTCAACTCCCCAAAAACTTTTGTAACATTTTATATTTATATTAACACCCCTGGTGTTGCTGCCCAATTGTTTTCTGTGCTTTTTTTTTTGGGGAGCAAATTAAATACATCTGCGGTCCACATACACAAATCATGAAATTAGCACATTCACACTCGCCTGCACTTGTGACAATGACAAAAAGCATTAAAAAGGATAAAGTTAAAGCGAAATGATGATAAAGTAACCAGATATGCTGTCGTTGAACAAAATATACATATTTTTCGTACGATCTAAAATATTTTTCTCCATAGAAAATTTTCTTTAAACTTTGTTGCTTTTTCATTGAAGTTCGCGAAATACATACTACATATTTATATAATTTGATAAATATTCCTTTTTTGAAAATTTCTCAACAACTAAGAAAAATTATTGAAAATCTCTGTGAAATTTTTTCATACTCCCAGTCGAAAACTTTTAAAATTTAAAATCTATATATATAAAAAATTGTTGCAAGTGGGTTGTCACTTTATAACTCACGAACGGTCAAATCGAATTCGATTAAATTTTTAGGGTTTGTTCGTATGGTCGTGTTGATGGTTTATATAAAGTTTGCACGAAATCGGTCGAAGCGTTCGTGAGTTATGACTTTTCATGACAACATGTAATTTTTTCCGTATAAAAAAATAACAACAAAAGCGCCTGTGAGCTTGTGCGGTATGTATACTGTGCGCTGACTTACTACACATGGTAAATACACGTTGTTGTGCATACAGGCTACACATTGACAGCAGTCAGTGAGTAATCATTTTAAGTTTATAAAAGTAAATATCATCCGTGCGAAGCCGGGGCGTTCAGCTAGTGTTTGTATAGATAATTTTTTTGACTTTTTCTCAATAAAATTTGTTTGGAATCTGGTATTTGGCACAGAAAATTTCTCAGCACTTCCCAAAATTTGTCTTTAAGGAAAAATTCTCAGAATCTTATGAAATTTTTACAATTTAAAGAAAAGTTTTATGAAATATTGCCACTTTAGATGTTGTAACTTCGTGTTCATTTAAAGTAAAAATTTTACTGCCGCGATGTATATTAAGTTCTCATAAATTCACTGTTCGAAAAATCATTACTTGGAAATTTTGAATATAACGCCAATAAATGCTAAATCTCTCCTGGAAGAGAAAAAGCAATTAATGTGAGAAAGTGCAACTTTTAATGAAAGATTTGAACTTTTAATGAAAATGTGTAACTTTTTATGAAAAAGTGCAACTTTTAATGAAAAACTCCAACTTTTAATGCAAATGTTTAACTTTTTATGAAAAAATGCAAATTTTTATGAAAAAAGTTAAAATTTTGTGAAAAATTGCAACCCCTTTCTCCAATGATGGCAACTTTTTACGAAACCGAGTAACTTGTAATAAAAAACATTTTTCAATAAAAATACAAGTTTTCATGAAAAAGCAAAATTTTACTCCCACAAATTTGCAATTTTTGTGACATATTTTTTCTACAAAAATCCATTCTGAATATGATACACTTTCTGCTGGAGCAAACTTTCTCTTAAATTTGTTAAAAATATGAATTACAAAGTAAAATTCATTATTTTCTGTAATCTGAAACGCATTTTCCTGTGGAAAGTTCTCAAATATCAAACAATTTTTTTTTAATATTAAATCTCAAGAATAGACAGTTGTATTTATTAACTTGAAATAAAAAAACTCTATTCTAAAGTACAAAACGCCGCAGTTGATAGGTCACACCTTAAAACAATTAATAGAGTCTCCCCAATTCGTCTGCTTCGTATAACATGCAGTTGGTGACACTAATAAAGATATATAAAAAAGTTATTGTTGTTGTTGTTGTGCCGTTGTCCTTTTATGTGGAATATTTAAAATTTCATGTGATATTTTTGCGTTGACATGTTTTTGCATTTTGACAAGTGATTTACGAGTTTATTTTTCTCCCAGCCACTTTGAACAGGCCAGAACACCCCAAATGTTGTTTTTTTTATACTCACTGCATGTCAACTGTGTTAATGTTCTGGTTCCGTAACGTGATGTTGCAAAAGAATATAAGATGAAATTACTTTTATACATCCGGATGTGGCATGCTTTTCCAGATTTTCTTGTAACGATGCTGCTTATAAATATTTAATGGAGTTTTCTTGATGAAAGAAATTAAATAAATAATAAAAATAGTTGTTTGGGTGTATTTTTCTGAAAGAATAAAGCAAAAATATGAATCTTAGTACAAATAACTCTGGCATATTATTCTTTAAAAATTTTTAATAATAGCAGTATAACAAATTTAAATTGATTTCAATTTATTGATATTATTACAGCTACTTTAATTTTAAGTACAACTAATTAATAATCTAATGCTACTATATTTAGTTTCTAATTTCCTTATCCGATGATAGCAGCCAAATTGTAGGTAGGAGACTAAAAATGAAATATTGTACGGAAACTTTTACGTGCTACTGCCCTTAAGCTATTCTTAGTAATGTTGAGTAGCATCTCCTCTTGTTGTTGCAGCGAATTTTAGGTAGTAGACTGGAAATCAATTATTGAAAGGTAATTTTCAAATGCTACTGTCTTTAAGCTTCAGTAGCAAAATCCTCAATTTCATTCGCAGATTTTTTTGGTAGTAGATTTAAATTTAAATATTAAATGGAAGTTGTAGGTACCATAAATACGGATTAAAGTAGTAGAATTTAAGTAAGTATATCAACAATTAAATATTGAATGTAAATTTTTAAATTATATTGTCCTTAAGCTTCAGTATCATAAAATTCGATCACTATAATGGAATTGTAGGTAGTAAACTTAAAATCAAATAATAAAGAGAAACTTTCGAATGCTACTGTACCTGTAGTAGTAGACTGTATTGTAGTAGACTGGAAATCACGTACTGAAGGGGAATTTTCAAGTGCTACCGCCCTTATGCTTTAGTATCATCACCTCCTATTGTGTCGTAGCCGTCTAAAAATCATATATTGAAAGGAAATTTTGAATGCTACTCTCCTTAAGCTTTAGCAGCATAACTACCTATTTCAGAAGTAGAATTTTAGATAGTAGAATAGAAATCAAATATGAATGAAAATTTTAAAATGCTATTCTAGGTTTCAGTAGAAAAAGCTCCGATTGCAGTTGCAGAATTTTTAGCAGTTGATTACAAATCATATATTGAAAGGAAATTTTCGAATGCTACTCTCCTTAAGCTTTTGCAGCGTAACTATCAATTGGAATAGTAGAATTTTAGGTGAAAAACTACAAATTAAATATCAAATTATGAAATGCTACTGTCTAAAAGGTTTAGTATCATCACAACACTTAAGTCATTTATTTACTACTAGTACTGATACCTTCAATATTAGCAGAACGTGCTTCAGTAGCGGGCAAATAAAAATATTAAAGTAGAAAATCCTAAAAATTCCAATTGCTATTAACTTAAAATGTTCATAGCAATAAAACTTGTTCATATAACACAGTACGGTTTGTGAGAAAAATCGAGTAGAGCAGTGATCTCTGTCTTATTTTCGTTCCCAATAAGTGTCTAACCAATATTTAAATCATCTTTTAAATATCACCCTTTACAAAAAATTTTATGACGCGGCAAATCAAAGTTTTATTATCATTTCCCTCATTAATAAGAAAAAACAACTTCTTTCTTAAATTTAATGAACACATAAAAATATTTGAATATTAAAATCATTTCACGACATAAAACAAGAAACAGTTTTGTGATCAAGTTCATTAATTAATCCAATTTTTAATACGAGTGAGTACAACCTTTAACAAATGAATGATATATCGGCTGTAATAAAAAAATCCATTTTATCATAATCTTAACACACTTAAAGCACATTAATCTTAATTTTATTGTTAAAAATATATTCCAGGGGCATTTTTAAATGAATGAAATAGATTTTGTGTAAATTTTTTATTTAAATTCTTTCACTTTTACTCCATTTCTAAAGATGACTGAATCCCAGGCAAATTATCCGGCCAACTAAATAATATTTTTAGTTTTTAATCAGCAGACTCTATTTTAAAGCATTTTGTATGTCAATTTTTGACATTTCCTAACAAACTTTAATTGCTTTTCGCTTGAATGAATTTAATGAATTTTAAATCCATCAATTTGACAACATTTATTGTCAACATGATTCTCATTATTTATTTATCTCTTTTATCTTCTGCGAGAGTAAAGAGGAGGAAAAATACCACATTAAATTAAACTACTCGCAATAATAAAAAAAAATCAATCTTTTATGATCATTTTTATTAAAATATTTTTTTCTTCCCTATTTTTTTTTTTTGTCATTACAGAGCCAATGCGGGTCACCAACATTTGAAAAAGAGCTGCGTCAGCAATTGGAAAAGTAAGTGAAAGATTAACTAAAGAAATAAAGTGCAAAGAAGGCGCAATTGATAAAAGAAACAATTCAATTTTCGAAATTGATTTGTTCATTTTCTTCAATGAAGACTATAAAAACATACGTAATACATTTTATCCATCGTCCATTTCTGGTTAATAATTGTGTAAAATATTTAATTAACGTTTAACTTTTTTCTCAAAAGTTGATTTACAACAAGAAAAAAAAAAGCAAAAAAGTAAAAAATTGTGCTGCTTGTAATCGAATCGTGATAAACCTACTTGCAACATACAAACGAACATCATTCTATTCAATTTGCCTGTCATTCATTAACATTTATTTTAGTATTAAACGTGACTATTTTTTTTTTTTTTCTTTTTATTAAAGTGTTTGTAAAATTTGAATTACTAACACACATCTAAATTTGTTTCACTGCCTCTGTGTGTTACTCTATCGTGTGGAATTTGATTTTTTAAAATCAAATCAAATAAAAAAATCAAAATAATTCTTTAATTCTTGAATTCTGTTATTTTCTATCTAAAATTTTGAAAAGTATGACCTGAGTTTGAAAAATTTTTCATTCAAAAAATTATCCTTCGAAAAGTTGCTCAAAATCGAAATAAATTTTCCTTCGAAAAGTTGCTCAAAGTCTGAATAAATTTTCTTCAGAAAAATCGCACAGAATGTGAACAAATTTTCTTTTAAGAAGTACAATTTTTTTCAAGCAGAGAAATTGGTTTGTTTCAGAAAAAAGTGTGTTCTCCCAGATATTTTGTAAAGCAAAATTACACAAAGCTTTTTAACTTTTCTCAAGTCATTAGAATAATCACCGTAACTATGTGACCTTTTTATCTTTAAATGGTGTAAAAATTGCGGTGAGAATTATTTCAAAATTTTTGTTTCGGTTTGCTTTGCTTTCTTTTTCGTTTCATTTAAAATCACTTAGCAAAACATATACACACTCACACACTTAAAGAGCGCTGCAGTTGCTGTTAAGCCCAGCAAACACTCAGGTTTGAATTTAAACTGTGACAGATTTTAAATTGAATTCTTTGTCAAATGAAAAATATTTGAAAATGACTTGAAAACGATATCAGTCTCAACAAAACATGGGAAATATTTGCATACCAAGAAATTTATTTATTTTGAGGTTAAAAATGCTATTTATTTTGTGGACTCGTTTTTTTAAGTACATTCTAACAACATTATTGATTATGAAATTGATTAAATTAAATTAAACACTGTGGATATGAAACAACTCAAAGTGTATTTGAAGAAGGGGCAAAACATATAAACCGGGTGACTCAAATACTCTACTCATCTTGAAAGAAGGCTTCAACTATTTTTTTTAATGGAAAAGTTGCATTTCGAAATTGAACATAATTGTTGTCCAATAAATATCATACAGTGTTGCCGCAACAAATTTTTATAAGCGAATTCCGATTTGAATTTTTCGATTGAATAGCAATCAATCAATTAATTCGATTTGTTGGACTTATAACGATTATCAAGTTGAATTCTCATTCGGGTTTTTTACTTTGAAAAGTTGTAGTAATTTAATTTCAAAAAAATTGTAGCAATTAAATTTCGTGTTTGCTGGGAATATTATTGTTTCACCGAACGGATGCACTGTCGTCATTTTAAGGGTTTTCAACCGCATGCTTTCTATTTTGCACTCGGTTTATTTTGCACAAAACCACAATTTGCACCATAGAAAATAAGAAACAAAAAAGGATTTTAAAACTGAGAATTCAATGTTTAGAGCCAGTCCCAAATGGAAAAATGATATAGTCTCTTGTTGTATTTTGTTTGCGAATAAGAAAATTAAAACATGTCTGCATAAACTAAGCCACGATGGTGGCTAAATGCACTTTGTATGTTCGGGAAAAAATACTTGTACGAGTTTGTATGCCGGTTGCAGCAGCAGTTCCATGACGCTTAAAGCTTTCGGCTAAACAATTTAGAAGAAACAGCCTGCTGACGTCGACGACCATGATGATGATGATGATGATGGTCTTCTTAGTTTTTCTATTTATTTCTGCTACAATATACTATTAGTGCCATAAATACAGTCGTGTTGTAAATTACACATATAAAAAAAACGTTTTTGTTTCTCTACTTTAATTGCCTGGAAAACACCATCAATCACGACCCTCGCGCCGAAAGAAAAAACAACCTCCAGATGAACTAAATATTTTGTGAAAGATTTTTTTTCTTGTTTTATTCTTTTATTTTTTTAAAAGTTAAAAGCATTTATGTTAATATGCCCAGCCAAAGGTGATAAATTTGTAAAGCGGTAAAATGTCAGTTACATTTTGTTTGGCAAAGAAAAATTTAAATTAATAAATTCCGCTAAATTTAGTTTAACTGTAAATATATAAATGGTTTTAATGCTTATTTTCTTATTGTCTATTTATCTACAAAATTAATTCAAAATAATAATTCTATTTTTTTAATTTTTTTTGTTTCCTTTTCTATTCCATTTTTCCAATTTCAGCATGAGTCGTGTTATTAAATCAAAGGAGCGTAAACAATTGCAAACATGCCGGGACCATAAAGCTTTACAGGTTTGTTATTATCCTTCAGCGCATAACTTTACACAAAAGCACATTTATCTTCATACTTCCTTAATACTCACACTTCAAATATTCGCTGCATCTTAAAATATTCTAAAGAAAAATTAATATTTTATTCCATTTATATTTTAAATAAATTTCCACATGATTTATTTTTCTTCATTGATAAATTTGTGTACGACTGTGAATTTTTTAGTATACTTTGACGCCTCGTCTAATGTTTTTGTCTGGATGTGGAGTTATTCATATTTTCCCATTTGTGATGGCATATTTTTTTGGAAAATGTAAACAGGAACAGAAAATTGAAAAGAAAATGAATTTTTTTTTATATAAAAAGTAATATGCAAAAATGACTGATTCAGTTAACCAGTTACTCAAATTTTCTTTAAAAAAGCGTGGCTGTGCTACACACAACTCTTTTCTATTTAAAAAAAATTCTGTGCTTCAGACTGAAAATTAAAAAAAAAAAAGAAATAAAACATATCATTTTATTTCAAAAAGCCCGTTTTTATTAAAAGAAATATTAGAAAAGTTCTTTTCTTTTTTTTTTAATATCCGGTATTATTTATCGATGTCCGGATGTAGAAAAGATTAGTTCACATCAAATATTAAAGGTTTTTTTTGGAATGTTTTAATTTTATTTAAGTTTAATTAGACAATTTATTTCGACAAACCAAATTATTTAATAAGATTTTTAAAGTTGGTATACGATAAGCCGTCAATAACTAATATTTACAACTAAATTTCGAAAATTCGAAAATGACTTCAAAATTGTAACCTTAATTTCGAAAATTCGGTACTTAATTTACAATTTTAGAAACTTCTTTTTTCGTGTGGCAGTTTTAACTTAATAATTCGCAAGAACTAATTTTTTTCTATAGGGACATCGATTGACAACACTGGAGACCTTAAAAAAATTGTTTTTTCCATTTTTGTTAAAAATTTGCAAAAAAAATTTTTCTTTTCCTAAATCTTGCTAATCGATGTGTCCCTACAGAAAAGCTTAGTACACAACATATATGAAACCTCTTCGACTTTTTTAAAGCTGCGGCACGAGAAAAATTGTTTATAGCAACAATACCTTTGCTGTGACTGAGAATTTTACATAAATTTGTTTCTAAAAGATTTTGTTTAAAATTAAAAACAAAATGAAAGCTTTAAGCGTTCTTAAAAGTTCTCTAGGGAGGGGGGATGAGAAAACGAACAAAAGCCACAATAGCATGAATTATGAGAAAACGAAAAAGTCACAATTATTATTCCAGTCTAGTGCTAATGCAAATGTAATTAGCAGCAGCATTAGAAAAAAGTTAGATATTTTGAAATGTAATTAGCACTTGCAACAAAAAGCATCTTAATGGGAATTTAATACTCACCAAAAACGCTAAAATTGTATTTGTAGTATTTAAGATTAAAAATTTTCATAAAATAAAAATTAAATTCAACTTTACTTCTCTATAGACGCGTTTTGCTCGCCAGGAAAATTTGCTGCACACATTACAACATGAAAATAAGGCTCTGCTGTTACGCATACGCCAGTATGAACATTGTTTGGATGATGTTATGCGAAAGGTAGTGGATGCTATAGTGGCCGAAGATAATTTACGTGAAGAAGTGGCTCTTTTAAAGGGTCGCGTTAGAGATCTGGAGGCACAAAATGCTGCATTATCGGCTAGTCCTGCCAAAGGACGTGATGAGGGCTACTGTACCATGAGTAGTGGTCAACCGCAACCATCAAATGGTCATTTGGAAGATTTACCTGAAGAACCAGAGCAATGGCTGTTGCCGGCTGAACCCTGTTCCACGGAAATGGAAGACTGGAGTATGTCGCAAGAAGAATTCGCTGTGATAACACTGGATGAGGAAAGAGAACACCAACAACAGCAACAACATAGAAGACAACAAAAACTAGGTGACAACGATTGGATATGGAATTCCACAGAGCTGCTCAATTCGACAATGGTCGAAACAGATTCAGTCGCTGACAATATTTCCCAATTGTTGCAGCAAAAGGTGTGAATAATTGAAAAAAATTAATGTTTCGAATAATTTCTATGAAATTTTTTTTATTTATTTTTTTATTTCAACAGATTATCTATTCGGAAGATGAGGAAGTAGCCTGCACCGAGTTCACCAATGATTTTTATAAATTAGTTAATATACGTTCCAGTTCTGCACGCAGTCTTTATTCTTATATTGAAGGCGATACAGATAATGAAGACGATGATGAGGATGAGGAAGACTCTGAGGAAGAGGCAGAGGATGATGGCAATTCGAGTTTATCACCCAGTCATAAACGTTTACGCTCAAAA
This sequence comes from Lypha dubia, assembly GCA_947311025.1. Lineage (NCBI taxonomy): Eukaryota > Metazoa > Arthropoda > Insecta > Diptera > Tachinidae > Lypha > Lypha dubia. The sequence continues at coordinate 61,940,051 of OX371264.1, forward strand.
GTTCTAAAATCCCGCCAAAAACCACCTAGTCCAACACCTAGTGAAGCCGGTAGGGCACAGGTGACCAGTTGTTCCTCCAGCGAAACTGACGATTTATCTCACTGTACCACCACAACACATCAGGAAATAACATTGGAAACTTTAAAAGAAAATGAAACCGTTAGTGAGGAGGTCGTGGCAAATGAAGAGGAAGAAACTGTGGGCCAGCACAGCGATATAGAAATCGAAGATGTACAATTGGAGAGTGATTTACAAACGCCTCCAATCATTATGAATCACACCAATCATCAGCGACACTTGAGTGATCATATGACCGAAAAGGAATGTATAGAACAAATAATTAAAACCGAATTGAGTCGGACACCCAGACATAAACTAATGAAATCTCAATCGACCATCGAGGAACGGGAAACGAATAATATTTTAAGAAATCGTCCGCAACAAAGTGACCACATCGCTCAGGTGGTTAGAAGTGGCAGTGTAAATGGCAATTTAGTGCTTAAAGCTAAATATCAAGAGAGATTGCAAAATTCAAATAATTCCTGGAGACGCAGTAATGGCTGGAAGAGGATAATATCACCCTCGCAATCACCCACAATGTCATCTCCTAAAAAGGTAAATGTTTTCATATTAAATGATTCTATAAATTTTTTTTTTAACCAAAAATTCGAAATATTCCTTTAGGAAACAAAATCTACTGAATTAAAAAGCCCACCTAAGGCCACACCCACACGCATACCTTCATGCAAGTCTACATCCACGTCGCCCAACAATCAACAACAACACCCTCCACAAAAAGTCTCAACAAATTCAAATCATCTCCCAAATTCTCAACAGTCTTCACGTAAATCGAAAATTCCTCCACCCGTTCCCGTAAGACGTTCCTATGCTAGTTAAATCAAGATTTAAAAGACTTTATACATACTCGTACATATATTTACCCCGTAATTCATAAGCGATTCATAAAGTTAAAGTTCACATTAAAACCGGTTTTCCCATATAAAATTCGTACATTAACGCCACAATAACTTTAATAATCGTTTATGAATTAGGGCATTAATCTAAAACGAAAAGTTAGAAAGTCTTTTGTGTACATACATACATATATAAATACATACATATAGAGCGAGGGTCATTGCGTAAGTTTAGTTTTAAGTTCATAAAACATTTATTTAAAAAAAAAGACTAATATGTGATATACATTTGAAAAATATTTAAACAAAAAACTTATTATTAACACTTAGAAACTAATAACACCAAATTAACACAAAAGAAAAACAAACAAACAAACAAACGAGAATTATCAAGTTAACTGCCGTTTCAATAGACTTGAGTAAAAACATAACCTAAAAAAAAACAAACAAACAAACAAACAATTATTTAAACCAAAAATATGATCTAATGAAATGTTTGAAATTCCATTAGAATGAAATACAATGCTAATTGGCAAAACTAAATGAAAATTATCGAATATCGAACACTGTGCAACAAAATTAAATTTTGAAATTATTTTTTCCCTTCAAGTTGAACTTTCAACTTTGGTGACTTTGAAAACTCATATGTAGAATTTTATGACAAATATTTCAAGACATATTTCAAGAAATAGGTTAAAAAAAAAACTATTATTAATGTAATTGAAAAATCAGTTTTATTCTGCACTTTAACTTTATCAAACGTGGCTTAAAATACAAGGATTCCCAATGACAAAATTTTTAAAAAAGGAAGAAACTTCCCTGTTTTTTTTTTACCAGAAATTTGCTGCTTTTTGTGTTGTACAGTGTAATTTCTTTTATACCATAGTCTTAAGAAAAAAAAAATTAATGCAAAAACCTTTTTTTAAAAATGTATTTTCGATATATAAAAAAGAAAGCATTTCGAAAAATATTTCCTTTTCTTTTCAAAGAAAAAGAAATTTATATATATTTTTTTTTTTGCTGACAATTTGATATTCGAAAATGAATTTGAACAAATATTGTGTAGAAAATTCATTGGGAGCCTGAACAAATTTTCTATAGAAAATTATTTTGATAATTTTGATTATTTTTTTAAAGAAAATTGTTTGAGAAGCTGAATAAATTTTTAAAGAAAATTGTTTTAAGAAGTTAAACAAATTTCGTAATGAAAATTGTGTTTGAGAATCTGAATAAATTTTTTAAAGAAAATTGTTTTAAAATCTGAAGAAATTTTCTATATAAAACTTAACTCCGAATTTGTTTGATAAATTTATGTTTTGCTCCACTCTTAACTAATGAGAGTGTCGTTTAGCTTTTGAAAATATAAATTTATTCAAAATAAAAACATTATTATGTTTTGAGTTCAGTCATTAGTTTCAAAATTTTATGCATATATTTGGAAAAATTATTTCATTTATTTACAAATTTTACAAACGACAGAACAGGATATCGATCGGATTTTTCATTAAAATTTTATAAAAATTTCGACTGATATCGAGTATCTTAATTTGGCCATTGTTCATTAATATTAGTTTATTTGTTATATAAATTTAAATAAAAAAAAAACAATATTTATGACACTTCGTTACTACGGTCGGCAATATTGAAAAATATTGTACAAATTTAAATTTTTTTTAAATTTGTATTTAATTAAGATCAATCAAAAAATTAAGAATATATAAAATTATGGTATATATTTTTTTCGTATTTTTTCACAAAACTGCCCAGGACAAATTATATTAATTGATACGATCACTTCGAATTATTTGAGAACTATTAATGTTTTGTTTTTTTTTTTCTTGCAGTCAGACAGCTTACATACCTGCATACATACGCATTTATATAAGCTTCTCCACTGTTTCGTAGAAAGTCCTTAAATAAGGGCTCCATGAAAAATCGTTTAATATTTTTTTAGGTGTATCCATTTAAGATTTTGCTTTTTATCTTAAAACTCAAATCTGACTTTGTTTAGGGATTATTTAATATTTAACATTTAATTTTTATGGGGCATTTATTTATTTAACTATAAATACTATTGAACTGCATAATAAAATAATGGAAACAAATAAGTATATATTATGTAAATTTATTGAACCGAAAGACATTAAGTAACAAAAGTTAAAGCAAACTAATAAATTAAGTAGTCTTCCGCACAAATACGAAAAAAGGAAAAAAAATATTTAACAATTATAAGCAAGGAGTTCTTTTCCTTCAAATCAAACAAAAAAACAATGCATTAAAAAAACAATTCCACTAATATAATTTTTTATAAGAAAGAAAATAAAACTTCAAGGTTTCTTATAACAATATTAATATTAAAACGAAATGAATAAAACTTAAAGTGTAAATAAAACATTTATTATGGAGAACAACAACAACAAAGTAGCTTTGTTAGTTATTATAAGCGAAAAAAAAGCAAAAAAAAACACAAAAATTATAAACGACATCTTAATAAACTTATATACGAAAGTTATATCAATAAGAAAAAAATAAAAGTTGTAATATCTAATTCTCAAAAACGTCTTAATTAATAATTAGTTTTTCGAATTTCTTCAGTGTTGAAAAGCTGGCAACTCTTATTAGGAAGAACTCTCGCTATATGATGGAGGACAAATGATTTATAGTGCCACTTAACATTTGTGTGATTTATGTGCATCTGCTGAAGAAAATTGATGGCTAAGTAGTAAACAAACAGCTGCTTCCTTTTTCTCGATATTTAACAATCGATAGCTCAGATAACTTGAGGTTATATTTTCAATATCTAAATTAAATGTTCGAAATTAAGTTCAAAACTTTTGACATTGTTTTTGAAATTTTAACTTTAATGTGCAGTAGTGAAAAAAAACGTTAACCTTAATTTCGAACATTATCGAAAATTCGGGATATAATTTACAATATTAAAAAAAAAGAACATATATGATTTTTTGAAATTTTGAAAACCTTTGCCCACACGAAATATTAAAGCCGTTGGACTTGTTTTCAGGTAAAAATTGAAAATAATAGGATTTTTTGCATTTTTCAAAAAATAATTTTTTGTTTTTCTATTCTTTTGCAATGGGAATCGATGTTCCTACACAAATCTATCAATCAGGCCAAGTTCGGCCACACAGTGTGAAACCATTCGAGCTGTTTTTACCCCCCTCATAACTTTGCTCCTCTTGATCATAATATAATGAAACTTGAAACATAAGGTCTACCCACAGAGTTGACCTCACAGGTTGAATTTGAAAGTTCTACCATAAAAGCTTCCCGAGATATTAAGGTGTGAAAAGTCCATATTTTAGCACATATTCACTGACTCACTGACTCATCAATATTATTGGGCACTTCCAGTAAAGCTAGAGAGCTGAAACTTGGTACCCAGGTAGGTCTTGGTGAGAAAATAACCAGGAAAATCTGAAAACGGGCACTTTCCAACCGGGGGGACTAGGGTTCCCCTTCTTTGTATGGGGCACTTCCAGTATAGCTAGAAAGCTGAAATTTGGTACACAGGCAGGTAGTGATGAGAAATTACCGAAAATGAGTTTTTAACGGGCACTTTTCATCTGGTTCGACTATGGTGCCCCTTCTTTGTATAGGGCACTTCTAGTATAGCTAGAAAGCTGAAATTTTCTACAGAGGTAGGCCACGATAAGCAATACATATAAATATTTATACAAAAACAGCTTAGAAAAAAGAAGTGAGATCCGCACAAAAACATAAATGTGAAAATAAGGCCAAGTTCCTATCCAAAAAATTTCGGCCGTAAAAAGTACTTATTTTCACATTTATGTTTTTGTGCGGATTATTAGTTCACACCAAATATTAGAGCTCTACGACTGTTTTTCAGCAAAAAATCGATCAAATAGGATTTTTGCCATTTTTTGCTTTTTTCACCTTACTACCTACCGCCTTTGTTCAAAATTAGGTCAAAAAATATTTTTTGGTTTTTCTATTCTTTTGCAATGGGAATCGATCTTACTACACAAATTATTAGTTCACACAAAATATTAGGGCTCTACGACTGTTTTCCAGCAGAAAATTAATAAAATGGGGTTTTTGCCATTTCTTGCAATTTTCATAACTTTCTTTTTGGTTCAAATTTGTGCTAATGAAAAAATTCTATCGACACCGTGAAACTGGACGTTAACTTGATTTATCGAAAAATGTACGAAATTTCAGTATAAAACTTGAAATTGTTATAATATTTAATTGCCTCCCGCTTTATGCGACTTATTTCATTCAAAAATGTTTGCTGGGTAAAACTTAAATCAGCTTTAAGTACAGAAATTCGTCGATTGTTTTATTGTCATAAATGGAAAAATATTGATAAATAAAAACAATTATTAATAAACCGTTATTTACGAAACAGACAATAAAAAGTAATTCGAGAAACACAACAATTAGAAACGTCATCCCCCAAAAAAACCCACAATAAAAGTAAAAAATGTAAGTTGTAAGAAAAATACAAAAGTTTCAACGCATTTTAATTATTTTAATTAAAGGTCCCATTTGCAAGTGGCCAATAAAGAAAATGAATTAATTTTAAACACACCAAATCGTTTAGAAATCTTAAAAGAGGGCCTACCAATAGACCAAAGCAAAACAAATTTATTGGGTCGGGGAACATATGGCACGGTAATAAAAGCCATTTATAAGGGTAAATAAACAGAAATTTTACGACGCAAAATTGCATATTTCTTGAAAAAATAAACTCAATCAAAATTCCAGCTAAACCAGTGGCGGTTAAAATTATAAAAAACTTAGATGATGTAAATAAGCAAACTACACTCAGTGAAGCGAATGTTTTGGGTTGGTTACATCCAAATATAGTTCGGATTTTTAAGGTTAGATTTTGTAAAAATTGGTATTTTATTTCTTTAAATTTAATTTGAGAAATTATAACATTCTTGGGCTGTTTCAGATTGAATCTACACAAAATTTTTCTATTGTGGTAATGGAACGTTTTAATGGTCATTGTTTGCAAAAAATTTTGGATGCTTTTGAATTGCCGTTGGTACATCGGGTATTGTAAGTATGTATGTATGTATGTATGTATGTATATAGATTGTATTTCGATTTAATATTAAAACTTTACTTCTGGAACTCAATTTAGGGATAATATCCTCCCATTAGCACTACATGCAACACACGTAGTAAATCGTCGTACTCAGCCTTACAATCCTTACATTTTTGCCATAAAGCGAGCTTAGCACTTTTATGAAAAAACGACAAAATAAATATTTTTGTGGAGCATTTTAACCCTCTAACCCTTTGCTGTATGGTGCTTTTAGGACCTTTTCTTAGAAAAAAATCGAAATAATTTCGTTCAACGTCAATGTAGAGGACTGTAATATTATATGAAAATATTTTAAATTAAATTTTATCTTAAATCTTCAAAAAACACTAAAGCTCCATACCCAACTTTAATATTTGAAATTATTTTGAACTAAAAATGCCTTCAAGGGTTAATTTCGTTCTTATTCATAATCCCACAAAACCTGATTTTTTAAGATGAGGGATCCTATTGAAAATATATATTTTAAGTGAAATATTGGCCTCTACTACAATCAGACGTTAAAAGAATTATAACAAAAACTAGGCTACTGCACGCTCAAAAGACATTTAAAATATTTATCCTGTTTAAATAAATTTTCTTTTCCAGTATTTCCCTTGATATACTCTCAGGCTTAAATTATTGTCATAAAAACTATTTATTACACCTGGACATTAAGCCGCAAAATATCATGGTGCAAATCTTATATCCCAAGCCTCAGGAAAAATTAAAAAATAATGAGCCCAGTCAAAATTATAAATGTAAATTGTGTGATTTTGGTTCTTCAATCAAAATATCCAAAGAAAAACCACAGGCAACAGGTTTGGCAAAGGTACACAGACGACTTGTTGAAAAACTGATAATCTTAAAAGCCCAATAGACTCAACATTTCATCTCTAATTGCAGGGAACTTTACGTTACATGGCTCCAGAAGTTCTAAAGGAAGAAAATTTAACAGCAGCTGCAGATATATACGCTCTTGGCATTACACTTTGGCAAATGTCTTATCGCCTCATGCCCTACCATTGGCTAGAGTGTAATGAAGTCGTTGCCTATCAAGTGGTGAAACATAAACTTCGACCGAATGCTTTACATTTACAATTAAATATTGAAAATGCAATAAAAATTCCATTAAGCATTCATGATAATTGTTTGTGTGAAACAAACTCGGCCGATTTGTCGTATCACTCAATGGAAAATTTACGCAATTTACTAAATAAAACCAAATGTGAATTAATACGAGATAAAATGTCAAGCGCGGAATATCCTGTAAAAAGATCAGTTAGTAAGAGCAAACCTTTGCGAGAGTTAAACAATAATACGAACTCGAATCTGCAAAAAATAAATGTTAAACGTGATTTACAACAAGATTTTATGCTCATTGACACGTTTGCTTTGAAGCATGTTTTCAAAAATGCCAGAGAAGCTGCTCATTCACCTGAAAAGGAGCAAAAGTATGAGGAAATCTTCAAATCGTGCTGGCACAGTGAATTCACACAAAGACCCAGCACTTGGGAATTGTTTAAAAGTTTTAAAAAATTATTGTAAATTCTTGTTAGTTTTACGTTTCAGTTAAAATTTTTGTTTTAATTTCGTTCTAAATTCTTTTACGTTTTCACTTTTAATTATTTTGCATGATTTTTTTTAACATTTAGTTTTTTTTTATGGCTTATTTTAATAAATGTTTAAATAAAATTAAGTTTTAAATTTTAAACAAGAGTTTGAACAAAGCTACTTTTTGTTATGTTCTTTATAAAATAAGATTAGATTATATGAGGAGCGTCTGCCAAAAATTTCAATATAAGAATAACAGAGGAGACTAAAAAAAATTAAATGTATCAGTGATGTGGATTAAAAAATTCCCTTGAAACACAGCTGCAGCGGTTTGAAATGTCTTTTAAAAATATTTATCCTAAAATTCTATTATTGGTCTCCAAATTCAACTTGAACACCAGGGGCCAAATTGCGGCACTCGATATCGATCGAAATTTCAATACAATTTTAATCGCCTGTGTTCTACATTCGTAAAATGAAATGAAAGTGAAAATTTCACTAATTTTGTGTTCTTAAATTCGTTAAAGTGAAATAAAAAGTAAAATTTCATTTTCAGCTTGTTTCAAGTGAATTTGATGTGTTCTATAAATCATTTTCACCACAAAAAAAGTAATTGAAATCGAAGGCAAACACCCGCGTGAAATAAAATACTTTTTGGTAAATACATATATGTATATGTATGTATATATATATATATATATATATATATATATATATATATATATGTATATTATAGCTTATTTTCTCAAAGTTTTGGCAATTTTTTTTTTAGATTTTTCGTTCTAAGATTACCTAAGATTTCGCCATTTTTGTGGGTTTTACAATTTGTTTTATATTCCTTAATATTATATTTATATTTTTAATGATAATTATGATATCTTTAAAATTTTTGCAGTTTTTGGCAATGTGCGAAAATTTTTCCAAAATTTCGGAATTCTTACATCTTTAGGGACTTTTAATCAAACATAAATTCAAATTTTAGCAAGTTTTTTCACTTTCATAAATTTCGCGATTTTTCGGAAAGCGAACAATTTTAGCAAATTATAATCAGTTTTAGGGCTTGCATTGTTGAATATGGGGGTTCTTGCATTTTTTTTAATTTTCGCGATCGGCTTAATTTTCTCCAATGCAAAAAAAATTCAAGGCAAGATTGCAAAATTTTTTTTCTTGCAAATCATTAAGATACAAACCAATTTTATTTTCAATCTGAGCTTTATATTGAACAGAACAAAACGATGGCTTAATGGCAGAAAATCTTTACTCAGCGGAACCGCTGTTCCAGTGGGTTAGTGAATTAATTAAATAGTTTAGCAAATCATTAAAAGCTTTTAAATGATACCAATATTGACCACATTATATGAAGCATACAGAAAATGTATACACAATTTTGTACTGGAACTCCAGAGGCCCATAACTCGGAAACTAAGCATAGCCGACAAATTTTTTATTTAATATTTTTTCTTATTTTTTGATTCTCCTTTGGATAGGATATTTTTTTAACAACGCAGCTAAACTACATAGATTTGTTCCCACATTATTTTAAAAATTTGTTTGAAACAAAACAAAATTGAAATCGTCGTAAAAACAAAATTTCATTACTTTTCTAGAACACAGTTAAATTGTAAATGTGAAATTCAAAAGTTTTTCACTTTCATTTTGTAGTGAAATACAGAACACATGCGAATGTAAATTACGATCAATATCGAATGCCGTAATTTGGCAACAGAAATATGTATTTATGTATGTCAAAACAAACACATGTTTCGTAATCATTCACAGTTTTTACAGAAGTCAGTGCAGGCATGCACCATCACCTAGCAAAGACACAGATCCACTGTATTGCGATATCAAATAAACGCTTAAAAATATATTTTACTTAATTTTTTAAATATATACAATTTATTTGGGACATTGTTTTTTTTTCATATCTTCTCAATAAATAACAGGAAAAAAATTATGTTCACAATAAGCTTATTTCTTAAAATTAAATAATTTTAATATCATTTATCTTTGTATCAAATCTACATTTGTTTTTTCAATTGTTTTTTATTGTTGTTTTAAAGTAAAACAATTATAAAGTTAATTAATAAGCAAATTCTCAAAATTTAAAATCAAAAACAACAGATTTTTTATAAAAAACAAGGATAAAATACTTAAATGCCCAGCAAAACTTTAAGGGAATCAAAGTTGATTCAATATGTACTTCTAAAATAGGACTAGTTTATTTATGTCTTTTCTTTTTCTTTATTTTGAGAAAGTAATTTAAAATTGCTTTTCCAAAATTAACAAATATTATGTTTTTAACATAAAATATTTGGTTATTCAATTTAGTAATTTTTATAAAACTGTCGAAATCGTTTTATAGTTAGAACTAAAGTTAATAATTGAATAAGTAAATAAATAATAAAAAAAAATAAACATAAATGCGGCTTAACTAAATTTTCATTACCAGCGAAACAGTCAATTAAAAGCTTTTGCTAAGAACTACTAGAAGTAAAATAAAATAATTTATTACTACTCAGGAAAGATTTTCTAAGAACTTAAACGCAATAAATTTTAATACAATTTGTTTTAAATAAATAAAAATATACTGATTTCTTCTAACCACAATATTTGATCCCTCTTCTCTCTCTCTCTTGTTTTCGTTGGAAGTTAATGTTTCCTTCCTTGTTTTGCTGGGTAATTTTTTTTTTTACTTATAATTATTGAGACATTAAAGTGTTAGAAAAACATAAACACCCGTTTATACAACAAAAATTTGTTTATTTATTCTTTTTATGAAGCTCTTCAGTTTCTAAGCGTAAGTTCTGAAATGAAAAAGTAAGTAATTCAAAATTTTATTACACATGATGATGATGATGATGTTTTTGACAAATAACTTACATGAAATACATCTTGTATTTTATCTGTAATTAATTTTCTAGCCTCTGGTTCGGGAACTCCTCTACTTTTTAAGTCATTTATAAAATCACTCAAATCAATCGGTTTGCCCACATTCAAAGTGACTTTTTTCCCCCATTTCAATATGTAGGGTTCAACGTTAGGCAGCACTTCATCCATGCCTTCATGCCACATCGGTAAAATTATAGGCACTTTGGAAGACTCGTATATAATTCGACCTACACCCCATTTTAAACGCATTTCTTCTTTGGTAATATTCACTTTGCCCTCGGGAAATATATGCACCCAGTGTCCTAATTTTACTTTTTGTACACAAATATCGACGGCATTCTGATAGACACCAACGCCGCGTACAACGGGAATGCATTTTCCTATACAAAATTAGGAATATTTTATTAAAAAATAACTTTTGACGTTTTCAAAATACGATTTCTATTTAAATTTCACTTTGAGGTTTTCACAAATTGAATAAGTTAAAAAAAAAACAAAAACTACTTCCTAAGTTTTTAATAAACCAAAAATGTTATTTTATAAATAAAACACACAATCTTTAGATTAACTAATAACATAATATTTGTTAAACTATTGTGATTAGTTAACTAAAGACAGTGAACATGGACCTAAGGTGTAATAAATCAGTGCAAGTTAGTTCCCTTTATTAGTTTCAAATATAATAAAGCGAGCAAATTTATAAATCGCCCAATTTTAAACGCAAAAAATGCTTGTTTAAACAATATATTTTTTTATCGATTTAGCTAAACCCGCACTTAAAAGTTCACTGATTTATTAGCTATAAGACAGAATGGAATTAATCAACTACCATTTTGTCTAGTGTGTTTACCTAATAAAAAATTACACTATGCAACAAAATTATTTTGAATGTAATGCTAAAAAATTATTGCCGGAATCTTGGCATCCAAGTGAACTAATTTGACTAAATGAAATTTTAATAGAAATCATTTGAAATCAGTGCACACCTACCAAGCATAAAAAATGACGAATGATATCTGTTTGTAAAGCAGATATCATGGGCTGCCAAAGACCATCTAATTTTAAAATAATTACACACATATCGCACCGGCAAAATACCTAAAAAATTTCAAGTTAAAAGATGAAGAATAGAACAGAAAAATTATAATTTGAATTAAATTGCAAATAAAATTTCATTTTACAAACCCCACAATCCAGGATCATCAAAACATGAATGATGATTCGATACAGTGACTAAAGGTACTCCAGGTGGTCGTTTAGATACGGCTTCTATCAGTCTTTCTCTATTATATACTTTTGTTTTATTCATAAAAACTGCAAAATACAATTATATTAAAAAAAAAATATTAAAAATTGTAGGTCATCATGTAATAAAGAGAAGCATTTTCAGAGGCAACAAATAAGCAGGTGATGAAAATATGGTGTAAGAACAGACACTATGCGTGTGGTGGGTGTGTGAACGATATCTGTATCGAATGGGAAAAAACAAAAAGTAGAAATTATTTGAAAAAGATCAAAAGATTTATTAAAACAAATTCAATTAATGAAAAAATAAATGTATTAACCGAAAAAAACATGTGATAATGACAATATAAGGAAGATATGCACAAAGTTCATCCCTCGAAAAAAAATTGTTAAAAAGTTGGCGGAAAACAATTGGCTTTTTTTAAATTTTGTTTTTTTTTTATTAATTTTCGAATTAATTTTTCGGACATATGTAGGTCGTATAAATTAGACTTGAATTTATATAGTCTCCGTGCGCACTATGAAATTTTTCTTCCATGAAAGTGGTACTTTCATGGTCAGACGGGAGAGAAGATTGGGATCGGGTACCCTTTCATGTCCTCTGAAATTCTGTTTTGTTTTGTAATTCGTAATTGTTGTTGTGTGTTGACAATTCATGTGAAATTAAACATGTAAAAATGTTGATTTTCATGAAATTAAATTTCAGTATGCAGATACAAATGAAATTTTAAAAGAGAATTTTAGAAATTTCATGAAAGAAAACTTTCATTTGTGAACCGACACATACAACCACGCCACCTAAATAGCGTTGAAGTACAACCGATCACCGAAATAGTTAGGACTCTGAAAAAAAAAGATATTGTGTTCCGCCGTGTATCTTTAAATTAATAAACGTTTATTTTTTTCTTCATACTTGAAGTATTGACTCGTGTCTAGTTCTTTTTTAATAAAATACAAGCTATATTTCTTGTTACATTTCACCTAACAATATGCTGCTTATGTGTATTTTTCAGATATTTTCTTTTCATTAGTTTTTTTCTGACTGATTGAATTATATTTCTTTTTTTTTTTTTTGCAACTGAAATTCAATTCTCAACGATTTCATCAAATAGAAAAAAGACGACACAGTTCTTTTTTATTTTTATCTACAACATGTTCATTTTGCAACAACATACATATTTCTTTTTTTTTTTCTTTTCTTTTTGTAGAATACACTTTACACGTTTCTTCTATCAATCATGTTTGTAGTGAAATATTAAAAATGTCTCAACTGTGATGTGTTCTTTTTTTCCATTCAATAGTATTGATTATTTAGATGACAAAAATCAAAAATAAATATGTATTTGATTATTTTAACCCTGAAACCCTGGAGCATTATTAAGATTTTGTTTCATTGTTTTCAAGTGAATTTATTTTCACATATCGTGACAATACTGTCAATACAAAATTGAAGAGAGTGCTGACAACATCAACTAATGGAATAAATATTAGCATATCACTTATAACACTAGTGTAACAATTAGTAAATATTAAATAAAAAATAAGTAAAGAAATATATTAGTAATTTTTCGATGTTTTTTCATAACATTAATGAGATTTAGGTCGAGTTTTTTAACAAAAAAAAGTTATACAAATTTTACTCTCGTTATGTTGCAACCCATTTGTGTTGCTTCTACAGGATTACAAATTAAATGAAAACTCCTCTATTGATAATCGATTTTCTTATAGAAAAACTCCAAATACAACATATATTAATACAACATTTTTGAACGAAATTCTGGAAATTCGAACTGAAGTTTGCAAATTGGAATTGTATTTGGAGAATTTAATCTTCATTTCGAAATTTCTAACTTAATTTCACAAATTCAAACAAAATTTCGAAACTAATTTCGAAAATTCGAAATTTTATTTCTCGTGCGGATCAGTTCGAAATTAATCCTTAAACTAATTTAAAGTTGTGTCTTATTACAGGAACTCAGGCCAAGTTTTGAGCATTTTATGGCAAAAAATTTTTGTTGAGCATTTAGCCTGTCATTTCGCTGCTTTATACTTTGTCTCCTTCAAAACTAAATATTAGATGTAAGCTTTCGAAACTCCTACTACCAGAACCTGTTGTCTATAAATTTTAATTTTTATTGTAATTAGTGCCAAATTAAGCACAAATATTTAGTTTTTGGACTAAATTTTCTACCGACAACTTTAATTTCAACACGTTTTCTTTTTTTTCTTTTGTTAGTTTGCTGTCAAAGCAATTTTTCTGTTTTTACCTTCCACTATATCCAGTGGTTTTTAAGAAACACACATTTGCAAAAAAAAAAAATTGAATATCTTGCACTTATGCACTTCTTCAAGTCATTGACATTCTACTTGAATGAAATGCACGACCTTGTTACACGAAAAAAGAATTCATGACCATTCAATATAATATATTTGCAACTATTGAATTTTCTAAAAAAAAAAAAAAAACATAAAAGAAAAGGAAAACAACACGTACCAATGCAACATATTGTTATCAGGATTAAAGAATGTTGTGTGTATGACAGGTACGTTGTGATTTGCAGTGTGGAAAGCTTTTAAACTTGCCACTTTGTAAAAGTTCTTTTAGAGACTCAATAGAAATGTGGTGTACATATTTTATTTGTTTTTAGTTGGGGAAAATAAGATTTTTCCCTTTTTAATTAACCCGCTTCTGGTATGAACTAGTGGTATTTTCGCTATCGCAACGCTCTTTATACATATTTCATACATATGCATGTGTGTACTTTTTTGTTGAAATTTTTTTTTTAAACTAAATTCGTTATTTAAATAACTCGCAGTGTATTTTAATTCATGATATGTGCATTCGCGTAAAATAAATTAAATGTGACATAATAAAAAATTACTCGTAGACACTCGTACGTTAATAAAAACTGCAAATACACATTTTTAACAAACTTCCGTTGTGTCACTATCGAGGACATGGTCATCTTAATGTGCCACAAAGAGCGCATAGAATAGAAACAATCAATGGATCAGAGAAGAAAGCTAGTTTTCTTTGTGGTAATTTTTTTATTTTCTTTAATCGCAAATAAATTTTTTATTAAAAACCAAAAAAAAAAAAAATTAAATACACAGAATAAATTTTTGTCTTGATCTATTAATAAGGCATTTGAGTATTTTTGCAAAATTTCAATTCGTTTCGAATTGTTTTTCTCTTAAATGCCAACAAAATTACAAGTGACATACGGCGGGTACATTTTTACTATTTTCTTTTAAGTTTCCCAAAACTAAACGAATTTATATTTCTTAAAAGGTTTTTTGTTACTGAAAATGCTACATTAGTTTTTTACAGAAAAAATTGTTTAGAATTTTAATTGAAGAATCTATTTCTGGAGAATGTTGTTTCATTTTTACTTTGTATGTAATTGTATTGTTATTACATGCACATACTAGTCAATCGACTTTCATAATAAATATTAGAACAAGTTTTTAGCTGCCTTTCTTCATTTTCATTTTTATATTGTTTGTGTGCTAATTTGTAGTATTGGTTCATGCAAAAAAATTGACCACGTGAAAATAATTTTTGTCATTCATTCCTAATGATACGTGATCGATTCGCAAATTTTATTCAACGTATAAAATTTAATTTTTTAAGATACATTTCTAACGAAAGTCGATCATCGTTTGCTAAGAAATTTCAGTAAGAGTTAAAACCAGACACGAATAAGATCAGCAAACAAAAAAAAAGACATGTGGCACTCGGGGACTGCCGCGGTAAAGCTATTACATAGCATTTTTTATCATCTTATGCAATTATGGCCCTATATTATTACGTTTTGTTTAATAACTCCGTTGTTATTCTGGCAGTACTGTACATGTTAATGAAATCAAAATAAATAGTATACTTTAGGGGTTAACATACATTGGGCGATTTAAATACTTAAAAAACAAAAGACTTAAGAAACAAACTTAGTGTCAGGTTTTTTCGTTTCAACAACAAAAGACTTAAGAAACAAACGTTTCAAAATTTCTTGATTCGATCGCCTCAAAGCCCGCGATAGAAGCTATACAATAGCATAAAAAAAACCAAATGAATGAATATATCACTCGGTTTCGTATACGGTTAAATTTGCCAGCAAATGCCCGGAAAATTAAGAAAATTTTTACCGGTCACGTTTTTAAGACTTATTTATTCAGCTCTTGTAGACATAAATAGTTCTTTGCTATTGTCTGTCTTAAAATTTTCTGGCTCTCAAGTCGAATTCATATCAGTTGGCGTTGACAGCCCAGGTCCCGAAACAGGTCTGCAAGGAATAGAGTTTGGCCTATCGTTTCGAAGCGCGCTACCAAAACGAACATGATTTTTGTTGACCACGCCTCACTTTGGAGCCTCTTTTTCCATAAAATTGCGTTTCTTTCACAGCCTAAATAATTTACCGCCAACAACATTTCACTTTTAATTAAAATCATCAAAGGTGCAAATACACATCATGTCTTTTCGAAGAAGTCATAATTGAATTTTCGAACAGAATTTTCGATTTTCGGATTACAAAGAAAGAGAGTGAGAGATATTACTTTCTCTTTCTTTCAGCTGAATTAAAAATTAAAGTGTGTAAACCGGAAGTAGTGTCAATTTTTCGGCAAGTTTACAATTTCTAATGTGGGTATTTTTGTTGAATTTTTGGAATATATTTAAATTATTTTGGGCAAAATTTCTTAATTTCATTTACGAATTAATGTGTCCATTTAGGCAGGGTGTAATAAAAAAAATATCTCACAAAGTTGACGACAATTTGATCATCATTAGCAGCAGATATATTTTTTAAATCAATCACAAACATACTCCATGTGTGTACATATATACTCGTATATTAATGAATACATTTTTTTTTGTTGTTCTTTACTACAAACGCTGTAGGCCAACTTTATAAATGATTTAAGCTTTTATGTCAGTCAAGTCAAAACATCTTTTTCAATTTAAAATAACTAACTTTTACATGCTGATGATGAGTAAAATAGCACTCCAGGACGTATTGCAATACACATACATACATACATACATACATACACACATACGAGTAATCGCGAAGAGTTTGCTAAAGCCTTCTTCTCCTTTCTGCACAATACACAAAACGTCTATATGTAATAATTTAAATAAAACAAGTATGTATGTATGTACTATGTAGTAGCAGTTGTACGATGAGTATATTATTTGTGCCATCGTTGTTATTAACAACAAATAATACTGATTGTTATGCATGAACATTTTTTTCCTACATTTGGTATTTAAAGCCTACAAGGACAATTCTCTAGTTGTTGCTGTTGTTGTTACTTTGCTTCCCTGCTGCATGTTTCATTTTCACAACAAAGCCTGTATTGTATTGTGCATTCGTTGTAAAATAAAAAACATTCAAATTTGAGTGACATCATTTGAATTGAGTTCATGATGGTACGACAAACAATCTAATACTCGTTTGTAGATTTCAAAAATTTAGTTTATTGATATTTAATACAATATTTTTCATGAATGCAAGAAGCTTCTTTTCTAATTGTATTGGCGTGCAACACTCTGTGTTTTTTCCAGTTTTTTTTTTTTTTTGGCGCCATTTCATGCATTTTATTAGTTCTGCTTTTAGTTCTTAAGTAATTTGAGGTCAGTGGAAAATTAAAGGCATATTGTGTTTGCTAAATACAAGTAATTTGTATTGAGCACATGTGGTAAGAGTAATTATTTTAAAATTTATTAAATTAAGCTGAGGTATTCGCTTTTTTAATCTTTTACGCCCTTCACCGAAAAAAAATAGTTTACATAATTTCAATGAATGACATTCAATAATATTCTGCAATAATGCATTGATTCAATGAAAATATTAATTAAAGTTGGAAGTAAAACGTTTCATTGAAAGCATTTGTTGTGGTTATTCTCAAAATTAAATAACAAATTTGGTTTTTTCCTCTAATGTTTGGTTCAGTGTTTATATAAAAAAGTGAAATAATTAAAATCTATTTTATGCTAAATTTCGAGTTTTCGGCTGATTTTTTAATATGTTCGAAGTAAACATGATTTTTGATGAGTTTTAATTAATTAATAAATAGACGCATTTGTATTTAGGTTTCACAAATATCAAATTGGATGTAACAGAGCAACAAGCTGAATCGAATTGCTCTGCTTGTTTCCCTTTTTTTTTTGACACACCAGAAACATTTTACACTAACAAAATACCTGTTGTTTTTGGGACGTTGTAATTGTTTTAAGGACAGACAGTGCTACCTTATTTATTATAACATTAATAGACGTTTGAAATTTTTTAACGTCTTCTGTACAAATGCAGTTAATTTAATTAGAGCCCACGATAAAATTCAAGAATTTGATCCCAATTAAAATCCCTTGAATTTGAACACCAAAAAAAAAGGACTTCATCATCGTTTCAAAGACAAATCCTATTACCACAACAGTTTTGTCGTTTGTCTACCACCCATTTTAATCCCTGTCATACACAATAAATTTGTTGCTGGGACACAAAATGGAAATAAGTTCATACAAGAATGTATGTATACACGTACATACACTCTTAAAACAATTAAGTTTTCCTTTGCTTTATTCATAACAACACTAAAAAGATGTCCTTATTTTTAAAAGGAAATACCTAAATAAAATCTTACGAATGAAAACAAAACGTATAAAATAAAACAAAAATAAATGCAGGACATGAAAGGATAACAACCAATAACAAAAAACGAAACGAAGCATGATTCATAAGGGAAAACAATGAAATTGTGGAGAAGGAGGATATGGAGGGAGTTTTACGTACTTACCTAGAACTATTTTACTAAATAATCCTACGACAAAGACGGTAATTTGACTCAAAATGAACCAGAACCTCGTAGGATTTTTTAATCTCTCAAATACCCAATCGATATTGTAGGGTATTTTAACCCGACTTTTTAATTTGTCTGTGGAAGTTGTTGCTGCTGATGCTACAAGCTGCTGCTTATCTGTCTGATGTGTATTATTTTGCTGTTGTTGTTGTTGTTTTTGTTGTTGCGGCCTTAGTGGCTGTAAATGCTTTAATTGCATTTTCGTTAAGGATTCTTCTTTCGTATAAGTTGAAAATACTGATGATGTTGATGTATTCATGTTTTTTGATTCAGACCTATTTTCTTTTATGGCTTTTTTATTATCAACAACAGTTTCAGCTAAAGAATGTTTGTGCAGTGTTTGTTGATAGTGTTGCTGTTGGACGACGTGGTACTGCGGCCGGAGAGAGTATTATTTATGAAAATTAAGTAGAGGAAGAAGAAAAATTACGCCCCGTTATTTGTTTGATTTTTATTTATTCTTTTTTGGTAAATATTGAATTGATTTTGTGCAAAATTTTTTTAATTTATTATTAATTTTTATTATATATTTACACCCTGATTTCCATTTGTGTTTTTGGAAATGAGACTTATTTTTATTGTATATTTGTTTTTGTTTAATAAGCTTTTCTTTGATGTTTTATCTTAATGGATATGCTGAGAGTTTAACAGCAAAATTTTGCCACTCTTATATTTATTGCTCTGTGTGACCGACTAACTGATGACAACCAAAACAAAACAAATACATAAAATGCAGAAAGTTTTTATTTGGAGTACTAAGAAATAGGAGCTAAAACGTCAATATACACTCAGAGAAATTTTATATCAATAATTTATATAATATCTAGTTTAAAACAGCATCTTTATTTGAGAAATATATTCTGCAACGTTTGACATTAAATCAGACACGAAGATTTCCGAACCGATACAATGTAGAAAGAGAACATGTAACCTTTTCGAATTAAGAAACTTTTTATGATGGGGAAATGTGACTTTTACAACGATTTGCTACAGGAGAGGCTCAATTAACATAATTAAACAAATCTTTTTGATATGGGAAAAGTTCTGCTTGTACGTACAGTGAAGGTATTTTTTTAAAAAAATTTTTTCTGTTGTTAGCGCTCACAATTCGGGAACATATTGGACCACTCCCACTTTTAGTAGTATGTAATATTACTACATACATACATGTATTAAACACACGTCACCTGACATCTAAAAGGACACAACTGACAAAAAAATATGAGAATATACTCTTTGATTGATTATGATCTATATTCCCTTAAATTTTACTTGGATATGAAATTTGACATTTATTCGAGCAAATACTCAAGAATTTATGTTTTTAAAAATTTTATTTATTTGTTGCGGGTTAGCAATATCTAAATGCATTTCGTTGGTTGCTATACCAACTCATCAATAGATGTTTACCATTTATGTTTGAAAAGTAAACATACATAAATTCCCAAATACAATTTGCGATTTACCAAGCACAAGCAAAATAGCTTTTCAAAAACATTAAAAACATCACAACAAATAATTTTTTTTTTACTTGGATATATTTAGAAATGACGATTTTATTAAGGGAATTTAAATGGCAAAGGTATGAAAAGTAAATCATTTAAAATTTATAGTTTTTGGCTTCTCCTGTAAAAAGTAAAAATGCGTGCGGGCTTTTAAGATTTCAGGTGACGATATATTCGCATATACATACATATGTATATTAGATTATTTAAGTTTATTGTTTTTTTTTTTTCGCAGTGTTTTTTTTTATTTTAACGATATTTATTTTTAAACGATTTTTAACTTTAATTTTTTACGCTTAGACGATTTTTAAGTTTTATTATTTTTTTTCTATTTGGAGCTTTTAGCATTTTAGCGATTTTTTTGGCCTAATAAATCATTGCATAATTATAATGTTTGTTAAATATACAAGTCTGAAAATCTTTAAACAATATTTAAACGCATAAAATTTATCATTGATAGAATTTTTTATATATATACATATATCCCGCCACAAAAGGAATTATTTATTAACATTTCGCATAGTTCTGCAATATAAGTATTTGGGAAGCTGATTTATTTTCCCCTTTTGATTAACTAAACTATCGTTTAAGCATTCACTGATTTATTAGCCATTTTTATTGATACGTATAAGAAAATGCGTTTGAAAAACGAAACATTAATTTACTTATAAAATTTCCAAAAAAATTTCGCCGAGTGTAGGAACCTAATACATATCCACTACACATTACAACGTTGAGTTTCCTGGTTATGAAATGCGCATAAAAGATGAATAAAATTTTCAACAATGTGTATAAGAGAATTAAAGAGAATAAAATCTTTTTGAACGAATAACACTAACCCAACATAGAAAAGAGTGCGTGAATAATTTCAGGAAGTATAGATATTTTTATTGTGCTTCACATAAAAAAAAGTTAATTTTTTATTATAAATTAATCATACGTCATGTAGCACCAACAACAAATTTATTTAAATGTTTAAATTTTTGCACTTTAATTAATAAAAATTTCTAAACATTAATCAAGTAAATAAATAATTTATTAATGATTTATTAAGCTCTTCTTGGTATTTGTATGGACAATTTTCATTTTTTTCTTTTTATCCATTTTATTTATTTTTTTTTTTATATATTTATGTAACCCGCTCTAAAGACAACACGAACTATACGGTGGGAAGTGATGGCAATAACTGAATTGAATAAAAAAAATTGTTTCACATCAGAGTGTGTTACTCAATTTAAAGAATATACAAATTGTGAATAGCAGGGGATAAATTGAGCAAAGTTTGATGGGAATAGTTTTTTTTGCATATTTATTTTCTTTGTTTCTTTTTTAGATTTAAATCTCATTTAATTAAAAGCCTTTAGCCTGTATAAATAATAACTAAAAGCGTTTTAATTTAAATAATTAAAAACTCGTAAAGTTGTTTGAATACATTTGAAAAATTTAGCGACTCGGTTTTCTAAAATCCGGCACTTTTTTGAAAACTGTTTCAGATGGAGTAAATTTTACGTGCATCTGGTCCTTGACTCTAGAGATATTATTATCAAACAATTCCAAACACACTAAAAATTGTTTTCAAATCTCATTTTTATTTTACCAATTGCATCTTACTCCAATTCAATGGCTTAGACCGATCGCAACATAAATTATTATTTGTACTTATTAGATATTAATATTTTTAAACTGCTTGTCTAAATAATATGCAAAACTTTCCGTTTGGGAATTACATTTTGTTTCTTATTTCAAATAAACTTCAAACATTTTTATTTTCTTTTCAAAAATAATTCTAACATGTGTTTTAAACTACTGCTCACTCCTAAACTACGAATCACCCCTTAACATCATAACATCGATCTATAATTTTCGAAATTTCAAAACATTTTGTATTAAAATTATTTCAAAAGTACAATGCACTTGTCCAGTCGGTTTTTACCCTAAGTTAAGTTGGAGAACTCATAAAAATGGGTCGCTACCGCATATTTCATATAAATTAATTAATTGATTCCAGTAGATATTTTCGTGGAAAATTTAAAAAAAAAATTTTTATTAATTACTGAAAAATTTCATAAAAAGTCTTTCATTATGCACAACGAAAACCTTATATGATTTTGTAGTATAATAACACTAAAATTGTCTTATCCTAAACAGAATTGTGCGGCAACAACGATGATTTATAATTAAAACTCAATATTTCTATTTAATATTTTATCTTTTCATGAAAACATAATAATTATCTCTTAAACTTGATTATAAGTTATAACAAAGACTACTCTTAAGTTTATATATATTTTTAATCTCTTTCCTTTATCCCTGGTTATAAAAACAATATTTATTAATAAATTAGTGACCTTCAAATATAAAAGAACGGAAGAAATTGATGAAGCAGCAGCTGTGTAAGATTTGAAATTTTAGTTTCGATTTTATTACAAGATTTCTTAATTAGTTTAATTAAGACCACCACAGTCGCATTAGTTGGACATTTTCAACAATATAAAGTTGAAAATCTAAAAAGCTGTATATGTGATACATATTACTGGAATGTCCAATTCAAAACGAAAATGTCTAAGAGCTGAAAGCAGAATGAGAGTTGCTGAAAAATCTGAATTTTTTTACTGCAAAAATTAGAATTCCGAAATAAATAAACTGAATATGGAAAAGAAATTTTAAATAACTTTAAAATATTTGACCAATTATTAACTCCGTTTTTTCGAGTAAAAGAACCACTTTTTTATATAAAAATAACAAAAAATAACTTTTATTTTTATATTATTTTTTCCGATATTTTGCTACCAGTATATCCGCGAAGAAGCTACCCATTGTTTAGTATCGAAGTATCGGAAAACAATGTATATAAAAATAAAAGATTTATTTATTGTTGTTATTTTTATATAAAAAATATTATCTTTTACTCGAAAAAACAGATATAATAATTTGAAAAATAAGATCGAAGTCATTAGAACAACTATGTATTATTTGAAATACATAAGTATTTTTAATTGTTGGATTCAGGCACTTTTATCAGTAGATTATAATCATTATGTTTGGAAAGTTTTCAAACTCGTTTGTATTAAAACTATCAAACAGGAAATGAAAATAACGTAAAATAAAAACAACAAAAGTTTCATAAATGTAGAAAACAACTCAAAATTTAGTTACAAAAATATTATTGGTGCCTACATAAAATTGAAACGTCGGTTTTTTTGCGAAAAGCATTATAATTAAAGAGGACCCCAGTCATTTGGTAAATATTTGATGGGTGTCACTTATGAAATACGGAAGTTACGCGACTTCATAAATATGGTTTATATCCAGTATTACGAAGTCTTTCGTAACGCAATGCCATAATTGCCAACACTTCTGTATTATAATTAGTTTGCACAAGCTGCTCTTGCAATAAAATACAAAAACAAAGCAACTGCAACATCTCAATGCCACAAAAAGTGCACATTTACTTTCAACAAATTCCTTCCTTTTTTTTTTTTTGTTCGATTTTTATGTACACAAATTAAAAATTTTGAAAAAATTATTAAACAACTACACTTACCCATGAAGGGGTATGCCACAAAACTTGTCCCATTGTTTGTTTATAGACCACATCATATCGATAGAAATTTAAACTATTTCTCAAGCATACAAATAACATTATTTATGTTCTGTTAAGCTCGAGGAAATAATTAATTAATTACAAATTTTTATTATAACAACAGATATGTATTCAATTTATTTCAGCTGTGTATTATTTAAGCGGCAGAAAATAAAACCAAGAAAACACACCACCCGATATATTCCACATTTAGGTTTTATTATGATTTATTTTTATTTGTCCTTTTAGCGCATGCCTAGAAAAGTTTTTTCCAGTTATAGAGTTATGTAAAATCTTTGAATAATTAAAAATATATAAATGTTACAAAATAGGAAATGTAGACTTAATATAAATAACTAAAAAGAAAACAATGAACTATTAATTGAACAGCTGGACTTTTGGCAATTGTATTGTTTTTGTTTTTCTTTATAGTTTTTTGCTATCAACTTCGAGTGGACGTTTTGTTAATGCAAGAGCACGCATTTGACATTTGATTATTATTATACGCATTTGATTTATTTTGTTGTTGGTTGGAATGTTTTTGGTAATTTTTGTAAACATTAAAGCTTCGATTTTCAATTAATTTTTAAATTATTTTTAAGCTTTGGAATCGACAAACTGCATCAGCTAGACATTCAGCGCTGCGTTGTAAGGAACGTTTGGACCAGGACTTCATCGATCAATTAAACAGTTTACATGATGGCGCTTTACATACAGGATTGGTATCCAAGGAAGATTTGCAAGAGGCGTTTCACAAGTCTCGCCATATAGAACAACGTCCAAATCGAATTAGTATGTGGTATACATTTGGTATTATGGCATTTGTTATGATTTTGACACCGCTTGTCTATAATACACTTATATTTCTCCTGGGTGTCAAGTGTTTCTTGCCAAACAACCACTTGGTCTTGGAAGCTACTAGACCAATAAGTGACTGCGCATATTGTAAAGGCGTTCAAGGCCCATTAGTACTCAAGA
The DNA here is from genome assembly GCA_947311025.1 of Lypha dubia. Lineage (NCBI taxonomy): Eukaryota > Metazoa > Arthropoda > Insecta > Diptera > Tachinidae > Lypha > Lypha dubia. The sequence goes on from OX371264.1 coordinate 61,964,654, forward strand.
ATATGAGCAGAAAGGAAATGGCACCATATGACTATTCATCTTTGCCAATAATTATTAAAAATGCAGTCAGTCATTGGCCAGCTTCCAAACTGTTGAATTTGAAGCTTTTGAAAGAAATTTACGAACGTCATCCGCATTCTTTGGATGAAGATTGCGGTTTTTTACACTTCCATTCTGATTTTAAAAGTGTAAAAGACGTCCTGAATATGCCAGATGAGAGAGCCAACTTAAGCACAGGCACTCCGTGGTATGTGGGCTGGAGTAATTGTCACCTCGGTGTTTTGAATGATTTAAGGAGACTGTATGGTAGACCTCATTTCTTGCCCGCGGACGCTGAGCTATCCAATACAGATTATATATTTCTTGGTTATGAACTGGGTTCATATATGCATGTAAGTTATATTATGTATATACATAATTATATAATAATGTTATAAATAAATCCTTACATATTTACAGTTGGATCATAAAAATCTTTTAATGTGGCAAGCTCAATTAATAGGGAATAAAAGCTGGCTTTTGGCTCCTGTACCCGAGTGCGATCAAGTATGCAACACTCTCTCATTTGTTGTTGAGCCTGGAGATGCAGGTATATATATAACTACACAAAAATTATTTAGTCTATCATAAAATTGCCTCTTTTAAATTTTTTTTTTTGTTTTCTTTTAGTTTTAGTAGATACTCGCATTTGGTATCATGGCACTTCTATACAAAAAGGACAATTTTCTTTAACTATACAATCAGAATATGGTTAATTTAATCCACAAATAACTTAGATCTTGGGTATATCAGCTAAAAAATATTAGACTATTAAAACATACAAGTATATCAATCTTATTAAGGTATAATTGAGTTTTGATGAATGTATCATCAAAACTTTAGAATAAATATGATATATGTATGTATGAAGTTAACAATATACCTTCTAAATGTACGAAAAGACAATTTCTAATCAAATTTCTCAAAATAAAAACAATTTTAAAAAAACTATTTTTCTTCAGAGAAATTTTGTTTAAAATTGTTCTTTCATGTACAGGAATAAACGTTATAGCTAATCGTGCATCCCTGAAGTATGCTTTAGTGTCATTAATTTTTCATTTAGTATTAGAAAGAAATGCCAGTATGGTAGCACTAATGTACATCTCTGTTTTAATTCTAATTACAGCTGTGAATAAAGTCAATTTTAAAGTAGTGAACTCGCGTGCTGTATCCCATTTTTATTTGTTTTTAATAACACAATTCTTTATTAACAAAAATGTCTGGACATTTTAAACCACCTACTTCTGCCCATGTTTTGCGAAAATTAAAACAAATTAGCCTTCCCAAGGAAAATGCTGTGTACATGATCAATCGTAATCCACGAAATCTGGAAAAGTTACGTATTGGCTATAAACCTGATGGTTATCATCTAGAAAAGCCCGGACGTTGTTTTTGGAATAAACTGGAAATAAACGTTAGTGGACGTTATGTGAGTGCCGAAGTGAAACATTTCGAAAATGGTCCTGTGATCAGTGCATCCACATCAGAGTGGGCAATTAAAAAGCAACTGTTCAAAACGAAGGATACAGCAGCATTTATAAATTTAGCAAGAGTTCTAGCACAACGTTGTCAACAAGCGGGTATAACTGAAATGTTGTCCACAATTAAAGCAGCACCTGGCGGAAAATTAGAAAAATTTCTTAAAACTTTAGAAGAAAATGGAGTTATGCTGAAGGAAGCTCCGCGGTATTTCTATCCTAAACCTTGGGATGCTGATAGACCTGATAAACCTTGGGAAATTTTGGAGGAAGACCTAAAATCGGCCGAAAGTGCACCCGAAAAATAGTCTTATTTAGATATTAAGCCATTTACAACTTTAGGTTTTGAGTAATAAATTTTTCATTTGAATTATTTTATGTTGTTTTTTTTTATTAACTTTTGCATTAATACATTAATAAATTAGCTATTCGTATTTGTGTTTGATGTCGTCCCATAATTTCTGCAAAAGAATACAACAAACAATTAATAAACACCACAATTACATAATAAGCAGTGCAATTTTCTTGAACTCAAACTTACACCTTTGTTAGCAGACAAAAATATTTGGTCGGAGGCCACATCAAGTGCGCGTTCAAAGAAGAAGACAGAACCCACAATGACTACAGCATAGGTGGAAGTCCTCTTGAACAAAGTATTGTAGATGATTTTCATGATGTAATTGTTTTATCAAAAAATCAAGCTCTACACCAATAAAAATTTTAGATTGGCAAAATTTCCTTGCGTGTTTCGTTAAAATATGTATTTATTTACCAAGTGTCAAAGCGAGAAATCACTCACAATAGCGTATATTGGAGTAACCAGACTGTAAACACCATAAGACTATTACCACAGGTAAACAGATACGACGGAAAAAAATTAGACTTGGATCATATTTTATTTGTCATAACCTGACATCGTGAAAAAGAGACAACACTAGTATATTTGTTATGAAAGTAAACAAAAAGTTCAGTTTTTAGTGGAATATGCTACATGAAAGCACGCTTAAATTTAATAAAATGTAATAATATTAAGTATTAACGGCATATAATTCGAAAATAAAGTGATAAAACAATTTAGTGCGTGCTTACATACTCTGTATATTAAATTTATATACATACGTACATATATGTTGTAAATTCGCCAAATTGTGGTGGTTTTTTACTTACATACACACATACATACTTGATACATTCTGATATTTTTGAGATATTATAGTGATAAAATACAAATGATTAGGGTAAACTAACTTAAATTAATTAATTAATAATATTTTGCACCTGAATTATAGAAATATATAGATATTTAATTAGTTATTTATTTCATTAGTAATACATGTGGCCTCTTGGTAATTAGTTTTGTGATTTATAATTTTAATTTGGATGGAAAGACAGCACAAAGAAAAAACGAAAACCCGTGATTGTATGAGTGAATACAAACAAGTATGCAAAATCATCCGTCTCGAGTCACTTCTGTATATTTTGTGCTATTATCTTGATGTAATAAACCAGGTGGCAGCGCTATGACAGCTGACTATTTTTTGCCGTACTTATTTGGTCGCTGAAAATGTCAGAGCTGTTTTTCTGGTTATATTTTTGACGGCTGAAGTTACCTTGGCTTTACATTTTTCCGTACTGCCAAGTTCTTTTCTCCCGCTGCCACTCGGTTTATTACTTTATGACTATTACCTAGTAATTACGCATTCAATGGAAATTTATACATATATGACTACTTCACATAGGCGTGTCAATACCCACTTTTAAGTTATAATTTGGTATTGTAGCTGAAACGTAACATATATGTTAATACGTATACACAATATGCAAACAATTATTTGCATGAGAAAACATGGGCTAGTTTTGCATTCTGATCTGGCTACGCTACATACTGCTTATCTATTTTTGTAGCAGTCAGTTAGCTCTTTTTTGTGGTATTTTATCTACACTTTTCACAAACTCCACGTCCGGACTATTTTGTTGTTGCAAAAAGAAAAAGTATTTGTAAATTTTTATTAGTTGTTAAAAGTAAAGTTTAAAGCTCAAAAATAAGTACAAAATGGTAGACCTAACTGGCAGCTCTTCGCCTTTTCAGCAAAGTATTCCCAACTTGGTGTTTTATGTGCCTGCTGCAGTCGTCTTTGGTTTGGCTGGTGAGTGTACATACTATTAGCTCTTTTTGTAACTTTCATTGATGATGTGGAACGAATAGAAAGCATATTGTACCACTGACAACACTACTTTCATTTATGTATGTATGTAGAACACGCAATATTGAATAAACAAACGCATCCCAAACAGGCAAGCATGTTTGTTTCTTATTATTGACTGTAAATATTTTTAATTTAAGTTTTCAAATTTCTGCACATTCCACTTACCAAATTAATGGCTCGATTATGGATAGCAACCGAACTTCAGTTGCGTTGCCAGCCGGCAACTCAAAATTTGTGGTTGACAGAAAAGCACTAAATAGTAACTGAAACTTCTCAGTAGCCAGTTGCCATCCGTAATACAATTGTCAGCAACTGACAACGCCACTGGAGTTCGGTTGCCATCCATAATCGACCCATAAGACTTTTATGCTCCATGTTAAATAGGCGTACATATATAAGTGTGTTCGAGTACCCAAAAGTTTTTACTATTTTTTACTGAACTTTACTGCATTTTACTAAATTGCGTTCGTTTACACAAAATACAGTAAATGAGAACACAAATTGAGAGCGTAAAGTGACAGTTCTTAATTGAGAACTTGCAAATTTTTACTGCAGAAATTTTTCGCAGTAAAGTTTAGTAAAACAAGAAAACATATGATTCAAAAGGTAAACCAACAAAAAGTATGTAATTTGTGACTAAAATATTTATCAAACTAAAAATTTAAGTAAAAATAAAACAAAACTAAAAGTAAATTAACATTAAATTGAACTTGTTTGTAAAACAATTACCTACATGCCTTTTAATGGAAAATAAAAGTTATTTTAGTTTTGTGGAGTTGTTATATTAATTATTTGGAGTTGTGAAATTCTAAAGTACTTGGGTACTTAGTACTGCACTTCATTTTACGATAGTCAGTAGCAAAAACAAATATTCATGTATTTTGAATAAATTTAACCACACACAAATATGCAAAATCAAATAAAATAAAAAAAGAAGAAATGGGAAAGATTACATAAATTAAATTGTTTATATTTTATTAAAATATTTGTGTTATAAAAAGTATTTAATCGAGTACCGATGATTAAATTGTTCAAATATCCAATAATATAAAAATTTTTCAACGAATTTTTACAATTTTTCCGTTCGCGTACTTTTTTTGGCAAACACTTTTTTGGAGAGTAAATTCTGCTGTTTACTCATTTATTACTCATTTACTGCATTTTACTGTAAAAGTAAACAAACGGACCTTATATTTGCACACGTACATATGCATGTATGTGGCGAACATTTTTTTTCATCCATCAAGAGTAATAAAATCTCGATTTTTCAGAACATTTTTTTCTGAAAATTTAACACATAAAACATCCTTAAAGTATGATTTTTGTAACGGTAATAGTATCTCCTTGTTGTAATTTTTATCCTAAAATATTTATTTTACCTTAAATAGCACCCAAAAGATAACATTTTATCGTGAAATCATGTTTAAAAAAATTTCATTTATAAAGTACGGACTAGTAGATATCTAATCCAATTACATAAATAAAAAAAAAATATTAAATAACATACCGTAGAACTGATAATTTATAATATATTCGAAGGAAATGGACGTGATGAAAGTAACGCACGTAGAATTCTTGAAAATAAATTATTATTTTTAATACCAATTTTTATTGTTAAATATATGATAGCAACTTTCAATTTTTATGAAATGTTAATGAACTTTAACATGAATGAAATTGAAATAAAAACGGTTATGAAAATTAACATTATGTTACTGAAATTGTCTGTTGCCTAAAATTACTGCTCACAAGTAAATGTTAATTAATCACGGGCACAGTAATAGCAGAGTACAGAAGTGTCGTTCGTTATTTCATTTTATAACATAGGAGTTCTACACAATTTTTTTTTTCAAGATATTCTTACACATTTTTACCGTATAATAACTGGTAAAAAGATTTTTATAAACATAGGATGGGGAAGAAGATACATAGAGTTTTTTGAAATTTTTAAAGGATTTTCCTATTATTATTATACGTATATAATTTATTTTATCAAAATTCTCACATGTTAAATATATTTTCTTGTAATTTGGAGTAACTTTGCATAATTAAAAGTAAGTATTTGTTTTAAAAATAATCAGCAGCAAGTTCCTTAAGTTGTCCTTAATCTAATAAAGTTTTTAAACCCGAGAGAATTCTAGTAAATAGTTGCTCATAATTAATACCTATATCGGAATTAATAATGCATCCATTACTAATGTTGATTTGCCTTAAACTAATTTCTTTATTTATATTACTTGAATATACACAACTATGAAATGTGTTCTTATTCAAAGAATAAGCACTAATGCTCTCCCTTTCTTACTACCTACAATGGCACATGCCTACCAGCCCATAAATATATTTTAGTATCCATGTATTGGTAAAGCAAGATAATACCAATTCATAGGTATTCTAGTTTTTTTAATGTTATCAGCTAAATATTATTTATTATATATATTGTATTATTTAATTGATACAAACTACCTAAGTCACATTTCATGGCTAGAAATTTTCGTTAAAAATATTTATGTACTTTATTTATGTATTAAACTAAGAAATTTTACGACAACGGAGAATCCAAAATTTCTGCTGACGTTGTCACATAGCAAAGGTGATTATGTATAATTTTGTTTTCTTGTTAAATTTAGTTGGAATGCATTCATTTTAAAGATAGTGGATTGGCCGCACTTGTCGTGGTTGTTGAAATTTTAAAAATATATATTTAACAATAGTTTAGTTGAAAATTATAAAACGTTTTAGTCTTTTATTACCTCTAAAATAACATTATTTGATTGGTATGTTTGTATGGATCTTGAAATGGAAAGTTTAATTGAATTGAATTGAATATTGGAATTTAAAAAATTGAAATTGGTTTTTTAAATCATGTAAAGAAGTGGGTTTTAGATTTTTTTCTTTTAATAAAATATAAAAAAAAAAACTTTGTTCAATTTAATGTGATAAGAAATTTGTGTGGTTTGTTTTTTTATATAAACTTTTTAAAGCATCACAATTTCACACTACCCTTCCTAACCTTTTAAAGCAAATTTTAATAGCCACGTATGCTTTAATTGTGCATGTTTTTTCGTTTTCAATTAAAAAAAACTATTTAAATTTTTAAGTGACAAAATTTTTATACAAAATTAAAAAAATTATTAGATGATAAAAAATTTCGAAATGTAGCCAAGTACAATTTATGGGCATACTTTTAGGAGCTTCAATTAAACGATTATTCTATTAGCTATTCATGCCAAAAAAACAAAAAAATAACTGATTATCGTGGATCCTTGAAACATGTAAAGTTTTTATATCAGAACTTTTTTATAAAAAATGAAGAATTGGAAACTTTTAATAATTGATTTTATGACTTCATTAGATACTTATGTTTTTTTTTTAATTTATGAGCAAAACATAGTTTGCGTATTTATTTCATACGATTTCCCTAAAATATTATTGTATTCATAATTTTTTATCACATATTATAATATTTGTTGATACTTTGAAAAAAATCCTCTTACATAAAGTAGTTTGAATAAATAAAAGAAATTAACACATAAATAATTTATATTCTTACTTCTATATTATATAAATGTCTACATTTTGTTTATTTTTTTTTAATTCTATTTGTGCTGCTCATTTCTAAATTGTTGTAAAAAAAAAACAAAAATATTTGCCTTACAAATTTTCTCACTGAGGAAATGCAGTTTATTGAACCACTAAATAAATTAAATTAACAACAACATAAACAAGCAAGTTTGTATAGATTACGGAAACTAAGAAAAAAAATAATAATAATATGTAATATTAAAAAAAACCAAACAGCATAAATTAACACAAAACAATAAACTTACACAAAAACTTTTTGCAAAAACCAAAAAAAAAAAATAAAAATAAAAAACAGTAACCGATAAAAAAATTCACAACACTAATTTTGCAGCAACTACCAGCTTTCGCTTAATCTCCCAAGACAAACTCAATAAAATCCAAATTTTTTTCTAACAATTTTCTCCACTCCGATCATCAATTAGTTAAAACTTAATTTATTTCAAAATTATAAAGTTCATATAAACAACAACCAACATGGCTGATGATCCAAAAAATCAACAACAATTCGCGGAAGATGTTCTGGCTGCCACTGGCCCAGATGGTTCTTTGAACTTTGGTGATGCCGATGGTAATTTAAATATGCCGAGTGTCGAGGAGGTTTGGAAACTTATTGAACAAATGGAAGGTATTAGCGATGAAGAACGTGCCAGTATAAGAGAAGGTTTATATAATCCTCAAGGCGCTTCTGCACAGGAATTTTTGAAACGTTATACCGAACCATCTGTAGGTCACACATCGTGGGACTATATGATATTCATGGTTATGATTGTTATTTTATTGCTGATATTTGGTAAGAATTAAGATATATTAACACTTAACTTTTATTGAAGAGTGTGTTTTTTGGTTTACAATTTTTTTTTTTTTTTGAGAGAGAAATACGTTATTTTTAATTGTACTGGTCTGTTACAGAGAATATGTTGCAGCTCCATATAGTTAAAAATATGAGAAAAGTATTATAAAATTACATTATGCTGCTCTAAAATGATTTGTTTTAAAAAAGTTAGTTATAATCAGGTTCTACTGTAATAAATTTGTATATAAAAAATATAAAGGTTAAAAAGTTAGGTGTCTTTAATAAAAGCACCAAAAGTTGAAAATTAAAGTCCGCGTTGTTTCAAAACAATAATCGGGTTAAAATGTGCATAATAATTATAATTATTACTTTGAACTTAAGAAATAACTACCGCATTTTGAATGTATACAAACTTTTTCTGGGTAAAAGGGGGTCAGTTAAGTTTAATTATTTGTAACGCCATTAGTTTCAACATACGTCACGTTTTTAACACACACACATACTCGTACATGTGAATATTTATATGTGCTTCAGAAACTTAATTTTCCTTAAGTCAGTACACGCTTATTTATTTAGAGTGCTAAGCTTTTAAAAACTTCTAAAAGATATACGAGTATATAAAATAAAGAGAGAAACGGAAAACTTGTGTGTACATCGTGTCGCTGTTGCTTTAGAAAATTAACATAAAATCGAAAGAATATGACGAAGAAAAGAAATTATATTTCTCTTTGACGTCGTCATGGATGATAAGCAGTAAGTTGGTATGGCAAAAAGGTCTAGCAACATAAACTAACATTAAGATAAGATTAAATCAAACAAAAAAAAAAATTATTAATATAATGGCTATAAAAGAGAAAGCTTTTCTATAATTCACAAGCCAAACAAAAAATATGAGAATAATAAAACTTAAAAAAAGCTTTAATAAGTTAGTAGTGCACAATTAATCATTGCAACAAACGGTTAAACAGTTAGCGAGCGATAACGCATCTAATACTGTGCCCACTATATTGATTAAAATTAGATACCGACAGTTTTATTACGAAAATATATAAATATTTTAATAAAAAGAACAAAATGACAAACAACATAATAAACGACGGTGCTAATGAAATAGAACAACTAAAACAATCTGTTAAATCAGTAATTGAGAAAACCGGCTCCAATAAATTTGCCCATGAACTAATCGACAAAATCCATAAATTACAATTACAATTGGAAGAACTTTCGAATACAGATAAAACACATATTATACATCAAATGAAAGATTCATTTCGTGCCACTATTGACAAGATCGAAACGAAACTAATGCAACATGCCAAATTTGAAAAAGTTTATAATTATTCAATATATGCGGCAATTATATTTTTAATATTATTTATATTTGGTAGGAGGTCGTTCATTGAAATGAAAAATTATACATAGTAACTTAATTGATTGGCTTTTTAATTAAATCTTTTTTACTAAAATATTTATTCTATTGTTTTATTACTGCCTCTCTCAAATGTATTTCTATTTTTTTTTTTTTTAGCACTGTTTGGTTATAAATTATACAAATCTTTAATGGAGAAGGAATTGAAGAAACAAGAGAAACTTAAACTGAAGCAATCGAAAAAGAGTAAAAAGACCAATTAAAATCACATTAAAAGAGACGTGACGAGAGCGCGAGAGAAGACTGTGTTTCTTCTCAATCCCAGACACTAAAGCATAAGTTAGTAATATAAAAAATACATGAATTGTAATTAATAACGAATCAAATGTATTTAATTATGTAATTTAATTTTATAATTTTGTTTAAATTAAATAAAGTTTCTTACTTATTTGTAATTATTAAATATTTTGTTTTTTTAATAAGTGCAAGGATAAACAAAATGAAATTTCGAAAATAATAGAAAACGTTTTAAATACGCATAAAAAAGTCAATAAATTTTTTGAATACAATTAAAAAATCAGTTTTCCCACAAACTTAGGACAGCGGTATTGCTGCAAGGACTAAGCTAATACACATTTTTTAATATTGTACGCACATTTTGATGTTCTAAAAGATCGCAAACAACAATCTAACATATTGCCTGCCAGTTAACTAATATTTGGGGAAGAGAAAGTGTACAGAGAGAGGACCGATTGAAATACGAAAATAATCGTAATCAATATTTTAAACAGTTTTTTTTTATTTTTTAAACAGTGTTGCACCGCCTCTGGTGTTGCGTAGATGAGTTAACTTTCCTTAAATGCCATTTTATTATTATTTTACTTCGCCGGAAATTCTGCTACAATACTGACGAACGAGGTCGATCTTTTGTGTCTATTTGGATTTATAGTTATCGTCTGATCATTTTAATACTAGGGTTATTTTAATATTAACTAGTTCACTTTTAATTAGGTATTTTAGTGGCATTTTAAACTTAGACATTTTAATATATAATAATAATAATCAGATGTTAAGAATGTTAATATGAAATATTTAATTGAGGGTTTTACCTTTTTTAATATCACTCATAAGTTTTAAGTATATTAATTTGGGTGTTCTTCACTTCTTCAAATTCTATCTTCAACTGTTGTTTACCTTTTTAAATCTCTAACTTCTTACTTCTGTTCTATTCCGTCTGTGTACCTATTGTGTTTGGATGTGTGAGTGCGTTTCTATATGGGTGATGCTAATGCAGCGACGTTGATACTTATTAGCATCCCGCGAACGATCCTCACTACTCTATATTCGCCCTCGAATATCATTTGAACTTTTTCTTAGGACCCTCGACCTAACCTACCCTTTTAAACTCGTTCAATGGTTCAGTTTTGTTAAAACTGTGAAAGGTCTGAATTTGTTGCTTCTTGGTGGACTCTACTAACGTGTTTGTGCCAATTTCCTGGTCTCTCATATCGCTATAGTTTTTGTTGTTATTTTACTGCTCATCCAGAATCATGACATTTTCCAATACCAATTCAATGGCATTTCGTACAAATTCTGTATCATTTATTTGACTCTTTTCGCTCATTGTATCATCATTAGAATCCAATACTTCATATGAAATATTTTCTACTTGGTTGCTGTCCGAATATTTGTCTAATATTTTTTTATTTTCAATGTTATATTTTGATTTTGGATGTTTACTTTTAATATGCTTTTTCAATAGGTAGTGTGATATAAAACGTGCATTACAGCCGTCATCCTTTAAATAATCGGTACAACTAAAGCTAAAGACGTATAACAAAAATTTAAGAATAAAAATGGCATATTTGGTTCTTTGAAAACTAAACTTACTCTTTTTGATCAAGATGTCTTTTTAAGTGACTTTTTAAGAGTTGTTTTCTTCCAAATTCTTTGGCACATATTGTACATTGAAATTTCAACTTATTATTATGCTTATCCATATGAATTTCAAACGATTCCGGATAATTAGTTATAAAATTGCATAGATCGCATTTATAAGGAACATCGGGGTGCACCTGGACACGAAAAAAGTTGTAGTTTTATGAAAATAAAAATAATAAAAGCTGTAAATTACTTTCTTTTCATGTAGATCCTTTTCACTTTTATGAAAATATCCTTTCTTGCAATGTTTACAAAAATAGCGCTTAATATTAAGATGTACCATATTATTGTGTGATTCTAAATTTCGACGATTTTTAAATTTTTTAAAGCAAATGTCACATTCAATCGTTGTGTGATAATGATCTATGTGCTGCTGTAAATGTTTTTGCGATGTAAAACTGCGTTTGCAGTGAGAACATTTAACATTTGCTGAAATTTTAAGGAATAAAATATATATAGGTTTTCTCTGTACTAAAAAGAGTATTAAAAAAAATACATACAATTATTATGGCTTCTTGCTACGTGAACAGCTAAAGACATTTTTGAAGAACACAACTGTTGGCAAAATTGACATTTAAATTTGTTAGGTGAAATAGAGTCTTCCGTTTTATGTGGACGTCTTTTATGGTAATATAATGTGGTCCATATTGGATAGAACTCTTGACAATCCTATAAAAATGTAATAGATAAATATAATTCAAATGTAGGATTTATAAAAATGTGTTTTTTTAGAAACTAATTTTTATTGAAACTATTGACAATGTCACAAAATACCATTCTAAACGAAAGTGATTTCAATTCCATAAGTTAGATAACGCCACTTTTCTCATATTTAATTTTAATATAGAATAGACTACTTTTTTTCAAAAATTATTAAAAAAAAATCTCTTTGAAAAAATGCTAAAAAGTATCTGATGTGAAAAAGGTATCTTTTATATAAAATAAATTTTATTTATATCCAATCAGTTTTTAGCAGAACGTATCAGTACTGATTTCAAGGCCGCTACACCTCTCATCAGCGTTCAATTGTCCATCTTTACAATTTTCGTAAAGTGGATACTAATTGAGAAGAATATCAACTATTTAACCAGTTTTCAACAGAAATAGAATATGAGAATTAATTTTTAATTCAATTTTTATTCTACAATGAAACAGTGCTGGTTAGTACGAAATTCCCTCATTACTGTTTGGAACTAATAATCAACACAAATTCATAGTCCGTTATCATCAAAGTATTCTACTTTGTATTTTAACGTTTTTGTTGTTTTTACTCTATATTAGGGAAATTCACATATTACTGTGACCCCTGTTTTTAGGGTATTTATAGCTCGTGCCCAAGCGGATTAATATTTTTATATTATTATTATTACGAATAAACGTAATTATTATTTGAACTTATATTGATTTACATATGAAAAGTAATATTATCAGGCTCAAGTTCAGTTTTATCGAATTAATGAAAATTCAAAATTACTAAGAGTTTTTTTGTGTTGGAAAATATTATTATTTATATCCAATCAGTTTTTAGCAGAACGTATCAGTACTGATTTCAAGGCCGCTACATCTCTCATCAGCGTTCAATTGTCCATCTTTACAATTTTCGTAAAGTGGATACTAATTGAGAAGAATATCAACTATTTAACCAGTTTTCAACAGAAATAGAATATGAGAATTAATTTTTAATTCAATTTTTATTCTACAATGAAACAGTGCTGGTTAGTACGAAATTCCCTCATTACTGTTTGGAACTAATAATCAACACAAACTCATAGTCCGTTATCATCAAAGTATTCTACTTTGTATTTTAACGTTTTTGTTGTTTTTACTCTATATTAGGGAAATTCACATATTACTGTGACCCCTGTTTTTAGGGTATTTATAGCTCGTGCCCAAGCGGATTAATATTTTTATATTATTATTATTACGAATAAACGTAATTATTATTTGAACTTATATTGATTTACATATGAAAAGTAATATTATCAGGCTCAAGTTCAGTTTTATCGAATTAATGAAAATTCAAAATTACTAAAAGTTTTTTTGTGTTGGAAAATATTATTATTTATATCCAATCAGTTTTTAGCAGAACGTATCAGTACTGATTTCAAGGCCGCTACATCTCTCATCAGCGTTCAATTGTCCATCTTTACAATTTTCGTAAAGTGGATACTAATTGAGAAGAATATCAACTATTTAACCAGTTTTCAACAGAAATAGAAGATGAGAATTAATTTTTAATTCAATTTTTATTCTACAATGAAACAGTGCTGGTTAGTACGAAATTCCCTCATTACTGTTTGGAACTAATAATCAACACAAAGTAATGAGGGAACAGTAATGAGGGAATTTCGTACTAACCAGCACTGTTTCATTGTAGAATAAAAATTGAATTAAAAATTAATTCTCATATTCTATTTCTGTTGAAAACTGGTTAAATAGTTGATATTCTTCTCAATTAGTATCCACTTTACGAAAATTGTAAAGATGGACAATTGAACGCTGATGAGAGGTGTAGCGGCCTTGAAATCAGTACTGATACCTTCTGCTAAAAACTGATTGGATATAAATAATAATATTTTCCAACACAAAAAAACTCTTAGTAATTTTGAATTTTCATTAATTCAGTAAAACTGAACTTGAGCCTGATAATATTACTTTTCATATGTAAATCAATATAAGTTCAAATAATAATTACGTTTATTGGTAATAATAATAATATAAAATAAATTTTCATAAAATGTTAACTTTGTAAAATGTGGCTTTTTTAAAAGATATTTTTTTTTAAAATAACGTTTCAAAAAGTACTTCACGTTCAAATTTTATTAACAGTACAGTTTTGAAAACGTTAATTTTATAAAAATTAATATTAAAAAAAATGACAAATAAGTTTTTCTCATCCGAAAATAAATATTTGTATTAATTTGTTCAATTTGGAAAGTATTAAACAATTTTTTTTACTTACACCTATATTGCAAACGAAAAAACGGGTTATTGGAAAAGAATCCTGCCATTCCTTGAAATCCTTGTGATTAGTGGAATGATTTCTCATATGAAGTAGGCTTTTAAAGCTTTTTCGACATATGCCACAATAGAATAATTCATCACTATGACTTTCACTTAAGCGGTGTGCTTTAAGATGTTTAATTGTATGAAAATCTAGGGAACAATTTTCGCATGTATAACCCACACCTAAAGTTTTTTCTTCTATAGGGGACGTAAAGCAGGCTGAATCTTCATCTGATTCAACATGGTGCTAAACAAGCAAAATAAAACAAAAATGTATTAAAAAATTCAAATTACATAATAAAAATAAGTTTTTTCTTTCTCAACCTTAATAAACTCCCGTTTATTCGTTATAATGCCGCAAGTTGAACAAATAAACGAATGCAAATGAACATCGGATTCATGACATTTTATGTGATTTCGATACGATATTTTATTCACAAATTCTTTTTCGCAATGGTTACATCGCAAAACATTGGATTTGTTATTGTGATAAATGTTCTGAAAGTTAATGTGATATTGTAAATTATAGTTCTCTAAATCTTATAATACGTACCACATGCTGATTTAAACCAGATTTATTAGTATACTTCTTGGGGCAAAGTGTACATCTGTACTGAAACTTTGAATCCTCATGCAACTCCATGTGGGTTTGGAACACTTCCTTCTTCTTAAAGAAGCGATCACATCTAATTATAAAAAAATTTATAATATAGATTTTGTTAACTATAATAATAAATGTAGCACCAACTGGCCTAAAGCTTACTTTATACAAGCCATAGAAGATTCTGGTGTATGCTGGTACTGAGTATGCTCAAAAAACTTATTGGAAGTTTTGAATGAAGCACCACACAATAAGCATATCTTTGGCCGACGATTTGTAAAATGAAATTGCATATGAAAAACATATCTAAAATCAAAAAAAAACATCAAGTTAATATTAAACATATACATACATTAATCAAGATTGATAAATACCTCTTTAAAGATTGAAAGTCCATATCGCAGTATTGACAATAATTCCGTGATCCAGGTTTACGCTTTATACTGCGACAGCATGAATGTTTATTGAAATCCATAATATTTGAAAATGTTTTTTCACAATCTGGGCATTTGCCATAAATTGATAAGCTAAAATTTTAATAAAAATTTTCAACGTTTATTTTTAAAATAATTTACATACTACTTTCGTACTTGTACCTTTCTAACTTATCATAATGTTTTAGTATTAAATGTCTCGCCAATACAGTTAAATTTTTTATATCCTCATCACATTCTTTAATTATACAGCGAAACTGTTGTTCCTCTTCGAACTCTGTTATGCACAGATGATTTAATAAATCTTCAAAGGTATGATATTCATCAAGACACAACTGAAATTAAAAAATTTAATGTAATCCTTTCAAAACTTCTATTAGTATGTCTGTATTATCAAATACTTTATTTTAAAGTTTTGGAAGTTATTAAAATATTTCCTACATAATACATAGTAATGTTCAAATTTAAATTATAATTTTAATGGTCGTATAACATTATCAGTTAAACACTTACTTTACATTCTACATCCCAATTTAGTTGCAGGTCCAGAAATTTTGTAACTAAAACCTTGTCCAAGTACTCTTCTAAATCAACAGTATCATATTCCTCTGAACAGTTAATTTCTAAAACAAAAAATAGTTTTAAAAGGAAATAAATGTTTTTACATTTCCAATTTATTTGTTTTAATACCTTCTATTAAATATTCCTCTTCTAAACAAAAATCATCATTAGAAAGTTCATTCTGGTCTACTGTAATAGTCTCTCCAGTGTTCATATCTTCTATATTATAAAATTGGACTTCTGTATCACTAGAATTATTTGATGCAGTATCTTTTTTCGATTTATTTTGAATTTCTTCTTCTGTTGAACTGGATTTCTTACTCGCGCTTGCACTTTCTATATTTAATTCTTCATTCATAGGCGACTCTTCTTCATAATAAACATCACCGAATTCATCTATATAAATGTCTTCCATATTAAGTCCCATTTTATTCTCAGTTTGAGAATCGTTTTCATCATTATCTACTAATGTTGCATCCAAGTCTTCTGTATACAGTGTGTCATGTTCCATAAAATCATTTGAGTTATTAAATAATGTTTCATTCTCTAATTCGCAGAACTGAGCAGCTGTCCTATTACCCTTTGCTCGACTTTGGGTGGTGCTGTTTATCGAATTTGTTTCAACCATATTATTTATTTCTATATCTTGGACATCTTCATCTTCTTCAACATATTCTATGTGTTCGTTGCTTTCAATGTCGCTTTGATTTGTTACTTCTATTATGGAGTTCGAAGGTGAGTCATTTAAATCTTGCGATTCTTCTTCATTTTGATTGAGAATTATAAAATCATCTTCTGAAAAATGTGCATCATTATCATCAATTTGAAGAATTGTTGGACAATATTGAGACGATTTGTTTTTATCAATGACATCTTCTGTATTTTCAGCACTTTTATATTCAAGACTTTCTAAATTCTCTGTTGCTGTTTCAATATTTGCATTTTCTACACCAATTTTATAGTTATTTGTCAATACAGGGGTTGTATGAGGCTTCGTTTCTTTTTTTACACATATTCCACCTTGTTCTTTATTAATATTTGCCCCCTTGAGAATTACTGTTGCGGTATTATCAGATATTTCCTCATTTTTGGTGTTATCCGACTCGATATGTTTGGTATTGGTAGCTTCCAAAGGGGATGCTTTCCTCCGTTTTTCCTTGGCATGTTCTTCCAAGTCGTACATTTCAATAAGACCATTAAGACAGTCATCACATAAATATTTTTTTCCGTCATTTTTTATTTCAATGTGAAAAAATGTTTCCACTAAGGTGGGTAACTGTAGCTCCAGGCCGATTTCATCGTAGATTTCGTGATATTCCTTTTCTTCAACATTTGCGTCAGACTTCGATTTGCAATATAGACAGACACTGCCGAGTGTGGAAACATTAACCGCCATAATATGTATATATATATATATGTGTTTATACAATTTCACAGCTTATATATACTATTTTAGTAATAGTTTTAAAATGATTTTATCGAATAATATATTTTAAAGATAATTTCAATTTTTCACCAATATGTACATAAGTATATGCCTGCACACAAAATTTTTGTTCTCTATTCACGTCAACAATCTAAATGTCAGCTGTGTGCTATACAATCAATATGTGTTTTTTCAAGCAGTACGGCAGCATATACTGTAGTAGGAAATAGTGATGCCAGATTAGCAAATAAAAGATGAAATTAAAACATAGGCTCTGTGTTCAGCGCCTTGTAATATAACTGTGTATTCACTATGCATGAATTGTCATACACATCCATACATAGCATTATGTATTATAAAGACTTTAAATTTAATATTAATTCGTTTTGTATTGTTACAGTTCAAATAACCCAGTAACCATTTGACCTTCACTAATGCTAAGTTTTCCAGTGAAATCGTGCTTTAACAATTCATAAGTTTAAATTTTAATTTGTGGTTTTTATTAACACTATTGCAATACAAGATTTATTTCAAATTTCAACACAGATTTAAGAGGCAATTATAATATATCATCTAATTATTTATACGCTTTAATAGAGCAAAATAGCTGTATGAAGAATTAACAATCTGAAATAAGAAGTAATATTCAAAGAAAACTTCCACACATGCGAGTACATATATATACATACATACGTACATATATATACATACATATGTACATATACTTTGAAAATGAAAAACATCTATTTAAAATCCAAATTTCTTTCTCAACTTACCGATGTAAATGCCTCCAAATTGAAAGTATAAGTAGGATTAAATGATCTTATACATATGGGCAAATCAGAACGGCTCATCATTAATAATGTTAACTTTCGATTTGGTTTATTCCACTCTACCCATTTGGAACAATACAAATGATAAGAAATTTCTTTACTTTTTAAAGTAACCTCACTGGAGAAGTAACAGAGTATATATATTTGGGACAGCATGCACAACTGGTAAATACCAAACCTTATGAAATCCACAAAATCACTAGGACCGGAAAGCTTGAAATAAAAAAAATAAACAACAATTATAATATTACTACTACTAATACTAGTAGTTGTAACTTAAGTTTTTAACCTTTCAAACTCACAAGAGACATTGCATAGAAGTTCGCCACCAGTACCAAAACCGAACAAATAATTTGTATGGAAATGGGAAAACATACAAGGCTTTCCACAATTCTAGTAATTCTTACAATTTCCTCATAGAACTTGATACACTTTTTCAATTTAAATGTTATTTTATTATTATCTACGAAATTGTTTTCATCTGAACCCAAGTTCTCCAAACGATCACACAATATATCCAACTGGCCCTTAATGTG
The DNA here is from genome assembly GCA_947311025.1 of Lypha dubia. Lineage (NCBI taxonomy): Eukaryota > Metazoa > Arthropoda > Insecta > Diptera > Tachinidae > Lypha > Lypha dubia. The sequence continues at coordinate 61,983,463 of OX371264.1, forward strand.
TATTAGAAATGAAGGCACTAAGGAATCAAATGCTATATTCATATAGCAGCATATAGACACAGCGATATATTGATATAGGTACATTATTAAATAACTCCACTTTTTATTCATATTCATTGGATTATAAATAGATAATGGCAATTCCGTCCTATTACTCACAAAATATGGGGTCACTAATACCACCTGTAGGGCGCACAATGATATGCTTCCATAGCAATTTCTCACAGTACGACTTAACTTTTCCGATTGTTTGAATAGTTTAATTTCCTTCTTACTATTCGGCCGAAATATCGGTTCATGTATAGTTTCGATTAGTTCACAGTATAGATGATTTTTGTGTTTTACAGCGGCAAATTTTGAAAGCGTCCCCAGACAGGTCGCAAATATAAAAAATACTTTAATAACTTCATTCAAATCAGTAATATTTGTTATAAATTGTATAAAGCAGCTGGCATCGAAAGATATTACCCAAAAGATAAGTATATAATAGAAATATATAGTGTGCAGTAAGCGATATTGTGGCGTTACTGTGTTCGGTAATTTCCAAAGACCAAATATTCGAAAAATCCATGATTGATATTTGTAAAAGGTTTCCAAATTTTTATGATGATCCCGCTTATTGTTCATGATGTGTGGTGAACGCAATCGAAATAAACTTCTGAGCAAAACATGGAAATTTAACCGTTTTTATAAGGATATTCAATGTTTTATTTAAGGTAACCAGTCGTAAAAACGTATAAGATAGTTTCTCGTTTTAGTTCAAACTAGCAAATCTATAATTTAATAAATATGTAAGTGATGAAACAGAGTAAGAGTGTAACGAATTCAAACTGCATATAATTTTCAGCTTAGTTTAATTAAACCATATACGTAACCGACAGTTCTAGGTGGAAATTGCAAGGATTTCAAAATATAGCTCGATCTCTCGCAACCATCACCCGCCAAATGAAAACGTCTACATACAATAAATTTGTTCACAAATTTTTAGTCACGACTTTTTTCCAATAACGATAAAACTATACTTAAGCATTTACAAAAAACCCCATGGTCATCCGAATGTTAATTGTTTTGTCTTTTAAAATATGTTAATAAGCCTAATTATAATCTATTACAGCAATTATAATGAAAATGTTTTCATTTAACTTTTAAATAATCAATTTTATTCTTATAATAACAATAATTGAAAACATCAAGAGACTATTTTGTTTGGTTTAATTTTTATTAAATTATTAATCCCCTTTAGAAGAACAAACAATTAATATAAGCTTCAATTTACATCTAAATAATATTCATGTTTCACCTAAACGCAGAAGATTCTACAAATTTTATATATACAACCTTCTAAAATTATCTTCCATTATGTAAAATATGCTATTTTCCCACATTGTTATGAGAAAATATTGTGTAAGGAAATAAATATCCATATAAACAACATAAATAATTCAAAAGATGTCAGCCCAACAACTTGGTCGCCATTAATTATTTACGAATTTAATAAGTGTGATAATTATGTACATGAAATTACGTATACGTACACGAGTACCTCGTAACAGGAAATGAAAGGAAAAACTTGATAGGAAACTAAAGAGAAGCACAAACACACCCACATAAACACATATTTAGGCGAATTAATGTTTAATGACATTTTGGAATGGGTAGAAACGTGCTGCAGCAAATCTAACAAATGAGTTTCTAAAAGTGATTTGCATTTGTTTTTTGTATCAATTATTTGAAAAATTTGTTATATCAAACAGTTTTCTATAAAATTCTATGTAATATACACGTACATATTTCATATGCATTAACATACATATAACTTTTACGTTAGGCAAAAAGTATTAACTCAAAAATACACATATTGATTTTTGTCTTATTGGCTTTAAAGCAATTTTTATTTTTTGTTAGGTATCACAATATCTTAAGTCTAGATCAACTGCTTCCAACCGTAATCATTTGCTCTTTTCGCAAAAAATAATTTTTACTTTTATATTACGAAACAATATTTTACTTAAGACTTTTCAAATTACAATGTTGTATTGTCCCGGCAACTTTATATATTTACTTAATAACGGGGTTGGCATCGCCCACATTTTCAAACCATAATATTGCACTGTTACAATAATAAAGTTTATTACGAGCCTGTTTGCTGGCAATTATTGACAATTGATTTAATTTCGACATCTAGCCTTTCTTTTTGATACGATGCTATCGATTCTTTGGTTCGGCCAGACTCATTCATTCTTTATTACTCTCATATCTTGCTGTTAAAGAAAATTAATTTGTTAAGTTATTTATTTATGTTTTGATAAATTTAGGGGATTTTTATGATGCTGCCATATTTTTAACGGACTTAAGTTAATCATTTAATATGGACAAACTGAAGCTGTATTAAAAATAGCATAAATTTTATATAAAATTAACGAAAATCAAATATAAATACCTTAAAAAAAAAATTCAGCATTTTTTTCCTGATGCACAAAAGTTGATTTCAATTCAAGAAGATTGTGTCAAACAGTTTATCCGTTCATGGTAGTGCGGTATATATATTTATAAAAGTATTCTATGTAACTGTTGTGTGAATAGCAAATTATTTTTGACTCCAAAAAAGGCTGTGTATTTGTGTAAAGGAAACAAATCGAATTATCAACATCTTGGTTTAGCTGTTCATGCGTTTTAGAAGTGCAAAATAGCTGTAAGAAGAATTTACAATCTGAAAAAAAATTTTAAATTTATATGAAAAAGATTATATTGTAAATTAATTGAGTGTCTACAATTTACCGAAGTAAATGCAGCTAAATTAAACGAGTAACAACGATTTATGGATGTTATACGTATCGGTGTTTCGAAACGTAGCATCATGAGCAGCACCAATTTTCGACATATTTTATTCCAATTATACCAACCCGATTTATAAAGATTGAAGGATATATCGGAACTTTTCAACGACACCTCATTGGCGAAATAGCACAATATAAATATTTGCGACAGCATGCAAGCCTGATACAGAGCAATTTTGATCAAGTTTCCCATTTCCCCTGAATCGGAATGCTAGTACACAAACACACACAGCCATACGAAAACAATATTAAACATTAGTTGAAAATATATTTTCACAAATCCACTCACCAATGATAAAGCATAGAAGTTTGCTATTAATACGAATACCGAACAGGCGATTTGCAATGAAATCGGCTTACTAACCAAATTTTCAATATCATGCGATAATTTTAAAAGTCGATTATAGTAACGTATACAATCCTTTAATTGCTGTAATATAAAATCTTGTGAATTATTTGTTATTCTACCAATATTTTCCAAACGATGTCCCAACATATCCAATTGACCCTTGAGATGTATAAAAAAGGATGTCGACAATGTGTCGAATGCTACATTGATCACACACACAGTCGAAGTTGATAAACTCACATACAAATAAACTAAATTATATTTCCAATTTGTATCCAAAGTGAAAGGTAAATAAAGGCTAACGGGCAAATCTTTGGTATCACTTAAAAGTTTTGTCAGTAGGATGCCAACGCATGACGAATATGAAATGTATGTAAAATATCTGCTTACTTTTGTGTTCAAATCAATCGATTTTTGAAAAATTTCTTTCTCCTCCAGATTTTGCGGAAGATATTCTTCATTCGACATTAATTTAAAAAAGTTTTCGAAAGATTGCTTTTTAGCTTTAACTGTTAGAAATTTTCCCAACATTGCAATGGCGGTGGCCAACATGAATATTACTTTGATAATTTCATCTATACTATCAATGTTGGTGATAATTTGCATCAACATAAACAAATCGAAAAGTAGGATCCAAAATAGAAAAGAAAACCAAAAATATATATCGTAAATCGTTTTCAAATATTCGGATGTGTTAGACGATAAATCCCATAAGGCAAAATATCTCAAGTCTCTGTATTGTTTGTTATAAATTTTTTCAACTAATTCCCGATATTCGTCCATTGTGTCTTGTGTTGAAATTGAATAAGTTTAAAGGATGCACTTAAGTTAATTTTTGCTTTTATAAGCAAAAGCTGTTACGTTATATGCTTGTGTTTGTATTTATGTGTGTAGAATTTTGTCGCTAATGCAATTTTAATACATTTGTTAATATGAAAATAATTATTGAAGTTTTTTTTAAGAATTTTGCTTAGAATTTATTTTCGGTACACAATATATTTAAGCTTTTAAATTGTATCTTAACAGTTGTTTAGTTTCATAAGCATTTTAGTTAATATGATGACTTTTTGATTAAAAATTCATAAGCTTTAGGCATACGTATTTAAATTAGGAAAGATGTAAGCAAATTGAAATTTCGAAAGACCATTTGCACTGCAAAAAAGCTTTTAAAATATCCCACTATCTGCTTAGAAATGTTGTAAATTAAAATAACGTTACGTACTTTAACCTATAGAAATATCAGGAAATAAATAATAAGCAAATTGAAATCAGTACTGATACGTTCTGCTAAAAACTTATTGGATATAAATAATAATATTTTTCAACATAAAAAAACTCTTAGCAATTTTGAATTTTCATTAATTCAATAAAACTGAACTTGAGCCTGATAATATTACTTTTCATATATACATCAATATAAGTTCAAATAATAATTACGTTTATTCGTAATAATAATAATGTGAAAATAAGCAAATTCGTTCGAAATAATTACGATCATATAAAGTATAATAAGAAATTACGTATACGTACCTGATGACAGGATATGCAACAACAAAAAATATGAAGTAATAAAACATGTGACAAGAACATTTCGCAGACCATTCATTCCTTCTCTTTATTACTTGACAAAAAATAAAAACTTTAAACGTTTATTAGGAATAATTTCTGAAGTTTGCTGCTATTGTTGTTAAGAGCACTTAAGTGGTTCTTAAATGGCTTTTCAAAAGAATATTTGTTTTTGTTTTGCTTTTGAAATAAACTTTTAAAATGGGTCTGTCTGTTTGGATGTTTTTTTTTTTTTTCTTTACTTGTTAGCTTTCTTCTAAGACTTAATATAATTTACAAAAATTATCAATAACATAAGAAAAATTTGCAACATAAATAAAACTAAAAACTAAAAAGTTGTATTAAACTAAAATTATGTATTTAATTCGTTTAATATAAAACGCAACAAAATCTCAAAATTATAAGTGGTCAATTGATTGATGGATTGATTAATTGGTGGCGAAAAGTTTAATATTTATAAGAGTCTGGGGGAATTGTTTGATTATTATTTGCTATAAATCCTTAAATAAAATGCAAGCCTAATTTTATGTGTATAAATAATATTTAATCTAATATTTTGTTTTTTGTTTTTTTTTTCATCTTTATGTAACACTAGATAACGAAAAAGGCTTGGACTTATGTGATTTAGTGTATTTAAAATTAAGGATTTTATATAAAAAAATTTAAGATAAAATTTTAAAAAATTTCTTAAATGCTCCGGGCTTTTAGAAATTTGCATTTTGTAAAAATTATTTAAACAAATTCAAAAATTGCGTATGTATGCAAGTTTATATAGAATTGTTTAGCATTGTTAAAACAAAAAAGAGATAAAATCATAAAAACTATAAATATTATTATTTACAAAATTGATTGTGTGGAAAAGTGTATGCAAATAAAATTATTTTTTTTCTAATCAAAATATATGTAGTTTTCTTTAAACATCTTTGATTGAGATTGGTGATCGATAAGAGCACAACCAAAGTTATACACCTTATTTAAAAAAAAAAATATATATATACTGCTTGTTTAACAGTTGTAATTTTCTTAACAAAAAAAGGACAAATGTTTGTCAGCTAATAATTTCATTAAATAATCACTATATCGAAATGCAGGATTAAAACTACTTTTTTTTTTCTTAAACAGTCATTTTGGCAAAAAAAATGAATAAAAACGGAAATAAAAAAAATTTAAATGCAAAATTACTGCATTTGTACAAAGAATAAATTTGAATATGTATTTGTAAATACATACATACATACTATAATATGTAACTAATTCTCATTTTTATTCATTAATTTCATAATAACTTTTCCACTTTGTACTTCTAGGCCATATAAACTGCCATCACGCATTTCATTGTTTAATACCTCGTCGGTAACGGCAACATGTATACCAGCTGGACCGGTAACATAAATTAAACTTTTACTATTGACTTCACTGAAAATATTCGAACCACTGCCCGAATATTTGGAATGCATGCTCCAGCTATGAAACGGTGAAGAATTGTCTATTATGGAGTTGTTGTTGCTGCCAGCTGATGAGGCGGCGCTGCCATTTTGTGTGGAACTTTTGGCAACTATTTCATAAAAACCGGGAAGTTTGAATATTTTTTGTAGGAGTTCTTTAGATGTATTTGATATAAGATATATGGCATTATAATTATTGCCATCTAAACTAACATAAAGGGTTAAACGTGGAGTTATGGCTCTGGAAGCAAAAAAAAAAATATTAAAAAAAATATTTTATTTTATATTTGTTCATATGTACGCATTTGATGTGAAATAACTTACCTGGCTCTTAAAATATTAAACATGCGTATGCCATCGGCAAGACCACAGATTTGTATTAAATCATCTTTAGACATTCTAGAAAAAATATTTAGAAAACTGTTAAGTAAATCATAATAATACAAGGTAAATTCTTGTGAAAAATCAGAAATATGTACCACCAAATATGAAAAGTTGAAAATTATAGCATCATTTTCATATTAATTAAAATCAGTCAGTTTAAAATATAACAAATCCAAAAGCTAAAACTGGCGAAAACTTAGGATTATAAAAACAGCTGGGAAAAAGTGGACAACGTTTAGATATCAAATAAAGAATGTAAAGCTTTTTACCGGCTTAAAAGTATAAAATAAATACTGAAATAATTTAATATCAAAGATACGTTTATATATTTACTGTTTAATTCACTGTTAAGGGCATAATACACTGTAAAAATGCTTGACATCAAGCATACCCAATTTCTAAATTTTTTGGATTTTCCATTAAGCGTCGTTGTTTTCACACATACATACATAAAAAGAAATTTTCACTAATAAAATTATAAATGTTTGATGTGATTTTGACAAATGTATAGTGCCCTTTTCTGTTTAATTTAATACAAATACACATTTGTTAGAATAGGAATAGATTTCACTTATCCTTTTTTTTTGGGATTTTAACCCTTGGAAGCCAACGTATTATAGGAAAACTATCAAGAGTAACTCTGTGATGCAATAGGAAAGAATTAAACAATTTATTAAAAATGAAAAGCGCTTCTCCAAACGTATAGGCCTTAAAAATATATTATTACCTCATAATATCGGCTCCAGAAAAATGGGCAAAGGTCGATAAATATGATGTTAGGCGATGATATGTCAACCATTGAGTTACTTGTGCCGGTGTTGATTCTGGCATTATGGTAATCGAATTCTAAAAAGTATAAAAAACAATATAATAAGGAATTATATAATAAATTACACTGTGCTACATTAAAACCCTTTACTTTACTTGTAGTGTTTGCTTCTGGAATTTTTTTTTTGAAATTCCGATACCTATTTTGCATTTGCAACTTCTCAAGATCATTTGCATTTAAAAATAATTTGATAATAAATTAAATTTCTTATATATCTGCATATGTATGTGTATTGATTCCTATGTTTCCAAGCTGGAACTAAAGCCCGTAAGGAAATTTTTCCATTAGGATTTGTACATTAGTCCTATATCAGACCAAACTTTTCCTGAGTGGTACTCTGTATTTCGATTCGAATAGAAAACTGTTCGAACTTGCATGTTAATTACATACATTGTAATTCGAAAGACTTTTCTTTTTTAATTCGAATTACAGAGTAGCATACCTGTTTCGCATATTTCAGATTCGAAATGCCTTCTCCAGGTATTCGCGGGGGCTAAGCCTTCTTCTGCTGCCTTGATGGAACTATACATTCCGCTTTTTATTTTTTGTATAATGTTATTTATTTTCAATGCTTAAATTTAACACTTTTATACAAATTCATTTTTTTTTCTTATTATAATTAAATGGATGATTATGACTAATTCAATTCCTAATATAAATTGTTTTCATTAACTCACTAGATTTATTTATACATATGTATCTTGCAGCACAGTGTAAATGCAAAATTAAAAAAAAAAATAAATATTTACTCACATATTCATCAATATCATTGACCAATGATGGCGGGTTAACCATGTTATTTGGATCCATTACTTTAAGACTTGTTGAATTTGTTGAGGAGACACTATTTATAGCTATTGGACTAGCATTGGCATTTGGTGAGGCACCGGTAAATGGTAAAATACCATCATATTTTGGCATATGTACAGGAGAATTTGGCCAGATTTTCATGCTAAAAGAAATAAGTAAAATGGGAAAATTAGGAAAAAAAATTAATAAACAAAACCTGATTAAAAAGTATTTTTTTTGTATGTGCGTACTTCTTCTAATAAAAAGGACATTGTCATTTTTGTTCTTGTTTTTTTTTTCTAATAATTCTTTTTATTAGTTAATTCTTAAGCACATATGCTGGTGGTTCAATCGCATGGAAGATGTCTTCTAACTTAAATTGATATGCAGTTTAGTATGTTTGCTTAAAATATAATTTTGTTTCACAAATATGTACATAAATATTTAATCTCTTTCTCCCTCCATCTCTTTTGCGACAAATGTTGCAGCACATTGAAAAAATACATATGTATGTATGTATAAAAAAAGTGGAAAAACTTGCAACTTTTTTAAAAACCGGTTGAACATACATGTGAAAAGAAACTCTTGTGTGATTGACAAACTAACTCAACACCAAAGCAACTTTTTTGCTGTTTGTACAAGGTTTGTACAAGTCATTTGCAACAAATACACTGACAAGTTATTGTGCAGCTTTTAAATGTATGTTTATATGCATATGCACGAAAACAAACATCTAGTTTCGCTAAATGATCTTTCAAAATTCAAATCAACTTAAGTTTAGTCTGTCCCTTTTTACACTCTTCCGTACAATTCCACTACAAGAAGAGTATTTACTTGCATACTCATATACATACATACATACATTTGTACGCAGTCCGCTGAAGTATCGGGTATCCTTCTAAGAAGCAGACAATTATAAATTAAACAGTATGTAAAGTAAATATGCATGTACATATCGTCGCATAAGACGTAAAACTATGCTACTACATATTTTTTTGTAAATTTTTCGAAAAAATAGTAATTGATAGTTGCTTTGTTGCTATCTTTTTCATTACAATGTCGTCGAACATAATAGTAGAGACATGGACTTCGATATCATGTAAAATAATTCATTTAAAATCTGATGATGATTTTACGTTTCATGTAACGATATGTATATATATGCACGTTTGAAAAAAAAATATTTTCTATTCTTCGCAATAAATCGCAATTTAATGTGCATTAAATATTAAAATAAAAAGTAGGTCACCATTTTCCCAAAAGCTCAGCAAATTCTAAATATCAATAAAACAAAACCAAAAATTTTAAAAAAATTTTATTATACATATTATGTTAAGTTAAACTTAAAATTTTAAAGTTCCAAATATGTATGTATGTGGCATTTAACATCCACATCAAGCCGTGTCTAATAAGGTGGTATTACTAACACAACAACAACAAATGACAATAGATTTATGATTTTTTTGGAGCTCGGAATTAGACTATTTTCAGGTTATTTAAGTCAGCTGCTCTACCTATTTTGATCATTTTATAGCTCGTTGCTCTATTATTTCACAGATTGGCTGGTGACATGCATATAAGTTTTATGTGTAATTTTAAAAAGGTAATATCTGGAATAGCCAATTAAACTTTATTTATCTAATTTATTTTAAAATGGTTTCATTCCGCAAAATCTTTTCGTTTTTTGAAGAACCAAATACGGATTCATGAGTTAAATTTCCGAACGGAATCGAACTGTATGACATGGCTGAATCATGTGAAATAGCCTTTACAGACCAACCTAAATTACGACGCAAAGCTTTGTGTGGCTATCAAAATTTCTCATGCCCATAGAAATTGTATGAAACAACCGAAATAATGCGGCGTCAACGCTTTGCAAATGGAAAATCCAATTTTGACAGCGCGTCAAGAAGTGAAGTTGGCTGCAAAAGTACTGATGTTTATATTGTTATTTTGTTAAGTAATGTAACCTTAGCTCAATTTAGCGCCTTCATCTCTATTTCTTATTTTTATTTAGAGTTTTTCATTAATTAAAGCGAGTAAAGTGAGTGGCGCAACGTTAACGCTCTAATTTAGGTTACTCATTTCAGCGTAAAAGCTATGCGCTAAATTACGTTGCGCTTTGCGTCGTAATTTAGGTTGATCTGTTAGGCACAACTCACATCAGCTGATTTGTAGCTATTCGCTGACATATGAGAAAAAGTTCCCTAACATAACCAAAATTCACTGATACGAATATTAACACAATATTTTTCTCATTCCATAAACAAAACAACTACTGCACTAATTTTGCAAACAAACGATCAATCTTGGAATACTGGCAGCATTGCTGCAAAATTTGACGAACTAAAGAGTTAAAACTTTTGTGTAATGAGTGCTAAAGTAGTGCACAGCTTCTCACTGCAATAAACCTTAAGGAGAGTTTTAGTCAAGTTAAAAACGTTTAACCACAAACAAATTTCCCTTAAGCAAGTTAAGCTCGCGTTGTTGTTGTCTATTTTATAAAATCCGGTTTAAAAAAGGAAATAATTTATTATATAAAACAATCCGACAATTTGTTTGCAAGTTAAACAGTGTCAATTTGATGTTACATGCATTATTTGGCATTACTCTAAATTAAGTACGAGGGTTACTGTAATTGTCTAAGGTCAGCAGCATTTGACAAATTCGGAAAATAAATATATACAGAAACAGAAAAAGTTGGAATACTATCTATTTTTCTCAATGCAGCATTAAAACTGCATCGAAACCAGTTTAAATAAGTAAACCGGGCCACAACGATAAACTTTAAATAGACAAGATGCGTGATTTAATTCTCATTTAAGTACTTAAGTAAGTAAATTAGTAAAAAGCGTTACGAAGGAGGGGTATAAAATCTCTGAAAACAGCGTTACGTAATATGTGCACAGCCCCTAAGGGCACAATACACTGTCAAAATACTTGACATCAAGCATAAGTTTGTGTGCTTGACATCAAGCACAGCCAATATATAAATTTTTTGATTTTTCATCCAGCGTCGTCGGTGTGACACATACAAACAAATTTTCACTGATACAACTTTAAATACTTGATGTGATTTTGACGAATGTATAGTGCCCTTTAATAAGAAAAAAATAGAAAAAATAATTCTAATAATAATGACATTTACATTGTAATGTGGCAGGCTATTGGTGTGTGCAAACCGAAGAATATAGCCAGCTGTCAAAATCCACATGAAATACAAGAAATATAATAGTCTTACGAAAGTGTAAATGCAAAATGTAGTTGCTTTTTTTTTAAGTTCAATTGCAACTTTGTCTGTTTTGTAATTGAATTTTAGTAAAACGCTACGATATCTTGCATTTACACATTTGCCAGACTATTTGCAGCAAACGCTGAATACCACCAATGAAAAATTAAACAATTATGTATGGATTTTAAATACGGTCAGCACCTTATAAAATTAGTTCGTTTGTAAAATTAATTTTAAATACATACATACATATTATTTTCATATTTTAAGTAACCTTCCCCCCGCCACTCGCAAACTCACGCTTAAGAAATTTATTTCTGAGCAAGAACGAAATGATCTAATTGAATGTTTTCAAAACATTTTCGCTGCAGCACGGTGTCATTAATTAGTTCTTAATGAATTTTCAACTCATGCAAATACATGTGTAATAAATTTTAATAAAAACTTTAAGAAATTAAAACTTTTCAGCTATTATTTTAAGCAGTTATTTTCTTTTTTGCATTTCATTACTTAATTTCGAAAGAAAAAAAAAAACTTAACATCTTTTTCTGAATCACATGACAGAAATTTATTTATGTGCGCAATTAACTTGAAGAAAATATTCGAATACAAAAAAAAAACTTCCATTAATTAATTAAACATTTTGTTATATGAATACTATGTAAGTTAATTTAATAATAATTATTGAAATTGTATAAAATAACTTTACTACGCGATTCCATATAAGTACATATAAATTTATTGAACCGAAAGTCATGTAACACGTGTAAAACTCAATTCATTTTATAAATTCAAATAAATAGAAACAAGTTACATACATACATATTTGTTTGTTTAAATAAAATTAAACAAATTAGTTAAATGTTTTCGTTCCCTTGCATGTTTGGTGCGATTGAGATCGATCGAACTTGTGAATCAATTTGATAATAATATTTAAGTGTGGGAAGGTAAGGCTTATTTGAAATTTTCTATACATATGTATGTATAAAATTTGATCACTGATCTAACCGTCACTTTATATAGGTTTACACTGTGAAAAATTTCGTGAAACTTTTGGTATTTTTTTTAATGCAAATGTGGGAAACCAACTATCTGATATTTCTTACAATATTTTCAATCCATCTTTTCTCCATAACAGAGGAATGATTTGAGTTTATAATTTAAATGGAAATCATTAGTCATGTGGAAGCAGAATTTAAGATAGCTCGATCGAGTCAATTCATTACCGAAATCGGCGCTACAAAATTATGTTAGCTGCCTGAAGTGTCATACATACTTACTTGATTTAAATAGAAACAATAAAATCTATCAAACTTCGAAAATACTTACTATTCTGGACTAAAACAACCATTAGAGTTCTGATTATTACTTGTCGCTATTACATCCAGTGGTATATCTGTCATAATAGTACACTCGTAGCTGGGTTGAAACTTATCTTGTTCCGATTGTGGACGTTTTTGGATTTTTTCTCTGTCTTGTTTGTGCTTACGATCAGCTCCTTTTAATTTGAAAACCTAAAAGATAAAGACGTTAAATAATTGAAATTTAGCACAAGAATTATATGAGGTTAACAAGTTTTTTTTCTAAAAATGGTATATTTTCTTAAAATGTATATTTTTCTTATAAGGTAATTTGTCTTAAAATATAATTTTTCTTAAAATGTATGTTTTCTTCAGAGCCACTTGTTTTATAAGGTACTTTTTCATAAAAGGCTCTTTGTTTTAAAAGGTAATTTTTCCTAAGATGTACTTTTTCTTAAAATATATTTTTCTTTAAGAACCATTTTTTCTTAAAAATTGTTTTTTCTTAAGAGCACTTTTTCTTAAAAGATACTTTGTTTTTAAAGGTACGTTTTCCTAAGATGTACTCAGTCTTAAATCATACTTTTACGTAAAATGTACTTTTTCTCAAAATGAAATTCTTTTTAAAGAATTATTCCATTGTTTTTAATATGAATTCGGGTCAATTATGATCAGTTTTTGAACCTGTATTAGAATTTAACAAAGAAAAATAGTAGGTGTATATTAAAATATAAAATTGATACGAAAATATATTAAAAAGGACCTCAGAATTATGTTCATTTTAATAGAAAATTGTAGTTGTAATTTTGCCGTTTTTAGGTTGGATCCTTAAAGAAAACCAGCCCAAATAAAAAATGTCGGCGAAATTTTTATTAAAATCAAAAATTATTCCAAAATTTAAAACAAAAATTTGTTCAACTATTACAATTCGAGAAGCAATTGCTTGTCTCCAATAAAATTCGCAGCTCTTGGCCGCAACTCAAACGATGACTCCTGGACTAATAGCCTATCATTGCTGTTTATTAGACCCGGTGGCAGCCTAAAAAATGCCCACAAGATGTGTATGTTATTGTTTTCACTACAAAATTTGTTGAGACCTTTGTCACATTTTCTCTGGAGCCATCTTTAATGGAGCCTTTTCAATTGCTTCAATTTAAATTGTCTAGTAGTCGTTATTGGTTCATATGAGCAGTTGATTTGATTTAAAGCAATTTAAATTTTTGATATATCGATTTTATGAACATTTTTTTTTCGCGCACACAGAAAAATCAAAAATGCAGTTTCAATTACTAAAACTGCAAATTCGATTAATTGAGTTATTGAAGTTCAACATACGACGAAAATCATATATATACATACATATTTAATTACTAAAATTTGTAAATGAAATAAAAAAAAAAATTAACATAAATTGTTTTGGTTTTTGATCACATGATTAATTGATTCAATTACGGCATTAATTAAATTCAATTAAGTTTCTTATTTCTTATTTTAAGTTTTTTAACTTCTTAGGACTATTTAATTTTGTGTATAATTTTTTATATACACTATTTACCTTGATTTGACAAGCTGCTGCATGAATGGGTTGCTTAGCTGCTGCTGTAAGACCCACCATCGAATTGTTGCCTGTCAGTTGTGTAGGTGAAGCCGTTAAAGGTGATTTCGTTCCTGTTAATACCGAATTATTGTTACTGTTGTTGGCACTGTTCGAACTCTCAATATACGTTTCAATTTGCAATCTAAATGGTACACCTTTTTCACCACCATGCTTTTTCGGTGTAAACTCTGTCGATATACAATTGACTTTAACATAAACTCCCACCTCTTTCATGGGATCCCATAGTAATTCAACGGTATTTAAATAATTTGGATTTAGTGGCTGTGAAACGTGACACAGTCCATAAGATAAGGGCAAATCAACTTCAATTATACGTTCACCAGGACGTGAAGCTTGCCATTGTTGCATTTGTTCACGCTCCATATATTGTAGACGGCGCTCGTGGAAGCATATTTTAATTACGCTCTATGAGCCAAAAAAAAAAAATAAAATAAAAATGAAAAAAAAAACAAAAAAAGAACAGAATGAAGATAAAAAAGCTACAGTGATACAAACAAAACAATTGAATTTAACGACCTCTTTAATCAATACAATAAGCAATACAATGTACAATATACTATAGTGTAATAATGTATCCATCCATCCACTCGTACTCGTTAGCACACGTATGCGAGCATTGTAACATTATGAGTTCATAAATTATTTGAAAAGAAAAACTGTAACGGTCTTTTTATATTTAAATGACAAAAAGTTAGTTTGTGTAAATAATATTTATCAGATGAGTAACGAGCGAGCGATCGAACGAACGAACGATCGAACGAACATCATCTTTCTTATTTAGCTTATAATTGGGAAGCTTTTATTATTTTCTTTATTATACTCTTTAAGTAAAGCAATTGTATCCAATTAAAATCAATTTAAAACAATTGTATAATAAAACTGTTAATGGACCGACCAATAATACAATGTGAGAGAAGACGAGTTTTTTTGCAACTTAATTTATAATAAAAGGAATTTTTTTTGCATATGGATGTACTTATGTGCTTGTTTGTGTGTACATGAGTATTTCGATTTATTGTGCCAGTTTCATTTTTTTATAGGAATTGTCACATACCTTTAAAATTTTATCTCTATATAGCGATAAGTCGCCGATTTTCTTTAATTTTATTTCATAACTTTGTCCCTGATTCAAATAAGTGAGTGTATCTTCATTATTTTTAGTTGCAATTGATGTGGCTGCTGCAAGAATATATTGAAACCTGGAAATATTAAAAGAAAAACTTATTTGCAACACGTACCTAAACGTAATGACAGTTAATAATAATGTGCTTACTTGTAATCATCAGAGTTAGAAGTTGTGGAAGTTGCCGTTGTATCGTGCCCTCTTGGTATTTGTTCAATTTTACTTGCATCAACTACAGTCAAAAGTTGATGTGGCACAGTAGTGTTGGTTGCTAAAAGGAATACACGAATAAAATATTATAAATCGTGTTCATTATCTAAAAGTTATATATTTATTGTTTAAGTTCTAATTCCACAATCCTCACGATTTTTTTGAGTTGAGTATGGAAATCACTCAAAAAAAGCTGAGTTCTTTTAACTTTTTAATTTTCAGCTCAAAGCGAACAACAAACAGATAGTCGGAATTATGTAAATAGCACATTACACTCAACAATTCAGTGATATAATTTATAATCTAATTTATTAGTAATTTGAAGGATGAATTGCTAAATATGAAAAATGCAATGACCATGGTATTTAGTGATTTGTGCAAATTGTCTTACGAAAATTGTAAATTGCAAAATATCGTATCTTTTGTATGAAATCTATCTACAGCTCTGTGTATTTTGTTGCTAGATTTTACTAAAAACATTTGCTAAAATTAGAGGTTACGTTAATTTATTTTCATACATATGTACATATGTATTAGTCCAATTGTGACATATTTTTCAAAAAAAAAAAAAAAAATAATACTCAAACCCTAACAATAATTATAATAAGAATATTTTTAGTTAAACAAATAAAAGAATTACTTTCCTTAGTCGCGATAATTTAGATAACATGGTTAGAATTATCTCAAAGTTTCTCATTTCATCATTTCACTAAAATTCTATACTAAGCAAAGAATGAATTTTATCATGCAATCCGCTCATTATAGAAAACTATGCAGAGAAGAAAGCTATTGAAACCGTAGATCGGTTCACGTGTTTAAAAGTTTTAGAAAAAATTGTGAAATAGTTGCCAAGAAAGACTAAAAACTAGTTATAATATAGAAAGTAGTGATGTTACGAATACTCGTATTCGTATTCGACTATTCGATTATTCGCCTGTTTTAAGATATTCGTATTCGTATTCGTATTCGCCAAATTCAAGCGAATATTTTTCGAATAATTTTCCCATACATTTTCCAAAAAAAATCATACAAAAGTTTAAAAAAAGTACATAAAATGTAAAAAAATATATTAATTTTTATTAAAAATACCCATTGTATTTCACGCAAAGTAATAACCTTCTTAAAAAACAAACAAAAATTTATATGCATTTTGCAACTAGTATTCAAAAATTAAAGTTTTATATCATGTTAAATTAGTAATCAAACCTCAGTAGAGGAATGTTGAATTTCAAAAATAGAAGTTTTGAAGCCTTTTCTCCATCAAGCCTATTACGATTCGTTGTATAAATAAGCCCCGCACCACTAAATATTCGCTCGCTTGGAACACTCGTTGGTGGTGTCACTAAATATTGCCTGACTATAGGTAAAAGAAGCTCGTATTTTTCCTTATTTAGTTTCCACCATATCAGTGGGTTAACGTCATTTGCCGCCCGTTTTTCCGATATATATTCCGCGATAGTTTTTCTAAGTAAATGATGAATGGAATCTGGGAAACTAAGTTGAGAAATTTCATCTCCATTTTCACAGTCACTGTCACTTGTATCCATGAGTAAAGTCATCATGTCTCCCATTTATAGTTACTAACGCAAAGGCAGGGATTTTTTCCAATTAAATTTGAAATATAAATCTCAAAAGAAATATTCGTATTCGTATTCGGCGAATACTGTTTTAAATATTCGTATTCGTATTCGCGAATACTAAAAATGGATATTCGTAACATCACTAATATGTATATACAACTGTTTTTTTTTATTGTATAAACAACTGTGATGTACAAACACATTCTTAGCTACGTGCCTTTAGTTTTTTATAATTAAGTTGTGAATTTTTATTCGAACTGAGTGAACTGAGGTCTAAGCGGTAGACAACTCTGATGATGAGACTGTGGTTAGTCTCGAAACATCGATGTCAGTTCAACCCCCCGCGTAGTCTAATTTTTCTTTGTCTGTTCAAATATTAAGAGCCACTAGATTTTTCTTTATAATTTAAATAATAATTTAATTTATAACAAAATTATATTTAGAGAAAACGAACTTAAGCCTGAAAAATTGAAAATTTCTTTGATTAAATATCACTCAGTTCGAATAAAAAATTCACAACTTAATTATAAAAAAATATTTTTTTTAGAATATTTTAATATGAAATTGTTCATCAAAAGTATGAAATACGTTTCATTATTATTCATAAACCTGTTTTTTTATATTCAGAATAATATATTTTTAGCCTTTTAAATTTGTTATTGGCATAAATCGGAGTTATTTAAATGCAGTTATAGCCCATACCTGACAAAACGCATAATATTTCTTAAAACTGATCTAGGCGCACAGTAGTGCGCCAGGCCAAGCTCGACCACACAGTGTGTATATTTACACGAAACCATTCGAGCTGTTTTTACCCCCCTCATAACTTTGCTCCTCTTGATCTTAATAAAATGAAACTTGAAACATAAGGTTTCCCCACAGAGGTGACCTCACAGGTTAAATTCTACCATAAAAGCTTCCCGCGATATTAAGGTGTGAAAAGTCTATATTTTAGTACATATTCACTGACTCACTGACTCATCAATATTATTGGGCACTTCCAGTAAAGCTAGAGAGCTGAAACTTGGTACAGAGGTAGGTCTTGGTGAGAAAATAACCAGAAAAATCTGAAAACGGGCAAAGCTTGGTAAAATATTTTTGCCTTTATAATATGGGAAAGAATTCTTGGAAAAATTTTTCCAAGCTTACAGGTTGCCTAGAAATGAGATGGAATTGTACCTATCAAGAACTTGGTTCTTATTTTGATCTCAGTACTTTTTACGGCCGAAATTTTTTGGATAGGAACTTGGACTTATTTTCACATTTATGTTTTTGTGCGGATATATGTAATTCCCAACTTCATCCCAAAAGGAACAGGGGATTTCAAGTAAGACGGTTTTTTAAATCTGGTAGCCTGTTCAAGATAATCCGCAACATGGATGGACGTTTTGTTTTTTCAATTTTATGACAGCAGTTTTAAAAATGTCAAAATAACCTTACGCCCTAAGTGAACATCACATTTTCGATGAAATCGTATGGCAATGATTTCATTATTTTTAAACAATTAATTAATTATTTATTAACTGAAATTGTTGACTATAAAATTAACGTTAATTTTTGGTGTAAAAGTCATGAACATTTTAATTGAAAAGTGTAGTTTTATGTTTAGTTTCTTAAAGAAAAAATTCAATTAAAATTAATTTAACTTGTCAATGTCTTCCAAATAAATATGAATTTAATTTTTCCCAATAACGTGGATTAAATACATACATACATACATACAAACTAATAAATCATTTACGGGATTACAAAAACTTTCAAAGACATTTTAATTAAAAGTACTTGCTTACACATGTTTGTTTGCCAATTCTTGCTGTAGAAAAGTATAAAAAATATATATTTAGAAGAAATGACAAAACACACAAGCCTAATTTTACACTAAACGACATTTATTACAGAAATTTAACGTTTCTGTTACCCCGTTTATACGCATTTCTTATTTGCAAATAAAACTATTTGCAAAAACTTAACTCACTGTTTATACGCAAATAGCATTCAGAAATATTGTTGTATTTTTGGTAATGACACGCAGTAAATATATAGTCATCTGGTAGCATCACACATCTTATTTGCAAATAGCTTGTTATTTGCAAATAGTTTTCGAAACATTTTAAGTTACAATAAAAAAGTAATACGACAACGGTTTCCACTCTTATTTGCAAATAAGAAGTGCGTATAAACGGGGTATGTAAGACTTTTAATTTATGTTTTAAATGTACTCACACATATGTATGAAGATAACAAACAAGCTATAAGCAGGGTAAAGCACCATCTACCAGGCAAAGATGCAAAAATATGTAATATCTGACTTATTGAAATTTCACTTACTCTGATCATTTATATTATTTCCCTTGTTTGCATTTGATGAATTTTGATCTAAAATGCAATTGCTGTCAATTAAATCAGTTTTGTTAAGCTTTTCCGATGATGTATCAATGTGACCGCCGCCGCCTGATGATACCGGTGTTGTAGCCGGTGTCTTATCATTTTTTGGCGAAATAGGTAAATTTCCCGAATCTTGCTGAAGGTTCAATGTACTTTTATTGATTTTAAATTGCTCCGTTTGAGGTTCCTGCTTGAGGGCATTGGGTAAGCCGGATGCAAAACTCATAAAGGATTCACTTTAAAATGAAAATTAAATAAAAGGAAATCAATAAAAACTTAAACGATTTTCAGGTGTTTTTTTTTCATTTATTTTTGCTAAAAGAGTTTTATATGCTCAAATTAAATTTAATAAAAGTGAGACTTACTTATTTAAATAGGAGTTACTGTTGAATTCAGTATTTAAATCAAATCCGATATCGTCACCCCATGTTCCACGACCTAAAATTATAGAAATTATTAAATAAATTATAAATAGAACAAATGGTTTTCAAATATCATTTGCTATACTGAATTAGAAAAAATTTGTGCAAAGTTTATTTAGAAAAAGTAACGAATTGCGAAAATGGGGAACGCCCAAAAAGATAACACTGCTCAGCAGCAAAATCCTCCTTTAAATAAAACTATGTGGACTATATGGATTTTGATGTCCTACGGTTTTTTTATGGGCGTGGCAATTTTTTTCCCCTAAATTAGTCAGGTACGAAGACATATGTACATATTATAGCCTAACTACAGAACGACTCATCCGATTTTCATAAACAAAACACCAAACGATGCGTAACAAAATTATGTTTAATTTAATTCAATATAGTTTTTTCTATATTTTATCGTTTTGGAATTATTCAAAAATTTCAGAGGGGAAAACATTTTTTTCTTGGAAAATTCGTTATTTTTTTCTTGCAAAATTCGTTATTTTTTCGGTTTAAAAGTGCAATAAAAAAAAGAAAAAGCCAATATTTTATATTTTTTATATATCATGAAAATCGATTAACAAATGCCGATTTTATTCTCAATTTACCGAATATGTGTGCAGTCAACCTTACATATGGCGATGAATGGGATAGCAGGGCGAAAGAAAAACAATACAACGTTAAAATTTGGCCGGCAAGACTAAATTTTATTCCAGGAGAAAAAAATGTATCAAAAGAACCTTTAATTCAAAAAGAAAAAAAATTTTGTCAGTTGGAGTTTCTCGCCAAATCGACCAACAAAAATCTGCAACTATTCCTTCTGATGGGTTGCCATTACAACGCTTTTCTATATGTAACATATCTTTCACCTTGTTCATTAGCACCAAGATTTTCCGGAAAAAATCTGGATGCGAGTCCAAAAAATGAATTTTAAGAGACATAATACATTTTGAAGCTTTGTAGTAAGAAAGCAGTTCTTCGATAATTTAATGGTAGTTTTCAAGTTTTCTGTTTCCCAAAAAACTGTGACACACATTCACGAAAGCCGTCCATGCTCTTTTTTCCTTCTTTTTGTTACGCATCGTTTGGTGTTTTGTTTATGAAAATCGGATGAGTCGTTCTAGAGCTAGGCTGCAATATGTCTTCGTACCTGACTAATTTTGGGAGAAAAAAATGCCACGCCCATAAAAAAAGTTACGTGATGGAGAAAAACCGAAAACGGATTTGAGTTTAGGAAATCAAAATCCAATACTTTTATTTAAAGGAGAGCCAAAAAGTGATTTTTTGCAGAGCAGTGTAATTGTTCCTAATATCGCGTGAAGAGGAATCATAAAGAAGAAGAAATCGAAAATTTTCCATTTTTTTTACTTTTTTTAATGTCTTTATTTTTAATAGAGATGATGTAATAAAATTATGCCTCTTGCGCGTGTTCTTTAAATGTTTGTTTTTTATTCCGCACGCGTTTTTCGTTAATTTGTCGCACAGCTTTGCCACATAAACATTCATCCACTTAAACTGTTTAGAGTTTATGCAATTAATTAACTAAATTAAAATTTGTGGAAAAGAAATTGTTTAAATTGGCAGGAATTTCCTTTCTATTAATTAAACAATAAAAAAATAAAAATTAATGACATATTAATTAAAATCGCTAAAAAAAAAGAAATCAACAAAAGATTTGCCGTCCAATATTTTTTATCCTTCCAATTTTTTTCATTCTTTAATTCTTATTTATCGTTGTTTTATTTGTACCAAACGTTTTTAACAATTGTTTTTTAATAAACATTTCAAATTCATGAAATTTATATTTTTCTCCCTAAATCGCACAGAAAAAAATAAAAATTGATTTCAATTAAAAAACTTGTGACATCAATTAAAATTTTAATTAAATTTCCACCAGTAAACAAATTAATAGTATCAATTAAATTTTTATACATTTATTAACTAAAATTATTTACTACAATTAAAAATTTAATTAAATAAATTAAATATTTAATCCAATTTTTTAAAATTTTTAATTAAAGGGTTAATTGAAAAAATAAATTAAATATTTTTTTCTGTGCGATCTATATCTCCAAAATATAAAAGATTCTCCAAAAAAAAAAAAAAATTTGCAAAAATAGAAAAAAATGTCTTCAAAACGAAAAAAAATTACCAAAAGAATTTTAAAAACTACCATGTATGTATGTATAACGAAATTGTCAAGACATAAGGAATTTTATATAAAAAAATTGCTAAAAATTAAAAAAAAAAACGGCGAAACCGAGCAAAAATCACTGAAACTTGCAAAAAAACAAATTAGCAGAACCTAACAAACTTTGAAAGGAGACAAATCGCAATAATATTAAAAACTGTCACACCAAAAATTTAAAAACGGTAAAAAAAGCACCCAAACACAACAAATTACAAAAATGAAAAAGCTTTAACATGACTTGAAATATCTAAAAAGAAAATAAAATTAAAACTAGAAAATAAAGATAAAGACGCCAAGTCATTCTAGAAGTATTAAAGCGAAATAAATTTGTCACAAATATATTTATTTTACATAGAAATTGTAATAGCGAAAATATTGAAAATTTAACTGAAATAGTGTAACTTGTTGAAATGTATCGTAGTTTTTCTTTGCTACCAAAAACAGTGAGCGCTCACTCAACATGTTCGCTCATCGCTCAGTAATTAAAGCGTTCAGCAGATTGTTGAGCACCAGCTGTGTAGCAAACTGTGTCTGCTGAACGCACCCAATGTTTTTCAAAATTTAATATCGGCAGATCAATATTTGCATTTTAATAGAAAATATTTTTCAAAATTCAAATATATTCAGTATAGAAAATAATTAGTTTTAAGAAAAATCGTATTTTTTTTATAAAACTCTCCAAATTGCATACGAATTACGCTGTATAAAAAATTTAAATATGAGAATCTGTATAAGAGATTCAAATGAACAGGAGGAAGTATTTTATACCAATTGTTTTTGTGATATTTAAACAAGATCAACTTATCAAAATAAAGAAAAGAGAGGTTACACATGTATAGTCCCACATTTTAGTCAACCCTTGTATTAATTGTAATTTAGGCTGACTTCCAAAACGTTCGTATACAATGTTTGTATACAGTATTGCTACTGTATTTAAATCACATCCATATGCAAAGTTCGGAAACAATGCAACAACTATAAAACCGATGCCTTGATTGCTCTCTTACTGCGTTAAAAATACTATGCGGCGGCGTTTGAAATGGTATACATTGTATAATTATTGTACTGCGGCGTTATGAAATGTGATGCTTTGTTCAAACACAAAGCAATTGACGTTTTGGAAGTCAGCCTTACTTTTCAGAAGACAAACTGCAATGTTTTGTACTTTTAAATTTTTTATCATTTTCGTTCGTTTTATTATCATCATGACGATGATGATCATCAGATATTTGGACAATGGGATTCATATACTCTTCATACCCATCGTTAAACTATTTTGGTTACGCCAACATTTTCGTGTTGTATTATCACAGTTAAATAAATTGTTCATTTTGTTTTTATTTTGATTTATTTTACTTTTAGTGTATTTCTGTTACTAAAAATTTTATTTTGCTGTCTTTTGCTGTAGACTAACTCAACGCTAATCAAATGCGTCGTAGTCAGCATCAAAATAAATAAACATTTAATTTAAATTTATTTAAATATCATTTTGTATATTTATTATTTTTTGTTTTCTCTGATTTAAACAACGATTATAATCGCTTAAAGCACATCCTATAGATTCTTTTAATATGGAATTCTGAGATGATTTTTCTTTTCAAAATTAATTAAGAAATTGTAATATTTTTGTTTGGCAAAAAAATCATCAAATAATTCACTGTGTTTAATAAGAATGACGATCAAAAAACAACTGAGTGTCATTAAGAATTGATAATGAACGACAAAAAGAAAATTTTACAAAATTAAAAACTAAATTCCACACCAAAAAAAGAAAAAAAATAATATTGATTACGAAAGCCATATTCTAACTTTAATGGAGAGAGATCAAGCGATCACGTATTCGTTAGTGGATTTGTTGATATAATCAGAAATATAATATTAACAACAAAACTCTTAATATACAAAATACAAATATGAAAATATATTTTATTTTTTTTTGTTAGTTTACAAGTGCTAATAACGTCTAATCTCATTTGAAACAAAATAAAAAGTCCCTAACGAAACTTATTGTAGTCAATAAAATTTCATTAGTTTCGTTCGTTATTAAAAAAAAATACCGTTAGGCTCATTTCTACAAACTTCCTGAATTATAACAACACCTATATGTTTCGTAAAAGTCTCAATGGAAAGTTCGTTGCACTCAAGATCACTAGAGAAAGTTTTTTTTGTTCTTTATGTATATGCATTGAACAGACAGCAACCGGCCGACCGGCCCATATTTGATATTTAATAGTTGTTAATGATATTAATTTGAAAAGTGAAGAGGGTAATGTATGAAAACTTGTTTGTTATTTCAAATTGTATAGAACAGTATTTATAACCTAAATAAAATATTCAAATTTCAAAGAAGACCAAACAACCGGACAGATCAACATAATTTAACTGACTCTGCTAACTGTGTACAAGATCTAGTTTTTAGCCAAGAAATCAACTAAAATTTTAATTTTAACTGAAAATATAGTTTTTCCAGCTGAATTAATAATCTGGGTTTAACAGATCAATTATGATCAGTAAGTAAATTAATATAATATGCAAAAATGTGAATATAAATTATTTAAATTAATACTTTTTATTATGTATTAAAAACGTAAAGCCACATTTCAGATGTGTACGAATGACGAAAAGTTACGGGAGCGCTATCGAAATTGATTATATTTCTTAATTCAGTGATCAATTGTCCGTCCCCTGCGCACACATATAAAACATATAACAACACACACATACACGCTTAAATATATAACGCAAAAATTACGTTTCTAACATAAAGTATAGCTTACATGGACTTTTGTGAAGCGCATAGTAGGCACTAATGTAAATGTAACATTCAAATTCGTATTATTTAAGGCCATTTGAAACGCAAAGTACTACATATTCTGTATCGTTGGAAAGGTAATTACGTATAGTTTTGATATACTTACAAATAATTTAAACATTTAAAAAATCTCAGTTGAAATTATTAAAAAATTTTTTTTTCCAAATTTATGACATTAAAAATTAAACGAAACGCAAAACTAATATAAAGTTTATAAGAACTGTATATTTGAAAAATGAGCATTATTTAGTCATAATGCATCCATAGCGCATTTATCCGAGATTATCTAAAATGACCCCGATTAAGTGCGTACAGGTTTGTGTAAATGGGCAACACAGTTAATTATGTCAATACCGTTAACAACGTGAGATCATTAGAGTTGTCAGTTTAATGTGTTTCTTTTTTTTTTTTTACATTTAGTACTTCTCAATTGTGCAGAAGTCGCATATTTGGTGTCGGTTCGATTCCATAGATCCTGGGTGTATGCTGCACACAAGCTAATTGCTTTGCCGGCATACAAACATTTACAATGAAAAAAATCAATACCAATAAATGCCAATGCTTTTTTTTTTACATATAATTTTTCTACTATTTATAATGAAAAAACAATGAAAGCTTTGGAATACTAATTACAATTGATAAAAATATGATTAATACTATATGTTTAAAAAAATATGGTCACAATAGCTTTTGGAAAAATAAAATTAATAAATAAAACATAAACCAAGCTATGTACATACATACATACTCGTATACATTTACATAAGTATATACATCCATACATATGTATGTACGTTTGAGAGTTTATGATAATGCTTTTGAAAAACTTTATCATTAATAATTTTTTTAATGCTTTCAATTAATTAATTAATTTTAATGCTTCTAATTAATAATGAAATTATTTTATTGAAAAGCATTATCATTGTTCAAAATAATGATAATTTAATTGGCATTATTTATAAGTCAATGCCAATGAAATCGACAATTAATAAGTCAATTTATTTAATTGCTCCCATGTATGTTTACGGGGTTGTTTGTTTAAAAAAAATTATCGTCTTTAAGAAATAAATAATAAATTTACAATTTTTGCTTTTTTACCAAATTAACTGCATTATTTAGGGCTCTTCAAATCTTGGCTAAAGTAGGCATTTTGTATAATAAGCAGTGCTACCAACATTAAAAAAAAAGAAGACTGGGCTGACTTACATTCGATTAAACTGCTTATTTCTATTTTCTCCCCGTGGCAAATGAGATATTTGATCGGCGGTAAATAGTGTCCTATTTGTTGACTTGGTTGTACCCCTTATTAAGTTTTATCAAAATCCATTCAGTGCTGTTTTTCGTGTTACATATTTTACACGGCTGCTTTTTAGGAAATGTTTTTTAATATAAATTCTCAACTGTGTAAAAAAAGTTCAACGCATTCCCCGCCCACCGCTGAAGTTGAAGTTGCTCAAAACCATGAAAGTTTTTTTTGTTATACTTAAAATTTGAACACAACATTCGATAAACTTTTCTAAAGCAAATTTCCATACGGGTGTTACAATACGTCTGGCGTATCTATGAAAGCAAATAGTATAACTTTTATACTTTATTTGTTTTAGATCATGGCGTATTTAAAAAATTAACATATATTTGTGAATAAGCAAATTTTACGCCAGCCCGCCGCAGCGCCGCTCTATATAAACTTTCAAATGTTGAAAAGTAGATTTCAAAATTATTTTCGATTTCAAAACAAGTATGTATGTATGTATGTACTCGTATACGTGTTTGATATTAACTTATCTTTTGATTTAATTGTTTCTTATTTACATAAGACAACCCATCCTTGAACTAACTTAATTTTTTTTTTTTTTGTTAAGAATTTGAATTATTTTCAGCGAGGCAGCGACCAATTGCGTTCAGTTTCTTCCATTTTTGATGCCCTCAAGATAATCTAAAAGTGAGTGAGCTTTTTGCTTATCGCTAAAACGCTTAAGAAAGTAAACATCTAGTGATAAGCGATGCGAGTATAGTATTATAAAAAGTTAACACATTTTGTTACAAGTACATACACACAAACATATTATTTAGGCATGTGTAAAAAACAGCAGTTTAAGAAGGCGCATTTAAATAACAAATCTAAATACATACGAGCAGAGCAAAAAAACAGGTTGATAAATTGTCTTTTAGTTAGTTAATTTAATATAGTATATTATTGATAAGAAAATTTATTCGTTTCATTTCTTGTTCAACTAATTCTCTTTTAATTGGAGCAAAAATTATTGTGACTGTAAATGTAGTCGCAAAAAGAACAAACGAATTGATCAAATTCAGAGTTCTCAAGCCATGTAATCTCTACCTTAAACGGCTATAAAAATTGATAAACAAAATTTTTTGTTAAAATTGATAAAAAAAAAATAATTATTAGCAGAATAAAAAAATTTATTTATTTATGCACAAAAAAAAAATCACATATGTTAAACTAAACATTTAGTGTGAAGATGCTAATAAACTATCCAATTCACAGCATTAGTCCATCAAAAGCTAATATTAAATGTTTTCAATTTAATTATTAAAAATTTAATCAAAATCAATTTATATTTTTAATTTCGCTTCAAAATGAAATCGTTTATAGTGATGCCAGTGTTCCTAAATTGGGATTTGTTTTTATGACGCGGAGAAAAAATTTCGTATTGGAGATGTGGATTAGGGGCCATTCAAATATTACGTAAAGCTGTTTTCGGAGTTTTCATACCCCCACCTCCCTTAGTAACACTTTTTACACATTTTTCAATGCAAAATTTTCAATCCATAACAAATCTGTAACCCCATCTCCCTTTTGGAGCGTTACGTAATATGTGCACAGCCCTTTAACTTATTTTATTCCATACTTCGGAAACTTGTTTTACTTTTAGTAATCTCTTTTAACGTGAATGTTTTCCAATTAAGTACTGAATTTTTGGCTAAGCTGTACGTTGTTTAATCCAAAGAAACATTTTTATTCAGGCTTCGTATAATTTACTTTTTAAATTTAAATTTTTTTTTTTTAAAGAAAACTCCAGAAGGTCGTGATGATTGTAACAGACTCTAAATTATGTCAAGACTGATTTAATTTATTTGTGTGCCATACAGGACATAATCAGAGAGATAAGAGTGGTCTGCCTTTCATCTACAGTCTACATACTCGTATGAAGAAGGTAAACTAAAGTAGTTTTTCTGCCGAAACCGCTGAACGAAGACTATGCGAAAGCAAAGTGTTCCAGACAAAAGAAAAATTAATGGTGGGCTGCCTACAAAACTACATATACTCTGCCTATAGATAGGCGGGTGAAAAGATGCTTACAGAGCAGGCAGAACTATAGAGACAGATCACCAAAATGTTTTGAAAAATCTATTTTTTAAGAAAAAAAAAGTAAAATCAGTGATATTAGAATTAAGTTGACTATTCATTTTGTGTTGTGATGTACAAATTTTTAATTTTTTACTTATTTATTATTATTCATATCTTTGTTGGGCAGTCCAGTTTTCTTATGATAAATTCAAAAATTAATTTATTGACAATGATAAAAAACAACACCTCTGAAGAAGTGCAAAATGGCAACAAATGGTTGACCTACATAGCCGGTAGGAAAAACTCGTATTAAATTATTAGAAACATATCTTTTTGGTCAAAAAATCAAATTTAATCTTTTTAAATTTTTGGGCTTACCATTGTTCAATCTTTCTTTTTTATATTTATCCTTTTCGGCTAATTGATTTGCAGATATTTTTGCTGGTAACTCTCCAGTTTGTGTAGAGGCAGTGTTTTCACTCTGACCTATATCCAATGGATCCCACTCCATTCGTCTTTTACGCGAACCGCTATTCAGGTATATTGTTTGGACGTCAATTATTTGGGGACCAGGAGAACCTTTAGATTGATCGTCTTTAAAGGAATTTTAGAAAAAAAACAAACAAAACATTGTATATAAATATTATATTGCCGTACATGTCGACCATTTAACCCCAAATTTTTGTAAGCAATAAATCTAGCAAATCTTTAATCGAAAATCGTTTCTCAATAGGCCTTTTTTATATATGTAATTTTAAAACCACTCATAACATTTTAATTTCTATGATGAAACTTTTTTTTGGAAAAAGAAAAATGGTGCTTACAATAATTAATCTGATAATCTGGTCGATATGAGAAAATGTAAATCTATTCTTTTACATTTTTTGCATTTGTTACTCACCCTGCCAAGACTCTTCAGAATTTGGTGGAGAGTCAACGAAAGTTATTACTGGTTCATATTCTGGTCCAAAATGCTGATGATGAAAACCACTTATTAAATTACGATTTGTTGAATTAGAAAGCTGCAATAAAAAAATAAAAAAAATTCAAAATCTATTCACTTTGTTTTAACTCAAAATGTGACAGACGATACATGTTAAAAAAATTTTAGGTGCTGTTTATATAAGAAGAACAAGTGATTTGCGTGTAAATTTTGTATGGAAACCACTAAAAAAACTGAATGCTTTTCATATAAAATTTACACTCAAATCACTCGTTCGTCTTGTATAAACAGCACAAAAACGTGTCTAAATATTCTAATAATTATCACTGTAATTTACACCGTTTTAATATACATATATATATATTTTTTTTTAACAAACTCAACCCCGCAAAGCGATTAGCTTGTCTGCAGAAAACACCCAGGATCTCTGGCCGGAATCGAACCGACAACCTCCGGACTACTAGTCTAGCATTGCTACCTATCAGCCACGGCGGCACCAAATATAAAATTTATATGATCAACTAGTGTATTCGGTTTATTTTTTTTTTTTCTAATAAATAATTAAATTATTACTGTGCATCAGTTTCGTCAGTACAATATAGATATGACAAGGTGATTCACTTTGCGTCACGTTACACTCACGATAAAATAAGTCATATCAACGAAATCTTTTCCTAAATATTTCAAACTTTTTGAACTCATATTTTAAAAACTTGCAGTCTATATATAAGGTTTTCCAATAGGGATGATATGATTTTGAAGTGACGTTTCAGTTTTGTTATCAAAATAATCGTTCTCCAATTGCAACTTTTCGTGCGCTTTTGCCATTTTATGTTCGTAATAATAGTCCAAGTGTGCTCGCTATTTATCGAATTGTAGAAAATTTTGAGCTTAAATTTTCTTTACATAATGTTCAAGTGCTAATAAGATAAAGAACAGTTCGAAGTAATGCAAATATTGCTGCCGTTCAGGCAAGTGTTACAGAGGACCGCAATTTGTCGATTCCAAGACGTTCTCAACATTTGGGACTGTCTCAAACTACAACCTGGCGGATTTTGAGAAAGGATTTGGGTTTTGCATCCGTATAAAATTGTTCTCACTCAAGAACTGAAGCCATTGGACCACCGTAAACGTCGTGAAGTTGCTGATTTTGCCTTGGAACAACTTGAAAACGATAACGATTTTTTTAAGAAAATCATCTTCTCCGATGAGGCTCACTTTCATCTGAGTGGTGCGGTAAATAAACAAAACTGTCGATTCTGCTACGAAGAAAATCCACTAATTATTCATGAAAAACATTACATTCGCCTAAATTGACAGTTTGGTGTGGTTTTTGGCCTGGTGGAATCATCGGTCCTTACTTCTTTCGAAATGAAGCTGGTAACACCGTTACTGTCAATGGAGAGCGGTATAGATCGATGATAACCAAATTTTTATGGCCGAAATTGGAAGAAGTTGATCTTGACAACATTGGTTCCAACAAGACGGGGCCACGTGCCATACAGCAAATGCAACAATTGAATTATTGCGAGAAAAGTTTGAAGATTCGATTATTTCAAGAAATTGTGATATTGAATGGCCTCCAAGAAGTTGTGATTTAACACCATTAGACTATTTCTTGTGGGGTTATTTGAAGTCATTGATCTTTCGAAATAAACCAGATTCTCTTCAAGCTTTACAAGTTAATATTGAACGTGCCAGTCATGACATACGACTTGATTTAGTGCAAAAATTGCTCGAAAATTGGATTAATCGAAAACGTTACTGCAAAAGAAGTCATGGAGGCCATTTGAATGACGTTTTATTTAGAACTTAATTGTATCGATTGTACTTCACATTATATAAAAAACTTTTGAATTTCCTTAACAATAAGTGTGTTTTTTTTAAGAAATCATATCACTCTTATTGTAAAACCTTGTACATATGTATATATTTGCATTTTAAAATTTTCGAATCAGTAATTTTAATTAAGATTTCGCAAAATGCCAATCATAAAACAATTCAACAAAAATGTTTATCATACAAGTCGAATTATTACAAATTTGTTTCAAATTACGTTTATATAGGCTCGCGTGAGAGTGAAAAATATTTACTCATGATCATGCACAATCTTGCATGATTCATGCAAATAACACGATTAACCGCCCATCTCTAGTATAATACGATTATTTCATTTGTTCAAAAAGTTTGGGATTTTTTGTTTATAATTTTCGTTTTCAATTTCAAATGTAACAACTGAACGGACTTGTGCTACATATTTAACAGAAGAATAAAAATAGTTGTAATAAAATCTCATCATTTGAATCTATGAAATTAAAAGCTGAAGTAAATATTATTATCAATAAGGTCGCAGACGAGCATTGTGTGTTGGTTGCAAAATTAAAACAATTCAAATGAAGCTGACTGATAACACTGTACAACTAAAGATATAAAAAGCTTGTGACAACGGATTCCAGCAAAGGGGATCACAACAAAGTTAATGTTTTATCCTGTTATCCTTACGTTTTATGTATCCTGATCACCCTCCAAACTACTTTTATGTAAATCACTCTAACTCTTCGGTGAAGGAGTATTTTTTCTTCATAGGATAAAAAGGTGGCGAAAACCTCCCTTAAACAGTGACATAGTGGACATAAAGTCCAAAATTAAAATTAGAGTCAAGTTTATTTTACTCTAAGATTTCGTTAGTTGTACAGTGTATTTTTTTTTATTAGGTATGTGGCTTAAAACAGTAATTTAGTGTTTCCATAAAATTATATACACTTGGTAACTATTTAAATTGTTTTCATTCGTATCGAAATAATTCGGAACAGAAACATATACAGAAGACTATCATATCAGTTCAATAGATCAAGAAGATCAATTTTCCTTATCTTGGCAAAATCAAAATTTAATTTTGGGCATTTTATAAAAAAAAAAATTGTGCTTTTGCCGTTATTTTTTTTTTGATAGCCTCGATTTAATTATCAACATTAGCCGATATACACTTATATCGATGGCTCAATTTAAGAAAAAGGCGTATTTAAATTTATTGCTTCTTTATAGTGGTAAAAAAAGTCTTAATGTAATTTTGATAAAAAGAGGCACGCTTTGTAAAAATCAAATCGAGTTCCTCCGTTTTTATATTAAGCCAACGTAAAGTCTTCATCAGTTACATGTCTAAGACAATAAAATTTAACTAAACGTATATTTTTAATTCTCCTGCAAAAATTTGCCCGCCCAAGGAACGCAAAGGCCCTTCCGGTGAAACTTACGAGTAGGTCACGAAATACCCAACCGATTTTATCAAAATATAGATTGTGCAAATGTGTCAAGAAATATCTTTAAAATAGTATTATTTTTGTCGAAATTGGCTGCGCAATGTGCTCATAAATCGCTGCACAAAAAATGGTCACGCCTAATACTTATATGTTTTTATATATACATGCAAACTATACGTAAGGCACATTTACAAAAAACTATCCTCATGAAATCGGATATTTTTGTAATAATAATCTATATCTATATATAAAAAATAGTTGCGTGAGTGACTGGCTGACTGACTCATTCATCATCGCCCAGCCCAAACCGCTGAGCCTAGAAACCTTGAAATTTGGCATGTAAGTTCCTTTTACAGAGTGTAGATCCACTAAGACGGGATTTTTGGAAATTCGAATTTTTAGAGGATAAAAAAGGGTAAAAACAGCCGAAAAATTACATTTTTAAAAAAATCTTTAAAAAAAGTCCCAGGAATATCAAATTTGGAATTTAGGTTCCTTTCAGGACGTAGACTCGAACCAAAATATAAATTTTTGGAAATTCCCATTTTAAGCGGGTAAAAAGAGATAAATACGGCCCAAAAAGGGACATTTTTAAACATAGTCCCAGGAATATGATGGAATGTAGGTTCCTTTCAGGACGTAGACTCGAACTAAAATATAAATTTTAAGAAATTCGCACTTTAAGGGGGTAAAAAGCGTCCCAAAAGGGAATATTTTTAAACATGGTCCCAGGAATATGAAATTTGGAATGTAGGTTCCTTTCAGGACGTAGACTCGAACCAAAATATAAATTTTTAGAAATTCGCACTTTAAGGGGGTAAAAAGGGGTAAAAGCGTCCCAAAAGGGCATATGAAATTTGGAATGTGGGGTCGTTTTGAGAGGGCAGATTCGAACCGAAATAGGGATCCTAAGAAATTCGCGCTTTAAGGAGCTAAAAAGGGGAAAATACGTCCCAAAAAGGGACATTTTTAAACATGGCCCCAGAAATACTCGATCTAAATACATGAAAAATATGTTATTTATTTTTTACTTTAAAAATTACAGGTAACGAAGTACCGGGCGGGTATGCTACTTCTAAATAAATATGTAATTAGCCCATAAGTACATTTTAACTTAAGACTTGCTTTAAAATGTGTAAAGTCCCTACGGTTATCGAGATCCCCCGTTTGGTATCTTTTATTGCCTGGTAAACATTATTTACATCAGAATTTCACTTTTATTCTGTCCTGTATGGGTTCTTTTTTTCTTTTTAACTTTCTTCTAAATAGTTTCAGTGTAAGTCCTTAAATGTATTGCCTCTTATATTTCTCAACATTCGAACTACTTATCATTCTACCAAAGTTTCTGTACGGACAGATGCCTTCATGAGCAAGTCACAGTCGCATTGTACTGATTGTTAGTTTATTATGTTGTCATGTCAACAATGTCCTTCCGGTTCCACCTGCATCAGGCTATGGCCTGATTGTGTTTAATCCTATCAGTAAAGTGTTGAAGATTTCAATTGTTACACATCAATAAAAACTAGTCTACAATTTATGTAATTTAAAATTGTAATTTTAACATTTAATAAATAGACACGTACTCGTACACACATTCAAGTTTTTTTATATGTTTATTAAAACTATTTGAAAAATTTTGCCGCTTACCTGTGAAATATTTGTTGTAATCTGATTATTATGCTGCAATGTTGTTGTTGGTGTTGGCTGTATATTATTATTGTTATTGTTGTGACTATTGTTGCTAAACTCCATTAAATCAGTATTGTGCAAATTTGTTAAACAAATTTTTGTTGGCCGCTGGTGCTGCTGCTGCTGATGCTGCTGATAGTTTTGTTGATTATTTGAATGATTCAAAAAATTTGTATACGTTTGTCCTTCTGTTTGATATTCCAAAGTGTAGGGATCTAATAAAGATTGCAAGTCGGAAAAACTGGAGTGATGGTGATTATGTAGTTGATGCTGCTGATGCTGTTGTTGTTGTTGATGATGTGGAAGGGTAGCGACCAGCGACAGAGCCATTCGGCTAACAAAACACTATCTAAGAGCACTTGAAAAGGCCCTTTAGATGTCGTTAAAAAATTGTATAAAATAACTTTTTTTTTTAAATTGAATTTTTTTAGACTTTTTTAAGGCAAAGTTACACTTTTTTATACTTATTTTCTTTAAATATTGCACATTTTTTTTCTTTATTGAGTTTTTAGCATAATTTTCATTTTCACCAAATTTTCACAACTTTTTTTCTAATTCGTTATTTGTTGCGAATTAACGAATTATTTTTGTTTAACAACTTTTCTTTTTTGGTTTTATTTAATCTTCTTCTTTTGCATTGATATTTTTGTTAAGTGTTAGTTTTATTATTTTATTTTTTTTTTATTTTGTTAATGCACGTTTAAAGTTTTGTAAAAAAATTTTAATTTATTTGACCGGCATTTAAGAGACGGATGTAAATTTGTTTTTTTTTACAGAACGTGGAATTAAAACAACACAAAGAAGGAATTATAGAGTTTTTTGATACCGGTGGTCTCTCGCTGACGATGGCTTCGCAATAGTGTATTTTCAACTTTTAACAGCATTTTGTTGATCAGGCACATATAACTTCTAGGATACTCATGGAAGAAGAAGGAAGAATTCATAGGATATTTTCTTTCGATTCTCTCCATTTATTGTTGTAAAATTTATTTAATTAATTATCAAATAATGCTGAATTTTTTCATGGAAAAATTTAACATAAATGCTATTTATTGTTTTAAAGAGTTTTAATTTTTGTTGGTTGTAAACTTTTTTTTTTATTCAGTTCAATGATCCTTTTTTTTAAGTTTAGTTTAGAGTTGTTTAATCTTCTTACAACAATTTGTTTTTCGAACGATTTTTATTTTGTTCACGATGTGGTTTGTTGGGTAGTTGGTGGTGTTTAGTGCTCGACGTTGATATTTAATCTGCGAATTATTTTCTTAGTGATCTTCTACATATGTAGTATATTGAGAATTCGAACAAGTTTAATTTGAGAGTTTAACTCACATTAGTACCTTTTGTTTATTTACGTTGTTTTTTTTTTTTTTTTTTTGCTTTCTTAATTTTATTGTAAATTCATCAATATTTTGATTGATAAGTTTTAATTATTTGTTTTATACTGATGATTGTATTTTATATTATATTTCACAATTTGTTTTTGTTTCTTCTCTAAGTTTGTTCTAACACTTTTTTGAAAAAGTCTACTACTTTCGAGAAAAATAAGCGTTATTTTGATTTTCGAAAAGTATCTTGAATTTTTTCTTTCTAAGTTTTTTTTTTAATATTTTTAAAAATTTCCGAGAAAAAAATATGGAGCATACACGCGTTAAGTTGTTGACACAAGTTAGTGGAGCAATTTTAACACAACGAAGCAAGGCTTCGCTTGGCAAAAGGAGACCAACATCTTAGCAGTCAGAACTATGGTTGAGACAACCACCAACGTACGCAAACGGCAGACCAAATAGCGAACGAAACGGAACAACAGCTTCGAATCAAGTGTAAGAACGTTGAGAGCTAAACGATCAATGAAAGTGCGGACCTGCCACAGTTTTTATTCGTATTGTCGTATGTAACTAGCGGCGGCGGTGGTAGTAGTAATATAATTGTTATTGATATATGTATGTATGTATGTACATATATTTGTTATTGTTGCTTTTTTTGTATGTTTGTGTGTGCATAAAATATTAATAGAATAAATGAAAAGATACACTGACTGACTGGATCTGTGAGATAACTACTTTTATTTATACATACTTATATGTATGTATGTATGTATGTATTATATATATAGTTAAATATCTGAGTATAATAATAATAAATAAAATTGGCGACGACAACGAGGTTTTTATTTGATTAGTTTCAATAACGACTCACTTAAGAAACAAATAGAAATATTTGATACATATTACACAAATGTTCGTTCAGCAATATTTTTTTTTACTTTTTTCTTGCCTTTTTATTCTTTATTGAGAGAAAGAGCAGAAAAAAAGCTTTAATACTCTTTCAATTATTAATACAATAAATATAAATTGAACGCTCAGAGTTTAATTAATAACAATCAAATATTTGTAAGTTGTATGTAAGATAACCAAATAAATAGGTACTTCACGTTTTTCTACTCAATAAATTTTGTCAATTGTAATTCTTTAGCTTAATATAAAAATAAAAATTATATGAAGCAATTTAAGCGATTTTTCACACAATAGTTGTTATTACTGTTTCTTCCAAAGATACAGCAACAAGTTGAGTTGTTGTTATTGGTGTTTTTTTGCAGTTAAGTAATTTATGTTTGTTTTGAAATTGAATGTCAATTAAAAATTACAATTCTTGCAATTTGATTGTATTTTTTATATGTTTAGGTATTTATTTAAATGCTGCCCAGACAATCTGCCCAGTCATTTGTTAGTTGTTCAATTGAAAACATGGTCTTTGAAATATAACAAATTATTGATGACGTTAATAACGAGTTTTTTTTTTTTTTTTATTCACTTATACTTATGAACATAAGTATGTCCACACATACATCTGGATATATGTGATATATTTATATGAATATATTCACTCTTTGTTTTATTTTACTAAACACTTCTAGTATAGTTTTTGATAACACTGAGTACAAAAATTGCCAGGCATTTGAGTATAATTTTCACTTTTTTTCTCCGTTCGGTTTTCCAATGCTGATAGAAACGACGTTATTACGTTAGTAGATGACGAGTAAGACTGATTTGACTAAAATACAAAACAAGTCTCTGAACTTTTCACTTCTGAATATACTTACATAAATATGTACACATAATACATACATACATGTATGTATATATGTATGTATATTCAAATAATACTGAAAGAGCTTCCTGCCTCAAGAGTGCGTCCAACACAGCAAGCCCAATTAAAGTAAAATAAAAAATATATATGTACAGTGAACTCGCAGAAACGTGAACTATTTTTTACCGAGGGTGTTCACGTTTTCGATTTTGTTCACGTTTTAGATTGCATTTTGTATCACTTTTTGCAGTCTCTTTTGTCGTTTGTTTTATATTAAAATAAAGTACGTGGTGTTTTAGCTATCGATTCTACTTTTTCTAAGAAAAATAAATGATGTTTTTTTTTAAATAAAAAAGGTCTGTTAAAATTATTTCATTCAAAGGCTTTATATAACATAATAAAAATGATTTTAGTGTATGGATATTCACTTCAAAAATTCTTTACCGGGGAACCCAAAATTTTTACAAAATTAAATTTAAACGTTTGAAAAAGTTTACGTTTTAGAGCCTTTATTTAACCTTTGTTCACGTTTTAGACTAGTCAATGAAAAAAAAGAAGAAAAATATGTTCATGTTTTTGGGTAGTTCATGTTACTGGATGTTCACGTTTCTGCGAGTTCACTGTATATACAAAAATACTTTCAGCATGCGTTTGTATACTTAAAATGTTGCTATGTTCGTTCGTTGATTATTATGCAGCTCTTTATAATTGGGATTTATTGTGAGTAGAATGGAGTAATTCTCAATGTTTAGAGTCAAATGAGAATGATTGAACAAATGAATCCAGTGAATACAAATTTAAAAAATAAATTGCCTATTGGTTGTTGGTTTTCTTTTTGATAACAAATATTAAAATTGAAAA
Organism: Lypha dubia; assembly: GCA_947311025.1. Classification (NCBI taxonomy): domain Eukaryota; kingdom Metazoa; phylum Arthropoda; class Insecta; order Diptera; family Tachinidae; genus Lypha; species Lypha dubia. The sequence continues at coordinate 62,021,677 of OX371264.1, forward strand.
TCTGAAAACAAGTTAAATCAACTAGCTGCTGATCGGTAAACACACTCTTGGAACGAATTATAGGTAGGATGATTTATATCTCGATACCTCAATGTACGTAATCATGCTTGCAGGCATCTCTAATAATTCTTTCTTGCGTTTAATTTAAATATAATTTTTCCCGTTATAGCATTATTTTTTTGCTTGACGATTTTTAATTGTTTGTCGTTTTTTCGATGTTTTTTCCTTTATATAAAGAATTTTTTTTTAATTTCTAGCATTTTTTTCCTTTTTTTTGTGATTTTTTTCTTTCTTCTGATTGTTCCAATCTAAGCGATTTTTTTCCCTTTTCGAAAAATTTTCATTTATTAAACGCTTTTGCGATTCATGTGTTTGTTTCATTGTATTGTTCCATGTTAACTAATATTTTTCCCAACACTGTATAATATTATGTATTAATCTGGATTTATTCAAATTTTTCTTAGATTATATATGTATGTATTTCTTGGAAAGTGCTGAATATAATTTACATAAACTGATTAGCTGACTAACTTAAATGTAAAATTTAAGCAATGTATTTAGGGGCTGTGCACATATTTCAGAGATTTTATTAACCCCCCCCCCCCCCCCCCCCCCCGGGAACGCTTTTTACTAATTTTTTCAGTACAGAATTTTCAATTTTCAATCCGTAACAAATCTTTACCCCACCTGGAGCGTTACATAATATGTGCACAGCCCCTTAGCTAAATGTTGAAGCTTTTTTATAAATTCATAATCAAAACAACCAAAAATTTACATATCTATGTATGTATATATGTATGTATATACATAAATATGGACATGTGTATGTATGTATATTAAGATTTTATATGGTTGCATGGTGGCTACATATTTTAAATAGGATTTCCCGGGACAAGAAGTCAATCACGCGATTTCCGGGAATTTTTGTTCTTTAAGCAATTGAACTATTGAGTCACACTTTTTTTAATTTAATATTTTTTTAAAATAGAGCTAGACTTAATATGTACATATGTATGTATGTAAAATTAAGATAATTTACTTAAAAAAAAGAAACAAGGCAAAAGTATTCTGAAAAGGAATTCACCAATATTTATGGCAAAAAGTATTCAAAATTTAGATACAAATCCGAGTTGATGCGATAGATCAACTATTTTTTATTTGTTATGAATTCGGTACAATTTCTAGTAATTTTTGGGCATTTTTCTTAATTCAAAACCTAATGAAAGAAATGAAAAAAAAAATTGTTACGATTAAGCCCTTAAATAGTTGCACTATCTGGTGTAATCTTAAGAGATAATAAAAGCATGTACAATTAAAAAATCATGTTCGCATTGTTAAGCATTTTCCTCTTAAACATTTCAGCAAGAGGTAATCGTATTTTTTCTCGAATATTAGACATTTTAAGTATGTATGTATATGTACGGACAGTATGTAGGTGCTTATTTTTGTAAAGTCACACATAAGAATGTTGATCATATTCTAGATTCTAACAGCAAAGCTTTCAATTGTACATATGTATGTACTTAAATTCATAGATACATACATATGTGTGTATATTATAGATCGTTTTTTTTTTGTTTTTTGTGGCAAACATCTATGTATGTACATATATTCTCATAATTTTGTCCAAAAACTTACATGTACATAGCATTATTTTATGCAGTCAACCCAAGATTGCATACATATGTATGTACATATGATAACTTGTGATGATCTTGCAACAAATGTGCAATATATGTATGTACATGCATGCACATTAGTATGTTCACATGTATACATTAAAATCGTGACTGTAACATAAAATTTAATATGTGTATGTAGTTTTCATTATGTTTAAAATATTTATGTTATTCCCTACTTGTTGCGTTCACAAAAAAATGAATTGAACATGAACTCATTTAGTGTATTATGATTGCGACATCTTTAATTAACACTATAATCATCATTTTTTTTCGGCGCATATGTAGACATGTTTTAAGTAAGCATTGATATAATAATAAAAATGTAACACTTAAGTATATTATGTACATACAAATGAGTTGGGTTATTTTCTAACCTTAATAATAAAATCACTAAAAAAATTATGTATTACAAGTGTAGGCATAATGTAAAAAGTTAATAATTTAAAACATTCATAAAATAATTGCAATACATGAAGCTTATTTTTAAATATTTTAGCCGTTAAAGAGAAATGTGATGCCAACACTAAGGATTTCTTTTACGTCTGGTAGCACCTTTTCACTTACATCCGGTACTGAAGCATGCCATATTTTTTTAATACTATTAATTTCGGAATAAATCTGGCACATGTCAGTAATATCAGTGTGGCAACGCAAAACATTTCCATTTGTATACAAAACACAACACAAGAAAACATCATTTTGCAAAACTTTTTTCTATGTAATAAAATAAATTATTTTGAATATGGAACTTTCACCTAATGGCGAACCAGTGGACAAAAAACCTATTTTAACTGCCGATGGTCTAATCCAATCAACTAACCAAGTTACAAACGCAACAATAAATTCGTCCACAACCACTTTGACAGCTACCAATCTTGACATCGAAATTTTACCTGTCATCTATGATATTATTCGTTGGTACGTATACGTATTGAAAATTTATAAATTTTAGGAACAAAATGCATATTTGTTTTAAAAAAACTTTGTCTATTGCAAATTGGCATCTTTATTTTGGGCCAAAATCGCGTATGACAATTAAATTGTGTTCTTTTGTTACAAAAAAAACAAAAAAAGTTATGTAATGTGAAATAAATTTTTTAACTTGTTCTAGTGTGGAAAAAGATCCTAAAGATAATACGGCCAAGCAACGTGAATCTCAGGAGTGCAGCCAAAAGGTGAGCTTTGTTGTAATGTACTCTAAGTAGTTATACATTCAGGGTTGTGCTAGTTTATTGACCTTAAATTATGTAAATTTTGCAGTTTGTAAAGTTATACACCCATAGCCATAACTTCCTTATGCTTATAACTTTGGTAGGTGAAACCAATATTTCCCCTAAATACTAATTTAGGATATATTTCCTCCACATAATGTGGTCCTATTCATGTTATATTATTTTATACATATGAAATATATTTAAAATTTTATTTATTTGTTGCGGGTTAGCAATATCTAGATATATATTTCGTTGGTAGCTATACCAATTCATCAGTAGATGTTTTACCCTTTATGTTTAAAAAATTCCAAACATAAAGGGTAAAACATCTACTGATGAATTGGTATAGCTACCAACGAAATATATATCTAGATATTGCTAACCCGCAACAAATAAATAAAATTTTAAACATAAATACTTGAGTACATGCTCAAATAAATGTAAAATTTCATATGAAATATATAACTTTTAATATATAATATATATAATGTGATCCTTTTTTACAGATCTTGGAACTACAAAAACGTTTTGAATCAGCCAGAGCACAAATTCGTCTTCTTCCCGGCGTTGATTATAACAAAGAAGAACAATTGCAAAAATTAGAGTTGCTTAAGAATCAGTTGAAGTTAAAACAACAACTCATTCGCAAATACAAAGATATACAATTTTAATATACATAAGTACACAATTATTCTCAAACTATGGTCCTACGTTTTTTAATGCGTTATTTAGCTAATAATGAACAACTTATAAATCGAATGGCCGAAAGCTATCCCATACGTAGAGCAGCACAGATCGTTGTATCTATTATGTATCGTGCTAAACATGTTGCGGAGGATAAAGGATTGCATGAAATGACACCAGAACGTTTTAAGTGAGTACTAATACTGTGTAACTTTGTAGTCGGGCTAAAATGTTTCTCTTAATTAGTTTAGAATTGAATTATTTTTTTTGTTTTATATTTTACAGATCTTTTATGAATGTTTTCAAAGGTAATATTAAACAAGAAATCGAAGGAGTAAAGGAGGAGTTGAAGAAAAAAAAATTTTAATTTATTTTGTTATTTCCAAAAAAAAAAAAAAAAACATGAAATGTCAAGACTTTAGTAATAAATAAATAAATATAACTTTAAGTGAAATGAAGATATACATATGCATAAAAAGTTTTCCCATTACGTTTTAGTACAAAATATTGTAATTTGATATTTACAAATGATACATATAAAAGATGATGATTTATTGTCATTGTTAACTACAGTATAGAATTTAGATGAATCTTCTATAAAAGATGATGATTTCTTGTCATTGTTAACTACAGTATAATATTTAGATGAATCTTCAATACTTGTCATCTATGAGAGAAATATATGTAGTGAGGACTTACTCATTGATGCCAATTTCGCTAGAATTTGTGTTTTGATATTAAAAGGCAAATATTTTCTTCTCAAAAAATGTTTATTTTAATATTTGTTTTTTATATACTTGTGTATTCTTCAAATTCAAATCGAAAAAAAAACTTATACCTACTTCTTGTTTTAATTTTCTTCTTAAAATAATAACTTTTTAGACAAAAATAGTCAAAAACTTTCTTGTTGTGAAAAAATTAAATTGATTATTAAATAAAAAAATAAATATTTTCCATTCATTTGCATGATATTTAATTGATATTTTGTTTATTGTATTGTATGTATGTATTTGTATATTTTATATCGATTAATTATGTACGTACATAAGTAGCAAAATAGTTTTTTTAATATTTCATCTTGTCGGTATTTCGGGATTTTTTTTTGTACATATGTAGATTTTTATAATAAACAACTTATTCCGACTTTTTTGAGTTTTAAAATTTTATATAATAAATACACACATATTTAATTATGCATAGTATACATACATAGATATTTTCGGAGCTTTGAATTTTTTTGTTTTGTTAAAAATGTAAGTAATTAAATTTTTCATTGAGTTAAATAGTTTGTCATTTATATATTATACATATATTTTTACTGGGCTTTTCCAGCGATATGTTGAGAGTTTGTCGTTTGCATAGTACCACCGTCAGTGGCATTGGAAGCAGTTGCCGGCATTGGCCTTTTAGTATTGCGTTTATTATTTTGCCTTGTGTTGTCACGTTTATCAACAGTAACTTCTAAAACACCATCAGTTTTATGAGCTTTCAATTCATTTTCATTACTGTGGGTCTGTTGCTGTTTACTACTTGCATTTGCCGCCTGTACATTGGGGTTTTGGTTCTGATTTTGTGGTGGGGAATTTTGAGAACTCCCTTGACCTTGAGTGCGTGCTTGCATTTTATTGGGCTTGGGTCGATTTTGAGCAGCAACTGAATTTGTAATGGGCTTCAAAACATTTCCAACAGCTTTAGTACGCCCCTCACGAAATACCATACGTTGGCCCGAACGTATATATTCCGGATGTTTAATGAATCGAAACTTAACATGAGCTTTGTCACCAGTCCTTAAGCACTCTTTGGACATATTCACTATAGAAGCAGTTTGTCTTATACTGCCACAGTGTACCATGGCCTGATAGCGTGATGATATAGTAGTTGGATGATGTAAAACTAAAATTTCACCTTCAAACTCCCAGCATGCTTGTGGTTTTAAATCTGGGCTGACCATTACCATTCCTTTGCGAATTTGAGATCGTTTTATTTTCTTTAAAGCAAAACTGGCAGTTTGGCCGCCCCTCACCTCTTTCACATTCATTCTCTTGCGGTGTATGCTCTTTACAGCTATTGACATAAAGTTGCCCAATGGATCAGGACCTAACATAAGAACATCGTTCAGTTTTATAAGACCCTGAAGGCAGGTTCCAGATACAACTGTACCCACACCCGGTACAGAATAAGTGTCGTCAATTTGAAACTCAGCTGGCGAATTATCCTGACCGGTCATGCGTGTAGTCAAGAGATTTAAAAACATTTTCAAAAGATTTAAATTTTCGCCCGTTACATTAGAAACTTGAAAGATGGGACACAACCTTTCAGATACAAAATTGGTAGCACTTAGCACAACCTCGTCTGGAGTTTTGACCATAACTGGTACTTTGCGGCAGCCTTGAGACTTGAGAATTTTGAACAGCAACTTAAGATTTTCTTGTAAAACATTTGGAGGACACATATCAATTTTAGTAACGACTACAAATACGGGTACCGATAAAGCCAGTGCTAAGCCTAAGTGTTCTTTGGTCATACCCACAATTCCAGCGTTCGCACCAATCTAAAATCAAAATTCAATTGCACGTCTTAAGCTGTTTGTTTTACATTTTAATACCCACCATTAACATGCCAAAATCTGGAGCGTGTCCAGTCATACCAAATACAGTAGTCTTAAGATAACGCTCATGGCCGGCTAAATCAATAAAAGTTATAACTTTGGCTGACTTTTCACAAATTTTAACCCAATCCAAAGTGCCATGATCGGGCTTATTTACAACATTTCCAATGCTATCGAATCCTAAAGGAATATTTTTTTTAATCCAAAAGCCTTTTAAATCTTATTTATAACATTTACCTAAAATATCATTTCCCACAGAGCTGGTACGACCACTTTCCATTTCGTGTTTGTGACGAAATAAACGCTGACGCGCATGACCGCGGCCATTGTCCAACTCTCCGTGCGTTAGAACACCAAGTAAAGTTGATTTTCCAGCATCAACATTGCCCACTACCGCCACCCTACACGAGAATAAGTTCCTCAAGCAAAGAAAAAAAAAAAAAAGAGTCAATATGTTTGCACATACCTAATTTCCATGAAATCTGATGTATCGACACGTTTACGTATTAAATACTGGCCGGTTGATCCTTTTTCCACTTTACGCTGCCTTAGCAATACCATGTCAGCATCAATGGTTGTGGCCAGTGACTGCAACGTAGCAACTGCTGCTTTATATTCATCTTCGTCCAAACCACTATCACCGCCATCTATTTTGTTGTTTTTCTTGTGTTACTAGAAGTTTATACTTAATAGTAAATAACGTCTTCTTACCCTCTCCCACCCCAATTTCATAAATAGTTTCACCACGACTGTCTTGTGTTCTTTCTTCCAACCGTTTTTTTAACAATTCAAACTGTTCCTCTGATGGACTAACCAATACATGTTTACCTCTTATAGATGAATAGTCTGTACGTGGTGCATCTATATCAGGAAAACAATCTACATTGGGAGAAATTCCTCCGAATCCTCCTCCACTGCCTATAGCCGGTTTCATAATTCCTCGTCTAAACACTGGTCGTCAATTTCTATCAAATATTATTTGCGATTTATTTTCGTCGGAAAAATTTACGATCTTGCACGGGATTGTTCTTCAACATTTCCTTTTTAACAATTATGTACAAATTGTTGTATTTTGGTTTAGCAGCCTTTAACAACTAACAGTAAAAATATTTATTTATTTTTCATTTTATATTTATAAAAAACTTTTTGTTTCCCGCGGTAACTCATCGCTTGTTAGTTTAAAAATTGCAACTGAAAAATGCCGTTCGTCTTTGAAGTATTTTTATATTTAAAAGCATTTTGTGTATTGTGATGAAATTGTTTATTATAGAAGATGATGCAATGAATACTAAAGTCAAGCAATATATGTATGTAAGTTTACATGGAAATCCAAAAGATTTAAATATAAATACGTTTTTTGTAAGTTGGTACAAATTCTAAATTACACTACTAAAAATCCTAAAAAGAAGTGCAAACCTGCTTCTATTAAACAAAAAAAAAACTCGTCAAATGAGGTGTTGTAATGCTACAAATAAATTTGTTATATTCAGCAATAACTACATACGTACATATTCTCTCTATGCACATTGATCATTGATAATGCGATCCATATAGGTACTGTACATATGATCACAACGTAGTACTGCAACTACAGAGAACTACATCTCGGATACTATCGCCCTTTGAGCATTGCAGCTGTAGACTATGTTCCGTGCATATCGAAATCATGGAATGCCGATATACCTACGCTCTTGTTATTGGAAGCCAAAGAAAAGGTCATGTTCTTTCCGATCATTTGAAGCATCATAACTTTTGGGTTATGTCTCTTTGTGATGAAGTATCGTCATATTTTATCAGACTGTCCACAACAAATACCTGACAATTTTACAAAGAAATAATTTGTAGAATATCTCAAAACAATTTCAAAATAATTTACGTTGAAACAGTATTACGCGCTACCAAAAATAAACGCCGTTATTCTTAAATGTCGTCGCGGATTCCTGCCAGTACATTTTATTTACCAAGAATTACAATTCAAAATGAAACCAATAAAAAATATAATAAAATAAAGCAAAACTAAATATACAGCTATTATAGGTACACAAGTATATACATAGTATGTATGTATGTATGTAAATATCTAGAAGTATATAAAACAATAATTTCAAAGCCCAACAATAAAGAAAAATACAAACAACTAACAAAGAAAATCGAAAGGAGAAGGGGGTATTATTGAAAACAATTCTTTGTTGTAAAAATTCTGGGAGGAAGTCCCAAAAATTTTTTGTTCATATTGTACATATATATGTTAACAAATGTACATATAATCAATTTGCTAAATATATATGTGTATATGCTGCGTACTTATGTATATAGCCAAAATATTAGCTAATAAAAGTGAAAGGATTTTTATTTTTGTTAGTACATACATATATTGCTGCAAACATTCATATTTACCTTTCCAATTAGTCTATATTATTTTTGGCGTCGTAAGCAGAAAATTGATTGTTCCAATTCGTTTCAAACTCGTCAATACATTTGTATTATTTTTATAATGAAAACTTTTGCAGACTATATAAATATATCTACATATGTATAATCTATTATTTTACAAATAGTTTTTATTTTTTAACACCGAAAAAGAGTACACGAAAAATATAACTGCATATTTTGACGTGTACGGAGTGTTGATCACCTATTAAAAAATAAATCGGTTGTTGTTCTCCAAAAGCTCTAATTTGTTACTGCACTTCTACACGCGCAATACTTATTGCCGATGTAAGTGCTGGTTTACTCAAGGAAACTTACCGTGTGTAAGCCAGCAGCAACTAACGCAAACATGCATTGTGTATAGATTTACTAGGTAGATGCAGTAGCGAATTCGGGGGAATTATCCATATCCCACACTGTCAAATTTGGTCTATATTTTCCGGTGCCATTTTTATGTAATTTTTTATGCATGGAGAATTTTGACAGCCTGTTGTATTTTGTTGTAGTCGTGCATACAAAATTTGTAGATGAAACCATAGTGGTCATAAGTCAAACACCACCTGGTAAGTCAATTCGTCTTGATTCGCAATTTCAAATTTGTCTACAAAATTCGCGTTGATTAAATTTGTTTTATTGCAGTACAGCAACACTGTTGAAAACAATGCGAAAAGCTATTGTGAATAATATTTTTCTTATTTACAAAACTTGGCAACACTAACACATTCCAATAATTTTTGACAGTCGTGACTGGTGGATTTTTTTAGTAGAAATAGTTTAAAATCACCTTTGTGGACGCCGTAATTTTCAGCAATTCATCCTATTAATAATCAATTTTATATATAAACAAACATGTCTCGTGGTAGTTCTGCTGGTTTTGATAGACACATTACTATATTCTCTCCTGAAGGAAGATTGTACCAAGTTGGTAAGAACGTGAAAATTTCTTCGACTAAATGGAGAGTTGTCATTATATGTTTGCTTCATTTCATTATAGAGTATGCCTTCAAATCAATTAACCAAGAGGGCATAACATCGGTGGCAGTTAAGGGATCAGATTGTGCAGTAGTTGCTACACAGAAGAAAGTAACAGAAAAATTAATCGATCCATCAACTGTTACACATTTATTCAGAATAACCAAAAACATTGGGTGTTGCATGACTGGCCGCATAGGTGAGTTGGATTTAAATTTTTTTTTTAACACATTACTAAAATACAATATATTATTTCAGCTGATAGCCGTTCCCAAGTTCAAAAAGCTCGCTATGAGGCCGCCAATTGGCGTTACAAGTATGGCTATGATATGCCCGTTGACGTTTTGTGCCGCCGAATAGCCGATGTTAATCAAGTCTACACCCAAAATGCTGAAATGCGTCCTTTGGGTTGCAGTAAGTATAAGCATAGCTGATGCTTGTAAATAATCTAAAATCGTTTTTTCTTTTAGGCATGGTTTTGATAGCATTCGACGATGAGAATGGACCATGTGTCTATAAAACTGACCCAGCAGGTTACTATTGTGGTTTTCGTGCTGTTTCTGCTGGTGTTAAGCAAACTGAAGCCAACAGTTATTTGGAGAAAAAATATAAGAGTAATTTAAACGAGGAGAAAGCTATACAGTTAGCCATAACTTGCTTGTCTAATGTTTTGGCTGTAGACTTTAAACCAAATGGCATAGAAATTGGAGTTGTTAGAAAAGATCAACCTGAATTTTCTGTACTCTCCGAAAAGGAAATTGAAGAACACCTCACTAAGATAGCAGAAAAGGACTAAATTACGGCAGTGCCGCGTTTATAACGATACTGTTTTAAATTGAAATTTGAAACTATTAATTTTTTTTTTAACTTAATAAAAGTATACGGTAAATTCTTTCATTCGGTACCGTGTTCAATCAACTATCGTTTCCATATTTACGGCATTTAACAAATGTATTTAGAAATAATTTATGCATAGCTCATATAACACAGATCGTTCCGTTCGTAAAGGGCTTAGAGCCTCCCATCATATACCTCAGTAAATTCTACTTTACATTGGCAATAAAAGTTTGGCGATGGTTTTTCACATCAGCAGCCAACTCCGTCTATGTATTTGATAACTTATTTGCGCATTATCTCCTTTGGCAAAGTTTTGTTGAACACTAAACTGTCGATTTGCAGTGCAGTGATTCGATTACGAACTGACAATAATTCTTTCTGTAATACATATGTTGAAATTTTCTGTGATAAATTGTATATGTATTTTACAACAGGAGCAGAGTAGCCTTTTACTTACGTATGCGGAAAAAAATTGTTGTAGAACTTAAATTAAGCAGTTTTAGTTTTCCCATTAACAAATGCTTTTCTTACAAAATTATATAATACTGAATACAAAACATATGACGAATCACTTTTTTACATGTACTTTTCCTCCATAACGTGCAACAAATGCATTCACATCAAACTTACGTTTGCAACCTTGATAGTTCATGTAACGAATTTTGCCGAATACCGCACGCTCTGCCCAACCTTGATCGTGGATCCCACCAATGGACCACATACAACCTAAAATCATTATTTATACTTATATTGTTTTTTATTTAGTATTTCGCCGTAAACTTGCCTACATATCCATTAGGATCCGTTCCATCCAAACTGTACTTATCATTGAATAGTAACGCATATTCTAATGCCTGCTCTGGTGATTCAGTCCATTCCAAAATCTTTTTCGCCCAATACATACGCAAGAAGCCGTGCATTTTCCCTTCTTTTATCAACTGAATCTGAGCAGAATTCCATAAGTCATCGTGTGTGCGGGATTGTTCCAGTTCTTCGAATGTATAGCAGGGACTTCGTTTATCTTTGCGATGGTCATTAAGGGTTTTTGCTGCCCAATCATGCAAGCCATTGAGACTGTCATAATTTTTGTTATAGTAGCAAAAATTGTCGGCCAACTCTCGTCGAACAATTGCTTCTTCACAAAAAGCATCTACTGATTCTTTAAATTTTGATTTATATTTTTGTACCTCCAATACACAGCGTTGGACTGAAATTTGACCGAAATGGAACCAGGGTGATAGACCCGAGAGAGCATTTTTGGTAGGATCATTGCGGCTAACATTAAATATTTTCAATCGATTTAGGCAAAAATTTTGTAGCTGTTTACATGCTGCCTTATAACCTGGCGTTATGTTAACCACTTCATCTACTGACTTATCACATTCTAAAAAGCTATACGCTGTGGACCACTCTACTTTAGGCATTTTAGTTTCAAATTTAATTTTATGTTTAATCAAGGGAGGAAATTCAGTTAAAAACTCAGGTAGCTTTGAATTTATTTTATTACGGATTGTACGGGCGCCATACTCCTGTTTTTCCGAAGCAACCCATACTGGTACCACATTGTGAGCATCTACTTGAATAAAAGGAACGTTTTTCGGCAATTTATTTTTGACATCTTCAACCCATTGCAGATTTTCACGTAGTGGGTTAAAATCACATACTACAGCTGCAATATCATGTGCTGTAACGAATTCGGGTATGCGATCTTTAGCCGAACCTTTCAGGAATTGAAACGTTATATTTAAATCACTGCATTCTTTTGCCACTTCTTCTAGGCCGCCTAACATAAACTTGTAGTGTCTCAATGTTGTGTTGAGATATTTTGGCACTAAACAAAAGATAACCACTAAAGGTAAATCAAGCTTAAGCGCCAAACGTTGTGAAAACAAAAATGCCCAGTTGTCTTGAACTCGCATATCCCTAGACATCCAATAAACAATAGGCCCTTGACAATCTTCACGCACTTCTTTTTCGGAACTCAAAACGCGTACGCGTTCCTTTTTAAAATCAAACTCGGCAATGCTTTTTGAACATTTCAGACGTTCTTCTTCTAGAGATTTTATAAAACTAGTTTCATCTGTTATGCCAGAGGTAGAAGATGTGTCTTCATTTAAAGTTTTGGTTTTTTTAGAAGACATTTCTGTTTTCCGTGTTTTACTATTCGAGGCTGCAGCACGTTTCATTCTTAAATTTTTAAACTATCATTATTTTAATTTTTATTTGATGACGACGGCATAATCTTACCTTTTAGTTAAGAAACTGTAGTTAATGTAAAATATTTTATTTAGAACTATTACCATTTAATTTTGGTAGAAATTAAAGACTGCGTTGCTGGTGCGACGTGAAACTGCGTTGTTGATAAACAAAAATATTTAAAGGAGCGTTGCCACATATAAACTTGAATTACGAGCCAATTATTTTAATCTACCAATTTTACCTCTGATTATATGACCTTCTTTCGTACAAGTCCTTATATTTTGATATCTTCCAAAGATCTAACGAACTCACCGAACCATGCCTAAAAATGCACAAAATTTGCTTAAAAGAGTTCCAGAAGTTTTGTTTTTACTTTCATAAGATTAAACTCACCCGTTGAACGTCTTACAAAATTTAGAAAAAAATGCGGGAAATTAAATTCTTAACGGCCTTATTGCCGCCACTTTTTATTAACTTGCAGAGCTGTAAAGAAAAATTACGGGGCACACATACATACATACATTTTTGGTCCATGCCCAAAGGAACACTATAAAACTTATCTTTGATTAAATGGAATTGTATTTAAATTAATGTTCAAATTTATTACAATTTAATGTTAACTAACAAAAACAAATAAAGGACATTGTATTGTTACTATACCTCATGGCTTTCGGCTTACCACTCATTTTCATCACTTTGAATATGTGATACACTCTGTAATTAGCAATCCGACAAAATGGCACCTATCTATCAATGTTGCCATTAGCACTAAATCTGTATGTATCGTTCACTGATGCTAATATACACTTGCTTTACCACACAAAACTATTGTATGTAAATAGAATAAATAAAGAAACCATAGTTCGTTGTTGATATATTTTAGTTTTTTTTTTTGTATATATTTTTTCCAACTGTTTATACATAATTTCTAATAATATTTATGTTCTTTTTAATTACACATTCTTTTTAAATATTACTTAAACTAGAATAGTTGTGTTTTTCGGATTTAATTAAAGGGTTATAATTTGTTTAATTTTTGTTTTTTGCTATTTATAAATAAATATCAATTTTTTGTATTTAAGTAATCCATTAAGATGTCTTCCTTTGATATATATTATTTAGTTCAAAAGATCGGTTTGTGTGTTGTTCTCTGTTTTAGAGAACTATTCATAAATACATTGTACAAGTTGCTTTTTTTAAGAAAATAATTAAAGGTATACATATATGTATGTATGTATGTATTGTTAAACAGCTAATAGTATATGCATTTATATAAAAGAATACGATAACATTATATTTAAATTATAGTTAAAATATAAGTAATGTTGATTAATGTTAGGTAGGAAATAACTATTACAATGGAACGGTACAAAATTTCTTTAGCTAATCTAAGTAAGTAACAAATTAAAATATAAAAAAAATAATCTGTGTTTCTAAAATAAAAGTTAATAAATTTCTTGGTCTAATCACTTTATTTTGTCAATCATGTCACTTCATTTTAAAAATATTCACATTCAAATTAAATGAACATTTTCTCTATTTGAAGTGAGAAAATTTATAAAGTAAACCTCAAATCTAATCATTATTAATAATTTAAAAGAAAAATAGCAACTAAATTTTGAAATTAATTGACAGTGAAATAAAATTTACAATACAATAAATAAAATTATCACAATTAATAAAATCGTTGATAGAATTAAAATAGCAGCCCATTGACGTTTATCTATAAATTCAAGAAAAGAGCAAAAAACAGTTACGAAATTTTAATAAAAATTATAAAAAGCGTTACTTTGATTTAATCTTAAATCAATTGAAAACTTAAGTTTATAAGATTCATGAAAATTTTCTGTAATCAACGTTATAAATTGTGCTTAAGAGCTGATTAGATCTGCATTTCAATATGTATTTGCTTTGAAAAAACATTTATTCAAAACTTTTATATTCAATTTATTCTAAAATTTTATTATTTGTAGAATGTGTGACTATTTTCACGATGATGTTCGCATGGAAAGTATAGACGGCCACTTTTTTTTTGCTTAAAAAACTGTGTCGAATGCCGCCCAATTAGATTTTACGAAAATTAATTGACCAAAAGATAATAGTTTTCGAATACTTTAACTAGCTTTCGAAATGTTTGTCAAATCGATTAATACAAATTAATAGACATCAAAATTTAATTCATTGCAGATATATTGTTGTCGAACATTGTCGAACGAAACTCTTTAATTGAATCACTGAAAAATTTCTTGTCAATCCGATTTCCTGAATTCAATATCACTTTTTCGAACATGTACTGATTGCCGAGAACTATATCTATATTAATTGGTTCAAGAGATATGTTTTTCACAAAAATTCCAAAATGGTCTTTTTGATTATGTACAAAAACCAATTAAGGATTTTCAAGACACATTATTTTGCTTAAATTTTAATATATAAACTTACCATTATTCATATGTAAAAATTTTGCCATTTTCTTCACTGTGGAATCCAACTTTGATTCAGTAGTTTCGAACTCATTGCCAAAATCATCAAGCATTCTGAAAATGCGACGAAAATTCAGTTATTTTAATTTTAAAATAGAATAAGAAAATAAACTTACACTGCTTGTTCATCTAATTCTACGCCTATTTGTCGCGATACAGTCTTCAAAGTTCCTATAGAGTCACTAATCATATCCAGTTGCTCATCCTGGCCCTGTATCATGCGCTGTTGCACTGACACCGTTTCACCAACGAATCTATGTGACGGACTATCCAATGAATTATAATGTCCCGGACTGTCTAGTGCATTCTCCAATTTGGAATATTTTGCACCACTGTGACGTACCGCCGCCATTGTGCCTGCTAAAGTACTTGCTACACTATTACCACCACCGCTTCCGCCGTTACTGTTATTAGTACCGTTGTTAACACCGCTGTTTAACAAGGAATGTGATGTTGAATTTGAACAATCAACTAAATGAGTACGATCACTTAAGTTTTGATGCTGATGATAATTGTGTGTATTCGTTGAATTATAGTCGTTTTCTAAATTTAGTTCGTGCAATTGCTTCTTGTGTTCATCCAAAAGTGGCTGATGTGCTGTTATATCCCTGTCTCGAGCGCGATTCAGGCTCATTTTCTCTTTCATCTGTTTGACTTCATCGCGCGTGTTATCGATGAAATGCCGGCGACTAGATAATTCTCTGTTATCAATTCGAAATTTATTTGGATTTTTTTCAACTATACGTAAAAGATAAGAAGAAAAAAGTTAAGGGAAACCAAACCAAACATTTGACTGCCCCCCAAAGGCTAAACAAAAATATCTTATATAAATATAAAATTAAATTTAATCCAATAATGTATGTAGATAATTAATATAAATTAATAAATAATTCTAATAAATAAACAACTACAAATATTAAAAAAAAAAAAAAACTAAAAACTGGTCTATCAGATTTAAATGGTTTTCAGGAATTCCGTACCAACACATTTAAATAAACATAAAGATAACGAAACAGAAAATCAAAACAAAATTTATAAAAGACACATACATATGTATGTAAATGCGATTTGTAATTATGACAATTAAAATATACATATGAAAATTGATTTTTCACATATTTTTCTTTTCTGTTTCTATAAAACGAATCAAATTGTCATTATACTGTGCAATTGACCATTCATTATTGATGTTTTGTCAACTGTAATAAAATGAACAATAAACAGTATTTTATATTGAAAAAGGATATTAATCGTATCTTCTAAGTCTTCCAAGTCCCATTCAATGCTACGTAATGAATTCCTTAATTCATTTGTGGTCCAATCAGCTTCAGCACTATTACAATTTTCACCGAGTTCACGCCAACGTAAATAAAGACCTCTGGTTTTATTTAAAGCCTTAAAAACCTCACTAAAATTATAAAGAACACACACACCCATATACATACATATTAATAAAATAATTTATTTTGAATAATTGTGAAATACACACTCTTTCACCACAAAAAATGGATCTTCCAACGACATGACCGACAACTAAAAACCACCTTTACACGTTTTCTTTTTATTCGATGTTTTATTTCTATTTTTTGATTTTATTTCAAAAATACTAGAAGTTTTCATGGATTTTCCTTTTTACGGTTATTTCTTTTTTTTCCTTGTTGGAGTATCGCTACCAAATATCTGTCATTTGAAGTAACTTTTTTATCTCTATTTATTATTTTGGTATCTTGAAAAACAACCCTCCTTTCTGTATTGGTTTCACTTGAAAAGCAGAAAGTCAAGAATAGCCAAATAATGTTTTAAGGAAATATCGATACGAAAAGAATTCATTGTAACAATTTTTTAATTATTATTTTTTTTTAATTTCTCAATTTTGAAATTTATGTGTTTTTATCTTCAATTTTCACTATTTCTCTACGAAGTTGTGTTACTGAATTAAATTGATTTCTTTAATAATAAAAGTTTAATTTATTGTGTCGTTAACACGACTAAATTTTTTCCGAAGCTAAAAATACCGTTGTGTATGTTCTCAAAACAACTTGGGAGTTTTTTTTCTTTTTTTGTTGTAAAAATAAGGTGGTGGGGGACATATCACACTAAAGTTTCTGCTGTAATCATTAAAATTTGTGTAATTAACCCATTAATGCACAAGAAATTAATTTTTACGACAATTTTCTGGTTTTACTCGGCTTATGAAAACAAAAATAAGCACATTTATAATAAAGTTTTATAAAAAAATTTGTAATATTTTCTTCTTTCTTTGCAAATTCCTATAACATAAGGGAAAGTCACACTCTCCGATCGGAGTGGTTTCAATTCCGTAATTGTATTCCAATCGTTTATTTTTTTTTTTGTATTTCGGTTTTAAATTGATAGATGTTTTTTTTTGAAATGTGTTTACAAGCAAAGCTTAAATTAAGCCTTTTTACTGATATGCAAAGCTTATTTTACTCGGGCACCTAAAAATATGTATATTTTTATTGTTTACTGTAAAATATGTTGGCAGAAAATATTTTTGTCGATTCGGCTTTAAATGTTAAAAGAACTCAACTTTCGGAAATTGAAACCACTTTCGATCGGAATTGAGTTCTGTGGCACTGAAAATAAAGAGTTCAGTTTTGGAAGAAAACTTCATGGGAAAGCTACGCATTTAATAGTTGCTTCTTTGGAGGTGCGTTGGAGAACTAGATTTATTTGCATTAGTATATAATAAACTATTGGGAAACCAGTTTTTTAACTATACAAAAGCACTATAAAGACCATTTTGAACCTGCTCAAGTTCATGTGTGGGTTAAAGCCAAAATTAATCTTAGTCAACCCTCTCTCTTTATACTCATAAACATTTTAAGAGACGCAAAATCACATACATACGAACTTACATATATCTATTAAAATTTAGCTCCTTATTAATAATTTTTCGTAGCTATTTACTTACCTGTTTAATTGGCCGTTTGATTTTGTAGAATCTAATTTTTGTATTTGTCAAATATTTAGCGGGTATTTCATTTAATTGTTTACTATTTGTAATAAATTATACATTTAATTGACGCGACTGCGTAAAGAATTCTACAAATTATCTCAAGTTTTATCAATTTAACAATTTAATGACAAAAGAAAAATAGACGACCAGCTGTTTTAATAATAATAGTGATGGTAGTCTATCGATTTTTTTTTGATATATTTGATTATGATGCCATCAAATATATTACAAGGAAATAATAATAAAACCCCCACACATTAATTATCTGAAAAATATGTGTATAATAATGAGAGATAGGAAAGCATTTTGTAAATTAAACCTTGTGATATGAATAAATAATAATAAGTATTGAAAAATAGTCTGCAAATTTTTGTTAAAGGCCAACAGATGCATCTCAGAAAATCGGCTTGCCAGACTTTAAGGTTTTGGTATGCTATGACGTGTTTTGATGTTTGATAAATGTTATCGGTTATCATAACGTTAAAAGTATTTTTAAAAATCTGTTACATAGTTCAAAACTCTTCAGTATGTATACGTGTATGTATGCATTACATGTGGTTACATATAGGCCTTTAATAATTTGTATGAATAAGTGTGGAAATTATACCCTCTTGTGCCTTCCTCGCGACAAAAATTTTATAAAATATTATACCTAAACGGTTTATGACTTTATGAGAAATACTCTTAACAAAACTTCTAATACTTATTGATATAAAATTTTTACTTTATGGGTTTTCAATAAAATATTTTTTATCATAGATAACGTTTATTAGTAGCTATATATGTATGTATGTATGCGTAGGTTTGTTTACTTAAAAAAATTAACTTGGCTAGAGAACCAATTGATCAATCCAGTCTAAAAAAATGTTATCTATTATGGCAAAAAAAAAATTGAAAAACTGAAAATGACTGATATTTATTTTACTTTTCTACTGATACCGAACTAGTTTACCAATTGTAAGCGTATACAAAACAAGGACCGCACGCATTTTTTTATTATTTTCTTACTTTAATTAAGTAAAATCATTACGCATTTTGAAGAAAATGTTGCAAAACGATGCGGTACGCAATTTACATTTCGACAGTGAAATACGTGTGGCTCAACATCAATCGAGATCAGAAACAATAGGTTCGTAATTTAATTAATCAGTGATTCATACAACTTAAAAAACTAATATGTACCTATAAAAAATTAAAAAAAATACTTTTTAAAACTTTTTGAAAGTAAAAAGAGCGTAAAGTGATATCTGTCAAATTCTGATATATTAAATTATTTAACAGCTCGATCATTGTTTTCACTGTGGTATCATTTCTAGCCGAAACGAAATTATATATGTATATAGAATATATATACATATATATGTACATTTGTACATACATACATATATATGTACATATTTATTTAATCACATTTTACACGGTTATACCACAACTTAATGCTTTAATATTTTTTTTTAATACAAATTTGTATGGCTTTATCGCAAAAAGTTTTTTAATATCTTATCTCAGTTTCGTCTATACGTTTCAATACATGTATCTAGATTTTACAAGCGTACGAATTTCATCATGAAGTTTTATTAAAAAAAATACATACTACATAATTCCCCTTTTTTATAATTTCACACTTAAACGATGAAATTTTAACTCTGGAGGGGTTTAAATCACATTGAAAAACTCTTATTTTTACTAAAAATTAATATTGTATTTCAAAATCCATTTTTAGTTTTTTGCCCTTCTTTGTATTATAAAAAATTAATTATAAAATTATTTTAAAGCAATTATCAATAAATTGTCTTGCTCGAGAAATTATTTTACATTGCAAAGTGCAAAATATTGTATATTTTTTTAGTAAACCATATGTCAATAGTTTAATATATGTTTTATGTATATGATACTATTTTCTAGTTTTAGATGCGCCAGTTAGTATAACTTCCCAGCCTACAGGTAAACAATTATATAAAATTGTTTGTTGTGTATTGAGTACTTTTCAACATTTTTCTTTATTTATAGCTTCTGCTCGAATACCTTTACCGATTTCTACTGTGGAACAAAGTGCCAGAATTGGGATCACAAATCTGCCTTTAACTGGTTACAGTTTCTTAGTAGACCTACCATCTCTACACATTGAACAAACATTTGAGCTAAATGAGTGTAAGTAAGATGACCATAAAAATTATTTTATTTTCACTTATTTACATATGTCTTTTATTAATGCATGTATTTGTGCATGTAGCTCTCACAGCTGTTTCGTCTGAAAATCGTTTTGTTGTGCGATCACCTTTAGGCGATGCCGTATACGCTGCCTCAGAATCCTCTACGGAAAACAATCGCTTAATATTGGGTTCAGCCCGGCCCTTTCAAATGCATGTACTCGACAAAACCTCTCAGGAGGCTATGCTTTTTCACAAGAAACTATCATTAGGTTTTATGTGCTGTCAACCGAAATCTTTAGAGGTATGGATACCGCCAGGCAATTTATTGGGTCGTATTGTACAAGCTCCTACCATAACATCACCAGAATTTTATATTGAAGACGGTGCCAGCAATACGCCAATGCTTTGTATGGAAGGACCATCTAATTCGGGATTTTTTTGCTATTGTTTGCCCAAAGAAACGTATTTTAAGGCGAGTAAAAATAAGTGTTTTTACTTTTAAAATAATTAATTTTAGCTATTTATGTACGTATGTATGTATGTATGTACGTGTGCACTTGTTTTGATCTTTTTAGATACATTCTGGTGGAGATCTGAGAGCATCTATAGATCGCAAATGGTCGACTGGAAAATCACAGTATACTACTAATATTTACTTTAGTGACTCCAAGCTAAATGCCAAAGAGAGAGCATTAATATTGGGTGCAGCTTTTCTTTTGGTATGTTTAGGACCGACCAAAAATATTTTAGTGGGGCATTTTCGGTGCGTTCTATTTTTAACCGATTTCTTAAAAACAAGAAGGAGGTTCTCTATTTAAGGGGTACTTTTTAAATGTTTGAACGTCCTTAACTTTTAATTTTCTTTTTAAAGGGTTTGCTTGCAGTGGGATTCCATAATTTGTTGGGAGCAAGTTTTTGCCCTAAAATATTGTTTATTTTCCGCCATTTATGAGGCAATTTTGATTTTTTTTGTTTTTGACAAGTTTACTTGCAGTTTGGTCCCATAACCGGGGCAAGTCTATCACTCCCAATCCATAAAATATTATTTACCGTATATCTCCGCTATTTATGCACCGATTTTCATAATTACAGTTGAACTTCTATAAACTTGAAATTTCTATAAATAGAAGAAAATCGCATGACATGAAGTCTCCCTAAATTGAAGTTTCTTTTCTGGATAATGCTTATTCAAATTATGGAAGTTCAACTGTATTATTTTGTTTGTTTTAACAAGTTTGTCCTCAGTTTGGTTCCATGCAATTTTTTGAAAATCGGTGCAAAAAACATCTTGAATATACATACAATAATATTTTTTTCCCTTTGGATTATATTTTTCACGAGAACTCTATTTTAAATTCCCTACTAAAAAAATCATTATCTTTTTTATTTTTGTTTGTTTTAATTTCAGGAATACATGTACTTTCAAACACGTTTTTAAATATCAATAGCAATATTCACAATAGAGTATTAAAACGATGCACCAGCTAATTAGCCTTTTGTAATATTTATAAGTATATTGTAAATTTTGCTGCAAAATAATTTAGAATAAGATTTAAATAAACACAATGAAATTGATATTTTTAAAAATTGTTTTATTTTATTTTTTGTTTGTTATTTCAAACATATTTCTTTTAAATTTTTTCTCTTCACATCATACACAAAAAAAAAAATTACAAATAATGTAATTAAATATTGATTTATAGTAGATACATACATATAAGTATATACATACATATAGATATATGAATAAACGTATATATGTACATATTTTAAAATATATCGCATTAGTTTAGTTTTTTTCTTTTAATATTAAGAAATATACACACACACATTTTTTCTATTTAAATAATTTTTTTTTACTTTAATTTTATATAAACATGTACTACATGTAAATACATATGTATTAATTTATATAATTATTTTCAATACTATGTTTGTATGTATGCATGTTTAATATATAACGATTTGTTATTACACTTATTGAATAAACCTTAAAAACTATAGTTTCTATGACAATTTAAATTGAAAAATTTCCTTTCATTTTAGACACATAAATTTGTCTTAATAAATGTTTTTTTGTTTGTTTTTTTTTTAATAATAAAATATTATTTTTCTCCATTTTGTACAACATTAATTAATAGATTTATTAACATATTAATTAATTCAAGTACGATACAAAAATTACATACATTTTAACTAATAAAATTGTTGTTAAAGTAAAATAAAACTAAAACTTGAAAATAATATAACAACTAAATTTCAATTCTTATTTCTTAAGAGTCTCGTAGTCTTATGGGATAACGTGTAGCATTTATGCATTAAAACAGAAATTATTTTCCTAAATTTAATTAAAAAAAGTTGAATGTGAATTCAATAAAATATAATATATATATTTTTCAAAACCCAGGAAGAACTTTGATTATTAACTAATTTTTCATTAGAATTTTTATTTCTTTTTCATGAGTGTGTATTTTTTCACAAATCTTTTAGACTCGTAACAAAATTATGAAAACGAAAGAGAACCTTTGAAAAAAAGAAAGAACTAAAATATTACATTCACAATATACTTATAATTCTTTAAAATGGTTAGTACTTTTAACAAAATTTAAAAATAAAATATAAAAGTACAGTACCACAGCTTTTAGTACAAAAAGTTAAAAATTTGTTTGTATGTGTTAGTACGGCTTACAAAATTTTTTTTTATTGTGAGTAAAATTTTAACATTGAGCACTGTTCTGTAGTTCATACGTAACGAATGGAACAATCGGAATTGTCATATCAATGGTTGTCATAAACTTATAAAAGTTTGCAAGAAAACATGTTTTTTATGATAATTCCGAACATTTTCATTTCGCATGGAATACAAAATAGGCTTTTCGGTTGCTGTTATTCAAAACTGACTTTCGAGAAAAAAAAACGGTATTATTCCAATTTTGTACTTATGTACATACTATACATACTGTTATTTTTTTCATTACTTTATATGAATGTTTTTTTTTTTTTTTTTGTTTCAAAATGATATTACTTTTGTTAGTTTTTTTTTGGTTCATTTTAACGATTGTATATGTTTTGTTATATTGATATTTTTTTAATTATTTCAATTAAAAATTCAGAGTTGATATCTATAAAGTGTAACAAAAACCCCACCTAAAACTTGTGTACTTTACGGAATACAATTTATTTTTTTAATTTAGAAATGCAAATAGCTTTTAGCTTATATGTATGCATGTATGTATGTATGAATGTATGTATGTATGCGTGTATAATAAATAGTCCTAATTTATGAAATTTAAATTATTCCGTACGATATGTGTTTTCTAAAAAAGAGATATGATGAAAGTTTCATCGCTTTTGTTTGTTAGTTTTGTTGGTCCTGAGGATTATTTAAAAATATACGACAAGTTTTAGGCGGTTGGTTTCCTTAAGAATTTAAAGAACGATTTTTTTCCTTCAATATTTTGTAGACGGTGGGGGTATATAGTGTTGATATTTTGTGTATGTATCTTGAGGTGTAATCAAGTTTTTATATCTTTCTTGTACAGCTGAAATATATGGAGTGTTTGTTGTTGTGTTTTGTTTTACGAAACATGTTTTATCTGGCCGATTTGTAGGCCAACTTAATATATCCATAATTCATCTATCAGGATAGGCAAAAATATAATGTCAGTTTGTTGGACCAGTAGCATTTAGTTGAGAATTTTTGTTCATTATTAGCGGTTCTGGGCGTGGTCGTTTTTCTTGCTGCTGTTGTTGTTCTGAAAACTCTTTATCGCTCTCCTCGCCATTGCTAAATGTACCTGGTAAACGTCTCTTTAGATTATTATTTAAAGCCAAGGCAATACCTTCATCCTCGGATGTGGAGTTGGCTCTTCGTGGTGTATTTGCCGCACTATTGTTATCCAAAGAAGCTATAGCCGTGGCTGCAGCACGTTCAGCTGCTGTAAAACCATCCTCAGAGGCACTGTCCTGCGAAACCAAGCCTGTATTTGAATTATCTCCTGAGGGTGTGGTGTAGCTGCCCAATTTCGATGAGGGATCCTTTTCGATTAACTTTTGAGCAAGGACACGTAAAGAGATTAGCGAATTCTCGCAATCACTAGTATCGATTTCGGTAAGACTAATACCGGCTCTTTCGATTTCAGCATATGTACCGAAAGGTAACTTCTGTAGACATTCTAACTTTTGCACATGAGTTTTCGAACGCAAATGTTTAGCCAAATGTCCGTGTATACGAAAGGCGATCTTGCAATCGGTGCACTCGAAAGGACGTGGATTTGAAGTCGTCGGCACGCCAAATGTTGAAGTCATGATTACTTTATTTTTATGGGCTTCCGATCTTTCGTGTTTTTGCAAATGGCCCTGGGTGCGAAACGAAACACTACATGGATCACACTTGTACTTTCGCTCCATATAGTGTATGTTCATGTGCAAAACCAGCTGTGATTGCTTTTGGAAAGTTTTAGAGCATATTGAGCACACCGGACGACCATCTTCATTAGAAATTTGAGCAGCTCGAGGGTGAACAGGTAGAATTTCGTTATTGTTTATAGTAAACCCATCTTCTCCCACTATAACAGTGCGGGTAGGTTGATTTGCATTATTGTTTTGAGTGCTGCTTGAACCTCCGCCCGATAGAACACCAGAGAAATCTGTTGTACCAGGCTGCAATATAGCAGCCGGTAAATTGGAATTATGTGATGACTTTTCGTCAGTTATCACTGCCGCTTTTTTCGCTGGTGGCTCTTCGTCGGTTTCTTCACTTTCATCTGAAGATTTAATAGATTTTGGAAGAGATTTCGGCATTTCAGTTGTTATTGCTATTGTGACTGCAACAGATGTGGCAGCTGAAATCGCTAAAGGTAGTTCAGATTTTTGACTTTGAGATTCTAGTGGTTTTACTATGGCTATTTTACGCGCTTGAAGAGTTGTTGTTGTATCATCTTTTTCGACAGTTGTCTTTTCGCTTGCAGCTGCAGAGGTTGATGAGACATATGTCGCACTAGAACACGTGGTTAGCGTACTTATGCCCAGTGATACAACCGTAGTAACTGCTGTGCTTGTGGTTGGTGTTGAATTCGACATTAAAACATTTGGATTAACCGTCATGCCACGACTTAGTTGCGTCTGTTTGATTTTGTAGTACTGTAAAGTCTGCTCTCTGCGATAATCGTACAGCATCATGTCTTCATTTAGCTTATGATAATTCTCCTCATAATTATCGGTGTAATTGCGTCCAACTTTAGATGACACCGATATCATAGTTTTCATAAAACCCGATTCATTTTTGTTAACGCCAAAGATGACATCGCGTATCTGAGCTTGTGTTTGTACTGGTCCGGGATTTGAAGAAAATGAGGCTGGATTTTGTGGCACCGGTTGTGTAGGAACTATTGCGATAGCCCTGGGTTTAGTTAAATCCATGGGTGCCGATTCAAAATTAGTTGCACTGCTATTGTTAAATTTCAGTTTTGGCTCTTTGGGATTTGAATAATATTGTTCTTGTTTCTGATAGTCAAATGGTGGTTTCGGCGACGTATACGAAATCACTCTTCTTATGGGCGGTATAGGCGCAGCGGAGGTTACACTTGACAAAGAAGTTAAACTTGTGGCTGCCATTTGACTATTAGCCATGGAAGTTTCCATACTTTGCGTATATATGGGAGGAGTCATTGATAGCGTGAGTAAACATCGGGCTGCCTCATGTTCCAAGTGTGATTTGTTGTCTTCGGCAGCTGAAGCATTTAAATTTTGCGTTATATTTGACCTGGGTGAATCGGACTCATTGCTGCTCTCGGTTTCATTATCACTAGAATCACCATCTGAATCTGACTCGCCGTTGCCCATTGAGGATGTTCTGCCACCAGCCGATGTGGAGGATTGTTGGTCAAATTCTACGTCTGGCTCCAAAAAGTCACCCTCTGCTGGCATAGGTCCCGGATTCAAGCCCAACTCGATGCATTTCTTATAGTGTGTCTTGGATTGCATGTGCTTTGTTAGGTTGCCTTTAGTTTTAAAACTGAAGTTACAATGTTTGCATGTATAGGGCCGTACATCTGTATGGGTACGTATGTGCTTCTTTAACATGGACGGCTTCTTACATCTTATACCGCATTCAGAGCACACATATTTGCCACGCCCCCTTCCCCTAACATATATATAGTTCTCATGAGATTCATAACCACCCTCAAGAGTTTGTGATGCCATCATCAAATTAGATGAAGACGATCCAGCCAAGTCTCTTGAATTCTCCGCTTTATTCTCCGAAGATAATTTAGTATCTTTTGTAGCTATTGAATCCTTAACGGATATAGGCTTCAATTGATGGTGATAACATTTATCGCGTGTACTGATGAAGGGTGTCATAACAGTCTGTTGAGCAGCAACCACTGCATAGGAAATTTTCTTCCCTTTAGCCATGGTAAAGATTAGAGTCTTTTGTCTGGAATCGTAAAGGGACATAACTTCTTTTGGTTTCAAGCCCAAAGGATGAGGATTATTTTCAGCACATTGCTGCCACATACTGTACATAGACAACTTGTGCATATCTTGGACATAAGATGGCTGTGGACAGTTGAGTGTGCAGTAGAACGTTTTTGTACTGCATTTCAATCCCAAATACGTGTAGGAGTTGCCATTTAAATACAATTGTACACACTCTTTGGAAGGTCTTGGAGTTTCTGGAGAGATCAGTGGCAATGTATTGGCCGTAGGTGTAATGCCATGATGACGTTTCAGTGCAAAAGTACCTGGCCTTAGTGGTAAACTAGTTGGTCGCAAGAATTTCGATTTAGCTTTAGCTTCTGCACTTAAAGAATCATTGTCGTTGGAGGCCGTGGCCACATTGGTATCGACATGCAAAGGAGGTAGTGTCAAATTGGTGGGAGACATGGATTTGCTACTGTTAAATGGCTGCTGTATAATTAGTGGTTCACGCGACATTTTGTCCAAATTAAAATGTCTTGTTTCCGCATCCGATTGAGATAATTGATTGAGTGATGTCTTGGCCTCGTTGCTATTAGAATTCTTCCGAGGACTTAGATTATCAGCCATACGCATAAAATTAAACGATTTAGGAGATTTTGCGGCATCATTAGTTGCAGTAGCGGTCGTTTTATTGTTGATATTGTTGGGACCCACTGATTGCCAATTTCTAACATTGCGCATGCTAGACGAGGGTGGCGCTCTATTGAACTCACTGGGAACATTTTGCACGCCGCCAAACTTGGGCTTGTTAACTCCAGTCGCGTCCATATGTAAAATTTGTTGCGATATCGACATAGGACTTGACGTTTGATTTCTGTTGGGACTAGCGGTTCTTGACAACTGTTTGACGTTTGGTCCTACTTGGGGTACATTTAATAAATGTTGCTGATGTGTTTGCTGGTGCTGCTGATGTTGTTGTTGTTGTTGTTGCTGCTGTTGTTTTTGTTGCTGACTTGCTGTCGGTGGAGCAAGCGGTAGCTGGGGCTGTAAGCTGTTTGGTCCTGGAATACCTGGAACATATGGTATTACTTTTTCAGTCAGACCCAACGTTAGTGGATTAAAAGCTGTAATTTGATTAATAGGAGGAAATTGAAAATGTTGTGGACAATTGGAAGAGGTCAATCCCAAACTAAGTTTGGAGTTCATTTGCGAGCCCGGCATCAGAGGCAACGGCATTTTTGTTTCTTTTTTCGGTGATACTTCTTGAAAACTGCCACCTGACAACAAGGGTGTTCGAATCATTTTTGGACTTTTATCGACATCATCACATTCGGATAAAGGAATCATACAGCCCCCTGAGGAGGTGAAGCGTTTATAACGTTCTTCCTTCTTGGAAAGTTCTTGAGCGCTTAAGAGTTGCATGTCACCACCACTGGTAACCGAAGAGCGTTTCGTTGAAAACTTGTCTATGGGGTCAAATTTTAAGCGTTTATTACTCATATGATCGGTCATATTGCCGTGACTGTACATGACATCATCGTGCATTTTAGTTATTATAACCTCCTCTGTTTTGGACTTTGACTCATTCATGGTATAGTCTACTAGAGGAGTTTTGCCCAAAAGTGGCCCCGGTGAAGGCAAAGGAGCATCTATAAAACGCATTGGCATTTCACTCAAAGGCAATAGGATTTTTGGTTGCGATGCGATGTTTATAGGTGGGGCTGCCGCAGATAAGCTGGCATTAGTAGGAGCCACTGACTGAGAACTTGGCTGGGTTGATGTGGCTGTTGTAGTATTAGTAGTTGAATTTTTCGAAGTATTGGCGACTGAAGCACTTAAGCGATTTAATACTAAATTGCTCGGCTTTGTCTTTAATTGCGACCAAGCTAACTTGGCCAACGATAAGGGATTTTTAGATAAAATTTTAAAATCCGGCATATTCAAAGACATTGAGTTTGAACGAAAATATTTATGGGAGGGTGAAGAGGCTGGCGAATTGGCACTACTATTGCTGCCTTGACAATAAGTGCTGTTGTGTAATTTCAACTCCTCAGCTGTACGACATTCCAATGAACACAAGGGACATATGTATACAGCATCATCACCGGTCCCTGTCGGCACAGCCAATCCTCGAGCATTAAGCAGTAAATTTTTTATTATGGAATTATTAGCTGCATATTTCCCGGTAGAAGTTGAGGGTTGAGGTGTGCTAGAATTGGAATTTGATGAGTTCGACGCATCATTAATTGTTAAGGAGGGTGCTAACAGTTGCGTCTGTACACTTTGTGACTGTTCTATGGAATGGCGTTTGCGAGGAGCTACTGGCGGCGGAGCTTGTGGTTGTATACCTTGTGATGGTTTATTTAGTTCTAGACTTTCTTCTGTTAATTTTGTTTTTGCCGATAAATTTAATGGTACATTTCCCAATGGCGAATGCGTAGCTGGTATGTTAGTGGAATTTAATGTTGGTGAGGAATGAGGAGGTTGCTGTCGTGGTTGTGTCGGTGTTATCGTCACAATTGTGCGATATTGTGATTGATTGCTGACCGGTACAACAGCATTGCTGTGAACCGGTAACGATTGAACTATATGTTTGCTAGCTATATGTTTGGAAGTTCCATTTAAAGGCAAATTTGAGGCGATTTCTTCCACATTCAATTTATCATGATATAAATGTCTTTGTTTAGGCATTTGTTGTTGTTGGTGTTGGTGCTGTTGGTGTTGCTGATGTTGGTAGATATATTGCTGTTGCAAATGCTGTTGTTGCTGCTGTTGTTGTTGTTGTTGTTGCTGCTGCAGTTGCTGCTTTTGCACAATAGCCTGCGCCAATTTGGCATTTGTCGGCGATTCACTTGGTGGCCCACCTGTTGTCGTCTGTAAAACCTGACTACTGCCGGCAGCATTTGTTGAACAATTGCCGCTGTTGCTATTATTAGTAAAACTTCTGGAACGGTTTAAAGTCTTTGGATATTTTTTTTGCAATAGAAGCTCTTTATTTTCTACAATGGCCTCATTTTGTGATATCAGCTTATTAATATGTTCGTTTAATTTTTCTTTGTTCTAAAAAATAAAAAAAAAATAAAATGTTTTACTTAACTTGAATCTGTGGAATCTTAAATTTGTAGAATCTTACCAAAGTAACCTCTTGTAGTCCCGAATTAACAGACGTATGCAACAATGTATTTGGGTTGCCGCCGCTGTTGCACATATTTGGGGGTGTTCGTTGACAGGCAACAGTTGCATTTTGATCTATTATTTCTATGTTATTTTTGTTGTTGTTGTTATTGTTGTTAGTTTGGCTTGTAGAAGCGGCATTAGCAGAATTGGCTAAATAGTTTAGGGTATTTTGCGATGTGGGATTTGCTATTGTGCTACTGGCCACCGCTGATGTGGATGCCTTCGGATGATGCATATTCCTCGGATTGTTGGAGGTCATCGTCATTTGATTTGTATTTGCATAGTGGTTTGATGGGTTAATGTTACTTTGAGGTAGTGATGGAGAATTTCGGGAGTGGGGAGATTGTGTAGGCGGTGCTTGCGGCATGGCTGCAACGATTTTGGAATGTGCTATTATCATTTGTCGTTCCAGTAAATGTTGTTGTTGCAATTGTAGTTGATGTTGAAATTGTTGTTGTTGTTGAGGAGTCATCATGTGCAATGTTGGAAAAACAGGATTATAAGATGATTGCGGTGGTAGATGTGCAGAAGGATGCAACAAGGCAGGCGACGCACTGTGTGGTTGACCCAAATAATATGCTGCTGCAGCTATTGGTAACGGTAAAGCATTCGCCGGTGTTGGTGGTCCTAACATATGGTGGGATGCTTGTGATTGCATCTGTTGTAATTGATGTTGTTGCATTTGTTGCAACTGATGGGAGCTAATGTGATTATTTAATTTCATTTGTGTGCTGGGTGATAGCGATGAATGATGTGGCAAATGGTTAGGAGACTGATGGGGCGGTGGTGGTAAATGAACACTGGAGGGCACCGCAATCATCTGCTCGCTGTTTATAATTAAATGCTGATGATGGTTAATGCTTGTATGTGGAGATTCTGGTAACTTTCGTATTGTGTTTACATCTTTTGGTGGTGGCACAGCCGATGCATTATGTGTTATAGCCACTGAATCAGCTGAACTTGCTGATGAGGTTGAAGCCGCTGCTGCAGCTGCAGCCTCTTTAGCTGTGGCATAAAACGCAGCATTATGGAATTTTGGCTTATAAGGCTTATACTCAACTGACGACGTCTGTTTTGGGCTACTAGTTGCTGAAGTATTATTCGAAACTACAGTTCTTGCGATAGCAACAGAAGGCGCAGGAGGCAGTGTTCCAGCAGCTGGAGAGCCCAATGGCAATATGTGGGGCGGTTGTTGTACCGGTTGTTGTAGGCAACTTTGCTTTATAGTTGTCAACGAGGCAGGTGATATTGATATTGAATTGTTGCTTGTAGACATAAGCACTTGAGGATCATTTTGTGTTCCATAGTACTGTTGGGCTTGCGTCTGCTGTTGTGTTATTGTGGTATTATTGAGTTCATCAATGGAAGAGGGAGATCCAGTGCGACTAAACTATAGTTCAGAAGATAATGTATTTAATTTTTATAACATTAATTTTATGATGAGAAAATAATATTATACCATTTCAGAGCTGCTGTTGCTTAGCTCCGGATCAATATCTTGATCTGACA
Source organism: Lypha dubia (assembly GCA_947311025.1). Taxonomy (NCBI): domain Eukaryota; kingdom Metazoa; phylum Arthropoda; class Insecta; order Diptera; family Tachinidae; genus Lypha; species Lypha dubia. Next base: position 62,053,028 of record OX371264.1, read on the forward strand.
AGCCGTCATCAGCATCAGGAGATACTTCAATACCTTTTTGACGGGCCGCATGTGAACGAGATCTAAAAATTGCATTATAAGCGATTTAAATTAAATTCTATTATGAGGCATTAAATATTTTAGGAAGTAAAAAGTGTCTACTAGAATTTTTTTGCTAAATTCCAGCCCAAAGAAAGGATCTAAATGATATTCTCGCTATTAGAGAAGAAGAAGTTATTGTATCTAGAAAATATAGTAGTTTGCAATTTAATTAAAGAAAAAACATTTTCTCAAAAGCTTAATTTAGAAAATTCATAAAGTTTAGCTGGCCTAAATAAGTTACATATATTCTTATGAAACCTAATTCATATTTGTGATGTTCAACACTTGCTTTACCACACGATCAACAGAGTTATCTAAATTTCTGTAGGCATTTAGCGGAATAGTCGACAGTTTTATAAAATACCCCATCTAATTTTATTTAAACACGTGCAATTTTTCTGATCCGTTTCATAAATTTCCTTACTTTTATTTGTCACGTCTGCATATTCCGTATTTATATTAAGAAACTTTTTTGTATGTATGTAATTTTCATTTTCTGTGAGAGTGTTGAAAATTTATACATTTTTTATATATCTTATCTGTCCTTCTTACTTGAAAAAAGGTAGTTACATACAACAATTCTCATTTATTTCTTAAAAGTTTTAGCATACAATTTTAAACTTAGAAAATATGTATGGGTAAATGTTTTCTGAAGAGCTGTCTTAACAGTTCAAAAATTAATGGTACAAAAATATGTAATCATATAGTTTTACACATGTACAATGTACATATGTATGTGTCTATGTTTATATGTACCTGCAATGTTTGTACAAGTTGCTTTTCGTTTTAAAGGCAATTCCACAGATTTCGCACGGATAGGGACGTTCGTTGGTATGAGCTCGAATGTGCTTTTGCAGCACCGAGGGTTTTGTACAGCTTAAATCACAATAAGGACATTTGTAGCGCCCACCACCGCCAGCAGTAGATGAGCTTCCTGTTAATGTTGTAACACCACCACTGCTGCTAATATGGGCTGGTGAAACCACATTTATATTACTATTAATGTGACTTAATTCTAAGGATTTTGATGACACAAATACATGTTGCTGCTGTTGTTGTTGTTGTTGTGGCTGTGATAACTGATGATATCCTACATTTTGTTTATTACTATTAATGTTGTTACTACTGGGAGGATGTTGTTCATCATTTAGAATTTGTTTAGTTTCGTTTCTACTGACAACACCATTCGATAAATGTTTATCTGATGGCGTTGGCATTAAAGACTGTTGATGTTGTTGCTGCTGCTGTTGCTGCTGCTGATGGTTTGTTGTTAATGGAGGAGCTGGAGGAGATACGGATGAACTTGCAGATGATAATGATGTTGTACGCAGCTTTTCAGCCTCCTGTAAAACATCATTCTCTGTTGTACTGGCTAATCTTTTGAACTTTTTATGCAAATATTTTGAATTATTCCAAGACATTGATGATGTTGTATTGTTATCAGACATCTGTTGTTGTTCTTGTTTCCGTTGACTATCACTTTTGCTACTGTTCTCCTGCTGCTCTTGCTGCTTCTGATCCAATTGCAGTTGCTGTTGTTGATCACTAATACTAATATTCATACTATTATCACTTGTATTAATATTTGAACTATTATTAATATTAATATTATTATTTTTATTGTTTATATTTATATTATTACTACTATTTCTATCAAAAGTAATATTACTTGCTGCTGTTGTTGTTGCTGATGCCGAATTACACTGTTGTGTACAATTTGCATTATTGGCATTATTGGCGGTGGTGTTTGATTTTGTTGTTGTGGCAGGTATATTTGTTGCATTTAATTTTGCTTCCGTTTCTCGAATTATCTTTTTGGAAGCTTCATTATGTTGTTGCTGCTGTTGTTGATCACTTGTATCACTTTTTGCATTTTGTTGCTGTTGTGCTGCTAATTTTGCTGCTGCTTTAGTTTGTTTGGCTGTTAATTTCTTTTGTGTTGTTGATGGTGTTGTTTCTACCATTTGTGTTGCAATTTCATTTGTTTCTTTTGTCTCTCGATATGTTGTTTGTTGTGTTGATTTTTTATAAGTTGTACTAGATGCTTTATTTTGTTGATGGTTGTTATTTTGTAGTTTTGTTTTATTGTAATATTTGGTTGTTGTATTTGCTGCTTTTGTTGCTTCCATGTTGGTAATATTTACCACCTGGTCTTGTGCCTTCTGCTGCTGCGGCTCCCTTGTACCACCAGGATCATCTAAAAATATTAAAAATAACAATTAGTATCTATGTATGTCTTTACATGCCTACGAAAAATTCTAATAAATATAATATTAAAATAAATCAGTAATTTATATCTTACATCGGAAGGAAATAAAACGGTCAACATACTTTAACAGCAGCACAACAACAATATTGCTGCCATACTTACACTTTTTAATGTATGTGAGTTGCCATGTCGTCAAATTATGATTGAGTTTAATATTTTTTTTAAGACAATTCGATAATTTTGATTCGTTGAAAAATTTAAAAAAACGAGATGGTTTTTATTTATTCATGCCTTTTTTTCAATAATGGAATTGTATGTTTTTTTGTTGTTGTTGCAATAATTAATATAATTACATACAAAGAAAAGTGGAATATAAAAAGCAAACATTTCATTCTATTCTCATTATTAATTATTAAATAAATCATTAATGATTAAACTTTTTGCAAATTTATATTGTTTAAACTTTTGAAAGCCTTATCTGTTGCCTTACTCTTTGTGGTCTAAAAAAATCAACAACAAATAAACAATAAACCAGCCTGACTTTTTAACAAATATGATTATTACTCGTACAGCAGACTTCATGATAATATATTTATGTATGTATATACAGTACGTACTTAAATACTATATTAAAAAAATAAACAAAATGAACTAAATATATAAATATATAAACATATACATAAATAAAAATAAGAAAAAATTGGTTAAGAAAAAAAAAAAATAAGAAGTAAAATAATATGCAGTACATGTGTATTTTGTATATAATTTTTATCAAGCAGTTGTGTTGGTATGCGAATGAATAATTAAGTGTTTTATTAGCTAAGCTTATCTAGCATTTTGTCAAGTTTTTGCTTTAAAATACAACAAGTTTTATTACACTCACAAAAGCCCTAAATAAATATGAACAGAAGAAAAAATTAATAATAAAGTCATTATTGAATTTGTGTAAAATAATTCTAAGTTCAGCGATGAGTTTTTGTTTTGATTTTGCATTGACAACACTGAATCAGTGTGCGTTACTATTTAACTGTTAATATTGCCAGACTATGTGCTGTGAATAAAAAACGTGATGAAAAACCTAGCGATTAAACTTATAATTCCTGTTAAGACAGAGAGATGGATGGACTCACCGACGAAATACAAATGCAAATTTAAAAAAAGACATGTGGCACACGGGGACTGCCGCGGTAAAGCTATTGCACAGCATTTTTTATCAACTTATGCAATTATATTATTACGTTTTGTTTAATAACTCCTTTGTTATTCTGGCAATACTGTTTGTTAATGATATCAATATGATATCAAATGTTAATGTTAATCAATAGCATACTTTAGGGGTTAACACACATTGGGCGATTTAAGTACTTACAACACAAAAGACTTAAGAAACAAACTTACTGCCAGGTTTTTTCGTTTCAAAAACAAAAGACTTAAGAAACAAAGACTTAAAAATTTCTTGATTCGGACGACTCAAAGCCCGCGATAGAAGCTATGCAATAGCTTAAAAGAAATTTAACTAACCTGATACTTTATAGGCAAAAAAAAATGTTCTTGATCGGTTTAGAAATGAATTTAATTAATTTTGTACATAGTTTAAGTTTATTTAATAATATTCACCTTTTACCGGTTCAAAATATAAAGTAGTATTCTAAAAAAAAACAATTTTTATTCGAAGTAGGTACCAATGATTTACTAAAAAAAATTTTATTGACATTTTTCGTCGGATAGTCATAACAATAATGTAGCATCATGTCCTACCATGTCGAATAAAAAATTTCTATTCATTTTATAAATTCAACTTTATTTCTATAACTACAATATTTTCGCTTAAACTGTGTACACATACTCGTACATGCACATGCACATACGTGCCCATATGATAAGTGAAGGTGTTTGGTTTCCATACCTCAAATGTCTAGTTTGTTGTTGCTACTAGCTTAATGAATTTATTATTTTTGTTCGTATTATTTACGAAGTTTTTTTTTTTTTGTTTATTTTAACAATTATCACTTTATTGCTGCATTACTGCTGACGTCAGTAAAAATATTGAAGAATTTCAGTTTGTTTTTTGCATTAATATTTTTTGGCTTAATAGGCAATATATAGTCAATTGTATGATCACATTCACAAGTTCATACAAGTACATACATATGTACATATTTATATTTCACACTGCTAATACATATTTATAAACATTAAAAAGTTGATAACAAAAGCCAATTCAGTTATTTTAATGGCATTGAATAAAAAGGCAAATGTCAATTTTTTTCGGTAGATTTTCATCACATTGTCATAAAGAAGGGAAAATACATGAAATTTGTTGGCGATACCATAGTTAGTAGGCACAACCACAGTTTTTCTTTTTTCCGATTTTTTGTCTTATTTGCAGAGAATGCAGACCTATTCCCAATTTTTTTTTAATTTACCGGAAATTGACTCTTAATTTAAAATCTTTGTAATTAAGTTACATATATATTTTATTATAATAAAAACATCACTAAACCCCTGTGCAATAATAATCTTATACAAATGTATGTGTATTGAATCTGAGATATCTTAGCAAATTCGATAAGCATTATGGTCTGCGAATGAGTCACGATACCAGGCATTTCTGCGTAGTCGGATTAGAGTTTATAACTTCCATTTGCAATGAAAGTAGTTGGAACTGTAACGGAAGCGGAACTTGCGGGAATCTTCTGCACTGTCTAGAGCCTTACCAGACTGTTCGGAAGATCGATGTGAACATATGTATGCAGTATATACAAATAGTGCTGGCAAAATAAAACACTAATACCGAAATAGATTTTGAAGTACAAACGTACTACAAACATACATACATACATATTTATATTGTAAAATTTTTTCACAATAGACTCATTATATGTAGTATATCAACGTAGCAATAAAAAAATTTATATTTTGGCGCAAAATTATATAAAAAAACTGATTAACTTAAGCACTTAATAATGCATTCATACTGTCATGTCAGTTTATTTTTCAAGTAATGTTCAAAGTACAAACTGCAACACACTGATTATTGTGTATAGAATATTTAAGTGGTGGTATTATCAATAATTATTTTAAAACATATTTATATACATACAAATGTATATATGTATAGACATATAAATACATATATGTATACATAGTTACAATTTCTGTTTTGGCGATTGTAAGGCTACTTAAAAACAGCTGATTCTGGACGAGTTTTCATCAAATTTATATACATACATACATACTAGGTAGGTACCTAATTCAGTAAATTAAATACAATAAAGTTGTTGCAAGCCAATATGATCAATAAAGGTCCTGATACGGCAAGATGAGTTAACCGAGGTTATAGGTAGTGAGTATAAACTTTTTTGGTGATAAAATAATAGGCAATGACGCCTACATATGCACATACAAACATGCCTACTTTTATATCATAACAAAAGTTATTTATAAGTGCAATTTTTTCAAAAATTAATGGTGTTTTATGTCCTACGGACAAAATGGTACATTTCCATGCAGAAATTGTACTTTGGTGTTCATTTCTCAAAAGTGTTTTTCTCTCTAAAATGGTGGTGTGTTAAATTCTAAAAAAAAATCGCCTTCACTAATGGTGGAAAGCATTGCTTTTTATGCCCCGAAAAAATCGACAGTGTTGATAGTGCCCTGTAAAACTTAGCTGTAAAAAACAGGGCGTTCTACTTTTTCATAAGTTGTGTTTTTTTTTTGTGAAATAACAAGTTGCATTATTACAGGGTTGGCAAGACATTTTTTTGCATGTACCTTTCAACAATATGCCATTTTGTGTGTAGAAAATAAAACACCATAAGTCTCGATATGTTCAAGTTTTTCCGGTTTTTTACGCTTAAGGCAATTTTCTGAATTTATACCTATGCAGGCATTAAATATGAAGAATATATGTACCTATTTTATTTAGCTTTTAAGCTATTGCATAGCTTCAATCGCGGGCTTTGAGGCGACCCAATCAAGAAATTTTGAAACGTTTGTTTCTTAAGTCTTTTGTTTATGAAACGAAAAAACCTGACACTAAGTTTGTTTCTTAAGTCTTTTGTTTTTTAAGTATTTAAATCGCCCAATGTATGTTAACCCCTAAAGTATGCTATTGATTTTGATTTCATTAACATACAGTATTGCCAGAAAAACAACGGAGTTATTAAACAAAACGTAATATGTAATATAATTGCATAAGTTGATAAAAAATGCTATGCCATAGCTTTACAGCGGCAGTCCCCGAGTGCATTACATTTATGTATGTATGTATAGAATGTATTTTAAACAATAATTTTGTAAATAAATAATTTTTTGTGTTAATTTAAATTAAGTTGCGATGTTTATTTTATATGGAGTTTTCAATGGTCAGTAAACGCAACAACACTGTTCTATTTTCGGTTGCGAAAATCGAGATCGTACTGTATTCATGCACAGTGGGCGATTAAATGTATACACACGGCTGTGTGTATTACATTAATTATTATTTCTTGCACTTTTCTTAAACAAATAATTCAAGAACACTCACTTTTTTCTACGAATAACATTGAACACAATTTATAGCACTAAAAATTGGTTTTAATGTAAATAATTTAAAGTTATTTCCTAATTAAAACCGTTCATTAGAAGTATTAATTTTTTTATATATATAAATACATACATACATATGTATATAAACACATCACATATTCATTTTCGTATTACATATTTATTAATTTGTTTGAAATACATTGTGTTAAGCATAATTAGCGTTTATGCAATTAATAGCAACGTATGTATGTAGGTACGTGTATGAATTTACACCACGTTTTAATATTTTTCTTTTATTATTAAACTTGATTTTTCTCTTGGCGTATGTAAATAAAGAGAATCGCTGTCAAACGTCTACCACATAAGTATCTACATATGACTTCGCATACGAACGAAACGCGACTATACATATCAAAGAAATTCATACAATTTCCAACTAAAAGTATGAAAAAAGAACATTCATCGGAAAGACAAGAGGCAGGCAGGCGAGCACAGGAAACCAAAAGGCAAACAAGCAAGTAGTAGACATTCAAAACAGAAACAAAATAAAAGAACACACATTTACATACGAGTATGTATGCATGTATTAATAATCGCACAAAAGTATCTACAACAACACTAAATATACGTATATATTACTCACAAAAGATATCGCTAGCAGAGTACACACAACACCAACAACAAAAGCAATATGGAAGAAGAACAGTTTTTATATCAACTTTTAAATGCAAAATATAAATAATGAAAAACAAAACAAAATCGGAAAATAAAAATATTTGCACGGCTTTTTTGATATTCTTAAATACACACGCTGTACGATTTTTGCTTATATTTACATACAGCCATACACATACATATGTACATATGTACATACATACGTGCATTCCATTAAATGAGGAGCATCAAGAGTAATATAGGAGAAAAAAATATAAGTACCTATAATTTTGATATTAATCCGTAGCTCCTCATACATACATACATACATATGTGCTGCCATATGTTTAAATTTTATTAAATAGGAAGTTATTTAAGGTTTCGAAGAGATTAAATGATTTTTACCTGACAAATAATATTTGTAAATATGTAAGTATGATCTTATGTAGGTACCTACCTAGTTTGAAGTTTTCAATGTTCACATTTCTTAATTTAATTCCAGTTACATGCAACGTAAGTACTTCTCCAACCGTCTTTACGTTTTTTTAAATAGATACATATGTAGGTACCTACTAGTGATGTTAAGAATGTTACGAATTCATTTGCATTTTATTAATTTACATAAAACATAAAGAAAAATACTAAAAGTGACCAAAAATATTAATTTCGCAAAATAAGAATTTATTTTTTTCCAAAAATTTGTCTGTGAATTTCAAAATTACTCAATTGTTGTTTTTATTAATTGATAAATTTGTGTATTTTTTAAATAATTTCAAAAACATAATTTAAGACAATTTTATAGATTCCATAAACTAGCCGAAAAATTTAAATGTGCGGATTACTGGATAGTCCCAATTAGCGAGTGGGTAGGTACGATATTATAACTGCTTTGCTTTTGTCTTTGCAAAATTGACATCACTGCAAAGAAAGCCAAATACACTCCAAAATAGAACAACAAAAGCTGACTAACAAGTAAAACTGTTGAAGGTTCGGGGAGCACCATATAAAATATTATACATATGTACATACATACAAACTTATAGCAACAGACAGCTAAAAAAAATACTAGCCCCATGATTATTAAAGTAAACAACCAACAACAATAGAAAACGAGATAAATATTGTCGGTTTTGTTTTAAGAAAGATAAAAATAAAGCAAACCTATATAGCGAACATCGATGAAAAGAGAAGAGCAACAATTGCTTGTATGTATAAAAAAAGAAAAAATCAACAATAAACTCTTAAATCTGGCGATACTATTTGTTTGGTTTTTTTTATTTATTGTTATTATTTATGTAAGTCACTGATAATTAAATAAATTCAGCAGAGCTCGAGGCAAAAATGCAACATACATATATACCTATTTCAGGTTGACAAAAACTTTTTTATAAAGTAAACTTTTAAGGAATGGTGTATCGGTGTATAGAACGAGAATTTTCTTAAAATATACATACATACATACATATGCAGGTACTTATCGTGTTATCATGTTAGATTTCCCCTTATCATTTACATACAATTTACATACTTACATTGCTCCAATTCAATTCATATCACATATCTACTTTATTTTCCCCGCCCTAAGTCTAGTATTAATAAGAAATACAATACATACCTACATATGTACATAAGTATGTATGTATATTTAATTTTCAATATCATTAACTCATCATTAACCAATTAGAATATTTATGCCTAAAAACTAATCGTTGGCATCTCTGTACCATCATCTTCCTGACAATTGCATTAGTTTATCTCGGGTAACCTTAAGAACCGGTCACAGTAGAAAGCAGTGTCGAGTTTTAATTGCTTTTGTCGTATTTTGTTCGGATAATATGTGTATTTGTATTTAATTAATTTGTGAAATAATTTTAAATTAGAATCAGTGTTAAGTTAATAAAAATAATTTCCAGGAATTATACGTTTAATTTAATTATAATGGGTATGTAATAAACTAAATTTAACATTATCTAACAATTTGCACAAATGCGTATGTAGATATTTACATACATATGTACATACATCATATATTCATACCTGCATGCATGTGTTTAACTTTGCATCCATATTAGATAAATAAGTGTTGCCGATTGTGGTGTAATTATAATAAAATTGGGGGAATTTAATATATGTACGTACTTATTTTGGATAATACGAATGTAAAGTTATTGTGTAATTTAATCTCATATTTATTTCATCATACATACTTTTAAAGCCGGCTAGATTTTTTTAACTACTCATGACAAAGAATTATGACAAGCTTTTTCATATTAGGAGGTATAAAACCGAAGGCATCTTTTGATCTCCACGTTTTAATGAAATTTTCTGATAATTCAATCTGGCGATTGATGAATTCTTAGGATCTTCGAAAAATGCTTTTATAACTACATACAAGTAGATATGTAGTATCATTGGAGATATTAAATTTTTTCGGTTACTAATATTGCTTTTACTTAAAATGATCGTCCAATTTAGTGAAAATACAGTCGAACTTCCATAACTCGAATCACCATTATCCCCAAAAAAAACTTCGACTTACAGAGACTTCGAGTTACAGAATTTTTTCTCAAAATAGAATAAAAGGTTTTTTACTATGTGTTTTTATTTAAAATAGCCTCTAATGGAAAACTACATACTTAAGAATGTAAAAGAACAAGCATATGTACTCATATATGTAATTAAAAAAATACAGTTAAGTAAAATATTCTGAAATGAGTGACTGACTGAAATAAGTTACTGGGTCCTTACTCTTTTACTACATAAACGAAATCCAGATTTAAACGAAATCCAGATAATTGATTCCTTATTTTTGAATGTCAGCTGCTTCCTTTTTCTTTAATCTATCTTCGACGTCTTTTATAAGTTTATATTTTTCTTCAATTGATAAGCATTTTAAAACACGTTTAGTTGTAATAATAATAATAAACAAATTATTTTCAACATTTATCATCTAGCCCGAATTATGCATAGAACTGATACACAAACAAAAAGAAACAAATTTGTGATTCGCCGAAAAAATAAACAAAAATAGCAAGTAAAATATACAAACCAGCTCAAGCAACAAAAGAGAGTAAAACAAACAATCCATAACTAAAATAAAAACAAAAAACCATTTAAACAAGCAGAATTCTTCGAGTTATACTGGTATGTTCTACATTCCGAGTGAAATTTTCACTTCTGAATTGTCAAAGCATTGTTGCTGTAAATTTTTATTTTTACCAACAATGCTTTGAAGAATTTAGAAGTGAAAATTTCACTCGGAATGTAGAACATACCGGATAGAGTTCAAGTGTATGTTTTTTGTTTGAGTTATGGAGAACTTCGAAATATGGAAGTTCGAGTTACGGAAGGAAAATTGTATCTGATTTGTTCTTTTGACGCTACTGCCAACCAAATTAGTTCGAGTTAGAAAAAATTCGAGTTAGAGAAGTTCGAGTTATGAAAGTTCGACTGTAATCAAAAGAACAGAAAAAAGACGTGGCACTCGGGTACTGCCGCGGTAAAGCTATTGCATACCATTATTTATCAACTTATGCAATTATATTACATATTACGTTTTGTTTAATAACTCCGTTGTTTTTTTGGCAATACTGAATGTTAATGAAATCCAAATCAATAGCATACTTTAGGGGTTAACATACATTGGGCGATCTAAATACTTAAAAAAACAAAAGACTTAAAAAACAAACTTACGTGTCAGGTTTTTTCGTTTCAAAAACAAACGTTTCAAAACCCGCGATAGAAGCTATGCAATAGCTTAAAAATCAAAATTTTCTTACAATATCGCAGCTTTGGCTCTGTAAAGTGGAATCTTGATTACGGCAACACTGAGCAAGACATGTGTGGTAGTATGCACATCCATATGGATGTACATACATATGTATGTTTTTGTCTCATGCATGGTTGGGTATGTTAGTATGTAACGGAATGAGTGTATAATTAAGGCAACAGTTTGTTTGTCGTTTTGATACAAATGAATGACGAAAATGAAAAACCCTCAATAACAAAAATGAATAATAAGACGTTGAATTGAAACTGGGTAGGATGGGTGGTGGCGGCAATAACACGCGCCTTATAATAATCAAATGAATATTATCTAGTTACATATGTATGTACATATGTATGTACTTATGTATTTATGTATTTAGTTTGCTTGCGGTAGATATACATATGCCGACATACATACATACATAAGTATGTTTCTATGTCGATATGTATGTATGAAACTAGGATCGAAGTGAGTAATAGGAGTATCTAACAAGTAAAATACCAACAAGTAAGTAAGTTACATACATATTTACATATACATATACATACATAGAAAAATTGTAAAAAAGGTAGAAAATATGTGTAGTAACAGTTAAGGTTCCTACCTAAGTTGGTATAAGCTTTATACTTTATACATACATATGTACATACATACCTACTACCTAAATATAAAGTTTATACTATAAAAAGAGATATGATTATTGTGTGTACATCGGTACATAAATGTGTACATATGTATGTATATACATACCTACCTACATAGATATGTATGTATAATAAATATGTACATACATACATACCTACATAAGTATATACATGTGAGTGTCATAATGAGAAAATGACGTTATTAATTAAACAGACATTTAGAAGAATGTTTAAAAATAATCACTTATTATGATATAAATATGTATGTATGTATGTATGCATGTATGTCCATACATAACTAGTAGTTAAATAAACGTACGAAAAAGGTATGATAAAAAATTTGTTGGCTAAGGTGTGAATCATAGAGTAGCCAGATGTTGGGTATTTATCCCCGAATTAGGAATTCTTGTTTTATGGGTACGTAGGTATCTACATACATACATACATATTTTAATTTTTCTGTTTTTTTTTAACTTAAGCTCTAAGTCACTTATAGATATGTTCGATCTAAAAATTGTTTCACATACATACTTATATCTATATATATCTATACATATACCTATGTACTTATACATATATACATACATATCTACATAGTACATTCATATGTAAGAATGTATCTATCGCTTTGCGTAGCTAAAGATGATTTTACAGTGTGCCTGTAAAAATTTCCCACTGCTAAATGCATACATAGTCTGTAAAAGCAAAAAAATTTGCTTCTGTAAATTTCAGCCTGATTTTACCAGTGTAAAAATTTTCAACTAGATCGTGTTCTATTTTGAACTGACAAAGCACTTGACATCAGCTGTCTTGAAAGTCAATTGCTTGTGGCGCCAAGAACAATTGTTTGTTATTCGGCAAATTTAAATTTAAACAATATTATTTATAAATATTAAAAGCTATTTATTTATACAAATACTTAACAAAATAAAACACTCGCGAAAAATTAAGAAAATGTCATCACAAAAAGACCTTTTGAAAGTTTCCTATTATAGGTTATGTCAGGTGAAACCAAAAACGCAAGTGTAAATGCAAAAATTATAAGAAATTTGTATAATGTAAATTTTGACAGAAATAAGCAACTACAGATTTATTGTCAAGCTGGCAAATACATAAGCGGAAATCACTCTTGGTTGAAAACTGCTCTTGCATCCATTACAGATCTAGCTAATTTCCATATTTTGTTATTGCATTGCAGCAAACTGATGAAAATAAGGTAGACTTGCAAGATTTGCAGTGATTACAATGCTAAGAGTGATTTCCCCTATAGTGTCTAAAACCGCGGTGCCCACAAGTTCCTTATGGAAGAGCAAACACCAAAACATTTAAAGAAAAACAAATTTTTATTCAAAATGTTTTGTTGTAAAAACAAATACATGCAAAGAAAAGAAAAAAAAATTATTTCATATATTTATTTCATATCATACGTTAAACAAAAACAAAATGTACATTGATGATCGCCGTCGTCAATGTTTACCAGCAAAGCATACGAAAGTGTTGTTGCTTTGCTCTTGCGTGTATACAGTGAAGAACGACAAAAAAAAACTAATAAGACAAAGTTGTTTGTGTATTTCGCATTGAGGTTGCTGAGCGCTGTATGAGTATATTAAAACACACAGCCTATAGATAAGTATTACAAAAACAAATGAGCATGAAGAGCATAGGGCCTGGGCACCAATGGTCTAAAACCACTTTAACTGTTTTACAGCTGTATGTACCTATGTAGGTACCTATTAGTATTTGCATATTTTTAAGGAAAGAAATAAATGATTTACATACACACACACACACACGCACACACACACGCACACACACACATATATATATATATATATATATATATTGTCGCTGCGCAAACTAAATAAAAATGAGATTTGATGTAATTACGCAGCAACACATCAAATTTGCTTCAAATTACAGTATCGACGGCAGTGAATATCTAAATTGTTTTGATTTTCGTCAAACTCACATGGACATATACGTGAGAGCTTTTTTTCACTAACACAATCAAAAAACCCTTGGTTTGTCAAGCCAATTTGATACGTGGCCATGGCGCTTAAGTTACGCGATCTATAAGATCTAACTGCCTGCCTCATTTTCTTATTGAAACTACCTCTTAATGCAAATATTGGGTTGGCATCACTGACGAATGACTTCACCTTGTTGTTGATGTTTTTTAATTATTGGACGGCAGAAAGTTATTGTTCATGTACATACATATGTACATACATATGTATGTATTTCAAATGTTTACATTATGACTTAAGCTATTTGTTTTTATTCATGATAATGATGATCGAATGAATTAAAAACGTAGTGTTTGCATGTGCGCGTAGTAAACTGCTGCTGGCATTTAAATTCATTTAGGGGAATGCCTGAATGAATGTCTGACTGTATGTACTTATGTTTGGCCCTGTCTCTCATTTGAATGGATTTGTATGTCGCCAGTAAGTCGTGTTTTGCTGACTGCATGATGTGTATTAATCTGTTAAGAGACTCATATAGGAAAAAGTATATTTATGTATGTACATAGATAAATACGTACATATGTATGTATTTATGTATATATTGCATACACATATGTATATGTATGTATGTACAAAACTTACATACATACTTATATTCTTTAGCACAATTTTTTTTTCTAATTTTATATTTTAATTTGAACAGGAAATTCCCAAAACATGACGTAAAACATGAGCAGATTTTTCTTCTAGCCAAATAAAAATAAACGAAATAAAATATTTGATTTTCTTGGTTTTTATTAAGTAAAAGTTCTAAAATATATAGGAATGTATGTACCTACATATGTACATATGTATATATTAGTAAATTCAAATACATAGGTACATTTCAAAATTTCTATGTTCACAATATAAAGTCGTAAAGAAACATTATATTGTACTACTTTCTACCCGCGATTCACACGACATATGAATGAAGACATAAACTGTCTACATACCAAATTTATCGAAGAAACGCAGATATACCAAAATTACCAACTTTTTTCCCATTTTACCCCCACAAAGTGCCAAATATACCAGTTTTTTTTTCATTTCACTCCCAGAAATAATTATAAAATATTAGTACAAAAATCAAAAGTACCAAAACTGCCAATTCGTCTTTTTTTACCCATTAAAAAGAACTGGGTCACAATGCTATACCTCTACCAAATTTCACGCAAATAAATTGAGCGGTTTTTGCGTTATAGTGGAACAGAACATACAATCTTTCACAATTATAACATTAGGATGTATATTTAATACAATATATTCTGCTGGAACAAAACAAACGAAATTTTGCAAACCTGCCACTACATGGAGGAGTTATTCTATAATCGATATTTTAGTGGGGGAAATCGCCCCGTTTTTCCAACTTTATGAGACCCAACTGCAAGATAACCCTTTTAAACAAAAACAAATTTTAAAGTCGGCTAACAAATTATAAAGTTAGGGAGGTTCAAACATTAAAAAAAATTTCAATCTTTTTTTTTTAAATCGGTTGGAGCTAGTAGCTTTTTCAAACCCAAAGGTGCCTTGCTTTGAATATTCTAGCCGGTACAGCGGACTTCTTTAAAAACCCAAATATGAGTCATTCCATGTCAAACCGTACGATTTTTGCTAAAAATTGACTTTGATGTCTCCGATGTCTTTCAAAATTTGAGAACGAAGTCTTCATTAAAAAATATTTTACACGTGTTTCGGGAAAAAAATTAAAAATTTTTTTTTAAAAAGTTATTTGCATTTGAAAATCGTCAAAATCGTGAAAAATCTTCCGACATGACAACATTTAAACTAATGTTTTTATAAAACTAGTGAATGGATTTTGAAGTTCAATACCTTATTTTAAAGGTATTTGAACCTTCTTTTAAAAAAAATTATTATTTTTTATAAATTAATTTTTTTTTATTATTAAAATTTGGTTTTTTTTACTTAATTTCTGTTTTCCACAATCTTCGAACAAGTCGAAAAATCTGAAAAAAATATTTTCTTAAAGGTTAATATATTCTTAACATTCCCTCAAAATTTCAGAGTGGAGGTCGAATGGATTCTATTTTTTTACGATTTTTTTCCATTGCAGCACCACAAAAAAATTACATTTTGTATATAAAAATTTTATTTTCAAGCATGTTAACGAAAATTTCAACGCATGTATGTATGTATGTGTGTATGTATTCAAAAACACACAAAATTTCATACTTAAGTAAATATTTAATCAAAATTCATATTGTTCTGGAGATTTATTTGTTTTGCTTTTTCTATTTTGCCGTTAGAATTTAAAACAAATCTCCAGAACAATATGAATTTTGATTAAATATTTACTTAAGTATGAAATTTTGTGTGTTTTTGAATACATACACACATACATACATACATGCGTTGAAATTTTCGTTAACATGCTTGAAAATAAAATTTTTATATACAAAATGTAATTTTTTTGTGGTGCTGCAATGGAAAAAAATCGTAAAAAAATAGAATCCATTCGACCTCCACTCTGAAATTTTGAGGGAATGTTAAGAATATATTAACCTTTAAGAAAATATTTTTTTCAGATTTTTCGACTTGTTCGAAGATTGTGGAAAACAGAAATTAAGTAAAAAAACCAAATTTTAATAATAAAAAAAATTAATTTATAAAAAATAATATTTTTTTTAAAAGAAGGTTCAAATACCTTTAAAAAAAGGTATTGAACTTCAAAATCCATGCACTAGTTTTATAAGAACATTAGTTTAAATGTTGTCATGTCGGAAGAATTTTCACGATTTTAACGATTTTCAAATGCAAATAACTTTTTAAAAAAAATTTTTTAATTTTTTTCCCGAAACACGTGTAAAATATTTTTTTATGTTTAATACGTCTGGCAAATTTAAAGAAAATCGGAAGAGGTGGAGTAAAAATGGTGTTCGGTCTGTCATGGAATGACTCATATTGCTATAAAATATTACCACTTGAATCATAAATAGTCATAGGTTTGAAAATTAACACACCTCACTGTGCTCTAAATAAATAAAACGTCAAATATTCAAATCCAAAATAAATTAGCACATTTATTTCAAATTCAAAACAAAAACAATCATTATAGGAATTTTTCTTCTACAAAAATTTTTTTTTTCTGAGTGGGCGTTATGGGTATTTAAAAATGAAAAAATATTCAAAATAATATTGAAAAGCACACAACAAATCATAAAGATTTTTTAATGAATGAAACAACTACAAAGTAAAATGATTGAATTAATCAAATAGCTATGAGAAAATAAATAAATAAAGAAATCTTGAAACATTTGTTTTTTTTTATTTATAAAAATAACAAAATTTATTCGCGCTGCAGGGTGTTGAAATTAGATCATTCACATACAAACATTTTCGTTATTTTTTTGCAAAAAATTCGTTTAATTTAAAATAGAAAAATACACAGATTTATTTCTTGGCACTTAATTTTATAATTGTGTTCTTATTTGATTTGCCAGAAGAGGCTATTTTTATCAATTTGTCTACGTAGAATTTTAAGAAATCCTTAAAACATTTTTCATCTATAATGAAATTTTCTTTAACATTAATTATATGCATGCGATTGAAATTAATTGGACAGTGAAATTTTTGTTTTTTGTTAAAAATAAAACTGTTAGATCAGCATTTTGGATGAAGTAGTACCGGAATACACAGCTTTTGTGTATGCGGTCGCATAATATTGCCGATATGTGTTACATTAGAATTCATGGTTTAGTTAATAAAGTACCTATTAATGGTATTTAGATTAAGATATAAGTAATTAATTGGAATATTGTTAAAATTTTTGTCTGGGCTATGCTATAAACGAAATTACTTCATATCCCAATTATTTACTTATTTACTAATTTTTCCATTAGGCCTGTGAAATGACAACATTATTTTTTAATTAGCTGTGAAATAAGACTCTATCTACATGGTTATTTAAAAATGCCTATCATTAGCACACAGGTCAAACAGACATAGTATATTTAGGAAATTCATCCCTAAATCCATCTCAAATACTATGAAATTTTTGTACTACAAAGTATCTAACTTACTTTCTTCAAAGTAAAAAATATGAATAAAAAATTCCGTTAGTTAATGTTTTGTATTAAAATATAGGTACATACATACATATGTATGTACATACTCACATTTATATTATATTTTTTATAATTGTGTTCAATTAACCGTATTATGGCCTCTTTTTGCCAGCAAAAATTCTAATTTTTTCATAGGAACTACAGCATAAAATTTAATAGAATTTATGGATGTATGTATGTATGTATATGTATATAAAAATAAAACGCGAAAATAAAAGTACGCATTTACACATATGCACGAACACATGTTCAAATGAACATGACGCTGTAGGGGGTCAAATCAATTTATAAACGAACACTCGTAAATTAACGCGAAAAGCAAAAAACAAATATAGTTGATATTATTTTTTTTTTGTAAATGGCAACTTTGCTGATGTGTGCAAAAAGGCAAAAGATACAGTAAAAAAATAAAAATTTATAGTCAAAATGCAGCTGCTCTTTCTTTTTTAATTTTAAAATTTAAATACAATTTCTAAGAGTGTGGGTTGCATGCAGTGTTGCCACTTCCAAAAAATTTATGTAACCAAAAACTTACCAAACGAGAAAAAAAAATAACCAAATTTTTTTTTTATTATTTTTTTAAATAATATATAATATTAAATATATTTACATGTTTAAAATTCATTTTTTTTATTATTTTTTTTAAATAATATATAATATTAAATATATTTACATGTTTAAAATTAATTTGTACTTCAGAGATAACAAAAAATAAATTCTTTTACATAAAAAATACTAAACAACTAAAAAACTTATATGTAATTTTATTACATATAGAGATCAACAAATTAGTTACAGGTAAAATTTATCACTGTGTAATATGACATAAAAAATTAATTGATAAGGTTAAAACATATCATTGGCAGACCACACATAGTGTGAATTATTTTGGTCTTTGCACAATTCCTTTGATTGCATTATATTATTAATAGTTTTAAAGTCAAGTTTATTTCGAAACTTAGTTTTTATTAAATTAAGTTGAGAAAATTTTCTTTCGGCATCAGCAGAACTATGTGGCAATGTCAGCAAATTTTGAACAAAATTAATTAGGTCTTCAAAACATTTTTCATCCATTCCATTTTTGTATTTGGATACTTTATCCCAAAATTCAACTATATCCATGTCACTCTTTAGCTCTGTAATGTTCGCAAATCTTAATAACTTCCATTGGTTTAAAATTTCTTCTTCATTACCGCCTGTTAAGTTTGGGAAAGTTGACAATAAAGGCTCCAAAGAAATTTCTAAATTATTTAAAACTTGATTAGGTGTTATTATGGCAAGATGTTTTAAATCTTTTCTTGAAAAATCAAAGCGTTTTGAAATTTCTTTTAAAAGTTCTATATAAAAAGATTGTATATTTTTTTTAATTTCATATTTTTTTAAGTTGGACAAGTTACTTTCCTGCATACATAGTTCAGCTTTACGGCCAATAAAAATATTTTCTATGTTTAAGTAATTTGTTTCATCAAATAAATTTACCGTTTCTAACGAAATTAAACTTTTAACAAAACTACTTTTGGTAAAATTGCTTAAAATTAATTTAAAATTTAATTCCAATTAGCTATAGACATACGGAAGACGCACTTTTTCTGACTGAAATTCTTTGTTTAGGTTGTTTATTATATTGAGAATATATGAAAGAAATAAAAAATACACTTTTAAGCTAGTATCGCCCATTAGTTCACCCAATTCACAAGCTTTTATGCCATTTACTTCGAAGTAGAACGATATAAAATGTAAATGCAAGGGAGACCACTGCTCAATTACACGATTGATTACATTTTCTAGTGCCAGCCAACGGGTTAGAGAAATGCCTAATATTTTATGTGGCTCTACACTGCAATAATCTTGAAATTCTTTAAATTCAAGAATACGTTTTGGACTATGCGAAAAAAAGTTATAAATGTTCCTACAAAGAATTTCAATTTGTGCAGGAAGTTTCTTACAAGCATAAGCAGAACATAAATGTAGTGAGTGGCACGTACAATTAATATAAAATATATCAATATCTTTCTTAAATTTAGCTTGCAACCCATTGACTTCTCCAGCCATTACGTTGGCACCATCAGTTGCTAACCCAATAATGTTCTCTAGAGGAATATTATGTTCTTCAAAGAAATTTTTTATGATGTCGTAAAGTGATTTGGCATCTGAGTTTACAACCTCTATAAGGCATAAAAACCTGTCATAAATATTTCGGCACAATTTGTCCATATATCGAACGACTATGACTAGGGATTTTTTGGTAGATAGATCTGTAGTTTCGTCCAATATTAAAGAAAATTTTGTAGTTTTCAATATAGATACAATATCATTTTTAGATTTATTCGCCAACGTATCTGCTAGCTGTGTTGCTTTTGTTCTACCGCATTTAATTCTCCGTGCTATCTTAGAGTCAGGACAGCATAGCACTAATAAGCCGGGTAAATAATCCATTAATATAAATGGCAAGTTGTGGTAAATTAGAAACATAACAAGTGCTAGTTCAGCTTGGTATACTTGTTTAGCAAGATTTCCTTTTTCAGCATTTACAAAAGAATTTATTTTGATTTGGTTTTTTTCCTTTCCACATATTGTATGTGAATACGTATTGATGCATGTTTCCTTAAATAACTTACGTGATTGCACAATTTCTTATCACAAGCTGTACAATACCCACTCCCATCTTTATTTATTAGCCAAGGAAATTCCTGCAGCCATGCAGCCCGAAACTTTCTTTTAGGGTTGTTTTTATTTTCACTGAATTGGAAATATTTTTTTTATACCAAAAATTTATGAAAAATTAAAGTATTGTTTTTACCTCCTTTCATTTTCGCTTTCAGATGATAATTCTTCGGTTCCATTACTTGCAGTCTTCTTCAATAAAAACCTAAAAAGAAGTTAAAAATTATTACTGAATTTAAAGAGATTCAAATATGAAAAAATACTAATACTTACTTATCCATTGTGCATTTGTTTAATTATATGTTTTTTCTAACATTTGCCAATTCACAGTAACTTTTTCTTTGATAAAATGCCGGCAATCAAAGTAGACATGCTGTGCAGACATGTATATTTAAGTAACACAGAGTTGGTTATTAAGTAAAATGAACAGACATGCATATTTTGGTAACGCAGAGTTGGTTATTAAGTAAAATGAACTACATACTTTTGAAAAATTTTACAGTGTCATCAAAACAACGTAATAAAAAACGTTTTATTAAATTAATTAGATAAAAAAACATTCATATTTTTGATTTCCAAAAAAGTTACCAAAATGAAAAAAAAGTTCACATCTCCACATTGGAAAAAAAAATTACCATTTTTGGTTAAAAATAACCAAAACGGCAACACTGGTTGCATGACTGGAGAGTATATTAAACATCATATCTGTATTAAGTAAGAGCAGAAAAAAGGGGGAATTCCTCATTCAAGCAAAATGAAAACAAAAATAAAAACAAAACGCTTAACATGAAAATCAAGTACTACATACATATGTATGTACATACGTACACGAATGCATTCATATGTATGTATGTATTTACGTGCATTCATCCAATGCATAATGGTGCGTACAAGTAGCATTACTAGGTATCTAATCTACATGTGTTCTCATATGCATGTGCGTATTTCTATGCATGCAACTATATAAATTGGTGCGCACATGTATGTATGTACATTTATCATGGCACACTAATGTACCAAGATGCAAATCAGCGTTGTCAACTTGGTGCGTTTCGCACCTTTTTTGGTGCTTTTTTAAATGTTTTGTGCGAAAAATTTCTCAGTTGGTGCGTGGTGCGCTTTTTTTTAAATTTTGGTGCGTTTTTTTAATTTCGGGTGGCACTAAAGAAAATTCAACACAATTTTTTGTTTCAGTTTGAGAAAAAAAAATTTTGTACCTTACTGTTTCAATACCATTTCATTCAACATTGTAAAATTTTTACAATTAATTTTATAGACCACAATAAGAACAACCAGTAATGATATTTAAGACGTGCCAAAACATATGCACAAAGTAAAACCGTCTTGTTGTAGATAATTTTATTATGAAGCATTTCATTATATGGAATTTGCTGTCCCTTTTAGATTTTCATAGTACATAATTGGTTTTGTAGTAAAAGTTTCTGTCGAGTCTGTTAAAGAGCTTAGCAAAAACAAAGTATTCTCGAGACTAGCGATCATATAAAGTGTTGTAACACTAAAATTAATAAAATTTCTATTTACTAAAAGTAATATTTAAAGTTAGTGTCAATAATGGAGTATAAAAAAGGAGATTATAAGTGAAATACAAAAAGATTTGGGAATCACAATGTGAGTTTAAGAAATGGATTCGGCCTTGATCAAATAATATCACAAAAGTAAGATGCTTTTATTGCAATTTGCGACGTCACGCCTAAATATCCACCCTTGTTCGGCATGCTGGAACACGAAAACATATTCCAGCTTTGAGCCCATTTAGCTACAAACGACATCAACAAGCAATATTGTACAAAATGTTTTATCCCATTACAAATATGATATCATGCCATTAACAGTACAATTTGAATCCGATGTCGAAACATTATCTAGCATTGAAAAAGTGTGGAGAAGGATGCACTTTATGTAATGGCACAATATTGATTCAACATTAGAATTTTAAACAAAAGTTAAATATTTTAAAAACGCAAAATTAATTCAATAAAAATTTTCAATAAAAAAAAGCTGAACTTGGTGCGTTTTTTGTTAAATGGCGCGTTTTTTGCTCCATTTTGGTGCGTTTTGAAATTTCAAAGTTGACAACGCTGATGCAAATGGAGGGTGTAAATTTTACGCTGTAAAATGTAAACTAAATCAGTGTTGCCATATCTGAAGTTTCGTCATTGTTTTTCTAAAGTCCTTTAATATAAGAATTGTCACATTGGGCGGGCTAACATAAAAATATTTAAAAAAAAAATTCAATTAATTTGATGTTTGTACCCCACATATTTACAGAACTAAATAAAAACCAGACCTGAAAACTGAATTTTCGCGATAATACAATCCAAAATTATATTGAATAATTGCATGTAACTTTTAAAATTAGAATTGTTTTTATTGATATATTTACATTTTAAACATTTTGAAAGAAATTGGAGATTCTGAGTTGCTATTTTGACAATTATTTCTTAAAATAACTGCTTTTTTCATTCTTGGGTACTCAGCTTTGTTCAAAGTGCAAAGTTTTTAAATCTTTAATTTTTGTGAAATCGTTAGCTTTAAAATATGTTGAACTTTTTCCATATTAAGAGATGTACATATTTACACAACAAATGACACAATAAAACTGATAAAATTAAAGATCAAAATCATCGAAAAAGTTTAATATACCAAAAATCGGTTATAGACATTGTAAACAAATTAAAAAATAAAAAAGTTAAAAGTAATGAAAACAGAACCCGTTTTTCGTAAACTATCGCGGTTATAGTACCTGCAATTTTAAAAATGAAGCCGTCGCGATAATGCGTAGTCGCAAATACCTACCAAATATCCAAAATCATTAAATAATGCCAAATCATTAGTAGATATTGAACCTTGTTTAGAAAGTTTTCAAACAAATTTGCTTATACAAAATCTTCGAAGTCTGAATTGAAACTTACAGAAGCAAAATATCCATAAGTTTAAAAAATTTTTACAACTCAACAAACAATTATTAATTCTTAAAAATTTATGTTTATGTTTTCATAAGATATACTCGAATATATTGTTATTGTACTCTTATATCCATTTTAAAAATAATCTTTTTAAGAACTTTTTGTGCCTAACGTTTTACAAATTGAAATTTTGTTTCTCGTTTTATGGTGTTGAAATTTATTATTGTTACTGTTTATCTCTAAAACTTAATCGATCTTACTAGGTATGAAACAAAAAATTATTATAATTTTTATATTATTATTTGAACTATATTAATGTATGTATGTATGAGAAATTAATATTGGGGTCTATTCCAGAAAACGCGTCGAAGAAGTGAAAATTTACATGGAAAACAAAAACAAAATTGAATACATTTAAAAAATTTGTTTTTGTTTATCAAATAAATTTTACCGCTTTTCATAGAGAGAGAAACGCGTTAAATTTCTCGCGTATATTTAATTTAAGAAATGTATGAAAAGCAAAAACAATTCTTGAATTTTTGTTTTTGTTTGCATGTAAATGTTCACTTCTTCGACGCGTTTTCTGGAATAGATATGATTGTTAGGCTTAAGTTCAGTTTTATTGAATTAATGAAAATTCAAATTATGTACTAAGTTTTTATTAAAAAAAAT
Source organism: Lypha dubia (assembly GCA_947311025.1). NCBI lineage: Eukaryota > Metazoa > Arthropoda > Insecta > Diptera > Tachinidae > Lypha > Lypha dubia. The sequence continues at coordinate 62,077,269 of OX371264.1, forward strand.
ATTAGTATATCAAATCAGACTAGCAGAACGTACATATCAGTATACTGACTTCAAGGCCGCTACACATCTCATCAGCGTTCGTTCGTCCATTTTTACAACTTATGTAAAGTGGATACTAATTGCGAGAGAATATAATTATTATTTAACCAAGTTTTCAATAGAAATAGAATGCGAGAATTTTTATAACTTATTTTTATGAAATTTTTACATGTTGAAACAAGTTTTATTTAGTATGAAATTTCCCATTTCTGATTGGTCATTACTAATGTTCAACAAACACTTATAGTCCGTTATATTCAAAGTATTCTACTTTGCAATTTAACGTAACAATTTACATCAATTTCATCGACATTACATATGTGTTAGGAAATATACCAAGATAGGTATCAGTGAAAACTTTTCTATAAAAGAATCGTTTCTAATTAAAGAAATCTGTTGCAAATTTAGTTCAAAGATTACAAAAATTTCCGTTTTTTCAAGTCAGCTAAAAAAGGCATCTGCCATGGAAATATACCATTTGTACCCATACTGGTATGTATTATTTTATATTTCGCTGGTGGCAACGCTTGTAAACATACTCTCTTTCTCTTTCCGATACATACATAATTTTGTTAAGCATTTAAAATTGACAACTACATAGATAATATGTTTATAGTGACCATGGTGGAATAATAAGGTGCGCGTATCAACGCAACAACAAAAAACGACATGCATTTTGTTTGTGTAAAATTCATTCAAAATTGTCAAAACAAAGCTGTATACAAAACAAAACAAAAGTTGTTTTGTATGTATTTATTGGTTATGCAAAAACAAAAAGCATAACGTAAACAAAAATATTCATGATGGCGGCCAAAAATGTAAACAACTTTTGACAAGACCGAATTAACTTACCATATTTTTGCAGATTATTTAACGGTCAAAACACAACCCTACAAAAAACCATATTCCTTCTTGCGCAGACCTGATTATTAGACCATGATAGTGACGTATCCATGCACATACATAAGTGTGGATGTTTATTGTGTCCTCAAACACCAACACAAGCATTGAGGTATTTCCTCACGAAAATTTTAAGTTCTTGTTGCTGTGGTTCATTTATATGTACATATGTATGTTTCATATGTATGGATTTGTAATTTTATCATTTTCTGTTGCTGGTGTTGTTGTTGTCTATCAGCTTTTGTTCAGTGATGATTTCTTCACTGGGTATGGGCCTGTGTACGTTCATTTCAGTTTAATTATCATAACGACCTTCTTCTTATTTTACATTTTAATCATTATATTTCTAAAACTCATACTTGGGTCTCATGTGTATGTATGTAGGGATGTGTGTATATGAGAATGCGTGCCTGTGTTTGTATAAATATGTATCTATGAAGTACGTTTTCTTTTTTAAAGCTGTTGCTGTTGAAAACAGTGTGTTTAAATAATTTTTAACGGCCATAAAAGAATAAGGAATTAAAAGAGAATTAAAACGAAATACATGTGTGTGTGCGTATGTACATACATACATACATACACGTATTGTTGTTGGACAACTCATAAAAAGGAATGACTTAAAAATAGAATTCCTATTGTTTATGCCAAGTTATAATATTGTAAACGTAGCAGGTATCCTGGCGCCGCTTTAATGACTTGTACATGCAACAAGTTTTTTTCTAATAGATGACTGCAGACAGCCTACAGTGATGTTTAAATTAATAGCAACGTTTATGTAGAAATCTCCACTTTCTCAAGAGTTTATTTTTAATTTTGTGTTTTATCTAGATACATATGTACATATGTATATACAAATATGTGTGTATATACGTAGGGAGTTGTGTATATATTACGTAGCGCCCCAAAGGGCGGGGTGGGGGTTATATTATTGTTAAGGATTGAAAATTTTGCACTTAAAAATGTGTAAAAAGCGTTACGAAGGAGGGGTTTAAAATCGCCGAGAACAGCGTTACGTAATATGTGAATGGCCCCCAGGTGCATAGGTAGGTAGGTATATGCTTATTTTTATTAAGCTTAATATCCGTGTTTTTTATAAAAAATTGTTAAATAATTTTTATTACAATGGAGGGATTTCTATGTATACATATGTATATTTTAATTCATTTTGATGTTTATTCTATTTTAAAGATAAATCAAATTGATCATTCTACTTTTTACCAGCTGTTTGTCAAACAATGACGACTTACATTCAGCAAATGTTGGTTTGTTGCTTCATCATGTATGTATGTATTTTGCTATAATTATGTTTCAACTTTTATAATTCTACTCTATTGTGCCATCATTCGTTGTAGTTGGTGTTAACGTGTGTTGCTGCTCTTATGCTAGCAATAATAATTGAGTATATACCCTGTCGGAAACAAAACTAACTTTATACTAACTTGAATGTTTAAAAAACAAACTTTTTTAACATGGCGATGTCCTAGGGAAAAGTCAGTTTTTCTTTCCACTACTTGTAGCTAACTTTAAGTAAGTTTAAAAAAGTCAAAATATAGTTAGTTAGTATACATAAAAAAAATATATTTCATTTTTATTTTATTTTTTTAATTTTATATTCAGTAGTTTTATAGTAATATTGTAATAATAAATTTTTCTTTTCTGTGCTGGGACTCGAACCACAGGTCATTGGATTAACAGTCAACGCGCATACCACTCAGCTAAGTTACTACTTAAATATTGACGGCAAGAAGTTATGAAATACTTGAAATAATTTTAAGAGTTCCTTAATGAGTAAATTTGTTGGCGCTCTCCATATTCAATTATAAATGAGAGTATAATATATATACACCAATACCTCGCTTTGCGTCGTTTCGTTTTGCGTTTTTTCGAAGTTGCGTCGCTGCTGAATTAGTACTTATTTTCACTGTGCGTCGTTAGATTTTCGAAGTTGCGTTGTTTTGGGTTCGAGTCTTTACTTTTTTTTGTAAGTTTTTAAATTTTCGTTTTTTTTCTAAAAGATGGCGCGACTTTTGTTTGTATATAGGTTTATACTAATATTTTATTTTGTTTTAATTGAATTTGTTTTTTTTTTGTTTGTATGTAATAAAATTTTATATTATTTTTGTTTTTTAGATGTTTACTTTGTTCAACTTTCTTTTAAAAAAGTAGTATTTTCGTAGCTAGTGAACCTATCTTCGATATTTACATGGTTGGCTATATAAAAAAATAATTCACTTTGCGTCGTTTCAATTTGCGTCGTGTTTTTTTGGAACGTAACCACGACGCAAAGTGAGGTATTGGTGTATATACTCAACCTACTAATTGATTATGGTTACATTCTGCATTGTATTGTAGTTAGCTTTAAGTTAGTCTAGAAAAATCAATTTAAAAGTTAGCTTTTCTTGTAGCTAGCTACACATTTGACGACAGGGTATGTATGTGTGTATGTGTATGGGTATGTATCTATGTGTATACACGAATTTAAGAGAATACACATGCATACATACGAGTATACAACTCAAGTGGTTTTCTCGATATGACGTAGAATATTCATATTTGTTGTTGTTTTTATTGCTGTTCTTGTTTTGAATTTATTTTGTTTTTGTAGGGTATTCCTCTTGTTTGTTTGCGTGCATGCGAGTGACTATTTGTATGCCTGTTTTTGTTTTTAGTTATAATTTTGTGGTAATTTTGTTATTGTTGTTGTTCTTTGAACTTTTCGCTGGTGTTGTCGATTTTTTTTTATCTGGCAGTCAAGTGGGTTGTTTTTAATTCTAAAGAAATTCTTAAAATTTTCTAAGAACAAAAACGTCTCTGCAACAGATCGTTGCTGTTTTTGTTGAGTTAATTTTTTTTTGTTTTGACTTTTGCTGTTTGTTTTTAATCTTAAAAATTCTCAGATTATTTTCAAATGACTTAGCATGGTTTTGTTGTTTTTTGTAGATCTTTAAAATCATTTACAAAGTAAAAATAGATATTTTTTGTTAATAGATAGGTAGGTACCTACTATGTGTGTATGTAGAACATATGTACATACCTACACATTTAATTACAAAGACAATAAAATAAAAATTAACACTCACTTGAGCTAGGTATGAGGCGTTAAAATTATATTATAGGTAATCCAGACATGATCACTTGATGGATTTTTTACTTGTTGTTTATTTCATTATAAATTATTTTCTTAAAGTTTTATATCATTGTAGGCATGTTTGCCACTTTGTTGATGATTAAGAATACCCAGATAACTTGTAGTTAGTTAATTTGCATAATTAAGAAACGGGCAAGTAAATACCTACATAGTTAGGTACCTATTGACTTAATTTTGAAACCTACTGAGTGGCTACCCAGTATTTTTGTACTCAAACTAAATTTTATTGGTAAGTAGTTTTAATTAACTTTTTGTTACATTGGTATTAATATAAATTATTTGTGTAACACTTTTGTAGCTAAGTACAGAATATATGTACATATTTATAAATTTTCTCCTTAAAATTCTGTGTAATTTCTTATTAAAACTTTTGCTTTGAAATTCTCTTTTTAACACATTTTCTTATTAGGTATTATTTAATTTGTTGCTCTCCTCTCTCTTCCGTTTTTTAATTATTTCAATCATAAATTTGTATCTACTAAATATTTTTTATTCACAACAATAACATTTTTTTAGTAATAAATACACGATCGCTTATGTTTTCACTTTTAAATACGAAGCCAAATAATGTATATTCACATTTTATAACGTTTGAATTCATAATAGAAAATATTTAATGAAAAAATCAAATTTAAAAGAGCAAGCGAACGCGCCTTATAGATTCGAATTCAACACATTGCTACTCAAAGTACGATCAACAACTGTTTAGCTGTGCTACCGTAACAGTATTTGTTTCGATCATACAATGCGACGACACATACATAGATACACACACGTTCAAACAGATATGTATGTAGATACATTCATACATCCATACATACGGTTCGTAGCTACAGACAACGACGACGATGACGACGGACAACGACGTATAAAATGAATTGGTTGTTTGTGGCCGACGTTTGTCTAGACGGCAGTCTGACTGACGCTTGTTTGCAACAACCGAATCAAACAAACAACAGGTCTACAATTGTTAAACTAAGCAGACAGACGGTCAGCCAGCCATTCAGCCAACAAATTCGTATCAATACACACTATCGCACACACAACTAAAACGAACAATCAAGTATTTAAACTAAATAAAACTACACTGTATTGCAAAATGGACCTCCAATGTTGCCGGAGATTTATTTGAAATTTACTTTATTTATACTTTCAAGTTCCGATAAATTTTTCCAGTAATCTCCTAAAAAACCCTTCTGAAGTTGGTGAAAGCAAAAATATGAAACCCGTTTGTTTTTTCGTTTTGACGTTTTTTTTTTCACTTTTTGGCAAATTTGACGTTTTGCGTTTTTTAAAGAAATATTTGAATGGTACATTTATATGTATATAGTATGTACATATGTATTTGTTTTAAATGGTACTCTTTGGTATTTTATAAGTGCTAACTAGCAATTTTTTTTAAGTAAAATTTTTCGAAAGAAACTTTCCTAAAATGAATTTTTTTTAAGCGAACTTCTTTTTAAAGATACACTTACTCCTTAAGGTACATATGTACATACATATCTAGGTAATTTTGAAATAGGTACATGCATATGTATATTTAAAAATCTTTTTCGTTATTTGAATTGTCTCTTATTCAAAAAATTTAATATCATTTAGTTCGAGTTATTAGCTGACAATTAACCTTGTGGACCAAAACAATCAAAATCAATTAAGTCTAGCAGCATAAGATTCAATAAAAAAAAAGAAAAGAAAAAAACTCAACATAAACGTCAATAAGTTTTCTGTGGTCAAAAAGTTCCAATTAAATGGAAGAACTTTTATAAAACTGTACAGTTTTCAAATTAGACTTGAAAAATTAATTATACACTGGAGAAGTAAAGAAATTTTTGGTTACAAAAACAAAAAAAAAATTAAAAATAATTATTCTCATGACCCTTGTTTACATCTATACACACGATCATAAATATATACTCGTACATAGGTATTTACTTTTACGTCACCATCTTTCATAGAGGAATTCCCCCTCTAAGTTGACATATCCAGGCATGTCAACACTAACAACAACATGGGTGAAAAGGCAATAAAAAGAAATATCTATAAATCAAAGCCATAAAAATGTTCACTAAAAGAATAAAATTACATAAATACATACATATGTACGTACTAAACAACCTTAAATTTTGTGACAAACAAATATTTAGTGTACAAAAACATATTTACAACATTAAATAGCTACATATACCTATATCTACATACAAATATACATATATACAATGAATGCACTCTACTTTACACCAACACTGTTACAACATTCAAGCAAGCCTCCATTTGTCGTTAAGCTCAAACAACAACAACTCAACTGAAATTTTAAAGTATATATGGATGTGTTTACACGTACATAAATCGAAGTATAGATTGTATGGATATGTATGTGTGTGTGAAGAAATATCTATGTTTGTGCATTCAGAATACGGCGACAACACAATGTCTACGCCATGTCGCCCAAGTTCAGTTAACATATGGACACAACGTCTGCTTGAGAATGCCCATGCCAGAGTCACAGCCAATCATTAAGACAAAAAAAACTGAACATTTAGGCAAATGTGTATAACGATACGAAGCCATGAAAAGAAAACGAATAAAACCCAAGAATATTACAAAAAAAAAAAAAAAAAACCAACAACAACAAAAAACAAACATAGGTACAACGAGTATTAAATAGAATTTAGTTTGAAGACAACAAGGATGATATGCGTTTGCTGATGTGTACATTATAGCAGTTCACTCTCTGATACAGTGAGGGTAGTAGAAAATAGTATGAACTTACATATACATACATATGTACATAAATTCATACATGTGCACATATGTACATATATCTTTCTACGGTGGACAAGGTCCAAGGTCCCGCTTAGTTGTGTACTGAAGTCGCGTTGGAGACAATGTTCCGACAGCGATGGATGCTGTTCCAAGCTAATGTACACAACATAGCCCTCCTTCGTCGGTTAGCAGAAACATCGGCGAAGTAAAACAATTAATAAAATGCCTGTCAATACAGCTTAACAAAGTTAATGCGTCTACGTAACACCGGAGGCGCCTCAAAACTGCTATAAAAATTAACATAACGCGTAAAGCAGAGTTCTAAAAGAGTTAAGCCTTCTAAATTTTCAACATCTATCTTATCTACCCTATCCCTCTCACTGAGTTCCGGCAAAATGCACTGCATACGTAGGGGTCATGCCCTGAGTGCTGGTCCTAATTAAAAAAATAAAAAAAAAAAATGTTCGACTTACATGAGGTAGGGAAATTTTTTTTAATGGTAGAAGTAGGCGGCTAGAGTAATTCTACGAAAAACACATAGCAAATTTGATCTAGAAGCCAGTAGACAAATATTTAAGTTTGTAAGGCACCAATAAGTGATTGCCGCCGACCTTTACCAAATCATATTAAAATTCGTATGACAGTGCATTCTCTTACAACGGCACATCACTAATAAAATAGTCGGGTAGCTAAGCTGCAGTGGTTCCCAAATTGTGACATTATAATTTTCGGTAAGTTTCAATAAATTGCTTGAAACTGTTAAACAAATTTAGTTAATTAAGGTTCAAAAAAGACCCACACAACAAAGAATTTAAAAGGTTAAAATGTTCCACAAAAATGTTCCTGGCTTAGATTCCGCCAGACCAAAATTGGTCGCCAGAACTGTGTACTACAGTCATTGATACAGTACGAGAATTGCTTTTATTTTCAGGAATAAAATATTTAAAAATTTTTTGCTAATTTTTATACCCTTCACCAAAGAATATTTAGTGGTTTGTCATTCCGTGTATAATTTCCACAATATTTATGTATATGAAACGAATAAAGAATATATTTTCTGAATCCTTATAGATAACGAAGTTGAATGACCCTTGTCCGTCTGTCCATCTTTTAGTCTGTCCGTAAAATCAGATTTCCGAAGCCACCAATACACAGGAAGACTTGGCTTTTCGACTGATCAGTATTTGTACAGCGATGGAAGTGGCCAGGAATGGCAAAATTGCAAATCTTATTAGATTATTAGAGGTAATTTTTTTCGGTCACCCCAAACGCATAATTGGCCGCTAGAATTCTGTTGACCTGTTAACGATAGAGTACGAGTATTAATTTTTTTCAGGAATAAAATATTAAAAAAATTTGTGTTAATATTTTTACCCTTCACTAAAAATGTGAAGAATATTTATAGGTTTCTTATTCCGTGTGTAATATCCACAATATTTATATGGGACCCATAAAGTATATATTTTCTGGATCCTTATAGATAACGAAGTTGAATGAGCCATGTCCGTCTGTCCGTCCGTCTTTCTGTACATATGTACGTGAAATCAGGTTTCCAAAGCCAAAAATACAGTGGAAGACTTGGCTTTTCGTCTGATGTGTAAGGATTTGTCTGAAGACAATTCGGTTTTGATATGTTTTCAAATATGTGTTCACATATAGTGTTATATAACCATTCCAAAATAATTTTATTATGACGTATGATCGTGCCCCATTATTGAATCTTGAATTATTAGAATTCAATACTCTGCTGGTTTAAACCCGTTTTTTATTTAGGGATGGAAGTGCTCAGGAATGGAAAACTTGAAAACTTTGGGCCTGTTCGTAAATGCATCACTGCTCTGCATAATATGATTATTTTGCACTGCCACTGCTAATCAGCTGTTGCTTATGCTTCTTTTTGCGCATTTTAATGTTTGCATTTATGAACAAAAAAATATATGTAAAAAAAATTTTTGAGCTGGAGGGTAAAACTAATGATATATATAAAATTATCTACTCTACAAGAAAGAAAAAGGTTAAGAAATAATAAAACAAGTAGGTAATAAAAAAAAATTTAACACATAGGTACTCATCCGTTGCATCAGCCATTTTTATGATTAGTATTTTGTGTTTATTTGCGCATAATATACTTCAGCGATGCATTTTTGAACACATAACTTTTGCAGAGTTGCCATTGTCTTGCATTTACGAACAGGCCCTTTATTAGATCATTAGAGCTACTTTTTGTTGACCACGCCAAAACACCGGCCGCCGAAACTTTGCAGCTCATCCCCATTAAAAGCTGTATGTAGGTACATAAAGGTATAAAAACTTGATATAGACATATAGCTTGGTGAAGGGTGTATAAGATTCGGCAAAGCCGAATATAAAATTAAAATGGTACTAACGATGATCCGTTTTTTAATAATATTTCTGGCTAGGAATGTACATATACCTATGGGCATTTCCAGGATCGCGAACGGGACATTCGTACGCACTCAACTTGGAAAAAAAATATGAAAACTCAAATTTTTTTTTTAACTTTTTATAAATATTTAATAGCATTTTAGTAGAACAATTTTTGAGAACAAAAAGAAAATTATACAATATGAACGTTCTCCAAATATTTTGGATAAACTTGCGATCGCGAACGGGACAAAAAATGTTAGTCATTTTTTTCGGTGTGTGGTTTTGTTTAAAACTCTGCGAATTTTGTCAGTTTATTAAATGGAGATTATGTTTTAACTAAAGCAGAGATATAAAGCTTTTATTTAGCATTTTATTTTTTTTTAATTATCCTTATTATTATTATTTTTAAATATTTTTTTTAGAATCGCGAACGGGACATCGCGAACGGGACAACGATTCCAAAGGCATTTTTTAGGTTTAAAATTTTTTATTTATAAGTATAAAAAAAAAAATAAATAAAACAGGATATATTCCAATGATAACAAAAATAAAAAAATTATTATTTAAGTTAATAAATTATAAAAATTTAGACAGTTCTCTAATTAAATTTGATAAAGAAAATTTTTTTTTCCAGTTTTTAATATTTCTGTCGCGGTTGACCTTTTTCTGGAAATGCCCCTATACAATTCATAGTCATCAGTATTAATAGTCATAGGTAGGTAGGTATAAATGTTCAGTTCAAAATCGACAGATATCGAATAAGTGGAAGGAGTGTAAATACCTATTAAGATTAAAAAATAAAAAAAAAAATTTAAAATTTATTAATTAAATCAAATAAATAAAATTAGTACCTATACCTACTTTCTTTATTTATTAAATTGTTGATTTAATAATTAATTAATGTGTAGCCAAGTTGGCATGTACTAATTTATTTTTATATGTATGTATGTATATAGTTAGGTATACATACATAGATAGTACATTCACATATAAATATATGTATATGAACATGTAAATACAAGTCGTCACGATTAAGATACAACACTAAAATTCCGACAAAAATATAAATCAGCAACAAATGAATATAACAACAACAACAATGGCGACAGAAAAATAAACAAATCAACAAATACGACGACGAGTATTTTAAACACCGACAAAGTGACGACATTTCATATTGAAAATGATCATTTGATCGTGCATTTCAATGACACACCAACAGCAACAGAAGCTTCCAGCCACCACTACTACTACTACGTACGTACATACATAAATACATACATACATGAACTGCAATCGACACGATATGAAACAATGGGTCCGAAACACCCCCTTTAGGTGAATACATGCATACATACTTATTTGTTTTACATATTTTTGTCAGTACACAACCAAGTTTTAAATCAAGTTTTTTCTCTTCACCGCTTCAACATCCCGTTTAAAAAGACACCAACAATAACAATAGAAAACAATATTGGCAAACCATTGATTATTAACTTGGCCATAATCATTTAGTTTTCAACTTGGGCTCTGGTCTGTCCGTCCGTCTATCTGTCTCTGACTATATGGTAGTTTGTTTTTGTTTTCCTTAAAATAAAGATCATGAATCAATAAAAACCAGTTTTTTATAGTGTCCGCGTATTTGTGTTCAGTAGCTTAAGGCAAAACAACGGGCCAAAAAGCCAAACAAACTTATAAAGCTCCATTAAAAAAAAAAAGTAAATAATAACAACAAACATCATTTGATCACTAATAATGATCATTATTTAACAAAGTCATGACTAAATGTACAAAAAACAGCAAAAAAAAAAAAATTGAATCGATTTTATGATGAGCCGGCTAATAAGAAAGACTTAAGAAAAAAACGATACAAGAAGTATTAAAAAGCCAGTTTCCAATGAATAAAAGAAACAAATACCATCATCATACATAAGCTAACACACACACACACACACACAGATGCCAATACACGATCATCACTGTACGTGATCAAACTTTTAACAATAATATCAAAAAAAGAGGAGTAGATATGAAACAAGTCAGAAACAGTACAACAAAAAGTGGTTCGATGACATTACACATGACACAACAATTCCGTAAGAAGCATAAGAAGAAAATAAAGCAGAAACTATTAACATTTTGCACAGTGGCACGACATTGAAGTTCATTTAAAACACACGCTTATTTACGGTGAGAAAATGAATGGAGGAGGCTTTATTAATTATTGTATCCTTCAGATTTGCCGAAAGGTTTAAAATTTGGTTGCTGAAGAAAACAGATATCACTGATCTCGCAAATGATATTTTGGGAAGTAGTTTGCTATAGAAAATCGACAAATTTGGTCTACAATGGCCAAATGTACAGTGTAAACTTTATACTGTAAACCCAAACTATGATGATGATCACACATTATAAGAATTCACTCAAAATGAAACGTCATATTTAGTTTTGTGTTTTTTTTTCGTTTTAACCTTAGTTTTCGAATATTTTCTTATGTTCGGAACATTTAAATCCATTTGAACATATACCAAATGGTTTTTATTTCACAGATTACTTAAAATTTCACTCAAACATCAAAATCTCAAAATTACAGAAGGTGAAACAAAAAAATTTTTTTTTAAATTTTCGAATGTTGGAAATTTTGAAATATTATTACAGAATTGTAATAACTTCACTAAAGGAAGACAAAATCTCATTAAAGCTGACGTTAAACAGAGTTAATTAAAAATTTGCGAATGTTCGAAATATTTAAACATTTTCGAACATGCAGGAATTGTGTTTTTAGTTCATAAAATACTTTTATCTACACTAAATAAAAGCAAAAATTTCAAAAAGTTAATCCGAATTTTTTTTCGAAAATGCATTAAATATCTTCGAACATGCACAAAATAATGAATATAATACTTATAATTTGACAATGAATATCAGATATGTGTAAAAAAGGTTAAAATAATTCATAGTTGAAGGAAAATATCGAAAAATTTTTTAATCTTCGAAAAATTTTAAATTAAAATTTTTATGCTCAACTATTTGGAAATGTTTAGTGGAACATTTTAATCATCTTAACATATCTTTCAAAAAGGAAGGAAACGATGTAACAGGAAACAAATACCTACATACATAAAAACTTATTTGTTTTGACAACGTTAAATTAGAACTGGGCCCAAATCGTTACATCCGTGAACGTACAACTCGTCACGTAATTACTGTATAATTGGATGGGAAATTACGTGACGAGTTGTACGTTCACGGATGTAACGATTTGGGCCCAGAACAATGTGCTGTTTTCGGTGAACACTACACCCGTGTTGGCGTTTTTTTAGGGTTCTTTTTTTGTCTATTCTTTAGATGGATGTCAGTTTTTAGTTTAAATATTTATGTTATCAAATAAATGTGAAAAATTCCTCAGTCATATACCTATACTTTGAAGTACATATCGAGCCTTTGCTGCAATAGAGTCATAACTCAAAAAAAGTAGTTTTGCAGAAAACGAGTTTAAAGTTGCGCATTCGCTAAGAAGTTAATTGTAAACGAAAATTTAATATTTGTCTCAAAAGTTTAGTATGCAAGATATTTGAATGAAATTTTTACACATTCCGAAGTACGATATGAGAAATTATGCTGCATTATTAACTCAAAAATCACAGTTTTTGAGTTATAACTCTATTGCAGCAAAGGCTCGATATATAGTCAATTTAATATGCGCCATAGTGCAACAATTTGGCGTCAAATTGTTATTTCATTTAATTTTTTTTCTTGCTTAGCTTTTTTTTTATTTTAAAATGAAACAAATACTCACTCAACTCGCATGTGTGCGATCACAAACAGTGTTGATCACTATTTCAATCATTCAAACAACAATAGCGATGATTACAATAAACTTTACGTAGGAAAATAAAAACAAAAAACTGTTGAATAAAAAGCACTTGCTTTCAAGAAATAAAAAAAATAATAAATAAGACCCCAACTAGAAACGAAAAAAAAAAAAAAAATAATAAAAAAAAGAAAAAAAGATCGCATAATAACAAGTCTAAAGAGTATTTTATAGGTACATTTTTTTCATTCCGTTGCTAAAGCTAAATTGAGGGAATCTCGCCTTTGTGGCGACTTTTTCATCATACAAAAATACCAAGTAAAACAGCAAAATGATCGCAACGACAGGCTTGTCGTAAGTTAATACTACCTAGATGTATGTACTCGTATGTGTGTACGTGCATCTATGGATAAGAGCATGCTTGTGTGTATACATGTGTGTGTGTTTCTGTGTATCTATGTATCAGCAAGTATAATTTTTTATGAATACGAATTCAACAATAAATTCTTTATTCATTTATTTCTTTAAAACATTCTCTCTCTTTGAATGCATACGAAGTGAAGTGACTTACAGAACGAGTATCTGAGTATCTACGAGTTTTTGTTCGTTTAACAACAACTAATAATAATGATAATAGTAATAATGAAAACAACGACAACAACAACAATGAATTTTATAGCAGAAGATCACTCAGACTTACGTCGCCACTATAAGACAAAAAGAAAAAAATATATATATAAAACATGTATGTATGTATGAATGTATCTACAAATGTATGCACCTTAGACCTAATCATCTTGTAAAGGTTTTAATTTTTAATAGAATTTTATAGTTTTTGTTTTTAATACACATTAAAGTCTTGTGTAAAAATTTTTAACTTAATTTTTATTTTCTATTTCTCAGCCTATTTTTGCAACTCTTTTGAATTGATCTTCCTACAGATATTTCCAGTATATATATATATAATATATATTCTAGTTAAAATTTTTGAAATAAAAAAAACTTACCATTGCACATTTGGCATTTGCGGCCATCACTTTCTTGTATCTTTTGTTAATATGTATGTAGGTAGGTATGTATATTAAATGTAGCATACCTAGAGCTCAGGTAACATTTTAACAACAAAGAGAGAAAGAGAGAGAGAGGGAGTTTAATCAATCTAAATAATTTTTTTGATGTCAAATAATCCTCTCAAGGTCATAATCAGCCGTTGATCATGGACAAATAGCGTTTAATCTATCTGCCAAAAACATACAGCAGAGGCCAATTTATCATTCTAATTTGGGATTTAGTTAGATTGGATCTGAGTGCATCTGTTCTCAGAACCGATATCAGTCGCAAGAACTTTTCTACCGCATCTTTTCTAACATCGGGCCACTAAGCCATAAATCTAACGTTGGGGTTTTAATTGCCACAAAGATCCAGATGATAGCTCTACTTTATATACTCCAAGCGAAATTGAACGATTTATAGAAAATATACCCAGGTATGATGAAAGTTTGAAATTCTTCGTCAAAATTAGCAATTTAGTTTTAGCATAGAACATCAACATTACCAGTATATGCGACAACTTTGACTATCTTGCTGCGTTCATAATAGATTATATAAAAAAAAAATATAAAACTGCACGGGAGCGTTGATTCTCCTTGACGAGTTCCACGCTTCTTCTGCCTTCTTTGTATTCAATAGGATTTCAATCGATACACTTTTGGCGTTAAAAAACATCAGATATTGATTGTCAATCGCTAATACAGTGTTGTCGGCTTTAACGAAGTTTAAAACGTCCTCTATGCCAAGAATCTCCCGGGGATACATATGTTACTTACCAATCTCTGAAACAAAAGAGCAATGGATGTACATGTAAAGTAGATAAAGGAAGTAGGTAATCGATGTTAGTCTGGTAGAAGCTGAAGGGGCACCTAAGGTCTCCCTCAAGACCAAAGTCAATAGAAAGTTAATCCTTAGGGGGTTTTTTACGAGTCTTTACAATAATCTGTTAAACTGGTACCACGGGATCCCCAGGAGAGAGTGTCTACCTAGTGTTGTTCCTATATTGGACTCACCATGCGAGATGTTATTTGCATGCTCCTTCTCCTTAAGAATGGATATGCTGGCAGCCATCACACTACCCACGTTGGTGGCATGATTCCGTGACCGGTTATTGGTAAGCTCTCATTCGGGAGTCCACGGAGTGGCTATGCTTGCTACCAAAAGCTGGGAAGAGATATTGGTTTAAGGACTGACGCTCGACAAGTGCTAGTGGCTGAGTGGACTTCGGTCTACCGATGAAAGTCTCTATGTGCTGTTGCGAAAAACAGGTAAAAGAGATTAGATAGCTCGAAAACTTAAGCAAGGTGCTTACTAGTGATGTTCCGAATACTCGTATTCGTATTCGATTATTCGCCTATTTTAAAATATTCGTATTCGTTTTCGCCAAATTCAAGCGATTATTTCTCGAATAATTTTCACATTTTCCAAAAAAAAAAAAAACATACATAAAGTTTTAAAAAAATACATAAAATGTAAAAAAATATATTAATTTATAATAATTTTTATATAAAGAAAGAAAGCCATTTATCTTTGACGCAAGATAATAATCATCTTAAAAAACAAACGAAAATTATGTTTCGTAACTATCATTTAAAAGTTAAAGTCTTATATGTAAATTCATATCATGTTAAGTTATTAATCAATTCTCAGTAGAGGAATGTTGGACTTAAAAAATGGAAGAACTAAAATTTAATATGTGAAAGTTAACTGAGACATGTGGCTGCGCCATATGCCCAAACAACACTGAATTACTAATTAAAAGCGCAAGCAGAGTATGAAAAACGAAATCTTAAAGTATGTTTGTATGTAAAATAACTTAAGAATGTTCAGTAGTGGTCTTCAAATTCTGTATCTCAATGTCCTAATAATTATATATATCAGTGACAGTTTCTTTCAATTTATTGTTACTGACGCAAAGGGAGGGATTTTTTCAAATTAAATTTGAAATATTATTTGGCTCTAAACCTTAAAAGTAGTATTCGTATTCGTATTCGGCGAATATTGTTTCAAATATTCGTATTCGTATTCGCGAATACTAAAAATTGATATTCGTATCATAGGTAAACCATGTATAAGAAGTTGCCACCTGATGTGACCCTCCTCAGGGAAAAGATTCCCCCTTTCTTAGTACGTTTAGAATAAGGGAAAAAGGGAAGAGAGAGCAATTTCCCAGGGAGATTTAATTTAAAATAAGGGAACAGGGTAGCAGGGAAAAAACTAACGTCTGAAATTATACAGCGGACCGTTGTGATAAGTACGAGGTCTCCAACATACTTATGTTCGCAGCTTCAGCTCTTACCCTACGTCAAAGAATTCGCATAGTTCATGTTTTTCTATTTAATTGTTTGTTTTGGGTATTTTTTAAGTGGTAATCGCATTTAAAAGTGTTTTTTTTATGGTTTTCGCTGTTTTGTGCAGTATTTGTTGCAAAACAATATTTGATTGAAACATAAGCTGCCATAACCTAAAAAAATAAACTGTCAAAGAGAAAATGACATTGAATGGCCAACCTCAAGGCGAACATTGTTGCTCAGCCATATGTTGGGGCATTGATGTCAGAGCATGGATGAAACATGGACATGAGCGGTCTACATTAGCCATATGCGATGTCTGACATGATGCTCATACCAAGTTCATGGCTAATGGAGACGCCTAGTTATAAAAAAATAAAAGTTAGAAGTGTTTTGGATGTTCGCCTATTTTCTTTTTTCGAAAAAAAGGATCCAAAAATTTGCATAAAATTTTGTGTAAAAATGGAACTTAAAAACACTTTGATGTTGATGTTGAACTTAGCATACGGTGATTGTACTCTAAGTCAGAAAAATTTTTTAAACGTGATATAAGCTATTTACAAAAGGTCGGGAAGATATGAATGATATACTCATTTCCTCGGGACATTCAAAATTGGGTAGATTATTTCCGTGAATACCTCTAATGTACATTGTATGTATGTTCAGTCATGTATAGAACTATAACATACATAAGTGTATGTCTATCTGTCTGATTGTTTTTATTTTCAACTGGCAAACGACACGATTTATGTACATACAAGCATACCATATTTTTGTAAATATTGTTGTACATATTAATACTTGTTATTGTTAGTTATTGTTTTTGTTGTTGCTGTTATTAATCTATCTGTCTATCTAGCAAGCAAACAATCTCTAGCAAACTCAGCCTCTATAGATTGTCTGTTAGCCGTTCGACTTAAGAACTATTTATCTGTTTATTTAATATTTATTTATTTATTTATGTCTGGCTTTATGTCTGTCCCACTTGACTGCTTGTCAGTCTGTCTTTGCCAGATTACAATTTAAATATTTAAATATTTACACAAGTTATTGTGCAATGTATGTATCTGGAAGTGTATATACATACATACATATGTATGGGAATGACTATTTTTTATTTTGTATGTATATAAACACTGAATGTGTGGTTAATTAGTGATTGATAAGATTCTTCGCGAAATATATTTTTAATTTATTTAAATTTCCATTTGTTTTGCTTTTAAACTAATTGTTGAAAATCAATTAAATAAAATCTTAATTAATATGCAGGGTCGTGCATGAGTCATACATACATATGTAAATATGTAGTACGTACTGACAACAAATTTTGCTTTCGCACAAATTTAGGAAATTTATTTCAGTCTACACGTTGAAACATCACAACATCCTAGGATATAAGAAATGGTTTTTTCACCATCTTTAAGAAAGGGAACGAAATATAGCCGTACAGCGAAGAGTTAGAGGATTAAAATGTTTTACAAAAATACCCCTCGTATTGTTTTATTGAAAAGTGTTCATACGCAAATTCTACGAATTACAAGATTTTCTATAACGTTTCATTATAACAATTCGCAAAAGGGGGTGGTAAGCAAAAGAATTAAATATCCCCAAAAATAGAGAACTGACTAAACTTTTAAAAATGATAATAGGTACGTACCTACATATCGTCAGATAAAACGCAAACGGCCCTATCTAACATTTTTGAAATTTTACAGGAGAAGCAAAATACTGTTTTAAACAAAAAGTATAGTTTCAATCAGCATGATTTTCACCAGTATTATTAAAAAAGATGTGACAAATTGATTTCTGGCAGAATAAAATCAAATTTTGAGATATTTGAGTGGCTATGTTAGTTAGGTTCTTTTGTACCTTAATTTTCTGAAACCAAAGGCCTTATCTACACTTTAATGCAAAACAGTTTTATCATTTATTTTAATTATAAACATTTTTATTATATACTAGCTTATACCGATGTGCTTCGCTACCCCCTCGTTATAAAATAAAATTAAAAGTATTTATATATCCTATTGTGAAAATTTAATGACGATCGGTCCAGAAGTTAAGACTGTATTACAATTTTTAATTTTCCTAAAAAGGGGCGTGGTCCCACCCACTTTTCTCCTGGTACTTATTCTAAATTATGCCAATACCATATGTACCAAATATCATCGACGTAGGTCAAAAAATGCCCAAAATATGGCGATTTAAATTTTTGGGTTATATGGGCGGTGCCGCGCCTCTTTGTCCAATCAAAACTTCATATAGCCTATAATTCATCCGAGAGTTCCAGTTAAATACTGTGAAAATTTCAGGAAGATCGCTTCAGAGGTTTAGCCTTCTATAAGGAACAAACAAACAAACAAACACACATTCGGTTTTATATATATAGATAGATTAATTTATTTTAATATTGCATCACAAAAGTAAATTAAAATAATTCATTAAAATTAAACAAAAAAAAAAGACTTCATTTAAAAGTATCAAGAATTGAAGAATGAATTAAGAAAATATGAATTAATTTTCAAAGGGTATGCTATCATAGAAAAAATGACAATCTTTTGGTAGTGACATTTTCCAAAATTAATCAAAAATCTCTTTACGAATAACTTCCGAAAAATAATAAGAATATCGAATCGAACTTATTCCGCAAAACTTTGACTTACATGCATCCTTTATTTTTCTAGGCTTACGCAAAATTTTTACGTTTCCTTTAGAAAAACCTTGATACTCCTTACCCTTCATCCGGTTTTACTGAGTGCAGTGACTCCAATTTTCTTTAGCCTTTTTAAAAGTGTCTGCTGCTATAACCATCGTTGACATGACGCTTTTTATTTATACCCTTCTCATTTTCCTTTATTTCTTACAAAATCAATTTTAAGATGAATTTCTTAATTTTTTTTTAATAAAATGCCTTAAGCTGTAGCTAATTTCATTTTCCTTTAACAAACAATTTCTTCAACGGTCAAATCTATCAGTTTTTTTTTGGAATTTTTCAATGTTGCCCATACAAACGATCACTTAAGTCTCTTTGCGTTTATCAAATAAACGCTTTTGTAGATAGGGCCGTTTGTTTTTCGTTAATAAAATCGCTAATTTTGGTCAGACAAGTTTATATTTTTTTGTGGTTGTGTATTTTGATGCGATGCATCAAATTCAACCAAAAACCCGATTTTGGATTTTGTGTTAGTAGGGCGGTTTCGTTTTAGCTGACAATATACAGTATAAATTCCGATACATATTTATTTTTTTTAACTATCTGGCAACCTTTGTAGTGATTGCTCAGTTTTATAAGACACACATACTTACATCCTCGTACATACATACATATAAAGAACAAAAATATATTAGAAATTTGCTAACAAAATGTACTATGTGCACAATATACATACAAAATGTATGTATGGATTTTATTGGTTAAATGTGTTTCCTTCTATAAATAAATTGCAGCCATTTAAACAAATTTTTCTTTTTATACGCAATTAAGCGAATTTCTATATGTGAAAATCATCAAAATAAAACAACAGAAATAGAAACACTTGTCTAATGAAAATTCCTAAATGTACAGAGTTGCCAAATTATATAAATAGTTAAGAAAAAAAAGAAAAATTAACTGCGAGGGGCAGTGAGGATGCAAACAATAAAAATTTTATTTTTTCCTTCTGTAATTTGCTTCACCACAAAAGCAAAAATAACAACAAAAAGCTAATTTTAGAATAACCGATGACTGAGATCACAAAACGTTTAACTATAAAAAAAAATGTAAAAATAATTAAGACATTAAAGAGGCTACCCAACAGTGGGGCTGAAATTAAGTGATATAAAATAGTTTTGATATTGTAAAACTACTACCTATGTTTTTATAAATAGTTAATACGTTAGAAAAAATTCAACTGTGAGAAAATTTCTATTAGAAAAACTGGCAACATAGTAAAAATTTTGAAAGTACATTTTTCTCAGTTTTATGAAAATTTTTGAATTTTAGATCACACCAACAAAGTTTGAAAATGGCTGGCAGTTAAGAGAAATGAATTTAGGCAAAGTGGTGATGCATGCTGAAATTAAATAATCACTAGCCAATGTTTGCTGGGAAATTCTAGACCAAAGTTTTAGTATTAAAGCAAACTTTTAATGTAATTTTAGTTACAACTTTTATATATATATTTTTCAGTAGTTAAAATCTGTTTATTTTGAAATTGAAATATTTTTTAATTAGCCCCACTGTTTAACACGACTCCCAACAATCACACAGTCGAATGTTTGAAATAATTTTTTTTGTACACTGCAAAAAAAAAACTAATAATCAAATGCTCTTTATAAACAGTTTTTTTGGTCGCTCTTTCAGGAGCGAAACAAAACAGAACCATTAAGCAAAGAGTTGAGTGCGTTAAAATGTTTGGTATATACTATTTATAAAAGCCGTAGAGTTTTCCAGAAAAGAATAACGATTGCAAGATCTCCTATTCCAAATCACTTTAACGGAATCGAAAAAACAAGGGGAACCTGAATTTTCTCTAAAATAAAGGCCTTCTCTAGCAGAATCAGTCATTTAAAAATTTTGATATTTTGAATAGTCTTTCGTTTCGAAACCAGACGAAAATCTTAAGTGATAAACTTTTTTTGGACAAATGAGACTTTCTTCAATTTAATGTTTGATAAATAAGTTGAGAAATTAAATTTTCTATTACTTTGAAATCAAACCTGAATGTTTGTTGGGTTAATAATGTATGGTTGTGTTGTTTGCGTGTGTCTTTAATTTATTTATTTTTAATTTTTTTTTGGATCAGTGTTGGTGGTGTTGGTGCAGCAAAATACGTCAGATTTGAGTTTATTGTTGTTTCTATTATTTTGCTGGCATTTGCGCAAAAAATTTACAATAAATTTAAATAAAAAAAAATATAGCAACAATTTATTTATTCTTTATTTAAAATTCTGCGGATATTATTTCTTGCAGTTGTTGCTGGTCTCGTTGGTGTTGTTGTTTGCTATTTTGGCATGTTTTTTGTAGCAGATTTTCGGTTTCAGTCAAGTTTTCTTATTTCTATTTGTCGATTTGCCTATTTGATATTATTTTTAGCAAATATTTTGTGTTATTTCTTCTACAAAAAAATGTATTGCTGCTGTTGGTCGGTTCAGTTTTTTTTTCTTCTACGTACAGTCAGTCAGTGGATATAAGTGAGCGCCATTTGCGTTGTTTAATTAAAAAGTTTTTTTTATATATTTTTTTTGATTTTTATTTGACGATTGGAATGTGTGTTTTCTTGAAGTTGAATTTGATTTTGATTTTATTCTTTCTTGTACATTATTTCGCCGATTAATTATTGATTCTACCCACTTGAGTTGATTGGCACACACCAAAACAAGTTTATTAGCGTATGAGTAAATTTCATTTGAAATACTTGGATCTAGTCGAGGTGTTGATATGATAAACTACAGAAAATTTGTAAATTATAATCGTAAATACGTACAATCAATGTTCGAAGTAAAAATTTTAATTTAAACTTTGTTTTAGGGATTTTGCTTTTAATAAGTACATAAGTAGGTACACATCTGTTTTTTAAAGCTTTTTTGTAAGGTATTTTTTTCAAGAGGAAGATATCTACATACACATACATATGTATGTATGTACTTTCTTAAAACGATTTTTTAAATGTACTTTTTCTGAAAGCTATTTGTTTATATGTATGCACTTTTTGCAAATGTATTTTGTTTTAAACAAAATTTTTTTGAGAAAGACAAATATTTTAAGTTACTTTTTTAAAAATTTTTAATAGAACTTTCCTTAAAAGGTACTTTTATTAAAATTTTGTTATAGTTATTTTTTTAATTTTAAAACGTTTTTTGTTTTAAAAAAGAATATTTTTAAAATGTATTTTTTGTGGCGTACTATTTTTAAAGGTACTTCTTTTAAAAGATAATTTTTTTTAAAAGTTACTTGTAGGTATTCACTTTCTGAAAGAAATTTCTAAACATAAAAGATTTTTGAAAGAACTGAATTTATTTTTACTTGTGGTAAAGGTACTTTTATAAACTGTATTTTTGTTACGAGGTACTTATTTTTAAAGACAAGTTTTTTTTATAAGTTTCTTGCATTGAAAACAACTTTTTTAAGAATTAATATCTTTGAGGATCTTTGCTAAAATATTATTTTCTAAAATTTAGCTGTTTCAAAATTTACTTTCTTAAAAATTCACTTTTTTAAGAGGTACATTTTCGAAATTTTTCCACACTTTTTAAAGAACATTTTTTTAAGAGATTTTTCTCTAAAATGATCTTTTTTTAAAAATGTACTGCTTTAAAGTTATTTTTTAAATGTGATTTTTAAAACTACTTTGTAATAAAAAACATACATACTATGTATGTAAGTATGTAAAATATATTTTAGCTTTAGAAAAATACTAAAGTAAGTTTTAAAAGTACTTTTCAACAGGTATTATTTGAAAACATATGTACTTTCTTAAAACGTATTGGATTTTTAAGGTGTTTCTTCGAAAGATAGGTACATTTTTTGAAATTTCCAATTATTAAAATTTGCTTTCTCAAAAAGTATTTTTTTTTTTAATTTGTTTTGTAAGAATATATACTTTTTGATAGGTACTTTTTTAAGGGTACTATTTTTAACAGCTGCTCTTCTACAAAGAACTTGTTTCTTAAAGGTACTTCCTTCCTTAACAATATTTTTTCCAGTAGTTTTTTGTTGTTGTGTGATTTGAATAACACAAACAAATATATGAATATTTTATTAATTATCTGTTTTCATAATAAGCACCATATAGAGAAAGAAGCATGTGTTCATAACCGTTACATTGAATTTATTTTTAATTTAAGTCCACTGACTTCATTATAATTAACTTCATTACAATTTAATCGGTATTACTTGTAATACATGGACTTTAACATTACGAAATTTGCTACTTTTAAACATAGAAATCTATTAATCAATCAACATACTTTATTGTATTTCACACACACACACAGCTACACACACACATCAGCTGAATTAAATATGCAACAATTACAAAAACAATAGCAAACCAAAAAAAAAATTGATACGTAATGAAGTCAATATTAACGAAAGCTTGCTTGAGTGCCAATGAATCAACTTGTTAAATTATAAATAAGAAAAAAAAAAAACGGAACAAACTTTTAACAATTACAGTTGTCAAATTATTGGGTGGTTAAAAAAGTTGTTGGGCATTTTATAAATTGTTAATTTTTTTATTAGGCGTTTATTTTCAAGGACATCAATGTAATGAAAAACACGTTTTGAAATCGTTTTCAAGAGAAGTGAAATGGTAGCGGAGAAAGTTATAATTAAATTTTAAATACATTTCATGTATAAAACGGGGAAAAAGTCTTAAGCTTTTTATGCCACCTAATAATTTCATATGATACGTTGCAAAAAAAGAAACAATAAAATTTGAACGTTTAAAAAATACAATAAAACTGAATGTAAAACCAATTAAATGTTTTTACCAATACGAGCTGGCATGTAATCAAGCATTCATTTGTAAAAATATAACAAATAATTTTTTATTAAGTGTTTTAATACAAAATAAACTTAAAACAAAACCATCGCCGTCACCAGCACCATCACCATCACCACCACACAGTCTGTCTAATTGTTTAGACACTGACTGAGTATATAAAACCAGATACTCGAACCACAAAATAAATATTAACTTATTATTATAACAAACATACAAAATAACATATCGACTGCCTGGCTGACTGACTAACTGACTACAGCACAGTTTGAGTTTTTCGAACCGAAACGGGTATAAAAAATATGTTGTATAGTGACGAAAGTGTATCATTGTATAAAATTCAATTAAATTTAATAAATCAATAAAAAAAAAATAAAAATAGTTGTCCTTCGAATAGAAATCTACTAAATGAAGTAATAAGTAGGGTAATCGGCAATGTTGAATCTGTTATGCCCTACAGGATAATTTTCTTCGCTTTAGCGTAAATTATTTTAATTAATTCGACAAAGGGACTTTATAAAGAAAAATGCCGTGCAGGAACGGTTTCTTTGAAACCATGATCTTTGTAAAAGTATACATTTTTAAAAGTACATTTAAAAAAACATGATTTTTTAAAGCAAAAATTAGAATTTTATAAAAGTACCTTTTCAAATGGTAACACATTTCGAAAAAGAAGCTTTCAAAATAATACTACATATTTTTTAAAAAAGTACTTTTCAATATAAGTTAAGTAATAATTACGTTTATTCGTAATATTATATAAATACAAGTACTTTTTTTAAAAAATACCTTTTAAAAATTTAGTTTTTAAGAAAATACACTTTAAAAAGGTGTCTTATATGATTAAAAAGTACATTTAAGAAAAGTACTGTTAAGAAAGAATCTATAAAAAGGTATATTTCCGCTAATAATTGCCTTCAAGCCTTGTGTATTTTTTAAAAAAGTATTGTTTTGAAATAAGTAAAATTTTGAAAAAAAGTTCCTTAATAAAAGATAATTTTAAATAAGTATTTTTCTAATAAGTATCATTGGTTTTAAAAATTTTCCTTCTAAAAAGTACTTTGAGAGTAAATTTGGAAAAATATTTTTGGATTCTTAAAAAAATACATCTTTAAAAGTTCTTTTTAAAAAGTCACTTTAAAAAACGTAGTTGTTACAATAAATATGTTTAAAAAGGTACATACATATAATTTTAAAACAGAACTTTTCATTAAAAAATGCTTAAAAAAATGCCTCTAAAAAGTAGGCTCCATGAAAAATGGCCCCAAACCAAAAATGAAAAATGTCCCCAAACTTTTTTATTGAAAACAAACACATAATCTTTGGGGAAATTTTTCCTATATTTTGGGGTAATTTTTTAATATTTTATTTTTAAGTTTGGGACCATTTTTCGTTTTTTATTAACGCCATTTTTAATTTTTTAGTTTGGAGCCTTTTTTATTATATTTTATTTTTAAGTTTGAGACCATTTTTGGTTTTTTAGGCCCCAACTATTCATATGAAACTTTGCAGACATGTTGAACTAGAGTGGTTAGAAAGTGGTTAGAAAAGTGGGCGGTGCCATGCCCATAAAGAGTAGACATTTTACATGACTGATTCTTAAACAATTTTGCAGCAAGGTTTAAAACACCTAATAAAGCGGTTTAATGATTGCAAAAGTGGGCAGTGCCATGCCCACACAAAGTAAAGAATAATATTTAACACTTTCTACTCAAACTAATCTTATAAAACTTTGCACTTATGTTTAAATCTGGTTATGATAAATTTTAAGGTTTTCAAAAGTGGACAATAAATATCACGCTAACATAAAAAAAATTTAAATTTAAACATTTTTTTGGCAAGCAAACATTATTTTTTTAAATACTTTAACGTAAATAATTCGTTTAATTTTAAAACTTAGTTTGAGTGTCCATTTTTCATACTAAATAAAATATAAAATTTGGAAATATGCAGACGTTTAAAAACATTGAAATATTTATTTTCTTTGGCAATGAAACCCCAACGTTTATTAGTTCTGTTTTAGTTTTGCTAATTTGCAAAGTTTATATAAAATTAAAATTGAAATACTATTTTTAGATAAACTCGAACAAAATCAATGAGTTCTCAAGATGCCAAAATTGTCTTTAGAAAAAACATGACGAAATATATAAATATATGTATATTTGCCAAAAATTTATTTTAAACCAAAAATGACGTTAAATGAACAACACATACACCACCTGTACCTGTCTTTATATTGCGAATGTTTTATTTTTTTGAGATTTCAGCAATAAAATGTTTAAGAAGAAAATACTAAAAAATAAACTGTGGTTTTTAGTATTCAACGATTAAAAGAATAACATTTGCCAAAAATAAATACATATATAAACTTGTAGCTGTTGTTGTTGTTGTTGCTTAAACACTCACTCGGATAAGAAAAGTCAAAGGTGCTGCTGATAGACAGAAATTCATTTATGTACTCGCGTATTATAGTCTATAATCTAGATAATGTTTGTGTGTTATAATACGAATATAAATAATATATCATACAAATGATTTCTTATCAACTGGAAGTTGATAATATATTTTTATTTGACTTGTATGAGTATTTTTATCGTTCTGTTTTCACTTATCGCTTCATTATTAGATATCTTTGGCTTTTTTTTCAGTTTAATCAAAAATCAAAGTCTATTGTAATGGTGTGTTTATGGGTGAAAATAAAAGAAATTAAATCACCCCATATTAAAATTATTTCATACTTTTTTGTTGTTGTTTTTCTTTTTATCAGTTTTATAAGCACTTTTGTCCCATATCAAATCAAATTGTAATGAAAATTATAGCGAAATTCTTATGAAATGTTTTATTGTCGCTATAGAATTATTAGATTATAAAAACTTGGTATATGCTGCATATTTGCCGAAGATTTATTTCAAGTTTTCAAAAATATTACTTTCAATTTTTTAATAACAGTGCATAGCAAAATATTTTATTTTTATAGTTACAATTACCAGACATGAAATTTACTGTCAATAAAATATTTTAGCAATAATTTACGGCGGAAAGTGAGAACACATTTTTAATTATTACTCTTTTCTGTCGTTCAAGTTGAGTTTGGAGACTTCTAGTAGAATTTTATGTAGAACATTTCAGCAGGCTAAACGGCTGCTTAAGCAGAGTTATTACGTACTTTTCAAGAAAGCGACAAAAATGGTCAATACAGCATAGAGTTAGAGGGTTAAAAAGATTATTATTCGTAGTCTTTTATATAAAAGTGTTGAGCTAAATTTTTACCTAAAATATAAGGCTTACCGATTCCTACAACATTGTGGAACGAGGGGTTCAGTCGCAGTTCCCTATAAAATTAACCCCGAATATAAACTTTTAACTGTAAAAATGTGAAAAAAAAAATCCGAACGGGAATAACTTTAAGGCGCACTTATCTTAAGGCTAGAGCTAAATTTTGAAAAATACATTTACAGATACATATTTTGTTCCCTGTGTACAATCTATATACAGTGTACTCTCTCCTAAAGGACACCTCCCATAAGCGGACACCTCCCATATACGGATACTTTTTTCAGTACCAAAAAAATTGTAAGGGATTTCAAAAATATTTCCCTCTTAAGCGGACAACCCTCCCATAACAGTACGCGGACACTTTTTTCAATGATGTATGACATTTTATTTCCCCATAACCGGACAGCTTACAGCATGGTAACACTATTTTTAGGAAAAACTCACCAAGCTAAAATTTCGGAATCTTTTAAATCCTGTTGAATATCTGGTCTTTCAAGCTTTTTCTTTTTTATTCGCAAAAATATTAATAAAAATTTTTAAAAAGTATTGTAATATTTAAAAAGTATTTAAAGATTAATATATTTATTACAGATTATTGATTACTCTTTTTGTGTTTCTCTCATAAACGGAGACTTCTCATAAGCGGACAAATTCGTTAGACCCTTAGGCGTCCGCTTAAGAGAGAGTACACTGTATACATATAAAAATTAATTGCTGTTCATTAGTCTCGTTAAAACTCGAAAACGGCTGGACCGATTTGACTAATTTTTGTCTTGAATTATTTGTGAAAGTCTAGAGAATGTTTAAAAGTAATTTTGGTACTTGTTTAGTTTTGGTACTTTTTTTAATGGATTTTGATGAAATTTTATATGGTACTTTTTAAGTGTTTAAAAGGCGTAAAATTTGTACTTTTGTTGGGTTTTGTTTTTATTAGGTTTTTTGCATTGACTTACAGCGTACTTTATTGGCGGGCAAAATAATGAAAATCTGTCACTTTTGGTACTATTACAGCTGTATAATGTATGTGTAATATAAGGAAAAGAAGGTAATTTTTGTGCGTTTTGCTTTTAGTACTTTATTTTTTTTCATTAACATGTAGTGTGAACAAAGTCACGGGTAAAATCTAGTACTTAACTATTAAAAATTAAGTTTTTGTGTTCTACAGTGTCACGTAACAGAAATTGAAAGTTAGTGTACCGTACAGTATTTTTCCACGAACAGTACACAAACACATTTCTTACAAAAATCCAAAGTTCACAAAAAAAGAATTTAGCATTTGTATAGTTGTACACAAACAGAATAAGGTACACAACGATTGACATTTGACATACACAAACAATACGATAACGTACCGCACCATTTTAGCGTACTT
Source organism: Lypha dubia (assembly GCA_947311025.1). Taxonomy (NCBI): domain Eukaryota; kingdom Metazoa; phylum Arthropoda; class Insecta; order Diptera; family Tachinidae; genus Lypha; species Lypha dubia. The sequence goes on from OX371264.1 coordinate 62,105,794, forward strand.
TTAGTGTACCGATTGTGGATTTCTTTCTTTTATTTTTTAGCGTTCGGTACGTTATTGCAGTAGTGTTTCTGTTCGTTAGCTCACAACCTTATGTATAGTGCTGGCAAATTCTACTACTTTTCATTACTCAATAATATTCGATACTTTTCATTTGGGTACTCAATACTACTCGATACTTTTAACGGATTTTTTGAATTTGTAACGCATAATTTTTATATGCATGTTGAAGTAGTTTCTTCAAAAATAAAAAATCAAAAATCTACAACTATTATTGATTTTGTATGTCTGTATTATTAAATCAAAAATAAATGTAAAGCTAACTTTTAATTCAACGTTAACAACCTAAGAAATAATTTAATTGTTATCAAAAAAAATTTTGTTACGGATATAAGGGTTCATTGGAAAATTAATGTTTTGATTTGTTTAAAGAATTGAAAATATTTACAAATGCATGAACATACATATGTGCCTGCATGTGTAATACATTGTGTATGTATGTAAAAATTAAAATATAATATTTACATGTGTGCATATATACATATTTAACTAATATACATTTTTAAGTACATTTAAAATGTAATTTATCACATGTGGTTGTTCTATTTTATTGACAGCTTTACTCGTATTTCGGCGGTTGGTTTAATTTTGTACAGTGATGTATTTTTATACACTATTTTAGCCACTCCACTGCTTAAAAATAGAACTCCGAAAGTATCCAGTAACTACTTTTGAGTATTGAGTATCAAAAAAAAGGGCAAATACTCGATACTCGGTACCCACTACTCAATACTTTGCCAGCACTACTTATGTACCGTACTTTGTGTACAATTAAAAAAAAAAAAAAAATTAATTACTTTTTGTGTTCGCAAAAATTACACTACGTTAGTGTTCTCCTTTTTTTTCGAACGCTGTTCAAAACTAATATCATACTCAGAAACATTTAGCAGCAAACAACTATTTGTGAAACTGTCACAACAATTCAATAATTTACATTAACAAACGCAAGTTAGCACACATGGCGCGTTTAAATACATGTCGTTTAAATAGTTTTATTTAAAAGCAATTTGTTAAATTTGTTGTTGTTATTGTTGCTAGCATTAGAGATAATTAAGCTGCAAATACCTGCAAAAAAAAAAAAAAAAAACAATCTGTCTGGCAGCGATAATTCCCCGAAATTAGTTAATTAGCGTTTGTGAAGAAATCGTATGCTGTGCAGGTAGTGTGTGAGTATAAGGGATAAAAATAACATCAAGTCGTAAATGTCTGGCACCTACGTAAATTACTTTTGGTGACATCATGTACGAGTACTTAGAAATGAAGTGGACTGTGAGAGACTAACAGGAATTTGTGCGAAACCTTTTGTTCGTTATACCTTACACATTTTAAACATTCACAAATGTTAATTTATTTATCTTTTGCGTTTTTAAAGGGAAATTTGCACTATACATACAATGTTCTTTATCCTCATTGACTCAATAAATGAGTAACGAGGGTAAAACAATTTTTTTTTTTTTTGCTTTACATTTGCTAAATTACACAACTACATTCATACTCGTACATCAGCTGTTGGGTGTGTGTAGACATTTTTATATGTAAATAAATTTGAAAATAATTTACCTCTTAATTTTTCACGGGCATTTTCCAAAGCAGTTTTGCGTGCATTTACTGTAGATTCTGCAAAGAGAGAAATGGAGGAAAAAAATCATAAAGAATATAATATATTAAAAAAAATATTTAAAGAATGTTTGCATTTTTATTATTTATTTCATTTAAAAATTATTAGATTAGTCGTTTGTCATTTCTTTATTTGAAAAGAATGCGAATAAGAGATTTTAAACACCCACATAATAACGACTTTGACATCTAAAATATGTACAATTTATTGCTCTGTTTAGAGAAATCAGATGTGAGAAGAAATTATATTCTGCCTTGAGGGCAACCAATTTTCCCGCTAAATTTTTCGAAACAAAAATGTGTGTGTGTTTTACAAAATTCTTAGTAATATTTTTTTTTTCTATCTCCGGATAACGAAAGCTAATAAGGGGCTGTGCACATATTATGAAACGCTCCAAGGGGGTGGGGTTAAAGATTTGTTACGGATTAGAAATTTTGCACTGAAAAATTATTAAAAAGCATTACGTAATATGTGCACAGTCCGTAAGGGAAAAATTAATTTTGTAGTTTTCTTTATACAAATACATATGTAACTTAATTAAAACTTTGCTTAGTATGGGCGTGGCACTGCTGTTTAATTTTTTAGGAAGTATGTTGTATTGTTATTGGAGTTTAATGTGTGCACACAAAGTTTCATAAGGAACGGCTAACTGGAACTATTTTAAAAGTCAATTAATTTAAAATAGGCGTGGCAAAGCTAATTTTTCTTACAGCGCAGCTAGTTGTATAGCCATAGAAAACAAGCGTGTTTGCCAAATTTAATTTAATTAGGCTTAACTTATAGTGTTTTATAATCAATATTTATTAAAAGTAGGTGTGGCACTGCCCATTTTGATAGTAACTAAATTCTATAGACATGAGATGTCAGTGTATATGCAAAATTTAATTATACACCGTTAAAGTAGCACTCGTTAAAAAGGAAAATTTACAATTTGCGGGCAGGGAACTGCCTACTTTTATTGTTTTAAAATGAACAGTCGGGGTAAGAAGTAATATAGTTAGCAACGCTTAGTAGGAATCGGTTGAGTAGATGTAATTGAAATTTTATATCAAATTTGTAAGGGTGGGCACTGCACACTTTTATATTAATTTTTTTTTTATTTTTTAAATAAGCAAACACCCAGGATCTCTGGCCGGAATCGAACCGATAACCTCCGGACTACTAGTCTAGCATTAAATTGTTTAACCACTATTAAAATCGCTTAAATATACATAGTTAGAAATAAGTACAGATTTACTTTGTATGGGCGTGGCATTGCCCACTTTTTATTCATTACGTTATATTGCAACGTGAGCTTTTACAAGAATCGGCAAAGTTGAAATAACTGAAAAAGATGATTTACTTTTTATAGGCATGGTACTGCCCACTTTTCATTACAACTATAAATATTTTATTGTCAACGAAAACACTGAGAATGTGAGTTTTTGTGAAAATTCAGTTAGGTAATAAATTATAGTTTGAAAGCAACTAACCAACGTTATACTTCCCATCCAACGAAATAAGAGGTTAAATTAATAAAAATTAAAAAAAAGACACAATTTGAGAAAATGTGACTCATACATATATTTTATATATTCTAGGCTACTTTTTTACTGAAATAAAATTGCTAAAAATTTATCTATTTAATAGTTTTCCTCCACCAGCTAATAAATCACTCAAATTTGCAGTAAAAAAAATTGCGTAGTTAAATAAATTTTAAATTTATTTAAATAAAATTTCATGGTAAAAAAAATTCACAAAAAAAATGAAAAAAAAAATTCCCTCTAAAAACGGGTATGGCGCTTTAGCATGTGTGCGGCTTTTTCTCTTTGCACCGACTATAGGGGCCATAACGGACATGATGCTAAAAACCTAAATTTAAAAAATTCTTTTTAATTCGCATACGATTTCGTGTTTGTTTCAATTTAAATTTATTATCGTTTGGTATTTTTGTTTTTCTCTTTTTTTTTTTTGTAGAAATTTCTTTTTGGCAAATAATTGCAAATTGGTGCCAGGGAATTTCCAATGAAATAGAAATTTATTTTTATCTCAGTTTTTTGGTTTGTTGAAGCAAGTGATTCTTTCTTTTTATTTTGTAAATTTTGTTGATGATAATTTTATCATTAACAAAATGTTTTACTTTTTCTTTAAATGTTTTTTTAAATTTATTGAATAAGGCAAAAAAAAAAAAAAAAATAAACACGAAATGCATATTTACTCGAAAATTTTTCAGAAATTCTAAGAAGTTTTCCATTGATGGAAACTTTTGAGGAGAAAAAACAAATGGTTCAAATTGTTTATAAAAAGAAAAGGGCGAATATTTTATAAAAATGTTATTCTATAATTTTGCAGAAATTCGCTTAAAGTAGTTGAGGAATTTTACGCGATATCGAAATCATCAAACAGTTATTTTTTTTAGTTATTTTATTGTTAGTTTGAACTGAAATTTTAATGTTATTCTATTGTCTGACAGTATTTGCAAAAGACTTGTGAACAACATTTTATAGCGAATGATCAAAATAATGTAGTATTACAAATGTTTGATTTTCTCTACATATGTACATACATACAAGTTCGCAGAGAAAAGACATGATTGCAAAATGTTCATGTCGACTAAGTATATCTGCCACAACCAAATAATTATTCATTGAAGCAAATATGGTTGCATTAAACATTCTTCAATTATTAAAATATTTGATGCGACGATAAAATAATCATTCTGGGTTTCGTCCCTTAAAAATTGAATGTATCAAAAAAAAACATTTTCGCTGCTACAAGAGTATCTTTTGAAAATGAGAATAATAAAAGATTATTTAAAATAAAGTATGTATATTGTGATCATACATTGTTTGTGTTCTGAAAAGAAACAAAATAGCTGTCAATCGTATGTAACTTCAGTCGTTCATAGAATTTAATAGCACGAGGAGCTGTGAAGTGAAAAAATTAATGTTAAAATTATAATTATATGATGAAAGTTATTTAATTTTACAACAAAATGAAAGTGCACCCGAAATCTTCAACATCAGTGGTTTAAAGTTCATATACGAGTACATACTAATATATGGAGTGAATTAAATATATGAATGTATGTTTCTTTGCAGAATGAAGAAAAAAATACTACGGAACTGCAAAAGATGGCAATTGGATTTTACATAAATATGCCGATAAATAAGTTAATTATATTGAATTTTATTAAATTTAATTTGTCGAGAAAAGTTTATTCGATAAATATTTTCAAATAAAAATATTTAACAAAAATATAATTTGATTTAATTTAATTTAATAAGTATTTGTGTGTACATTTTTCTTTTATCTAAACAAAATGTCAAATTGTTTACATAAACCAGGAAAAAAACATTTTCATAGTTACTATGTATAATGCGCTCAAATTTCTCAGCATTTGCAGAGCATATAATGGTATTTTCAGATGGCGATTTATAAAGAACATATTATGTTCCTTAGATGGCAAATGCAATATATATTAGCTGTAATCATTAATCTGATCATGAAATGAGAGTTTGCGATTATGATTCCATCAACCATGTTTTTTCTTTGCGTGTGCGAACAGACATTGATATTATGAATGCAAATAGCAGCCAATATACTAAACTGATTTTAATGCTATAAATGTACACGTCTGCAAAAAGCTACCTTTCGAATGGTGTATTTTCGGTCCAAATTGTTTGCAAAATTTAGCCGTAAAACGAGTAACAAAATATCGTCTTGCTAATTAATTATAGAAATGAAGATGTTTTTGTCTGTCTCTATGTAGAATAAAAATTTTCTACACCTTTTGCTATCGCAGCTTTTCTCAAAAGCTAATTTGGTTTATTCAGCTCGCACAGCCTTAAAATTTCGATTAAAATAATAAAAACGGTTTAAAATTTCGGAAATACTGGAGATTTCTCAAAAATTTCAGGGTATACGAGCCAAACGGACTTCATATTTAGATTCAAAGTGTTGAAATACGTTGCGGCAATGGAGTCTATTCTAATATTCAGATAACTTTTTTCATATTCAGTTTATACAAATATGTATGTACATGTTGTTGATTGGGTCTGGTCAAAGGGACCTACAATTTTGGTTTTCTCTATATGCCGGTGAAATTTTTTTCTTTTAAATTCTTATGAACAATTTGAAATTCATCTTTTCACTCGGTTTTATATCAACATGAGCTGATCAATGTAATAAAACCACCTGTTCTCCATAAAGAATAATAAAAAATAAATCTGAAATCATAAATTTTCATTTTTGCCAAGACAGACAGACAGACAGACATGTAATTGCATTTATTGCCACAGTATTGCAGCCACATGTGACTACTACACGAATAAAGGCTGCCTGTAAGTTATTTTAACAAAACAGATTTCAGACTTGAAAGAAAAATAAAAATATAATTTCAAGGCAGACCCAAGCAATTTGTATGTCGTGTCTGTCTGTCAGTCCGTCCATCTGTCCGTCCGTCCGTCTATGTTGGTTATGCTCGAGGCGACTGCAAAACGCGATTTATAGGCGTCGTGATGAAAATAAAAAGTCCAAGAATGCTGACGACAACAACAAACGGATGATGACGATGATGAAGCAACAAGAAAAAGAAGAAAAAGAGAAAAAGATAATAACAAAATAAGAAACTAACCTTCCGGCCAGAAATGACCAAGTTTACTACAAAAATTTAAAATGCATGTGTTTTGCAGCAAAAAAAAAAAATAAAAAAAAAACAAAATAAAAATGCATTAAACTAAATAAAATGTAAGAACGTTGCACATAACTGCCACAGACTTGTAGCAAATTATAATCATCGTCTTCATTATCATCTTTTAAGTGTTGTTGCAGTCTTAAGTTAAGTTTTTTTTTTTATCTCTTTCCGTTTTCATTTGCCACAGTTGGTGTAAATTCTGTATCTTCAATCCACATCCTAAGATGTCTTAAAACCATATAAAAAAAATATACATATAAAAAGTACAACATAAATGTGCTGCAACAATTTCTATACATTGTCTCATGGTACATACAAGCAAGACTTGGTGGGGCGAGGGGTATTTTCCAAAGCTCTACGTCGGCAATGATTGTCAGTAAAGTTTATGAACTTTTTTTGTGGTGGAAAAATTAAAACAAGTTTTTGTTCTTGTTCGTTCGCATGTGTTTATTGTGTTGCATTGATAAAGAACAATCACCATTCATTCGCAATTGAAAATTCTCGTTTTTGCATGTACATACATACTCGTACTTCATGATGAAGTTCATAACGTTCATATTAAATTTTTTTATATTTCTTGTTCGAATACGACTTTGTTATATTGCAAAAGTTTTGAAAGATTTTGGTTTTAATTATTGTTCAATTGCCAGCTAAATTTTGTATAAAGTTAGAACCTGTTCTTTGGCTGCGCAGAGTATTCAGAGATGAAAAAGATTGGTTTCTTTTAAAGGTGGAAATGGAAATTCCATTGAAGTTTAGTTTTTTTTTCCGGTAAAATCGAAATTATTTGTCATTAGACCGAAAGAGGACCTTTGAAGGAAAGTTTAAATTCTGCCGACTTTGGTCTTGGATTAGTGAGTTTCGGTACTTGAAGATCTTTTTTAAATCGGTTCTCCTGCGAAGCGTGGAACTCAACACCATACTAAATAATAGGCATCGAAGAGTCTTAAATGCATTTTGGCCAAATATCATATCGAACATGCAACTATGGCATCAGACTTATCAGCGAACAGTCCATAGCAAAATACTTCAACGAAAATTTCGCTGGGGCCCAATCTGACGGTGGTCTTAACACCGTGTGAATATTAGTGTTCACAAACACACCCGAGCTGCCCCGTCAACATCAGGTAGCAATTTCTCAGCCATAGCCAAAGCCCACCAGTTTAGGTTACTGGTAGACCCTCCAAAGGAAACTCCGAAGGATCAACTTTCTAATGACTTTTGTCTTGGGAAGACCTTTGGTACTCTTTCACCTTCTAACAGACTAACGTGGATAAACCACTTCCTTTATATATAAAATATATGCACATCCGTTGCTCTATTTTTTCAGAGATTGGGCAGTGACATACAAGTTTTATGGGTAATTGACAAAAGGTAATGTCTGAAAAAGTCAATTACCCTTTTCCCAAGAAGGCACAGCACCAAGGTGTGTGTATCACTAAGATGACAAAATGTACCCCCCGGAGGGAACGCTTAATGGCAATCAAGTCCAACAAACTGGTCGAATCTGGAGAGAAATAAAACATCTATCACCTAAACGAACCGAATTGAGAGAGTTCGTTGTAGCGCTCTGTTTCTATTAGGAAGCACAAGATATGATAAAAAATTAAAAGTTTGGAAAGGCCAATTTCCCAGAAAGCATATGAAAGAAAAGGTGTGGTTAATCACCAAAATCCAAAACGGTGGCCTTCGTGTGAAAAACAGCTCGTGTAGTTCGATCCTTGATAAAGTTCGAGAGAAATGGAAGCATGTTATTTAAAGAGAATCAAACTGAATCCCATTGAGTCTCCGACTGAAAGTGATCTACACATTAACCTTCCATATATATATAACCGAACCTAAATATAAATAAAATGAAAACGTGACCAGATGAGCCAAAACTTGAAAAGTTGTGATTTACTGATTGAGGCACAACAGTAGGAAACTGGTCGATGAGAATGAAAAAGTGTTTTAAAGACGATACATACCTATCAATGCTCTAACCATACTGTCTGATAGATAAAGTTTCACAGCGGGTTTATTAAGGAGAGGAGTTCTTAATAAGAGAGTTAACTGACAAAGGAGGGATTTATGAAGAGTTTTTATCAGTTAACTGGGATTAAACTCTTACATTACTTCAGAACCTTCAACATAGAAAGGCGGGAAGAGAAAATGTTGCATGAATGGTGGCCAAGAAAATCATGGTCATAATGGAAATAATGTCTAGAATACGAAAGAGTAATCGAAAATTTGCGAGAAATTTTCTTGATCCACCAAAATAAATATCCCAGCGGAAGAGAAAGATAATATAATTAAGAAGTCTATTAATTCCATATGAAACTTTCGACGAGTTTTCCTATCTTCGATCACGCAAGCAATATCCTGTTCGTGTCTTCATATCAACATGACAATTCGTGGTTAGTTCATTATCTAAGTCATACATTTAAAGCTTTGTCACTGACGTTTGGGAGTGTAACAACAAATAGAAGAAACAACAGCATAAATACAGCTTTCAATCTCAGCAACTCCATTATAAAATTAAGAACATTCAGTGCACATGTTTTGTGGTTTGAGGATATCAAATAGTAAGTGTGTGTGTGTGTGTATCTGTGTGGGCCAACTTACGTTCATGTATATTTTCAAGTTGTGAAAAGTTTTGCCAATTACTTGTTGTTGGTTTGGTTTTATTATTTTTTTATTTTTTTTGTTGTGGATTTTTTTTCAGTCGTTGCTAGTTATGAAGTCATATAAACATACATTCATATTATGTACAGACGTACACGCTTTTATGTGTATGCTTGATTGTTGTTGCTATTTTATTTTGTAGTAGATTTTGGTTCTTCTTCTTTTTGCGTTGGTGCTGTTCCATTGTGTTTAATTGGGGGAAGCCGCTTTGTTGTCTGTGGTCTTGTTTTTGTTTTGTGTATTTAATGTCGATATTCTTGCTGGTTGTTGTTGTATTTGCATTGTGGGCATAGCTGCCAGATTTTTTTAGGTAATATCGTCATATTTTAGGGCAAAAATCGTCATTATCGTCAATATAGCTCATTGAAATCGTCATAAAAACGTCAAATGAAAAACCGCTTTTTTTACTAACAAAACATATTTTTGTTAGAGGCAAAACATAACAAAACTCTTAAATCAACAAATCTTAATAAAAACAGCATTATTTAAAATACAGAGATCAAATACTTCACTTAGAATTCACATGTAAATAGATTGCATGTTTTTCAATACTTTGAAATATATTTATACATTGTATGGAAAAAAATAAAAAAATTCAAATCCTTTAGTTATTTTTTTCAATTTAGTAAAATATGCATTTTAAATTTCATTTTAGGAAACACTTTTTCTAAAAATGTATAAAAGCTACAATAAAATTTATACAATAAAACTATAATTTTTTACAAATTGCAATTAACCATATTGATTAATTCAGGTACAACTGTCAGATCATAGCAGGTACATTTGTTTAGCTTTAAATAATCTTTTGAATATAATATTACGTTTACCTGACTAAATATTCATTCCATATTTGCTGAATAATGTGGTAAAACTAGGATTTTTGTAATAAATTTAGTCAAAATCGGAAACAAAAGACTAGAATCCCTCGTTTGCATCTCTGATAGTTTTTTCCAAAAATCCAATAGTTTTATGTTTTTATCAGGACAATAATTTCAATTGTCTGAACTCTGTTTCTAGCGTTTGGTTTTTACTTTCTTCAACAAAATAGGAAAATTATTTTATAATTTCAGAAAACCAACTTTTTTTTCTTCATTTATAATATTAAATGGATTAATTTGGCCAAGAGTTTTATATATATTTTCAAAATCAAAGCTTGATAATATCTGATCACAAAGCTCTATATAAAAATTAACACAATTATTACTACTATCATATTTTTCTTTTGCATTTATTTGTGATTCTTCCAATACGTCTTTGGCAAATATTCCTAAATAAATGTCTTCAAAATTTAAAAAATAGTTTTTGTTTTTATAATCAGTTAAATAAAAGTTTTCTGTTTTAAGCAAACTAGTTTTTAAAAAAGTTTCTCATTACAATTTCAGCAGTTCAAGGTTGCTCTAATAGTGCAAATATATGTTGCAAACTTGAATTATTTAAAATCGTCAAAATTAGGGTATAAATCGTCCCATCGTCACTATGTCATTTTTAGGACCCAAAATCGTCAAAATGACGATAAATCGTCAAATCTGGCAGCTATGATTGTGGGCTTAGTGTTTTTAGTGTTCACCTTTACGGTTTGGATTTAAATCCACACACACATTCATACATGCATACATATTTTTATTCCACCTTAATGCAGAAAAAAGCGAAGAAAAACTCAAAATAAAATATTTTTTTAAGTTGTTTTTTTTTGCTGGCTGGTATTTGAAATTTGCAGCTGTTTTTTTTAGCCTGTTGTGTTGTACTAAGAACCGGTATTAAACGTGTAGAAAAATTACGTTTATTTTATTTATTTTTGGCAAATAATAAATAAACAAAAAATATTTATTTGTCAAAACAAGTTAAAGAAATAAATGTGGGCCCAATGTAGCGTATGAATTATGGAGCAATATTTTTGTACCTACAGTAGTTCCCGGCTTAAATGAGTTCCCCGTTTAAATGCATAAAATATGGTGGCAACATCTTAAATTAAATTTTCCTTATTAAATTTTTTTATAAAAATAAAAAACAATTAATTTATTGCAACTTAATAAAAAAATTATTTTTTTAATTTTCAACAATATATTAAAATCGTTCGGTATATAATTTGCGCTAAGATGGCCTTGACAACGGAAAACTTTTACAATGTCTCATCATGTGTTTTAGAAGATATTTTCGCTGTAAAAATTTGTATATCTTATTTCAGCTATCAAGTGTCCACTTGTGAATATATGCACACATCTGTGTTAAATTGAGTTTGAAAACGAAAACCGAGAATGGTTCGGACTCACAACGGCACAATGTGTAGCTTACATTAACTATTGAGAAGCGCTGGTAATTAAGTCTAGTTTTCGTGTATCTGTAAGAAAATTGAATATTAGAAAAATAAGAAAATTTAACTTCAGCAATTTTGAGCGAACCTATTTTTGTTAAACATATTTGAAGGGCTTATAAAAGGTTTGCGTCATCAATGTTTTTTTTTTTGTTGTTGGACCAGTACTCAGGGGATGACCCCAACTTATGCAATGTATTGTGGCCGAACCTTGAGAAATGGATAGGGTGGAGAAGAGAGGAGATGGTGAAAATGTAAAAGAAGGCTTAATTCTTTTAAAACTCTGCTATTGCGTGGATTGTTAATTTTTAGAGCAGTGTTGCAGCGCTTCTGGTGTTAATTAGACCCAATAACTTTCATCAGCTGTGCGATACGGCAATTTAATAATTGTTTTACTTCGCCAACGTTGCTGCTAACTGACGAAGGAGGGCGCTGTGGTTTACATTATTGGAACAGTAATTGATACTAGCGAAACAGTTTTTAGTGACCAGTGTTATTCTTTCATCACTTAAATAGTCCAAGAACAATTAATAAAGGTTATTTTTTGTAGAGTGTCACATCTTTGAGTTGGCATTACTGCTTTATTTGAGCAGCCATTTAACAGCTGATAGTTGCTTTTTGTTTAGTTGGCTTTGAAATTTCATTATGAATCGACTTACAACAGAGCAACCAACGCGTGTAAATTGTTGAAATTTTTAATAAATAAAAAAAAAATGGTTCTATTCGTCAAACTCACCGTGCAGCGGGCGCTACAAATGATTTACTCAAAGAGACTTTTGATAAAAAAATAATTTCACGTAATGGCCCAAATAATTGGTCACCAAGATCGTGTGATTTTAACCCCATTCACAAATTGTGACTAAATTGGTTATTTAGTTCAAATGAAGTTCAATAATGAGTATTGTAGCGCTCACTGTTATGTATACGTATTCTACATATCGTCGGTCACAGGGTGACAACTATTAAAATGTTTTTTTGTACTTTTCAGGAGACAAAAAAGAAAACGTTATTACTCCGTTACTAAACCGTGTTGGAAGTAAATAAAAAAACCAAAATTAGTAGGATATATTTATTATTATTATTTTTAAAAATATAAATGAAACATGCTAACATGTAGAAGGACAAACACAGTCTTTTGGCATCAAAAACCCGATTCGATTTTTTTTGCGAGTTAAGAGTTGTCAACCTGTGACCGACGATATTGCTATTTGTTAAGACATTTATTTAAATTAAAATGTGACGGCAATAAAATATTTGTCCAAGAAAACGTAATCACTAATTTTGCTTAAGGAAAGTGTTATTTAACACGATTTTTATTTTACAAAATAAAATTAATTATTCTCGAAAAAGGATTTTTATACAGTTTTTAAAAAATGCGAATCTACAATTAAAAAAATATTGGAATTCAAGGAAATAAATTTTAGTTTCTTTCTTGGTTACGTTTTTTTTTCGACAAATATTTGATAAATGTGAACGTAGCAAAGTCTATAAATATCAAGAGTGCATCATTTATAATTGTATCAGTTGCTCATTTATCCAAGATTCCCGTCTTAAATGCATCGACATATTTGTGATTTAAGTTGAGCAACTAAGCGGCGACTACTGTACATTAAAAACTTTCGCATTAATTGCTGCAGAAACTAGAAAAGAAACAAATTCCATAAAATATAAAGTTTTTCCTTTATTAACAATGTTTTTTATTAATTTAAAATTTAATAATTTTGTTGATTAAATTGCTTATCAGTCAAAAGCAGCATACTTTATAAATTATGTATAAAATTAAGCATAAAACTCAAAGTAAACATTTTATACTATAGTATCGTTGTGTCCCACTTTTGCAATCATACTACATAGGTACATACATATGTATGTACATGCATAATTATGTTTACATACGCATATCGTATGTACCTTTTTATACAAATAGTTAAAATAAAATTTACAAATTTACCGCAAACATTTACTTTATTTATCAATTCAGACAAAAGACCCATAAATTCCAGGAACTTCTTTCCTTTTTTGTTTTCTGAACTTGAAATTCACACCTTGTTTATTAAATAAATAAACAAACAAGAGATTACAGATGAAAACTTAGATACATATTAATAATTAAGGAAACACCCTACAGTATAATTATATCTCAAAGTTTTTATCTGCTATAAAGCGTTGATTTTTACATACATCCGTATGCTTATGCTCTAAAAAGTCTGGTAATATCACAGCGGTATGTACTTACCAGATTAAAAGAAAAAACAAATGATATCGTTGGGATTTCCATTTTATAAAAAGTGTTATCAAAAATAAAAAAAAAAAAAATTGAAACAAAATATTTTCTTTTGCGTCATTATTCTAAGGCACACACATACATGTACATGTGTACGAATATAATTGGAACAAAGAAAAAATTAAATGCCTCATTAAATCTGTGGCAAAAAAGAAAAAGTGCTTAAGTCGAGATAAGCTCATTTTGAGTTAATATCACCATCATATTCTCCATATTCAAAAGTATCTCTGAGCAAAGTTTTATTTATATTGAACGATTTTTAACGAAGTTCTGCCACAATTACTTGCTGCTTTTCTTTTTCTAAATAATTATCCCATATGGAATAACATCTTATTTTATTCTTATAACATATTAAATTTCAAGTTGAATATACATATTATAAAGGACAGAACGACAATGACAGAATGATAAACTTTTAGTACAACGCGATTACATTTTTATCAAACCACTTAAACATTTAAAACCGCTTTTCTAGATAACTATAAAATATGACTTAAGCACTTTTTCCTTATTGCCACAGAAATATGATTAGAAAAGTCATTGCAAAGCAAAAAAAAAAATAAAAAAAATGGCTAAAGAAAAGATTAAACAAATTTATTTATTTTGGTATTTATGCTAAATTTTGATAAAATTTTTGTGTGTATTAAAATAATAATGAAATCGATCAATCAATCAATCTTTTAATCGTTATTTTTTAATATCAGCTAAAATAATTCAGAAAGATTTTAGTAATATATGTTATTGTTAATTCTTCCGAGCTAATTTGGAGACAGAAATCTTAATTCAGCTAATATTATTTCAATTCAGGTAAAACCTTTGACTGACATAATGATCAACAAATTAAAAGAAAACAATCAAGTGTCATAAAAACTATATTCAGCTGTGATAATAAATGATTCAGCTAATAATTATTCATAAATTTCAATTGAACTCTTTCCAAATTAATTCAGCCCAGGAAATAATTATCAATCTTTATGATTTTAGCTAACTGTGAAGTAAAATTGAGTAATTAATGTAATTCAGCAAAATATTTATGAAAGATTTTAATAATATATATCATGGTTAATGCTTCCAAGGTAATTAGGAGCCCGAAATTATAATTCAGCTAATATTATATTAGTTCAGTTGAAAACATTCACTGCTATAATGATCAACAAATTAAAAGAAAACAATCAAGTGTCATAAAAACTATATTCAGCTGTGATAATAAATGATTCAGCTAATAATTATTCATAAATTTCAATTGAACTCTTTCCAAATTAATTTAGCCCAGGAAATAATTATCAATCTTTATGATTTTAGCTAACTGTGAAGTAAAATTGAGTAATTAATGTAATTCAGCAAAATATTTATGAAAGATTTTAATAATATGTATCATGGTTAATGATTCTATGGTAGTTAAGAGCCAGAAATTATAATTCAGCTAAAACCTTTGACTGACATAATGATTAAGAAATTAAAATAAAACAATAGGGTGTCATAAAAACCATATTCAGCTGTTAAAATAAATGATTCAGCTAATAATTATTCATAAATTTAAATTGAACTCTTTCCAAATTAATTCAGCCCAGGAAATTATTATCAATCTTTATGATTTTAGCTAACTGTGAAGTAAAATTGAGTAATTAATGTAATTCAGCAAAATATTTATGAAAGATTTTAATAATATATATCATGGTTAATGCTTTCAAGGTAATTAAGAGCCAGAAATTATAATTCAGCTAATATTATTTTAATTCAGCTGAAAACTTTCACTGCTATAATGATTAAGAAATTAAAATAAAACAATAGGGTGTCATAAAAACCATATTCAGCTGTTAAAATAAATGATTCAGCTAATAATTATTCATAAATTTCAATTGAACTCTTTCCAAATTAATTCAGCCCAGGAAATAATTATCAATCTTTATGATTTTAGCTAACTGTGAAGTAAAATTGAGTAATTAATGTAATTCAGCAAAATATTTATGAAAGATTTTAATAATATATATCATGGTTAATGCTTCCAATGTAATTAGGAGCCCGAAATTATAATTCAGCTAATATTATATTAGTTCAGTTGAAAACATTCACTGCTATAATGATCAACAAATTAAAAGAAAACAATCAAGTGTCATAAAAACTATATTCAGCTGTGATAATAAATGATTCAGCTAATAATTATTCATAAATTTCAATTGAACTCTTTCCAAATTAATTTAGCCCAGGAAATAATTATCAATCTTTATGATTTTAGCTAACTGTGAAGTAAAATTGAGTAATTAATGTAATTCAGCAAAATATTTATGAAAGATTTTAATAATATATATCATGGTTAATGATTCTATGGTAATTAAGAGCCAGAAATTATAATTCAGCTAATATTATTTTAATTCAGCTGAAAACTTTCACTGCTATAATGATTAACAAATTAAAATAAAACAATAGGGTGTCATAAAAACCATATTCAGCTGTGAAAATAAATGATTCAGCTAATAATTTTTAATAAATTTCAATTGTTTAGTTTAAGCTCTTAATTATTCTTATATAAATTTAATTTACCTGAGGATAACATAACTAAGGCTTATAGTTTCAACTAATTTTGCACAAAAATTTAGAAAAATTCTAAATTAGCTTGATAAAAACTTAATTCAGCTAACAAAATCTTAAAGATTTTAATAATATAACGCATGGTTAATGTATCCAAGCTAATTCACAGCCAACAATCTTTATTCAGCTTATATAAATTCAGCTGAATACTTTTAACCTTACTTTTATTAAAAAAATTTAAAAGAAAACAATTAATTTGCATGGAAATCGTAACAATTATTACAGCTAAAAAAAATTTGGTTTCAATTAATTAAAATAAATATTAACATGTTTAATTAGCTTTTATTTATGACTGCATGTTGTGCGTAACAACCATCCGTACATATCCTTCAATTCCGTCAATATTAATTTAACTGAAGATATAAAATAAAATACCAAAAGCACATTTTAACAAACCCCCAATAACCAAAGTGTATGAAAATAAACCAAATTCTTAAAAAAAAAACAATAATACCAGCAACAATTTACGTACAACAGTCAAAGTAAATGATATGATACGTACGAGTGAACAAACAACAAAACAATTAAACAAATACATACACATGTTCATATAAATTAATAAAAACACACAAATGCATGGGCCCCATAAATTAAATTAAAAAAAACAATATTATTCATAAGTGCCAGTGTGACCAAAATTTCAAAATTTAAGCTGCTTAATAGACTCGAAAAAACAAATGCTAAAATATACCAACAGCATACAAATGTGCAACAAATCTCTCGCTTGATTTTAGGCGTTTTTTTGAAGTTGCAAGAATAGTGTTGTTCGGGTTGGTTCAGAAAGTTAAAGCAGCTTATTAGAAAACTTAGACATGGCTATAGGTTATGCTTAGAAGATGTCCTACAAGCCACAATAGTTCAAAATTCCAAATAATGAACGTGCTGGTTCTTCACCGCGCTACATACTTATATAAATATTACTCTCTACTCTTCATTGTGGCGATTCTAAAGATTCTGTCTACACGGTGAAACCTATACTGAAAGAGGGTTGAGTCAAAAATAAACTGTGGTTACTACCAGCAAAGATGAGAATTAATTGAGGGGCCCCTTGTTAACCCAAAAAATCAGCGCAGGCTGGCGGCATAAAAAGTTGCGTCCTCACTTTCATTGAAAAAACTTCTACAGGGACCTTAAGGTATATGAGAGGTTTTGAAATGTGTGGGATTTATATTGCAGGACACGGTCTTAAAAGATGTCATATTCATCGTGCCAAGTAGAAAATTTATTGAAAGTAATGCAAGAAGATGAGGCAAAGGAAAAGATTTCAGCACCAAATTGCTTGATGGAGATATCACCACTCGAACAGAACCAGTTGCTGCCAGCGAAGGATGCCTCCAATTATTCTATGGTGTTCATATTTATTTAACTTCTTTTCCAAAGAATATAGTGGCACTTTAAAATTATCAGTTCATAAATAACAAAGACGAAATGTAGAACAAAAAACGCAAACGTTACTGACAAAAAACGCCAACATGGTTACATTCATAATTGATGAACTACGTAACCAGATTGTAGTCACCGATACTATTGAAATCCCCTCTTTGAATACAATTTGCTTGAGCCTAAGCCAACAAAAAAAAAAAAAAAAAAACAGTTCGTAACGAAAACTAAAACCGACAACAAAAGCAACAACAACAACCACAACAAAAAAGGCCACATTAAATAATATACAACGACAACAAAAATATTAAAAAAATAATATTATGATATTTATTTGACAAAACAAGATTTAACAAGGGAATTCCCTCTCTCTCAGTCAACTTATGCTCCAAGATATAAAAAAGAGATTTGGGGTAATAGGGTTACCAGTCGTCTTTAATTTTTTTATTAACATATTTCCGTTTGTTATCGCCACAAATTGTTTGAGAAGTTGACTTCGAAAGGTTTATTAATACTTCACATCCAATTACGAAAAAAAACTATATCCCCCACTTGGGAAAGATAAATCCCTAAAAAATGGAATTCCCTGGGATTATCTCTGAATTCAACCTTTAAAAAAATCTAAAAACAAAAATGACGCAGTAGTATTTTATTTTAAACTTTGTTTAATTTATTTATTTATTTTTTTTGTGTTATTGCCAAGCAAACTGAGGCGGTCGGTAGGTAGACTTTTCTTTCATTTTATAAAATAAATAAGAGACATTTTTGTACAAATAAAAGAGTATTAATGCTAAAAGAGTAAATAAATAGATTTTTGTTTGCATAAGCATAAACATTTTTGTACTTAAGAGAATTATTTTGGTTAAAAAAAGGTAATGGAATAAAGTTTATTCAATAAATAAGTAAATAAAATGTATTTAATAAAAATACTAATCAGCAACTATTGCACTACAGTAATACTTCCTTAATGCATTCGTAAAGACTAGCTTACATGTTATTTTAAGCCATATTAAATGCAAACTGCTGCATATTATATATAGTTGGATAGGCAATTAATGGTATTTTCTTTCCTACAAAGAAATGGTACATCTCTATGCAGAAAATGTGCTTTCTTTAAACGGGTGGTGTGTTTGATTCTAAAAAATACGCCCTCACTAATGGTGGAAGGCATTGCACTTTATGCCCCGTAAAAATCGATAGTGTTGATAATGCCCCGTAAATCTTAGCTGTAAGCTGTTTAAAACAGAGCGTTACACTTTTTCATAAGTTGTGTTTAGTTCTAGTGAAATGCCATTTTGTGTGTAGAAAATAAAACACCATAAGTCTAGTTTTTATATATCGCTGATGAATATGTTACACTGATGGCTCCAAACAAAATTTGTATCAAGTTTACGTCAGCACCTACCGATTGGTATATCTGACGGTATACTTAAACACTGGGTACATACAATGCGTCCACCATCGCCCCCGAGCCACCCCCTTTGGAGTAAACCTGAAGTCATCCTCTTGGGGACAACATCAGGTAGCAACTTCTCAGACCAAGGCTAAAGTGTTCGAGCTACCCAAACTCTATTATCTGTTGATTCACAAAAGCATATTGAGGCTTCACGTTGGTAGACACGAAGCCCATCCAGCGCAAGCACCGGAACAAATCTTTAAACCAACACCAACCCAGCTTTTGGTAACAACCACAACCACCACGTGTACTCGCGAAGGAGACTTCAACCAACAACCGGCCACGGAATCATGCCACCAGAGGGTAAATGCGGCGGTTCATTCGTGCTTTACACCGCAAATTGTGTGACCAACGTAGGTCATCACTGCTACCCTTCGGTAAACAATCTCCCATGAGAGCATGCCGGTCCCCGTGGTACCAGTTAACAACTGGTGGAGCTTCGAAAATCCTGAAGGATTAGCTTTCTATTGGCTTTGGTCTTGGGCTAGACCTTAGGTACCCTTACACCTTCTACATATACTTACGTGCCATGCCACTTCCTTTATAATAAATATATACACATTCCGTTGCTCCGTTAAATCAGAGATTGGGCAGTGCATATAAGTTTTATGGGTTATGTCTAAAAAAGTCAAATTACCGTATACCCCGGAAGGCATAGCGTCTTGTTGTTAAAAGTCAGCAAGATGAATATCTACCCCCGGGTGGTGATGGCTCCAAACATGAAAATGGAGATACAGGGGTCGGAATATATGGACCCAATTACCAAAATGTAAGTAAAAGCGCAAGTATGTGATGTGAGATAGCCAGGCACCGCTGAAGGCCATAATCTCTTATAAGATAAGGTCGGGTTTGTTGCATCTTTAAATGAACTTGGCACTAAAAATAAAATAATATTATGCTGGGTAACTGGTCACGAAGGTCATGCAGGAAACAAACGGGCTGACTTGACTGTCTAGCCAACAGAGAAGACCAACGTAAATTTATAGGACCGGAACCCTTCTTTGGCTTATAACTCGGATATGTAAAAGAACAGAATAGTTCATGAGCTCAGATGGGATTTGCTAGCCACTGGAAAGGTCTTCAAGGTCTAAAGCTTAGATCGGCACAATGTACCGATTTTCGTCGGCCCACTGCAATAAAGTCATAAGTACTAAACCAAGACTGCTTTATTTCTCAATTAATTCTGGAATAAGTCTATATGGCTTTATTACCAATGCAGTGTGGTGCAATTTTGTCCTTATATTTAAGCCGACGAAAATCTGTACATTGTGCCGATAGTGGGATCTAAGCTTAAGAAAAGCAAAACGATTTATTATGTTTTCCAAAAACAAATTCCAAAAGTTACTACAAATGGACAAAAATGATCTCAGACTACTGACGGGATGGTTTACTGGACACTGTGGTCTCGGAAAACACCAATTCATTATTGGAATCTCTGAGACCGATTTATGCAAATTCTGCGAAATGCAAAAAAGAGACGCCTGTCCGGCGGTAATGCAGCCCAGAACAAGGGTTCTTGGCATAATCCTTTTGTCTCCAAATGAGATTTACAATCTCTCACCGTAGAGGGTGGTGGCTGGCTTTATTCGATGAACATTTGGGCTGCACAAAAGATACTTAGGTCGCAGTACTAATGGCCTAACCCAATAATAATAGTAACGCTGATTTAATAATTAAACCGAAGTATATTAAATGGGATGCATTTATCTGAAAATATTTTAGTGCAATTTGGATGATATATTTTTTACCAGCTGCTTTCTTAAGCATGATAACGAGGAGATCTTTTAAGCGGCAACATCTGCATATTTAGAATCTTATGCTGAATTAAGTTAAAAATTACAATTTTTCGGATTTAATCCCATTAATTATTCCAAACTCTTGAGCTGTATTGCAAATTCTGTAGCGGAATGTCTTTACCGAATTGAATTGCTAATAAATTTTCAGCTGAATTGTATTTTCTATTAGCTGATTTATAAAAAAAAACATTTCATGTGTGTTTTTTAATTCTAGCAAAAAAATGTGTGTAATTTAATTAATGCAAATAACGTCACCATTATATTCCAAATAAGTAGTTATGTATGTATGCATGTATGTAAGTTTGTTTTGATGTAAAAAAAAATTTAAAAAATTGAATGATGCATCATTATATTTTACTCAAACTTTTTAAAACAAAAGACAAATATGTATGTAATAAAACTTTAGCTAAAGCTATAGTTTCATACACACACCTCAACTAACTACATATTCTCACAAAAACATACATACATACATATTGCGCATACATACATACATGTCTACTCTTAAGTACTCGTACACAGGTACATACAATGAATGCAACAGCAATGCATAAAAAAGGAAATTTACGATTTTATATAAATAGTATTTAACAAAAAGAAAATTATTATTATCTTTATTTGCTTTGAAAACGCCGCCGTCGCCAGACAAGCAGACGTCAAAATGTTGTTGCACATTTTTGTTTGTTTATTTATATGAATTTCTTAAAAAAGACACCAGTTTTGTTCGCATTTAAAATAAAATGCCATGAGTAAGAAGTACTGTTCAGAGTAACGTCATCACTACCATCATCATCATCATTATCATTATGATATTTTAACTTCGTCATTATCGCACACATTCATAAGTTTGCAAAGTACGCATTTTAAAGTATGTACATACGTTTGTACTTACATATATCTACACAAACTCTTGTGGATACTATATGTCCATATACATACATATCTATCTGAAAAATACACCTCTTAACACATATGCTCCACTGCTGGCACACGAAAGTAACAACCAAAGAACTTCAGAAAAGACCTTTAGATTGCTACAAGTTTATTTCTTCATACAGTCAACTGACACATGAAGAAGTGCACAGACAAACATGAACTACCAGTCATACAAAAAGAAAACCAGGCGGAAAGACAAAGTGGCAGTTGCACAAAAAAAAATTGTTGCTGCCTGTTGCGAAAACATACATACATACAATCATTTACAAGAATAAATAAAAAAAAAACAAACCGCAATAATTCAACAACTTTATGTTTGTTGTTCACAATGCAGGGCAATAACACCAACACACTGCCACATCAGAAAGTGCTAAAAGGCTAAAAGTAGGCAGAAACAAATAAAAAAAAGGAATAAATAAAAATTATAAAATAACCAGCAAGATTGAAATGTATTCAAGTATTGTGTTCAACTGAATTGCAAACATTATTTTCGCGTGATTTGAGAGCATGTTGCATCATTTTCTAGAAAAATAAATTCTCTTGCTGGCAGCTTTTTAAATAACAAAATAAAAATATATTTTTTACATAAATTAAAAAAAAAATTAAATAGTTCCTTAAATAAAAGACTAAATTTTTACAAATGTGCCAAAGAATTTTAAAAATTTGCTATTTTTGAAAATATTCATATGCATGCTTCTGAAATGACTGTAAATCAATGTGAAAAAAAAAAAAAAAAAATCATTCCTTCATAAAAATATCCCTTTTAGGGAAATTTTTAATTCTGAAAAATTTTTAAACTAGAATAACAACAGGGCTTAAAACATATATATTTGGGAATTTTTTTCTTTCAAAAAGCAAATTCCCTTTAAGGGAAATTTTAGATTGTAGTATAAATAAATTTTCCTTTGGGAAAAATTTTATTTCAAAGACTTATTTGCAGATTTTTTTTTTGGTAAATACAACTGCACGTAAAAAGCATATTATAAAAAATTTCCACCTCAAACAACAATTTCCCTTAAATGATACCTATTATGAGTTATCGTTTACTTATTTTATACAATTTACAAAAATCTTCTAAATTTGAAGAAAAGTTTGTCCGAGTATGTACATATATGTTTACCTTAGTTCTTGTTAAAAATTTATTTTTAGAAAAAAAATTGCGAAAATTTTCTGCTTATAGAAAAATTTACCTAGAAGGGAAATTTTAATTTTGCTATATATTTTTAAAGTGTGCATTATATTTTTGGATAATAAAGTACAAAATTTGTATTTCATACGCTTTTAAAAGGTTTAATAACATCCTTGTAACATTTTTCAACTTTTGTTGATCAACTTCAGTTTTTGCGAAAAGAAAGACGTAGAGAGTAATTCAATGTTCTCTGACTTTCTTTCAGCTAACTCATAAGTTAAAAAGCATATAAAAAGCATTGTTTTCCCTTCAAATGAAAAAATCAGAACATTTGGGAAAAATTAAAAAAAAAAAAATATATATATTTTTAGTGTTTTTTTACGAATATTTAATTTTTGGTGACATCTTTATAAGAGACATCTGTAAATCAGGACATACAAGTTTCTTGAAACAAATAACAAATGGCCTTTAAATGTCTTTAATTTGAATGCGTTTCTTCTGAACAACGGAATTAAAAATAATACATATTACAACAACAAACATGAACGAAACGTGACGCAAAAGAAACTCAACTTTCCCCAGCAGTTCTGTTAATGAACGTTAGACGTTTTTTTTCAGGAATTAAATATTATTATATAATTCTGGTATATTATTATATAATTCTGGTATCTGGCTCAATACAACAAAATCAATTTTTTTTTTAAGATTGACATCTTCTGACGGCATCTGGGTATCTGGGTTTTGAAATCTTTCCAAACAGTTACTCTACTTTCACATTCTTCCTCAAAAATAGCTGTTTGCGGGAAAAATATAAAGAATACAAAATTTATTTTTTATAAACTGGTCTGCTACGCCATTTATAACTGCCTCCAACCTTATGACGGTTGTGTTTGTAAACACATACCATTATATTGTATTGTTTGTTTTGTCCTTGGTTTACTTTAAGGTACAAAAAAACAGTTTGCGACCTTTTCTTTATTACACTTTTTCAGTCACAAACACACACACGAGCTCTTTCTGATGTCACAATCCCATTTTATTGTTTAATGTATTAAAAATTGAACAGCTCGTAAACTTATTTTATTTAGTTTGTCGTTTGTTTTTACCAGTGGTGATGGGATCATCGAGAAAAATGTTTGAAAATACAAGAAGGTTTAGTAGGAAGTGGGAATAACAATATTTTTAACGGCTGGGTTATTTCTTATTCACTATTCTTTATCTAATGGATATTAAATTTTATTGAACATATTTTTATACGTCATAGTTTTATTTTTACGTTTGATAGTAATTTTATTGTTTTGAAGATGCCCTTGTGTAAGTGGGAAGGTGTTTATGCCTTTAGAGACAAAATTATTTATTTATATTTATTAAAAAATGAAGTATACATAATTTAATGTATGAATGCAAAAAATCTAATTTTGTGTTTATTCATTGCTAAAAAGCCTAAAAATAAAATTTCCCTTAAAGGGAAATTATTTTATTGAAGGGAAATTGTCACAATTTTTCTTTAATACTGTTGAAATTGAAAAATATTAACTAAATCAAAAATGTGTTCAAGTTAAAAATTCCTCAAAATGTGTGAATTTAATAAATTTTGAACATTTCGTTCTATATGTATTATGATTGATGCTAAACTCTTTAAATATTGTTAATGGAAGTTGTAGTACCAATTAATATATTTTTTATAATGTTAATTATAATCATTTGATGATAGATTTCTTATATGTAATAATATTGTATATATTCACATAACCTTTCGAAGCATGAATGAACATGCAATCCTTGTTTTTTGTTAGAAATAATTTTTTTTTTCAAACATGCAACGCACATTGAAGTAATAAAAACTGCTTTGGCTGGTTTTATATTACTTTTAATAAAAAATTCTTTATTATATACAAACAATTATTAATTAAATTATCAAACGTTGTGTAACGTTCAATACATTTTCTGTAAGATTGACGGCTGTTTATAATCAAAAATGTACATTATTTTTATTGTTATTTCACCATTTCAAATGAGTTACAAAGCATTTGAAGGACAAGTAACGTTCAATACAAATGAATGAAACATATGGTATGAACAAAATAAAGCCTGTATAAATTAACTGTAATTTTGAGACAATTTTTTCCATTTCTTTATCTGGATGGGAGACAGCATTTAATATGAACAACAAGTTGTTTTTCATGTGTGAAGAGTGTAGAAACAGCATTTTAGTTCTTTATTTTAAACATACAAGAGAGGCAGTCTTAGATTATCAAAAAAAATATTCTCCAATTTATGCGTTTTTAGTTTAAACAATTTTTACTTCGAACATGTGTCTCATTATTTATAATAAGAAAATAAAATTTGTTTTTAAATAGATTTTTTAGTGTTATTAAATAAATAAACACAACAATTTCAGCATGCAACTGATAACCTTTTTCAGTTACAGGTCATCACTGCTGACGTCTGATATGTGCGTAGTTTTTAATGTGTCGGTCTATTATTTGTTTTGGTATTTGTATGTTATTTGTGTGTTAAGAGTTTATAGTAAATTCACAAGCTTATCATGTAAAAAAAGTATAATCAAGAGATAAAAAATAAAACAAAAGATTTTTAATATAATTAAAAAGTTTTTAAAATAACTTTTTTAAATATTGTCCATTATTGGTTTAAAAGTTGTGTTATTAATTAAAAAGATTTTTTTCAATAAAAGTTAATAATTGAAAAAAATACTTGAACTTTGCCGAAATTATTCTTTGTTATCTTGCTGAAGAAAAAAGAAATAAAATATGATGCAAAGTACAGTGCAACGTTTTTATTTGGCAACTCCAGGTTGGATTAAAATATAATGGAGATCCCACTGATAAAAAAGCAAAAAAAAAAAAAAATGGCGGTTTGAAGTGATTTTTTTACCTCAATTTGCAAAGAAGAGACAAAAGACAAACATACAGAGACGAATAAGAGTGGCGAAATGTTGCAAAATCTAAACAAATCATGTAGCAAAAAGATTTCGTAAGTGAGTCAGCTCAACTTTAATTTCTCTTAAAATAAATCCTAAAAGTAAATCTTCAAAATTCGATACAGGAGCTAGCAGTCCCTTTAAGGGAAAGTTTTTGCCCATTTTTCAAGAAAAGAACAATTAGAAGAATTAGAGATAATAAAAATTAAGATGATTTAATAAGAGTTTACGAATGAATGGTGGAAACAAAAATTTCCTCGTTAACCCTTAATGAAAAACTCTTGCGTATGAGTAATATTAATTATCTACTTGAATTGAAATTAATCATTCGCAGCAGTGGATGTTAGGGGCTGTGCACATATTGTGTAACGTTAGAAGGGGGTGGTTAAAGACTGAAAAATTTGTAAAAAGCGTTACGAAGGGGGGGGGCATGGGGGGATATAAAATCTCTGAAAACAGCGTTACGTAATATATGCACAACCCCTTAATAAAAAGGGATTCGTCATTCGTTTCTATTTTATTAAAATTTATTTTGAATACATATTTTCTTACAGTTTTACTACGATGATATAAAAAGGTGCAGCTAATAAATAATTGCAAAAATTATTACATAAACTATTATACATATATTAATTTTAATGTAAAATATATTTTCTATCTAACATAGAGACCTTCCCATAATAAAAGTTTCAGACGAATGAAATAACACTCACGTCAAACAAATAACAAATTCACGCCTGACACTTCAACTGTGTGAAATAAGACACAAGAGAGGGTGGAAGTGTAGGACGTTTATTTCACACACAAAAAACTACAGACATTTTTGCCAACATGATCAGCATGAAAAATAAAACACTTTCCGCCCAACTTGCATACATCGTCGCATTAGAGTCTGTTCTTATTCATGCATACATATTTTTATTTGAAAATCTTTAAGTTTTAATTAGAAAAACAAAAATGAGCTCAAAAGAAGGCAAGGTCTTCTGTGTGATATACATACATATATTTCTTTTACATTTTGCATTGTTTGCTGCCAAGATACTCGGCTTCCACAACAACAACAACAACAACAAAAGCTACTTTAAAACACACTTTATAATATGCACATATTTTCGTTTCTTGTTTATTATTTATTTTATTTTTATTTTTTGCTTTCAAAATCCAGCCAAAAAGAACACACAGAAAATTTATAGCAAAACTTGAAGTATGTACATATGTACGTTCAACAGCTGCTAAAAATACTTGCTTTTAGTGTAAAAACTTAAAAAACTTTTTGCCAAACGGAGAAACGAAAGAACGAACGAACAAACAAACAAACAGACCCACTAAAAGAATCATAAAAACAGTTTACCGCCTTTGAATTTGGCAGCAGCAAACAATAACACTACACATACACACTATCACAAATACACACACATATATACACACACATATATACACACATATACATATCAATATGTGTGGATATGTTACAACAATAAAGACTTGAATTTTTTGCAATGTTTTTTTCCATTTATTCAACTGGCATAAAAATGGTTAAAGTCGTAAGAAGCACACACACACACACGAACTTGAGCGGAAACCGAAACCTTAAAAAAAGTTTTGTCTGGTTGTCAAACGATTAAGGCAACCAGTAAAATATTCTAACCCACATACCTGCCTTGAGAGATTGTGCCTAGAAACACAATTGATACAAATTTAGGAGTATATGAAGTTCAATTGTCTATGTTTTTTTTACAAAACATGAAATTGTTTTTCCAAAATGCGAAATTTAATATGTATGTTGCTGTCAAATGTAACAAAAAATCCAACTGAACTTGGGAAAATTGACCAAAATTAAAGTTATTGTGAAATATCCAATAATATTCATAAGTTCGAAAAATTTAATATATTTCGAAAATTAAAAATGCACTATTTTTTAGAAATTATAATATTTTACATTTATTTGAGCATGTACTCAAGTATTTATGTTTAAAATTTTATTTATTTGTTGCGGGTTAGCAATATCTAGATATATATTTCGTTGGTAGCTATACCAATTCATCAGTAGATGTTTTACCCTTTATGTTTAAAAAATGCAAAAAATCTAATATGTATATTTCGGGAATTCGACAAATATAATATCGAAAAATGTTCGAATTTAATTTCATATTTGAAATTTGCCTCAAATCACTGCAAACAATTCGAAAAAATTTAAATATTTTCGAAAATTAACAATTTAATACATATACATTTGAAAATGCAGTGAAATTACATTAAGTTCATAGCGATCCTACTTCACCTAAGTTCGACGAAATAATTTAAAAACATGTGAAATCAAAAAACCAGAAATTGTCGAAATTTTGAAAACAAACCGTAGTTAGTTTGAAAAAATTTAAAAGTCTCAAACTTGTGATACCACAAAAAAATTTTTAAAAATTAATATTTTTAAATTATTATTATTACGAATAAACGTAATTACTATTCGAACTTATATAGATGTATATATGAAAAGTAATATTATCAGGCTCAAGTTCAGTTTTATTGAATTAATGAAAATGCAAAATTACTAAGAGTTTTTAAAAATTAAAAAAATGATACTCCAGCTTTTATACCATGTTCGAAAATGTAATAAAAGGGGTTCAACGAAAAATTAAAAAAAAAATTATATTCGTAAAAAATTACGTATGCATTAAAAAAAAAATGTAAATTAACAAAAAGTTTTCCAAATGTTCTTAATGTTTATATTATTACGAATATACAAACATTTTTCAAATGAATGAATGTAAATTCCAAATCTATCTTTAAATATTGAAAAATGGCAAAAAAACCAAAGAAGTATCTGCGTAAAATTAAAACTTAACAAATTTTCGAAACGGATAAATTTAAAGAAAATCTTAGCTACTTTGAAAAATCGATACATTTCTTAAAATACGAAAAACTAGAAAACTTTCCGAGTTTTAGAAATTTCCAAATTCCTTAAACCTAAGAGAAACGCATAATTTCAACTAAAAACTTATACTCGTATGTAGTTTGCCAAACTTGAATATTACGCTGTGCAACAAAGTCAAATTTGTGGTACCTACGAAATTAAACCTTAAACACACTTGTAAGTTCGGATGATTTCTGGTCGTAGAATTTATAGGAAAACAATTTTGTTTAACATTTAATTTTTCCTTTGTTCTACAGTATTATCTAAATAAATAATTCTCTTATTTTTATTTAATAGTACAAAGGTTCATATTTTATTCTCTATGCAGTTTGGTTACATTATTTTCTTTCTCACTGAAAAAAAAAATAACAAATTTATACTCGTTTTCTTTAACAATACGGATGTTTAATTTTTCACCATTTATTTCGTTTTGCTCCACAACAGACAAAATAAGTTTACGAATAATAAATACCAAGTGTAAACGTTTTTGTTGTTGCTGGTGCTTTTATTTTATTCATCTTATTGTTTACTTTTTACTTGCTCTTTCTTTGTTGTAAAATTATTTCCGAATCGAACTTGTTGTTACCATCAGTGTAGAGCTGTTGATGCCGCTGTTACAGCAGCTGCGGCAGAGGTTCATGATGACAATTTCGATGGCAATATTTACTGTTTTGATACTCTGGATGTTGTTCGTACAATTGAATATATACAAATTTCCACATAAAGTTGAAAGAAAAGCG
Organism: Lypha dubia; assembly: GCA_947311025.1. NCBI lineage: Eukaryota > Metazoa > Arthropoda > Insecta > Diptera > Tachinidae > Lypha > Lypha dubia. Next base: position 62,135,281 of record OX371264.1, read on the forward strand.
CAAAATTTCATAGAAAACATAGAAGAGTGTTATATTCGCTTGTGCCGAATCTTATATGTATACCCTTCAACAAGACGAAAATATATACATATACTCTTTTCAATAAATACATATGTACAAAAAATAAAGACTATTTAAAATATTTTACAATTTTCCATCCATAAGGGAACAAAAAGGGGGTTTGGACGAAAAAAAAAAATAAAGTTATTATTAAGTTAATATAAATATAACATTAACAAGCCTCAGTAGCACGATGTTTCGTGCGTTGAATTATAATCTGTTGACTCTATGTTCAATACTGAGGTACCGTCGTGTATTTTCAAGTTTATTTCTGGAAGGTTTATATGTATGTATATATCTTTATTTATTTGTATATATAACCCAATATCAGAACCAATATTTTATTTTTGCTGATTTTCAATACGAATCATCATAAAAAAAATCTTTATATTTCAGTCGAAGACCCAAGTTTCTAGCTCTTTTAGTGTCTTCGGAAAATCGATTTCACATACAGACAGACGGGCAGACGGATAGACGGACAGACGGATATGGGTCATTCAACTTTCCTATCTATAAGGATTTAGAATATATAAACTATATGGACCTCATATAACATGTATTTCCTAGCTTCCGGTAATATTCTGTTACTACCCAAAAGCCATTCCTGTGTAGACCCTCTTAGATGGCAACCCAGAGCCGGCAGTTTAATTTTATTTGTATGCTGATTACACGTTTATATACATGTAACTAAATGTAGGCGAATGAAGCGAATGAGTACACCAGTGAGTAAACACAAATAAGTGAGTGTGTGCTCGAATTTGTATGTGAGTTTGGTAGTGTGTTTATTTGTTTTTGCTGTAAATGACTGAATGTCTGCTGCTTGTTTATTAAAACGACTGCATGGTTTTCTGAAATTATTTGTATGAATGGATGTTATGTATTTATTTAGGTGTATGTGTGTGTGTGTGCACTTTTGCGTCTTTTGGTTTAGTTGGTGTGGCATGTATCTGATTGAACTGCCCCCATTTAAAATAAGTATGTTTGTGTGTATACATACACATGCATGTTATATTTAATATTATTCACTTTAAAGAATACAGTGGGTATAAAATTTATATTAAAATCGAAACCGGTATGACGTGTTCATTGCTTTTGGCTCTTTTTATAGTATGTGTGTATGTAAATATATTTTGCAGACTTTTTTGTTTTGTTTGTAGGTATTTACACATACATATACAACAATTTAATATCTGTATATAAGCTCCCATATGGCGGATAGGTATTTTTCTCTTTAAATAATTTTTACCAGGGATAATAATTTTGTCATTTATTGATAAATTTATTGAAAACTAAGAATAATATTCAAGCAGTTAAATTAAATCTTGAGAAATAAGTTTTAATATACATACCTACATATAATTCGAAATAGGTACACAGGTACACAGGTACACAGGTACAAAGGTAGGGCAATAACTTCCACAAACACTGAAGTTTTAAAATTGCAAAAGAATGAACTTGCTTTAAATTTTTTTACTTTTTGAATTAAAATACATAATAAATAACAAAATACCTACTCATAACTGCAAAGAGTTTGTACTCTCAAACTAAATACTTATGCCTTCGTGTTTAATTAAAACTTTTTTTATGCAAAAATTTTGTTTTGATAAATATATCTAAGCTTATATTCGAAAATTCTAACTTGAGTTCGAAATTTCAAACATACTCAAATATATATATTTTATCGTTTTACTGTATGAAAACATTAATTTTTTTAGTGTCTGCCGAAATAAGTTAGACTTTTCAATGTAAATAAAATAATTTTCGGACATTTATTCCATAATTAATATTAAATATTTTAAATTAAAATGAAAAATTTTATAGGTATATTTAACATTAATTATGGAATAAATGTCCGAAAACTATTTTATTTACGTTGAAAACGTTAAAATACGATGTAGTCTTCTCTTCGAAATCTGGATTTTAAGTTCGAAATATTTAACATAGCCAAATAATTTAATGTTTTGTATTGTTGAACAAAAATATTGATTTTTTTAACCACTACGCGGTATTTTTTGGAGACTTAAAGTTAAAATTTTATCTGCGAATTTTCGAACATAGGTTTATATTTTTGGTTTTCCCAGAAGGTCATTATTATTTTCTATTCAAATGTGGTAGCCGTACATATTCGTACATATGTATTCGTATGTATTGAAAACATATTTTTGCATATGATCACTGCAACCATAGTTCGTTCTGTGCAAAATAAATTGAAGTATGTAAAGTTAGACCCAGATTGTGTGGAGCTGCTTCTAAGGCAGTCGAAGACTAAAAATAAGTACAAGTACAGCGACTTTTGCGAAATTTTTTTTTGATTCGGCTTAAATCAATTTAACGGATCTGAAATACAAACACAAAAATGCCTTCATTGTATCTGCTCCACATTTCCAATTTGTTTACGAATCTGTATTTGTTTACACTTTAACGTTTTCTTTGGCAATCTGTTATGCAAATTTGTTGCTTTCTGTGCGTGTGTATGGGAGCACTGTGTGACTGTTTGTAAGTGTTTGTTTGTTCGTAAGCTAAATTATAAAAAGAGAACAATATTGAACTTTTTTTTGAGCGTTTTTGTAATTGTTCCTTTTCTCGTTCCCCCTTGTGTTGTTGCTATCGTTGTTGTTCTTGTTGGCGTTGCTATTATTGCTGTTGTTCATAACACTTGCACGACTTTATGTCGCCACTTTTATTGATAAAAAGCCCCATATTGTTGTTATTGCTGTCTCTTCTTCTAAAGATTATTGCTGTTGTTGTTCAAGTGTAAAATTTCTTTTTTGTGCAAATATTCTGAATGGAATTGTTGCTGGTAAAGAACAAATCTTAACAGTGGCTATGAGCGAGTGAGTTTATGTGTGTGTGTGTGTACGACTTGAATTTTTTGCAAAATAATTTGCTTCGATTTCTTTGATTTTTATTTGTCTTTTTAATTTTTTTTGTTGTATTTGCCAGCATTTTGCGATATTTAAAGTTTTATACATTTGAGTTAATCACAAGCAACAGGCTGCAGAATGAGAATTTTTTGAGGCATTTAAATTTAATTGAATTTAAAAACTTTTGTTAAAAATGCGGTTTCTTTTGCTTAATAAAAATTTATTTATTGCATTTTTTTATTTCATTTCAAGTGCTTGCGAGTTTCAATGAATTCCGTAGAAAAGTTATCACTATTTATTATCTAACACTGAGATTAATTTTTGTCGCGTTCTCTAAAAAGTAATAAAAACACCTCTTAAGCAGCGATAGCGAGGACCAAAATATCCTATCAATGCCAGAAATAAGACAAAATTTACAATGTGTTTAAGGGTTAATTTCATAATTTTTCACAATTTAAATATATTTTTCACATATTAGATACATTTTACATGTAACTTTCTAATTACGCCAAGTTTAAATATAAACGCAGATTAAAGCTAAATTTAATTAGAAAATAAAATTGGTTCAAATTTAAACAGGCATAGAAGTTAAACATGGTTCAAAGTTAAACCTTAGTTAAAGTTGTATACGGATTGAAGTGCATGAAACTGAGCTTAAAGTCAAACTTGACTATAAAACCAAAACTGAAACGTAGTTCAAATTGGTATCGTTTTGATCCTGGTTAAAATTAAAGTTCAAAGTTACAAATGGTTTGAAGTGAAATTTATATTAAAGTTAAGCCCGCTTTTTGTATAACTTAAGTTCAAATCTTGCTCAGAAACAAATTTAACTGATTAAGTATTAAAAAATGCATTACCACCATCAGAACTACTGGGTTTTATTATTGTAATTATATATTATTTTACTACACATTTTTTGGTTGTTTCTATTAAACAACCATCTTCTCATCCATTTTTAATAATGATTGTAAGTCCTCATTAAGTTCTAGGCAAGGGGCATTAATATGAGAGCAGTGTGTTTGTGTGTGTGTGTGTGCATAGAAACATTTTTATATAGACATAATAAAAGTTTTTGTTTTTTATTTTACCCTGAAGTTGTTGTCTTCTTCAAGTATGTAGAACAGCAGGAGCAGCAATGAGAAGCAACACATAAACGTGCCAGTTGGTTTGTTTATGTTATTGCCCTGGCATTTAGGCCATGTCTGTTTGTGTATCTTAGCAGTCCTAAAATAACATAAACGTCGTTATAATCATCATCATCATCAGCCCCATCTCTGCTGCTGCCACATTGATGCATGCACGCACAGTGGGAGCAAAGGATTACAAATAAGAAAATTTAAAATTTTATTAAAATAAAAACAGTTTAATGGACGGGTCTTTAGGATTTAAATTTTCTTGCAATAATCCCATTGTGCACTCACTATCTTAAGCTTTATTTGTTTTCGTTTTTATTCGTTTTTAAGAAGTTTGTTTGTTGTTCCTTGAGTTTTTACCCTGGTTTCCTTGAATATTTTGTCTTGTCTTAAGGTCCTTTTTATTACTGTTGTTGTTGTTGTTTTTATTGCTTTATATTTTAATTTGAAACTCATGGTACTCTTGGTTGATGCTAAGCAACAGTGTACTTAATTTATATTCCTACAGCCAATTTGGCAAATGGTACGAGTATGCTATTAAATGTGTAGGGAATCTCTAAAACTAAAAAAAACAGATATATTCGAGATTTAAAAGAGCCCTACACTGAACCAAAAACTTAAGGAAAAAGTTAATTGTTTCAATTAAATATTTGTTAATTTAGATCTTATGTATCAGTACATAAGATAAATTAATAGAGTCATTAGTTTCTTTAAAATATAACGACTTTAATGAATATTTGCATTGAAACAATGTATGCATACATTTATTTAACGAATTTTTCCATCAAATCAATGAATCTGGGTGAATGAATGTTATTCTTGGCAATATATTCTATAAAATTTTCTTTTTTGCTTCTACATATACTGGTACACCGTTTCCTATAGCTCTCAGAAAACTCGTTGCTGCTGGCTGAACAAAAAACAAGAAGGAAATTATTTTCTTAACTTGAAAATTTACTGCAGATAATTTTCTTTTTGTGTGAGAATAATTCTGGTTGTTTTTTCTGGTAGTATTTATTTTCTTTTAACGACTTTCCACTTTTCTTCAATAGAAACCAAAAACAAACAAAAGGGAAGCTGCTTTAAAACAATACGTTTGGGGGTGAATGAAGGAATTAGGAGGACTGTACGACTAAGTGTTCTGCCAGGACTTTATTTTTGCCATTTCATGAGCTCCTGTTACAATTGTTGTCTCTGTTTTCTTCTTCAATGTTTTTCTTTAATTTATTACTCTGGCATTTTTCGTTTAACTTTTCATACGAATGAAGTGGTTGGGTTGGTTGGTTGGCTGGCTGGCTGGTTGGTATTTTAAAATCCCTTGGCTTGATATGAAAATAAATAACAGAAATTCCTTTAAAAAAATATTTATATTTTATTGTTGTGCCATAGGAAATATGTATGTCTGTATTTATTCTATAGCAATTTGCATGGAGGTTAAATATTTGTAGGATGTTTTGGGTGGTTTTGAGTGGTTCGGTTGGTTATAATGTCTTACGTTTTACCAGGCAGCCTCATTAATATCTGTGGGTGTGTGTCTCTGTTTGTCATTCAAGACTGTTTGTTCTTGTAGCTGATGTTGCCATAAATATTTTTAGTTTTTTCTTCCTTTCTTGTTTTTTTTTTTTTTAGCTTAAATTAATATTGGTAAATTGTATTGTGTTTTGTCTGTCCTTCTTTTGTTTATTTTCTTTTATGTTTCTATAATGTTTTTTGTTAAGCATTTAGAAAAAAGAAGAAAGTAGAAAATGTATAATCAAGTCGTGTACGAGTGTATGAATGGGTAACCTGTTTTAGCTGCGTAAATTAAAAAGAAAAAGAAGAAATACTGCAACAATGACAAGAAAATATGAAATAAATTTATTTTCTTTTGTAATCTTCAACATACAAATACATACATATACAATCCACACACATACACATACATATGTACACTCATATTTATATAAAATAAATTAACTGTGTTTGAGGGTGCAAAATGTGTACTTTTATGAGGAATATCTTCAAGAAATCGGAAAAACGGCAAAGATTTCTAATTTGGTATAAACAGTTCCAATAGATGGCGCTGTTTTCTCAAGATTTTTTAAAGTCTTAATTCCATCCTCTCAGAAAGGGATCAATAACAAATATAAATGTGTATGGTATTTTAGAAGGGTTGCACCCTGCTTCTATTTAAGTGGTATTTAAAGTCGTTTTATGTATATGGTGTTTTTTATAGAGTGACACAAGTTTAAATCATAATAAAACAATGAAATGTACAAATGTTCAAGGAAATTAATGTTTAAATATGGACTCTGCCATGAGGCCGTCGCGGTTGGCGCTGGAACATCAATTTTTGACAACTTTTCGCAGCATTTGCAGCCGTATTTCGCCGATAATTCTTTGAATGTTGATTTCCAGGTGTTCAATTCTTTGTGGTTTATCGACGTGTAGACAAGTGACTTAACATAACCCCAAAGAAAATAACCTAATGGGGTTAAATCACATGATCTTGATGTTCTTAAATTAAAAAAAAAATTAAAAATTTCAACAATTTGCACGCGTTGCTCTGGTGTAAGTCGATTCATAATGAAATTTCAAAGCAAACTAAATAAAATGCCACTATCAGATGATGGCTCAAATAGCTGTGATACCAACTCAAAGTTGTGACACTCTAAAAAGAACACGCTATACAACCCTACGAGGACATTAATTTGTGGCATATTTTTACCCTTCAACGTTTTTTGTAGGAGACTAATTTTATCTCTTTCGGGAAAAGAAACTAGATTAATGAAATTCTTTAGTACTAAAATGTGTCTGAAAAGCAGTTTTTGCCTCGTTTAAACGGAATGGCCGAAAATGACCCATTCAGCGAAAATCTAAAGGGTTAAGATGTTATAGAAAAATGTAGCTCGTGATATGTTACATAGAAGTGCTAAGGATGCTTTGTAACTGAAATGTTGGTGTTGTATGATTGAGAAGTTGGGAAGGGTAGAGTGACTCTTAAATTCCTCTCAAAGTAAAGGCCAGATGTGAGCTTTCGCGACACAAGTATATGTTTTTTTTTTCATCTCAGCTACTAGAATCAGTAGGTAAATTCTTGGAATTTTAATAAAGTTTTGATTTTGCTAAGCGAACGGAGTTGTCAGCTTTGAAAGTTAATAAGTCGGGTTTGAGTTTGCTAATTCAAATTACACTATGCAACATAATTAAGTATTTTTTATGGCATTTGTTATTTACTATATTTTTTCCAACATACAAAAATAAATGAATTGTTATAAATTTCGCCAATTAGTAATAAATTGAATTACCTTTGAGTCATTGGAAATAGATTTTTTTCTAAATTTTTATATATAATCAATAAATTCGCGATTTTTTTTTCAAATTTCTTTTTATGAAAAACAATAACAGCAAAATGTTTAAACTTAAATCATCTGCGAATTATTCTATAATCGGAAATATATATTTTTGAAAAAAATATAATTGCTCGAAAGAACATCTTCGATATCGGCGAACAGGCACTTAAAATTTTTAGTATTAAAGCAGGAAGCTCTGAGTACCTCAAACGAAATAAACTGTTTCCTTTGACTATCAATGGATAAATGTTTACTTTATTTAAAGAAAAGTTTGCGGATGTAGTTGATCTAAAAATGATTCGCCCCAAAAATGTGTTGCCATTAAAAAGCCACACTTCACTTACTTTAACTAAAATGTGGCAAAAACTCCCAACTACAAATATTTTCATGTTTATTATAGTATCCTGATGAGCTCTTGCGCAGCAAACTAACTAGGGGTATTCAGAGTTTGTTGCTAAATATGGTAGCTCTTTCATAAAAAATTTAGCAACAAATCACACACAAACAGAGTTGGCATGAGATTTCTTAAAAAAAAACCTGACATATTTTGGGGTTGCATTTTCGCCAGACCATTTGCACAAAATACTGAATACCACTATTTGTCACTCTTTACAAAAGTATACGTATAATGACTTATTTATGAATCAAAAAGAAACTTTTCATTTCAACTTTCTGTAGTTTTGTACTTCAGTTGCTTTCCTTTAAATATTGCGTTCTACAAAGAGTTTTTGTTGCCTTTGTTGTTGTATTTGGTGGCATGTTTCGCAAACGACAAGCAAACAAAAAAAAAAAAAAGAAGCACTGTTTTTTGTGGGGGGTCTCTAAATGCAAAAGTTTTAAAAACGAAAATAAACAGAAGCAAAACTTAAATATTTTTACAAAGACTTAAACTGACTAAATGAAAGAACGACAACAACAAGAAGAAGAAGTAGAAGAAGAAAATAAACCAGCACATGGCACTTTTTATTCGATACGTGTTCAAAGACTGAAACAATATATTGTTGTTGTAGACTGAAACTAAATATTGTTGTAGAATGTAATCAATCGTATTATTCGATGGTAGGAAAAAAGTTTGTGTTTTTATTTTCCTGTTTATTTGCTCGCTAATTCCTGCATGATTTCATAATCTTGTTTCGGTTTCTTCATTTAAAATAAAGTTAATTGGTTATTTTGCTTAAAAGTTTTTTACTTTTTTCGTTATATGTTTGTATACCTCTTTGGAAGGCTCAGAAAATTCTCGTAAGACAAATTATCGTCATAAAATTATATTTTGTGGTTTACTTTAGCACTATTGTGAATAAGTGTAGACAAATTATCGTCATAAAATTCTATTTTGTGATATACTTTAGCACTATTGTGAATAAGTGTTGACAGATTAACGTTATAAAATTCTGTTTTATGGTATACTTTAGCACTATTGTGAATAAGTGTAGACAAATTATCGTCACAACATTATATTTTATGGTATACTTTAGCACTATTGTGAATAAGTGCAGACAAATGATCGTCATACAATTCTATTTTGTGGTTTACTTTAGCACTATTTTGAATAAGTGTAGACAAATTATCGTCATAAAATTCTATTTTGTGGTAGACTTTAGCACTATTGTGAATAAGTGTAGACAAATTATCGTCACAACATAGTATTTTGTGGTTGTTTTTAGCACTATTGTGAATAAGTTTAGACAAATTATCATCACAAAATTCTATTTTGTGGTATACTCTAGCACTATTGTGAATAAGTGTAGACAAGTTATCGTCACAACATTATATTTTATGGTATAATTTAGCACTATTGTGAATAAGTGTAGACAAATTATCGTCACAACATTATATTTTGTGGTATAATTTAGCACTATTGTGAATAAGTGTAGATAAATTATCGTCACAACATAGTATTTTGTGGTTGATTTTAGCACTATTGTGAATAAGTTTAGACAAATTATCATCACAAAATTCTATTTTGTGGTATACTTTAGCACTATTGTGAATAAGTGTAGACAACTTATCGTCATAAAATTCTGTTTTATGGTATACTTTAGCACTATTGTGAATAAGTGTAGACAAATTATCGTCATAATATTCTATTTTGTGGTATGCATTAGCACTATTGTGAATAAGTGCAGAGATTTGCGTGTGTAGAGATTTGCAATAGAATTTTATGACCAATATTTTTCTGAGACATTTCATTCCTCTATAGGTATCACTGTTTTACGCAAGTGTTTGCCCCATTTTTTTTTGGAATAACAGACAAAAAGGACCCATATAGCAAACAGTTAGACGGTTAAAATATTCTAAAAAATTCTTCGTCGTAGTGTTTTACTTAAAAAAGCTTGATATTTATAAAATATGTATACCAAAATTGTAAGAATTACAAGATTTTCATTCCAAAAATTTTTGAAAAATTAAGAGCTTCAACTCCTCCTGAAACCAAGAGCACAAATCAATTTTCACAACCCCGTTGTATTCCTATACTATTTTTGGGTCCACTCTTACACTATCAGTCATTAGAATCTTGGCGTTTTTATATTAAATTCTAAAAAACTTTCTAAGCAAATTTCTATTAAAAATACTTTCCTTCGTGAGCTTCGTTTTAAAATCTTATTGACGGATAACGCTAATTTCATTCATTTTATTTGTTTTATTTAAATAAATATTTTTTTTCTGATCATAAATAAAATTGTTTTTATTTGAATTTCACACTACCCTACAAAAAGGCCATTAATTATCTTTAGATTTTCAAGCTCTAGGAATTTACTGAATGTGTGGCGAAGCTTATCTAATCTCTGTTTAACAGCAGTGTAGTTATTCATGCTCTTTGTTGTTTGTTTTTTTCTATTTATAAAAAAAAACTGTATTTACTTAATAATTTACGAGTAATAACAACAAATACAATAAATTATTGTTATACCTAAATGCATACATACATACATACATTGTCACCGATTTGATGACTAAAAGCATGTTTAAACAACTCATTATTTAAAATGTTTTCAAATTGAATAGAATTATTTGAATTGGATTTTGGTTTTTGCATGAATGTGAATAGAAATGAATGTTTTTGAGAAATAAAAAATAATAAATATTTATTTATTTTCTATTTTATAGTAAAATATTTCAAATAATGAGTAATTTTACTAAATAAGAAATAGATGACGACGGTGACGACGACGAGGTTGTTTTAAAACATTTAAAATGTTACAAGTGGAAAGTGGATGAAGTGTCATTTTCAAAACAGTTTAAATAGTGTGGATTTTCAGGAACTCTAGGAAGACTCTAGGTTTTTACAAGGCAAACAATTTGTGAAAGCGATCTGTCAGATTTCGTTTTGAAATATTTCCCATGGAAAAGTTACAAAATCCCTAATATTACTTCTGCAGAACAAATTTCTTTATCACGATCTGTGAGTGGAAAGGAACTTCAAATACCATTTTGTAATTATTTTCCTATTGGGTGTGTCTTTATGCTGTTATGTGGGTTTGTGTCTGTGCTATCTGTCAAATATTAAATATTATTGTAATCATTTCTTATAACTCTATACTGATTCTCTGGTGGGTGGTAGGTCTTGGGATTTGAAGTTCCTCTTACTTTTTACAAAGTGTTGTAATAAGTCGACACAGATGATTTTGTAATTGTTAGAATTTAGATACAAAAATTGTGCAGTAATTTTATACAAAACGCAAAGTGGAACATTTTAACCCTCTAAAACTACGTTGCATCGGTACAAAAATTTTCCTAAAGCTGCGAAAATACTTATGGCAAAATTCTGCTTCTAGTATAAGTTTTCAAAGACTTTAAAGCTCAAAGATAAATCAAAACTTTCATATCACATTTTTGCAAAATTTCATCGATTTATAATTAATCGTTAGAATCTGGCATTTTTTTTTTTTGTTGAACGGCGTTTTGCCAATGAAACTTGTAATTACATCATATTAATTTCTGATTCCGTTAGACTTGGTCTTCTTTTCAAGCAATTGAAATTGTTTCCCAAAGAAAATTTTTAATTTTTAAAATTATTTAATATTTTGTTTTTATACCAAAACACAGCTTGGGTACATTAAATGAAGAAGTTGAAAATTTTTGGCAACATGGATCAAAAATACAATCTTAAGTTATTGTCGGCCTTACGTAACAAAAAGTAGATTTTATTCCAGAAATGCCAATATATTTTGCGGTATGGGCAGGGCTATAAAATATTAATATTTTATGAAGACTGTACAGCCATGTTTTGTGTTTAAAACCCAAAATATGACAAGATATTATAGGACAATTAGTTGGCCGACCACGATAATATGAATTTCCAATGTGTTAAGAAACTAAGCAATTTCGATTTCCAGCCCTGCTCAAGTGCCTTTATTTTATCTTAAACCAAAAATTATCATGGCAAGCTGTATTGAGCTTTAGATGTTTTTCTCTGACAGTATAATTATTCTGACTATTTTAAATTCTTAAAAAGTAAATGGTTATATCTAATAATTTTTTCAAAGTAACGTTCAATACATATTAGTAAGAACTTGATATGTTCACCACTTACAATACAAACTTAATTAAAGATGATAATAATTTGGCAAATGTGTCTTACACCTACATATGTATAGGTTTGGAAAATATTTTTAACGTTTAATACAAAGTATACAAATTTATAATGAATTTACAAAAATTTTACATAATTTGAACCACAAACTAGGGCTCAGTAACGTTCAAGACATAGCATAAGCATTAAATGTACGAGAATAGAGAAAAAGTATAAAGAAATAAGTAAAAAATTTTGTCAAATAATATGATGCATTTTAGTGTTTGTGGTAAATTCATAAAAATTCCACAAAAAGATTAAATTTCCCAACTTTTCCATGAAACAAAAAAAAAAAAAAAAAAACAAACAGCTCTCATAAGTTTATGTGCAAACAAAAACACGCACATTTTTTTGAACTTTCTAAAAAAAAAACTTTTTTTTATGTATTTTATTTTTAGATTTTGTACTTCACTTGGAACACAAACAAAACCGGGGAGATGGTGTGTTCACAGAGAATAATGAGTACTGGCACAACTGGTGCAAACTTCATTATGAAGGAGCAACGGGATTACAAGTGGCGGACGAAGTCATAAAGTGAAACAAAAATGCTGTCAGAGGAGGTAAATTTATTTATTTTTTTTTTCTCTGCAACTTTATTTACAAAAATTTATTCCTGTATACCGACATTTGTTTTTGTTTTCGTTGTTGTTGTTGCAGTTGGCATGCTTAAGTTCAAATTAGAATCATAAAAGTAGCAACAACTACAAAAACAAAACTTCAAGAATAGTATAAATCCTTGTCAAAGTAAAAAAGAAACAACTCAAAGAATACCATGTAATAAGAAAATAAATACATACATACAAAATAAAAAAAAAAAAGGTTTATAAGCCAAACGATAAAAGCGATACAAACGCAGCATGAATGACAGAACAATAGCAACTACAACAACAAAAGCAATAAAATATTAAATTATAAGATGAATATGAATGAATGTATGTATGTGCAAGGAATTTTAGCACTTAAACAGCAACCATACAGTGGTTAAATGTCCACATATACGATAACATTTATTGAAAAATTTTGTTAACGTAACGTTCAATACATAAGCTTCAAATCGATTTAATTGCAATTGATAGTTAGTAACAGCCTGCAATGAGTTTTAACGAAACTGTATAAAATACACTAATTTTTTAATTAATTTCAAAAACTTTGGGTAACGCTCAATACATTTACGTTTGATGAAATTTATATTTATAAAACTTCTAAGTATTCTGAATCATATGCTTCTCTTCTAACAAATAATTCTACTACAATTGAAGCAATCAACAGGAGTAACGGACCTTATAAAGAAAAAGTAACGTTCAATACACAAAATTATATGTTAAATATCCCATATATAACCACATTGGATGTGCTCCAAACAAACATACTTATTTGTAATAAGCACAAAAAGTTTTTCTTATCAGATTCTTAAACTACGGGTTATGTTCAATACATTTTTATTTGATAAAACCCATTTTTTTTATAAAACTTTTAAATGTTGCGTATAACAATCATACGATTTTCTTAAAATTATTATTTTAATTTAAGCAATCACAATTAGTGATGAAGCTTCTGCAGAAAAAAGTAACGTTCAATACAGCTCGATAGCCTGTCATGAATAGTATAAAAACAATTAATGTTTAATGTTGAAAAATTATAGGTAACGATCAAGACATATTTTTCATGACATCTTTATTTATAAAGATTTTCGGTACCTCTACATAAACACAATGATGCTGATTTCTTATAATAAATAATTCTAGTGCAATTTTAGCACACATAATCATTAATACAGCTTATGTAAAAAAAGTAACGTTCAATATACATACATAATAACTTGACTATAAAAAATTTAACAACCATATTCGATATTTAACTATCTGTATAACTTGGGATGAGTTAAGAAAACCTACTCAATTATATGCAAAAATCTTTCAAATTAATTTAAAAAATTATAAGTAACGTTCATCGTTTCTCTATTATAAAACTTTTATCTATTTAGAATCACAATTATCCGATTTTCTTATGATTAATGTTTCTGATTAATGAATCTAAGCAAATCAAACCGAGTAATGAAACTCATGAAGAAAGAGTAACGTTCAATACACGAAATTAATTTTGACAAATTTTAGGACTTTATTCTATATATGAAAACCTGGATAACATGCAATGAATTTTAATAAGAACATATTAAATTATGTTAAAAACTACAAGTGACGCTCTATACATTTTTATATGATGACATCTTTATTTATACAATTTTCAACGATCGTATACTTTTGGTGTAATAAATGTTTCTAATACCATTTAAGAAATCCAAGAATTAAATGCAGCTTATGGGGAGACAGCATAAGAGTAACGTTCAATACAATAAATTAAATGTAAAAGTTATGAAACTTCCATTCCATATTAGCAACTGTGGAAGTTGGAGTTTCTTGACATTGAGGGACGGGTGGGTATATGGAAAAGTAAAAATTCTTGTATTATATTTCGTTTAGAAGTTCTGTTACAAAGTGGACTTTCTTAATAAAATTTATTTGACCCATCTCAAATAACACTGAACAAATTTTTAACGATTTTATAAATTTGTAGTAAAAATGTAAAAAAACACAGAGTAAAAGTTTTCAATAAATAGTCTAAGTTAAACGTGGTTGTGTTTTTCCAAAAAATTGCATTGTACTTACGTTGTTTGTCCCACTGTTTTAACACACTTTTTACAATTTCTAAATACTTTTACCGTCTCGGCAGAAGCAATGAATTTTGTTCAGAAAAGTAAAAAAAAAATATGTAACAAAAAAAGTTTTTTTTTTCACTTGATACAACAAATGTTGAAAGTGTATATTTCTCTGTTTGTATTCGTACGTACATATTTATGTATGTGCGTTCATGTCTTTAGAAAGCTGAACTAGGATAATGGAAAATAGCCAAGGGGAAATGTGTGGGTGAAGAGGAGTGAAAGACACACACCGAATTAACTGAAGATAAAATAGAGCTGCTGTCACCCATGCTACAGAAAATTATCTCTACTTGTAAACGTACGAGTGACAATAAACACAACAGAAGCTTTAGGAGAGGAATCCCCTTGTTGTAGAAAATAGAAGGATGAACGAACACATACACTTGAAGAAGCCATCCATGTTTTACGATTACTCTACAAATATTCTGTCGTTTATTGTAGGAAATATTTTATCGTTTCTGCATCATAAAATTCTTGCATCATACATTGTAGTAGAGATGATCGATGTTGTTTTTGGGATAAATGGAGCGCGTTTGAAACAGAAATTAAAATACAAATTTTTGCATAATTGTAGATAACGTATACGCCAAGTATTACAAGTGATGATGGCACTAGAAAAATAGTAAAAAATAGTAAATTTTCAACGAACTTAAATCGTTTAAAATAATATTTATTTCATTTTATGGTTTAGTTTTATTTATCATACGAATAAGTGGAGGCTTAAGATGTTCCACAAATTTGTTCTCCATGGTACTTAACATAAAAGTACAAAATGCACTTTACACCGAAAATCTAAGAATTTAAAGATTTTCGAAAAATAATTTGGTTTTAATTTTTAAAACGTATAATTTTTGATTAATTTTGTGTAAAATTCGTAAAAGTTTTAACCGGAAAACAACTTTCCATTAGAAAATAATTCAAATATAATTCAAAAATAAAATTAACGTTTATTATTAATTCCATAGCTTAAACACCAGAACATAACAACATAGTTGTATGATACTTCTATTATATTTTAATAGAAAACATAAAACTAGATTTTCCCTTTCCATAAATCCTTCCCAACTAGATAAAATGACCCAAAGGAATTAGGGTCTTTGCCTGGCAAAACGATTACTTAGAGCATAATGAAATTCTTTTATTATCCAAGAAAACGTGACATAATAACTTTATTTAAAAATAAACCATTCTTATTAACCCTTTTTTTACATTTACAAAATTTCCGTACAAAGAAAGTACGTTACGTGCCAGTAATAGAATTGCAAAATACTTGTTGTTTTGTTGCAAATGCTTAGAAATAAAATTGGTTCTTACAACAAAGACAAGCTGCATAAAGTTTATATTTTCAATATTATTTTACAAGTTTTCTCAAACTTTTGGTGAAGGGAGGAAAACAAAAAATAGAAATTGTAACGTGCCTGGGTTCTTGTGTGTCCTTTGCTTTTCATGGTGGAAAATAAAAATTAAGGCAGGCTAAAATATATAAAGTATAAATACGTTCTATACGCTGAATATTTGTTAGTATTTCATGCACGATTTTGTTTTAACTGCGACTTTCGAGATAAAAATTGACTTGAGAAAGTTAAGAAGTTTGCACGACTTAAAGAAATATAAATCATAAAGGGTGGTGTCTCTCATAAACAAGTCTGCTTTTAAAACTTTTTATATATTAGCTTTAAATCTGATCAATAGTTTTGAAAATATGTACATATGTATATATAAAAAAAAATTGTGACAAAAAATTTTTTTTTCTAAAAATAAATTTTTTTTATTTGTTTTTCCAATCATCATAAGACATCGAAAACGTGTAGAATTACGTTCAAATTTCATACACACATAGGTGTATGTGTTACAAACAAAATGACACATGTTTTGTGTAAATCGATGTACAAATTCTGATTTTATTTAGATATAAGTAAAAATTCTTTATTATTACAATTGTGATTGTTATACAAATGACGTACATTGACTAAATTGTAAATAAAATATAAACCTCTCAAATAATTTTTATAAAATCTACATTATTTTATTGGTTACATATACAGCTTTATTTACATGAAGATAAAACCCGATAACTTTCTTTTACGGTTTTCTATTTTTCAAGACAAAGTTTTTTTTTTAATTTCTTTTTAAATTTGGTATAACAATTTTGAAAGATTACAGAATTTATAACGACTTGAAAAGAATTTGAAAGAGCTGTATAGTCAGATATTAATAGAGTGTTTAAATTGAACCGATATGTTGATAATTGTCTGGCAAAGAATACCTACAAAATTGATTTTGTGTTGTAAATTCGACTGCGCCCGAGTTCTTTAAATCCTTCATATACGAGTACATAGTAAAAAATCAACCCTCAAAAACTGGTAGCTTAGGGGCTGTGCACATATTACGTAACGCTGTTTTCAGAGATTTTATACCCGCCCCCCCCCCCCCCCCCCTAACGCTTTTTACTAATTTTTCAGTGCAAAATTTCCAATCCGTAACAAATCTTTACCCCCCCCCCCCCCCCCCCACCCCCCTAGAGCGTTACGTAATATGTGCACATCCCCTTAGTGCACTGACTTCAGAATGTAATGATCCAGGTTCAATACTGAGGCACTTCTCATTTATTTATTAATTTATTTTTAATTTTGTTGACTTTCAATACCAATTGTGTTACGTGAATTTCTAACACTTCATTCAAAAGCCGAGGTCTCTAACTCTTCTAGGGGTTTCGAAAAATTCATTTCACGTTGAGAAAGACCAATGGACATACATGAGTTATTCAACTTTTCTATCTATAATGTTTCAGAATATACATGAGGCCGCTGTATACACTATATATAAATTGTAGTAAAACAGGTAATCAATCAAGCCTCAATAGCTGGAATTTTAGTAAATTGAAGTCAGAGACGGATGGCCTAGGTTCAATACTGGATCACTTTTGATTAATTTATTAATTTTATTTTATTTTAGCTAATTTTCAATACCAATCGTCTCAAGACAATTATTTTTACTTCAGTTCAAGAACGAGGACTGTACTGCATCTGAGAGTTTCGGAAAATACATTGCACATGCAGAAAGACGAACGGACAGATCGAGAATTTCAATTAATATTACGGATATTAAAAAAAGGAATTACAAAGCATTTTTGCTGAAGGTTATAGAGAGTAAAATTGTATCAGATTTATCAGCCCTGCTTGCTTTACGACAAATCATAATTAAAATCTTTTTAGTTGTTTGATATTTCGTATATTTATTTTTTTTTTCAAAAAAATTTTAAAGAAAACTTAAAAAAATAGATTTAAATCTTTTATTTTTTTTAATCTTACTTACAAAGGCTACACATAAGTATTTTATTTGCTTGTATTTTTTTTATCACAGAAACATTCAACATGTCAAAACTAGGAACGAATGAGTGTCGTCTGTCTATCTGTGTTACTCATATAATATTGCAATTTTCTTATTTATGACAGGGGTAGAGGGTTGAGAGAGGCAGCGACCAAAAGCCAGAGAAAATGAATTTTATTTAACAACAAAACAAAAACAAAAAAGATTTAAAAAAAAAACTTAACAGTTCATGACGCTAACAATTGCAAGTTCTATGGCAAACAAATATTATGGATGTTGCAAGCATTAAAATTATTTCTTTCATTCTTGCTTTGTTTTCGTTTTTCTTTTTTTATTTTATTTGTTGCAAAGGGAGTGCTGCAGTAAAAGTGTAGGCGGTGAAGGAGGAGTAGTTGCAACATTGAGGGTGATGTACTTTAACAGTATATTTGGTTTAATTTTTTTTCTTTCTATTTTTTTTTTTTTTTTTTTTTTGTATATGAATACTGTTGTTGTTGATAATGTTTTTGTTGTTGTGTTTTTATATTCTTTCATGTTTTTACTACTTGTAGTTGTAGTTAAGCTGTTTTTTTGTGTGCTGTTAGTTTCTTTGGAAAATTGTGTGACTGTTGCCTCAAGTAAAATTGATATGGATGTATGTATGAAATAAGTGTGTGTGTACAGAGATGAGGAAATTGTTTCGGTTTCATGAATCCTAAATTAAACCACTTACAATGAACCAATGAATATTGTGGCATATGCGCGGAGAGATTAATAATATATGGGACATTTCTGCTGCAATTATATTATGATTGTAGCAAATAGTATATGATTACGGCAAAAAAACTATTGTTATTGTTTTTAAATGCAGTTTTAAACCTTCTGAACAAACTCTTGTTTATTTGATCTTCAAAAACGTTTGTTTTTCTTTTTTAATTATACATTTTTTGTCCAACTGTATGATGTTGAGTCTAAAGAAATCTTTAATTATTCGTTTAATTTAATTTAAATTAAATTATTTTTGTATAAGAAAGGAAAATCTAGAAGGTCGTAACAAGTGGAACAGACAAAGACTGTACGAAATGTTGAACTAACATCATGTTGTTGCCACCAACCAACCACGGTCTCATCATCAGAGCTTTGTTTATACCACTTATATTAAATGATTCTGCTGAGTCACCGGAAAGTTTTATCAACAGATTGTTTCATAGGTATTAGTGGTTGGGAAATTCCCTATTTTCTTTGTGTCATTATTCTATTTTTTTTTTTTTTTGTTTAAAAATGATTGATTAGATTTGATTGTGTTCACCCCAGTCATACTATTTTTAAATTATTCTATATGTAAAATTTTGAGTTTCCGCAAAATATCCACTCTTCCATCCCTGGCGTTTATTGAATGTAAAAATTTCTTTACTATGTGTGCATGTTTCTCCCTTTCCTACTCACTCCCCGGCACTACTTGCCAATCACCCACATTTTCTCAGTTACACGAGTTTAAGCAAAAACAAAAATAAAAAGAAATAACTGTAAATATTTGTTGGTGTGTAGAAAAGTGTAGGTGAATTTGCGTGTGTGTGTGTGTGTGTGTGTGAGGAAATCTGAAAATGCCATTTATTTGTGTTGGTGTTTAAAAGAGGCCTGTGTAGTTGTGTCATGAAAGGATGGATCTCGGATGCCCGTGGTAGAACGAATTTTAGCTTAACTACAATATTTGTAATGTTGTTTTTCTTATTGTTGTATGAATGTAAATAGTACGAGTTTGTGTGTTTGTTTATCTGTTTGTGTTTACGACAAAGAGAGCGTACAAATTCGTATGTTTGTATGCATGTCGATTTGTTTGTTGTTATTTGCTTAATGCATGTGCTTTGTAACATACAATGTTGTGTACGCACATACACACATTCAAGTCATGCATTACGTAAGGGAATCCCCAACATTGTATCTGGGGTATGAAGCATACATACCTACACACAAACTCATGTATAGCTGGAAACACACACTCACACACACACACTGCTCTGACCAAGTATTAAACGTAACTTTTGTAAAATAGAAAAAAGCATTAATAAAAACAACACAAGTTTTAAAAGCATACAGACATTTACAATTTGTGTGCATTCATGAGCTGGGTAAAAAATGTGTATGTATGTAAGTATGTACAATTACGAATGCATGTACGCAAGCAAGTATGCACGTTTTGCTGTAAAGAACAAGTTCAGTTTTAATATATTTTTTTTAAATTAATTTTCTTTTTTTTTTGTTGCAATTTTTGTTCGTTATACATAAAAGATTTGTACTTTTCCAACTGTGGTGCGGCCTGAACTTTGTAAAAGTTTTAACGTCAAAATGGGTACATGGTTCTTTTTAAGTTTTTTAATATTTTCTTTTATTTTCATAAAACAAAATTTTGTTATTTATGTATGTTTTTGTGCATTTTTCAACATTGTTCCACATCATAATTGTATAGTATTTATTCTATGTTTTTTCTCTAAGCTTTTCTATATTATCTTTTATTAAGTTTTATTTGTTGGGGTAAAACAAAATTGTATTTTTGTTTTTATTTTCTGTGCAGAAATAATTATCGTGTTGTTATTTGTAGGATATGAAATACAGTTTAAAGGAACCGTTGGCTCGTTACACTGTGCCATAGAACAAAACAAAACAAATAAAAATGGTTTTTTACAATGTAATCCTGCGGAGGGAACCGTATACAAATATACGTGTATGGGTGGTTCTTAACGTTTTCGACTGGCTTTTTTGTTTACAGGGATTTCATTATTATAGTGAAGCGTTATAGGAAATCTTATAATTCTTAAACTATAGATATATTTAATATGTAGCCAGTATTGGTTAATTATTGACAATTTGTGGTCAAATATTCCAAAAAGCGGATTTTTATTAAAAATTTATTAATTTACTGTTTTATTTTTGTTTCTGTAATTTTGTACTAAATTTTTGGAGGAATGTTTTACATGTACGTAGCTAAGATTAAATATTCGAAAAGATGAACATTAAACCTTTAAAAAGACATTACTTTCATTAAAATCAGATGACCCGCCACAAACTTATTTAGTTTTGAATATGAAGTCAATAATCAAGCTTTAATACGTTTTAAAGTGTGTCATCTGATTGTAATAAAATAAGTGAAACTAGAAAGGTTTATGTCTCTGCTATTCAAATATTCAATAAAAGTTTCATATCTTTGTTTTAAACGTGTAAATAAATAGAACATCCAAATTCACTATAAATCATCACAAAGCTGCAGATAAAATATTTATTAAGAAAATTATGAAAAAAAAATTTTAATATTTACGAAATTATTTATGGATTTTAAATTTTGTTGCCCAGTGTAATATTTTAAGTCGCTATGAAAATATTATATCATGTATGATCTCACAAAATCTAAATTGTCTCTAGAATAATTCTCAACTGTGAGTTAATGAGTACCAACATTTTGGTTTACAATATCACACACAAAAAAGCACATACAAAGTAAAAATGCCTTCATTTAAATTGCTTGATTGCAATTGACACTGATTGTCGGGAAAAAACCAACAAAAATTATGTATGTATGTTTAAGCTCCATGATTATAACTTAAACGAAATTGAGTGAACAGTTTAAGTTTAAGTGAAAGCAAGATTTAATGTAAAAACTTTTAATAATTATTTTTTTTCCAAATTCACAAAAACTCGAAAACGTTAACAATTTTATTCAAATTCCGCACACATAAAGGTTAATGTATAACAAATAAAAGAAGACATATTTTATTGAAATCAAAGCACACGTTTTTATTTTATGAAGAATTAAGTGCCGATACCCAGAATTGCCAGTATGATGTTACTGGTGTACGCAATTTGCAATTACAAATAAAATCAAAACTTGTTCTTCAATTTTAATGAGACTTGGCGCATTTTATTTGCTATGCAAGCAGCATTGTATGTGCTTAACTTCAAATATAATTTTTTTACCGCTTTCGATATTTTATAAATTTGTGTAATTTTTTTTTTATAATTTGATAATTTTTTTTTATAGTTTATTACAACTTTTCAAATATCTCTCAATATAATTTTATGTATTATGATGTTAGAAAGACTTTCAAAAACATGTAATTATAATGTATACAACACATAACCTCAATAATTGTTGATATAATCGGTTAATGCAAGCAGCAGATCCATATCATTATAATAAACCATAAAAAGTAATTATGTCCAACAATATTTTTTTTTTTATTTGAATTTGTGAAAAAAGATTTTATGGGAGTGGCACTGCCCACTTCTCGAATTACAGTATGGTATTGGTGTGGAACTTAAGTGTGTGTGTGTGTAAAGTTTCTTAAGATCATTTGAAATAGTTGGAAAGTAATAATTATTTTATTTGAGCGTGAAGCGTAAAGCTTTTCAACTAATTGAAAGAAAACAAAAAATTTAACACGAATTTACAACTTTCTCCTTCAATTTGGAGTCGCTTCAAAAGAACTTCGATTCTTACCAGCTGCCCCGAAAAGAATTTCATTTGGAGCCACTAACTAAATTACTGCTTAATAATTCCGTAGTTAAACTTTTTTTCCGTTTCAATTGAAAGTTTTGTACATTCAAGTCTTTCCTTTAGCCACGCCCTACTATAGAATAGTTTTCTTTTTGTTCTTAACAGCTTTTAATTAGTCAGCTTTTTTTATTTCCTATTTTTTATATGCAAATTTTTAAGCATCCCACAGTTGTTATTAAATTGTTTGTATGCTTTTGGTTGGGTCGACTATTAAACTCTGTCTTTTGCTAGTGATGATGATGTTAATAATGACGCCAATGATGATGATGATTTATTTCGTAGACAACTCTGCCAATGTGTTTATAATCTTTTTCGTATTTATACTTGAAAAAGCAGTTGTAGTTAAACATCAGCTTTGTTCTTATTTGTTTAAAGCAAATATAATTAAGGAATGTAAATATGTATGTATGTGTGTCAAGTTGGTGTTTTATTTTATTAAAATTACGTTTTAGTTTTTCATTGCCGAATGTTGGAATCTTATTTTCAACGTCAAGTGTGTGCCTGCATATTTTTAAGGAAAAATTGCAGGATCAGTCGGGCAAGGAATTTACTTCCGGTTTTATGAGTTTGCGGTATTTGTAATAGAGAAAAACTTCGAAAAAAATCGGAAATTCTATAGAAATTCAAAGTTTAATATTTTGCCGAAAATTTAACAAAAATATTTTTTTTTCTAACGACCACATAATTTTTTTAAAGAAACTTTAAACTTCAAATACATATATAGAAATTGTGCATTCCGAAAAAATTTACAATTCTCAAAAAGTTCTTAGAACCGCCCCAGACTTTTTGATTTTAATAAAGAGATTTAAATCTGGAAATAAGAAAGTTATTTCCACTAAAAAATCTAAAATTGTCAATAAAATACAGTATTTTTTTTAGAAAATGTGTAGTATTTGTTTCAGCTAAAATGCAATAAAAGCTTTTTAAAAATGACAAAACCTTTTAGCTTCAAATTCAAATTTGCCCGAAAAAATTTAAAAAAATATCTCCGAAAATTGTAAATTTCCATTAAAAATTGGCAGATTTTTTTCGAGGACTATCGTTGTTGTTATTATTTTTATTATCTTCAAAATATGCTAACGATGGTTTAATTAAACTAAACTAATATTTAAAATCAGTTTGGGCTCACATACATATATTTTGTCTAGTTTAAACATTAACAATGCGGCAGCACCATGAAAAAATGTCAAAAATCAGCTGTTTTCTCGACAGGATACCTACTAAGAACAAATGATATGTATTAGTAGTTTAAATGATTTATAAACTTTGGCTGGTTTAAACACATTTTAAATCCAAACGAGAGATTATTTTGTATTGATTTATTAACCGTAAAAGACACCCGATTAAATGCGTAAGTTTAGTTAAAAAAAATATATATGTATATACATATATAAAGTAAATAATATACTTACTTCCTCTACCGCTTCCCTTGCGTCTGGCCATATTGTAAGAATTGTTGCTGACAGCTAATTAATTATAAATAAGAAAATATTCTCAATAAATATTTTCTTTTATAATAATAACAACTTTATTATGAAATTTACGAATTTCAAAAGTAAAATTTAACACTCTTTTAATAACTGCTGTTCCAGCTAATTGATTTATCCTTGTTTGTATTCCGGAACGAACAACAATAATATGGTGAAATTCCATCAACAAACAACCACGCTTATGCCACCGCAACAGAAACAAATATAATTCTAATTAAATATTTCGGAATGAAAGCGACTGACTGAGTGACTGATTGACTGACCGTTGTTGCGTGGGTGATAAGTGTTCTGAAGAGAATCCTTTTTTTTTTATTTTAGTTTTATTTTTTTTTTATGTTTAAGAAGACAGTCTTATCTTTCTATTTATTTTCAAGTTTCCGGAACTGAATTTTTATAAAAAGATTTTACAGTTGAATTGGTTAATAATGTTCTTCTCGTCTATATTTCATTGTAAATTTCGTTTATTGGTTTTCATTTTTTGTTGTTTGTCTTTTGTTGTTTTGTTTTTGAATATATAAAGCTTTGAGATATTTTTTAATCTTTTAACAAAAATTTGATTTTTCTTTTAGCAATTTATTATTATAGTGATATGTTTAGTTGCCTTGTTTGACCCCTTTTTTTATGTGTGGTTTGTGTGTGTGTAAAATTTTAACTGGTTGTTGTTGTTGTTATTGGTGTTGCTGATGTCTATTCGTGTGTAAATCCTGTTTGTTTGATTTTTTTTCTATCACATTTCTTTGCTCTCTTTCTCCCAAAAGTTCGTTGAATTCATTTATAATTGTTTGCTTTTATCGTAGTCGTTGTAAGTGTTGTTATTCTTGTTGTTGCTGTTGCTGTTGCTGTCGTTTTATTTTACAATTTGCGCGCGCACTAGTTTTTACTTTTATTTTCACTTTGTTATTTACCGTTACATTTAACTGTAAGAGCCAAACTGTTTGTTGCTTCTCTGCCTTTCATTGTCACTTTACATGCATACGATTATTTTAACTAAAGGATATGCGAATGTGTGTGTGTGTGTTTGCGTGAGCATGGAAATGAGAGCAAAGCATTTCCGTTTACGTGTATTCTCCTGTTAAAACATGTCTGCACGTATCGTTTATATATTTTATTATTATTTTTGTTTTTGTTACTGAAATGACGTTGAGAATTTTGTCATTTAAATTGGAGCGTCTGAATGTTAGTGTGTGTCAAAGGGATCTGTATAAAATATCTGTATGTTGTTGGCTTTGTATAGGTAGTTGTTTTATTTTACATGCTGCGGTAAAGAAATGGTTTTTTTTTGGGGCTGAGTGAGAGAGTGTGTTTGTGTTCAAATATTTGTATAACTGTAGAGGTTTTTCAACAACAACAACAAAGGATTCGTTTGTGAAACCATAAATATTGAAATGTTTGTAGTGGCTTTTTTCTTTATTGGATTTTTTTGTGCCTCAGGTTTGCCCTCTTTCTGCTTTTCTCGTAAAGAAAAAACAACAACAGGATTTCCCGTCCTTTGAAAGGTATTAAGTAAATTAAACTCCCCAGTGTAAGTGTTAAGGTATTGTAGCTATGGATGGAGTATGTACATATGTATATGTGTACGTATACTCGTATATAAATGTTGTACAGATACTTGTACGTTCAATGTTGAATGTCTGTATGTATGTATATTATTGAAAATCTTGCAGATTAAAAGGGGATTCCTTTGGCAATAACTTGTGTTAACCAAACAAAAAACAAAAAACTAATAAATCAAACTAAACAGCTTAAAGTACTTTTTAAAGACATTTTTCTTTAGACATTCAATTACATAAAAATATATACTTTTTTACATATAAACCTTTTATTTTCTTCAAATTATTCACATTTTTTGCATTTATTTTAACTTTTTTCGATAATTTTAAAGAATATTTTTTCTACTAACTAAATTAAAAAGAAATTATAAAAAAAATTTTTCATTTTTAAATAGAAAAATTGGCTTAATTTCTTTTGACTTTATTATTTATGTATATTTTTCTTTTTTTTTTTTTCAATGTAAAATACAAGAACGAACACGTTATATTTGTTAATAAATCTTTATCCGCACGTACGTCCTGCTTTAACAACGACAAGCGACGAACAAACCAGAGTATTTGGTAAATTAAAAACTCATCATTAAGCCCGTGACTTAGCAAAAACAATAAAAAATTTTGTCTGCCTCATTGCCAAAGAGATTTCGAAATCTTTTTGTTGTTTAAAAAGAGAATACAGAAAATTTGCTTCTCTTATAAACACAATGAAAGAGATAATATTGTTGGTATTTCACACTGTTTCCATGTATAACAGAATTGCAATTTTTCATGAAAGTAAAAAATTATTGACATGAATCGCCGTTTTGAAAGTTTTGGACTTTATTTGAAAAAAGTTATATTTTATTCGAATACACATTTCGTCAGACAGTGAAGAAGTGAAGGATCCCAACCAGTCAACCAGTTGATACGGGAGAATAAGCAAAAAAAAAAAAAAAAAAAAGAAATGGAAAACACATGATATGTATATTAATTGTAATTTTTTAAATTGGTTGGTTGGATTACGTGGCTGCCTGCTTCGCACAAGCATTCAAGTGGAATCAATAAAATTCCGTTTTGACAGACCATTCCACTCGTCAGTGTTAACCTCATCTAGGTCCAAATCCAGGCCTCAAATTCGAAGTAAGATACTAGATCCATCCCGTCGAATTAAGGTATCTAATTAGGTCGCCTAGACCTATCCTTGATACCTCCGAGAGATCGTCTAATATGCTTTTGCCTAAGAACTTGTGTCTCGAAAGGTGCAAGGCTGGGCATTCGCAAAGAAAGTGGAAGACTGTTTCCTCTTTGCTATGATCCCGGCAACTGCGGCAGAACGCATTATAGGAAAGGCCTATCCTGCTAGCGTGTCTCCTGATTACCCAGTGTCCCGTCAATACTGCGACGAACCTCGAGATGTTATTGCGGTTTCTGTTAGTTAGTTGAGTGGTGCGCTTATGGTTGTAGCAAGGCCACATTTTCTTAGCCACCTTACACGTGCTCAACCTGCGCCACCTATCTTCAGCTTTCTGCCGGTAATAGTTAAGAATGAGATTTCTAATACTGCCAAACGGCATGGCTACCGATTCAGCAGTGGAGACGTCCATGGCAGCTCCAGCCCTGGCCAGTTCATCCGCCTGTACGTTGTTCTGGAAGTTGCTATATGCAGGAACCCAGATGAGGGTAACGTCAGTCTGTCTACCTAGTCTGGATAACGCGTCTTTGCACTGGCTAACTAAAGTGGAGAATGTAGTGTAAGACCTTAGAGACAGAAGTGCCGCTTGGGTATCGACAAAGATGCTGACTCTTCCTTGGACACCCCTGTCAATCAAAGCCTACACGACTCACTTATGCCCAATACTTCCGCCTGAAATACACTGGCTTCATCAGGAAGTCGGAATGAGAGCTTTATTTCAAGGTCCTTCGAGAGCCCACACCGCAGATCATTCTTGATCCGTCAGTATACATTCTGAAGTTGAAGTCTTTTCCTATTTTTACCCCCTTCCACTCCCGTCTAGATGGAATAAGGACTTTGAACGTACTGTCAAAGTCCAGATGAGATACCATGTAATCGGTGGGTTTCCTCAGTGTCGGTGTTAACTGATCTAGAATTCTAGCATGGCCATAGGTCCTTGATATCCACTTCCCAGATGCCGCTAGTCTTGTAATTTTTTAAATTACTACGAACTGTTTATTATTAATATTTGTTAATATTAGTGTTTATAATCAGAGAAATATTAGGTAGACATTGTTAACATATGGGAAATGTATGAATTGATGTATAAATATTAAATTTTTTACTTTGTTGCTCGAAATATGTTAACAATGTCTACCTAATATTTCTCTGATTGTAAACATTTACGAACTTTAGCCTGTACAAATATTAAAAAATATTAATAAAAACAGTTCGTAGTAATTTAAAAAATTACAATTAATATAAATTAAAATATTTGATGATCGTTTAATTCTATTCGAATAATTTTTACTCATATTATCGAGCTTTATTTGACTGCATTATAAATATTATAAATTAATTTCTTTATACATATGTGTATGTGGTCGAATAATTTAATTCAAACAATTTTTAAGCTATTGCATAGCTTCTATCGCGGGCTTTGAGGCGACCGAATCAAGAAATTTTGAAAAGTTTGTTTGTTAAGTCTTTTGTTTATGAAACGAAAAAACCTGGAAAAAATCTGTCATTTGTTTTTGAAACGAAAAAACCTGTAACTAAGTTTGTTTCTTAAGTCTTTTGTTTTTTGAAGAGAAAACTTCTTTTTTGTATAGTCTATGTATGATGACTATACAGTGTTACCGCTTTGGAAATTTTTTAAATTTCCAGTGTTGCCACTTTTTCCGGAAAATTTTCCAGGCTTTTTGGGATTTTGAGGGGATTTTTGTCCAAGTTTTTATGAATTCCCGTCCCGTGTTGCCACTTTTCCCGGCAAATTTTCTGGGTTTTTGAGGGGATTTTTATATATATATATATAAAAGAAAGTCGTGTTAGTTACAATATTTATAACTCAAGAAGGGCTGAACAGATTTGCCTGAAAATTGGTGGGCAGGTAGCTTAGAGAGAAGGAGAAAGACATAGGAAACTAAGGTAAGGAACTTTTTCCCTGGGGGGACTAGGGTGCCCTTCTTTGTATGGGGCACTTCCAGTGTAGCTACAAAACTGAAATTGAAATTGAAATTGAATAAGTTGATAAAAAATGCTATACAATAGCTTTACCGCGGCAGTCCCCGATTGCCACACGACTTTTTATTATATATTTTTATATTATTTTTAAATATATATTCCTCGAATATAAAATTGGTTTAATTAACAACTTTTAATCGATTAATGTGTTTCGAAAAGTTTTGCTTATTACGTTGTAAATTTATATCTATGCTTTCGTTTGAAAAATTTTTATTCGAATAATTTTTTTTAAATTAATTTTATTCGAATTCTAAATTCTTTTAGCCAGCAGAGACTGGGCATCTTCTTGGTACGGAATGCTAAAAAAAAAAACCATTGATATTCGACTCGTTTTACTTACACAAAATTTTTAATTGGCTAATTTTACTCGATTAAATTTTATGGAGTAATTCTATTTTTTATATTACAAATGAATTTTTATAATGTATAGTTTTTTTGAGTTTCAATCGAATAATATTTTTATAATCGAATATTTTTTAACTTAAACTCGAGTCTTAAATACCAATATACATAGATGCATATGTATGTATGGGGTTGATATATTTGAAACCCCATACGAGAATCAACTGTTGGAGCCGAGTGTAAATACATACTATTCCAATAAAATTATTCGAATAATTTGTTTATTCAAAGAAGTGGCTATTCAAATAAATTAACATATAACATGCAGTACAATTCATATTAGTATTATCTTATTCGTATAATTTTTATTCGATTAAATTTTTATTCGATTAAATTTATTCGAATTCTATTTAGTATTATTATATTTTCGAATACTATTATTTGTATAAATAAAAATACAAACAATAAATAAAAATAAAAACTTTTGTTGGTTTTTCATTTATTTATTAATAATCTTATCCGATATTTCGACCAACTTTGTTGGTCATCATAAATGAAAAACCAACAAAAGCTTTTATTTTTATTTATTATTTAAAATACCAAAGACCTCAAGCCAAACAACTACTTACTATATACATATATTACAAAAAGGTCTACAATATATCATACAATCTAAAAATACAAACTTAATGCAAGTATTATTCGAATATATTTATTCGGTGGAGATGTTTGTTTAGCAATAAGTCTTCGAATTATGTTATTGTTTTTAATGACATAAAAAACCGCGCAATTACTGTGATCTATTCGAATTCGAATTTTTCGATTAAAATGATTTGAATAATTGTTCTGACAATTTTTCTACGAATAATTTAATATTTATGAATAGTTTAGCAAAAACAAACATTCATATTTTCATATAATATTCTAATAATTTTTAGTCGAAGACAACTAAGCTGTACCTTTTATGTTCATCTTATATTATTCGAAAAAAATTATATTCTAACAAGTTATTCCGTTATTGATTCTCGATTAATGTTATTAGTGCGATATTCAATTAAGTTTTATATGAATACATTTATGTATTCGAATAATTTGTTAGGGAATTTTTTTTCGATTAATGTTTTTAAAAATTGAATACTAAACAAATAATGTATGTAATACTGTACATATAATATTTTATAAAATAAATTTTTATTCGTACAAATTTATTCGAATAATTATTCATACATAGTTTGGGAAATCATTTTAACTTCGCCATAATTTTTTTGTAAATGAAATATGTATATGTATATCAACAAAATTTTCTTAGCATGGAAATTTTTAGTTGTACCACTTTGCAAGTTCGTACTGTATCTAATTGTAAATATCCAGCACACAGTTTATTTATCTTGTAAAAATATGTCAAGACAAATTGTCATTGACACTAAATTTTTACCGTTTTATCCGCACTGTATTATCTAAAAAGCACTCCCCAAGGTATGCTACAGACTTTTAGCATTATTGTAGCAAATACAAGAACCTTTGATTTAAAGTGGTATTTTGAATATATAAAGTTATAACTTAAAAGCTCTCATATACAGGAAATTACTTGAGTGTGCACGCAACCTGACACACCCTCATATGCACGAAGAGTACTTGTTTCTGTTCCCAGCAACAAAAATTAATTTTTAAATAATTTTGTTAGCATTTCCTTAATCGTGACTGTTTGTTTTTATGGCTGCTTATTTTGGTTTTCTTAAAATGAAATATTTTATTTATTTATACCTTTTAAATACAATGAAACATTGGAATCCCTAGAGGATTTTTTCAGGACAGCTGTAGTTATGTTGTCAGCTCATGTTTGAATTTTTTTTTTTAGAAATGTTTAAATGTTAAAATGATGATTTCCGCTGTATTTTCTTTTATTTTTATTTGCTGCTGAAAATGTAAATATAATTTTCACTTTCTTAATATTTGTTCCTTATGGTTACCGCGTCTGATATGTTTTGTTGTATTCCTTTATTCTTTATTTTGTTTTAATATGTTGTATCAGCAGATTAATATTTCGTTTTTATTTAATTTGTGTTAATACATCCATTTCTTACTCTTGCTTAGCCATGTTTTATGAACAAGACCTCTTTTAAGAAATAGATTGTAACGTTTTTATATTGTTTGGATGAAGATATTTTTATAACTTGAAACTTATCTGCTAACCACTTCAAAGTGTACCTTAAGAAAACACTTAAAATGATTACATTAAAACGTTTAAAATTCATCTTGCAGAAAGCTTTAGGTAGATATAAAAGCCTTTGTCAAAATTAAACATTTTAAGATGAAACCGTGGTAGTACCTTTTCATAAAATTACTTTTAAATTGATTTTTTGTAGAAATTTTAAATATTCCAAACCTTTTGAAATATGCACTCTTTAAAAATCAATAAACTTTTTAAAGATTATTTCTTTAAGAAAACTATATTTTAAGAAAGTACACTTTTAAAATATAGAAAATAATTTTTAATAATTATCTTTTATAAAAACTACATTAATAAAAATAAATTTTCTATAAAAGTTGTTTTTAAAAAAGTGTACAGAATAATTATCTTTCAAAATAAGTATTTGGGAATAAAAGTAACTTAAAAACGACTTAACAAAATAATAATGTTTTATAAAAAATGAAGTTTGGAAAAAAAGGTACTTGGTGCTAAAATAGTGCAATTTAAAAAAATTCTTGCTAAAAAGTAGCTTTTAAAAAAAGTTCTTGTTGAAAACAAATTCATATTTAAAAAGGGCTTTTGAAAAAAATACCCTTTCAAAAAAGTATGTATGTATGTACCTTTTAAAAAAGGAAATTAAAAAAAATAATTTTTGAAAAAGTATCTTTTGAAAAAGTATCTTTTGAAAAAAGTACCTTTTGATAAATGTACCTTTTATTATTACATACTTATTTATTTCAATATTAATGGTAACTTCTACAACAAAACATACATTAAGGAAAGTACCTTTTAAAAAAGCGTACTTTAAAAAAAATTATTAGAAAGAACTTAATTTAAAAAAAAATCGTTATTGATAAAAGTGCATATGTACTTAATTATGTAAATTCAAGAATAAGTGCGCTTAAAAAAAGAAAAAAATATCTTTTAAATAAATTTTCTAAAGAAGTCAATAAAAAAATACAAATTTAAAAAAGTAAAAACACTTTCTTTTCTTCGTTTTCATTTCTTTTATTAAAAGCAGTACTTATTTAAAAAATAAGTATGTATTTTTTAAAAAATATCTTTTCAAAAAATTCCTTTAAGAAGTGCTTAAAAAAGTACCTGCTACAAAATGTATTTATTTGTTTTAAAGATGTTTTAATGACTTTCAAGATACGTTCATTAACTTTTGTCTGGCTCCTTTTCTAAACAATGCTGGAAAAAAATTCAAATATTTATGACTTAATATTTTTTCAACAAAGTGTAGAGGGTGATTAATTTCTTTCGAAGGATCAAATTTTGTATTGAGTTTTTTTTTTTTGCAAACGTTGTAAACAAATTTAAGGTCATTAAAAACATCTATAAAATTTGATTAATTGTAGCTGCTTGGCACATTTCTAGTTCCACATTTG
Source organism: Lypha dubia (assembly GCA_947311025.1). Lineage (NCBI taxonomy): Eukaryota > Metazoa > Arthropoda > Insecta > Diptera > Tachinidae > Lypha > Lypha dubia. Next base: position 62,167,956 of record OX371264.1, read on the forward strand.
GCCAGACTTTATGGCAGTCTAAAAAACTTTTCAGACTTTCCCCCCATGCAGTCAAAGCATTTTAAAACAAACAAATAAAAATCATATTTTCTGACAGCAAAACAATAATGGAATCATCAATCTCTAAGATGGACAAATAAAATGAAATAACAACAATAAAACAAATATCTAGTATATCATTCACTTCATGCAGAATTGCTTCACCGTTTGACTAATAAATTTTCTTTTGCTTTCAAAATAAATGACATGATTTTTGGGGTGAATAAATATCAGCGCAAAGGGGTTCAAGAAAGACACGAAAAAAGGAGCAAACAAAGAAATACGCAAATACACATCTTCATACATTACACACAAACGCATACATATATGAATATTTAAAAGAATGTACATACTTGCTTCTTTGTTTGCTCCCGCCCCACTTTTCTCTGAATTATTATGTAAACATGTAAAAGCAAAAAAAATATGTTAATTTGTAAACAAGTTGTAAACGGTAATTTATTTTCACACACTTTATTGAAATGATACAACAAATATAACTTCCCACCGCCAGAATATTGGCTTTATATTTTTTTTTAACATGGCGAATCCCTTCAAAAGGAAAACACATCCCAGTTTCCTGAGTATCTACTGGTTGTTTATATGTACATATTCTTGTGCGTTCATTTTAAAGCAGACTACATGCAGAAAAAAATTCATGGTTATGGCACGATTGCAATACAAAAGTACTGAGATCAAAATAAGGACCAAGTTCTTGATATCTACAATTCCATATCATTTCTAGGCAACCCGTAAGCTTGGCAATATTTTTCCAAGAATTCTTCCCCATATTAGAAAGACAAAAAAAAATTTGCCAAGCTTACAGGTTGCCTAGAAATGAGAAGGAATTGTAGATATCAAGAACTTGGTCCTTATTTTGATCTCAGTACTTTTTACGGCCGAAATATTTTGGATAGGAACTTGGCCTTTTTTTCACGTTTATGTTTTTGTGCGGATCTCACTTCTTTTTTCTAAGTTGTTTTTGTATAAATATTTATATGTATTGCTTATCTGGGCCTACCTGTGTACCAAATTTCAGCTTTCTAGCTTTATTGGACGTGCCCCTTACAAAGAAGGGGCACCCTAGTCCCCCGGGTGGAAAGAGTCCGGTTTTAGACTTTTCTGGTTAATTTCTCACCAAGACCTACCGTGTACCGAGTTTCAGCTCTCTAGCTATACTGGAAGTGCCCAATAATATTGATGAGTGAGTGAGTCAGTGAGTGAATATGTACTAAAATATGGACTTTTCGCACCTTAATATTTCGGGAACCTTTTACGGTAGAACTTTCAAATTTAACCTGTGGGGTCACCTCTGTGGGGAGACCTTATGTTTTAAGTTTTATTGTATTAAGAAAAAGAGGAGCAAAGTTATGAGGGGGTAAAAACAGCTCGAATGGTTTTGTGTAAATATACTACCGTGCGCCTAAATGAGGGCATTTAACATTATAATTTTGATTGAAAAATTCAATGTCTTAGTATTGCACAACAATAATATGATTTTATATTAATTACCAATTATCATAATATTTTTACAAAGTTTATTTCCTATCACAATATGACCACAGAAAAGAAGTGGATTCGTTTTCAAAATTATATTATTCTTACTTACCATGGGTTAAACTTAATTACAATCATAATATTTTTATATACAATAATAATATGATAAGTTTTAACTTCTGTAATTCTTTTTAATCTTATCATATCGTCAGTCACAGGTTGACAACTCTTAACATGTTTTTTTGTACTTTTTAGGAGACAAAAAAAACGTTATTATTTCGTCACTAAACCGTGTTGGAAGTAAATAAAAAAACCAAAATTAGTAGGAGATATTTAATATTATTATTTTTAAAAATATAAATGAAACGTGCTAACATGCAGAAGGACAAACACAATCTTTTGGCATCAAAAACCCCATTCGATTTGTTAGCGAGTTAAGAGTTGTCAACTTGTGACCGACGATATATATGTTTATTTAGAGTTCTTCTATAATTATGAACACATGTAATATGATAAGTTTTAATTTATTTGATATAAACATATAAATCGTTACTTATAATCATACTAATTTTACAGAAAAACAGAAATTTCTATATAGAATCATATACATGTATTTATATACTCGTATGTATACTTACACATGTGTATTTATATTTATATTATAATGTATATATTATTTTGGATACAACAATTATATGATAAGTTTTGATTTCCTTCAATTTTTTTGAATCATATTATTTTTTTATATATGAAATTAATGTAGTATTTGTCAGATTAGATTTGTATATAAAAGTAGTATGGTCCTTAATAAACATATATGAGATCAAGTTAATGAAATTTAATTTGATCATATATACGGTTGTATAGAATCATACTATGTATTTATGTATACAATAGATTATAATCTCTATAATATGAACATATCGTCCCCTCAATATAACAATAGCGTATAATACGCTATTATAGATAGCACATACGCAATTGTTATATTGAGGGGACGATATAATGGTTACTTAACATAATACTATTTTGAAATACAAACATAATATTAAATATTTAAATTTGTTAAATTTGCACATATTGCACATTTGCATATATTGTTATAGTGTTGTCATAGTACATATTTTTTTATACAAATTTATTACGATAAATTTTAATTATTTTAATTGGAAAATATAAATGGTTACTTGGAATCATACAATTTTTGTGTAGAAACATAATATGATTAGTTTAAATATCTTTCAGTTAAGCTTATATAATGTGATTCGATTTATTTTCTTTAATTTTATAATTGGATTTATCGGTGCAGTCACTTCATTTGGCTGTTAAGTTTTTTTTTTGATTTAATATTTAAAGTTTACAGTCGTTGGCTAATACCTGAGTTAGAAAGTGTCCTGTTGCCTTTGTGAGAAAATATATAACTTTGTAATTTCAGTTCGAACTTAAGCCTGACAAATTAAAATTTCTTTGCTTAAACATAACTCAATTCGAATAAAAAACTCACAACTTAATTAAAAAAAAGCTAAAAAAAAAAATTTTAATAATTTATGAATGCAATAATATTATATTTTTATTACTTTTGAACATATAAAGGATACTCATTAATGCTTCAGATATAATTGCTACTTCAACAAAAAAATAAAAAAAAAAAGATAAAAACGATTTATGGATGAAAGTTTTTAAAACAATAAAAGTTTTCCCTTTCGTAATAAAACTTTCAATTTCAATTCTATCTCTCTTTGTTTTTATTTTGTGCGGAAACACAGCACTTGTATTCTTAACAAAACATGCGCACTTTTGCTACCTAGAAAAAATATTACTGAAAAAATTATGCAATCGCTAAGTTTTCTTCTATTTTCTTTAGCAAATATATAATTTTGTTTCCACTTAGCCAGGAATTACTACACCGTGCACCTTAAGGCAGCAAAAAAAAAAAAAAAAACAAAATATAATAAAAATAAAATGCTATAGTGCCGACAACAACCTTAGTAACAAGTAAGAGAAGAATGGGAGAGCACAAGATATATTATTTAATTAACACGTGAAGAATATTTGAGAATTAATCGAAACCAGCTGTTTTTGTTTATATAAAAATATTTTTTATGTACGGCCACATGTTGCCGCAAGCAGTGACGTCAAATGGTTAAAAAGCGCCTGCGTTTAACAGACCATGCAACATGTATGTATGAGTATTCTGACTTGTATAAGGGTATGTTCATGTGAACTTACTTAATGACAACATAATTTGTGTGATAGATTTCTTAGAGGGTGTTTCTTCATACATGCTCGATCAGGGATGTAAAACTATGATTTAAAAATTGCTCGATGCACCCTAAGTAGACTCAAGTTCCCAAGTACTGTAAATCGGATTTATTTAAATTTCATCTCAGAGCACGAAAAATGGATGTAATGATTGCGATTCAAGGTAATTCAAATATATATTATTAATCGTCTGGTCAGTATCGGCCATCATGGCCTTAACTAACGGTAATTTTATTGTTGGCTGTGTGTGAAGCATACTCGTCTGTTAAATTTTCTGGATGTTACTCTGTAATTTAATTTGGAAAGAAATCTATTAGAGTTTGTGTGTTATTTATTTAGCAATTCAGAAGCAATATCTTTTGGGTAAAATTAAGGATTCAACATTCAGTTTTCTGTTGAAATGCAGATGAAATTCATTCAGTCACGGCATCAACTTCCGTTTGTAGCGCAACAGCAAAGTCTACCATCAAACTGTTTTCGAAAAGTCTGGTCGAAATGCCCATCGTGCGAGTAGGTGTCTTCTAGCGATGTTGATTTCTGCAAATTTTTCATAATGACGACCATCACCTTTTGAGCACAGTCATTCTTGGTGACTGCCTGATGTCTCACTGCTCTGTTGCTTCCATTAGGATACGCTGCTTTGTGTTTGGTTGACTATCTACTCCTTAGTGTTTTGCTTTCTGAAAAATTCATTTATTTGGGTATTCAAGACGTTGACTTTAATGCTAAAACCCAACTTTCAAAATTACAGAACAGTGGGCAGGAATATTAGTACAGAAGGGAAGTGTTAAGAAGAAATTTCATCGCTTCAACAAATTGTTAATTAACTTTGTCCTTAATGAAACATTTTGCAATAAACTTTCGAAAGTATTTTTATTGAAAAACCAAAAGCAGCGTACATTGAATCAAGGTATTCTAAAAAAAAATTACTTAATGAAATGTCATTCACTGGAATTGTAAAACAACTTTTTCGGTGTATAAAGCGACTAGTCTATTTAATAGAAAGTGTTAGAATTGAGAACGCCCTCAAGCACATGTGTCTTGGCCTTCTCGCTGAAAAGATAGAACAAAGGATCCCACAGAAAACGGTATGTATCAATAAAACAGATACACAAAAATTTATTTACATAATGTTGAACTTACCATCACTGAGGTTTTTTTAAATGAAATTTGTGTTACTCGATTGGATTGAAACGTTACAACTGATTTGACTACAAAACATGTTGCATAGTTTATGTTGCAATGGTTTATATAGCGGGCCAAACGTAATTTTATTGTTGAGAGGAATAGAAAATTAATTTTTTTTTATGCAAAATTAATAATCTAGAAAATATTTACCTGATTTTCTTTTACAGAAAAAAATAACCCATCACATTATTTGAAATTTATTGTTCAACGAAATTTTATGTTGCGGTTTGAAACACGGCCTAATAAATGGGTAAAGGCAAATTGAAACACACATGTTTGGTTTCATACAAACTCTGTGCTACATGTTCGATGTTGGAGATTTTATTTACTTCTTGAATAAAATTTTCTTCCATAAAATTTTTGCGCGCCGTTAACAACAGGTTGGTTGGTTGGCCAATATCCAAACATTCGAAATTTAGTAGTGACAAACAAATGCACTGAGAAGTGTTGCTAGAGTTGTCCTCGGTCTCAAAGTAAATATCACTGTAATCACATTTCAAACGAAATATGAAATGAATTCACATGAAAATTCAACATAATTTGTAAACTATATAAATTGCCAAAGAAATGCTAAAAAGGGGCATTAAATAAGTTTACGACCAAGATAAAATTTGACAAAAAGTAAAAAAAGTTAACCAAGAAAAGTGTATTAAAAATTCCCGGCCGTTTATGTGGTCGTTATGGAATTTTTGTTTTATTAAATTTCTAAATTTAAAATATGTAAACATTAAGCTGGCTGTAAAAATAAACAATTTAAAGTTCATCATTCGTAATTGTTTTGTAAATAACAAAATAAATTTCGCAATAATAATAATTCTATTAAAAATTATGAAATAAAATTGAAATGAAAAGAAAACAAGGAAATCAACAACAAAGAAGATGTCATTAATAACAAAAATGCATTGCTTGTAAATAACAAAAAGAAAAAAGAATCCTGTTACACACAGGAAAGGAAAAAAAGGTTGAATTTAAAATAACATCTCTACCTGTTTACCCTAAAATTAATCAATTTAAACAAGTGTTTGATCAACCCTAAAGCAATTAAAAGTTTCAAGAATTTGTTTTCAAACTAAAAATCCTAAAAAGAATTGTTGAATTTAAAGAATTGTGATAGCAAAAGTGGAATTAAGCATCAATATCACTTAAAGGGATTTATTATCTTCTATCAGGTGAGTGAAATCCTTTATAGGAAAATTTTGCTAATGAACACTAGACAACAACACAAAAAAAAAAAAAAATCAAGTTTGTAAGGTCTGATTCTAGTAAAGAGGATAAGAAAATGGTAGACGTGTATCGATGTTTCGATATTTTACACTGTTATTAGTTTTAGGGGAAGCTAAATTCCCCTCTGCTTTTTCACCTTGTTAGTGAATTGGTGGCCTGGACAATTTTGCAATATTAAAATTTTAGATATAAATTGTGCTGTGCTTTTTATGTAAAACACTATGAGAAAAATTTTTGGGGTCAGCTGTAGGAAATCTGGTGGTTAAGGTACAAAATCTGTTTAGAGTTTTTAAATAAAACACTACGGGGAAAATTTTCATGGAACATTTCAACCCCCTAACTTTCTTTCTTGCCACTTTATTGAAAAAGTCCTTAAAATTGCACCTTAAACAGCGATATATGGAGTTTAAATGGCCAACAAAAATATGTGTCATAAAATTTTACTATAAGTTTTCAAAAACATCGAAATTCAAAATTTAACATGTTTAAGCGATTTGTTTAGTTTTGGCGTTTTTTTTTTATAGTTTTAGCGCTTTTAGAATTTTTTGCTGTCGTGTTTTTTGTTTCGTTTTGGTAGTTTTAAAATTTTTTTATTTGGAAATTTTAGCATCGGGGATTTTTTGGCGCTTTTGGTAATGAGTTTTTATTTTGTGTTGGAAGTGTTCTCTATATTTTTTTTTAATTTGCAATTACATATTATTATATTTTATACAAAGTTTAATATTATTTGAATGCGTTTTGCCGGTTTTTTCGTTTGGTCGATTTTCCGATAACTTTTTCAATTTTTATTGAGATTTTTATTTTCTAAAATGTTTATATTATTTGGCGTTTCTTAGTCAATTTTTGGATTTTGTTTATTTTGGCGGTTTTGTTTGTTTTAGCGTTTAAATTTTTTGTTGATTTTTTTAATTGTTCGTTTTACTACTTCTCTTCGGATCCAATAATATATAATCCGTACAAAATACTTTTAGCTGAAGCATACTCTATTGAGGTTTTTTTAGTCACAAGTTGCTGTTAAATTTAATTTTTTAATCATTTACACTCCGACTATAATCAATAAGTTTGCATTAACATTATTTTAAATATTTATAAACCAACTCAGCAAAGTGTTGATATTTATTTATATAGAGTTTCCTTGAAATTATTTAAATGATGTTTATAAAGGAATTAATTGCTACTTTGCCAAACGGCTGTTTTCAGTCAATAAATATTCATTATTGCACTTTTCCTGCATATGTTTTAATTTTGTTTGTTTATTTAAAAAAAATAAAAAAAAACAGAGAAAAAATGTTGCTAATTTTAAGCGCATTATATCGAAAGCGAAATTTTAATCAAAATTTTATTGATACATACCTACAGACACTCACAGATTAATTTAAGTATGTCTGTATATAAACATTTTTTTATGGAAAAATATACACGACTTGTTCTAGAATGTTTAAATCATATTAATGTGGAGCTTAAACAAAAATAAATTGTATCATCGGAAAGTCTTAAGAATATTATTTACTTTTTATGGGCGTCGACTTCTCTTATCATGGAAATGCATTTGAGTAAAAAACATGTAACAAAACCAACTTTATTAAAATGCAAAGTATTGTCTTGCATGGGCGCGCAATTGCCCATTTTCATTGTAAGCAGAAATTGATAAATATGCAAACTGTTATAACATATAAGTTTCGTTTATGTAGAAATAGCTGAAAAATAATATTTATTTTCGGTGGGCGTGGCACTGTCCACTTTTTCTTTTTATCAAGTATATATTTCTTATAAGAACACAATAACTTTTGAAACTTTTACAAGAATCGGCTAAGTAGAAATAGTAAAAAATTATGTTTAATTTCTATGGGCTTTTTTTTATCTAAAATTAAAAAAAAAAACTTAACAGTTAAAAAATAATATATTTTTTTAAGGGCGTGGTACTGCCTACTTTAAAATATCATTAAATTTAATTTATAGAATTAGTGTGAAAAGATATATAATTAAAAGTATCGCTTAAAAAATTATATATAATTTTAGTGGGCGTAGCACCTCCCACTTTTCAATATCATCAAATATTATTGCAAAAAGAAGTCGTATCACGAAGTTCTATTGTGACAAAACTTAATGTGTGAACAATATTTAATAAAAATAACTAGAATTAGGAAAGCACTTTTACTTTATATGGGCGTGGTACAATACACTTTTCTTATCATCATAATAAAAAAATATCATATAATAAAAATATTTCTTTGTATGGCTGAGGCGCCGCTAACTTTTCCCACCACTAAGTTCCTTAATAAGCTAAAAATGATTATTTAAAAACACAACGAAGCAGTCTGGATAGCTTTTCTGTGTTTGTTTGCGTGTGTAGGTGCCAAATTTAAGCACACTTTTCATGGGTATATATATATATGTGTATGGAGAAAATATATAATAAGACAAGAAAACTGTTAGCCTCTTGCCATTTGTAATAATTTACAAAACTTTTATATAAACCAGTATATTCCATTCATTATCCAGAGACTTAACAATTATGTGTTAAACGAAAACCTTTGTCCTTTGTCCTTTTCGATTTTTATACATTTTATACTCCACCTTTTCTAAGGGATAAACATTTTGAATAAAATTATCTTTCATGAAAACAGGTAATTGGAAATGTTGTCATTTTTGTTAAATGTAAATTATGTTTGTCATTACAAAATTAACATGTTTTTTAGTATATCCTTCGCTGCAGGTAAAACTGAAAAACTTGTATGTTCTGCGATAACAGCGTTGCGTTATTTCTGAATAGCCCTTAAGCTTGCTTTTGTCATTTATAATTCATATATACATATATTTCGAACAAGCGGGAAAAAATCTCCAAAACGAAAAAAAACACCAAACTCTAAAGAAATCGGCAAAAGCCAAAAACCCATAACACGAATCAATTTGCCAAAAACAATAACAAAACCTAATGTTTTAACAAAAAAACATACATGAAATCTCTAAATTAAAAAAATCGCCAAAACGAACAACAAAAAATCCAAAAGAAAAGATTTTTAAACGAAACAATGACCGAAAGTAAATAAATCACAAAAACAAAAATTGTCTACAAAACAAATACAAATTGTAAAACAAAAAAAAAATCGAATTAATTGTCAATAAGAAATAAATCGCAAACGAAAAATAGAAAAATATATACAAGAAAAAAAAATAACTAAATGGGCAATATTAAAATATCGTGCAAAAAAAAAAAACGCTAAAAGGAAAAAAACAACTATCTTAGGAAAGAGCCAAAACTAAGAGAACTTCAAGTCAAAAAAAAAAAAACAAATTTTACATAGAAAACATTTCAAAGTCTCCAATACGAAAAAAATCGCCATAAGCAAAAAACCTTAGCGCAAAAATAAAAACGAAAACGTTAAAATGTACGAAATTGTCGTAACGTAATTTAAGGTTAAGCGAAAAAACCACGTAATCAAAAAAGTCACAAATAAGCAAAAATCATCAAATGAAAAAAATAATAAAACCGCAAAGACACAAAACTAGAACAAGTCATAAAAACTAAATCAAATTTATTAAAGTATTTCTTTAAAGCCAAATTGAAAAAAGCGTTGAAACAGAAAAAGTCACCACAGCGAACAACATACCGAAACGTAAAAAAGCGCTAAAATGTTCAAAATGCCAAACCAAAAAACTGTTAATCGTAAAAAATCGATAAAACTAAAAATATTGCTGAAAAAATATAAATAAAGCAAAAAAAAAAAAAATTCAAAAGCAAAAGATGCAAAAAACGCAAAAAAAAAAAATCGCCAAAATGAAAAGTTGATGTGTACTCGTATGAAATGTGAAGAATTGATGTTCATGAAATCAAAGTCGAAAAGAGAGTGAAGAGAATTTAGCAGCTTTCCCCAAAAATATAGACATGCTTGAACCACATTTTATAATTGTTTTTGTTAAACACATTTCACCACTACTGTAATTACTGTTTGAGAAAACGTGGAAAATATTTGCTATAATTATTCATACCATTGGGGCTGTGCACATATTACGTAACGCTGTTTCCAGAGATTTTGTACCCCCCTTCCTAACGCTTTTTACTAATTTTTTAGTGCAAAATTCCCATCCGTAACAAATCTTTAACCCCACCCCCGGAGCGTTACATAATATGTGCACAGCCCCATATCTCATATTGTGCAATATTTTGCAATGCAGTCGTCCCTTTGTTTCTCAATTCTTGTTTGTAAAATTTTTGCTTTAATTTTTCCCCATTCCATAATCTGTTTATCTTAAATTGGTCACGTAGAGAATTTTTAAAACAACTCTTTTTAAAGTCTTTTGTTATTGTTTTCTACATTATTTTTCATATTCCACTTGTGTGTACCAACAAAAAATAATAATCATAAAGTCAAAATATTTTTCATGAATTTATTAAAAAGTTTTCACTTGCAAAATTAAACTCAAAGATTCTGTTTCTGATTGATACATTTATCCAAGTCAGTCTTAATGGATTCATCCTGTACAACAGACAAATAAAACAATAAATTGTGGAAAACAAGAATATATAAAAATATTTATCTAAAATGAAGATGCAGTCTTTATTATGTATGAAAACTATTGTTTTTGTGAGACGAAAGATGAGGAAGGCACAGGGGTGAGCCATTAAAAAAATTGCAAAATAAAAATGAATACTCAAAGGAAAAATTATGAAATGTGAGGAAAGAAAAAAATCATGATTTATTTTGTGCTTTCTCTCAGTGAGTTTAATGAAGTTCTAATAAAAAAAAAAACTTTCTTTTGATTTGTGTTCGGAAATTTTCCATATCACATAATTTATAATTTATATGGAAATTGGCCCCATAAATTCAAATTGTTTGGCTTGGTCAAGTAGTAGTTTTGAAGAAGGAAGAAATTTACTTTTAAACACATTTTCAATTTATTAAATGATTTTAAATTTAGAATTTTGTTGTATTTCAAGACTCATAATAGAATTTCATGATAAATATTTTTAAAGCACATTTCAATTCACGAAATATCCCGTTTAAGGCGAATTGTGTTTTGAATACCAGGGCTAAACTTTTAAATTCGCCGATTTTTTTTTTTTTTTTTGATAATTTTATTATTTATTGAATCTTCAATTATAGATTAAATTATCAATAAGTTTTTTAAATCTTAAATCTAAAAATATTTAATATAAGATTAGCCAATGCTAAACAAAATTTTTAATTTCAACGGTTAATTTTTGTTGTTTTACATCTCTCGTGAACGGCTGAGAAAAAGAGTATCCCTTCTTTTCAGCCGGGTGTGGCCTCTATAATGAAGAATATTGCGCGCAAGTGGATTTGAGTGCAACTGAAGTTTTTTATATATTTTTTTCGCGTGTTTTGAAAATACTGTCTTCACCAACGGAACGTCTAGATCTTTATGAATTCGATGGTTTCTGACATACCAGGCGGCTGCTGTTATTGTACGTAGAATTTTATTCTGTCGCCTTTGAATTCTTTCGACATTCGATGCTGAGGCAGTGCCCCATAACTGGATTCCATAGGACCATATTGGTTTCAGGATCGCGTTGTATAATAGAATTTATATTAGAATTTATAAAAATTCGCCGATAAACGTATAATTTTTTTTCAGAATCCGAACTCTGTCAATGTTTACATTTTCCCTTGTTTCATAAATATCGGTTGTCTAGAAGAATTTAAGGAAGTAAATTTAATTTTTATGGGTGTGTCGCTGCCAAATTTGTTTATGATAAAATTTTATTATTAAGTGCCTAACCCACGATATCGAACGATATCGATCGCTTGATTTTTAGACGTAAAAAATCTATCTTGCCTTCCACTAATAACCGCTTTTATTTATTTGTTTAGCTTTTCTTCCAGTAAGCAACTTAATAATTTATATAAAATCGGTTATTAGTAGAATGCAAGATTGATTTTTTACGTCTAAAAATCAAGCGATCGACATCGTTCGATATCGTGGGTTAGGCAGTAAAAGACCTTAATGCGTGTTTAAACTTCGTAGGAAAAGCAAGCTTAAAACCTATAGTATACTAGATGATTGTGTGGCTTCGCCCGGAAGCTATTTTCTTATATGGGGGAACCATTCTCCCCACTTATCAACCCATTTTTCTAATTTTGATACGCGTAGCACCGTCTGTCCTTCAAAAACATAAATAATTTTGTTTTTTTTTAAATACGAATTGGGTTAATAGTTTAGTAAATACAGGAATTGCCCCCTCCCTCCCCTCCTTGTACCCCTAGCGGTTTAAAATATACTTTAAAACCTAATCTCATACCTACCAAATATGCATAAAAAATTTCTTTAAAATCGGTAGAGCCGTTTCGGAGGAGTTCGATAACAAACATTGTGACACGAGATTTTTATATATTAGAATTTGTATGGGCGTATTACCTCCCATTACTTTCTTGTTTTTATATATTTTAGAAAAGCTTAGAAAGTATAAGTACGTGTGCAAAGTTTCATAAAAATCGGTTAAAGCGAAATCGTTTAAAGTGAATATTACTTTTGTATGATCGGGGCACTGCCCATTTATTCTCCTCATGATTTTTTTTTCTTTTTTTTTTTAGAAAAACTTAAACTTTGTGCTAAACTACTGAATATTTGGTTAAGTGTAAGTAGCTGAAATATTAATATAATACTAGCTGACCCGACAGACGTTGTCCTGTCTAAATGTGAATATTTTTGTTGGTGATAATTTTGCAAAAAGCTATTGGAAATATGGAAACAACGTAAAAATTAAGGGATAAAGGCATTTCTGCTTGATGATCATTTTAACAGATTTTATTTTTGTAAAGATTTTGATCACGTTTTATTTTGAATTGAGATCACAGAGATTCTAAAAGTGTTTTATTTACACTTCGAATATAAGAACGACGTTCGAGTAGCAAAACAAAAATATGTTTTGTATCGATTGGTTCACTTTAACCATGTCTTTCATTCTAATGCTTTACGATACAAGACATTCTCGGAGCACTTTAAGCAATAAGATGAAAAAATTAGCGAAATCGGTGTAGCCGTTCTCAAGTTATGCGCTTAGCAACGGACAACGTTTCATTTTTATTTATATAGAAGATAAGTTGGGTTATTACGAACATTAGAACAAAAAATTAGCTAAATCAGTCGCGCCGTTCTTCGATTTTAGATAAATAGAAAAAGTAGGCGTAAGAGTGGGTGTAGTCAATTTTTGTGCTATAAACCATTCTCGGAGCACTTTAGACAATAAGATGAAAAAATTAGCGAAATCTGTGTAGCCGTTCTCAAGTTATGCGCTTAGCAACGGACAACGTTTCATTTTTATTTATATAGATTTGTATGGGCGTGGCATATTTATTTATCCCAAAATTTTATTGTTCGAATACATAGTTTAAATTATGTGTGAGTGCTTGTGTGTCTTTGTGAAAAGTTTTATATGAAACGTCTAAGTTAAAGTAGTTGAAAGATAATATTTATTGGGTATGGGTGTGCCATTGTCTATATTTTCATATCAGAAAATTTTATTATATATTTAATATTTAATATATTAAAGGGAAGTGGTTGAAAGTAAATATTAATTTTTTTAATTAATCTTAAATTGTATGTGTACAAAGTTTCATAATAATCGATTAAAGCGAAATAGTTAAAAGAGAATATTTTCTTGTTGCAGGAGTGTCAACGACAATTTTATCTCGTCACAAATCTTTATTATTAAAAATATTTAAAGTGTGTGTAAAATTTTTTATACGAGTCGATAAAATGGAAATAGTTAAAAGAATACATTTACTTGGCATGGGCCTGGCATTTTCTACATCTTTATCATACAATTTGATCTCTATCTCTATATCTGTATATAAAAATTACGTGTATGTTAGTGATCGATAAAATCAAAAACTACTGGACCGATTTTGACCAAATTTTATACGCATGCTCCATAAGCCGTGAGGAGTGTTTCTGTGTAGTTTGAAGTTCGTCCGACAGGTGGCGCAATATATACTTTTTTTGTGTTTGTGCGCGATAACTTAGACCTACATCATCGATTTCGACTAAAATTTATATGTATCTACTGTTCGTGAGGAGTGTTTCTCTGTAGATTGAGGATTGATCGACAGATGGCGCAATTTTTCTATTGTTAGACCGCAATAACTTAAGAACTACCGCACCTGGTGGCCCGAATTTTATATTATGGCAAAACAACGTTTGTCGGGTCATCTAGTTGTTAAAAAAATTTACGCATTTTAAGAGTTCAAAATTGCCTTGAAAGACTTGATTAACATTTTCAAGTGGGATCATAAAAAGAATTTTCTTGATTTTCTATTATGTTCACATCAATCGCATTTTTGTTTTTATTTTTTTTTGTGTGTGAAAGCTATTCATCTGCATGATATATAAAAAAGTTTGCAAATATTAAAATTAAATTATTCGAAACTGCATGCTTTTAAGTTCGCAAGACTAAATGTACATAATTCTTGTTGAATTTATTGAACAGGCGAAGTTCATGTCACAGCACACCACGCACGTATACTTGCAGCCCCCTGGGCTGTAAATTACAGCGAATATTAAGTAAACTTTTGATTATTTCCAATTGGTTGTATTAAATAATTTTTAAAAGTGTTTTTGGTTTTCTAAAAATTTGCATACTTTATTTCTGGTGAAATCTAATATAATTTCTGTAAAATTCTTTTACATCAAATATTTTCAATTAGATAAAATTAATATTTGCTTTATGAGTGTTATTTTCATGCTCAAATATATATTTTAAGCAAACATTTGATAAAACAAGTATTGAAATATATAAAAAGAAAAAACAACTTTATTGTAGTGTACGGGTATGTGCCATCTACAACAAATTTTTATTTCAGGATACGAATTGACAACAAAAAAAATAAATAAAAACTTATATTCCAAAAAAATGTGTGGTATGGGATGGCTGGGACATGGAAAAGTAAAATTCTGTTTTGATTTTCATAGAATCGTTGAAACGTAATGTCACTTCCATTTTTTGATAATAGAAGGAATAAAAACAGAAATTCACGTGTGTCATTGTTTGAAAATTAACTTTTGGTATCTTTTGTTTTTTAAAGAGCATATGTTACTCCCTCTCCCCCCCCACTTTTATTTATTGCGGTATTCAGTTGTCATAGAAAAATCTTATAATATTTACACATTTTGTTAGGAAGGTTTGTTCATTACTCAAACATTACCATGAACATTTTTCTATAACATTTTAACCCATTAACTGTTTAAGGTAAAGGACTTTTTGGGAGCCTTTCTACATAAAGAGGTAAAGTAGCAAAAGGCAAAATATTATGCTGTTAGAAGATCTTAATAAAAGTGCAAGGTATCAGAAGATTTGGCTAAGTACAAATAGTTGGAAATGATATTATATCTCTCCAAGGGCGTGGCATTAAAATTCGAATTATTCATAATCTTAATGCGACTGTAAAATTTCCAAACAATTCTTTAACTAGTTTTTTATATAAACAGAGTTCAAAAATAAAGTTTTTCTTTGAATGGGGCATGGCTCTGCCTACTTTTCTCTGTTATAAAATCTGCATATGAAGAAAACTTATTGTGCCAAGTTTTCTAAGAATCGTTTGATTAGAAGTTAATGAGAAGTTTTAGTTTGATTGTGTGGGCGTGCCACTGCCCATTGAAATAAATAGCTGAAAATTCATAATTAGTTTGTTTAGGTGTGGCACTGCCCACATTTTCATATCACAAAATTTATTCGTCAGAAGATATAAATAAGTGTGCGAAATATCAGAAGTATCAGCTTAGTGGAAATAATTGAAAAGTGTTGTTGAGTGTATGTGGGAGTGTCTCCGCCTTTAATCCCTATCTTAAAAAATTTGTAAGAGTAATTTTAGGTGTGTATGCCAGAAGAACTATTTAAGTTGCAGAACTTTAAACAGAACATTTACTTTGTATGGGCGTGTCACTGCCCACTTTTCTTATCATGATATATATTTTACTAGATAACCTTAATTTACATACAAAGGAAGTTTTATAAGCCAAGCATCACCGAAGTAGCTGTATTTGAAGAACTATACGAGTATTTTTATTGTATGGACGTGGCTCAGCCTACTTTTCTTATCATAAATTTTTATTGTGAGAAAAAGCGGTTAAGTAAAAGTAGCTGCAAAATAAAATATAATTATGATAGGCGTGGGTGGCCCTGCCCATTTATCTTGTTGTATTTGTCAAGAAAATATTATGTACGCTGAGAGCTTCCAGTTATACTTTGTAGCCAAATTGTCTTCAAAAAAACGTGTACAACAAAGTGTTTTCATTTTTTTTTTGTTATTTGACCATCTGTAAAAAGTTACGATTTTTTTTTGTACGCCTGATGCTCTGCTTCTATCAGTTTTTCTCGTGTATTATACGTTAATATGTAGTCGCCAATCATTCGAGACATATTGAATGTGACATGTGAATTTTTACAACTTTTTAATTAACTTTTTATGAATTTAATTTGATATTCGCTAAATACCATAAAATTCAATAGTAAATTTACCCTGAGGACGATTAGCATCCACCAATATCACGATGCATATTTGAGTTTCTTTTAAATAATGTTAAAATAGAATACGGAGTCATAATCAACAGCCATCATCTTCATCATCATCAGTACGTCGCGACGTGGCACAAAAATGAAACATAATGGCGTAAACGAATTTTTGGTATACCTCAACAATAGCCATTATTAATTACTTTATGTTTATATCGAATCGAAGAACAACAACAACAAAACATGTTTTAACACTCACAAATACGCTTTTATTTTTATGTATTCAATAGTTGCGGAAAACCCACTAAAATGTGTAGGCGTGTGAATGTGTTTGCGTAAACTGCAAAATAAGTTTTAATTAATTGCGAATAAAATAGAAATTTTGGCGGATTGAAAGCAATTTAATTAAAGATGTGTGGATTTGGTATTTCACAACACAATTGTAAATAATCAGAGAAATATTAAATATTTCGAGCAACAAAGGAAAAACTTACTATCCAAACATCCCTTTAGATTTCAACTACACTGGCCGAATAGAGAACAAACGTTGATTTCGGTAGAAACCACTTGTAAATATTTTTGAAAATAAGAACATTCAAAGAACAGAGTTTGGTAGAAGGCTCCAACCATTATACCATAAAAGTCCTTAAGTCCATCCTCTAACCTTTGCACGTTGTTAAATTGAAATTTTTAGGTTTATGGCAAAAGATTTGTGCAACGTATTTATATAAAACACTGCGAGGAACATTTGCAGTATTTTAACCCTGTAATAATACTTCGTTGTAGGAGTCTTTTTTGTACCATTTATTGAAAAAGCTAAGGAGTGACCTAAACGCCAGAAATCAACTAAAAATTAATTAAATTTAGATTTATTTTCGGGAATGAATTTTTCATTATTGAAAATGCTTGTGTTGGTGTATTTCTGATCATCTGATTTTCTCAAATGTTTTGATATGACTCCCTCTATCTCTATTGCATTCCAAACGGATCAAAACATCGAGTTATTCTAACGTTGCAGAAAGTTAATTAAACGTTTGAAATTTTTTTATTTAATTGAAATAAGAATTTCTGATCATTATCAAAGATTTTCAGCGTGAGCGATTTTTATCGGCTTGGCGACTTTCTCGTTTTCGGCGATTTCTTTAATGTCCACTTTTTCCTTCCTTGTTGCATTTTTTTCCATTTTGCAATTTCTGTTTCGTGTAGCTATGTTTTGCCGTCTTGTAGGTTCTTTTATTAATAGCTCCTTTTTCCTTTTTATTATTTCGATGTTGGGCGATTTTTATATCTAAGGATGCATTTTGACAGCGTTCCGCGTGGAATACTGAACAGAATGCTGGGCTTTAATGTCATTGATTGTTTTCCTATGGAGAGTGTAAGAGTTTTTTTTTTAGGAACATATTTTCAATTAATTTAAATTCATATTTTCGCTCATAAATTTCCATAGGATTCAAAACAAATTTTAAAAAAATACACTGCAAACAGCAAGAGAAAATGAATTTAATATTAAATTAAATTCATTGAGTTTAAAAATCCACGCCATATCGAAAAGCAATTTCAAATATTTTTAATTTAAATTGAATTTATTAAAGATCGCACATAAATTATAGAAAATTTAATACGTTTAACACTTAAACCAGCATGTGGATGAATTTTATTTTCTAATTGTTTTAGTTAAGTACTTTTTCGTTTTAATTTTGCTATTTTTTATAGCATTTTTATTTTTATCACTTTGTTGAAAAGTTGTAAAACCACTCATTACGACAATACAAAATACTAAAGGCACATCAAGAATGGTAGTAGATACTATTTATGTATCACCCGGACAGTAGCAAAGTGTACAACTTATTTAGCATTTGGGGAATTCCATGAGATAATTACGAAAGAGGGAATGAAGATTTTTATGAAAAAATGGTGTTCATTTTTATCCATAATGATCAAATGGCAACTGGTCTGAACATGTCATGTTTCTTATACGTTGCTGTCATTAATAAAAAAAAAGACAATTTGATGAAAATCAATTTGAGGAAAGTAAAATGAAAGTCAAGAAAGTAAATACGTGTATAATTAGAAATCTTATATGTTTACGTCATATCCATTCACACTCTAAAGTCGGTTTGATTTGAAAATAACTTTAAAGTGAAAGCATGTTAACAATTATTTTCATAAAAGTTTTTATTTGTTGTGTGTTAATCCTGTTTACATGCTGGCATTTCATTGATCCTCAGGCCAAATCATCAGTACACTTCAACCATATTTTGAAAAGTGGTAATTTAACTTTCAAATAGTAGTTTGCAACTTTTCAAAATGTGCTTGAAGTATGCTGATGATTGCGCCTGAGGGTCATGTAAACATGATTAAAAAACAACAAATGAAAACTGTTTTATTCGAAAAGTATTCATGTCAAGTGGTTTTCATTCCTAATAAATTTATTAAAATATATCTGCTCGATTAAATTTTATTCGTATAACTTTTAATCGAACAATTTTTTATAGCATACATTGTTTCAGAAAAATTTATGTTCAAATAAGTTTTGGATAAAATATATGTAATCATACGAAACGTTTTTAATCGAATAATTATTAATCGAAAAAATTATATCACCTGATTAGATTGATCAATATGTATTCCAAAAAGTTTTATGTAAAATTATTTGTATTCGAATAAGTCCTCGATTAGTTCTTATTCGAGTAATTAGTATTCATAAAATTTCTAATAGAATAAATTTTCATCGCATACATTATTTGATTGAAAATGTTGTATTTATAAAAGTATAACTAAAATAAACTGCGTTAGGCCTTAATAGCTGAATATTAATAACCAATACCACAAAACTCAAAATTTGCCAAAACAACATAAACTATAATTAAAAAAAATTTTTTTATTCGAATAATTTTTGTACAATTTTGTTGTTTGAAGAATTTATATACACTACAAAAAGGCATTCGAATAATTTTTGAATGAGATAACTTTCATTCGAATGGCTTTTATTTAAAAAAATGTCTGCTCGAATAGTTTTTATTCGATTAATTTGTATTCGTAACATTTTTAATTGAGGAGTTTGTAGTACAATTAATTTAATTTTAAATTATTCGAATAATTTTTTTTCCATATTTGGTTTTGAATAAATTTTTATTGATCAAATGTCATCGGAAAAATTTAGTTTTGAATAAATTTGACTAAAAAAACTTAAATTTTATTCGAACAACTTTTAATCGAACAATTTTGTTCGAGTAATAGATCGATTAGCATTTGTTTAAATACTTTTTATTAAACATATTTATTACAATTATTTTCATACAAAGAATATATTGTCGAATAATTTTTATACGATTAATTTGTAGTCGGAAAATGTGTAATCCTATAATTTTTATAGTTTTTAATCGGATTATATAATACAAATATTTCGATGAAGCAAATTTAATGTAGGCACTTTGAACTCAAATAATCTGTTTGCGACGAATAATTTTTATTCGAATACGTTATTTATTTTACAAATTTACGTTTAAGTAATTTTTACTATATTTAAATAATTTTTAATCGAATATTTTTATTCGACAAATTTTTATGTGAATAATTTATTTATTTTGAAAAATTTATATTAAAATAATTTATTAGAATAATTAACTTTCGAACTATAAATAATTTCTATTAGAACAATAATTATTCGAATAAAAGAAAGTCATTTGATCTGCGAAAATCGTGAGTTCATCAGATATATGTAAGTATATATGTATGTGTATTGAAGTCCCAGGAAGCTGTTCGAAAAATTCTTGCTATGAATGCAGAAATTAAGTGTTTGTGTTTGTATGTGTTTTAAAGCCGCTGGATAGTTCGAAACAAGTTCGAATATTGACTGATTCGATACTTAAGTTGTATTTTCGGCAAATGTTAACTAGCGTCCTAATTGAATCCAACATTTAATTAGTTTAGAATCCAACAATTCTATAAAAACTTCTTAAATTTAGTCGAAAAACTGCTGTTTATTAAAATTCTTGTAAAATCATTTTTTTAAGATTTGAAAAATTATATCAAATAAAGCAAATTTGATCTAAATCGGTTACGTGATTCGAGCGATATTAAGGTCAACAAAATTTCAAAAAAGAAACTTGGAAAATATTTTACAAATTAGAACCATTTTGCACCACCACTCCTAGTTTTACCCCAGTTACGTATTCGCTAGTTTATGGTCCTTCGAACCATATTATTGCCAGCTGTATAGCTTTTAAGACGTTATATGTATTCTTAATGTTGTGTGCGGGGGGTTAACAAAAACATTATGTGCATATTTGCTAGCAAACTGTGCAGCATATCAGAAAGTAGGACATCTTTTTAACATTCCGAAAGCAATTTTAATAAATAATATTTTTAAATTAAAATTTGTATTTGCAAGAAAACCAAAGACCTTCTGCAACAGTAATAAAACTAAGTCATATAAACTTGTTGGTTAATATTTGTGACATTTAAAGGTCTTTTAGTACATAATATTGTTTGAATGTTTTTGTCTGCGAAATGTCCTGTGGATGGTTGCTTGTTTTACTTAAAACAGCTTCTCTTTCTTGAAAGGCCTACTGTTGCTCATGTTATTCCAATTGAAAGTCTCAGCATGCGTTTGAATATATTTCCCAAAAATTTTGTTTTTAACCTTTGCAAAACACAAATACATACAAACAAACGTATGATTAGAATTTATTTGCTTGGGTGTGTGTTTTTTTTTCTGTTGGCTTCTAAATTTGTATTTAAAAAGGCGAGCCTTGAAAAATTTATATCAAGTTTTTGAAGGAATAAACAAAATACAATATTAATGGTCGTTATGTCTTCATTAGCATAATAATTTTATTTAATGAACTCATGAATGTTTACTTTTACTCGTGGCAGAGATTTGTATTTTTAAGGACAACAAAGAGACACAATTGGAAAGAGCCAGTGAAAATGCTGATTTATTATTTATTAAGTCGTTAAACCAAAAAGTTACAAAAAAAAAAAAAAAAAAAAATACCACAAAAAATAAAGCCAAGTTCCTATCCAAAATATTTCGTCCGTAAAAAGTACTGGTGTTGGCTGAAGTGGTTAGCGCGTTGACTACTAAGCAAACAATGACTTGGAGCCTGGGTTCAAACCCTGGCCAGAGCAAGTGAGACATTGTATTAATTGTTGTCGGACTATTTAAATGATGATGGCATAGCACTGGTCACTAAAAAACTGTTCCGACAGCGATTGATGCTATCGAAGCTAATGTACACAACATCGCCCTCCTTCGTCGGTTAGCAGAAACATCGGCGAAGTAAAACAATTAATGAAATGCCTGCTAGTACAGCTTAACAAAGTTAGTGCGTCTACTTAACACCGGAGGCACCTCAACACTGCCTTAAAAATTAACATAACGCGCAAAGCATAGATGTGAAAGAGTTAAGTCTTCTAAATTTTCAACATCTATCTTCTCTACCCTATCCCTCTCCCTGGGTTCCGGCACAGTCCACTGCATACGTAGGGGTCATTCCCTGAGTGCTGGTCCTAATTAAAAAAAAAAAAAAATAAGTACCAAGTTCTTGATAGGTACAATTCCATCTCATTTCTAGGCAACCTATAAGCTTGGCAATATTTTTCCAAGAATTCTTTCCCATATTAGAAAGGCAAAAAATTTTTGCCAAGCTTACAGGTTGCCTAGAAATGAGATGGAATTGTACCTTTCAAGAACTTGGTACTTATTTTGATCTCAGTACTTTTTCCGGCCGAAATATTTTGGATAGGAACTTGGCCTTATTTTCACATTTGTGTTTTTGTGCGGATCTCACTACTTTTTTCTAAGTTGTTTTTATATAAATATTTATGTGTATTGCTTATCTGGGCCTACCGGTGTACGAAATTTCAGCTATAGTGGAAGTGCCCCGTACAAAGAACGGAAACCTTTGTCCCCCAAGGTGAAAAGTGTCCGTTTAAAAATTATTTTTGTTAATTTTTCATCAGGACCTACCTGTGTACCAAATTTCATCTTTGTAGCTATACTGGAAGTGCCCCATACAAAGAAAGGGCACCCAGGTCCCCCTCGGAGGAAAGTGCCCGTTTTCATATTTTTCTGGTTAATTTCACACCAAGACCTACCTGTATACCAAGTTTCAGCTCTCTAGCTTTAGTGGAAGTGCCAAATAATATTGATGAGTGAGTGAGTGAGTGAGTGAGTGAATATGTACTAAAATATGGACTTTTGACACCTTAATATCTCGGGAAGCTTTTCCGTTAGAACTTTTAAATTTAACCTGTGAGGTCACCTCTATGGGAAGACCTTATGTTTCATTATATTATGATCAAGAGAAGCAAAGTTATGAGGGGGCAAAAACAGCTCGAATGGTTTCGTGTAAAAATACACACTGTGTGCCCGAAGTTGGCCTGGCGCACTCCAGTGCGCCTAGATACGACAGAAATATGTACTACAGTGCAAATTGAAGTGACTATTCGGGGTAGTTTGCCGGAGGCCAGGTCGCATATGCGGAGGTAGTAGTTGCAGTGCCATGAATGCATTTTGGGCGAGTGCGATTAATAGTCAGTAACTTTTTATAGAATCAAAAGTTTAGTTTTTGTGCAATTTTGTTGTTTTTGATGGATAATATATTATTTGCATCGTTGAGTTTTTTTCGGACTTCAATTTAATTTAAATTTTTCTTTAGTTACATTGTTTTTATGGAAATGCAGAAGACTTTTTTTATTTGCTGCAAACGCCAAAAAAGAGACGTGTACAGCAAAATAATATTTAGGAAATTTAAAAATTGTTGCTTAGGAGCAAAACGATAATGTTCTCAAAACTTGCTTGGGATTAAATATTTTTTTTAATGGTCGGTGCGCCAAACCTTATTATAAGCTGAGTATATAGGATATGTTAACATAAGCTTTTGTTTTTTTGTAATACAAACTTATCTTATAAAATCTTGTTTTGAAAGATGTTTAAGCACTAAGTCTGAATAATTATTACATTAACCCTAGAACACTTTTTAAGTTTAGACAATTTTCTGGCATTCAAGTTGAAATTTGACCTTTAAAGTTCTTAAAGATTTATTAAAAAATTTTATGATAAAAAGTAGTTGCTGGTTTAAGGAAGTTGTTATGCTTATTTAAAAAAATGGACAAACACCATCCATACCTCAAACAATTAAAGGGTTAAAATATTAAGAAAAAAAAATTATTTCTCTTAAAATTTTACATCAAGTTGATGTACACTTATTACAGCGAGAATGTAAGAATTATAAAACTTTCTATGCCGATTTACTATAAGAATGTGGAAACAGGAAGGATCTTTAATCCTCCCTGAAAGAGAAACCAAATGTAAAACGCTTAAAAAGGCCAATACACGTACATACGTTCTTTTTTCGTTACTTTTAACATATTTTTCTTTTTTTTTTGCCATCCAGATACGGGTCAGCAGAGTTCGCTTCGAATTAGCAATCATTTTCAAGAAAGATTGCAGTTATTCTACAGTTGTCTCGACGTCCTCGTTAT
This sequence comes from Lypha dubia, assembly GCA_947311025.1. Classification (NCBI taxonomy): domain Eukaryota; kingdom Metazoa; phylum Arthropoda; class Insecta; order Diptera; family Tachinidae; genus Lypha; species Lypha dubia. The sequence continues at coordinate 62,192,125 of OX371264.1, forward strand.
TAATTTGATGTAAAATATTAAACTTAATGCAAAATACAAATATTATCAACTGATTGAAAAGTATTTCATAAAACTTTTTCTTTAAACTTTTCGCTTGAACAAAGTTAACACGACTTTACCTTCCATACATTTCCAAAACGTACTTATAATTTCCTTTGGCTTTCAGTTTAAATTTACTTAAACTTTATTTGTTGTTGTGTTCCCTTTTTTCGTGATTCACATTTCAGTATAATCCATACACTTTTGGATTTATTACAAACTGCCTGTAAGCAATATTGTTTCTTGCCTTGAATTATCGTTGATATGCAAGGAGCGTCCTCTGATGTACTGCAAGTATGAATGATGAATTGTTTTTTTTTTTTTTTGTGGAAGGAATTTATTAAATATATAAACTGACGTCGTCAATGCCACACAGCTCTAATGTGCTGGTGAATTAAGGCATTTTTCACACCACAAACTACACAACCCCAATATTTTGTTTGGCTACGTCAAACATATCTTCGGTATCTCTTTGACATTAAAAATATTGAATTTCTTCTGGCATTTTATTATAGGAAATTCATTAGATTAATATTTTAATTAATGTTGTTAGAAAAATGATGGATTTGCTAAAAGATTATTATTAAGGCGTAAATGGCAAAAAGATACATTGACCTAAATAAAAAGAAGTAAAAGGATATGATTATCAATATAATCAACATAGAGATGTTAAAAGGAAGAGCAATAGCAGATATTTCCTATGTATATCCTACAAAATACTTTTTATCGATTTGAATTGGTTATCAAACAGCCATAATATTATTAATAATTAACCAACAAACAAGGTGAATTTTTAAACTTAAGGTACCGTCACATCTGACAAACATTTGCCCAAAAAAACGTAACCGCCGAATACTTATGAATAACTTTTGATTTAGACGGGCGTTTGTTACGCTAAACAATTTCATACAGAATTTGTAGAAAATGTAATAGAATCAAATCTTTTTGGAACCTGTTTAACATAATAAATAAATGCATAAATTAAAAAGTTTTTCATTGGTATTTAGTGGTTACGTTTTTTTGGGCAAATGTTTGTCAGATGTGACCGTACCTTTATACTTTTGTTACTTCAATGCGAATATCTTCTAAACTGCAAAAGATAGAAAAGACAATATAAAGGCATTATTTTTTGTATTTTGTTATTTGCTTTCGGAAAAATCGGATTTTTTTAAACTCGATACATATTTTTTGGAAAGTTATGTATACTTGAAAAGCTAGAGTTGCTCGATTTTGTCATCTTGCAACAACTGTGGGCTTTTCTTTATCGAAAAAATTTTTATTTGTGCAAAATAATGTTTGTGAAGAAGAAAAGCCAATTTAGAAAAGTAATGATGAAATATCAGTTTTCAAAAAAATTGATATCTATTCAGGATAAGTGCATTAATTACCTCCCTCCCGTACAAAGAACTATTAATTGTTTTCTTATATTTGAGCAACTACAGCAATCAGTCTTTTTAAATTTAAGATGAATACGGATTAGAATGAAGAAAAGAAGAGGGAGACACAAGTATCTTTCACACAATAACACTAAGGTACTCAAAAAGGTCGCTTAAAATAGAAGAATATTTGTAATATAATTGGGGTGTTCACACTGTAGTCATATCAGTCATATTGTCATAATGTGTTCTTATTTTAAAATAGTTTAAAAAATTGTAGTTGTGCTTTAAGCAAAAAAATCATAAAATAACAATAGAAACCTTAGTCGAGCAGCTGAAACTCTTCACTCGAGCTGGCGATAATATTTACAAGCCGCCGCTACTTATAAATAAAACAAGAATAAAAATATGTGTTTGTGTAATTAATCTGTCTGGCAGCTTGTGAACGTTTTTCCACTTGCCGCCGTCCATAAAAATAGTTCAGCTTATGTTAACGGCAACAGCTGCTTTTGATTATATTTATTTCAGCTAGTTCGTATACATACATAGATAAAAAACAATTTTAAAATTTTAATTGATAAAGGATATTTTAGATGATTTACAGCAAATTTATTATTTTCTTTATTAACAAGTCGCACTGAATTAAAAAACATTTACATTTAAGCCAAAATTCAAACGTATGCCCACTAATCCGACTAAAAAATGTAGTGTTGTTAAATGTTTATCAGCTGCCACAATTATGACATAGTACACTAAAATATGACGGGGTGTTCACACTTGTCATATTTTCGTGTGCTATTATTCTATGAATATTTCATGCATAAAAGTACGTTTTAAAAAAGAACTTTTTCGAAAAAGGACAAAAAGAGTGCTCGACCTTTTAAGAAAATTACTTTTGAATTGATTTAACTTAAATATTATCTTTTAAAAGAAGTTCTTTAAAAACAAAAAAATTAAAAATATTACCTTTTTAAAAAAACATAGCTTTAAAAGTAATTATCGATTAGACCAAGATATTTTAATAAATGTTGCTTTTTGAAAAAGTACCTTTTAAAAAAATACAAGTAAAAATGTACGTGTGCAAAAAGTACATTTTAAAAGTAAATTTTAAGAAAGTGCCTTTTAAAACAAGTACTTTTTGAAAAAGAACATTTTAACAACACATCATTTTTCCTGACGATGCTACACAAGGAGTAGCGAAATATTAAAATTAAAATACTATTGTTCGTTGTTTTTATAAAAAAAAGAGTCCTTGTGCTTAATTATAAAATACTAAAATAGAAAAGAACATTTTAAAGAATACCTTTTCATCAAGAACCTTTTAAAAAAAGATCCTTTTTAATTGACCTTTTAAAAAATAACGTATTAAAAAATACCTTTTTAAAAATAGGACGTTCAAAAAAGTACCTTTTAAAACAAGAAACTTTTGTAAAGAAGAGCCATTTAAGGAAAGTAACTTTAAAAAAAGTGTCTTTTAAAACAAGCACCTTTTAAAAGAAAACCCATTAGGAAAAGTATCATTTAAAAAAGTACTTTTTAAACTAAGTTCCTTTTAAATACAATCAGATAAAAATAGTATTTTTGCAAAAAAGTACCTATTCAAAAAATTTATTTTTAAAATATACCTTTTAAGGAAAGTACTCTTACAAAAACACCTTTTGCAAAACTAACTCTTTAAGAAAGTATAAATATTAAAAATTGATATGTTAAAAAGTACATTTTTAAAAAAAACATATTAGGAAAGTATTTTCCAAAAAGTAATTCATCCCCGAAAAAAAAGTACATGTTAAAAAGGACCAATAAAAATAAAATAAATTTCACAAATACACTTTAAAAAGAATTGCTTTAAAAATCTTTGCCTTTTAACACAAGTGCTGTTGTACAAAATTCTATTTTAATAAAAAGTGCCTTTAAAAAAATGTACACTCATTTAGTTATCTGTTAAAAATTTAGCTTTTAAAAACGGCAGCTTTTGAAAAATGAAGTACAAATGAACCGTTGATATTAAATAAGTACCTCCTAAAAAGCTGTACGTAGCTTTTCAAATAAGTAGCTTGTACTTAGAATAAGTAAATATAACGGAAATCTCTGTTTAAACAAAATTCTGTTTTACAAATGAGAAATTTTTAATTAAAAATATAAAAACACTTAATAACGGAATGTATTTATGTGTATTTGCATATAATCCTAAATTAATGTGTTTCATAAGAAGCTTTTAAAATATATTCCAGCAAAATTACATGTAAGTATTTATTTAATATGGAAACGTGTAAAGTCTTAAAAATAATTATTTTCTAATGTAAAATTATTCTTTTTTTTTTGGGTGTGTGAGACCACAAATTTTTCTCATTAATTTGTCTGCACAACATCAAATGCGAAATCAACTCAAATGAAAACTTATTAAATAAAAATGTTTCATACAAAATTGTTTATGCGGGATTAAACATGTTTAATTTGAAAATAGCAAAATAATTTATTTGTTGAAAAGCTTCAAGGATCTTATCTTAAGCACAGATGTTTCTTTGGTAAAGCATCAATGAAATGCATACGTGTATAGACAGACGTTGCTTAACTGTCTCAAATAATAATTGTTTAGTTACTATAATTTTAGTATATATGACCTTCTCCGAGAAAAGGGACCTAGTGTGTGAAAATGAAGTTTTGAGAAAAACGCATTTAAACTCATTTCATCTTATTTTAGGTACCAGAATCCACTCTTAAGTCCAAACCCGTTTTTGACACACTAGGTCCCTTTTCTCGGAAAAGGTCATATATTTAGAAAATGTTTGTTGCACATCTACAATCATACTAATATTATAAATGTGAATGTAAGTTTGTTTGTAGCGCTTTCACGCAAAAACTACTAAACCGATCATCATGAAACTTTGTACACATATTCTTGGAGCTATTAGAAGTAACATATGATACGAAAGATAAAAAAAATTGTTTTTCAATGAGCATATTTACACTACAACAACAATTTTTAGCCGCACAATGTTTGTTCTTTCTAAATTACGAGTAAACTAGATTAATTCATCTGGCATATAGTGTATACGTGTACTCAGCTTTGTGTGTGTTTGTGTTTTTTTATTCATTTGAAGTTTGTCTTTCGTTGTGCACATTACGGAACATAGTTGGCAGAAATATTGCGAGAATAATAAAGAATGAATTATTTTAAGAGGAATTTCAAGTATAAAAAGCGAATTTACTGAATATTTTTGCAATGAGGGAAAATTTTAAACATCAATATAAAAAATTTTTAAATTGCTTCACAATTTCTATACCTACTAATAAAAAAACTTTAGCCGACATTTTTCAAAGTTTTTAATTTAATTGTGTATGTATCTTATTGATTCTCTTAGAACTTTTGTAGTTTTTTAAGTAAATTGTGAGAATTTTTATAATTAATCGTTAAAAAAATTTATGTTTTTTAAAAGATTTATTGAGAAATTTAATCAATTAACATAAACCGTCTTATTTACAAAAAATATTTTATGCTTATAAATAAAATAAAAAAATATAAAATACCTATACAAAAAATTAAAAATGAATTGAGAATGTTTCATACTGTTTTATTAAAAAATAAATGCATAGTTTGTTGGCGCGACCAACCCCCTTCTTCTTTGAAATGTTCACTCGACGATAGCTAACCAACGACTAAATACAGTCTGTAAAAAAGAAAACACAGAACCTGTGTATTCGTAAGTGTGTATGGCTTAGTGATTTTGTGCTGCTAATGCGGGTTTGAGGCTGGTTGAAAAATTGTGCCAACGATAAACCGCTCTCTTCACCCCTCTCGCCAAAAAAATTGTCTTGTTATGCCAGCATAATTATTATCCAGTGTAAAATATCTCAATGTAATGAAGCTGCAACCCTGAGTGCTGTAATACCGTCGCACTGTATTACCGACAGTCACGTCAATATCCAATCCAATTTACTATAGTATGGCTTCAAGGCGAGCGAAGCCGCGGGAAAAAGCTGGTATGTAAATACTTAGATATGATATTAATATGAATACGAGCTAATAATGAAAATAATATTCAAATTCATTTCAATATTCCTTGTGATGATATTTGTACTTCAAAATGAGAAACGTTTGTGGCAGATGATTGTTTTGTTTTAGCTGCAACTTGAACTCCTTATGCAGCTCTCAAATGACACGCAAAAGCATTTGCAATATTATCTATCATACAGCAAAATAATACCTAGAAACTGTTGCCATGATTTAATACCGATATTTGTCATAATGAACAACAATTTAATAAATAAATGAAAAACCAAGGAAAGAAATTTTATATTAATTTTTCTATATTCACTGAAAATGATTAAATAGATTTTATAACTTTTTGGAATTCCTTTAAAATTTTTTGCTGTACATACTTATATTGCTAAGAGATGTATGTTTGTTTATCAGTAATCGTGTACGTCAATGAAAAGTTGTGGTTTATTATAATTTTTTAAATTATGTACTCGATTTATCAAGTAATTTCTTAGAAAGTACATAGTACACAATTTTTTTCTAAATTAATTCTACCATGTAGATTACAAAAACAGCTGAGATGTGGAAAAATTGTATCAAATAAAAAATATTTTTTTTTTAAACTTTTTAAAATTTTTGCAAATAATTTTCTTTAGAACGTTATGAGCGGGTCAACAACCGCTTCATATATTTGAATAAAACTTTCGAAATATGAAGTTGGTGTTAGTTGAACTGCGTTGCAAAGCAAACAATTACTTAGGACCTGGGTTAGAACCCTAGTTGGGGCAAGTCATCAATAGCATGAACTTCCTTAATGGACATTTGTGTGGCATTCTATAATTTGTTGCTGGCGGTCTGTTTGATGAGGGCAAGTTCCTTTGAGTAAATCAATTGAGGCGCACGCTGCACGATGAGTTTGACGAATAGAACAATTATTTTGATTAAAAATTTCAACAATTTGCACGCGTTGCTCTGGTGTAAGGCGTTAAATGGGTGCTGAAATAAAGCAGTGATGCCAACTCAAAATTTTGATATTCTATAAAAAACACCCTTTACATATATTTTTTAATATTCATGCAATTTTGGGTTAACCACCTTAAAATCATTTGATGTAGAAGAATGTAATGATGATTCGTCTTTTGATAAATCAACTTTGATCACATTTTGTTTGATTGAAGTGTGTGTGGTACTCTTCACCAATCCTTAAGTGAATTGTGTATCGTTTCTTAGTGTGTCTGCATCAACAAAATATATTTCTTATCTGTATCACGCAAAATTCTTTGTTGTCAAATTGAAATGGTTAATGAAAAATATTGTTGTGTCACCACACAAGTTTGAAATAAAAATCACCACGTTTAACGTAAAGTTGTCAGATCTGACAACCATACTCGCCTGGCAATCACATGATGGTGCTGATGGAAAAAAATGAACAGCAACAACTTAAGAGGTTCAAGGCAGAAGCACATTTTTAGGTGCTTCTCAAACAAACCCTTCTTCATTCGTGAGTTTTGTTTGGGTCTGTGCATGTGTATGTGTGTTTGCATGGCTTAAGGCATATGCGACATGAATAATTTCCTAAGAATTTAAAAAAGGGCAAAGACAGTTATTTTAGGTTTTTTTTTATAAAAAGAAAATTTCTAAAAATTTGTTTGTTGTTACTTTCTTGGAATTGAGTGAGGAACACTCAAACCACATTATGAAGTTCACTTCATGAGTTGTTCTTGTGGTAAATTAACCAGACAATTTTTTCTGTTTAATAACATTTTGGGGAAAATTAACTGATACATGCAGTACACATACATGTGTACATGTATTAGTGGTTTTAATAGTATATATGTTACCTACATTATTATCAGTAAGTAATTAAAATTCAAATCAGGTTTTTTTCTTATTTTGAAAGTTAAAACTAGTGAAAGTATAATAAGTTGCAAGAAATATAATTTTATTAAGATCCATCCTGTACATGCAAACTGTGAAATTTATATCCTACCGAAGAGTGCAACTTTGTCCGGTCATTTTATTTTGTGGAATATTTTTGAAAGGAGAAACATTAAGTTTATTTTTATTGAATGAAAATCCCTCCCTGATTATGAAAAATGAAAAAAATAACTTGTTACCATTTTAGGATTTAATTATGTGAGGAGCAGCAGAAAAAAACGTACTTTTTCGCTTATTTCACATATTTGGGAAATTGATGTTTATTTATTTCGTTTCCTTAAAAAACTGCATGATACTGGAAATGTTACAAAGTTTTTTACTTATCAATAGATGCATAGATGCATCAAACTGCCCGAAGTCATTACATTAATCGTTAAGAATGTTTGATATCAAACCACTTTGATGTCGGCAAAAGTACGTTTTGTTAAAAATAAAAGTAAGAAAAGTACGTTCTGTTAAAAAAAAAACAGCACGTTTTGGTCTGCATTTTTTTTACAAGACTCTTTTAACTAATTGTTTTTAAGCATGATCCAATATAAAAAAATTATACATTAAAATTAAATATATATTTTGTTCGTTATTTACAATGTTTATTTTGTTGGTTATACGAGTATCATTTAAAAACAAAAAACTCGAAAAATTTACTTTTTTAACATTTTTAAAATTTTTGCTTCTTACGAGTTCCCACATTTAAATTTTTACGGCTTCTTGTAATTCTTCCATGTTTTAGTTATACTATTACATATGTATGTATGTATATTTTTAAAAACAGTCAGTCCTCAAACAATACTTATGTTTTAGCAATTATTATTTAACAGTTAATATAAACGAAAATAGAACGACTTAAAACAAAAAACGTTAAACAAATTGAGAATATTAAAAAATGTTATTAAAATAAAATACAAAAAAAGCGAACAAAAAAAGTGGAGTTTATATTGGTTTGACATCTGTTAAAGTTTACTTTGATTGTAGTTTTATTGACACATGGATTGCATATTTCATTAAATCAAAGAGTGCAACTACACGAAAAATGGCAAAGACTATGTAAAAATGTACGTTTTGTTAAAAAAAAAATTTTTAAAAGTAGATTTTGTTGTGCATCAATTTTATTAGAACCCATTTTCTTAGTAAAACAAAAAAAAATTACGCTAACTATATTTTTCTAGAAGATTTTAATCCAAATATTGTAAAAATACCAAAAAACCAATTTGTCAAAAAATCAAGTATACTACTTTGGTACACACAGCCGTATACATAATATTTGAAATTTTATGCATATTCATCATACGCCACCTTGTTGTCATTAATCAAGTTTTATGAAGAGAAAACGAACTTACGTTTTCAACTTAATCAGACACTTAAGGCTGCTTTAGCCGACCGTAACTCTAGAAATGTAAATGCTGATGTGTCAGCTGATTGCTTCTGTGATATGCAAAAGCTATGAAAATACTTACTTGACTGAAATGAAATGTTGCCGTAACGTACCAACCTGCAGAAAATAGAATTCAGAAGTCCTTTGTTGGTCCTTTTTTTTGTTTTGACTAGTTTTAGTTGTTAAATATGTACACATGCATGCTTTATTGAGTAAAGAAAGTTTTCTAAATAATTTGTTTTCAATATCTAGCAAGAGACTGTACCGATCGTTTGTGCTTATATATTTTATTGTAATGAAATTATAATTATTAATAAATTATAAATTATAAATAATAAATTATAGTTAAACATTCATATCTATGTATGTATGTACATCATAGTTTTAATTATTAGTGTTACTTATTATTTAAAAGATTTATTTTTTGTATACTTGAATGTATGTATGTATGCACACATGTATGTACATAGGTACAATATATGTATATGAAATTACAAAGTGAGCATATCAATTTATGTACATACATATGTACATACATACATTCAAGTATACAAAAAAAAATCTTTTATATAATAACTGCCTTGCACATGATGTCGAACGAATTTTTCTTTCGTACAAATTACATTTAAAACAAAAACTAAATTTTTAAAATTGTATGTATGGACATACATAAATTGATATACTTACTTTGTAATTTCATGTATAGTGTACTTATGTACATACATATATACATACTTACATACATTCAAAAAAAATCCATTAAATAATAAATAACACTAATAATCAAAACAATGATGTACATACATATATAGATATAATTGTTAAACTATAATTTAACCAATTATCAAATTCATTACAATAAAATGTGTAATATTATGATTCGGTACCTTTTAAATAATATCGTACTATTTGCGAACAATATTATAAACATTTGGAACTTCCATCAACGTTTGGAACAGCTGTTTTGTATTTTATTTATAATTTTCAAAGTGATAAAAAGTTGCAATGAACGACAAGAAATTAATACTACTGGTGAAGGAAAATGCACAATAAGAATTCTCCGGGGCACAAGATTTCGAAGAAGAACAGAAAAATATGATGTAATATGTTTAATAAGAATTTTTGTTCTTTTTATGTATGTATGTACATACATATGCTTGTCTGCACATTCATGTGTCACGTGACACGTTTTTAAGCATTCTATAACTACAAAAATGTTCTTACATTACATTACATCAAAATTTAGCTTACATCTACGATTTCAACCGTCGGCTAAATAGGCCTTTAAGCCCATTATTCTGTTCAGTATTCCACGCTGAATGCTGTCAAAATTCATGTGTAAAAAAGTTGCGTTGAAAATTCGTGAAAAAATGTTGCAAGAGTAGTACTATATTTTTTTGTGGATAAACATATGAAATGTTCCTGGCAACATTTTAATATACATACCTGCGGAATAAAGCACGATGGCTTTATTTCATACGGAATTTTGACAGCTGAACATACAATACAAACTTATACACCACATCTTAAATGTCATATTTTCAAAGTGAAATAATCAATGTTGCTCAACATTTTCCACAATTTCGAACAGAGTACTGGGCTTTAGGCTGAGCCCACACCAACGAAAGACACAATGAGGCACGTTTCAGTCTGTTTTCTCTTACTCTGTGTGACATGTTGTATCAAATCACATGTATATTCTGCAACCAATGTTTTGTTGTAGTAAGTCAAAAAGTCAGCTTTGCTGTTGTTTTCTTTGGTGTTTGTTGTCTCATGAGAACTAATGTCCTGTTGTTGTATTCGTCAAAAAAGCTATTTTGTCTTGCTGGCCTGAATTCAGCCTTAATGGAAAAATAATATTTAATTAGTTTTTCCTGCATGAGATTATAGAAAATATTTCTGTGAAAATATGAAAAACTATGTGGCACCTAATTGTATATTCTTAATTTAAAGCAACCATTATTTTGAGTGCTTTCTCTAACTCTTGATATTAAATAACAAAATATTTCTTGTTGTGAACTAAATAAAGTTTGTTAAATATGTTGCATGAATTTTTCCATTTCAGTACTGATTTGTCATAATAAATTTCAATATAATTTTTTTAAATCATTGTTTGGCAAAGTTCTTCTTCATATTTTCATGCTAAATATCAACACTTTTTTTTTTGTCTTTAAAAATCCCCAGAAGCTTATTTTCATATTAATAAAATTATTTTTATGATTTTATTTGTTTGTTTGCTTTAGCTGAAAAACTATTGCATCCCTGTAGATGCGGAAATTAATCAAATTCTTTGGAATACATATCCATACGTGTGTGTGTGTTGGTGTATGTGTGTGTATTTTACTATGTATGATAAATTAAAATATAGGAAAGATTTATTATTAGGATTTTTGTTTACATGCCTTTAATATTTTTTTTTTCCTTATGCACTCTTCCATTGTACTGAATTATTTTTAGCATTTTAATTAATAAAAACGATAAAATGAAAAATATGTAGATGTGAACATCCAATTAAATGAAATTTTATTTTAATCGTTTGTTTGTTTCATTAATTACATATTTTGCCAACTGATTGTTTAATAAACAAATAAATATTGAAATAAATTTGTACACGATGAGTGTATGCGACCATGAACAAAGTATTTATTCGAATTTCAATAAAAAAAGAACATATGTGTGTGTGTGTGTCAAGAGACACATGCATATACATATGTATGTTTGTATATGGTATTTTACTAGAACAATATTTAATTAAATAATGGAGTGTAAACAGAAATAATTTGATTTTAATACTCGAAATTTTGAAGAGGCCACTGGAAACGAAATACACACTAAAATGTCGTTCTGGGAATTTTATTTTTATGCTTCACGTTCAAAATATGAGGTATGTTTGGCTTAATTTGTGTACACCGTTTTAGTTCTCTAAATGCTGTTTGGCTCCTTTTTAACGGTTCCTTGAAATAGTTCCAAAAAAGAACTCCCCCAGCATTTAACGTCTGAAATCATTAAAAAAAAGTTTAAATGTGTTTAAGGCTAAAATAGCCAATAAATTAATCGCAATAAAATCTTACGGTAAGAAATGTAAGCAGTACCACACTCACGCATTTAACTAATTCGATTTAATCGTTTCTTATAAGAATTTTTTTAGACGTTTCGAACTGCTTTTAATTAATCGTTTTTTTTTAGTTTTCGCACATACAAAGTTTCCGCTACAATATCAAAATATTAAGGTAATAGTGCCACGCCCATTTAACAGAAGTATTTGTGTTTAGTAATTTCTACGTAGTGTTGCATCTTATGAAACTTTCTACACACTTTGAGAAAAGCCCATCAAGTGCTTGCATTTAATCAATGTTTACGAAACTACGATGAGAAAAGTGATCGGTGCCACGCCCATTTAAAATATGTATTTGGTTTTAATAACTTCGATGTAATCGCTTGTTATAAAATTTTTGGCACAGAAAGTTTTTCTCACTAACAAAGAATCTATTGTTTACAATTTCCAATAGTCCGGATCAATTCTGATTTTAATACCGAGGAATCTACAAAAAATTTTTTTAATCCACATTTTAAAAAAAAAAAACTCTCTTTAACACACAGTTCAATAAAATTTATTTGACTTAGAGACTATCGAAAAAAATTAAAAAAAAAAAAATTTTGGAAACTTTTATTCACACCTTAAAAAAGAATGAAAAAAATGACAAACACAAAAATCAAATAAAAATACAAAAAGATAAAACTAATTCATTCTGTCTGCGGAGTAGAAAAATTAAGTTTTTATTAAATCTCTCGAAAAGTTAAAAACTTTTCAACTTTGTGTTTTATTAGCAAATTCAGCAGAACAGTTTTTTTTTTCTTTCTTGACAAATTGTTTTAAAGTAATTTTTATCAGCTTTTTTACAAAAATATTTGGAATTAAGTAAAATCTGCAAATTAAAATATAAAAGGAAACGATTGTATGTAGAGTGAGTGAGTGTGTCTGTCTCACGGTTGAATTTAGATTTTTTTAATGGAAAAGTTTCCAACTAAAGTTAAAAAGAAAATAAAATTTAAAAATCTAAACTTCACTTTTTATTTTCCCAACAATGATATATTTATAGTTTTAAGGCAGAAGGGGCAAAAGAACTTTTTTAATTTCTTTATTAGTTTAGTTTTTTATCAAGTTTTTAAGAAAGAATGTGTGGAATAACACAATAATAACAGTTCCAACCCATTGATTTGTAGTAGGGGAGAAATAAAATATACATACATTTACATACATACACAAATAAGAGTGTATGTATGTATTTGGTTTGAAAACTTACATCTGTCTTTAATTTTAAGGGAAGTTAAATTTCTCTGCCTTCTGCACATTGTTTTTGGTATAAGATTTGATCATTTTTTTTATGTAGAACACAACGAATACGATTTTTTTGCATTCATATCTGTATGGAACTTTTTTGTCCCTTTTCTGAAAAAAATCCCACAAAATATTTTTTAAAATAAATTCATACAACTTTCATGTATGGGCCGCTGCTTCAAAGTCTATTTTCCTTCTATCCTCCTTCCCACAACCAATTTTCCTAGTTCCGACATAATGAACTGCATAGGTAGGAGTCATTCCCTGAGTGCTGGTCCTAAAAAAAAAATACATTTATTGAATCTAAATCTATATTTTATCTTTTCAGGAATTTCGGGATGGATTATTTTTTTTCTCTTAACGCACATGTTTTGGTAAGCCAATTGCCCTTTCCTATCTTACAAATAAAATGAAGACAATTAATTATTTTCATGATTATCGATTCTGTGCAGGAGTTTAAAAAACAACCTAAATTAAGTGCTACAATAAATTTTTCAATTTACAAATTCACAACACACTTCAATACTATTTTGTATTCCCTTCAAAAAAAAAAAAAAAAAAAAAAGAAGAAAAAAAAAACAGCTTGTGTGTATCAGAAGATTCATGTAAACATGAAGAAAGCATTTCCATCATTTATGCTGACTGTTTATTTTTTTTTAATATATTTGTTTTCTTAAGATTCAGACACAAAATGATCACAATAAAAGCAAAAATATTTTCAAACACATCAGGCGTAATATTTCAAAAGCGAATGAAATGTATTTATCTGTCATTCCACTTTTAAAAACGATACAAATACGAATACATGTCAAAAATTGTTATTGAATTGAATGAACGCCATATTGAAATACCATAATGACAAAGAATGAAAAAAATTTATTCAATTTATATTTGAATATTATAATAAGCACGTTTTCGATGCTACCAAACACCTCCTCGTACCTTCTCAGCATCATCTATCCATTTCAGAAGATTAATTTCAAGAAATTACCATAAATAATACATGACTAAATTATTGGAAAATTAGCACGTGCTCGAATTAATGTTTTAATTCATCATTCATTCATCAGGACATATTTTCAAAATATTTTCAATTGAAGTACAATGATGATGTACTTCTAAAATTCATATTTGGATACATTGGCGTTTCACACACGAGAACAATTAAGCTGACATATATCGAAAGTTTTTAGGCGAGAGAGGTGAAGAGAGCGATTTTCAACCTGCTACCACCCCGCATTAATAGCACAAAACCAATAAGTGCACATTTTGCAAAAACAAATGCAGAACAAAAACAATAATACACACACGGAGATGTGCACGTAAATATTTTATGCCAGGTGAAATAATCCCGTGTGTGAAGAAAAGAACAAAAATTGTGCGGGTTCAAAATTTATCTCGTGTGTGAAGGCTCATTAATAATAAAAAGTGATGGTAAATTATAAACAAATTAGTACCAAGGCGAATTGACGTGCCAGGTGCTGTTACTAACATAGACCATATGTCATTGCTTTTTCTAGTGTTGCCAGATATATCCTCTTTTTAAAATTGCCAGAAAAGTCAGGGATGTGCTATGTGGCTCCTACATGTTGCGTCTTGTTGTAGTCAAGTTCTACAACAAATGTTCTGTAACTTTGAAGTTCTAGTGGCGAAAACAGGTGAAACAAATTATTCCATCGTTTCTCGAAAAGTGAGAAAAAAATGAATCTGTAACTCATGTCGAAAACTTCCAAAAATGCTTACGTCGTTACGTCAGAAATGTCAGAAAATATAGCTCAATGTCGATATATAATTAAAGGCAATAAGAATGCTAGTCAAAACAATCTTCGACGGTGACCAAAATACAGTAAAGTAGAAGAATATAAACGGCGGCGGCAAATATACTACCGTCGGCTATACAAAATAATGTGTAGTGCGGCTTCAATTATTGTTATTTGCAAAATAGTTTTGGAAGCACTTTCTATTAAAAACATTTTTAATCATTTTTCTAATATTATAAAAATAAAATAATCATTAAACAATTAGTTAACCTTGAAATACAATTAGTTAACCTTCGAATAACATTGTTAAGATATTAACTCACCGCGTTTTTTGTTGTGAGTATATTTGACAGTTCAAAGTGAGAACTTTTTTCGAAAAAGTTTTACAGACACATTATTTCTGTAAATTTGCGAGTAATTTTCTTATGTGACAGTTGTTACTCACAAAAAAACTTACAGGTTCAGTTTAGTGAGAAAATCAACTTTTTGTTTCAATTTATGACATTTTTGTTCCATTTTGCACGTTTCAATCGAAAAGTTTCTCGTAGCGGGAGTTACAGAACATGGGTACTGGTTGACCAACAGTTAAATAAAAAATCCAAAAAATTTGATTTTCATTCAACTCACGATCAACTTAGCCATCAAATTGATACGTGTTATGACGATTTTGTCTTTCGTTTTTCAGTTTCATTCTGACATTTTGTAAGTAACTTCGTATAAGATAAACAATTCGAGTGTGTGTGAAATAGAAGATGAAATCTCAATGCGCAATTTTATTGAGGAATATAAAAATATGCCGGAATTATGGAATATTAAAAGCGAAAAATACAAAATTAAAAATATTCGAAGAAGAAGTTATGAAAAGTTATTAATTGGGTATGAAAAATCAAAAGTGATTCAATTATCAAACTTGCATACCTCATCTTGCTCTGACGGCTCCATGAAAAATGGCCCCAATGAAAAATGGCCCCAAACCAAAAATGAAAAATGGCCCCAAACTTTTGTATTGAAAGCCATTTTTCATTTTTCAGTTTGGGGCCATTTTTCATGGAGCCGGCTCTGACGTCACGAGAATTTGCAGCATTTTGTTTACATTTACTAAACATGCAGAAGTGTCTACATGCTTCAAAACTTTGGTAGTATATGAAATGTTGTTTTGTCCCAAAATTTATATGTGACAAATGTAGCCGAAGCGTATACATTTGCAATGGCTGCATATGTGTGAACTTTTGATTGGCTACATATGTATTGTCAGTACACCGCATGTAAAATATGTACACATTTTTCATATTAACATGTACAAAAGTCATATGTTTATGACGCTTGTTTAATTTTTAAAATTTTGTGTAAAGTCAAATTTATAAAATGTCGAAGAGAAAGAAGAAATAAAACAACATCTGATAAAAAGTAAAATAAATTCACTTTTATCGTAAAATAATTCCCATGAACAATAAAATGGTGAAAAAAATTAATTAATACTGCACTGACACAAAAACAACGCAACAATTGGCGATCACAGATGTTTTATTAATTATTGAATAAATCTACTAATTATACATGAATTTTTTCATCTTAGCTTTGAAAGTATCTTTTGCATGGTTTAGAACAAGAACGAGAAATAATAACAAAAACCCAAACTAATTAAGCTGTTAATTAAGATATTAATTAATAAAACAAAAACCCCAAAACAAAGAGAAATACAAATAATTGCATGGAAAAGAGAAAATATGATAATTTTTCTACCCTTCTTTTATCTCTACCCCGCTCGCAAACCAAAAAAATTATCATGAATCTCAGTCATCGTGTGAGTAATAATAATAAAAAATTTTTTCGTCATTAAATTCCTACCACATTTTGTTGGAGAAAATCAACATTGGCAAGAGTGCCATTGGCTACATACTATTGAAAAATGTTGTGTCAAAAATGTTTGCTGCCACATGTTTGGGACTGCTAAATGCGCATTTAAAAATATTACAAATGGCAAAATTCAAATGTACCAAGCTAGTACACGACATGTCTAAAATACGCATGTTTGCATGTCTCTACAAAGGAACATGTGGCACACATATCAATGTGTGCTGCATGTGAGTGTCACAAAAAGTGGAAGTACACGACATGTTGCCAATTTAGCTTCATGGTGACGTCAAAATTACGTCAGAGCCACATGCGAATGTGGCTTTGGACATACCGTGTACTGTAAGCTTTAGAAAGGTTGAGAAAGCGTTGCTACCTGCCTGCCTTGAGATGTGTGGAGAAGTTGCCAGAGCATCTTCTTACGCGTTTTCCAGTGTTGCTACACTTGTAATTTTTTTATGTTGTCAGAAACGTCTATAAAAATCTTAGGAAGGCTGTAATAGCTAACCACGCTTTTGAACCTGCAACCAGTACCCACAAAGTGGTATTTCATGACAACCCTTCATATAGTCACATTGGCCAAAATCTTTCCGAAATTGTATGTTTGACTAAAGTAAAATATTAGTATTTAGTTTTTTTTAAGTGATTTCTACACAAATCATATGTCCGTCTTGAGGAAACAGCACCCTAAACAAAATCTAATGATTGCAAAATGCATCCTACTGTTGTTGCTTTTGTGTTCAGTAGTCAAAAGTAAAACAATAAGGCGCTGTTTCTACAAGAGGGACGAAAATTTTTAATGTAAAATTTCTATGAAAAGCACTCAGTTTTTTTACGTGATTTCAATACAAATTTACATTTAAATCGTTCGTCTCTCTTGTGGAAACAGCATCTAAGTGAAATGAACAATATTTACTTACAAGTCCGACGACCAGCTGTGTTTCCATTTAAATGAGGGAGAAACAATATTATGACAGTGAAAACAAGCAGCGAAAATATTTTTGATGAAAAACTCAAAACATTTTATTTTGCATCCGTCCGTCCATTTCAGTTATTCACTATTATTTTATTTAAAAGCAATCGCTAGTATATTTATTTAGTGGTTTTTCTAATTTATTTCCTTGTTTACCTAATTTTATCACGCCGCAAAAAAAAAAAAAAATTTAAACCGATTAATTTACATATATTATTTGTAGTTTATTATCGTTATTTTAACAAATATTATTGTTGCATTTTTGCAATACAATACAATATTTATTCGCCGAAACAGAAATCATTTGAATTTAGCATCCATTTTAATGAAAGAAGTATGAATTTTGTTAGTAACAGCAGAAGGGGTCGCGTGGAGAGGGTTGGGTATGCGAAAGCAAATAATATGCAAAGAATATTTCTATAATAAAATTCCTTAAAGGCAAAAACAATATTATTGTTATAACTAACTGTTTCTTATAATGGCCATTAAGGACAAAGAAAAAAATTTTTATTGGTTGAACTAAGCAACCAGCCATCATCAGTATGTTTGTTTATACATCTCAGAAGAGAATTGCAATGTACAGGGAGACAACTAATTAGGAATTTCGCAGGAAGTTTTGTCGAATATAAAATATTTTTATGGCAAATTTATTCATCTAATCATCCTTGACAAATTTGTAAATAAATAAATAATAGTTAAGAACGTATTTTGTTATAGAGATTATGGACACATTATACAACCGATTTCGGCAAAGTTTATAACAAATATAAAGAATTTATTCCCAGAAGTGAACGATAATTGTGGGTTAAAATAGGTTCATCATTTTGGGAGAAACTTGTACACTATTTTATTTGACCTTTTTTTTATTTATTAGAATGTTTAATTTAAGCAATAAGTCTTTTGTTTTAATATACATACATATGTACATAAGTATTTTTATTTATATTTGTTTTCGATATTTCGCTAACATCCTCAGGAAAATTTTAAAATGTCTGTCTGTTTTTTACGAGATTACTTTGCGATAGTATCTAGACTAGGGCCCTTGTGTCAGC
This sequence comes from Lypha dubia, assembly GCA_947311025.1. NCBI lineage: Eukaryota > Metazoa > Arthropoda > Insecta > Diptera > Tachinidae > Lypha > Lypha dubia. The sequence continues at coordinate 62,210,807 of OX371264.1, forward strand.
TGTTGACTGTATTAGTTTTACAGAAGAAGCAAAAAAAAAAATTATAAAAATTTTACAATATATGTATGTATTTATTTAATTCTTATGTGGGGGCGAAATTTTAAAATCAATTGGAAGGTGTAAAGTCCAAACTGTGTTCGTATTCGAAACCAAACACCAAAAAAATAAATCAGAAAAAAATTCAACTTCGTGGCACTCGATTATTCGATTTAAATTTTCCGAATAAAGCTTTCCTAATTAAGCAAACATTATTTAAGTGAGTGCCCTATAGGCTAATGTATATAATAAAACAACATTAAGAGGTAGGAGGAATGGAACAATGTTTGTCACATATGATTAAAAATATTTTTATGAAAACAACTCGATTCTTTAATGATTTGTACGATTGAAAACTCTCTTGAGTCATTAGAAAAATTAAATGCAACCTCCCTCCTCCATCATTATACCATTCTATTTAATTTGTTATTTAATATTGACATGACAAGTGTTTTGTGCATAATATAACTATAAATAACTATATTATGGTCTACTTCAATATTTTATTGTATTTATATTTATGAATTTTACATATTTCATTACTTACATACATACATTTATCTGTAAAATGACTATTAAATTTTATTCAATCTCTTTCCAACGGAGTTCTCAATAATACATGAAACTTTTAAAGGGAATTAATTAGCCGAATATCAGATAAATGCGCAAATGATTGATGCAATTATATTTATTAACGGTGTTTTTTTTTATTATAGGACTAGCACTTAGGGTATGACCCCTATTTATGGCATACAGTAAGCGAGAACTTAGGGAAAGGGATATTGTAAAGAAGATCCGCACAAAAACACAAATATGAAAATAAGCCAAGTTCCTATCCAAAATACATATTTCGGCCGTAAAAAGTACTGAGATCAAAATAAGTTCTTGATAGGTACAATTCCATCTCATTTCTAGGTAACCAAGCTTGGTAATATTTTTCCAAGAATTCTTTCCCATATTAGAAAGGCTAAAAAAATTTTGCCAAGCTTACAGGATAGGAACTTTTGGATAGGAACTTGGCCTTATTTTTTCATTTACGTTTTTGTGCGGATTTCACTTCTTTTTTCTAAGTTGTTTTTGTATAAATATTTATATGTATTCCTTATCTGGGCCTACCGGTGTACGAAATTTCAGCTTTCTAGCTATACTGGAAGTTCCCCATACAAAGAGGGGGATCCCTAGTCCCCCCAGGTGAAAATTGCACATTTAAAAATTATTTTTGTTAATTTCTCATCAGGACCAACCTGTGTACCAAATTTCAGCTTTCTAGCTCTACTGGAAGTCCCCCATAAAAAGAAGGGGCACCCTAGTCCTCCCGGGTGCGAAGTGCCCATTTTCAGAATTTTCTGGTTAATTTCTCACCAAGACCTACCTGTGTACCAAGTTTCAGCTCTCTAGCTTTAGTGGAAGTGCCCAATAATATTGATGAGTGAGTGAGTGAGTGAATATGTACTAAAATATGGACTTTTGACACCTTAATATCTCGGGAAGCTTTTTAAAATTTAACCTTTGAGGTCACCTTTTTGGGGAGACCTTATGTTTCAATTTTCATTATATTATGATCAAGAGGAGCAAAGTTATGAGGTTGGTAAAAACAGCTCGAATGGTTTCGTGTAAATATACACACTATGTGGCCGACCTTGGCCAGGCACCTAGATAGATGGTGAAAATGTATAAGAAGTCATAATTCTTTTAAAACTCTGCTACTGCGCGTTTAGTTAATTTTTAGAGCAGCGTTACAGCGCCTTTTTCATTAAGTAGACACATATAATTTCTTGAGCTTTATGAGCTGGTATTTTATTAATTGCTTTTAATTTCGCTGACGATTCTGTTAACCAACGAGAGAGGGCGCTGTTGTATACATTAGCTGGCGAAAAGTATCAATCGCTGCCGGAACAGTTTTAGGTGACCACTGCTATGCCTTCATCACTTAAACACAGTAGAACAAGAATTAACACAATGCCACATTATAGAGGTTGATGACTTGCTCTGACCAGTGATCGAACCCAGGTCCTAAGTTATAGTTTACTTAGAAAACCTAATCGCACTATTAGAACTTATAAATACTGATTTCGATATCGTTACCAGAGATCGGCTAAGAATCGTGTTTTTTCGCAACTCATGATCACGATGAAAATTATGGACATAAATTCCTTGTACGATGAGTACGATTTCTAAATTTTCAAATTAAATAAAAAATAATGCTGAAAACGTAGCGAAGACGTGAAAATTTGCTGTGATGGCAATCACATACTGAAGTCATTTTAAATTCTTTCAGTGTATTCTTTCGATATCGTGAAATCGGCAGTAAGTATTGAAAATAAGAGCACACACATTTTAAAAGCTTCATATTGATTGTTTGTTTTTACTAAATTAATTTCGACCACAAAACCATAACAATTTTTAATATATAAAAAATTCAAAAACCACCTTTGAAGTCAACAAAAAAAACAGGCTTAATGAGACACCAACAATATTCCTTCTTAACATTCTTTTCGAACACTGTATAACAAAATAATTATTTATTATTATTTTTTTTTTATATGGACAGAGCGGGACGAAATAATATTCACTATGAGTGGCTTTTTAAAAGTCTCCGTCGGTCATTGACTAATTTTAGGAGGATTTAGTGTTTCTCGTTTCTGCAAGTTTGTTTTATGCTGAATCGACTATAGAAATCTTGTAATAAACATAAAAGGTGTGTTCAGCACACCTATAACGAACATTTTTATAGAACATTTAAACCCGCAAACTTTTTGTTGAATGGGTCTCTTTCGTTCTTTCCTAATATTGGGGGAATGCAATTTCCCCTAATCCCCGGAAATTACATAAAAAAGTATTTTTTATGAAATACTACTTGATGCTTGAATTGTGGAAAAAAAAAACAAATGTGTTTAAGAGTTAATATCGCTTTTATTCACAATAAGTACTACAGCGTTCCACAAATAAATAATAAGGAAATATTTTTCTATAGATCACAATATAAAGAACGAAAATATAAGAAACACAAGCTTTCCTATTCACTTCACTAGAACACTGTCTAAAAGATGGGTTATTTTTTAACCCCATTCTGGCAAAAATTTACTAGCAAAATCTTCTTACATTTTATGTGTTGTACAGTGTAAATGTTTTAGAGAAAAAAAAAGTTATTAATTTAAATATTTTGAATTAGATAAGGGTTCAAAACAACAGTCAATTAAAATGATCGTTAGAAATTCAGCAGATCACATTTCATGTTTAGCGCAACTGGTTTTGTTTCATAAGAAGAATAATTGGCGCCACATTCAAAGGCACCTCCATAATTAATAATTCATTTTTTTATTTATTGAAAAAAACAAAAAAAAAAGTGTACAAACAACATTTTTAAGTTAATTAAATTGAAAGAAAAAAATACATCAAAAGAAATTCTTTAAATTTATTTTGTTTGTCCTCTTACGAAATACATTGATTTGTTTTCAAAGAATTTTTTCGTATTGCTGCTGACAGCCTTTTTAAATATAAATACTCAGCTATTTTGTTAACTTCGTGCTAAACACCAAATTAAACTCTTACTAACAAGATTACGCCAAGACGAATCTTTCAAGACAATTTCTTTTTTGCTGATTCGTGTGTTTGTCAAACGATAAAAAAGAAAGATAGAAGAAAAAACAAAACAAAACAAAAGAAAAAATGTCAAAATTTGTTATTTTTGCCGCTTTATTGACATTTATTGTCTGCTTGACCTCCATTGCCGGTGCTCAGCCCCAACGTCTGGATGCCAACAGTATAATTCACAATATAATTGGCAAGTATTTTTCTTTTTTTTTTACTTTATTGTGTTAAATTTCCTGTCTTCTGTTGGGGGCTGTGCACATATTACGTAACGCTCCAGGGGGGAGGGGGGGGGGGGGTTAAAGATTTGTTACGGATTAAGAATTTTGCACTGAAAAGTTAGTAAAAAGCGTTACGAACGGGGGGGAGGGGGTATAAAATCTCTGAAAACAGCGTTACGTAATATGTGCACAGCCCCTTGGTTGCATCTCTAGTGTTTCTGTTTACGCCCAATTAAATTCCACATAAAAAATTTTATTTTTTTTTAGGTCAATACGAAGCAAAAATTAAGGGTCCTTCGATTATCTATCCTGAACAGCCAGCCCATGTTATTGATCTAAATCATTTCCATTTAAACATTTAGTTAAGTTGTTATTGCAAGTGTGGCAGTGTAGTGAGTTTTATTTGTATTGTAAGTTAAGGATAAAATATTATTAATAAAAAAGAAAAGAAACGAAAATTTGTAAAACAAAACCCAGTAAAACTTTTGCAGAGCTTTTAACATCAACTACATGCCGTCTACATTACTTTACAGCAATTAAATGAATTAATTAAGACACAGTGGTAGATGCGCTTGCTATTCCGATGATCAGCAGTTCAATTCCTTGCGAAGCTGTTACGGATGTTTTCGTATACATATTCTTTTATATTAAATTGTACGCTTGCGGAATGGCTCAGAACTCATTTTAAAATCTGAAGCATGCCTCAAGCTACAATAATCGATAAAAATAAGATAACGTCCCTGTATTACATTTGTCGTTTGCGTGGTAACTATGACCCAATTAAAATCCTTGATCAACACTATTTTACAAGATCCCTTTTGTTAACGCGCTTCTCCCTATGAAAAAATTAAAGAAAAATTATGGCGTAAGAAACCCGTTACATCGAACGACCAATCAGGGGGTAGATTCTGGTTCTGCGATAACGTGAAATGTAAACATTTTTCTCGTTTACATTTTGTTTCTGATTCCCGTTCTGTGAAGAAATTAAAATAAATTAAAATCTTTTGACAATGCGAGAAACAAATGGAATGTAACAATTTTTTTCTCAGTTTCACAGCAAAACTGATTCTCGTTTTATGTAACTACGAAAACAAATGTCAAAACCTTTTCATATGAAGCGTTTTTTTTCACTTAAATTTTGTCAGCGAAAATGGAAAAAGCAGCAAAAGGCATGCGCACAAGCAAAAATCAGAAAGAATTTTTAGAACATAAATGTCGATATTGCAAACGATAAGTATGTATGTATGTAGGTACATACATACATACATACATATGTATGTATAGAGTTCAAAAATAAAAAATTATTTGAATAATTGATTTATACATGAGTATGTACATACCTACATACATACATATGTATCTGTATTTACAGATTTGTAACTACATTTAAAAAAATAATGCATACATTGTCAACGTTTATATATTATTCGCATTTACAACGTAATTTATTTTTGTTGTTTGACAATTGTACAGACCCAAGCAGAGAGAAAGTTGGTGTCGGCTTAAAAAAATAAAATAAGAGGCGGCTTAAACTTATTTTGGAGCCGGCTGCTTAAAAAATACATAAGGCGATAGAAAATCGAAAAGTAAGAAAAACTTATTATGCAGTAAAAGTCTCGGAAACGCATAAAATTGAATATCTAACACATCTGAATAAACTCGGGCCTAAAATAGAAAGCAATTAGCATATTAAATGGAAAATGTATCGATAAATAGAAATAATTAAAAAAAATGTATTCGACTTAGTGCTACTGATTTTTTTTCTGCTATTGATATTTCCGATTTTACTATCAATTGTATGATAGTACTTAAGTTTGAAAATTTTAACTAATTTTAACTATTCAGTCAATTTTTTGTTATCACTTTATTTAAATTACTACCTGCAACCGCGGCGCCACCCGCCCGGCATTAAGTTTTGATTTACTACTTATAAAGTGCCCTGGAGACGAGCAAAGAAACACGCCAATGAGTGCATATGTGTGAGTGTCGTGTTTTTGTCATTTAATGGGAGTCATACAAATAAAATCGTTAATAATCATTTTTGTTATGACTTCACGGCGTCTTGTGCAAACAAACAAAAAATACATGCGTTTGACATTGTTTATACATAAAAATACCAGCGCAAAATATTAACAAGTAAGCCTGTGCTGCCATCTTTCTACTAATTAAACTTCGATACAACGTATACGTGTGCCCGAAAAAGCACGACTGCACGCACACAATTAGAACTTTGATATGTTTTTTTTATCCTCTCCAGTGCAGTTAAGAGAAAAGTTAAATAAAACATTTTTAAAACAACTAGAATTAAACCCGTTGAAAACATATCATTTTATTAAACAAAAAATAAAAAGTAAATATATATAATTAAACTAAAGGAATGGTTCAAAAATGTATTTCAAATAATATCGATACCGATAATTATTCCTATCTATATTTTCGATATTTTTAAAATATCGACTTATATTTTCAGAGTTTTGACCATCTGAAATTATAATATAAAAGTGTCATTATACACTATTTTTTGATTATATTTTTTTGTCAATAAAACATTAAATAATATCTCTGATTATATATAAAACATATGTATATTTGTTCCTTATTCAACTTGTAGGGTTAACTCCGTATCTGTAATTATAGACTATTAATAAAATTGCCTACTTATGCAGCCGCCTACGGCCAGGTTCATACAATTTCTTCACCACCGCTAATTTGTTTATTTAATATTTTATATTTTTTTCTTCAATATTCTATAACATAAGCTATGTATATTATGTAATATATGTTGAAAAATCAACTTCTAAATTTCAATGAAGAATAGCATGTTGTAAAAGCCACAAAAGCAAGTAAAAGATATTTGCATGCGGCCTTGCACCGCATCGAAGTTGTTCAACTTCGTTCTCTGTGTATGACATTTCAAGTTGAATAACATGGATATAAAGTTACACTGCAACTGATGGAATAAAACACTTTTTCATATTATAAACGGGAATCGCATTTTGTGCAATTGCGAAAAGATATTGTGTAAAGTTGTAATGAAAACGAAAATGAAACATTTTTTTACATTTCACGTTATCGCAGAACCAGAATCTACCCCCAGGTTGCTTACGAGCGAAAAGGAATAAAGAAGTAAGGAAAATTTTTAGTGTTTGAAAAGGGAAAGTCTGAACACGCGGAAGTCGAGAAAGATCTAATTTAGCGAACGGTTAAAGATATGATACCGGTTGCGCCTTGCTAAGAAACATTTTTCTTAAATAAATCTTTGCAATTTAAAAGAATTAAATATAAGTATAAATAAAAAAAAATAAAGAAAAGTAGACGTGTAAAGTTTATGAGAAAAAAATGGTTACAATTTTATATAAAGAAAAACATAAAATAAATTTTATAAAAAAACCATTATCTTTTTTAAATAAAGCAATAACTTGTGTCAACTGTTGTAAGTGATAATAATAACTTTGACACCCTTAAGATATATACATACATACATATGTACTCGTATGCTGTCTAGTAGAATGTTCAAAAACGTTTAAACTAATTACTAAAATAATATTATTATGTATGTAATAACTTTAATGAGTTATTAATATATGTGTCCAAGATAAGCACAAATACTTTCAAAAGTCATATGGATTCTGTGTCGTGTTGAAAAAAAGGTATAGCATGCGGATGGTGTCGTGCAATTATCAAGGACTCCGAAATACTATGGTGGCAAAAGTTCCATTCTTTCAGGGAAAAATTGGTTAACACAAAAAAAAAAGGAAATACATCCAACGTGCAAAACATACATAAATTATGTATAAAACTTCAATAAATATAAAAAAAATGTGTGTAAATGGAAAATCTTTAAAGAAAAGGTTTAATCTCCGCAAGGAATAAAAATATATATTGATTTTAAAACTATTCAAAAAGGATATACAAATTCCAATAAGAAAATCCCCAAACTATAAGACAATTTTTATAACCCTAAAGACAATTAATAATAAATTTATGTACATATGTATGTACGTAAAACGATTAGATGTGCTGCAGAAACCCTTTGAAAAGGCACATGAACAACAACAACAACGCTAATAAAGGACGTAAAAGCAAATCAACGACATCTTAACAACAACAACAAGCTTACACGAGTCCCAACCACAGGTATATTTTGTGGTCCCAACTACAAAACTCCAACATCAACGAATACAACAACAACAAGAACAACAACAACAACAATTTTAAAATCAGCGAGTTTCAGCAACAAGCTACAATGCCAGCAAGTCTCCGCGTCAACATTCCGCCAGCAATCAGATCAACGCCGTAGTCTTTATCGAGGGAAGGGTATTTATATAAGTATTGTAGTTTTTATTCAAACAAATTTATGCTATTTCTAATTACATTTAAGCATATATTATTATTTTTATTTTTCTTACTTTTTTCATGTGAAATATTATCTCTAAATTAACACAAAATTAACCCTTACCTTACTAAACACAATAATTTGTTAGATCAAAAATTATTTGACTTATATATTTTTCGATTAATCGATCAAAGATTATTCGAGTGCATAACCTAAGAAAAACATTAACACCAGCTGCAAAAATAAAGGACAGTCGCAAACTTTCAAAATGACGACGGTGTGTGCAAAGTGTTTGCTCACCACCAGTATCAGGGACGAATGATGCCCCACTTAAAAATCATTTATAGAATATTTTCTGGAAAATTGCGAAAAACAATTAATAATGTGTTATGTTTTTAATTAGGCTCTAGGTCACAATGGGTGTTTTGACAATAAAACAGAGGTTTGTTTTATTATATATATTTTTCCTTTTTATTATTCGATATTTCGAACACCTTCGGTGTTCTTCTTCAGGAATTTTGAGTAAAGCCGTCTGACTGTTATTATGCACAGGCACCTGGTCGTATCCATGTTACACAGTTTGCTGATCTTTTTTTTTCTTCACCTGTTATATAGTTTTTGACTTCGTTTGTGTGTGTGTTACTCGTTCGGCCACGGTTTGCTTGTTTCTGTTTCGTTAATCTGATTTTTTTCCAACTAAGATGATAAAAATCATCCCATCATGATGATGGGTCTGCTATGATATCTTGCCCAGTTAGTGCGGCTTCCTTTTTGCTTTTGATACTGGGAGAGCACTGGAACATCCGGGTACTCTACTGTTTGGCTGAATTTTCGTCTAAATGGATGGGGTTGAAAATCCTCTTAATTAAATTGTTTTTCCTCTACAAGTCCCCCGTTTCTGTATCTCATGTTAGAGTTTCTCGCATCGAAAACTTCATTATCATTCTGGACAAAATAGGATGAGTGAGAAAAAAAATTAAAATTTTCGTACTTTTATTAAATTTAAAATTATCATATTAAATTAAAATTTAAACAAATCTACTGATTGTTTGGTAAAATTTTAGAGATTTTTTCTCTAAAAATCGCACTTGGTATCGTTTGCAACCTTTTTGAGTATTAACATTCGTATATGTGTGGGATTTTTGCATGGGTAGCATGTGCTTGGGTCTTGCAACAAAACTTACATGATTTTTGGGGTTAAATATTCGATTAATCATCAAAAAAAATGAATTTTAAATCAAAAACTTGGGCAAAACAAGAATAATTTGTCACAAAAAAAAAACGAACAAAAATAGAAACTGAATTAATTAATTCGACATACAAGATAAGTAAAATTAAATTTAGCATGAAATTCAAATATACACATGTACATACATACATATGTATGTAAGTATTTTAATACGTACAAAAAAAAGAAATTAAAATATTCCGGATTATCATCGCGAGCAGAATCAGTAACAAAACGATTTATTTTAAAGTCTCTTGTGTTTGTTGTGTAAATTTTATTACGGAAAATTTCTTAAGTGTAAAACCAACAAATTGACTAACTGAATCCATTAAAAAAAAATCACTTATTCTTTAAGTGAGTTTCCAGAGTTGAAGGTATAAAGTGTGAATGGTGATCACATACACATGATAGCAAATATATTCATGAATTTTTAATTATAGAGGATGCAGAACTTGCAAAGTAACTGATTCTGATGAGAGGCATCAAAAAAATACACTGTTTTGGCATTTTAAGAGTTTACTTGTTCGATTCACTATAGTGGCAGTTAAGTTCCTTGCGCATTTTTTTTTAAACGACTTCAAAAAAAAAAAACCGAGGTTATCAATTTAAGGGTTATTATTTTAATGTTAGAACCTCCATAACTCTCTTATTTCTGAAACGATTTTCAAAATTCTTTTGCAATTTGGTCCCATAAAAAGTTTTCCTAAATTAGGGGGAAATTTGTTCCCGTGATAACGGGTATTGATTTTCAAATAACTCTTACGAATATATAGACCGATTTTAAAAACTTTTTTTTGTTTGAGTTAAAGTGTGTTTGGTCCCATATGTTTTTCCTAAGACGGTGCAAGTTGTTTCCTCCCCGAAAAAAAATTGTTTTTGATTATCGTATAACTCTCAATTTATTTACTGATTTTAAAAATTCTTTTTTTTTTTTTTTGTTGGAAAGGTTTTCTGGGTTCCATAAATTTATTGTATTGTAGTCGGTTTTTTTTTTTGCGAGTTGAAATATGAAATCTAGTCAGTCTTTAGTCCATCAGTTTTATATAATAAATCGTCAGCAGCATTTTTGTGGATCACTTTACCCCTCTAAGGGCTGAGTTTTTGGATCTTTTTTTTTGCACTTTTCTAAAAAAAGGGCACAAAACTCTACTTTAGCAGTATTGAAGCAGTATAAAGTGTTCGGAAAAAAATATTATAAATTTTAAAGTTAATTTAAAAAAAAAACCAAATCTCCACAATGAGTTAAAGATTCTATAAGAATCTTATAATAAGATGCATTCATCAGTTTTATGTAGAACGTCTCGAGCAGAATTTTTTTAACACTTTAAAGGCTTCCCACAAAAAGAAGTTTGTATGAAATTTAAATTTATCTGCCACAAATCATTGAAAAGTTGTAATTTTACAGTATTTTGTTTGCTTTCTAACAATAATAGTGCGATTTGGATTAAAACGAGTACAATATTTTACCACATCAATTAAAAATTTTAAAATGTAATTTAGCATCTCTGGTGCACAAGCAATTTTTTGCCTGCAGCATTTTGGTCTTATATTTTTTGCACTATTAGTTTTCTATTACAAATATACTTATATGTACATACATACATATTTTTCTCATTTTGTTCCTTTTCCCTGTTCAGCAAGTCTTGAATGGATGGATAACCAACCAATTCTACTTTTGTTAAGTTAAAATATTAAGTCTCTTAAATTTATACGATATTTAATGTACACATGGCAAAAAAATTAATAAAATAAAATTATATTTCACAGTAAATAACAAATAATAAAATTGACAAGGTCAAAGATGAAAAAAAAAAGTTTTGAAATTTCTGATTTATTATGTATTAATTAAAAAACCAAAAAAAAAAAGAAGAAACTTTGGCAAAAATATTTCAAGTGGCCCACAACAAGATTCATTGAAATTCAAAACTATTCGTAGTTTGAAACAATTGCGGCTTGTGGAATTAAACAAAATAGGCGGGCGTGTGGCGTTTGTATGAATTTAAAACAAAAATGTTAAACGAAAAACTTTTGCTAGCCGGTAAATTGCTTGGTAAAGTTTTATATAAGGCCGTTTCACGCCATAACACAAAAAGCTGTAATACTTTTGATTAATTTGAAACTTTGGCATGATGAGTTATTATTGTTTATTTTTTAGTTTAGAGCATCTTTCCAACATTAATTAAACCAGGGGGGCATTTTGGTTAAATTTATTTATTTATAGTGTGAAGCATCCTTTAGTAGTCATGGAAAAGTTTCAAATATTTTAAAACCAAAAATTAATTCCAATAAACTATTTTTCATAAAAAAATAACAAAATACATACATAAGCGCCACTCACTCTTTCCATATTCCAATATGTCTGATTATTGGCGTCTTAATTTAAAATCAGTCACACAGACACAGAGACACCGCACACATAAGCATTATGCCAAAAATGCTTCAAAAAATTAAATTAATTAATCCTGTTCTTTGCATTAACTTTAACACACCCACAATATTAAGGATATTTTCAAGTTCAAACATTCATTCAACTTGAAATTTTCATTTTCACTTTGAAGAATGTTTGCTCTTGTACTCCTCCTCCGCCGTTGAATCATGTGTCAGGCACTTATACAGTAGAAATTCTAAGACATTTTCACGCTTGCAAGCATATTGAAGAGTGTTTTGAATGTAAAAAAAAGAACTACAAAATTTCTTATCATTTTCCTCCTCACTATCGTTAAATTGAAATCAGTCGTTTTATTTCCATACTTACAGTGTGTCTATTAAATGTTGGCATCTTGAAATAATTGTGTTTCATGTAGAATATTCTTACACAAAATCAATTTTATTAAGTATATGTAGTGCAAACATTTTACACTGTGCAGTTACCTCTCCATATAATATGCAACATCAACTACATACCGTCAGCATTACTTTACAGTAGTTAAATCAGTTACTTACTAAAAAAATAAACAATTCATTTAACGTATTTATGGGCACAGTTGTAATGCAGAGAGTTAGCAATTCAACACCTGACGGATCAAAATTTGTTTATTTTCAATTATATGCCTCTTCGTATAAACACGTTTTAAGTCATACGAGTGAGTAAAATATCTGACATAAATCTTCGCAATAATTAAAAAAAAATAGCTCGAGTTCAATGCTCACCACGGACATATAATTTTTATTATGTTTTCTGTATTTTTTTGTTTTTTATGAAAGACTTCAAATCAACTCGAATAAAATAGCGATAAAAAAGTTTTCAGATTATAAAAGTGAGAAGTAGCATGCCCATGCACAGTATATGTGTATGTATTTTTATTTAAATGCTTTAGTTAACGATATTGAGGCCGTTTTTAGAATACCTCTTTCTGGAAATCTTATCGAAGTAGTGTCATAATTCGAAGATGAGAAAAGTGGCCGATGCCACGCTCTAGTATCGGAAATATAATTTATTTATATACACGACCTTTATAACACTTCTCATATTTACTGATTATCCTCTGCAATGTAATTTTGTGATAAAAAAAAATAAGTAGGCAGTTGTGCCACGCCCATATTTTAAAATTATTTCCTTCCTATTCCATCGACTTAGCCGATTCTTATGAACTCTGGCAATACATTGAACTCTTCTGCGAATTCTTGGTTTGTAAAAATATTTTAAAGTCGAAAAATTATGACGCACGGTGGAAATCTTAAGAAAAAACGTTAAAATATCTATAAGTTTTGAATGGATGAGAATTGTGATATGTACGTTTTTCATTTTATTTGACTTTGACCTTTAATTTTTATTGAAAAACGTAACAATCGGCTGATGAGGAAAAAAAGTTATGGAGGGATGAAATTACATGCTAATTTCTAGATGAATGTTTGGTATAATAGTGAAGCCCTAAAGCCTGTTATTACTTATTTTTAAAACTAACAGTTCTTAACAACTTTAAAAATAATGATAAAGTCATAAAATGACAAACCTTCCCTAAGTTTTAGTCGGAACTAAAATATAATTTCCGAAATAGTGCAGATAAAATCTTCTATATATTGGTTAAAATATAAGCTAATGGCAGAGAAGTTTTAATAGAAAAAATTTTCATTTTCGTCTAATAATTTTGCTATAAGTTCTTAAAAACTCTTGCAAGTCTTTATGAAATAAGACTGGCTTAATATGTAAAATATTTTCAATTTGTGCATACATTTACATGGCTTACTGTATCTATGCATAAGAATCCAAGATGCAAGATGAATTTTCATGGGATATACTGACTTTATAATGTATGCACGTTTGTATATTATGTATCGTCATGAGTGCACTCTTGTGTACATTTTGTATCCTTGAAATAAATTTTTTAAAAATTTTTGTGAAAATTTCAAAATTAAGTAACTGAATTTATTGCATTCCACATAGAGACTTAATCATAAGAAACTTTCTAAATATTTTCGTCACTTCTATAAACCATATGAAAATTATAAGAGAAAAGATTTTCTCTTTTAAAAATCTATACTTTTTTAACATTTAATAATGGTTAAATTTATTATAAAACTACAGCACTTTTAAAGTTTGTAAGCACTCAAGATTGGTTTCCCTTTAACTCTTCTATATTCGATTAATGATTTTCTTGTATCCAGTCTGTGTTGAACCAATTTGTTATGAAACTTAACGAAAAATATTGCTTAAAGAGCATGAAAAATAAATAAAATAAAATTTTGGTTCTGCATCATTGTTTCAATAATGCGAAGAGGATGAAGAAGTTGAAAATAACAACAACTTTTTATATCAACTAATAAAAAATGTATTTGTGTATATTTCAATAAAGCCAATATGAAGATTTAGGAAAATTCAAAAAGGCTATTTTTTTAATATTGGTGCAGGACGAAGGGTATCCGCTATACAACGTAATTATTAATATTCACATAAGCATTTGCGCAACTAAACCAATAAATGTCTTGTAATTTGGTATAAGTAGTTATAGCAAAATATTCAGGCAATAGGACGGGGAAACATCTCTGAGAACATAAAATAGTGAATGTCTTGAAATTTGAATAGAAGGGGGTACAGGGTAACCACATACATACAAAGAAATATTGATCATTGCATATCTAACCTATAAGTGGACAGACCTTCAATATAATTTAATGGCCGTTATCTTTTAATTCTGCCTTTGCATTTAAATATTTGTTTTCCTAGAAACTATAATATTCTAAAATAATTAAGTGTCAAAAGTATAATATATGTATGTTTGGTTTGGGCACATTTTTCCGGTTTTTTGTTTGGTTTGGCGTTTTTTCTTTTTGACGATTTTCTTGTGTCGTTTATATTTTTGGGAACTACAGTGCAAGCTCGATTAATAAATAATTAAAAACCAGACCTGTCACGAAAACTGAATTTTCGCGATAACAGTACCAAAAATTAACGCATAAATTTCTTCAACCATCCTTCAATGGCATTAAAGCCTGAATTGGTTTGATACATTTTGAAATAAAAATGACTGGCTTTTGATCGTAAAATCGCTTTATAATGCGGTAAACCGAAGACATAGTATGTAGGCAACTTGTAATTCATGCAAATTGAATTAATGGAATCTCCACTTTTACATTTTTTTAACATCTCTATTTTTTGAGAAATCGTTGGCTTTAAAATATTTTGAACTTTTCCCATGGTAAGAGATGTATTTAAACAACAAATAACAGGAATAAAATTTAAGATCAAAATCACCCAAAAACGTTATTATTCCAAAAGTAGGAGATTTCCCTTTTTTGCAATAGAAATTGTAATCAAATTAAAAAACCGATAAGTCGTGAAAATAGAACCCGTTTTTCCTAAACTCTCGCGATTATAGAAAATTATTAAGAAAATTAATTTGCAGGTACATACATACATATGTACATGTGTATATACATACAGTGAAACTTCGATATAACGGACTTCGTTATAACGAAAAACTCAATATAACGTATGTTTTATTGAGTCCCTTGAGAAAACCTCTTTATTGCAAAGTTTTTCATACAAAATTGCACTATAGCTATAACGAATAAATTCTGAGCAAAAAAGCCTCTATATAGCGAAATATTATTCAAATGCCTCAAAATAACGAAATCAGAATAAATCCTAAGTCGTAAAGTGCCGTTATAAAAACAGCGAAGTCTAAGCGCATTTGTAAGGCCTCTATACAACGAAGTACTCGTACAAAAGCCTCTATGCAACGAAGTAAGAATAAAATTTAAACCAAAATGGTAAAGTGCCGTTATCAAAAGAACGAATTCTAAATGTGTGTGCAAATGTAATGCATTAGAAACGTATGTAATCAGTATTGACTTGATTCTTGTCAAAATGAGTAAAGTAAAGCGTAAATCAATATCTATTTGAGAAAGAAATTCTGTAATTGAGGCCGTTATGAGCAATCCCATGTTATATAGATTTGAATAAAGAAAACTATAGTTATAACGAATTTTTTTCTTATTTCTTCAAATTTCGTTATATCAAGGCATTGCTGTTTATATTTATAGCGAAGCAATGCTATAACGAAGTATTTTCGGATCCCCTTGGAATTCGTTATATCGAAGTTTCACTGTATATAAAAACTAGACCTAATAACCTTTCCAATGTTATATACATAACATGTGGCCTTAAATAATACATTTGCAATTTAACATGTGTATTAGTGCCTACCATGCGCTTCTCAAAGGTACGAGTATGGGGTTGTGGACATACATATTACGTAACGCTGTTTTCAGCGATTTTGTATCGCTCCCCCCACATGTATACAGCTTTATTGCTAATCTTGGAGTATACTTAAAAAATCGTTAATTTTTTAATTCTCCACTAATTCAAATTCAACACCAAAAAAATTTAATTTTACAATTGACTAACTTTGTTAAAAAACAATTTTTAATTAATTTAGTATTGTTAGAAAAAGCATTTCAAGTAATCAGTGTTTTTTTTTTTTGCGCAATGGTTGCGGTTTCAGACAAAAATTCACACAAACGCTATAAATCAACCGCTGTCATGTACGAAGACTATAGCTGTCTCTACCTAATATACATACTTTAGCAGGTAATTATTTTTATACCATATAGGGATAGCCGGTCTCTTTTTCTCTACCTGTATAAAGCGATAAACATACACACATGAGTAGAGTAGTATTTGTATTCATCAGTGATGCTACTACTATCGTTTCTTCAGAAAAAAAGTCAACTTATTACTGATGTTTTGGGAAATAAATTAATTGTTAACAGGGAAACAATGAAATATTGTTTCTCTTTGAATAATAAATTTTTCTGAACTTACTTTAATTATTATAACTGCTGTATTTTTATAGAAAAAAGAGAATTTTATATATTAGATTAGAAAATCCATTCTATAAAATTTAGTTCGTAATATAGGAAAGTTATCGCAAGCAAAGCATCGAAATTTTTATCAAAAAGTACAATTTTAGAATATTTTAATTCGTTAAAAATTTTTTTTCGAACACTGGCTGATTTTGCTGCATTTAAAACAAAAATACCTATTGTTTTCATTTAAAATAAAATTTTCAAAAATATTAAATTACTATAATATTGGTAGTTTTAAAGTATATTCATCTTATATATTATATATAATCTTAAATATTTTTATCTGTATTAATGAAAGCCAAACTTCGAAATTATATGCGAACTGTGGAATTCAAAAATATTTTTATTTCAGTAAAAATATTATAAAAAAAAATTTATAGATCAGGAATTAATTTCACTCTTCGAATTTTTTATGTTGATAACACCTTAAAGTTAATTTTCTATTTTAATTGCAAAATTGAAATTAAAATTCAATCTCTTCGGGCTGGCAAAACAAACACGGCGAAAAGACGCCATGTAACAATATGCGATTATTCGGAATATTTTTTAAAACTAATTCAAAAATTAATTATGCTTGTATTTCATTAATATTTTTGTTCATGCTTTTTAATATTTTTCAATATTAATATATAAATTTGTATTGTATTACAGTTTAAATACATATACATTAATGCAGTATTCGGCATGGTAAATAATATTAAAATTTGCAAAAAGTGCTTTCGAACTATTAATCTAAAAGTTTTAATGGAATATTGTAATATCGCAAATCGGGTTTGCGGTTGCTTTCATACAAATAGAAGCCCGTGTAAATTTAATAAAATTATGATAAAAAATTTTGCAGTAAGTAATATATAAACAGATAAATTTGGAAGATTTCGCAAAACAAAGCCACTATGGAGTTATAGCAACCTACGTATGTAAGATTAATAAGAAATTACAGCAGGTTGTCATCACTAATTTTCAACTAACGATAGATTCATTCACAATAGCAGACGTCAATTACCAAAGAAGATACATTAATTTGTAGATACAAGAACAAAAGGTGTACAGAAAAAAATACTTACGTAGAAAATATAACATTAACCTTTTTAATAATAAATAAATATTTATAAAATTATAACAAGTGTTAAAATTAATAAACAATAGAAAAGTTAAAGAAATGTTGTACAGTTTTTGTATAAATAAATGGATACACAGACAACAAGTGCTGAGATTATTTTGGCAGACACGAAAAATATTTTATAGCAAAAATACCGACAAAATTTGCTGAGAATACTACAAACAAACAAATTAAAGCCTTCAAATATTAAAAAAAACAGAAACTTGAATATTTTTTAATAAAACATCAAAAACAAGTTTCTTGAATAAATATAAACATTTTAAAGGAACAAATACTATAAAAACAATCCCATTAAAACTAAAATTAACTTTGAAGTACAGATGCATTTGCACACATTCACCTATACATTGCAGACACAGCAAACAATTTGTTTTAGTGCAAAATTGTGAATACACATATATTTTTGTTAAACTTAAAGAGAATTCACGAACATCAGAGAAAAGCTGACACCCTCTTTTTTACTCTAATAAAGTAATATCTTTAATAAAGTACATTGATGTACTTTTGAATTTTAAATTATTAATAAAAAAAACAATAAACATGGATGATGGTGAATTTAATTTATCAAATACTATCGGTATCGGTTTAAATATTGGTGAGCAAATGATGTTGCCGGTTGCGAATGGTGCGGAAGAAGCAGAACTTGTTTTACAACAACAGCAACTTCAGCGGCAACACGAGCAACACCTTCTTGAACAACAGCAACGACAACAGCAGCAGCAAGAACAACAACAACTCCATTATGAATCTACTATGCTGATGGATCAACAAACCGCCGCAAATGTCAATACTTCTCCAGAAACGGCAACAAATGTCACGTGTCTGGACAATTCAATTGGAACTTTTTACCAAGAGGTGAATAAAAAATTCTTTGGAAACATAAACAAATCTAAGTACGGCGTTTCCACAATCCCGCATTTCAAGTGGACTAGAGAACTTAGTGCTTATCATACTAATTCTCGAGACAAAGCGAATAAACCACCTGATTGTGGAAACCGCTATTTAATCGTGGATCTAGTAAACGATAGGCATCTGTCAATTAATCTAAACGCCCAAATGGCTAAAAAGACGAAATTTCTGCGAAAAAAATATTAAGAATTTTAAATTAATGACGTTTAGCTGCCAACATAAATTTAAACAAAACAATTTTATATACTACCTACATGTTTGTTATCCACAGCGAATAATATAATACGAACAACTTTTACCCGAATAATTTCGACTTCCGAAATTTCCTCACATAAATCTTATTTAATAAGAATACTTTGTTCCAAATAATATTTTCGCTTAACGGGAGAAATTTCTTATTAATATTTTGTTAAATTGATTTTTGGTCTTAAAAATGTGGTTCGAACATTTTTGCTTCAAACAATCTTTTTTATTCGATTTATGATTACCTATGTATGTATATAGTACATATTTTATTCGAACATGGTAAAATATCAATTTAACTAAATTTAAACACAATACTATTAATTGAAATATTGAAAATTGAAAAATTGAATATATGAAAAATATTATTCGGATAGTATTAATCGGATAATTTAGATTGATTAGCTTAATATTTAGTCGAATGTTGTTTAGGGAATCTTAATCATCAATATATTTAGAATATTTTGAATAATACTGTTTTTAATTGGATAGAAATTATTCGAAAAAAAATAATGTGCCATAAGGAACTGCCTTTACACATTTAAAGCACATCAGTGTACAATAATATAAATATCACTAGACTGAACATGGTATAATTAAAGCAGGTAAAATCGTCCTGCCTGGAGTACACGTGTATTTTGGTTTTACAAATGTCAAAAGCAACAAGCTGATTAAAACAATTATATTTCAACCCGCCGGTGAAGTATAAAATTTTATTTTGAAATTTAATATAAAAAATATCGGCTGTAAAGAAAAATTCCTTATCACATATTTAACAGCCGAACTACCTGCAAAAGCAGTAAAAAACCGATGTGTTTGGCAGCGGCTCGAATTTACACAAGTGTTTTTGACACACAGAAAATTTGCATTTGTTTTAGGGGCAAGACTACCTAATTTATTATACCATGAGGCTGAATCCACACCGACGTAAACAAAGTAGTTTTTTTTGACAACCATATCGGAACAAACGAATAATTGTCTTTTTGGCTTACAGCACACTAATATGCGGTTTGATACAACATACCCGCAGAAGGCAAAACAACCTGAAACGAACCTCGTTGCACATAATAAGCGTTTTGTCCTACGTCGATGTGGTTCAGCCGAACAGTGAAAAAACGATCGCTTAGGAAGTAGCTTTCCTTAGATATTTACAGATGTCCAAACATTATTTTCCTCATGCATTTTTAATTATTTGTTAAAAATGTTTATTATCTTTTTGTTCCCACACACTTTCTACAGAATACAGATCTAGAGGATTTAAATGCTAAATTGGTAGAGACCAACAAAATACTTGATTACACGCCGGCCGATGAGCCCACAGAATTGCTAACGAGATCTTTGCCGTCAGAAGAAAACGCTGAAAAACTAATTGTAGAGGAACTGGGCATCATTACAAAAGAATGTAAAACTAAAGAAAAATTGCCAGAAGAAAAAATTAACGAAGAAGAGAAAACAAAACTGGAAGCAGATAAAAACAGTCCAGATGTGGAAGAAAAGGGAGATAAGAAAAATGATAAAGAGAGGAATGATGAGGAAGATAAAGCGAATGCCGAGGAAGACGAAGATGTTGAAGAAGTAGAGGCTGAAGAAGCGGATGGTGATGAAACCGATCTTGATGAAGAGGTTGACGAAGTGGTGGAAGAAGATGAGGATGAAGTTGAAGAAGAAATTATACCCGATGAAGTTATAGTGCCAGAAAACTCGCAAGATGCAGTAAAAACTATAAAAGGAGATAAAAACTCGCAGGCCGAAGAAGATGATGATACCAACGAAAATGAAGACTCACAAGACAAGGATGGCGAGGAAAGTGAAGAACCCAGCAGCACAGCACGGCGTGCCAGAAGGACAGAAGAAGAAATTGATGAAAATCAATGTCGGGTTTGTTGTGCTAAAGATAATTTGGTTAGCATTTTCAAAAAAATTGAAGAACGTACAGTGGCCGATTTGCTCATGACGATATGCCCCTCGGTGTCAATTGTTATTAAAGATTTCCTACCGCAATACATATGCAATACCTGCTGCGATAATGTGGAAATTGCCATAAAACTTAAAAATCAATGTGAAACTACCGAAAAGGAATTTAGAAAGAAGCTGTCGCGGCACAAGAATAAAATCAGGCGACCAGTGGGATATGTGGTTATAGATGCACCACTCGATTCCGATCCTCCCACCGATGATGAGCCTGCCAATGATGAGGAATTTAAAGTGTCTGATATAGCAAGTGCCACGCCTAGTGAAGATTCGGATAGTTCTGATTTTAGTGATAGCAAAAGGAAAAGACGTGGACGCAAGCGAAGAAAATCGGCCGTGGTTACACCCACCGATGGTAAAAAATCAAAAAACAAGAGCAAATCTGATGGTGAATCTTCCGGGGAGGAGGATGATGATGATGATGGTGATCCTATAAAACAGAAACGTAAACGTTCCACAAATTCTTCGCCAGAAAATTACGATTGCAACGAATGTGGTCAAAGCTTTACGCGCAAACAGTCATTAGTCCTTCACAAGAGACAGCATACTTATGATCGGGGTCAGCCCATCAAATGTGAAGTGTGTGGCAAAAAGTTTAAGATTAAAGGTGCGTATCGCACCCACTTGGAGAAGCACAAGTTGGAGAGACGTGCTAATAAATGTGCACAATGTTCGAGACGTTTTTCCAGCAATTTCGATTTAAAGCGTCACATAGCGGAGGAGCACAAGGAAAAGATAATATTGCCAACGTGCTCGAAATGCAGTCGAACATTTTCTTCCGCTGGTCGTTTGCAGCGTCACAAACAGAATGGTTGTTCGGCAGTCGATGCGACAAAAATGAGAAAATCCGAAACGAGTTCATTTGTGGTGGGTACCGATCTCTTTAAGGCAGTGGCGCCACTACAATCCACCTATTGGAGTGACAGTTTTTCCGATTAAATGGCACTTGAAGTGATTTGCTGGAGTGATACTAGATATTTTGATTTGACAAATCAAAAAATTCAAATGCAATGATAGAGATGATGATGCTGATGATGATGTTTTAATAAAAACAACAAATTATCTAATTTAAGTCTACAGTATTGGATTTAGTTATTAGAAAGCTTTTCAAAAATAAAAAATAATAATAAATATTTTTTGGAATTTTTGAGTGCAAAATTGTTCAATAAGTTTATTGGTCTGTGGTAGTTGTTTTAGTTTTTCAACGATATCAATAAAACAATTTATTTCATATTTTACTCTAAAACGCTTTATCAGGATTATGGTTTGTACTTTTTTTTTTTTGTATTCCCATTATTTGTTTATTGTATTCCCTGAATAAATTCTTTGCTACAACTTCCTCCGTGCTTTTTTCAAAATTTAAAAAATTATAATCATAAATTTTCGAGCACAAATAAAATAAAACATAAAAGCTTAAATTTTAAAATTTTGTTAAAAATCACTTGTCGTACTCCATAGTGGCATTTTTCCTCTGCCAAAAGTTTCCTTTAATAAATCTTTCTTCCAACTTCTGCAGTAGAAGAATTTATTAAATACGAAAAATGTTAAACGTTTTTAACGAGCGTCTATTTAAACAAATAAAAATAATATCCATTTACGAATTTTCAACGCACTTCCAAATGTTCTGAGTACTGAAACAATTTGGTACAGAACACCAAAGGTTAAAGAAAGGAAAACTAGCAACAATTCGAATAGTAATAATTATTTTACGAGGAAATTTAAATTTTCCACTTCAATTTGTTTACATTTAAAAATGAATTTTGATTTCCTTTTAACATATTGCAGGCTTCACTTAACATAATAAAGCAACAATTTAAATTATAGTTATTTATATTTTAATCATAACTGTAGTTTCATTAAATTTTTCTGCATGATGAAATGTGAGAGAAAAAAAAATTAAAAATAATTCTATGGTTTAAGTACGAACAAACAGAGATCTAGCTTAACAACAGTCAAATATCATTTTACAAGTTTGAACGGAAGGAAAAGGATGTTGATTGCAGTGTACAAGGAAACTGAAACAAAACGTGATATTCATTTTTTTATTTCTCCTTCTTACATTGTGAACGATACGTGTAGTTCTCTTTTTCTGTTCCTTTTATGTTAAAATACATACATACATGAGCATGCTTTTCCGTTCGTTTTATATTAACTTAAGCAAAACGTACATGAAAGTGAATAAAAAGCATTTACATAAAAAACTTAATTGCCGAAAAATTAGTTGAGGAGAAAAAAATGCAAGGTTATCACTTGAAAATTTTCAAAGGACAATTTTTAGTTATTTAATGGCTCCATTATGGATGGCAGCACTCAGTTCTTTGAGTGGTTCTATAAAAAATTTACACTCAAATCAATCGTTAGTCTTGTATAAACAGAACCTTAATGTACGAATTTTCTAAAGAAAACCGTTTTCTTTTCAATCTGAGCAGGACCAAATCGAAATTTTTTTGATTCTTTTAAATCGCTGATACTCTAGGAAATTTTTTTTATGTATCCTGAGAATGAAATTAATTTATACATGGCTTCACTGCAACAGCCAAATGAACTACATTTTGCATAAACACACTTTCACATAAGAGTACATTCATATACATATGTATGTAAGTTTGTAAATATTAGTGATGTTATGAATTTCATTTTTTAGTATTCGCGAATACGAATACGAATATTTGAAATAGTATTCGCCGAATACGAATATTATTTTAACGTTTAAATTTGAAAAACTGTCACACTACTTTAGGTATATATAATTAATATGACATTGTGATGACGAATTTGAAGACCACTACTGAACACAGGTGGCTGTGCCATCTGCGAAAATATGTTCTCCCAAACAGCATGGAATTACTAATTAAAAGTGTAAACAGAGTAAGAAAAACGGAATTTCAAAGCATGTATGTATGTAGGTAAAATACAGTTGAACCTCGATTATGCGGACCTCTATTAACCGGTTACATCTATTAACAGGCATGCTGCTCGCATTATTTTATAACCTGTATTATCTGTTCTTCGTTTTTGAATATATAAGTTTTTTTCATATAACCTCTAATAACCTTGTTTTTCTATTATCCGTGCTTAGTTCGGTCCCCTGAGAACCGGATAATCGAGGTTCAACTGTATTTTATCTACATACATACATACTTTGAAATTGCGTTTTTCTTACTCTGTTTACACTTTTAATTAGTAATTCCATGCTGTTTGGGAGAACATATTTTCGCGGATGGCACAGCCACCTGTGTGGGTGGAATTTCACATATTAAATTTTAGTTCTTCCATTTCTGAAGTTCAACATTCCTCTACTGAGAATTGATTAATAACTTAACATGATATGAATTTACATATAAGACTTTAACTTTTAAATGATAGTTACGAAATATAATTTTCGTTTGTTTTTTAAGAAGATTATTATCTTGCGTCAGAGATAAAGGGCTTTCTTTCTTTAAATAAAAATTATTATAAATTAATATTTTTGTACATTTTATGTATGTACTTTTTTAAACTTTGCATGATTTTTTTTTTTTTGGGAAAATGTATGTGAAAATTATTCGAGAAATATTCCCTTGAAATTGGCGAATACGAATATCTTAAAACAGGCGAATAGTAGAATAATCGAATACGAATACGAGTATTCGTAACATCACTAGTACATATATCCACATAATACATTTGTCACTTCTATTTTACATAAATTTGTCATTTTCTAAGTTGTCATGATGAGATGTTGTGCTACTGCTATTGCACGCGGTTAAGGTGATGTTGTCGTAGATACTAAAAGATGTTTTTAATGTTCCTTCCGTAAATTTTGTACTGTGGGGCTGATAGTAATAGTAAGTAAAATAAATTTGATAGGAAGAAATTTCAGAAGTGATTATTTATTTAAATTTATATTTTTATAATTAAGATCCGACCCTAAATCGAAAAATCTATATATTCCGCACTCTTCTGGCAAAGTTTTGAGAAGTGGGTACTAATTTTTATGTATTTGGCCACTTTCTTTGCGATACTCAATACTTCAAAGTAGCTACCCAGCAAAAATTATTATGTTTCTGGAAGCAGTAACAAAATTTCATGCTTTCGAAAGTTTTGAAGCGCTTGCGAGGCTGCACAAAATGAAGGCAGAGAGATCGCTCAACTTATTTTTAAGCACATTGAAGTTGGTCGGCTACTTACTTTTGGTTGACACGAATAATAAAGTAAACAGCGAATGGAAGATAAAATTTCATTTAGATGCTCTCCATCTCTCTTATTTACTTATACTTGCCTACAGATGAATTATGTATGTTAGTGGATGATGCAGTAAAACGAAGGCATAATTGAGATACTAATTCAAACATAATTTAGTGCATTTTGGATGGTTAGAAAAAAGCGCTATTTTATGTAAAAAGCAAGAGCTCTAAAGTGGGCAATCGCGAACACAAATCATGCATGTTCGAAGCGCTTTTCGAAGCAGCAGACACAACAACCACAAGCACCTCTCCCTTACAAACCTGCTTCTGCCGAAGTAGTAGTTTTTGCTGGGTACCGGATACTTTCAGGTTGGTTGTATTTTTAGTAACGAAATGAGTAACTTGAAAAAAAATCCGAGTATTTAAAAAAAAAAAAATAATAATATTGTCTTCATCACATCACTGGAAATCGCCAGGACTACTTTTCATGATTTTTTTTCTGTGTACCAGTTTTTTTCGCACTGAATGTTGAAACATTTTTTTTATTTGATATTTAGATTCTTGCAGACCCACTGTTCGTAAATAACCCTCTTTGTATTTCATTTCGCATACACTAACCTAAACATGGCTGGCAGGCTTCTACGAATGTTTGGTAGTCAAGGCTTAAGGACAAAACAATTGCTGGAAGGCAGCTTTTTTTTAATAACTCTATTTTATGGGTATATTTTCTTTAATTTGCATCATTTGCGTTGCAGTTAGTTGTTTGTATGTATTTCAGGCAGAAGCCAAGAAGATAAATTGTTTTTGACATTTTATTTCTCAGGTAAAGACTTATACAACTCTTAAAGCATTCTCTTTTGTTGTAGCAAAACAATAACGCATTAACGAACTTGTGGTCTGCATGGCACATCATGAGTCACCTACATGAGAATGCCCAAGATAAGAAACATTCATTCGGTGTAGTATCCATTATAAAACTGATTGAAAGTCTATGATGGCATTTTATCCCTTGAGACAAAGTTACCAACATTGCAAAAGTCAGTCTTACAGCAGTTAGTCATCTTGTCAACAATGAGAATAATTACAACTCTGTCATCAATAAATTTATAAAAAACTAATTATTTTACTTACAATTTCTTTCAACTTTAATTTTATTTTTCACTTTTTGTTTTCGGTATGGTTAAAAGGGAATTCTTTAATTATCGATTAAAATATAAGCAACTTTGTTTAACAGAATAAAAAATGATATTAAAGAAACTTTCAATTTATATTTGGAATTTTTATTTTAGTATAATTGGATCAAAAAGAATTTTTTATAATTGGATTGATGGACAACATCAGAGTGACATCAACACAATTACAAAACAAAAAATAAAAAGTTAGAGAAAACACTTAATAGGTCGAGAAAATAATATATGACACTTTGGAATTATATATGTATGTACATATATGTCGCCAACTGCATGTACATACATACATACATATTTATGTTGGCTTGGTGCTCTCGACATTTTAATCCTGTAACGAATTCGGTGTCTAAATTAAAATACAAGCAAGTAAAAGTAAAAAGAAATATACTATGAAATTGTTCAATCCTTTTGTGATGACAGAAGTGTCATCATACTCAATGATAGTCAAAATAGCCAACTGAATTAACGATAGATATCGCAATGATGACAACTGTCATGAGGTTAAAAACTAAAACATTTGTCGTAGTATTGATATCAGAATAATGTAAATTGTCTAGTGGTATCAAAATCGTACACATGTAGCGTCCCCAGAAATCAACTTATACCAGATGTTGCTGTAAAATAAACTACAGCATAACAGTTGAGTAAATATTTTCTTGTCAATATTAAAACATTTATTGCGAACAAAGAATTTTTTAAGGGGACTTTAAGTAATTTTGTAAATGTTTATTTCACTTGCGTCACATTTCTTTCATGGTTATAAATACACTCTGTACAAGCTTTGGGCCTTTTATAACATATTGATTTTATTGATTTCTATCCTGTCGATTTGCATTTTAAAAATGTCATAAGCATCTGAGTGCCTGCTGTCATGCCAGCCCGACAACAACTAAAAGTAAAAACAACAAAATGTAAGAAAATAAAAAATGGTATTCACGTGCAAATTTGAAATCATTTAATTCAATTTTGCTTGCGATACATTAAGGATAAAATGCTATTGGCATAAAGAGTTCTTAAATTAAACAATAAATTTTAACCCATGACCTGTCGCTCCCCCTCCATTCCACACACTTAATTAATGCTTCTTGGAAATACTCGTCCGAAAGGCATTCTTTTTCCATTTAAAATGAAAATTTCAACATCATTTTATACAATTTATCTTGTCTTTTCTTGTCTTGTACATTTCTTTCTAGTTTATTATTTTGTTTTTCTATTGTTATTGTGCTGATGTTCTAAATAAGAAAAGTAAGTTTTTTTTTGTTCCGAGATTATGTGGGCTACGTGCAGTTTTTTGAAAACAACAAATACTGAGAAGTTTTTCTTAACAAATGCACTCTAATGTACTCATGCCTGTATTCTCCTAGATGATAGACAAATAGCAAATTTGGTAGAAAGATCTAATTTGTGATAAGTGGTGTTTTTTTTCTTGTGGGGGATGTTGTGGTTGTAAACAACTTTCCCCGATTTTATAAGAAACGAAACACGAAAACTTTAAAAAAACAAACAAATTTGAAAATCGGTCTATATATGGAGAAGGTATAATCATATAATGTTTGTCACAACCATTCTATGGTTGTTGTAACCATGTTGATATTGTACGCGAACATTCATATTATGAAATAATATAATATTTTTTTCTGCCCGTGCCCAACCGTAACATTGAGTAAAAAGTGATTCATAATTCCTGTGTTTACTGCAACCATGCCTTGTTTAGCTTAACTAATGTATGGTTGTTGTAACCATATTCTTATTGTTCGTGTTGGTTGGTTTACGTGGCTGCCTATTACGCACAAGCATTCAAGTAGAATCACAAGATTTGACAGACCACTCCACTCGTCAGTGTCAACCTGTGTAGGTCCGAACCCAGGCCTCGGATTCGGTATTAGATATTAGATCCAACCCGTCGCATTGTGATATCCCTGATAGGTCCGAAAGTTCGTCTAGTATGCTATTGCCCAAGAATTTGGGTCTCGAAAGGTGCAAGGCCGGGCATTCGCAAAGAAAGTGGAAAACTCCAAAATATGTTCTAATCAATAATTTTTTTTCTATACATTTTGTCGTGTAAAATGGCAAGTTAAAAGTGATTCACGATCACTTAGTTAACTACAATCATATATTGTTTACCATGATGAGTAATCGTGTACATTTCTACAAATACTCGTATATGATTTCCTATATTTTATTGCTCGTGCACATGCATAAGAGAGTAAAAATTCTACCACGACCACATTGTTTACTATAGCCATAAATTGCTTAACATATCTAAAGTATAGTTGCTGTAACCATATTCTTAGGATTCGTGTACATTTCTATCAAAAATTTATTCCTTATTTTGCACGTGAACATTCATTAGAGTGAGTAAAAATTGTATCACGATCACCTTGGTTGCTATAACCATATATTGTTGAGCTTAAAAAAAGTATAGTTGCTGTGACCATATTCTAAGGATTTGTAAGCTTTTTTGTTGCTTGTGCACGTGCTTAAGAATGTGTAAAAATTACAGCACGACTTTTTTTCAAGTAGTAAAATTACGCATCAAAACTACAGGGTACTCACTAACGTTATTTTAATTTCCTGTATATATTTATATGTATATGTATGTATGTGTATGTGTGCTTGTATGTAAGACTAACTGCTCATTCAATTGGATTTGTTCACAGTTAATATTTGATTTTTTATGACATGTTCGCTCTTTTATAAACAACAAATGTGATAAAATTAGTTTTGTATTAAAAAATAAAGTGTAATTTATTAAATAAGTTTAAATATTTGGTTATTTAAAGCAATACCGAAACTTAGTTCATCTACATCTTAGCTGAGATACAGACTTATGCCAACAACAAAAACAAGAAATTTAATTCTTAAGATAATTTGGTTATTTGATAATTGGTTGTGTTTTGACCACCTCTCTTTCGTTTGTTTTAAAAAATTTAAACAAAATTTTCATTTATAGCTCTGAAATATCCTTTGAGCTTTCCTTCGAATCTTAGTCAAGATGTCTGTCTATGTGAGCTTATCACTTAGTATTTTCCTGTTACCAGGAAAAAGCAAATTTGATGTACATGCTTTTATTTTGCAATCTTCAATGTCCTCCTTGACATAGAATTTATTCAACAAAATACTCTCCTGTGGGCAAGATTTAATTACATCTTGGATATTTAAAATGTACACTCGTACATGTACATGCATGTACTTATCTATGTAGTTGTATTATATTTCACATTTAATTAATAATTCATCTTATCACGAAACAAATCAAAAGGATTTTATCAAAATAAAATATATTTTTTTATTTTTTGTATAAAAATAATATTTAAGTAAAAAGTTGAAGCAAAAGTATTATATTTTTATTTCTATATTTTATTTGTCGAAAATGTTTAAGTAAAATATTTTAAATTTTATAAAATTTAAATTGTAAAAGAAAAATTCTTGTTTAAAAAAAATTCCTGAGTGTATTAGGGAGGAATTGAGCACCATGATGTTTGAGAGATCAATGAAGATCTTATGTGCAGAGCTCTTGCTGTACTTTATTACATCTGCGGTGGCGCTGATGAGCAGCTGTTGAGTGCTGCCAGAGTTCTTATTTGCCATAGGT
Organism: Lypha dubia; assembly: GCA_947311025.1. NCBI lineage: Eukaryota > Metazoa > Arthropoda > Insecta > Diptera > Tachinidae > Lypha > Lypha dubia. The sequence continues at coordinate 62,240,721 of OX371264.1, forward strand.
TAGGTTAGGTTTCGAGGGCCGCCACTTCTGAGACGTGACGCACTTGGGTCCGTTAATTCGGTCCCTTTGTGATACCCTACAGCAGACAGGGCTCAGACAATTGGTTATTCAATTACCTGTGATTGCCCTGTCGCCGAATCAAACCATCCTGATTGTTCGCCAGACTGTCGAGGTCTGGCAGAGTGTTGGAGCCCATCGTTACAACTTCTGCAGTAAAATGTCTTAGAAAAGCTGAAACAACTAGGGACTCGTTGATACCCTCATGGGACGGACTACTTGGGACATCTTGACTAGTTGCCAGACCAAGTGCAGTAACTGTTGCCAGAAGTCTCTTTTGTTGTCTTATTAGACGCAATGGAAAACCCCCTAGATTCGCTGGGAAAGCTAGGAAAGCTCCTCGAGCCCCATGGAACGTATTTTTCGTACGCTGAGAAAGCAGGGAACTCATTGGGATCGTCATGGTATCACTTGGAATATGTTAACAAGTTGCCACACTACCTGTTATAGCTTCAGTAAGTGTTTCCAGATTTCTTCTTTGTCACAGATTTACCGGAAACGCACGAAAAACTTATACACGCTGGTAAAGCTAGGGATGCGTTGTAACCCCCATTTGAATACTTGGGAAAAGTCGAAATTATTCCACTTCACTGAGTGTTGGCAAACTTGTCCCTTGTTGTAAGTAAAGTACCTTTGTTGAACTCTTTTATGCTTTGTCACCCATTGTATATGAACAATTACATCGGATCGAAATTAGTCCTTTTGTTTGGTGATTTTCCACCCGAAGAACTTTAGTGTACCTTATTTTAAGGAACGTATGGCATCTGGTTTTAATGTTTATTTCAAGTTTGTAATAAAATTAATTTTTAATTGAAAGTTTTCATAAAGGAAATGTTTAACCCTTTTTAATTTTTTATTAATACTTTTGTGTGAACATAAATAAGACATAAAATGAAAACTTATTAATATCTGTAAAAATTTTATATTGTGTGTGCGTTGGAATGTGCGTGTTTACTTTATTACATCGCACAGTTCTAAAAATAAATGATTTACAAATAAATAACTTAAGAATAAAAGTAATCATAAGTATGTTCATACAGCTGTATTTGTTATTATTATTATTAATCATGTGTAGGGAATCATTAGAAAATTGTATCTTGTCTGTGTATGGGTTCAGTTTTTCGCCTGCGTGCGAGTGTTATGAAATTCATTAAAAGTATAAGTAAATTGATTAATTTGCAAAACGTAGAAAATAGAAAAATAATCCTCTTGCCTGTGGTTACAACAGCTTATGTCGCATTAGAACAAACTTGTGTGTGTTGAGCTATTCTGTCTAGCCGTCTATAAATCTAATTGCTTTTAAGTTTTTCTTGCTGTTAGCTTTTGTAATTCGAATATGACAATAAAGAGAACTAATTTTATCGTTTGGAGTGAATTATGATATTTAATCGTATCATGATCTAGAAAAAAGTAGCAAAAAAGTATGTGTGGCACTCGGGGACTGCCGCAGTAAAGTACATTTGCTGGTGTGGTTGTTGACTAGGCTGATTAGTGAAGACAATTGGGCGATACAAATACTTAAAAAATCTATGCAATAGGTTAAAAAAAACAAAAGACTTAAGAAACAAACTTAGTGTTAGATTTTTTTCGTGAGGTTTTTTCGTTACGGAATTTCTTGATTCGGTCACCATCAAAGCCCGCGATAAAATCTATGCAATAGCTTAAAAACATTCAATTCAATTGCATTTTCTGCAATCCACACGATTCACTTCGGAAGGAATTATTTCGGTCATTTCTATAAATATTTTTATATTTATGTTGTATGAAACAAATATCTAAAACGAAAACATAATCACTAAATCGGTAAAATTCACAAAAAAGCAACAAATGGCCAAAAGGAAAAATCTCACGAAAAGAAAAACTTTACACAAGACAAACATAGAAATTGCAATAAAAAAACGAATATGATCATAGCGAAAAAATTCGCTAAAGCGAAAAAAGTCACGGAACCAAGAAAAACTCCAAATCGAAAAAATCTCCACAACAAAAAGTTTCACCAAATTCTAAAACGGAGCGAATTGCCAGTGAAAAAAATATCATCAACTAACAAATTTATCCAAAAGATCGCCACGACGGAAAAAATCACGAAAGGAAAAATTCACCAAATTAAAATTTAATCGCCAAAGAAAAGTCTGCAAAACTAAAAATACGACAGAAACAACCAAAATAAAAAGGAACAAATTGCCAATGAAAAAAAAAAAACCAGCAAACTCCAAAATTTATCCAAAAGAAAGGTAACATAAAAAACGTTAAACATACGATAAAAATCGCCGAAACAGAAAAATCATCAAACTAAAATTAAATCGCAAAAACGCTATAAAACTGCAAAACATTCTCAAATGAATAGAAATCAACCAAGAGAAAAATTGTGTACAAAAGCGAAAAACAAAACCTAAATTTTATAAACTAACACAAAACCCAAAAAAAAAATCATTGAACCGAAAAATGTCAGGAAAACACAACAAAAATCGTTAAAATGAAAAATGTCGGCAAAAGTCAAAATTATATTTGAATATAAACTACACGATTTTTCTATGTAATTCGGAAATTTCAAATGAAATTGAGAATTTCAAATTTAAATTCAGAAAATTCCAAATGAAATTCAGAATTTCAAATTTAAATTGAAATTGAACTTGAATTACATTGAAAAATGGTGTAGAAGTGATTATTAGTTTATTTTTTCAGTGTATTTCACCTTTCTGCTTGCAATTACTGTCTGTTGTCAATAGAAAAAAGAAAAACATTAAAAGGAAATACAATAAGGATATTGTTCGTAAGGAGCGTAATCTTTCTTCTTAATTTTCATTCAGAATTACATATTTTCTTCTTTCATAGCAAACATCAATTGTTAGTTTTATTGTTTTGTCTTCCAAAGTAACAATTAAATCAATTTATTTATTTTCATTAATTCAACTCCATACATGTTTCACTTCTTCTTCACTCATTAATTCTCATGAAATGTGTCCTCAAGTTTGTTGAAGTTTTTAAAGGCTTCTGGGTAGGACGTTATGAAGCTTTCTTTTTACAATGAAATTTGATGCTTAAAGATTTCCTGGCGTATTTGTGTTATTTTTTCCCTGAACCACAAAGAAAAGGCAACAAAACATTTTTGTATTTTATTTCGTTTTATTTATTCGGTCATTCATTCATTCCCTCATTTATTTATTTAGTTTTTAATTTAGTTTTGTACGTAAATTCATTTTAACGAAATTAGAAGTGATGAAGAGAATGAATTGAGGGCAAAAAGTGATGTGATGAATAAATGGGCTCGGCATGAGCAATTAGAGAAGTGTGTGAAATAAGGGGAGCATGAGAAATCAGCGGTGCGTGGGAAATGAGGGGAGCAGCATGATAAACTGGTGCAGCAGCTATATAAGAATGTGTTACCACCGGCGTATGGTAACCCAGGCCCAAGTGTAGGCCACGTTTAGCTTTAGCAGATGACTTATCCACAGGAGCAGCTTGACACACAGCAATCGCCAGGAAAAGTAAAGTCTGAAACGGGAAAATTTTACTTTTATCAAATAAAATTATAAAATAAAATAAAATTATTTTAATGTTAAAAAACTCAAGTTATGTGTGGCAAAAGCCACGAGAATTTAAAAATGCATTTTAGTTGCATGTAAAATTTAATTTTTATGCTTCAATTTAACCTTCCGTTTTTTTGTGTTTGCGTGCTTGGCTCATAAATCATCAAAAGCGTGTGTAATCTTATTTCTTTTACTCTTTGTTTTTTTTTTTTTTTTTTTTTTTGCTTTCTAATTGTCCCAGCTAATGTTAAATATCTTTTGATTACACATACTATTCTTTCCCCTAGTTTGCTTTTGTATTTTTACATTTTCTCTCAAGTGCGCTGTGTCATGTTCCCATTTAAGGACACTCGAGTTAATTAAAAATACATCAAGAGCTCGCATTTAATATGATAACGTCGTTTTTGATTTAATGGATATTTAAAAATTTAATTGATGAATTGCTGTAGTTATTTCATTTGTTGTTGTGCGAAAGCGAATTTAATTTAAAAAAATCGCTAAAATGTGAAGTTTTTTTTGCAATTTATTTGAAATTTTGGAAATGGTACGGATGGTCCTCAGATTGGGGCTCAGCATGAAAAAATATTAAATTTCATTGTAGGCGAAAATTTTTTCATTGAAATTTTATTTTCTTTTATTATTATTTTCTGTGCAGCTTCAATTAATTTCATATATAGAAAAAAGAAATATTCCACAAAAATTTCAATGAAAACAATTAATCAACATCTAAAATTACCTTCAATTAATTTTTACAATTACATTTATTAATTACTTAACCGAGCAAGAAGCTAAATTTTATGGAAAATTTCAATTGCTTTTTAATATTTGAAGTTTTAGTTATTCAGCCAAAAAAAAAAAAAAAAATTCAATTCAATTAATTTCGTTGTTGAAGTTCAATCTATAACGAAAATTGTACTGGGTGGAGTTTCTCAGTTTTCACAATTATAACGCGTGGTTCTTTCGAAAAGCGGTGCATTTTTAATAATCGTAGCAAACATTGTGACAGCTGTCAAATTTCAGAGTTGCCGCTTGCACAAAAAATAATTACACTAAATTTTAAAAGTGCCTTCTTACTAAGACACCCTCTATTTTCAATCACCAAATTTTCAACTAATTGAAATATATAAAAACTGCTAGAAAATTTAGTTTTTAATCACATGATTAATTGACTCAATTATGAAATTAATTGAAACTAGTTTCATATATTGATAAAGTGTATTCATTAAATAATATTTTATTCTATGATTGTCATCGTACTTATTGAAATTCTACAAAAAAAAAAATTGCTTTTAGCTCACTTGAGCAATCAATCTAATTACCAAAATTAATCGAATGCAAATTTAAATGTTGATTAAATTTTTCTATGGAAATTTTGTATGTAATAGTTCTCTTTTCTGTGTATAAATAAATGAATATTTTGAATTTCTTTCTGTTCCTCTAACTGTCCGTTTGTTTTCGTTATTTTGATTTACATATGAATGTGTGTATGTTTGTATTTCTACAGCTCTACATTGAGATTTTCAATTCTTTCGATTCCACAGCCCAGTTTTATAAATTTTCATACAATTTCGTCCGGTTTTACTTCAGTTTTTAAAGCTTTTAATGATTTCAAAATGTTTCTGCGTAACAATTTCATTAGCTCTCAATCAATATTTCGTTTTTATTTCCATTTAACTCATTCAAAAGACTTTTTCCGCAGAACAACTGCAACTGCACTTAAAGCATCAAATGAAAATTACAAGTTTTACATTTACACAGTACACAAGGATTTTTTTAAGAAATTCTTCTTTTTCATTTATTTGTAAATGCAGAAACTTACAAAGTACTTCATTTTAATTAGAGTTTGCAAAAGTTTTCTTTTACGATTTTAAGAGATTTATGTTGCGTATTTAACGCACGTATTGATAGTAAGTGCGTATTGAAAACTACAACAGGTTCTTAAACATGCAATATTATTTATACTTTATTCAACATACTGCAAAAATAAAACGCAGACTTGTTTTTCTATAAAAAGTGAATCTAATGCGATAAGAAGAGTTAAGTAAATAAATCTTTCGTGTGTGAAAGAGAGAGAGAGAGAGAGAACAACTCAAGCAATTACTAAAATAAGTCTAAAGAATTACCAATATTTAAAAATAAATAAAAATGATGAAGTAAAATTTCTGTATGTAGCTGATTTAACAACAACTTGAAATCATCAAAAGGTTTATCTAAAAACCAACACCTGATGCTTGTTAAAATAATGCAGTGGCCTGCGATGATGAATAAATTTTTTAGAATTTATTTGTATTTTTTTAATAAAAAACGATAAATCAAAAATTTAGTTAGCAAAATCTCGGCTGATTATATGAAATTGAATAAAACATGTGACATTTCACAGGCATTATATTCCGGGAAATTTTTCTGTTTTGCTGGTATTTTTCCATTTTGGTGATTTTCTCCAAACCTTTTTTATCGTTTTAATGTTTTCCCTTGGTTTTGTCAATTTATTTCCTTTCAACGATTTTCCTACATTTTATTGATTATAATCGTTTTTAGCGTTTTTTTTTCTGTAGCCTTAGCGTTTTCTTCAGCTTTTGCAATTTATTTCGTTTCATCGATTTTCCCAATATTTTAGTGACTTTTTTCCGTTCTTAATTATTTTTTTAAATTTTGTTTTTTTCGTTTTAGGGATGATTTTTTTATTTGCAACCAACCAGTTTTGTCCATTTCAGCAGCTTATTTCGCGATTTGGCGGGGAATTTTTTTCCGTTTTGAGCAATTTTTTGTATGTTCGTTTTAGCGATTTACTGGTCCTTTTATTTACAAAATTATTTTTTCACAGTTTTTTTCCATTTTTTGTGAGTATTTTGCGTTTAAGCAATTTTGTCTCCAACTAGTTTGCAATATTTTTTTCGTTTTAGCGATTTTTTTTCATTTTGGCTAATCATATGCATTTTTGTAATTTTTCCCCATCTTAGCGGTATTTGCTTCTTTCGTTGATTTACACCTGGTGTGCACGGTTATTCATTTTGCTGACTAACTGATCCCTGATACTGTGCTTTCTGTGAATTGGCTTTCCCAAATATAAAATTTGGCCAACTAACCATAAAACTTATGTGTCATTACTCAATCTCGGAAACAACAGATCAACGGGGGTGCATATAAGATGTTAGTGGTAGTGAGGTAACCAAGGCTTGTCTCTAGAAGGTGAACTGGCAATTTTTTTTTTGATTTGACCGCATTTTAATTTTTTCGATTTTTCCGTTTATGCTCTTAGCGACAAAAGCGAAATTCTCTGTGCATTACAAAATTACAAAAATGATAATATTTAAATGCTTGAAGTTACAGAAAAGGACCAGCTCATATCTGTATGCTGCCTTTAATAATTTGTTTTCCTCTTTTCGATCAATTCAATTGATAACAAAAAATTAATACATAATAAAAACAACTTTTAACTGATTGCATTTCAGCAACATCATAAATAATTGCTTGTCACTAAATGTTTTTAACTCAAAGTCTATTAAGGATGCCAAAAATAAAACACTTCGTAATGTTTTTTAATCTCTTTTGGCAAAAAAAAAAATTAATTAACTTTTAAAACATACTCAGGGTTGCCAATGACAATTAGAATTAAATTAAAATTAACCATATGTTGCAATTGTGACAAATAATTGAATAGACAGATTACAATCTGTATTCGTTGACTTTTTAATTACGATGTAATTATTTTATTTTTAAATTTTTATTAATATTTTACAAAGAATTAATTGTATAAAAGTTTTAATTAATTTCTGGTCGCGTCATACAATCGAATAATTATTACGTGACTGCTGTAGTTGGTTTTAAAGTGTTTTTAAGCTTCATATATTTAAACAGTAAAATTACTTTCATTACACTTTTTGTAATACAGTAGTTTTAAGTTCTCATTTAAACTTAGTTTAACTTAGATTCTCAACATTTAAACTAACCTTAACCGACAATTTTGCTTTTCGATAGCGGGCGTTGTTCTAAAAACGTGCCCTAAAAATAGGCAGTTTATGCTGTTTGTTTTGCAACTGTCGAATTACATTTGATTTAGTAATTTTGCCGCTTAAGCTAAACTTGACGGTTAAACCAAGATCACAAACTACACAATATTGATTTGGAAAAAATAAGTTTATAATCTAATTAAACTTCATCTCAAAGTTATCTCATAGTAATTTTTTTAAGTACATAAAAATTAAATTACTAATTTTTTATCGAAATAGCTAAAATTTGTAAGGGAGATAGTGATGTCCTGGTGCAAATGAACCGCAACTGGCTAATAAGCTAATAAGTAAAGCTTCAAAATTTCTTATTGGTAATTAGTGCGTTCTCATTATAAATTCACGTAAAATTTTGGCTTTTGAGAGAAAAGGGTATGTGGGAGGAAGTCATGTCCTCGCACCGAATGTGATAAAATTACAACAGAGATAAAACGCACAAGTTTACAACTATTTAATAATTTTGGATGGATTCTAATAATATATTCAGCTAAACTTTTGTTTTTGAGAAAAAGGATATGTGGGAGGTAGCCAGGTCCTTGCACCCAATGAAACAAAATTTACAGCAGAGCTTAAACGCATTATTTTAAGAACTCTTACTAATTTTTAGTGCTCTGTAATTTTAAAGCCATTTGATTAGAAAAAGGATATATTGAAGGAAGTCAGTTCCTTGCACCGAATGTAAAACAAATTACGTCAGAGCTAAAACGCATAATTTAGGAACCATTTTTTTTAAATTTTGTTGCATTCCAATCATAAATCCAGCTCAAATTTTTGTTTTTTGAGATAAAGGACATGTGGGAGGAAGTCATGCCCTTGCACCGAATGTGATATAACTTACGCCAGAGATGTGCGTTTATCTTACAACTATTTAATCATTTTGGATAGATTCTACTAATAAATCCGGCTAAACGTTTGATTTATAGAAAAGGGATATATAGAAGGTAGTCAGCTCCTTGCACCGAATATGATATATATACAATACACCAGAGATTGCACGCTTAATTTTACAACTATTTAATCATTTTGGATAGATTATAATAATAAAATAAATTCATCTAAAATTTTTTTTTAAGAAAAAGGATATATGGTAGGTAGTCACGTCCTTGCACCCAATGAAACAAAATTTACAGCAGAGCTAAAACGCATTATTTTAAAAACATTTACCAATTTCAGCGCACTGTAATTATAAATCCTTTATTTTAGGAAAAGATATATAAAGGCAGTCAGTTCCTTGCACCGAACATAAAACAAGTTATCGCAGAGATAATACGCACAATTTTAGACGTATTTTTTTAACTTTTGTTGCATTCCAATCATAAATCCAGCTTTAATTTTGTTTTTTTGAGATAAAGGGCATGTGGGAGGAAGTCATGTCCTTGCACTGAATGTGCAATAAATTACGCCAGAGAAAAACCTCACAATTTTACAACTGTTTAATCATTTTGGATGGATTCTAATAATAAATTCATCTTACATTCTATTTTTGAGAAAAATAATATGTTGGCGGTAGCCAGGTCCTTGCACTCAATGAAACAAAATTTACAGCAGAGGTGTAAAGATTTTTTTTTTTTTTGGAAACTCTTACTAATTTTTAAGTCACTGTAATTATAAAACCAGTTTTTAAGAAAAATATGTATAACGAATTCAGTCAGGTCCTTGCACCGACTGTAATATAAATTACCATAAAACTACAATTTTTTTTAAATTTTGTTGCATTCCAATCATAAATCCTGCTAAATATTTGTTTTTGAGAAAAATGATATATGGAAGGTAGACAGGTCCTTTCACCGATAACTACTCTAGTTCGAAATTATTTATTCAGAATCCACTGTGCAATAAAATTTTGTTGTATACTTTGCCATTTTTTGGAATAAGCAACTATAAGTATAAATAAAAACTCTGAGAAAAGTTAATGCGACTCTGTAACATTTTTCTTTTATGTAATTCCTCAGTGAAAGAGCAGTTTGAGATTTCTACGAAAATTAAATACATTCAAGGATAGTAAGATATCAACATAAAGTATACTTTTCAATAAAATTTTTTATTCATATGAAATGCTTTTAATATAAAGTTTTCAGAATTTTAACTTAACCACATGGATGGAAAACATTTTCTATTTAATTTATAAAATTGTTCAATTATTATTAAAAATTTACGATGAATATCAAGTAGATAAAGCTAAAAAATAAATCGAACAATCAAATGAATGTACAAAGACGGCCAAGTAGTTGGTTCATTGCATTTGAAAATTTAAAAATTGTAATAGTTAAATTTAGGGGCGGCGTGGGGGGTGGGAGGGTTAAAATGTCATCCAGTAATATTTCTGATTAAATCTTTAAAGAAATTAAATACCTTAATTTAACTTGTGAGAAATTAATTTCGTACTTTTTCCTATTAAACGCCAAAATATTCCACTAAACCGGTTGATGTCTTACGTAAGATTTTACTACGCAAAATAGGACTGTAAGCAGCTGGAATGGTTTTGTATCACATTAATATTTTATGCACAGCTTATAAAATTAGACAGACTTTACGAAGAATTCCATCCATAAATAGAATCAATAGTCTCCTGTATCCAAATGAACTCAAATGAATCCTTAGCGGTGTCCCAAAATACGACAAGTATGAATTTTCTTGAATCAAATATAAAAATATTGATGCAAGTATGAATTATTTAAACCCTAAATACTTCATTCAATCCCAAAGAAATTACTTTCAGAACAACATCCAAGTAAATTTAAGGATGCACAACCTTTAAAATCCGGACATGCCGCGGTCAGTTTTGAATTTTGTGTTCTTCATAGAAGCTGTACATTAACAATAAATTTTCATTATAAACAAAACAACAATTCAACTTAATTCAATTATCGTCGTCCACCAACTGGTTCATTCCATTCTCTATTGAAACTCAAAATAAAAACAAGGATAAAGAATAATAAAGAAAATGCAAATGAACTTTTACCCGGGATAATTTTTGAATTCTTTATGTAGAAAAGCGTAAACAAATTCATAAATTATTAATTCATTTCATGAAATGAAATACTAAAAACAAACAAATTTCAAAATACTCAGGCGAAAGAAAAAGTGAAAAATATAAGTACATAAATAGAAAGTAAAATCTAATTTATTATGCAGTCAGAAGCCAAAAAAAAATAAAAGATGATGAATATTAAGTTTAGTGAAAATTTTCTCACTTAACATTTAAGATGTTAATTATTGAAATCGTATTTATTTCAAATTTTTAATACATACCGTTCCTTAATATGAAAATGGCCTAAGTCCTATTTTTTTTCAATTTGTTTTTTTTTTTTGCTTATTTCTATAACTTAAAGGAATACCTATCAAAATGTGATGTATAAGCGATTTAAAAATAAAACACTCCAGTTGGGGGCTTTCTATATTTCACAAAAAGTTCAATGCAAAATTTATCATTAACATTCTACAAATAAAAACTAGTCGAATCCTGTTTATTTTTTTTTTTGGCATAAAAATCCTGTAAATATGTTAAACATCTATTGGTTGCTAAGAATTCATCAACAGATTATTGCAACCTACACACAAACATTTACACATCATCAGTTGTTAACAAAAATCTATTAGAATGTGGGTTGATATAAAGCTGCTTTAGTTAAGATTTTTTTCTTCTAATACTTCTTTTCTTTTCATGTGAAAAGCAATCGATTTATTCTGTCAGAGAAGAATAAAAACGAAAAAAGTTCACAAATGAAAAATTATCCGTAACCATACGAATTTGAAAGAAAGAACACACATTCAATATTAAAACAGGATTTTTTTTGAAAATCAACTCGACTAGACTCGTTCAACAAATAAACACAGAATTTATTTTACAAAAGATCTTGCTGACTGGTTGGTTGATTGATTGATTGATTTGACTTTATTGAGACTTATGTATAAGAATGAAAATATGTTGACGATTTTCTGTAATCAAAGAAAAATGTAATTAAAAATAGTCAGTAAATTTTTAAACTGATTAAATTAAATTTTAATTTTTCCCATGAATTTTCATAACTTTTTGCGCACTTTTAGTTTTGGAAAATTTGTATAGCACTGTATTAACAACAACAAGAATTAATTTTTTGATCTTTTGATGTTTATTTAAAGCTGGAATTGTTTTTATATTATTTTTGTTTTTAAAAACATATTAGCGAAGCGATTAGCTTGCTTGTTTGCACCGAAATAGAACCTGCAACCTCCTGACTAATAGGCTAGCATTGCTATCTATCAGCCACTTAGGCTGAAGACAAATTTCGCCACATTCTTAAGGAAATTAATAAATCATGTAATTAAATAATACATACAAGTACCGACGTTTTAAAAGTTTACATCTGCGACTCATTTGACATACAGCCAAATTATTACAGCCGTTTTATTTATTTTTTTACATAGACCTGTACCTTTTTGGCTCTCGAAACATAAGACTAAAACAAACTGACTAGTAACAGTCGGACGGACGAACGGATTGCGGATTACGGAGCCTTAAGTCCTTTTCATTTGTAACTTCTTAAAGATGCACTAATTTTGGATAAGTTAGTTTTTGTGTTAATTTCACTTAAAATATAGTTAAATAAACTTAAAAAAGTATTAAGTTATTTAATTAATTAATAAATTGAATTGATGAAATAATTAATTTAATCAATTAAATAATTTATTGATTTTTTAAAATGTTATTTAAATGGTTAAAAAAAATTGATTCAATTCATTAAGTAATTAAATTAAGTAAGAAATTAATAGATTTAATTAAAAATTTAATTGAATTAATTAAAATATTAATTGGTGTTAAACAAAACAATTTATTAATTTAATTAAAACCGAATTGAAATATTTTCCTGGGAAGATAATTAAAAGATCCTAACGTGCGTTGAGTTAATTAATTGGATTAAATAAAATATTAATTAAATCAAAAATCAAATCAAAAACCAACTTAAATGAATCAAAAACTTATTTAAGTTTGACTTGACTTAATTAAAAAGTTAATTGAAATTATTAAAAAAATGTGTTGAATAAAAAACAATTTGATCTGATTGAAAGAGAATTCAAATATTTTCGTAGCGGACTTAAAAGTCCTTTAATTAATTAAATAATTAATAGAATTAATTATAAAAGTAATTAAATTGATCAAAAACTTAATTAAATTGATTACGAATATAAGTGAATTAATTGAAAATGTCTTTGAAATAAGATAATAATTGATCTAATTGAAACTGATGTGAAATATTATCCTGGCACTTTTAACCATTTTAAAAATTATTATTATTATTACTTTTTCAAGCCAGTTAACCATACATTTATTCTTAAATAGTTTTATAGTTTTCGATTAAAAATCAGCTCCAAAAACATATGTATAGTCTATGCTAGAAAGGTAGCTTTCCCCTTTCGAGGTGTTCAGACTTTTCAATAATTTTGCTTCCAAATTTATGGTAAAAAAAATCTTAAGAAATAAAAACTAAACCGTGTATTAAAAATGTTCTCAAAAAATTTTAATTTAGCTGCTTAACTTTCTGTTCATGCCTGAATTTTAAACTAGATCTTCCTTTCTATTCATATTCATTTTCATTTCTTCTTTTGCCTGAGTATTTCGAAATGTCGTGAAATTAATTAATAATTTATGAACATAATATTGTTGCTAATAACAAGTACACTTTTTTATTCTATTCTACATTAAAAATTAAAAAATTATCACGAGTAAAAATTCATTTGTATTTTTCTATTTTATTCTTTATCCTTTATTATACTTTAAGCCATTTGGGAGGCCAGGATAATTGAGTTGAGTTGAATTGTTATTTATTTTTTAATAAGACTTTATTGTGAACATAGAGAGCACATTATTACCGCCTGTTTGCAAAAGGCGATTTATGTTAAAAACAAAACCAAAGAAAAAAATTTTTTTTATTATCTTTTTTAATACATCCGAATTGCAAATGTTGTTCTCTCTTAATTTAGTATTCCTGCTTTGACAACATCGCTGTGATACGATAAATTTTTTTTTAATTTTCTACTGTCACTATTTCTATGGCCGCTGGTATGTGCACTTTAGCCATTTTGTCACAGTACCCTTGTTTTGAGTTTTGAAAAGCCGCAAAAACATCTGTTGCCAGCCAACTCAGGGACGTCAGGGAAGGTACGACCCGCGGCTTCCAAAACAGGGCTGGACAAAAACATTTATATTTAAATGAACAAAAAAAAAACCTAACAGAAAATAACTACAAAAAAATGACGAAACGGACTGATTATTTCTTATTGCAATTCCGGACGGACATTTGACACAATTAACTAAACGATGACAAGGTTGGGACATATGGTGGAATTTGTCCCCTAGCTGCCCACCCTACCTTGGTAACATAACACAAAAATTCCTATGTTCCCCCACAGACGATAAAGATTTGGTCACACACTTACATACTTACTTTAACACAAAAAAAAGGGAAGATTAGATTCCAGCTCACTTGGGTCCTGATGTGGTCCCATTGTGCAGGATACTATTGGCGATATTTTAAGAGCATTATATTAAACCAGGCCAATTTCACCTGTACAATCACAGAGTTAATATGATACAAAAGCATTCGGGTCATGTTTATACTTAAACCTTTCCTTGTGAAATCTTATGTAAAGCACCATACAATCCAGTTAAGTTGAATTTTTTTAGCACTTATTATTAAATTAAAATGTTTTTAAATATTTCTAGACACACACAGGCAGATGTAAGTTTGTAGGTATGTATGGATTATATCAAATGGGTCTTTTAGCTGCAAAGTCCCAGAATAACTTGTAAAATGATTTTACAACAGAAAATAACTTCATACTAAAATATAAATATAAATTCTAGTACAGCAGAACTGATTCTCAATTTTATACTTTCATATAATTTTTCTGTTCGTTTTCTTTTTGAGGTCATGACAAATTGTCATCCATCAATTTCATTATCTTTCAAATCTGTTGGAAAATTCCAACTGCAATAGTTTTATTGTACACTGGTGGCACATTTAAATCGGCAACAACAAATAGCAGTAGTAGTTTGTAAATATATACCAGTATATAAATTTAACTTATAGATTGCTGCAATTACAACAAAAACTACACACAGATTGCCAAACACACATACAGGCATCCTAGCAGACAGGCAGGCTTGTCAGCCTTTCACTATGACGTTCAACTAACACAGAGATAGTGTAACCAAGAACAAAAAAAAAATAATATATCTGTGGCACAATTTTAAACTCGATATTGATTTGATTTGTGGTTAAATTCAACAACACATTTTATTGCTTGACACTAACAAATCATTTTTTGTAATAAACCAGATTGGGGGATATCATTTTAACTACAATTTGCCCAAACAGTTGAACAACAACAACTTTTATATAAAACGGATACAACATTTTGAGGTAGTTAATCGTTAAATACGATACTTTTTAAAATTTTCTGTGATTGGCTTTTGTGAAGGGTACATTTTTTTGTTGTCTTGTTTATTTATAATTCATTTAATATCTAATATATTCAACTACAACTACAAAAATAAACAATTAGATTAATATTAAAGAGAGTATCATACACAGGTCCCTGATCGAACACTCTAGCTTACTTAAGATTACATCAGATTGATTTTTAATTTATTATCTCAATATTATCAAAACAAATGTGAAGTAATGATTATGTATATGTATGATTACATTATATGCAATGAAAAATATTTAAAAAAACATTACTTTCACAACTTAATTCATAAAACAAAGGTTACATATAATACGATATCGCCGGATATAACATCCTGTTTTCTGTTTTGAGATATTTTAATTGACATATGAATGGGGTGAGAGGATGTAGGTTAGATTTAAAAAATTAATTAGTAATTCTGCTTCATTTGCTGAACACATGCTTTAACAATGACCCACTTAAGTTTGTTAATTAATCTTGCAAAGACATTTATTACCAGATTAATTAAATTTATTTCTAATTTTCATGTGAAATATAAATTAAGATCAAGATTATTGCATCAATCAATGCATTGTTGATAAATATACACTTCACTGTATACGACCAATACGAGAGCTGCTAATTAATTCCTGATTTATAACAGACAAATTCAAGGTGGTTTAAAAAAAGCGAAAGAAATATTTATTATTTATATTCGTATAAAATCTAAACAAAATACATAATTCATATTAATTAATTTTCAAAATCCAACATAATAAAATGTAGCAAATAAACTGGAACAAATAAATCATTTTAAAAATATCAGAAACTATTAGTGAAAATGTAGACGACATGTGTCTTAATGTCATGAGTGATTTGAAATTTTAAACATTGTAAAAAATAAATATAACCCTGAATATGTCTGCAGCACGCTGTTCAATTATTCAAATGCGATATTGAATTACTTAATGACACCTTGTGTCGAAACTATCAAAACAACAACAAACGAAACAAATAGAAAATCCAATAATAATTAAAACACTGCTTAATACGAGGGACCAAAAAAAAATACGTGAACCGCAATTATCTACACCTTGCGTCATTGATCCGTTCCTAATAAAAAACAAAATTTCAAAGACAAAAAATTACCTTAAGAAAAAAACGCCAAAAACTAACAAAAATCTAAATAAAAAGAAAAATATCAAAAAACCAAATCGCCAAAAAAAAATCAACCAAACAAAAAATTTAGAGCTAAAACTTTAATAAAATAGAAGAAAGTGCTAAAGCAGGAAAACCGCAAAAAAAATAAATCTTCAAAATAAAAATAATAAATCGTCAAAAAATATCCAATACTATAAAAAAAATTGTCAAAGTTCTAAAGAATATACAAACTAAAAACTATTTAAAAACTAAGAAATCGACCAAAAAGGAAGATCGCGAAAACAGAATATAAATTAAAAATCCATCAAAACGGCTGAAAAACGAGAAAAAGAATAAAATGGCAAAATGAAGACACTAGCCAAATCTAAGAAAATCTCCTCAATAAAATAAAAATCGTCCAAAGAGAAAAACCGCCACAAGAAAAATAGAAAAAAAAAAAAAAAACAGTTTCAATACTTAAAAAATTGACCAAAAAGGAAACTAATGTAACGGCCAGTTTCACAATGTCGACAAGTCGATGTCGTTCTCTTATTTATATTAAAAACAAAAACAAATTTAAATATTTTGTTTTTGTTTTCAATATAAATAAGAGAACGACATCGACTTGTCGACATTATGAAACAGGCCGAAAGTCTCAGAAACATAAAAAATTTTCCAAACTAAAAAATCGTCAAAGCTGATGAAAAACGAGAAAAAGAATAAAATGGCAAAACGAAAAAATTGCCAAAACTAAAAAAAAATCGTAAATAAGAAAACAGGAAAACCATTAAAAAAAGATGTACAAAAAAATTCTAATGTGCGAAAACTACAAAAAAATGTCCAAACTAAAAACTATATAAATATATAAAATTAATTCTTGTTTGCTTATTTTGATAACTTGTAGGTTTACCTATAAAAATATGACATTTAGACAATTTGAACAAAAATGTAAGTTAGGGCCTTTCTATCTTAAACCAACGCTATTCTGGAGGAAGGTTTGTATTGTAAACTTTTGCGTCTTTAAAGACTTATAGTAGAATCTTATGACAAATATATTCGCTGGAACAGTGTTTAAAAGCCGTTTTTTACCTCTATTTCAACAATGCAACAAAAATAAATAACTATGTGGCAAAGATCTAGAGAGGCTTAAAATGTTGCACATATTGTTTTATATAAAAGTGCGGATTATATTCTATATCGAATAGGTAAGGACTGCAGGATTATTTTATGCCGATTTACTTTATTTAACACCCCATTTCACGTGTAATAATGCCTCACATGTCATATTTAGCAAAGCTTTATTTATTTACTACTTGACTACTAATACTTTTTCTTTGTTTCTTTCTGTGATTCATTTGCAGATTTTTTTAACAACAAACACCATAAGTAAATAACAAATGCTAAGCTCCATCTTAAATATGATAGAGAAGTAACGAAAACAAAAACAATAAATTTCAAAAAATAAAACATAAATTATTTATGAAAACAACGATAACAACGACAAGACATCAGCTAAAGTTTCGCAGCAGAAGTAGAGGAAGAAAATACAATATAACATATGAACCAGTGATTTTTTCACACATGGATCAGCCGCCCACAGTTACAATTATAAATAGATTGATACCAACACCTGCCATCATAATGGCACTAGACGACACACTTGCATCAACAATGACAAAAACATTAACAGCTTTACCGTCACCAAATAAAAGTTTTTCTCCCTTCGATACAACAACAAATAATAAAAACACCAGCTTCGACATCACGGAAAATGATTTTCGTCGTTTCATTGAGTTCATGCAGATGTATAATACGGCTAATGAATGTTCGGATTATTGTAAAGGAGATTTCTATCAAATGCTAAAAGCATACAATGGCATCCATGGTTATGTTGCCCTAATGGTAAGTACACAATCATACATACATACTTACATTCAGACACATACACACTTTCCTTATAATCAAGAACTTAAAAAAAAAGAAAGTTCTCAGAAGATTAAAATTATACGTTTGATTAAAAATGCACTTACATATGTACATACATATGTATTTACACACGTTCTATTTTATTTAATTTTATTTTTATTTCTCTACATATTTTCTATCGGCATGTTGGCAAAGTCATTACGTTTGTTTTGAAAATCATTGAATAAATTCATAATATTTGAACTCAAAATACGAATATTCATTAGAAGCGGGACACTTTCCCCATTTTTATTGAAATTTAATGAAAATCGTTTAACGAGATAAAGTTAAACCTTATGATCTCCTAATAACAATAAAATAAAAATGTATTTATTACTTTTCCTTTCCTTCCAGATTTGCATTTTTGGCACCATAGCAAACATTTTAAATATAATGGTCTTAACAAAAAAGGACATGGCCAAAACGCCCATTAATAAAATATTAAAATGGTTGGCAGTAACAGATATGTTCGTTATGATTGAATACATACCATTTGCGTCATATCAATACATCTATATGAAGCCGGGTAAGTAATATTTTAATTTCTCATATATATTATATCTCTTCTTTACAAACTTCTTTTTTATCTATTCCTAATCAACGTGAATTTTATTTTATCTGTTGTACTGTATAATTTATAAAATCATTTCATGCAATTGGCTTTTGTAAAAATTTTTTTTTTACTAATTATGTTAAAAATTTGCATTTCAGGTGAAAAGGACTTTAGTTACGCTTGGGCTCTTTACATACTCTTCCACATGCATTTCACACAAGTGTTGCATACAATTTCAATTGGTTTGACGGTGACTTTGGCCATATGGCGTTATGTGGCAATAAGGTAAGAAGAAATTTTCCTTATTTTCAAAAGAGTACTTCCAACATACTCGTACACTCGTACATTCGTACAATGATGTGGACAATGATTTTAAAAAAGAACTTTTATAGTTTTTTTATGTTGAAGAAAATTATTTCTCAATGTTGCTTCGTTTCTATTATTAACTCTTGTTTCCTTATTTGGCTAATACGAAAAATACTAATAAAACAAATATTGTTAAGCAAATTACTTTTCGTGCTTATAATTTTATACAACAAAAAAATACGGACATCCCAACAAATCTTTCGGTTGTCATTGGACGCAAGTACTTCCCAGATTTTAAAATTTCAATATTTAAAAGTCATGAATACACAAAAATTAAGGAGAAAGAAAATTTATATACACGACGAGAGCATTGAACTCGCGATGTTTTAAGTTTTTGTTGGTTTCGATGTGAAGTGTTTTACCCACTGATCTACTGCCGAATTAATTTGTTACGGGCTTACAACTTGTTTTTGCGAACATATATACAATTACAAAAAAAAAAAAAAAAAAAAACTTTCCTACGCTAAGCATTGGACTGCTCACCATTTGTATGATAAGCACAGCCACTAGTACCGTGTGCAGGTTAAACAGTATATTGTTCAATTAATGCAACATATTATTAAATATTTTTCTTACTGGGACATTAGCTCTTTTTAAATAGAACCATCCATTATTTGATTTATTCTTTTGAATCAGTTTTGATGCTGGTAAATTTATTTAACTATCTTGCTTGTAATTTCACAATTTTGTTTTTGCAGACATCCCCATGGACCTTGTGCTAGTTTTCTGCTTTCTCATTGCCACGAATCCATACTGCTTTCGTTCATCATCTCGCCAATTGTTTGTTTTCCCACATTGTTTGTGTTTAAAGTCCGTAAACGTTTAGTGACAGACAGCAGCGTGCCACTCTATCATGTTGATGCAGATAAGGAAACTCAATTATACAGGTATGAAGGATTGTATGAAAGTAAACATGATACGTGTTAAACAAATCAATAAATTACACTATAAAGTGATAAGGTAATTTGTACTATAAATCGAATAATTGAATGACTTAGGTACTGGTGCAATTATTATGTTGCACTTCCAACGCCTATTTATGATATCTGGGAAACTACTGACCAGCTAAAAAAACATTGTTGGCTTAGCGTCTACTTTCCGATTTAGAACTTAACTGAATAGAACAAACCATTTTCTAGTTTATAATAAAAGCATCTTTAGAAAACTAGAATCAAAGGCAAAGGTGCCCTTTGAAAAATGTATTTCTTAGAAAATGGAAATGGAAAATGTACTTTGTGGAAAAGGTAACTTTGATAAAGTTGAATTTTTAAATAAGCTACATTTTGGAAAAAGTACTTTTGGAAAAAGGCAGCCTTTGAAAAAATGTTCTTTTGGGAAAATATACTTTTTTGGAAGAAAGCAACTTTTGAAAAATTCAATATTTGAAAGCGGTCATTTAAGAAAAAATATATTTGGAAAATATTTAGTTTAGAAATAGTAGTAGAAACTTTTTTTTATACTCCTACAGTGTTTTTTCTCATTTTTTTCCTGTTTTATACTTCGTTTGCAGAATAAATTTCTGGATTCATTCTGTCATCATTAAACTGTTGCCCTGTTGCATACTGACAGTCATTAGTTTTGTGCTGATAAAAATTTTATTCGATGCATCGAAACGCAAACAGAAGCTAAAACAATACAACATACCCAAGACGGCCATTCAACAACCATGTCTACAAAAATCCAGGTAAAAATTTTTAGAATCTTTGCATTAACAGGTATTATTTTATATTCGTTTATTTTTATTTCATTTTTGGAATTATTGTGTTAACTTTTTATTATGAATCAGTTTTCATTTGATTACTCCGCATTTATAAATAAATGAAATTTAAGAAAAATCCAAATAAAGTTTGACAAAATCTTTGTAAATATCTTGGAAGCTATCTAGTGCTACAAATCCAATAATTTCTTATTGTATTAACAAATAAAACGCTGTAAGGTGCGTGCACTTGCTTGTTCGGTAAGTGCACAAGCTTTGAAGTGTTTGCTTTAAATTCGAAAAAGATGCCCTGGCGCTCTTATGAGCAATCTTGGAGCATGACATTATTACTTTTAGTAAATTATTTAACATTTTTATGTTCCTTTTTATGTGTAAAAAAAAGTTGGCCTTACTGATAACATCCTCTAAAAGTTTCTGAAATCAATTCGTTTCTCTTTCTCTTCCCCTCTCATATTTTGTTTGCTTCTTCTTCATCTTTTTCTCATGACTGCTCTTTCTCTGTCATTTCCTGAAATATCCTGAACAGAGCACCTAAATGCGATCGACGCACAGATCGCACCACTATGCTGTTGGTTGCCGTTCTTATACTTTTCCTTATTACCGAATTTCCTCAGGGGATTTTGGGTCTTATGTCTGGTATTATGGAGAAATGTTTCTTTAACGCCTGCTATCCACCGTTTGGGGAATTAATGGATTTACTGGCATTGATAAATGCAGCAGTCGATTTCGTTTTATACGGTCTTATGTCGAAACAATTTCGTACAACATTTAAATCATTATTTTTCAAAAGACGTTTTGGCAGTATTGAAATATCAAAGACGACACGTTTGACAACGACATGTGTGTGATTTAGTACGAAACAATTGCAACCTATGCTCAAAAATCCAACTGGTTGCAAGACAACAGATACAGCCGCAACTACAGTCTGTTAACGAGAAGGAGATAGAGAAGAAAAAACGCAACGGAAATTGCTCTCCAACAGCACAGCAGCAGTAATTTATATCTAAGAAAAACGAGTGTGATATATTTTTAATTGTTCTAATCTTTGCTTTTCCATTTTAAAAATTCTTTTGTACAAATTCTAAAAAGTCATTGAGTTGAAAATATAGAAGGAAAAGTTCTTAGTTTCGAATATTCAAGCTAGAGTTTGAGAATTTGATTTTTATTTAAAAAGTTCATAGAAAATAATGAAAATATGATTTTAATTTCGGATTTGTGAACTATATTTCGCAATTTCGAATTTAATTTAAAAAATTCCAACTTTATTTTTAATATTTTATCTTAAATTCGAAACAAATTTAGAGAAGTTCATATTAATATCGCTATTTTAAATTTCATTTCGATCTCATTTTCAAAAATTCAAATTAATTTCGAAAATTCGAAACTTCTGTCCTCGAGCACTCGGTCTATCTAAACACATATAGCTTTCGTATGCGGTCTGAACAAAGCTTTTCTGTAGGAACATCGATTAGCAATACAAAAGAAATATATAAAACGTTTTTTTTTTCTCCATTTTTTTACCAGTTGACGGGCAACATAGAAAAATCGTTCCCTATGGAAAAATTTTGTTCACAACAAATATTAAAGCTCTTCGAGTGTTTTAGAGCTGGCGCACAAGGTGTAAATTTTTGCAAAATACTCATAGTATTATTTTTTATTTCCTATGTTTGATAAATCCCTTCACAACTCATTTTAAATTTCCGCAACATCAAAAAGATAAATTGCGTAGAAATGAAACTCCTCTACCAAAAAGTTTCTTAAGTGAAAATGATTTTGATTAAGTTCGATCTTAATTTCGGAAATTCTAACTTGATTACGAAAATTAATTTCCGAATTTCGGAGTTGTTTTCGATAAGTTCGAATTATTTTGGAAAATTCGAGACTTCAATCTTTAGCGGCCAACTCTAAATAAATACAATGCGTTTAGATATTTGGTGTGATCTAAGCTCTTCTTAACAGCAGCTGATTAAAACTAAATTAATATTGTCTCTTATTAATGTATGTATGTACATATATTTTTCATTTAAGTCTAATTAATATTGTATTTAAGTTAAAATTAATCTATATCAATATTTAATAAAAAAAATAGTTTATATAGAAATATATTAAATGAAATTATATTTTATATTGCCACTAAATGTTGTTATAAAATTACCGATTTCTTACATAAATTTTGTCCATTTTTAAGTAAAATTTAATTACTAAATTATATTTAATTAAAAGCTTTTTTATTATAAATATACAGAAATAGTTAGTAACAAATTATGAAACCGTTACGAATTTAAATGCCAAGAAACGTTAAATCAATTAAAAAACTAAATTGAGTAGTATTAAAAATCATAAAACACTCTACAACGAAATAGAATTTTCAAAACAGATTCTGATAGAGGGAACAAAGAAAAAGGTTCACACATATTCGCAAGTATAAATATGGATGTTTCAAAAAAATAGGAAGAGTTAAAGTGCCCACCTCTGTTGCTCATTAGAGCGGTGCATCCATCAGCATAGTAACTTTTGTAATCCTTATGTTTTAGATATAACATCTGTTTTATTACAAACACTATGAGGTAAATTTTTGTAGAACACTTTAGCCCCATCCACCTGTTGGCTTTGCAGTTCTTTTTTGTCTGTTTTTTGTTTAAATTGTAGAAAAGCTTGCCTAATGTCCGACATATGTAAATATTTTTCATAAAATTGTATTATAAGTTTTCAAAGACTCTAAGGTTAAGAACTTAAGATGAACGCTAGATATAATTAAAAAATTTTAAAATCCTCGGTATGTTTATTTTACTTTATTAATTTAAACTTTTTGAAAGTTTGCAAATGGACTTTAAATAGAGAGAGTTAAAGTGGCCCCTACGCGAAAAAGTTTTGTAGGACATTTTCACGTTCTACCATGTAACACTCTGGTCATTCTTTGATGGTCTCTTTAAAGAAAAATAAATAAAAGATAAACAGCTCCTCTGTAGTATCGTGGAGCTTTGGTGCCTTTGAAAGTTAATAAAATAATTTTATGGTAAATATTTTTGTACGACTTTCCAAGTCACTATATATCTGTGGGTTAAGGACATTTTTTTACAAAAATGAGTTAAATAACTAAAATATTCTACCGAAAAGCTTCTTGTTATGTATTTAATAAAAGTGTTTCAAACATTAAATACCTAAAATGAAACGACTACTAAGGAATAAAATTTTAAATCCCTCTAAAATACGTCCCAGATTTAAACTTACAACACTGGCACACGTATACGAGTATATTTTTCTTCCTTTCTGTCAGAACCAGTTGTTATATCCTTGCTATTTTTTTCCATGTACTCATATTCCATTAGCTCTCGGTTTTGTGCGCAATATTATTCTATTGAAATATTCAATGCAGTTCCAAGGACCATCAATAAGTTGCAATTGTTGCGCGGTGTCTTATCCGTACCAAAGTAGATTTTCTCGAGTATTTTTCATTGATCTCCATTAAAATCTAAAATAAAATTATAAATGAATAAAAACAAATTTTGTTTTTTTTTCGAGCAAATGTAAAGAAATCCCAAAAATCCTTTTTTTTTTTTTAAATTAGTACCAGCACTCAGAGGATGGCCTCTACGTATGCAGTGCATTGTGCCGGACCTCAGAGATAGGGATAGGGTAGAGAAGATAGATATCGAAAATTTAGAAGGCTTAACTCTTTTACAACTCTGCTTTGCGCGTTATGTTAATTTTTATAGCATTGTTGAGGCGCCTCCGGTCTTAAGTAGACGTATTAATTTTTTGTTAAGCTGTATTAGCAGTCATTTTATTAATTGTTTTACTTCGCCGATGTTTCTGCTAACCGACGAAGGAGGGCGATGTTGTGTACATTAGATTGGAACAGCATCAATCGCTGTCGGAACAGTTTTTTAGTGACCAGTGCTATGCCTTCATCATTTAAATAGTCCGACAACAATTAATACAATGTCTCACTAATGAACATTAGGCCCCAAGTCATTGTTTGCTTAGTAGTCAACGCGGTAACCACTTTAGCCAACACCACCCTATGATGTCTGTGCTACTACGTATTCCCAGACGACAGAACAGAGTTTTTCAATTATATTTCATGTCATTCGACACTGTTCAATTGGGTTTGTTGTATGTAAATTCAAATTACATTTCTACAATTAATGAGTGGAAATAGTATACGAGAATTATAAATAGATTCCAATGTGAGCTTCACAAAAAAACGAGGACACTTAAAATTAGCATGGTTTTCCTGAAGCTCTGCGTGACAGTACTATAAGATAGTGATGGGTAGTATACAAGGAATTCATTGAATGAACCCTTCAATGAATATTTTCGTTGAAACGACGTATACGTGCATTGAATAAAATTATTTTTGCAAAAAAAAAAATTATGATAATACTGAAGAGGAATGAAAGTAAAATACTTGTTTCATTGTATGAATCCACACGTAGAAATTTACGTGCAGTCCTTCAATACATTCATACACTCACTCATACATAGACAGGCATGTATATAAATCTTTAAAATAATATAAATACATAATTAATTTTTTGATAGATCTTTTTTATTTATTTGTTTCTTCTTTTAATTGTTAAAAAAAACCTTTTTTATATTGAATACTATTTAAAATGGTAAATATGTATGTATGTGTTAATTCTAGCCGTTTAATTAATTAAACAAATAATTATTCATATTAACTCTATTAATACGATTAATGAATACCATTAATAAAATCAACAAAGTGCCATTTTTAAGGGAAATTAAATGTATGAAAAAATGTTTATGCAAATTATGTAATTAGAAAAAATATGTTTACATTAAATTTAAGCTTTTCTAAACTAGTTTAAGTTATAAAACAATAAAACGGCGGTAAGAAACCAAATTATGATTGCAAAATGAAAAGTAATAATGATTCAAAAGGCATAAAATTATGGCAATTTGTGTTAATAAAAAATTAAAGTTACTTTTTAAATCAAGGTACGTTTAAAGTACGCCTCAATATTAAAATAACAAATTTCTAATGGTACCAAACGAAAAATTTGCGTGTTTATTTTGCGTGTTTTATTTATAACATGAGTACAACACATTTATGTGCAGATATAACAAGAGAGACATATGGGCCTTCTTGATAATTCTCCTAAAAAGGAGGAAAAAGCTCACTTTAAACATTAATTTATCAGGCAGAAAAATTATCATCAAATTCTACTTTAAAATTTTTAACCAAAAAAAAAAGCTTCATCTTTAATTTCAATGCTTGAAATAATCAAAATTTTAAATGTGTTTGAGGGTTAATTTCTATGAAAAATGCGTGTTATTTAAAATTTAATGTACACATACATATATTTCGATAAGATGAATCGCTGCAACAATTACAAAAATTTGGTGGAGAACTTTAAATCCTTTTAAAAAATAAACCTAAACCAAAAAACACCAATACATTCACGTATATTTTATTTGGTGGGTTGCCATTCTATCAAAATCAATCTTTAGAGTTTTGGGACTTTCGTATCGTCAAAGTACGAGTACGATTATTTATATTAACGTAATTTAAGTTATCATGCTGATAATTTATTGCTTTTTATTTTCCCATCTGATAAAATCACTTAACGTTTGTTCTTTAAAGAGCCCCCTAAAGAATATGCGTCAAATAGTGTTTATTTATAATTCATTATTTCTCACACAATTTAATACAGAATTCATGTAGCTTGAAAATAATACGATTTCTGTTTAAATTTATTTATAAATATTTTGCAAATAATAAATAAAATTCGTACAATTTGCGTATATATTTATAATTATAATAATACACGTACATACATAATTATAAAACTCCCTGATGTTATGGGAGAAGAATGAAATGAAATAAATGTTGTTAAATTAAAAGAAAAGAAATTAATACGATTTTTTACTTTTGTAATTAAAAACTTTTGCTGAAAAATTCTACTTGTACGCCAGCTTAGGAGATTGAATGATAGACACACTCATACGAGATAACACACAGAGAATGCGTATCGCCTTAACTATTGTCAACAAGTAAAAAATATTCACTAAAAAGGATACCGGTGAAGGCTCGTTCACTAAACGGAGATAAAAGAACCACATCAAAGTCAGAATATACTGAGTTTAAATTTTTGGCACACATAATATATACCTGATAAGAAATGCGACTACATTTACAGTTAAAAGATAAATATTTTACACTTTGTATTTTTTGACGACGTTGTTTTCGTTCGAGCGCTTTTTCTTTTTTTTCAGTAATTTTTGTAGACTTTTATCAGTTTCTGTATATTTATTCCGTTTATTTGGACACATTTTTTTTGCGCATTTTAACAGGATATTGGTAGTAACGCTTTTCCCTCTTGATATGTTTGTTTTTCATTTAGGCGATTTTCCCCGTGTTTTTCCGTTTTGGCGGCTTAGTCTTTACGATTATTTTCTTTTCAGTGATTTGATCGGCTTTGATGGTATTTTCCTTGGGGAATTTTAATTTTAGTAATTATTTCCCATTTCAGCCATTTTTATTTCTTTTTATGTATCTTTTCCGTTAGTGTTTTTTTTATCTTTTAGCAAATTTATTTATTCTTTCGGTAAGATTTTTTCAAGTTTTTGTTTTCTTGACAATTTTTCCCTCCTTTGGGGTGAAACGTTAATGTGGATACTCCTAGTTTTTTGTTATATTTTACTTATTGGACGCCCTTTTGTTGAATTTTTTTGTTAGTTTTTGTTTCATATTTTTTCATGTTTTCTTTAAAAATTAAATGGTGTGTCAAAACGAGAAACGTAACATATTGATGTTGTATTGCATTATATACACTGCAACAGCAACAACACTAAAACTAATAAAATTAAAATTAAAGGGTATTCTATCATTTAATGTAATTTTGACCAAATAACTTTGATAATCTTAAAAATCATGAGAGCTGAAGTCTTAATATTTCCATTTATTTAGTTAGGTAGTTTATTATATTACATACATATGTAGAAAAAAAGATATTTTTTATATTATTACGAATAAACGTAATTATTATTCGTAATAATATAGAAATATTAATTCAGCTTGTGTACGAACTACATACCTAATAACAAGGGTCACAGTAATATGTGAATTTCCCTAACATAGAATAAAAAAAAAAAAAATTTAATTACAAAGTAGAATACTTTGAATATAACGGACTAATATCCAACCAAAGATTATTAGTAATTTCGTACTAACCAAAATAATTTTCGTATTCTATTTCTGTTGAGAACTTGGTTAAATAGTTGATATTCTTCAAAATTAGTATCCACTTTACGAAAATTTCTAAAGATGGCCAATTGAACGCTGATGAGAAGTGTAGCGGCCTTAAAATCGAACTGAACTGAACTTGAGCCTGATAATATTACTTTTCATAGGAAAAAAATTATTAAACCAAAAAAAAAAAATAAAAAAAATTGCAAATTTCAAAACAAAAAATAGTCAAAATGTAAACTAAGAAAAAAGTCGCCAACATGAAATAAAAATTGGAAAAATAAAAATCGATAAGATTAAAAGAAAATCACAAAACATGAAAAATAACCAAAACAAAAAACATCGACGTATGATAAAAATGGCCTAAAGTGAAATAAAAAAACAATTTAACAAGTACATACAAGTGCATATCTATGTATGTATATATGTACATACTCGTATGTATTTTCATGCCTTCATATTTGATTTAATTCTGTTTATTTTTTACAAAGAATTATTAATTGTTTTGAAAAGAATTTTGCTGAATTTATAGGATTTATGAAAAAATTCTTTATAAGAAAAACAAAAATGGAAATACGTACATATGAAAAACCATAACAAATTCATTGCAATTGGATTGATTGCAGAATTTAAATGAAATTTATATGAAATGTTGTAAATATTTGATGAGATTTATCCTCAAAAATATTGTGGCTACAATTCAGTTTTAAATAATTTTCCGTTTAAATTGCATGTGTTTTCCCTTTTTAATCTGTTTACATGGATTTTCAATCTGTTGAATTGACAAAGGGGATTTAATGGTTTTTGCACATTCGCAAGATTAATTTGTTCACTGAGACTATAAATCGTATATATCCAGTTTATATATTTTTTTTTTTTGTTATTAACAAAGAATTTGTATGAGATTGAAATTATTGACGAACTACATACTTTGTCATGTTTGGATTGGTTCAGTTTTTATAACTCTATTAAATTTTAATTTACTTTAATTTTAGGTAATAAAACTTAAATTTAATTTTGGTCAAAACTGGTTCGAAATATTTTTCATTTTGTTAAGAATTTGAAATTCTCATGTTACTGCACACTTTTTAGTTACAAAATTAGTTGTTATTAGTTTCTGATGCTTAAAGCAAATCATTGAAGAAAATAGCCGGTTGCGTTGCTTGACAAAACATGGGCAATTTGAACTAAAAAAAAACATAAAAAAACCAGGGATTTTCTAGTTTTTGTTTGCATATTTCTGTTTTCAAACAGTGATGACTGTTAGCAAAATAAACAGAAAAGTGAAATTGTTTTTGTTTTCTGTCTTAAAAAGACATTTTGTATATATGTACTCACATATGTATTTACGGGTATGTATTATTGTAATAATATCTAATATTTGTTTTTGTAGAAATAGATTTTAATTGTATGTAGTAAATTTTTAGTACTAAAGTTCAAAGTTAAAGTTTAATTTAAAAAATTTACTCATAGCACAAAATATTTTCTTGATGCAGAACAGAAATCATGACTAATTTTTGTTTGTTATATATTTTTCAATCGGAAACGGAAGTAAAATTATGTTCTATAACAGCCTTTGTCATAAAGAGAACAAGTAGGACATATCAATTTATTGGTGTTTTTACTCTTGTAAGAAATTGATTGTTACATTTATTTTTTTACTGTAGCCTAATATCATATTAAAAGTTTGTATGCATACACACTGGATTGGTTTAGCGTGTTTATGGACGAAAGAATGAACGAATGAATGAATTTACAAAAATTTTCCATTAAAAAATATATATACAAAAAAGCTTCTTCCCACTCAACATTCTACATAATGAAAAATTAAAATATTCACAGTGTACTATGAATAACAAATAAAAAGACTAAAAAAATATGTTTCGTATTTTAGTTTGTCTCTTCTGTTTGGTTCGTGTTGTGTATGTGAAAATGACGATTGGTGCTCGGCCCCTAGGGGCTAGTTTGACGATCAATGATTTAAATTTACAGCTGCTTGCATAAATACTATTGAAACTGCATGTAGAACAATATTTTTATTGAAAACATCTGCTTTTTATATGTATACTAGCTTATCCCGGTGTGCTTCGGTACCCCTCGTTATAAAATAAAATTAAAAGTACACCTAATTCTCTTTTTACACGAATTGTTTTGTTTTAACACGATTTTAAATATTCTACAAATTCTTTTTATAAATTTTTATTTTTTATGTTCTATGATTTTTTTTTATTCTCACTGCTCACAAATTACACATTTCAATTAATTTAACGGTATGGCATCCCGTTTATGTCGATTATATTTATGCGTATGTATTTTGTCTTTGAGTGGGATTCCCCGAATTAAACATAAAGTAAAAATGCAATGTATTATGTACGCAAATTAGTATGGTTTTGAGAATAGAAAAGAAAAGACGTTTAATTGCTGTAAAGTTAGTGCTCGTACAAATTTATCAACTCAATAACAGGTAAGTTTTAAATAATTTCCAAATCGCTGCATTATTAATTATAATTGAAAATCAGAATTGTGTTTAATTATAACTATTTCTTAACCATTGTATATTGGTAGCCCGGTCACAATGTCACATAAATCACCTGTAATATTATTTATGTAATATTAATTATTATTAATTTATTATACTTTTACGTTATTTTTTAGGTCTGGATCCAATCTACTATTTTCATCTTTGGCTAGTATCTTTTTTACACGAATTTTTTTTACACGAATTTATTGGGAACGTATCTATCGTGTAAAAAGAGAATTGGGTGTATTTATATTAAAATTGTGTAAATTTTGTTCAGCTCTACGGGAATTTGGCTATTTGTGGGCACATTTATGTTTGTCACTCATTTAGACCAATGGGAAATTAAGACCAAGGATCCATACTTATAGGCTATGTAAGTCCGATTTCTCAATTGTATTTGAGAATTTTTCTATAACACTTGTTTGTCACTCATTTGGACCAATGAGAAATTAAAGCCAAGGATCCATACTTATTAGGGTTGCCAGACAGGCCTGATTTGGCCTGATTGTCAAGTTTTTTAATGCGCGTCAAGTGTCAAGTGAAAAAGTGATTTGTCAATGTTTTTTGTAAGTATTTTTTTTTCTCAAATTTATTGTAGCTACATATGTAATAATACTTAAAAAAGTAAGTTTAAATTACTATAAAACACATCGAAAGAGCATATTTTTAATATCAATACATTTAAGGACTAATATGATACATATATTTTTCTGTGCAATTATAATTTAAAAAATATAGTTCTCTTTAGGTATGTACAATTATAATAAAAGTGCCAACACTGATATTTACCCCATTACTCAGATGGTAGAGTAATTCTGTATCTAAGAATACGAAATATATGTGGCAAAATAAATAGAACCTACATATATTTTTTTTCTTAAGATAGTACCTATATTTTTTTTTTTAAATAACGCCTAAGTTTTCTTTAAAATATGTAAAGACTGAATTTTTATTGTTATATTGTTTTTTGTTTTACATTGTATCTGTTATATTTACTTTTTATGATATTTTTGTTTTTATTCTAATAATTTTTATGAAAAAAAAATAATAAGAAATTAAATAAAAACCAATATTATGAGTGTATTTATTTGTCAAGTTTTTTTTTCCAAATCAAGTTTTTTTTTGGTCAATGTCAAGCTTTTTGGCAAATTGGATCTGGCAAGCCTAATACTTATAGACTATGTAAGTCCGATTTCTCAATTGTATTTGAGAATTTTTCTATAAAATTTTAAAGATTAAAATTGTGTAAATTTTGTTCAGCTCTAAGGGAATTTGGCTATTTGTGGGCACATTTATGTTTGTCACTCATTTGGACCAATGGGAAATTAAAGCCAAGGATCCATACTTATAGACTATCTAAGTCCGATTTCTCAATTGTATTTGAGAATTTTTCTATAAAATTTTAAAGATTAAAATTGTGTAAATTTTGTTCAGCTCTAAGGGAATTTGGCTATTTGTGGGCACATTTATGTTTGTCACTCATTTGGACCAATGGGAAATTAAAGCCAAGGATCCATACTTATAGACTATGTAAGTCCGATTTCTCAATTGTATTTGAGAATTTTTCTATAACACTTGTTTGTCACTCATTTGGACCAATGAGAAATTAAAGCCAAGGATCCATACTTATAGACTATGTAAGTCCGCTTTCTCAATTGTATTTGAGAATTTTTCTATAAAATTTTAAAGATTAAAATTGTGTAAATTTTGTTCAGCTCTACGGGAATTGGGCTATTTGTGGGCACATTTTTGTTTGTCACTCATTTGGACCAATGGGAAATTAAAGCCAAGGATCCATACTTATAGACTATGTAAGTCCGATTTCTCAATTGTATTTGAGAATTTTTCTATAACATTTGTTTGTCACTCATTTGGACCAATGGGAAATTAAAGCCAAGGATCCATACTTATAGACTATGTAAGTCCGATTTCTCAATTGTATTTGAGAATTTTTCTATAAAGTTTTAAAGATTAAAATTGTGTAAATTTTGTTCAGCTCTACGGGAATTTTGCTATTTGTGGGCACATTTATGTTTGTCACTCATTTGGACCAATAAGAAACTAAAGCCAAGGATCCATACTTATAGACTATCTAAGTCCGATTTCTCAATTGTATTTGAGAATTTTTCTATAAAATTTTAAAGATTAAAATTGTGTAAATTTTGTTCAGCTCTAAGGGAATTTGGCTATTTGTGGGCACATTTATGTTTGTCACTCATTTGGACCAATGGGAAATTAAAGCCAAGGATCCATACTTATAGACTATGTAAGTCCGATTTCTCAATTGTATTTGAGAATTTTTCTATAACACTTGTTTGTCACTCATTTGGACCAATGAGAAATTAAAGCCAAGGATCCATACTTATAGACTATGTAAGTCCGCTTTCTCAATTGTATTTGAGAATTTTTCTATAAAATTTTAAAGATTAAAATTGTGTAAATTTTGTTCAGCTCTACGGGAATTGGGCTATTTGTGGGCACATTTTTGTTTGTCACTCATTTGGACCAATGAGAAATTAAAGCCAAGGATCCATACTTATAGACTATGTAAGTCCGATTTCACAATTGTATTTGAGAATTTTTCTATAACACTTGTTTGTCACTCATTTGGACCAATGGGAAATTAAAGCCAAGGATCCATACTTATAGACTATCTAAGTCCGATTTCTCAATTGTATTTGAGAATTTTTCTATAAAATTTTAAAGATTAAAATTGTGTAAATTTTGTTCAGCTCTACGTGAATTTGGCTATTTGTGGGCACATTTATGTTTGTCACTCATTTGGACCAATAAGAAATTAAAGCCAAGGATCCATACTTATAGACTATCTAAGTCCGATTTCTCAATTGTATTTGAGAATTTTTCTATAAAATTTTAAAGATTAAAATTGTGTAAATTTTGTTCAGCTCTACGGGAATTTGGCTATTTGTGGGCACATTTTTGTTTGTCACTCATTTGGACCAATAAGAAACTAAAGCCAGGGATCCATACTTATAGACTATCTAAGTCCGATTTCTCAATTGTATTTGAGAATTTTTCTATAAAATTTTAAAGATTAAAATTGTGTAAATTTTGTTCAGCTCTACCGGAATTTGGCAATTTGTGGGCACATTTATTTTTGTCACTCATTAGGACCAATGGGAAATTAAAGCCAAGGATCCATACTTATAGACTATCTAAGTCCGATTTCTCAATTGTATTTGAGAATTTTTCTATAAAATTTTAAAGATTAAAATTGTGTAAATTTTGTTCAGCTCTACGGGAATTTGGCTATTTGTGGGCACATTTTTGTTTGTCACTCATTTGGACCAATAAGAAACTAAAGCCAAGGATCCATACTTATAGACTATCTAAGTCCGATTTCTCAATTGTATTTGAGAATTTTTCTATAAAATTTTAAAGATTAAAATTGTGTAAATTTTGTTCAGCTATACGGGAATTTGGCTATTTGTGGGCACATTTTTGTTTGTCACTCATTTGGAAAAATGGAAAATTAAAGCCAAGGATCCATACTTATAGACTATGTAAGTCCGATTTCTCAATTGTATTTGAGAATTTTTCTATAAAATTTGTTTGTCACTCATTTGGACCAATGGGAAATTAAAGCCAAGGATCCATACTTATAGACTATCTAAGTCCGATTTCTCAATTGTATTTGAGAATTTTTCTATAAAATTTTAAAGATTAAAATTGTGTAAATTTTGTTCAGCTCTAAGGGAATTTGGCTATTTGTGGGCACATTTATGTTTGTCACTCATTGGGACCAATGGAAAATTAAAGCCAAGGATCCATACTTATAGGCTATGTAAGTCCGATTTCTCAATTGTATTTGAGAATTTTTCTATAACACTTGTTTGTCACTCATTTGGACCAATGGGAAATTAAAGCCAAGGATCCATACTTATAGACTATCTAAGTCCGATTTCTCAATTGTAGTTGAGAATTTTTCTATAAAATTTTAAAGATTAAAATTGTGTAAATTTTGCTCAGCTCTAAGGGAATTTGGCTATTTGTGGGCACATTTATGTTTGTCACTCATTTTGACCAATGGGAAATTAAAGCCAAGGATCCATACTTATAGACTATCTAAGTCCGATTTCTCAATTGTATTTGAGAATTTTTCTATAAAATTTTAAATATTAAAATTGTGTAAATTTTGTTCAGCTCTAAAGGAATTTGGCTATTTGTGGGCACATTTATGTTTGTCACTCATTGGGACCAATGGAAAATTAAAGCCAAGGATCCATACTTATAGACTATCTAAGTCCGATTTCTCAATTGTATTTGAGAATTTTTCTATAAAATTTTAAAGTTTAAAGTTGTGTAAATTTTGTTCAGCTCTAAGGGAATTTGGCTATTTGTGGGCACATTTATGTTTGTCACTCATTGGGACCAATAAGAAATTAAAGCCAAGGATCCATACTTATAGACTATCTAAGTCCGATTTCTCAATTG
Source organism: Lypha dubia (assembly GCA_947311025.1). Taxonomy (NCBI): domain Eukaryota; kingdom Metazoa; phylum Arthropoda; class Insecta; order Diptera; family Tachinidae; genus Lypha; species Lypha dubia. The sequence goes on from OX371264.1 coordinate 62,275,679, forward strand.
TATTTGAGAATTTTTCTATAAAATTTTAAAGATTAAAATTGTGTAAATTTTGCTCAGCTCTAAGGGAATTTGGCTATTTGTGGGCACATTTATGTTTGTCACTCATTGGGACCAATAAGAAATTAAAGCCAAGGATCCATACTTATAGACTATCTAAGTCCGATTTCTCAATTGTATTTGAGAATTTTTCTATAAAATTTTTAATATTAAAATTGTGTAAATTTTGTTCAGCTCTAAGGGAATTTGGCTATTTGTGGGCACATTTATGTTTGTCACTCATTTGGACCAATGGGAAATTAAAGCCAAGGATCCATACTTATAGACTATCTAAGTCCGATTTCTCAATTGTATTTCAGAATTTTTCTATAAAATTTTAAAGATTAAAATTGTGTAAATTTTGTTCAGCTCTAAGGGAATTTGGCTATTTGTGGGCACATTTATGTTTGTCACTCATTGGGACCAATGGAAAATTAAAGCCAAGGATCCATACTTATAGGCTATGTAAGTCCGATTTCTCAATTGTATTTGAGAATTTTTCTATAACACGTGTTTGTCACTCATTTGGACCAATGGGAAATTAAAGCCAAGGATCCATACTTATAGACTATCTAAGTCCGATTTCTCAATTGTATTTGAGAATTTTTCTATAAAATTTTAAAGATTAAAATTGTGTAAATTTTGCTCAGCTCTAAGGGAATTTGGCTATTTGTGGGCACATTTATGTTTGTCACTCATTTGGACCAATAAGAAATTAAAGCCAAGGATCCATACTTATAGACTATCTAAGTCCGATTTCTCAATTGTATTTGAGAATTTTTCTATAAAATTTTAAAGATTAAAATCGTGTAAATTTTGCTCATCTCTAAGGGAATTTGGCTATTTGTGGGCACATTTATGTTTGTCACTCATTTGGACCAATGGGAAATTAAAGCCAAGGATCCATACTTATAGACTATCTAAGTCCGATTTCTCAATTGTATTTGAGAATTTTTCTATAAAATTTTAAAGATTAAAATTGTGTAAATTTTGCTCAGCTCTAAGGGAATTTCGCTATTTGTGGGCACATTTATGTTTGTCACTCATTTGGACCAATGGGAAATTAAAGCCAAGGATCCATACTTATAGACTATCTAAGTCCGATTTCTCAATTGTATTTGAGAATTTTTCTATAAAATTTTAAAGATTAAAATTGTGTAAATTTTGTTCAGCTCTAAGGGAATTTGGCTATTTGTAGGCACATTTATGTTTGTCACTCATTTGGACCAATGGGAAATTAAAGCCAAGGATCCATACTTATAGACTATCTAAGTCCGATTTCTCAATTGTATTTGAGAATTTTTCTATAAAATTTTAAAGATTAAAATTGTGTAAATTTTGCTCAGCTCTAAGGGAATTTGGCTATTTGTGGGCACATTTATGTTTGTCACTCATTTGGACCAATGGGAAATTAAAGCCAAGGATCCATACTTATAGACTATCTAAGTCCGATTTCTCAATTGTATTTGAGAATTTTTCTATAAAATTTTAAAGATTAAAATTGTGTAAATTTTGTTCAGCTCTAAGGGAATTTGGCTATTTGTGGGCACATTTATGTTTGTCACTCATTTGGACCAATGGGAAATTAAAGCCAAGGATCCATACTTATAGACTATCTAAGTCCGATTTCTCAATTGTATTTGAGAATTTTTCTATAAAATTTTTAATATTAAAATTGTGTAAATTTTGTTCAGCTCTAAGGGAATTTGGCTATTTGTGGGCACATATATGTTTGCCACTCATTTGGACCAATAAGAAATTAAAGCCAAGGATCCATACTTATAGACTATCTAAGTCCGATTTCTCAATTGTATTTGAGAATTTTTCTATAAAATTTTTAATATTAAAATTGTGTAAATTTTGTTCAGCTCTAAGGGAATTTGGCCTTTTGTGGGCACATTTATGTTTGTCACTCATTGGGACCATTGGAAAATTAAAGCCAAGGATCCATACTTATAGGCTATGTAAGTCCGATTTCTCAATTGTATTTGAGAATTTTTCTATAACACTTATTTGTCACTCATTTGGACCAATGGGAAATTAAAGCCAAGGATCCATACTTAAAGACTATCTAAGTCCGATTTCTCAATTGTATTTGAGAATTTTTCTATAAAATTTTAAAAATTAAAATTGTGTAAATTTTGTTCAGCTCTACGTGAATTTGGCTATTTGTGGGCACATTTATGTTTGTCACTCATTTGGTCCAATGGGAAATTAAAGGCAAGGATCCATACTTATAGACTATGTTAGTCCGATTTCTCAATTGTATTTGAGAATTTTTCCTTAACATCTGTTTGTCACTCATTTGGACTAATGGGAAATTAAAGCCAAGGATCCATACTTATAGACTATGTAAGTCCGATAAAGTATTCTTTTCGAATAAATGTAGCAAATCGATTGAATTAAATGTGGAAAAAACACACAATGTTGCGATGTCAATGTTTTTTAATAATTGTAAACATTCGCCTGCTGTCTCTGTTTATTTATTAGTAAAAGGCAGGACTGCCAATCTTGCGGCAAAACAATAATAAAAATCCGAAAAAACCCGTGTGCTTCGCTACCCCCATCGTTATAAAATAAAACTGAAAGTATTTATATAGTCATGTATTTATTATTTCGTAAGAATATCCTATTGTGAAAATTAAATGACGATCGGTCCAGTAGTTAAGACTAAAAGTAGGCGTGGCAAATTTTTCGTTCGATGAAAACTTAAAATGGATTAATACGAACATTTGAAAGAAGAATTAGTCAAATCGATGGAGCCGTTTTCTGATTTTAGGTAAATCGAAAAAAGTTGGACCATGGCGATCATTAGAAAGAAAAAATCGTCCAAATCGGTCCAGCCATTCACGCGTGATGCCGTGACCAAGGAAAAAAGGGATTCATTTTTATATATATAGATTGATGGACTCGTACAAAATTTGAAGGCTATATAGCTAATATAGAGCCCTAGATATTAAATATTAATTTTGTTTATGAGCTAAATATTCACTTTGTATGGGAGCTGCCACGCCCACTGGTATGATCCCGCCCAATTTTCCCATGACTATTCATAATATAATCAACGTGCACAAATTTCTAAGACTATGGCTATTATAGTACTGTAGATATATGATATTAAATATTTACTTTGTATGGGAGCTGCCACGCCCATTAGCCCGATCTCGCCCATTTTTTTCACAGCTCTTCAGATTAGTTTAATATGTACATGTGCAAAGTTTCAGAACTCTTGCTGTCATAGTACTCCAGATATTATATGTTAAAACTTTGTATGAGATCTACCACGCCCACTTGTCCAATCACGCCCACTTTTCCAATCACGCCCATTTTCACTTCAGCTGCTAATATTATTAATTTATGCACTCCTACAAAGTTTTAAGGCTCTAACTATTATATAACTCTAGATATATGATATTAAATATTTATTTTATATGATAGCTGCCACGCCCACTTGTCCGATCCCGACCATTTTTGTCCTGATTATCACATGAGTAACATATGTACTATTGCAATGTTTCAAAACTCTTGCTATCACAATAGTCAAGATATATGATGTTATTTAATTTATGTGGGAGGGACCACGCCCACTAAATTTCTTATGTGCACCCTCCACACAGACCCCAATCACCCCTGAAAATTTCATTGAAATCGGGCAAGCCGTCTAGGAGGAGTATGCGCACAAGAAGTTTTGCACTTAATTTTATATATATAGATTAACTAGCTTATCCCGGTGTGCTTCGCTACCCCCTCGTTATAAAATAAAATTAAGAGTATTTATATATCCTATTGTGAAAATTTAATGACAATCGGTCCAGTAGTTAAGACTATATTACGATTTTTAATTTTCCTAAAAAGGGGCGTGGTCCCACCCACTTTTCTCCTGGTACGTATTCCAAATTATGCCAATATAATATGTACCAAATATCATCGACGTAGGTCAAAAAATGCCCAAAATATGGCGATTTAAATTTTTGGATATATGGGAGGTATCATATTTGCAGCAGCACTAAAAAATGCACACTGAACCGACATACAAAATTTTGTTCAAATACCATTATCAGGAGGAGAAATAATAGATTTTTAATATGTGGTTTGTATGAGAGGTACCACGCCCCTTTGTCCAATCCCGCCCATATTTGCAGCAGCACTTAAGAAATGCACACCAAACCGACATACCAAATTTTGTTCAAATACCATTATCAGGAGCAGAAATAATAGATTTTTAATTTGTGGTTTGTATGAGAGGTACCACGCCCCTTTGTCCAATCCCGCCCATATTTGCAGCAGCACTTAAGAAATGCACACCAAACCGACATACCAAATTTTGTTCAAATACCATTATCAGGAGCAGAAATAATAGATTTTTAATTTGTGGTTTGTATGAGAGGTACCACGCCCCTTTGTCCAATCCCGCCCATATTTGCAGCAGCACTTAAAAAATGCACACCAAACCGACATACCAAATTTTGTTCAAATACCATTATCAGGAGCAGAAATAATAGATTTTTAATATGTGGTTTGTATGGGAGGTACCACGCCCCTTTTTCCAATTGGACCGAATTGTAAATCTAAACCACCCGGAGCGCCACCCAAACGCATACAAAAAAATTTATGCAAATCGGTCCAGCCGTTTAGGAGGAGTTCAGTTACAACGCACGTACAGTAGAATTATATATATAAAGAGCCACGCCCCTCCGCCCCCAGGCCATTAATTTAAATAATAACTATCCTATCATATAAGTTGGACCAAATTACATGTATATATGCCAATTTTCATGAATATCAGTTGACTAGTTTTTGAGTTTATTCGGAAACATTTAGATTTTTATATTATTAAAAAATGGGCGTTAAAGTAGGCGTGGAGGAAAAAAAATTTCCTATTATTTATGCTGGAGTTTGAGTAACATGCTGACAAAGTTTCAGAAGGATCGGTCCAGCGGTCTAGCTTCGTATACGGTACAAACATTTTGCCACGCCCCTCCGCCCCCAGGCCATTAATTTAAATAATAACTATCCTATCATCTAAGTTGGACCAAATTACATATATATGCCAATTTCCATGAATATCAGTTGACCCGTTTTTGAGTTTATTCGAAACATACACAGTGACACGGATTTTTTATATATTAAGATTATAATTTTTTTTAAATTACTACGAACTGTTTATTATTAATATTTGTTAATATTTAAACAGGCTAAAGTTCGTAAATGTTTATAATCAGAGAAATATTAAGTAGACATTGTTAGCATATTTCGAGCAACAGAGTAAAAATTTAATGACGTTCAACGTAGCTACCTAAACAAGTAGTGAAAGGGCATATGAATTCTGACGATGTTTATTGGCTTTTACCGAAAAACAACGTTTGTTTCTATTCAGCTAGTGCTGTTGAAAAATCTACAAAAGGGATGTATAAATATTAAATTTTACTTTGTTGCTCGAAATACTTATGTTAACAATGTCTACTTAATATCTCTCTGATTACAAACATTTACGAACTTTAGCCTGTTTAAATATTAACATCTGCTTTTTAGTTGAAAATTAGAAAATTCGGGGAGTTCTTGTCCGATGGAAAGAAACAATTCTTAAAATGTTACTAACAAGCATTTTATAATACAAAAAATGTTAGATGTGTACATCCATTCAGCTAAAATATTTAATTAATCGGGTTTCCATATTAAACGCTTAATCACTCAATTATTTTTGACTAATCGGTTAACCGATTAATATAAAAGTTCCATTGTATAATTTATAATTTTGTTTAAAAATCAATAAATATTGCGTTAATTTTTGATTATTCGGTTAACCGACTAATAAAAATTTATATTAAATTGACTGATTACTTAAAAAAAAAATTGACTAAAATATCGTTTAATACTGGGCTAACCGATAAGTTAAAATTCTTTTTAGACATGTAACAACTTTAACCGATTCATTAAAATTTTTCTATAAATTCAGTTACTTTTTTCTGAAAAATAAAAAAGTTCAAAAATCACTTTGTTGATGAAAACTGCTTTAGAAAAATAGTTTTCGATTAATCGGTTAGTCGATTAATTAAAACTAAATAACTTTTGATTAATTGAATAAGCGAATAATAAAAAAAAATTCTACATATCATAAAATTTCTCACTAATCGGCTGGTCGATTATTTATTACTTAAATTTATTATGTATTTAAATTTATTTTACACAAACAAAAACCTATTGTTTTTTATTTTTTATGTTGTTACCGAGATGCATATACTTGATATTGATGCACTTTGGTTGCGGGTTAGCAATATCTAAATGCATTTCGGTGGTTGCTATACCAACTCATCAGTAGATGTTTACCATTATGTGTATGTTCGATAGCACGAGCTGCTGATTCTTTTGAAACAAACTTGATAAAGGCATATTCATTGGGCGGCGGTATTCATTGGACTTGACTGATTGTAGACCTCTTCAAAGGTTTGCCTTGAATGATTTTTATTCCACCAGCACCACTGCTGGTGTTTTCATACAGCTTTCACGTGGTGGCGCAAGTTTGCGTGTCGACCAGTTGGTCCGTATCGAACGCGAACCAATCCATTGTCCATTTGAAAAGCTAATTTGCTTTGTAATTCGCAAAATTGTATTTGTGAGTTTAAACATCTACTCATGAGTTGGTATAGCAACCAACGAAATGCATTTAGATATTGTTGGCCCGCAACAAATAAATAAAAATTTTAAAAATAATTAATTTTATTTTGCTATATAAAAACCGAGTTAAAAGACACGTTTTTTGGACAAATATTTAATAAATGTGAACGTTGCTTTGGTTGGTTATGTATTATTTATTGCATATATCTTGTAGTTGTAAGTATCATGTATCGATGTGTTTTTTTTTTTTTTTTTTTTTATAAAATTTTAGCTCAGCCAAACGTACATTTTTCCCCTGTAATAGTGTCATATTCTTTGACAAATATAAACAATAACAACCCTTAATCTCAACAAAATGCACACAAAAAATTTCTTTATCTATTTGTTTGCATCCTTAAAACTCCATGGCAACCTGCCATAAAAATATGACTAAAAATTAAATTTACGTTGTGAGAGTATTAAATGTGTAAAAAATAAATAAAAAAATATTTAACCAGTTGTTGACTGACTGACTATTATAAATAGCTAAAAGCATATATTTTCTCTAAAAATAACTAAAAAATAAAAATAATTAAAAGAACAAAACAAAATTATATTAAAAGAAGGAAAAAAACGCATCCCTAAATGGCTGATGAAGCGGGCACAACAAACATTCACGATTCCACGACAACAACATTACCAACATTGGAAGTAGCGAAAATAAGTAATTATTCAATCAATTTCGCTATTAAAACGTTTGAAGGAAAAAAAAACGAAATGCAACTTTATTATCTTGCAGCTCCCATGATGTCAGCTGGCACAAACATTGATTGGTTACTTCACATCTACTTTGCACGAAAAGATTTCGAACGTTGTAAAAAACTAATTGAGCGTGAGCTATTCAGGCACTTAAATCCTGAATATTTATACTTTGTTAAGGTAATTGAATAAATTATTTTTATTTTTTTTTCTATTGCGAATAAATAATTTAAAATTATTGCAATAGTTTTGTAGAAGTGATTAAAGAAAGTTGTATTAGGTTGATGACTAGCAAAGGAAAATTGATTTTATGCACTGAAATGGCTGCCCTCTGATAAAGGTTTAAGCATAAACAATTACGATATTGTTTCACAAATTACACCATGCAACAAAATTAGTTTTTTTTTACTGTATTTTAATATTGTTAAATTTACAATCTATCGTCGGAGATCTCAAAATATTATTGTTTGCAGTCTGTAGTCTCGTTTAACTAATTTGAAAGCAAAGTGAAAGAAATAAGTAGAAATTAATATCTCGGTTGTCCGTTCCATAGAAACTAAAATTTTTTCAACTTTCCAACGCTGAATGATTCAAGAAAAGAGAAAGTTTTTTTTTTTTTATATTCCATAGAAACTAAATTTATTAAAAAAAAACAAAATTAAAAATTTCATATCATTCGAAAATTCAACTTTCCATCCCTGACTGAGACAAAGAGAAAAGTTATATATATTAAAACTAGCTGATCCCGGTGTACTTCGCTACCCCCCTCGTTATAAAATAAAATTAAAAGTATTTATATATCCTATTGTGACGATCGGTCCAGTAGTTAAGACTATATTACGATTTTTAATTTTAATAAAAAGGAGCGTGGTCCCATCCACTTTTCTCCCGGTACGTATTCCAAATTATGGCAATACCATATGTACCAAATATCATCGACGTAGGTCAAAAAATGCCCAAAATATGGCGATTTAAATTTTTGGGTTATATGGGTGGTGCCACGCCTCTTTGTCCAATCCCGCCCATATTTGCAGCAGCACTAAAAAAATGCACACCAAACCGACATACCAAATTTTGTTTAAATACCGTTATCAGGAGCAGAAATAATAGATTTTTAATTTGTGGTTTGTATGAGAGGTACCACGCCCCTTTGTCCAATCCCGCCCATATTTGCAGCAGCACTTAAGAAATTTACATCAAACCGACATACCAAATTTTGTTCAAATACCGTTATCAGGAGCAGAAATAATAGATTTTTAATATGTGGTTTGTATGAGAGGTACCACGCCCCTTTGTCCAATCCCGCCCATATTTGCAGCAGCACTTAAGAAATTTACACCAAACCGACATACCAAATTTTGTTCAAATACCGTTATCAGGGGCAGAAATAATAGATTTTTAATTTGTGGTTTGTATGAGAGGTACCACGCCCCTTTGTCCAATCCCGCCCATATTTGCAGAAGCACTTAAAAAATGCACACCAAACCGACGTACCAAATATTGTCCAAATACCGTTATCAGGAGCAGAAATAATAGATTTTTAATATGTGGTTTGTATGGGAGGTACTATAGTGACTGACGTTACATGTCAAGTCACACGGGAATGCTGTCGAACGGGATGAAAAGTATCCTATGTCCTTCTCCTGGCTCTAAACTACCTCCCTGCCAATTTTCAGCTAAATCGGTTCAGCCGTTCTTGAGTTATAAGTGAAGTAACTAACACGACTTTCTTTTATATATATAGATTACAAGAAATTTTAGATAGAAAATAACACCATACCTTATCGCCGAGAAGTATAAAAAAATATATGCGAGTATTGGTGATTTTTGAAAGTTTATGCCTGACCATTCTTTAGGTTCCTCACTTCCTCCGCTCTTTTAAAAAAATCTTATAGTAAATCGGCAATGGAAAATGGCGTAATTCTAACAATTTATAAGGTTTTCTCAAGAATTTTATGAAAAAGAATACTTAAAAGATTTATGTGAATCATTTTATTTCTCTTAACTATTCGCTTTATGGGTCTTTTTTGGTGCTTTTATTAAAATGTTGCTGAAGTTCCCTTTAAACAGGGGTTTAGCGCCCTGGAGAGTAGATTATGCTGACTTGTAGTGAAATTGTACTTAAGTTATATTTGTAGCACAAACTAACTTTATACAAGCCGACTTTATAGATTGATTTCGCATGAGTTGTAAATAAATACCAAATTAACCCTTAAGGACGTTTTAAGTTTTACCTTATTTTTTGCGTTCTTTAGGACCTATAATAAAATTCTATGCCGAATATTGTTGTAGGACATTTTAAAATGCTATATCGAGGTTCCAAGGCCAAGTTTTGATTTTCTAAAATCGAACAAAAATTACCCATATACCAAAGTTTTTTCTTAGTGTACATTGTTATCCATGTCTTCATGGTTAGAACACATGGGTGGCACTGTTTTATTATTATTATTTTTTTTTTTAATTTTCAATGTAATTTCTTCAAAGGGCTTAATTGAACGTGAGGAAGGAAACAACATTGAAGCTTTACGCAATCTACAAAAGTCTTTGGAGTTGAATACGCAAAACATTGAGATTTACAAGGAAATTGGAAAGACTTTGTAAGTATGGGTGTAACTAAAGCAAAAGAAAAAATAAATTTAAACAATTCGAGCTGCTTGATAACTCTGCCGCTGGTAAATTTTCGCAACAGGCGAGAGAAATAATTTAACAGCAAGATATAATTCTCGTATTCATTGTAACTATACAATACGGTTAAATCGTTGATATTTCTATCTCTTAATACAAATTTGAAAATAGATGAAAAACAAAACTAATAAAACTTTAAATAAACTTTAAAAATAATTATATTTTACCAAGAGTTGCACTGAAACCACAATTAATTTTTTTCTTTTCTTATAAAAAAAAGATTTCTGATGGGTCGATTCAATCAATCTCTGAGTATATTCCGCGAAGCTGAAGAACTCTCGACACGTTTGGATCATGAAATTTTCCATTTTATCGGTGAGTTGCTATTACGTTCGTCAGCATCACGTAATCAAGCGGAAATGGCACATCAGGAAGAAGTAGAAGCCAAAGAATATTTTAAAAAAGCTGTACAAACGGGCAAAAAGTTAGAAAGCTTTCAACGTTTAGCTGAAATTTATCGCAAAGAAAAGGAATACAATAAAGCCATTGAGGTGCTGGAAAATTGTTTGCTGTAAGTATTGACTTTATTTGTTCGTGTTGAGACACAGAAAATTTCGGTTTTCAAAGTTTCGTTTTTTAAATTTACGATTAGTTTGAACGTGCAATACAAAGTTGCAGCAAATAAATTTGTGAGTACAACAAAGTCTGTACCAGAGATCGGCAACAAGTGCTTAATTTTCGAGTATGCATGTATCATGCAATCAGATCATGTACATTCGCATCAAATGATCGAAATGATTTACACTTGTTGATGAATTTTCTGCTTGTTCATAAAAAGCGAACGAGTATAAAATTGAATAATACATGTTTGTGTTGTTCTTAAAATTCAACGTTAGGGAATAAGTAGGCTCGATCATGCTTGTTGCAGTTCACTGGTCTGTACTCTCCCGAATGTTTTTTTCGCCTTCTCCTTTCAAAGCTTCCCAGTGGGAAAAGGTAATAAATAGTAAACGAGAGAGTAATGTACAGCATGTATAATTTTTCATTCCAGAATTCATTATTGTTAACACAGAACATGTCCTAGGAAAGTAATGAATTCGTTTAATTTGTACGGCGAATAAATCCTATAATTCATTTCTTTTTAACAATTTAAAAGGAAAATGCGAACACTTGTGCACAAGCAAAACCAATTCATTCCTTCATCGTAAGAAGTAGTAATATACGTGGTAATTTTTGTGTGTGATCAAATTACCTTCTCGTTTCCAAAGGGTTACATTGTTTTGCCTTGGAAAATAATACATTATATCTTCCATTACATATGTATGTAATATATGACCATTTTTCCCGCTGGGTTAAGTCTTTGCCAAGTAAACGTATACCGGTATGTTCTACATTCCGAGTGAAATTTTCACTTCTAAATTGTTCAAAGCATTGTTGGTAAAAATAAAAATTTACAGCAACAATGCTTTGACAATTCAGAAGTGAAAATTTCACTCGGATTGTAGAACATACCGGATATACTCGTAAAAGTGGTACTGCAATTTTAAAAATTAAGGTTGTTTCATTCTGTTATTAATTACTATGTATGTATTGATTTTTTGTTCTTTCATTGCTTCTGGCTTAAAATTTTACGAACTTTTCCCCAACAACAATACCATTCAATTTAACACATTTAATCGCGTGAAGTTACGGTCATGTTCTGTCTCATCATTTGCTGGTGTGAGAGTATAGATTATTTTCATAATTGAATTAATTGATTTGTTTATTAATTCTTCTATTTTATCTACATAATTTGTTTTGAATTTCTTTTTTAGCATGTCACCGGAAAATACTGACGTGTTGACGGAAATCGGTGTTTTATATTTGAAGTTAAATGAGACACAAAAAGCTTTTGATCGTTTATTGGAGGTCATACAATTTGATAAGAATTGTTTGCGCGGCTTAATGGCATTTGCAGCAATATTGCAGGTATAAAATATATATTTTTACTACAGAAAAAATGCTAAAAATAGCTTCAACATAAATATTACGAAAAACATTATTTATATCCTTGGAGTTTCTCCATAAATAATTCAACATGATATTTTTTCCAAAGTTTTGCACTCATGTCAGCAGCGTTTATAAACTCTGTAATTTTTTATTTTAAAAATTTTATCTTTATAACCTTTTATTGGTTACTAAAATTCTGATTGGTAAAATTAGCTTTTTAAGGAAAAGGACATTTGGGAGGTAGTCATTTGCTTACATCAACTATAACGAAATTCACAAAAGTACAATGATGCATAGTTTTAGAAATGTTTAATAAGTTGCAATGCGTTCTAATCATTAATGCAACCAAAATTAAATTTTTGAGGAAAAGGACATTTGAGAGGTAGTCATTTGCTTACATCGACTACAACGAAATTTACAACAGTACAATGATGCATAGTTTTAGAAATTTTTATTAATTTTTAGTCATGTCCTTGCAAAATTGAATAGAAACTGATTGAGTAGCTCTGAGTACACATTTAAACGTGACAAATTTATTAATATTCCAATATGTTACTCTTCGAAAACAGCATTTTATCCTTTTCTAAATGATAAAAATTCTGCTAAATGTCATTTCATCGCTTTCTTTTATTTTTAACTCTATTCTGTTTCCAAAAAAAAAAAATCCTTTGTGTTGCATATACATATGTAAATAGTCACGCAATGATGTTGATCAAGCACTGGGAAAATATAAAGAGATTGCAGCCTTAAAACCCGATATTGCTGAATTATGGAACAACATTGGTTTGTGTTTTTTCAAAAAGCAAAAATTAATTGTGGTAAGTAAGAGAACAGTTCTTGACCCATAGGGTTAAATAGTTTATAACGGATATTTTGAATGTTGCACAGTAGGGGCGATAAAAAAATGATATGACAATAAATTTCTGTTTCATTCATATAATGAAAGAACTTCTTACAAAAACGATGTCTAGACTTTAGAGCATTCTTTGCGGCTATATGTCGATATAGAAAATTTCTTACAAAATTTTAATTGTTGCAGAGCCCCTTCTAAGTTGGAACCATAGAGACTACAGTTCTGCACATAAGGCTACTCTGCAACTAACTTAAAAGATCAATCAATGTGAAGCTAACACATAAATAATGTTCGATGGTAAATTTAATGGCTGTGTTTATTTTTTCAGGCAATTTCATCACTGAGAAAAGCTATTTGGTTGTCACCTCTTAATTACAACGCTTTATATAATTTAAGTTTAATTTATATAACAGGTAAGTTATTAAGTTTATTTTATACAAATATACACATGGTTTGCTTAATATAGATAGGCCCCAACTCTTTTTTTCTATTTGAGTCTTAGATTGATATATTCCAAAAAAAATGTATAGCGTTTTTTTATTGAGGTAACGATATGTTGTCATATACACACATACGAGTATATATTTTTAATTTCTATGATATACGATTTTCACTTGTAGAGAATATATCGCACTTGTTCCTCAAAAGCATAACAACTCAAAATTCATGAATTTTCAGTAGAGGCCAAAAACTTTTTTTTTTTAATACTACTCTTCTATCACAAAGAGAGATACCACTGTATTTTTTTGGTGAAAGAGTGGAGAAAATGGTGTAAAATTTTTACAGTGGGTAGATATGACCACTGTGGATTGGTTTTTTTGCAAAAAGTGAAAATTTGAAAATTTTGAGTTGTTACGCTTTTGAGGAACAAGTGCGATATGTATATATTTTTCGTCCTTCGAAAAAACGATGTCTATCTGTCTGTCCGTCTGTCTGTCCGCCCTATATTGAAATGCAGTTCATAAACACTCCAGACAACATAAAGCCTTAAATTTTCAACCATATTTAATTTAATAGAAATTCAATCACATAAAAATCATCGAAATCATATAATTTTATGAGATATTGCCAAAAGCAAGAAACAAGACATAAAACATTGCTAGAGCAGAAAAAACCGACAAAACGGAAGAAAAAGCAAAAATGGCTAAAGCCGAAAAATTTCTAGAATTTGAAAAGGTGATCAGTGAAAAGAATCACCAAACGCGAAACGCAAATCAAAATAAAATCCACAGCAGGAGAAAAAAATGCTAAAAGGAAATTGCATACCTTCGCTTTTTCCTATTTTCCTTTTAAAAAAAACATATTTTGTGGTAAAAAGTTAAACAGAGTACCGAAGACGTTTTTATTGTGTTGATTACACTGAATGAAGGACGTAAAAAACCATGAAAATTCCAGAAATTAGGGTTTTGTATTATTAATCGATTAATCTGACTTTTAAAGAAGTTAAGCTTTGTGTGGATCAAGAATTTATAAAACTCTTATTTAAACGCGATATTAAAAATTGTCATTAAAGTTGATTTTTGTTAAAGTTAACTTTAGCTAATGTGGTCTTTAACCACGGTTGCCAGATTTGACGATCTATCGTCATTTTGACGATTTCAGATGCCAAGAAAGGTCGCTTCAAATGTCAAAGAGCTTTTTTTCTGGTTATATTTTTGAGCATTCTATAACTAGAAAAACGTTGGCTCTTACATTACAACAACATATAGCTTACATATACAATTTCAACGGTCGGCTAAATAGGCCTTAAACCTCTTGATGTTCATAATTTATCAACTGTTATTAACATACATACATTTTTGTCAATATTTTAAAGCACGCCAAAAACTTGAACTTGAATAAGTGAGATTGTTCCTATGTACATACGTATGTATATTAAAATTGTTACACAAAATTTATGAAAATGGAAAGTGTGAGATCATTAAAAATTGTAGAAAGTTTTACGTAGAACTGTGTGACCAAGTTTTACTAAGATTTGACTTTGAAGACAAATTCAAAGCATTAAGCTAAATTAATCCCTACAATATTATAAAAGAAAATAACAATTCATATAATAATATTCTTAAAGTATTTTCACATTTTGTTAAAGAACGTGAAAGACAGGAAATTGAATCCGGATACGGACATAAAACTCTTAGATTTTTGGAAAAATATTTCAGAGATGAAAAAAAGACTCTGGTCTTTTATTTCCCAGGTTAACTAATGTTATTAAAAAAAATTTGGTTTTACCACATTCATCGGCAAATGCAGAAATAATGCATAGCCAAGTTAATTCAATAAGAGAAAAGTTAGAA
This sequence comes from Lypha dubia, assembly GCA_947311025.1. Classification (NCBI taxonomy): domain Eukaryota; kingdom Metazoa; phylum Arthropoda; class Insecta; order Diptera; family Tachinidae; genus Lypha; species Lypha dubia. Next base: position 62,290,829 of record OX371264.1, read on the forward strand.
ATCGGTTAGTGAAAGCTTCTTTGGAGGCAATTTTATATACTAAAGATCATTTAAAATAAACAAGTGTAATTGTTTTGACATGAAAGTAGTACCTGATTTAATAAAACGGTTCAACTCCAATATATATTTTTAATTTTTTTTTTTTAATTTTAAAAATCATCATTTTTAATTTAAACGCAAATATTATCACTAATTTTCACTAACAATTTAAACTTGCTAATATTTTGTGGATAAGGTATGTAGCTATTATATTAAAAAATGCACAAAACACCTGTTTATACTTTGTTTCAACAGCTGATCTCTTTATTGATAATAATTTACTTTATTTTATATAAAAACCCTTGAATTTTATTTGTTATGTTATGTTTTGTTAAATAAAATGAATCTTTTATTTGAAAAAATTTTGATTTTATATTCGACGATTTATTGACGACTTCGGAAAACAGTTTTGACGATTTTACGCTAAAAATTTGACGAATTCGGACCCATTTCATCTGGCAACTATGTCTTTAACCATTATTTCGTTGTTACAGCTTCCCGAAAAAAATTCAAATTGGTCTTATTGAAAACATTACACTAATAATACCAGAAGAAAACTCGAGTAGTACATTCACGTGCCACTTTAAAATACATTTAAAGCGCGTGTGTGTGTACGTGTGACTCACTAAACGAAAGATATATGTATCTATGTTTGCGTCCCACAATATTTTAATGTTTCCTTTATTTAAATGATTTTGAAAATCAATGAATAAACAAAAAATTTAATAAATATATAATTAATTAAGCGGGGGTGGGGGGAATAGGACTTCTTCTATTCAGTCCCTCTACTAAAATTCTTAAAATAAAATGTTACGCATGTACGTATTACTCTCGTAGTACGTAGCTTTTTTGGTTAAATTTTTTTTCTGCTTAAATTAACCACAATTTATGCCATTATTATTTGTCCCATCAATGTATGGGCATGTGTACCAAAATTGCGACCAATTATTTTTATATAATTATTTTCATAAAGGAAAATTGTAAATGTAAAATAGCTCGTGCGAACATTAATTTTTATTTTTCCCTTTTTTTTTATTTATTGAAACCAGCAAACAAGCATTGTTAAAAAGGGAAACATAATTTTTGGAAAAGGTTAAACAGGCCGATGCTATTGTTTAAATATTAACTTTAAACAATATTAAGAAGAATAAAAAACAAAGAAAAAACTGCAACATTAACAACTTAATTGAAGGCCACTCTAGGGTGAGATTGCTACACACAAACATGTATACATAACAAACAAAAGGCCATAATAATAATGATTAAAAGTAAAATTCCTCTAGAAGAATATGGATGGAAAAACAAAAATGTGTTTTTCTCTATAAATATATTCAGCTTTCCTGTATATTAATAGGCTTTCAGTACAGTGGTATACAAATACATATATTTTTTTCAGTTTTGCGATGTATATAAAACTTATTCTATTCAATAACAAATGACTGTGTTTCTTAGTCTATGTATATTTACACTAAGAAATTGTCATCTTGCCATTAATGGCAATGATGACAATTCTGTCATCAATAGAATAATTAGAAATTTTTATAATGTATTATTTGTTACTTTGTTCAATATAAATATCATTACCATGGACGTATGTAAATGCGACCTGCATATATGTGTATACGAGTATATGTATGTATGTATATGTTGACCAAATGTTATCAATATGCAAATTAAGTGCAATATTCTGTTTCCATGACCAGTTTTATCACATGTACTATATAAATATGATTTAATTTTTTCAACTTTCTTAAAATTAGTGTAAAATAATTGCTACATCTACATGTGTACATATATGATGACAAAGTGTCATTAATATGCAAATGATGTGTAATATTCCTTTTCGGTGACGATCTGTATCACAATAATGATGCATGTACATAAATACGATATAATTTGTTCAACTTTGTAAAAATCGTGTAAAAACTGTTACATATGCATGTGTACATATATGGTGACAAAGTGTCATCAATTTGCAGACAAAGCACTTAATTCTCTCACGTTTACGCATCAGCTGTAATTGCTTTTTGATATTTCATTAATAAAACCGCTATTTTTGTTCAGTGAAGTTGTTTTTTTTTTTTTATTATACTTCTGATGACAGGATGTCATCAAACAGAAAATGAATTTTTACTATGGTACAAGAACCTATTCCACATGTAACCATGTACTCGCTATAAAAATATAGTTTTTAAGTTGAAATTTACAAATTATGTACATACAGACACACATACACACAAATCGATGGTCATGTGTTGAGAAAACGTAAAAAATGTTTATTACTTGCAGGAAACTTAAAAAATTTTATACTCGTATTAATTGCTTGAAAAATAAAACATTGTTATTTTTTAAAAAGTCTTTAACTGAAAATGTGTAAAGAATATGTTGTCAACTTATAATCATCGATAGGTATACATACATACATATAATACAAAACTTATAATTTTGTGCGTCACTGTAAATATTTATATTGTATTGTTATCTTTTACAGCCCAACAGTATGCCAGTGCTTTTCATACTTTGGCAGCAGCCATAAATTTACGCAGAGATAATGCTGAATGTTATATGCTACTGGGCAGTAAGTACTTTTACATATACGTACATACATTAACACATATATGAAACAAAATTCCATATGTAGTATATAGAAACATCATATATATTGTTACAAACATACCACTTAAATATACCGACAATCTTATTTATCTATTTCTATTTGTACTGCATATTAAATATTAAAGTATTGCACTACTTTCTTCCGATTAATTCAAACTATAAGAATTTTTTCCAGTTAAAACAAATAATTTGTATACTGATAAGCAAAAGTATAGCTCGAATTAAGTAATATACTATTATAGTCAAGGGGCGACATAATCTAACGTATAAAGTGTTATTAGAAAAAATCTCTTTAAAAACCGTAATACAACAACCACAAGTATAACTATTCATTGGTACATTTGCATGAATTCGCATAAATTAAAAATAAAATAGAACAGTTAAATGGAAAAATTAAATAGCTTGCAGTGAGCTAAATCTATTTACTGACCTCCATCCTCTTTCGTTCCTTTATCATTCTCAAAATTATGTATTTCATATCCAACCAGATAAAAAAAAGTCTTGCTTCCTTCCTTTGCAAAACCAGTTAGAGCAAAAGATATCCATGTTAAGTTTATTTGTATTTTGAACTTACTTGCTTGAGTAATGCACGTATTAAGGCAAATACCGACCCCACAATAAACCATAATATCTTGTTCACTGCTTTGAATAAATATTTTTAATTTGTTACAAGTTCTGTCAAAATCTGTTGAATAATCTGGCCATAAAGTCCATCACAAAAAATCGTCTTGCCTGTTAATTATGTAGATATGAAGGAGTACACAAGACATAGAATATATAATTTACGTATGTATAAAATTTTACATATGGGCAAATCCTGCGTGACGAACGCTACATTCGTACGCATTTTCACATTAATATATACAAATTTTTCGGTCTTTCAAAAGAGGTACCTTCAACTTATACATGGTGTTTACTGGGATATAAGTGTACTTTCGAATGGCATCAAACATAATTTTTTACCAGGTATGTGTTGCGAAATAATTGATCACAAAGTCATGTGATGCACTCTACAAAAAACGGAAGTAAACTTTGCAATTAATTTCGAACATTCGACATTTCGCTACTTGTGCTGCATATAGAGTAGCTAACCCAGAATGGGGTTTTACACATATTACGTAACGCTCCAAAGGGGATTTGTTACGGATTGGAAATTTTGCACATAAAAATGTGTAAAAAGCGTTATAATGGGGGGAGTATACGGGGGTTACGTACTAGGTGAATTGCCCGAAACAAATAAATTATTTTTTGAATTAAAAACATTTTCCATACCGAACAATGATCCAAAAAGCACATACAGCAAAGACAGGCTGAACCCACACCGACTTAAGACAAAATATCTTTTCGGATTAAGTTAGAAATTTCGAAATTAAAATAAAACATTCATAATCGAATGTGAGTTGGCAAAAATCCCATCCAAAAACTCTATCATTTATGGAGAAGATTTTCCTAGAAAAAACCCACACAAGCGCATAATGTGATAGTATAGATGTCTGCCGGTTGCTTATTTAAAGCAAAAAATAATTCCAAAATATTACTTCCGCTGTAAATAATTAAATAAAAACGTGTGCGGTTTTCTTACGGCTATTTTGCTCACCACTGTATATTATTAATATATTTAATGATACTTGAAGAGTAAATTGTAAAATTTTATCCTCAATACTTATCAAGATATCCTTGTAATGCACATACATACATACGTGTGTACAATAATAACGACATACATACATACATATGACAGTTCTTTTCATTAAGTATTTTTACTATTTTCAATAAACAAAAAACTCCCTTAGTTTTTTCTTTATATTTTTCTTGTTTCTCATTTTCTTTTCCACTTAATAATAATATACTTAACACACATTTAAAGTTTGTTTACGCAAACTGGAGGATTTCGATAATGCCTTCACAGCATTTGAACGTGCCAGTGCAATAGCTACACAAGCAGTTCCCTCTTCAACTATAAATACTACAAGTACAACAGCATCAGCAGCAACAACAACAACCTCGACTAACTCAACTAAAGCCAATAACCATCATGGCAGGACGATTAGTAGGAGCAGTAATAATCCTTTAATACATCTCAACTTTGCACTATTTTGCTATGAAACTGGTCGTTTAGCATTGGCTACGGAACAATATAATCGTTTTGTGTCCTGTGCTCAGGATATGATGTTGCTGCCAACTGAAGTAAGTTTGTCACAATTAAGAGATTTACAATGGATTTACTCGGTCGGCGAATGGCATTGACAGTGACTTTTGTTTAGAATAAAATCATGAACATGTGAAAGAAAAACAAAAAAACCAAGAAAACAAACAATTTTTGAACTTGAAAAAAAGTATTAAATGAAAATTTTTTGTAAAAAAGTGAATGTTTACAATGTAAATTTGTAATAAATGTCGATGCACAATAAGAAAAGTGTTAAGAAATTAACCATTCATATCGTATTTAAAAATAACACTGTGCAATAAAATTTAACAAAATTTATGAAAGTAACAGGGAATCCACCCGTACGGACAAAAAGGTCGAAACAAAAATATAAGAGTGTCTTGATTTTGAAACCATACGTTTGAGCTTTATTTTAAAAGGAGTTAAATTTGATATTTTATATTGGCTAGATTTAGAGAAAATTTAGACATTGTTAACGTATTTCGAGCAACAAAGGAAAATTTAATATACAAACATCAGTTAGATTTCAACTACACGGCTGAATAGAACAAACATTGTTTTCGGTAGAGGCCACTAAATATCGTCAGTTAATTAAATTTCGCTGTTCTTTTTAGTGAAACGTCTAAGTCATCGGGCAACAGTTGAAGAGCTGTGATATTTAGTGTGAGATAAGTTTTTCTATAGGAATTCGTACATTTTTAAGAAATTTATTATTAGAGAAGATTATCAAAAAAAAAAAAAAACCATACAAACCCAAAATTTCATAAAAGTATAAAAGTGTGCCGGTTGCTGATTTGAAAATATTACTGCCGCTGTAAATAATTAAATAAAAAGCTTTGCGGTTTTCTTACTGCTATTTTGCCCACCACTGTAAGATAAGTTTTCTATAGGAACACATACTAACAATACAGGAGATTTAAATATAAGAAATTTGTTTTTTTCTATTTTAAATAAGCCTATATACATAAGTAATCTTCCATAAATTCCTTGATCTCCTTGGTGTACCTATAGAAAAGCTTAGTTTAAACCAAATAAATTCAAAATTTTAAATTTCGAATTAAGTTCGAATTTATGAAATTAAAATCGAATTTTCGAAATTAAGTTCGGGTTTTTTAGAATTAAGTTCGAGTTTTTAGAATTAAGTTCGAAAATTTTAAATTAAATTCGAATTTTTAGAATCAAGTTCGAATTTTCGAAATTATGTCCAAAATTTTGTCGTAATTTTTATTTTGTATAATACTCCATACTTAAAGAGCGTACGAGTCAAACGGATCTCAGCTTTGGTATCAGGTCACCGAAATACAAACATGTACATACATACGTAGGTTGGTAGGTGTGTTCAAAAGTACCATAATTTTTTTTTTTTTTGCGTCTGGTCAAATGTACCCACAATTTTTGTTTTGTGCGTCGTTGTAATACAAGTTTAAAAAAAAATTTTAAGAAAAGCTAATCAAAATACGTGTATATGTAATTATCATTTTACATTTTATTTCATTTTATGTTCAAACATTTAAAAATTATAATTATATTCATTTGTGAATGTGTGTGCTGCAGTGGAACTTAAATAGTCTGAATAAATAGTCTAAATATTAAAATATTATTATTGATTATCGCATTTAAAATGCATCAATGCAACCTAGACGCATGTGATTATTAAACAAAGTCATAATTGATTGATAACATTGAATAATTAATTATCAGATTTGCCGCATTTGGAGGGTAGACAATCGACAAGTCATTACATCCAGAGAATGCCTCACAGATTTTTGGCGTTTTACTTTAAGCAGAACCAAAGTTCAGGCAGCATGAGTTCGCACTAACACCAACGCAACGCAGTCACAAACACAAATAGATTTCCTTGGTCCACAACAAATTAATAACTTTTCGAAAGAGTACAAGAGCAGGAGAGTTGCTTGAGAACTGTTGAAATAATTAAAGGAGGAAATGTGATTTTTTCATGTGGTTTATTTCGTCTTTCATTTCTTAACTTTCGAAGTCTTTAAATAGTATGAAAACTAATGATGAAATTTTAATGCAAAAATTCTGAAATATTTAGAAAATTTACACATATATTTTGCAAAATCTATAATCGGAATTCAGTGTACAGAGGTTTAGAGGATCTCCTTAAACTTAGTGTTTTTAGCGCCATACTCGCACCATATGGGCAGCAACATACAGAATCCTTCGAAACTTCAACCTCATGTAGTGATGTTGCCAAAGGAAGACTACAGCGGAATCCTCCAAAAACACTGAAATTAAAAAGAAAATATTATTGTTGCTTCCTCAGACTAAAGTGCACGGTGTTTCAAACGATCATTGAACTCGATTGCCACCAAACACTCTGGGGTCTATTGCTTTATAGCGATTGAAGCTGTTTTTTAGTATTTTCATAAGAACATTTTGTAAATAAATAGAAAATATTCTTACGTCCGACAAAAACCAAAGTAAATTAACCCTAAAGTATGATAAAGTAACGTCAGATCACAGTCCGCAAGCATTTGACGAAAGTAAAACCTCTCAACAAAATAAAATTATGAATTTAATTAAAAACATTTTAACATTTTCTTAAAAAGCAACATTTTTTTTAGTGATTTTCAGCCATGTGATACATTCGGATCAGATGGGTTTTAATTTCGTCCCTGTACTTTGAATATTTTGCTTTTAAATGTTTTCAAATTTTGTTCACTTTGAAATTCGGTTTCATACCTCAAAAGGCGCAAAACTTTTGGACCAGTATTTATTTATCGATCCTAAAAGTAGGTATATATTTTCACCCTTTTATTCGTTTTTGTTTTACTGCTTTTAATTCCGTAATTTAATTAGCAAAAGGACGTGGTAGACTCCTCACTTTTGAAGCATAAATAATGGACTTTATGGAATTTTTATAAGGGTTTTTTTTTTGTATTTACAAATACACACAACTAATCATTTGACTGTAAAAAATTTTTTTTTACATGTCATGGCATCACAATAAATATATCTTCATTTCCAACATTTATCACTTTAAAACTTTAAAGTAATCTGTTTTCCTTAGCTTCCTTAATATTATTTTTTTTTTCTCTTTTGCAGTACAAATATCATGCAACCAAACTGAAATCTTTATTGAAAATTTCTTCAAAACATATTTTACAATGTGACGACTCAGCAAATACTTTGAGTGCTGGTGACAAAGACGAATTTGCTGTTCCTGCAAATGACGATAATCATGTTGATAATATTAATGAAACAAATGTTGAACATGCGGCCATTTGCAATTATGTAAATGTCATCGATGGTAATGACATAAATGGTGAGACACAGCAACTGCAACAATAATAAATTCAATTTCAGTGGCGACAATGATTTAAAGAAAGAACACTTTCAAGAATTATATTCCCTCGATGCTTTGAAAAAAAATTATCAGATTTCATCAGATGGTAACGTTGCGGTCAACTGAATATTAAACACAAAACCAATTTTAGTGACTGAAATATTAAAAATCTTTTATAGTCAACAAAGAGTTCAACAAATATATTATATTGCAGATATATTTTATGTAGATAAAATTAAATTAAATGTTCGTGTGTTAATTGTGTACTGAAAGCAAATATTGTCAGGGGTGTCTCACATCAATAATTGCTACAATTAATTCAGCACTATTTACAAATGTTAGATTATTATTATATACGAGAACTTGATGTAATCAGGCAAGGCTGCAGAGGGATAGCGAAAGTTATATAGATCTCACTTCAAATCAAATCTATTTCGTACTTAACTTTCAAAAGATAATTTTAATGAAAATTATTTTTAAGAAAAGTATTTTTTATAAAAGGTACTCCTTTTTCTAAATATGTTTTTCATAAAATACACTTTTACACAAGGTAACTATTATAAGAGATACTTTTTGTAAAAGCAAATTCTTATGAAAAGTGCTTTAAATATTTGTTATTATTATTACGAACACAAGGAACTTGTTCTTTACACTTTATTGATGTTAATTTGAGGTATGAATATTATTTAGGCTTAAGTTTAGTTTTTATTGAATTATAGAAAATTCAAATTACTAGAAGATTTTTGGAACATTAGAAATTTCCTTGCAACAAGGTCATAGTCAAATAATATTACGTGAACCAACCTAATACAGAGTGTAATAACATATTCTTTCCCAATTAGTATCCAACAACAAACGAACGCTGATGATGCAAGTCTGGTTGGATATTCTAATGTTCTTAAAAACTCTGAATTTTCATTAATTGAATACATAAATTCTTAAATTAAGACTAAATAATATTAATTTCTCACATGGTACTTTTTGTAACATGTGCTTTTCATTTAATTTACTTCTTGTAAAAGGTACATTTTATTAAAGATAATTTTTATAAAGAGTAAATTGATACTTCTTATAAAACGAATTTTTTTTATACATAAAAGGTACATAATCTGAAATTGTTAAACAGAAATTTTTTATTATAATAGGTACTCTTCTCAAAGTGTAATTTCAACACACAATATTTTTGTGCTTCCGTTTGTTGCTGTTGTTACAGTGTGCAAGTTCACGAATACGAATACCGCTTTTTGGGATAATTAATGTTGTTTGGAAAAGTTCAACACATTTGTATGCAAAAAATAACGATTAAATTCTCTCAAGGTCAATCACGATGGAAACATATCGTAGTAAATTAAACATGTTCATGTGTGCCAGTTATATATTAAAAATGTTATAAAAACCGTTTACTGAAAATTAAAAATGTCAACATCAAGAGAAAAACGTCGTAAGTCATAAAAAGCAATATGTAAATGTTTTGCACGCGATGTTATTGTAGGCTCGTTTCCCTACTTAGCAGTCCTGATAGAAACCTCCTGTAACTTCTCTAATTAAGCGGAAATTTTTCTTTCCTTTCCCATTGCATGCCTTCTTTTTAGTAAAGTGAAAAATTTGTTTCGCTGAACTTCCTATTTCCGCTTCAAATTTACGATAAACAAATGTTAGCCAGGATGTACACCTTTAATTTGGACTGTGTGGACGATGTGAATGAGTGCTGCCTACTCAATCAAGTGAATTCGAATCTTTCTACCCTGTCCATTCACAATTACATTTGTACAAAAGATTCAAATACCCATAAAAAGTACTACCAAGTTTGAAACCTTTTCATATTTATTAATACTTTTAGAGCAACACTGAAAACTGCAATGACAGCTAGGGATGAAAATGATGAAAGAGAAAACCAAATGACAGTTGCAATTTTGTTTTACAGTATTAAGGAACAATTATTGTGTTTATAATTTTACGCCAAATTAAAAAAATTATTTGAGACACAACCAAGATGTAAAACTATTTTATATCATATATGTAAATTGTCTCTTACATTGTGTAACAAATAAAATTATTATTAAAAGTGTTCTAAAGAAAGAAAATTTTGTATTTACTTTAAAAAATACCAAAAAAAAAGAACAGCTGGTGGCTGACCGTTCTTTAGAAAAAAGGTTTATTCGTCAAGAGGTAAATGAAAATTTATAGATTTTACATTTTCTACATTGTAAACTACTATTACTTTTTATAAATGAATAATTTAAAATAAGGTTAAATCTAAATAACTTGTTTTCATTCAGTTATACGTACTATACACCTACCTGGGCAATTCCGACTTAGATAAAAGGGAAATGCAGACCGAATGCAATATATTTACGTTCATATAATCTACATACAAATATGTACATATGATAAAGATAATGAAGGCGCAAATGAATTGATATGTGTATTTATAATTAATTAGAGTTTATTACTTTGTTATGTATACATGCACGTACATACATACATATGTACATGCACATTACCAAAGTTCATTTACCCAAAAAATAATTTCGTTTGAATATGAATATGTAATCATAATTGTGTCGACATCATTTAATTTTGTGTTGACATACATATTTTTTAATACAATAATGTACCTAATGAGAGTGTTGTTTCTTTGACCGTAAATGAGGTAAATGCCATTAAAAATCGTTTTAATCTGATTATAAATTTATTTGGAAATGTTTGCACTTTTATTTAGCTATCCCTTCTCTCAACCTTTCATTGCAATAAAAAGATATATTTTGCTAATGCTATTTTATGAACTAAATAATTAAATATGTACATATATAGACTAGTTAGTATAAAAACATAAATATGCCAAAACTATGCAATGAAGTATTGCTAACCACAAAACTAAATAAAAGCAATTGCAAGAATAAATTTACACTGCAAAATATTTCATTATATTTTCATCATAAACTCTAATTTTGACAAAAAAAATATAGGTATGGAATGTATAAATTTAGCAGTTTAAGTTGTTTCTCAGCCTATTCGTCAAATATTTTATAGTGTATGTACCTAAGAATGTACATATATTAAGTCGTATTCAAAATTTAAAATGTGCAGAATAATAACAAAATTATGAAAAATTAAGTTTTGTCTAGTTGTAACTTGATATTGACAACACACACCCACAAATTTTGAAATCGGATGTTTTCACATTAAATCTAAAAAAATCAGAACTTAAAATTGTAGGTATAAAATTTTTTTTTAATAATTTTTAAGATACCATTCACATCAAATCCAAAATCTAAGCAGCTTTTACTTTACTACACCTTTTACTGAAAACAATATCAGTTTGAAATCATCTTTAATCATTGTTATTAAGTCTTTCATAAATAAATAAAAAAATGTGTTGATAGTAGTAGTCTTATCATTATGACGCCCACCTTGCATAATTTTATAGACTTAAAGTGTGCCAAAAGGAACAAAAAATTGTATTGCAAATAAGCAAAATGAACGAAAAAAAAATCATTAAAGCAATCATAAAGCAAGTGCTGTCTGTCTGTACTATTAATAGGACTTAAATTTAAAACCCTTAAACATGAGATGCTAAAAACGTTAAATAAACTTTTCTATTGCAGATTTTCTTATGGAACAACAATAAATTCATTATAAAATTTAATTTTTACATCAACCTACATCATTTGAGCGATACATTACGTAAATTATGTATTTGCTTGCTAAGCCCAAGAAAACTCAGTAAACATTCAAATATGAAGTCAAAACATGACCTTAAATCATAAAAATAAACAAAAGAATGGCGTGTAATATTTCAAAATACATTAGATCAGAATATATATTCGTCATTTAATGGAGAAAAAATAACAACACGGACCCAAATAAAACGTAACAGTAAAAAGCTAAAATTAAATTAAAACAAATAATGTTAACAAGAACCCAAAAGTTAATATTGGGTGTTACAATACTCGTGCTAGTCGATGTAATATGGGTTACTTCAAGTGAATTGACAAAAGTAAATATTTATTCAAAGAATGTTGTAAATTAATATAAAAAAAAACAAAATATTTTATATGGTTTCTTGCAGTTTTTATATGAGGATGAAAATTTTAAGAAGCCATTTTTCTGTACATACTTTAAAACGTCCATGTTTACAATATATTTGGTGATTATTGGAATAATAGCACCCTGGAAGGAATCGTGTGAAAGACAAAATGACAATTATGCAGTAAGTAATTTTAATAAATCGAAGAAATTGTAATTTTAAGTAATAAAAAATTGATCAGTTGCACGTGCGATAAACAGTAACTGAGATTACAGTTAAATCTGATATTTTTGTTTTTGACTTGAGTTTGTTTTTCTTAAAATTTTTTATATACTACATGTACATATGTGTATGTTTATAATTTGTTTACTAGATGATGGATCAAAATGTTGAAGATGATAGTTACTACTCTCACCATCCTTCATTGGTATGTAACAAAAACGTAATTTGCTTATATATTATTTTATATTTTTAATAACTTATTTTATTTTCAGAGTGATTCCACATTTGTACCCATACGTTTACCAGCTGCAACAAGTGTCAGTGTTGGAGGTGGTACCATTTCCGGTACAGAAAGTGATGATTCCAGTATACGTTCAGTACGTTTTAGCAAAATGGCGGAAGTACGAGAAATGTCTGCACATGAAGCCACAGAGGCTCTAATGGCACGTCTTTCATACGCTGCTAGCATACGTATACGAAGGCAGTCATCTCATAATAAAACTGCCAAAACAGCATTATTATTTTGTATTCTGGTAGGAGTAGAGAATTGTTTTTAAAATTATATATTTTTAATTTTTTCCTATCTCTCCTTTATTTTGTAGTGGTTTTTGGCTAATTATTTATTTCAAGTTTCCTTAGAAATGACCGAGACGGCAGTGGTAACTTTATTAAGTTCTTCTTCGTCTTTATTTACTTTGGCTTTAGCAGCATTTTTTCCTTCATCCGTTGGTGACAAATTTACCATAACAAAGGTCATAGCTGTGGCTATGAATATTTGTGGTGTGGTGAGTATAATAATACAAAAGGAAATGTTGTTTTGTAAAAGAATATTAAGAATATTAAAGCAATATCGTTGTAAAGAAAGTTTTTCAAAATTTTTGTATACCAAATTTTAAAGTAAAAATTCAAAACTCAGCGTGGCTGAAGGCTAGAAATTATAGCCTAGTAGTCCGAGGCTGTCGATTCGTTTCGGACCAAAGATCCTGCAGCCAAGCTAAAAATTAATTTATTCCAAATTAATTTCGCAAATGCAAACTAAATTTTGAAATTCTAGCCAGCTTAAATAAAGGAAAAGTATATTCTAGAAAGAAATTTAATTTATCAAACTAGATTTAGAAAATTTTATCTAAATTTCAAAATTAATTTCGCAAATTTAAACTATATTTCGTAAATTTAATTTTGATTTCGAAATTTCTATAATAATTTTGAAAACTCAATTTGTTAGGACCAAAGTATATTTATACAAGTATATGCATCTCGGCAACAACTGTGTGTGTAAAATAAACGTACAATTGTCAAAAATAACTCAGTAGCAAAGCTGTAAAGGAATGATTCCTTTTTGAAAGAATCTACGAATCATAAACGCTTTTGAAATTTTTGTTAAAACATTTAAGAGTTTTTTAATAATGATCCTAATCCTATTGAAAACAGTGAATTAAAAAATTTATTTTCTTTAAATCACCAATAAATTCACTCAAAATTTAATTCAATTAATCTTTTAAGTGATGTGAATGCATGCGAGAATTTTTAATTCAGGAGGAATGCATTCGTTTTATAATTCAAATCACATTTTGTGTAAAATGAATCAATTAAACTTTTTGTAAATCACTTGAATTAAAAACAAAATTTTAATCATTCCTTTACAGCTCTGCTCAGCAGAACGAAGAAAATTGTGTTGAAAGAAAATGAAAAATTTTTGACAATATGAAATGAAAATATGTATTATAAAAACACGGGCAGGTGTGCTCTTGCATATACTTGTATAAATATACTTTGATTAGGACTTTTTAAAAATGTAGCTTATAAAACTAAAAAGTAGAATTTGAAAAAACATATAGGTTTTTAAAAAATTTTTCAAAATTCTACTTTTCAAAATATTATCTGCCTGGCCAATGATGTCGAACGAATTTTTCTTTCGTACTAATTACATTAAAAAATTTTTAAAATTGTTTTTGTTTTGAATGTAATTTGTACGAAAGAAAATTATCATTTATTTAATTTGATTATTTTTTTCTCTTAGACCACAATAACAGTTTCCGATATCCAAGATACAAATTTCTCCCGAGGAGCCTTGTTGGCTTTATTTAGTGCATTTTTTTATGCTGCGTATTTAGTGTTCGTCAAAAGAAAAAATGATATTGAGGAACAAATTGATATACCTCTATTTTTCGGTATGTTTAGATGTTGTTTGTTTCGACAACTATTGTTTCTTATATGCTACATCTATGGTTTCTTTTTAGGCTTTGTGGGCTTATGGAACTTACTTCTTATGTGGCCAATATTTTTCATATTAAATTTTACAAAAATAGAAAAATTTGAATTACCAAATCAAAATCAATTTGCAATATTATTTCTTAATGGTTTGATTGGCACTGTAGTATCCGAAGCTCTTTGGTTGTGGTAAGTTTGGACTTATTTTCTAGCAATGTCACATAAATTTCATATTATATATATATATATTTATAAATCTATTAAAAATAGGGGCTGCTTTTTAACATCAACTTTAATTGGCACTATTGCCATTTCATTGCAAATACCGCTGTCAATATTATTTGACGTTTTACTCAAAAAGAAACCATACTCACCTTTATTTTATATGGGTTCTGTACCCACTTTTATGGCACTTATACTACTAGCGTTACTTATGCGTAATGACGATTCCGATCCTCTTATGCGTTTGTTTAAAGTCATTTATAAAAAACTATGCAATTGCAAGAAATCAAATATAGTCAGGTAAATTTCAAATTAAATTACAAACTATTCAATTATATATAAATTTAATGTTGTTGTTGTTTTTACAGAATTCACGATGAAGAGCAACAAGAATCACTTATCGGTAGTGATGACTGATTTTTTGTAAATATTTTGGGTCACTTTAAGCGTAATTGTTAAGTTAAAACAGACAGGCACAAATCATAAGACACTCAAAAATAATACATGTCTATGCCTCGAAATTTGCTCATATAATAAGGTTCAAAACTATGTTTTATTCGGCTGTAAATTTTTTTAGAAATATATTCTTAAATTTATTTTTATTCAATGCACAAGACTATTTACTAATTAAAAAAATATTTTCAGCTTTAATGTACCTGTATCTTTTTATTTTAAATATTTCCAAATTCAAAGCTCTCTTTTTTCATTTTATCACTAAAGGTACGCTCTTCTCTGTAAATGAAATCTATTCATAATAATAAATAACTTAAAGTGCGCTGGGGAAAAGCCTTCGATCAAGTATTTTAACTAAAAGTAAATCATTAAATAAGTAATACACCATGCCAAAATTTCTACCCTATTTATTTTCAAGTGCACCTGACATTTTTATTGTGTTTTTTCCTCCGAATTTTATTATTTTACATATTCGAATTGAATACCTTTATTGAAAACTTATTAAAAATTTTCTCTCATACCCTATTTTAAAATATGTAACTGTATAAAATGTAAAGTTGTATAGCCTTTTAGCATTTTAATAATATACTAAAATAGTATTTAAAACTAAATATTTATATCTATAATTTATCATTATTACAAATATTATTAGCTGTAATATTATTATATCTAAGATAATATTTATAATTCATTATTTTACATAAAATAATTTATGCTATTATCATCAGTGAAATCGTTTATAGCATTGATGTCAACAAAAAAATATATATAAACATAAATTTCTTCGAAAAATATTGAGTTTTAATCGAAATAAGATCGCTTGATGCTGTACAAGCAAAGAATGCTTTGATATAAAATTTATTTTAGTGCTTAGAGATTTTTTCGTTAGATTGGTTTCTGAAAAAAAAAAAAAAAAAACATTGAAATAAGGAGTTTAAACTACCATATGATTTTGATGGACATTTCAAACTATGCATAACATATGTATGTATGTATGTATATGATTTAATGCATACTGTTATACTATGTTCACACGACAAACTGAAACACTAGGTTCGCTCCGTGAACCTCGATGGCGAACCCATGTGTTCTCACGACATATTCCATGTTGGTTCGTACTTCGACATTCTTTTATTGCTTAAAATATAATTGACTATTTATTGCTTTTTCATTTTATTTAATTATTTACATAAATATAATTATATGTTTTATATTTGTTCAATGTTTTTATTAAATTTTAGCACTTATCAATTGTTTTTCTTTGTTAAAATAATTTTGCACAACTAGTTCAGATAAACTAGCGATAATTTGTTATCAAAATTAGAGATGATAGTAAATTATACGGGTTCGCAACAAGGTTCAAAATGAAACACGTAGGTTCGCTCTCAAAATTTTGTATGGCGAAACATGTAGGTTCAATCAAGGTTGGCCCGCGAACCAAGAATGAGAGCGCGAACCTCTATAATTTCTGTCCGTGTGAACATAGTATTAAAACTACATTTAAAAATCGGTTTAGTTTAGCTAAGCGTTCACTTATTTACTAGGCATTTTAAAATATTGAAAAATTCAACTATTGTGAACTACTCAACACTTGCGGAGCTGATATTTGACATAAAGAAAAATCTAAGAATTAACGAATAAACAAGGGCTGGCTTAAAAATTTTATAACACAACAGAAACATGTACATATTAGCAGTTTTTAAAAAGTCCGTAAGTTACTTCTATAACAGGCACTTGCATTAATGCAACCCTGGGCTCTTTACTTGCATGACTTCGTACTCTAATTCCTTACTTTAAGTATGAATATGCACAAATGTAACAAAACATTGCTAATCAAGACGAAATGTTATCGTAATGTTAACGATTTGTGGTTTATTTTTCCAAATTTGACCGCAATTTTGTTAAAATGTTTA
This sequence comes from Lypha dubia, assembly GCA_947311025.1. Taxonomy (NCBI): domain Eukaryota; kingdom Metazoa; phylum Arthropoda; class Insecta; order Diptera; family Tachinidae; genus Lypha; species Lypha dubia. The sequence goes on from OX371264.1 coordinate 62,308,012, forward strand.
TAAGTTCCACATTCTACCAACGAAAAAAAACAAAGCGGTAACGCTGATTGTGTCAGTTTGACATCCTCAACTATATTAACATCTATTGGAGCTGCTCTAACACTCATAAAGTAGCTAGCACAGTGTTAAAACGGATTTAGAGAAATATTTTAAAACATTCAAAAAAGGTAAAACTACCAGTGACAAAACAATCATTATTCTACATTATCTGTCAAATGAACTGCAAAGAAATACACATATTTTTGATTTTCATAATCAGTTTGACAGTTACACTCGCACAAGAGAGCTATCTGTTAAACGTATTCGCTGCAGTGTACTGTTAAACAAATGTTTTGGGGGGAAATTAGCATTTGTTTGTTGGCTGTTAAAGAGGAAACAACTATTTCAGTGTAACGGTTGTTCAAAGTATACCTACACACATATATTATATTATAATAAAAAATAAAATATGAAGTTTTTATTAAGTTTGTGTTTGGTGGCTTTATTAGCCAGTTGCATGGTTAATGCAGATGAAAGCAAAGGACCAAAGGTCACAGATAAGGTACATATGTGCATACATAACTATTTAAAAAGTTGGGAGTAAATTTATAAAAATAAAATCAATTCATAAATGTAATCATATATGCCCTGAACTAGTAAATTATATATGGATATGTGTGTGTGTGCGTGTAAGTGTACACGTACATACTACGTATGCATGAATATAAGAAGTATTCTGCATATACAAAATATAACAAAAGATTGTATGTGAATATTAATTATAAATTTTGTTTGTTTGTACTTTTCTGTTTTTCATTTAGGTATACTTTGATATCACTATTGGTGGTGAGCCGGCCGGTCGTATCGAAATTGGTTTGTTTGGCAAAACTGTTCCAAAAACTGTAGAAAATTTTAAACAATTGGCTGAAAAACCTGAAGGAGAAGGGTAGGTTTTTATTTATTTTTTTTTCGTTCAAAAAAGAATCAGAATTATCTACATACATAATATGTAAGTATGTATGTACATGTATAGATCGCAATGGCTTCAACGGGAGAGTTGATTAATAAAATAAGCTTTAACAAAAATGTAAGGTTAGGTTTAGCTCAGCTCTAATCATTTCTATGATATTCAGCCTGATTACGGGTGGCGTATTTCGATTAAGCCAAGTACTAGATTAAAGAATAATCTTGAACTTTTCTTTAATCTAGTACTTGGCGTAGTCGAAATGCACCACCCGTAATCAGCCTGATTGTGTATGTATGTATGTGTGCAATTTTAGTAATGTTGGGTATGTCTGTATGTGCTCGTTTGCTTTAAATTTTAGATTGGTGAACTTTTGAAATTGGGTCATAATGCTAGAAATTGTAGATAAATGAACCTATGAAATGTTATGTATTTGTGCATGAATGTATGTATGTACATAAGTATGTTTGGATATGTTTTACTTGTATACAGTGTATATTATATAAGTTGATATCTTAATTTTGAATTTCATTATAGGTATTAATCTTGTTTGCAATAAATTTAAATACATATGTATATTAATAATTAACGTTAATGCTTAAAACGCATTTTAATTTTTTTTATGAAAACTTTATATAACTACATACATACAACATATGTACATACATACATACATGCATAAGCATAAATTCAAATGATTCCCCAAATTAAAATAAAAGAAACGACAAGAATGACAGTGCGAAAGTAGAATAATGGTCTTGTCTTTCACAACGAGGTAACAACGATAAGCAATAGCGATGCTCTTGTTATATACTTATTTGAAAAAAAAAATCAGTTAATTAAGTACACGTATGTATGTACTTACAAATAACGTGGCAGATATCCACCACTTTAGTAATTGTGTATTTGAACGTTTATGTCAATGCTATTTTGTGGTAGGCAGAATGTTATCAACTTATTTAAACGATTAAGAAATCAATTAGAAATTTATGACTGAAGAAAAGTTTTTCCTCCATTGAAATATATTTAGCCAATTCAAAGCCAAACGTCTTGTATCAGCAGTAAAATGTTATAAAAATAGACATCTTTTAACCAATAGTTTTCAGAATTCTTAAAATATTATTAGTTTATTATTATGAAATGAGCCACTTTTTTTAAAGTAATGCGGCATATTTTTTGCAAATTTATAATTTCGAAAGATACATCCAAACTGCTTTATAAACTAAATACCATTCACAGTGAAAAGAAATATGAAAGATATAAATCAACTTGAGTTTGATTCTGGAAATTTTGCTAAACTCAAATTATTAATTTTAATATTATAGGAATAACTTAAATTAATGCAGTTGAAAAAAAATTTCACAAATACTATTAAATTCTGGAATAATAGGAAATTATTGTTGCCGTAATATACAATATGTATACTTATCTAATCCATTTAAAAGCATAAACATTATTCAAAAGATTTGTACAAACTATTTCACAATACAATGTAAAAAGAAACAAACCGCTTTTAATTAACTTACAATTAACTAAATCTGAATACCAATTCTTTCTTATTTAATTTTCAGTTATGTGGGCAGTAAATTCCATCGCGTCATTAAAGATTTCATGATCCAGGGTGGTGATTTCACACGTGGTGATGGCACTGGTGGGCGCTCTATCTACGGTGAACGCTTCGAAGATGAAAACTTTAAGCTTAGGCATTATGGTGCTGGTTGGTTGTCCATGGCAAATGCTGGTAAAGATACTAATGGTTCACAATTCTTTATTACCACTAAATCCACCGAATGGTTGGACGGTCGCCATGTAGTTTTTGGCAAAGTAGTATCTGGTATGGATGTTGTACGTAAAATTGAAAAGACTAGCGTTGATGGCCGTGATCGTCCCACTAAGGATGTTGTTATTTCTAACTGTGGCACTTTGCCCGTACCCGAACCATTTTCCGTACCCAAGGAAGATGCTACCGATTAAATTTTGAAGGGTGGTTCTTGGCAAGAGCTTTAAAAAAATAGATGTTTAATAAACAAGTGTTTAATTTTAAGATTTTTCCAAATTATAATTTGTTTTGAAAAATTATTTATAATACATACATATGTATATATGTATATATATATATATAGTATGTTGTATCACTAAAGTAAAAAATTTAGAAGATTTAAATAGAGGTTAAAGACGTTGTTGCATTTAATTCTCTTTAATCATTAAGAGGATCTTCCCAGTGTATTTAATCTTTGTTTCCCTGAAGTTCATCTAGAGAGTTAAGATAAAATTGAAAATCAATTGAAAACTAAAAAACAAATAAAAACTAAAAAAACCTGAAATTTATTCACAACTTAAGTTCACGAATATTGTAGCTTTTATTTCTGGTTTGATCAATATTAAGCGTAAAAGACATTGATCTCAAAACTACGATTTATGTACAATACAATTTTCATGTTTAGCCAGAAACTTACCTGTTTGCTTTGTAGACCTTTATCAAAAACATGATAAGATGTATGTGCCCTTTTAAGTTTGCAAACCTGCTTAGAAATTTATACAATTGTTTGTTAATTCAGTTAGCATCTGTTATTTTTAAAGCACTACTAGAAAAAGTGCATATATGTATATGAGTTTGTCATTCCGTTTGTAATTTCAACAATATTTACTTTGGTGATTTTTGCATGTTGGTGTGAACTAATGATTTCTGTAGTAACATCGTTTCCCATTCCAAAGGAATAGAAAAACCAAAAAATTATTTTTTGAACTAATTTTGAACAAAGGCTATATATAGTAAGGTGAAAACTGCAAAATATGGCAAAAACCCCATTTCATCGATTTTCTAATGAAAAAATGTAGCAGAGCTCTAATATTTGAAGTGAACTAATTATTTCTGTAATAACATCGTTTCCCTTTCCAAAAGAATAGAAAAACCAAAAAATTATTTTTGACCTAATTTCGAACAAAGGCTATATATAGTAAGGTGAAAATTGCAAAAAATGGCAAAAACCCCATTTCATCGATTTTCTAATGAAAAAATGTAGCAGAGCTCTAATATTTGAAGTGAACTAATTATTTCTGTAATAACATCGTTTCCCTTTCCAAAAGAATAGAAAAACCAAAAAATTATTTTTGACCTAATTTCGAACAAAGGTGAAAATTGCAAAAAATGGCAAAAACCCCATTTCATCGATTTTCTACTGAAAAAAAGTCGCAGAGCTCTAATATTTGGAGTGAACTAATGATTTCTGTAGTAACATCGTTTCCCATTCCAAAAGAATAGAAAAACCAAAAAATTATTTTTTGAACTAATTTCGAACAAAGGCTATATATAGTAAGGTGAAAACTGCAAAATATGGCAAAAACCCCATTTCATCGATTTTCTACTGAAAAAATGTCGCAGAGCTCTAATATTTGAAGTGAACTAATTATTTCTGTAATAACATCGTTTCCCTTTCCAAAAGAATAGAAAAACCAAAAAATTATTTTTGACCTAATTTCGAACAAAGGTGAAAATTGCAAAAAATGGCAAAAACCCCATTTCATCGATTTTCTAATGAAAAAATGTCGCAGAGCTCTAATATTTGAAGTGAACTAATTATTTCTGTAATAACATCGTTTCCCTTTCCAAAAGAATAGAAAAACCAAAAAATTATTTTTGACCTAATTTCGAACAAAGGTGAAAATTGCAAAAAATGGCAAAAACCCCATTTCGTCGATTTTCTACTGAAAAAAAGTCGCAGAGCTCTAATATTTGGAGTGAACTAATGATTTCTGTAGTAACATCGTTTCCCATTCCAAAAGAATAGAAAAACCAAAAAATTATTTTTTGAACTAATTTCGAACAAAGGCTATATATAGTAAGGTGAAAATTGCAAAATATGGCAAAAACCCCATTTCATCGATTTTCTACTGAAAAAAGGTCGCAGAGCTCTAATATTTGAAGTGAACTAATTATTTCTGTAATAACATCGTTTCCCTTTCCAAAAGAATAGAAAAACCAAAAAATTATTTTTTACCTAATTTCGAACAAAGGTGAAAATTGCAAAAAATGGCAAAAACCCCATTTCATCGATTTTCTACTGAAAAAAGGTCGCAGAGCTCTAATATTTGGAGTGAACTAATGATTTCTGTAGTAACATCGTTTCCCATTCCAAAAGAATAGAAAAACCAAAAAAATTATTTTTTGAACTAATTTCGAACAAAGGCTATATATAGTAAGGTGAAAATTGCAAAATATGGCAAAAACCCCATTTCATCGATTTTCTAATGAAAAAATGTCGCAGAGCTCTAATATTTGAAGTGAACTAATTATTTCTGTAATAACATCGTTTCCCTTTCCAAAAGAATAGAAAAACCAAAAAATTATTTTTGACCTAATTTCGAACAAAGGTGAAAATTGCAAAAAATGGCAAAAACCCCATTTCATCGATTTTCTACTGAAAAAAAGTCGCAGAGCTCTAATATTTGGAGTGAACTAATGATTTCTGTAGTAACATCGTTTCCCATTCCAAAAGAATAGAAAAACCAAAAAATTATTTTTGACCTAATTTCGAACAAAGGTGAAAATTGCAAAAAATGGCAAAAACCCCATTTCATCGATTTTCTACTGAAAAAAAGTCGCAGAGCTCTAATATTTGGAGTGAACTAATGATTTCTGTAGTAACATCGTTTCCCATTCCAAAAGAATAGAAAAACCAAAAAATTATTTTTTGAACTAATTTCGAACAAAGGTGAAAATTGCAAGAAATGGCAAAAACCCCATTTCATCGATTTTCTACTGAAAAAGGGTCGCAGAGCTCTAATATTTGGAGTGAACTAATGATTTCTGTAGTAACATCGTTTCCCATTGCAAAAGAATAGAAAAACCAATAAATTATTTTTTGAACTAATTTCGAACAAAGGCTATATATAGTAAGGTGAAAACTGCAAAATATGGCAAAAACCCCATTTCATCGATTTTCTACTGAAAAAATGTCGCAGAGCTCTAATATTTGAAGTGAACTAATTATTTCTGTAATAACATCGTTTCCCTTTCCAAAAGAATAGAAAAACCAAAAAATTATTTTTGACCTAATTTCGAACAAAGGTGAAAATTGCAAAAAATGGCAAAAACCCCATTTCATCGATTTTCTACTGAAAAAATGTCGCAGAGCTCTAATATTTGAAGTGAACTAATAATTTCTGTAATAACATCGTTTCCCTTTCCAAAAGAATAGAAAAACCAAAAAATTATTTTTTACCTAATTTCGAACAAAGGTGAAAATTGCAAAAAATGGCAAAAACCCCATTTCATCGATTTTCTACTGAAAAAGGGTCGCAGAGCTCTAATATTTGGAGTGAACTAATGATTTCTGTAGTAACATCGTTTCCCATTGCAAAAGAATAGAAAAACCAATAAATTATTAGAGCTATGCGAATTTTTTTCAGCAATTTTCACCTTACTATATATAGCCTTTGTTCGAAATTAGGCCAAAAATAATATTTTGGTTTTTATATTCTTTTGGAATGGAAAACTATGTGACTACAGAAATCATTACTTCACAACAAATATTAGACTATGCATGTACATACATACATATGTACATGCATAGTTTTAAAATAGCTTAACTCTAAACTCTTGCACCGATGTACGCCTGTGCAATTTTTTCAACCATTTGTTTATATGCTTTTTATATTAAAAATTTGTATTTTAAAATTTTTTTCCAACTTGCATAGGACATACATATGTACATATTTCTAAAAATAAATACAATTCTTTATTTACAAAAGCTGAGCCTATTTTCTTTTATCTCCGAGAAAGAGATGGGAAAATTTGCTACTGAATCCACACAACCATCGGAAGACTCATACATCGTCTATTCGAATAAATACATACATATGCTCGCAGCGGCATGAAACCACAATTTTCATTGTCTTGTATGGGATAGATAGAGATGGGCATTGTTCGCATGATTTTCGTGATCATAATCTAGCCTTTTAGCACGTGCTTTTCGAGCTTAAGCTTTATGTAGTGCAACATTTTATTTTGAAATGTTTTTGGAATCTCAACAGAATTATGGGGAATACCAATGTTTTCGCCCATCATACACGATCATGGTGAGTAAACAACTACTCACGATGTTATCTCTAAGAAGAGAATATCCTGCTCCCTTTGCCCCCAACTATTCACAACTAAAACAATTGTAATTAAGCGAACACAATTCATTTCAGATTGACTTCACAGCTACAGAAATGATATGAATTAAATCAGTTTAGAATAAGAAATAAAAGAGTAAAGTGAGTAACTATTTTGAATGAATGAATTGAAATAAAAAAGTTTATTTAAATGAACAAATTCATTCATAAAATTGCAACAAAAAACTTAAAACAGCAGATGTGATATTAAAATTTTAAAAAAATCTTACAATCTTCCTGAAAAATCACTTGAAAAATAATAACAAGCGTAACAGCCACCACTCCCCACTATAAAAACGATTTGCAATACAAAATGCTGCACCAGCATAAATTTTGTTGGGTATGAAAAATATGAAATTCTGAAAAATTATATGTACATACATACATGACTTTTAAAAACTATGTATGTATGTATGTATGTACATACATAGAACATGCTATTTTAAATGAAAGTTTTTTAATTGAAATTGAATCTTAAAGTTGAAGCGAATCTTGTTGATCGTGTTCTTTTTGAATTTGCTGATAAGAATTTGTATACGACTACGCATGGTGGAATTAATAATAGTGGAATTAATTAATTCCACCATGCGACTACGTACATACATATGTATGTATGGATGTGTGTATTGCAGATGGAAAATAATTCTAAATTCGTAGGTGTGTTGCTGTTGTTGTTCTTAATGATGTGTCCCAATCGATGGTTTGCTTATGAAATAGGTGGATCATGGATGACCGACCATCCATTTACCTACAAGAAGGGGAAATATCTATTACAGTAGACGCTCGTAAATTAGAACCACTTTGTTCCTGGGGTAGTTATTTATGATGTTATAATTTACAAAACCTTTAGTTTCAATAAAACATGCACTAATGTTATTTTGGTATTTTTTCGTTTTGGGGACTTTTTTCTTTTTTGCGATTCATTCCACTTTTTTTTGTTCCAGTTTTGGCGAATTTTCTCCCTTTTAAATTTTATTTCAATTTACATATGATAAGTAATATTATCAGGCTCAAGTTCAGTTTTATTGAATTCATGAAAATTCAAAATTACTAAGAGTTTTTTTGTGTTGGAAAATATTATTATTTATATCCAATCAGTTTTTAGCAGAACGTATCAGTACTGATTTCAAGGCCGCTACACCTCTCATCAGCGTTCAATTGTCCATCTTTACAATTTTCGTAAAGTGGATACTAATTGAGAAGAATATCAACTATTTAACCAGTTTTCAACAGAAATAGAATATGAGAATTAATTTTTAATTCAATTTTTATTCTACAATGAAACAGAGCTGGTTAGTACGAAATAATAATATTTTCCAACACAAAAAAACTCTTAGTAATTTTGAATTTTCATTAATTCAATAAAACTGAACTTGAGCCTGATAATATTACTTTTCATATGTAAATCAATATAAGTTCAAATAATAATTACGTTTATTCGTAATAATAATAATATAAAAATTTTATTTCAATTGAAAAAGTTTTTCCATTTTTTTCAATTGGCAATTTATTTATGTTTGATTTGTTTTTTAATATTATTAGTTTTTAACGATTCTTTTCACTTTTTTGCGATATATTTTTCGTTTTCTCTTATACATGTGTATGTACATACATACGTTTGTATATCCTCTACTACTGTTTTGTTATTGTGCAAGTTTTTTATAATTGTGGCGAATTTTTTTTATTTTAACATTCTTTTAGTTTTGCCGTTTTTTTTTATTTTAAATTTTGTTGTTCCATTTTGCCGATTTATTTTTCGTTTTAATAAGTTTTTTCCATTTGGACCACTTTTTTGTAGTCCATAAGAGAGATACTTTTTAATGTGTTTAATAAAAACGCCTTTTTCGTTCAGGGAAGTCTGATTTTTTTGGTTTTGTTTAGAGTTATTCCTAATGATTAAACTTTAAGATTTAAATTATTATTATTTTATTTTTAGATATTTGCGATAACAATTTATCTTATCAGCATTGCGAATTCGGCCAAGATTCTGGGCATATTTCCACACTCCGGTGAAAGTCATTTCGTGGCGATGAGAACATTTATGATGGAATTGGCCAAAAGAGATCATATTGTTACCCTGTACAGCAGTCATCGTTTAGATGAACGCTTAGAAAATCTTAGCGAAAATTTAATAGAGCCAGAATTTCAATTTTGGAAAGAAGGTGGAAGGAAATAAGATAATAAACTTTTTGTCCATTAAACAATTATCTAAAGTCAGTCCCTTTTTATTTAGTACAAAAACAAGCTGGTGTAAAGGACTTCCAGGCATTGAGCACTTTCACTAGTGACAAACTAAATAAATATTTAGCTACTGCTGGACAATCACTTGTGGACTATTTTCTTAGCAATCAAAAAATGCAGGACCTATTGAAAGGTTCTCGGGACAACTTTGATTATGATCTTATTATTGTGGATATGTTCTATACGGAAGCTTTGCTGGCTTTGGGTTATCATTTCAGTATTCCGGTTATTGGTCTGGTAAACACCGACTTTGGCAATTATATGGATCAAACGCAAGGTATAATGGTGCCCGCGGCATGTTTACCATATGATTTAGAAAATTATGATCAAAATTTGGGTTTTTGGCGAAGATTGGCCAATGTAAAAGTATGTCTTGAACGGAGGGAAAGTTTTGTTAACGATCATTACGGTCGCCAAGAGCAAGTAATTAAAAAGCATTTTCAACAACTTAAAGGTTAGTATGTTACTAAATGATCCTTCTCGAAATTCTTTTCTCATAAAATAATTTATTTTCTCTATTTGATCAATAAAGCTTCAATACCCTCGATAATAGATCTTCAGGCAAATATTGCTTTGTTGTTGGTTAACAACTATTATCCTGTGGCTGCTGCGAAACCTTTAATTCCGAGCATTGTACCAGTAGGCGGCTTGCACATTAAAGCTCCCAAAGAGTTACCTTGGCATATAAGGCGTTTCCTGGATGAAGCGCGTTCAGGTGTAATATACATGCATATGGGAGATGAGAAAAATTGTGCTGACATACCCAAAGACAAATTAGATATTCTATTCCATATATTAGGCAAACGTCAAGAACGTATTTTATGGACTTGCCATGATGTACAGAAAATGGATGGTCTTCCGAAAAATATAATGATTCAACATTTAGTGCCACAAACCGACATACTAGCTCATCCTCATATAAAATTATTTCTAATGAATGGTGATATTATGGGCTTACAGGAAAGCATTATCCGTCGTGTTCCTTTGTTGGGTATACCGTTATTCGAAAACGAGCTCAAAAATATTATGCTGGCAGAAAAACTGCAAATTGGTATACGTGTGGACTATAACAATCTTACAGAAAACTCCTTAGATTGGGCGTTACAAACTATTGTGGGCAAAGAGTTTTATATTCTTAACATAAGAAATATTTCGAAAGTATTTCGGGATAGACCGTTGGGTGGTTTGGCCAGTGCCATATTTTGGTTAGAGTTTGTCGATCGCTATGGCAGTGGCCCCTTAAAAACAAATGGTGCCGGAATTCCTTTAAATCATTTGCATTTAGTGGACTTAAGATTATATAGTTATCTAATGTCATGCATAGGCTTAGGCGTGTTAATTGCCTTATACTTCTTGGGCATCATTGTATGGAAAAAAAGACAAACTGCTAAAATGTTTTCTAAACTTAATTAAAATTCGCTGTATCTAAAACATGTAACGAAAAATAAATTATATAAAATTTTTTCATACGAGTATATGTAAATTACTGTAAATTTTTAATAGCGAGATCACTGCATAACATAAGAATGGCCTGGCAACACACATAGATCAAAACTCGCTTAAATGCCGGAAATAAGTCAAAACTTCAAATGTGGTTTACTCGCAGTCTACATTAGCTTATTATATGTTATAACATTTATCAGGAGAAAATTTTGCTAGTATAGACCGCAGTTTGTTACTCTTATAACATCGTTATCAGAACAACGATCTCAGACATCAAATGTCATTTTCCAATATGAAAAAACGAGACAGCAAACAAAAGCTATTTGCTGTCTCTGCCACTCCACCTTAAAATTGTGGTAAAACAGCACATGAACATTTACTAATATTCCCCACATAGAAAAAAATTACCATATTTAGTACTGTTATTCTGCTGGCGCTATGTTTTTCAAAACGAATTGAACGGAATCTACGGTATATGCACGACTACAACAACAGGCATTTTGTTTCTGATATTTCTTTTTAATAAGGCATTTTGTTTGTGTAAACGGCGAATTCGTATCCTACGCTGTCAAAATTCTCCATGCATAAAAAATTACATAAAAATGCCGCCAGAAAATTTGTACCAAATTTGACGGTGTGGGAAATGGATAAATTTGCCCGAATTCGCCACTGCATCCACCTGGTAATGAAAACCTTGAACCCAATAGTTATATGAACTGTAGCCAACTTCACACCAATTGACTGACAGCTGATATATTTTCACTCGTTTCTATTTGTTTGGAAAATTACTAGAGGTTAATTTAGTAAATTTTAAATAAATCTTACCTGGCCATGTCTCCTGAAGTGAAAGAACGTTTAGAAATTGTATACGATCTTGCCAAGACTACCTTTCATTGGGGCTTTGTACCAATGGTCTTGTATTTGGGTAAGTAGGAAAATGCAATCAAGCAGCATGTTTCTTTAAATTTATAAATGTGTGTACATACACGCATATGGCACTCTAAATCAAACCGGCACAACTCAAAATTGTCCAAAATCAGTTTCCTTTCATGATTGTTAAAATATATTTGCCATTACCACTTTTATTAACAGAAAAAATGATACTGTTTTCATTTTCCTTGGACATATCTGACGAGCGATGAAGGTTTATCTTTTAGTGTGCTATAAATACGAATTGCATAATTCCAATTTTTATGAATTGTTTTTAAATATTTTTATTTGATTTTTTAAAGGCTTCAGAAAAGGTGCCGAACCCGGTATGCCAGCCCTGTCGTTGTTGAGCTTGTTGTGGCAATAGGTAGATCCTGTTGTGTACGAAACTAAGTTAGTTGTTACTTAATGCAGTTATTAAATATAATTATGACATGTGTGGTTATAAACAAAAATATAAGTTACATCGTTACTTAAAAAATTTGTTGAATTTTTGTTGGTTAAGAAGGGGGTTGTCAGAAAGAAAATAATTTGAATGCACATTATCTCCACTAGTACTTAAAACGTAATAAAAATTAAATTAATTGTGCTGTCTATAATATATGTACATATGTATTTTTAACAAAAAACTAATATAAATTTACATTGCAATTTATGTATGTACTAGCTTATCGTATGTGTGTACTAGACGATTGGTCCAGTAGTTAAGGCTATATTACGATTTTTAATTTTCCTAAAAAGGGGTGTGGTCCCACTCACTTTTCTCCTGGTACGTATTCCAAATTATGCCAATACCAGATGTACCAAATATCATCGACGTAGGTAAAAAAATGCCCAAAATATAACGATTTAAATTTTTGGGTTATATGGGCGGTGCCACGCCGCTTTGTCCAATCAAAACTTCATATAGCCTATTATTCCTTCCAGAGTCAAAGTAACATGCTGTGAAAATTTCAGGAAGATCGGTCCAAGGGTTTGGTTTTACTAAAAAAGGGCCGTGGTCCCACCCACTTTTCTCCTGGTACGTATTCCAAATTATGCCAATACCAATGTACCAAATATCATCGAAGTAGGTCAAAAATGCCCAAAATGTGGGGATTTAAATTTTTGGGTTATATGGGCGGTGCCACGCCTCTTTTCCCCATCAAAACTTTATATAGCATATTATTCCTTCCAGAGTCAAAGTAACATGCTGTGAAAATTTCAGGAAGATCGGTCCAAGGGTTTGGTTTTCCAAATTATCCCAATACCATATGTACCAAATATCATCGACGTAGGTAAAAAAATGCCCAAAATATGGCGATTTAAATTTTTGGGTTATATGGGAGGTGCCACGCCTCTTTGTCCAATCAAAACTTCATATAGCCTATAATTCATCCGAGAGTTCCAGTTAAATATTGTGAAAATTTCAGGAAGATCGGTCCAATGCCCAAAATATGGCGATTTAAATTTTTGGGTTATATGGGCGGTGGCCTCCTATAAGGAACAAACAAATAAACAAACACACATTCGGTTTTATATAGATTTCACAAACATGTTGTATTTCGTATGATGCCATATTTTGAGTAAATAACGTTCAGTATCTACATACATATGTACCGTTAGATGGCACTATAACAATTCATTTGTTTTAAAAGGTTGGTGTATTGGATGAAGCTATATTTCAGAAATCTGGCCCTTTAAAGAAAAACTGCTAAAGCTAATTTAGAGTTTATATCAACATTCCATAAAAGTATCTCTGAAGAATATTTGAACGATTTTTAAAGAAATTCTGCTATAATGACTTGCTGCTCTTCTTTTTCTAAATAACTATCTCATATGGAATAGAGGCTTATTTTAACTTAAAACGGAGTATATATGTACATACATTCATAAAACTTTAAAATGGATTTGAAATTAATTTTAGAATAAATTTTATTGAAATTTTGTACTAAAACACATTTGGAATCTGTTTTATTTTTTATGAATAATAATTATATTGAATATCCATCCCTCTTATGGCTGGCAGAACCATGTATTAGAAATCAAATGAAACGAAATGCGAATGATCGAATTTAAGTAGAATGGAAATACATTTTTAAATCCCCACTAAAAAGTGGTTTTCTACAAAACTATAAAATAGCGAACTTTTTCTTGTTGCCACAGAATTACTATGCGTCAATTTTTAGCCCAACAATGCTCAAAAATAAGAATTGTATACTGTTTTTGAAGATTTTTTTAGATTTATTATAGTTTTTCCCTAATTTTGATGCAAAAATCGCCAAGGTATTTTTTATAGGCAATTAAATTTATTTTTTTGTAAGAAAATTCAAACAACTCCAGAAATCCGAAGGAAAATTTCACCTTTATTTAGGAGCTTATTTTCGAGCAACAGCTCCAAATAAACTCGTTGAAATAAATAAAACAAACATATTATTTTAAAATAATTAAATGGTTTGTCACCTTATATTCGAAATATTTTTTTATATAACATTTATTATTTTTTTGAAAACATCTACAATTATAACGATTAACAATTTTCTTTTGTTGTATATATGTATGTTTGGGTTGAACTTAATAATAACAAATTTCTTAAATACACTATTTTTATATATATTTGTATTAAAAAATAATAAAAGATAAAATATCGATTTACGGTGATAGAATTCTTTTTCGAGTGGGTGAGGGAGATTTTTGTGTTTTTCTAGCCTCGGTACAAACGGTTTGCTGTTGAGCCAAGCGATCGGTAACTTCTCGAACGCGATCGCTTAACCGGAACGTAGAGCAGGCAGTACTCTTGCGTACGGGTATTGGAGAATTGGGCAACGAAGTTGACTGAGAGGTATGGAGGCTGGATGAAGATGATGTAAGAGAGCTTGCGGCTGAATGGAACGAAAAAAAGACATGAAAAATTATAAAAACACATTTAAAATTTTATATGAACAGAATTACTTTTGTTAGGATAAGCTTCAGTAACAACTTTGCGTTTAAATTTCAAAACATCCATGCAATCTTTGCTTTTCGCAAATGCCGAACTTGTCATGCTACTCACTTGTGTTTGCATGCATGCAAATTTATTTTTCAGCATACTGACTTTACCAGGCTGCTCAAATAGAATCGATTTGGTTGCTGGTTTCAATTGTTTATCCTTTTGTAAACTATTTTCCAGTGATTTTTTACGCATTTGTATGGTGTTGGTGAAATCCGAACGCATAATGCATAATGTTGTGGAGGGAATCAGTTCCTTGTTAAGTACATCTAGTTCTTCAACAACTTGTACAGGCTTTTCATCAGCGTTTAGAATTTTCAATGTTTTTAGTTCATTTTGATTAAAATTGAGTTGTGGACTCTTTTTATTTGGCACTATCAATTTTAATTTCACTTCTTCAATATTACTTTCGGCCTGATGGGCAATTTCCTCAAGCTTCAATTTCAGCAAATCATGTGGTACTGATGAGGAAAGCTCATCGCGGGCCATGTGATCTACAGTATCTTTATTACTCGTGCATTGACATGCTATCGCTGCGGTCGCACTACAATTCGAACATTCACTGTAACCGGAATCACTACGTTCACTGCACTGTGATTTATTTAAAACTTTCGGATTTTTACGTTTAATCTCTGTGCTTGGCAATTCTATGCTAAAATCATCATCTTCCTCGTGCAATGAACCCATATGAACTGATATGTTGGGATTAAACATTGATATACCCGATATAGATGGCCGTGGACTATTTGGTACAGATCCGGCATTGGATGCAACTGAATTACGCCGAGAAGCTGATAATGTAGCCATGCGACCTAAAGCTCTTATAGCATTGCCAGTTTTCTATGGGAGTGTCATTAGTAAGCAAGCAAAAACAAAAACAAACAAACATGGAATTGAGCTTAACGTAAAGAGTTAATTAAAAATAATGTGCATTAATTTTATTTGTTCAATTTTATATTAGGCCAGTTTCAGGTTGATAGTAAAGTCGGCCAGCATTATGTGAACTTACACGAACTTTTTCATTGGCTCAATTCGGACAAACAATAAATGATCAGTAATTTTGTATGTGTGCGAATATCAATTTTAATTTTGAATACGAATATTAATTTTGAAATTTCAAATTTAATTGGAAAAAATGCCTCCCTTTGTCTCACAATAAATTAAAAAAAAAAAAAAAATGGTATTTAACATTATTATGACATTGCGATGCCAAATTTGAAGACCACTACTGAACATTATTAAATTATTTTGAATGAATCTTGCAAAATATATATTTTTGTACATTTTCTGTACAAAAATATTTTTTTTTTAAAGTATACTTATGTAAAATATTCGCTTGAAATAGTCGAACAATCCAATGCGAGTATTCGTAAAATCACTATTAGCAACCAATAAAATGCAGCACTGATTTGTTAACAGATAGCAAATAAAATAATTTTTAAATATCAGTCGAATAAAATATTCTATTTTACATATTTGATAATGAAAAACCGTTAAGTTTTTAAAATTTTCTATCAGTGATGCATATGTACGTTTCGTTACCGCAAAATAAATTTTTTCCATATTTTATGCAAGTAATTATCAAAAGAACATCATTGAAATGTTTGGAATCGTAATCTAATTTTTCATATATATAATATATAATCATAATTATTCTAAACTAATAATTTTCACCTTTTTACCGGTTACTGATATCCCAAATGCTAAGTTTTTTTAACACATAAAAAATAATTTTATGGCAAAAATTAAACATTAAAAACGTTAAAAACAAAAGCAAGAAAATAGCGAGAAATTTCAAATAAACAATCTTACCTGCCACTTTCGTCGTATGATAAACTTCTTTAGTTTGTCGGTACATATTTTCTTGTTGACCAGATTTTCATCATAATGGCCTTGCTTTAGCCAAGCCGATTGTAAACATTGTTCAGCAGTCAAACGATCCTCTTTACGATGAACTAATAAATTCGATATAAAATCTTTAGCCTGTTGTGATACACAATCGAAGGCATCATCATCAAAATCATAATCAGCTCGTGTAATATTCGAAAAGGTTTCGACATCGCTGTCACCCATAAAAGGCGATAGTCCGGATAAGCTATGCAAGTCAAAAATAAAATTGTTTATCTATTGTAAAAACGTATACATACATATTTAATACTTACAGTACATAACAAATGACACCCACACTCCACATATCCGACTGAAAACCAATAGGTTCATAACTTATAATTTCCGGCGGAATAAATTCTGGTGTACCAAAGAGAACTCTCACCGGCGAGCCGGCATTAAGTCGTTGAGCCAAACCGAAATCAATAATTTTGATTTGATGGCAGGTTCGTGTCTTACACATAATATTTTCGGGTTTTAGATCCAAATGTACTATTGACTGGCTGTGCATGTAGGCAACACCTTCACACACTTGGCGTACAAATAATATACAATCACGTTCGGTTAAAGTGAAATCATCAGCCACAACACGTTCAAATAGTTCTCCGCCTGTAATGCTATAAAAATATATGAAAATATATATTCACAAATAATCTAAATCTGTAGTTCTTATAGTTATGCACTACTTACTATTCCATAACCATTACGATTTCTCGAGAACTTTCAAACGAAGCTGCTAATTGCAAAAGTTTGGGATGTTTTAATGATTTCATAATTGAAATTTCTTCTTGAACTTTAACACGATCTCGAGACTTGATACATTTGATAATTTTAGCTGCACATATGCGTTTCGTAGCTTCTTTCTCTTGGACTTTGTAGACGATGCCAAAACGACCTTTTCCCAATTCTTCCAAAATCTCAAAACGTTCCTTAAACTCGCCACCGGCTTTTATAGAAATCGGTTTTTGGAAATCTGAAATTAACAAATTAAGAGATTTTTAAATTTTTTAGGCTCGACAAGAATGAATAATTAAATACAGAAATCTATAACTTTACAAAAAAAAAAAAAAATATGGTAAGCGATGCGACTGTTCACAACTACTTTACTATCCTCGGTGGGAAAGAGGGTTAAAAATTTGTCATGTGTAGCGATAATGGGTGGAGTATAAGAAGTAAGAATAAAATTTACGAAAATGACATTACGAAAAAAATATCTATTAATTTTCACTTTAAATTTTCGGTGATATCATTAATAATAAATTATGTATACAAATCGAAATACGGTATTCGATATCGTTCAAAATTTTTATTTATAATAACTTATATTGAAATTTAGCTTCAAATTAATTTAAATATATTCAGCCCATTTTTACCTTCAGTTATGTCTTCAGTTTCTTCGCCGATGTGAACAGGATCGCTTGGCAAGCCCGGCTGACTGCGGCCATGTACATTTTCAGCGCAAACACGAAATCTATAAGTGCACAAAGGCTTAAGATTTTTAACGGTATAAGCTAAAGAATCAACAACGGAGGCGATTTCCAGCCAAGCTGCTTTATCTTCATTGCACGAGGACGATATCAGTTCCTGCATTTCAATTCTAAAATAAATTGTTGAAGACAAGAACTCATTAATATTTATTCAGGTCAAACTTAGAATTAAATTAAATTACTCACATAAAACCGGTTATCATGCAACCACCATCGTAGGGTGGACCACACCAAGCTATCGAAACACGATCGGGACCTTGAGAAATGCTTGGTTTACCACTTGGCGGTTCTGGTGGCCCCTCTACGGCCACTGAGGCAACAGCTACATCTGTACCAAATTCATTCATTATTTCTACCGTATATTTGCCACTGTCATCGGTAACAATATCTGAGATCTGTAGGACGGATTTGCGTAACGACGTGTTAATAATAATATTCGAAGTTTCAATAATTGGACGGCTCTAAAATAAAATATTTTCAAAATAGCAAAACAGTTGTTAAATTTTAGCATGTCTAAAGACAAATAAAAAGTTTTTGTTTAATTTTTTTTGCAAAAGCAAATTTTATCAAAAGATCAAAATAAACAACAATGTGTGCTGTTGTGTTTTGTGGTTTTATAAAAAAAAAATAATACTAAATTAATAGAGACAAGAAAACGCGAAAAACAATAACAACATCTACTACGTTACTTTACCGCAACCTCTGATCGTGACACGATGTTTCGTTCCACATAGGCAACGAATTGGAAGTACTTATGTATATAGTCAGCTAAAACTTCAAAATTTCCATAGAATATTTAGATAAAGGTTCACAGCAAATATCAAAGCGTTTTGTCTGTCTGTATTGAGATATGACGCACAAGGAATTAAATTAGAAGATTTTAAATTGAATTTACGGATTTAAGTTTGAATTTTCGAAATTCTTTGTTTTCTTTTTCGTAATTTAAAGAAATCTATGGTAAAGCATAAGCCAACATGTTTTTCTTTTTATACTTCGTCTAACGATATGTTCATTTGATTTTGTTTGCATTGTCTGGCACTTTTAACTCTTCGCTTTATGCTAATGAAGCAATTTATTTAAGCAATATTTTCTAACATGGTTCAAACTTTACACAATTTTAGAGAAACAACAAGATTAATAATTTTGGCATGGCAATATTTTAGTCACTGAAAATTATTTGTAGCCTTAATGAAATATATGTACGTGTCTGTCATGAGTTTCACATCCGTGTGAAAGTGAATCTTTTCCGAATATTTTGGTGTCCTGACATTCACTTGTTTCGTTTTACTTTCGACTGCACTAAGCTGTGTGAAAGCAAATATAATCTCATTTATTACACAATAAAACTAATTTAATTTGAAAAAATCTTTTTTGAACTTAAGTTTGAAATCTTATCTACCTAATTCGGAAATAAAATCAATATATGTACATATGTTTGATAATAACACATGGAAAAGGAGATTTAAAAAAAAATTCCCACATTAGCCACCAAACGAGCAAAAATATTCGGAAGTATGCCGGACAACAATTATTCTATTTTGTGATTCGGAAATTTTCATTCTAATTGAAAACGTTCGGAACTCATGACAGACACGATAGTTTTTTTGGCGTTTTTATATTTCCAACCAAATTTATAAGAAATGTTTTGACATAAATGTTCGTAAAACAGAGTGCAGCAAGTATTTTACTCAGCAGCTTTGGCCAGGCTATGCATTTTTTCCTTAGATGCAGCAATACGAGTAACAATGGTGGCAAAATCAATTTCAGAATGATTTACTATTTATCTTTTACTAAAAACAAAAAATACGTAGCTTGTATTGTTAGTTTTAATTTGGGTAGAGAAGTTCCTCAATATATAAAAATATATTTCCGAATTTTTTTCAAGAAACCTTAATTAATTGGGGATTTATGGCTCGCAAAAATTCCTGAAATTTTTGGTGTTGTTCGTAGTCGAAGTTTTTATTTATAGAAATATTATGAAAAAATTTCAATTTTTTTAAGTTACCGTTCGTTTATTTTCTTTGCTCTTAGGAGGGCGTTGATATTTTGTTACTGATTAAATAATTTGTAGGCGCAAAATTTTCAAATTCATTATGAAGACAGGAAGGGAGAGCGAAAATATCGCTACGTCATATGAGAACAGCTCAAAAATTTAAAATGAAAAATAGAATTTAATAATATGTGAGCAGCGTTTTAAACATGTACAAAGCTTCATTTAATTAATTTATTTTTTATTTATTTATTAGCAATAACTTAGCCTTTATAGTGCATAAACGGTTACGCTTTAATTAATTTTTATCACAGAAAAAAAACATAGATAAGAAATAGAAATTAAACGGGAACATGATGGTATGTAGTAACATTTTCTAGCAAATAATATAGATTCGAATTACAAAATTCTATGTACAGGCATGATAATTATAGTTTAACATCAATCAACTCGCCACAATTAATTGTGTTAAAAGAATTTTCTCTTACCGCCGACCACCACCAGCAATTAAAATTCAAAGCAAGAATATAAATAATTTCGAAAAATAAATTTTCCATGTAACAACGTGGAATATTTAATTGATTTGACAAAAACACAATGCATTTGCCATTCAAATCAAGTGAAAACAATTAATTCATTACAAAACATCGAATACAACGCAAACTTTTAAAGTTTCATAGTATGTGTTCTAAGAGAATCAGAAGTTATTTAAATGGATCATCACATTTTTAAGTGGCAAACCCAAATGTTGTGTAATTGTAGAAAACGAATATTAAACAATTAACAAACATTTAAAATTCATTAAGTTAAAAAATGTTTGACACAAAAAAGATCTTGTGTTTCGAAAACAAGAAAATGTTTTTAATTGTAGTGGATCATATAATTGTGAAATATCTTCTCATACACATACATATACATATGAATGTACATATGTATGTAGGTAAGTAAATTTAAAGAGCTTGAAAATTGTTTCAACTTTGAAAAAAAAGAATTTAAATAATTTTAAATAATTTGTATGTATGTAATGTGCTTACTAAACTTGGAACACGTTAATTAATTTATTTTAAGTGTGTTTCAGTGTATTTTTGCCAGTATTTCCATTATATAGACTTAAAAAGTGAATCTTTTATGTCATACCATTTACATTTTTGGCAATACATAATTGAATTGCAAATTGTTCACATCAGCTAAACAAAACCCGCTGTTAAGCTTGTTCTATATAACAGAATTCTATGTTTTTAACAAAAGTAAACTTTGAGGCTTTAAAAGTTATAGTTTGTTTATTTAGTAATAGACTCTGCGTATTAGCATTTTAACTCATTAAGGCCGTGCTTCACTATCCTACACAATCGTACGATTCATTCACAGGAAAATCTTGCAAAAATCTGACCGACTTTAAAAAATCGTTTCAAAATGGTGTTGTAGGTGCCACACTATCATACAAATCTGATGCCAAAACATCTGGTTGACAATAAATACTCCTCTGATCGCATGGAAACTATCATTTTACGAAAATTTTCATAAAATTTTACAAATCGCATGACTTGCCAAAAAATCTGTCACTCAGTTGCATATTTAGTCCACACTACCATATATTTTTTAGCACACATGTCATATTTTGCAATTCGCGCGACTGTGTAGGATAGTGCGGCACGGCCTTTACTGGGTAATGCAAGATTTTGCTGGATTTATTTCGTTTGATTTTGTTTTCTATACAGCAAAAAATTTAGAATTTTGGCATTTGAATAGAGAATAACCCGTTTAATTACCTTTCACATTTATTTGCCTCGATATTTAAAACAAAAACTCATTGTTAATTAACTTTCGTTTTATTGTCAATTTTTTGCAATTACCTTTTGTGAAGTGAAATTTCTCTTAAATCTTTTATTTGGGTGATATATTGGCTACGAGACTGTAACTGCACTACATTTGTTTATCTTGAAAGTTTTCAGGTAAAAATAATATGCGCCGAAAAGGACAAATGGATCGTTTATTATTACTTCATACTTAGATGACATTTAAACGTTTTGGCTTAAATGCATTCAAAGCATTTTTAAGCTTTAAATTTTTGTTTTATAAAATTACAAGATATGTACATCTTTTCCTTTACACTGGACATGAATGCTTTAATGCTGATGTATTTATTGCTAGTCGAGACGAGTGGTGGTAGTAACTTGTAGAGCCGAATAACTTTTACTAATAATATATATTTTTTAACTTATTTAACTTTATCCCCTTTTGAATTTTACATACAACTAAAGCATTCTTATAATATTCAATCCCTAATGAATTGAAATTACAATTCCCACCTATTTTTAACAACACGACATATTTGTACATAAGTACATATATCACAAATTTGTACGTGAATGTGGGCCCTTTAATTCATAAAAATGAAAACTAAAAAATATTTCCATGTACGATAAGTACAGATGTACGTACATACATACTTACGTACTTTCATAAAAAGATAAGTATGCATGTGTGTAGCTACATAAAATAAAATATTTAAAATTGAGATGCTGTTATCGTTTTCATGCCGACAACCGACGACCATAAAAGGTGATACCAGTAAATAATTTTTAATTAGATACAAAATACACTTATCATTGACGTCAAAATCGCTGACAGAATAAAAATGCAGTGTGTGGCACTTTTCATTATTCGTTCTTTTGCCTGCACTGCATATGCATTTTTGTTTTTTTTTTTTTTTTTACTAACTAAGCAAAATGTTACTTACCGCCTTAAACCACCTGACTTGCGGTTTAGGGAATCCGTCAAAAATGATCGACAAACGTACACAACCACCGATTAAAGCGGTACAATCTATAGGCCCTTCCAAAATATATGCCGGCTGCTGAAGTCGCTCCTTGATTTTGATTTCCTTGTGGCTCAAGTCTATTTTCAAGTCTGTGGGAATTTTTGTGGTTTCAAGTAATTTTGCCGCTGTCGTAGGACGTGGTATTACCGCCAAAGTTGTATAGGATTTAAGCGACGACTGGGGTTTGCCGGGATGTGTAACAACCAATTGAACTTCACCACTGTGTTCCAAGGTTACATTGTTTATATGCAAAATGCGTAGACCATCTGCACTCGATGACTCCAACTGTAATGAGTTTTAAAAATAAAACAGCAGCAAGTTATAAAAACAAGCACACAAATATCGTCACTTAAAAATATCTTAAATTATTTCGTAATTTCATATTTTGTTACACTTGTTCTAAAAATAAAAACTATTCTTCGTTTTTTAAGCAGCAGCTGTATTTTATTTGAGCAAATGAGCGCACGGCAAAAATTGATGTTAAACGACGAAAAGAAAAGGAAACTAAAACTATTAATTAAATATTTTTAACACTACAATACGATACGACAAATATGTATGAATGTTTTACAATTAAATAAATATTTAGGCTAATATTTCATGGCTGTTGAAATTTTAATGTTTGCGGAGTTAATGTAAAAACTAGAATAGTGAACGATCGTAAAATTGGCGCACAACTAACTGTTGAGAAAAGATGCTTGTAGATTTTAAAAAAGAAAATTTGTCATTTTTCATTGTTTTACTTTTATAAGATTATAGCACTAACTCGTTTGACACAGCTTGTAACAATTAAAAATATCGCTAAATAATAGAAACCGAAAAGGAATAGACTTTTTCAATACAAAACTCTATTAGATAAGATCGGATAAGGACGATAAAACAAAGAAAATAAATTACCAATATCTGGCATTTTGTTATATGTACATAGTATATCGTTAAAACATATTTTTCTCCATGATTTTTTTTTTTTTTTTTTTTAATTAGGACCAGCACTCAGGGGATGACCATTACGTATGCAGTGCACTGTGCCGGAACTCAGAGAGAGGGATAGAGTAGAGAAGATAGATGTTGAAAATGTAGAAGGCTTAACTCTTTTACAACTCTGCTTTGCGCGTTATGTTCATTTTTATATATAGCAGTGTTGAGGCGCCTCCGGTGTTAGGTAGACGCATTAACTTTGTTAAGCTGTATTGGCAGGCATTTTATTAATTGCTTTACTTCGCCGATGTTTCTGCTAACCGACGAAGGAGGGCGATGTTGTGTACATTAGCTTGGAACATCATCAATCGCTGTCGGAACAGTTTTTTAGTGACCAGTGCTATACCTTCATCACTTAAATAGTCCGCCAACAATTAATACAATGTCTCACTAATGCACATTACAGAAATTAATGATGTTGATTGACTTGCTCTGGCCAGGGTTCGAACCCAGACCCCACGTCATTGCTTGCTTAGTAGTCAACGCGCTAACCACTTCAGCCAACACTACCATCAACCATTTTGTTTTCTCATATATCGTTAGAATACCATTTTAAGCTCAAGATGGGTTTTTATCGTTTAAAATTTTTGGTGGAACATACATATGTACATGCAAACAAACTACGAGTATATGCTATACTAAACAGACTGGCTCATACACGTCCCAATTTAGGCCCAACCATAATATGCATAAGCTGGCTTAAGCTAATGTCAAAATTGAACGAAAAGTCTGTCAAATGCTTAAGCAAATTTGCAGAGACTTTTAGGTGGCTATAATGTACTTATGCGACTTAAACTTTAAGTAGTCATAGTTGCACACATATGTAGCATAAATAATTTTTCGAAAAATTTGTATCTTCTTATTTATCCTAAACAAATTGAGTCTTGTACTCAAATGTATATAAAACGATTGTAATTAAAAAAAATATGCTAAAATATACGTATATTATTATTTTTACTAATAATAAGATAAGATACAACCGAAATTATGTACTTTGTAGTATTTATTTTATTTAAGGGTATAAGTAGTAAAATATACATTAGTGGAAATAAAATATGTTAAATAAAATATATGAAATGTCACTTTCGTGTACAGACACTTCTTTTCTTCCACATTTTCTATTAAATTTTATATGTAAACTATTTCGTCTTCTTTTTCCATTTTCATTAATTTATTTCAATTAATTTATTTTTACGTACAAACATACATATGTATGTATGTATTAGTAGAAAAGCTGATTCCGTACGGAATGTGCGTTCAGTTTCGCACTTTGCCTAAGCAAATGACGTTTCATAAAACTTAACGAAAATTTTGCTTAAGTTCATTATAGTTGCCACATACGATTTACATGTATTCGCACAGTTGCTTAAGCTGACTTAAGCTAGCTTATGCATATTATAGTTGGGCCTTTTGTCTCGACACATGTCTTCCAGGGGTGTCAAACATATGTATTGACAAATGTGTTTTAATATCTGAGGAAGATCAAAAGATATTGCTGTTTTCTTTTCTACACACAAAATGACACTTTGTTAAAAGGTACATATGTATGTATATAAAATGTCTTGCCAACCTTGCTATAATGCAACTTGTTATTTCACTAGTAGAAAACGCAACTTACGAAAAACTGGAACGCTCTGTTTTTAACAGCTGACAGCTAAGTTTTAGGGGCACTATCAACACTGTAATATTTTTACAGGGGTTAAAGTACAATGCCTTCCACCATTAGTAGTGAGGGCGATATTTTGAGAAGGCAAAACATTTTTAAGAAACGAACACCAAAGTACACTTTCTACATGGACATGTACCATTTTTTTTTTTTTTTTTTTGAGAAAAGAAAACACAAATAAGGTTAACAGTACATACATATATGGATTATTACAGCGACTGACACCAAAAAAAATTCCTGCTGTTTTGTATTTTTTTTTTTTTTGTAAGCGAATATATCTTGTTTAGGTCTTTGATTATGCTCTGAAAATATATTTTGAAAAATCCTTGACAATTTTTAATGCATAACCTAAAGTTTATATCAAAAATACGATTTAATTAGAATTTTACGATTTTTTTTTATTTGAGCAGCCGTTTTATTTTTGAGCCAAGCCCAGCCATAAAAAATAAAATTTAATGAACTATTAAAATTAATTATCCACAAAAAAAAATATTTCTTAAAAAAAAACAAATAATAATTAGAATGAATTACTAATTGCTTTTAAAGGGGTACAAGTCAAATGTGTATTGGTTTTGTTATATTCTCTTATCAATATCTTTAAAATGCAAATGTATACGAAAAATTTGGAGGCTTTTTGGCATTTTTTTTCGTCAAGATTATCATACACACACTTTCTAGTACGAAGTTTACAAAAAAAAATTTTATTTGCTTTTTTTATTAATAGATATGTACATACAATTCAATTAGCAATTAACACATTTTAATGGCAATAGCAAAGACGACCTTCAGTGATGCAGAACAGTGATTTACGAGAAGCGATTTAGGAATTCACGAACAAATAGCAAACAAATATTCTCAAGGAATTTTAAATTAATACACTTAATGAAAATTTAAAAATAGTGATAAAATCGAATTTTTCTAACAATTTTACATATAAATTTTGCGTAATTGAAAGTTTGAATTTCAGTAACTGAAATCGTATTTTACTTATTTCAGTTGGAAACGTAAATTACATACCGGAGTAACTTTTATATAGGAAATAAAGTTCTGGAGAATATATCACTAATTTCTCGCGATCTAAAATTTTTGCGGAATTACATAATCAGGGGTGTCACAGAAACCAAATTCGTACGATAGTGAAAGTGAAAAGAAGGTAGTTCTCCACAAAACGTAAAACGCAAAAACACGTTTTCACTTTCACTTTCGTACGAATTTGGTTTCTGTGACACCCCAGAATAAGTTATATTTTTCATAATTTGTTTTCTTTTCTAAAGGAAGTTAATATTATTTATGGCTCACTGTCCGTTCTATTTGAGATTTTACACTATTTTCACACCAGAAACGGCTAATTGCAAATCTAAATTTCTACATAAAAAAATTGGGTTTTTCTGCATTGAAGTTTTTGTTTTTTGCAAGCACTAAAATTAAACTCGTTAAACAAGACACCAGTGTACGTATACAATTTTCTTTTATTTATTGGTCTTTTTTTTTAAATTATTTATCATTTTTTATTTTTTTGCTCATTTAATAAATTTTACTGTTGTTCTCCTATTAAATAGAGAATAAAATTTTCATTATCATTTTATTTTATTTACTTTGAGCGCGGAGAATAATTCTTATTTTTATTTTTTTTTTTTTGTATTATTTTCACACATGCACATCAATTAATGTTTGACAGGGTCGGTTCGTTGAATTTAAGTCAACAAAAAGTTCATAATAACTTGAATTTTTATCTACATCTTTTATAATAAATATGATAAAAATGATATATTAACTATGTACTTTAATTCATATGCTAAGCGTACATATTTACATGTCTATGCACGTACATATGTATGTATGTACATATATGTAGGTATGTATCTTATATTTTAAAGCACCAGTGTTCTTACTTTAACCATTTTTGTTATTTTTTATGCGCAAATAAAGGTAACGATCAACTAATTTCACCATCAATCAAATACTATATAAAATTTTCTTAAAGCTTTCAATGGTTGATACATATCAGAGCCATCAACTACAAGTCTAACTTTGTGTGTTTGATTTTAAATACTAACTGACTGACACAGTTTACTTCAGTTCAATGTTTAGTTACGGTTTTCTTAAAGATAGATCTCAAAAACCGACAGACACAAGAGGTGCGTGCATACAAACGGTAAGAAATTGCTATTGATCGTGGCAACCACATTTAAAATAGGTATTTTATTCATACACACGTATTCGTTGAATGTGTGCGACAATATTGTTTAATTTTAATAATAAAAAAGAATTCGATAAAAATATATTCCCATTTAATATTTGGAGTTTATTGAATATTGTGATTTTTCCAATGTTTGGTTTTTAGCACACAATATGTCTGCATGTTTCATAAAATATTTAAATTTTTTTTTGTATTATTATTATTATTGGCTAGATAAAATTCCTTTTGTTATTTTTTATTTATAAATTTAATTTATTTTCTGACTAAAATTAAAATTTAGAATTTTCAGAAGATATCTAATTTAAAGTCCAATTAACATAAATATTTACTCTAAGGAAATTACTCTACGAAATTTCGAACATAGTTTCCGCTCTCCAAATTTAAATTGTTGTTTTTATGCAAAATCTTCACTTTCGTAAATCAATCAAATAAGAATACGAATTTATTAATTTTTTATCGAATGATGAACGAATATACATACATACATACATATACATATACAAACATACCATGCACAATTGAAACTAAATTATTTTCTGGCTAAAAATCATATTTCGAATTTTTTAAATAGCAAAAATATCCTTTTTAATGAAAAATTTACAAAAAAAAAAAAAAAATATAAAAGTTTTCAAAAACCTATACATTTTATGTACTTACATGAATACATTAAAAAGATAATTTTTATACATCTTCGATATTTCGAACAGGAATTAAAATTTTCGAATTTAATTCGAATATAAATTTTAAAGGCTTAAATGTAAAATACATACATACGTATGTACAAACATATTATATGTTATGCAAAACAATCTCCTTTGTTAATCACAGTTGTAAATATTGGAATTGCATTTAAGTGCAGTTTTAATTTAAATGTCGAACGCTTAAAAAATTACTAAAATTAATCCGCTTCCCATTTTTTTTGCTTAATTTAGCCAAAAGATACATGTATGTATGTATGTATGTATCTACCTCAATATTTAATCATTATATTTTAATTTTAACGTACAATATGTATGTTGTTGTTTTCTTTAATTACGTGATATTGCATGATTCACAGTGGCCGTATATTTTTGTTCATGATTTTTATTGTTTGTAAACAGAGACACGGTGGTTCATAATTGTTATTGTAGTTTTTGTGAACCTTTTTTTTGCATGCGTAAGAGATTGTATGTATGTACATATATTTTTGTTTGTTTTTACCTATGGATGTATGTATGTATGTATATTGTAAAGCCATGAAAGTATGGATAATATTTATTTGCATAAACTGTATGTACTGACGTATCCATAAATTATTTTTACTAATAAGTATCTAGTAGTTTTATACGTATGATAATTGGTGAACACCAAAACTTATGTGTTTGTTAATAATTTTTTTCCGTTTTTATTTTAAAAGATTAATTGCAAAGATATGTGCTAAAAACGCGCCGAAAAAATAAATTCGTTTTTGAAAGAATCAATGGCGAATGTGTTACGTATTCACTGTTTATTCACACATTTACAGTTTGCGACGACCAAAATAAGCCAATCAACATTTATAGGTATAATCCGATATATAGCAGAATTTCGGATTTTTGGTTTCGCCGATATTTACGTACATCGACTTGCAACGCATCCAACTTCAAAAATTAGAAATACAAATTTTGAAATTTTTGACACATTCAATGGACTATACAGCCTTTCCTAAAAATTTGCAATACTATTTTTTAAGCTATTGCATAGCTTCTATCGCGGGCTTTGAGGCGACCGAATCAAGAAATTTTGAAACGTTTGTTTCTTAAGTCTTTTGTTTTTGAAACGAAAAAACCTGATACTAAGTTTGTTTCTTAAGTCTTTTGTTTTTTTAAGAATTTAAATCGCTCAATGTATGCTAACTCCTAAAGTATGCTATTGATTTTGATTTCATTAACATACAGTATTGCCAGAATAACAACAGAGTTATTAAACAAAGGCTGACTTCCAAAACGTTCGTATACAATGTTTGTATACAGTATTGCTACTGTATTTAAATTACATCCATATGCAAAGTTCGGAAACAATGCAACAACTATAAAACCGATGCCTTGTTTGCTCTCTTACTGCGTTAAAAATACTATGCGGCGGCGTTTTGAAATGGTATACATTGTATAATTATTGTTCAAACACAAAGCAATTGACGTTTTGGAAGTCAGCCAAAACGTAATAATATAATTGCATAAGTTGATAAAAAATGCTGTGCAACATCTTTACCGCTGAATTTATTGCGACAAATTGAAATAATTTTTGCAATGTTCAAATCTTGTGCATTACTTAAAATTTTAAATGTTTATTCCAGAATTTCGAACATAATATCGAAAACTCAATTTAGCTGTTGAAAATTTATCCTTAAAATCGAAAAATCTGATTACGAAACTTAAAACCAAAAACTAAAAGTTTATTTTTTTAGCTCTAAATAAAACAAAAGAGCTTTGATATTCGGCCAGAAGTGAGTTTTTTTATAGGTAAAATAAAAATTTTGAATTTTTTTTTTGATAATTTAAGGAAAAATCAAGCCGTACTTAAATCAAGCCCAGCCAGCGGTGTCAAAATTACGGTAAGTACCTGCGAGATTTCATAAGTCAAGTAAAAAACGACTTGAGTTTTGTTCATTTTACGTTGAAATTGAATTCATAATTTTTGTTTGCGTATCAGTACTTTATTGGCAAAAGAGTGCATGAAGGCTTCCTTAATCCAATCCTCGCATATTAATTAAAACGTTTTTTTTTTATATTAAAAATTTTTACATCTTACAAACATGTTGACTGATTTTCAACAACAATTATTACAACAAAATTAATAAAAACACAAATGTAAAAATATAATTTAGTATAGCTTACCGTAAATTCACGTGAATCATCATTGTCTGTGGGATATTCGACAACCAAACGACCGCACACGTACCACAATACCTGAGCGTCTAAGGGAAAAATACGAGCACAAAAAGTGGTCTTAACGCCACAATCGGCAACAACCGGCAAAAGAGGCTTCATTATAACCAACTCATTATTATCGATGATTTCAGAATTACGGCCAATAATTAAATTAGTAAAAGTGGAACATTGAAAACCATCAACTGTGGTTACGATGCAGTTGTAGCAGCCAGAATCCAAATCGAATGCATCATGAATGCGTAAACAGAGAAAACCATTGTCATGATCAATATAACTAGTGATTAAATGTTAAAATAAAAACCAAAAACAATTGAATATTAAGTTACAACAAAAAAAAAAAAACGTTATTATTATTTAACGATATTAAAAGTGAAATTTTTAAATATGTTAAAAAAAAATAATAGCTTTTCAACGTGAAACATGTAACTTACTTAAAATCGTCCGATTCTTTAAGAAGTTCACCATTACGCGTCCATATATAAGTGTAGGGCATATTAGTCCTTAATTCAAAACATAAATCAATAGTGTCACCTTCCCAGTATTCCATTTGATTTGACAAAGGGTGGACAATTTCGCAAACAGTATCGGGCGGTTGCTGATCTACAGCTACAAATTTTACTACAGTTGAAGTGACTATAGGTTCATGTTCATGACCTTCGATTACACACGTATAAATACCCTCATCTTCTTTGGTTACGTTGTCAACGAATAAAAATGCTTCTTCTTGTAACAAGTCAATATGTATTCGCTCGTTATCTTGCAATTCGAAGCCATTCTGATAGAATTTACAAGAGGGCACTGAAGAGCCTCGAAATCCTGCAGCTAAAGCCATACGACCACCAATTGCCGTCGAAGGTCCCATTATGCGTCTGTACAAATACCCATTTCGTTTCGATGAAGAGGCACGAATACTTCTGGCTGAAGGAGATTTTGAATAGCGTGAACTACTGATAACATCAAGACGAGCTGTGGCCTCTATGCGACCATAATCATTTTCCAAAGTGATACGATAGAGGCCAGCATCTTCGTAGGTTACCTCATCAATTTCCAAATAACGCAAATCATTAACTTCTTTGACTGCAATTCGAGTGGCGGGGGTTACAATTATGCCATCCTTATCCCAGGTAGACCAAGGTATAGGATGACCGGCGATTGCACATTGAAAGCGAACACTGTCACCTTCTTCTACAACACGACTATTCGGAATGGCTAAAAATTTCGGTGCTGAAATAGCTTGACGGCCATCGATTAAGCAACGGCTGCTACTGCGAGCTTCACTAATATCAATAATGGAATTACGATAAGACAGTCGCCTCGTGGGTGAAATACTTCGTATGGGTGTAGAGCGTGGTGTCGACAGTGGCGTTGATGTAGACGATAGAAAACCGGTGGGACGAGTTAATCGTCGATTCAACATATTTTCTTTTTCCTCCGGTACATCTACTATTATACAGGCTGATGATAGCGTTCGCCCTATATTATTTTTTGCTATACAAGTGTATTCGCCTTCGTCTTCGGGATAAATTCGCGGAATACGTAGCATAGCTTTAATTCCATCATAAGTCATTTCAAAATCTTTGCCGCTGGGTAGAACACGGCCATCTTTTTCCCATATAATAACAGGTTCCGGCAGACCTTCAACATGAGCTTCTAAAGTAATGGCATCACCGTCACAACAACGTAAGTTGCGTAGATGGCGTATGAAGCGCGGTAAAGTTTCGACATTTCTGAAAAAAGAGTAGAAATTTTAATATTTTTATAAATTTAATTGAAAACTTCTTACGCAGGGTAACTTACCCATGTCGTATTGATCCTTTCTCCATTGGACTTGTTTTAAGAATATCTGAAATATATGTTACATTAGTATGTAATTATTTTAAAATGCTTAAAAGTAGATTTGACTGCTGCTGTATTTTAATCAAATATATTCAAATTATTTTACCACAGGTTGTTTACTGAACTCAAACCAGAAATACACTCTTGGCAATACTTTTCAGTTTAGGTAGGAAATTTTGTTAGCACGTTTCGCAACCTCTATAAATATAAAGATTTTTACGTACTACTAAATGCGAAAATTTGGCAGCACTTTTGGATATATTTATGTAACCATTTTATAGTACTTTTTTACGCAACCAAGGGCTTTCTGTCATCTCTAATTAAAAAAAGCATTTTTTAGAAGTATGTATTGTTTTTCTTCGCAAACAAAATATTTTGTAATAAAATAAAATGATTATAATGCAAGTGGATTTAGATCCTGGTTTTCATAAGGCAGATATTAACAATATACCCGTAATAACGAGTGAGACCATATATGCTTTTATAGCGAGCGTGTCTTCCACGATTGATCCCTCACAAAAAGTTATAACCAGGTAAATATTAAAATATTTTCATTCATAAAATTGCTAAGTCTAATTGAAATTAAATTTGTAACAGGCATGCCAAGGATTCAGACTTAAGAGTGGACTATGTGCAAGTACGACGATTGGCCGAAATAACTGAATTGAAAGCCTTTGTGTTCTCCTCTGCATTGGCTATGGCAGAATCGACGGAGAGTTATATACGAGTTAACATGAAGGTGGACACCAAAAGGGAAGAAATCACAGAAACTTCATGCGCCAAATGTACGGGGAAAGGTAACGAGTAAATGTTTATTTTTTTCAAGACATCTTCTAAAAGCAACGCTTTTCTTTAGAATCTTGTTGCCACATATTGGCTTTTATATTTTGGATTCATCGAACCAGCAGCACTGAATCTGTAGTGGTTCATAATTTTTGGGGACATGAAACAGAATCTATTATAGAAGAAGGACGATCGGAACCAATACGTATTCGGGATTTTTTTGCTTGCGATGAACTACGAGTACAGGGTGATCTTGAGGCAGAATCCATGACGGATCTTGAGGGTACTGCATTTTTGGAACATGTACTAGATGAGATGGAAACTTCTGGGCTAAGGGATACTGCTTTATATCGGCATTGCCGTGGTGTTTTAGATGAATTTGAAACTCTGTATGTTCATCACACTTTATTGGATGCCTCCAATAATGGTGTCAAAGATGCCATGACGTTTATTGAGCACATGGAAGAGCAATCTAAACAGGGTTTATTCGATAGATTGGCAGAAGTATCGAAAACTAATTATAAGAGTACTTTGTGGCTGGAAACTCAATACATGCGTCTACGCTGTTCTTTAATACATCGTATTGCCTCTAGAAAGGATACCGTGGAAGATGAACAAATATTGGAAACATTGTTTTGCAAAAATCGAGATATAAATGTAGAGGAGAAACAACAAGTCAAACAACATAAACGTTTCATACTGAAACAAACTGAAAAATTGGAAAATAAAACGTATACCGATTGTGGATTACTGTTAAGTGAAAGTTATCCGTACATATGTGCCGCACCCGATGGCATAACCGACGATCATATTGTGGAAATAAAAGCACCAAAAACTGATGAAGAATTCGAAAAATATTTAGAGGGTAGAGAAACTATAGCCCCCAAATACATGGCCCAGATACAAATACAAATGTACATGGCAAATGTTACCAAAGCTTTATACTGCGTTTTGAGTCCAACCTTCGATACAAACGGTGCGTTGCACTATGTTTGGGTGCAAGCTGACATGGAGTTTGTGGCCAGCCTTCTGGGAGCAGCTGAAGACTTTTGGAAAGAAGTTGTATTTCCTCGTTTGGCCAAAATCTATTTTGGTAATGTATAATTTGCTCAGTGTGACGCATGTTAAACTCTTAAAACGCGTTTGTCTTTGCACAAATTTATTTTTTAATTGTAAAAATTAAATCATACCCATCTTAATTATTGGAATTTTACCAACTAACTTGTCTAGTGTCGAATGAGGCAGAGGATGTAAGAAATACATTCTGCAAACAACTCTATACAAATATTTTCATTTAAAAAGTATGGACTGCTTTTTTTTGTGTATTTGTAAGAAATTTTAAGAAAAATAAAAAAATAAATTTTAATTGTACTTTTTTATGAAGCAATTTTTAAATCAAACGGATATATTTTTGAATTTTTTCAGAAGACGTTTTATTGCCTGAAAATATTTTCGCATTTGGCGGATAATGAATGCGAAGTAACGTCATTAATAACGTAATTTTCCTACAGACTAATAACTTTAAAAATATGAGTTATTAAAAGAAAAATCTATTGAATTCCTGCAAAAGTGCTCATTCTAGAGCAGCAATGGAAGCCACTTGGTAGGTTTTTCAGGAAAAATGTTCGCTCGAAATTTCAATACATACAATTTAAAATGAACATTTTGAACACTCAGTCAAATTGAATTTTATGACTAATATTAACAATTTAATACAAGTTTGTATCGAAAGTAATAACTATTAGGTGAAAGTTCGCAGCATTATAGTCGGAAAGAATTAGACATGAGAGAATAAATTATGAAAATATAAAAGCAAACATTAATTAGTTGCAGATCTACACGGCAGAACATAGCAACGGCGTTTTTGAAAGCCGTAAAACTCCCGAAATTGTCACAAAATATTGTACATACTAAATTTAAAGTTAACAATTACACAACAATTAAAATTTCGGATAGATGAAAAAAATTCAACCGCCGAAAGTAGGCGAGGCCATCTTTCATAAATTCGGCACATTCAAACTTTAATGGTTTTATTAATACGTCTGAATATTTTTACTATTCTATTTTTTTTTTTTTTTTGTAAATTTTCGTTTACTTACCTTTAGCAAAAATTTGTAATGATATCACTGCCTTAGTTTCGCCATGGCAATTTGTGGCTATAACAGAATAGGTGCCAGTAAAATCTAATTTGGCGTAGGGTATTTCCAAACGGTATTCTGGACCTTCACCAATGCGACGAAAATGAGGAGCGTCTCTATAGTATTCGGGCTAAGAAATAAAAAAAAATAAATTTTTAAATTAAGGGCTAATACTCAAAGTAATAAATAAAGTGTACTCTATTAAGAGTGGGTTTTTAAATACGATAGTAGAGAATAAATTGAATACCTATCTGTATCTACTAGGCTTTTGCACTAAGTACATTTAAATTCAAAAACATTTGCTTTTTTAAAAATTCTCAGAGTAATTTTAAGTACAAAAGGGGATCAAAGCAAGTAAATACAAAACAAACAAAACATTTATTCTCTTTATACGCTCAGAGTATTTGTATTTACTCATTCTTATTCACAATAAGTAGAGTAAAGTAAAAATTTTTTTGCTAATATTCTGTAAGTATTTTGCAAGGTTCTTATTTTACCATGTGGGTATTTTAAGCATTTTCTTGGTTTTTATTTTTAGCATTAATTTAGCAGTTAATTTTATGGAATATCCATATGTATATACCTATCTAAGTATATACAAATATTGATATGTTGATAATTTGATCTTAACGAAATTTCATACAAACCAAATAGAACTTACAAAAATACTTAAGTATTTTAGTAAATAATTTAAGTAGGTCTGTGTTCACACTATCCAAGTCTTATTGCAAAACTTATCACGATTTGTTCTTTGAACTTTCACATTGTCGTTTACACAGCACTCGTCTTATTGCTTATTTTGTATGAATGTATGTATGTATGTATACCTACTTAACACTACGAATAAGACAACAAAACGAATTTCATGAGTACATGAGAGGGTGTACTCGTTTCTTTTCCGCCTGTCTCTCTCTCCTAAAAGCTAATAACCCAGCGGTAAATTGAACGAAGTACCTAGATAATAATCAATGACATCAGGATGACATTTTAAGCGAACGATATAAGTACTTAAAATGTTATCTATGTGTAATCTAATTAATTTTATCCACTCATTATAACTTCAATTACAATATAGTCGAAGAGTTGGTTGAGTATATTTGCAAAAATGTTTAGGAATTTTTTTTGTCTTCTTTTAGTACACAAAAAATGCAAAAAAATATCCACTCATTATAACTTCCATTACAAAATAAGCGAAGGGTTGGTTAATGTATGTTTCTACTCTTAATACACAAAAAATGCAAAAACAAAAATGCCGTAATAGTGGCATTAAAAAAAAATACAAAAATTGTTTCAATTCTTTTTCTGTTTGTTAGTTTATCGTTGATCGCAGAACATAAAGCTTACACCACAAGTAAATTTCTAAAAAGGTATTTACATACATATAAAATCATTGGGACTAGTGGTACTATGTTCTAGCCTTCGCTTACAAATGCAAATTAAACCGTAATGAACGTGCATTACACCATAACTTGCTAAGATTTATTGATGTATCATTAACGTTGCTTAAGACTTCGCTTATGAAGTAAACGCAATTGAAATGCGAATCACTGACATCGCTGCTTACTCTTTAAGCGAAAGCGCACCGATTAAACGACCTATGACACTCCTATGCTAAATTTAAGTAGTAATATAAGCGACAGAATCATCACTGATAGCTACTAAATATTGCTTACATCAGCGATTAAATAATGACAATTTTTACCGCTGGGAAGCTTAAAAATAAGACTTGCATCGTCTGAACACAGACTAGTGCTTCTCTTTACTTAATGTGCTTGGTTCTTATTATGCTTAGTTCTTACATGCTTTAATAGTTGCTGTATTTATTTCGTACAGAAACAGTATTTATTGTGTTTGTTTCTTATAATAGAGAACAGAAGAAGGTATAGTAAAGAGAGGGTATAATAAAACAAATCCACGAAAAAAAGAGAATGTATTTAAGTATTTGTTTTTCGTACTTTTGCAAAAGCCTAGTATCTACATATTTACTTTTTGAGTTGATTTTTTTTACTTTTTTGCTACCAAAAAAAAAAATCGAATTTACGAATACAATTTTTGTATAGAAACTCCGGTTTAATTCTGTGCTTTAACTTTAGCAATCGTTTATGAATAGAGAGTTAAAGTATACATATGTACCATGTATGTATGTATGTATGTAACTATGTACTATGAATATGGTCCTACATACTTACATACATATGTGTTTAATTTCTTATTGTGATTAAACTCCATGCAATTAATTTGCTGTCACACGATCTTATGTTTTTTTTTTATTTTTAATTAAAAATATTTCAGCGTTTTAGCCAAGTGCTCATTTATTATCGATAATTAAACATTTTGGCTAATGTTATTAAACTTTCAATATGTTGGTGCACATTTAAAAATTAATTAAATAAATAATTAGACATTTAATACGTAACTAGTTTACGACACACACGCATAGGTATATATGTATGTATATGTGTATGTTCAAATATGTAGTATGGACAGTGTGTATATTACATATGTACATACGTTCAATGCCATTTAAATTGTAAAAGGAAAATTAAATTTTTTTTTCTACGAATCTTTCGGTTCGTTATTTTACAAAACAAATAGGTATTGTTTAAAATTTCCTCCTGCTTTTCACTGTAGACGTAATTTTCATAAACAAACTGACCCCACTATAAGTTTATCCTCCCAAACACCCTCTTTGAACAACAGTTGCAAAGTCTGTTCATGTGTTGCATTTACGAGTGAGATTTCGTATTTGTTGTACCTACATATGTATGTATGTATGTATATATGTATGAATATATAATTAAGAAAATATGTACATATGTTGTATGTAAGTACTCGGTAGTACGTATCTATGTATGTACATATGTGTGTGCTTAAGCTGCTGCCTCGTTTTCAATTGATCTTATATGGCATTAAAAAATAACATAAAATAAATTAACTGTAATAAAATCATATTTAATGAATCATTTACTGCAATTCGACAACAACATAGTTACAACAAACAAAAGCTCAAAAGCACTGAGAAACAAGTCATGAACAAGTCAAAACGTTTAAAATGTCTAACAAAGTGTCCTTATGATGTGTCAGAAACATTATAAATACATAATTGTTATTTGTTTTGTATACAATTTTGCAATTAACATACTACACTACATCCATACACATCGTTATCTTTATATAGAAAAACTCCTAAGTCCCTGTCCAGACTTGCAATTTTATTAGTTGCAATTCTTGGTTTTTTAGGTGAGCGAGGTAAGAAGCTTGGGGAGGGGTACAGAGTTTCATGTGCTCGGCAATTCTCTTTTGCCTTGCAATTCGCACTGGTTTCTATGTGTATTTGATGTTTTATTGTATTACTTCAATTATATGAAAAACAAAATAAAACGAAAATTAAATTAATATGTGATGCATTACAGTTTTTTAAGTTAAAAATAATGAAAATAAATTTTTCTGTGGTGGTGTAAATACAAAAATTGCAAAATTAGATTTTTATAATGTGGACACTTATGCAATTTCAAAGCAGAATTTTAAAGAATTGCAGCCAATAAAATTGCAAATCTGGACGGGGACTAACTCGTTTTTTTTCAAATTCAGTTTTTCTTCATATATCGATAACTTAGATGGTTACCTATCGATATATGATAGATACTATATTTGAAAAAAATATTGACTTATTAGGGCCTTTATATATATTAAGGTATACATACATATATAGAAAATATTGAAAAATTCACAGAAAAGTAGTAAAATTGGACAATACCATTCATAATTTCAATATCGGAATTTTTAGATTTTGTATTTTTTTATAGTTTTTGTATTTTTAACCATTTGTAATGAATTTTAAGGTTAGCTTTCGAATTGGTTTTTAATTCATAAAACGAATAGTATTCATTTCGAAAAATTTTTGGATAGCTCCTGTTGTGTTGGACAAAATATTTTATGTCTTGGCGGGATATTTTTTACTTTTTGTGTTCGCGACATATTTTCTTTTGGTGACTTTTTTAACTTTGGAAATTTTGAAGATGCTTTAGCGAATTTTTTTCCGATTTCCAAGTTTTATATATTTTTTCCTTTTTGGCTTTTTTTTTTTTTTTTTTTTTGATCATACCTATATCTTTTTTTTAATTTTAAAGTATTTTTTGTTGTTTTAGCGGTTTTTTTCCAGCTGAGGAAAAATTTTTCGTCCTAGCGACGATATTTCTTATTGTGATTTTTCGTTTTGGCCTTTTTTTATTTTGGTGTTTTTTTGCGGCGAATGTTTTAATTTTGGTATTTTTCTTTTTCGTTTTACAGATTTATTCTTCTTTGTGGTGAATTTTTCAAGTAAACATTTTTTGGACATTTTAGTTATTTTTCCACCCCTTTTTTTTCGCTTAAATTTTTATCGTTTTTAAATTTTTTTCGTCATTGCATTGTCCAAAAGGATAACTTTTAAATATTAATCTCGAATTCTGTTGTAGTTTTTTTTATTATAAACTAATTGAGAAAACAATAAAAATTTAACGTGTCTTAGACATTGAGACACTTGATTTATTTATACGAAATGAAAATGAGCGATTCCCAGCACCTGAACATTTTTGGAAAGGAACATGTGGTATATTTCATTCGTTTTCTGGAAGAAGACTAAATATCCTTCGCCTGAATATGGGCTGGTAGCAAAGTTTTTTTTCAGAATTTTCATTCAATTTTATTTACAACTTTCGAAAAACAATTAACATGCCTTAATGTTTTGAAATTCAAAATCAAGGTCCATACAAGGTTTTAATATTTTAAATCAAACAAATATTAAACGTATATAATAAAACAAATTCATTAGAACAAAATATTTGGTGTTAAATTTGTACAACTGCTTTAAAAGCAAACATTGTTTTTTTTTATTATAAATAAAATGCTCCATTTAAATTCACTACAAGAAATTAGTTAAAAATAATATTTTTTTTATTCTTTGTACAAGATCTTTTTTAAATAAGTAGTTGATGACTCTCACAAACCTTTAGCAAAAAAATAAATAAAAATTATAATTATGCACGAAAATGGTGTAAATACGTCACACCAATTTGTAATCCAATATGGCAACAGCAGTTTTTTATTCTTTCTTTACTTTTTTTTAATTAACCAACCATATAATTGTGACTATTTATTTTATTTTCTTTTGTTACTAAACGAACAATAAATGAGATTCCTTTCCTATTTTTTTTTTTTTGGCAAATATTTTTTTATTTCAACTTTATTTGTAAAAAACTTTGTACGTGGATATTAATTTTGTTAATTTAATTCGTTCTAAATGATTCACACACGCACAACTATTAACAAAAATTTTAATATAATTTTTTTTGCCCGTTAACCGTTAAAGTTGTAAATGAACTAAATTTCCACAATAATTTTCTAAGGTTTTTATAACTTTTAAAACGCCCAATTGAAGCAATGAAACTTGTAGCCCACTTATAACTTTATTATTTAAATATTTGTTTATTATCGGATTTTATTTGTCTTTTTTGTCTGTTTGGTGACAAATTTATTAATACAACAGTATTTGATTTGTAAAATATTTTGTTTTTTATTTATTTACTATTTCGTGAACTTGACTTTGAAAAATTACTCTTAATTTTGTTCAAGTACTTGTTGGTTGGTACCACTTGTTTTAGCGTTTTTCTAACAACTAAATATTTTTCGTTACACTAAGATGAACTGAACTGCGCAACTGTGCACAATATTTTTTGAATTTGTTGCGCCTAGTGCCAACCAGCAATGTGAGAGTGCAGAGAAGAACAAACTTTCATCAGATGCTAGAAATCATATACATGTGTATACAACAGTTTCTGCGTTTAAAAAACTCACGATTCCGCACTTTTCAAATAAACCATCAGTTTAGAAAATTATAATAATAATAATATATAATATCTATGTACATTAAACATATTCTCATCGGCTTGAAGCTTTTATTCATGGTGGCTATTTCTGTCTACTCCACATGTCAGCTGGACGCCCCATTCTTCTTTACTTCCAAGATCATGGCATGACCATAAGACTTTGGTATCCAGCAAGCCGACGCCACTAATCTTTCAGCAC
Organism: Lypha dubia; assembly: GCA_947311025.1. Lineage (NCBI taxonomy): Eukaryota > Metazoa > Arthropoda > Insecta > Diptera > Tachinidae > Lypha > Lypha dubia. The sequence goes on from OX371264.1 coordinate 62,349,454, forward strand.
TACTGGATTATGCTCTAAACAATAGACTTCGGGTAGAAACAGTTAAAAAACTGAGCGCTCTAAAAATTTTTCACTTAAGTCAAACGTCTGAATTGTGTAAGGCACACTTTAAAGTGATACAATACAATAGAAACAGTCGAATTGAGTAGAATATTTATATGAAAAGTACTCAAGATTCTGCGTGATTTTCGTACAAATTTTGTGCTCAAGTCGGCCGCCTAAATTGTGGAAACCACAAATCAGTGCTGTTTCTGCAATACAAAAAGTCGACTTAAAGAAAAAATTTATTTAATCGAGTTTTTCTTGAATTAAAATCAGTCATAAATTTCCTCTCCTCCTAAATAACCTCAAATTCCAATAGTGGCAAGCATATACTCGTTGGCGTGTGCCACATCTTTGATATGCCTTCACCAGAAATATTCAATGTGCAGCATTGTTTCAGTATGAAAATGTAAAAAAAAATACGAAAACATACATTTTCATGATTCATACTTTTCGCACACAAGTTGCATATGCATGTTCGCATGCTACATACATAAATCAGTTCCAAAAAGAGATCGATTGATTCTTTTTAGTTTTTATCGGGGCATTACTCCCAAACATATCAACTAAAATGTTTCTTTTAGAATCATGATTTCAAGTAGGTCAAGGTATTTTACAAGTTGTGACAGCTTAGCTGTTTTCGTGCTTTAATGAAAAACATCCTTATAGTCGTAGTTACAGAATTTTTGTGTTACGTTATTTTTTATAATTGTTTAATTATAATTTTTAAATTACTTACATTCAAGAAATCTCTGAGCCACATAACATCTGGTTTAGGATCACCTACAACTTCACAGAATATAATAACAGTATCGCCTTCTAAAGCTTCACTTGATCGTGGCTTAACAACAAATAATGGTTCTTTGGAATATCTAGAAATCAAACGATAACATTGTTATTGATGTAGTAGTCATTATGTCTATCGCAAGTTTATAAAAGTTTTATACAAGTCTTGAAGCAAATTTTTTTTAGTAGCCAGTTTTCAGATATGGTAAATGAAACTAATTTTTCTTCATATAATCATAATCTTTAAAATAGGTATTTTTTATATTCGGTTGTCTAGCATATTCCGTTGTAGTACCTTTTCAAAATGGTAAAAATAACTATTCAGTTACGATTGATGATTCAATTTAAAACTGAGTTTGTTTGTAATTAAATAAATTGAAAATATGTTTCGACTTTTTCAATAAACAATATTGTATTCACTAATAAGTTAATCGAATTTAAAAAAACTTAACAGTTGCGTAAAAAATTTCACAAATATTGATTTAAAGTCTATTGGCAACATTGTTTTAAAACTCATTTAAAACCAATGAAAATATACGTTGATTTAATTAAAATAATAATCAAGGCAAATTCACATAAATTTTTCTTGTCTAATGCATAGATAGTACCGTCAAAATTTGTTTTAGAACAAACACCACCTGTAAAGTGAATTCGCCTTGATATAAATTAAAAAAAAAAATATCTAATGATATTTACTGAGTCAACAGATAAATGGATAAACTATACTTACGGCATGTCATTTGTCCGCAGATCAGGTACTGTTCTAACTGTTTGTGTTGGAGCATCATTCTCTTCTAAAGGTTCTATACAAACGCGGCATAAGCTTTCTTGTTTTCCCACTGCATTGGAAGCCACACAAGTATAAATGCCAGCATCACGTATAGTAGCTTCGGATATAATTAATTCAACCAGACCATTTGTATCCAAGGAGCAGGCCAATCGGCGACTGGGTCTCAATTTTGCACCATTGCGATGCCAGGATACACCAACAGCAGGATAAGCTTCTACTTTCGTAGTTAAACGTAATTCTTGTCCCTCTTGTACTATATAAAGAGGATCGAGAGGTACATAGAATTCTGGTGATATATAGGCACGTATACCCTTGTCTACAACCAAGGAACAGTGACATGACACCGAGCCAAATTCATTTTTGGCGGTGCACGTATATATACCGTTATCATTCAGTTGTGCAGTGGCCAGTTCCAACGTGTAAAATTGATTTTCTTCGCTAATCTGGCAACGTCGACTTGACAGCAAAAGTTCATCATTCTTAAACCAGGATATTTCAGGTTTAGGATGGCCCACCACTTGACAGGTCAAACGAACTGGATATGTAACCTGCACACGTCTATCTCTTAGACGCATGGTAAAAATGGGTAAAGTATCGCCTAAAGTTGAAATATTGTCTTGGCGTACAATTTCTTTAAGACGACTATCGGCCTCGTATAGCTTGGGATCGGCAACCACTTGAAGACGTGCAAATATTGATACTCTACCCTTCGCATTGGTAGCTTCACAAGTATAACGGCCAGCATCGTTTTCCGTTACTTGTTTAATGGTTAGCGAGCAGGTCGAACCAATTTTACGAGTCTTAATATGTTCACTTTCCACATTAGTGCCAATGCGCAGACCATCTTTGTACCAAACAATATCGGGACGGGGTGATCCGCGTACTACTGTTTCCAAAACGAATTCCTTGTTCAATAAAGCCTTAACTTGTCCCGGTAAAATTACCGTAAACTCGGGCAAACATTCTACACCGCCCAATTGTAGAGGTGCCGAAGTCTGTACTGAAGGTCCCCATCCATAGCGATTTTTAGGTGTTACACGAAAATGATACTCCACATTCGGTTTAAGATTGAAGGCATCAAAGGAATTGATGGGTGAAAGACCAAGTTCCTTCCATATGGCACCGCCAGCATGGCCTACTACCCAAGCATCAACCCGGTAGGCAATAACCGGGGCAGAATTATTAGTGGGCGGTTTACCCCAAGACAAGCTCATGTGTGAAGGACCCGAATCAACAACCAGTGGCTCCGTTGAAATGGCAGCCGGTGGATCTAATAAAACAAATTTTTGAGTTTCAATGGCTTTACTGAGAGCGAGATTTATATAATTAACTAAAACATCCACAATCCTAAAAATAATTCGTATAGAAAGCCATCAATATAGAACGCTTTCGTATAAAGTTTTAAACCAATTAAAACGGCTGTCTTGCGAAACCACAAATCCAGACGGTAAAATTGAGCAGAAAACTTTAAAAAAGCTCAATAGAATGATTTAGACTGATTTTGATTAAAATTTTAAGCTCAATTTAAAAGTTTGGCTTAAGGAAGAAAACACTCCTTTAAATTTAAAAATAAAACGCTTTTCTTTTATTTCTTTTCCCCGGAGAAACATTTTTTTATTTATATTTAAATTTTATATGTATGTAAGTTTGTAAGTGTGTTATTAGTAAATGTAAACCTGGATTAGAGTGTCATAATCCATTTTGGAAATAATAAAATAAACAACAAAATCAAAAATCATTTCAGTAAATTTAAGAAAAAACATTGCAAAATTTTAAATCACGTTTATAATACAAAATCGTGAGTGAAATAAAAAAAAAATAAATACTAAATCTCTGACAATGGAAAACAAAATTAAATACAAATGTGTTTATTTAACTTTTTAATATTTTAAAGTTGATTTGTTTAATCGCTGGTAGTTTTTAACGTTTAAATAAATATATAAGTATATTTATTTATATAAAGATGCTTGTTTTCAATTTGTAAAAATTATTATCAAAAAATTTCAAGATCCTTTTAATATCTGAAATAAGAGAGATTTATATATATAAAAGAGAGAGATTATTTCACATTTGAAGTAAAGAAAAACAAAAATGTTCTATGGACAATTTGAACGAACACTGAATGAACAATATTACATTTCAACACGGACTTTTTCTTGATCAGCATGTGCGAACTCATGTTTAATGGATTACATTGATAAAACAACACACACACACATATAATTACTATATTATAAATTATATAAACAATTATCAAACACTTTTGATATATGTACATATGAATGTATTGCACAAAGGGATTGATTCTAATAGTTTATTACAAAAATTCAGTCTGTCATGGTATATTTTTATGCAAACAATAAATTATTTTATTTATCCACCGTTGTTTAGATGACACAGGTTGTACGTAAATGAAAACTTAGTCATGTATGAAAAAAGAATACGAGAATTGACATACTGCGACAAAAAATTTATTTAATCTCGTTATTATAAATGGTTTTGACATTCTGTTAAAACCTGCAACAACCGAATTGGTAGTATCTATTAAAAGATATAAAAAAGGGCTCGGCAAAAATTTATGTTTTTAGAAATTTAATAAGTCTGAATTTGGATTTTGTGTATAAGGAAATGAGTTTTTAAAGTTTTGATATATTAGCAGCCAACGAAATACAGAATACGAGTATAGATTAGCTCACCCATAACAAATAAATAATTTTTTTAAAAGAAGGAGAGCTTTTAGAGTACATAGACAATTCCAAAACTGAAAGTTTTAGTAATTAAAATTTTTATAAAACCTTTAGTTTTTAGGAAAAAAAATCGAAAAAACGAAATCGACTTCAAAATTTGCCAAAAATTTGATTTGCAGATTAAAAACTATAAATTAGTTTCAATATTCGTGAAAAACTCATAAATCATAAAGTTATATGTATATTCGAAAGTTCGAACTTAGTTTCGAATTTTCTAAAAACTATTGAAAATAGTTTTGAGAATTTTTCAGCAACCAAAAGAGTCCCGACAGAAATTGAGAATGAATTTTCTACTCAAGTCAACAGCTTAGATTGTGGAAAAGTACTTTCAAAGTTTCATGTTTTTTAATTATTTGTTTGCACTCACCAGTCACAAAGTCCTTTAGTACTTTATTTCTGATTTGTTAATATAAAGTCCCAATGTGCAATAATGGAAATATAATTTTTTTTACTCACCTTTGAAATATGAAACATCGGGGTAACTTTCGAGTGGAAGGCCCCAACGCGGAGCCGAAGGAGTTTCAGAACGTGCTCTTGGCATTACCTACATTATAGACGTATAGATGATTAGGATTTTGTGACATTGAGTAGGTACAATCATAAAAACTCAAATTGATAAAAATTTTAAAAATTATATAAATAAATTATTAATAGTATTTTTTTTTCGGTTTTATGTGTGTGCTTTCGTTTTTAATAGAAACTAGCTTTAAATTATAATGGCAAGTACATGTAAGCTGATAGTAAAGCTATGAAGATAAATAAAGCTGGAGCTGAGTTTAATCTTTCTTTTTAGGAGTTTTAACCTATAAAAGTAAAAAAGAAATTTAAGAATATTTTAGCATTGAGATTCGGAAGGAACACAAATTTTTGACACATATTAAAAACGGTACAACATGACATGACACCTAATAAGATCAACTAAAGCTGGAAAAGACAGACATATGTAATTTCTTATTTACATAACTTAACTTTTAAGATGAAAAATTTTTCAAAGTGAAGTTAAGAGATGCATAAAACTAAGGACCTTCTTTGACGAAAGTTAACAAACATTTTATTTTACTTAAAAATACAAAAATAAATAAACTGCTCACCTCAACTGTAACGAATATTCGGTCGGTGCCATTATTATTGCGCGCAACCACAAAGTAAGTGCCAGAGTCGGAAATTTGTGATTTTTGTACAGTAAATCGGGTGTAATCATCGGAGACCTCTTTGCTAACACGATCAGATTTTGTAATTTCTTTGGTGCCCTTCAATAAAGTCACTAAAACAGAAAATTCAATATACATATTTTATGCCAATGAACATTTTATTAAAAAAGATAACTCAAATTACTCACATCTTGGTTTCGGATCACCAGCAATTCTAAAGGAAATCGAGAAGGGATCACCAACTGCAATTTTCATTTCTGTTTCAGGTCTTGACAGGAATAAAGGTGGACGTTCATCTTTCTCCACACCTACAGCAACATCAACATGTGCTTGCGATTCGATACGGCCAAAAGCATTTTGAGCTCGGCAAATGTAGGCTCCCTCATTTTCGGCCTCTGCATTCATAATGGCCAACGTGTAAACACCACGTTCGTTGAATGTCTTAACATTTGGCTGACCAGCCAAAGATTGGCGACCGCGGAACCACTGTACTTCAATGGGTGTATGAGTCTGCATAAATTCAGCCGAAATGGCAATAGTGCCACCATTACAAACTGTTTGATTACCCAAAGGTGTTATAAAGTGTGGCTTATTAGGATCACGATGGAAGAAGCCCATAGTTTTCTCCATGGCGAAACGTTCACGGCCCTTGAAATCAACTTGATGTGTGATCTTATGTTCCGCTACCTCGTTACGAGCAACGCAAGCATACATGCCCGAATCTTTTTCAGTTGGATTCAATACAATCAATTTAGAATAACCATCAGGTTGATCGATTTGCACATATCTTTCACCAGGCATAATCATGTCTGTGCCCTTCAACCACTGTATTTCGGGACGTGGTTTACCACGCACTCGGCAATCCAAAACCAACTCATTCTCATGAATAGAATAGGTGTCTGTATATAAAAAAGCAAACATTATAAGTTTCTCTGCCCTTACAAATTTGGCACAATGAAACAAAAATATTTAAGAGGAAAGAAAAAAAAAAAACAGTGGACAAAAATCACAACAATATACAAACAGTCAAATGTCTTGAAAATTATGCAATTCGAATGTGTTCTGAAAAGAAAAATTATATATGTGGAAATATGTATAATCCGTAACTATACCATTTATTATAAATATTGATTTTCATTTTATAAATGACATGTGCAAATACTTATTTATGATAAGCAGTTGAGTTGAGATGCTTTTAAATTGAAATTGCTGAAATAACGTATCAAAGTGTATATTTAAGCCATTACTGATGACTGATCAAATATATTGAGTTTTATAGCTGTCAATATACATATTTAGTTTATTTGACAGCTAGAAAATGTGTAAATGTTTTTGTTGTTAGTGTGGGGCTAACTTGTTCCATCTGCTGTGAATGTTTTATATATTCGATTTTAAGAATACAATTTAATTTCTTTTTTAATTTTGTTATTTTTTAAAATATAAATGGGTTACAGTAAATACACAATGATATTTTTGCCTTTTTTCGCTAAATAAATATAGTTTTTTTTGTTGTTAATTCGCGGCAGGCAATAGACCCCCACAAAATTACACCAACAAAACATATGAAATAATACCCAACAAATTGGCGATTTGTTTCATATGCAATAAATTCCTATGCAATAAATTTTGTTAAAGATATAACTCCTTAAAGCACATTTTACGGGATCTTTAACGGCGTTTTAGGAAACGCCATGGAAGAGAAAAATTTTAAGACTGGCCTGAGGTTGGCTAACAGGAAATCTTTAGTAATAGAGTCTACACTACGTTAATACTAAATATACCCTGTGTAGTCGGCCTTTTGTCGGGCTCAAAGACTTTCTCCACCATCTCGAAACGGTATTAAAAGGGGTTATTTCCCAGGTCAGGTGCTGTAAGGGTGTCTAATTTGATTGTTTTTACCAATCTTTAGTCCTTTTCATTGAAATTACAAAAAACATTTTGAGTGGAAATATACATCGGAACACATGCGGCGTTACATATGAGTGAGCATTTTTTATGAAATAACTCAAAGAACTACGCGATTTTTATATGAAATTTATACTCAAGTCAAACGCCTGAATTGTGCAATGCAAACGTTACTCTTATTTCCATTAAATAGAACATTGCACATTATGGACGTTTGTTTTAAATAGAATATGTGACAGCGCATAGAGAAAGGGACCTAAGGGTAAAAAATCAATTTTCACTTTTTTTTTTGATGTGGACAACATCTGAGCTTCGAATGAGACCGATCCCATGCCCCAAAAGTGTTCCCTCCCAGAGATATGCGCGTTTTATGAAAGTGATGGTACACCAAAGATACACGTATTTAAATCTTTAAAATGGCTCTCCTGAACAAAACCGGTTTTTACCCTTAGGTCCCTTTCTATTTTGCGCGTCACATATTTTGATGGAAATCACAAAAAAACATTATTTCAATTAAAAAAATTCTGCTTAAGTTCTGCTGTCCGGTGTGTGGAAAAAAGCATCTTAAAATCATTAATAATTTAGAGTGTTTAAAAGGACCTCCTGAATGCGCCAAGATAAATTAAATTGTTTTGATGGAAATAAATACCTTTGATGGACTGAACAAATGTTGCTGACTGTGGAGCGTCCTCGTAATGTTTATAAATTCGCAATTGGCTATGACTAACACTTTCACCATAATCATTCGTAGCACGACACATATAATGACCACTATCACTTTCTTGGGCTGCAAAAATCTCCAAAATAGCTTCGCCATTATGATATATTATTTGATAACGATTGTCTTTGGGCAAAGATTTATTATCCTTTAGCCATTCAATGTTCGTACAGCCATCGTAAACTAAACTACAACTCAAGCGAACATTTGAGCATTCAGTTACGGAACGATCATGTAATAGAGTACTAAACAAAGGTTTTCTTTTTTGAGTATTCATTTCCAGGTGACGTCCACCGATTGGTGAAAAGCGCGTGGAAATTTTATTTTTAGGACTTTGCTCAGTTTCAGAAACATATTTCGTAGCATCATTCACATATCCATTGGTTTCGGTTTCAGCGGCATCTTTCATAAGTTTCTTAAGATCAGCTATTTTTATAATTTTGATTATGGATTCAAGACGTTCATTAGTTTCGGCAAAACATGAAAAGGTACCACAATCAGTGGGTATGGGATTGCGTATAATAAGTTTATGCATGCCTCCGACATCTTCAACAGTACGATATCGGTTATTGGATATAGTGTGATCGTCACGCAGCCAAGTTACGGAAGGACGACCGCGAACATTACACGATAATATTATTTCACAACGTGCTGCATCGAATGTAGCTAAAATTAATAAATGATAAATAATTACAAAGCCAAAATGCTTTTTCGGGAGATAATCTTTGCAAAAGTCTTTATTCAAATCAGTAGAACTAGCATTTGGTTTAGCTGATCGATCATTTTGCCGTCTATTGATCCATTCAGTGATAAATGATATTGAAATGGAAAGATCCGACAATCAGCATTTAGCACTTCTTTTTAAGCAGTTTTATACATTTAAGCGCATTATTGATATTCTGTCCTCTTACCTGTCACTGGACTTGAAAAACTGGATGGCACGTCCGCAGTTGAACAATCGTAAACCGTTAGATCGCATTCGGATTCAGTTGAGTTGCGATTATTACGCACAACACACTTGTATTGTCCTGAGTCTTCTGATCGAACATCATAAATTTCCAAACTTAAGGAGCCGTTAATATTGTAGATTTTGTGACGTGAATCTTTAGTAACTCGCTCACCACCGCGCAACCAATAAACATCTTCAATTAAACCACTTACATAACAGATCAGCTGAGCTTTAGTACCGGAAGCAACAGTCATGGGTTTCATGGCGGTTTCGACGTTCAATTTAAATTTGTTATCTTTAGAACGTATTTTCTGTTCTTGTCTTTCGTTGTCATCAAGTTTACTTTTGGGTTTTTCTAGTTCCACTTCTTCTGGCTGCTGATATAGCAATTTGGAAGCCCTTCTTTCCGTTATTTTCTTTATGTAATCTGAAACATCTACGAATTTGCTAATTTTCATTTGACCACTATCACTTTCGGCATAACATGTATAAAGGCCAGTATCTTCTTTACGGGGACCTTGAATGATCAATTGCTTGACGCCATCAGCAAAATCGTTGCTTTTATATTTGTTGCTGTCTTCTGACAAAAGCGTATTATCCTTTTGCCAGTAAACGTTTGGCTTGGGATTTCCCGAAACTTTACACTCCAGTGTAATATGATTTTCATGAGAATGATATGTATCTAAAGTGAAAATGAAATGGAAATGATGAAGAAACATACAAACATAAATTATGATTATATTTGCGTTAAAATATAAACAAATAAATGAAAACTTGCATGAACATACCTGAACATTTACGAGTACTTGAGATACAGATCAAGGAACACATTAGACTTATTATTGCAAAAACATAAGTAACAATTAAAAAATTACCTTTAATGCCGACTGTAAATGTAGGACCTACTAATTCTTCTTTGCCTATACTATAGACAAACAAAGTGCAAGTGGACACTATTTCATTTTCAGAACCTTTAACCTTTAACGTGTATTGGCCACTTTGATCCTCGGTTACATTAATCAAATTTAACCAAGCAATACCATCTTGCATGGACAATTTACTTGTTGGTCCAAATGCTATGGGATTATCATTGTGGAACCAGCGTGCAGTGGGATCGGGACCATCAATATTTACCATCCATTTCACGTTGCTGCCGGCCTTAACGGTACGATTGGAAAGGAAGTTTCTGAAATACAATTGTTTCCTTAGATCTGGGGGTGCTGCTGCCTCGCGTCTCCTGCCGCCACCACCTTCTTCTTCCTCCTCTTTCTTCTTGCGTTTCTTTTCCTTCTCTTCTTCCGTGTCTTCAGTTGGAGGCAATGCGGGTGGCCTTTCTCTGCCGGGAGAGACTGGTCTTCTCAATTTTGGTTTCACAGTGACCATATGTACAATTTCGGCCTTGCCTTCCCGATTATCTGCTTGGCAGACATATTTGCCACTGTCTGCTTGTGTGGGATCCATAATAAATAGCTCTACTGTGCCATCTTCATGTTCAGCCTGTTGGTATTTTTCACTGGGTTCAATTTTGACACCATCTTTTACCCAAGTAATGGTCGGCGTTGGCAATCCACGGACATGACAATCCAAATGTAATTCCTTAATTTTTCCATGGTAGGTGTCTTTAATATTGCGAGTAAATGTCGGCGGTACATCACCTGTACCTGGGTCAGAATAAACTTCCAGTCTGCAACTAGTTGATACTTCCCCAGTTTCATCTCGAGCCCAGCATTTATATTCACCCGAGTCCTCTTCAGTTGCCGAGCCTATTTCCAAAGAACAAAGACCCTCCACATAGCGACCTCTAATCTTTTGGCTATTTTGAACTTGTTCCTCATTTTTGAACCATTTAACTTGAGGCTCTTTCGCCTCCAAGAAACAAGATATTTTAACTTTTGATCCTTCGGCTACTACACGATCTCGAGCAGCAGTAGCAAAATGAATGCCAATAACTTTTTCACGTTTCTTAAGACTGCCAGTCTCGGAGCCAGTATCGGTTGCATATGCTGAAGCGGAAGATGCTTCAACTTCTTCATCCTCTTTTTTGGGTTTACGTGCACGCTTCTTTTCCCCCTTACTACTATCATCTCCCTCCGATTCTGATGCTTCTGACTTGGCAGCGCCCACCTTTGGCTTCTGTTCTTCCTCAACATGTTTTGGTTTCAACAGGCTTTTGTCGGCATGGAAGACTCCATGTATATTATCGGCTATATGATGTTCCTTGCCTCTAAATAGCACATGATGATTTACTTCCGCCTTGCCAGCACTACTCTCTGCCCTAGCCATGAACTTGCCGCTATCCTTGTCATTAGGACAATCAATAACTAATTCACAGTTGCCGTCAGGATGTTGGAAAATATGGAATCTACCACTATTTTCAATTTCAATGTTATCCTTCAACCATTGGACTTGTGGTATTGGCATACCTCGTACACCAGTCTCCAAAATTAATTCATTAGAATTCAAATGATAAGTATCTATTTTTGGGAAAACAACAGCAACAATAATTAAAAATATAATAATAAAAAGAAAATAAAGTGAAAATGAAAATATTGCATAAGAAATCTCTCTTTGTTTGCTTTTCAATTCGATGTTGTTACACAATAAATGAAATCATTTAAAATAAATGAACGTTACTTATTCACTCACTATCAGAGCTTTTAAAATATTTTTTGCTTTAAACTCACCTTTTAGTGGACGGGTGAAAACAGGGACAACATCAGTAGATATACTTGGAGAATAGACATGCAATTGGCATGACGCAGATAATTTGCAATATTCATTTTGAACAATAAGAGTGTAAGTGCCAGTATCCTCGAGCTGACAACTTAAGAATTCCAAACAGGCCATACCTTCGCGACTCATGTTACGCAAACGGGGACCATAGGTCAGATTTTGTTCATCCTTTGTCCATTTCATTGTGGGATTCGGACCATCAACTACCGTCTGCAGCTTCACTTTAGAACCAACAGCAACATAACGATTCGATAAATATGTAGTAAAATATAATTGTTGTTTGGGAGAGGGATCTGGCAAACGGCTCCTTCTCTCATAGCTACCATCACCTTCACCTTCATCTTCATCCTTTTTTTTAGATTTTGGTGGCCTACCAGCTTTTTCGCCTCCAGCACCCGCACCCCCTCTTCGACTAGCCGCGTCGGAGTCACTCATAACACCGGATAAAACACTAGATCGTCTGGAACCTTGATTAACATCAACAACAACCGAATGTGAAGTTTGTTGCGAGCCTAATTTGTTTTGTGCAACACAAGTATAATTGCCACTATCATTCGTTGTAGGCTTGTTAATGATTAGCTCGCAAATACCATCTAAATGTTCAATCTGCACAACGCGATCGTCAAGTACAACGGGTATTTGGTCTTTTGTCCAAGTTATTACTGGTCGTGGATTGCCACGGACCTTGGTGTCGAGAATCAAATCGTTTTGAGAAGAGTGATAAATATCTAAACATCGATGAGAAAAGTATAGATATATATAGTACACAGTTTCACAGTAGACAAATAGATAAATACATACAAATTATTTCAACAAGAAAGTGACCCGAATATAGGAAATTTTTTTTTCTTCATTTTTTTTTTTTTTTTGGCAACAATCAGATGAATTTACTAAACATCGAAGAGTTTAATTATATTGGTACACACACATAAGCACGTAAACAACTACAACGGCAATTACGATTGAAATTATTTGTGAAAAGATCAAATGATCTTGTTGTTTTGATTTCATTAAATGACAAATCTAATCGATCAACCGATCGACTGACTGATCTATAGATTTGTTGGTTTTTTTTTTTTTTTTCAATTACACATACATAATGTAGTTAGTTGATCTTTACACATACAATGAATGACAGCAGTAATAATACCTCTAAGTGGTAGTGCGAAAATTGGTTCATGCTCATCTCCTTCGGCTTGTGCCGAATATACCTTGAAATAGCAAGATGTGTCTATTTCACTGACATCATTTTTGGCAATACATTTATAGACACCTGAACTTTCTGCAGTAACATCTTTCAATTCTATTATTGCCTTATCACCTTCAGTTTGATTTTTAACTTTATCATTATAAGTAAGCCATTTATCGTCTTTCATCCACCGGCAGCTGGGATTGGGACCAATAATTGATACCATTAATTTAACCGTTGAACCTTCCATAGCCATACGATCACGTAATTGTATGGCAAATTTCAGTTTTTGTTTAGCTGAAACTAACGGTTCCGGAGAAGCTCTTGGAGCTCTATGTACCGACTCAGCTCTCTTTTTATCCGATTCTCCCATAGATTTTAAAGCATCCTCCATGGCCATCTTTGCTTTTTTTTCTTTATCTCTTTGGATACGATCTCTGGCGTGGAATATGCCATGAACATGGAAATGACGATTCTTTGCCACTTCTACTGTATGATTAGTTGCAGCCTCGCCACTTGAATTTATTGCTTTGCAGGTGTATACTCCATTATCCCTGTTATTGGGTTTATAAATCAAGAGCTTAAAGACACCATGAGCCTCTTCCAACCTGGTGAATTTAACGTTAGGCTTGATTTCAAATGCACCCCTCCACCATGTTACTATCGGTCTAGGAACACCATGAACATGTACCTCAATAGTCAATTCGTCGTCACGTAAATGATAGTATTCTGAAAATGATTTCAATAAAATTATTAGCAAATCAGTTTATGATTTAAATGAAACGTGTGCTAGGTACCTCTAACTAATCTAAAGGATGGCGGTGCAGGTTGATCTTTAAACACTTCATAGATTGTAACATAACATGACGATGTGACCTCATCGTTCATGTTTGCTATTACACACGAATATTCGCCAGAATCCAAGATAGTCGTATTTATTATATCTAAAGCTAAAATATTATTGTTATTAATAATGCGATGAGTGTTATCTCGTTCCAGTTGTCGGCCATCTTTAAACCATTTTACAGAAAGCTCAGGACCACCAACGGCACAGGATAATCGTACACTTTTCCCCGCCTCCACAGTGCGATCAGATAGGAAAACAATGAAGCGGGGTACACGCCTCTGGTCACGTAAACGTTGCCATTCGGCATCACGCTGCTTTTCGCTTTTTCTTACAGCCAAGCTATATTTGCGCATTTGCTGCATGAATTCCTCGCCTTCCTCCTCGGCAATCTTTTTCCAACGCTCTTCATCGTCTGGATCGGGTCGTGTAAATCCTTCGGAAGCATCACTGCTACGTCTGGTTTCAACTGGTAACTCTCCAACTTCGTCCAGTTCTTCATCCTCATCAACTCTAGACTCCTCATCAAATCTGGATTCATCATAACGGGATTCATCATCATTGAACTCAGTTCCTTCATCGCCTTCACCTTCTTCCTCCTCTTCGCCACCCTCTTCGGCGGCTTCGGCAGCCTCAGCTTCTTCTTGGGCACGTCTTTCGGCCTCCTCACGTTCACGTTCTTCTTGCACAGCCTTTAAGCGTTTCTGACGTTCTTCAAAAGTTTCTACAGGTTTTTTGGCTGCAGCCTTAGCTGCTTCCTCTTCAGCAGCCTTTGCTGCTGCCTTAGCTTGCTCTTCCATTTGCAAGGCTAATTTACTCTTCTTTGGCGGTGGCTTTGGACCTGGCCCAGCTTGTTGTTGCTTTTCTTCAAACATTTTTTTATTTGATTTTTGACCGCCGCCCATTTCAAGTTTTAACGACAACTTTGGGCTGGGAGATTTTTCCTTTTTCTCTTTTTTTTTAGCACCTCCCTTCTTTTTGCCCTTTTTGGTTGGCTCCTCGGCGTCATCCACATCCGCACTTTCTTCACGATCGTCTCGATCATCATCGTTTTCTTGGCCCTCTGCTCCACCAGGACTTGCATCTTTGTCAGCTGACCTGCGTGGCGTGCGTGCTTTTTTGCCAGCCCTTTGCTTCTTTTTAGGCTTTACCACCTCCTCTATGATTTCTTCCTCCTCCTCTTCATATTCTTCGTATTCTTCAACTACATAGATAACCTCAACATTAGAAACATCCATAACAGCAGCACGATCAATTACCGACAGATCAGAGGTTATGTAACGCACAGGTTTTTGGGCTTCTAAGGGTTCAGATATATCCATAACCAAAGCACGATCAAATACCGCTGTATTGCAAGTCAATAGAGTTCTTAAGTCTCGGCCCAATTCAAAGGGAGTTTTTTCCTTTTCCTCCCTATTTAAAAAAGGGGTTATACTACGCCATGTTGATGGAGTAGCACTACGTCTTGTCATATACAAGGTGAAGGGAGTTTGAGAACGGCCACGAATCGGTGTAGCACTTCGTCCACGTAAGCTACCTGGAGTAGGAGATTTTAATTTTCGTTTCTTTTGAGCTGGAACCTGCAGACTATCCTGCACAGGTGTAGCCTCCGGTTCTTCTGAGTCTCTGCCATCAGCTGCCACTGTTTCACCTTCAGTTTCACCCATTGCTGTAGATAGACACTCTATCAATAAGAAATTTCGAGGTCACACACACACACAACTAATAATTATATTTTCGATTTTCTTAGTTTTATTCAACTTATTCCGTTTTCTTCGTTTCGGTTGTTATTAAACACAGTTCGTTAAATTTGAAATTAATATTGTGATTAATTTTTTTTTTATTAAGGACGTGATCGGCGATAAGTCTGTTCGTAGCGACGTGTTTGTTTCGACTGTTCCGATCGAACTAAAACAACCGTACGTTTCGAAAATTTAATTTCAAATGATCTAAACGACACAGTTGAACAATTTTTGTTCTAATTGCATTAGCTGCCAAGAATCTATAATTAATTTATTGTCATGGACTATCGGCAACGATTGATCAAACTTAACTTATTTTTTCTTCTTTTTTTTTTTTTTTTGTTACTTTTACGTGAAGGTAAATTTCATTTCTATTGACACATTTCAAATATTTTCGAAACGAAACGCAATCAAATAAACGAAAAGTATTCTCAATAAATATGCAAATTAAATACTAAAACTTTTATAGGAAAAAATGAACTTGGCCTTAAAATATTTCGAAAAAATAAAAAAAACTAAATAAGTTTTACTTTTGAAAAAAAAAACCTACCTGCTTGTCACCATTTGTACTAAAAATCAGTTTAAGTAATTGTTCCAGTTATATAAATATGTTAGATTGTAATAATAGATATATTTCAATAAAATAAAATATAAAACAGAAATAAGAAATCAAAAGGTTTTCTTGACAAATTAAAATAGAAAAATGCAAAAAAAGATTGGTTAGTAATTTCCTATTTATCTTAAAATAATTAAAAAGCTATTAATAACATTCAAATAAACACACTAAGCAATTGTGAATCAGTTATACATAAGCTTCGGACACCCTACAAATAACAACACAAAATGCAAGAAAGAAAATATTCCGGCAAAGGATGGCAACAAAAAAAATATACAAGTACGTGTATCGTCTTTTCGAAAGTCTGCGTCTGGTCTTTAGAAAGAGCTTTGTTACTTACCAATTTAACACTAACTAATGTCGTAAAACCCTTCATTTTTGGATACTTTTTATCAGTCATTTTGAATACGTAAGTACTCTTAAAAACATAAGTTTTCACTAATTGTTGGCGTTTTAATTTAATTTAATTTAATTTTATACAATGAAGTTTTATGGCAAACATTTTTGCTGAAAATATCAGAGCGTTTTGCTGTTTTTTGCCTCTTTTAAAGCAAGGGATAAAAAAGGATCCATACAAAGAATAGTTAGAGAGTTTAAGTCTTCTAAAAAATTGTTTGGCGTAGTATTTTATAAAAAAAAAAAAAAAGTAGTATAACAGAGACCTTTAAAGAATGCCAAAAAAAGTATGGGAACTCATCGTAAAGTAAAGACCAGACGATAACTTTAAAATGCCGATACACTTTCTTTTTTTCACTTCTGTCTAAATCTAATGTCAGAACCTTGTTATTTATTTCTGTGTTATACAGTGTTTTTGTTGACATTCTTTTAAATATTTTTGTAGGGCATCAATGAAATTCATTAAAGAATTCAAACTTTAAGAAAATAAGTAAATAAAAAAAAAACATATTAATCTGTGCAACATACCTCTGATATTACGAGTGAATATGGGCGGTGTGCCAAATTTATTCGTGGGTGCATCATACAGTGTCACGAGGCAACTAGTTTCCACTTCACCATTTTTATTAGCAGCTACACATCTGTATACAGCTGCATCATGCAAATCGGCTGATTTTATTTCTAAACTAGATAGTCCATCGTTCTGGGTGATTTTGTATTTAGAGCTGCTTTCAATAGCAACATTTTCCTTATACCAGTGCAACACCAAGTCATTTCCTGAAAGGCCGCATGTCAATTTTATATCACTTCCCACGGATGAATTGCGATTGGTTAGTTTTATATCTACGCTAGGCATACGCTTAGCATTGCGATGCTCTTTAAGGTCTGTATATTCTTTAGATAATTTAGATTTAACTTCTTTCGAAGGTAAAACATGTTCTGCAGCAGCTCTTAGTTTCTCTTCTTTTACTTCAGCAATTACCTCGCCGACTTCTTTTTCTATTAATTTATTTTCTTCAATTTCTTCCGCAGCTTTATTTTCTATAATTGTATCCGCCTCACTTTTTGCAACTGCGGAAGTTTCCTCTTTATCTTTCTTTATTTTTGTGGATTTAACGTTTGATTTTTCATCGAATTTCTCTACCTCGATTTCAGATGTTTCAGCATTTCCTTTACCCGGCTTAATTTCTTTAGTCTTAACATCACTAAAACTCAACTTTTGTATAGATTCCTTAATATTATTGTCTCTATCTTTCTTTGCTTTTACGGAGGGTTTCTTTTCTTTGATCTGCTCTTCTTTCTTTTGGAATATTTCTGTCTCCTCTTCACCCGTCATGATATCTTTATCGACAGCATTTATTTCTTCAGTATTTGGTTTAATTTCTTTACCCTTCCCCGCCTTAATTTCTGCTACTTCAACCTGTTCTTTAGCAGCGTTAATGTCAGCCTCTTTGGAATCAGTACCGACCTTTTCCGTCGTTAGCTCTGATATTTCTGATTTCATAACTTGATTTAGTTTCTTCTCTTTCTCTTTGACTTTTTCTGCCTTAGTCTCTATTACTTCGGCTGGCGTTGTTTCCAAATCAAGATTTTTCTCATACACCACCTCCTTCTTTATTTCGGAAATATCAGCCTTTCCTTCATCAGTCTCAATATTTTCCTTTTTGGCTTTCGTTGCTTCAATATCAAGCTCAAGCAGTTTTGTAGCGGCCTTTGCATCTACTTTTGAAGCTTTCTTGGTTTCAGCATCGACTTTCTTTTTTTCCTCTTTCTCCTTATTTGCTTCTGAGATCACAGCCTTTCCTTTAAAAGCCTCAATATTTTCCTTTTTGGCTTGCTTTGTTTCATTATCGAGTTTCTTCTCTTCAAGCTTATCGGCCTTAACTTCTGATGTTTCAGATTTTCCTTTAGCAGCTTCAATATCTTCCTTTTTGGCCTTCTTTACTTCAATATCGACTTTCTTTTCTTCAAACTTCCTAGCTTTAAATTCTGATATTTCAGCCATTCCTTTAGCATCTTCAACATCGTCTCCTTGGGTTTTCTTAACTTCAATATCAAGTTTCTTTTCTTCAAGCTTCGCGGACTTAACTTCTGATATTTCAGCCTTACTTTTAGCAGCTTCAACATCTTTTTCTTTGACTTTCATTACTTCAATATTGATTTTCTTCTCTTCAAGCTTCTCAGGCTTAACTTCTGATATTTCAGCCTTTCTTTTAGCAGCTTCAACATCTTTTTCTTTGGGTTTCATTACTTCAACACCAAGTTTCTTTCCTTCCGGCTTCTCGTCCTTCACTTCTGAAATTTTAGACTTTCTTTTAGCACCTTCAATATCCTCTTCTTGGGCTTCCTTTACTTCAATATCAATTTTCTTCTCTTCTAGCTTCTCGGCCTTAACTTCTGATATTACAGCCTTTCCTTTAGCGGCTTCAACATCTTTTTCTTTGACTTTCATTACTTCAATATTGATTTTCTTCTCTTCAAGCTTCTCAGCCTTAACTTCTGATATTTCAGCCTTTCCTTTAGCAGCTTCAACATCTTTTTCTTTGGGTTTCATTGCTTCAATATCAAGTCTCTTTTCTTCCAGCTTCTCGGCCTTCACTTCTGATATTTCAGCTTTTCCTTTAGCAGCTTCAAAATCTTTTTCTTTAGCTTTCATTACTTCAATATCGATTTTCTTCTCTTCAAGCTTCTCGGCCTTCACTTCTGATATTTCAGCCTTTCCTTTAGCGGCTTCAACCTCTTTTTCTTTGGGTTTCATTGCTTCAATATCAAGTCTCTTTTCTTCCAGCTTCTCGGCCTTCACTTCTGATATTTCAGCTTTTCCTTTAGCAGCTTCAAAATCTTTTTCTTTAGCTTTCATTACTTCAATATCGATTTTCTTCTCTTCAAGGTTATCGGCCTTAACTTCTGATGTTTCAGATTTTCCTTTAGCATCTTCAATATCTTCCTTTTTGGCCTTCTTTACTTCAATATCGACTTTCTTTTCTTCAAACTTCCTAGCTTTAAATTCTGATATTTCAGCCATTCCTTTAGCATCTTCAACATCGTCTTCTTGGGTTTTCTTAACTTCAATATCAAGTTTCTTTTCTTCAAGCTTCGCGGACTTAACTTCTGATATTTCAGCCTTACTTTTAGCAGCTTCAACATCTTTTTCTTTGACTTTCATTACTTCAATATTGATTTTCTTCTCTTCAAGCTTCTCAGCCTTAACTTCTGATATTTCAGCCTTTCTTTTAGCAGCTTCAACATCTTTTTCTTTGGGTTTCATTACTTCAACACCAAGTTTCTTTCCTTCCGGCTTCTCGTCCTTCACTTCTGAAATTTTAGACTTTCTTTTAGCACCTTCAATATCCTCTTCTTGGGCTTCCTTTACTTCAATATCGATTTTCTTCTCTTCTAGCTTCTCGGCCTTCACTTCTGATATTACAGCCTTTCCTTTAGCAGCTTCAAAATCTTTTTCTTTAGCTTTCATTACTTCAATATCGATTTTCTTCTCTTCAAGCTTCTCGGCCTTCACTTCTGATATTTCAGCCTTTCCTTTAGCAACTTCAACATCTTTTTCTTTGGCTTTCATTACTTCAATATCGAGTTTCTTTTCTTCCAGCTTCTCGGCCTTTACTTCTGATATTTCAGCTTTTTCTTTAGCAGCTTCAACATCTTTTTCTTTGGTTTTCATAACTTCAATATCGATTTTCTTCTCTTCGAGCTTCTCGGCCTTAACTTCTGATATTTCAGCCTTTCCTTTAGCAGCTTCAACCTCTTTTTCTTTGGCTTTCATTACTTCAATATCGATTTTCTTCTCTTCAAGCTTTTCGGCCGTCACTTCTGATATTTCAGCCTTTCCTTTAGCAGCTTCAACATCTTTTTCTTTGGCTTTCATTACTTCAATATCGATTTTCTTCTTTTCAAGCTTCTCGGCCTTCACTTCTGATATTTCAGCTTTTCCTTTAGCAGCTTCAACATCTTTTTCTTTGGCTTTCATTACTTCAATATCGATTTTCTTCTCTTCGAGCTTCTCGGCCTTAACTTCTGATATTTTAGCCTTTCCTTTAGCAGCTTCAACCTCTTTTTCTTTGGCTTTCATTACTTCAAGGTCGATTTCCTTCTCTTCAAGCTTCTCGGCCGTCACTTCTGATATTTCAGCTTTTCCTTTAGCAGCTTCAACCTCTTTTTCTTTGGCTTTCATTACTTCAATATCGATTTTCTTCTCTTCGAGCTTCTCGGCCGTCACTTCTGATATTTCAGCTTTTCCTTTAGCATCTTCAACATCTTTTTCTTTGGTTTTCATAACTTCAATATCGATTTTCTTCTCTTCGAGCTTCTCGGCCTTAACTTCTGATATTTCAGCCTTTCCTTTAGCAGCTTCAACATCTTTTTCTTTGGCTTTCATTACTTCAATATCGATTTTCTTCTCTTCGAGCTTCTCGGCCTTAACTTCTGATATTTCAGCTTTTCCTTTAGCAGCTTCAACATCTTTTTCTTTGGCTTTCATTACTTCAATATCGATTTTCTTCTCTTCGAGCTTCTCGGCCGTCACTTCTGATATTTCAGCTTTTCCTTTAGCAGCTTCAACATCTTTTTCTTTGGTTTTCATAACTTCAATATCGATTTTCTTCTCTTCGAGCTTCTCGGCCTTCACTTCTGATATTTCAGCCTTTCCTTTAGCAGCTTCAACATCTTTTTCTTTGGCTTTCATTACTTCAATATCGATTTCCTTCTCTTCAAGCTTCTCGGCCGTCACTTCTGATATTTCAGCCTTTCCTTTAGCAGCTTCAACCTCTTTTTCTTTGGGTTTCATTACTTTAATATCGAGTTTCTTTTCTTCCAGCTTCTCGGCCTTCACTTCTGATATTTCAGCTTTTCCTTTCGCAGCTTCAACATCTTTTTCTTTGGCTTTCATTACTTCAATATCGATTTTCTTCTTTTCAAGCTTCTCGGCCTTCACTTCTGATATTTCAGCTTTTCCTTTAGCAGCTTCAACATCTTTTTCCTTGGCTTTCATTACTTCAATATCGATTTTCTTCTCTTCGAGCTTCTCGGCCTTAACTTCTGACATTTCAGCCTTTCCTTTAGCATCTTCAAGCTTCTCGGCCTTAACTTCTAATATTTCAACCTTTCCTTTAGCAGCTTCAACCTCTTTTTCTTTGGCTTTCATTACTTCTGTATCGATTTTCTTCTCTTCGAGCTTCTCGGCCTTAACTTCTGATATTTCAGCCTTTCCTTTAGCAGCTTCAACCTCTTTTTCTTTGGCTTTCATTACTTCAATATCGATTTTCTTCTCTTCAAGCTTCTCGGCCTTCACTTCTGATATTTCAGCTTTTCCTTTAGCAGCTTCAACATCTTTTTCTTTGGCTTTCATTACTTCAATATCGATTTTCTTCTCTTCAAGCTTCTCGGCCTTCACTTCTGATATTTCAGCCTTTCCTTTAGCAGCTTCAACCTCTTTTTCTTTGGCTTTCATTACTTCAATATCGATTTTCTTCTCTTCAAGCTTCTCGGCCTTCACTTCTGATATTTCAGCCTTTCCTTTAGCAGCTTCAACATCTTTTTCTTTGGCTTTCATTACTTCAATATCGAGTTTCTTTTCTTCCAGCTTCTCGGCCTTCACTTCTGATATTTCAGCTTTTCCTTTAGCAGCCTCAACATCTTTTTCTTTGGCTTTCATTACTTCAATATCGATTTTCTTCTCTTCAAGCTTCTCGGCCTTCACTTCTGATATTTCAGCCTTTCCTTTAGCAGCTTCAACATCTTTTTCTTTGGCTTTCATTACTTCAATATCGAGTTTCTTTTCTTCCAGCTTCTCGGCCTTCACTTCTGATATTTCAGCCTTTCCTTTAGCAGCTTCAACATCTTTTTCTTTGGCTTTCATTACTTCAATATCGAGTTTCTTTTCTTCCAGCTTCTCGGCCTTCACCTCTGATATTTCAGCTTTTCCTTTAGCAGCTTGAACATCTTTTTCTTTGGCTTTCATTACTTCAATATCGAGTTTCTTTTCTTCCAGCTTCTCGGCATTCACTTCTGATATTTCAGCTTTTCCTTTAGCAGCCTCAACATCTTTTTCTTTGGCTTTCATTACTTCAATATCGAGTTTCTTTTCTTCCAGCTTCTCGGCCTTCACTTCTGATATTTCAGCCTTTCCTTTAG
This sequence comes from Lypha dubia, assembly GCA_947311025.1. Lineage (NCBI taxonomy): Eukaryota > Metazoa > Arthropoda > Insecta > Diptera > Tachinidae > Lypha > Lypha dubia. Next base: position 62,372,206 of record OX371264.1, read on the forward strand.
CAGCCTCAACATCTTTTTCTTTGGCTTTTATTGCTTCAATATCGAGTTTCTTTTCTTCCAGCTTCTCGGCCTTCACTTCTGACATTTCAACCTTTCCTTTAGCAGCTTCAACATCTTTTTCTTTGGCTTTCATTACTTCAATATCGATTTTCTTTTCTTCCAGCTTCTCGGCCTTCACTTCTGATATTTCAGCCTTTCCTTTAGCATCTTCAACATCTTTTTGTTTGGCTTTCATTACTTCAATATCGAGTTTCTTTTCTTCCAGCTTCTCGGCCTTCACTTCTGATATTTCCGCCTTTCCTTTAGCAGCTTCAACATCTTTTTCTTTGGCTTTCATTACTTCAATATCGAGTTTCTTTTCTTCCAGCTTCTCGGCCTTCACTTCTGATATTTCAGCTTTTCCTTTAGCAGCTTCAACATCTTTTTCTTTGGTTTTCATTACTTCAATATCGAGTTTCTTTTCTTTCAGCTTCTCGGCCTTCACTTCTGATATTTCAGCTTTTCCTTTAGCAGCCTCAACATCTTTTTCTTTGACATTCTTTCCTTCGGCCTCGAGTTTTTTATCTTCGATCTTCATCGCATTTACTTCTAAAGTTTCAGGCTCTTCGTTTGAAGCTTTATGATCATTCTTTTTGCTAGTCTTTGTTTCAATATCAAGTTTCTTTTCCCCGATTTCTTTGAACTTGGATTCTAATAGTTCAACTTTTTGCTTAGCAACCTTCGAAATCACGTCTTCTGCTTGCAGCTCAGATAACTTGATCTCATTAACCACTTTATATATCGCTGAGCATAAATCGATGATATTTTCGTACACATTAAGTGTTTTAATATTGTTTGTTGAATTTTCTATACAATCGTATTGCTTTACTGACATTTTTTTTACTTTTTCTAAATCCTCATTAACTATGGGCATCGTTACATCAATCATGTCATCAAACAAAACAAAAATATCCATGAGATTTTTTTGCAATTCAATCATGTAAGATGATGACTTTTCTAAATCTTTTAGCGATTGTATTCGTTCAGCTACGGACTGTATTTGGGCAAGTTTTGACGGTAGCCCAGTTAATTTTGTCTGCAAGCGTTCATGTGACACTTCTCCTATTTGCAAACTTACTGAAGTGATCTTGTCTTGAACGTCTTTTAAATAATTTGCATTAATTTTTTGTATTAAATCGATATTGTTTTCCAGTAACGAATCAATAATGTTTTCTAAATCTTCTTTTAAACTTCCGTCGTATGTATGTACAATATGTTCTCTTAATTTGAATACACATTTTTCTTTATTTTCGATATTTGGTAATTCCAAAGCAGCTTTTAGATCGTTTTTGAGCTCTTGTAAGTCGTCGTTGGTTGAAATTTTTTCTAAGGCTTTTGTTATAATTTCTTCTGTAGATTTTTGTAATAAAAGTGGATTTGTTTTTAATGTTTCGAGTAGTATTTCGAAGATTTCTTTCATATTTTCCAATTCAAGTAATATTTCAAAGGCATCAGTCATTCCATTGCGTTGGAGAATTTCCACTAACTTGTTAAGTTTTATTGAGGTTATTGTATTTGGCTTAACAGCGTTCATTTCATCTGTCAAGTTTTCGAGTTTAAAAATAGAATTTTTTAAATTTATAAATGCTTGCGATGATGGCGTAAGATTTCCTTGATTTTGTTGGTGTATAATATTCGCTTCGCACAATATTTTATCACAGTGAAGAGCAACATTTTGCAGGATATTAGATGTTTGAGATTCATTGTGAATGTGTTTTGCAAGATCAGAAATTCCAGGTTTGATAGCTTCTAGAATGTCATAAAGTAATGATTTTCGTAATTTATCATTCCCATTTATTATGTATAGAACAACTTGCTCAAGATTATGTAAAATATTATTCGAAATTTCATCGCTCATTTCAGTAGCCAAGCCATAATTTATGAGTTCTTTACTTTTGAATAAAGGCAAAAATAAGCGATCTTCAATGGAGGTAGAGCTATCGCCTTCAATCACTGATTGTAACTCTTTTAAGTTGTCTCTCACTGATTTAACAAATGCTGAGGTGTTTTCTTTAGCATTTAATATTTGTATACTTTGTATGTATCCATTGGTATTGTTTATAAGTTGTAGCACATCCATTAGATACGGAGCTAGTTTTTTTTCTTCCTCTACCAATATTTCTTGAATCACTTCCGCTTTATCAACTTTAATTTCCTTTGATTTTAATGAAAACTCATCATCATCTATTTGAGCTGATGTTTCCACCCGCGCTTTCTCAGTCTTTGTAGTTTCTACTTTAGGTTTTCCATCTTCTGCCTGAACTGCCATAGCCTCAATTTGGGAAACCATTTTTTGTTCAATTAGCTTGGTCTTATTTTCAAAATTCTTGTCGTTCAATCGGTTATTCTGCATGATATTTTCCTTGTCAGTTTTTATTTCAGGCTTTTGCAGTTCACTAGCCTCAACTTCTTGCATCTTGTCTACATTGGCTTTCAGTTCATTCAACAGATCCGATAATATGCCAACAGTCTCATTTTGTTCTATTTCGTAAATCTTCTCCGATTGTAATTTATTTTCAACCATAATCAAGGCATTCTTTAATTTTTCCACAGTTTCCTGATTTTCTGACATAAAACCCTGAATCAAGGAATCGTTCTGCATTAAGCCTTCTTGAACTTCCGTAAGAAATAGTTTGGCTAAATTAACATTTTCTACTAAGACTTGCATTTGTTGGTCGTTTAATAGTTGTTTATCTAAGGCAAGAATAGCTTTGATTTCCCTCAATTCGGGAGTAAGATAATCAATCTCTTGCAGCAATTCAATGATCCTCAAATTACCTTCATTATTTTCAATAAAGTCATAAATTGAAATCAAAATATTTTGGGTTTTCAAAAGTGATGGCGTAATTTCTTTGTCAGATTTTTCACTTAAATCGTTAAGAACTCTAAATGCAGTCATAACTTGGGTTTGTAATTGCACCATAACACTAGATGAAGTTTCAACGTCCACCTTATTTAATTTGCATATAACTTCCACAGTTTCCATAAGGTTTCTGAAAGGTTGTATTAAGTTATCAAAGTTTCCTTCAGATTTATTGCTTTCCAAACAAGCCAAAATGAATTCAGAGAAGCCCATTAGTATTTTCTCTTTCATTTCTAAGGCTAATTGCAGCTCTAAGAAAGGCATGGATTGTAATAAATCCTCAAATGTTTTCTCTATATCTTCAAGACCCGTTTCCGTATCACAAGCTTCATAGGTGTGAACCAAACACTCTTTTAGCTTAAACATAGTTTTAGCAACTTTAGTTTCTTTTTGTATCAAATCTTCGGTTTTTTCACTCGTTTTCAATAAATTACTTTCCATACTTTGTAAATCAGATTTCAATTCTTGCATTATATTCTCCAGACTAGTAACCTCAATATCTTGTATATGTTTGGTGGAGTGCAGGCACTTTTCTATCTGTTTAATACCACCAGCTACAAAATCTTTTAGATCAAACATTTTTACGTTTGTTACCTGTATCTTGGCCAGTTCTCGGCAATAATTTTCCGATACCGGTTTTATTTCAGCATATGATTTAATCTGCGAAATACTAAGCGAAGACAACTCCTCAATATTGTCGAATACTGTAGCATCAAAATTGTCACAGTACTTTAATAAATTAAAAAGTATTCCGGATTTTTCTTTTATTACTTTTAGAGAAGGTAATTGATCCAGGTTCTCGCAAGCTTGATCCTGTTTTATATGCACTATAGCTTTTTTGAGACTTAATACATAATGTGCACAGGTTTTTAACATTTCCAAACTAGTTTGATCGCTAAGATTTGATATTTGCGAGAGTACCATATTTTCTTCCGAACAAATGACAGCCTTTTCTAATTCTCTTAACGGCTGAACCAGCTGTTTAAGATGGGAAAAAGTGGGATTATCAGCCCAAGACTCCAAAGTCTCTAAGGCCTGATGCTCATGCACTGCGAGCACATATGGCCTTAAACTTTGCAATATTTCGGCCGAAGACATGCTAGCTTGAGATAATGTATTCATTGTTTCCACTTGTTCCAACTCTTGATTATAGAATACTTTTATCCCTTCGACCAAATGTTTTAAGGGTTGAGCTATAGATTTTAGTTCAGAAATTTCATCACCGCTGAAGTCCTTTACATCCACATTATCTATATACTCCTGTATTTGAAGAGCACAGTTTTCCAAGCAGCAAACTGCTTCGGCCATTGTCCGAAGATCGGTGCAATCGGAGGTAGTATGCACTGCATCTAGAACTTGGGGTTGCACGGTTTGTTCAATCGATTGTTTAAAGTTCTGTATTTTATTAACTGTGGCTTTCATATGTTCAACTGCCTCCAGTTGAAGTGAACCCATCTCGTAATTGTTACAATGAGCCAACACTGAAGCAATGCTATTTTTCATATGGCCTAAAAGTTCGTCAACTTGCTGCTTTTTCTCTTCAAATGACTTCAAGGGGCCAGCAGTTGTATCTTTATCAACTCTTTGATGCAAAGAAATTTTATCACTATCAGACGGCAGGGATTCAGCACCAGATTTTAAGGCTGATATATCTTCCAGTGTAGACACATCTTCTTTATATGATTCTGTTATTAGTTTAGGTAATATGCTTTCCAATACAATTAAAACCTTGTTGAATGAATTGACAACGGGTGCTGTTGAAGCATCGTAATTTTCTATAAGATCTATTGAAGTTTTTAGCTCTTCTAAGTCATGCCGACAATTTTCGCAAACGAGTTTCTTAAACTCATTTATATTTGTTGCCTTGTGTAAAGTTTCCAAAGAGTTGTTGACTCTTCCAGTTGCTTTGCCAGTACTTCTAAGAATTTCTAGAGATGTTTGTAAGGAATTTTTGTCAGCTTCTAAAACTTTTTTACTTTCAAGACAGTTCATAAGATACTCGTAAGGCTGAGCTAAACTACAGAATTGCACTCTAAGTTCTTTATCCATGAATTGGTTATTTTGTAAATTTTGAAGGTTGCTACACAACTTTCTTATTTCATTTTGAATTTCATCCAGTTCAATTTTCATTTCCATTTCCTGTCTCATCGTTAAGAATAAATTATCATCCTTGCGGGCCTGCTCTTCATCCAGGGCAATTTCTTTTTGCATATTTTTAAGTTCGTTTTCTTCGATATCGATTTCTATACTTTTAATAAGATTTCGCATTTTCTCCAAAGTTTCACCAATATCGGAGTTCTGTTTGGTTGTGGTCAAATTCAGGATTTCCTGACTAAATTTCACCTTGTCATTTAAACTGTGTAAAGGATCAACCAAATCGGTTAAGGAGCCTGAGATAGATTTCTGCTCAATCTGCCGTATGCAGTAATTAAGCTCATCTACGGGTTTCTTTATATTTTCCAATACTGTCAAATGATATTTATCAATATCTTTTTCCATAACCTGGCTGATCAATGATGATATATCTTCTTTAAGTTTGGATAAATTTAAGGCAACATTCACGGGTAAACGTGTTGTTATATGATCTATATTTGATTCCAAATGTAGCACAGCTTGAGCCAAAGACTGCAATAGTTTCTTTAGATCATCTGTGTCCATTAAATTATCTTCAGTTATTTGGCCCGTCAAAATATCTTGACTTAACTGGGCCAAACCGTTTTGAATTTCCTGCAATGGTGGTACCATTGATTCAACTGTAGTGACCGTAAGCCTACCAGCCTCTATGTTATGCGAGGGTTGCCGCTGAATTAGCTCCAATCCCTTATTTAATTCAAATAAAGGCGGTGAAACAATATCTAGGATTGCCATATTAACTTTTTGTTCAACATTATCATTGCCGGCCATTGAACTGACTTTGCTAATGATTTCGGACACCACGGCCTGTAAGTCGTTAATAGGTTCCACTAAATTTAAAATAATTTTTTCATGTACGTTTTCATAGATGCCTTCATCGGTTTCTTCCAAGGTTAATTCATTTTCAACCTTTTCCAAGGCCGCCTGAATTTTTAAAACTGGCTCACAAATAGTTTTCACCGATTCGGAAAACTTTGGTAGATTTGCTGTAGCTACATTAGCGAAAGGCAGAGGAGGTTCGGGAGCTTCTTGTAGCTTCGCCACACTTTCCGTGAAATGTTTTGTGGCTTCTATTTCCTGTGCCTCTTGCAATAAAGCCTGGGACTTGATGGTATCTTTGGTAATTTCTATACCTTGTTTAATGTCGTCCACAGTAAGTTGTAGATGGGATTTCAAGTTTTCATTTTCGAATGAGCCCGAAATAGTTTTAACTTCTTCCAAAGCTTTAAGTAAATGGTCCGCTATGCTGTCAATAATGCAAACACTAGTCCTTTGGATTAAGGTTGTACCAGTTTCATCAATTTCGACACACTTTTCTATGACTTGTAAAGCAATATGTAAATTACGCACGTCAACATTCATAGTTTCGAATAAGGCTTCTAAGGGAGTTTCACCTGAATACACTTTAAGTTTACTTTGAATTTGGCTTAAAGGATCTATAATATTTTTTATGATCGCTATGCTTTGATCAGCAGAAGCTGGTGTCATTAACATAACCGATTGGCTGATGACTTCTGCTTCAACAGCATTTAAATGGCCGTCTAAAACTTTCAAAAGTTTAGCCAGTGGTAGCAACGATTTTAAATTTCTTTCTATTTCAATTTCATTGCTTACAACTTTTAGAGGTTTATCTGAACTAACCTTCAACCCGTCACCTACAGCTCCTGAGATATCTTGAAGCTGAGCCTCATTTTCGGTAGTTTTTGAAGACTCACTATCAGTATGTTTTTTGCCCTTTTTACGGGCGGGAGCCTGGATGGATTCACCAATCGATTCATTTTCCAAAGATTCTATTTTGGACATTTGAGCACTAGCAAAAGTCTGTAGTTCTGAAGTATTTTCCTCTACACTGCCATCAGAAGTTTTAGAAATGCTTACAAATTCATCGGCTTCTACAGGTTTTGACTTCCGCTTTCTGATGGGTGCTGTCGTATATAGTTCCTCCTCCATTTTCTCAAACGATGATCTGGCAAATTCTTCGGTGCGCTTATCTAACTCTTCTTCATCCTTTAAAGATGAACCATGTATCGTTACATCATTTATCGATAAATCATCCATACCAGCCTCAGTACGCAAGTCGTCCTCATGGCTAAAGTATTCCGGAGAAATGTCAATAACCACAGCTTCCATAAGGAGCTTACCGGACTGTGACGTTTCTTTGACAAAACGCAGAGGAGGAAACTCTACTATATTCTGTTCAGTAACATGTTCAGATATTTGATCCGCATACATTTCAACAATTTTCAAAGCTTCTTCCTCTGTTAGATCTGGTGTTTCATATAGAGATACTGATACCTCTTTGCCATCAAATGAAAATGAAATATCTCCCTTGTCAGTCATTGTTATATCTCCCTGAGGAGTTTCATACAACTGAGAGGTATTTTCTTCCTGTATCGTAGAAAGTGAAAAATTCCGCTGCAGTTCGTTGTGTTTCTGAGTTTCCTGTTTGGAATAATCATCTTCAAATCCCAGCAAAGCAGCTGAACTAGCCACAATGCCCATGCAGTTGCGAGCTTCACAAGTATAAGTGCCCAGACAGCATGTTCCATCCTGTCCCGATATTATTTTGTGAATGTCACCCGGTTTCAATTCGACACCATCTTTATACCATTTCAGCATGGGCTGCGGTACACCTATGACTTTGCACTCTAAGTTAACGGCTCCCTCTTCGGTGAGTACAGCTCGTAGACATTCCAGGAAACGTGGTTTCTTATAATGCCTTGGAATTTGCAATTTTAGAAAACAAGATGTAGCTGTTGTACCAAAATCATTCACGGCTACACACTTCCATTCAGCCTGATCTATAAACTGCACACATCTGATATCCAAATGCCACTGATCCTCATCTCCACGACGGTGATTGTAAATCTCATTTGTTTCTATAGGCAGCTCATCTCTGAACCATGACAGCAAGGGATCCGGTGTAGCCTCTACCTTAACCGTAAACTGAAAGGGTTCATTTATTTTAGTTTCTTGTGATTTCAGACCCAGCAGAAATTTTGGCGGTTGTGATGTTGTAGCAGCAAATGTAAGACGTTCTTCATCATTCAATTGATTTTGTATATCTTCCACTGTCAATACGGCAACGCTGCTCGATTCCCCCATACAATTTTGTGCGATACAACAATAAGTTCCCAGTGAATTTGTGCCGGTCAATTGATAAACATCACCCGGTTTTAGTTCTTGGCCATCTTTGAACCACTTCAGTAAAGGTGTCGGGAAGCCCACAACTTTGCATTCAAACGATACTAAGCCTTCTTCTGTTAAAACAGCTCTAAGATTTTCCATAAATCTTGGCTTACGATAATTTTTAGGAACTGAAATAATAATTTTTTCATTTATCCATTTGCATATAAAATATACTTATATATAATAAATGGTGCCCCAGATATTAATTTCGCCTGAAATTATCGAAGAAAAACATTGAGCCAAAAATTTTATTTAATCAACTACCGTGATAAAATGTTCTATAGTTCTACCGAAAAAAAACTACAGAAAAGTAAAAAAAGAACGGATTGTCAAACAATTTCAAAAACAATTCATGGTCTTTTCCTCTTTTTCGTAAATCTATTTGCTTATAAAGCTTGAAACACTCCCATTTATATTTTATAGTAACCCGATGAACCCAACAAACGTAGAGTTAGCAAAGCTTGTACACAAAATGGCCTGCTTATATTTTTTTACATGTCCATTATTTCAAATACTTTTTGAAGTAACAAGAAAAATTTTACTGTAAAAATTATTTTTTGCATGAACTTTGGAAGTCCCATTCAATTACTTACTTTCCATATCGACTACACTTGTTGAAATGCCCACACAACTTTCTTCATTTGTAACAACACATTTCCATTCTCCTTCATCACATGCCTCCGATGGTTTCACTTCAATCATGTAAACGCCTAAACCATCTTCAATGTATTTGTATCTATCACCGGAGTCAACCCGTCCATTTTTATTGTACCACACTACACTTTGTGGCCAAGGTGGCACAGCCACTAAAAAATCAAAAAGAAATTAGATTAAAAATCAAAATGTAATTGAAAAATAAAAATGTTGTCCAATTTTGTTTATTTTTCTTTCAATTCTCAACTCAAATAAATACTCAATTTCAAAATTATTCAATTCAGTTTGTTTATGATATTTCTTTTGATTTTGAAATTCGCAATCTCTTCTCTTAACATTTTTATTTATTTAATTAATTTTTCTTTTTTTGCTGTGAGAAAATTTGAATTGAAACAGTTGACCTGCCTCACTGTGAATGTTTGGTATTCCAACCATTCAAATCAGTTCAAGTTTATGTTTCTTGATTAAATTTTCTTAACAAAATGCCGGCATTTTCTTTCTTTCAACCAACCACTTTGACGTGAGATTTTCTTTTCGTAAAATTGGCAATGTGCCAATTAAATCAAAAGCAAAAACAGAAAATAAATAAATAAAACATAAATTATCACTACAAATTAAAATACTCACCTTGGCATCCGAGTATAATTGTGTCACCAATGCGAACACTCGCATTTTTTAATTCGTTTGTAAATATCGGCGGTGGAGCCGAGCTAGTTACACTAGAAGAGAACAATGTTAGAAGTATAAAAATACTTGAGTAGAATTACAGTAAGAGTATTTACCTATCGGCTGGTTTTAAAGATCCCTCTCTGCTGCCACGACCCACAACATGTAATTTGGAGCTGGAATATGATTTGCCCACACAATTAACCGCTTCACAGGTATATGTACCCAGGGAAGTAGGATCATCTGCATTGGCTGTAAGGGCGAACACATCGCCGGCCTTTATTTCTTTGGAATCCTTAAACCAGCGCAGTTGAGGTGTAGGAACGCCCACCACCTTGCATTCCAACGATACTGTACCCTGCTGTGTTAATATCGCTTTTAGTTCTTCTATAAACTCTGGAGCTTTATAGGCTTTTGGAACTATGACGGTCAAATTGGCAATACAGGAATTACGACCGCCATAGTTTTCTGCCATAACCATCCATTGTCCGCCATCTTCCAATGTCACTGGATTTATTTCGAGGTAATAGAATAGTCCCTCATAAACCTCTTTAATTCGATCGTTGGGGCATATACGCCGATCGTTTCGAAACCAGGTTAGCTAAATGATCAAGATAAAATACATCATTGATTTTTGTCTCCAAAAGTGTATTAAAAAGGTTTCATTGTTTACCTTTACATCTGTGGAACTGCGTATTTCGGTTATAAGTCTGGTACTTGCACCCACTCTTACTTGTAAGTCTTTAAGACGTCTGGCAAATTTTGGTGGATCCTCTCCGGTCGATCTGTCTTCAACTAGAAGTTGTACATCCTTTCGTATGACATCGTTAGCTTTCGTTTTAGCAAAAAGCGTATAATGACCAGCATCTTCACGCTGCACATGTTCAACCGCCAATTGAACCGCGTTACTGGTCTTCGTTATGCGAAAACGATCTGAATTATAAATGGGAATATCCCCGCGACTCCTGTTAAGAAGAAAATTATAGTTAAAATAAAAAGTTAAAATTATTTATTTATTTTTATATTATTATTATTACGAATAAACGTAATTATTATTTGAACTTATATTGATTTACATATGGAAAGTAATATTATCAGGCTCAAGTTTATTCGTAATAATAATAATATAAAAATATTAATTCCGCTTGGGCACGAGCTATAAATACCCTAATAACAGGGGTCACAGTAATATGTGCATTTCCCTAATATAGAGTAAAAACAACAAAAACGTTAAAATACAAAGTAGAATACTTTGATGATAACGGACTATGAGTTTGTGTTGATTATTAGTTCCAAACAGTAATGAGGGAATTTCGTACTAACCAGCACTGTTTCATTGTAGAATAAAAATTGAATTAAAAATTAATTCTCATATTCTATTTCTGTTGAAAACTGGTTAAATAGTTGATATTCTTCTCAATTAGTATCCACTTTACGAAATTTGTAAAGATGGACAATTGAACGCTGATGAGAGGTGTAGCGGCCTTGAAATCAGTACTGATACGTTCTGCTAAAAACTGATTGGATATAAATAATAATATTTTCCAACACAAAAAAACTCTTAGTAATTTTGAATTTTCATTAATTCAATAAAACTGAACTTGAGCCTGATAATATTACTTTCCATATTATTTATTTATGTTTTAAATTTTATTTATTTGTTGCGGGTTAGCAATATCTAAATATATATTTCATTGGTAGCCATACCAACTCATCAGTAGATGTTTTACCCTTTATTTAAAACATAAATACTTGAGTACATGCTCAAATAAATGTAGAATTATTTATTTATTGTAGGATATAATAGGGTAGAGAAGATAGATGTTGAAAATTTAGAAGATTTAACTCTTTCACAACTCTGCTTTCCACGTTATCTTAATTTTTAAGGCAGTGTTGAGGCGCCTCCGGTGTTAAGTAGACGCATTAACTATGTTAAGCTGTATTAGCAGGCATTTTTTTATTTGTTTTACTTCGCCGATGTTTTCGCTAACCGACGAAGGAGGGCGATGTTGTGTACATTAGCTTGGATAGCATCAATCGCTGTCCTAACAGTTTTTTAGTGACCAGTGCTATGCCTTCATCACTTAATGATGTTGATTGACTTGCTCTGGCCAGGGTTTGAACCCAGGCCCCAAGTCATGGTTGGCTTAGTAGTCAACGCGCTAACCACTTCAGCCAACACCACCCTCAAATGTATTAATGTTTATAACAACAATACTCTGGCAACTATGAACACTTTCATTTTGAAAGGCATACTCGTACAGAACAGTCCTAATAAAGTTATGAATATTTCATATCACACACGAATTCATTACAGGTAAAGTTGATCCTTTATTTATTTGATTCGTTTTTTCGACATCGCACTATAGTACAACATATTAGAGATGTTGTTCTTTTTGAAATAATGAGTGCGCTTAGCATAAAGTCTGCCTGATTCATACATAAAATATTGCATTTTATAAAGAAAAGTTACACAATGAGGCAGAATAAAATATTTGCATTACAAACCATAAAATTTGTAACAAGTAGCGCTTCAGAAACCTATAGAGCCACTTTTCAACAGTCTGAGGAGTTCCTAGTCAAAACATAAACTTTTTTTTCTATATACATACATACATAAATATTTACTTACATACATACATACATATCGTCCCCTCAATATAACAATAGCGTATAATACGCTATTATATTTAGCACATAGGCTATTGTTATATTGAGGGGACGATATATGAAAAATAGTTTGTCATTGCAACAGTCTTTCGTCAACTAGAGATTTATTTCAAAATACTTTGAGTCCATCCTACTGTGCGCCATTTTAAATAACAAAATATTTTATGGTATTTTAAGAACTAATATACATAAATTGTAGATACATGCATACATCATATGTACATACTCTGAAGGAAACCTGGGGCAAGTACCTCCAAGTCACCAGATTTGTCGACTATTTTGGTGACTTCTTGGCGACATTGTCAAAAAAGTGTCTACATTTTTTTTATTTGCTTTGATGAGAAAGAAATGTATACACAAGAAATAAAAGTTCTAATTCGACGCCAAAGCGCTATTATTCGTCGGCGGCATAATTCTTTTTATTAATCTAGTATTTTTTCAATTGTGTTATAATAAGTATGCAGTACATTAATCTCTATAAATTTAAAAAGTACATACAAAATCCCATTTTTCATATTTTGTATACATATTTTAAAATACCTGTTATTAATGAAATTTAATTTAATTTTTTTGAATACTATTTAAAGGGCTGAAATGTACCTTGTTTACTTTTAATATTTAATTTTTTTAATAAAACATCAAATGTTAAGAAAAGTTTCATTAACGACGTCTATTTCAGAAAATTATTAAAAGTGTAGACTAGAATTACTAAACTGCACACAAAAGAACTACCAACTCAGTAGTACCAGTGTCAGTAGTAGATTTCCAATAACACGCACATGTTAAATGTCTATAGTAAAAAAGCATTGTCGGGGGTATAATGTACATAAGTACATTTGTATATTTTAATTTTGCACTGTTTCACATCTGTTTAAATTTTTAAGTTTTCAATCAACAGTTGTTAAAAAAAAAAATACTTTAAAACGATTTGTTTATATAAATAACACTGTATGAGTAAGGTAATACAGTGAATTTAAAAAAAAAATTATACACCAGTAATATTGTAATAAATCAAAACCATTATTAAAATAAAGTTTATTTTTTGTAGACCAGCACTCAGGGAATAACCCCTACTTATGCCATGCATTGTGCAAGAGTTAGAACTCTGGTAATGCCAGTTTTGTTAATTTTTAGAGCAGATGTGTTACAGATTAACTAACGTCAGTACCTGCCATTACGACCTAATCTGCTGGTGGTCTTAACACCGTGTGAATATAAATGTTTATTAGTACCCCCAAGTTACCTCGAGAGCCACAAGTGGACCCTTCGAGGGTCACATTAGGTGGCAACTTCTTATATTTCTATATGGATATGACTTGGACTCAGTGACTAATTTCTTATGTTTTTCGTATGATAAATAAAATTACTACAAACTCTAACCGAAAATAAACATAAGCATGTATACGTATTTACAAATGTAACTACCGCCCGGATTCGAAGAAATTAATTGGTGCCCAAGCTAGTGTTATATGTTCGAACTATCTAATAACTTTTATACGTTTTTTCGCAACAGCATATAGAGGCTTTTTATTGCAGACCGATGTCCAACCAGCCACCTGCACTGATCAAGCAGCAGTCCTTAAAACAACACCTCTCCAAGCTTTTTGTAGCAACCACAGCCACCAAATGTACTCCCGAAGAAGACCTCACCAATAACCGGTCACGGAATCATGCCACAAACGAGAGTAGTGCGATGGTGCCATCATCTCCATTATCAAGTAGAAGGAGTATGCCAAAGCATATCCATCATCCAACAAAACATTGCAACTGTGTGTCCAATGTAGGACAGCACTCTCTACCCCACCACAAGGCTAGACACGTGGGGCTTACCGGCTACCGTGGTACCATTTAGGTTACTTTTAAAGCCTCGAAAGAAAACCGCTAAGGATTAACTTTCTATTGACTTTGGCCTTGAGGGAGACCTTAGATGCCCTTGCACCTTCTACCAGACTAACATAGATTACCTACTTTCTTTATGTACCTTATATCCTTTGCTCTGATATTTCGGAGATTGGTTAATAACTTATAAGTTTTATGGGTAATTGACAAATGTAATATCTAGAAAAGACAATTACCCTTTTCCCAAGCAAGCACAGCACCAAGGTGTGGATATCACCAAGATGACACAACGTACCCCCGGGGAGAATTTTAAGAGCTCAGTATCAATCGGTACCGGAACAGTTTTCAGTGACCAGTGCTACTTAAACAATCCAACAACAAATAATACAATGCCACATTAATGTACATAGGAGAAATTTATGATGTTAATAGTTTATTAGCAAAACGGAAATCAAGTGGTCATAAACAAATCAGTCGATTTAACTTGAAAAATTAAAAAAAAAATCCCAAAAAAAAGATAACTTGCAGCAATCTATGAAGCAATTTCCATTCAAAATTGATGTATTAACCCATAATGATTCTATAGGCTAACGTTTGTAAAATAAAGAACAAGGGAAAAATCTTCATTAACATACATAGATTTCAACATACTCGAAAGAATATAGCAACGTTGTTTTTGAAAATCTCAACATAACCCATCATCTATGTTTATGTGAATGAATGCTTATGTACTTGTTATTATTGAAATTCTTATATGTTTATGCAAACTTTTTGTGAAATTTCAAAACGGGGATTACTTCACTACTAAATTAATGGTAATCTGATATTTATCACATTAAATCTCCTTGTTACCATTGAGTTATTTTTTCTCAATTGTTATTCCTTTTCAAAAAGTCGTTAAACGATTTTAGGTGCAGATCTTTTTTTTTCGTAGTACCTATAAACTCTTTGGTTTTTGTTTTCAATTTATTTAATACATATGTTCAATTAAATTTTCAAACTATTTACCTTTTTCTATAAATTGATGAAGAGGAGGACAGCGTTCCGTGATAATTTTTGTAATCGTTGCATTTACAGCATTTCGAACAACCGTTGCCCATTTTAAAAATTTAGATTTATTTAAAAATATTAGTTTGTAAAACTAATTTTATTTTTTGTTAATAATAGATTTTCAAAAAGTAAAATTCACTTAAAATTTATACTTTTTTTTCGTAAAAGAAAAAATATCCTTTAAGGGGAATTTCTTTCTTTCATTACGTGTTTGGAATGAAGATGACAAATGTCATTTATACACTGTGTACAACTACAATTAGATAAGAGTATTTTGGCAGGTATGAATGAGTCTTTTTGCATCAATTCTAAAATAAATGTTGTTTGTTTATTAAAAATAAAAAGTAATTGGCATAAAATCAACACAAAATTTACATCATTTCTCAAAACTGTAAGAACACAAAAAAAACATCAAATTTAATTTCAAAATTATTTTATACAAAATATTTTTAATATATTTCTTTTTTAAAGTATACAATGCAATTATAAACTAATGAACTGCTGTTATATTAGAAACAGACCAACGGATTATTTGGCGGGAAATTGAAAGAATCAATTCCCATTCCCTCCATTTATAATTTCATGTAATAAAATATAGGAAAACCCTTAAAAGCTTTTAATTTAAGCATTTTATGTGCCAAATATTTGTTAATATTACAACATCCACTTTAATTATTTTTTTTTTTTACTACAAATACTTTTTATCTTATTAATAAGTCTATGATCATACACATATACATATGTATGAATCTATGTAGTTTTTTAACGTTTTTTTTTTTTGCAATTTGAACGAGATATTTTATAATACTTTTTTATCCTAGAAGTGGTCCCATTTTTTATTTAAATTAATTGCACATGTGCTAAAGAAAACTGCTTTCAATATTTTGGCACAGGCAGCAAATGTTGATTAAAATATTGAAAAAAATATATAAATTTGTTTATTTCGCCAAAAAATATTTAGTTCAAATTATTTGCAATTATATGGTCTAGAACCGGGTTTCATATAATATTAGTTATACATATATTTTAGATAATCAAACGCCGATTAAAGCTGGCAAAATATTAATTTGGGATAGATCGCGATATAAGTATGTATAGAGTTGCTTTTATTTAAATACCAGTATAGTGGATTTGTTACGAAATCTTCAAACTGCATTTGAAATAACAAAGAAAATTTGCATAAAATTTTAATTGAACCATCTTTTTCAAGAAAAATATACGTCGAAAAACGCATATAATAAAGCAAACTTATAATCGGAAAATTGCTAATGTTTTGAGGTATAATGGAAAATGTTTATTTCAACATACACGGCAGAAAAGAACAACGTTGTTTTCGGAAATCTCCACACAACAATTATCATTGTTCATGTGTATCATACTTATCAATAGATACTTGTTAGATCTTTTATGAAAATTAAATACGAGAATTACTTTACTAATAAATTAGTGTTAAACTGCTATTTATCGTATTAAATCCCACTGTTGCCATTGAGCTGTTATTTAAATACCGTTTTTTTTTTGTTCTACTTAACTCAAACGTTTTTAGTTTAATTTATGTGAATAATGTTGGTTGCACATACATACATACATACATATTATTAACTAAAAAAGGGTCACATAAATTTTAAAAATTTCCGTTGTATATTATTGTTATTTACCAAGTTATTGCGATTTAATCATATAATTGTTTAGCCAATTAATATTGTTTGTTCCATCATTAGTTATAATTTCTAGAAGAGTTTTAATACTCGAAAAGGCTGTGGATTCAAATTCCTGCTCGAAATTCTAAAGGATTAAGCTCAACTGTAAGATTCTTAAGTATACGCGAGGTTTGTTCAAAAGAAAAGGTGAATTTTGAATTTTCGCGTGCTGTGTACATTTGATTATCGATTTTTTTTTTGTTATGTTGGTACACATGTGTTAGATATATGTTGGCATTATCAGCCCATTTGGATTAGTAGTTTGTTGTTGACAACTGAAAAGGTTAGTCAAGTTTGTGTGTGTTCTTGGATTTTTTGCTAAATTATGAGCAAAAGCAACATCGCATTAGTATAGCTCAGGAGTTGTTGAATGACGTCAACGATGATCCAGGTTTGCTCAAAAGGGTCATGACTGGTGATGAAACGTGGGTATATGGTTATGAAGTAGAATCCAAGGCCCAATCATCTCAATGGAAGCGGCCAGTTGAGCCAAGACCGAAAAAAGCACGCCAAGTTCGATCAAATGTGAAGTTTTTGTTCACTGTTTTCTTCGATTAGAATGGCATGGTGCATCATGAGTTCTTGCCAACAGGTCGGTCGTACGGTTAATAAGGAATACTAAAAGGAAGTTATGCGACGTTTGCATGAAGCAATACGGCTCAAACAATAGGAATTATGGAGAAAAAATCATAGATTCTTATTCACCAGATTTTGCACCCTGCGACTTTTTTTCTATACCACAAAAATGAAGAGACCAATGAAGGGAAAGCGTTTTGCCACAATTTATGAGATAAAGTCAGAATCGAAGAACGAGCTGATGGCCATACCTAAAATCATATTTCAGAAGTGCTTCGAGGATTGGAAGAAGCGCTGGCATAAGAGCATTATATCTGAGGGGGATTACTTTGAAGGGGACAAAGTGGATATTGATGAATAAATAAATACTTTTAAAAAATAAATCAAACTTCACCTTTTCTTTGGAACAAACATCGTTTCATTTTGTAGTCGTGTTAATAGATTAAAATAATCAGAGTAATTTGTCGTTATTTTTGCAACCCACTCTGTAAAGGAATTTAGATCTTTGATTACCCCGCACATTGCAATTGGATGTAGCCAGCACTTATGAGATGCGGTGATCTATTACATGTAATTGAATACATATTTGTGTACTTGAACCGTCCGAATAAATTTAGTTTTATATGAAACTAAATGATCCCATAGCGCCCTCTGTTGAGAATTTAAAAAAAAAATATTTTTACTTCTAAATTCGGGTTTCAAGTTTAAACCACAGAAAAAGATACTGGCCGTAACTAGATGTCAAACCTTATATGTTTATCCTACATAATTATGTGTGTATGTATGTGCAATTATATATCGTTTTTTTAATACATTAATTTAATGTTAGAAAAACCAAACATCTATTTTAAAAGTGTTGAATTAAAGCATTTTTTTTTTTCAGAAAAAAAAATGTAAATAAAACTGTCAAGAAGATAATTTGTTGTCGAATTTGTTTCAAGTTTTTTTTTATATGCATTATTTTTATTTATTTTATTTATTTATGCAATTTAGATATTTAAGCAACATCGTTTCATTTTAAAGAACAAATAAATAAACAAGAGATTTTCCACGCATCTACAAGATTTTATTTTATTTAAATTATCTTGTTTGTTTCGTTAGACTTGAAATCACTAATAATTTCTGTGGTTTTCTTTGATTTCACGAATTTTTTTTTTTTTTTGTTTTTGCTATTTTTTGTGTTATTTGTATTTCATATGTATTTCCTTTTTTTTAATACAAATTATACAAAACTAAGAAAAAACGCGTACGTTATTTTTCACATTCACTCAACACGATTATTATGTAATAAAAAAAAATAAATACTTTGCAATTTAAATAATTTTTATGAAAAATATTCTCTATACAAAATATTTTCAAAAAACTATGTATTCTTTTTTTTTGATTCGAAATAGAACAGCAAGCAGGCACACCGACAGACAATAAAAACACTGATCAACATCAGATATTTTCCGTTCAGCCCTCTTGACCCATTTCCGAATGGAATTAATTGACAACAAATTTCAAAATCAAAAACACACATTTACAATAACAAATACATTGTAAAATACCAAGATTATTCAAAAAATATTTTCAAAATACTTTTTAATTTAATCACAAGGCCCAACAAAACTCTGGACTCTCATGGTTTTGTTGGAATTAGAAAACTTTTTCTATTCAATTGCATATATTCCGTTTGAAATTATTTAAAATAAAATATTTTCACATTTTTTTTTCATTCAAAACAAGGAAATATATTTTTTTTCTGTTTTAATACTGAATTTATTATTCAAATTTATATTTGATTTTAGTAGCGCGCGGACAACGGTTAGTTCTTGAATAGGCGATCGACAAAGTAAAACTGTCGTAAATTGTTGGCCGATGATTTGAGCACCCACTAGTGGGACTTTTACTAAACATTTTCATCGGTTTTTTTATTTTATTATTATTATTCTCTTGGCGCATCTAATTTTTATTAAAATTTTGTGCGTCTTTTACAAAATATTTTCTCGTGAATTTTTCAAATTTGTTTATTTTATTTTCTAAACAAATTGTCCATCGTATGTCCCATGTTATTTTGTTGTAGACAATACAATAAATTTTGAGAGGTCTATAAGAATGTTTTCATTAGAACTCTTGTTGGCCAAAGAGTCCAAATGATTTTTTTTTCGGTTACGACTTTTTGGTTATATAAGATAAAAACATTACAAGCAAAATAAGTTGAAGTATTTTATATATTTATGTGTGCATATTAGACTTTGTCCTGCCAGTATTAGGAAGTTGCCCCAAATGTGAGGGTAAACTACTTTTTTTAGGAGAGAAGTTTTGAAAGTCAAAAACATTTATTTTCGTTGACAGAGAGAGGATTATGTAAACTGGTAGAAAGTTTTGCAATGACTGGAAAATAATATTACACGTTATGAGTACTCCTTTTAAAGTAATTGGAAGCAAAAGTCATATTAAAAAGTATGGGTTGACTTTGGAAATGCATGATTTTGGGTCTCACTCCGGACATAAGGAATTTCTCGACTTTTTTACATCTTGTTATAGTGAATCAGCATAGAAAGCGCTACATCCTTTCGTTGAATGATAATATTTTTGCGGAAAAATTTAAACTTCTAGCTCCTCGGTGTAGAGGACATTTTGAAACTCTCATAAAAAATTAGCAATAAGTCCTCTTTAACGACGATGTAGCTGCCTAAAATTATCTACAAAAATCTTAATCGTAAAGTTGAAAGCAAGATATAAGTAAAAAAATGTTAATGGGTTAACTTCGTAATTATTCATACTTGGTGCTCAAAATTTGCGGAAACCCGAATTTTATGAGGCTAGTTTTCTTTTAATAGCCTCGCTTAACAGTTTCTTATATAAAAATAAACTTATTTCGGGCTGATTTTAAGTTGCATATTGTGGTGCTATATGCATATTTTTTGCATATTTAGTCATTATCATTGCGTACGCTAAATGTGTTTATATAAAATGATAGAAAATTACAAATACAACGACATTTATTTTGTTTTTGTATACAGACTTTAATGTCAAACACAGCTGATTGTGCGGGCAAAAACGTACACATAACAGCTTTGTTTTGTATAAAAAGAGTTAGTCCATTTTGCAACCTGATATGGTCCAGCAACTAAGATAATTTATTTGTATGATTCATTCAATTTGTTGGAAAGGTTTTTTTTTTTTTTTTCTTTTCTAATGATTTTGTCTGTTCTACCGATTAATTTTTTGTATCAGGGATTTTTCTCCCAATTGTGCGGCAATTTTTTTTAGTGTATTTTTTCAGTTACGGTTAATATTTTTTTTGTTTTTTAGCGATTTTTATCAGCTAATTAATGGTGTTTTCTTTTCTGCACACCCTAGTAAAAGGTACATGCATAAAATGTCTGGCCCACCCTGTAATAAAGCAACTTCTTGTTTCACTAGAACAAAAACCAATTTATGAAAAAGTAGAACCCCTTGTCTTGAACAGCTAGTGAGGGTAATTTTTATAGAATAAAACGCACCACCTTTTTACAGATCAAAACATTTTTAAGAAATGAACACCAAAGTACACTTTTTACATGGAGATGTACCATTATTTTGTAGAAAAGAAAACACCATAAGTTATATGAAGTACCAATCCCGGAAATCGCAGGACTTAGGGAAAATTTTGTAAAAGCGTTTTTTTCTCAAACAATAAATTTTGTATTGCCATCTTTTCAACAAAATAATTTTTAAAGGGCCATTATAAAACATACAATTCGGAATGAACATTTTTTGGATTTCAAAACTGCACACACATACAGCCCAATTACGAATATTCCCTAGGAATTTCTCTCCACACGAAAAATATTTTTCTCGAGAAAAAATTTCCCCATTTATAAATTTTTATATGTAAATAAAAGGGAAAAGTGAAAAATCTCATGCGGAATTTATATTCATAATAGAAGGAATGGGAAAAGCAAAAAAATTCCCACGGAATTATTATTCGTAATTGGGCTGATACATACATCGTAAATATATTCAGATTTTATTAATAGTACTTTTTGCCCTGAATTTAAAAAAATCGGGGTAAATTCCTCATTATTTTTTAATAAAAAACAAAACTCCCTCAAAATGTACTTTAAAAATAAGTGCAACATAGTTCCTAGAGATGCATTTAATTTTAAAGGGTTAATTTCCGATTTGCAAATAATTTGTTTTTGCTTTTTTCATTTTATCTGACTCAATTTTTGTTGGCATTGTTTCAACTCATAAATTTTTTAAAATTTATCTGTGTGATACTTTTCTATTGTACGTAAAAATTTTTTGTATGTATTTTCTTTTCACAAAAATTAAACCAAAATTTTCATTTCATTAGATACCAGCAGAAAAATAAACTCCGTCATCAATCTTAATATAAATTTAAGGTCTTTTTTAGATGCGTTAAAAACTATGTATTTCTAATTAGGTCTGACTACACGTATGACTAGCAAAATGGATTTTGTGAATAAATAAAGAGAGCGAAAAATTTACAAGGAAAAAAAAGAAAATTTTAAAAGGTAAAATAGACAAAGATACTTGTATGTACTCGTTAATACTTGTATCACTTCATAAATTAAGAATATATCAATACATATGGATGTACAGTAGGGCTACTCTTATACATAATAGTACGGGGATTTTTAATTTTTCTATAGACTAAAGTCCACTTTTGTATACGCCCAGCTCTTTTTTGCACGATTTTGAATTTACAGAGCTCATATATAAAAAAAAATTACTTTTTGCACACGCAAAGGTCGTCCCTAATGTTCATGCAGGTACATATATCATATACATATACACATGTTTCTATTTACGTGTTTTTATGAAATGTTAACACTGCGTTCAACATTCACAATTTGCTGATGCCGTTACAACAAAAAATTATTTTAATAATGACATCATCAAGAAAAGTTTGATAATTTATTTAAAAAAAATAAATATGTATATGAAAATTAATGAAGCAAAAACAACACTTCGTTCAGAAGATCAAAGAGTTTAATTTACAAATTTTTTAACACGCCTAGATCATTAATTTGTTTTGCATAACACCTGTTGTATTGTAGCTATAATGTGCAGACATATTTTCCTTGAACTTACCATTCAAAATCCAGGGGTAAAATATCAGCATCGTCGTCTTCTGTATCGATTTTAACAAAAAATGTTGCTCTTTCGCTTGGCATACATCGTATTAATGTACTGGAATTATCGCTAAATGATATTTTTGGTGGCTTATGATTACTTTTCGGCTGATCACTTTTTTGAGGAAGCTGATGAAAATCTAGAAGAAAAAAATATTAAATAACAATTAGAAAATAGAAGACATGTTAGTGTAAAAGTTTTAAAAGAATTTAGTGTGATTATTTCATGGTGGACATATTAACATTTTTCTAAACTCTCATGACCGTACACTAAACTGAGCCAGAAAAATAAGGTCGAGCATGCGGTTGGATGAGTCATTGTTTTTCATAGTATGAGTACTTGATTGTGATTCCAATACTAATCACGATCGCATCTCTAGTATAAATATCTAATCTATTAAGCTATACTGCGTGTATTTCTCTTTTCCATATTTATAATTCAAATCAAAAATAATATAAAGAAATTAAAATATTGAAAAGAAAATCTTTACTGAAGTTTCCATAACATGGACGACCGAAAAACACATCCAACTCTCTTTTTTTTGCACGGACTATTTTTACACGATTTTGAAATGAAACGTTTCACAAATAAGAATAACTTGCTCGATTTTTTTTTCGGATCCTATTGAAAATAATGATAACCTATTTTGAACAATATGATGACCACACATCCATATTTATGATAACGATGAGGACGAAATTCCGCTGATTGAAATGGTCCAGAAATGGAACAAGCATTATTTTTACTTTCTTATGCAAATGAAGTATTTTTGTATTATAATTCCTTTTTTTAATAACACTGTCTTATGATCACTTTTTTTAAAACACATTTTACTCAGTAAATATTTGAAGCATTCCTAAATTTTTCATATGTCGCACATATATATTTTAGTTCCTTGTTTAATATTTAGTTCCTTGTGTAATAAAAATGTAGTGGCGGTGTAACTGTCGGATTTTCATATAAATTGTATAGTCGAATCGATCGTTCGAATTGTGAAAATCACATCTACATTAAAGATTTTATTTTAGTTTTCTCTGTAATTTTTCAAATAAAATTTCGTTTGTGTTAAGCCAAATACAAGACATTTTACAAAAATAAATGACTTAAATGTCATCATGCTCAGTTTTGTGGCATCTAAAAATGTATATTAATTCTAACAGCCGCCTGTCTCTTAAAGTTTGGTTGTTTTTTCTTTCGTCAGTGATAATCTGTCTCACAAAATGACACGCAGTGCACATCAATTATGAGGTCTAAAGAAAAACATACGATAGCCGGCTGTAATGGACCATAAAGGTCAACAAATAAATTTTTAATTTGAGTTAAGAGTTTTCAAACATTAAATCTAAATTATATAAACTTTATTTTTACCGATTTTGGTCAAGTTCACCGAATTTGAAGCAGTTTTTCAATCCCAACGTAACATAAATGAGTTTCAAATCAAAATAACTTTAAGAAGCACTTTTTTCGCAGATATCTGTCGACGTTTTTTTATGAGTTTGAGAATTAATTAGATTTTAGCTTTTAACAGTACATTAGCTTAAAATTTATTTATTTTTTTCGAAAACTTTACTTTCGAAAATGCTTAAAATCTACCAAATCTAATCATTATCTCAAGACCATCTAGCTGAATGCCGTGAATTTAGTTTCGATCGGCTAAGCCATTCTTAATTTATGACGAGTTACATATAGATATGTATATGTACCCTGAAGGAAACCTTGGGGGGCAAGTGTCTCCAAGTCACCAGATTTGTCGACTATTTTGGTGACTTCTTGGCGACATTATCAACAAAGTGTCTACATTTTTTTTTTATTTGCTTTGATGAGAAAAAAATGTATACTTTGGCGGCGGCATAATTGTTTTTATTAATCTAGTATGCACTAGTGAATCTCTGGTGACAATGTCTACATATGGTCCCAAAAGAACTACAAACTCAGTAGTACCAGTGTCAGTAGTAGACTTCCAATAACACGCACATGTTAGATGTCTATAGTAAAAAAGCATTGTCGGGGCTATAATAAGTCACTAGTACTGGTGACAGTGTCAATAGTGAATCAGTACTGATTCAATAGTGATATTTCCTACAGGGTACGTACACTCACACATACATATACACATGTATCTTGTCTCGCCCAAATGATGTTCGACAGAAATTTGTCCCCAATGGATTAAAAACGTCGAGATCTAATAAAACCCTATTTTTGAAAATTGGGATGACATCATTAATATCCAATTTTTTTTTTATACCGGGAAGTTAAAAATATGTATGAATTAATAAAAACTTATTGAAAGTAATTTGTTTGAGCAGCTTTTTTGCGATATAACGATCGTAAGATACATCACTGTATAGCAGAGATTTTTAGCTCCTTACCTAAAACACTTCCTGGGACATTGCTAATAAAGTCAGCTCAACTGAGTTAGAAAAATCTGGGAACAAATTTTAAAACTAGATTAACTTTTAAACTGAGTAATAATACCGACTAAAAAAAAAAAGAAATGTAGCGTCATCACCACGTTATTGTATACCCTGCTTAATATATTGAATTTTATTTTGTCATTTTATTATGACGATGAGTACATTCTTAGTTGAATGAATGTGTTTAATTTTGGACTACAGCCAATTAAATCAATTTGTTAAAAGCATATAAAATAATTAATAAAAAAAAACACACACACGTCAGACAACATGTCAAGAGAGAATACACTTGAGCGCTAATGTATGAATACCTGGTGACCTCTAGTCTAAAAATAGACATGTAGAAGAGAGGTCTGAGTTCTTCGATGTAACTGATTTAGCGGCTGACAAAAGACGGACACCACATAAGAATATGTCCTGTCATATATTATTTCATTTAAGCTTTCCTAAAATATAAATCAGTTATTTCCATTCTATACATATTTATCGTTATAAAATTCATATTTATCGTTTTTGATAAAGGTGTCGCCGCTTCGCTTTGCCATTTATTTGTTTATGTAAAATTATTAATAAATATTTAATTATAAACTTCCGATAAGCTGCCAACTAAAATAAAATTTTAAAAATAAAAACAACTACAATTAAAATGTGCATAAAAATTTTGGTAAACTACTGACTGGAATGCCTGACGTTAAAATATTCTGTCTGCCTTTAAAATAGAAATTAAGACAATTTTTTTACCAACCAAAACAAAAAAAAAGTCATGCGAAATAAAATAACAACCGAATTTAGTTTTTATTTTAGCGGCAGCCACCACCACACCACAAATGTTTATTTTAGCCAAAATTCGGATCATACATTTTGCGTACACTGAACGAAAAAAAAATAACAATTAAAATATGCAGCATACTTAAATACATATGTACATGTAAATGTGTGTAAATGTTGCATATATATGGTGTGTTTTTGTAGACGAAGTAGATGCACACATAGACAAATTAATTTGTTTTAAGAAAAAATGCCATTAAACGTTTTTATATTATTATTTTCCTTTTAATTTTTGTGGGCCAACATATAGTTCAAAAGTGGAATGAACTTTTGTTTCCCAAAATCTAACTGAAATGTATGAATATATGCGCATATCTGTCTGTACATATCTAAATATATACTCTAAAAGTGCATAATTCAATAATTTATATGTAGAAAATATTCAATACTCGTATTTAAAAGTTTTGTACAAACACAATTGTATTAAATACCATCATAAATCATGTGTCGTTCCAAGAACTATGCTACCCGACTGACTTCCCTACAAGAAATGGTTGACCGAAACTAATGCACATACAATTTTTTAACAACACACTTGCAGAAATTGTATTTGAGCGAATATATGATTGTCATTGTTGATGGGGTTATCCATCATCGTTGAAGAAATTATGTTGCAATTTTATTTTTGACATTTTTGAAGTTAAATATGAAAAGTTTGCATTAAGCATTAGCGTGTGTTATAAAAGTTTCATAATTTTATTAAACAAAATAAATAAGAGTTTATTTTAAAATTGTGAACAAAATATTAAAATGTACGTAGAAAGTTTCTACTAGAAACATACTCATATTTAAACTTTTTGTAGGTTTTTTTATTTCAACCATTTCTGCAAATTTCATTTTTGCATTTTTCAACAGCAAGGTGTCCCTGAATTGGAAAAATATGTGAAGAAGGCAGTGTAGCATGTCCACCATATATTACAATTATCCAATTATAATATTTTGTCTTAAAATTAATTTATTTTTTATTTTCTTTTTATGCTATTGCATAGCTTCTATCGCGGGCTTTGAGGCGACCGAATCAAGAAATTTTGAAACGTTTGTTTCTTTAGTCTTTTGTTTTTGAAACGAAAAACCTGACACTAAGTTTGTTTCTTAAAGTCTTTTGTTTTTTAAACGAAAAAACCTGACACTAAGTTTGTTTCTTAAGTCTTTTGTGTTTTGAAATATTCAAATCGCCCAATGTATGTTAACCCCTAAAGTATGCTATTGATTTTGATTTCATTAACATACAGTATTGCCAGAAAAACAACGAAGTTAATAAGCAAAACGTAATAATATACAATAATATACATAATTGCATAAGTTGATAAAAAATGCTATGCAATAGCTTTACCGCGGCAGTCCCCGAGTGCAACATGCCGTTTTTTTAAATAAAATTATAAGGAATTGAATTTCTACTACTATCTCTGTCAACAGTGACGATTATAGCCATCATGCTTGATAAGTCAGCTATGACCTGTGCATCCATCAACTTTGAGTAGTCAAACGTGACTGGTAAATCCATCAACTTTGATTAATCAAATGTGACCAATACTTTTATTAACGCTGACTCACACGTACACAAAAGTTTCCATCAAATTCTTCATATTGGCCTTAAGAATGTGATAGAAACTTTGTTCTACGCGATGATGGATATTTCAGTCACTAATGATAGGTAAAATGACTGTCACTGTTCTCGTAGGGTTGTACAGTGGGTGTGCGAAGAGAAGATCGTGGAAAATTCCAAAAGTTATTCAATTATGTATCTATAATCAAGTTTTATATAGCAATCTAGTCTGTTTTCCTAAAAAGTTACAGACCTTGGACTTGGAAAGTCTTAGGTTTAATGGGTTTCTTACGTTTTTTTTTTCTTTTTTAAATGAACTTCTATTTGAGAAACTTCTATTTGAGGCTGAGCTAAAAACTTGAGGAGGATAAAACACATTTGGCATATTTGCGAAACCTGCTAAATACGAGGGTAGTTTAATCACACTTTAATTCTCAACATATTCTTCTTTAAGTTGGACACATCTAGTCCAGCGTCTTACTAGTTTTTTTTATTCCCTTCAAACAAAAATATTTCTCAAGTCCCTCAAAATAAGACTTTATGGGATATGAATGACACCGCGAGTCTTCCTTGGTGCACGTTTACCCCAAGAAGTCCAATATTTTGATTGCTCCTTTTGGTCGATGGTTTGTTGTGATCGACCCAAAACGGCGTAAAAACTTGTATGAGTTGCGCCTGAACATTGCAAAACACTCCTTTGAAAAGTCAGACGGTTGTGAGGAAACGCTACAAAATCCATGCAAAGTTTGTTCTACAGCCTCAGTGATACCAAACAGTTTTATTTTCCGATCTTTCAAGATCATTCCATGCATTTTATCGACTATTTCTTAATCACATTATCTTTTTTTTTTTTTTTTGTTGATTTTAATGTTTAGTGTCATTTGTGGTAGTACGACTACTACGAAATCATTAGCTTTTTAGTTATTGAAATTGATATATTTCGTTTGATATATTTACGTTAAAAATCATATTTGACACACGAAATTTACTATTTTTTTATTTCTTAATAAAATTTTATAAGCGATACGAAAAAAACTCAATAAATAACAAACCTGCAGCATTATCGGTTGTATCCACTTCATTTAGTGAAGCATTTGCCGAAGAGGGAGATAAAATTGAATTGACATGTGAATTCTCCATAGGTAACAATTTGCATACAATTATAGCACAACATTAACAATATTAACAAATCACCACATTAAACAATTTCGACTTATTTACAAACATTAAGTTTTGCTATTTTTTTTATTGAATATTTTTATAGATGTGTTTGAAATTTGATTTTTTTTTTTTTGTAAATTTTGTATCTTCAAATTATATTTTCACAAAAGACACAATACACATTTGATGCGAATTAAAAGATATATTTTTTTTTTTAATACTGCATTAAAAGAAAAAAATTTCACTTATTAAAAATATTTCTTGTTGTTTTCTTTTTTGCCTCTTTGTTTATTTATAAATTTATGAACACTTTAAGAAGGCATTTGTAGGTTTGTGTGTACAAAGGTATGTATGTATGTATGTATGTATGTCTGTATGTATGTATGTATGTATGTACGTCTGCATGAACATATTTAGATTTTGAACAAGAAAATCTAAGAACATGACTGATAAATGATAAAATTACACCATCTCCATATATTATTTCTTACAATCTCTGGATGCTTTCAGATAGTTAGTAGTAAAATATACATACATACAATATATATGTATATATATACGTTTTTTCGAATATTCGGAAAATTCGGACAATGTTCTGAAAAACCGGATTATACTTCTCCACAAAAGGCACATGTGTATGTGCCCTATTTCTGGGGCAGAAACTATTCACTGTAGTACTAATGCACGGCGCTCTTTTATATGATCGCTGGTCTAGTAGTCCGAGGTTTTCGGTTCGGTTCCTGTATATTTTGCTCAGAAGTCCGAAATTTTTAAAGCGATTTCGGATTTTTTTTTTACTCTTTATGTTAACTTAAATAAAAACTGTCATATGCTTAAAGTTCCCAATGCAAATAAAACAATTTTATAGGAAAATTGGGCAGTGCCACTACCATGAATAGTAAATATTCTTTATCATAAGCTTCTACTGAAACTTCCAATATACACTGTGTTAACTATCGTAACAATACAATAGTTTAGAAAAGTGGGCAGTGGTACCCCCATACGTATTAAATACTATTTGGCAACAACTTCTGTTTAACTGATTCGACAGAAAAGTGGGCCGTGTCACACCCAACTGAAATATATAATTCTTCCACCTAACACATTCTTAAGGAACCGGTCACACAAAGTATGATTTTAAAAAAGGTGGACAGTACAACGCCTGTTTAGTCTATGGTGTTTTTTTTTTTTTTTTTTTTTGCAAGAATTATTATTTGAAATTAAACTTTTGATAACGGTATTTCCAAATCAAAATTTAAAAAAAATTCTTATATTTTCTAAGCAATATAAGGATGGTGTATTGTGACAGGGCCAATCAATTCAAAAAGTTTTCTTTTCTAATTACAGATTAACCATTGATCATAGTGAATTCGCAAAGATGACAAGTGACATGGGATCATATATTTAATTATAGTCCACAAATTCGAAAAGTTCAAATCCATAATCTTATTCTGAAGATAAAATCGAAATTATAAAATATAATGGAAATGGTGTAGAAAATAACATCTAGTACATTTATTAAAAAAAAAGCTGGCACACACAAAATTTCATATTTAAGGAACACACGCCGTACAAAACGAAGCACTGATTTACTAATTTTACACTCACTCACTCACACACACTTACACTAGGTTAGACCACGAATGGCAAAGATAATTTTGAATTTTTCCTTAAATTTTTTTTAAGTTTTTCTTTTTTTTTCAAATGTTTAATAATAGTGCGGTCAATGTATATTTTCGGTTGGATTATAATTTATTTTTTTCTCGTTATGATTTTGTTTTTAAGACAATTTTGAAAATTGCAATTATTACGAAACCAATTTTTCGGGACATTTAAGTAAAATATTTAAATTCAAATTTTTTTTTATTGTGTTTTCTCTAATATATGAAAACTTTTTTGGTATTCATTTAAGGAAATCACATGAAATCGATGAAAAAGCTGAAAAATGGGTTTTGTGTATTTTTTGTTTCTATTTTCCAGATAACTTTTCTTTAACAAGAAAAAAAACAGACATACATACATATATTTTATATGCTCGTCGTATATATGTACATATGTATGTTTCTATAGATAAAAATACTTTCACTAATTTTTATTTTTGATTAATCGTTAAAATTTCGTAAGCGCTCATCCAGTCAATAGTACCTGGATCTTCGATAGTTTTGCTCAGACTGACTGAATGAGCATAAAAATTTCTTTAGGCCGGTAAAAATAATGCGAGCATTTTCTTTTTGATTTTGGCCACAACACAACCCCCTCATTAAAAGTAAAACTAATAAATATATTTAAACAAAACAAAATAAAACAAAAAAAAAAACAGAACTTTCTTTCGTGTGTTTTTGGCAAAAATTTCGTGAGAGTTGTGTGATCTTAAATAGATTCAATTCAAAATTTTTGGTTAAGAGTGTGATGATGATCTTTAGCAAGTGTTTTTTTTTTCATTTATACACAAAATAAATAAAAAATCAAGAACAACAACAACTTTCCGAGAAATGTGTTCGCAGTGTCCTTCTCATGGTGAATAGTAAAGTAGTGAATAGTGTCTCTCAGCACCTACTTACATTTATTTTTGTGTACATGCTTCTATGTACGTGTTTATGTAAGTATGTATGTACTCGTACGTTTGGACTTTCGCTTGTTTCCGGTATTTATGAACTACATACTAGTGATGTTACGAATATCAATTTTTAGTATTCGCGAATACGAATACGAATATTTAAAACCGTATTCGCCGAATACGAATACGAATATTTCTTTTTAGGTTTATATTTCAAATTTAATTGGAAAAAATCCCTGCCTTTGCGTTAGTAACTATAAATGAAAAAAAAAAAAATTAGTGATTTAACATTATTATTGCATTAAGATGCCGAATTTGAAAACCTCTACAAAAATTTTTTTAAATATTTTACTTACATACTTTCAGATTTCGTTTTTCTTACTCTGCGTGAAATACAATGGGTTTTTTTAATAAAAATTAATATATTTTTTTAATAAAAATTAATATATTTTTTTACATTTTATGTACTTTTTTAAACTTTTGTATGATTTTTTTTTTGGAAAATGTATGGGAATTCGAAAAATATTCGCTTGAATTTGGCGAATACGAATACGAATATCTTAAAACAGGCGAATAGTCGAATACGAATACGAGTATTCGTAACATCACTACTACATACCAAGTACGTTGCCTAAAACATTGCAGCCAGTGACTGGGTCAAATAGTTTCACTTTGTATATGTACATAAGTATGCGTCTACATCTACATATAAATGTATTTGTATGTATGCTTGTCAGAATGCAAGGGAAATGAAAATTTCAAAAAAGGGCAGAACTGCAATTTCTCTAACAAAATGTTTGATGTGAGAGTTTATTACGATGTTTAAGATAATAGAAATAAATGTTAAGAAATTTCTAATTTATCTCTATCTATCAAACATAAACTATTGATCAATTCAGGGCATGAGTATACACGTCCTGACTTTTTCTCAGTAATGGCTGTAAGTTGCATTAGTATAATGCACGTTTTCACACTTGTGTAGTTACTAGTCATGAAGCAGCCCATGAACTGTTACCCCATTTCCAAATTTGAAGAAATGGATGGATGGTAAGGAATTTGCATCAAACAAAAAGTTCGTTATTTTAGCAAACGCCTTTTTTAAGGGTTTTGAGAAATCTTATTATTTGGAAGAAATAAAGATCTTCGAGAGTATCGTGTTTAAAGAACACTAACTTGAGAAATAAAACGTTTTTTTTTTTTAAGAAAACATTTTATTTATCCAGAAAGACACGGAACTATTAAACTACTCTCGTGTCTTTTTTTTTTATATAAGACCAGGATGCAGACGCTCCTGCTCATGTAATGTATTATCCTGTAATTAGGAAAATTGGGAAGAAAGTTTATTCGGCGTACGAGTGAGTTAATATTCCTAGTTGGCTACCCTTCTCGCGAAGCAACGGGGCAAAGAGTTTTATTCAATTTTCGGTCGGATATACGCGGTGCAAATACTAAAGTGATCCGATAGAGCGAAGTATTCGTTATACCGTCTTAAAATTGTTAGTTTGACAAGGAAGGTCGTTAATAAAAATAACGAATAGAGGAGAAAAAACCGAGCCCTGCGTTACTCCTGAATTAATTTTTAGTTCGCTTTATAAGATCCAATCTGTGACAACTCGCTAGAGATTGTACTTAAGACTAACGTCAGTAACTTTCTTGCGGCCCAACCTGATGGTGTTCTTAACACCATGTGAAGTTAAGTGTTCACCTCCAGCCCCGAGTTTCCTCGAAGACAAACCAGTGAAACTTTCAAGAAAAACTAAACTAGACTTTGCTAATGTCTTTCAGCTTTATCACTACCCACGAGCACTGGTCGAGTATCAGTTATTTAGCCAACATCATTCCCAGCGACTTGGATAGCAACCACAGCCAACGCGTGTACTGTATGAAGAAGATCACCCCAACAACCGGTCAAAGTCACGCTATTATTGATGACGATGCCCATTTCCAAGTGGACAGAGTATGCATCTCGCAACACTTCTCTATGCCTTCAGAAGGAATTCATCTGTATGAGTTATGGGTTCCAGTCGCGATAGTGTAAGAACCTCTAGAGATCAAATTGCTATCGACTTTGATATTGGGCAGAGATCTTAGGTACGTGTTCGTCATGTACCAGATTAGCGCAGATCACCCTATATCACTTTATCGTCTGTGTTCTACATTCGTAAAATAAAATGAAAGTGAAAATTTCACTAATTTTGTGTTCTTAAATTCGTTAAACTGAAATAAAAATTAAAATTTCATTTTCAGCTTGTTTCAAGTGAAATTTTCGTGTTCTACAAATCATTTTCACTACAAAAAAAGTAATTTGAAATCGAAAGCAAACAGCCGCGTGAAATAAAATACTTTTTGGTTAAAATAATAGAAATAATTTTTTATAGTTTTATGTTCTCAAAGTTTTGGTAGTTTTTAATCAGAATTTTGCCGAAGTTTTTGGTTTTTTAAATTTGTCGGAGGTTTTAATTAGTATTGCGTTCTATAGTATTTTACATTTACCCAATATTTCGAGATTTTTCGCCATTTTGGTGATTTCTACAATTTGTTTTATATTCCTTATAGCTTTAGCGATTTTTAATCATTCTTATGATATCTTTAAAGTTATTGCAGTTTTTCGCAATGTGCGTAATTTTTGCAAAGTTTCCGAAATTCTTACATCTTTGGGGACTTTTAATCAAACATAAATTAAAATTTTGCAAGTTTTTGCACTTTCATAAATTTCGCGAATTTCGGAAAGCGAACAATTTTAGCAAATTATAATCAGTTAGGGCTTGCATTGAATATGGGGGTTCTTGCAATTTTTTTTTTAAATTTTCGCGATAGGCTTAATTTTCTCCAATGCAAAAAAATTTCAAGGCAATATTGCTAAATTTGTTTTCTTGCAAATCATTAAGATACAAACCAATTTTTTGTCAATCTGAACTTTATATTGGACAGAACAAAACAATGGCTTAATGACAGAAAATCTTTACTCAGCGAAACCGCTGTTCCAGTGGGTTAGTGAATTTAATAAAAAGTTTAGCAAAGCATTAACCATCTTCTCAAAAGCTCAAATTATACCAATATTGACCACATTATATGAAACATACAGAATATATTCACAATTTTGTAATGGGGACATTGTATCCCTTTCAACACATCCGGCCTATGATATTTAATTATGTTGAGTACAGATAAACGATTTTTTAACTGCACCCCCTCGAAAATACATACATACATATATATTTTTTAACACTAAATTTACTTCTAGTAGGGCTACTTTTTATTACAAATACTTACTTTTATTAGCTTCT
The DNA here is from genome assembly GCA_947311025.1 of Lypha dubia. NCBI lineage: Eukaryota > Metazoa > Arthropoda > Insecta > Diptera > Tachinidae > Lypha > Lypha dubia. The sequence goes on from OX371264.1 coordinate 62,406,508, forward strand.
TCATTATTTCCATATTGGTTTTCTTATGACTGAAATTATATGTACATATGTAAAAGGGATCTTGCAATTTTATATTGTTCTTCAATAAAAATGGCACCACAAAATGAATTGATTTTGGTTTTCTTTCAAAAATTCTAAAACAAGACTTAAACAAAAAACATAGAAAAAATAAAATTTAAATTTATTTTTGTATTTTTCAAGCTTGTTATTTTCCAATAAAGTGAAGCATAAAACCTTCCGAAGAAATTTTATTTATTGAGTTAAATGTTTTGGAATTACCAATGGAATTAAACAAATAACTCGTATTCCCATTTCTGAGTATTCCTTATATTATTTTACAACATTTAGGGGCTGTGCACATATTATGTAACGCTCCAGGGGGGGGGGGTTAAAGATTTGTTACTGATTGAAAATTTTGTACTAAAAAATTAGTAAAAAGCGTACCGGGGGGGATAAAATCTCTGAAAACAACGTTACGTAATATGTGCACAGCCCCTTACATGTGATATGACCCGTTTATTTTGAAAGAAGATTAAAATAAAAATATATATTTAATTTTGTACAGAATTCAAATACATACATATGTATGTAAAAATGTATCCGAAATTAAATTAAAAATGAAAATTTGTAATGTTCTTTTGGTTCCCTGATGTAAAAGCTTTAACATTTTTTTTTATAACAAAGTTATAACACTTCAAAATGAAAGTGAAAAGCTTTTGAATTTCACATTTACAATGTCACGGTGTTCTAGAAAAGTAATGAAACTTTGTTTTTACAACGATTTCAATTTTGCAAAATATGACATTTATTCGATAAAAAATACTCAAGAATTTATGTTTTTGAATGAAGAAAATTGTTTGTTGGGATGTTTTTAAAGTTTTTTGAAAAGCTATTTTGCTTGTGTTTATGTAATTCGCAAATTTTATTGGCGAGTTCATGTAAGAGTAAATGAGATCTACTGATGAGTTGGTATTTAGCAACCAACGAAATGTATATAGATTTGCTAACCCACAACAAATAAATTAAATTAAATATTTGTCGACGAGGCTTAGTTTCCGAGGTATAGGCCTCTGAAGTTCCACTACAAAATTGTGATTATGTATATGGTGTACGAGTATGTTTCATATTATGTGGTCAATATTTGTATTATTTACAAGCTTCTGAGAAGATGGTTAAAATTTTCCTAACCTTTATAATTAATTTACTAACCCATTGGAATAGTGGCTGCGCTGACTAAAAATTTTCTCCACCATGGTATTACCCGACACTGCGTTATTTAATAAAGATTCTCTGCATATGCGTCCATCGGCCGGTCTTAAGGATTTTCTCCTATCTCTCTCGCAATAAATATATAAAATAAAGCTAGGAAAATTATTTTTACCAAAAAGTATTTTCTTTCACGCGGCTGTTTGCTTTCGATTTCAAATTACTTTTTTGGTAGTGAAAATGCTTTGCAGAACACATCAATTCCACTTGAAACAAGCTGAAAATGAAATGTTACTATTCATTTCACTTTATCGAATTTAAGGACACAAAATTAGTGAAATTTTCACTTTAATTTCATTTTACGAATGTAGAACACAGGTGTATATCTTAAAACGTTTTTTTTTTTTTTTTTGCAAAATATGACATTTATTTGAGAAAATACTCAAGAATTTATGTTTTTGAATGAAGAAAATTGTTTGTTGGGATGTTTTTAAAGTTTTTTGAAAAGCTATTTTGCTTGTGTTTTTGTAATTCGCAAATTTTATTGGCGAGTTCATGTATGAGTAAATGAGATCTACTGATGAGTTGGTATTTAGCAACCAACGAAATACATATAGATTTGCTAACCCACAACAAATAAATAAATTTTTTTAAAAAGATTTTAATTTTGTTTTGTTTCAAACATTATTTTAAATATTGTGCGAACAAATCTATTTTGGCTACATTGCTAAAAAAAAAAAAATTTCCTATCCGATAGAGAATCAAAAAATAAGAAAATTAAATTAAATATTTGTCGACGAGGCATAGTTTCCGAGGTATAGGCCTCTGAAGTTCCACTACAAAATTGTGATTATGTATATGGTGTACGAGTATGTTTCATATTATGTGGTCAATATTTGTATTATTTACAAGCTTCTGAGAAGATGGTTAAAATTTTCCTAACCTTTATAATTAATTTACTAACCCATTGGAATAGTGGCTGCGCTGACTAAAAATTTTCTCCACCATGGTATTACCCGACACTGCGTTATTTAATAAAGATTCTCTGCATATGCGTCCATCGGCCGGTCTTAAGGATTTTCTCCTATCTCTCTCGCAATAAATATATAAAATAAAGCTAGAAAAATTATTTTTACCAAAAAGTATTTTCTTTCACGCGGCTGTTTGCTTTCGATTTCAAATTACTTTTTTGGTAGTGAAAATGCTTTGCAGAACACATCAATTCCACTTGAAACAAGCTGAAAATGAAATGTTACTATTCATTTCACTTTATCGAATTTAAGGACACAAAATTAGTGAAATTTTCACTTTAATTTCATTTTACGAATGTAGAACACAGGTGTATATCTTAAAACATTTCATTCTATTTTTTTGTACCATACAAAAGTAATATTTATTTATCGCTCATAAAAGTATAGGAATAAATTCTAAGTAGAATTTCCATTTTTCTCTTCTTAACTAGAAATAAAAAAGGAATATATGTATATATAATCTATAAAGATCATTTACTATCTATGATTGTAGACTGTTCACTCTTCTAATCACGAAAAATGTTCGACTAATAAGAAGTACTATCAAAAGAAATTTTTTTTGAAAGATTATGCTATATTTAATATTTTTTATAATACATACTCTTAATATAAAATTTTTAGAAGACAATTTTTTCAAAGTAACCGCATAAACAGCTTAGAAAAGCCGTAGGCTTAAACCAAAGGGTACATTTAATGCACGAAGAGGTGTTAAGGAACAAAAATTCTTAAAAATAACTACATAATTACAAAAGTTTTTAATCATGTATGTATGTACTTTATGTCAATTTCAAAATGAGTAAAAACGATTATATAACGTTCGAATCATCTACTATCATACTAATAACTAGCCAAGAATAAATTTTTAATATATGAAATGTTAAGTTTTAAGCTCAAAATTTGACTACCGGAAGTTTACATACAAACATTTATACAAAAATCTATCCTTTTTGTTCGAAAGGCACGAGGATTTTATACAGAATAAAAATGATAATTAAATCCAGATTTTCCAGATGGCTTAGTGAATGGTGAAAACCAGGCCAAGGAAAAGCGTCCAAAAACCGATTGTATTGATTTTAATCGCGACTTTTTCGCCCATCTGGCTTCTTCCTTTTTTAGTTGTTCAATACCCTGAAAGCAACAAATTAGAATAAAAAAATATTTATTAAAAATGATTATATAAAGTGGACTAATATTCATTTCAGAAGTCTCAGAAGTTAAATATGTTATGTATTTAAAAAATTTAGTATCTTAGTAGGTGCAGAAGGTTATGTTACCATGCCCCTTTTTTTAAAGAATGTAAAAAAAATAACAAATTTAGTGTAGAATATAAGAAATATGTGTCATTTTCTCACTTTAAAAATAAAGTTCTAGCGCTAAAACTAAATTAAATTATTTTTTTTTTTTTCAAAAAATATTTCAGTTGTTATGAGTTAAGCTAATCTATTAGCTGCATTTGATTGGTTGCTAAATACCAACTCATCAGTACTTACTCGAATAAAATGTTATATTATGTCATTATTATGTTTAAGTACATACATATATAAATTATTAAAAGTTTTGCCGCCCAAAACAAGTTCTGGTGCATCTGATGAACAATCCCTTGAAATTTCAAATATATTTATCAAAACATCAGATTCTAATAGCTTACCGTCTGATCGTTGAATATGGCGGTTAATTGAGTAACCAACATTATAATTGTAAATATGGCAAACATCAGCGCCTCGAATGTTAGAAATAATAGGAGAAATATAGTGGCTGGCGGCGAATATGGAGAACATTGACGCCATTCATTTCGCACACATTCGGCGAAAGAAGTTAAGACCAAAAATATCGCATGGACAGATATTGATGCAATATAAAACTAAAAGAAATGTAAAAAAAAAGAAAGAACAAAATGAAATTTGTTTTACAATGAATAATTATATTCGTAAACTCCCAATTGATTTTAATTTTTAATCTTTTTTTGCTCTGGACCATGTAAAGTGCGTACCGTGAATAAAACAAAAAATTTCTGATTGTTTTCTCCCACGCAGTTATTAACCCATGGACAGTGATGATCCATTTTGCGTATACAACGTTGACACACCGAACAGTGATGTGCTCTTTCTGGTTTTATGCTGCAACACTTCTGACACTTGAAGATCATTTGTCCCTCTGGAAAACCCATTTGTTCAATCATTTCTTTGGTAGCGTTACCGCGCGGCACAGCTCCCTAAAATTAACTTATATAATTAATTGCACATAATTCTTATCTGATTGACTTACTGGATCTGAAAGCATAGTTCGTATGTGTGAAGCAAAGGCCAAAAACGCCAAAATTTGAAAAATTATTATGTTCACTGTACTAAACACTGGATGTGGGCTGGGCAGTAATATAACGCGCATTACAACAAATTCGGCAAATAGAATTAATAGCCATGTAAGGACTGCACAAAAAATACCACAAATATCCTTAACACACCAGGCTCGACCGGCACAACAGCGATTGTGGGGATCGAGGTATGACATACCATGCATGTGGGCATACATGATGCTCTTTTACTTGTTTCTTTTTGTCAAATACTACCACTACTTTGAAATAAATTAAAAAGTTAAAAAATAAGACATGTTAAAAATTTCACTATAAATAAAAATCACTCTATCAAAACAATGAAAAAAAATCTAAACAGATGATTGACAAAAAGAGTTGCTATACTTTTTAACGTAACGGTATTATAAAAGAAATTGCAGTCGGGCATCACTGAATCCATGATTGGAATGATGTGGTAGCATGTTTTACTTGTGTTCTCCTAAAACTATGCCCAAAAAAATATATTTTTCATTAATGTATATACATTAAATAAATGTTATAACTTTTGCGTTTAAATTAAAATTTTCTTCCCTTTAATTAATTTTGTGGTTTCAGGTAGTGCACGCATAGAGGCAAGACACTTATTTATTTATTTATTTTATTTATTTATTTCATCATCACAAATACATTGGAAGCCTTTAAGGCCAATAATAAATGTATTATAGTTAAAAAAAAGGTATTTCTTATTCATATAAGTATGTACATATATACAAAAAGGGGTATTTTTTTTTTTTTTTTTTTTATAAGGTTATGCAATATTTACAATATCTAATTAATATAGGAGTATAATTACTATAATGATACAATGGTATTATTCAAATTCAAAAAAAAAAATTTTTTTTTTTTTTTCATCATATTTTTATATTTAATATCTATAAAGCTTTCCGATACCAACAACGTCATCTCGACTACAAATATATATAAATCAAAAAGAAAAAAAAAATTCAAAAAATGCAAGTCCCAGCTAGAGATTGAAGTATGATATAAGTTTCTTCTTATAGACAGAAGTAGAAACAGAAAAATTTCTGAGCTCCAAAGGTAGAGTGTTCCATGTTCTTGCAACTCTAATCACAAATGAAAGTGAGAAAATTTCATAATTGATGAGGGGAATAGCAACTTGCGGACTACGAGATGAATGTAGAAAATTAAATCTCCCACAGAGGTCAGGAGGAACACCAAGCTTTAGAACTTTAAAGAAACACAATAAAGTGCGCAGAAGTACATAGTTATTAAAGGTACAACCGATAAAGTCAACTGCATAGTTAGTAACATGATCTCGTATTCTAAGACTGTAAACAAATCTCAGAATTCTGTTGAAAACTATCCTCAGTCTATCCATATTGCCATTTGAAGAGCCTGCAATAATTTCAAGACAGTAATTTATTTTAGTCATAAGGAGTGCATCAGCTACTCTTTTTTTTATACGTAGCGGCATATAAGATTTTAGAGAGTAAAGCCTCCTCAATACTAAAAACACATTTCTAGAAATCTGACTAACATGCCGTTCAAAACAAATATGCTGATCCAGGTAAACACCAAGACATTTCAAATCGTCAACGAATTGAATTGCCTTACCCATGATAAAAATATTTGGACTTTGAACTACCTGGCGACGAAACACAAATTGGATGGCTTTGGTTTTTTCTGGGTTAATAGATAGGTTATTATCTTTCATCCAATTTGAAATTGTCAGCAAATGCCCATTTATTGACTCTTCAAATGAGTTAGGCGGAATAACGTTATTTTTAAACAGCAGTTGCACGTCATCAGCAAAGACAAAAGACTGGCAAAACTCATTTGACATTAAATCGATACATTCATTAAGAAATATTATGAATAATAAAGGCCCCAAGACAGAGCCTTGGGGTACCCCAGAGGTAGCTGCACCAACGCTAGAACATTCACCATTTATTGCTGAATACTGTGATCTATCACTTAAATATGAAAAAATAAGTTTACAGGCAGATGAAGAAAAATTATATTTATTTTTTAGTTTACACAACAAAAGGTAATGATCAATGCAATCAAATGCTTTACTAAGATCCAAGGAGACCATAACACAAGACATGCACTCATTTAAGTTTTTTCTTATCGAATCAGTTAAAGAAATTAAAAGCGAGGTGGTATTATAGTTATTTCTGAATGCAAATTGGTTAGGATGCAATAAGTTAGTCTGATTTGCATAAGCAAGAATTTGAAATTTAATAAGGTTTTCAACTATTTTTGATAGTGACCGTAGTATACTTATTGGCCTTAAATTGTCGATATCAAAGCGCCCACTTTTTGGGATAGGTACGACTTTCGCTAACTTCCACAGTCTTGGAAAACATGACGTTGTTAGAATTGTGTTAACTATATATAGCAACAAGTTAGAAACAAGAGAATAAATTATCTTAATAAACTTTAAGGGAATCAAATCATGACCAATGGCATTTGATTTAATCCGTTTTATAGCTAAAAGCAACTCGTCTTCGGAGACAGTCCGAAACGAAAAAGATTCGGGTTCGGAAACAAAACAATCAAAGTTAAAGTCATTTATTCTTGTTTGATTAAAATTGCTCAGAAATTTATTGTTTAAAGATTCGACATCGATCGAACACAGTGTACTGTCGTCTTTACCCACACATCCGAGACTATTTAGTCTACTCCAAATTAGTCTGCTATTATCAGTTTCGAAAAAACGAATTCCAAATTTTTTTCGTTCTTTCCTTATGACAGTCTTAGCTCTATTTCTACATTTAGAATAAGTTCTCCAGTTCATATCAGATGGGTTTTTACAATATTATTTATCTGTTTGAATGGGCATAATTATGGGGCTAAATAGAGAAACTAATAATCAGTCAGAATTATATATTGAATTTGAAAAACTTGCAGCAAGTTTAATTAAAACTGTCAATTCGGACTGGAAAAAATATATGGAAAAAAAGTTTGTTTACTATAAAAAATATTTATTTTATTATATCCCATACCATGGTATTATTATATCATGATTCCATACTATGTATACCTGCCTAAAAACTAAAAACACTTGAGCTTCATACAAATGAAAACGTATAAAAAAACACGAAAAGCTTAGTATGCATTATCTAAGCTGGCGTTAACTTAGCTGTTGGCTCTATCAATGCCATTAAGCCGGCTACTGAAGATATAGCTCCTAAAATACCAATTGTACGAGGTGAAAGCTTGGTATACCCCAAAGCTGTTAAGGGAATAAAGAAATCACATGCATTTTTAACAGTATCGACAAAAAGATCTTTATGTCCCAAAACTAAACCATAAGAATGTAAAGCCAAGCGGGAAAAATCTTTAGGTGTTTTAATTTGCACAGGAATGGAACTTCTGATACCACATTTATAGCTGGCCTTGTAGATATCCAACAAGCGAAAAATTTCATACACATCACGACATAAATTCATGATGATCGACAGCAACCAATATTTGTTAGCATATTTTCCCCACTTTTTTGCATTGATACTTTTAAAAAGGCCAGTGCGTGCGAGCCACAGGAAATGATCAGCAAATAAATACAAGGCCTGTGAAATTTTTCCCAGTGTAAGAGTAACGCGTACAGCTAAATTTGGATAGTGAATAGTACGCAAGCTAGCGTAGAAAACATCCACACATTTGCCAAAACGTAGTACTATAATATAATGTGTTAATTGCTAATTGCTTACAAAGTTTACATGCAATGATAAAAACAAATACTTACATTTACGAAATGTGCTCAAAATGTACTCCAAAGATTTAAAATCTTCAACCATGCCAGGTTGCATATCTGCCGATTCCAAAGAATCCCATAATGCTCGTGAGGCGTATTGTACCAATCTGTGTCATACATAAAAATATAGTGACTATCTCACAAATTATTTATGTTAATATATGCAGCTTCATACCGGGCGATTTTATCCCTTCCCACTGCTTGGCTATTAAGTTGCAACCACTTGTCCATGTCTATTTTATAAAATTATTGCCAAATACTTTATTCAATTGCTCTTGGAAAGCATTTAACTAAAGTTATTATATTATCAAGGTTCTGCTAATTGTTTCTGCAATCAACAGTACAAGGTACAAAATGGAAAATAAACATTCATTACAAAGCAACAAAAAAAAGCAAAATAGAGATAAATTTTTATTACTTTTGCAAGAGTGCTACCAGACTTGCAGCAGCTAAGTCCCAGAAATTATAAGAATTCAATTTAGTTCCATGAATGGGAAATATTTGATCGGTGTTCAGATAATAGTTTTTGTATGTCGAGTTTAAAAGTGAAATATTAGAACAAATCGGCTAAATACTGCACTTAAATTTGGTGTTAAATGTTCTAGTAGGTTACATGAATGATGCCATAAGTCGACTTTCGTATATTTGGAATTATTAAGCTTATATATTACACGTTCTTTTTCAGATGGTAAAATATTTAGGTTACAAACGGCGAACAATGAATTTTCACATTAAACTGGTATTGCCATACCGTTGATTTAGAAACATGTCTGTTTTAAATTCTCTTGTTTGACATTTACTTTCGTGCCTTGTTTGACGCGTGTCAGCATACAATCGTAAACATTTGTCATTCAAAAGTTTTAGAAAGTCCCTTGGGAAAAGGTGAATGGATTTAATAATAACATTTATTAAAACCATTATTAAAAATTAACATTATAGTAAATAATATGGCGGTAAGGATGATTATTCCACTATAGTTGTAAATAATTTCTAATTGTAAAATAATAATAACAGCCACAACAAAAGGGTAAGCAAGGCACCAAAGGTGCCAAACAAATAGTCGAAGAAAACAAGGGAACATTGAGCTTTTATCGTAATATGGCACTAGGAAGTGTAGCTTCATCATTATTAATAAATTTCATATTCTTTGAAGTTAGCAAAGTGGCAGTAGTAAGCAAATCTGTTGGACTAAATAAAGAATTTTTATATTTTAAAATATTTATGAATGTATATTTTAAGATTATGAGCATTTTGGCGATGTTAGCCTTGGGAGCTGCATATCAATTTATGGCATTTATGTCTAAACCGAAATTTTCGGAATCAGGGGCAGTTGTAGATTCCGGCAACGATTTGAACATGGAAGGTGGCATTGCTGAGTAAGTTGGTTTAATGTTCGAAAAAATAATGAAATAAACTATATAACTTATTAACATAGGAATATCAAGGACTTGATTATATTAACTTCAGGCACCATGTTATTAGTATTAATATCCAATTACTTCTGGTTTTTATTAATGTTGGCACCGATTAGGGCTTTATGGATGCTTTGGGGTAGTGTTATTAAACCATGGATGGATCAAAAAAATTCCCAAGAAGAACCAGAAGTTAACGAGAAAAAACAACGAAAAATGGAACGTAAAATGCGTCGTATGAGATGAGAAAATTTATGTACCTTTATTTGTGGTAAAGTTTAGAAATTTAATTAATACATTGCTTAAGACTCCAAGTTTTGTTACGAAAAATGGTAAAATAGTAAAGTTGGGAGAGAGTTAGTATAAAATATTCCTACACACCTATTTAAATTAGGCTACCATCTAAGTCACTTGCATGTTGCATCATAAAAATGTGAAAGTCTTTTGTGTTATTTATGTTGTACAATTTATATTTTTTATATATATTACTTGAAACAAAACAAAAAATAAAGGAAAAAAATTATATTTTAAGCTTTAAATACAAAACCAGTAACAACAAATGCGATTTAGGGAAACTTTTCAGGATCCAAACCAGATTTTTTCATCTCAACTGCCACAGAAAATAGATAGTCATAACACTCGGCCCTAATATGGAAATCATAATAAAAACGTTATACCTATACAAAATAATGATAATACTTACATAGTTTTTGCCTTTTCCCAACTTGCTCCCCAAACATAAACTCCATGACGCCTAACCAATACAGCCGAACATCCAGGATATTTCATCATTGCCGCATACATAGAATCAGCCAAATCTCTTTCGAATGGAGTATTTTCTATAATTGGCACTATAAGTTTTTCATCATAACGTAAGTAACGCTTTAAATCGTCATCAAAAATCCCCTTGATCATTTCTAAATGTGTGCAGCGGAACTCTTCGCCTGGCCACAAAAGTGTAGCCATAACAGCATGTTGAGAGTGGGTGTGTATAACAGCACCGGCATTGCGGTGTCGGTAGGCAAGCATAAATAGAGGCGTACATTGACTTTTTGATAAACTAAGCATAAAAAGTGTTGATTACATTACCATTAAAAACGAACGTGGAACTTACTGCTTATAATCTGGAGGAATTTGTAGATCTCTTCCCTCTTCGTCCTGAACAAACAAATCTTCTGCTAAAATTCGTTCTTTTTGCACACCACTGGGAGCTATGAAAATTTCATTGCTTGAAAAAATTGATTTTGTATTGTCACAACACATTAAATAATTTTTTTTTAAATAATTTTAATTCATTCTTTTAGTCGATAGTTAAATCAGAGTTTACAGATTTATTTAATAGAAATAAGATGCCTAGGGATTTGTATCAATTTTCATATTAATAGTTTTATTTATCCAATCCGTACCGTAATTGGACTGGAAACGAAATTTCATTCAAATTATAAGAGGTTCATTAAGTAATGAAATTGGGCGAAATTGCCGAAATTTGTTTTATGTGTGGACCACATTTTTTTTTCTAAACTAGGAATAGAACTACATATGTATATAATACAGAGAGATCTTGCGTTAATATTTTTATTAGATATACCTACCTATCACCTTAAATAATCGGCATTACTATTTTTGGCATTACTTACTTCAATTTAATTGATATACCACCGCCCGTACCAGTTACCCATCCCAAATGATAAAATTGTTGACACAAAGCCGGTATCAATTTTCGAGGATGCTCCTGTAAAAATGTCAGTTTTAATGGTAGCATATGTATTTCCAGTAAGTAGTACTTACTAAAGGCAAATCGTCATATATAGAAGACATCCTAATCACAATTTTTAGGCTTAATAGCACTTACTTAGATAATGTTCAATAAATCACTGATAAGAAATAAAGATAATTTTCATCATGTTAAAAAATAAACAATAAATGTTGAATGAGGCTGCCACCCCTTTTTACTCACTTTTCTATTAGAATACTACTTAATTTTGCAACTGAAGGTTTATTTTAGGGATTTTTTGTTCTCTTTTTTGGGATATTCTTCCTAACAAATTCGCAAAAAATATTCGTCATTTGTAATTAATTTTCTTGGCTGGTGAAACGACCGGTAATTTTTACTAAAGCTATTTGTTTTTAATAATAACCAAAAATATTGTACATATGTATATACATATTTTAGTGTACAATTAAAATAAGTTGTTTTAAAATATAAAGTGCTAAAAGAACCTGCAGTAAAAACTAATGCATTTGCAAGCAGATGAAGTCTTAAAATTTTTTCCATTAATCACGTATAAACTATACTTATAAATACATACATACATATGTATGTAATTTTTAAATAAATATGTATACTTGTATATGCCTCAGAATATAAGTAGTTAAAAATACATACTTATATTAAAGTTTTGTATTTTACGAATATCAATCTAAATTAATATATTGATTTTTTCCAATAAAATTTAAATTGCTTAATGTTGGCTGTGTTGTTAAACTCTGCCATAGAAAAAAGTAAATGGAGAAATATGGAACTTATATCATAGAAGCCAGTTAATTTAATTGTGTTAAAAGTGTAGTTTATACAAATTTTCGTTGATATGAAAGCCAATGACTTTCACTTGTGTGTATCGAAAATCTGACAACAATTTTAAATTGATATGTATGTATGTACATATATGTTTGTGTTACACGTTTTATTTATATTTTTTATTTGTTGTTCCCTTTTAAATTTGTCTTCGCATACTTAAGTATATTACATTTTCCCTTTATAATTGTTTATTGGCTCCTACATTTTACTGCCGAATTAAATGCCCATATTAATTTTTCTAAATTAAAAGTAAGCTCGAGCATATTCATATATGTACATACAATATAAAAAACATGCATATGCATGTGTATAATTATTAAGATGACCCTTGAAGGTATTCAAAAAGTACAGATCGAAATTTGCTGGAAAAGATCAGGAACAGATTAAAGTTAAAGAATATTTAAATATTGACGCTTTTGACAGTTTGCACGGTGGGACCCGATGTTAATTACAGTGTAGCTTAGAACTAAATGCATATACATACATACATATGTATGTACTTATTTATAGATTTTTGGGTTATTTTGTGAGAGATAAGAAATATGTACCTACATCAAAATAAATATCTACATACATATGTACATACTTATGTATGTATGTTTTTCCGCTCATATCAAATTCGATTTTTCTACACTTTACAGTTTAAACAAAATGCAGAATATGTACATATGTATGTATGTATGTACATAAGTATATATGTATGAACATACAAATATTATATAACACAACAAACGAATTTTTTAAAATATTGATTATTATTCAAAGAATCACTTATCAAATTATGTATTAGCATCAATGCATAATATGTATGGATTTGTATTTGGCTTACTAATACATACCTACTAAAATAAAATGCTTACGTTCCTGATCATAACTAAATCAGCCACAAATGAGAAAAAAGTTAACATCATACGATGAACCCGGCAAAATCATTGGTTCGTTTCATTTTGATTTATGTACATACAAGTTATGTATCAACACAATACATGTACATACATATGGATGTATTTACTTACTCTCTTGAGATCTTGAATTAATTTTTTACAGTTACTAATTTGTTCAATAATTTTTCATTATCAGCTTTGGAATAAATTAAACATCGTTTAAGTTAGGTACCTGCTTTTCTATTATCGGACGTAAATTAACAATAGAGTGTTCACAATTAAGAGAAATTCATGACATATGTACTTATGTATGACATATGTACATATATAAATTACATTCTGCATTTTACACACGAATACATCAAATTTTATACATACATATGTATTTATTACGTAGGCATGTGTAAACAAAAAAAATCGTACGACTTTAAAATGAGAGGCAATAAAAAATATAAACATCAAAATAACGCTTGCCACATTGATCCGAAGGAATAAGATGGGTGGTATGGGCCTTCTGTTTTAACTCACCAGATCATTGTTTGCATACGCAATAAGTAGTTTCCAAAATATGATATTTATTATGTATGTATAATAGTAGCGTTACATTGATAAAGGTTATCCGCTGTGTAACACTTGCTATTCTAGTAAAAACTTTTAAATTTTTATCTATTACAGTTGAACTGCTATTTGTTTAATTTAAAAATATTTGTAGTAAAACAAATACATAATGCATATGCATTAACAAAATTTTAATTAAAAAAAAACCTGTCAGAGGAAAGAAGCAAATATAAACCTCGGCTCTTTGAAAAGAGAAATATCGACACATTCTCACATTCTTCGGGCAGCGATTAGTAAATATGTCGAAGCTCTTCCACTACCACTATTAATTAAATTGCCTGCAATGGGTTTTGTAAACACGACAATATAATTTAGTTTTCATTTAAGTCGTCTTAGATGCAGATCGCAGACATCAAATCAAATACTATTGAGCGGTTGGTTGTACAATACAAATACGTTTGAAAAGTGTGCGAACTTTGGTTTTTTATACAAAAAAAAATTGTAAACTTTGTACATATTTCTAGTTTTAAATAACTGAAAAAAATACGACCTGGGTAGGGTCTTCCAACAAGATTTAATCAACATTCAGACAGTGAAATTAAAGTTTTTCAACAGATTTCATTTGAACTATAAATATCATATGTATGTATAGATTTTGAGACTTACATTTTTATAATTTCATCTACCATATGTATAAACATATATCTACATACATAAGTATGTACATAACGTTAGGGTGGCTCTGTTGTATATAAAAAAAATTAAAGATCGTGCTGCTGAATCTAGAAAATAAAGTTGTCAAAATATTTTAGAGGATTGCATAAAAAAATCCTGATTTTTTTTTTAAAAAATACATATTTTGAAATGTTTGATAATTTTTTCAGTCAATAAATTTTACTGACTGTTGCATTATATACTTGGCTTTATTAATGGTGCTTTGATTTTTTCAATATTTGAACAAGTTAAAATTCGCTGTTTGCTGTAGTGAGTCTAAAAAGGAACTGCAAATCCTTCATTGCGTTCTTAGTAGATTTTAGTAACTAGTGCCTTTTTAATTAAACACACCGATAAGTTCATTGAAGCAAACCATTTCGGTTTGAGTAGAAATCAATTTGAAAAATAAGGATCAAGAGTTCAGACATACACCACACTACTTTCATTTGCTCTAAACGCTTTAGAAAGTGCATACTTTTAGGGACGTTCAATTTAAAAATGATATGTCATTCACAAATTTGTCTTAGAGGAAAGTTTTCCCGCCAAAATACCTTTTTTAAATCTGTACATATTTGTTTGGTAATTTTCTCAAGGACTCCCTAATGAATATACAAATATATGTATAACCAAAGTTACGAATCGTATACATGTGGGATATGTATGTATGTACTTGCGTAACGTGCAACAACACATAAGTAAATATGTTTTTGTTTTTTTTACTTAAAAAAGAGAAATTTTTACTCTTACGTTATTAACCAGTTTCGTATTTACATTGAAAAAATTTAAAATTTTTAAATGTACCTACATATGTATGTATGTATGTATTATATGTAGTTAAGTAATGTGCATATTTATAAATATTTTATTTTCAGTTTAAACACATCATTAATTTAAACCTGCATTAAATTTAAAAATCTCAAACAAAAGTGCAAATATTATTAGAGAAAAATGTCAGCAAAGGCTATTAGTGAAGCCACAGGCAAGGATATTTTGAATCGTCATTTAAACGATAATGGCGCTGGTGTACAAACATGCCGTTTTGCCACAGTTAATGTAAAAACTGATTGGCCAAAGTTGGATGCTGAACATCCCTGGCTTTTGAATACGGTAAGAGAAATTTTGTTGTTTTTGTGTTGTTGTTAATAAATAATCGAATTTGAAATGTTAATCCATTATTTTACACAATAGAATTTGTTATTTCTATTTTCTTATCTAACCCTAATAATTGCATGATAATGACACCAAAAGACGTCTGTGAATAATTTAAATTTAGTGACGTATTTTTTTCAGAATTTACATACGAGTACATACCTACATATGAATACTACATGTATAAATGTATGTTTTGATAGATTTTTTTATTAAAACTAATTAGGTGCTATTTTCACAATACATACAAATGACTTGAGTAGAAATTTTTTGCGGGAATTATTAAAAAACCGAGTGTTTTTCAAAGAAATTAACTACTCAAACCAATTGTTTGTAATATGAAAAACACACATTAATTAAAATTAATTTCAAATTATGTACATAGGTACATACATATATAATATCTTTGTGCGCAACTTATACATATGTATATGTATATGTACATATGTATGTATCTAGCTTTGGAAGCATGTAATTACTTTGGAATTAATTGAAATATGAATATACAATGCTGTTTGGTTATAACGAACTCCCATTGAAAGCTAATATCTCTGTTAGATCTTTTCTTATTAAGTTTTCAATAGTTGTTGCTTTTTAATTAAAATTTTTTCGAATTTAATATATGTTGCAAACAGTTTACTACTTAACTTCCTTTTCTTTTTTTTTTTTTCTTCATTAAAAAATTTACTTAAAACGGCACAATATTTATTTGTTCAATTTTTTATGAAATCATCTAAGAAGCAACAATCCCAAATTCGTAAAGCAAAGAGTTAAAATTTATTGTAGCAACTATATTTATTTCAATTATTTATTATCAAATTTACGTTTTTTTTTATTTAATTTGCAAAAGAAAAAAGTTTGTGAAGGCAATACATAGAAAGTACATATTATTTTTTTTACTATTTTTATATGTTTTAATAAACTTAAGAAATTATGGGGAAAAGTTTTTTTTCTGCTGCAATTTAAATTAGTTTTATTCATTGAGATTGATTAATCATCAACTTATTAAAAATAAAAATTTTTGTTTTCAATTTTTACAATATAATTATTGCTTTTTTCAGTTTTCTATCCCATTTTTTTATGAAATACAGTCGAACTTCCATAACTCGAATCACCATTATCCCAAAAAAAACTTCGACTTATAGAGACTTCGAGTTACAGAATTTTTTGTCAAAATAGAATAAAACGTTTTTGTACTATGTATTTTTATTCAAAATAGCCTCTAATGAAGAACTACATACTTAAGAATGTAAAAGAACAAGCACATGTACTCATACATATATGCACATATGTAATTAAAAAATTACAGTTAAGTAATATATTCTGAAATGACTGACTGAAATAAGTGACTGGGTCCTTACTCGTTTACTATATGAACGAAATCCAGATTCAAACGAGTTGATAATTGATTCCTTATTTTTGAAAATTGTTGAGACCGTCCTTGCCGGGATACCATATTTATCAGCTGCTACCTTTTTCTTTAATCCATCTTCGACGTCTTTTATAAGTTTATATTTTTCTTCAATTTATAAGCATTTTAAAACACGTTTAGTTGTCATAATAATAAATTTCTCATTTAGCCCGAATTATGCATAGAACTGATACTTACGCAAACAAAAAGAAACAAATTTGTAATTCCCCGAAAAAAATAAACAAAAATAGCATGTAAAATATACAAACCAGCTCAAGCAACAAAAGACAGTAAAACAAACAAACCATAACTAAATCAAAAACAAAAAACCATTCAAACCAGCAGAATTCTTCGAGTTATAGAGTCCATATGTATGTTTTTTGTTTGAGTTATGGAGAACTTCGACTTATGGAAGTTCGAGTTACGGCAATAAAATTGTATATGATTTGTTCTTTTGACGCTACTGCCAACCAAATTAGTTCGAGTTAGAGAAAATTCGAGTTAAAGAAGTTCGAGTTATGGAAGTTCGACTGTATATTAAAATTCACTTTGATGTCACTTATTTCGATACTGTAAGGATTCAAAATTTAAAAAAGATCGAGTCGAATAAAAAAAGTTGTACATACACATATCGCACTTGATCAAAAAGTGGGTATTAACTCAAAATTTTTAAAATTTCGTTTTTTGCAAGAAATCGATATACAGTCGTCATATCTACCCACTATAAAAATTTTACACCATTTTCTAAACTCTTTCACCCTTTGTGATAGAAGAGTAGTATTAAAAAGAAAAGTTTTTTGCCTCTACTGAAAATTTCAAAATTTTGAGTTAATACCCTCTTGTTGATCAAGTGCGATATGTACATATGTACGTATGTAAAATTCTTCAGTTACTACTGAATTAAATCTATTTCAAATAATATTTCTCTCAAAATACCATTTATTATTAATATGTATGTTTTTTCATATTATTCATATTAAAAAAATAAATAAATGGCTTCTAGATCTTTGCGTATTTTTTATTATTTAACAAGATAGAAAAAAAAAATGTTTTAAATTTGCAAATAAAGTGTCAAGGTGGAGTGAGTGTAATAGTTCGTGACCAACATTTATAGATACTGTTTGATACGCATATTTGTATAAGTAAATCCATAATCATTTATTCATAAGCCAATGAGTATATATACATATACATATGTACGAATTTATGTATGTATGTACATATATAGATATGTTTATCTAATATTTGTTGCCTCTGGGCAACACATGACATATACATATGTGTGTATGTACACAAAACGTGGAAAAAAAAATACCTCACGCCATATATTTTTCCTTTGTTTAACAGTGACTATTGGCTCTCTACTTAAAAATTATCATATTTAGATTAATATTCTTAAATATAGAAAACAAACAACCTGTTGTGATCTTTTTTTTTTTTTTTTGCTATGACATACTTTACTCAAAGTATTTAATTTCGCCAAGCAAAATGGACTGAATGATTGTTAGGTTTAATCTTATCGTTTTTATATATTAAACTTAAGAAACATGATACATAGTAATGCTAAACAATAAAAGTAATGTTTAAAGTCTTTAGTATTTATCTGACAAGACACAATAATTAAATAATAAATTTACCACTTAAATGAACATCCCTAAAACTGGTTAAAATTGTTCACGATAATTTTACTATAATTTTACCATGCAAAAACCATAAAAATAGAGGAAAAACCATTCGAAACGAAAATAAATTCACAAATTTTAAAAAGTGAAAAAGTTTTGGTTAATTTTTTATATTAGAATTTTTTGCTTCTATTATAAATTTTTTTTAATGGGCTTTATGAATTCATATGAGAATATGTATTGAAAAATGTTTTTGTTATTTTTCGTGACTCAAAAATTTTTTTTATGAATTTTTAATTTACACAAAATTTTTCGTTATTTTCATATTAAAAATTTATAGGTATAAATATAGTTAATCAATTATGAAATGAAATTATACTAATCATGGTATAAAAATACTATGGCATTTATTATAATATAATTTCAAAATCTCTTTTTTTAATTATTCTTAAAATGTTGACGTGTCTAATTTTTATTTATATTATAAATTAACAAGAATCATTTAACAGTTGATCTCGTAAAATTTTAATAAATCATATGTATGCGCATGTAAACAACAAATTTGCTAAACAGCAATTACAGATAACACACAATAATCTGTTGCAATCAAATATAATCCAATAATATTTCTTTATAAGAACACTATCAGATGATTTTTAATATATGTACATACATGCATATGTAATTGTCTAATATTTAATCTTTTTTTTTTTGCAGTCATTGGTCGTAAAACCCGATCAACTTATTAAGAGACGCGGTAAATTGGGTTTAATTGGCGTAAAGAAGAATTATCAGGAAGTTCAGCAATGGATTGAGCAACGCATGAACAAACATCAGGCTATTGGAAATGCTGTGGGAAAACTAAGAAACTTTATTATCGAACCATTTGTACCACATACAGATGTAAGTTGTATTAATAACCTTGATTGAAGTTAAAAATTCTATTCTATTCTTTTTTCAAGGCTGAGGAAATGTATGTTTGTATATATTCGCATCGTTCGGCTGATACTATACTTTTCTATCATCAAGGTGGCGTCGATATTGGTGATGTTGATGCCAAAGCCTTAAAATTAGATATACCCGTGAATAGTGATGTTAGTTTGGACGCCATTAATGCGAAATTATTAACAAAAGTTCCGGCTGGCAAAAAAGAACGCATCGGGAAATTTATTTTTGCTTTATACAAAACATTTGCTGATTTATATTTTACTTATTTGGAAATTAATCCTTTGGTGGTGACGGATGATAATATGTATATATTGGATTTAGCGGCTAAGCTGGACTCAACCGCTGATTTTATATGCCGCCCAAAATGGGGTGATATTGATTACCCACCACCCTTTGGACGTGATGCTTATCCCGAGGAAGCTTATATTGCTGATTTAGATGCCAAGAGTGGAGCTTCGTTAAAAGTGCGTTAAACAATTTACGCTGACATGAATAAAATAAATATTTCTTGTGTTCTTATCCTCTTTCTTGCAGCTAACAATACTTAACAGAAACGGTAGAATTTGGACTATGGTTGCAGGTGGCGGTGCTAGTGTTATTTATTCCGATACAATTTGTGATTTGGGTGGCACTGCCGAATTAGCCAACTATGGCGAATACAGTGGTGCTCCGTCAGAACAACAAACATATGAATATGCTAAAACTATTTTAAATCTTATGACTTCGTCGCCCAAACATCCCGATGGAAAAATTTTAATTACTGGTGGTGGTATTGCAAACTTTACCAATGTTGCGGCCACTTTCCGGGGCATTATTACAGCCCTGAGGGAATTCCAACCGAAATTAGTTGAACACAATGTTTCCATTTTTGTGCGTCGTGCTGGACCCAATTATCAAGAGGGTTTACGCAAGATGCGCGAATTCGGCGGTTCATTGGGTATTCCGCTTCATGTGTTTGGTCCTGAAACTCATATGACAGCTATATGTGGCATGGCATTGGGTAAACGCCCCATACCACAAACAACCAGTGCTGAATTTTCTACCGCTAACTTTTTATTGCCCGGTGGACAAAATGCACAACCTGAACTAAGAACTCTAACTGCTGATAATGGTAATGGTGAGTTATTTGAAATTATTTAGATACATTTTCGTTTTAAGAATCTTTTGCAATAATAAAAAAGGGAAAAGGATTTTATAAATCGCCTCTATATAAATTTAGTAAAAAACATACCTATAGGACCGCATCAAGAAAAAAGTACTCTCAGTCGTATTTCTATTCTATATTGTATTGAATGCGGCCAAAGTATATTTGTATGTATGTATTGTATGTCACCTTGAAAATGTAATATTTTATAAAAATTAATTCAGGCGATTTTTTTTACTACCTACCCATGGTATAATAAATAAGCTAAAGTCTTCCTGCCTGCTGTAGAAGAATATTTTTGTTTTACAAATGTCAAATTTTATGTAGCAGAGCAACATGCTGATTAAAAATTTGTAGCGGCGTCTAAGCAAAAAAATTTATTTCAACCCGCCGGTGAAGTATAAAATTTTATTTGGAAATTTTATATATTAAATAAAAAAAAATTGCTGTAAAGGAAAGTCTAATACCACTTTAAGCATCTTAAACCTAACCATGCATTTTTAAGAGATGAAATACCTGTAAAAAAGCAGTAAAAACCTGATGTGTTTGGCAGCGGTCGACTTCACAAAAGCGGCGATGATATACGGCTTTGAAGCGATCGGCTTGTTTCTCTGATTTTGACACACAGAAAACATTTTACACTAATAAAATGCCTGTTGTTTTTGTGACGTTGGATTTTTTTTTTAGGGACAAGACTACCTTATTTATTATACCATGCTCTATACAAAATTTTACATTTATTTGAGCATGTACTCAAGTATTTTTTAAACATAAAAGGTAAAACATCTACTGATGAATACCAACTCATCTACCAACGAAATATATATTTAGAAATTGCTAACCCAAATTGCAAATAAATAAAATTTGTACTCTAATTTTTTTTATTTTTACATAAGTATTTAAAACGTGTAATTTTTGCGTTTAATTGAAATTATAAATGATTTACACACCAAGAAGCGAAACACCGAATGAAAAGAAATGTCAAATATTCAAATAAAAAAAAACGAGTGACAGAATTGCTTGAAATAGCCGGTTACCGGCGATTATATTTCCTTTTTTATTCCCCTCACCGCAAACTGAAAAAAAACATCTATAAACTCAAGAATTGCCCAACTGAATACGTCGTGTGTGAAAATAGACTTACATATGTCAAATGTTACGCAAAATATGAAATCTTTTTCCCTTAATATCACAAAATATTTTAATCTTAATTCTAATCTTTCGTCTATTTCGATTGTTTTAATTTGGATTTGAAAAATAAACTCGATATCCTATTGTTAAATGTAATTGGATTTTAATCCAAAATTATTTTTATATGTTTCCACATATCTACGTCCGTCTACTAACCTCACAAACCGTCCATATATAATGCTAAAAATAAAAATATATAATATTACTTTAACATTTATTGTAATTGTCATTTTGTATTGTCTTGCTTTCTTCAAAATCGTCACACCACAACTACTACCATTTTCCACCAATGTCTGTCTATGTATCACCTGTACAACTTTCTACTGCTATCATCCATACTCACCTGTATTTCTTTGTATCGTGTTTATATGTACAGTGACTCACTAAACTCTTGGTACCCCTAATGTAAATCAGAATATGTTGTGTTATTAAAACCATTTCGAGAAATATGAGAAAACAATCCAAGATTGTGCTTTATTTCAGCAATATTTATGACAAAAATTAAAAAAATTCACAATGTAAACAAAAGTAGACATAAAACTTAGCATAACGTACAAAAAATCAGTCTCAAAAGTCATGGTACCTTTAAAATATTTAACTTAAAAAAATTAATTTGCTGGGGGAATTGAATTGATTAATATTTTGTTGGATTTCCTTTTAGTTTTATTGTAGCTTTTAGACGTTCTGGCATGGAATGGACGAGCTTTCTTGTCAACTCAGGTGAAATTTTCTCCCATTCTTGCACGAGAGCTGCCTTTAAATCGGATTTGTTCCTGATTTCTATTTTTCTTATTTGTTTCTCCAAATAATCCCACAAATGTTCAATTGGATTGTGGTCTGGACTTTGTGGTGGAGTTTGAAGAACGTGGGGAGTGTTGTAAATGATCCACATTTTGACAATTCCAGCTGTATGTTTTGGATCGTTGTCCTGCTGGAAGTAAAATCGGTCAACAATTCCAAGTTTTTCTGCACTTTGCCGCAAGTTAGCTTTTAATATGTTTAAATATCCTTCTTTATTCATAATATCTTCTATGATGACCAGGTTCCCTACACCTGCTGATGACATGCACCCCCACACCATGACGCTTCCTCCACCATGCTTTACCGTCTTGCAAGTGTTTTTCGGATTCAGTTCGTCACAAGCTTTTCTCCACACACGTTGTCTTCCATCTGACCCAAATATGTTATATTTTGATTCATCTGAGAAAATGACGTCGTCCCAGAAACTCGTTTCTTTATTTACATACATTTTTGCGAACTCAAGACGTTTCTTTCTATTTCTTTCATTTACGAGAGGTTTTTTACGAGCCACTCGTGAATGATAACCAGCACTTTTTAAAGTTCTACGAACAGTTTCTGCGCAAACTTTTTTTTGAAATGAGTGTTCCAGGTCCAATGCAATTTTCGTCGCCCTTTCGAATGGATTTTTTTTGATAACGGAAACAATAGTCCGCTTTTCTTTAGCAGATAACTTTTCAGGACGACCACTTCTGGGCTTATTCTCTACTCTTCCTTCCTTTTCATATCTGTTTATCACCTTCTGCACAGTTGATTTTGATCTCCCAACTATTTCCGAAATATCGTTATAAGATTTACCTTGTTTGTGGCAATTTATTATTATTTCACGTTGTTCAACGGAAAGTTCTCTTCGGGGCATGTTTGTTTTAATAAATTTAGAAATTTTTTTAATTATTGTTTTCTAAAATTTACGTTTTATTAAATTTACGCTTCGTTGAAATGTAAAACAATGAGAAAACATAGTAACGGTACACATCACGGATGCATTTCTGGAAGAGATGCTAATTTTAGTAATGGGTACCAAGAATTTTGTGACGATCATTTTGTGGTTATTTACTGTTTTCGGTTATTTTTTTTAACAAATACAAATAAATTCACATAATATGCATATAACCTAACAAATAACACATAATAAAATAAAGTACGAATATCATTTGGAATATTGCTTCTAATATTTAAATAAATTTGGCAAAAACTTATGTGAATATGCTTGGTACCAAGACTTTAGTGAAACACTGTATGTGCGTGTGTCTCAATTTGTATTGTTTCGATGTTGTTGTGTGTATTCCTTAACCATTTTCAAATTTGGTACCTTTTATTCCATTATGTTCCTAAACGTGTATTGATTGATTGATTAATTGAATTGTTACCATATCCATCCATGCATCTCCTACGTATATGATGTGTTATATCGTCCGTCTCCTATTGCCTGCAAAATTAAATAACGAAATTTTAAATCGATAAAAAAATCACAACATAAAATTTAAAAAATTTTCGAAATCACAATACACACAAATTACCAAAATCAAAAAAAAAAAAAACAAGGTTTAGGCTCACCACAACAATCGATTAAACTACCACCTATCTCGGCAGATGATGTCAAAACAAATGATGTCCTTGATAGCGTGGTCAATGCGACCACACGTAAATTCTTTAGCAAGAAAACTAAAGCTATAGTCTGGGGAATGCAGCAGAGGGCCGTACAATCTATGTTGGACTTTGACTTTATTTGCACGTAAGTGAGAATATTTTTATTAACTAAAACAGAATATCATTTAAAGCTTAATAAAAAAAATAATAATAAAACTTAATAATAAAATAAATAAAAAAATATAAATAAATAAAAATAAATAACTTTTTTCTATATACATACATACTTATGTATGTACTACTACATATAAAACGATTTTCAAAAAAATAAAATTCAAACATTTTATTTACTTGTTGTGGGGTTAGCTAACCTATATGCGGCATTGCGTTGGTTGCTAATACCAACGCATCAGTTGATCTTTACTATGCTTTAAAACTTTTCAAACTGATGTGAAAAAAAGAAACTTTTCAAGTATATTAAAGATCTAATAATATATATATATATATATATATATATATATATACATAGTTAATTCGATTGTCTTAGTCGTGAAATAAAAGCAATAAAATGTGGCAATAATTTTGACGAATGCTTTAAATTGGAGTCGCCTAATCTCAACAAACTACGACAACCGCAATAACGGCCAATAATTTGAACATTATTATTATTATAAAAAAAAATTTTTATTGTTTACAGCCGTGACGAACCCTCCGTTGTTGCTATGGTTTATCCGTTTACCGGTGATCATAAGCAAAAATTCTACTGGGGTCAC
Source organism: Lypha dubia (assembly GCA_947311025.1). Classification (NCBI taxonomy): domain Eukaryota; kingdom Metazoa; phylum Arthropoda; class Insecta; order Diptera; family Tachinidae; genus Lypha; species Lypha dubia. The sequence continues at coordinate 62,431,585 of OX371264.1, forward strand.
ACCGAAATTCTCGTACCAGTCTACAAAAAGATGTCCGATGCCATTAATAAACACAAAGAGGTAGACGTAATGGTTAATTTTGCCTCTTTACGTTCGGCCTACGAGTCCACTATGGAAGTTTTGGAATATCCACAAATACGTACTGTGGCCATTATTGCCGAAGGTATACCAGAAAATATGACAAGAAAAATGATATTGGCGGCCAACAAAAAGGGCGTTGCTATTATTGGACCAGCTACTGTGGGAGGCGTTAAGCCCGGTTGTTTTAAAATTGGCAACACTGGTGGTATGTTGGACAATATACTCCATTCGAAGCTGTATCGACCTGGAAGTGTGGCTTATGTTTCGAGGTCAGGTGGCATGTCTAATGAATTGAATAACATAATTTCTAAAGCCACTGACGGTGTCTTAGAAGGCATAGCTATTGGTGGTGACCGCTATCCTGGAACAACATTTATGGATCATATTTTACGCTACCAAGCTGATCCCGAAGCAAAGCTTATTGTCCTATTGGGTGAAGTTGGCGGCACTGAAGAATACGAAGTGTGTGCTGCTCTTAAAGATGGTCGTATCACAAAACCTTTGGTGGCTTGGTGTATAGGAACTTGCGCCAGTATGTTTACCTCAGAAGTACAATTTGGCCATGCTGGTTCATGTGCCAATTCAGACAGCGAAACAGCTTCAGCGAAAAATAGAGCATTGCGTGAAGCTGGCGCCTATGTGCCAGATTCGTTCGATTCCTTGGGCGATTTGGTGCAACAGGTTTATGCTGAACTCGTCAAATCGGGCCGCATTGTGCCACGTGAAGAAGTACCTCCACCTACCGTACCCATGGATTATGCCTGGGCTCGTGAATTGGGTTTAATTCGTAAGCCTGCTTCTTTTATGACTTCAATTTGTGATGAAAGAGGTCAGGAATTGTTATATGCCGGCATGCCCATTAGTGAAGTCCTCAACAAGGATGTTGGTATTGGAGGTGTGATATCTTTGTTGTGGTTCCAACGGTGTTTACCTCCTTATGTGTGCAAGTTCTTTGAAATGTGTCTTATGGTAACTGCCGATCATGGGCCAGCCGTATCTGGTGCCCATAACACGATTGTATGTGCACGTGCTGGCAAAGATTTGGTTTCATCAGTGGTCAGCGGTTTGCTTACAATTGTAAGTATAAAACTCACATAAGCAACAAGAATATATAATGTCAATTAGCTGGAATGCAAATCCACGTAACGCAAAAAAAAAACACGAAGTTTTATTTGTTACGTGTATTTCGAATTTATGTAAATATTAAATTTGTTATGCTTTTAACAATTTGTAGGGCGATCGTTTTGGTGGTGCTTTAGATGGAGCCGCTCGCCAATTCTCCGAAGCTTATGACTCAAATTTACATCCCATGGAGTTTGTTAATCAAATGCGTAAAAATGGTCAGTTAATTATGGGTATTGGGCATCGTGTTAAGTCCATTAACAATCCTGATGTGCGCGTAAAAATTATAAAAAAATTCGTTATGGATAATTTTCCATCTTGTCCATTGCTCAAATACGCACTAGAAGTAGAAAAGATTACAACCAGTAAGAAACCCAACTTGATTTTGAATGTAGATGGCGTTATAGCGACAAGCTTTGTTGACATGTTACGTAATTGCGGTTCATTTACTAGGTAAGCTTTCCGGCATAATATGTAATGTCAAGTTTTCGATAGATCAAATAATTTTAAATTTAAATCCTTTATATTTTATAGTGAGGAAGCTCAAGAATACATTAATATTGGCGCCATCAACTCACTTTTCGTTCTGGGTCGTAGCATAGGATTTATTGGACATTATATGGATCAGAAACGTTTAAAACAGGGCCTTTATCGTCATCCGTGGGACGATATTTCATATGTTATGCCTGAGCAGTTCAATTAAAGTTATGATTTAGGTTCAGCTAATTTTTTTTTTCATCGCTATGTATGTGAATCGTTTCATATTCAAATTTTGAATAACACATCAGAGGCAATTTATTAAAATAGTTTTAAATATTTTTTTCATTAATAATATGTTAATACTATCCCTCTTATACTTCTTTCATTCCTAATTCGTATATGATTCATCATCTCCTTTAAAATAATTATATCTGTGCTTGTTTTAAAAAATGTATATTCATTCTAATTCTTAAAGGCATTTATTTTTTATTTTGCTTAGCTCGATTATATTTTCTTTTTCATACTTAATTACTGAACTTGCAATTATTACATAATTTAAATGTGTATTCCATTCAATATTCTTAGTATCTACAAATAAAATAATCTAACAAATGTTAACAAAAAAAAAAAAGTTCTATAACAAAAAACAAACAAACTTACACTAATTTTAAATGAAATGCACTCAAAATTTAAAAATAGAAACAAAATTGTTGTCTTGCAAAAATAAATGTGTTTGTATTACAATGCACAAGGTTCAATGACTTTATAAATACATAACTATATATTAGTACATTTAATATGTACAAAATTAAATTAATGATAACTACAGCACCACAGTTTTGAATTATGAAATAAAGTTATTATAATCAAAATTTAAATAATATTAAATTACAATGGAATGAGTAAATAAAAATGTTAAAACAAACAGAAGATTATTTTAATTTAACATGATGAATGAAGTTTTCGTTTTATAGCACGTGAAATGTTTCAAAAAAGGCGGATAAAACTCAAAATATGTATATAAGTAATATGTAATTGGAATTGAAACGAAAATAGAAAAATTCTCTTCGCCCTAAGAAAGTGAATTCGGTCGGACGCTAAAAATATCTCACGCTCTATGTTGTCAAAACCAATCCTTTCGCTTACTTTCATAATTTCCCATTATGACAAGTCTTTATAATAGTGTGCTGTATTATGCGGAATATCGGATATAAAATATTTTACCGTAACTGAAAATTAGAAAAGTTTCCAAAAAATGGAAACATTAATTAATGCTTAAATCAAGGTACATACATATGTATGTATATGTAGGTAATTTACTTTATATAGTAAAACATAAAAATAAATATTTACAGCAAGTATGTTTATGAAATAAAAAAAGGTTAATTTTTGGATTAAAATTAAAAATATCGTTTACAAAATTGTATGTTTTAGGTAATAAAAGTGTACATGTAACGTCACGTATGTAAGTACATGTTTCATTATATATGTACACCCCTATGAGAATTTGTCCTAATCCTATCCGAACAAACACAAATCGAAAGACTAGCCGATATCTGCAAAATCTGTCCCAACCATATTACCTCATTATTAATGTGTGGAATGAAAAAATCTAAAATTTTTAAAAATAAACCAACGCAATCCACACAAATCCTTTATATGCATACACTTATGCTATAACTTATTAAAAATTATCAAATGCACGAACAAAGCCAATATTATTAAAAAAACTCTTGTCAGCTGCTTTTTTTTATCATTGAGTAAGTGATAGCTATATTGCTATATTACTACTAGCTGTTGTTGCTTATGCACAAGAACGACAGAGCAAGGATGACAAATAAACTGTCGAATTGAAATTAAAGATGCCATCATTCTGTTTTCTACATAATAACAAGGGAAGTAGTAGCAAATTGTTGTAGTATAGAACTGTAAAATATTGCATATTTTTAAAGAGATTTATAAATATATATGTGTAAAGGGGCTGTGCACATATTACGTAACGTACCAGGGGGGAGGTGGGGGTTAAAGGTTTGTAACGGACTGGAAATTTTGCACTGAAAACTTAGTAAAAAGCGTTACGAAGTGGGGCGGGGGGTGGGGGGGTGTACAAAATCTCTGAAAACAGCGTGACGTAATATGTGCACAGCCCCAAAGTTAAGCCCCACTTTACAAACTTCACACATGTTGATGTGTTATTACATTCGAATAATTTCTATATTAACTTCAATAAAATTATTTACATCTAGAATAGGACCGATTGTGTCAAATGTTTTATTAAGTATAAAAACATGTGCCAAAACCAGTGTACACGTAAAACAGGTTTATTTGTAAGTGCAATATTTCTCGATATCTTGCATTTCCCAACTTCCAAGATTCATATAAAAGCCACATAAACAATACTTTTATATATAATTTTACCTTGACTGTAATAAAATGATAATAATTGTTTAAAGGTGCCCACACACGATTGATTTGTGCCAGTGATTTGTTCGTGTTCGACGTCTTGTTACAAGTTAATGGGGCTGGGCGCGCACAAATCATAAGAAATTGAAAATTTTCAATTTCTTGTGATTTGTTGGATTGTTAGTGGACTTGTGCGCGAACATTTTAAAGTTTTTCATTTTAGTGCACAACCAAACGTAAAAGAGACAACATGTGTGCATGTATGTATGTATGAATGTATGTACTGCGGAGATGAGTAGCAAGCAAAAAATTTTTAGTTTCTTCTGCATTTTTTATTTACTATTGTTTGTGGTCGAGTTGAATATGTTTAAAGATGGTTATTAAGGAATTTTTAATTTATTATGTACATTTAATATGTACATACATACATATGTATGTATTAAGATTTCAAAAGAAGAAAATGTCATTTGGCAAAACAAAATTTAAAAATATAAAGGGAGAAATGAAGAGCAAAATAATTCGATCAAATTTTTTCTTCTTATATTACATATTTACATTTATTTATTTATTATACCATGACATATTTATATATATACTCGTATGTATGAATGTATTTTCATACATATATACATGTTTTTTTAATAATATTAGTTTACTTCTATGTACATACATATGTATGTATGCATATAAATTTGGTTTTGCCCATACAAATACATACGTATGTATGTAAGTATATAATCAAAAAAGAAATTGCATCATCCGCTTCAAAATTCATGTTTTCTTCTTGACGTATAAGGTTATTGTGATTTGTTCGTCGTTTGTGGAGAAATGGTACGCGAACAAATCACACGCACAAATCACTCGTGTGTGGGCAGCTTAATCGGCCTTCTCCAAATGTATGCACATTAACATTTTGGGAATTTAAATTGGACTTCTGGCAACTCTTTATAAAAAAGTGTTTTTGATATAAACGTAAAAAAATTTGCTACTATTACGGTAAAAAAAGATTATTTGTTTAAACACAACAGAACATTATGCAAAATAGACTGCAAATAAAATATTGTGCTCGTGTTATGAAGAAATTTAAAACATTACTTTGCTACTAAAGTAAAAGCAAAATTCTTGAAAAGAAATCAACGGCAGACAAGAGAAAAACGACAAGGCAAAAATTAAAATAAAAAAGGAATAAAAATAATCAGACATTGATTATCACAACAACACACTAACACCACTCAAAATACAGAGCAGGCAGCATCAAGGAAAGCAAACTTAGAAAAAGGAAATAAGGAAACTGTTTGAACCACATTTTATGCATCTTCAATTTAATTGTTGGTTTTGTGTGGAATTTTATTGCTGAAACAAATAAAAATTGTTGTGACCGGTGGTGTGGTGAAGAGATTTGGAATATTTTAAAAATTTAACATTATTAAGTTACATATTTAAAAATGTATTCTTATGACCATATGTGGTTATGGGTGCTACTTTTGGCCATAACAACAACTGGTATGTGTGGTTATGCAAATGAACATGAGGTCTCAGAAAATGATAGCATTAAACACGATGGACACTTGGAGGCAAAGGGTGCATTATCTCTCAAAGATATAACAGAACCCGAATTAAGTGAAGACTTGGCAGTTGAATTATACCGTAGTATACGTTTCGAACCGCCGCAATTAGATTTTGGTATTTGGTCGGTGGGCATGTTGCGATCACATACAGTAACACTTATAAATCATAACCGAAATCGCAGTGTTTATTTGAGTTCTGTTTCAGGCAGGGCACCGGCATTTTCAAGTAGCTTTTTTGAAGCGAAAATGGTGCCGCCGAATGGTAATACCACATTTAATGTGGTCTTTTTACCAAGAGAACAAGGTGCTATAAGCACTAGTTTGAATATACACACATCGTTTGGTAAATTGCGACTTATGGTGCGAGGTGTGGGCCGTGAGTGCCCATATCGCCTTAAGCCATTGGTGGGCATAAGGGCGCCACTAAATGCTACTTTAATGCCCGAAATACATATGTATAATCCACATGAAAAGCCATTGCAAATTTTAGAGGTGAGTTTAAAATTTATACACACATGCATGCATACAAATGTATTTAGTTATTTTACTGTGTATTTGATAAATTCTAATATAAACAGTATGGTTGTAAAATTCTTATATGTATGTATGTATGTATATAGGTAAATAAGTTATTTCTTTTATTTTTTATAATCTTTTATTATTAATATCTTGTACGAAGTGAAAAATTCAAAAAACAAAGTCTTGCTTGAAATAGTTGCACATCATTGTTATTAACAATAATTTAAAATTTTAAAAAAGCAGTGGCAACAAATATTGTCGATTGAAGATAACTAAGATGTATTTATAATAAACTAAATAATTTATATAAATTGAACTAACATAACATAAAGTTATAAAAATCATAAACCTAAACATTTAAATTAAATGTTCTGCAATGCGGAATTCAATCCGTATTTTGATTTTTAAAAAAATCGAAAAAAGAAATGCTTTTTCCAAATGAAAAAATTTCTAAATTTATAAACAGAAAAAATTTTATTTATCTAAAAATGGTTTTATTCCGAAAGCTATTTTGGTTATTCGCTTTATGAAGAAACAAAATACAAATTGAATTCCGTTTCCGAACGGAATAGATCTCTGTGACATGGCTGTATATTTTTCAATTGTTCTTGAGACAGTGTCCCATACAATAACAACCTATATTGGTTTAATGTTCTTTAAAACAATTAACAATTTTACATAACTTTATTTTAATGTAAACTCCCTCAGCTATTAACACAATTTTATATACAAATCTAAAAGAAAAAAGGAGTACACTTTTCTTCATTATGACTTCTGGAACTCATTATTAACGATTTTCATATTTTCCCGCCATTTGTCCATTTTGAAATATTTGTTAGTATAAATCAATAGATACGTAACAAATCATAATGCTCTTATGGGCTCAGGGTAATAGGCCACATTTTTTTTTCTAAAATAAATTCAAAGTCAGACTGTAAAAGCTACCGAAGAAGAACAAAAAAATATAATTTTAGCAAAATATGAATTCATGTTTCAGTTTGGAAATTTTAGTTCGTGTATATTATGTAATTTCTATTGTTTAAATGCAAATAAAATAAGAATCGAATTCACAGTTTTGAGCGTTTAGTTAGTTACGCCGTTTTGCATTCCAGCTAACGTTATAAACATAAAATTCTTTTAACATATCTGAAATAAAGATAAACTAACAGTACCTTTAAAGTAACAGACAACCGCGAAAATTCCTAAATACTTGACCTTCAAAATCCTTATACATATACATACATACATAAGAATGTATATGTTCTTGTATACAAAAATACCTAACCTAATCGTTGGTCTAATTTAGAAATTTTTACATAAAATAACCTCCACAAAAATTTGGTGAAATATCAAAAATAAAGATTTTACAAGTAATTGTATGAAAATAATTATGCTTGATCATTAAATTAATAATCTCTTCCTTTTTGAAATGGCTTAAAAACAAGAATTTGTATCTATCTAAAAATGTTAGTAAAATATTTTTAGAATTTCGTTTTTGATAAATATTGTCGTGTTATGTACCAAAGCGGATATGTATATTACAAAAAGCTTTTAAATGTTTATTTGTTTTTGTAACAACAAAGTATTTGTTAAAATAAATTTATCTCTTTTATGTAGAGCTAATCCAGTAAAAAAACAACTAAATTGCAAACAAACAGTTGCTTGCTACGATTAATTAGAGGTATTAAAATAATTGTAATAAATTAACTGAATTTTCATGACAGAAAAAGACCCACGCAAACATGTGTTATCTGATAAGAAATTCATTTAAACTAATAACGTTTTATACATATGCGAGTAAAATAGTTCCAGGAATTCCTTGGATCGATACCGATCAAAATTTCCATTTAGATCGATCGCCATCGAATGCACAAAAAATGCTTTTCAAATACAAAGCATTGGAATTTTTTATGATTCGTTTCCAATCAGTCATACTTATAAGATCAAAGACTAGACTAAAGATGAGCTGACCATTTTTAATTGAGTGCTGACCAACAATAAATTTCATTTCGTTGCAAAAGCGAAAATGCTGAATATTGTGGATGCAATATTTACTATTCCAACTTTCCCAGCATAATTTGCATCAATAGATATACATACATACATACATCCATATAAAAATTTTATTCAAATATTTAACTTTCATTCAAATAAGACGTTAAAAAATTATCTAAAATATTTGTTTTTCATTTAAAGAACCAGTTAATTTATACATACATATGTATGTATGTATTTATATACTACATACATGTATATTTCACTATTTGTTTCTTATTGCGGCTTAAATCGTACATACATACATATAAGTACATATGTATATATGTATCTGTATATCCACACACATATACACATATACATACATATGTACTATGTATTTTTAATAATTTTAAATGCGTATTATGTGTTTACCTTGACCTTCAAATATCGCTCTAATCTAAATATTTGAACTTTATTTCTAATACTTACTTGAACAATACTAATAAGTTTAAATTAATGAAATTAATTGCCGAATAAACAATAACTTTAATAATTTGTTATTATTTTGTTTTTAATAAATTCTTTAAATTTGTTTTAACTTTATTTTTATTTTTGTTATTTCTGAAAATACACCTCTAATTGCGTCTAATTAACTACCAATTAATACGATAATTTTTAAGACATCTTTTTTTTAACCCCTCTATATACGGCTGTTCTTTCTTTCGTCTAATTATATAAAGTGAAAAAATACATGTCTTTAAAGCCAATTTATGAATTTGATGTAAATGCATTCTCAAAATATACAATATTCATTCAATTAACTCTGACAGTCAATTGGATGGCAAAGTACTCGAACTTAACTTCATTCCAATTTTATTTTAAAGATGCATTTTTGTGACTACTGAACTGTATTATAAGGAAAAGTCGTATCTCGATTGCTTGTTAAATTAATTTTCATTTACTGCCGATTTCACGATGTCGAAAGAATTTTGAATTTTATTTTCATTCGTACAAATACATTTGATACAAAAACAAAATTTTAGAATTTGTTTTTGTATCAAATGTATTTGTACGAATGAAAACATATGGAAATTTTCTTTCGACATAGTGAAATAGGCCGTTAATTTATTTATCCAAAACAGAAAAATTTATAAATTCCAAAGCTACGTTCACATTTATCAATTATTTGTCAAAAAAAAAAAAAAAAAAAAAAACGTAACCAAGAAAGAAACTTACAATTTATTTTTTTTAGTTCATATATATTTTTTTAATTTTGGGTTCGAATTTTTTAACAACTGTATAAAAATATTTTTTTTATGAAATAATTAATTTTATTTTGTAACATAAAAACACTATTCCTAAGCAAAAATAGTGGATAGGTTTTTTTGGACAAATATTTAATAAATGTGAACGAAGCTTTATTAAAATTTTTCTTTTCTTTTTATAAAAGCTGGCAGTTAAGTTTATAATAATGCAGACAATTAATTACATACATTATGCATTTTTTCCTGCATTAGCTTAAAAAATATCATCCAATAGTAGCATAAAAATGTTTCAATATTTAATTTACAATTATTAGATTTACAGTAGCGGTGGCCAGTTTAAATTAGAACTTCCCAGCGGAGATCCTGAAGCACCTAAAGGCTTGTGGGAAATACCTCCATTAACAACGAAGCCTGTGATACGTATACGATTTCAAGGGTACGCGTCTGGTAATTATTCAGCCTACATACGCATTAAAATCGGTGAACCGCACAACTCTACAGATTCTTTGATCACTGGCAGTGGTAACGATGATATTGGCAGTAGTGAAAACGGTGCTGGTGGTGGTGTTGAGGAAGATCAACAGATTTTAATTATACCTGTTGAATTTGAAATATTGCCTCAGTACGGTTTGTATGCGGTAAATCCTCTGCTCGAATTTGGTCACATAGCCGTTGGCGTCAATAGTCCGGCAAAAGTCTTAAAACACAACATACTCCTAAAACATTCAAAAAGTCAAATGGAAGTCACTGATTTGGAGTTCAAATCTATTACATACATCAGTGGGGTATATGTCGAAGGTTGTCAAGTAATTGCACTCCATCCAAATGATGTTCAAGACTCAGTTGTGCGATTAAATGAGAAACTTGAAATAGAATTAAAAGATAAAAAAGCGCATACATATCACAGTGTAGAGCTGATAATAAGAGCTGATATATTTAAAGGCAATTTACATTATGATGCTAATAAAACTTTATTTTTATTACCTACAAATGATAGAAATAAAATATCAGATGGTAATGACACTCGCAGCGATGATAATGATGACAATGGTAGCAGACTCCTAACGATGCGTAATGATTTTCAAATTCCAATGGCCATTTATAATGTAACCACAAAACACAATGATTGCGCTAAGCTTAGCTTGCAATTGAAATCATTTGAAACGGGTATGGTTTTAAGACCCGGTCTATCTTTTGATATATTAGTGGCTTCTAATTTACATAAACAAAACGAGCAAGATCTCAAAGATCTTACAAATTACAAGACTGCCATTTATGTTTATACGAACATAACCAACTTTGAAATACCGATTGTCATTAGTTCAGCGCGTTTGTTTGTTACCACACAAACATTACCGATATGGCACTACAATACAACCATTTATACCAAAGAATTAGATTTAGGTTCTATACCCATCCGAGAAAGGTCCAACCATGGTTTTATTGTTTTCCAAAATCGCAATTCCATGCCCATCATATTAAATATGGTGGATTTTCAAACACCTCAAGGCATTTACTATCACGTTGTGTTCTTGGGTTGTTTTAAAGCGTCGAACATTAACGAAACAACTAATTACACTGTCGATTTAGAGAATGCTGACTACAAGTTTAGCTCACAGTTGAATGAGGGCGACATTGCCGTGTATATGTTAGACTTGCAGTCCTATACTACGGATCATAGCTCGGCGTTTTTATCATTATCTACAAAATATGAAAATGTATCAATACATGTTAAATTTACAACTGCTCTGGGAAGACTGGAAGTGGATCAAGAAAAATTACATTTTGCCAATTGTTTTCCGGTAAGTTGTTGTTGGTTTTTGTTATACTAATATCGCCTGCCTGTTTATTACATAAATTTTGATTTTAGGGTAAATTATGTTCTTCTGAATTGAGTATACGTTCGACATTTAAACAGCCTATACATATTAAATATATAAATTTCACCGTTTCCGGCTTAAGGTTTGAAGATAAAAATCCCTTGGGTTCAAGAATTGCCCCGCAGTCTGTAACTATTGTGGGTCGCATATTCTTCCGGCCATCTGCTTTATGCGGCCCACGTTGTTATATACAACAGCAGACCGATGAAACGGCTACCTTTCCTAGTTCGGTTGTAGCAAACAGTTTAAATATACCAAATTTCGATGAAGTTGAACTGAGACGACGCACCGAGCTTTACAGACATTTTAAATACTATTTTCAAAATATAGACTTTACAATGACTACCAAAGAAATGCAACATTTCCAATTAAATCTAATGATAGAACTAGAATGGCCACAACTTGTAAATGGTCGTCAAATTTTGCCCACAATTGAAGTGAATAAAACCCATATATACGAAGTAAAAATATCAAATCCTTCCGATAATCCCATACTAATCGATTATACATTAGCCGATCCGACTTTGGCCAAGCAAACTCGCATCTCTTTGCCGTTGGAAGTGGTCGTTATAACACCCAGTTGTTATTTGACAGACAAGGCTGTATTTTCTTTAGTTAATTCGCCGCCTAAAAAACCCATTCTTATACCAGCCTTATCCAGCATTACAGTACCGATAAAATTTCAGGCCGACTATACTGGTACAATTTGCACACTTTTGCATATAAGAAATAATTTGACGATATATGAAGGTGTTTGGATAAGTGCAAAAACTGTACAATCACAATTTCGTTTGGGTAATCGTAAGCCGGGGTCACAGACTCCCCTACTTTTTGAAATAAGCGAAACCGAGTTAGCATTGGCTTGTCCGCTAAATCAAAAGAAAGTGACGGGAGGCTCTGAAACAGAACAACATGTTGTGGTACCACAGGTAAATAAATGTTGCTCTTTATGTAGAATTTCGATATGGATACAATAATTTCATAAACTTCATTAGTGAAAAATTTGTTTTAATACATTGCAGGTAATTTCTAGACGCGTTTTTACAGCTCGAAACTCAGGCGAAATACCAATCAGAATCGATGGTTTCTGGATTGGAAATCAACCTTGTCAGGGCTATGGCTTCAAGGTTATGAATTGCTCCAGTTTTGAATTGAAGGCGAATTCTTCGAGAAAAATTGAAATATATTTTCAATCCGATTTTTCAGTGTCTCGTATCACTACACCACTAACGCTCAAAACTAACCTAACCTACGAAGTTAGTTACATACTTGTCGCTCAATTGCCTTCTGAAGGTTTAGAAAGTTGTGAATTTCTATTGCCTCGACCACCGTGGGAGTCGAAGATACGAAATTCTGCAATCACAATGTTGTTGATAACATTTGTCTTAGTACTAATAGCAGTGCACATTGACTATAGTAATATTATATACAATCAAACAGCTCTTTATGAGGCCCGCGAAAAAGGTACCGTACATCCGACATTCAATTTGCGTAATATTGGTACGCGTTCATCACAAAATAATAATGAAAGCATAGCAACGGCTGAAATAAAACAAATAAATAAAAGCAAAGTGTCAGCATGTGAAAAGAATGATAACAATTCAACTGCTTCTATTTCGGGGTTGAAGAAGAGAAATCTTAAAAGCTCGAAAGTTCTTAATAGTGAAGCAAAACCAACGGTTACTTCTACGTGTAGCGGAATGACATTGGCAGAAATGGTTAGTTGGACATTTGGCACGAAAAGTTCAAAGAAAGCCACAATGAATAATAAAAACAACAAGGTTGGGGATCAAGCGAATGTCAGTAATAATGTCAATAATGCAACATTAACGTCCAATGAGGTAAAATCTTCCAAATCTAAACTTAGCGAAAAGTTGTTGCTCGACAAAATGGATGGTGACATGAAAAAAATCCAAATTAACAAAAAATGCAAGGTTGTCGATAAAGTACCAACTAAAAATAACGATAAAAATTGCACAGAAGAAGTAAAATCAAAAAAAGATGACACATTTGACAAGGAATTAAAAAAAGAAAAGAGTTCACCTAAGCTGCAAACAAAAACTAATTCCGCTTTACATTCTTCTCCAGATGCAGCAATAAGCAAAGATGTCAGAGATCAAAGGAAATCTTTAGATTTATCTTGTGCCACAGACAACACTGATAAAAATCAAAATTCTTTAAAAGATAATTTAAATGTTCGAAGAATTGGCAAGACTCCTGGTAGGGAGAGACGCAAGCAATCGGCTCAAAATAGTTCACCAGTTATTTCGGACTTGACAAGCTCTTCCTGTTCCTCTTCGACTTCGTCCTCATGTTCTTCAAATCATATTGCAACAGCTAAACGTAACGAACGTAAATTAAAAGTTAAAGCCTCAAACTCTTTGAAATTCACCAACAACAATGCGAATGCAACAAACTTGTTTACAACATCATTTTCGGCGTCGTGTTCACCAACGTCAATGACAGCGAATATTTTCAAAATGGAAAGCACAAATTCACCTGTCGACATCTTGTCGCCATGGGACTGCGGTAACCATGTCACGTTTAGTGATGTTCTGCAAAAATCACAGACACAGCCTCAACCACAACTACAACAAACAACGTCTTCAACTGATCTCATCAAAGGATCATTATTTGATCTTATGTCTCCTTGCCCTAATGGTCTGGACAATTCCGAAATAACGGCGACCTTAACACCAAAACGAACTAAAAATCCTGCTTCGGATTTGGGGCCAATTGGATCGAGAAAATCACCTTCCTCCACACCAGTCTGGGAACCCATACAAAGTGCCATAACAATGCAAATACCACGGCCATTAAATGCAAACTTAACAGCTACTTCGGCAACTGCAGCATCATCGTCATGCTTCTATCCAATGAGTTCCAATTTTGGCTATAACGATTTAACGAATTTGTCGTCTGCAATGCAGCAGCAACAAAATGATATCCAAGCTCAATTGTTGGTTTTAGAAAGACAACGATTGGAACAACAACATTTGCAACAGCAACAACAACAATTTTTGAATTCGAATGCTTTAAACAACAGCTGGTCAAATCTTTCTTCGCCTTTATGGAGCCCCATTATTGTCAATGGATCAACTACGAATGCTAACAATACTTCCTCAATATATAGTCAGCCACAGACACAAAACTCAACATGGAGTTTAACGCCCAATTCTTCTTCTTCGCCTTCAAGCGGTTTGGTACGACCACCTCCAGGGTTAGAACAAAATTTTCCCATCACCAACAATTTGACAACATCTTTAAATGGCCAACAAGTTTTAAGCTCAGCAGCTACTTCATCAGCTTCATCTTTCAATAATACATCGGGTGGTGCGTCACAAACAACTGCTGATAATGATATGCCAATGTTCAATTTATTTGGTGGCTTGAGCTCAATTTGGAACGACAATTGGAAACAGACAAATGATCAACAACAACCACAACAACAGCAGCAGCATCAGCAGTCATCACAAAATTCACAGTGAACTTAAAAGGTATGTAGCGTGTAGTGAGATTTTTAATTCCAAGTTTTAAATGATTTTTGCTGTACTTACATGTACGTTCGGAAACATTGAGATTATTTTACTTATTTTTTAAAGTTGTTTCAAATATAACATTTTATTCGAACAAGAACTCAAGAATTTTTTTTTAAATATAATTTATTTGTTATGGGTTAGATAAAATCTACATGCATTTCATTGGTAGCTAAATACCAACTTATCAGTAGATGTAACACGATGCTTGAAAAGTTTCCAAACTCATCTACTCATACACAAACTCTCAAGTAAGAAATCAGAATTACCAAGCACAAGCAAAACAGTTTAAAAAACTTATACAAACAATATATAAAGTAAAATATGTGTTTAAAATGAAGAGCATCATGAGAAATATAAACAATTTCCAAACCGAAATCTTTTTTCCACAAAAATTATTTAAAAACATCTTCGTGTGAAATGTATAGTTTTATTGAAGGAGAATCAAATGTCTACAATAAATAAATAAGGTAAAGTTGTCCCGGCAGCTGTAGACGTGTATTTTTGTTTTCTGTATGTCAGATTGTTTTTATTTTGCTTGAAATTTATTTTACAAAAATTAAATTTTGTATTTTTTATTTTCTTGTTTCTCTATTTTTGACACACTGAAAACATTTTACACTAACAAAATGCCTCTTGTTTATGTGACGTTGTATTTGTTTTAGGGACAAGACTACGTAATTTATTATACCATGAGTACATATTAATTCTAATTTCATTGTATTTATTTCGTTTTTTCTTTGCAGATTACCGATGTACAACTTAATATCGATGATGGTTAGCACTTATGACGCACATAACTTTTGATTTTCTTTTCCAATGCTTTCGTTTGCCGTTAAGGAAAACTAAATCAATATTTTCTTAATTAGAAATTAGTTTTACTGAAATGGTTAACAAAATAATTTTTTTTTTTGTAACAATTTCCTTCTATTAATATTGATTTACATTCGACTTGACGTACTGCCTATTTCATTGTATCGAAATAATTTTTTAATATTTTTTCATTCGTATAATTAATTACATTTGTATCAAAAACAAATTCTTAAATTCTTTCGACATTGTAAAATCGGCAGTTAATTTTTCTTATAATCTCTATTTATTATTATAAATTTTATTTTTATTGTTTTTTTTTTTTTTTTGTTAATTATTTTTAACTTTTTTTACTTTGATCAATTTTCACAAGACTCGGTCCAATTCTCAAAACTATAGAAATCTTAAAACAGAAAAACTTATTGTTGTTTTGCAGATACTTTACTAGTAGATTTGTTAGTAAATTGTACTTTTAAATGGGTCCCAGAATCCTAAATGTGTACGTTGAAATAGTAAAATATTCAAAATTAATCCCAATAAGGCCCAAATTTACAGTCTTTAGTTAACTCATGATATTTGGTTAAACCATTGCTATTAGTTGGTCTTCAGTCTTCAGCTGTAAATTTGGGCCTAAAAGAAATAACATTAAATTTCAAGTATAATCAATTAACTAATGAAGACAAATATAAAAAAATAATTGGAATTCAATACAACCAACCCAAAAGAACAAAAAAAAAAAAAAAAAAAAACTGCAACAAAATTGAAACTATTTAAGAAGTCTGTATAAAAATATTTAATTATGTATTTTACGTACATATTTATATATATCAACATACTCAAGATTTAAAAGTATATGTGACAGTCAATGCTATATATTATTATCATTTTTAGTCTTTAACAAAACAACCCCATTAACTGTAGTTTTCGATTTTTCTTCTTTTTATTTGTACTAAACTAAACTTTTAGTTTATTTTAAAATATTTTTTAATAACCTTCCGAACACTGAAGTTAAAATTGAAAAGAAAATTATTTTTTGACGTTACTTTTTATACTTATTATAACAAAAAGGAATTTATTTCCTTTACTTTTCGAAGAAATTTGTTAATTTTTTAAATTTGCCTTAAGCAGCTTTGATAAAAATGTTAATTTAAAAATATTTCAATCACAAAACGTGTAAAAATTGATCACAAATTTAAAAAGAAGACGGAAATTTAAATTAAAAAACTTTTTAAATATGAAATAAAAAAAAAAAAAAAAAAAACAAAGCAAAAAACCTAAGAAAAGGTTAAGAAAAATTTTCATAAAATGGTTTTAATATGGTTTTCAACTACTTTTCTTTATATGTAATAATGCCTTTTTCTATTAAATCAGGAATTTCCACAGCCAACCAAGGTGCCAACTGAAAAAGTACAACAAAAACATTAATGAGTGATAGTTAGAATAGTGAAATTTTAGTTTATTGTAAAATGACTTTCGCTAGGATAATTTGGAAGAAGATACTAGAAGAAAGTTTTTAAAAATTTTCCATTCATAACATTGATCGATTAATATAAGAAAAAAATGCATATCGTCATTCCTAGGAAAAAAAATCGGTTGCGGCAACACTGTTTAATTATATTTATTTTCCAAATGCACGAAAAACAGCAGGGGCCCAGAACGTAAATATAAAAGCAATAACTTTTTTTTAGATTTTTAACTAAAATATACTTGTGGGCTGAGCAAAGCAATTGAATCACCCGATTTGTGCTAACTAAAATCCTTAAAGTATTCAACATATAAAGTATTGCCGCAATGGATTTTTAATATCACATCTAGAATAATACAAATAAGTACTTTGAATCATGGTATATCTATGCTTGGTGCTATAACAATTTGCTATTGGATAAAAAATGATTTACAGACAAGAGTACTTTTCTTTTTAGATTGTTAATATATTTTATCCCTCTATCATCCCAAACTACCTGAAATCCCCACATAAGCTGATAAAATACTTACGCCCAAGGCCATTGCATGAGCAATACCAAATTTAGGAACATTTCTCGCCCACAGCGGTTTAAAGTGATCAGTAAGACATATTTTTCCACCACGATACATTTTGGCCGTTTTTCCATCCAATTCGGGTAGAGCTATTTCAGGTGCTGTTGCCGGATAAGTTACAGGAATCTTAAATGCAATTAAAATACAATTAAATACAATATTGAACAAACGCGTACATGCCATACACACACCTCAAATTCCACGTCAAATTCATATTTAAGCAAATTGTGCATGTACCAGCATTTACCGAACCATTTGTTGCCTTCTTTATTAGACTCCAAGCGGAACCAATCTGTTCCGGATTCTTTGTTATTTTGGACATACTGTTATGAAAATGGTAAAAATTTATACAATATCAAATATATACATTTCTAGTACATATTTATTACATGTCGAATCAATTTGATGCCATCCATTCATTCTCTTCTATACTAACAATGCAATTACGAATGTATTATTTCGCGTGAAATAGTTTTGTTTTTAAAATCTTTTCAAAGTTTAGTTAGTTATTAATAAAAATTTTAATTGAGACTACTTCTTAGAAGTTGATCATGTTCATCTGTATATTATCTACTTAGGGTACCGAGAAAAAGTTTGTGCTTGAAACATTAAACTGCAAAATTATCTGCCTACACCTATTGTGGCTACCCTAAACCATCACCCCTATCGCGAATAAACATTCCCATGAAAAAACTCCCAAATTTTTTGTTTTACTATCGTGAATGATTCCCATAAATTTTTTTTGGGAATGAATTCCCATACCTTACAAATATGGCATCGCAAATGTTTACTCCCGCGAATAATTTGACTAAAATTATTCACAACAATTGAAAGTGGGAACAAGAAGTGAACATGTAAGTAGCAATTTGTTTTTTAATCAAGAACTTCATGTAATCAGCTTTTTCTCTTATTTATTAACACAGGAGTGTTAATAAAGAAAAAATTAATTGTCTGGTTGATGCAATGTATGCGAATAAAGACTATGGCAAAGGTTTCCAAAATGATAAAAAAGAGGACGTGGGTAAATTTTGAAACGAGTTAAGCTTTTGTAAATGGTGTTAATTATTAGTTTAATAAGCGTAACTTAAGTTTTTCATGCATAGGTGAGGATCGACCAAAAATTGAACATAAGAAAAAAACTGACTGAAAACAAAAAAACCGCAACAAAAAACGGGTCAGATTCATAACGTATTTGTCTTCGCTGCAGTCGTTCTATGGATTGATTTTCCTTTTCCAGCAACAGAAAACGCAAATAAACGCTATTCATAATTTTTAGCTTATTAGCTTTAATTTCTTTTATTCATACACCACAAATAAATCCCGCAAAAATTATTTGTTAAATCAAAACAAACTATGTATTCAAAATAAAAACTTTTATTCCCAAGTAATTCACAATAGATACTTAAACTCCCAAAATATTCGCGATAGCAATTTGTTGGGGATGGGAATACAATTTTTCTCCCAAACAACTTACTCCCATAATATTCGCGATAAGGGTGCATATAAATAAATACCGAGGCCAACGTTGAAAAACTTTCAGAAGACTTTGGCATGTCCGAATGTACGAGTACATCTCATTGTGTATATAGACATCAAGCCTTTCAACAACTTAAATTACTAAAATGCAAATTGTCTTATACTAAGTATGTCAACTTTTATGGTTATCGCCTACAAACTGGATCAAATAATAAAACTCCGAATATATTTGTTTTCGAAATTATCAAATATATAAGTTAATATCGTTAGACTTTTGACAAATTCTTAACACAATGTTTAGTGAAACTATAAATGCTTTAGAGAAATTCGGTTAAGCAGCACTTGTTCATTTACCTTAATTAAAGCTTGATATTCCTCCTTCAAACGTTGTACCCATATGTCTTTGTCTCTGGGGCCAGCTCTTGTTTGAAGCAAAGGCAAACTGCTTAAGGTTTTTTTTGTGCATTCATCTACCATTTTTACTGCGGTAGCTTTAAATTTATATTTACAAATTAACAGTAAACGATTAACGAAAAATAAAATAATAATTTATTGGAAATACTTGTGACACGTAAATAAAGAATGCACCGATGTACTGTGAAAGTAAACACACAAAATGTGCAACCCTGCGAAGATAATTTACGACATACACTGTGATGCCAGATTCACAGGTACAGAATATGATGAGGTATGTTTAACCAAAAAAAATTATAGTTGACAGCATACTAAAAACTAAAAATAAATAAAAAAAAATTTCTACATTCAATTCAAAAATTTCAATTATAATGACTTATTTACGCAAAAACAGAGTTAATTTCAGGAGAATTTTTCGTAATTGTAGATACTAAATATAAACTCAAAACATATTTATATCAACTATATTCGCCCAATTATCCTTGTGATTTGACAGCTGGGGGATATAGGCCGGGGAACATACAATCCGTCATACGTCGCCTTTTTCAACTGACATCTACGTAGACCGCGGTAGAGCAAGGCCAATTCATAACAGGTAGACTCGGCTCAGTTCCCTTTGAAAAACCTCCACTACTTTGTCAAAAAATGTGTCAAAAAACATTTGACAAAGTAACTGGCGCACATTTAAAAGTTGCGAAACAAGCGAAAACAATCACCTGGGCTGTTGATAGTACCTGCTATGAATTTGCCTTGTGTAATTATTAAGAAATTTTTAATATAGTGCTCGGTGTTCGCAACTACCCAATATCGCGACGGCCTAATTTTTAATATTGCACGTTCTATAATCGCGACAGTTTACGAAAAACAGGTTCTATTTTCTCGACTTTTATCTGTTTTTTTAAATTTTATAATAATGACCAAAACAAGGAAAATCTCCTTCTTTTATAATAATTTTTTTTATTTTATTAGGACCAGCACTCAGGGGATAACCCCTACTTATGCAATGCATTATGCGAGAATCAGGGAGAGGGATAGCGTAGAGAAAATATGTAGATGTTGAAAATTTAGAAGACCTAACTAACTCTATTGCAATTCTGCTTTGCACGTTATGTTAATTTTCTTAGTCTAGGGTCACACACGACGATCTTAATTGCCCAACTTTTTCAGAATTCTCTTTTGAACTTGCTTTTATGTTCACACACGACGATTATAGTTGGGCAATTCTTCTGTTTTGTTTAGTTTTTATTTTCTTACAATTTGACATTTGTGCTTTCATAAAATAAACAATTTCAATAAAATATACAAAATATAGTAAGCTTTTACTAAAAATTTTTACTCTATAATAATTATTTTATTTTTACATATTTAAAACGGGTAATTTTTGCGTTTAATTGAAATTATAAATGATGTACACACAAAGAAGAGAAACACCGAATGAAAAGGAATGTCAAATATTCAAATAAAAAAAAAACCAATGAGAGAATTGCTTGAAATAGCCGGGTACCGGCGATTATTTTTCCCTTTTTATTCCCCTCACCGCAAACTGAAAAAAACATCTATAAACTCAAGAATTGCCCAACTAAAATCGTCGTGTGTGAACATAGACTTAACAGTGTTGAGGCGCCTCTGTTTTTACGTGGAGGCATTAACTTTGTTTACATTACATTTTATTAATTGTTTTACTTCGCCGATGTTTCAGCAAACTGACGAAGAAGGGCGATGTTGTGTACATTAGCTTGGAACAGCATCAATTGATGTCGGAACAGTTTTTTAGTGACCTTCATCACTTAAACACCGTCCAACAACAATTAATACAATGTGACACTAATGTACATTAGAGAAATTAATGATGTTGGTTGACTTGCTCTGGCCAGGGTTTGAACACAGGCCCTAAGTCCTTGTTTGCTTAGTCAGTTTATCCGTGTCATTTGTTGTGTAAATACATTTCTTAATATGGGGAAAGTTCTACATATTTTAAAGCCAAAGATTTCTCAAAAATTAGAAATTTAAAAACGTTGCACTTTAAAGAAAGCTGAGTACCCAAGAATGGAAAAAATGCGATTAAAAATCTCCAATTTCTTTAAAAATTTTTAAAATTTTGGGTTCTGTTATCGCGAAAGGTCTGGTTTTTAATTAGTGGTGAAAATCGAGCAAGTACTGTACCTATTTAATAAAGGATTTCTGTTCATTTAGTATGAAAATAAGTTTTTGATCAATGCATTTTGGTATCCTTACTTATTAACTATATTGAGTTTTTCAAGGTAGACCTATTATTACAACGCCATGCATACAAATTGTTTTCTATGGAGTTTAACGGATTAGCTACATATTACACTGCTTTATACTTATAGAGTTTGACAGATGGGATAGGTTAACTGCTGTACTAAACCAGTGTTAACTAATTAGACCTGCTTTAATTTGCGTTAAGCCAATGTATTCAAACGAGAACATACATACGAATACATAGGTATGTCCATATGTAATATCATATATTTGTTAGTACCCCCCAAGATATCAAAGATGTTCAAAAATTCAAATTAAACTTCTGCAAATTTGTTTCAAAATCTTAAATTGAATGCTCAACGTGGAAAAAGCCAACCAGAAGTATTCAATTTTCTTGGACATGGTGCATTGGCATGACGGTTTTTTCCTTTCACATTCCTTCTAGTCCTTCCTACACTATCACTGGCCGACAACACAATGTTTTGTCACCGTTTTAGTTCTGCCTTTCGTAGAGCGTAGAAAATCTTTCGAGGTAAATATTTAAAAACAGCCAATGCAAATAACCGCAAGCACTACATCGTTTAGCTCTCCAAAATAAAAAAGGAACTGTAAAGAATCGAAAAAACCAAATAAACAGAGATCTTCAAATGTTATGAAGTTATTTGAGAGACCTCTGGGGGAGAGCATTGCAAATTGTGTGACAAAAACAAAAAATTCTCTAAAAGAAAAATATTTTTTGTATATGTTGTGTTTATTTTTGCAATACACAGCAAGATTCTCCAACCGAAAAGCAGTGTAATAATTTAACAAGATACACCGAAGACGGCAAAAAAATCTCTTGAATAAAAAGACGAAAGAAAAAAATAAACGTTGCACTGTTGGAAATCCACAAGAAATAGTAGCAGTAGCAACACCACACACCAATACAGACAATTTTCTTCCAACTTTGTTACGCTCATCCAGCCGTTGACGTGTATCGTCGCGTATGCAACTCTCATCTCGCCGAGGATTCGACCACAGAAAATCGTAGAACTCAGCAGGTTTGGAAATCAGCAGGAGTTTTCATAATATTTTGGTTTATTACTCCTGTTTCTGCAAGCAGAACAAATTAGTCAAACCCAAACCGCGTCTTTGCTAGAGCAACAAAACATCGGGGTGCTCGACTAAAGACTCAGTCAACAACATCTTTAGCTAAATTGAGTTGTTACGCTTTACACTAATTTATTGTTAACTTCTTACATAGTCGTACATACATACATACATATTGATGTTTCTTTGTATGTGAATATATTTTGACGATACAATTTAAAAGTATCCTTTTCCTCTTCTTTAATGCATGCTTCGTTTTAGTTAAGCAATTCTTATTCGCTCATACAGACGTGTGAATATGCACGAGTATGTGTGTAAGTATGGGTGAGTGCTTGTGCATTTGTTTTGCCGTTGTACGTATTTGGGTGTTGTATTTGTCAACAGGGAATGGCAGTTGCAAGAAATTATCAAATCAATTTTTTGTATCATTATGTCCTTTTTGTGTGTGTGTGTGGAAATATTTATTCTTATTCTCATAAATTTGTAATGCTTTGATGTTAAAATTATTGTAAAAAGAATGAATATTGAATTGAACAACTTGATTTAATTTTTTGTACCACATTTCAGAGTTTGGCCATTATCTCTGCTAATTTGGTGAAATTGAGATCTTAAATTTTTAAAATAATTACTTTGATTATGATATCTCTAAGGCAATGGACGCAGATATACTAGGTTTTACACGTGACTTTGTTCACACCATACGTACGAGTATGTTATCGTATGTATTAAACTATCTGCATATCAAAAAAAGTACGAAGTTTTTTTGCAGTTTATCTCTCAGACAATACAGTGTATGTTAATTAAATTAACAATAGTACAAAGTTGTCCCCTACTCTATATTCTAGTGTCATCAGTTCATCAAAATCATTTAAGGGACTTTAATTCACGCCATACAAAAACATGGACTTCTTCTGCGACATCTGGAAGGAGAGGTCGGTCGAATCATCCTTGCCTAAGCTGAAGTAGATATGTTGGGATGTTATATTATAAAGATTAATAACATGAACAAATTTATAATCATTGTTGAGTTAGTGCACTGTCCACATCACCTCGCTGAGTTTTAACGTCACTTCTTCAGCACAAATTTTGATTTGCGAGCTTGTGAATGGCTACGATTAGAACTTTTCATTCGACTATTTTTTTTAACCAAAAAAGAGGTGCATATCATCACACACATTCTTAAACTACGTTCATATTTATTAAATATTTGTCCAAAAAAAAAAAAAAAAACGTAAGCACTATTTGTTGCTTAGGAATAGTGTCATTAACTCGGTTTTTATATAACAAAATAAACCATAATAAAATAAAATATTGGAATTAAAAAAAAAACAAATGTAAATTATTCATTTCTTTCTTGGTCACGTTTTTTTCGACAAATATTTGATAAGACTCCAGACAAGTTCCGACTAAGGGGCTGTACACATTTTATGTAACGATGAGGGGGGGTTTAAAGATTTGTTATGGATTGGAAATTTTGCACAGAAAAATTTGTAAAAAGTGTTACGACGGAGGGGGGTTATAAAATCTCGGAAATCAACGTAAGATGTGCACCGCCCCTAATGAAAGGAAACTCAAAAGTTACTCTCTATATATAAATAAAAATTGTTCAAAGCATTTTAAGTCCAAACATTTCAATGGTCTAACTAAATAAATTTTAAACTTATTTTGTAAATAAAATTTTTATATTACTGATTTCAAACGCCTAAAACCCATAACAAAATAAAAAAGAAAAACAGTTGCATCATTGGCAACAGCTGTGAAAAAATTCATCAGACTCACTTGATGTGTTCATAAATTGTTCACTGCTCTGTAAAATATTTTTTTTTTATTAGTGGAACGCAAGATAGATTTTTACGTCTAAAAATCAAGCGATCGACATCTTTCGATATCGTTGGTTAGGCAGTTACTTTTTGCTTTGTTTGAAAAATTTTCTGATTAATATTTTCTGTTTCATACACAGCAAAAAGTAAAAATTGATTTCAATTAAAAAAATTTGTGATATTAATTAAAAATTTAATTAAATTTGCACCAGTAAACAAGTTAATAGTATCAACTAAATTTTTATACATATATTAACTAAAATTATTTATTACAATTAAAAATTTAATTAAATAAATTAAATATTTAATCAAATTTTTTTATATATTTAATTAAAGGGTTAATTGAAAAAAAATTAAATATTTTTTTCTGTGTATGTAATCAAAAAAACAGCTGATTGATGAGATTCTTGTCCGAACTTACCCAAAGAAAAAATAAAGTGCATACAACTTTGTACAGGATATGAAAAACATTACTCTCTCAATTTCTCTGAAAATTTAACAAAAATTGTTATCTAGAACGCTTTTGGGTAACTTTGTGTAAAGTTCGGACTGTTTCGTTATCCACCTGCAGAAGACTTATTGCTGAACTCTTCCGTTTCTACCGAATAAAATGTAAACACGAAACAGCTGATCCACATTTTTGCTCTCCACTATTTTCCTATTCACCGGCTTTTGTGGAATAGGAGAATTTCGTCCCGAAAAATAGGAATTCCCAAGGAGCAGAGCTGATAATGACAGAGCAATTGAGATGATATTAAAAACAGACAGAGGATATCGTCAATATTAAGTTCTCTCAATTTAATTGAAGTGCGACATAATTCTTTTTACAATGTTTTGAAAATGGGGATAATTACAAAAGAAAGATAATTATAAATGCCACTACTGGCGTAAATAGACCGGTCTGGGCCGTAAATTTTTTTATTCTAAACACTTAATTTTATATGAAAGAATTTTTCGATATCATGAAAATAGCTGAAACTTTAAAAATGATCGGAAAGTTTGTATATAACCAACACAAATCTGTATGTATTAACATCACTGTAAAGATAATCAGACTTCACCGAACAAAAATTAGCGGTTTTATTAATAAAATATCTAAAAAGAAGTTGACATTACCTGCAAATTATCTCTAATATATAAAATTCTCGGTTCACGATGTTTGCTATCGAGCTCCTCCGAAATGGCACGACCGATTTTAATGAAATTTTTTATGCATATCAGGTAGGTATGAGATTAGGTTTTAAAGAATATTTTAAACCGTTAGGGACACGAGGAGGGAAGGGAGGGGGCAATTCCTGTATTTACTAAACTATTAACCCAATTCGTATTTCAAACGGAACTAAATTATTTATGTTGTTGAGGGCAGATGGTGCTACGTCCGCCTATCAAAATTGGAAAAATGATGAGTGGGAAGAATGGTTCCCCAATTTAGGAAAATAGCTTCCGGGCGAAGCCGGTACAATCATCTAGTTTATCTATAAATCAGTTAATTTTCAACTTTCTTTTATTATGTTAGAACAGCCATAATAATACACATCTTTTAGGAAAATAAAGTGTTTAGCTAATATGAAAAGTAATTTTATCAGGCTCAAGTTCAGTTTTATTGAATTAATGAAAATTCAAAATTACTAAGAGTTATTTTTTTATGTTGAAAAATATAATTATTATTATTACGTTTATTCGTAATAATATAAAAAAATATTAATTCAGCTTGGGCACGAGCTACATACCCTAATAACAAGGGTCACAGTAATATGTGAATTTCCCTAATATAGAGTAAAAACAACAAAAAAGTTAAATTACAAAGTAGAATACTTTGAAGATAACGGACTATGAGTTTGTGTTCATTATTAGTAATTTCCAATGGGGAATTTCGTACTAACCAAAGTTGTTTTCAATAAGTAAAAATAATATAAAACATGAATTCAATTAATTCTCGTATTCTATTTCTATTGAAAACTTGGTTAAATAGTTGATATTCATCCCAATTAGTATCCACTTTACGAAAATTGTAAAGATGGACAATTGAACGCTGATGATGAGGTGTAGCGGCCTTGAAATCGGTATACTGATACGTTCTGTTAAAAAAACTGATTGGGTATAATAATAATATTTTCAAACATAAAATAACTCTTAGTAATTTTGAATTTTCATTAATTCAATAAAACTGAACTTGAGCCTGATAAAATTACTTTTCATATGTACATCAATATAAGTTCGAATAATAATTACGTTTATTCGTAATAATATAAAAAAATATTTAGCTAATATGACCCAACCCATAAGATATGTCACCTTTCATGAAACGAGAAATAAATTTAAAATCATAATAATAAAATCGTAATACATGAACTCGTATTCCTGCAATGAATTATTATACAAATTTAACAAGAAAACTAAATGTA
Organism: Lypha dubia; assembly: GCA_947311025.1. Classification (NCBI taxonomy): domain Eukaryota; kingdom Metazoa; phylum Arthropoda; class Insecta; order Diptera; family Tachinidae; genus Lypha; species Lypha dubia. Next base: position 62,458,690 of record OX371264.1, read on the forward strand.
AATTTTCTTCAAAAAAGTTTTTGTTGACATAAAAGGGTTAATCACTTACAGTTTTATAATAACTCTGGGGAAGCATAGGAGTGAAATGAATATTAACATTTAAAAATAATAATTTCGCAGGAAATGTTACAGTTTGTGGCAACAATTATAGAGACAAAACCAAAAAGTAAAAACTACTACTAAAAACTATCATTTTCAAGGAAAATTTAAATTTAAATAACGCAACAAGATTTTTAAAACATACAAAAAGATAAAGAAGCATTTAGAGCATCAGTAAAAATTATCATAATAAATATTTTACGCTTAATTAACAAGATCATTTTTGTTTCGATATTTTTAAAAGCCATAAATAATTTTGAAACTTTGCTGGAAATTGCGAAAAAAATGAGAGCATTTTCATCATGTTTTTACTTTACCAGGAAAAATAATAAAAACAATAGAATTGTAACAAAAAACTTGATCTACTTTCATGATATAGTTTTGGTAATACACGACAGGACATATTCTGCGAATACTCGTACAGCATTCAAAGCAATTTTTCTATAAAAACTACAAAAAGATTCAAAAACACAAAACGAAAGAAAAATTAGTTTATAAAAATTTTCATATTTTTAATATACAATCATACGTATGTACACACATACATTTGTACGTCCACGAGGTCATTGATGTAGGAAGGAAACAAACAAAAAATAAAAACCATTTACAAGAATTATAACTATAGAACTCCGTATATTAACAAACAAATTAGAAAATATAACATTGTAAACCATAAAATTATGAAACAATATTTTGTTACTAACAAAAAACTGATCTAGTTTCCTAATACAACGAGAGCAAAACAGCGCATCTTTCTGCAGCGTATAAGACCAAAAAAAAAAAAATGCATAATTTTCAACTAATTTCTTTTAAATGCCTGCTTTGTGGTATTTTATGAGCACACGGTTTTTAAATGCACTAATAAATATTCCCATTTACCAAGAAAACAAACTAGAGATAAAAAAAATGTTCCAATTTTTAAAAACAATTTTCTAAAATGAAAAAAAAAAAGAACAACGAAAAAAATGCCCATAATTTTTACAATAGCCGGACGATACAAAACTAAAACAAGGTCAACGTTTTCATTGTCAAAAATATGAAACCATATTATTTCCATTATTTTTTCTACCAATAATATTTGATCTTATTTGAAACATGAACTGTATTTGAGTGATAATTAGTGCACGATCATTACTGAGTCCATACCGTACACATCAAATGTTTTACTTTAGCAGAATAAAAAGAAAAACTAAAAAGAAAACTATCAATAATACATAGAGAAACCGGGTGTTTTACTGACCATAAAAAATAATGACAAACAATGTTTCCATCGCTTAAAAAAAAATTATTAAATCATTTCACTGTAAAAGAAGAATTTAAGACAAACAAAAAATGTGAACTGAATTGGAAAAAAACTTGTAAACAATGACAACCAACAAATAATTAGGTGAAACACATTCTGCTGTTTTTTTTTTTTGTTTTTGTCCAGCGATCGCCACTTATGAACGTAGCGGCACGTGAATTGAGGTTAAAAAGATTTTCTTTATGTGGGAGTTAGATTTTTCTTCGTTCTTGTTTAAAAATGTAGAGAATTTTTTATTGCCTTTAATAATTGTTTTTTAATTTTATGTTTTGTTTAGCATTCTTGTGATCTTTTTTTTAAGAACCCAATAAAAGAATAACAATCATTATTATCATTATGTCAGGAACTAAACAAAAAAAAAAAATCTAATTAGAGAAAACATTGGCGTATGCTGTGCCTTAAAAAATATACATACATACATAAAAAGAAATTGTAGGAAAGAAAAATTCGTTCGACATTGCGGGCCAGGCAGTTAATAATAATTTTATTAATTTATGTGCGGTTTCTACAATACAAACAATTGGTTTGAGTAGAAAATTTGTATGAAAACAGCTCAGTTTGTTGAGTGATTCCCACTGCGAACTTAATGTTTACAATTTCCTTCAAACTTTTGAGCGGCTTTTTTTTTGCACTTAAAGCTTTTAAACACACATCACACACGGTTAATATAATAATTATTAAATTTCTTAAAAAAAGCGTTACGTATCCAATTTGAACTCAAATTAGGTAAAATGTCCAAAATTTTAGTTATTATTTACGAATAAAATGAGTGAGTTGGAATTCTGATATGAATTTAAAAATTGTTCCTGAGAATTAATGGGGTTTTTAATTAATTTCCCCTGCATTAAAATAATACCACAGATGTACGTACGAGGACATACATTGATATTTTTATTACAGTTCCAATTATGATGAATCTTTAATCTTTTAGGTAAAAAGTATGTAATTTATTTTGACAAAAAACTTTTAAAAGTAATTTTCGTGAGTTATTTATTTTTGTTGGTGATCATTAGACTTCGGATTTTGCATATTTGCATATTTTTGTAGGATTAAGATAGGTAAATTCTGATGGCACCAAAGTTCGTTTCATTGAAAATAGAACTGAAAACGATATGCATATTTAAATTTTTTTTGCATATTTGCATGAAATGCATATGCAAAATATATGCAAAATATGCAAAATATATGCAAAATATGCAAAAATTTCCTATCTTAATCAAATCAAAAAATATTATAAAAGCGATTCAGAGGGTGGTATACATATTGAAATTTAATTAACTATTAAATAAAAATTTTGTTAATTATGATAAATGATAAATGAAACTTAATACATACGATATCTTATAGGTTTAAAAATTATTCAAGATAATTGTTATTACAATATACAACCATAATTTTTTCCAAATTATTAATTGAAAGTCTTTGACGTTTCTCTCCAAAAACCATATTGTAAGCGGAAAAGCTTCTTGCCAAATTTCTAGCATGTCTAGCCAACAGACGACATAATCATCCCTATTCTAGATGTAAATAGTTTTATTAAGTTTCATAGAGAAATTATGCTAACGTCCCAGGAAATCTTTTTAAAAAATCAGCCCCACAATATATGTATAATGCAACTATAACTAGTTAATGGTTTAGTTAAATTAACAAATATTACAAAAATAAATAAATAAGTTAAATGCTAAAACAAAACACTTTCCAATTTGTATATTTTACGCTGTGGGAAGTTGTGAGTACAAAAGAAATTCAAAAACTTAGCAAATGTTATGCTTAATCCAGTTAATATGTCATATCCTGCAACATGTCCATTTTCAAGTCATATTAAATCTCAAGCAACAGATTATATTTAATCCTTTCACGCCCCTAACAGGATCAAACATATTAGGAATTACAAAGAATCAATAACAGCAAGGGTATGAAGTAAATTTTGCTAATTTTACGTATTTTAAGATATTTTTAAAACAAATACACAGACATAATTGAATATTATAGCATTTGTTGATTGTCTGCTACAACACCCTGTTCAAAAATATAGAAGAAACATGGTAATCTAGTCAGTTAATCTAAAGGGATTAACGTAAAATTAGAGCAAAGTTAAACAAGAATAATAATAATTGAAATGAGTGAAAGAAATTTGTATGAATGTCAGCATGTTGACGATCAAAGTCAATGACAATGGACAGGAGATCCTGTCATAAAAGTTTAAACAAATTCCTCCAAACAATTACACCTATCAAATAGAAGGAATGCATGAATCACACGGAACGGAACTGATTTCATTAAATAAACAACGAATATTCGAAAAAATTAGATCAATTTTTGTTAGAAAATTGTCACTGACAGACTTTAACAAAAATGTGATAATTTACATACAACCATTTTTAGCCTGTTTGCTTTTTCAGTTCAAGAAATTTATAAAAATAAATTCTTGAAAATTGTTGATTGCTCTACTTTGCACAAAAGTGAAAACAAACATACATATGTACATACATATCCTGTAATTTTGGTCCTTTATCATCTATTCAGTTCGCTGTTGTCTTAAACGATTGTTCAAGATGCGGCAATAAAATCTAACTGAATAGTTTAAAATGAAATGGACAAAATGAAAATTAACTAATAATAATGCTGCTTATGGGAAACGGTTTAACAAACCGGAATGGGTATCTAACTCTTAATTCCTTTTCTTTCACCACTAGATGCTCAATATCAATCCGTTTTTATTGCGTTACAATAGTCTTTTAGGCGTTTGTATACCTTTGTGGTATTTGCCCTTCGTGGCCGGACAACCTCATGGACACAGTATGCACCACCTATGTGATGTTTAAGTGAAGGGAAAATAAGTGACCAACTTAACTCTATAGTTAGTTGTCCTGTTTCCTTTTTGATTATGTGTATGCGTGCCATAGAGAGTTAGTTGCTGAAGGATAGGACAACAAAAGTGTTTAAACGAAAATCTTATTTATACCTGCTCAACTATATACAGTGCAGATCAAATAAAGAATAAAGGAAAGGAATAGAGTTTGATCGTGTTTTAAATTTTCATACGAGAATTTCCGCTTCCCGGTTTATGAAAAATAAAAAAATGTTTTATGAAAAGTTTCACAAAGTTATCAAATCGGACAGATCTGACGAAAAATCTGTAAGACATTCCAGCTTTATGAGCACAATTCCCCACTTTTAGAGCACACGAGTCTGCAGATTTGATTTTGTTTAGTCGAATTTTTAGGGTTCAAACCAATTTTATTACTTTTGAAGAACGTTTTTTCGTTTTTGGAATTTTTGAAGATTTTAATTTTTTGCGTATTTTTTCGTTCTGGACATTCATTCTCATTTGAGATTTTTTTCGTTTTATAAAATTTTTCCCATTCTGGCCTATTTATTTAGTTTTAGCGATATTTTTATATTTAATAATTTATTTCCAACTTCTTCTCTTTAAAAGAATTTCTTTTAGTTTTGGCTATTTTGTGTTGTTTTTAGCCGCACTGGCGATGTTGTTTCGTTTTGTCAACTTTTTAGGGTTCAAACGATTTTTTTCACGAATGGATATTTTTTCTGCGTTTTGGAGATTTTCATTTTAGCGATTTTTTTTCATTAAAAAATTTACTTCTACTTCTACTTCCTTCTCTTATCAACGACTGCGGAACTGAGTAGCGCAGAGAAATCCTCGCTAGCTTTGGCCAAATCACATCTGGCTTCTGTAGACGGATTTTCTCCTGACGGCACAGTCAAACTGACTGCATTTTCTGGACCAAAATGACAAAGATCAGGAGAGGGAGGACTCGTCTCAGCAGCAGATGCAGCCCATTAATAAAAACCCAAGACAGGTGGTCGGCAAAATCACGAGCAGGTCTTAAAGCGAGGTCGCAAAAAATGAGCTTATAAGAGCTGTTCTTGATCGCAGCAACAGCGACGGATCAATCGATCATGATAAATGGGGATTGATCTGTCAAAGACTGCTTGACGTTTACCTGCTCAACACCAGCGAGGTCCAAGAAACCACGCTACAAATCACGAACGCTGGCTGGGTCCAGGGCCGTGTAAAACTGGTTTCCTGTACGGACGAGAGGTCGGTCACCAAGCTTAAGCTGGTGATCGACACCAAAGGGAAATCGGTTAAATCGTTCGTAGGTCACATTGAAGGGTCACTTGAGCATAAGAATCACACTCTGGCGGCCTTCATGGACATTGAGGGCGCCTTTATTAATATCAACTCCAAGCTCTCACAGAGCTAGGAATAGACCAATCATTATGTCAATTCATTAAGAATTTGCTTCAATGTAGGGCCATCACATCCACCATGGGGGTAGCGCGCATCGACAGGTATGCCCGCAAAGGTTCGCCAAAAGGTGGTGTTCTCTCCCCTCCGTTATGGAATATGATAATCAGCGTTCTGCTTAAGAAACTGGAGTACCTACATGTGCGTCAACACAGTTGCATATACAGATGATGTGGCGGTGGCAATATCGGGCTTCCATCTTGACACAATTAGCGAGGTCTGTAACTGGTGTTCACAGAACGGCATCAGCGCCAATCCAACCAAAACGGAACTCTGGATCCAAATATTTAGGCTTTAACCTTGACAACAAATTAACATGGACAGACAACCTTCATGCTCGTGCAACAAAAGCTTTAGGGGTATTATATTTTTGCAGGAAAGCCATTGGTTCCTTTTGGGCTATAAGTCCTAAAGGGTTTAATTGGATTTTTGAAACGGTTATCAAACCAACACTTTTCTACAGTACAGCAATCTGGTGGAAAGCACTCTAGCATTGTAGAGACCATTGGAATTATCCCTGATCTCATTGACTATTGCATTCCAAAACCTTCTTTTAACAGAGTATTTAACTACTCTTTATAGGAGGACCTTTCCCCTACACCGCATGGAGCTTTACGAGTGTTCACGGACTCCAGAGTTGGCGGGGGTGTCAGGATTTCTTTTAGGCCCCCGGACGATTGTAGCATCTTACAAGCTGCAATATCCGCCATCAAAAAGGCAACAAACTGGCTGCGGTACTATCGGATAACAAACAGAGTTATTCAAATCATAACCGACACCAAACCGGCAATAATTGCTCTCTCGGGTGTGTATACAACATCCTTTCTGACCCTGGAATGTAGGAAGTCACTTAATACAGTAGCGAATCATTCAAGTGCTATCGTTATATGGATATGGGGACAAGATAAAAACATAGGCAATATTATCGCTGACAATCTTGCCAGGAGAGGTAGAGAGTTAGAGGCTGTCGACATTGACAACTGCTGCAGTCTTCCGCTCGCAGCCTGCTGGAAGCGAATTGATGAAGCTCTTACGCAATTGGAACAAGCTAGATGGTTTAATGAGCCAAGCTGCACCATAGCAAGGACACTATGGCCTCGCCTAGACGTCGATAGAACAAAAAATCTGTTGAAATTCTCCAAAACGCAATTGCGCAATCTTGTGGCCACAGTCACAGGGCACTGCACCTTCGGTATCCATGCTAGACGCATGGGTCTAACATATAATGAATACTGCTCCAGCTGCAATGACGAGGAAGAAGAAAGCATCGCACACCTTGTATGCTGCTGCCCAGCTATGGAGAATCACCACCTTCGCTTCCTAGGCTGTAGGAACCCAATAGCATTAGCGCCTTTATCATGAGCAGCGGATGGTTCCCCCAAAAGCGTGCATGACATCCCGCTCTACTGCAAGTATCACCCCTTGCTTCGATTTTTCACACCTGTTTTTCTGTCCCTCTTTTACCTACTCTTCTCTAGACTCTTCTAATCTCCCTTTCTCTAATAATATTCTTCCCTAAAGGCAACAAAACGGTACCACATCAGGACCCAAGTGGGCTGGAATCTAATCTTCCTCTTACCAGCAGCATGCTAACCTAACCTAACCTTCCTTCTCTTATTTTCATTTTAACGATTTTTTTTTTGTTTTGGCGATTTTTTACCATTTTAGTGATTTTTTTTATCGATTTCGGTTGTTTTTTCCGTTTTCTGTCTTGGCTTATACCTAAACGCACTGTTAGCTTTGTTTATGTTTTAGCGCTTTTTTCCGCTTTTGTTCCGTTTTCGTTTTAGCATTATTTTTCTGTGTTATTTTTTCTTAGTTTGGTGATTTATTTTCTTTTTACTTATTTTGCGGTTTTTCTCAGTTTCAGCGATATTTTGTTTCAATTTTGACATGTTTTCTGCTTTGGCGAATTGGCGTTTTTTTTCATCTTTATTTTCCTGTTAAGTTTACTTGCCTTTTTTTGGATTTCGGTTGGATTTATCAGTTTTTTCACTTTTCGAAATGGGTGAATGATCATCCTGATCCATTGTCCATTGCTGAACAAAACCTCTGCTACATTTGCACTCATCACTGCAAGTACTACTTAAGTTTAGTTAATACCAAGCAATGACTATTTAACTATCTAAGGAGCTAAACATTTACAAATGTCGGGTTTAACTATAAATTCACTCTTTGGAAAATGTTTTAAATTTTATTATCTTTTACAATTGTAGTTGTTATTATGTATACGAATGTATTTATGTTTGTGTGCAAAACAAAGGAAGTGTTGTCAACTAAACTCTATTGAAATGTATTTCTGATTATTTAGGTTATAATAATGAAAATTATTATTGTACTTAGTTGTTGCTAGTGTCTAATAAATGTCTATTACTGGTTATTTGTTGGTTATTAACTGGTTTAACATATTTGTTCTATTAATCAACCCAAAACTAGTTGTAAACAAACAGGCCAACAACTTTTCATTGGAAAGTCCTTGGTTTTGTGAACACAATTTAAACAATAATGGATTTTGAATATTTTAGCATAAACATTTAATTTCTTTTATTATTTGTTGCTACACATTGCGCTTTCTTCTTCTTGGCTGTAGAACATTTTGTAACAATTTGAACCAAAATTTCCCCGTTTTTTCTTTGGAATTTGAATCCATTCCAAGTAAAGGGATATTACATATTTATGGTTAAAATTATAGGCGGTATGTTTTGTGGGATTATTAAATTACATTTAATTCTTAAAAACAACAACAACACCAACAACAACAACGACAACAATAAGAACAATAACGAAAAGAAACAGTGCAGCGTGTATTTGCAGCAAATATACATGAAATACTGTAAAAATTTAATTTTTTTCTGGTATATATTTAATACTTTTTACAGCGGAATGAGAGAATATTAAAAATTTTATATAGATTAATAACTATATAATTAAAACGACAAAGATAATAAAATTTTAATTTAATATCTAAATTTGTTGTTTGTAACACTGAAAATATTAATTTAGACAAAACATTTTTGGAGGCTTTTTTAAAATTATTTTTTGTAAAATTTTTGCATAAACTTATTTTTCTTAAATATCTATTGAAAATATTAAAAATAAGTTTCAAATTTTCCTCACTGACTTTAAATCGACTATTTGGCAATTTTTGCAATGTTCGAACCAGAATTATCTTCGCCACCCCATAGAATTTTAAAATAGTTAAAATTTCAAGAAAATTGTTATGTACCTATTATAGGTAATAAGAGCATTTATAGTAAAATACAGGGTTTAAAAAACTAATATATTTACTATAAATTTCCCTCATATTCCATAATTTTATGTGAAAACTAGAAAAATATTTACCTGATAACAAATAAATTTTTTTTTTAGAAAACTGGAAATTTATTTGTTATCAGGTAAATATTTTTAGTTTCTCTACTAAAATGGAAACGGATCATATTTTCTCACTAGTCGCTAGTATAATAAATAAAAATAAAAAAACTAATTTTAAACCCTGGTAAGATACATAGTCACTAAAACTGTTTACACAAAATTACTAATATAATTTTAGCCAACATCTAATAAAAATGAACAAGAAAAAAAGAATGAATGAATAAATGGCTGGGCCATGTATAATAATTTATTTTAATATAAAAGAAAAAAAAAATGAATACTAAAAGGTATAATAATGGCTACTTTGGTTTGAGAGTATTTCAACATCTATTTGATTATAACAAAACAGAGCGAGAAAAAGCCCCTTTCTAAAGAACCCGACCATGAAACAACATGAATACCACACCCTTAATAATATACTGCACTGATGATACAATTATTACAGTCTGTTTTCTTATTGCTATTGTTGTTCTTTTCCCCTCCATTGGAGAGGTAATACCAAGTTGTTTACTCCTCCTAATAAATAATCAGTGCTTATAGTTGCCACCTGGATATGACTGATATGCAGGCGGCAAAGTTTTCTAGGAAAATTTTTATATATATTATTATAGATTATAGAATTTTCAACTAATATCTTTTAGATAAAAATATTTATTTTACTGACATGAATAAACTCCAGACCAAGGCGAATATATGTATATAAGGTGGGAGCCAAGGCGAATTTATTATAAGGTGGAAGCCAGAATAAAAAAAATACAACACGGAAAACAACAGGCATTTTGTTTGTGTAAATTTCCAAACAATTGTCAAATTTGTATAATAATTTAAAAAAATACAAATATGTTTGTAAACAAAGAATTTAATAGAAAAGGAAATATTACAATATTTTGACAATTGTTTGGAATTCAAAATTCGCCATTGCTCCCACCTTGTAATAAATACGCCTTGGTGGGAGCAATGGCGAATTCAAAAATTTCAAATTCCCTTGTGTTCTCGTCATCAACATCATTTGTCTCCAGTTCTTCCAGGATTTCGGGATCAAAAGTACCGTCTTCATTGGTATCACTCTGATATGGTGAAGCATTAAGACAAGCTTGCCCATTACACTGGCCGCAAGCTAAAGAGCACTGCAAACCTGCTTTCCTGCATCCACATCGCGAACCACAACCATTCTTGCAGTTGCAGAATATTGTGTTAAGTAATTCCTCCGAAGCTGTTGGATACATTGTCATAACAGGTTCCAGGGATTGATCACGCATTATCCAACCCCAATTCTGGGGTTCTAAATCATGCTCTAACCAAGTCTGAACTTGATAGTAAACACGATTGAAATGTTGGTGAGCTGCTACAGTCGTTGGTGGAAGATTTGATAAGGGGCTGTGCACATATTACGTAACGCTGTTTTCAGAGATTTTATACCCCCCCCCCCCCACCACCCCCCCCACAACGCTTTTTAATAATTTTTCAGTGCAAAATTTCCAATCCGTAACAAATCTTTGCCATTCTGGTTGCCATTAAAAGTATTTTATTTCATTTTTGCCTTATAAACAAATAAATAAAATTTGAAACATAAATACCTTTGTACATCCTCAAATAAATGTAGAATTTTGTAACGGGGAGATTTGCTTTTCATTTTTGCCTTATAAAATACTTTTAATGGCAACCAGCGGTTGTCTAATTGTATAGGTGTAGAAAAGTAAACAGATTCATAATGGAAAATTATTGTTGTGTGTGTTTGAAAAAATTTTTTAAAGGCTATTTTTATGCTTTGTAATTTACAAAAATATGTTTGTGAGTTTTTGTATAAATGGATGAGCTTTGGAATTTTTTAAACATAAAGGGTAAAAGATCTACTGATGAATTGGTATAGCTACCAACGAAATATATATCTAGATATTGCTAACCCGCAACAAATAAATAAAATTTTATATATTTATTTTGGACAAAATTGGGGACTTCCAGTTTTCAAATGGGACAATATTTACCTGCCTACACTGCAAGCCCCTTATATTTTTTACGCTTTGCAAGGAATAATAAAACGTTTTTTTCCTTAAACATATTCCCGTACACTAATATGGGTAAGAGAGATGTGAGGTTTTTTATAACAATTGTTTTGACTCATAATCGCTGTCATTGCCACATTATCATCTGTGTTTAGTATAAAATGATTGAGAAACAGCATCTTTGGCATCAGTCAACAGAAAGAAAAACTTATTTTTTACACTAACGATGGTTGTATCGTAAGTAAATACTTAGTAGAGAATTTGATGTAACAACAACCACCTAAAGGTCTCTCAAACATGTTCTTATTGTCTAAACAAACAAAAAGACAGTTTAATGGCATGTTTATTTTTCCATGTACAAACAATTTTGTTGCTCATTGGTTATTTGCCTCATATAGTTATTTGTGAAGATAGAAACGCAGGGTAATTTATATAAGTGCACGCCTTTAACTTTGTGTTAAACATCCCACTTCGTGAGTATAAAAGCAGCCTAGTGTAGTTGAGAATGACGTAGTTGTGTCGTAGCAGCACAACAAGGTACATACATATCATCATGTATGTTGTTAAGTAAATAATTAACAAAATAGGGAAAAAATTTTTTCTGAAATAATATTTTGTGTAGGAACTAAACGACAAAAAAAAAAAAAAAAAAAAATAGAAAAAAGTGAACTTATCAATAAATTTTAAAAAAAATTTTTTAAAAAAGTTTTATTAAACATTTGGCGAGTATGCAAGGATACAGAGCATATGCGACAGAAAATCATCACAATATTCATAATGATTGTAATGATCAGAAACCAATTGTAGTGGATTTAATGACAGGGCATTACGGCAAACCACAGACTCCACCATCGTCACCCACTGGTAGGTTTTTAAATAAAATGTTTAATACATAAATCGTTTTTGTGAAGTGTTTTCATTTTTATTAAAATTTTATTTTTATTTTCTTAAATTTAATTTTATGAAAAGAGAAACACTGCAAAAAGTTCAATTAAACAATAGACAGGAAGATATTAGAAGTTCCAAATCATTAAAATGAAAAACAAGCTGTAGAGTAAAACTTTAATGTGACTCAGCAGTTTCAATTAATGATGGAGGACTTTAAACAAGTTGATTGTAGATATCGTAATTGGCACTTATGTATGTCTAAGCGGTAAACAACTCTGATAGTAAGACCGTGGTTAGTATCGCAACATCATGATGTCTGTTTACCATTCCGTGCATTCTTTGTCTGTTCAATTATTAGGAGCTTCTAGATTTTCCTTTGAAATGCAAAATAATGATTTAGTAAAAAAAATATATAAAATTTAAGGATGCATAATTAAAAATCAGTCATTTTATTTTTATTAATTTGTTACTTTAATTTTTCATTGGTTTCTTTGCAGAATGTTTATCCAGCCCGGAAAATTCTTTAAATGGCAGTCGTAATAATTCTTGTGAAATACCAGCCGATCCCTCAGTACGTCGTTATCGTACCGCCTTTACCCGGGATCAATTGGCTCGTTTGGAAAAGGAATTCTACAAGGAAAACTATGTGTCGAGACCACGCCGTTGTGAGCTGGCTGCACAATTGGGCTTACCAGAGTCAACCATTAAAGTGTGGTTTCAAAACCGACGCATGAAGGATAAACGTCAACGTATTGCCGTTGCCTGGCCTTATGCAGCTGTGTATTCAGATCCCGCTTTTGCTGCTTCTCTTCTGCAAGCTGCCGCCAATACTTGTGGTATGCCTTATCCACCTTATCCTGCTGCCAATCCAATGTTGGCCACCGGAATGTCATCTATGTCAGTACATGCTCACAATCCCTACAGCCAATACCGCTATAGCCCCTATCACATTCCACAACGTCCACAGCCAGCAGCCCATCATTTAGCCCATGTCATGCCATCACATATGTCTGCCAATCCCATGGCAGCTGTTGCCGCCGCTGTTGGTTATCCGTCAATGTTGAGTGCTATGCCTCCAAGCGCTTATGTCACCAAAACTCAAACACCACCTCTAGATTTGCAATCTTCCTCATCTCCTAATTCTTCTACTTTATCGTTGAGTCCCGCCGGTTCGGACCATACTAAAGTTTTCGATCGGAGTTTGAGTCCTTTACGATCCAGCAAACAACAACCAATTAATTTGCCTCTGGTACAACAAAAGAACCAACATGAATCATGCTCAACACAAAGCAATTCACAGTTTACTGACGCTTCTGCCGTCAACACTGGACTACTAATCCGGAATCATAACACCACAATGACCTACACAACCAATAGCCCGAAACGGGCTGCATCTTCAACGTCTCCACCACCACAACAAACCGGCTTACCTTCAGACGCCAAGCCCAATCTCTTCCGGCCCTACAAGACTGAGGTTTAGTTATACACTTTACTGGCAAAGTTAGGAAAAAGCAAACTGCTTGCAGTTTTGTGAAATTGTGATTGTGGTGTTAAGATTAAGCTAAAAAATGTTGTTATAATTGTAATTGTTATTTATTTGTAAATAGTAGAGCAAGTATTAGTGTTAATATTAGATGTGCAGCAACAACTGATTGTATTTTTTTTAATTAAAACTTCTGTAAAACTTTTGTTTTATGAAAATATAAAAACAGAAAAATTTGTTAAACAAAAAAAAAAAAAAAAAAAAAAACAAGTTGCATTTACTTACAAGGTAGTGTTAATAGCACAGATTATTTCATTGATTTTTTTTTATTCAAATTTTTGTTGTGTGAAAACTAGTGGGAAAGCAAAGTAAAAAATCTTATGAAAACATCAGGCTGGTTTTGTAATTTTTACTTTTATACAGGCATGTTCTGAAATCACGGTGATATCAAATTACGAACGTTTTTAAAATCACGGAAGTGATATTTAGGTGTTCTGAAAAACACGAGATTTTTAATTTTTAGTGGTGATTTCATTATTCTAAATCACGAGCAAACAACTGCTTTTTTGTGTTTACAAACATTTTTTTTGTATCGTCAAGAAATTTATCACAAAGATACAGTGAATTTACGAATTAAAGTTAAAGTTTTTGTAAATATATCGTAAAAATGCCTGGAATAAGTTCGGTAGCAACAATTGATCTAAAAGCAAAATTTAAAAAGAATCGGCAAAAATATAGCGTCCATAAATTTATAAATTTTGTAGGTTCTTCTAAGTAAAATAATTAATTTTATTGCAAAAACAAATAAAGAACAAATTATTTTAAGTTTGCGCAATAATTTTACTGCAGAGTTTTAAAGAAAAATTATTAAAAAAAAAATAGTGATTTGAAATCGTCATGCTGTTAGCTGACCGGTTTTAAATCACGAAATTTCAAACATTTATGCGCCCAGAACACCTTTTCAGTGAATTGAAATCAATTTACGAAAAAGTGATTTTCACAACATGCCTAATAACTGCTTATACGCCAAATTTTAACGTTGTAGTGTTTTTCTTTTGCCCGGCTATCCCATTCATATGGTAAGGTTGACGGCACACATATTCGTTCAATATTGAGTACCTGCGGTAAATTGAGAATAATATCGGCATTTGACAATCGATTTTCATGATTTATACCTTATTTTATTCTTGAGATATTTAGCTCTCAGAAAATTTTGTAAAATATAAAATATTGGCTTTTTCTTTTTTTTTTATCGCAGTTTTAAACTGGAAAAAATAACGAATTTTGCAAGAAAAAAATTGTTTCCCCTCTGAAATTTTTGAATAATTCCAAAACGATAAAATATGGAAAAAAGAACTATATATACAGGCATGTTCTGAAAATCACTTTTTCGTAAATTGATTTCAAATCACTGAAAAGGTGTTCTGGGCGTACAAATGTTTGAAATTTCGTGATTTAAAACCGGTCAGCTAACAGCATGACGATTTCAAATCACTATTTTTTTTAATAATTTTTCTTTAAAACTCTGCAGTAAAATTATTGCGCAAACTTAAAATAATTTGTTCTTTATTTGTTTTTGCAATAAAATTAATTATTTTACTTAGAAGAACCTACAAAATTTATAAATTTAGGGACGCTATATTTTTTGCCGATTCTTTTTAAATTTTGCTTTTAGATCAATTGTTGCTACCGAACTTATTCCAGGCATTTTTACGATATATTTACAAAAACTTTAACTTTAATTCGTAAATTCACTATCCCTTTGTGATAAATTTCTTGACGATACAAAAAAAAATGTTTGTAAACACAAAAAATCAGTTGTTTGCTCGTGATTTAGAATAATGAAATCACCACTAAAAATGAAAAATCTCGTGTTTTTCAGAACACCTAAATATCAATTCCGTGATTTTAAAAACGTTCGTGATTCGATATCACCGTGATTTTAGAACATGCCTGATATATATAAACTCATTATTTGGTGTTTTGTCTATGAAAATCGGATGAAAATCGAGTTAGGCTGAAATATGTCTTCGTACCTGAGAAAAAATTGCCACGCCATTATAAAAAAAAAAACAGTACTTGATGGAGAAAAACCAAAAACGGATTTGAGGTTAGGACATCAAAATCCATATAGTTTTATTTAAAGGAGGATTTTGCTACCGAACAAAGACTCATAAAACTTAACTGCCGGTTAGGTTATACATAAATTGTTAATAAAATCAATTAAGTTACCTAGTTCTAAATTCATTTTTTAATAATTGTTATTTGGTACTTAAATAATAATAATAAATTTGGACCCTAAAATATTAACAATCTTTTCAAAGTTTCGTTAAAAGTTTTTGCCACATAACATATTAAACATCAGAAATAAACTGTAAGCTATTAAATTGTTAATTATTTTTATTAATTAGTTTTATTAAGCCGAATTAAAAATATTTGCAAATAGATGACCTTGATTTAAACTGTAATTTAACAACCGGGAATTGTGTGAGCAAATCATCAGGTAAATGTATGTATGATGTATGTAAACGTTTGATGGTCTGTCCCTTCCTCTATTTTTAATTTCTTTGTATGGCTTTTTTTGAATCAGCTTGTTGCTCTGCTACATACAATTTGACATTTGTAAAACCAAAACATTCTTCTACAGCAGACAGGACGATTTTACACGTTTTTGTTGTAACATGATGTCTCCACATTAAATATACAGTATGGTGTCTATTCCAGAAAACGCGTCCAAGAAGTGAAAATTTACATGGAAAGCAAAAACAAAATTGAATTACATAATTTTAAAAATTTGTTTTTGTTTATCAAATAAATTTTACCGCTTTTCATAGAGAGAGAAAGGCGTTAAATTTCTCGCGTATATTTATTTTAAGAAATGTATGAAAAGCAAAAACAATTCTTGAAATTTTGTTTTTGTTTCCATGTAAATATTCACTTCTTGGGCGCGTGTTCTGGAATAGATATGAATGTTAACTACATACAACGTCCAAAATTTTGGAGAAAATATTTTATGTACATAAATAAAAATTTTACAGCCCACTTTTGCCTGAGACACTTATTGTCTTCTTAGTATTAATTTATGTTAAATGCTACTGCAAACAAATGGATTTAATTGCAAAAAAATTAATAAATAATTAATTTTTTTTTATGTTTATACAAATTGAAAATAATTTACAAAAGTCAACAAGGTATTGTGAGTTATTGTCGGTTCACTATTTTAAGGCAGTGATGTTTCAGGCCATACCCCAATTAAGGAACTCTAAGCTGGCGTGTTCTTCACACACATTTTTATGCTCTTTTATTCAGTTATCAATGATCAAGCGAAGAATAAACATCAGCGGACACTTAAATATTTTTTTTGTAATTTTCTCAACAATAATGTGCCAGTGAACGAACGAGTTTCATATCAGATTTACAAGAAAAACTTAATTATAATTATATACAGTAATTTTCGGTTAATTGACCCTACGGTTAATTGGTTTCCACGCTTAATTGAACCACATGATCGGGCAAAAAAATATTGCATACGAAAACACATGTAAATTTCCTCGGATAATTGAACCCGGTTAATTGATTTTCCCGCTTAATTGGTTCAAAATTCATGTCATCAAAAATAAATTTCCTCTTACTTTTACCCGGTTAATTGCATTATTATTGAAAAATAATTTGGCATTTTTGCACATACATATTTGACATCATTTGTGAAAAAATTTGTGTTTCAGTTTATTTTTTTTTGTAAAACCAATATATGAATTGTTTTTTAGTTTATAAATTTTATTTTTTTGTAAAACTAATGTGCACATGAAAAGTGCACAGGTATAATTAGGTGCTGTTTACAAAAGACGAACGAGAGATTTGGGTGTAAATTTTGTATGAAAAGCACTCAGTTTTTTAAGTAGTTTCCATACAAAATTTACACTCAAATCTCTCGTTCGTCTTGTACAAACGGCACTTTAGTATTAGAAAATTGCTCTCCTTAATTAAGTGGATTATAAATTAAGAGTCGGAACAAAATTCAACAGCAAGACTACCTGATAGATATTTTTAATTATCGACATTATGGGTCTTATGTTTATTCTTTAAGAAGCAAGTGCAGCGATAATACGTGTTAAGTCACAAATAAATAGATAAAAAATTAATTCTTACACAGAAATCAAACGATCTGAAATGTCTTTGAAAAATTCAGAATTGTTTGAGTTATTTAGAAGCTTCGATGCTGAAGGAACTTTAACAAAAGTTAAGCATTTTCACGGAGGCGGAAGAAAACGAGGAACTGAAAACTACGGGCCTGTTCGGAAATGGATGCTGGAATTTGATGCATGGAGTTCATTTTGAAGCTGGTACGAGTATATACAATTCCACGGATGGAAGAAACTTTAACTTAGGAAAAAAGATTCGTACAAGAAGAATTAAAAAAAAAAAAAAAAACTCAAAGTAGACTATCCAAAGTATGGATATGGAAATACAAATGATGGCAATACGGAGAGATCATTTTTTGATAATGATGAAAATACTGCTCAAATTACTTATGTACTAAACTGTAAAGGAAAGATCAATGAATCAAAATTTGAAGAATTTATTATGAAAAAAAATACCCCCACCAGACACAAAATTTTTGCTCATGGGAAAAATTTAATTGAATATAAGTGCTGACCAATTGGAAAAATTTCAGAAGAAGCCCAGGTGTGCAGAAATAAACACTACAAAAAATTTAGATACAAAAACACTTGCAAGATCTATTCAACGTATTGCTTTCCTCATCAGATCCACTAATTTTATCACGAAGACATGTTAGATCATGTTCAAAAATGCTAAGTTTATAAGATTATGCTCCCAATGTGGATGAATATTTTATAAAGAACTAACCAGTAAAAAGTACTTATACTGAAAATATTTTACCCATTATTAAAAGTCAAAAAATACGTTTTTATGTAAAAAAAAACTGCAAAAAATATTTATGTATATACATATATCTAAATCTACGTTCACATTTATCAAATATTTGTCGAAAAAAACGTAACCAACAAAAAACCATATAATTTATTTCTTTTAATTTAAATATTTTTTTAATTATGGGTTCGCATTTTTTAAAAACTATACAAAATAAATTTTTTTGAAGAATAATTAATTTTATTTTGCAATATAAAAACAAAGTAAAATGACACTATTTATAAGCAAAACTAGTGGTTACGTTTTTTTGGACAAATATTTAATAAATGTGAACGTAGCTTAAGTCTTTAGTTTTAAAAATATTTTAATAATATGCATCATTGATCCAAATAAAAAATTTAATAAAAATTAAACGTATAAAATTTTCACAGAAAATATTTTTTTTTTAATTTGACTGCGATTTTTAGAGCACAATGTATTTGTTGAAATATCTTAGATACACAGTTTCAAAGATGAAGAAGTAATTTTTCAACATATTTTGAAATTTTTAAAATATTTTCATTATTTCAAAACTTTTAGCTTTTTTAACTTTTAGATTTTAGCAACGCAAAAAGTCAAAACTAACCACTGTGCGACTGTACAAACAAAGTGTTTGTTTTCTACAAGTTGTTTGTGTCCAGTTCTCGTCTATTTAAGCAGTGTTTTCTCTATTCAGAATCCCCTCCTGTTGCGTTTTTTTCAAGTTATCCCAAATGATACTGAAATCAAGGTTAATGTGTTCGAATTTAAAAAAAAAAAAAAAAAATTTATACATTATTTGCAAAAAAATCTTATTGTTTACTTTCCTTTCTTTTTTAAAAGGCACACTTTGATCACAGATGACATTAAATATGCCGAAGAAAGTGTGCCCAAACTCCTCATGATCTTATTTAAACTCTGCAGGAAATGACCTTCAAGTGATTAATAATTAATTTTAAAATAAAGTCAAACAAATTAATGTCCTTTCATATTTATCAAACATTTATTAATGTGTGTTTCTTTGTTTGTTTGTTTTCATTTATGCCACCAAAGGTGTTCACATCTGTTGTCATTGACAATAATGCAACAGTAATGTCATTATGATATTAATTTAACAATGCAAAAACCATATCCTTTTTACCAGTTGAAGTGTACGAGTGTGTATGTATGCATCACTGTAAATAAATGGTGTCGTTTATATAAAAAGGGGTTTCCTGTTGGGTGGTGTTTGTAAACGATTAACAATTAGCAGTAGAATAATAAAAATACAACATGTGCCCTTAACATACCTATTTTTTGTGGATCTTCGTTTTATATGAGTAATAATAATAAATAAGAATTGTTCTCGTACGGAAAAAGGATATACATATCGCACTTGATCAACAAGAGGGTATTAACACAAAATTTTAAAATTTTCAGTAGAGGCAAAAAACTTTTTGTTTTTATACTATTCTTCTATCACAAAGAGAGATACAACTTTATTTTTTTGAGTGAAAGAGTGGAGAAAATGGTGTAAAATTTTTACAGTGGATAGATATGACCACTGTTCATCGATTTCTTGCAAGAAACGAAATTTTAAAAATTTTCAGTTGATACCCTCTTGTTGATCAAGTGCGATATATGTAAAGAAAGTACTGGATCATACTTACGCGTATAATTTTTATTAAATATTATTTGTAAAGGTTTTTTTGAAAATTATACAGAAACGATAGCTTTTGAAATACAGAACCCTTTTTGAGAAGTTTTTTTTTTTTTTTTGTAAAAGTACTTTTTAGCGAATGTATATTCTTTAATTTTTTTTTTTGGAAGGGTTTTTTTTTTTTTTTGTAAAAGTACTTTTTGAAAAAGTACGTTTTGCTAAGATTATTTTTTTAATTAAAGAGTATAGGTACTGATAGAAAATATAAAACCGAACTGGTTCATAGTTAAAAAAAATGTGTGCCACTCCTTTTTTCAGCTTTCAAATGTGGGCGTTAATTAAAAAACATTTTATATTCACATTTAGTTTATAAAGATTTAATAAAAATTTTCTAATCGGTTCCCCTGAATATTTTTTTTTTGTTGTCGGATGAGGTAGGGTTTAAATTGCCTTCGTCAGCTGCGTCGAGTGATGTTTCCCCTAAAACAATCCCTGCTCTTTTTCTGGGTAGACTACCTTACCGGAACTGCTGTTTATATTTCTTCCGGAAGGCCCAGAAACAGCGTCCTATAAAGAGGACCGTTCTCTATTCGCCGACGTCAGGGTCCGTCATTTGTAGCCAGCCTGATCCTGCTGGTTCTTCTTCCTCTGTTGATGAGAGCTCGCTTTGCCGCGATGTATCGAGATCACACTTTTTATCCGTAGAACTTATTCGATGTAGTCTCCCACAGCGCTCCATTTGTCTCACATTCGAGCATTTTGTTGACTATGTTGTCAGGGTTAAACTCACCGATCTGATCCCTCAATGTGTTTCTTTCCTTTCCATTTGATGCAGTTAAAAAACGTGTGTTCGGCGTCGTCTTGAATCAAACGGGGTAGCCTGTCTTACTCATGAGGTACAGATTTTTTTTTTTTTTTTTTTTTTTTTTTTTTTTTTTTTGCTGGAAGTATCCATGACCGGAGATAAATTGGGTCAGAAAGTTCAAATTCACTTTGCGTCCACCTTTCTACGAGTATATTGGGTATATGGCAAGTGCAGTTTTAATTAAAACATGTTATTAATGGCAATTTATGAAAAATACTTCAATTACAAACAATATTTACAAATTATAACAACGTCCATTGTTTGCATAAAATATAGCCTGAGCCTGAGATTTTTAAGTCTTAAATCTGGCTTAGACTGAGCTACAATTTGTAAATATCCCTTTCACTCCTTTCCAATTGACACAAATCAAATACGTTTGGCCATGAATGCAAGAACGAAGGCGTGATTTGAAAACATTTACAAATCTCAAAAAGGGTTTAAAGTTAATTTTGTTGGGATTATTATGAAAAATAACATTAAACAATTTTCCAAAACCAAACAAAGAATGTATGTACATGCAAACATACACAAATAAACAACTCTTAGGCTTAGTAGACACACAATAAATAACCATGTTTGTATGCAAATTAAAAAGTTAATCTCTGCTTAAAAGAAATCCCCCAGATTTAGAAAATTAACAACAAACAATTACGCATAATTTTCCAATTAACAAGTTTTCCTTTTGCATCCTGCCCTGAATCAGACAGACACACACACAAACACAAAATGTTATAACCAACCCTTGGTAATTGAAACATTTATAATCCCTTATGATTAATTATAGACTAGTGTAAATGAAACCTGTAGACCGGTGTTAAATAAACAGAGTCTCTCGTATACAATTTCATTTGATAATCTAAAGCTTAGAACAACAACAACAACAATACGATGGGATCAGCTTTAAATGAAATCAAAACACATGTTAACCGTACAGACAACAAACACAGCAATTAAACCCCCCACTGTTCACACCTTCTACAAAAACAACAAATGGAATAGAAGTAAATATTCACAAGTACTTCTCGCATGTTGTTGCTGTAAAAAAATATATATTTTTGTCTCATAGAACTTTTTATGTTTTTCATTTATTAATCATCTGAAAATTGTTTTCATATTGTCAAAATAGCAACAAAACAAAAAACAGCAAACAAAAAAAAAAAAAAAGGAAAAAAGGTATAAATAGAAAGAATTATAGCGAAAAAATTTACTCATCTTAACGATTTTCCCTGGAGATGTCAAAACAACCACTTTTTTTTTTTATTCATTTCGATTTTTTTTATTTTTGCAACCGAAAAAATTCCTTGATGCCGCCGCTACAACCCCTTATTTTGGATAAATATTTTCTTATTTGTCATGCTGCTGGTATGAGAGCAGTTGAAGAAGAAGAAGAAGAGGGAAGTATCTTCATTATTAAGTAATAAAATTATACCACTTGTGTACAAAAAAAAAAAAAAAAAACAACAAGCAATTTTTTATAACGCTTAAAGTTGTCAAAACATATTTTTTTTGTTATTAGAAGACGACTGACTATAAGCCAGCATCAGCAGAGGTAAACCTTAGGTAGGCGCAGTGATCTTATTTAGAGATTCGATAGTACTGATCGCTATTGGAATTCATTTACTATATAGAATATATATTCTAACTGCATTTTTAACTTCTGGTACTTTTAATTACACGATGCTACTCAATGATTTTCATTTGAGCACTAAACATTTACGGGATGCTTTTAACGCTTAGAAAAGAAACGCAGTTGCAGTTTGCATCTATAGCTAGTCATTCGCTGTAGTAATAAACATATTACTTTATCGTGCAACAATCATTTTTGAGTAAAAGAAAATCTACATATATATATATATATATATATATATATATATATATATATATATATATATATATATATATATAAATAAGTTGTCCTATGTTCGTGATTTTATAACTCGAGAACCACTCAACCGATTTTCAAACGAGTACATGCGTTGGAAAGGTCTACTTTCACTGATGTTTAATGTCATGCTCAACTAGTATTTAATAAATGATTCCCACTACTCAATACTTGGTCCGCACTACATTCGAATAAGTGTTAGCTGGGTTACTACGAAACTATAAGTAAATTAAGGTTCAAAAAAATTAAAAATTCCTGATTTCGAATAAAATTATTCGCCTAATTCGAACAGCATTTTTGCTAAAATTTTTATACAAATTTCCGTTCGATTTTGGAATTTTTATTTAATGTATGTATGTATGTACATCCAAAAAATGAAACAATTTGACAAAACCGAGTAACGATTCGAATTAAGAGCTCCATTTTTCCAGCACAGGCTTTTGGTAAAGAATGGCACGAAGGTCTTGTCCACAAATTAACACAAAATCTATCCGCAAACATCGTCAGGCTCTTAAAAATCTATCTAGAGGAATGAAAATTTGTAGTTAGGGAAGGCAATTTTTTAAGCCCTCCGCAGTCGGTTGAAGCCGAAGTACTTCAAGGTAGTATCTTCGGTCCTTTACTTTATTTGATAAATGCCTCTGACTTACCGTTAAGCAATAACATTCACACGTCAACATTTGCTGATGATACAGCAGAGAGAGAGAGATGTAAAACAACAAAAATTAACCGTTGAAATGAAAATTTTTGTTTACAATTGGCTAAATATATATTTAACATTTTTAGTTTTAAGATTAGAACAACTTATTGATGTTTGAATGAATTTATAATTAAAGATTCAAATTATAATAAAACTACACAAAACAAAAAAAATTCTAGCCTTGCAAATCTGCGCTACTTACCGTTAGATGAGATATTTTGACCATGTTTCAAAAAATTTTTAAAATTCAAAATAGAATTGACAATACCATCAGGAACATCAGTAAAGCATATCTATATCTATTTATATAAAAATGAATGTCTGTTTGTATGGTTGTTTTTTTTGTGCTTTATAGGAAGCCAAACCCTTGGACCGATCTTCCTGAAATTTTCACAGCATGTTACTGTGACTCTGGAAGGAATAATAGGCTATATGAAGTTTTGGTTGGACAAAGGGGCGTGGCACCGCCTATATAACCCAAAAATTTAAATCGCCATATATTGAGCATTTTTTACCTACTCGTATGTCGATGATATTTGATACATATGTTATTGGCATAATTAGGACTACGTACCAGAAGAAAAGTGGGTGGGACCACGCCCCTTTTTAGGAAAATTAAAAATCGTAATATAGTCTTAACTACTGGACCGATCGTCATTAAATTTTCACAATAGGATATTCTTACGAAATAATAAATTTTTGACTATATAAAGTTGTAAGTGGACAAAGGGGCGTGGCCTCGCCCATATTGTATATCCTAAAGCATTGCAATAATTAAATTAAAATTAAATAAATAAATTTTTGTATATATATAAATACTTTTAATTTTATTTTATAACGAGGGGGTAGCGAGGCACACCGGGTTCAGCTAGTTTAATATAAAAAGCTAATTTGAAAAAAAAAAATTTCATCGTAAAATCGAAATAAAATATAAACGGAATCCAAAACGATTGGAGTACAATTACGGAATCGAAGTCCCTCACAATGTTTAAGTTGGCCACCTCTGCACATTATGGTATCATCTACTGTGTTATAATGATATTTTGTTGTTGTTGTTGTTCTTTTTCCCCCTTATTTTTCCCATCACTCAATTAGTTTTGTTGGCTGTATTAAGTTAAAACTTTTTTACTACCAATCCTACACCCCTTTATTTTAATAAATTTACGAGTATTTTTCTTGTTGTTTTTGTATACGTATGCATGTTTGTGTCTAATGGTGTTGTTGTAACGCTTTAATTTTGTTACTGTTATCATGAAACAAATTACTTTTTGAAAAAGCACAAGTGCAATAAAATAATGTAAATGTATGAAATTGTGTGTGGGTTTATGTGAACAGATTTTTTTTTGTTAAAAAAGGGAAAGCAAAATCATTGTTGATAATTTTTTTAAGGATTAAATAATGACTTTTGAATATAAAAAAGGGCAAACGAAAAATATAGAACGAGCAAAATATAAAGAGTTGGGAGTGAGTCACATCATATGCTGACAACAATATTGTATTGATGCCTTTACAGCCAGATAAAGTGATCAATTATGATATGAATGAAAGTCAATTTAATCCCGTATCTATCTGTAAAATTGTCGTTTTCGTGCTGCATATCAATAAAAACAATATTCATACTTCATTCATAGAAATCTTCATAATAAATGTTAAATAAGATATGGATGGTAGCTGTTAAGGAAGAGGACACTTGATATTTAGGCTCTCTGTATCCATTATAATTCCAATTATTGTTAAGCCCAACTAATCTGGTTAATTCCATTCCTTTGTCTTCTCAGAACGGAAAAGAAAGATTAGTTTAAAATAAGTTTAAAATCTTCTTAAAAGCCATATTTTATGCCTCATTTTTATAAAAAAAAACTCTCTCTATCATTTATTCTGTTTCATAACCGATATTTGTATTTTTTATTTTAGAGAGCATTTTCTTTTTACACTATTTTATTCGAGTCGTATAAAAGTGTCAATATCTTGGGAGTTATGGCTCCATTATTCTGTTCTTCTATTTTCAATGAACTGCAAAATAAAAAGCGGATATATTGAAAAAAAAAATACAATTGTTTAACAATTTTTAAAGCTGTGTGAAAAAAAAATGCCCTAAATATGAATTGCAGTCCGAAATAAGCAAAATTAAGTAAAATATGCAAAATTATGCAGTAGTAAATAAATTTATAAAATGAACTAAACATTTTTAAATCTGTAAATAAATTCGAAATTAATAATAAAAAAAATTTTTAGAAAATCTGCGAATAGTTATTTACAATAAATTTAAAATCTCAAAGATAAAATTCTTTAAATATTTTTTATAAAAGTGGATATTAAAGTTTAAAAACTTTTTTAAATATGCAAGAAAGACATCCAAATAAATGTAATAAAAAACTAAAAAGAAATTGTCTTTAATATCAAGTAAAGTCCGAAATATGTAAATATATGCAATGAAAAATCCCTAAAATTTAAAAATTTTTCGATCACAAAACTTATTTGCAGTTTTTTAAATTGGATTTTAACATAAAACAAAACTATGTCAAAATATGCCGGAAAAACAAACGAATATGTCATAAAAACTAAAAATATTACTTAAATAAGGTGTGCAGTTGGAAATAAAGCAAAAATATGCAATAAAAAATTGATGCCAAAATTCATAAAAATTGTAAAACGTATAAATATTTTATTTGGGTCCACATTCACTGCTTAAGGTACGGTCACATCTGTCAAACATTTGCCCAAAAAAGCGTAACCACTAAATACGAATGAAAACAATTTTGATTTAGATACCTGTTTATTACGTTAAACAGTTTCCTACATAATTTATAGAATATGTAATAGAATCTTATCTTATTAGATGCTGTTCAACTTAATAAATAAATGCATAAATTAAAAAGTTTTTCATTCGTATTTAGTGGTTACGCTTTTTTGGGCAAATGTTTGACAGATGTGACCGTACCTTTAGGAAAAATTATGCAATTGCATATTTAAGGTTTATCCGATTATTCTAGAATTTAGTTGACTTTAGCTATAGTGATTATTATCGTAAAGTCGAAACAGCCAAGAATTCTGATGATGAGACATAGAACATGCTGCTTTCGGCGGACCATTATGTCTCTTATGCGCGCAGATGTATTCCATTTCTAGATATCAGCCCACTCTTTTGCAAACATTTTCTCTCTCCCACACTTTCTTTTTTTTTTCACCCAATAGTCTTAATACCCTTATAGTTTTAAATCAAGGCCTCAGTAAAAAATAAATACATTTTATGACTTTTTATTATTTTTCTAACTTTGATCAAACGCTTCTGGTGTATATAATTATCAATTAGATGCTCTGTAGTTTAATTAACACAATTTTATTGTACCGTAACATCAGTCATGGGAAACAATATTCTCAATCAATCGTTTGATTGTTGTGATCAATGATTTCATTAACAAATAGAAAAAAAAAATAACTAACACTAGCATGTGTGTGGGTAATAAATATTTATAATAAATATTTGTTAAAAAAAAAGATAGAAATTGAAAGAAAATAAAAACAAAAGATGTATGGCTGATCAGGTCAGTATGATCTGAGATTGCTGTGCAGCTTTAACAAAAAAAAAATAAAAAATTAAAAAGTTATCTTTTATGATTTTCTTGATGTGAGAGATGATGAGTAGCAAAATTAAAAAAAAAAAAAAAAAAAAACAAACAAGAAAAGAGGCATTTTAACGATTTGTTAACAAAACTTTTGTTTGTTTGTTCTTTTTAACCAACCATAAATGATCGCCTTGCAATACATCTTTTTTATGGCATTTATTTTTTTTCATAATGGAAAAATTTGATAATATTTATTTATCATGACGTTTGAAACACTTCATGTGTCATTTTTATAGTCATACGATAAAATTGGTTTGCTTTAGAAATATTCTTAAAATTTAAAACATGCTTTTAACTATTTATTTCGTTATTTATCGACATCACTAAAGTGTGTTTTAACTTGAGCGAGCTTTATAAAAATAAGAAGAGGACTACATTTCAGGCGTTTCAAGCCTTATGCAGTAAAAAGTTAGAGGATCAATATGTTCCTTAAAAATTAAAGTGTTTAATGCCATTTTGTAGCTAAAATGTAAGACTTATACGATAATTTTCTATTAAATCACTATATAAAAGAGTGGGGAGATTTAACTCACCCTAAAAAAAGGCTTAAGTACAAATTTTCATAACACCGCAACACCAAATGAAATTTAACCCTATTGTTTTCAGTCAGCTGTCTATACGTCTGTTTTTTTGGCCGACCGGCACAGTCTTCTCTCTCGGAAACCCGTAAGATCTTCACAGAATATGTGTAAATATTGAATTTATTTTAGATAAATAAAATTTATTTAAGTGATCAATAAAAATCATGTTGTCTATAATTTTTAAAAATATAAAAATTTGCCAGGATATCGCCTTGACATCGATCGAAAAAACTTTTATAATCATTCTTTCAATATCTTCTTCAAGATAAAATATTCGCTCAAAATTATAAAAAACTTAAAGTTCCGATTTTACTGATCAAAAGTCTGCTGCACATATCTAACTTGTATATATACACACATATGCACATACCCACACTCATACATACCTACACACATGCATACCAAGTTTAGTTCGAAATAAAAACACGCGAACACGCGCACTCTAACTATGAAACACAATGTTGCAACACAGAGTGTAGCTTAGAAGGAATTATGAGAAGTGTGTAGTAGGCACTAATGACAATGTTAAATTGCAAATGTTTTATTAAGATCACATGAAATCCAAAATACTACATATTATACATCATTGGAAAGGTAATTAAGTCTAGTTTTCGTATATGTGCAAACAAATTGAATATTTTAAAAACTTGCAGAGAAATATTCGCTCATGAAATAATTAAAGCGGTCGTTTTCTATTTTCAACATTTATCATTAAATAAAGCACATGTTTACAGGATTATTCTGCTACGGTAATAGATTTTAGTTTTTCTATATTAGATACCTAGAAAACATTTATTTGGTTTCAAAGTGAAATTAAAAAGGCTCTTAATAAAAACTTTTTAAAATTTTAATTTAAGACGCAAAAATAAAATAACTCAAAAAGCCGCTAATCAAAGACTTTCGCCAAAATATAATGCAATAAAAAACACTTAAGAAAGAACAAAATCGTTGAAAAAAATAAAAACCCTAAAATTCTAATATTTCCCAAAACAAATCGCCATAACACGAAAATAACTGCCAAAACGAAACAAAGTAACCAGGACAAAAATAATTTTACTGATCATTAGAAAAGTGGAAAAACGTAATAACTGGAAAACTAAAATAACTATTAAAAATTAACAAAATCGGCAAATCAATATTTTAGAAAACTAAGATTATTTTTTGTTTCTCCTAACAATATTAGAGTGTTTTAAATTCCATATTAAATACCATGTCTGGCATTTCATGCATTTAACAACAATTGTGTCAAATACTTTTTTTTAACAATTTCTTCACATTAACTCTAAAAAATTTAACGTCATAAAAACACCAAACGTATGCACATACAAGCTGTAAAAGGATTTTGTATTTTACAACAGTTGATTTTGTTAATAGTGAATTAGCACCTTGATGATGAAGAAAAATAAAAAAAAAATATTTTTTATAATGATGACTTTTTTATATGATGTGACTTTTAAGGCTTAACAACAAATTTTGTTGTCATTCCTTCCAAATGTTTAGCTAAAAAAAAATCTTTTGTTAAACTTGTGAGCAGCATAAATATTCAAAATTTATTCCACCATAATCTTTATTGGATTTCATATAAACATTTATTAGCTCTCTCGGTGTTTCTTTACCAGTCGAACGTTTTATTGGCACTGTTTTTGCTTTGGAATATTGAAAGAATTTTGGTTTTCGGATTTGGTTTTTTTATAAAAATTTTTACTTTTTTATGTGCTGTATAAATATTTTATTCGGTTTTATTTTTTGTGTTTTAAACGATGCCTGTTGATATAAAATGATTATGATTCAGAAGTTAAATTTTTTTATTGAAGTCTAATAAATTGTTTTTAATTTTATTAAAAGTTGCCGGCATTTAAAAAATAATATTTCTTTTGTGTTTTCGGGACTATATAAATTAAGATGCACACACCGGCACTCTTACAATTTAATTCAATAGTTTTTTCAAATAAGAAATAATACATTTCATTCGAACTGGCCGGCCATTGGCACGTTAAAGAGAATTTGTACATCGAAAA
This sequence comes from Lypha dubia, assembly GCA_947311025.1. Classification (NCBI taxonomy): domain Eukaryota; kingdom Metazoa; phylum Arthropoda; class Insecta; order Diptera; family Tachinidae; genus Lypha; species Lypha dubia. The sequence continues at coordinate 62,488,336 of OX371264.1, forward strand.
ACACAAACGAATCGAAAAGCCTGAGTGGCTGTCCAGACTTTAAATTTTTTTTCGTAAATTATTGTGTTTTTTTTAGGTAAAAAGGGTTACCAATCTTCTCACTTCTCTCACTTAAAAAGCCAAGAATTACTGCAACAAAAATTGCTAGTCTGGACATGGACTTAAAAAACGAAAAACGTTTTTTTTTGTAATCAAACCACTTTTAAAATTCAAAAAGAAGTTGCAAGAAATATGTTTCTACTAATTTCATTAGTAGTAAACAATAAGAATCATGCACACTTTTAGGAGCATCAGTAAAATGAGCTTTGCATGTTAATAAAAAAAGCTTAATTTAAATTCAGCAAGTAAAAAAAAATTAAAGTTCACTATCACTGTAAAATCGCAATAAATAAAAAACCGAATCTGAAGACTGCAAATTAAAAGCGATCGGAGTTGGAACCAGTCCAATTGAAAAGTGTGACCGTAATATTCGAATGTGCAATTTTTATTTGATTTCAATACTTGTTTGCTTCGATCTTAAGGGGCTCTGCAAATATTACGTAACGCTCCAGCGGGGAGAATGGGTTACGGATTTGTTACGGATTGAGAATTATGCACTGAAAAATGTGGGGTGGGGGGGAGGTGTTATGAAATCTCCGAAAACAGCGTTACGTATTATGTGAATGGTCCCTTAATCGAGACAAAACAGGCATATACATTTTTGATTCGGTTGGTTTTTGCAGCAACTCAGCTTTCGCAACAGCCCCGAAATTTCTATTATTTGCTTTAACCGTGCTTTAATTGTATTTAGAGTTTAAATAATCTGTATTTGAATTAAGCTTTTTATACTTCATTCAAATGATTTAAATCAAGAGTTTTGGATGAGAGAAACCTTTCCTCAGCTTTACCTTCATGGCAAATTAAATTATTGCTTCCATCGTTATAAACCTATTTTTTTATTTTGTAGTAATTTCATTTTAATTCCGAGTTTTATAATGAAAAAAACTACTGCCATTTATCTTTTAATATCGATCAGTCAATTATATTGATTGCTTGAATTGTACTATAAGGCAACAATAGCGTGAAGAAAATTATTCTAAACTCAGGGAAAATTAATAGGATTTCTTGTTGCTGTCCGAACATAATCTGATAAATCATACAATTTTCACAAATTTTGCCCAAGTAAAACTATTAACTTCCTTAATAATAAATCAAAATTATTTTTTTTCGTGTCTGTCTATTGGGAATTGATAAGAAACTGACTGCCTCCCTCCCGCCCTCCCTCACTGCACGTACAAATAAATAAATCACAAAATGGTATAAAAGAAAACTTCACAACTTATTACATATATTTTGTAATATTTCATAAAAATAAGATTTTGGCAACAACAATAACACTCTGAAATTTTCGTAATAATGAATCGATGAATAAAATGCTTTGTGAAAGCAAAAAATCAGCATAAAATATCTCACATAACAAAATGTACAAAAATAATCATAAAATAAAAAGCAAAAAAAAAAAAAGAAATTGAATGTTTTGCAAAAATATTGTATTATATATTTTATAGATAATATCTCAACGAATAATAAAATGTTATTGCGCAGCAACAACAATAACAACAACAACTAACAACACTAACAATTTTAAACAACTATAACTAAAGCGTTACTAATCAACAACAATTATGAGGATACATCTGAATATAATCGGAATCTAATGTGAAATGGAATAAAAAATATAAACTAAATGGAAGGATATGAATAAATCCAAGTATGGATGCTGGTGAGAGAAAAAGATAGAGAGAGAGAGAGTATGACACAATGAAAAGATGTAAGAGCAGTATTAACATGTACGAGTATTTATGCATGTGCACATGTGCGTCCGTTAAATGCTGTATAATCAAAACAACAATAAGAGACAATTTGTCGATGATGTCAGTTAAGTTAGAGAAAGATTTCCTTTGTAACATCCGGAATATTTAATCTATAAATATTTTGATATTTGTCGATACACACACATACATACATACATACATACATACATACATACATATGTATATATTTGCCTTCAGATGCTGACAATGATGATGATAACAAATTTCCATAACATGCCAATTAATTTGATTTCCATCAACAATAGAAACAATAGAAACTGTGTGCAACCACAGTACGCACATTCATACAATGACTTTCACGCACACAAGAACACACACATATTATATTTTTAAACGCATAATCAATTTAAATTTGAGGGTGACTACTGACTGGTCCTTTTATCGTTTCAAAATTTATTGACTGGTTGTCCTTTTTTGCATGTTAATAAACTGTGTTTATTATTTTGTAACAACGGGCTGGATAAAATGTTGGTGTCTGTTGTTTTTGGGGAGCAAACTGGGCATTTTAATATGGCATTTCAGTTAAATAAATGACCATTACTGAATTATTTATATTTATGTAGTACGTATGATTGTTGTAAAGATGAAATGATAATTGAGCATGATTTGTTTTTTGTTTATGGAATTTTCAGATTCTGACTAACAACGCAGTTAAGCAAATTGGAATTTCTTTTATCATCCGTTCAAACAAAAAAAAAAAAAAAATATTTATTTTTTCCTAAGCACTTTGATACGTTTTTACTTTAAATTACAGATTCATATTTATGGACTTGTTTAATACATATATCCACTAGGTACAGCTGTATATTTCACCATAAGTCGAAAAGAGGATCTCACCATTTCTAATAATGGGGACTTGCTGTTTAAAATTGGAAACAAATTACTGCAGTCTCGTAAAAAAGGAATCGTTTCGGCAATTCAAAGATATTTATTTACACCAGACCTGCCAATATAACAATGCTCTCATACCATGGAACATAATGTTCCCATTATAATGCATAGCTTATAAGGAAGTTTGTGAAGCGCATAGTAGGCACGAATGCTAATATCAAATTAGCACTAAAATTATTACTTTATGTTATAATTATTGTTAGATTGGTAACTCTATAAATAGATACATTTTAAAAACTACCAACAAACAAAAGTGCGGTAAAAATATGCCAACCGCATGCAAAACTCACTTCTAATTGAACGATTGAACGAGCAACAATCCCCATTTCTTGAAGTAATATAATTGGATTTTCAACAACTATTCTTGGAGTTACCAATCTTCGTGGATTGTACTTTTGGATTTACGTACTACTTGGATTTGCAAATTTTATGGGATTTTTTATATAATTGGATTTTCTACTTACGTGGCTTTTACTCGCATGGCTCTATAAGTATGGATTCCTGGCTTTAATTTCCCATTGGTCCAAATGAGTGACAAACAAAAATGTGCCTACAAATGGCCAAATTCCCGTAGAGGTTATCAAAAATTTAAACAATTTTAATGTTTAAAATTTTGTAGAAAAATTCTCAAATACAATTGAGAAATCGGACTTATGTAGTCTATAAGTATGGACCCTTGGCTTTAATTTCCCATTGGTCCAAATGAGTGACAAACAAAAATGTGCCTACAAATGGCCAAATTCCCGTAGAGGTTATCAAAAATTTAAACAATTTTAATGTTTAAAATTTTGTAGAAAAATTCTCAAATACAATTGAGAAATCGGACTTATGTAGTCTATTAGTATGGACCCTTGGCTTTAATTTCCCATTGGTCCAAATGAGTGACAAACAAAAATGTGCCTACAAATGGCCAAATTCCCGTAGAGGTTATCAAAAATTTAAACAATTTTAATGTTTAAAATTTTGTAGAAAAATTCTCAAATACAATTGAGAAATCGGACTTATGTAGTCTATTAGTATGGACCCTTGGCTTAAATTTTCCATTGGTCCAAATGAGTGACAAACAAAAATGTGCCTACAAATGGCCAAATTCCCGTAGAGGTTATCAAAAATTTAAACAATTTTAATGTTTAAAATTTTGTAGAAAAATTCTCAAATACAATTGAGAAATCGGACTTATGTAGTCTATTAGTATGGACCCTTGGCTTTAATTTCCCATTGGTACAAATGAGTGACAAACAAAAATGTGCCTACAAATGGCCAAATTCCCGTAGAGGTTATCAAAAATTTTAACAATTTTAATGTTTAAAATTTTGTAGAAAAATTCTCAAATACAATTGAGAAATCGGACTTATGTAGTCTATTAGTATGGACCCTTGGCTTTAATTTCCCATTGGTCCAAATGAGTGACAAACAAAAATGTGCCTACAAATGGCCAAATTCCCGTAGAGGTTATCAAAAATTTAAACAATTTTAATGTTTAAAATTTTGTAGAAAAATTCTCATATATAATTGAGAAATCGGACTTATGTAGTCTATAAGTATGGACCTTTGGCTTTAATTTCCCATTGGTCCAAATGAGTGACAAACAAAAATGTGCCTACAAATGGCCAAATTCCCGTAGAGGTTATCAAAAATTTAAACAATTTTAATGTTTAAAATTTTGTAGAAAAATTCTCATATATAATTGAGAAATCGGACTTATGTAGTCTATAAGTATGGACCTTTGGCTTTAATTTCCCATTGGTCCAAATGAGTGACAAACAAAAATGTGCCTACAAATGGCCAAATTCCCGTAGAGGTTATCAAAAATTTAAACAATTTTAATGTTTAAAATTTTGTAGAAAAATTCTCAAATACAATTGAGAAATCGGACTTATGTAGTCTATTAGTATTGACCCTTGGCTTTAATTTCCCATTGGTCCAAATGAGTGACAAACAAAAATGTGCCTACAAATGGCCAAATTCCCGTAGAGGTTATCAAAAATTTAAACAATTTTAATGTTTAAGATTTTGTAGAAAAATTCTCAAATACAATTGAGAAATCGGACTTATGTAGTCTATAAGTATGGACCCTTGGCTTTAATTTCCCATTGGTCCAAATGAGTGACAAACAAAAATGTGCCTACAAATGGCCAAATTCCCGTAGAGGTTATCAAAAATTTAAACAATTTTAATGTTTAAAATTTTGTAGAAAAATTCTCAAATACAATTGAGAAATCGGACTTATGTAGTCTATTAGTATGGACCCTTGGCTTTAATTTCCCATTGGTCCAAATGAGTGACAAACAAAAATGTGCCTACAAATGGCCAAATTCCCGTAGAGGTTATCAAAAATTTAAACAATTTTAATGTTTAAAATTTTGTAGAAAAATTCTCAAATACAATTGAGAAATCGGACTTATGTAGTCTATAAGTATGGACCCTTGGCTTTAATTTCCCATTGGTCCAAATGAGTGACAAACAAAAATGTGCCTACAAATGGCCAAATTCCCGTAGAGGTTATCAAAAATTTAAACAATTTTAATGTTTAAAATTTTGTAGAAAAATTCTCAAATACAATTGAGAAATCGGACTTATGTAGTCTATTAGTATGGACCCTTGGCTTTAATTTCCCATTGGTCCAAATGAGTGACAAACAAAAATGTGCCTACAAATGGCCAAATTCCCGTAGAGGTTATCAAAAATTTAAACAATTTTAATGTTTAAAATTTTGTAGAAAAATTCTCAAATACAATTGAGAAATCGGACTTATGTAGTCTATAAGTATGGACCCTTGGCTTTAATTTCCCATTGGTCCAAATGAGTGACAAACAAAAATGTGCCTACAAATGGCCAAATTCCCGTAGAGGTTATCAAAAATTTAAACAATTTTAATGTTTAAAATTTTGTAGAAAAATTCTCAAATACAATTGAGAAATCGGACTTATGTAGTCTATTAGTATGGACCCTTGGCTTTAATTTCCCATTGGTCCAAATGAGTGACAAACAAAAATGTGCCTACAAATGGCCAAATTCCCGTAGAGGTTATCAAAAATTTTAACAATTTTAATGTTTAAAATTTTGTAGAAAAATTTTCAAATACAATTGAGAAATCGGACTTATGTAGTCTATAAGTATGGATTCTTGGCTTTAATTTCCCATTGGTCCAAATGAGTGACAAAAAAATTTGTGCCTACAAATGGCCAAATTCCCGTAGAGGTTATCAAAAATTTTAACAATTTTAATGTTTAAAATTTTGTAGAAAAATTCTCAAATACAATTGAGAAATCGGACTTATGTAGTCTATAAGTATGGATTCTTAGGTTTAATTTCCCATTGGTACAAATGAGTGACAAACAAAAGTTTGCCTACAAATGGCCAAATTCCCGCAGAGATCGTACAAAGTTATCTTAGTTAAGATACATTTATATCAACTAGCAAAGATGTAAACTAGAAAGTTCCATCGAGCTATGTTGGCAATGTCCCGACTAAACATATTTAACTTCTGAGTTAAATATGTCATGACCTAAGCTCTTTAGTAAAGCATGTTTAACTCGGCATATATATCTTCACACACATAAAAACTATCTGGCAAAAAATTTTTGTAATCAAAATGTGGCAGCAATAATAAAGCTATAAATCAAACTTTTTAAATGCATCAGTTGCGACTTTATCCAGAGGTTTTGTAAATTCGTTAACTACGAATTTATCACAGGTTTGCTTAAATGATTTTCCGTTTAAAAGTATCAAAAGCACAGAAAAAATAAAATCAAATTTCAATCATAAAATTTTTAATATTAATTAAAATTAATAATACCAATTAAATTTTTATTATTAATTTAAGTGAATTTATATTTAATTAAAAATTAATAGCATTAATTAAAAGTTTATTTAAAATATTTTCGAAACTCCAAGTAAAGTTTTAATAATATCAATTAAGTATTTACTTAATTAAAAAGGCTTTCTTTTTTAAGCCAAAAAAATAATTGAATAAATTAAAAAATTGTTTTAAGCTAACAACTACATGACTTTTTTTTTGTTTATAAAAGCATTTTTATACCTTTCGAAAAATTAAGCAGCACCTGCAAAACAGAAGCAACATTTTGATCTAAGAATTAGAACAGACAGACGTGCTAGAACTTGTTACAACCAGACTCACTCTTCTGTATGCCATCACTATTAACAAAAAGATAAATGACCAGTAATTTATATTAAATTTATTTGATTGTACTGTTAAAATGGCAAAATGGTTGGTTGTTTGTCTGTCCGTCCATTTTAGCCATTTGGTTGTTCGATTTATTTCCCTGTTTTTTTTTGGCTTTGTTCGCCTTAATAAAAATCTAATAAAGTAAATTTTTGTCTTCTATTTATATTGTTTGCTGGTTGGATGGATGCTCGTTTAACGTTGATGCATGTCGACCGACAGTTAATAAAATTGAAGGCAACTTCTTAATGAAAATAAAATGATTTCAGCCATCACTTGTGTGGTTTATTTAGATGAAAAAAAATAATACTAAAAGCGTTAGAAGGAAAAAAAACAAATGAAGGAATATAAAATGTATTAGTAAGCAAAACAGTAAACTGTGGGACAAAATGGGAAATTTAAAATGAAATGTTAGAAAAAAATCGATTTTCTTTTCTTCTACACTGAAGCTTTTTCGAAGAACTATTCCGAAAACGTGGAAAAAGTCTGATTTCTTTAATTTTGTAACAATAATAAATTAAATGTTAAGAAAACAGAGAAAAATTCCAAAATAGACACTAAAAATTAAGAAAATCAAAGAAATGGAATCAAATCGCTTGATCAGAAATTAATAGCTGATATGAAATAAAAACGTCACATCAAAACAAATCACTAAAGAGATATACAAACCCAAAGTGGAATAAAGTGTCAAAACGGACAAAAGCACGATAAAATCTCTTAACGGGCCAAAGGCTACTTAAATGGAAATCTTAAAAGAGACTAATTAAAATAACTGCCATATTCGAAAAAATCTCCGAATCGGAAAAATGTTAAAAAAACTGAAAAAAAAACAGAAACAGAGATCTAAGACGAATATATGACAAAACAAAAGGGGATCCCAAACGAAAAAAGCGCTAAGACGAAAAAAAAAATCACCAGTACAGAGCTTAGCTCCTAAAAAAAAATATCCTAATCGACAAATAAAAAAACAATGAAAGCAAAACAAATACCAAAACGGACAAACAACAGAAAATTTTAAAATTGAACAAGAAAAATAGTTTAAATATAAACGAAATACCAGAGCTGCAAAAAACGTTTAAAGAGGGAAAAAATCCAGCAAAACTGGAAAAAAATCACCAAAATAGAAAATTAAAAATTGAAAAAAACAGATGTCAAAGCGAAAAAACCATCATCAAAGCGAAGAAATCGTTAAAATAGGAAAAATAAACTTGAAGAAACTAAAGATTGCGGTGTGCTAGAAAAAATCAGTACAAAATCTTAAAATTGGAAAAAATACGAATATTAAAAATATCAAATTATAACTACTGAATAAAATAAACATTTATCAATAAATTTTCATGGTATTTGGTTGATATTGTTCGTAAGACATCGGTCTTTAAGAAACATTTATAAAATATAAAATTTTTTATGATTTTATTGAAAAAAATACTTTTCAATAATAATTTGTGATTTTGGAGTTTTGTTTAAAATATTATATACGAGTATATCTATGACCATGATAAAATTGAGTTCATTTTGAAGACTTGTCTTGTGTAGTAATCGAACTCACGTTCTTAATCATTACTCGTATTAGCTTTGTTGTCAGTGTCCTAACAACTTCACACCAACTGTTTTTGCTACCACTGTTCTTCTATGATGGTCTCTTATTATATTTATCCACTTAATTTTGTCCCTTCTGCTACCCACCCACCCAACGAACAATTTATAACAATTATTAAAGCGCATGAGCACCAAAAAAAAAGACAGCACCACAGGAAGAAAATGGAGAAACAAATTAAGAAATGGAGTTTAAGAAGAAAAAAAAATATTTCTAGTATACCAAAATTATTTACTTGAATTTAAAAACCAACTTTGTTTTAGTTGTGTTTGTGTTGAAACGGTATTAATATAGAAAATTTTACTTATTGACCTGACCGTAAGAACACACAGCGGACACAGCCATCTTCTGTTTTTTTTTTGCGATGAATTTCTCGGGAAATCTATTTATTGTGAAATTGGTTTGAAAAATAAAACCACAACTAGAAATGAAACGTTTAAATAAGGAATGTTTTAGTTTTATGATTTTTGTTCCTGCTTCTTATTTCTGATTGTCCGTCTGTCTGTCTGTTTTGGTACTTTGCAAACGCTGCATCTGGATTCAATTCCCTGCTATTTATTTTAGGGAAGAAAACTTAAAATTTTTATTGCGGTTTGACTTTGATGCATCCACCAGCAGCAACAGCAGTGGGAATTGCAAATGACCAGATCCAGACTATAAAAGATGTGTGCATACAAATAATAAGTTTTCTAAACCAAAATGGCCTTCTTTATTTGGTACAGCATTTTAACTTTTGCAACCAACATTTTTACAGTCTGTCGTTATTTATAAGAAAAAATCACATTTTCATTTGGAAAATTAAAAAAATAATGAAACAAACAAACAATTTGCCTTTAAGGACATACAAAAATAATAATTTACTCATCAGTCTTGTTGTTTGATGTTAACTGTTAATTGGTGTCATAAATACTAAAAATATTTCCGAGTAGAATAATTGTTCTTGAGGTTTCATTTAATGCTCGGATTCTAAAAAATGAAGTCACTATTGTGTTAAAAGATAGTGGCTTTTTTTATTTTATTTTTTGTAAAAAAAGGAACATACTCACAATTTATTTATTTAAGCATGACTGATCTTTTTTATGAATGTTTTTTTTTTTTGCGTTTAATACACGAATAAGTTTTCCCTTGTTTTATTGTTCTTATCAAAAAGATTTGTTCTGCCTTTTTAAGGATTTATACGCGGAAACGATTATTTAGTTTTTGCGTTTTTTCTTGATTTTTTTCTTTGCTGCATCATAAACTAAAAAAATGTTGTAAAAAAATCAAGAATTTATCAACAATGTTTTGGACAAACAAAGAAACTGCCTTGATTCTTCCAGTTCCAGTTTCACCCGTAGTTCAGTTTACAAGATCAATTCCGTGGAATGTTTTTACAAAAATCTGACCTTGCTATTAGCATTTTTTATTATTTTTTTTTTAAGTTAGTTTTAGCTATTATATATGGTCATCAATAAATTAACTCATGGTGGGAATTTAAAGGAATTTTGTAAAAAAATTCGTTTTAGTTTTTTGTTTGAAGGAGTATGCAGCAGCTAAACTGTTTCTTTTTTCTTAGCTGAAAATTTTAGATATTTTTTCTTCTAATTTTCGCAGTTATTGTTTTATGTGACAAAAAAAGAACTGCCTCAGAAAATTAATATTTAGTTGACATCGTTTAAAAATGCCTTGATTTTTTTTAAGTAAAAAATGTATTTCAGTTTTTTATAAGAGTTTATTTTTTTTTTTTGGTAAAATATCACATTTTTTATGATCTATTTGTATTAGTTTGAAAATTAAATTGAAAAGTTTTCTTAGAATTCGATGTGAAAGGAAAAAATTAATTCTTAAAAACATTATTTAAAAAAGGTTTAATAAGTCTTAATTTTTTTTTGAATTAGGACCAGCACTCAGGGGAAGACCCCTACGTATGCAAAGTATTGAGCCGGAACTAAGAAAATAGGTTTTGGGAAGGAGGATAAAGGGAGTAGTGTTTCTGGACATTCGATTTGATCCCTAACACACTGAAAGTGGCTGGAAAGACCTCTGCGGGGAGTTTATTCCACATACGAAGAGTACTGCTAAAGTACAAATTCTCTCTGTAATGCGTGGTGTGGTTCACTGACATATCGACCACAAAGGGATGTGCTCTTTATGAAGAGCGCGTTGTACGTGAAAAGTGACGGGTTTCGGGAACAAGTTCCCTGATTTCATTAGAACACATTCCGTTGTAGTAGCGATAGAACAGTGAAACACACCCAACATTTCGTCGATGCTCCAGTGAGTCAATGGAGTTGGCTACCCTTCTTCGCCCTATCCTGTACGCGGTCGAGTAACTTCAAAATAGATTTTGAAGCACCGGCCCATACATAAGAGTTGTATTCCATTTTTGGTCGGATAAAGGTGTTATAAATATTAAGAAGATCAGATGGAGTGAAGTATGTCCTACACCGTCTTAAAAAGCCGAGCTTCTTTTGAGACATGAAAAATATGATCATTCCATCGAACATCACAATGAATTGTCATGCCAAGAAAATCAAGAGCTTCTGATTCCTCAATATCTATACCATACATGTTTACAGATGGAGCAGGGAACCCTTTACTTGGCAGGGCTAGCAGATGCTTAAAAGAATAAATTGTTTGCCAGCAGTAGAATTGAGTTTGAAAAACATTTATTAAAATGAAAATGTTTCCTTTCGTTTTTTGGGAGCATATATTTACTTTTTCACAGCATTTTCAATGAGCATAAAATACCGTTATAAAAGCATATTTCCGGTTTCTCTGATTATGATTTAACTTAGTTTAAGGTGTGAACCAAAATTAAGTTTTTAACCATTTAGATTTTACTAACTAAAGAATTATATACTTGTGAAATTATGTTTTGATATCATAGACGTTTGTTAAATTTAAAATATCTTTTAAATCAAAATTTAGAAGTAAGTTCTTCTTTAGTTGTTGTACTAAAATTTAAGTTTTAGTCTCGAGCTTAGGCTTTTCTCTTCATCGATTTTTATCGCTCAACTTTTATATCTTAAATTAAATTCTTGCCAGCCTCTACAAAAAAAAAAAAAAAAACACCCGATTTTTAGTAACACAGACCACAGTCAGACGTGTTATTCATAGAATTGGTTGGTTCCAGTAACCACTTGAGAAACTCAACATCAAATGCAATTTAAAGAATAATAAATACATCTTATTTATTATTAAACAATAATTTGAAATTCTTTTTTAAACCCCAAAAATATAAAAACAAGATCGTATAAAAAATCCATGTCCGGAAAAAAATAAAGTGACAAAACATTTACTCAATTACTTCCTCAAGAAAAAAATATATTAAAATTAAAAAAAACCAACAGAAAATGTCCTTAAATCATAGATGTAGTAAAATCCATTGCAACAACAACAAATTAAATAAATAAAAACTGTTCTATTCCTGATACAAGAGTATTTAAAAATGATTTAGTGTTTTTTAATAGAACAACCATTTAAAGATCATTTGAAATAAATAAAGAAACCGCTTTTTAAGTGTTTATTTTAAAACAAAATTAAACGGCAGTAGTGGGGAGGGAATCGATCCTCTTCAATAAACTAACTACTTAAGAGGCAATTAGCAGTGCCAAATTGACGGCGGTTTCTATGAACAAGACAACAAGAAACAAAGAAAAAAATGAACATTAATTTGAAAAAAAAAAATTTAATGGAAAACAATTTTACCACATGATCAAGAAAGGAAAACTGCTGCTGCTGCTACTCTGATCGTAACAATTTGAATGGGGGCGTTTTAATTGTTTGTTAATTTAAAAGAGTAGCAACAATAAATTAAGAGACAAAACCAAACAAACTGGTGAAAGAATGAATGAATGAACTGTTAAGTGTCGACAATTATGTCATATTGACGTCACTTTGATCTTGTTTTCTCTACGCCACTAATCATTCAAATCTTCTTCCGATAGTCAATTGGATCACTGTTCTGTTCGATGTACTAATGCTGGAAGTGGTTGCTTGCTGGTGTGGTGGTTGGTTGCAACATGTTTTTTTATAAGTGCTTTTTTTCTTTCTTCTCTCGAAATCTTGAAAAACTATTTAAACATCCATTTAAGCGCCTTTTAGAGGATAAGAACTCTTTGTCGGCAGGATGTTGTCGAAGAATATTGTCTCTTAATTGTAAGAAACTAATTGAATAAATTTCTAAAATTAGTTCCGCTTGATTTGAAATGTATGCAAGACAAATAAAAATTTCAGTTTCAATTAAATTGATTTAAAAATTATCTCCAAAAATGTTATTGGTTTTTTCATAGTTGCAGTGGAATGTATTAGTAGCGATCTTCTTAAATGCTAATTTTTTACAAATTTAATTGTTGTACGTAATCTCTAACTGTACAGTACGAGCTCGATTTGCGCAACCACCGATTATCGCAACACCCCGATTAGCGCAACAGGCATTTTTTTACATTGCAGGGTTTATAAGTGCAACTTTTTTAAAAAACAGTCTCGATAAGTGCAACTTTTTCTGTTTTATTAAATTTTAAGCAATTTTCTCTCTGACTTTATTTGTTCAAAAACGTAGTTTTAACTCTTTGCTCTTTATTTTTTTGTTCTTGCGCAGGAGCGGCGCTTAAACAGTTTTCATAATCTAAATATTTGTTAAGGAAAAAGACTTCTTCGCCAATGTAATAAACAAAAAAAGTTGTTTTTTAATATACAGTTAGTTTTTTGTTTTGTTTTTTAAATCTAAGCAATGCGTTGCACGTTGCGTTTAAGGTTTTAAATGAGTTAAGTGAATATCATCAATTTAAAAAATATGGCAGTAGTAAAAAAAGTGAATAAGCTAACAATTAAATAAAAATTAAAAATTTTAAGCAAATTGCAAAATGGTGAATCTGTTAAAAAAGATTTGTATTACGCAAATTAAAAATATGCAAAGAAAAGCTATCAAATAAGGCGGAAAGCGTAGATCCTTTTTAGAAGAATTCACCGAAGATCAACTTGCAATTGCAACTTTTCGGTAAAAGCAAAAACCCCGATTTCCTTTCGGTTGCGCATACCGAGCTCTTACTGTATTTGCCAATTCCAAACCAACAAGATGCACGCATGTTGTTGACACAATTAATATTTAATTTTTTTTCTAAATTTGTTGGCAAAATATTGCAAATGAAATAATGAGTGTCTGATATAACAGCCGTACAAACATCTGATGACACAAATTTTAAGAACCACAACAATTGAAATTTCATTACCAAGAGGTTTGCATGTGCAAAATTTTAATTTTTAGACAAAGAAATTAAGCAAAATGATCTTAACAAAGGAAAATTAAATATACATTTACCTGAAAATGTAAAACAAAAAACGTTTAGTGCTCTATGAAGGTGCCTACGTTTTAACTAACGACTATAATAGATAATGCAATAAAAATGATCAGAAAATATCTTACAGTTCTTTGGAAGAACTCATGAAACTACCTTTTGACCAAATATCATCAACACATTTTTGTTGTTGTTAGGAACAAATGATCATATTCGCGGTTTACAAATAAGAAAAGGAAATTCTTTGTTAATTTTACCATCTCTGTAACCTGCTCATTGATGCTACATCGTTTTTTTTTTTTTTTATGAATTGGTAAAATCGTTAAAAACACCAGGAATCTTTTTTAAAATCGTCTAAAAGAAGATCCAAAATTTAGGAAAAATTGTCTCAAATTTACAATAAACCACTAAAAATAGAGAGTTCAGTGCAAAAAAAAGTAATGCGTCATGTACCCATTTTTCACAATGACCGTCGCACAGTGGTTCAGAATAGGTTTTCATTGGCGAAAACTCGGTGTAACTTTTAAACTAATGCACATTTTTTTTTAGTGGATAGATAACATCTTAAGAATTTATTCACTTTTAGTTTCATCAAATTAAGTAAATTGAGAAGAGTGAGTTTATGTTAAAGTTTTGTTAAGGTTGAACTTTCGATTTTTTGTTAAACGAAACACGTTAAAAATGTCGCTTAAAAGCAACTTATTTGAATTTCATTAATTTTTTTTTAAGAAAATTACATTAATTATTAATATTTTTAAGGTGTACTTCATAAACGATTATTTATTGCATTTTTTTTAATGTCTATAAAATTTATCAATCTTAAGGCCATGCTACACGTACAATATATATTGTGATACTTGGATCGTGATCCATTTCAATGGATTGAAATGTTCAGTATTTACATATTTTTTTTGCTGTGTGGGTAGTGTTAAAATATTTAGATATGGGAGAAAACCAAAAAAAAAAAAAAAACTGTGATCTGTGATCCGTAATTCAGATTTCATATTTTAGCGTAATCTGGATATGGATCACGATCCAAGTATCAGAAAATATATTGTACGTGTAGCAGTGCCTTTAGGGAAATGCGATCAATATTCTAGATTGCGGTAAAATATGAAATCTGAATTGAGGATCGCAGATGACAGGCTTTATTTTAGTTTTCTCCCATTTCTGAAAATTTCAATACTACCCGCACAGCACAAAAATATGTAAATACTGAACATTTCAATCCATTGAAATGGATGACGATCCAAGTATCACAATATACACACCGGTTCACTTATTTAAAGTCACTAAGAATTCCATATTCGGCATCCTGTATCCTTTCCAATTCTTAACCGATTGTAGAATTTTAAAATGGAAATGAAAGCTAGACATCTTGAGATATACAAAAAAATCATGACAATAGTGGTTTCTTAACTAAAGAATTTTTTTTGAGAATTAATAAAAAAAAGTCCAAAAATGTGCTATTGAACGTGAATCAAATAGTTTTAATATTAACGTGTAGCATTGCAAATATTATCATTACAGAAGATGACCAGAACACCCATCTTTGATGTCATGTGTGATAATCTAGTTTATATATAAAAACTACCACGTTAACCACAAAATAACTTTTTATTTTTTCTGTACCGATTATTTAGGTGTCGTAACTAGTCTAGAACTTGTACGAAACTAAAAGTTATTTGTAAATTATTGTCCTTATATACTCAATTGTGGGTTTCACTCGTTCTCAATTTTCTATTAACATTAACTCCTTCGCTGGGTACTCTCCAACTATATATATATTCTCTTTCAGGTAAGCTCTATATATAAATACATACATAATATATTACATATTAATACATTAATTACTCAATAGAGGGTTTCATTAGTTCGGGACTCTCGAACGTCTACTATATTCTCTTTCAGGTAAGATCTAGATGTATATTAATATATATCTCCCCAGCAACATCTCTACTTAACCTGATATTAAATAATATTCACTCTTATTCAATTTGCTAGCGTCAATGCAACACAACACCGTTTTGTATCCCTTATGCTAGGAACACAGCTGGGACAAACGACGAATTTTTCGCCGCGAATATTCGTCGTCAAAAATAGAACACATGCATTCATATGAAATTGAACACAACAGCGACTTCGACGAAATTCGTCGTACGTGACGAATTCTCTGATAGATTTATTTCTATTTCATACGCCGACGAACGACGAAGAAATCAGTACAGCGTTACCATTTTTTTTTTAGTTTTCAAATATATTAGTAAATAATGTTAATTTTTACTTTAATAAGTTCTTCTTTTTATGATATAGAGCTTTTTAGTTAAATATATATAATTATTAATAATGAAATTTTTTTTAATAGTTTTTTTTTTAATGTTTAATTTTATAAAGAATTATTTTGTTTATGCGGTAACACTATCGTGGTTATGTTTGTATGTATGTATATAAAGACAAATTTGTAATAAAAAATACACACAATTTTTTTCATTATTATGACAGCAGTTATTTGTTCGTCCCAGTTGTGCGCCACACGACGAATTTACGCAACGAACTTTTACCAACGAATTCGTCGTGCTAGACGAAATTCGTCGTTCGTCCCAATTGTGTTCCCAGCATTATGTTAAATCGGTATTGACATTCAACAACACTGAAAGTAAACGATTACTGTCAACATAATTTTTGTATTCTATAACAAAATGTGACGGCTACATTGTATTATATTGAATCTGATTTTGTCGTCGGTGATTTTGGTGTTGACAAAAATTGGTTTTCTATTATTTTTTACTTTTTTTTTTAAATACTAAAATAAAGTGGAAAAAGATATATTATAGGGCGGTGTTGAATTCGTGTAAAAGTGATGTTGACTCAATATTAATAACGACATTGAAGCCGCCAAGTAGAATAAGGGTGAATGATTGTTAATTTGGAGTTTACCAAATTCAATTTTATATATTCAAAGTTATTTAAAAACAAATTTTGCCATTGGTCTTTTTATTTAGTTCTGGGTAGATCGGATCGGCATTTAAGTGATATTTCTAAGGTAAATTTACTACCAATTTGTTAAAAAAATGTTTATAAATATTCTTCAGTCAATTCCTTAAAGGTGAAACTCTCAATATTTTTATTAAGTTGCTAGTGATGTACATTTGTGGTAAAAGTCTATTAAATAAGACGTGCAAAAATTTATCAATCTTAAACTAAAAAAAAAAAAAAACATGTAGGTATGTATGTACCTACTAAATTTTAGTAAAAAAATTTCCTTCAAAATAGTTTAAAATAATTCTATATTTAATTAAAATTTTATTAATATGAATGCAGAATTTGTTTCACTCCTGAAAAATTCATAAAAAATTTAATACTTAAAAATTCAAAACGGCTATCCTCAATTTAAGTTCATATTTTTATCACATATGGGCATTTCCAGAAAAAGGTCAACCGCGACAGAAATATTAAAAACCAGAAAAAAAATTTTCTTTATCAAATTTAATTAGAGAACTGTCTAAATTTTTATAATTTATTAACTTAAATAATAATTCTTTTATTTTTGTTATCATTGGAATATATCCTGTTTTATTTATTTTTTATACTTATAAATAAAAAATTTTAAACCTAAAAAATTCCTTTGGAATCATTGTCCCGTTCGCGATTCTAAAAAAAATATTTAAAAAAAAATAATAATAAGGATAATTAAAAAAAAAACAAAATGCTAAATAAAAGCTTTATATCTCTGCTTTAGTTAAAAAATAATCTCCATTTAATAAACTGACAAAATTCGCAGAGTTTTAAACAAAACCACACACCGAAAAAAATGACTTACATTTCGCAAGTTTATCCAAAATATTTGGAGAACGTTCATATTTTATAATTTTCTTTTTGTTCTCAAAAATTGTTCTACTAAAATGCTATTAAATATTTATAAAAAGTTAAAAAAAAAATTTGAGTTTTCATATTTTTTTTTCAAGTTGAGTGCGTACGAATGTCCCGTTCGCGATCCTGGAAATGCCCATATTGGAAATTTTTTCAAAATTTAAAGCAAATAATTTTTTAAATTATTTTTAGTTCATGACTTACTAATTTCAAAAAATAATTTTTGTTAATGTAAGTAATTTCGAATAAGCATTTCGGACGCTCCAGAGCTCTGATGACATCAAAAGCTTCTTTGTAGCAGATGGGCCTGTTCAGAAGGAGGTAAAGCAAGAAAATGAACAGTGCGCAGCGAGATTGCAGATGGTTACGCACATAATGAAATTTTTAATAATTTTGGGATAAACACTGAACTTGTGCCATTCGACAACCAATCCAATTTGAACTCAAATTAAGTAAAAATTCCAAAATTTTTGTTTATATGAGTGTTCTGATGATGATTTGCCACACCTCACAAAATAACTTGATAATTTTGCATTACTAATTATTCAGATGTTGAGTCTAAAATTTATTTTCGATTAAAATTAACTCCTTCGTTCGGGACTTTACAACATGTACTAACTAATTCTCTTTCAGTAGTGCGATTCTGTAACTTTTAACAATTCGATAATTGTTAAATTTACCGACAATTATTGCGATTTGCAGTAACGATTTTGTTATTCTCTAATTGCTTCTTAACAAAATCGTTATAACTTCCTTTTACGTGGCAACTCTATCAATATATAAGAAGAGCACAAAGAGAAATAAACAAATAACACATGAAGTTTTTATTAAAAATTTTTCTCTAAATTTTTTTGGGAATTTATAGAAATTAATGTTAAATTTATTGTATTTAGATAAGTGAATGTTAAATTGCGTGTTTAAATAATGGATATATTATTATTTATGCATAAAAGATCTGTGTTTGTTTATTGTTTTAAAACAACAATTTTTGTTCTTGGCATAACCAACGTGCTACGATTGAACAGCTGACTTTAATCTACTTAATAACAACTGACAAATTAGGTTTGATCCCGTACTTTTTGAGCAAAGTCCGGTAAAATGAGAGCAAACAAGAATTTCTCTCAATTAGAGACAAAAACGCACAAAAGTACGGGAACGCACAAAACCAAATTTTTAGCCCAAAAGTTTGTATGAAATTGCTGTTAAAGTAAAAAAAAAAATAAATACTGTTTTTGATTAGTATTTCACTTTTTAAGAGATTTTAGTTAGTACACACATACCTCCAAACATACATATTTTGCATTGCATTTTGCAAAAGTAACAATTATTTCATCATTATTCTTGTTAGGTAAAATTCAAATTTCTTATTTGTTATTGTTTATTTCATAAACAGCTGATAGATTAACTACTTGCACAAACTAGCCCGAAGAAAAAGTACGGGCAGTTTCGTGCAGGAAGAAGAAGAATATTTCTCTCTCAAAATCTCTCTCACTTGCACGAACTTTGTGTACGGGAACAGTTTTCATGCAAATTGGGATCCCGCGGGCTCCCAATGTTGAGTACGGGATCACACCTATTATTGACGTTACCTTACCGATAGCGAATATTGTTAAAAGTGTTACTGAATACCAAATTCGATAAATTTTCGTTTTTCAACATAAAAAAAACCCCTAGTAATTTGAATTTTCATTAATTCAATAAAACTGAACTTGAGCCTGATAATATTACTTTTCATATGTACATACATCAATATAAGTTCAAATAATAATTACGTTTATTCCACGGTACAATAATATACTAGGTAGTCTCGCAAAGCCAGCTGACTTTTTTTTTGTGGCTAGGTGTTTCAAAAGTTGTTTACGAATAAGATAATAATAAAAAAGTAATTATGTTATGATTTATATTAATTAATTTAATTAATTAATTTATATAATTTAAATTAATTTTTATCTAATGTAAAATAAAAAACATAATGTGTAATTTTTATAGATCGTGAAGATGAACCAAATGTTTCGAAATATATAGATTGGAAAAAACTACACACGTTTTTTATTTAAGTTAATCATAAGAAGCAATACAAAACTTATTATAAAAAAATAATATTGAAAAAACTTATTCTGTGAAAAAATTGTAAAAAATTAATTCAAAGTCAAAAAGTTGTGTGGCCATTAAAACGCCGAAAATTATTTCCAACTGCGTTATAATTGTAAGCGATTGCGTCGTCAAAAATTAATCCGGTTTCGAGTTCTACAGCTTATTAGATAAATCGAAAAAGGGGAATCACCTTTTGTTTCTTTTTCTCAATGTTGTTGGAATTTTTCATTGCAACCTAAAATTGATAAAGGGGACATTACCAAAATTGTCTCGGCGACAAAACTACAAGTTTGACAAGGTGCCTTTTGATGATAGCGCGAGTGCATATAAGGCTTTCTATAAAAGTATCGGTGCCATGGAGCTTTGAGGAAAGTTTATCGATGATGATGTGTTGAATCTAATAGAGGATTATACGAACAAATATGCTGCAACAAGCAATTGTTCATCATTTATAACAAGAAGTACCGAAATGAAAACGTTCTTAGGAATCACTGGGATGTGCGATGATAAAATAATGTATTACAAGAGACAGATTAAAACGGATCAATCAATTATTACATGTTTGTAATAAAACTGTGTTAGATCCAAACAACAAATTTGCTGAAGTCTCCCCATTGAATAATTTGATAAACAAACAGTTTCTTCAATTTTAGGTATTTTCCCCACAATATTTCTATTGATGAGCAAATGATTGCATACTATGGCCGACATTCATGCAAAATGTTTATCAAAGCTAATTCCGTTTGGTTACAAGTACTGCTGTTTGGCGTCTGACGAAGGCTACTTGTATCAGTTAATTCCATACGCAGGTGCATCGGACCAGGATTGTTTACACTTACAGTTAGGAGAAAGGTTGGTACTATCGCTCCTATCGTATCTGCAAGCCCCTATCCAGCATATGAAAACGTTTGACAATTTGTTTACTAGACATAAGCTGAAGTGGCAGATGAATTTACGCCCAGCTCCATGCTTCCAGAACTATCACAGTAGAGCAGCTCCAGCTAAAGCAAAAATCGCAAATGCTAAATAATTTATGATTTTAATTAAATAACTTTAGTTCACAACCTTAACTAATAACTTTAATCATATAATAAATTTTCTTTTTATAGACGACAAAAAAAATTTTTTATCCAGAAAAAAACAAATATATTTGGTACTCATTATGGACTGTTGGGTATTTACCCATTTACATTATACACCGTCTGCCGAGCAAATGTGTTTACAAATCACTCTTAAATTTTTTACATATTATAGGGAACGTGTAAAGCTATCTATAACGGGTGGGTGTTTTCTGCTTTTCGCTCTGTCCTTTTACTGACAACGCTTTTCCTGATCATTTTCCGACTTAGAAAAAATCCTAATTTTACCTATATGTATGATTAAGGCAAAACGTAAAAATTTTTAGTTTTTTAATTTTTTCTAAGCTACTCGATCTCTATTTCTAAATAAAAACGAAATTGGAAGCCATAATCTATAATCTGGTCGTCACTAGAATTTGTTTACTGTCGTCACTTTTTTGGGTATTTAAATACCCATTAAGCAGAAATGGATTTAAAAAAAAAACGGTTAAAAAATATTATTTATCAATAACAAAATAATAAACACAAAACAAAATATGAAATTGTTTTTTAATTTTTCTTTTTTTCCTTTATCCCTATTGACACATCTAGCCCATGAGCAACAATAAAAAGGCCTGTTGTTTTTTTTATTGTTGCCTTGTTGTAGTTGTGCGGCTACCTGTATATTGTTGTACCATGGTTTATTCGTAATAATATAAAAATAATTTTCGCTATATTAATTTTAACAATTCGATTATCGTAATAAAAGTTACCACAGGTATCTTCCTCTTTCATTGTTAAAATTTGCTGAATCGCTCTACAGGTATGTTTCAGGTATCTAACCTCTCTAACTACCCTAATATTCAATAATCAACTATAAAACAATAAAACAATTAACATAATGTGTTTTTCTACCTGCGATGTGTACCTAGATATGATTGTTAATTTGGAACTTACCAAATTCAGTTTTATATACATATATTTTTGCCATTATTACTTTTATTTACTTAGTTCTGGGTTGGTCAGGATTTTATATTTCTATGTGGTAGTTTTTAGGGCAATTAAGGTATAAATTTTTTCTTAAAATTTTTGTGGATTTTCAACAGTCGGATCGTGCCGTGTACAAAAGTATATATACATATGTAAGTGTGTAGCAACATATGTACATATCTATGTTAGTATAGCAACATAACAAAAAAAAAAAAAAACAATATAGCCCTGTTATCCATAATAGTTTTCGAGGAATTATAATTTATTTCAGATGAAATATGGAAAATTTTTGATATTTTTTAATCAATATAAATTCATTGTGTTTAGCAGCGTGCCACTACTTCGAATATTTTGACAAAATTTTTTTTGCCACCTTAGTTGTGTTATGTTTCTTTGCTGGTGGGATAAAAATTTTAAAAATCTATGTCAAGACATAACATAGGTTTTGGGTAGTGAAAATTGATTCTGAACCACCGTACACCGTGATGTCAGTATAATAAACAAAGGAAACATTTCTTGGTCCAATCTTTTATCTGTATAAGCTTCAGCTTTCTTTCATTTAATTTTTGGACTAATTTTTAAATTTGTTTTTAAGACAGAATCTGAAAATGGACTTAAAATAAATTAAAAGTGGAAATAATTAAAAGTGTATGTACATCACTATGTGCTAAATTTGTGTACACTGCTGTTTGTCGTGCAGTTGTAATATGAACTATTTAATAAAGTAAACAAACATTCTTTTATTGGCCTTGAATGAATAAGCGTACTGTCAGCAAGTTTCACGGAGTTCATTAACGTATTGGGATTTTTAAACAAAATTGATTTCGTGGGATAGTGCTGACATACATAGGTAATAATTTAGAATAAACTTTAGTATATAAGCTGAAACAAAATTCAATAAACTTTAGAATTAATTTGACTATCAATCAAAATGAAGTCTGTTATTTTCTCAAAACGAAATCGGTACTTCTGGTGCTGAAGAAAAGCGGCTGCAGAGCTTAAACATTTTAAACACACACTCACAACACTTTTATAAAAGATTAATTTTCAAAAATATGTAAATTTACAAAATTTTATTTTAGGAAAATGAATACATATTTGAAAAAAAAACCTTTAAGATTAAGTAGCTTTTAAGAAAAAGTAGCTTATCAGAAAAGTACATTTAAAGAATAAAAGTTTATAAAAATTTATATTTTAAGAAAAATTACTTTTCAATCAAAAGTAATAATTAAGAAAAAGTGCCTTTCAAGAAAAATGTACCTTTTCGGAAAAAGTTCCTTTTAACAAAAAGTACCTTTTGAGAAAAAGTACTTTTTAAGAACAAAATATCATCGCTTAAGAAAAATTGTTCTAGTAAAAATACGAAGTTTTACTAAATCAGATTGATGTTTATTAAATAAATACAGAATATGCGATTTTCTTGGCGTAGGCCTCCCTTAGTGATTAAAAAATCTTTAATATAAAAATAACTGTTTACAGTAAAAAATTCTGGGAGGGCTCCAAAATTTCCCTGAGGTTGCCTTAGCGCCCTTTGGATCGATCTATCAAGGTCGGTTCTATTTTTGGAGGCCGCAACTCCCTTTATTCCTACATAAGAGGTGGAAAGAAACTTAAATCTGGCAGCTGTGTTTATAAAATTTAAGTGAAAAAGAGAGTATTATCATAAACCCTCTCTCTCTTCATAACTATTTTTCACTTTGTCCATGGTTCTTATTATTGCAAGTATGTGTGAACATTTTCTTGGGTATTTTTTTTTTTAAATACGACATACATAAAAATAGTGACGGTGTTATATTGCATTATTGTGTAACCAACATACGCTACATACATACATATACAATCAACATTTCATTTACAGTGGAATCGCGATAAGTCAAAAATAACGATCATCTGATAGTTTATGGTTTTACTAAGGCCAAAGCTTTTTTATATATATTTAGTCCTTTAAAATTCCTAGTTGGAACATAGGGCCATAATAAAAGCTTTTTTAATCACTGATAATTTCTTATCATCCAAAATGTAAATCAACAATTTTTTTTTTTTTAATTTTAACTTGCCAAATAAACAAGGAGGAATATGTGAATCATAAACTATTTATTATTATTTATTTATTTATTTATTAAGAGAAAAATTTCATACATTATTAACGAAAAAACCTTCGAAGGCTTGTCTGCAGGTAAAAATTTATAAATATATGTAATACTTAAACATATTAATAAATATAAAAACTTCAGTTAAATCAATTAAGAATTGGAGTTTAAATACAAGTAAAATGTGAGCTGTAGAATTCATTGCTGGTTAATGAAATATGTTTTTAATATTTTTTTCCTTGTTTTGGTGTTGTTGTTGGCTGCTGTAATAACATCAATGGGAATGCTGCTGTTGAATACTTTTGCTAATTGCACTGATAACGCGTTTCGTCCATAGTTATTCCTGAATTTCTTAACCTGGTATCTTCCGCCTGCGTTTCGACTGGTTTGGTGATTGTGTGCAATTTTATACAAAAATTTTGGATCATCATAAAATTCTATGGCCAGTGTTGTGTTGTATATATTTTTAACATTTAGCACATTATACTCCGCTGCGATATTGACGTAGTTGTCGACAGTTGATGCAGATACATATATTATCGTTTTGGTATTGGTTGGAAGTCGTTGAATGTGCTTTACGTCTTTTTAAAATTTTCAATAAATGGTTTTGGGTTTGTTGTAGCTTATTGCAGTGTGTTGAATTACCCCACGCAGTAATTCCATGTCTTATATGTGTTTCCGCCATCGATAAATATGCTTGTCGAGTTACCATGTTGTTTGAGCAGTAGCTAAGGTGATAAAGCATATATGAAGCTTTACGTAGCTTTTTTCGGACTACCTCTACGTGCTTCTTCCATTTAAACTTTTGGTCAACATACACGCCAAGGTACTTATACGTATTGACAATTTCGATGGTGGTAGAACATCTGTCTTTTTCATAGTCGAAGTTCATTTCTTTATGATCATCATTCGTTATTATGAAATTTCAGTTTTACATCTGCGTATCGGAAATTAGGTGTTTTTATATGCATTAATTTTGTTTTATCAGCGTTAATAATCATGACACCATCGGAGTGCAATATCCAGCTGTTGTTGCATTATTATTGTTGCGTCTTTCAAGTTTTTATGTGCTGCCACAATGGCAGTCTCGTCAGCATACGCGAATGTCGTGCCGTTCTTCAAAACGCTAATTAGCTGATTGGAATAGAGTAAGTATAAAATTGGACCCAGCTTGGAACCCTGTGGTATTCCATATTCTGTTTTTATTTCGTTGCTGATCGTATTAGATATTTCTACGTGATATTTTCTAACACAAAGACAGTTTTTAAAAAGTTCTATGCAATGTCCTCTTATACCAATCTTTTCCATCATTTGTAGCAGTTTTCCATGTACTAAAGTATCAAATGCTTTACTGAAGTCGATAAACAGTGTTAGACAGTGGTGATTTTTACTTAGCTGTTCACTGATATAATTAGAGAAGTTGCCAAGTAGCTTGTTTATGTTTTTTTCTTTTTGGAAACCATATTGACTTTCGTCAATTATTCTGTGCTTATTTATAAAATCTGTTAATCTTCTGCATAGTATTTCCTCTAATATTTTTTCAATTACCGGTAGAATAGATATGGGCCTATAGTTGTTATATTCCGATTTAGTTCCACTCTTATAAATTGGACGTACGATAGAAATTGTTAGCTTATCTGGGATAATAGCGGTGTCTATAATTCTATTTACCAATTCAGTTAAGACTGGAGTTAGAGCTATGGCATTATTTTTTATATCTGAAGGTCTAATGCCATCCATCATACGCGCAACTTTTATTAACGTTCAATTTATTTATAATATTGAAAATTTCTTCTTCAAACGTATTTCTCAAATGGAATGATGAAGTTATGCCAGCTTGTGATTGAGTTATTGTTATTATGTCACATTTGTGAATTATTTTTTCAACGTTTTGTTTAAAATTTCGCGCAAAGTTATTACATATTTCGATTATGTTTAGGTTTTTAAAGTTTTTTATTATTAACTCATCAACGCTATTTGGCTTTCTACCCAATATTTCATTCACTATTTGCCATGTTACACGAATGTCATTTCTACAAAAAGTTTGCAAAATTCAGTTTTTTGTTTAAAATATTTCTATATTTTGACTGACTTATTTATAACAAAATTTATTAGTTTATTACAGGTTTATGAGAGTGATTTTGTATGGAAATTCACTTTATAAGCTTCACTTTATAAACCAAAAATATTTATTATAAATAAGGCAATTATTATCACAAATTATTGTGACTCTACTGTATGTACACATACATTGCGATTGCAGGCATACAAAACCATTCCAATCATTATTGTCAGTGTTGTATACATGTGAATTTTACGCAAGCGGCCATAAAAACTCTTGTAAAATTAGAAGGTCAATTGGGCGCGCACATTAGAAATTAATGATGATTGCTGGAATTTTGTGTCGGTTTTAGCGTTTCAATCTTTTTAGCATTTCCTTTAATTTTTTTTATAACCAAAACCTTAAAATTAGCAGTCAGTGGTTTCTTGTATATTTTTTTTAATTTTTTTTTTTGTTTTTGTTTTTTGTTTTGGTTAATTACAAATATTAACAAATCACCGCCAATGCTGCCGTTTAGTTTGCAGAGTATTCAAATTTCATTGAAAATGAAAAGAAAATAGAAAACTTTTTTGTAATTTGCATGAAGGGGTTAAATGATGTTTTTATGCTAAAATTCTGAAGTAAATCATCGGCATGATCACAGATGCATGGCAATTGTTTATGATTCATTTGAAAAGTGTTGCAGCGTTCCGGAATGCAGGGGGTGAACTATCAAATGACTTTAGCCGACAAATTTATACAGAAGTAGACGTTAACATTTTTTATTTTAAAATACAAAAGTGTGAGTTGCAAATGTTGTTACAGTTCAATTTAAATAGCATCTTGATATTAACTTCATTTCAGTGATCATAATGTTCTTGAATACACAATCTACTGTAGAAGTTGAATAGATCAGTTTAATACAATTGATAAATTTTTTTAAGGATCTTGTCTGGAAAATTAACAGGAATGAAAGCCATCTTTTGAATTAAAAAAGAAGTAGATTTTAAATATTTTTATGATCAAATTATATTTGATGAGTGAAGTGTACCAGCTTTGTTAGTAATTTTTCAAATTTTAAATCTCGTAAGTAAACACCTTCTTTCCTTCATGCTCTGCATTAAGAAAGGGATTTCAAGAATTAGATATTTTTCGCCTTACGCTTGAAATACATTGTTGGGCGTGATAAGGATTTGTTGATTGTTTAGTCAAAGGGAGCATCAAAATAAAAATTGTCTTCGATAATCGCCTGAATTCTCAAAACAAATAAAAATAAGCAAACAAACAAACGGGCAAGATTAACTTTAAGTCAATTACAAGAATTATAAGATTTAAAAGTTGACTTTTTGACGAACTAGATACACGTTTTGAAGTGAAGCCAATTTAAGCGGGAATCAGCACGCTAATATGTGCAGTTTAAGGGCAGGCGAATAAAATTAACCCGTTTTAACCCCTTAAAATAAAACCAGCCTATTTTTATTATTATTCTAAGTAAATTAAATGACAAAGTGCTGCAGTTTAAAGAGGATTTAATTTAAGCCGTTTTTCGTTTTCTTAACGTTTTAAAAAGTCATATAAACGAAAGGATTAGCAATTAATTACGCTCTTTGTTGAAAATATTTCGGTCTTAAACAGGTCATATTCATTCATTGATCACACCTACAATGACCTTGATGTTTTCCAAATATTTCCTTAATTCTATTGATCTCTTTCACATCTAATTATTTTGTAAATTATGAAAAACATTTGCATATTTATTCATCTCATTGTTGTGTGTTCCTAAACATTATCAGAAAGAAAGGGTTGGCTAAAGGGTGTAAATTTTTACTCTTTCTTTTGATTTTTGCAAATTCTTTTCATAAAATTTGCCACGGATGCTGCTGGCAATTTTGGCCAGTAAAAGTATGATGAAGAGTTCTTATTATTATTCGGCTACTTGTAGCTGTGTGTTTTCTTAATTTTCTTGCTTTTGTTTGTCAAAGGATTTTATGGTAAATGTGTTGTGGTGTTTGGCAGGCTGCCAAGCAAAATCAGTGCTTTAATCCTTTAGATTTGAATCCTTTGTCCTTATTAGTTGGCGTATGGGCAAAACATTTCTGTGCTAAAGCAAATATTTCAATTGATACAAATGCCAGCAGAAAGTGTGTTATAGGAATTTTATGTATGTATTTCAGAGTTTTAGAAATCTGTGTCAATTATGAGTTTTAGGGTATTAACACTTTCTCAGAATTAATTAAAACTATTAAGGAGTCAAAGGGATTTCATATGCCCAACAAACAAAGAGGCTGCATGAAAATCGAAACATTATCAAGCATTAAAAGTATACAAAATGACATTTTTGGTTGGGAATAAATAAGTATATGAATTATATATAGAAAAAATTACAGGAATAAATAGTAATTAAGTCATTCTGTTAAGGAAAATTCACTGAATCATGTTTTCATTTACAATGAATGAGTACAAAGGCACCGAAAAAAATAATTATTTCAAAATTGTTTTTAATTAAATGTTTCGTCAGCAACTTTTTCAAGTTTGATTAATTATTTAATTGAATCAACTGTTATTTAAATTTATTATATGTACATATTTCGAATTTGAAAATATCTCGTAGCCTGGTTGCATGAGAACACTAGTATGATTCCACATATGAGCATCAGTGCACAGAAAAGAAAAAAAAAAACAATAGTCTCCACCGAAAATTTGGACCATTATAGCTACTGAGAGGAGCCAATTGCTGAACTGCAATTAGTGGTCCGCATAGAGATAATGAAAAGATCTTACCCATTAAAGGTTCCAAGCAGGAAAACAAAGTATACGGGACACGATCACGCGGCAATAAGAGACTTCGTATCGCATTCTCTGAGTTTCAGGCAGTGCTGCAGAATGAAAGTACTTTTACATATTTTGGTAGCATCAATCTGCTTTATTAAAACTTTTCCTTTTTAAATTAATTCTACTTGTTCATCTTTAAAAACTAATTGTTATTAACATATACGATGGTTTTTTTTTCAAATTATAATTAAGTAAGTTTAAGGACATTCCGTTTAAATTTTAAAGTATATTCTTATACTTCTTTAATAAGTATCCTTAATTTTCATCATAATTCAATATTTTTTCACTGCAAGTACATAAGTACATAATTATTTCATAGTTGCTTGTCTTTCTAAAAATTTACACACATAATTTTAAGATCCTTAAATCCTTTAATGTACTTTCTTTCGTAATAATTCGCAACTATACGTTAAGAATGAGTGAGAGTGTTGAAAATATTATACATTATGACTTCATAATGTTACTGTTAGACAACAAGCAAAAACTTAACAAAACATAGACACACAAATACGTACATACATACACACTAAAAAGTCATCCTTTTTTCTCGTAGGTCTGCCATAAATTTGGGAAACAATGATAAACTAACAATACGTAATTTATAATTTTGCAACTCCTTTCTTGTGTCTCGGTGTTTTTAACAACCGGGTTTTGTTTACAACAGATTGGTTAGGACCGACAGCACCCACACAAAAGCCACAAAAGGATGCATGGGTGTTTTTTTTAGGTTTTAACAAAAAAATAACACCGAAAAATGTATCTACTTAACTGGTTGTATAACCCTTATGCAATACCCTTGCTTTGCAACAACAACCGCGGTAGTAATAAATGTCTCATAAAAAAAAATTAACGGAAGGACATGTATACGCTGCAAAATCCTTCAAACTGATAAGTTAATATTACATGACGTTTTATGATTTAATATGTTTTATGCTGAAAATGTTTCGTTATGGAAACAAAATTATTACCTGTAAAGTCCGCGTGCAAATTTATTACTTAACCAGTTTTGTATTGTTTACTACCTATTTTTTATTTATTTTTTTTTTTTTTTTTGGGAAAACTATTCTAACGTGTTTTTCCTTATACTCGTACATTTTTTCAAGCCTGTAACCAACCAGTTAAGCATTTAATAAGGAAGAGGTAAATTGTTTACTATGTAAGGGGTTTTCGTAACTGATTAAAAGAAAGAGTTTCTGCGAAAGGATAATAAACCTTTAATTTTTTATGCAAAAGAAATCTTGGAACCCATTTACAAATTTTTGCATAAGTTCTTGTAAGACTGTGTAAAAATGTTTGTCAAGGTTCATTTGTTAGTTAGAAACGCCAGTTTTTTTTTTTTGGAAAAAAAACATTTCTTGGAATTATCTTGAAAATATTTTTCATTAACTTGTAATTATTAACGAAGGAGTAATGATGATTGAATGGCTAAAAGTCAAAAATAAAGAATTTCATAAGATTCTTAGAACTATGTAGGTATGTAATAATTATTTAGGGTAAGATTGCGTTAAAAATTTTATTTTTTACATAAAGGAGTGTTTTGGTATATGTTTGGCATATACATATGTACATATGTATGTATTTGTATGTACAAATGTAAGCATTTGTGATTGAGTTGGAACCAAATCACTTTAGCTCAAAATGAATTACATCCATACTCCACAATTAAATCACAAATAAAAACCGCACAATTTATATGTAGAAACGTAAATAAATAAAATTTATCTTACTACCTACCATAAAATTTTAACCAGTCTGATCACACAGTTAATTATTGTTTCTTTCCTTTCAAAGATATTGGCTATTAATGTCATTTAACCAATAAACAATAGCGTCAATCTCATACTAGTGCAACATGAACAATTACCCAAAAAAACACCCTCGCCAAATGCTCAATTATTTGTATGGGAGGGCATGTGAATGTGTATGCATGTCTCGCTGATATTCTATTAACTAATTCCCCACCCAATAAAAACAGGAACAGCAAGAACACAACCAACAATCAATTAAAAGGCCTTACAACTCATTTAGTCATTCCACAAACAATAAGAAAAAAAAACAATTGTGGAACAAAAAATAACTGTAAACATTAGTGAGTATGAATCTTCTTTCATGAGTATACACATGTGAGAATGAGTGTGTGAATTTAAAGGGGGTGTTTGTCAATTTTCAAAATGAGAGTAAACCACTAAATATGTACATATGTATGTATGGATGCGTGTGCATGCCTGGTTAGTGTTAAAATTGTCGACTGGTTTGCTTTTAATTTACAAAACATTAAACATTTCATTTCATTGTTCTGCTTTTATTGATTCAGTTCTTAATCTGTTTTAGTCTATTAATTAATTTGTGTGTGTCATTATTCTTTTATATTTCTTATTGTCGTTTAGTTGCACATGCTGTTTGATTGTAATCGATTGTGAACGACAGCAATTTGTGGTTAATGCTGTAGGTGAGGATTTTTTAATGCACATTTAACAATATTTAAGGGTTTTAAAAACAATTGATAGATATTGACCTTTGTCTACATATTTGCTTGACCCCATTTATGATTTTAAATTGATTAAAAGTTTGGAAAATATTTTACGGTTGCAACCACTAAAAGTATCAGCAAATAATATTTGGGGTTCAACAAGATGTACATACGTATGTACATACTTTTTTAAAAGAGTAAATTAGCTGACAAGGGAATCTTATTGCTTTCGCTATACTGTTTTATACAGCCTCTGATAGGATTCTATCTCGAGAGCCGTATTGATGTATTGACACTGTACTGTACGTATGTAGAGGTTCATATGCACTACAAAACTATAAATAGCTGAAAATTTTACAGTTATTGTATTATTATGCGGTTACAAACATATTATGTAACTGTACTTTTTATTATTTTACAAGTTCCGAGCCCCAAAATAACAAACTAATTTTTAATTGAAAAAATTGGAATAGATAGACAAGCACTTTAATTTCACTGTTGCTAATAATAATTTGTAAAATTTATATTTATACGTTTGCTCATAATATTAATTTTTTATGTTGTGTAACAGTAGTTATTATGGCAAAATATATCCGTTGCTCTGAAATATGTTGGACATACTTCCGAAACTGTGACCACTTGAAAATCTTTTGATGGTGATCTTCAGAATGAAGGGAACTAATTTATTGAATCAATAGAAATAACATCGTTGGATGCTGTGATCTCATCTGGGATCGTATTTTTTAATAAACAGCGTAGAGTTTTTACCAAGCAACGTAAAAAATATAAATAAAAAATAAAAGTTATCATGCAACGGAAAAATTGTTTTGTTAACCACCCCTATCGTGAATACCAACTGGAATTTTTGTTCCCGTGAAAATTCCCCATGAAAAATTACTCCCGCTATCAGTTCTCAGGGAATGTAAAAAATTAAAAAAATGATTTAAAAATATTAGAAATTTTTGTTCACGGACAAACATATATACATACATACATACATACATACATACATACATATGTACATGCATACATATATCTACATATATTTTAAAGAAAACTTAAAAAAACAAAGCTAAATATTCAGTATTGGAGCGATAGTTTGGTTGATCCGGATTTTTTTTGCATTTTATGTGCTAAAATAATTCCTCTACATTTTGAAAACCCAACAAAAAATTTGTTATTTTACATCCCCAAATTTGTACATAAATTTTCATTTTAAGAACTCCATAACAATGATATGAATGCTCCAAAAAAATATTATTTTAAATACTTATAAGATTTTAGATTTTATAAATACGCCAAAAACAGTTGCTTTCTTGGCAATAGCAACCATGTAATCATTTACAAACTTAATATGAAAATTATTATATTTGAAGCATTTTTTAAGGAATTTATTATCAGCACAAAGAAATAAATAGATGAGACATACGCACAGCCATTCATACAAATACAGAAACTTATACACTTCCCAGCACAAATAAAGACCAGAGGAAAGAAACATAAACGGAAACGATTGTGGAAACGAAGAAATAATCTAATTTCAAAATGAATGTACATATTTAGGTATGTATGTATGTACATATAGATTGTACAGATACATGGGTGCATATGTATGTATGTATGTACTTACAAACATTTAAAATTTTTGGTATTAGTATGTAATAATAAATGCAGCAACAACGTTATGGCAATTATTAAGCTTTTCACGATGTGTCTGGACTAAAAAAAAATAAAAGAAAATAATGGCTGACTTAAAAGAAGCACATCCCCTCATACTAGAAAAGGCAGCCAAGCCAACACAATCATACTTCTTATAAAAAGAAACCATAATTTCTCTAACGGTAATATGTATTATAAATTTTGAATGGGAGAGAAAATACAGCATATGACAAGGCATGTGTGGTTGTTGGGGGTGTATGTATCAATGGAGCAGAGGTGGAAAGTGGGAAAGTAAAGAAACCGTGAACAGATGCAAAGGATGCAAATTAGGGTGATAAGTTGGTACTAATTTACTAAATACCATTTTATATGTTCTATTTGCCATGTCTGTATGAACCATTTTTGTTCTGCTCAATGCGAGGGTATACGTGAGTGTGTCAAAAATAATCAATTTACTAAAATATATAAAATTTTGAGAGTTTAGAAAAAGAGCATCCTAGAGAGCTATAAAGAGAGCTTATATACGATTGGCTGTATTTTCCTAAATAAGACAGACACTACTCTTAGGTGTGTTGTTTCGTATTAGAAAAAGATGGAAGATTGTTAGTGGCAGAGACCACACCCAGCCTTTGACAGCATTAATACTTAAGGGGAAAATTCTAACGTTGGTGTTTTTGTTAGTTTAATATATTCATTACCAGTGGTATATGTGCACTTATTATATATAACGTCAAATAATATACATTTAATGGCTCTAAGAACAAAAAAAAAAAAGAAAAAAAAAACAACACCAACCAAAAGATATAAACTCGCATTATAAACTGTTTTTCTTTTCAGCTCTGCGGCCTCATTTAATAAATGACTAGTTATTATCTGCATTAAAAGCAGTTTATAACAATCATACGCTATAAGAAAAGCAACAACAATATCATTGCGAGCAGCAACAACATTGAAGTAATAAAAACAATCAGTTCGTATAAAGAATGAGCCACCTAAAACCAAATTTATTTTCATATGCTTTCAACAACATTATTGTAATGAAATAAAGTTTATGTATTCGTAAATGTATTTATGTACAAAATGTATGTATAATATATATGTATGTACATGCATATATGTATGTATATCTACATATTTTTAAATTAGTAGCTTTGTATGAACACATATTAATCTCTACCAAATTTATGGGTTTCTATGGGCTTATCAACACGTACTACACGCTCGGCAACATTCAAATAAGCCTCATATTCCACGATCTCAGGTGTTGTGTCATGATGATAGTGACCACCCCAATTGCTGTTGGAGAATGAATGAAAGTGTTGCAAACGTAAATCTAAATCCTTAAATGAAAAAAGGGCGAGAAATATAAAAATTAAGGACATAAAATTTTGCATATTTATTAAAGTTGTTAAATAGTAGTTAGGTTTAGGTGTAAGGTGTAGAGTTTTATAGTTGCAATTAGAAAGGACTTTAATTGATTTTTAACAAATTAAAATAAAAATTTATGTGAGTCCGATCACAGGGGAGATGTGTAAACATGTAGTAATGAAACATTTTTTCAGTTGTTTACTAAAATGTAGAGCATGTAGTTATTTTACAGCAATGGTTTTCAAACTGTACAGCGCTAGCATAATTATATGTTATGCATTAATTTAAACACATCTGCAAATAAAACAAGAGCTTACAATGTCTGACAATTATCTGATAATGGCAAAGTAGAGTGTTCTCACGATTGTCAGATGTCTGACAATATTATTGTCTTACAATGAACTGACAATGCTTTTTCTTGCAACGTTGCAAGACAAAAATTGTAAGTTTAGTCGGTTGTGAGACATTTTTCTGACAATATTGTAAGATCTGCCAATCGTCTGTACATAGCTTTAGTGAAAATTAGTAGATCCTATTGCGCCATCTAGTGTTTATATTATTGCGCACTAGATGGTGTTAGTGTATTTCTATGCAGCTGTTAAGTTTCTCGGTACTTCTTGTTGTCCGTATGATTACACTAATACACTCATACACAGCTTACACCGTGTTATCAAAATCTCACATCTCACCAAAAATTTGTGATTGTATTGTGAAAATCAATTCTACCCCCTAGAGTATAGATGTTTACACATCAAAAAAACACTTTTTCTTCAGAAGCTCAAAAATTTAGTTTTTTTTGAGAAGATACGTTGCAATAAAGGATCGATTGTGATTGAATATTTCATTAAAAATCGACTTAGAAGATATTAAGAGTGCAATTTTTATGAAAATGCCTCAGGCTCCAGTAGCTTCAGATATACGGAAAGAATTTTACTTTGTAAATTCAATGAAATCATATTCAATACTAAAAATTAGATTTACGATACTTTCTTCCCTGTTATATTTTTATAGTCAAATCGACTGAAAACTGTTGATTAGAGAAATAGAAAGTATTTAATATTTAGTAATTAATCACAAAATAAATCAAGTAGTGACGAGCCCCATTTGATTCTATGAGAAATTAAAAAAAAATTGTTTATGATGCGAATGATCTTGTGCAAAATTTTTCGTTAACAATAACTCTTGAACGAATTAAAAGTTTTAAGGAAATGTTCACCCGTTGGTGTAGTTTTTAAGATTAAACGCTGGCTAAATTTTCTATTCTACAAAAACGGAATCATAGAATCTAATTAAGCAAAATACATTTTCAATTTCATAACATTCTCGCAATCTACTGAACCGAATCGATTCATATTAGCAGGTTATCAAAATTAAGAGCAAATCTTAGGAGTGAATAAAATTTTGCTAGAAAAATTTTTTTTTGCGAAACACGGCCAGTATGTTGATTCCGAATTCCAAGTGTTTAGGAAACGTATCGAAAATCATATGAATTCGTAACACTTTTTCTGAGAGTACCCTGGAAAATTTGTTGAAAAGTTTGTGAAGAACTTTCTGGAGAATCTAAATAATTTTCGTTTTATATTGCTAATTTTTTCACTTTCTCTCAAAATAATATTTTTTTAATTAATGAGGTTTGTATTCTGAAAAACAAAAAACAGTAGCGAAATTTCGACAGTCGAGCTGTGATAGTAAAATTTGCATGATGTAAGATAGTTTAAATAGTTTGATGGTAAAATCACACTTTTTTTAAAAAATTATATTTTATAAAAATAATTCATTTTTTGTATAAGCCTAATTCAAAAGCCAATACACACTTACATACAAATACATTACCTATTAACTTACATTTTCATGGGTTATCAAAGTGCCAACAGCGTTTAATGTTGCTGGCATTTCGTAAAATTTCAGCCACTGATTGAGCTCTTCTTCCGAATTTATTGGAGTTGTACTAAAATCACGCATAACATGCTGATACACCGTACCACGTTTGATTAAAAATAAACCGCCCATACCTAAAAGTTCATATTAAAGCTCAAAAACTTGTTAGTTAATAAAATCAGAAAACTTAAACATGTCTTGTACTTACCCACACATTTATCCTGATATTTTTCTAATAAACCTGTTCGTATACATTCTATGAAATTTAATTTGCCGATGCGCTTTTTGCAGGTTATTTTTATCACTTGACCTGGATCACCACGACACACAAAAAGATTGAGTAGCAGAGCACATCGAGGTTCGCTATTAGGGATTGGTTCGAGAACACACGACTCTTCTTTGCCCGATACCACTGCTGTATAACTACCATTGTTAATCTTCCCATCAGCCGATATGCCCATATTGTAAATGCCTTCACAATTCGAATTGCGCAACGGATAAGGACCGGCACCAGCGCCAACTATTCATAACGAAAACTATTATAATACTCCTTGAAATTTCTTCTTCTGAATTTTCTCTGTTCCGCAAATTATTTGAGTTAACATTTTTTTTTTTTGCTTACCTGCTAAAATTTTTTCTTTGCCCATAAATTTTTGACAGATATCTTTAATATTGTACAACTTTTCACGTTTAACTAAAGGCAAAAGATATGGTGGACCGCCCACTTCCAATAACGATGGGGAGCCACATAAGCCTTAAGACAGTCAAAAGTATTAGTATAACTTTTAAGCACTCAGCCACAATACGTACCTGAATCCACAAGATTGTATGGAGAAGCTGTTAAATCAGGACAAGATGTAACTTCAACGTTAACATTTTCAAAGTTTTTAATTAAACTTGATTGTATCACTAAAAATATATAACAGATAATGTTATCAATTTGCCCAAAACCTTATCTGAACACCTCTGTAAAGAGACTGTTAAAAAAAAAGCTTTCTCCACAGAAATGTTTAAACGTTACAGCGGAGATGGGTAAAAGTTACCAGTAGTACGTACAAAAACATTTTCTTACAAGTGCACTCTCAGTGCAAAGCTTCATAAGAATTAGTTTATTAAAATCAGTTAAAATTACATTTTTACATCGTGTGTCTGTGCACTGCGGCTTTAATTATAATATTTGATTGCTACAAAAAGTAGACGTGCAAATATTCATAAGAAATCGTCAGAAATCATTAAAACCGTGTGTAAACTTAAAAAAAAAAACATTCAAAAAAGTGAAATAAAAAATATATTTAAGAATTTATGAAAATAAAGGCTGTCATCAAATTAAGTTATAAGTCGCTAGGAAAAAAGAAATTAAGAAAATTTATTATTTGGGATATGTAATCTCCCAAATTTTAAAACATTATTTGAGAATATATAAATGAGCTTAATGTGCAGCAAACTGTAAAACATTTAAAAACGTTGAATAAGAAATATTTATGTAAAATTAAATTTTATTTATTTGTTGCGGGTTAGCAATATCTAGATATATATTTCGTTGGTAGCCATACCAACTCATCAGTAGGTGTTTTACTCTTTACACAAATATATTTTTGTGAATTACAAAGCATAAAAATAGCTTTAAAAATTTTTTAAACACACACAACAAATAAATAAAATTTACAACATAAATACTTGAGTACATGCTCAAATAAATGTAAAATTTTATGTAAAATTTTTAAAAAGTTTTGAAACGTATAAATATTTTAATAGTTTCTGCATATCGGCCAGAAACAGTGTGCAACTTAAAATATTTGCTTTCCTCGCATTAAATTTAAAATCACATAAATGCAAAAAAAAAAAACACTAAATTCATATCGCAAATCTAATACTTCAAACTTAGTTATAATGAATACAAAAAAGGCAAAAGGTCTTATCAATAAGTAGCGTCTACTATCAATCGAAGAACTCAAGATCTATCGCACATAGTAACTAAATTAATTATTTAGTTCCTTTCTAGTTATTTCAAAGGATTTATTTAGCACAATTTACATTTTGCTTAGATCTTCTTCATCTTTTATATAATTTAAATCCTAAAAAATTTAACTAATATATACTCGGCACACTATAAAGCACTAAAAATCTGTTTAAAATGTTTTATAGTTTAAATATATGCTGTATGTCTAATAAATGCCTCAAAAGCACTTACACATGTACTAAAACTTCAATATGTACTAAACGAGTCAACTTTAAACCGTACGTTTGTAACTAGCTGCTCATCTCTGCTTTAACGTTTCAGGTGTATATTTATCACTTTTATCTTATTTTGTTATCCACTATTTTCAAACAGCTGATTTGTCACCTACCTTGCTGTAATTCTTGTAGAGGTGGCTGATATAGATTTTTTTCTTCAAATAATAATTCATTTGTATTTAATGCACTAATTGCTGCCA
Organism: Lypha dubia; assembly: GCA_947311025.1. Lineage (NCBI taxonomy): Eukaryota > Metazoa > Arthropoda > Insecta > Diptera > Tachinidae > Lypha > Lypha dubia. The sequence continues at coordinate 62,526,948 of OX371264.1, forward strand.
TAATTATTGATTTTTATTTTTGATTGTTTATATAATTTTGTAATACTTTAGCTTTTGATGTTCTTTGTTAAATTTTAACCGTAAAACTCGATGGAATGTTATTGACTGAATGACATTAAAACTTGAGAGTACTTCGTTTGCTTTGAATCTATTCTATGTATCAACAAGTGCATATGCATGTAGTTGTTAAAGCAGCTTTTATTTACATATTTGTTTACTTTGGTGTTAATTCCAAACTTTTTAAATTTTTTGTTTCGTGCTTTTTATATTATTTATGTTCTTTAAAGAGCCACAAGTCTAATCTATTGTACTTGAGTGAGACAATGATAACGAAAAATGTGTTTTTTTTTTAATGAAATATTATTTTGTTACTTAAACCTCAATTAGCTTAAAATTTGTTGTGCTAATTAATGGTCGTTTGACACTTGCTTTGTTTTTTTTTAAATATACCTCTGAATGTATGAATGTGTAAAAACAATAAAATTTGATAAGAAAAAAAAAATACCAAAGAGAAAGTAAAGTGGGGCTCGTTGGCACTAAAGTGACCGTTATGCGAATAAGTGCTACCAGACTATATCTACATTAGCGGCTTGGGGTGAATTTGTAACGGGTAATATGGCTAAATATTTTACTTTATAAATAATTATATTTGGAAAGGTATTGAAGGTATTATTAAAATTTTTCGAAATATTGAAGATAACGCCTATCTCTGCATATTTATGTTAAAATGTTTATATAAAATCCCCTTTCATTTGTTATGTGTCAACATGTTCATACGACTGCACTTCATTAGTGGACATAAAGGCTATGATTCACTTACACAATCGTACGATTCATTCAGAGGAAAATCTTACAAAAATTTGACCGACTTTAAAAAATCGTTTCAAAATGGTGTTATAGGTGCCACACTATAATACATAACTGATACCAAACGATCTGTTTGTTTTGTGTACCCATGCAATTCTTTTATTTAGATCAGAAAAAAATATTACTTCCCTTTCGTTGCATAAAACAAAAAGAAAAATTATGTTAAAATTCTCAGCTGGATAACAATAAATACTCCTTTGATTCCATAAAAACTATAATTTTATAAAAATTTTCATAAATCTCACGACTTGCCAAAATAATACAACACGTTATACAGTGCATTTTTAATCCACACTATCATACTTTTTCATCCCACATATTTGATTATGTAAGATTATGTATGTACGATTATATACGCCTTAACACATCATCACTAGACATTAGCCCTAAAACAGTAGACTTTAGCCGCAGTAAACAAATTCCAAAGAGTCTTGTCGTATACATTAATTTCCAAAAGTAATTTCATAATTGCAGAAAAATAATAACGGTTTCATATCAAATAAAAGCTAAGAGGTTTTGTAATTTTTCAAAATACGGCTAGAGTCTATCTTTGGCACACCCTGTAGAAATTTTATTTATATTCACCACCATGTTGCAACCATGTATTTCGTAAAAACAAAACAAAACAACAAAAGCAGCTGTTTGGTGTTAGGAAATAGTTAAGTAAAAAAATAAAAGTTTCCATTAAAAAATCAAAATAATATAAAATTGTCATAAATATATATTAAAAATTTACTCAATAATCCAGTGTTACATCATAATACAGAGAGGAAAACATAAAATTAATTCAATATTCATGGCATTTATATAATGTAAAAATTTTAAAAAAGCGAACACAAATGAATCACGTAGTTAAGTCCCTTTAGAAATAGAGATAAGAAAACATACACTCAATTCAATATAATATCTATCGTCCTACATATTTAAAAATGTTTTCTTATATTAAACGTAAATTATCAGAATCGGACTATACAGCGAACTCAAACGTTGACGCACAATTAGTGCGTAAAACTTCCCAAATGTCTTTGGGCTCTGGTGTTAGCGTCAAGTCAGATGATGCCGTTCCAATTGGAGAAGACGCTTTATTACATGAATTGGGCTATAAAAATGCCAATGATTTGCAAGATACTGTTTATGGTAGGTTTTATGAAGACTCATATAAATTTAACCTGACAAATTAATAAATTTATTTTTTAATTTTTCAAGATTGCTTAAGAACCATTAGAGATCCCGAAAAGCCATCCACTCTAGAAGATTTAAATGTTATATATGAAGATGGTATATTTGTTATGCCACCAACAAAATCTAATGTTTCAGTGGTAAGTTTTAAGTTACATATTTAGATTTGCTCGCTCGTCTAGGAATCCGCAGCTTATTATTCCCAGGTTTTCCCTTTCAGTTTTTGAAAGGTCCTTCTTGTTAAGACTAGCTCGCTGTTGGAATGGCTTACCTATTGAACTACGCATTTTTTTCTCATTCCAACAATGCGTTTAGGCTTAAATTATTGAATTTTTTTGGATGAATAGATCCAACTAACCTTATGTGTAAAGATACATAGGATAAGATAAGTTTTTGTGTATAAAAACTATAATTAAAATTGCTTTTGTTTCTGTACTGCCACTTGTTTTTGCGATCCATGTAAGAATGGAATTTTGTTTTATTTTCTCTTTTTATTGCACTACTTGGTTGGGGAACATTTATTATGACACGAATATTAATAAATATATGAATCTTATTTTAGTTTATGATATATATTTTAATGTATTGATATTGATTTGAATTATATAAGTATGTGCATTTATGAATTTGTTTTACTTAGGTTAATGAACATAATATGTAATATTGTTATTTTTGGCCCTATGGGCCATTACATTACATTTTTTAATAAATAAATAAAATAAAATATTAGTGTTATCCTTTACAAAAACATATGAAAGAATAAAAAAATTTATTATTTTTCTTTGTTTGTTTTTTAAGGTTCGCATTGAATTTAATCCCACAGTACCACATTGCTCCTTGGCCACTTTAATTGGTCTTTGTATACGCATTAAAGTTGAAAGAAGTTTGCCACATAATATTAAGTTGGATATTTATATAAAAAAGGGCACACACAATACAGAAGAAGAAAGTAAGTAACAAGTTTATAAAAATTATAGGTATATATCTATATGTACATACTTATGTATAAAAATCAGTTAATAAATTCTTTTTATTAATTCATCTTAGTTAACAAACAAATTAATGATAAAGAGCGAATAGCAGCTGCTATGGAAAATCCTAATCTCAGAGATCTGGTTGAATCTTGTATTAAAGACGAAGAATAAAATAAAATAGTACCTATGTATATAAATTAATTGGTATAAAATAAGAAATATATACTATATGATAGGTCTTGGAAATATTTTTTTAAGTAAAGGTTTTCTTTAATTTGTTGATAAAATAAAACCGTGTGCAGTAATTTGTTCATTCACTGACATTCTATTAAAACAATTGATTAACTTTGTCCGATAATAAAATAAAACACAATGCGTGTGAAGTATGGCGGCCCAATATGATTGTCGTAAAATTTAACATGAATAGTATATTATTGTCTATTGTTATCTTTTTGCTTAGCATTCTGGTAGTGAGAAGATAACAGCTATCAATCAGTTGATTTAAAGTATAAATTTTTAATTGATTATTTATATAAAAATAATAAACAAAACAGACTTACACTATTTGCCAAACTCCACAATAGGAACAATAATGTATTACATACATATGTTTGTATGTATGTTACCCGAAAATGTATAGAATCAGACTACATATTAAAATCTCGTGTTTTATTTTAGAAAACTTTTGAAAGCACGCACTTTAAATAATAATTCACATAGTTATAGTTTTTAATTAAATTTATATACAAATTGGATCGAGACCATCATATCTATTAATGATTTTGCAAAGATTAGTTTTTATTAAGCTATTGCATAGATTTTATCAAGGGCTTTGATGGTGACCGAATCAAGAAATTGCGTAACGAAAAAAACCTAAGAATCGCCCAAGTGTCTTCACTAATCAGCCTAGTCAACAACCATACCACCAAATGTGCTGCCAAGTTCTTTTTAAGTATTTGAATCGCCCAATGTATGTTAACTAATCAGCCTAACTAATCTTCTGCTTTCACCTGGTGGGTTATTCTGGATTGCGATGCGAAAACAATGTAAATTAGATAGCTTTCGCATTTGCTATCGCATCGCAATCCAGAATAACCCCCCTGGTTTAATTCGCCTTGGGTACACCCAATAACAACCGAGTTATTAAACAAAACGTTATAATATAATTGCATAAGTTGATAAAAAAAATGCTATGCAATAGCTTTACCGCGGCAGTCCCCGAGTGCCACGCATACTTTTATTAATATGAAGCCATCGTTGTAAAACCATAAAAAATTCCGTTATAAATTTTATACATATTATTCCTGCACTGAATGCACTCTTTGAAAAATGCTTTTATTATTATTTATTAAACTACAGCGGTACTAACGCCGTCGCCATAAATGTAGGCTTTGGGCAATAATGTTTGTTGTTAAATTTATTAGCAATATTTGTTGTTGTTAAGAGCTAAAAATATTTCCAAAAGTATCGTCATCATTATATGCAAGAAATAATTAAAATAAGTTTTAGGGGAATAGGTGAATGCATAATTATGAAATTGAAAAAGCCGTGACAGTAAATTTACAAAAACAAATTGTGAATAATATACGAATGAATTCTATTAGAATTAATTAAAAACAAAAACTAAAAATTAAAAGAAGACTGCTAGAAATAAAGAAAATAAACTCATTGGTACATTCAGTCAAAGGAAAATCAAGAAAAATATAAACAAAAGCCAAAGCGATCGGAAAGACCCACGTAAACACAAAACCAACGCAAGCAAATAGTCACACGTAAACCGCACAAAAAAAAAAAACGTTCAAGGATGGGTGTCATATTGGCAAAATTTCGGGTGAGTGAAAAAATAAGTTGAAATGAGACAAAAGTTATCTAAATATGCACCACAAAAAATTTTTATTACAGAAAGAAAAATCTACACAAGCGATATTGGAAGCCTTACAGGAAAAAATCGACGCTCTGGAGACATATACGGTCAATACCCAGGAACAAAAGAAACGTATTGTCGGCAATTTCCTTGCCGTTTCTATTGGCGTCTATGTTATTGCCTTTGTAGCATTTTATTTTATTAATTTCCCCCCCACCTGGAAGGATAGAATTGTCTATTGTATACCCCTATTGCTATTTCCCATTATGTGAGTATTAAAAGAAATATTTGTTGTACGAATTACAACCGTTTGAACTCTGTCAAGTTCAAAGTTTTCTGGCAAATGAATTGCAATCGAATGTATGCATACATTATCGCAAAATGTAGGCTTGACGTGATATGCAAGAAAAAGTATTTATTTTTATACGTATAATTCATGAATAAGTCTGATTTTTATAAATCCAACTGATAAGAATCAGAAGAAGGTCAGAAAAAAATCATGGTTTTATAAGTTTAACTTTTAAAAAATAATAAAAACAATTCTTTCATTAAAGCTGATCCAAAACATTGCACATACTTAATAACCCTGCACAACAAAATCAAAACCCGTCTATGTTACTATGACGAAAGAAAATATAAATTCTCGGCGTTTTGATTATCGTTTTAAGATCATTCTTCCCTTTTGAACTCTGCACTTTTACGTTAAATTCTATGAAAAACTTTCTAACTCCGTCGTATGGGTATTTTTCCCACATTTTGTAAAGAAGGGCAAAAAACATACCTAAAACCAAGAAAAAGCGAAATGAAATGTACTAGAAAACTATTTTTCATAAAATTCTACTATCAGCCATGTCACAGAGATCTATTTCGTTCGGAAACGGAATTCAATCCGTATTTTGATACTTAAAAAAACCGATAAAATAAATGATTTTTCCAAATGAAACCATTTTTAAATTTACAAACAGACAAATTTTATTATTCAAAAGTGGTTTTATTCCGAAAGCTATTTTCGTTATTCGCGTTTTGAAGTAACAAAATACAAATTGAATTCCGTTTCCGAACGGAAAAGATCTCTGTGACATGGCTGTATAAGTCGTCAAAGAGACCGAATCTCAAAAATCAACTTAAACACTAGAACTAATTTAAAACATAAGGTTTAATTTCCAACGTATTCATAATTATCACTAAATTCCCTTCAAAACTGATCCTTTTTTTAAGACTGTACTGTCTTACGTAAAATTTCATACCAAAGAGATCTCTTTACATAGTACGTTACGTAATTTTCGCAGTTCTTAACAAACGCCAGTCTTCAGAACAATTCAGTATAAAATTATACAGGCCGTAATAAAATTTTGCTCTTTAATTTCTTTTAGAATTATCCTGTTGCGTTACTTATTCACATGGTATTTCCAAAGGAAAATAAATAAAAACTCAAAAAAGCTTACAGCGTTAAGGGCTGAAAAGAAAAAAATTTTGGAGCAAGTCATGGATAAAGAAACTTATAAAGTGGCAGTGAATCTCTTGGCACGTTTCGCCGACAAACCCAGTGTACCATCACTTGGTAGGAACAAACATTTAAAATCAGCTTATAACTAAAACAAATTTAATTAAATTCTTAATTCGATATTTTCAGCTTTAACCACAGCAACACCCAACAAAAACAATCAATTAGTTAATCGTTCTGTAGCAGCCAGAAATTTAGCTCAACAAAAAGCACCACAACTGGGTTTCACTTCAACGCCATCATCGCGCATCGCATCGAACTATTTAGGTACGCCGAGATTAACTTCACAAGTTAACACACCATCGCCGACATTGGCTTTGATGGGATCACACAATACCAGAAATAATCAACAGTTAAGACGTCGTACACCGTTTCCTATTGTCAATCAACAGGAGAAAGGTGTATTTGATCGTATTGTTGATGTACTAATTGGCGATGGACCACAAGATCGTTTTGCCATGATCTGTAAAGAATGTTATTCACACAATGGTATTTGTTAGATAATTAATAAATAAAATTTTTTTCTTGATTTTTATAAATTCCATTTTTTGTAGGGATGGCTTTAAAAGATGACTTTGAATATACCACCTTTCGTTGTGCATTTTGCAATGCTTTAAATCCGGCGCGTAAAACTCGGCCGGTGGCTCCACGTTTGTCAGTTATGGCTGCTCCTGCTGTTGCATCAGCCAGCAGTGATACATCGGATTCCGAAGATGATAAAAAAGATTCTGGTAAATGTTGATAACAATAGATATAGTTTTGTGTTTTCTAGATTTAAAATTGTTAAGCATGTGCAGCAAGCTGATGAATCATAAATGTTTGATGGTATAAAAACAAATTTTACTAAAATTAAAAACCCATTCAAAGCGCCATAATTGAAAGTAAGAACAATTCGCAATTTGCAATTGAAAGTGATGTCTCCGTTTGGCTGGACTAACTTATTTCTGTACCGAAACGCACTTCATTTGCAACACGTATGTGTTGGGTTGCAACATGCAACCTAAACATGTCTGAACACTTTTTTTTCTACATAGTAAAAATTGTATTGATAATTCGGTTTTTGTTTTTTTTAATGTTGACCTTTTTTCAATTCTTGTGTGTTTTTTTTTTTGTTTTGGCGTTTTTCTATCATTTTAGATTCTATCATTTAAACGGCTTTTTTAAATTGCTGGTATCGATTTTTTTCGTTTTAGCGATTTAAGTCTTTCTTTTGGCTGTATATTAATTTTTGCGATTTTTTTGACGCTTTAATGTTTTTTGTTGTATTGCATTTTTTGTTCCGCCGATTGAATTTATTTTTAATGATATTTTCCGTTTTGTCGATATTTTACAAATTTTTTTATTTTGTTTTAGTGATTCGCAGTGGTGTATTTGTTTCGTTTTGAAGAAGTTTTTCCGTTTTTGGACTTTGTTTGCTTTAGCGATTTCGCAATAGTGTTATTTTCATTTTGACGATTCAATCTGTTTTGTTTAGTTCTGGCTTCATTTTTTTTAGCGATTTTCCGATTGATTTTAATTTCAGTGATGTTATGAATCGGGCGACTTAATATTCGTATTTTTTTTTCATTTCCGCGTATTTTTAGTTGATGTTGTTTTGTTTTGTTTTTGCTTAGCATTTTTTCAGTTTTATTAATTTTTTTCCTTTTGTACATTTTGTCCATCTTAATAATTTATTTTTCGTTATAGTGAATTGTTTTGCTTGTTCTTTTCTGTATTTTGGCAATTTTACCCCATTTAGAGATATTTTCCGTTATCGTGTTTTTCGATTCATGCCTCGCTTTGTGCATTTCTGAGTACACATCACCAAAAAATTGATGTAGAGATTTTCATGAAAATTCTTCTAGAGGTTCTTTAGTACATCTTTTAGTACCAGCGATAAAAAACCGGACTTTTGAGAGATTCAATGAAATTTCGCTTATATAAATTATAGTGGAAACACTTCTTACAATCATTTCTGTTTTATTTTTCAGGCAATGAAGCATTAAATAATTTAAATGCTAATGTAACTCAATTTGCCACACCGACCAACAATGTTACCGAAATTATCGAAAACGAAAATATTAATGCAACATCAATCTCATCTTCATCATCTGATACCGATGAGGAAAACCAACAATCGAAAATACAACCAAAAAGTGGTGAAATGCTGAATGAAGAAAACAAAGAAAGTTTACAGGTGAAAGCAAATGCTCCACTTAATGAACTGCTGAAACAACTAGACAAGTCTGATTCTGCCATAGAGGACAACACATCTGTGAGTCCAAAATAAAAAAATAAAAAAAAAACGAAAAAACCAATTATTACATGCTACAACAAACACACTCACAAGGATTATTTATGAATACTAAATATGTAAAATGTTGAATATAAAACAATTAAGAAAATCGTTTTTTTTTTTCTTAATTTCCTTAATTCGTTTTGTTACTTATTTTTTATAAACTATTTTTCCTTATTTTGAACAAAAAAATTAAGCAATTTTATTTAAATATACCAATTTTATTTTTAGTTGCAAATGAATTTTTAACATTTAGATGTCTCCAAACATGAAATCCAAACCTAATGCTTTTAACTAAATAGCAATTACTTAATTATGTTTATACAGAATTTGATTTGTCAAACTTGTAATTAAATCAATATTGGAAAAAAAATTAATAAAAAATATTTTTAGAAAAAAAAAACAGAAAAGTGAAATATTGCATCATTAAAAGTCCTACCCAAAAACGAAAAAAAAGACCAGCACCATTTAAGGATCAAAAGTCACAGCACAATAAACGTGATAATATTCATTAATTCTTATTGTGCTGTTCATTTGTTACACCAACTCTGTCTGTGGCACGCAAACAAATCAAGAATTTATTTTATTAAAAAAATATCTATATTTAATGCGATTGTGTTGGAAGTCGTGTACCCTGCACGTAAGCACATATGAACTTGTTTAAATTTAGTTAATTTAAAAAATAAAAATCTTGATTCCATAAAAAACTCCCACAAAGCAAATGAGAATTATAAAAATGCGAACGAACAAGCTCTTGCATATAAAAGACCATACAATTTTCTTATATTGTAAAATTTCTCTATATTTTAAAAACTTCTTACTGCAATTTACAACACCAACCTTATGACAAATTTAAATACCACACATACCGCTCACAATGAAGCTTGGAAAATCTTTGTAAAATGCATTCATATATTTGCATTTAACCAAGCGTGCCATTATACCTGTGTGCATGAGTATGTATGTATGTATGTCGTTTATTACAAATACGATTACGAATTTATAAATATTTTCCGGACCATTGATCAAGGCTAGCTAGAGTTGATTCAAAGCCATCAAGCTGCAAGACAAGACTAACAAGTTGCAGCCATATTATTGTATTTTTAATTCTATAGTTTATTATATTTATTGTTGTTGTTTCTAATTCTTATCTAATAAAGAAATATTCTTAAGAAACGCTAGTTTGGCGAACGATAGAAAAGGCAGAGATTTCAAAGAGCCATTTCTTATAATGCATTTAATTTTTCAAAGTTTTATTACATCCAGTTCATTTAAATGCATGCTTGAATTAAATAAGTAAATGATTCATCGTTCTTACTTCATGATTGTGCTTTAACGAAACAATTCTTTCAAGTTCTGCCCATATTCCATGGTCTAGATTTGTTAATCGCTGGCTATAGCTAAGATGAACATGACGGCGTTTAACTAATGGATGGTTCATGCATTTAAGATTTATATGAATTTTCATACTTGATTTACACAAAATAAATTTTTATGGTGTTTTTCTAGTTATTCTTTTTTTTTTGTTTCAATACGACGAATAATTTTATGCAACTTGCCACGAAATAAAAAAAATTTAAGAAAAAAAAGACACCACCGCCTCATTTCATCAGCATTAAGAGACATACATACATATGTACATACAATGTTGGTTATTTGTTTGGTTAGCTTGTGGACAAAACTAATAATACAATAGAACTTGTAATTTAAGCAGAGATAGATCGCATTTAAGGGGTTTTAAAGGGTGAAAGTACTCTTTTTCCGAACAGTAGTGAAGTTTTACGTAAGACATATAAATATTCTGTAAAATCCGACTTTTTCTCTTCCCTATTGGAATGATTACGAAATTAACCCTTTAACAGATTTTAAGTTGTAAATGATACATATCTGGGGTTTAAGTTAAGCTAAGAGCTTTACTGTCTTTGAAGATCTATAGTAGAATTTGATGGCAAATATTTCCATAGAAGAGGTTTTTTTTTTTTTGGTACATATCTAAGAATGGAACAAAAAGACCCATACAGCAAAGAATTAGAGGGATAAAATGTTCCGCAAAAATAATAATATAATAAACAAACTTTCCTATAGCAACTGACAATATTTCAATAATTCTATAAACTCGTCAAAATCACATCAAGCATTTAAAGTTGTATGGATTAGTGAAAATTTGTTTGAATGTGTGACACCGACGACGCTTGATGATAAATGAAAATGTGCTCAAGCACACGTACACGAGCTTCGAAGGTGTGACCTTTAACCTTCCAATTCCCAAAATGTAAACTTTCAAAACGCAGATGATGCAATTTTTCTTGACACGTACGCTCCTGCCTTGTCTTTGCGAACACATTGAAAGCTTGACCACCACATTTTTTGTTAGCACAAGAATACAGAATGCAGCGACAGCGACTTGGCCACGACTCTAACACCAGGTCCATTTCATGACTATGCAAAATATACAGCACGAATTCATTGATATTTATGTTGGTAGTGGTGACTGATGCTGGCTGGCTTAATGTCAAAAATATTTTGTTTTTTTTTTGTTTGTTTTGTGGCAGCAAATTTAAATGTGTGACAAAATAAATAAGAATAAAAAAAAATCAATACAAACGAATTATGTGCCAAAGAAATTGATTTGCAAGAATAGACATTTAAGGTATAATTTTTAACGTGCTTTAGGTACCCTACACGAAACAATATCGCTCAATAATTCTATGTGAAACGGTAAACATGGTTTTGCACCTACAGCGCCACCTGTTAAGCGATTTTAGACTTTTATATTTTTCTAAGCAAATTTTGCAAAAATACCTACCCGATATTAATTTAAAAATTCAAAATTTTCATGGTCGAAAGAACCAGATCGTTTCAAAATGTACCAAATTTTTATATAAATAAACAATTTTAATTCATGTTTTTTCAAATCGCAAAGTTGCTATCAATTATTATTCTCAAATATAAAAAATCAAGAAGAAATAAATGCGAAATTAACAAATTTTTTAAACTTCTTTGGGAATTTTCGGGGAATTTACATGCGAGTCTTATTAGGTGTTGTTTTCTTCGCATTTTTCATTTGGGTGAGAAGTTTTAGCCAAACAGATTGATAAATAATATTTTTATACCAATTAAAGGTTTGCCACAATTCACACGGAACTAATTATTTAAGCGAGGATTATTCCATAAGGGGCTGTGCACATATTACGTAACGCTCCAAGGGGGGCGTTAAAGATTTGTTACGGATTATTAAAAAGCGTTATGGAGGGGCGGGGGGAGGGGTATAAAATCTCTGAAAAAGCGTTCCGTAATATGTGCACAGCCCCTAAGTCTTAAACTGGAACTTTTCGTTAATTTTTTGGAGAATATTTAAGCAGTTATATTTGTTTTTCAAACAATCACAAGCAGCGAAGCGATAAGCTTATCTACAGAAAACTCCCAGGGTATTTGACCGGAATCGAACCACCAACCCGCATACTAACATCTTAGCATTGCTACCTACCAGCCACGGTGGCACCCTATGATGCAGGGAACAATTAAGCAAAATCTACTGTATATGAATATTTTTTGTCAATGTTTAGGGTTCTCTTGATATGTCATATTACTTCTGTTGATTTAAGTTTTCTGTTTCTTTGCAAATCAATTGACGTTTTTTTAACGGCTTATTTATTGCTACACAAAATTTTACGTTAATTATGAATTTGGGTGTGGGTGGGCCGCCAAATAAACAAATATAAAATTAAAAATAGAAAAATAGCAAACTATTCCAAAAAAAAAAGTCATAAGATTGTACATGCAACAACATGCTTGAAGCGGATTAAATTGCAAAAAAAAAGAAAAATTAGGAATTTATGATTGTGGCAGGTTTAATGGAGAAGATTTATGCAAATTACCTGCAGTAAGACATGCCAGCAGACGTTAAGAGTATAAGGCAGTAGGGTCATATTCCAGAACATTGTTTATGACAGATAATTAATTGTCACATAACCGACAAAAAAAAAAAGTATGGAGAATAGCATTAAAATGACTCACTCATATTATTAAAGCAAACATCATTTACAGCATACGAGTAGTTGTGTGTGTAAATATGTGACAAAATAAATTAGTTTAAGGTGTAAAAATAATAAAATATTAGTTCATAAACATATTTTTATAATGGCCCAATAAAATAAGTTGCTTAATTTGTAGAATATAAAATTTCAGGTTTTATTTAAAAAAAAACTTAATTTTTATATTTATTTCGATTGTCGTTAAGCTGACAATTATAACAAAGGCTGACTTCCAAAACGTCAATTGCTTTGTGATTGAACAAAGCATCACATTTCATAATGCCGCAGTACAATAATTGTACAATGTATAGCATTTCAAAACGCCGCCGCCAATTATTTTTAACGCAGTAAGAAAGCAAACACGGCATCGGTTTTATAGTTGTTGCATTGCTTCGTAACTTTGCATATGTATGTGATTTAAATACAGTAGCAATACTGTATACAAACTTTGTATACGAACGTTTTGGAAGTCAGCCAAACTGTTAAAGCAATTAGTTGCACTTTTATTGATCCAATAATTAACGTGTGAGAGCCACGACAAAGAGCAGCAAACAAAAAAGCACCTCTACTCGTATTCTGTCACAGAGTTTCTGTGTGTTGAAAGTGTGAGTGTTTTCTCATTTAACATTAACATTAGAGCAATTTTGTGCAGGAACATTTAAAAATTTAATTTGTTTTTTATTTTCATAACTCACTCACTCCCATAAGTTGTCTCATTTCAGTGGCCAACAAATCATGGCAATGGCATTAAATTGTGCCAACAAAAACATTAACAAGCAATAGAGTTTTCTAATTAAACAACAAATGCGAGTAATTTTAATTACTAAGACGTTTATTTATTGATCAAGTAAAACACACAATTGTATTAAATTATTTTGATTTAAGCCATACAAAAATATTTAGTTGTTGGAAATGTGACTTTCAATATAAAATAACAGTAAAAATGTTGCATAAATTAATCGGTGACAGGCGGTAATAAATCATGTAAATATTTGTAAAATATACCAACACAACTTTGTTGAGTTGTTTTAAGGAAAAGAAGGATGAAGTTTAAAATAGATTTTGTTAAAACTTCAAAATGGAACTTTTTGTTACTAAACTTTTATTTTAACTAAATTTGACGTTTCTTTGATTCTAACTAGACTTGTGTTGAGCTCTCGTTTACTAACAGCTCTGGATAGACAAAACGTTTTGCTCAAATTCATGTAAAATTATATGGGTTTTCCAAAAGGTTTGTGTCTAAACTGAACTATTGAACGAGCTCAACATAAGTCAAGTTCACTACTACGAATATATTCAAGAACTAGATTCGAAAAGTTGTTAATTATAAAAATGAGCAAATAAAAGATTTTGATCGTGTTGACCGCTAAAGGCAAAAAAAGATCTCTGATCTGAAAATTAATAAAATTAATAAAAAAATGGTTATCTAATAATGTTATTCGCTTATAGTTTTTTTTCGAATAATTTTATAATTTTTTTTCCAGTAGAAAGCTTTAGAAGAATTTTTATTTGAATCGTTTTGTTCGAATATTATTTAACCGAATAATTTTTAATCGATTAATTTTTAGTCGATAAATTTTTAGTCAAACAATTTTTATTCCAATAAAATTAGAAATACTGAAGACAAAATAGGTCTCCTATATATTTGCAATGGAAATACATAAATTAATTAATAAAAAAATGATTATCGAATAATGTTTTCCTATATATTTTTTTCGAATAAGTTTTGTTCCAGAAGTATTCTTTAGGAAAATTTTTTTTTCAATCGTTTTGTTCGAATAATTTTTAGCCGAATAATTTATAATCGATTAAATTTATTCGAGAAATTTTTAGTCAAATAATTTTTATTCCAATAAAATTATAAATGATGAAGACAAAAAAAGATTTCCAATATATTTGCAATGAAAATAAATAAAATGATTAAAAAATGATTATCGAACAATTTTATTCGCTTATACACATTTTCTTCGAATACTTTTATTCCAATACGTTTTGTCCCAGTAGTAATCTTTAGTAGAAAATTTTATTTCAATCGTTTTATTCGAATAATTTTTAGCCGAATAATTTTTAATCGAATAATATTTATTCGACAAATTTTTACCTGCACAATTTTCATTCGTACACAAATAATTATTAATTAAATTTCTTTTATGCATTTTTGTATCCAATTTTAAAACAAAAGAATATTAAAAATATCAATATGTATGTTAGTATGTTTGGTCGAATAATCTTTAATCGAATAATATTTTTTTTTCCAATAAATTATGTGATGAGAATTTTTATTAGAACATATTTGAATTATTTATATGGATAATTTTTAATCAAATAATCTTTCACCGATTAATTACGTTAGGTCGAGTACTTTTTTAACGAATAATTTTGTTTGAATAAATTTTATTTCAATAACATTTTTTTAATAATATAATTTTTTAAAGTTTTTTGTGTCAAAAAATTTTTAATCGAATAATTTAGAATCGATAGATTTATATCCGTATATACACAAATTGTGGGCTGCTTTAATAATTTTGTACTAAAAGCACGAATACTCCAAATGTAACTCACATGCAAGTCATTCGTTTGCATCGAACAATTTTTATACGCACAGATTTTGTTCGAATAATATTTAATCGACTAATTATTATTCAACCAAGAAAATTTAATAATTTCTCCCTTAGTTAGCAAAAGCTTAGATTGTACAGGCTCACGGTTGGTTTGATCTCTTTATCATGCCTTTGCATAAAGGTAAATACGAATAAAATGAATTTCCTTAACACTTTATTCGTCTAAGGCGGGATATAACTTCATATATGTCGAATTTACAAAGTTTATCGCAAGTGTGTTATTATTAATTGTCTGCTGGTTGCTTGCTTTTCTTTTTAACAATTTCATTAACACAATTTCGAAAACTTAACTGGTGCAGAAAAAAATTAAATTAAAAAAATTAAAATAAATTTACTAGTTATTGTCGCTTTAATTTTACGACACAAAACAACACACCTTATAAGCCTTCCGGTAAAACACACGTTTATTTTTCATACAAGTTAATCGCACATATGAATATACATTCAAGACCAAGTTAATGACAACAAGAACAGCTAACACAGCTACACAACTAGCGCCAACTATTAAAAGAATTTTAAGAGCAAAAAATCCAAACGCAAAATCTGAAAATATGAACTAGTAAATTTAAAAACAATTGAATTTGGAATTTATGAGAAAAATAATACAAAAAAATTAAAAATTAATGACAAAGTTATTAATATTATTAAAACATTAAATTTATTAACATTTTGATTGAACGTAACTATTTGCGGATCAATAAATATATCATTTATGGTTGTATTGCATTAAAGGTTTTTATATATAATTGGTCCAGATTAACGGCAAAAAGAGAAAAAAAAACTTATTAAAAATATAACAATTCTTTTTACTAGAAATGTGGTTGAGACAGAAACAAAAAAAGGTATTTTTTATAAAAGTTTCTTTTTAAAAAAGCTACTTTTTATAAAAGGTTCTTTCTTTAAAAGATAATTTAAAAAATATATATATTTATTTTTAATAAAAAAGGTACAAAGGTACTTTTTATAAACCAAACTTTTGGTAAAAGATACTTTTTGTTAAAGGTACTTTTTATAAAACAAACTTTTGGTAAAAAGTACTTTCTGTACAAGGTACTTTTTATAAAACAAAGTTTTCGTAAAAGGTACTATCTGTTAAAAGTACTTTTTATAAAACAAACTTTTGATAAAAAGTACTTTCTGTTAAAGGTACTTTTTATAAAACAAACTTTTGATAAAAAGTACTTTCTGTTAAAGGTACTTTTTATAAAACAAACTTTTGGTAAAACGTACTTTCTGTTAAAGGTACTTTTTATAAAACAAACTTTTGGTAAAACGTAGTTTCTGTTAAAGGTACTTTTTGAAAAGATACTTTTTATAAAATAAACTTCTGGTAAAAAGTACTTTTTGAAAAGGTACTTTTTATAAAAAGCACTTTTTGTAAAATGTACTTATTACAAAAAGAGAGCAGCCAGCAGCTCTGCAATGCGTAAAGTTGCAAAATAATACATACTACCAAGTTAACACAAAGGGGCCAATTTGGAACCAAGTGTGATGGGTTTTCATCAATACTTTGAAACTGGAGGCCCATGCAACCTAACCATGTCGTTTATCCTTTTGTTTGATCAAAACAACTAATTATTATTTTAAATAACTCTGACGTCACTTTTAATGCATTTGAGTTAGTAAGTATGTATGTGTAAACAAACTTGTTTTTTTATTGCATGATTAGAAACAAAAGACTTAAGAAACAAACTTTTTACATTTCTTACAACGAAATAAATTAATTGTAAGTAAC
The DNA here is from genome assembly GCA_947311025.1 of Lypha dubia. NCBI lineage: Eukaryota > Metazoa > Arthropoda > Insecta > Diptera > Tachinidae > Lypha > Lypha dubia. Next base: position 62,544,001 of record OX371264.1, read on the forward strand.
TGTAGCTTTTTACAAGAATTACATTACTACAAATAGTTAAGTGAATAACAAGAAAATTCTATTTAAAAACAAATCAATGAAAGTTGCCGTTGAAAACATTGACGTAAAGAGTCCATTGCCAATGCAAGTTGTTTATTTTTATTGGTATGTTTGTTGTTGCGGTTATCAATAGCTACTGCTGCTGCTGCCATCGTAAGTACTTATAATAGTTGTTGCTTGTTTCAATCATACATTTAGCACTTAAAACATACAAATAACTTAAACTTAAATGCATTAAATAGCAACAAATTTCATGTAGGTTGAAAGGTGGGGGTCTCTACTCTTTCAAGTCTTTAAACATATATTTCTCTAAAAACTGCAAAAAACTTAGCCACGGAAAAAACAGAAAAATGAATCAAGTACTTCATATCATGTTATTAGATCAACAGAAAAATGCGATCAGTTTTTTTCAAAATGTTTTAGAAAACAAAAACAAAATGTAATAAAATCTCTTACAACAATAAGCTGAATGTATGAATGAATGAATGCCTGGCTGGAATTACAATAAAATATATTGTTTAAAATATTGCAACCATAAAAACTTGTGGTTTTTAAATTGCAATACAGTGCAATTTCAATAATAATATGCTGGCGTGAGAGAGAGAGAAAAAAAGAGAGCAACAACTTTAGCGCAGGGTGCCTGGTAATAAAAGGTGTTTGTTCTAATCTTATTATTGCTCTAGAAAAAAAAACTGTAAACAAAAAAAGAAACAACAGATTTTATACCACATATTGTTAGAAAAATCTACATTAAAAAAAATTTCGCTTTCGATTTCATTTTTGCTCTGCATTTTGGGTATATAAATATGCTGGAGCATTTAAGAATCAACCACAGTCTACTTACAATACTTACACCAATTGGAAGTTTATTTTACATAAAAAACTATTTAAAATATAGTTCAATTGGTAGAATTTTAATAATTCTTTTTTTAATTAATTTAAAGCACATTTTAAATTAAAAACAACAGCAAAATGTTTACAAAGTTGGTAAGTATTTTGTGTTGCAAGCCAGCAAGCCAGCTGTATGACTGGCCAAGGACTTAAAGGATATATTTGTTTCGCTGTTGTTTCTATTTAAAGGCCTTATTATCATTAGTGGCTTTGGCATGGGCCAAGCCCCAACATCAAGCAGCTCAATATCCAGCTGGTGTAAATCCTCAGGACTGTCCCGGTTTCCCAATCTGTGATAATGCACGTCTGCACAATCCCAATAAATGGCAACAGCCTGCTCCCTGGCAACCACAGCCCCAATGGAATGCACCACAGCCTCAATGGGGTGCACCACAGCCATCTTGGCAGCAGCCACAACCATCTTGGCAACAGCCACAACCACAATGGGGTGCTCCAGCCCCTGCTGCTTCCGGCGGTGACAAATTTCCAGCTGGCGTAAATCCCCAGTCCTGTCCCAACTATCCCTTCTGCGATGTGAACGGTGGCAGTGCTGGTGCTCCTGCTCCTCCTCTACCTGGCTGGACTGAACGTCAGTATCCTGCCGGTGTAAGTCCTCATACCTGTCCCAACTTCCCCTATTGTAATTAAAAGAAAGAGAATATTGTTAATGATCTTTTTACACACAACTGCCAACTTGTCTTTTGTCTTTCCCCTTTTCTAAATCACTATCGTTTCCATTCCATCTTTTTCACTTCCCTCTCATTTTATCCCAACTGTGTGCTGTGGTTCCATGTTTAACGTTTTACATTAGTTTTTTTTTAATTTCATTTAGTTTTGTTTGCAATTCTCATAAATAAATTTCGTTAACTAAAATTTTAAACATTCCAAAAAACTTTATTAAGACAAATAAATTTTATTATATTAAAAAGAGAAAAAAAACTTACTGATTGTTGTTGGTTTAATAAAGGCCAAAAATTCTTAGAAAAAAGAAATTTAAGAATTCTCAAGAAAATATGTATGTAATATAATTTAAAAATTGCATTTCAATAAAAAGAATATAGAAAATTTAAAAGATTTTTATTTAATTCATAAAATGAAAGAAACAAAGATGGCTTCAAATTTTTGAATAAAAACGAAAGAGAAGTGTAGGAGAAGCACGATGAAAGGGAATTACTTTAGAAGACTGCTTTAATTTTTTAAGACGAATAATTGTTAATGGATCAGATAATTTTAGTCGAACAATTTTTGAATACCTGAAAATCTTGAATGTTGTAGATTTTTATATGAAATGTTTTAATTGAATAATTTTTATTTGAGCAATTTTTAATAGTACCGTTTTTAAACGAATAATTTTATTGGAAAAACATACACATATATGTATACATTAGTGATGTTATGAACATTAATTTTTAGTATTCGCGAATACGAATACGAATATTTGAAATAATATTCGCCAAATACGAATACGAATATTATTTTTAGGGTTTAGAACCAGATAATAATTTAAATTTAATTGGAAAAAACCCTCCCTTTGCGTCAGTAACAATAAATTGAAAAAAACTGTCACACTACTTTAGGTATTTATCATTATTATGAGATTGAGGTGCCGAATTCAAAGACCACTACTGAACATTTTTAAATTATTTTTCTTACATACTTTCAAATTTCGTTTTTCTTATTCTGTTTGCGCTTTTACTAAGTAATTCAGTGGTGTTTGGGCATATGCCGCAGCCACCTGTCGGTGGACTTTCACATATTAAATTTTAATTCTTCCATTCCTCTACTAAGAATTGGTTACTAACTTAACATGATATGAATTTACATATAAGACTTTAACTTTTAAATGCTAGTTGCAAAATATATATTTATTTGTGTCTGTTTTTAAAGGTTATTATCTTGCTTCAAAGATAAAGGGTTTTTTTTTAAATTATTCAAAATTAATATATTTTTGGACATTTTATGTACTTTTTTATACTTTATATATTTTTTTCAATGGAAAGTATGTGCAAGTTATTCGAGAAATATTCGCTTGAATCCGGCGAATACGAATACGAATATCTTAAAATAGGCAAATAGTCGAATAATCGAATACGAATACGAGTATTCGTAACATCACTAATATACATTTATATTTTTATAATAAAGCTATGTATGTTGTAGAATTTTTGTTTGAACAATTTTATTCGAGTATCAGATTGTCTTTTTAGTCGAATAACTTTTAATCGAATACATTTGAAAAGTTTTATATTGTACAAATACTGAAGATCATCTGCATTACGTGGAAGCAATTAAATAATGACTTACTACAACATATTTTATATATTATAAGATATTTTATAGGAAAAATGCAAACTGTAAGAAATATCGGTATTCTTTTCATTGATGTCACCTTATAAGTCATGTTCGCAAGCTCCAACATCGTTATAGGTTGCCTATTACTGAACAAAACACAACTAATGCCTTCCACCATTAGTGAGGGCGATTTTTTTTAGAATCAAACACACCATCCTTTTAGAGAGCAACAAACATTTTTAAGAAACGAACACCAAAGTACACTTTCTGCATGGAGATAAACAATGTTTTGTAGAAAAGAAAACACCATAAGACGAATACATAATAGCGATTACTAACCACCAATTCATAAAAATTTTAAATGGATTTGAAATTAATTTTAAGAAAAATTTGTATTGAAATTTTTTACTAAAACACATTTGAAATCTGTTTTATTTTCTTATAAGACTTCAATCGTTTGAAGAGAAAACAATAAACTTAGTCGACTGCCAGATATCCTTAAATTGTAGATTAACGATTACAAATATTCTTTTTTTCGAAAATATTTTATATAAATATGTATGTAACAATTAATAAAAGTTTTTTTTTTGTTTTACATAAATCGAACAATAAAAACATGTTTAATCATGAAATTTTCTTTTGACCTCCACAGTATATAAAAAAAAATACAATTGAATGATGAAAACCCATAAAAATTATGTTGTAAATATTATATTATTAATAAATTTATAGGTTTTATTATTTTTAATTAGAACAAACATTCCAATAAACATTTCAGAGCTTCTCACACCCACTTGTCTCGCAACAACAAAAACAAAAAAACAATTAAATTGAAATTAAGCAAAAAGTAATAAAATGCGGAACCTTAAAAAACTGACTGATTGACTGACTGCCTGCCTGACCACTATCTTGTTTGTTCATTGTTACACTGATAATGGACAAATGTGTTTTTTTTCTCACTCATTTTTAACTTTTTTTTTGTTGTAATGAAAAAGTGAAAGTTGTTTTAAAAATTTGTCAGCAAAAAGAACCAGAAATTAAATCATTCCGAATGTTCTGGCTACCAAACAAACACATACAGACACACTTACAGAAACGTACGACAACAACGGTTACTTGTCCAGTTCTTTGAAGGTCAAGTCCATCGTTTGTATTCTTTGGCCAATAAGAATTTCTAACTTAATCGTACAAATGATTGTTAATTGCAATTATTTCTTGACGCATTTTTTTCCGAATTTATAGTTTCTTTATGAAAAGTGATTTTTTGGCTGATGGGGTTTTTTGTGTAGAATTAAGATTTGTTCGAGAGCAACCACACACCCAGCGATAAAAGATTGACCAAATTTTTTTGGTTAGAAAGTTTTTTTATTGAAACGGAGTCCTTTCTGGTCGCTCAACACGGATGACAAATAAAATCATGAAATAAAAATATGAAACTGTAAATACGCGATTTAAAAAAGTAATGAATTAGGGCCTTTATGTATTGAAGTAACGATATGAAACAAACGAGAAATTTTATAGAACTTTCAAAAACCCAGTAAAATGGGAAAAAAAATCACCAAAACAATGAAATAAAACGGAAAAAATTGCTAAGACGGCAACTTCATCGCCAGAACGATGAAAAACTGCAAATTCGAAAAATACATCGGCAACATGTCATCGCAGTGAAAAAGTCGTAAAATGGAAAATACTTGGCAAGAAGAAAAGGTGCGGCCAAAACAACCAAAAAATCACCAAAAACAAAGAAAACCTGCAAGTACGAAAAACAGTAAAATTTTCTCGAACGAAAATTGCAACTTTTTCCGCTAAAACAGAAAAAATGAAAATTAAAAGATGGAAATTTGTCGGCAAAACAAAAAAAATCGCCAACACTGGGAAAAACGGCAAAGGCGAAAAATAAATCGACAAAATTTGTTCGTAGATAAAAAGTCGTAAAAACTATTTCACAAACGACAAAACAGAAAAAAAACCGCTAAAACAGTAAAAAAATCGTTTAAACCAAAAAACACCTTTTAAGTCCGGGCAATAAAAAACGGCAAATGCGAAAAAACGACAAAATTTGCTCGTACGAAAAAAGTCATAAGAATTAAATAAAAATGCCAAAGAAATAATTTAGCGTCTTCATGATTTACCTCGAATAACTCTACCTTTTACAGTTTTTCTCATTAACCACATGCATTGCTTGTTTATTACATTCCATTACATTACATTAGTGCTAGTTAAACATGATTTTTTCGATCGCTTTATATACAATTTTGAGAGCATTTGAATTATAGAACTTTATATTATAGATCCTTGTGGAGATTTGGCTATTGGTGTGGTGTAAAGCACTACACTCTGATGCATATGCAGCTAGAGGTTCATACTGTTGAGAACATTTACACTTCCTGAAAAAAGCTTCCAATTAAAGATTTTCCATGTATAAAGCTAACAAAAATATAAAGGTTGGTGGCAATTAATTCTGGAATGAAATCCATTTTGTAAAAGTATTTCGAAGATTTGAGTCAGAAAATATTTAGTAATTTTGCCTAAAAGCCTCGTAAGTGACTAAAGCCACACGCTTAAAAAATCACCCAATTTAATTGGTCATCGATGGATTTTGCTAACTAACAAGATTTATTTTTTCCAAATCTAGTTTATTGATTTTGTTCTTGTCGCATTTTGATAAATTTTAGCTTTGCCGGAAACCATGATTTTAATGAAAATTTATATTCGTAATTAAGTTTGCGGTAATTTAGAAAAATTAAAATCTTTCGTTTTAGTTTTTAATCTTGTATGTGAGTTTTTTTCCGTTGTTCTTTATCATAAATTGAAAATTTTAAAAATGATTTATAACAGTTTCACAAATAAAAAGGGTGTGTAGTTGCGCGGTTGTTACTTATTTTTTAATGAGTTGCATTACAGGTCTCGACACAACATGTACTCGTATGCATGTATGTATTGAAATTAATAAATAAAAGCAACTAAATATTAAGTAATTTATTAAGTTTGAAAAATATATAACAAAAATAAATAATAATTTATTAAAACAAATCTAGTTTTAAGTGTGGGTTACAGTACCGCTTAGCATACCAATCATAAATGAAAAATTTAAATTGTTGTTTTATTGCCAACAAGTACCACTGTAATTATGATAATTCTAAAAATTGCTGCAAGATATTCTAGAAAATAAAAATATTAAATGAATCTGTCTTTATCTAGTGGACTTGTGAGATGAAGATTAGAAGTTTTTTTCTCATTTATTTTGAAATAGTCTTGTCTTTCGATTGATTGAGGCACTCGAATTAACAATCAGCTACATGATCTTGCAACCACGATAAACTTGTCATAACTCTAAAGTAAAGTATGTAAATATCTGTCTGAATTAAATTCTGATTAATTAGTTCGATTATTATGTTCATTAGATTAATTAAAAAAATATGTAACCAAATGATAGAGATTTTATGATACATGATGACCATGACCAAAATATTGTTTTTTAGATGAGTTATGTTCTAAAACGCAAACAGCGTTCACTACTTTGGCTTCTGTAAACTCGTTCTCACTCATTAACCTAAAGACAGTTGTTGCTTTTTACGTTGTTTCAATGAAAGTATTCATTAAAGATCAATGTAAAACCGTTCATTGAAAGCATTCGTTGTTATTATTAAAAACATCTGTTTATTGTAATTGCTACATTACCAGAAGTACTTAGCTGCTCTACAGCAACTAACTTCCCTACCTAAAGTAGGATGGTAATGTTAGTTTTTGTAACGTTACGTTGCACCCGTGCGAAAAGTATTTCTTGTAAGTCTCTAAATTTAGGCGTTTTGTTTGAACTACAAACAAATAGGAGGTCGGTAAGTAACGTTCATGTTTTCATTCCAAAAAGTTTTTTGCCAATAAGCTGTGATTTATATTCCAATAAATGTATTGAACGTTACGTAAAGTTGTTTAAATTACTTGGACATATTTTTTGCGAACTGTTAAGAAATTTTTCACTTCAATTAATGACAATACAATTTGCAATGAGTGTTTCCAACAAATATATCGTTTCTTTCCTTCGTAAAGGAGCCAATTCCAATTTAATAAGTTTTAGAGGAGAGGCAAAGTACTTGCAAAAATCTTTATTTCTCAATATTTTTTAAATCTATTGATGTAGTTTTGTTTTATAGTCGACTCTTTTTTGAAAGTTGATATAAAAAAATTTCTCAAAATTTTGACATTTCAAAAGGATCTTTTCAGTTTTAAACATTATTGGACTTTTTTTCTGGAAAAGAAGTATATTTGACCTTTGTGTGGCCTTTTTTAAGTAGAGGTTGTTTTACAAAAATGTATTGAACATAACTTTTGATACAATATTTTTAAATGATTAAAACTGTGTAGCTTTGAAAGCTTACTTCTGGAGTTCGCTTCGCATGGTGTGGAACTTCCTATTTTTCCACTTTTGAGAAAACATCTACTCAACGGTCTACGAAAATGTTAGTCATACAATTTTACTTCCAAGACAATAAAGCTCCAAGCTCAACGGGAAACTATAAAAGATTTTATATCTACACTTAAGGGTTAATTTCGTATTTACTCACAATAACTACTAAAATTGGATTTTATAAAAGTACTTTGAACTAAAACAATGTATGTATGTACTGCATAAAATTTTAATGCTACACGTGCGATTTGTATGACGTTATACTTGAGTTATAAAAGTAACGTTCAATACACGAAACTAGGCCTTATGCATGAATGAGTTCCGGCACAATGCACAGCATACGTAGGGGTCATCCCCTGAGTGCTGGTCCTAATTAAAAAAAAAAAAAAATTCCGCTGTTTTTTAGTAACAATTTAAACTCGATAAGTTAAAAACATACCAAAAAAAAAAATATGATTTAAAACATAAAAACTTTTAAGCAGGATTTTTCATGCATACATCGGTTTATCTTTAATTTATTTACAAATAATTTTTTTTTTTTTTTTGTTTTTCTATTTTAGTAATAAAATATTGTACAAAATTTTAGCTTAAACTAAAAAAAAATTACGTATTTATTCTTAGAACTATTTGTTTACAATAACAATTATCACCAACTACCAGAGTGTTCCCAGCCACTGTGCGAATCATAATCATGATGATGTTCTTCCTTGTGATGAACATGAACCGGCACATGAACCTCTTTGTAAACGGGGACATGAACCTCTTTGTATACGGGGACATGTACCTCCTTTATCACGGGCACCTCTTTGATGACTTCCTTGTAAATCTCTTTGGGAACTTCTTTAATAATTTCCTTTATCACCGGTACCTTTTGAACATGATGATGATGAATAGTGTGAACTTTGTATGGCACGTGAATCTTGTAGTGCTCACTTAAGGAAAAGAAAAATTTGTAATGAAGAAAAAACAAACACAAGAAAACGAAAAGAAAATCAAGATAGAAAAAAAAAACAAACAAACAGTTGGCAAATGTTATTGATTAATTGTTTGTGTAGTGAGCGAATGTGATAAAATTTAGAGCCAAGGTGTTTGCCAGTTAATGTAGTTGGTGTTTTGGTTTTATGTGATATCAGCTAATTATATTTGATTAAATATGCATTGATGAAAGTGAAAATTTATTTGCATTATTTCTATTAACTTGCGACTGTTATTACATGAGTTATTTAACTTTAAAAGTCTAGTCTCAATTATTTCTTTCTTTCCTTGTTGCTCTGCTGAGCCAATAATTATAATTAAATATTCCATGTAATTATCTTTTGCATATACAAACGGTATGCCTACAAATTCATATTCACATCAATTGCGGCAGTAGCTGCTGTATCCAATAATGTGACAACAATGTTTTGAGATGTCGTTCGACGTTTTTTGTATTTAGTGCCAACAAAAAAAACAACAACAAAGCCAACCATTATTATCCATCCAACTAGATATTCAATCAATCAGCCAACTAATAAAATTACCAAACAATATCTAATGTTTCATTGAAAATGAAAATCTAAACAAAAACATTTAACATAAACACTGGTGGAAGTTGTTGTTGTTGTTGTTGTTGGTGTTATTTCTTTTCATGTTTTCTAATTAATACTGACAGCAATTGTTAAGTCATATTTGTATAATAGAAACTCTAGTCAAGTGTTAAAGGGTATGACAGACAGGTTGATCTTGCAATGCCATCAAACAAAAGCAAGAGAATAAAGGTTAAAAGAGAAATATGATCTTGTTTGTTTCTTTATATAATTTCTTAATTTTTTAATTGTTGAATTTGGCGTTGAAGTTAATGTAGTAAAAATTTAAAGTTAGTAAAGTAAAAATACTGTTGGGATTTGATGGACATGTTGCAAGTATGAATACATGTGTGTTACAACTCGAATAAAATTGATTTGAATAGTTGTGTAATTATTCTAGATTTTGTTAGATCAACCAAAGTATGCGGCATGGCTGGTGGAACATTTAAAAACAACGATTATTTGTTAAGTAACAACAGCTTGTTTGTAGTCATGTCGTCGAAGTGTTTGAATAAAACGAAAAACTAGTCACGATCACACTGGATTATGCATGTCTTCAATCTTGAGAGTATAAGGATGTGTAAATTTAAAATTTTCACTGAATACGTGAAGTTATGTAACGAATTTTAAAAATTTATCAAAGTTAAAAATTAAAGGGTGTGCTAAAGCGAGCAACTGTGGTGTAGATACATTGTAACCAGTAAAAGATAATAACTTGGTAGTAAGTGTATTACATACAATAAAAATTATAGTAAGAAATAAAAATAATAAAGGGTATTTTATCAGTTAATGTAATTTTGTCGATGTAATGCTGGCAAAGCTGTATATTGGATACTGTAAAAGCCAAACTATTGAAGAACCCACAGTAAGTGCAGCATTTTAAAGGCAACAGTAATAAATGCTGAGAAGTAAATGTAATAAAAATTAAAGGGTTTTCTATCAGGTTGTTTAATTTAAAAATGAATCTCTATCTGATAAACAGTAATAGTAAACTGCTGTAAAATAAATAAAACTAATTATAAAAGCCTGTCCCACTCGCCAAACGCCAAACTATCGCTAAAACAAAAGAAAGTACCCCACATGAAAAATATCGCTATAATGAAAATAAATATCTAAATGGCAAAAAAAAAAAAAATTGCCAAAAAGGAAAAACTTTACATATAGAAAAATAGCTAAAACTATCAAAAAGGAAACAAATCTGCAAATTGAAAAATCGCTGAATCCAAAAAAATTTTGAAAACAACAAAAATACTAAAAACTGAAAATAACGAAATTTAAAAAAAGCGCTAAAACCAAAAAAATATCGCCAAACAAAAAAAGTTAAGAAAAACATATTTTGGCTAAATTGGAAAAAAAATCTTCAAAAAAGGAAAATAAATCCCAAATCAGCAAATCGCCAAAACGAAAAAATCGGCAAAATTAAATAATTGCTAAAAATCGTCAAAAGAAAACTATTTTGAAAACAAAAAAATTAGTCAAAACTAAAAACAAAGAAAAATTTTTATTCGCACAAGTACTCAAGAATTTGTTAATGATTTAAAAATAAACTGAAATGAAAAATAAAAGCGCAGAAACGAAAAAAGTGGCAAAGACCAAAATATGTACATATTTTGCTTTGCTGGAAAGATTCGGCAAAATTAAGGAAAATCATATAGAAAGTACGTATATGTACATACACACATCTATAAAATATGTTGTAGTAAATACTTAAAATAAATTCTCTTTACATTAACAAGTCTATCGGTTCAACTTAGAAATAATTATAAAAATCACTAAAAAAAAAAAAACCGAAAGCATTTCATATGAATTTTTTACTAAAGTTGGCCATGTGCACTCTATTTATTAAAATATACAAGGTTGCAAGTCTACTATTAAATTACCCACAATATAACAAAAAATTTTGTAAAAGTGTTGCTTGTTTTTTTATAGATATTTTACTTGAAGCTTTGGAATATAGAGTTTTCTTCCTTTTTTGCATATACAGTACACTCGCAAAAATAAGAACACCCTATTTATTATATGAACACCCCAAAATATGAACACTTTTTGCCTTCCACTGGCTACTCTAAAATATGAACTCAACCTATTTTTGCATTTTTTAATGGATTTTTATCGAAACAGTGATGAAATCTTTGTAAACAGGGTTGTAGATAAATTATGCTTCAAGCAATAAACAACAATAAAAAATTTAACATAATAAACTTTTGTTTTTATGGGAAAAATGTTTCTAAGGGGAAATTAGATGCCATTCGCAAATATGAGCAATCTTGCAAAAGTGAACTGGCTTGGTTTTAATTAGTTCACATTATCGCGAGCGCACTGTACTATAAATAATTTTATATTAAGCAAACCCATTATGCAAACCCACTTGTATCACTACAACTAAAATATTTGTCTTTATGAATAAATTAATAAAAGCAAATAGAAGCCCAACAGATATTAAGCACGATAGCAAGCAAAATAAGAAAGGAAATTAAAATCAGGATACATTTAAATAAAAATTTCTTTTCAACTACAATTCGTTGCTACAATAACTGTTAAATATTAAAGGTGTTATTTAATTTTTATTTTTTTTTGTTATATGAATACTTTTGCATTCAGCAGTTGCTTAAAATTTTTATTATTTGTTAGAAATGAATGAATTATTATGAGACAAAGCTAAAGAAACGTTTTAGAATATTTTTGAAAATTATAGAAATGAGACTTACTGACTGGATTTGTGAAAGTAACCGGGTGCGGCATAGGTCAAAGTTAACATGACGGCCAAAATCAGCTGGAAATAAACGAAAAGTAGATATGTATGTATGTAAGTAAAAAGTTATAAATATATGTATACATGTTAATTTAGTAATAATAATAATGGCATAATTATGTTTTACCAAGAGAATATTATTAAATTAATACTTAGTTCTCATAGTGATCAAGAATTTTTCTATTTTTTTCTGGCTTAGTGTAGCTTTGTGTAATTGCTGTTAGACTGTTGAAGCGATGAGGGAAAATCACTGGCTTATTTGATTAAAAAGAAAACGTATCCTGTGAAGATGTTTGAATAAAAAAGCTTATCTCATACAATATATCAAAGCTCTTCGCGAGGAATAAATTTTTTTCCGAAACAGTATTATGTACATATATCAAAACTTACATATGTATTTCTATAAAAAATGTTGAAGAAAATAAATTCGGAATTTCGATTTTCAATTTAAAATTTCTAAATTAATTTCGCACATTGAACTTTAAAGCTTGAAAAATATTTATAAAGTTTTTAAGTGAACTTAAAATAATAATATGCTTGTTTCTTAAGTCTTTGATGTAGATATTAATATATAGAAAAAGAAAAGGTTTGTCTCTTAAGTTTTTAGTTTAGGGTTGAATTTAATAAAGGGTGTTTTTTTTTAAGTCCTTGGAAATAAAACGTTTATTTTTGAAATTAAAAAGTTTTCTAGTGACATGCTTGTTTCTTAAGTCTTTAATTTAGAGCATAAAAAGGAGAAATTAAAATAGTTTGTGTCTTAAGTCTTTCGTTCTGAAGTATTTTATTTTTATCAAAAAAAAAAAAAAATTAGATAAAAAGAAAACAGTTTGGCGCTTAAGTCTTTCATTAGACAGGAGTGTTAGCAACAAAATGCTTGTTTCTTAAGTCTTCAGCATGGAGGAGAAGAAGAAGTTTGTTTCTTAAGTCTTTTGTTATAATAAGTTTTTATCTAGACCAGAATTTTGTTGCTTACGGAAAGTTGAATAAACATTATGCATTATTACATATTATGCATAGATTACACTAGGCAACAAAACACTGAATAGCGTCTGTTTGCTAGTTTTCAAAAGCTTAAATTAAAGATTTTATTAGCTTAACAACGGCTTAGCACTTTTTTACTTTATAAATTCTATGCAGATCGTTACACTCATTTAATTCATTCATATTTGAATTGCAAACATGATTTAATTCTATTGGTATTTCAAGCACATACAACTTTTATTTCCCATAATATTTTAAGAACATGTTCTTTGCTGCCGCCAAGAATAAATGATATTTTTTTATACATTAAATATTCATTGTCTATTCCACACTAAACTGCCCAGATTTTATTTGTTATTTCTTAAATGCAAATGTTTTGTTTTTGAAAAAAAGAAATATCACAATAAACCAATTGTTATTTATTTATTCTGCTTCCTTTGACACTTTTACTTTTCTAAAGAACTTTTTGCACTTACAAACACTTTAAAGGCGGTCATATTTAAAATATCTGTTGGTTAATTTCAAAGAGTTTTCGGCAAAAAAAGTAACACAAAATTTGTGTATTTGTTTTATGATAATTTGTTTAATTCAAGTTATTTAATACACAATGCCAAAATTAAAACTGATAACTTAGCATGGTTTGCAGATCGTTTTTATATATGAAGACCGCCACAACTGGAAAATACTCAAAACAAAAAATTAAACTAAAATAAGTGTATAACTGAGGCAGGCAGGCAGGCGGCCACACAGGCCATAAAGTGAGTGCATAGAGCATTAGTAACTACAGAAGCTTCGCTTATGCTTATTAACATTTAAACAACAAAAACTACTATCAAAATGTATGATTACAAACAAAATAAAAACATTCAAAAAAATTAAGCTGCAGCAGCAACAGTAACTGGTATAACAGCGTAAGACAGAAAGACAGACATACAGACAGACAGCAAACAGACAGACAAATATCTTGAACAGCCTTTGAGCAAAGAAATGTTAACAGAAATCCAGGCACTCAATATGTTGAGTATTTACAACAAAGGGGATGAATTTTTCTGTTGATATAAATGTTTATTACACTCATACTGTCACAAAATGTAATTAAAAATAACTGAAGTGCAAAAATGAAAAGAAGACACACGGACAGACAGACATATTTATTGTACATGAAAGATGGCATAACACACACTGTGGTATTTAATTTCCTTACAAAACTGTTACAATTTATAAAAACAAAAACGTAATAAGAAAATAACAATTTTTTTAAAAAATAATATCAAATCGTTCGTATGTTGCCAATAGTTGAAACATGCATAAGATTGCGTGTCATTTTCATTTATTTAATGTGCACAACAACATTGTATTATAATAATTATTATTGATAAGTGACAAAATTGTACTGCAGTACTGAATTAAACTCAATTTTGTCGAAGGCTAAAATGCGTTACAAATAAAAGCAACCAGCCATAAATTTTATTAAAAAAAAAATACTCGTATCTTTGAAATTTACCTGCAGATGAAACAAAAAACTTTTATTAGAAATATAATTTGGCAATCAAATTAAAGTGACACACTTCAACAAGTAGATCACTATTTCGCAGTTGAAATAAACCATGGACGTAGAAAGATCATTTTGGGGAGGAAACAGCTATGGTCTCCCAAATTTTTGGTTATAGCTTCAACCAAAATAGATAAATTAACATTTTGCCGCATCCCAGGCGTCTTTTAGATGAAATCGCGGTAAACTTAACAGGACGAATGCCTGTGCTAACTTTTTGTCGTTAGAAACTTATTGTTTAAATAAAAATGTCATAGTTAGATTAAAAAAATTTGGCAAATATGCAACTAATTAATTGTTTAATCATAATAATAAAGCAAATATTTTTATGTGAACAATTTTCTCACACAATTAATTAAATTAATTATATATTCTTTTATCAAAACAAATTTTCCACATTACGTATTTGAAATTCGCAACAAATAACAACAACAAAAAGCTCCAACATAAATACGATTAATTATTTAGTGCATTGAAAACCACTAAAAAAAACTAAAAAAAATAAAAGAGAAAAATAATTTAACTTTAATTACAGCATTTAACCAATTGTTTTTCTAAAACAAACAAAATTTTTTGTTACAAAAAACTCCTAGAAAGTGTGTTTAGTGCCATCAATGAGTAGCAGGCAGGTAGTGTAAGGCATAGAAATAAAATACTTTAAAATATAACAACACTACTGCCCCATATGTTCAAAACTAATTTTATTTAACTATTTTTGAATCACTGACTTCAAGCGAATTTCCTGAAAAAATCAGTATTTAAGCGTATGAGTGAAAACTATGCAGCTACTTGAATAAAGTATTTTCATGTTTTTTTTTTTTAATATTATTTGAAGCAAAATACAATTGTTACTTTTAGATAATGATGCAATAAATGGAATAATAAAAACAAACTGCAACAAAAGAGTCACATAACAACAACAATAATAACTTTCAAAATTTCCAGAAAATTTGTGAGATTAAATTCATCAAATAGTTTAAAATCTATTTATCAGTGCTTACGAAAGTATTTTATTATTTTTGGAAGAAACCAATCAAAAATGTTGCATAACACAGCAGACATACAAAACAAGTTGCGTGTTGCAAGCAATAAAATATAGAAAATTTGAAAAAAAAAAAAAAAATTAAGAAAATTCATCAGCTATATTTGAAATGTTACAAAATTAAAAAATAAACACAATTTTTTTTTTAAAACCGGACTGAAAGGATTGCAAATAATATTGGTGTCAATGATTAATAACACTGGACTTGCATTTCTAACAGCGAAGTTATGACGTTATAAAGCTACTGAACATAACAGCTTTAGTAAATAACATGCAACAGCTGTTAACAACAGCCTTAAAGTATTTAAATTAAATAAATAAAATTAAATAATTTATGTATAATTAAACGACAGTTGCGAAATCTAAAAATCCAAAAACTGATTGAGTAATTGGCTAATTCTTTAACAGCCTTATAAACATTCAACTAAAAATGTTTAGAAACATGTATATACCAGAAAACTATCAACATCGTACAAGCAGCTCATGCAATAGATACGCATATTTTGAATTTTATATGCAAAAGAATCTCATAAAAATTACATGGTTATGATATGTTAAAGAGCACAACGATTTTGTTCTTACGCTATGTAACAAATTCAAATGGCGGCCATGGGGCAACATAAAGTCGGGGATTAAAACTGTAAAGTAATGTAACCCCATCATTATGGGTATTATATTAAAGAGCGCAAAAATGACATTGTCGCGTTTCGTAACAAATTCAAAATGGCACCCATTTAAAAACATAAAATCGGAGATCGAAAATAAAAAAATCATCAAATCCTATCATGATGGATATCAGATTAAAGAGCGCAAAAATAACATTTGAATGATGGCAGCAAAAATACAAGATAAGGGCAAGTCATCGTGATGGGTATTATACTAAAGAACATAAAAATAATGTTCTACTGATATATAACATATTCAAATGGAGGCCATGTGACAGCATAATATAGAAGGAAAAAATAAAAATGATCAAAATAGGCAGTATTGATATCCTATGAAATAGTACCAAAATATTATTCTAACGAAATATAGAGAAAAATACCAAAATTTAATAACATATTAGCAGTAGATAGCGAATTCAAAATGGCGTTCGTACATGTCTAAAGTACTTAAATAATGGGCATTGTAAGACGCCAATGAATTTAAAATTTGATAAATTAATTTTTTTTAAGTTATTAAATTTGTCATACAAAATATTTAAGTAAAATATCACTTTTGGTATGAAATTTTAGTATGTAGCACTTATTATCTTAACTGCCTGTGCAGATGTAAATTAATATAGCAGTTAGTATAGTAAGTAGATCACAATGTTATGCAAATGTGTGTATTTTAAATCTAGTCCAGTTTATTATTTATGAAGTTGTACAAAAAAAGTAAAAGTTTCTTGTTAGATTTTGTGTAAACTAGTTGTTTGTTACTCAATAATCGTAAATGACCCAGTTTGAACAAGGATTCAGGTTTTGATTTTTAATGTCTACCGCCAACGTAAATCAGGAAGTGTGAAACAGTCATTGGACGACTGTAAGAAGATTAAAATGATGACTATAAATAAACTTTGATTTACCTCAATTTAAATGTAGGTAAATTTTTAAAAAGTGGTTTGCAACAATGAAAGTATTGCAAGTTTTTATATTAATTTAAGTTTCGCATTACAATGTACAACAAATAATGTTACTATTTTCGTGTTGATGTACATTTGCACAGTGGTCCAAAGTCAATAAAAATTTTCGATGAATCTAATAAAAATAATTTTTTTAGTAAAAATTTGTTATTGAGAATTTTTTATAAAAAAATTATATGTAGTTATAAAAATTTGTTCTGTAATAAATTTATAGGTATTAAAGTATTGTCACGTTTGTGTGTTCAATAATCGCATGTACACAGTCCGCAAAAATTCAAAATTCACCTTTTATTTTGTACAAACCTTGTATATATATAAAAAATATCTATAGAAAGTTTTGTTATCGAAAATTCATCGTTATCGAATATGTATCGTTTACGAACATTTTCCATAAAAAGTTTACAGTTAATGAAAACTTTTCTGCAGAAAAATCGAAGTTAACGAAATCTTTTTTATAAAATATTTTTAGTTATCGTATGCGTGAATACAAGTAAAAAGTAATCGAAAGTTTTTATAAAATCATAAATTTTCTGTACAAAATGTATATTTATCGATGACTTTCTATATAAAATTCTTAGCTATCAAAATTTTTATATAGAAAAATTATATTTATCGAAATTGTTGTGCAGAAATATCTAAGTTATCGAAAGCTTTTATACAAGCAAAAATTATTCGCAAGTTTTTATAAAATATTTCGATAGAAGATTATTAGTTAGTATAGACTTTCTGTACCAAACATATATTTATCGATGACTTTCAAGAGAATAGTTATAGAATTTTATGGTTATCCCTATGGTATTCCCTATAGGGAAATTTTAAACTATTAAAAAATTTCTATAGAAAATTTCGTCCTGATATTTCGCATACCACTGTTCGTGATAAAGTCGTTTTGCATAGAGTTTTTCACTATAAATTTATTTACATTTTCTGCTCAAATTTCAATAGCCTGTAATAATTATGCAACTGGCTAACAAAATGATTTGCTTAAAGGCTACCATAGCAATAATAAGTTTTAAGTCAGCAGGCTCGCATCAGACATTCACCAACTGACTGACACAGTGACCAACTAAAATCTTGTATTTGCGGTTCAAAAAAAAAAAGGTATGCCTCTTTACAGATAATGTTGCATGCAATCAATTATTGTGTTTTTGAAGGAGTGCTTTTGCATTAAACAAAAACTTCGTCTTGAAATTTTGTTACTTAGAGAGCAAATTTGTTTACCATAATCGTACCCGATTGTTCGTTTTTTTTTTTTTTTTGAGCGTAAACAGATGTAATTAAATAAGTAACGATAGACATAAAACAATTACAATTTAAAGAATCGTAATGACACAGTTTTTATGCAATAACAACTAAAGGAATGTAAATATTATAAATAATCATGGGTTTCTTCAATTTGTGATACATTGTATAGTTATTTTGAATTGACCGATTGCGTGTCTTTTTGCTTAATACAATTGTGGTATTGCAATTTTTATGCATGGCTTGACTAAAGCGATGGACTGGCTGACTGACTGTATAAATATGTGACAAAACGTGTTTCATTTCAACCGAAATACAATTCGAAACATCATCATGATTTTTGCTTGGTTAATTTACGACCTTTTCCGTTATGAAGCACATAGAAGTACTCTCACTTATATAAATACTTTTTTTTTTTGTTGCTGTTGGGAAACTCTCTATATATCTTTCTCTCTCTTTCTCAATGCAGCTTAAGTTCAATTTCACATTAATGTTCAAAATATGATTTTATTATTAGTTGAAAATAAAAAAAAAATTTTTGCATAAACCTCTTCTCTTCAAGGTCGTCCAAGTCAGTGACAACAATCAGTCAAGCGAACATGTTGCGGCTGCAGTGGCAAACAATAATTTTTTTTTTAATTTTGATTTGAACTCGTATTTGGATGTGTATGTCTACAATAAACATACAACAAGTTGCATAATATTTTTTATTATCAACCAACAACAAATACATAAATAAAAACCATTCTCTTGAATTTTATTTATGGATGCGTGCATGTAATCTGGACACTCACACATAGTTTGAATTTAATCTAAATTATGATTTTAGGTCACGGTCAAAAATCCTGATCAAAAATAATTGGTATACAAAAAAAGACATGATTGTAATTGAAAACAAAAGACTTAAGATACAAGCATATACTTGCTAAGCATTTAGCAAAAAACAATTTTGGAATGCAAACAATAAAAAATTACAAAATTTAACCTCTAAAGAGTTCAAATGCACAGAGATATGATATTAACTATTTAATACAGTTGACTTAATTTAACAATGTGTTAAATTTTATAAATTAAATATTATCAAGATGGACTTCGGCAAAAAAAAAATTAAAAAGACAAAAAGGCCATTAAACTGTTTTTTTTTATTGCTTTTGACTGTAAATATTCGTAAATCAACAAAGACTTTATAATGCTTTTATTATTGTAGCTGATTTAATCTAAATTTAATGGAATTAGAAATGACCCATTAAGGTGTAAAATAACAAACAAACAGATAAAGTTTCGCTTTTATTTGCATTTAAAGGAAAAACGTGTTCAACGACAACACAGTGGTTTAAACGTTATAATTATCACCAATTAAAAATTTAATTGAGCAATCAATTAATCCACATTTCAATCAAAATGAAAATTATAGTTTTAATACTACTGGCACTGGAAAATAATGTGCTCTGAACATTTTGACAAGCCCAACTTTTTAGATGTATTGGTCATTTTGGGTCGTAAGCTCTAAAAATTCAAAGTAAATCTCTAAAAGCAGATTAAATAAAATACTCTACAAAAATTTTTTTCATGAGGATTTATGATTAACGGCAATTTTCTTTATAAAATTTAGTTATATAAAATTAAGTAATCGAAAATTAAGCTATCACAAATTAAGTTATCGAAAATTTTCTATAAAAAATTATGTTATCAAAATATACCAGTAAAAAATATATTCGTGAAAAAAATATAGCATTTATCTTTGTTATTTTTTGTGTAGGCCTGAGTAACTCGACATATTTGCATATAAATCGTTTCGTTGTTATTATTGAATTTTTAATAAAAATAATTTAAACTTATTAAAAAGCCTAAATAACCTTCAATTTAAATCGATTCAGTTCAAAGACAACTACATACTTCAAATATTGAATATTCAGAGATTTTAAATATAATCGTGAATGTTGTTACTTGACCTTTATTGTGGCAATTTTAAATTCATTTATTTATTTTTTGTAGTTTGTTAAAGCAGAAGGTCATTGCCAATTTATTGTCCAATCATGGAAAATAGTTTTCCATTGACCTTCTGCCGAAGTAATATGATTTTTATAGATTTTCTTGTCAAAAGTATTTGAAAAAACATCTAATTAATGAAATCTGTTGAAGACAGTTCGAGGTAATCGAAAATAACCGATAAAATATTAAAAACTAAACAATAGTTTTCTATAATCACAAGTTGAGGTATCGAATTTTTTTTTTTTAGGGAAAAGCGTTTTTCGAATATCAACACTGTCGGAGATTTCAACTCCAATTTGTTTGATGTGGCTAAAGCTAGACTGGTTCGTTCTATGTGCCATAGACTTAATATTTCTATTGTACATAATTCTCGCCCTACTTATTTCGATATTGTTCATAATTCGACATCGCTTCTTGACTTCTGGCTGGTAAGTGATAGTTCTATGGTTTGCTCTGCTGACCAAGCACAATGCCCTTCCATTTCGCGTCATGCTCAGATTTTTGCTACATTTGATATTAGAGTTATTCGGGTTGTAAAATTTGTTACTTATAGGGACTTTAACAGGACTAATTTGAACGGAATCAGGTCATTTTTGGAAGGATTGGAGAGTGCCCAATTTTTTAATTCTGCCCTTATCGACTATCAATCTTCTTTCTTAAGCTCCCTATTAGAATCTCTATTCTATTTTGTTCCGGTTGTTCACAAGAGAATCTCTTTTAAACAGGATAAATGGATAAATGCTAAATGTATTGTGTTGGCTACTTCCTTGAGAGACCTAGCCTACTCTGCCTTTCAATTATCTTCAACCGATGCTAATTGAAAAATATATTGCAGATACCGGAATAGGGCGGAAAGAATTATTAGGAAGGAGAGGAGGAAATATTTTGCTAAGATGTTTTCTGGAATTGATTCTTCCACCCTGTGGAGAGTTTTGAAAGGACATTGCTTTACTGAGGACACCGGTTTACAGTGTGACTTTAATGTTGATGATGTTAACAGTTTTTTTGCGAACATATCTCTTACTGGAAATCCTGATGCGATTCACTTTGATGAATTTTGTGGGTCTTTTTCTTTCAGAAATGTTACTGAGAATGAGCTGTATCTAGCTCTATGTAGGGTTAAGTCTAAGGCAGTCGGTATTGATAAGATTCCGGTTCACTTTATTAAGCTTATTTACCCCTTTATTTCTCGATTTATTTTATTTCATGTCAACTCTATTTTGACTGCATCAGTTTTTCCCTCTTTATGGAAGGTAGCACGTGTGGTTCCTATCCCCAAAACTAAAGTACTTCACAGTTTAAATGACCTAAGACCCATCTCGATTCTCCCAGCTCTTTCTAAAGTTATTGAGCATATAATTAAAGATCAGATTCTTGCTTCACTTTAAAGGGGTATTTCACCTTCGCAATATGCTTTTCGAAGATACCATAAGAGTACAACATTGCTGATTAACCTGACGGATGTTGTGCGTGATAACAGTAGCCAAAATAAATCCATTAATTATTATGTTATGCTCAATAAGTTAGGTATGTTTTTTGGATTTTCTAAGTCAGCATGTAGAATAATTTACTCATACCTGTCTGGTAGGAAACAATTTGTAGATATTAATGGCGTGTTTTCTGGGACACTTCCGACCTTCCGAATTATATGGACAATAATATTTGCCCTCCATTCTTATTTGCAGATGATGTCTTTCTGCTATTCAATTCGGACAGTGATTCTCCAGATGTTTTGGAAGCTAATATGAATTATAGACTTGAACGTTTTGTGCAATGGTCTTCACCTCACTTCTTGACTGTTAAATCCTCTAAAACCATAGCCATTCTTTTCCGATCTATGAGACGTAATTACCCGACAGTGGATGTTTCTATTAACGGCGATAGATTATCTTTTGTCGATAGAATTAAGTGTTTATGGGTATACATTGATGATCGGCTTACTTTTGAAGGCCATGTTGGCCAAGTCTGTTCGAGGGTGATTGCCACTTTACGTAGAATTTACTCGAATAATGTTTCTCTTCCATTTTTTGTCAAGCATAGGCTGGCACATGCGCTTTTAATGCCACAAATCTATTATGGTCCAGAGGTGGTTTCTGGCACCTTGGGATACATAATTGCTAGGCTACGTCGTGTTGTAAATACTATTGTACGCTATGTTTTCAGTGTTGGGCGTAGAAGCCATATCTCTGTTAAGACTTTCATTGGTGGTACATTTCTCCGTTTTATTGCTTATCGTAACCTATTAGTATTTTTCAGAGTTATTACGAGTGGACAACCGGGTCAACTACGCGCAAGAATTGTTTTCTCACACTCGTCTAGAAACCCTCAGATTGTTATTCCCAGAATTAGATCCAACTTTTTTGAAAGATCTTTTATTATACGAGTGGCTAGGTGATGGAACTTTCTACCTATTGAACTCCGTTTATTTTCTCAATCCAATAATGCTTTCCGCCTGAAAATGTTAGCATATTTTTCTACCCTGGATTGATTGATTTTTTACCTTTTGCTGAGAAATGGCTAATGCGATTCATTGAGCTTAACTGTTCCAACGATACTGGTATTGGTATTCACGTTAATGTGTATTTTTATTAATAGTGATTTCCTATACTTGTCTGTACGAACCACCCCTCGGGGTATGTATTTTTGTTGTACCTTTAAATCTACTTTTTTTTTTTTGTCTTCTCTGGCTGGGGGGCCATCTTTTAGACTTAATTATTATAATTATTTTCTATAATTTTGAAATACTTTTAAGTATTTAGTTATTCGGAAAACTGTTACTGTAGTACAGTGAACTCGCAGAAACGTGAACATCCAGTAACATGAACTACCCAAAAACATGAACATATTTTTTTTCATTGACTTGTCTAAAACGTGAACAAAAGTTAAATAAAGGCTCTAAAACGTGAACTTTTTTCCAAACGTTTAAATTTAATATTGTAAGCCTATTTAAAAATTTTGGGTTTCCCCACTAAAGAATTTTTGAAGTGAATATCCATCTACTAAAATCATTTTTAATATGTTATATAAAGCCTCTGAATGAAATAATTTTAACACACCTTTTTTATTTTAAAAAAATTATTTATTTTACAAAAAGTAGAATCGAAAAATGTTTCATAGCTAAAAAACCACATACTTTATTTTAATATAAAACAAACGACAAAAGAGACTGCAAAAAGTGATAAAAAATGCAATCTAAAACGTGAACAAAATCGAAAACGTGAACACCCGCGGTAAAAATTAGTTCACGTTTCTGCGAGTTCACTGTATATATTTTATTTGGCCTGATGTGGCTTATTATTAAATTGAATATATAAATAAATAAATAAAGTTATCGAAAAGTTTTCTATTGAAAACCAAAATATACTAAAACTTTGTATGTGAAATATATATTTAAAATGTTTGAAATAAATCGTATTTGTTGTAGATTGCATTTGCCTTATGTCAAATCATCAGTAGACCTCTAACAATCATATGAGATTTATGTCGGACATAAATTGTTTGCTATTTTTAAACTTCCTATTCCATATTTTTTGTAATTCCGATTTCATTTTAGTGAACTAACTATAAAAACATAAGAGTTAAAAAACGCTTTACACATAATGACAAGTCTACTGATGACTTAAAATGTTGTTTTTTGAATGAGCTTTTACAGTTATGAAACCTCTAAATTTTTTATAAAAAGAAACTTTAAGTTTTCTTTCAAATCTTTGATTTTGTTGCAGTAACGGTCTCATCCAAACAAACGTTTTGAATAAATTTGCCATTCAAATATTATGTTTGTGATGACATGACTGGCTATTCAATTTGTAGTTTGTAGTTTTTGTCTACATTTACATGTCTCGTGCATATAAATCTTTCTAAACTAGACAATTCCCTCAACATCGTAATGTGTTCATAAATTTAATCGCTTTTGATAAACTAGTTAAACATGAAGACTTATATCAGTTTACCAAAAAACTAAAAGAGAAATAATTGTTATGAATACTTTTGCACATTTGCAACCAAATATCTATTCTCCTAACAATTTTTATGCCCGTATTAAATACATAAATTTAATTTAATATTTTATTTTGAAAGTTGCATAAATTTCACCTACACATTTTCATTTAATATTTTAGTATTTTCGCTTTTTTTTCCATTGCTTTTATCCCATTAACACGATCTTGCAATATATTTGTCATAGAAAAATTGCTATTAAATATTTAAGTCAATTTTCAAAGTCTATTTGTATTTACACCCAGTCCAAAAAGTGGTAATAAATCAAAAACGTAACAAAATAAAACAACTCAAAATGTTTCAACTTTAGTTGAACTTTAATAAATAATAAACTTTTAGAAGTAAATTAATATTTGTTAAACTGTTTGTTGAGAACGAATTTCAATGGCTGCAATCGGAACACATCCTGTCCTTTCAAATATTTTTTTGCAATAAAATTGTAAGCAATGATTATAGAAGTTTAAGTCATCGGCAATTTGTTATAACAAATTTATAATTATCGAAGTTTATCACAAACTTATTTTAAAAATCTAATATTTATTGAAAACTTTTACAAAAAATTCCGTTATCGAAAATTTTTTATAAAAAATTTATACATATTGAAATTATTTAGAATACTAAAATTAATCCCATATATATTTTAATAAAACTAATAGCTATCGATAACAACATTTTTATATAAAATTTATGGTTATCGAATATATTATTTTGACATTCTATAACACTTTTTGTAGCTCGTACTCTTACCGAAAAATTCAGTGATGGGAATAGTGAAGAATATTCATAAAACTACGTAGAGTACAAAAAAAAAATATTCTAAGAGCATTTCAAAACAAATTCAAAATAATAAATAATTTTAACTATTAATAACAATTTATGTTGGACCACCAACATTCTAATAATTTTTACTTAAGGCGTGAGTTTGTTTTTCGCAAACTTTGTGCTTGTTTTAAAAATCGTGCCGCAAACAAAGACACACACAATTTTTGTAAAATCTTAATTTAAAAAATTAATATAACATGACAAACAGTACTTTTCAAACATGTCTCCTGCTGTCAGTGTCAGGCAAATATAAATATCAAAAACATATTTTGAAACTTTTCGTTGTTGTTGTTGTTTGTTGCTAAATTTTTAATATTTCTTTTACATTGCATTCACACTGTAATTTAAATTTTGTATTCATAAAACACTTTCTGCGAAATATGTTTGATCGTTTTCAGTTGATGAATACAAAAAAAGAAAAAAAAATAGATTATCAATTTCATTCAAAAATTGCTTCCAATTGCCATTTTAATAGCCAAAATAAATAAATAAATAATGAAGATGCCAAGACAAGAATTGCGTGAATTGAGGTGACAGCAAAAATGTTAAATTAATGGCTTTTTTATTATAATGACGCTCATACGCAACTCACACTTCATACAAGATGCACTTGGTATTAGATGAATAAACGTTTTCTAGGTAAATGATAGAAGATTTGTAATATTGATGATTAAGAATTCGATTAAATTACACATTTCCATTGGAATGCTTTTAATTCTGTGTCTGCTTTTCGATTGGTTTTTAATTCTTTAAAGTGTTAACTATGTTTTTCCAAGCGACGCCTTATTCAGTTTTTTTTTTTGAACGTACGAAGCTCGTGTGTAAATATGCCGCTTCATTAGGTGCAACTTAATTTGAAACTTAAGCTTAGATCCCACTATCGGCACAATGTACCGATTTTCGTCGGTTCACTAAAATAAAGTTATAAGTAATAAGCTAAATTTGCATTATTTGTCAACTAATTTAAATATGAGACATAATTGCACCACACTGCTTTGGTAATAAAGCCATATAGTCTTATTTCAGAATTAATTGAGAAATAATGCAATTTTGGTTTAGTACTTATGACTTTATTGCGGTGAGCCGACGAAAATCGGTACATTGTACCGATAGTGGGATCTAAGCTTTATGGTGTTTTCTTTTCTACAAAAAAAAAAAAAATGCAGAAAGTGTATTTTGGTGTTCGTTTCTTAAAAGTGTTTTGCTCTCTAAAAGGGTGGTGTGTTTGAATTTAAAAAATCGCTCTCACTAATGGTAGAAGGCATTGCACTTTATCCCCCGTAAAAATTGACAGTGTTGATAGTGCCCTGTAAAACTTATTTGTCAGCTGTTAAACACAGGACGTTCCACTTTTTCATAAGTTGTGTTTTGTTATACTAAAATAACAAATTGCATTATTACAGGGTTGGCAAGACATTTTATACATATACCTTTCAACAAGGTGCAATTTTGTGTGTTGAAAAGAAAACACTATTAATAAAACTGCTGTGAATGCACTTAATTATTTAGTTTTGTTTATTTTCCGGTATTTCGTACTATTGCTGTTTTGAAAACAATGCACAAGCTGTAAAAATTTAAAGACTTCTTTGCTTTTTGTAATTTTCAAGATACAGTTTTGTGTCAAAATTACCTTCTAAAATTTTAGTATCTATTGCTATTTAATGTATCTGTAGGTTTTTTAGCTCAGAACAGTGAGTAAATTTAATTTTGCTGCACAGTGTTACATAAAATTCTGCTCTGTTTATAAAAAAAAAAACGTCAAGTTTGTGCCTCAAGTCTTTTGTTTCACATGCTGTAAATTTATATCTGCAAGAGATAATAAAATGATTTATGTCTACTACCTTTTCGAATACACATTTTGTAACAAGAACAAGTCACAAGTGTCTGCATACTAGATTAAGTAAGAAGTATGCGAAAAATCATATAACCAATATTGGTAGATTACTTTAACTAAAATGCTTCTATTTATGTCTGAAGACAGATATAAAATTAAATATTTTATTTAAAACCAAAACGCCTGAAAAAAATAAATAATACGAAAAAGTAGCAGACAAAATTTAATTCGTCAATATATTTACGTTTCTTTGCTCTCCATTATAATGAGAATCATAATTTTTTTGCCTGAAACTAGTAATTAAATGTTTAACGCAAATATGTAAATTTAGTTTCATTTTAACAAAATTCAAATAAACACATATTAAATTAAAAAAAAAAAAGAAAACTTTATATTGAGACTTAATTTTGGGCTTAAAAAATTACAATTAAAAAATTATCTTCAAGGTCCTCAAAATTGCCATAAATCTTTACAAAACCTCAAAAATTAGCAACCCATAAAATAATAACCGATATATTTTAAAATTTCGCAAGTAAAACAGGCAGAATTTCGTAATCATTAAATTATTATGTAACATTTTAAACTGCTGAAACAAATATTTTAAATAAATTTTATATAGAAATCTGTGTAAAGAAAATATTCTTATAATTTCTGTCTGCCTGATGAACTCTGATTGTCTTCAATAACTGCTGACCCGAATTACATATATTTTATTGTTTAAAATTATGTTTGTGCTAGAAAAAATATTCTAAATTTGTTTTCTTCTTAGAATCTCTTGTTGCAACTTTTCACAATTTGTTCTCTCCTTGTAAGAACCACTGTCTGGCTGGCTGTTACCTTGAAGACCTTCCGGCTGCAAAAGTGTTTGCAAACATTTTTCTTTTTCTAATTTATAATTACTGTTTCTCCCACCTTTATTTTATCTACGAGTACAAATCACACAAAACTTTGATTATTTCTTTACATACGCGCGAATTCATTTCATGTAACGCTTTATACAACACAGCACGTAATTTAATTAAAATAAACACACAAAAAAACAAGAAATAAGAAATTTAAAACAAAAAATGTTACATATTTGATTCCGTTAAGACATGTGAAAAAGAGAAAAATTAAACTTTAAAATAGTGCATACGAGTACCTTGACTACAAAATAAATGAAAATTTATCCATTAAATTGGAGCTTCAATGTAGTTTGTATGAAAATTTTAAAGACATGCATGTCCATACATACAATATATACATGGCTTAGACTTAGTATGTGTGTGTGTGCATGTGTGTTTTTATTGTAACTAGATTTATGAAATACTCTCAAAAATTTGCAGTATCTTTAAAAGCCATCTATCTATCTCTCAACATGACAGATAGAATGCAATAATTATTTAATGAACATTAATTGTAGGGAAAAACTAGAAACAAAAAATAAAAACAACAACAAAGAGAAATATTATGAACAATTTGAATAAGAAATAAAAAGCCATCGCTGAAGAATGTTACACAAGTAATCGAGAAATAAGCAGATATTTAAAAGAATTAGTTTTACTTAAAAAAGGTGAAAATAGGTAGATTAATTTCGCATTTTCTCCCTTTTTAATATAAAAAATTTGTAATTAGAAATTCTTTTATCCTTTCTTACGAACGCATAATTGTTATCTTAAAGGAATAGGTTAGGTTAGGTTAGGTTTCGAGGGCCGTCAGATCTGAGACGTGACGCACTTGGGTTATTGGTTAATTCGGTCCCTTTGTGATACCCTACAGCAGACAGGGCACATTCAATTGGTTATTCAATTTCCAGTGATTGCCCTGTCGCCAAATCAAACTATCCTGATAGTTGCAAGAAGGAGGATCGGTTGGTTAGCCCCATGTTCGCCAGACTGTCGAGGTCTTGCAGAATTTTGAAGCCCATAGTACTCGCCCTGATGCTATTAAGCGCGGGGCATTGACATAGAAGGTGAAGATCTGTTTCTTCTTCCTCCTCATCGTTACAACTTCTGCAGTAGTCATTGTAACTTAGGCCCATCCTTTTGGCATGAGTCCCGAAGCACCAGTGCCAGGTTAGCACTGTTACTAGTCGTCTTGTATGACATTTACCAAGCCTGAGTAGATCGCGAGTTCTGTGCAGGCTGTAGCGGGGCCAAGTGGACCAGACGACTTAACAGGTATGCTCTTGTTCCCACCTTTCTTGAGCAAGATTGTATGATTCCTGCTGGATCAATCGCTTGCAGTGAGATAGAGGAATGCCAACGAAGTGACATATCATCGAGTTGCTCAATGATGCGCCCTTTTTGGCAGTTTCGTCCGCAATATCGTTTCCAGACTAGTGTAACTCTTGAATGTCTCGCTATCTCGTTTAGAGATTTCCGGCATTCGTTTACCACCATCGATGTAGTGTATACACCAATGGCCGCTTTGCTGTCGGTAAAAATAAGGATGTCTTCCGATATCCTATAATACCTAAGCCATCTTGTCGCTCTTGTAATGGCCGAGACTTCAGCTTGCAGGACGCTACAGCCATCCCGAAGACTAAATGGAGCCTTAACGTTAAAATTTTCCACATAGAAACCTCCTCCAGTGTTTGCGCCTCTTTTGGAGCCATCACTGAATACTCTGGTGGCTCCTTCGGTGGCACAGGGTAAGGAGTGATATTCCCTATTGGGAAAAACAGATTGAAATAGCCCGCCAAAATAAGGTTCCGGTGGACAGTAGTCGGTGAAGTCATGGAGCGCTTGGTGCTGCCTAAGAATCTTGGAGTGACCAAGCTCGGTTCTCGTCCATGAACATGTAGCGTTCAGTCTGATCGCCGCGATCAAAGGTAGCTGTTTGGCCAGTACGTCCACCGGAAGCCAGTTCAGCATAGCGAACAATGCTTTCGTTGGAGTAGACCTGAGCGCTCCAATTATCAGGATCGCCGCTAACCGAAATATTTTCTCTATAGTTCGTCGGTGGGAGTCTTTCTCTGTCGCTTCCCACCAGACTATAACCCCATAAAAATTAGGGGCTTAATTACCGTCTCAAAGATCCAGTTGGTCCCTCGGGGTTCGATGCCCCAGCTGCGACCAATTTCTCTTTTACAGGTATAATTAGCTAAGAGGGCCTTAAAGGAATACCAAATAACAAATTTTTAAATTAAAAAAATAAAAATTAAAAACGTAGGAGAATCAAGGGCGTTTTTTCTACAACGAAATGTTGTATTTCTGCACATTTACAATAAAATATTTTCCCGCAGAAGTGATTTTAACGAAAACTATTAATTTATCAAAATTACAAATTGGCAATTTAAAAAAATAGTACGCAACCTTTTTTATCTAAAACTCTTTGCCGTATGCATACTGTTGTCTCTTATTTGAAAAAAAAAACTCCCCTTTAGCAATAAGCTGGCGTTCTAAAATACTCCACAATAATATTTCACGTAAAATTCCGCTGCAAGGCTTTAAGAACAGAAAAGCTCATAACTTGATCGCTAGAAGTCATGAAAAGTTATAAAGATGTTTATGGGTTAATTTTTTGCACAAAAAATAACGAATAATTCTGCTAAATGGCAACAAAAAGAAGTATACATGCTTCGAAGTTTTGAAAATTTATATCAAGATATTTTTAAGCAGGGCTAAAGAGACCCCCAACCCCACCGCCTCTTTTTTACATTGTTTTAGTGAATTGCCATAAATTTCGCAACTTCAGCAGTTTTATGTAAAATACGGCGAGAATTGATAATTAATACCAAAATAACTTACAAAATTAAAAATATATAATCGTATTTCCTTCAAAAGATGTCACTATATTAACCACTTTTATAAGAAAAGGACACAATTGTCCATACTGCGACGTTTTAGAGGGTTAAAATATTCTACTTAAATTTCCTTCCTACAATTTTACATACATGAACACATCTTATTGCTTAGACGTAACTATTAAAAATAAACCCATGTGAATGAGCTAAAGTGGAGAGAGAAGGAAAACTGTAACTCTCCCTAAAACGAGTCAGTCCGAAGTGGGAAATTTCAAAACATGACTATACCAAATTTATTTTGTTATTATCCCTTCTATCAGAATAGTGTTTTTAGTGATGTACAGTGCACTTATTTTAATAAAACTATTAAAAATCTAATAGAACAAGATAAACGCATTATTTTAAAGCTCTGAGAACAATTATAAATAAATTATTGAAAATTCCCTTGTGTGCATGTGTGAGTGATCTTTCCAGGTGTTTCTTGCCACTTCGAATGGTGTTGTACTGTAGTACCATTTAAAAACACTCAATCCAGAGAAACTCTTATAATTGCAGATCATGATGCTTTCTTTCTCACTAATACTTTGACATGAATTTGCAAACAACCATACAAACAAAAATAAATAAAAGTTTAGCATCGCATTGGGAATAGTGCAACAAACATGTGTACAAATATTTCTAATGAATACAATTTCATTGAATGGTTGAGTGAGTGGGTGGACTGACTGAATTACATACAGAGTTTCGATGTCGCTTATGGATGGACTGTGTTGAATATTGTTTTTTGGAAGTTTTCTTGCAGCTTATTGCTGCTATTTTTGTTGCTTCAGTCATTCACTATTTTATGTTGCTGTTGAAAATAATGATGTTAATCACGATGACAATGATCATGGTGTTTGCCTATTGTCAATTCTTTTTTTTTTAATTTCTATTTGTTTATTTGTTTGTTTGGATTGTTAGTCTGTTTTGCGATATTTGAAATTCGAAATTTGAGAGTTTGTGTTAATAACACAATCATTGTTGTTGTTTGTTGTGCTACCATTGTCTCACCTGAGTACAAATCTAAATAGTGGAAAATCTAAACAAAAGCACTGAATAAAATATTTTCCCCATGCTTCTGTGTAACAAATTACTTAAAAACAGTGGGGCTTGTATTGAAATTTTAAGTAGAATATGTTTTTAATAACATATAAATAGTCTCATAGAACTTTGCATTTGTTAAATATTTTAATAACAATTTTAATTTTTTTATAATATCTGGCTTTTAAGCTAAACTTGAGGCGCTAAAGTCTGCAACATTTTAAATAAAATTAAATAAAAATTATTTTTGTAGAACGTTTGTAGTTCTTGTCAAAGAGGATAATGCCAAGAGATACCCACATAATGAAGTGTTAGAGGATGGACATTTTCCCTAAAAATGTTCCGCATGTTATTTTACACAAAAGAGCCAAACACTTTTTATAGCTTAAACGTAACAATTACAAGTTTTACTACATCATGCAAAAGTGGTTTGAGGTAACTTAAACTGCAATTCGTGAAAGCTAATAAAAGTATATAAAATATAATTGTTTTCTTTATATTATAACATAAAGCAAACTTGTCTCTTTTGAATGCAATTAAGCACATCGAAATTTTTAACTCAATTGGCCCACTGTAATGTGAAGTCATAGACAACGAACTGTTAACGATGTAAAAATTCAACTCAATCTCGTTGTCGATGATGTTACTTCTGTTGATGAGTATACTGATGATCATGATCACCATCATCAGCACGATGATCACGTTAAGCAACAACAAATTTAAATAAAAAAAAATTAAATCATATAGAAAAAACAAGAAGAATAATTTCATTCGATTTTTTAACTCAAAAGGGAAGACACACTCACATCAACCCAACAAACTAAATCTCTATTCAGAATCATTTTTTTTTTGCTTCTTCTATTTTCATTATTTTTATTATTGTATTTTTATTATTATTGTTATTTCACCCAAAGTTATTCACAGTTTAAACGGTTGAGTGTGAACATACGAAACAAAATTTAAGTTCGCACGCAAAATTTTAGACCAAATTGATTTACGGAAATACTTGAAATAAATTTGATGCAAACAAAAAATGCCAAATCATTTTTGACAAAAAAAAAATATATAAAAGAAAAAAAATTGAGCGAAAATAAATATTAAAAAAAGAAAGTCTTTTTCTTTTGAAAGAAATTTAATATAAAACATAATTTGTGAATAAAACTCCGCAAAAAATACAAAAACTATATAAAAAAAAAGCTTTTTATTCGTTTTTGTTTGAGTTGAGAAATTTTTTTTTTTTTTAAATAAAAAAATATAGAACACATGCATTTCAACGGATGTTGTAACTTTGCTAATTGCAAATAAACAAAAACAACTAAAATTACAACAATAAGAAGTAAAAAAGGGTGTTAAGTTTAATGTTTGTTATTATTTGCCACAAATTGAAATAAATCAAAAGTGCTTTTCCCTCAAATAATTATAGCTGGTGTTTGTTAAAAGCATTAGATCCACCCTAAAATTGCCTTTTTATCGCGAAGAAGTTACAAAAGAAAATATAATTGTAGTTAATAAAATTTTGCTTAAAATATGTAATACAGAAAAAGAAATTTCATCAAAATGATTATCAACGTGATTTTTTATCTGCTCAATATTATCGAA
Organism: Lypha dubia; assembly: GCA_947311025.1. Classification (NCBI taxonomy): domain Eukaryota; kingdom Metazoa; phylum Arthropoda; class Insecta; order Diptera; family Tachinidae; genus Lypha; species Lypha dubia. Next base: position 62,577,439 of record OX371264.1, read on the forward strand.
GTTATTGAAAAAGTTAAGGCAAAATATGAAAATCGTTGATTTTAGTTCAGCTAATTTAATTGCGTTCTCTGCAACAATTTATGGTTGTTGTAAACGGTTTACAGTTATACTTTAATCATTAAAACGGAACTTTAATTAAGCTAAAATAATTTATTTTTATATTTTTCGTATAATATTTGGTAATTTATGCACACACAAATAACACTGTACAACAGAATATTTTTTTTTTCAAAACGTCAAAATTGAAAATTTTGCGCACGTTTGTCAAAATTCTAAAGACTGATACTGATAGAGAGTTTTTTATTTTGCAGTTTACCCCTGGAACTAATTTTTCGGGGAATTAAAGTGAAATACCCTTACACCTCTTTTGCGCACTTTTAGGTAAAAATTACGAGAAACAATTTTGTACAACAGTTCTTGGGACTTATTTTTATCTATTAAACATTAAAATAATGGGCTCAAAGCTACTTTAGTTCAAAACTTAACTCGAGCATCTGAAAAAGGTTGAAACTTAAAATGTGTTTAAGGATTACTTTCACACAAAAATGCGTCCATCTATCAGCACCACAATCAGTCAGTCATTAGAATCTTGCTATTTTATGTTGTACAAAAACTATAAAATTATTATGGAGCAGCAGTTGTCCCCCCTGTACTGAAGTTTCTAAAACTCCCTATAATGAATTTTCATGTATCTCCTAGACGAGTACGAGCAAAATTTTTCAAAAGTACCTTTTACTCCTTGCAAAAAAAGATTTTCCACAAAATACCAAAATATTGAGAAAAATCACATACATAGGTATTTTCAAATTGCATTTAAAATAATTTTCATATCCAAAAGTACCTTCATTAAGAGTATGCTCTGCAAAAAGTACCTTTTTCAAAAAAATAGTTAACTCAAGATGTTTGTTTTTTTTTCAAAAAGTGCTATTTTTTTAAAAACTTCAAGATTTAAAACGTATCTTTTCCAAAAAGACGCATTTAAAAAAATTGAACATTTCAAAACGTACCTTTTTAGAAAGTATGTTTTGCAAAAAGTACTTGTTTCAAAAAATAGTTATTTTAAGAAATGACTTTTTTTATTCATAAAAACGATATTAAAAAAACGCCTTCTTCAAAAAGTTGCATTTAAAAAAATTGTACATTTCAAAAAGTACCTTTTTAATTAAGGAGTATATCTTGCAAGAAGTACCTGTTTCAAAAAACAGTTTTTTCATAACATGCCTTTTGCAAAAAGTCCAAGTTTCAAAAATTATCTTCTCTAAAAAGCTTTTTATTTTAAAAATTTACATTTTGAAAAAGTACTTTTTTTCAAAACCTTCGCATTTTTCATAAAGTACCTTTTTCAAAAAGTATGTTTTCTAAAAACCACCTTTACCAGAAACTATATTTCAAAATTAAATTTTCTACAAAAGTTAATTTTTCCACAAGTGTGTTTTCTAATGGATGTTTCAAATCCCCAGCAGTTTACGCTGGGCGATGATGACTCAATCGGACAGCCAATAATGTTGTTATTTCTTATTTTTCAATTATTAATGCGTACTAAAAAAGATCTTTTAAAAAATCTAATTTTTCTAACTTCCCTTCAAACAACCACATTTATATTTTTCCCACGATATCAAGTCATAAAATACAAATAGAGTTTAAATAAAATAATAATGACATCAGTTTGGCAAAAATAAAGTATTAGCTGTAACACAATTAATTTAAACTTTATTTCCAAATTATAAGATTTTAATTATTTAAAATATAAAGAACTTCGTAAGAATCTAAAAACGGTTAAATCATCATATTTATTTGTTTATATTTCATTATTTGTTTTTTTTATAATTTTGAAATAAAAATACTAATCACATGAAAGAAAATTTACGGATTAATGAGCAGCTTCTTTGTGAGTGTAAAGAACAGTGATGTGCTATCACAAGAGTATGGGGCCAAGATTGGAATCTCAAAGCGAAAAATATAAAACAAATAAAAGTGACTTCAATTACAGTTGATCTTTCAAAATAAAAGCGGTGATATTTTTACAATTAAAGTAACTTTCTTAAGTTTGTGTGCCGATGGCTGGTCTAGATAGATCAACAGGCGGCAATGAAAAACGTAATTTAAAAGTTATTTCAAAAAATCTTTTTCTTTGGCAAAGTTTAGCTTTAAAAATGCTTGATCATGATTGCTTTTAGTATAAAATACGAGTTCCGGAATGACTTTGGGAGTATAAGAGAGAAGAGAGTGGTATACGTGCGTTTTGAAGCAAATTCTTGCAAGTATAGTGTGAGGGAGGCAGGTACTTTTTCCAGCAAAAACCCAGTTAAAGGAAGAGGAGGAGACGGCTTCGTCCAAACCACATACAAAGCATTTAATAATTTTCCTACATCTGCATAGAGAGACTCTCTATATATGATGAGGATTGTTCTGATAATTAGGTAGGGTTTTAAGAAAATGCCTGGATATATAATAGGAGGGAGATGGGTACTCCTGATTGTAAGATTTGTGACAATAACAGCAGATAAATCGAGTTTAATACTGTGAATAACAACCGACTTAAAGAAAAGGAGGAGTTTACCAATTCAAGGAGTTTTTTTCAATGTTTGAACCTACATAACTCTATTCTTTATGAACCGATTTTCAAAATCCTTCCGTTTTTAGTTGTAGTTTGGTACTACTTTTTGGAAAACTGGGGTGCAAGTTGTTCCCCTCAAAATATAAATATAAAATATCGAATAACACCAAATTACAGACCGATTTTCAACATATTTTTTAAAGTGTTTTTGTCGAAAATCTTGGCAAGGTGTGCCACACCCCCTAAAAAATATTATTTATCACATAACTTCGCTATTTATTGATCGATTTCCAAAATTCTATTTTTTTTTTTGTTTGATTGGGCTGTGCAAACACTTTGTCTCTACAGATTTTAAATGCATGGGGCGGATAATATGTTCCCCAAATTTATTGTTTTTTGATAAGTTTTTAGAATTATTGACCGATTTTCATAATTTTTTTTTTGTTTGGACTAGTGTGTTTGCAGCTTGGTTCTTAATTTTTTGTTAAGTCGGAGCAATATGTTATTGCATTTGAAAATATGATACATGATATGGTATGATTTGAGGGTGGTGTTGGCTGAAGTGGTTAGCGCGTTGACTACTAAGCAAGCAATGAATTGGCGCGTGGGTTCAAACCCTGGCCAGAGCAAGTCAATCAACATCATTAATTTCTCTAATGTACATTAGTGAGGCATTGTATTAATTGTTGTCGAACTATTTAAGTGATGAAGGCAAAGCACTGGTCACTAAAAAACTGTTCCGACAGCGATAGATGCTTTTCCAAGCATCCTTCGCGGTTAGCAGAAACATCGGCGAAGTAAAACACTTAATAAAATGCCTGCTAATACATCTTCACAAAGTTAATGCGTCTACTTAACACCGGAGGCGCCTCAACACTGCCTTAAAAATTAACATAACGCGCAAAGCAGAGTTGTGAAAGAGTTAAGTCTTCTAAATTTTCAACATCTTTCTTCTCTACCCTATCCCTCTCCCTGAGTTCCGGCACAGTGCACTGCATACGTAGGGGTCATCCCCTGAGTGCTGGTTCTAATTAAAAAAAAAAATACATTTTTGTATTGGTTCTTCTCCAAGTGATATATAATATTATTAGAAAACATACATTACCATTTTATTAAATCTCCTCATAAGAATTTCTCCCATTGTGCCGACTACTGGTTTTGACAAAAGCTTATTTCATTGCGATCTTTTTGTAAACTTTACATTATTTGTTTTTCTTATATTCGTTGTAAATCTAAATTTAAACTATTATTACAATATTATGAAAAATTATAAATCACTTTGAAGCGCAGCCGTAGCACCCCCCTCATAAGTAAATGCTTAACAGAAGTTGCTTAAAACTTGATATAATAAATTAAGTTTCTTAAGCTGTTTGTTTAGGGTTTTTAAAAACAAAATTCAAATGTATCATTTTGTATTTGAAACAAAGTTTTCTTAAGAGATAAGTTTTTTGTTTAATGTATTAAATTAATGTTTAATGTTGTTGTTGCAAATTTATCTGCTTGGTTGAGTCGGTTATTGACTTTTTCATATTCTTTGTTGATTCTTGTGGTTTTTTTTTTGTCTAAAAATAAACTTAAAATCTGATCGATTCAAGAATAGATACTAAAAGATTTATTTACAAGATCTTTAAGCACCACCAAATCATAGAAGAAGATCAGGGAGAAGCAATTTTCTTAGAACACATTTCTGTGTTACTCCAAATTTTTTTATTTTAGGAACTTGAGTTTATTTTTAATTTGTAGCGAAAATCACTCAAGCATTGCTTTGAAATTTTTTTCAGTTACTTTTTTCTCTAACAGTCATTCATTGTGGGATTTTTGCTTTAAGTTCTTTCGTTTGCTTTCTTTTTGTTTTGTTTGATTTAATTTTTCGCTTTGGGTTCTTCAAGATTGATTGTGCCTTCACTTATTTAATTCAGAATGTAATTACACGTTTTTTTTTTTCTTTCTTTCTTTTTTATTTTTTTGTACTTTAATTTTCGTTGAAAAACGTTGAGGTGAAAAGCTGTTAGAAGAAAGTCTTAATTGGCGGAAGTGTGTAAACAAATTTGCAAGCAAATGACAAAAAAAAAACACTTAAAATGAAAATATATTTTTTTCGAATTGTTGTTACAAACAAATTATATCACTTTTAATCTACACTTCAAAGGCAACGGATTGAGTTAAAAAAAGAAGTTCTAAAGTTTAAAATAGAGTGCAATCTAATAAAAAATTTAGTTTTATTAATAACAAAAAATAAATATTTAGTTCGAAGTAACTAAAACGAATAAGCAAAAATTAGTTTTAATAGAAATTTATGGGAAATAAATTTGAAATATTTCATTTAAATACAAAATAAAACTTAAGAAGAAGGAAGCATCTTTTTTATAATAAAATATGAAAAGTTGGAAATTTATAAATTATTATAATCATATATGGACTATAATATGTTTCTGCTCTTTAATACAATGGACTTGTTCGTTAACAGTTGATAATGAATTGGTATCGGCTAGAAATGGTAAGTGATAGATAGAAATAAACTCTTCACACAAAACATAAATTAATTTTTAAGTCAGGCTTGAATTAATTTTAAGACTGTCTTTAATTTAGTTGTAAGTTGAGTGTACCTTATGTTAGATTTAACATACATACATACGAGTAAATTACATATGGAAATACGATAGTTTACACAACATTTGCAGAAATGTGGTTGTTTTAAGGCAGTGTGAGTTCAATACTGAAATTCTTAGAAACAATTTTTTTTTTTTTTAATTTGTTTTTTCTCTCTGTGCGGAGAAGTAAAATGTGTGACTAAAACAACAGGCGATACGATCTACTGAAATTATTTTTTTTTTGCAAAAATCCTGTTAAATTCTTATTATGTTAATTGGCTTAAAAAGTCAACAGTATTTTTTGATTTGAACAAATTCTAAATAAAAGTCCATTGAAATTTAAATTAAATGCTACTAAAAGCAATAGTATTTCAAGAATTAAAAAAAATAAAATCAGGGGGCAAATTGCGGCATCGATAGCGATCGAAATTTACATTTAAATTGTATTGAAATTTCGATCGATATCGAGTGCCGTAATTTGGGCCCAGTTTAGTTTTTCACTTATGACGCAGAACCAGAACTAAAAGAATTGAAAAATAAAGAAATTTGCGTGCAGCTAAAATAAATTTAATAGTGATGTAATCAGGGATGGCAAACTGCGAAAAAAGATACCATTTCATTTGAGTTAAGGTAGAATTAGTTTTCTGTTCCGTATCATCTGTTCGTTTTTTGTTTATGGAAAACATTTATTTTTAAATAGTTGTTCCGTTCTCTTACGGAGCATTCTGTTGAAAACGGAATTTTACTTACAGTTCTAAGTGACAGCAAGAGACAGCTTCTTGTTTCAGTGAACCAATCCGATCGGACCAAAATTGCCACGTAACGCTGATAAATTTTTATTATGACTTCCGTCATCGACTTTAAAGCACATTAAAAACAAAACTATTTTTAATATAAAAAAATTATATTCATGAAAAATTTATAGTGAGTACAGTTTTTTTTTTTAATTAAATAACGTTTTTTGCTTATTTTCTTTGGAATTATTCAACCTAATACTTAAGACGGAGCGCCGTTTTAAATAGGTAAACACCGCCGCGCCGCCGATAATATCTGTATATTCGGCTATGCATATTCAGCCAGAAACAGCTGATACGTTTTTATAGAATTTCTAACTACACAAATTCAACAACGAAACGGCACAGAACAGAACAGAAAGTAAAAGTCAAGACTAATTAGGCCTTTTATAATATTCCCAGAAACAAATTTGCTAAAGTGTTGCAACTATCGTAGTTAAATTAATAACTTAATAGAAAATTTCTTCTGTTATTACCATAGTAGTAGTGTCTGCGATTATCCCACAGATGATCAGCTGCTCAACTCCTACAGAAACAGTTCGGTTTTTTTTAACTGTATGCAAACAAGTTTTAAGCCCGTTAGAAAATATTTGATTTATTTGTAACTCAACCTTTCAAAACGAAATATTTTAATAAAAAAATAATTTGCAATTAAAAGAGTTCGGATTAAATGAAAATGCATCAGTAACTCATTGGGACCATTGTTGATCACATGGCCCTGGTATAATTACAAGCATCATGTAAGGCTTGATTTAACCTCTGCTTATATGCATTACTTACTATCAGGAGGGCATGCAACTTATTCTTTTAAGGCAAGGGAGGAGCATGAGGACTTTTAAATGAATAATACCATTTTGCAAAAGTTCTTTTTACAAACTCAATATTCGTTTCTGGAAGGGACATATCCCATTACACCCTCACCTAGATTCGTATTTGCTACTTTAAAACGCTATTGAAATCTTTCGTCGAATGTATACATTTTTATTATTTTAATTGTGATTTACGTATTTTGATTACTCTTTTTTTTTCTTTAATTTAAAAAATTGTGAAAAGTAATATTTTACACACAATTTTAGTTTTCCATTCCTGTTGAGAATCAATTTATTAAACCAACATCGCCAATTCCACCACAAATGTTACAAATACAACAATTTCTAGTGCATGACGATTTGAAAAAAAAAAAAAAGTTAAGCGGTTAAAAAACTCACTCCAGCTAGACACATGGTGTAAACGAGTAAAATTTGGTTAGACTCATTTAAAAGTCAAATGATAATAAAAAACCAAAACGTTGTTGTATAACAATTGATGATCGTACAACCATTAATACCACATACGAGTATGACAAAATCCAATGAAATTATGATGGAATTTTTAAAAGCAACATGAAACAAAGCTGGAAAAATAAAACAAAAGACTCTTTTCATGGCATTTGGCAGATGTTCTTTACTTTTGTTTTCATTTAATTTAATTACAACTTTTTTTTATTCGTTAATTTTAAATATTTTTAAAAATTTAATTATCATAACAATTGTTCTAATTCTATTTGTTCTTATGCTGTTTTACTTTAATAATTATTCATCATGATTTTGTCATAATTGAAAATATATTTTTGAAAATCTTTTGTCAGTTGGAAAAATTAAAAAAAAAAGATAATAGTAAACAATGGGAGTTTCATGGATGAACTTATGTGAAGGTCATGTCTTAGAATATTTAAATGAATTTTATGTATGCATGTTCATACATGTGTGTGTGTGTGTATAGGTATGTATGTGTTTATATTTTTATATTTTTATGTTTTTAATTATATCGTCAGCTCAATATTAGTTTGACGCACCGACTATTTTTAAAAAATATTTTGCCTGGTATGGAGTGTATATTATTTCAGTACCTACCTCCTTTCTAAATTCAAAATAAGTTTCATAAAATCGTTCTGGGTTTAATTTTCCTCCATTTCAACAATTTTAAGGTTTGAGAATTTTACATTATTAGAAAAGAATTGTTTTTCGTTTTTGCTAAATAAATACAAAATTGCACAAATAGTTTTTTTGGAAAAAGTTTCATATACGTTTCATTTTTAAAACCAAAAATATTAAATCAAAGAAATTTTTAATTTTTCAGGCTTAAGTTCGTTTTCTCTAAATTTAATTTTATTATAAATTAAATTATTATTTAAATTAGAAAGAAAGACAAATCTAGTGGCTCTTAATACTTGAAACATACAAAGAAAAAGTTTTTTGACTGCGTGGAGGGTTGAACTGACATCGATGTTTCGAGACTAACCACAGTCTCATCATCAGAGTTGTCTACCGCTTAGACCTCACTGCCACCACGGCAGCTGCAATCAGACCAGTTAAAGATCCTCTACATTAATTAAATCTGCTGAATTACATGTAAGTTTTACACTACAGCTTTTTATAATATTTAATGGGTTGGAACTTTACTATACTTTTTTCAAAGTCTATCTTGTTCAAGTTGAGCTTTATTCTAGTGTCTCTTATTTCATTCCCAGGTGGCAGCCTTCGGCTACCAACTTAAGCCTGAAAAATTAAAAATTTCTTTGATTAAACATCACTCAGTTCGAATAATAACTTCACAAATTAATCAAAAATATTAAATTTTAATTACATTATGGAAGTTTTAAAGATATCAAATTGTTGTTCAAAAAATAGATCGGAAGCACCGCTGAAAATGTAGGCCTTCATTGACGTTTTTGCTCCATTCCAAATGTTTGGCATATGGGCCAAATCAATAATCAACTGACGATATGTTTAAACAATTAATACATTGACACTTTTATTAATATAATAAAAAAATTTAAATTTTCGAAAAATGTGTGAAATATTTTGCATAGACCAGCTGAATTATTACATTACTTCAATGACATTTCTTATTTATGTAATGAGCCTGCGTAATAATGTTATAATTTAATAAAAAAAAATTAAAGGAAAAGAATTCATTAAAAATAATGCAAAGTTTCATCAAAATAATGAAAAATTAAAATAATTAAAATAATTTTATTAATTTTAAAATTATTTTAAGGTAACGAAATCTTCTCTCCAGATTTCCAAATTTCATTAAAATAATGAAAACTTTTTTTAAATATAATGAAAAATTTCATTAGAGTTTTGTAAAATTTTATTAAAATAAAAAAAAAAATTTAAATAATTTCATTAAGTTAATGTAATATTTTCAGTAGTTCAGCGAATATATTACATTATTAAGTACAAATTTAATGATATATTCTTTAAAAACTATTTTAATGAAACTTATTTCATTAATTCAATGAAGCAAGATGTGGTATTAAAAAAGAACCTACTTGCAAGCCATCTGTCACTCAAAAACTAATCTTATGTAACACAATTACTTGTTCATTTCTATTAATTGTTTAAATATAAGTGCAATATCGAAAAGTTCATTTACTCTTTAGTGTTGCACAATTTCCTTGACATGCTACAAAAGAAAGAAAGAAAAAAAAACACTTTTAATTTCTATCATTCATTTATTGCAAAATGTTGTTTTTTTTTTTTGCTCCATTACAGATTGTTTTGAACGTGTTGCATTGGAGGCAATGATACCATTTGAGAAGACATTTAAAACGGAAGACACCAACTCGTTGCGCATGTGCAAACAAAATTGTTTGCAAGAGGGTGACAAATGTCAATCGATGTCATTTGGGTAAGATTTATTTTGCAATTTATAACAATTAAATGAAACAAGTTATCTAATCAATACTTAATTATGTTTCATTAGAGTGCATCGACGTGGTAATGGCACTTGTCAGTTGTCGAAAGAGAAATATAAAATTGGCTCACGACCTAATGGCGTAATATTTGATCCAGATTTCGATTTGTATGTGAGAAAAACAAATTGTTTTGATTTATCGGACAATAATTTCCAGGATCAATCTGATCATTTGGAAAATGGAAATGGTTATGGTACAAATTTGGGATCTACGGTACCCGTTTTATTGCCAAGTAGGCCCCCCGCTCAGGCTACACCCATTTTGGTGGTAGAGCCCAGTCCTTCTGTAATGACCACATTGCAAGATGAAACTACACATTATGCTGCACCTACTGCTGGTTACGGCAGTGGAGAGCCATCCACTACTCTGCTTACGCAAGGACCACCCACTACCTACGAGCCCAGCACACAAAATATACCCTCTACCCCAGCCACTAATGGTGATCGATTGTATTTTTCTCAGGATATGTATCCTCTGTATAAATATCCCACCTTGTATGAACCAAATTATCCAGCACCGAATCAAGATCCGTATATACCAGGAGGCTATGCCGCCAATGCTCAAGAGGTAGAAGATCGTTATCGGCCAACTGCGTATGACAGCAATGTGGATCCTTCTGCGCCATCTAACTTTCATGGACCACAAAAGCCGGTTTTTGGTTTGGGCTATGGTACTGGCTACGGCTACAACCAACCAGAGTCATATAATCCTGCCACTATACGACCGCAAGATTCAGGATATTCGGCACATTCACAAACTTCAACCACCAATGGAAATCGAGATTCTCCTAAGCCCACAGCGGACTATGAAAATAACAATAGGGATCCTTATCGCCTTGTCAGCTATACTAATGACTATAGAGATAGAGATCCTTTAAGACCTGCAGGCTATGATAGTTCTACAGCCTCTTCGCCTTACTATCCCAGACCAGAGAATGGGCAAAGCTCTTCAAATAGTTACGGTGACAATGCGAATAGCCCGCCTCTCTATGACCAGAGACCTTATAATGATTACAATTCAGCGTCCACTTATAATAACCGACCTCCTGGTAATGGACACAACTCTGCAGCCACTTATGATCCTGAAAACCCGAGTAGTCTGGCAACAACATACGGTACATCTAGACCTATGACTCAACGGCCAAACGATTTCATGGATTTTACCAATAGACCTGATGCTCCCGATGGCACAGCTAGACCTTCTACATATGGTGGTCCCAGTTTTGATAATAATCATATGCGGCAAAATGGCACAAATATTTCACGACCTGGTGGCAGCTACAATGATGATAAATATATCAACACGTATTTCAATCCAGAAGACAACTTCATGGGCGGCAATAAAAGTAAGTGACTTGAGTGAGATGTAAATTTTAATATAATTGGATTAAATGTTTATGTAAATTTCAGAACGTCCTGCTACTTATGAAGACTCTAATCGTCCTGATTATAATCGAGGATCCATGAAAAGTAAGTGTGATCATATTTGTTTTATATTTTTCTTATAAGAGTGAGAAGAAAATTAGTTGAAAAGCTTTCAGCTGTACAATAAAAGCTTGTCTTAACTTAAATTATTATCTTAACTTTGAGAAAATCTAAAAATTTTAAATGGTTCCATTCATCATATTATGGTTGTGGCGAACAATATGTGGCTGTAGCAAACAAACTTTTTCTATTTTTACTATATATTTTATATACAATTTATTTATTATAATAACTTTTTTTACTATTTAACATTATATTCTAATATGATAATAATATGGTTGGACTACAATCAAATTTTTGTTACCTGAAAAGTCTTATAGTATAATTTTGACATTGGAATATATATGCAAACATTTCAATGAAAAATATTATTGTTCCAAGGTATTTTTTATTATTTTGACTTAATGACCTAATGCGTTAAATCAATGAATTATTTCATTAACTTTGTTTCGCGATAAACCGTTTTACATTCAACTTAAATCACGTTGTTGTGATTTCCTCGGAAGCTGATATGACTATTTTGGAACTGATTATTATAATTTTTTTTTTATTAGTACCAGCACTCAGGTAATAACCCCTGCTTATGCAATGCATTGCGCCAGAACTCTTACAACTTTGCTTATCGTGTGAGGCGCCTCTAGTGTTAAGTAGACACACTAACTTTGTTAAGCCGTATTAGCAGGCATTTATTAATTGTTTTACTTCGCCAATATTTCTGCTAACCGACGAAATTAAAAAAAAAAACAGTAAAATTTAACATAATTTCCGAGGATCGAGGATTTAAATACGAGTACTATTTTTGCATTTTCAGTGATTTTTAACACTGATGACAGCACAACACCTAGAAAATATGATTTAACAAATTTAACTAAATTTTTCCTCACCATAATGAAAAGTCGGCATAATTCAAATATTCGGTTTTGTTACTCAAAACAAAACAACATCACATAAATTAGTTTTTCCTAAAAACTTTAAAACATTCTCGTTCACAATTCGTAACTTACGCAATAAGTTCTTTTTTAAATGTTTTTTTTTTTTGTTTTTGTTAACGAAACGTAACAAAAAACAACTGTTGTTGCCTTGTTAATTGTATGTTAATTATTTTTTCTTTTTGTTTTCTATTGCAAAACTAAGTTTTTGTTACGGCCAAAGCCATCCTCATCTTTATGTTGTACTAAAAGTTTGAGTTTTTACTGCTTAAGATTCAATGTTGTTTCTACTCGTTGTCGCATTTTTCTTGTTGTTGTTGTAGTGTTGTCTTCAAAACATAACCTTTACATGGACGTTAGTTGTTTAATGTCTGATGTTTGATTTTCAAAACGGAAATGCTAAAGAAAAAACCAACAAACTTAAGCTACAATTGTGGTTGGTGCTGATGATGATGATGAAGATGTATCAGTGTTGTGAATGCCACCTTGATGTATGATTCTTGTTAGATTGTTTATCTTTGTGCTTCTTGTTTTATTTGATGAAAAATTTTTGTGTTGTTTTTTTTTCTCTTATTTTTGCAAAATTTAAAACAATAATTTAATTCATATTAAAATTGTTAATAAATCAAAAAATATATATATGTGTATGTGTGTGTGTGTGTGTGTGGCAATTTTGCATATACTTTGTTGCAAAACTATTAATAATTATTTTTCTTTATGTTTCAAAATTTCAATTTATGGCTGGCTTTAAGTATTTTGATACTTTATTTTTAATCTGTTGTATGTGATGCGGATATTTCTATATTTCAGGATTTCAATTTAAGATTTCAAGTCGTAATTCCTTCTAGATTTCGGATAACAAATTGTCTACAAATTCTCGGATGTTGAATTACAATAATATGGTCAAATTACAATCAAATTTTTGTTGCTTTAAGATATATATGCGTATATCCACTTATCCCTCTTCTTTGATCAAAACCGAAGTGAATAAGTAGTCGCATTTTACGTTCCCAATAATTCTCATTTCGTTTATCATTTTCTATTATTATTACGAATTGAACGTATTCATTATTTGAACTGCAATAATGTATAAATTAGAAATTATTATTATTAGGATTAAGTTCAGTTTTATTGAAGCAATCAGATATGGGGAATTTCATACTAACCAAAAATTGTTTCAACATGTAAAATATGTATGGAATAAAAAGGAATTATAACAATTCTCGTATTCTATTTCTGTTGAAAACTTGGATAAATTGTTGATACTCTTCCCATTAATTGTAAAAATGGACAAACGAAATTTAGTTTTTTACTCTATGAAAAAAATTTTCCCATTACCAAAACAGTGGACCAAGCAAGGGTAGGTAAAAAATATTAAACATGAAATTTTTTTAGTAAAAAAATTGTATGCGGTATCACAGGTTGGTATTTGTTTGATTTTTTCATAACCCCACGTTTGGAAATTTAATTTGATTCATACTGCTCGTTTAGAAACTGCTTAATATATTTCCATTTTCTTTTTTCTCTGAAATCCCCCACTGTGCAACGTAGTATACAAAATTGATATAAGAAAGCAGAGAATAATACCAAAAGAAATCAGTTTGACGTTATCATACAGGTCTGAATTTTTGTAGAGTCATGAATACTAAGTGTTGAAAAGTCCATATAACAATTTTTTTTTTTTTTTGCTTTCGCACTTTTAACAAAAAACATTTTTCAAGCATGATTGAATATCTATGCAAGCAATTTAATTCAAAATATATATTTATGTAGTTCTAGATTAATTTCAATGGGCGAATACCAAGCCAATATATTTTTATTTTGTTTTTCTGCAGTACAATTGCAATTGTCAATTATTTTGGTTTTTATTTAATAACTCTATGAATGCTCAACAATTTTTCAGCGCTCAAAAGGTGCAGACAAATGGACAGACAGACAGATGTAGAACAAACAAATTCGCATGACACGTTCGCAAATAGAGCGAAAATATGGGTTTTGTTTGATAAATGTAAATTACAAATGGTGTATTTTTGTGTGTTGGTAATTTCAAATAAAATTATAAACAATTAAAAATGTTTTAACAAATTGTGGTCCAAAAAAAAAAAAAAGAAAGACCACAACCAAAAAAATATAAATTTAAACACAAAATTAACTTTTTGACCCAAATTACAGTTTTGAACAATTTAAATTTTAAATTTTAAATTGACGAGTTTTAATTATTTTCGTAATTTATCAAGTTAATTTTAGAAAATTATTGTTTAACTGTCAGTTTGCTTGTAGTTGTATTTTTGTTCGAAGTATTAAGAGAAATAAAACGAAAAATGAAATTATTAAACAGTTGTCAAGTTTGTATTGCGACTAAATTAAAAGTCGTACTGTTAACTATTGTGTCAAATTGAACTTAAAACTTAAAACATGATGAGATAATCACTCGCCAAGAGATTTTCAGGTACTCAAGTGTAACGTCGTTCGAATCCCTGGCAGACATAAAACTTAATAATAAACCAGTGACATAATCTTTTAGAACACCCAAACACATGCACATTTACAATTAAGACGCTACAACTTGAAAGAATAAATCATAAGAAGAAGTACTAAAAAAAATATGACTACCCTGCCATTAAAAAGTCATCAAAATAATTTTAATTTTTTTTTTCTTCTTCAAATTAGTTCCACTAAATTTAATTAAGTCTTTGAATGTTGGCAAAATAAACAAAAAAGTAAAACATTTATTTTTTAAGTTTTAGTATTTCTATTTTAATTATTTAAAATTAATTATTTAACTTTAGGCGTGAAAATGCTCTGCTTGAAACAAAGAATTTCCGTTTTCTCAAAAAGGTCAATGGTCTCCCGCTCCATGGCTGTTGGGTTACTTGAAATGTTGAACGTCTTTTTTCATTTTGTTTCAACTATTAAATTAATAAATAGAACAAACATCTCTATTTGAATTGCGCTGATTTTAATTAAAATCTTGAACATTTTTTTTTTGTACTAAAACACTGCTACAATTTGATTGTTATAGAAATATTTTAAAATTTTTAATAAAAGGGTATTTTATTATAGGAAACGTTTTAAAAATTTTAAATCTTTAACTGATACCATAAATTATGGCATACAAATAAAAATTAAAATGAAACGACGTATCAAATTTAAGCAGCTCAACGTCTGTATATAAATGTACTTTATAAATAAAAATTACCACCATAATACATACATATGTAGCAATTTAAAAATAATATTCTTTAAAAAAAGGTACTTTTTTCAAAAAGTACTTTTTTTTATAATGATAATTTATGATCAAAAAAATGTACTTGTGTTGCACAAAACTACTTTAGTTTGAAAGTTTTAACATTTTTTACAACAAGTTGTTTTAAGAAAGGTTTATTTTTTTAAAAAATAGGTACTTTATAAAAGAAAAGTTAAATCATTTTTTTAAAAGAGGGTATTTTTTTAACAATTTAATTTTTAATATTATTTATTTCTAATTTTTTTCAATGCCATAAAGCCTTTATTAATATTTGACAAAATGGGTACTTTTTTTAAAAAAGGTACTTTGCTTAAGAGATTATTTTTTACATTAAAAATACTTTTTTCAAAAAATTTTAGTTTTTATAGAAAGGTAATTAGTTTTAAACAGTTTATTTTCAAAACTACGTTTTTAATAATGATATCTAATCTATGAGAGGAAAGGTACTTTTTTAAAAACGATCTGTTGTGAAAAACATGTATTTTTCAATGTATACAAAATGAAACAATTTTTACCAAAAATTAGCAGTTTATTTTTCAAAAAGGTTACTGTTTTAAAAATTTATTTATGCAAGGAAAATGTTTTTAAAGGGTACTTTAGTGAAAAAATAACACCCTTTTAACAGGACACTTATTTTAGAAAATGTACTTTTTAAAAAAATGTAAATTTTTTTAACCAATGTACTTTATTTTAAACAGGTACTTCGTTTTAAGACCAAGAAAGTGTTTTGAAAATGGGTACTTTGTTTCAAAAGCTACTTGTTTTCCAAGAGGTACTTTTTTCAAAAAGTATATGTTTTTTACACACGTACTTTATCTTCTATTTATAAGGTATATTTTAAGCTATCGCATAGCTTCTATCGCGGGCCTTTTGTTTTTTTAAGTATTTAAATCGCCCAATGTATGTTAACCCCTAAAGTATGCTATTGATTTTGATTTCATTAACATACAGTATTGCCAGAAAAACAATGGAGTTATTAAACAAAACGTAATAATATAATTGCATAAGTTGATAAAAAATGCTATGCAATAGCTTTACCGCGGCAGTCCCCGAGTGCCACATGTCTTCTTTTAAAGTATGTGTGTATGTATGTACTTTATTAATAAAAAATACTTTTTTGGTAAAAAAAATATTTTTTTTTGTTAAAAAATACTTTTTTGGTAAAAAATACTTTTTTGGTAAGAAAATACTTTTTTTGTAAAAAAATACTTTTTGGTAAAAAAATAACTTTTTTTGGAGATATTATTAAAAAAAAGTTATGTGCACAATTTGTGAACTTAATACCCTGACTGTATAAAAATATTACTTTTTTCAAATCAATTACATTTATTCAAACTGCAATAACTAGAATAGTGTTGAGGAGAGCTTCACAAGATAAGTACCATAAATTTGAATCTAGAACCAATCACTTACTGAATATCTTAATTACAACAATTTACCACCAGCAATGAAAGCCTTCTTTATTCGTATAACCCGCGATTCCCTCTCATCTAAAGTTCTATAACTCTCACTTGAGTTCTTGAGAACTAGTAAGATAAATTTACTTGTGACAGTATTACTTCCTTCTAAGTAACTTACTAACCGATCGTATAAATAAATATAATAAAATGATTTTTATTTAATACAACAACAAAATATGCAATAAAACTGCTTTAGACACAACTTTAATAAGAGTTAAACTGTTTAGCAGCACTTGTAAGATCCAAGAGTAGTAGTAAGCCTCATTAACTGTTATAAATTTCCTGTATTACGTTAAGACTTCAAATATTAAAACAAAAAATAATTTGAATAAATTTTATGCAAAAATTCAAAGAAAAACAAATTTTATGATGACTGCTATAGACCAAAAATAACAAAAAAAAAAACAATTTTGTTTGGTGTTGGAAATTAATAGAGAAACAAAGCAGACAGACAATAAAGAAATAGCAGACAAAAACCCAATCAAAAATGTTTAAACAAATACATATTTTCTTAAATGAAAACAACAATGAGCAGCCAGCAAGTGGAGGAAATTTTCGACTTTAGAAAACAAAAGACTTAAGACCGCCACTTGTTTATTTACTTCATCATGTACGCGTGTGTCTTAAGTCTTTTGTAGCAAGGATTTTCAAGGTTTTTTTATTTTCAAATGGCAAACAATAATTAAAAACAAAATTTATGTTGCTGCTGAGAAGAACAATAACAACAGAAATAAAAGCTTTTATTTGCAGCAGCAAAAGTAGAAGAAGAATAACATAAATGAATGCATAAAGAGATGAACAGTTTAACAAACGATAATGAACACTATTTAAGTGTTAATGATGTTACTACTGATTGTAATAATGATGAGTATAAAACATGATTATTCTTATTTATTTTCCACCCGCAAAACTCTAAACAAAAAGCTTTTGCGTTTTGTGAAAATATAAAACCAAGTTGATGATGAGTTAAAACGTTCAGTAGCTCGCTCGTTCGTTGTGTGGAAAACAAATTAGAATTATTAAAAACTGAATTACGCAAAAGAATCTAAGTTTAAGCACAAATATAATTTAGAAAATAAAACACGATTTAAATATAAAATATAATAAAAGCAACAAAAAAAAAAAAAAAAATAACAACAACACACAACTAATACGACAAGCACGAAATAAGGATAACTTTATTCTCTGTACAGTGATTAAAAAAAAAACACATAAAAATTACTTGTGCAAAACTGAATTTTTGCTAAATACAATTAAGTGAAGTGTTCCAATAACCCTGTTGTTTATTGCTAGTTATTTAGTTAGTGTGAAAACTGACAACAACTACAACAAATCATTTTTCTAATAGCTGCTAAAACAAAAGAATTTGGAATAATTAAAAACAAAGCCAGCCACCACCACAATTTGGTGTCATCTTTCTTCCTCTCTCTCTGTCTCTCTTGAAACAATTCAGTGATTTTATTATGAATTATTTGTTTAATGTTCTAAAAATTTCGTAACAAAAAAAAGTTTATTACTAGAAATATACCAAACTTAAAGCAACAGGCTTTGCGTGCTTTTCGGTTACTATTGACCGCGTGTGACATCAAGTGTTTAATTTATTTGACATTCAAATTTGTCTGAACAAAAGAATTTATATAAATTTTTTGACTCTCATGTTAAATTTGATTTTTAAATTTTTATCAAAATGTGCGCGTGCTTACGTAATTGTGAAAAAATCATAAGCAAATTATGAGACGCCATAAAATCATGAAACAAAAACTAACATTCATAAAACTTCCTTCGATAAATATTTAACTCAACACGAGAGATCATCTTACGTTCGTAAGAACGTTAAGTCATTTGTTTAATATTTTATTTCAAATATTTTTGCCATTTAATTGACAATTCAAAATAAAAATAAAAATAATAAATAATTTGCGATTGTTTTGCTTTTAAAAAAAAGTGACGACGCGTTGGTGTAGTGTGTGCACTTTGTATATTTTTGTTTTTTTTTTTTTTTAGTTTTAAGTTGATCATCCGACAATGCAGTTGCACGCAGAAGAGTTCCTGTTTTTTGTTCTATCAAGTATTTGCAACATATACTTTGTTGTAAATGGCACACATTCACCGCATGATATCAGCAGTACAATAATTATTGTCGAGGATGCAAAAGGTAAAAATCAAAAGAAATGGTTTTCAAATAAGACGAATATAAATAAATTGCACGACTTAGTGAAATAAGGATTTCGTTATACGTAAGTGTTAGTTCTTACTTACGGTGTTATCCATAAAAGCTGATTTAATGTTATTCCAGAATAAGGAAACTACTTATTGTAAATTACGGATTTTCATCAAATTTTTCTTTTTTAAAATGTCCTTTTTCTCAAATGTTCTTTCATTTTAAAAATTTCTTATTTGAAATATTCTCGCAATTTCTGATTAAAAAAAAATTATTCATTTGTTGTGTCTTGAGTATTTTTTTCAGTTAAAAACAAAATCGTTTCAATTCATACCAAAAAAAAAGTTGTTTGTTCTGTTGTTTGATCAGTTTCTAGGCCTACTGTTTTTACTCGTGTGTAATTCTCAAATGATTGAAATGAAACTTTAATTAAGTCGCGATGCTTTAGAACTGGTGGTTAAATTAGAGTCTACTAATGACTTGCTTAACATACAACAGCATACTTTTTATAACGGTACTTCTTTTTAAAGTTACTTTTTAAAAGGTACTTTTTATAAAAGGCACCTTTTTGTTACTACTTTTTAACCAGGTACTTTTTTAAAAGATGTTTTTTTTTAAGTTACACGTTTTAAAATGTACTATTTAAAAGGTTCTTTTTTTGAAATGTAAAGGCACTTTTAAGAGGTACTTATTATAAAAATTACCTTTTTATAGTACTTTTTTGTTTTTAAATATGGTTTTAGAAAGTTACCGTTTTTAAAATGTACTTTTAAAAGTTTCTATTTGATAGGTAAATATTTTAAAAGGTCCTTTTTCTGAAATGTTCTTTCAATTCATAAATTTATTTAAAATAATCTCCCAATTTTATTTAAAAAAATATTCATTTGTTGTGTCTTGAGAATTTTTGTCCGCCAAAAAAAAAATGGATTCAATTCATTTCAAATAAAATTTGTTTGATCAGTTTCTAGGTCTACTGTTTTTAGTCTTGTGTAATTCTCAAATGATTCAAGTGAAAGTTGAATTCGAGTCCACTCATGATTTGCTTAACATACAACAGCATACTTTTCCTAACGGTACTTCTTTTTAAAGTTACTTTTTTAAAAGGCACCTTTTTTGTTACTACTTTTTAACCAGGTACTTTTTTCAAAGATGTTTTTTTTTAAAGTTACACTTTTTAAAATGTACTTTTTAAAAGGTTCTTTTTTTAAAATGTAATTTTTTGCAAACACTATTTTGAAAAACTACCTTTTTTAAATGTAGTTTTTTATATGTAATTTCTCTTATGAGAATATTTTGAAAGGTATATTTTTAAATTATTTTTTTTAAAAGCTACGTTTTTTTAAAAAGTATTTATTAAAAACAAATGTTTTTTTAAATGCACTTTTTAAAATAGCAATTTTTTAAAACGTTATTTTTCAAAATATAATTCCTTTAAAATCTACTATTTAAAATTTAGTGCCTGTTCGCCGATATCGAAGAAGTTCTTTCTTTCGAGCAATTACATTTGAAACAAAAACAACATTTTTGAATGAATTTGAAAGAACGTCTTCGATATCGGCGAACAGGCAATTACTTTTTAAACAAAAATTTAAAAAAAAAGCCACTTCTTCTAAAAGCTTCTTATTTTAAAACGTACATTTTTTGAAAGCATTTTTCTAAAATGTATTTATTTTAAAATTAGGTTTTCTTTAGAAGATAAAAATGTTGAAGATATTTTTTTAATGAAACATTTTTTAAAGTTATATATTTTAGAGATTCGTTTTAAAAAGTATTTATTTTTTAAAGAAGAGTTATGAAGAGGTATTTTGCTTAAGAGGTTAAAAAAACAAAACACTTCATAATGTTAAATGTGCTAAAATATTTATTTTTCTATTACAAATATCACAAAACTCCAGGTTGACCGAAATTTCAATACAATTTAAATCGAAATTTATTTCTTAATAAGCAATCAAACTAATTACGTTGCCAAACAGGCCAGAGAATGTAAAAAATGTGTTAAATATCCTCTTAAAGCTTAAATCTGTCTAAAAATATTCTATGGTGGAAAATATGCAAAAAGCACTTATTTGGCGGTTTGATTTCCTTTTGTTTGGAATATCTATTCTTGAAAACATTTTTAAGCAACGAATTAATGTAACGCAGTTTTAAGATTAAAATCCTGAACAATCCTGCCCGGTTTCAGAATCGTAAAATCGGACCACATTTTTAATACCAAAATTAAATGTTTAATGAATCTTTGGTAAATGAATTCGAGTCACAGTTGTGTTTCTTTTTTTGAATACATACTGACAAACGAAATAAAAGCTGTAAACACACATCTTATTAATGCGTGTAATTTTCCTCATTAATTCAAAGAAAAACCTTGAATTTTCAACCTTAAAAGCAAATAACTGAAATTCTCTTGCAATTAATTTACTATTTAATAATTAAAAGAAAACAAAGCGTTTGGATTAACATAAAAATAACATTTAAATAAATTAAAAACATTAAAGAATCAATTCAAGTAACAACGTATGAAAATATCTTTTTTGTTCACAGTTTATGTTGAAAATTGTTTTGTTTATGTGAGACTAGACGAAGTTGTGGGTGGCGTGGCATTCACAAGAGCTTGTGATGAATTTTCTGTTAATTACATAAAATTTTGTTAATTATAATTTTCAATTCATGTTTGTTATGCCTTGAAATTGCAGCATGTTTTCGACGTGTGTTGGCTGGCAAACGTATAGCACCGCATTGGGTACGGCGGACTATAGCATGTGAACGCGTTGAAGAGTGTATGCGTGAATGTGGTCGCGAAAAACGTTTTACCTGTGAGGGTTTCAATTATCGTCTCGATCCTTCGGGCCATGGCCAGGGTGATTGTGAATTGATCGAAATACCTTTGACCGAAATCGATTTATACTCCAGCCGGAATAGAAGAGACTCAAATCTATTGAGACATCCCGACTATGATTACTATGAGAGAGATCGTAATGCGCCGCATAGTTGTAGACATAATATGTGCAAAGAATGCAGCACTAAATTTCCGCTACCGCCAGCACTGCCTCATTACAACAAACCCAGTCAGGGTTGGAGTGAGAAACCATTTAAAGATGAACGTTTTTCGCATATATCGTCACCGCCCAGTAGTAGTGGTAGCGGTTATTATGGCAGACCACCAGCAAGCAGTTCATCTTTAGAACATTATCCCTCGGGTCCACCATCATCTCATACGTCCTATGAGTCACACGTTCGGCCGCCCAGTTCTTATGAACATCACAGTGGATCCTATGAGCTCTCTTCGCATGGATCAAGTTATTATGATCATTCTCCTCCCAGCAGCTATGGTAGTAGTGGTTCCAGTCTAGATCCTATCGATCGTTATGATGTCTCTCATAGTGATCGCTATAGGCCCAGCAGTCTTCCGTCTCGATGGGAAAGTATACCCAGCAGTTCTGGCTATGAAAGTTCTAAGCACGATCGTTATCGGCCTGCATACCGTCCTGGACCAGACTATACACCCTACAGACCATCGTCGTCGCATGCGATAACAGCTCCTGGTTCGTATCATCCTGGACCATCTTCACAAAACTATTTAGATAGAGATCATCATTCGTTATCTTCGTATAAAAAGAATACAGCGAAATTCGTGCCCTACTTAATTGGCACCGACAACGAATGGGGATCATATGGTGGGTCTTATGGCGGTACTCACAACAAACAAACCGCCTATTGGGGCTTAGCTGATAGTCACTATAATAAACCTAAAGATCCAGTACATTTTGATTATTCCAACTTGGGTCCAGCACCCAGTAAAGTTGGCAGTTTTAAAGGACAACCGCCACATGAAAGCAATGCTGTTGTACCCTACTCGGGCTCGAGTTATGAATCGTATGGTGGAAAATATGATGGCTTCCGGGATCGTCACGACTATCGGCATCAGTGGACACGTAGACCAGGACCAGATGGTATAAAACTATTGTTTTCTGTCTCTCCTTTCAATGTTAAGTTTAATGTTTTTACAAATAATTTTGATCTTCAACTTTAAGAATGTTCGGCCAAAACTTCAGAAGGTTTTCGTCTGCACAAAAAGATAGTCAAACACATGTACTCCACACCTTCACTAACCGAATGTGAGCGGCTTTGTTCGGGTCAGGATGCTTTTATATGTCATACTTATAGTTATCGCTATTCGTCGGGTAGCCATGACAATTGTATGCTTTGTGATCGACCAATAAATCGTTTGGACTATTATGTGGACATAGAACCGGATCGTGATTATGATATTTATTCCATGTCAGACGACTTAAATGTTTGTAGGAAAAATTCACGAATTGATGGTTCCAACAGAGGTGGAATTAGCCCGACAGCTTTAGCTGATCCCAGAAGTACTCGTAAGCTTATTGAAGTGCTAAAATGTAATTAAGAATCTTTAAAAAAAAAACAATTTTTCTCACATAGAATGTTTTTTCCGTGCCATTGATGCTACCAGATTTTACAAATCAATTGTCAGAGACTCTTTAACGGTGCGATCGGTAGGAGAGTGTGAAATGGAATGTATTAAATCCATCAAATTTACTTGTCGTGCGTTCGCTTTTCGTTACGGCCACCAGCGTCATGCCAGTGTTATAGACAATTGCCAATTAAGCGACTGGCCGGTTAGAGACATGGATAAGGAAAGACATTTGGTGTTGGACAATACCTTTGATATCTTTGAGCGGGCCAGTTATGGTCATGGCTGTGAGATTCAACCCATTGTGGATGAAAAACACAAGAAATGTAAGAAAATTAAATTGAGGCAAAATAAAATTCGATTATAAATAAAATGTTAAATTTCAGCAGTATGTTATTTAGGTTACGGCTCCCCAGCCAAACTTTTGCCTTTGGCCATTAAAAAGGTTATAACGGTGCCCTCTGAGGTGGAGTGCAAAAAAGAGTGTATACGCTTAAGAGAAACAACAGCCTTTAAATGTTATGCTTTTAGTTATGGGTAAACGTCACTGTGCTCTTAAAGCTTAACACGAAAATATTTTATCTATAAATTAATTTAATTAATTTAGCTCCCGCAAAGCGACTTTTAACTGTGAGATGTCTGATTGTGATCAAACTGAATTAAAATTGAATATTCACTACAAGCATACCGATGATAGAGATTATTGGCTTTTTGCTTGGAATCCATTTGATTATACATGTCGGGATAAAGTTAACACTATAGGTGGTACAAGGGTTAATAATAATCGACGCATGGATATATTTAGGGAGCCGGGTAATTTCTATTTAACTTTTAATTGCTTATAAGCTTTTTAAAGTTGTAAAATTTATTAAATAATTTTTATTTTTATAATTTTTAGATGTCGCTTGGCGTCATTATTCTGTTTCGGGCAAACCTTGTCGCCGTAGCAGTCCCTGTGAAAAGAATCTTATAACGGGTTTCTATTCTTGTGAAATAGAGAGTGGCGAAATCGGTTCTTGGGACTACTGCTGTAAAGTGGATCATCCTTGTGGCTATTCGCAAGGTTTTGATTACCCGTGGTAAGTAAATGTCTGCGCAGCAACAATTAAAGATTTTCTACAAAAAAATCCAAAACTCGCCTTCATACGCCTTAAAAAATTTGCTAAAATATTTTGTAAGTTAACACGTTTGTGTTCGCCTTTCGACACATTCTTTGGTACATGCGATGACAACCAAAGAAAAGGTTTCATATTTGTGGCAATCGAGTAGAAATACATAAAGAGAACTATTCTAGAATGATTTTACACGAATGCGATTAAAATTTGCTTCTCATACTATTTGCAGGTGTTTCGTAGGCGATGAACCTGATCAGTGGCGCAAATGTAGCGATCGTTATTATCCCGGCAATCATACTCTCACCCATGCGGGTCTTAGTGTTAAACCCTTGACACCCTCTGATAAACGTA
This sequence comes from Lypha dubia, assembly GCA_947311025.1. Lineage (NCBI taxonomy): Eukaryota > Metazoa > Arthropoda > Insecta > Diptera > Tachinidae > Lypha > Lypha dubia. The sequence goes on from OX371264.1 coordinate 62,602,302, forward strand.
AGCCAGCCGATAGCTTTACATCAGCCTCGAACTCGGATGAATACCAGAAACCTCCTCGACCGGGTGGCCTGCAAAGTATAAGCGATTTTACTGCCGCACGTTTATGGCCTGTTACCTATTTGTATAGTGAAGGACCGCCCAATTCAACGGAATTTAGTAATTTTGTCGATTGTAATAAGGAAACATGCTAGAGCAAGATTGAATTTTACTAATTTATAAGTTACGTGTAATAAATCTACATATTTAATAAATAAGCTGGATTAAGTAACTTTTGGCTTTCTGCATAGGGTCCAACAAAATTGTGATTAAAAAAAAAAGAAAAATGAAACAAACAAAAAGAGATTTTATAAAGATGGTTTGATTTTGTCAAAAATATTAAAATTAATGTTTTCCAATTACTTTTATACAAATTTGTTTTTTTTAGTTATACATAATGCCAATTTTAAGATAAATGAAAATTAATTTAATGTTTAAAAATGGCAAAAAATGTTAAATGATAAAACGATTAATAAAATACATATATAATGAAGAAAATATATAAAATAAAGATAATCCAACAAAAATTCAGTTAACTTAATGCAAAGGAAAAGGTTTTTAAAATGGCTATTTACTTTAGCAAATTTTTAAATGTTATTGTGAACTAAAATTATTTTAAAAGTTTAAATGATAATAAAATCAAAGTTTCCAGTCACTGACGCACCAGACTAAAGAAACTCACAATTTATTTTAGTTCATAAAATAAAACTTATAGTATGGGATTTTATATTTTATTTTATTGAAAACAAAAACAACTTCTAGGTTTTCTTTATTATTATTCAAGTATAAATTTCCAAACGGCAAATTAAATTTTATTTACAAAAAGCGCCAGTTAGACTTAAAGGCCAATGCACATATAATTCGTCATGCGTTATAAATCTCCTTGTTCAACTAAATATTTGAAAAAGAACAGAGCTAGCAATGTATCAGAAAATTAAACGATGTTTAGTTTGTTTATTTTATACGAATCAAAAACGTACGAAAATAAAACAAACTGATATACAAACACAATAAATACATACATACATATGTATACATATATTATTAATTTGGTGTCCAAATATTTTTTTTATATGTATAAGGAAGAACATACATATGTATGTTCAAACAAACATACTTGCATAGAAGCGAACAAACTAAAAAAAAAGCGAAACAAAATTCACCACTTAAATTATTTCAATCGTTTTCAACTTTTGATTTCCTTATAAAATTTGCATTACATACCTGATTATTTCCATTTCCTACAAATTGAAGCTACTTGTTTGTTTACTAAATATTCATTGATTTCCTAATTATTGACTGCATTACCTGCAGAAACTTTTAAACTTAACTTCCGGCATTCATATTGCTCAATTTTATTTTAATTTCACCAATTTCATTCACCAACAATAAATCACAATTATATTCAGCATACCAAACACACTCCCACTTTCACCACTGCATTTGTGAACAAACTATATTCACCTCGAATTATAAGCTTTTCATTTGCCTTTTTTTACTCCACTTTTTTTACACAATACTACACTACGGCTTCGGTAATATTTTTTATCAACTTTTTTTCGATTTAAAACACTTTCACCTAACAATATTTCATTTTACCCGTATCAAACACTCTTTATTTAACATGATTACACGGTTTTTAAATTATTTCCAATTATATTAAGTCGAAAAATAACGATAAACTGGAAGAAGCATCTGTATGATAAGAAATCGCGCGGAAACTAAATCCAGCTGTCAAGAAATGCAGAAATGCTACAATAAAACACCTGTTTTGAACATTATTGTGAATGAAAATGTAAAACAGAGCTGTTTTATTCCATTTTAGTAGAAGAAATTCAATCCTAGTGGTTACTAATTAATTAGTTTTAATTTTGAAATTATGAATAAAAACTTCGTTACGACATTTCTGACGGTGGGTGTTGCTGGCATTGGATCCTATTATTATGGTGGCTACAAAGAGCGACGAAGAATTTTGCAAAACGTGCCTAATCATGAACAGCAACAAATGGAACTCTTGCATAAGGTTAATTCACTGTTAGTAAAAACATATTTATGTTATTTAATACTGTTATTTGCATAAAATTTAAGCATTCTCAAAAACCCGGCTTTCCTCTATTTGCCACCGTTTCGGCTGCTGTTCCTACAACTGACAATGATCCTAATCTAGCAGCCACACCTCTACGCATTTCTCAAATAATGAAGTTCGGCTTTCCTAGCTTGGATTCTGTGCGTTCTTATTCCGATTTTGTTCTCAGCTATGATCGTCGCAATCGTGTGCCTTCTTGGGTATTTGAACATTTAACATCAGACTCTATTGCCAAAAACCAGGCAGTTGATAGATCAAAATGTGAATTTAGATCCGATGGAAGCATACATCCCTTCTTTCAATCCCAAAATTCTGACTACCATCGTTCCGGTTTTGATCGTGGCCATATGGCGGCTGCAGCCAATCATAAAAGACATCAAAAGCATTGTGACGATACATTCTATTTAACAAATATGGCTCCACAAGTAGGACAAGGTTTCAATAGGGACTCTTGGGAACGCTTGGAAAGCTATGTGCGCAAACTAACAAAAGCTTACAGTAATGTTTACGTATGTACTGGACCTTTGTATTTGCCCAAAATTGAAGAAGATGGCAAAAAATATATTAAATATCAAGTGATAGGCAGTAACAATGTTGCTGTTCCCACACATTTTTATAAAGTAATTGTTTGTGAAACATCTGACAGTCGCTTAGAAATGGAAGCTTATGTTATGCCAAATCAGGTAATTAGTGATGACACTCCCTTGCAGGTTTTCCAAGTGCCTCCAGAATCAGTTGAAAGGGCGGCCGGTCTACTATTTTTCGATAAAATTAATAAGCAACAACTTGTCAAAGTTAATGGCAAAAAGGTTTAGAATTTTATAGAAAGTTCCCAGATTCGTATTCGTATGATGCCTCATAACGTTAGAGATTTAAGTTTAATTTTATCTTTATGACAATTGCATTCTGGATTTTATGGAGGAATGAAGATTTGTTGCGGATTAAAAAGTTTGTTAAAATTAAAAGTTCGAAATCAGAGCCTTAGCAAAATATTCAATACAATTAACTTGTAAGATTATTAGTAAAATTTTTTATTGTAAATTAAAGAATATTTCTTTTGTTCCTTTTTATGAAAATTTCATTATGTTTTAAGCATTTTAAATGTACATATAAAAATATACGACATTGTTTATAAATGCAAATTTTATTTGATCTGGTTTCAATTTTAACATCAGACTCTGATCGAAAAATAAAAAGTTTCAATATGGTTAAATTAAAAAAGTGTATTAAACAAAGAAAAAAATTAAAAAACTTAGTGAAGAATGATAGAAAACTGGAACAGCATTAGTATTATATGTGTTTCTTTTTAAATGAAATTAAAATTACTTTCTTTGTTTTAAAAATTGTAATGAATCTTAATAATCGCCGCCACCATGATTATTTGAACGTACATCATCAATTTTCAAAATCATCTTAACCAATTGAGTGGCCAACAAAATTTGTTGTTTCTTAGAATTAAAAGATTCAACAACATTGTGTGTCTTCATGTTGGAGTCTCCAGTCAACATACAGTCAACACCCAAACTGTGACAATTTTCAGCAACCTGGCGAGCCTTCAATTCTGACAAGGTTTCAATTGGATGCAAGCCACTGTTTTCGGCCAAAGCTAATGGTATATTTTCCAAAGCAATGGCGAATGAACGGAAGGCATATTGTTCCAAGGTGGAGAGTTGATCGGCTTCCTTGGCAACGGCTAATGAGCAACTAATTTCAGAAGCACCGCCGCCATAAACAATACGGGAATCCTAAAAATAAATGAAATTGTTATCTTTGAAAATATATTATTTTTTTTTTAAGCGACTTAAGACTTTTTTATACGACATTCTTTTAAAATACATACCTCTTGATTTTTTTAAAAAGGTACTTTTCTAAAATGTCCTTTTTTTATTTAATTTAAACTCTACTTCTTGAGTATTTTTTTTAAGTATTTTAAGAACTTACCTTAACTAGAGAACGAACAACACACAAAGCGTCATGAATGGAACGTTTGGCCTCAGCTGTAATCATCTGATTGCCACCGCGCAAGAAAATAGTAACTGCTTTAGAGTTTTTGCACTCTTCGATGACCAGCATCTTGTCCTTAGAGGTACCAAAGGCTAAAATTTAAATCAAGAAAATCAAAAACTAAAAAGATTTTAATGCTAATAAACTTACAAACTTCTCTCACAAGACCAGCTGAGCCCAATTTCTCTGGAGTCAATTCCTCAAAACGTGGTACAATTCTACCGCCAGTAGCTATAGCAATCAACTCGATTTCCATACCTCCTACCCAGCGTACAGCAGGCAATTCGTGTTGCAACAATAAATGATTTGCCTCATCATCGAAGCCCCATTGGCAAATGGCTAAAGTGGCTCCAGCTTCCTTCACCTTTTTAACCATCTCAATGAATTTCTCCTGTTCATAGGCACGCAATTTCTTATAATCCTCAGCCGAGGTAACATCCAACTTATGCTTTGTCTTTGGCTTTGGTGGTTCAAATGGGCAGGTGAGTATAGCCAATTTAACATCACGCAATGTCTTGGGCATTTGGGCGTGACTCATTGTTTTGTCAACAACAACACCCTTAACTAACATTGAATCTTCCATACGACCACCAACTTTGGTTTCAATTTTAATCAATTCAAAATTGACATCCTTCTTTTCTATATCGGCCACATTTAAAACTGCGTCAACGGCCATTTCAGCCATTTGACGATGACACTTGTTGACAATTTTTGAGCCTAACGTAGTCATAGCAATTTGAATAAGAGGTTCCTTATTTTTGGGATCAATGGGGAAGGGTTCGGCAATAGCTTCTAATTGTTTGACCGCACACTGGGCAGCCAACTCGAAACCATCCGCAATACGTATGGGATGGATGCCACGATCGATGAGACCCTCGGCTTGTTCGAGCAAAGCTCCAGCCAAGACTACAACACCAGTGGTACCATCACCAATTTCATCGTCCTGTGACTGTGAAAGTTGAACCATTAGTTTGCCAATCTCATGGTCAACATCCATCATTTTCATAATTGTGGCGCCATCATTGGTAACGGTAATATCACCATCAGAGTTAACCATAATCTTATCTAAGCCTTTAGGACCCAACGAGGTCTTAATGATCGAGGCAATTTGACGAGCAGCCAATATGTGAGTCTAAAAATTTTAGAATTGTTAGAATTTATAAGCATGTAACTAGGCACAGTGTTGTAAATAAATTTATGTATAAAGGTATCAAGTTTCAAGATTTTCTGCTCACTCTATCTAAAATTATTCGAACGATGCGAATACCTACTAAGAAATATATGTACATGTACAATAGAAAACCCAACTGAGTCATTCATGAGAGCATAAGAAAAAGCGTCTTTAACCTCAAAAGCCATTGATTTTTTTTTTTTTTTTTTTTGTAAGAACTCCAACATAGAAAAATAATATTCTATCTAACGTGACGTCATGAATTCCAAAATGAGGAAGTCAATAATTATTTAACATTATGTCGTTAGTCAATCAGATCTCCCTAAGGCGTTTGCTTTAAGAACTTAAAAAATCATTAGTTTAAAACTGGGGCCAAATTACCGCATTCGATATCGAACGAAATTTACATTTAAATTGTATTGAAATTTCGATCGATAACGAGTGCCGTAATTTTGCCCCTGAACATCTGGAATATTCGGTAGCGAAAATTCTCTACAAATTCACTATAAGCCGAGAAATCTTATTATTTTAATCTTAACAATATGAAAACTTCCTGGTTCAATAAATTTCTTTATAAAATTTATATCCTTTTTATAGTTTCACAAATTATTTGTACCTTTATGGCATCGGTGCCTGTGATACGCTTTTGTTGATCTTGATCCCGTAGAATGATGAAAGGTCTGCCATATTCATCAAAGGCAAAAGTTCCCGGAAAACCGTTCATGATTTCTTATTTAATTATTTTCTTTTATCACAAGGATTCCTTTGGATTTAATTCACGGAATAAATGTCGAAATAAATTATTTTGCTTCTATTCACAGACCGTACGAAAATCAATGTAAAAAAGATTTAACGAAAACACCCGGCCAATGAATTGTCAAAAAAAGAAAACACAAAAAGGGACAAGAAAAATACTCGTGACATGTGGAATATTAGCAATCTGGCAGCTTGAGAATAGAAAAACGTTAAACAAATTATTTTAAACGGGATTAACCCAAGATCCATAATACAGGGTGTCCGCCGGGAAGGTACTTTGTTTGTTTATAATATTTGATTAAATGAAAGTGAATGGATATTGATAAATGCAATTATGTATGGAATACAATGTCAGATGAGCTGCTCAAGCGTTTCTGGTTTGTTTGCGTAAAACTTGCTCTTCATATATCCCCACAAAAAGAAGTCCGGAGCAGTCAAATCAGGCGACCGAGGAGGCCAATCAACATCACCATTTCTGGAAATAACTTGTTGTGGAAAGAGGTCTCGCAGTAAATCCATTGTAATCCTGGCTGTATGCGATGTGGCACCGTCTTGTGGTATCACATGTTAATCAAGCCCAAAGCATGCAGTTGTGGCGTTAAAAAGTTTTCAATCATATCACGATATCGCTCCTCATTCACAGTTACCGTTACGCCGTTTTCATTTTCAAAGAAGTTAGGCCCAATGACTCCTTCTGACCAAATTGCATAATGCAATTGCAAAGGTGACTGATGAATAATTTGAGGGTTTTCCATTGCCCAGAACCGACTATTGTGTTTATTTACATATCCATTCAAATTTCACGTAATTTTCTCATCGTCACAGTAATCGATGATTGATTTTGATAAAATGTTTTAACGATTAAAACACGTTAGTTTATCGAATATTTTTCCATAATAAATTTGCCACGTGTCTACTTCACGACTGCCAAATATGAACTGTCAAGACTAATGTTTACCAAAATGGCCGCAAAACAAAGTAGTATACCTTCCCAGCGGACACCCTGTATTTGTAAATTTTATGTGCCTTTTTTCAAATGTGTGTAAAACATATGTGCGACTGCAATTCCTTCCAAAAATGCCTACATCAGGATATTGCAACGCTTCCAAGTGGTAAAATAAATACATATGTAAGTATGTATAGACATACATATGTACATATATTTGTGAAAATTGTAAGATCATCAGCAATTGATTAAAATGTAGTATTGTAGTATGCATTTAAAAATTAAATGTATTATTCATAAAAAATGAATTAAAATACAGAAGACGAAAAAAATTTCAATCGTCTATTTATGTACCTACTTATGTTGAAAACAAAATGAAATTTTTGTACTTTGTTTGAGAAAACCATAAAATCGTTATTTTCATTCATAGCTTACACACTTCTTTAAGTCTATGTTCACACACGACGATTTTAGTTGGGCAATTCTTGAGTTTATATATGTTTTTTTTTCAGTTTGCGGTGAGGGGAATAAAAAGGGAAAAATAATCGCCGGTACCCGGCTATTTCAAGCAATTCTCTCATTCGTTTTTTTTTATTTGAATATTTGACATTTATTTTCATTCGGTGTTTCGCTTCTTGGTGTGTAAATCATTCATAATTTCAATTAAACGCAAAAATTACACGCTTTAAATACATATGTATGTATGTAAAAATAAAAAAAAATATTATAGAGTAAAAATTTTTATTAAAAGCTTACTACATTTTGTTTATTTTATTGAAATTGTTTATTTTATGAAAATAAAAGCTAAACAAAACAAAAGAATTGCCCAACTAAAATCGTCGTGTGTGAACATAAAAGCAAGTTCAAAAGAGAATTCTGAAAAAGTTGGGCAATTAAAACCGTCGTATGTGACCTTAGACTAATGAGAGTGCATTTCATTTTAAATTTCGAAAACAAATCGAGTTACGCCTTTTCTATATCAAGACTACAATTTATTAAAACACGTACATATGTATGTAAGTATGTACATAGGTACATAAATAATTCGGTGCCTTATGCAATTTTGTATATGCACAACTTTTGCGTAGTATGGCAGCACAACTTTCCGTTGGTCTTTCGAAAAATAGAACCGTAACTAAACCAACTTCATTCATGTAAACTTCCAGAAAATTACTAAATCATAAGTATTTTGTGTTATGGGAATTCTTTGTATGCTATTCTTTATATTTAGTTAGTAGTCTCTGCATTTTTAAAGAATTATTGTTAAAATTCCAAATGCTATCATTCCCTTGCACATCGTAGGTATATAAAGAAGCAGTTTCTTCTTTCCTGCTTTCAAATGCAATGAATGGATAACTGTATATGTATGTGTATGTGTGCATACCAAGCGAACAGTATGGAAAAAAACAGAAGAAATAAAAATAAAAGGTAAATACTCTTGGCAAAAACAAAAACAATGTAATAAAAAAAACACTTCACACAATAATAAAATACAGCAAAGAGGAATTTGTAAAAAATACATGTATACATACACTTTCATACATACATACATACATATGTATGTATGTTTTTCTCCTGTATGCTTTTTTTTCTACGATTTTTCTTCCATATTTTTTCTTCATGTATTGAAGAACAATTTTCACTGATTTCCGTACGGCATTTTTCACTACCCAGCTAAAAAAGCAACAATAACAACACGAGTTGTATCAGCCACCAGCAGCAGATCGAGTAAAACGAAACCAGAACCAAAATATTAGTGTGTGTTTGTTTATTATTTTCCTATTCTTCAAAATAATCAAATAGAAAGAAAAACAGCGCAAGAGGGCCCAAAACGACATACACAATCGCCATCATCATCATCTTTAGTTAGTCAGTCAAAGCCGTGTGTAGTAATATTTTGGGTTGTTTCTGCATTTGAATTGAATTTGAGCTAGTGAGGGCAAGTCAGAGTTATTGGCTGATGTTATAAAAATGTCTGAATTTCACCGTCTGACGGATCAAAAATATTCGGAAGCTGAATATCTCTTCCAGGTATGTAACAATCAAGTTCATTGATGCGAAAAAAAATTGGTTAACTTTTTATTAGCAAAATTAGCTTAAAAGTTGTGTATAATTTTTTTCCATAACTCTTTTCGTTTGTTTTTCTATTCCTTTATATGCGTGTGTGCGTTTTTTTGTGCTAAATAAAAAATTGTCTGTTTACTTAAATGTGGAACTACAAAAACAACATACATATTACTTGTAATGTAAATAATAAAAACAAGACAATCGAAATGGCAAAATCGGATGAAGAATTCAATGTGGAATTGTGTTCCACACCACCACCGCACACCGAACTGGAGTTGGCATTAATGGACAATGATTTGGATAACAATATATTCTCTTGGAAATTGGTCAAACGTAGACGACCCCGCCGCCGTTACACTGTATCACATAGTGGTAGCTGCGCTGCGAGTGGAGCAGCTGGCTATATGAATTGCCATAATTCGTTACCAATTTGTGCTAATGGCGGCGGCAATAGCGGCTTGCCGCCGGCACCGCCTTCAACACCCACTTCACTTACTCCTACTAATACAAGCCTCTCATCGTCGCTACCCAATTCCGGCATTGTTGGCGTTGTTTCCGAAGAAGAGCAACAGCGTCTCGACAGTCTTCTTTACATTCTCGATTATGCACCCAAGTACAAAAAGAAATTGAAGGAACAGCAGCGTACTGATGCTGAGCTAGCAGAACTTTTTAATGTTGTTTCCATAACCGCCACAAATGGTACATCATCGTCGTCCGCTTCGAAAACTAAGTTCCAGCCTGAGCGCGGCGTCTCCTCAACATCACGTTCCATACGCAAACAAAATGTCACATCTATGAAACTCTTTAAACTTTACGATAATTCAAAGGATGGTATTAATAAGGCCAAGGAATGCTTTCGGGATCGGGATGAAGAGGATTCTGTTTCAGCGCCCGAATATGATACCGAAGAAGAAGATACCCGCTTTTATCGTTTGGGCCGCATTAAGTCCTGTCAACGGAAACGAGAACGACGTTTTGCCCGCTTCCAACATGCCGAACGTATGGAGTCGATGGTAGATATTTTCGATGAAGCTATGAATTTTAATGAAACCTAAAAGGTTTCATTCAACATTTCTATATCTTGTAGCAATTTTGATTTTTCTATCACGTACTTGTGAGTTGTTTTTTTGGCAAGTGGCGATTGAAGGTAAACAAAAAAAGAATTGTATTCAATATTAAATACGCAAAAGATAAGATTACATATTTAAAAATAGTTTTAGAGCTCAGCACAACAACAACAACAATAATACCAGCAAAATTCTTTCTACGTTTCTGGTAAACGCTCTGTTACTTAGTTTGCACATACAATTCGAGAACGCTTAAAGCCATGCAAATCTTGTTATAATTTTTGGCAATACTAGAATTTTATTGCAAATATTTGAATAACTCTAAGAACAAGTGATTTGCAGTCTAATGACTTTATAGTTAATTACCAATTTTAGGCAGTTGGTGTAGAAAAACAATTGTAAATAATATTGTGTGCAGTGAATCTGAAAAAAATGTTTTCGTATTCATTTATTAAGAAACACAGATTTAATAGACGAAAATATATTAATACTCAAAAATAGCAAACACAAATTCTTATATCAGGCTTTGCTGCTTTAAACTATATATGTTTTCGTGAACATTTTTATAGTTTTAATAATGGAATTGAATGTTATGAGATGCCATCTATCACCCACTTAAATTTTTTATAAATTTTCGTAGTTATCATGTTAAATGCTTGTCATAACACTATTGTTGTTGTTATTCACAGTAAACGCTCTTAATTGTAAATAGAGTTGAAAAAAAAACACGATTCTCGCCACTCTTCAAAACTTCTTCCAAGTATCGAGAAAAATAAAAATGAGATATAAACAAAGTATATTATTAAAATATATAACTATTAAAAACATAAAAAAAATAATGCCCTACGCGTTGTTAAACTTTTAAAATCGGTCTCAATGTGATGAAGAATGAATTTCTGTGTAATTTTAAATCATTATTTTTTATTTTATTTCAGTTTTTTTTTATTAATTATATACATAATTATAAAATATTTAGTAATTTCATAATGAATTAAGTTTTTAGTTTTGCTTTTTTTTATTATAAACTAAAACGTGTGTATTTAAAAATAATCAACTAAAGAAATGAAAAAGAAATATTAAAAAAACACATCAGTTAAAAAAAATTGTTGGTCGATTATGCTTAGCAAATCGAAACAAATTGACAACCAACTCTCAGCTGCCATCTAAGTATATTAATAAATGTAATTTTCAGCAATTGGCCAATTAACAGAGATTCGATTGTTATCCATAACCGACCAAATAATAAACTTATGAAAGTGTGAAAAAGTACCTATTTACCATGATGCCTCCTTCCTATATTCTTACCCATGATCTTCTTTAAGTTAAACACAAAATACTTTTTTAATTTGGTCGTGCAATAAATGAGTTTTCTGCATCTGTGTCTTTAAGAATCGTTGCGTGTACTAATTGTTTTACATTTACATTAATTTATCTATTTCTTTCTTTTTTCCTTTTGTTTTCCAATATTTCAAAATCTTTTTCTAACTTTAGTTTTTCGAATACGATCTTTTATGAAACGGTTTTTTTACGTTTTTATCAAATACATAAAAAACTTAAAAGAAATTATTAAACTCTTATATACGTGTCTGTCATGAGTTTCACATCCGTGTGAAAGTGAATCTTTTCCGAATATTTTGGTCTCCTGACATTCACTTTCGAACAATTTTTTCGTTTTACTTTCGACTGCACCAAGCTGTGTGAAAGCAAATATAATCTCATTTATTACATAATAAAACTAATTTAATTTGAAAAAAATATTTTTTGAACTTATGTTTGATATCTTATCTACCTAATTCGGAAATAAAATCCTTGATAATAACACATGTAAAAGGAGATTTAAAAAAATTGCCACATTAGTCACCAATCGAGCAAAAATATTCGGAAATATGCCGGACAACAAATATTCCATTTTGTGATTCGGAAATTTTAATTCTAATTGAAAACGTTCGGAACTCATGACAGACACGATAGTATTCCATTATTTTAAAAGATATTTTGATTTTCTTTAGTTTATAAATAAATTGATAGAACGTTGTACGTTCAAAATTCTTTAATTTAAAAAGCAAAAGTTCCAACACTTTGAATGTATTGTATAATGTAATAAAAATTAAATAAAAACTACAACAAAAAATATTATCTCAAAAACACATCTTGGTTTTATTTTAATACTTGCTAGCCGGCTTCGAGGGCTAAACAGTGCTACCAACATTGAAGAACAATAATAAGTGAATCGTATCTGCGAGAATAATTTAAGTATATCAGTAAAATTGCGAACTTCATACATGTTTCATTTCAAAAATTCTTTTAAGTTCTGGAACAGTGCAGTTTGAATTCCAAGAATCTGTATAAATAGGGCTCCATGTCCCCAAATCAAAAAAAAAAAAAATTGCCCCAGAATAGGATTTTTTTTTTTTTTGTTTTCAATGTAGAAATTTTGGTGCCATTTTTAATTTTAAAAATCTTTGGTAATAAAAGCAAAATATAAAAATATTCAATAATATATGTATAAAACCTGCACTGCTTACGAAAGGTTCCCTGCATAGCAGGCCTTCGGCCAAACAATTCGAAATGTGATGATTACATTATCGTTTTAACTTACGACCCTGGGCTCTTATTTGATTTCCTTAAAATATTTGTTTATTTACATCCGCAATTTTTAGTTTAAATGTCTACTTACTTACATAGACCCATAGTATAATAATAAATAACACCATTTCAAATCAAGTATGTTGTAAGTTTTTAAAACCTTTTTATATTATATTTTCGTCTTTTAATAAAAAAAAAAGTTTACCTATTTAATAAAACAACAATACAACAACTTTTACCAAACTACACCGATACTAGAGCTACGTTCTAGACTACAAAAAAGCTAAGCAAGGAAATAATAATAAAACAATTATAGTATAGTCTTCTTTATAGTACATAAAGAAATATTTCGTAATTATTCTCATTCTTATTTCTACTTCTGACATTTACGAATCTAAATACCCTTTAGAAAATATTCATTTAAATTCTCCTCTAGTTTAACCGGATCCGTTACTGGTATACGGCAGACTTTATCATGGCAAATATAAACGGTTGGTTGTCCATTAATCATTTTGAATTTCTTTTGTAAACGTTGATTGAAGCCATTTTCGGGTTCTTGAGGATTTACGTGGACTATAATCATGCCGGGTATAAAATATTTACGACAGATTTCCACAAGTTTCGTAGTATCTTCTGAAACAGGACCAACAACAGCAACTAAATCCAGACCACTTTCAAGCAACAATAACGCCGAGAGCATTTCGGGCAAGGCATAACCGAAAGGTTGTTGATCGGAGAAAAATTCAAAAAGTTTTAAAGCCTTTCGTGAAAAGCTATCATCGTCGAAATAATGCGAAATCATAAGAAGATTGCGAGCGGCTATACTGTTGCCACAAGGTTCAGCGCCATCGTGGTCTGCAAAATATTTTTTTTTTAATTTATTTGAAAAAAATTTTGTTTATATAAACGATCAACTCGTTTTAATAAAAAAAATTAAAATACTAATAAATTGATAATCTTCAATTTCTATAAAGTCCGATGAAATATATAAATGTTTTTTCAAAATTTATTGAACAAAATAATTTTTTACCTTTTTTTTAAAAAAAACAAAAAAAAAATATATATATACTTACCATCTTTTAAGCGTATCACTACATTGGCGGAATTGGCTTTCGAATAGAAATAAGCACCATGTATTGTGTCCCAGAACAAATTGTCTTGAATTTCTTGCAGTTCTTTAGCCCAGTGCAAAGCAAAAGAGTCCAATGATGCCTTATAATAATCCAGCAAACCTTTTATCAGAAAGGCATAATCATCCAGAAAACCATCAATACGTTCTGCACTAAAATGATAAAAATATTTTAAAATCAAACATTCATAAGACAAGCGCTATAAGGGCCAATCATTATTGTCTGTTATAAACTTACTCTAAACTTTCCTGCAAAGTACTATCATTTGTGGCAACACCATAACAAGATCTTTTCAAAAGTTTCTTTTCTTTGTCATATAAATTCTCGTGCATAAATTTGACTAACTTTGCTGCAGCCGCCATATATTCGGGCCGTTTATCACCACCACAATTGGCCAATTTGCACAGACCGGTTAGCACTAAACCATTCCAGGCACAAATTATTTTTGTATCCAAATGAGGCCTAGGACGTTCTTTTCTTATATCGTACAATACGCCATTAGTAATTTTTAAAATTTTCTTAACTTCATTCTCCTGCATCGAAAATTTCTTGCAGGTTTCTTCGAAGGAATCTCTAACAATTAATATATTTTTAGCATTTAAATGACCATGAGGATCACTAGAAGGATCAACATTGCCCATTGGCTTGACATCAAAATGATCACAATAGATTTCAAAAATCTTCTTAACATCCATATTTAGCTCGGTATATTTATCAGTATTATCTTCAATTGCCTGTTGGATTTCTTTATATGTCCAGGCGTAAAAAGCGCCCTCAACTTTTTTTGTATCCACGGCTTTAGGCAAAGAATCGGCATCTTCACCGGCATAGAATCCACCTGAGGGATGCTGTAAGTCTGTGGTTAAATAACGAAATATACCATCCGCATATTCTCGAAAAGTTTCGTCTCTTGTCAATTTATAGGCACTAGCATAGGCGCCCAATAATTGTCCCTGATCATAAAGCATTTTCTCAAAATGTGGTACATGCCATTTACGATCAACGGAATAGCGAGCAAAACCACCAAATACATGATCATGTATACCACCGCGTCCAATGAGATGCAGGGTCTCTACGGCCATATCTAATATATCCAATTTTTTCGTAACAATATAAGCATGAAATAGAAAATTAAGTCTTGATACTTCGGGAAATTTAGGATGACTACCAAAGCCTCCATATTCTGAATCATAACGATGTTTAAATATTTTAAGGGCTTCTTGCAGTTTTGCATCAGCACTACCGGGTGCAAAAACTGTTTCAGACGACTTTTCACTTAAAGATTTTTGTATAGCGTTGATAACTTCTACGCCAGTGGATTTTAATTGTTCCTCGTTAGCTATCCATTTAGAGGCAATTGCTTTAAGAACTGTTGTGAAAGAGGGCATACCCCAGCTGAAGAGTTTATAAAAAGGAAAAGGTGTTTTTAATATTAAAAAAAAACGTACAAAAAACTTTTGTTTGAAATTTTACAGACGCATTGCGTTTTCTCTTTAGTAATTATGGACAAAGTATTATTAAAAAAAAAAATAAAATCTGTAATCATAATTTGGTACATATATTAATTATTATTATTATTAGTGAAGCCGAATGTTTTAAATGTGTGTTTGTTTGCGTGTTGCGTGTGTTTAGTTCAAGTAAAACAAACTTAAATTTTTATCCGAATTAATCGTATTATATCACACATATACATATGTATAAATTAAAACTAACATTAAGAAATCGTGATCGCGGTCGTTCTTCAAATGAAATAAATCCAAATTCACTGTTACCTATAGGTATATGACCTTTCATAAATTTGTTTTGGTACATATTTCTAATGTGATGCTTAATAGACATAAAAACCGCAAAACTTACCGGTCCTGTGGTGGGAAATATGTACCAGCTGTTATGGGAGCCAAATCTGGCGTTAACCATACACTCATGGGCCAACCACCACTGCCGTTCATCATCAGAACAAACTGCATATAAATGCGGTCAATATCAGGCCTCTCTTCACGATCCACTTTAATGTTGATAAAATGTTGATTCATAATGGCAGCCACTTCTTCATTTTCAAACGATTCATGTTCCATAACGTGACACCAATGGCATGTTGAATACCCCACAGAGAGAAAAATCAATTTGTTTTCACTTCGAGCCTTTTCAATTGCCTCTTCACCCCAGGGATACCAATCAACCGGATTATGAGCATGTTGCAGTAGATAAGGAGATCTTTCTTGAGCCAAACGATTTGTATATTTCGGTTTACCAGGCGAGCTACCAGCAGAAGAACCAGCACTACCAGTTGACATGGTGCGAAAACGTGAAATTCGTGGAAGAAAACTGAAGTAAGAGAAATATCACAAGAATACATATTTACGTTAAGAGGCAATTTGATAAAATACATTAATAAATAATTTTATTAGCATTTGCACAGTTTAAATCTAAGTTAAAGTTAAGTAGCCAGTGTTACTGTTTGTTAGCTCTCCTGTGTTTACCTAAACAGAGTCTGTGACTTGCTGCGTCTAAGTGTTGGTGTGATTGTTGCTGTTGACGTTGCGGCTAGAAGACAACGTGAAGTCAAGCTCGTTGTACTTTGTTGATAGGAAGTTTCTAACAACGGGCTACTGCTGTTACTTAAATTCTGAGAACTAACTCCTTTTGTTGCCGTATTTTGTGTTGTTTGACGTACTAAGTTAGTAGAACGACATATATTTTTCAACATATCAAAGCTTGCACAAAGAGTTCCTTCCCTAAAGGGAAACCTTGCTATCACTCTGGAAAATCTAAACAAGATTTACGGCAAATAGTTTTCCTTTGAATTGCTGGATTGTAAAAATGTCTTCACCACGCTTAGATAATTAAACAAATTTTACACAATTGTTATACATAGTTTCCTAATCAAACCTAATGTATTAACTTTTTTCCTAGAAAATCGAAATTTTATAGCTTACTGAAATTTTGCAAATTGCGTTTCTTATTGGATAACCAATTACTTTTTTTTTCTTGCTAATATTTTAATCAAACTTTTTTTTTTGAGTTTTCGTTGAAAGTCGAAGATGATTATAAGTGGCAGTTGACGGCGTCTTATTAATGACATAATCGGCGGCAACTAAGCTGTGCTTTGTAACGATCAAACTGCCATGACTAAATATGCTTATAAAATCTACATATAATCTAAATTTACAATTTCCGTACACAAAAAAACGTTAAAAAAATTTTAATAATGATAAAATTTATATAGATGGAGATATTTTAACACACTTCGGCGACAATAAAGTGAGTTCTAAAAATCGGCGATACAAATTCCAGGCCTCGTAAATACACTACTTTACTTGTTTTCATTTTATTTTATATACCGGTTTTTGTTTTTATTGGATTCCTCTTTGTGCAAGCTAAGAAACATATGGCTGATGGTAAGGCAGGGTTTTACGGTAGCCATTCGTATTGAATTTTTTCAGTTCGGTTGTAGTGAATTTCGTGCGTGCGTTATAAAATGCAAGATTAAAGTGTTAAAATATAATTTAAATACTATAAATGAAGCATGTGTATAAAATTTAACCATTTGCTACGCAATTTTCATAATTTTTCAATATATCTGTTACTGATATGGTTGTGTAAAGTGCTTGTTAATAATTTTTGCTTATATGAGGTGATTGGTGGTTTTTGCTGTCTCTGCACCATTTTTAAAATTAAGCTAAAGCGTTATTGTTTTATATATTAAGTATTTTAACATACTTCGGTTATTCTGGGCTAAGAAAATTGTAAAGTGCATATTTTAATTGAATAAATTATTGATGTGGATTATTTTCAAGGTAAGTTGAAATAAATACTGTAGGTATATGATTTTAAAGGAAACCATTTTAAAACTGAAATCTAAAAAGGAGAACAAAAATATATACATATATATGCGGCTTCGTGCTCTGCTTTTATTGGCTGCGTTTTGTGCACGGGCCTTTTGTTATTAAACGATTTCTCTTTCTGCATCTAAACGTCAAAAATAACATGGTTATTAGATAAGGTAAGGCAGGTTTATCTTGGAAAAACAACGGTATTATAATTTGAATTCAAAATTATTTTTGAATTGTAATTCGGGGCCCAAGCGATTCAAATGTTTGTTATGGAATTTTAAGCTAAATCGTTATTGATGTTATTGAGGTGATGAGTATTTTAATATACATCTGTTATAGGTTTCATTTAAATTTTAAAATATCAGTTATTACATGTAAATGCAGGCGGCTGGAGGAAAATGTTAAGTGAAATTATTATTAATGTGGATATTTTCGAGGAATGTTTGCAAAAATACTGGGGCCAAATCACCATATACGATATCGAACAAAATTTATCGAAATTTTTCATTTTGGTATTATCGCATACGATATCGAATGAATTGTATCGTAATTTGACACATCGTATGTCATAATTTGCTTATTCGATACGTATCGTAATGTTATTCTATACGATAGTTAATTCGATATCGTATGCGGTGATTTGGCCCCTGTATTATGATTTCAAAAGAAACCATTTTAAAGTTGAATAGGTATAAACTGAAAATTAAAAAGGAGTTAAAAATATTAATTGATTTTGCGGCTTCGTCCTCTGCTTTCATTGGCTGCGTAATTTGTGCGGGCCTTTTGTTTTTACACGATTCCTCTTTGTGCTTCTATACGTCAATAATAATATATGACCATTGTAAAAGGTAAGGCAGTTTTCTCTCACTAAGTAAACCAACGTTATAATTATTTGAATTCAAAAGAACTATTTTTGAATTGTAATTCGGGACACAAGCGATTCATATGCATTTTTTGGTATTTTAAGGCAAATGGTTATTGTAATAGTTATTTTAGCATACGACTGTTAATGTTTGATTTAAATTATAAAATATCTTTTATTAAACTGCGTTGGTCTACTTTAACAATTTGTAGATCATCGTAAGTTGCAACAATTGTCATGGAAATTTTGTTTTTGAAAGCTTAAGTACTCCTATAATTTTTTCGTATATGTACATATTTAATTTTTTCAAAATGTTTGATTTCATTTTTCTAAAACAGGTCCTTAAATAAAATCCAAAACATTTTTATAATTTGTTAACTTCATTTTTATTTTTATAAAATCTAGTTTTATAAGTAACTACATTTATTGAAGTATATGTATGTTTTATTAAATTATGTATATAGATTATATTATATTCACAAACATACATACATATACATATGTATAGTTTGCTTTAGAAAAACTGCTTAAAAAACTAAAATTTAAATACACAATACAAATACTTTGAATATAAACTGAAAAATAAAAGGGAGAACAAAAATATTAACTGACTTAAAAATAAGTTAATTTTAAAAGTATAACATAATCGTAATATATAACACATGCATTTAAAAAAAATATTTCTCAATTCGATCATTGCTGAAAATTGTTTAAATTATAAATAAAAATTAAGTTACAATATATCAAAAGGAAAACAATAGCAGAACTCTGAAAAGCTCCATAATGAAATACAAATGTTAAGGATATAATTTAAATTAAAAAAGGTCAGTTAAATAAAATCATATTTTAAATCACAAAGCATTGCTAAAAAAATATATATTAAACAAAAAGCACACGCATATTTATGAATTTTCTAATTTTGTTACTCTAAAAACATATAAGAGTATAAAACAGGAAATTTGTTTTGTTTAGTTCTCAAAAACGACTTAAAATAGACAGCGAAGTAAGCGCTCTTTGTTTTTAATAGGATATAATTTTCAATACTCAGTAGTGCTTTGTTTAGTTTTCTTTTACTTTTGCAAGGAAATAAACTAAAGGAAAGCACCATATTTAATAAAATTTTTTAGAATAATAAGTTATAAGTGTTAATTTTAAATTGCCATAAATTGACCTCTGTGCGTTTTCTGCCCCCGCCCAAAAGCTTGTTAACCTTTTGCAAAATTGCTCTCCACTTTTCTCCTGCTAATCTCTCTTGATACTCTCAGCTTGCTTAGTGAAAGTAAGGAAATTATTTCAGAGCTACAAAAGGTCAAAAACTTATTTATTTTTCTTAGTCTTATTTAATTAAGTTAATTAATTAATTCATTTCGTATGTTTTATCACACTTGTTTGATTTTTTAAAATATTTTTTGTTACAGTAATTTCTCCTTTTATTTGCCCCATTTTCTTCTTTCCTTTGTGGATGGTTGCTTCAATCAACAATCACTTTGTGTTAATGTATCACTGAGAGCTGTTATGATTTCTACTCCCATTTTGATTTTATCAGCAATATCACGACCATCTGTTATTAGTTTGGCTTTCATATTGATGAAATATTCAAAATTGGCAAAATCATCAGAGCTTAAGTTTTTCTCCAGCAAATTCACTACACTAGTGCCTCGACGATCTATATCTTGTTTGAGACGTTTAGCTTCTGTTAGTTGTTCCAATAAACGATCACGTTTATTTACAAGAGATTTCTATAAAGAAAGAAAAGAGATTGCAAAAAAGTTGCTAATTAAAAAAAAAAAAAAATAATGCGAATATTGTAGCATATTTTAAGGTGTACTAAGTTATTTCTAAATTCTACAGATCTTGAAAAACGTAAACAAAAGTAACTTTTGGTCTATAAAGAACGAAAATCATGGTTTGAAGGACCATAAGCTAATTTCGAGGTAATTCTAGAACGGTGTGGTATAATTAGAAACCTATATAATGGTTGTGATCAGGTCCAATAAGCAGCACGCCTAATGAAACACTAATGAAAGATAGTACAGAAATTTTAGAAATCTCTTATTAAGAAAGAAGTTCAGATAGAAATTACAAAAAATTGTATTTTTGTAGCCAGTTTTTATTTTAGAAATTTACTTGGATACAGTTTATGGTCGTTTGATTTAAAGTTTCCAACTTTAGAAGTGTCTGCAAAGACTTCTCCAGGAATTTAATTGCATATACGAACTATTTTTTCTTTACGTTTCGATTAACTGCCATATCGATCCCTAATAAATGTGTCTTTAATACAAATTCCCTTGTTAATTAAACAACTGTTTAAAAGAACTGCAATTCAATCAATGTGTCAAGGAAGTTGTGAACTAAAAGTCTCCCTTAGAATTTGAACATTACTTGGTCATCATTGATAAGTTACTTCAGCATCTTGCTGAATCAGTAGTGGGTACATCGTGCGTTATTTATGCACACTTCATTGATAACATTTCTTTAAGCCAACTTACCTTTTCTGAGTTATTTTCATCGATTGTTGTTAAATTATTTTCTGCTCTAGCAAGACGTTCTGACAGCGATAACAATAAACCGGTAATATGGCCAATGTCTGAGATATATGTACGACATTTGGAGGCCTCAATCGGTCTAATCTTATCATTTAGTTTGTTTAATAAACAATCACCCAGCTCATCATTGATGGCAGATTCTTCATCTATGCAAGATTGTTCTTTAGTTAAGATGCGTACTTTTTTATTTAAGTTTTTAATTAAATCATCCTGAAAGTAAGTAAAATTTAAATGAATTAATTAATTAATTCTTAAATTTTTCACAACTTGCAAACTTACCACTTTATTCTTTAATATATCACAATTTTCTGGCATTTGTTCGACTTCACTTAGTTTCAATTCGACGGTTATTTTTTCATTTGATTCCAGCTCCTCTTTATTTTTACTACTTCTGGTAAGTGTTGAGGTGCCCACATCACGTTTGGTGGGTCTTAAAGGTACATTGGGATTATACAGATTAGTTATATAATCGGCTATTGTTTTAGAGCCGGGTGGACATAAAATATGGATAAGGGCATCATTGGGCATTAACATATCAGCCAATTCTTTAGACAATTTGTCACAATCATTTTCTATGGGCAGCCGTTGGCGAGGTTGTAGAGTTATGCGTGCTGGTGTTTCTGTTTCCTTAGTATTCACAATTTCCGCTAAATGCTTAAGTTCAGTATCGGTGATGTCATCAGTTTGTGAGGCAGTTTCAACCGTATTGGTGGCATTAACTCTGAGGATAATTTCACTACGTTGTACTAATTTCAAACTATCGGTACTAGAGTCAAATTGGGCTAGAAAACTTTTATTGTCAGCATCTTTATGTTCTTTCTCTAAAATCTTTGGTGATTTCACATTGTAGCTGTTTGCTGTGGATTTAACAATTAAATCGTCATCTAGTAGCGGTGGCGGCGGTGTTAAAGAAAGAGTTGATAAACTTTCTGCTTCCGCATCTGAACATAGTTTTTCTTCCCGACCAATTTTCATCGGTTCCTCTTGACTTTTTGGTACATCAATCACATTTGCTTGTGAGGTTTTATTGGAGTTACTTTGAGGCATTAATTGTGAGGCATAACCACCCACCATAAAAGCATTATCCGTTATATGGGCCGACATTAGCTGAGACTGTAATTGTGTTATTTTTTCAATATTTTCCCTTAAGGATTCTTGTCGGGTCACTGACTTTTTATTATTGGCATTATTGGCAAATGTAGTATTCACTAATTCGGCTCTAAATATCGAATTATTTTGAATCGTTTCATTACTCGTTGCACTGGTCATACTACTGGCATTAAGTCTATCCTCGTGGCTATTACAACTTTCCGATAGGGAAGAGTTCAACGAAGACAGTGATGAATTGTTAGCCTTCAAGTTTGTGACCTCTAAGAAGTTGGGTTCTTCAATGGTAGTTTCCAAATTGTTGAGGGGTTTTTTAAGATCTAAAGAAGACTGAGTCATATATTTTGTAGGACTTTGAGTCATAGCATTATGAACATCGGTATCAAAGGATTGAGATCGAGTAAAATTTGAAGACAAATTAAATGTGTTAAGTACTGGCGTTGAATAACGTTGTTTTTGTTGCTGTTGTTGTTGTTGCTGTGCCTGCTGTTGCTGGGCATATGTTGTATATGTTTGTGGTGAATTCGATGATATGTTATTGTTGGAGCCATATCGCAGCGAGGGTGTTGTTGAGTTTAAGCTGGTATTTGAGGAGGGTTGCAGTTTGGCTCCCAACGGTAAAACATCTGGCAAATTGTTGGGCAATTTCGGTGTCTTTCCCAGTATGTCGTAAGAAGTTTTGGTTGTTGTTACCAAATCTTCATTGGAGTGTAGTGTCATTTTATAGCTGCCATGATCAGGATCCGAACTGGTCTGTTTCTCCAGGCTCTGTCGTGGTAAATATGATGCTTTGGAATTACATCTAAAAAGAGAAAGAGAAAATTTCAAATTTGATTAAACATTGGTAGATGAAGAAATAGTAAACTCCTTAAGGAAAAGATTTTATTAACGAAATTAATGAAACACTGAAAAAACTTTGAAAAGATTATATAAACTAATATAATATTGAAGAATAAGTTAACTCAATGAGTTTTTAATCTTCGGATACTATACAGCAGAGGAGTAGCATCATCAAGGCAAAAACAAAGATCATAGACTTTAAATGGAAATTTTGAATGCCTCAACATTCTCCTAATTTTTGTAGTGAAAAACATATTTGGATGTATGATGCTTCTCTGGTATAATAAATAACTGTTTTGGTGATTACAGATTTTTACCCAATCAGATATTGTTGGAGAACTAGAGTTATCCCTTTTGCGAAAACGCTAAAGTGGACACTCTAGACATAAAGTTTTTCCTCAAGGAAGTTTCTCCTTACCGAAGGTGGGATAAGAAAACAAATTAATTTCCTTCTTGAATGCAAGCATTTAAAATATTTTGTGCATTATGCGTTATGGGAGCCGCCGTGGCCTTTTGGAATTCAATCGAAAAGCTGCTAAATATAAATCCAGCAGAAACTATTTAGGAAAGTAAAAACAAACCATTTGCACAAATGAAACCACTGTGATGTTTTCAGATCCATCTGGCCTCAGCACAACTTCGCAACTGTCACGTGCAACTGTTATATGGGTGCTAGTGCTAGGAGATGGAATTTCGTAAAAAATGCCTCCTCTTGCCAAGCAGGTTGGGCTTAATTATTAAGGAGTGCGTGGAGGAGAAAGAAACTCTCAGTTCAGTGTAGAATTAAAACGATAAACGTCGGTAATCCGGTGTTTCGTCAACTTCCAATCCTGAGCATATGCAATTATAATTTATTTTGTTTATTTATTTATTTCGGGTTAATTTAATATGATACCACCTTCTAGAATAGGCCGCAATGTTAAATTATATTTTACTCAGTATTTATTTGATTTTAGGAATTAGGAAAAACTGCGGATTTATTTCGTTTTTTGTTTCCATGCCACATTTGACGTAAGCTGTGCCATGCTGCCACATCTCATCATACAAAACCATAACACTCCTCTAAATTGTTTTGTTTTGCAAATGGTGCTCTAGTGAGAGTTTAAAGTTTATTGGATCAAATTGTACGTGAATATATGACGTTTTGCAAAAATAACAAAAAAAAAAAGGAAGTACCTATTTTGATTAAAGCTACATACATTTTAATAATAGCTTGCAAGTATTTGCACACATGCATACATATGTACTAAGTTAGTGTGTGTGTGTGTCTCTGTTACAGTTTCACTGTTTGTAGCACAATGTTTTTGTGCAACGTGAGGTTAACAATGTCACTTAACAAAAAAAAAAAAAAAAAAATAAACAACGGTTATGATTACATTACCGACTTTTGTTGTTTTTGTTTGTTTTTTGTACAACTGTGACAACGATGAATGTTGTAAGTAAATGATTGACAAAAAAAATGTATTATCTGTTTTACTAAACTTAGAGTTTTTTTTTTGCCAAGGCACTCCTCTTTTGGTTTATTTTTTTTAGTAGTTTAAGTTTTGCGTTTTTCTTTATTTTTTTAATAGTTTTTATATGTCAAAGTTTTAAACAGTGGGAGGGAAAACTTAATGCGTTAAATCTGATCACGTATCAAATAATAATGAAATAGCATAATTTTAAACATAAATTATTTTAATACAAAATAGCAGCAAATAATAAAATTACAAAAAAAACACTTTAATAAACTTTCTTCTGCAATGAATAATTGAAACTAATCTATGATGAATTACATACAAATTATTAGCAGTTGAAGACATCATCATCAGCATTGCAACAGCAAACACAATGAACGGCAAATGTTGCTGGTGGCAAACGACAACAACAACACCAGCAGCAACTAATACCAGCAACACCAACACCAACACTTTAAATCAAGCTACTGCTTTTTATTGCTTACGGTGCTTGCTGGCTGGCTGGTATTTGAACTTTTTCCATCACCATCATCATCTTCATTAACATGGGCCACACTTTATCACGCACGCAGCTGTCTGCATGCACCTGTTGTACAAGCAAATTTGTTTTATTTCTTTTACTTTTTTTGTGTGAAAATAATTCGTTATTTTTTTTTTTCTTTAATTTTTAGTTGATTTCAGAGTTGTTTGAAGTGAATTTCGAATATTGAAAACGAAAGTAAAGTTCAATTGACGCGAATAACTAACAAACGACAAAACAAAAAAATATAGAAATAAAAAATCATTTCAATACTTGAACTTTTGCGACGAAGGCTACCACTATCGCTACTGTCTTGTCTTCGGCAGGCTGTCTGTCTGACTGTTTGATGTGAATTATTTGAATGTTTTGATTATATTTTTTGCTTCTCAACTAGTTTCACAAGTTTTGTAATATTTTATTATTATCAAAATACAACCGTGTTGAACGTACAACATACAAGTGTTATCAAATAATTTGATCGATTGTCTCATTCAGTTGTATGTAGAGACGACTACAAGTATTTTTATTGTTTCTTTTTTTTAACTTTTCTCTCTCTTTCTCAACAAACTTGTATAAAATTATTTAAATTTTTAGCCGTTATAAAACTAATAATGAATTTCGTTTACATTTAAATTGTTTTATTAGTTCATTTGCTTTACTTTGTGTATATTATTTATTTGTTAATTCACTGTAATTAATTGTACTACACGTAGTAAATGCCTGAAGACTGTCCGTCTGTCTATCTGTCTGGCTGTTTATCTGTCTGCTCTACTAACATAAAACTTTAGTTTAAATTCTGTGCACACTAGAGATTTGACAACAATAAAAAAACAATGCGAATTATTTATTTCAAATTTAAGTTTTATTTAATTTACAAAAAATGTAAAAAATAAATGACAAAAACGAAAGTGAAACTGTTGAATTTATGTTGATTACTAAGTGAAACAACTGTCTCGTCTATGGTTTTTAAAGTAGCTTTTTTTTTTTTTTTGGTTTTGTCAATGCGGCACAACAATCTGGTATCTATCTGTACACATTGTTCAGATGACAAAATTTTGTAAAAAAAAAAAACGAAAATTTTTTAATGTGTATTATAGCAGAAACGTGTGTGATGATGATGAGTTGTTACAGGGTGATGCGCTGCCGTTATTTCACAGAGAAATTTTTATGTTCTCACATCCATAATTTACTTTCTTAAGCAGATATATGTAAGTATAAAAATAAAATAAGAGAAACTAAATCAAGTGAATAAAATAAATTATAAATATTTTGGCATCATTTAAAATCCACAATAAATGACACCAAGAACGCTGAGGAAAATGCGTAAAGAGTACAATTCGCTTTAAAGAGTCAGCCAAAATTTAATCTTTATATTTCGCAAAATTAAGATATGATCAGTATTTTAGAGAATAACGAAAAATCTACATCATTTATAGTTCCATCGTACATGGCAGAATAGAACAACGTTGTTTTCGCAGGTCGGTCGCAACATTCCCATCATAATTGCTCAAGTGTATCTACATTCATAACTTATTGGGTGAATCGGTGGAATGTGATCGTAGCTCTTATTTATACAAAACTTATTTTTGAATACGAGAATTGCATTATTACTGAATTCCCGATAATCACAATAAACACCAATGTTACTCTACTTTTATTGTTCTTCATGCCAAGTAATAATTAATAAGATCCTATTGTATTCACGGCGGGATAAACTGGACAGAGTTCGGTTATGACCGCTACCAGCATACATATTTACGTAGGTGGTGACAAGGAACCCACAATATGGTTGCAGACCTTCCTAAACGACCCAAAAGAATCTAGTACAGACCGTGACTCAAACAATTGATCAAACTCATGTAATTTAAATGAGTTTGGTCATTGGTCTACAGTCGCAAGATCTCCGTAATATGACATGTGTGCTAAAAAATCATGGTTTTTTGGTCAAGTCGTGCGATTTTTAAAAATATATGAACATTTTAACAAGATAATTCTTTCCAGAGTTGCATTTCTCTGTGTAACTGTTAAAAGCAAACAGCAATGTCTGCTTTATTGATCCATCAGGCACACCCTTAATGTAGTTGTTGTATAGTCTTTCTTGAAAATTACTTACTTCGAAACTTAAAAAAACTTAAATATTTTCAAAACATGCCATTTTTGCATCCTTACGGACAGAATTCCATCAGATTTCCCTGTAAATGAATTATACCATCCTATAGAATAGCGAATCAGGTCCTGCAGACACCATCAGTATGTGTAGAGTTTTCCTTATTCCATTCCATTATTCGGGGGTTTTGAGGTTATTCAACTAAGTTTGGTGCTGACAATGCCGTTGTGCTAATTTGAACACTGCACCAACTTCATAGGTCCATCTGGCAATATTTTATGACTATTTCTTCTCTATTTGAATTTTGTAAAATAAGATTTTCTTTTAACTAAAAACTAAAAATTTTAACACACCTTGTATCAAGTTCATGCCTGCCATACATTTATTCTATTTTAAGAATTTGGGCTTCTGCTGGCATAAATACGTACGCAAATAGGTCTAATAAAATAATAATTTTTGCGTGAGGTATTTAGGTGGCATGTTTGAACTAAAAAAAAATAAATATGATTACGGTGTCTAAATTTATATAAAAATAGTTTACAGAAAAATTAAAGGAAACCTAACAATTACCGATTTTCAAAAATATAATTCAAAATTACATAAAATGCTCTTCAATTTCTTTTTAATTAGCATTTATTTTGTGTTACAAAACAAACACACGTGATTTCCATTAACAAATTTAAACTCCCTCATCATACAAATAAAACCTATAGTTATTTGTTTTTTGTTGTACAAGTACACTCGTATTATGCATAAATAATTTACTTTAAAATTTTGTAAATATGTACATACGATTTTCTACAATGTTGTTAATATTCATTTAACATAAAATTCATGTTATTGTTAACTTTCGTTGTAAGTTTCACATGCGTTTAAAGTATGCACTCTAAATCTCTTGTCATGCTCTCCCATATGTTATGTTATAATTAATTGCGGCTGTTATTTTTCTGTTATGATATGCTAAATATTCCTGATATATTAAATAATAATAAATAATATTAAATAATAAATACCAAACTTAGAAAGAAAAAAAAACACAACAAAGTATTGATTAAAGCAATAAAAAAAAATAATTACACTTTTACCAGCAAAAATCTCAACAAAGAAGTTTTTTTTTATTGAACTGCTAAATTAAAACAAAAAGTAAACTAATTTAATTGCAGGCGGTAGACATGTTTAAGGTGTGATCGAACATATAATTATGTGTACGTGTGATGTCTTCAATAACGCAAATAAAAAAGTATAATAAAAGTTTGGGTATTTATTTTGCAAATCTGAAAACTCTTTATTGTGTTTATTATTAAGAAAACTAAATGTGTTTATTTTAGAGTGGTTGAATTTTGTCCCCTGAGAAATATGTATTTAATTTATTAGGTAACATTCTACGTTGACAGTCAGGCAGCGCTGAAAGCTTTGAAGGGGCACAGTCTCAAATCGAAGCTGGTCAGCAAGTGTAGGCTATCTCTCAACTTGCTTATGGACAAATTTAGCGTTAGGTTATGTTGGGTACCAGGACATTGCAATATTGAGGGAAACGAAATCGCTGATGATCTGGCAAGAATAAGGTCAGCATTAGATGTGGCAGTTAGTGACAGGTCCGTTAAACCTCCAATCGGTCATTACTATAGGGAACTCAGTAATTGGGTAATTAGCAGAACTAACCATTCCTGGAGGAAGAAGATTGTAGAGTCTCGAGGTCCATATGGACAGAACTATCTGTCCTACTGCTGGGTATGAATAGAAAGGTTTTGAGAGTCTTAGTAGGCGCCTTGACTGGCCATTGCTCGGTTAGAGCGAGGACCAGCATATGGGAAAATGGCACTCCGGATTTCTGTAGGATGTGTGGGGATGAAGAGGAGCCAGAAAGTATAGAGAATATCATCTGTCATTGCTCAAGGCTGCAACGCCATAGGCAAAGATGGCTGAGCAGACGTTTCCAGGGCATTAGTGATATCGCGAAGTGCAAACTTGAGGATATCAGGGGCTTTATCATGGGAATTAAATGGCTGAATGATGGATGATAACGGCTCTTTGTTTCTTCTTGGGCAGTAAGGAGACTAATTAGTCAATAAATTATAAATGAAGGGATTCACAATGGATCCAATTGGGTCTCCGAGTGGATGTATATTTCACTCTACCCTTCCTAACCTAACCTAACCTAACCTATTATTTTGGTTAGATATTTAACAAAAATGATCACCGATCTTCTCTAAAATCTTTTGTTAAAAACAGACATTTTTTTAATATCCTTTCGACTTACGTTTTTATAAGATTTGCAAGTGTGTGTTTGGTTGGCATAAATGATCACTGATCTTCAGAAGAGAATTCAGAAAAAATACTTTTTATTAAAATTAAATATTGAATTTTCAAAATTATTCCAAATATATGATTAAAAGTTTTCCATTTGGGTCGCCTTACATTGACATTCATATTTGGTATTATATGAGTGACATTTAGGCAAAATGCTCACCGATCTTCTAAAAAGTTTAACATAAAATATTTGAAATTTTTAAAATATTTCCAAATATAAGACTTTTTAAGACAACCGCTTCTGTTTTGCAGGTATGCAGTTCACTATTTTAACAAAAAGATCACCAATTTTCTTAGGAAATTTCACTAAAAAATATTTTTTATACAAAATTAATTATTAAAATTTACAAAAATATTTCGAGGAAATATGAGGTTAATAAACTATTTTTTTATTTCAGTAAATATTTTTCCTATATTAAATTTAGGGAGTATTTCTGTGGTTTGTTCAAATAGTATTAACCGCTTAACAGTGCTCTGTTACCAGAAACCTAAGTTGTGTTTAAAACATGGTTTGTGCCTCTGCTAGCGGTGTGATCGGAACAGATTAAATTGGATTGCACTGCATAATGACCGAACATGCAATGGGAAGCTATTAAATATTTTTTCCTAGCGATATACTAAATAAAGCTGACAAACAAGAAACTACAAAGCACTAGAAAAGCAACAGTTGACGCCTTATTTACAGCGATCAGTGTATGCAAATTGCAGCTGCAGCGTACGCACAGCACGCGCTTCTATCTTCGGTTACATGACCGTTTCTACATAAATGTGTATCATATTGGATGTACATATTTCTGGCATGTTGTAGTATGACTAATTTAAATCGATGCATATACATGTGTACATTTTAAAATATACAGACAAAAATAACGGCATTTCTTCGATCATTAACACATAAAATACAATCATGTTTTTAAAAACAATCGATTCGAAATAAGATCCGAAAAAGAAAATAGAAGACAAAAGAAATTTGCATAAAATCAATTTAAATTTTTTTTGATATGATTTTTTTTATCCGCTCTATTATAATTATTGCATCATATCCATGATATCTAGGTGTCTGTTTTTCTCTTTTAGTCAAAAGAAAATTATATTTCTTTGTAACAAAAAAAAAGTATTGTTATAACATTTTAACCTCATTATGATGATGTACACTGATTATTATGTTTACTAAAATTTCTACAGAGAAAATGTTCAACTCGTGTAAATGGTCAGAGGGGCACATAGATACATAAATATTTAGATGTGTGTATGCATCTGTGCATACCCAACGAGCATTTTAAGCCGAATGTGAAAGGCATGCTTTTAGAAAATCTGCAAAAGTTTCTCTTCTGAGTTTCAGATTTGTTTGAGTTTCTGGTTTGTCTTGTAAATTCAAAGATTGTGTTTGATTTCATACATGTACCAGTTATAAAAATGTTTGCTGGGCATTAACATAAATAAGCACTGTAGATAATAATGAAATAAAATTATGTTTTCTAAAACGGATGATATTGTAATTAATATCAATGTTGTTGCCTAAAGCCGGTAAATTTGTACAAAATATAAAAAAAAACTATTCATTTTCTATTTTTTCTTTTCTATATTTTCTAGAGTTTTTGTTTTTGAATATAAAAAAAATTAAACATTGAAATACGTATTATGAACTCATCATACATGTAAATACACAAATGTACTCGTACATAAAGGTATTGTGTGATCAAATGTATGAACTTCCGTTGTAATGTTGGCTACACGGCAAGAAATTTTGAAGAGATTTATTGAAAAAATTTCAAACCAAAATTGTGTTTGTTAAAAAATTGGCATCAAGTTTACGGTTCAAAAATGTGTTGCTAGTATAATGTTGGACCGTTTTTACTGAAAAAACCAATATTTCGGGTGGCAAAAAAAAAATACATACTTATTGACAAATGATTGATTGTATTCTATAAACATGTAAAGTTTCATGTTGAATATCTTCGTAATTATGGTTTGTTTTCTAAAAACCAAAAACATATAATATTATTTTTTTATATAAAACACGTTTTTCCAAAGTTCCAAAACTATTTATTACAGATATCCCATATTTTCTGCATGTTGTTAAGGGTTTAGCAGTGCTCTGTTAATGGCAATATTGGGTAGATCAACATTTTTTGGTTTGAATCTTTGCTAGTTAAATTTAGCCTCCTTTTTCTTTGATGGCATTTAAAAAAATTAACACATCTCTGAGAACGGAATTAGGCAAAGCAAATGAAAAGAAAATGAAAATGGGAACTTCCACTCCCCCTAAAATAAACGACGTCACAAGTAATTATTCAAAATGTCGATATTTGCTTATATAGGGCAACCCCATCAAAATCAATCTTTAGAACCTTATTATTTTGTTAAACAGCCCGAGTAGTTGAACGTGTAGTCCTGAACGGCCAGTCAAAAATTATTTAGATTAAAAATTTCTTGATGAGAGCTAAAATTTCCTGGGGGTGGCTTACCACCTCCCCGCCTGAACGGTTTTCTACGGCAATGAAAACAACTGAAACGATTTTGATTTATGTTGAATTTCCTGTTTTTTTTTTTTTTTTGGTAATTTCACCGATAGTGTTCTTAGATTTGGATTTGACTATTATCAGTTTGTTGCCTGCCAGTCGAATAAAATTTTTTGTTTATTATTTAATCTGCGTTTTTTCACTCACCAAAAAATACACATAACTTGTTGTTGTAATAAACTAATTTGTTTGGTAAAAATAAAAGAAATACGTATGATTTCATACACCTAAAAAAAAACAGAGGTGAAACAGTGCGTAATAGGTTTTCGTATAAATTCAAGTTTTTCCCCCCTCCCCACCGCATAATTTTTCTTTACTAGTTAATTATGAATTTTCGCATGTAATATATTTTAAGGCAGCTAACTTGCATTTCTATGTGTTTATTTAAAAATTATTGCAAAATTCATAAAAGAAAAAAATAAAAAATAAAAGAAAAAAGCGAGAAAATTAAATAAAACTCTGCCATTGGCATGGTTGTTGTTTGTACAACAACTCTAACAAATCGCTAAACGCCATTAAGACGCCAAACAAAAATATTTATAACAAATTTACATTTTTTTTCGTAAACTAATATATTCAAATAAAACATTAAACAGTAGCAGTTTGACCAGCCAGCAGCAGCTAGCAAATGGCATGTCGTAAAACTGGCTGACTGGCTGGATGAGACAGACGACTGCAGCGCTAATCACTTGCATTCTTTACATGATGATATCAACGTTATTGGGGATGAGATGATGTTGTAGCTAATTTTTAATGAAAAGAAACAAACAAATTCGCCGTCATAGACTCGTTTTATGATGCACACATGCTGTTGTTGCTGCTGCTGCTGCCGCTGTATTCACGCATTTACGCTCGAATGCATAACAGATGCGACAACAACAACAGCAACATAAAAAAAATTAAAAATTTTAACCATCTAAACGATAGTAAAAGTATTCAAATCATTATTTCGAAACACGAGCCAACAAACAAACAATTTCTTTTCAAACAAGAAAGATGTGTTCATAAAAAAAAATTCAGCAGAGAGAGTAAAAGTAGAAAAAAATATCTTATGGTAAAAATTACATATTTGAGAAAAAGTACACTTTTAAAGCTGCATTTAGGCAAAAGTTATCATTCACAAAATATTTTCTTAGAAAAGATAGTTTTTAAACAAATGATTTTTCAAAAATGTAATCTTCGAAAAATACAACAGCCTT
Organism: Lypha dubia; assembly: GCA_947311025.1. Lineage (NCBI taxonomy): Eukaryota > Metazoa > Arthropoda > Insecta > Diptera > Tachinidae > Lypha > Lypha dubia. The sequence goes on from OX371264.1 coordinate 62,635,454, forward strand.
TTCAAAAAAAAAAAAAAATCAAGTAAATTGAAAAGAAGTAATTTTTTGAAGAAAAGTACATTTTGAAAAAGTATCTATTAAAATATGCACCTCTTGGAAATAGTACCATTGAAGAAAGGTGGCTTTTATTTAAAAATTATTTAAAAAAACACTTTTTACACAAAGAAAATTTTAGGAAAAATACCTTTTAAAACACTAACTAATAAAAATAATTAATAAGATAAGTATTTACTTTTTAAGAAATATATTTTAAGTAAAATTATCTTATAAACAAAGAACCTTTCAAAAAATTGGCTTTTGAAAAGTACCTATTAAATTTAAAAAAAACTGTCTTTAAAAAAATATATTTTAAGCAAAGTACTTTTGCAAAAAGTACCTCTTAAAAAATACATATTAAGAAAATAAATTTTTGAAAGTACCTAAAAAGAAAAGTACATTTGCAAAAAAAAATTTCTTTTAAGAAAAGTATTTTTCCAAAAAGTTATAAACAGTAAATTTTGAAAGAGCACTTATTAAAAAAATGATGTTGTCAGAAAATTGCGAAATTAAGGAAGAAAGAATGTACGTGTTTAGAAAGTATCTTTTATAAAGTACTATTAGAAAATGCATCTTTAAAAATCACCTGGTAAGAAAAGCAGTTTTGAAAAATTACTTTTAAAAAAAGGACTGCATTTTAAAAAAAGTACCTTAAAAATAGTATCGTTTAAAAAAGTAAAATATGTACTTCTTAAATAAAGTACCTTTACAAAAACCACCTACATATTAAGAAAAATAATTATGTATTGAGAAAATTACTTTTAAAAAACCACTTTCAAAAAATCTTAGCTGTTAAAAAAATGATACTTTATAAGAAATGACATAAACTACACTTTGTTTGCGGTCTTATAAAATTTTATTTAATAAAATTCAAAATGAAACAGAACTCTTTTAAGGACTTTCCCATAAAAACTACAATACTATTGAATTTTTAAGTGTTTCAGAACATCCAATATTTAATGTATTTAATGCATATTTTTGTTGTTGCCATAACAAACAACAGTATAAAAATATCAAATTAAAAACAAGAATAAATGGCATGTGCATGCAGTAAGCCAGAAGGTCTTTAGAACGCTCGCTCTCAAACTTTTACGAATGTAATATTAGAATAACATCTGCGTGCTGTTTAAGCAGAATTATGGCCCATAATTATTGTTATCCCATCACAGATGTTGTTGTTTTTTTTGTGTCTGATGCATTATTCGTTTGCTTAGTTTTCGTTGTTTTAAATTGAGACGTGCCTTAATGTGAAGTAGTTTACTTTAGAAAAAATTATTGCTGAATAAGAATTTCCTTTGAAGCAAAATGACGACGATCAGTCGTCAGTCATTCTTTAATTGTATGTGGGTCACATAACAATTGATCTATTAATTCACTTTCTAGAGGCCTTGTGTTGCTGCTCATAATCTGATGGGAGTTTAGAAACTAAATGTATAATAGCCGACATATATAGATGTATTTATGTGCGTATGTAGTAGGGCGTCCAATTAATTGTGGTTTTGGGTTTAATTAATTAATCGAGGTCTTAGGTTAATCGTTTAAGTGTTTAAAAGATTTTTTTTTTATTGTTTTTAGAATTTTGTATATCAGATAGTTATTTTCATTAAGCCCACATTTTCAGTATTTAGTTAACTAATGTTGCTGATTTAACCAATCCTGCTTAAGGCCGTGCCGCACTATCCTACACAGTCGCGCGATATGCCAAATATGACATGTGAGCTAAAAAAGTATGGTAGTGTGGACTAAAAATGCAACTGTGTGCCAGATTTTTTGGCAAGTCGTGCGATTTGTAAAATTTTATGAAAATTTTCATAAAATGATAGCTTTCATGCGATCAGAGGAGTATTTATTGTCAACCAGATGTTTTAGCATCAGATTTGTATGATAGTGTGGCACCTACAACTCCATTTTGAAACGATTTTTTAAAGTCGGTCAGATTTTTGCAAGATTTTCCTGTGAATGAATCGTACGATTGTGTAGGATAGTGAAGCACGGCCTTTAGATGATATATTGTTGGTTAATTTACTGTGATTAGTTAACTCAGCACTTCAAATTTGCTTTCTTCTATTGTCATATAATTATCAGACTGAGCTGGACAATTCAGCACATTGTACAAATAAGGAAACAATTCCTGTGCTTAGGAACTGCCCGAACTAGTTTCTAATTAAATATAATCCTTAGTTTTTTTTTATTAAATCAATAAGTTATAAATCAGAATTTTTTTATAACAATTCTTACAAAGTTCAAATATGACAAAGAACTGATTGAGAATTTAAAAGCTGGTTTAGTTAAACTTAACTGAAATTTAAATGCAGTAAATTACTTTCTCACATGTTTAAACAATACTGATGTGGCATCTTCACGACAAACAGCTGAGTTTGCGGGAGCTATCTGTAAAAATGGGATGTAGTTTACACACCCAGATTTATGTTTTCAAAAATTCTTTATATGTTTATTGATTCATGAAATTACTGATTTAAACATATTTCGAACCAGAAAAATAGATTATCTTGCACTGATGTATTATAGCGTTTAAAAGCTGGTTCAGTTAAACTAAACTTTAAAATCAATAGTTATAAATCTCCGATTAATATACTTGTATTATGGCTAGCTTAAACAATAATAATTTAATGCCATAATAATAAATGACAAGAAATATCTAGACTGACGATAATAATCATATGGTATAAACGTTAAATTTTTTCCGTTAAATTTTTTTAAAATTATTTATTGTTATAAAGATTTGCTGATTTAAGCACATTTTAAAAGAGAAATACAAATTATCAAAAAGCTTAAACGCTGCCTTAATTAAACTAAAATTAACTAAAGTTTAAACTTAATGTCCGTAAAGCAATGATCCTTATGCTTAGTTTAAACAAAAATAACATGTTAGCACAAGAGTAAAGTAAATGTCCAAAATATTTGGTTTTGTAGCGAGCTGTCATTCAAATTCTTGTGCTTTGTGTAGCTAGTTTAAACGCCCAATTTTTGGCGTTTAAAAATTGTTTATTTATTTACCAATTTGTAGATTTTCCGATTTAAACATATTTTAAAACTAAAAATAGAATGTTGTATTGAAATATTAGAAACGATTAACTAAACACCTACATATAAATACTTGAATGTAGTTTAAACTAAACGTCATTTTAAAATTGATTCATATGACATGCTTGCCTACTTTAATCAGTAATAATTTGGGAGCCAAACAAATGCATATAAACGGCTCATTTTGTTGGGGAATATCAGTCCGAAACATGTGATCTGTATCGTAAGCTTGAACGCCCGTTTAAACGTTGCATTAAAAAATTGCTTATATGGTTACTTATTTATAGATTCGTTGATTTCAATACATTTCTAAACCACAAATAGAATTTATATCGCACGATTAATCGGAAAAATAATTGTGAAGCACTTAATCGTTTAATCGCTTAACAATTAGCCACTTGAATACCCTAAATGTATGTATGTACCTCTAATTTTAAATAGAAAAAAATAGAAATAAGATTTCTTTATACTCATCAGAAACCAGATGGCTGGATTTGTTCTTTGGTCATTTGAACTGACTACTATGGCGGATTGTTCTGTAAATGCATTTTACATTTTAAATGCATGTTTTCTTTTTTTTTTGTTTTTTCATTAATAATTATAATGAAACCAGAAATTACAATTAATGATTTTTAAAAGGATATTCTCCAGCAGAGCCCTCATTTTATTTTATTTTTTCTTATTGTGGATGTCATGGTATGATAAATTTACATGAAAATAAATGGTTTTTATTGTATAAATATGTGTGTGCATATAACTTTAGATGTGTTTGTGTGCTACCATGTTTATTTTTTTGCTAAGATGTTCTTGTTAACAAGTTATAATGAAACCCTCATTACGAAATTCACAACCAACCTGATGTTTTATTGTCTCTCTTTTTTACCTTCAAAACAGTACTACTGCTGGTATGATTAAAAAAAAAACTGATAAGAAAAACTACAAAAATTATAACAACCTGACTAGCAGAGCTGGCAGCAGGCTGCAGGCAGCAAGCAGCAGCAATTAAATGCAAATTATTATGATTTTTTTTTTTCATAAATAGATTGGCTTTAAGGCCTTTAACACGGTTTTTAAACTGTTTAGCAGAATGAATACCAACAAATACATCAAAAATTTCACTACATTTTATGTTGCCTTTTTTTTATTTTAATTTTTTGGTTTTTTTTTTTTTTTTTGTTAAAAACATCAGACTTTCATTTCAAATCAAATCACTTAAAGCCAAAGCACGATTAAAACATTTAAAAATCATTTGATGTTTTCATATCAGATTCCTTACTCTATTCAGGTAACTCGCATAACTAAATGTACGGAGTACTTTCAAAATTAATGTAAAACAATTGTTTTATGTCGTTTTTTGTTTCTTGTTTTTGTTATTTTAATTTAACTTAAAACTTTCTTTCAAATCTTGTTAATAAATATCAAAATTATATTATGGCTTGTTAGTAAATGTACGTCTGTAAATAAATAACAAAAAATGCTGTTAAATGTGAAAAACCACACACCCTTCTGATGTCACTCACATCCACGGAAAATGTGACATTTGAGAGATCATTGCATTTATGCAGGTTGAAATAAATTTAAATAAATAAAACAAAAACTATGAAATGAAATTACTTCTTTAAAGGCGTAAGTCTGTGAATATGTGTGATCGTTCTGTTAGACCCAATGAACATTTTTTATGTTGCCATAATGATTAATTTCAGAAAGTCGGATTGATTTTACGTTCCATACCCCAAAAGTAGGCATATTGACCCTATTGTTTTCCTTACAATGCCCGTCTGTCTGTCTGCTTATTTATCAGCATATATCCCACCTTGTCGTTCTAGAGAGGAGTTAGAATGTATGTAACTATGGCCGCTACAATAACAAATAAAGTTGAATTTTAAAGGGTGTACCAAAGCGATCAACGTAACATGTTAAAAATTTATTGTATTTGTGAATCGTTTCCATAGTTAAAACATTTTAAAGGGTATTCTATTAGGTACTGTAATTTTGAAAATATATTTTATCATATTAGACACATTTTTATATGTACCTAGCGGCGGAAAGAAGCACTAAGCAGGCCTTCTGGAAGGCCTTATTTGGCACACACAAAGCCTTCTTGCCTTATTCCATACTCATTCATATTTTTACATACGATGTCCTAGCCAGCCAAGGCCTTCTAAGTTCCCTTCTCGGGCCTGGTAGAACCCCATATTCAGTCATAAATTTAATTTTAAATTACCTTTAGAAATGCTAAAACGTAGTAGGGGTTTCACAAGGCCTTCCGGAGTAGACAAGCGACCATGACAACTGGATCTAAAAGAACTCTATGAAGGCCTTACGGAAGGCCTTATAAGTGAAGACTTCTAAAAGTTCGCCGCTGGGTAGCATATTATTACACATACCACAACAGCTAAAACTTCAACAAACAAATCTTCAAAGGGTATTCTATCAGATATTGTTATTTTAATAATGAAATTTTGAAACCTTAAGAGGCGAACGCTTCAGATTTGCACAAATCTGAACTTTAGTAAATTACTTTTCTATATTTTCACATTCGCACAGAGTCCGTAACGGATTCAAAATCAAACTTTAGTTAATTTAGTTAAATATGTCTTGTTCAAAATGTACTTTTCTAGATAGGCCCATTTTGTCCAAGGGTACTGTGTAGCAAAGGTATGGTTTTTCAAAACTTTATCTTTTACAAACTAATTTTTAGAGATTTTTTTTATAAAGGTAGTATTTTAAAGGTAGTCTTATTAAAATGATTTTTTAAGACAATTGTTTTTATAAGGTCTTTTTATAAATATACTATTTTGCTCCTTTAAAAGGTACATTTATGTAATGATCTTTTCTTAAAAGGCATTTTTTAAATACTCTTTTAGAATAGTTTTTTTAAAGGCATTTTTAAAAAGCATTTATTTTAAGAGGTACTTTTTTAAGAAGCATTTTTTTTTGAAAAGGCACTTGTTTACTTTTTATAAATTCATTGTTTTTAAAGATGCCATTTTAAAAGATACTTTTTTAAATTATTTAAATTCACTTGTTTTTAAAGATGCCTTTTTAAAGATGCCTTTTTAAAAGGTAATTTTTTTAAATATGAATAATATTTTTCAAAATGTACTTTGGTTTAAGAATTCTTTGTTCAGAAAGTACTATTTTAAGTGTTCTACTGAATATTTCTAGTTGTAATTTCTTACGGGTCTTTTGGTTTTAAAAAAAGTTTTCATTATTTGAAATATATTTTCTTAAAAGGTACATATGTATATTTGAAGGGTGTTATTTTTTAGAAACTTAAAAGAAGTTAAATGTATTTTCAGGCGTTTTGGAAGTTGCGGAAATATGACTTTTTCTTTTCCCCGCCATCACGGCTGTTACTGATGCACGTACACAATTTAGTCGACATGTTAATTAATAATTATGTACATAAATGTTTAGCGGAATAGCTGTCAAAGGTCATTGCGGTTTAAGTTTAAATTATTCCACAGAAAATCTTTTGCGAAGCTCGAAGAATAAAAAATAACGTGATTGGCGTTTTTCACTTTTCAAGTTTTAATCGATTTTTAGTATTTATTTTTAAAATTGCTTTCTCACCCTCTTTTTTTTTGCGACCTTAGGAGTAAAAATGTAAACAAACATGAAATTTATCAAAATAAAGTTTCCGTAATTTTCTTCTTAATTCTATTATAGACTCCCTTTGATACATCCGCAAGAACGTACTCCAATATTATAACTGAACCCAATTAGTTGACATGTTTAAGTGTTGTTGTATGTGTGTTATTCTATATCGGTTAGATATACAACAAACAAAGTAAATAAATTATAATTTCACATATGCACTTACATAGATACATACATACATATATATTTACATAAGTATTTGTGTATTTATTTAAAACATTTCGTGCATTCATTGGGGAACATGTGTTTGATTTTTATGAAATTAAATGGAATTTAGGTTGGTGTTTAAATGCTTGGAATGAACAGGAAGGAGTTGTTACGAACTCAGGGTAGTTTCCAAAGTATCACTACATACATACATACATACATACATACATATGTATGTACATACATACATATCAATGATGTATGAAATGAAATGATGTCATTTTCAAATGTAGAAGAAAAACGGAGACATTGTAAAATAAAAAAACAACAAACTTGAAGAAAAACGACTGACCCGATTTGTTTTATAAACAGTCATAAATAAATAAAACTAAACTAAAAATAAAAATCATGTGTAAACTATTCGATAAAAGTATCGGATACATATGAAACATGTCACTCGTACATTCAATAAATATTGATTAAGTTTTGTTGGTTTCTTTTGTCTTTTACCACAATATTAGAACAATGACATGTGATAATGTGTGTGTGTGTATGTATGCTTCAAAGAATTTGTTGTTTGTTTGCAAACAAATGCAAATAAAAATATTAATAAATTAAATTTTATTTAAAAAATAAAACAGGCGTTGCGGTCCATGAATAAAGCGCTCGCTCATGTGTAACGTTTTGGAATTTTTACGTAAACTTGAACTTCGTGGCTTCGGGGTTTTGCTCTCATGATGATTGTTATTTCTTCTTATATATAAAAACCAAACTTTACTGAACAGGGAATAGGAGAAGTAGAAAAATTAAACACATTGGAATGCAAAAATGCTCATTTACAAGAAAAATTAAACACAAACTACAAACAAATAAAGTAACAACCGAACGAACGAACATCTTTTTATAATTTTGAAAGGGAACACAAAGGAAATTGTATACATGAAATTGAAACTTTCAAGTGATAGAGGGTAACTTAACACCTGTTAAGCATAAGAAATTGTTATTAAAAGCAAATATGCAATGCAAAATAAAATAAAAAAAGAATTCCTCTTTTTATTTTTAAATGAAAAGAATATAAAAATATTACAAAAAAAAAAAACAGCAGAATATCAACATGTTAAATATTTTTCCTAAAGATTTTGAAATTTAATGAAAAATATCTGCTGCGATGACGTTTTTCACAAATAAATAATATTTTATTATCTTTTTGTTTGCATTTAAAAATATATTTTAAAGCTAATGAAAAAACTAGTCTATTTTTAAAAATGATGACATTTATTTTTCTACACCATAGAAAGAGGAGGTGCATATTGTAAAAGACAGACAGACAGACAGACGGACAGACGGACGTATGGTGTTTAACTTACACAACATATGAACATTCCTCAAAACAAATTGTATTTAAAAATAGCAAAGATTAGTTGTTTTGTAATTTTGTTTTACAAATAATAATGAAATTTTCTTTGAAATTTGTGTATTGCAAAAAATTAAAATTAAACTGTACAACAAAGTTGAGTTGTTTTTAAAATCAAAAAGGTTTAAACGACTACTACCGATGGCAGAGCACAACAACAGCAAAAATACCAATATTTGGAATTTATTTTGTAGAGCGCGATAAAATCGCCCTCTCTTTTTGTACATTATAGAGAATCGGCATAGGAAACAATAATAAATTATTCTGACAAAAAAAATATTTGAGTAAAAGGTTTCCTAATAAAACAAAAAAAAAAACAGTCGATTACGAATTTTTCAAAAAAAATTAATCGAATAAGAAATATTCGAATGAAAACTATCGAACAAAAATTATCGTATGACAGCTTCTCGTATTTAATAAAATATAATCAATTAAATAATTTTCAAATAAAAATTAATCGATAAAAGTTATCGAACAAAAATAACCGAAAAAAAGTTTTTCATGTTAGATAAAAAATAGTCGATTAAAAACTGATTCGAATAAAAAAAATATCGATTAAAAAAGTTTCGAATTGAATCATTCATGAAAAAAATTTTGAAATTTAAATTATTTTGCTAAAGAAAAAGGAAGTGTAAACTCATTTTGTATAGAATTATTGTAAACTAAAAAAAAGAATTAGGCAACAAATACCAACGGACCAATGTTAATTTGTTAACAGAGCTCTGTTAACTTCTATGGTTTATATCTTGGGAGGTTTCCCAATAAAAACTTAGCTTACACACTAGTGATGTTACGAATACTCGTATTCGTATTCGACTATTCGCCTGTTTTAAGATATTCGTATTCGTATTCGTATTCGCCAAATTCAAGCGAATATTTTTCGAATAATTTTCCCATACATTTTCCAAAAAAAATCATACAAAAGTTTAAAAAAAGTACATAAAATGTAAAAAAATATATTAATTTTTATTAAAAAAACCCATTGTATTTCACGCAGAGTAAGAAAAACGAAATCTGAAAGTATGTAAGTAAAATAATTAAAAAATGTTCTGTAGAGGTTTTCAAATTCGGCATCTTAATGCAATAATAATGTTAAATCACTAATTTTTTTTTTTCATTTATAGTTAATAACGCAAAGGCAGGGATTTTTTCCAATTAAATTTGAAATATAAACCTCAAAAGAAATATTCGTATTCGTATTCGGCGAATACTGTTTTAAATATTCGTATTCGTATTCGCGAATACTAAAAATTGATATTCGTAACATCACTATTACACACATCATGTTTGCTATAATCTTATGTTAATTTTAAACGCTTATAGCTTCCAAACTGTTGAAGCGGTTCTAACCAAGTATGCAGTGTACAAATCTGTCAGGAAATATCTTTCAAAAGAGAAAAATTTGTATAAAAATTGACTGTGTACTGAGGTTATAAAGTGCATCACAAAAAATAGTCTCTATTTTGATTTAACGTATAATTCGTTGAATTTAAGAAACTCGTTCATTTATTTAAACACAAAATGAACAAATAGTTTGATTCAAAGAACCTGTTTCTTGATTTTAAGTAATATACGTTTGATTTTTGAAATAAATTCTTATTCTTACTCTCTTCTTACGTATGGTTTCTTGACTTCAACGAACTGGAACGTTAAATTCTACAAGCCAATGAATTGCCATACGTTGAATCAATGAACATGTTCCTTCGGTTAAAAACAAGGAATAAATTCGTTGATTCAGCGAATTATTCCTTATTTTTCACCCAAGTATTTGGTTGAGTGTAATATAGAATTTTCTTTTATAATTTATTATTTATTTATTTAAAAGATAAGTGGTTTTTTTTTTGGAAAATATTACCTTAAATGATCGAAACATTGAAAAAGTTTTGGCATATTTCCGGTGATTTATATAAACCCAATTTTTTTTTCGGGGCTGCAAACAAACCATATGTTTTTCTCGTTATCTATAATTCACATTATTACTGGTTTGTTAATTTGGCGTGTCTAAGTTTTTAGATCATTAGAGACACAAAACATTCGGCACATAATTAGTTTAATGCTTTTTTTCTTATTATTATTGGCTACATACTACATTTATATGTATGTATGTATGTATGTATGTATGTATGTATTAATTTAACAATTTATTAATTGTTATTACATGTTTTATTGTTGTATTTTTCCTTAGATGATTTTCTACGCCACTTTGCGGCGCGATTTTTTTGTAGTTTATTTCTCTATTATATTTAATTGCACTTTTCAATTATTATGATCATTGTTTTTTTTATTTTTGTTGTTGTCGCTGTTGTTGTTATTTTATAGTTCATAGTAGTAAAAGTATAATTTTCTCAATAGGTTTTCTCTATAAAATATGCACAACAGCAATCTTTTGAATACTTATTATTGTTTATTTGCTATTTGTTAATAACGACGTACGTATGTACATTCCGCAGAAACTGATCAACGAATTTTGATAATTTGCACGCGATCAAAAACGCCTTCAATACATGAAATTGCCAACAACTGTTGAAAATTCCAAATCTAAATGATGAAAAAAAAAAACAAACAAAATTTGCTAAAACAATTTGTATGAAAATCGAATTCAATATGTATTTTGAATTGGCCTTTTATTTTTATAATTTTGTATTATTTTAGCGTCTTTTGCTCTCTGAGTAATCAGTTTGTAGTATGTTATTTTGTTGTCGCTGTTGATTCAATTGCTCCAATTTATTTGGCGCTTCTGTGGTCGATGGTCAATGTTAACGTGTGTGTGTACACTGTAGATGTTTGTTTTATTTTTGTTTTTGCAAACATAATATTTATAGGGAGAATTTTTTTGCGGTTTTTAGTTTTCCTTCCCAGTGTTCAACACAGTCACAAACCTTTTTGAGATCATTTACTCGTCATTTTGTAAATTCATAAAATTTGTAAATTCTTTAAATAGTTAATGTTTCTAACAATTGGCAGCCAAACAAATTTTATAAGTTTTTAACTCCTGATTCAGAACAGCAAAATATAATATATGTACTTGTATTAGACTTATTTAAAGGCGAGTTTGTTCTAGTCGGTCGGCATAGAAAATCCAGCAATTTGTATGTCTGAGTTTTTATTTAAAACACTCAGAATTTTTATTTAAAACACTACCAGGAACATTTTTGTGATACGTAGCAACCTTATTACGCTTCGCAGTTTTAAAAAAGTGCAAAAAATCCCCTTCAACAATGTACGAAGCTAAAGTATTTATAAAACTATTCAAAAACAAAATGTGCTTAAGAGTAATTTTGGGAGCCCACAATGTCCGTTAAACCAATCCGTCAGTAGTCTAATGGTGTTTTCTAAAGGCCGGGGCACTTAAAATCCGTCATACGTTATACGCCACCTTTTTCAATTCGACAGCTAAGTTAAAATACATGTTTTCTTATGAAATTGATCACATACAGTACTTCTCCGTCAACGCAAGGTACAAAGTTGGACAACTTTTAACTTTTAATGTACGTTGAGTACTTTGACAATTATTATTTGGTTTGGTTTTGTTGTTCGCTCAAAAATAAAATAATTTAAATTCAAATTTATTCGATTTGATAAAGTTTTGGTGGTGTCTTATAAAAATATAAACAAAATGTTTATAATTAATCAATTTTCAATGATTTTCTCTTCGTTAACAAAGTACTCATTGTGCCAACATTATCCCTTATTGCGGTCATGTCAGTTGAAAAAGGCGACGTATAACGTATGACGGATTCTATGTGCTCCGGCTTTAACGCTACCTGGCTAACTGACAATAAGTATATACGAGTACTGTTACATTTTCGTCTTAGGTGTTCTCGAGCAATAATAAGAATGACATAGACTCTGACTTCCGAAAATTGTAGGTCATTTACGCATGAGAATGGCTTATTGGAAATTGGGGACGTATATCCGTGAGCATGTATCTCCATTTGCCTGTCTTGAGTCATCCATACCATATTTTACCGACATCTTTATGCCATGGAGTACAGTTCTGCCATGAGTTCCGACTGAAATGACCCACAGTCATAGTCTATAGCTAACTAAACACAATATTTCATTTAAATATCAATAGTTAAATTATCTATTTTAGTTAACTAAGAACTGAAAGCAGATATGTTCTTTAAAAAAAATAACAAAATCAATATTATTCTCTTATTTTTGTAAAATCTAAACTAAGCCAAAATTTATTTATAAATACTTCTTTCTGTTTGTCTAAATGGCAAAAGTTCATTTATAAATGTCATTAAATAAAAATTTAATATTGTAGGCGTCTAGACGCGTCTGTTTGAAATTCTAGACTAACTGATTAATATTCATAAATTTCTGTCATAATTTTTAGTTTTCCTACTGAATTTGCGAAATGAAATGTAATAAAGGCAAGTATTTGATGAAATAAGCGCCAATAAGCGTATTATGTATTATCACTTTAATATAAAAAGATGTTCAAACCAGACCGTTTTGAAGACATTCTTTTTTCTTACTCCTCTATGCTCGCGCTCATCTGACTAATTTCTCTCTTTTTCAAAGTGAATAAACTCTAAAGTAATTAATTCAGTTTTAAAATTTATTTTAAGCTTTGTTTTTTCATTAATTATTTATTTATGGTCATTTAAGTTTTATGCCATAAATAAATTAATAATTAATTTTTGGGGGAAATTTTTTGCTGTATTTTTCAACAACAACAATTCCCATATAAACTTAAACAACCAAAATTTTTTTATGGGCTCTGCTAAATAATCATTGAAACTACACATAAAATAAGCATTTTAATTAATTAAAATCTTTTGGCAAAAGTATGATTTTTAAAGAAGAAGAAATTCTTTGAAAACATAAACTAAATAAATAAATAAAACTGTAACATGGTGCCAAAAGTAATCAATCCTAATTTTCACTTTTTTTAAAACGCTAAATAAATGAAAAGATGCGAAAAAATTAAGTAAATAAGAAACTAATTAGAGATATTTTTATTTTAACAACACAATAAAAAACGATCTCATGCTGCCTCAGGGCATCAGCTTTTTTAAGCCGAAATTCCAGTATCGGTGCAATAAAGTAATTTTGGTTTTTTACATATACGACTTTATTCCAGCGATTCTATAAAAAATTGGTATCCTCCCCCAAGAATGGAGGATCTCGGATTTAGATTTTTTTTACATACAATCTGCCATAGAATTTTCGAGTTGAAAAAATGTATCCAACTGAATGTGTATATAAACATGTGTACAATACAAATGGTTTATGTAGAATTTTACAACAATATTTATTTGAAAGTTTTTTTTTTTTTAAACATGTTCTCAGCATAAGATCTCTATTCTGTAGCATTTCTTTTTTTATGTGCATTCGTTTTAGGAATTATTTTTCTTTTTTCGGCCTAAAGATTTATTTTCGGTTTTCGGCGGTTTTGTTTTTTTTTTTGCGGTTTTTTTTTTTTAAATTTGCCAACTTTTTTTCACAAAGTGGACTTGTAGTGAATTTTGATAAAATCCTGGGATTGAAGCACCGATTAAGGGGCTATGCACATATTACGTAACGCTGTTTTCAGAGATTTTAGCCCCCCTCTGTCCCTCCTTTGTATACTCTTTTTCTGTTTCTTCTAATCTCCCTTTCTCTATCACTCTCCTTTACTGCAGGCAGCACAATGGGACCACATCAGCACCCAATTGAGCTGGAATCTAATCTTCCCTTTACCAGCAGCCTGCTAACCTAACCTAACCTAACCATACCCCCCACTCCCCCGCCGTAATATGTGCACAGCCCCTAAAGTGCAATTTTTTTTACCCAGAATTAGTCGTTAGAACGTTGCAATTCTCTGCTAATGTTGATAATATATTTTTAATTAAAAAAGCTTTGACAAGAACAATTTTTGTATTTTTGTGAAAGTTGTCACGATCATTCTTAATTGGGTAAAAGGGTGATAGAAAAAATATCAAATAATTGGCTTGACTGCTTTAAAAAAATCAATTGAATAAATTCTTAATTGACAGTAAGCAACCGGATGTAAACGAAAAGAACTCTTAAATATTTATCAAATTTAACTAAGATACATTTTTAATATACATTTCTACATTCATACGTACATATATACATACATATATATTTACATACATGATAACAGTATCGTATTTCTTTTCAGAGACGGGTAACTTTAAATTAAAAAAAACGAGATCTAGTAATTAACAATTTTGATTAAAAATACGATATTTTTGTTTCTTCATACATATATGGGGTATTCACACTGTAGTCATAACTCATATGTAATAAAATAATAGCACACCAAAATATGGCAAGTGTGAACACCCCGTCATAAATTAGTGTGCGATGTCATTAATGGGCCAGCTGATAAACATTTAACAAAACTTAATTTTTTAGTCGGATTATTGCGCATACGTTTGCATTTTGGCTTAAATGTAAATGTTTTCTTAATTCAGTCCGACTAGTTAATAAAAAAAAAAAAACAATAAATTTCCTGTAAATCTTCTAGAATGTCCATTAACAATTAAAATTTTCAAATTGTTTTATTGTAACTGCTGTTGCCGGTAACATGAGCTGAACTATTTTTTTTTGACGGCGGCAAATGGAAAAACCTGCCATGTAGATGACTTACTCAAACACATAATTTTATGCTTGTGTTATTTATAAGTAGCGGCGTCTTGTAAATATTATCGCCGGCTCGACTGAAGAGTTTCAGCTGCTCGACTAAGATTTCTACTGTTATTTTATGACGAACCATAAAAATACCTAAAAAAGTCTTGATTAAAGCACAACAACAATTTTTTAAACTATTGTAAAATAACAAGACATTATTACAATATGACTGCAGTGTGAACACCCTAATAATGTGGCGAGTCTACTACCTATCTGTTGTATAAAAATAATGAAATTGCGGTAAGAATAGTCAAACTTTTCAAACAATAAAGAAAAATTTTCAAACTGCCATTTATCTTTCCTGTACCTACTGTAAAATTTCCAAGTTAATAAAAAGTACAATTCTTAATTAATAATTACTTCCTGTTGAAATTGTGGAACATCTTTAATATGAAATTTGTTGCACTTTATGTCTTTTCTTTTGTATTCGCTTAAATTAAAATAAAATTTAAAGAAAATCATCTTTAAAATACCCGCTAGTGTTTTTAGAACAAATCAGCACCTTTACGTATATAAGCATTTTTTCATTTTCATTTAAGTGCCCGGCTAGCTCAGTCGGTAGAGCATGAGACTCTTAATCTCAGGGTCGTGGGTTCGAGCCCCACGTTGGGCGAACAACTTTTTATAATAATTTTTTTTTTCAATAGCAGTTTTTAATATTAAATATCTTTATAGTAGTTTAAATAACAGTTCTTGTTTTGTTGCTGTTTTTGATGTTGGTATTGTAACTGTGGAATGTAGATAGTGTTTGAGTGGCACAATAAAGATATTTTCTTAATGTCAATACACTTCAGTCGTTCAACATGAAATAACTAACTGACTTGGCTTGGCAACAGCGTGGTGGTGCGCTGCATGTTGTAAACAACTTGTTGGCCCCAAGTTTTTTTTTTTTTTAAGTTAGACATGTTAGACAAATCATCAAGATCATTTTGATTTATGCTCTACTTAAATTCTTGTAGTCGTCTTAAAGTCCACAAATACTCTTGTACGAAAAGAATTACAAAAAACTACATACAAAAAACAAAATTTTTTTAGACAAGAATTTTTGTAATTCATATTTTTTGTTTGTTTTAAATTGTAAACTTTTTTCATTTATTCATCATCATCATAAAGGTACCTTGGCTTTAATTTCATCTTTTTTCTGTTTGCAGAGTAGTTCAGGTAACGACGGGACGAGGAGTAGGTATTTCTCTTCTGACAAAAAACAAGTCATTGACTCGATGCCAGAAAATTCAAACAAAAATTATAATAAATGGGTGGAGTAGAAGAATTTCATATAAATTTGTTTTCCTCTGTTTTTATTTTTAAAATCTTGAATACTAATTTTTAAGTTTTATGTATTTGCGAGAGATAGAGACGGGCACAAAAATCTAGTTGTTTTCAAAGTCTAGACAATTTAAGGTTACAACAAATAAATGGTCGTATTTTTAACAAAATTTTCTAAATAAAAATATTAAAAAAGGAAAAATAATAATATCAATTATGTTGTTGAATTTTCCATTTACACCAGGCGTTTCTGTAGATGGATGACTGACAGTGTATGTTTTTAGTTTAACTAAATCAATACACTCGTCTGTCTGTATGTCCGCTTATCTTTGCTGTGGTCATCAATCAATGACTTCTTTAGACATTCAGAAAAAAAATACATTTAATATTTTAATGCAAAAGCGTAAAAAATGCAAATTTATTGAACAACTGAAATAAGAAAGAACTTTAAACTACAACGTAAAAAATAAATAATAAAAAAAAAAACAAATTTATAATAAAACAAAAAAGCATCACCAGCCAGCCAGGCACTAAATTTGCAAAAACAATACGCCGAACAAAGCAACAGAACGTAAAAGAAAACGTGATTCTATTGTTAGAGGAAAATAATTTAATAGTGATGATACGAGTTTCTTAGCCGTCTGAAGCATTTTAGTACGTTCTTGTTTCTAAATTTAGAAATCAATAAAACTACATCCTAAAAGCATAAAAGTGGGCATTAACCTTAAACATCCAATAGATATTTGTTTATAGATCATATTTGAGGAGCTGCAGAACAAAACGTACTTTTTCGCTCATTTCAAATTTCTGGGAAATTGATGTTTATATATTTCGTTTCCTTAAAAAACTGCATGAACCTGGAAATGCTAACAAGAAGTCATCACATTATTCGTTAATGATGTTTGATATCAAAACACTTTTACGTTTTGTTAAAAATAAAAGTAAAAAAGTATGTTTTGCTATAAGAAAGAAAAACAGCACGTTTTGGTCTGCGTTTTTCTACACGAGTCTTTTGGATAATTGTTTTTAATTAAACCTGATCCGATATAAAAAAATTATATGTACATTGAAATTATATATATATTTTTTCGTTATTTATAGTGTTTTTTTTGCTGCTTTCATCTTAAAATTACAAACAATTTCTTAAAATTATACTCCAAAAGTAATCTAAGTAAAATTTATTGCTATAAAACCCGAAATATTTACTTTTTTTTTGCACATTTTCACATTTTTGCTTTTTACGAGTTCCAACATTTAAATTTTTACGGCATCTTTTAAGTCTTCCATGTTTTAATTATACCATTAAATATTTTTTAAAAACACTCAGTCATCAAACAATACTTTTGATTTAGCAATTATTATTTAAAAATAGCACTGGTCACTAAAACATGTTCCGAAAGCAATTGATGCTGTTCCAAGCTAATGTACACAACATCGCACTCCTTCGTCGCTTAGCAGAAACATCGCCGAATTAAAACAATTAATAAAATGCCTGCTATTACGGCTTCCCAAAGTTAATGCGTTTATTTAACACCAGAGGTGCCTCAAAACTGCTAAAAAAAATTAACATAACGCGCAAAGGAGAGTTGCAAAAGAGTTAAGCCTTCTAAATTTTCAACATCTATCTTCTCTACCCTATCCCTCTCCCTGATTTCTGGCACAATGCATTGCATAAGTAGGAGTTACCCCCTGAGTGCCGGTCCTAATAAAAAAAGACATGTGGTAGTCGGGGACTGCCGCGGTGAAGCTATTGCATAGCATTTTTTATCAACTTATGCAATTATATTATTAGGCTTTGTTTAATAACTCCGTTGTTTTTCTGGCAATACTGTATGTTAATGAAATCAAAATCAATAGCATACTTTAGGGGTTAACATATATTGGGCGATTTAAATACTTAAAAAAACAAAAGACTTAAGAAACAAACTTAGTGTCAGGTTTTTTCGTTTCAAAAACAATAGACTTAAGAAACTAACGTTTCAAAATTTCTTGATTTGGTCGCCTCAAAGCCCGCAATAGAAGCTATGCAATAGCTTAAAAAAAAGCAATATAGTTTCAATAAATGGATTTAGCCTATTTGAGAGTATTTTCTTTTTGTGTAGTTTTTGATTTTTTGTTCTCTTCCTTTGCTCCTTTGCTGTTTAATTAATAGGAATTGGAGTTGCAGCCCTACGATTAGTAATTATCCCCGCGAATTAGTTTCGCTTTTTCCATTTGTTGACATTTTTTCCTTCCCTCAAACTTAGAATGGGAAAAGGGGGCCCGGAATTATTATTGATAATTTTGGGTATATTTTAATGAGATTTTCTAGGACAGTCACTGGCGGTTGGTTAACTTTTCTGTAATTCTTAACAAAATTATTTATATGTAGAATGCGGGTGATGATGTCGCTTCGTCTATTGGCTATAGCAGTTGCTTAAATGCATATTAAATAAGTATTAAAAAAATTTACCTTAAAATAGTACTGTGAGTGCGTTTAATATGTTTAATTTGCGTTGGGTAAAAATTATGGGACGAGACTTACCTGCAAAGAAAGAAAAAATATTTAAGAATTAGAAAATTATTTGCTTATTTTCCACAACATATATATAAATTTCCATAAATATGTAAGTCATGGTAAAACATAAATAAATAATAATTCTTCACAGGGCGAAATACTAATATTGTATGGTCAGCCTTTCTCACTCTCTGTGATTCTAATTTTACCCCTCCCCTTTTCTCATAGGTAACACGAACGTGGCAAGAAGTAACCTACTTTAAAAATTTTGAAAAATAATAATCTTTAAAAAAATATTTGTGTGAACAACAAGCTGAGCAACACTTTCTCTTATAAAGTCGTGCAAGTTTTTCTGAAAATTGTCGTGTCAAGGGAGAGGCTGCCAATTCGATCATGTTCGCTGGTTGAAATAGAGTTTTAAGGTCTTGAGAATTTTTTTTTTTTTTTGTTAAAATAAAAGGTATTCTTGAACATTATAGCATAAAATTTGGCAAAAGTACTTTTTTTGTAAAAAGTCCCCGTAAAAAATTTTATGTACTCTTCTAATTTTCCTGCCTGTTCTTAAGAATTTTACACGATTACTGCTTTAGTTCTATGACTACTGCCTGCCTGCATGCCTGACTAACTGACTGACTGACTAACTCCATGTTTGTATTCCAGCTTTCAATCATTATTCTTCAATATATTCAAGGTCATTTTAATATCGTTCCAATTGTTATGGTGAGTTTATGTATGAGTGTGAGTGTATGTGTGTGATGAATGTAAAATTTATTTAATGCAATTTATTGCCACTGTTGGCCATGGTAATAATATTCTCGCTCGCACAAACGTCATTTAATGGCAAAAAAATTGCATTGTAGCTGTAGTTCATAGACACAACAAACGGAGTTGGTAAGACGTAAAAAATAAAACCAATAAAATATGCGGCAGCTTTTACAAACTAATAAATAAATAAAATATCATCATTATCATGACACTAGATAATTCGAAGACAATTTCTTTGTTGTTCTTCTTGTTGTATAAATGCCTGGTGTTAATGATGATGAATACTTATAACATCAACACTGACTGCACTATCATTTTAAAGATCATGATGATCGTCATGGGTTTTCTTTTGATTATCTTTCAAGAGTCTTGTATTGTGGCTTTATTTTTTTTTTCTTTCTTTCTTGATTGTTGTCTGTGTTTGATTGCAATTTGCCTGCTGCACGTTTTAATATAAATATTTTTCGATTGCAAGCAGAAGAGATAGAAATGCTCGATGGTGTCATTACCATCTTTGGAGGGTTTCCTGCACTCGGTGTATCGTATGTAACAAAAGCGAAAGAAAATTATTAACAACAATGTTGTAGAAATGCTTGGTTGGTTGGACCCAACAACGTTTTTCTCAACATGGAAGTCATCATTAGTGCGGTTTAACTGAAGACTCACATGCACGCACACCCAATTCCTTCAAGCCACCAACCAACCAAACAAACAAACAGCCAGCCATTCAATACATTAAGAAGAAGTTGTAAATAAGAGACAATAATCACTTAATGCCTGCCTGAGTGCCTGTTTTATTCTTCTTTTTTTTTTACAAAAGTAATAGCACCAGTACCAGGTTGCTGCCAAACCCAATACCATGTGCCAACCAACCAACCAGCCTGCCTTATGCGTCATTTCCTACGGGAATCATTTTATGCTTGCTTTGTTTGCAATTTAACGAACAATAATAGTTTGTTGAATTGCCAAGAATTGTTTTCCTATTTGTTTTTCTTTCTCCTTCTAAATTAAAGTTTTGGGTGCATTTTTTAGCTGTCTTTGTTTTTGTTTTTTGTGGCCCAAGATCTATAATTTGTTGCAGCCATTATTGTGAGAAAATTGATTGTAGAAATTAAATTCTAATCCCAATCATTCTTTAGTTTTTCTGAAGAGATTTAAAAAATCCCCACCTTTTCTTCTAAACAGACAAGAACAAAAGGTTGGCGACCTTTACATAAAAAAAGATCAGTGCTGCCCATTGAACAGTGAAATAATTTGAATTTTTTGAACTTGTATCACTGAATTTGAACTTGTATCACTCCCATTTTCAGAATATTTTTAGCAGAATACTTCTTATTCTACTTCCTGGAAAATAAAAAAAATTACAATTTTGTAAATGTCTTGACAAAGTTGGCAATACCGTTTTAAGTAGCAGAGTTGTATAGTTTATTGCACCGCAAATTATGCAAATGGCATACAAAAATTGTTTTTATAAAATAATTTTGGTTTTCAATAAGTTTAAGGTTTTTATTAATCTTTTTTTCTGTTGCTACCACCATAAATTACTGATGCTTATTTGTTTTATTTAAAAACAATTTCTATCATGCCATAAAGTCAAAGTCATTATAAATAATCACTTCTTAATTTCTTCTTTTGTTTTGGGCCAAAAACAAAAACAGGTTACTGAAATTAGTAATTGTCTCTAGTTATTAGATTGATATTAAATAAAAAAAGAAAACTAAATTTGTTGGAGAGTATGTGTTTTTTTTTTACTTTTCTTTGCATTGCATGTTTTTTTGTTTTCAAACCAAAAACTGAGTGATTTTCTGGGTCACAAAAAGTCATTCATTCGAAATAATTTGGTTTTAAACATAAAAAATAAAAGATAATGATCGCGTGAATAAACGGAAAAAAATAATACTTTTTAATTTTATTTTTTCTAACTCAACATACTCGTAAATTAAAATAAACGTAAAAAAAAGAAGTCTAAGTTTTAGAAAACGAAATGAAATAATAACAAATAGTGCGTTCGTTCCCATCACCATCATCATCATCATTTTGATTTGCTTTGGAGTGTCTTGATATATTTTTTGTAAATTAGATCTACAAAGTAATATGATGGTGTGAATGTTAGTGGTTGCTTTGATACTTGGCAGGGAGTTTCCGTGGTTTTTCTTAAGGTTTCGAGAGACAGAGAGCCAAAAGAAACAACAACAATAAATATTTATAGTTTGATGATGATAATAATGGCGGCTTTGAAAATATATATAACACATCCGCATATAATTAGGAATAAAATCTGTATTAACTTTTATACAAATTGATACATGGTTTTGTTTAGGTTACGTGTAAATTTTACACGTTTTGAACATATTTCCTGTTTAGTATAAAATATATATCCGCCATTATTTAACTACATTTGAATTTTGCCAAAATGAGCCAGTAAACGATCATAAGAAAATGGCAATTAAAAATTGTTTTTTTTTTTTTTTTTATTTTGATCATGAAGTTTTTTGAAAACTAATGTTACTTTTCGTTAGAACACAATTTTTCTAAGAATCAAATCACCTTGATAGAAAGAAAAGAAGTGGATACAGTCGATAGGTACGAATTTCCGAATATTAAATTTTAGCATATAAGCTAAGCGACACGATCATATAAAGAACTTTTTCCGCCTATTATTTTTTATTATCGAAATTTTTCAAAACAAACAATTCTTTACTCTTAAGTAACTCAAAAATCTGGATTTTCGAACGCACACACTATTAGCACCAATAACTTATATATACCAGAGGGTATTGTGGGGTCTAGAGCAAGTTGTATAGCACCGTCTAGTACCTGTGCTAGTATGTCGCAACTTCTACCACAATATACATACTCGTATATCAAACATAACCTATCAAAGTGAAATGGAAAAAAAGAATAATATTGAACAATGTTGTAAACACAATATAACATCGTTTTATTGGTTGGGCAATATTCATGACAAGAGGTATAAGACAAATAATTATTGCCCCATAAGGGAAACCGGTATATAGTCCAATTCTTTCTCAATAAAGCTACCTACCAACTTTAGTCTAGTATAAGAATTAAATTTTTATTTCGCGCTTTATTAGTTCAAAAGTCTATAAAATTTGAAATTAAAATTACAATAATAAATACATTTTATTGTGAATTAATTATGTGATTTTAACGAAAAAAGACTGCAAGCAAAACTTGTTTAAAGCTAAATAAAATTTGTATACATATTTTCATTCTCTTTTTGATAATATCAGTGTTGCTTTGTGTTTGTTAATTTATATTCTGGGTTTTATGGAAATTTGCATTATGCTAATTATACATACATATATATGTTTTTCGATTCCCACGCTTCAATTGCGTTTGTCGAAATAAAAAAAAAAACTTCGCATTGTCTCAGCACTAGCAGCACTCAAAGTTTATTTTACCATTAACATCAATTTTTATTTTAACAACAGACTTTAATAAAAATCAAATAAACAAATAAAACAAATTATGTGTGTTGATGACTTGACTTGAAAACTTAAAATTAATTTGAATATTTCGATACGAATACTTCTACACGTAAAAAACGTAATTTCAGCAATAATTATATAGAACGTAAAAAATTAACGGTAAAATGTCGTTTTTTTTAAGTTTGTTTATATATATGTATATACAGTGGACTAACCCTTTATTATGAATGCTTTTAACAAATATTTTTTAGCCAACAAAAGAAAAAAGAAACTAAAAATAATTGCAAAAAAAAAAAATTCATAAAATATGCTGAAAAATGGCCATTTTATACGAAACTTCATATATGTATAATTTGTGATCTGCATTTTAAAATCAGTAAATGTTTGCGTTTTTTTTTCCTTTACATACTTTTTTCATGACCATATGAATTTTTTCTTTTGCATTTCTGTTTTTTTTTTTTTGGGTGTTACGGAATTTGGTTTTAAAATATTCTTTTTGTTCTGTTTTACATACACACAGACGGACTGGACTGTTTTGACGTTTTAACATTTTTATTTTCTTTATTTTATAATAAAAACCGAAATTTATTGACGATACCGGTCTGGAAATAATTGATATTCTTATAATGATAACAATCTAAACATGATGAATTTTCTACTTTTCTCGGGAATATGTATGTACATGAATGTACCATGCATGCGAGGAGTTATATTTTTGTGTTGATATTAAGGAGAATACATATACTCGTACATATATTTAATTGATGCAAGTAACGGTTAATCACACCATTGACATCATTTTGATATGAAATTAATAGCAACACAAATACTTAAACAACAAGTACCTTTAGCATGTAAATAATATGTAAACAGAGCGCATACAGCAATAACAAAGCAAGAGCAAGAGTGCGTAAGTATATACACACACTTGCATTCTAGTGCATGTCTTGTAAAAAAAGAAGAAGCCTTAAAGGAAGTTGTTGCTTTTTTCTCATGTATAGATAACAGCAGTGCATTTTAGAGTACAGGGTTGGGTACTTATACTGTTGTTTAAGTTGTTTATTTTATGACTATACCTATGCAGTCATTGTTTAATACCTACTTATGATATACACATTTTAAATTCAATGGATATGTACGTATGTAGGTATGAAAACTGCTAGCTGACCACATTTGTACGAGTATTATGAGTAATTTTTCGCTTTTTATCGTGTAGGTATGTATGTAAGTATATTTGCTTGCTAAACTTTAATTTTTCACACTTTATTCATTTTACCTACCTATTAGTGATGTTACGAATACTCGTATTCGTATTCGACAATTCACCTGTTTTAAGATATTCGTATTCGTATTCGCCAAATTCAAGCGAATATTTTTCGAATAATTTTCCCATACATTTTCCAAAAAAAAAATCATACAAAAGTTTAAAAAAAGTACATAAAATGTAAAAAAATATATTAATTTTTATTAAAAAAACCCATTGTATTTCACGCAGAGTAAGAAAAACGAAATCTGAAAGTATGTAAGTAAAATAATTAAAAAATGTTCTGTAGAGGTTTTCAAATTCGGCATCTTAATGCAAAAATAATGTTATATCACTAATTTTTTTTTTCATTTATAGTTACTAACGCAAAGGCAGGGATTTTTTCCAATTAAATTTGAAATATAAACCTTAAAAGAAATATTCGTATTCGGCGAATACTGTTTTAAATATTCGTATTCGTATTCGCGAATACTAAAAATTGATATTCGTAACATCACTACTACCTATACTAAAAATAACAATCTGGTTTAGCACTTCAACTCGTATTATTAAAAAAAAGTAGGTAAGTGACAAACGCTGTAGTGACTATTGTTAGAATTTCGCATTGGAGTTTAATGAAGGCATAATACAAATAAACAAACAAGCAAACAAACAAAAAAGAAAAAACAAAACTTGAAACAAGTTCATAAAAATATTTACTTTTTAATCTGAGCGGCACTGTAATTTGCATAAAAATTTAATTTGCAACACCTTTTCAAATTGAATATTTCAAGAATAATTAAATAAAAATATTATCAAGCAATAGGAAATGATTTTTATTGAGTATTTTAAGATTTACCGAAAATCAGAATATAAAAATTTTTACTTAATTTTTTGCTTTTTAACCGTTATGTTGCTAATTAACTTTAATTAATAATGGTTATAAATTTTATAGCTTTGCGTGAAAAAAATAATATCGTAATCAAAGAAAAGGCATTAATTTAAAAAGCAAAAACCCAAACAAGTTGTCACGTTAAAACCCAAGGCAATTTGTTCAATGGACTTCGTTGTTGGCAATTATTGAGCTTAATAATAAAAAAAAAGTATCAACTTATAAAATTTCTTGAACACCATAACATACCTTCATAAAATTTTTCTAATAAAAAAAAAATTGTAAAAACTATCTTGTTTGCTTAATTCTCATTTATTTTGTAAACTGTAAATTTCCTATGTATGACCTTTACAATAAAATTTTTGATTGCTTCCAAAAAGAAATTACAATAAATTTTTCAATAACATTTATATAAAAGATTTTAAATTTAAAAATATCGAAGGCCTTTCTGATTAAAGAAAACAAAAAAAAAAAAATAATTTCTATAAACAAACATCAACCATTCTCTTAGTACTCAGTGTTGGCAATTTGTACCATTATAAAAATAAACAATTTATGTATAAATCACCATCATCATAGATTGAAAAAAAATGCTGATGTTGGCATCAATTAACACTTTAAGTGGTTTTCTAGAGCACTTTTATTACCAGCACTTTTTAGCATATAATTTTTTCTTCTTCCTAAATGCCTCGTTCGTGCAATTTTATTTTTATGTTTATTTATTTGGTTGGATTTTGTAAAGAATTCGAGTTGTTAAATAAAAACAGAACATAAAAAAGAAAAATTATTAACACAAGGCTACACGAAGAATAATTTTTGATATTTTTGTGAAGATTTAAATGAATGCCACATTTATCGATGGCAACTCTACCGATAATAGCTGTTAATTAGAGTCGTATGGTAAAGAAGGTTTTGAGAATTAAATTTAATAAAAAAAAAACACCCCTGGAGGCTAAGCAACCATGCAAGAAAATTTTAGCCCTCCAGAATTTTTTATGTTAACCTCTTCATTTTATATTAAAAATCCTTATTGATAAACGGTTATTAAATTTATTGTGGCCCTAATTTTTGAATTTTATATGAGAAAACCGGTTTTATTGTACACTTTAGTTTTATCAGTCGTTAATGAATAAGGGGGAAATGTTTTCATGCCATCTGTAAGAAACTATTAGATATCACGCTGACACTTTTTCATTTTTAAAATTAGAAAATTCGATAAAATAGAATATGTAGTTAAATTTGGTGGTTAAATTTGTTGAAAACCGATTTCGACCATTTTTATTCATTAAACAGTCTTTTACTTTCAGATTTTATAGTAAGATATCTAAAGCAGACCGAAAGTATGTTTTAAGATCCTTTTTAAGGTACAATTTGCTTATGACTTATATTTATTGTATCAATAAAGTTACGCCTTCAGATACATTTGTTGGATTACGTTTGACATCTCTGCAAATGTGTTTCTGATAATTTTAAGCAACAAATCAAAGGTGAAAATTTTAAATTAAAAATCGTTTTAAAATGTTAAAAAATACCAGCTTCTAACAATAAATTCCTTCCGGCGCGAGAGAAAGCTTACATCTGGGTGTGGGACGATTTCCTTACCTTTTTTACTTTTAGGTTTAGGTGTTTGCGACACTTTTTGAAAAAGTACAACCTTAAACCCGGTGGCCGCGGTACCACTTTAGTAAAATAAAAATAAATTTATTTATTTCTCGTCTTTTTCTCTAGGTGTAGTTTATATTGCATTTAATTTTTTTTTTTTAAATAAATTTTTTTAGTTAAGATTTGTAAACTGTAAAAAAGTAATTAAATAAAAATTTATTAAACATTAAACACTTTGTTTGTTTTACTGCAATAATTTGGACGTTTTTATAGAAAGTATTTCAAATGCTTAACCTTGATTTCAATTTGATTACAAACATTAAACATTTCGTTAATTAATTATTTTTATTACTGTTTAAATATAAATAATCTCTTTTTTTTGTGCAAAGTGTTAAAATATTTTCACGCAAGTGAAAATGTTTGGCTGGTTGGTTGATTGGTTGGTTGGTGGTAGAGAGAGCCCTTCTTTCAAACCAAAAAGAAAAAAAAAAGAGTTCTAATCTAAAATAAACTATTTAAAAATTAAACAATATAACAATTAGTTGATTACGTGGTTGGCATTGTAATTACATGTTTAAGTAACATTTAACCTGGAATTTATTATTTAAATGATCTTGTTTAAATAAGCAGCAAAAACAAATGACTAAGAAGACATGGTTGCTTGCCTGCCTGCTTTGCTGCCTTCCTTCATTCAGCGCCTCTATACCTTTTTTTCTTATCAAATATGTATGTTGTTGTTACCATTTATTTTATAGCATTTTTGTTTATTCGTTCATTCTTAGCTCAAGTACTTTTGAGTTCGAGTAAATTGAAATCTAAATGATTATTCATGTCTTCTAGAGTAATTTACTTGTTTTTTGGATTATATTCCATTTGTAGTATGCAGTACATACTTGACTCTAATGTAAAATCAGGGTTAGTAACCTCTTTTAGTTGTTTTCAAAAATTTATTAACTTCGGTATTTTTTTTTTTTCATTTGTTTGTCTTGAGGTAAAATATTTAAAGTTATAACAATTTAATAATGTACGAACAAGTACCAGCAGCAACCAACAATACCAATAATTAGGTTCTTATACAAATAAGTTGTTGCTGTCAAGATTAAGATAAAAAGAAAAAGTTTAGTTTCCCAAAAGAAGTACAGCGGAAAAAATGTGAAAGAAGAAGAAGCACCATTTTTTAAGTGGGTCATTTAAATTTAATGGTAGAAGAATATAATTTTATCCATTTATTTAACTAAAGTATCAACATTAATTTTATAAACAACATATAAATTACCTAAAGTTAAGTTTAACAAAACTGTTTTCTAGTGATCGTATACAAGGCTGCCACTTTGTTCTGTTTAGATAAAAAAGGGAAAATTTGTTTTATTTTCGGATGCTGGTTTGAGACTAGGTTTTTAACATAGTCATGTAAAACTATTAACAGAGCTGTGTTTAGCTTCTCACACATCAGAAGAGCTCTCACAAAAATTCAGATCGCTGGTGTACTATTAAATATATTTAAATAAGTAAATTATGATTTCATAAATGTTAAGAAATAAGTTCCATCAAAGTAGTAAATTTTAGTAGATTTTGAGGAAAATTTCTGGTAGGGAAAATATTTTCCTTGTTGCAACACTGATCTTTTAAGATATTTGGAAACGAATTTATGTTTGTTTTATTCTTCTATCATTTTTGTTAAATTGAATTTTTAATGATCAGTTTTTAGAGTTAATTACAGGTATTATTCATAATTGATTATAAAAAGAGGTTTACAATAGCATTATTGTTGCATATTGTATTGTGATAAACCACTGCATTCAACAGTTCAAGATTAATTTTATAAGAAACTTACAAATATTTATGTATGTATTTGTATTTGACGAATTAACAAAATTTCTTTTACATACAAAATACTCGTAAAGCTTTTAAATAACCTTTTAATAAAAAAGTCATGATTTGATAAGCCGGGCAAATGTATAATAAAATTAGCATTCTGGCAACACTGCACTATGTCATATTTATCAAAAAAGGCAACCAACCAAAACAAATGTAGAACCTTAAGAAACCTAAATTTAATATATAAGAAATTGCTGATAGATTTCATATAATAGAAACTACAAAAATTTAATGATATTCATTAATTCATTCTTTCAACGAATCGTACATTAATTATGACATAATGTTGTAGTACGTAAAATCTCTGAAGTGGTTTATTATTTTTCAATAACAAACACGAAAGCTTTAAAGCTCTCAATGTACAGTTAAACATTGAAGTTCAATGACTAATTTCATTGAATCAACGTATATTTGCAAAAAATTAATGAAACTAATACCCCGTTTATACGCACTTCTTATTTGCAAATAAGAGTGGAAAGAGTTGCCGTATTACTTTTTTAATGTAACTTAAAATGTTTCGAAAACTATTTGCAAATAACAAGCTATTTGCAAATAAGATGTGTGATGCTACCAGATGACTATATATTTACTGCGTGTCATTACAAAAAATATAACAATATTTCTGAATGCTATTTGCGTATAAACAGTGAGTTAAGTTTTTGCAAATAGTTTTATTTGCACGAAATTACCCCTCAAACTTATTTTAAGTTTATATGTATTTATTTCTGGTGTTCAGTTTGCATTGGGAGTTTTAAACTCCTTGGAGACCTTTACTAGAATTTAATGATAAATTGTTTCTTCCTCTACATCACCGTTGAAGGGGTGTGTCTTGCTCCTCTTTCAAGAAAACTACATAAAGACCCATACAGCAAAGAGTTAGAGACTTAAGGTGTAATTCATAAACGATTATTAAAGCTATTGGGGCGTTAAAGTACAAATTTTGTATGGGAACCCGGTTTTAATGAGCACTTTAACTTTATGAATCGTTTATGAATTACACCTTTAAAAGGTTCCACGAAAATAGTACTCGTAATGTTTTACATGAAATTGTTGAACAAATCTGATGCGTAAAATGTAAGAATAATTAGATTTTCAACGTAAAATCTTAATAACACTGCACAAAAGAGAGAGAGAGAGAGAGCGAGCATTAAGTTGTTCTAATCTAAAGCCCAGATGGTAGATTTCTAAACGCTTCCTCTGGCACAAGTCATCGTTGGAACTTTTTTTTTTGTAAACAATTTTTGTTTATATTTTATTTTAAATCATTTTCAACTTAAAGATAATTGTACTTAACGAAATGTGCAGTGAATAAACATCCAAATATGGCTGAAATCTAAAAAAAAAACTTTCAATAATTTTGAAGGATATTAGATAAAAAAGCTCATTTAATCTTTGCAATTTAGCTTTAGCAACTGAGATAAAATAAATTTAAGCCTTTAATAACTACAATTTGTTTATATTTTTCGATAAAATTTTTCTAAAATCAAACCATAAAATTATTTAAATTTCATTTACATGAGTGAGTTCCAGCGCTTATATCACCAAATCCAAGCCGTCTGTCTGTCTGTCTGTCTATCTTTATACCATATTTAGTATATTATAGAACGGATT
This sequence comes from Lypha dubia, assembly GCA_947311025.1. Taxonomy (NCBI): domain Eukaryota; kingdom Metazoa; phylum Arthropoda; class Insecta; order Diptera; family Tachinidae; genus Lypha; species Lypha dubia. The sequence continues at coordinate 62,665,616 of OX371264.1, forward strand.
ATTATTGATATGTATGTACATATATTTAATATTGTAAGAAGAAAAAACATCAAATCAGTAAATTTCCTTCACTATGCACTTGTTTTGTGTTTAAAGTCTGTCTTTATCAGTCTGTTTTTCTTTTCTTTAATATTTAAATAATTTATTTTTATTATTTTGCTTTGTGCAATACATATTGACAAATGTAACTACGTAGTTGTATATATTTTTGTTGTTGTTGTTGTTGGTATTTATTAATTATTGAGGCTATTGTGTTATAAATTATACAATTTTATTAATTATTAACTTCCTTAATGTTGTAATGAAAAAAAAGCAGAAAAAAATTTAAATTATAAAACAAAGCCGTTGCAAAGAAATACATACGTAATTATCAGTTAAATGATAATAAACTTCTAGCAAATCGTCATATTTAAAAAAAAAAAAAAAAACAGATCCCTTGTTCTTGAAAAAAAATGATTAAAAGGTCTCCTTAGACCATTAAGATGTCAAGCGAATTTATAATTCACATTAAAGTAGAACAATCAATCGCTTAAAAAGCTAATTAAAATATGAAAAACATATGAATATTAATCAAAATCAATTAAAAATATCATGTTGGTTTTCTGAAATTCTATTTAACACCAAAATTGAATTTAAGTAACATTTTAACACAAGTATAAAATATCTTAAGATTATATGCTTAATCTATTATGCCTTCACTCGAAGCAGGTACATTTTAATGCTAAAAATAGTCTTTCACAAAATAATTTAAAGTAAATTTCCATAATTTTTTTTTTTTTACTTTCTTTTCAGGTAAATACTTAAACAGCATGTTAACTGTTATTTACTCTGGTACTGTTTTAAAAGGTGAGTCGTTTTTCGTACACCTTCCTTTGTTGTAAATTTTCACCCTTAAAAAAATAGCACCCCTGAGGAGATAACAATGTGCATTTTCTGCAAACCTTAGCACCACATGTTGTAAAATTAGTATCTAACTATTTACGAAGCAGTTGTTACTGGATTCGACACAATAAAACTCAATTTGTTGATTGCATACACATTTTTCTGTTTTCCTTTAACTACAAGAAGCTTAAAAGAATGCAATCTTAGTAAATTTTCTATATATTTTAAATAAATGCAATGATTGTACCTCATTTGATTGCTTTTAATAAAATTTACGATAATTAAATAGTATAAAAAATAAGCATGTTCCATCTCTGGTTGACCTTAAAGAAAATTAGGAAATTATGTGTAATAAATTTTAAATATGAACTGCAAAATGCATAGACAACATTCTATATCCTTCAGAAACATAATTTTTATTAAAAAAGTCGGACAATCTCTGAAAATCGAATTTAGTCCGACAAATTTGGTTTTGAATTCCTTATTGTAAAAATACTGCAAAAGTTGTTTTAAAACAATTTTGCAGTTAAAAAATCTAAAGAACTTGTACAGAAATGCGTAAAAGCCCATGAAATCGAAAACTGTCGAATGCGAAAATTCACCAAAAGTGAGCTGAATCGATTAGAAACATATACAATCCAATTATGAATAATAACCCAGGACGAATTTTTTTCCATTTCTCTTATTATTAAGGAAAAAATTAAATACATATTTTAAATGCGAGGGGGAGGGAACTATTGTTATCCTCCCTCACAATAAGAATATTCATATTTTTCCTTACGAAGAGCGCAAATAATAATAACATGGGGAATGGTAAAATGGAAATAAAATCCGCGGGAATTGCTAGTCATAATTTGGCTGATTATTTTACTACTGAAATCGAAAAATTATTAAAAACTAGCACACCCGCCCGGTACTTCATTACCTGTAATATTTAAAGTAAAAAAAAACCTACATTCAAACTTTCACACGAGTATTTCTGGGGCCATGCTTAAAAATGTCCCTTTTTGGGCCGCAATTTCCCCTTTTTAGCTCCTTAAAGCGTGAATTTCTAAGAATGCCTATTTCGGTTCGAATCTGCCTCCCAAAAGGACCCCACATTCCAAATTTCATATTCCTGGAAACATGTTTAAAAATATTCCCTTTTTGGGACGCTTTTTACCCCCTTAAAGTGCGAATTTCTAAAAATTTATATTTTGGTTTGAGTCTACGTCCTGAAAGGAACCTACATTCCAAATTTCATAATCCTGGAAACATGTTTAAAAATATTCCCTTTTTGGGCCGTATTTATCCCTTTTTACCCCCTTAAAATGCGATTTTCCAAAAATACATATTTTGGTTCGAGTCTGCGTCGTAAAAGGATCCTACGTTTCAAATTTGGGACCTGGGACCTTTTTTTAAAGATCTTTTAAAAATGTAATTTTTCGGCCGTTTTTACCATTTTCTACCCCCTAAAAAATCGAATTTCCAAATTTTAGTAAAATTCGAAATTTAAACCAGAAACATAACTATAATTTTATTAAAAATCCCTGGATTTTTTTTAATATTTAATTTTCTACATAAGTTTTGGACAAGGCACCGAAAGTGCACTAACTACGCCAGAAGTATAAAAAATTTCAGGAACAAGTCTGAAAATTTTTATTATAGTACAAAAGACCTGCGATATAATGAAGTTTGAAATTTTTCGCAGAGTGGTTTTATAATAAATTATTTTTTTATCTTTTTACTAAAACTTCCAAGTTCCGAAAATACAAATTAGAATTATGAACATTTACTCATTCCTATCGGGAATATACCGACTGTGAAATATTTCCCATGATCTAAAAAACTTTGAAAAAATTATAAAATGGTTCACAGACAAAAGAACCACGCAAAAATTGGAGATCACAATTTTTGGCAAAGCGAGGAAGCTCACTTTAGGTCGTGCTATACAGAACGATTACAATGGAATTAGTCAAACGAAAAAATTTAAAAATTTCGGTGTATTTAAATTGCCTAAATATTCTAACAGTTCTCTTTTCGAGTCGAATTACACACCAAAACTTCAGAACGATTTTTATCTCCTTCTGCTTTCATTTCTAATAATCTTTGTAGGTACATACATTCTTATAATAGATATATAATTGATTGTTTTGCCAATAAAATGATAACATGAGAAAATTATAGTTGAATCATGTTGTTGTTGTAGTTTTTTCTGTTCAATTCATTTTTGGATTTGTTGTTTTTATTATTTACCTTCTGATACGAAATTTCCCACCGAACACCATTTTTAATTGATGTACGGTATCCACAATAGAGTAATCCAACTTGACAATATTTTACAAAAACAAACTCACACACACACAAACAAATTTACTGTTAATTTTTATTGTGATTGTTTGTTGTTGTTTATAGTGAATGCAATTTTACTTCTTTTTTTCTGTATTTATTTATTTTGTTTGTGAGTTTTGTTTTTCACTTAGTAAAATAACAATTGTTGTTGTTGTCGTTGTTGCTGTAGTTAAAAAATTTAAGGCAAAACACAACAACAATTCGACGCAACACTATACAAACAACCACCAACAAATATGAAGAAGAGGAAAACAAGTTTTTGGTGGACCGTTTAAAGAAATCAACAACAATTTCACTTTAATCGCAAAGAAAACAGAAAACGAGCATTGCACTTTTTGTTGTTGTTGTTGCAGTGACTGCAAGTAAAGGTTTTTGTTTTTGTAAAGATGCTGTCTGAATGCGTGATTCTTTTTCTTTTAATTGTTGTTAATTGTTATTGTTGCAATTTCTCGATTTTTAAATATGATTTTCTTTTTTTGAATGAGTTTCCGACAATTTGATTTAATTAAATTCGTTTTTTATGTTTATTTTCGTTTAAATTGTTTTTGTTTTTCCTGGGTTTTTTTTAGGTTAAACAACAACTAAGCCGGGGTTTTAACCTAAATGTTGCAAAATTAAACGAAATTGTGTACTTGTAACACTTAATTAATTAAAAGCTTTATTTAATATCGTCTGAATTTTTATTGTTGTTTTTACCCTTTTTTTTCAACCAAAAGCCTTTTAAGTTTTAAAGGTTTGTTATTGACTTAAACGTTTTTTGTTTTTTTTTGTTATGTATTATTATTTTCAACTATCAATCGACACGCAAAATTTTAAAACTGTTGGCTAAGGGGTTTTTTTCAATTAAACTTATTTATTTCATTTGTTTGTTATTGCTGTTGCTAACGTTACCACAATTTTGTTGGGCATTCAAAAATTAACACAAATTAACAACAAGCATTTTGTTTTTTCGTTAAAAACTGAAAAGTTTCTTTAAACGAATTTCACAATTTTTGAAGTCAGCATTTTCTATTAAAGTGCAAAACAAAAATTTCTTAACTTGTTAATAAAAGTTTTCTTTTAACACTTTATTGTTTTTGGAATAAAAGAAATTCATTAAAAATACGTTATTTTTACTTTCTGTTTTTAATTTTTTCGTTGTAAAATTTATTCTGTTGCAAACAACCACAAAACCAAAGTACAAATTGGAAAAAGAAAACAAACTAAATGCTTTTCACGGCGCTTCTATTTGCATCAAGCGTCTTAACCGTTCGTTAGTTGTTACTCGTATGAAAACCAGTTGTTCGCTCAAGAAATCCATATGCCCACTTTGGTTATGGAACTGCGCTGGCTGGCTGGCTGGCTGGCATATGTTATTGCTGTTGTTTTCGTTGTTGCTGTTATACGGCCTGAAGTTGTTTTTTTTATGGATTTTTATTGTTTACATTGAATAAATATGACCCTAAAGAAGATACAAAAGCGAGCACTCACAGAGCCATAAAGAGAGCTAAAAATTTGTAAAAGATACTCTTAGTTCACTCTTATATTGCACTCATAGATACATTTGCTTTTATTTTAGCCAACAGATACTTTTGATAACCCAGTAAACATTGCAATATAGCTGAATTTCATGCCGGAATTGACAATATTTTTATGGAAGGTAATTTCTTTTGGGGAATAAACGGGCCACGATGACATGACAATATATACTTCTTAGTATTAGAAGATAATGATCGATTGCGAATTCATAAACTATGTGCATATTTACGATATTTGGCTGTTTCATGGGAGTAAATATAAAAAATGTGTACGCAATATTAGTTAAAACTTAAGTCCATAAATTATTTAGGGTTCTTGTTGTCCAATATTTTGTATTCGACCCTGATACACAGAAGGAGTTGAAATTTTACTTCGTGCACTATGGAGTCAGAAATGAATTTTTTTTTTTTTTTGTGATAATTTTATTATTTATTGAATCTTTAGTTATTAAAATTGAATTATCAATAAGTTTTTCAAATCTTAAATCTAAAAAAATATTAAATATAAGTTTAGCCAATGCTAAACAAAATTTTTAATTTCAACGGTTGATTTATGTTGTTTTACATCTCTCGTGTACGGCTGAGAAAAAGAGTATCCCTCCTTTTCAGCCGGATGTGGCCTCTATAATTTAAAATATTGCGCGCAAGTACATTTGGGTGCACCTCAAGTTTTTTTATATATTTTTTAGCGTTTATTGAAAATACTGTCTTCACCAACGGAACATCTAGGTCTTTATGAATCCGATGATTTCTGACATACCAGGGAGCTGCTGTAATTGTACGTAGAATTTTATTTTGTCGCCTTTGAATTTTTTCGACATTTGATGCTGAGGCAGTGCCCCATAACTGGATTCCATAGAACCATATTGGTTTCAGGATCGCGTTGTATAATAGTAGTTTACAGTCTAGGCTTAGTATAGAATTTCTTCCAATAAGCCAATTCATTTGGGCTGATTTTAATTTCATTTGTGTTAACTTTGCGTCTATATGCGATTTCCATGTTAAACGACGATCAAGATGAACGCCTAGATATTTGACAACAGTGTGTTGCGGTATGGTCTCGGTGTTAATTTTTATAGGCGGGCATGTTTCCTTGCGCAACGTAAAAGTTACGTGCACACATTTCTGCTCGTTAACTTTAATACGCCATTGTTTGAGCCAATTTTGCAATTTGGTTATATACCCTTGTAAATTGCGGGAAGCTTCTACAGGATTTTCGTGAACGCTTAGAAAAGCTGTATCATCGGCAAATGTTGATGTATGAATGTTATTGCTTAACGGTAAGTCAGAGGCATATATTAAATAAAGTAATGGACCGAAGATACTGCCTTGGGGAACTCCGGCTTCGATCGACTGCGGTGGGCTTAAGAAATTGCCTTCCCTAACTACAAATTTTCGTTCACTTAGGTAGCTTATTAAAAGCCTAACAATGTTTGCGGGTAGATTTTGCGTTAATTTATGTATAAGACCTTCGTGCCATACTTTATCGAAAGCTTGAGAAACATCTATAAAGAGCGCAGAGCAATATTTCTTCTTTTCGAAAGTGTCTCTGATAACATTCACAAGTCTGTGAGTTTGTTCAATTGTGCTATGTTGTCTGCGAAAACCGAATTGATGATCTGGAATGCATCCGCTTCTAGTCACTATAGGCAGCAGCTTGCTCATATACAGCTTTTCAAATAGTTTTGAAATGTTGGGCAATAAACTAATAGGCCGATAGGATTCAACCTTCGTATGATCCTTGCCGGGCTTTGGTATCATAATAATCATCGAAACCTTCCATTCTGCAGGATAGTATTGCAGCCGTAGAATACTATTAAAAATGAATAGTATAATTCTTTTTGCAATATAAGGCAGTTGTTGAAGCATTTTGTTGCTTATTTTGTCGACACCTGGGGCTTTTTTGGTGTTAAGACTAGTGATGGCCTTTTCAATCTCCACAATGTTAAATCTTAACGGTATTTCTGGTAAAGAGATGACTGGTGGCAGTTCAACAATATCAGTAGAAATATTCGGTGTAAATACATTTTCTAAGTGCTTAACAAAAAGAGCACCTTTTTCAGCATCAGTTCTTGCCCAGTCACCATTCGAATCTCGTAACGGAGGTTTGCAAATCACTGGCCTTTTAAGTCCTCTAGCTGCACGCCATAGCGAATAATCTGTTTGTGGTGTTGCATCGAGTTCTTGAAGAAATTTTTGCAGCGAAGCTGTTTTTTGTGTTTGTAAAACTTTTCTGAGCTGTTTGGTACACTCCTTAAGCCTTAATTTTAGCTGAGGCGATCTGTAACGTTGCCATTCTCGTCGCGCTCTCCGTTTTTCAGTCAATAGCCTTTCTATATCTACAGAAGAAATGTTGTTGAATCTTACTTGTTGATTTGGTTGATTTGAAGAAGCATTAAGAGCAGCTTGATTAACATGTGCTTCAAACAACCTAATAGAATTTTCTATGTCAGTAGGTGTTCTCAACAGCATATTTTCCGTGCAATGAGCACTCAAATATTTTTTGTATTTCAGCCAGTTAATACGTGCAGATGTCAGCGGTAAATCGCATGTTGATGTTGCAGTTGTGTGTGAGTAAATAGTGATAATAGTAGGCGAGTGATCTGAAGATAAATCCAATGATGCTTCAACTTCAATCATTTCGCTGGGCACACCTTTCATAACTCCAAAGTCGATAATATCAGGAATTTTTTGTCGATCCGTTGGCCAATATGTTGGCTGACCACTTGAAACTACATTAAAGCCCATTTTTGAAATTGTGTCAAACAAAACACGACCCTTGGGACTGATTAAACGTGAACCCCAAAATGTGTGTTTAGCATTGTAGTCGCCAGCTGCTAGAAAACGGGACCCCAGTGTTGAATAAAATGCGGTATATTGACTCTCTGAAATTGAAAACCTGGGAGGAGAATAAACAGATGATATCACAAGTTTTTGATAAAAATTTTCAATGCAGATGTTTGTTGCTTGAAGGTAATCTTCACAAAATTCATTTAACAGGTAGTGTTTTATTCGCGTTTTTATTAGAATTCCCGAGCCACCACAAGCTCTACCTCGAGGATCCTTGGTGTCGTAGAAATTATATCCACTAATTCTAAAATAGCTTCGAGACGTCAAATGAGTTTCTGAGATAAGCATAACATCGATTTGTTTATCCAGAAGAAAATATTCTATTTCATTTTTATGTTGGCAGATGCCGTTTGCGTTCCAAAAACATATTTTCAAGTTCATGGTTTGCTTAATACAGCCTGCAACAAAGTAGACTGCATTTTCAACATTTCCTGCATCATACAGGACATGTTGAGAGTAAAAGTATTTACTGTTTGTATTAAGCTCTCAATTGAGGCTTCAATACGGCTAAAATTAGACCCTGGAGCTTCGCTTACTGGTACCGATTTTTGCGCTGTATTGTGGTTACTTTTTAAAATGTTAGCGTATGAAAATTTATTATTAGGTTGTTGCTGAGCAATAGTCGCGTTTGATTTCAATACGTTTGAATATTGTTGCTGACTGGTAGACGGTTGAGGTAACTGAGGGTAGCTTAAAAGTGTGATAGGCTGAGCGGGAATAATATTTTCTTTTTTGTGCGAGGAGCGTTTAAAAAACGAGTAAAGAGGGCAGCCTCTATAGTTGGCAGTGTGATTTCCGCCGCAATTGCCACATTTTTTCGCCTTGGGATCACCTTTTGTTTTGTCACAGTTAGCGGTACTGTGTAGCTCACCACATACAACGCAGACTGTAGGCAACTTGCAATAAGTTTTCGTGTGCCCAAATTCTTGGCAGTTCAGGCATTGGATAGGTCCAGCTCTTTTATGTGGCTGCTCAACGGTAACTCTCCGGTGTAACAAATACTTTAGATCATAGATTGGATGGGATTCATTTTTTTTTATCTTTATGTCACCTGGCTGTAACTCGACTCTAAATATTGGTTGGGGGATTTTTTCTCTATTTTTTATGTTTGAAACATTTTTCACCTTGAATCCACTATTTTCAAGGCCAGACTTGACCTCTTCTGGATCCACACTAGAATCTATACCTTTTATTACAACGGTTAGACCTTTAGCACTCTTAAGCTGATATGTATAAAAATTTTTATTTTTAGTCTCAAAGTCTGAGACTATTTTTCTGTAATTATTTTCTTTAGATACCTGAATTTTTGTTTCATTAATTTTCCCACGCTTGATTGGAGTTACGTAAAACTCATTTTCTCCAATTAACGAGATAAGGCTTTTTACCAGAAAGCTGGAGTTCTGTTCTCTTAAATAAATCGGTGGTGGTTTACTCAAACTTGTATTAGTTGTGACTTCATCACCTTGTTCAGTTAAAATCGCGAAACGATTTTCGGAATTTTTTATATTTTTCCCATCTTTGGGAACTTTTGCCGTTGACGCAATTTGAGCAGATTTGGGACTTCTTCCCCTTTTTAACACAGTTATGTATCTATCCATACCTGTTTGAATTTTGTTATCACTATTTTCACTTACTTTATCCATAATTTTATTCATTTTGTGCACGTTGGTCACCTGGGTATTTATTGTTTGTTTGTTTGCTTGTACAGCTAAGCTGACAAGTTTGCTAATAGGTGCAATTGTTGTTGTTTCTTGATCACTATTTAACATGTATGGAGAGCATGATCGCGCACGAATAGTTGTGTTTTGTGTAGAATTCAGGTTTGTGCTTATTTCAATTTTTTTATTGTCGTCATCAGAAACAAAAGTTAAATAAGCATTTCTACTGCTTGTGGGTTTATTGTTGTTGTTGTTGCCAGAAGATGAACTCATTTAGAGTTCTCTTGTTTTTTTCACTTATAAGAGTTTGTGTATGCAAATATTTATGTATACACAAGCAAAAAATAAATAAAATAAAACCAGTATAATAACTGTTTAATAAATGTTTTGTTTTTGTATTTTTTGTGACTTTAAATTTTTTATAATTTTAATATTCAGTTGCGACGATTATAAAACGCGTCTGTACACTGCGAGAGTTGAAACTGAAAACCGGTTAAAAAATATCAATAGAATTGGCACGAGTTTGCAAGCTTGGAGTATTCTCTTTACACGTGGAAGGTAATCGTATTCGAAACCTATCCGCGGTAATTAAGCAATTCATCCAGTAAACAAGCCACAAGACCGGTCAGAAATGAATGTTATGAAAATTGCAACAAACATACTGATTTGTATGACCTTTTAAGAGCATATTTTTTTGTTGTAATTTTGGGATATTTCTAAAAATTTTGATGCATATTTAATGCCTATGTAAAAATTCGTACGGCATAGCATGTTTTCAGTCTCCATGGCCTTTTCTATAGTATTTTCTAAAATAAAGTTCACCAGTTTTAGCACAAAATTAATTTTAAGCTTTGCATTGCAAGCTGGTATAATACAAAATTTTAACCATTTGCGAACCTGATTGTGGCTAACGAAATTGTTAAATTGTTATCCACAATAAATAATTTGTTTATTTTTTTTAAATACTTTGTGAAAAATTTTATATAAATTGACATAATAAATTTTAGAAAATTTTAAAAACTTTATATGTTTGTTTGATCAAATAGTTTTGGAAAAAATTATATACATATTTTTTTGTGTCTTCATATAGTGATATTGTCTTCCAGACGATATTTTACTCTGATATGTATTTCTATTCTGTTTAGCGATTGTCTTCCATATGCTTGCAGGGATAAATGAATCTAAGAGATATTTATTTATTTACGTATGTGTAATTTGTATCTTAATCAATGAGTTAATGTCTTGACTTACGCTGTTCAAAGGTTTTAGTTTTTGCTAAGCTGTTGGCAATTCTTATTTTTAGTTAAATCTATTGTGGCTGTTTATTTATAATATCGATGTTATCTTTTATCTGCAACACAATTTCTTTTCGCCTTTTGATAGGCTACACTTTTTAACATATTAAATTTCTATGAATTTTAATTGAAATTTAGTATGTAGTGTTTTGTGTTACCGAACGTTTGTTAAAACGTAATGTAAAATATTTTTCTCAATTTTTTAGAGTGGGTGATAATGGCAACATAACTGAATGCAAAATCTTTAAATTTTAACTAATAATCAGTATCAAAGTACAGTACAGGTAGTTGGACTTGTAGGTATAGCTTCAATGATTTTCCACGTTTCATATGAGCCGTTTATTGGAAAAGTGAGAAAACACGAAAACTACTTAATGGGTTTAAATGAAATTTGGTAAACGAACAACAAATGACCCAGGTTAAAATATGGGGTACTTTTTATTGTTATACATAATTAATTTATTTTTACATTAACAAGGAGTCTACCTTTTAGGAGGTAAAACGAGAAAAGACTGGAACTTTTGGTACTGTTTTGCTAACAATAGTCATTTTTTCTAATGCTACTTTTACACTAATGTTACGTTTTTACTAATGGTAATTTTTTTTACTAATCGTACGTTTTTACTAATGGTACTTTTTAACCAATAGTACTTTTATACTAATGTTACGTTTTTACTAATGGTACATTTCTACTAATGGTACTTTTATACTAATGTTACGTTTTTACTAATGGTACATTTTTACTAATGATACATTTTTACTAATGGTACATTTTTACTAATGGTACTTTTTTACTAATGGTACATTTTTACTAATGGTACTTTTTTACTAATGGTACGTTTTTATTAATGGTACTTTTTTACTTATGTTAATTTTTACTAATGGCAATTTTTTACTAATGGTACTTTTTTAACAATGGTACATTTTTACTATTTGTACTTTTTTTCTGTCGCATAAATTTGGTATACAGATAATTTTTTTCAAATTAACATGTAGCGTGAACAAAGCCCTCTTGAAAGCTAGTTTTTAACCACATTTTAAGTTTTTTTACGTTTTATTTTTGACGTTCAGGTTAAATTTGGAACTTTGGTGTCTCTGAATACCTACACAAGAATTTCAGGACAAATATTTTTGTAGAATATTTAAGCGTGATATGTATATAGCAATTTAAGGTGATTGTTTTAATAATTTTTAAGAAAGGGCAAATAAGACCCCTATTGTGAGGAGTTAGAGGGTTAGTATGTTCTACAAAAATTTTGCTCATAATGTTTTACATAAAAGTGTTGAATACAAGTTATAGCTAAAATGTAAGAATAACAAGATTTTCTATATAGATTCACTATTACAATGTGTAAAAAGGTGGAGAAGTTGTATATCCCACTAGAATAATGAAGAGACTCTATCTTTTGCACCTTCTACCAGAATCAGTCTTATTTTTAAATTTTATTCAACTTTTTTTAAAACACAACTTCAATAACGCCAGAATTAACTTAGTTGCACTCAAGACTATTTAAGACGTACAGTGTCGCCACTTATTTCCCACCAGCTTCTAAATATGTATGTACTGCAAATGTTGCACCTAAACATTTTGAAAAATTCCTAAGATCATTAGACAATTGTGCGGATTTGTTGAAATAAATACTTTAATACTCGTATCAAGAAATATTTCACACCTTCGTTTTTTTTTTACTTGTTTTGTTAAGACCTTTTCGCTGCTAAGTGGTCGATAATAAGACCAGCATTTTTGCAACAAAATTGAGAAAAAAATCTAAATTTTTATTATATTGTTTTAAACAAATGTGTGTCTGTTTGAAATGCAATAGAAACAAATGTTAGAACGAATGCGTTCGTCTTGTACCAGAAAAAACAATTCTAAGTGCTAAGTGGCATTGGGGGCAAATAAGTATCAAAATAAATTTGTAGCCACAACTAAACATTTATTTACAGCTTCTAATGCCACTTAGATTTAAGGCAGTTGGAAACATAAATGACCTCTTCTGACTCTGTTTAAAACTAAAAAGTGTTGCTTTAAAATTTTTGTGGTTAATTTTTGAAAATTAAAGTCATTTGAGAGTAAAAAGATCTAAAACCAAAAGTGTTGATTGCAATACAAGAATTTTAAATTGTTTGTTTTTTTTTTTTTTTTTTGTAAGAAACTGAAATACAAATTAAGTGGAAGTAATTTTAACAAAATTAAATTTTAAAACAAAATTCTGCAACAATTTGTCGCAACCAGCCAGCATGAGTGACATTGAGGAGTTTAAACTTTTGCTTTTTAGAGTAGAGTGGAGTTGAGTTTTTGTCAAATAGTTTTGTAATTGTTTAGTTGTAAGTTAATAAAGACCATATAATATTACCAACGATAATTTGTATAATTTGTGTAACTGACATTTTTAAACATTATATTGACGTTTGTATTATTATGGCGGTGTTGTTTCAAAATTTTCAAATTTTAATTCTTTTTGTTAAAATAACGAGTTATAATTGTTGATCTTTTAAAAGTAAATTATCTCTGACTTGCTAAATGATGGAAAGAATGAACGAAGGAAGGAGTATGGAAGGCAGCGAAGTAGGGCGGAGGCATGGCATCCATGCATGATGCATTACATCAGCAGACACATGTAATAAAATACTATTTTACGAAAATGAAACGAAACAATAGTTTCTTGCCGGTCTGTCTGTCTGTCTGTCTGTCGCGTTGTTAGCTAGAAAACAATGGTCAATTTATTTCTATCTGTTGCTTTTGTGTATCAAAATGATTTATTTTGTTACTGCTGCTGCTGCAAAAAAAGAGGTTAAACACTTTGTGGGTGTGTTTTTGTCATTTCAATTTAAGAAAATTGTATATACTCCTATATATTGTTTCTTCTTATTTTGCTAATAAAAAAGGACAATTTTCAATTTAGGCTTGGTTTTTTTTTAAGATTTTCTTTTCAAATTTTATTCGTGGTTGGGCTTAAATAGGAAACAAAAAAATGCAATCTCAACTTAACCTAATTACGTATTAAAACTTTGTAATACAAATATAATTTTTATGTATTATTAGGTTTACTTTTAATAAAAAGCTATAATAAATATTAACTTTTAATACTAACACCAGAGTTGAAAAAAATAGCAAAAAATTAATTATTATATTGAGATTTCTATGAACTGGTCTTCGGTTGAGTTTTTTAATTTCAACTTTGTATCAAGACATTTGATTAAGAAATCTATAAACGTTTTGGGGAAATTTTTAAAATTAGGATTTTCAAAGTGACTTAAAATGTGGTATTTCAATAATCAGTTGACGTTCAATATTTTGTGGATTAACTTTTAGACGAGGTTTATCTTTTTGCTATGTCCAACTAGAAACTGCATTTATTTTCGGAATAAGTTTTATTTCATAGTACTCTAGATTTAATTTTAAAATTAGCTTAGATTAAAACTAAGCTAAGCTACAAAATAGTGTTATCTTTAAACGAAGTTTAACTAATTTTTAGGTTTAACATTGCTTTTAATTAACCTTTAATCTAGGTGTCATGAAAAATCGTTTTAATATTAAAAGTGTATCTCATTTTTATCTTAGTGTTACTTTAAATCACGGTTTTAATTGAATCTGAAGTAATTTTTAATTCACCGTTGACATTAATCTTGTTTCAGTTTTAAACTAAGGAAGTTTCGCTTTAAACTAGGTTTGTTTCTACACTAGGTTAACCTTTTAACTAAATTAATTGCTAAGCTAAGTTTATTTATAAACTGGGTTTATTTTTAAAATAGGTTTGAGTAATTTTACGTTTTACCTTGCTGTAAATTAAACTTCGAAATAAGTTTCATGTAAAATCGTATTGAGATTTAAACTGTGTTTAACTTTGGTCTAAGTTTTACCTTAAACCATGTTTTTAATTTAATCTGAAGTAATTTTTCAACAATCGTTGGATATTAATCTTGCTTGAATTTGAAACTAAGTAAGTTTTGCTTTGAACTAGATTTGTTTCTAAACTAGTTTTATTTTTACACTAGGCTTTTTTCTAAACTAATCTTAAGTTCATTAAGCATTAAATTTAACTTTGATTTAGGTTTCATGCAAAATTGGCCAGAAATCTATGTTTAACTTTAATCTAAGCTCAACTCAAAAATGTTTAAACTAGCGTTCTCATTAATATTGGGTGCGTTCAGTAGACACAGTTTGCTACACAAGTGTTGCTGCTGAACGCTTTGATTACTGTGCGATGAGCGAACATGTTGATTGAGCGCTCAATGTTTTGGGTAGCAAAGAAAAAGTACGATACATTTCATCAAATTACGATATTTCAGTTTAATTTGACTTTTGAATCAAATTTCATAATATATTTTTAAATTTTAATTCATTTAAATTCAGAAATAAATATTATAAAATCTTTTTACAAAATAAAATTCAATAATTTTTATTGAAATTTAGTCGGTCAGTGTTATTACTAAGAATTCTCAAATGTAAATTCGGTGTCAGCATGCTTGAATAAAGAGATTTCTTATTGAAAGATTTTTAAGTGAAAACTTGATGTAGATTGTGCTATACTTCTGCCCACCACTTTTTGTAGCACAAAAATACACAGTCATATTTTGAAGCTATTTTTTTATATATTTTGTTACAATTGACTTTGTAATAGAAACAAGACAGGAAAAAAATCGACTGTATATTTAGAAAAGGCATTCGAGTGTTAACAATTAGAAGTGGCAACACTTTGACCCACGAGCATGAACACAGCGCGATCAGGTATACAATAAATGAGAGTTGCTAAGGCAGCCATATATAATACACACACACAGAAATACTCGTACTCACACAATTAGATACTCAAGTAGATTTTCAACACCGTCTAATAAATATAAAAAAAAAAAAATTATTTAAACGGCACACGCCTGATGTGTTGCAAGTTATGGTTGTTTGTTTGAAGGCTTTTGCCTGCTGAAGATTAAGCTTTTGGAATGGTTTAGCTTTAACTTGGCCTGCCTAAACACGCTCAAGAAACCACAATCTTGGCCAATATATCTTGTCTCTAAAGCTTATACAGCTCCAAATATTTCACCCCGTTTCAACCATTTGAAATAAACGTTTGTTCGTTGGCCTGAGCTTGTCTGCCAAAAAAGTTTTCTATCGTATCGAATCTGTCTTCTATTGGCAGTCAGGCGGCAGGCAGATTTACCTTCTCGTACATACTTACATATAAACACACAGACGAGTATTTATAGGATTAAAAGTCTTTAATGCGACAAGTCTTGTGTTTAAATTAATTTTCAGACAATTTTTCTTCATTGATTTTTTCAAATACTCTTTTTTCAATACAAAAAGGAAGAAAATGATAAAAAACAAAATAATTTAGCTTTTAGGAGTTTGTTTTCGGGAGATTGGAAAATGAAGTTGGTGACGCTGTTTTCGTTTTGCCTGTCGATTTAAGAAGCTGGAGTTTGAATGAGTTTTAAGTGTAGAAGTTGCATCATAAATCGTGCCACAAAGGTCGTTTTCGGGTGTCACTTTTGCAATTTTCTTATATTACATGCAAAAGAAAAAAAAAAGCAAAACAAAATCTAAAATGGAAAAAAAAATCATGTTTGTTAAATTTAAGAAAAAAAAATCAGTCACTTCTCTTTTGTGTTAAAAATTGCAGTAAAATATATACAAAAAAAAAACGTGGCTATTCGTTTTAATTTATGATTTTTTTTTTGTTTGAGGGTTTATTTTGAGTGTTTATGGCCGTTACTAATTTTGAAAGTATTTGACAAAATTAAAAAGAATTAAATATCGAAAGATAAATTTCATTGTTTATGCGCAGCAATAAATGGGGCCAAATATTTGGTAATAATGAAAACTGAGTATCAGTGAGAAGTTTTGGAATTTAAAAAGTCTGCTTGTATTTCGATTAAATGATAGGCTGACTTCCAAAACGTTAATTGATTTGTGTTTGAACAAAGCATCACATTCCTTAACGCCGCAGTACAATAACTATACAATGTATACCTTTTCAAAATGCCGCCCCCAAGTATTTTTACCGCTGTAAGAAAGCAAACAAGGCATCGATTTTATAGTTGATGCATTGCTTCGGAACATTGCATATGTATGTGATTTAAATACAGTAGCAATACTGTATACTAACTTTGTGTATCAACGTTTTGTAAGTTAGCCATAATTTGTTGGCTTAGCAACAGCACAAAGAGGTGGTGGCCTGAAATCTAACCAGCCACTAGAGCTGGTCGGTCATCAGTCATTAAATTAGCGATTCTAGAAGCAACCACAGCTATCACATGAGCTACCGAAGGAGATCTCTCCAATACCCGGTCACAGAATCATCCTTCAAGGCATAATAGTATATTGTTTCCCATGAAACATCTACCAAGATGATGACACGAATGGAGAGCATAATCTCTTATACCATTTAGAAGGCGCGATCATCTGATGTGTTATCGAACCTCGAAAAGTTAACTTTCTATCGATTTTGGTCTAGGTAGGAGACTTATATGATACTTATATTCACCCACGATTCTCTATTATAATAGATATAGGGAAGTTGCTCAAAGCTAAAAAAGCCTGGAAAGTGCAATTATACTTTTCCGCATGAAGCACAGAACGAAAGTGTGGTTGATCAACATAATGCACAACCTTATTTAAATTGCACAAGTACGACAGAAAAATAATGAACGCATCATAATCAATAACATAAGTGGTTACCTCAGTAAAAATTCTTTAGCTTTCGATGTGACGAGGTAAATACTCCAGCTCTTGACTGTCTACTTAAATAAATGTTCCAGCTCTGGATCAGCTAAGTAAGGAGAATCAATTTTAGTTTCCTTTGAGGTGTTCTATTGCAACATCTGACAGCTTCTGTGTCTCTGACGTTTTTTCACTCGATTGTCGTCAAACCATGAATACATATTAAAAATTTTATATGAACTTAATGAGAATTGTAGCTTAACGATGACCCATATTCACATTCCTCTTGATGAATTGTAACATTTTATTGGAATAATAATCCAGAACTTATGTTTTTTCTTTTTAAGCATGGCAAAGATCTACAGATGAGTTGATATAGTATACTGTAATAGATTAGCTAACCCATAACAAATAACTAATTTTTAATCCCTATTCCATCCCAAACGATCATATACTCGTACTGTACAATTACCAACCACTCCACAGCACAACTTAAACGGGATTAGCGGCAGTCTGAACTGGAACCCACACGTCTTCTTATCCTTCTTTTTTTTAATGAAAATAATTTTCTATAAATATCTTTTTTCTAACATTTTAAGCTGAACATATTTAATTTTTAACAATTTTACCATAGAAAAATTAAGATCAATTAAGTGGGAGTGGAATAGTCACAATACATCAACTTTGACAACAAATGGCTGCATTATCAAAAACCGACAGCCTGCCTTAAAGTCAATTTCGTTGCAGTCGCCAGCAAAATTAAAAATAAATATAAAAAATACTTATTGGCAACCAAATTGGTTAAGGCACCATCAACTATAAACATTTATTCAACTAGTGGCTTGTACGTGTATGATGAAATACGGCCGTATAAGATTACAAAAAAAAGAACTTTAAAAACCTAATGACTCTATTATTCTTGCAACGAGTATATAGACCATATAAATAAATTAAATTGCTCGCAATTAATTTTATGTTAAGTTAAATTTAGAACTTACCTTGATTTCTGATTGTTTGTGTGAGAGTTGATGTTGATGCCGCTATTGCTGTGCTGTTGCAAACTTGGCTTTCTTGGCATTAGTGGTGGTGGCGGAGGCGAAGATTTGCTAATTAGCGAAAGCATAGGCACCGAAACACCAGTTGGCGAATGCTTGACATTGAGGTCGCCACTCGTCATGCTGATATTTTCATGTATGGCTGGTATGGAAGACGCTGAAGATGTGACGGCCAAATTGTGTGGCCTTTTACGTGTGGACGATGAGATTATGGTGGCTCGACAAAGTTCCGTTTGCAATTTTGTGCTGTTCAATTGATTCAGGGAAGCTGCTGAAGGCCTAGAGAATTGTAGCAGCTCAATACTGGCTGGTTTTCTTGGTATCAATGGCGGCGGTCCCTTGCACGACACATTTACACTGTCATTTGAGGGAGACCTGGCGAAATAGTTACTTTTCCTTATAGAAGCTCCGGCAAAGCTATTGCGGCGGTTAGGTGAAGGTGGCTTTGCCATTAAATCCCCTGTGCAGTCCATTAATGGTTGTCTTTCCAATATTTCTGGTGGTGGTGGGGGCAAGGGCTCGTCCGGTATTGTGGTTTCTGTTTCTAAGCCAGGCGGAGGTGGTGGCAAATCTGGTGAGGGAACTCTTAAGTTGGGATTTTTGGGAGGCCTCTCTGGTACCCAGCCATCTTGCAAAGGCATCGACACTATTGGAAGACCGGTTTGATAAGATTGAGGCGAGTGTTGTTGCTGATAGGGAAGATGAGCATGCTGTTGACTCGACGGATGGTGGTAACTGGTGCTCATAATACCCATATGCTGATGAGGATGTAGCTGTTGGTGTGTTAAAGCAGCTGCCTGTTGCAATAATACTTTATCTCTGATGGCAGCATAGTCGGCTGCTGACGAAGTTCTTCTGGGTGCCATAGAAGATTTGCCTCTGGGAGGTGGAGGTGGTGGTGGCACACCGCAGTCGTTGAAGGAGAATTTCTCTGAATTTGAAATATTTTTTATCGATTGCGATTGTAATTTTTCCTTAGGAGCGGAAATAAATTGATCCCTTAGCTCGGCATAGTCAGAGGCCGAAGAAGATCTTCTTAAAAGAGTTGGCATCATGGAGCGTGATCTGGGTGGAGGAGGTGGTGGTGCAGGCGAAGGTGGCTTATTGCTTAGACTGTTTAACGAGCGAGGGCTGTATGCATTTTTGTCCTCGGACAAAGGTCTTTGGCCACTAGTTGTGCTATAATTATTGGGAAGAGAGTTCCGCAGCAGAACGGTTTGCACCCCTCCCTCTGGTGGGGGGTTTTGCAAGGAACTTGGTCTCATAATTGTTGTTGATTGTTGATGTTGATACGATTTGGGTGACAAATTATCCAAGGAATGGGCAATATTTTGATTATGTTGACGCTGATGTTGTTGGTGCTGCTGTTGTTGTTGCTGTTGCTGCTGCTGCTGTTGTTGTCTCTCAAAGTAGGATTGAACCGCATTTTTTTGAAAAGCTTTTAAAGCTGGATTAGGCACACGATGTGTTTTATTAGGATCTAAATAAGTGTATTTTTGAGGTTGATGTTGATCACTGGTTCGCTCAAAATCATTAATTAAGGCTGCTACCGATTGCCAACTCGGCTGCGGATAATTTGGTGAACTAAGTTTGGGTTGATGTAAATTACTGTGGCTTCCCGACATCGACGGACTCGAAGCAGAAGATGATGACGTTGATGAAGATGATGCACTCGATGTTGTTGGATGTGGAGTCTTTTGAGGCTTCTGCAAACCCTTGCTGTATTGAGGCTTTGGATGATGAACAAAATGCGAGGTATTACTATGCACCGGTTCCGTATAGGTGCTAACGGGGAACAGACGATGATTATTACGATATGGATGTTTGATATCAGACAAAGAATCCATAGAGGCAGACACCGACTTATGACTCACCATACCCAAAGAACTGTTTTGTCGGGGTAATCCATGAGATCGGGCGGAAATGTTCGTTTGGGATTTCGACTCGGCGATCGTGTTCGTAGTCTTGTGATTATCGTTACAGCCATTTGAATTGAGATTAGGTTTAGGTGCCGGCACTGGTGGAGGATGTGGTGAAATGGTTACCACTGCCTCGCTATTTGAAATAGTAACCGATATATTGGATTTTTGACCGGATCCATCACAATTGGAGGGCGCATTCTGCGACGTTGTCTTTTCTGTCATTGACTTTGACAACTCGGGTGAAGTGTTGTGGTGATGAGTGTGCTGATGACGATACAAGTTGTGAGAGGTTTGATGTATGGGCGGATAACTGGGACTGTGTCTATGATTGTGAGTCAAAGTATTGCCAAGAGAAGGTGGTGAATTATGTGTTGGCAAACGGTTGGGACTATGTTGGGGAGAGTGAGTAGTGGTTGCAATACATGGATGTTGCAATTGCTGATCCTGCTCATCTGTCGTATACAAAATACTTTCACTTTGATGACGCTTAGGAGTCAAAACGCGAGAACTGTGCACAATTAATTGAGATGTTGAGACTAGAAAGAGAACAACAATTTAATTAAATTTTAAATTTTAATTTTTGTTTGTATTTGTTTTTGTCAACTTACCTGATTCTGAAATGGTTGAGAAACCGGTTGTGTGACTGACCTCGGATACATCACTCATGGAACCCAACCATTTGAGGGTTTCCGTTGATGATGTACTTTCAGAGCTGTTGTTATGCTGTTGCATTTGCTGCTGCTGTTCCTGTTGCATGCTACTGCCTAAATCACTTAAGTCGCGACCACTTATAAGAAGCGAAGTAGGCGATGCCGCCACAGAAGTTGAAGCCAATGAAGATAAATCATTTTGTGACCAGTGATGCGATGATGTCTGACGTGATAACAACTCACTTTCCTGACGTAATCTATGGGAAAATAGAAGAAAAAGAAATAAAATAAACAAAAAGATTAACTTGACATGTTTTTTTCTATCTCTTATTTTTCTTGAAAAACGAAAGCGGAACTCTTAATTTTATATTTTCGTCGCTTCTAATGCTTCTTAAATATTTTGAGTCTGTCAGACACACACACATACACTCAACCACATTGTTAATCAGTTTAAAAACGTTAAACTGTAGTTGAACGCTACTTTACTAACTTCTGGCTCGAATCAAACATACGACTGCAACATTTTTTCAAATAATTCAAACTTAAGTATATTTTGTTTGTTTTAGTTTTTTTTTAGGTTTAATTTAAGATTTTGATTGTTTGTATTTGTTGTTTTTTTTTGTATTTGTTTGTTTCTAAAGCCAGCGGCACTACCACTTCTCACCGCTAAAGTGGCGTTTGGAAACATGAACAATAATAATTTGAATTGCTTTTTCTTTTGTTGAAGGTCAACTCTATCAAATGTGCTTGTTCGCTTATTCGATCCAGTTTTTTTTTTATTTTTATGCTGCTGCTGATGATAGACTTTCAGGGCATTTGTATCATTAAAATTTGGCTCATAAATGTTGGATACGATCACTTAAACTTTAGTCTTTTCTAAAGAACATGATTAAGAATTTATAATGAGATTTTTGTTCTTGTAATTATTTATTACATTGAAGGGTAACGTAATGAATAAAAAAGGAACTGGGCGAGACAATTGTGCCATTTGCTTGTTGCATGCTTGCATTATTATTTTGAAAGTGATAGTGAAGTTTTAAATGCGATTGAAAAGGAATGGTTTATAGATTAAAAGATTTGGCAGTTGGGGAAGGCAAAGGTTAAAGTAGGAGGAAGCTAATGCTTAAAGTTAAGTTTTTAAATGATTACTGGCGTTTAACGTGTCTTAGGAGCTTCAATGTACTAGAAGATTTAAAGTAGAGTTGTATGATAAACATTTTTGTAGAACATTACAGTGTGCTTCATCACCTTTGAAGGGGAGTTTGCTGTCTGTTTTTTAAAAAAGAGACGAGAAATCGCATCTACCGCATATTTAGAGGGCTAACATTTTCTAACAAAATATGTCTCTTCATGTTTAACCTAAAAGTACTGAACATATATTTATACCTTAAAAGCAAGAATTTCATGGATTTCCTACACCAATTCAAAATAATAACAAAAAGAAGGAATATTGACTTTGAATTAAACAAAATTATTTAAGTTTTTTAATCTCAATCGGTATTTAGTTAACTAACGGCAGCAGTTTAATCAGTGTAACTTTATGCAGTTATCTTTGATTAAACCTACACCATTAGTTAACTAATTATGCACTGAAAATTAAGCCTACCTCTCTCCCTCTCTCTCACTCTTTCTCACACCCTCAGGCATTAAATTGATAATTTTTAACACATTTTTGCCTTAAATGACGTATGAAGATTAAGTATTCAGTGTACATTTTGTTTTAGGTACAAGTTAAGGTATTTTTTCTTTGCACTTAAAACAATTTTCACATGTAACTAATCAATTTTATCGAATACCAAGTCATTTGTTGTTATTGACGTTGTTGTGGTCACATATTAGACATTGTAATAATAATCCTGCTAAACAGCTTGCTTGTTATAAGGTTTGTTGTTGTAGTTGTTGCTGTAGTTGTAGCAGTTGTCGCCGTTGTAGCAATTGCAACAGTTACTACATTAGGAATTAATAGAAGCATCAGATGAAAATAAAATTTGTAATGAAAAAAAAAATGAAACTAGTTCTGCACATTCTTTGCCATTAGTTTGCTAGTTTTTCTCGCCATATTTGTAAGTTGTTGTCGTAGTTTTCTTGTTGTTGAGAAATTATATAGAGAATAATATAAAAGTGGCAATGTCGGTGACATTCATAACTGATTTCATGTTTTACCTTAAATATGAACTCGTACAATACCATGTCACTGGCAAACAGGCAGCAGTAACCAACCAACCCAATCAACCGACCATCTAGACGAGTATAAAACAACATTAGCGGTATTCACAGTCTTGTGCATGTTGCCTTGCAAATTTAAGGATTTTTATGCTTATCTCATCGGTTCTAAAAGGCCTTTTTGTCTTAAACAATTTTTATTTAATCATTCATATTTTGAAGGTTTCTCTTTTTTGCTTTTATTATATTATTTTTTCACTGTTAGCTGTAAGTTTGGTAATTCCAGTACAAGAATTTAAGTGTTGCAACAGCATTTTGCAAATGCAATGATGCATGACCATTTGCACATGAGGTCGTGAATAGGACTACTGTTTTACTAGTTGCTACAACATACTTGCAACTCGTACTTGATGGTTGCATATTTTTTTTTACCACTTTTATTCTGTTTTATTTTATTTTTGATGTCATAAATAGCATGTGTTTTACATTTTAATTTATACCATTTAAGCTAAACTAATGCAACAGCAAAATTAAAAAAAAGAAGAATAGATAAAAAAGAAAAAAAAAAACTATTTATATGTTTGTGTGTACTTCAACTGGTCACAGATACCGACTTTAAACAAATGTTGTGCAGTATTTTTAGTGTTAATATTTATAGTCGTAGTACTATATTCTATATTTATAATACGGGTATCCAGTCATCGAAAGAATTTCTGGGATGTTTTAGTTTATTTCTTCTCTTTCCTTTTTTTTTGTTGCTTTCATTAAATTAATTCCATTTTTCTATTAGTTCTTGTGATTTGGTTTGCAAGATGAAACTTAAAATAGATCGTCATACAAGTTTTCTTAAAGTGACAATACTAGAATGGTATAAAGGATGAGTGCCTGCAGCTTTGAAGGAAGAAATGTCATTTAGGAATTTCAAAATTTATTGTTATCGTGTGCTGACACTAGTTTGCTCTGTTTTTCTTTTTTCGTTTCTGCTGTAACACTTAAAATATGATTAAGAAAAAGAGGTTTTGTATTAGACGTTGAAGAAGCTGTGAATAAACCTTTTTTTTTTTACTAAATCATCAAACAGCTTTGTCATAAAAAGCTCTTTTCAGATCCTCGGAAAAGGGTGATTAACTTTTTAGAACCTGATTTTAGACATTTAATTAAAAATTTATTGGAGCCCTTTTTAGTATATTTGATAATTGTTTTGAACAGCTATATTTTGATATCTGTTGACTTTGGGCCAAAGCTTTTGATTTGTTGCTGACTTGATATAGGTTTTAGATCGTTCTGAACAGTAGATTTAATAAAAGGTTTTTAAACTTATAATAAAAACTAATTTTAAACGATCATCATGCATATAAATATTTTCCATAAAAGTTTTAAACGCTTACCAAAACCTTTTCTTAATACAAATTTCATTTAGAAAAAAGCTTTCGGATTAATTTTCTGCAACTTTGGAAATATATACAATCATAGTGAGTGCTTAAGATATTTCGACTGAAAATCGCTGCACTTTGTAAGAATGCTTTTAAGCTTTACATAAGTTTCAACTTTTCTCTGGTAAAAAGCTTAAGTTATTTATCTCTTCGTATTCTTACAAAAAGCTTTTTTTTAGCTTTTTACAATTATATAAAAAAATATGTATATTTTAGTTGCAGATAAAATAGCGCTTAAACAAATCTTTCCAGTTTCTTAAATTCCTTGTTTAAAGTTTAAATTACTATTCTTGGCATATTTAAAATTTTAATTAATGAATAAAATTATCCAGTTAATTTATTCGGACATACCGATCTAACATTGGTGTCGCTGATGTTGAATCCGAACTGGAGACATAACTGTGATAGCCTTCTGATTGGGCATACGATGACTGTTTCTGATGATGATACAAGACAGGATTATCATAAAATGAATTTGATCTCATGGTATATTCCTCCAAACCGGCTTTAGTTAAACCACATTGATCGCCAATATCATCCTGTAAGTAAAAAAAAAACAAACAGGGAAAATGTTGAAAAAATTATCATATAAACTTGCCTCAAACATTTTGTTGATGCTACAAAAAGAGTGTTTGTGTTTGATGATAAACAGTGTTCAAATAAGAAATAGTTACGCATAAATAAAAAACTAAACTAAAATAAATTGGTGCTGCATTTATCTCTGTGTGATTGTTTGCTCCTTTGCTTTATCTAATTTGTTTCTTCTACCAAAGGCAACGAAAAAAAAGTGTTGCAAGTTTGTAAATTACCTCTTACACGTACATACACAATCGTACGTATGAATGTGCCAGGAAAAAAACTGCGTGTTCTAATTTTCGTGGCATTTTCCACAATATAACGTACAGCAAACAATTAACTGTTTGTTGTACGAGTACTAACCAACCATCTAACTCGGTAGTGTGTTGCAGCAACATTAAATAAAAATAAAAAAGCAACAAATAGAAATACTGGTACATAAAATTGTTGATCTTGCATGCGCTGCCGTTAGAAAATAAATTATTGCAGATTCTT
This sequence comes from Lypha dubia, assembly GCA_947311025.1. Lineage (NCBI taxonomy): Eukaryota > Metazoa > Arthropoda > Insecta > Diptera > Tachinidae > Lypha > Lypha dubia. The sequence goes on from OX371264.1 coordinate 62,691,107, forward strand.
TGTCTTGTTGCAAAATGCGTAAATTTTCATTTTTCATTATTTGTTTTTTCTCCTTTTTGTTTATTTTTTTTTTTTTTTTTTGGGTACAACTTTTCTAACGATCTCATTGTTTCGATAACGTTTTGATAAAATAGAGTCATGTTTTTATTGTGTCTTCTATAAATTTTATAGAGTCGGCTGCAATAACAGCATTGAAAACATGCAGTAAAATGTTACAAAAACAGATTAAATGGGAAAGTCTGTCTTATTAAAATATAGAGAAATTTTTGAAAGATCAAGAGACAATGATATCGTTGTTTGAAATATTGTTTTATATTTTTGTGGCACTTTGTTAAATGTTTGCATGTCGAATATCTGCCACACACATGTACATATAAGAGATTCTTTGATAATCGAGGCACACAATTATGTATTCTAAGAGGAATATGTATTTCTTCAAAAGTCCAAAATAAACCGTAATTAATTGCAATACTGAGCAGAAGATTTAAATTTAAATTAAATATCATGTAAGCCGTTTATTTTGAAAGTGGCATAAGTCACTTTTTCAAAAAAATCGAGATAATGGCAACACTACATAATTTGTAAATTATCTCATGTGAGACCTTACATATGCGCCAGTTTTCTAGTTATATCGTTGCTTTGTTAACTGTTTTACTGTCTTAAATGAATATTAAAAGTTAAAATATTTAATTAAAATTTAAATCCTTTTTAAAATGTTAAAAATGTCCTTTTATTTATAATCAATTATCAAAACTTTCTTTTCTGTGACAAAAAGTTCTTTTAAAGTACCAAATTCCATTTAAAAATAGTCCCTTTAAAGGCGAAATAGCTGTAGCAGCTACATCTCATAGTTTGTAAACAAACCCAACAGCAAGCACACATACCACATACAGCGATGTATTTCTTAGTACAATATAACAAAGATAGAGTTGTATCACACAGTAGTTTCCAAATTTATCAATCTACTGGGGAACTCGATCTTATCTTGAATACACTATATTTTACCGGAAATTTCGGTTGTACTACATTTCATTCAACAACAAACAAAAGCAAAATAAAAAGCTTTCAGCGAAAGCTTTAACAAATAAATTTCGTAACAAAAACCTATTTTAATATAAAAACAATTAAAAATGTATAATTTAGAAGAGAAGATAATTAAAAGTTAAAAGCTCATAAAAATCCTACGGTGCTGAAATAAATCTCCAATAAAGCTTTCGTTCGAAAAGTAAGGAATAACTTTAAAATGAAAACCTCATACAGATGCAACATTTAATAAAAAGCTCAAATAGTTAGTTAAATAAAAATATTCTCATTTTTAAAGTTCAAACGTGATTTTCGCTATTCAAAAAAGATAATTTAAAATAAAAACTCACAAGGAGCTTAAATCTCATTAAAAAACCAATAGAGCTTTTATTAGAAAATACCAAATATTTTTTCTAAGAAAACTGCTAAATTGCTGGTAGTCAATAAAAAGGGCCCAACAGAAGGATTTAAAAGAATTAATTACGATAATAAAAGCAGCAGTCTTCCATAAAAACGCAAATATTCAACAGTTTTATTAAAGCTAATTTTTTAATCGTTAATAATAAAAACAATTTTTATTTAAAACATAAAAAAGAGCTTAAAAATCTTAAATTTACCATTTTCCAAAGATCTTTTACGTAAATTTAAGAGATGATCTAAACCCTATTAAATATGGTTTAAATTTATGAAATCTATTTAACCTAAAAATTAGCGGGATTTTTTGAAGAACAAAACTACGGTAAGAATTCTTGACAAACTGATTTTATTCAAAATAATAAAAACAGCTTTCAATAAAAAAAAAATTTTAAACACATAAAATAGACTTATTAAAAAGTTTTTAATGATTAGCTCTTACAATAGACAAAGAACTTCATAAAACTACTAAAATTTGTTATTTAGCTGCATGCAATAATTTATTTGATTTCCTTTTAATATTCAAAGAAAATCTCTTAATCTTCATTATAAGATCAAAAAAACAATGTTTTTATGGAAAAAAGCTTTAATTATAGATATTGTGTTAGTACGAAAATAAAAAAAAAAACAGATTCCAACAATAAATCAGTTGATTAATAAGAAAAAGTCTACATGGTGTACGTACGTTTTAGTGATTTTTTTACAACTTCCCCTTTCAAATCACTATAATTTTTCCTTACAATGTTTTTAATTGCCACCAACAAGACATAAACAAGCCAACTATGGGTTTTCAATTAACCAAAAGAAACTTTTCTTAGTTTTCTTTTCTTTTTGTTTATATACAAGAGCATCTCTAAAATTATAACAAACGAAAACACTCGTAACCGCCAAAAAGTCATAAAAGACAAACAAAAAATTTACATGTTTTTTCTTCTTCTCAATAATACAATAAATATGTACATGTAGCATTTTTTAAAAATTTTTTTTTGTAAAATTTGTTTGAAAGTACAAAAACAAAAAACCGAAGAAATTTTTGGGACCTGGAAAGTACAGATAAAAAACAAAGATACTTTTGATGCGGTTGATGGACACTATAAAGCTGCTTTCTAATGGTCAAAAAGTAAGCAAAAAAAGGTTTGTTTTTGTTATTTTTGTTGGTAAAACATGAAACAATAGCAACAATAATAAAATAAACAAAATCTGCAATAAGACAATGACAACAACAAAAAAGTATCACTTTAAATCAAATCAATTTAATAATAGACTTTAAAATAAAATTGTTAAAATTATAGTGTACGAATAACAACAACAAACAAACAAATGAAGAGGAACTTAGATGAGAGAGTACAAGATTTTTTTTCCTTTTGTTTCTTACCAAATTTGGAAATATTTTACAATATTAAGTTTTCTTTATAATTTGACAGGTATTAACAAAAATGGTACCTTCACTTATAATTGACGATATAATTTGTAGTAATCGCATCATTGAGGAAGACGTTTTTTTTTTTTGGTAAGAAAGCGGATATTAAATCAAAAGGTGTAACATTTTTGGAAAGCGGCCTGAACAATTGGACAAAGAGAGCATTTTGTACGGAAGTCATAATTTTATGCAGGAAATTTTTAAAGCCATAGTGCACCGCACATAGCGAAAAAATAGAAAAAATGGAAAAAAACGCTAAAATGAAAAAAATCGCTTAAAACGAACAAAATTTCTCTAAATAAAAAAAAATATTAAAAAAAATTATACAACTAAATAATCACCAAACTTGAAAAAAAATTAATAAAAATAAACAAAACAAAATAGATCCAGAAAGAAAAAAAAATAAAAAAATCTATGAAACGAAAAAACACGATCTTCAAAACAAACGAATCAATAAAATCACCAAAACTATTTTGTCAAAAGCAACGTTCAATAGAAACAAGAGAAAGTATACACACATATAAAAAAAATTTTGACTTACACACAATTGCAGCCTTTTTGAAGGAGTTTTTGATGAAATTTTGCTATTTCAGAGTAGTAGTGAAGTAAACTAAGAGATAGGGTAACGTTCAATACAAATACTATGGGCAGCGAAAACTACACCGGTTCTAATGACTTATTCTGTTATAAAAATCGAAAAAAATATATGTTCGTGTATCAGAGTTTCAAAAATTTCCTCAACAGATTCCTTTTAGGAGAAGTTTAAGTTAGCACTCGCCTTCTGCACAGTCTTATAACGATTCGCTATAGGAAATCTTATAATCTTTACGTTTAAGACATAAGACATGTTGGTTGGTTGGTTGGTTTACGTGGCTGCCTGCTCCGCACAAGCATTCAAGTGGAATCAATAAGATTCTTTTTTTGATTTGACAGACCACTCCACTCGTCAGTGTCAACCTGATCTAGGTCCGAATCCAGGCCTCAGATTCGGAGTAAGATACTAGAACCATCCCGTCGAATTAGGGTATCTAATTAGGTCGCCTAGACCTATCCTTGATACCTCCGAGAAATCGTCTAATATACTGTTGCCTAAGAATTTCTGTCTCAAAAGGTGCAAGGCCGGGCATTCGCAAAGAAAGTGGAAGACTGTTTCCCCTTTGCTATGATCCCGGCAACTACGGAAGAACGCATTGTAGGAAATGCGTATCCTGCTAGCGTGTCTCCCGATTACCCAGTGCCCCGTCAATACTGCGACGAGCCTCGAGATGTCCCTGCGGTTTCTGTTAATTAGTTGTGTTGTGCGCTTATGGTTGTAGCAAGGCCACATTTTCTTACCCACCTTACACGTGCTCAACCTGCGCCACCTATCTTCAGCTTTCTGCCGGTATAAGTTGAGAATGAGATTTCTAATATTGCCAAACGGCATGGCTACCGATTCAGCAGTGGAGACGTCCATGGCAGATCCAGCCCTGGCCAGTTCATCCGCCTGTTCGTTGCCCTGGAAGTTGCTATGTGCAGGAACCCACATGAGGGTAACGTCAGTCTGTCTACCTAGTCTGGATAACGCGTCTTTGCACTGGCTAACTAAAGTAGAGAATGTAATGTAAGACCTTAGAGACAGAAGTGCCGCTTGGCTATCGACAAAGATGCCGACTCTTCCTTGGACACCCCTGTCAATCAAAACCCTACACGCCTCCCTTATGGCCAATACTTCCGCTTGAAATACACTGACTTCATTAGGAAGTCGGAATGAGAGCTTTATTCCAAGGTCCTTCGAGAATACTCCAGAGCCCACACCGCAGATCATTGTTGATCCGTCAGTATACATTCTGAAGTTGGAGTCTTTTTCTATGTTACCCCCCTTCCACTCCCGTCTGGATGGAATAAGGACTTTGAACGTACTGTCAAATTCCAGATGAGGTACCATGTAATCGGTGGGTTTCCTCAGTGTCGGTGGTAACTGATCTAGGATTCTAACATGGCCATATGTCCTTGATCTCCACTACCCAGATGCCGCTAGTCTTGCCGCACTCCTTGAGGATGCCGCCAATATATGACGGTCGATCGGAATCACGTTTAGCACAGCATTCAGAGCCTCTGAGAAACTAGAACGTAAACATCCAGTAATCCCGATGCAAGCAGATCTCTGTATTCTGTATAGTTGGTCTACCACGAATTTCTTACTTGTGGCGGGCCACCATCCGTAAGTTAATGTGGGACGTACAATTGCTGTGTACATCCCTTTAACCATGATAGGGGTTAGGCCCCATTTGGAACCAAACATCCTCCGACAGGAGTAATAGGCAACTGTGACCTTTTTGACCCTGTGTTGCACATTTGGTTTCCACGATAGTTTAGTGTCCAGGATGACTCTTAGATATTTTGCATTGTCCGATAGAGACAGTTTCAGATTATGCAGCAGTATTCGCTTTAAGTTTAGCCAGAAACTCACACTCTTAAATATGAAACTGAGTAGTAAAAACTGTATATCTGGGTTTTTACCAAGACACAAGACATATTCAGGACTATTATGTAAAACATCATGGGGGACAATTTTGGGAAACTGTTGAAACATCTAAATCTTTGCTTTGTGGGCCTTTTCAAACCCTTCTTAATAAAGAGACGAAAAACTACCCTGTACCAAATTTCAATGCCGAAAAGATATGAAAAGTATGTTTAAGGCTTGACTTACAAATTATTTACAATTAATATAAAAATATCCCAAAAGTACTGAACCCGATTTTTTCCTTATTTTTTTAGAAAAACTTATTTGTGATTAAATTCTTAAGAAGATGACATCTGTTGCGACGCCACTGTGTTACGTTAAACAAAGAGATATTTATATAAAATTTATATTTTACATTAAAGCCGACTTTTGTTTGTAGTTGCACAGATACATTCATATCTTATTCCATATAAATTTATGATTATTTAATATTTCTTGTTATTTTATTCAAACATATTTTTATGTATTTGTTGTCTTTATGCATTTCTATGTCAATAATTTAAATTTGTATCCATTTTGTTGTTGTTGTTAGTTTTGTTTCTATTCAGCTTTATTTTTCATTTCACTATACGATTACAAATTTTAATCTTGCAAATTTTAGCTCGCAACCAAAAGAAGCGATTTATTTGTGTATGTATGTACGTTCAAACCAAGCCCCCTTTGACCACACCAAACAACGTAGCTATTAGTTTGATCATTTTTATTAAAGTCAGTCCTAAATTTATTTAATATTACTGTTGTTTGGTGCTTAAATGATTATAATAAAAAAAAATATTATAAATAAAGAAATAAAACGAGTGAAAAAAATTGTTGGCGTTTATTTTATGAACCCTTCCCTCCTCCTTTACAATGAGAACCTCTTGGCGCAAATGCTTTTAACTTTTTAAATAAATTAAGGTGAAAATTTAATCAATTATTTCTAGATAATTAAACTAAATATATACTAATACTATTGCAACTCTTCTGTTAAGAAACAGTGTTGCTTCTTTTTGGTTCTATTTCCGTTTAAGAAAAAGTTGCAGGTTTGTTTCTGGTCTTTCGGACTAGACATGGTGGAATGCAAAAATAAAAAAAAAAATTTAATTAAATCATGAAAAAAGTGATTTGCAATGGATGTTTTAAATATTCAAACTTAACCAGATGCGTTGGTTGTCATTTATTTTATTGCTTGCTTGGAATTTATTTTATTCATTTTACTTTTTAAAACTTCTTGTAATGCTGACCATGTTAATTCATTTACTTTTCTTTGTTTTGCCAATTGCTTTAAGAACATGTACAAACATGTATGTCGTCTTAGCTGCATATTTTATTTGTTGGAATTTTTTTTTTTGCTTTTGTTCTGTGAACAGCTTAAAATTTTCAAGCTTGCGATTAAAACATTTGGCGCCAGAGAGCACTTTCGGGAAGTATGCTTGACTGGCTGTTTGACTGACAAACTGATGTCATGTTTTGTCATTTAAACAAGTTAATAATTTCTTTTTGTTTTTGGTTTGTTATAATTATTAATCTGATTATGGCACTACACAAAACAAAACAATCTGAATAAATTACTAAGAGGTTTTTTTTCTCCGCATAATATTGTTTGTATTTTGTAGATGAATGGGAAAAAAATTGATTACACTGTACTGCAACAGGAAAAATAAAACAACCGTAAGTTTGTGAAACCTCCTTTATTCTGCATTTTTACTTTATCGCCCGTTTTTTAATAATGCAGTATACGATTACGGTGTGTTATGGTCCCCCCCAACTACAAAAAGTATCGATAATCAAAACTATCAATATTAAAATTTTTAAAATTTTTCAATTATTTTGTTCTAAAATTTTTGATTTTTTTACTATTTTACTCATAACTTATGAATGAGTTGTCCATTTTTGTCACAAAATTTACCAAAATGATGTGAATTCCATCATCTTCCAGTTATAGCAATATCGTTTTTATATAATCGATAGTTACTGAGTTATTCAGATCGAAAATATATGTTTTATGTATTTTATGTATACATTTATGAATAAAAAAAAATCGAAAACATATTTGGAGCTTAAATTAAAAAGTAATATTCTATGGAAATAGATAGATTTTATGCTTAGCCTTGCATCAAGAGAGATAATTTGTAAAAAAACTTACCTATGAAATCAATTCGAAGTGCACAAAGCAAATTTATCGGATTAAAAACTTTGTTTTTGGAATTCTCAGTCGCTGCTTGAAAAATCTTTCCGCTTTCCAGAGACTAGAAAGTTGTTGCCGCTTTTAATTAAAACAAACCAATAATTAACACAAATATTCGTAAGATTTTTTTTACCAATCAAACAAAAAAATTTCACTTTTTTTTGCCTCTTCAACCAAAACTCATAAAATGTACAAAATTATTCCATAATTTCTCTTATTAAATGTCCCTTATTTATAAGTAAATAAAAAAAAAAAAAACAGAGAAGAGGAGACAGGTGCCTTGATCTACTTTTATACAAAAAGCCTTAAAGCCATAATTAAAAGTTCAATCAGCTGGTTGTTGTGTTCTACCAAAAATAAAACATAAAAGAAGAAAAATGAAACAGAATATAAAATAAAAATAAAAAGAAACTTTTTTATTGAACTTGTTAATTTCTTTTTAATGCAACATCAGCAACAGCAGCAGCGAGCACTCTTGAAAATTGTTACAATTTATGCACAATGAAATTTTAATTTGGCAAAACTGTTAATATGTTGTGGCAGCCACATGAGGCACACAGAAATACAGTGGCCAAAAAAGTTAAAGACATGACCAGAATAATCAGTGTTAAAGATTGACTTTTGTTAAACTTTAGTTGGCAGGCAGGCAGGCAGGCAGGCAGGCAGACTTTTCAAGTCCTCTTTAGCATTATTTTCATATTTTGTTTTTGTTTTCTAGTCAGTAATTTCACTGACTCTACTGGCTGGATGCTCGTATACTTTTGACATGTCTTACAACAAGAGATGTCGATCTAGAGGCAACAAAACAGTTCAATAAAGGAGAAAGTTTTTCTTTTTTCTTAAATTTAGTTTTCATTTCTTTGTTATTGTTCTAAATTTAAAGATGAAACATCATCAAAACGTACAATAGGCAGTAGTAGTAGTAGAAAGAACTGAGGTTGCAACATCTGCTGATAATGTTGTTGCAGACAGTTTATGTGCTGCTGCTGCGGCTGGCGGCTATGATTTTGAAAATTAAAACATGTCGGTATATTGTTGCAATGCTAACAATGACTTTAAAATATGACGGAGAAAATTATTCTAATGAAAGAATCGAAGGCAAAAAAAAAATTGTTCTTAAAAAAGTACCTTATTAAAAAGGTACTTTTGCTTGAAAATATACCATTTCCTAAAAAGGTGTTCGTTTTTCGAAATGCAATTTTCAATGATTTTTCTTAATAAAGTAATTTTTAAGGGTTTTAAATGTACTTAATAGGTACTTTTTTCAGAAAGACCATTTTTCAATGAGTTAATTTGTTCAAAGTTTTATATTTTTTAATGGTACTTTTTAAATTGTACTATTTTGTCTAGGTATTCCTTTTTTAAAGGAACTTTTTAAAACTTACCTTGCTTTAAAATATTTTTCATGTGCAGAGACCTTCCGAAAAGTTATTTGTTTTTAAAGCTATTTTTGGCTAAAGATACTTTAGGTACAATAGGAATTTTTTTTAAAGGTACTTTATTTAAATGTACCTCTTTTCATATTTCAAAAACCGTTTAAAAAATGATTTCCGATTATTTTGCGCACATCACGACGCAGGGTTATAAATTTTGTTTAAACATTTGAGGCAACACATTCATGCAGTGAATAGTTTTCTTTAAACAGCCACAAGCCAAAGATTTTTCCTAAAACATTTTGTGCAAAATATTATTTAAAACGAAGAATGCAAAATAATGCAGAAGTTTCATGAGAAAAACTAAGACTATACTCGTATATTCACAATATTTTAAATAAATCAGTTTCTTTGAAGCAGCTTTTAATTTACAGCAAACTGCCTTCCTGCCAGCCTACCTGCCTGACTGTCTGACTGCCAAAGAGTCAGTCCATTTTACATATTTTAGTTTGATAGTTTTATGTTAAAAGCTGAAGACTAGAAGAGTGTGATTTAAGTCAATTTAAATTTCCATTTACACGACTTAATTTGACAATAAAATGTATAGTGTGGCACGCAAATGTTGAATGTTGACGGTTAGTTGTTGAATGTTTCTATTTCATGTTTTTTTTTTCCTTTTGAGATTTTCAATTTTTCGTTTGCTAAAAACATGCTGACGACATACGGCTTGATTTGATTTGATTTGCAAATTTCCCCGTAACTTAATGTGGCGTGAGTCATGCAGTTCATTTTATTTTTTTGACGTTGTTGTTGGCTTGAAAGGATCATCAGGCCTCGATGGTCTTTAATTTTGAATTTTAAATCACCTTTTATTTTAGACCGCATTTAAATGGCATGAGGCGGTACGAGTATTTAAAATATAAAAATATATTTGAATTTTTTGTTTTTATACATTTTTCTCTTTCCTTAATGGCAATGAAAAGTTTGTAGGAGTTTTTCGTTTAGCTTTTTTTTTTGATAATTTTTGTCTGACACGTTTGTTCGAGTTTTCATTTAAATTAAAATGATTTTTTTTGCTTCTTGTTTGCAAAATATTATCATGACTTTATTTTTATTTCCACTACGAATTGTGTTTTTTTTCTGTTTCTTTCTTTGAACCGTATTTGACCGTTACTTTAGGAAATCTAAGATGCAAAATGAATGTCACGATCATAACGTTACAAAATGTTTTTGATCATGTTATTTGTTCATGTTAATTGCATACAAAATTAACAATGGAATAATCAAAATTCTTTAATAACCATTTTAGTTGGAGATTTTTTTTTGTATTATAATTTATAATATTAAAAGAAGTAAAAAATAAATGTTAAATACGTACATACATATATATGTACATACATACAACTTAAAGCTTATTTTCAAAAAGTACCAAATAAAATCAAAAATAAGTATTATTTGCAAAAACTACTTTTAATAGGAATACCTTTTAAAAAAGAATAGCTTTTGTAAAAGTCATATTTTAGAAATTTATCTCTTAAAAAGTATTTTTTTTAAGTAAACGTTTAAAAAATATATTTTTTTAAGGTAGCTTTTAAGACTTTTATGTCAACTCTGAAAAATTACATTTTAAAAAAGTACTTTTAAAATGCTACATACTTTAAATTCCTAAAAATACTATTGAAAAAAGTAATTTTTGAAAAGGTCATCTTTTAGAAGTACATTAAAAAAGAATATTTTGGAAAGTAGTACCATTTAAAAAGGTACATTTCCAAAGTTTTTTAAACTTAGCTTTTTAGAAAAATATGTTCTAAAAATGAGTACTTAAGAAGTACTTTTTAAAATTACCTTCTAAAAACGTATCATTTCGAAAAAAAAAATATTTTTTAAATTAGAAGAGTTAAATTTTTTAAAAAGTTCCGTTTGAAAAAAGTAAATTTTAAAAAAGTGCCTTGTTAAAGTAGATTCTAAGAAAATTATCTCTTAAAAAAGGAACTTTTCGCAAAATGCCTTGTAAAAGCGGAACTTCTAAAAAATGCCATTTGCAAAACGTGCCTTATAATAATACCTTAGAAAAATACCTCTTAAAAAGTACTTTTTAAAAACGTGCCTTGAAAAAAAATTGCTTTTAAAAAAATTTAAATTTTTTTTAGTACGATATGCCTTTTGTTAAGCTGCAGTTTTTCGAAACAACACTTTACTAAAAAGTTTTTTTGACTGGTTGCATATTTGAAAAACATTTATTACACCGAGTAAAGAAATTCGTAAATTTTTTTTTTAAATTTTTATACTTAAACCTGATTTATATGTGTGCTACAGCACACAAAAAAATTCCTAAAGATCCTTAATAAAAAGGAATTCTATCAACCAGCAGCAGCAGCACTTCACTCAGATTCAGTTGAGTCACTTGAGAGAATATGTAATTTCATCTTACGCTTAACAAAAGAAAAAAGAAAAAAAAAAATACCAGCAAGAGATAAAAAAAATCTTAAAAGAAAAAACAATACTGGCCAAGAATTCCAATAATTATGCTTGACTTTTATGGTCCGTTTGTAGCTGATGTTGTTGTGTATGCGTTTCTTCGCAATGACCTTCACAAAAAGCCAACTTGATCAGGAGGAGTGTAATTTAGAATCAAAAAAAAAAACTCAAAGAAACAGAATCAAAACAAAATGTTGCTGAGAAAAGTAACTGAAGTAAACACTTTGTTGCCATCAGTTTACAACAGCCTACAACAAACGATACAAAGTCATTGTTTTAAATTAAAACAAAACAAACAAAAAAGAAAGAAAACAATTACAATGGACCTGTTTTGGCATATCATGCGTGAAAAGCAGAGATTCTTAAGAAAGAGAGAAAGGGAGAGATCTTGAGAATTCGAAATAATTTCGAAACCAAATTTTTTTTAAACTTTAATGAATTATTTGCTGCCAATAAATTTTAATCACTTGCTTTTTTCAAAATCATAAAAATTAAATAATTAATTCACGCTTTCAGAACCACTGATCTTAATAAATAAGAAATGAGTTCGTTCGTCATAACAATCATCTAAAAATGCACACACAAAACGTTTTAGTCTTCCTTGGAAAGTTTAAAATGCCATCATCATCATCGTCTTTGTATTCGATAGGAGCACAAATGTGTGTTTGTGAGCAAGAAAGAAGAACATCATTATAAACTAGTTGCAATCTTTTTGCTGCATGTAGCAAAAGCCAAGAGGTTGGTTGCACTGATCTCGTGCAAAAGCTGCAGCTGAGGGGCGATCAGACAAACAATTGAAGTTAACGGCCGACTGTGAGACATGCAGAAAGACAAACCAATTGACTGACTGTCCGTCTGTCTGACCGACCATGCCACAGATAAACCAAATATTTTTCTTTTTGTTTAAATATGCTCTCTTCATGTTTTTTTTTTGCTTTTATCCTCCTTTCCTGATTATTTTGTATTTCATGTACCCTCGTGGTCAAATATTCTCGTATACAGCATCTGCTTAAAAAAAAAAACAATTTTTTATTAATATTTTTTTTTCTTTTAAAATCCCTCGTTTTTATTTCTTTTCAACATTTCTGCTGATTCTTAAAATTATTTTTTTCCAATACGTTTCTGTTTTTCGCACAATCATTTCATTTCAGCTGCTTTTGCTACCAGCATTATTTTGTAGTTTATTATTTTGTCTAGACTCTAGAGGAGTACCGGCTTTTACTAGAGTTTATCGCCATTGAAAATGAAGAACTCTCGATAAAAGAAGAGTCTTGAAAAACCCCAACAAAAATATTTTTTTGCGGTTTAAAAGTAGATCTTGAGGATTTTACAGTTTTTGGTTGGCTTTTTAGTATTACGAGTACTGTGGCGGTTGCTGCCACATGTTGTACGCTTGCTGCCTGAAAACCAGTAGAAACAGAATTTCCGTTTGTCTTTCTTCAGCTAATAACAAATCCGGCATGATGAATGTGTGTTTAAGTTCTTATTTTGCGTTTTATGTCAGTTTAGTTTTAATTTAACATAAGATTAAGTTAAATTCGCACTTTAGTTTAAATATATTTTGACTTTGTGTTTGTACTGTACATTAAATATTCTGATTTGAGGAGTATCATTTACAAAATGTACCGTTAAAAAAGTACTTGTTGAAATAAGTAAATTTTTAAAAATGAAAGCAATAAAAAAACTTTTTCGAAACGTAACTTTTAGAAAAATAATGGAAAAAGTACCTTTTTTTAATAACACCTTTAAAAGAAGTAATTTGTAATAAAAAATTAAAAAAAGGACTTGGTAAAAAAGTACCATTTAGAAAAGTACCTTTCAAAAAAGTACCTTTAAAAAAGTACTTTTTAAAAATAATACATAATAATAATAAAGGTGTGTCTTCTGAAAAAAGTCCTTTCTAGAAAAAACTACTTTTGTGAAATGTAAAAATTTACAATTTAACAAAAAATACTTTTAAAAACATACTTCCCAAAAAAATTTACATTTACAAGCTTGCATACTTCTTAAACTATTTAATATTTAATAACTTAAGTTGCTTAAATTTTAAACAAAAATCTGAAAAATTTTAAGGATACCAAGAAAATCGTCGGACATTTAGTAACTCTCCTGTGCCAAATGAATTAAAGAGAAAAAAAAGAAACCTTAAGGTACGTTCACATTTGTCAAACATTTGCCCAAAAAAGCGTAACCACTAAATACTAATGACAAAACTTTTGATTTAGATACCTGTTTATTGCGTTAAACAGTTTCCTTTATAATTTATAGAAAATGTAATAGAATCTTATCTTATTAGATGCTGTTTAACTTAATAAATAAATGCATAAATCAAAAAGTTTTTCATTGGTATTTAGTGGTTACGCTTTTTTGGGCAAATGTTTGACAGATGTGAACGTACCTTTAGTCTATTAAACAAAGTCTTGAGACCAAAAACTACGACGTTATACAAGTGTCTGTATTCTATGGAATCGATTTATTTTGATTGAAGCATTACAAGCAACACACTATATCAATTTCATGCTAATTTAAAATTACACAAAAACAAAATACAAAATTTTAGAAGAAAAAAAAATTAGCAAATATGCTGGCTGGCTGCTTAGCTGGTTGGCTTTCTGGCATCTTTTAGAATAGTTGACATTCACAAGTTTAAAATAAAAAATAAATATAATTCCTTGAAATACTATCATGTAATCTGTCACTTGTATTTCAATGAATGCAAAAACTAAAAACAACACGTACAATGAATGGCAGTTCTAAAGATTTGAACAATAACCTTAAACTCGACTTAAAATATTGAACGAAGATGAAATAAAACACACTCCCAAACACATACAAATATTTATGTACATACATATGTGTATGCTATAAAACTCATGTATGTTGCAGGCTTAAAGATAGATGGCCGTGTTTAAATCACCTTGACTATATGTAGAAGAACAAAAAAAAAAAAAAAAAAAAAAAAAATGGCTAATAAAACATTACAACAGCAACAACAACGGGTATTAAATCTATAAAGGGGTTTCAAAAAGAAAATCTAGCATTTGCAACGTTTTTGAACAGCATGATGTACTCACTCTTATCTGCATATGCTCGGTCACATTATCCTTGACCTCATAATAACGCACGAATTAAAAATAACGATTTTTTTTTCCTTCCAGCACACATAACTACAAAAATTCCAATATTTTGTCCAACTTCTTCATCATGTTCCCTTTTTTATTATGTATTTCCCTTTTTTCATACAAAAGCAATTTGCGTAAGCAAAGTGATTTGTCTCCTTTTTAACCACAACGAACACAAACAAGGGATTCTACGCCATGCAAAAGCACTAAAGTCCCAAGTCTCCTATATTTTCATTAATGCTAAAATATTTAATAGAGGCCACTTAAATTAATAAAATTATGTACTTTCAAAAGGGATTAAAACGGAGGACTCTTAAAGTTGAACTAAAGCGATTTTTTTAAATTATTCGTTGTGCTGGACGTGCAAATGACAAGCAGGCGATAAAATTAAAGGGGAATAAATTAAAGATTTAATGTCAGAGATTGAACAACTGCTGGAGCTTAACAAGAAAAATAAATAAATTACAGGTACACGTAAATAGAACTGAATCAAGAAAAGAGAGAGGGCTCGATAGATATAATTTTACCACTTGTATTCTGGAAGATACTTTGCAAAGAACATACATTTATTAATTAATGTTTATTGATAGGTGTTACCTTCGGGCTATTAACGGTCATTCCAAAAGTTCAATAAAACAAAACTAATTCATTGTTATTAAGCCAACGTTTCGTTTGTTTGTTTCAAACTTCTTCAGGGGTATTTTTACTATATTTACTTTGGTGTTTTCTTTTCTACAAAAAAATGGTACATCTCCATGCAGGAAATATACTTTGGTGTTCGTTTCTTAAAAATGTTTTGCTCCCTAAAGGGGCAGTATGTTTGATTCTAAAAAAGTCGCCCTCACTAAGGCTGGAAGGCATTGCACTTTTTGCCCCTTAAAAATCGACAGTGCTGATAGTGCCCTTTAAAACTTAGCTGTCAGCTGTTGAAAACAGGGCGTTCCACTTTTTCATAAGTTGTGTTCAGTTCTAGTGAAATAACAACCTGCATTATTACAGGGTTGGCAAGACATTTTATATATGTACCTTTTAATAAGGTGCCATTTTGTGTGTAGAAAAGAAAACACCATTAATCTAGCAACGAAACACAATAAGTTAATATACATTTATTTGAAAGTTAAATCTTTATTGAAACAGTATTTTTTTAAAAGTGCTTCGAGTTGAAATAAGGTAACTAATTTTTAAGAAAAGTACTTTTTGGAGAAGGCAGCTTTTAAAAGTGATATTCCATTAGTTATTTTTAAAAGGTACTTTGAAAGTACTTTTAACGTACTTCATAATACAAAAAGATTCTGTCCTAAAATTCTACTACAGTTGAACTTCTATAACTTGAAGCTTTTATAAATTGAAGCAAATCGCATGGCAAGAGTGCCACTATAAATGTGCAAAGTTTTGAAAACTTATTCCATAACTTGAAGTCTCCCTAAATTGAAGTTTCTTTTCTGGATAATGCTGATTCAAATTATGGAAGTTCAACTGTATTAAAGTCGTTGCAGAAAAAATTACCTTTTGTTTCATCGTCGCTGACCCTAATATTCGGAAATAGTTCGTGCCCAAGCTGAATTAATATTTTATACAAAATAAACATACATATTTTGAAGGAAAGAGCATTTAGAAGGTACATATAAATAACACCGAAACAAGAAAAATTCGGTAAAGCGACTGACAAGTTTTCAAAAATAAACATTATATGAAAAAGGAATCTTCACAACGAACCAATATCACCAAAAAACAAAAAAAAAATCTCATAAGCAAAAAAACACCAGAAATTAAAAAAGTAGCCAGAAGCAAAAAAAAAAAAAAGCCAAATAGAAAAAAGTCGTAAAAGCGAATGAACTTCATTGAAAAGAAAAAGATCGAAAAATGGAAAATCTAATAAAAAATTAATAAAATTATGATGTGTTGAAATAAAATGACCACAAAAAAACCTTCAAAACGGAAACAAATCGCCCAATAATTTTAAAAGATTTTGCAGCAGTTTTCTATTTAAAATTAATTTTATAAACCTTTTATAAATCATTGATAAATATGTGTAATGAAAGATAAGAGTAAATCCACAATTTATTTAATGCAACGATTTAATGCAAATCGTATACTTTTTAAAATTTGTATCTGTATTGCAGCTTAATTACAAGTACATACATACAAACAAAATGATCTCATAATTCAGAAATGTGTCTTGTTAACAATATGACAATTTGTGATCGAGACCAAAAAGAATTCAAATGAAATGCAAAGTTCAATTACTGGCAACGAGAATGTTTCATTTGGTCAATACAATCAAAAATTTAGACAAAGCATTCTTAAAAAAAACCAAACGATAAAAAATAAGAGAACGGCTCAACAATTTAAAATTTAAAAAGTAAGCACATATATTACAAGCTGACCCGCAGCGATAATTGGCAAGACATAAATTTGCTTAGAAAAAAAAGTAAAGCCATTTATTTTTGGTTTTTTTTTTCTTCTTCTAACAAACTAATCTATCTGCCACCAAAATGTCAATGGAAAAATGTGGAAAACGAATCATGATAATTATTTTGTTTAACCCTTTAGATTTCCAGTAACTCGCATCACGAGATAAATAAATACATAGATACAAATCGATCTAGATAGATGGCTTTAAATCAACTGGGATTATTTTTTATCTCTGCATGGTTGTTAAAACACGTTTTTCTTTTCTTAAGTTTTAAGAATTCCTGGCTTAAAATAAAACTGAGAAAAAAAAAGAACAAGTAACAACAATAAATTACTTGCTGCAACCGAAGTACCGAAAAACACAACATGAGCTTTCGCCTTAAGATTTTTTAAATTTAATTTATTTTTTTTATTTCGTTTATTTGGTATATTTTTAATTTTGTTTGAAGACTGGGTCAATTGCTTGATAATGGCAGCGCTAACGAATAGATTTAACATGTTGTTGGAAGGTGCTTGAGTAATTTTGTTGTTGTTGGGTTTTTTTTTTGTCTGTCGCATTGTGTTAACTTGCCTTAACGTAATTCGGTCATATAAGAACAAAAAAAAAACAAAAATAGTTCTGATCGTGCTAAATTATTGTTATTTATCGTTGCCTTAGGGATTCATCTTAAAAGTTAAAAAAATCAAACAAAAGTTGCCCAAAACCAAAAACTTTGACCATATTTTTTTAGATTTTATTGATTACCTTCCAGTCGAAATATAGGAAAATCTTCGGCAATGTTCGAAAATACCCCAAATATATTTTAGAGCTTTAGTAATATAATTTCAGAATTCTTTTTTAGCTCCAGAATCATTTCCGTAACAGCTTCTTAGGAGCCAAATGTATACAATAAATGGTTACTTATTACTTTTCTCACGTAATTGTAGGTCATCTGTTAATTTATGTATTAGGGAAAGACTGATTGTTCGAATTATTTTTTGCTCTTTTTTATTTTCGTTATAATTTTATATTGATACAAATTTTACTACTCATAAGCAACCAACAACTGGATGTTTTCTCAAAATCATAAATATGCAAAAATCAGAAATATTTGTGGCTTTTGCAATTTTTTTCGTGTCCACCCTTTATTTGTATTTCTATTTTAAATAAATAGAATCATAGCACTTTTATAGTATGCATGCACTTACAATCATCCACTGTTCGGTCACAAGAGTATATTTTAAACGGTCAGTCATGCTTTAAATGTCAGTTCACCACAAACTGTTTTTTCTTTTCTTCAAACTGTTAAAACTCCATGTCCACCGTTAAAAACTTCAAATCTAAATATGTTAAACAAAAATATCCTAAAGCTTTAAGTTTATCTATAAAATATATTTCTACTTTAAATAGGAGCTGCAAACAAGGTGATTTATGATTGTTAAGAAAAAGCGATCTAAAGTGAGGGTGTTAAAGTCATACATATAATATTTATCTAACTTATTTCTTTTTAAGCAAAATAAATTCGTATAAAAATCTAAACCTTTCACCTAAGTAACATAATTTGGTTATTTATGTTCGAAGAAACTTTTTTTCCGTTGCAGCAAAACAAATTCGATAGTTGTTACAGTAAAAGTTCGATTAGATGAATCAAGTACAGGGGTGAAAATTCGATGTTTGTATGGCTACTAATGAAAGAAATTAAAAATAGAATTTTGTGGACCATGACTATACCAAATTTATTTTAATCTAAGACCCGCCTATTACTGTCCTTATGCGATTTAAAAGTTGGTCGGTCCCCTAGTGTATACATATAAATGTCTATTTAAAGCAATTTTCTATTTTTCAAAACGATTTTGAAGTAAAATCAAATTATTAAAATTTTTTTTAATACATACATAAATACGAATGTAGAAAGTAAGTAAATTTCCTTTGAGGGACATATTTTTCTTTTGAAATTTTTTATAATATTTGAAATATTCTTTCAAACTCTAAAAC
The DNA here is from genome assembly GCA_947311025.1 of Lypha dubia. NCBI lineage: Eukaryota > Metazoa > Arthropoda > Insecta > Diptera > Tachinidae > Lypha > Lypha dubia. The sequence goes on from OX371264.1 coordinate 62,710,000, forward strand.
GATTTTTTAAATTTGGAACTGAACAATTCAATTTTAAGCTAAAAGTGTTGGATGGATAGTTGAAAAATTATAAAATTTCTCTTTTAAAATATAATTCAAAAGGTTCCTTAATATTAAAAATAGCATTGAAGTTGATGGTTAACCAATAAGTGAGTCTGTGTAGGAAAAATATGATTTTTTTAAATTTATTTGTCGAAATTTGTCAAATGAATGCACTTTTAAAGGAACTTGTTGAAGGAAGTTGTTGAAATTTCCCCTGATATATGGAAATTTAACTTCTTAAAACATTTTTGAGCTGTCAAATTTTTTCGTAAAGTTCCCTTCCTCAGAGCTAATTTTGATAGCTAAATTGCAAAACATTATATTATAATATTTACATTAAAAAACAGTTTAGCTAATTTATAATAAGTTGATTAGACATACAAAATTTAGGAAAGTTTTTTATTTGCAAGTAAATAGTACTACATATTAAAATTTTCAAATAAGTTTTACACAATTTAAGTAAAATATGCTTTAATTATGTAATTTTACCTTTAATGGAAACTGAATCTAATATTATTTTTTATATAGTGAACATGTTGTCTTGGAGCATCACTCGATATCCTACTGTATTGTATGGACGGTTGCTGTTTGTTTATATACTCCTATGTACTTTTCTTTATTATAACTGACGACAATTTTATTTCCAATATATCATAGAAAACTTCCATTGAGCGAGTAGTTAAAAGGAAAATATTCGTGCAACCAATTTATTTGACCTTCAAACACTTTTGCTACACTCACTCACTCTAATTAAAGCTTAATACAGACAGATTTACTGACTTTCTTTGAAAATTTATTACTTCACCTTTTACCTAGTTTCAAGAACATTAATAAATAATTTTTAACATCAATTTGTAGGAAATTTTAGACATTAAACCGAATTATTTATGTAAAGGATCTCAACACATTTTAAAATATTTAAGTATCCCAAATTTATATGAACGCAAATGAAGTCCGAATTTAAAGTTTTACGGTAGTATTTCTTAATTTAAGCTTAAAAAAAAACTAAAAAGCCCTTAAATATCAATACTTTATGTTTAATGAATGCCAAATGAAACATTAATAAATTTATGTATTTTTTAATTTCACTTTCATAATAACGATAAAAAATGTGTGTTAACTTTAAATCTTCGAACCTCATTGGAGCCCAATACGTCATTAATGCCAGTCAGCAGTTTTTAAAATTGCCATCAAGGTCTTTAAAGGCGTCTTTTTTCTTTGGTTCAGGCAGATGAACAAAAGAAAATTACAGTGGGACTTTATTAAACAGATGTATTTTGCCTTTTTTTGTTTTTTATAATCTTTAGCTAAATGATGCAATCGATAAAATCATGTCATGCCGAAGCTTAATGAAGTTTTTTTTTAAGTAAAACAAACAAAAAACTATTAAAAATAAGGGTAAGAAATAAACAGCAGACGATCATTGTGGTTTGAGTAGGCAGTCACTAGAGATGGGAGCATGCCGCCACATTTTCGTAGGGCTAGTAAGATTTATGTGATCGTGATATCTTTAAAAACGATCGTGTTAATTTATGTTTAACCTTTTAAGAGCACGTAGGTGTTGGAGTTAGTGTTAGACTGCATGTACGGCTAAGACAGACATTTGATTAATAGAAAACTTGAAATTTGTTGTTATATGGTCTTATAAGCAGTGCGAAATTATAACTACCCCATGCTATCGATCAAAATCGATCTTCAGCTTTAGCTCTGCTGACTTTAATAAATTATTTTTTAATGTTTTCTGAAGATTTTTCTTTGTTATGCACGACGCTTTTAATTTACCGCAAATCATACAATTGTGTTAAAAATATTTAATTAATTTCTTCAAGTTGCTCAATTGTTTATTCAGTCCAGCAGGTTTTTCGTAACGCGAAACTAAAATTCTCATCATTAAGAACTTAAAAATTCAGTTTTATTCTTCTCTCATATCGAAACGAATTTAGGTTAAAAATTTGATTTTTCCACCGCTTTCAACAGAATAAAATTATTAATGGCTTTCATGTAACCACCGTTATGATTTCGATTACATCTGTCATTTGTTAATAACCCTACAAAATTTCAAATTCAAAAACTCAGCAAGTTTAATAATATTAACATTCCAGTAACGTTGTTGTTTGTGTTGCATCAACAAAATACATACTCCATACACACTTGATCATTAAATAAAACAGAGGGAATATTTAAATGAATGAATTGCAAAGAAACGGGCAGTTGGACAGAAAATCGAATAAAGTTATAACATCGTCATCATCATAATCATGATCATAATCATTGTTATAGTGGTGTAACATACCGACACTTAGACGACAAACACGATAATGATTGAATGAGTATTTATGAGTACAGCGGTGTAGAGAACAATAGCAAACTTCTTTCAAACTATTTTTTTTTAGCTATTTAACTAAATATTGTCCTTCAAATATCGGTGCATTCATAATTTTTATTCGATTAAGTTTAGTCGAATAATTTTTATTCTTAGTCGAATAATATATTTTATTGCAAAATTTATATTATATCGATAATTTTATATAAAAACTGTTATTCGAATGATTTTATTCGAATAATTCTTTTAGGTATAACAATACATAATTTGTAACAAATATTTTTGATTCAATTATTTTTGTGTAAGTATCGTAATTTAAATAATTTTTGCACGACCAATTTTATTCAAATAATTTTTATTCGAATAAGAAATTTTTCCAAAACTTTATATATACTCGTAATGAAATTATTTACTGGCATGAAACTTTTTTATGTGCTCACTAGCATGGGCAGGGGAAGCAAGTTTTACATTAAAATGCCACAAATATCTTACAACTGAAATATAAGAATTCAATCATTCCTATCCCGACAATTTGCATGGCAGGTTTTAAGATGACTTCTAATCAATTCTTTTTTTTTATTCTTTTGCCCTTTTAATCGGCATTGATTCTTTTTTCAACTCTATTCTGGTTTCGCTACGCCTCTCGATTTACCCATTCCGTCCGAAAACTCTAAGAAAATCAAGTTAAACAATTTCTTGTTAGTTTGGACAAAGTTTTGATATGTTTTTCTTATGCTGCTATTTCTCTACGCCTAACTGTAACGTATTAATTTGCCTGAACCATTAATCGATGAAATGCTCTAAAGCTGTAAACATGAATGCATTTAAAATGCTTTATGCATTTTAAAATGTTTAAACGCTCATAAATACTCGAACAAAAAAAAAACAAAACACAGATCCATACATACAAATACGTAAACGTATGCACACGAGTACGCAAGTATTATGGTACAAATAACCGCTCTTACTAATACGTTACCAAGTATTTTTATTTGTGTTGTTTTTTTTTTCTTTCTTTCTTTCTTTAATATTTCAAACCGGCACTTGGAAACATTTGACCCAATTTAAAACGTTTGTTAGCGTTGCTTTGTTGACCATAATGTGCTGCTGTTTGAAAAAATCTCAATATTCAGAAAATTTTCAATTTTTTGTTTAAAATTAGTGAATATAATCAAAATGTTAATATATTTTATTTAATATACTTCCGCACAAAAAAAGTGAAAATCTTGTAAAAAGTAATTTTTACAGTTTTCAGAAGAAGAAGGAAGAGGAGCAGGAGGTTACAGGTTGGATTTCTAATACTTTTAACTTAATTGAATATAAACATGAAGATCAAACAAAAACAAAAGATGAAAAAAACTAATTGGTTAACAAATTCAAAATGATTTGTATTTTATTACTTAGAAATTCTTTCGTTTACTTTCTTCTTTAAAAGTTTTTGAAAATTTATTACATGATGACTATTTATGACAACTGATTTTTGTGACTGGTTGTTTTTACTTTTTCAATGATTTTCCTGCTTGAATTTTTTGTAATTGGATTTGCAAAGAAAAAGCTTTCGGCCTACTTGTGTTTTTTCCTAACTATTAATGAGTGTCTCTATTTCTTCTTAAAATTAATTACAAGTAAAACTACGAAATTAAAATTTTTTTAATGATCCCTCCAAACCCACTCATATTACGTTAATTTATTCTGTTTATCTTTATGTTGATATGATTTTTCAGTGGTTTCCAGCAGTTGTAAAAGTTTCAAGTTTAAAAGATTGTTTTAGGCAAAAATGACTAAAATGTGCCCACAAATGGCCAAATTCCCGTAGAGCTCATCAAAATTTACAGAATTTTAATTTTTAAAATTTGATAGAAAATTCTCAAATACAATTGAGCACTCGGACTAACATAGTCAATAATTATGGATTCTTGGCTTTGATTTCCCATTGGTCCAAATGAGTGACAAACAAAAATGTGCCCACAAATGGCAAAATTCCCGCAGAGGTCATCCAATATTTACACAATTTTAATGTTTTAAATTTTATAGAAAAATTCTCAAATACAATTGAGAAATCGGACTTACATAGTCGATAAGTATGGATTCTTGGCTTTGATTTCCCATTGGTCCAAATGAGTGACAAACAAAAATGTGCCCACAAATGGCAAAATTCGCGCAGAGGTCATCCAATATTTACACAATTTTAATGTTTTAAATTTTATAGAAAAATTCTCATATACAATTGAGAAATCGGACTTACATAGTCGATAAGTATGGATTCTTGGCTTTGATTTCCCATTGGTCCAAATGAGTGACAAACAAAAATGTGCCCACAAATGGCAAAATTCCCGTATAGATCATCAATATTTACACGATTTTAATGTTTTAAATTTTATAGAAAAATTCTCAAATACAATTGAGCACTCGGACTAACATAGTCAATAATTATGGATTCTTGGCTTTGATTTCCCATTGGTCCAAATGAGTGACAAACAAAAATGTGCCCACAAATGGCAAAATTCCCGCAGAGGTCATCCAATATTTACACAATTTTAATGTTTTAAATTTTATAGAAAAATTCTCAAATACAATTGAGAAATCGGACTTACATAGTCGATAAGTATGGATTCTTGGCTTTGATTTCCCATTGGTCCAAATGAGTGACAAACAAAAATGTGCCCACAAATGGCAAAATTCGCGCAGAGGTCATCCAATATTTACACAATTTTAATGTTTTAAATTTTATAGAAAAATTCTCATATACAATTGAGAAATCGGACTTACATAGTCGATAAGTATGGATTCTTGGCTTTGATTTCCCATTGGTCCAAATGAGTGACAAACAAAAATGTGCCCACAAATGGCAAAATTCCCGTATATATCATCAATATTTACACGATTTTAATGTTTTAAATTTTATAGAAAAATTCTCAAATACAATTGAGAAATCGGACTTACATAGTCAATAAGTATGGATTCTTGGCTTTAATTTCCCGTTGGTCCAAATGAGTGATAAACAAAAATGTGCCCACAAATGGCAAAATTCCCGTAGAGATCATCAATATTTACACAATTTTAATGTTTTAAATTTTATAGAAAAATTCTCAAATACAATTGAGAAATCGGACTTACATAGTCAATAAGTATGGATTCTTGGCTTTAATTTCCCGTTGGTCCAAATGAGTGACAAACAAAAATGTGCCCACAAATGGCAAAACTCAAGTAGAGGTCATCAATATTTACACAATTTTAATGTTTTAAATTTTATAGAAAAATTCTCAAATACAATTGAGAAATCGGACTTACATAGTCAATAAGTATGGATTCTTGGCTTTAATTTCCCGTTGGTCCAAATGAGTGACAAACAAAAATGTGCCCACAAATGGCAAAACTCAAGTAGAGGTTATCAATATTTACACAATTTTAATGTTTTAAATTTTATAGAAAAATTCTCAAATACAATTGAGAAATCGGACTTACATATTCAATAATTATGGATTCTTGGCTTTAATTTCCCATTGGTTCAAATGAGTGACAAACAAAAATGTGCCCACAAATGGCAAAATTCCCGTAGAGATCATCAATATTTACACAATTTTAATGTTTTAAATTTTATAGAAAAATTCTCAAATACAATTGAGCAATCGGACTTACATAGTCAATAAGTATGAATTATTGGCAAATGGCAAAATTCCCATAGAGGTCAACACTATTTACACAATTTTAATGTTTTAAATTTTATAGAAAAATTCTCAAATACAATTGAGAAATCGGACTTACATAGTCAATAAGTATGGATTCTTGGCAAATGGCAAAATTCCCATAGAGGTCATCACTATTTACACAATTTTAATGTTTTAAATTTTATAGAAAAATTCTCAAATACAATTGAGAAATCGGACTTACATATTCAATAATTATGGATTCTTGGCTTTAATTTCCCATTGGTTCAAATGAGTGACAAACAAAAATGTGCCCACAAATGGCAAAATTCCCGTAGAGATCATCAATATTTACACAATTTTAATGTTTTAAATTTTATAGAAAAATTCTCAAATACAATTGAGCAATCGGACTTACATAGTCAATAAATATGGATTCTTGGCTTTAATTTCCCGTTGGTCCAAATGAGTGACAAACAAAAATGTGCCCACAAATGGCAAAATTCCCATAGAAGTCATCACTATTTACACAATTTTAATGTTTTAAATTTTATAGAAAAATTCTCAAATACAATTGAGAAATCGGACTTACATAGTCAATAAGTATGGATTCTTCGCTTTAATATTCCGTTGGTCCAAATGAGTGACAACAAAAATGTGCCCACAAATGGCAAAATTCAAGTAGAGGTCATCAATATTTACACAATTTTAATGTTTTAAATTTTATAGAAAAATTCTCAAATACAATTGAGAAATCGGACTTACATAGTCAATAAGTATGGATTCTTGGCAAATGGCAAAATTCCCATAGAGGTCAACACTATTTACACAATTTTAATGTTTTAAATTTTATAGAAAAATTCTCAAATACAATTGAGAAATCGGACTTACATAGTCAATAAGTATGGATTCTTGGCTTTAATTTCCCCTTGGTCCAAATGAGTGACAAACAAAAATGTGCCCACAAATGGCAAAATTCAAGTAGAGGTCATCACTATTTACACAATTTTAATGTTTTAAATTTTATAGAAAAATTCTCAAATACAATTGAGAAATCGGACTTACATAGTCAATAAATATGGATTATTGGCAAATGGCAAAATTCCCATAGAGGTCATCACTATTTACACAATTTTAATGTTTTAAATTTTATAGAAAAATTCTCAAATACAATTGAGAAATCGGACTTACATAGTCAATAAGTATGGATTCTTGGCAAATGGCAAAATTCCCATAGAGGTCATCACTATTTACACAATTTTAATGTTTTAAATTTTATAGAAAAATTCTCAAATACAATTGAGAAATCGGACTTACATATTCAATAATTATGGATTCTTGGCTTTAATTTCCCATTGGTTCAAATGAGTGACAAACAAAAATGTGCCCTCAAATGGCAAAATTCCCGTAGAGATCATCAATATTTACACAATTTTAATGTTTTAAATTTTATAGAAAAATTCTCAAATACAATTGAGCAATCGGACTTACATAGTCAATAAATATGGATTCTTGGCTTTAATTTCCCGTTGGTCCAAATGAGTGACAAACAAAAATGTGCCCACAAATGGCAAAATTCCCGTAGAGGTCATCAATATTTACACAATTTTAATGTTTTAAATTTTATAGAAAAATTCTCAAATACAATTGAGCAATCGGACTTACATAGTCAATAAATATGGATTCTTGGCTTTAATTTCCCGTTGGTCCAAATGAGTGACAACAAAAATGTGCCCACAAATGGCAAAATTCCCGTAGAGATCATCAATATTTACACAATTTTAATGTTTTAAATTTTATAGAAAAATTCTCAAATACAATTGAGAAATCGGACTTACATAGTCAATAAGTATGGATTCTTGGCAAATGGCAAAATTCCCATAGAGGTCATCACTATTTACACAATTTTAATGTTTCAAATTTTATAGAAAAATTCTCAAATACAATTGAGAAATCGGACTTACATAGTCAATAAGTATGGATTCTTGGCTTTAATTTCCCGTTGGTCCAAATGAGTGACAAACAAAAATGTGCCCACTAATGGCCAAATTCCCATAGAGGTCATCAATATTTACACAATTTTAATGTTTTAAATTTTATAGAAAAATTCTCAAATACAATTGAGAAATCGGACTTACATAGTCAATAAGTATGGATTCTTGGCTTTAATTTCCCGTTGGTCCAAATGAGTGACAAACAAAAATGTGCCCACTAATGGCCAAATTCCCATAGAGGTCATCAATATTTACACAATTTTAATGTTTTAAATTTTATAGAAAAATTCTCAAATACAATTGAGCAATCGGACTTACATAGTCAATAAATATGGATTCTTGGCTTTAATTTCCCCTTGGTCCAAATGAGTGACAAACAAAAATGTGCCCACAAATGGCAAAATTCAAGTAGAGGTCATCAATATTTACACAATTTTAATGTTTTAAATTTTATAGAAAAATTCTCAAATACAATTGAGAAATCGGACTTACATAGTCAATAAGTATGGATTCTTGGCAAATGGCAAAATTCCCATAGAGGTCATCACTATTTACACAATTTTAATGTTTCAAATTTTATAGAAAAATTCTCAAATACAATTGAGAAATCGGACTTACATAGTCAATAAGTATGGATTCTTGGCTTTAATTTCCCGTTGGTCCAAATGAGTGACAAACAAAAATGTGCCCACTAATGGCCAAATTCCCATAGAGGTCATCAATATTTACACAATTTTAATGTTTTAAATTTTATAGAAAAATTCTCAAATACAATTGAGAAATCGGACTTACATAGTCAATAAGTATGGATTCTTGGCTTTAATTTCCCGTTGGTCCAAATGAGTGACAAACAAAAATTTGCCCACAAATGGCAAAATTCCCGTAGAGATCATCAATATTTACACAATTTTAATGTTTTAAATTTTATAGAAAAATTCTCAAATACAATTGAGAAATCGGACTTACATAGTCAATAAGTATGGATTCTTGGCTTTAATTTCCCGATGGTCCAAATGAGTGACAAACAAAAATGTGGCCACAAATGGCAAAATTCAAGTAGAGGTCATCACTATTTACACAATTTTAACGTTTTAAATTTTATAGAAAAATTCTCAAATACAATTGAGAAATCGGACTTACATAGTCAATAAGTATGGATTCTTGGCAAATGGCAAAATTCCCATAGAGGTCATCACTATTTACACAATTTTAATGTTTTAAATTTTATAGAAAAATTCTCAAATACAATTGAGAAATCGGACTTACATAGTCAATAAGTATGGATTCTTGGCTTTAATTTCCCGATGGTCCAAATGAGTGACAAACAAAAATGTGGCCACAAATGGCAAAATTCAAGTAGAGGTCATCACTATTTACACAATTTTAATGTTTTAAATTTTATAGAAAAATTCTCAAATACAATTGAGAAATCGGACTTACATATTCAATAATTATGGATTCTTGGCTTTAATTTCCCGTTGGTCCAAATGAGTGACAAACAAAAATGTGCCCACTAATGGCCAAATTCCCATAGAGGTCATCACTATTTACACAATTTTAATGTTTTAAATTTTATAGAAAAATTCTCAAATACAATTGAGAAATCGGCCTTACATATTCAATAATTATGGATTCTTGGCTTTAATTTCCCATTGGTTCAAATGAGTGACAAACAAAAATGTGCCCACAAATGGCAAAATTCAAGTAGAGGTCATCACTATTTACACAATTTTAATGTTTTAAATTTTATAGAAAAATTCTCAAATACAATTGAGCAATCGGACTTACATAGTCAATAAATATGGATTCTTGGCTTTAATTTCCCGTTGGTCCAAATGAGTGACAAACAAAAATGTGCCCACAAATGGCAAAATTCCCATAGTGGTCATCACTATTTACACAATTTTAATGTTTTAAATTTTATAGAAAAATTCTCAAATACAATTGAGAAATCGGACTTACATAGTCAATAAGTATGGATTCTTCGCTTTAATTTCCCGTTGGTCCAAATGAGTGACAACAAAAATGTGCCCACAAATGGCAAAATTCAAGTAGAGGTCATCAATATTTACACAATTTTAATGTTTTAAATTTTATAGAAAAATTCTCAAATACAATTGAGAAATCGGACTTACATAGTCAATAAGTATGGATTCTTGGCAAATGGCAAAATTCCCATAGAGGTCAACACTATTTACACAATTTTAATGTTTTAAATTTTATAGAAAAATTCTCAAATACAATTGAGAAATCGGACTTACATAGTCAATAAGTATGGATTCTTGGCTTTAATTTCCCGTTGGTCCAAATGAGTGACAAACAAAAATGTGCCCACAAATGGCAAAATTCAAGTAGAGGTCATCACTATTTACACAATTTTAATGTTTTAAATTTTATAGAAAAATTCTCAAATACAATTGAGAAATCGGACTTACATAGTCAATAAATATGGATTATTGGCAAATGGCAAAATTCCCATAGAGGTCATCACTATTTACACAATTTTAATGTTTTAAATTTTATAGAAAAATTCTCAAATACAATTGAGAAATCGGACTTACATAGTCAATAAGTATGGATTCTTGGCAAATGGCAAAATTCCCATAGAGGTCATCACTATTTACACAATTTTAATGTTTTAAATTTTATAGAAAAATTCTCAAATACAATTGAGAAATCGGACTTACATATTCAATAATTATGGATTCTTGGCTTTAATTTCCCATTGGTTCAAATGAGTGACAAACAAAAATGTGCCCACAAATGGCAAAATTCCCGTAGAGATCATCAATATTTACACAATTTTAATGTTTTAAATTTTATAGAAAAATTCTCAAATACAATTGAGCAATCGGACTTACATAGTCAATAAATATGGATTCTTGGCTTTAATTTCCCGTTGGTCCAAATGAGTGACAAACAAAAATGTGCCCACAAATGGCAAAATTCCCATAGAGGTCATCACTATTTACACAATTTTAATGTTTTAAATTTTATAGAAAAATTCTCAAATACAATTGAGAAATCGGACTTACATAGTCAATAAGTATGGATTCTTCGCTTTAATTTCCCGTTGGTCCAAATGAGTGACAACAAAAATGTGCCCACAAATGGCAAAATTCAAGTAGAGGTCATCAATATTTACACAATTTTAATGTTTTAAATTTTATAGAAAAATTCTCAAATACAATTGAGAAATCGGACTTACATAGTCAATAAGTATGGATTCTTGGCAAATGGCAAAATTCCCATAGAGGTCATCACTATTTACACAATTTTAATGTTTCAAATTTTATAGAAAAATTCTCAAATACAATTGAGAAATCGGACTTACATAGTCAATAAGTATGGATTCTTGGCTTTAATTTCCCGTTGGTCCAAATGAGTGACAAACAAAAATGTGCCCACTAATGGCCAAATTCCCATAGAGGTCATCAATATTTACACAATTTTAATGTTTTAAATTTTATAGAAAAATTCTCAAATACAATTGAGAAATCGGACTTACATAGTCAATAAGTATGGATTCTTGGCTTTAATTTCCCGTTGGTCCAAATGAGTGACAAACAAAAATTTGCCCACAAATGGCAAAATTCCCGTAGAGATCATCAATATTTACACAATTTTAATGTTTTAAATTTTATAGAAAAATTCTCAAATACAATTGAGAAATCGGACTTACATAGTCAATAAGTATGGATTCTTGGCTTTAATTTCCCGATGGTCCAAATGAGTGACAAACAAAAATGTGGCCACAAATGGCAAAATTCAAGTAGAGGTCATCACTATTTACACAATTTTAATGTTTTAAATTTTATAGAAAAATTCTCAAATACAATTGAGAAATCGGACTTACATAGTCAATAAGTATGGATTCTTGGCAAATGGCAAAATTCCCATAGAGGTCAACACTATTTACACAATTTTAATGTTTTAAATTTTATAGAAAAATTCTCAAATACAATTGAGCAATCGGACTTACATAGTCAATAAGTATGGATTCTTGGCTTTAATTTCCCGATGGTCCAAATGAGTGACAAACAAAAATGTGGCCACAAATGGCAAAATTCAAGTAGAGGTCATCACTATTTACACAATTTTAATGTTTTAAATTTTATAGAAAAATTCTCAAATACAATTGAGAAATCGGACTTACATAGTCAATAAGTATGGATTCTTGGCTTTAATTTCCCGATGGTCCAAATGAGTGACAAACAAAAATGTGGCCACAAATGGCAAAATTCAAGTAGAGGTCATCACTATTTACACAATTTTAATGTTTTAAATTTTATAGAAAAATTCTCAAATACAATTGAGCAATCGGACTTACATAGTCAATAAGTATGGATTCTTGGCAAATGGCAAAATTCCCATAGAGGTCATCACTATTTACACAATTTTAATGTTTTAAATTTTATAGAAAAATTCTCAAATACAATTGAGAAATCGGACTTACATATTCAATAATTATGGATTCTTGGCTTTAATTTCCCATTGGTTCAAATGAGTGACAAACAAAAATGTGCCCACAAATGGCAAAATTCCCATAGAGGTCAACACTATTTACACAATTTTAATGTTTTAAATTTTATAGAAAAATTCTCAAATACAATTGAGAAATCGGACCTACATAGTCAATAAGTATGGATTCTTGGCAAATGGCAAAATTCCCATAGAGGTCATCACTATTTACACAATTTTAATGTTTTAAATTTTATAGAAAAATTCTCAAATACAATTGAGAAATCGGACTTACATAGTCAATAAATATGGATTCTTGGCTTTAATTTCCCGTTGGTCCAAATGAGTGACAAACAAAAATGTGCCCACAAATGGCAAAATTCCCATAGAGGTCATCACTATTTACACAATTTTAATGTTTTAAATTTTATAGAAAAATTCTCAAATACAATTGAGAAATCGGACTTACATAGTCAATAAGTATGGATTCTTCGCTTTAATTTCCCGTTGGTCCAAATGAGTGACAACAAAAATGTGCCCACAAATGGCAAAATTCAAGTAGAGGTCATCAATATTTACACAATTTTAATGTTTTAAATTTTATAGAAAAATTCTCAAATACAATTGAGAAATCGGACTTACATAGTCAATAAGTATGGATTCTTGGCTTTAATTTCCCGTTGGTCCAAATGAGTGACAAACAAAAATTTGCCCACAAATGGCAAAATTCAAGTAGAGGTCATCAATATTTACACAATTTTAATGTTTTAAATTTTATAGAAAAATTCTCAAATACAATTGAGAAATCGGACTTACATAGTCAATAAGTATGGATTCTTGGCTTTAATTTCCCATTGGTCCAAATGAGTGACAAACAAAAATGTGCCCACTAATGGCCAAATTCCCATAGAGGTCATCAATATTTACACAATTTTAATGTTTCAAATTTTATAGAAAAATTCTCAAATACAATTGAGAAATCGGACTTACATAGTCAATAAGTATGGATTCTTGGCTTTAATTTCCCGTTGGTCTAAATGAGTGACAAACAAAAATGTGCCCACTAATGGCCAAATTCCCATAGAGGTCATCAATATTTACACAATTTTAATGTTTTAAATTTTATAGAAAAATTCTCAAATACAATTGAGAAATCGGACTTACATAGTCAATAAGTATGGATTCTTAGCTTTAATTTCCCGTTGGTCCAAATGAGTGACAAACAAAAATGTGCCCACTAATGGCCAAATTCCCGTAGAGGTCATCAATATTTACACAATTTTAATGTTTTAAATTTTATAGAAAAATTCTCAAATACAATTGAGAAATCGGACTTACATAGTCAATAAGTATGGATTCTTGGCTTTAATTTCCCGTTGGTCCAAATGAGTGAGAAACAAAAATGTGCCCACTAATGGCCAAATTCCCGTAGAGGTCATCAATATTTACACAATTTTAATATTTTAAATTTTATAGAAAAATTCTCAAATACAATTGAGAAATCGGACTTACATAGTCAATAAGTATGGATTCTTGGCTTTAATTTCCCGTTGGTCCAAATGAGTGACAAACAAAAATGTGCCCACTAATGGCCAAATTCCCATAGAGGTCATCAATATTTACACAATTTTAATGTTTTAAATTTTATAGAAAAATTCTCAAATACAATTGAGAAATCGGACTTACATTGTCAATAAGTATGGATTCTTGGCTTTAATTTCCCGTTGGTCCAAATGAGTGACAAACAAAAATGTGCCCACTAATGGCCAAATTCCCATAGAGGTCATCAATATTTACACAATTTTAATGTTTTAAATTTTATAGAAAAATTCTCAAATACAATTGAGAAATCGGACTTACATTGTCAATAAGTATGGATTCTTGGCTTTAATTTCCCGTTGGTCCAAATGAGTGACAAACAAAAATGTTCCCACTAATGGCCAAATTCCCGTAGAGATCATCAATATTTACACAATTTTAATGTTTTAAATTTTATAGAAAAATTCTCAAATACAATTGAAAAATCGGACTTACATAGTCAATAAGTATGGATTCTTGGCTTTAATTTCCCGTTGGTCCAAATGAGTGACAAACAAAAATGTGCCCACTAATGGCCAAATTCCCGTAGAGGTCATCAATATTTACACAATTTTAATATTTTAAATTTTATAGAAAAATTCTCAAATACAATTGAGAAATCGGACTTACATTGTCAATAAGTATGGATTCTTGGCTTTAATTTCCCGTTGGTCCAAATGAGTGACAAACAAAAATGTGCCCACTAATGGCCAAATTCCCATAGAGGTCATCAATATTTACACAATTTTAATGTTTTAAATTTTATAGAAAAATTCTCAAATACAATTGAGAAATCGGACTTACATTGTCAATAAGTATGGATTCTTGGCTTTAATTTCCCGTTGGTCCAAATGAGTGACAAACAAAAATGTGCCCACTAATGGCCAAATTCCCATAGAGGTCATCAATATTTACACAATTTTAATGTTTTAAATTTTATAGAAAAATTCCCAAATACAATTGAGAAATCGGACTTACATTGTCAATAAGTATGGATTCTTGGCTTTAATTTCCCGTTGGTCCAAATGAGTGACAAACAAAAATGTGCCCACTAATGGCCAAATTCCCATAGAGGTCATCAATATTTACACAATTTTAATGTTTTAAATTTTATAGAAAAATTCTCAAATACAATTGAGAAATCGGACTTACATTGTCAATAAGTATGGATTCTTGGCTTTAATTTCCCGTTGGTCCAAATGAGTGACAAACAAAAATGTGCCCACTAATGGCCAAATTCCCATAGAGGTCATCAATATTTACACAATTTTAATGTTTTAAATTTTATAGAAAAATTCTCAAATACAATTGAGAAATCGGACTTACATTGTCAATAAGTATGGATTCTTGGCTTTAATTTCCCGTTGGTCCAAATGAGTGACAAACAAAAATGTGCCCACTAATGGCCAAATTCCCATAGAGGTCATCAATATTTACACAATTTTAATGTTTTAAATTTTATAGAAAAATTCTCAAATACAATTGAGAAATCGGACTTACATTGTCAATAAGTATGGATTCTTGGCTTTAATTTCCCGTTGGTCCAAATGAGTGACAAACAAAAATGTGCCCACTAATGGCCAAATTCCCATAGAGGTCATCAATATTTACACAATTTTAATGTTTTAAATTTTATAGAAAAATTCTCAAATACAATTGAGAAATCGGACTTACATTGTCAATAAGTATGGATTCTTGGCTTTAATTTCCCGTTGGTCCAAATGAGTGACAAACAAAAATGTTCCCACTAATGGCCAAATTCCCGTAGAGATCATCAATATTTACACAATTTTAATGTTTTAAATTTTATAGAAAAATTCTCAAATACAATTGAAAAATCGGACTTACATAGTCAATAAGTATGGATTCTTGGCTTTAATTTCCCGTTGGTCCAAATGAGTGACAAACAAAAATGTGCCCACTAATGGCCAAATTCCCGTAGAGGTCATCAATATTTACACAATTTTAATATTTTAAATTTTATAGAAAAATTCTCAAATACAATTGAGAAATCGGACTTACATTGTCAATAAGTATGGATTCTTGGCTTTAATTTCCCGTTGGTCCAAATGAGTGACAAACAAAAATGTGCCCACTAATGGCCAAATTCCCATAGAGGTCATCAATATTTACACAATTTTAATGTTTTAAATTTTATAGAAAAATTCTCAAATACAATTGAGAAATCGGACTTACATTGTCAATAAGTATGGATTCTTGGCTTTAATTTCCCGTTGGTCCAAATGAGTGACAAACAAAAATGTGCCCACTAATGGCCAAATTCCCATAGAGGTCATCAATATTTACACAATTTTAATGTTTTAAATTTTATAGAAAAATTCCCAAATACAATTGAGAAATCGGACTTACATTGTCAATAAGTATGGATTCTTGGCTTTAATTTCCCGTTGGTCCAAATGAGTGACAAACAAAAATGTGCCCACTAATGGCCAAATTCCCATAGAGGTCATCAATATTTACACAATTTTAATGTTTTAAATTTTATAGAAAAATTCTCAAATACAATTGAGAAATCGGACTTACATTGTCAATAAGTATGGATTCTTGGCTTTAATTTCCCGTTGGTCCAAATGAGTGACAAACAAAAATGTGCCCACTAATGGCCAAATTCCCATAGAGGTCATCAATATTTACACAATTTTAATGTTTTAAATTTTATAGAAAAATTCTCAAATACAATTGAGAAATCGGACTTACATTGTCAATAAGTATGGATTCTTGGCTTTAATTTCCCGTTGGTCCAAATGAGTGACAAACAAAAATGTGCCCACTAATGGCCAAATTCCCATAGAGGTCATCAATATTTACACAATTTTAATGTTTTAAATTTTATAGAAAAATTCTCAAATACAATTGAGAAATCGGACTTACATTGTCAATAAGTATGGATTCTTGGCTTTAATTTCCCGTTGGTCCAAATGAGTGACAAACAAAAATGTGCCCACTAATGGCCAAATTCCCATAGAGGTCATCAATATTTACACAATTTTAATGTTTTAAATTTTATAGAAAAATTCTCAAATACAATTGAGAAATCGGACTTACATAGTCAATAAGTATGGATTCTTGGCTTTAATTTTCCGTTGGTCCAAATGAGTGACAAACAAAAATGTGCCCACTAATGGCCAAATTCCCATAGAGGTCATCAATATTTACACAATTTTAATGTTTTAAATTTTATAGAAAAATTCTCAAATACAATTGAGAAATCGGACTTACATTGTCAATAAGTATGGATTCTTGGCTTTAATTTCCCGTTGGTCCAAATGAGTGACAAACAAAAATGTGCCCACTAATGGCCAAATTCCCATAGAGGTCATCAATATTTACACAATTTTAATGTTTTAAATTTTATAGAAAAATTCTCAAATACAATTGAGAAATCGGACTTACATTGTCAATAAGTATGGATTCTTGGCTTTAATTTCCCGTTGGTCCAAATGAGTGACAAACAAAAATGTGCCCACTAATGGCCAAATTCCCATAGAGGTCATCAATATTTACACAATTTTAATGTTTTAAATTTTATAGAAAAATTCTCAAATACAATTGAGAAATCGGACTTACATTGTCAATAAGTATGGATTCTTGGCTTTAATTTCCCGTTGGTCCAAATGAGTGACAAACAAAAATGTGCCCACTAATGGCCAAATTCCCATAGAGGTCATCAATATTTACACAATTTTAATGTTTTAAATTTTATAGAAAAATTCTCAAATACAATTGAGAAATCGGACTTACATTGTCAATAAGTATGGATTCTTGGCTTTAATTTCCCGTTGGTCCAAATGAGTGACAAACAAAAATGTGCCCACTAATGGCCAAATTCCCATAGAGGTCATCAATATTTACACAATTTTAATGTTTTAAATTTTATAGAAAAATTCTCAAATACAATTGAGAAATCGGACTTACATTGTCAATAAGTATGGATTCTTGGCTTTAATTTCCCGTTGGTCCAAATGAGTGACAAACAAAAATGTTCCCACTAATGGCCAAATTCCCGTAGAGCTCATACAAAGTTATCTTAGTTAAGATACATTTATATCAGCTAGCAAAGATGTAAACTAAAAAGTTCAATCGTGCTAATTGGCAATGTCCCGACTAAACATATTTAACTTTTGAGTTAAATATGTAATGACGTAAGCTCTTACGTGAAACATATTTAACTCGGCATATTTATCTTCACACACATTGGTTAACTTTGAGTTTTTTATTTTTTCTTCAGTTTCAATTTAAAATTGTTTCTAACTTTACGACTTATAAATTAACACCAATCGTATTTTAAAATTATATCGTATAAATTATAGTGTCTTTAAGTAGATTTAATAAGCAGCTGAATTGAATTCTTAAAAGTGTTCGTTCTCTGGCAAAGTTGTCAGTTGTATTTTTCTCCTTCTTTATTTTTTTTTTTTCTGTCAGGAATTTAATAAAAATTCTTTAACGAACATTAGTTTTTCTAGCTAAAACGAATATGTACGACACGCAAAAGTTATTAAACTATTTTTAGCTGTAAATAAAAAAAAAAAGATTATGTATAAGAAAATAATGTTAAAAGTATCAATAATATGCATATGCCAGGAAAGAGCACTTGGTAGGTAAACGGCAGACAACGGGTATTCCAAGAGGTACTAGAGCAATAGAAAATGTAAATTCTTAAACGAAGGTAGTTTGCAAAATGCGGGTAAAATTTTATAAAGAGCAGAAAATTGAGAAGCTTTTTATTCATTTGTTTTAATTAAACAAATATAAAACATGACACCAACCCTCGTATATTTTTATTATGCCACAATGGCACGTTAAAAATCTTATAGAAAAATGATCTAACTTAACTTAATATGCTAAATTTATTTAATACTATTCAAATCGTAGTTATAGGCTTCTTTTTGGATGGCAGTTAGAGCATAGAAAAAAATACACACTAAAACTTCCAGCCTACTAAATACAATTTTGTTCGGAATCTCTTAAGAGTTAATGATTTACTTGGAAAAATTCAATCACATACACACATAAAAACGTACGAGTATAATAAAGGTTAATTGTTCCACCACCAACTATTAACACATCTAAGTAATTGTTTTATGTTTTCTTAAGCTTTTCAAAATAGAATAAAAACAGTGGTCATTTAAAATTAAATAAATTGTTTCGCAAAAAAAAAAAAAAAAACAAAACATGACTCTCTTGCATACCAAAAACTGCATTTATAAAAAGCTTGCCTTCAAAGACTTGAACCTGAGCCTGTAAAAGCTGCACGCCGCATACTCATTCTTTGTAATTAATTAAAAACTGTTAGCGTTACGCTTGGCAAAACAGCAAACAAAGAGTGTTGTTTGTTGAACAAACACGAAAAAAAATATTCTTAAAGAAATTGTTAAAGAATTCAAACATAAACTGCAAATACTGTTTGTTGCTGCAACCTCCAATAATTACGATCAGCACCGCTGTATGTAGTTTTGAAATAACTCGGCATGTATTGCAGACAGTTGAGAAATTTTCGCGTTAAAAACTTTATCCGAATGGCGGGAATATTCTCATCTTGCTGGCTTGACTTAAGTTGTAATAAAGTTTCCTTTGAACTTTTCATTTGCAAAATTCTCGCAGCTAAATATATGGCTCGACACCACACAGTGGTGTTAAATGGAAACAAAGTTATTCTTAGTTTTGGAAAAAATTAAACTTCATACACAGAGAAAACAGTGCCTAATAAATACCTAATAAAATAGAACGAAATTAAAAAGATATCTCTACGAATTTTTTTTCAAAAAGGAAGTCTTATTATTTTAATAAGGAAAACCTTATTGAAAAAATCAAGAAGGAAACTTATGGTTTTTATTAGGTATTCGTATTGATTTTTTCAAAAAGGTTTTCTTCTTGATTTTATTAGGTATTCTTATTGATTTTTTCAATAAGGTTTTCTTCTTGTTTTTATTAGGTATTCTTATTGATTTTTTCAAAAAGGTTTTCCTTATTAAAATAATAAGACTTCCTTTTTGAAAAAAATTCGTTGTTCTATTTTATTAGGAATTTATTTTACTAGGCACTGTTTTCTCTGTTATGATGTTAGGAAATGCAAATTTGATGTCATCAGAACGTCATGGTACGTCCTGAATGCTTATTTAAAACATGTATTTGTATTATCTGGATGGAGGGGTGATGAAAAAATTTGTTGAACCAAGGAACTTCGGTTTAGTAGATTGGCACTCTAACCACCTCACTACTACACCTTACTATAGTATACATGTTAGCAGCCAGTTTAAGAAGATGATTTATTGTAGCACAAAAAAATTATGAAAATATTGTTCCTTTGTTGATTTATATGTATGAAATAACAAGCAAGCTAATGAAATCAAGAAGATATTCTTGTTAAAAAAATTAAGAAGATGATTTACACATGATCATACAGGAACCTAATAAAATCAAGAAGAAAACCTTATTGAAAAAAACAATAAGACGACCTAATGAAATCAAGAAGAAAACCTTATTGAAAAAAACAACAAGACGACCTAATGAAATCAATAAGAAATCCCTTTTATGTACAATTCATATGAAAACCTAATAGAATCAAGAAGTTTTTCTCTATGGATTGTTTTTTTGGTGCCAAAAATAACGGAAATTGGGTAAAAAAAATTGTAAATAACAAGTTTTCTTCTTGATTTTATGTGGTTTCCTTATTGAAAAAATTAATAAGATTTACCACATAAAAACAATAAGGAATCTCTTCGAAAAAATCTTCCCTTCTTTCTGCTGGGATACCCCTTAGCCTAAAACGTTTCATAGAGAAAATCTTATTGATTCTATTAGGCAGTTTTGGCTCTGTATATGCTGAAATTGTATTAATGGAGAGAATATCTTTAACGGAGACAGCCATAATTCGGTTAGTTAGACCATAAATGTAACAACAACCGTCCATTTTGATAGTAGTTTTTCAATATCGGTACTAGACCAGAAAATGGTATTTTGGATAAAATAAAATCTCAATGCGGGGAATTACCAAGTTTATAAATATTGTGACAAATAACAAGGCTGAATTTATAACCCAGTGGACCAAAACAAAAAAAAAAAACCATGAATTTCATTAGATGTACGAGTATACCACCAAATATAAATTGCTTTAAAAGATCAAGGCTCAAGACAGAGCGATTGCAAATGATCCATTCTGCAGGACCATAAGCAAGCATAAAATTGTAAATCGCAACAGTTGCTTATTTGATTAAATATCAGACTGGAAATTGTGGGGAAAAATTAAAACTCAATAAAAGCATAATAAAGTTTTTCAAATACTTTCATGAGTTCCTATAGGTGTGAACGAAGGCATCAACAATATTGTTCCCATGACCATGTTTCTTTCAATTTGGAACAATTCCTATCATCCTACTTCAAATCAAATTGTCATCATATTTATTTCAACTGTAGCTTGTATTTTGGATGGAACCAGCACAGCAATAGAGCAGAATAAAGCATTTTCTAATTATCGTAAGATACGGGGCTGTATTTGTGGTACGATGGACCATAAACGAAGAAGTATTCTTCAATTTTATTATGAGTTAGAGTTTGCCGCATCCAAAGCTCAAAGTATTGCGTGAAAGTAAATGCTTCAACTACAATTCCGTTAGCAGTAGGTTGGAAATAATTGAATAGAAATTGTGTCGGAAAAAATTTAAACACTATAGAGGGAATGTAAGTTTTGCAAGTGTTGTGTTTGTAACGACAGAGTCCGAAATGGTGGCAGCCACACTCCCGTTCGATGGACCAAAAAAAAAATCCAATGGAAAATTGCGACAGCAGTTTGTTTTTGGAAGAATTTGAAGAGAAATCCGCAAGAAAATTTTCTGTATTCGCAATTGATTCGGAAACCGCTAAACTAATAGGCAAGAGATCCTTTTATTTTAGGTAGCTTCGCGGAGAAATATGCCAGCGACAATTTGGTTTGATAGACCATACAAAAAATTAACCCAGTCAGACATTTAACCAGGATTAATGTGATGCAACCCAATTTATGGCTTTTAAATCGTGGATGTAATTAAAACAAAAAATAACATTTAACCCATGTTTGCCTTATCAGTTAATATTAAATATTTTTTTAACAAAACCACTGTGCTGCATTTTAAATACAATCTAGTTTCTATTTCACATCATTTAATTTCATTATATGATGTTTGCTGTTGTGGCTCTTCTTTACATTTTCAATACTTTAACATTCGTCTTGAAGAGTATATCTAGAATCCAGAATTTTAGATCCGTTTCTATTTCTTAACAACGAAGAAAAAAAAGAAAGAAGGAAAAATTCAATATGATTTCAAACAAATAAAAAAAGACAAAGAAAGATATACACATAAAAATTTCTTTCACAAATATTTTATTTTTAAATGAGAATTCTTTAAAGCATATTTTCTTCTTAAGTTTTTTTCTCCACTTTTATTTCCTTGGATCAAAGTTTTAAAAGCCGCTTCTATAGCTTTTTTTCACTGGTGATTTATTCTTTTTATTTTTGTTTTTTTTTTTTTTGCCTGGTGAGAATTACAAAATTAATTGCTGTGTTTGTTTGTGTAAGCGCACCACATAACAAGGTGGCATCTCTATTTTAAATGACGCTTAAATTTCTTTGAGGTTATAAATTATGTACAAGTGAGGTTATGTTGCTGCTTTTCTTTTGCAGTTGTTAACTGGTATTTAATTTTGTTGTTGTTGTTGTTCTTGTTGTTATTTAGCAAATTAGCTAAAAAGAACCGTTTTACTATAAATTAAATAAATAATGCTGATAATTTGAGTTAATTGGCTAAAAACTAAATGCATTTTCGCTTTGTAGACAAGCGGGAAATAAATTAAAAGCCATAGAATTTTTATGAAACTATTTCTTTGGTTAAAATCCGCCAGAGTTGTATTTTAACGCCAAATGTAATTAGAAAAGTGACATCAAGTGATAAATTAAGAGACAAAAAATAGAGAATTTGAATCTGAGTTATTTTGGGAATTTTTTATGTGTTCCTTCTTCTAAAACAATTTAACCCTTAATTGACAGAAGTTTTCTGACTCAAGTGGCGATCATTACTAATGGTTATGGTTGACCACAAAACGATTTAAAAGACACAGAAAATTTTTTTAAAAAAATTTCAACATGGTTTGAATGTTTAAAGTGTGATGCAATCAAAAATTGCAAGTTAATGGGAATCTTTTCTGTTTTCCTGACAATGAAGAGTTAGACGCAGGGGAAGAAAATATATGACAGAACGTCAGTTTTCGGGTGGCGCAACGTAATCTCTTTGGCTTTATTTAACTCATTTAAACAGCTCCTAAGTTCTTTATGACTCATTTTTACTGCTAAATTCATGTTGTTCTGCCACAATCTCTACTAATTATTTTCCATTTTACACTTGCTGCCGATTTCACGATGTCGAAAGAATTTTGAATTTTATTTTTATTCGTACAAATACATTTGATACAAAAACAAAATTTTAGAATTTGTTTTTGCTTTAAATGTAATTATACGAATGAAAACATATGGAAATTTTCTTTCGACATAGTGAAATAGGCCGTTGATTTCACATTTTCGAGTGACAAATAAAGAATTTAAATTTTTCTAGTTTTCAAACAAAAAATCTTAACTCGCAAAAAACGGAATATTAAAATGAATTTAAAAACAAATTCATTAATTTTAACAGGCTTTAACACTTCTTAATTTGTCATAGAATTGTAGTTTCAAAAGATTCTTTACTTTTTATTACGATCCCAAGTTGGCTATTCTAATAGATTTTGCACAAGCGTGGCTTCGACACATTTCAAAATTGTTAAACACAGAAAAAAAAATTATGATGAACGAAATAAAAATTTAAATAATTCAAAAATATTTACTTTGTGCACGAGTAGCTTTTTAAATTGTTAAAATATTCAAAACAAAAAAAAAACATGAATACTTGGTTGGGTAAAATATTTAAAAAAAAATCGAAGAGAAAAAAGCTAATAAAACAAAAAATAAAAAAAGCAGCTAAAACTTAGAAAGATACAAAGAAGCCAGAAACTTTGTTAACAGTTTTTAGTTCATTAACCCTAAACGCCAAAACAAAAGTTGTGTTGTTTTTTTCTTCTTTAAATTCAAAATGATACTGATAAATATTTTCGATTTTTCATTTATGGCTGTAAAACAATATGATCACATCTATTATTGCCTGAAAGCAGAGTATTTTGGTTTCTTTTTTAATAAAATTTATCTCTTTTATTGATTTTAAATTAATAACACCCCAACCAATATTCTACACACAAAAGATCGATTTCAAATTGTTCTCTTTTGTTAGGGAAAATAGAATTCTTAACAAATGATGATCAAAACAAAGTATTGGCTTTCAAATAACTTAATTAATTTTTCTTTAACAAATTCTACACGTTTTAGATAAGATAAATAATAGATATTAAATTCAATTCAGTACTGCACATTGGGACAGTTGGAAAAATCTGATAAGTATATATTTTGTTGATTATTTCAGTAAAGCTCCTAAATTTTTAATTATTTTTAAAATTGTTTGAGTTCATATTTAGAAAGTTGAAATACGATTTGATGCAAAATTTATAAGCATAGAAATCGAAAATATGCAGCTGCTTGTTTTTGCCTGCTCAGACACGAATACAGCATTGATTTAGACAATGCAACACAAAAAATTAATAACAAGTTCTTAAACAAAATTTTTATGTACAGAAAAATATAGAATACGAGCATTAGTGTAACTTCGTATTTTATTTTACATTAAACTATTTAAAAATTGTGGCATCAATTTTCACGATGCAACACAATAAATTAATAACAAAATTTATATGAAAAATTTATTAGAAAAATAGAATACATTTTATTACATTAAATATATTTGCCTTAGTATTCTGCTTATCTGAATGGATAATTTAAAATTACTGCTTTCGTAATAATTGTTTGATGCTTAGATTTTACATATAAGCTTAGCTCAGGACTTTTATGTAAAACACTACGACGAACATTTTTGTAGAACTTTTTAACTCTTTAACTTTTGGACGACGCATGGGTCATTTTGGCCCTTCTTTGAAAAAAAAAACGGCAAAAACTCCCCATAAACTGCCATGTCAAAATGGTTTACAAAAATATTTGCCACTAACTGCCTGGCTCACGATCTCGACCGATCCATAATGCTGAAATTGTAAACGAAAAATAAATGATTTCTGACCTTCAAACCATCCATTTTATTTATTTGTTTAGATTTTCTTCCAGTAAACAATTAATACGTTAAATAAAATCGGTTATTAGTAGAACGCGAGCTAGATTTTTTACGTCAAAAAATGAAGCGATCGACATCGTTCGACATCGTGAGCCAGGCAGAAAGTTTTATGATAAGTTTTTGAAGACATCAAAAATCCACAAAAAATTAACTTCAAGGGTTAATTTCGAACTTTTTTTCAATTTGTGATAAAATATTATATCTCAGAAAAGCAAACTTCAGACTTTTAGTTTGTGCTATAAATATGTCTTCCGCAGAATCTGAATAAACACTTTGGATTTTTAAAAAAAAAGTTATTAGGCCCTTTTTAAAAAAATTTCCGAAAATACCTAACGAAAAGTGTTTATATGTTTTGCAAAAATGTTCCTTGTGAGACATTTTAAAAACAATTATTGGATTTCAATGTTCAAAATTCCGTGGTGGCCTTAACTGCTCTTAAAATGCACCCCTGATATAAACATCCGAATCAGCTGTTAGGAATTTGCTATTCTTAAAAGAAAATTTCGTTTAGTTGTACAGTGAATGCAAACTCAACATTGATTTTTTATAACTTTCAATTCTTAAAATGTTCTGCTTTAAAAACTATATTGTAACCATTAAAACCAACAACAAGAACAACAACTACGAAAAGAATCAAAAAGTAAAGAGGTTAAAGCTTAAAGCCTTTAAATAATAAATGGCTGACTATTTATCTTAATAGCCAAGCAAAAGTGTTAAATAAAATCAAAATTAGTTTTTATAGTTTATTTACTATCAAACGAAAAAAACCTCTTTTTTTAATTTTCAGTTTTAAATTCTCAAACATTAAAACAGTTATAATTTTTAAATTTGTTTACAGTTGGTGTCTTTCCCTCTCTCTCTCTCTCTCTCTCGATCGCTATTTGCCTAACTGTGTTTTTTTTATTGATTTTGTTTGAAGAAAATCTATTTTAAATTCGCCTTTCGAAAATTGTATAAATATAATTTATTGGCCAATAGTTTGCAAATTGTATATGAGAATTGCATTCAACATTTTTAAGTTAAGTTGCGTGTTCAATGACCATCCAATGTGAGCTTTTATTTTTGGAGATTTTATGCAAAAATATATTTTTATTTTATATATTATTTTTTGCTGTTTTTTTTCTAAATAAACGATTTAAATGATTATTGATCTCTTGCTGAGTTTTGTTGCTGTTTTGATTAAAAATTCATGTCAATTAACGGCATTTATTTTGGGACAAAATTGAATGTCTTTAGGTCTGTTTTGAATTTTGGCATCCATTCTACTACAGACACAATGACACAGTCTTTGAAATATTTTCATTTTCGTGATTTTCAGTTTTTTTTCTTTTTCTGGATATTTTCAGTTGTTCAATAAAATACAAAAAAAAAAAACCGTCCTACAGATTCACGTTGTGTTAAGCTGATGTTCATCGATGACTAATGTTAAATGTATCTGCAAAAGATTTGAAGTTTTTATTCAACTTTTTTGATTTTTTTTTTTTTTTGGTATTTTGACAATCTTTGGCGAAATAAGGGCTTTAATACAAAATCATGACTAATAAAACAAACAAAAATAAAAACTTGGCAACAGTAGCAACCGAATTTCAAATAAATTTTTTTTGGTAGGCTGCTTGCGTTTAATCTCTGGCTCCGATCATTTTGGGTTTTCTGAATAAGAATAAAAATGAAGAATTTGGGATTTTTTTTCAATATTTAAACATTTCAATAAATGATGAGCATTGTTGTGTGATGTTTATTTCGAATTTGATTTTGAATTAAAAGCGATTATTTAAAAACACGATCGCTATTAAAAGGATCACGAGAGAACTAGCAATAAAATAATTTTTCCAACCTTCTTGGCAGAACAGAATAAATGCGTTCAGCCAAAATTTTAATGGCAAAGTATTGATTTAAAATGCTTAAAAACATGACCTTCATTACTTCATACGAAAGTTAAATAAGTCTTTTCCTTATGTCCGTCTGTCTGTACATGAAATCAGTTTTCCAAAGCAACCAGAAGACTTAGGAAATCGGGTCTTGAACTGATGTGTCTGGATTTGCTTTAGGATCATTCGTATTAAA
This sequence comes from Lypha dubia, assembly GCA_947311025.1. Taxonomy (NCBI): domain Eukaryota; kingdom Metazoa; phylum Arthropoda; class Insecta; order Diptera; family Tachinidae; genus Lypha; species Lypha dubia. The sequence continues at coordinate 62,737,364 of OX371264.1, forward strand.
ACTCAGCAAAAATTAAAGATCGGTTCATTCTTTTGACTAGACATACTGACGAATAAATACCCCTTCCAAACCGAAATTAATAAATACATGATAGTATTGATCCAAGATCATCGATCACTGAATTGAACGTACTAAAAAACCTATTATTGGAATTTTTAAAGTTTATTTGGAAATTTGTGTGGTTTGCAAACAGATTAATGGGTCGTTTGCTTTTAATAAAATTAACACCAATTGGATATTCAATCTACATCGCAGAACAGAACAACGTTTTTTGTCATCATCAGTGGAAAGAGTGGTAACAAACAGAAATGAACATGAGCATCAATGTTCTGTCGTGTAGACTGAAAAGAAACTAAATTACTACTGATTTCACTTTGGTCCTTCGAATACTCATCTTCTCTCATTCTTTCTCGATGTAATATGTTGCGACCTTTAACAGAATAAAATTAGTTTGGATTCAACATTTTACCACCTTATTCATAAACGATTATTAAATTGAAAAAGGGTTCCATGTACGAAATTTCGCTTGGAAGAGGTCGGCTCTCTTGTGATCTTCAGCATTAATAAACATTTACGAATAAGAAGATTTGTTAATATAAATGACCTTTCTATGCCTCTATGTATATTCATTTCTCAACTATTTGTTAGATTTTCAAATTTATTTTCACTGCAACACGTTAATGAAACCTAAGACAGATTTTTGTTTTAAGTTCTTTATAACTTTAAGTTGATGTTTTTAGTTTTTTTTCTTTTTTTATCATTTCAAATATTTTTTTTTAGGTCATCATCATGTTTGTAACAACATATGTATTCTGTATTTGGCTGTTTGTTTTGTAAAAGTATTATACTGACTGCAGTTTGAAATGGGGAAATTGAGGCAGACATGATTTTGTGAAATATTTTCATAGAATTTTTTTTTTTTTTATATTTTGATTTCGTTTCTCCAGAACTTAAAATTTTAAACTATAAAAATTGTAATTACTTCATGGGGCACTGTAAAAAAAACTTAAATAATTCTAACCGCAGATGATAAGAGGAATATTTGAAAAAAACACTTGTTCGCCATTTTATAAATTTACTTCTGGCTTACTATTTTGGAAAACAGTGTTAACTTAAAGGTATAAAAAGCGTTTTAAAGTTTTATATAAAACACCATTTTCGTAGAACTTTTTAACATTTCAACTCTTAGCTGTAAGAGCATTTACGTCCCGTTCTTGGGATATGTGCCAAAAAAATCGCCTTAAAAGACGATGTAGCGGTTTGTAATATTGTACAAAAATAAGAGTTTAACCATAGTCTTATCATCAGAGTTGTTTACCGCTTAGAGTTGTTTGCAGCTGCCGTGGTGGCAGTGAGGTCTAAGCGGTAATCAACTCTGATGATATAAGACTGTGGTAAGTGTCGAAACATCATGATGTCAGTTCAACCCTCTGCGCAGTATAATTTTTCTTTGTCTGTTCAATTATTACGAGCTTCTAGATTTTTCTTTTTAATAAAAATAGTAATTTAATAAAAAAATAAATTTAGAAAAAACGAACTTAAGCCTGACAAATAAAAATTTCTTTGATTTATTACTTTCATTACTATTAAAAATATTTTGAACAATTAAAGTGGCTGCCACGTCTCCTCTCATTCCCTTTTCATCATTTATTTGTAAGTTTAAATTTTGTTTGCTTCATATCAAAAAAAAAATATTTGTTGCATTCTTTACCAAAAAAAAAAAAATACAGCAAAATAAAGTTGAATTCAGGTTTTTCAACCAACAAAAAAACCGATATTTTTTTTAAGTTGTAGAAAAGAAATTTTGATTTGGCCTTTACCCTTTTTCAACCAGAAAGAAAAATTTAAAAGCAAACAACCAATCACACAAACGAAACAAAAGACGAGAAAAAGGCATAATTTTTAATTTTGAGTGTGTGTGTTTTTTTTTTTCTTAATCTTTTCACTTAATTTTAACAGAAAACTGTCTAGAGCAGTTACACTTTTACTTTTAGTTTATACGCTTCTTTTTATTTTATTGAATTTTAATTTGAAGCGTCTTATTTCGTTTTCAATATCTTTCAAATATGAAATTTCTTTAACTTGTTTTCGGATGTTTTATCTTGTTTGAGTATCTCTATATTTGGATTTTAATTTTATTTTATTCAAATAACAAGAAATTAAATTCATAAACATAAATTTTCATAGCATTTAATAGATTCTTTTTTCCCGTTTTCGCAACAGTTTTTATTTATTCAAGGATTTTTTCTTTCATGTTCTTATTTCATGTTTTCATTCCACATTTTGGTGTTTAAACCCCCGTATTGTGTGTCTCACGTCCCAAGTGGAATTATCGTAAAAATACGATCCTTTCACAATCTTATTACACAAATTCAATTGTTGGAAGGAAAATAGTGCTTGTATCCCACAGATTTTTAATACTTTTTGAAATTGTGCCTACTCTCTTCTATAACAAACAACACCAACAAAACTAACAATGAATTCTATTTCGTGGAATTTGATCAACAGATTTTTCTTTACACAAAAAGAAAAAAAAACGTCACGTCTTTATTCTGAAAATACCAGATTTTAATTGGCTATTTTTTTGTAATTAAAGAAACATAATTGTTTCTTTTAGCAAATGGCCATTTAGCCAGTTAGTCAGTCAAATATTTCTTTAAACTCACTTACCTGTATGGAACCAGCCACGGAGGCTGAAGAAAAACTCATGTTGCTGGATTCTTGAGTAGGTGACAAACGTTTTATGTTGTTGCGTTGCATTAATTCTGTAAAATGATTATTGTTACAATTGTTGTTGTTATTGTTCAAGTTGTTGTGATGAATTTCCTTAAATGATTTTGTTGTAGAATTTATAGATTTTCTAGAATCATTTAAACATTTTGTTTGATTATTATTATTAATTATTGATTCATGATGCAGTTGATGATGATGATGATGGTGATGATCATCATCATTATCTTTATTATTATTAAGATTTGTTAATTGTTGTGCAACCGTTTGTGGCATGGCTGGTAGTGTAGATGATGCTGCTGGGTTCGCTGTTAATGATGCTCTGGATGATGGTGGCGTTAAGGATATTGCAACTGATGAAGATGCTGCTGCAATTGTAGCACCCGAGAGTGCTACAGATGGCGATGATAATGGTGCCGATGTTGGTGCTGCTGCCGCCGTTGTTGGAGATGTCGATGACAATACTGATGACGATGGCGATAATGATGACGATGATGATGTTGACAAATTTGTTTTTGTGGCGTTAAACAAAGTTGTTGATATTTTTGTTGCTGTTGTTGCTATGATTTGTTTTTGTTGGGAATTTAAAGTGTCATTTGTGTTGGCTGTTGTGGCAGACGGCGACAAAGAAGTATTATTATTATTGTTGTTATTGTGTACACTAGTCGTCGTGTTGGTATTAGTATTATTTATATTTAATGATGTTGCATTTGTTGTTGTGGCAGTTGAAGAAGTTGAGGAGGCATGATTGTTCATAATTGTTGCCGTTGCACCACCACTGTGTTGTTGGGCTGTGACAGTGGCTGACATGACCGGATGTAGGCAAAATTGATAACGATTAGTAGAGTTTGAGTGGCTGTTACTGTTATTGTTGTTGTTGGTGGTATTATTGTTGCTGTGAATATTATTTTCTTTATGCTGCTGCTGCTGCTGATGATTTCGCATGTTTGTTATTATTGTGGTTTTTTTATCTCTTCCCCATTTGTCTCGACAACAACATAATTATTTAAAATTTTCACGTTTCTTTGAAATTTTTTCTTGTTTTTCTTAAAATTTGTTTATGTTGAGGTTAATAAAATTTAATGACATTTTATAGTGTGTATGTGTGTGTGTGTTTTTTTTTGTGATTAATTTTTATTTACATTTAATTCGTTCCTTTCTTAAACCTTAAAATTACGTGAATTATATTTATTTTATTTTGCAAATAGATTTTTTTTATTTTAATTTATTTTCCATTCAATTTCATGCGGTTATTTTTATGTTCATAATTTGTACGTGATCTAAATAGTTGGTTTTCACTTTACTAATAGCGAATCGTTGTATCTACAAAAGTGCCTGTAATGAAATGAGAGATAAAAAATGTTTATTTAAAAAATTAGTTTAATTGAATGAATCAGTTAGTACATACATACAACTTTATTCATAATCGATCGGTGTTACTATAAAACATTCGATCAGTAAACAACCAACAGCTTAAATAATCGTTTACGAAACCAAGAGTCATAAACGAGGGCAATTTGACATATATTTTTTTTGTAGAATTAAATAAGAGAATAATAAAAATCTGAAAAGAAACAACTATTTCATCATCAGCTTCTTTTTAGATAAAATCAAGTTATTTCGACCAAATTCTTACTGAGAGAAAAACTGCCATCATAACGAGATAATTTGACATCAATTCTATACCAAGTGTGTTTGTTTTTTTTACCTTATAATATTTCCCAGCATTCCAATATCAACCTTTACATCAATTGGTCATCTTGTCACAAGTAATGATGATACATTGTGACTAATGTTAAGTGCTTAACAGTACTCTGTACAATAAGTTAGGTTAAAAATTATGGTTTGTTCCTCTGCTAGTTTAATACTAATTGATATTTAAAAGCTTCATAATATATTACGAGTAGAAATATTTCTTTAAATATTTGCGAAAAAAAACATTTTTGTTTATTTGCTTGAGCATTCAAATAATTTTCTTTATTTGAAATTATTGAAATTCCTTTGTTATTTTTATTAATTGAAACCACATTTACAAATATTTTTTCTGTGTTTTTTTCAGCACCCTCAACATTTTTAGAAGTTCACATTTTAAATTCAACAACAAAGAAGGTTAGTAAATTATTGTGAACAATAGAAAAATAAATTTTCTATGTTGATCTATTTTTTGTTTTTATTCATTACTTTTGCCCTGTTTTTTTATTCTTCTCTTAATTTTATAAAAATTTTTCATTTGTTTACTTTTGCAAAATATTATTTGTAGGAACGTATTTTAACAAAAAAAAAAACAATATTATTTTAGCTTTCGTACTAGACGACGATTGTTGTGTTTTCTGTTGTGGTGTGTAAACGGAAAGTACGTTGATAGGACAAGTAGTACCTGCAAATATGTGGCTCCGCTCGTTGTGTAGTTGTAATTGTGTTTCTGTTTAGTCAGTAAATAAATAAATGATAAAACTGCTTTCACGAAAAGATAAGAAAAACCCAGGCAGAGTTTCTCTAATTGTTTTGCTGGAACATATAAAATATTGTACTCATCATATAATCTGTTTTTATAAAAATTCCCATTCAGAAATAATATTATAAATTATGAAAATGTATATGATAGTTTGTGTTGTCATCATGTCACTTTTTCGCCCAAAAGTGTTCCAAGTGAATGGACAGTTGCAGACAAAAATACCAGATTGGAATGACTGCATCTCACATCGGATTATTTGACATGACCGAGAATTTTAAATCAGTCAAGGACACGGGTGAGAACGTGCAAGCCATTGAAAAATATTGCTTCGCTAAGCCTCATTCCGATTTCCAATTCGTTTGAGGAGAAATTTCTTTAAAGTTTTTTACGTTTCTACACCGATGTAACTTATTCTTAATAATTAAAAAAACAAAAAAGTTTAATGACAGAAACCCTTCAAAAATATCATGTTGCATATCCAGAACTATTTAATACTTAATTCGGTTAAAAATACTTTCAAACTTCTACTCTGTCTGACACACTATTCAAAAATACCAGTCAGGTTTATTTTTTTTAGAAATAATATAGCAGAAGAAAAAAAATTAACAACAGGAAATGCCCTTAAAAAAAATTAAGAAACCTGTCACAAATTCTTGCAATACATTTATCTGTGTGTGTGTAGTCTGTTCGTGCAGGTTAAAAAGCAACATGTTGTAGCAACAAGTTCCACTTAATTTTCATATGACGCTTATTATAATTTAATATTTTGTTGTAACTACGAGGGTTTTACACACATTGACTTCTGTTTTTCGTTTCTTATTTTATTATTTTTTTTTTTTGTAAAATACGCCTAAATACTATTTTTACAGAAAATGTAAGGCTTTACATCTTTTTCATTTAAATCATGCAGTACGACGAAACAAGAAGAAATAAAAAATAAAAATTAATAAAATGCATGTCAAACGCCAGAAGAAGAAAAAAAAATTATTATAAAAATTATTCTCACTTGAACACACCTTTTGGCAATCAGCAACAGCAACAACAAAGAAACTTTCGCATAAATTTTGCTAATAAATTTCCACGAACAACGTGCATGTGAATTTTTGGGGAATTATTAAAGTTTCTGATTTAAGCTGAAAGCCATGTGAATAAATCACTTGCAAAAAATAAATTTGGTTCAAAATTTGGCAATGAAATCATTGAATTGAATAAAACCACATGAAGGAAGTTGTAAAATAATTTAAATTAAATTCAAAATTTTTGTATCCGGAAATATTTGAAAATTGTTACAAGAGCATTTAACCAATTTTGATAACAAATTTAAGAAATACTGACTGATGATCGTCGTTTGGCTCAAACGAAAAATTTTACTCGTTTTATTCCTATAAATAAAGTTACACAAAAAGTTAAATTCGGTAACCTAAGCTGACCTATAATCTATATGTATATAAATAAGTCCACAATATTTTTTAAAAAAAGTGAGAATGGCATATAATCAAAATCGGTCTATCATAAGCCATACTTTTCTTGAAAAGTTATTTTTTTAACTGTACGATTTTTAAAAGGTAAATTTTTTTAAATAGTACTACATATTTTCTAAAAAGAAGTACTTTTATAAATTGTTTTAAAGGTAATTTTAAATTTTTAAACGAAACTAATGCAAAAAACATTTTCCTTAAAAAACTTTTTAAAATGTACGTTTTTAAAATGATATGTAATGGCTTTAAAATTAAATGGTACTTTTGAAAAATTTACTTATCTTAAAATGTCCTTTTTAAGAAGTACGTTTTCAAGAAGGGATTTTTCTGATAATTACATTTTTTTAAATAGTACTATAAAGTACTTTTGGTGAAAACTGCTTTCTATATGGAAAATTTAATAAAGTAACTTTTACAAGCTTTTATTCTAAATGGTACTTTTGTAAAAAGTACTTTTAATAACTGTACGTTTTTTAAATAGGTGCTGTAATAAAAGTTTAATAATTTAAATGGTACTACATACATATGTACATATAGTAAAGTACTTTTTTGAAATGTATTTTTCTTAAATATACTTTTTTAAATGGTACTTTTATAAAGTGTGTTTTCTGAAAGTTACTCTGTTTTTAAATGAACGTATGAAACTATTCGGTGTGTATTCGTTTGGTTTAATTTTTTTGCTTCGCTACACTTTGTGAAACAAACTGAATTATTGTTTGTGTCAGTTTTCAGTTACAAGTACATTAATTTTATTTTTTACGTTTTCAAGTTGATTAAAAATGCTTTACTTTTTTATTTTTGTTTGGCTGGTGTGAATATTAATACTTCAACAGGCATCAACATGTTGCCCACATATAGAGACACATGTATCTATGCAAGTTACCGGGTAGTTTTTCTTGAATTTTTTTTTTGTTGTTAGGTAGGTCGTTGTAAAACTTCATAACATTGTTATTTGATATTTAATTTAACATATTTTTTGGAAATTTTTTAAAACTTTTTTTTTTCAAATTTCCGCAGCCCACGTTGTAAAAGAGTAACGTGTACAAACCAACAACATGTCTTTTGAGTATTATCGCTGTGTACAAGAAGATTCATTATTTATTTTTCAGTTGTGCTTCACTCGACGACTGTCGCGTGAGAATTATATGCGAATTCATATGACAATAAACTTTAAAAACAAACATAAAAAATCTATGTAACAAATGGTAGAAGGAAGAAACCAAAGAAAAAACACTTGTTTGCATCCGTATTTGTTACAAACGTTTTTTCACTATTTTTTTTTTGCTTTTTTGCTTTCAAATCAGCACAAACAATTAGTTCTAAGGAAATGTTATTAATTAATTTTTTAAAAGTGCCTTCATTTGTTTTTACTATTTTTTATTATGAATTTCTAACAAATGTTTTTGTAGTTGTTGTTGTTGTTGTTGTTGTTTAGAAGTTACAAATAAATGTACACACAAGCACTTGAACTTGGTTCATTTTAAAGACCGACCCCAGCAGTGAAAATCAAGCGAATTTCCGTTTATGTGTCTTTAAGGTCTTCTTCTTTTCCGTTTCAAGTTAAAATTTTTTAAGTGTTTTTTTTTTTTAATTCTTGTACAAAATTATTAAGTGTCATAATACTGTCATTGAGGGTTTAGAGTTCTTTTTTTCTCTGTTTAATTTTTTGTTTCTTTTTTTTTTGAAACATAAGACTGCGTTTTATTTTACAAATGCCATACTGCCAGTTTGATTGTCTCACTCACTGACTGTCTGACTGACTACCTGTCTTGTGTTTCATTTTCAAAATTTTTATTGGAATTTACTTGAGCCCTAGAAGTAATTTATTAGATGTTTTTGTTTTGTTTTAAAATAAATAATTAATGAATTCTTTACAACAAAACAAAGAATTTTGGGTTTTTATTTCATTAACTTCAGCCATTTAAGAAAATAAGTTTTATCGTTAAAAGATAAGTGCAGTGGGATACTTATTGTACGCTTTAAAGGTCAGTGCACAATTTAAAGTAGGAATCATGCAGATTTATATAAAATGTATGAAAAAAATTTCGATAAGAGATTGATCCACTGTATTTATCAAAAATACACAAAAAGAAGCCATAAAGTTACAGTGTCCAACATAAAAAAAAAAATTAAAAAATTTTAACGACGGATTTTGGAAGAGAACACCAGAAAAATATTAAAAAAAAAACAATACGCGTCTGATACATCTAGAATTCATTACAGGACAATGGTCCCGCCCTTTCTTTTAAAGCTTATGTGTCTTTAAAAACCAATAGAAGAATTTTCTATAAAAATGTTTCAGGGATATTTTAAACTGCTGAATTTGGTTTAAGGGAACTTTTTTGCCGCACTTTCAAAAAAACAAGAAAATGTCCCATAAACTGAACAGTTAGAGGGTTATTATATTTTACCAATACGTAGTGTTTTATACTAAAATTATACCTTATAACTGAAATATAAATCTGTGCCGATTTGATATAAAAATGAAGCAAAAATTGGGGAACTTTATTAAGTCCCTCTAAAATGAATGCCAGAGGTAAACTATTGATGTCCTTCATCGTCATCGCCAATGCGTGAGATAATTTTTTGCTTCTCACATTTGAAATAAATCAATTTTTGTTCTAAAAAAATTTTTTTTAAAGATTCTTTGCCTTTTTTTTGTCGTGCTGCCAAGTTTTTTCCTCCTGCTTTAACTATGAATTTTTATTTAAATTTCCTTGACAGATATCATAAGTCAGCCAGCCTATGACGAACAAACAAAGTATTTGCTTATTTTTACTAAAATTATCTGATGCAACTTGTTTAAGTAAATCAAATTTATGAATATTTAAAATTTTATTATAAAAACATATTTTTTTCCACTGAAACCGTTTTTATTTTTATTTTTGCTTAAACGATAAATTTATTTGTTTTGGAGTATAAAATTAAATCAACTAAATTGATAAGATACTCGTATGAGATAAAAAAAAGAGTACTTCAGTACTATTTCTTGTCTTTATCAATTTTGTTTTTGTTTTAGTTTATTTTCTGAAATATTGTTTGGGACTTTGTTAAGGAATTTTTCTATCTTTTCAAGATGAAACATTCATTACACGTCAAGAAAAGGGGGAAAAAATTTTAGGAAAAGTAAAATAGCAAAATACAACAAATACAACTGTTTAAATAAAATGGCAAGGCCGTCGTCATCATATAAAACAAAACATGAAATAAAATTTAAGAAAAAAAGGAAAAAATGACACATTAGTTTGAAATAATTTTGAGTATGTGTTCGGTGAAAAAGTAAAGAACCAGCTGTTCTCAAATTTTCAAGTCAATAATAATTATGGCGGGCTTAGAACAGTCCCAGGCGAATTGCTACCAGCTGGTCTCGAAAGCACAGCCGATTATTTTCGCCCACTTTCAAAAAAAAAAAAAAAATCGCGGCGAGTTTTTCTTATATCAATATACCTACTTTGAAACACTCTTTACATCATACACATCCATTTTGACTCTAATAATGACTGTCTATCTCCATCATCATCATCATCATAATTGATTAGCAAGACTACAAACATGTTTATGAAAATTTGTTATCTTCATTATGGCCATGATTAAAAATTCAATAATGTTTAAGAATATATTTATTTATTCGAATGACATGACATTATATATGATCAATGTTGTTTTATGTTAAGTTGGTTGGGTAGGTGTAGCTTATATTATGCGAGTACAAGTAAAATTATTCTTCAAAATGAATAGAATTTCTATGATTGACATGAGAAACAGACATACTAACAAGAACAAAAACAAAACATGGATTATAGGAGTTTGCGTTAACCAATAATAGATGTTTTATACTACGAGTGGTGTCAGTTAAAACGATTACTCGAAAAATTGAATAACCATTAATTTAGAATATGGTTATAGTGGATCGCTCGGCTAAGGAAATTTCGCAAAAACACTATTAGCAATATTTTTGTAGAGAATTTTAACACTGTAACTCTCCGCTGTAAAAAAATGTCCTGTTTTTAAAAAATGTAGGAAAAATTCGTCTTAAACAACGATGTAGCGGGCTAATGTGTCCTAGAAACATATTCGTCGTAAATTTAGACTATAAGTCTTTAAAGACAAAGAAGCTCTGAAAACAACTTGAAGGGCACAAATCAGACGAACTTTAAATGTATTTATTTCTCAATCATTCACAATAAGCACTGAAATTTATTATAAATCAGGATTTTATAGGATTAATATATTTTGAAAATCTAGGCGCACGGTAGTGCGCCATGCCAAGTTCGGCCACACAGTGTGTATATTTACACGAAACCATTCGAGCTGTTTTTACCACCCCCTCATAACTTTGCTTCTCTTGATCATAATAGAATGAAACTTGAAACATAAGGTCACCAGGTTCAATTTGCTCTACCGTAAAAGCTTCCCGAGATATTAAGGTGTGAAAAGTCCAATTTTAGTACATATTCACTGACTCATCAATATTATTGGGCACTTCCAGTAAAGCTAGAGAGCTGAAACTTGGTACAAAGGTAGGTCTTGGTGAGAAATTAACCACAAAAATCTGAAAACGGGCACTTTTCACTTGGGGAAGTAGGGTTCCCCTTCTTTGTATGGGGCCCTTCCAGTAGAGCTAGAAAGCTTTAATTTGGTACACAGTTAGGCCCTGATGAAAAATTAATAAAAATAATTTTTAACGGGCACTTTTCATCTGGGCGACTATGGTGCCCCTTCTTTGTATAGGGCACTTCCAGTATAGCTAGAAAGCTGAAATTTGGTACTGGTACAGGTAGGTCCTGATGAGAAATTAACGAAAATGATTTTTAAGGGGCACTTTTTATCTGGGGAGACTATCATGCCCCTTCTTTGTATGGGGCACTTCCAGTAGAGCTAGATAGCTTAAATTTGGTATGCAGGTAGGCCCTATTCAGTACAGTAGGCCCTGATGAGAAATTAACAAAAATAATTTTTAAACGGGCACTTTTCACTTGGGGGAAGTAGGGTTCCCCTTCTTTGTATGGGGCACTTCCAGTAGAGCTAGAAAGTTTAAATTTGGTACACAGGTAGGCCCTGATGAGAAATTAACAAAAATAATTTTTAAACGGGCTCTTTTCATCTGGGGCGACTTCTTTGTATAGGGCACTTCCAGTATAGCTAGAAAGCAGAAATTTCGTACACAGGTAGGCCCAGATAAGCAATACATATAAATATTTATACAAAAACAACTTAGAAAAAATAAGTGAGATCCGCACAAAAACACAAATGTGAAAATAAGGCCAAGTTCCTATCCAAAATATTTCGGCCGTAAAAAGTACTGAGATCAAAATATAGACCAAGTTCTTGATAGGTACATTTCCATCGTATTTCTAGGCAACCTGTAAGCTTGGCAACATTTTTTTTGTCTTTCTAATATGAGAAAGAATTCTTGGAAAAATATTGCCCATCTTATAAGTTGCCTAGAAAGGAGATGGAATTGTACCTAGCAAGAACTTGTTCCTTGTTTTGATCTCAGTACTTTTTACGGCCAAAATATTTTGGATAGGAACTTGGCCTTATTTTCACATTTGTGTTTTTGTGCGGATATCTCTTACGTAAAATTTAACTATAAAGCATCATCGATCTTTGGAAAGTTTACGTATAATTTTTGATTTAGGATAAATTAAGATTTCTTCTTATTTGCATGTTTTATACTCGTACATATATAATTGTGACCTGATAGGAAATGTAAAAAAAAAAAAAAACATAAGTTCATTTGGGATTATAGTCTCAGAGGGAAGAGAACCTGTAACAAAATAACGCACATGACTTGTTCTCAAAGACTACCAGCAGGTTCGAGTTCTGGAGATTTATATGAGAGAGATATGCCACATTTATCTGACCTTATTATTTAATGTTATTTAGATAGTAAGAGATAGTTTTTAGTTCTAAGATTGAAATAATTAAATACTTGTTATTTTTTAATTTCTTTCATACTTTCCAAAATTTCGTATTGTATAGACATGTTTTTGATTTTGCATAAATCTGCAGTACAAATATATGAAAATAATTTCGATTCAAGTTAAGTGATATGCACAACTCCCATTTTCTCCAGTCATATGACAAAATTCTAAGAGGGTTACTTCGTTTTGGTGATTTTCTAGATGACTTTTTCTCAGATTTTGGAGATTTCTTTTGATTTCGCCTCTTCGATTTTTTTTAGATATGGCGATTTTCCTTCGCTTTTTGATCATATTACCGTTTATGTATATTTTATTTTGGGTGATTTGTTTTAAGTGATTTATTAAGTTTAGTGATTTGTTCCAATAATGTCGCTTAGGTGATTTGTTCTCTTAGCGTTTGTTTTTTGTTTTAGAAATTTGTTTGTTTTGAACTTTTCTTATTTTTATTCCTTTTTTCGTTCGACGTTTTATTGTTTGTGTTGAGTTTTTTTTTATTTTGTTGTGTTGTTTTGATTTTTCTTCAATTTGTTTGTTTTCTGATATTTTCTTTTATGAGACTTTTAAACGATTTTTAATTTTGATTGTTTATTTTTGTTTGCAAAATTTATTTTTTAGACTTTTTTGTTTGGCGTTTTATTGCATTTAACGATTTTTTTATATTATTTTGCTATTTTTAGGCGATTTAAGCCCGGAGTTGGTTAATTTTGTTTCAAGAAAATAGTTTAAAAATTATATAAATTTTGCATTGTACAAAATATAAATCTATGGATCAGATTCACTGATCATAAAACTCATTTTTCTATATATTTTTTTTTTAGCTGTATGATGTAAAAGCTCGTCGTAGCCAAATACTAGTTTCTAATATCTATATTTTTTTTGTTTTGCATTCACTTCTTCTATTTCTCCAACTGATACCTGTCCGTATTATGCTTTTAGTCAAGAAATCATGTGAAAAAAGCACAGACTTCTTTCTGACTATAGAACTTTAATTTTCAGGTTTTATTTTTTGCTTAATTTATTTTTTATATATTTTTTTTAATAGTCAAATGAATAAAATATTTATTAGTTTTGCAAAAGAAATATAATATAAATAACCACCTTTAAAGTGCGCATCCGAGGTTAGTGTAAAAACTCTTTTAAAAAAATTTTTTGCCATTTTTGTTTGTAATTTTAAAGAACTTTTGCAACAATATTTGATATCAATCAAAATATTTTCTTGCCACATAGTTTCTTCAACCATTCTAGTGTTGACAATGCGTTGCTCATATTCTCCTGGATTGAGCACAAATTGTAAGATATGTTTACTCATCTTGGCTTCAATGTTGTTTAATAAAGGACAGCAACCAAGAATTTGTCGTGAACGAGAAGATTCTTATAAGAACCGTCGAACGGTCAACGACAGTAAGTGTGATGAGCGCACGTGTTAGTGGGAACTTTAACACTGATTCGATTTTAACAAAATATAGTTTGTGCACATCTGCAAACAAATATCTTTGAGTTGGTAAATGGTTTGTTAAGATCGGTTTTATAACACGATCATAAACTGCAGCACAAAAAACAGCGACGTGTATTAATTACACACTTAGACGATACTAGTATTTGAACATTCCTGCCTTTTTTTCATAATTTTTTTAAAATTTTTTGACATGTTGTACGTTTGATTGCATGTTCCTCTGTTTGCCACTGTATTTTTGAAAAATTTATTTCTCGATAAAATTACTTTACAGGTGTCCTCGTACAAAGCTTAAAAGTTTATATACCATATATTCAAATTAGTAAAATGAATCACAGACACATTAATTTCACCACAACGCAAATAGCATTTGAGTTATTTAGTAGTCTGACTATAACTTTCGTAGAGTTGTCATTAGAAAATTTTTATTTTGTTAAACCAGAACTTGATACTTAAAGTAATAAATCTGAACAACAGCTAAAACAACAACAAAAATAGGAAGGAAAAATAACTCTGTTTTTATTGTTGTGATCTTATTGCTTTGCATTTTTCTAAACTGAAAATGTTTGGAAAATAAATAATTCATTTTCAAAACAAACAAAAAAACAAACCTGTTACCATTTCTCGTTGTTAAGTCGTGATTTTTTTTCTGAGACGTGCAAACGTAATATTTTTGTTTTTGTATCAACTTAATTACTTCCATATGAATGCTGCGCAGTGCAGTGCGTTCGTTCACTATTAAGGGTCAATGTTATGTAAATAACGTAATTTATTCAACAAAAAAGACAAATTTACTGGATTTTTTCTTTTTTACTTATTCAAAGAGGGACACACAGACAGACCGACCGACAGACATAGAGACAGCCAACAACCAGCAAACAACACTTCTTCCATATGCAACCAGGTTTATGGACACTTTGGCTTTGTTCGCATTTTTTCCAGCTGGTGTTACCATTAAACGAGGTGTTGAAGAATGTTATGCGTGAATATAAAAGCATTTTTAAAGTGCTTCAAAAAATTTAATAAATAAATAAATAAAAAAAAAGTATTTACCAACTCTTGACAGTTTGTTAACATTACGCACTTTAATAAATTGATTTGAAAATCTGAGATGTGTTCGATGTCGTTGTTGCTGTTTGTTATAAAATACCAAAGAAAACCAGATTATTGATGGCAGAAGTAAGAAAAATCAAAATACCACAAATCAAAAACAAAATTAAATAAAAGTATAAAATAAAAGTGAAAAAATAATCAAACCACAATATACTTAGATTTGTTATGTCTTTTCTAATTTTCTGTAACTTGGCTGGAGAACTGGCAACAAACAGCTCTGCATTAATTACCACCTTTCTGCATTCCATAGATTCAAAAACAGCGATAATGAAAGATACAACAATAACAACAGCAACAAGAAAACAAACCACAACATATACAACAACAGTCAAGTAATCAAAAAGCACGCCCAATATGCCCACATTAATGCCAAGACAGACAAATCAAACAACCAACATTAAAGACAGTTGCTGAAAAGAATGTAATCTTTTATTTAAAACAATTAATCGATAATATAATGAATAAATAAATTTTTCTTAAAGGTCGATAATCTTCTTCTATATATATAAAAATGTAGAGCATTGTGTTTGGCATTGATGTTCTCTGTAATGCCTGAACCGATTTCAATTCTGTAAACTTCTCATGAAAGGTGACGTCAATACCAAGGTTTTTATGTATATACGGTTTTTGTGTGTGGATTGGTTTATGAGTTATAGTCGCTTCAGTAAGCCCACTTTTTCCAATAGTATATATAATTATACTGTACGTGCGTTGTAACTGAACTCCTCCTAAACGGCTGGACCGATTTGCATAAATTTTTTTGTATGCGTTTGGGTGGCGCCCCGGGTGGTTTAGATTTACAATTCGGTCCAATTGGACAAAGGGGCGTGGTACCTCTCATACAAACCACAAATTAAAAATCTATTATTTCTGCTCCTGATAACGGTATTTGAACAAAATTTGGTATGTCGGTTTGGTGTGCATTTCTTAAGTGCTGCTGCAAATATGGGCGGGATTGGACAAAGGGGCGTGGTACCTCTCATACAAACCACAAATTAAAAATCTATTATTTCTGCTCCTGATAACGGTATTTGAACAAAATGTGGTACGTCGGTTTGGTGTGCATTTCTTAAGTGCTGCTGCAAATATAGGCGGGATTGGACAAAGGGGCGTGGTACCTCTCATACAAACCACAAATTAAAAATATATTATTTCTGCTCCTGATAACGGTATTTGAACAAAATTTGGTACGTCGGTTTGGTGTGCATTTTGTAAGTGCTGCTGCAAATATGGGCTGGATTGGACAAAGGGGCGTGGTACCTCTCATACAAACCACAAATTAAAAATCTATTATTTCTGCTCCTGATAACGGTATTTGAACAAAATTTGGTACGTCGGTTTGGTGTGCATTTTTTTAGTGCTGCTGCAAATATGGGCGGGATTGGACAAAGAGGCTTGGCACCACCCATATAACCCAAAAATTTAAATCGCCATATTTTGGGCATTTTTCGACCTACGTCGATGATATTTGGTACATATGGTATTGGCATAATTTGGAATACGTACCGGGAGAAAAGTGGATGGGACCACGCTCCTTTTTAGGAAAATTAAAAATCGTAATATAGTCTTAACTACTGGACCGATCGTCACAATAGGATATATAAATACTTTTAATTTTATTTTATAACGAGCGGGGTAGCGAAGTACACCGGGATCAGCTAGTAAAATATAAATACAAAAGATTTATTATTTCCACATGTCAGAAAATTATCGATAACACACAGAATAAGATGTATGTTTTGTTGAAAACCCACACTCATATCGCGCTAAAGTTTTAATTGAAAAGTTATTAACGAAACATTAATTCCATATGAGAAATCCTCAAGACAATGTAACGATAACACATCGATTGAATGTTTTTTCTTAAAAAAGTTGATCGATATCATTAATTTTCAATGGCAAATTTATCAATACAAATTTTATAAGATAATTTATCGATAACGCATGAAATAAATGTTGTACTTTCTTTTAAAACAATATCGATACCACAGATTTTTATTAAAAAAATTAATAATATGTACCATAAATTTCCTTAGAACTTTTTATCGATATCATATCGACTAAACACATTTACTTAAAAAAAATATATCGATAACATAAAATTAAAATTTTGAAAACAGCAATAATAATCATTCTTTTGAGACAATCTATCGATAACATATCTATCAGTACTGAAGACAAATATTCAATAGAAATTTTATCAATATGAACCATGTCCTTTAAAGAAGTTATCGAATAAATATATTGTATTTAAGAAATATAAAGATAATACACATTTTTTGTAAAAAAAAATATTGGATATACCATATTTAACCAGAAATTATATTAAAATCATAAATTTTCTTGCAACAATTTACCGTTAACATATCTCATAAATATATTTTCTTAAAAAATATATGAATGTCAAATATTTTTTTTATTAAATTTTTAGTCAATACCATAAGCTTCTGTGAAGCATCTTGTCTTAAAACTTCCTTGAAGTAATTTATCGATTACGTATGGAATAAATATATTTTATTTAAAATGGTATATCGAAATCGGAAATGACATAAAACTACTAATACCGTAAATTTATTTGCTGTTCAAAAATATATCGCTAACACAAAATTAATTTATTTGAAAACATAAATTCTTGAGTCATAAAGTGTTATATGTATATTGATAACACAAAAATTTTTTTTCTTTATATATCGATTGCATATCGAATTATGGAAAAAAAATTATATCCATAACACTAACTCTCTATGAAAAATTTATCAATTTATAATTTGCTTAAAAGACTTTCTTGATAATATATCGAATAAATATATTTTCCTATGGAAATATATCGATAACACAAATTTTCTTAAAACATTTATTGACAGCATACCTTTCTTCCGATAACAAGAAAATTTTTTCAATTCCATATATTTATTAGACACTGTTAATCGATAACACATTTAGTAAATCTACTTAGTCAATATCATGCATACACTTTGTATAATATATCGATAACAGACGCTATTTATCGCTTCATAAAACGAAATACCAAATAATTTTCAGAATCAACGTTTTAATTAATTGTGATATTTTTGGAATTCATTTTTTAAAAAAAAATTCTAATTTCGATTAGTTGCATTGTTG
Organism: Lypha dubia; assembly: GCA_947311025.1. Taxonomy (NCBI): domain Eukaryota; kingdom Metazoa; phylum Arthropoda; class Insecta; order Diptera; family Tachinidae; genus Lypha; species Lypha dubia. The sequence continues at coordinate 62,755,643 of OX371264.1, forward strand.
CTTATTTATAAGCAGTCACCAGTACACCATCAACCATTAGGATCCAATACTGCGCTAATGCGTTGCCATAAGGAATCCACCACAAATACCTATTTTTCATTTTATTAGTATTATAATTTAAAGATAACACTATTTTAAGGTTCTGTTGTGTTAACATATGAACAACCGTGTAAATATTTATATATTTTTAAAAACTTTGTATGTTCATAAGTATGTGTAGATGCATGTACGTTAGTACATTGTATATTTTAATATGGTTGAAACTGTGCTTTCCTAAACATTGGCTTTGCTGTTGCTGCACTCGTCTAAACATAAAATTTTGTCTATTTTGCTGCATGATTCTAGTCACTCAATGACGACAAAAAACGTTAGCAATGAAATCCGTCGTCAGTCACAGTTACATACTCGACATGATTCGATCAATAAATACATAAAATGCATGTTTTATTTTTTTGTTGTCATATTTCTATAGCTTTTGGACTTGGTTGAGCTTTAAGAAAAATAAATAAATATTATTATTATTTTTTGTTTAATTTTTCTTTTGATTTCGTATTTATGCGCAACTATACACATTGACTTGTATCTATGACGGACTGATAGACAGACCGATGGACAGACTGTCGACGCTCTGCTGTGTATGATTTTGACTGGCCTGATATCCAACCATTAATTTAGTTCAATACCATTCGAACCAAGATAAAAAAGAATATGAGTATATTGATCGTTAACAAATTAAAAACATAATGAAGAAAACATGTTGAGAAATTGTTCAAAAACCGTAATTTAAAGCAAAACAACAAAAATAAAATGTAAAACTGAAATGATTTAAGCAACCAATCGATCGACCGAGCGACCGAGCGACCGAGCGACTGACCGACCAACTTAAAAGTGACGCATACTTTTGCTGTGAATAATAAATAAATACAATATTTTAGCAACAATAATCATAATAAGAGAAATAAAATTATAATAAAATGAATTATTTTGTAATGAAAAATCATTTTATACATTTGAAGCAGTTTAAAGCCCCTTGTGCTGATTATTTGGCCAACACCAGTTAATTTAAGGCAGTGATTAATTGAATTATTTTCAAAAAAAAAAAAAGAAGTAGACGAATAATTGTTAACCAAAATATAGTTCATAAACTGAAAATAATGTTTTTTTGCTATTGTTGTTGTTGTTATAAAAATAGATAATTCGGCCATGACGTGCTTTTGTGTAACGATAACTTGTCTCTTATCTTGAAATAAAAATCAGCAGCGTTTTAAATTTAATTAAATTTGGCCTAATGTAGAGAAAAATAAATATTGAACCACATGATAAATTGTTGTAAATTATTCAATTGCGGTTTCTTAAAAATATTTTCGCTTTTTCAAAGATTTTTATGTTGATAGCAACATGTTGCTTTAAGAATATGAAACGTGTTTATAAACGAAAATTATAATAATGTTTAGTGCCTCTAAAATATTTTTATTGCTTGCTAATAATGAATTTGGGCTCTAATGATTATATATAAAATTAAAAAAAAAAAATTATGTTTAAGGCTTGTTACTCTGTTTCACATTTCCTGGAAACTGCTGCCCATATCAGGTGCTATAAATGAATTGTTCATATTTATACTTAATTGCGTATAAAATTGTACTTTTTCGTCCTAATAAAAATATTTCAAAAACATCTCTGCTTTTAAATTGTTACGAGTATAACTTCCGAAATACCAAACCGATTTTAGTAATATATATATTATATACATCTGCAAATATATACCACCTAAACTAATTTAGTGCTCTCTAGATTGGTTGTTTAGTTTAAGCTTAAAAGAGGTCACAAAACATCATCCCTATTAATGAGATTAACTTAAAAAAATTAATAGTTTACACTTGTACCATGTTTTGTTTAAAATTTAGTACCATTGACAGCTGTTCATATTATTTCATAATTTTAAAAAATGTTGGTAGTTGCTTGACCATATAAAATTACCATTTCTTTACACTATAAGCATTGTACAAACTCTGCAACATTCTTTCATAAACGATTCTTTTTCATATTTTTCATATAAAATTTGTCATTACTTTGAATAAAATGTTGAACAAAACACTTGGCTTACAGAGAACATCACTATTTTTATTCCTGTCAACATGTTGCCTTTAGTTAATTGATTTGGCAAAACTTCTCTTAGCAATTTTCATGAGATTTTTAATGTAGTTTATATTCTATAGAAAAATTAAAAAAGACGTGTGGCACTCGGGGACTGCCGCGGTAAAGCTATTGAATAGCATTTTTTTTATCAACTTATGCAATTTCAATTTCAATTTCAGCTTTCTAGCTATACTGGAAGTGCCCCATACAAAGACGGGGCACCCTAGTTTCCCCAGGTAAAAAGTGCCTTGCCTTATATCCTATGTCCTTCTCCTGGTTCTAAGCTACCTGCCCACCAATTTTCAGCCGAATCAGTTCAGCCGTTCTTTAGTTATAAATAGTGTAACTAACACGACTTTCTTTTATATACATACATACTAGAGATGTGCAAATGTCGTGAATTTTTCGTGTCACGCGTGACTCACGCGTGAATCACGTAATTCGTGATTACAAATATATATAAAATCACGCGTGCGTGCGTGGTCGTGATTCAAAAATATAATACCGTGCGTGATCGTGCGTGATTTTTTAATACAATTTTCACACACACACAACAGTTCTCTATTTTAAGCTTTTTCTTGTTTTGAATTTTTTGATCTTTGCTAAAGTTACATCTATTCATACATACATATGTATATATATGTGTTTTTTTAAATGTATGTATGTACAATGTACATAGTAATAAAACACTATCTAGAACCATAGTATGTATGTAGTATCTACATACATACATACACCTTTGGAAATCTTACGTTAACCTAAACCTAACAACACTAGTACTCCTTTTGAATTCCTTTACATATACATAAGTTATATATTTAAATAACCTGCCTTGGCAGACAGAGCTAGATTTTTTATATTAATTTTATCCTTTGTATTCCTAATTTTTCGAGCTTTTCCTGAATTTTTTTTTATTTAATTGATGATCTTGAAGTAAATAAATTAATCACAAAATAAAATTTTTTAGCCGAGACAAAAAGTCTTAGCAAAGACATAAACCACCTTCGGAAATTCCCAAAAACTTGGACAGAAATCCCCTCAAAATCCCAGAAATTCCGGAAAATAACCCGAGAAAAGTGGCAACACTGGAAATTAAAAAAAATTCCAAAGCGGCAACACTGTATAGTCATCATACATAAACTATACAAAAAAGAAGTTTTCCTTACAAAAAACAAAAGACTTAAGAAACAAACTTAGTGTCAGTTTTTTTCGTTTCAAACACAAAAGACTTAAGAAACAAACGTTTTAAAATTTCTTGATTCGGTCGCCTCAAACCCCGCGATAGAAGCTATGCAATAGCTTAAAAACCATAAACTTAAACATCTTGCAACATGGTGCTGACTGCTATCTGTGTTTTATTTACATATTTAAGTAGTAAACTTGGAACAATTTTATTTAGCAACATGCTGCCAACCTTAATCAAGTATAAATAAAACATCATGTTGCGAATGATGAATATTAAAAATTTTACGTAAATTATACTTAAGCTCGAAAATTTCCTCATTAACTTCCCTTATTAATATTTCTTTGAGTCTATAATTCTTATATTAATTATATTATACAGACTTAGCTCTAATGATTTTCAGTTCACACAACTCCCAACACTTAAATCCCTTGTAACCGAAAGCAAGTCTCTGTTCTTCACCCATAAATTTTAGATAGATACAATATGGCCAGCATGAATATGTCATTGTACTCTAACCCAAACCTTAAAGACAGCCTCATCTTAACAGCAAAAAAAAATATATATTAAAAAAATAGAAGTTTCCAAACATAAAAATAGACTGCTGCAATCAGTTATGCGCTCAACAAACCAACCAACACACATATAAAAACCAAACAAAAAAAAGTATAAAGAATAGAAAAATTTTCACGAAGAAAACTAGAAATAGGTGTCTTTATTTTTCTCAAAAAAAGTTCTTTCAGTTCGCTTTTTTTTTATAGAAATTCATAAAATTGTAGAGTGTATTGCAGTTTGTTTTATATTATTATTTTTATTTTTTATTTTTTTTTGTTGTATTCAGTTTATTTTACCAATAAAATTATCTACAATATACTCTCGTACATTATTTGTCTTTAAACGTATAAAGAAGTTTGTTTAAGTATGAGTTGCATCTTGGCTCTGGATATTGGCACTGCGTTTGGACTGACTGACTGACTAACTGACTGGTCTATTAATGCAGCAAACAGCCACAATATTGCTCGAGTACACTAAAACACAACCACCAACTTCATGAACACTATACCGCACTACTCCGCTCCAGCAATAACATGATGAAATAAAAATATTTAAAAAGCAGCTTGAGGCAAACTTGTTTACCCAGGGATTGTCAAGTTGAAGTTGTTTTCAGATACGAGTGGTGGTTGTCTGTCTGTCTGCTTCTCGATCCGTCCGTACGCCCGTCCGTCCGTCCTTCTGTGCATGAGTTTGTCTATTGGTAGAAATAATCCGGTTTTTAAGTTTATAAACATGTATCTAGTCATTGTTGTGTTGTTTTTTTTCTGTTATTGTCTTCTTATTATTTTAATTTTGTTTTTCTTTTATTCGTCGTCGTTATAAAGAAAAAGAACTCAATGTAAATTTTTTTGTGTCGTTGTATTTGTTGTTTTCTTTTCTTAAAAGATAGATTCGCATGACTTTTCGTTATTGTTGTTGTGGTAAGATACAATTTTTTTTTTCTCTAAAGCTGGAATTTTTTATAAGTTATTTTTTCCTACAACATCATCCCATTGTTAGAGTTGAAAATAGATACTAAAAGCATCAGCAGCAAAAACAACAACACTAACAACAATACCAACAACAAAGTTGTACAATTTAAGTCTTGAGAAATTGGAGGAGTAGAAAATAGCAATATCCAGCAACAACAACAGCAACTGCAACAATATTTAGCAAACGTACAGAGCAGATGTTAATGGAGTAAAAGATGAGGACAACGACAACGATGATCATGACGATGATGATGTTGATCATGACTTGGCAGCCAAAGAGTTGTTGACTAGTCAAAGAGTTGTGGTAGTAGAGGAAATTTTTACTTCTATGTAATAAGTACGTACACATCTCTCAATGTTGCATGCATATGTAAATATAAACAGAGTTGTAATCATTGAACCCTAATGAGCTTAAGAATTTTTACTAAAAAGCCACTACGTATGTTAATTTCTTGTAAGCCTGAAGAATTCAAAGGAAGTTTTTTTTCAGTTTCTTCTCTTTTTGTTTTATTTTAATTTTTTGTCTTGTTATTTGCAAAAATGTGAGATTTTAATATTCTGGTTTACGAATAGTTTTATCTATCAAGACAAGTCAATAAATCTTGGCAAGAGGAGAGAAGAAGAAGTCTTACATATTTTGCAATAAGTTTTAGTTTAAATCAAAAATCTATAAACTTTAAAAAACAGATCCTACAATCTTTTAATGTAATATTGTGTTTTTTGTTTAATCTTTTATTAAGAAAAGTTTTTATACTTATTACTTTGGGGCTGTGCACATAATACGTAACGCTCCAGGGGGGGGGGGGGGGGGCTTAAAGATTTGTTACGGATTGGAAATTTTGCACTGAAAAATTTGTAAAAAGCATTACGAAGGGGTGAGGGGGGTGAAAATATCTGTGAAAACAGCGTTACGTAATATGTGCACAGCCCCTTTGTGGTAGAAAATAATATTGCTTCCTACCAATGAGGGTGGTGTTGGCTGAAGTGTTTAGCGCGTTTACTACTAAGCAAAGAATGACTTGGGGCCTGGGTTCAAACCCTGGCCAGAGGAAATCAATCAACATCAATAATTTCTCTAATGTACATTAGTGAGAGACATTGTATTAATTGTTAGTGAGACCTTGTTTTAATTGTTGTCGGACTATTTAAGTTATGAAGGCATAGCAGTGGTCACCAAAACCTGTTCCGATAGCGATTGATGCTGTTTCAAACTAATGTACACAACATCGCCCTCCTACGTAGGTTAGCAGAAACATCGGCGAAGTAAAACAATAAATAAAATGCCTGCCAATAAATACAGCTTAACAAAGTTAATGCATCTACGAAACACCGGAGGCGCCTCAAAACTGCTATAAAAATTAACATAACGCGTAAAGCAGAGTTCTAAAAGAGTTAAGCCTTCTAAATTTTCAACATCTATCTTCTCTACCAAATCCCTCTCACTGAGTTCCGGCACAATGCACTGCATACGTTGGGGTCATTAAGTAATTAAAAAAAAAAAAAAACATGTTGTATTTCTAGCTCGTAATTAATTTTCTTAATAAAGCCTAATAGAAGATTTTAAATGAAGTGATGTAATTGTTGCAGATCCTAACAAACTTGTTGCTATTTTCTATAAAAACATGTATACAAGCAAATGTTTATGTGGCAATCACTATTCGATCTACAAAACTTACAACTAATTGTAAGTTGGCCGCATATCAAAGTACAACCAGCCGGAGGAGTTGTTGGTTGCAAAACCGTTGTTGATGATTATTTCCACAGCAACAAGTTGTTAAATTAAATTGCATGTAAGAAAGTTACTTCATTTTCAATTCCTACAATCCGTAATTTTGACAAATATTTGCTAAAAATTATTACGAAAATGGATGGCGTAATGTTGCTAGGTACACTATATCCATAGTTTTGCAAAATATTGTCAGAAAAATTATTTTAGTATTAATAATGCACTAGAAAAAAGTGTTGCTTTAATGTTGCCCAATACATTTCGTATGTTTTTTATGGATATTAGAGTAAATTATCACTGGCAACATGTTACTAAATTGCTAGAAAGGTTTTACGATTGCTATTAGTTTTAAAACAACTTTAAAAAGCTAACTATGTATTTAGTTTTGTCTAAAAAATAAAAAAATTAAAAATTCCGACAGATAAAGTTTTATTCTAATCTTTATTTTAATTGTATCTCTGACAAAATAGAACTTTTGTAATACTTTGGTGTAAATCAAGATAATTTTTATTTATAGATTGCCTTTAAACATGTTGCTAAATTAAACCATAATTGCAATTACAATTCTTATTTACGACCAGGCAACTTTGGATTATTATTTCATTTCTAAAACCACAAAAAAAAATTAACAAGAAAATATTTAATCTGACATTTTCTTGGACAATTAATACCCACCCACTTTTTGTAATAATGTTATCAACCTTAAAACTTCAATTAAATTGAAGTGGCCACTTTTTCATTGTTAATTAGTTTATTTAAAATCTAATCAAATTGCTGTTATTTCCTGATATCGTTTTTGCTTTGTTTTTAATTAAAAAAAAAAAAAAAAGTTGCGTCTCTTTGTCCAAACAATAGAGAAACTGTGGCAGGTTTGTTATTTGTCTTCATTTTGTTTTTGCGCTGCTTTCAACTTGCAACTCCAATGATACGGATTACGGAAAACATTTATCTCAAATAGTTTATATTCCAACTGTCCATCAGACTTTTAGCGATTGTTATATAATTTCAGCAGAAGAAGAAAAAAAGCTCATATCATATAGACAGATGAAGCTATCAAGCGGCTAAAAACGTCATTCATTCAAATGACCAGATGAACCAGAAAAGTAACAAACACCTTATAAGAAAATAATTAGTAGAAAGAAAGGATAAAGAGAAAAAACTGAAAATTTAATGACAGTGTGATGACGGCGCGATTACCAAAAGACGTGACAATTGAAATGTTTTAGTAAATGAAAAAGAAAAGAAAAACCTTAAATGGTTTAAATTAAAAAGAATTGGTGTAAGCAAACATAAAATAAACAGAATAACTGCAAGTGATTTTAATGATATAATCAAAAGATGCCGTAAAGAAAAATTTTAATGCCAACTATTTGATGGCAGGAGTAATAGAGCGATAGTGAGAAAGAGAGTGAGAGGAGGGCAGACTTTTCTAGTAAATATATTTTTTATATAGTAAATTGCCTTAAATATGAATAGACATTTGCCACATCTGTTTATTGACATGCCTCCTCTATACCTCTTTACCGAACAGCTCGTGTGGGCATGCATTTAAATGCTACCGTTTGTGGCAGACACACATTCTAATCTACACATGTTTTTGGCAAAATTTGTTGTCTGTAAAAATTTATAAATAACTCAACTGCATCACTACGCAAAATTGCACATTTTATTTTTAGTGATGATTGACGAAATAATTTGTTGCATTTCATATTAAAAGTTTTGATATTCGATTTTCAACTAAAACAGCAGGCATGTCATGCCTTTGAAAAATATTGAAAACTGAAATTTCAAAGCAAACTTATAGATGAATTTAGCATCTTTTTACGTTATTCTACGTTGTAAACTGCCAAGAAAACTATAAGTACTGATAACTAAAACAAAAGTGTTATAGAAATGGTTTGGGGATTTCCTAAACTTTTATAATTCATATTTTGTCTTGATTTGATTTTTGTCGACATAATTTTTATTTGTATAAAAATAGAAACCTAGAATTAAATATGTGTACTCAAATATTTTTATCAAAAATCTTTAAGTACATGTTTATCAGCATACTAAAGCAACATAAACAAAATTATTACAAGATTTTCCCTCTACATAGTTTTTTTCACGTTTAAACTATCGAAAGATTCTAAAATCTACTACAGTTTATGTGTTTTTTTTTTTATAAAAAAAAACTATGGATTTATGTAGGAGTCTATCATCATATTGCTTATTTATGGTTTGTGTATATACATTTTGCCTTAAGCTTGGTACTCTGTTCGAATTTGTGAAAAATGTTTAGCTACATTGATTATTTCGTACGAAAATTTTGACATAGAACATAGAAGTATTATCCAAAGGGTGAGCTCCCAGCTAGCATTTTCAATCGTAAAACACTCTTCCGCGATCGCAGAAGACGATTAAACCGATCGTCCATGATGACGCATTCCGATCGCAGAAGTTAAAGATAACGGGAGAAACTGTGTCCTGATGGCGACTCTTCCATACGAATCGTCTACGATGCACCATAATTAGTCGTCTACGGATCGTTTAAGACCCTTTAACAAAACACCCGTCCAACAGTCGTTTAAGTAACTAGCAAGAGTATCTCTTCGACGAGTGAAACACGATTGTTAACTATTAACAGCCCTCCAATGCCCGCCAAAATGCGTAAACGACGAATAATTCATCCAACAATCGTCAGAATGGCTCGCAAAAGCATCATTTGGAAGAGTAGAATATAATTTTACTCCAACAATCATCTGGACAATAAAAAAAAGAGTCGCGAAATGATCGGGCTTGTCAAATAATCTTCCAAATGCTAGCTGGGCTTTCTAGCATAGCTGACCCAATTCGCTTTATATTATACTAACTTTATATTCATACTGACTAATACAGTTTAAAAGCATACATGAAGAATTGTTATAGTTTTAAAAGTCGTAGGAAAATGTGTTAAATTATTTGTGATTTGATATAAACCCAGTACTTTATACCTACAAAGTACATGTTGTTTTTGGATTGTTGTACTTGTGTTCGAACTGTGCATACCTGGTAGTTTTGCCTTGATTACAATTTAGACATTTGTCAGCTGTTGACTAAAATTTCGTACGAAAAAAGTACTGGCCATGTTGTCGCCGCTGAAAAAAAAAATGTTGCTAGAAACATGTTTAATTCTAACAGATACATTTCACGTGTAAGAACATAATTCCCAACATAATTTCACAAATGTTTCATCCGAAATACTTTTATTTATATACAGTTTGACAGCATTTCGCATGAAATTATGAACACCGTACCAGACATAAGAGATTACAATATTTAGGCAGATAATATTTTTTTATTGCGATTTGTAAAGTGAGCCTAGCCTGTTAAATATACTTGAGATTTAAATATAAATCTTGAAATATATCTTTTCTTACATTTAATCATAAAATAGCATAAAATACCAAATCAACTTTAGTTTTATATTTAAAATCTTAAGCCATGCATTCAAGATTATCTATAATTATATTTTGTAGAGAACTTAACAAAATGTCTTGAATTTATGTTAAAGAAAACACTTCAGCAATCGTAATTTTGCTAGCAACATGTTTTATACGAGTATAGATAAGATGTTTGCAAAAAAAGGCTTTGCAGCATATGATTATCGTAAAATTACTGTTTTGAAACCACAGAAATTTCGTATGCACTCCTTGAAAACGGATTGTGGAAATCTATCATAATGTTGCTGTTGACGTTTTAAGCGGAATAATCTTCTGTAAAGTTCATGTAATATGCTGTTTCCGCAGTGGGAATTAAAATCAAAATTAATTTTTATGTCTAACCTTTTATGAGATGTTTCAAAGTTCCCCCTTATTCCGCATATTTTATAGAGGATCGATATGAAGAATTTTGTAATTCTTACATTTCATATATAAGAGGTGTTCAGTATTGTTTTTTAACACTGGCGATGAACATTGGCATTAATTGGTTATAACAAAAATGTTGCAGAAATAAGTCGGTTTTTATTTTGTAAATAAAGCTTTGTACTTCTGTTTTAATTTGTGGAAAATGTTGAACAACATTAATTATATCACTTGAAAAATTTGACAATTATAATGTAGATATCTAGCGATTTCTAGAATTTGCAACATTTAAATTTTTTTTCAAGGTGTACATACTACATTGTAAATCAGCTATCACCTTTAATTTATTTTGCAGCTTTGTTAAAATGTTGGCAGTAACATAGCATATGTCTTTCCATAAGAAAACACATTACCACACATGCAACATTTTTCACAAACTTCCCAAAGAAAGTTTTTGTATGTGCATTTTTACAAAATTTCGCATAATTACTGGACATAATATCGGGCTAAAAGCCTACTGATCTTTCCGAATTTGTGGAAAATATTTAGCAACATTGATTATTTAACTTGGAGTATATGAAATTTAAAATGTGCTGTCTATCTAACGTTTTTAACTAATTGGATTATACTACATTGTTTTAAAAATGTTTTTGTTTTATTTTACAGCTTTGTTAAAATGTTGCCAGAAACATATGATATGTGTTTTCACAAGAAAACACAGTACTACACTTGCCATTTTTTTTTGCACGCATTTTCAAGTCAAAATTTTTGTGGATGCATTTTGGCAGCATGTGTATGACACATGTGTATGAAATGAATCTGCAAAATTTTCAAACAACATGCTAAATAAGAAAACCTGCAGTTGATACAGGAATAAAAACGGTAAAATGTACAAAATAGCTTGATAGTTAGCATTTTTTACAAATCAAATTTTTCGCCTGAAAAATAATCCAATGTTGCTCAACATATTTTGCAAACTTGTACTGAGTGGCAATTCTAGACAGCGATATAGCGGCCGCAAATGTTCTTGTGTTGTAGTTTAGTGTTAATTATGTATGTTGAAATTTTCTTATAACATTTTCTTGGCTATTTTTAATCTTTATTTAATGTTTTTTTTTTAATTTTCTCGGTATTTATAAAAATTTTAAATGCGTTTCTTTTCAAGTTCAAACTTAGTGATGCATGACATTTAGTTTTAACTATAAAACTGGCCCTTATAATTAACATAAATAAATAAAAAGAAAAACTCTGAAGGGGGAAGTTAGTGGCACATTTAATTGTTTTACGAGTATATTTTAGTTTTAAAAATATATTAAGTAAAAAAGTTATCGTTAATACTTACCGGCATTAAAATACATTAACATTATCCAATTTGCATGCAGCTTTAGTGCTAATAAACAAAAAAAGTTGGCTTGTAAAATTGAAGAACACTCACTGTACTCGTATTTCTGTACTTATTTGAGTATAAATTTTAATTTAAAAAATGAAAAATTTTAAAAAATCACTTCTAAATAAAGAAAAAAACAACAACACCTTCAATCTGGTAAGCAACACGTTTGCATGATAATGAACTGTTTTTTTCAATCTTCCTTTTCAATTCACTGAGTATAAGTATGAGTATGGGTATGAGTTTGTTTGTAATTTTATTTAAATAGACATTTTGTATACAACATGTATGAATTTTGTCTAAAGATTACAAAATTTAATTCACTTTTTGTTGCAAATTATTCACACTTCCAATTTTTGATTTTATTAATTTCTTTTTATAAAATTTTTATAACATTTTTTTTTATTGGTATCGAGTGGCTCCATTTAAATTATTTTTAATATTTTTCCATTTTTCTTTACATCATCATTGTGATCGTGGTGTGGCTGTTACAATTTTTAACATTTTCTTTGATTAATTCATAAAAAATCATAATAAATAATTTTTGCAGTTTTATTTGAAGTGTTTTTGTTTCTTTGTATATTTTTTTGTATTATCGTTGCTGCTGCTGCTGTTGTAAATTTTTCTTTCACAATTCTTAAGCTGCTTGCGTCTTTTTTTTGCTTTTAAAATAACACACGCGATTTTTGAAAAATATAAAACAAAATTTATTCAATTTAGAAACGAATTTCCGCGCTTTAAAGCAAAAACAAAATTATTATTAAAGTCGGCCGAATATTTTTTCCTTTATTGTACAAGAATTTCAATTGCACATGTGTTTTGCAGTTTTTGTTAATTACAAAAAAAAAAATACCCAACAGTCAAGTTAAATAAAAACAATATAAAAATATGTACTTAATTATTATGAAATTAAAAAAAAAAATGCAGATGATAATAAGACTGATTGAATTTTAAAAACTCAGAAACACACAATTCATACGCGCTCACTCTGTATTAATAAAATCAGCGGATTTCTCATTGTTGATGTGTTTCTTTTATATTTTTGATTTCCGTTTAAAGCGCGATTGATTTTCTTACGCTTTTCAAACCAAACTGCATAAGATCATTATTAAGACTAAACGAACAGATATCAGACAGTGTGGAAAAAACCTTTTTCTTTTCTTAACGTGTTCGCAATTAAAAGCAAGAGCTCTTTGCTCTCACTATCTCTCTCTCTCTCTCTCTTGGTCAAATACACTTCTTATTACTCTTAAAATTGTTATGGTAATAAATAAATGCATGCTCTCACCTTAGCCGCCTGTCAGACCGCACAAAAAACCATGTGTTTCAATTTTTCTATCTTTTTAACTCATAATTTCCTACGAACCGATACAATGGAAGACTTTTGCAAATCTTTTTGAACCACTAACATGAACACACAGATACTAAAGCCCAGAAAACACATAAATATGCTACATGTGAGCAGCAGTGCTGTCAGATCCTATACTTTTTTTAAGTTTCTACCATCCAAAATAGGATTATATGTGGGAATTTTTTTTAACAGATATTATATGTAAATATCAGGTAAAAGAGGAAGTGGGTAATCTATTTTAGTGTGGTAGAAGGTAAAAAGGCAGTTAAGGTCTCTGCTCAAGACCAACGTCGACAAAAAGTTAATCCCTAGGGGTTCTCCTTTGATGCTTGACCAGTAACCTAAACTGGTACAACCGAAACCCTTAAGCCCCACGGGAGAGTGGCTACCGGTGGGTAAAGAGAGTTGTTCCTATATTAGACTCGCCACGCGGTGTGGTAATGGGCGATGTATATCTGTCCTCTTGGGGATGGGTATGCTATTGACTAACTCCTTCTCTTTGATGATGGATATGCTGCAACCCTCGTACTACCACGACCCTCGTAGGTGGCATTATTCCATGACCGGTCTTTGGGTTGGTCAGCTTTGGGAGTACACGTGGTCGCTGTGGTTGCTACCAAGAGCTGGGAGAGGTATTGGTTTAAGGACTGTGCTAGTGGCTGGATGGACTTGGGTTTATTTGGGAAACTTGTGAGCGCATACATATATTCACAAGGTTTTAAGAGCACTGTGGTCTTAAGCCGAAAGGCAGGTTCCCACATTAATCTGTAACACATCAGTTCATGCAAATTGCACTGTATTCGTACGGTTAAGATGCCTACAGACTCACGCATCTGTCACTCATTCATTGTCCGATCGTTCAATATTATTTCATGGCTTTTATTGGTTATTTCTGGCGTGGCGACCTCTTGGTGGACGTGAACGTTTAGAGTCATTTGTACTGAGTACGACTACAAAGAAACTGCAAGTAAACCAATTTTTAACAATTGAAGTAGATGGTGTATAGTCCTTATAGTTTTTATTATGAAATGTGAAACCACAAGTGAAGGAACAGCGCGACGAGACGACTTTTTGTATCCTTCCTTGCGTAAATGTTCTTCACCTGAAAAGTTTTTGTGTAACGTTATAGTGCGGGATCTCGTAGCCATTGTGTCTCTTGCGTAAATATTTGATATACATTTTATGCAAACTGAATTTAACCAAAAGAAAAAATCGTCATAACTCGAAAATATGGGTTGGCGCAAACTTTTTTTTTATTTTGCTCTTATTTTTAATTTTTTTCTCATGTTTTCTCTTCACCAGCTTTGCTAAACTAGATTTAAGCCACCAGAAAAAAAGTTAATTAACCACGGGATTTTGTTAGGCAATAGTGTTGCAAATAATCTGGCAACATAGTGTAAATTATCAACACGTACTATAATCTCTGAAAGAAGGAACCACTCCATGTCAAGCTATAAACACATAGACCACAGCAGACTTCACAACAGCAGACATCAAATGCAGTTGGCTTCAAATGCTGCCATGTAGATAGCTACTGAATTATTTTGAGAACTACAGCAGCTGACAAATGAACTGAAGTATCGATATTATTTTTAAATTTTTTGTTTTACTACATATTTCAGAGCTGCCACATAAATATTTCACAAGAATAAAAAACGTTATAAAATCGAGTAAAAATATAAAAGCACATCAATATATTTATTTATTTTAATTTTGTTATGTTATTTTCGGTTAAATAATACAAAATATTTTTAGCTCTCATTGCTGTAAAATTTATTAACATTTATATCATATTGGCAGCTTTGTATCAGCTTATTGCTGCTTATGGAAATAGAAATTAGTCTAATTTGGCAGCAACAGCAAAAGTAGCATAGACTACAACCTGCTTCGCTGTCGTCAAAATAATCATTTTCATATAAACTCTTGTATTTTATTTTTGACACATTGCTGCTTGCTGCTCGCTGTGGTCTATGTGTTTATAGCTTCATACTTGTTTATTTTTCATTTGCTTTTAATTCTTACCTGTATTTCAATTTTGTTTACTCTCTTATTTCCATGTCTTCTAAATTAAAAAAAAATCCTAAAGAGTTTTATGTAAACAAATCTCTTTTTCGCTTTTGTAATCATGCATTTTCTTTCACTTTAATTTGTTAAAATAACATTATAGGCTTTTTGTTGTTATCGTTTTAAGAAAAACAATCAGTATCACTCAGGTAAAAAATCGTTAGAAATTGAATTTTCGGCGATATTTTTTTGATCATTCTGGCAAAAACAGTTAAAGAAAAAAAACTCATACGTGTATACAAGGTAAATTATTTCCTTTTTTATATTAGTTAGTATTCCTTAAATCAATTAATTAAAATAACTGATAAAAGCAACAAAAAATCGCAATGACTAAACAGATGAATTTAGGTTTTTGGCAACCCTGTACTGTGCAAAGAACAACAAAATTTAATACTAATATTTGCTTTGGTTTTGCTATTTCGGCTTCTAATGTGCATTCAATTAACTAACATTCTGTTTATGTTTCATTCAAATTGTTTTCGTAATTATTGCAACAAAAAAAAAAGAAAAATCCGCTCTAACAAGAGAACTAACCACCTAATGGCACCACTATTGTAGGAAGCTTAATTTAATTCCAACATTGAATTTAGACTCATAACAACAATAAAAATCAGCCAATGAAAACAAGAACAAAGAATTGATCTTCAAGTCAGTTCCATCAGCAGCATCATCTTTTATTTGCTTTCTAAATAATCTTCATTCTAATGGTACGAGCACGATTTCATTTGAGTATACCCAGCAAACACAAATTTAAGCGGTTAAACATTTTAATGGTTTATCACTGTGGAGTAAAAAGCGTGAGCGGAACTGGTATTCGCTCTTTAACTCTTCCATATCGTTTGATGGATAATAATTCGGAATAGCAAATTAGGCCAATGTGTTTATTGGGTAATTAGTAGATTGCTCTTTTTTTCAATGTCATCGTTTATTACAAATTGCCCATGAAAGTGATAAAGACTATTATTACTATTCTTCATTGCAATAAAATTAATTCGATTAACTTTGTAAATTTATATAAAAATAAGATTTATTAAGAAATTAATAGTTTAATGAAAAAGAAATGTGAGAAATGTAGAAATCAATACATGCATATAAAAGAATTATATTGTGTTAGATATAATGTTATGACAAATGTCATCAACCTAATGACAAGCGTTATCATAAAATATTTTCTAATTTTAAGTGTAATTTTTGCTGTAATTTCAACGGCATCAATAAAAAATTTGGCGTAATCTGAGAAAAAATTATATTTTCTAAAAAGTTAAACATGTCATGTTGAAGTTGTCATCGTATTATTGCAATTTTGTTGTTATCAATAAGAAAAAATGTTATAAATAAACTTTTTGGCTTACAGACCATAGACAAAATATATAAACGCACAAAAATGTGATAACTCTGTACTTTTCATTGATGACACTTTGACATCATACATATGTTTGTGTGTCACATTCACCTCAGCAACACTGTGCTAACAGTATTTTAAATAGGAAATACGATTTTATTGACTTACAAGATTAGAAAATATAGAAGTATAAAAGAAAGAAAATGTATATGCAATACTTTAATCATTTCATGATGGTCATTATCATTGATAACGACATGATCAACCGATTTATGACAAGTGTCATGTGGTAAAAAATTAAATAACTTGTCAAAGTCTTAATGACAAATTACATCAGATTTATGATGGTTTTTCTATTACCGAAAAATATGTTTTATTTAAAATTCGAAATAATCAATTTTTCATTGATTATTGAATGTATTCCAGAAGTAACCTTATCACTGTGATGCACTTCGAATCGCATTTACATAAAATAATCATTAACTAATGAAAACTCATGAGTAACATCTGAGCAACAAGATTTTTGTTTGATGAAACATCAGCTTTTAATCCAGTGAGCAGCTCATTAGCATAAACACACACACACTCAACAGTGTGACAAGTGACCTTATCATATTGTTGTGCATTGAATAATGTCTTTGTTGTTGTTGCTGTTGTTCTTATTGTTGACTGTAAACTTAAAATTTTCAATAATTTTTATTTCCTTCTTATTTTTTAATATTCTACTATTTGTTTTCTAGTGTTATTGATTTCTTTCTTTCGAGTTTATTATTTTAATTTTTTTTTTCTTTTAATTATGTTTCCTCTGCAAACCATAAACAAGTACCCCATGCCGATGCAGCTAAAAAGAAGTAAAACCAATTCTTGTCAAGTTTTAAAACAAAAATAAAATATATGGAAAATCTAATATCATGTTAAAGAAGGCATGAAAAACGTTTGACCTTCCTGATCATGCCTTCCGGCAGACCGAATTTATGGCAACATGAACTGCAGGCTATAGTCTGTAACACCCTTTATTCCAAAAATATGTCAAATTCATTAAAAATTCTTCAGAATTGGACCGTAATCAGACAGCGAGAGAGAAAGGTAGGGAGATAGGTAGAGAGTGAGCTTCACCGTTCTCAACATTCTGGTAATATTTTTCATTGCAAGTTAAATGCATGCAAAATTATTATCGCCAGCAGTTGTGGTGCAAATTCTAATTTGGTTGCATGTAGTTTTTAAAATAATATTAGCCCTGTAAAAAAAGGACTGGTTTTAAAATTATCATACTCTTACGAGCATGATCAAAATGTATAGAGGTGAAAGGTTATACAAAACAAGATTTTAATAAGTAGGACTTTCGAACTGCTCCATTTCGAAAATCAATTATTATAGAATTTTATTTTCTATTCCTTTGCTATTAAGTTGATGTTCTTAAGACATTTTTTATTTTCTATTGGTCATAGCGATTCTCTGAATATTGATCTTTATGTCCAAATAAAGTTTCATGGAAAAAAAATCTCATAGAAAATTTAATTTTCGACTTTAATTTTATTTCTTCATGTTGTCGCTTTTTTATGTTTTGAAAATTTTTTGAAAAAATATTTTTTTTTAATATTCTCATGTTAATTTAAGACCATTTAACTGAACAAGTGGTGATAATTTTACAACAAATACATCTTTACAACAATCCTCATGCATGTTCAAAATTTCGATATTTCGACCTCTCTTAAGCAAGAAAAAAGTAGCCCTCTCAGCTGTGTTAATTAACAGCAACTGTTAAGTGAATTCGCCTTGATATTGTTGATCTTGGATGTCCATACAAGTATGCAGTGTAGCGTGCTTTGAATTTACATATCGTCATATGATTTCAAAAAAGCCCTAAGTTATACAAAATTCTAAATTGACTTTTTTGATTGGTTATAATGAACCATATCAAAATACATGGTTGTGGGAGATCTTACACTCCTACAATTAAAAATTAATAATAATAATAATTCTTTAATAAAAACTAACTTTATCAGGTAAAAATTTTGGTTATATTTTTATTTTTAGATTTTTATGATTCTACTAAAACATTTTGTCGATATAACTTAAGGTCTTTTAGAGTTCCTATGACGAGAGTTCATATGACTGTTGAGTAGGAACATCAACTATTAATCTAACCAACACTATTTAACGAAATATAATATGAAAAATATTGTAACTTTATATAAATTAAATTTACAAATTAAATAAATATTTCTGTAAAACGAAATTCATGATCACTAATTGTTTATGCTGCTAAGCTGATGTGATGCTGTAGCGATCTTGTTCTGATACTGTTGCTGATATGTTCTGCTAGTTCAATTAGATATTCTGACGATCTCAAGTCATTTTCTAATGAAATGATATAAAATGCGGGGCGAAAGATCGTTGCAAAATTTCCTGCAACATTTTCCTTTTTTTTTTTGTTTTTTTTTTTAAGATGAAATAAATTTTCCTTTATTTTTGCTTCTTCTACAGCTGGTGTTATAATAACTCATTTAAGGTTGTTGTAAATATTATTTTTCTTTTGTTATTTAATTTAGTTTTGCTTAATATTTTGTTTCTTCGATCTTTTTGCTTTAATTTTTGTTTATCTTAAAATAAACAATACAACTCGTATCGTGTATAAAATATTAGTTCATAATATTTCTTATTTGTTTTTGTACTTTTTCATTTGTTTTGTTTTTGTTTGCTACTCGTACCATCACCATGGCCATAATTGTGTAACTTAAATAAAGAATAAAAAAACAAAAAGAATTGTTAGTTTCGGCCAAAGAAGGCATGAGCCAGCTTGCCAGCCAGCTAACAAACAACCGAAACAAAAGCAATAAAAAACACTTTAAAATAATTTTAACTGAAATTTGAAAATTTTTGAAAGGAAAACAGGTATTTCAACCATACAAATACTCGTGACAGTAGAAAATGCTTCAGAACAAGTTCTTCTCTTAAGATAAAAGAAAACATAAAAAAAAACAAACTCTTTTTAATAATTTTCTTAACTCTCATTTAGTTTACTGCAAAATGCTCTTCATTTTAGTTGGTAATGCACTTTTTATGCTCTCTCTCTCTTTCTGATTTACTTGTTGATTCTTAAAAAAATGCACTTTTTCATACTTACCGGGCGCCAACCTGTTGCTAAGTTGCTTTTAGTTCTCATTATCTATTTTGTTAGTAAAAATGCAGGTACTCTACTGTTTTTTCTAATTTTCTCTTAAAAAACTTGAGTTTTTCCTAAAAATTTTTTAAAAGAATCCTTGACGTCAGGGTTGTGAAATAGACAATTTACTACACTGTGCAACGTCTTTCACGTTTTATACTTCCTAATGTTAAAAAAATTTGGTATAGGGTATTGGAACTGTTTTTTGTTGTTCAAAGCAACTCTTCAGTTGGTCACATTAGCCAAAATCCTTCAGAAATTGTATGTATGACCAAAGTAAAATTTTATTCATTGCATCATTTCAGGTATTGGAATTGTTTTGTGTAGTTCACATATTTTGTTACCCTCTATTGGAAACAGTCGTTAGCGTTTCGGCAATATTTTTTTTTTGTTATACAGTGTTATTTGTCTTAATTGTCCCAAGAGATAAACGTTCGTGCCGAAAGACTATTGCGGCTTTCCCTTTGTGACACACACACATCTCATTTCTATTGATGTAACCACATGTCGCTCACTTTCAATTTGTTCAGTTCGTGATAAAAGAAATTGCTTATCATTGATTTGTTACTCTCGCAGTCAGTTAATGGTGTCCTGCACTGAAATACTAAATTTAGTCCTTTTGTTTTATTCTTAACTTTCATTTCGTCACAACTTTTACCTGTTTTTTATTTCAGTTTTAATTTTTGACACGAAAAATAATGAAAGAATGAATGAAAGGACCATCACTACATTAAGCATCATGAGATCTTCCTGAAAACATATAATTTTTTATGGTGTTTCTTAAGGAAGTTTCCAATCATGGTGACTGGCAAAATTTGAAATTAATTTTGTTTGTAAATTTACAATTGCAGTGAAGGTAAATCGCAGTTTAACAGTTCAACTAAAAAAAAAAATAAAAGGAGTTTAAGCAGGCAGGCAAAACGGAAAGAGGATGCGAACACGTTAAGAAAGTCAAAGTGATAACGATTGAAAATTGCAAGCAAATGCGAGTAATTAAAACTGCTGTGAAAATCCTATTTTCTCTAAAAACCATGATATTTCTTTATAAGTCTGCTTAGTAGTTTTTTTTTAAGGAGAGAACACACGACTGCCTTGACTGTCCTCCAAACTATCATGGTGCGCTCACATTTTTGTCATATATGATCTCTGTACTGTGCTAAATCAGTAGCAATAGATTGACTTATGAAACCGTTTAATTTTCAATAGCAACCACATTGTTACGATAATTTTTTCAATTGTATTGCAAAAAAAAAACTAACGTATTGATATATTTTTCTTTAAAATTAAATTTTGCAATCTTTTTACACTTTAGCATCAAACATATGTAATTTTATTGGTTTTTTTTTCTATATATTTTTGATCAATTTTACATTCTCTTTAAATAAATGACCGTTAAAAATCCCATTTCATATGCTTCATTTAATTTAATTTAAGTTTTTTTTTTCTTTAATTCTTATTGTTACTTAAACAACAATAATAACAGTGAAAACACAAAAACTCTCATGTCAATAGTTTTGAAAACACAATAAAATTTAAATATTTTCTTATCAAAAGCTAAACTAATTTTAAAAGAATTTTAGTTTTGTTTTTATAATCTTGAATAGTTTTGCTACACGCAAAAAAAATATTTTACGTAATTTATGTTTAAAAACTTTGCTTTATTTGTTATAAATTCGTGAGAATATCACAAATAAATGTTGTTGTATTTTGTAAGTAATTTATTAAAATATAATTATTTAATAAATGAATGATATTCATTGATTTCTTGCTAAAATATGTAGATTCGATGTATGCATACATTGTTTCAATGAAAATTTTTATTGGAGTTTAATGTTAAATTCATTAAAAGCATTATGTGGTTTTATTCTTTTGCAAAACTCTTATGATCAGTTTATTCATATAAAGTGTATTACACCTAAACATTTAACATCAATTCATTGAAACAATGAATTTTTTTTTGCTTGTTTTTAATTTTGGATTCAGCGTAAAATGAAACATAAAAAGTTTGCCAGATTCTTTATTTTCTTATTCTTTCTTTAATGGTTTATTAAACAGTCGCTATTGTTTAAGCTAAAACTTTTAAAGTGAAACAGTTAATTATTATTTTATAAATCTCAAATCAAAATTTCCATATCCACTGGATTGTTGTTGGTGTTTTTTTTTTTTTTTAATTTTATTTAAACTTTTGATTGTTTGATTTTTATTACCAGATTTAATTTGATTTCATACTATCTATACTGTCTATCTGTCTGACATTTTAGCAAAATCAACTATTTAAGAAGATTAATTATTCCAGAGTACAAACAAAATCGATCCCTTAAAGCTAAACTATCGCAAGTGACATTTTCTTCAAGATCAGTTTTGTTATTGAAATTTTAAATTTTATAGTTTAAAATCAAAGTAAATTCATAACAGGTAGTCTTGAAAGACCAGGTGATTATTTTCACCTTGTTTCGCCCCTTGTATATTTGACCCAGTTGCTTTATAAAATGCTTCGGAACGTCGGCAGTAGATGTTGTTCAAATCGAATTGAGGCGAGCATACCTGATATAAATTTGCATTGGTTTAAAATTGTAAAAAATTTTAGAAAAATTCTATCGGGTATATTTTAAGAAAACTTCGTGTTAATTTTCTTTGTGTTTTTTTTAACGACTATAAAAAAGGAGGAGATTATCAATTTTTGTGTAAAATTTTTTAAATAGTTGAAACTTCATAACTTATCATTTATGAATCGATTTTTTATGAAAAGCGGGCGGTGTATTGTTCCCTTGTTCAGTCTCATAAAAGTATTTAAAAAATTGGGGGGAACATTGTTCTCTTAAAATTCTGATTATAGAATAACCCCTCTTTTCTATAAGCTGATTTTCTTATTTTTTTTTTTTGTTTCAACGATTTTGCTTACTGTTTGGTCCCAAAGAATTTTTTGAAAATCGGGACTAGTTGCCCCCCATCCCCTTGCACGACTCCATCATTTATTGGCTGAATTTTAAAATGCATCTCTGAGGAGGAAGTTGTCACCCAGAAATATATATTATCGCAAAAATAATCCATTTATCGTCCAACTTTTAAAATTTTTTGTTGTTTGATAGGGTTTGCTGGTTTGGTTGGTAACATTTTTTGTGTTTTGGAAAGTCAGAGACACAAGTTTTACCATTTATGGAAATTTAAGTGGCCGCCGGTATTTATGTACCGATTTTAAATGTTTTTTTTTTTTATTAAAGAAAGTACTTGAATATTTCGCGGGAGTTAAATATAAACTAACCCACAGTTGCGGCGATTTTGTGGTGTATTTGTTTGACTTTCTTTGTCGAAGTCGGGGTTTTTTGTCGTTGCCAGTGATTTCTATTCCAATCAGCTGAAGAAATTTTGTACAGTTCTTCGAGGTCCTTTTTGTTTGTTGATTTTTTTAAAACTTTGAAAACTTTAAATAGTCCAGCATAAAAATCTTTGCACTTTATTACTTTTTATGTTTTTATAACTTAACTCTTTTGCAAAAACAGATGATATTTTATGATGATTCATAAAATTGTAAAAGTGTTTGCTGCTGCTGACTCGTTTAATTGCTTTGCTGACTGTCTCTGTGTGGTGTGCGTTGGTTGGTGTAGACGATGGACGCATGAGGACTACGAAATGTAAAATAAATGTTTTTTGCCTGTAGGTTTTGTTTTCTTTGCGCTACAGCATGAAAAGAACGTGTTCCACATTTGAAATTTCCATGTTCAATTTTATTATTTGTTTTATTGTTGTACAACAACAAAACTTTGTAATTCGCATGTGAAACAAAAATCTTACAAATGCCTCGTAAATGGTGAATAGGACGAGTGTAACGCGACGTGTGTTCCAGACAAAACAAGTGACAGCTTTAGGAATTAGACAAAAAATTGCTTTCTGTAGTTGTTGTTGCTTTTTTATTTCATTATTTATTTAGCAAATGTATAAATTCAAATATTTTCTTTTTATTTTCATAATTTTTTTTTTTTTTTGTTGTGGTTCATTAGATTTCTGAATATTCACTCGTACTTGCATTTTTATGCACTACTGCTCCATTTTTCAAATGTTTTGTGTTATTTTTTATAATTTTTTTTCTGGTAAAAATGTATTTATTGAAAAAAGTTTGATTTAAAAATGTGGGCGTTATTTATTTTCTGTCTATTTTGGCTAGTCGTTAGTGTGTGTGTTTGGCTCTAAAGTAGGAAAATTGTAACATTTTAAAATCAGAAATTCAAAAGTTTATGAATTTTACTTTTTTTTTTAAATAGGTTGTTGTGGTTGTTTTTGGAAACACCGGCATATTGTATGGATGTGTGTGTGTGTGTGTTAACTTAGAAACACTTATGCAATTGTTTTACAGTTGCATTTTTTTTGTTATTTTAAATGACAATGTCTTAAAATTTGATTTAAGCAGTTTATACAATACAAACAACCAAAAAGATAGAAAACAGTGGACCAACAAAGTGTCCAAATAACGAAATATATGAAAATTCAATACTAAGAATTTTGTTAAAGTCAAACATTTATTTTCTTAAAATATTTTTTAGTTGTCAAATATTTGGCAGCTTCTTAAAAAGTCATTCCAATTGCTTGTTTTTTTAGGACCAAGAAAATTGCTTATGGGAACGAGGGAGAATAGCGGGAAAAGAATCTGTTCAAATTCGATTTGAACTTCAATCTACTGGAATTGAGTGTAAATACCCTACAAAAAATGGGACTACTCCACAATGGAGTAGGACTACTCCAAAACTAATCCAAATGTATGGGAAAACATGGTCCAACTTACATTGCGATGTGCTAGGGCTGGACCACGTAACCCAAAAACTACCCCATGTAGGGATACCCACAGGGATCATATATGACTGCGTATAGTTTATTCCACTTACGAACTGATCAGTCAAAAGTATGAACTTTCTCTGTAACACGTAGTCTTTGATATCGATCACCCAAACAAGTTCGCAAAGAAGTTCCCAAATATCATTAGAACAATATTTTTTTTTTTCTATGGCACCGTGCAATATTTTGCTGTTTGTCCAATTGAATTTAGAGTTCCATGCGATCGAAAATAAGAAAAAGTAAAAAAGTAAATGTTTCTGTAGTGTGTATACCAAAACCGATGACAACTTTAAAATGGTCGGTATCTGGCAGTCCGTGCAACTGTCAATACCCTTAAAAGAAACTATTTTGCCTAAAAATTTAACCGGTCTCCTTTTTTTTATTTTGGAAATACCTATTAATGTTTTTTTTTAGATTTTGTTACAGACCCAAACAGCCGCAGCATGACATTTAGTCCGTTTATCTGGCTGAGTGTCTGTCTCTCTGTCTGTCTGTCCGTCCATCGGACATGCGGTTATACCAACCGCCCAAACGGACAAATAAACAAAATCTGTTTATCATTTATACACACTTTTACTTCTAAATACTTTTGAAAGGGGAATTTTTGTTTGTTTGTTTTTAGTTCTTTTAATTTCTGCTTCATTGGAACACATTTTAACAACGTGTCTTTTATTTAGTATGAGATTTTTTTTTGTCTTTCTTCTTGATTTACTTCTAGCCATATTTTGTTCTTTTAACCGAAACCACAAACTATTTATAATATTTTCAAGTCATGCATTCAAATTAACTTGAATTGTTTTTTTCACGTTTTTGAAAGAATTCTTTGTTTTCTTAGATTTCTTTTTAGATTCGGAATAAAAATTCAAGATTCAAAAAGGTGCTAAAATGCTTAAAAAATTTAGAATAGAAATTAGGAGAATAGAAATTGTGAGTCACAATTGAATAAAATAGTATTTTAAAGATTTTAGCGGTTTCAATTACATTGCGTAGTTAATTATAAAGGCAATTAATTCACTACAATTTATTGCAATTAAATTTATTTTTAATTGCATCTTCATAGTTTTTTTTTATTGAAAATACAGGCAAGAATCAGTTACAATTACAATATGTTTTTGTGTTATACCACTCCCTCGTCAGTGTTGGAATCCGAGTTCCCAGATCCGGAGGTTGGCACTCGATCCATAACATCGCTTTGAAGCAATTATTCAGCAACCTTCCAACTTTATTGAAAAAACAATTCCCAAAGTTTTTGATACTTTTTAGAATTTCAAAGATATTTTCCAAAGCTTACAAACCTTTCAAAGACTTGTTTGGCGACAGCGTACAAACTTGGCGAAAGCTTCTTTTTATCAAACCATCAATTTATGGTTATGCAACTTTACATAAAAAAAAGTTGCCCAATTTTGGTTGTCTGATCACCCGTCTGTTTATATTGGCAACATCTCTTTAAAACACAAATTGTTTGTGTTTAGTTTGTATGAATGCGTAAGCATGTGTGTGTGTGTGTGTGCCTGTGGCAATATGAACATCATTAGAAGTATATTTGAAAACGAAAATACATATTTTTATTAAACTGGACATAAGAGTAGCGTGTGAACATTAAATTGTTATTGCGAGCATTTAATGTTGTTGTCGTTGTTTTTTTTGAATTTTTTTTCTGCTTCATTTTCGTTAACATCAAAAATCTAAAACACTTATAAAAAAATTTTAGCTTCCGTGTGCGTTAAATTCATTGGAAAATAACAACAACAAAAAATTATCGCTAAAAACGCTCATCATTACAAATCAAAACATTCCTACCAAAAAAATAAACTTCTTGTCATTTTGGAGACTTTTTCCCAGTTGCCTGTTTTTTATTTTCTAACAAGTTTATGTTCATCACACACATTTTAAATGGCCATTTAAAACATTTTTAGTTGTATTTTTTGTTTTGGTTTTTTTGAGGTTCGTTAGTGTATTTGGATGATATGCACAGTGGGGCTGGCGATTATTATTATTATTATTATTATTTATTAATAGATTAAAAAATATTATACAATATTATTTTATAATCTATATTGGCTTAACTTATAGTTGTCAGCCAGATTGACAAAAGTAAATTATATTATATTATTTATTAGTGTCACATTTTAGTCTTCAATAAGGTATTTGTAATTTATATTAAAGCTATACATTAAATTCATTTATAATTAACTTTCGATAATTTAAGGACAATTCAATATATTTGTATAAAGAGTGGAAATCTGCTCCATTAAGTATACGAACAACTTCATCAAAACTAAGATAGATTGTATCAAAAAAGAGTTTTCTTATTTCTTTATATAAGGGACAAACTCCTATAAAATGGTAAGTATTCTCCTCCTCATGCAGATTACAAAGTGTACACATGCCGGACGTGTTGTTGCTATAAAGTCTAGCATTTAAGCCAAGTAGACCACATCTCGCTTTTATTATTAGACAAGTGGCGCGTGATGTGAGATCTATAGCAAGACTTGGAGTAACATTGAAATTAAGTATAGAATACAAATCATGATGAGAGTTAGCAGCACTATTTAAATATTCTGCATACTCTTTTGCCTGTAGTGAGCTTAATATGGTTTTCCAATGTGTGCAGAGATGTCGATTATTGTCTTGAGGTGTGAAATGCAACCTATGACAGATATTAGTCCATTCTTTAGCCCAGTAAATGTTTTGTGCTATGACAGCTTTAGCCAGTATATGTGGCAGTCTTAGCGGACTCATATTTAGAATTTTATTTATATAACTAAAGTGTAGCTTCAGAGATGAGATATATAGCGAGTCTAAACCAGTTTCCAGATGTAACATATAGTTCGGCGTGGTAGCTGGTAAATATAGCATTTTTTTAATAAAAAATCTGAACAGTTTTTCAACAAAATCATATTTAACATAGCCCCACACTTGGGCAGCATAAAACATTATGGACCGAGCAGCCGCATGAAATATCTGAAGTTTGTTATGTTTTGAGATTTGAGGATGATTGATATATTTCGTCCAGGTCGAATTAATGGCTAATTTAGATTCAGAGAGTTTATTTTTTAAATGGTTATTAAAGGACAGGTTGTAGGCGATAAGGACACCCAGATACTTATAGCTGTGCACGATTTCAATATTTTCAGTACCAAAATGCCAATTTAATGTCCTTGAGAAACGTGTGGCAGAACGGAAAATTATTATCTTTGATTTATTTAGATTAGCGGTTAAGTTCCATAGCTGGCAATATCTATGTAAAGAATCTATCATTTTTTGTAGACCTTCAGGGCAGTCAGATAGGATTACAATATCATCTGCATAGAGAAGGACTTTAATCGTTGTATCAGCAACCTTTACACCACATGGAAGTTCATCTGCTAGATCGTTTAAATATAACGAAAATAATATTGGACTCAAAATGCAGCCTTGTTTTACACCCATATCAAAAACGAAATGATCGGAGAAAGAAGTACCGTCCCAGATACGACATCTTGTGTTTTCATGCAAACTTTGTAATACTCTTATTAATTTGGATGATAATCCGGCATTGGAAAGCTTGAAGAATAGGCTATTTCTGGGTATTGTGTCAAATGCGCATGAAAAATCAACAAAAAAGGCGTAAGTGTTTTTACCGATATTTTTATTTAGACTAACGATGTTTACTAGATTAAATATGTTGTCCACAGTAGAATAGTCCTTTCTGAAACCAGCCTGATATTCGTTCATTATATTATTCATATTAATCCACTCAGTTATCCTATTTAGGAGGATGGAGCTAAAAATTTTGCTAATTGAGTCAATCAGAGATAGTCCACGATAGTTAGCTGGAACATTCGGGTCACCTTTTTTAAATAGTGGTATTAAAATTGAGGAACGAAAACTTGTAGGAATAGTTTCATGCAGAAAAATTTTATTGTACAAATTTAGTAGCTCATTAATGAAGCAGTGAGGGGCAAACTTGTAATACTCATACGGAATACCATCTTCTCCGGGTGATTTATTAAGTTTTAAATTTTTTATGACAGTTAATATTTCGCAAAGTTCAATGGGAGAATCTAAGAATGCGTTTATGTTATAAGGCATCGACCACATGATCGCATGTTCATTTGCTGGTTTTAGTAACATTGAGCTGAAATGGTTAAGAAAATCATCTACTGTTAAATTTCCTTTAATATTGGCTTTATATGATTTCAATGAGTTTGACAACTTCCACCAATCACTGACAGATTTAACGGTATTTAGTAAACTTAAGTTTTTGTTGTAATATGCACGCTTTTTGCTGTTACATAGGTTTATGAAATTAAGTCTAGCAGAAAGGTACTTAGTTTTGTTGGCATTTGTATGATCTTTTCTGTATTGCTTAAGCTTGTTCATCATGTGTTTGCGGGTACGAAAACAGTTCCAGTCAAACCATTTTTGTCTGGGCTCAAAAATCTTTTTATTTGATTTTATAACGGCAGATTGTTTTATTTTTGCTGTAAATGAGGAAACAATATCATCAATATGAGCATTCGTATGCTGATCAACATTTGGGGCTGGCGATTATTTGATCTAACTGATGTGACAGGTTGAATGACTGAGAAAATGTTGATATATTGAAACATATACATAATTTATATTTGAATGCTGGTTCACACATGTCTAGTTTTCTTGATCAACTTTGAATTTAGTTGAGAAAGAGACAGCGAAATTCGTATGTAGTTCTTTCTCTGTCTCTCTCCTAGCTGAATTAAAACTTGACATGTCAAGTTTTCATAACACAAAGAAGAAAATTTCTCCTTCTCCCTGAATCGGGCATAAAGAAAGGAAACATAGTAAAAGTATTTACAGTACAACCTCGCTTCATGCTACTAATAGACATTTTGACAGATGTTAAGCTTAATGCGGAAACTGCATCAATTTGTTTGGAGCAACTGTACGCAACGAATTTGCGAGTGAGTTTTTCTACAAAAATGTTCATAAGTATTGTACCGTGATGATTTTAGGGCTCCATACCCATGGGAGAACTAACGAATCTAATTGATTTCGCTGCGCTGCTTTTCTGCCTGTATTAGGGATTCCAATTTCGGCATTTTTCGGGATTTTCGGGATCAGTCAATCGCGAAATTGTTTACTAATTTTTTTTTTCTTTTATATATTTTTATTTTTTTATACTTATATATGAGTAAAACTTTCATAACTTTCCCCTACAACACATAAGCATATTTCGGGATTGACTGATCCAGAAAAATTCCCGAAATTGGCATCGCTAGTCTGTATGTATATAAAATAGCTTTCTATCTCACGAATCTGTAGTTGCGCGTTTTAAGAGCTTCCATCGACGAGCTTAAATTTCGAAATATGTATGTATAATTCCCATAGTGCAATTTGGTGTTTGAATGGTTTAGTTATATTTCCAAGAAATTTGTGTTGCTTTTATTTCACATTTCTGGACTCGCGTTTTTTTTCCGTCATGATTTTCGTTACAATTTTTTTTTTTTGGGAATTTTTTGTCATTTTAATTTATGACGGTTTAATGTAATTTGTTGTCATCGTTTGTAAATTATGGTTGAAATAAACAAGTTAGTAGGTATGAACCAATATCAACTTTTCTGGCCACCATCTAAGTTTAAAGTTAAAGAGCAAGTTTTTTTTCTTTCTTATTCATTTCAGTTTGAATAACGGTTTTTACATCAGATTATGTGTGTGTGTGTGTCTCTGTGTCTAAGCAAGCGAAAGTGGTGCAATGCCAGCATTCAAACAAACACACACATGCTCTCTTTGATCAGGGAATTTCAATAAATTACTGTAATTTGTTTTAATTAAAAAGTAACAAAAATTTACTATTTGAAAGGAATTTGAGATTAATGTAGAAAAAAAAAAACAGGGAAATTTGTTATTATATCGATAAAAGGTGATACACAATAAATAAATACGATAATTTAATGAGTTTAAATTAAGAAAATATGCATCTGGATGTGACCTGTTACAACAGATTACACATACGTACATACGTACGTATGTATGTATGTATGCATTTACGTGTTTGTATCGTAAATACCTGATCAACATATCATTACACCTCTTAAATTATTATAGTTGTTAAGTCATTTTCATAATATGTATGTTCATACGCATATGTAACGCACAGTGGGCTTGACTGTATTAAACGCGAGACTAAATTATTTTATTTTTTTTTTCTTTCAAGCTATTAATCGTTTTTGTTGCACATAATTTTTTAGTTAAAATTAAATGGTTTCAGATACCTATCAAACTAAAAGGAAATGTTCAACAAAGAGAAAATATGTTACAAAATAAAAAATTTAAATTAATTAGAGGGACGACTGAGGAAATCTTGTAATCCTTTTATTTCAGGTTTAATAAATCTTTAATTTTTTTATGTAAAATATCGCCAGTAACTTTTTGCTGGACCACGTTAATCTATAACGCTTCGCCGTATTGATCTTTTCGTCTCCTTTCCTAATAATGGGGCAAACAATAACCCTTAATTACCGATATAGCAGTCTAAAATTTTCTGCAGAAATATTTGTCAAAGAATTCTGCTAAAGATCTTTAAAGACATCAAAGTACGAAATACAATTATGAGTTGAAACTTAAAATTAACCCTTAAAATTTCGCCTTTATTCACAACACTGTAGAGCTCATTAAATATATACCTGATTCTTGAAAGTGATTCTGGTAGAAAGCACCCAAAAAACTGTTGCATGTATTGAGACTTTATTTCTGGTATTAATTTTAGGAAGATGTAATGTGTCTCCCCCATTATTAAAGTGAATCGTCATAGGAGAACTTTTAAAGCTTTTATATGGCATATAAAAAATGTTCAGCATTTTTGTGGCTGGTTAACTCCCCTCCATCGCCGATGAAGTGGTCTAAAATGTTATACAAAAATATCAGCCATGAAATTCTATTACAGCTTTTCAAACTGAATTTGAACGTTGAAAATCATAATAAAACCAATTCGTGGTGTAATTTAGCTTTAACTTTGAATAAGTACCAAATTTTTTTTTGTGCACTTAAGTTAAGCTTATAAGCAACTTTTCTGAAAAGTATTTCTACAAAATATTTTAGCACATTTTTAAGAAAGGGACATTTTGTTTCTCTTTTTTTCAAGAAAGGCTCAAAATAGTGCCATACATTGAACTGATACAGGGTTAATATATTCCATAATGATATTCCTCAAAGTTTTGTTCATAAAAATGGTGAACATACACGGGGTTCCGAGTTATTTTTGACGTTTTCAATTTGTTATCTTTTTTATTTTTATTAGGACAAGCACTAAAGGGATGACCCCTACTTATGCAGTGCATTATGCTGGAAATAGGATGCTGGGGTAGTGTTTGTGGACATTCGATTTTAATCGTACCATATTGAATGTGACAAAAAAGACCTCTGCGGGAAGTTTATTCCACATACGAATAATTCGGCTAAAGTAAGAATTTTCTCTGTAATGCGCATAGCCGTTGTCTGGCATATCGACCACAAAGGGATCTGCGCTTAAAGAAAAGCGTATCGTAGTGAAAAATTACGGGTTTCGAGAAAAAGTTCCCTGATTTCGTTACAACACATTCCGTTACATCTCCAGTGAGTCAATAGAGTTGGCTACCTCACTATCACCGATAAGCTTCTTCGCTCTCTCCTGTACACTAACTGTCGACTAACTTCAAAATAGACTTTGAAAGAGCGAGCCCATACATGAGAGTTGTATTCCATTTTTGGTCGGGTAGCGGTGGCATAAATATTAAGTAGTTGGAGTGAAGTAAGAAACCGAGATACTTAAATGCTTCTTTTGAGACATGAAAAATGTGATCTTTCCATCGAACATCACAATGAATTTTCATGCCAAGAACATCAAGAGCTTTTGATACTTTTACCATCCATAATTCCCCAGCAAAACCTTGTTATTTTGATTTTGTTGTACAGTGTAATCGGTGATATTTATTTTCTCTCGAAAACAAATTGCCTGAAGGCTATCCCCAATGAGGTTCTCGATTCTATGATCATTCAAGCTTAAAAATATTCCAATTGCATTAAAAACACTAAACCCGGCTTAACTAAAGAACTGACTTAAACCTTTAAAAATTTCTTGAAGAAAAAAAAAACCATTTTACTGCTGCCATAAAGACATTTTTAGAGCAACAACCTTTTTTTATTTATGTCATAAAAGAATAAAAAAAAATGAAAAAAAGCTGTGGAATTTTTCCTTTAAATATTTTTACTTGCTTGCCATATGCTGCTGATCGCCTGCCTGCTACTGCTGCATGTATTTGCTTGCCTTCACCATGGCCAGTAGTTAAAGCATTTTAAAACGTATCAACATTCATTTTATTTCATTAATTTATTTATTTATGAACGAATAGATTTTGAAAACACTCACATGCACTTAATCGTACCGTTAACTTTTTACAATAAACTAAATGCGATCGAACATATTGGTAAAATTGAAAAAAAAAAAAACTAAATGTGTAGTGGCTGACTGGTTGGCTGGTTGGTTGGCTGGGCACAATATCAATTTTCACATCCTTATGAAAAAAGGCAACTGGAAGAAATACAATATTCTAGGCCGGCCACACATCATGAGGCCATTGGACGACATCCTTGTTGTTTAAGCCACAGCAAAGCAAAGTAACAAAACGAACATAAAATGAAAACAAAAACGAGGTTGCAACAAAAAAAAGGAAAAAAAAGAAAAAAAAAAAAGAAAGAGAAAAAGCTAAAGGAAGCATGAAAAACAAGAAACTGTAAAAAAACGATGAAGCTCAAGTTCATAAAGTCAATTTAAGTTTGTGTCTTCTTCTGCAACACTATTTCCAACTATTTACTGCCTGCTGCATACGCCCAATTACTTTTGCTGCTGCTTCTGCTGCTGTTGGCCCCATCATGGTGACGATGAACGACAGTTGATGTTGATCATAACATGGGGTCAAAATAAACACCACTCCAGAGAGCAAGCAAGCAAGCGGAGCACTCTGTTAGCGGGTAGAGCCATTGTACAGACTGTTTTATTTTTTTTACGTTTTTTGTTTTTTATTTATTATTAATTATTTTATACAAGAGGCCAATTAATTCATTCGCACGTAAATACTAGAACGAATTTTGTACTAATGAAAACAGGCAGAGTCTTAAAAGGATTTATTATTGCGCAAATCAACATTAACTTTAATAATCGCTTCTGAATAAAAAGCTCCTAATCTCTCACATCATTAGATAAATCAATCTTCTCTTTTATATACAAGAAAATTATACCAAATAAGAAAAAGGACGGCAAAAAAAAAATACATAATTTCTATGGTAAGATTGGCGAAACATTGACAAGTTTTCCATAAAGAACTGGTCGAAATAAGTTCTTTTTATTGAATATTTTGTGGTCAAAAAATTGTATTTAAATCCGTTTTTTTTCTTATAAAAAAAAAATGGTTGCAATAATTTTGCTAAAGAAAACTAGTCGAAAAATGTTCCATAGAATGGCTGGGATAGATTTCTCACAATTTCCAATAAAAAAATCTTGAAGAAAAATCCCTTCAAAACAACAAAATAGTTTTGGAACTTTTATTGTGGTTGTGTGACTATTTTAATTGTAGATCTGGAACTTGCCATTGTAAGAAATGCGTTGCTGGTGAAAATAAATTATTAAACATTGACTTCTTTCATACAAAACACGTCGGAATTGTTTTCTAAAGAAAACTGATGTATGTACATATTTTATTTATCAACTGGACGAAGTAGAGAAAATTCGCAGAATTTTGTACAGAAAACCGATTAAATTTTTTTAGCACAAGTCGTCGAATCGAAATTTTTATTTGAAAAAGCAATTGAGTTTTTAGTAAAAGTCTGATTGATTTTCCTAGAGAAAACTATTTTAGACATATTTTATATAAAATGGCGGAAATGTGTTAATAGAAAACTTATCGATCTAGAGAAAACTGGCCCTTTTTTCCCCAGAAAACTGATCTAAATTTTCATAGAAAACTGATTTACTTTTTCATAGAAATCTGGTCGAAAATTTTCTATAAATGTTCTTCCAAATTTTGAACATAAAATTTATGGGAAATTTTTTCTCATTAAAACTGGTCGAAAATTTTTTATATTGAAACTGGACTAAAAATATTACATTATTTTTATTAGACACTGAATAATTTTTCTAGAGAAAATTGGTCTTTACGTTTTTTATTTCAACTAGTCGAAATGTTGTAATAGACAATTGACAGATCCAAAGGCATTTTGTCCACTTTTCTACAGAAAGCTTATATTTTCTATATATTTTTTTTTATTGGGCAAATAAAACAGATTTTAACAGATTTCATAGAAAGTAAACGAAAAGAAAAGAATTTTTTTTATTTCAACTAGTCGAAATGTTGTGATAGAAAAATTACCGATCTAGAGAAAAATTTATCGACTTTTCTAGAGAAAACTGGTCGATTTATCCACAAAAATAATAAATGTAGAAATAAAAATATTTTTATAGGAACGAAATATCTCTGAAAAGCTTTCTTACATAATCGTGGGAAAGTATTCTTCTAAAAGCTCTACCAAAAGATGTTTTAAAGGAAAGTTCGACATGAAGTTTAAAATTTTCTTGAATGATAATATTTGTATATACTCGTATGTATGTATGTATATTTTCGAAGTGACAGACGTTTTCATCAGTTTACTGAATTAAGCATTTTATGAAACCATTCATTAAATATCTGTTTATTAAGCTTTTTTCATTTGTTGTGTTATTTGTTTTTCAAGTTGTTTATGTGGTTGCGTCTGTGGTTTTATTCGTGTTGTTGGTAAATTTATAGTTGCAGTTGTGATAAACAAATACTATCGAACCGGAATCTTATAAAACAATTTCAGAAATTTTCTTTTCAAGTCATTGTCAGTAAAGTCGAAGTTGTATTAAGTGTGATGTTGTGTGTAATTGTATATTAAAATTTTGTGTTCAATATGTTTCAAGGTATTAAGACAAATGCGTATGTTTATACCCAGAAATTCGTTGATATGAGGATTTTAAAATCAGTTTCATTTTGTAATCGAATCGTATTTTTATTTTAATTTAATTTTCTGCTTTGAAATGCTGTGTGATCTTTTCTCAAAAAGCTAATGTTTTCCAGTTTAATGATTACTGAACTAATTAGTACCCACGAACTGCAGGGTAAATATACGTATATATGTATATATTGACCACCTAATTTAAAACGACTTATAAATTTCCATTATGTGGGTAGTATGTCACCTATGGCGTCCAGGTAATATTGTTATTGGTGTTATTGCCACTAATGCTGTTGTTTTTTAATAGTCTGCATATTAGTGGATGTGTGCTTTTGTGTGTTGAGTGCTTGTGTTACTAAACATTTACAACAAGTCCACAATTGCACTTTTTTAATTTTAAATGCAAACATGTTTTTGATAATTTCCTTTTATTTTATGAATTGTCATCATTTTTATTAGTAATAAAACCCGCATCTACATATTTAAATTCGACAGACGTGTCTGCATACAGTCAACTGGAATAACCGTATTAACTTTTAACTACTATTTGCCCTTAACTTCGCCCGCAGAGGCTTTAAAATCAATGTTAATTTCTGCTACAATATATCTTTATATAAGTGCAAATGGCATTCAAAGTTGTTCTGATGTTTATTGTGTGATTAAGAAATAAATATTTAAACGAATGTACATAACGTTTGTAGAAGAAGCACGATTGGTTTTGCTAGAAATCTCCCTCAAACTTAGCTAATAACATGAAGTGTTTAGAATTGAACATTTAAACTATTATTCAAATATAACGAATATACACACACCCTATTATTTACGTAGTTTAAGCTATTGTGACTAAATTGTAGTTGGCAGCTCCATTTTCATCTTTCTGTTACCGTGATTGTTTTATAACATGTTAGTTTTCGGAGCTGGCAGTTCCAAGCTCTTGTTCTTTTTCCAGTGAACATAATTATTTTTCCACCCAGTGGGTTATTGGACAATAAAATCGCATTTGTATAAAATTTGTTTTATTATTAATATTCGTGTGAAATAATAATTTTACAAGGAATTACAAAGCATTTATATTCATAAGTAAGAATTATATAAACAAGTTGAGTGTTTTTTTGGTGTTGATTTGATATTCGAACAGAAATGGCTCAAAGTAAATTCAACGATTTGGCTGGTAAATTCGGCAAAGGTGGTCCTCCCGGTTTGACCACTGGATTAAAGGTTATAGCTGGTTTAGGTGCTTTGGCCTATGGTGTAAATCAGTCTTTGTATACCGGTAAGTTGGTTTGTTAATTTTTTATAATTAAAATAAGTTCATATGTGAAAACATAATTTATCGAACATAACCTCAATTGTAAAATAAAAATCATTGTTGGCAAATTTCATAATACAAACGTGATATTACCTTGCATTTAAAATAGTATTAAATAAAATAATCTTATTAAAAAAATATTTACGCTTGCCTCATTTGTTGTATATTTTTATTAAATTAATACAAAGTATATCCAAAGAAGTTGCATAACCTTAATCCATGCATTCATCCATGCCGCTTATTGTTGTTGTTTTTTTTGTGCGTTTTAAGAATCGTTTATATGTACCCTTTGCTTACACAAATTTCAGTTGACGGTGGTCATCGTGCTATTATCTTTAGCAGACTCGGTGGCATTAAAAGTGACATTTATTCTGAAGGTTTACATGCTCGCATTCCATGGTTCCAATATCCCATCATCTATGATATTCGTTCACGCCCCAGGAAAATTTCCTCACCCACCGGTTCTAAGGATTTACAAATGATAAACATTTCATTGCGTGTATTATCTCGCCCTGACTCTTTGCGCTTGCCTTCTGTTCATCGTAACTTGGGTTTGGATTATGATGAAAAGGTTTTACCTTCCATTTGCAATGAAGTGTTAAAAAGTGTTGTGGCCAAATTTAATGCTTCCCAATTGATTACACAACGTGCTCAAGTAAGTTTTCGATTATTTCCGATTTCTGTTTCTATGACAAAAGTAATCTTTTGTAAAGGTTTCCTTATTGATTCGCAAAGAATTGGTCGAACGTGCCCGCGATTTCAATATAATTTTGGATGATGTCTCTCTAACGGAACTGAGTTTCGGCAAGGAATATACAGCTGCTGTGGAAGCTAAACAAGTAGCCCAACAAGAAGCACAACGTGCTGTGTTCTTTGTTGAGCGCGCAAAACAGGAGAAACAACAGAAGATTGTTCAAGCTGAGGGAGAAGCTGAAGCAGCTAAAATGATATCCTTTTTCAAACAAGTCATAAAAATATTTTTTCTTTATGAAAATTTTAAATCAAAACGGTTTGAACGTTTGGAAGGTATATTTTATTTAAAAGTATATCTGGAAACGTGACACGTACACGTACACGTACGGTCTTTCATGATTGATATTTTGTTTAAAAGCGCAAATCTGTAATAATTCCAAAAAGTTAGCAGGCTGTTGGTAAGAGGAAAATAAGGTTCCAGCCTACTTGGGTCCTGATGTGGTCCCATTGTGTTAAATAAAAGAACTAAAAATTTTTCAGCAACTGTCGTAAGCGAATCTGCAGACTTCTGAAAATGATAGCGAATTTCAATAGTACACTAATCAATCTAACGATCAGATAACATTCCAGTTTCATTAAACTGTATTTTCTACACAGAATGAAACTAAACTTGAACGTCAAAATTTTTACAAAATTTTTTTAATACCAATTTTCTCAAAAACAGGAAAAAATTAATACATTCGTAGTACTTTTCATGGTATTCCTTTACCATGTTATGGTTGACTTTTATTTCTCGAAGTCGCAATTCTTTTAAAAATAATAATGTGCAGAATAATTTTACTTGATAACATGTTTTATCATAAATAACATTGGTTTTTCCATAACTGATAAGTTTACTTAGGTTTGGCAGTCAAACAGAATCCAGCATATTTGAAATTGCGTAAACTGCGTGCTGCACAAAGCATAGCTAGAACCGTAAGTTTTCCTAATCTACAACTTTATTTAAGTCGCAATAGATTTTTAAACATCTTTTAACATCTTTTCCTTCCGCACAAAAAATAGATTGCCACTTCACAGAATAAGGTCTACCTCTCGGCTGATAGCTTGATGTTGAACATTCAAGATTCCGACTTCGATGACATGACTGAGAAAGTCTACAAAAGTAAATAAACTTTTATTAAAAAAAATACATCTTTAAGATAGAAAAACAAAAACTACCAATCAAACAACAATATTAACAACTCAATGTGTTGCAAAAATTAACAAAAGTAATGAAAGTCTTGGGGTTAAATACCCAAATATATAATAACTGCAAATTGGCTTTTAACTGCATTTTTTTTAGTAACTATTTTATTTTATTATAAGTAAAATATTTGAAGAAACCAATCGATGATTTGAAACAATTTTCTTATCTTCTCTTTGTTGTTTCTCTAATCTTTATCTCTTCTCGATATTATCGTAATATTTAGCTGCCGATGTGGATAACTTTCAAATACAATATTAAACAGAGTTTATAAAAGCTTTAGATGCTTTTCAAGACCATTTCATTTATAGAGTTTTCAACTTTTTCTATTTTAATTTTCTTACTTTATTTTACTTTAATATTCATTTGTTAATACTTAAGTACATACATACTTATACATTATGGATTCTAGACCTTAAGAAAATAAATAATTGGAAGATTACTTATAGTAGATTCAAATAACATATAAAGGTACTTTTTTGAAATGGATACAAGTTTGTAACTTTGAATAGTTTTTGTTTTATATTCATATAAATTTCTATTCCATAAAAGTTTATCTTTAATAGTTATTTCGTTAAAATTTCATAATGGGCCTTACTACGGTTCTCGAATCGACTTCGACTGTTGTACTAGATTAATCTATTACAGCAGTCGAAGTCGAATCGAGAACCGTAATAAACCCCAATATCTAATAAAAAAATCCGAAGCAACAAACAAAATATAATTTTTGTTGCTAAAACTAAATAAAAAACTATTTTTTGTTTACAAAAAAAATATTGTTTTCTTTGTTACTCATAAACTTTATTTCTCTAAAATATTACAGTCGGCGATAGTTGGTTTGGTCGTTCCACAAAAGCTTTAGAAACTAGCGAGAAATCCTCGGAGAAATCAATAGGTGATCTTGCTTATCAAACTGCTTATAAATTGGTTTAAATGTTATCAATTTATTTGACAAGACAAAGACGATTGTTTGTCTCTCCTCTGTTTTAAAATTTTAAAGAAACATGCGTCATTTCTTAAAATTTATGCAAGAGTAAACACATCTTTTATAAGGAAACCTAAAAGGAAATTTAAAATTTCCTTAAAAGCAATACAACTTAATACAAGTGCAATTAATATACATACATAGAATGTAATTGATAGTTTTAATTATTCTTTTTAATTCGTAAAAATAAAATCATATTATTTGAACGGAAGTGGTCTGTTTGTTCTCAATATATAAATTAATAATTACTTGAAAAATCGTTATTTGTTATGCTTTTAGTCATTCTATACGCCAGCATTTCCTTAGTGCTAACGTCAAATGAACAGTAGATTTTCATCTCAAACAGGAAAAAAATTGTACGTAACTAAAAAACCGCAGAATATATATAAAAAACTTAGTAAACAGATTTATTGATGATCGATTGGAATCATTTTATTTTTAATACCACCTTCGTAAATAGTCCAACTTTGGAAGACAATAAACGGATGAACAAGAAAAACAAAATTACTGAGAAAATCAGTTCTCTAATGTATTGTTAATCCTATAAAACTTAGTTCGCACAAAATATTTAACATCTACTGGAGCTGGTTATAAAAAAGTGTTATATCAAAATTTGTTTGAAACGCATTTTTTTCTATTGTTCAAATTTCAAAAATTTAGTATAAACTTCAGTAAAAAAAAATCAAGTATATACACTCCGGTTCACTTATTTAAAGGCACTAAAAATTCCATATTCATAGTACATTTTTGGACTTTTTTTTATAAATTGCTCAAAAAAAATTCTTTAGTTAAGAAACCAGTATCGTCATGATTTTTTTTTTTATATCTCATGATGTCTAGCTTCCATTTTCATTTTAAAATTCTGCAATCGGTTAAAAATTGCAAAAGATACCGGCTGCTGAATATGGAATTTTTATTGCCTTTAAATAAGTGAACCGGAGAGTTTAAGAAAAAAAAGTAGCGTTCAACAAACACAATTTTTTAATTAATTTCGAAAATTCAGCTTCATTTAAAAAAATTTATATTAATTTTAAAAATTGTAACTTTAATTTCCAATTTAAAATTAAATTTCGAAAATGTATTTCCTGGTGCCCTCTTGTCATATTTCTGATATTTAAGGAAGATTAGGAACATTTTATTTAAACACCCTTTTTAAAAGCAGCTTGGTGTAATATAAATTTTTAACCTCTGCCTTTATTTAGATCTGTCTCGCTCAGATATCAAAACACATTTTCGTAAATTTGTTTCAAGGTTTCCCATTCTCGAAGTTCGTATAAAACAGTGGTCTTTAAACTGCTTTTCGTCATAATCACATACACCCAACGCCACTGGTAACAAAATTACAATAAAAAATAATAATTTCATTCATTTGTTGCCGTCGCTATTTATGATAAAAAACTAAAACAAAACAAACAGCTCAGCTCAACTGAGCAAGTTCGTAAATGCATTTTTAGTTCACTAAATAATAATACATTATTATTATTAATTTGAAATGTGAAAAGTAGAGTGGGGATAAAATATTTTTGTACAAAAATTTTATACAGATTTAATAAAATTGTAAATATTATTAAAAGAATATGCAAAAATATTCATTCATACTTGAATTCATATTTTTATTTAGGGTTTTTTTTATTGAAAAATATTCACGAAATATTTCACACGAAATTTCTCCCAGTGTGCTCTAAATAAACTCTCTACTACATTTACATTTTTAAGGTACGCTATTTTTGAAAACCACTGGTTTAGAACAAGAAAAAAACAGAAAAATATGCCGGAAAGATTGTTTTAAATTGAGCAAAATTAACTTCTATATAAAACACTCAATTTCAGCCATAAAATTAATAAAACGCAGCATTTTTTTAATTTCAAACACTATTTTTTATTGATTTATTAAAATTTTTATAAATTACTGATTAAAGAGTATCTTCTTAATATAAAATGCAATTTTATATTGCTTTTATTATTAAATATGTAATTAAGATGTGTAATTTAAAAATACTGTAAAAATGTTCATAAGAGCATAAATTTATACTATAATTAAGTGGGTAGATTTGTTTGGTTAAAGTTTTAAAGGTATTTTTTGTATTTTTAATTTTTTTCTTATATTTTTGGTTAAGAATTTATTTGTATGTGTACGAGTACATCATTTTAAGGAGCTCAAATTGGTCATTATTATATTCATCATTTGAAGACGTAGCTTAAACAAGAGTTTAATTGGAATTGCTAAATGTTTTGTCCTTTAGCTTAAGATTTGCAGCATAATCTAAAATCAAGTGTAAAAATCTTAGCATAAGTCTAGACTACAAATTTACAGACGTATTCATAAAAGATTAATGAAGCTAAAACTGGTTTTATAATACATAAAATATGATTTATGAATGAAAAACCGGTTTAAAGTGTAGTTTAACTTTAAAAATGTTCTATGAATATGGGTGTTATATGGTATGATTTTATTTTAGCAATTTTTTTTTAAACGTCATAAAAATAGCGAATGCATTGATTTGTGATTTTAATTGTTTAAAACAAAATTTCCCTAATTGAATACCAGTAATTTTTGATTTAGAAATTAAAACTTTAATGCAACAGGGTGGGTTTCTCTTAAAGGATGTGGTGTAGGCAGTATTTTTCGTATTATATTGTAGTTGATTTATTTATAATAAAAATATCAGGCAGTGGCAGGTTTGCTATCATCACTTGAAGAGGGTCTATCAGACCTTGGACTTTGTTCTGCAGCCGTATTACGATCACGATAACGTCTCAATGTGGATGTTGATGATGATGGTGCCGATGTGCTCAATGTATAATTAGAAGGCAAGGCAACATTTAACAAGTCACCAGCCATCATACTTCGGCCGCTGACAGCTCTACCCGGTAAAACGGGATTATTCGAAGAACTCGTTGATGATACAGATGAAGAAGAGGTGGAATTTGAAGCTGTTGCAGCCACGGCATTAGTTGCTAAATGATTTGTGGGAGTGGGTGAAGAAGTTTTCGAAGTAGAAGCATTTGCTGCATTAACTAATGATTCAGCAATGGCAGTTAGTGGAGGTCATAAATTTGTAGTCTGTACCAAACCCCGCTCCAAATTAAAGCAATCCAATACAGCTGCACCCACTGAACTACGTCTTGCTACCATGGAATTAACTATAGTCCATTTGTTAAGACGTATGTCATAGCGTTCCACCGAGTTAAGCGAAGACGAGCCGTCATTGCCGCCTAAAGCATAAAGAGCGCCTTCTACTTCTACAACTTCGTGAGTAGATCTACGTGAGTGCATTGCTGCTATGGGTTCCCAGCTGTTGCGTCTGATATTGAAACGTTCACCACTTGACATGCACATGGTGCCATCGTTGCCACCAATACAATAAAGATAACCATCACAAGAAGCAACACCACAGCTGCTACGCCTTGCTGTCATACTGGGCACCGGATACCATCTTCCCACTCTGGGATCAAATCGTTCCACGCTCGATTGATAATTTGTTGAGTCGAAACCACCGAGCGAATAAATACAATTTTCTAACACCGCCAAACGACAATAACGCCTACGAGTACTCATGGCCGGGCAAGAGCTCCAAACTGACGTCAAGGGATCGTAACGTTCAGTGCTGCTCAAACAAGAGGCACCATCATAACCACCGCACACATAAATCAAGCCATCAAAGGCACAAATACCCAAACAGGATCGCTTTGTACCCATGGGCGTTATATAGGACCATTTGTTACTCGATGAATTGTAACATTCTGCTGTTGCCAAATCATTCACTCCATCATAACCACCCACGACATACAAAGTCTTGTGTAAAGCGGTGACCCCCGATCTAGAACGTCTCCACAACATGGGCGCAATAGTCGACCATATATTTGATCTTGTATTATAAACTTCACACTCGTTGTGTATGGCAAAGAGACTACCGCCACCCACTGCAAATACATAAGGTTTCATGCCATCCGGACGCCTCTCCATAGTCCGCTGGCTACTCATCAAACTTCTTTGTTCGGGAAGCAAGTGATATTTCATCGCTTCGAGTAGCAGTTCTTTGCATTGCGAATCATCTCTAATCATAGTCTCCGTTTCGACAATAGTCATCAAAAAGTCACGACTTACTAGCGGCAATCGTACATGACTCATTAGTTCGGCAATATGATTTTGTCTCTCAACCAAATCGTGTTTAATCCAATTTAAAACAGCATGAAATACTTTCTCCTCTGAGCAAATATTGAGTAGATTATTTGAAATTAAATCCTTGACCTGAAAATGAAGAACAAGGATATTTTAGAAAATTAACAAGGATTTTCAAGGGTTTATTATACCATGGGATTTTCTTTAAAATGAACGCTATGTAAAAACCAAAAAAATCCTACTTCTTCTTACCTCTTCAAATGGCAGCAATAAAAACTCTTCGGTACCAACAACTTGTTGGAAATTTTGTAAAGCATATTTGTGAGATCTAGTATGTAACTCCTTGCAAGAATGGGCATCTAAAAAAATTATCAAAAAATGTTTTTAAAATATGCTGAAATTAAAAAAAAAGAACAACTTTCGAAAATTAAACTCACCGGCAAAACTCCGTATGCCTAAACAATTAGAGGGATGCAATTGACGTAATAAGAACTTACAGCACGCTTCTCGCACCGAATGCATTTGCAAAAGACTTGATGCCGGCAACAGAACTTGGACATTCTGTTCGGTTATAGTTATTTCACCCGTATAAATGTAGTCAATTAAATCCCTAATGGCAATAACATCAATGTCATGTAATCGCACAATACCCAGGGTACGTTCTAGCATATCATCTAAATTATTATAGTACAATACAAAGAAAGGAAAAGGAAGTAATATTTTAAATGCATAACATGCAATTCCGTTCGTTATTCTTCGTCTCATGCCGAATGTTTCAGCTAAAGATGAGACAAGACTCAAGCTGAAGGATACGTATGCAATTGTACTTACCATTGAACATTGCATAGAAATAGGGTGATACAGACGCTAAAACTACCTTGTGGGCATGTAGGGTTTCACCGCCCACCTCCAAAGTGACATCACACAACTATAAATGGAAAAATAAAAATAATAAAAAAAACGGAAAGACAATAAGACAGACATTTAATACTCCTCGTATGTGAAAAATAATCTTGATCAATTTTATGCAATTTATTTAAAATAGATTT
This sequence comes from Lypha dubia, assembly GCA_947311025.1. Classification (NCBI taxonomy): domain Eukaryota; kingdom Metazoa; phylum Arthropoda; class Insecta; order Diptera; family Tachinidae; genus Lypha; species Lypha dubia. The sequence continues at coordinate 62,800,545 of OX371264.1, forward strand.
TTCACATGAAAACTTGTACGAATACTCCAAAGGGTTGATTTTTATGTTTTTGCTGTAAAATGGATAGACAACCGACCTCCATACAAAAAAAAAAAACATTGTTTCTTTTGTAAAATTTAATGATGAAAAATTTGTGTTTAAGGATTAAATGTTGCTGCCAGTTCAAAATGTTTTCCCAAAGGAAAAGAATATTATTTCAGTTGTTCTTGTATGACTTTCTTCTATCAATCTCGAGTTAACAGTTTTTGTTGTTGTTGATTTTGAGGGACTTTTTTTGTACTAAATTTGAACCCCATGACGAAGTTAAACCTTGAACGCATATTGTTCGTTTAAGACTTGGTTCCGTAAAACTCGACTTAATTTTTTTTTTCTACATATTTTTCATTTAGGACTTGATGCCCAGCCCGTCTGTCAGTCTGCACGCCGGCCGTTTTTCTAGACATTTTACCATTTTGAAATCAGCTTTGAACACACGAATAAATTGTAGCTATGCTACACCATTTCCTACAGATTTTGTAAGAAATCAATATAAAACTAAAATATTTACAAATTTCGTTAGAATTTAAAAGCATTTTAAAGCATTCTGTATCAAACGTTTTGCTTTTCCCGCCTTAAACCATAAAATCGTTTTTACATTAATATTCCTGTAACTGTCATTTGTATGAAACAAGAAAAAGAAACAAATCAGCTTGGGGCTTCAAAATGTAGTTGACTTTTTTTGTACGCCCTAAAAGAAATACACACCACTTCTAAACATGTTACATACTTTCATACATACAACTCCTACATACATATTACACGTATTATGAAGTATGTATGTATGTATGGTGCAATTTAAAAATCCCCTTCTCCATAATCTGTCTACCTAAAGTCTCACTTATTCTAATGGGATTATATCGTCTTTCTTTCAGTTTAGTTTTATTTTCTTTTAATATCACTTCTGTTCCTGTTTCATCATGACGTTTACGTCCACCTCTTAATACATACTTTCAAACATTTCGTAGGTGCTGTTCCGGTGAATTCAAAGAAATAAATATTCTCACACAAAAACTCTCATGATAATTTCAATATCTAAAATGAACAGACATGGATGGCTGAGGGTTCGTTCCAAATGCTCGAATGCAGCAAACAAGTGCTAAGAGGCGATACAAGTCAATAAACCCTACAATTTTGCTTACTGGCGTTTAATGTGTGACGTGACACAAAACAACAACGAAGAGGTTCTTATAAAAATATTTGCGCAAAAAAAAGAAGCAAAAAGTTTTTGTTTTTCAACCAAACGTTGTCGTAGTCGTAGTCACTATGTCTGGCACGTCTCAAACTAAATGTTCAAATAATTTTATTTTTTTAAACCATTTTGTTATAGATTACAAATACAAACAATTCTTGTTGTTATTTTTGTTGCTTTACTTGACTTTATTGTCTTTAAGCATTTGTAGGGATTCTCTAGTGGCAAAACGAAATGTGATCACAGCTTGAGCTTTTAAAAGTGTACGAGTATGTATGTATGTATGTGTGGATGGATGTATGAATTTATGTTTTGAGGAAAAATAACTTTGTTCATTCACCTGCGCATTTGTACGCATTTGATTTATGGCTGCAAAAGATGCCACACAATGTCCTGGATTCTGATGGTGGGCCTGCGGTAGGATTTCTTCATTTGGTCCCGGTGGGCTAAGATCACTGGGCGTTTGTGTGGAATTGTTACTGGTGGTAGTGACATCTTCACTGTTGGCAGTATTATCGGTGGAACTGTGAAAAATAAAAAGTAGTGTAATAATTATGATATTAAAAATTGTAAAAATATAAAAGAAAATTAAGACGAGGACTTTTTATAGAAAAGTATTTTTTCGGAGAAACTAACTCTTATTATGTACGTAAATACTTTTTGAGACAAAAGTACCATTTGTTTTAACAAAGTAAAGGGAACTTTTTAAAAATTATTTATTGAATAAAAGACTTTCATCAAATAAAAGTACTTACATAATTTAATAAGTTGTTTTTAATAAAAATATATTTTTGAATAAAAGTACTTTATTTAACAGAGGAACATATAAGAACTTTATTAATTTATAATACCTTTTGAATACATGTCCTTTTTATAAAAACAATCCTTTTCGAATAATAAATAACATAACGATAAACGACTTTTTGAATAAAAATGCTTTTCAATGTACATTTTTGGACTAAAGGTTTTTTTTTTAATAAAAGTACTTAACTAAAATAAGTGCCTTTTGTGCAAAAGTACATATTGTTGAAAAGATTGTTTTTTTTTTTTTTTTTTTGTTGAAAAATAGTTTTGTAATTGCGACGATCTTACAAAATTTTTACTGCAAAATATTCAATTTGTGATCAAAAAGTTTACAACATGTTGAGCAATAAGAATCTGTATGTGAATTTCAATTAAATAAAATTTCCACTACAGCAGCATTTAATTCTAAATTATCAATCGAAATGACTTTATAAATATTTTATAATTATTTTATATTTCATATTTTCGAAATAACCAAACTGGCAACGCTCTTCTTTACATATATTTTGCCAAACTTCCGCTTCCTGATTTGTTTTGATCCCTTTCCTTTTCCTTTCTTTTTTCGTTAAACCCTCATAGTTTTTATTAAACTACACAAACTTATTAGCATTTTCGTGGCTGAAACTTATAATGTCTGTATTTCTATCAATTAACCTCAATTCGCAATATTTGGAATAACTCAAATTTCATAAATGCTTGAGATTTTGTACTTCATCCCCCAAAATTTACTCCCCGCTGACTGACTGATAGTCAAATTGTATGAAAATCACAACAATAAAAAATATCTATAAAATTCAGGGCAGGCATATTTTTCCTTTTTGTTGTTTTTTTTTTTTGTACAACTGCAGTAAAATTTGTTTGGAATGCGGATATGCGGGTATGAGTGTGTTCGTATGCGTGTGTGTTTGTTGATAGTAAATGATGGTTTTATTTTACAATTTCGAATAATGATGACATCAAGACGCCAAAGTGGCGGGCAAATAGTCTATCAATCTGCTTGCTTTCCCCATTAATGGTTAATGGACAGCAAATACTGTGCAATAAGCAACAACAGGAACAACAACAACAAGCTGACACAATGTTTTGGGGTTTGAAAATATCGAAGTGGCTGAAACAAAAAACTGAATAAAAATATGTGTGTGTTTGGATGTAAACGGATGAATAATGTGCGTGAGAGCGTATGTGTAATGTTTGTTAACAACAGCGTTAACCACAACAGAACAGAACCGAAAACAACATGACAACAACAACAACCAAGGCGACATAGCCACTAACCCTTGTTTGTGGATTAAAGGAAAAGGATGTAAAAAAAACTTTTGGGGGGAAATTGTGACAAACAAACATTTAATGTCATGTTGCCTCATAGACACGCTCATATTGACTATAAAAAAACATTGTCAGTTAAAATGATAAAAATAAATAGTAGGGATTTAATGTTTGTAATTTTTTTTGTTTATTATAAAAAATATGTAAATTTTTTCTATTAGGGGAACACAATTTGTTTTATGCGACACATATTTTTTTAAAACATTTCTTATTTGTTGAGTGTTAAGCTTGTCTATATGCCTGCATTTCAATGGCGTTTCTGCCAACTCATCTGTAGGCTTTAAATACATTTTGAAAAGTTACAAAACCTCTTAGCATATGCACTAATTTTTGCCAATAATTTGAGAATTCCTGAAGACTAAATGCATATCCTTGTCGAAGTATTTGCCGTAGTATATTAACTCACTCCACTGTCCTATAAGTACAGGGTGACTAAAACGATTATTAGATTTGGTTGTAATTATAAATTTATTTTTGCAATTTCTATTTTCTTTTCACAAAAACAAATTTGCCAATATTGTCATTGTTTTGTCATAAACCAGTTTTGTATAATACATTCCCTTTAGGGGAATTAAATTTCAAATTCAAATCTGAATTCCCTAAATGTTGTGTATATTTATCTCTTTTTTTTGTGTTTTTGGTTTTTTGATCCTTTTGTATGCATTTTCTTTATCTAATTTATTGGCACATAACAAATTTGTCAATACTTACAGATTTGATTTAACCGGCAAAAACATGATGACGCAGTATCTATTAGTATGTGGGTTAGTTGAATGTAGAAAAAAGAAATAATACTAACAAAAAATTGCTTTTTTAGTAACACATTTAAATGCTGGTGGTGGTGGTTGTTTTCTGTCTCCTTCGAATCAGTCTTTTAAATTGTTTTTTTTTTCTTGCAGTGAAATCAAAAGCTGAAATGATATGGAAATATGCAAAAAAAAAAACTATTAGAAAATTAAATTTATAAATTATGATGACCTTTAAGTCGTCATACAGTATTTTTAATAGAATTTTATATCGTTAATGTTAATTTATTCATTGAGACAAGTTTGGTTTAATTTGCAAAAACAGAAAAAAAAACTACAAACAAGCAAATTTATTAATTTAATCGTGTACATCTAAAATGGCCATTATTATTATGTTAAATTATTTTCACACCCCAGCCTTTTATTGTAGTCATGACGCCACCCCACGCCGGCTACAATTAATATCTAACCTTATGTTTTCTTTTTGTAACAATTTATACAAACATACGAATACTTACGAATACAAACAAACACACACTTAATGAGAATTAAATTGAAAAATTTTCGATACTTAAATACAACACAACTCTACATGCCATAATTCAAGTACAATCTTACACGCAATATTTGTTTGAAATTAAATAATGTTTTTTTTTAATATTTTCTGTCTTTTTAAACACAACTTTCGAGTTTTCATTAAGTTAAATTCACTGTTTTTATGTTTTTGCTTAACCGTGTAGGTGGTAATCAACCAAGCAAATGAATCAATCAAGTATTTTTTTCTAATCTTTTCCGCTTGATAACAGATACGACAACATAATACGAATATTTTCAAATAAGCTGAACATTTGTGCAAAACATGCAACATTTTTTGACGGTAATCAAATCAACCCTGAAATTACGAGAACGCAGTAGGTTTATTTGAAAACTGTGTAAAAGTTTCATCAAAATGAGAACGTAAAGAAAGCATCGGGGTACGTGGGGTAAAAGAAAACGTTATCCTGAATGCAGTGAAAAAACCTATACGCAACGCTCACATTTAGGTTTTTCTGTAGCATGGTGGGGAGGGAATGTCTATCGATCTTACGCTTGATGTATGCGCATGATGTCGTTATTAGAACAAGCCCTACTTTCAGTAACAGTTTATTTCAGTGTTTATTTAATCTTTCTTCTAAAATAAATAGTTGCGCAATTGTGTTAAAATTTGTGCTGCATAAATTTTGTAAAAAATGTTTGATGGAAAAATTGATAATAATTTTCCCACTTCCTCAAATATAGAAAATTTTTTATTCAAAAATTTTTTCCTAAGAAAATTGTAGTTAATAGGAGTGGGATAAGAGGAAAACATCCTGGTGAATTGCTATTCATCATTGGGCTGATTGTTTTCCTTCGGCTGATCTAATTAAACTTAAGCGATGTTTTTACAATAAAAACTCTTTACTTAAGCAGAAAAAATTTACTTTTAAGTGGTTTTCATAAAAGTTTTTATTGTGAAAATCACACTTTATTTCGTTTATGCACAACTGAAATTTTTACCATTTCTTTTGCTCAGGTGATTATTTTCACCCCCTGTATTTGTAATCCAGTTGCAATGTCAAATGCTTTGTTGGCACATTCTTCGCAAAGGCGAATTCATACAAAGTAGTGATCTTAGGTGATTGATTATATTCGCCCACTTTCGCCAATATTATTTAAAAAAAGTTTCATGTAATTTAGGGTGAATATCTAAATATTTATCATTCACACTTCATGTTGCTTGTGTGTTTCTTTGTTCTCCAAAGAATAAAAGATCCAAAGAATTAATCAAAATCAAATATTAAATTTATTAAATTAAATATTTATAATTATGTACAACATAGACGCTGTCATGAAGTTTATAACATGGTCGGCCCCCACCGCCTATTACTTTCCTAATTACAATCAATTCCTTCAGTTGAGTACCACGAAAAGCTTTTAAAATAACAAAAACATGTGTTACTAATTGTGATGGCAGTTATGACTGTTACTAATGGAATTGACAGGAATTGAAGGGATGGAAAAAGAAAAGTTGTTGGTAATGAAACTTAAACACGAACAAGAAAAAAATATTGTACATCAAGCTCGTGCACCTGGTGGGGGTCCTTAAATTTTCTTGCATTTAGTTTAATTATAATTTAAAAAAGGAAATATTTTTGATTGATTTTTAAAAATGGTTTAAAAAAGACTTTGAAAATACTCGTAGAAGTATTACAGTGTTGAGGGTGGTGTTGGCTGAAGTGTTTAGCGTGTTGACTACTAATCAAACAATGACTTGGGGCCTTGGGTTCAAACCCTGGCCAGAGCAAGTCAATAAACATCATTAATTTCTCTTATGTACATTAGTGAGGCATTGTATTAATTGTAGTCGAACTATTTAAGTGATGAAGGTCACTAAAAAACTGTTCCGACAGCGATTGATGCTTTTCCAAGCTACTGTACACAACAACGCCCTCCTTCGTCGGTTAGCAGAAACATCGGCGAAGTAAAACAATTAATAAAATGCCTGCTAATACAGCTTACCAAAGTTAATGCGTCTACTTAACACTGGAGGCGCCTCAACACTGCCTTGAAAAAAATTAACATAACGCGCAAAGCAGAGTTGTGAAAGAGTTAAAAGTCTTCTAAATTTTCAACATCTATCTTCTCTACCCTATCCCTCTCCTTGAGTTCCGGCACAGTACCCTGCATACGTAGGGGTCATCCCCTGAGTGCTGGTCCTAATTAAAAAAAAAAAAAAAAAGTGTTGATTGCACTACATAATGTTTGATTACGATAATTTAATATGATTGGAATTTAAGTGATTGTTTATGATTGATTTCTTGAAGTGGTGTGTGTGAGAGTTTTTCTTAAGTGAATTGTTGGTTTTTGAGGAATTTATTCACAACAGATTTGGGTTAGTGGACGCAATGAACGATAATGTTTCAAACGTTGAATCTTAAATTCGAAGTTAAAATTAACCGAACAAGTTACATAAAGTGAAACCATTTCGCTAATATCTTACTGCCTGTCGCACTATTTAGCATTCGACTAAATAATGTTTTCTGTAGTAATATCGATTCGCATTACAAAAGATTCAGATAAACAAAAAATACTTTTTTGCCCTAAAATTGAACAAAGGTTAATTATAATCTTATGAAGATGCAACAAATGGCAAAAGCCATATTTGATCGATTTTCAGCTGAAAAAAAGCCGTAGAGCTCTAATATTAGGTGTGAAGTAATGATTTTTGTAGCAACATCGATTCGCATTACAAAAGATTCAGAAAAACCAAAAAAATATTTGTCTGCCCTTAATTTAATTTAATTCATATTTAATTTATTTTTTAATGATTTTTATTACATGTAATGAATTATTTATATATATATTGATTCCTTTAGTTCCTATAAGGAGCATAGGGCCTCATGAATTATTTAATAAATCTTAAATTTTTAATTACAAAATTTTAATTTTAATTTTTATTTGTTATTTTATTTATTTACAGATTTTACTTCTACCGCAAAAGATGTCATTTAATTTCCTGAAGTAAAATGGAAATTTACAGCTGCTGTCCGTGATTCATCCCAACAGCTAATTATGAGCTCGCCATGAATGTCGAAAAACACACTTGTTAATAACTAATTGTTATTTGATTTTTAAACTGTTAAATAAATAAATAAAAAAAAATAAAATATAAATGTTGTTAACTTTATATAATATGGTGATTTGGGAATTTTTTGTTTAAAATTTCAATGGCATCTGGTTGAACAACTTTTTGTCTACCGGACTGCCAATTTTTATTGTGATTGTGCAAACGGATTCGAAGATATAATAAAAATGGCGAAACATGTTTTCCGCCGAAACAACGAAAAAAGTCTTATTTTAGACCATATTCAAACGTTCATAACTCCTAAACTAAATCAAATATTTACATGAAGTTTTCAGGGTCTGGTAGACCTGATATTCTTCTTTTATAGGCTTTGCAAATAGTTTTTTCATTGGCACTTAAAAACGGTCATATAAAGTCTTTTAGTTTTCCCGCCCACTTTTAAACGCAAAAAATAGGTGTGGCATTTCAAATCTTCTTCCAAATTATTGCTGACAACTTTTTCTATAGATGTACCAAATTTCATTAAAAAACTTCTATTCTAACGGAAAATATAACAAAAACCATAAAAAATGAATTTTTTGGCCAAAAAAACCAAAATGAAAGAAAAAAATCTTAAAATTTCAAGGGAAATTTTTTCTGAGTAACAGGCACCCATAATCAATCAGTAGGTGAATTTTGAAAAAGCAAAATGTTCTAAAGCTTATAACTCGTAAACGATAAAGAGTTTTTAAATGATTCTTTCGCTACATGACAGATGGGAAATTCTACTTTCATATGAAATTTAATTTTTTCAAAAATTGCCACGCCCACTTTGAGAAATTAATGCTTTAAATATGTTTTACTTAATAATGTGGTGATTTGAGAATATTTTGTTTAAAATTTCAATGGCATGTTGTTGAGCATCTTGTTGTCTACCGGACTGCCAATTTTTATTGTGATTGTGCTAACGGATTCGAAGATATAACAAAAATAGCGAAACATGTATTCCGCCGAAACAACGAAAAAAGTCTTATTTTAGAACATATTCAAACGTTCATAACTCCTAAACTAAATCGAATATTTACATGAAGTTTGCAGTGTCTGGTAGACCTGATATTCTACTTTGTTATGCTTTGCAAATATTGTTTTCCATTGGCACTTAAAAACGGTCATATAAAGTCTTTTAGTTTTCCCGCCCACTTTTAAACGCAAAAAATAGGTGTGGCATTTCAAATCTTCTTCCAAATTATTGCTGACAACTTTTTCTATAGATGTACCAAATTTCATTAAAAAACTTCTATTCTAACGGAAAATATAACAAAAACCATAAAAAATGAATTTTTTGGCCAAAAAAACCAAAATGAAAGAAAAAAATCTTAAAATTTCAAGGGAAATTTTTTCTGAGTAACAGGCACCCATAATCAATCAGTAGGTGAATTTTGAAAAAGCAAAATGTTCTAAAGCTTATAACTCGTAAACGATAAAGAGTTTTTAAATGATTCTTTCGCTACATGACAGATGGGAAATTCTACTTTCATATGAAATTAAATTTTTTCAAAAATTGCCACGCCCACTTTGAGAAATTAATGCTTTAAATATGTTTTACTTAATAATGTGGTGATTTGAGAATATTTTGTTTAAAATTTCAATGGCATGTTGTTGAGCATCTTGTTGTCTACCGGACTGCCAATTTTTATTGTGATTGTGCTAACGGATTCGAAGATATAACAAAAATAGCGAAACATGTATTCCGCCGAAACAACGAAAAAAGTCTTATTTTAGAACATATTCAAACGTTCATAACTCCTAAACTAAATCGAATATTTACATGAAGTTTGCAGTGTCTGGTAGACCTGATATTCTACTTTGTTATGCTTTGCAAATATTTTTTTCCATTGGCACTTAAAAACGGTCAAATTAAATGTTTATGTATTTTGTGGTATAAAATAAAACCTTTGACATCAACTTGTTATTAAATTAGTTTAATTGAAATGCTTGAGCATTAATGTAACGTCTTTTAGCCGTAATATAATATCCTTTTGCTTTATTTCCTTTGTTTGGCTTCCCTCCTTGAAAATGGTTGGGAAAGTAAATAAAATATCAAATTCAAACTTTTTCATAATCTTTTCTTTGCAAGATATTTGAAACACTTTTATTTAATAAATTAAAATATTTTACATACATACTTATTCACAGATATCGCTACAATAATATAGAAATGCCCTAACGTAATTTTTTTTCAAATCAATTTTTGTACATAGTTTCATAGATGAACCTCTCATGTAATAAAATATGAAAAAAAAACTCGATTAGAAAATTATGGGGATTAGGACATTTCTATATTAGGGTAATTATATATATACATACATGTTAATGAATGTATCGTATTTAAAATCATATGAACGTATCGACTGTTATTGCCGGCGGCATGTTTCAAGTCGTTGTTTTTGTTCACAAACGAAATAGTGTATTTTTCTTTGGAGTTTTGCTGTCCATTGCCACAAAAATTATCTATAAAGATTAAGAAATAGAAATTATTTACATACTAATTAAAAATATTGTTTAATAGATATTATATTGATCTATTTATTAAGACTTAAGGAATTTCAGAACTTAAGTTATTTTTCTATTGTAATATTCTAAAAATAAGTGAAATTAGAGCGAATTTAAATGTTACAGATATTAATAAAATTATGCTGTTTCCACTTGTTATTTCTTTGTTTTGTGTCAATTGCTGAACGGATATCTAAACCTGTCATATATTCTTTATTTTGAAATTTAAGTTTCTTCTACAATTATGATCCAAATGCAGCAAGAACAAATAACCACTTTAAAAATTCCGCTGCTAAAGCCTGTAAGAAATAATTACTTCAATTGTAGCAAGGATATGACTACCTCCCGTATATCCTTTATTTTGAAATTTAAATTTGAGCTGCAATTATGATCCAAATGCAGCAAGAACAAATAACCACTTTAAAAATTCCGCTGCTAAAGCCTGCAAGAAATAATTACTTCAATTGTAGCAAGGATATGACTACCTCCCGTATATCCTTTATTTTGAAATTTAAATTTGAGCTGCAATTATGATTTAAATGCAGCAAGAATACATAACAATTTATAAAATTATGTTATTGATGTGCGTGGAAAAATTTACTTCAATAGCAACAAGGATGTCTCTACCTCCTTTATATCCTCTATTTTGAAATTTAAGTTTTTTCTACAATTATGATCCAAATGCAGCAAGAATACATAACTATTTATAAAATTATGTTATTGATGTGCGCGGAAAAATTTACTTCAATAACAACAAGGATATGACTACCATCCATATATCCTTTATTTTAATTTATACATATATGCTGCAATCATAATCTAAATGCAGCAAGAACAAATAACCACTTTAAAAATTCCGCTGCTAAAGCCTGTAAGAAATAATTACTTCAATTACAGCAAGGATATTACAACCTCCCATACATCCTTTATTTCGAAAATTACTACCCCTACTACTACCTCCCGTATATCCTTTATTTTGAAATTTAAATTTGAGCTGCAATTATGATCCAAATGCAGCAAGAATACATAACAATTTATAAAATTATGTTATTGATGTGCGTGGAAAAATTTACTTCAATAGCAACAAGGATGTCACTACCTCCTTTATATCCTTTATTTTGAAATTTAAGTTTCTTCTACAATTATGATCCAAATGCAGCAAGAATACATAACTATTTATAAAATTATGTTATTGATGTGCGTGGAAAAATTTACTTCAATAACAACAAGGATATGACTACCATCCATATATCCTTTATTTTAATTTATACATATATGCTGCAATCATAATCTAAATGCAGCAAGAACAAATAACCACTTTAAAAATTCCGCTGCTAAAGCCTGTAAGAAATAATTACTTCAATTACAGCAAGGATATTACAACCTCCCATACATCCTTTATTTCGAAAATTAAATAGTTGCTGCAGTTATGATAGGAATTTACAGAAAATTAGCAACCATTTATAAAATTTACGTTTGTAAAATACTTTACTTCAATCTTACCAAGGATATGACTACCTGTCGTATATCCTTTCTTATGGAAATTAGTATTGAAATTACAATTGGAATGCAACTAAAACTAGTAGTAACTATTTCGAACCGAACAATGAGAGCCTTATTATACGTGTATTTTTTTTTTCTTAGCAGCAGACGTCGACGTTTATTGTGTTTTAACTCCGTAAGAGAAGATCGTTTTTTAACTACTTGATAAAAGACTTTTTCGAAAATGATTGTTTAATATTTATTTAATATTTTTAATTTAAGTTAGATTTTCATTAAAAAAAAAAATGTGTTTTAGAAACCTTAAATAAATAAACTGAAGGCTCATAAAACTCCACCAAATATATTTATAATAATAACAAAAATAAATACAACAGTTAATAAAAAATCGATAATATTATAAATAAAAACATGGCAAAGGGAGACGGATAGACCGGGTATGGAGTGTAAGCAAATTTAGAAAATTCATTTATTGCTTAGAAAAAAAGCCACTAACACACAAACACACTGCAAATGGAGAGATATTTTAACAAAATTTCAAGCACAAAATTTAATAAAATTTCCATTAAAGTTTGCACATAATTGTCCGGTTTGTTTGTCTGCATGGATGGAACAAATTGTGCTAATTTTAACCCAGTTTTTAATTTGTATGAGCATGACATAAAACACAAACAACACAAAACAACAGCACAACAATAGTCCCATTTAACATAATTTAATTCTATTTTATTGCACAAAGCAACAATCATTTGAATGTTCTCATACTTGTTTTTAAACTCTAAAGCTCTTGTTACTGTTGCTGTTGTTGCTGTTGTTGCTGCTGCTATTGTTAACCCAAAAGTCACGTTTTTAATCTGATGAAGACTTATTTATTTAAATGCAAACATGTTCACTCGTACTTACTGGATACAAAAAGTTTTCTATCTTTTAAAGTTCTTATTTATTCTTTTCACTACGAGTGTGTAAAGAATCTGTAGAATATGGGCAGTTGTTTGGTTGTTGTACGAATTTTTTTTTAAAGAATATTAAATGGAGTAAAAGAATATTTAATACAATTTAGAAAAGGTGCAGTATGTATGTGCACATACAGGTGGTGTTTCTAATTCTTGTATTTCATTAATTTTTTTGTTTTCAAATTATTTAATTCATTCCGTTTTCCTATTTTTTACACTTGATTTGTAATGGCCTGGTCTATTTGCAAGCATTATTTAACAATTGAAAGGCATGAACATGTTTGCATTTTAGGGTTCGTTTTTTTTTTGTTGTAGTTATAGTAGAGAGCAAAAACGGTTTAGCTAGATTATTTGTCTTTTATATCGTATTTACATTATGAAACTTTGTTGCATGCAATTTTCATTTTATTTTAAGTGTGAGTGGTGTTGGAATAGAATTATATACATTTTATATTTCGTCTCTGTCTTTCTCACTGAATAAAGGGAGTTGCATGCGACAAAGTTACGTAACGTAAAGGCCGCCTATATTGTAATCACCAAAACTCATACTCATGGAAACCATAATAAACGCTGCAAATGAAAATGTTGCCAACACGAACATAAATCGCTAAGCCGGAAGAATATTATTAGCATGGAAAAAAAGCTTAAAGAAAAATATTCCTAAAGGTAAAAAAATCACTGAAACCGGAACAAAACGATAAAACAAACAAAATATCTAAAACTCAGAAAAAAGCAAAAAAAAAAACGTTATATTGAAAAAATCACTAGAAGATATATTTTTTTAAATACTTTTTTTAATTCTATAAATAATAAGTATTATTTAAGCTGTGCTAACAATATGTCCGACACTGCATATGAATAATTTTGCAATTCTGTATGTACATTTAAGTACATACAACTAACTTTCGCTTTAATTCTAACCACTAACTTTGTAAATTGCAACAACAAAGTTATAACAATAACACGACCGCTGGAAAAAAGCAAAACACTTGGACTTTTTTTGTCTTTATAATTTTCATAAATATTCATAAGCAGTAAAATGAATTCAACATTGCATAAACATAAACACACTTGTACCCTATTGCTTTTTTCTATTGTTGCCATTTAAAAGTGTCATTGTAATGAAAACAAAATGTATTCTTTTACTGCAACAATAGTTTGTTTGGAGCGTTCTTTATTGTTTTTCTATTTAAGTGTTTGTAAATTAATATGGAATAATTCTGGCAAAAAACAACCGACTTCAGTACAACGCAACTATCCGATATAAATCATTTCTAGCTTACATTTTATTCCGAAGAGAGATTAAAGTAACTCCTTGAATAGCGGATTTATTTACTAATCAATATTTTATTCTTTAGTCTTCTCTAAAAATTAAGCGAAAAAATATTTTTTATTTTTTCTTTTTTTTTGCAATGGGCATCGATGTTGCTACATAAATCATTAGTTCACACCAAATATTAGAGCTCTACGAATTTTTTTTTAGCTAAAAATCGATAAAATATGATTATTGTCATTTTTCGCCATTTTCATCCCACTGCAAAAGAATAGAAAAAAATAAAAAATATTTTTTGCCTTAAATTTAAGAGAAGACTATATATGGTCTTATGAAAATTGCGAAAAACTACAAAAATCCTTATTTTATCGTTGTTTAGCTGGAAAAAAAGGCCAATGGCTTTAATATTTGGTATGGGCAATCGTTTTCTAGATAATCGCTTCGCATTCAATTTGGGTAATCGATTATTATAAATTGTTACATCACTAGTCGTGAGTAAGCGTGTTCATGTCAAAAAATTTACCAACTAAATTCCCTACATAAGTCGGTATAACTTTTATTTTATTTTAGCTTGTTAGATGGCATGAATGATCATGAGTTAAAAGCTTTCCCAACTCCAACTCTACAATATTTTTTTTTCTCATTGTATTTCTATCCCATTCTCATTAGTGTACACGTCAAAATGTGGTCATATTAGAGGTACTTTAACTGACAATTTGCATTCAAACATACGAAAATTATTTATTTATATGTGACACGTTTTTATGTTTTTTTTCTACTCGTATTTACATTTTGTACATTTTTTCTAAACCCAAAAAAAAAAAAAACAAACAAATAAAATAAGTAAAACTTATTGTCGCGAATACAAAAATTTCACTATTGACAATCATTGACCGACCAATTTGTGTGTCCAGGCACTATAAAGTACAACACGAGTACAAATTTAATTGGAAAAATTTATGTTAAAAAAGAGTGTTGTATTTTAATTTTAGTTAATTTTTAACATTTGGTATTTAGTATTTTGGTCTCTTTTTGTTTTTGTTGTTGGGCCTTACGATGGATGATGGTGACATCAGGAAATAATGAATGCTACTTGATTATGCGACCAACTACGTAACGCACGATTATAAATAACTGATACATAAAATGATTATTTGTTTATTCTTAGCCAGCAAATGTTTACACTAAATAAAGGCTAAGTTATGAAAAATATGGCTTAAAAGTTAAGAAGAAGAGTCTATTTCACACACACAGATATCGCTGGGTTAATTAACATGGATCGTACATGGTAACTATAGAATCATTCATGCATTTATTTTATAAAGTCTGCCCTAATACTCGACTCGTTCGTTGTGTATAATTTTTATCTGATTTTCTACGTAATTATTGTAGATGTTGCCCGCCGACGTACCATTAATTACGAGAGTACTCGTATGTTTGTACTTTCGTATCATATGAATCTTAAACGTTTTGAAATGTGATAATTGCTGTTCATATCACTCGCTGTTATTATTTTGCTTTATTTATTTATGTTCTACCAAGTAGTTTTTGATGATGTTGACAACGATGATGGTTGTTGCTTGTCATTATAGAAGATTTTCAAGGTTTTTTTTTCATAATTTTTTTTAATTAAATCAAAAATGTTCCACTGAATTAAAAGCAAACAATCAAAAAATTAAAATAAAGACAAATAGAAAACACCTAAAAAACAATAATATTAAAATTTTCTAAAAGATTGCATCATAATGTTTGCGGTTTGCTATTGTTGTCGGTTTAATTTTCAAAACTGATGATATTTGACATCAAACATTATGTGTTAACATGAAATTTTAAATGCAGCTTAGGCAAATGGAAAGATGGCTAACATATACATACATACATAGTAAATGAAGATGGCTAGCATATACATACCTATGTAACATGCAATAATGATTTATTTATAGAAGATTCATACATTTCTTTTGGGGCGTGATGATTTGGATTCCAATGGAAAAATCTAATTTTTACCACAAATACTATTTCCTATATAATGTCAAATTATTATAAAACAGTTATCATATGAAAAAAAATTTTATAAAATAAATTCTAGCATGCTACAAAATATTTCTTGCATGCTATGAAAAATTTTTCAAATATAATTTTTATGCTTTTTTAATTATGTATTACATAAAAACCTGTTTTATAAAATATTTCTCGAATAGCAATAAATAATTCTTGCATGTTATGAAAAATTCTTAATAATAAATTTCCCATACTACAGAATAAATAATAGATTTTACACAAGGTTAAAGCATTATAAAATATTTTTTGCATGAAAACTTTTTATAAATTATTTCTAACATGCTATAAAATATTTCTAGCATGCTGTTAAAAATTTTCTATTGGATTTTTTTTTAACTATCTCTTAAAAATATGCCTAATAAGATATTTCTAGTATTTTATAAAATAGTTCTTGCATGCTATAACAAATTCCCGATAGTAAATTTCTGTTACTATATATGTATTTCATACAAGTTTTTATACAATTTCAATGAAAAAAATAAAGTAGTTGTCACATTAAAATGTTTCTAACATGCTCATATTCAAAATTTTAAGAACAAGTTCTGACATGCTATAAAAAATCCTTTAAAAAATTATTTTGTGGCCTTTTGGAAATAAAAAGTGAAAAGCTCTTGAAGAATATTTATGCTTTAGGAAAAACCTAAAATAATACACAATAAGCTCTTTCCTCATTTTTTTTTTAAAACCTACTTGAATGGAAGGACGATTGTAATGTTCATTTCGCTATGAAATCCTTACAAGATGCTGCCAAAATGAGGCTGGCAGTCACATGCAGTCACACAAAATTCACAAACATATATTGTGTGATTATTTATTATCAAGCAAAAATACACAAAAACAAAGTACCTGTATTTTATGAACTGTGTATTTAAATTTAGGCTGTTACTACTTAGAGAACATAGGAAACAAAAAAAAAATAATAATGGTACTTGACAAAATAACAGAATTTGTTTTACAGAATCAAAAGAACAACCGCACTATCCACTACACCTCCATTGAAGACTAAAAGCCTTCATTTCACAAAACAACAACTTAAGAATAAATACTCGTATATTTGAGTACTTCAAAAATTGAAAAAATTAAACTATTGTAACTGAAAACTACTTGACAGAAAGCAAAAAAAAAAAAAAAAAAAAAAAAAAAAAATTTGGCCAAAAATTAACGAGTACTGAGAACTTATAGTAACACTGAAACAGGGAATTTGTGTGTGTCTGAAACAAACACAAATTTTAGTAAATAAATTATACAAATAAGTTCACAAATTTATCGCCTTCGCAACAGATAAATAATACGATACAACAGACAACAATATTCAAAAGTAGTAGTGGGTACCAAAAAAGAAAATTTACATGCATTAGCGTTTGAAAAGTTTACATCTGGTTCTTATATAAGTTCCTCCCCCTTTTTGTACAGCTTTATAAATAAATGATGTCATAGAAATTTTTACATGAAACGTTGCAGGCGCGTTACAATATTTTTGGGCAAAAGACCATAATGAATATTTTGATGAAACATTTTAATCCTCTAATCCTCTACGCTGCTGGGTAATTTTTTGTCCCTTTCTGAAATAAGACTAATCAAATTTTTCTCAAACAATTTTGAAATAGACGTCTAAAGTCTTGTATTTGTCACAAAATTCTATTATAGATCATCGCAGTTCCCAAATTTAACAATTTAACCTGAACACCAGAAACAATTGAAAACTCAAAATGTATTTAAGGCTAAAATTTTGTATTTATTCACAATTTCTGGGCTTCAGGTTCAATTTTGGTTTTGAATTATGTGAAGATCTATAGTCAAATTTTGTGATAAATATTTTTGTCGGACATTTTAGCCTGCAATATCGTACTTTAAGCTTATTTTTTCTGCTTTTTTCCCAATAAAAGTACAAAAAGATCCATATGACGAGATGTTATTAGGTGAAAATATTAACCAAATGAAACCAATATAAGCAATTTTTTAAGTTTACTACAAAAATTATATTCTAAATTGCGGCTGCATAAAAGTAACAACATATCGTCCTTGTAAAATTAACTGCCTGTTCGCCGATATCGAAGAAGTTCTTTCTTTCGAGCAATTACATTTGAAACAAAAACAAAATTTTATAATTTGTTTTTGGTTCAAATGTTATTATTCGAAAGAAATAACTTCTTCGATATCGGCGAACAGGCAGTAAGATTAAACAAATTAGACGGGGCCAAAGTTTGGCATTTTAAGCAAGATTTAAGTTATAAAGTCTTACTAATATTATAAATATGATAGCATATGACACAAGAAGAAAACCTTTTTGAAAAAAACAATAAGAATACCTAATAAAAACCATAAGTTTCCTTCTTGATTTTTTCAATACGGTTTTCCATATTAAAACAATAAGACTTCCTTCTTGAAAAAAAAACCGTAGAGATATCTTATTAATTTTGTTCTATTTTATTAGGTATTTATTAGGCACTGTTTTCTCTGTGTACTTTTTGTATTTTTCTGTATTTTTTCTACATTAACATTTAGTGTTCTTTCTTTGGGGCAAGATTCTAATCGAATCGAAAGTTATGGATTTTTGGCAGCCTAATCCAAATATGATCCACTCTGAGACGTAACGTTTCTAAACGCCTATAAATTCATAATAACTTTGGGACTCTTTTACCAGCATGTTTGATTAGAGCCTTATTATTTTGAATTGATAATTATAATTTTATTTTGCATATTATAGCTCCAAGTAAGTCAACTCATATGCCACTAGTAACACAATAGTGTTTATATACATAAATACTTACATATATATATATTGTGTATATAACTCGGTATTGAGTATAAAAATAATTCACCACAAAAAAACTTTTGGTTCGTTATCAGCAATGTTTTGTTAGTCGTATATTGAAAGCCTAAACGAAAATAAAAAACAGGTAGCAGCATATCGTGTGAAATATCCTAAACACCCACGTCGACCGCCACCACCACTAAAACCTTCCGACGAAAAAAAACCCCCACTGTGCTGTCAAGTTTAGTGCTTGAAAGTTAAATTTAAATTCCGTTAGGCTTTTTTATTACAATTTAATGACTTACACACACACACAATAACATACATACGTAGGTAGATACGTAGTAATTATAGAACGAATAATGAATGGGAGGGTCGTCAACCTGAGTAAATTGTTGTTTCGTTGTTGTTACTGTTACTGTTGCTGTAAGTTAATGCCAACTTAGGCTGTTGTCGTCATCTACTCATTCATATTTTTATACTCTTCAGCACAGAGTTGTAAGAAGGCCTGGTCCTATACGAGTATATAAGTTTATCATTCATTTTGTAATTTCTACATATCAGAGAATGGGGTTTATAAATGACAAGAGTATGATCAAAAAAACTACATTTTTTCCAAGTTTTTATCATTTTAGCATGACCCAAATTTTAGTATCGAGAAGTACGCTATCAGCAACATCGTCCCAAAAATAGCTGCTGAGATATTTTTTTTTTTACGATTATTTACTTTTTTAATTTTTGGCTTTTTTCGACGTGATAACACCATGGAACAAGAAAACTTGCAAAGATAACTACTGTATTTCAATTTTATTTGTTAGGGCGCACTCTCTAACTGCAAAACAGTCAAATTTTAACATTCCATGGATATGAAACAAACTTCTGATTTTGGGACCGACTTTGTATATTTTTTTTTTATAAAATGCACAACTAAATTTTAATTACCTCCATGCTGGTGCAAAGTTGGTTTAATGTTATTCGTTTAGGTATAAAAAGAACTCTGATGATGAGATCATGACCGTTAACAAGTCAATAATTTGAATCTTCACAAAAAAATGCAAAATCTGGGAGAAAGAAAGAAATTTAAATGGAAAAATTCGGTACAGTTGAAAAAATAATAAAATATACAAAAAATGGGTCTGATATAACATACCGTAAAAACCCCGCTTTGACATTAAAAACGAACACCAAATTCTTTTTCATAAAATATTAAGTTTGATTTGGCATTTCAACTAGTTCATCTGCTAGTGCAGGGTACACAAAATTCGTCATATACGAGTTGTTTTGTCAAAGCACACAAACGTAATAAAAATATATCTAAATCAAATGGGAAAAGAGCAGTTTAACTGCAGTTGGACATGGAATTTATAAAAATATTCTTACATTCAACAACAACAACAAATAAATAAAACTATCTATTGCTCTATTTACATTTCAAATAGAGAGGAAAATGTAGGTACAGGAGTATGTAAAGAGAGCAGCTTATCATACACAAGCAAACAAACAAACAAACAAACAAACATCTAGAAAGAAAAATAACTGTAAAAATGTCACCCTTCAATACACACTCCTAATATAACCAATACGTATACGCACTCAGGGGATGAATAGGAAGTTTTCTTCGATATTTCACTTGCACTTCCGGTATTTTTCCTTGCTTTTTTCGAACTCTTTTAAACGAAATTTTTTCACTGTCTTTTTTTCTTGATGTATTCTGTATCAAATTCTTTTACATGCATAAATTATTAGAAACCTGTTTTCTTTTATTTATTATAATTTTGCCACTTGTATAGAAAATTCAAAAAATTTAAAACACATTTTAATTTAGCCGGCTTAATTTGAATAGTTTTAAAAAATAATAAAATATTGTGATAAAATAGAATTATAGTAAAAAGAGAACCAACCCAGTTTTTTGCGATTATTAAACTAAAAATTACTTTTGGTTTTTGTTGGTATACCGACGACGACCGGTGTTTCCAAATATTTATTTAATTGTTTTTTTTTTATATTATTATGACTTTTTTAAATTTTTTTATTTTCACTCTCTTCCGAACTCAAATGTAGTCACCACCGCCACCAAGAAGCAACTGATTGTATGACTGCATAAATATTTATCGTTTTGCCAGCCAACCAACGAACCAACCAACCCGCCATCCAATACTTTTATTTATTTCTCTTGAAGTGTTGATTTGCTCTCCAAAAAGTGTGTGTGCGTGTTAGAGAAACTTTTTGTTGAGGACAGAAAATTACTTAACTTGTTTTTAACCGCTTTGTTAAGCTAAAAATGCAGTTAGCACGTGTATTCGGATAACAAGCGCCAAAAAAGCTTTTCCCCGTTCAAATTTTATTTAAATCATGTTTTACACTCGTGTCAAGTCACATGGAACGTCGTGACTATGAAATAATCGTTTCAAAATAAAGCTTTTTTTAAAGAAACGTTATTTTTACAGACGAAAGTTTAAAACTGGCAAAACTTGGGAAAAATTAGAAGGTACAACAATACACAAATATATTGCAAGATTCTGACGACTGATCTGATAGAGGACACAATACTAATTATGCATGTGTGTGTGCTCGGTTGGAAAATTTACGTTGCGATTTATTTTAAGGAGAGTTCCCTTATTTGCAATTAAAGAAAAAAAAAATTTGGAAATTATGTATTTAAAAATTAAGATTACCAAAATTTTATGTCAAAGATATCTGCCGAAAGAAAAAAATGTATTTTTAGTTAAAGTAAACGAAATTAAGAGATAGAAAATTTAGAAAAATTCAAATTGAGCCTCGAAACTTGAAACTTTTCGATATTACCACACATGTAAAAATTTCGATTATTTTCGAAAATACCCTAAATGTTCTTTTCAATTCCTCAAATACTTATAATTTCACTAAACATAAAGAAAACTCTAAAAACGGTCAGACTCGAAAAATTTTCATACATCCAATATTTTAATAGGTTTTGGAACAAATTATAATTTTAGTTCAATATATAGATGTTCATAATTTCACTGAAGATATAGAAAATGTCTTCGAAAATTCAACCGAAAATGCCGTTAAGTTTGAAGTTAACGACCCATGGACCCATAATTTTACTAACAATATATAAAAAAAGAGAAAATTAAAAACCTTTTAATGTTCGAAATTTTAACATATTTTCGAACTGCACGAAAGGTATTTCATATTCAACGGATAATCACAATTCCACTAAGAAAAAAGAAAAATTTTTAAATTCGAAATCAAACATGGCCAAAATACGGTTTTCAATGATAAAAATCTCAAAAATTTCGAAATTAATCACCTTTTAATTTCAGTTGAAAAAAGTGTTACAAAAGTTGGATCTAGAGAAAGTTTTCGATATTTCGACACATTTTCGAATGAAGCAAGCCAAAATAAAAAAATCCGAATATGTTTAATGTTCGAAATTTTAACATATTTTCGAATAAGCACAAAACAAATTTTTAATACAACATATACTCACGATTTCATAAAAGAAGTAAAATAATCGTAAAATAATCAAAGTTCAACCTTGAAATTTGAACATTTTTCATATGTTCTAATTTTTAAAGTATTTTCGAATACTACATTTTTAATTGAACCCATACGAATAATTTCACTAAAAAAATGAAAAATTCTATTTTCGGAGTTTAAAAATATTTTCGAACATTGAGTGCAAAATGGGAAATTAGCAGTATGAATTCATATGAATTATATTTAAGCATTTGGTATGGCGGAATAGTGATCGTAGAGCTCTTTTATAGTTTAAGTTTTAATGAACTAGTTCGAGTTGCCATAAAGTTTATGTGTCAAAACATTTAAAATTTGCATTTTGAGTTTTTCCGAAGAATTTTGTTTCTAAGCGCATTTTCCAATCTACATAATGACTTCAAACTTTCAAGTTAAATTTAGTTTTTCTTAAGGGGAATTACAGCATTTCTCAAATGCTTCCGAAAAGTGCTCATCTTTCACACTAGAGCCAATTAAGTTGTAAAAAAAGAATTATTATTTTAATGAAATTGAATAAAAAAAAGTATAATAAAAAATTATTTACCTTCATAATCCAAATTATAAATTTCTATTTTAAAAAACATAAATTTAATTTAAAAGAAATAAAAATTCTCTTGCTGGGCCTTATTTTTTTTACAAGACAACAAAAACAAGAACGTAAGAATCAAAGGTGAAGCAAACACTTTTCTAAGCACAATTAAGTTATGAAACACTTTATCTTTCATGTAACGTTTAAAAATTGTTGTAGTACAACTTGTATCTAGCATTCAGTCTTTGTCCAACATCATTTGATCCATTTTATGGCGAACAATTTAAACGTGTAGGCAACAATTTTCTTTATTTTATTGTACTTTTGACTTGTTTTCACATTATCAACTACGTATTCGATGACTCTATTACCCAGTTTTTCCTTTTTTTTTTTTGTTTGGAAATTCCCTACGTAATATTCAATTTAATAAAATCAACTTTCATTATTTTACGATTTACTCGTGCTTTGTTAGTAATTTTTCTTACGAGGTTGATGCAAAATACTTTTTTATTTATTAAAATGAAATCCTATTCACAACTTGGAATGGGAACTACAAAATTTAAAGGGTTTAATAAGAAATAAATACATATAACAATAAATTCATAAATGTATGTATTTAGTTTTTGTGATTTTTTTCGTTATAACAATTTTTCAAATTTCGCGATTTTTTTCCGCTTTGGTGATTTTTTTGTTTCGGAAATTTGTTCTTTAGCGAGTTTTTTTTATGATTTTTTATTTGTTTTGGCGTTTCTTTTCAGTTTGGAGGTTTTTTGTATCCTGGTTTTTTAGGTTTGGAGGCTATTGTTACAAAAACAAAAATGCTGAAGCGAATAAAATCGTAAAAAAACAAAACAATCGCCAAAACAAAAAAAATGTTAAAAACTAAAAAGTTAGTTAGTGAAAAAAATCGCTAAAAAAAACCAATTAAATATTAATTACAGAAAGAAATCACCAATAGCAGAAAAATTGCCAAAAAAAAAAATGGCTAACGAGAAAAAAATCGTCAAGTCGAAGAAAAGTAAAATTCATCAATTAAAAAATAAATCACAAACAAATGTAAAACGAATACAACCTGGAAAATTGCCGGAAGAAACACTGCAACCCAGAATTTCCTAAAAACAAAAAATCGCCAAGATTAAACATTTACCAAACTGAAAAAATCGCTAAAAACCAAAAAAAGCGACAACCTGAAAATAATTTTTAACTTTAAAGTTTTTTTCTATTGCTTTACTTTGTAGACAAAAGAATAGACTAGTTTTAAAATGCCAAATTTCAACATGTTATGTTGGTCGCTTTAATAAACCCTTTAAATATTTACTTGCGCGAATTTTTAATATGTTTGAGGCCTATGTCATACAAACGGATAGGATTGCAAAAACAATACAGTTACATTCACTTTTAGTGTACAGAACCCTGAAAACGCCACTTTATTGTCTTTACTAGTTGGTAAGTGTCTCTGCTACATGATAACGATGGGAAATGTATTGAGTTGATTTTACTTAAGATTTTTATAACAAAAAAGCTATTTATTTTTATATTGATATACTAAACCTTCATCACTTTATAGTCATCCTTTCAAAAGTTCTTAACTTGTTTCTACTTTTTTTTTTTATTAGAAACCAAAAAGAAATTTTTTCTAAATCGTAAATCAGGCATTTATATGACTGCCCCCGTATATTTTATATGCCGGGCATTCTAAGTAAAACAAATGGCACAAAGATGAGGTGTAGTTTCGCTCAGTAACTTGCAAATATAAAACTCTTGGCCATGTAGTCAAAGCATCAAAGCGAACAAAGTTAATTTCATTTGCAATCTTTTGTAAAATTTCACTGTTTCGATGCTATTCCAGCTTTTTTCTCCTCAATTTTTTATTTCGTGTTTTACCTTCTGGCAATATTTTTTATTTTTATTTTTTGTCACACAGTTAAGCTTTTAGAAAAAGTGTTTTATGTTATTGTCTAAAACACCTTTGGAACAGCGTAAATCAACCCATGTATGTGTGCGTGTGCGTGAGCCTTGTAACAAAGGGTAATTATTGCTACTGTTGGCAAAATTCAATTAACTTATTTAATATTCATGCTTAACACAAAAAATATGTTGTGTACGTGTTGACCTGATGTATATAGAATAAAGCGTTCAAACAAAAGGCCAAGCGAGTGCATTAAAACCAAAATTTATGGTCTACATAATTTATGAATAGTTACGTCTCGTATCTCTTTGCCGCTGTGTTATATTTTTATTCAGTTTTACTTATGCCGCATAAACACGATTATAAGTTTCTTTTAATAATAAATGATTTTGCAGAGAATTAGGATTTTACCGGCTACGTATGAGTCATATAAATTCTTATTTAATATTAAGTACCCGTTTTAGTTTGCTGGCCAACGAACGTGTCACATCGAACAGTGACGTGATATAAAAATTAACTTACATATTATGTATTAATAAAATTCCAAATATGAAAGGAACTTCTTCTATTGGGCAAAATAATTTTTAGAAATTTGCAAAAAAAAAAAACCGTACCGATTTCTATAATACAAACAATTGGTTTGAGTTAAAAATTTATATGAAAACCACCCAGTTTTTTGAGTGATTTCCATACAAAATTTCCACACAATTCGTCTGTATTGTGGAAACAGTACCTTTAATCAATTTATAAATGGCGGACATTGTTGCTCCTGCTGCCATATATTTTTGGGTTGAAATAGCAATGATTTCATTTCATAAGATCATTTGCGAATATATATGTAAATGTATGTACATATACTTATTTGAGTTCTGCAAAAGCTAACCCGAATTCGCAAAGACAACAAATGTCGTTTTTAGATCAGTGCAATAGAGTTTATTTTTATTTGACTGCCTTTGGTTGGGGCTGGAGGATGCTGTTTTTCAGCCTCCCCAGCAGGATCCGCATCTGTCAAATGTGGATAATCGAATATTTATATTCTGACAATACTGGGAGCATCATCTGTTGTGAAAAGTGTGCAAAGAAAGCATGAAATAAGAATTGGCATTGAACACCTGAACCGCACACAGTATTGTATCGGCAAATAAACAATAGAACTTTACAGTCACATTGTCTGCAATAAAAAGTTAAAAACATGTGACGACAACAAAATTTGGAAAAAAAAGTTTAATTGTGTTTAATAAATACGTTGAACTGCTAGAGTTTGTTTATGTTAACGCAAATTCGCCAGCAATTATAAAACTAATTATACAACAACAGGAAACATATTTAGATGTTTAAAAATACAAATCTAATATTATTCGAACTTTATTGGATATAGAAAATATACTCGTGACGCCAAACAAAAAATTAGTTTTTCTTTCAAAAAAAAAAAAAAGATTCAAACTATTACTTTGTATGTCCAACAAAAACGGAAGTAGAGATGATAAAGTCAAAATTTCTTATCATCATTGATGTCCTTGCGCATGACTGATGAACAATTGCAACAAAATTCAAATTGTTGCTGGTAGTTGTTGCATTTGAAATACATACTTTCTTTTTTAAACACAAATATGCATGACTGCGTATGTGTGTGTGTGTATTAACGTGTGTGCCAAAATATCCAACAGGTATTTAAACGCCTTGCCATGAAATAAAACCAAACAGTTTTCCATACAAAACTCACTCACAAACACACACACACAACTACAGCCAGTCTTTCCTTGCATTGAAAATAATTTGTATCGTTGTCTCTATGTATGTGTGTGTGTGTGAATCTTTATTTCGGTTATAAAAACCGTTGTTTTGTTTGAAAATTTTGCAGTTAAATTCGGGCTTTTAAGCGCCAACGACGTATCCTTTGTTCGATAAAAGTGGTTTAAAGTGAAAAAAGGATTTTAATTAAAATTCTACTTATTTTCATACAAAATGTGTTTTATTTAACAGTTAATTGAAGAAAAGTTTAAATTGAATTGTATAATTTTTTGTTTTGATTCCATTAAATCTTTTAATGGATCATTTAAAAACATGAATAATATAAAAAGTATTCGAAATTTTGGAACGATTTATTTGTGGATATTTGTGATAAATGGTAAAAAGGTTTTTAGTAAAATTTTTCTATTGGTCAAACAATATACAAAATAATTGCTCGGCAATAAAGTTTTGGGGAATAAAAAATTTTTAGTTGAAATTAATAAATTTAACTTACAGAAGTTTCTAAATGACAATTTTATCTCACATATCGGCCACTAATCGGAAGAATACTAAATTTTACTAGATATACATTGTTTTAATTATCCTCGATTTAAGACGAACCGTGAATAGCAAAACTTTTTGGTCGCGTTTTAAAGAAAACAAATTTTTTATAAGTAGTGATTTAAAATTTTTCCACATAAAAACATAAGAGGCATAATAAAATAATCCTAAAAGTAACTAAAAAAATTACGTAAACAAGTCAGTTGTTTCAAAAGTTATTAAGAAATTAGTATCGAAAATTATTAAATTTTTTTGAAAAACTATCGAATGCCAGGCGTGTCCTGCCACGTTAAAAATATATTAAAAAAAACATTTTTAAGTTAGCAAGAAAATTTAGTTCAGAAAATTATGCTACAAAAAGTACCGCACTATGCGTAACTGACCCATTTTTGTACATTTTTTGGCCCTTTGTAGAAATAAAAAAAATTCGTACAAAAATATATTTTGTTTTAAACAAACGTACCAAAATGAAGGATAAATATTATTCCCTTCACGTTGAAATTTAAAAAAAAAAAAGCTAAAATCAATTTGAAATTTCTCTAGAAGAGGTACAACTCCATTTAAATTCAATCTTTGCGCTTATTGCTTTCGAAAAAAAAATAAAATACAAAAAAAGTAGAAAAAATCGCGATTTTCGCTCGTTTTATCCCCTAAAAAATTCAGATTAAGTTAGATTTTCGGTACCAGCTTTATTACTTCCGATATTTTAAGATTCATATTTTACCCGTTATTTTTCAAATATGGAAACCTTTAAAATTTTAATTTCCCAAAATCTCTTTTAATAAAAAAAAAGTTCAAAATTGGGAAAATTTTTAATAGGCGAAAGTGTTTAGGTATTTAAATCAATCTTCACTAAATTGCATTTCTAATAAAACAGGTTTGGAGTATAACTTACGTACGTACATAGTCGCTTATACGAAAAAAAATTTCTTACATTTTAGAGATGAATTTAAAAACATGTCTCTGTTAAAAATCATAAAAACTTTTAAATTTTAAAGACTGATGTCTTACGAACAAATTAAGCTTTAAATCACGAAAATCAGTGAATAAACATTAATTTTACTTACAATCAATTAAAAAAACTCCGAATTTTGATTTTCAAATAAGACATACATACATACATCCTCACACACAAACACGCAATTGAAAATTTTACTGTTGCATGAAAATCGCAATGTTTGTGAGTTGAAAATTTTTATCTTTTCCACGCCATATACATATTTTAATTTGTTTTTTTTTTTTTTTTTTGTGTTAAACAACCTTTTCCATCATGTTTAAACATGTTTACAATCTTTATCTTAATTGATAATCAATTGAAAACAATTAGGTTTCATGTTGCATTTTTTTCTATTGTGTAAAAATGCATGAAAAACCTAAAAAAACTATTTTGAAAAATAACACCTTCATAATAATTAAAATATTTAAATTTAAGAATGAAAAATAACAATAGATGAAAGAAGGTGTTCATTTGATAATAATGATTGCAAACATCATAAAGGACATAAATTAAATTGACTCATCATACATATGTGTGTACTCGTACATACGTACACTTGCAAAACTAAATGGCACACACTTTGATCTATAAATTAATTTTATTAAAAATATGAAAATCCGATTTAATCAACATGTGCAGATGATGATGATGTTCATTTTAATTTTTGTATCATATTTTATTAGTTTTACAGGTGAGTGGTGGCAATGATGTCGAGTATCGTACAGATACGGTTGCAGACAAAGCTGCTGAAATTGTTCCCGATATTCTAATGAAACCGTATGATGCGTATCAAATGTTTAATGAGGACTATACGGATGACTTGTTAAATGAACGAAATGCTGTTGCAACACCATTGTGGCGAATATTGAACAAACAACAACAACAATTCTACTATAATAGTAAACAATTGCCATTAAGAGCGACAAAATTAAAAGAAAAAACCGGAAATTCTATGACATCAAAAGAAATTACTTTTGAAAATTTAAATGATTTAGAGAGATACAAAATAATAAAAAATCCAATTTGGCCAAAAGTACATAAGCAACAACAACAACAGCAACAGCAGCAACAGCAACAGCAACATCATGTAAAAGTTAATGTTAATAGCGACGATAATGACAACAACAAACAACGACGTCAGGGCTTGCAACATTATTTTATTGTTCAAACTTTATCTTCAGGAGATGACGATGCTGCTGGTGGTAGTGGTGATGCAAACAAACCAGGAACCACAATGACAAATATCCGTTATAAACAAAATGGCATACTACCAATACAAATGCCACCTATAATGGAAAAATATTTTAAAAATAAAGCTACAAGAACAACTAAAAAGTCAAATATTCCGTACAAAGATGCCGAAATTAACAACAATAAAAGGATGGTGACGGCCAGTGTAGGTGATGACATCAAAGACAATTTATTTCCGTTAAAGCATGACAACATCTTAAATATAAATGGTGATGTTGGTGATGCTGTTGCTGCTGCTGCTGCAGCTTGGTATGCAAATGAGGATAGAGTTGGTGTTGCTGATTTCGTTGATGATGGATCAAAAAGTATTGCCAACAGCAACGGAAACGGAAATGAAAGTTTAAGTTATGTTAATAATAACGAGGCAAATACCAATTACATGATGGCTCAAACTATTGACAACGACCTCGAGAAAGAACAATATACTGGTGATTTGAATATAAATCAAGAAATCAAAAGGATCAGAAATAAACCACATGACAAACGGGCGAAACCTTCAATTGGTCATACACCATTTTTACCAGCAGTTAGTGGAGGTAATTATAAGTATATAAAAAGATTAAAGATACATTTGTTACACATTTAAACAATTACAATAAAAAAAGTAGGATATCCTAGAAACTCTTCGCTAGACACTGGAATTATGTTAAATTTCCTTTACTTGAGGCAGTTTGTCAAGTTCTAAAGAAAAAGCCGAATGTCGGAAATACTTTTGACAGAAAGTTTTAATTAAAAAAAATTTTTTTCGAAACTTTTTAAACCCGATATCTGTCAAAAGACTTTAGTTATCTATATAAATAAAAATGAAACGTTGTCCGTTGCTAAGCGCATAACATGAGAACGGCTACACCGATTTCGCTAATTTTTTCATCTTATTGCTTAAAGTGCTCCGAGAATGGTTTATAGCACAAAAAATTTACCACACCCACTCTTACGCCTACTTTTTCTATTTATCTAAAATCGAAGAAGCATGGTCAGTCGCCTGTTCCCGTGTTGGGAAACCATCAGCTTTGTTTGTTTACGCGCCAGAAAGCAAAAAAAAAATGTCGTGTATCGAAAAGCATTAGAATGAAAAAAATGGTTAAAGTGAACCAATCGACAGAAAATATATTTTTGTTTTGCTAATCGAACGTCGTTCTTATATTCGAAGTGTAAATAAAACACTTTTAGAATCTCTGTGATTTCAATTCAAAATAAAACGTGATCAAAATCTTTACAAAAATAAAAACTGTTAAAATGATCATCAATCAGAAATGCCTTTTTTCCCTTAATTTTTACTTTGTTTCCATATTTCCAATAGCTTTTTACAAAATTATCACCAACAAAATTATTTACATTTAGACAGGACAACGTCTGTCGGGTCAGCTAGTTTAAAATAAATTTGATGTTTTTCAAGCCCAAAAAAGGCATATAGTTCTTGAATAATGAAGCGCTTTTTCGCAATTTTTCAAGAACGATATCTCCGAACGAATTGAATAAATCGCTTTTTATCAAACCATTTAAAGTCGATGTTGTTTTTTGAAATTAAAATAAAATTATTTAATTTTCGATTACAAAATTTTTTTAAAACCAAAATTTTCTTCGGAAAGTTTTAAAATCTATTGAATCTAACCGATTATTATCTAAGGTAAATTTCTTTGGAAATCCCCAAATTTAGTTCCAATTAAGTTAAGCCATTCATACATATACATACACATATGCACATTTATGCAGAAATTATGTTGAAAATAGTCTGAATAGATTGCCGTGACCTCAAAATGTCAAAATCAAAAGTTGAAAACTCCAGTTTCGAAAATCGCCGTGAAATCATAAAATTACTATTTCTAGTAGCAGAAAGTTACAGAATTTTTTAATATTAAAAAATTGCATTTCAATATTCTTTTAAAGAAAAAAATTTACCTTCGCAAGGATAATTGAGTAAATTCTAATAAATTTATTTCTTTGAAAAATTATTCTAAAATAATTTTTCTTATTTCTGCGATCTTTTTATTAGATATTCTGTCTGTTTTCTTTCAAGTAAAATATCCACTTTTATATTTTTATATTATTATTACGAATAAACGTAATTATTATTTGAACTTATTTATGATTTACATATGAAAAGTAATATTATCAGGCTCAAGTTCAGTTTTATTGAATTAATGAAAATTCAAAATTACTAAGAGTTTTTTGTGTTGGAAAATATTATTATTTATATCCAATCAGTTTTTAGCAGAACGTATCAGTACTGATTTCAAGGCCGCTACACCTCTCATCAGCGTTCAAATGTCCATCTTTACAATTTTCGTAAAGTGGATACTGATACGTTCTGCTAAAAACTGATTGGATATAAATAATAATATTTTCCAACACAAAAAACTCTTAGTAATTTTGAATTTTCATTAATTCAATAAAACTGAACTTGAGCCTGATAATATTACTTTTCATATGTAAATCATAAATAAGTTCAAATAATAATTACGTTTATTCGTAATAATAATATAAAAATATTAATTCCGCTTGGGCACGAGCTATAAATACCCTAATAACAGGGGTCACAGTAATATGTGAATTTCCCTAATATAGAGTAAAAACAACAAAAACGTTAAAATACAAAGTAGAATACTTTGATGATAACGGACTATGAGTTTGTGTTGATTATTAGTTCCAAACAGTAATGAGGGAATTTCGTACTAACCAGCACTGTTTCATTGTAGAATAAAATTGAATTAAAAATTAATTCTCATATTCTATTTCTGTTGAAAACTGGTTAAATAGTTGATATTCTTCTCAATTAGTATCCACTTTACGAAAATTGTAAAGATGGACATTTGAACGCTGATGAGAGGTGTAGCGGCCTTGAAATCAGTACTGATACGTTCTGCTAAAAACTGATTGGATATAAATAATAATATTTTCCAACACAAAAAACTCTTAGTAATTTTGAATTTTCATTAATTCAATAAAACTGAACTTGAGCCTGATAATATTACTTTTCATATGTAAATCCACTTTTATATGTTAAAATAAAACAGTCAAATATTATATGAACATTTTTTTAAGCTATTGCATAGCTTCTATCGCGGGCTTTGAGGCGACCGAATCAAGAAATTTTTAAAGGTTTGTTTCTTAAGTCTTTTGTTTTCGAAACGAAAAAACCGGAAAAAATCTGTAATTTTTTTCGAAACGAAAAAACCTGGCACT
This sequence comes from Lypha dubia, assembly GCA_947311025.1. NCBI lineage: Eukaryota > Metazoa > Arthropoda > Insecta > Diptera > Tachinidae > Lypha > Lypha dubia. Next base: position 62,832,986 of record OX371264.1, read on the forward strand.
AAGTTTGTTTCTTGAGTCTTTTGTGTTGTTAAGTATTTATGGGTCGATTATGGATGGCAACCGAACCACAGTTGCGTTGCCAGTTGCTGAATTTTGTATTACCACAAATTTTCAGTTGCCGGCTGGCAACGCAACTGAAGTTCGGTTGCTATCCATAATCGAGCCATTAAGTCGCCAAATGTATGTTAACCCCTACAGTATGCTATTGATTAACATTAACATTTGATATCATATTGATATAATTAACATACAGTATTGCCAGAATAACAAAGGAGTTATTAAACAAAAAGTAATAATATACATAATTGCATAATACTACGTTCACACGGAACATGCTTCGCTCTCTATTCATGCTTCACACCCCAATCATGAGCGAAGCAACATGCTTCGCCATACAAAATTTTGAGAGCGAAGCATGTAGATTCATATTGAATCTACTTGCGAAGCATGAAAAATTGCTGTCTTCTCTAAATTTTATCGTAATTTATCGGAAGTTTATCTGAACTAGATGCAAAAAACACAACAAAAACTTTAATTAAAAGTGAAAAATTGAATTAAAACTATAAAGATAAAACAACAATGGAAACAAAAAATATGTTTGTGCATTTTTAAAAATGCGTAATAATTTTAACTTATTTTTTTTTGTCCATTTTAGATTTTATTTGTTATTAAAAAGAGAACTGTCAAATCGAAGCAAGTACATGAGTCGTGTGAACAGCTAGATTCATAAACATGTTTCAGAAAGCGAAGCAAGTGCTTCATCTTGTCGTGTGAACATAGTATAAGTTGATCAAAAAAATGCTGTGCAATAGCTTTACCGCAACAGTCCCTGAGTGCCCCATGTCTTTTTTTTTTAATAAATTAAACTTTATCATATTTTACTTGGAGAAAACAGACAAAATTATTCTAAAAATATAATTTTTTATTTTCCCATTATTGCAACAAATACTCATTATTTGTTGCACAGTGTTATCGAATATTTTGCTCACAATTGTAATTAAAATTGTATACATACACACATATATCAAATATTTTACTTTTTCTATTCCTTTCGAAGGTGCCATGACAAATTTGGGTAAATTTTTCCGTGATCTTTCGAAAAATGTTCATGTTAGCGAACACTATCCGTGGGATGACGATAAACAAAAACTACTTGAAGGTGATCCGAATTTTGGCAATATTCATCATCATTTAACCAAACCGAATGCGGCAACAGATCAACAAACGGCTGAATGGATTAAGGCCATACGTTTTTATAGGCCATCACAAAAAATTCGATCTTTAGTGGAAATGAATCCACATGGTCAGTGGGCGCACAGTTCGCAATTTATCGACCCCAATTACATGTGGGTGGGTTTGGGTAAATAACAAATTTACAAAAAAAAAATTTATTAAAAAGTAACGATGAAAAGTTTTAAGATTGTTTGAATAATAGTTTTTTTCGTATATGGTTTTGTAAATTAACAACGAATGCAATCGATGTCTCGTTTTAAATAAAATAAATGTTATTTAGAATTTAAGAAGTGTGGAGACAAAAAAAAAAATTCGCTAAAAAACCTCAATATATAAAAGTTTTGTGCTGTTTTATGTGGTTAAATTTTAAAAAAGAATGCATATAAATGTTTAAGTATTTAATTATTAAAAAATAAAAGAGTGTTTAGATTAGAAAAAAGTTAAAAAAATGTGTTGTTATTTACCTTAAGCATGATGCTGAGATTCCTTCCCCAAACTATTTCCGATATAAAAAGAGATGTTTCATATCCTCAAGTAGGCAAAATTATTTTTCCATCATGCAATTGGAATTTATTCAAATCTATGTGTAGAGAAATCTGAAAAATAAGTTGAACACATATTTATGAATTTTTTTTTAGTATTCTAATTTTAGATCCAAAATATTTCGAATACTGTCTACACGACAGCATTAACAAGAGAATGTGTTTTTAGTCAATCTTCTAAGAAGTTCTTAACCCATGAACCTTTTCGACTACAAACAACCAAAAACATATTTATATGGAAATAAATTGAAGTTCTATGGATTTTCTATGAATAATTATTAACATTTTCCTTTTTCCTTATGAAATGCGCAATTAATAACAGGAGGAATCGAAACGGGCAAAAACTTCCTGAAACTATTTTTCATAATTCTGAGCTGAATCAGCTTCTAAGCCAAATTCGAATGCATTCCAGACGATGTTTTTCCAAAAAAAGTTAAACAAAACCAATCTGTATTAAATTTTAGAATCAGTCTGAATATAAGAAATATCAATTGTTGCTCGTTTTTAACTTTTTATTATTCTTTAAATTTATTAATATATTTTTTATACATAGATATTTATAAAGTTTCGAATAAGTAATTAATGTATAGTATATTTATACGACTATTTATTATGAGAATCATATGTGTATAGTTGTTTTTTTTTTTTTTTAATTTGGCCGCCAATATAAAAAAAGTAAAAATTTAATACAAGACAAGAAGATTTCTAATTTGACATTAAAAATATAATTCATTTTAATATATATTTCAAAATTTTAGAAACATCCCAACGTTAATTTAATATGTAGTTGGTGGCATTTTCGTGTAATTCGGATACGATGCGTTGGATGTAGTGGGCAAAAGGCGTTGTTGTAGATCACGATTAGCGCGAATCTGTGTAAAGAGCGAATAAATAGCGTTCCAAATAGTGCATTGAATGGCTGAAAAAAAATAAACGTACAAAAATAATATATTTACATAAGTTCATACTTTATTGAAATTGAATCCATCTTAAAATCAATGCAATTGTGTTTGTGATTGTATACAATTTCGGTCTTGGTACAACAATATTTGTATGTACTTTTTTAAATGAGAGACCACCACAAATGCATTGACTTTAATGCAATTTCACAACTGAAATTTTTTATGACTCACCCAAGCTTATGCCGGCTGTTATTATACCAAATATTACTGAGCTTATAGGCATACTGGTAGCTATGGACATATATACCATGTAAATAAAATTCAACACATTGAAGAATATAAATATGTATGCATTTATAAGCCAGGGAGCCATTAACAAATGTCTTTCCTAAGAAGAAAAAAGATAAATATTAAGGCTAAACATACAAGATAAGAATAACACCAATTCCAATATGTAAAAAAATTTATTTAGTTATATTCAAAGCGGGATATCATGGGACCTCAATTTGCTATTAATTGAAATTTATTAAGCAAACAGTAAAAACTTAAGACAATTATAACAATTTTAGATTATATGCAACCAGAAAAAAACATTTAATGAATTCATCTACATACATATAAAGGTTACTTTATGAAAATAATTCAATTCAATAGACAAAACTTTATACACCATACTTTAGTATCAAAAAAATATTTTCATTTTGGAATTTTAATAAGTAAGAAAAATGTTTACTTTATCTATTGCGATTTTGTTTCTTCAAAACAATGACAATGTTGTTTATTATCAGCAAAGAATTTCAAGAGATTACTTACTTTTACGGTACCCACAATCAGCATCGCCGAAGCAAATACATTGGCCAAACTCACAGTCAAGTAAATACATAATGCAATGATAACAGCTGTATTCCATAGGGACAAGAAAATGACAAATCATTAACCAAATACATAAATTTATATGCATCGCATTTTAACGACGCCAACTTACCAGTACGTAGGCTGCCGATATTACTAGGATCATTCATATGTTCCTCTATCATTTTTACCACTTCATCGAGACGTGTAAAGGCCACAATTAGGATGATTGAGGAAAATATGGCTCCAATAAAATTTATCCATCCTACAACAATACCGACCGTGGACAAACGCATTCCGCAAAGATGATTCATACTTTTATTGAATGTATGTACTTTGTGATAAGTAATTATATATTAGCAAAATTTTCCTTATTTAACACAATTTTATTTAGTAAAATATTGGAAAACAACTGCTGCGTATTTCTGCCTTTTTGTTTCTGAACTTCTGCCAAAAATCGTTAAAAAAAATTTTTGTCAACTGAAACAAAGAAATTTCAGTCTGGCAGTCATGAAATAATAAAAGTGCTGCCACTACACCCAAATAAAATCTACAAGGCGAATTCATATCAACTGAATTTATTAAACAAAGGCGAACTGAGTTTGTCCAAGGCGAATTGATTTTGACTTTGATACTAACCAAAGCGAATCCATAACAGGTAGAATTTACTCAATTCGCTTTGAAAAACCTCCAGTTACTTTGTCAAAAAATGTTCCGAAAAAATTGTCAACAAGGCATTTGACAAATTAACTGGCGCACAAATACAATGAATATGTAAAATTAAACCGTGATTTTTCATCTTATAAAACAGGAGGCAATTTCTTATTATGAAGTGTATATCAGTTATCAACTATAAACCAGTGTTGCGCACATAGCTGCCAGATTTTTTTTGGTAATATCGTCATATTTTTGGGCAAAAATCGTCATTATCGTCAATGTAGCTTATTGAAATCGTCATAAAAACGTCAAATGAAAAAATCGCTTTTTTACCAACAAAACCTATTTTTATTAAAGGCAAAACATAACAAAACTCTTAAATCAACAAATCTTATTAAAAAAACAGCATTATTTAAAATACAGAGATCAAATACTTCACTTAGAATTCACAATAAAATCAGATTGCATATTTTTCAATACTTTGAAATATATTTATACATTGTATGGAAAAAAAACAAAAAAAAATCAAATCCTTCAGTTATTTTTTCCAATTTAGTAAAATATGCATTTTAAATATCATTTTTGGAAACACCTTTTCTAAAAATGTTTAAAAACTACAATAAAATTTATACAATAAAAATATAATAGTTAAAGAAAATAGACATATCCATGTACATATATGGATAATATATTTTACATATATATATATTGCAATTAAACATATTGATTAATTCAGGTACAACTGTTAGATCATAGCAGCTACATTTGTTTAGCTTTAAATAATCTTTTGTATATAATTTTACCTCCAAGGACGACTTTTTCAATTTCTTATTTTAGTCTTATTTACGTTTACCTGACTAAATATTCTTTCCATATTTGCTGAATAATGTGTTAAAACTAGGATTTTTGTAATAAATTTAGTCAAAATCGGAAACAAAAGACTAGAATCCCTTTTTGCATCTCTGATGGTTTTTTCAAAATATTCAGTAGTTATATCTTTTTATCAGGACAACACTTTCAATTGTCTGAACTCTATTTCTAGCTCTTGGTTTTCTGTTTCTTCAACAAAATACGAAAATTATTTTATAATTTCAGAGAACAAACTTTTTTTTCTTCATTAATAACTAGCTGATCCCGGTGTACTTCGCTACCCCCCTCGTTATAAAATAAAATTAAAAGTATTTATATATCCCATTGTGACGATCGGTCCAGTAGTTAAGACTATATTACGATTTTTAATTTTAATAAAAAGGAGCGTGGTCCCATCCACTTTTCTCCCGGTACGTATTCCAAATTATGGCAATACCATATGTACCAAATATCATCGACGTAGGTCAAAAAATGCCCAAAATATGGTGATTTAAATTTTTGGGTTATATGGGTGGTACCACGCCCCTTTGTCCAATCCCGCCCATATTTGCAGCAGCACTTAAGAAATTTACACCAAACCGACATACCAAATTTTGTTCAAATACCGTTATCAGGAGCAAAAATAATAGATTTTTAATTTGTGGTTTGTATGAGAGGTACCACGCCCCTTTGTCCAATCCCGCCCTATGTCCTTCTCCTGGCTCTAAACTACCTCCCTGCCAATTTTCAGCTAAATCGGTTCAGCCGTTCTGGAGTTATAAGTGAAGTAACTAACACGACTTTCTTTTATATATATAGATATTAAATGGATTAATTTGGCCAAGAGCTTTTATTTATTTTCAAAATCAAATCTTGATAATATCTGATCACAAAGCTCTATATAAAAATTAACAGAATTATTAATAATAGCATATTTTTCATTTGCATTTATTTGTAATTCTTCCAATACGTCTCTGGCAAATATTCCTAAATAAATGTGTTCAAAATTTAAAAAATTGTTTTTGTTTTTATAATCAGTTAAATAAAAGTTTTTAAAAAGTTTCTCATTACAATTTTCAGCAGTTCAAGGTTGCTCTTATAGTACATATATATGTTGCAAACTTGAATTATTTAAAATCGTCAAAATTAGGGCATAAATCGTCCCATCGTCACTATGTCATTTTTAGGACCCAAAATCGTCAAAATGACGATAAATCGTCAAATCTGGCAGCTATGGTTGCGCACGCGTTTGCCAGGATTACGAAGATTTTCGGGAATTTACGTTTAGTCATCGTATTTATTACGACCAGGAGTGCCATAAGTAAAAAAAAATCCTCCAAAAATTTTCTTTAAAATCTATCAATATGTTCCTTAAAATCTACCAAAATAATATATATTTTTTAGCCCTGTACGCAAAAAATTTTCAAATACATACATAAGTATGTCATTTCTTCAGATTTTTATTACGTTTTTGATTCTTGTTTTAAAATTAATGAGGATCTTTATCTACAAAAAAACTTTAGAAAATTGTAACAAAGAAACCCAACTACGAATTTCTTCATTAATAAAAAGAAAGGCAACCATGGTTACAACAAATTATCTACAACAACCAACGTGTGAGAAGAAAATTTCATTCAGTTGCTTGCTTAATTTCAACAGAGTAGGAGTGTATCAGATGTTTTTTTTCTTTTGAAAATTTTTTTACACACAGAGAAAGTTTGATACAATCTTTATTTATGTATTCATGTTTTTTCGTAAGTTTTTTTCAGAGGGGCATTTTAAAACAAACTACTTAATATATATGTGGGATGAAGAATTGCTATTCCTATATTTTTAACATTGTTAAAAATAATTTTAGACCAATAGCGATCTTATGCAAATGGTCTTACATCATAGCATTTGTACAAGATTGTAAATTGGGCTATTATAATATACAAAAATAAATATTTATCAACACTCTATTATATTTTTAAATGTTTTTTTTTAACAAACATTATGTTGAGTTCATACAATTTATTAAAAAATTCGTTAATCCATCCATTTATTCACCTATTCGTTCAGTACATGATTCAATTTAATATTTCTAAAACTTTGATCACAAAAAGTAATTAAATCCATAAATTTCTTTAAGTGCACACAAAAATAGTTTCTCATTTTTTCAGTCCTCTCTTTGTGCCAATCACTGCTATAAACATACATATATGTATGTATGGATGTGTTATTTCATTTATTTTTCAAAAATCTGTAAATATTTAATTACAATAACAAATTACATATGCACAAATATAAATACATTCACACTTAAAACTATAAAATCACATTGCTGAATATTTTATAAATTAAAATTATTAACCAATCGTTACGATTCGATTAGTTTGTTCATGGTTTAAATCCGATTTATTTTAATGTTTCTTTGGACTTCGTACATACTACATATGTATGTACATATGTATGCCAATTGCAATCGCAAGGAATCATTTTTTCAGGTTTAAATTTAAGGAGATTTGGGTTTAACGGGGTTAAAAAGTACAAATTAAAATCGTTTTTAGTTTATATGTATGTATGTATATCGTTACCTTGATATAGAAAGGACCTAACTAATTTTTTTCAAATCACAATTTTTGTTAATTTTGAAAAATTTTAGGGTTACCTATAGAAATAGGAAAAATATGCGACTTATGCGACTTTCTATATTAAGATAAGCTATATGTAAGTACATAGGAAACAAATCAATCTTTATTTTTTGTACTTTTAAAAATATACATACATACATATGTACATACACATAAAGAACTGTCTGTTATTAATTTTTTTATTTGCATTTCGAATTAAAAAAGTTGTTAAACATAAATTACGATTTACAAGTGTTTAAAGGATTTTGTATAAAAAAAAAAACAGATAATCGAGGATACCGAAATGTGTAAAATTTACCTTACTTGGTGATTTTACTAAATTTTATTTTTATGTGATTCTTAAAATGCAGAAATGTTTATATACATAAGTTAAGTTTTGAAAAAAAACGTACATCTATAAAATACATGTACTTTACGACTTTAGGATAATAATATAGAATTTTTATTCTATTTTTTACTGGTCTATTAAGCTATTAATTTTATAATGAGCGAAGTATGGGGATATCAAGCTAGTCAGTAATTTATTAAAATCGTTATAATTTTTATTCGTTTCGTTTATAAGTAAGTAATCCATCCTATTATTATTATAAATGTAAAAGTTTGTATGTTTAGATGTTTGTTACACTATTAATCGAAAACAGCTTAATGAATTTGTATAAAATTTGGCAGACAGATAGGATGTTCCAAGTGTATATAGGGCACTTTTTAAAGTCTAAAAATAGGACAACTTGGAACTTTTGATACTTTTTTTTAATTTTTTATATAATTAAAATGAGAAAAAGCTGGTATTTTTGGTACTTATTGTTTTTGGTACATTTTCTAAATACATATGTATGTATGTATATATACATAAAAATCAGGCATTGTCTTCGATTCCATAAATGTCCTAAGCCGGCCAAACGGCTTCAATAAAATTTTGTGAGTGAGTATTTTTGTTTCAAACACGGCAAAAAAATCAAAGAGATGGAACTGATATCACAAATATAATATATAAGGCGATCAGTGGAGGGATAACTTCTACTTTCTACATTATGAGTGTATATTGGAATTTCCAAAAAAATTTCTACATTTTATTATGTAAAGTCAACAAACAATTAATAAAATATTGGAAAAATTCGAACAGCAAAGCTCTAAAATACAAGCTTAATTGCTTGGTGCCAACGTTATGCTGCAAAAAGTTGACATTTATATGGAAACGCCCATATATGTATGTAGTAGAATCAAATATATATTATATATATATATATATTAAGTTTAAAATATGAGTGTAATAATGTAAATAGAAAAGGGCCACTTTTGAATTATATATATGACATTAATTGTAAGGCATACCACAGTGATAAATAACAATTTGCAACATTTGTCTTTAAGCCTTAACACGCTGTAATTTTTTTTTTTTTAGTTATTGTCCAAAAATAATATTGAAGTTGTTCAATTAATATGCACACAACTTTACCAAACCAAATAATTAATGATTTAATTGTCCAGTCCTTTCAAGCTCCCCATAACTGGGTGGATCGTCGTTGGTTCTAGGCGTAGCTATCACTTCAGTTTCAGATATAGGTGGTTTTTCATCTCGTATTTCCGTATACAATTTATACATTTTCAAAAATATCCAAAGTTCCATTCCTGAAAAATAATAATTTTTTTTTTAATATTAAGATTTCTCACTATTAAAAGGGCGCATTTCGAAATACCGAAAATAACACTAAAAATAATTGAATAAAACAAACAAAATTTGAGCGAGCATAAATCTCTAATTGTCAGCTGAAACTGACTACGATTTTTGATAAAACGAGAACGTGTTAAAGAAGAATTGCTAAGATTTATACAATTAAATGGCATAGTGATTTATTGTGACCCGTTTTAAACTCAAATCATTCAGCCGACTTTCAGATAAACACTTGATTTTAAATCTATTAAGGGTGCTGATGTGCACAATTACCATTTGATTAAAATCGAATCGGAATTTTAAGGATTAAAACCTCTTCAAATTCCTTGTAATACATGGTAACAAAAATTCTTGCGAGTTTTTTCCCCCAAACATTTTGAAGGGAATTAGTGCTCATATATGTATGTATGTATGTTTTTGTTTTTGTTGTTATTTTCGTGTCAGGGATAACAAACAACACTGCTTACCTATAGTAAAAAGGCCCACAAATAGTCCCCAAAACACCTCACCAAGTTGTGTTTGATATATAAAGCCACCGAAGAAGCCAATTATCAAACGAAAGCTGTGAAAAATAATTCCAAAGAAAGCACAGACAAGCCATGGTCTCATAAGAGAATGGCGTTTCTTTAAAAAGAAAATAAATTAGAAAAAAGAAATTAATATCCTTTTTGTCACATAATAAAATATCATCATAATATACCTTCGTAATGCCCGCTATTAGTAGACCGGATATACAGATAGCAATTAGGCAAACTATCAAAATTATATAAAGTGTTGCTATTGTCGATGACCAGACATCTTCATTGCCATTTTTATCTGTATATGGTAGATAAAATATAAACATTTGATTGTTGTTTTTTTTTTTGTTATTATTTTCTTTTTAATTTTACAAATTGCATGTCATGTTTTACCTTCATCAGTTAAACTGGCAAAATCACATAAAACTTTTATAATATAAATTATCGTTATGGTAAATCCAATAATAACTATGGAGCCAAACCCGACTCCCAAAGTGGAGAGACGCACACAATTCATTGTGTATATATGAGTGGTGTGTCTGTGTGTGTGTATGTATGAGTATATGTATATGTATTTGTGGCTCGTTTTATAATTTATAAATTCTTTTAACATACAAAATATTGCCGATATTGCTTTTATCTGTTTTAATAAGAACCGCAATAAACACGTTTAAGCTAAAAACTGAGAAAATAATATTTGAATGAAAAAGAGTAGAATTGATGGAAAGTAAAAAATAAAGTTCGTATTACTTCTGCGTACTAAATAAGAGAAATATTTCTGGATGTTCAGCCAAGTATTTCTTATTGAATTCGGTCGGTGTTTATTAGTCATTCAGTTAGTTTTCAACAGTTGGCAAAAATTTATATTTTATATGAATTCACACACACAGTGTGACCGTTGGCAAAATTGAAAAAAAAGTACCTCCTTGCAGAGCATTATTAACAGGGTAACCGGAAATCAGCAATTAAAACATGTTTTATACGCATGGTATATGCAGGAAAAAATATATGTACATATGTATGTATACATATATTCTTAAAATTAAAACTATGCTCTGAAAAATTAGTAAAAAGCGTTACGAAGGGGGGGGGGGGGGGGGAGGGTATAAAATCTCTGAAAACAGCGTTACGTAATATGTGCACAGCCCCTAAATAGATCGTAGCATTTTTTCATGCTTTTCCCTTAAATGGGCAAACTCTCATATATTATTTGAATACTCGCAAAACTTGTTTATGCTTTTATTTTTAAGCTATCCCATAGCCTTTATCGCGGGATTTGAGGCGACCGAATCAAGAAATTATGAAACGTTTGTTTCTTAAGTCTTTTGTTTTTGAAACGAAAAAACCTGACACTAAGTTTGTTTCTTAAGTCTTTTGTATTTTAAGTATTTAAGTCGCCCAATATATGTTAACCCCTAAAGTATGCTATTGATTTTGATTTCATTAACATACAGTATTGCCAGAAAAACAACGGATTTATTAAACAAAACGTAATAATATAATTGCATAAGTTGATAAAAAATGCTATGCAATAGCTTTACCGCGGCAGTCCCCGAGTGCCACATGTCTTTTTTATTTTCAATGAACTGCATAATAGTGAAACGTTTGTGATATTGTTCCAAAAAAAATCATTATAATGAATTAAAAATTGTTAAAGCTGTGAGTGAAAAATTACTTAACTAAGCATTTTAGTCCGAAATAAGCTAAATTATGCTGTAACAAGTAAAATATGCACTTAAAAATCGATAACTAAAATTAATGGAAAATTTGAAAAAAAAATTAATTCAAAATTTTATATTCAAATCACTTGTTCCTCATGTGAAGCAGCACATAAATCTATTAATAAATTCGAAATAAATCAAATTTAGAATTCAGAACTATTTTAAAAAATTTGGAAAAATGTAATCTATGTACTTAAATACTTAAAACTTAAAACGTAAACTACAATTATCACTAATAGACAAAAGAAGACCAAAAAATGGTACGTTTTTCTAAAACTACAATTAAGAGAAATTATTACAGTTTAAATAAATATGTTATCAGTAAGAAAGACAGACCAAAAAATATGGTATGTTTATCTTAACTATCCTAAGTAAGCATATCTATCTTTTATTTATGTTCAATTATCTTTGAACACTAAAATTTGGTAAAATTAATCAAACATTTCAAAATATTTTTGTAATTTTTTGTAAAACTGGATACTAAACTAAAAAAAAAAAATGAACTAAAATTTTGGAATTTTTACTTACTGCCGATTTCACGATGTCGAAAGAATTTTGAATTTTATTTTCATTCGTACAAATACATTTGATACAAAAACAAAATTTTAGAATTTGTTTTTGTATCAAATGTATTTGTACGAATGAAAACATATGGAAATTTTCTTTCGACATAGTGAAATAGGCCGTTAATTTGAATTCAAATTGGTTGTCGTCTAGCGCCATTGCCGTTTTTTACAGAAACTCAGTAATAATTTACTTGATTTTACGAAATACAAATTTCGTCTTTAGTAGGAAATATTTACTAAAAACAAGTTCAGTTTTATCTATTGATGTCATCAGAGCGCTGGAACGTCCGGAATTCTTATTTACAACAAGTAGTTGTATTACCTGAATAGGGGCGGTGAAAATAATGGTATAAAACTTACGTCGTTTTTGGGATTCGAACCAATGGACTTTGGTTTCATAGGCAGGCACTCTAACCACTGCACTACTAAAAGGTATATTATAGTTACAGCTAAAACATATAAGTACTAAATTCGAAATTTGCGGTTCACTGACATATCGACCACAAAGGGATTTGCCCTAGATGAAGAGCGTGTTGTACGTGAAAAGTGACGGGTTTCGGGAACAAGTTCCCTGATTTCATTAGGATACATTCCGTTGTAGTAGCGATAGAACAATGAAGCACACCCAACATTGCTTCGATGCTACCCTACTGTCACAAATAATCTTCTTCGCCCTATCCTGTACGCGGTCGAGTAATTGCAAAATAGATTTTGAAGCACCGGCCCATACATGAGAGTTTTATTCCATTTTTGGTCGGGTAAAGGAGATCAGATGGAGTAAAGTATGTCCTACACCGTCTTAAAAAGCCGAGGCACTTGAATTCTTTTTTGAGACATGAAAAATGCGATCATTCCATCGAACATCACAATGAATTTTCATGCCAAGAACATCAAGAGCTTCTGATTCCTAAATATATATACCATCCATGTTTACAGATGGAGCAGCATTTCCGGTCATACGTCTGTGCGTGAGCATAGCACATTGGGTATTTTGTGCATTAAAATTGGCCCTATTTGTATGACCCCAATTTGAAATTTTCAGGAGATTGCGATTTAGTGTATCATTCATATTTTACCACTATGCCCGGTTGTCCGACTGGTTTGGCCTGTTACTGAATGAATACGAATGGACTAAGCTGCTGTCATCTGCAAAAGAGTAGATAAGGTTGGAAGTTTGACGTAGAAGGTCATTAAGAAAAATAAGAAAAAGTATAGGAGAAAGAACGGAGCCTTGCGGTACCCCTGAATTTATCTTGAACTCGTTTGATGAGACCCCATCTACAACAACTCGTATAGTGCGATCTCTGAGAAAGCTCGATACAAATCGAGTGAAGCCATCACCGACACCAAAAGCAATCAGTTTTGACAAAAGTGCTCCATGTAACACTCTATCAAATGCCTTGGAAATATCTAGAGCCACGACTTTACTTTCGCCAAAGTGATGTATTATTACACCACTTTTCCGAAAGGAAAGCTAGTAGGTCCCCGTAGAGCAGCCCCTAAGAAAGCCATACTGCCGGTCGCTAAGTAAACAGTTGAGCTCCAAATACCGCACAAGATGGAAATTCAACATACTTTCAATTACTTTGGAAAGCGCAGAACAAATTGCAATTAGGCGGTAATTTTCAGGTTTGTTGGCCTCCCCCTTTTTAGGGATTGACGTTAAATGTAACGCAAGCTTCCAACAATTTGGAAATTCACCAGCATGGTACAAAGAGCTGAACAAGCGTGCCAATGGGCATGCTAACGTGCTGGAATACCATCCGGCCCAGGAGACTTGTTTACGTTAAGCTTCGCTAAAAAAAAAATTGAAAATATGCAAATGTGTATGGCACAAAAACTAAAAAATATTCTAAATATGCTCTGTCGACTACATACATATGTGCAAAATTATGCTGTAACACGTAAAATAAGCAAAAAAATGCTCTAACAAATGAATGCCAAAGTTCTTAACACGTTCTGAAACATATAAATATTTTGTTTGGGTCTTCATTCATCGTACAGGAAAAATCGCATATTTGCGGTTTCCCTGATAATTAACAATAATAGCTTTCTTGTCCTACTTAGTTTTTAATTATATTTTGTCCAAACTTTGTGGTTCAGTTATTATATAACTAAACTCAGTCATTAATATAAATAATGGAAAAATAAAGGGTATCCTTAACAGCCAAAACAATTAAATAAAAATGTGCCAATTTAATATTTTAACAGCACAACGGTCACGCTAATCTAAATGGAAGCTTTAAATGAGCCGGTTATTTATTTTTCTCTCCCGGTTAATATAAAATTTATGTATTTTTGTGTATGTACGAGTATATGAATTTATGAAATTTTTTATTGAATTGTTCAATTTGCATATTTGGACAATTAGTATTTTGCTGAATAAAAATAATAATTTTAACGAGACCAAAACAAACGAAAAATTTTTTCACACACTTCAAGTTTTATTTTTGCTGTTATTGAAATTTTATCAAGACAACTTCGCTTGTGTGAACCAGGTCTAAGCAAATATTTGACGGTATACCCAAATGAGGCCACTACAAAGCAGACATTCAGCTTTTTCATAGAATTTGACTACAAATTGGTGTATCAAGGTTGACCCTATGGGTATTGAAAAATTTATCAATGTAAAGTTGAAATAAATGTTACGGAATTGAAACTAATCCGATCGGAATATGTGACTTGCCTGAAAATGCGTTTTTTTTGGAAAAAAATTAACTTTTTTGCTTGCACCAAATGCAAACAAATCTCAAAACTCCAACGTACCTAAAGAAATAGTTTTCATTTTTGGTTGTCTGTTTTAATTATTTTAAATAAAACAATTTTTCTCACAGTGTTATATTTTCATTACAGAGGAATACCAATACTTCAGTTTTATTTCTTACCTGTCACCAATTTGGAAGCATTTACTTTGTCATCAATCCCACTGTGGCATAAAATGTAATTGTAGTGGGTAAGCATCCGTGGGCAGTATTTATATTCCATTATAGTTATAATAATAATAAAAACAACAACAAAAAATATAATTAAAAGACTTGTGCACTCTTTATAAATGTTTTAAAATTAATATTCATAAATAAATATCGCATGACAAGTCTTATTATTTCACTGATTTTGTGTACAATTTTGATGACCAAGGGGCTATTTACATATTACGTAACGCCGTTGTCGGAGATTTTGATACCTTGACGTACCAGCCACCCCCCATCAACATTTTTAGAAAATTTTCACTACGCAAGAAATCTTTAAACCCCGCCCCCTCTCCACCTATGAACTTTACTTAATATGTGAACAGCCCCCATGTATGGTTGTATTCTCTCTCTTTAATAAAAATTTAAATAAATTGTTAGAGGAGTGCGTTCACTAAAGTTGACGTACTCCATGTTGGACAAACTCTAATAAAGTTTTCTGTATGATTAAAAGAAGTAACCCACGTACTTTATGAACTTAATGATGTCATACATATCAAAGAAAGCAAAAGAAAAATACAAAAGCTTATATCTTTTGTCGGGGGAGACTAAACATTTTCGCCATTAAAATAAAGTTTCAAAAAAAAGTTGTTTTAACACCATACAAATATATTTTTTATTATCTTAACATTAAAAATAAATATTTAGAAATAACAAATTGTAGATTTAATTGAAAAAATGTAATAACTTTAATTTTGATACTTTTGTTGTCTGCGTAAATGAATTCATTCCATATCATTTTGTGTCATGTCATGTCACATGTATGTAAGTGTACATACATATAGTTACCTTAATATGAAAAGACCCTAACTCGTTGCCTTTCTAATCGTGTTTTATTTTTTTGCTTATAACGATAACTTAGAGGGTAAACTATCGATTTGAAAAAAATATATATATTAAGGTAACGATGTGTACATATACTCATACATACATTCATACAAGTATGTTAACTTAAAAAAATCTGTTTTTATCTCAGTCAAAACATTTATTGTCCATTCATTAGTTAATATCTAATTTATATTAAAATTGAGTTAAACTTGGTTTAACAAAATAAACATTTAAACCATGTTTAAAATCAGAATTATAAATTTTATAAATTTAATATACATAAAGATTTTGAGTAAATTTTAGGAACAATTAGCTAAATAGACAAACAATTTTATTACATACATATTCTTAAAATTATTTTTTTTTTGTTTGATGTTATTTGTATAGAAAATAAAATTACTGTCATTTCTGACATTTGCTTAGTTTTTCATTAATTAAAAAACCTAAATGATACTTTTATTTTCTGTTTAATAATATGAAATTAATACGGCGACAATTTAATGGTACATTTCTTCTCCACCCTTTTCCAACTCACCGTAAGTGGGTGGACTCTGGGGGTAATTATAAAGTCCTGTTTGCTCCGGAACATTGGCAGCAGCATCGCGAATGTCAGTATACAGGGTGTAAATTGGATAGAAAATTAAGATCTGCACACCTTTAAATGCAAAGGAGACATTAAATCAATTAATTTTTCTTTATTAAAATTTAAAAAACTTTCTAGAAAATCATATTTTTATTAAACTTTTCAATAATACGATTAAAATAATTTAATTTATTAAATATTCTTAAAAACCCATTATGAAATAATGTACCGCTAAAAGGTAGTTTTCGACAGGGATTTTTTTTTAAGGTACGATTTTAAAATATATTGCAGATATTTTTAGAAATTTATTTAAGAGGGATCTTTTGTTCTAAAATTACTTTAAAAAAACTGCATTCATATAAACATAATTTTTATAATAAGTACTTTTGTGGAAAAGTTACAATTTTAAAGTGTTGTTTTTTAAACGTTTTTTTTTAATCATAAACAAATTTTCTTGCAAAATATTTATTTTAACATTATAATTTATTTAAAAAATCTCTTTTAAAAAATTTTATTTTCTAAAAATTTTCTTCTATACAAAAGGCGTTTTTAAAAAACATAGTTTCTTAAAAGTGTACCTATTTAAAAAATTATTTTTTTACAAGGTACTATTCGAAGAAGAACTTTTTAAGATTTTTTTATTAAAAATATATAAATTTTTGCTAAATGTACTTTTCTACCTTTTAAAAACAACAACAAGGGATATTTTTAAAGGATTTAAAAAAAAAAAAAACATTTGAAAAAGATCTATTTTTAAAGTAAAACGTGAGTTTTGAACAGACCTTTCTTTTTCCAAATTGTATAGTTTTTAAGAGTTATTTAAAAATAAAAATAGTGTTTCAATATGATATTTTTCTATAAAGGAGTTCTTAAACGTCCCCTTTGTAATTTTCCAAAATAAATTATTTTTAATAAATCTGTGTTAAGCATAATTTTTTTTATATATATATATTTTAAAGAAGGCATTTTGGAAAAAGTACATTTTAAAGAAGTGTGTCGTTTCTTCCGTGAGCATCTTTTTAAAAAATAATTTTTTTGTGAAGGAAGTTATTATAAAGCAATTTTTTCTTCAAATATATATTTTTTGCTAAAGAGAAATTTTGCAAATAGAAATTTATTTTCTGAAATCTGAACGGTACATCAACTACCCACTTTTTTAATTCAAGATTTTAAAACATAAAGCAAAAAAAACCGATTGTGGGCCTTTCCATATTAAGGCAACGATATCTACTTTGAAAGAGTTGTTTTATCCACATAACAATCATATATTGGAAATTTTTCGCCCATCTCTCAACTTACCCAGTGTCAAAAGACCAACAAGGATCGCGGACAATAGACTGCCAAAGGACGTGCCCGCTATTATGCGAACACCGATTAATATGATAAAACGTAAAATATAGAAAGCAATTCCAATTATTGCACTGCAAATCCAAGGTTTCATAAAAGTATGACGTTGCTAAAAAAAATTCAAAGAATTTAGAAAAATATTTATAAAAACATTGTCACATCCTGTTCAAGGATTTTTACCTTAATTATACCCAATATTAAGAAAGTAGATGTTAGAAGCGAGATGATGCATATAATTAAAATTATGTAGAGCAGTGTAATGGATGTGGTCAATATTTCCGAATATTCTTGTTTTTCTAAAAAAAAAAGAGAAACAGGCAGCAACAACAGGTAGCAAGTATTATAATCATTATCTTGAATGATTGCAAAGCGAATATTTACCTTCTTCTGACAAGCTACTCACATCGCATAGTATCGCAATTAAATAGATGATTAAAACAGTAAAACAGCAAATATTTACAGCACCAATTACGATACCCAACGTAGAACGACTTAAACATTTCATATTTTTTAATTATTTTTCTACTGCAACTAATGTTTTGTCTCACTTTTTACGTTAAAATTGAACTTTAACCGACACGTTTCAAAAGAAAACTAAACATTGTCGGGGCAAATATGTTCAAGATGCCGACCAACGACAGGACTGGCAATTGGCTCGGTGGCAGACAAATGCGTATTACTTCTGCGTATTAAAATGGAGACATCATTCTTTGTGTACAGAAAAATTTGTATGTAAGTAAGTAATATTCATTTTAAATAAGTATGGAAAAATATCAAATGGGATGTGCATACGAGGGTTGAGTGAAAATGCATTGTACCTCAATAAAGATCCAAAACTCCATTATTTCTTGTCTTACTTCGAAAACAACAGCTATTTTCGATTTATAACACAGTAAAACAATATCTGATTTAACAAGTAGTGCGTCCGTCGTACTATTGCCAGGCTTGTTCGAATATATTTAAGCAATTTCGAAAAATTTTAGAATTTCTCGTTTTAACTTTAAATTTTTCGACGCTTGCCTATATTTAGTAGAATTTTAAGCATCCAGGTAAATTAGATACATATTTGCTTTATGTTCAAACATGTTTTGAAATTTCGAATATTAAAAAATATTTACCATTTTCTCAGTTTAATTTAAAGTTTTTTAAAATTTTGGCTTTCTTTATTATTATAAGTACTTCGTGAATTTATAACTCAATTTTTTGAATTTTCGAATTTATTATAAGTCTTCGATGTTTTCAAAAATCTTCGTTTTCTCGGTTCATTTTAAATTTTTGTTGGAAAATAATGCTCTTTTTAATGGAGTTATAAGCACATTTTGGTATTCGAATATATTTTGAAATTTCGAATTTATAACAAATTTTTGATTCTCTGGTTTCTATTTTGAATTTTTGAGATCTTTGTCTTCCTTTGGGCGAACTTATATGCATTTTGTAAATTTAAATCGCGTTTGCTGACTGTTCGAAATTATATTTTAGAATTTCAAACATCAGAAACATCTCTGATTTTCTCGCGTAAATTTAAAATTTGTCTTCTTTAGTGAAATTCTAATTATTATATAAATTCCAGTATTGTAAAATTTCGAATATTTATATCAAAAAAATTTTTTTTTGTTATAAAATTTTGAACTTAGGATTAATTTTTGAATTTTCTTTGTGCAATTTCCAAATTTTTTGTAATTTTGGTTTTTTTTTAGTGAAATTTTAAGCTTTATGATTAATAAAGATAATTTTTAGCTAGTTCGAAATTATTTTTCATTAGCATTAAAAAATGTTTAAGTTTTTTCGCTTCAATTTCAATTTCAAGTTTTTTTTTTTGGTTGGATTAAAAGATGTTTAATAACGTAATTTGCAATAGTTTTCTCGATGCAATTTCAAATTTTTGGCGATTGTGTTCGTGTTTAAGAAAAGTTATAAGTAATATGTAAATTACTTTTACGATTGATGCAAGTTCGAAAATATATTGATATTTCGAACATTTTATTGTTAAGAATTCTGTCAACTGGGTCATTTTGAAAAGCATTAAATATTCAAACTTTCTTGATGAAATGTGTAAACGACAATTGCAGTAAGTAGTGACCCTCGTACATATTTATGAATCTGTGTATGCATGAGAATTCATAAATTGTTTTGCCAAATGGCGAAAATAAACCAGTTTAATAAACTCATTCCGTTCTATAATAATTATTAGTTAGTATGAGTTATTAAAGAGTAACTAAATCGATTTGTCATAAAAAAACAGTATTTTTAGCGAAATGCAAGTCAAACGAAAAGTAACGTTATTCGAATTTTTAATTCTTTTAAAATATCAATAAAATGTTTGTTACAAAAATATGTTCGCAATTTTTAACATTTTTCAATTTGTAGGTGTTACAGTGGCTTCGAAATTAAATTGTTGATTAACGTTAAAGTTAAATGCTACAAATGGAATTATTTTCAACGTGTGACCATGTGTTTGTTGGGTATTAAAGTGTGTCTCACTAACTTCTCTAAAATTTATTGGCGACCTTATGTCTGTATTAATTTTTCAAATCTTTATTTGTAATATATAGATTTATAGTTCAATGTAGCGTAAATGCAAAATTTAAGAGATGAACTTGAACTGTATCTTGAACAGTTGTTCCATACAATTTTAATATTAAAAATCCCCTTAAAATACAGTGATTGGTCACGACCATAACAACTACTCTGTCGATTTAACCAGTGTGCAAATGAATTTCGCAATTATGAAATTAAAAGCTCAATAAAAGCCAAAGCAAACAAACACAGAGAGATATATACAGAGAGAGCCAAAATGACTGCCAACAAATGTTTATATTATTTTTTTAATTAATCGTAAAATATCAGTTGAAATTTATTTTTAAACACAAAAGGTTGCCCTGCTGCTTCATTTCTCAACGCGCTGCGCATTGTGTGCGAATCTATTAAATTGTCGATACTGATTGTTATTGATCTCCATGATCAATTAATCTACTAATTATTTTAGTTTATCAATATTAATTTTGTTTTCTTGGAAAATCCTAAAATGAAGACACATACAACCGTTAATGGAATAAAAAATTTTCAAGAATTTCTTTCCGAGGAACGCGAGCCAAGTAGATATTTGTTGATCAATACCAAAACTAGTAAGTGTACAACAGGAAAAATTTCATAATTATACATATGTATGTATGTATACTTGCAATAGATACTTAGCAGATGGCGTAAAAGTAGTGTAATTTTGAGAATGAACGATCATTTATACATATACAACAGCTCTTTTGGTGATCATCGTAAGTTAAAATATTTTTTTCTCTTTTGAGTCATCAAATAAACTTTTCGCTAAAATGAGTTACAGATTTTTTTTTATTTCTTACAAAAAAATTTCAAAAGATTATTTTTGCGTCACCATGTACTTCTAATATACATATGATATACATACATATACTATGTATAATTTATTAGAGATGATAGCAACAATATGAGAAATCACTCACTGATCTATCGTTCCTACAACCGAAAGTGTTCTAATGAAGTTTCTGAAAAAAATTTCTTTAGGAATTGATCTTTTGTTCATTATATAAATTTTTTTGCTTTTTGTTTTTTTTTTTTACAGAACTTTTCCAACTATTTTCATTGATTGGTAGCGTGAGCTGTTTGCTATCATCGATTTTGTTAATTTTGGGAATATTAGAAGTAAGTTAAGATGTTTGGTTCTTTTTTCATTCTAAACGAATGTAATGATTCATTAAATTTGTTAAATTTATTTTCTTGTTGCAGAAGCGTTACTGCGTGCTACAACCATGGCTAATTTTTACTTTTGTACTCGAATGTATTTTAGCCACATTTTTCATTATTTTAACATATTTAATAATAAAAACTTACAAAAACAGTTGGCTTAATGCGTGCGGGTTGCTGTTGGCTGTTTGTATAAATTTTATAGCATTAGGTAAGTTATAAATTATTTACCATGCCGGCTACCGGTCCGGCACTTTAAAGATATACATACATATATATAAAGGGTCCGCCAGATAACTTTTTTTTTGAAAATGCTATAAAAAAAACTACCGAATATTTTCTCAAATTCCTTTTTTATTTGAAAGTACAATCCTTCTGGTTAATAATGAAAAATAATTTCATTCAAATGATTGCCTCGGCTGGCCATGCAGTTGCCTACACGATCGGTCCAATTTTTAAGCACATTATCGATTGTGTGCAGCTGTATTTCACCAATGGCTTCACGAATATTGTCCTTTAAAGCGTAAATTGTCTCTGGCTTGTCGACGTAACACTTATCTTTCACGGCACCCCACAAATAATAGTCCAACGGTGTCAAATCGCAGCTCCGAGGTGGCCAAACGACATCAGCTCTGCGGCTGATAATGCGATCTTCAAAAAGAGGGCGCAAAACATCGAGTGTAGCTTCGGCTGTGTGGCACGTAGCGCCGTCCTGTTGAAACCAAATGTTGCCAATATCCTCCTCTTCAATTTTTGTGAACAAAAATTCGTTCAACATGGCCCGATAACGATCGCCATTGACGGTAACGGCCACTCCTTGCTCATTTTCGAAGAAAAATGGCCCAATTATGCCTCTGGACCAAAATCCGCACCAAACAGTGACTCGTTTTGGGTGCGGGTTTTCTGTGCCCCAAATGCGACAATTTTGCTTCTTTACATACCCGCCAAGATCAAAATGAGCTTCATCTGAAAAGATGATTTTTTTGGCAAAATCGGCATCTTCTGTAAGTCGATCGCAGGCCCACTTAGCGAAGCGAAAACGCAGTATTTCCCAGCGTTGTTCAAGCGTATACACAACCATATTCGTTCAGCGGAAGGATAAAACGAATTATTTGTCAAATCCGACATGAGCTAAGTGTTACCATTCACGAAATAAGCACTAGTTGAAAAAAAAAAAACGTTAAATAGCGGACCCTGTATAAAAAATATACTAAATTTTATAATTAATTGGAAACTATTTTAAACAAGCCTCAGTAGCACAATACTTAGTGCGTTGAATTATAATCTAAGATTCTATATTCAATACTGAGGCACCTTCATGTATTTATAAATTTATTTCTGGAAGGTTTATATGTACATATTTGCATTTAATTGTATATATAATCCAATATCGGAGTAGATATTTAACTTTTGCTGATGTTCAATACGAAGCGTCTTACGACAAATCCTTACACATCAGTGCAAGACCCAATTCTCTAACTCTTCTGGTGGCTTCGGAAAACCGACGGACAGACGGTTAGATGGACAGACGGACATGGCACATTTAACTTCCCTATCCATAAGGATCGAAAAGATATTTAATTTATTGCTCTCATATACATATTTTGGAAATTACACACGAAAGGCCAAACCTATATGTACCCTTACCATTTTTGGTGAAGGGTATAATGATGTATATAAACGTATGTTTGTAAATATACATGGGCAAAAAAATGTTGCATCGTGCATTATGTATGTTGTTGAGGTTTGTGGTTAGTGGCTTTAATTGTAATCAGCTTGTAAGCGTTAATTCCTTGTTAACATTTAATAAGTAAAAACTTGTTTATTTTGAAATTTAAGTGATCCTGATATTGACATTATTTTGTAACACATTAATTTTTTAACTTGTAAATAAGTTTCTTTAACTTTTATTAATTAAATTGTTGATTTTTTTTTCTCTTTTCTTCTTAATTAAAGTTTTACATGATTACATCTGGAATGGCACATACATTTTGTATCAAAATTTCGAAAAGGATTCTAGAAGTCTTTATCCGGTGATAGATAATGAAGCTAATGAAGGAGTGCATACAGTGTGACAAAAAATATATGAATTAAAAATATTCAATAAATTAAAGGCAGCAATACGAGATAATTGAACTTGTGTTACTAACATTGGGGGCGTGGTACAATAATACCAGGTACAAGCATTTACAAGATTTTATTCTGGTTACTTGTCTATCTATATCCGTTAACAGTTCATGTGAGATGTCAAAATATAGCACTTAACCGATAAAACACACACACGCACTGAAATTCTGCTGACGACCAAATTTGCTAATGCGTACTCGTATACCTGGTATTATTTTAGCATGATTGGAGGTTTTTTAAATGAGAACACATTTGTAGATTCGTTTGCATGTACATACATATGTATGTATGTATTATATAAATAGTATAATACATTTATGAATTTGTATCTGTTATTTCTTGGAATAATTTTAATTGATGTTGTTGTTTCAGAAATTCTATTGTTTATCTTCCAAAAACTTGTGATGAAATAAACAAAAACTTTATTTATTGTGTTTATTTGTCAAGAAGAACTTGATATAGGTACAAACTTTCGATAAAATATACTGACTTTATATATTTTTTATAGGGTGTTTTATTTAAACGGGGAAATTATTGTTGGTATCACTAACGAATTACGTTTTCCAAAATATGCATTTCTAGTGCTTTGAGTATGTTTTAAAAGTACCTATGTTTTTAAGAAAGTGACAGACTTCGGTGCAATACCCTGTAGCAACCTGTGAGTAGTTAATTTAATCGTCTATAATTGAACACAAACTGAAAAGTGGCCCCCAAAATAATAATGAAAGTCATTTTCAGTTTAGAAACATTTTTCATTTGGGGCAATTTTGCACGTTGCAGAATTTTTTACTACGGAAACTAAAATTTTCAATTGCTTGAGGAAAAATGTGCCCAAATTTAAAAATGAAAAATCGTCGCAATAATAAGTCAACATAGAAATTTAACGTATTAACACAGCTCTGCTAAGTTCTATGGTTTGTGTCTCGGGTTTAGACACATATTTAAAAATTTAAGTTCTTCCACATAAATGTTTATCGTACTTATTCACATCAAGTGCTTAAAAAGAGATCAGTATGATCAGGGTGATTTTTAGTGCGGTAGGCTTATAGTTGGTATCACTAACGATTAAACATTTCTTCTTTCAAAAAAAATGCACTTTGAGTGACTTCAAATAGTTTCAATATATCAACATACAAGTTTAGTTGTCAACAGAGCTCTGTTAAATTTTATGGTTTGTGTCTAGGGCTTAAAATTTTATTTCATACAAATAAAAGTGTTTAAATGTTATTCGGCTTTTGAAAACAGGCAGGGATTACAAAAAAAAAAAAAAAAAAAAAAAAGACGGAGAACCTATCGAAGCCGGATTTTTGATTTTCGGCCTGTGAGCGCTACGGTTCGCCTGGCATGAATAGCCTTAAAATAGTTTAAAATAGTTTCTGTGTTAAAAATTTTATTTATTTGTTATGGGTTAGCTAATCTATATGCTGCATTTTGTTGGTTACTAATGCCAACTCATTAGTAAGTCTCTAATTACGTTTAAAAAGTTTTTAAATAAAAATCTTGAAAACGTAACTTATTGACAATGACTTATCTTTGTTTAAAAAAAGTAATTATTAATTAAATTTTTCTATTAGTGATGTTACGAATATCAATTTTTAGTATTCGCGAAAACGAATACGAATACGAATATTTAAAACAGTATTCGCCGAATACGAATACGAATACGAATATTTCTTTTGAGGTTTATATATCAAATTTAATTGGAAAAAATCCCTGCCTTTGCGTTAGTAACTATAAATGAAAAAAAAAAATTAGTGATTTAACATTATTATTGCATTAAGATGCCGAATTTGAAAACCTCTACAGAACATTTTTTAATTATTTTACTTACATACTTTCAGATTTCGTTTTTCTTACTCTGCGTGAAATACAATGGGTTTTTTTTAATAAAAATTAATATATTTTTTTACATTTTATGTACTTTTTTTAAACTTTTGTATGATTTTTTTTTGGAAAATGTATGGGAAAATTATTCGTAAAATATTCGCTTGAATTTGGCGAATACGAATACGAATATCTTAAAACAGGCGAATAGTCGAATAGTCGAATACGAATACGAGTATTCGTAACATCACTTATCTCTATATATCGTTATCAAAGAATATCCAGCCTCTTGCCTTTATAAATTTCATCAATAGGTTTTGAATTTTGTTATACAGTATCAGTCTATCGAATCCGTCTAACAAAGACCTATTGAAATCTACATTAAAAACTCAGAAGACATACATACTTCCTAGGACGATAGATAAATATTGAGTGGCGATGAGACATTATTTTTTTTTTTTTTTTTTTAATTAGGACCAGCACTCAGGGGATGACCCCTACGTATGCAAAGCATTGAGCCGGAACTAGGAAAATAGGTTTTGGGAAGGAGGATAAAGGGAGTAGTGTTTGTGGACGTTCGATTTGAACACTGACACACTGAAAGTGGCAGGGAAGACCTCTGCGGGGAGTTTATTCCACATACGAACAGTACGGCTAAAGTACGAATTCTCTCTGTAATGCGTAGTTCGGTTCACTGGCATATCGACCACAAAGGGATGTGCTCTTGATGAAGAGCGTGTTGTACGTGAAAAGTGACGGGTTTCGGGAACAAGTTCCCTGATTTCATTAGAGCACATTCCGTTGTAGTAGCGATAGAACAACGAAACACAACCAACATTGCGTCGATGCTCCAGTGAGTCAACAGAGTTGGCTACCCTGCTGTCACCGATAAGCTTCTTCGCCCTATCCTGTACGCGGTCGAGTAACTTCAAAATAGATTTTGAAGCACCGGCCCATACATGAGAGTTGTATTCCATTTTCGGTCGGATAAAGGTGGTATAAATACTAAGGAGATCAGATGGAGTGAAGTATGTCCTACACCGTCTTAAAAAGCCGAGGCACTTGAATGCTTCTTTTGAGACATGAAAAATGTGATCATTCCATCGAACATCACAATGTATTTTCATGCCAAGAACATCAAGAGCTTCTGATTCCTCAATATCTATACCATCCATATTTACAGATGGAGCAGCATGACCGGTCATACGTCTGTGTGAGAGCATACCACATTGGGTCTTTCGTGCGTTAAAATTGACCCTATTAGCATGACCCCAATTTGAAATTGAAATGAGATCGCGATTTAGCGTATCATTCATATTTTGCCGCATTGCCCGGATCTCCGACGGGTTAGGCCTGTTGCTGAATGAATACGAATGAACTAAGCTGCTGTCATCTGCAAAAGAGTAGATAGGGTTGGAAGTTTGACGTAGAAGGTCATTAATAAAAATAAGAAAAAGGGTAGGAGAAAGAACGGAGCCTTGCGGTACCCCTGAATTTATCTTGAACTCGTTTGATGAGACCCCATCTACAACAACTCGTATAGTGCGGTCTCTGAGAAAGCTCGATACAAATCGAGTGAAGCCGTCACCGACACCAAAAGCAATCAGTTTTGACAGAAGTGCTCCATGCCACACTCTATCAAATGCCTTGGAAATATCAAGAGCCACCACTTTACTTTCGCCAAAGTGATGTATGCTATTACACCACTTCTCCGAAAGGAAAGCTAGTAGGTCCCCCGTAGAGCGGCCCTTACGGAAGCCATACTGCCGGTCGCTAAGTAAACTGTTGAGCTCTAAATACTTCACAAGATGGAAATTCAACATACTTTCCATTACTTTGGAAAGCGCAGAACAAATTGCAATTGGGCGGTAATTTTCAGGGTTGTTGGCCTCTCCCTTTTTGGGGATCGGCGTTACATTGGCAACCTTCCAACACTTTGGAAATTCACCAGCATGGTACAAAGTGCTGAACAGGCGTGCCAATGGACGTGCTAACGTCGAAAAGCACTGTTTCAAGACCAGTGCTGGAATACCATCCGGCCCAGGAGACTTGTTTACGTTAAGCTTCGCTAAAACCTTTTTAACTGCACGCGCTCGAAAGAATATTTTTGGCATAGTTACAGATACTCCCTCGAGAACGGGTAGTGGCTGACTGCTTTCCGGCAAGTGAGAATTTCTTGCGAACATTTCAGCCAGAAGGTTAGCTTTATCAACCGGGTCAGTGAATACATGTTCGTCCTTTAAAAGAGGTGGAATTGAGGAACTAGCATTATCCTTGACTCTTTTAACGAATGACCAAAAGCTCTTGCTACCCCGTGGAGCATCAAGAACTTTAGTGCGAAGGCGCTGCTCGTACAGAGCTTTTTCGCGCCTTAGTACTCTGGCACATGAAGATCTCGCCTTTTTGCGCAGCGAATTAGTAACGTCGTTTTTATTATTACGCCAGATACTAAATGCTTCCTCTCTGGATCTGATTGCATTTCTGCACGTCTGATTAAACCAAGACTTAACTTTCGGTTTAATCAAAATTTGCTTAGATGGAATGAAAGTTTTCATTCCTAGCAAAATGATATTTTCTACCATTTTCGTCATGGCATCGACGTTATTGTCTAGAAAGCATAGCTTCCAATTAAAATGCCGGAAAAATTCGTTGAGCTCAGCCCAACGCGCCTTTTCGTACATATATTTTAAGCGTCTCGTAGCTGATTGGGAGACGTTGCGAAGATAAGAGAACGAAAAGGTGGCGGAAATGGTACAATGATCCGAGTTACCAAGAGGTGCATTAACACTCACTTCGTACTTTTCAGGGTGCGAAGTGAGAAAAAGGTCGAGAGTGTTGTTATGGTGCCCTTCAACACATGAAATATGTGTTGGCTCATTCACTAGTTGCGCAAGGGCATTATGCGCGGCGAAAAGCTCAACATATTGGCCTTCTGGGGTTGTGTGGCTCGAATGGTGAAGCCAAGATGAGTTGTGAACATTGAAATCACCAGCAACGACAATTTCACTGCTCGGACAGCTCTCAAGGATCTTCAAAATTGAATCGGAAAGGGAATCGAAGTTGGATAAGGTTTTATCCCTTGCCGCGTTTGGACTTCTGTAAAGAAACCCGAAATGTAAATAGTGTGTCCTGATTTTGAATTTAACCCAAAGACAGCTAAATTCAGGATCAGACGTGCCTAATGGTTGCTGGCACTGGTACACAACTTCATTACGTATGTATATTGCGAGACCCCTGTGTAGATTAAAAAGCGATAGGAGGTGATAACCAGGTATATGAAAATCCTGTGGATCAGAGTCTTCAGACACCTGTGTCTCACATAAGGCGAAAACATCCGGCCGATGGAGACAAATGTGAGCATACACAGAGAAAAAATTCGACCTTAGCCCCCTAATGTTACAGAAGTCGATTCTAAATTGACCTACCATAAAAGCATGCAAAATTCAAATCGGACGTTCATTTTGTGATGCTGATACCAATGATATTAATTGCTGTCGTTAGAGTGTTCAGTGACCAGTGTTATGCCTTCGTCAATTAACAGTCAAACAGCAAATAACACAAACGGCATCAGCATAACAAATGGTTTTTTTTTTTTGTTTTTTTTTTTTTTTTTTTTTAGGAAAAAAAATGGAACGGCTGACACTAACTAGAGCCATAAAAGCCCTGGGCTGGTCATCTATTATAATTAATTTTTTATTTGTAATTATTTATTATTTTGTGACACGGGGTCCGCACTATTCACTGTGCCAACACTGTTGCCCGTTAATTATTGTTTTTGAGTTTTGTTGTTATTGGTTTTTTGAATGTAATATTGGAATGTAGCTTTTTTTTTTTTTTTATTTTTGTTTTTGTAGAGAAGTATGCGGTGTAATTTTTATATATTTATATTTTTTTTTTTCCTTAACGTATGTATGTAAGTATGCATGTATGTCTATGGCGTTTTTATATGCATATATGTATGTATGTAGTAATGGTTATTTTATTTTGTTTGTTTTTTTTTTTTTGTGTATTTATTTATTTAAATTTTTTTTGTTTTGACGATAAAAAAGAGACTGGACGATACGCGGACAACATGTTTACACAGCAAAGGACAAAACACTACCCATATCCCGGCAATTTTCTCCACCAAGAATATCTGTGTACAAAGTATAAATGGGCCAAATGAGTAAACCTTGCATAGCTATAATTGAAAGACAAACATTTTATTTTATTAGAAAAAAAAATGGAGAAACCATAAACATCTCTTACCGAGTGCCAGAAAATCGATTAACACTGTCAATATCACAGTTTCAAATGGGGTATCATTTCTAATGTCTACTATTAAGGTGAAGACAGTTCTTCCACAATTACAGATAATAAGAAGACCATTTACCACCAACCAGGGCCATAAAAATTTTTGAAGTCTCTTTAAAAATATTTTTGAACTATTTAAAATTATTTTTTCTTTCCTATAAAATTATAGGCACACGAACATACCTTATAAATACCGTATATTAGCAAACCACTTATTACCGACATTATTAGGCATACGATTATTATTAAAGCGGCGATAATTTTTAATTTACCTGAAATTTTTTAAAAGAAAATTAAAGAACAATAGCCCTGTTCACAATATTCTGCAAGTGGTCTTGTATTATAGGAAAATTAAAATGTAATTTTTTTTTAATTTTTGTGTATTTTGTTAGTGGAAAGTAAAAATATATCCCCATCATTTTGCTATGGCAATGAACACTATTACAATGACCATTGACTCTTCTATGTATGGAATGGATTCGATAATGAGTGATATACACGTACGGAAATATTTGGATTTGAAAATTTTCCTTAAATGCATTCGATACACTTGCAACACACAGCCATGTCACTAAGTTCGATACCGTTCTGAAAGGTTTTTTTTTTGGAATAGGAAGATATGGATTGGGTTCCATTTCTGGAAGAAATCCAACTTTTTGACATCGTTTGTAATTGACCGATTTCGGATATCGCCATTGCATCTGTCATATTCTATTGTTAGGGAATATATTGCACAACCCAAAAACTGTGTATTGTGAAGGACAGCATCAATTCAATATACATATATATATTTCCTTTTATAATTCTTTTTATCCAAGTATTTTTTACTAAAAAACAATAAAAAATTATAAAATTTTTTTTCAATTATGTACCACTTCTATTTTGTGAGTCCTTGTAAATAATAATCATTCCAATGCAAATTGCTGTATAAAATAAAATATTTAGCATCCCAATCACGACGCCAATTGTAGATCGACTGCAGCATTTCATTTGATAACGATTTTGTAGAACAACTGATTTTGTTGCCTGCGTTCTAACTAAAACTGTTGTAATTTAAAAGATCACTCCATTTATGAAATTGCATCAAGTGCAACTGAAAGCACTTATATAGAGATCCGAACTGATATACGAGTATATGTAATTTATTTAATGATTTTTTTTTTTAACATAAAAAGTTTTTCATTACTCATGACATTTTATTAATGGTTTTATTTAACAAGATTTAAATTAAAACACTTTGTTTTCTTTTAAAAGCATTTTTTTTAAATCAGTTTTATTGTTTTTTTTTGTTCTCTGGACTCTGCTCTTTGCTGGTTTTAAAATTGTAAAATAAATGAGCGACTGGAGTTTTATTTTTAATTATGATCATGTACACATATTATCCTCCTTAATAAGGAGCTGTTATCGAAATTGTGTCGCAAATGACATGATGAAGCTGAACAAGCCGAAAATTTCAGATAAAAACGGTGTCAAGGTATATCAACTTCTGTCATTATTATTCAGATCTATTGAATTTGGCGATTCCGTTTGAAAACGGAAAAAATGACGATTTGCTTTTACCGTTGTTTTCACCGCCATCGGAATCGAATCGATATTTTCTGATGTAAAACGAAAATAACAACATTACGGCACTCAGAGTTCGTATTTACTTTTGAGTGCGTAGCGTTTACTATAAAATGCGTGCATAAATACAAAGCCTGGCTCCATTAAAAATGGCCCGAATTAAAAATTACTGCAAACTGAAAAATGTTTCCAAACCACAAAAAAAGAAAAATGGCCACAAAATTAAATGTATAGTTTTCTTTAATTCTGACAGTTGTGAAAATTTGTTACCTTTCACTTTATAATTTCAATAGAAAATACATTCACACGTTTATATTCTGCTTTGTGTGCTGGGTATAAATTATTTCTTAGAGAAAATTACCCAACGACCAATACTTTCTGAAATAAGGCACAAAATTTTATTTTTTTTATATATTTTTTTATTTTGCCCATTTAATAAGATTCGAAATATGTAATACATTTATTGATATGACATTTATAGATATAATCATATTTATGGTTACAGTAACAAAAATATATTTAGATAAATTGATAATTTCGTCTCCAAAGAAATGTTTATTGTTATGACATTTATATATTTGAACCATATATATGGTTGCTGTAACAAAAATATATTTTAAATTTTTTTTTTGTGTTCACACCAATATTTGAAGATAAAAATAATGGTTCATCAAATATTTCAAATAAAATTCATCAACTTTTTAAGATTTTTGGGGAAGAGAAAATTTTTCATAGGTATACTCTGGTGGAGCATCTGGAGGGGCTGCATAGGTATAATTTGTATTTTCCACAGCCTTACTAGGTTTGGCATTATTCTTCTCAGCCATGTCACGGCACAATGTATAAATGGGCCATAAAATCAAAGCATGAATACCTTTTCAAAAAAAATAAAAAAAAAAGTTAAACAAAATATTTTGAAAAATTCCATTGAAATTTGTTTATTTTTTTCATTTTCTCTTATGAAACTTACCAAGTCCCAATGCACCGCCAATAAACAATGTTAGTACTAGTGTTATTTCAGTGCCATTAGCAAGACCTACAATTACACTGAATACAATTCTTATAGCGTTGCAGACAAAACCAAGACCACTAAGAGCCAACCAGGGCCACATCAACTTGTGACGTCTCTATAGAGGCCAAAAAATAAATAAATATATTTATAATATTTCACATTATATATAAACTGTGGCAAAATCTCAGATTTACCTTAACGATGCCCATTATAAGCAGGCCACTTATAATAACCATTAAGAGACATACAGAGAGTACTGTACTAGAGATAATGGTACTCACAGCAGCTACACGGTTCCAAAGCAAACATGATTAAAATTTACATTTAATTTATGTATTATTATTTATTTTATGAACAGAACTAGTGGGAAACAGAACAAGTTACTCTTGTTAAAATATTTGCCGATATTGAAAGATGAAGCATAACATTAAAATTATTACACACTTATGTTCTTACTGTATGGTCGATAACTTTTAAACGATTATTAAATAGTTTTTGAGCGAAACAATTTTAGTTTCAAAGAGAGTTTTGCAAGCTTAAAGTGCCAAGGTATTTATGTATATTGTTCGATAGCGAGTTCCATCATCTGACACCGCAAATCTTCTCCAGAAATTGTTAAGAGGAAAATTTATAAAATTATATTTTCCAAAATTTCATAATTATTTCAGATATCATAATCTTTGTGGACGGTAGCTTTATACCTGGGACATCATTTATATGTTGTTAGATATTCCTCCACCATATTTCTGAATGAGTTTTATTACAGTTATACTACGCCTGTAAGTGTTTAACAGTGCTCTGTTAACTGCAAATTTGACACGACTAAATTTTTTGGTTTGCATTTTTGCTATTTAAATTTATCTTCGCATCATTTTAAATGAAACCTGTTATTATTTAAATTCTCTTAGATAAATTTTTAAATATGTATGTATGTAATTCAAGAAAAATTCACAACTATAATTTGACATTTGAAACTTATAGCTCGATTTGTGTGTGTTTGCAACTATAATTTCCGTTTGATACAAGTAAGTGACACGGAAAGATATTCCCGAAGCTCTTCAATAATCATCGAAAGTTATTAAGAGGCATAAAATATCCCAAAAATAATGTTACTACTTAGTATGTGAACAGCCCTTGTATACACACATATATTCTCGATAAGACTAAACTTATAATACTGGACATCAGAAAGCATGCATGAGTAGACACAACGAATTAAATAAATAACTCCAAATAAAGGGACACCTTCAATATAACTCAAACTACCAGAATTGATTGCAATCAACTGATAACCAAATAGAAAATGCTAATTTTAGTGTATTATTAAGAAAAAAAAAGTCCCGTTATTAATACGTAGTTTGCTTATTGCAAACACAAATTTTGTTGGAATAATATAAATGCAAATTTTTGCTGCCATTGTCGATTTACACGAAGTGCAATTGCATATGTGGATGTATGTACATACACAACCCAGCAAACAAAAATATTATTGCGGGAATAACAACGAGGAATCGCTTTATAAAAGCCTTTAATTGAATTTGCTAACAGTTTGAGTTGGACCAAGACATACTCGATTTACAAAATGACTACCGCGTTTTTCTTTTGGGAGTCATGTGGACGGAAAAAAATTAGTGGATTTTGTGAACGACGTATCCTGATACAAGACCCAATAATGATTAAATGGCAATAACGCTAGCTATTCACTAATAAGGATATAGAAAAATATCATTCAAATATCATTAGAAAAATAAAGACGATTTTGAATTTTCAAAACTATTCATTTCTACACACAGAATCCTTAGTGGGCCTACTTAGCTTGTGACTGATGTGATAAAACTTTTCCAAAATGTCTGACTCTACATCGATTATCATTTAATTTTTAAAATGTATTTTCATCATTATTTGTTTTTCCTTTTTAAGCAATTGCATAGCTTCTATCGCGGGCTTTGAGGCGACCGAATCAAGAAATTTTGAAACGTTTGTTTCTTAAGCCTTTTGTTTTTGAAACGAAAAACCTGACACTAAGTTTGTTTCTTAAGTCTTTTGTTTTTTTAAGTATTTAAATCGGCGAATATATGTTAACCCCTAAAGTATGCTATTGATTTTGATTTAATTAACATACAGTATTGCCAGAAAAACAACGGAGTTATTAAACAAAACGTAATAATACAATTGCATAAAATGATAAAAAAATGCTATGCAATAGCTTTCCCGCGGCAGTCCCCGATTGCCACATGTCTTTTTTTTTACTTTCTTTTGGATGACAATTTGCTTGCAGGGAAATTTGTATTTATGTATGTACATACATATGTAAATCACTTTTGGGAAATTTTCGTACATAACATGGATTATACTCTTTTTTTATACGTAAATAAATGGAATTGATATTTTTTCATGTATGAAATAAAACAATTTTCGCCGTATTCATAAAAGATTATTAAAGTTATTGTTGGTTTAATGTACGATTTTTATATGGCGAAACCGGTTTCTCTGTGTACTTTAACTTTTAACAATCGTTCATTAATATGGGGGTTGCTATTTCACATTGTCGTTATTTTAATAGAAGAACATCGTAATAATTTAAAGTGTTTTTTCTTCTTTTATTTAAAACAATTTTCAAATAAATTGACCCATATTCATAGTCATAAGAAAGTAGGTATATTTTAAAAGTTGAAACTGGTTTTAAGCCCTTATAAGTAGAGATCCTTTATTTATTACTACGAATATAAGCTTTGTGTTTAGTTTTAGTAACTGGTCGCAATAGAAATGTATACCTTTTCATATCGAGTGTTGGGTAAAAAGTAAGTTTTAAGGAAAGAAATTTAAGACCGCCCATTAACTATTTCCTCTTGTAACAAAAATTTAAATATAAAATTAATGACCTGACTAGAAAAAAGTAAAAGGACCATTTAACTAAACTAAAATTATAATTTCATCATAACATCCAGCCAATTTCAAGGATTTAACACACATTCAGTGTTGCCATTGTTCACACTTTGTACCACATTTGGTAGAGTTGAAAATATATTTACGGATTTTTTTGTAGAATTCTTCAAATGATACGAATTCAAGTAAAATTGCGTTAAAGCCCTCTGATCGAAAACAATAAATTTTGTATTGCAAACTGGACAACGTAAAATTTTAAGAATTTGTTACTGCTTTTATGAAAAACATTTTTTAAAAAATATACATAAATATTTTTTAATGGCAACGTTGCTCACATTCTAGTAGCTTAAAATTTCTATACCTGACACAAACATACATACATATGAATTCATATCGGTATGTAAATATGTATAAGTATGTGTATGTATACATACATAATATTTATTTTGTGTATCAATTTTATTTCTTAGATTTTTTCAACAGGCAGCAAATAATTATAAAAGAAAAACTATTCTGTACTTTCCCACTAATTATGAAATTAAATATAATTTTATTTGTTTTGGATTTTAATTACCAGTATTTTCTCTATTTATTTCAGTTTCAGTTCTGTAGTATTTGTCGACCTGATCTATTTGTAAGTTAGAATTATCAGATGCATTATCTGAGATGAAACTAATCATAAAAATGCTAACTCCAATGTAGCCTAAAATATTTAAAGCGCCTATAATGACACCAAGTGTGGAGCGACTACAACACTTCATTTTTAATTTTTATTTAATATCTTTTTGTACTTTAAACCGAATTGTGATGTTAAGCGAACACAACAATATTTTACGATGCACGTCAAGAGCCAACTAAATTGCCAAATACAGAAATTCATTCATTAGAGTAGCGAAGAGAATAAAACTCTTAATAAAGGCGTTGGAATCAGCGTTGTCAACTTGGTGCTTTTCTAAATGTTTTGTGCGAAAAATATCTGAGTTGGTGCGTGGTGCGCTTTTTTTTTAATTTTGGTGCGTTTTTTTAATTTTGGGTGGCTCCAAAGCATATTAAACACAATTTTTTGTCTCAGTATGAGAAAAAAGAATTTTGTACAAAAAATACAACTGTTTTAATACCATTTCATACAATTGTGTACAATGTTTACATTCAATTTTACGGACCATAATAAGAGAAAAAGTTGCTGTCAAGTCTGTTAAAGAGCTTAGCAAAAACAAAGTATTCTCGAGACTAGCGATCACTGTTCGATTTTTATAAAATGCATAAAAAATGCGTTTATATAAAGTGTTGTAACACTAAAATTAATAAAATTTCTATTTACTAAAGAAATATTTAAAATTAGTGCCAATATTGGAGTCTGAAAAAGGAGATACGCGAAATACAAAAAGATTTGGGAATCACAATGTGAGGCCTTGACCAAATAATAACACAAAAGCAAGATGTTTTTATTACAAATGCCATATCACGCCTAAATATCCAATCTTGTTTGGCATGCTGGAACACGGAAACACATTGCAGCTTTAAGCGCCTTACAAATATGATATCATACCATTAGCAGTACAATTTGAATCCGATGTCGAAATATTATCTAGTATTGAAAATGAGTGGAGAATGATTTACTTCATGCAATGTCAATATTATATCAACATTAGAATTTTGGACTAAAGTTAAATGTTGTAAGGACGCAAAATTAATTCAATAAAAAAAAAATTCTGAACTTGGCGCGTTTTTTTCTTCATTTTGGTGCCTTTTGAAATTTCAAAGTTGACAACGCTGGTTGGAATGTACTTTTACTGAAATGGTTTGTAGCAAAAAGTACTTGCAGAGTACAACATGCATTTTCTTTATATAAATACATACATTAGGGTATGTGTTTATGTATATACATATGTACATTTTGTTATTCCTTTGTTTAAAATTGTTTTATTTAAAATTTGTTTGTAGTTTCGGTCGATTTTTTCATTTAAATTTAACTAGCAAAGATACAAACCAAAAATTTCAGACGAGCCAAATTTGCAGTTAACAGAGTACTGTTAAAAATATAACAGTGTTAATATACAAAAATAGTTATGTATACAACTGCAAATGGTGGTCCAAGTGCAGAACAAGTAGAACATCTGAACTAATTTTCGAATTTTGCAGAAATTAATTTTAACAAATCCATATAAAAATATTCCTGAAAATATTCTTACACATTAAAAGTTTTCCATAATAACCGCAAATATTTTCCAATAAAAAAAAGACGTGTGCCACTCGGGGACTACCGCGGTAAAGCTATTACATTTTAAGCATAGCTTCTATCGCGGGTTTTGAGACGACCGAATAAAGAAGTTTTTAAACGTTTGTTTCTTAAGTCATTTGTTTTTGAAACGAAAAAACCTGGAAAAAATCTGTCATTTGTTTTTGAAACGAAAAAACCTGGCACTTAGTTTGTTTCTTAAGTCTTTTGTGTTGTTAAGTACTTAAATCGTCCAATGTATGTTAACCCCTAAAGTATGCTATTGATGTACATTAACATTTGATATATTGATATCATTTTTTAGTAAAATTTTAAAAATAATTTTCTCAAGATTCCAAAATTACCTCTGACTTTCCATCTTTTCCACATCAGCATCTGTATATAGAGGGAGATTTCTACACATTATAAATTTTTCCATATTAACCACAAATTTTTCGCCTGATTGAGTATCATTCATTAAAATTTACTACGACTGTTAAGTATTTAACAGTGATATGTTAACAGCAAAATTGAATAGACTAAGATCTTTGGTTTGAATCTTTGATAGTTAAATTTTTAATTTACATCCATCCACATACATATGTACATGCTGTTTTTCAGTTTTACACATATTTTGAGAAAATTTCAGATCTATGCTTTGTTAACATGATAAAAGTCTATGACAGGCAGACGAAAAGTGTAGAGAAAATAACAAAACCTAAAATCATAATTTTTGTGTATACTCGTGAAATTTCAAACGGCACAGTTAATGTGTTCACTTTGCTTCTTATTAAAAAACATACACTGAAATTTTGTTAAAACCCGGGCAAAGGGTTCAATAGCAGCGAAATAGCATCATACTCTCATAATATTTTATAACTCATTTAATATTTTGCTTAATTTTTAAGCTATTGCATAGCTTCTATCGCGGGCTTTGAGGCGACCGAATCAAGAAATTTTGAAACGTTTGTTTCTTAAGTCTTTTGTTTTGAAACGAAAAAACCTGACACTAAGTTTGTTTCTTAAGTCTTTTGTTCTTTTAAGTATTTAAAAGGCCAAATGTATGTTAACCCCTAAAGTATGCTATTGATTTTTATTTCATTAAGATACAGTATTGCCAGAAAAACAACGGTGTTTGTAAACAAAGCGTAATAATATAATTGCATAAGTTGATAAAAAATGCTATGCAATAGCTTTACCGCGGCAGTCCCCGAGTGCCACATGTCTTTTTTTTTAATTTATTTTTTTAAATTAATACTTAATTAATTTTTCTAAAGAAATAAATAAATAAAAAGTACTTTAGAGCTTATTAACTCAATTACCCATCACAAAAAATTGGAGAGACAAATAGCAAACCACAATAAAATATTCTAGCCAGAGATGGTAAATGTAGAAAAGTAAGTTTCCGTGAATATGGATGGTTGAAATTTACTCGGAATCGGGCTTTACATCATTAACCTAATTTATCAATTACTGAAGCGGCCATGTAAACGAAATAAAACTGTATAGTTTCGAAATCATCATCTATCTTTCCTTTAGTGCAACGTAGTCTCATAAAATTAAAATTTTTAAGCTACTTAAGAAAAACTGCTTTTATCTATACATACATATGTTTACGTTTTAAAAACTTGAAATGGATTTCAGCCACATTTACAATATTTTTTCAGATAATGTCACTTAAAATTACGAAAAAATTTGGTAAACTAAAATAAATATTTCGGGTGCTAATTTTTGTACTAGTTTAAACAAATAAACAAAGTCAAAGGAAATGCAATCAAACGGATTCTAGAACAGACCCGAAAATTAAATTTTAGATATGTATAAGCAAATAATTGTACAGTTTTCTCCATTCCTGTGAAATTTGTACAGCAAGCAGGGCTGCCAAATGATTTTGACTAAAAAAATCTCCACATTGTGGAAGACAGTTGTCATTTTCGGCCCTTTAATTTCGAAAATAGAAAAATTAAAATCATACCAAAAAAAAACAACCATCAAAATGTATTTGTTGCTACATTATTAATACTACCTTGTTTTAAATGTAGCATGACAGTATTATTGTAACATAACCTGTTGCTCAAAACTGTTTAATTATGTATGTTGGCAGCTCTGTCGAGGCGGTTAGCAATTTACGTATTTATTAAATTTGTATTAAGCAATGTAAACTTTACATTGTTTGCTTTTCTTGGAAAATACACATGGAAGCATATACAAACATACATACA
The DNA here is from genome assembly GCA_947311025.1 of Lypha dubia. NCBI lineage: Eukaryota > Metazoa > Arthropoda > Insecta > Diptera > Tachinidae > Lypha > Lypha dubia. Next base: position 62,872,720 of record OX371264.1, read on the forward strand.
TACGTCATTACATATTTATGTACATGTGGCATGAATGCAACAATTTATATCAATTTTATGTCACGCCCAAGTTAATGAAAGGCATTATGGACTTATTGAATCAACATGAATAGCATGTACCAGTGTTTCCTAAAGCTTTTGCGACAATAACACAACTAATAAGAGAACTTAAGTCGTGTTAAGAAAGTTTTCTAAATGCAGACAGGATTCATATTGAATAAAATTTGTTTTCAGTTTATATTATTATTATTAAAAACTCTGCGCAAAAAGGACTATTCACCAATAAGGTAAGAAGTTTGATTTGTATTTATGTATGTACATATGTATGTATGTATATGTATTCTGTAGTTTTTAGCATTGTGGAGTTTTAAAGTTTCTGGTTTTACATATGAAAAGTAATATTATATTGTTTCTGGTTTTATTTAGAAGGCAGTTTTGATATTCAAATTTTTAAATCTGATTTTTATTATTTTAACTCCAATTTATGTATGTATGGAGTTTTTATTTTTATTAAAATTAAGTATTCTATTTTATTTTTTATATTTATTAATTACTAATTGTATTTTGTTTATGTGCATTTTTTTTTTTCATATGAAAAACCAATTTTTTTCTTCTAAACTTGCTTTTTAAAAGAAAAAGTTATGTTAACGTTGAATATAATTAAAGTCTACTGATGATTTTGCATGTATGTAAGTGCCAATAAAATTAATAACTTTTCAAAAAATTAAATAAAAATTAAAAATGTTACAGCATCTAGGCATCAGATACTGAACCCCACCTAAGCAGTTATCAGCTGACATAAAAAGAATTCCAATTACGATAATAAAACGAGTTTGATATTAAGCAGTCAATATATACTACCATATTTTAAATTCTCACATGATCATATAAACATTTGTTATATGTATGTAAGTATATTTAAGATTATAGAAAACATGTTTTTGAAAAGACCTTCACTCTGACCCTCGCAAATCTAAGTATGTGTTGCTGATAATATTTTCATTTAGATTTTTTTTTCTAGAAAATCCAACTCTGTTTACAAAACATGCGGGCATAAAATATAGCAAATGTTTAAAAGAATAGAAAAAATATGAGTATAAAAAAAAATTATAATAACCGAAAACAATTACAAATATATAGACATGAGGGCTATTCACATATTACGTAATGCTAGTTTCAGATATTTTATGTCAGTAACCGTCTCCAACAGTCTCATCATCCTTTTAACAAAATTGTCGCTACGAAACGAATCTTAAAACTTACGTAGTATATGAATAGCCCCTTTATTATTTTACAAAAAAAAAAAATACAGTAACAAACACTGATGATCATAATTTCGAACGTAATTGGATACACATTTATACTAATGTTTTGTTTGTGAATTACGGAACCCTTTCGCACAATGAAAAAGAAACTTAAACGCATTCCAGATCTATCGCAGTGATGCTTAAATACATACACATGTGCATTTTTCGATCTACTATATAAAAAAAGTTATATGTGACTGAAGTCGTTAGAATACCGAGTTTGCAAGTAGGGCAAATATTTTGAAATACCTATATGTATTCTGCTATTAAAAATGGTGTCGGGGACCAAGTGCCCTGCGGGCTACTTAGGATGCTGTTGCATCCGATTATATCGCCGATATTTTAATAGAATTAAACCAGTATTTTTAATGGAGATACCGGTTTTTAACACTTACCCCGTAATTTATAAACGATTCATAAAGTTAAAGTGCACATTAAAACCGGTTTCCCTTACAAAATTCGAACATTAACGCCACAATAACTTTAATAATCGTTTATGAATTGGGGGGATAAGTTATACTTTATGGATGAATTAGTTTCGATGTTACCCTAATGTAAATATGTACATACTTATAAACAGTACCACCACTTAAATTTATTCTTCATAATTTTCTGCTTCCTTCAATTTTTTTTCTCTTAATCAATAACAGATTTTTTAAAATACATAATGCGGTCGTGACCGTACTTAACTGTAATTTGATAAAATGCTGTGTAAACAATAAGCAAACGATTATTGATTTGATGCTACGAGGGCAAATTAAAAAGGCCACAGAAAACAAAAAAAAAAGTACGGAGATCAAAATTAGTACAAATTTCTTGATAAGTAACATGTCATCACATTTCTAAGCAACCTGATAGCATGGCGAACAACAAAGATAAGTGGCACGAAATATATGCCACATTTCTACCTGCATACTACATATGTATTTAATATGTAGTTCCAAATGAGTGTGAAGATAAATAAGCCGAGTCAAATATATTTTATCTTCAGACACACTAGTTCCAATAGAAAAAAATGGCTGGCAAAACAGATGGACCACCTCCTCTGTAGATATTATGAAAAAAAATTTACATATCGTATATTTAAAAATAAAAAATTATTTATTAAAAAAAATTAGCATCAACTGCTAAAAACATATGCGGCGCAAAACGTTTCAATTAAACGCATACGCATAAACGATAATTTTTGTAAATTTAACATTTGTCCGGCACTGCAGTGTATTCTGTAGAAGAATTGTCGTGATTGTCAGGTATATCGGCTAGTCTTTGGCGATTTTCGTTACGTATTTTTCCATACAAGAGATAACTGAAGCAAATAATTCCAATGTCAGCAACTGAAAAAATAAAATTACTTTATTAATATAAGAAATATAACAAAAATAAAATCCTTTCTTACAAAAAAATTTATTATTATTTACCTATAATTGCACAAAATATCAATACGGCCTTTATATTTAAATCTTTTCCAGCAATTGCATCCTCAATAAGAGCTTTAAGAAGTCCAATCAAACTGGCTATACAAAAGATGATCCAAGGATTTAGTAACTTGCGTTTTCTCTACAACAAAAAAAAAAGGATTTAAATTAATACGATTTACTTTTGTTGTGTCAATTTTTTCACACTTACCTTGACAATGCCATAAACAAATAACAGGGATATTATAAGCGTACAGGAATAGATTATTAAACCCTTGATAGCTGTTAACAATGTAAAATTTAATTAAAATTATTAACTTTTTAACAGATTTACAGTTTAACAGTTAAATGAATTGCTGGCTATTAAAGATCCTTATTCATTACACAGCATAAAAAACAAATAAAATTTTTCCCAAAGGTTCTCCAGTACACAGCTTTTTGAAAATTGTTATTTATTTCGAATCGACAATCATGCCTCCCATCATGATTCACCACTAAGCTGCCAATTCAGTTGTAGTTGTTGTAAATTTCTCATTATTGATTACAGCTGAACTTATTATGGATTCAATAAGCTGTTCAAAAGAGGTTGTGACTCGTAATACAAAAACTAAAAGAAAATATTTAGTTGAGGTGTAACATTGTCAACTCAACTTAGTTGGGTTGCGAATCATCATAATGGGGTGATTAGGTTAGGTTAGGAAGGGTAGTGTGAAATACACATCCACTCGGAGACCCAATTGGATCCATTGTGATTCCCTTCATTTATAATTTATTGACTAATTAGTCTCCTTAATGTCCAAGGAGAAACAAAGTGCCGTTATCATCCATCATTCAGCCATTTAATTCCCATGATAAAGCCCCTGATATCCTCAAGTTTGGACTTCGCGTTATCACTAATGCACTCATGGAAACGTCTGCTCAGCCATCTTTGCCTATGTCATTGCAGTTTTGGGCAATGACCGTTACACTATACAATTTTGTTTAATGCAATTTGCATTTTAAGCGAGAGTATTGAAATAAAAATGTATACATGTTATATTTCTAGTCTGTCTTTCTCACTGAAAAATGGAAGTTTCATGCAACAAAGTGGCGACGTGTATATAAGGAGGCAATATAAAGTTATTTGACATACGAGATAATCATGAACAAATACAGCTGAATGTTTGAATATTTTATGAAAAATCCACCACTTGATGTTTGTGCGTCAAACAAAATAATTGATTTGTTTTTGCACAACGAATTTAAAGCATTGACCTCGAAATTTTTTTTGTATGTTTCGTTTAAAAATACTTGAAATTAAATTAAAAACAAACACACAATTATGAAGAATTATAAATAAAGGTCACTGTGTCGAGAATGTACCTATATGAAATATTTAAAAGCAAATAAGGGATGGTATTCTGTAGGAAGAGTTTGAGATGAAGTTAGATTTGAAACAGCAGTTTGTAAATATTTTAGTCATGTGTTTTTATTCAAACCATGTGGTCTTCTGTACAAACTTGCCTACAGCGCTCTCCAGTTATTTTCTTTTCCAATCTTTTCAGTATTTAAAAACTGAAAATCCTACAAAGACGCAATTCTATTATATTTGTATTTACTTATGTATGTATGTATTTGAAACTAAAGCTACGTTCACATTTATCAAATATTTGCCAAAAAAAACGTAACCAATAGTTTTGCTTAGGGATAGTGTCATTTAACACGATTTTTATATTACAAAATTAAATTAATTCTTCTCCAAAAGAGTATTTTTATACAGTTTTTAAAAAATTCGAACCCAAAATTAAAAAAATATTGGAATTAAAGGGAATAAATTATTAGTTTTTTTCTTGGGTACGTTTTTTTCGACAAATATTTGATAAATGTGAACGTAGCTTAATTATAAACTCTTTCAAATAAAATCATTTACAAATACAGTTTGTATTTTCCAGTTTTCACACTTTTAATGAATCTTCTGCTAACTTACCTGATCGTTTTGTTTTCCTTTTAATCTCAAGATCTTCTTCATTACTTAGTTGGCCTAAAGTAACACATTCTAAGATGAAAAATGTTATACTGCAGACAATTGCAATGCAGCCAATTATAACGCCAAATGTATAGTGACTAAAACAATATTTCATTGTTACCGATTTTTTTTTTGTATTTCACACACTTTGTCTAAATAAAAACAAATGCTTTACAAATGCTAAACGCTTTTTTTTATGTATTGATTGAAATTCGAAATGTATCGTTAAAATGCAACATAAATGTTTATTTTAAAATTTAAAATAAATAAAACTAAACAGAAACCGTCTACAGCGAATAGAGAATGAGATTAACTGCCTGCACCACGATATCGAACGAATTTTTCTTTCGTACAAATTACATTTAAAACAAAAGCAATTTTAAAAATTTAGTTTTTTTTTAACGTAATTTGTACGAAAGAAAAATTCGTTCGACAACGTGGGCCAGGCAGTAACATACTCAATATCAGTGCTGGCAAAGTAGATTTTAAAATTAGTCCTACGAGGAGTAGTTTTTTTACACTATGTACATTTTTTATGTTGTAAAAATTTTCTTACACATGACGGATTTTTTTTTAAAGAAATTCTCTGTTTCATTACAAAATTTTCTAAACTAATTTTCTGTTACGTGACAAAAATTTATGTCACATGACTACATTTTTTTTTAAATAATTTCTCGTAGCTTACAAAATTTTCTACAGAAATTTTCTGGCACATGTCAAAATTTTCTGTTTCATGACAAAATTTTCAACAGAAATTGTCTGTCATATAAAAAATTTTATAAAGAATCTGTCATTACAAAATTATCTGAAGAAATTTGTTGGCATTTTAAAAAAATTTCTAAAGAAATTTTTTGTCATATGACAGAATTTTCGAAACATATTTTCTGTAATATTACAGAATTTTCTGTCACAAGAAATTTTTGGTCACTTGAAAAAATTTTACAATGAAATTATCTGTCATATGACAAAAATTTTTTAAAGAAATTTTCTGTCACATGACCGAATTTTCGAAACATATTTTTATCTGTAATATGAAAATTTTCCTATAGGATATAATTTTCATAAGGAATTTTTGGTCATATCACAAAACTTTCTGAAGAAATTTTCTGTCACAAAATTTTCTTAAGGAATTTTTTGTCATATGACAGAATTTTCTGTAATATTATAAAACTTTCTGCAACATGACATAACTTTCTTAAGGAATTTTTGGTTTTATGAAAAATTTTATAATGAAATTTTCTGGCACAAAATTTTCTAAAGGAATTTTTTGTCACATGACAGAATTTTCGAAACATATTTTTATCTGTAATATTAAAGGACTCGTAACATAATTTTCTAAATAAATTTTCTGATAATTTTCAAAATTTTCCAAAGAAACTTGCTATCACATTACAAAGTTTTCTAAAGAAGTTTTCTAGCACATAACAAAATTGTGTATTGATTGCTTAACAATTTGATTTAATTTCATTTCAAAGGATGTTTACGGCAATTGCAAGAAAATCTCTGCGAAATTTTACACTTCACCATAGATATTAAGTTTGGAGGTTAAGCGTTCATTAAATAACATTTATTTGTTTGAATTTTGTATATTTTTTTAAGTTAGGTTTGTTAAATCACTTATTAAGCAATTGCATAGCAGCTATCGCGGGCTTTGAGGCGACCGAATCAAGAAATTTTGAAACGTTTGTTTTTTAAGTCTTTTGTTTTTGAAACGAAAAAACCTGACACTAAGTTTGCTTCCTAAGTCTTTTGTTTTTTTAAGTATTTAAAACGCCCAATGTATGTTAACCCCTAAAGTATGCTATTGATTTTGATTTCATTAACATACAGTATTGCCAGAAAAACAACGGAGTTATTAAACAAAACGTAATAATATAATTGCATAAGTTGATAAAAAATGCTATGCAATAGCTTTACCGCGGCAGTCCCCGAGTGCCACATGTCTTTTTTTATGGTATCGTAATATAATCCTTAGATTTAGTCTGATAACTGACGGTGGCATCTGAAAGCTTGTCCATGTTTTCCTGGCGAATTTCCCGATATAACCAACAGCTAAACCAAAATATTGCTATTTCGATACCTTAAATGAAATAAAAAACAAATTATAATATTATGGAATTTTTTTTTTTCAAATTAGGAATTGTGGTACCTAATACACAAGCACCCAATAAAAGTGTTAGAATTAATATATGATCGGTAACATTGACCCATAAAAGTGTAAAGTATATAAGAAACATAATTAAGCAGCTGCCAAAGAAAACCACAACGCAAAGTATTAACCAGGGAATGATCAAATTATGGTGTTTCTGAAATTCAACAAATTTATATTTCTTAAAAAAGTTCGTTAAGTTTTTGTTTTCAATTTATTTCCAACTTACCTTCAGAATAGCAAATATGAAGAGAGCTGATATTAAAGCTGCCACCAAGGATGCTGCCAATTCTTCAGCTTAAGAAATTTTATGATTAATTAAAATATTGTGTTAAATTAAAATATTGTGAATAAATCATGAACAAAATTTAAAAATTTTCTTAAAATGGGTTTGGACTAAACGATCGGGGATTATATCCCTGTACGTAGTCCTTCGAGCCAATTTGCGGTATCGTTCCTATAGCCACTAAAAAATGCAAAAACTCTAATACGACTTCCCCGATACCCTTAACAAAATTCCTTTAATGTTTGGGTGTAAACAAACCTAAAATATCTGTGGTACAAAAAATGCGCTGACAAAATGAGTTGAGAAACATACCATTTGAAAGGTATTTCTTTACAGATAAGTACAATTAATATTTGATGAAAAACGGTTTAGTATTTGCAAAGTTATAAACGTTTAAAAATGTTTCAGCTTAAATTAATTTTAAACAGAAACATGAATATGTGTTTGTGAAATTTGTTTTTGCAAAAATAATTAAAATAAAACACACATACGGACACAATTATACTTAGTATCAACTAACTTGCATTTTCTCCCATACGTCCTCCATTCACATGCTGGCTACTTTCTTCCAAGTTAAAAACTGCTGTATAAATGAAGGTGATTAAACTGCCAAGAAGGTATATGAAACCAATTACGATGCCAAAAGTGTTACGATTTCTATAGCAGCAGCAGTGCATTTTTCTTTGGGTTTTTTTAATGTTAAATTTTCGTAGAATTTTTTTGTCCCCGTTTACTTAAAAGGTGATAAAGAAATTTTGCAAGAACAAAAATAAAAAGAAATTAAACCACAATATTGTTCCTGCAGTGCCATAAAAGAACTGTTCGTTAAATTCAAAACAAATTGTATTTATATATTTGTTTGAACAAAGATAAGAAACTTTGTATTTTTTATAGGTTTGAATATTCCAAAAAATCTTTCAAATGATTGCACCCACTTCACCAACGCTTTGTGTTTATGAAAATATTTCGCGGAAAATATTTTGCAGAATGACAAATTGTTCTAAAGAAACTTTTGTCATGACAAAAAACAACAACTTTTTTTTTGACATTTTTCCTGTTTTGTTATTTTCGTTTATTTATTTAATTTTCTAAAAATTAATTTAAAAAATTGTATTTATAAAAGCTTAATAAGAAGATCGCTTAAACAATAAGGTTTCATTGACCTTTTACAAAGAAAGTTTGCATTTTATAATTAAATTTTAGTTAAAAGTGTATGTATGTACGTACGTACGTATTCTCTTATGCGACACTGCACAGTAGTTTCGAGTGCAAAATTAAAGTTATTACCTATGATTAGTTTGAAGAATGATTCGCAAAGAATGATTGGCAAAGTATTGACTATTAGGTGAGAAACATCTATATATATAAATCTATACCATCATGCTTGAAAAGTTTTTGTCAATTAATTGTCAATTAATGGCTTATCCGACATCACGGTGTAGGTCTTAGATCCACTGTGATAACTGACATCAGCACTTGCCAGTTTCTCAATATTATATATATTTGAGCCATTTATTTTGAAAGTGGCATAAGTCACTTTTTCAAAAAAATCGAGTTAATGGCAACACTAAATAAAATTGAACGGTATCTTTTTATTTGTAAAACATTTGCAATCAACAAAAAAAGTGACTTATGCCACTTAGAAAATAAATGGCTCATTTACGAATGTCGATACGATACAGCCAACAGCTAAGCCACAAAATTGCTGATTCAAAACCTTAAAAGACAAAAAGTTTAGAAGAAAAAAAAAACACTAAAATTTAGAATTTAAAGAAATACAATACCAATTGAGCAGGCTCCTATTAACAGTAGTGTCAAATAATCGGTACTGCCGCCACCGAATAATGCAGTTGAAAAAAGTGCAAACAATATAAACAAACATGTACTAGCGAGAGCAACAACGGAGAGCGCCAACCAGGGAAGTATCAATGTATGACGTTTCTATGTCAAATTTAGTTCGGATACTCATTTTTATTTTTTTTTTTATTGGTCGCTATTTTTTTTAGACTTACCTTCATAATGGCATAAATGAAGAGTGCTGATACTACGGTTATCGTAATGCATATTATCAGTAATCTAACTAATGACAAATTTATAATTGAATTAATTAATTAATAATCAAATAACAAATAAAATTTAACAGATTAGTGGAAGACACACAGATACTACCGCGTATGTGTGATGTGTTACAGATTAATGTGGGTAGCTGTATTTCGGCTGAAGCCCACAGTGTTCTTAATGCCGTGTGAATATATGTGTTCACAAGCACCCTCGAGTCACACCGATAGAACACAAGTGGGACTTCGATTGGCACATCAGCTGGTAACGTCTTATGCATAGTCCACCCCTCTTGCGTAAGCACCTGCATTAAGTGTTCGAGTTATTTAATCTTTTTTATATTTTGTTTCGCAACGTCACATAGAGGCTTTCCATTAGTAGACCGAAGTCCATCCAACCATTAGCACTGGACGAGCATCAGTCCTTAAAGCAACACCAGCAACCACGGGGGCTTACCGGCTCCCGTGGAAGCAGTTTATGTTACTGGTGAAGCCTCGAATGAGACCTCTTAGGGATTAACTTTCTTCACCTTCTACCACACTAATATAGATTAGCTACTTCCTTTTTTATACGTTTTATGGGTAATTGACAAAAGGTGATGTCTGGAAAAGGTGTGAATATCACAAACATGACAAAAAGATAAATGCCGTGTCCTTCATATCGATCACATTGAAGAGAGTAAAACGATTGCCGGCGAATTTTATTTACAGCTGATGGAGACTTTCACTGGTGCACACTTATGTATGTCCTCACTATGGCAAAAATCCATGAATTGGGTTACAATCAGGTTGCTTCACCATCCAGCATAATCTCCGTATATATCTAATTTTCAATTTTTAATAAATGTCTGGACTCTGGGACGTTTTGATAAAAAACGAAGAGTTTATCATTAAAAAAAAAGCATGTTTCTAAGTAACTTGAGAAATCGTATTAAAAAGACGCAGGCTACAAGCTGGCCTCGTATATATAGTTTTATTGCGCTGATATTTTTTACATTTCCCCTTCAAACTCAAAGATAAATTCGGTACAGATTACCCGGTACATAAATACCCAATGCTTTTACAGCACTGATGTACACATATACACAAACCTGTTTTCATAACTCACTTGGAAATTCTTTTCTATACATTCCATCCTCATGACTACGATTACTTTCTTCGATGTAAGAAAATGCGATTAAAACGGAAATGATTCAACTGGCCAAAATGTAAATGCAACCTATGATGATGGCAATCCTGTAACGGTTGCAGCAGTTCATTGTACTCGTAGTATTAGATGTTTTTTTTTTTTATTAATTTTTCTTAGAATTTATAAATTTGTTTTCTTTGTTAACTTGAAATGCGATAAAGAATTATTGCAGGAGAGAAACGACAGTCTTATTTCGTTGATAGAGAAGAACTGTTCGTTTAAAATACATATAATAAACAAACTTATTATGTATAGATGTTTTTTTTTATTCATAAAAAGCTCGGCAGACACTGTGGCTTTGCAATGATGATGACATCATATGCACGCATACGAGTAAATTGTCATGCATCAACGTTATAAGTCAAAATAGGAAACAAAAGTTAAAGAACACAATTTGAAGGATAATTCCACAGCAACTAAGAAGCCAACGCCGCTGCTCTTTTAATTTGAACTGGCGTTTTTTGTTACTGTTTGCTTTTCTCAGTTATTAATTTTTAACTGTCTGTCAGCAGGTCCATTAAACGATAATTTTATTTGAGTATAAAATATTAAATATTCACTTTTTTTCTTTCATTTCACAACCGCAATAATTTTTATATATCGCACATTTTCAAGCATAAGTTGTTTTTGTTTAGAAAAAGTGCAGGCATTTGCAAATTTGCAATGAAGCATAAAAAATGCCAAAAAATATTTATGTCAAAAATGTACATAAGTACATTCTTTTGTATAAAAATAAGCGATAAAAAAATATACATTTAACTAAAATATTTTTTTTTTTTTGCACTGAAATAATGTTCAATTTTGATTAGAAATTTTTGTTATCCATATTTCTGTCACGTATTTATTTAAACAGTGAACAAATGAACACGAAAATGGCTATATTGGGAACTGTTAAAGCAAACAAGTAAAAAGTTTTTCTAATAATGGAAATTCTGGAGTTATGATTCAAAAAATTTCTCTAAAGGCTGATGGTAAATATTTAACAAGTACAAATGTTTTTTATTGTTGTAAACGTTGCAGAGCTGCAAATCAACCCAGACAAACTCTTTAATTAGAAATGAAGTACAGTGAAACTTCGATATATCTAACTTTGATATAACGAAAACCCCTATATAACGATTTTTTCACGTATATTCATTATTCATTATAGTAAAGTTTGACGGTTACATATGTATGTACAAGGAAACAATAGATATAACGAAGTATTTTGCGATTCCCATTCAATTACGTTATATCAAAGTTTTACTGTACTTGTAAAAATTTTAAATTTTCCTAAAACTATGCGCTTTTTCTACGTTCGGACCATAAACAGCGGGTTGATTTATTAAAAAATATTACAGGGAACCACTTAAATTTACATGTGGCAAATATTTCCGAGACGCAACTTGCCCCTCCAAAAACAAAAGAAAAATTATAGGTATTAAATAATTCTTAAAATCGGTCAATATATTGAGGCGTTACCCTGCGATAAACAATTTAAATATTTCTCAATTTCTTGGTCTGATACTGATAACTGCAGACTTATTTTGCTGCATCAATTCTGATTTCTAGATTCATAAACAATCACAAAATTGAGAAATAAATATCTATAGAAAAACAATAACAATGACATTAGACGGCGGATGGGTAGCATTCAATAAAAACAAACTCAAATGCCGGTTGTTATTGTTGTTTTGTTGCACTATTTTTAATATATAATCTATATTATAGAATAACCCACACACACAGTTACCTACCCGTACTTGTGTTTTTCATAGACGTCGACCTTGACGCAAACAAAACCATAACAGAGAGCTTATTGAACTGCAGATGATGAATGTGTAGCTGAGCGTATTTATAGCACAGAAACTCCTAAGTGTTGCCATTGCAGTATGCTGGTGCATATTGGAATTTTGGACAAGAAAAAACAAAAATATTTTAAGTTATTAAATGAAAATTAGTCTGCAATAAACAGATCGAGCGAGGTAAAGGCCGGCTAAGGAATTGCTATAAAAATTTTAGCTTTTAAGTTTTTGTATATGAGAATTTCATTAAAAAATATGAGAATTTTAAAACAAAATTAAAAGTCTATAAATCCATGTTTTAAGACTAAATAAGGACTCCGTTTTATTTAAAAATTGTTTAAAAATATTTTATATTTAAGCATTTAATGTCTGAAGCTGATAACTTAAAATGTACGATGAGAGAATAATTTTAGGAGAAGTTAAAATTCCCTTCCATTTTTTCGCATTGCTCTAGTGAATTGCTACAATGAGTGATTTCATAATCCTTGCGTTTAAAATATATGATGTCTTTATAATTTTCTTTTAAAACATTATGACGAGCAGTTTTATGGCACATTTTGCCACCACTCTAAATTTTCGTTCAATGGGTCTTTATGACCCTTTCTTTAAATAAAATGGCAAACATCCGCCCTTGAGCGTGGATGTAGCGGGCACCACGAAATAAGCCCCAATGAAATAAGCCCCAAATCGAAAAATGAAATAAGCCCCAAAAAATTTTATGAAATAAACCCCAAAAAAAAATGAAATAAGCCCCAAACAAAATTTACGAAATAAGCCCCAAATAAAATGAAATAAGCCCCAAAAAATTTTATGAAATAAGCCCCAAATTTTTAAAAAATGAAATAAACCCCAAAAAAAATGAAATAAACCCCAAATTTGTTAACTTTATGATGTAAGCTTAAGAAGAAATCATAAAATGCAAAAATTTTATCCTCTAAATTATATCGAACAACGGCTTCGCGTTCCAAGCATTCTCTGCATAACCGGCCTACGGCCGGGCGCAAGGAATTTATCCTCTATGGTATGTCGAACACAGGCTTCGCGTTCAAAGTATTTTCTGCCTAACCGGCCTACGGCCGGGCGCAAGGAATTTATCCTCTATGGCATATCGAACACCGGCTTCGCGTTCAAAGTATTCTCTGCATAACCGGCCTACGGCCGGGCGCAAGGAATTTATCCTCTATGGTAAATCGAACACAGGCTTCGCGTTCAAAGTATTTTCTGCATAACCGGCCTACGGCAGGGCGCTAGGAATTTATCCTCTATGGTATATCGAACACAGGCTTCGCGTTCAAAGTATTTTCTGCATAACCGGCCTACGGCCGGGCGCAAACAATTTATCCTCTATGGTATATCGAACACAGGCTTCGCGTTCAAAGTATTTTCTGCATAACCGGCCTACGGCAGGGCGCTAGGAATTTATCCTCTATGGTATATCGAACACCGGCTTCGCGTTCAAAGTATTCTCTGCATAACCGGCCTACGGCCGGCCGTACGGAATTTATCCTCTATGGTATATCGAACACCGGCTTCGCGTTCAAAGTATTTTCTGCATAACCAGCCTACGGCCGGGCGCAAGGAATTTATCCTCTATGGTATATCGAACACCGGCTTCGCGTTCAAAGTATTTTCTGCATAACCGGCCTACGGCCGGCCGCAAGGAATTTATCCTCTATGGTATATCGAACACCGGCTTCGCGTTCAAAGTATTTTCTGCATAACCGGCCTATGGCCGGGCGCAAGGAATTTATCCTCTATGGTATATCGAACACAGGCTTCGCGTTCAAAGTATTTTCTGCATAACCTGCCTACGGCCGGGCGCAAGGAATTTATCCTCTATGGTATATCGAACACCGGCTTCGCGTTCCAAGCAATCTCTGCATAACCGGCCTACGGCCGGGCGCAAGAAATTTATCCTCTATGGTATATCAAACACAGGCTTCGCATTCAAAATATTTTCTGCCTAACCGGCCTACGGCCGGGCGCAATGAATTACTCCTCTATGGTATATCGAACACCGGCTTCGCGTTCAAAGTATTCTCTGCATAACCGGCCTACGGCAGGGCGCATGGATTTTGGATCTATTTTGCGGATATGAAATAAGCCCCAAATAAAATGAAATAAGCCCCAAAAAATTTTATGAAATAAGCCCCAAATTTTTAAAAAATGAAATAAGCCCCAAAAAAATTAAATAAACCCCAAACAAAAAATTTGAAAATTTTTTGGGGCTTATTTCATTTTTCGATTTGGGGCTTATTTCATTGGGGCTTATTTCGTGCCACCGATGTAGCGGACTGAAATATTCTACAAAAATAATTTTTATTTAATTCTAACTGAGTTTTTAAGTCATATTACTGGTGTAAATCCTCAACTTGAATGCCAGAAATCGACATCGTGGTTCACGGAGCCAATCTAGTGTTTCAGGTCGTCGTGTGAACATAGTGTAAGTTAAACTTTAACATTTTTGACAGGCTGAGTTGTAATCGATAACCGTAATAAGAGGCATAAAATTATGCTCTTGAAAGAGTAAAATTATCAATAATTTGCATTCAAAACTTTTAAAAAATCAATTTGAAATACTACTTAAATCAAAGGAATATGAAGTTTTTAAAAATTTGACGAAAACATGTTTACAGTATAAGTATGTGAAATCGCAAAAAAAAATTTATTTGAAAAAATTACAGATCCCAGATTATTGATTCTCAGAGTTCCCATTCCCCCACCCCACCATTTCCATCGTTTTTTTAATTTTTCGCACATTTTGGCAGGTTTTAAATTTTGGAGATTTAAAATTTGTAATTATTTCAGTTTATAATACTGCCGAAAAATCGCAGGAATACTCACACTAATCTTCATGGGTTAAGGTTTTGCATTTTTGTCGATTTCTTTGGAATAAGTCTAATTTGAAAAATAAGTTTGATCACGGAACAAAGGGGATGATGTCCAAGTGTTAGATAAGATTATTTGATATTTTATTTAAATGACACTTTCAAATAAATGATATTTAACACCAAATTATACAAAAATAAAGTTTCTTACTTTATTTTTTATATTCTTTCCCAATTAGTATCCACTTTATGAAAATTGGAAAAATGGACAAATGAAAGCTTGAAATCGGTATAATGCTAAACTGATTGGATACACTAATGTTTTTCAACATAAAAACTCTTAGTAATTTGAATTTTCATTAATTCAATAAAACTGAACTTGAGACTGATAATATTAATTTTCATATGTTTCTTACTTTATTTACACAAAAAAGTTTACAGTTCATTATAAAAAATACATACATATATTTTTTAAAGTTAAAAATAAGACTAATGAGAAAAATAGCTAAGATATGTTGAGAAAATGATTTTTATGAAATTCATATTGTATCAAAAAATTTACAAGAAAAATGCCAACTCTATTTTTTTAAATCGATTTCATTTTAGTAGTTTTCAATAGATTAAAGGCTAATTTATCATAATATAAACAGACGTAGTTTTAAAAATAAATGAGTTAATATCCTTTTTATATTGAGGTAACGATATATTGTACATACACACACACACATTTCTACATACGTTTATAAAACATTGCAAAACTACTAAAACTTTTGATAAAATCAAACTTAATAATTGTCTTGAGCTTCGTATCGCAAATCAGCACCGCCCAATACATTAGCGGGCTTTTCAACATTTTCCTTGCGTATATCACCATAAAGGGTAAAAATGGCCCACAATATTAGGCCGGATAAACCTAGAGGGAACAAGAAAATAAAACACGTTAAAGAGTACAACAAACAAAAATTGTATGTAATCACAGCTTACCAATTGTCGCGATGCCCACAATTAGGGTTATCAAAATTACCACAAAAGAAACACCGGAAAAAATGGCACCAATAAATCCAAATATAAAGCGGCCACAATGATATATAAAACCAATACCACTTAGTGCCAGCCAGGGAATCATTAACTTATGACGTCTCTGTAATACATACATATGTATGTATGTAATTTTGAATCATGATCATGATTGTGCTAGACCCACATATATTTGTTTTTCGACTTACCTTGACAATGCCCATTATTAGAAGACCAGTGATTACAGTCATTATTAAACAGACAACAATTAAGATGATAAATATTGTTTGGCTTTGTTCTATATTTAAAAAAAAAATCATATTATTTCAGAAGAAAAATTCAATAAATAATTGTACAGAAGAATGTATGTTTGTACATCATAACAATTAAAAGTTTTGCTCAATTTATGTACAGATAAAAGAGGGTAAAACTGATCACACAAACAATTGTATTGTTTAATTTCAACGATGAAAATTAAACATTCAATTACTGAAATTCAAATTATATAAATGGAGGAGCTACATGGTCAAGAAAGTGCGTGTGTCAAATTATTAGATCGAAAAATTTTCGCATTAATTTGTGTGTATTTTTTAAGCTATTGCATAGCTTCTATCGCGGGCTTTGAGGCGACCGAATCAAGAAATTTTAAAACGTTTGTTTCTTAAGTCTTTTGTTTTTGAAACGAAAAAACCTGACACTAAGTTTGTTTCTTAAGTCTTTTGTTTTTTAAGTATTTAAATCGCCCAATGTATGTTAACCCCTAAAATATGCTATTGATTTGGATTTCATTATCATACAGTATTGCCAGAATAACAACGGAGCTATTAAACAAAACGTAATAATATAATTGCACAAGTTGATAAAAAAATGCTATGCCATAGCTTTACCGCGGCAGTCCCCGAGTGCCACATGTCTTTTTTTTATATTTCACGCTGCAGAACTTAATAATTTTAGAATTGAAATTTCAAACATATTTTTTGTTTGAAACTGTTTACTTGCAGTTTGGTGCAATACATATTTGTTATAATCGGACCGCAAATTGTTTCCCCCGCAACATTGCTTATCGGCTAACTACTACACAGAGTTTGAACATTACTTTTTTTTTGGTTTGGGCGGTCTTGTTGGTTTGAGTTATTATTGTTGCAACTTTATTTCTAAATTAAAAGGTGGAAAGTTGTTGCACCCCAAATATATATTATTGGATAACTCCTCCATTTATGTAGCAATTTTTAAAACTGTTGTTTTCTTTTTGGTTGGAAAAATTTGCTGGTTTCCCATAAATTTTCTTGGATGTCCCGCGATATATCGATTATGGTATATCTATGCTATACATAGTCGTATATGGACCGATTTACAATTTTTTTTTTTTTTTCGTTTGAACGGCTTTTCTTACCAGTAAGTGGTGAGGTGTCCCCCATTCCCCCCAAACCACAATTATATTGACTATCGGTATTTATGAACAGATATTAAAATTGCTTTTATTAAAAGAGGTACTTTAATCTCAAAATATTATATGGATTAATGCGATCTTGTAATTTAGTCAATTTACATTTTGTGTGCAAGTCGTTTTTTTGCCTAGAAATTTTTTATGAATAAGTGAGTGGATCAATGTTTTTTTTTTGGAATTTGGACCCTCACTCAGGAGATGACTCTTACGTATTCCCTGCATTGTGCCGGAACTCAGGCAGAGGGATAGGGTAGAGAAGCCAGATGTTGAAAATTTAAAAATTTCGAAGGCTTAACACTTTTACAACTCTGCTTTGCGCGTTATGTTAATTTTTATAGTAGTGTTGCGGCGCTTCCAGTGTTAAGCAGGCATTTTATTAATTGTTTTACTTCGCGATGTTTCTGCTAACCGATGAAGGAGGGCGCTGTTGTGTACATTAGCTTGGAACAGCAATAATCGCTGTCGGAACAGTTTTTAAGTGACCAGTGCTATGCCTTCATCACTTAAATAGTCCGACAACAATTTATACAGTGTCTCACCAATGTACTTTAGATAAATTAATGATGTTGATTGTCTTACTCTGGCCAGGGTTTGACTTGCGGCCTAGTCATTGTTCGCTTAGTAGTCAAATTATAAGGGTTATTCTACTGCTTACAATTTTAGCGATTTTTCATAATTTTTGGCGTTTTTTTCCAATGTTGACCCTTTTTACTAACTTTTTTTTATTTACGAGATAAAAGTAATGCCTTCTTTATAGTTTTAGCGATTTTGAATAAATTTCAGACATCAGCAACTTTTGCAAATTTTCTTAATATTCGTCCTAAGAAAAAAAAATACTGTGTTCTCACTTTCATTTATATATGTTTGTATATATGTATGTACATATATGTATCTAATATTTCCACTAGGTACACCGGTGGTACCTCGAGAACAGTGTGTCTGATTTTACCAACAAAACCTCAGCATAGTTACACATCAGGGTTTTTCTAATTGTTCATGAATTAATATCGAAAAATATGTATGGATTTTTTATGGCAAATTAAAGAAAGTTTTTGTTGAAAACTTCTAAAAAAAATAACTGTACAACTTGTATAATTTTTGAATGATCAGTTGGCAAACGGTCGAGCTGTTTGTGAATTTCATCAATATTTTTAACTGCCAGTTTGATAGAAAAAAAATATGGAAATACTAGAATGTAACAAATATTTATGTATGTATGTATGTACTCATATTACAAATAGTTTGCTAAAATTAGTCGAACTTACTCAGGGCATTTCTCTCCTCGTATGTGTTAGCCACAATACTCGCAGCTTTAAACAACCAATAAATTGAGAATATAATAAAACCGATATAACATACAATATTTAGAACTCCAATAGCAATACCAAGCATGGAACGACTACAACACTTCATTTTGAATTTTATTTTATTCGAATTAATTTATAAAATTATTAAATGCGCCTCTATAAAACGTTATTCGGAAGACGATTAAAACGTAGTTTACTGTTGAAAGTTTTGAAAAATTATAATAATTAAATATTAGAAATTCAAAGACGACTTAGATATAAAATTAATATACAATCAGGTATAATAAATAAGGTAATTGTCCCGGCAGTTGTAGACGTGTATTTTTGTTTTCTGTATGTCAGTTTGCTTTATTTTGCTTTAAAATGCTTACAGGTTGCCTAGAAATGAGATGGAATTGTACCTATCAAGAACTTGGTCCTTATTTTGATCTCAGTACTTTTTACGGCCGAAATTTTTTGAATAGGAACTTGGCCTTATTTTCACATTTATGTATGTATGTTTTTTTGTGCGGATTTACTTTACAAATATTAAATATTGTATTTTTTATTTTCTTGTTTCTCTATTTTTGACACACAGAACACATTTTACACTAACAAAATGCCTGTTGTTTTTGTGACGTTGTATTTGTTTTAGGGACAAGACTACCTTATTTATTGTACCATGTATACAATATACATATGTATAACAAATAACAAGTATTAGGTTGTACTGGCAAGGAGTTTCCAATAGATTAAAACGTAGTTTACTGTTTAAAAGCTGCGAACCAACTAATTTCGCAATACAATTTGTTTAAATCATCTCGAGTCATTTAATAGTTTTTTTCTTTTGAAATTTGTATAAATAAATTCCCATTAATTTGTTTGTGTGGTTGTTTATAAAAAGATCGAGTAAAAATGCTGCATACAGTTTGTTGTACAATAAATGCTTCACTAAAACTTCTGGTTGTATTGATTCTTATACAACTACACCGAATACTGTTGTGCCCTTCAATAAAAGTGTAAAGCTACAAACATGATTTTTATTAAATCTAATTTACTATTTGTTCGATAATTTAGAACGAACTCTTTCATTCGTATAATTTTCATATATTTTTAGAATTTGTTTTTGTTTCAAATGTATCAAAGACAGTCTTCAGAGAGTTCTTGTATTTATTTATTTATTAAACTAGTCGACCCCGGGTGCTTCGCTACCCCCTCGTTATAAAACAAAATTAAAAGTATGTATTTATACATCCTACTCGATTTTCCGACTTTTCCGGAGGGTTTTTCAAAACTTCTCCTCGAAAATAGGAACAACTGACAAAAATTTTACAGAAATCGGCCCAGCCGTTCTCATTTTATGAATTACTATACATTTTTTACACCATTTTTATATATATAGATTTCGGTCTTTGAAAATTTAAATTTTATTGCATTTAAAAATACCAAGTTGACTTTATGACTTTTTAGTATCTTCGAAAATACGAATTCAGTTTCGAACTTTGCGAAAACGAAGCTGATACCTTTCCATATAATATCGCAAATAATAATCTTATGTTGAACTTTTGCAATAAATTTAAACGAATGCAAACATAGCTTTCGATTACTGTGTTACGAAATGAATAAACAATTTGAAGATGGTGTCTGTAGTGTTCCAGATAATTAGAGAGAGCTTTGTACGAGTTATTAAGAGATTTTAATAATTAAAATATTTCTATGCTGTTGTTTGGGAAAAGCCACGTTGAATATTGAGAGCTGCCATTGTTATTTATTGCAAATATTTTTACTACGCAATTTTTAAGTTATGAATTTATAGAGTCGAACTGTATCGTTTGTAAGAATTTTTAATTATTCTGGTTTGATGTTCTTTAGTTAAATTTTTTAATTTGATTATTTTTTTCTTAGTTCTTATTCAGACATGCAATTGTTATTGGAGAAATTCTTATTTTCTTAGGTTCCAGCTAAGCTTTCTACCATGGCAATCCTTATTTAATAAAACCGGAAAAGAGTTCTACTCCTACTTATGTACATATATAATTTTGACGTACATAAATATTTAATTAATCAAATAAGGATGTGTGTTTATTCAACTTTTTTAATAAGAAATTTATTGACAATTGAACGTTGATGACAGTTGTAGCGGCCTTGAAATCAGGGGGGTTACTCTCTATTGCGATGCGAAAGCAATTGCGATGCGAAAACAATGTAAATAAGATTGCTTTCGCATCGCATTTGCAATCGCATCGCAATAGAGAGTAACCCCTCAGTACTGATACGTTCTGCTAAAAACTGATTGGATATACATACATACATAAATAATAATATTTTCCAACATAAAAAACTCTTAGTAATTTTGAATTTTCATTAATTCAATAAAACTGAACTTGAGCCTGATAATATTACTTTTCATATATGTATACATCAATATAAATTCAAATAATAATTACGTTTACTCGTAATAATCTATATATATAAAAATGAATGTTTGTTGGTTGGTTGGTTGGTAAGCGATAAACTCCTACATTGCTCATCCGATCGTGTTGAAACTTGGCATGTATAAGTAATTTTTCATAGAATAAATTTTTGGACTATCAATTTTTCCGTAACTCTCCGCTAGGTGGCGCTGTAGATAAACTTCTACACACTGAAAACTGCTTGACTTAGAAACTTTTTTTTTTCGCCAATCTATTATAAATATCGGTCATGTGTTTGCTATTGAAATTCAGCAATATCGGTTCACGGGTAGCGGAGATATATCCAAAAAACCGGTTTTTTGGGGTCAAAATTATGCATTTTTTTTATAAATTTTTTGAAAAAATTTTTTTTGCGCCAAAGTTGGTAATATCACTTCTTATGGAGATTTGAAGGCAAAAAAAAATTTTTCCCGATATCGGTCCATATAAAGCCGAGATATAGCCAAAACCGATTTTCGATATAATTGGCCCAGGAAGCAAAGTAAAACAATTTTTGGGAATACAGAGTAAATCTGATGATAAAAAAAGTTAGAAAAAATGAGAATTGGGAAATCGGTCCATATATCGCCAAAACCAATTTCGAAGAAATCGATTCTGGAAGCGAAGTAAAACAATTTTATCTTTTTACTCAATCCGATGGAAAAAATATTTGCTAATTTTTGAGCAAATATTTTGCGAAAATGAGCACTAAATTAAGTTAGTTGCAAGATTTTGTGAGTTTTTGCCTTTATTGAGCTAATTTTAAGTGTAGAATATGCTTTTCTTCCATATTTTTGAAATTCGTTAATAAGACTAAAAAAACCTTTAAACAAACTTCAGCTGACTGGACCGATTTGCATAAATTTTTTTGTAGGCGTTTGGGTGGCGCCCGGGTGGTTTAGATTTACAATTCGGTCCGATTGGACAAAGGGGCGTGGTACCTCCCATACAAACCACATATTAAAAATCTATTATTTCTGCTCCTAAATACGGTATTTGAACAAAATTTGGTACGTCGGTTTGGTGTGCATTTTTTTAGTGCTGCTGCAAATATGGGCGGGATTGGATAAAGGGGCGTGGTACCTCTCATACAAACCACAAATTAAAAATCTATTATTTCTGCTCCTGATAACGGTATTTGAACAAAATTTGGTACGTCGGTTCAGTGAGCATTTTTTTAGTGCTGTTGCAAATATAGGCGGGATAGGACAAAGGGGCGTGGTACCTCTCATACAAACCACAAATTAAAAATCTATTATTTCTGCTCCTGATAACGGTATTTGAACAAAATTTGGTACGTCGGTTTTGGTGTGCATTTTTTAGTGCTGCTGCAAATATGGGCGGGATTGGACAAAGAAGCGTGGCACCACCCATATAACCCAAAAATTTAAATCGCCATATTTTGGGCATTTTTTGACCTACGTAGATGATATTTGGTACATATGGTATTGGCATAATTTGGAATACGTACCGGGAGAAAAGTGGATGGGACCACGCTCCTTTTTAGGAAAATTAAAAATCGTAATATAGTCTTAACTACTGGACCGATCGTAACAATAGGATATATAAATACTTTTAATTTTATTTTATAACGAGGGGGGTAGCGAAGTACACCGGGATCAGCTAGTAATAATATAAAAATAATAAGAAATTTATAATAATTTTGTTATTAATTATTTGTTAATTATTCGGCCTTTTATTATAATATTATTGAAAAATAAATTTTATTTAAGCTCGAGGCCAGTGGAGTAAAAATTATTCTTTATTGCCTATATTTCGCTACGTACCTACATCGAGTAGCATCTTCAGGGCTAAGTACTCAAAAAAATGTATATAAATACAAATTATCACCAATGATAATAAAATACAGAACATATCATATATCATATTATACATACTATGTATGTATTTACGTATATGTACATACATAGTAGTGATGAAGAAGCTAAACGTACTTAGTTATTTTAAGAAATTCACTTAATGGAAAAGAGCCAAATATTTTTATGTTTCATTTGAAACAATAAAAATTTATATCAAAAATAATCTTCACAATTTCAAAAAACATGGAAAACTGCAACTTCCCTCTGATTAAAAAAAAAAAATGCAAAAACAAAAATTATTTTGAAAATCCGTTCATAAATAATATAATCATACAGGTACAAATATTAAAAAATATAAACCATGAATTGACTAACAACTTCCACTTTTTTCAAGCCGTTTAAGAAAAACGTCGGATATGGAACCCGAAAAAAATGACGTGAAACGGCCTTAATTATATTCTTTAATTTTAACAATTCTATTTTTTTAAAGAAAAATAAATCCTTAAATTTTCTAATTTCACATAATTTTTAAGACAGTATTTGAACAATTCTCTGGCTATTTTATAGTTTTGTAGAAAAGCACTACCAAAGTTGAAGTTGGTTTTTGAAAATTTATTTCCATTGTTGTTGATAATGCGTCTTTCGATTCAATGGATTGCCAGTTCGCAGATAATATGAATCTTGGTTATTTGGATCCTAATGATCCTTTTGCGTTACCGGAGCCGTAAAGTGTGATGAGCAATATTTAATCTACCCATGCCCACTCGGTTGACTAAAACCAAGCCCACGACCAGATAAACGAGTTTATCCGCCTAATATCACAGTTCGATAGGGATGATAGATCTTCCAGCAGTGAACTACCTAAAGAAGACGCCGGGAAATTTCTCTTTTCCCTTATTCTACAGTTTAGAATATAAACGATCTTCGAAAATGGGAAATTTTTCGCTGGGAATAGTAGGGTATGATATAAAAATTCTTGGGAGTTTCTTCTCTAAAAATTTAAAAAAAAGAAGTAGCAATTTATTATGGCAGAAGTTCGCTAAAAACCGCTAAATGTAAATAAAACTTTGCAGGAATTATTTTTGAATATGAAGAGTACAATGGTGATATTAACTCACAATAAGCTTATCTTGACTTAAGCACTTCTTCATTATTATTAAAGAATATTTTTTATTAAAAAAATTCAAAATAAAAATAAATAGTGATTTACGTTGCCGCACTTAAAAAAATATCATAAAAGTCTAATGCAATCTAATACTTATATAACCAAAGTTTATGAGAGAAGTTTAATATTTCATATATTTTTTTCTTTGTAAAGAATCATTAGGAATTTTTGTGCTACAAACAAATTCAATTTTATTTACAATTTCTATTTATTTAATTAATCTTGATTCCGGACTACACTTGGCAGAGAGAAGGGAGAAATACCTGATTCTAACTAAAAAATAAATAAACAAGTGGGAAAACTCTTTTTCTGAGAAAACAATTTGTTACGTATTGCTTTCAATAAAATAATATACAAATACTAATAGATATTTTTTATTGATAAATCTATTGATATCGTTGGCTACAATCCAAAAAGCTGTAACTAAATTTTATAAAAATTATTTTATTTTACAAAATTTATTCAAAATACATGATTTTAAATCGATTAGAGTTAAATGACTATACATTTCGAAATCACTCTTATTATTGTGACAATTTCTTCTTGAACTTTATAAAAAAAAAATAAGGGATACGGTTAACCTTGTTGGCCATTCCTGCAAGTGCCCGCAAAGCGCAAACCATATATAAAATTTGAGCTCAAAAGAAGCAGCAGTAATTTAATTTCAGCTGAAGTTTTTTGAAATTTTTCGTCACCGATTTTGATCAAACTAACACCTTTCGCCCAGTTTTCAAAGCTTAAAAACTTAGATGAATTTGAATTGGAGAAGCGATTTTGGAGTCATCTATATTATTATTAGACAATACGATTTTTTGTGATTGACTTTATGGCCACATTATTCAACCGATTTTGACAAATGTTATAGCAAATTAAAAATATTTAGTCACAGAAATGAACGAGATAGGTATTGTGTTTTAATTGGTTCAGAATTTTGTTAGCTATAAGCTTTTATAATTGATACTGATATATGTACAAATATTAGGTTATGTTTCGAGGGCCCTCCAGGTTTTACACAGAAAGTAATAACAATAAGACATTTTTTTTCTAAATAATTAAATGTGAGAAAATTGCAAAAATTTAAAAAAAACAAGAGAAGAATAAATTTATGTTGTTGTATGATTGTTTTTTAAGATGTTTTGTGGTAATTTCTCTATGATCTCTAATAAAACTTACACATGTATGTATTTACATCTAGAATACGGTCGAGTGTGTCGGCCGTTGATTATACTAGTTAGTTTATTTTGACTACAGCATAGACAACAACCTACAATAATATCCTTCAATACTCGTAATAATGAAATTAATATAAGAAATATGTTGTTTATTACTTTCTCAAAAATTTGTTAAATAGAAAACTATTACATTTAATGAAAAATTACAAATGCAAAACTTTTTATTATTTTGGAAGCCCCTTTTCTTTTTCAGCTTGAGAGCGCAAGTTCTCATATAAAGTGTAAATAGGATAAAGAGCCATGGTTGTGATACCTAAAAACACATAATAAATTAATTTCATTTAAATAAAACTGATCTAAACAACTTACCAATCTTATAAAAATAACGCTCTTTATAGAATATTTGCATTCCAAGAGGGAATTCATTAAGTAATGAAGCGATTGTACCAATTAAGAAAAGAGTGCTCATGAATGCGAAAGGAGCCAAAAGTGTATGACGCTTCTAAATAAATAAAATGTCCATTAATATAAATAAGTATACATACAAACATTTGTATGTACATGGTTCAGAATTCAGTTGAAAATAATGCCAACTTACCGTAAATACACCACGAATCATTAAAGCCGCTAAAATTGCCATAGAGATATAATACGCTCCCATTATTAAAGCATCACATGGATTTGAGGAATGAAATTCATCTGTTCGGATAAAAATATCAATATTTATATTTTAAGAAATGTTTTTTTTTTATAATTTTCGCAACATATACTAACCAATAACAGGATAATAAATTTTTTGATATGCGTCCTTCAGAGGATCCACAGCAAATAGCAGGTAAGCTATTATATGTAAGATGCCAATAAGGCAAACATTTTTCGAATGTGTATCCAATGTCATGTCTATAGTATTATTCTACAGTTAATAATTTGTAAATGATTAAAACATGAATTGTAATTTCGTACAATTAAAGTTTATACAGTTGTATAAAACAGAGAAAGCAAAAAAAAGGAAAGGAAAGGAAAATTTTAATACTCGCAACTTATCGATATACAAGTGAGTAAGAATATTAAGGCGCATGGATATCTGAGCGTATCGACTCAAATAACTGCAAATTTATCGTAAGTTTTTGAATTTTTTTCAAAGTTTTTGGCTTTTTAAGATTTTTAGGAAGTCTTGATCATTTTTGCGATCTTTAATCTGTTAAATTTTAGCAAGCTTTTAGAAATTGTTGCCATTTTTAAACAATATTATGGCTTTTTAAAAATGTTGAAATTTTTTTATTCAGAATATTTTTGAAGACTTTTCCCCTAAACTTAATAGCCGACATTAAGCGCCATGGCCACGTATCAAATTGGCTTGACAAATACCATGTATGTGTTGGTAAATATTATTTTGCTTAACACAGCAACGTGTCAAATTCATGCCGTCAAATTTCATTTGAAAGTTATTTTTGAATGATAAGAACGTGTGATGTTTTTGGTCGCAAAATATTTTTTGCGATTGACTTACAGGGCCTTATATTAAATTATTATGAAAATAATTATATACATACATATGTATATGTATTTTGTTAATTTTAATTCAATAAATATAAAAATTTTCATAACATTTACATTTTTTTCAACATTTGGTTTATTTCTAATTAATTTAATTTTTAAAGCAGGCAAACAGCGATAAAATTTAATTAATTCCAGTATGAAATTTTTTTATCCATTTTTTATTTATTGCGTTATCAAATTTTCCGCGTACGATATTGGCGCTGCGCAAACTAAATAAAAATAAGATTTGATGTGTTTACGCAGCAACACATCAAATTTGCTTCAAATTACTGTATAGACGGCAGTGAATATCTAAATTGTTTTGATATTCGTCAAACTCACATGGACATATACGTGAGAGTTTTTTTTCACTAACACAATCAAAAAATCCTTGGTTTGTCAAGCCAATTTGATACGTGGCCATGGCGCTTTAGTCGCTCTCATCAGTGGCGGCTTCGCGCTTGAATTTAAATGCGTTAAAGGATATGTATGCAAATATATACATACGTATGTATGTATGTATGTATGTATGTATACCCGCTTAAGTCGTCCTTATGAAATTTTTAAAATTCAGAAAAATTCAATCCCTTATTCATTTAATAATACGAACTGTATAGTAACTATATATTTGTACGATAGTGTACGATGAAAGCGTTTTATTTGTTTTTTTCTTTTATTTTACAAATGCATTCATTACTTGTATTTATTTAACCCCCTTTGAATTTTTTTTTTTTTTTTTTGAAGTTAAAACAATTTTGTTTTTAAAAATTTCCTATAAATTAATTGCACAGAGTACTAAACTTGTTACTCTCAGAGTTATTTTGCCAACTTATTAAAAAAAATTATGTATGAATAAATCTCTTACCGAAAAATTAAACAATGAAGAAAATAAAGCAACTTTACGCTAAACAAACTAAATAAAAATTATGTGGATCTGCAATTTTTGTCATAAATTGCTATTCCATCTTCTGTGCTTTTTACACCGGTTATAAAAACATATACGTATAGTAGTCTCTCTTCTTCCTTCAACATATTGCGGCTTATTTTTGATATGTAAATTAAAACAGTATTATCTTAAGCAAAACTGTACTACCATCGCACTTGCTCTCTGCCAAATGAATCCCAACCACCAAAACGATGGCCGTTCGTAGCATCCCTGACAAGGAAGTCCTTTAAGATTGATATACACATTTATTACTGAATGTGCCGCTTTGTAAATTTTTAATCAAAGTAAAACTTTTCATGAAGACATTTGTAATTGAAATTGAATTTACCTTTTGTATCCAACTCAGTGACGGATTGCATTCACAGATTTAACTTATTGCGGACAAACATTCGAAGAGGACTATCAAAAGCTGACAGAAAACGATTTTGTATAAATCATTTGAGACTACTGTTGCTCCTCTGAGCCGTTTTCAAAATTCAAAAATTTCTTATAATTCAGCAAAGAACATAAATTAAAAGTCCCAATATTTTCTATAAAATCTGAATTTATTACTTAAAATTAACCTCGAAATTTTCACATAGCATTTCTTTTCACCGTCCTCTTTTAAATTTCCCTTAACAATATATAAAAGAATAGATAAAAGTCATGTTTTTATTTGAACAATTAGTAAAATGCCTCCTCATACAATAGCTAAGTATGCAAGTATCAAAAATGTATTTTTAAAATAATATAAGTATGTACATACATATATGTACATGTGTTAATTTAACTCCCAGTAAAGGAAAGGTAGCTATAGGTCGTTATACTATGGCAACACCGGTTTTATTTCTCCGGATGTCTGCTCAAGATATTTTTCTCTTTGGTATTGCGAGCGAAGTTTCAAATACAAAGTGTAAATAGGATACACTGACATAATTTCAATCCCTAAAAAATAAAATATGTATAATGATGTGGTTTTAAGTTACTATAGGTGACTACTTACCAATTCTATATAGAGGAATCTGAGGAGTATAACTAAATATTCCAGCATAGTATTTTATTAACAACACGTCATAAAAGAAAGCTGCGATACTAATTGCCAGAGAGCTTAATATTAAAAATGGAGCCAGTAATGCATGACGTTTCTGATTATAAAAATATATATTAATTAATTGTAGGTACATATGTATTGCGTTTTTGAAACTAGTTTCAACTTACTTTTAAAACTCCCATAATGAGGAAAGTAGCAAAAACTGCCATCACAGCAAAATAGACTAAACGTCCCAAAGAATAGAAGGGGTATAGAGGATCAGCATATGCTCCTGTTTATAAAGGAAGTGGGATAAAAAGACACAATAAGTGATTGGTGTCAGAAAAATTATAAAAGTCACAAGTACTTACTATCTTTATACCAATTTAATTTTCTTATCTTATTGAATAAACCACTGCATGCAAAATACCAATGCCGCAAACATATTTGGAATGGCTGTCAATTGTCATTTTAAAAATTTTCTGAACTTATTTTCCCTATGGTATATTTAAAAAAATATATATTAAAAAATACTGCCACTGTTACTAAATATTATTGATGATGTATTCTATTTTTGAACTACTTTTACAAAGAAGTCAAAATAGAAGTTATAACCAATAAAATGCTGAAACCGGCCATCTTGGAATCATTTCAAAAACTTGAAAGGCATTTTGCCTAGTTTCGAATTTTTTGATATATGGATACATTTCACTAAAGAAGGAAAATTTTTAATTTTATAACTTAGCTATTTAGCCCTTCTGAAAGAATTCGGCAAAAATGTTCGCTGGGTAAAGAAATATGTTCTGGATTTACTATAAGAAATTAATTTTTTTGAATATAATTTTCTGAGACATATTGCTTCATTCAATTTGGAAACGTCTTATTAAGAATTTGTCTGAATTTGCCTAATTGTGGTATGATCATATGTATTTATGCATACTCGTGGCATGTCCACATGTACATACATATATTTAAAGGTTAACACAGTTTAATAATTATTTCAATGCTTGACAACATTTAGAATTTTATACCTACAAAATATTAAAACTGTTGGTATGCAAATAACGACTAAGGTTGAAAATTTTTCCGGGCGGTGTATTTCATAAAACTTATTAAAAACCTGTTAGTATAAAAATTTTGGTACTATGTACATATGCATATGTTTTTACTATTTCAGGAGAAAATTTACCCACAATTTTAAAAACACCATGGGTTTAATTTATGTACTATAACTATCTCTCTTCACATTGTTTACTCGATATATAAAACAGTTTCATTTAATTTAAGACTCGTAATGTATGCACTGTATTACCCATATGAAGACTGCATTAACATAAGAAGTGTAATAGGGCATTCACACACGAGAGCATTTTGTAATCGCATAATTTTATCAATTCTCTTGTATTTTATAAGCTTTATAACTCTGTCATTTGCAAAATGACTTGGGACATTTTGCTTCTACATTGAAAGGAATATTTCCAGACTTTTATCACTCTCGGTCTTTATATTTTACATATAAAATTTTTTTTTAACAATCACAACCCGCAAAGCGATTAATTAGTTTGTCTGGAGAAAACACCCACGATCTCTAGCCGGAATCGAACCGACAACCTCCGGCCTACTACGCTAGCATTGCTACCTATAAGCCACAGCGGTATCACGGCCTACGGAGATAACAGACAATTACTTTTTACACAATAGGTACCTTTTACAACAAATTTACTCTTAACATAAAAGGTACTTTTTACACAAAACGTACTTTTTGCACACAAAGTCCTTTTTGAAAAATATAATTTCTGCAAAAAATTACTTTAATAAAAACACATATTAACAAAACAGTAATTTTTAAGAAAATAAATTTTTTGCATAAAGGTAAATTTTACAAAAAAAAAAAAAAAACACTATTTACAAAAACGTAATTCTTACAAATATATGCTTTTTTCAAAAAACTAACTTTTACAAAGTTTCTTTGTTTGCAAAATGGAACCTTTTACAATAAAGTCCTTATTGTAAATAAGGCACGTCTTATAAAAAATAAATACTTTGTACTTATTAAAAAAATTAAGAAAAAAAAAAAAAGAATTAGAAAGTATACTTTTACAAATAAGTTCTTTTTATAAAATTAATTTTCTACAAAAACCTTTTTTTAAAAAAATGTTTTAGAAGAAATTCAGCTTAGTATGAACATGATGCGTAATTATTACCTTTTTGCACAACCCAACCCAAACTGCAGATGAGTAGGTCTGGTCCTTCCTCACAATATTATCCGCTTATATACTTACCCTACATTAAGATTGAAAGGATCCATTTACTTAAAATACGATATGAATGTAACATTTTTAGGGTATCGTATCCAAATCGAAATAAATTGTTTTTATCAATATTACAATACTTACGTGCAAAATTGCTAATAATTTTCAGCCTTAGTGAAATGTGTGGAAATTTACTTTAGAAAATTAAGGAAAAAAGGACAAATCTACTTTATAACTTGGGCGTTTTTACTTGTTGCAAAGGCATTGTCGCTATAAACTAAATACATACAGGGTGCTGTGTTATGCAGTGTGGGAATAATTATTTTATTGATTTTCAAGATCCATATGGTTGGTGAGCAGTAAATGTTATATAAATTGATTGAAGATTGAAAAATAAAATAGTGCCCGTAGAATGAACATTTGAAGAATTTAATTTTTATAAAGCAAATATCAGGATTTCAATATTAATAAAAACCTTAGTTTCTATTTCCGCAAAAAGAATCCCCAAGGGAGTCAACCTTTACAAATATAAATCAATATAAGAATAACACGTAATTCATTAAATTCAACTATGATAGGGTTGTATGGAAAGTGTTAAATGTTTCGCTAAAATATGAATAAAAAAATTATTGCACAAGTAGCCATGCTAAGTAATAGTAAATAGTTTTTAATTGAGAGCCAAACATTTCTCTCACATTCTGTGTCCACTCAGCAATAACACGTGTAGTAGTTCCTTTGCATGTCCTGTGAAGTTAAAACTAAATAAATAAATTTTTACAATCAGTTTTTATATTTAGTTGAACTTGTTCTTTATAAGTTGTGGTATGTTTAAATAAAAAGTTTGCGAAAAATAAATAAATAAAAAGAAGACTAGAATACAATGAAAAGTCTGACGACAAAATATTTTTGCGTACAATTTCAATTGTATAAAATTGGTTTAATAATTGGCGTCATCTATATTATACTCAATTTGTTAATGATTTGGTCGATAATAAGTGCGGGTGGTAAGTAGAAATATTATTTATTGATTAATTTTTAATGAAAAGAAAATTGAATATTTGTTTGTGCCTGAAACTGCATCACAAGAGGTCAGAAGAAGAAAATTGAACAGCAAAACAAATACCTATATAACATTTTTCGATATTTCCTTTCTGTTGGCAAATAAAAAATTTTCGTGCAACAAGTTTAAAAAAAAAAACAAAACAAAAACAATAATTTGACACGACAAATAAAAACAAATTTTTTCAAAATGAAAAAACAGCTCTCAACTCTATAGTTTTCTTTCGAATTGCGAGTTTTAGTGAAATTTTACGTAAGACATATTTCTGTCACAAAATATTCGCATAAAATCCGTTTTAATATATGAATGTGTATTATATGTCTGTGTTTTTAATTTAATTTTTCAATGCTCATAACTTCCAAATTCTACATACATAAATAGATTTTAATAAAATAGACTTTGATATAATTTCTAGGCACCACGAAATAAGCCCCAATGAAATAAGCCCCAAATCGAAAAATGAAATAAGCCCCAAAAAATTTTATGAAATAAACCCCAAAAAAAATGAAATAAGCCCCAAACAAAATTTACGAAATAAGCCCCAAATAAAATGAAATAAGCCCCAAAAAATTTTATGAAATAAGCCCCAAAATTTTAAAAAAATGAAATAAACCCCAAAAAAAATGAAATAAGCCCCAAATTTGTTAACTTTATGATGTAAGCTTAAGAAGAAATCATAAAATGCAAGAATTTTATCCTCTAAATTATATCGAACACCGGCTTCGCGTTCCAAGCATTCTCTGCATAACCGGCCTACGGCCGGGCGCAAGGAATTTATCCTCTATGGTATATCGAACACCGGCTTCGCGTGCAAAGTATTTTCTGCATAACCGGCCTACGGCCGGGCGCAAGGAATTTATCCTCTATGGTATATCGAACACCGGCTTCGCGTTCAAAGTATTCTCTGCATAACCGGCCTACGGCCGGGCGCAAGGATTTTATTCTCTATGGTATATCGAACACCGGCTTCGCGTTCAAAGTATTCTCTGCATAACCGGCCTACGGCCGGACACAAGGATTTTATCCTCTATGGTATATCGAACACCGGCTTCGCGTTCAAAGTATTCTCTGCATAACCGGCCTACGGCCGGGCGCAAGGTATTTATTCTCTATGGTATATCGAACACCGGCTTCGCGTTCCAAGCATTCGCTGCATAACCGGCCTACGGCCGGGCGCAAGGAATTTATTCTCTATGGTATATCGAACACCGGCTTCCTGTTCAAAGTATTCTCTGCATAACTGGCCTACGGCCGGACGCAAGGATTTTATCCTCTATGGTATATCGAACACCGGCTTCGCGTTCAAAGTATTCTCTGCATAACCGGCCTACGGCCGGGCGCAAGGAATTTATTCTCTATGGTATATCGAACACCGGCTTCGCGTTCAAAGTAGTCTCCGCATAACCGGCCTACGGCCGGGCGCAAGGTATTTATTCTCTATGGTATATCGAACACCGGCTTCGCGTTCCAAGCATTCGCTGCATAACCGGCCTACGGCCGGGCGCAAGGAATTTATTCTCTATGGTATATCGAACACCGGCTTCGCGTTCCAAGCATTCGCTGCATAACCGGCCTACGGCCGGGCGCAAGGATTTTATCCTCAATGGTATATCGAACACCGGCTTCCTGTTCAAAGTATTCTCTGCATAACCGGCCTACGGCCGGACACAAGGATTTTATCCTCTATGGTATATCGAACACCGGCTTCGCGTTCAAAATATTCTCTGCATAACCAGCCTACGGCCGGACGCAAGGATTTTATCCTCTATGGTATATCGAACACCGGCTTCGCGTTCAAAGCATTCTCTGCATAACCGGCCTAAGGATTTTAGATCTATTTTACGGATATGAAATAAGCCCCAAATAAAATGAAATAAACCCCAAATAAAATGAAATAAGCCCCAAAAAATTTTATGAAATAAGCCCCAAATTTTTAAAAAATGAAATAAGCCCCAAAAAAAATGAAATAAACCCCAAACAAAAAATTTGAAAATTTTTTGGGGCTTATTTCATTTTTCGATTTGGGGCTTATTTCATTGGGGCTTATTTCGTGCCACCTAATTTCTAAGCAAATACATACCTTTAGAACTGGGCATTTTTGTCTTATTTGGCTGTAATAAATAAGAGTAAAAGCGGTCCGAAATCATCGGCTTGTCTATTAGTTCCATAAATTAAATATGGAAGATTCATGAACAAACAGTGAATGGAGTTATTGCAACAACTGCAACACGTATAAACGTAAGGTTGTATCTGAATTTATGTACTTATAAATTTCGTGCGGCAAAATCAGTGTTACACTGAGTAATTCTAAAATATTGCATATAACTTTCTATAGAGTTTTAATATTATAAATCTTTAATTGTAATTCTTTTAGATGACAATTACGGTGTGGTCTTACTGTGTGCTTTAACAATAATGACTTCAATTATTTTAATTTATGGTTTAATACAAGTAAGTTGCAACGTGGTTGTCCCCTCGACATGTCCATATATGTATGTATGTATGTTCAGCTGAATTGAAAAAATCTTTTAAACAACAAAAATGTTCTTCTTTTTTTGCAGAACAGTCATGCTTTATTACTGCCCTGGCTGTCGAACGTGGCTGTTTTAATACTCATTAATATATTTGCGGTAATTGCTCAGTTTGAGGAAGCAAATCGTTTATTGTCAAGAGCTTCGTTTTACTGGGCTTTTGGATTTTTCATGGCATTGGGTAATAAATCTGAATTACACTTAGATTCCATTAAATTCTACAATTTTTTTTTTATTTTCAGAAATTCAAGTTCTATTTTGGTACACCATTTTTACCCTCTTACGATTTGGCCATCGTAAAACCTTCAGGGTAGTGGAATTTGTGCCGGCAAATCCGGAAACGAAATATATCGAGAACAAGGACACTTTTAAAGTGTACATTGTAGGAACCGACGATTTAAATGGGACACAAAGAATGTAGTTTTATTATAAAACCACCATTTTTGAACTTGTGATTAAAAAAATTATAAAAATTATGTAACAATGTAGGTATGTACTTACATTTATATATTTATTTATCACCATTTCCTTTTCCGTTTCCCATTAGCAAGAAGATAATGCAGGAAATTTACGAAAAGCACAATTAATAAATTAAAAAAAAAAACACAATTCTTTCTATTAGCAAAACTATGAGCTACACTGCATATTTTTAATTTCTAGTTTTCTTTTTTGATTTTTAAATATGTACCTAAACAAATACATATGTAGGTACCTACGTACTTTATTTTAATATAGCTATGTAGGTAATATCGAAAAGCTTACTTATAAAAGCTTTTTTAACACATTCACTTTTATTTTTCTATTTTGATTTTCATTTTTTATTTTAAAATACATAATAATAATAATGAAAAGCTTACAACTTATTAAAAGCTTATTTTACTCATTCGCATACAACACACTAACACAACACTAACCCATCGCAATACGAACGAGCATGTATAAATAAATAAATAAACCCAACGAATGGCCCCACCAAAAGAAAAATAGCGACCGGCGTTTTTCATTTAAATTTTACACTCGTATTTTTCATATTTATAACAAACTTTTTAACATTTTTTTAATATCGCAACATAAATTAACATTTTCGGAATACTATTATTTATTTTTTGTTTAAATTTCATTACTATTTTATTGCAAAATAAGAAATAATCTTAGAACATATTTCCTAACCATCCGAACAGTGTGAAAATTATGCGTAAACTAAAAGAAACAAGTAAAACGTAAAGAGATTGAACCGTTAGAATATGTCAGCGTTGCCACTTGCTGTATAATTGCATTTAAACCCGTACTACACATTTTTTTTTAATTTTTTTATGACTTTATGACTTTTGTATTATGAAATTTTTGTACTATTTAACTGCCTATAGATACATACATACACACATATCGATTTACAAGAGCAAGATATTGCGCTTGCTTTAAGAATTTAGTTATCTAAATTAATTTTTTTACTTTATGAATATACATACATATGTATATAGAAAAAACATAATTGTTTGCACAATAAAATCATATATATAACAAATCGACCCTTAACCGCGAAAATATATTAAGCAACATAGTTTTCGATTTTCATTTTTTTGTAATATATGAAATAATAGCAAAATTTCATGGCCACACACACAGAACCATTATGAATTTATAACAAAATCAATTTAAGTTGAAGAGTGCGTTGATGGTTTGTATTTTTCGTGACAGCCTTGTTGCCTAATTTAATATTGTTTTTGTCGCTTAAGCTATTCTTGCGGTTATGACTTGATAGTATTTTCAATCTGTGGTGGTTTAAATTCATAGTCATTTTTAAGGTTTGAGTTCTACATACGAGTATATGTTTATGTACATACATATATTTTTTTTATAAAAGTTATCACCATATCATCTCTATGCTAAGCTTGCGAGCAGTTCGGCCAGATGACAAACAACGATGAGGAAAATTTATTTGCCGTATTTGGCAAAGAAACGCCGACTATAAAAAAAAGACAGACAAATAATATAAAATACTAGATGATTGGACCGGCTTCGCCCGGAAGCTATATTCTTATATGGGGGAACCATTCTCCCCACTCATCAACCCATTTTTCCAATTTTGATAGGCAGACGAAGCACTACATGTCCTTCAACAACATAAATAATTATGTTCTACTTGAAATACGAACGATGACGCTTCTGTTCTGTTTCAAATACGAATTGGGTTAATAGTTTAGAAAATACGAATTGGGTTAATAGTTTAGAAAATAGTTTAGAAAGGATAATAAAAGTAATATAGCTGTAATAACTATAGATCATGCAAATAAAGCTATTCGGCCCCCTACCTCCCCTCCTCGTGCCCCAAGCGGTTTAAAATATACTTTAAAACCTAATCTCATATCTACCAAATATGCATAAAAAATTTCATTAAAATCTGTCGAGCCGTTTCGGAGGAGTTCGATAACAAACATCGTGGCACGAGATTTTTATATATTAGAAGATGGGAACAAGGTTTTTAAGAATATACATACGAAGAAACACAGACAGATAGCGAGTCCGGAAAGAAACTATTGGCATGTAATTTCATATTTAAAAAAATCCAAGTCTAAATTATGACGTAACTAATAACACATCTATTAATACCCTTCTATGATTTGTCGTATTTAGTTACCAAATTGGTCACACTGCTAAAAAAAATTTAAAATAATTACGACCGATTTTTCCTGCGACTCAATGTCAAAAATACTGAAAAGATGTAATTAATGAACTATATATGTATGTATGTATGTATATCTAATTCCTTGGATTTCAAGTTTGTGTAAGGGATATTTTCCCATATGCAATTGCAATTTGCTTGTGAAGTTGTGCTTGTGTAAAAAATAAACACTGAAGAATGTTTTAATACTTTGTTTCAACAAATTTAAAAAACTAAATAGAGGCAAAAATTATGGGTCGATTATGGATGGCAACCGAACTCAAGTTGCATTGTCAGTTACTGACAATTGTATTACGGATGGCAACTGAAAGGTTACAGTTTCAGTTGCTATTTAGTGCTTTTCTGGCAACCTCAAATTGCCAGTTGCCGGCTGGCAACGCAACTGAAGTTCAGTTGCTATCCATAATCGAGCCAATACTCCAAACTTCCTACATAAAATTCCAGAAAATGGGCATTTAAAGAAATACCAAATACAGTGAGTATAAAGTCACAATGGTAACGCTGGCTGTCCCGTTAGAACAGGTTGAAACCTGAGAGAATGAGTGAGTTTGCAAGAATTTAATGCATGCATTTGCATATAGTTTGTATATGTGTGCGTATTTGCATGCAATTTTTATTCCCAATTTAATTCATAACAACATGTACATATTCACATTCATGTATGTATGTACATATGTATGTATGTGCATACGTTTATTCAAATTAAATCTCTTTGTAATTTCTCTTTGCACACTTTTTTCGTTCTGTAGATATTGTTGCTCTGTTATCAATTGCATCAAAGCCGTAGGAGCAATTATTCAAATAATAAAATAACAACAAAATCTGGCATTTCTTCTCATTCAGTTGCAATTTATTTTACAGCGCAAAACAATTCAATTTTAAACACAATTTAGAAAAATAAATTCAATATTACTATTGTTGTTAAAAAATTCTTAGAAATGAGAAGTAGAATTTGTGGTAAAACCCTAAATAGTTGGGCAATTTTTATAGGGTTTGTGTACTTGATACAAGCAATTATAAGTTCAACTTTAATAATCGTAAATCTTATAAAATATTACGGGGATAAAGCGAAAGCTAAGGCAGAGGGTGAACCATACGATGAGGACAGAGAAGTTGGTAAGACACTGAAGAATATGCTGGACATATGTATGTATGTATGTATATGTGTATGTATTCCGGTATTTAGTTGTTGGTTCAGAAGCAAAATATACATACTTTGAGAGTTCCAAAGCGAATTCACTATACAACAACATTTCGCATGAACAAATTTTGACATTTCGACCACTTTTTTTATGCAGAGAAAAAGTATCTCAGCTGTGTGAATTCGCTTTGGAGAGTTCAAAATTTTACTTAAATTAACACATAATTTCAGACAATCTAAAAGTAGTTTGAAGTTCAAGTACATTAACATATTTTATATGTACATATGTATATAAAAGTGGCTGAATCAATGTAATGATATAAAATCTATTCTATTTGAAGTTTAGCTTATCTTTTTCTTTTTTGCAAAAATATGCAAGATCAATTGGTCAGAGATGTAATTTCCTTCCAGTTTTACATAATATACCACTTACAGCTGTTTCAATTTAAAACATGCTTCATTTCTGACTATAGTAATAATGTAACTAATAATAGGGCAATAAACTATTATTATGAGCCGGGATTTAGTTGCATTGAACTAACCTATTTTTATTTTTTTATATTTTTAGTATCAACTTTATCTGTTTCGCTGTCTTTCAGTTTGACCTTTGTTTTAACCTCGCCCTTTTTATTGTGGGGCGCTTACAAGGCAAGTAAAAGTTTTGATTAATTCATTCGGCAATTTAATAATTTGAGTTTTATTTGCAGGGGAAACATTCATATTTATTGCCATGGTTATACAATAGTGCTCTATGTATTATTGTAAATTGTTTATATTTATTCGTGACAGTCTTAAAAAATATTTACGAATTGAATAAAACAAAAGCTGAATTGTATAATTTCCTATTTATGACGTTGACGATGACACTTGGTAAGATTCTATTGTGGATATTTTATTTCTGAGTAGAATTACTGCACTAAATTTTCGCACAAAAGTTTTACAAATTTTTCATTGGTTTGGCAATTTGTAGAAAAAGTCGGGATTTGTCAGTTCTGAAATTTATCACCGATGTTTCGGTGGAAAAGTGATGATAAGAACCAGTAAATTATGAAACAATTTCTCGCCGATCACCGATGTTGGAGAATCAATAGCAATTAGTTTTAACAAAATTACTTGATGAAAAGACAACTTAAGCCTTAATTTTCCACTGATCCTCAATGTTAATTTTAGAATACAAGTGCAGATTTCCTTGATGATGCCCCATAGAATAGATCAATTATGAAACAATTTACTACCGATCAAGAAACTTGTACGAAAAAACAATTGTAATAAAAATGCAATTCCTTGCCAAAGATGATCTTGTAATCTACTAATCCTTTCAATGTTTTAAACAAACTTTGGCTTGACATAATCCACTAATTACTACTTTTCAACATTTAACTTAATTTTAATTATTTTTTTTTGTTTTCAGCTTTAATTTTGCAAATAAGTTTCTATAGAATTGTTTACAAACTCTACAAAGAATTATTAAGCGAACGTGTTTTGGATTATTTGGAAAGTGCCAGTACAGTATTTATTGTCTACGAACAACTAACAATAAATCAAAGATGTTCGTCTGTAGCGCGAAAAGTTGTCAACAATCTTAAATGCTTCAGCTAATTTAAGAAGAAAAGCGGAAATAACTAAGCAAATAAATATTTTAACGAATTAAATATCAGCAATATATTTTTTTGGAATGATGTACGTACATACATACAGAGGGATGTACATACATATATACGTACATTATGTATTGGCCTAGCGAAATGATGGTCTCTAACCAATGTTTCGGATTTCAATCGATCGTAATAATTAAAAGAAAATAAAATTTGACGTTAATAACAAAATTTATTATATATGTACATACATATGTACATACATATGAACATATTTAATAATACATATTCATGACTTCTTCAATACCAAAAAAAAAAAAACTTTTTGCACAAAATAAATATTTACAATTGAATGTTGTTATTTTCTTTTAATCCATTAAAAACCAATAGCCAGACACAGAGACAGCAAACAAGCATTTCTGATTGAAGTGTTAATAATAATGTTTTTTCTTTTCATTACCTTTATTTTCTTTTAAATACTCCGTATGTGTGTTAACAATGTTAATTTGTAATAAAATTAACAAATATTTACACAAGCAATTAATCAATTTAAATAAAGATTTAGTAAATGTTTTACAAATTCCTGGCAACTTATTTACGCGTGCCAAATATTATCGCGTCTAACGCAACGAATGCGAGTAAATAGATTTTGGTGTCTAGTAGTGTGAGGGGAGCAAATAACGTCGAATATTTTATGAATTTCTCGACACCAATTGTGATTTAAAGATCATGAACATTCATCACCGTACACAGCCTCAATTCCGATTGAAACTGTTTTCAATTCAGAAGGTTGAGTCTATGGAAAACGAAAACTTTTTTTCGTAATGAACTCAATTTTAATATTCAAAATTAAATTTACAATGAATTTGCCAACTAACTCCATTTGTAGTAAACACCAAAAAAAAAAAAAATGCATAGTTTTAGGAGCGTCAGTAAAATAAGCTTTGCATGTTAATATGAAAAGTTTATCACGAGCTTTGCCAGTAACAAATAATTTAAACTAACTTCTATAGATAAAAACAACTTTATAAGTGAGAAATTTAAATACAAAATAAACGGAATCTGAAGACTGTATAACAAAAACGATCAGCATTCCGATCGTGGAATTAAAATCATTCCGATCGGAATTTGCCCAATAATAGTTGTGCCAAATGTACAGCGATGAGCAATGTTCACTCGGACCTGCAAAATTAATTTTGCAAGACCGAACTTCTGGTGTAATCAATCAAAAATGATGATGTTTTCAGAAAATGTGCAGCAAGAGAGAAAACGCACTTTTTTACCGCTTGCAAATAAAATTTGTTAAAATGCAAAGCATATTTTAAGGATGATTTTATTTGTTTTATGATAAAAAAATAAATGACTGATACACTGTGTACAACAAATTTTTCACAAAGATCTTACGACTCACATTGTCATAGAAAATGGTGTAGGAAATTTTGTTCATTTTTATATTTTAGGTATAAATTGTACTCAGCATTATGTAAAACAACGCTTCGCTGTCGGCATATTTTGTGTCTCTTTCTTGAAGAATGTAGTAAAAACTCCCATTAAACAGCGATATAAGGAACTAAAATATTGCACGAAAATATTTTTCATGAAAATCTACAAAGACAACAAAGCTCAAAATTCAACATAAAAGACAGAAACTTAAAATATGTTTACGGGATTAATTTTGTACATATTCCCAATAAGTGATAAAATATCTCTCAAAACCCGGATTTTATTAGGCATGTCTTACACTACAATTCACATCAGAAGCTTTTAATTTGTTAATTATCGTTAAAAAAAAATCCATGCAAAAAACTGTATTGAAAAGGAAAATAGCTAAGACAACATACCTTATAGCCAATATGCACACCTAACACGGTTTATTTGTTTTTTATTACATTTCAGACTACTAAATGTTGCGTTTTGATCTTTTTGCCAAAAAGGAAAAGGATCACAAAAGTCCTAAAATTTATTTTTGAAATCCCATTTCAGAATCAGCTATAAAAAAACAACAATTTTGTTGTACAGTGTTATTTATAATCTGCATAATAAAACTCCCGCTGTAATAAAAAGTGTAAATACAAACAAAGTGTAGATCAACACGTTTTATTATTAAAATCATTTAACAAGTGCATAAAGTCAGGGCGTAACACAAACAGCAAAGCTCAAAAGCTTTTGTGTAATTTATTGATTAATATTATTGTTATAACTATTAATATAATTATCATCTTAACACATTTTTATTTGAATGCTATTCAAGTTAATTTTAATTACATTCTTTTAAAATTTGATTGATTTCAACATAATGATGATTTATTAATTAAAGAAAA
This sequence comes from Lypha dubia, assembly GCA_947311025.1. Lineage (NCBI taxonomy): Eukaryota > Metazoa > Arthropoda > Insecta > Diptera > Tachinidae > Lypha > Lypha dubia. The sequence goes on from OX371264.1 coordinate 62,915,177, forward strand.
TAAATTTGATTTTTAAATCAGCCTTCTTCTTCTTCGTTTTCTCAATCTTTCTAATTTTGACATTGAAAGGTAAGACATAATGATGTTGACTGAAAAGCTATATTTCATTAAATAATAATGTGTTTCTTTTTGGCTAATTGACTTTTACTCTTTCATACCGATAACAAAATCATTAGATGTTGCACAAGTAGAAAAAAAATGTTTAGATGGACACAACTCGTCATCTGTATATGGCTTATACAAGTGCAAAATTATTGTTAAAAAACCGTTTTGTATCACACCGTCCAAGATACTGATTGGTACTCTGACTAAAATACGAGGGTCATTTGAATTTATTTTTATTTTAACACTTCGAGCCCCACGTGCCCACTCGTGGTCATTTTTTTTCTTCACCTGTGGACCGCGTGCTGGCGAGTGGTTATTCATTAGTTGGCATCCTGGGACCAAAATTTGTTTACTTAGTATCATTGATTTTTTGAAATGTGACTTTGTGATATTTATTTTTGATAAACCAAATGTATTTTTGTTGTTTTTATTCTGTTTTTTTGTGACCACCGGTTGTCGCAGAATGTCAAAATACATCTTGGGCCCAAGTGGCCACCAGAACGTTTCCACTGGTGATCACAATGTCGGGAAATGGAACACGACGTGTGACCACGGGTGGTCACGATGTACCATAAAGTAAATCCACCAATGACCACGAGTGGTCACATTGTCCCAAATCGTCAAAATACAAATGTCCACCGGTGGGGCACGTGGGGCTCAATGTGTTAATCTAAAAGAAAATAAACCATGCATGACCATTTCTAATATTTTTGTTTTTAATTTAATTCTATACTATTTAATACTATTCTATTTGTTAAATTTCGAAATTAATTTCGAATTTTCAAAATTTAAAAAATGCGAATTCACACTAATTTAAATCGTGATTTTTAATTGTTTTAAATTTGAAAATTCAAAATTATGTAATTTCGAAAATTCGAACATACCTTAAAAATGTTTTGCTTCTGATGTACTCATTAAAATAATTATTTGTTCTACCTAATTTAATTTTCAAAATGTTGATTTATAAATAATCAGAAACATCGAAATTTTATTAGTATCTTTAAGCGCAATAAAATTTAAGAATTCACAAATTGAAGTTAAGGGATATTATTTTCTACATTCCGCAAAATTCGAAAATTATGTTTTTTAAACATTTATTTTCATCATAAAATGAACTAAATATGTATACCAATTAGTATTTTAAATTTAGCGTCAATTATTTACCTTGAAGTTCGAAATTTTAAAAATATCGAAATCTATATCTTTAGACATATGTACATATCTATTCCGCCGCACCTTCAAAGACATAAATTACTAAAAAAGCTTTTTTAATCGAAGGCAAAAAGCCATGTTCGAAATTTCGAATATACATACATACATATACATACATACATATATTACATATATAGATATTTTTAGGAATTGCTATCCAGCCACTCCAACATCCACATAAGTTATTACAAATAAACTTTTAAACAAGATAGTCGAAATTAAAATCATCAAGATCGAAATTGCTATCCAACCACAAAACCAACAAACAAATAATTTAGTGCAAATAAACTTTAAAACTAAGATAATCGAAAGTTAAAAAACCAAGTTCGAAAATAATTTCGGTTTTTCGAAGTCAATTTCGAAATTTCGAAGATAGCCAAAATACAAAGTTTTTAATTTTTTTATATAAATTATATTTATATTTTATATTATAGCCCTACAAGTTAATATTTATTTAACAACGTAAGATAAAATTTAAGTTTATTTTTGCAGATCTGATAATTAAAATTTATTTCTTAAAGGCTAGAAAACTTAATTTTCCATATAAAAAAGTATGCAATTTTACACTCGCGCTACAAAAAAATGTTTTTGACTCAAAATTCCCTCCAATCCCTCGCACTGGGTAATTGTACAAAGAAACTAAAAAGGTCTTGAATAACATTCAGCCTGATTTTGAATTGCTTCGTCTCGAAAATATAGACATAAAAATTTCTTTATTGTAAACTGTGAATGTGTGTGTGTGTTTTTATTGTTAAAAATTTTTTTACAACATTTTTTTTTAATTTATTGTTCAAGATCATGTTAGTGCAACGAGCGAATATGATGTATCAAATAATAAAATCTACAAGGTTAAATTTTTGTATTAAAGATAATCATCATTTTTAATAATAATAATAATAATTCAAAAGCTTAAGACGAAAAAGAAAACACTACAAAAAAATTATTTTAAATTAAAGTGTCCATGCTTTTTGGTTTTTTGTTTTGTAAATACTTTTTAATAGAAACACTTTTTAAGTCTTTTATTAAATAAAAGCATAAATGATCAGGGTAGTTTTTTGTTTTAAGTTCCAATTTAGATTATGGCTTTAAGTAAGTCAATTTTAAAGGGAATTCGTAATCGATATCGAATTCCATAAATTTCCACTCTCCTGTAGTGCAATTGAAAGTAAATTATGATGCTCCAATTTGATTTTTTGACGTTAAATTTTTCCCAAGTAGAAATTTTCAAAATGCTAATGAATAAAACCCATGTTAGCAACACTGCTCATTATTGTTTGTGTTGAAACTGTTGTTGTTTTTAGCCGACTTCAGAATAGGATGAGGTTATTTTTTTAAGTTGCAGAAGCACGTTTCTGTTATATATAAGCCGATTTGATCGTAGCGCAGAACTTCTCCATTTTTCTCGATTGTGTAATCTATTTGATTTATATTGAAGCCGGTTTTTTTTTGCCACAATTCTTACATTTATTTTCATCTACTTCTGATTGATCATGTTTGAATTAGATATTTTGTTTTTACCTTCTTAGTCCGATGAATTGAAATTTAATATAAAATCTTTGGATTTTCTATTCCATTTTTTTCAGTAGTGAAATGTGAATGTAATTTTATAAAAGGTTAATATTATACTGAATACGGAAAAGCTCGTTGCAGATAATTACGTCCCAAAAAAAAAAATTTTTTTTTGATATCCTGTATATTTCATCTATAAGATTTAGCGTTCCTTTATACTTTTACCGTTTTCTAGCGCATGTTTTAATTGCACAAAAATGAGGGTTTAATTATTTTATGAGTAGTGAAAAAATCACTTCCCACTAAAAATGTTATTTATTTACTTTGTATTAATACCCGTATCTAAAACATTTGACAAAAATTGTTGTGGTTATACAACTTAAAAGGGTTTAGTTCCAACACGAATTTTTAAAAGGATGTCAAACTTAAAATCCATTTATTTTATTGTCAAGCCAAAGATTACAAAAAGTATTTCCTCAAACAGGGAGACCAGTTTAGCAACAAGGAAAACTTGATAACATTTATAACCAAAAAGCCACAGGCTAAAGCAATCAATGTTGTAATACAAACATATACACGCACACACAGCCAACTGTTGATGCGACAAGAGCAATAAGTTTTGTGTTTTTGGCATCGAATATAAAAATTTCAGTATTTATTTTTTTTTTTCTTTATTTTTGAAAAGTCAGTCATGTAACCATCAAATTTTAACAAGTGGCAACGAAATAAAATTAAATTAAAAATTAAAAATAAAATGCTGCTTAAAATAGTCTGGTCTAAATGGCTGCTTATGAAAACAAATTTGTCTGAGTGGCAAACAGGCTGACTGTACGCCGAACTGCCAGACAGTCTGGCTCTATTGTCAGCTTAGTGTCGCTTCTTCATCTGTGAAAACTATTGTTTTTCTTTTTATTTTCATTTTTGGACAAATATTCCCATACCGGAAAATTTGCAATAAAACGAAAAGGCATCATCATCAATATTGATCAGAGAGCTAAAAAAAGACAAAAAAGAAAAGAAATATTCATTCGCACATATTTAATGCCACAACAACAACTAGTAACCAACCACCACATGGCTGTTGTAAGCAAAAATGTAATAAGGAAATCGAAAGAAAGAAAAAATTATGCAATTGAATATTTTAGCATTTGAATGCTAAACAAGATGAAAATTAACAAACGAAATACATAAATATATTTGGACACAAGAAACAATAATAAAAGCCAAAAAAAAGGCAAAATACTCAAAATAATAGTTAAAAAAAACACCTTAAAGCCAAAAAGGTTATTGCGAATTTAAAGTGAGTTTTGATTGATGCTACGGGTGCTATCGTGTGAATTCAATTTTGATATTTCCGTCATTAAATGAGATGGCGTTCAAACATCCGTAACTTTTGATAGAATTGTAATTTTGATCTTCAGTTATTTTTGTTTAGTAGGTGGGACTTTGACCTTTGATTTTTGCTCAAAATAGTAAAATTCGGTAGCTGAGGAAACATGTTATACCGCGTTTAAAATACATATTAATTTCAAGTTGAGTTTCAGTAAAAAAAAAAAGTGTTGAGTTATGATTTCTTTCGGTTACTTTTAAAAAGAAGAAAATATTCTTGGTTCGGCTAAATCGGTAATCGAACTGGCAACATTCGGACTAATAAGCTAGAAATAGTGCCTATCAGCCTCACTGGCAGCCTAAGGACAATTGAGTCGTCCTTTTTACGATTTATAATTTTTAGCAACTGCTCTAAAACTTTCACATTAAAAGAAAGAAGAGTATAGAAAACCATATGAACTCTAATGAGGAAATATAGTATGTATTGATCTGTTAAAACAGCATGTTGCAAACTTGAATTAAATTGAAAACTTTTACATGTTTTTAAAATACCTTAACTATTAAAAATAATAATTTAATGGATATTAAACATAATAATTAAAAAGAAAGAAATTTTAATTGTTATAATTTAAATTGTTTATTGCAACATTGCAACTTGACACACACACCCGCTTTCATAGTGAAAAACTAAAACAGACAATTAATTTGTTATTTTGGCAAATGTTCAGAGCATAATTATAGGTTTCTATTTCATTAATGAAAAATAAATTTAAAAAACAAAACAAAACAAAACTTTGTGACAACTTTAATTTCCTTTAAATGTCGTCGAGCAGAACCAAGACCAAATATTTGTGCAAAGCACGTTTTTTTTCTAATAGAGAGTGCGAGAGTGTGTGTGTGTGCCTTTGTCGTTAAATTAAAAAGAAATGTGGTTCAAAAACATACTAACAAAAAAAATTATTGTAACTTCCTGGTTAAATTTAAAAAAAATAGGAAATTTTTACTTATTTTGTTGTTGTCTCTTTATAGCCAAATAACACACTTACACACACACACGCACACATTGCATTGCTTTAGCAGTCATCACTGTGTCAGTTGTATCAAATAATTAGCGTGACTTTCATTACGATGCAGAAATAAATAAATGCACCGTCATGATAACAATTTGCACTACTAACACGAATCCCTTTGCCTGTAAAATTAACATATTCATGATGAAATTATTATGTCTTCCTTGTGAAATTCATTTCTATACAAATAATTCGTATGCATTTGTTTTATGTTTAGCAACGGACGGGCCGGGCCGACCAGCACACAACACTCTGATGCAGCAACAAAAAAAAGGAACAAAGTATTTTTGTTTCATTGTTATAACCAGGGCAACCGCAAATATGCAATTTCATGCGTTTTTCTGTGCGTTCATTGTACATCCAAATAAAATATTTATTCAATTCAAAACTTTTCAAGAATTTTGGTATACATTTTTTAAAGCATATTTTTGCCTATTTTATTGTTTTCAGCATAATGTTGCTTATTTCTTACTGTAACGCATACTTATGGCATTTTCTAGCTTTTATGGAATATTTGCTTAGTTATCATGCATATTTTTATTTCATATTTTGCGGGAAGCCGCAAAAATATACAATTGCATGCTTTATCCTGTGCGTTGAATGTAGATTAAAAATAAAATTTTTTAATATCAGAAATTTTTAAGAACTTTGTCATCAATTTAGTTAATGCATATTTTTGCATATGTTTGCTTATTTCGAACTAAAACGCATATTTAGGTAATTTTTTACTCACAGCTTTAACTATAATTGATTTATTATGGTAATTTTACTTGAGAAATACAATTTTTTTGATATTTTATTATTATTTGCAGTTCATGGGAAATACAAGAATAGAAAATATATGTGATGTATACACAAAATTTAAGTCCATAAATTATTTTTTGGTCCAATATTTAACAGTTTTTGAAATTTTTGCTGCATATTTAATGCATAGAAAAAAAACAGTTTTAAAGGAATATTTCCGGTTTCCCTGAAAAAAACATTGTACATATTGGTGAAGGAGGGAGTGTGAGAAAACGTTTAGTCATGCTCATGAGCAAAATAAAAAAAAATCCGCTTAAATAGTAGATACTCCAGAAAAGTGTGCATAAAAATCACATAAACTCTGATGAGGAGTTGTGGCGATCTTTGAAAATAGTTACCGTTGCGTTCTATTCAAGTGTTAGTTTCCAATAAACCAAAATATTAAAAAAAAATTATTCAAAATATTTTATCAAAGAGACTTTTAGGCAATAATACACCATTTCTATTTGTAGTTCAAAAGTTACAAATTGTTTTTATGAAAAAGAAATCGACTTTTGGAAATTATATTTTATAACTTTCAAACGATCAGTTGAGCCACAGAAAAAAGGCTCTTATGGAAGTGAAATCATGCTTAACTGCTCTGGCGAAGTCAAAATTTAATCATTTTTGACGTTGTTCTGTTCTGTTGTGTACGTTGAAAACAAATTGTTGTTTATATTTCCGTTGTTCCTTGGACCATTGGTCATGTCTCATTCTTTCGGATTATAACGTTACGACCCTTAACCTCAAATAATGTTTTTTGATTTAATATCGAATTAGTTGAAAATAATTCTCGTGTTCATATTTCGTAAAAAGTTTGTGTATACATACATACGAGTACATACGTAGAAAAATATACATACGTCTCCAATTCCATACGCTGATGTTCCTCTGACAGAACCGATTGGCTCCGTAAGTTCTGTACACAAAATTGTAAGCATAATTTTTCGGACGTGCAGACGCTATAGATTAAAAGTATTCGTTGTTACCAAAATTAATTAAACATTTCATTGATTTAACGCACCAGTACCATTCGTTGAAACAATGATTTTTATCATTGAATTTTTGCAATAATATTCTTGTTTCCAAAAATGGCACAATTTAAAATATGCAATTGCATATTTCTGCTTTTTCTAATAATACAAAAATATTTTGTATATTTTGGCAGCCGGCTCACAATACGTTTTCTAAAAATGTAAATTTGCAAACTCGCAAATCTAATTCATATCATGTACGTGCTCATTTTTTTTTCTCTTTTTGGTATTCAATTTGTTTTTTCTAAGGTAAAATCTCATGACCTTACAAGACTTTAAGCAAATTTTAATTAATCTTTTATAAAATTTGTTTATCTCTTAACTTAACTGACTGGCTGACACACTTATTGTTCGTCATCATATTTTGCAACAAAATATGCAGTAGATTTATGGGAATCGATTAATATTAAAGATAACAAATAAATGTTGTTTTTTTTTTGGCCTATGTGATTGTGGGTGTGTGTGTTCGTGCGGTATAAAAACGTGTGTGAAATTATGATGACATGCCCAATTGCAGCATTCAGCATGTTTAACTGACAACAATTCGAAATATTTTTTTTTATTAAAATTGCTACCGAGTGTAACGAAGATTTGTTTGACAATAAAATTAAATTTAAACAAATACTATTTGTTTAACTACTTCAATAACAATAAACAAAACATTTGTCACTGAGAGTGAGTGAACGAACAGCCGCGGCAACAATGATTATTTGCCATGATGACAATTTGTTGCAATATGCAAACAATCCAGTAGGCACTTAAATTGCGTTTCTTATGCATTAAACTTTCGATGGAAATTTGTATTCAAATCAACTGTCGTCATGCTAACTAATAACACTTGGCAACAAAAAGAAATAAATAAATAAAAAACGGACAAGACTTTATAAGAGCTTTGTTACTAGATGCAGAAAAATGCGACACAAGGGGTGGAACGGATCCGAGATGCCGTAAGTGACACCTAGACGTTGAGCTGAAATAATCACCAAAGGCAAAACTTTTGGAACTTTTGGCGTGTCATATTTTCTTTACAGTTTTAGAAAAGTACCTTTCATTATCATACAAATTTTTAGCACAATGTGCGTTCGTTAACGTCACATTATGGATGAGTCTTAAAGTATGACAAAGCTCTGTGATGATGTTTAGCAGAGAATTAATGTAAGTTTTCGTTTAGTTAATAGAATTTCGTCATAACAATGATGGCATAAGTTTAATGACACGATGTCATCAGTCTGACTTATATAGCCTTATGATGCTGGTTATCACCAAATTGAAGTCAATTTTCGTTTTGCTGATATAATTCTGTCACAACAATGATGTTACAATTTTGATGACAAAATGTCAAATGTATGTATACATTCATTCATAGGCAAGTATAGCAACAAATTAGAAACTATTTCTCTTATAAACTTATTGCATGTATTTCAAGGTTACATGCCATAATGTCTATTGAAATTACGACACACAAAAAAATGTGACACAATATCAATTGATATTGCGAAACTTTTCAAAATTCCTTAATGTCCCCAGATAGTACGGCGGTATATTTGTTCCAGCGGCTTTAGCAAATATGGATAACGTGCACAGCCGGCCACAATTACAAAAAAAAAGGTTTCGTTCGCCAAGTTCGTGGTTTTATGTCATTTGGTTATTGGACATTGTGGTATGTGGTACCTTTAAATACAGATTTTCTGGTAATAGATCGTGAATTTTACAACCTTTCGTTATTGGACACCATGACATCTCTAAAAGTGACATAATGTCCATTGAACTTGTGGCAATTCCCGTAAACATTTTGACACAAAAAATGCTTTTTAAAAAATTGTTTGTTCTGGGTAACTAATTTACTTAATTTCTGGAAATGTTATTTAGTATAAAGAACAGCCCCATTTTTTCCTTGTCTAAGCCACTGTTTTAATTTTAATGACACCACAAAAGAAAAACAACGAATAACTTTTAATAAAGTAACACATAATTTTAACTCAAGCTCGGATTGTTTATTAAAATTTGTAGCGAAATGTTGTCAATGTCAGCACTTTCAAGAGTTGAGTTGAATGGCTGTTTGTATTTGTTTTCTTTTTGTTTATTTTTATTTACGAGTGAACGTTTGTCACATGTTTTATCGTCATCGTAGCCTTTCCTACTCCTCACACCGCAAAGGTCGTTTGAATGATTTGGTGGGAAGTTTTTATTTTTCTAATTTTATTTTAAACATGATTTTAATCATGATTTAAAATTCATCATTTGTTTTTTTTTTTTTTTTGCTGTCAATTTCTGATTTGATTTTGGTTTTGGTTGGTCTTCTGTGCAAACAGAAAAACACACATCCGTACATTCTTCCATCCATCCGTACGATATAAATGAGATAGAAATTATATTATTCAAAATGTGTTAAAAATTTTAAATAACAAATAACTAATATAAGACATTATCTTGAATCTATGATTAAGAAGAAGTTTTTTTTTTTATCATTTGTTTGTTTGTCAATCATGTTTACAATTTGTTTAGCTGTCAACGGGACTTTCAAATAGAAAAAGCTTCACAAATATTTACAAAGTGTATAGAATCATAGAAATTATGTTTTCATTTCTGCTGATTAAAACATATATGTATGTAATTGTACATTTAAATAATCTCGTTCGGGCTGTGACTAAAAATGTCAATCCCGAAATGGTATTAAACACTTCTTATGAAATGAGCAAAAATAAAATAATACATTTTTTTTTTTTGCTTGATCGATTTGTGCAAAACGATGTGTTGCAAACACGTGACCAACAAGTACCAAAAATAAATTTTAATTTGAAATCAGCATTAAAAATAATCAGGCCAATAATGAAAAACAATTCCCTGGGAGTTTTTTGCCGTTTTTCTTTTTCCCTTATTCTAAATAAAATGTCATCGGGAAATGTCTTCCTTTTACAATTTCCCTTCTTTTAAACGAACTTCGAAAATGGAAAATTTTTCTAATTATTAGGTAGAGGGAAAAATATTATTGAAATCATGAACAGCAAAAACAAATTACAACCTTTCCCTGAATTAGTTTTCGCGTTACTTCCTGTTTGTACAGAATAAAATGTAATCAGTAATCAGCTGATGCATATTTTCAATTTCCCGTATTTTAGTGTTCCCCGGCTTTTTCAAATACATATATGAGGATTTTTCTACTGAAAAAAGTTAATTCTCCGGGAGCTTATTTCCCAGGCAATATTTAAAATTGAGCTGATTATTTCAATTGTGTCCCAGGATAAAAATAAGCATAAATAATCCCCATTAGGAATTTTTTTTAAGGATGCTACAAGATTTTGGCACTGCTTGTGATTGATTTAAGTACGTTTGGGATTATGTTTTTTTATTATAATTATTTACGACTGCAAAATAAATTTTAGTTAAATGTACCATAAATTTTATAAACATAATTCTTTTAGAAATTATTTAACACACATTTCGACCTTGAATTTAACGAAACAACATACCTTTTAAAAGTTGTTTATAAATGAAACGGACGGTGTTGTTTCCCTTTACCAGCTGCATATCATTTATTAAGGACCCCAGATACATCATCTATATGTAAATTTATATTCCTTTAGTAGAATTTATGACAACCTTTTGCACAAAGTAATTTACAAGCAACAAAAAGACTGCAGTTTTATGTACCAAGAAAAAAAAAAAAATTAACGGCCATAATTGTATGCTGCAACGAGAAGGAGTATTCACAATTACAACCAACAACCACAAAAATGTGTCTCCCTTTTGGCGTTAAGATTGAAGTTTATGATCAACTTTTATGTTTGTGACGTGTTTGCTTGCCATTATGGAATGTTGTTGTCCTTTTCCATCTTCATCACAACAAACAAAGAAACAAACGAACAGCCTGCCTTTATGGCTTCCCATCATTATTATTTATAGTTGTTTTGTTGTTGCAGTTTCTTTTAATGAATATTAAATTAAAAAATAAAAATGCGTAATCGCACTTGCAATTTATGATGTTAAAAACTTTTTTACGATTACTATGGGAATTGTCCGTTTTTAGGCAGTAACTGCAAGATGTAGGTTAAGTTTCAGGTGCTTACCCAGAGCCAAAAGCTTGAAAATTTCGTTTCAGTACACTGTGCTGCAGCAAGCTATGAAAATACATAATTTCGTTATTTAGATTTACTGCAATCAACGTTTTCTTAAATTTAAAATTTTACGAAATATTTGTTTCTTCCCATCGAAAATAGCATTTCATTACACTATGCTACAGCGAACTATGAAAATAATTTCGCTATTTTGATTTACTGCAATCAACGTTTTCTTAAATTTATAATTTTACGAAATTTTTCAAATTCTCTGTTTCTTCCTTACACTGTGCTACACCAAAACTTGAAAATAATTTCTTTATTTTAATTTATTGCAATCAAAAGGATATTCATATTTTCAATTTTACAAAATTTTTCTTATTCTGTGATGCTTCTTAGCAAAAGTTCCGTTTCATTACACTGTGCTACAACAAACTGTAATCTTTAAAAGTTCATTGAAGTTTTTAAACTTTATAAAAATTAATCATGGTCTTAACGTACATACGTACCATTATCGTTGTTATTACAACAATATTTTTTATTATTAACAACCATAACGTTAATCGAGCAGTGCGCGTAATTTAACTTTTGTCATAATGATCATTATTTATTTTTCAACATAATCATGTATGCATGTTCATATCCATCACAATGGACAGTCATTAATAACCTTTCCAACACTCCTCCTCTTTGTCTCTCACTCCCTATACACGATCATTTGATCATTTCTTCTGGCCGTTTTAGTTAGAGTCAATTGTAATTTGTTTACGCGTGAAGGCCGTACATGCAATTGCATGTGACGCAACAACAGCGTGCATAAATGTTGTTTGTTTTCATTTTAATATTGTTGCTGTTACTGTAATTGTTACTTCTTGTCTTGTCTTCTCTTGTCTTGTTGTTTTTATTGTCTTTCAGTTTACATGTCATCATTTAATCAAAAGAAACATTGTCTTCAACACCAACCAGCCAACTGGCAAAAAAGAAACAACCAGACCCCAGCAGTGAGTGCATAAATAATTAGCAAACCAAAAAAAGTAATTTTTGCCAATTAGTTTTGTATTTTCTTTACACAATTTTGAAAAACATTAGTTTTAATTTTCTGCTCTATTTTTCAAGTTTGTGTTAAATTTTAATTAAAATTGTGCAGACACACACTTCATTTTAAAGCAACTGGAACGCAATGAAAACTGAAAATATGTAAAACAAAAAATGTTGACAAAGTGCACTGCGCAAAAGCTGCATTCCAAAATGTATAAAATCTTCATGTCTGCAGACGCTAAACACTATTTTGTTTTCTTAAAATAGATGAAATTTACGACAGCAGATTTATTTATGTGGTCCTTCAAGCCGTAGTCTTAACACTTTTTGGGAATACTATTGTATGTTCTTTCAGCCTTGTCAATTTCTCGTCTTCCAAAATTAAATACCGGCCACATTAATATACAGTAAAGAATAATTTCATGTATGTTATTTTAAGATTATAAAACTAGAAAATTTAAATTTATCAATAATTTTAATTTTTCTAAAACGAGCGATTTAAAACCGTCACGATTTAGAGAAAAGGGGAACAGTTAAGGTGTAAAACAAATATGTACTATCTTTTTGGTGTTTAAGAATCAGAAAAAAATTTTTAAAAATTCACAGTAAATACGACGGAATTTATTTCATGCAAATTTATTGGGTATGACTTTTGAAATCCTCGTTCTTTAAATTTAAAGCAACGTAATGAAGGTACTTTTTTAAACCTATTTTTACATTATTTAAATGAAGTTTCTCACTTTGATACTTTTTCACTAAAGTTTTTCAAAGTGATACTTTTTTCATAAGGTGCTTTTTTAAAATGAATTTTTCAATATGATATTGTGCGTATTTATTAAGGCTGAGCATACTTCCATAAAAGCGTTACATCTATCAAAATGTTCTTTTATAATTAGTTGTTTTTTTAATAAGGTACTTTTTCCAAAAACGGATATTACATTTTTCGTACTATTTTATTAAGGTACTTTTATGAAAATACTATGCTTTTCATGAATATATAACATTTTTGAAACGTTACTTAGTTGTTTTTTAAGCATGCAGTACCTATCGCGGGCTTTGAGGCGACCGAATCAAGAAATTTTCAAACGTTTGTTTTTTAAGTCTTTTGTTTTTGAAACGAAAACACCTGAATACGAAAAAACCTAACACTAAGTTTGTTTCTTAAGTCTTTTGTTTTTTTAAGTATTTAAATAGCCCAATGTATGTTAATCCCTAAAGTATGCTATCGATTTTGATTTCATTAACATACAGTATAGCCAGAATAACAACGGTGTTATTAAACAAAACGTAATAATATAATTGCATATGTTGATAAAAAATGCTATGCAATAGCTTTACCGCGGCAGTCCCCGAGTGCCACATGTCTTATTTTTTTTGAAGACGATTTTTTTTTTCTTTTTTATCCGTCGAATTATTTGAATTATACAGTTCAATGCCAAGTCGATAACTATCCATTAAATTAATACACTTGGAAAAATTACGTAAAAAAATCCTTTTCTATTCAACATTTTTTTATAACTAAATTAAAATTCCGCAAAAGTATCTTCGTCAATCAAGTTTTGTAGTTCCATTTACAAAATAAAAATGTAAGTAAACGTTACAATAACCACTAGTTTAAATTACATAATAAAATATTGTTATTTCTTTTTTATGGACTTATAAGATGCGGCAGTAAAGAAGAAAAAACAACTAATTTATCCATTCAACGAAACAAAATGGAAAAATCAGCAAATAAAAGAAGCAAAAAAAAAATCCTCTTGGCATAACAAACTAACAAACAAACTCATCTATACTCGTAGACTCTGATAAACAGCACCTGCAGTAGTTAAACAGCATCATGGAATTGCCATGCAACGGGTCTAATTGGTGTGATTGTATCGTGGTTACATGCCACACATATTTTCCATTATTTTCTTTATCTTCTTTTATTTTGTGATTTTGTGAAGACTCAAACATTTCGGTTTCATCCGTAAACAATTATTATTTAATCAGCCCAGTTGGCTTACAAATAACTTTTACTTCACACCGAAAGAAATCAAAATCCATTTTATTAATATATGAAAAAGCGTCAAATCAAAAAAAAAAACACTAAGATGAAAATAGCTCGAGAGTACACAATAAAATTAAAAACTCTAACAAGTAACTATAAAATTGTTTTCAACGATATTGAGGACAATATGCGGCATTAAATTAGTTGTTTTTTTTTTGCAAGTGCTATAAATCCACTCTTTTAAGAAAATGTTGAACCGACATTTTTGTACGATACATATACTATATACAAAAAAAATATAATTTTGGGAAATATTTTTAAAAAGCGGATTTAGTATATATAATTTTTTTTAATTTTTCCAAGTGTACTCGAATCGTTCACAAATCGTTATGCAGTCCGTCCGTCACCTCTATGAAATGAACAACAAGAACTACTGGTTATTTGGCAGAGACTGAATATGATTCCAAATGATGCTGGCTGGCTGGTTAAAAAATCAGGCCTTAATAATCATCGAACTGTTGTAAAACCTCAAATTGTTGTTCTGTTAAAATTTCTGTAACTGACTCTTCAATTGTACGATTATGCAGCAGCTACAACAACATATAAGGCGAATTATGTGCACATATTCGACTCCACACAATGTGGAGTTTTTGTATGTGGTCCCGTACATTTTGAAAAATCAACTGTGAAAAATTTTCATTGTAGTTTTTTTTGAAACCGATTTTACTGTTTATGGAAATTTTTATTTACAAAAACGACAAGAAAACAACAAACAAACAAACAACTTACTGGCCAAGTTTGTTAAATAGAGCAAACTTATTTATTTTTTTTTATTGTTGTTGTTTTACAAAAGTGTTCGTCGTTGTTTTACAATAAAGAAAGCAACAACAAACAGCGTAATAGTGCTGGCTGTAAAAGTGATGCTCGACTGACCCAATTTGTTGTTGGTAAATGCTGCATTTGTTGAGTATATTTTTTTTTGTAACGAACAAAAAGCAAAGTATATTTAAATTAAGTTTAATTTATATTTTAGTTTTTCTTTCCTGACTGTGTCATTGTGTAATAAACTCCAGGTGGATTATTTTTGCGACAAGATAGGTCATGGTTAGACGGTAGAAATGCTTAAAGATGAAATTGACACCAGTAGTTTTATTAAAATTTAGTTCCAAGTTTGTGACGAATTGTGGAGTCTGAGACCAAGATCAACATTAAAAAATATAAGACTAAAGATAAATTTTAATAGAATCAGGTAAAAGTAAGACAGTGACAGAATGTAATGATTTTTGTTGATGACTGATTTTCAACTTTGTGTTTGTTTTCAGAGTGTTTCATTGATGGCACTGTGTCATCATTAGTACTATTGACAATGTCGTCATTTCCACTGATGACATAATATCATCATTATCATTGATAACACATCGTTATCATTGTCATTGGTGAAATATTTATTGTGTCATCATTGTAATTGATGATATATTATCATCACTGATGACAGGATGTTATCATTGATAACTCAGACACATACTTTTGTAACTTCGCAATGATGCCAATTGTCATGGCCTCAGAAAGGAATATGTTGGCGTCGATGGCAAATTATATCAGCGTTATCCAGGCTTTTCTACCATTGCAGCTAACGGATACAAAAGAGAGTAAATTTAACCTGAAACTGCACTTGACACAATTATGTCGTTTATTCTGCTTTGCTTTTAATTTCCAACTGGCCGGCTCTTTGCTATTATTACGGCACAAACAATTTTATGTTTGACATCTGTGTTGTTAAGTTTCAATTATATAAGAAATATTTTCGATTTTAAAAAAATCTCTTGAAAAGCTGCTTGAGAAAAATGTAGACCCCAAATATTTTTTAAAAGAAAGAGTTGGGTGTGAAATCCAACAATTATTATTAATGAATTAAACAACAATTACAAGCACATTCCTCATTTAAAAATCAAAAATGTATTTTTTTTATTTAATATCACTAAAAAAGGCAGTACAACAATCTGGCTGTCTGTGTCAGTCCATCTACACTCAGCTTTAAAAACGTAAAAGTGAAATAATTCTCCACTTCAGTTCATTTCATTTTACTGCATTTTAACGATAAATTATAAGCCTTTTGACCAAACAACAACAACAACAACAACAACACTCATGGTTAAAGTAATTGAAACCATTTTTCTGTTGTGGTTTTTGTTTTATGTTTTTCTTGTACATGTTGTTGTCGTACCACAACAAAAGGGTTATTTCAACTACCTTTCAGATTGGGAAAAAAAAAGAGTACTTCATGTGCACTTGGCACAGGTTTTTAGAAACTCGACACCATAATCAATATGACTGTTGCAGTTTAATCTCAAGGTCGTTCGGTTGTTAATGCGAGTAGAAGGGCAGCAGCAGCAGCAGACAATTAAAAAGCGAAAAGAGAAATAATGAAAAGGTATACATTTTTATGAGGGCTACTAAAAAAAGGTTTCAATTAAATTTCCTATAAGTAGGTCAACTTTAAGTGGTTAAAAAAAAAACGAAAAACAAAGTTTTAGTAATTTCTGTGAAACTATAAAGAAGTGCAATAAAAGTATTTTACTTGGTTCCAAACATAAATGAAACCAAAGGAAAAAATGACAAAGGCTGGCACATTAGTACATAAAAACCAGACGTTAAACTTAGTGAAGAGAAACAACTTATTAAGAAAAAATATATAAAATTCAATGAATAAAAAAGTGGGCGGTATCACTCCTATAAATGAGCCGTTTATTTTAAAAGTGGCATAAGTCACTTTTTCAAAAAAATGGAGTTAATGGCAGCACTAAAAGATACCGTTCAATTGCATTTAGTGTTACCATTAACTCAATTTGTTTGAAAAAGTGACTTATGCCACTTTCAAAATAAACGGCTCAAATATTAACTAATTTATTTCTTAAAGACTTCTGCTTATTTGTTTTTTATGTTGCCTAGGACACATGTTTGCATTCTCTACGTCTCGCCTACATAATGAAGGAATTTGTTTTCATATTTTTACAAATAAAGGTACTTATGATGTTTTGGGGACACATTAAGTTTCTTCTGGAAAAAAATATAGGACTAAAAAGACACCGGTGCCACGCCCATATATTTAGGATAAATTGTTTTTAATTTTTTTAAATATATACAAATACGATTCTTTTTGCAAATAATAAGTTTTTTGCGAAATAAAATTTTATGACAAAAAGAGGGCATTGACACGTCCATATACTAAAGAAATTAGTTTTATATAATTGTACAAATAAAGTTTCATTATAGTTTGCGTACATATTAAGTTTCTTTTAAAATAAAATGCTAAAATGTGGGCATTGCCACGCCTACATATATTAAGTGATTTACTTCTGTTTCACCAATTCTCATCAAACTTTGTGTACTCATTAAGTTTTGCAAATTGTTCTATTTATTTAATAAAAATAAGGCAGCACTCCTATATATTCTAAATATTATTTTTTAAGCTTTGTATTTCTATTGAAAGGAATTTAAGATGCAGTTTTGTTGACTAACAAAATTTTTTTTTTTTTTTTTTTTTTTTTTTAATTAGGACCAGCACTCAGGGGATGACCCCTACGTATGCAGTGCATTGTGCCGGAACTCAGAGAGAGGGATAGAGTAGAGAAGATAGATGTTGAAAATGTAGAAGGCTTAACTCTTTTACAACTCTGCTTTGCGCGTTATGTTATTTTTTATAGCAGTGTTGAGGCGTCTCCGGTGTTAGGTAGACGCATTAACTTTGTTAAGCTGTATTGGCAGACATTTTATCAATTGTTTTACTTCGCCGATGTTTCTGCTAACCGACGAAGGAGGGCGATGTTGTGTATATTAGCTTAGAACATCATCAATCGCTGTCGGAACAGTTTTTAGTGACCAGTGCTATGTCTTCATCACTTAAATAGTCCGATAACAATTAATACAATGTCTCACTAATGTACATTACATAAATTAATGATGTTGATTGACTTGCTCTGGCCTGGGTTTGAACCCAGGCCCCACGTCATTGTTTGCTTAGTAGTCAACGCGCTAACCACTTAAGCCAACACCACCCTCATTTTATCCAAAACTAAACATCAGCTTTTAAATATGCATCTAATTACATCTGTTTTTAGTGAAATTGATTTAAATAAAGAATTTCG
Organism: Lypha dubia; assembly: GCA_947311025.1. Lineage (NCBI taxonomy): Eukaryota > Metazoa > Arthropoda > Insecta > Diptera > Tachinidae > Lypha > Lypha dubia. The sequence continues at coordinate 62,933,447 of OX371264.1, forward strand.
TGTAGCCCCACATTCATACAACAAAATAAACTCCCGATCATCATGCATGATCATTTTTTTATACCATGACAAACGTTTTAAAATAATAAATTTTAACCATAAAAGCTTAATTGGTTTTCTATTGCTTAACTTTAAAGTTATTTAAATTAACCATTATAAATAGTAGATATAAATGCTAATTTCATTTAATGCTTAAATTTATGAAGCTAAGTACATATAAAAGCCAGTTAATTGTAAAACTTTGTTACGAATAACAAATGAAATAATTTAAAACACTCAACTCAACTTAAGTAACCATAACCTGATAAACAAAATTATAGTACAACTAATAAATCACCAATAACTATTAAATATAACATAAAAAAATGAACCTTGAGATCAATTAAAATAATTTAATAATAATCAATATCTTTGGCGTTCGAAAAGATCAGTTACAAGTAACAAACAAACAGCACGCCAACACCATTAGCTGAGAAATAATGGCTTTTGGGCGCAGGCGCACTCTGCCATTAGATTTAAATTAATTTGAAAATTAATTTCAAATATGCCAACAGAAAACAAATGTTTCCAATTTGTAACTGGATCGGTGTCACGATGGCACTAAATACGTGACGTGATATAATTAAACGACATTAAGAAACGTTATTAGGAAAACAAAAACGAACAAACAAACAAAAAGCACATAGCCAACAACATGTTGGGTGTTCTTGTTGCTGCTGTTTTTGCTTCAATAACTTTGTTAAAACAAGAAACTCCATTTGAAAACAGGTAGCAAAGGAAAGTGAGAGTACAAAAAACAAAGAAACACAAAGAGTGAGTTAATAAACCAAACAAAAAACCCACTGAACTTGAATTCTCTCTTCTAATTTATGGGCTTTTTTCTTTTGGAGGGTAAATCCCCACTCATGCTGTGCAGGTATTACACAAGCTTGAAATCACAACAAAATAACTCTTGTGGCAGGTTAGTTATGATGATGCCAACATTTTGTTAGTAAAAATCATGTGCACTTGCTCGCTATTCTAATGACTGGCTGGCAAATAAATCAGTGAACGTTTAAGCAATCACTTGTTTAATTAAACGAAAATTGATTTACACTTAAATTAGTTTAAGCTCAGCAGCGATAAATGTTACAAAATAATTGCTTTTGGAGCGGTCACACGGTGATTAACATACCATGAATTTTTTTTAATTTATTTTTGAAAATATCTTTTAAAATCCGGTTGTATTTATACAATAAATTTTTAAGCCTGGTTAATTTTCCTTGCAGTGTTGATTTTGTAACGTGTAATCGTTAAATCTTCTTTGACAGGAGAAAAAGAATAAAATATAATAAATAACAAACAACCAAAGGAAAATAAAGGAAAACAGAAAATTTGATATTTTTGCTACTCATCATTCTTCTCTACCCTTCTGTTATTATTGGGATTTTTCGGAAAGACTGCAATACTGACTGCAAAGATAAGGGTTGCTTACTTGCAAAGAGTATAACAAGTGAATTACTGGACAAACCTTGCTTGATTTTATAGCACAAAATACTTGTTGATATCTCACAGAAAAATTGGGGTTATGATTAATTTAAAAATTTCTGAAACTGCTAAATTGCTGCTAAACTGTTAATTGTTTTCCCGAAAACTAAGAAGTTCAAGTTTTTTTATCGGAACGTTATTTATTGGCTGCAAGGATGACATATACATACGAGTACATACATTTTAATATTAAGGATGACAGCGTTTGCTAACTGCTGACATTAAGTTATTTTTTCAAAATACATTTAATCAGAAGAGATGAATACAACCGACCAACTGCAAATACCTAGTGTTCAGCAGAGATGGAAAATTCAGTACCAAAATATATTTTTCATAAGTATAAATGTGTCATCCAATGCGAATTTTTCGTGCAGGCGCTGCAACACTGCTCTAAAATATTAACAAAAAGTGAAATAACATGGTTGTAAAAGAATTAAGCCTTTTACATTTTCCAAATCTATCTTTTCAATGCTATCCTTTTAACTAAAATCTAGCAATGCACAATGCATTGCATAAGTAGCTGTCATCCCCTAAATACAGGTCCTACAGAACAAAACAAAAATTCTAATGTCGCTTGTGTAGTCTATTTGGCACTTAATTGATGAAGATTATTCAAAGCCACTTGAAATCTTCAAAAAAGTTTTTTTATATAGAAAAAACAACTCAAATTAAAAAAACACCATTTTCCATCTCTGTTGTGATCATTCACAAGCATAAGGTTTTCGTACATTAATTACATTTTGTTAAATGTAATTTTGAGTAGAGATTTTTAAGCTCTTTTCTTTATCAGCTTTTAGACGTTATTGTATGTTTATTTTTGTTGTATTTTAAATGTTGCAGTATCGCATATGTTTCGGCTTGTTTTCATTCAAGTAGCCACGACTTTACAAGCAGAGCAGTTGGCTGACAGTTTGCGTCGCTGTCAACAAAATCGTTGAATTTTGTTTTCTTGGTGATGATCTTTTTCCATAATATAAATAGATCCGTTGTGGAGAAATGTGGATAGTTATATTAAAAGACCTCAACAGAGGCAGACAATTATTGGTGCTAAATTGGAAGTTTAACACCTTTTAACGCGGCAACGAAGGGAGTTTATAACATGAGATCCCTAAATTTATTGGTGGGTGATGAAATGAAATTGAAAAATTAAAGAAAAATTAAACAACTAAAAACCAAATAAGAATTAAATAATTAAAATTTTGTTAATATAAGAAAAATATTTTGAAATTAATATTTTCAAAAATAGTTGGATTAAAGTGAAACGTTTTAATAACGGAAGTAAATAAATTTAAGAAAACAAACTGCGACTTTTAAATTGGATAAAAAACTAAATATAGTTTTGCAAAAGAACTTTTTCCGATATCGGAAATAACTAATTTTGAATGCTGAAAAGTTTTAGAATTAATTTAAAAAACCAGTGATTTAATTAAAAACTGAAAATTAAAAACTTTTTTATTTTCGGAATAGATATTGAAAAAAAATCTAAATTAAAACTTCAATGGATATGAAAGCATTTATGTTTTAAATCGAAAATGCAAGTATAAAAATTTTCGAAGTATGTTCGAATTATTCAAAATTGTTTCGAATATAATTAATAATATAATTATTATTATGAAAAATATAACAATAGAAAGAAAGTAAAGTTAAAAAAATGTTTTTTTAATATTTGGAATAAAAAGTTCTGCTGAAAAATTTTAATTAAAAAATGAGAAAAACAGACGCACGAACAAGAAGTGTGGCAGAAATAATAAGAAAGTGTATATTCTCATGCAATAAATACTTTAAAAATTATTCTGAGTGAACAAATTTAAAGGAACACAAATTAATTGATAACCTTCTCCTTTATATAAATAACCACTTAAGCCAATTGTCGTCAGCATGTTGTGAACAAACCAAGCCCAGCCCGTTCCGGCTTATTTTTATGAAATAAATCGTGACATTTGCTACATCTGCCGAAAAAATTTTTATAAGATAAATATTGTGGGTTTTTAAGAACCAGATTAGAGATAAAGTTAAATTTTATATTTATAAATTTTTCCTAGTTTAAGATTAAACCACCACCATTGGCAGGTTAACTAGCAAAATATTTTTGTGAAAATATCAATTCAAAGATTAAATACAGATATAAAACTTAACTTAATCTTTAATATCGTCTTCAAAATTATTATTTTTTATGGATTAGCTAATCTAGCTAAATACCAACTCATCAGTAGATCCTATAACAAATAATAATGTTGAGAACACATATTCTTGAGCATTTGCTCGAATAAATGTTATATTTTAATATATCTGGTTCTACCAGCTCACCGCGATCTAATTTTTCATGATCATTATATACTTAAATCAAAAATACTACATGATTTCGTGTGTTATTATTTTCATAAGAAGCTATCTATTTCATTTGGACTATAGATTAGTTAATCTAAGTGAACAAGCCTGGTTACTTCTCAACGAAGAATAGTTTGGTCTGCAAAGAGCCGGAAGTAAACCCGTAGTTACGACTAATTACTCGTATTGTTTCTGTTCAAATAAAAGATGTTCCATTCTACCTCATTCCTGTCGAGAGAAGCCAAACCTTTTTTTTTTTTTTGCTAAAAATTTCACTCCGCCTTCTTGGTATTGAAGCGATCAGTGACCGATTTACAGCAAAACAAGGCTCGTATTAACACAAAAGGAGTAACTCCTCACTCTAAAGCCCACTAGGAACAGGTAGTTCATCTAGTGTATAGAAATCTTGTTATCTATTGATGGTTACCTATTGTAGCTTCTTCACGAGCAAACTTGTGACGGAATTAACATGAGAGGGGAGAGCTCTAACCCTTAAGACTAATTTCAGTTAAGACAGCACAGCCTGTAATTGCCTGAAATACCGTTAATTCCACAGGACGATTTGACTGCAATCCTTTAGGATTTTTAATTATTTTAATAAAATTCTTCGTTTGACTTAAAACTTCGTTTCAAATCATTCCTTAAACCGCAGCAACATCTTTTATTTGGCAGTATTTGCTTAGCTGCATTTCCCTATGCAACATTTCGCTAGCAACATTTTTATTTTGTAAGCAACTACCAGATTCATGTTGAAGCATTTAAGCATGTTAATAATAATAACACAATTTCCTTAATTGTTTTGATTTTACTTCTTTTTTTTGTGTTTTTTTATTAAACAATTTACATGTAAATTATGACATGAAGGAAAAATAAATTAATTTCGCATGCCGCAAAAACACTAAAAAAAACATAATTAAAGATTAAAACTACAAAACAAACAGTTAAAATTATTAACAATAAATTTTAAGTCGTTTTTAATTTGCAAAAAATAGCAAAAAAAACAAAAGCTACTGAAACTTGTTAAATACTAAAATTTATTAACGCATACAACAATTTTAAAACACATTAATTTTCTTCTTTTTTATTGTTCTCTTCTTGTCTGTCTATTGTTTTAGCTCTTGGGTGCCAGCTGTGCTCTCATAGTGAGCTTTGCCTTCGCCCATCCGCCCGAAGGTGAATGGAAAAAGAAATTGGTATGGAAAGAAGATTGGGTAAAGGTCTGGAAAACAGTTAAAAAAGAAGCCTGGGAAACAAAATGGAAGAAGATACAAGTACCCATTTGGAAAGAAGTCAAAGTACCTGTTTGGAAAGATGAAAAAATACCCGACTGGAAGGTAATCAAAAAACCACACATCGAAGAGCGTGAAGTGCCGGCGTGGAAAGAAGTCAAGGTGCCGGAATGGAAGAAAATCACTAAACCTGTCTGGAAGGAAATACAAGTACCGGTGTGGAAGGAAATAAAAGTGCCCGTATGGAAAGAGATCCAGGTGCCAGTATGGCGGGAAATCAAAGTGCCCGTTTGGAAGGAAATCCAAGTGCCGGTGTGGAAAGAAATACAAGTGCCTGTGTGGCGTGAGGTGCAAGTGCCCGATTGGAAAAAAATGTTTGTACCCGAATGGGTTAAAATGGGCATACCCGGTGAAAAGTATCTGGGCAAAGATCACGATGGCTGGGAATACACCAGTCATGACTTGTGGCGTAAAAAATTAATTTGGAAACCGGTGTGGAAGAAAGTCTGGCGTACCGAAAAGAAGCAAGAATGGAAAACTGAAAAGAAACAAGAATGGAAAACTGAAAAAGTTCAAGAGTGGAAAATCGAAAAGAAACAGGAATGGAAAACCGAAAAAGTTCAAGAATGGAAAATCGAAAAGAAACAGGAATGGAAAACCGACAAAAAACTCGAATGGAAAGTTGAATGGATACAGATATGGAAACCGGTAAAAAAACAAATCTGGATCAAGGAGAAACGCGAAACCTGGGTAGAGGAAAAAATACAAATTTGGCGTACCGAAAAGAAACAAGTCTGGGCAACGGAGAAAAAACAAGCCTGGAAAGAGGAATGGAAATCCATGCAAGTGCCCGTGTGGAAGGAAGTTAAAGTAGAAGAATGGAAAAAGGTGTGGAAACCGGTATGGGAAAAAATTTGGGTACCCATCAGCCATCATCATGGCTGGGATTAAGTTAGTTTAGGATTTTCCCTACCTTTTTTTTTTTGTTGGTTATATTTTACATAAATAATGACTATGAAAGGCAACAACAACAGCAGAAGTAAACACACTGCTGAAATAATTTTTGTGACGACACACTAGTACAGAAATCATGCCTTCTTTCATCACGCTTAACTGAGATGTGTTATTTTGTACCAAAGGTACTTTTTTTCTAACATCAAACACTTATTTTTTAATTATATTTTCTACGAAATATTTAAGTATTTAGATTTCTTAATTAAAGCCATTTTATGTTATTTTTCACTCCTTTCTTTGTTAAGAAACATTTTGAAAAAAAGAAAAAAGTATTTTTTTTTTGGAATTTAGGAAAGTAGCCTGCAGACAAATTTGTTTAGTTTGAGTCTGAATTAGTAGGAAGTTGCCCTGTTTGGATGTCCTCATCAGATTTATTTATTTAATCGTTTAATTTTTAATCGGATAAAACTCTGTACTCTTATATTCAGGACTGCTTTTCAACGGTGAATTTTAGTATTTTAAACATGATGCGTTTCCAAAAAACTTTGCTTGTAAACCAGGTTCATGTTGTTTCTACAAACACGAACATGTCTTTTGGCTACATGGTATTGCAAAATTGTAAAACAGTAGAAATTTTTAGTAGATCCGGTGAGATGTTGTAAAAATTTTATTATTGGGTCCAGCACAACTTTCAATCAGCTATGTTTGCAAAAAAAAAAAATGGTTGTGACTCTTCATACAAAATAATATTTGTGTTGCAAAAATGTTTATTTATTTTGTTTTAAATAACCTGACATCTCTTTCGTGTTGTGTTTCGGAATCGTCTGCGCACTCTAAACCCAAATATTTTTTGACGTTTGTCTTCTGAAGTTTTTACCAAACCATTTAGCTCAAAGCTACCCACCAAACTGGAGAGGATCTCGTGCTTTTTTTTTTTTACTGAAGAGAGCTTGGGAGAATGTCAAAACTTTCTAAAGAAGGTGCAGTGAAAAAAGAGAAATGAAAACTCTTTTGAAAAGTTCTTTGTAATGCGCACATGTTTTAGAGTTCCTTTTGGTTGCATCATACCATTCTGGCGCCTACTAACCAAAACTTCCAACTTTCTTTGCACTTAAACGTTTGGAAAGTATTTAAAAAAATGTTTTTTTTTTTTTTTTTTTTTTTTTTGTTGTAAACCATTTAATGTCTATTGTTCTCCATATGCAGTATTATGAAATTTAAAAAATAAATTGAAATATATTTGAATGAATTAATTAACAAAGTGCAGACAACTTAAACTAGTTTCTTTTTCACTGATTAAATTAAAAACAAAATTCAAACGCTAGAATCCTGTTGAACTGTTTTGAAACCGCAAAATTATTAATTTTTCCAAATATTCAACTGCAACGAAATTTGAGGCTTGAAGAACCAACAAACAAAGTTGAAAACTAAAATCTCCAAAATATAATTTAGGCCACCTTCCCAAAATTTTTCGAAATCTAAACCAATTTATGTTTTCTTTTTTTTTTTTTCAAAAGTATTTGTTTCATTGCCCACACCTACTCACATACACAGCCACATTGACGCCTCCTTTCTCACTCAAACATTCACATTTCATCAAAAAAATTTTTTGTAAATTTTGCTGTAAGAAAAATGTAAGAAAATTTTATCAATTTTTTTTTTTTCATTGAACTTCATTCATAACATTCGTTTAGATTTAAGTTTGTACAAATTAGTCATTTGCTCGAATTTTTTTTATACAACCGACTAGAATCATAAATAAAAAGTTGTATACAATAAATACGAGATAGTTTTATATAAAAATACATTTTTATAAATACATTTTGTAAATAAAAGATTATTAAATAAGACAAAAAAAAAGAAAAATAACAAGTTGTTAAACTAATTTTTAGTTACTTAATTTGTTACAAAATAAAAGAAATTGTAAAATCGAAACAATGATGTGGTTTAAATTTATGAAATAAAGACACGGTAAAAATAAATGTAGCTACATAGTTTGTCGTAGCAAAAAACATTATATAATTTATCATTTTTTTAATCAGATTAATCGAAAAATTAATCGAAAAAAATAGCGATAAAAATATTATTCGATTAGCACATGCATATATGTATGTGCATAATATGTGGTAAATAGGCATGCTATTTGGGTGTGTTTTCTGAAAATCTTGGAATCTGTGATTTAAAAGTAGAATCCCGAATAGGGATTTAATAATACAATTAAGAGAACTGTTAGTTTTTATTTGAAAGCCAAAAATCCCGAGACGCAGCATTGGTTAAATTACCAAAATTCCGGGATTACCATTTGGCATCGCTATTGGTAATAGAAAAATCTAATAATATTTTATTTATATACACAAACTAAAAGAATAAAACAACGATAAAATTATTCAGTTATTAGTTAGCGATTAATCGAACTAAACAATTATTCGATTAATTTTTATGTACGAGTCGAATAAAATTATACGAGTAATTAATTTTTCATAATAAATTATCATTTAAAATTGTTCATTTCAATGTTGGAAAATTTATCGGAAAAACTGTTCGATTGTATGAAAAATTATTCAATTTATATTTTTCGAATAATCGAACTATTTCGAACTAGTTTGCGTTATATTCAGAAAATGTTAGAAAAGATCAAGGGAAAAACATTTTGTTTGTATGTGTTTGTGTCATAATGCCCACTCATCCTATAAAATTTAAGGATATCATATTTGTGTCTTAGCTTTCACGGGTTGTATTAATTCTATTACACTTTAAATGGACATGCCATTGGTCCAAAGACACTACAAGGTATGTTTCATCTTCTACAGACATTATGAGAATTTACAGTGTCTCACATCTTCGTCTTGGCCTGCAAGCACAAGTGTTGAATGGCAGGAAGAGTTGAGGAATCACTTGATATGATCCAGAATTGTCTTTCATACTTGTGTCAACTTCGGCGTAAAAGTTTTAGCTTAGACTTTAGGAGGCAGATTTGGTGAGAACAATTTTAAAAATCATTAATGAGATTAGTTTTGATTTAGAGGTCTTAAAGGCCGTTTAAAATTATTTTATCACGAGACTTTTGATTTAGGAACGGATGCACTGCACGGCACTGCAAACGTTGAGGGAAATAAAGTCTGGTCGGTGAAAAATAGATTCGAGGTTTGCTAAATCAGTATCGATAAAATTGCCGATCGGTCTCTAAATCAAAACTGTTTTCATTAGTATTTAGTGGTTACGCTTTTTTGGGCAAATGTTTACCAGATGTGACCGTACCTTTAGCTATAGGCTGTGTGTTTTAATATACTCATACAGCACTCAGCAACCTCAATGCGAAATACACAAACAACTTTGTCTTATTAGTTTTTTTTTGTCTTTCTTCACTGTATACACGCAAGAGCAAAGCAACAACACTTTCGTATGCTTTGCTGGTAAACATTGACGACAGCGATCATCAATGTATATTTTGTTTTTGTTTAACGTATGATATGAAATAAATATAAGAAATATATTTTTTGTGTTTTCTTTGCATGTATTTGTTTTTACAACAAAAAATTTTGAATAAAAATTTGTCTTTCTTTAAATGTATTGGTGTTTGCTCTTCCATAAGGAACTTGTGGGCACCGCGGGTCTAGAGCCTTATGGCGAAAGCTTGGTAATATTCGAACTATTACTAACTACGTATAAGAGAGGTTTAAGAGTCTTGATAGGCACATCAGGGCGGCGCGAAGTAGTATTTTGGAAACTATTTCTGTAGCGTGCTTTCCCTAAACAGATCTAATACAACTTTTTCCATCTCCTTCAGAAAAAAAAAAACTAATTGAAGGTAATTAGGAACACAAGCTTTTCTATTTGAGATGTTTCATTTTTTGCATTTATTTTTAACTTTTTAGTTTAATTTTCAGACTGACAAAAATACCCCTTAACCTTTTAAACGTTGTTACATAAAAACTTAACTCCTGGAAAAATAAAAAAAAAAAAAAACTTTAAAAAAACATTCAACTGCAACATGTTGTAACCACATCAAGGAGTATCGCGCCAGTAAAGGCATGCCTCAATTTATCAGCTCTTTCCTTTTATGTTGTATTTTTTCCATTAAATAAGACAAACAGAGTCTACCAAAGCATCGAATAAAGGCTTAAATAAACATGAAGATGTGACACGGAAGTTAGATAAGAAACAGCAAAAGCCCACTTGTTGCTTTTATTTTATTTTTTTTTTATTTTTGTCTTTTTGCTACATTCATCGCGTTGCCACAGCCGCATCATGCCGATCAAATGTAAACAATCACAGCTACAAAGATCTTCTTTATTATCAAAAATATTATATAATATGTGGTAACGAGTGGTTACAGGAAACCAAAAATCACTTGAAAAGAAGAGCCTTCATACCTCTTTAGACCAGCTGCCAAAATTCATGCTGTTTTAATTTAATCCAATAAAAACGAAGCGGCTCCAAAAAATTCCAACATTCAAAACTAAAAAAAAAATGTTATTTAACGTCATCATTATTATCTTCTTCATTTAATGATGGTTGGCTGACCACCTTCCCCGCTGTCGAGAGTGTCGATCTGCTCGCTATCATGGCTTTTAGTCATCGTAAACAAGTTGTATTCATACAACAACAAGTATTTAACATTTATAACTTTAAATGGTGTTGGCTTTTTTTTCGATATGTAAAAAAAACACCAAATATTACAAAAAAAAGAAAAACACAAAAATCTCAAGGAAACATTTCAATACATGGGCAAGAAGAAGAAAAAAAGAAACAAAGAAAACCAATGGCAAATACCATCATCACGATCATCATCATCTTAAATGCAGCTTCATATTTTAATTTCCTACAAAAACAATATGAAATAAAGACAACAACTTATTAGTCTATCCGTCTGTCCGTCCAGCCGGTACACTTTTTTAATAGTGTGCGAACTGAGAGTTTGTACTTTTAATATTGAAGACGAAGGTAAAATGATCATGATGATGTTGATATTGCACCATTGCAATGGATTTTTAAGGAGGATGTCTATAATAAATGATATGAATCTTTACTACATGAGAAGTATAGCCAACCATAAGTCAGATGTTAATACAATCTTTTCGGCAATTTTGTATGGAATACAGTGACATGAATATTAGATTAAAGAGAATTTCCCTAGCAGGGAAAATAATGCTACACAATTTGTTTGGCTAATTTCAGTTTTAATGAAAAGAAAGTTTTAGAATGTCAATTAATTGATATATAAAAATTGTACGACATTTATAATACCACCCTAAAAAAATTTCCAATTGGACAAATTTTAGGTATTGAAGCAATATTGTTTTAAGTTACTTTATTTTCAAAATAATTGTTCAAAATATTCACAAAAATTTTTACTAGAAAAAGGAAAATTAGAAACATTTACGAAATTCAATACGAAAAATACTGATTAACTACAAAAATTTTTGAAAATCTGAAATGAATGTGAAATTTCCCTTAAAGGGAAATTTTGTTATTATGGGAAATTTTTAAAATCTTATGAAATTTTTTTTTTTTAATTTTTTAAATTGAAATAAAATGAAAAATAATAAAAATTTCCCATTAAAAGTGTTTGTTCCCTTCAGTTTTTCATTGAAATTTCATAAAAGTTTCGAAAATCTTCAAAAATATATTTACGTACATTTATTTCTCAATGGGATTTTTTTATTTAAAGTAATTTTTTTACATATGTACATATAACGAAATCCAATTAAAATGTCTGAAAATATTTTTAATAATTAAAAAAACTGTGTTGGTTTCTTTCCCTCATTAAATTCAAAATTGTTACATTATAACATTGCATTAGTGTTGTTCGTGTTCAGCAACCACAAAAACAACAATAAAACAAAACCACAATAAACAGCAATGCAAAAATTGTTTAACAAAAAATTCGAGTTCAAGTAACAATAAAACACAGTAACATATTGCTTCATATTCGTTTTTGACTTTGTTATTTGTATTTTGGTTCGTTTGATTGTTTGTTTATTGTGTCTCTTTTTTGCCATGCAACATAAAAAAGCAACAAAATCATAAGAAAAAAAATTTAATTTAATGAAAAACTATAAAAATAATGCGAAAAAATAAGACTCCAAAATAAAATAAACCAATAAAAAGTTTCAGCTTTTGACTACTAAATCAAACACCTTCACAGTGGGAAGAAAAACAAACAACAGAAACAATATACATACTCACATTTATAGCAACTTTACTGGCAACATGTTTCCAACATTTATAAGTGCAGAAAAAATTGTGTTGAAAAAATAACATTTCCTCTTTTTGATGGAGATTAAACTGATAAAATCGAAATAAAATTGCATAATCCAATATCGACAAATGGAAAGCAAGAGGTTACAGAAATCATTAGAGGGCATGGAAAATATTTATTATAAATTAACTAAAAGTGTAATAATATAAAATTCAACCAAATTAAAGATAACAAATTGCCAAGGACAGACGCAATCAGTTAAACTGAATTAAATTTTAGCTCTCAAGAAAACTTAAGACTTAAAACTTAACTTAAGCTAAAATTTATTTTTAAGCTCTTGTACAATTACAAAATCGCCCATAGTGCAAAAACTTTGGCTTGGTAGTTAAAAGTTTAAGCTTTCACCGCTTATGATTGTTCTCATATTTTATTTTAATATTTGACATATTATGTTTTTTTAATGCCAATCTTTTAATACAAATTTTGGAAGATAAGCTTTTAGAGATCAATTTGTTTATTTAAAATTTTTGTTTGAATAAATTTAAATAAATCACAATATTGAGTTACACTATAAACATTTGAAACGGTGAATTTTGGGTGTTCATTTGAGTTTGTTGAAAATTTTATTAATAATGGATAACTTAACAAATATGACGGCTATTTTGTTGCAGTCTGAAGTGCACTGCGTTTTTTTTAATGGTTTTGATGAAAAAGCAAATTTGTAAACGAGTTGACTGTTGGTCTTGCATAATTAACACTTTAATTACTGTCAAAATCTTTTGTTTTTATTAATCAATATAATAATTGGGTGTTAATTTATGTTGGCCACTGTTGTTTTTTTTCTAAATTTAGCACAAATTTGAATGCAGGCATGATTGTTAAAATTTTTTTTTGTTAACAGAAAATTTATAAGATATTTATCTTAATGAGTTTCATTGTTATCAGACATTTTCCATAAAATTCCTGCACATTATTTAATTGCTAAAGTTATTAACACTGGTAAAAAAATCCGTTGCAAAGAATAAAATTTCCCTTATAGGAATTTTTTTTACGAAACTAGCAGTTTCAAACGAAATCACTTAAAATTTTATCGAAAAATTTTCTGGTTAAGAAATTTCCCTTGTTTAGATTTTTTTTTTTTTAACTAGCATTTTCAAACGAAATCACTTACATTTTTACTAATTTTCGTTGCGTAAAAAAAATTTCCCTTCAAGGAAATATTTTTATTTTACACAAAATTTTATAATTTGGAATAATTTATTGTTGCTTAAATTATATCCGATACAATTTGAAAAATTTCCTCAAAAGGGAAATTTATTTTTTTCTTTTATAACAATAAACGTTTGTTAAATAAACATGCTACTGCAATATTGAAAGTAAAATTTTTATTTCAAAAAGCACTATTAAAGATTTATAAGGTTTCGTGAATAATAAGGACTTGGTCAAATTTAATTTTACACAATTTCAAAAAATTTCCCTATTATTCGAATATATTACATTAATACCTAATTAAAAAAAATTCAAAGATCCTACAATTTCTTTCTATAAAATATTTAACATGCAATATTTTCACACATAAAAACTCACTAGCGGGAAATATTATCTTTATTTAGCATCTGACACTTTAAACTAAACACTTTAAGGGAATATTTATTAACTTCAATATCTAAACAAAATAAACATCAAGTAAAGAAACACAAGCACATATAAAAATTGCTAAACCAAAAACAAAGAGGCTTAATTAAAAAAACTCATTATAACAAAAAGGGGTATATTTTGCTGAAAAATAAATTTAGCCAACATTACTAATTCACTTACTTATATTGTTGTGTGTATGTGTGTGCTTTTTTATGTTTCTATACGTTGTATAAATAAATAATTAAATAGTTTTGAAGACAAGGTCATTTTTGTAAGTCTGTTAAACCAGATTTTAACATCATTGCAATAAAAAGTTGCATATTACAATAAAACCAATAGCAAAAAACACTTGGAAAAGATATTTTACCCTAAAAACACCTTTTTAAAAAACAACTTGAATGAAGATGATTTTGTTTAGGCTATAATTAAAATTATTCACCGATTATTACTTTTTATGTATGTGAGTTTTATTGTGTTAATAAAGCCCAAAAATATGTAAAAATACAATAACGATAAAAAAAAGTATTATATCAGGTGTCCAAAACAAAAAAAGCAACAAACTTTGCACCATAACGCTACAAACCTGAAACATACATAACTTAACTGTTCAATTCAAAACTCTTAGCGCCTCAAACGAATAATGCAATCTGGGATCATCTAAATTACAACAAAAAAGGTTTTTTCAAAATGAAATTAAAAATTAAATAAGTAGATATGTATAAAAAAAACCCTGTTGTAATGCCAAAAATTTACAGTTAAAAAATTTTCACAACAATGAAAATGGCTAGTGTGACAGTTTGACTTTTTATTTAATAAAACTTTTAAAATTTACAGCAGACGATTGTTTTATATTGTTATATTGATTGCTTTATATATATATATATATATATATATATATATATATATATATATATATATATATATATATATGTATATACGTGTAGTGTTTGTATTTCTTTTGCTACTAATGATCAGATTTTTTTTAAATATCTTTTTTAATGACTTGCAAATTTATGCATATTTTTTTCTATTGTTTTTTTTTCAAAGTATTATATAAAAACAGTAAATGCGTGACATTGTGGCTACTGTTTGAAAACAGTATTAAGTTCAAGTATCAATATTTTAATTTTAAGTCAATTATCAAATTGTAGAACTTACATAGATGAACATCGAACTGAATTACATGCATGCGCCTGCTAACACAAAAGACTTAAGACACATGCGTTATTAGTGTATTAAAAGTAATTTGAATTTTTAACAGCCCCTTACTGTGCACATATTACGTAAAGCTGTTTTCAAAGATTTTTGTACCGCCCCCCCCCCCTCCCTTCGGAACACTATTTACTAATTTTTCAGTGCAAAATTTCCAATCCGGAACAAATATTTAAACCCCCCAACCCTTTGGAGCGTTACGTAATATGTGCACAGCCCGTAATACACTTCGTAAAAACTATAACTATGCAGACAAAATATATATGTATGTGTATCGTCACACAACATCTCTGTTAACAGTTACCCTCGTATTTTTCAATAATGACATGATGAGTATTAATACTATGATTAAAAAAACATGACATTTTGTTATACAAATCTATTTTGTTTACTAAATTTCTTTAAAATTTATGAATTATTTTATTGGCCTATAAACTTTAATTCCATGAAATATGGGGTTTTTTTATTCATCAAACTTTTGACTTTGATTTGTTATATTTTGTGACACTTTTGGTTGGTATGATGTTTTTTCAAGGCTTTAATTTGAGAAATTATTTTCGGTTATTTCTTTTTTAATTTCACTAATTTTTCGAATTAATTTAAGCCTACAATGTATGAGTGAAGGTCACTAAAGAGCACACATATTTCAGATAATACATATCTTGCAAAATTTTTAAAAGCATTTTGTATAATGAAGAGAGGGTTGCAGGTTTATGGTGGTAACAATGGAAATTATCATGGATGGATCTTTACTCGTATAGTTCTGATATTCGAATTTGATTTAAAAAATTTCCAGATTTATAGTGTTTTCGAATATTCGAATGTATTTTTGAAATTTCGAACATCAAAATTTTACAAAATCAATCAAATTTGCCTATAAATAAATCTTTTGAATGATAGTAAAATTTATAGTATTTTCGAAAATTCGAATGTAGCATCGAAAATTCGAAATATATGTACGTATGCAACTAAACTAAGTTTTATTTTCGGAATCGAAGTTTTTAATCTTTCAAAAGTTCGCATAACATTTCTTAGTAAGAACTTTAATTTAACGAACAAAATTTATCTTTAAATAAAAATTCAGATAAAAAAACTAGATTTAACGCATTTTAAAATATTCGAATACAGTTTCGAAATATCGAAAAGTACGTAAACAACTATAAAAGGAAAAAATTTTGCAATAAATGAAAGCGTTTAAAAGTTATAACATATAGAGTACATATTTTCGAAATTTCAAAAGCATACATACAACTTCGAAATATCAAAAACTTACGTCAAAAAAATTCAAAGTCAACGTAAAAATTGCAAGCTTGGTTAATTGCTTTTTATTTTTAAAGGCTTAAATTTTACTAGTAATGCCAAGGATTTACAATTCGACTACAATTTCGACGTTGAGCACAGAGTAAATTATGAAACTTAGTTATAATCAGTAAATATTACTTGAAATGGATTTTTAAACAAAAATCACTAGATTCAAAGAATTTTTGGAAATTAGAATTTAATTTCGAAAATTCGAAAAACCTATGTATTTATTAAATTTTTTTTAAACTAAGATTTTATGTAATCTTCAAGTTTAGAGTATTTTCGAAAATTCGAATGTATATAATTTCAATATTTCGACATGCCAAAATGCTAGCATAGGTCATAATTAGTTAAATCTTAATTTATTTGATTTTTAAAATTTGTATTTAGAATAACTTTCACTACTCTACGGCATCTATTTACGGAGTTATGGCCAATTTACTAATTTCAATATTCCCGACCCGATTACTCCTTCCACGATTTGTCCACATACGTGAAATCAATTCTATTAAATTTACGGAGTTATGACCAGCTACCCTCGTTTTATCTTTGATTTAGCGTAAAATTTATTTATTTTTTTCTTACTGAGTTAACAAAAATGTCTTTATAAGTATGAATTAATTATCTGGCCTACCAAAATTTCATCAAATGTCTGCTTTATGTGTAACAAATTTTTTCTTTCGTTTATTTGATACAATTTGTGACACTTTGTGACGTGTGGCATTCCGAGGTCTAGTTTTAAGAAATTATTTTCGAGTTTTTTTTTATGTTAATAACTTGTCAAAATATCTTAAGCCCCTGCAAAAGTAGTTTTCATAAGAAAAAAAATTCATTTTTGTTTCTCTCTTAATTTATTAGCATCATTTACATTTTAAAATTATAGATTTCTCAACATTAAACCTCAAAGTTGGAATGTGTAAATGAAGTTATCATGCCAGAAAATCTATCTGCATAAGCAGTGCATTATTTATCAGAGGTTAAGTGATGTGCAACCTATATTGTGGCATTATTTTAGTAATCAATAGATATTGTTGGCTTACTCTGCACTTCTTCACTCTTTTCTTTGGCCATATTTCTTAATTTTAATTCAGCTTAATCAAAATTTATTTAATTATTAAAAATGTGTTTCTTAATTAAAATTTTTAAAAAGGCGCTTAATAAGAAAAACAATTATCTGAAATATTAATTCAATTTTCAGTCTTAACAACCACAAATGCAGCGTTATATTGTCCAACGTCATAAATAACACCCACGAAATGACAATTTATATTTTATTCAAAAAAATTCAATATGAAACACAATTAATTAATACAATAGATTATCCCCTATTCTTTAAAAAAAAAATATATAATCAACTAATACCTGTAATTTTGTTAATCTTCAATATTAAATGCTTAAAAACCCCAAAAGATGTCTGTCTTATTTGTGAAAATTAGCAAAAAAAAATTTTAAATAACCCCAAAACTGTTAAAAAGAGTCTTCCGTTTTGCACCTTTCGTGAATTTACATACCAATTTTAACCACAACATTTCAAAAAGATGAGGCAAACAAAAGACTTAAGACACAAACTTGAATTTGATATTAAAAGCAATTTTCAAATGAAAACAACTCCAATAACAAAACAAATAACAAGCATGAGTGACAACAAAAAAAAAAACAGTAATAAAGATAAATTAAATACTTTTCAGTTGATTTATGTTTGTTTTATTGTTTCGCTATAAGCCCCCAAAATAACAATAAACAAATTTGCATTAGAAAAACACAAACACAAACACACAAGCACAGCAGATACTACCCTGTCGGAAACTCAGTTAACTTCAAACTAACTTTAATGTATGGAAATAACTAACTTTTTTAACATTGCGATGTCCTAGGAAGTAGTCAGTTTTTCTTTGCATTACTTGTAGCTAACTTTAAGTTAGTTTAAATAAGTCAAAATCTAGTTAGTTAGTATACATAAAAAAATATATTTCATTTTTATTTTATTTTCTCAATTCTATATTCAGTAGTTTTATAGTAATAAATTTTTCTTAAATTTTTTTTTTTTTTCACCGATGCTGTACTGGGACCACCACTGGTCATTGAATTAACAGTACGCGCATACCACTCAGCAAAGGAACCATTTAAATATTGACAGCAAGAAGTTACTTAATACTTGAAATAATTTAAGTAAATTTGTTGGCGCTCACCATATTCAATTATAAATTAGAGTATATATATATACATATATATACTCAACCTACTAATTGATTTTGGTTACGTTCCGCATTGTATTGTGGTTAGCTTTATAGTCTATAGTCTAGAAAAATCAATTTAAAAGTTAGCTTTTCTTGTAGTTAGCTACTCATTTGACGACAGGGTACCAAACTTATGAAGTTACAACAACAACGACAGTTCATGAACAACAAAAAAAAGGCGTTAATTGTCTAGTTACCAGTAGTTTGAAGAATTTTTGTTTTGTTTTTTTTTTTTTTTTTTAACAAAAGCAATTAAAAAGCAAACTGTTTTAACATTGGACAAACGCTTTTTTTAAATAAAATTTGAATAATTTACACAATAGATTCAGCCAACAATAACAACATACAACCTTAACAATATTTTTCTTTCTTCTTTTTTTTAAACAGATTAATTGAGCTTGGCAAATATTTTTTGTTGTAAATGTAATTGAGAATTGTGAAAAACCACAAATTAGTCCAGGTGTATAGAAAATTATTTAATATTTATTAAAAAATATACATATATGGGGCACTACATAGAATTGTTAAATATCACACTAATTAAAAATAGATCTATGAGATATGGCTAAGTTTCCAAGACCATTGCTGAAAATTCTCTTTAATTTCAAGCTCAAAGTGCTATAAAATCGCTATACATACGAGTACTAGCCTGTGTAGTGATGCAGATCCTTGCTGTATGGTGTAAAATCTTGCTAAGCCTTTTTCATTTGCTATCCAATAATAATATTAAAAAATTTAATTTACTGTATTTATTATATGTGATTTATGGAATATCACGTCCTTTTTGCAACTGTTCTTTCTGCAGCGAAATAAAAATATGGGAAAAATATAGACGATATTTCCGTGGCAATAAGGAAAAAGTGCTTAAGTCATATTTTATAGTTATCTAGAAAAGCAGTTTTAATTGTTTAAGTAGTTTGATAAAAATGTAAACGAGTTGTGCTATAAGTATGGATTTTTGGCTTTATTTTTCCACTGGTCCAAATGAGTGACAAACAAAAATATGCCCACAAATGGCCAAATTCCCGTAGAGGTCAACAAAAATTTACATAAATTTTAATTTTCAAAATTTTATAAAAAAATTCTCAAATACAATTGAGAAATCTGACTTACATAGTCTAAAAGTATGGACTCTTGGCTTTAATTTCCCATTGGTCCAAATGAGTGACAAACAAAAATGTGCCCACAATGGCCAAATTCCCGTAGAGGTCATAAAAATTTAATCAATTTTAATTTTCAAAATTTAATAGAAAAATTCTCAAATACAATTCAGAAATCGGACTTACATAGTCAATAAGTATGGATTCTTGGACTTAATTTCCCATTGGTCCAAGTGAGTGACAATCAAAAATGTGACCACAAATTGCAAAATTCTCTCAGAGATCATCAAAAATTTAATCAATTTTAATTTTCAAAATTTTATAGAAAAATTCTCAAATACAATTCAGAAATCGGACTTACATAGTCAATAAGTATGGATTCTTGGCTTTAATTTCCCATTGGTCCAAGTGAGTGGCAAGCAAAAATGTAACCACAAATGGCAAAATTCTCTCAGAGATCATCAAAAATTTAATCAATTTTAATTTTCAAAATTTTATAGAAAAATTCTCAAATGCAATTGAGAAATCGGACTTACATAGT
Source organism: Lypha dubia (assembly GCA_947311025.1). Taxonomy (NCBI): domain Eukaryota; kingdom Metazoa; phylum Arthropoda; class Insecta; order Diptera; family Tachinidae; genus Lypha; species Lypha dubia. Next base: position 62,953,717 of record OX371264.1, read on the forward strand.
CTTGACTAATAAGTATGGATTCTTGGCTTTAATTTCCCATTGGTCCAAATGAGTGACAAACAAAAAATTGCCCACTAATGGCAAAATTCCCGTAGAGGTCAACAATATTTACACAATTTTAATGTTTTAAATTTTATAGAAAAATTCTCAAATACAATTGAGAAATCGGACTTACATAGTCTTGACTAATAAGTATGGATTCTTGGCTTTAATTTCCCATTGGTCCAAATGAGTGACAAACAAAAAATTGCCCACTAATGGCAAAATTCCCGTAGAGGTCATCAATATTTACACAATTTTAATGTTTTAAATTTTATAGAAAAATTCTCAAATGCAATTGAGAAATCGGACTTACATAGTCTTGACTAATAAGTATGGATTCTTGGCTTTAATTTCCCATTGGTCCAAATGAGTGACAAACAAAAAATTGCCCACTAATGGCAAAATTCCCGTAGAAGTCATCACTATTTTCACAATTTTAATGTTTTAAATTTTATAGAAAAATTCTCAAATACAATTGAGAAATCGGACTTACATAGTCAATAAGTATGGATTCTTGGACTTAATTTCCCATTGGTCCAAGTGAGTGACAATAAAAAATGTGACCACAAATGGCAAAATTCTCTCAGAGATCATCAAAAATTTAATCAATTTTAATTTTCAAAATTTTATAGAAAAATTCTCAAATACAATTCAGAAATCGGACTTACATAGTCAATAAGTATGGATTCTTGGCTTTAATTTCCCATTGGTCCAAGTGAGTGACAAGCAAAAATGTGACCACAAATAGCAAAATTCTCTCAGAGATCATCAAAAATTTAATCAATTTTAATTTTCAAAATTTTATAGAAAAATTCTCAAATACAATTCAGAAATCAGACTTACATAGTCAATAAGTATGGATTCTTGGCTTTAATTTCCCATTGGTCCAAGTGAGTGACAAGCAAAAATGTGACCACAAATGGCAAAACTCTCTCAGAGATCATCAAAAATTTAATCAATTTTAATTTTCAAAATTTTATAGAAAAATTCTCAAATACAATTAAGAAATCGGACTTACATAGTCTTGACTAATAAGTATGGATTCTTGGCTTTAATTTCCCATTGGTCCAAATGAGTGACAAACAAAAAATTGCCCACTAATGGCAAAATTCCCGTAGAGGTCATCAATATTTACACAATTTTAATGTTTTAAATTTTATAGAAAAATTCTCAAATACAATTGAGAAATCGGACTAACATAGTCAATAAGTATGGATTCTTGGACTTAATTTCCCATTGGTCCAAGTGAGTGACAATCAAAAATGTGACCACAAATTGCAAAATTCTCTCAGAGATCATCAAAAATTTAATCAATTTTAATTTTCAAAATTTTATAGAAAAATTCTCAAATACAATTCAGAAATCGGACTTACATAGTCAATAAGTATGGATTCTTGGCTTTAATTTCCCATTGGTCCAAGTGAGTGGCAAGCAAAAATGTGACCACAAATGGCAAAATTCTCTCAGAGATCATCAAAAATTTAATCAATTTTAATTTTCAAAATTTTATAGAAAAATTCTCAAATGCAATTGAGAAATCGGACTTACATAGTCAATAAGTATGGATTCTTGGCTTTAATTTCCCATTGGTCCAAGTGAGTGACAAGCAAAAATGTGACCACAAATAGCAAAATTCTCTCAGAGATCATCAAAAATTTAATCAATTTTAATTTTCAAAATTTTATAGAAAAATTCTCAAATACAATTCAGAAATCAGACTTACATAGTCAATAAGTATGGATTCTTGGCTTTAATTTCCCATTGGTCCAAGTGAGTGACAAGCAAAAATGTGACCACAAATGGCAAAATTCTCTCAGAGATCATCAAAAATTTAATCAATTTTAATTTTCAAAATTTTATAGAAAAATTCTCAAATACAATTGAGAAATCGGACTTACATAGTCTTGACTAATAAGTATGGATTCTTGGCTTTAATTTCCCATTGGTCCAAATGACTGACAAACAAAAAATTGCCCACTAATGGCAAAATTCCCGTAGAGGTCATCAATATTTACACAATTTTAATGTTTTAAATATTATAGAAAAATTCTCAAATACAATTGAGAAATCGGACTTACATAGTCAATAAGTATGGATTCTTGGCTTTAATTTCCCATTGGTCCAAGTGAGTGACAAGCAAAAATGTGACCACAAATGGCAAAATTCTCTCAGAGATCATCAAAAATTTAATCAATTTTAATTTTCAAAATTTTATAGAAAAATTCTCAAATACAATTGAGAAATCGGACTTACATAGTCAATAAGTATGGATTCTTGGCTTTAATTTCCCATTGGTCCAAGTGAGTGACAAGCAAAAATGTGCCCACAAATGGCAAAATTCTCTCAGAGATCATACATAGTTATCATCGTTAAGATACATTTATATCAACTAGCAAAGATGCAAACCAAAAAGTTCCATCGAGCTATGTTGGCAATGTCCCAACTAAACATATTTAACTTTTGAGTTAAATATGTCATGACGTAAGCTCTTACGGTAAACATATTTAACTCGGCATATTTATCTTCACACACATTATTTCTTATCCATATTTTTCGTAAGAAATATTTCTAAAACGACAATATTTCTTGCGTACATGTAAATATATACTTTTTAAATATTAAAATTTTATTTATTTGTTGCGGGTTAGCAATATCTAGATATATATTTCGTTGGTAGCTAAACCAATTCATCAGTAGATATTTTACCCTTTATGTTTAAAAAATTCCAAAGCTCATCTATTTATACAAAAACTCACAAGCATATTTTTGTGAACTACAAAGCATAAAAATATCCTTTAAAAAAATATTTCAAACACACACAAGAATAACTTTCCATTATGAATGTGTTTACTTTTCTACACCTATACAATTAGACAACCGCTGGTTGCCATTAAAAGTATTTTATAAGGCAAAAATGAAAAGCAAATCTCCCTGTTACAAAATTTTACATTTATTTGAGCATGTACTCAAGTATTTATGTTTAAAATTTTATTTATTTGTTGCGGGTTAGCAATATCTAGATATATATTTCGTTGGTAGCTATACCAATTCATCAGTAGATATTTTACCCTTTATGTTTAAAAAATTCCAAAGCTCATCTATTTATACAAAAACTCACAAGCATATTTTTGTGATTTACAAAGCATAAAAAAGCCTTTAAAAAAATTTTTCAAACACACACAACAATAATTTTCCATTATGAATGTGTTTACTTTTCTACACCTATACAATTAGACAACCGCTGGTTGCCATTAAAAGTATTTTATAAGGCAAAAATGAAAAGCAAATCTCCCTGTTACAAAATTTTACATTTATTTGAGCATGTACTCATGTATTTATGTTTAAAATTTTATTTATTTGTTGCGGGTTAGCAATATCTAGATATATATTTCGTTGGTAGCTATACCAATTCATCAGTAGATATTTTACCCTTTATGTTTAAAAAATTCCAAAGCTCATCTATTTATACAAAAACTCACAAGCATATTTTTGTGAATTACAAAGCATAAAAAAGCCTTTAAAAAAATTTTTCAAACACACACAACAATAATTTTCCATTATGAATGTGTTTACTTTTCTACACCTATACAATTAGACAACCGCTGGTTGCCATTAAAAGTATTTTATTTTATTGCTAACCCGCAACAAATAAATAAAATTTTAAACATAAATACTTGAGTACATGCTCAAATAAATGTAAAATTTTGTAACGGGGAGATTTGCTTTTAATTTTTGCCTTATAAAATACTTTTAATGGCAACCAGCGGTTGTCTAATTGTATAGGTGTAGAAAACTAAACACATTCATAATGGAAAATTATTGTTGTGTGTGTTTGAAAAAATTTTTTAAAGGCTATTTTTATGCTTTGTAATTCACAAAAATATGCTTGTGAGTTTTTGTATAAATAGATGAGCTTTGGAATTTTTTAAACATAAAGGGTAAAACATCTACTGATGAATTGGTATAGCTACCAACGAAATAGATATCTAGATATTGCTAACCCGCAAAAAATAAATAAAATTTTAAACATAAATACATGAGTACATGCTCAAATAAATGTAAAATTTTGTAACGGGGAGATTTGCTTTTAATTTTTGCCTTATAAAATACTTTTAATGGCAACCAGCGGTTGTCTAATTGTATAGGTGTAGAAAAGTAAACACATTCATAATGGAAAATTATTGTTGTGTGTGTTTTAAAAATTTTTTTAAAGGCTTTTTTATGCTTTGTAATTCACAAAAATATGCTTGTGAGTTTTTGTATAAATAGATGAGCTTTGGAATTTTTTAAACATAAAGGGTAAAATATCTACTGATGAATTGGTATAGCTACCAACGAAATATATATCTAGATATTGCTAACCCGCAACAAATAAATAAAATTTTAAACATAAATACTTGAGTACATGCTCAAATAAATGTAAAATTTTGTAACAGGGAGATTTGCTTTTCATTTTTGCCTTATAAAATACTTTTAATGGCAACCAGCGGTTGTCTAATTGTATAGGTGTAGAAAAGTAAACACATTCATAATGGAAAGTTATTCTTGTGTGTGTTTGAAATATTTTTTTTAAAGGATATTTTTATGCTTTGTAATTCACAAAAATATGCTTGTGAGTTTTTGTATAAATAGATGAGCTTTGGAATTTTTTAAACATAAAGGGTAAAATATCTACTGATGAATTGGTTTAGCTACCAACGAAATATATATCTAGATATTGCTAACCCGCAACAAATAAATAAAATTTTAAACATAAATACTTGAGTACATGCTCAAATAAATGTAAAACTTTTTAAATATTTAAAAATTCGTATTTTTAGGTCGTAATATTTCTCAATATTTCTCTCAGGGATAAAATATAGCATTTAGGTATTTTTCATATTGGCATATATTTATTTTGTTAGAATATTTTCGAATAGTTTTTGTTTCTCATATTTGCACGGCCTATTATTTCACAATAACATGTACATAAATCATCTAAAATAGGCAATTAATAAATCTGTTTATTTCGAAATATATTGCAGAGATGGGAAATATAATTTTTTTCTCTATGCAACGGAAAGTATTATAAGTAGTTTGTAAGCATAAAATATTATGGGTAAAACTGTAAATATTTTTCTTATCATGTAAATATTTCTCTAGTTTTCATGTAAAATTATTACACATGAAAATAAGTTTTGGGAAATATATTTTTTTAAGTCCAGATGCTTTTATTTATTTATTGCCTTGACTTTTTTCAGTATAAGTACAAAATTTACTTAAATATCATTCATTCAGTTTTACTAACAATTCAAATAACATACTTATAAGCTGGACAATTATGAGCTTTGCTCAATAATGCAAACACCCATATTTTTCACATGATTTATTGGTAACTTATGAACTCATTTTAATTTATTATTTTTACACATCTCCATTTGAACGTTTTTTCCTTCCCATAAAAAACTCATTATAAAATTTTATTGCCCAGAATATCTCATATTTTATTTTTAAACAATTCATTAAATGAAAATTGACGATAAATGCTGCTGTGGGAGTAAAGTTTTGTAGTTTTGAGTGTTTCTGAGAGTGTTCATGTGTTTCGTCCAAAAAAATATAAAAAATTAAAAATAAAACAAACTACAGTGATGACGTTTATTCTTCGTAGAAGAAAAAAACACTCACACGTTAATGAATACAATAAACTCTTATGACAAATATTGTTGTTAGTATTACACCATATCCTCAAATAAATCATAAGGGGTTTTTTGATTTTTTTTTAGGAAACCCCCATGATTGATTGATTAGACTTTCCATTTCGCGCTTTCGAAAAATTCATTGTAAAATTCATTTTAAGTATCATGGGGAAATGGTGTAAGAGTTAAAACAAAAATGCATGCCACAAAAGCAAATAATAGTTTTTCAATCTACGCCATTGTTAAAAGAATAATTTAAAGTATTTATTGTTTTATTTCCACGAGAAACGACTAAAAACAACAACAGTAACGATTAAAAACAATTTAAAAATTTGTATTAGAAAAGATTTTTATTGCTAAATAATTGAATGAATGTATGTTTGTATGAATGTGTCTTTGAAACAAATTTATTACAACATACAACAATTTTATGACTTCCTCAGACAGACGACGCTTGCATGCATCAGCACAAAAAATCCGCAGCAGATTTAAACGTTGCATTTGCATTTTGCATTCAAAAGAAGAAAAAAAAGCAAAAACATATTTAAGTATTTTTTCCTGCTGTTATTATTGTTGTTTTGTTATTATTTTCAAATAATTACTTTATTAATAAAAACAAAAACATACAAACGAATGAATATTTAATTGCCTGATAATTACTTTAAAATGTTCAACAGAAGAAAAGCTAAAGCATTTATTGCTTCAATGCAAACGTTTTAATAATTATTATGTTTAAACTGGACAATTTTAACGATAATTTAATTAGAAATATGTTGAAAGTTTTTAAAAGGCGACATCTGTATGTCAAATATGTTAATTAGACCTTTAAAATTAATTTTATAACGGCTTAAAAATTAAAGCTTTAACTTTTTACGCGTAAAAGCTTATGGTTAACATGTTGCAAACATACAAAGTTACCAGCTAAAGTTATAAGAAAAATCGTCAAGGCTTTGTGACGAAAAGTTGGTAAAATATTTGATATATTTTAGCAAAGTCGTTAATGGAAAATTATACTTTTTAAACGTATAAATATAAAAAAAATGTAACAACAAAATAGTTCTCCTAGTCCGCATAGATCCATGTCCGAACAATAATTTAAATTTTCATTAACTCAAATATGAACTCAAGGCAAAATTTTTAGCTTTTTGTATTATTTTTCAACAACAAAAATTCTAAAAGCAAAACTAGATAATATTATCATAGCGCTGATGTAATTTGACATCAATGCTATGAAAACCGTATACACGGTTTTGAGCTCGTGACTTTCATTGCGATGGAAAACTTTACATCAATGGTGGCGACGACAGTTGCGTCATTAATAGAATGAATAACTAAAACATTCGACACCATGAAAAATATTCATAATGAAAAATTGTCCTAAACCAAAAATGTAATTGGTTACAAAGTTTTGTATTGAAGGCCACAACACAAATATTGGGGCAATTTTCCCTATTTTTTGGGTTCATTTTTCATAAAATGAAAAACACCCCAATATCGGTTATGAAAAAAAATAAAACATAATAATTGCCCCAAAATGTGTATTGTTGTTTTCAATAAAAAAAATCTTTGTGCCACTTTGAATTTTTGTTTTGGCACCACTTCTCATGGAGCCAATATTTTTGAATATTTGTCGTATTTAAGCCAGAAATCCTTTTGGATTCAATAAATATTTTTAATTTAAGAATATGGCCTTTGCTAATGAGCAAAGTGATTTAGTGTTTATAATATCTCCATCACATCAGCACCTTATCAAAACCGTCAATTTAGATCTCATGTATTTTTAAACATCATCTATGGTTAAACATTTTAAAATTGCTCATATATGATGTTTAAAAATAATAGTTTAATTTTGACTATCATCTTAAATTTTCAAAATGCCCTCAAAATCGTCAAAAAAAACTACGAACCGTTAAGTCTGGCAGCCGCAATAATTAACGTTAAGACTAAAAAATAAGTTTGTTGTTTACAAAAGCTTTTCTTACACGTTTAAAGTTAATAAAAGCTAAGTACATACACGTACTGGCAGTTTGCCTGCTACACAGTGGGATCGTCTGCCAAAATAATGGTAATAAATCGAAATCTTTTAAACTGAAAAAGTAATGCCTGAAAAGGAAATAAAGGCATCTCAGGATTTCAAAAAAATCACTTACTTAGACTTTAGTAACTACACGTAGTGGTACTTACTAGTTAGCGAAATAGGTCGTCATTCTCTAGCTACGCCGACTGCACTCGACCGATTTTAACATAGGGATGACATTGACGGTAGTCAATTGACACGATCAGACCGATGAGATAACTAGTCAGCAAAACCCAACTATTTTTTGGATTTTTGTTTATTTGTCAAATTGCTTTTTCAATGTTTATAAAATTTTCAATTAATTGTTCTTTTTCTTTTTTGATGCAACGTTTTAGTTGACTTCTGCTGCTCATTTTACCTTTAAAAAAACACTTTTTTTACTCAAAATTTAACATTCACTGACCACGAACTTCTAATTGTACGCCAACACCAAATCATAACACTTGCATTAAATCTTTTTTATTTTTTTGTTGATTTTCTTTGGAATAAGGGCACAGTTTTTTTCCACTCGTAAAAAAAAAAAATTGAGGTTGAAGGCATTAACATTTATACATGTACTGAGTACATCAGTGAGAGAGTCAAAAGGCGAATTCTGGCATTACTTGTGGCCACTGTAGCAGTTAGTCGATTTTTCGTTAGCGAAATAAATAACGATTTCAAGTCAATTTCTACTTTTAAAACTGCAGGGTAAGTATACACACTCATACATACAAACATACATTCAGTTGGAAAACGAAAAGTGCCAATGATGCGCACTATATATGGAATATAAATTATCGATATAAATTATTAAAAAGACGGGATGAATAAATTTATCCTGCAAACGTATCGCTCAGGTGTATACATAGACAAAATTATCTAATTTATTTATTTAATTACATTAAAAAAAAAAAACACACACACAAATAAAACATTTTTTAAACGCCCTTCCTTTTGCCACGCAAAGTAAATTAAAATATTTTGCAGCAATTATTCCAAGACATTTTTTTTCCGGTAATTTTAAATAGTTCCAAAGTGCCGAGTTAGTGTTGACAATGAAGGTGATCGCAATTAAAACTTGTATTAATTTACGAAAACGGAACAACAGACAAACTTCACCATAATGTCATTTCTGTCCACCAAGTGTGTGATGTTTTGAAAATTATTATATAATTGAAAATTGTTGTTTAATTCAACTATGAAAAAATGCAAAAATCCTTTCCGGTTTTTCTATTTCTATTTGGGCAACAAATTTCAAGATAAACACCAGCAGCAGCAACAACAACAACAACAACAGAATGTTCGTATTGATGTGTTGTGTGTTTGTCTCTACTCCTATGGGCATAAGATGGCCAAGTGCAATGCCACGCGACTACCGCATACAAGATACATTTTTATGCATTTATGACCATATGTCCGCACACTCTGACTGACACACACACACACACACTCACACATACACATGGAAGCACAGGTTAGCATACATGTATGTAACCGTATATGAAGTGTTTCTATAATTTGGCAAAATTGCTTTAACAAGCTGCCATCCAGGCAGGCAGGCCAGGCTTAGTACATCATCGTGATACAAAGCCGGCCACATAAATAAATTAAGCCAACATCATCAAACAACAATAATAGTTAGATGTTGTTTCTATTTTAATATATTGTTGCTGTTGTTGCTGCTTTTCCACTATCTATTTAATATTTCACATTTATGTATATGTACATATATAAAAGAAAATTGTAATAAATTTTGTCTACATGACATTGTAATTTGGAAAAATTTATTAAAATATCGTAAACATATTTATGGTACGAGAAATTTTTAATAAAGTAAATTTTGCATAAACTCCTCTAAATTATTGCCTCAAGGTAAATCTATAAGAAAAATCTTTGTTGAATAAAAAACATTTAGTTTTCCTCAAATCAAATAGCAAATGGCATGATAAGGAATCAATGAAGACTTTCTGGAAGATCAAGACTTACAATAAATCGTTGTTTTTATCAGTTCGGTTGAGCCACATCTTATTTATCAAAACTTAAGCTCTGGAGGTTTGAAACCTGTGCTAATGTGAGTGGTCTTTTTTTATAAAATAATGATTTGCATGCAACATACGAGAAAGTTTTAAAAATAGAGCTTGAGGTTATTAAATGCCCCTTTTTGTGATACCTGTATGATTCTAAGTTTACCCAGCGAAGTGCTGCAGTGGCTGCTAGGTAGGTAAGTAGTGTGGAGTTTAACGACGCTGAGAGTTTTCTACAGATAAGCTAATGGAATCGGGTTTTTACTTAAAAAAAAAACAATTGTCAGGACGTACTGCATGGACATTCAAAAACCCTGCCTTTCGAAAATGTGCATCTACAAAAACTTTAAAAAAAATTCATTTTGTAAAAGAAGGACGTTTTTTTAAACAAGTACCTACTCAAAAAAAGTTAATTTTGTAAAAAAATTTACCTTTTCTAAAAACAAAGTATCTTTTCTTAAAACAGTACCCTTTCTTACAAAGTAAAAAATGTACCTTTCAAAAAAGTACCTTATTAAAAAGCATCTTTCCAAAAAATAAAAAACAAAATTTTCTGTATAAATACATTTTATTAAAAAAAGGTATCTAACCTTAAAAAAGTACCTTTTCTAAAAAAACTACCTTTTCTAAAAAAACTACCTTTTCCCACAAAAAGTACCTTTGGTATATTAGCACCTTTTCTAAAAAAAATTAGCTTTCTCTAAAAAAGGTATGTTTTTTACAAAATAGTACCTTACCTAAAATATTATTTTTTCTGGAAGAGTACTTTTTCTAAAAAAAAGCATCTTGTCTAAAAAAATTTATTTTTCTATAATATACTAGATTATTGGACCGGCTTCGCGCGGAAGCTATTTTCTTATATGGGGGAACCATTGTCCCCACTCATCAACCCATTTTTCCAATTTTGATAGGCCGACGTAGCACCACCTGTCCTTCAACAGCATAAATAATTTTTTTTTAAATTCGAACGATGACGCTTCTAGTCAATGAGGCGGACATAGCGGCTCCCTCCCTCCCCTCCTCGTGCCCCTATCGTTTAAAATATACTTTAAGACCTAATCTCATACCTACCAAATATGCATAAAAAATTTCATTAAAATCGGTCGATAACAAACATCGTGACACGAGTATTTTTCTATAATATATTTTATGTCAGCAGTTTTTTTATACTCCCTTCTTGTTTAAGCATTTGCTCTGCTAAATTTCTATACAAATTTGTAAAGCGTTTGCATTTTTGTCGCCAATATGTCTCTGGTTTAAACAAACGATGGATGTATAAGGGAAATTGAATTTTCAGGATACTCTTTTTAGGTAAATATTCCAAATTCTTAGTTATCTAAGCAAAAGTTAATTAATATTGGGAATTTTTTTTTTTTTTTTTTTTGAGAAAAAGAGGGTAAATAAAAAGGGAATTTAAATATCGAACCAAATAGTTAATTCCATATGCGCAAATTTGGAAACATTTTTAATGGGCTGATTGAAAGCAATAATTAATATAAAACATTTGCTGCAAACCAAAAGTTGACCAAAATTATGTGAACTGTTATTAAGAGCCATCCGTGGAAGAGAGCGGTTTGAAAATTTATTTGGAAAAATTTGTCCAAACACTAAGAAGGTAGAATTTGAACTAAAACCTCTCTCTGGATACATTTTGCGTATCCTTAATGTTGTTCATTTTACATCAAGAAGAAAAGTGAAAGTACACATACTCTCTTAAACAAAAACACCAAACAAAGTATTGTTTACAATATGAAATTTCAGTTTAAAAAGTCCTTTTATTTGTAGCACACGCACACATACACATACACCAACCCGATTCAGGTAATTTTATTACAATTTAAACATTTCCTTATTGATAAAATAAAATAATTTATGATTAATTTCTTTTGCATCACCATTATTATCATCGTCATGCCCATAGAGGAGACACATTTAAAGCACAAATGTGAACATAATGTTGGTGCGTATTGTCACATACTTGCAACTGCACACACACACGCACACCCTAATACACTGATACAAAATCAAGTGGGTATAAATTACATAATAATAGGAAATCAGTGGAATGAAAAATGTTTTTCTAACGCACTGTGATGAAAAGGAAAAACTAAATAAACAACAACCACAACAACAACAAAATGAAGCAACAACGGGCAGTTAAAGAGCAAAAAAAACAGCAACCTGCACAAAAATGAACATTACGAAACGAAGGTATTCACGTACACGTACATGAACAAGTAGTGCTCGTCTACACTTTTTGGGGAGGTACCACTCCATACGTGTATGGATACACATTTAATAATGTAAAGCCAGCCTTAAATGCTTTTGACCAAATCACTGAAAATGGAAAATGATTTTTCTTGTGTGTATGTAATCAATAATAAGGAAATGCCAGGCGGCTTGTAAATTTGGCTTGTGCAATACTCCAATTTAAAGTTTTCGGTTTTAATTTTTAACTTGTTGTTGAATTTAAAGGAAAAAAATATTTGTTACAAACATTTTTGAGTTTTGCAAAAAAAAAACAAAAAAAAAAAAAAAAACGTTAACAAATTTCTTTAGTTAAAAACCAGGATTATTTGAAGTATTTTTTTCTTTGTTTTTGTTTTCAGCCAAGCGAAAAGACAACCAACCACGCATTCATTTACTTGCATTTTTATTGTCAAAGAAGATGGACGACGGAGCTGAATCAATTTTGTGTTTCGGGTTTTCTTCTCTTTGCCGTCCATTTTATTACTTTTGTGACTTTATAAATTTGTTTCTATCAAATTATTCAAATTGTTTCATTTATCATAAAATGTCATCTAAAATACATAAAAAGAAAGAAGAAAAAAATTTTTAAATATGTACATACATAATATGTATGTATGTATTGCATAAATGCACAAAGTCATGTGTGTTAAATTTTTTTCTTTTTCGTCTATGGTATGTAGCTGCTGGACTAGACCACTTTCTTTGGCTGAGTGGCTCAATGGTAGAGTAGTCGTTTGCTTGAATTTTATTTATTTATATTTTTTCTCCGACTCCATCCATTTGGGTTTGGCTAAGCGCGAGTACGAAAAGAATGTCAAATTCAATAAAAACTAAAGTCTCTAATAAAGTATGTTTAAAGAAAATTTATCTAGTCTATATTTATGGAAATAATATAATTGCAACAATATGAAATGTTGCATTTTAGCAACATTCAAATGATGCGTGTTACAAAATCTTGAGACTATTTCCGTTTAAAGCCGCCTTAGCGGTTTGGCATCAATATACAGACTTAAAAGGAACAAGACACACTTTACAGTCGCTACTATGTCACATTTGTGTTGCAAATGTTTATGAAATGCTTAATTCAATAAACGCCAAACTCTTCCTGTTCATTTTATTATTGTCTGACATTAAATATATACAAGAAACATTTTAGGGATATAACGATGGCATCAGCAGTTTTTTTAAAAAAATTTTTTTTTTGCTAAAAGTACTTTTTCCTTTTTTATGTATGTATGATCTCTTCATAATCAGGAAAATAAGAAGAAGGTATAAGTTTTGGTAAAACGTACCTTACAAACCAAATTTGTTTCATATTAATATGAACTTCGTAAAATTTAATTCCCAAACATATCAATAATAAAGTAATTAAAAAATATTGCTAAATTTTTTATTTAAATTGTTTAAAATATAAAAAATCAAAATAGTTTAATAATCCAAATTTGATTAATATAATTTTTAATAAAAAAAATTTTTTTTTTTGTTTAAATTTCATGAATGAAAAACGAAAAAAATGATGAATGAAATGAATTCTAAAAAATCAAAATTTCCAAAAAAAATAGGTACATATATCAAAAATAAAAGAAAAGTAACTATATATGCACCTACAGTTCGGCAACCCAAATAATAGTTCTAGCGAGTTTTTTTAAGAAATAATTAGGTTAATTAATTAAATTGTTTAGAATAAGATTTTAAATTTTCGAGTATTAGAATACATACATATTTGAATTTTTTAGTTTGCATTGGCATTTTGATTCAAGTTTAACCCTTGTAACACGCGTTCTATCTTAGCAACATCTGGTTTTTCTTCTTGATTGATTGGATGGATATTTCTTTTAGCTGCGAAATATCTTTCATAATCTATTCCCCAACGATGAGCAATGGCTTTTACGCTTTCAGCTAGACCATGGAATGGATCAACGTGACCATCATCTAATCCTGGTAGAACTCTCCGAGCTCTCAAATACGGAACTCGGTTGTATTAGCTCCTTCATCAGGAGCAGTGGATGGTTCGCCCAATAGGGGGCTCGACATCCTGGACGTTCTGCAAGGCAACTGCTTGCTTTGGTTTTTCCCACCTGTTTCTGCTTTCTACTATTCTCTTGCTCTTCTATGGTCTTCCCTCATCTACTCTTCCTCCGACTCTTCTAATCTCCTTTCCTCCATCACTCGTCTTCACTACAGGTAGCACAATGGGACCATATCAGGACCCAAGTGAGCTGGAATCTAATCTTCCATTTACCAGCAGCCTGCCAACCTAACCTAACCTAACCTGGGTGCTTTGGCAGGGTATTTCTCTTAGCTGCGTAAAATTTTTCGTAATCTATTCCCCAACGATGAGCAATGGCTAAGACACTTTCGGATAGACCACGGAATTTCTCTTTCACATCAACGGGAAGAAGATAATAACTGTCAATTTCTCTTCTAGCTGCGTCATCTAATCCTGCCACAACATTGTGCTTTGGCTCAATTATTCGTTGAAACGATGGTGATGTGTCAACAAACGTTTTGGAATATATGACAGCAGCTCTGGCAAGGTTAGGGAACTTTGCTGTACCCAAGCGAGTGTCTTCCGGAGCTATTATTCGGAAATAATCGAATAATCCCTTAAATTCCTCTTGCAATTCTTTCCTTGCAGCCTCGAAAATCTCAACTTCGATCCAGATTTGTCTCATGGCATGGGCTTCGGTAGGCACATCTCCTGCTAAGAAATTATTAATACAGGTAATAGTTGTCTGTGATGTCCCCTTCAATAGCAGTAGTGCTGTTGTAATTTCTGGATAGTTTTGCATCCTAATCAATAATAATAATAGTCCTTCTTTCAACTTAGGGAAACTATTCCACACATACTGCATTTCATTGAGCTTGTCATGCTGGATTAGAAGCTTTGCTGTGGTATCCCTTATTACACGTTGAACAGCATTGAGTCTATTACTAGCATATGTTGCCATATGAGTAGTTGTGCTGCCGATAGGAAAATTTTTTCCCATCAATAAAATAAGTAGATGGATAGTTACTCTTACATCATTCTGATATATTCTACCTGGTAGAGTGTCATTTGATAATTCAATAATTTCTTCATTAGTCTGTATGCCCTCGTCAGGATCTCCAAGATACTCAACGTAAAATGGAGGGAATTCGATGTATATCGAGAATAACGAAAGCAATGGTGCAAAATCTTGGCGTGTCGTTGATAGTTTTCGATATCTATAATTTGTGACATTGTTTGCAACTTCTTCAAAACCGAGACCTTTAGCGAGAGTTTTAAGAGAAGAATACCGATCAGGCAAAATAACTGGAGTAAACACAGCAGGCATCATCTCTTTAATAACGTTTCCAAAAAATGCCTGGAGTTTAAGAGTTTCATGCCTTGATATATTTTTATAATTATTATAAACAGTGAATAATGCTCCTTTATAATAACACCGGATACCCTTTTTTAGGCAGACACTTGGTACTTCAGTTAATCCACGTACATCTTCATCAGTTAGTACAGGAAGATTGAATTTGGGATCGATTTGTCTTTGTACTGCCGTCATATTGTAAAAATTGAATTCAAACTGAAATAATTTTGAAAGTGATTTTGTAGTAGAGGTGTCAAAATATCGATAGTACTATCGATAGTATCGATATTTTTTTTTTGCCAAGATTTTATATTTGAAAACAATCGATATTTTTAGAAACTATCGATACTATCGGCAATTGTAAAGTGCCCTGGAGACGATCAAAAAAATACGTTAATCACTGCTTATTACTATGTTCACACGACGAACAGAAACACTAGGGTCGCTCCCGTGAACTTTGATGCCGAACCCATCTGCTCACACGACATATTCTGAACAAATCATCGGATGATGAATTACTATTAATGGCGTCTTGGGCAAATTAGTCAAAAAAAAAAACAAACAAATACATGCGTTTGACACTGTTTATACACAAAAATACCAGAGATAAAAATTAACAAGTATCCCTGTGCTGCCATCTTACTACTCATTGCACTTCGATTACAAAACAACTGACATTTTTTATCGTCAAACACAATTGGAGACCATCAAAATAATTATGTCAAAATAAAATATCAAAAGTTTTTGATTTTCATCAATCAATACCCGAAAAAGCACGACTGCACGCACACACTTAGAACTTTGATGTGTTTTTTTTTATCGTCTCCAGGGCACTTAATAGACGTACAAAATTAAAAGAAAAACATGTTGATATGGTCATGGTATAATAAATAAGGTAAAATTGTCCCGGCAACAGTAGACGTGTATTTTCTTTTCTGTATGTCACTTTGTTTTTATTTTGTTTGAAATTTATTTTACAAAAATTTAATTTTTTTATTTCCTTGTTTCTCTATTTTTGACACACAGAAAAAAATTTTACACTAACAAAATGCCTGTTGTTTTTGTGACGTTGTATTTGTTTTAGGGACAAGACTACCTTATTTTTTGTACCATGTATACAATATATAACAAATAACAAGTATTAGTTTGTACTGGCAAGGTGACTCCAATAGATTAAAACGTAGTTTACTGTTGAAATGCTGCGAACCAACTAATTTCGCAATACAGTTTGTTTAAATCATCTCGCGTCATTTAAGTTTTTTCTTTTGAAATTTGTATAAATAAAGTCCCATGAATTTGTTTGTGTGGTTGTTTACAAAAAGATCGAGTAAAAATGCTGCATAAACAGTTTGTTGTACAATAAATGCTTCACTAAAACTTCTGGTTGTATTAATTCTGATACAACTACACCGAATACTGTTCTGCCCTTCAATAAAAGTGTAGAGCTACAAACATGATTTTTTTAAATCTAATTTACTATTTGTTCGATAACTTAGAACGAACTCTTTCATTCGTATAATTTTCATATATTTTTAGAATTTGTTTTTGTTTCAAATGTACCAAAGACAGTCTTCAGAGAGTTTCTGTATTTATTTATTTATTAAATTTCGGTCTTCGATTATTAAAATTTAATTGAATTTAAATATACCAAATTGACTTTATGACTTTTTAGTATCTTCGAAAATACGAATTCAGTTTCGAACTTTGCGAACACGAAGCTGATAAATAAAACTTCGCAAAGAATTATTTTTGAATATGAAGAGTACAATGGTGATATTAACTCACAATAAGCTTATCTTGACTTAAGCACTTCTTCATTATTGTTAAAGAATATTTTTTATTAAAAAAATTCAAAATAAAAACAAATAGTGATTTTCGTTGCCGCACTTAAAAAAATATCATAAAAGTCTAATGAAATCTAATACTTATGTAAACAAAGTTTATGAGAGAAGTTTAATATTTCATATATTTTTTTCTTTGTAAAGAATCATTAGGAATTTTTGTGCTACAAACAAATTCAATTTTATTTACAATTTTTATTTATTTAATTAATCTTGGTTCCGTACTACACTTGGCAGCGAGAAATACTTGATTCTAACTAAAAAATAAATAAGCAAGTAGGAAAACTCTTTTTCTGAGAAAACAATGTGTTACTTCAATAAAATAATATGCTAAATACTAATAGATTTTTTTTATTGATAAATCTATTGATATCGTTGGCTACAATCCAAAAAGCTGTAACTAAATATTATAAAATTTATTTTATTTTACAAAATTTCTTTAAAATACATGATTTTAAATCGGTTAGAGTTAAATGACTATACATTTCGCAATCACTCTTGTTTTTGTGACAATTTCTTTATGATCTTTATAAAAAAAAATAAGGGATACGGTTAACCTTGTTGGCCATTCCTGCAACTGCCCGCAAAGCGCAAACCATATATAAAATTTGAGCTCAAAAGAACTAGCAGTAATTTAATTTCAGCTGAAGTTTTTTGAAATTTTTCGTCACCGATTTTGATCAAACTAACACCTTTCGCCCAGTTTTCAAAGCTTAAAAACTTAGATGAATTTGAATTGGAGAAACGATTTTGGATATAATATTATTAGACAATACGATTTTTTGTGATTGACTTTATGGCCTCATTATTCAACCGATTTTGACAAATGTTATACCAAATTAAAAATATTTAGTCACAGAAATGAACGAGATAGGTATTGTGTTTTATTCGGTTCAGAATTTTGTTAGCTATAAGCTTTTATAGTTGATACTAATACATGTACAAATATTAGGTTATGTTTCGAGGGCCGTCCAGGTTTTACACAGAAAGTAACAACAATAAGACATTTTTTTTCTAAATAATTAAATGTGAGAAAATTGCAAAAATTTAAAAAAAACAAAAGAGAAGAATAAATTTATGTTATTGTATGATTGTTTTTTAAAATGTTTTGTAGTAATTTCTCTATGAACTTTAAAAAAAGTTACATATTTACATCTATGGGTCGATTATGCATGGCAACCGAACCACAGTTGAGTTGCCAGTTGCTGAGAGTTGTATTACGGATGGCAACTGGCAACTGAGAGCTGCCAGTTTCAGTTGCTATTTAGTGTTTTTCTGGCAACCACAAATTTGCAGTTGCGGGCTTGCAACGCAACTAAAGTTCGGTTGCTATCCATAATCGAGCCACTAGAATACGGTCGAGTGTGTCGGCCGTTGATTATACTAGTTAGTTTATTTTGACTACAGCATAGACATCAACCTATAACAATACCAAGCATGGAACGACTACAACACTTCATTTTGAATTTTATTTTATTCGAATTAATTTATAAAATTATTAAATGCGCCGCTATTATGTATGTCACAGAATAAAATCAAATCGATTTCATTCCGTTTTACCAAATCGATCAATTTTGTTTTAGCTTCTTCAGAAATTTTTCTTTTTCTTTAAATTGAAAAAAACTAAGAATAATTTCTTTTTGTGCATTAAATATGGCAACGTAATGAAAAATTCACGCAGCTGATTGTTGTAAACAAAAAGAAAATAAAGAGAAATTTGAAAAATAGTTTTGTGTTTGAACTAAAGCAAAATTCCTTATTATTTTGTGCGAAATAAAAAGGTGGCAATAATACTTTTACGACGGTTTGCTTATTTCGTCATCTAAAAATGATTTTCTCTTAAATTGGTAATAAAATTTATTTTAAAGATTGAAATGTATACATTTTGCAAAAAATTATTAATAAGTCAATAGCATTTTTTATTCATACAAAGTTGTTCTGGACAGTTTCTTGGTATCTATGCTACTTAAAACTTCAATTCCACTTAGAAAATTGAAAGTGGTTTCATATCGATAAAATTTGTCGGTTTACGTTTTCTGAAGAAGGCAAATACGGTTTGAATTCCACTTTTGATCGGAATTTGTTTCTGTGACATGCCTGTATAGAACATTATTCGGAAGACGATTAAAACGTAGTTTACTGTTGAAAGTTTTGAAAAATTATAATAATTAAATATTACAAATCCAAAGACGACTTACATACATAGATATAAAATTAATATACAATCATGGTATAATAAATAAGGTAAAATTGTCCCCATGGTACAATAATGTAAGCTTGGCAATATATTTTTGCCTTTCTAATATGAAAATGAATTCCTTGAAAAATATTGGCAAGCTTATATGTTGCCTAGAAATGAGATGGTATTTTACCTATCAAGAACTTGGTCCTTATTTTGATCTCAGTACATTTTACGGCCGAAATTTTTTGGATAGGAACTTGGCCTTATTTTCACATTTATGTATGTATGTATGTATATTTTTGTGCGGATTTATTTTAGAAAAATTAAATAAGTACATACATATTGTATTTTTTATTTTCTTGTTTCTCTATTTTTGACACACAGAAAATATTTTACACTAACAAAATGCCTGTTGTTTTTGTGACGTTGCATTTGTTTTAGGGACAAGACTACCTTATTTATTATAGCATGGATATGATGCTTTTTAATAACAAAAATAAATGGATGACTGATAATTGATCTCACACGATATACATATACAGTGCCAGCTTGCTAGACCGAATTAATGATTGCAGACCCTGATTCAGATTAACGAGATATTCGGATTACTGGATGTGCTGCTATTATGTATTATAATTCACTATATTCGAAAATAAAATACAAGCCAGGGCCCAAATCGTTACATCCTTGAACGTACAACTCGTCACGTAATTTCCCATCCAATTATACAGTAATTACGTGACGAGTTGTACGTTCACGGATGTAACGATTTGGGCCCAGGATTTCAAAACAAATATATTATATTTTTGTTAATCAAGAATGAAAAAATCATACTTTTTTTAAATACATATTCAGTTTTTTTTTAAATAGACATAAAACATACATATGTACATATGTATATGCTTATAAGTACTTACATACAGGTACATATGCATAAAATAGAATAGAAAAGTAGATAGATCTGGTCCAAGAAGCGGCACTGCGACACCTATTGGATCTTCTGTGCCATGGATCTCTAAAATTAAACCAAGCTCTGAATGACTTTCCTTATGAAAGTCAGCTTATTGTGATTTTTGTATTCAATATATGTAAGTGCAATTAATTTAGTTTAATAATTTAGAACTTTATTTGTTTTGTAATAGCAAATGTTTTTAGTGAAAATATTGCAAAATTTTTTTTTAATTACATTTTGCGGAGATTTTCAATGGCTATACACGCACATACATACTTGCTTTTTTGACAGTAAATCTCCTAAAATATTTTTTATGGGATTTATCATAACAACGCTCTCATAATAATTATCGTAACACTACAGACGGGCAGATATATTTACAGCTATTGCCCGGATTAGTGGATCGTCCGGACTATAATTTGTTTCTATTACCGAAAAGAAATGTAAATACATCTATAAGAATTCCCAATTTAATGAATGCCCAATTTTGCACCTACATATCACCGAAATGATGATAACAATAATTGGTATTGTAAATATTGCAAAAACGTAATTTTTTTCTAATTAATGATAATTTTATTTTTGAATAAGTAAATAGAGAAAGAATTCCCCAACCCATATTTAGAGTCGAATTACAGCCAGGTAATTTTAAAATAAAAAAATGAATCACATCCAATTTATAATTTGAAGTACTAGTTGCTCAGAAGAGTTACCGTTGATCAGGTATACATGCCCGCTTATTCAATTCAATAACCAGACTAGTCCGCAACGCACTGAAACAATTACATAAGTGTGTATGTACCTCGGTGGCCATCTTGATCGCCGTTTAACATAGAATTTACACATAGACGCAAAGCTGATCCAAATGAAATTAAAAGCAGCACAAATGCATTGGCTTATTGGAAGAAAATCTACACTAAGCCTAGATTGTAAACTTCTATTATACAACGCGATCCTAAAACCAATATGGTCCCATTGAATCCAGTTATGGGGCACTGCCTCGGCATCGAATATGGAAAAAATTCAAAGGCGACAAAACAAAATTCTTCGAACAATCAGAAACCAGCGAATCCATAAAGATCTTGATGTTCCGCTAGTGAAGACTTGATTTGCACCCAAATCCACTTTCGCGCAATATTTTGAATTATAAAGGACATACTCCATTTATTAAAAATACCTTCTTCTTCAATTACAATTTTCATAAAGAACCATTTATTAAAAGTAGTTTTTACTAACTGCCTAACCCACGATATCGAACGATGTCGATCGCTTGATTTTAAGACGTAAAAAATCTCTCTTGCGTTCCACTAATAACAGATTTTATTTAACTTACTAATTGTTTACTGGAAGAAAAGCTAAACAAATAAATAAAATCGGTTATTAGTGGAACGCAAGAGAGATTTTTTACGTCTTAAAATCAAGCGATCGACATCGTTCGATATCGTGGGTTAGGCAGTTAAAGTACGTTTCGTTAAAAGTACCTTTTACTAAAAACACATTTTAATAAAAGTACCTTTAAATAATAACAATAATTACTAAATGTAATTTTAATTAAAACTAAAAAAAAATTAACTAAAAGTTGCTGTTCCCAAAAGTACCATTTACTAAAAATTTCCTTTTGCAAAAGTATTTCCCATTACTTATGCTAAAAACAGTTAGACTACAAATCATTGCAACTGATTTTTTTACAACTCGCCCCACTGTCCTTACGCGTACTCGTATATTACATAAACGTTAACACCATTAAATAGCTTCTATGACTGGTGCTGCTTGTGCCATAAATATTTAATCCGTTTAACTTTATTTTCCATTTCTTTTTCTAAATTTTTATCTCTATAATAAGATGTATAATTAACATTATATTGATGTGTTAGACAAACACAATATTACTGCAATAGTTTTTTTTTATTTATTGATTTGGTTTTTATACAAAACAATTATATTATGAACTATTAGCAAAAGTAGTTAATTTCCGTTTTGAAACTATTTTATTAAGGCAATTTGTAGCTGAACTGCTAACACTTTAGTTATTAAAAAAAACTGTAGTAAGTATTAATAGGAAGGACTATTTTCTTTGTAATAAATATTATAGCTTGTTTATGGTGAAATTTAAAAAGAAAAAAAGAATTAGTTTCCTTAAACAGGTAATTTTTTATTGCTAAACAAAATATGCTCTGACTACTTAAGGAACTATTTCACAAGCACTAATTTGCAAATACATACCACACACAAAACAAAGTTGTACAAGAAAAAAATTGTATATAATTTCCTTGCAAGTGCTATGGACTTGATATTTCCAAATTAGAAGGATTCAAAAATTAATAATTTTAGAGAATTATAAATTTGTATAGGCGGAAATATTGGCCATAAGGGAGGCGTGTAGGGTTTTGATTGACAGGGGTGTCCAAGGAAGAGTCGGCATCTTTGTCGATAGCCAAGCGGCACTTCTGTCTCTAAGGTCGCACACTACTTTTTCTACCTTAGTTAGCCAGTGCAAGGACGCGTTATCCAGACTAGGTAGTCAGACTGACGTTACCCTCATCTGGGTTCCCGCACATAGCAACTTCCAAGGCAACGAACAGGCGGATGAACTGGCCAGGGCTGGATCTGCCATGGACGTCTCCATTGCTGAATCGGTAGCCATGCCATTTGGCAGTATTAGAAATCTCATTCTCAACCATTTCAGGCAGAAAGCTGAAGATAGGTGGCGCAGGTTGAGCACGTGCAAGGTGGCTAAGAAAATGTGGCCTTGCTACAACGTTAAGCGCACAACACAACAAATTAACAGAAACCGCAGGGACATCTCGAGGCTCGTCGCAGTATTGACGGGGCACTGGGTTATCGGGAGACACGCTAACAGGATAGGCCTTTCCTACAATGCGTTCTGCCGTAGTTGCCGGGATCAAAGCAAAGAGGAAACAGTCTTCCACCTTCTTTGCGAATGCCCGGCCTTACACCATTCGAGACACAAATTTCTAGGCAACAGCATAATAGACGATCTCTCGGAGGTATCAGGGATAGGTTTAGGTGACCTCATCAGATACCTTAATTCGACTGGATGGATCTAGAATCTTACTCCGAATCTGAGGCCTGGATTCGGACCTAAATCAGGTTGACACTGACGAGTGGAGTGGTCTGTCAAAACGGAATCTCATTGATTCTACTTGAATGCTTGCGCGTAGCAGGCAGCCACGTAAACCAACCAACCTATAAATTTGTATTAATCTACACCATTGGTGCCCAGGACCTATGCTCTTCAACAACTTTGTCTTATTAGTTTTTTTTTGTCGTTCTTCACTGTATACACACAAGAGCAAAGCAACAACACTTTCGTATGCTTTGCTGGTAAACATTGACGACATCATCAATGTACATTTTGTTTTTGTTTAACGTATGATATGAAATAAATATATGAAATATATTTTTTGTGTTTTCTTTGCATGAATATTGAATAAAAATTAGTTTTTCTTTAAATGTATTGATGTTTGCTCTTCCATAAGGAAGTTGTGGGCACCGCGGATCTACACTCATGAAAAAATTATTATTCGTAGCATTATTACTACTGGACGTGGCTTACAAATGAAAATATTTCCAAGTTTCTACGGAAAGTTTTTTTTTTAATTTATGAAATGCTTTTTGTCTTTATATGAATTTTTCATGTGTGCAAAGATAAATTGAAATTTAAATAGCAAAAATTCAAATGAAAAATTTTAGCTGAGCCAATTTTGCAGCTAACAGAGCCACTGTTAGACACTTAACAGCCGTAGTAAAAGTTTATGAAACAAATTTAGAATGAATGTTGGTGGTGATTATGGAAAAATGGTGATTTTTAGAAGTATCCTAATATACCAGTATAAAAATGGTGGTCCATCCAGCCAGTAAAATGTGTTTTAAAATTATCATATAAAAAATGTCTGGGTCCGATTTACGGTTTTTAGAAAACTAGCCATAATTGTGAAGATATTGAACCTGGATTAGTGAAATTATTTTCGATATTTTTCATCCTAAATGAGCTTCATTAAGTTTTACTACGACTGTTAAGTATTTAACAGTGCTCCGTTAAGTGTAGAATATGCTCGAGTAAAACTTTTGGTTTAAATTTTTAATCATAAATCTCAAACAAATTTGAAAATATTGATATTACAATTTTTTTATAAATGCGTAAGTTTTTATAATAACACAGAAAAAATTTAGCATTAAGGATTAACTTTTTAGAATTAAGAGGGTATTTTTGGAAATTTTTTGACTCTAGTAAAACCAAAGATATTAGGAAAACAACAAATTAAGTCAAGGTCATAACAGATAGAGAATACGATGTTAGAAAGTTAATTTTTTGTGTTGTTTTTTTTTTTTTCAAAAAATCAAACATCAATAAAATCGGTCGCAATATTTTCAGAACTCGAAGTAGATAATCTTGCGTTTTAACATAATGCGGCCAGAAGTCATTGAACTTTTGTCAACACCTTTTCAAAAGTTTGTTTTACTCTAAATCTGTCAAATAACTGCAATAAATTGAACTATTAACTATTATTAAAAATTAATAACAATAAATCGTTGTTTGAATTTTAATAAAACAATTAACTATAAAATATTCATAAAAGTATTAAACAAAGACATGTGTAGAATTAAGATTCGTTTAAATTGAATGGACTGACAGAAATACCAAATCGCTGTGGCTGAGAATGGTCAAAATATTTATGTCCACTGAGGGTTACTACGCAGATGCAAGTGAGCCAAAACAACAAATTAATTTTTAAAAGTGATAACAATTTTCATTAAAGTTTGTGTGATCAAAAATTAATTTGTTGACACAAATACGTGACAGCCTTGTTGAGAGCATTACTCAAGAATTCCCTTAAATGTTCAATTTGCACAATTATTAAATACAAATTTTATTAAGTATTTTGTTATTTGTATCTGTCATTATTTTGCTGATCAAGTAGGCAGATGGAGGAGGAGGATAGCAGCAACAACAACAGCAGCAGCGGCAATTTATTATAATTTAAAATTAGTGAGCAAAAAAAATTTTTTGCTTTATGGCAAGATTATGCAATTGTTCGCGTCTCTATTCAACTGCCAAATGCTGAACTATTTTGGGCAAATTGTGCTTTTATTTTCATTATTATTTCATTAAGGTGAGAGCTTAACTGCCATGTTAATACTAATGAAATGCAAGATCATTTGAAAAAGCTTGATTTGTATGAAGAAAATATTTAGGCAATCATAATATTTTATAATGAAATTATTACATTTGCAATAAATGAAACTCGATTTTATGACCGGGTAATTTCTTCTTGTTTTATAAAATCAATTTGTCTTTCTTTTCGTTGTGGCTTTCTGTATTTTGTTTCCCCCGTTACCACAAATATAAATTTATATTTATTGTTAATCCGTCAATCATGACACTTGCAGATGAAAACATTTTAAAAAGATTTTTACCAAGCAGACTCGAATTAAAATACACTCTACCAATATATTATTTTAACCTACGTTTTAGTCAATTGGATGTCCTGTAATCCTTAAATTTAAGGAATAAAATGTACGCAACACTACTGGTCAAGTTTAGAAATTTTAGAAAAGTTTTAAAAAAAAAATTATAAATACAATTGAATGAAACAAACCAAAAAATAATATTATTTATTATATATAAACCAGCTTTAAAAAGCAAACTTTTTAAGGAAAATTTTAAGCAAAGAGAAATTTCTGCCTCCCAATGCACAGAGTTAAGAGTGTGTTTAAAAAAAGCTTCCAACAATTTGTTTACAACTCTATTCATTTGCCGGTAACGGAATTAAAACTCTTAACAAACAATAGTGTGTGTCTAACAGTGTTGCCAGTAGCATACAATTAGCAATACATTACAAATACCGTCTTTCACTTATAAGAGGGGAGAAAGGATGAAAGTTAATAAAAACATGACTAAATGAAAATTTATTTTATTATTTTTTAATTTTATTTTTATTTTGACGATTTTTGTCATATTGGCGTTTTTTTAATTTTAGTTTAGTTGCAATTTTGACAGTTTTTAATTTACGGCTCGATTATGGATAGCAGCCGAACTTCAGTTGCTTTGTCAGCCGGCAACCGCAAATTTGTGGTTGCACTAAATAGAAACTGAAAATGGCAGCTCTCAGTTGCCATTGCTATCCATAATACAAAGCAGCAACTGGCAACTCAACTGTGGTTTGGTTGCCATCCACAATCGACCTATTTATTTTTTTTTTCTTTGACGATTTTACTTTAATTTTGACGATTTTTATGGTTGGCGTCAGTTTTTAATTTCGAGAATTTTTTTATAAATTTGTATTATTAATTTATTTTGTACTGCCGATTCTACCCAGGGCACGGTTATGCATCTTGGTGACTAAACACACCCTAGTGCAGTGCAGTCCGGGGATAATGGTTATTGGCTTTTTCCAGGCAATACCTTTGGCCAATTACCCATAAAAATTATGTGTTACTACACTCATCACTGAAACAACAGAGCAACGGTCATGCATACAAGATATAAAAGGAATTTGGATATTCTGTGCTAGTATGAATTATTTTATATTACAAAAAGTTTCTCAATCATAAAAATCACTAATTGGTCATCTGGTTCTTTTAATTGGGAATATAAGCATAACAAGAACTGGCAACACTATTTCTTTTCTTTTGTTATTGTTAGTTTTCGTTAAAAGTTCAAGGTTTTTATTGAACTTAATTTAATCAAAATAAAAATTAAAAAAAAAATACTAGACAAGAAAATAAAGAAAAAGCTTTCATCAAAATGCACTGAGAGACGCATTGTGAGCGCTAACTTGACTTGATCTCTTTAATTCAACAAATATAAACAAAGTTGTCTGCAGTCGTTGTTGTTTACTCATATTTGTGTATTTTGGTGTTTATTTCTTCTTTGGCTGTGATTTGAGTTTTGGTCTTTGATGTCTTACAGGTTTATTATTATTATTTTCAATTTATTTATAATTTTTTTCTTAAACATTTCTTTCTTTATTTGGCCTCTAAAGAGTGTTAGTGTGTGCGTGCAACTGCCTACTTTTATGTGCTTTAAGGGAGGGGGTAGTATCTTTTTTTATATATGGTGCATACAACAACTTGAGTATTTAACTGGAGTATTTAAAAATTATTTAACAGTTTGTTTCACACAGGGGCTTGAAATAGTTTAAGATTTTTATTTATCCTAGATAAAACAAAAAATAAGTGCAAGAAATAAAAATTATATTAAAATTAAAATAATTTTATATATAATCCTTTTTAATTAACGCGGGCTTTAAAATCAACTAAAGCAGAGTTAAAGACCAAAATTAAGCAAATCAGAAAAACAAATATTTAAATGACCCGGGAGCCATGCGAATCCAGCGGAGTCTAGTGGTATGATTAAAATAAAATAGACAACAATTAACAGAGTAAAATAACTGTTAACAAGTGCTAAAATTTCTGGGTGCTATAAAAGTTATAACACGGATGCATTTGATTTTTTTTTTTACTTTCAATTTCATGCTTGGCTAAATTGGTAAAAAACAATATAAAGAAAAGTTAGCAAAAAAATGTGTTTTAAACATTTATTGAATTGCAGACAAATCGTTAATGATTTTCAAAATGAAATAAACTTGTTAAAAAAATTTCTTTTGGCATAAAATAAGTTTATTAACACTTTTAATTATTAAATTGTGCTAAACTTTTTTTTGTAAAAAATTTGCAAAAAAAATTATTTAAAATAAATAAACCATTTTTTGTAATAAATTATATATAAATGCTTATTTTGAAAATGTATTTCCGTTTTCGTTAGTGTTTATATTTTGTTGTTTAAAACAAAAGACTTAAGCAAGAAACATTAATACAATTCAAAAGCACCATTTCGAAATCAAAAAACTTAAGACACAAACAAGCGAACAAACTATGAATTGAAGAAAGATTTTTCATTTTATTTTTCATGCAAAATATTATGAAACAACATCTTTCAATAGTCATGTGTGGAAATACATACAATATATTTTTGTAGGAAACACAGTCATGAAATTGAAAGTGTAAATGCCTGACTTAATATATTGAATTGAATTGAATGAATTATGTGTGAGTGTATGTCAGCAGTGTTTATCTTTAATAGTGATATCGAGACACTGAATGTCTCTAATGTAGTCATTGAGGAAGTAAAAGAAAATTGGTCAAATGTAATTGCGGGAAACAAAGTCGCGACGATTTTTTTTAGTTCACGAATCAAACTAAAGTTTAATTGTATTTACATAAATGTGTGAATGATTATTTACACGTCAAAAATGTATCATGTATTTGGAGCATTCAAAATCGTACATTTTTCGCTAGATTATCTATCTTGAAAAGGTTTAAAATCTTCTATTATGCAACTATTTGTCAAGATCACTTCAGTGCGACTTCCAAAAATTTTTCCCTTTAAGTGTGCAAATTTTTCTAACCAGAATGTATCTGTTATGTAATCGCGAAAATAAAATATAATGTGTACAAAAAGTGTGCATCATACAGTTGTGGGCATATATTTAAACACGGCAATTAGTTTATATTCAGCATTTGGTCCTACTTTCAGTATTTTAAATTTTACAAGAATTGAAGAATGTATTATTACAAGATTCACACGATACGGCAGTTCTCGTTTTAACAGACTAGAAAATCCATTTTTTAAATATTGTTTTTATTATCGATATAAAAAACTAATAATTACTCACATTTTGAATAGGAATTATTCGATTAATATTATTCGAAAAATAATATTATTCGTATCACAATACACGCACAAATATTTGATTAAAATATAAAATGTAGAAAAAAATTATTCGAATATCAAATAATCGAAAAATAGTACATATATACATATTCGCAAAATATATTACAATGAATACGATTCGAATAAAACTTAAATACTGAAAGCAATTACATATTATTATTATTATAAGTTTTTCGAATAATATTACTTCGAATAAAAATTATTAATATTATTCAAAAGAAAATTAGTAGTAACAAAATCGAACAAATTCATTACAATTGTGACGAAAACTATTTTAATAAAAATAGTCGAATAAAATTATTAGAAATAAATTTTTTTTTTTTTTAATTTTCCCATTGAAAATTATTCGAGTAAAATTAACCGAATATATTTATATTCGAATAATAATATTTCGAATTAACTTATGTGATTAATATTATTCAAAAGAAAGTTAGTTGTAACAAAATCGAACAAATTCTATTCAATTTTGATGAAAACTATATAAATAAAAAATAGTCGAATAAAATTATTCAAAATATAAATTTGTTTTGGCCTTTTCTCACTGAAAATTATTTGAATAACCTTATCCAAATATATATTCGAATAATATTATTTCGAATAAAATTTACTCGATTAATATAATTTGAAAAAAATGCTAGTCGTAACAAAATAGAATAAAATCGATAATAATTTTTATGAAAATTATTCGAATATTAAATAATCGAATAAAATTATTTCAAACAAAAAATTTGTTTAATATAATTTTTTCCCTGAAAATTATTTTAATAAAATTATCCGACTAAAAACATAAAATAAGAAATAAAATAAACAAATACATTGTCGAAATGTCAGATATATATACACACAAATACATATACAGTGTAACCTCGGTGAACGCAACCAATAGAAATTTTGGGCTGTTGCGATAACTGAGTTGTTGCGCAAACCAAGTCACAAATTTCTAGTCATATTTTTCTATTTAAAAGCTTATTTTAAACCAATCAAGAATTTTATAAAAAAAAACTAAGGTTAGCTTTTAATAATCGTATTTATTTGATTGAAATAAAGAATAAAAACAGAAAAACAATATATACATCTAATAAAAAATTAATAAAAATACACATTCAAATGTATGTTAATTTGTACTGATGGTTGTTATCGAATTAAAGATTCATGTTTTTAAGGGAAAAACTTTTTTTATTCTACCTACTGTTGATTTGTATTAATTACATATCGTTTTGACAGATATACCACTTTCAAGTTTCTTAAGAATTTCACTCTTTTCTTTTATTGTTAGTTTAACAAATTTTGTCACGAAAGGGATTTTTAATATTTTGATGTAAGAACCATTTATAAACAAAGAAGTTTCTAAGCTAAATTCATTTCAAAAACAGAAGTAATACGCACAAAATATTTTTCATTTTCTGCTGGCCCCAATAAGAAATTTAATTTGGAATTTCTACACATTTTTTTTATTTACATCATTTTGTAATCAGATCAGTAGTTCAGAAGTTACCGATTTACGATCAGTATTTATGTATTAGGTGCCACTGTGCAATATTGCTATAGTGGTGAAGAAATACTACGGTAGTGAAAAACTTATAACTTTTTATGCAATTTCTGAAAATTTTAAATTTTTAATAGAAAAAAACAAATTATTTTCAGTACATGATCGATCCATTTGTTAGTATTAAGCAAATTAGGTTAAAAATCTAAGTTATATAAAAATGGAAACATTTAAAAAAATATACACCAGAAGCTCAAAAGCTCAAATATGAAATAATGCAATAGTATGTACAAACAACAATCAGTCAGACAATCATTTCATTCATTTCAATAATTTTTGCATTAAAAACATTCAGCTATTTTTTGGACATCCATCATATTTGCAAAATCATTTAACACATTTAACCATGAGATTTTTATTCATCCACTCCACATACTACATTCACTCCACTCACTCAATCACTGACTTTCTTGTCGCCCTCCTACAAAAATGAAGAAAGAAAAACGAAAGACAATATTATGATATAATCGCCAGCACTTTTTTTTGCATTATTTCTTTCATGTGCCAAAAACACTATAAATAATATTATTTGAGGTTAAAAAGCGGAAACCCATTAAGGAAACAAGTGTTTTGTATGAAAGAAAAAAAACTTGAAAAGCTAAACTTCAAGTCCTAAAGGAATGAAGTGGACCGCTAGATGAAATAGCAAACCAGTAGCAAACAACAACTTTAATTTCATTATTTTTATTTGTTTTACCACATGTCATGTAATATGTTTTACCTGTTGCACGATCTTTACAATCTTTTACATGATCATACTTTCTCTGCCTTTAGTTTTTTTTTTTTTTTGTTTTTTTTTTTAACTCACAAAATCGTTAGAGTTAAATTAGCACTTCCCCTCAAAGATCACGATCTAGCGATTATTACGACAATTATTTTTTTTTTAACTTTATCAATTCATATTTACACAAGAGTATATGGAGCATATGATCACGGCTTGCACAACCATAAAATCACCTATTCAGACTTTATGGAAATGACATAATAAATGTTTGATCTGTTTTTTTTTTTTTTTTGTTTCTTGAAAAAATTTACTTGATGATAATGATATCAAAATAAATTATAATAATACTGACCCTTTTATGACTTTTTAACATGGTTCGTTTTTTGTAGAAACATTCATAGCGAAGAGGCAGGAGATTCCCAGCAAAATAGTGTCATATCAATTACAATGAAAATTAAAGTGAGGAAACATTAACACATAATAAAGATGTACAATCAAAACACATTATTTATAAATAAGAAATGAAAATGCAATAAACTTGCTAATAAAACGTTTGTCACTACTAGCTGCTATTATTTGATAAATTTTTAATTAAAATATCAAACAGAAAATGTTACAAACAAATTTTAGGCTAAAAATTTCCAAGGTCATTTTAACAATGGAGCAGTCAACCACACTTGTGTTGTGTTGTGTTTTGAAGATAAATTCACATTTACGATCAAATTTCGTTTTGCACTAAATATTGTAAAAAAAAAATTTTAATTTAAATTAACATTAAGTGACTTTTAGGTCTACGTTGTGCCGCATCTTTCTTCGTTGTTTTTTTTTCCTTTTGTTATTCTGCTAAACCGAAAAAAAATTAAATAAAAATATAATTATGCAATAATTATCATAATAAAAGTTGAGTCATTTTGTTGATTTTAAATTTAATTTTGGTGTTTTTTTTTTTTGTGTGACAAGTTTACTGACTTTTTGGGGATTTTGTTGACCTAATTTTTTTAGTTGTTTTTGGCATGAAATACTCTTCTTTTAAGAAATATACATACATACATATTTATTTATAAATTAATCATTTTTAAATAGATTTTTAATTGTGATAAAAAGTCGTGTGAAGATTTTGCTTCTTTGCCTTGAAAAGAAAACAAAAGACTTAAGACTTAAACTTGGTGGGCGGGCAGAAATGTAAATGACCGGAGCGTTTATTTAATTTGGCTCAAATTAAGTTAATTAAGCTAATAAATAAATAAAGTAAAGTTAGCAATTTAACATTACAATAATAAGGCACAGTGGTACAGAAGAGGTTGCTAGGGCAGTCGAAAAATTTAAAGTCTTATTAATCATCAGATTTTTACCGTAAACATAGAAAACAACGCGCAAGTTTGAAATAAGGGGGCGACTGTATCATTACCCGATGACACTGTACCATAATTTTCCATATACCAGTATGTATTATTGTAAAAGGTGCAATAAATAGATTAAATTGAATTAGCCCGATAATTTAAAACATATCAGATAATTAAGATTAAAAAAAAACTGCGCCAATTTTGGGTTTTTTCTACAAAGTTTATAATTTAAACAGTTTACATAATATTTTCTTTTTTTATAAACAAATTTAATACCACCAGCCTAAAACAAAAGACTTCAGACATAATGAAGACATTTTAATCACATGAATATTGAATACTGATCACAACTGTTGCATGTGTATTGAATGAATAACGAAGTATGTACGATTATACATAAAAGGCAACAGAAGTGAAGGTGTGGGCTATGTACACTGTAAGAAATCTGTTAAGATTTAATTTGTACGATGAAATACATATTTTATGAAATTTTGTCGCATAAAACTTTTTTTATTTGCTGATAGAATGGACAGTGATGTTTTGGTTCAAAAAATTAAATTTCAGATGGGATTCGTTAGTTGTATTTGCAATAAACAAATAAAAAAAATGTTTCATTAAGAAAAATATCATGAAATATTTTATCGCGTATATTTAGTCCAATGCAACAGTGTTGTTATCGAAACAAAGTCATTGTACAAAATGTTTATACTATGTTCACACGGACAGAAATTATAGAGGTTCGCGCTCTCATTCTTGGTTCGCGGGCCAACCTTGATCGAACCTACATGTTTCGCCATACAAAATTTTGAGAGTGAACCTACGTGTTTCATTTTGAACCTTGTTGCGAACCCGTATAATTTACTATCATCTCTAATTTTGATAACAAATTATCGCTAGTTTATCTGAACTAGTTATGCAAAATTATTTTAACAAAGAAAAACAATTGATAAGTGCTAAAATTTAATAAAAACATTGAACAAATATAAAGCATATATTTATATTTATGTAAATAATTAAATAAAATGAAAAAGCAATAAATAGTAAATTATATTTTAAACAATAAAAGAATGTCGAAGTACGAACCAACATAGAATATGTCGTGAGAACACATGGGTTCGCCATCGAGGTTCACGGAGCGAACCTAGTGTTTCAGTTTGTCGTGTGAACATAGTATTACTAATAAAATTTACTTTAAAAAAATTTTAGCTGTAAAATGTAAAAAAAAATTTTCTATTAAAAAAATTTTGTTATCGAAAAGTTATCGAAAGTTTTTCTGCACCAAAAACGTTTATCATCGAAAATTTCATTATCCAAAAATTTTCTAAATTAAAAAAGATTGTTATAAAAAAAATTATCACGAATATAAATAATTGCCATTCACAAAATTTCTCTAAATCGTTTCAAAACTAAAAATATTCGAATTCGAATAGTCAATTACTTTTTAAGCACAACTTAAACTCAACTATCGTTACCAAATATTGATCTAAGATTTATTTTCTTTTTCGATTTCTTTCGCCATTTCAGTTAGCAGCATTTGGTGTCCTCTTCGTGACCACTTTGGTCCACAGCAAAGCTTTACCAAATGGCCAAGCATCACAATTGCAGGTAGAACCGCCATCTCAAAAACAGCAGGAGAAGCAGTTATCACCAAATAAAGTTGTATTCGATCAGCAAGCCGCCGAATCACAAGCGCCAAATGCACAGCTAGTTCAACAAAGAATAGATTTCGAAGGTCTCCATGATCATGAACTTGATGGGATACCACTACATGAAGAGCAAATTCATGAACAGCACATTCATGAAGAGCAAATACATGATGAGCATGTTCAGGAAGAACATCATCATCACCATGAACACAATCCAGGTTATTGGAAAAAAAAGGTGACTTGGAAGGAGGGTTGGAAGAAAATTTGGAAACCAGCTAAAAAACAAATTTGGATACCACAATGGAAGCAGATCTGGAAGCCGATATGGGTGCCAGTAAAGGTGCCAGCTTGGAAGGATATACAAGTGCCGGCATGGAAACAAATCTGGAAGCCGGTTTGGAAAGAAGTGCAGGTGCCAGCTTGGAAGGAGATACAGGTACCCGATTGGAAGAAAATTTGGAAACCCGTTTGGGTACCCGTAAAAGTGCCAGCCTGGAAAGATATACAAGTACCAGCTTGGAAACAAATTTGGGTGCCAGTATGGAAGGAAATACAAGTGCCAGCTTGGAAAGAAATACAAGTACCAGAATGGAAACAATACTGGACGCCACAATGGGTCAAGGTAGGCATACCAGGCGAGAAATTTCTGGGCAAAGATCACGAAGGCTGGGAATACACTAGTCATGATTTGTGGAAAAAGAAATTAGTGTGGAAGTCTCACTGGAAGAAAATTTGGAAACCGGCAAAGAAACAAATTTGGGTGCCCAGTAAGAAACTGGAATGGAAAGAAGAGTGGAAGCAGATCTGGAAACCGGCCAAAAAACAAATCTGGGTGGAAGATAAGAAACTCGAATGGAAGGAAGCCTGGAAACAAATTTGGAAACCAGCCAAGAAACAAATCTGGGTGCCCGACAAGAAGCTCGAGTGGAAGGAAGCCTGGGTGAAAATCTGGAAGCCAGCTAAAAAGGAAATTTGGGTGGAGGATAAGAAACTTGAATGGAAGGAAGCCTGGAAACAAATATGGGTGCCTGGCTGGAAAGAGGTATGGGTACCAGATTGGAAAAAGATCTGGAAACCAGTTATTATTTCTGAATGGTTTCCAATAGACGATCACCATGAAGCCCATCACCATCACATAGAAGAGCAGGGTCATGGTTGGGATCGCGCCGGTGCCAGCAGTGACAAGGTGGTATGGAAACGTGATGATACCACAGTCGTCAATAAATCCACACAACTGCGACCGGTACAAAGTACAGAATTGCAAAATAAACCTGCCGACAATGCTCAGCAAGCGAGTAATAATCCTCTCAATTTAACAGGAGCGTAAAATCTATCGTTAAAAAAAGCCATGATTTTTTGTTCCACATCTTCTTGTATATAAGTATTAGCGCTCTCACTGATCTTTTTATTTCACTTCTCTGATCTGTATCTATAGTTTAAGTTTCCTGTTCTATGCTGCTTTAAGTCCTTTAACCAATAGATGTTTTCAAAAGCTGCCTTTTTATCCCGTGCATATAAAATTCGATTTTAAATTATTTAATTTTATTTTATTTTTAATTTAATATTTTATTTAACTTTCTTAGTTCTAAGCAGAAAAAACAACAATTATTTAAGGTACAAAATAAAATAAAAAACAAACGAATAAAAACAACAAAATAAAAAAATGTTTTGTGTAAAAATAGTTGTAATAATTTATTATGGAACGATACGATATGGCAAGGTTGATACAAAATTAGAGATTAAGAATAAGAGATAATTTATCCGCACTCTTCCTTTACATTATTTAATTCTTACATTACAAATTTAAATTTAATATTCGTATTCAGTGATTTGTGAATTACTATTCGATTTAGTCCAACCGGGTGGTGTATTAGGCAGCGGTACCCATTCCTTTTGTATAATTGGAGACCAAACTTTTTTCCAGATGGGTACATAAATTGTGTTGGGTTTCCAATATTTAACCCATCGAGATTTCCACGATTTTTTCTCCGACCAAAAACCATCTTTATCGGGATCTAATGAATCCGTATGTTTGATACTAAAACAATAAAGGATCGAGAAATTAGTTTCAGTATGATGCCGAGTAACTAGAGAAATCATTTTTTGAGCCATTTTAATAAAAAAAATAATCTCCATATCTCTCTCTCTCTCTCTTGATTGAAAATTTAGTAAAAATATTTTTTCATTGAGTTCTGGCGGCCAATTAAATCATTTACAAAAAGTCCTATCCGGATTGGTAAGATTGCAAACTGTTAGAAATGTTTGATCTTGGTCATATTCGAACCTATCCTTCCTTCAGAGGAAATGAAGTATTCGAAAGATCAGAAATGATATCTGGGAGGTATGTAGAGTCATCTGAAGGATCATGCGCAGAGTCTTCTAGTGAGACACGTTCCATGATCATTTTGGGAAATTGAAATTGGGTTTTCAAAATTATTAAAAACTGGACTTTAGAAATGTTAACATTTGGGATTGTTAAACTGATCGAGTTTACGATAGAAGATTGTCCATCACACTGTAAAAAAAAGTAATTGCAGCATTTACCAAACGAAGAAAGCATAGACTCCGAGAACGAAGTCTAATGCTTCAATTTTTACGTTATCCAGCGAAATCATATACCTCGATGCAATTTTTGACAAGCCACTCACTGGGAACCAGACCCGAGCACATCATAAGATATTGTGAGGGAAACTGTGATTTTAAATATACCATTTGGCAACATTTCCTTTAAGAACTCAATCGAAAAATTATTAATTGAAGCGCGGTATAACCCCCCTTTTTCCCCTTTCGAGGATCCGCGTCAGCAAATCTTCTACTTAATACACATCAAGACAATTCTAGTTGCAGAGAAACTATTTAAAGAACTTTTTTATAGCTTTTCACTTACATTTCAGTGTGACTTGTAGTGTAAGCCAGCGTAAAGGATATGAGACATGCACCAAATAAAAAGCTTAGACACAAATACTTGAGCTGTAAAAATTAAATTTCACAATTTTATTGAAGTAACTTTATGGCGAAGAACGAACAAACTTTATAAAAACTCACTTTCATTGTGGATTCTTTTTTTAATTTTTCTTTTCAGATCTTTGTTTTTATTATTTTCTTTTTTCCTGAAACTTCCTTTATATCCGAAATTTAATTTACAAAATACTAAATTCTTCCGTTTTAACTTCCAACCAACGACTTGACACTTCAAGATTTTCTCTGTGACAAATTAAACGAATTTAATTTGTATTACAATTAAATAAAAAAAAGTTTTTGGCTCACAAAACTAATTTAAATGTACGTTTTTTAATTTTCTATTCAGGTATAATTTACCTGCACTTTAAAACAAATGGTAAAAAAAAAGACACCAAAATCACCTCGTCGTTTTTCAGGTAAAATTAAAAATTCACCACCGCTATTGATCAACGGTTGTGAATTCACAATAAAATTATTTGATAATCATGACTTTGTATCATCGAACTTAAAAACATAGACAGCAGCAAACAAATGTTTAAATATTATATATATTTTTTTGCTCATTTGTAACACAAAATTTTAATTTTATTCAAATCACATCGAAATTTACAACTTCGAATATGAGCATTTAAAAATACAGTAGTCATGTCATGAGTGCTTGAAAAATGTCATTACAGTTTCGTTTTATCTATTCTATGGACGTTAATATCACATAATACTACAGTATTGAAACAAACAATGGGCACCACGAAATAAGCCCCAATGAAATAAGCCCCAAATCGAAAAATGAAATAAGCCCCAAAAAATTTTATGAAATAAGCCCCAAAAAAAATGAAATAAGCCCCAAACAAAATTTACGAAATAAGCCCCAAATAAAATGAAATAAGCCCCAAAAAATTTTATGAAATAAGCCCCAAATTTTTAAAAAATGAAATAAACCCCAAAAAAAATGAAATAAACCCCAAATTTGTTAACTTTATGATGTAAGCTTAAGAAGAAATCATAAAATACAAGAATTTTATCCTCTAAATTATATCGAACACGGGCTTCGCGTTTCAAGCATTCTCTGCATAACCGGCCTACGGCCGGGCGCAAGGGATTTATCCTCTATGGTATATCGAACACCAGCTTCGCGTTCAAAGTATTCTCTGCATAAACGGCCTACGGCCGGGCGCAAAGATTTTAGATCTATTTTACGGATATGAAATAAGCCCCAAATAAAATGAAATAAGCCCCAAACAAAAAATTTGAAATTTTTTTGGGGCTTATTTCATTTTTCGATTTGGGGCTTATTTCATTGGGGTTTATTTCGTGCCACCCAAACAATGTAAGAAATATTATATAATAATTATGTGAATTATTAGTGTATGAGAGTGATTTTAAGTTTACCTTAATTTCATTTTGACAAAAGAAGAAAATATACAAAGTCTACAAAGTCTTCTCTTTAGTACCAAGAAAACTTACTGATCGAGTAACTACGATTCTATCTAAGAACTGAAATTAATTGAAAGTACAAAAATAATAAATTATTATTTACCGTAACAGTCGGTTTGTTGATTTTGCTTTAATGAAAAGAATTTGTAAAACATGGACTACCACCAAGTTATGCAATGTAAGTAAACATTGTACTTGGCCAGTACCTTTTAAAAAGATTTTTTTTAGATATCCCTTTAAACATTAAGTTACCCTTTTAAAAAAGTTCATTTAAAAAAATACTTTATTATGTTTACTTTAATATAAAGTATTTTTAAAAGTACTATTTCAAATAAGAGCTTTTAAAAAATGTGCTTTTGGAAAAAGTTATCTACTATTAAAAATTACCTCTTAAGAATTTACTTTTTAAAAATACCTCTTAAAATATTACCTTTCAAGCTTCTAAAAAATTGCATATAAAAAACATACCTTTTTAAAATTACCTAGAAAAAGTGTACCTTTTTACATTTAAAACAATTACCTTTACAAAAAATTACCTTTTAACAAGTACATATCTTTTAAAACGAGTACCTTTAAAAAAGTACTTAGAAAAAAAATAGCTGTTAAGAGTACCTTTAAAAAAAGCCTTTAAAAAAAGTACCTCTAAGAAAAGTACCTTAAAAAAGTTCCATTTCGAATTGCAACTTTTATTGCAAGGATAAATAAAAAAAGTATGTACCTTTAAAAAAGTACCTTGTTACCTAGATTTGTTACGGCTTATTGAATTCATACAGAAAATTTGTTAAAATGCGTTTGCCAAAGTAGCGTGGCATAATTTTGAATGTTTTCTTTCCTTAGATCTTTGTCATTGAATTAAGAAGGAAATAAATCCAGACAACATACAATTATACGAAAACGTTTGTATTTTTCATAATTTACAACCACGAAATTATTACACAAATAAAACGAAATTTAGGAAATTAATTTAAAAAAAAAATTTTAGGAACAGCACTCAGAGGACGACCCCTATATATGCAATGCATTGTGCCGTAACTAGTAGTAGGGATAGGTTAGAGAAGATAAATGGTGAAAAGTGCAGAAGAAGGCTTAATTCCTTTACAACTCTAATATTGAGCGTTCTTTTTAATTTGCAGCGCCTCTGGTGTTAAGTAGACGAATTATATTTCTTAAACTGTGAGCAGTCATTTTAATTGTTTTACTTCGCCGACGGTTTTGCTAACCGACGAAGGAGGAAGTGGTGTAAATTAGCTTGGAACAGCATTAATCGCAGTCGGAACAGATTTTAGTGACCAATACAATGCCTTGATCACTTACAACACTCCAGCAGAAATTAACACAATTAGAGCTGTGTCAAAAACGAGCGTTTGAATGTGTTTTTCCCTGACCAGGAATCGAACCCAGGTCCTAGTTAGCTTTGTAGTGAATGCGCTAACGTCTTCAGCCAACACCTCCCTCAAAAAAAATAAATAAAATTTTGGTTCAACCCTGATACGAACTCGCATTTTTTTCATATTTGGAGTGAAAGGTACTAATTCTCAATTTCCAAAAAAAAAATTATTGACCTCTTTATTTATGTACATACTACATATATTTTATAACTTAGAAAATTGTTCACGAAAAGTTTACGAACTTTCGTAAATTTATTCTAAGAAAAAAGTAATAAGTACGAAAGTTTTTTTTTTCGCAAATGTTGCATGGATTATTTTCAGTGTACATAGTGATAATTACCTTGTTTCTTTTTCTGAAAACAGCTATAAATCTTGAATCTGGCTTCAATTTAAACTTGCTAAAATTTTTACTCTGTTCGAACTTTTAATGGACTTGATGGAATGATTTTGAACCTTAAACAAATCCAGCCTTGATTATATTTATCAAGAAATTGCTTTAAGTTTTGAATTTCATGAATCTTGAATTGGCCGATCTCAAAATCCAAAATCCCAAAAATTTTCTTGAGTCTTGAGGAATTATTTTCTAAATTTCTAAATGTATTTGGTGTTAAATTTGCTTTAGTCTTGAAATTTTTATGAATCTTGAGTCGGCTTGAATCCTAAATTTGCGTGAGTTTTGAATTCGCTGTGATGTTAAACTCGCCGAAATATGAAATTTGCTTGAATGTTGAATTTCCTTCAAATGTTGCTTTTGATTTGCTGGAAACTTAATAAACAAATATTTTGAAAATCCAATTTTGAACCTTCTTGGAATCTTGCTTTTTTCAGAATCTTGAAATTTTCTGCAATCTTAATGATATTTTTCGTTTAGAAATAAAGAAAACACATTAACAAAAATTATGAGGCACTGTCCATACACAGCAAAAAATAAAGAGAAAGTTGTTCCAAAAGCAGAGCATTACATACTGTTCTGCTCTATGGATCACTGCATAGAGTTCAGGCGAGTATTTTGTATTTCGAATCGAAAGCAAATGATTTGTAAGTTCTCTCTTTTTTTCTTTGCTACGTATTTTTGAACACAATAAATTTTTACCTTTTTCGTTATTTTGATTTATATATTTTTATTTATTTTGTTTTATTTTTTGTTTTACTTTTAGTTTTTATACTTTAGTAAGTGTGTAAACTTAATATTAAACATTATTATATTATTATTATTACGAATAAACGTAATTATTATTTGAACTTATATTGATTTACATATGAAAAGTAATATTATCAGGCTCAAGTTCAGTTTTATTTTCCAACACAAAAAAACTATTAGTAATTTTGAATTTTCATTAATTCAATAAAACTGAACTTGAGCCTGATAATATTACTTTTCATATGTAACTTAATATTAAACAATATAAATTTTGATCTTTTTTTAATATTAGTGTACATTTACTTAACATAAGTGAAGAAAATCGTGAAATAGTGGGGTTGTAGTGATTCGAGACTTGTAGATAAAGTGAGTGAATGAGTTCTCGTAACAAATAATTTCGCTTAAAATTAAAAGTTTTGTAAAAAATATATGAGTTAAATGTTTCAAATCATTTCAACATTAACGAAAAACCATTTGTCGTAGTGATAAACTTAAATATTTAATATGATTTTAAGGCTAAAATTATGACAAAAAAAAACACATGAAAAAGGGGTCTATTAAAAAATAGAAATAAATCGAAAAATTTGAGATGAAGTGACTTGAATTGAAATATTGCTTTTCATTTATAAAATATTCAAGAAATTACAAAACAAAATTCGTTGATTTTCAATTCGTAGTTTTTAAAGTTGAAAAACTTTCAAGACTGTTTCGTTGACATACAAATATGCTAAGGAATATTATCATAAGTGACTGAGTGGATAAGTCCAGTCATTAGAGTACATGCGTATGTACGAGAGCTAAATCTAGTCTAGAAAAATTCAAATCGTGTATAAAGCTCAGGAGTTACGCTACTCTAATACTTTTTACACATCAATCAGCATCATTATCATCATCATATTTTTTTTAATTAATAATAATGAAATGAATAATTAGTTTTTCTTAATGCAATAAATTTAGTTTGTTAATATTAAAGAATTCGTTTCATTATTGTCAGTCTTAGAAATTAAATAGTTGTTGTTTCTTTGTTCGAATTAAGAGCGTTTCTTTAATGTTTTGATGAGAGAGTATTTTTTTCATGTTGCTTTCGTTTAATTTAATGAGTGATTAAATGACATTTTCTATATTTCTTTCTTGTGAGTTTGTTTGTTGGTTTTTTTGGCAGAAGCTTTGATTTGGAGAAAAATTTGTATAAAAAATAAACAAAAATTAAGACACAAAAGTTATTCCAGCTGTTAGCCTACTGAAAAGCCTACTTAAATGTTACATATAGTATTTTCTTCGTTTCTTTTTTCTTTAATATAAAACAATAAACTACCTTCGCCGGCTATTTTTCATTTTGTGTATAATTAAGTATTCTTATGATTAACTATCTTTATTTTTTTAAATTTTTATTCTATTCAAAAGACATTAAATTAATGGGCAAGGTTTTCGGTGTACGATTTTGTTGTAGTGCAAATTTACAAATAGAACTGCACCACAATTGTGTGGTCTGCGGACTGTCGGTGCGAAATTTATAGATTGTGCCCAAAGTACGATGATACAATTCAAAAGTATTTTTATGTTTTGGATTATCAATGACTTGGGCAAACCAACCTTCTAGGGGACACACTTTGCAGGGTTCACGTTTAAAGTCACTACGATCACTGCCCTTAAAGGATTTGGGTGGAAAGTACACTAAAGAGTTGGCCCAAATTTGCAACCAGTAACGTTGCCAAGAGGCTACCGCTGGCTTGCGACCCTCTTTCTGTACAGTTTTGCGTCTGACACAACCCTGCAGAGAGTTTGTTTCATCTGAGGGCATTTTGAGTGATTTAACTTCCATTAAATGGCATGATATAACGTCGGTATTATCAGTTAAATTAATATGTATGGTATCGTTTGGTGTGCCAACACATTGTGGTTGTTCCAATACCGAATCGTCCAGTAGATGGCGCTGCTGTAGTTTTTGACTTAAAGCACTATGATCATGAATGTGTGCTTCGAAGCAAGCACCATTTTGGCCAGTTATAGAATCATTGGAAAAATTTGACTTACCAAAAATGCTGCAAAGAGAAGTTAAATTAAGATATTTATTAGTTTTTTTTTAGTTAAAAGTAAAAAGTAGGAGGAGTTTAATTAAAAAAAGCAGTCACAAAAAGTAATAAATTGGGTTTGGGGTTTTACAAAGTATTTTGTTTAAACGGCTGGATTCACACAATCAATTCAAAAAGCAAAGAATTCTTGCAAATTAACACAGAAAAATTCAATATAAAAATAATACTAAAAAGGCACAAAATTTTAAATTTAACTCAAGTAAAGAAAAACAACTTTCTTATGTTTTAAACTGAATTTAGTTGATAATGATGTTGCCGTTACAGGACTCCACCTTTCCGCAGAATTTGGCCGCATTTCGCCAAAAATACGTCGATTCCTTTATTTCTAGATGTTCGGCGTAGTTCCAAGGGGGCTAGGCTAAATCAATTGATCTTGGCGGCTAATTAAGAAGAAAACTGGACGAAATTATTGAAGTATTGACGCATTGAATTATGCGAAGTTTTATCGTAAAATTTTTTTAAAATTTTCCACACGTCTAAAAGAACGCCATTTTTTTCATTAAAAGAAAATACAATTTCACATAATGTAAGAAAATCTATAAGAAATTCGAAATCGGAAACTCGTTAATAACTTTCCGCAACATCAGTGACAAACAAAAATGTGCCCACAAATGGCCAAATTCCCGTACAACTCATCAAAATTTACATAAATTTTAAATTTCAAAATTTTTTAGAAAAAATCTCAAATACAATTAAGAAATCGGACTTACGTAGTCTATAAGTATGGACCCTTGGCTTTAATTCCCCGTTGGTTCAAATGAGTGACAAACAAAAATGTGCCCACAAATGGCCAAATTCCCGTAGAACTCATCAAAATTTACATAAATTTTAATTTTCAAAATTTTTTAGAAAAAATCTCAAATACAATTAAGAAATCGGACTTACGTAGTCTATAAGTATGGATAATTGGTTTTAACTTCCCATTGGTCCAAATGAGTGACAAACAAAAATGTGCCCACAAATAGCCAAATTCCCGTAGAGATCATCAAAATTTACATAAATTTTAATTTTCAAAATTTTTTAGAAAAATTCTGAAATACAATTGAGAAATCGGACTTACGTAGTCTATAAGTATGGACCCTTGGCTTTAATTTCCCATTGGTTCAAATGAGTGACAAACAAAAATGTGCTCACAAATGGCCAAATTCCCGTAGAACTCATCAAAATTTACATAAATTTTAATTTTCAAAATTTTTTAGAAAAAATCTCAAATACAAT
This sequence comes from Lypha dubia, assembly GCA_947311025.1. Classification (NCBI taxonomy): domain Eukaryota; kingdom Metazoa; phylum Arthropoda; class Insecta; order Diptera; family Tachinidae; genus Lypha; species Lypha dubia. The sequence goes on from OX371264.1 coordinate 62,998,335, forward strand.
TAAGAAATCGGACTTACGTAGTCTATAAGTATGGACTCTTGGCTTTAATTTCCCATTGGTTCAAATGAGTGACAAACAAAAATGTGCCCACAAATGGCCAAATTCCCGTACAACTCATCAAAATTTACATAATTTAACTTTTGAGTTAAATATGTCATGACGTAAGCTCTTACGTAAAACATATGTATTTAACTCGGCATATTTATCTTCACACACATTGCACTAATCTACGTTGTAAAACTAACAAAAACCTTTTACAGGGAATATCATAAGGCAAACAAAAAAAGGCAGGCAATTTGAAAACACATACATATAAAAGGAAAACTAACGAAACTATAAAAAGCAATTAAAGTGGAACTCAGGAGGAAAATTAAATACATACATATGTATATTGAACTATAATGGATTATTATTTAGCAGCATACAGTATTTTTTTACAAGGTTAAAGCTTTTAAATGATTTAAAATTTTCAATTATTTATTATTTAAAGAAATTTTAATTTTGACGTACAAGCAGATGATCGGAAACAACAACTCACCGACAATGACATGGACAACGTTTATGTGTTGCAGTAGCATTGATAACAATGCCAGATTTTGTTAGCATTATAAGTGAGCAATGACACTTTTGTGAAAAATTTCGCGGCAAACTGGTGCTGCGAAACCTACATATAGATATAGATATTTAGATAGATAAAGATAATAATAAATTTGTAAAATATAGAAAACATAAAAAAGTGACACAAAAAAAACAAAAGAAAAGCTCACAAATGCTCGCACGCAGACAAATTATACAAAAATATAAACATACACAGTAAATAACAATTACATTAAAAATGATTTGAATGAATTCAAAAATGTGTAAAAATTTTTTACAGTTTGCGAATTTTCACATTGAAATTAAACAATTTGAGATCCAATAAAATAGGTGTTCATGGTGTAATTAATTTGCAGAGCGCAGAGTTGAAAGGAAGGATAAAAGAATTCGTTTTTTTTATAAATCGAGAAAGTTGTAAATGATTTCAACGATTATGTTGATAACGGAAAATACTAATGAATAGAGATGAAACTTACTTTGTGCCCAGACTACGACATTTACGATGACCGGGTATAAATTTAATTGCCGTTGAGTTGACTACACGTACCGAAGCTGATGTTTTGGCGGGTGATAGATTTAAACAAGCCAAGGCTGGTGTAACAGCATCCACATTGAATGATTCCTTAGAGCTACAAGAAGAAGAGCTGGGTACCAAAGGCGAAATGGGTTCCAATTTTAAGGATTTTCTAAATCCCACAATAAACACAAATGAATTATTAGTGTTTTTTTTGTTTTTGTTTTTATTTTTTTTTTATTTTAAAATCATCAGCACACTTACTTGTATTGTTCTTCCTCAAATATATTTTGCAATTCCTCTATATATCTTATTGAAGTTAAATACTTTTGTGTTGCCTCTATGGGTTGTATATGAGTATAATTCGATTCCTGGTAATTGGCTATAACACGTAAAATATTATTCATACGTATGCGACGAGATTCTGGTTCGATGCCATCCTTTTGGGGATAAGCTAAATCGATGTATATTAAATCGGTGAGAAATAAACCTAAATAGGGTATGCAGGGTAAACGTAAACTTTCTAAATACGCTCTTAAGTTTTCCCAATTGTTTTGATCGCTAAATATATCGCTCAAACGTTCGTAGCTTTGTTTGTCCTTTTTTGCCAGATAAGTCCAAGTTTTTTTTAGGCGATAAATGCTGGCACTTTGCATGGCCGAAATAATCGCAAATAATGAATGCAGATTATTGAGCTCGTGTAGTTTTTTGGCGACCTGCAAGAGAACCAACAAGCAGAAATTTTAATTCTTTTTGTTAACCCACAAACTGCAAAAATAATTGGATATATATTTGTTGAAACATTCTGAAATGTTGCTTTTAAAATCTTTCTCTTCTTGCGTTAAAAGCTGTTTGGATCTATTTTCATGAAAAAGAGATTTTTTTTAAAATCTTCTTGAACAAATCTATATATATAAAAGAGGATGTGTGTATGTATGTAAGAAATGGACTCGAAAACGGCTGGGCCGATTTTGATGAAATTTTCAGAGAATCTTCAGAATATTCAGGCGGGTGACATAGGCTATATGAAGTTTTAATTGGACAAAGAGGCGTGGCACCGCCCATATAACCCAAAAAGTTAAATCGCCACATTTTGGGCATTTTTTTACCTACATCGATGATATTTGGTACATATGGTATTGGCATAATTTGGAATACGTACCAGGAGAAAAGTGGGTGGGACCACGCCCCTTTTAGGGAAAACCAAACCCTTGGTCCGATCTTCCTGAAATTTTCACAGCATGTTACTGTGACTCTGGAAGGAATAATAGGCTATATGAAGTTTTTATTGGACAAAGAGGCGTGGCACCGCCCATATAACCCAAAAAGGTTAATCACCATATTTTGGGCATTTTTTTACCTACATCGATGATATTTGGTACATATGGTATTGGCATAATTTGGAATACATACCAGGAGAAAAGAGGGTGGGACCACGCCCCTTTTTAGGAAAATAAAAAATCGTAATATAGTCTTAACTACTGGACTGATCGTCATTAAATTTTCACAATAGGAATTTTATTTTATAACGAGGGGGTAGCGAAGCGCACCGGGTATATCTAGTTTGCTTATAAAATAAAACAAAAATAAATGCTTTTAAAAAAATTTCGATAAGCTACAAACGTACCTTTATAAAATGCGTCAATATTTCGGCTCTTTGTTTCGGCTGTTCACCGCTTAGAATCTCTTGGACAATCCAAAAACTGGTATGATTAAAACGTTTCGTAAATGCAACAATATTCGGTGTAATAACATGTTTATCCTTTTTGGTCCAAGCACAGCTGGTCAACTCATCGGGTTGTATGGCAGAAAAAATAGGAAAATCCAATAAAGTCAATTGATTGGCTAATTCATCGGCGGGTATACGTAAAGCACTTAAAATGGTAGCATCTAAAGAAGTATTGCCAGAAGTGTGACCGGGCAAGCTATTGGATTTTAAGGAAGGAGGACCACTGCACAAAATAAAAAAAAAATATTATTGTACACATACTTACGAAAAATGTTATCAAAACCTGCCAAAACACTTACGCTACACCATAGTAGTTACCCGGCGAATCCGGTGAAGAGGAGAAGGCATTTAAACAGCCAATAGAATTTTTACGCCTTGATCCTTTTATATTTAATGATTTGCTTATGTTTTGTTTGTTCGGCGATGGCTCGACATCAAAGTGATAACTTTGTGTTGATTGTGTGCTGTCTTTGCGCTGACGTACATACGCTATGGTAGCTGCACCATTAGCGGTGCCATTCACATTACCATTGCTGCCGCTACCAGAGAAACGTTTTGAATTACGTAGACCCGCATAAAAGCCACTAAAATTATTTTTATTACCCAACGAAATATTATCATAATGATCGTCATCATAACGCTGTTTCGAACTTAAACGTTGATGATTATGACGTCTGCAAGATGAGGCCGGCGATTGATTTGCCACCAAGGGACCACTGCCTGTAGAAATATCACTCATGGGTGATGAATCTCGTGCTAAGTTTATGGGACAGTCACCTCGCTGACTACCAGCACTGCCACTGCTAAATTCAACATAACGTAAACTATCATTCGATAATTCCCTCGATATTTCCGAATAACGCATCATGACAATTTCGTTTTATATTCAATATTCTGTTTGTGCCTCTTTCCAATCCATGTATTCGTTCGTATACAAAGTTGACACATTTATTATGGACTTTAAACATATTTTTTATTCAAGTACCAGCTTGTACTACCACCCATTACGTTTCGATAATGTTTGCTTTTACTTTTTATTATTTCTTTTTTCAATACATTTACATTTCCATTTCCGTATGTTGCAGCCGGTTTTGAAATGATTTTTACGAAACGATGTCGATTTTATAAATGAATTCTTTTTCTTGCTTCATCTAATATTAATGCTTTTCTTTTTCTTTTTCTTGTTTTTTTTTTTTTTTTTTTTTTGTTTATTAAAATCTAATATCGCTGGTGCTTGCTAAAAAAAAATATAACGAGAAAAGAAGAAAAACCAAAAGTAATAAATAAAATATTTTCAATTTTATAATCACATTCCACAATATTTATGTTCTAATTGCTTAAGAATAAATGTAAAAAAATTCTGTGTTTATTTCGTATCCAGTTTTATTGGAAAGAAGAACGTCATATGATTTTTATCAGCAACACCATAGCCCCTGTAATCTTTGCTAATTACACACTAATTTAAGATCAACCACCAGACAGAATTTATATTTATACAGAAATTCCTACACAACGAGAAGGTTGAGACGGAACAGATTCCAGAGCCAATCACTCACTCACTCACTATATGGAGTGTTGGGAAAATAATTAAACAATATATATGTATGTATGTATGTAAGTATGGATGTATGTACTTATTTGATTTTTCTTGAAAAGTTAGCTGTAGAATAAGTATGCATATGAATGTACTACACACGATGGATTTTTGAAACACGAATTTACACAAGAAACATTGCTATACACGATGGAGCATTAATGGGAACATGATCATGTTCAATCGTGTGTAGCCATTGTATAACGCTTTCCTAAATTCGAATAAATTCATCATTATTGAAAATTAACATTAAAACCGCTTTAAAATCAGGGAACATGCCGCCTCTTAAAAGAAGTTCTACAATCAGGGGAAATGTATGGGCTCAATTGATTCGTTTTAAGGAAGGGCAGTTTATTTAAATTTCCGCATAAACACTTGATCTCCAATGGCACGCTAATATTTCATTAAATAAATTCCATTTTTGTCATGTTATTTTTTTCTGGGCTAATAAAAAAATATCGAAAAAATCGCACAAACGAAAACAATCGTCAAAAAGAAAAAAATCGCTAATATGTAAATGTTATATGAAGAATATTTAAATTTTATTTAAACACACCATGGGAAAAACGTGGAATAAAATTGCTAGTGAGGAGATATATTCAACACATGAATTAACGACACTATGAAAAATGGCTCCAAATATTTTTTATCGATTTTAACGTTTTGGTTTTTGGCTATTTCGTCCCAAAATAAATAACAAAAAATTACCCAAAACTAATAAAAGATAACTGGCCCCAACACTGACAAATGAACTCAAAATTGGTAAAATTGCCACGATATAGGAAAAATGACCACAAAATAATTTTTTGTATTGAATATAAAAATTTTGGGCCATTTTTAATTTTTCATTGAAGTTATTTTTCCTATTTTTTGGTGTAATTTTTCAATCATTAACCTTGTAATTCATAAAGATAATGTGCACATTAAATCCGGTTTTCGCATACAAAATTCGTACATTAACGCCACAATAACTTTAATAATCGTTTTTGAATTTGGGGGTAAGACATTAAAAATTTGCCTAAAGGTAGTAAAAAATACCGCAATGAAAAATGGCTCTAAACTGAAAAATAAACCCCAAAATTTGGGGTTTTTTGGTTTTTGGCAATTTTTATTTTTTAATAAACTCTTAAACGACAAACCCCCAAAAGGCCAAAACGTAAATTTCTTTCAAGAAAATTTTTAAAAACAAAAATTATAGGAAAAACTCTCAGAAATAAATAAAAAATCTCACAAACAAAAAAGTCCTCAAAAACAAAAAAATCTCTAAAATTTAAAAAGATGTATATACATACATATCTATGTAGAAATTTGTACATATATGTATGCACATCAAGTTAACATTATAAATATAATACAATATACGAGTAAGTAAAATGTAAATAGCTTTTAAATTATACATATGTAAATAATATGTAAATGCAAGTTCAAATACTACGAAAAGGAATTCTTTAAAACTTTTCAGTATAAATCATTAACTCCGTAACAAATCCCAAGTAAAGCGAAAACATGCCTTTTTTTCAATCTTAAACCATTCATACGTAGATTGATAAAGAATTTCTTTATGTTCTACTAAAAAAATATTTACGAATTGATTAAAATAAATTTATGTGCAAAGAAGGTTATATGCCGATTAAATAAAAACAAAAAAAATATTTGTATAAAAACAATTTTAAAATTCCTTCAATTGAAACTGATGTCATATTATTGCTTGTTTTTCTTTTTAGAAAAACTGTCTTTATTCCATTTAAATTAAGAAAATATGAAATGTTTGCATTAGTCTATGTGAATGTATGCTCATAAATGTATTCAATTGTATGAGATGTTTAAATAAAAGCAACATTTTGAAGGTTTTCTTGCTTTTATCATACATTGTGGTCAATAAACTACAGTAAATATTGTGGTTAAGTTTTTAAAATGTTTTCTTTATTTTTCAAAAATAAGCTACACCAGCAACACATAGCAATTACTTAAAATAATTACAGAAAAATATAAAAAACATTAATGCTTAGCAGGCCAAAGCTACACTAAATTAAAAAAGCATTATTTATTTCCTAATCTTTAAAATTATTTTGTGTAGTTAATAATTAATCGCAACCCATAAAGGTGGCATTGCATCCCAACCCTTTAATTGGTCACATAGGCCAAAATCCCTCAGAATTTGTATACATGCATGAATTAAGTAACATTTTAATAGTGTATAAAATTTTTCAAAAACTCAAATTTAAGAGTATTAAATATACTAATCGTAATTATATTTCAATATCTAAAATTAAAAAAAAAATAAAACAAAAACTCTTTTTATATGTATGTTCTTTTCAAGTATCAATAATGTATCGTTACGTCATAAATTATTAAACTTCACTCCTAAATATATTTAAAAACAATATTTAATTTAAGCCATTTTAAGAGAATTATTATATGAAAACCATTACATCCTGTTGGCCTATAAAGGGTTAATAAAATAACTTTAATTGTATGAATTCTAAAGTTTTCTATGCTACTGTTCTCATATAATTACAAACAATATATACATACATATGTGTAATTTAGTCAGTTCAGCAATTAATTTTAAGACGCCCATTTTTATCGCAACTGAAAATAAACAAATAAATATCTCGAGGAAAATTGCGCCAGCAAAATAATTAAAATAAATACAATAAACTACAACGACGGAATGAAATCAACAAATGGTAAAAACATATTTAAAAACAAAAAACCGCTTAAGGAAATACATAAAAAAATGTAATGAAAAATGAATACAACGCAAATAAAACTTATTAGCTTATTTATCACTTTAAAGGGAAATGCCAAAGAAAGACGAGCAAAATTCTTTTTTATCTTCATAGAAATTGAAATTTTAATAACATTTTGTTGATCGAAAATTTTTTGTTTAGATTATCATTCCAATCAATGAATGGGGTTTCATTTATCACATCCTCCGTAAATGATTTTATTTAAAGTACTTCATACATATTTCGGAAAAGTTTTAGTTTCGACCGAAAACAAAGTAGGGGAAAGATAGCGAGACGAAATATTCTTAGAATAACTTTATCTAGTATTTGATTACTATAATCGAAATGTAAGTATGTTTTATTTAAAATCAGCTTAAACTTGGATGACAAATGAAATGCAGAAGACTTTTTATAAAATCAAATATTTTTGATCATCATCTAAAGAAAAGAGGCAATCAAATCCAAACGCCTAAAGCTACGTTCTTATCTAGAAAATATTGGTCAACAAAAACGTAACCAACAGAGAAACCAAAATATATCATTATCTTTAATTTCAATTTTTTTTTCAATATTGGCTCGCATTTATTAAAAACTAATAAGCTCTTTGTAGCATAATTGAGTTTATTTTGTAACATAAAAACCAAACTAAATCGCAGTAAATCTAGGCTACGTGTTTTTTTTTTTTTTTGGGCAATTATTTGATATATGGGTACGTATGTTAGGTATAACGAAAAGTTTCAACAAAAATACTTAATAAAACACATTTTCGGAATATAAACAATACATACATACGAGTATATTTAAATAACTTCCGGTACGTATTATAAATAGAACATCAATCATAATATTTTTTAATAGAGCAAGCAGCCCACCATCAACCGGTAGCTGGAAAGGATACAATCAAAATTGTTGTTTACATTTTTTGATTTTTCTTTTTTTTTTTTTGTTTTACTTTAAAGCAGTAGGCGTAATTAAAATTCAATTTTACACACTAAAAATTCATACACAAATAATCACACATATGTACAAGTAATAATATTGATGATGATGCCGATATGGAAATGTCTGGTATTTTCTACAATGTATGCACTCGATTTTTTTTTTAATTAAATGAATACACTTTTAGAACTTAAATTTACATAAATATATTGGAAAATCTTTTCTTTCCGTTTTGGTGCTATTTAGTATGGTAGTAACGTAATACAGTAGTTCCCGCTTAATATGGCTTGTCCGTTTTGTTGCGGGCATTATGCCCGCAATCGGCAAAAAAGTAAAAAAACCGCAAAACAGAAAATAGCACAACTTAATAAATCACCAAAAGGAGAACCAAACCGAAAGAATTCCACCAAAAAATACACAGAATTGTACTGATATACACATCTAAATAAATAAATAAATAAATAAATAAAAAATACAAAAAATCGACAAAAAATAAATAAAAATGCCAAAATAAAAAAAATCGTAAAAACACAAAAAAAAATCAAATTAAAAAAAATTAAAAATTACATAAAAATGCCAAAATAAAAAAAAACGTCTAAATTAAAACATAGTCGTCAATATTAAAAAAAAAATCCAAAACAGATATAACAAAAATAAACACAAAACAAAAATAATTACAACTAAATAAATAAAAGATATAAAACAAAATTCGAAAAAATCACCAAGACGAAAAGAGTCGCCAAAACGAAAAATGTGCCAAAACTAACCAATACGAAGAAGCAATAAACAAAACCCAAAAATATAAATAAAAAATCGACAAAAACCAAATAAAAATCCTTAAACAAAAGAAATGCCAAAATTAAAAACAAACAATAAAACTAAAATAAATTCTTCAAAACGAAAATAGACGGCAAAAGAAAATTAGAGATCGAACAAAGAAAAATTGACAAGCCGAAAAACGCAAAAACAGAGAAAAAAAGCCGCGAAAATAAAACATTTTTTTAGGACCAGCAATTAGGGAATGAAGCCATTGTACAAGAACCGCAGAAAAATGCTTAATTCTGCAATTCAAAACCACACTGAAGCTAAACTTTAAAAAAAAACTTATTCAAACCTTATGATTGAGGTGAAAATTTTTGACCGCAACTGTAAATACGCCTTGCTTGCATATTTAGTAGGCTTTGTTTATTGTTTTTATTTAAATTTATTGTTTTTTTTTTCCTTTCTTCTTATTTTTACGTATGAAAATCATGTACATTTTTGGTCTGTGTATTTACAAACTTTATGTACATTCTTGGCTGCGCAAAATGTTGGTGTGGGTAAATATTTTTTCGTTTTAGTTTTGTTGGACGTGCAAATGCAGTAGAAATTCAATTTTAATTTCTTATTGTCTAATTGCTTTTCCTTATTTGAAAATGCATTAGTTTAATGTGAATTTTAATCATATAAAGGTCTTCAAAGCAAAATAAGAAAATCTGAATTGTGTGCATACATCTATGCATTCATTCATTCATTGATTCGCTTATAGTAACTTAAATGGACAGAAGAAAATCCATTCAATATTCAATGTGAATCAATTGTTATCATTAAGTTTTCAATAAATTGTGTTCCAACTTGAAGATCAGCCTTTTGTTTTTTTTAATACCTATATTGTAATATTTTTAATTGCTTTAATTATACAATGACCTAAACACCATTAAAAATAATTTAGAAACAAATAAAATTTAAATTTTATTCGTTACTTGTGTGATAATATTAAACTGATCTTAAGAATTTAAAAAAAAAGAAATACTGAGTAAATAATTTATTATAATTAATAAGTATTTTTTTTTTTAATTGAGTAGGTATAAAGTCTATTGTTTAATTTTAAAATCGATTTAAAAAAAAATCTCTTCGGTTCATATCTACTTGGCATTTTCGTTTCGATTTATAGAGTATCGAAAAAAGAGAATCAATAACATCTTTTCATATAAATTGTATAGAAATTTTAGATGTAAATGTTAAACATCTATTAAAAATAGGTATACATAGCTATTTCAGTTTGTTTCTCTTTACAATTGGGGATTATTTTATATATTGCTTTTTTTAAGAAATTGTTAAAAACTTATTAAAAATTCAAGTAGTAATTGTTGTATAAAATTTTCTTTGGATATGTCTTCTTATTACTTCATATAATGTATTACCTTTCGGTTTATTTTTTCCAAAGGAAATGTATTCATACTTATTTGCATATATTTTTCTACACCCAAATCCATTTTGTTTTATTTATGAGATTTTAATATTTTGTTCTGTTGTTGTTTGTTTATATATAGTAAAGGCCGTTTCACGCTATCGATAAAAAAGTGCTGGAGCAAATGAAACCCTGACATGATAAAGTGTTATTGGAAAAATTAACAACAGCAAAATATCTGTGCTGAATTTTCATCAAATGTATTAATTCTTATATTATAAGTGTGGAATGGCCTTTGATTGGTAAATGCTTTTAGTGCGAACTAATATTTCACTTTTACATCTCCCAATCAATGAAAGACTTAATTTTCCAATAAACGGAATAATCGACCAACATACGACAACCTCTAAATGCAAGAAAAAAGATTGGCGAAACAATTTTGCTATTTACATATACAATTAAAAATATTTTGGCGTCTAGATGTCGAGTATTACCTAGCTCTGGTAGGTACGTACCCTTTGCAAAGAGTCTCTTGGGCACAAGGTCACCTGAGTTTGTTAACCTCCCTACAAGAAATGGTTGACCCAAACTAATACACAGAAAATATTTTCACTAACACACTTGCAGAAATTTTGTTTGAGCGAACATATGATTGTCATTGTTGGTGGAGTTATCCATCATCGTTGAAGAAATTATGTTGCAGTTTCATTTTTGACATAAAGTTTTGAAGTTAATCATGAAAAGTTTGCATTAAGCATTTGCGTGTTATAAAAGTTTCAAAATTTTATAAAAAAAAATAAGAGTTTTTTATTTTAAGTGTGAACAAAATATTAAAAGGTACGTAGAAAGATACTCATATTTAAACTTTTTGTAGCTTTTTTTATTTCAACAATTTCTGCGAATTTCAGATGTTTTTCAACATCAAGGTGCCCCTGAATTGGAAAAATACTTGAAGAAGGCAATGCAGCATGTTCACCACAGATTACAAATTTCGTATTATTAAATTTTGTCTTAAAATTAATTTACATACCTATATTTAATTTTTTTTTAATAAAATTATAAGGAATTGAATACAAATAAATCGTGTTTTATTTTTACTACTTTCTGCGTCAACAGTGACGATTATAGCCATCATGCTTGATAAGTCAACTATGACCAATGAATTCATCATCTTTGATTAGTCAAATGTGACTGCTAAATCCGTCAATTTTGATTAATCAAATGTGACCAATATTTCTATCAACGCTGACTCACATGTACACAAGAGTTTCCATCACATTCTTCATATTGGCCTTAAGAATGTGATAGAAACTTTGTTCTACGCGATGATGGATATTTCTGTCAGCAATGACAGTCAAATGACAGGTCAAATGACCGTCACTGTTCTTGTAGGGCTAAAGACGAATGAGTGCTAATATTGAGCAAAATTATTACAGATATGAGGGTGGTGTTGGCTGAAGTGGTTAGCGCGTTGACTACTAAGCAAACAATGACTTGGGGCCTTGGTTCAAACCCTGGCCTGGCCAGAGCAAGTCAATCAACTTCATTAATTTCTCTAATGTACATTAGTGAGACATGGTATTAATTGTTATTGGACTATTTAAGCGAGTACAAAAATAATATGTACAAAAATCCACCTGACCAACATCTTTTTACTCTGCTTGGATAAATGTACTCGAATGTATACGAGTTAGTACAAATAAATAAGTAACCGCGCTTGTGTGTGTATGCAGAAGAATTTAGTTGTTGTTCCATCAGAATCTTAATTTATCGATGGCCATGAAAATAGACAATTTTAAAAAATTAAAGCAAAGAAAATGTAGCACAGGATTAAAAATATGTATGTATATCATTGCATTGATACTTAAAGCACATTAAAGCAACAAAAAAAAACAATTGTACTACAAAATTTTTTTTTATTTTTTTTATCACCACCGAACATCTGGTTGGGTGAAAGATACCCAAATATAAGAAACTTATGAATCATTATTACTTCTGCATAAAACTAAATTTTCTAATAGTTTGTTTGTTAAATGTGTTTTTAAAGAACATGCCCTGGTGACATTTAAGTTATTAATTTTTCTCCAAAACTAACAAAAAATGGTGGTATATTCATCTAACATGCCGGAATGAAGCCAACTTTTTATTGCTATAGAAATTTGACAAATAGTATTTTGTCGGTGCATAATTATTTTTATGTTAGTATTTTACTGGATATATTTAGCATTTTATCCATAAAAACACTATATTTAAACATAAATATGTTTAACTCACCCCTAATAAATTCGTGTTTATTCAATGCTGATACAACAATTTTAAGTACATATTCTTTATTTGAACATAAGTATATCGTTTTATGTTAATTAATTATCACTATAAAAACTTGGGTAATTTGCACTTTTTGTTTGAAAACTATTTTTTTATATATTTGGATTTTATTTAATATACTACCGTAAATGCACGGAACCACGGAACATTTGTAATCACAAGCGCAAAAGAAATCTCCGATTGCCTGTTCTTTTTCTTCACCAGGCATTGCCAGACAAAACTTTAAGCTTTCTCTCTTTTCTTCTTATCAGAATAAAAAAACTACATAGTTGCTTTGAACAAGTACAATAATGTCAGATAATGCTGCCAGACTATACAGCATTTTTTAATAACAATTTACGGACGATGCGCCGCTATGTACGTTGACATAGTATTCGATTATGGATCAGTCCTTTCACATCGAAATATGTGATCGAAAATATTTCACTGTCAATAAAGAAATGAAAATTGCTCATTTATTATCATTCTTCAAAAGGCGTAAAATGGAAAGTTGAGAAGTCCGGACAGAAGAATTTGGCCGGGCTGTCCTATTCCGTTAACAGCTCTAGTGTCAAGTTAACAAGCCACAGGATAATGAAATTTCTATATACAATAGGTATTAAATGAAACCCCCGTTTTGTTTGTAGTTAGTTATTTTATATTTATTTTTGGGATTTATCGTGTGTATATACATAAATAAACTTTATTTTTTCAATATAATTATTTTTTCTTATTGTAGATATCATTTTTGTTGTATTGTATAATTTATATTATTACTATAGTTTTTATTATTTTCGCAATTTTCTTGCACGTTTAGGTATGTATGTATATTATTATTTTTTTTTTTTTATTTTTTTTTAGGTATGTATGTATATATATATATATATATATATATATATCTGATCATATTAATTTATATGTATAATAATATATATGTATGTATATTATATTTTTTATAGATATTTTATATGAATATTTAATTTGGTTTTATTTTCTTGCGCACAGTTAAGTGTATGTATGTATATAATATAGTATGTATGTATTTATGTGTTTGTGTATGTAGATCGTGTTAAATAATGTTTGCAAAGTAAATAATTTAATTGTTTTATTTATTTATTTATATATAAATTACCTGTTAGCTTTTAGTTTTCTTATACTTTCGACCGATATTTTTTTATATTATAAAGAAAAGTTTTTTTTATGTTAAATAATTGAGTAAAAATTAAAGAAAACCATATAACAAAATAATTATAATATTTACAATTATTTTATAAATGTTTTACCTTTTTTTGTCTATTCTGAGTTTAGTTGATTTTTTTTAAACTTTTCAAGATCTCAATTGTCGTTTTTGTTTTCGTATTCTCATTTTAATTTTAGAAATTCTACTATTTAAGCTTCTTTTTAAAGGTTTTTCGTTTAAAACACCTGTTGATATTGTCTTTGAGCGTTTTTATTTTATTCATGTATGAATATATGTTTTTGTATTTTTTCTTTTGGATTTTTTAAAATATTTGACAAAACAATTCTTACATTTTAGGTTTTTCTTTTCAATAACAATCATTTTGAATTGATGTTTCTTTTAACAGTTGTAGTAGAAACTTTAAGTTTTATCAACAAGTTTTTGTCAGTTTATTCAGTTCTATTACTTTTTCTTAAAAAGTTTTTTTTTTTACTTTTTATAACAGTTTTTGCTTTTATTATATAACACTATATTGTTACCTTATAACAGTCATCTAAAAATCAAAAAGTGTATATATTAAAATTAAAACCAAAAATGTTTTTTACTCAAATAGTTTAAAATAATTGTTAGCAAATTTGTTTGTAAATTTTTTTAAATAAATTGAATCTTGTTGAAAATTGACATCTCTTTTCATTCTATGTATGTATGTATATGTTTTTATTATATCCATGTATGTATATATAAAAAAATAATTGATTTTGTTTTTAGTTCCATAATATGATAATAAATTTATATTAAGTAAAAATCTAAATACATTTAAAAATGAAATGCTCAAGTTTTACAAAGGAGGAATATTTTTTAGTTTAGAGTAAAATTCATATATTTTATACTGGTTTTTAATGTTTCTTAATACACATTTAAATTTTGCTTTTAAATAGAAAAAATTTAGTTTCTTATAAATTTACAATTTAGCTAAAAAAAATTTACACTTTAGTTAGTACATATTTAGCCAGTGTTTAATTAATTTTTGCTTTTTTGTTTTATATTTGATATTAAGTAAAAAAAACACAAAAATTAGTTGCATATGAAGAAGAGTATTTTTGTTTAAGTTCAAGAGGGTAAAATTAAAATTTGGTTTTTGTTTCGATTTTATCTTAAAATGAAATGAGCAGATAAGATATTGACTTTCGTTCGAGTTTCACGTTCCCATAAAAGCTGAGCGGAAAATAAAACTTACGGTTATAATAATTGGAATATTCCTCAAAAACCATTTATGCATTTTTGTTACGACATTTTTGCATTTTTTTTTTCGTACCTTATAATTAATTTCATATAAGTATTTTTGGTTGTTATAAAAGAAAAAATAAATTACTTTGTGTATATGCAAGCAAAATTTTCTATAAATGTTCGGAAAACTTTTCTATTTAGAAGTAAATGTGAAATTCCGGAGGTAAAATACGGCCAGAAGTCAGTATGCTCTAAAACAAAATTTACCCTTGGCCATTTATATTGAAAACAATACTAATGAGAACATATTTGTTGGTAGTTTCAATAAAAGTTCCAAATGTAAAATTATCATATTAATTCAAAGACGTGAAGATAAATTATAATGTTAACTTTGTTGGTATTGAAACACTCAAAATATCTCTAGTTATCTGCTGCATCGAATATATTATTTTAAATATCAATATAACCGTTTTCAATTACCGCGGAATAGAACAATTGAAACATGACAATTAGAGGTTGAGATTATTTTCTTCTATTTATTCGCCTGTATGTGTCAAGAAATGGGAACTGAACGTTTTCAATATCTGTTGGACTGGAATTTAGAATCATATTTTTAGAAGGGAATATAAGCGAAACTAAATTAAATTGATTGATTTTCATATTTACTTAAATCTTATCAGAGAAAATATGCATGTACATATGTATGTATGTAGATATCATGGCGAACTCAATTTACAGGTGGTGTTAATACTACAACAAGTACAACATTACAATAACATTTGACATAGTTGCCTCCATGCATGCATATTACAAATTTTCGACATTTCAAACTCCATTAAGCAAGAAAACGCTAACCCAGCTGTGTTAATAACAGCACGTGCTAAGTGAATTCGCCATGGAATATATTTTGGAATTAAATAATATTTCATAAAAAAGCCATAATAAATAACATAATTGTTTTTAAATATTTGAATAGTTTTTTGTTTTGTTGTAAAATTCTCGTTTAAAAGCAACTTTCTGTTATGATTTCGCTTATATTTAGGGAAGAAGTTTGTAAAGAATTAGCTTAATTATAAAAATAGTATAATATATTTAAAAAAAATGTGATTTAATTGAAGTGTTTCTTGTTTCGCACAAAATTTGACTGTCAAGTCCAAGGAATTAAATTCCTTTTGTTTATACATAAGAGTTTAACTCAAATTTCTTCATTTCAAAATTTTTTTTTCTGTTCTGTTAGCCCATTTTAAAGTGTGAAAAGGAGAGGATCGATTAATTTGGGGTACAAAACCTTTAGTTTGATTTCTTCTTATCAAATGTAGAGTACAATAGATCAAATGCTTAATTTACTTCTTACTCTTCTTTTGCTTTTTCTCTTCGGAAGATGCTGTTGTGGGAGGAGCGGCAATAGCTGCTGCCACTATTGTGTTAGCTGGGAGCGTCGTGTTTGGTGGAGTACTGTGTGTTTTCTCAAATATCTTTTTAGCTATAGGCTGCTGTGCCGAAACCTGTGTTATGGGGTGATTGCCTAAGGCCGGTGTTACAGGTGTATCATCCAAGAATAAAGGATTCTTAACTTCCATTTCGCCGGTCTAATTTAAAAAGGAAATACATGGAAGAAAATGTTAAACAAAATCATAAGAAAGAAAAAAACTTAATTAAACATACTGGAGCTAAGCCGGGACACTCGTACACAGTATAATCGCCCTCCTCATTATCATCATCACTTTCCACATAGGACATTTCACAGTTTTCTTCATTGTTTTGACGATTTTCCATAGCAATAATTTGCTGCTTTTGATGTTGATAATGATACATTTGAGCACTTTGAGCCAATTTACGATCGCCTGAAGGTGATATGTCTCTGTTAGGTCCCGTTACACCGTAGGCGGGATAGTCTACATCGGCCGCTGCTTTGCTCTTGTTGTGGAATCTATGAATTAAAATGTCCATAAAATATTTTTTTTTGCTTTTATTTTAAAAAAATTAGTTATCAACTTACGTGTACCAGGCTATTCCTAAAACAAATAGACCCACTGTAGCTGCAGCGCTAACGCCCGCTATAAGAGCAACTACATACATGCCCATTTCACCTTTCATACCCAAATGCTCCCTTAACACCACATGACCATCGTTTAAGTCTACCTGTTGAGTTTGGTCCACTTTTGGATTAAGTTTATCAATCAAGGTGGTAATGCCTTGGCGTACAGGTGCTACACCATTTTGTGTCTGTTGAACATTTATGGAGTTGACACCAGCTGCTGCTGCGGCCGCAGCAGTTTGCGGTTTAATTCTATGGAAATTGGTATTTCCACTATTAGCACTTGCAACACCGGCCTGAGGTGGCGACAGTATCATTGTCGCTTGCTTTGCGTTTTTATTTCCATCTTTATTGTCTAGGCCATCGTTAGGCTTATATTCTTCATATTCTTCAAGAACACGCGAATCTAAATCTTCTTCCTTGTCAATTTCAACTCCCTCTATATTGTCCTCGTCCGCCTCTTGTTCAACATTCGCTTTCATCACATTACCTTCATTATTATTTTCCGTTTCTAAGTCTTCTGTTCGTTCATTATCGTCCTCATAGTAACGCACATCCGTAGGCGGTACTGCAAACTTTATTTTACCACGTTGGCTTTCCAAACTATTGATCGTGGGATATTTGTATGTAAAGTCTGCATTAGTGTTGTCGTATTGGTCATATTGATGTAAATTGTTATCAATATTATTTTCATTTTGCTCCTTGAACTTTTGCATAAACTCGTATTCTTCGTTTGCGGCTGCCAATTGACTTTGACGATACCTTTCACGCAATCGTTCTTCTCGTTGACGTTGTCGCATCAGCTGCATATTGATCAACTCCAAATGTTGTTCGAATTGTTGCTGTAAACGTCTGCGGGCATTTTCTTCCATCAATTGTGTTAAAAAGTCCGAACTAACCTCATAAGAGCCTGGTGGCTGTTGGAGAGGTCTACGGCGTAGACCTGAAATAAATAAAAGGATGGTTTAACTAGTGTTAGCTTCGACTTCGTAGGTCCACTAGCAGTGCCAATAACGAAACTTTAGAATTTCTCGATATAATTTATCGATGTTATGTACTAATCTGATCTCGTTTTTGGTAGATCGGGAATGTCATTGAACAAGTTATTTTCAAATATGCAGATTATATATTTTAGAGCATTATATATCATATATGTATGTAAATACTTAGTAAGCTATCCCATATTAATTATTTTTGAAATTCGCTCTAGTTAAGTGGACTCAACTATTATCGACCATACATAAGGATATGTACGTAATGAAAACTATTAATAATGTGTTTAATACTTAATAATAAATTGCTAGAATGTTATCAATAGAAGCATGATCTATCTTATAAAATTCTCATGTTTATTGTAATTTTTAGTAACCATCAGCTGCTAACTTTTCCCCCAACCTGTAACAAAGGCTGCCAGTATTGGAAATTTTTCCCCATGTCTGGTTTTTTCTCCCCAATTATTATTTTGGTATAAATGTGATATTGTACTCTTATCCCTAAATTTCTCAGACATTTGGTAATTTTTTCCTAATTTCTGAATTTTGAGGCGTTCTGGTTTTTTTTGTACTATTATACTAATTTACTAAAAATAATAAGGTTCTATTTTGTAATTGTAAATAATTGTATAAAGGTGAACACACTTACGAACAGATGTATGTATATATGTGTGTGTATTTATGTACGTATGTAAGTATGCTATGTGATTGTTAAAATGCCATATGCTATTCAAGTTAAAACTACATATTTTTTGAATTCCATTCCGAACCTCTTGAAAATTGGACGTGTGTTTATTAAATATAAAAATTAAAAAAGAAATTATCTTAACCAGCACTCAACAAAAATTCACTATTATTATCATTTACGTGTTAAAAGATAATTAACTCAAGCCCATAACCAGAAAACAAGTTCACATACCTATTTACAATGAGTAAAGGATATTTATTACATACATACATACATACTAACATATTTAATATTTTTGTAATATCTATTTTAAGAAACGAAATAAAATTAACTATGAAAATATAGCATTTGTATAAATATAAAACTGATACAATTGGATAGGTATTTGAATGTTGGTTTAAATGTTTGTAAGTGAATAGTTTTCTTTTCCATTTTTTATGACTGTGAAAACAAACAAATATAGGAAAATATTGAATTAAAATATGTATGTATGTAAAAATGATTTTTATATACATACTTAGTACATTTAAGAATTTGTTTTTCTAAGGACTAAAGTGGTCAGTATAATACAAAAACGCATGTATGTACGTACAGTATACAAAATGAAAGAAAAAAGATTTTCAATTCCATGTAGCTTTCAGTGACGTAAAATGAACGAAATGAAAATAAAAATTCCTCCCCTTTTGGGCCCTTGCTGGCCTAGCTCCTTTCAAATAGCAAGCAAAATAAAACAACCACCATATTATCAGTTAACAACGAGTAAGGAGGGAGACCACTTGATTTTTAAGTAGCCTACTACTACGACTACTACCCATCCAACATACAGGCATGGTCTCAAATATGATGTGCATATAAAACAATTGCATATCCATTTCTTTCCCAACATTACCAAAAGTTTGAGAATAGCTTGGCGAAAAAAAGCGGAACATGTTACTAAAACAAGTATATTGCTTAACCCTTAACCTCCATATAAAAAAACAACTTTGACTAAATTTTTTATGTATAAAGTTGGTTTGACAGTCAACAAAACGGATATGTCCTAATTTGTTCCTTGAAATACATATTAACAATGTCTAATTCAATCTGATCATTACGTTACGAACTTAAGCTTGTAAAAATATCAACATATACTAAATAATATTTAATCTGAATTAAAAATTTTCTCTTCACACCTTTGCATAAGTTTAAAAGAATCGAAAAAATTCAAATGCAAATCAATTGTTTGAACTTTTGTTCATTGGGTAAATGCCATTATTTACAGTTACACAGCTTCGTGAATACCGTTATACTCGTATGTATGTATTCATGTGCTTTTCGTAAAACAATGATGCCAAACAAAACTAATAATGTTTAATAGTCAATTCATATTAAATTAAATTCATATTAGTTAAGTTTTTGCTCTTAAAACTAAAATGATTTTATGCGTTTTCTTAAAAAACACAAATGCAGTTTATTGCAAAACAATAAACTCAGGCGTTAACTTTTAAAGTTTGATGCCGCATAAAATCATGTATTTTCCATCATTAAACTATGTTTATTTTTTCATTAACTAGAAATCCACTATAATATTTATTTAACGTCACTTTGTACTCATCTGGTAAGATCTCTCCGATTTTTGCAAAAGATTGCCGAAACTTCCGCTTCCGTTATTCTGAAGTACATACAGCAATGCCAAGCCATTAAAACACTATCACTTTCAGTACATGTGTTTCGAGATCTTTCTTTTTTTACTCTTTCTTTAAATTGCTTTCTGTTCAGTTTCCTCCCTTCCTCCCTTGTTTCCTTACGACTGCTCTATAAGTACAATAAACATGTGTAATTAATTTATTTCTTTGTCACAACGTTACTTCAGTGAAAACAGATTTGTAAAAAGAGAACCAAAGCACGGAAACAAATGGTTATAATAAATTTTTTCATAACTATTTCATTTTTTCCACTGATCGATATTGCAATATACGGAAAATTACGTATTCCGCAGTTAAATAATTTTTGAGCAAATTAAATCAAACATCATTGCTACTCTCAAGTGACAAAAAATCTGGCATCCTTATCCCTTATATAACTTATCCATATAAATAACATCCATTTAAATTTTAAAACCATTTGTTTATGTAAGTATTTTCAAAAACTTTGTAATTGGAAACAGTTATAAGCGGAAGTCATCTAAATGTCGACAGCAAGTCGTTCTTATTTTGTTAGTATGTTGTTTCTTTATTGTTGTTGGAACTTTTTATACATATGTACGTATATGCAAGTAACTCCGCTTAAAGATAATAATTCGCTAAGGTTTCGCTTGTTCAGTAAAAAAAATACTGAGCACTTCGTACATACATTTTTACAAATGTTTAATTTAAATTTATTTTATTTAAACACACTTTTGTACAGACACTACAATGTTTACATGTGTTTGTAATTGTTTTAACAGTCATTGAATGGTTAAAAGGTGGAAGAAACCATAAAATGAATGGAAAAATTAAATGGGTTGTTGCATAAAGAATTGTACTTGTGTGTATCTACTTACGTAGGCAAATGGAATAAGAGAAGACATACCTACTCACTAGTAAATGGAAAAACATACATACATATATTTAATAGATAATTCTTAGGATGTGTAAGTGTGTATTTTTTTATTCATTTCTCTTTTGGTTGCATATGGCAGTATTTAACAGGGATGGAAAAGACTCAATCAATTGCATACAAGAATGAAATGTTCGACAAAGCGTAACATTTTCTTATACATACTATATGTATTTGATGATTCTATTTTTAAACTTTCATAAACAGAAAGCCCATCTATTGGCAAAATGTAATTTTTAACAGATAAAATAGCAGCGTTATTAAAATAAATGAAATAAAATTGAAGAGGTGCGAAAAATTCTTATATAGTAAAAATAAGCATTGCTAGTAAAAATTGCCGAACAACCATTTAACTGTAAAATCTAACATATTAATAAAAAAATGGAAAATAGTTTTTATATTGAAAAATATTTTTTAAAAGGTACCTACTAGCTATTGTTTAAAAAAACTAATATATATAGTAAAAATTCCCCTCATATTCCATAATTTTATGTGAAAAGTAGAAAAATATTTACCTCATAACAAATAAATTTCCAGTTTTCTAAAAAAAATTTTGTACTTGACAACTAGTAAAATTTTTTACTAGCACACAAAATGAAAATAAATTCTCTGTAATATATTGTTCAGCAACAATTTCTTCTCAATAAAATATATGCCAGTCCAACCAAACACAAGTTTGACTAGTTGACAAACATGTCAATCTTACAATGACTAGTATTTAAAAAATTTTCTCCTTGAATCAAGCAATATAAATAATGTGAAAATTTTTTAGATGGGAAAACACAAAGAAAAATGCAACGAAATGAATGCATCAAAAATATCATACCGGTCATTTTAGTCATTAAATGTTTAATTTATTTCTTCATTTAAAGTAAATTATTTATAAAAGATCTTCACATCAAACACTCACTAAATAAACTTTCTAATGAAGAGTACATTTTTCGTAATCTCAATTATCCAGCCCTGTTTGCAAGGAAACATAAACGGATTTCAATTAAATTACTACATTTTATGGAGCGAATAACGATGTTGGATAATTGAAGAAAGGAAATTTATTTCAACTGAGTATTTTATGAGGGCTTACTTGCAGATAAAATGCATTAAATTTGTCTTTAGTAAGTTTTTTTAATAAACAAAATGTGTACTTACCTGGATAAATTGACATTTCGCATTGACCCAGAATACTAAGCAGTACAATGATGGCCACAAGTGTTTTCAATTGGATGTCGCCCACGATTGCTGTTGCAAACATATTGTTGTTGGTTAAAGTTACTTTTTTATGTTGAATTTATTTACGTTATTTACAAAATAGTTTTTTATTGAGCCAAATTATATACTCGAGCAGTTCTTTTACATAATTTTCATTAATAATTTAATAGATTTTCTATGTATTTCAGTGTACCATATGGCCGGTCATTGCAGTGCTGCTGTGAAAGAAGCCTTTAACCTTTACAGTCGACTTGTATTATGCTTGATACTACAATATTGATTTTTTTTTCTCCAATTTAGCACCGTTTTTAAAGTTAATTAAATATTATTACTTTTTTATTTAAAGTACAATATGTCTGAGGATAGTTGAAACTTTTTTTGCAGTCGTTTAAAATTTTCTTATACCTACATATATCCTATGCTTTGCTGGCAAATTTTCTTGATGGTGTTTTCCTTTTTTTTTCTTTATACACTCTAATGTTAAATGAGCTTTCCTATTTCATTGTTTTTTTTTTTTTTTTATTAAATGTTGGTTAATCGAGCGATATATGGATTGGATGTTTTAGTTTCGTTTTCGATACGTTGTCGTTTAATGTTCCCGTTATACTGTTTTCGTGTTTGAAAAAATATTTTTAACCATGGTTCGTATTTGTGACGCAAAATGTTACAACACCTCCGCATTCTCTTTGCATTCGATTCTACTTTTGCAGTGTATGTGATCCATATAGGTTTGTTTTCTGGCGCAATCGCATTTGGGCGATAGTGTCTTTGTCAAAGAACAACCCTAAAGGTGGTGGTGGACGTATTAACATCACTGGCGCAACAATTTGCCAAAAAAAATATATAAAATAAAGTATTAATAAAAAAACAACAAAGTTTTTATTCCGAACTATTTTCTCTACTTGCGAGAATCTCCTTTCGTGTGTATATCTGCCTATCGTCCATATTGTTATACTTTTTGCATTGAATGCTATTTTTAGCCATAATTTTTGGAAGGTATTGGGATAGGACACATTTTTCATCAATGAATTTTGTTACATACTTACATATAAGTAAGGATACGCATATGCGCATCATCTTATACCCGGGAAAAATTCAATGAATTTTTAGATTTTTATGTTTAAAAATTACTACAAACAAACACAATCAAATTTTAAGCAATTCTTTCTCTTTACAGATAAAAGATTCTTCTTCATTCAAGGAAATTTGCCTCATGTAGAACGAATTTTTCACTTGTGTATTATTTATTAAACTTGGTTTAATCTTTGAATATGATATTTAATATGAATCTTTATATGCAGTTTAATTCGGCTGTAAACGACGGCTTTTAAATTTTACGCCAAGACTGTCAACATAAAAAATAAATTCTGTGACACATACTTAATTGTACGAACATACTATACAAAACCTCCCGAAGGTTTTTTCTAAGATACCTCTTCATTAATTTAGTTTGGTTTCACCTTTGTGAACTTTTTTTGAGCAGTTTTTCTGACTAATACGTCAAGACAACATTATTTCTTATGAGACAACCCACATCGAACCAAACAAGCGCAAAACTGTCTGTTTGAAATCCTGATCAAAAACCGTGGTTTCGGAAAATACTTGTGGTTTGTTAAAACATACCCAAACAGCGTAGGACAAAACATACTGGAACCCATAGGTACCAATTACGACAAGTCAAAAAATAAAAAAAAAATATGTTGCCGCTGTCTGATTACCGTTTGTCTTTTCAGATAAAAACTTGATGTTATATTTGTTGGTATGGGTTAGTATCAAACTAGTGACTTTGATTTAAAAGACAAAAACATAATAGGAACTGTAATTATCACAACTTAACTATTATACAATTGTTAGCAAAACCGATACTTATGCTACTATTCCACTAAATTTGTGTAACGAGTTGTAGTTGTGTGATATGTATTGAAATCACTAAAAAACAGTACATTTCCAAAAATATGTGTATTAAGGGCGGTGCACATATTACGTAACGCTCCAAGGGGGCTAAAGATTTGTTACGGATTGGAAATTTTGCACTGAAAAATTATTAAAAAGCGTTACGGAGGGGGGGGGGGGGCATAAAATCTCTGAAAAAAGCGTTATGTAATATGTGCATAGCCCCTTAGGGCCTTTCAACATGAGATCACCGATAACTTAATATACTCGTATATAAATGACCACTATTCACGCTATGTGTATAATTTTTTCGAATGGAAGTGACTAATACTGGGTGCTTAAGGGCTGTGCACATATTACGTAACGCTCCAAGGGGGGGGTTAAAGATTTGTTACCGATTGGAAATTTTGCACAGAAAAATTATTAAAAAGCGTTACGGTGGGGGGCATAAAATCTCTGAAAAAAGAGTTACGTAATATGTGCATAGCCCCTTAGGGCCTTTTAACATGAGATCACCTATAACTTAATATACTCGTATATAAATGACCACTATTCACGCTACGTGTATAATTTTTCGAATGGAAGTGACCAACACCGGGTGCTTCACACAAATAATATTGCTAATAACTAAAAATTAACACTCTGTTTTATATTGTCTCTATATTTCCACCTGTCTCTCAACAACGCTGTTATTGTTTATTGCATGAAATAAAAATTTTACTGACTGGTGATTAATACAAAGAAAACAAAAATTTTTTATTTAAAGGTACATAAAAATGGCTGCACTAAAAGGTAAACAAAAGCAAACAAATATGAAATCTGTAAAACTAAAAAGTTATTTATTTCTTCCCATAATTAACAAATTACTCTTTGATGGATATATACAGCGTAAGTTTGTACGAATATTGTGAAATATATATTTATGAATTGAAATGCATTATTAAACATTTACTTGCAGTTTATTAATTTGTGCATTTATGACATGCCTTGGCATGACCTTCCTGATTTTGGCTTGCGCCATCCCTCAACCAAAAATTTTTTATCCCTTTTTTGTGCTACTTTTTTACATTCTGTCCGTCTTACCCATGCTGATAGCCAAGAGGCTAAGTCCTGGTTCCGAGACAAATCCCAAAACAGAGTTCGCCTTGTTCTTAACGGCTGGCATGGTGTTAAGTGCTTTTGCTTTGCCCATTGTATTGGCTCACAGTGGAGTAGTAAGTGTGAACAACTGATCAAATTACACTATCATATTTCATTATATCTGTATTACGTCATTTAAACATAAATTGCTTATTTTACATTTTAGATTACATGGCTTGGTTGCACATTGACACTGATCAGTAATATTATCAATTATTTAACTATATTTGGTTATGCTATGAAAGAAAATGAATTTGATGCTCCGTACGGTGGCATGTTCTAAATTAAACATTGGTGTAAACATGCTGTTGTTATTAGTTCATTTTATGGGGAGTTGGAGCCATATAATTCAGTGGTAATTAATACAAAATCATATAATATACATCATCTAGTAGAAACGAGTATTATTAATAACTTGGTAAATTTTTAAAATAAATACAAATTGCGGAGATTTTATATGTAATAGGCATCAATAAAACAAAGTAATAATTACTAAATTTAAAACACATATATAAATTCTTAATCACATAGGTGTAAAAAACGAAAAAAAACTACAATAAAAAAGTTTAAATAATGATGTTTTAATCTTATTATTATTTCGCATGTTATCACATGTCACTGTGCCCATTTACGTGAATTTTCTATCGTAATTTTTGTTCAGATAGGTATATAATTCCAAATTGTGCGATAAATAAGAAAAAACAGAAATTTCCGAATCAGTAAATGTTTGGAAACCCTAATTTCTTTTCATGTCCATATCCAGCCTTTTAGGAAAAATATCTTAGAAAAAAAATCTTGACGAAATTTTTTTAAACTTTATCATTACATATTTGTTAATATTTATAAAGGCTAAATTCGTAAATGTTTATAATCAGAGAATGTATGTATATTAGTCTAAAAATATACTTCATATAGTCAATGTTAAAGCTTTATTTAAATAATGTAAAGTCAAAAGATGTAATGTACAGTAATTGGGGAATAATACCCTAAAAAGCTTGCGGATAATGTTCGATGAGTAGCTACAATTCTTGCCGTATACCACACAATAAAGTCATATTCATATATTTTTATTTGAGTTCTAATTAATCGCTTATTAAACAATAGGTAGGTATATCAAATAAAATTAAAAACTACATAGTAAATACATACATATGTATGTACATAGTTTTACACATGGTGGAAAAGCAGGATGAACTAAATTTAATAACGGTAAACTTTTATTCCATATATAGAGCCTTCTTTAGTTCTAAAAATGTGTCATAGTGATTACCTTTTATATATAGTGCTCTTGAAATTGCAATCATTTACTTGCCAGAACGTGTGAGGGTGGTTAAAAAGCGGATTTATTTAAATATCTGTTGTTGTTTTATTATCCATAAAATCGTAAGTAAACTTACGCAAACAAATATGCCGTAGTTCTTATATTGTTGAAGTTGTAATGCCATATATAACATCAGCTTCCACCGTAATACACCAACAAAAAAATATAAACTTTTAAGTCGTCTTTCCACTTCTTGTACTAAAGAAGTAGGTAAGGAACAGTCCGTAACCCTAGGCATGGACCAATTACAAGGTATGTGCAGTATTACAACAAAAATGTCATAATGCTTAATATGTCAAACAAACTCCATCCATAAAAATTGTTAAGAATTTTTTTTATATGAAGTTTGACATCTTGCCATTGCTTAACAGGCAAAACTAACCCAACGAAAAAACATCTGTCAATTTGCACAGACCAATAATGTTACCAGTTAGGCTGAATAATGTGCTGCTTACAAATATTGTTTTAATAGTCATCTGTACTAGTGCTGGTACCTGGCTAAATCTCTCCTGATGCAAAAACAAAATTAATAAATTGAGCAATTAGTAGTTAAGTGCATCACTAATTGAGTAAAATAGAAAATCAAACCATGTTACAAGTTTGTTTAACCAGAATAATGTATATTGGAGGAAAAGGTTTTGTACAATAACAAGCCAAAAATCAAAAAAATATAAACAAAACATAAAGAAATGGCGAGCTCAGTTGAAAGTAAGTATGTATACTTATGTACATACATACATACATATGTATATTATAATTTGTGCCTAAGTAAATTCTGCATTGAAAAATGTTTATTTTAAAAAATAGCAAACAAATTGAAGAGGAAGAGGCAGGCTTGGAATGAGTCTAGCGAAGATGTTCTGCTTGAACTTTGGCCGAGTCATTTGGAGGAGCTTCGAGCCCAAAGAAAAAACGGTCATGTCTATGCGGAGATATCCCGTAAGTTGCAGAAGCTTGGGTTCACATATAGCCCACGGGATGTCCATGTAAAGTTGCAAAACTTTACGCAGCGGTACAGGTATGTATGCAGATGAAAATTAAATACCGTCGTGTGCTACTGTCTTTTCGCTTGAAAAAAAATGCTGCATTTGCTTTTTGTACCTCACGTTATCAAATACTAAAAACAATATTTGAAATTAAATTTCTTCCAGGAAAGAAAAAGCGGAGATGGGCGTATCTGGACGATCGCCTTCTACATGGTCACAATATAGTAGAGTTCACAAAATTCTTGGAGATTTAAGGGGGAATTCGATTACATATTTAAGTCTTGAAAGCATTGATGGTAAGTACCTTTTTCTTTTATTATAATTTCATATTTATTAATAATAACTTATAATGTGCCTTTTTTAATATTTATGAATAGTTTAAATAAAATACAAAAAAATAGAATTTTTACAAATTTTTTTATTTAAGCATATTCGTCCAAATCGACATTATTGCCGTCATCGTCTATACCGATGTCTAATCCTTCATCGCCACAATCAATTGAACCTGAGAAAAAAACCAGAAAAGTGGACTTTAGAGACACAATAATGGAAAACTTTCAAAAGTTGTCCACGGAAATATCACATCATTTAAAGAAAAGTGAAGAAAATGAAAGGGAGCTTATTGCTATTGAAAAGAAGAAAGCAGATACTCTTGACTGCATAGCAAAAGATAATACTGAACTTAAAAATGCATTAATATCATTTTTAAATAGAAAATTATAAACATATTTTTTAAGCACAAATTAAAAGCATTGTTAATACTTACTAAAATAACAACATAGGGCTTGTCTTATGACTTCAGCAGTGGGTTCGTTATCTCCAAACGTAACAATATCCGTGGGACTCTCCCGCTTCCTTTCGAAATCTTGCAGATTTTCTAGCCAAATCTCCTTTATACCATCATTCTTTTCGCTTAGGAAATTGTTCAAAACGCAACCAGCTCGAATAATAATGGGAGCATTCCCAACTCGATTATCTATGCCTTTCCCAATGCGAGGGAAACGTGCTTTTAAATGACAAATGGCGTTCTCTGCCACTCTTCTGCATTTTGATAATTTAAAATTAAATAATTTCTGTTCGTCTGTTAAGGACATAGAAAAAGTGTAGGGCTTCATTAAAGTGGTGGAAAATCTATATGCGGAGTCTCCCAAAATACATATTGGCACTTGGATGCCATCCATGTCTCTCTTATTGGCCGCCAATGTTTCATTTGCTGTCAATACTTTCTTGAGAAGAGAGGAATTATAAATTTGGGAGTAATTATAACGTCCAGGAGCACCAATATTTATGTATAAAAATCGGCTTTTGTAATCCACCAGAGCCAGAAGAACAAGAGAATACCAACCCTTGCAATTATTATAGTCAGTGGCATCGTTTGCATTCGGTTTAATTTCGATATGGCAACCAACTGAAAATAAATTAAATGAGGCCCACTGTGTTAACAAATACATTTGTTTCTTAACATCTTAAGCTTACCAAGGGCTCCTAGACATTGTGGAAAACCAAGAAGACGAAAACCGTCAACACACTCCGTTACAAGTTCTTGAGTCGGAGGCAATTTCTTAATATACTGTGCTGACAACACCTGCCATACTTCCTCGCAGAATTCAAGCAAAATTGTAGACACTGTTGATTTTCCAACGCCAAATAGCTCAGAGACTAATCGGTAACCTCCAGATGAACCGAGTGTAAATAAAGCTATGGCTACACGTTTTTGTAGCGTAATTGCATTGCGCCACTTTGTGTCGACTTTATTTAGCTTTCTGACCAAACGACAGAGTATGTCAAAGCTTGCACGCGTCATTCGAAAATGACTTTTAAAAAACTGGTCATCATTGCTACTGCAATCGACCTCCCAGAACGTAGATTGGCGACTCTACGAAATAAATCTGTTTGATATGGATTGAATTATTGCAGTTATACTTACCAACTTCCAAAGTGATCTTCGTGTAGCGTTTCGCTCTAATACTGCAAGGAGTAGTAACTGTTGCTTTCTCAAACGTTGCAGAATTATCAAATTGCTCTTTCTTCTTTTCTTAAAATAGGTTATTTTACTATCGAAACTCGATTGCACTATCTGTAAGATTTCGACATTTCTGTTGTAAACTAGTAAGATTTCTTTTAAAACCGAATTTCCATCCATTTTTTTAAAACTATAATAAATTCAGGTGTTGAATGGGGACTTCTTCAGTTCTAAAAAGCTGTCATAGTGATTAGCTTTTATATACAGCATAGCGCTTTTTATTGTTTACATTAATGTTGTGTCAAAGTGTGTGTCTGTTTTGAAAAGCGGAAAATTTGTTGGAAATATCCAAATTAAATTTATTTAAAATTTAAAAAATTGTGGAATGGATAACAGCGACGGTGATATAACTGAAGAAGAAACTCGCAATCCTATGGTGAAAAATCTTCCATATCTAAATAATGAGAGACCTATAAAAATGAAAAAGTCTTCGTTTGCTCTAAGGGAACAAAATAGTGGGTAGGAAAACCGCAAGCAACTTCTATGACTATATATTATTTATTTTTTGTTTCTTAAAGGAATATTTTAACTGTTCATCATACAATTAAAGAAAACAATAAACTGTTACGTATTGTGTTAAGTGTTTGTTGTTTCGATTTGCGTGGAACGCATTTGGTGGCAATAGATAGAAGGTATGTACATATGTGTGTATGGATCAAGGCATATGTATGCTTCTTCGAATTTGATGACAGGTGCTTAATGAGCTCATTTCTTGTCTATAATTTTTAGGGGTTGTATTTTCATATTCAATTTTTCAACAAAACGCTATTGGCGGCATAGTGAAAAAGTTCAAAAACCTAGTGTAGCTGTTGCTTCCAGAAAGGAGCATAACCAATATGTCATAGGTACCAAAGAGGGTGTACTTGTGCTATTAGATGTAGGTAAGTGTTTAAAGCTAATTATGTATATAAATTCGAGGATTTGATTCCACGGAGAAAACGAGGAAACGATTGTTTAAAAAAGGAGTGTAATATTGCGTTCCCTTCGAAAACCGTTACATGAAATTTAATAATTCCAACAACAACTTGGTTAGGCCCTATTACCTTAAAATTTATGTTTTCCGATTTGGTTGATAACTGAGTTTTTAATGTTTGAAATTTGTGTAACGATATTAATTGAATGAATAATGGAATTTAATTACTTAAATATTATTGCACATTTAAAATTACACATTTATAACATATTTAGTATATTTGAATATATTTTTAACATTATTATTATTTATAGAAAAAAAAAACACATCTTTATTTGCAGAACTGCCTGATCTTCTTAGGCAAAGAAAAATTTCTGAAGAAGTTATTAATGAAATTTCTTTTCCTGGACAACCGTTGGAACCAAAGAATCTAGCTCTGATATCTAGTGGCCAATCAGCAATTCTTATTGACTTGGATACTTTTAACTGCTCGTACCGTTTAGATTTCGACGAAGTTGTAATGACTTTAAAATTTGCTACTTTTTTGCCAAACTCGGACCACATAATGACTACCTTTACCAATGATACTTTACATATATGGTCTGGTATTAGCTTAGAAGTTGTGCGTATTGTTCATCCCATAAAACTAAGAGATAAAAAATTACAATTTAAAGAAGGTGCCGAAATAGAAGTACAAGAATTTGCATTAGAGTCTTCCACTGAAGAAATAACTGCACCGGCCGAGTGCTTGCCTAAGTTTCTTAATAAACATCTTACGGATGGTTTAATAATAACGTACACTTACAAAAGTGATAGCTCTGCTTTAATATTGTCCACATGGGATAACTTTATATTATTTTTAAGTGTTTACACTTATGAAGTGATGCGTATGTATCGTTCAAAAGATTTTGTTTTACTACAATGTGCTGCTTTGGCGAAACCCCATGACACCTTTCTCGTGGGCTTAACAAATCGTAAAAGCATAGTTTTGTTAGATTGTGAAAATGTAGAATATAAATTAAACGTAGATGTGGGCCAATCTCGTTATATATCGGTTACTCTAGATAATAAATATCTAGCTATTTCACAAGAGTCCGGTGAACTAAGCGTTTGGTCATTGGGCCACTTGTTGGCTGTAATAAAATCACAAAAGAAGTGCATGTCTGCGCTAAGGACAGCCTACAAACAAAATAAACCCATAAAAATGCCCTGCAGCGAAAAGGAAACCCTTTTTAAAGAAGAACTAAAGAAACTATTAACACATCAGCGTTTAAAACAAATTCTGCAAGAATATCACTGTTTTCCATCAAAATATCGCGCTATAATTTGGTGTTCTTTACTACAATTGCCCAATAACCGTATTCAATATCAAGAGCTTTTGCAAATGGGTGAACCTTCTGCAATTTCGATGAGAGCAAAGAGTATACAAATGAAAAATGCAACTTTAAAAAGGTCTCTTGTCAAGTGTTGGTCGTGTTTAGGACAATGGTGCAAAGTTTTAGCGTACAGTGAAATATTGCCCGGACTTGTATTTCCTTTTATTAAGATGTTTCAACAATGTCCTTTAACCGCTTTTGAGGTTTGCTGTACTTTGATACAAAATCAGTTTCAGCTGTTTTTCGAATATCATCCTTTGGAACCCACAAATTATTTAGGTATATGTACCAATCTTTTGGGGCACTTTGATAAGAGTCTTTATGATTTTTATCAATCAAAAGATATAACAGCTACAATATTTGCCTGGTCATTGTCAAAGAATGCATTTTCTGAAGCTCTCGACGAAGAGCAGTGGCTGTGTTTATGGGACAATGTATTATCGGCTCCACCTTATTATCTTTGCTTTGTGACGGTAGCTTATAATATTTTGTTGAAAGAAGTTATAATACGGCTGCCAGATAAAAATGTAATAGATCTATATTTCAAAGAGCAAAATCCCATTGATGTTAATAAATTAATTTCCAAAGCATATAAATTATTAAACAAATGCCCCACGTCACTAAATCCCCAAAGATACTTTATGCCATTTCAAAGTATACCTTCTAAAATTTATCCAAAATTTTTAAAATATCCACAAAAATGTTTAACCAAATACGAGGAAAAAGTCGAAGACTTGCAAAATGTACACTCAGCCTTAGATGCTCGAATGCGTGAGTTAGAGTTAGAAGAATTGCGTTTAATGCAACGCCTCGAAAATGGTTTGCGCCAAGAAGAGCATACCAAAAGAATGAAAGAAATTGATGCGTTTTATCAAAACACACTTACACGTGAAGAGGAACGTATTAATTGCCAGCGGAAGATGTTGCTTCTTTATCAAAAAGAAATCAGACAACGGAAAGGCGAGGTAGTGGCTGCTCTTCAGGATTCCTCCAAAAGAAAGGCGATTTTGCAAAAAGAACAAGAGTTGCACTGTTTACAGAATCACATAGAAAACGAGGTAAGGTTTCTTTTTAAATTATAAAAAAAATGTTGATATTATTATTCAACCAATACAATAAAACTACAAATTATATTTTTATGTTTTAATTCAGTTTATCGTTATTGAAATTTTTTTAAAAAATTTTTAAATTGATGATTACCCCAAAAATCCAAAAAGCGGGAAGCTATAGTAATGGCTCGCAATGTAAAATCACTTTTGTATATATGAGTATGTACATATTTGTTTTCTTAATTTTCAGCGCATGCACAACGACTTGAACTTAATGTGGGCCGAAGAAGAATTACATAATCATGACATGGAGTTGTTATCCCAAAAATTGCTAAACCAATCACTTACACAACCTTTGAAAAGAAAACATTGTTATCATATTAAAAAATTATGCCTTGAGCAGGAATTACTAAATAGCGATCTTAAAACGGTAATTTTAAACATATAAAAATTTTTAATCTGATTGACGATCTACATATATAAAAAAGTAATAAATCCGCAAATTTTCAATAACTTGAATAGTTACTAAATCCTTTTAACCATCCGAAAAACAGTCTGCTTTTACAAAATATTGATTTTTTACAAAAAATAAAAAAATTATATATGATTAAAAAAAAAATAAATAAAAATGTATTTATTTTTTCACTACTTGCAGATAACTTCGCTAGATGTTCCAAAAATATCAACAGCAAACAATGTCGATGATATAGAACGTAAATTAAACAAAATTCAAAAAGAATTTAAGGTAATCAGAAAAACGACATAAATAAACATGTTACAAAATGCAACAAAATATTTAATGAATAAAGGAAAACGCCCATAAAATATTTAGTAGCGTCTAAAGCATTCTTTATTTAAATGTACCATCATTGATTTACTTAAATTTTTAATGTTTTATCTTGGAATAACTCGTTCACTCTTAGGTAAATAGTATTTTTCTTTAATGATAAACATACGAAGAATTAAGATTAATTACATATAAATACATTTATATAGTTTATATTAAGTATTTTGTTTACTTCTTTTACTTTATTGTAATATTACTTAAGTTTTATTTTTATTATGATTATTAATTTATATTTTATTTGTGTATAATTATGTAATATCGAATAATTTTTTGAGTTATTATTTTATTTATTTAAAAGACAAAAAACAATTTTTTTTCTTAATTAATTGCTAATAATTTTAATTTTTTTTTTGTTAGTTAATGTGTGTTAATAGAGAGATATAAGGGGGTGTTAAAAGGATATATTCTTGTTGTTGTCATGCACTTGAGAAACTTTATTTCCTCTTTCACATCCGTTTATTTTGATAATATTAAACCTAAAGGAATTTAACGTAAATCTGCATCCTCATCATTGGCCTTTTTAATTCGTAATAGTATGGTGGTATACCACTGATCCAAACGGGAAATGCTATCATAGTTCTTAACAGCATCGGTAAAACCTTCAATGTTTTGTTCTTCCAAATGTTCGCACAGGTTCTTAACTAATTTATACTCTCTGGAATCTTGGAATGCTGGATATTGGTTAGTATACTTTTCCAAAGCATGTTCACAATTTAGAATATCTATACTAAGATGACACAAGGCAGCCCTAAAGAAATATTCCTTAGCACAGTGTTTCAGCAATGACGATTCTAAGGAAGAGGTGGCCACTTGCTCGTAGATATTGATGGCTTTTTCATAATCTTCTAACTGGGCTGCATACAGAGCTACTTTAAGCATACATTTATTGGCTGATGATAATGACTCCTCTCCCTTGAAATAATCGGCAGCCTGTTCATAATGCTGTATGGCTTTAGGTAGTGTGTTCGGATCTGCCTCGTACATTTCTGCAATACTCTGATGATGTTTGGCAGCTGTTGTAAAGCGGCCCATATCAGTGTAGATATCTATTGAT
This sequence comes from Lypha dubia, assembly GCA_947311025.1. Lineage (NCBI taxonomy): Eukaryota > Metazoa > Arthropoda > Insecta > Diptera > Tachinidae > Lypha > Lypha dubia. Next base: position 63,033,430 of record OX371264.1, read on the forward strand.
TTTGATAAGCAAGATGCTGCTGTGTCAATATCGACTTTTTTGTAACAATTTGAGGCATCTACAAAATTGGAACCAGCATCATGGCGACTGCCTGCCCTCTGGTGCAAGCTAGCTGCCTCGCAGAAACACTCGCCCGCCTTAGTCCAGTTTTTGGACATTTTAAACATATTGCCTGCACGCTGATAACATTCTATGGCCTCCTCAACTTTATTTGATCCCCCGAATAGGGAACTAAATAAACCCTTTTGCTGAGATAATTTTTTTTCGGCATCTGCCATTAATTGTAAAGCTTTTTGTTCATTATCACCCATATTTGCTCTTATTTATAGTTTTGCAACAATAATTTTGCAATAAATCAATTTAATTAATTTGTTTTTTTATTTACGTGTGGCAAATAAGAATGATGAAAATTTTTCGTTGCTCTGTTAAAGAATTTTTTGCACAATGTAAAGAAAATCAATAATAGGAAACCATTTGGAATTTGAAACGGAGCAGAGTACGTACATATGACACATACTAAAAGTGTCATGCGTAAATACACTGAAAAAAGGCTGTGAATCAAACTGGAAAAGGTTTTGTTTATAATAATGATGGTAAGGTGTGCACAAAAAGAAAGTGTCACTTGTTTAATTGATGAATGAAAATTTAGAGTGTCAAAAATATTTAAAATAAATAAAACTTTTAGGCCCATTAATTTTTGATTGTATTTTACAAGAAAACGTAAAGATTAGGTAGTATTGTTTTATCTAAAATTTTCTGAAGAAATGATATCCAACTTCCACTGAAATATAATTTGAGAGAATTAAATTTTATTTTACTATTAGGTTGGGTTGAGATGGTTGTCACACTCAAAAAGTCACTCACTTGGTCCTGTGGTTTCCATATATTTTTGATACTCTGGAACAACTAAAAAAGTTTGTAATGTTGTAAAATTTAAGCTCACGAATTCTAATCTCAAACTTGATTTGATTAAAATCCAATAGCAAATCAATTTCAATAAAATATTTTATTAAATGTAAGTAATACATGTATATATTTTACATAAATATATGTAATAAAACTAGGTACATAATTAAATTTATAAGGCACAATTTTTATAACATCTGTTAGGGAAAATGGTCACAGTTAAATATGATTTCGAATCTTAAACTTTTACAACAAATTCTTTTAAATAATTTTAAGGCCCTCTTATGAATTTGCTGTTCTTCAAGTTTTATCTATTCTATAACTGAAGGGACTTTTCAGCTTTGCTGAAGTATTTAAATCACTGGTTCCGCAAGGTATCACCAATTTGGGAATATTCATCACTAAATGTATGGTTGAGGCAGGTATTTGCAGTTGAGCTGGTACTCCAAGAGCAGGTAATTCAGAAGAAGCTAAAAACACAAAAAAATTATAAATTAATTATTCATTAAGTTCAATTAAACTAAATTACCTAAAACAGGCTGTAATGCATCAGACTTTAAATTTGAATTTTCAATTTCTAATTGTTTGATTCTCTCCTTTAATTTGTTGTTTTCGAGTTGATACTCAGTGTTTTTTCTGCGGAGTTCTTTATACTCGTTACGCATTTTATGGCGATAACGTGTTGAAGCTGCTCTTTTACGTTCTACGACATCGTCTTTTGACGACTTGAGCGAATTTGATTTGCTGTTCTTTTTTAAGTTGCGTGTATTATAAGATTTGTCTGACCAGTCAGCTGCCCGGCTTCTATTTGATTGATTTAAAATGGCTTTCAAGCGCTCTTTTATGGGCAGTTGCGAGGTTGGTGTTAAACTAGCACTACTGGGCTCAGAATGCGTTCTTGTAGCAGAGGATGCACTGCCAGACATGTTTATTGCTGTTGCATCTTTGGTCGGTGTAATACAAGCTGTTGATAGTTTGGGCAATAAATGGTGTTTGGTTGTTTTCGAAGATTTGTTTTGTTGTATTGTTTGATGCTGCAGTTGTTGGGTGCTTGTATTATTTTGTGTCTCTGCTGGGGTATTAGGAAATGTTACAGTTATAAATTGTGGTTGTACAAATTGTATACAAGAGGGCAATAGAGTTAAGCATGTTTGTGGCGTTTGTATATTGTTCGATGCAGACTTTTCTGCAATTGCTCTGTATTTGGTGGTACACGGCTCAGCACTCTTAGGTTTTAGACAGGCTTGTGGTACATCCAAAATTTTCTCAACATCTAAAACAACTGGCGTATCAAGGATTTGTTTTGTCAAATCATCATCCGCAACTATGCCAGCCTCTACCGCAACGTCAAACTGAGGAAATACCTGCGGTGTGTGTAAGGAATTTTCATCGTTATGAAATTGTTGATGACTTCTGGGAGTATCTTGTACATTATTTTGTTCACATGCTCTTCTAAAGGTTTCATCGAATGGATTAACGTTGCATAAATCTTCGAAAAGACCAACTTCTTCACAGTTTTTGATGAGTCTAGTGGGTGTAGGAGTTTGATCGGCTAATATTAAAAATTAAAAATCAAAATATTTTTTATAATTATTATAGATATGATATACAACATGCACAACATACCCACGAAAATACTAGATTTTTGGGTAAGATTTAACATCATTCCAGTATCTTTATCTGCCTCATCTTCCTCTTCATTGTGAAAGCTCATTTTATAATGAATAAAAAGATAAAAAAAATAAGTATATTAAAAAATCATAAATGGTTCAATTTATTATAACAAGCCCACAAAGTAAAAACTAAAATGTCAAAACTATTTTAGTGGAATGTTAGTATGTTCCGTTTCCATGTCGTCGTATAGTTGTCAGTTCAGTTGACTAGTCAGCTGTTGTGCATCAATCGTTTTAGTCAAGACAAAAACCAATTAGTGAGCTCCGAAATTGTCTGCAGTTGTGTTGACAACATCACAATGCACAGATATGAGGCATGCATTCGTACGAATGGATGTGTGTATTTCACTTATTAAGTATTCATTTATTCACTTTTTTATATTTTCTTTAGAGTAATTTTTTCCTAAATGAATTTTAATGATAATTATTAATGATAGCAAAACCAAAAGTTTTAATAAATGTTTTTATGTTCTCCAGAAATCTTTTAAGCGCAGCTATGATTGTATAATGGTATCCACAATAATCCGATATAAGTCCTATTAAAAACGTCAATTATGATTGCAAAACGAAATATGCGCATACTTTTATTGCTTAAATGTCATAAACTATTCCCTAGTTGGGGATAACTATTTTCGCCAAATCAAATATTAGACACAAACGACGATTACGGCCTTTTGCAATAGAAAATTTATTAAAACAGAGGATTTGGAACTATTATATTTGCAAATAGATTTATTATAATAAATAATTATTTGTATTTTTTTATTCATATAAACAAATCTTTATTGGAATATATTTAAATCATTTCATCTACATTTTATTTTGTTGTTATTTACATTTTGCAGCTTTTACATGTCGTCTAATAAGCTTTCTAAAGCTTTCGTTTCAACCACCTGCCAAATATTTTCTTGTTCTATTTATTTTCTCTTACGATGCGTGTGTGAAAAATTTTCCCTTTAGTTGCCATCTAAACACCGAAAGTGAAAAACTAAAAATTCATTTATTTACGTAAAAAATGGCTTGAACTTGAAAAAGAAAGAAAATTATTAAAATATACATAAAACACCAATAAAAGATGTATAATAAATAAAATTAAATTAGTTCAAAAAGATAAAAAATATTTTAATGAAATTTAAATGAAAAGTGAAAATCTAATACGTGTGCAAAGAAAATTTTCTATAAAATAATCAATATTGCAAGTTTTATGTTTGAATAGCTACAAAAAATTTACATACATACATACATATACATATTTATCTAAAAAAAACACCAACAATTTTTTTTTTCATTTTGAAAAATTACAAAAAAAAAAAAAATATTTATAGAAAATACCTAAATAGGTACATATCTACAGAATTATAACAAAACGATTTTTATTTTAATCAATCAAGTGAAAAAAATCTACATTTGTGAAAATTTAAATACAAGTGGGCCATCGCTATTTTTGAGTTCGCTCTTGTTTGTCATTCTTGCCGTACATTTTTTCATTCACTGTGCACAAATCGATAATTATGAAACACAAAAAGCAATTGCTGCTTGCTACAACACACCAATAGCCCCCAATGTCAGTCAACGCAACATTCGTCCTTATAAATTAGAGCTCTAAATAATAAAAAAAAAAACAAATTAGAAATTGAATGTGAGTGTGAGTGTAAAGAGAGTGGAACATTTTAGAGTTATGTACATATGTAAACAACATACAAAATAATAATAAAATAGGATAAGGAAATCAAAACAAAAACAAACGGACAAAAAATAACAACAAAATAGCAGCAATAACAATCAACAGCAGCATCATTAACAACAACAACAAACAATCTATCATTACAAATACACAAATACTTACATACATATTTAAAATTTACATTGCAAAAGTAATAACAATTTAACACAGAAAGAGCTTTAAGTAATAAAAAAGATCTTAGCTTCTGTCACTGTCACTGTCACTGTTTTTTGTTTTGTTTATAGGACCAACACAGCGATTGCTATTTGTGCATAAGAACAGCATGATTGTATTTTATAATATAAAATGTTGTGGCCAAGCCTACAATTTCTAAACAAGTACCTACCTAGTTAAACTTTTTTAAATTACTATTTTTCTACTCTTTGACCTAACCTACTTATGTAAAGGTTTTCGTTGTAGCTTATCTTAAAACATACCCCATATTCTTAGGATTTATTATATTGGATCAACAACAAATTTAGTAAAATAAAAAAAAAAAGAATTTCTAAAGCTCCGTTCACATTTATCAAATATTTGTCGAACAAACGTGACCAAGAAATAAACTAATAATTTATTTCTTTTAATTCCAATATTTTTTAATTATGGGTTCGCAATTTCTAAAAACCGTATAAAAATACTTTTTTGTAGAATAATTAATTTACAGGCATACCTGAAAGTTTCTTCGAAAATAAAACGTTTTTGAAAAACTTTAATAGTTATATCTCTATAGCCATGCAGTTTTAAAGTGATAGATTTGACCTAATTAAAAAATACATTCAGAGAAAGACATTTTTGGCGATTTTTTTAAAGTGGATTAATAAGACTTTTAATGAAACTGCTGTTGTACATGATTTTTTTGGTTATAAAATATCTAACGTTGTTTTCGCCCCCTTTCGTAAAGCTTTTTAATAAATTTTCGCTACAAATTTTCTAGTTCAAAAATTTTTTATTTCTAGAATCAAGAAAACAACAAACCATTTCTTTCGTTTTTCTTTCTCTTATCGCTTTGTTCCGGAAAATATGACGTTCAAAAGTTATTCCATATATTCATATCTTTCGTAATAAAAAATTGTTATCATTTGAAAGAGCAGCAGAAGACCTTTCGATTAGTATATAAAAAATGCGAAATGCATCAAAATTGCGACTTTAAAATGAAAAAGTAGATTAAAATCGAAAATTTACACAAAAATCCAATTTGTGTAATAGATAACAAGCTCTAAAAGATCATATCACTGTGAAATGAAAAACTACTAATACCGAAAATTATGGAAACCCCCCAAAAAGTTTGCTTAAAGTAGATCAAGGTCATAAAAAGTGTTGAAAACCGTTTAACCGCTAACTTTTCTCTATCAAGCAATAAATGTATATAATTATTTGTAGTTTTTTATATAAGTTTTTTTAAATGCTTGTGCTTGGTAATTCTTATTTCTTGCTTGGGGGTTTTTTTGTATTAGTAGATTAGTTTGGAAACTTTTCAAGAATGATGGTAAAGATCTACTGATGATTTGGTACTTAGCTGCCAAAGAAATAAAAAAATTTATTAAAATGCGTAACATACCGACTGGGTTAGGATGGCATGTCTTAATGGTGCTTATCAGGATTTTAAATAATCGAACTGCCCACGGCGTCGAAAGAAATTTTCGTTCGTACAAATTACATTTAACACAAAAACAATTTTAAAAATTTTGTTTTTGTTGTGGTTTTAAATGTAAATCGTACGAAGGAAAAATTCGACCGACATCGTGGGAAAGGCAGAAAGTTACACAAACTAAAGTGAGAATATAAAATAAAAAAAAATTTTATTATCTTAGTAGTGCTAGTTATAACTAAATGACATACTATAGATCCCTTACAACAATTACAAATACGAGTACAGCCCCTTGTAAGTTCATTTATTAAAATCCATACATAAATTATTTCTAATTATAGTAATTTTGGTCATATAGCCAATTCATATGTTTCCCCTCAATGCGTTAAGAAATAATTTTATTGCACAAAATGCCAATCAAGTCTTCAGTTATTACAAAAATGTATGAACCATTTATCTTTTCGACTTTTTCTTTCTTCTCTCTTGGTGTTTTTTATCTTTTTGTAGCTTTAATAAAACTAGAAATGATTTCCTCTTGAATGGATTAACAATGATGTTGATGATGTTTTGTGTACAATGTGTAGCAGCAAATTGTCGGAGCAAAATAATCAAGCAAATATAATTTTTGACATTTTGCCAGAGTTCAATGTTAACACTGTTATGGTCACTTTTCGTACGCAGAATATACATACATATTTCAAAATTTAGGGATGCAAAAAAAAAAACATATTAAAATAAGTAGGTATTAGTTTTCAATTTTACATACATATATACATTTATGTACATCAGAGCTGTAAAAGAATGACTCAAATCTGATTTTTAAATTACAATGATTTAGACAAAATTTAATTAATTACTTTTGCTCAAAATGTGAATTGAATTGAAACACGAAAGCATTCCTCATGAATTAAAAATTCTTGCATACATTGACATCACTTAAAATATTACATGAATTAAAGTGCGAATAAATTCAGCATGAAAAGAAGTCTTAAATTCGCCAATTTTATTCACAAAAAAGAATTGAATTAAAATTTGAATGCATTATCGATGATTTAAAGGAAAGGAATTGTAAGTCAGTTTTGATTCACTGTTTTAATTTAAATTAACATCATAAAACAAAAACTGTTGTACGATTTAAAAACATTATCATTATCAAAAATTATGTGTCAACAAACTCAATCGAAACTCAGTATTTTGTTTAGTATTCCACGCGGAACGCTGTCAAAATTCATGTATGAAAAATCAATCAATGTAGTATGTATCATAATTATGAAAAATTGCAGAACAGCGTATGAGATGAGATAATTTTTCGGAATTTTTATTCTAACTAAAGAAATGAATGAAAAAATTAATTACAATTTCTTTCCGCTACATTACCCATGAATGTGTGTGTATAAATTTAATGCATTCAAGATATTTAATTAAAGACGAGTTCACTAAAATTTTAACTCAACTCATTATTTTGTAAAATTAATTAAATTTAAAGTTTGTTTTTCATGATGAATGATTTATACTTTAAGTCAATTAATTTGTTGGGCACAATGAATGCATTAAAGAAGCTTTAATTCAATGCTTCAATGATTCTCATTTTCATTCTGAAAATAATCATTCTTTTACAGTTCTGATATACATATATACATATGTATGTATTTATGTATATGTACCTGAGTTTGTAGATACATTTTATGCAATTTGCAAAATTTATAGATATGAAAATACACACATAACTATGTACATACATAAGGGGTATAACCAATTTTTTGGCATAGTACCATGAGGTCAACCATGTCCTAGTAACCACGAAAATCATAATCTTTTGTAATTTTTCTCAAAAAAGTTCACGCAGTGTTGCCATTAACTCGATCTTTTGAAAAAGTGACTTATGTCTTGCCTTGCCAGTCTGTCTGTCTATTCTGAAGCGTTGCAATTATTAGCCTTTTTTTTTGTTTACCAATAACAAGCATGAAATGGCCGAAAGTAAAAATAGGATGGCGTCTTTTTATTTTACAAGTACATACCGTTAACATCTAGTGTTGTAAGTGCTTATGTATGTAAGTATTTGAAATGTTCTCGGCTCGTAAAATTAACTATAATTAGTTTATTAAGTGAAACAATGTATGAATAACAAAACAACCAACCAATTATTGTAGTTTGTACTACACGCAAAAGCATTGGCACATGAATTTACTTACACTGAGAGGAATTCATGAAACTACGTATGCATGTACATGTTTTGATTTCACTTTTAACTGATTAAATATGTAAGTATGTATTTAGTGGGGGTTTTATTGATAAAACTTTTGAGTGCATTTCAAATGACAATAATAAATATTAAGATATGTATACCGGCATTTCGGTTTCCTAATTTTGTTCAGTGTATATGCAATGACAAGCACATACATACATATACATACATAAATATGTGGTCTGACCAATGTTACACTTTAATTTTGCTTTTGTTTATTTTGTTTTATTTACGTTTTGTTGTGGTTTCTTCAAAATCAAGCAAGAAATCTAATTTTAAGTATGTAATAATATTGTAAAATAAAATTGACGTCAATATTGTCTTTTAAATTTATGGCCCATTAATGTCAAGATTTAAAATAAAACTAAGAAGATTCAAATAATATGTATGTAAATTTTTAAAAAGTAGCGATAACCGGTGAAGGACTTGTAAATGAAAATCTAATCTAAATTAAGCGATTAAATCGTTAAAAAAATGTATATGTATGTATGTAGGTATAAGAAGCAGTTCACATTATTAAATTGAATAGATATTTCAGGCATTATCGTTTACACTGTAACTGTCTAAAAATGCATACAAAGGAAATGCGATTTTTTACGGAGGGCCAACACTTGTTTGTCACATCATTGATAAATGCGAGAAACTACGTCATGTATTATTTATGCGCCATCAGTGCATATCTTGATTTCAATGCGTTCTATAAAGATGCTGTTATTTATTTCAACGTAAATTTTCTGAACTATTTAATCGTTTGTTGAAGTACAAAACCAGTTCTATCTGCCGTATAAGTAATATAATTTTAAATTTATTGCTCATACGTTCGATTAGAAGTGAAGAAGTAAAATTATAGTTTCTAAATCGATACTTAAGATACTGTCCTATGGTGGTTTCTTTATTTATTTATTTGATTAACATTAATCTCATAGATATGTAAGAGGTATATATTAGAAGTACTTGCGCCCAGGGCCAGGATAATTCGCTGACATTTTCTATTCTATTTTATCCGCTCTCTAGTCGGTAAGATATTGTGCCATTTCCATTTTGATCAGTCATGGGAAACTACGTTGAGAACAATTTTCTGCGGGTTCCTTTTTATATCGAATCATACTTTTTAATAATTCACAACTGCATTCTTTCACACTCAAATTAGGATGGTCGACAGCGTACACATTCACAATGAAAAAGATTTAGTTAACAATAATATTTCATTAATACAACTTATTATTTTTTTAATACATGCATACAAATGTACATGCATATGCATATAAATCAAACTTAATAATCTTTTTTGTATTAATTTCAAGTTAACTGGCTAAGAGAATTATTTAAACAACAACACACAACAGAGATGGAATAACACCTGCTTAATAATAAGTTCGTATGTAAAAAAATGATTTTAACATCAAATTTTACAATGAAAATGAGATTTTTCTTCTTCATTCATCAGCCCTTCATATTAGGTGCAAGCAAACGGATACAATTAACTCGAAAAAAGAATTGTATTAGACAACCTAACATCGAAAGAATTATTTTTCTTTTAATTATTCAAGTTCATTCATTCTTCATTCAGTCTTCAGAATAATTTGAAAAAAATTTCGAAGAGCATAAGAATGGCATTTTTTAAACACCAACAATTAACAACAAGTAAATGGTTAATAACAATCTCAGGTAAGTTCAACAATTCATTAATTTTGTTTCTTAATAAATAAATCATATGAAAAAAGACGGATTATCTGCAAAGGAAAATCGTCAAAATAAAGTTTTTTTTTTGCTTGTTTTGAATATTGAGAACTAAAAATATAAAAAGTTTATAATTTAAATAAACACACTTTTAAATAGCAATAACACTGGTAATAATCATAATGATGCTGATGGTTTCAAGTGGAAGAGTGTGTTTATCTAAAAATGTTCTTACATCAGCAACTCGATGGACGAGTTTCAATGATTTTTTTGAATTTTTATTTAGGGGCTGTGCAGATATTACGTAACGCTGTTTTCAGAGATTTTATACCCCCCCCCCCCCCAATAACGCTTTTTAATAATTTTTCAGCGCAAAATTTCCAATCCGTAACAAATCTTTAACCCCCCTCCCCGTGGAGCGATACGTAATATGTGCACAGCCCCTTATTAACGTTATACTTTTATTTAAAAAATTGAGCAAAAATTTCTTAGATATAAATTTAAAAACTGAACAAAATATTTTAATATAAAATTAATGTACTGTCTGTTTCACTAAATGCTAACGACAGTTGCTTTCTTATAGTTTTATTGAAAACAAATTAAAATTTTCTTTGCTTATAGTACATACATACGTACATATTTATAAAAAACATGTCTTTCGAGTTTAGTTAAACAGGCCGTTAATTTGTTTTAAACAAAACAAATTATTATTTCATTATCAAAATTAATTTTTATGTTTTTTTACTTTCATACTTGTGTTGAACACATTAAATATTAAATTAAAATCTGATGTTTATTGGATTGGTTGAAAACTTTTTTAAGTTCTTTGTGCCTTAATAAAATTAACACTGGCCGACAATTGTTTTCCATGTAAGTTTTATCAAGCGTGGCCGTAAATATGAGGCCGCAACGCTGAACTTTATTTTTTCCCCCAATCTTGGAAAATTATATGTTTTACGTTACAAAAGTATTTTCTAATTTAAGTTTTTGGGTATTTGAATTCCAAATTGTCATGTTTTTAGTTTTGTAATTGAAAATTGTTTCACTAACCGCTGTCAACAAAATTCTTGCATATGATTTGTTTCTAAAACTTTTTTATAATTTTCTGTTGTATGTTTAAAATTTATCTCTAAAAAAGTATGCAGTTGACTATAATTTGTGTACAAAGTTTCCAACTTTTTAAATTCTTAAGGTGTAATTCACAAATGATTATTAAAGTTATTGTGGCATTAATGTACGAATTTTGTATGAGAAAACCGGTTTTAATGTGCACATTAACTTTATAAATCGTTTATGAATTACACCTTTAATCAATACACTGTAAAAATAACAAAAAATACATAAGTACATATTTATTTGTAAGCAGGATCTATAAAATTTTCTAAGGCAGTTTAGCAAATCAAGGGGTTCCGAGTTAATTATGTTTACATATTAATTTTTAATGTGAGAGTCTATATCATGTTATTGTGACTTGTTGTTTTCAGTTTACTTTTAAAATCATTCACAATATACGAGTACTCATAGTACGGACATACGAATAAGGGGCTGCGCGTCAAAATGATTACACAAGTAAATACTTCATTCTTTTTTTGGATTTATGCGAAAGTATACAAAATTTTGAATAATATATTTTACTCAACTTCATGGGTAATCACTAAACCTACATATAAATCTTCCTTGTAATATACATGCTCGTATATATTTTTTAATTAAGATAAATTAAGTTACCCTATCGTATTGACGTGCACCTTATAAAATACCTTCAGCCATATATGTTTTTATTTTGTTTACCTTCCGTTTTCATAGTTTTTCTCCGTTATTTTTCTTCTTAATGCAGCCTTATTTGGAGTAATTTTATTCGTTTGGGTTCCACAAGTATCAGCTGAATGCCAAAGTATGAATATTTTTAAACAATTTTCCTTCTTTTTTTATTCTTTAGATCAATTCATTTACAAATTTCTAAACACATTATTCATGGTTTTTACTCTTTTTATGTAAAAAAATTATATACTACCAACATATAAATAAAAATGCTGTACTTTTTGTTATATTTCATTAATGTAAACCAAAAAAGAAAAAAAAACCAAATCGCATTATTCAATTTTTCTACAATAAAACAAAATAAAAATTTTTATTGATGTATGTTTTAAAAAATTGCTTAATTTAAGCTTGATATTCACTTATTTGCAAACTTTTTATTTGCAACTTACATATATATGTACATACTTATATCATCTATTCAAATAAATAATAAAAAACATAGAATTGTTTTAGACAGCACTGCAACAATATAAAAACAACTTTAAATGCAATTAGTTGTTATGCTCCTGTGGAAAGTTGATAGTAAATATAATTATTTGCGAGAAATACATCAAAATTGAGAATAAAGTAGTGTCGGTTCAGTGCATACATGGTAAAAGTTTTCTTGCTGCAAATCTGAGTTCGGACGTCTGAACCGAGATTAAGAATACATATACTACATACTTCATAAAATATATGAATTTTCTCAAATGCATGCAATAAAGACTACGTTTAATAAATCCACTTAAATGAATATTTTATATTCTGTAGTTTAGGATTTACGATTAGTGACACACACACTTACGTATCTACTTTTCACATATATTTTTTTAAATTTATTATTCTTTTTTTTCAACTTTATATAAACAATGATCTTCATTTATTTTAGTAGAGCTGCTGGAAATTTAGCAAGTTATTTTTTTCAATCTATTGCTTAAAATATTTGAGTTCTTCAGCTATGATGGACTTAAGTTTGCGTTAGAATAATAAATAATTCTCGTATTCTATTTTCAGTTATTATTTGTATAAAGAAATTCTTGTAGGTTTTAAAACTAATAACGTTTTTACTTCGACTGTTCCTTTCATGTATTTTTTTGTATTAAAAACCAAATTTAGTTCAAAAAAATAGTAAAATTAAATACCAAAGTTTAGATTTTCTTTTGTTCATAATTTTTTTAGAGAAATTTATTTTTGCTAAATTGGATAAGTTATGGAATTAATTGAAATCTTGAAGTTTTTCAAGTAATCAAAACTTTCATAAAGATTTTTTAATCACTTGAGTTATTTATTTTGTTATTAAATTTTATTTTTTGATTAAGTATTTTTATTAAAAAATTTTTAAATATAATTTTTTGCGTAGTTTCACTGTTTGCTTCTATTAATTTTCACCGATTTCAAAAGAGTTGCATATATGCTTTAATTAAAATATAATTTGTGAAAGTTGTAAAGTAAAAATAAAATCTCTAGGTTTAAGTATTTTAAATTTTTTATTTTTCTTACATTATTTATTCAACGGGAAATTAATTAGCAGATGTCATTGCTGCAGCAGCTGATTCTATGTTTTATCGAATGCTCGCTGTCAAAATCGATAGACGAAAAAAGCTTTTTTTGTTTTTTAGTGTTGTAGTTGTTAACAAAATCACTTATACTAATTCTACATATTATTGAGTTATGGATACTGATTACTAAGTATTTGCTCTTATTTTTCGGTTACTCAATTCTCTAAAATAATTACTGAATATTTTTTAAAGTTTCATTTTGTTAGTAATATACATGAAAATTTATTGTTAAAAATACAATTCTGTCTAAAAGCACAAGTTTTCCTAAAACTTGTCTGTATTTGTGCGTGGATACATCACTAATGGGTAATAAATCAGTCTTAAGTTAATCAATTTTTTTCGGCTTAAAATATGTTTAAGCTAGCAAGTTTTTTAATCAGTTAACATTATGTATAAACGCATACAATATCGGTTTCCCGATGAGTTTAAACTACATTTTAATTTCAGTTTAGTTTAACTAAGCCGACGTGTAAAAACTCACTGATTTATTAGCCACAGAAGTTGTATCAAGTACCAAAAAAAAGTATTAATTATTTGAAAGCAGTATAACTGGTTAGCACCAACTTACACAGGATTATAAAAAATATTTAAATTTCTTTAGCAATTTGTATTTAAATTTAATGTTTAATGTTTTCCATTTAAAATTTATTTTTTCTTTCTGATAAAATAGTATGGTGGTTTGCATATTAATTGGAATTTTGCTTGTGACTCGTACTAAAAAATTTTTCAATGTATTTTTAGTTTTTGTTGTTGTTTTGTAATTAAATTCTTTAGATTGCTTAAATATGGATTTATAAACTACATTAAACTGCATTAGACTGATAAACGAAAACGGTAATGTTAGCAGGCTAGCAATTACTTAAAACAGTTAATAAAATTCGTATATGAACAACTTTTGACAGTCCAAATCTAGAAGAATACGTGCAGGGACCAGAGCTGTCGAAGCCAACTGTTATGAACTCAACTTGATATCTCTATTCCACGAAAACAGACACCTCTGCCAATTTAAATGCGTATACCATGATTTCAGTTGGCAGTCTAATGTAGTCTATATTTTAAATTATATTAAACTTATAAAAGATTTATAAAAAACAAATACTAAATTTATTCTTTTTCTTTTAACAACAATCGAAAACATCAAACTTAATGTGAAAATAACACATATTAACGTAAACGAAATACAGCACGTCAAATATACTGCTACGAATGTGATTCATGGACTGATGCCAGATGTAAGGACCCCTTTAACTACACTGCTTTGCCAAGAGATCAGCCGCCATTAATGACATGTAATGGCTGTTGTGTTAAAATGGTGCGACACTCAAAATCACGTAAGTAAATTATGGAAACTTTTTAATCTTTTTTTGAGCAAAATGCTTTGAAAAAGATCCTTGTTAATATACAATTTTCTTCCTTTTGATAATACAAATTTTTTCTCTTCTGATTAAAAAAAAAAACAAAACGAAAAAAAATTTTGTTTAATCAATTCCAGCTTATGAAGTTGTTCGACGTATGTGTACGTCTCAATTACAAATAAATTTATTTATGGTCGATCATGTGTGCATGATGGAAAGTTCAGGCAATGGACATATGTGCTTTTGTGAGGAAGATATGTGCAATTCTAGTAAAAATTTATACACTTCATCCAACATACCATACATAGTTGTCACCTTACTAACATTACTAGTAGTGCTAAATACACATCTTTTACATTCGACATTTTTATCTACATCAGCATTATCTTCTACAACAACAATTCTAACTTCTGTAATACATAGATAAATAATCTATTAGTTTGTTACTTAACCTCACTTATTTACATTAATTAGCTCACATACACACAAACTCATTTTTAGCCCACACTAATTGTTATTCTCTATTTTTAGCCTTTTTACTTTCTCGTACAACTACTTATCGTATTTTGTAGAATTTGTAATGCTAAAGACATGTTTTAATCAAAAAATACTATTTATTTAATTTTTAATATTTACTACAATTATTTTTGAAAAAATACCTACATTTTGTTATAGAATTTTGCTTTAGTAATTTAAGCAGTTTTATTTAATTTAGAAGTCACATACTCTGCTTTAGAATGAGAATAAGTTGAAACGATTTTGGGTAATATTTTGTTTGATTAGAGGTTGAAATTATTTTTAATACTAAGCGTAAAATTAGTTGTCATTGTAAATTCCAAAGAAAAAAAGTTAAAACAAATATTATTTGTAGTCTTGCACTATTTTTTATTTTGTTAAAAAAAACAAATTCAAATTTGAAATGACCTAAAGTGAAACATATTGTGGAGGACTGGTCGGATCATGTACAAGATCTTTTAAATAGTAGAAAATTAACGCGAGGACCACAATAAGTAGAATAATAGTCGGTACGAATAACTGCATTAAGTGGCACAATGCTTTGAAATAAATTATGGTGCAATTTTTCGCGCAGTTTTAAACGTAAATATAGTACTGAACAATGATGCCAACGCACTACACAGTGTACTGATTTTTCTTGTTTGTATGACAATTTAGAGCATTTTTCCCAACACATACCAGCAAGAAATAACATGGGACGACGAACTGCTTCGATGTAAACAAAACAGAAGAAGGCCTCTGTTAATCAATAATTTCGAAAATAGTTTATTGTGAATAGTTTTAATTGATTATGCGATAACAAAAGTGCTAGATTCATTCGAACCAACAAAACACCTTGAATTTGAAAACTAATGGCAGCTAATAAAATGATTAATTAATAACGTGATAACTAATTAAGAGTTTAATTAATTTTTTATTTAGTTTTTAGTAGTTTCATTTAAATTTTATACTTTTGTAATGCAAATTTCTATGAAAATGCATATATTTGCTACACCTCCCTAATAATTAGTTTAAATGAGAAGAAACCTGAAGATTCTAGTAAAAATCGTTTTAAAAATGTTAATTTAACTAAAGTTTTTTGCATGTAGTTAATTAATTTTAATAATTGTATACAAAATCAAAGGCATGTGTTAGGATTTGAATAAAAAAAAAATATTTAAAATTTAAATAAATATCAATAATTGGCTTATAAAAATTTATATTAAAAAAATTATCGCCCTAAATGACAATGTACTCAACTTTCTTCCGATTTATGTACTAATGTGTTTTTTTTTTCTCTAATGCGTATATTTTTTGCCCGTTATTGTTGTATAACAAAAATTTAGGCATTCTTTATTTCTTATCCAATTTCTTAAACAGGAGTGCACGCAATGAACTTTAAAGGACTCTTGTTTGTAAGAGCATAAACACAATTTGTTTTCTTTCATAAACTTTTTTCAAAAGTTTTTTTGATACAAATTTGAAGAGATTTGCACACTACACTATTTTCAAATGTTACAAAATAGATGAATTTGTATAAATTTCCGTAATTCTAAGAAAATCCAAAGTTGAATTTTCAATTCTTCTAAACATTTATTTCATTTATTACAATTTTATTGGGTGATGTTTTCATTATTTGCAAAGTCCTTTTTCATGCATGTGCTCTTAAAAATAATGATTTAAGAAGACATCAAAACAGATTAAAACAGGTAAAACCATCGCTAAAACAAAAATAATTTTCCTAAATCAGTTTCTCGAACTGTCAAATAATCTACACAAGTTGAAAGAAATGTATTTTATATATAGAGTTTGATAGTTAGAAAATACGGCATTTAGGGTCAGCTGTTCTAATGTTCTTAACTTGTTTATACATATGTATGAAATCGAACAAGTTGCAAAAATTTTCCTATTTATTTTTTTCTTTCAAATTTTATTATTTGTAGTTTAAAAAAGAATTATTCTTAGAAAATTAATTTAGTAAAAATCATATTAGACAAGTAAATTAGAAATATCAATCATATCATTATTGAATTTTCATTATATGACTGTATCAAGTAAAGTATAAAATGACATTAAAAAGGCAAATCATTTTTAATTCGCCAAAACATTATTTATTAATTATGTAGAGTTTTTAAGATATTTATTTTTTAAGTAGTTTAAGTAATAAAAATGTTTATATTTAATTTTTAAACCGATTGGCTTTAAAGAAAAGAAAAAATTTTCAGTTAAAAAAAAGATTATAAATTATACAAAAATAAAAAATATATTTTATTAATATATATAAATAAATTTTTTGTATTTAAATATTTCGTTCTTACAAATATTTTATCATAAAAAAAACATTAAACAAATTAAAGTTTCAGGACTTAAAAAAAAGAGTAAAATCCAGTAAACTGACGTTTATCGGAACATGGGTTGGAAACAGGGATAGGCACGCAATATAAATTGAAAGAAAAAATCGTATAAAATTTCTCTTAGTAAAAAATAAATTACTCAACTGAAAGTGTGAGAAAACCAAAATTAGTTTGGCCGATCCCTGCTTTTAATCTTATTGTATAAAATACAATTTTTGTATATCACTTTTAAAACTATTTCATTTATTTAATTTCTTACACTTTTTTCTATTTATCATCTCACTTCTTAACTAAAATTTTTTCCATACTTAGAGTTAGAGTTAAAGCATGCCTTTTAATTTTTGTTTTATTTTCTTTCAATTTTCTTATAGTCCTTCTGTTCTTTATGTTCTTAAAAAGGTTTTCACTTTCTTTAATTTTTTTGCTTAGTTCTCGGTCTTCGAAAAAATAGAATTTCTCCTGTAATATATGTACGTTAGAACTTCATTAATGGTAACAATTGGTTTTTATGCACCATGTAGTATTTCCAACTAATAAAAAAATATGTATTACACAAAACAAGAAAAAAAAACTGCACTTTTGCACTGTGAGATAAATTAATGTTTGGTTCTGTTTTATAGCATGTTTATTCTGTTATCCCAAATAGCACACTTTTCTAGTTCAAAAGATTTAAACAATTCAAAAAAAGTTTGTTAAACTACATAAATTTCTTTATTATTAAATCGGCATGTTGTCATTAAAAAAAAAAAAAAAAATCAACAAAAAATTTAGAATTCTCGAATAGAAAAATTTGGCTGTACGAGTATCAGATATAAAAATTAAAAAAAATTTATATCAACTTAAATAGGTGGTAATTGATCATTTTGAGATCATTTACGTAACAAGCACTTTATCGACATTTGTCTGTACTTTTCTTTAAGGAAAATTCCTCAAAATCTCATTAAATGAGAATCTGAAGTTTTTTCTTAAAATCGGAAAATAAAAATATCAAAAACCATTTTAGATTGCAGTAATTTCGTCGTTGCTGAAAAGAAAATAAAAAAAATAAAGGACAAAGAGCATTGGGGCCAATACACAATACAATCATAAACAACAACACACTGAACTGAGAGTGAAAAAACCACTATGATGTTTTTAAATATAATCAATACTTTCATACCCGTCATATACTTATGTATATGTATGTATGTATGTATTCCTTTTCTTTTTACAGATGTAGAGAATGCGGGGTAATTCTGTAATTCGAATCGAATAAAAAGTTAATGGAATATTTTGATTATTTCCACTCCAATCCGAAAGCATTGGCTTTTGATTGGAAATACAGAATTAGAAACCAAAATCAAAATATTTATAAAATTTCACTATATATTGCAAGAGTTGGATGTTGTAGGTAAGTTTAATATAAACATATTTCTAAACATGTTTCTAAAAATATTGAATTAAAAATTTAATAGCAATTACATTTATGCATTATAGCTATAAATTGGCCAAATTTATTTAGAATATTAAAAAGAAATTAATCCAAAAAAAAAAAGTAATATATGTATGTAACTGTTGCATGTGCACAATTTTCTATAAATTTTGTGTAACTTCAGCAAATGCAACGGTTATAATAGTTAGTACAACATTACCAGCCCTGGAATATATTTTGAAAAGCCGATAATTTTGAAAAACTGACTGTGTGTTATTTTTAGGGGTGGAAATAGAAGATTTTAAAACTGTCTATCTTCATCTCTAAAATATTAAAAATAGTTAAAAAAAACTTTCTTCGTGCAGTTCCAAAAACTCTAGACAACAAACACTACAGATATAAAAAACAAGAATTGTGAACTTCGTAAATCATTAATTTCATCGAAAGGATGAAATACTGAAATGGATCATAACTAGAGATGTCAAACGATAAATCCCGGGATTTAGCTAATCTCGAATTGAGGGATTTTTAAATTTTGAACTCCGGCCTTTTCGGAACTATCTGAATGTCCTGTTTTCTCAAATAATACATTTTTTCGAAAAATGTCGGAAACTGGATTTAAAAAGTTAATTCTTAATTGTCGCCATGTAAAGACTAAACAAAAAACAATTTCGGATTGGAGTCCAAAACTAAGCCATACTTTAAAAGCTCAACGAAAAGTTTCGCAAATCATATAAAATAAATATAAGTTATTGATAAGTCTTACAGCCGTCTTTTCTCATACAATAGTATATCAACTTCTAGTCTTTGAAGCTTCAAAATAATGAGTTCATGGATTCTTTATTCCGGGGCTTAAAATTAGTTTCTGATTTAAAACTTTAATACTTAACGTCGAAAGATATCAAGAGTGTTTTAACGTCTCTCGTGCTCAGATGAGTTCAAGATTACATATCTCTCTTTCTGTGCCGCGAGTGGCCTCTCTCGCATAACGACATGATTTCCGAGATAATATCACCATAAAATGCGAGACACTACACCCATATGGATCGCATATTTTTATAAAATTTTCAAAAGTCGACCTTTGAAACAGCGAAGCGTAACAGGCACATCATTGAGACATTCCTGCTGCTAAAGGAAGCAATTGTGCAAACAAAGAAACAGCTGTTGCTGGTGTACTGCCAATTATACGCAAAAGGTTTTACACCGTAACAGGGAGCACATGAGACTTGTCTAAGCTTGCCATCTTGCAAGGTCAGGTAGATCTTTTTCTACTATGGGGAAAACTTAAACGTTCCGAAAAGATCATAGTGTAAATCAGGATAGTAAGAAATATTTTTTTAAGTGTAGGAGTTGTTTTTCCTCTACAGTACTGCGCATTCAGGTAAATTTTGTGGCTAATTGGATGTGCATATATTACGTACGCTGAAAACAGCGTCACGTAATATGTGAATAGCCCCTAAGTGTTTAGCTATAAGATATTCTTAGCAATGCTCCAAAACTTAATTTGAAATATCAAATAGATTGTTGGCGTCGTGTACAACAAAACTTTTAGGTTTTTCAGATTTCAAACTAAAAGTTATAGCAGTGCAATTATTTTTATTATGAACTATGACAGCACTAAGGCAGAACGTAACATCACACTGTTTTCAAATGACGTAATAAGTTTTCATTACTTTTTAATGAAAACTAGATACTTCTTGATATTTATTTTCAGGGTATGTTTTCCCGAATTTTCAACTTGCGTTTGGGTACCAAAGTTGTGAATAATTCCTTTACTCGCAGTCTACATTAGCTTATTATTTGTTATAACATTAACATAGCGCCAACGAATAACAGTACTAAATTTGCTCATTTTTTTCTATGTGGGGAATATTAGTAAATGTTCATGTGCTGTTTTACCACAATTTTAAGGTGGAGTGGCAGAGACAGCAAATAGCTTTTGTTTGTTGTCTCGTTTTTTTCATATTGGAAAATGATAATTGATGTCTGACATCGTTGTTCTGATAACGATGTTATAAGAGTAACAAAAGAGTAATATCTGCGGTCTATACTAGCAAAATTTTTCTCTCCTGATAAATGTTATAACAAATAATAAGCTATCTAATGTAGACTGCGAGTTATTTATGAACGATTTTCAACATTATTATTATTATTTTTTTTTTTTTTTTTGAACAAGTTTGCTAGCAGTACGGAAAATCGTGACAAGTTTGGTCCCAAAATTCTTCTTTTATAAATCGGCGGAAGTAAAATTTTGTTTCTATTACGTTTGTATATGAAAGTCGGTTGACTATTAGAAAACACAATATATGTAAGTACATACATAAATAAACAGCTGCTCATCCTGGTGTATTTATTCGCTTTGAGTGTGCCCTGCTGATCGTGGTCCTACAAATTATTATACATACATACATACAAAAATATATAACATCAGAAATACTCGTACAGTCATTTTCTTTACATTTCATAGAATTATTAAAACTCAATAACACAAAAATTTCTTTTCAAAAATTTCCTGCAGTCATTTTCGAAATTTCTTTACAAATGTCCGTCATACCAAAGCGTAATGTAATCAGTAGAAAAAGAAAATATATGTGTTTATACTATATAAATTTTTACTAACCGCGCCAGAAATGATTAAAAAATCCACAATTTAAAGTGAAAATTTAATTAAAATTCTATATCAAATCAAGTAGAGTATAAATAAACCTCGAATATTTTGAGGTAGCGTACAACAGAAAACCATACATTCCTCACAATCTAAAAAGCACTAAAACTTCATAATAATGAAACCAAGGAAATGGAGATATAAGCTAAATGTTTATTTTAACGTAAAAAAGTTTAATTTTAACGTTTTATTTATTACTACATATTTCCTTTATTATAGTTCAAAATTTTCATTTTATTTACTACTTTTGGCTTTTGAGTTTTGAAATAGTACAATGGAAACATTAAATAGCCTACAAAAAGCTTTAGTATTAAGCTTTTTTTTTAATTCCTAAAATCACACATCAAAAAAGAAGAAAATAATGATCTCACTCACACACTCATACTACGGCATAGCACACCTCTGCCCAGTCTCTTAAACACAACTAACTGCCATATTGCGCGTTTTTCCGTTTTTTTTTTGGCTAAACTTTTGAACAAGATATGTATACTATCAATCACCTGTTTATATTTTCTTTTAAGTTTTAATTTTTATTATTTTTTTTTGTTGTAAATAAACCAAAAACATTATGTAAAAAAATATGCAAAGCTTATACATAAAAAAAATATATAAATTTTTAAAATTCGTCGTTAAAAATCATTGAAAGTGGCACTGCGTTTTGTTTGAACCGCTGCAAAACACACACTGGCTTTTAAATTTGAGTTAAATAAAAATCTGCAAAATGTAATACCACTTGAAAACGATTTGAAAGAATTTCTTTCGATTGTTTTTCACTCAAAATTAAAAAATTCAATGAAAGAAATTCCAAAAAAAGTGCTTTTTCACATACGATACCAATGGTCTGATACAAATTTTTTCATCATGTACCAGCAAATCGCACCAAATGACTACTAAAACAACTAAAATAACATACAATTTGGAAATAAAATTTACGCATTTAACAACTATGAAAAAGCTACATATAAATTTTCAAAATCCAACAAAATCTAACTACCAAAAACTAATAAATCTACAAATACAAATTGAATGAATATTTAAAAAAGAATTTGACATTTAACTGTTTTTTATGTGTCGAACGTAAACAACATGTTTTGTTAAAATC
Source organism: Lypha dubia (assembly GCA_947311025.1). Taxonomy (NCBI): domain Eukaryota; kingdom Metazoa; phylum Arthropoda; class Insecta; order Diptera; family Tachinidae; genus Lypha; species Lypha dubia. Next base: position 63,055,986 of record OX371264.1, read on the forward strand.
ATTTTTAAATATTAACAAAAAAAAAAAAAAAAAAACTATTAAGCTTTCAAGATCCAAAGAAAGAAATCGACAAAAAATCAACAACTTAATTTGAAGGTTATGAAAACGGCAGTGTCGCTTTGAGCTTTACTCTATCAAAGAGCTTAAGCTTAATTCAAACATTTTTAAAAAGCAACTTTAAACATATTTTAACGTCAGTATAATAAACGTTATCTTAATCTTAACAACCAACACTTAACAACAGCATTTCAACAATTATGAATCTTTAGCAAATAGAGGACATCTACTATTTATTATAAATAAACTACAAAAAGAAACATAAATAAAACTAACTTTAAGTATATCAAAAAAGCTTTTCTTTAAATTTTTAATCAAATTTCAATATGTATGTATTGTAATCTTAACTTAAATAACACATAAAAGCTTTTAAAGAGATTTTGTGGTTTTTTATCTCTTAACATTTTTGCATAACTTTTCTTAATTTTATATATATAAAGCTGTTTTTGATTTTTGTGTATGTAAAAATAGAATATGCTTAAAAGTATCGACAATTTAAAGCTTTATATTATATAATTTTGAATGTGAACTCGGTAGTTCAGAAAGCTTTTTAGTCATAAGTAATAATACTTTAAAGCTATAAACTGCTAAAAAGTGAGCTTTTTACAAATTTTCTACTCTAACCAATTGTCTGTACTGTGGAAACAGCTCTTAAGTTACAAATTACAAACAAAACGTATTCAAATAAAATTCAAAATTTAGGTGATGTTCCCACAAAAAGGACGAAGGATTTGAGTGTAAAATTTTCATGGAAATCACTCAGTTTTATGAGAGATTTTAATACAAATTGTATACTAAAATAATTCATCTGTCTTGTGGAAAAGGTACCTGAATTATACATTTTCTTTACATAAACACATAAATTTAATTCTTTAATAGCATTTTAGATCTACACAAAATTTATTGAATTATACTAAAGGTGTTTTGTCAAAAGTCCACTTATATGTATGTATGTATGTATATTTAAGTGCTATTTCCACATAACGGAGAATGGTTTGAGTAAAAAATTTGTATGGAAATCACTCAAAAAACCGAGTGCTTTTCATATACATTTTCTACTCAAATCGTTCGTTCTCTTTCCACAAGATGGACAAATTATATGAGTGCAAAATTTTTATGAAAAGTACTCAAGTTTTTTTTTTTTTTTGTGGTGGGGAGGGTGTATTTCCATACAAATTTTACACTCAAATTATTCGTTCGTCTTGTGGAAACAGCGCCTAAACTTTTTAAATATTTTTAAGAAATTATGTAGAACTTAAATCAGATTATTGTATTAAGGTCTTTTTCCACATGTCTGGCAAATGATTTTAGTGTAAAATTATGTGCTTTTCAAACAAAATTTACACTCAAACCATTCGTCCGTCATTTGGAAACAGTACATTAATTTTTAAATTGTTTAAAAACCTGTAAAACTTTATTTTTTAATATGTATTTAATATTGGATAAAATATTTGATGGATTGATGAACTGATGAAAGAATAGCATTAATAAAAAAATGGCGTCCGGAATTCGATAAGTTTGAAGTTCAAATAATTATGGATGTAAAACGTATAAAAGATACTGAAATTTTAAGCTTTATGTTTTAAGTAAATTATTTCAAATAAATTAAGCATTTGGAAGTAAATAAAATTAAGGCGAAAATTGTTATATCATAAAAAAATTGTGGCAATTAAAAGAGCATTGCAATTAAGAATAATTAAATATAGTAAAATATTGTTAAAATAAACAAATTGAAAAAATAACGCATGGGTGAAAAATATTTATTCGTATTTTTAAAAGAAATTTAAAAATATATGTATGGTAAGCAATTTTGGAAAGCTTAAAAATAAAGATTTATTTATTTTTATATATTTTAGCGATTTCGTTCCTGCTACATTTAAATAAAGGCATAAACTGTATTATATACTTCATATACCAAATTTATCGAAAAAAGTACAAAATTTCCCAATTAGTTTAGAGGTTTAGTGGCATTGAAATCGGTATAATAATAAGTTCCACAAGTCTTATTGGATATTCTAATGTGTTCGTAGGACTCTTTAAGTAATTTGAATTTTGATTAAATCAATAAAAACCGAAATTAAGCCTAAATAATATTTCTTTGTTTCAAAGAGTTTGCTTGCAGTTTGGTCCCGTAAATATTTTGGAAACCTGGGAGACCTGCAGTTTTTACATTTGCGTAATTAAGTTTTTTTTTATCCACTAAGATGCACATAATTTTTGAATAAAGTAAAAAAAAGTAATAAACTGCTGTATTTTATTAAGTTTTTGCAGAAAATTTACTTTTGAAAAAATTCAAATTTCGAGCACCTCCCACATCCACAATTTTCATACTTTTTCAGACAAAGTTTTTGATACTTTCTCATTAAAAAAAACTAGTGGAACCAACTTAATTTCAATGGTGTATACACTACATCGACGGTGGTAAACGAATGCCGGAAGTCTCTAAACGAGATAGCGAGACATTCAAGAGTAACACTAGTCTGGATTCCAGGGCACTCGGAGTGCACTGGCAACGATATTGCGGACGAAACTGCCAAAAAGGGCGCATCATTGAGCAACTCGGTGATATGTCACTTCGTTGGCATTCCTCTATCTCACTGCAAGCGATTGATACAGCAGGAATCATACAATCTTGCTCAAAAAAGGTGGGAACAAGAGCACACCTGTCGAGTCGCCAGGTCCACTTGGCCCCGCTACAGCCTGCACAGAACTCGCGATCTACTCAGGCTTGGTAAATGTCACACAAGACGACTAGTAACAGTGCTAACGGGGCACTGGTGTTTCGGGACTCATGCCAAAAGGATGGGCCTAAGTAACAATGACTACTGCAGAAGTTGTAACGATGAGGAGGAAGAAGAGACAGTTCTTCATCTTCTATGTCAATGCCCCGCGCTTAACAGCATTAGGGCGGTTAATATGGGCTCCAACACTCTGCCAGACCTCGACAGTCTGGCGAACATGGGGCTAACCAACATATGGTTTGATTCGGCGACAGGGCAATCACAGGTAATTGAATAACCAATTGACTGAGCCCTGTCTGCTGTAGGGTATCACAAAGGGACCGAATTAACGGACCCAAGTGCGTCACGTCTCAGATGTGGCGGCCCTCGAAACCTAACCGAACCTAACTTAATTTCATTAAAAAGCGTTAACAGATTCTACGGCTTCCTCTTCCCATTTTTGAATACTATAAAAAATGTGTCCGTCCACTCACATAAACAAATATGTGCATACAATAGGCATATTCATGCTATTGTTTAATAAAGTGCATTTAACATTTTATTTATTATTATTTTATAATAAAAATTAACGGAACAACAACGTCAATTAGTGACTCATATTTATCACAGACATATCCGCACTGGAGTCCGCTATATGGTATGAAGTGTCCTCCACAATTTCTAAATCATCATCAAAATACATTTTGCGCATGCGCTCTTTGTAACTACGGAAGAAGAAAAATTAAGTTTTTATATAGAAAAATTATTGTAAAATGAAGAGTTTCAGTTAACATTTCTACTTACACTTCACTATCAGGATTATTTTCTTGATTTCGGCATTTCTCCAATTTCTTTTCCAGAATTTTAACTCTGTCTCTAGAAGGAACTTCATACTGTTTAACCATCAAACGAATTTCTTGAAAAATTAAAACGGAAATCATAACTAAAAATATGAGCAGTTTAATTAATCAATAACCAACATACTGCGTATGGCCTCAATTAAGGCAGGTAACTTTTCTCGAGCTCCGTTCAACAAATTGTCGGTCACATAACTATCTAAATTTTCTTGCTCGCGGCCAGCAGCATGCAATATGGCAGCCAAGGCGATTTGTGATGGAGCATACAAAAGGCAGGCGTCAGTAAAAAATGTTTTCTCCACGAAGCTATCAATATGAGGACGCAATCGTTCAGGGCTGGTCATGCTGCTGCGTGTCTACAAAAATCACACAAAATGCAAACACTAATTTAGGAACATTCATCATAAATATCTCACCTTTATGTCTATCAGAAAACCCTCTATAGGACGATACGGATTATGAACAGTTAAGTAATAATTTAGGTGTTGCATTAGTAATAATTCGTTAGATAATATAATATCCATTGCTTTGTTGCGATCTCCTTTTATGTTGCTAACGAACTGACCAATGGATACATTGAATTCCTCGACCTTGCAAGCCAAATACACCACAGTAGCTCTAAATGTTTTTATTAATACCTATAAATGTGTTATGGCGATTGATCAGCAGAAAACTTACAAAATTTCTTTTGGATGATAGTCCATGGTAGAGTTATGCAGATAGAATCTTTTAAAATAATGGAAGGCAGTACCTACTACACATTTTGGCATCATTGGTTCAAAACGCCGACAAAAATCATTCAAATAAATTTCATATTGTTTGTGCAACAAACGTTCCTCCGCAGCATTCAAGAAATGCTCTACACGTTGTTGTTCCTAATAAAAAAAAAAAAACTATTAAAAAAAGGTTTTAGTTTAGATACAGTGTATCATTTTTGATAGTTCTCACATCCATGTCTTGACCATGAGTCTCTATAAATTTCTGATTCTGTTTTTGACGCAACTCATTCAACTGTTCCATGTTGCTAAATGTCCAGACCTTTTTCTGTGAACTTAAGGGGTACATAGTGAGGTATTATTGTATTTATATTATGTTCAACAAAGATGATTTATTAGTTTTAAAATTTCTTGAGGATATTGTACACTAACGTTCATTTGTTTACATTTATTTAAAATAAGACGAAGTTTGCTGCAGTTGTTAGCAGAACAGTTGTGAAAGCAGAGCCGCCTTACTCTACACAGCAGAGCTGCTTAGCAAGCTTGTCAAGCATTTTCTACTGTATACAACTCTGTGTTTATTTCGTTTTCGATGTCGAAATTATGATATGCTTCATCTATTTAATTTCTATAAATTTATATAAATTTCACAAGAAAAAAGAGGAATTATGTGAATCTTTTACAATTATTTGATAAAGAAAAAAATTACCTCCATTTTGATGCATGTAACATAGCAAATCATTTGTTTTTATCATTAAAATAGGTTGTGTTTACAATTTTTATATTAGTTTAGATTCATCAACTCCGAAAATTTTTTGTTGTCATTCTACGAATGAACATTCGTTTTCGTACTGATGTATGGTCGCCATTACACATAGTGAAAAACGTGTCCCTGTGAAAAACTCGTGTCGTTGCACAATAAAATAAAGAATTTTTACGCAAAAATCATACAAAATTTAAAGAAATTTGTGAATTTCAATGCATTTCAATATTCTGCATACGATTTTCGTATTGAATAGTAGAATTTTAAGTGAAATATATAAAAAATTCAATGTGAAAAAAGTATGAATTCATATGAGAACAATCGATTTTTTCATTGAAAAAAAAAATATCGTTCGTTGTCTTTTGGGTAAAAGAAAAAAGCACGAATGGAATCGTGAAGAAGTAGTGAAGCTCTCACTCTTTCTTTAAGGCAGTGGAGAAAAGAATAGAAAGGGTAATATATAGTGATTGGAGATTTACTATAAGAAGAAGCATTTGTAATAAAAGAAGAAGAATGCGCGCGCCTTGTGTTGAAATTTTGTGCATGCGTGTGTGTGTGAGCTGAAAAAATTATTTTCGAATTTAAGATAGAGTGAATACGATACTATTGGTAGTGAAACTGCGTTCTCTTAGATAGAAAAGGCTAATAGGAGGATTTGGTACTAGAATGAGATGTGTATAATGGTTTGTTTTTGCTTTTTGTCTTTGTTTTATATTACGAAGACGTTAGTTCGTTTTTGGCCGCCATTACGACGTATAACAACCACGCTATCTGAAAAAAACCAATCATAAAGAAAATATATGTTTAAATTTCTATAAGAATAATGTAAATATTTATTAAAAGTTTGTTCTAAAACCATAAAAAATATAACTTGTTCTGTTTTATATAAATTTTTTTGATTAATTGCTTCTTTTGGCTAACAATAAATATAAACATTTTCGCATTGTTTTTTTTAAGCAAATAAGACGAAGAAAAAAATTGTGAATTCGCCGCATTAAAATGTTTGTCATTTCGCCTAACTGTAAAGTTTTTGTTTACTTCTAGATTTTAAAATAACAAAAAAAAGTAATTTTTTATTACTGAAAAACAAAGTTAATTATATAAATTTAAATGATTTATTTAAAGTTTTGTAAATCTAATAACCTGATATATTGAATAATAAACCGAAATAAAACCCGCCATTTCCTAATCTCAGTTTCTTATGTACTCTCTTTGCCTCTCATCCCTCTTGCTATATTAAATGCATTTTGTTTTTCCAATTGTGTTTATTTTTGTTTTAATGTGTTTTCTTTTCTACTTTTTGACAGATAATAGCGTGGAAAATTGTCATTGATAGAAAAGGGAAAAAATTGAATTTGCTTTATATTATAAAATTATATGATTTGGAATAAGGTACCTTAAAAGGAAAACGATAAAAAAGAAAGCTAACAGATTAAAAATCCATTTATTAACTAGTGTTATAAAGAATTATATGTGAGAATAAAGAAAAGTGTATGAATAAAAAAAAATAGCTGCAAAATAAAAATACAACAAAATTGGATCATGTTTTTAACAAAAAATGCAGCCGTTTAATGTTGCTAATATTCAACTGTCGTTGCTGCCGCTGCCGTTGTAATTTATATTTTTAATCTGATTCGAAAATATGAAATGTATACAAATGCTGTTGTTTATGATTGTAATTATGCAAATTTATTTAAGTTTTTCGATTTCAATTTGAAAAATGTCGTCGTCTCATAGTACAAACGATTTGTTATTGTTGCTACCATTGCAAAAAAGTAATAGTTGTAATTGTCAATACAGACTAAATAAAGACAATAATTATTGTAACGAGCCCAACAAAAATAACATTGTTTATAATAATTACAACAACATTAATAACAATAACAACCCAGAGAATATATTGCTGTGGGTACTTTTGGTACCAATACTGATCTCTATAACACCAACCACAAACTTTTCAAAAACCAAACAGGATTTAATCCCAACAGACGAAGATCCTGTAAAACTAATTCAAAGATCGCGTACTCTCCAAAAAATTGATCGGAATACGACGCAGAGTAGTATAGATATAAAAACTACAGACAGTATTAAGATCTTTTCATTAACGGATTACTTAAAACAGATTATTTCGAAATATCTGTGTAAACAACAAATACTACGCCTCTATTACAGCGTTCGTTTGAACTTTTTTAAAGTTCACAACTGCCTGGCTGAAGCTGGAATAATTTTGGATCTTTGTTATTATTTTCGTCGGTGCTGTTCTAGTACAACAAACTTAACATCAGCAGCATACAGACCAAAATCAACAAAAATACTTCAAGAACGCCGTAGTGCTGCTCATTTACTAATACAACCAGAGGAGGCTTTTAAATCTAGATTGTTGTCTAGTAAAAACGATCTAAAATACGAGCAAAGTGTCCATAAAAGGCTTTTGTCCATCCACGCAACTGAATTGTCGTCAAAACTAAAGGATTTTCTTATTAGAATAATCCCTCCAATTTCTTTTAAACCTTAAATATAACAACCCACATATTTAATAAAAATCGTTATTATTTAGTTCCCGCATACATCGTATTTGTTTATACATAAAAAGCCAAATTTAGTTTGTAAATTAAAAGAAGCATAATTAATTAAAATTACTGCAGCATCATGTCGAAACTATCATTTAGGGCTCGAGCCCTTGATCCATCCAAACAAATGCCAATTTACTTGGCAGAGGAGTTGCCCGACTTGCCAGAATATTCGGCGATCAATCGAGCTGTACCACAGATGCCCAGCGGTATGGAAAAAGAGGAAGAGTCGGTGAGTTTTTTTTAGAATCTTATTTATAAAGTTTGTTAGTTTCATTAATCAGAATCAACTAATTTTGCATAGGTATTTCTAGAAGAAATTATTTTTGTTTTAATTCTTAACGCCTAATATGCAAAATGCAGATAAAAATTTGTCAATTTAATAAATATTCTACGTAGTATCTTCGGTTTTTTCTTGATCTCACAATGTCCGCAATTTTTTAAATATATTTCACGTGTCTGCAGTACACTAAGATTTCTTCAACTTACCATAAGTAACTAAGTTAAACTTAGTCTTATAATAATAATAATAATACACAAACGATCTCTTTACTCATCAATATTCGGAGAAAATTGTTACATCTTCCACATAGTATCGCCAAAAAAACATATTTTTCGCATTTTAGCCTCAGCAAGTAGAGTGTATGATAATATAAAAAAAATTTGACAAAAAAGTAAAATGAAAGTTCTAATTTGTCCTGTTTTTATGCCATTAAAGCATACATGGGACTTATAGGTGGTTGGTTGGTTGGTTTACGTGGCTGCCTGCTACGCGCAAGCATTCAAGTAGAATCAATGAGATTCCGTTTTGACAGACCACTCCACTCGTCAGTGTCAACCTGATTTAGGTCCGAATCCAGGCCTCAGATTCGGAGTAAGATTCTAGATCCATCCCGTCGAATTAAGGTATCTAATGAGGTCACCTAGACCTATCCCTGATACCTCCGAGAGATCGTCTATTATGCTGTTGCCTAGAAATTTGAGTCTCGAATGGTGTAAGGCCGGGCATTCGCAAAGAAAGTGGAAGACTGTTTCCTCTTTGCTTTGATCCCGGCAGCTACGGCAGAACGCATTGTAGGAAAGGCCCATCCTGTTAGCGTGTCTCCCGATAACCCAGTGCCCCGTCAATACTGCGACGAGCCTCGAGATGTCCCTACGGTTTCTGTTAGTTAGTTGTGTTGTGCGCTTACCGTTGTAGCAAGGCCACATTTTCTTAGCCACCTTGCACGTGCTCAACCTGCGCCACCTGTCTTCAGCTTTCTGCCTGAAATGGTTGAGAATGAGATTTCTAATACTGCCAAATGGCATGTCTACCGATTCAGCAATGGAGACGTCCATGGCAGATCCAGCCCTGGCCAGTTCATCCGCCTGTTAGTTGCCTTGGAAGTTACTATGTGCGGGAACCCAGATGAGGGTAACGTCAGTCTGACTACCTAGTCTGGATAACGCGTCCTTGCACTGGCTAACTAAGGTAGAAAAAGTAGTGTGTGACCTTAGAGACAGAAGTGCCGCTTGGCTATCGACAAAGATGCCGACTCTTCCTTGGACACCCCTGTCAATCAAAACCCTACACGCCTCCCTTATGGCCAATATTTCCGCCTGAAATACACTAGCTTCATCAGGAAGTCGGAATGAGAGTTTTATTCCAAGGTCACTCGAAAATACTCCAGAGCCCACACCGCAGATCATTCTTGATCCATCAGTATACGTCCTGAAGTTAAAGTCTTTTTCTATGTTTCCCCCCTTCCACTCCCGTCTGGATGGAATAAGAACTTTGAACGTACTGTCAAAGTCCAGATGAGGTACCATGTAATCGGTGGGTTTCCTCAGTGTCGGTGGTAGCTGATCTAGGATTTTGGCATGGCCATAGGTCCTTGATCTCCACCTCCCAGATGCCGCTAGTCTTGCCGCACTGCTTGAGGATGCCGCCAATACATGAAGGTCGATCGGAATCAGATTTAGCATAGCATTCAGAGCCTCTGAAGGACTAGTACGTAAACATCCAGTAATCCCGATGCAAGCAGATCTCTGTATTCTGTATAGTTGGTCCACCACATATTTCTTATTTGTGGCGGGCCACCATACTACTGATCCGTAAGTTAATATGGGAAGTACAATTGCTGTGTACATCCATTTAAGCATGTTAGGGGTTAGGCCCCATTTGGAGCCAAACATCCTCCGACAGGAGTAATAGGCAACTGTGGCCTTTTTGACCCTGTGTTGCACATTTTGTTTCCACAATAGTTTTGTGTCCAGGATGACTCCTAGATATTTTGCATTGTCCGATAGAGACAGTTCCAGATTATGTAGCCGAGGGAGTCTAAAGCTCTGGACTTTGGTCTTAGTAGTAAAAAGTACCAGCTCCGTCTTGCTAGGGTTCACACTTAGACCACAACCTGTAGCCCATTTGCTGAGTGTACCCAAGGCACTGGACATGATATCGCTTATCACGTCCGTGAACATCCCTGATACCATTATTACTACATCGTCCGCATAAGCCACAGCTTTCACTCCCGCAGTGTCCAGTCTGAGAAGAATTGTGTTAACAACGAGAAGCCATAGCAGTGGAGAGATCACCCCGCCCTGTGGTGTTCCTCTGCATGCCCATTTTGACCTCTCGCTGTTTCCTAGTTTTGCGGTGACGTTTCTTGCCTTCAACATGGTGATAATCCAGATGCTGATGTATTCTTCTACATCGGCATCTTGGAGAGACTGTTGAATGGCTGTCACTGATACATTGTTAAAGGCGCCTTCTATGTCTAGGAAGGCAGCCAAAGTGTATTGTTTATTTTCAAGGGATCTCTCTATGAACCTTACCACCTCATGTAGTGCTGTTTCAGTAGAGCGTCCCTTAAGGTAGGCATGCTGACTTTCTGAGAGAGTTGACGACCCAACAAGTCGATGTCTAATGTGAGAGTCTATTAATCTTTCCAGCGTCTTGACCAAGAAAGATGAAAGGCTGATTGGCCTGAAGTCTTTTGCATTCTCGTGACTTCTCTTGCCAATCTTGGGAATGAAAACTACTCTGACCTTCCTCCAGCTGGTTGGAACGTAGTTTAGAGAGAGACAAAGTTTGTAGAACCTAAAAAGCCAGGGTATGATAGAGCTTTTCGCGCTCTGTAACATCTTTGGCGTAATGCCATCAGGACCCGGCGATTTAAATGGAGAAAAACTGTCAATTGCCCATGAGATTCTCTCCGGGGATAAAATATTCTCATTGACAGCATATTGTTGCCCACTAGATGAACTGTCTGACCTAGTCGTGTCCGTACAGCCCGGGAAGTGGGTGTTAAGGAGGATATCTAGTGACTCTGCAGAGGAGTCTGACCAGGAGCCGTCCGCCCTTTTAACGAAGGTTGGACAGGAATGGCTCATGGACAGAGCCCTACTAAGCCTTGCAGAGTCTCTAGTGTTATCTATTGACTCACAGAAATTCCTCCATGACTTTCTTTTGGCGATTTTTATAGCATTTTTATACGCTGCTAGCCTTTCGCGATATGGTTGCCAGATTTTGTTTTCGTAGCAAGTGTTGAAGGCTCTACGTACCTCCTTGCGTAGCTTAGAGAGTTCCGTGCTCCACCATGGAGGGTAACTCTTCTTAGCTTTCGTTAAGGGGCAGGAAATCTCGAAGGCTTTGCTAATAGCCTTGTTGAAGACCTCCACATTGTGTTCAAGTCCAACCGTATTGTCGATTTCTGGAACTCTTTTTAGTTTTTGTTTCAAAATCTCGTTGAACCTGTTCCAATCGGTTCTCCTCGGGTTTCTAAAGCATTGTTTTTCTTTGTTTTGTAATATGACCTCAAAGAGTATCCAATTGTGATCGGAGAAGGATCTCTTATTGGATACCCTCCACTTGTCAATTGAAAGCTTGAATTTGTCATTAATGAGAGTAATGTCGAGAACCTCTTCCCACCCACTAAATCGATCCGAACTCGGAAAGATAAAAGTCGGCGAAGTGCCGGAATTACATATAGTTAGTTTATTAAGGTTAATGAAATCTAAGATATGCTCACCCCTGTCATTGATCTCACTGCTACCCCATATTGTATGCCTGGCATTGGCATCACAACAGAGGATGATGTCTTCATTGGCGCCAATGGATGACACGACAGCTTTCGCTTCGGCTGGCGGTGCTTCTTTGTCGTGTGCCATATAGCATGATGCGATAAGGAAGCTCTTACCATCTGACAACTCGACCCTCGCAACTGTAAGGTCCTCTGAGCTAAACTGAGTACAAAGAAAAATATTAATATGTTTTTTGGCTATTAGACATGATCTTGGCTTACCATTTCCTTTAGCATATAGTACGTTGTACAGGGACCTCGGGAACCCCTTAACCTCGGAGTTTGCTACCCACGGCTCCTGTACCGCGCAGATATCGAGGTTCTCTTCGGCTAGGAGAACCTTTAGGTTGTCTGTTGCACACTTCGAGTGCTTGAGGTTTATTTGAACAACCTTTATCGCCATTGCGGAGTGTTCTTCGTTATCTTTATTGCGGTTCTGACAGCTGCATTCCAACCAGAAGGTTGTTTGCAGCCTCGACAGCGTCGGCGTCAGAACCGCTTGGGCGCAACACCTTGACCTTGGCGTCTCTTACCCCGAAGAACAATTTGGAGCCCGCTTTCTCTAGCGCCACTGCTCCTTGCTCCGTTATGAACAGCATTAGGCAAGTACCACTGCTGCCGTGGTCCTCGGTGCGGATAACTGACCAGTCATCCATTGGAATGCTGGGGTTCTGAAGCTTCAGACACTCCAGCATTCTGCCACCGTTCTTGCCCAATTGAGGTAACCAAACTCTTGCTCGCGGTCTCATCGGAATTTCCTCCGCAGGGATAAGCTTAAGGCTTAGCCCATCCCAAGTGTCACTAATCTTAGCGATACTAACGCTGAGGAACTCCTTTGAGAACGCGTCCAAGCACTTGATTACCCTGTAACCCCGGTATATCTCACTGGAGTCGAAGCGAGGTGCCGGCTTAACCTTATTGGTGAGGACGTAGTCCATTACGAGCTCAGCCAATTTGGATTCGACGGCACCCCACTCCGTTGTTACAGGGATTAATCTGCCGTTTTTATGGTTTGCCAGAGCCATCAGAAGATGATCCTTAACTACCTCGTTAAAGGGTCTTCGGATGGATGACGAAGTAAGTTGTTGAGGAGGGGACCCCTTTGGTGCGACCTTCCTTTTTTTGGGTGACTGACCGCTTTCTGTCTGAGAGCGGTTTCTTTTGGAGCTTTTTACTTCTTGCTGGGAGAGCGGTGCCTTTTTGGACGTACTTGGTAGCGAATCCATAAACTTATGGTATTCGTCTACCACGGCCTGGTACCTCACCTTGTCCCCAGCATCAAGCTCATGCGTAACTCCATTCGCTTCATTCTTGGCAATCTTGTCTAGAATGAAGACGGCTTTGGAGTAACGGGACTTAAGGAGGTCTTTCTGACTCCTTTTCTTAGGTTTGCCCTTTGGCCGGTTGTCAGGCTCGACTATCGGTGTTGGGCTTTTGAGGGTTTTTGTGTTTTCTTGTGCAGATAGAGGGGTACTTTGGATTTTACCCTCACCATCCGAGAGGCCGACTACTGTCTCCTGGCTGGAGGCAAGAAGGTCGTCCTCTGAAGAGATGTCTTCCCTTCTCTGTTGTTTTTTTGTTTTTGTTGGAACTTACCCTATTGTATAAAATTATTGGCATTATTTTAAACATTTACTATGAAAAAAAATCAGTACCAATAAATGCCAATGCTTTTTTTTAAATATAAATTTTCTACTATTTATAATGAAAAAACAATGAAAGCTTTGAAATACTAATTACAATTGATAAAAATATAATTAATAATATCTGTATAAAAAAATATGGTCACAATAGCTTTTGGAAAAATAAAGTTAATAAATAAAATACAAACAAAGCTATGTACACACATAATCGTATTCATTTACATAAGTATATACATCCATACATATGTACGTCTGAGAGTTTATGATAATGCTTTTGAAAAACTTATCATTAATTATTTGTAATACTTTTACTTTTTAACTAAATAATAATGAAATTATTTCATTGAAAAGCATTATCATTGTTCAAAATAATGATAATGCTAAAAATTTAATTGGCATTGTTTATAAGTCAATGCCAATGAAATCGACAATTAATTAGTCAATTTATTTAATTACTCCCATGTATGCATTAAAGGTACCATAGTGTTTTGTTTGGGTCGTATCCTATCACTCTACCAAACTTCATCCAAATCCATTAAGTTGTTTTAGCATTATATTGGAACAAACATTCTCATTTATAATATTAGAAGGATCTATCATAAATCATCTGTTGAACGAACAAAATGTTGATTCAGCATATTATTACATGATAGAAATGCATACAGATTTCTGTGTCATGTGCCTCTTAATTAATTTATTTTAAATATTTATTTCTGTTCTTTTTGGAACACGTCGAAAACTAAACTAAATAAATAAATAAAAATAAAATATTATAGGAGCATCATTTGCAAAGAGCAATATGTACCGGACTTATTATACCAACGCCAGAGGTCTATACCACCGAACAAGATTTCTATGACAGAAATTATCCACCCAATTATCGTATGCCGCGGCAATTAATTCATATGCAGCGTAAGTGAACAAATTTTTCAATTAAAATAACAGTAACTATGTTTAATATTGTTTATATTTAGCGCTTGGGTTGGAACAAGATGTACCCGAGTACGATATGGACACTGAAGATGAGTTTTGGATAAATCAACAACGAAAGCGTCTCGATCTAACGCCATTGAAATTTGAACAAATGATGGATCGGCTAGAGAAGAGTTCGGGTCAAACTGTTGTTACACTTAACGAGGCCAAAGCGCTGCTAAAACAGGACGATGAAGTCAGCATAGCCGTGTATGACTACTGGCTTAACAAACGTCTGAAAATGGTAAAAATCTGAACTCTTATTGTTTTATTATTTCTTCTCTATTGTTAATATTGTAAATCTAATGATACATTGAAATATATCGCAACTATTTATAATTGAAACTTAACGAATTAACTTTCCACAGCAACATCCATTGATACTGTCAGTGAAAACCGAAAATCGTCCAGGTGCCTCATCTAATAATCCGTATTTAGCTTTCCGCAGACGCACTGAAAAAATGCAAACGCGAAAGAATCGTAAAAATGATGAGACTTCTTATGAGAAGATGCTGAAGTTGAAGTAAACTTTGTTTATAATAGTAACACTATCAATATTGTTGTAAAATAAAATATTATTTCTATTTAAAGACGGGATTTGCAAAGAGCCACAACAGTTTTGGAAATGGTAAAAAGACGAGAGAAAACTAAGCGTGAACAATTGCATTTGTCCATAGAAATCTTTGAGAGGCGTGTGCAACTTAAAGATTTTAGCGGAGCTTTACTTTCAGAGCTCAGTGCAACATTTAAAAATGCTAGGTATGTATTTCATGAGGTGCATAATTTTCCACAGAATAATACATTTTTGAAAATATGTGTATAGACCCGCCTTTGCTCCATTGTACGCTAATCAATACTCGCATCATTCATCCTCTTCGGGGACTACTCACGCTGCAGTCGTCCCCAGTGTGGCATCTTCGGCTGCCGTCTTAAATAATGTATTGGGTACGACAAATTTGCTAACACCAGGCTTAGCAGGTAATGTAACAACCCGAGGCGGTCATTTGTATTCATCAGCATCACCGTTCCTGAATACAGCGAATCTTGCTATGGGTATTAAAGGCCATTGAAACTTATAAACTTTTGTTTATAATTATTAAGACATTAAATATATTTATATCTTTATGTAGATGGACTTAACACGGGTAATCGCAAAGAGAAACGACAGTATAAGAAACGCAAACATAAAGTACCGCGTGATAAACAACAGCTGCATCAACAGCAACAACAACATTTGCAGCAGCAACAACAGTATTTAGCTGGCATTGGTGTAGTACCAACGTCAGCAACCACAGGAGCTGTTTTGGTTGGAAACGTTGCTAGTGGCGCGGGTGTTCTAACTGGTATCGCAAAGCATTCACATCTGCCACATCATTTGCAGCATTTGCATCGTCAAAGTTCATCGCCAGCGCCTAATGAATCGAACATTGAGACAGAAGAAGAAGAATTAGCGCACAAAATCGGTTCGGAGAGCGAGGATGAGGCTCCATTTGCATTTAGAAGAAAACAAGGCTGCGATTATTTGAAGGTGAGTCTAACGCTCGTTCAGCGTATACATTAACTCAAAATAAACTAATTTTTTGCTTTATTTTCATAGATGAGAACCCGTGCTGGGAATTGGCCTTGGGAGCCTAAAGAGGATAATGGCTTTGGTGATACGAAACATCGTTACACACTCACCTCTATTAGGCATCCAAGGTGCGTAATGTTATAAAACGATTGTAATTTACATATTTTCATACTTGAATTGTAATTAATTTATTGCTTAGACCTCGTTGTATTGGTTTTGCTAGAAGACGTTTGGGTCGTGGAGGACGTGTAATGCTCGATCGTGTAGCAACGAATTTAGACGAGTTCTGGTCACAGCTCGATTACACAGTTCTCGAGACTAAAACACCTGATTCCATAACCTTCACCTCCGATACTACAACGACTTATAAAGATACAACTAAACCCGCCTCACCACCTACGGTTGTTGATCTAGTGCCGAAAGCAAATATTCTTGGAGTGCTACCAGCAACAACAATCAACACCACATCTGTAAATAATGCAAATATACCCGCCATAACAATTAAAAAAGAAATCACTGATATTGAAGATCACAATCATGCTGAAACAAAAACTAAAGAAAATCTTTCAAATAATGAAGATACAGACGATTTGGATGATTGTGAATATGAGAACTCAGATGATGAAAAGGATTTGGAGGATTCATTTGGTCTTCACATACAACGGGATCGAAGCTATCACTCCTATTTATCGATGATAAGAAGACGTGTGCGACGAAGAAGACAAACTCAACAAATGGATAAAATGAAACGCAGTAAAATCAATTCGATACAGCAACAGAAGAACATGGAATTGGCTACACGCAAGTTGTTATACAAGTTGTCACAGTCTTGGTCATTAGCAGAGAGTGGGGTTAAAAATGTACGTGTAAATAATTTGTTAAATCGTACACCAACCGCCACTTCGCCCTGTATCTCAGAAGAAAAACAAGATAAAGTTAATGGCCTAAATAAAGAAGATCAGACTTTGAAAGTGACTAGCAATTGGCCAAATCATCGTTGTCCTTCTGCCGGCCTCTTAGATAACAATAAACTTAATAATATTAATTCCTCATTCGTATCCTCCCTTTCATCCTCACCGACATTGGCACCATTGTGTGCCAGTAATATTGTTGGCAATATTAACAACAATAGTAACAGTAATGTTAATAAAAACATTAATAGTGGTAGAAACAGTAGTTGTAGTTTAAGTGACAAAAGTAATGTGATAAAAGCCGAAGTTCATGACGTGGAAATCGACTGCACGAATATAATCGGAACGTGCGCGGGCACAACCGGAGTATCGGTGACAAGAGTTATAAAACAGGAACTTATAGACTCTTCAGCAGTCTCATTAGGTTCGGCTGATGATTCCAATGAACCTTTGAGTAGTATACAAAAGCTAAACACAACTTTAGCGTCCGATATAATGGAAGACGAAGAAAACGTAAACTTGGCTCAATTAAGTAATCTTATCAAGATTAAGAAAGAAGTTTACGATGATTCCGATAAGGAGCCCTTGATAAAAACCAGACGGCAATTGTACTCATCTTATGGCCCAGTTAGCGATGATGACGACAAGGAGGTATCCTGTTTTAATCAAATGGCAGATGTTGTTCGTGTGAAAAATTTAAATAGATATAAATTGTCGCCATGTCATAACGAAGGCCCAAAGGGTGTAAATATTTTAATAGATGATATAAATGAGACAGATGAGGATTTGTCAATGCTAAGTGGTCTATCGCCCACATCATCACAACGGTTAGATATTTGCAATGAGTTGTTGACTGAAATACGTAGAGATTGGCTACATTTTCGTCCAAAAACACCTACCGAAACCGATAAAGAAGATAGCTATTGGAGCATGAGTATGGATTATAAGTTAAGTTATCCATTAGTGGATTGGTCACAAAACACTCCTATATCTGTTGAAATGGTTGCAGAGCCATCGGATACTAGAAACAACAATTCAACGCTGTGGAAAGAGGATTCGGATAATATTCAATCAGCATTTATTAGTTCAACCTTTAAGTATGAAGATTTAGAAGCCGATACACAGCTATTTCAAAACACCTACTTGCCGGACTTGGCACGGGGTAATAGCAAAAGCCCAGACCCAAATAATGGTACGACGTCTTTGGATCTGAATTTCAGCGGTGATTCGCTAAACGAAATTAATATCCTCGGAGATGGCGATGATGCTGATATGTTGGATAATATATTGCAGGAAGTACAAATCGATGATATCAAGACATTAAATCAGGCTACCAACTTTTGGAACGGCATTTTAGACGGTGAAAATGAAGACGCTGTTGTAGATGGAGATGTAGAAGTTGCGGCGGGGCTGCTCGACAGCATCGACGACACAAAAAAAGGTGATAAGTCCATGTGCGATAAAAAGGTTGACAAAGTAAAAGGTGGCAAAAAATCATGCTCTCTTATAGCACCTGTAGGTAGTTCTACTTTTAATTGCTCTCCTCTAGAAAAAGAAATTGTTGCAGATGAAATTTTCTTTAAGAAGGAGCAACCTAAAAAAGAGCCCGAAGAGGAGGTCGAAGAAGTGGCGATAAAAAATGAACCTATGGAGGTGACATACACAAAACCGAATGTTGTTTCAACTGGCAATGTAAGAATAGCAGATGTGCAACAGCCACAGCTTGTGCCAATGACACCGTTGATAATGACTTCCTCAATTAATACAGTAAATTTGAATTCGCAGCGTGAACTATTGCAGTTGGAACAACGACAACATCAGCAACAGCAACCAACCAGGACTCCAATGATTATAACACAAACTGTGCAACAGCAAATTCCACATCAACCTCAACACCAAAGGCAGCAACAACAACCACATTTAGTTGCTCATTCCTCACCAGTACAGATAATTGGAAATGCGATTTCATTAAATCAAAATGAGTCTTTAGTAGCAGTACAGCAAAATCAGCAGCAACAACATCAGATTCAAACAACATCCTCTAATATAGCTCAACATCAACCTCAGCAGCAACAACAACAGCTTACAACAATCCAAGTTTTACAACAGCCTGGTACACAACAAATTCGTAATGTAACTGTCCAGCAGTTGCATCAGCTGCAGTTACAACAGCAGCAACAACGTAAGCTACAGTTGCAACAGCAACAACAAAAATTGCTTTTGCAAAGAGATCTTGGCAACACATCTACGGCCTCAGTTATAGCCCAATACGTACCAACGTCAACCACCGCACCAACAACAATAATGCGCCAACCCACTCTTACGCCAATTGGAGCATCATCTGTCAACAATGCTGGTGGTCAAATGATTTACACGACCACGTCGTCGGGAGATGTCATTGCGGCAGGCTCTCAAAAGATTTACTTACAAAAGGCTCCCGTTTCCGTTACTTCAGGCACTCAGGGTGTTAATATCATAAACACAAGCAGTGGTCAACAATTAACAGTACAAAATATAGCCGGTGTTCAACACATAAGTTCAGCAACGGGAGCCAATGGATCGACATCGACGGGTCCTCTGATCGTTACGACTTCAGCCCGCAACGCAGTTCAACAATTGGGTCAACAACAACAGCAGATTGTCGCTCAACCGACACAGCAAATTGTATGGCGGCAAATAGGTTCGACAAATGTTACAACAACACCGGGCTCTCTGTTAACTGGCAATGCAAATACGGATGGTACGGTAACCGGAACAGGCAATAAGATTGTCTGGACAAGTCGACCGGCACAAAAGAGGCAGCTAAATGGTCCAGAGAGCACAGGTAAATTGAAGAAATTTTATTACAGTCACTGATAACCAGCTGCAAATTGCTATTTTCTAAATTAATATATAAATTAATTATTAAGAACAGAAAAATATCATAATCGGGTCTGTTCTAGAATCCGAATTCACTTTCGAGTGAATTACTTTAGCATTTTTGGTGTTCTGCAATTCACATCCACATGTTTTTATTAATAAAAATATGTGGATCTGAATTGCAGAACAGCAAAAATGCTAAAGTAATCCACTTTCGAGTGAATTCGGATTCTAGAACAGACCCGAATGCTGCCTATATAAGAATTTACTATAATAAATTTATAAATAAAATTCTTACGGAAAAGATGTTTACACAGGAAAAAAATATGCAGATAAAAAGACTAAAAATTAAAATGTTGCAAAGAGCAATCAATATTGGTTAAAAGTCCCATAAATGTAAGGAACTAATTTTTCTGTCATGAAATAAGCAAAAATTTCCGATAAATTTTAAAAATATTTAAAATGCCATAAAAGTAATTAAAGGTTTAAGGAATGCAAAATGTTTTAAAAAACCTAAAAGTGCAAATAAATCAGACAAGTGTTGATTCATCGTTGCAGTTCTCTGTCTATGCGTTTTGCTTAACAAAAGTTATTGTGTTAAATTTTTCAAATGGTTAATTTTGGTTTGAAAATTTTAGTTTTTTTGCATATAATAATTATTTAATTTTTGTATGTATTAGTATAATTCTTATGTACTTTAAATTCAGTGCTATCGAATTAATGTGTTTTTAGTCCGTATTTTACAATCAAAATTAAATTTAAAGAATTATATTGTCATCACTTATTTATTTCAGTTTGACTATAATTTTAAAATATAAATTTTAGAATTGTTTGTTAAAGTTTTCTTGTATGCAGCATACAGTCTCTACAAAAATATGTTTTCCTTTTTTTTTTGAAATGCGTGTATTCACAAATGTAATTCTAAAGAAATTTGCTACGCTAATTTTTCTTTAATATATTTTTATTCTGTTTTTTTTTTTAACGAAGATATCAGCAAGTTGCTATTAAATCGTAAATTCTCACAACGAAAAATTGTTCAACAACCACAGCAATTGCTGCAGCAACAATTGCACGAGGATGACCTGTCCGGTGTAAGTGTAACAATAAGTGGACAAGATACGACAACAACAACAGCAGTATCCTACAATACACAACAGCAACACCAACAGCAAATTCAAAAATTGTCTAGTGGAAAAGTTATTAAAATGCCCTCTTTTCCTCTACTTGTCTCCGAAGTTAATCTGCAACAACAGCAGCAGCAGCAGCAACAACAACAACAACTCCAACAAAAACATAATACAGCTGCTGCCATTGCAGCCAATCACAATTACAGCTTGCAACCTACGGCGGCGATCATAACATCGCAAGCTTCTCAACAAGGAAATAAAATTTATTTAACTACAAGTTCTAGTGGAGGAGCAGCTACAAATTTTACAATTACTAATGCTACAGAGTTGCAAACGGCAGCACAAAAACTACAAGGAAATAATTCTAATTTGAAACTGAATTTTGTTGCCACAAACACACAACAGGGGTTGCAACAGCAACAAACACAACAGCAAACGGTAGTACTTAATAAAGCTACAATGCAGCAACAACAGTTGCTACCACAACAATTGTTACAACAGACTGGTAAAATAAAAAGAGAACGGATATTGAATATAATCGGGGCCTCCCAAGTAGATGCCAATGCAAACAGTGCAGTATCGGCCACGTCGATGAGCTCTAGCGGTGGCGATAACAACAAAAGAGTATTATATACCAGCCTATTGAATGTAAAACCCTTGCAAAAGAATAACGCTGGCCAAATGCAGGTACAAATTGGTCCACAAGGTATGACTCATGCAGTATTGCGTAGTCGCATTGCCAATAATCAAGCCATATTCGCCAATATGCGAACAGTACCCGTGGCCACCGTCTCAGCAGCAAGTAACAACAGTCATAACAATACAACTTCTTCGACGGTAGCTGGAACCACCACGCTGCAAGTTTTAACGCAGTCAGCGCAACTCAATTCCAATATCACCGCCACAACCACATCATCCATGGCCGCCAATCTAAATTCATTAAGTAACAATAACAGCAACAATAATAACAATAATGATGGCAATTTGCATATGCAACAGCAGCAACTGCTCTCTTCTTCATCCCTGGGAGGGGATCTCAACTCATCATCTACTTCGTTTACAACCATCAGCCATTCTGCTAACGATATTAAATCCGCCAACAATATTTTAAATATTGAAAATTCTTCTGTCGTTAGTTGTCTAACCAACTCAAATAGTGCAACAACAGTAAACAGTAGCTCTTCGTCAAATGGTTCTTCCGCCAGTAATATCACAACTACATTAACGCCTAATTCGAATAATATCCAAACAACAAACAACAACACCACGACAATCAACAGGTGAGACGAGGCAAGATAACTACCAATTAGGGTCTTCAAAACAATGGATATTCAACACATCATCAATGTAAATATCAAAGATGTGGCGAAAACTTGGTTAAAACTTAATCAATCACGCCCAAACGATGCTGGTGACAGCAACGCCAATAATCACAAGAATCAGAACCAGATTAATAACAAAAAGAGCAACAAGAAGAATTTTACAAATATTAAGCAATTGTTTGCTGCTGTTTGAACTATTTGCAAGACAATAATAAATCTTATATACTACCACAATAACTATAAAAATAAAACCATTCCACGTGAAAACAGTTTAAAGTAAACACATAAAACCAATTTAATAGTAAAGCAGCCGGTTTTTAAGTCAGCAATCTCAACTAAATTAAAAAAAGAGAAAAAAATGTTGAAATAAACGGAATTAAAATATTATAAAAAGCGCTGTGAACAAATCAGAAAAGGGCTATTTTTCCCTTATTTTTTTCTTTTGTGTTTTTTTTTTCTTTCTATTTTTATTATTATTATTTTTTAATAAAACAGATTTCTTTGTAAATTACAAATACACACTCTGACACATATAAAACGCTTTTTTCTTATTTATTTATTTATAAAATATTACAATTGTCAAATAGTAATAATAAACGTCAGAAAAGAAAGAACAGATTAATTTCCAAATAAGCTTTTTAAACGAAATTTTTGGGACAGGGTGGAGAATTAACCGATTGATTAATATTGATTTTTGGTAAAAGTATGGAAAGATTAAAAAACCAAGAATTTTTGGCTCCGATATCTAATTCATTTCAATTTCAACAGTTTTATTTGTCTATTAATTACTTAATTGTCTGTTTCAGGGGGTATGCCAAATTAATGTCTTAATATATACTGATACTGGAATGTATTATAGTTAAATTTAAAAATAATTAAAGGATACTTCCTACTTATGTAGAAAACAACTAATTTGAAAATGTACTAATTTTAAAAATAAAAGAAACGAGTTCTTTTTATTGTGCAACTACTTAATTACATTAAAAAATTCAGTTTTATAATCAATCAAATATCTTGTTCCAATAACTTTGTTAGTCACATAATGGACGTATTGTATAAATTGACTGAACTTAAAAAAATGGAATTTCTTACTTTTTAATCTTGACAAAGTATTTAAATCGAAAAAAGTTATTTGCATATTTCATTACTTAATGGTATTGCTTTACGCTTTGCATTGAAAAACAAAACAAATTTAAGTTTATTATATTTTTTTTTGTAAAGTATATTCTAAAGCGAAATTTTTTGTTATACATATTTATTATTATGAAGTCATTTAAAAATTCGTTTAAGTTGTAACGAAATCTTTTAAAATAAAACACTAATTCTCCATACTGTCTTAAAAACTTTCTCATAGAAATTTACATTATTTTTCTTTCATTAAAAAAAAAAAAAAACACGCCCACATAATAAACCACTACACCCCACTCCTATTTATAACTAATCAACAACAAGAAGTAAATGAATAAATAGTTCTTATGAGACAAGATTTGTGTTAGCAATGTATGATAAAAATTGAAACAACAAAAATTTAGTATATTAATACAAAAAATTAGATTGTCTTTGAAATTTTTAATTTTATCATTTAAAATTTAAAATAAAATCACACACACTATAATCTAAGGAAAGAAAACAAGCTCTATATAAAATAAATAATATATATATAAAAAAATAACAACTTGAAAACGAAAACTTACATTTATGCTTAAACAAAATGTATAAAGTATAATAGTTACATATATTTAATAATAATTATGAAGTATAAAAAAAATTAATTAATTAACTCTCCTTCTATTCTTCAACTCTTCACAAAGTAAAGTAAAAATATATATTATATTTTTTCCTCT
This sequence comes from Lypha dubia, assembly GCA_947311025.1. Taxonomy (NCBI): domain Eukaryota; kingdom Metazoa; phylum Arthropoda; class Insecta; order Diptera; family Tachinidae; genus Lypha; species Lypha dubia. The sequence continues at coordinate 63,079,981 of OX371264.1, forward strand.
CCTTAAATGTTGAAAAAGGGAAAAAATGAAGCAAACAAATATGAATAAACAATTTTTTATATGGTTAAAATCTTAAAGGAAAGGTCTTATTTTCAAGATCTTTATTTTCTTTTTCTTTTTTTTCTTTCTTTATAATAATGACTTTTTAAATACCTGAAAAAGTAATACTTTTTAATGATTATAAAAACGTTTTTTTTTCGTTTTTTTTTTTGTTTTGTTGAAAAGGATCCGAGAGAGTGTTAAGGTTGTTTTGAATTTCTTAAAAAAATGGAAAAACCAAAATGCCTTTAAGCATAAAAAACTAAATTATAACTTTGTTTCTTTGCGCTTTATGCTAAAACTTGCACTCTCTCCTGCTACTTTTCCTTTATTTTTTAGTTTATTTAATTTGAAGAGCAAATTATCTCAAAATAATAATTTTATAATAAATCTTATGATTATTACTGTAAATAGCTAGTTTTAATATAATTATTAATAAATAAAAAACCAACAATTAAGTTTAATTTTACATTTAAAAAAAGATAAAAGTATGTATTAAATAATAATAAAACAACAAATACAAAAAACATTAAAAAATAACTGATAAAAAAAAAACTATTAAAAATACACAGTTTTGTAATTAATTTTTTTCGCACAATTTTCTTTTTTTTTATTTTGGTTGTTGTACAGAAACTTTTCTTATGAAAGGAAATTGTTAAGATATTTTTCTTCTAATTTCGTTGAGGAAATTGACAAAATTTCTGGGTGCTTAACATTAATCACATGCTTTTTCATTTAACGGTGTTGCAATTTATTAATTATCGTTCAATTTCCACTTTGTTTCTAACATAAAAATTAATTTTACTTGGAAAATCAGCTTTTCTACATTTGCAAGTAGTCACGTGCAAGCGAAAATGGTAGAATTCACATTTGTTCTCGAGTAATTGTAGGTTTTTTCCATGTAAACTCGCCTACTAATATGCTCTTTTCAATTCAGCCGTTGAACTTTATGGTATTCAGATACAAATCACAACACAAACAATGTAGTACTTGAAAAGTACTTGTTTTTCCTATACCGATTTATTACAACAAATTCTATACCAAATATGTATGAGTCTTAGCATGGCAATGTCACTTGGGTAAATTCGCCTTGAGGTATGTTGGAGAAACCAGGACTCAGGGTATGGTACTACTTATACAGTCAGTGCATTGTGAGAAGAGTTTGTGAACATTCGATTTGAACCCTACCATACTGAAGGTGACGGAAGGGACCTCTCTCTGCGGGAAGTTTATTCCATATACGAATTTTCTTTAATGTTTAGTGCGGTTGACTGGCATATCGACCACATGGTTATGTGATTTTAATGAAGAGCCTGTTCTATATGAAAAGTTAGGGATTTCAGGGATAAGTTCCCTGATTTCATTAGAACAAATTTCGTTGTAATAGCAATAGAACAATGACTATTTTTATTAAGAAAAAGTTGATTTTATTTTCATTATGTGGCAAAGCTTTTCTACATTTAGATTAAAATATTGTTAGGGCGATTAATAAGGTAGATAGGTGGCTTAATAAAGAGATACATATCTAATAAATAAAGAGATACATCTATCTATATATATAAAATACAAAAAATGTTTGTACCCATGTTCGCTATAGACTCGGAAACTATCCAACCGATTTGACCCAAACTGGTGTCATTCAAAAGGGAATTTATAGAGGATGGTTTTAGGCTTTTAATATTTCAAGTGGGCGTAGCCCCTCCCACATAAATTGAATAACATCATATATCTTGACTATTGTGATAGCAAGAGTTTTGAAACATTGCAATAGTTCATATGTTACTAATGTGAGTAATCACCACAAAAATGGGCGTTATCGGACAAGTGGGCGTGGCACCACCCATATAACCCAAAAATTTAAATCGCCATATTTTGGGCATTTTTTGACCTACGTCGATGATATTAGGTACATATGGTATTGCCATAATTTTGAATACGCAGCGGGAGAAAAGTGGATGGGACCACGCTCCTTTTTATTAAAATTAAAAATCGTAATATAGTCTTAACTACTGGACCGATCGTCACAATAGGATATATAAATACTTTTAATTTTATTTTATAACGAGGGGGGTAGCGAAGTACACCGGGATCAGCTAGTATCTAATATATGTATATGCTTTTTAACGAACAAAGTAAGCTACGGTTGAAAATAAGGGACATCACTTGTTTTTTTCCAACTAATTTTTGATTTGTTGTAACAGTCATCCATTATAATAAACATTGTGAATATAAATTTTGGTATCTAACATGCCGTTCACAATATTTATCCCAAAGCCGACATTAACTTTAGTATGTATAATGGAGCTTTTAGTATTTCATGTAACGATATACAATTTTTTTGGTGTTATAAGCTTGGAGGGTGTTTTTGTCTGTCCTTTTGACTAATTGAGACGTGATTTTTTTCTAATTAAGTACATACATACCTATATAGTGATCCGGGCGAAATGAAAATTGTTCCAGCCGTTTAAAAATTATCAGCTGTTTTCTATTTAGATGGATGATACCATTTATTATCGATTCGAAATTCCTGATAAATTATTTTCATTACAGTAAAAAAGGTTAAAATTTATTAACTGTGAACTTTTTAACACTTTATGTGTTTTTAGCAAGTAAATCAGCTGACAATAAAATAGAATTAGTAAAAAATTTGTGAATCCATTGCATTGCAGAAAAGGCTTTTATAACGCGCTTTGTGTGAATTGTAAGTTTTCATTGGAAAAGAAAAAAATTTTCCGTGGGACTATTATTTATAACGGACTTAATTTTGACTTGGTAAATGTTGCTAAGTTCGTGAATAATAGACATTTAGAAATCTAATTTAATAAATCCATAAATATTCAAGCATATCTTAAGGAGTTTAAATAAAAATTGTTGTCATATAAGTTTTCGCTGCTTGACATGAATAAAATAAATAAATTGTGTCTTTTAAATATGCAATTTGACATCTGATAATGTGAAACCCGAAATACTAAATGATCTATTATTTGATCTTGCATTTGATTGCCATTTTATTGTTAATTTTCTTAAAAAGAGTGTCCTTTCGAAGCAATTTGAGCAAAACTATTACTGCCGTCCTATGACGTATTTAATCACAGTTTGTGAGTGCTCGATTTATTCATGGAAAATTAAAAAAAGGTGTATAATATTTTTCAATTTGAAACATTTTGAAATGTTGTGGGTAATTCGCAAGTGTGAGCAAAAAATTTTTAAAATTTAAAAATTTGGTTTGAAAATCACAACTGTATTTTTTAGTGTTTAATTATCTTAATAATATTAAAGTTTAGCTTTGTAATTAATAGTAAATTATAAGTATAGAATTAATAATAAATTCGTCGTAAGATAAGAAATACATTTTACGCTTATAGAAATAAAACTTATACGAGTATAAAATTGATTAATAATTTTAGTTTGTAAATTATAGATGTAAATTAATTTAAAATGTTGGAATTTAACGAATATTTTTTAAATCTTTTTGCAGTTGGTTTTTATTTAAAGTTAAGTAAAATTTAAAATTCATCTGAAATAAGAATATCAATTGATAATTTTCAATAAATGTACTGGAAAAAATTTTTTAAATAGAGTTAAATTATATATATTCTACATGTAAATAGCAAAGAGTATAAATTATGGACTTATTAATGCGAACTCATAAACGTTTGAATTTGTTTTTAACGGAAATTTTCCAATTTCCTTTCACTTCAAGCACGAACGCACGAAAAGCCAATCCACTTTGGATTCTATGAAATACTCAGTATTTGTTTTTTGTATTAATCAAAGTGTTGCTTGCAAACAATTTGCAATTTATATAATGGTTGATTATGGAAACGAAAATTTAAGTCGCCTACCAATCGGTAAATTAAAATCAGCGTTGCGAAAAAGCACTATGTAGCAACAGGAATTGGCAATATACTGTTCGGTCTGTTTTTACGCTTTAAACGATTATAATTTTTTTGATGCGACTAGATGCGGCAACAAATAAAATATATAATTAGACTTTAAGTCTGGGTCTCTTTTTAGCTCGTCGTAAACATCCTTTGTTTTCTTAAAAAAGCGAAACAATTGAAAAAATTTACGAAAAATTCCCATACTCGTTTTACATTTGGGTCGTATTTAGAAGCAATGACAGAAAGAGGTGGTATAGGGGACTACAGAGAGTTAATTCTGTATTTTCAAATTGATATTCTTACATTTTATTAAATGCCTATTTGATTATGCCGAAAGAATTTTAGAATTTTTTTTTGTCTCAAACATAATTGTACGAAAGACATAATTCTTTCGACGCCGTGAAAAGGGCAGTTAAAAACCCAAAGCTTATTTCAATATATGTTTTTGTTGTTATTGCAATCGATATCATTTTATATTACATATTACAAATACAACAAAATAGTGATACGGGTAAATAATTTTTTTTATATTTGAAAGTAAATAGTTAAAACCAAAAATTTAAGTCCATTAGTAAACAAATGAAACAACCATTCACGTGAATAAACAAAATTGAAAATTAATTAAATTTTACAAGTGCTTCTCACAATAAAATATTTAAATATTGATGTAAAAGTTGTATGAAAATATAACTGATATAAAAAACAAACAATTAAGTTATTTAGTAAATTTTTTCTGTTTTTTTATAAACTCACAAATGTTCCAACGACAGCAACAAAAATTGCATACCAAAAGTATTAAAAACTATTAAATGTGTATAGTTATAAACAAAAAAAGCATAACATTTTTAATACAACTATCTATGTATGTGTGTATTAACTAATAATTTTTTTTCTAATAATGTAATTGCATTATATATGTATATACAAAACAAGAAATAAAACCAAAAATACTCAAATTTTGCATGTGTAATTTCTTTAAAGAAACTATGAAATATACTATTTTTAAAATAATTTTTGAACAATTAACATTAATCTCTTTGTGAATTATATAATGCAAAAAATAATATTAAATTAATATAAAAATATATGACAAACAGATATCTTGGAGAAAACATGTTGTAAAATAACAAAACAAAACGACTTATTTATGCCATAAGCAGCTAATTGCAGAAAAAATATATATTTAAAAAAGATTTTAACCTTAACAAAAATAAAATACAATTTATATTAATAACTGCATGCATTATGACACAAATAAACAAAATTAATTAAATAATTTCTGATAAAACAAATAATTAATGTTCAGTATGTATTATATATAATAAAGAAAAAAAAAACACTTAAATCTAATATTAATTAAACCATAAATATATGATGGAAACTTGCAAGGAAAATTAACTAATAAACGAAAAAATATAATACTTATTAAAAATTTAGTTTCAGTTTGAATTAATTCGTATTGACAGCATTGCTAGTGATAGGAACAAACCGTCAGAATGTGAATTGTATATATTGTGTGTTTGGCTAAAATAAACAACTTTACATATATATTTTACATATACTGTTCGCTTAGCCAATATTCATTTATTTGGCTGTGCTATTTCCTGGCAACACTGCAACATTCACCATTTTGCATATACATTATCTTCTTCTCTGTCATTCAGTTCGCGCTTAATACCGTTATTGTGCATGTGATGCTAAAAATTGTTCAGTGTTATTTATTGGTAAAAATATCGTATTTGAAATAAAAGTGTAAATAAGTGTCTATATTTTGTGTTTATATAAAAATAATTATTGAAAATGTGAAATTAATATGCAAAAAAGTTATTAAAAAGTTGATGAAATTCGTAAGAAAAAGCTTGTGTTTTCTTACACATGTTTTTCTTTTTCTTGCGTTGGGGTTGATAAAGAAGTGTGTGCTCTTGATAGCATGGATAAAAATATTCATACACATATACGTGGCAGAGTGCCACCAAATCATTAGTGTGGTTGTGTCTTTGCTATGGTAGTGAATTAAAATATTATCAAAAAGTAGTCCACATATTAAGTTTGGCAGCACTGTCCTTGGTGAGAAATTCATCAAACCCTTTTTCAGATAATACTACACTTGGCAGCACTGTAATAACCATCATTGTCAGTCAGTTTGTGCTTAACCTCATTGCCGTAAAGTTGATATTCTAAATTTGTGCTGTTTAATAATAAAATATTTCGCTAAAAATATTCGTAAAATGTAGTAAAAATTAGCTAAAAGTATAAAAATACGTCTATATTTTATATTTGTGTAAAAATAATTATAACAAAATTTGTGTAAAAATAATTATAAGAAATTAATATGCAAAAAGAGTATTAAAGAGTTGTTGAAATTCGCAAAGACAATTTATACTGAAAGCATTATACCTGTTGTTTTATTAATATCCTCTGATTTAGTTTATTATTACTTGATCCCAACCATGAGTCGTTAAAGAGTTCTAATGATATACTGACGTGCGCTCTATACCTACATATGTATGTATATCAATATAATATTATAGACATACATACATACATACGCAAATGAAATATAATACTAATCAGATTTTATGTTAGTTCCATCGGTCATGATATTTGAGGAGCCGCAGAACAAAAGGTGCTTTTTCGCTCATTGCTCAATGCGAAATCCTCATCTAATGAATAACAAATAACAGAGCTGCCAACTCATGACAAGACGAATGCACAACTGAACTAAAAAATTAGTTAAATATGTATCACCCATTTACATTTATTTAAAAATGCATGGAAAACAGAAAATGTGATTATTTTTCTACCCCTCTTTCTTCTCTACCCCGCTCGCCAACCAAAAAAATGTCATGATATTTAGTCATGACGAAAATCACCGTGTAAATCTATACGATTTACACTGTTTTTTTTTTTTTTTTTTTTTTTTGTGATAATTTTATTATTTATTGAATCTTTAATTATTAAAATTGAATTATCAATAAGTTTTTCAAATCTTAAATCTAAAAAAATATTAAATATAAGTTTAGCCAATGCTAAACAAAATTTTTAATTTCAACGGTTAATTTTTGTTGTTTTACATTTCTGGTGAACGGCTGAGAAAAAGAGTATCCCTTCTTTTCAGCCGGGTGTGGCCTCTATAATGAAGAATATTGCGCGCAAGTGGATTTGAGTGCAACTCAAGTTTTTTTATATATTTTTTCGCGTGTTTTGAAAATACTGTCTTCACCAACGTCACGTCTAGGTCTTTATGAATTCGATGGTTTCTGACATACCAGGGGGCTGCTGTTATTGTACGTAGGATTTTATTCTGTCGCCTTTGAATTCTTTCGACATTCGATGCTGAGGCAGTGCCCCATAACTGGATTCCATAGGACCATATTGGTTTCAGGATCGCGTTGTATAACAAAAGTTTACAGTCAAGACTTAATATAGAATTTCTTCCAATAAGCCAATTCATTTGAGCTGCTTTTAATTTCATTTGAGTCAACTTTGCGTCTATATGCGATTTCCATGTTAAACGACGATCAAGATGAACACCTAGATATTTGACTACAGTGTGTTGTGGTATAGTCTCGGTGTTAATTTTTATAGGCGGGCATGTTTCCCTGCGCAACGTAAAAGTGACGTGTGCACATTTCTGCTCGTTAACTTTTATACGCCATTGTTTGAGCCATTTTTCCAGTTTGGATATATATTCTTGTAAGTTGCGGGAAGCTTCTACAGGATTTTCGTGAACGCTTAGAAAGGCTGTATCATCCGCAAATGTTGATGTATGAATGTTACTGTTTAACGGTAAGTCAGAGGCATATATTAAATAAAGTAAGGGTCCGAAGATACTGCCTTGAGGGACTCCGGCTTCAATCGACTGCGGAGGGCTTAAAAAATTGCCTTCCCTAACTACAAATTTACGTTCCATCAAATAGCTTTTTAAAAGCTTTATGATGTTTGCTGGTAGATTTTGTGTTAATTTATTGAAAAGACCTTCGTGCCATACTTTATCGAAAGCTTGTGAGACATCAATAAAGAGCGCAGAGCAGTATTTCTTTTTTTCAAAAGTGTCTCTAACGACATTCACAAGTCTGTGAGTTTGTTCTATTGTGTTATGTTGTCTGCGAAAACCGAATTGATGATCTGGAATACATCCATTACTAGTCACTATAGGCATCAGCTTGCTCATACACAGCTTTTCAAATAGTTTTGAAATGTTAGACAGTAAACTAATAGGCCGATAGGATTCAACCTTTGTATGATCCTTGCCGGGCTTTGGTATCATAGTAATTAGCGAAACCTTCCATTCTTTAGGATAGTGTTCTAGGCGTAGAATACTGTTAAAAATGAATAGTATTATTCTTTTTGCAGTGTAAGGCAATTCTTGAAGCATTTTGTTGCTTATTTTGTCGACACCTGGGGCTTTTCTGGTGTTAAGACTAGTAATAGTATTTTCAATCTCCGTCACGTTAAATCTCATCGGTATTTCTGGTAAAGGGACGACTGGTGGCAGTTCAACAATATCAGCAGAAATATTCGGAGTGAAAACTTTTTCTAAGTGTTTAACAAAGAGTGCACCTTTTTCAGCATCAGTTTTTGCCCAGTCACCATTTGGGGCTCGTAATGGGGGTTTGCATATCACCGGCCTTTTTAGTCCTCTGGCTGCACGCCACAGTGAATAATCTGTTTGTGGTGTTGCATCTAGCTCTTGAAGGAATTTTTGAAGGGAAGCTGTTTTTTGAGCTTGCAAAACTTTCCTAAGCTGCTTGGTACACTCCTTAAGCCTTAATTTTAGCTGGGGCGATCTGTAGCGCTGCCATTCTCGTCGTGATCGCCGTTTTTCAGTCAATAGCCTTTCTATATCTACAGAAAAAATATTGTTAAATCTCACTGGTTGGTTGATTTCTTTTGAAGTAGCATTAAAAGCAGCTTGTTTAACATGCGCTTCAAACAACCTGAGAGAATCGTCTATGTCTGAAGGTGTTCTCAGCGGCATTTTTTCCGAGCAATGAGCACTCAGATATTTTCTGTATTTCAGCCAGTTAATACGTGCAGATGTCGTCGCTAAATCACATGTTGTGTGTGAGTAAATAGTGACAATAGTAGGCGAGTGGTCTGAAGATAAGTCCAAAGATGCTTCAACTTCAACCATCTCGCTGGGCACGCCTTTCACAATTCCAAAGTCGATAACATCAGGAATTTTTTGTCGATCTGTTGGCCAATATGTTGGCTGTCCACTTGAAACTACATTCAAACCCATTTTAGATATTGTGTCGAATAAAATTCGTCCCTTAGGTGTGATTAAACGTGAACCCCAAAATGTGTGTTTAGCATTGTAGTCGCCAGCTGCTAGAAAACGGAGGCCCAGTGATTTATAAAAAGCCGTATATTGACTCTCGGTAATTGTGAATAGACAGATGATATTACAAGTTTTTGATAGTAAGTTTCGATGCAGATGTTCGTTGCTTGAAGATAATCTTCACAAAAATCATTCAACAGGTGGTGTTTTATTCGCGTTTTTATTAGGATTCCCGAACCACCACAAGCTCTGCCACGGGGATCCTTGGTGTCGTAAAAATTATATCCACTAATTCTGAAACAGCTTCGAGATGTCAAATGAGTTTCTGAGATAAGCATAACATCGATTTGCTTATCCTGAAGAAAATATTCTATTTCGTTTTTATGTTGGCAGATGCCGTTTGCGTTCCAAAAACAGATTTTTAAGTTCATGGTTTGCTTAGTACAGCCTGCAACAAGGTAGACTGCATTTTCAACATTTCCTGCATCATACAGGACATTTTGAGAGTAAATGTATTTACAGTTTGTATTAAGCTCTCAATTGAGGCTTCAATACGACAAAAATTATACCCCGAATCTTCATTTACATTTACGGTTTTTTGCGCCGTACTCTGATTGCTTTTTAAAATACTAGCGTATGAAAATTTGTTGTTAGATTGTTGTTGAGCACTAGTCGCGTTAGACTTGAAAATGTTTGAAAATTGATTTTGGCTGGTGGACGGTTGAGGTAACTGTGGATAGTTAATAGGGGTTTTAGGTTGAGCGGGAGTAGCACTGGTTTTTTTGGTTGATGAATTCTTAAAAAACGAGTAAAGGGGGCAGCCTCTATAGTTGGCAGTGTGATTTCCGCCGCAATTGCCACATTTTTTCGCCTTGGTATCACCTTTTATTTTATCACAGTTAGCAGTACTGTGTAACTCACCACATACAACGCAGACTGTAGGCAACTTGCAATAAGTCTTCGTGTGCCCAAATTCTTGGCAGTTCAGGCATTGAACAGGTCCAGCTCTTTTATGTGGAAGCTCAACAGTAACTCTTCGATGCAAAAAGTACTTTAAGTCATATATTGGATGCGCTTCATTCTTTTTTATTTTTATGCCATCTGGCTGTAACTCGACTCTAAATATTGGTTGGGGGATTTTTTCTCTATTTTTAATGTTTGAGACATTTTTCACCTTGTAGCCACTATTTTCAAGGCCAGACTTGACCTCTTCCGGATCCACGCTAGAGTCTATACCTTTTATTACGACTGATTTAGATTCTAAATCTGAAACAATTTTTCGGTATTTATTTTCATGAGCTACCTGAATTTTTGTTTCATTGATGTTTCCGCGCTTAATTGGAGTTACATAAAACTCATTTTCTCCAATTAATGAGATAAGACTTTTAACCAGCAAACTGGAATTCTGCTCTCTTAAATATATGGGTGGGGGCTTACTCGAACTTGTTGTAGTTGTGTCTTCATCGCCTTGTTCAGATAACATCGCGAAACGATTTTCGGAATTTATTACATTGTTTTTTCCATCTCTGGGAACTTTCGATGTTGAAGCAATTTGAGCTGATTTTGGACTTCTTCCCCTTTTTAACACGGTTATGTATCTGTCCATTCCTGTTTGAATTTTATTATCATTTATTGTACTCACCGCATCTACCATTTTGTGCACGTAGGTCACCTTGTTACTTATAGTTTGTTTGTTTGTTTGTACAGCTAAGCTGACAAGTTTGCTGATGGGTGCAATTGTTGTTGCTTCTTGATCACTATTTAACATGTTCAGAGATAATGATCGCGCACGAGTATTTGTGTTTTCTGTTAAATTCAGGTTTTTGTTTAATTCATTTTTTTTATTGTCGTCATCAGCAACTAAAGTTATATATTGCACATTCCTACTGCTTGTAGGATTATTGTTGTTTTTGTCAGAAGATGAACTCATCAGAGTTCTCTTTTTTTATTTTCACTTATATTAGTTTGTGTATGCAAATATTTATGTATATTGCACACAAACAAAAAATAAAATAAAACCAGTAAAATAACTGTTCAATAAATGTTTTGTTTTTTTTTATATTTTTTGTGACTTGAAAATATTTTTTTTATTTAATTTTTTTTTATATTCAGTTGCGACGATTATAAAAACGCGTCTGTTCACTACGAGAGTTGAAACACGAACGATTTACACTGTGATTAAAAATTCATGAATTTTTTCATCTTATTTTTGAAAGTATCGTCGTAAATCCTCTTGCATTTATACTATGATTTTTAAGCATGCTTAATTTCTCTTGAAGTGTTGAGTTTTTAGCGTATAATCGCTCAATCTTCTTTGAAAGTAGAAAAAGAATAAAACATAATAACAAAAACCGAAACAAAATAAAAGGAAATACAAAAAATGCATGGATGGAAATGCACCAATTTACACGGTGATTTTTAGTCATGACTAAATATCATGACATTTTTTTTGGTTGGTGAGCGGGGTAGAGAAGAAAGAGGGGTAGAAAAATAATCACATTTTCTGTTTTTCATGAATTTTTTTTGTATTTCTCTTTACATTCATTTTCGTATTTGCTATTATGTTTTATTCTTTTTCTAATTTCAACGAGTTAACAACTACAAAGAGAAACAAGTGTGTAATAATATTTATAGAAATAAATTAAATAAAAAGTTTATTAGAAAAATGGCAATGTGGAACAAAGAGCTCATAGAATCTCTCATTACCAAATATCAAGAGCACGATAATTTATACAATGTGCGAAGGCGAAGGGTGAAGCGGTCTAACTCTTTATTTTCAATTTGCCATGATCTCAAATTGATAAATAAAGACATTACAGTGGACTTTGTACAAGTTCGGAGTGTTTTGTTATCCATCTGGAACACACCTAAATTTTTAGGAAGTGTTATATACATATAGAAAGAACTGGAAGGATGCTTAAATCAGTCGTTTAACTGTCACAATTTTACGAGGGTGGATTCTCAATAATGCTTCAAAAAAAAAAAAAAAAAAACAATTCCACAAGAGCTTTTACCATTCATATCGCCAGTACAACACCACTTCAATTTTTCAGCAAAATATTAATTTTTCAAGAACCCCATTCTTACTAACTGTGAGCAACGGTGAGATTCGATTCCTGAAAATCTATTACAAACTTTATCATTCACAATGGAAACTTATCATTTTCATTGCAAGATTTTCATACAACTCTGCCTTGTTTTGGTTTCTATTCCTCTTTTAACATCAGTTCTTTGCAATTGTTTTTTTTGCAATATTGTTGTTGTTAAAAGTGCGTTTAGTGATGCATTTGGCAATAGTTACTTATTGGCGTTTATTACGGTTCTCGATTCGACTTGACTGCTGTAATAGATTAAAGAAAAATGTTGTGTGTTTCCTTAATCTAGTACAACAGTCGATGTCGATTCGAGAACCGTAGAAAGGCCCATTGTTTGCAACAAATATAACAAATGGCAACAGGTTACGACAACGAAAGCTATTGGAATCGTTAATCCAGCAAGGCGTTCAGCTTTGATGATGATGTCAACGATGATACGAACTTTAAGACTGTAACAGCCAGCTACGAATTGTCAACAGATTTTGGTGGCATACTTAACGATGACACCATTTCCGAAGCAAGTTTTGATAATATTCTAGCCAGCAGTGCCTTGAATTTATCCATAAAATCTTTACTTACGGATGACGCTTTAAAAACCATATTGCACGAACAGTCCATAGATGATCGATTAATACCGAAAGGCATGACTGCAGAAGAGGAACTAAAGTTGTTAAGAAGACAAATACAAAGTACCTTGTACACGCCCTCACCGTCGACTACAGCACAAAAGCTGTTGCGCGGTTAGTAGCATGAGAAGACATTTGATTTTATTTTATGCCTTTTAAAAGATGAAACAAAATTTCTACATATATTATTACCCTTGTATTGCAGGTGTAATGGTCAATTTTGAAGTATTCAAGTCATTGCGTGACAAAAAACAATTGTTGGACGCTGTACTCGAATTAGGTGCTGCTGGAGATGCCATCATTAGTGTTGCATTATTTTTAGAAAGATCTCTAAATAAACAAGACTTTTTGGATATACTTACTCAAAGGCCTAAAGCATTGCCACATTTCATAGCCTTCCTAAAACAACAAAATCCATTAGAAGCCGCCAAACTTTTAAAAGATTTGAATAAAGATCAGGAATCATTGTGTGTTTTTTTTGTCATTTTCTTATTTCGTTTGTGTTGATATAGAAATGGGTTTGTGTTAAGTATTTTAGAGAATATTCATATATAGATGGCACAATCACGCCAATTCAGTAGTGCTAATCCGTCGTCTTTGCTGTGCCATTAAAATATGGGGAAGTTATTTATGTCAAAAAATATTTGCTAAATCAAGTTTTTACACCTAATGAATTTTTCAATAGTTTGTGGCTGAAATAAAGTAAATTTGCTAAATCAAGTTTTTACACCTAATGAATTTTTCAATAGTTTGTGACTGAAATAAAGTAAATTTGCTAAATCAAGTTTTTACACCTAATGAATTTTTCAATAGTTTGTGACTGAAATAAAGTAAATTTGCTAAATCAAGTTTTTACACCTAATGACTTTTTTAATAGTTTGTGACTGAAGTGAAGGAAATTTGCTAAATCAAGTTTTTACACCTAATGAATTTTTCAATAGTTTGTGACTGAAATAAAGTAAATTTGCTAAATCAAGTTTTTACACCTAATGAATTTTTCAATAGTTTGTGACTGAAATAAAGTAAATTTTCTAAATCAAGTTTTTACACCTAATGACTTTTTTAATAGTTTGTGACTGAAGTGAAGGAAATTTTATATTTTCAGCGTCATCTGTGTGTCAATAAAAATTATTATCCTGCGTAAGTATTATTTTTAATTTATTACATATGTACATATTTTTTATAATTGTGATTCGATTATTGCAAGGAGTATTCATAAATATTTTTAAAAAGTAAAATTTTCAAAACATATTTTTTCTGAAGCATAAATGGATTTAGGCCAGTAGCAAATTAATTATTTGCTTTGGTCTAATTTTAAGCATCTGATAAAAGATTACACAGCATCTTTTAAGATATACGATTAATTAAAAAGAAAATAACTGTCAATTATATATTACGAAACTCCTGACGAGTTTCAGTAATTCAAGCATTATATCGTTTGTAGCTTAGATTTAAAAATTAACTTTGCGTATATGTAGTTTTTTAATAATCTTGTTCAAGATGTTCATTATCACGATCAACTATGTCTCTCTTCCTATGAACTATTGTACATATTCCACCACAGATAGACTGACGTTACTTGCAATGCGTTGCACATTTAGTTGTTCAAGATTTACATTTCTATGTACGTCTAGCAAATGGGTGCATCATTGACGAGATAGACATACAGTCTCCTTTGATGATGGTGTATTATAAATTCAAAGCTAAATTTAAATATTATTGCAGCAATTGGCAGCTAAATAAGGAAATATGTAGTATTCCAACAACTGATCTAATTTGCAAAATATGTCACATTCCATTACCTTTTATTCGCTTTTTCGAGCTTTAAAAATTGGTAAAGTATGAAACTTACAAAATAGATTGACGATGGAGCTCATGTTATGACTGTGATATAATTTTTAGGATTTTTCTTCATGTGAATTAAAGTTTAATACAAATATTTTTGGTTTTTCTATGGGATTTGGGATAAAGGCTTCTCACTACATTAGCTGTAGTGAAATGTGCATATGAACAGGCTACTGAACCCCACCGTTATGTGTTTAAATGTATTTTAATAAAACTTTAATAGTGGGGTTTTCAGTACTAGATTAGAGATAAATGGGCTGTTGCCACTCAAGAAACTGAGTGCTTTTCTCACAAGTTTTACACTATATTAAAACACATTTAAAAAAAAAAAAAAAATTTTATGTAACACAGATTCTGTGAAAATTTTGGAAATATTTATGAAAAATTTTAATAGTTATAAATTATTTAATAATTATAAACTATTTATGTACATATTTAATAGCAACAAAATGCTAAATAAATAAATCAATAAAAAAAAAAAATCAAAATACACTGAACCCATTCGTCCGTCATGTGGAAACCGCACCATAATCTCTAATCATGTACTTGAAAACCCACTTTTAGAAGCTTTAGGATAAAAATTAATGGGGGGGGGGGGGTACATTATGTACAAATGTACATTATGAATTAAAATGAAATGAAAAATAATAAACTTAATTGACATTTTGCTAAAATGGCCACACTGACTGCAATGCATTTCCTTCTTGATTTGGATTACAAGTGCATGTATGCGCGCGTGTGTGTGTGAGCATGAGCAATTTTGATCTAGAAAATATGTTGTTGGATGTAGTTCTTGTGTCAGTTTTTTTTTTCTGTGATGATTTTCAAAGTTTCCATTTATCGCAGCAAAATGGTGGCTTGTTCAATGTTTAAACTTTAATGATAACATTTAACTGATAGCACACCACGTAACGTAAGAAAGTATTCACATATGTACATTGGCTGCCTGCCTGTCTGTCTATCTATCTTGCTGTCCGATTGCCTCTCTGCCAGTCGACTCGAACAAGATGATAATAATGATGATGATGATGATGATGATTATGCCTGGCATAGTTTAAGAGAAGCAGTAGGGTCTGTGGTAGTTTCACAGTCAGTCTTGTATTTGTATCTATTTGCAAAAAGGTACGAGTACAAATACTATCTTTGTTTGCACAGGTATTCATTTAATTTTATATGTTTCTATCTATTTTATTCTTTTAACAAAAATGTTTACCAGTCGTATCTTATGAACGTTTGCTTCGTTGGATGGGTTGGTTGGTTGTTTGGTTGGTTGGCTTGTAAACAAACATCAACATCACGCTTTTCCAATTAAAGCTGCAACAAAAAAAAAAAAAAAATCTCGTTTTTTTTTTGTTGTTACATCGTTTGCCTCAAAGTTTGTGTGTAGAGCTCCCTCCTAGACACGCAATAATTTTCGCACAATTAACTTCATTTGCAAATTTACACACACCATTTGGGTTTTAGGCATTTTTGTTTTTTAATAAAATGAAATAAATGTTATAAAATGAAAAAAGGAATAAAAAAACAAATCAGCCACAATAAATCTACGATACTGACTAACTGACTGCAAACATTGATGAAATATTTTTTATAAAAAAGCAAAAAATATTTTTTAATAAACAAAATCTACTGCACATTTTCCATAAACAACAATTAAATGCAATTTAAACATTTTGTCTATTCAGTTTCCTATTCAGAAAATCAAAATATCAAAACAAATAAAAGACCTTAAACAAATTTATCAGAAAAAATCGATCAAACTTTTGCCAACTATTAATTGAATATTTGTTGAAAATTAAATGTATTTATTTTTGCTTTAAATAGTCACCAGAATTCATGCCACCTCACAGATAACAAAATTGTTTGACAGAAAATGTCACAAGAAAAAATATAAACGAAAAAAGAAACACATTTTTTTAAGAAAATGTTAAATATAAGAAACCCATAATTGACAGAAAAATATAAATTTTGCAGAGACAGACAGACAGACAGACACATACTCGGTAATAAAAATAGTTAGTTAGTCAGTAGTCATGCATGCAAAAAGTGTCAATATATAATTACCTTTATATCTTTTTGACTTTGTCTTATTGATTTCTGTGTTGAATTTCATAAGACAGAAGAAATTAAATCAAACTAGAATTAAAGAAAGTATGGCTCATTGTAATGCTGATGCAAAAATTCAATGAAAAATTTAATTGTTTCAATTAGTTGTTCATTCACTTGATTTATTCATGTGATGTACTATTCTAGTACGCAAAATGAATGAACTGCACAAGAGACAGCTTTAAAGACAAGCAATTAAGAATTTAATTATTTCTCAACCAATCGCAAAAATTGTAGTATTAAGATGGTACGGACAAAACATTTGAGTAGCAAATTTGTATTGAAATCACTCAAAAAATTGTGTGCTTTTTATACGAAAACTTCTACTCAAACAAATTGTTTGTAATACGGAAACCGTACTTATTAATTAAAAATATTTTGAATTTTTCCAAAATTACATTGAATTAAAGTCTTTTTGTAAAAAGTGCCATTCATGTCTAGGTTATTTATACATCAGATCTATGAGGGATTTTGGCCATTGTGGACAAATGAAGAGTTGGCATGCTACGCCACCTTATGGAAATTAATTATGAGACTATTCCTAACTACTCAAAATAGTTTTAGTTCCTGAATTGATTTTGGGAAAAATTTTATGGGTAATTCAAATTTATACATAACTTACGTTATTTATACATACATCAGATCTATGAAGAGTTGGCATGCTATGCCACCTTATGAGACTATATATACATACATATATGTATATTCATTGAAAATATATAATCGGTTTTGTATCGAGATTTTAATTATTTTCAGTCGACTTAAAAAACCTTAATTCGAGTGTTTATTTTTATGTTTGAAAACGCATAAATCTGTCATATTTGAGGGTGGTGTGGACTTTGGATCTAAAGTTCCATTTCTGCTCACAGTAAGCCAACAACAACATTTTCAATGGAGTATTCTTCTACATTTTCACCATCTAACGTCTCTACACTATCCCGTTTTCCCTAGTTCTGGCGCAATGCATGGCATACGTAGGGGTCATCCCCTGCATTCCCTGAGTGCTGGAAAAATCGATTTGCATAAACTTTTTTTTAATAACAGTGGTCATGTTGTTCCCTTAACATAAATTGATTATCGAATAACTTCTTCACTTAAGGACCGAGTTGGCAAAGTTATTTTTTTGATTGATCGGGATGTCATGGAGTTTGGACGGAGGGGCAATTTTACCACCGAAGTATTGATTGTCGAAAAAATAAAAAATTAACTGAAATTTTGGAAATTTTACTTAAATTGAGTGCAAATTATTTTCCATATGGCGCCAATAACGTTTTTTAGAGAAACTTAGGTGCTGTTTCCACAATACAGACAGCTGACTTGTGTAGGAATTTGGTATGGGAATCACTAAAAAAACTGAGTTGTTTTAATACAAATTTTCTGCTCAAACCAATTGTTTGTATTATAAAAACCGCATATAAGTAAAATTTTCCTTGATGTTATGAAATACAAATTTCGTCTTTAACAGGAATTTTTTACTAAAAACTAGAAAAATATTTTCTAAAACCTAGTTTCGTGTTTATCCCAAAATTAATAAAAATTTCGTCATGTGCGCCATCTGCCATTTTGCTGCGCATTTTTCATATCCTTATTTTATCTTCTTCTGAGCCCGCAATCTGCTACAACGAAGCTTTTGATGTCATCAGAGTGCTGGGATGCCCGGGAATGCTAATCTATCTATATATATAAAGCAGTATGTGTCTATGTATGTAATGTATGGACTCCAAAACGGCTGGGCCGATTTTGATGAAATTTTTAGGGAATCTTCAGAATATTCAGGCAGGTGACACTGTGAAGTCTGATTTTGGTCTGCGGGCGGAGGGGCGTGGCAAAATCCAATACATATATAAAAATGAATGTCTGTCTGTTTGTTTGTTTGTGCTCGTACAAACCCTTAGACCGATCTTCCTGAAATTTTCACAGCATGTTACTGTGACTCTGGAAGGAATAATATAATAGGCTATATGAAGTTTTGATTGGACAATTGGACAAACCCATAAATTTAAATCGCCATAATTTGGGTATTTTTTGACCTATGTAGGTCGATGATATTTGGTACATACCATATTGGCATAATTAGGAATACGTACAGGATAAAATTGGGTGGGACCACGCCCCTTTTTAGGAAAATTAAAAAGCGTAATATAGTCTTAACTACTGGACCGATCGTCATTAAATTTTCACAATAGGAATTTTATTTTATAACGAGGGGGTAGCGAAGCACACCGGGCTCGGCTAGTTTACAACATGTATTTGTATTATCTAAAATGAGGGGCGGTGAAGACAATTCTATAAAACTTACGTCTTTTGGGACTCGAACCAAGGAACTTCGGTTTCGTAGACAAGCACTCTAACCACCTCACTACTACACCCAGCAATCTCTTAACAGCCAGTACACATAAGTACTACGATCGTAATTTTTTACATTAACAAAAATATTTTTTTTTTGAAATTAGTAAGTCATGAACTAAAAATGTTTGGTTGGTTGGTTGGTTTTCGTGGCTGCCTGCACCGCACAAGCATTCAAGTGGAATCAATAAGATTCCGTTTTGACAGACCACTCCACTCGTCAGTGTCAACCTGATCTAGGTCCGAATCCAGGCCTCAGATTCGGAGTAAGATACTAGATCCATCCCGTCGAATTAAGGTATCTAATTAGGTCGCCTAGACCTATCCTTGATACCTCCGAGAGATCGTCTAATATACTGTTGCCTAAGAATTTGTTTCTCGAAAGGTGCAAGGCCAGGCATTCGCAAAGACAGTGGAAGACTGTTTCCTCTTTGCAACTAAGGCAGAACGCATTGTAGGAAAGACCTATCCTGCTAGCGGGTCTCCCGATTACCCAGTGCCCCGTCAATACTGCGACGAGCCTCGAGATGTCCCTGCGGTTTCTGTTAATTAGTTGTGTTGTGCGCTTATGGTTGTAGCAAGGCCACATTTTCTTAGCCACCTTACACGTGCTAAACCTGCGCCACCTATCTTCAGCTTTCTGCCGGTAATAGTTGAGAATGAGATTTCAAATATTGTCAAACGGCATGGCTACCGATTCAGCAGTGGAGACGTCCATGGCAGATCCAGCCCTGGCCAGTTCATCCGCCTGTTCTTTGCCCTGGAAGTTGCTATGTGTAGGAACCCAGATGAGACTAACGTCAGTCCGTCTACCTAGTCTGGATAACGCGTCTTTGCACTAGCTAACTAAAGTAGAGAATGTAGTGTAAGACCTTAGAGACAGAAGTGCCGCTTGGCTATCGACAAAGATGCCGACTCTTCCTTGGACACCCCTGTCAATCAAAACCCTACACGCCTCCCTTATGGCCAATACTTCCGCCTGAAATACACTGGCTTCATCAGGAAGTCGGAGTGAGAGCTTTATTTCAAGGTCCTTTGAGAATACTCTAGAGCCCACACCGAAGATCATTCTTGATCCGTCAGTATACATTCTGAAGTTGAAGTCTTTTTCTATGTTATCCCCTTCCACTCCCGTCTGGATGGAATAAGGACTTTGAACGTACTGTCAAATTCCAGATGAGGTACCATGTTGGTTTCCTCAGTGTCGGTGGTAACTGATCTAGGATTAGATCACGGCCATAGGTCCTTAATCCCACTTCCCAGATGCCGCTATGAACTAAAAATACTTAATTATTTTCTTTAAATTTTGAAAAAAAAATTTTACTGCCTAACCCACGATATCGAACAATGTCGATCGCTTGATTTTTAGACGTAAAAAATCTATCTTGCGTTCCACTAATAACCGATTTTATTTAACTTATTATTTGTTTACTGGAAGAAACACTAAACAAATAAATATAATCGGTTATTAGTGGAACGCCAGATAGATTTTTTACGTCTAAAAATCAAGCGATCGACATCGTTCGATATCGTGGATTAGGCAGTTACAATATGAGAAAAACATATGAACCTAAATTGAGGATAGCCGTTTTCCGTTTTTAAGTATTAACATTTTTGTAAACTATTCAGGAGTAAGTCATTTACTAAATCATTTTTTTACAAATAATTTCATTTGTATGATAAAATGTACTTAAATTTAGTAAAAAAACATTCGCACTCAAATAAAATAAACACTTTATTGTTGTAGAATTTTTTTGAAGAATTTTTTGTTCATAATCATTTTATTTTTTTTTATTTTAAGAAAGTTTTTTTTAATTAAAAAATAATTCTACATATTAATCAAATTATACTTAAATATAGACATTTTTTAAACTATTTTCAAGGAAATTTTTAACTAAAATTGAGTATATTTCTTTACAAGTAGTTTTGCTTGTACCAAATATTTTATTTTTTGGAAAATCATTGATTTATTGTCATCTTATTTGTTTGCTTTGTATTACACACACGTTTATCAAACATTTTTTTTGAACAATTAAATCACTTCAATTCAGAACTCTTCAAATGACATTTGCCAACTTCTTCTTTTTCGTAATTGAAAATCTTCCGGTATCTCTACGAAACCAATTTACAAATTGTTTTTAATCAGTTTTACATCAGACTAACAATTTCGCAAATCAGCCACAATTGATCGTTTCCCAAAAGAAGGAGAATTAAAAAAAAAAAAAAAAAAAAAAAAGTAAATAAAAATGTTTTTTAAAGTGTTTGAAAAAACATTTGTAACTATCACTTAACGAACAAATAACATTTCATATTTTTGGCTTTTGGCTCTGGAATACAGAAACTTTGAGGCAACCCACTCAACAAAAGATTATCACGACAACAGCGGTAATGATGATGATGATGATGATGATGCCACTGATGATGGCGATCTCATACTCTGCAGATTGCAGTGCAACCAGCAACCAGCAACTAACAACATTTACTATCACCTGTTAATAGATGAATAAAATGAAAATTCTTTTAAGTGTTTTTCCCAAAAACCCACAAACAACTACAAAAATATTTCTTCTTTTTCTTCTTGTTACTTTCTCACCAGAAAAGCGGTTGTTCTTCTTCTTTTGCGAAAGCACATTATCATTCTTTTAAAATATTTTTTCCTCTACCATTTTCCGCCAAAATGCCTAAAATAATGAAAACTTTTTGTTTTAAGGTTAAAGTTTAAATTCAATACAAATAAAAAAATAAAAATAAATAAATAACAACACGAAAAAATTACTTTTTACAACATTAGAGACATTATTCATATTACGGGTACAACGTAAGTAAGCAAAAGTATTTGTAACTACGAAAAAAAAATATATACAACAAATTTTTGGAGAATTTTCTTTTGGTTTTCTTGCTGGCCTGGCTGCAGTTTGCGACTGAGTGTGTGTGTGTGTGGCTCTGTGTATGTGGGTTTTTTAGTCCACTAAATTTACATAAATTTGTTTATTTAAGTTATTTTTTTTTGTTTGTTTTCTGTACATTTATTTATTTGTTTGTGGTTTTAAATCAACATAATTGATTTGTACCCTAAACACCAGATTGTTTTACTCGATTATTTTACATTGTAAAATTAACTTGATGTTGTTTAAAGATTTAACTGGCTTTTTGGGATGTTGTTTTCTTGTTGTTGTTTTTATTTCAAAGCCTTTTGTCGGCTGGCTGGGAATTATTATAATCAGAATTTGTAATTTAAGGAAAAACGACACAAAAGTTTAGGCACGCGAAAGCAATTTAAGTACTTTTTCAATATTTGCGGTGTGTTTTTTGCTTTTCTTTTTAATAAAAATTAAAACCATAAGAGATCCTTGTGAGAGTTTTAAATTTTTTTAATATTTTTTTTGTTAAGAGCGGCAACACTCATGCAAATATGTCTGAGTACACAGTTCTGGCGGAATTTTAGATTGGAAATTTTGCATTTGTTCACTTAAATTAGTTTAAAAATTTTAAGGTACCAAAAGTAAAAAGGTACAAAATAACAAAAAAACAAAGTACCCAAAGTAAAAAGGTACTAAATACCAAAAAAGTACCAAAAGTAAAAGCTTTTTCCAAACAAGTATACCATGTGTTAAGGTATAAGAAATTAGGCGGAAAAATTAAAAAGTACCTAAAGTACCAATTTATCCCATTTTTACACTTAAGAAAGTATGATGTATTTTAATCAGGGTCCCATGCTATCCATTTGCTAAATTTCGTAAAAATCTATTGAGCGGTTGCGCGTGATAGTGGAAGCAACATCAAAACTATGTTTCTGGAAATTAATTTTGAATTCAGTTGACGTAAAAGGCAACTGTTGAAGCATGAAAGAAATATAAATTCTTTATCACTCTGCTATTTAAAGTTTTGTTAAAAAAATGTTGAAGGGCCTCTGGTGTTAAGTAGAGAAATTTCTTAACCTGCCAGCGCGTCTGCTGTTAAGTAGACAAATTAACTTTATTAACCTGCCACTAGCCAGCCCTCGTTTCTTTAACTTGTGAGAAGTTCTTACATCGAAAAAATAATAATAATTCTACTTATCACCCAATTCTTAGGACTATTCTTAGAATATTATTTGGATTTTATATGAGCCACCCTGTAAAGCTAATAAGTGTGCTAAAATATTGTTTCTCACTCATCCTGATTTTCACAGAGTGATATTAAACTTCTCTATGAGAGAAACTAATGTGAGAGTTACAGAAAGGAGGCACAGAAACTCTAACTTTAATTTGGTAAAATTTTTTGTTAATTTTTAATATTTGTTGCAGTAGCGCCTATAGTTAATTAAGCTTATTCTGTGTACGATAAGCAGACAGACAGACAGAAATCGTAATTTTTCTTGCTTATTCCAGAAATTATTGCTTCGCCTGAAACAGATTTATAAGATCGTTGTTGCATCTCCTGTTTTGAAATTCGGTGCAAAAAGATATGGCTTTAGTTTGAAATGTTCTGTTTTGTAGCTGTCTATTTTTTTACATAAAATTGATTATCTTTAAAAAATGCGATAAAATATCGCCTCCTGGTCTTACGATACAATCAAATGTCACTCCGGGGGGCACGCTTATGCATCTTGGTGACTAACCACACCTTGGTGCTGTGCTTTCTGGGGAAACGGGTAATTGGATTTTTCCAGTATTACCTTGGGCCAATTATCCATTAATCTTGTATGTCACTACCCAATCTCGGAAATAACAGAGTAGTAGGTGTTTATACAAAATATAAATAGAAGTAGGGCAGCGTATGCTACTCTGATAGAAGATGAACAGGCACCGAAGACCTCTGCCCCAGACCAAAGACGATAGAAAGTTAATATTTAGGGGTTCTCTGTCGAGGTTGGACCAGTAATCATACACTGGAACCACAAGAGCACTAAAGGGTTAGGGAACTGTTCTTCTCTTACTGGACTCTCCTTAGGGTATACTGTGAGATAAATACTCAACAGTGACAGAATTCGGTGATCGGTTAATGCTGGGTCTCCTTTCGGATTACACGTGGTGGCTGTGGTTGAAAACAAAGCCGCTGCGACAGATATTGGTTAAATGACTGATGGCCTACCAGAGCTATTGGCTGGTTGGATTTCGGACTACCAACGTTAAGCCTCAGTTTGCTGTTGCTAAACAACAGAAGCTTTATCAGAAGCACTAGATTGTGTAGCTCAAACACTTTTGCTTTACAAGATGTTTCTACATGGTAGCTGGTTCATGCAAAGAGAAGTTCCTACACAGTGTGCTCCTTGCAAGTCACATTGGTGTGGCTTCGGGGAAACTCGAGAATTGAGATGAACACATAACATCACACGGTGGTAAGAGAACTGTCAGGTTGTTTTTACGACTTACTGCTTCCGCTAACCCTGGTTTCAATTTAATAATTTAAAAAAAAAATACAACCGACTCATATGAACTGGCATAAAAGATATTAAATTGCCATTGTTATGTTCTCCCGTGTAGGTAGTGGAATCAATTTATAGTTTAATTTTATTTCTTGATACATTTGTACTTGGGAGGCAATCTTTCTTGTTTTTTTACTCACTAATATAATCGCGTTTTTTTAAGCGAGTCACAGTAAATAACTTTATTACATTTTAAAACAGCCTTCTATTTACTTTTGCATTGAGAACTATTATTTTAATAGAATTGAAAATTTGCTTTCAGAAAAACAGACATGAAAAGCGGTTTCATATAATTATCTCTTTAGTAACCAATTATGTATTCCCATTTTTTAGTTGTTTCTAACCCCCCTTCGACCCCTCTAGCAAACACAATTAGAACTTATTGTTTAGTTTAACTCTTCAATTACAATTTAAAGACAATAGTTTTTTTCTACTCCGCTACGAAGTTTTTTTTGTATTCCACAATTTCCCATTTAAAATAATCCAAAAAGTTTTTTTTAATTAACTAATTAGTATTGATTGTTTTAGAAATTTAAACGGTTTGTATTTCTTCTATACAAATATTATAATTGCTTTACTAAGTAAATAAATTTGTAAGTTAGAATTTAGAGACTCGTATTTGTAGACACATTCTTTTATACATACAAACACACGTATTGTAAGTGTATCTATCACGTCTATAATTAACAGAGCAATAAATAAAATATATGCCGACAAGTGGCATTTAATCAGTTTAAAATATCAATCAATACTCTCGTACACATTCGTACCACAGAAATCTGAAGTTTCCCATAGACAAACGATATAAATTGTAAAGAGACAGACAAATACACACTGGATTTTATTATCAGTTGATAATAATGATTTTTTAAATTTGAAAAAACTTTTTTTGTTTTGTTAAATACATTTCTAATTTCTTCATACATTTATTTGAGTGGAAAAACTCTCGGGAAAAACTCGCGGAGCTGGATTCGCCCCTTTCCTGCTCAGACAAGTATTTCTGCGACAGTGCCAATGATTCGGTTAACGTTACCGACAAAGGGGTTCACCTCTGATGATATGCATTAGCATACGAGTAGAACAGAATCGATCGATCACTGCCGCTACAGTTTAGTGACCAGCGCTCTGCTCTCATCATTTAAACAGTCCAACAACAAGAAACACAATACCACACTAATCTTCATCAGAAAAACTCATAATGTTGATAACTCGCCCTGAGCTGGAACTGAACTCGCATTCTTAGTCATGGGTTGCTCTGTAGTCAACGTGCCAATCACAGCAGAAATATCACCCACATATTCGAAGAGTGAACTGTGTTGGAATGATTCAAATTTCATAACGAATTGTAAATTTATATTCCTCCATTTTTTATAACTTGTAAATAATCTGGATGATTGATTTTTGGGTTTAATTTTTTAAACTTCCTGCCTTAAAAAATATAGGAAGTTACTGATTTCGCTCCAAGTTTTCGAAAATCGAGTTTTAATCACATATCAATGTTTAGAGGCCATGGGAATCTATTCTGACTAGATTAAGGATGAAGTCCATGTGAATGTATGTATCTAAGCGAGAGAGTATGTGTGTATATGGGTGCCATCGAACCTTTAATCTTAAAATAAAGAAGCGATTCGTTTCTATAGATTTTGCGAATTTTCGAAATACCAATATTAATACCAATACCAATATGTATACCAATAAAATTTTAAATCTACCCAACCCTTAAGGTAAAAAACAACGACGACTGCAAAAAGTTTAATTAAAAGTGATTGATTCTTACGACCGATATTTTTATCACAAAAAAAAAATAGCAAAATAAATTTATATTTTTGGACGTAAAATTTTGTAAATCACAACCGTTGAAGCGGTTTCGGTGTCGAAATAATTTCGATAGTGTCAGATATCGTACATTTTATACAAGAGTTGCGTCTAGCGGTTATAGTTCAAAAAATGATTCGGGAGGTTAACCTAATTCTAAATATTGTACTTTATACCTATAAAATTTGGTGATTTATTGAACTGTTCTGAGAAATATCTCTCTGTTATTTTACATTTATTCGAGAGTTTCAATAAAGTGGCGTGGGCTGGAAATATGCTGAATGTGGATTTAAAAAGTTAATTTTGCTGAATAAATTTTCGGTTGTTGTGGGCGATTAATCATTAAAATTAAACTAAAAACTTTTCATTCGCTTGATGAAAACGACACTTTACCCCATCACGATTTTAACTGTTTCAATTTAAAACTACAACCAATTTAACAGTAAAATTAATAGACTTCAAATACGTACTAATTTCTATACCACAGCTATTCAATATTCTAATTGTTAGTTAAAAAAAGATGTCAGCATATCGATTAGTTTTAATTTGATTTTCCAACATATGGACAAGGATTATTGAAAAAAAAATAACATAATCACAAATCCACACACACTCACTCACACACATCCAGACACAAAACAAATAGAATTTGAAAATGCCTTAATACATGTTAAAAACAAACACAATTATTTAAATACATTTTCACTAAATAATAAAAACCACAAAAACTTCTACAATATGGTTGGTCGTTTGGTCGGCAATTTGGTACGTCAATGGTCGACACAACAACAACAACGACAAAAAATTGACAATGTGACATTTTAGTTTCGAATTGGTCTTGTTTGTTGTATTGCATGTAAAATGTATTAAAATTTAGATGACATACAGTCATGCATGCATGAAGGCATGATAAAGGAAACGTTTGTGTGATTTGTTATAAATGTCCTTCAGGTTGTTGGTTTGTTACTTTTTGTTTTTTATGCTTTTAAATGTAAAAAGATCAGCATTGTTTAAGTTTTTATTTTGTTATTGTGGTCACTGGTGGTATACCCTTAAGTATACAGTGAAAAAACTTTATTTTTTTTGTTTGTCTCTGTTTTGAAAAACGTTTAATAAACTAGAACCTCAATCCACTTTCATGTTCTTGTAATAAAGTAGTGCAAGAGGCGGGTATATACATACAAATGCACACGCACACATAAAACCATACATCCTTTTCATTTAATCCTTGACTTTAAAACAAAAAAGCGTATAGTATTTGTTCAAGCCTTCAATGCAGTTGTATGCTAATGACAACAATTGACAGGATGAGTGTCTAAAATGTGTTGCTCGACATTATATCGAATGAAAAAATGTATGTACTTGTACCTTATACATATTATTCCATTTAACTGCATATAACCAAACATGTAATACAGCCATTTATTCACTCCACTCACTTGTTCATTTTGGCCTTTCCTTATGCAATCGTCCATTTATTTTTCGCTATTTTTTTGTGAGTCAAAAGTATTGAATTGAAATGAAATGGTTTTGTTTACTGCGTTTATTGTTTGTTTAGTGAAATAAACTAATTATGGGTTGTTAAATGGCAGCCATTTAGTAGTGGTTTGAATAAGAATTTTAATCATCTACACAGTCAAACACACACACGTACACATATTGCTTTCAAACGCAGGTAGTTTGAAAATTGCTGTTGCTCTGTAAAGAGACTGCAAGTGTGTTTTTGACATTAAGATGTTTTCAGGAGTGTATATTCTGTAACGAGCTGGAAAAACTGAAGACATTGACATTAACATTAATATTAACATAACCATTAAGATTGACATTGACATTAATATTAATTTTAACATTAACATAATTTTTTTTTGTGTAAGTGTTTGCTGTAAAAACTAAAGCTTTGTAGGTTTTGATTTTTTATGGAAAATTTCATGATCGTTATATATCGTCTTAACTGCTTGCTAATCCAAATCGATTTTGATCAGGCTAAAGATCGTAGTACCTACATATTTTGGTCGTGACAGAATATTGATTTGATGAAATAACTTTGTGAGTACATGTACATGATGTACATGTTTTTTTTTTCTTCAGAGTGTGAGACGAAAGCACTTTGCCTAGCGCACCTTTCGGCTTTGATAAAAAGAACTTTTAAGCCAACCTTCTGTGCGGATATTTTCAAAATACGACTACAAACGCAATTCTACCTCTGACCATGCATGCAGACATACATATGTACATCTGTAATTGTAGCTGGTATAATGCGGTAAAATATAATAATTGTATAAAAATAAGCAAGATACGACAGAAACCATTTAATATTGTATAATATGATAAACGCGATCTAAATGACGACGACAACACATTGTGGTATCATGTCTCATTGTCAATTGAATTCAGATAATTGAACATTTAAATGGATATTCAATTGATTTTTTTCTGTTTATTTTTTTTTAAAGCACAGCAACAAACACATACACATGTCAGTTATGTTTTATTCGAAAGTATACAACATAAAATGCCAATTTGAAGCGTATTGCTTTGTTTTTTTTTTGTATATTTTGAATACTCGTATTTATTTAATTTATTATTATGTATTGCAGTTAAAAGCACTTGATATTTCAGTTAACCTTTATGGAGCCATCATTAAAAAATTATTACATATTGTATGTACTTCAATATAAGTTTGAAAGTGAAACTTATAATTTGAGACACAGTAAAATTGCAAAAAAAAAAAAATACTGTAATGAAAGTCTTTAAAATGCAGTCTAAGTATTGAATTTCATATGTGAGTATTGTATAAAATAAAACAATAAAAATTTGTTTTTAAAAAATGCACTTTTTTCTTTAAATTATAAATTATTTTTATATTAATGTAACACAGAAAAAAATATTTAGTTTTTTCAATTAACCCTTTAATTAAAAATATAAAAAAATTTTATTAAATATTTAATTAAATTTTTAATTGTAATAAATAATTTCGGTTAATATATGTATAAAAATTTAATTGATACTATTAATTTGTTTACTGGTGCAAATTAAATTAAATTTTTAATTGATGTCACAATTTTTTTAATTGAAAACAATTTTTATTTTTTTCTGTGAACAAATGTACTAAAAATTGCACTCACATAATAGATGACAGTAATAGTACAACAAAATTTAATAATGACATTTGTCATCAAATTTATATCAGATTTTGCTTGCTTATTATCATATTTCACATTTATATGTGACAAGTATGATGACAAAACTGATTAGACAATTTTTTTTTTATAATTTTATTATTTATTGAATGTTCAATTATAGATGGAAACATCAATAAGTTTTTCAAATCTTAAATCTAAAAATGTTAAATATATGTTTAGCCACTGCTACACAAATTTTTTAATTTCCTTTTTAGCCGGATGTGTCCTCTATAATGTAGAATATTGCGTGCAAGTAGATTTGAGTGCAACTCAAGTCTTTTAATATATTTTTTCGCGTATTTTGAAAATACTGACTTCACCAACGGAACATCTAGATCTTTATGATTTCTGACATACAAGGGAGCTGCTGTGTTTGTACGTAGAATTTTGTTTTGTCGCCTTTAAATTTTTTCTACATTCGATGCCTCATAACTGGATTACATAGGACCATATTGGCTTCAGGATCGCATTGTATAATAGAAGTTTACAGTCTAGGCTTAGAATAGAGTTTAGTCCTTAGTACTTTATTTAGACTCCTTTCCTAATTCGTCATATTTGGAAATAAATAAAAGCCAAAAGTAAAAAAAAACGAAGCAATAATAATTTTCCTACCAAAAGAGACTTTTAATAAAATTTCCATTTACACACCAAGAAGAAGTTAAAAAAATTTGATTTGAGTTCTTTAGTCAAAACTCCACCGAAATATTATATTAAATTTCTATTTCAATCTTATAAAAAAACGTCATACAGGTCAATTGGTCAGTTTACTGTGTAGCAATGGCCAATATTTTCCAATCCATCTTTTGTAACAGACAAACAAACTTGCCAATTTGGAGGCAAAAACAAGATATGTGAAATTTAAGCGTTAAAAAATGTATAAATTGAATTAATGATTTCATCAAAACCATATATTTATTGAAAACGAAATAACGAGTCAACTACTACATTTTTGTGTACGTAAAACTCTCAAATTACTGACATGGCCTAACGACTTTAAACGAGTACAACAGGAGAATCAGTAACAGTAACAGCATCAGCAACTAACAACCATAAGACCTAAACAACTACATACTGCCAATAATACTATATAAAAACAACAACATACCCGTACATATGGATGCAACTCGCATAAATAAATGTTTAAAAACAAAAACACTCACACCATACCATCTCATATAAATGTTTATTATTAAGATTCGTCTAAATACAATGCAACATGACACCTTAACATGACAACAAAATGTGCTCCCGTAAGTGTGTGCAAAGCGCTAATTTTTTCGTTTTTCTTTTGGAAGCTGCAGCAGCATTTACAACGATTTAACGAAATGAAATGAAAATATTGGCATGAAAACATAAACCCACAAAAGCAACATATAACTAACTTCACGTATATTCGAATGCCTTCACAATGTAACAAATCGAACGACGTTGTTGATGACGTTATTGCCAGCAACACCAACGAGCAGCAGCCAACAAACAAAACTGTTTGCAATACTTTAATGACAATAAAAGTTGCAGATACCGATTGAAACTGTACTCTGGCAACAATAATCATACAAAAGCTGAATACTTACATCCAAAACAATCGTCATGGAGCAGAATACATAGTACAGCTCCATAATCCAATAACGTTTATTTTTTTGTTTTTTTTTTTTTTTAATTTTCATCTCATTTTAAAAGTGTTGACTTTTGTACATTTCGGAGGATAATGGCAATTTGTGTAGTCGCATATACACACACAAATTAAAATCAAAACGAATTGAATTGCACTCCTCACTTGATGATATGTCCCCCCAACAACTTTTAACTGCTTCACTAACCATCCAACTACCAACCAACCAGCCATATCCAACTTAAAATACACTTTCTTTGCAGGCCTTTTCAGTATATTTGTTTTTTGTTATTATTTCAATTTCGATTTGTAGGAATTGCTGCTGTTACGAGTGTTGTTGTTGCTGTTGTTTCTGCTGGTTTCATTTGATTTCGTTACGTTTTTGAAAACTATCTAACACCTTTAGGCCACGATACGGTTGGTGAAGTACATTCGTTTATTTAAGTGCAACAAAAGTGTTAAAATAACATCAAGAATATTTGTTTATTTTTTTTTTGGCAGCAGTTGTTGTTGTTGTGTTTATCTACTGCAACAGTACTACTCTAATCGACGACAATACTAGACTGCACGCAATATTTTGTGAATAAAAATATGTGTTCATACATAAATGCAATTTTGTGTCTAGTGAACTTCCAGATTAGTGTAAGAGAAAATTTAGAGAATTGAAAGGACCCAAGTTCTAGGTGATAAAAGATGAGTTGAAGAAGTTCAGTTTAACTGCATTCGGTTACAAGTAAATACTTTTTGTCACAACGAATCTTTTCTGACGTCATAATTTAATTTAACAAAATTTTTTTAAGCAGCTTCAATTCCATTATCACCAGATTATAGATACTCGATCCTACTAATGCCTGATAAATCAGAGAACATTTAAACGATGGTTTTGTTAAATTTTAATATAGTTTCAGCTGAACAACATTTAATCACTGACCCATAAAGTATCTGCACTACGACAAATGTTAAACAAAATATCTGCTTTTGCGGCGAGATATCGATAAAACCCATATTGTTTTCAAAATGGTTTACATGTTGACTGATTTGTGGAATTCCTGGCTTAAAGACATTTTTAACCAAAAATGGAATTAACTTGCACTGATTTAGTCGCTCGCGCAATTATGCAAGATTTGTGTGCAGGAAAGATTATGATGAACTGAATTCTTCTGATCTTACTGTGGCTGCTACCTCGGAACATAATTTACACCAGTACCATGCAAATTGGAGATAATTTGATGTAATATAACATCTATACTGTGACAAGATTCATGTTTGAGATATCAAGGTTTGCACAAGTCGGCGAACATGTCAGCAACGACAATGACAACATTTGTATCATATATTTTGTCTAATATATATACCTTTTAATCCGATGCCTTTACCACCTCACGATCGTCACCATTTAAAATGTTTTCAGTACAAAGTCAACATAAATATCATTCTTCTTGATGTTAATGCAATATACTTATATATGATGACTTAGTGTCATCAATGTGGAATATGTCATTGTCTCGTTCCCTTATGTGTTTTGACTGTATATGCACTCAAAAGTTAACCAAAAAATTCGGGTTTTACGAATATACTATTAGGAATAAAGTTGATGACTCTAATATAAGAGAAACATCTATGATGACATTTATCATCATGTGTGGTTTTAGCTCAAGAAGTTAACTTGTGGACCCCAATGTAAGTTATGAGTTCGGTCGGTGATTCTTGCTAATATTTATTGGACTGTTTAATCGACGAAGGCAATGAAATAGCTAAATCACTAGTAGCTTTTATAATAAATTTTGTGTCACAAATTAGATGACAGTTTGACATCAATCTACAGATGAATTTTTCTATGATTATACATTTAATGACTAGTCAAGATTAAATTAAATATATATTCAATTATTTAAAAAAAATTAGGTGTTTTGTTGCAAAATACATAAGTGTAAAAAAAAAGAGAGAACCTTGTTGGTCACCCTTAAGTTGCTTGTGTATTTGTTTTTGTTTTAATGCACTGCGCATGTTCAAGCGTTTAGTGTTTTAAGTTATTTGTATTGAATTTTTTTGGGAAAAATTCAAGTTGTTGATTTTTCTTTATAAACTTCGAATGCTGGCTGCTGTATGATGATGATGATGATGATTGAATCTCCATCACGTAACGAGCAAAATTTTGTTACCAAAAAAAAAAAAAAATGTATTTGTTTGTTTGGCCAAGTGGGCTGGTTTTATTTTCTAACTCAAACTGGTTGCTGCACCAAAATGTGGCAGACTTTTTTTGCAGCTCATTTGTTTGTATTTTTTCCCAACTTAACAGTCAATAGACAATTATACTTGTTATGGCTGCCGTTTTTCTCATCAACACCATGGTACTAGACATCATCAACATCAACATCATCGTCGTTTGTTGTCATCGTCAATAGTAACAACATTATGGTTAGTTAAAAAGGAAAATGTTGCTATGAGTATCATTTTCTTTTGGTGGTTTGTAATGCAAAAAAAAAAAAAAAATAAACAAAAAGCAGAAGTCTGTGCCTATAGTATGCAATCTATAGATATAGATTTCGTTTATTTGTTTGTTTGTTTAAAGTTTTCTTTATTTTCGGGGTTATTGAATTTGGAGTTTGTTAAGTGTAAATTGTTAAAGTTGTGTTGATTTTTGTTGCATATTAACTTTATGGACATTTGAAATCTTGAAACGTATAAATGCAGCTTTTATCTATTGTCTATCTGAATGTTGTTACATGACTTTGCTTCCAAGTTTGTTAACTTTATACTCAAACGAGTGCGATTTATTTAAACGAATAGTTATATTCATTCATTTAAGCTGTCTGTCTGTCTGTGTTTGCCCCACAAATAATTCCATCTGATCTGGCCTGCTGTTTATTGTGCTGGTCTGCTACTAATAACTGACTATTGAAGTTTCTTGTTGACTTGCCTGGCTTGTTGTTTCTATTTTATTATCTCTTTTTTTTCAAATTTCCTAGTGAATTTTTATTTTGCTTTATTTTTTTGGGGTGTTAATTAATTAACGGCGATGTGTAAATTGAAATTTAAAAAATATATCTGCTCGTTAATTTATTGCACGCTTTCAACCTGAACTCGTTAATATTTTGTTTATTTTCTTTAAGTTTCATTATAATTATTTGTTGTTGATTTTCAATTAATTCTTAATTAGCATGTGCGTCTTGGCAACACTAGCTCCGCCTCTGCCACTGCTTCACTTCCTATAAGAAATGTGTATTGTTGGCTGTTAATTTTTGTTATTTTTGAACATGTATTTTAACATCTTGATGCTCAATAGCTGGATAATCATTCAATCAATCAATTTTTAAGATACTTATGACTGTAAATGAATTATTTACGTTTTTTATCGTCGAAATAAAATCTTAGATAAATTAAAAAGATAAAATAGTTCACTTAACTTTATTGGAGTTTTGTGTCTCTTAAATATTTTTTGTCTTTTTGGTTGTTTCTTTGCACTCTAACGAAAAAAAAAATCAACAGTTAATTAATACAAAAAGCAGCCAGAATAAACTTAAGCTGACTTATGATATTTTTAATATACAGAGCATTTGAGTGCAGCAACAAGATCACAAGAAAATGCCGACTAATAAATCGCGTATTTATATTGAAATTAAGTTACTAACAAACAGCTTGCTAATGAAATTTTATAGATAAGATGTTGTTAAGAATATCTGCTAAAAAAAGCTGGAGAAATTAAATAGAAGACTTACGTTCTTTTAATGAAAATAAAACTGGAATTTCGTAAAAATTACTAATAAAATTTACATTTTATTAACATTTTAACAATTCAAGGAAGAGAGTACATAGAAAATTTTAATTATATATTAAGAGGTAAGATAACCTGTCATAAAACCAATCACGTGACTGGTTCTCAGTCTATAGGAATCGGGTCTAATTTTACCCTGATAGAATAATCGGCATGAGACAAATATGCTTTGACAGCAACATAATAAGAAGTTATTTCATTTTTAAGGTCATGACACATGTAATTATTGTCGTGACAATAATGATAACACTTCTGTCATCAATGGAAAGATTAAAATAATTAGATTTCATTTTGCAATACACATTATTCTTCTTGATATTGATGTGATATTAAAAAAAATTGCTAAGTGTCATAAATATGATGACAAGGTGTATCATTCTCGTTGTCTTACCTGTTTGTACTATAAATATACGGTGTTCAGTTGGTTTTTCTATTAGTTTTTTTCCTGTCGATAATATAGAAAGTGTTAGGTTAGGTTAGGTTAGGAAGGGTAGTGTGAAATACACATCGACCCGGAGACCCAATTCGATCCATTGTGATTCCCTATACAGAAAGTGTGGTATTAAATATATTTCGTTGCAGCGAAAGCATAGATGACACATAATATATGAAAAAATCCATACTGTTTGTTTACAAATTGATGTTAACTTTCGCAAGTATTATAAAATTTCAGATGAAATTGATGTCATAGTTTTGATGACAGGTTGTCATGAACCGAAAACGAATTTTTTCTGCCGGTGTAGCGACCCATAATGAAAAGAAGCTTTAGCTTTTATGTGCTATTAGTATGGCGATTTTTCCATTGACATGATTAAGGTAATAATTGACA
Organism: Lypha dubia; assembly: GCA_947311025.1. Taxonomy (NCBI): domain Eukaryota; kingdom Metazoa; phylum Arthropoda; class Insecta; order Diptera; family Tachinidae; genus Lypha; species Lypha dubia. The sequence goes on from OX371264.1 coordinate 63,115,826, forward strand.
GATCACAGGTAATGGATTTGTTTGGGGGGGCATTTACCATAATTCACTTGATTTGATATTCGTTTTGTAGAAAACATGGTAGAAACATCCACCTGAACTTACACATATTTTTCAAATATAAATTTATGTATGATATACTCGTATATCGTCACCTTAAAGACGAAATAACCTATCTGCACTTTTCAAAAGATTACAGGAGAGGGAAAAAACGTTATAAATTTGGAACTATTTGCAATATTGAAATGAATATTACAAATTGGTAATTTGGTAATAACTTGGTCATTTGCAATATTAAATGTTCAAAATTTTGCACACATATACTTTATGATATAGGGAATAATAATCCATAAAAAACTTAATTTTGAAATTTTTGCAGATAGGTTATTAGGTCTTTAAGATGACGATGTGTAAATATGTGTGTATGTCTAATTAGTAATTACATATTATTCATTATTCAATTCACATTCATATTTATGCATTTGTACCAAATAACTAAAAACAATCAATTAAAAAATCACAACATTTGTTATCAGAGTCAAATCGAAAGATTTTTCTAAACATATCTTGAAAATAAATGGGCAAAAAATTAGTAAATGGAAAACTAAAATAATTTAAACTAATAAAAGCTTCAATACAAAAATACTAAAACAATTAAAAGGTAAGATAGTAAATGGTCGAAACACATGTCCCACAAAGCGAATAGAATAAAAGGACAATGGGACAGACAGACAGACAACTAGGCAGCCAGTGCAGATATTATTGTAACAAAATTTATATGAACGTTGTACGTATTTACGAAAGTGTATTTTGCAGTGGTAGTTTTATTTCTTAAATGCTTAATCAAAACGTTGATTACTGCAGATGCAATAAAGACGAGCACTGTGCATGAGAGGAAACATGGCCGGGGGAGTAATAAGACAAAAAAAATCTGGGAGGAGCACATCATAATATTATAATAATTTTAAGACACATGTACATTTTATAACAATAGGAGGGGTTCCCAGAGAAGTGGCAATATTGTCCCTACAAAAATATGTGTTTTATTTCTTTTGAGTTTCTGAAATGAGTTCTTAAAAATGCAATACTTCATATAAAAGATTCCCTGAAAAGTCTTAAGCTGGAACCCCGGCTGGTATATTCCTTTCCCTGTGACGCATCTGTTTTAAAACTAGAATTTCTTTACTGGTCAAAAACATCAAGTTCGCTTGTTGGTTCTTTTATCACATGGTGCTAAATTAAAAGGTAGAAATTGTTTTATACACATTCACAAACGTATTCAACCAATTTGGAAAATACTATGCGTATCGGTGTGTAGAAAGGGTGAAACATGTAGCAGTGTTAGTTTCCTGAAGTTATTTATTTACACGTATATTGATATAAGATGGACCCTAGATCAGCTTTGGGTTTTGATGTTTTCTAATCTTTCTTGACAAGGTACAAGACCACAAGAGGCCAAGAAATAAATTTGTATTGTTAAGTTTTTGGCAAATAAATAGGTAACTGTTTATTCACAAAACCTAATATTTTTATTGAATAATTTAATTAAATCAATGTTTGTTTTAACTGTTTTTAGCTTACAGCATTTAATGAATTTTCCATTTGATCGATTTTCTCAATTTAATATAAAAATATGTTTTCATTTTTGGGCGCACTTAAACAATATTTTTGTAAAACATTACAATTCTTCTTAGTTTATATCTACAAAAAGTTTCAAATCTCAATTTAGAATTACAGAATAAGAATGTATCGCTTGGACCGCTTATTGATAAGAATCCATTTTGTTTTTCAAATCAAGAGCAAATTTCTTCTTGTTGTTTTTTTTTGTATTATGTGGCTTAGCTTTACCACCCCTAAACTTAATCTACGATACCTTCAAACTTGCAAAACACCGATAAATATTTATGTATATAGATAAATAAATAAATATTTTATTGTGATTTACAGTGATATTGGCTCACTCTTTATTAATAAGCAACTCTAACAAAAGCACCCAAAGTCATTAATTCGGCAAATAAATTTTCAAAAATTACACAAAATACTAAAGAGGACATGCTAGCCAACAATTCAGATAAAGATACAGTGGAGTATGAAACAACAAACATATACTACTACATCTGTAGTATTCATACATACATGAGTGTTTGTATGCACAAATGTAATATTGAAATAATCCAACTGAAAAGAACAGTATTGAAATTGAAAAGCAAATCTAAGTAAATGAACAACAATACCGAACTCATTTAAACTTTTAAGCTCGAATGTCGTGGAGTTGCACTTAATTAACAAATACTCCATATAAGTATGTATGTATGTATATCAGAGAGATGAGCACTAAACATAACCTCAACTGCAAGCAGCAAACTCACTCTTCTAATCAGGCAGCAGTGCTAATGTAATATTATGTTGTTGTAGACACTTATTCCTACATGCAATTTAAAAACAACTGCGATGATCATGATGACGATGATGACGATCATAACGATGTTGATGATGATAATGACAATAAAAGTCTTAATAAAACAAAAAGTACGACATACAAACATGCATAGTTATATACGTACGGTAGGTACTTAAAGGAAAAAGGAGAGTAAAATACTACAGGCACTAACAAACAAACCAACTAATAAACACAACTAAAGGAAGTGGAAAAGAATTCGTTATGGGAAATAAAATGAAATACATAAAATGCAACAAAAAACAATAATAAAAAAAGAGCAAAAAAATTAATGAAAACTATTAGAGAAAAAGAGAACACTATATAGATTTTCAGTGTGGCTCCCTTTAACCATACACACACAAGGGCACTTTTATTTTAAACTGCTTTTGTGGCATGGGTTTTTATTTAGCTTTCTGTTGTGATTATTATTTTAAAAACAGTTACTCATCTCTTTCTCGCCTGGCATGGGGAAAAATACTATGAAGAAACCAACAACAAATTTGTTATGTAGTGAAGTATGTAAAAGATTGTTCCTAATAAGCACACCCATTTGACGTTGTTGTATGACGCCAGCGTAGACAATAACGTTCCGCACATTTCAAATGTATTGTATGCTTTTAATATTTGCGCTCTTCAGTTACCTAACGCGTTCTGAGTTGTTATAATCGTAAAGCGGCTGTACTGCACGTTTCTTATAGCTAATTTGTTGTTGTTTTTTATTGCTTACACCGTAACCGCATTAGCTTTTCATCGAAGTCCATTGATACAACAGCAACAACCAACGATTTGTTGTTAAACTGCAAATTGACTAAATGATATTGTTGTTGTTTATTGGTGCGGTTGTATGTGCATGCAAATGCATGTATTATATATTTTAGTAGTTGTTTGTTTATTTAGTTGTTTGTTTTTGTATTTTGGTGTTTACGAACAAAAAAAAAATTAACAAGCAAATATGTAAAATTAAATTAGTGTTAATGGTATTAGATCATTTGATTGGTATCATGTGCTAAAAAAGGTTTAAATGAGCCATAAAAACTAAAAAGTCAAACAAATCAATGAATTTTAATCGCCGCCATCGTCGGTTTATTTTATATAACGGTTTATTGCAATTGAGTTAGCGAAAAACAGCGGCCGCAATGATAGCGATAAGTTTCCGACGGCTTTTTTAGAACTTGTTTATATATCAGTATTGTTTTAAAACTTAAAAAGAAATTGAATAAAACTTATTTGAAAAAAAAGTAACAGAACCCATAAGAGAAAAAGAGAAATATTTTCGGAAAAAGTGTTTTATTTTTGTGCCAAATCGTATATATGCCATAACATGCACCCGGACTTTAGTCTGGTGTTGCAAAAGTGTGCTTCAAATTTAAGTTTAAAGCATAAACAACCGATTTTATTTAGTGCGTACGTTAACGGTAAAACTATGTCCGATATAACGGCGGAAGTTTCTAATAATTCGCCCGATAGCAATGAGGATCTAGTACGCATAGTAAGCGATGAAGATGAAGAAGGTGAGGCTGATGAACCCGCACACCTGCCGCCTCATCTTATGGCACAGGAGGATAATATCAGTTTGTGCAGTGAGCTTTCAGTGGGTAAGGAGAATGCTGGTGAAGAACGCCGTCCCTCTGCTATAGAAGATGAGGAGGAGGAGGTTTTGGATATAAGTGATACACATTCAAATTCTTCCAACGAGGAGATGCAACATTCACCCACGGTATCTTCCTCACAAGAGGCACACTTAAATCCCTTTGCTTTGGCCAATACTTTAAGATTTCCTGTGCCTTTCGGCTTGCCAACAAATACAAATGCCGTTGCGGTAGCAAATATTTCTCCATTCCAAGAGGAGTTCCTACGAAAATCTCACCTTTATGCCGAGGAATTAATGAAACATCAAATGCAATTGATGGCTGCTGCCCGGGCCAGTGCCTTTTCACTGCGTTCCACTGCAATCGCTCAGCCTCAATTAACCTCCAATCCGAATTTTGTGCATCATTTAAATCCACTAGCCAAAATAGGTCAACTAAGTGCAGCTGCAGCAGCTGCTTTAACAGCGGCCGCTCAGCAAAATCATAAACCTTTAAATCACACACACCACTCTCATCATTTGTTGCAGCACCAGCAGCAACAACATCAAATTCTTCAACAGCACCATTATCCATTTAACAATGACACTTTGGCCAAATTAACTGATCTTAGCAAACAACATTCACCTTTGACACCAAATACCAACAACAATAGCCATCACATGATGTCCACTCTAAATCAATTACAGACCCAAATGCAGGCTCATTTACCCGGTCTGTTGCATGACAATAATGATAATCTGCACGAAAGAGCTTTAAAATTTAGCATAGATAATATACTTAAGGCAGATTTTGGACGTACAAATAGTTTGGATTCCCCGCCACAACTAAGGAAAAGCGGCCAACATAAGTCGCATTGTCACAGGCAAAAACTTAATAACTCTATATCGGGGGCTGCCGTCGCTGCCACCAATACATTTTCAAATGACTCTGTAGAACATTCAAACCAAATTTTAAATCACAATATTTCACCATCAACTCAAACATTTTCCTCGTCGCTGGCTACCATCTGTACGAATAGTAATGACTCGAGCAGTACGGCGGTAAGCAGTAGCTATAGCAGTGTTAATGGTGCAAACGATTTAATTAAATCGTCACCATCTCAAACGCCAACTTTGTCACCGGGATTTTCCACAACATCGGAAAATGGTGCTGCTAATGGAAATAGTGCGGGAAATAAAAATTCAAGTAAAACAGAGGAGACAACAGCAATGGCGACATCAACATCAGCTACTGGTACGGGGAGTGGTCCAATAGTATGGCCCGCCTGGGTTTATTGTACCCGCTATAGTGATCGTCCTAGTTCTGGTAAGTTTGGTTGTTCACAATTTCTCTCTCTCTCTCCCTCTCTCTCGCTCAATCTTTATAGAAAAAGATAATGGTGCAGTGACCGTCACTGGTATAAAATTTTATATATTAGCAACTGTGAAGTTTTCTTACAAGGCAGTGTAATAAAACTTTTAATGTGTTTCTAAATCGGACGGCTAGAGTGGTTTTTTTCCACAGCAAATCTTAATTAAATTACATACAGCCATATAGGAAATGGAATTTAATTCAAATTTTGGTTGTTCATAATTATTAAATTTTAATTTTTTTTAATTAATATATTATTTTTTAATTTATAAATGTTTTTTTTTTCAAAGAAATTTTTAATTTTTCAGGCTTAAGTTCGTTTTCTCTAAATTTAATTTTATTATAAATTAAATTATTATTTAAATTAGAAAGAAAGACAAATCTAGTGGCTCTTAATACTTGAAACAGGCAAAGAAAAAGTTTTTTTGACTGCGCGGAGGGTTGAACTGTAAAATTCAAAACGGATTCCAACTCTGTGAAATGACTGATTTTCCAGTTTTATAAATTGTGCGTTAGCTAAGAGGTTTTGTAACTTTCCAAAGTGTTGGGAGAATTTCTCCCCGGGGGTACGGTCATGCATTTTAGTGATTAAACACACCTTTCTGATGGAAAAGTTTAGCGGCCATATTTACATACGAGTACATTTTACGAAAATTCCATGTCTGCTCCTCTCTTTTCGAAATTGATGGCTGTAACAAATATATAGATGAACGTAAAAATGGTGTAGGGAAAACCTGAACTTTTTGTGCACGAAACCCTAAAAATAAGGCCTAAAATGTTATCTATGAAAAATAAAGGCGATGTCAGACACATTGCGGCAGCTGAAAGTAAATTTTACGATAATATCGTCTATATAATGCGTTTTTAGATTCGCTATTCTATTTCTCATACATGACCGAAAACTCAGTAAGAACATTTTTAACTTTCACTTTTAGGAATGATTTATTTTGATTATAAAGTTAATAAGTTTTTGCACTCTTCTGTAAAGACATGGTAAGGACGATAATAAACTTGTGTCCAACTCCTTCAGTAGATCGCTTTATACTGAAGCAAATGATTAGCTTCATGTAATTTATATGTGTTCGATCATTGCATTCTGAGTAAAACAAGAACTTGTTGTATTTTAGATACAAACCTTTGATCTAGACAATGGAATATAAATCGGTTTGACAATTGGTTTGTATCTAAAACGATCTAGTAGGCATGTTTGACTCAATTCTACTATACAGTAATCTGTTTTACTGGTAATTTCTTACCCGTTTTGCCTGTGGCATATGGTAAAAGTCCAATCCTAAATCTGGATTTATTACTTTATTTAGAAAATGTTTATTAATATTTTCTTTAATTTCTTAATAATTATAATGCTTTACAAGTTTTTCCGTGGGTTCTTCATAATGTGGAAAAATTTCATCACGATATCTTATATACTAAACTTTTGAGAGAAAAATAAAATTGTCTTATACATACCATTAAGTTGTTAGTGCTGTATGTATGTATGTAGTCGGTTTAAGCACAAAATTGGTTTTTAAATATTTACACAGTTTTTAAGCAGACAAATTAAATAATAAACATACGCATAAAATTTACAAATTCGCTTTTCATGCCTCATAAAAAAAAAAAAAAAAAAAAAAAAAAAAAAAAAAAAAAACATTTTAAGAAACTTCAAAACAAAACACTTCATTATTTCCAAATAACTTTCTCAAACTAATTACGTTGGCTTATTTACATTCAGCCCCCTTCACTTCCCCCTCCCACCATTTTTCGTTTTCATAATTTTATAATTCGGTTTCGTTTGATTTTAATTTACAACAATCATAATTCAACCATTTTTTTTCATGTACAAGTTTTACAACCACAATAAATGTTCCAAAAAATAAATATACATACATATACATACTTATAATAATTTAACAACAACCCTAAAAAACTTGTATAGAAGAATATTGACCGTCATCTACTGCATTATCATCATCATAAACTTCGTTAACACTGTTATGATGGTTGTATGTTTCAGTCTTCTCTTCATAAGGGCTTACATAATTCGCTTAGAACATAGAAATTAAGGGATTTTGAAACGTGAAGAAATACAAATTTCATATTTGTTACGTTTATCTTTTTGTTTTTTTGGAAGTACTTTTCTTTCCGTTTTGGTGTTAAAATAAGTATGAGTTTAAAAACAGTATGCTGTAAAAGTATTTAGACAACTGATTATTTTATTTTTAAATGCGATTTTTTATTAATGGTTATATCAGAGCACAACGTTTGCAATTGGGGGTAGTTGTTATCAAAGATTTTGAAACAAGGCCAGAGCTTGCATTGAAATAAAATTGTATTAGTTAGGGATGGACAGAATTGTAAATGATGTATGTATTTGAAATAAAAACGTTTATTATGTGTTTCAATGATGACTTAGAAATAGAATTTGAATTTGTTATATTAAATACTATTAGTCTTATTCATAAACGGGCGGTTAAGTGTAAGGTATACAATAAAATTTATTTAGCTAAAGTTCATGCAGGTTTTAAATTATGTATATGTATGTATATATTAGTATCAACTTTAAACACTTAAAGATTTTAAAGTTCCGAATCGATTTGAAGAAAATATAAACTGTGTACATCTGTCCGGAAATATCTAAAAACAGTACACGTTTTGTCCAAAGTATCTGTGCATTGTGATCAAAACAGGAGCAACACAAAAAATGGTCGCGCCTATTCGTCACCGTACATTTTAACAAATCCGACTACCGCGATTTCTAAGTTTCGAATTTCGGGATTTTCTGTCAAATTTTTCTTAATATTTCACCTTTAATACTGACATAGATATCTATGATCATCACAGCACTGTGCTGTGGCGGCTATGTGAAAAAATAAGTTGTTACACATAGATGTTAAGAAAGTTAATGCCTCTACTTTTCACCATGGGTGACTGCTAAGAAATAAAAAAAATGGGCACAGTAACAGCGTTAAAAAATAAATATTTAATATTCCCTTAACCCATACTTCACTCACTTTACATATGTCTTTTCTACAATATCCCTTCTCCAGAGAAAACAACACATTAGCGGAGTTGCAGTTGCCTGAGTGACGTTTCTCTTAAAAAAATACATAGCAAATTAGTTTTTGGTTTCGATACAAAACGGAACAAAAGACAATAACAGAATTTCCTATTGGCGTATTTTAAGACTTTAATCCGTTTATCATATCCCGATATCCCGGATGGATTCTGTTTCTAAATCTCGAATATCTGGATTTTCAATAACCACCCAACCAATGGCAGTATCAACAATTGTATGTAATATAATTTTAAAGAGAATAATAACAAAAACCTTCACTGGCTGAGAGAAATAGGTCAGAGTGCTCAGTGGAAACCGAGCCCATTACATGATGTAGTTAAATGCCTGCCACGATCGTATAGGAGCTGTACTCATAAGAAAACATTATAAGTTTTCCTTTTCTCCCAAGTCATGGATAGAATCCGTTCTTTATCCCTTCTACAACTCAACGTTCGTATATTTGGGAGATCGAATCATACATCAGAATCGGTGCAAAGACTTTACCAACAGACTGTATCTAATTCTTTGTTATGATATAAAATATAATAAAATGTCTTCAAGGATTACTTGGTTACATTGTTGTAAAAGCAACAATAAAAATAATAAAAACAATATTTACGCCTATTATGTGTTGAATTTGTTGTTGTTATTGCTATGCCATCGCTTTCATTGTTGTTGTTCCTGTTGTAAACATTTGGTTGGTGTTGATGATGTGTTTTCTTGCTGCAATGTAGAGGTAAAGTGGTCTTGTTGTAAACCACTTTATACTCCATCCACTCCACTAAATAACATTCCAAACAACAACAACAATGACGCAACAACAATGTTAGCAGTTAATAATTTGTTTATGGTATACAACACCATGGGGAATAAATATTTGAAACCCAGTAAATGGATGAGATAAAAAAAAACCCAAGAAAATTTTCTAAGATATGTGAGTTTTTTATGCGGTGAAATGATTTAAATACAATTTTGAATTCAATTGAATTTTCAATTTTTCAGTAAATAGAATAAATAATAATTCAGATCTTAAGGAAATTTTGTAAAGAAGAGCAGTACAGGCTAAAAATATTATTTTGTTTTTAAATTAAAAAACAATTTAAGTTTGAAACAAAAAAAAGAGGACGCCATATTTTTAAATTTTCAAAATTACAGGCTTTCGTTTTATTTTTGTGGTTTATAAAGGGTTAAGCATTTGCTGATCAAAATCATAAGTTTTGTGAGTTTTTCTTTTTGGTTTCTTGGTTTTTAGGTTTGCCTCATCTTCAAAGATCATACAATCTTTTGATCGATAAACCTACAAAAATAATTAAGGGGTTACAAAAATGTCATTTTGTTTTGCAGTTTTTGTTTAATATTTCATTGAAGCAAAAATATTTTTTTAAAGTTAAAGAATAATGAAGTTGCATGAAAAAACCTTGTTGCGGTGAAGTACTACGACTAAAACAAAAAATAAACACATTGTGTTATTTCTTTCATTTAATTATAGGTTCATAGTTGATGAGTTTAGTATTTAATAATATGTTGGCTTTGCAAATTTTTAAGCCAACAATGACATTTTGCCAATAATCAATCCTCCAGCAGTTGTTGTTGGCTACAAAAGAAATAATAATTTTCACATATATTTGTGGTAAGAACGGCTGTGAGCGAACGAACGTCTTGTTATGTGTACATATCGTCAGCTCATTATTGGTTTGGTGCACCGCTCATCATTCACTAAAATAACTTGAGTTACATTTTAAATATCTCCTTTCTGAATTACAAAACATGTTTCTCAAAATTTTTTTTTACTTATGAAATTTCAAACATATATTTTGAGCTCTACATATATCAAGAATTATTAGGTTTAATAAATATTGTTTTGCTGCACACGAAACTATTTGTCGTATGCCTCAAAATTTTCATTAAGGTAAAAGGAACGGGTATGTTGCTACCGCTTAAATATAAAATGATTAAATTTGCCCTGAAGAAGGACACCGAAGGTGTTCTAAATACCGCAAAATATTATTAAATATGTATGTATAAATGAGAAATTATTATTGTTAGGCTTAAGTTCAGTTTTATTGAATTAATGAAAATTCAAATTACTATGAGTTTTTTTTATTTTAAAAAAACATTAGCATGTGCAATTTGGTGGAAATTTCACTTCGAGAAATGTACATTTCAATGCGTTTTGCCAGCTTGAGATTATTTGAGGCCACGTGAAATCACTGGCATATTCCGATAAATTAGCAATAATTGTCACCTTGGAGGCCAAAGAGTTCGTATTATTTGCGACATACGGCCAGAGTGGCCCAAAATTTAGACGAATGCGAAGAATGTAAAAACCGAAATCATTTGATTTTTTGGACAAGAATTTTTTTGTACTTCACATTTTCATTGCTCTTTTTACAGCTTAAAGTTTTATTGGGCTATATTTTTAGAAAACTTCATAGAACACTTCGTTGGCGTTTTGAGCCATTCAAACTTTGGCATATGCGGCAAAATAATAATGAACTGACGATATGTATGTATGTATCGCAATAAAAATATAAAAATAATGAGAATTGCAGTTAAAAAATAACGATTATATCTTAAGATGTGTTGACTTTTTACGTAAAAAGGTTCATATAAATTACGAAAAATGCTAAATTTCAGAGAAATGGCGAATGTATCAAAAAAATTTGTGCAATGTTTTTGTTTATTTGCTATAAGTTTTTTTTTATTCCTCAATGACGTATCATAATTAGATTTCTCTTGGAACTTCTCAGAACACGAATTATTTGAATTTGAATTTAAATTTCGAAGATATGTAACTATTATATTCCATTTCTGCTCCATACGAGTACATATAAATCATTTTATTGTGGCTGAAATTTCAGTATTTACTAACAGCTCATTAAAATTCCTTTCATTTTGCTGATTCTGCAATTGTTTACTTTTCATACTAAAATAATTTTTGCAATCTGCTGCTGGTCGTAGCTGGACGCGAAAACAAAACTGAAAATACAAATAAAAATCAAAATGACAGTTACTTTTTTTTTCGTTACCATTCACACCTTCTCTTTAATTAAACAATTATTTATTTCAAAATTATTTTTGCAAATAAACAAAGCAAAACAACAAAAAAAAACAATATACAACTGGAAAAACTCATTTAAAATAGTTTTGTATTTAATTATTACATCAGTGCTAAATACTAAAATTAGCTAAGTTTTTATCTCTGCTGATTTTTAATTGTTTTCAAATAATTACGACAAAATAATAAAAACAATTGAAAATAGCACGTGAATAACCGTATTGATGGTTAAACTCCTATAAATTTTATCGCTACTTACGAGTAAAGTGATTGAGCAATAAATACAATAATAATATCGCGCATTTTGTAAGATTTTTTAAAACCCTCTTTATCAAGGGCAGAAAAGTCATAATTGTAACGACATTTTCAGTAAAGACAGGTAATGCTTGAAATTTAATGCAACACGACATCGTTCAGACACAGGTCCAATTCTCAATACCTTTCATCAGCTTATAAATATTTCATTGAAAATATTATTTTACATCATGTTAATGAACGACATTCATTGGCCTAGATTCGTTCATTTTATGAAAAAAAAAAAAATACATTCTATGTACGTATGTATACCTTGTTTTAATGAAAATATTCCCTAAAGTGAAATGTAAAACAGTTCATTGTAAATATTTGTTAGTATTTAAAAAAATAAACAAGTTTAAAATCAATAAAAAAAATTCATTGAATCAATGAACATGTTACCTAAATTTTGAAATTAGTGTATTGCCTCTGGAGAATTTTGAAGCTCTAGTTTTAATAAAAGTTAAAAAAAAATTTATTTGTGTAGCGATATGGGATATAATAAATGCTGTTCCAAGTAGTCCAATAGTATACAGAAAAGTGGGATATCTGAAATAACATAGCAAATTTTTAAATATGTGGTACAAAAAAATATTTTCTACTTGGACCAGCATTTAACTTAACTATAATTTCATTCATTTCACAACTCGTAGGCTAGCTTATCAACACGCATGTTCTTGTCGTTGCTGTTTTGTTAAAAAACAAAAACAAACACACAGTTGAAATTGAGTAGTTTTATGTTAAAATTTTTCACCATTTTTAATAAACTTGGAATAATTTTGTAGGTGTAAAGAAGTTTTCAGAAAGAAAGATTAAGTTGTATGCAAGAAAAAAAAAAAACAAACGAACAAATATGCTAAAAAACAATCATTCACTTTTATATACATACATATATAGATATACAAAAATTTTCATTCATACTTCATAATTCATGTTTTTATTTACGCTTTATTTTTTTATACAAAAATATTATTCACGAAATATTTAGCACATAATTTCTGCCAGTGTCCTCTAAATTCACTAACAAACACATACACATTTCTCTCTCTGGCGATAGCTGCTCTATGAGAAAGATTTCTAACTCCTTTTCGCGTTATGCTTAATTAAGATACTTTATATTTTGCAAAAAAAGCAAAAAACAGCTGGTTAAAGTGTTTCACAAAAATATTTGCCATAAATTGTATTAGAAATCTTGAATGGAACATAACTTTGAATTTAAGTTTAATGCCGGAAATTGACTTATTTAAGTGTGTTACAGGGTTAAGGATCAATCAAGACTTGGTGGTTTTGAAGATCTAAGATGGAATATTATGGAAAATAATATTTTTTGGCACAACTCATCTCACTATGTTGCTGTTTAAGAAGATTTTTCTTTTTCAAGGTTGGTACAGAACAGACTCATATTGCCAAGGCTTACGGGGTTAAAATGTTGAACAATGATGATTCATTTTGCCTTTTACATACAAGGTTGTGGAATTTAACTCAGACTGAAATAAAGGCCAGACGTCTTAACTTTCAAAATTTCGATGTATACGAGTGTTTATATATATTTTTAGTCCTCTATGTTGGAAATTGTTGTCAGAAGATTGATATATCGACAGCGTGATTTGAATTAGAATTATCAATTAAATATGGTTTTAATAACATTCAAATTTTTCCTATATTAGATTAATGAAATTCTCTATCACTAATTTTTAGTAGTCTATGTACTAAATTTTTAGCCGTATTAATTATAATCCTTTAAAATAAATCCACTATATGCATAGAGACTACAGGCAGCTGGGACTAAACATACTTTATCGCCAGTACTGTATTTTATGCGATTTTTATATGTCTTTTGACATACATTGTGCCTTTTTATGCCGTCACATAAAAAAAAAATTGCAAAAATAGTGTCATTTTCGCATTAGAGACAGAGGGAAGTGCTGGTGCCACAAATTGATCACAATTAAATATTTAGTTGCACTCTATTCCATCAATTATACAATTTTCTAATAAAAAAAAAATGGAAAATATGCTGATGTGTATTTTTTTTATAATTTGTCTGTCTGACGGCCTGTCTATTTATTTATGCGATACAATCAAAGTGCGTTCATCGCAAAAGGATTTGCGCAAAAATCTTTATATTTCCCAAGCCTGAACTAATATAAATATGTATGCATGTACTATTGTTTATACACTCCATTCTTACGAAGGAATTACTAATGCTGCTTTGCGATTGTTGCAGCTACTGTTGTCGTTGTTGCTGTTTTAAATAATTAATGCGAAAATTATATGTTTAGATTGTAGGCTTTTAATTATGATTTAATATTTAGTTGTTGTTATTGCATTCGTTGTTTGTGGAGCTGGCGGTCTTTGAAACATTTCGTCCGTTCCTCTTTGGTCTTATTGACGACCCCTTATTTATTTGTTATTTCTTCAATGCGTTTTCAATTTTTCAATATTTATTTAATAATGGCCCCTCAAACAATACTGACAGCATATAAATAATTACATGAATGTAATTGTGTAGCAGCAGTTTGAATTGAATATTTTAGAGAGAGTAAAATATTTCTAAGGAAACTTTAAGAATAGACAATAAAAAAATGTCTTCAGATACTTTATAAAGTAAATGGTGTGACAAAGAGTGTCATCAGTTAGTTATTATTTTGATAGTCAATACAATCAAATGGCACACTAAATGGTTTTTAACAATTTACGATCTCTTTAGTGGCAAAAATTACTTTATTTGGTTTTTACTTATTAATGTGGGCCATTATTATTCATAAAGCGAACAAGTGATATTAAATTTATTTATTGATAATTTTTTTTATTCCTTTACAGAAAAAAAATCATTGTTTAATTTATGCCAGTTGACGTGGTTATTTAGAAAAAGTTACTCTTAATTAATATTTTAATTAGTATTTTTAATTATTCGTTTAATTGAATTTTTTAAATGCGTTAATTAAATTTTTCATTAATATAAGCAATTTTTAATTCTAAAGTGGATGTTGAAGATAAAGACATTAGTTCAATCCCTGGCCATGGCAAGGCATTAACATCAATTTTTAATGTGTTTAGCTGTGACACTGTATTAATTGTTGTTGGACTGTTTAAACTGATGAAGACATCGCAACGGTCAGTAAATTGTTCCGACAGCGATTGATACTCTTCCGTGATAATGCCCATTACACTGGCCTCCTTCGTCGGTTAGCAGGAACGTCGGCGAAAAAACGAGAGTCGCTTCAACAAGACTAAATTAAAATAAAACGCACAATGGCAGAGTTGCTTTCGTCTACATTTTCAAGATCAATCTTCTCCACCCCTATTTTTCCATCGCATTAGTGCTGGCCCTAAATACAAATAAAATTGAAAAATTGTAAAAATATTCTTACTTTTTCACACAGAAAAAAATTATTCTGAAATCATTTTTAATTCGTATTTTAATTTTGTAATGAAAACAATAAATCATGTGATCAAAAACAAAATTTCATTATAAATATTAAAAATTTTAGGTAATTGGAAATTTGAATTTTAGTGATTGATTGTACAGTTTTCGTCATAGGTAGAACTTCGACAACGAAATTAATTGTATCTTAGGTTTTCGTAGTCAAAATCGTGTTTTCTGTGTTTATAGAAAATATTATTCATTAAAATTGTTCTATTAATACAGTTAATTCAAATATAAAATTAGTTTCAATTAAATCCGTAATTGAATAAATTAATCATGGGATCATAAGGTTAATGTTTCTAATGATGTTTATAAAATATTCAGTGATTGAAAATAATAACTTTTGTACTTAATTATTGAATTTTAATCGTCGAAATTAATTGAATGTGAAGTTTTCGCAACTGATATCGTATTTACATTTTTTTTCGGTGTACGATTTTCAACTGAATTTTCAATTTTTTGAATCGATTCTTGTTTAACTTATTTTTATGCTATTGAAAAGCTAGACAGGCGAATAAGGTTAAAAGTTAATATGTAATTAACTTTAACCTTTTCACAAATAGTATTCTGAAAGTCCTGCATCTCTACTTTTGATGCCCGGCGTTTAAAGTAAAGCTATACAGTAACTTAAAATTTATCTACATATTGCAATTTACATTTTTTTGGTGTTCAGTCCCACTGTGCTTCCTTAGTATGTCTCATATAACGACAACTTTCAAATCAACTGAATGTGTTTATCAAATAATATTAAAATTTTTATTTTACGTTAACAATCTATTTATTTATTATCAATTTAATTAATGATTCTTTCAAATATAATTAAGTTAAATTAATTATTTATGCAAAAAGTTTTTTTTACTGGCAATTTGTGTACATTAGTGAAGTCTATGACCAAACAAAATTTTTTTCCAATTTAATTTCATCTCCAATTCACATGTGTACGTTTAAGGCTTAACTAAATGATCATTAATAATGTCATTATTAAATTGCCAAAATAAGACGGACACACATGAAACGAAAAACGACATTAAAAATGTTTGTATTTTTTTTATAAAGTTATTAAAAAAATCTTGTTTTAACCTTCCCAAAAAAAAAACTTCTCTATTACCAAAAATTTTATATTTATTTCATGGTTTCGGTTCGATTTTTGAATTGTGTTTTAGATTTTCAATAAAAAATTTTTTATTATAATTTTTTTTTGGTACAATTTGTTGTTCCTTCAATTTGTTGATGTTTACCTGTCAATGATTAATGAATTAATTTTGGTATTTATTTCTCTCGACGATTATTGAGAAAAAAAAAAACAATAAAATTTTATTTTCAAAAATTTTTGACAGTTCAAACCGAAATACCTGACTGACTGACATCTACATTCTACCACAATTCCACATATGACGCTGTTAACGACTTTTCGTTTATGAAACTGATAAAGTTGTAAAAGATCTTTTGCATGTCTCGAGATAATTTTATGGTTTTTTACTATTTCGTACTTAAGTTTATGATAATAGTTTGAACTGTTGTTAATTTGTTCGTTCGTTTGTTTGTTTTCATACATTTTTTGGGTGGTCGGTCGTTATTTAATTCATTAAAACATTTCTATTTAATTTTATTTGATTTTTATGTTTTGTCTTAAGCTCACGCGTGTTCGTGTTGTTTGTTTTTTTTTTCATACCTTAACTGATTATGGGGAGTGTAATTTTCGAAATAAATCGCCCGACATACAATACTCAATATTTTTTGTTGATTTAACTGTGGATTCGTGGATTCATTGATGTTTGGGCGTTAAATTAAAAAATAATTTTAATAAAGATGAAATTAAATGCTGTTAAATCATACGAGTTTCATGACATTAAGTTTGATGTGTTTATTATTTATTAAAAAAACATTTTGAAAATTCGTGTGTATTTCGTAAATTTAATTTTATATACAATTTATGGAAATTTTAATTAACACTACGTTTATTTCTTCTGGCATCGTTCCAAACGTTTTACACTGTGTGATAAAAGTATGGTAATGTTTTAGTTTAGGATTTAATTAATTGACAATGCTTAAGAATATATAAGAAATTTAGTTTAATATGGACATTTCCACAGAAAAATCTAATTTTTATCATGTAACGACACCAAGCCATTAATTTTAAATTTATATTTTATTTTCTTTTGTTTTGGATTTTGGTGTAGACAGTACTACCTACAGTCGACATTTAGCTCTAAAATACGAGCTTAATTGCTTGGTTTCGTTACGTAACAAAAAGTAAACTTTTCTGTGGAAATGCCCATTTAAATTTTAAATCATATTTTAAATAGTCTGTAAATTATTTACTATTCGAAATATTATTTTTTGTTGTGGGTTAAGTCATTCTATATGACAGCATTTCATTGGTGTTAATTCCAAATAATGCTGTAAAACGGCTAAAACCATTTTTGGCTTTTATGCACAAACACCCAGGTCCTTAGCAGGAATCGAACCTGTGATATCCCGTTTAATAGTCTAGAAAAATAGCCACTATACTACGGAGTTTCCAAATATAATAATAATTTTTCGAATTATGAATTTCTAAATCTTTTGGAATATATTTAAGGAAATTTTCTTTACATATTTATTAAACAATAATTTCGTTCTTATTTTCTTTTCAGGTAAGTCAAATTATATAAACTTACATACATAAAATTTTTATGTGAGGTAAGTTTGATTGTTTTCGATCATATTTATACAGATTTCTTATAAAAAATTAAAATTGAGCTTTTAATGATAATTGTCATCTTGTGTTAACTTACATACATATCGTTAGCGGGAATGCAAAACCTCAAAACAAAAAAATTCGAAATTGTTAACTAATCCTAGCGAGTGGTATTGAAACTCATGCCCATAAAATTTTTCAAATCTCTATTATAAATTAAAAACGAAAACAAAATGACTTTGGCACAGCCACTTTAAGAATTTTATTTAGTTTTTTCCCTCTCTAGCAAAATTTCAAAAAGTGTAGTTAAGTGGTTTTGCAGTTTACCTAACGATATTTGTATGTGTTGATCAAACAATTTTCCAATTTACATACCAAACCCACCAGAAAAACATGAAGATTAAATTAATAACAATTGAATAATGGATCCCATGGTGTTGTGGCCCTAAACATTGTTTTTTCGATCTTACGTGTAGGTGGGAATTAATTAGCAACAACTAGCTTTTAATCTTGTTCCTTGGCATATTATCTCTTTCTAAATAATATGCTACCAAAATAGTTTAATTTCCATATCAAATAAAATTTGTCTGCTGCCGTATTTTTTATAGGCTTCACTGACTAGGGTCAAATATAAATTTTTGTAAACGCTGTAATATTCCTATTTAGTCCAGAACTTTAAATGTTCACTTAAATTTACTTTTACTTAAGCAAGTCGTAAGTGAATTATTGTAGACGTGGTCTAACTACATTTGTCGTTACTTATTATTATATCGATTTTTCTTTTCTGAACCTCAAATAGAATTGTCAGCCATTACTCTGTCAAGACAGTGTAATTTTTTTCTATTAAGGGGATACAAGAAACAAGTTATGCACTACACGAATTTCTTTTGCTTACTAATGCCAGAAATTTTTTCAGTTTTCTTTAAAAAATCCGGCGAATTTCGACAAAAAATCCTGTGAAAGCGAAAAATACGATCAACGGCTTCAGCCAACAGTACCCTTGAAACAATATGCTTTATGACTGCGTAATAAGAAAGACTAAAACAATAACAATCATAAAAAATAACTTTTGTTGTTCGTGTTAATGGACTAAACCAACAATTTTACATTGAATTTTAATGAATATTTAATGAAGTAACGTATACGGACATTGTATCAACGATCAATAAATATCATTTATTGAACAATTACATGTGGAAAGTTTTAGCCAGATTGCTGTCTGGCAATTCAAACTTGACCAAATGTAGGGTACAAAATAATATAATCGACCTTAATTATATAACAGTCAGTAAAAACAGGTTTTCTTGAGAATATTTTTCATGTTTTGCACACACTGCTCTTGTTAGAGGGAGAAACAAAACGAAACGGGGAAAAATCACCCTAATGTGAACGCCCTCTAACAACACCAAATTGACGTGTTATAAATATTACAAGAAATATATTCTTCATTCGCTCACGTGTTGCAGGAACTAAAAGGGCCAATAGCACCAACAACAACAGCAACTAAATACAAACAAGTGCAGCTTTTACTTACAACGTCATTGTGACTTTGTTTTTGTTTTCAAAAGTACATACATACAAGCTAACTAATTCATTTAGAAAAAAAAAATAGCCCAAGAGACTTGTAAACGAAGAAGAGTGGGAAGAATTAAAGCTAAAAACACATGCTGGAATAAATAGTAAAAACAAAACAAAAATGCATGTTTATGACCCAAATGCATCATAAATATTCAAAACGTCATGTCAAATGATAATCACTTTGGCCAAACTTTGGCACAACAACAACAACAACAGCAATAAGAAAAGTAAAACTATTATTGAAAAAATAAAGTTTAGGTGTAGGACAGGTATTTATTAATTTATTAAAGAAACACTTTTACAAAAAATTTTTCAAACAACATGAAGTTTTTCGCTACTGATCGAATGTGCGGCAACATGCGGCAAATATTCACGTTAGTTAATTTTCCTGAATTGGTTTGTGATTTACTTACAAGTTTGATTTGCTGCATACAACTTTATATGAATTTCAAATAATAAACTAAAAATTTATGTCGCTTTTTTAATTAAGCAATTTCGTAATTTCACTGATTAAATTTTCTGTTGGTTTTTCCTTTATTTGCACTCATCAGACCAGTTCTGCAATAGGAAGTGGGCAAGCAAAAAATTAATTGACGAATTACTTTGTTAACAAGTTTAAGTAGAAAATTGGTAGTCAAACTTACAACCAGCAGTGACAGCAAATAAATTTGTAGACAGAAAAACAGCAAAAACAAATTGACGCTTTTTTTTAATTTTTCTCAATTTTTTTTTGCGCCCAGTGTTTTCTTCATTTTTCATTTAAAGAGACAGAAAATAAATTTATGAAGTGACAAAAAATTAATTTCACCTAACTTTTTTCGAGCTTTAACGTTATCAGACCAACAAAGTGCAACCAGCGGCAATACCAGCCGCATCACAAAACCTTAAATGGTTAAACTAACTACGATCGTCTTAAATACACTAAAAGACATGCAACCAACCATTAAGTCCAGCCAGCAACAAACTAACACCAATTAGACATACGCGACTATTTATGGTGGTGCAATGAAGAGGAAACAAAAACTGAGCAAACTAAATACTCTCATGTAGGTTTAGCTTTAAGGTTTTAGTTTTTTTTTTTGAGTTCTGGTGTAATGAAAAGTAGTTGGTGACTGTATGTTGATTAAAGAAAAAGAATAATTGGGAGAGGGAAAATTAGTTAACAATCGATTCATTGGAAGTTTCCGCTACCACACTGAAAAGATCGAAGTATCAAAACATTATATAAAATCTTATGAACTTGGCTAAAAGTTCTCTAGGCTTACTGACGTTTTTGTTTGAAGGTGAATTCTCCTGTAGACAGATCTCTAATAAATTTTGATGTGCGTAAAATGTTTGGACGTACATTGAAAGAACTTTTCCGACCGCCCTCGTCGTTAGACAATTTAAAAAAACTACTGGCTTCATATGTTGGCTAATGTGGTTGCAATTTATTTAGTTTTTCGCTGTTATTGCTGTTGTTATTGTTGTTGTTGTTGTTGCCGTTGTATTTGCTGTTTTCGATGACCACACTAGGCAGTAATAAAACTGTCACAAGCTACTAAAATGAGACAATATCAGGTCTTTGTAATCGCCAAAGAGTTTAATGTGAAATAATGCCGCCGTTGTAAGTAAATCGTAGATGAACAGACAAACGTTTAGTGCAAATACGTCGTCGTTGTCGATGTAACTAACAGCAACAGCAGCAGCATCAGTAGCAGCTGCATCAAATGACCAGTATGGACTTAAGCAAACTGTATTATCACCACATATGGTGGCATGCGTTAGATGTTGTATGCGATTTTCTATTTTATTTGTTTTTTTTTTTGGTTTTCTTTTAAACACAAAGCTTTTGGCTTAAGTGACTGAGTGAGTGAATGTGTGGTACGGGTACATACGAGTGTGTTTAAATGTTGAACAAACGTTTAAGATATTTGTTTTTGGAAATTTGCATGATGTTGCAAGTTTACGCTTTTGGCTTTTTAACTTTTAGTTTATTTAGTTTTCATCTTTTTCTTCGCATTATTTGCTTTTTCATTTTGCCAACTACAAACATTTTTTTTTGCTATTTTAAGTAGATTGCAGTAGTTTCTGAAGAGTTATTAAAATGGTGACATGATCACTTATTTATGGGTGTACACAAGCAATAGGACCCAAAGGATTAAATGGCCATGATGGTGGAGGGACATAAAATACACAGAGAGAGAGTCAGCCACAAGCAATTTAAACTCTACTTATTTGGTCTAGTTGGTTCACTATTCACCATTTATTTATGATTTTTGTCTGTCGTTGATTATGCTGTGGTATGCAACAATTGACAAACAATTGTCTTGGAAAGAATTTTAATAAATCAAAACAACTGCCATTAATAACTGCCATTGATGATTATGTTGGCTTGTGGATGGTTGTTGAGCAATAAAAATAAATTAATATTTCTAATTTTTCCTGGTAATTAAGTTGATGTTGGAGTTAAAAACTTGGGACTTCTTCGTAAAAGGAATGCAATACAACTTTATTATTAAAGACCTAAATACTGAGTCTTCTGATGTTGTATTTAATTAAAATGAATTTTAAAATGAATATTATAGAAAATCTATTGGGATAATTATTTTTAATAGAGAATTAAAACAAATTAGTTTGATGCCAAAGAAGACTTTTGTCTATATACGACTTAATAATAAATTTGAAATGTTATATAAGTAGATATCGTTATTTTTTTGTTGTTACACCGATCTTCTAGAAAGTATTTGTGAAGGATCATAAACTCATAACAGAGCACTGCAGTATAGATAGTGTCTAGAGTTTGCAAGCTACGAACATTTTCTTAATTCGTGAAGTTATTTGTATCTGCTATTTGATACATGTTGCAGTTTCTAGGTTAAGTTTGTAAATTCTTGCGAATTTTCATTTATTTTTATTGAAATTATGATTAAAGGGCGGACTTAAAATACTGGTGGATGAATCTTCTAGAATATGCCTAAACACCGAATTTTTTTTTTAATACCTTTTGGTTTTTTAAGTGAAGTGATAAATAAAATGTGGCTTTAAAAAGTTTTTGTGAATATTCGAAAATGCGTTTTATTTCGATATTAACAAAATATTTTTAATTTTCTTGGTTAAATTTCGGTTTATTCCATGTTGATGCATGTTCGAAAATACGTTAAATTTCGAACTTCGAAAATTTATATGTCTAAATTAAGTTTTTAGTGCGGTTTGTCCGCAGCGAAATTGTGACTATATAGTGAACTCAATATATTTAGGAGCATCATCTTCGAAAATGAATTAAATATCGAACATCCGAAAAGTTTAAAATTTGTTGTGTTAACCTTAAAGGTTTCCAACAGTTATCTTTTGTAACGTTAGGATTATTTGCTGGATTTAAGATCTTTTGATTAATGTTCGAAAATGTATTTAATTTCGAAATTTGCAAATAAGTTAAATATTCTTGGTTCTATTAATTCGGTTCGCAATTTCCGATTTTTTAGTGAAATTTTTTCGGCTTGATTACGGATCGCAATCGACCATCGGTTGTGTTGCATGTCAGTAACTGAAAATTTGTGGTTACATAAGAAACAAAAAAAAATTGGTTACCCACTCATATTTTTCTACATGCTGCAGATATTATTTATTTTATAATTTTTTTTCATAAAGAATTTGATACATATTTCTAAAATATTAAAAAAAATTCTTCCGAAGTCTCCACGCTGTCTTCGAATTTCTTTGTTTTTCATATTTCAATCAGCTGTCTATCATGATTGATCGTTGATAATTGTTTTATATAAAAAAGTCTAGTTCGTCAAAATTATGAAACGAGAATAGGCGTACAAAATTTCTTAAGTAAACAAATACGGCTCCAGCTTGTCTTTGCATCATATGGGTGGCTTCCTCGCAGTCTTCTTAGTGCTTTTGTTATTTACACTGCTTTCAAATCTTTATTGACTCCAACTTGTTGATGCTCCAATAATATTTTTGGGGCAGAATGTTAACATAGTTTTGCCAGAGAAGTCTAATCGATAAATAGAGTGCTTGCAAACTGATCTTTGATGAAAAAAGAAGGAATTGTATTTATAGTTCGGAATATTTTTTTGACTGTGAAGCAAATTGAAATTAATTATAGTCCCAGGTCCAAATTACGTCAAAGGTAAGAAACGAAATAAATTACATATTAAATTAAAACGGGAAATAATAAGTCGAAAATTTTCCAAAATTCAAAATATAATAAAAATTACAAAAAGCTCCAGAAGTTCTTTAACTACCTATTCCACTTTCGTTCCATTACACTTAAAGCAAAATTTATTTCTGATATTCGACATCGTAGAATAAACAATCTGCCACTTCGATTACTTTCTTTGCTTTTCTCCACACTTTTTATTTCCTGCTAAAAGCATACCAAATGCTTAAACCTGTCATGTCTGTCCACTTGTGTGTAGGGTATTGAAAAATTTGCTGCATTCACTTTTTCATAAATAAATTTAAATAACAAAAGTTCAATGACTGAAACTATGAAATTTTTATGTAGATTTTATTTCTATTGTTTTTTTCATATCGCAAGAACAGCACCGATAATAATAAAAATAAACAAACAAAAAAATCTAACGTTTTTAAAGTTTTGTTTTAGTCAAGTTTCTCAATACGGCTACGTCACACATCTGTCGATGAATTTGTTATCAATTGTCACATTGTTTCAGGTGCACACACAGCCACTCCACTCACATTTTTTTGTAGGTTTGTTTGTTTGTTCATTGCTTTTAGCTTTAATAACATGTCAATACGCTTGACCACACACGTTGCCTTATTTCGATCGTACCCAACAATAAGAGTATGATCTCTTGTTTTAAATTGTACTCATCGTACTGCCTCTTTGTTGTCTTTTAGCCCATCTTTTTCTAGAGGTGAGGCTGCTTTACTTCTTGTTCGTTTAGTTTGATTAAATGCTGGAAACAATAACAACGACATTACGAAATCTTTTACTAAAAATAATAAAAAAAATGTAAGACGTTTTTTACAAGCCAAATCCAAAAGCAACATACGTAAAAATATACGTGGAGTATTTGAGAATTCTACACAGTTGTCAAAAAGCCATCAATGTCAAATCAAACACAACAACAACTCACTTTTTTTGACAGCACACCTCTCATCTTGATGCAGCGTATTTATGTGTGTATGTATGTACGTTAAGAATTTTAGAACGAGTACATAAAGTTCGAATAACTCTGAATAGAAGCAATACCCACCTAACATAAGCAAAAAGATCAGAGAGGGAGATTTACCTGGCAACACAACACAACACAACACAACAAAACAATTCAATTCCTTTTTTAATTTAAATCAAAATTCAATACGTTCGCTTCGCCATATAAAAATGAACACAACTTTGTTAACAACAAATGCCAGATATTTTAGCAGATTTTGTTTTTCTTCAATAGATTTTATTATTTTATTTTTCATTTCTTGAGCCAACCCAAGACTTATTGTCATTCATTTATACCGCGAATTCGTTCAATTGGGGATTATTTATTGTTCATATTTATTTGAGAGTTGTAATAAAGTTTTTAAAGCTGACAATTTCCAAGTTGAGCGTTGTTGTATTTAGCGAGACCTTGTCATTTTGTTGGCTATTAAGGTGTGATTATATATACAATTGCGCCAGATTGATTATTAAGTCATTGACGCATTTGTTTTGATTTTAAATTGCAATAAAAAATATATACGAGTATTGGCATTACTTAATGACATTTTTCTCGATTATCAATAGAAAAAACTAACACTCATCGGCCTAGATTCACAAATTGTATGCAAAAATACGTTGATTCAATGAAAATATTCATTGAAGTTAAATTTGCAACGCTTTATTGGAAGTATTCGTCCATGTTATTCATAAAAAAAATTAGTGAAACTGTTCAACGATGTAATGTGATGATCAATTCATTAGAACAATAAACATTTTCATTTTTAAAGTCCCTCCAATCTTTCACAATTTGCTTGTTGCGATCATCACGATGAAAACTAAAACCAACGTACGTAAAAATAGTAATCAAACAGTTCATTGATTTAATGTTCTGGTGCTTTAAATCAAAATGTATGAAAAAATCATTGAAGCAGTGAACTATTTTCTATGAGTAGTAAGTAAGTTCATTGTAGGTGGTGTCGAATACATTTTGTTGTTGCAAAAATTGTTTTTATTTAATAATGTAATGCAACATTATAAGATTAAATGTCTATTAAATTAAGGTCAGGGTAGTGACCATATTTCGTCCTTCACGTGTAACCGGACTATATCATAAGTCATACTACTTTTTTAATAATTATGTGCGTGGTCGTTGTACTATTGTTATGCAGACAGCAGCACTATGATGTTGGTATAAATCACCAAAATGAAGAACTATTTTACTCTCTGACCGCAGAGTGATGGAGGAGGTACAAAAAATGCTCGGTTCGAAACAACAAAAAAAAAATATCTTTAAGAATCGGAATCTATATTTCAATGTACCAAATCTTTAATACACTGCACTAAACCCGGTTTACATATACGATTAAAAAAAGATACACCACCGTAGCGATTTTTTAGTGGCAAAACGCATCACAATATTTTGACACTTAAGGGTCATTAACAGCAACAAGCAACGTGTTGCGATTATAACTTACTTCTTTTTTATTCGTTTGTTTTAATTTTTTTTATATTTTTTTTCTCTTCCACAAAAAAGTGAAAGACTTAAGTACTTTATAAAGTGGAAAACACCACTGAGTGAGTTTGCAAGTGTGTGAATGAATTTGATCCAATCAAAGTAGTTTTGAACTTATGATTGGTTGAAATCTCTTAAATATTAGAGCGATTCGCACTCCCAACAACAGCATTCAAGTGTTGTACAAATAATGAATAAAATAATCTTGTGCTTCGATTTCATAAGTATTCCGACAAAAATCACATCATCATCGTGATCATCATCATCATAACAAGTGATTTCAGTCACATTTTTAAATAATTTAAAAGGATGTGTGTGAGAAAATTTATTTAAATCCTTCACCAGTAATAATCAATGAGTACAAGTCTGAAATTAAAAACGAAATTTGTTGCCAATAAAAATGCTTGCTAAGAAAAATTCATTTGGCATTCTGTCATTAAGTAAATGCCTGTTGATTTTCTAAATATTTTAACAAATTAATAAAAACGATTCTTTTTTCTGTAGCTTTTGTCGGTTTCATTTTAGGCGACTATACTTTTGCTAAAACATTACAATATTTCATTAGAAACCCGCCATTCCTAACAAAACTTAAAATGTATTAAATTTCAATTATTACTTTTCATTCTGGAAAGAAACAGGATTTGACTTAATTTTTTGTTGCAAAACTAACATTTCGATGTTTATTTTCATGCAATAATTATTACAACAATTCCTCTTCGCTTTTCTACTTTATGGCGAAAAAAAAAAGAAGAACCATTTAACCCTTCATGTACGAGTTGATCGCTGCCGCTTTGGCTGTAAAAATACAACAACTACAACAATAAAGCAAAGCTTTAATAAGGCAGCAGTTAAAACATGCATGCATGTGCCACATGCAGCAGGCTTCAAATGAAATTGCAACAAAATTAACAACAACTACAAAGAGCTGAATTAAAAGACCACCCAAGTTGACGGGGAACAAATATTTTACTACACACAGCAACAGAAAAAGAATACTGAACACAAATCGTAGTGGATGATAACTCAAGAAGGAACCAAACAACACAACTAACAACAGCAACAGCAATTGCACCGAAGCCACAACAACCACAATCACACAAGCAACCAACACACGCTTTGAAAAGGTCGAAAGGCAGAAAGAGGGGAGTACTAGTGAACTTCATAATGAAGTTCGCCAAATACCATGACAAACTCTCACAAGCACGCTGGAAATACTTTTGTTGCTTTGACTTTGCCAGTTATGACGACTGACCGAAGGACTGATGGAAAGGCGCAATGGCTATTTAATCGAAATAAAAGCTAAATAAATAAATAAATTTTATTTAAAGTAAAGGCTTGCTGTTGCTCCACTGTACTACCGCCCGTTGCAAGCATTTCCTTACTGCAGATGTGTTTATTTTGTTTGGTTGTGTTCTGTCTTAAATGATTTTGAAAAGTGTACAAGATTTAAATGTTCCTCGTACTGCACGTTCTTTTCTAAATCAACAGCGTAACTACAAAAAACCAACGATAGCAACAAAAATGCATGTGATGGAAAGAAGGAATTAATGAAATGCTCTGCTACAGTATTTGCCGTCCTCCTGTCTTCCTTGGCCCTCTTTCATTTTTCTCAGCAACGTAACTGGGTCTTTAGACCGTTCAAGCCCTGTAGTAGTAGTTGCAAATTGTTCTTGTTGTTGTTGGCTTAGTGTATGATTATGGCGTTAAGAGATATTAAGACGATAAAGGAGAGAACATAAAAATCCACCAACGATGATGATCAAGCAAAATGCTGCTGGTTGGCTGGAGCTACCAATTTTAGTTTTCTTAAGTCAACAAAAAGCTAAAGTTGATCATGATTGTTGGACATGACAATGTTGATGGGACGATTGAAATGATGATGACGAAGTTTGAGATACTATGTGGCCAATGATCATGATCATGATGTTGATGATAGGGTGATATGTGTGAAAAACTATTACGATAATTAAGTTATTAAAGTAAACAGCTGAATTTTGGAAAATAATAAAGCTAAATTAAGTTAATAACAAGTTTTTCACTGTCAATAAAGATTATAAACGAAATGTAATAACGTTATCGATAAATCGATTACAATAATATCTTTAGCAGACTTGTTAAGGAGACAACGATAACAAAGTGGATGTTAAAGATAATAGAATATAATAATAGAGAGAGTTTGTGTTACCGATAACACAAACTTTGAAGATAAGTTAACGTTATCGATCAATTTGTTTAAATAGTAAATTGAAGTTACCGATATTAAAAATTCGATAATCATATTCCTAAAGAGAATTAGTGCCATGAGCAAAATTGTTTTTCATAACTCGCATTTTTGTACACAACTTGGACTAATTTTGTTAAACATTTTAAGCCTCTGCTCTGCATGGAGCTTTTGTCTGGCTTTATTTAAAAAGAAGAAAAAAATCTGCGCCTTAAAATTATTTATCGTAAAATTGTACTTTTATTTCTTAATGACACCAAGGGTTAATTTTCAATTTGAACAGCGCAGAGAAATCAAAACTAAATATGTATTCTAGGGTTAATGTCGTGCGCAATCGCAATTAGTGTGGCTGGTATTAAAAATATTTCATACGATAAATTTCACGCAAAGGACGGCTCGAAAACATTAAGGTTGTTTTAATGTAAGAATTTCGTAATGGAAAACCGGTTTTAGTGCATACTTTAACTTTAGCTATCGTTTACGAATAAGGCTTCAGTTAGTCTTTAGCTATTAAAGTTACTGCTTCAGATTGATATGGAACTTTATTGCTTCTGCTCCCGATTCAGAATCTCAAATTTATTAATTAATTTTTCTGCAAACTTTAAATTTTTGCATTAAGTATTATTTGAAGCAGCTTATTTTAAGTTTCTTATGGATTTATGATTGCCATTTAAACAATTTTTTACTAATAAATCGATACAAGATGTGCTTGTGTGTGACGCAGAGATAAAGAAAGAGAAAAACATTCCGTTTGTGTTTGTGAACAATAATTTTTTTGTGTTTGGTAAACAACGACGACAACAACAGCCACAACTATTTTTTAATGCAACGATGTTGCATAAATTTCAAATCATGTTTAAACACTGATACCCGATCGACATAATGCAGCTTTTCTGGTTCGATTCAAACTTCAGCAACTAAATTAAAAGGAATCAAAAAGAATCTTAATGATGATTGAAGTTTAAATTCTGTCTGTTTATTTTATTTTAATTTTATATTTTATTTTATTGCTTGTGGCATAAACTGTAAATTGATATTTTTATTGAAAACTAATATTGTGAATATGAAGAAGTGCTGCTTAAATATCCTGGGAACTAATTTTATTTTAAAGTACTGGTATGTATTTTAAATAAATCCGTATTATTGCAAAATTTCCATATTGCTTAAGATAAATAAATAAATAATGAATACTTTTAAAAGTATTTAGATGTTCCACTTACCAAACTATTGATTGTATGGGTGGTTGTAATACCCTTTCAATTTTTTGTGCTGTTTTATCAACTTCATCACCCAGATGATGTTTCGCATTATCTTGATGAAATTATTGTTTATTAAAATTTCCATTAGAGCATGATTTATTTTCATTGTTTTGTGATATGTACGTTTGCATTAGCCTGATCTAACAATCGAATTCCATTAGAAATTTATATTATTGTTTTTGTTCGTTTGTTTGTCCAACCAAACAATGTGTCATTCATTTAGTCAGTCTTTGGTATTAAAACATTCGGCAACAGCACATTCTGAATTCTCGTTTAAAACATTTTTACATTCGCTTGTTTACTCAGTTAATCATCATCAATACTCAAACGATCCAGGCATATGATGATCATACTACGATCCCATTCACATTTTTTCTCCCATTGAGTTCATTGAGTTATGAGCTCATCAATTTGTATGACGATGGATTGTTGTGATGTTTATAGATAAATTATTTTTGTTTATTTTCGTAATTAATTTGCGTTTGTGTTTTTTGTGTTCTAGTCTTTTGCTGGCTTCTATCGCTATTTTTTTACATTTATTCAATTTAATAGTATAACATTTTTTAGGAGTACTTTTTTCTTTATGAAAAGTGAAAAGAATTTAAATGGATTGGCAAATTCGAACAAAATGTGTCAACTACTAATTTTATAAATGATAGATAGAATAAAGTAAAACGGCGATAGGTACGGCAAAGTATCTTCAATTGGCAAACCAAATCAAAAAAGAAGAATGAAAATTAAAATTAGGCCACTATCGACATTACAATAATGAACATTTTCATTGGAATAATGACATATTTAATTGAAATAATGAAAAAATTTCTTTGAAATAATAAATTTAATGAAAAAATTCATAAGAATAATGAAAAGTTTTTACCTGTACAAAGAAACTTCTTTTAATTTAATTTCCGTTTGGACATTAAAAAACTAATGAAAATCTCGAAGCAAATAAAATTTCATTTATTTAACATTTTCAGCAAAGATTTTCTACCGCAAGGTGCACTAGAACAATTAAGAGCACCACGAACAAGCCCTCTTCTATAAAAGTTAAGAGCAACATGAAGAAAACAAAATGCCACAAACAATGGCATCATGAACCAACAACTGTCTAAAAAGACGACATTTTAACTGTTTTTGTTGCTGTAAGAAATAAACAATAAACAAAAAATCAGAAAAAAGAACAAACAAACAAACAAACGGAACATTTATGTTTTTGTTTTTATTGTTGGACGTTTTTTTTAGTGAAATTGTTTCTGATGTTGGCTGGTTGGTGGCACTTGTAGCCACTTGTTGTGTTTAACTTTTGTTAAATGTTGTGTTGTTCTGTTTACCTATTGTTGTTATTGTTCCTTTTGATGTTGTTGTTGTATATTGCTGCCGTTGCTGCCACTCTTGTAACTAGTTACTTATGTAGTTCATATGTTTGCATGTTATTGTTGTTATTGGTGCTCTTGTTGCAACAATATAATGACATGAATTGTGTTGATTTTTTTGTAAGTATTTTTTAGTTTTTTTGTTAAATAGTTAAAAAAAAAGAACTAGAAGACACTTGGAGCGAACATATTCATAAGTTTTTTTTTTAACATTAAATGTTGTTTTTGTAAGATTTTTTTAAAGGTTCAATTTAATTCACTTGGCAAACGTTTTAGTTCTTTATAAAATTTTACACCTGATGGATCTACAGTTGTGTTGTACCAACATGTTTAGTGAATATTTTCTTTTATATACAAGAATCCTTAATCAAAAATGGAACAGAAAAACTCTTTAAGCTGGTGAAAAAAATCACATAAATAAAAAAGCACCAAAGTGGGGAAAATTGTCAAAAGAAGACAAAAAAAAACGCGAAAATGGGCAACACTGCAAAAAATAAGTAAGAAATGCTATTTAATGTTTTGCGTAAGGTTTGTGTCGACATTTTATGTCTAACCTGAGCTTTTGAACGAGTTCGACGCTAATCTAACTGTCAGTGGGTTGCCCCCTGAGAGGCATAGTTATGCATCTTGGTGACAAACCACAGCTTAGTGCCGTGCTTTCTGGGGATAATGTTCAATGGTGTTTTCCCGAAAATACCTTTGTCCAATTACCCATAAAACTTGTGTATTACTACCCAATCTCTGGTCTGATACTCGACCAGAGCTAGTGGATTGTTGAACTACGGTTCACCAACATTAAGCCTCTTTGTGTTATTGTTAAACAACATTAGAAGTTTCATGAAAGTCATACTGGTGTGCCTTCGGGGAGACTCGGCGATGATGTTAAACACCCAAATTAACAGGTACTGATGTTAATCTTGAACACATCTGTCAATGCGTCTACCTTAAACTATTAAAGGAATTCACTAGATTTGATATGAAATCAATTTCGTTCATATCTGTTTTATCATAAATAGATATTTTGCTTACAACTTGTTTGTTGCAACAGTGCATGACATGAATAAATTCTTTTAATACTCTGCCAGTTACAATATACTCTTAACTTTAGTTGTTATTGTCATCAAGTTAACTGTTGGTTTTGTTAATATAAATAAATGTTTGTTTTGTTGGGTGTTTTTGCTGTTACCTTTATTGTAAATAAAGTTACGCATCACTATTTGAAACATTTTTAATGTCTTTTTAATTTTGTTGTAAAAAAAATAAACCCAACAACCAAGTCATGCATGGTTGCATTTAATGGTCGCTTCAGTCAAGTCCGACTAGAATTTTTAAATAAAATAAAAAAAAAAAAAAATGAATGATTAAACAAATGATGGTATACAAAAATAGTAAATTAAATAGTCAAAATGGTTGGATGATTTTTCTATAAACTATAAAGTCAACAACGAGTGCACAAATTTCTTTTGTGTGTAGAGGCAGTAGTACGAGAGTATCATGGTTAGTTAATAATTATTTGTCAACGCCATTTGCCAACTGAACCGTCGTCATAGCTTATAGTCTTTCACAACCACGTATGTATAAGAAAAAAAAAAGAAAATGCATTTAATGTAAATATCTGTGTCATCTGTCAGTTGGATAAAGACTACAAAAAACTAAAAAGCAGCTGAAATTAAAGAAAAATATTTAGAAATTTTGCCTTTACAAAACTAAATACATTGTTTTGTTTTCATTGTTTTTAATATTTGAGTTTCAATCTGGCCAGCAAATCAATAAATTTGTTTTCTTATTAAACTGTCAATTTTTTGCCAAACATTTTGTGGTTTTCAAAATATTTTTTTTCATATAAAAGAACAAGAAGCCAGCCACCTAGAGCAGGTTAAAGAGAAAGAAAAGACAAAAAAATCCGTCCAAATTTAAACCACAAATAATCATCACAAATGTGTTGCAAAATTGTAGCTGGATGTCAGTTTTTCCATTTTGCATAGTGTTGCCACCAAAGATCATTGGTTGCATGATTACTGCTTGAACAAGACAAACAACAAGATCAAACGATATTGCAGTTACACAAATTAATATGTATGCGGTTAACAAATTAAAAACATTCATTAACGAAAATAGCCCAGAGTTTCAGGCTTAACATTTTCAATTTGATATCACACGCAAATGTAATTGTAGGGAATTGAATTTCGTTAAACGAACAAGTAAAATATGTGCTACGAAATACGATTCCAGTAAATAAAATTGAAATGAAATTTAAATAATGAAATGATATAATAATTCAATCAAAAACGTTTCATTAAAACAAAATAAAATAACGATCTACAAGACAGTGCTACTGACTTGATGTACGATTCAAACTGATAAGGTAATTTACGTATTTTTGAAATTCAAAAATGTATTATATGATGCGGGGCGTAACTTTTGTATATGCCCATGGCGGTATTCAATGTTTAATTAAAAAAGATCTTGCGATCGGTATTTTTTTTTGATCTAACAACTACTTTGTATTTTTTTATTGAATATATACTAAGCCAAAAAATCGCTTCACAGAAAAAAGCGCTTAGACAAAAAAAGATCGCTGAAAAAATAAAAAATTTATGTTCTTAAAAAATCGGGAAAAATATCCAAAAAACGTCGCAAAAATCGGAAAAAATCTCCAAAGTGGAAACAAAAGTCGTCAAAATTAAAAAAAAAATAGTTTGAAGAAAAAAACACCTTAACTTAAAAAAACTTGGGATCAGAAAAACTATACAAAGAATACAGAAATAGATAAAATATCCAAGATTTTATACGCAGCAAAAATATAAGGAACTTTATCACTTTTTCTCTCACCTTATTGCCAACTCTTAAATTCTCATAAGCAATTTCAAAAGAATCTTGAAAATAAAACGAAAAAGTACAAAGTAATTGTGGTCTTTGTTTTGAAATTCCCATTATCATCATCATCATCATCGTTATCGTCATCATCATTTTATTATTTATTTTGAGTACATTTATTTTAAATGCAAATCAATTTTTTGCTGCAATCGAAACGATATCAAAATTTTTATATTTATTACTCAATCAATGCAAAATCAATTGTGTGTTTTTTTGCGATTTCTTTGAATTATTTTTTTTATTAAAGAAAGGAAGTCAATCATGACTAAATAACTGCAGCAATACTGCGACCTTCAAGCAGATGTTTCTTTGATTTTCAGTTCAAACCAAATTCTACGGTTGTTTATGAAGGGGTTTCTTTTTTTTTGCTCTAGTCATCGTTCATCTGTGTTTAGCAGAAATCATTGCAACTGTTGATCGAGCCAATAATTGTACATCATGTTTGCAAATGTCCACATCAAAATTTACAATTTTCTTTTTGTTTTCTGTTCGTAATTGTCCATAAAAATATCAAACATATTTTAATATTTAAATTGCCATTAAATTATTGTAAAACTGTTTTAGTTTTGTGTTCGCTGTTAAGGGTTTGTTGCAGGTGCGTAGATGTTTCTTAGGACATTAACAGTATGGACGAAAAGTTTACAGACAAAAATATTTTTTTTTTCAAATACACATTTTTTTATGTGAAATAAATTGGAATTCTTTGGTGAGTAATTGTTTAAATATAAAAAAGGGGTGATTCATTAGTGTGTGGTTTTTCAAATAGAATTACAGTAACCCTCGATTTTTCGTGTTGCTGTTTTTTTTGACTTATCTTCTAAATTTTTTCGGATGTTTTTTCCGTTTTGCCGATTAATTTTTGTTTGTTGTTTGTTTTTAATATTATCGATTTTTTGTTTTTTCCAATTATTTCTCTATTCGGAGATTTGTTAATTTAATATAAATTTCATTTAATTGATTTTTTTGTTCTTT
The DNA here is from genome assembly GCA_947311025.1 of Lypha dubia. Taxonomy (NCBI): domain Eukaryota; kingdom Metazoa; phylum Arthropoda; class Insecta; order Diptera; family Tachinidae; genus Lypha; species Lypha dubia. The sequence continues at coordinate 63,150,661 of OX371264.1, forward strand.
CTGTTGATTTTTTTCTAATTCAGCCTTTTCTTCTTAAATTTTTGCGTTTATTTTTGGTTTCCTCGATTTTTAGTTTTAATAAATTTAGGTTTTTATATCTTTGTGGCAATCTTTTTTTTGATTTCGCGAATTTATTTTCGTCTTGTAAGTGTTTATTTATTACGGTTTATCTCGAAATTACTTTAACTCATAAAATACACTTTAAATTTAATTTGTTTGTTTTTAAGAATTTGTTGCTGTATCCCTTCTAAATGATGCAATAGCTCTGCAATTTTGAAAGTCTCCATAATACATCCTGATAGAAAACCCCTTAATAAACTTTTATTTTTTTTTAAATTTTGGTTTTTATGAAACTCCCAATTGTTTATATATTAAGGTTCATAATATGTGCGCATTACTATTTCTAAATGTTACATTGCTTTCTTTAACACACCCTTTAATTTATAAGTTTAGGAAATTTTTACTATGTGCTGTTGTAGCGACCGTAGTGACAAAAAATCAGTGAAACTTTTGCAAACTCTAACGCTTTTGATCTGGAAGTTTGTGATGTACAGAAGTTCGGATGGATGGGCATTGTAGCGAAAACAATATGGTGCTTCATCTTTAGTGGACGGAACCGTAAAAATCTAACAACGTAATATAACGAATGGATCAGTATAAGCGATAAAATTGTGACCTTGTAGAAGCTGATATTCCACCGATCACTTGTCTTTAGTGTCAAAGCACTTAAAAGACACAATTGAAAAGTGTTGACAAGAAGTAACACCCTTTCTATAATTTAAATGATGGGATTTTCTAACAAAAACCCCTTCTAAATAAACTTGTTTGTATTTATAAATTATTTAATATCAACTATCTTTTTTAATGAATTGATTTTAACTGCTTATGGAAACGAAATAAACAAAAATCACGATCATGATATATAATCATTAATTCAGTCATTCATTCAGCTGAAGCATTCATTCACTGATTATAATTCAATTCCATTGAGACGTCAAATAACAATAATGATAATAGCAACATCAACAACAACAACAACAATCTTAATAATAATTATAATTGAACAAACAACAATTTTAATAGACACTTGTCAACAAACATAAAAACGAAACGAATGATCTAAACAATTAATACCAGTTGGAGAGAAGAAACAAAAAAATTACTCATAAAGTACAGCAGCAGCAGCAGTCAGACAGTCAGTCAGTTAGTGACTTTCCAACAATTCCATTTGCAGTTTGCAACAAGTGTTTGAAGTTTGGCGCACGAAAAACTAAAATACAAACAATTTCGATTGAAAAAATTGGTTTGACACAAAAAATTGGTGTCAATAAGATGGATGGCTGCTGAATTGTTCAAAGTCACCAACTATTGTTTTTAAATTATAAACTTTAACTTTAAATCTTTTAATAATTTAATTTTTGTTTTGCTTCTTTTTAGTTTTTAGTTTTTGTTCAAGTTATTTCTCAATTTAGTTTAGAGGCAAACGAACGAATGAATGTTTGATGATTGGACATTTGATCAATCGGACCACACACATGCAAACACTTGTTGCAGTCTGTAAGTTTAGTTTGATTTTCAGTTTAACTCTTGAGTTGAAGTTATTTAAGAAAACATCTCATGTTTGAATGAATTAGGTTGCCTGCAAAACAGCTTATTGTTTTGTATTAAAGATATTTTTCAAGTGGCCAACTGTTTTTGTAAATATCATTTTATTGTGATTGTTTTATGATTTGAAAATAAAAAAAACATTAGAAAAAAAACGAAGATTTGTTAACAGTTTGATAGCAGTTTATGAAGCACAGTGGAGCAGTTTGAACATATTTGCATTTGGATTAATAATTTGCAATGTATAGATTTCGGTTTTAGGAAAGTTAACATCAGATTCGATGTGGCTGCCAGTCGCAATTATCCAAAAGACACTTCAAATTATAATTGCTCGTCCATCACTCTACTGCTACTTTACTGTTATTGTTTACGCTTACGATCTCGTTGGTGACAATTTTTTTTATTAAATTTTATATTTTATCTCTTTTGCTTCTTAATTTGAGACCATTCAAAATTTTTGTTTGCAACCAGTAGCACCAGCAGCAGCAGTAGTAAACTGATGAATTTTTAAATGCCTGACATGTATTTCAAAGATACATGCATTAGATAATTACGTGATTTGAAAATTGAAATTTAAACATTTAAGCCTGCCTGCATTTCAACATTTAGTCGTTTGAATTTTTCGATGATTGCTTCGTTTGCTAACCGGCCATATCTAGATTATAGCAGCATAATTAGTAAAATATGGCATTAAAATAAATTAATGTTGCATCAAACAAGGTTTTATCTTGGGAGTTACTTGCAGTTTAAATATAGAAAGGAAACAAAAAATTGAAAACTCCACGAAATCATTTATAGAACCATAATTTCTATTTAGTTGTTGGTAAATTGTCGCTAAAAATGTTTAATTGTGAGCGTGATTTGCTTAAGAATTACGGAAAATAAAAATTATAAAAGATACACCACCTAAAAGCAAACACATGGCAGTTGTTATACAAAATTGTTTAAAAAATCTGTGTGATTTTTGACTTGGAAATTTTTCAAATCTTTTAATTCAAGGCTCAGAAAAAAGTTCTCATGTTTTTATAAACAATTTTCTGAAATATCGCCTTGATTTTTCGGATTCATTTTGATGCTTTGCTACTCGTGGCACTGTAAGCTCTAGATAGAATTAATATTATGATTTTTTGTGACCTCATTTACGTTAAATCATACAGCAAAATTAAGAAAAATAAAACACATTTGGACGGCGTTTATTGGCAGATGTGGACAATTAATATTTCATCAAAATCGGTGTAGTATGTTGAGAGTTACATGCGCTTTGCCAAAAGAACATTGCTGGTTTGCTGTGTATATTGAAATATTATTTGATTTCTTAATCTTGTTGAATGTAAATTAACAAAGTTTGGCCGATAAAAAGTACCATAAATAAATTGTCTTTCAAATAATCAGGAGTAGCAAGGACTAGTTGTGAGAAACATCAATGATATAATTATCGTATGCAAATTTGTTAACATCAAATTTTTTAAATTAATATTGTGATCACAATCAATACAGAAACTCAACAAGAGGTGATAAGCAATGCTACATTTGAGAATTGAAGATAGGTTGTTGTGCTGTTCTGGTGTGTACGTTGTAAATTCAATTGATTTTTATTTATCTCTTGTTCATCGGACTTTTGATCACTTCTAATACTACTTAGCCTAAATATTAATTTTATGTTGACAATAAGCAAATAAAACGTTGATATAATTACTATATTAATTGAAAAAAGTATGTATTGAGTAAACAGTGAACCAAAATATTTTAGCAATAATTTTTCCCAAGAGTGATTTTGGAGTTTATTTAGGCTATTTTTTAAATTTTTATTAAATAATTTTCTATTGTATTTTATAATAATCGATAATGTATTTTTCTATTTTCTTTGCAGGTAAGTTCTATTGAAGGATACAATCTTCCAATAATATTTAAAATCTCATTGAAATTTTGAAAAGGTATTTATGTTTAATAATTTAAAAATAAGCTGGTGCTGCGTTAGGGGTTGAACCGACAACACTATTGTTTGTAAGTGTTTTTTGCATCTTGCTTTATTAATGGAAAGCATGTAAACAACTACTTTAAAGTACTGCAAGGCGTGACGTTATTTGTGATAAATCCACGAAGGTTTTCTATTCTTGAGTATTTTTTCAATGAAAATCTTTCTCACGAAATTTATTTTGATTTGCAAAATTTTAAATAGGCGGCCTTCTCGCTTTTAGTGTATTTTGTAGCACAGAATTCTAATGAAATCTTAATAAATATTTGGCACAAAAATAATTTTTTCACATTAAAATTCTTAGTAGATACAAAACAGCAAATCTCTTTCTTAACTGATCTTCCTTGCAATTCCTTGAAACATTAAACATTTAGGCCCATGAAACACCCACGTAGATCGAGCAGCAAAGTTGTGTGTGGCAGAAATAATAAATATTTTCTTAATGGCTGCAACATATTTTATGTACAAGTACTTGAATATTTTAAATAATAAATCACTAACTCCAACACTCTAAAGTATTTCTTCCCCACAACAGAAGATTTGCAAATGGGGAAACGTGAAAAAATCCTCTAGAAACTAGAAAAAGAAGACAGCAAAATAAAAAAAAACATTCATGAAAAGAAGCCGCCAAACAATTGTTTGTCAGCGTAAGCACCCATAAGTCAAGTGTGCGGTGGCGAGGTTGTTCTTCTTTGGTTGCATGTCCGTCCGTCTGTTTGTCAGCGTGGCGGTGCATGATACTATATCATTATGAGTGACAATTGTCATGTCGGTCCAACACAATTAGTAATTGTGTCATTACAAGAAATGTAAAAGAGAAAAGACAAATATAAAATAACAACACACACATTGTAATTAAAATCTGGTAAATGAAAAAAAAAAATTAAATTATAATAATATGGAATTAGTGATTTATCACCTTCATTAAGAGAGAAAACCTGTCATGATTATTGATAATTACAAAGATTACAACAGCAAATTAACTTTTTCCAATTTACTTCTTTTCTTCTAGCGTTTTCTATACGATTTTCTTGCCTCTTACTACCAAACAATTATAATAAAGATTTTAATCGAAATAATTATCACTCATTATGGATCTGTGATCATATAAAATATTAATTTTTTACTGGCTACTATTTATTTTCTAAATATAATTTTGTATTAAAATTATGATTCTTTTTAATTCTTTGTTGTCGCTACCAAGGTATTTAAAAAAATCGTTGTTTTAACGTTAAAAAAAAGAGAAAAAATAAAACAATACAAGAAAGAACAAAACTGATCTCGCCAGGCGCCATTTGGGCTTAATTAAGTCATCAACCAGAAGGCAGGCTAATTGGTGATTCTGTTTATTTTTTTATTAAACGTTCAAAAGAGTTTTAGCCTTAGAGAGTCTTTATTGAACACAACAACAAATACAGCAAACATATCATTCAAAACATTCAGACTTAATACTACTCCAACAATAGTCCTAAAGCCCCAACCAACTAAACTAAATCATAATGAAGTGAACTAAATTGTGTCGTCGTCGTCGACGTCATCGTTGTGTAGCGCCCAGTGTATGTGAATTTGAATCAAAGTCATAAGTCGTCTGTAGACTACCAGCCGACCGACTGTCCGATTGACTGCCAGCAACAAATCTTCTTATAAGGTGGTCGTTCACATTGTTTATTCGTTTATTTAAACGCTCCGTCGATCTTTGCATTGAAAAGGGTGCATTTTTTATGGTTTGCTTAAGATTTATTTTACTATTTGGGAAAATTAAGAATGTCTTGTATTGAAACATTTATATATTTAACAAGAATTACAAAGTTTCGCAGAATATAAATCGTGATTTTGTTTGTGTTATTGGGTGAGCTGATGGCAACAGAGGAGCCAAAAATTTTTTGTACTTTAATTTCAAAAACTATTCCATAGAAGTATAAATTATTTTTTTTGCGGGAGTGTGTTTTTTGGGCATAGGCTAGCTTAGGATATGTAATGATAATTTCATATGCTTCTAATTGCCCAATTGACCGTCGATGAAGCCGATAGTATATTTAACTTTACATTAAGATCAGTTATTTTTCATGTCAAGTCTTGGCAGCAAGGACATCGAAATATTATAGTATTCCATTCAAGCCCACTTATGATCTCTTCTATATACAATCCAATTACTGCGCTCCATTATGTAGTAACCGATCAGGAATTTTACCGATCCATTCCCGCCGTATTTGATGTCGAACCTATTGTTGCTATTTCTTCAGTATCCAGTATCTTTTCCTTCCCTAATGCTTTCCATAAAATAACAGACGAAAAAAAGTAGAACAATAGATATTCTGTAAGTCCAGTTTGCCGAATAGTAGGGTGCAACCTGCGGGCGCAGTAGGGCTTGAGAGCTTTCTTTAACCTTTGCTAGTGTTCCTCTTCCCTGATAGTTTGCTTTCAAAGTTAACACTCCAAATTGGAATCCATATGTCTTGTGCTCGTTTAGATTAGCAATTGGTACATGAATTCTATGATTCCTATTCAAGAATCTGAAATTTCTGCAGGCAACTCAAAAATATATCGCATTTTCTATTTCTGCATTAGAACATTTTTCAGGAAGTCTAACTTAAAATAATCACCCTTTATAAATTCTTGTTTTCAATTTGCCTTTACGCATGATAATCATATGTTGAACTTCAAACTTTTGCCACACTGCCTAAATGTCGGAGTTTGTTGCAACGTTTAAACCGTTCAGGGTTCAAGAACAAAATGTAGAAATTATCAGTTTTTCAGTAGATTACAATACAATAAATGGAAGAAGTAAAAAGCTTGGAAACCTTGTTATAATAAACCTTAATTTGGATTAAGTCTCTTAAAGCTAAAACCGAAGATAAGTTGGGAGGTTCAGCTTATTTGTGTTCGAGGGACTCATTTACATTGCTTTGGTTTTTTTTTGGAGGACTAATAGCAGTTGGAGGACTAATAGCAGAACAAGAAGGAAATACTAGCATTTTTAGCATGAAAATTCAAATGCTATCAAATAACCAGGGTTGGAAAAACCTTTTTTTTTTGTATCTGCTGGATGGTAGATCGATAGTGGGATTAAACTTTTAAATCGATCATGGGGACTACTACCCTTGTAGCGTATTCTTTGTAGAAAAAAAAAATTTAGTAATTAAGTTTGGGAAAATGCGAGGCACTTAAGAAGAACTACTTTTTTTTTAGAGAGAAAGCCGTAATCGTGGGTTTAATCCGGACATGAATGTAGGCTTTTTTTTTACCAAAATGAGTGCCATGCCTATACTGCAAATATGTATATAATTTTGAAATTGTTCAATTGACCGCGGACAAACGTTCCTTGGCTCAGAAAATCAATTTATAAAAATATAAGGATTTTTTAGTAAAAATTGAAAAATAGAAAACGCTGTGTTAAAGTGCCCGAACTGCAATTATTTTTTTATTGGAACATGGCGAAAGTGATTTCAAATCAGAATCACCGCCAATGGGTTAATAAGCAGCCGAAACAAATAAAAAAAAAAACAGACACACAAACCAAAATGCCACCAATGTTAAGAATATGTTGAAATGATTTGAGACGATTTCTAAACTCTCACACAATCAATGCAACTTAATAACATTTAACAAACGGAATTTCAAACATGCAATGAAGACTCTTCCACATCCACAACTTAACACATAAACTCCAGAGACTTTAACAGTTTAACAATATGCTCTGGAGAACAACTGCAGAGAGTAGAAGAAAGACCACACACCGTTGGCAATAAAAAGGACGTTCATGCAATATAGAAGAACATGGAAATACAATATTTAAAGTAATAAGCCAAGGGACAGACTCAAAGAAAGTAGTACTTGTAGGCAAATGGTGTATTAATGTACTTGCAACACATGTTCCTAATGATCGGGAATTGAAAATTCTTTTACAAACACAAATGCTTTCTTCTTCACTGAATAAAACTTAATCAAACATATGAATGGATAGATTTACCTTAAAAGCTATGGAAGATACCTTCGGCCGTCATCCGATGGATGATGACTCATTTAATAAAAAATATTTATTCAGCTAAGCCAAGTTATTGCTCTTTTGCATACCCAAGCTTAGAATTTTTCTCTCTGTGCCTTCTTTGGCAGAATGACTCACAAGAAAATGTCTTAGTGATCGTCAGCAATGACCAGAGAGTCAAAACTGAGCTTTGGGAATAGTGTTCTTCGTATACTCGTTCCATCTAGTCAGTGTGTCAAGTCTTTAAATTAAGTCAAGTTTGTTTTTTGTGTTTTTGCTGTTGAAAATTGTTGTCGGTATTGTGTCTTAGTAATGATGATAATATTGTTGTTGTTGTTGTTGTTGATATTATTGTTTTTGCTGCAAATGCCTGTGCCGGTGTCGGTGGTGGTGGTTGGCGGTGGCGAAAGACCACCAAAGTACGTCCCCTTAGTATAACAATAGCCTATGTGCTATATATAATAGCGTATTATACGCTATTGTTATACTAAGGGGACGAGTAGTCGTCATGTATTTGAAGTTACATGGGTTAGTAGGGTGGTCCGACAAACTCAAGAAAGAAATTGAATCGTTTGCTAATTTCTTTCATGTTGAAACGTTTTAATTAATTTGTTTGTTCAGCTCAAGTTGTTCGATTAAGAATCATTTACGAGTACACACACACACTGATGTGAGCCAAAGATCAAGTTCGTTATGATATGTGTAAAGAAGCTGTAAAGATGTAAGTTAAGCTTTATTAGAATAAAATAAGAATATTTAACAGAGAGAAAGAGTGAGACTGAGTTGCATGCTTGCATGCTTGCATGCATCTTTTAGTATCATAATTTATGAAGCAATTAAAGTTGAAATCGTTTAGAATGGAGAATTGTGATATCGGTTGGCTATTGAATTGTCTGTATGTTAAATAGATTTAATAGAAAAATCAATATAAAGTAATTAAGTCAAGCATGTACAATTTTATTAATGTGCTATTAATTCTAAAATTATTTTAAACAAATGAAAAAACAAATTAAAAATAAGTAGAAAATTGCTGGTTAATCTGTCTTTCGATTTGAGAGTAAAGCAATGGGAAAAATTGTTCTTCCAGAATATTTTTGTTCCAAAAACTGATCAAAAATGTAAAAATTTGGTAAATGGCGCATGATTGGTTAAAAATTATAAAATCCGAAAAACTCGTATATACGAGTATGTATTTCGATTATCAGAAAATAGTTCGAGTTTTCTAAAATTTGAAGCGCAATGTATTTAGTTTAATATCTTGTAAAGTGCAAGAAAGAACAATATGAAAAACTTTGGTAAAATCGAGAAAGTATTCGACAATTTTAGATCCAGAGATATTGCTTGAAATACTTGTGTGACTAATATTCGAAAATTTAAAATTAATTTCGAAAATCGGAAAAATGCTATTAAAACTGCATAACAATTGCTGAATTGCTGAGAAATTTTTCTTAAGACCAATAGTTAAAAATATTATCAGAATTGAGAATAACAGCTGGGCTCAAAGTTGCCAAAAATTACTAAACCTCAATAAAAGTAGCAGAATAGAATTAAAAGTAATTGAATTAAAAAAAAAATTAAGTGCTTAAATTGCAAAAAAAAATCTTAAATATTTTTAAAAACTGTAAACAAAACAAAACCAAAATTTTCAAAAACTAGTACCTTTCAGACCGAAATCTCTAAGATTACAAAAAAATCTCTCTTATCAAAATAAGTTTAAAGATTTGCGGAATGTTTTCCTAATTTCTTTATAATTGCCACTCACGTATATTTGTACCAATTGGTAGACTTTCGTCCCTGCTTGTTGATAATAATTTTGTGGCTTCATATTTAGGTGATGGTTATTTGAGATCCATTACAGTCTACAAGTATTTTTTTTAAGGAATAAATTCGTAAAATTACGATTTTCAAGGTGATTTTGACAATCATGGAACGAGTTTTATCAATTGTCGAGTTTATCCTTCCTAAATTCGTAAATGCGTCTATCTCAAAAAACAAAAACCAAATACAGTTCTTAAGCGGTCACGTTAATACGACTACTTTTTGTGCAAGACTAAATTGACTGGCTGGCTCAGCAACAGTGCTTTTAGAATAATAATCCAAGATTGTAGAAAATGCTAAAGTGTTTAAACTCTTGCTAATGATCTTACTGCAACGTTCATTTTGATGTTGTTTATGTTTTTTTGTATCATATCTCGACGTTAAAATAGTTTTTATTTACAGAAAGTGATTTTCTTAGACAAAGAAAGCAAACGCAATCGGACATTGATAGTGATGACGAAACACAAAAAATGTTGATGATCTTTGGTAGAAATGAAATTTTGTCACATTATTAAAAGGCATTGTACCTTCCATGTACATACATAGTTTTAAACATAAATAAAGCATGCCGCGTAGCGGAATAATTAAATAATTTGGATGCTTTTCAATTTTAGTTTTAGTAAAGATTAATTGAATAAAATTTGTGTTCTCACCTTAAACACCATAAGCAATAAAAATATTTGCTAGCTACAACAATTAGAAGCACAATTATAGGAACATCGAGGTTGTTACCAATTTGTATGTCTTGCCAAAAAGATGGTCTTTAAGATGACCTCCTCAACCAATACTATTCTTTTAATGTCTCTTTTTGCGTGGGCGATCAATAATAAAATATAGAATTAGAAGAATTTCTGATAATATTCTTATAAACATTTTTATTGAACTGATTATTGTCTCCTGATAAACTCCCTTGAACCACACAACTCCCACTTACAAATTCTGGCACTCAACGAATTGACGCATAAAAAACGATTCTAAAACCAAAATGACATCTGCTTTAAAAGCTCTCGCCATTAATTCTTTGCAATTTTTTTTTCGATAATTTTCTTAATATCTTCTTTAATAGATTTGAGATGATCTTGCTCTTGAGGATCGTCATAATCATACAAAGTTTATGAGTTTATTTCTTTAGCAGACATTTGGAGGCGTTTGTTGGCTTTTAAAGACGTTTTGTTAATGGACAATAAAGAATTTAAGGATTGTGGAAATGGATGTTTATTATTTTATTAACTTTAAACAGGAGAGTCAATACTCCGTCATCCATGCATTTATTCAGTCATTCATTCGTTTAATCTTAAAGTTTCAATTTTCACACCTTCAACATAAGAACGAGACTGTTTCTCATAGTGAATCATCATCATGATCAGACTGAGTTGGCCGGTATGTCTGTCTGTCTGTCTGTCTGTCCGTCTTTCTATCCATTTGTTTGAGCATGATGGTCAATAAAAATTCTTTAGATTTTTATTTAAAAAAAGTATTTATTACATGTTTAGAGTTGTACCTGTTTAAAGTATTTCTTGAGTTTAAAATTCGTTTTTTTTAATTTTTTTATTTTGTTTTATTATGGCTGTTGCTGTATGGAGAGAGAAAAAAAACCGCCAAGCCAATATATATTTCTTCTTAAAAGTAAATTGAAAAAAAAGCGAAAAGAAAAGAATCTTTATGCAGTAAGTTGTTGTTAGTCTTTTTGCTCTTGTTGCAAATGTTGTACGACATAAATTAACATCTTGGGTGGCCGGGTTTGTTTGACGTTGTCAAAATGTGTGGTCTTTATTAATACTTTGGGATTTGTATACCACAAAAAATCTTCAAGAGCAAATGTAAGAGAGTAGGATGGCAGTTTGTAGAAGATGCCACAAAAGTTTCAGATTTATTGGGGAATAAAGCGAGTGCTCTTGTTTCATTCCATCCTTTGCCGCTTGTCACAGCCATTCCACAATTGATCTTTTTGACTCCCCTAATTGTTGATTTCGTTTTACATGTATTTTATTTATTTTCTTCGTTTGTATGGCATTTTGCCGAGTTACTCAATAACTGACTGACTGACTGAATGACTGAGTATTTATTTAATATTTCAGTAGCAGTGGTAGCTTATTTGTCTTTCCTTTTTGTTTTTATTTATTTGACATTTCATGCTTGGCTTGCTGACGACATGCCATTGGGAACTTTTTTCTTTTTATATTTTGTTTTCCATTTACAGTTGTTTGTTCGTCTTAGTCCGTTCGACTTCCTTGTAATCCGCGTTAGCACTTTAAGCAGGGATGAAGTTTTGTTTTGCCTAAATGTGTTGCGTTACTTGCTTAAGTAATTGTTTATGTTCGTTTTTAAAAGTTGCGCTTTTTCCCGCGCTTTTAATTTACATGTCTTTTAGTTTTTTTATGGAGTTAATTTTTCTTTTGCTATTTTGCGGGAATCGATCAGATAGTCATCTTTTGATTTCCTACCGGCTGTTAATTAAGTTCATGTCGTTGTTATTTGTTCTGCATTTATCTTGAACTGTGTTGATTTTTGGAATACATTTTTACCCTCTAGTAATTTACTGGATTTATAAAGGCAATTTTATATTCGGTAGATATTACACTCAGCTAAACAAAAATTAAACGAAAATTGTATTTTCATTCAAGTAACATTCAAGTAGGTATATTTTTTAGTAAAAACTATAATTACAAACATACATATATGTCCAGTGATTTCTGGCATTAAATTAGAATTAGGTTGATTAGGTATCCTTGTAACTTTTTTACCTCCTTGAAAGGTACAAAAAAAAAACAACTATAGCGGATATTTAGAGAGTTAATATGTTTTATAAAAATGGTCCTAGATTATTTTATTACACCCACGTATAGAAAAACATGGTTGACATAACCATAATATAATAGTAACTTTGATTAAATTATATGATTGGAGTCAGACATACATATTAATATTGTCATGCAAAAAAGATATGATATCATATGGTAGAAAATTTAATTGAATTTAATTATAAAGAGATTTTCAATAATCATGTTATGTTTGTGTATTACAATAGCAACGATATAAAGAACCAATTATATGTTGTTTGCACACTCACATTTGGATTAAAAAAATTACTGTTTTGAATAAAAAAAAAATTTTTTTTTTATTTGCCCGTGTGTTGAACATAATGTTATCATATGTAACCATGTTTTATTATATTTTGGAGTGCTAATAATCGCCTTATTAAAAATATAAATTTTAATCCATTTAATCTATTTAAGGCACACAATAAGTTGAAAACAGTAATAATGTCTTTGCTTGAACCAAAACATATTTGGGCAAACATAATATTGTTGACACAACTATAACATAATCAAATGTTTTCTCTAAGTGACATTGTCTATTTTATCACCAAAATTACATATAATTCTTGATCTTTCGCACGGTGTCCGAAAGAACTTGTAACTAAACTACACCAAGGTTGTTGAAAATACTACCAGGTTATAAACTCTAAGGCAAAAAAAAAAATATTATCAGGTGGAACAAACAAATTTAATAATATTGTAGGTAGTTATCACTTATGGCGTTTTCTTTTCTGACAAAAGTGTTGCATTTATGCTACATTCTTTAATTTTCGTGATCCATTCTAAAAAATATGTAACATATTTAAAAGCGATTTCGTTCCTTTCTAATTATGTTGCACTAATAAATGGCAAAATATGCAACATATTTTGCCCTCTACTATCAAGTCGGGGTGATATACTGCCCATTTTTACAACTTTGTTTAGTATATTTTTATACAAGTAAGAACTTGTATTTTTGTCATTCTACTTACTTAAGCGAAAAAACTTATAATTAAAACGATAATTAATTAATTAATGTTAAGTAATGTTAAGCCTCAAATATTTTGTACCATTGTGGTAATAAAAAATTTACCACTTTTTAAAGGTAGGTGCAAACTGTAAAAAGTGTTCCACATTGAAAGGTCAACATTTTTGTTCAGAAAAGAAAACACCATTAGTTTAAAACGGACTTAAAGATTTTTTTTTTAAATGATCATCGAGAACAAATACCACCGTATCCATAAAAGATGAGTTAAGTTACATTCCGCTTAATGTACGAATTTTGCATGGGAAAACCAGTTTTACAAATAACTTTAACAATCGCTTCTGAAACAGACAGCCAGAGTTTGAAGTATTTTTGTAACAAATTTAAGATTTCTATGGGGATATTTTAAATCAGGCCTTAAATTTAATATTGAAATTAAATTAATATGTGATGCATTACAGTTTTTTAAGTTAAAAATATTGAAAATAAATTTTTCTGTGGTGGTGTAAATACAAAAATTGCAAAATTAGATTTTTATAATGTGGACACTTATTCTATTTCAAAGCAGAATTTTAAAGAATTGCAGCCAATAAAATTGCAAATCTGGACGGGGACTTGCATGACTCTTAACCCTTTTGGCCACAAACAGATTCCATTTCAAACCCCTTTTGTGTCACAAACACACACATACACAAAAAGAACTATGTGGCTACTGTGGCAGCGTTCAACATAAATAATTTACTTACTTATATCATACACATGCTTCTGCTTTTTTTTTCTTTCTTTCATAACATTTTACATAAATTTTATTCAATGCCCTGATATTGCATCGGTGTCTTAAGAAGCTGAAAAAGAAATAGTCTTATCACAAGACTCTTATGCTTGAACATATCATATTCATATGAAATCACACAAAAACACAATTTAGACAAAAAAATAAAAAAATAAAAGGAAAAAGTCACCGCTTGCAGCCCTTAAAAGTCAAAGTTTGGCTGTCTGTTCCCTCGCATACGACAACAAACAAAAGAAAATAATGTTAATGAGTTAATTAGTGTTGGCAAAAGAAAAAAAATATACATTTTATATAAAATACGAACAAGAACTACTAAAACGCTGTTGAGGGTCTCCCCCTTTTTATGCTAAAGGGAAAATGAAATCCAAATCCCCACATAAACAGAGATGATACTCTCGCTAGCTTGCGTCGTACTCTTTGATAAGAATCGACTTGACAACATGTGGAAGAAGCACAAGAAACAATAACAAAAAAAAATCGGCATTTGAAATATAAAATCAGATACAAGATTTTAGTTGTTTTTGTAATATAATGACATTCGTGTAAGTGGTAAAAGGGGGAAAGTCCCAGGGAAATACCATATGTTAAAACATTGAAAGTTGCATAATGTCAACTTAAGCAGTGATTTAAAAGAATTTATTAGCGATTTGAAATAATAAACACGATTGAACAAAACACGTGAACAGCTTACCTTGGACGACATTATTTTCCAAGGTCATGGATTTTTATTTTTGTCAAATGTGATTCATCAAATAAGTTGCCAAAATGAATAAATACCTTTAGGAATCTGTTATTGGCAAGTTTTGTGATTATACTATATATACGAGGGTTGGTATGTATGCAAACAATAAACCAACATATATTATAATTGTTGCTGTTTCATTGTTCTTTCATAATTATAAGGAAATTTTTAATTAAAACTATGAAATACGTTTGATTGAATTAATAAATTTGCACACTGTGTTAAAAGATTTATCACTGGAATATACTAGAAATTACGAAAATGTATTTGTTCTTATATAATGGCTCGAACAGGAGACTTTTTGGGGACAACTACCGTCTAGCGCTACATTATATCAAAAGTAATTCTTTGAATTAAAAAAATACGCTGTGGCAATATAAAGTGAATAAAAAGTAATCCAAAAGGAACAAAGATCATTTTCATTGGCCGATATCAAATCGACGGCAGTACAATCTTACCCTCGTACACTTCGGCTCATGTTTATACAAGATCTTAAAGACGGACAGACATACACTTTGATGTATGATGATACAGTGACTGCCAAACAACATACCATGACTGACAGACTACTCCAATCGTATCATGTTTTCATGTTTATGTGAACTATGGTCGCAACACACTCATTTTAAAACACGCGTTCAACTAATTAAATTGTGAAAAAGTTTGAAATTTAACTGAAAAAAACAACAAATAAATGCCACACACATACTCTGTTGTATTCATTCGCTTGATTCTTTACGGTTTTTGCACCACTCCGCTCCCTTTCACATTAATTTCCATATGAAATGATCTGAATCATGTTCATGCATGCATATTAGTCAAAACTGATAATCAAATTTATTTATTTCCATATTGAAAATTATTTATAAATTATTTTTGTCACACTCTTTTCAACTCTTCGTTCTTTCTTTCTATTCTTAATTCTATGTTGCTTTGAATATTTTCTATTAATTTATTCTTGTTGTCCGTCTTTTCTTTTTGTTTTAAATCATTAAATAAATGGTTTGATAGTGGTTTAAATAAGTTTGATAAGCCATAAATTTAGTTTGAGTCATTTTAACGTTTTCTAGCAAAAAAAAAAAACAAAATATAAAATCTTTTTGGTAGCTTTTTATTCCTTTTAAATTTATCCATAATTAAATGAATCCATTGAATATTTATTTCTTAATAGGTACAAACAAACGTTTTTTTCGTTAAAATTTTATCGATTGTGGACAAATTAGCTTAATGCCTTTCATCTTTTATGTGTATTTGTTTGTGTGTGGGCCAGAGTTGTTGGTTTGATAGCTGGGATTTGCTTCTTCTAAATCAATCTGAAGAAAATCTCATATAAATTTTATGCGATACTTAAACATAATATGATTGCTGGGACTGCAGTAGCAAATTAATCATTATCGTTTTGATTTATTGTTTAGTGGCGATTAAGAGAAATAAATCAATAAAAATTTTACTTGTAAAAGATTTTAAGCAAAAGTGTATCGCAAACTTCAACCAAAATATCAATTTATCAATTTGAATTTGGGAAAATGAATTTATAAAGTTTCAAATCCGCTTTAATAGTTTTACTCGCACTTAATTTTATAACATGCAGATCAGTGATGTAAAATTTTATGCGATCGCACTTTTTCTGATGTGGCTAAACACTTTGGTGGAAATTATCAAAATTTAGCAAAATTTACAATGTATTAAAATTTTTTCAAAAATATATTTTGAAAAAATCGAAAATTCATTTCTAGTACTTCAAAAGATCAAAAACCCCTTTTTACATATAATTTTCTCGTGTCATGAAATATTTAAACTTCCCATCCCTGAGTCTGATAACATTGTCTAGCTCTTTTGTTTTTTTTTATAAATTTTTATAAATTACAAATAAATAAACTATAATTAAAGTTTTGTGGAAGTGCCAGAGAACAAAATGTGTGCGAATGAATGAGTGTGATTGTGTGGGGAGTTGCGAGTTGTTGCCATAACTAATAACTCATTTAAGTTGCAACAAACGTATACAACTCTTTTTACAGCAAATAACAATTACTACAAAACATGTTCATGTTTTCTTGTTTCAGTTCTTGTTTGTGTTGTTGCTGTTGCTGTTGTTATTGTACAAGTATTACTTAAAATTTATTTTTTCTAATTCTATTATTTATAAATGGTGGCATTTAGTTTAAATCGCGTTTTTCTTTTTGTTGTTGTTATCTTACATCGTGTGGAAGAGACAATTGTATTAAATACTCATAGTTGTTGCTATATTTGTTTGTTGGAATACAGCGTTGTTGTTTTTGCGCTTTCCTGCTTTTGTGGCTTGTTAGTTGTGCTGAAATCAACAATAATGTTTTTACACACATTTTTTTTTTCAATACAAATATTCAGATATCGAGAGTACATAGTTGTTGTTGTGTGTTGTAGAATTTTTTTCAAACCATAAAATATGTTCCCAGGAGCAAAATAACTCAATTTTAAAATGGCAAACGACATAAAACAACGGGCAAAAATTACGCTTTATAAAGACACTAGAAGCAACAAAAAATAAAAATATACAACTTGCAAGCTACTCTTAAACTGAAGCAACAAACCAACCAACCAACCAAGCATTGCAATCATATTCCATTGGTTTCCATGGCAGGTTGGCTATAAAAAAAATATAAAATAAAATCATACTTTTTATAACTAAAGAGTCAAAATCAAACTATGAAAACATCAGTCTTCCGGAATGCAACAACATCAACAACTAGATTACATGTATATAAATTTTTAAATAGTTGCAACGGTGGTATGATAAATCATTTTAGAAAGGAACTAAGAAAAGTACTTAATTTGTTAAAAAATATAGTACTTTTAATAAGAACTTTTTTGCTACACGAGTTTTGTTCAAAATGTAGATTTGTTTAAATTTGCATTATACAAAATTTAACTTCGCAAAGGTTATATTTTTCAAAATTAAATTTTTAGGAAAAAAGGTTTTTTTACTTACTTTTTTTGAAAAGTGTTTCCTACAAATGGTACTATTTGAATGTTTAATATAATATTTTAGAAGGACTTTTTTTGATGATGATGTTCTTCAACTTGATGTACTTGTTGGAAAATATGGATTTGATAGACGGAGTTTTTCAAAAATTTTTTTAGAAGCTACATTTTAGAAGAGGAATTTATTAAAAAAATACACTTTATAAAGGTTATTTTAGAAGCCTTTTTTCAAGAGATACATATGTACTTGTTTTTTATTGTACTTTTTTTAAAAATTTTCTTTATAAAACGTGATTTTTATAAAGGTACTTTTTTTAATAAAATCCTTTTTTTTTGTATTTCTATCAAAAATTTTATTTGTAAAAGTTTTTTTCCTAAGAGTACCTTTTTAAGGGCACTTATTTTTCACAATGAACTGTTCCAAAGTCCATTTTTTAAAAATTTTACATTTTCGTAGTACTACACGCAAAGAAAAAACATGGTTGATGGAATCATATCGCAAACTATCATTTCATGTTGTGGACAATGATTGCAGCTACTATGTATTGCATTTCTCATCTAAAGAACATAATATGGTCCTCATAAATCTCCCTCTGACGATACCATTGTATGAACATGGTATGCTCTACACATGCTGAGAAATTTGAGCCCATTATAGTAACTATGAAAATGTTTTTTCCTGGTTTGTGTAAACAATTGGATATTTTGCTTAGATAAAAGAAAAATGCACACACAACTACTTATCAAATTAAATTAAATTAAATCAAATTTTATATTTGATAAATATTTTTATTTGAAAATATTTATCGAATAAACTTTTCTGGACAAATTATGTAAAATTAATAAAATTCAAAATAATTAACTTTAATATCGGCATATTTATGTAAAATCCAATTGCCATCTTTTGCAGTTCCGTAGTAACTTAAATCATTGATGTTGAAGATTTCAGGTGTACTTTTATTTTGTTGTAAAATTAAATAACTTTCATCACATAATTATAATTTTAACACTAATTTTTTCACTTTACATCTCCTCGTCTTATTAAATTCTATGAACGACTGAAGTTACATACGATTGACAGCTAATTTGTTTCTTTTCAGAACACAAACAATGTATGGTCACAATAAACTTTATTTTAAATAAACTTTTATTGTTCTCATTTGCAAAAGATAGTTACAAAAGATACTACTGTAGCAGCGAAAATATTTTTTTTGATACATTCAATTTTTATGGGACCAAACCCAGAATGATGATTTTATAGTTGCATCAAATATATTAATAATTGATGAATGTTTATGAAAACACATTTGCTTCAATGAATAATTATTTGGTTGTGGCAGATATACTTAGTTGACATGAACATTTTGCAATCATGTCTTTTCTCTGCGTGTATAGTCCTAAATTTAATATCTAGAATAGTTGCATACATAAATAAATGTTATAAAACCATATTGACTGTTGTGTTGTTTTGTATATGTATGTTGAATGTTGTACGTGTTGTTGGTTGAATGCCTTAGTGTCATGCCACATAATATGCCATGTTTGGCACATTCGTCAAAACTAACAGCAATTGCAACAATTACACCGGCAACAACTAAAACAACACCAACAAAAACACCAACAACAACATCATCAACGACAGCATAACTGAAGAACATTTATGCTGCATTTTGAAATGACTTCACTCCAGTTTCAGTGACGTGTTATATTTTTAGCATTGCTTTGCCTTTTGCTTTCAAAACTGTTGCTGTATTGCAGTATGTATGAAACTTTTTTTTATAATTTTTTTTACTATGTATGATAATAGTTGTGTGTTGTCGCTTTTATTAAAATGTTGTTGGTTTGCCTGATTAAAACAAAGGTGTTTGTGGCTCATGTTAAAATAGCAACTACTACCAGTAGTTGTAGTTTTTAAATCATCAATTTTTTGTTGTTGTTCGTTCTATCCTTTACCAGCCATATGCCATGTCATAAATTCATTAAATACGGTGGCTCAGAGACCAAAAAAAAAAGGTTGTAGTTTGCGTTCATGTGCTTTAATGGCCTAAAGGTTGTTGTTTTGGTTTATTTTTTTCTTTTGAATTTCTATACAATATTTTTCTTCTTGTCTTTTGTAAGACTAGTATTCTATGTACTGATGATTTTTAATTAATCGTAAATGTAGACATTCTTATTAACGCCATGACCATAATTTACGTACCGAGAGCTTTAACTGGTTCAAATGGTTGTTTGGTTGGCTGTTGAGGCAGGCAGGCGTTTTTGGGTTAAATACAATTATTAATACACACCTCACAATGCTTTAGTGAGTGATGATAGTGGTGTAGATTTTCAAATTACTTCCTTTATTTAGAAAATTGTTGTTATTATTTTTTAGTTGGTATGGTAGAGCTTTTGAAAGGCAATTAGAATTTTTGCTTATATTGCTTAAGTTTATTAACACTTCATTTCTGTCTGTTTAAATGTTGTAAATGTGTGTTTGCAGGCAAAATAAATTTTTAATTAAAAAACATTTTGCTTTTAAATATCGAAAAAATTGTGCCTCCGTATTCATAAGCGATTGATGAAGTTAAAGTTCACAATTATGCAAGGTTTTCGGCTTATACAAATCTCGTACGACGAGTTCATATCCAGAAAAATATTTTCCATAATTTCTCAATAAAAAAATTAAAAATTCATAAAAAACTTGGATTTAAGTATGACAGATCCTGAGAACACTCATCAACATTAATTTCAACCGGGTCGTATACTAAAAAAATTTCTTCATAAATTCTGTGAATATCGACTTTCCATTGGCTTTAATTCAATGAAAATATTTGGATTCTGTCCTATTGAAGGAGGCATAGAGGATATCTTTTCGTCCATATTTTTTACTCTGCTTCGTTCGAATAAAATAATATTGTCATGCAGACAAAAACTATGCTTCAACTTATTTTTTTATTGATTAACTCTTTCAGATCTCTGCCTCTTTCTCTCTCTTTCGACTTACAAATGAAATCAAGTGTAAATGTGAAAATTTATTTAAGTGTTTTTTTTTTCAAATTTTTTTTCTTTTTATTTTATAACAGACACTATTTTGACATCAAGGATTTAATTAAAATTCTATTTTAAATGGCATGTTTGTTGTCATTGTTTTTGCTGGTGTTGTTGTTGTTAATATTGGTATTATTTGCTAGTGTTTTGTTGCTTGAATTTCGTACTGCTTCCGTCTGTCTTCTCAACATTTTCTACCATGTCAACACCAATTTTATACGCATTTTATCTAGTCCGTGAGTGAGAGTCAGTAGAAATCACTAACATCCCTTTTAAATTGTTTTATTATTGTTATTGCAAGTGCTTTTGTTGTAGTTGGTTTAATTCAAATCAAATTTTTATTATAGAATGAAAAAGCATCCATTTTAGAATTTGTTAATTAAAAACAGAATTTGAAAAAATATATGGCTCAAATAAAAACTGAAAATTAAACAAAAATCGGCAAAATGTGTTTGAAATAGGAGCTTTAGCAATTATTGTCCTTGAAAGTTTATTGGATTTACAAAAAATCAACTGATATTCTAAATAAGTTTTTTGAAAAATAAAAAAATATTGCAATTTTTTTAACCCTTATAAAAGTTTTATTTTTAAAGTGTTTTTATTTTTTATTAAAACGAGGTTAATCTAGAAAATAAATATTTCAAGCTACCAAAAAAGAGCAATAAAATAATCTAATATTACGATCAAATAAAACAGTCATTTAAAAATCTCTTACAAACCCCAAAAGACTCATAATAATAAAAATATTTGGGGTAGAGCATAGAAAATCTTTTAGCCCTCAACAGCTCCACACTAACTGATTTTTGTAACATTAACAAAACAACAGCATGCAACAACCAGATAAGCCGGGCACAAACACACACACATACACTATAACTTACCAACTCTGGTAACTGTAAATGTTTGTGGCCTTAAACCAACAAACAAAACGAGGGTGTTTTCAGCGTTTTGGCTGCTTTGGGGGCAGGATACATAAAATCCTTTTGGCAATGAAGTATTTAATGTTGTAAGCTTTTGAGGTTAATTTTTATTGTGGCATTAAGTAATAAGTCCTGTGGGACAATATTACCTCCTGCCTGCTGCTGCTGTATAAAATGAATATAAAGATTGCTAAGCATTCAAAGTGTGTCTATGAATTTATTTATTTTTTGTTTTTGAGGGGGGAGTGTTATGTTATTGGTTGTTAAGTGTTTTTTTTTTATTGAATTTTAAATATGCCATGAATATGTTTCTAGTGTGGAGAGTGTGTGTTAATAATCTGGATAATAAATGTAGACATGAATTAACATGGATTTATACGATTTTCTCCCAACAAAACCAAAAAAAGGGGCGTTAAATAAGTGTGACCAAAAATATTTCTATAGGATTCATTTACTAACAAAATTTATTTAAATTTTTTTAATCTACGGTTGGACACGGCGCAGTTAAACTTTTGCAGTCGATAAATATGATTTGGTTTTATAAAATTTAAAGCGAAAACTAATAACTATCAGTCAACAACTTAGCAATAAATTGCTATTAACCCGTAGATGACCATGTGGAAATATTATTTTAACATTTAGAAAAGTATATACATACATGCATTTTAATATTAGTACCTTATGAAGAAAGTACTTTAAAGCAAAGTAGATTAGCAAAGTACAGTAGAAAAGTATCTTTTACTTTTTAAACAAATATCTAAAGCAAAAAAAAAATCACCTTTTCAAAAGAATATCACCTTTTTAGCATTTTAAAAATAGTGCCTTTCGAAAAATACCTTCCAAGCAGTATCGTTAAGAAAATATACTATTTAAATTAAGTACATAACTTAATAATGAAAAAAAGAAAATTACATTAAAAAAGGAAATAAGAAAATACTTTTTATAAGTACCTTTGAAAAACTTGGTTTTGAAATAAATACTTACCTTTAAGAAAGTACCTTTTTGAAAATGTACCAATCCAGAAAAGTACCGTGAACTTTAAAAAACAGCTATTAAAACAAGTAGCTTTAAAAAAATTAATTTTTTTTAAATACACTTCTAGTAAAAAATAAAATTTTATTAAATACCTTTTGAAGAAAAAGAACCTTTCAAGAAAAGAACCTTCAAAGAAAGGTTCTTTTAAAGAAGAACATTTCAAGAAAAGAACCTTCGAAGAAAGGTTCTTATAGAAAAGTACATTTTTATACAGAATTACTTAAAAAAGTATCTTTGGAAAAGTACCTTTTAAAAGAGTACTCTTTGAATATTTATTTATTGAAAATGGAACATTGTTAAAAAAAAGTATGTTGTAAAGAGTTACTTTTAGGAAGTAAATGTTACATATCTAATATTTCAAAATGAGAAGAATATAAAAAATGGTCTGTTGAGAAGTAAAAAAGTACTTGCTAAACGCATTCCTCTTAAAAAACTACTACAAAAACAAAAAGCATGCTTAAAATAAATCATAAAATAATGTATACATCCAGTTTCTTCAGTTCGAACAAATTCCATTATTGAAACTCCATTCTACTCGTACGAAAAAAAAATAGTTTGTTTTGTAATTCATTCCAAAAAAAAACAAAAAATACAATTCTTTGGAAACTTCACATTGTTAAATGTTTTCTTGATCATGTTGTTGTTTTGTTATTCGCTTGTACTAATTACTTAATTAACTCATTTAGTGAAATTAAAGTATTTATTTCGATATCAATTTCTTTCTGCAACAAAAAAAGAGCTCTGCACAGTGCTAAAATAAAACTACAGTCGTACGTACAACAAAGAACATGATCTACAGATATGTCGTGTTTGTTGTTTCTGTTAATTTATTTACAATAAGATGTTTTTTTTTCTTCTTGCTCATACATGGTGCAGATCCATTTCAACCAACAACGGAACAAAAATAGTCATCCATACATTGTAATTAAAATAAAAGCATTTTTTTCTCATCCTTTTAATGAAATGTGGGAATTGCCGAAGGTCGTTGATTTTTTATCGTTTAAAATTAAGGAATTCACCAAAAACAAAAATATTTTTTAATGGGTTAGTCTGCGTCAAGCGGAGAAGAATTGTTTAAGAGCGCTACATTTCGTTTTTATTACTTATAATCTAATTGGAATGGCTTGATTAGGTTTCATTGATTCATTAGAAAAATATAATGGTAGAACCGGAAAGGGTTTTTACAAATTGGGAAGCAGTCAATTCCCTGTTATCTATTTCGCTGAATCCATTGCAGTATTATCCGTTTTGCAACTCATAGATTTTCAATGGCGCGATCACTACAGGATTTGTGTAAAAATTTATCTTTTTTTGATAAAAATTATGAGATGAATAAAATATTTTTTAATTACATTTTTTGCTTTCGGCATATTTACTAAACGAAAAGTTGGTTGACAAAAGTACATCCCATTTAAAATAAAATTCATAATTAAATTTTTTATTAAGAAATTCCAGAAATTGAGTCACTTTTCTTATATTTACAATCAGCAGCAGCACACTTGGCAGCCGAAACTATACCAGAGTATATATTTCTTTTAATTGCCCAAAAATATTTGACTATTTAATTATTTTTAATACTGGTAGCATACGAAACAGGTGTCCTCTTGCTGCTGATTCATGGACTAAAAGTATTTCAACACACAACATCAACATCAATTTTTATTTTATTTACTTTGTCACATGTGTCCTTTTTTTTCATAAAGAAAATTTAAAATATTTTTTTAAATAAAAATAAAACAATAAATATAACAAGATAAAAAAAGAAGGAAAAAAGTAAAACTACCGTTTACAGGTAGTCAAGTGACTAATGAAAGTTGAAAGCAACATGAGGCAGAGATCAATGAGCTGTTTTTGCTCCCAAAACACAGATCATGATGCTGCTCTGATGCTGTCGCTGCTGCTGCTGCTTAAGAGATGTTTTGTGTTTACAAATTAATGTTTTAGCTTCCGAATCGCCGTTAAAACGATACGATACCACATTCTTAAATTATTTACAAAATAAAAGTATCAATACAACAAACTAAAAGTAAAAAACAAACAAAACAATAAAAACAATAATACGTTTATGATCATTGTGACGATCAGCTGCAACTCATTAATGAGGACATTTAATTTCATTGGCGCCTACTTTTGAAACTCATTTAGAATGAAACTAAAACTGCAAGATTTCTACCGACTGATCTGGCCTGGCCTAAAAATCAACAGACCACCAAAAGCATGAATAAGAAGAGCAGATAATGAAAACAAATAAACATACAAAGGAACAAGCAAAACCTTTATAAAACAATTTATTTAATTTGAGTTTTGTTTGGGTTTTATATTCAATAAATGATCATCACACGCATCATTTAGCTAATTGATTTATCCAACGAACGATCGATCGATCGATCCATCGTACCATAATTTATTTGTTTTTGTTAGTTTTTCATGTTGAACGAAATAAAAGTCACTTAATTTTTGCAGTAAATTAAGGTGATAATAGATACAGAATCAATAGCATAAAATACTTTTAAAATAAAATTTTAACATGTTTTCGCAAAAACAAAATATAATAAAAATGTTATAGAAAAAGATCAGCCTGCTTTTTACGAAATTTAAAATATGCCGAATTTATAAAGGTCAGTGCACGCATCGAGGGTCAGTCCAAAGTTTTCCTTGAGCTTTTGGCGGTGGTGAGAATGTATCGTTGAGTAGTCATTTTTCTTCTTCCGAATCAGTGACTCTTGATCTTGATCCTTGCTCATGCATGACCACTCATAGCGCCTTTTTAAATTCATATGTTTACATGATGTAATAAAAAATTTGCTCGCGATCACTTGCAATCAGTTAAAATAATTATGCCTTTTATATTTTCAACAGCTATCTTCTCTAGCCTATTCCTTTCCCTAAGGTCTACCACACTGAATTCTATAAATATGGGTCATCCTCTGATTGCTGGTCATATAAAAAAAAAAAAAAAATAATAATTATAATTTGTGAAAAAAACGACAGTTTGAACCATTAATATCATAAAGAGGTAGTTTGATAACTTGGCTCTAGAAATGTTACTCTAAATATTGAAAACGGAAAGTTAGATGAACAATATTTTTTTTTTCATATCTCTCCACTCCGGCAGGACTTTACTGTTGTTTTAAAAAATAGCAGAGTCGCACACAAACTTAAATAACTTAATTAAATTATTTCAGCCATAGAATTTTAATGAGTTTTTGCTTGTCTTTTGCTGTATATAAAAACCTATAGATCAAATCGTATAATGACCGTGACTATGTCTGACGTTTCAATAAAATATTGATTAATGCTTAAGTGATCTTAACACTTGTTCGATGCTTTTTATATCCAAATAAAAGAAGAAAATAAATGAAATATTTAAAATATTTTTAAAGATACTGAAGGGTGAGAACAAATCTGCCATAAAAGAACTTCTTAACTCTGGAGCAAAACTGTTTAAAATTTAAAATAGTTTACGAGGGGTATTTTCGTGCCAGAGCCGAAAGGCATCATACATGTAGCTTAAAAAATTTAACTTCTTTACACAAAAACAACCTTAAAATTTTTAGAAATTGTTAGAATTTTTCAAAAACATAAAACTGTTTCAAGATATTTTTGCATTCCCACTTCTGCGGAAGGTAAACGATGAATATATTAATGATCAAATTGTATTTATCTCTTATGACTACACAATTCATTGATAGTTTATCAAATGTCGACGATATAGTACATTGATTGCTGTTGGAGAAATTATGTTAAGTTTATGTTAAATTTCTAAAAAGCTTTTATTTTGAATTTTTAAACTGCTTTAGTTTTAATTTTTGTTGCCAATTGTCCAATACAGATAGATCTGAGTTAGTGATGAACATCGAATCATCATTATTGGCTGTGGAAATTAATGTTGACGATGTGGTTAGTGGTGGAGTTTGATCATCATCAGCATTCTCTTATTTCTTCAAAAATATATATTGTCCAAGTTCAATGTTGAATTAAACTCAAACGAATTGTAGTGTATGGATGTCAAGCAACGTGTGTGGTCCCCCACCAAAAAATAAACATACAAACGGGGGAAAAAAACAAAAGAAAAGCAACATACACACTTTACTTACTCACCGATCATGAGTTAAAGCCCATAGAGAGTGATCACACAAAAACAAAAAGAAAAAAAAATCAACCACAAAAAATACATAAAAACAAACTGCCTCTGGTGATCTGTGATCACAGTAGTGCGATCAGTAGTAAAGCGATACGAACATATAGTAGTAGATCGATCCACTGAAGAAAAAAAACAGTAATCAATTCAATTCAAAATAAAGAGTGTGTTGATCGCGTGTTTATTTGATTCTTTTACTCTGAGATTTTTATATTTTCTTCTTTTATTTTACATTTGACTCTTTTGATTCTTTGTTGTCGTTGTTAAATAGTCAATCATTATTTTAAATGATTTTTATTAAAACAGACAACTCAAACAGTTTTCGATCAGTTGCTTTATTTTCTTAATGTTCGACTCCCCAGCAGCATTTGTTAAATAAACCACAGACTTGTTTGTAGTAAATTAATGTGTAAGAATTGTTATTGGAGTGTATTTGTGTTGGCATTAGTGGATCATGATGATCATCTGCCCCCACCAAATGATCTATGAGTAATTGATGAGAGTAGATGTTTGTTTGGAAAATTTGTGTTTGCTGTTTCATTACTTGTCATTAGAGTTGGATTTGAAGTTTAATTAAGTTTCATCTAATATTTTTTTTTTTTTCTGTGCTGGTCAGTTGTATTTTTTTTTTGATTTTTTAGTGTCTTCTAATTGGCCTTAAGCGTTTTAAGATGCAAATTATTATTAATTAAGTTTGAGCTCAATTTTACTTGTCTGCTGAAGTCAGGATTTGTATAATTACAGATGGAAAATGAGCTTCCCACATAAGAATACTATATTGAATAGAAATTTCTTCATACATTCTATAAATTTCGACGTTAATCCAATTAAAAATTTTATTAGCAGTTAAGCAACGTAACTATTCGTTGATATATGAAATGTGCTTCATCAAAATTATCTTAATTGGTCTGATATACGAATTTCACTAAACAATAATAAAAATATTTCATTATTTTGACGAAATGAAGCAGTTTCAATAATATATTGAACGTAGATTATGGCTCGATTATAGCATAGTGTAATAAAATAAGGTGCGCTTATCAATACAACAATAAATAAAACAACATGATATTGTCAAAAATAGCTGTGGTTTGTATGTACTTAGTGGTTATGCAGCAACAAAAAGCATAGCGTAAACAAAAATATACATGATGGCTGCCAAAAATGTAAACAACTTTTGACAAGACCATGGGACTTACCATATTTTTGCAGATTATTTAACGGTCAAAACACAACCCTACAAAAAACCATATTCCTTCTTGCGCAGACCTGATTATTAGACCATGGATTATAGATGGCAACAGAACCTCAGTTGCGTTGCCAGCCGGCAACTGATAATTTGTGGTTGCGAGAGAAGCATTGGCAACTGAAACTTGCAGCTCTCAGTTGACAGTTTCAATCCGTAATACAATTCTCAGCAACTGGAAACGCAACTGTGGTTCGGTTGCCATCCATAATCGACCCATTAATTTTAATCGAATGACTACTTTATACTTTCAATGAAATTATTTCATTATTTTAATGAAATTATTGCATTATTTTGATGAAAGTATCACTATTTTAAGGAATATATTTTAATGAAAACTTTACATTGGTTTAAAGAATTCATTTTATTATATTAATAAAATTGTGTAATTTTGTCAATAAAAATTTAGTTATTTTAAAGAAATTATTTTGAAAATTACTGCATTTATTGTTAATTACTTTATTATAGAGAAATCATTTCATTACGTCATTCATTCATTTAAAGAAATTATTTAAATAGTTTTATTAAACTCTGTCGTTGTTTTAATGAAATTATTTTGTTATTTAAAAACAATATTACATTATCTTAATGAAAATATTAATTTAATGAGGTTATTTTATATTTTTAAGCTGCTCTCAAACAGATTTCCTGATTATTTTAAAATACACACTAAAGACACAATAAATGGACTTGAACTGAAAACATGTGTGTGTGTACAGGTGGTAATAGTTACATACATATTTTATAGATCCTTTCATTTCTGTCTAGTGAGTGAGAAAACAGAAAGAATATCTTCATTATAAATAAAGATCTTCGTCGTTGAAATCATAAAGAATTTATTTCTAAAAGCAAAGTGTTTCTTAAACCTTTTAACTCCAGAGTATTTGAAAAATGTTACACTCCACATACTTTAAGTTGAACATAAAACATAAAGATCACTTTAATTATTTATTTTTTACTTGCAAAATGTTTTGATCCATGGAAGATTGATGTTAATAATTTTTGTTTGTAGAACAACTGAATGCTATTTAATATTCGTTTTAAATTTTGTCTGTTGTTTTTTTTTCTGTAGTCCTGGGGTGCAAAAGGGGCATGGTGTGAACATTATGTTCACATGTGTGTTCTTTTTAAGAAATTACCATCAGTCTGACTTCATGCATGAATGTCTGTCCGGCTGTGTCTCCGTCTGGTATATTTGCTTTGCAAAGTTACTCATCATTTAAAAAATAAATATGTTATTCTTTTCTGAAAAGATACAAATACAATGAGATCAAGAATTGAAATGCAAAATAAATTAAGGGGCATCCTTTTGAACGAGTGCATTTGGAATTTATTTTTTTTGCTTTGTTCTAAAAGAAATTACCAGTCGGTTTTTATTGTTGCTTGTCTTTAACGGCAGCTTGTGTCCATTAAACATGTATTTGCTTTAAGGCGTCATATTTAAAATTCACTTTACCACACACGTTGTTGCCGTCGATCGTTATAATGATCAAGTCAACATCTAACCAATGGCTCTTTCATTGTCTAACACAAAGACTGAACTCGTATGTCCCAACCACCAACCATCCATCCATTCATTCATTCGTCTCTCCACAAAATGTTGCGAAAATGTCCATCAGATTTTTGGTTTTGTTTGACATTAAAATATAATATTAATTAAATTGATTTTTCATTTAAGATCATTTTCATTTTCATTTCTGTCTGATGTGATGTGATGTGATCTGTCTGTTGTAGTTCCAAACAATTTGGTATTGAATATGATCAATTTAATTGGTTTTAAGTTGTAAATTGTTAATGTGTTTTTGCTAAAAAACAACTGTGCGTGAGATGGTGAAGGGCTATAATTTTCAAACATTGTTTCGTAATAAAGGTTAAAAGTTTTATTATCTTTAGCTTTAAGTAATTACAGTGATGCTTATAAATTTAGTAGCAGCTGTTTGTGCAAAAATTCCATTAAGGTTAGGAACTAATCTTAGATCCTAAGTAGTTCACAGTGTATTAA
This sequence comes from Lypha dubia, assembly GCA_947311025.1. Classification (NCBI taxonomy): domain Eukaryota; kingdom Metazoa; phylum Arthropoda; class Insecta; order Diptera; family Tachinidae; genus Lypha; species Lypha dubia. The sequence continues at coordinate 63,180,697 of OX371264.1, forward strand.
AAGTCTTCCCCGTAAAGCTAGATGTACTGGTAGCACCTCTGTACAATTAATGCTTTCTTGGCGCCATCATCTAAACTTTTACTATCGATATCTTTATCAAATGTTAAAATATCTCGTCACAAAGAGAATAGTTGGAAAGAGTGTCTCAAAGCTTGTGGATTAGTGGTGGCAAAGTATTGAGTTGTGGCAACCGACTATTGAGTCATTGCTAATATTTTCGGGTACTCAAAAGTTGTTACTCGATACTTTTAGAGTTGTATTTTGATAACTAAATCCAATGAAAATTAAAAGCTTTATATGTAATTCTGTGATAAATTATCTATAACTTTGCTAAAAGTACACATTTTAAAAATATCGAGTAGTATTGATCGTTTAATATCCCTCAATATCGATATCATCTTTCCAAAATCAACTGCATCACTCACTGAACTCGGTTGAATTGAATTGTATTTATGTAAATGTCCAAGCAAAACGTTTGTCGGTAAAAAAAAGATAATTTTTATAGCAAATAAATAAGATAGACAGACGTCTATGAGCAGTGGCAACCACAAAAACAACTACAACAAGAAAATTAACTTAAAACTTATATTGGTGGTTTAATAAAAAAAAAACGAAAAATACTACAAACTCCTCATCAGTATGCTTTGGTTGGATGGGATTTTGGCTGGTTGCGTGGTTGGCTTAAATGTTTTGAACGTTTGGTTGTGGGATAAAATGTTGTTTACCACCAACCTTGTCAACGGCGTCGTAATCTAAGACATAATGAGTCCCTAATATAGTCATAAACACGACGGTTATTGATCAACAAATTATTTTGAAATGCCTTTAACTTAAATATGCTGGTGCTAAGGTTCTTCTTCATGTTTTTGTTGTTGTTGCTTAGTGCTGCTGTTTACCGGCATGATAATGATGATGATCATTATTGCGTGTTTAAATTATGAAAACGATCGACCCCCTTAAACATCTGTTGTTTGTCAAAATGTTCCTTATTCTTTTTGAAAATAATTATCATTAATATTATGTATTTACATATATTGATCATGATGATAATGATTAAACTACCGATCATTATTGTTATTTTAATCTTGGTTAATATTCATAAGCTTCTTTCTTAATAAAGTGCTCTCCTCCGCACAACCACTCAACTCTTTTATTTCTTTCGCTTGATTTGGTTTAACATACGGTGGCACTTGGTTTAATGTTGGTTTATATTTGGTTTTTTTTCTACTTTTTTTGTCTGTCTGTCTTTCAGTTTTGTTGCTTAATTTCTGGTTGAAGTCATTTTCTCCTTTCGTTTTCGTTATGATCTTGAAAAGCAGCAGCAGCAGCAGTAACAACAAAAATAACAGCCGCCGCAGCAACAGAAACAGTAACAACGAAAAAAAAAAATTGTAAGCTCATCTTAGAGCTATTTGGGTGGTCCTCCCTTCCTAAAACTGAGTCTGTTTTTTTATTCATCTTCTCTGTGATAATGTTGTCTTTTGGCTCATATGCATGTGCTGCAAGTTTATTTATCGGTGTGTGCTTAGTGTGGCCCACCACCACAGTTATTCGGACGGACGAAATGGATGAACAGCAATTGTGGCTGGAAAAGAGTTTATAGTCAGTCCGTTGGGCGATCGGTCGGATGGTCAGTCAATCGATCGTTTGCTTTAATTCTTCTACATGAGAGTTTTAGCGTACGCAAAACCATTGAGGCTTCGCAGCTTCATTCTTCAAAGTAGCAGCAGTAAAGTCATAAAAAACATTTTATTTGTTCATTAAGACATCAAAGTTTAAGAGCCTACAACTGCTTATACAAATTTATAAAAACGACTAACTGACTGACTAACAGCCAGGATGAATGACAAACTAACTGAGCGGCATGTGTGCGCCTATTGTGTATGTTGGTGGATGGGAATTTTTTCTCCGTTGGAGAAAGAACAAACACAAACAGTTAATGAAGATAAAGAGAGAGAGAGAGATTAGTTAATTGATCGGCGTAAACCTTAATATGGGAAAGAATTTATATTTTGTTATAAAAGATTATTCCGTTTTGAAATATCGGCAGGCAGACACAAATAAATTTGAATTATGAGTTTTGCTCCACAAAGCTAAAAATTCAAGTCATCATAATTTAGGTGGGAAGTTTTTCTATTTAATCTTTTTAATATATTTTATTTTTGCTAATGCCTCGATTTGATCGAATAAATTAGATTGAGGCGGCAGTGACTTCATGTGATGCGGCCTGGTGGCCCATTGTGATACTCTTTGCAGAAATATAGTTGCTTTATAGATGTATTTTTCATCCGATGGGGTTTGTTTGAAATTTTTTTCCATCAGCCTGTCATAAACAAACATGGCAATAGAATGGAGAAGTTAAGCAGTGTGGTTCTTCAAAATTATTCTGGGGTTTTGTTGTACCAATTCTGTTTTGTCTCAGTTCATAAAGAAAAAAAAATACCTTTAGTTTTTCTAGGTAGCTGTTTAAGGTGGTTTTATAACAATAAGTGTAGTGAAATAACTCATTCTTTACAGTTTAAACTTTAACCAGGCAAAATTTCTTTCAATCAAAACGGATTTTTTATAAATTAAATATTTTTTTGAAAGATCTAGTGTTAATCTTTGAAATAAATTATAGCTTCTGAAAATTAGTAAATATTTGGCTAAGTTTTGATGGTTTAAACGTAAGGAATAGTAAATTTTTCAACATAATTTAATATTCCTTGCTGTCTTAGTTGCTAATTTAATACACTATTAATATTTATTATTGTAAAAGAGTACACCAAAATGTCTTTGCAAAATGAATAGTTTCTTGGAAATCGTTTAATACATGTGAAACTGGTCTGACCAATAAAATTTGTCGTTTTATGATGGAAAATTCAATTTTTTTGTTTTATTTATTAAACAAATTTTATTGACTGCAAGTATTTCTCTCAGTGTCTTAGACATGAATTTAACTGAGAAAAACAACTAAAAAAAACGGTACAACGTCATCACAGCCAAACTAAATAAGGTGTGAATCGCTTGTAATATGATCACACTTGACAAATTATTGCGTTATTATTGAGTTTTGTAGTTGTAGTTGATATTTTTCCTCTTTTTTTTACCATAATATAATAAAAATTGAAATAAAATAAAACAAAAAACTTATTGTTGCTGTAGTGGCATAGAAATTGATGCCATTTATTCAATCAATTTTAAATTCACACACTGTAAACAGTCTGTAAATTATTTGTGTCTCTTTCTCACCCTGTCTCTCGATCGCGCTCATACAACGCAGATGGGTAACTTAGTAAATCGTTAAATAAATAAATAGAAAGATGGCTAGAACTGACATCAAGACAGTTAGTTAGTAAATAGTTAGACAGACCTTTAGAGGATGATATCAATGACAAGTTTTTTTTAATAAAATTGTTTGTGTTCTCTGCGGCAAAATAATGTGGTTTTTAATATAAAATTACTTTGAGATAAAAATCAAGAAAATTAAAATTACTTACAGCCGTATGTTGAACAACAACCAAAATCTTGTATATAGAATTTTTTCTTGGTAAATTGGTGCTGAAAACTGTGTTGCATGTCTATATGTTGTTTTTTTTGGCCTCTAAATATATTTTTGTGTGAAATCTTTACCACCTCAATTTAAGTTGAACAAATTTGTTAGAAATTTTTATGATTTTTTAACTTGTTTAACCATTATTAAATTAACGTTTTTGTATATAAAAAAGTTAACAATTATTTTTTATAAAAATTTTATTTAATCCCTGTTCATACGTAGAAACTTGTGTGACCTTAAGATTTTTAAAAGTTTTTTTTACTCATATCTATATTTTAACAAACAATGAAAATTCTTACAGTGCTGAAAATAATTTTCAAAAATAATTATAAAAGTAATTTTACTAGAAAATTGTCCGATCATATGCTTGGTGTAAACCCTGACTTGTAGTAGTGTGACTGGCTGGCTGGCTGGGTGGCAAGTTGTCAGCTTAAATTGAATTATTGGTTTCATTTAAATGTTTTTTATTATGTATTAATTTTTTAAAAATTTGCCATTTAAATTTTTTTAATTTTTTTTGCTTGCATACTTTTAAGTCACGATACTTAATTTTTGTATACAAAAGTTTGTGAATATAAAATATTGTTGAATAAGAAAATTGGCTAATACCATCTCATATGATGGAGCGTAAAAGAAATGTTAATTACGTGATCATAAAAGGTCGTGTAATATTTTCATCAAAATATATTAAAAATTTGACTCTAACCAGATAATTCCACTGTGATATGTTTTATATGAAACTATGGTTGCCTCAACCATATTCTATCTTTGCCTGAGGACAAAAATCTTGGCACGTATACTTATAAGATTTGAATATGCAAAATGGCAATGTTTATTTCATCATGGAACAACTATTCAATAAAGTTCTGGTCCAGACATGACGACAACACTAATATTTACACTCTGCTTAAGAATGTAGGAAACAGCAAATGCATTCGGCTGCACATAGTGATGCGTGCGTGTTTGCGCTAGCACGTGTGCGTGAGTTTGTGTTTATTTGCTTAGTTGTCTATTTGAATCTCTTACAAATTTCTATCAACATATCAACAATCAATTTGATTTGCAAATTTTTATAATTTATTTATTTCTTTAATAAACAGTTTTTGCTTTTTTTTCGTTTAGTTTTATAAGATCAATTGATCTTGCTGTCAATCATAATTATGCTGGTTTCATACACTATCTTATGTTGTTGTTATTGTTGTTTTGGTTGTTGCTGATTTTGTCATTTGACATTTGCGGTGATTTTGAAGACAAGTAAAATTAAACAACAAAATAAGGCAGGGTTTATGTATTTAGCTTGCGAATGAGTGTGATTGTGTGTGTACGTGTATTTTGATGTTGTCATTGTTGGTTTTTAATATTATTGAATGATTACACCATGTATAACAAAACTGTTTAGATTTATTTATTATTATGGCTTGTTTTTTCTACTTTGACAAAAAGACAGTAAACTGTTGTGTCTAAAGCTTTCAAACAAAATAATTACACGTGTTTGGTAAATAAAATAAGAAAAAAAAAAAAAAAACGAAGAAATCCATACACCGATCTACTCACTTTATACTTACATTTATTCAACCTACAAAATTAAAAAAAAGAACATTTTGAAATGAGTAGGTGTTGTAATCAGTTGCCTTACAGTACGTTGCCTTACAGTTTGTATGTGTGTGTGACTTAGGCTGGTTTATATGTACGTATAAATTAATAAAAGTGCGTGAGTTTTTTTTTATTTATTTATTTGCTTGCTTTTTAAATAAAAACTAGTTTAAATCTAGCGATCGATCCATCCATTGAGGCAGTCTGTCAGTCGACCAGCCATATATTTTAAATCATTCCTTGGCAGAAATAAAAAAAAAAAAAACAAAAACAAATGGGAAAAATATATATTTTATAAAAAAAAAACTAATGTACTTACTTATTTATTTAGATATACAGTGTATACTTACGTACATGTTTATGTATGTATGTACTACATATGTCTTTGTTGACATCCAACACTCCTTGATATGTGTCAAACATAATAATCGTACATACAACATTGATTAAATTAATACTCTCATGCTCACAAATACATTAAATCGAATTTAAATTGATTTAATTCACACACACATATATGCACATGACATGTAAGTACAAAGTTATATAACATGTACATATACATGTGTATGCTGCCATTAATATTAACTCTCATTTACCCAAACCCATTAAAATTTTCTTCCTGTTACTCTCGAAATAAAAATATTGAAATCGAAATAAAACCAATAACTTTACGAACACTGTGTACCAGAAAAAAAGGAGATATAACAACAATACATTACTGATGTGTTCTGGCCCTCTTACTGCAAAAACCTCCAAACAGCCGGATATATATTTCTACTTTTTACCGCCCAGCAAACAAACATGCATTCTTTCTGAAGCACCTACTCGTATAGGAGTGTGCGTGGCAACACCAAAAATTGTTTTCCATTCGGCATCGGACGACATGCTGCTGGGATAGCCCACCTACGAATAATTGATTTAACATCAGCTTTTCCCAAGTGGGGACCTATTGGGAACTGGTTGGGCAAATCTCTCACCAGGTTAAGTCGTATTTTTCACTCATAAACAGTTGTTCAAAAATCCTAACTTTAGATCTCTGGAAATAAAGAAGAAAAAACTTTTTGGAAACTTGTAATTTTTTTACATTATTACGATGTCAATTACTCCGAACCTGTTAAGCATAAAAAACTGAAATCAAGTAAAATGAAAGGTAATTGAAACTAGTTTTGTAAGATGAATTTCTAAACAAAATTGGACAATTAATTTTTAAGTTATAATATTATCTATGTAAAACAGACTCTAAAAAATTGTTAAATTTTATAAAAAAAAATTAAGTTTAGGATGCAATTTTTTAAATTAAAAATATATGTGATAGTTATAAGGTGTCATAATAAAAGTTAATTTTCTTGCCTAGTGTAATGGTAATAATGGTAAAATATCAAAATTTATATAAAATTTTATAAGAGTTTCAAACAAATGATTGCAAGATCTCTTAAACTCACAGCAGAATAGATGTTACTTTTATAATGAGCCATTTCTGTAGAATTTCTCGAAAGTAAAATGGTTGCTTAACATAGTGGGCGCTCAAGGCAGAAAGGAAACTTAATCTCTTTCCCATTTTGATGAAGAAGATCAGATGACTTTCTCAATTATTTTTCAAGCAATTTCTGCTTATTTTCTTAGAAAACATTTAACATTTCTGATAATCAATTTGATGCAGTTTTTTTAGGCTCTAGGTCACTGTTGTAACTTAAACAAAACTCTTTTATGTTTTATTGTAAGTATGTATGTATTTTTATTATATTTTCGATATATCAAATTTATAACAGATAATAAGGTCGAATGAAAATACTAATATATTTCTGATAATCGATTGAGTGCATTTTGCCCCAAGACCACTCTTTAACACTTATAGCACGAAACATGAATCTGTGAATTATATCACTCTGTGATATAAATTTTTAATAACATTAGACAATTTCTCCTCACAAATGTTCGCTAGGTTATTATATAATTTATGTTTTTTCAGCTATAGTTTTTATTTAATTAAGCAGTAAACAGCATGAAATTATTGCCTTCAAATTGTTTGTATTATTCATATTCGCTTTTATACATCAAACAAATTTGCAAGTCATTTTGCTTGAAGACAAGAGAAAAAAAAGGGAAAAAATATTTTGTAAAATTAATAAAATTCATGCAAAAACGTTAATAGAAAAAAATTATTAAATTGTATTTTTTTATTTTTTTTTTCTTATTTTACTTTTAATCATAATAAAGTCTTATCGTCAATTTTAAAATTGAGGAGGTCTTTGCTTTGCGCGCCAGGCTAACGCCTAATACGTATCTATAAAATCAAATTACTTTTAAGTTTATGGTTAAATTTTTTTTGTATGATGTACTTTGCAAATGATCATATCACAATTTTGCTGATTGTCGACAGAGAGTCTCAAGCTTTATCTTAAACATTTATAGCTTTGGGTTTAAGTATAAAAAAATGTATAAATATTTAAAATAAAAAATGTTTTATGTATAAAACGTTTCGACAATTGCTGACACTGTTTCCACAATAGAAAGAAATGATTTGAGTGATATATTTGTATGTGAAGCGCTCAAAAAACTGATTTTCTACTCAAATTATTTGCCAGTACATATTATGCAAACATCACCTAAGTCAGCAATTAAAATCGTTGATTATTTCCAAAAATGTTCGGGTAAATTGTTTAAAAATTCGTGTCAAGTCAATTTGTTTGAATCGATCAAAACGTTCGAAAATTATTACGAAGAACAAATTTTGAAAAACTTTAATACTACTCGTATTCTTTCATTACATGATTGAAATGTAAAATATTTCTGCTTCATTTGAAAATAATATGATTCCATAAAAATTATATATACAAAAATAGAATATGATTTGAGCTAATCATAATATGATTATTCGTAAATACATTATGATTCTACATTACTATATGATGTGGTGTTAAACATATTTAGTTAATTAAGTCCACCGCAGTTGGAAAATTGTATTTTCAAATAAATAAAAGAAAAAAAGCTGTCATTATATTATAATTTTTACAAACAAAGTTTATTTCTAACCCTTCGCACAGCAACAAGCCAACCGCATCAAATTGAAATAAAAACCTGTTTTTAAAAAGCAATATCTGTTGATGTCCATAGTATGATTATGAAGAATATGATATGGTTCTTTTTTTTTACTTTATTGCAGTTTAAATATACTATAGTTTATATTAAGACAAACATTCTTTTCAGAGCATATGCAAAAATGGCCTCTATAACAACTACAATTACAAATTAAAGGGTGTACCAAAGCGAGCAACATCAATTTTTGGAATTGTACCATTGAATAAGAACTGTAGACACTTGACATTTTACAGACTACAATAGTAAAACATTAAAGGATATTTTGTCAGCTGGTGTAATATGATAATCCGACTTAACGATATATTGGGGACCGTGAGAGTCAAACTTATAAATTTTTTTTATAACTAATATCCGGACAATAACATAAATGTGAAAACAAGTCCAATTTCCTGTCCAAAAAATTTCGGCCGTAAAAAGTACTGATATCAAAATAAGGACCAAGTTCTTGATAGGTACAATTCCATCTCATTTCTAGGCAACCTGTAAGCTTGGAAAAATTTTTCCAAGAATTCTTCCCATATTATAAAGCAAAAATACAAATAAGGGAACCCTAATCCCCCCAGGTGAAAAGTGGCCGTTTAAAAATTATTTTTGTTAATTTCTCATCAGGATCTACCTGTGTACGAAATTTAAGCTTTCTAGCTCTACTAGAAGTGCCCCATACTAAGAAGGGGCATGATGGTCCCCCCAGATGAAAAGTGCCCGTTAAAAAATCATTTTCGGTAATTTCTCATCACTACCTGCCTGTGTACCAAATTTTAGATTTCTAGCTATACTGGAAGTGCCCCATAAAAAGAAGGGGGACCCTAGTTCCCCCCGGGTGGAAAGTGCCCGTTTTCAGATTTTTCTGGTTATTTTCTTACCAAGACCACCTACCTCTGTACCAAGTTTCAGCTCTCTAGCTTTACTGGAAGTGCCCAATAATATTGATGAGTCAGTGAATATGTACTAAAATATAGACTCTTCACACCTTAACATCTCGAGAAGATTTTATGGTAGAACTTATAAATTTAACCTGTGAGGTCACCTCTGTGGGGAGACCTTATGTTTCAAGTTTCATTTTATTATGATCAAGAGGAGCAAAGTTATGAGGGGGTAAAAACAGCGCGAATGGTTTCGTGTAAATATACACACTGTGTGGCCGAAATTGGCCTGGCGCACTACCGTGCGTAAAAAATAAAAACAAAAGTCAAAAGTTGAATATACTATAAGAACCGTAATAGTCAGACGCAATCAAAACTCCGTTGATAGTTAAAGGGTATTTTATAAATAAAAAAAATTAATTAATTAAAAATTAAAAAAGATTAATTTTATAAATAAATAATTTTGTATATAAAATAAATAGACCTTATTGCTTGATATTAAATATAGAAGTAAAATAAAGGGTATTTCTTCAAATAATGCAACAAATAATATGAAAAGAAAATATTTTTAAAAATACATATTTTTGCATCGGCAGTTAACAATCTCAAAGCGAACATAGGAGAAAACAGTTTAAGTTACTCTGCACTTTTTTTTAATTTGTTCTAATATACAAACGTTTGTCTGTCCGTTCTCATATATGTATGTATGTAAGTTGCTTATAGTTTTTACGTCTTATTTACATTTGAAAAAGCCTGCAGCCAAATTTATAGAACGAGCTTAATTGCTTGATCAATTTAGTTATACATTTTGCATTTAATAAAATTTTAATAAAAAATTCTACAAAAAAATGTACTGAATTGAGTATCATGTGTGTGTGTGTGTGTGGTCTCAGTTATTTATCGTTTAAGCTTTGTTATGAAAATGTTGCAAAAAGAAAAAAATAAAACAATTAATTAAGTTTGACTTGAAAATGGCAATAACATGTCATTTTAATTTTTTTTTGTGTTTTCGGATTTTAAATACTGAAGACAAATTGCACATAAATGTTGCATACTTTTAGATGGGAACTGTATTTTTCTAGCGTCTTAGCTGAGTTTTAAATAGAGTTTCACTACAAAACGATTCACATTTCTCTGTTCCTTCAGCATCAGTTTGATAAGAGGTCAGTTTTCTGATAAAATTATTTCAGATGCAGTTTTTAGCTTGAGACGGGTTTGGAGAGTATAAAGAGAACAGGAGACTACAAAGAGAATATAGATCTGATGTCTTGGACTAGCTAATGAACGTGGGAAGTTATTATTGAAACCCTGCTTCAGCAGAACTTCGAGCTCTAATATATATCCGATAGTCCTGGGTTGCACTGATTAACTGTTCCAGATTCATTTAATTCGTCTTGCACTGTAATAACTCCACTTATTCGTCTGTATCTTCTCTGTTCTCCTACAAATACGAAATATAAAATTCAAATTCACTTAGCAAAATTCACATATAAATTTATTTCTTAATTTCCACGCATGAATGAAACAGTTCAATAGAATCAGTCGAATATCGATTACATACTATTTTTTTCCTGCTTAACTTATTATTAATATTAAACAGCAACACAGAATAGATATTAAATAATGAAAAAAAAAATTACTTTGAGACAAGGCAGCCACTAGACGAACATACAAATGATTTTAATGAACATGTTGCATATTGTGTTTTTTTTTCATTACAATTATTCACAAAGATAGAAACGTAAGAGAGACTCTCATATATAAAATTTCAATTAAGGTGTGAAAATATAATAATAATATTTGTAACATACTACAACACTAACGACAACAGAAAACTTTATTGAAATATTTGAATTGCATTGTAATAAGAGTCGTGTAACATTGCGGTTTTTGGCTTTTTGAAATGAATCGTGATAATGCCAATAAGTTACGAATAAAATAATAATAAAAAAAATACAATGACAGTAAATAAATAATAAACGGCAAAATAGGGCTTCTTAATTAAAAGATCGTACAATAGTGATTTAAGTTAATCAATCTGTTGATTGAATATGTTCAACAGAGGAGGAAGTTCAATAAAACTGGAATAAGAAATTCAAAATTAATTGGTTTTACACATCAAATTAAACAGCTTCTAACTTTTCATCAAAGAATTTATAATAAAGTAGCTTAAAAAAAATGCTTTCATACAAAGAAAGTACGTGTAAGAAAGTACTTTAAACATTTCTATGCATAAATAGTACTTTTTAAAAACGATGGTCTTAAGAAAATTTTTATAAAAAAAGTCCCTTTATTTTTTTTTAAATTAAGCACAATATTTATGTATACGTATGTGTATATGACCTACTGCTGCTTTTCGTATATTTAAGTTTAGTTGAACTAAACCGGCGTTAAAGACAGTCAATAATTTATTAGCTGCAAGAGTCCTAACTCATAATTTTCTGCAAAGCTTGCAAACATTCAGTCACTAGTTCAATTGATGACACTCCTCTAAGACACTTTTGAATCATTATCGTTCTTCTTGAGTATTATCAGACTGCATTCAAACCAAACATGGTTATTTAAACCTTATTATGGCCATAACTAAAGGTGTTTTTTTTTTGCTATGCCATAAAGGTAATTTCAAAATAAAATCGTAACAAATCAAACCACACTTTACACACTATGGAAGTATTCTGCAGTATGCAACATAAAGATTCCACATCGTACCGTAAGTACAACAGCAACAAGAATACAATCAGACATGTTACATTAATGCAAGCATCATGCTACAATGCACTTACCAGCATCACATCATATTCATATCGTTCAAACAAACACACACACGCACACAATTGTTTTGTATGTCATTAGCTATTCTCAATTTACAAGTGACATCTTCTTTAAGAAATAAGAAATCATCAGACAGCAACAAACAGCCTCTGAAATTCTACTCTATTTTCAACACTTTCCTCTAAGGCTGCTGTCAGTTGTGGCCCATTGTGTGCTTTTTTTCTTTCTTTTTTTTTTGCTACTCCATGCAGCCAGTCTCTTGCTGGTGTTTCTTCCTTTTATAAAGCAAAAATAAATAAAAAACGCCAGATATTTATTATATTTTATGTTAATATTTTTGTAAAATTGGTAACTAAAAACCATTTACGGTCATTATCGTGTAGTTCAGTTAACGTAAATATAGAGACGTGTTGCTGCAACACGGCCACTTAAAGAGTAACTGGAAAATAACTGCCATCTACGATGTAACTGGTCTTAACGTATCTTTTTTTTCTTTTCTTTCATTATTCCATAATAATGTTCCGATTATTGCAACTTCTTTAGTGGTTGGGGCGAATATTGAATATTTATTAATTTTTTAAACTTCTTTGCAATTTCTGATGAAATGATATGTTTATGATTGTTACGTTTGAATACTTATTTAATGTATCATCGTTAAGTAATTGCTTTTAGAAAGAAAATTGTAAAAGAGCTAAAACGTCAAAATTTGGTGGCATGATATTATTCTTCACTATTTCCAAAACTTAAAAAGAGGCAACTTCCCAAAAAAAATACAGGATGCAAGAAATTATTCAATAAAAAATGTATTTTTTGTAAAAAGATCTTTTTTTTATATAAAAGTTTTTTTTTCTATGAAAAGTTCACTTTTTTTATAAAAAGTTTCTATATTTTTCAAAAAAATTTCTTTTATTATAAAAGTTTCCTATTTTATAAAAAGTTTCTTTTTATAAAAAGTTACTTTTTCATAAAAAGTTATCTTTTAAACAAACAAGTACTTTTTTTCTAAAAGTACCAATGCAATAAAACTAGCTCTCGACTAAAGAGTACCTCTACAGTGAAAACTTAAAGGTACCATTTTAACATAAACCACCTTTTTAAATAAAAAGAGCCTATTTAATAAAAGTACCTATTTTACTAAATATCAATTTAGATTCTAATAAAATTAAAATGTTTTATCAAAAGCTCATTTGTAATCATATTTAAGAGACAAAATATTGACAAAATATTGACAAAATATTTAAAAAAACGAACTTTTTCAATAAAAAATAACGTTTTGAGTGAAATTTTTCGGTTAATTGTTATAAAATTCGTCTTCAACTTTGTCATAATAATTCTATAGTATCTGTTAGGCAGACCACTATTTATCAAAGTAAATTAATTAAGTCCTGCAACTGCGTATGGATATACGCACATACATATATTAGTACGTATTGCCATGTTTTCACTAATTTCTCAAATTGATAACATTATTTAGAAGCTTAATATCTCAAATTCCTGATGGTACGGTATTACGATTTAACTGGACTTGAAAATATTTAAGGAAATAAATTTTAGTTTACAAAGATTATAACAAATACAGACGATTCACATAAAAGCAGCGTCAATGACATGTTTTTTTTTATTGTTCTGACACTTGCCTGCAAGGAAATAACTTTAAAACAACAAATAACCTTTAAGTCTGTAGTAATTTTTTATATTTTGGTAATTCCCAAAAAGAGTGTGAAATTGAAATCCCTGATAAAGGAAAAACTAAATTGTTATTTTTATGTCAACTCAATCTTTTTGTTGTCATCATCATCATTGTCATGGTCGTTCAATATGGGGGTGAGTAGTGGTGTTTGGTTTTTGTTGTAAGACAGACACGTGTTCAATTGTTGCTAAAGAAAAATTGCCCTGTTCATTTTTATTTTTGTATTTTTTTTAGATGTGCAGACTTTATCTAATGTTTTTCTTGTTTTCTAATCTTCGTAATTTGTTAAGCTTCCAATCAATGTTGAAGTTTTCTTTTTTTTTTCTTCCAACTTTTAAATTGATTTGTTCAAATTTTTTCAAACGATTAAATTTCCTTTATTGTATTTTCTCCATATCGAGCAGTAAATAATTCGCCTCAATTTACACTTGTCGACCAGTGTTGACAACTAAGCGAGTAAATTACCGAAATGAAAAAAATCGCTGTGATATCTTTAGGTTTTGTGAAAAATAACTCAAACAGGTGCAAACAAATTTCTACATTTTTTTATGAATACAAGAAATCGTAGAAGCTCCCCTGAACCAAAAAAATCTTGAAAATATTTTCTAGTTTCAAGATGACTTTTCTTTAAGTATCTACGCCGTACTGATACTGGAAATAGCAGTGGATTATTATCTGGTAAAACTGAATTGCCCACTTATTTCAATAAATTTTTATTTTAACATCTGGATACTTGAGTACAAAAATATCTATTCGGATTACTGCCCTTCTTGAGAATATAGTCAGTATATAAAACTTTAATATTGTTTTTTTTTTTGTTGGACATTGACACTACTATAACTGCACATAATTCCTAGTAAACAACACTTCCACCCAAATCATTGAGAGACGACAGGTACCGTTTTGTCTGTTTTATTGGAGAATTTATTTGTTGTTGCTTTTGAAGTTGAATGTTTGTTATAAATTTTTGCACGTTTTGGCGTTTCCTTTAACGTCATTTTACAAAGATTTTCTTTTTTTTCAGCTTCTCTGTTTCCTGTTTTTTTCCTACTGTTTTCTTTAGGAATTTAATCAAAATTTTTTATTTAACTGACTATACTCAGAGATATTTTCGTAAAACAGTTGTTGTTGCTGTTGTCTGGAGTGTTTTATTGATTATAATTTGTTATTGTAGTATTATTTATGGATCTATGGATGTGAGTGTGTGTGCATGAGTTCGTATAAATTTAAAATCGATTTTAAACTTATATTTATTTATTTAAATTTATAATAAACTAATTTTTTTTATTTTCTGTTTCTTTGCAGGAAGAAGTAAGTAGCTACAATATCTTAAAAATATTTTCTTATAAATTCTACAGTACTAAGGACGATTTTATAAGGACTAATTATACAAATTTGTACATTGAAATTTACTTAAAAGAAATGTAAGTGGTTTTGTGAAGATGAAAGTTGCATAAATTTGGTAAGTCCATAATTTTACCATTAAAGAAACAGTTCGACTGTTTTAATTTAGAAGTATTATGAGAAATTTGACTAATGGAACCATCGCTGGACTTTTGGAGAAATATAAAAATAACATTTGAACAGATCAAACTTTGCAGCATTCATGGCATAAAAAGTGTCTGATTTCGGAACATACAGTAATCGATTGTAATCAAGTACTTTTTTTTGTTCAAGTGTTAAATTAATGCGGCTTTTTAAAAAACTAAAATTTCGATCAAAGTCATTCGATCACGAGTGCGACGATTTGGCCCCTGCTTGAATAATGCGCTTATTCAAAGGTGGGTTTTCAACGCCTTTTTCTTAAGAAGTAACTTTCATAAAAGGTACTCTTTTGAGAAGTACTAAAGTGCATTTTTAAAGGAAAAATTTCTAAAAGATACTTATTAGAACGTTATTTTTTAAAAGTACTTTTTTAAGAGGCACTAATGTTTTGCAAGGAATATCACTTTTGATATATAAATTTTATAAAAATGTGATTATTTAAAAGGCGAGTGTTCAAAGCCTTCTTTAGAAGGTACTTTCGAGTAAATTACTTTTAAAAGAGGTACTTTTTTAAAACGTACTGTTTTATAATCAATTTTTTTACAAAGCATTTTTCGTAAAAATTGCTTTCTTCAGAAGTGTTTTTCGAAAATGTTAATATATAAAATAAGTGCTTTTCTTAATGGTACTTTTAGTTAAACTACTCTTTTAAGATATAATTTTTTTAACAAGTACTCGTTTAATAAGTATCTTTTTAAAACTTATCCTTTTAAAATGTATTTTTTTAATGCTGCCTTCATAAAATTTTTAGAAGGTACTAAAGGTAAAAGGGTAATTTTTTCAAAGACAATTTCAATATTTGATATATTTTTTTTAAATAGTACTAATTTAAAAGGTATTTCTTCAAAAGCTATTTTAAATTGTATTTATGTATTTAAAATGTTCTTTTTTTTCGAAAATTTTTTTTTTTTAATTAGGATCAGCACTCAGGGGATGACCCCCACGTATGCAGTGCATTGTGCCGGAACTCAGAGAGAGGGATAGAGTAGAGAAGATAGAGGTTGAAAATGTAGAAGGCTTAACTCTTTTACAACTCTGCTTTGCGCGTTATGTTAATTTTTATAGCAGGGTTGAGGCGCCTCCGGTGTTAGGTAGACGCATTTACTTTGTTAAGCTGTATTGGCAGGCATTTTATTAATTGTTTTACTTCGTCGATGTTTCTGCTAACCGACGAAGGAGGGCGATTTTGTGTACATTAGCTTGGACCAGTATCAATCGCTGGGAACAGGTTTTAGTGACCAGTGCTATGCCTTCATCACTTAAATAGTCCGACAACAATTAATACAATGTCTCCACTAATGTACATTAGAGAAATTAATGATGTTGATTGACTGGCTCTGGCCAGGGTTTGAACCCACGCCCCACGTCATTGTTTGCTTAGTAGTCAACGCGCTAACCACTTCAGCCAACACCACCTAATAACTCTTTAAAAGATACTTTTTTAAAAAATACTAATTTAAAAGGTACTTTCCTAAAAGGGACTATTTTTAATATTATATTTTTTAAACGTTCGCTTTTATTTAGTTTTGTCTAGAAAACCACTTGCTTAAAAGTACTTTTTCAGAAAGTTCTTTTTTAAGTTTCATTTTGAAAACTTATTTTTCGTAAATTTAAATTTTTATGCCTCTGCGGTATTTACAAAACCACTAATAACATATTAAAGCTAAACAAGATGTATTTCCTTAATAATAATTTACCCTTAAACACCAAATGGTCCATTAAGATAACACGGCCAGGGCAGCTGACAATAAAAAATATTTTTAGTTTCCCCGTTCAACATCATAAATCAATGACAATTTTTAAACTCTGTGAATTTCTGTCAAAGTATTTTGTTTATTTATTGCAAAATGAAAATGAAAGGATTTTGGTGGATTGGAAACTAAACTAGAAAACAATTAAAAGCAACTTGTGGTCAACTTAAAAGATGTTACTCACTACAAAGTCAAAACCTCATGACATTTCTTACTCTGCTAAAAGACAAACGGCAAAGATGTTCTGAAAACTATTTTAAATGTGTAACAAAACAAAACAAAACCAAACCATTTACTAATGATACATTTTGGCTGCTTAATTTTGTTGGGAATTTGTCGTAAGAAATTTCACTTTTTGTGTCCTCATCATGTTGCATGCCTGGAAGAGAGAAATTTTGCTGCTGCAAATGCTGGTGGTTATTGAGGATTTTTGTTTTTAACAAAAAGTAGAGAAAAGGGTTTGACGTTTTTTAAAGTTAATTTCATTTAACTTTTAGAAAATTGTTTCGAAAACCGAAACTATGCTCGTTAGCAAAACCGAAAATTGCTTTATTTTTATGAATACAAAATTTTTGGAATTTGAAGATTTACAAAAATGGCAAAAAAAAAATTAAATGTAAATTTTCCTATAGAGTTCTTTCAAGTGGCGTATTTGTCAAGCTGGCAGGCAGATTGTGAAGAAAAAACTTTTACAAATTATTTCTCTGCAATTAAGTTTTAAAACTTGTTATTTGGTTTTTTTATTATAATCTTTGCAGCAAGCAAATCCTTGAGCGTGGTGTTAAACTGTTGAAAGAAATCTTGATTATTTTCAAAATTAAATTAAAATTGCTGTTGTGTCAATTTGACTGACTGACATGGAGTAGTAGAAGCCAAAAATTAGCTTTTTAATACTTTAAAGATAGTAAAAGTTTTATTTGGGTATGGGTGTGTGTGATGATTGTTGTATGCGTAAAACTTTGAACTTCGGTATTGGAAAGCAGCGCCTCAAACTTCGATTTCCCAGCAAACATGGAGATTTGATTTCAAATCAATTTCACGCCGAAACTTAGAAGGTCATTTAATCCTACTTATAAAACAATTTATAAAATAAATTCACAAATTAAAAATTCATTTAAAGATCCTTGCAATTTAGTTTGTAAATTTAACAGCATACCTTAAAGCTGAGCAAAATATTAAACCGGTGCTTTAAGTCATTTTAGAAAACCAAAATGCGAAAAGTTTTTTGCTATTTTTTTCTGTTCTAAGCTCCTGATATTTTATGCTTGATCTCAACAGATAAAGTAATTTAATTAAACAATATTTACTTCGTGTTTACTGGGTTCTTTTCGCTTTAACGTCCCGTCCCCTTTGTCAGTTTTAGTGTCTTGCTTGTTTTTTGGTTGTACTTATTTAATTTCTTTTATTTACATTTTTTTTAGTCACTGTAATGATTGTTTTACTTTACCAAATGACTTCGCCATGACTTGCTAAATTGTTAAAACTTTAATTATTTTCACAAATAAATAATTTCGTAAAAAGAAAAAAAAAAAAAAAAAGAAAAACATTATTGCTGTGTTGCATTAATTTAATGACTGAATAAATTGTAATAGACACTAGAGAGACATGCTGTAGACATTAGAGACGTTTAAAACGGAAGTTGACTTTTTAACATTTGAATTAATTGCTGCTGGTGTTGATGGCGCTGCCGTTTTTCTACCAACTAAACGACCGACCGACCCGACCAAAAAAAAAAAAACATTCAACAACAAAAATTTTTTTTCGTCATGCCACCATTTAACACTCGTTTTACGAGTGTAGATTTATTCATTTAATTGAGTACGTACGTAAATTGGCATTAGGGTGGACCATATTTTAGTGAAAAAAATCGCTAACTGTTCGAAAAAGCAAAATTTACAAATAACACTAGACAACATTCTTATTATTTTTTATGTCTCTTAAGCATTATTTTTTAAAGAGTTATGTTGGTCTATTTAGAAAAAAGTACTTTTGCGAAACAAGTACCCAAGAAATTACAATTTTGTGTATTTTTGGCATCTTCTATGTATTTTTAAGAAGAAAAGAATATGGGTAGCTAACAAATCATTTTAAAAATTATAACTGTAGTATATAAATTGTTTAACACAAAAGTTTGGTACTTGGTATATATATTCTCCTTTCGTTCCTGGTATGTAAAAATATCAAAAAAGTACTAAATATATATTCGTTTATTTTTCGATTTAATCATGAAGAATTTTACATCTGCGTTAGCTAGATCTGAAGAGATACGGCCTGACCCATGATGTCGAACGTTATCGATCACTGGATTTCTAGACCTAAAAAAACCATCTAGCGGTTCATTAAAAACCGATTTTATTATACTTATTATTTGTTTACTGGCACAAAAGCTACTTCAATAAATAAAATGAATGGTTAGAAGGTCGTAAATCGGTTGTTTTTCGTTTACCATTTCAGAATTATCAATTGATCGACATCGTAGGGCGGGCGTGCCGCGCCGTTAAAGTTAAAGTATTTATAAGTTAATTAATTAATTTTAATACACTTTAATGTATTAACGAATGGGAATTGTTGCAATTTGTTCCAATGGGAAAGAAACATTTTTTACACTCTCTTTGCCATGAACTAGTACCGCGCTAATGTTCACTAATTTATACGTATCACTCATTACACTATTAAAAGATTTAAGGGTGGTTGGGTGATTTGAAGTCCTCGAATATTGTCTTGTTGTTTTTTTCTCCGTTGGTTTAATTTTTGCCGTGTAATTTTTAACTCCTCATAAATCTTCGTATCACTTTGGCAAAATTTTTTGCTACAGAAACCTCCAACATTTGCCTAAAAGTTTCAAAGGAAAATTTATTAGATCTAGTGGTGGTTTTGTTTTACTACGCATTTATTACTTTCTGCAGCCTGGCCATGTAAATGAATTAAAATTAAACAAAACGAACAACTAAATGTATAAAGAAAATATGTGTGTGTGTGTATTTCGTGCTGACTGGTTGCTTTGCCAGTCATTGTGGCGCAATTATGTTTGTTTTATTTGCTTTAAGGAATTTTTATGGTCTTTTAGTGTTTCGTATAAATTTCTAATTTCGTATTGCCGTTTATGTATTTAATTTCAGGTCCCAGAGTAAGAAAACCAAAAGCTCCAAAGTCCACAAACTCCTCAGCGTCAGCAGCAGCATGTGCCGCGGCAGCCAGCAGTGAAAAAGCCAACTCACCCAGTTCATCATCGTCCGCAAATACCAATGAAGATAAAAGACCGCGTACTGCATTTAGTGGTTCGCAACTAGCAAGACTGAAGGTGCGTATGTAGAAATTTTAGCTTTTAGAAAAAATTCTCATTTACTTTGAAGAAAAACCAAAAACAAAATTTCTTCCCAATTATTTCCTCAATTTTCCTTTTTTTTTGCCATTTCCAGCATGAATTTAATGAAAATCGCTATTTAACGGAAAAACGTCGCCAACAATTAAGCTCCGAGTTGGGCTTAAATGAAGCTCAAATAAAAATTTGGTTTCAAAATAAACGTGCCAAATTGAAAAAATCCAGTGGTGTTAAAAATCCTTTGGCCCTGCAATTAATGGCCCAGGGTCTGTACAATCACTCCACCATACCGCTGACTAGAGAGGAAGAGGAACTACAGGAATTGCAAGAGCGTGAAAAAAACAATAACAACAGCAACAGCAACAATAATAATAACAATAGTATACAACAGCAGCAGGCCACAAGTGCAGTTTCCTCTTAAATGTTTTGTTTTGTTTTCGAGGCGAGCCTTGAAACTTATATTTTTGTACAAAATAGTTTTTTTTTGGTTCTTAACAAAAGTGTGTAAATAGAAAAAGAAAGTTTTGTTGTTAATTGTGTAAAATAGTTACAGTCTAAGTAAAAATAGTTTTCTTTGTGAGATGCAAGCAATATTAGAATGTAGATAAAACAAATTAAAAAAATCAGTAGTTTTTTTTCTTTAAAAAAGATTTTTATTGAGGATAGCAATACACTCGAAAAATTTCAATAGACGAAAATAGAAAAAAAATTAAATATTTTTTGTTTTTGTTTGAAAAGGCGGTGGCTACCAAATGAAAGCTCTTGGGAAAAAATGTGAAACACATACTGCTCACAAAATATATTTAGTGTTTCTTTCGAAGTTTAATGTAAAAACCACGTAAGACACACACTACTCGTATCTAAAATTCAATTTTAAATTTTTTGCTTGATTTAATAATCTTTTTCTTCTTCAAACTTAAACTATTTATTCTTCATTTACAAAAATATTAGTTTTTTCTTTTTGTCATGAAATCATGAAGAAAGTTAGAAAAATTTAGAAATTTTCACACTTAATATTTTACGTTTGCTTTTTGTTGTTTATTATTTCGAGTGTATTTCGCATAATAAGAAAAAATGAATGAAGAACAACAACATCTTTGAGTATCTAGTCTTAGTTTAAGTATTTTATTTTTATATTTAAAGATTTTTATTTAAGAACAAATTGTTTACTTTAGTTTCTAGCAAAACAATGAAAGAATGAATAACTGAAATAAATTAAAAATAATTTAAAAGATAAAAGAAACATGGTTTAGTGTTTAAGTTACGTTCATTTTAGCATAAATTCTCTCACGGAGCAAAGAAATGAGCGAAGTAAGTTTGTATTTTATATTCCCAACAGATTTTCCGGACCATTAAATAACTTGAAGAAAGTCTCTTAAGCTATAAAATCTAAAATCGCTAAGGCTGAAAACAAAACCAAACCAAATAAAAAAATATGCCAACCTTGACAAACCGCCAAAATAAAAAAAAGCCAAAACGAAAAAAGTTGGCCACAATAAGAAAAGCGCCAAAATGAAAAAATTCTAAATATCACCTAACTTAGAAGAAATCTTGAAAAAATCGCTAAAATTGAAAAAAGCTGCCAAAACAAAAAAAAAAAAAACAAAACTTTAAAACCGCCCCAAAATGATCAAACTAAAAAATTGGATATATGTTTTTCATAAAAATTCTTAGGGCAAACCGAAAAATTGGAAAATTCCGAAAATCGTCAAACCTACAAAAGTTTACTAAAAAAAATGCAAAAATCACTAAAATCAAACAACAAAACTTAGCATCCGTACCCAACTTTTCGAGTGCATGTCCTAGGATTAATTGGATTTATTTAATAATAAATAATCAAGAGTTTTCTCCCGACGGCTTTCATTTTTTATATTGCCGAAATTAGTTGATGGTTGTGGCGATAAAGGAAAAGATATTAATATTTCCTTAGTACCCGTTTTTCTCCTCCTATGCGGACAATGCTTTTGCGGAAATTGCTACTTATTATACAAATAACTCAAATCAAATTTAAACAGCTTAAGAGATGCCTTTAAATTATAGCATTTAACATCGGGTCCTTGGACAGGATATAACAATTTTTCTAACTTGGATATTTGCAAATTATTACAAATAAAATTTTATATACTTCCAACGAGTATAAAAATTAAGTTTGGAAAAGCCTTCACACTTGAAAAATTTGTAGCAATTTGGGCTTTGCCATCTTAACTTATTTTTCCTTATTTTATTAAACACAAACACTTTTTCCGCTACAACTGCAACACTTTCCATTTGGTCAAACACACACCACCCATAAAAAAAGAGAACTAATAAAAAATTGTATATGTCATTTCCGCAGAGATTTCGTTTCTTTCTCAATTTCGGCATCAATATCAAAATAAAAAAAAAAAACTAAACAGATAAAAAATACTGGATATAAAAAATTTGTTCACAAACCACAAGAAATAATAACGTCTTAATCCTCAAAAAGAAAAAGATATTTGAAAGTAAAGATTATATAAAAAAAATTATATCTCGGTCTGGGAGTGATTTACAACATGATCTCAAGTTTCTTTGTTGAGCGGCCAACGTTCAACGGGTGTTTTCTGATATTTTTTCTTCTGCATTATCTTGCGTACGTGTGTCGTTAAAAGTAGATCGGTGACGATGATGTTGCGCGACTACAGTTTACAACATTCAGATGTTGTAAAACGCAATTTTATTTAAGTGCCAATATTGGAGTGAAATGTAAATTTTTACTTAATTCGTATTTTTTGTGTGAGCTTTTTTTCTGTCCTTTCTTTGTAAAATTCAAATGAAATGAAAATTTTTTTTTTTAAATAATAAAATTGAACTGGAGGGAAAGAAGTGCAACATTTAAAAGCGAACAAACGCGTGAGTGTTGTGACAACTTCATTATAAAAACAACAATTTAATGGTTGATTTTAAGTAGAAAATTTACGATTTGTTTTTATGAATTTTATTCAACAATATTGCAAAAATCCCATTATTTATAATTTTAAATGACCCCCATTCATTTTTGCAAAGTGTAAAAAGCAGATAAATAAATGATCCCAGAAAATATTAAAAAAACCAATGTTTGGTCTGTTTCAAAGAAAAAAAAAACTTTATATGCCGCCTACAGTTTTAGGCAGGTTGACAACCAACAACCACCAAGAAAGACTGTGAGATGATAAAGAAGGTCAAGATTATAATAAAATTTGTTTCAAAAATAATTCACATCAAAACATGTCCAATCGTAAGATTCTCGTTAAAGGAAACATGTGACATGTTTCGCTTTTTATTGCAGGAATTTAATATTTTCGTGTAGCTTTTTCCTTTCATTCTTTAGCGAAAAAGATTAATGATGATCTTTCCTTCTTTGATTTTTATTGTTGTATTTATTCAGAGAATATTTTGTTTGTTGTATTTAATGAATATTTTTCATTCTTCACATTAAGTTGTATAAATCAATGTCTGGTTTATGACCAGCAGCGGCGGCGGTGGCGGCACAAGCGCTTCAAATTCAGTCTAAGTTGAGATGATATCGCGCTTATTTATTTTTACAGCGATCATTTGTGCTCATGTAATTAATTGTGAAAATTTCTCACGATCGTGTGTGATCACTAAATGTATGCTTAAAGTAAATGAAACATTTCTAAAAATCATTGTCAAATTCTGAAGCTACTGAGATCAAGGATCGGGTACTTCTGAAAAATTATTATTAAAAAAATTTGCAAACAGAAATGTGGAAGAAAGTGTTTGGAATTTGTTAAAAAAACATTTCTAAACTGAGTTCAATCATAAAAATTAATTGGACTATTTGTTTTTTTGAGAAAACTTCGTGATCGTAAGATTTGTGATTGTGATCGTATATTTTAGACGCAAAAGAAACCTTCAAAACATACTCACGATCAAATCTCTAATTTTTAACATTTTAAACATACTAATTGACCTGCATGAAATCATCTACTACTTTCAAAACTTATGACAGATTTTTTTCTATTTCAAAACTATTCTGAACAAATATTCATTTAACACAATCGTACATCAATTGTGAATTCGTTAAAAGCAAATTCGTTTACCATTTCTTGTTTAGTTTTCGATTTAACAAATAATTCAAATTGGACATGAGACAACTTGAAAGTAAAATTTGAATTCATTTTGTTCAAAATTCTTAAGAAACAACATAAAATTGAAAACAAATTGTTTTTACGCATCAACAACAAGTGAACAAGAAATAAACTTTCGGTGATCAATTTTCCTTGAACTAGCAAACACAGAATGTGGCAAACACAGTCCAGAACTCGAATAACATTCAACAAACATTTTCTCTGGCAAATTATTCATTAATATAATGAGACCATAAGATGGACAGACAACAGACAGACAGACAAACAACATACTAAAATACAAATTAAAACAGTTGAGTGGTTTTAACTCTTTTACAGATACCAGAGCGAACAGAATGTGTCACACTGTGTAAAAAATCTTATATTGGTTTGTTAATAAATCTTCCAGTCAAAAAGATGGGCCATAAATTTTGAACTTAATAAAGCTTAAGACCAAACGAACAGTTGGCTCAGTTCAACTTTTTCTTCGTCATCAACTTTGTCAGCTGCAGCACCAGCAGCAGCATCAGACGCATCTGAAAGTCTAGATTGTTAAGTATTCTTCTGTTAATAATTAGTTGACTAATAAATTGAGTTTGTTGTTGACAAAAACAACAACAAGAACTACAACAAAAATAAAAGAAGGTGTTTGTTCATCTCCATCAACAACAAACGGCGCATTTTACAAATCCGCATTTTCATCTTTGTTTGAACTATAAACTACAAACAAAATCACATCATTGTCTTTAATTTATTTAAAACATTTTTATTTAAATATGTTTTTTATAATTTTGTTGTAATTTATTGCTTGTGGACTGTGGACTGTAACTGATTCTTCTAGTTGGCATTTTGCACAAAAGCTGAGTAAATTGATGACTAGTGTTTTTCAGGTGTAATAGACAGTTGTGTTGTGTAGTGTTAATTTTATAATATTTTTTTATAATAACGTGATAATTAAACAAATGTTTTAATTTAATAGAATTTTACAATTTGTATTCTCGTAATTGATATCTTATAACGACTGTATGGAAATACTTAAGACATCTTCTTATTGGAGACATATTGGTTTATAGATGTATAGTTTACAATTGTTAATATAAGAGTTTAGGTTTGAGATCACTATATCATCATAAAACTTATAGAATTATAATAAATTTTTACTATTAGTATAAGACTAATTCTCTAGGTGTGTTTGGTTTGTCAAGGACTATAACCATATTCCTACCGTTGTGTTTGTTCGGCGCGACCGCTAAAATCTTGCAATTTTACTTTTTGTTTTCGTTATCAACTTTTTTATTTATTATTTTTTTTTTTTTTTTGTAATTAATTCGATTTTATATTTCGTCTTAAATTGTATCACCAGTATTACGATCGGTTGTTGTTGTTTTACTTACCAGTTATTTTATTTTTTATTTTTTTTTTCCTTCAGCCTTTCAGTCAGTGTCTATCCCGCCTGGTATGAGAATTTATCGATTTCATGCAATTTTAAAGCCTTTTGTATTGTTCCATACGCATGTAAATTTAAGTTTATTGGCCACATGCAACAATAACAACAATTTAAAATGAATGAAAAAAAGACCGTTCAAAGAAAAACGACCACCCACGTTGCAGCTGGATACAACTCATACATTTAAGGTTGGCACAGATCCATACTAACATACGAGTACATACATGTTTAACTCATGCATACCTTCTTCTTGCCAACGCAAATAAGTTTTATTGCAAAAGTTAAAAAGAAGTAACTTTAATGAAAACTATCGTTTTTTTTAGATAAATAACTTGCGCATGATATAAAGCAGATCGTGTGAATTTCTGCCGTAAGTTTTGTTGAAGTGAAATCAATTTAAATGTTGCCTAAAGTATTCTTGACAAACTTTTTCATAATCATGATATGTGTCTGCAAAGCTTTACTCTTAGAAATCTTTTGTGAAAACTCCATTTGATTTGTTTACTTTAATTAAATTAAATTTAAATTGAAAATTGAACTAAATTAAATCCTGAATACAACACAAAAAAAATCGTTTCAATTGTCATGTTACAGAATATTTATCAAGTGTTTGAAATTGATATGCGTGACTAAAAGTATTTAAATGCAGACCATGAAGACGAATGACAATGATGACGATGACAATGAGGATGATGATGACAACCCCAAAAAATACGGGTGGCGGTGACAAGGCTCTCACACAAACCTAAAACATCTAACAAGGAGTGAATATATGATCATGCGTTCATCAAATTCTACTAAAAAGTCCATAATAAGTAATAAAAACAAGGATACAAAACAAATACACAAAAAAAAGGATAATACTACCAACAACCGTAATAACATCTGGATGACATAATAAACGGGTTAAAGTGACAACAACAACAAGAAAAAAAATTTATATAAAAATTGCTTTACGCTGTTTAGAAAAACAACAACATAGTCTTATGTAAAAATATACAAAAAAAAAAAGATAGAACATGGACAAGGGCAAGTTTTATAGTATCAAATATTTTCGTAATATCAAATGCAAGTATGTAGACATTTATTTTCATTTCACATGAATAAAAAGCGTTAAATTTTATTTGATTTCTTATTATAGACTTGTAATTGAAATTAGAAAAAAAAATGTATTTGCCAAACCATCAGCGAAAGGATAAAGGTGGGGTTTAGTATTTTTTATATTAAGAGGAGTGACACTTTTAGGAATCTCATGATGTGGTAATAGAATAAGAATGTTGTTATGAAACCTTAGGAGTTTTTTTATATATACTTTTTTTTTAATACATACTTTGCTAACCCTAAATATTTTATATTAAGATTATTAAACCATCGGCATTATTTAGTTAAAGACTTATCTCTTTATTCATAACCGATTGTTGAAGTTAAGGTACACAGTAAAACCTTTTTTCCCATACAAAATTCCTACGTTAAACGAACACTTATTATACTCTATAGAGGTAAATGTATATGGAGGCTTTTAGTCAGGATTGAGTCATTTTTTTAAAAGCAATACGATTTTCAGTGTTTTTCGTGATTCTGGACGTTTCTAACAACAGTTTGAGTAACAGATTACAAGATTATTTACTTGTGAAACAAATGTGATTCAGAATGTCACTAAAATCTCAAAATGAATTAAAAATTTAAAAATCCTGGGATTAGGAATTTGCTAAAATCTCAAAATTCCTGCATTTTTGCTATCAGAATTCCCCGTTGGCATCTCAGCAGAACATTATTCTTTGAGTAAAAGCTTCTAGACGATCATGTCCGATATATGTGTGTTATTAAGAAATTTGCACTTGATTGGGACAAAATTGTACTTTTTTTTCAACATTATTACAGTAAGAAAACTACAAAAAAATATCGATACAAAATTATTATTATAAAAATGTAAAAAAATTTTAAGATGGACATAAAATATTTAGTGCTGAGTCAGAATTTTCTCATCCCTGTTTTAAGTGAATATTTGACATATTCTGGAAACCTCATATTTTCCAAAATACTGAATCGATTTTATTCAAAAATTTATTGTGCACATCTGTAAATAAATACCTAACATATTTAATATTTTTTGTCAAAATCTGCTGGATAAGTTGCACATAATTGGGGTCACAAAAAACTCCCCCTGTATATAAGATATATAGATTACGAAGTTCTTACTTAAGTAATGTTTGAAAAGAAAGTCTAAAGTCAGTGTTTCTTGCATTTTGTATTGTTCGTATAAAACAAATATAAATCAAGTCGTTGCGAAGACTTTTTCAAATCTAAATGAAATTTTAGTGTAAAAGTACTTAAATAATTAAAAATTAATAAAGCCATTATTTGCTTAAAACTTTTTGCATTATTTTAATGTATTTTTAATTAAGGTGTATATTCGTCCATTAAAGTCAAAACAAGCCAACCAACATACGATTATTTGCATGTTCTACATAATATTTTATGTCAACACAAACTAATTAAAGTAAACGAAAATCCCACCAGCTTTACTATCCAAAAAACTGCCCGACCAAAAATAGTTAAACATGCTCGTCGTCGTTCTTAACCACACAAAGAAACTATAAAATAATAACGTGTAACTAACAAACAAATTCTTGTACATAAAATTCGGCATAAAAATTCTTTTACTTTCTTTCTCTCACTTTCTCTTCCCCCCTTGGGCTTTTTTTTTGTACATAATTTTATTAACTCAAAGTTTTCTGAACATTTTGAAAGTACAACACGAGTTTGCTTAAACAAAAAAAAGTTTTATTCATAAAACTCTAAAAAAATGTATGAACATCATGTTTTGTGTGGCATATGAAATATTACATGTAGTAAAACCTCGATGTCGTTAATACAAACAAATATTCGTACGAACTTACGACTGCTGCAACTATTGTTAGTGACATAAAAAAAAAATGCTGCTGCTGCCGGTTTTAAACAACATGAGTAAATTTATTAGTTGTGAAAATATTTTTATGAGCTTTAGTAAAACTATGCAAATTATTTTGTTACAACTGTTTAAAAATTAGTGTTAACAATTAAAAAGGGTCATTCGTATGTAAATATTAAACATGTATTAGCTGCACCCACTCTATCAATTAAATCAGATATCTTTCTAAAGTTCATTCGATCAAAGTTTGTTTACGATTCATTATCATTTATGGTAGGCTTGGAGTAAATATGTCTTTTTCAGTGACCATTCTAATTGATGTTAAATATGCCTCGACTTGATCATATCAAAAATTAGGTGTAGAAATTATTTTTGTAATTTTTAGCAAAGGCAAAATATCTAACTATTAAAAGAGTCATAAAGCTTTGATATTAGGTATGAGCTAAGCTTTTCTATAGGAAAATCGATGATGAATATGTCAAAAAATACCAACAAACAAAAGATTTTTTTGACATATTTGGACATTTCCAATGGACTATAGCCTTTCCTAAATATTACAAAAAAATTTTTTTCTTTTCTTTGAAACCACCGATTTCCAAATTTCTCTATAGAAATGCTTAGCTCATACCTGAATCAAAGCCATTCGACTTTTTAAATAGCTGCCACAGGATAACAATAACATAATTTATTTGATCACTTGATGAGATAGTGAAGGTTTTCGGATGAAAAGCCCTCATTACACATTACAAAAAAGGTACATGTTTGTTTTTGTGTATTTTAAATATTTTTTATTTTTTCAAAAGAATGTACGAGAAAATTTGAACTTAAAAGTTTTTAAAAATTATATTTACAAAACAGAACTATTTAAAATTTCCGCAATATTTTTGAGCATAATTTTTGACAAACAAAATACATATTATTGCAATCGATCACCATAACTACACCGTAACTACAGTAAAAAAAATTTAATTTTCAATAGACTATAACCTTCGTTTATAGTCCATTATTGGAGTGCTTAAAGCTTGTGCACAAGAATCGTGCATTACTTAAAAACCATCGTCCACACGAAATATTAGCGCCTTTTGACGTTTTTTCAGCAAAAAATGCAAAATATACGATTATTACCAATTTTGCAAATTTCAATCTTTTTTAAAATATCTTTGGTTGCTGATGGATGTGCTGCCAGATCTAAAAAAATTCAAAGAACTTTGATATTACAAAAACTATTTTTTATTTTAAACCTTCAGTATTGCTAATAAACTTCTCTATAGAAAAGCTTAGCTCACACCTAATATCAAAGCTTTACAACTTTATTTAGAGTTGACGGACGAAGAGTTTACAAATTTCGAATTTAAATTTCAGTTTTCTAAATTTAATTTAGAATTTAATAATTTTTTTAATCTGTGTGAATTTTTTAAATTAAGTTTAAGACTAGTCCTGCTCTCGTTTAAATTGAAAAAATTTGGCAAAATACACTTATTTCTTTTTTTCTCAAACCATTTTGTTATTTTATTTATTTACAAAGAACACAATTGTTTAATAAATGATACTCGTTCATTTTTTACTTTCTTCATTTTATGTCCCAACAACACGCACATTTTACCAATTTTCTTGTGGCAGCACCTGAATTGTAAAAAGTTATAGCTTTTTCGAAACGTTTTCCTTCTTTCCCTCCCTCCCTTAATCCCATGTGATGAGAAAGAAAATATACATATTTTTATGGCATAATTAACCCTTTTTTTCAATTCTTGCTTTAACGTTCACTAAGGAGTGGGGGAGTCAAAATAAATAGGCGTGTTAATTCACTGTTTTTTTTTTCAATCGTTTATGTGTATTTTTTGTGATAATTAATGTTCAAGTAATTTAGGGGTAATTTTTTTATTTTTAGTTACATTTTAATGTTTTAGTTGTTGTTTTTGACCTTATGGGTGAAATGGTCAATAAATATATAAATAAATTGTCAATTAACACGTTTTTTCTGAGAAATTCAGAACGTGAATTTTCAGTACACATTTGAGAAGGGGTCATAATTAGTTTCTAAGTATCTGACAGTTTGATTAATAAATGGTTAACTAAAATACTATGGGCTTCAATCACAAAGAAATCAATAATTAAATGGGATAGCGAATATTACTAAAATCATTTCTAAACAACGTACTGTAGAACATTTCACGACAACAATTTCAAAATTCTATAACTTTTGATAGAAATAAAGTTTTTTCGTGCGCTAATTTCTTATTAGCCAAAGGACACTTTGAGCTTTTATTTAAAGAATGAAGTTTCAAAATCGCAGCTTATTTAAGCACTTTGTCAGCACTAATCTAAAAAGTAATTTCCATAATAAATATTCTCAATATCCTTTGAGTTCTAATACATTTATATCGAGGACCACCCAATTTCGATCTTAATATTATGAAATTTAAAATGAAAGATATATTATGTCTATCATTTGGCTTTTGCTGTTTCATTTTCTTGGTTTTTTTTATATCCATAATGTCAAAAATCCATTAAACAAAAAATAAAGACATCATGATCACAACGTCAGACCACTTACTAAATGCCAACAATCCCGAACATGTGAGAACTAAAGAAAAGCCACATACATAATGAATTATTATCTGAACGAATGAATGGATAAATGTTTGTTGCTCTTGAACGTGTTAAAATCAAAATCCCAGAAATATCAACACGTGTGGCCTGAGGGCTTCCCTAACAAAAATCAAAATGCAACCACTTTCGTTCATTTCGTGCCTTAACAAGTATTGACAAGAAGGTGAGTAAATGTATATTCAGATTGAGTCTGATGATAATGAGACGATACAATAAGTAGTTATGAAACATGTTGAGCATTATGATGACGATCATGACTTTGATGATGATGATGAATATTACTGCCTACGTCATTGTACTTAAGTATGCGCCAATGTCAAATTTTAAAATTTAAATACTAAAGACAATAACAGCAGCAGTACAAAAGGTAACAGTATTTGAATCTTTGTTAAGAAAAAAACACAAGTAAAAATATGCATGCGTGTGTGTGTTTATGCTTGTGATATGCTCAAATATTTTTATACCACAAAAGAAAAATTTAAAAGTCGCACGATCATTTTTCTGAATTAAAAGTAAATCTTAATATAAATACCCTAAAATGAAATCTTAAGAGCCAACAAAGAATTGCATTCTCTTAATTTGACACAACACAAGATCAAGTGTCAGTTAAATGTTAAAACAAAAATCGCAACAACAACTGTAAGAAGCAAAACAAAATTATGAATATGACAAGATCTCCCTGAATATATATGTATAAAAAAAAATGAATATGTATAAAACGAACTTAATGACAGACGGACGTTGTGGAGCAGGACAGATGAAAAGACGCCATGCATATAAATAACAAAGCAAAGTGATATGAGATCCCCGTATACCACACATGTTGTCACGTAAAAAATATATTTTAAATTACCAAACAAGTTATGACCTTTCTGAGGATCAAGGATAATCAAACTATCTCTCCTGTATATAGAGATGTTTATTATTTTTTCAATTCAATTTCCTTATCATTAGGCTAATTTGATCGTGATTTAAAAATCAAAATTTTGCACTTAAGAATAGTTTTCGAAAATTTTAGGTTGATATCGAAAAATTGATTTTATTTTCCTAATTTCGTAAATTCAAACTAAATTTCACAAATATTAAAATTATGAAATTGCGAACTACTCTATATTTAACTGCTCGGTTTCATTTAATACATAACATTTTAAACTTAATTTCGAAAGTTATAAACTTCACTTTTCGTACCTCAACTCCAAATAAAGACATATAGCTTTAATATTTGACAATAGATAATATTTTCTATAGAGACATCGATTGGCAACACGTAAGACTTAAAAAAATTTTGGCAATTTTTTAATTTCTTACAAATTAAAAAAAAATTTAATTTTATCGATTTCTCAATAGAAGATGTTAACTGACACGAAATATCAAAGGTTTTCGAAATTTATCTTACCGCTCTTAATAAAGCAAAAAAAAAAAAAAAGCAAAAAAAAAAAACAGTGATATTTGGTGTGAACTAAGCTTTTCTGTAGGTACATCGATCATAAATACAGGAAGCTTAATCTTTTTTTAATAAATTTTCAGATAATTATTCCCTGTTACTTTGCACTTTTTCAACACAGAATCAAACTGATAAATATTCGTACAAAATACTTTACCAAAATATAATTTAATACTTAATATTATCGACAATTATGTTAACAAAAAAAAAATTAAATCTAAATAAAAGGAAACGTTTGCGTGACTCTTTTATTAAAATTGCCACCAAAATAATTTTCAAATATTTTTAAGCAAAAACTAATAATCCTCAGAAGAGAATAACTAAAACCAAACACACGCACACACCAACATTTATATACATACGTGTAATAATGAATGTGTTTTAATATATTAAGCCTAATTGTGATTGTTTTGTTTGTTTTTCTTTTATTTTTCGTCTTTGTAGGCCTCAAGACTGATTTATGCAAAATGTCAAAATTGTCATTATGATACAAAATGTCACATTTGTTAATGTCATTTTGTTCATTGTAGCATTTGTTTTGGTTTCCTTTAATGTTTTGTTATTTTGGCTACTGTCGTTTTTGTTTCATAATTCGGTTTGTGAATTTGCTGCTGCTGTTGCTGCGTATCGTGGTCTCTTCTTCCTTGTTACGTTTATAATTTTATTTCAATTAAATCGTTATGGGAGGTGTGCTCGTTTATGGGTGGTATTGATTTCTTTTGTCACAAAACATAAATCGAACCAACGAAACTGCCAAATGTGAGAATATTTCAAAAATTGGCTAAGACCCCAAAATCAATAAGGAAAGAAGGACATCGACTAAAGATTCGGTATTTTAAATTAAATTCATATATTTTTTGTGTGTTTTTACAAATGTGATTGTGATAGCAACGTTTTTAGAATAAATTATTAAAGTGTTAAGGAAATTTAAGTACCCTACACCAAGTTAAATATTTAAATTTGTTATTCAATTGGATAATTGGAATGTTTGTCGAAATTTGTGACCCATTATATGGAATCAGAATTTAAGAATCACTTGATTGATGAATCAGTGCTGCGCCCGAGGTTCGAAAATCGAGTTTTCAGCAGATTTCGACGTTATGAGGTTCTCGAAGCTATTCTGAATTTTATTTTCGATAATGGCCACTTTATTTTTGTATGTATGCGTTTGTCTGAAAAAACCGGTTAGGCCAATTTGAATTTTTTTAACCATTTTTTGAAGCTAATAACGCATTATGCTTTAAGGATTTAATATAAGAAATATACCTTTTTTATTTCTTTGCATGTTTTATTTGAGCAGCACGTACAACATTTTTATTTTAATATTGTTAGTGTTTAAATTACTCGGAAGTGTTTTTTAGTTTTAATGACATGTTTTTTATTTGTTAATTTGCTCTACGTGTGCACGGGTAGCAAGAAGTGCGGTGTGGCAACAACAGTTCTGTTTAATAACAGCGACAAAAAAAAGTTGCACGAAATATATTTTAAATTCAGGTGCTACCAATCTTTTGTTTACTTTTTTTTTTTTTTTTTGTTTATTTGTTTTGGTATTAGTGATTGACATTTATAAATGTTTATTACTTCTGTTCAAATGTCAATTTACAAGAACTCAAAAAACTCAAACAGATCAATAACAAATATATTTGGATTTGTTTCTATGTATGTATGTATTTACACAACAAATGATATTCTTGGTTAAGCATCAAAATTGATTTTAAATAAATCAAATAGATTTCTGCAAATACCATTCTTTGTATTAAAATATTTTGTCAAGGGGTTTCCTTCGATTCTTTAGCCAGCGACCAACCCTTAGTTAAAGTGATCACCTCTACATTGTCCATTAAAACCATAATATATGCCTGTAGTCAAAACATATTATTGTTCTATCCGTTCTGTTAACAATTCAACTTGATATGTGATCATTAATTACAAAATGTCATTTTAATTTCCCACAATATTTCGAAATGAATGAAAAATTTTTCACTTTATTTGGAACACTTGATTTAAAGAAATTTTTCTTTTACAATATTTGAAAAATCAATAAATTTTGCAAAGTAATTTTCATACTCAAAACAATAAGTAATAAAGAAAAAGTTTAACGGCCTATTTCACTATATCGAAAGAAAATTTCCATATGTTTTCATTCGTATAATTACATTTGAAGCAAAAACAAATTCTAAAATTTTGTTTTTGTATCAAATGTATTTGTACGAATGAAAATAAAATTCAAAATTCTTTCGACATCGTGAAATCGACAGTAAATATATTGAATGATAAATATCACGGGAATAAAACATCTGCTGGTGGGCTCTTTGCAAATCTGTTGTTCTTTTTGTTGAACAAAACTATGAAAATTTATTTGGAGATCCCAAGCCTACATGAAGATAAAAACAACGAATTTGACTTTATTCTAAATGAATATAAACAATATGCAAAAGAAATGGACTTTGATCCCACCTAGATCCCAAGGTTCCTTCTGTCAGTTATTAGTTTTCGTGGTATATCTATTTATTCCACGGCTTACAAGCATCGTACTTCTTAATTTAAAGAAAATAACTCCTATTTTCCAACCCTGGATTATTTTATATTTTTTATTTTAAAAAGAAATTCATTGAAACTCAAACTTTTGAAATTGATTGGGAACACAATTTTTAAATTGCATTTTTCGTACGATTAAAAATAATTATTGTGGGTAATTACGAATACAAGTGTCTTGTCTCTGTATGCCTGTGTGTCATGATCAGTGTCGTCGACCATTTAGAACATTTGCCAAATTTGTCTCAATTTAAAGACGACAATAATCCGACAGACAAACAATTTTGTCTTAAAATTACAATTAAATAAAGAACAAAATTTAGAAAAAAAAAATTACTTGATTTGCTTCCTTCTACACTTAAACAGATTGATTGATACCACACACACACACACACACACGTGCACGCAACGATTTATAACGACATTAAAATCTCGCTCAAACATTTGAATCATCGTCTGAGTGGATGAGTGACTGACTTACTGACTGATTAACTGACTTGTGATTGATATTCATTAGACCTGTACACAAGGTTGATTAGCGTCCTTGTGTTCGATATATTACGCCTCTTCATTCTCTTCTTAAGATTTATTCACTCATTCATTACAATTAAATCGATAAAAATCAAGAGCTGATCTTTTAAATGTTTTTTTTCCTTTAATTTTATTTAATGGATTAATATGCAAGTGTTGTTTTTTCTTTTTGTTTTGTATCTTAAAGTTTGTTGGCTGTATTTTTTTTTAATAGTGATGAAGACTAATTGCATCCGTCAATCTGGCGTGGAGATCAATTCTTGCTTGTGATCATGGTCTGCAATTATTTTCAGAGGACAAAAAAAAAAAAACAACAGGAATAATGGTAAGAATATATTATTGAATGATCTTTGTAATCTCTTGAAATATTTCAAACTTTCAAGATTAATTTGTTAAATAAAATCCATACGCCGGTCAGAAGTTATTTTAAGTCTGAAGACTTTATTTTATTTATTCGTTGTTGTTGCAAACAAACACCTAAAAGAACTTCACTTTCTTTACAATTTATATTTAATGCTTCGTAATATGGGATATTTGCCATCGCCACAAGTACCCAATACATCGTCGGTGGTCAAATCGAATAGTGCCACACCTCCCAAACTTCTAACTCTAGCATAATTGGCCTTATTGGCCGCAGTAGCTGGTTCTTCGTATGATATCCACAAACCATATTCGCCATTCTCATCAACATCACGATAACAATAGGTGCCATAACGTTTAGTGGGATCTCCCACCTTGTGTAGGGGTGCCTGATCACCTTTTAAATCTTTATTTTGATGTATTTTTACGCACACTTCTGGCCAACTCAACAAGCCAGCAGTTTGAGTGATATTACCAGCTGCAGCGGCGCCACCTGCTGGCAACGGTGGATAGCCTGTTATGCCAGACTCTTTAGTCATGATCCAAGAGCGACCGAAAGCGGGAACGCCCATTATTAGTTTGCGCGATTCACTGGTGTTATTCAACCAATACTGAATTTGATTATCAATATTTAATTCTGGATCACGCTCGTACAGTTCGTAGATGGAGGCAGTATAGTCGGCTACTTTAGGATCTCTCAACGGTGTGATATAGTCAAATGTGGCCAAAGTGACAAAATCCATGTGGGGCACAATTTTGGGAATGTCATAAAACACTGAAAGAAATATTAGTAGAAACATTACAAACACTTGAACAAAATTTTTAGACACACATTTTTTGGCTTAATATATGTGACAGCGCATAGAGAAAGGGACCTAAGGGTAAAAAATCAATTTTCACTTTTTTTTTTTTTTTTTTTGATGTGGACAACATCTGAGCATCGAATGAGACTGATCCCATGCCCCAAAAGTGTTCCCTCCCAGAGATATGCGCGTTTTATGAAAGTGATGGTACAGCAAAGATACACGTATTTAAATCTTTAAAATGGCTCTCCTGAACAAAACCGGTTTTCACCCTTAGGTCCCTTTCTATTTTGCG
The DNA here is from genome assembly GCA_947311025.1 of Lypha dubia. Lineage (NCBI taxonomy): Eukaryota > Metazoa > Arthropoda > Insecta > Diptera > Tachinidae > Lypha > Lypha dubia. Next base: position 63,217,894 of record OX371264.1, read on the forward strand.
CGTCACATATGTATTTATGTATATGTTTTTCCGAAAGAAACGTTATCAAGAAATCCTAAAAGAAGTAAATTTTAAAAGAAATGTCTTCATAAATTAAATTTAAAAAGAATATTTTTCAAAAAAGTAACTTTTAAATAGCACTTCTTCCAAAATGTACCACTGGAAAAGTATTTTTTTTTTTAAATATATAACATTTTAGAAAATCTCCTTTTTAAAATGTACAAACATTTTTCTATAAGAATCTATTTGAAAAGATTTAAAAAACTTATTTTTCAAATATGTAAAGTTCTACTAAAAAGTTTTCAATACTGTATCATTAAAATATATAGTAATGTTTTTAAATAAATGCACTTAATTAAAGTAGTTGCGTAAATAATAATACTTTTGATAAATAAACTTTTTGATATGGTACCTTTTAGGAAAATTATGTTTAACAGCAAAGTCTCTTTTACAAAAAGCTTCTCGTTAATTATATTTTCTTTATAAAACAGTCAGTTCAAGTAAATGTATTTAAAAAGAACTCTTTGTAAAAAAACTTTAACGAAAAAAAAATTTTTATAAAAATTTTAAAAGTACCTTTTTGTAAAAAGTACCTTTAACTAATGTACCTTTCTAAAAAAAGTATACATATTTAGAAAAAATTACATGTAAAAAATTCCTAAAATGTCCGTTCACAGAAATTAAATTTTTAAGAAAACATCTATAATCTTCAATAAAATAAACTTTTCAAAAAGTACGAGATCAAATAATTTTAAGTACCACAGTCCGAAATCATTAAAAAAAATTGTTCTACTCACGTTCCGCACTAACATGTGGCAATACAGTCATTGTCAACAAAGCATGTAACGAGCTCATGCTCTGCCTTAATTCGTTAACAAAAGTAACAAATTGTTCACGATGTTCTTCGGCTCTTTCATCGACTACTTTACGTCCCTTAAACCAGCCCTTGAATTTATTCCATGCCTTACGTATGCCCGTATAAACTTCCCGGGGAGGATTTTTCGGAAACTGCCACGCCAAATCGAGACCATCAAAACCATAAGTATTAACAAAGCTTTGAGCGCTATTGATGAAAGCATTACGATGAGCAATATTCTCCAAAAGCATTAAATATTTATTTGGCTCTGCTTCATCCGCTTCCAAGTCACGATCGCCACCCACAGAGAGTAAAACCTTTAGATGGGGATGTTTTCGCTTGAGCGCCGTAACAGCATGATATAAATCAAAATTCAAAGCACGATCCAAAGTTTTCAACTGGAAGGTATCGGAATTAATGCCAGCATAACCGTAAATCAAATAGTTGCAAAATTGCATGGCGGGATCAATGTCGAAAATGGTTTGTTGAACTAGAATTTTAAAAGTGAAAATTGTTAATTACTCCCCCCATTCAGCTTATAAGTTGCATGATGACTTTACCATCTTTTACCCGATTGGTATCCAAATAGCAGACCATATCTGCTACTTTAGCATTTTGTCCAGCGATATCTTGCAACACTATTATGGCAAATAGTGAAAATATTTTATATATTTCCATTATGTTCGTTGTGATCACTTGCAGTTATTTCTAAAAACTAATTTTTAGTTTTTTAATGTGAAATACTCGACGTAATTTTCTTTATGAATTAAATATTTATTGTATTTTTTCTTTTTTAGTTGTTGTTATTGTTTCACTGATAATTTCTTGTTTATTTATAAGCAATATATTTTTCTATTAATATTTGTTGGTGTGTGATTTTAAACTCGTAATAATTTCACAGAAATCAGTTCAGTTGTTATCAGTGACTTTGAATTATTATATTTTATGTGTGAGTATGTGCGTTTAAAGAGACTTTTTTTTATTAATATTTTGCTGCATTCTTTCCCAGCTTCTCTCTTATTGAGCATTTAAAATATAAGTTGCCTGAGTACTCTGTTCTGATGTCACTAGTTTAAATTATTTGTATGAAAGTTATCAGCTTGTAACACATTGCTGAAACGAAATCATAAATATATATTTTATTTTATCAATAAGTTAGTGATTACAGTGGAGTTGTAAGAAAACTAAAGTTTTTGAGACAAAAATATTTTAATAATTCTGATCCATGCATATGATGTGTTCACTTCGAAAAGATCACTACAGGGCATACAAAATCGAATAAATAGATTTGAAAAAAATTATCCGCATATTTTATAATTTAAATTTATTTAAATATATGAGATACCAGATTTTACCCGTGACTTCGTTCACGCTACATTGAAATAATATCATAAACTGTGTGTACACAAAGTTTATCGCAAAAACAAAAAGTACCAGTTTTTTCTCATTTTATCACCCAGAAGTACACTGTATGGTAAAGTAGCAATTTGTCGCATTTTTATCCCTGAAAAGTACCCTATATTTTAATTTAAGTCGTATTTTATCACTTAACCGGTACATATATTTTAGGTATAATTGCCAGCGGCCTCAATTCTGCCAAAGAAAATCTGAACATATTTAATGTTAAGAAATAAATTTTACACGACTACGTTTATAACAAAAATGTTCCAGCAATTACATAGTTAATGTTCCCTTAAAGTTCATGGCTAAAAATTTTAAAATATCGCTCAATAAATTTCTAAACTTTGCTTAACAGTACAAAAATCTCTTAGCTTAAAAAAAATCTCACAAAAGTGTACTTTTTTTATTTCCAGCAACTACTTCTTTTTCTGCCATCTTCATTTCGCCGTACTAGACAATTTATTTTTGAAGAAGGCAAAAAAAAAAAACACAGTTTATTGCAATTTCGTAGGAAAAACTATATTTATACGTCAATTAAGTTTCAAACCTCATACTTCCGCATCCGCCTAAACGATTTAAATTCAGCGAGCTGTGTTGTGTTGATTTTTGTACTGTTCTATTTTTTCCTTCAAGACTTCTTTTTAACAAAAAAAAAAAAAATAGTAATAATAAAGGACTATATCTGAGACCATCAGACATCAGAGTGTTGAAAGCATAATACAAGGGTAAACACAACAATACGAATAAATTCGAGAAGCAAGCAGTAAAAAAGACTTCAACTCTGCTTTTTAATGGCCAACAAACAGGGAAAGAATAGAAAAAAAAACATAAAAAATAAAAATTAAATGAACAAATTTAACTTGAATGGAGAGATAAACACCAAAACAATTTAACATGGCGCGCAATTTTTCACTTTGAAACGTCCTTATACAGTTTTTTTGGTTAACTTGCAGTGCTACTGCTGCTGTTGTAGTTGTTGTGCTGAACTGACGGACGAGTCCTGTAGTTTATATGTATGTTTTATCATGATTTTGTTGTTTATGTTGTTGTTGTTTCTCATGAATTTTTATAAAGCCAATGTGCTTTTTTTACTGTTAATGTTACAGTTGCTTTATTTCTTTGAATAAAAGTGTATGTATGCGTGTGTAGTGGAGAACGGGTATTTATTTTTACAGCTTCCTGTTAAATCTTCATAGAAACTTCGAAACACAACCACCCTGGCGCCCAAATACCTTTTTTCTCTGTTTGTGCACCACCATCCTCTTTCGGTGTGCATGTGTATGTGTTTGTATATGCGTGTGCTTGCACACTATCAAAATTCAATTCCACACCGAGATCACGTTTTTAATTTGAAATTTTTACAACACTTGTTTATTTTTTATCGTGATTTTTTCAGCGATTTCTGTTTTATTTCTTGCTTTTCTACCCCTAAAGTTCGAAACTATATAAAAAAAGCACGTCCTTTTTGGCTGTTAAAAATTGCCAGCAACCAAAGCTCATTTTTTTTAAAAGTTTTGTTGCTTTTATTTATTGTTTCTTTTTTTTTAGGGAAATTTGTGCTTGTTTTAATTTTTTTTTTAATATTCCTGCAGCAAATAAACCGATTTTCAGTACAAGTAATTTAATGCAGGTGTGTATATGTGTGTGTAAAAGTGTTTTGAATTGTGTAGTATTAGCTCTTGTGCTTTTTATATATCCAATATGTAGCATACTTTAAGGGGTTTTATTGTGAAATAAACACGTATTTCGAATAAAATTTTATTTGGTAAAAATTACAAATTAATTGAAATAAAAAATTACAATAACAAATTTTTATTAGATTATTTTTACTGGAGTTTTTCTGCTTTTATTTAAAACTTTATTTAAAGACTTTTTGATTTAATAAAAGTATAACTCTTGTTCTTGTTTAATGTATTTTAAAGCATATAAAAAGCAGTTGTTTTAATTCTCGTATTCAAATTTCTCATTTCACTAGTAAAAAAAGGTGGATAAAATTTAACCGAGACTCCTAACAACTGGCAATGAAAACGATGTTGTGTTTTGTCAAGCAACATAACTGTGAGTTTTCAATTAAATTTTCAAAAAAGAACACTTAGTTTCTTCTTCAACTTATATATTACTTGATTGTTTTTAAAGTTTCTTTTGTAAAATCAATGGCCAATACATTCAAAGACACTCTATATAATAATTGGTATCCCAATTTGCAAACGATACTTTTTATTATCCACACCACCCATATACCATGAAATGACGGCCATAATAATTCTTTCGCATATTATAGGGAATAAAATAATAATAAGCTCTACTTGAAATACAATACAAGTTTCATTAATTAGTAATAAATTTCTTGTACAAGTTTATTATTTCAAATAATTACATTTTTGTTTAATTAACATTTTATTTTGCAGCGTATTTTGCATTTCCTTTTTGAATTAATATTTAACTAATTAAAAAGTAAACAATTATTCCATAAAATATGTTGCATCAACTAGAAATTGTGTAAAATACAACGTCTACAATTTTTATTACTCGTTGTTGTAACTTAACTTCTTATTTTTATCAACACTTACAATAATAAAAAAAAAAATATATTGAGCGTGTGTGGTCCATTTAAAGAAAATAATTTAATTGCGTGTCTCTGTTTGCTCAATCGGCGCATACCTATAGGCCTGCCCGTCTCTCTTTATGTCTGTCTGTCTGATTGTGTGTTAATTAGGCTTTAGCAGAAATATTTCGTGTCATTAATGGGTTCTGTGACGCTATCAAATGAGATCTACTACTACTGCAACTACTCGTGCAGCCACTAATACAACATACAACATTAAAAAAAAAAAAACACAACACAAACTTATCTATCTTACTGCTAATATCAGCGATATCAATGAACATCATGATCACGATCATTATCAAGTTTAACTAACATCTCATCCATTTCAGCATTCACTGAATTTAGTATTAATTTTAAAAGATGGAGAAGGAAGAGTAGAATCAAATACAATATAAACAAAATACTCGTGGTAACAGGTTCAACTATTCGAATATTAACTAACAAACACACACATAAAGTCTGATCAGCAACAACAATAAGGAAACAAACTCAATAATTTAAATGTCCATACACAGCTGGCCATTTGAAGATGAAGATCATTTCAATATTAATTTAGTTGGTGGCGGTATTTAAAGGAATCTATTCAATTTCAAAGATGAATATTTTGTTTTTTGGACTACAAATTTTTCTACAGAAAATTTATCAAGAGGGCTCGAAATTAAAATATTACTTTTAGCAGAGCTGTAAAGTTTAAATCTAGCTCAGTGTTTCAATAGAGATAAAGTGGGACAAAAAGGTCCTACCAAAATATTTGCCATACAATTCAGTTAAAGTCTTCAAGGACATTAAATTAGAATTTTCGAAAATAATATTTTGAAACAATAATTTTTTACAAAAATGTTACCCTTATCCGCCAGCCCTAAAGCAAGTCGAAGAGCTTTGATTAAGAATACAGGAGATTAAAAAAGAAAAAATGATTTCATTATTTTCAAGTAAGCTAAGTGTCCCTTTAAAAAAGGATTAGTTACAACAAAATAAAAAACCTTCAAGTCTTTATTTAAAGCTTTCGCACAAGTAATGCGTTTGCGAAATTTTAAACTTCGAAATGTTGTTTGATTTTTCGGAACTAATTTCCCAATGTCGAAATCAAAATTAAATTAAAAAATTTCGAAATGAAATGCGTGCAAGTATGTATAAATTTTCTTGTGCGTGCATATCACATTCGAATATTGTTATTAATTTTCATTAAAAATAAAGAATACATTCATTTTCTTACCTGCTGCTCACGCATTACAATTATTAAGTTGTTGTGATCTCCTATCTGCCAGCACATTCCGAGAAATTCTTCTTGTCTAACAAATTTTTAAGAACTAAATGCATCATCACTATAGCAATTCAAAGTCACAATATGCAACCCTCCAAACGAATTCATATGATAAATATATTTTTTTTCTTTTCGTATAAAACAAGAGGAATGACCCTTGCAGCGGCAAACCAGCAACCGCCAACACTGGTGCATAGAGAATGGATCGCATCAGCAATAATTTGAATGAAATGCCACCAACATCTCTACCAATTAGAAGGTGTTTTAATAATGACTGTAATTTAATTTATTTGACTGCTTTTAATTTCCATCATACTCGTGCGCATCTTTGTTTTTGTGTCTGTGTGTTTGTCCTTTATAATTAATTTATAACAAATGAAATATTTGTTGGCATGTTTTCTTTAATTAATTTAAAATAATAGTTTTTTTTCAAAATTTCTTTTCAAACAAAAACATAAAACCGGTAAAATATTAATTTTTAAAATCGAAATTTTGTTTTGAAAACTTCTCACTGAAAACGAAATACTAAAACGACTGAATCATGTTTCACTCAGTAGGAGGGAGTTAAAATCATGTTGAATTGCAACTTAATGACCAATAATGACAAGAAAAGTCAAAATATTTAACGATTAAAGACAAAAACTTAAATATCATTTTGTTGTTTCGTTTTAATTTCATTTCCAGATTTATGATTAATAAAGATTTTATGAAGTTTGATTTACATGGACCTGTCAGAGAATCAAACAAGCATTCGAAAACTTTGTATTAAATGCCATCATGTTGATTTAAACGTATTTATTGTCTTTACGAAAAGTTGTTTTACATTTTTCGATCTCGTCTTATTGGCTTGGACAAATTTTACGATCATTAAACTTAAAGACGAAAAATATTTTTTGAAGCTGTCAAATACTTTTAATTAATTTGTTTCTTTAAAACGAAAATAAAACCATATTATTGGATAATATCCAAAAGATGGATATTGTAGATTGAAGATGGGACAGTGGGTAACTTTAAATTCACTGGCGTAAAAGCACTCGAAAGAAATTAACATTAAATTATTCTTATTTAAACTTGGAGCATGATACTGCCTCAGCTAATGAGCCAAGTTAAAAAGTTATTACATACTTGTATTTTAAAAAATTACAGAAGATCAATAATACGATTAAATTATTTCGTTACAATACGGAAATAATTTAATTAAAATAATTAAATAATCTATGAGATAATTAATCAAGCTCGAGGTCAATTATGATTAATTATCTCATAGACTGTAATAAAAAGGTCGAATAAATAAACTTAAAAAACTTTTACTATAATTAAATAATTTTACTGAAACAATAATATGTTAAACTAATTTCGTAATAAAAGAATAAAATAATATCGTGAAGAAAATAATTCGATCTAATTAGTTAGCCGAAATAATAACATTGAATCAGTGAAATTATTTATTAAATAAATATTAACGAAACTTTTTCCAAGGCTGCGCGACATTATTAAAATTTATTAATCTATTTAAATATATTTTTTTAAAATAACAAGATGATTTCTTTCAAATAATCAAACAAATGTTAAATATAATTAATTTTTTTTATTAAACTGATGAAATAAATTAATTAAGATAATCACAATTATTCCTTGGAATAAAAATATAATTTCATTAAAATAATGAAATTTTATGGTGCAAATTATAAAAAGTTTCCACAATTATTAAATTGGATCAATGAAATTAAATAATGTATATGACGAAATTAATTTCATCAAAACTTGTCACATTAATTTAATCAAACGTTTAATTACATCAATTTTATTTAAGTTTGTTATTTGGCTGGACTGGACTAATTTATAAAGAAAATTCGTTCTTTCATTTAAAGCTTAACCCGCAACAAATAACATTTCCAATTTTTTTTTATCAAAATTTACTTTTATACTGATGATCAAATATAATCTCCTTGTGATAATATTTTTTGTAGGCTTGATTTGCTTAGCCAGCAACAACTAAATACAAATTTTTCTACGTAAAACTTTAAAGAATACATCAAATAATAAATTTAATATGCGATTTAATATTTAAAAGTCTCAAAACCCTTAATTTATTTACAAATGTTTTAATTCTTAAGAATTAACTATTTTCTTTACTTTTTTATTTTCAACAACTCTTATTTGTTTAATCATTTAACATGTCAAAATAGAGATAAAAAATTAAAAAAATAAAACATATTTTTCATTATTTGTTCAGTAATTTGCAAAAACGAATTTGTTAAAGACCCCTTCTTAACTTTTCTTTCTGGGCAACAGGGGGCCACATCGGGAATATGCGAGTTCATACATATGTACATAAATATGAAAAACAACAATTGTAAAAGCGTTGAAATTCGCACGCCATCCATTAAAAGCAACACTATGTCTTTAATTTGCAAACCAAACACTTACAAGCCAACCAACAACAACAATAAAAATTAAGAACAAATATTAAAGAATTGCAGTAACGTAATGCAGTAATGAAAGAAAATACTGCATGCACACACACATACCCTCCAACAAAAAGAAAAAAATACAAACGCACTGCTACTTGTCCATATAGTAACTAAAACGTCAGTGTGGCCAATTATGAAAGTCTAGATTTATTCATCGAAATTTTCGGGAAGTTTTAAAATTATTAATAATATGAAAGCTTTTGATTTGAGGCAGAAGCTGGAATAGCCATGGATTGTATGTCAAGGTTGGACATACATACATGTAATCCACTTGTATCAAGGTACGAGTATCAGTCAAGAATTGTATGATACCTACCTTCGTCCGGATTAAAATCTACCTCAGGCTGAATTAAAAAATGTTTAGCCTGATTTTAAAAAATTAGTTCCTGTTTTCAGAAATTGGTTATGAATATTGTACTCGTACTATTGAGGCAGCTTTGACTTAACTCAAATACGAAGATGGCAACACTGCAACAGTGCAACCACAACCAATAAAAAAAAACAACTACAATAATAGTGCGATAATATTAGTAACATGCACCAAAACACTACATATACTAACCAGGAGTTGTACTCTACTCTACGCCAATAATGAGCAACTAAAAATTACAACAAGAACTTTTCATCACTGCAGTCATACTTTGAAAATGTACGTTCACATATACATACAACCATCTATACATGTATACACATGCATCTAAATAAGCTTTTATGCCAGTAAGAAATAATTAGTGATGCAAACCAAATTTTTGTTTGTGAAAAATTTAATTTTTATGTAAAACATTCATTGAATATTGTCGAGGTCATATCCAGCGGTAGTAGCATGCAAACATGGCACCATTTACATTATCTTCAGTGAAAAAGAGAGAGATAAAACATAAAATTTATACATTTAACACTTTCACTTAAAATAAAAAATTGCATGCAACAAAGTTGCATAATGTAAATATCGTCATAGAATTTAGAAAAAGGGATACTTTACTTTTTTCCAATTATTTATAATAAAAATAACAATCCCTTTCGCCTGAGCTACATAGCATTGAAAATCAAAAAAAAAAAAAATCGCACTCTTAAATTACGATAGATACGGCTCGATCTGCTAAAAAAAATATATTAAAAAAAAATTCAATTTTATTTATTACAACAATTTTCTAAAATAAAATCGCTACAACTGCATTACCGTTGCTAAGTGTTACCCATTTGGTGTTTGTATACTTATTGCCAGTATATTTAATGAACTGTACCGTTGCAAATACACAATCTCGCTACGAAAACAACAATAGCAATAACAAAGAGAAACGCTACACAAATAAGTAAAATAAAAAATAAGGAAAAAATGTGCATTAAAATGCATTTGCACTTGTTGTTCACAAGTTGCCACTATATGTTGCACATAAATACAACGTACTAATCGCACAGCAACGCACGCATTAACAAACAACGCATTTTCATTTTAATCCATTTATGTGTGTGTGTGTGAATGCATCGTATTCGTGCTCACATTAAAACGTTTGCAAATTGTTTTTGTCGGCATTCAAGTTTGAAAATTTTCATTTAATTTTCCATATAAATGCCAGTGCGCGTTTTTGTTGTTGTTTTTGCTTTTCGTAGTTCTAGCAATTAATTTGCATTTAATTGCGTCTAATCGTTTGCTGCTGCAACTCTAACTAACCGACCATCCAGCCAGCAAACCAACAAACCAGCCACTCACTGTCATGTAGTCAGTGTTTGTTTGGCAGTTCGCTCTCTGTCTCTCTGTCCATCAGTCAGTTAGTTTAGCCATATTATGTTTATTTCTAGTCTGTCTGTAACGGCCTCGCTAACCGATCATCTCTATAGTATGTACTCACTCATATGTTTATTACTGTGATGGATGCACCACAGCGAAGGCCATAGAGGACAATAAAAAACATTGAAAAGCTTTTTTGCAACAGTAGAAATAAATAATGTTAATAAGGCGGCATATTTGATGAGGTATTTTCAAATTTTTATCATTAACAACAAACGTCATTAGTGTAATGATAAAATTCACATGCGATCACATTGCTGTCGAGGCATTTGGTTCTGGAGTTTCAAGTGAATCGGTCTATACTTTTATTCAAGGTCGATAAATCAATATTGAATTAATTACCGAAAATAGCAATTTTTCATAACTGCGAAACTTTTACCCAATTTTTCCGAGCTCTCGCTGTTTTCGTTGTTGTCAAATAATTTAATTGACTTTGTTTATAGTCTTGCAAAAAGTATACTGTAAGAGTTCTAAAGTTTACTTTTGTTAAAAACATACTTGCGCTGTATAATCGACTGATAAAAACGTAGTTGAAATTTAAAAGTGTATTTGATACATGAAAATGGCTGAACACCAGGTTTTTTAGTTAATGTAAAGCGTTTGCAATAAAATTATTGTTAAAATAACAATAATATGATATGATTTTTACTTTACCTTTTTAAACATGTTTATAATTTTATTTTACAACTCGTACCGATTATTTCAAAATTGTTGCTATTTTTTGATGTTTTGGAGACACATCACAGATTCAATTTTCTTATATTTTTGTAAAGTTTGTTTGAAAGGTCTTCGCTCTTTCATGTCGCACTTAAAGTTGGTTCAAGGGGGAAGACGTAATTTTGTTTTGACTATAATGAAAAACAATTTTAACAACTTGAAGTCATTTCTAAAACGAACAGAGATCAGTGTTTGACTATGATTATGGACTAATGTATGTTTAAGCGATCATGCATAAAATCCTGTCATCATTTTTTCCCAAACTTTTTCACAAATTCTTAAATTTGTATCCGAAGTTTTACAAAAACGTACACCACACAAGAGTTTTGCAGACCTCCTCATCTGTTTAAAATTTTAAAAACTTTGTTAAAATTTCTAAAAGAATTTTATATAAATTTCTAACATTTTCTGGGTAAATGATCAATCACTCAATTTTTTTATACCCTACACTAAAATATGGTAAGCGTAAATATAGATTAGTCATTCTGTTGGCAATTATCATATCGGATCGCATGAAATGAATGGATCATTCACCCTTCTTATATATGGCAACGGCAATAGAAGACAACACCGTTTTTTATCTTTTGTTGCCAATCGGTATTCTATGTGGCTATATTGCCATTTATCGATAACTTTTACTTATGTTCGGTATTTTGTAAGCAAAATTGATGTTGTCTGTAATTTTCTTTGATTTTTGAGTCGGTATTTTTGGTGTTGTCTTGCGTTGCTTTGTGTTGTGTTTTAAAACTTTAAAAAAATTAACGATAAAGTTGTCTTTCATTCTTGGTTTTTTGGTATTTTTATATATTTGTGTTGTGTTTTTGGTTTAAATAAACTAATGCAAAAAATTTATATAACAAATAAATGCCAATTGGAGAAGATTGTGCAAGACCTTGAAAAGACTAAATCACTACCAGAGGTTTTCGCAGCGGAATTGCTCCTACTAGTATACTTGTATGTTTAAAATGTGGTCTATTGAACCGAAAATTACTTTCAAATCTTAAAAAGGATAAAAAAAATCCATTACTTGGGAAATTATTGATTAAAATTTGTTACTTATCATCGGGCAAACTAAAAATACAAGACTTCTGTCTAAACAGTCTTCTTTCTATTGTCAATTTATTTATTTTCTTCGTCACTGGAGTCCGAATCAAGAAGAAAAAATCATTTTTATTTTAATGTATGCACAGAAATTTTAATTATTCAAAAACTCTTTCACTGAAAATAGTCAAATAAATGTCAGCTGACTCAAATATTAGATATGTGTTTTGTATGTATCGATAAACAGGCAACATCGTCACAATACTGTTAGGGAATACAAAATTAGTATTGATGTTGTGTTCTATTGATGTTAGCTTAAAATTGCCGACGTTGTTGCCGACGCGTAATAGAATAAGGGTGATTATAAACAGAGAAATCAAATAATTCTTGTCTGTATGTCTGTAAATGAAATCGGGTTTCAGAAACTCCCAGGAGTGTTAGAAATAACAGTCTTAGATGTATGTGTCAGGATTAGTTTTACGATGAATGTTTTTGAAAAATAAGCAAATATTTTTTTTTTTTGTGATAATTTTATTATTTATTGAATCTTTAATTATTAAAATTGAATTATCAATAAGTTTTTCAAATCTTAAATCTAAAAAAATATTAAATATAAGTTTAGCCAATGCTAAACAAAATTTTTAATTTCAACGGTTAATTTATGTTGTTTTACATCTCTCGTGTACGGCTGAGAAAAAGAGTATCCCTCCTTTTCAGCCGGGTGTGGCCTCTATAATTTAAAATATTGCGCGCAAGTACATTTGGGTGCACCTCAAGTTTTTTTATATATTTTTTAGCGTTTATTGAAAATACTGTCTTCACCAACGGAACATCTAGGTCTTTATGAATCCGATGATTTCTGACATACCAGGGAGCTGCTGTAATTGTACGTAGAATTTTATTTTGTCGCCTTTGAATTTTTTCGACATTTGATGCTGAGGCAGTGCCCCATAACTGGATTCCATAGAACCATATTGGTTTCAGGATCGCGTTGTATAATAGTAGTTTACAGTCTAGGCTTAGTATAGAATTTCTTCCAATAAGCCAATTCATTTGGGCTGCTTTTAATTTCATTTGTGTTAACTTTGCGTCTATATGCGATTTCCATGTTAAACGACGATCAAGATGAACGCCTAGATATTTGACAACAGTGTGTTGCGGTATGGTCTCGGTGTTAATTTTTATAGGCGGGCATGTTTCCTTGCGCAACGTAAAAGTTACGTGCACACATTTCTGCTCGTTAACTTTAATACGCCATTGTTTGAGCCAATTTTGCAATTTGGATATATACCCTTGTAAATTGCGGGAAGCTTCTACAGGATTTTCGTGAACGCTTAGAAAAGCTGTATCATCGGCAAATGTTGATGTATGAATGTTATTGCTTAACGGTAAGTCAGAGGCATATATTAAATAAAGTAATGGACCGAAGATACTGCCTTGGGGAACTCCGGCTTCGATCGACTGCGGTGGGCTTAAGAAATTGCCTTCCCTAACTACAAATTTTCGTTCACTTAGGTAGCTTATTAAAAGCCTAACAATGTTTGCGGGTAGATTTTGCGTTAATTTATGTATAAGACCTTCGTGCCATACTTTATCGAAAGCTTGAGAAACATCTATAAAGAGCGCAGAGCAATATTTCTTCTTTTCGAAAGTGTCTCTGATAACATTCACAAGTCTGTGAGTTTGTTCAATTGTGCTATGTTGTCTGCGAAAACCGAATTGATGATCTGGAATGCATCCGCTTCTAGTCACTATAGGCATCAGCTTGCTCATATACAGCTTTTCAAATAGTTTTGAAATGTTGGGCAATAAACTAATAGGCCGATAGGATTCAACCTTCGTATGATCCTTGCCGGGCTTTGGTATCATAATAATCATCGAAACCTTCCATTCTGCAGGATAGTATTGCAGCCGTAGAATACTATTAAAAATGAATAGTATAATTCTTTTTGCAATATAAGGCAGTTGTTGAAGCATTTTGTTGCTTATTTTGTCGACACCTGGGGCTTTTTTGGTGTTAAGACTAGTGATGGCCTTTTCAATCTCCACAATGTTAAATCTTAACGGTATTTCTGGTAAAGAGATGACTGGTGGCAGTTCAACAATATCAGTAGAAATATTCGGTGTAAATACATTTTCTAAGTGCTTAACAAAAAGAGCACCTTTTTCAGCATCAGTTCTTGCCCAGTCACCATTCGAATCTCGTAACGGAGGTTTGCAAATCATTGGCCTTTTAAGTCCTCTAGCTGCACGCCATAGCGAATAATCTGTTTGTGGTGTTGCATCGAGTTCTTGAAGAAATTTTTGCAGCGAAGCTGTTTTTTGTGTTTGTAAAACTTTTCTGAGCTGTTTGGTGCATTCCTTTAGCCTTAACTTTAGCTGGGGGGATCTGTAACGTTGCCATTCTCGTCGCGCTCTCCGTTTTTCAGTCAATAGCCTTTCTATATCTACAGAAGAAATGTTGTTGAATCTTACTTGTTGATTTGGTTGATTTGAAGAAGCATTAAGAGCAGCTTGATTAACATGTGCTTCAAACAACCTAATAGAATTTTCTATGTCAGTAGGTGTTCTCAACAGCATATTTTCCGTGCAATGAGCACTCAAATATTTTTTGTATTTCAGCCAGTTAATACGTGCAGATGTCAGCGGTAAATCACATGTTGATGTTGCAGTTGTGTGTGAGTAAATAGTGATAATAGTAGGCGAGTGATCTGAAGATAAATCCAATGATGCTTCAACTTCAATCATTTCGCTGGGCACACCTTTCATAACTCCAAAGTCGATAATATCAGGAATTTTTTGTCGATCCGTTGGCCAATATGTTGGCTGACCACTTGAAACTACATTAAAGCCCATTTTTGAAATTGTGTCAAACAAAACACGACCCTTGGGACTGATTAAACGTGAACCCCAAAATGTGTGTTTAGCATTGTAGTCGCCAGCTGCTAGAAAACGGGACCCCAGTGTTGAATAAAATGCGGTATATTGACTCTCTGAAATTGAAAACCTGGGAGGAGAATAAACAGATGATATCACAAGTTTTTGATAAAAATTTTCAATGCAGATGTTTGTTGCTTGAAGGTAATCTTCACAAAATTCATTTAACAGGTAGTGTTTTATTCGCGTTTTTATTAGAATTCCCGAGCCACCACAAGCTCTACCTCGAGGATCCTTGGTGTCGTAGAAATTATATCCACTAATTCTAAAATAGCTTCGAGACGTCAAATGAGTTTCTGAGATAAGCATAACATCGATTTGTTTATCCAGAAGAAAATATTCTATTTCATTTTTATGTTGGCAGATGCCGTTTGCGTTCCAAAAACATATTTTCAAGTTCATGGTTTGCTTAATACAGCCTGCAACAAAGTAGACTGCATTTTCAACATTTCCTGCATCATACAGGACATGTTGAGAGTAAAAGTATTTACTGTTTGTATTAAGCTCTCAATTGAGGCTTCAATACGGCTAAAATTAGACCCTGGAGCTTCGCTTACTGGTACCGGTTTTTGCGCTGTATTGTGGTTACTTTTTAAAATGTTAGCGTATGAAAATTTATTATTAGGTTGTTGCTGAGCAATAGTCGCGTTTGATTTCAATACGTTTGAATATTGTTGCTGACTGGTAGACGGTTGAGGTAACTGAGGGTAGCTTAAAAGTGTGATAGGCTGAGCGGGAATAATATTTTCTTTTTTGTGCGAGGAGCGTTTAAAAAACGAGTAAAGAGGGCAGCCTCTATAGTTGGCAGTGTGATTTCCGCCGCAATTGCCACATTTTTTCGCCTTGGGATCACCTTTTGTTTTGTCACAGTTAGCGGTACTGTGTAGCTCACCACATACAACGCAGACTGTAGGCAACTTGCAATAAGTTTTCGTGTGCCCAAATTCTTGGCAGTTCAGGCATTGGATAGGTCCAGCTCTTTTATGTGGCTGCTCAACGGTAACTCTCCGGTGTAACAAATACTTTAGATCATAGATTGGATGGGATTAATTTTTTTTTATCTTTATGTCACCTGGCTGTAACTCGACTCTAAATATTGGTTGGGGGATTTTTTCTCTATTTTTGATGTTTGAAACATTTTTCACCTTGAATCCACTATTTTCAAGGCCAGACTTGACCTCTTCTGGATCCACACTAGAATCTATACCTTTTATTACAACGGTTAGACCTTTAGCACTCTTAAGCTGATATGTATAAAAATTTTTATTTTTAGTCTCAAAGTCTGAGACTATTTTTCTGTAATTATTTTCTTTAGATACCTGAATTTTTGTTTCATTAATTTTCCCACGCTTGATTGGAGTTACGTAAAACTCATTTTCTCCAATTAACGAGATAAGGCTTTTTACCAGAAAGCTGGAGTTCTGTTCTCTTAAATAAATCGGTGGTGGTTTACTCAAACTTGTATTAGTTGTGACTTCATCACCTTGTTCAGTTAAAATCGCGAAACGATTTTCGGAATTTTTTATATTTTTCCCATCCCATAAGCAAATATGAAATAATTTATAGAAAAATGTTGTAAATATTTTCTGACAGGTATGACGTATTAACACGCCATCTGCTTGTCAATTCGTCTTGATGATCGCAGGCATAATATTTTTCAACATGCGCAGAAACGGTGTTACAGAAAACTGTCTGTCTTTTCAAAATGTAGTTCATGTCTACGAGTACTGATGATTTATTATAGACATCGTTAATATACAAGAAATGAATAATTATTTCTTATTAGAAGGAAGGCCGATCGTAATTAAAATACATCATGATATTTTTTCATCGAATCACAATGAGATCGTGGTTGGCCAGTTCAATTTTCCGTATGGTCACAAATTTTCTGGATGTTTACAATAATTTCGACCCTTACGATTTTCTTTTGTTTGACAATCTGGTAAAATGTTAGATATTTTCTAAGATCAAATGTGTCAGAAAAAATAGTGTTGACTGGGATGTGACTCTGTCACTACGTTGTTGCCGTAGCCACTTGCAGTCCATTTATTAATAACGTTGTTTGTTTCATTCTTGATTTTTTTTTTGCTCTGTCATAAAGTCACTTTGCCTGTCATCTTAAAGTTTCTGTGCGAATTTAACGAATTTTAGCCAACTAAATTGCAAATTATATATTTAATGGCCAAAACAGAAAAAATTCACTTCGAATTATTATCTTTTATGCAAACAACAAAAAATCCTTACAAAAAATTTTATTCTTATATTCTTCAATGATAAATGATAGAAAATAATGTATCAATTTTTATTTGCAAAGCATAATGTGACTAATAATTTTAAAATGAAAATTAAAAAAAAAATATTATATATACTTCAAAAAAATGGGTTCCAATAGAGCGATGAACAAAAACAAAAACTTTGAAGCAAACACACGCAAAATATTATTTGTAAACGGATGTTTATCATTAATCATGTGAATAATATACACTGAAAAAATAAAGTTTTATTTGAAACAAAGAAAAGGGATTAGCAAATTCTGCACATATGAACCGATTTGTAAATATAATTTTTTATATAAAACAGTTCATGGTTCATATTTTTTAGATTTTAATTTTATTCCTTTGATTTTTCTCTCTGTGTATTATCAAATTTTAGCTGCACATTAAGTTCTAACTGCATTATTAGTGTTTGGCGAATACAACATCCTGCAGGTTATCTCATTTGCAATTTATGTTTGCTTTTGCCTTTTTTTGCTGCTGCTGCTGCAATTTGGATTTGACAAATCACTTTTCAATTTCTTCCTTCAAATCTTTATTGTGTTTTAAAATTGTTGCTTGTATGGTGGTGGTCCTCAATACTCGAACACTATCGAGTATTGTTTCATTTGTGGTATTGTTTGCTTTGTTTGGCCACATCATTAAATTGTTTTGTTAATAAAGATTTTGCTGACGTTGATCATAATTTATAAAATATTTCCGTTTTTTTTTCTGGAACTTCATCTTGTGGAAGTTTAACATTTTTGGTAATGGTCTGGTCTGTGGGTGCTTGGTTAAGTAGTTTCTTTTAAAGCTTAAACAGGATTCATAGGATTTTTAAAAGTGATTATTTTGTATATTGAAAAGAATTAGACATGATCAATATTCTTTACGTTTCAGCAGAACAAAACAACGCTTTTAAGAGAAAAAAAAACGAACGGTATAATTTAATGTTTAATATGATGAATACCAATTTAGTAAGCAGGTAACTCTCGTAGTAGAATTTCATATAAATATAGTAAGAGTTGCATGTTTGTCTGTGCTGGAAATTGTATTCCAGAATCCCCCAGAGGAGCTTGCGACAATTGGTATTGGCACTAAATACAACGTTGTTCTGTTCTGCTGTGTACACGGAAAAATAAATTTATGATTGATTCCTATCTTATCCCCTGAAGGAATATTGATTATTTCCAATTGTTATCGAAATACAATACGTTACGAGATTAAAAAATTTCTCACCAAAAACCAAGAAAAAGAAACACTTTAAAGCAATCTACCAGCCTGCCATTTAATTATGCCGCAATTAGATATATGAAATTTTTATAAAAGAAATTGTTTAATTGCTGCTGGCATTTTTGGCTTGTTAAAGTTTTATAAATTGAATAATGACAGCAACAGCTACAAAAAAAAAAATGAAAAGGAAAATCAATAAGAAAAGCAAATAAAACAACCCATCAAGACGCCACCACCGACCACTATTAAGGAAAAATGAATCAAAGTAGGATTTTCTTTAGCATTTTTTTCCCCAAATCAAACAAATTAAAAAGTGTTAACGCCTAATAAATCATTTAAACATATAAAGAAAAACCAAAATTCTTCAATTGAATTAAATTTTCAAACGAATACTTTTAAACACTTTGCTGACGATGGGTGAATTAAATGAGTGACTGACTGGTTGGTTGGTTGTTTGGCTGGCTGGCGGCCTCTAACTGACTGCCTAAATAAAAATGACTTTAACCATAAATAGTACATATTTTCTGTGTTCACTTAATATTTCTTTTTTTCTTTTAATTTCAATTTTAGCAGATAATTTCCGTATTAAATACTTTGTGTTTTAAATGGATTTAAGCCAAATTGCAAATGCTTTGGATTCAGCGTGAGTGTGAGTATATGGGTGTAAATGTGTGCTTGTTTGCTTGTATTTAAACCAATTAGTAAAATTGTTTATATGTCAGCGAGTTAAATGGCAAATGAATGAAGAAACTGCCAATTTATACAAGACATATTAAAAAAAAATCGTACAAGACAAAGGCTCCTCATAAAGCAATTGCAATTGAAAGTTTTTTTCTTCATGAATATACAGATACAGAAAGAAAGAGAACCGCATATCATTTTAGTGATTTTATTTTGAAAAGCACAGTGGCTTAAAATTAACAAAAAGAATAGCCTTTCAGACAAATTATTATTTCTGTTTATTCAATTTTAACATGAACTATTTATTTAATTCGGTTGACTCTCATTTGAATAATTAATTGACTAAAAATTTTAATTTAATTACGAATACATATATTTATTCGATTATCGAAATTATTTTGTGCATACTACTTAGAACTATTCATTTTATTTCAATTACTATTATTCGAATTAATTGGCAAAAATTAATTTTATAATTTTATTCTACTCAATATATGCGATTACAGAAGCAATTTTGTGCGTAAAATTTTGTGTAAATTAGTCTTATTGGATTAATTCGAAAAGTCCAAATTCGATTATTTTATTCGATTCGTTTTTTGATTAACTCTCATTACAATAACACTTTTTCGAAAAGCCCACATTTGATTAATTTTAATCGACTAATTTTTTTCAAAAACATTTATTCGATTATCAAAACAGTTTTGTTCGAATTATCTTAACTCGATTCATATTCCTTGATCAACTATTAATAGAATAATTTTTTAATAGCTGTTATTGGTCGAATAACTTTATTCGAGAAATTTTCGATTAATTTTATTCAATAACACTCAAATTCAGGTTAGAAAAAGTTAGGACGATTCTGAGAGTGAGGGGGGAAATATAGCTTAATTTAGAAGAGCCATATCGCGGCGTTTGTTTATGTTAGTTCGAATTTTTTTTAATCGACATTCGAACTTTGCAGTCAAATGTCGATTTTCAGTATATTGATTATATGGTTTTTTGGCTATAACTCGTCGAATAATTGATATTTTTAAATCTGTAAAAGACAAATTATTGCTATAGACCTGTGCAACAATTAAAATTTTTTAAAAAATTGATTTAGAAAATTTTTGTGGTGCTTATGATGCAAAATGTTGGAAAAATTATTTATTAAATGCTTATAAATGCACCATAGCGTATACTTACTATGCTCGTACATTAAATGCTTCAATATTAATCATATGACTCCATGTATAGACTGTTTTTTATAGAGTGTCACAACTTTAAGTTCTGCATCACTGCTTTATTTGAGCACCCATTTCTAAATCAATGTAATAGAAACAAAATTAAACACTCAGTTTTGAGTCCAAAGATTTAATTTGAAGAACGTTCAATTCAATAATGTTTAATCGAAAATTTATTAATGGATTAATTTTAAGCAAATAACCGCAAAAAAGGAAGAAAACTTTCTTTCTATCTATGCTTACCTTTTTTAAGGGAGTCATAGAATATATTATTCCTAAGAGTTAAACGGCATTGCGACTGATTGGAGGCAATCAAGAAAAATTCATTCTCAATCGTGAAGACCATCTCTTAACAAAAATCTTAAAACCATTTGCGATATTGTTTCGGTCCACTGTTCCGAATTCGTTAAAATAGCCCTCACATGTTCTATATGTCATTCGTACGTAAATGTGTGGCGGCATGATCTCAGATAATTGTAAATTACAGCAGGAAAGAAAGGGTGGTGTTTAATTTGATGCATTTGTGAAAAATATTCCGTTTTTTTTTCGTTTAATTTCTTGCTTTAATGACATATCAAAGCGGTTTAATTTAAAGAGATTTAAAATTCTTCACTAATTGCTAAATCATATTTTATATAAACGAGCCAATTCACACATTCACATACACAGACGCAGCAAGCCATAACACACAATCACATGCACACGGACGAACAGATCAAATATGGAAATGAGGCACGGGAACAACTTCTTGTGAAATCGAGTCAATATCTTGGAATTGTTTTTTCTATACAATTTACGATGAGAATGTATTTTTGTTAAAATTGTTTAAATGTTTTGTTGGTTTGGTATGTGAGTGTGTTTTAGTGTGGTGGCAATTATTTCATAGTTCTTGCCACCACAACAGATCATTGCATTTTAAAATGTTTCCAAAGTGATGAAGTGGATGTGATTCAGGCTGTTGGTTGGTTGTCGCTGCTGATGATGATCGTTTTCTGTTGTCGCCAGCAATTAAAAATAAATTTTATACAAATAAAAAAAATCTAAAATATAAATACCTGCAATTAAAATAATATTGAAATTAAAATAAAAAAAAAAAACCTCGTACATATATTTTTTTTTTATTATTAAGAAAGAAACTTCAACCAAGCCGTTTTAATTTCAAATTCTGTTGAAACTATGTTGTACAAATGAGTTAATGCTGTTGTTGCTGCAACAACTATTTTTAACATTGACATTGAAAATATGAATCAGGAATAAGAAAGAAAGGGAGTAAACCGAAGGACGAAAATATTTAGCAGAAGAAGAATAAGTAAGCAAAAGATTTGTGTTGTTTAATATGATTTATGTGACATGGTGCAGTATAATGTTCCAACCGACACCAGGCACCACTACAAACAGCATATTAAGCAAGAGCTGTTGTTTCAACTTGCACCACTGATAGGTTAGTAGTCCTCTATAGCTCGTCTAAGAAGCTAAAGCAGAATACTTAAAAGACGTGAGTAATAATAAATCTATTTAAGTGTTGTTTTCTTCTTTTTGTTGCAGTTATATTTCGATGTTGCATCTTCTTTTTTAAGGCACCGAAATGCCAGTTTTTAATATACAGCTTATAAATAATTTTTGTATTCTTTTAACTGAAAATATTTATTGAAAAAAAGAGATAGAAGTAGCAGCCCCCAAACACTTGCGTCATCGTCTTCATTCAGCATCAAGAGCAACAACAAAAAGAACAACATCCCATGGCAATCGTCAACAGCAGCATTATTGGCAGGCCGTTTCTTCTTTTAGCAGAAGCATCTAATAAAACATGTGTATGGCAAAATTGAATGGTGTTATAAAACTAATGGCTCCAAAAAAAAGTATCCATAAAAATATTTAATACATTTGCATGCTACAATCGGTAAAAAGAAGAGGTGGAGTAACTCCCAACGTGTATTTCGCTGGAAAACAAATACATAAATAAAAAGGAGTAAAACTTGGTTTTTATTAGTTAAAGAACGAGTACAATTTTCCACTGGTGCGCCACAAAGGCAGAAACTGGAGGTTGATCAAATTTTTAATAGATTTTTCCCACCCATAGAAATTTTAGAATGTTTCGAAAGGAACTGTGGATTGTTTGCTAAGAAAAGTTTTGTTTTACTTAAATATATTTACTGGTGGCAAAAAACAGTTAATCGACTAATTAAATTAGTCGCCAGGAGCCGCAGAAAAGAATACTTGTGAACACTGTGCAACAAAAAATAAATTTAATAATAATTACAATTTTAACAGCCATAACTAAATCAGAGCTTTAAGGAAAAGTCGAAGAGCATTGATATTTTCTATGATCTGAGATTTCTATGGAGACGTCAATTAATAGTACAAAAAAAATTGGAAAAAATAGAAACATTTTTTGAAAATTTTTAAGCAATCCAATATAAATGGAAAAAGAATTTTAATTTTTTCAATCAATGTAGCTATGGAAAAGCTTAGTTCACAGCAAATATCAAAGGTTTTGCCTTTATTTACAGCTGGCGGACGCGAAGTGAAATTTCGAACTTTCGAAATTAAGTTAGATTTTTTTTTAATTAAGTTATTTTTCCGAAACTGCAAAACAAGTCCGGAATTCCGCTATTGGTATGAAATTTTCGAAATCTTGCTTCAATTTTCGAAATTATATTTGAAAATTTCGGAAACTGAGCTAAAAATTTCGTATAGCGTGACTAGCGTTCCTTCACAATCGCACATCATTTTCGTTAATGAACTTGAAGTTGATATAAACAAGGTTTCAATAAACAATTTTTATAATTCTGATGTTCCGTAAATTTTAAAGGCGTTGTATTTTTAAAAAGGATAAAATTTTAAATGTGTATAAATGAAATGTATTTTTTTAATAATTACTAAATAGGTATATTTATTACTTGTTAGTTTAACATATGAAGTATACATATAAGATTCGGTATAACCGACTATAGCGCTTTCTTACTTTTTCATTAACAATTAAGAGTGCAAGTGATTCTTTTTAAGTAGTCAAACTATTTTAAAAAATATATGAAACAAAGAACATAAATAAATACCAGCGCAAAACCAATGCACAGTAGTACTGATTGCACGAGATATAAATAAATTCTTAACTACAAATCGCTTTATGTTGTTTAAACATATGTTGCTATCATTGCCCCACAGTGCTGTGTTCTGTAAACATGGGTGGCAAATGTTGCCACAGTAGATGTGCCTCATTAATAATTCTTCCTTCAGTTGTACAAATTCATTTACACATTTAAAAAAGAAAATTATTTTTATTGACTCATAAATGATTTTATGTCAAACGACAAATTAGCAATGTGTAAAAATTTAAATGGAAAATATCAGAAAGAGCGGACGGAAAATGAAAATAGCATACATAAATTATAACAACGAAATCAGGAAAATATAAAACAGACTAATAATTTATATACTATGAGTAGCATGCCAACCAGTTGAAGTTTAAAATAACTCTCTAAAATTTATTTTTAAAAACGAAGTTTCAAGGGAATATCAAATATATGCAACTTTTTGCAAAGTCTGCTCTAAATGTTACAAAAAATTCAATTCAATTAATTTTTGTAGAAAGTTTTGAAGAATATTTTTTTTGTGTATTCAAAAAAATACTAAAAAAAACACTAAATTAATTGTAATATTTTAAATGTGATTTTCCACACAAAAAAAATTCTACTTTTTTTCCTGTTCGCAGTCCAGCAATAAAGCTTGTTTTTGAAAAACAAAATTTATATTTTATATTGTTTTTTATCTTGGCTAATACCGTCTTTAGCTCTACATTAAGAAAAAGAGTGACAAAATCGATTATTATGCTGCAAAATACAACCATAGTTTCTTGGTGGCGAACGTGACACAAAAGTAGACTTTTTTGTGTGGAAATGCTTATTTTTAATTATTGACTAGTCGAAATTTCTAAATAAGGTGGTGTTGGCTGAAGTGGTTAGCGCGTTGACTACTAAGCAAACAATGACTTGGTGGGGCCTGGGTTCAAACCCTGGTCACAGCAAGTCAATTAACATCATTAATTTCTCTAATGTACATTGATGAGACGTTGTATTAATTGTTGTCGGACTATTTAAGCGATGAAGGCATGCTGTTCCGCGCTACTGTACACAACACCGCCCTCCTTCGTTGGTTAGCAGAAACATCGGCGAAGTAAAACAATTAATAAAATGCCTGCTAATACAGTTAATGCGTCTACTCAACACCGGAAGCGCCACAATACTGCTATAAAAATTAACAAAATGCGCAAACCAGAGTTGTAAAAGAGTTAAGCCTTCTAAATTTTCAACATCTATCTACTCTACTCTATCCCTCTCACTGAGTTCCGGCACAATGCACTGCACAGAAAAAATAGTTCTTAATTTTTTTTCAATTAAGTGATTGCTTAGAAAAATTTATATATTTGATTAATATTTTAATTAAATTACTGTTTACTTTAATTGAATTTGCTGCTTTATCAAAAAAGTGTTAGCAACAGATTTTTATTCAAAATGAAATGAAGTAACAAATTATTATTACGTATTATTTGTATGTAAATAATATAATTTTTGTTTTTATATGAGAAAATCGTTAACTATTTTAGAGTATGCCACATTGTCTCCAAAAATATTTTTAATTAAAATTGTCAATATCTTTTTTAGTTAATTCAATTAATACTTTTATTAACTCAATTAATATTTTAATTGGTTTTGCTACTTCACATCTAAACAGAAAACAACAAGCATGACCATAAAGAGCAAACAGGGATGGTAAAGTTAATACGGTTGTACTTTTCTGTACCATTCAAACTCACTTGAATTTTGACTTATAAAGTTTAAAATGTTTACATATATTTGGACCATAAAGTGCATTTCCGAGAAAAGCTAATACCAAGTACGAGCTTGCACTAATCTTGATACATACCGTACCAACATTTTTCGAAGAATATACGAGTAAACTGGATTAAAATTCAAAACGGAAGGTCTTAAATATGGGTTTTTTTAAAACAGCCTAAAACAAAAATAAATATGGTCTGGTGCAATTATGTTTAGGCACTCAATTTTAGAAGCCTATCATTACAACTCCAATATACAATTTGACATTCCTGCAACAATTATATTTCAAGTTGTTAGCTATTGTCAAGTAGTAGGTTTTTCGCAGTTGAAAATAAGTATGTATGTATATAAAAATGAATAACTGTTGTTGAGTATTATGGAGGTAACCTACCAAACAATAATTCAAGCCTTCGATAAATTTTTTGGATTAATTTTAAGAATCATTACAATATGTTATTTATTAGCAAACACCTAATTATGAATTCGTTCCATTTGCTTTAGATGAAAATACACACATCCATTTGTATTAGACGCACAGGCCTTGATTACAGTGTTCTTGAATGTCAATAAGGCATTATTTATTATAAAATATTTTTCGTACATCATCTTCAATTTTAATTTAAGCACTTGTGTTTGCTGAATACTTATTGTTGAGTGTTGCTGTCTCATGAATAGCTGCCAGATTTTTTGAGGTGGTGAATTCCATACAAAAGTACACAACAAAGTAAAACTCTTTTAACTTTTTAACTCATTTTAATGTAACTGCACATCTTCAAAAAAGAGTTGAAGCGCTAAAATAAATTTATTTGTAATTCCAAAAATTAAATTTATCAAAAACTGTATAATCTTAACTTCATAACTTTAACTTTAACTCTTCATATTATTTAGTGTCGTGTAAGTCACAATTTGTATGTCGTGTAAGTCACGCGAAAAAAACTATTTTTTGTGAAAAATAAAATATATTTCACTAAGTTGAAGCCATTTTGTCGTTGTTTGTATTTCTCAAATACTTTTGGTGCAGTTTAAAAGGAATCGGACTACACAATTAACAGAATTTTTAAACTATCTTTGATTACCCTGAAATCAATGGATTTGATGTCGTGTAAGTCACAACTAATTAATTATATTAAAATTAAAAATATGTAATCGCAAATCAAAAATCAAAGTGCATGAATTAATACGTATGTTCGTGTAGATGTTATTTCCTAAAACGAATAAATTAAAAAAATTATGATTGTACCAGAAATTTTATCAAAAATGACAAAAGTTTTGCCTCGTGTCGTGTAAGTCACACGTGGAATTCACCAGGTAATATCGTCATATATTTGGGCAAAAATCGTCATTATCGTCAATATAGCTTATTGAAATCGTCATAAAAACGTCAAATGAAAAAAATATTTTAAGTTCTCATTGCCGTACCATTTATATTATATTGGCACCTTTGTATCAGCTTATTGCTGCTTATGAAAATAGAAATTAGTCTAATTTGGCAGCAACCGCAAAAGTAGCATAGACAACAACCTGCCTTGCTGTCGTCAAAATAATCAACTTCATATAGGCTCGTGTATTTTATTTTTGACACATTGCTGCCTGCTGCTCGCTGTGGTCTATGTGTTTATAGCTTTATTAAGCAAACTAGTTTTTAAAAAGTTGCTCATTACAATTTTCAGCAGTTCAAGGTTGCTTTAATAGTACATATAAATGTTGCAAACTGGAATTATTTAAAATCGTCAAAATGAGGTTATAAATCGTCCCATTGTCACCACGTCATTTTTAGGACCCAAAATCGTCAAATCTGGCAGCTATGGTCTCATGCCATTTGAGTACGTAAATTTTAACAAACAAACATCATTCTGAGTTCGTCCAGTTAAGCGCGTGGTTGTTTAAAAAAACAAAAAAAGAAAAAAAGAAGTAAGTTTAAAAAATTAATAGTATTAAATGCTTTTTATGTGAAAATACTTTTGACACTCCTGAAAAACTATTCGACCATGTGAAAAGTTATTTCCTACCTCCTAATGTGGTTCATGTGTGCACTTATAAAAATTGCTTTCAGCTTTTTAACTAACTAATAAAGAAATTATTTCATTGAAAATTATTAGCATTGTTCAAAAAATTGTTAATACTAAAAATTTAATGGGCATTGTTTATAATATAAGTCAATGCCAATGAAATCGACAATTTATTAGTCAATTTATTTAATTACTCCCATGTATGATAAATATATTAAATTGTAATGTAATTATAATAAATTGAAAAGAATGTATGGAAATAAATTATCTAAAAATTAAATAAATTTAATCATAAAAAATTGTTTTATTTCTGCAAGTGACTTTAATTCATAGTTTGATTGTATCCTTAAAAATATTTCAATTAGTTTCTTAATTGTGTTTTTCAAATATTTCAATTAATATTTTATTTGATTTTGTTATATATTTCAATTAAAAATTTAATCGTGTCTGTAAAAATTTTTAATTAATTTTTTAATTGAATCTCTTACAATTGTTCATACAATTTTTTAATTGATTTTTTAAAAATGTTTCTATTAAATTTTTAATTAT
The DNA here is from genome assembly GCA_947311025.1 of Lypha dubia. Lineage (NCBI taxonomy): Eukaryota > Metazoa > Arthropoda > Insecta > Diptera > Tachinidae > Lypha > Lypha dubia. The sequence goes on from OX371264.1 coordinate 63,245,763, forward strand.
ATCTCTTAAATTTGTTTAATTAAATTATTAATTGAATCTTTAAAAATTGTTCAATTAATTTTTTAATTGAATCTCGAAAAATGAATCAATTAAATCTTTATTTAATATAATATTTTTTTAATTGAAAAAAACAAAAAAAAATTTCAATTAAAACTGATGTGTTAATACCACAATTTTCGTAATTGGCTGAAAATCAAATAATTTTTTAATTGAATCTTCGGATTTTTTAATTGAATCATGTTTTAAATTTTTTCTGTGTGCTTACGTAGGGGTCATCCCCTGAGTGCTGGGGCCAAATCACCGTGTACGATATCGATCAAAATTTATCAAAATTTCTCATTTTGGTATTATCGCATACGATATCAAATTAATTGTATCATAATTTGACACATCGTATGCCATAATTTGCTCATTCGACACGTATCGGAATGTTATTCGAAACGATCGTTAATTCGATATCGTATGCGGTGATTTGGCCCCTGGTCATAATTAAAAAAAAAATTACTCAGCAATTCCTTTTTGTATTTGATTACACGATAAATTAATTGATTCTTTAAATAGATGAATTTTTAATAAACTAATTAAATTAAAACAAATACTCGAGTAATCAAAATCCACATTTTTTTTTAATTTTTAGAAATTTTGGGTAAATTGTTGCTCCCAGATTTCATATTATGCACTTGCTCTTTGGCAAGACCATTTGCACTATACATTGAACTCCGCTAAAGTTGTTTTGAATCCGCTAAGCTTTCTCTCATGTTTACCATGAGAACTTTTTATAACGAATAGTTAGAGATTTCTTTCTATTAATAGAACAATTTTGGTTTTATTTCACACACAAAATTTTTAAATTTGCTTCTGTTATTGACTACGAAACATTTTAATTAAATAAATATTTTATATAAATTTGTATGCCTTCTGTTGCCTCGATTTTGCTTGTGGCTTCTGCTTTTTCCCTATAAACTTTTTGAAGGCGAGCGTGGCGTCAATTTAATGACTTTTTCTTTTTGTGTATAATTGGTTTTTTCTAACTATTTTATTACTTTTAAATTTGAAAATTTTTTAATCCGCAATCTAAACACGTAATCAACAAAAATCAATAAAAAAAATTTCATTGATAATAAAATCTGAAAATATTAAAACACTATTTTTGTTAGTTTATATTTTATTGATCTTTTCCATATTAATAAATTTGTAATGAATCCGTAAAAGACCCACCGCATTGCAAAGTAGCGTTAGGAAACCTTCAATAAAATGGTAATAAAATAAATTATTTTCTATTTACATTTAATATTTAATAAATAAATTACTGCCTCAAACGTGTTTCCTATTCTTTTATTAAAAAATAAGTTGTAAGAAAAGATCTTTTATTGCTGGCTCTTGAAAAGTTTCAATGGTTTTTTGAATTGTTTAATGTTGTACGGCACAGGAAACAAGTTGATCAGTGTGAAACACCTTGGTGGCTGTGCACATATTACGTAACGCTCCAAGGGCTGGTGGGGGCTAAAGATTTGTTACGGAGTGGACATTTTGCACTGAAAAATTTTTAAAAAAGCGTTACGGTGGTGGGTAATAAATCTCTGAAAACAGCGTTACGTAATATGTGCACTGCCCCTTAAAGAACTTCGATTTTTAAAAATTAAATTAATCTACATATGAAAAGTAATATTATCAGGCTCAAGTTCAGTTTTATTGAATTAATGAAAATTCATATGTAAATCAATATAAGTTCAAATAATAATTACGTTTATTCGTAATAATAATAATATAAAAAAATTAAATTAATCTTTATTCTGTTGCTAACTACCAACTTATCATTAGATCTTTGTACCATGCTTGAACAATTTTCAAACACATTTTTAATTCATTTACTTTAATTTTAACTTTTTTAGAACAGTTTTGTATATGACTTGCTGGGTGTTAAATTTTTTTTTAATTTATCACAATTTTAATATTATGAAAGGTAGTTAGGTCCACTTTTCAATGATACATGTTTTAATAATAAAGTTTTGATATTATTGAAGATATGACCAGTATTATACGTCAGCATTTTTAGAAGCGATTTAGCTAATTTTCAAAATTCGCAAAAACCATCTACAATGGAATTGTTAGAATTGACGTTGTTTCTTCTATTATTCTTATTTGTATGAGAGAATTGTGACGTATTTAAGCAAACATCGTATCAAATCGTACTGATACAAATCTATTAACACATTATCTTCCATATTTATGCTACAACACAATAAAATTAAGACTTTCAGTTATCAAAAAAAAAAATAAATGGGAACACAACAATTTATTTCACATCTTTAAATATTCAAAATTATGAGCAGATCTTGTGATATTTTTAAAGAAGACAACAAAAAAAAAAAAAAATAGATAAATGGAAACACAACAATTTATTTCACATCTTTAAATATTCAAAATTATGAGCAGATCTTGTGATATTTTTAAAGAAGACAAAAAAAAAAACAGAATTAAATACTCTTCTTAATGGGTCTGCATTTTTAAGCAGTTGGCTTCACGCATAAAATCTCTATTTAAACTCAACTTCTCAGCTAAAGAAATCGATGGCAAATTTAAGGAAATATTTTTGGAAAATAAAAAAAACTAAATAATTAGCACCTGTTAGAAAGATATTAGCACTGTGCTGTTAACAAGAAGAGAAGTTACTATGTAATCAAAACTCTAAGACAAACTCACGGTCACGTTGAAACAAACATCCATAAAAATCACATGAAGTATAGATATTTGAATGTATTAAATTGACTCATAATTTCTTTTTCCGTTGTAAGATTTTTTTTAGTTTACAGAGAGTTCGTTTAGAAGTTTCCACAATTTAACTTATGAAATGGAAAATGATAATCAGGAATTAGAAACTCATAATTGTCTCGTTCATACAACAACAAAAAATTGTGTTTGACTTTTAAAACTCTTAAAAATTTCTTTACTTAAACAATTAGAAATTATCTTACAATGAATGTGAACAATAAGTAGTTACCATGATTTTGCATTTGCTTGTTTTTCATCTTTATTTTACTTTTGTTGTTTGAGGAAATATGACCATATTTGCATACGAGGCGCCTTCATCATGTAAAATTTAACGAGTACATTTGTATCTACTTGCTACAAGTAACTACGCGCACACACACACAAAACAAGATGTACTCGTACGTACAAGACTAATAAGCCAACAATAAATACATAATAATAAAATATAAATAAATACAAATATAAACAACTGAACAACTATTTATAAAGGGGTTTTATTTTTCAAAACTATTTGTAAAGCTTAGCGCCATCAATTAGCACTTCTTTTTCGTTTACCAGAAATTTAATTTTTTTTTTTTCTTTTACTTTCCCAATTTTATTTGTGTTGTATTTTTCTTGTTATGATTAAATAATTCAAGTAAATCTACATATTGTTGAGTATCTTGTAGTTCCAAACCCTTTTTCTTAAGCAAATACTAGAGGACAGTTTTTTTTTCTACTTCTTCTTTCTTAAGTGTATGTGTGAACATTAGTTTTCTTTGTTTGTTAAGGTCCATTTAATTATTATTTGTTTGTTAAATGGTGAAACTATTGTTTCTGGATAAACTGACAGATCAAAAGACTTGAAAAATTACATCAAAATTTGATGTTATTTCAAGTGACTTGTAAACAGCTGTTAAGCAAACGGGTTAATTATAAACGTTTATTAAAGTTGATTTTAGTGTATGAATATTGTTGCGTAAAATAGAAAAGAAAAAAGTAGAATACGATTCCTTTACGCCAGAAAATATTTGTGGCACACACCAAGTCTAAAGAAATGGAAAGCACTACAGTATAATATCAAAGGCCAACGGTAACTAACTCAGATAGGAACGGCAGCCTAGACAGATTTCCGCTGGACTTTTACCATCTCGAAGATGCACTAATGGCAATTTAGCGCTCGCTCTATTTGGTCTCAAGGGCACAAACTTGTCAGACCTTGGGTAAAAACGGTGTTATTCCATAACAAAATATTGTCCACTTAATTTTAATAGAATTTTCGTTAGTAATCCTCTAAATTTTAAGTCTAAACTATATGAAATCCACGAACATTTACCGATTTAAAATATTTAAGAATATCAGCGATTCTCATTAAGTAAATTCAGTAGTTTTTTTTTATATTTGTTTGGCTTTAGGCATGAATTCACAGTCTTGAGTTACCTAATAAAAAAATTAAACCAATGATATTTCATAAAAAATATCAATGAGTAACCCATTGTGCGGTTTCCACACGTCAGACAAAAGAGTGTAAAATTTTTATGAAAAGCACTCAGTTTTTTTTAAAGATTTCCATAACAATTTTATGCTCAAATCATTCGACAATCATGTGGAAACTAAACCTTAGTGTTATTAATGTGTCATATATATATAATATATGATTGAACTACTCTTAATCAAAAGATCAAGGAAGAAGTTCATTGTTATCAATTTGAATCTAATGTTCGATTTCATTGAATCAATGAAGTGTTTCATTAAATCAATGAGGTGTTTCAGTAAATCAATGAAATGGTTCATTAATTTTATTAAGGAATATTAGCAAGAAATAATTACAACCACCCATTAAACTTTAATAGATATGTATTTTCATTGAACCACAATGTATACTTATATTAAATCAATGAATTTTTACATAAAATTAATGAATCTACATTTATGCATGTTAATCATTGAAATTATTAAAAATAATCCATCTCGAGATTATTTTTTTTTTTATATTTGGTATTTATATATTTTATTTCTGTTTAATTTTTTATTATCTTTTTATTTTTAAATAAATTTCTAAACGTATCAACTAAACAAATAAACCTACAGAATAAAACAACAAAAAAATTTGATTGAATATTTTTCTTTAAATTTTTATAAATTTACACATAATATACAAAGTAAATACAATAGATTTTATTTACACTTAAATAGTTTTGAATTGTTATGAATAAATTTCTTATGTTACAAAAAAAACTACAGATAATTTGTTCAAGATTTTATTCTTCTTTTAAAGTTTTCATGCTTTTTTTGTTTGCCATTTATGTGTAACTTAAATTATTTATACAAAATTATAGAGGAGGAGGACAAGAGTTTTATAAGAAAATAGGTACAATAAAATAAATTAAAAAATATTTTGAAAAAATAATACTTCTTTATCAGATGCTCTTAGATTTTAAATAAAAGTAAAAAAATATTTAATAAATAAATATAATTTTTCTATATATGAACTTTGAACTGGTAGTGAAAATTGTTTTAAGAAGGAAAACTATTTACACGATCATAGAATTAATGGGTGACCGTAAAACCTGTGAAACTTTTTTTTATAAAATTGCGTGTGTTATAAATAAAAGTTTGTTGTAACCAGGCTTTACTATGTCTTTCTTTTACATTAGAGATGATTTTCTTACAAAGTTTAGTTTTTTTCACGTTATTTTTTAATTTTAAATTTTGTTGTTTGTTGTTGTTTTTTTTTTTAGAATAATATCACAATAATTATGTTTTAAATAAAATAAATTAAATTAGTTGCAGCATAGTTAGTTTTTTTTTAGGTTAAAAGTTTAAATATTTTACAAAAAATATTGCACTATTTCGGGTTGGAATCTTTTTTCTGGGTCTCTTTAAGGTATTTGACCATTCATGCGCATTTCCAGTTCCTCTTCCTCTTTGGTTAGTGGCACCGTCGTATGATTGTACAAACCCTGGGCCATTAATTGCAAAGCCAAAGGATTTTTTGAACCCGAAGATTTCTTAATTTTAGCCCGTTTATTTTGAAACCAAATTTTTATTTGAGCCTCATTTAAACCCAATTCCGAACTCAGTTGTTGGCGTCTTCTTTCGGTTAAATAACGATTTTCATTAAACTCACGCTAAAATGAAAACGAATAGAATAAAATCAAAACGAAGAAAAGAAAGAATATTTATTTTTTGTTTTAATTTCTCTGGTTAAAATCAATTATTTAAGGTGTTTTAAACACCAGACCATAACAAATTGTCTAAACAATTAAAACAACTACAGGCATCTTGATAAACTGCATTGATGACCATTTGGAACAACAACAACAACAGTAAAAATTAATTTTTCTTTTCATGTCTTAAAGGCGTTTAGTTGTGGTTTTGAAAAAAACACAATTTTTGTTAGCAGGATTTTTTCTTCTTAATTTGAAACAACAACCAAGAGAAATTGAGAGATTTATGAGCAACAGCAGTATTGATATTCAAGACAGTCACCCTGGAAAGTGTTACAAATTTGTGTCTAAATATTTGGAAAATTATGACAATTTTAAACAGATTTTTTTTTGCTCATAAATTTACAATTCGTTATGTTGGAAACATTTGCAATCTCGAGGACAATGAAATATTTGAAACTATGTACTTTTTTTCTGTTTGTATGTATTTGACAAATCTATTGCAGAACTAAAAGCAACAAATGCAAAAAATTTTTGAAAACATGAATGAATACTTACTTTTAATCTGACCAATTGTTCGCTGGAAAATGCCGTACGTGGGCTTTTTTCATCGTTAGTTTTATCTTTTGGCTGTTTGGGTCGTCTATAACGGGGACCTGAAATTCCACAATAAAATACAAAAGCAACAAAATTAATAACAATAATTACTTTATTACTTTCTATCACTTCATGCTACTCTCTGCTGTTCTTAAAAAAAAAAAAATAAAATCATGTTTGAAATTTTTAATGAGAAATTGAAAATAAACAATATTGAAAAGTTTCATAGTCAATTTAAAATCATAAACAATGCATATTAATTAAAAATGAATGACATAATTTATTCGTTAAAAAAATAGAAAGAAGAAGACTAAATGATTATTTTATCAAGAAAATGCAAAAAAGAAATGTTAAGAAAAAAACGCAAATGAACTGCTGGTTACGGTGAAACGCCAACAATTAGAAAAACTCTTTTTATTTTTTTTTGCTTTAAAAAAGCTGCCGACATCATAGAAAATAAAGACAGCTGTCATTTTATTTATGAATAAAATGAAAGCATGATGTTTTTTTCTCGCTGTATAAAAAAATGTTACTCATATATTCCGACATAATATTTTTCTATGAATTTAAATGTTTAAAATTAATTAGGAGTCTTTGAGTTGATGGTTACAAAAAAAACTAACAAGGGTTCTTTTTACTGGAGCTTGGCAATAATGAAAAGTGTGTTTTATTTATAATTAAACAGGTGTTAATTCTTAGGAAAAGTGAGTACATAATTGAAATTTAAAACATTTTAATTGAAGATTGAAAAATATAGCTTTTATTGAAAGCATTATACACAAGCTTGAAAGTTAACATTTTAGGGTAAAGGTTTGAAAATGTTTTCGGATTAAGAAAATACAGGCTAAGATATCAATACTAAAGAGTATTAAAGTTCATATCGCTCGTGTACTCTAACAACGTCATAATTCAAAATATAAGATTTTTCAGTTAACAAGGCACAATGAATCGTCATATTTTTCTGTGTAAATATTTCGTAAGAATACCTTCAAAAGTGGTTCTGAACTGAATTTTGCACACATTTTCATTATCAGAGAATTATTTATAATTTACACATTCTTATTGTTCTAAAAATTCTACTTCCTAAGAGGCACCAGAACTGTGAATATATGAATTCAACATCTCACGTTGATTTAATTTGTTGTACACTTTTCAATATATTGAATATTTTACCGAAAATAATTCTGCGAGTTGCAAGGAACACATTTCGTTGAATCTAATGCTAACTCGTAAACTTTCAGACGAAAAATAAGAATAAAGTTAATAAACGCACAAAAAGCTAAAAAAAAACTTACGAAGCTTTGGAAATTTTTAACTTGAAGATTGTGACTAAAAAGAATTTAAAATTAAAATTCGCTACTCTTTTTGAAAACTTTTTCTTAATTTTACCTATTTTGCTATAAAAAAACAACGGCTGTTGAAAAATTGTCTTAATTCGAGCTATTGAACAAAAATATATCTTTATTACAGAGATGATTAGCTCTTTTAAGTGTTTTATTGTTTGTTCACTGTAATTTTCTGAATGTTTGTAAAAACTTTATTGAAAATCTCTTTTCATTTCATTGCCATTCAATTAACATAAATCTTTCAATTTCAAACGATTAAAAAACCATTAAAACACATTAAAATTAAATAAAAAAAATCTAATTTAAACCTTTAAAACGTTCTATCATCACAATGATTATTAAAAAAGACAAAAAGCAATATCTATCCCCACAGACTCAATCCTTTGTTATTCACTTTTAATATTTTTTATAGTTTTATTTTTGGAAGCACGTGTCGTCTTTTTTTCATGAAAACTAAACTAAAATAAAAAAAAACAAGAAGACAAAAATGCATGTCTTTACCCCCCTCAAAAAAAAAAAAAAAAAAAAAAAAAAAAAAGATTTCCATCAACACTTGCTTTTTACTTTTTAATCCCTTGAAAATGATTTTCATTTCTAATTTTTATTTTTAGTTTTGTTATTCTTCTAAATTTTGGGTAATATTTTGTCATTTTGTGTTTAAGATTATTTTACATTTTTATGTGAGATTTTCTATTCTTGTGATCATGTGTTATATTGTTTGTGTGTGTTCCAAGTGGTCTTTTGACATCAAACGTATGATGCCGGCCAAACACTGCACACTTTTCTCAATTGTCTGTTTTATGAGCCCAGCAGGTCATTTGAAAATATCTTGTAAGATTTAAAGGACTTTGCCGCCACTATTTGGGTGACCTTTTTTCTGTTAAGACGTGACAATTCGAATAGAGTTTAAATTTCAGGAATTTTTATTAAGTAATATTTTTAAATAAAAAAAAAACTGACCTTCAATTGCTGTAACGGTGGATGTAATTAAAAATGAAGGTCAAAGAGAGAAATCAATTTGTTTTTATCAGAAAGTTAAGGAGTTATAAGTTTACAGATTTTGTTTTTTGAGACTCTCTTTTTATATAAAAGCAAAAAAAAATTTATCATACTAAAAAACTATTTTACATAACTTGAAGGAATGACGTTCATTGCTTTGTTTTTATTAATTCTTTCTAAAATTCGATGAATTCAATGTAAGCATACGTTTTTTCAATGAAAATATTGATTGAAATTTATTGTAAAACGGGTTTTAAAAAGCATTCGTTTTTGTTATTCTTTAACAAAATTAATGAATAATAAATTAATTAATTAACACGTTATTTAATGATCGAAACTTTCATTTGGAAGTTCTTTAAATTAAGCCCTCGATTTATAAAATTATTCAGAATCACTTAAAAAAAGAACATACAAATTTCACTACTGTTCTAATTTTTCTAAATCTCTGCTTTACAAAATATTCTTCTTTCAACATTCCTTTTCAACACCTCATAAAAAAAAATTAAAGCTCCCAAACATACACTGACTTCTTTTTTAAATTCTATTTTGTCTTCTTAAAATTTTCGTTTAAATCTAATGAAATACTTACCCGAACTTGGCCGATCACTGTAGCGCGTGCAAAACACCCAGGCGGGCCACATTTCATTTTTCCCCGTTTCGGAATTGGTAGTCGAGCCGGTTTCAGATTTTGTATCGTCGGAGCTTTCCATGCCCGAGTCACGGCTAATGGCCGATGGTGGTGGTATGGGTTGAGGGCTGGCATTTTTACGGCTGGTGGGCGATGAATTCAACGAAGAACTCGAAGATGAAGCACACGAAGATGCTCCAGATGATGATGACAAGGCGGAGTTGGTATTTGGCATTGAAGGTGGGGGCGATGATAAACTGGCCAGCGATGAGCATGAGGGTGTACTGGCCGCCCCCAGCGGTGTTGTTGGTGTTTGTCCTATTTGTGATACGGTTTTGCACAGAGATCCCAAGGCTGATTGTCCCACCGCCGTAGAGGATGAAGAGGAGGAGGACGATGAACAGAGGCCAGGTGAAGTGAGTAATGGCTCTAGGGATTTCGTATGCAGGTTGTTGTTGTTTTGCTGTAAGTGCGCCGGCTGATGCTGTTGTTGTTGCGTTTGACCATTGGGTGCTGGTAAAATGCCCGTTCTACGCATACGACTTTGTAGGATTTCCTCATGTATTCTGGGATAGGCGGCTGGATTAAAACAATTCAAAATATTGGCCCTTTCAATCATCATGGCAGCTGTAGCTGCTGCCGCAGCAGCCTGCTGTTGCCTGCTCAACTCCAGTAAATCAACACGTGTAAAAGCTGAGGGCGTAGCAGTGGCCGCTCTACTTTCATGGAAGGGACGAAATATACTGGAGGCATTAGTGAAACTATTGTGTTTAGCATTCCCTTCTTCTTTGTTTTGTAGCTGTTGTTGCTGATGCTGCCCGATGCGATCACTTAAGATATTTGAAATGGAAAATGCCAAGGTTGGCTTACTCGATTGTTGATGAGCCGGCGGTGGAGTACGATGTATCTCATTATCATCTGCATCCACATCAACATCAATATCCGGGTCATCTTCATCTTCTGTAACATTACTGCCGTGCATCGCCATTTGATCATGATCACCATTGAAACTATCACCCATTATGGAATCACTTTCTTCCTCTTTAATGGTCATTGTTGAAGCGGGTGTGGATGAAGTGGAATGGGCCCCAGGTGACACGCTTAAACGTGCCTGGGCAGACAAATCATAACCGGGATGTTGAAAAACACCAGCGGCCAATTGCTGCTGGTGTAACTGTTGTAAGTGATGAAGTTGCTGTAAATGTTGCAACTGTTGTTGTTGATACAAAGATGCTACGGTATGGGGCAACATATTGGCGGCGACAGGTGTGTTGGTATCTGTTTGGCTTAAACTCATATCTAAGAGGGCCGTAGCCGCAGGTGTAGAGGTAAGAAAATGTGCTTGATTGAGGGGAGACTGAGGTAAGCCCGTTGCTGGTGGTGATGAAGCTGTCTGGGGGCTACAGCGATCCTCTAAGGCCATTTGGTGGTTTTGAAAAAACTTGATTTTTTTTTTGTTTTAATAAAAAAATTTTTTTTTGCTAAAACACTAAACTATTCAACACATTTAATTTAATTTTTTTCACCCATAAATTTATTTTCTTAATTTAAAAATTTTTAATCCACTTGAAATTAATTTTAAGTTTTCTTTTTCAATAATTCACGCTACATTCTTTTCTGCTTCTTCTTTTTTAACAAGTTTTATTTTTTTCAACTCTGTTTATTTTTTTCATAAACTTCTTTCTTATTTTACACACACGTCCGCTCACGCTGAAGTCAACGAGTAAATTAACTAATCACAGTTGTTTAACGTCTTTACCAACTGAAGCAGCAGCGCAAACCAAATACAAACAAACAAACAAACAAAAAACACTCTTATTGTGTTTTTCAATCAATTATATTGTTGTTGTCTTTATTATATGTATCAGCAAACCCTGTCTCTCTTTTCGAGCTGTTGCAAGAGAGCGTTAGACAAGGCAAGACTGATGTTGTTAATAAAACAAGAGAAGGCTTTAGTTTACTTCTTGATGTATTATTAACTTGGCTTTAATTAAAATTATGAAGATATTATTATACCTTATTTTGTAAATTTTTTTGCCAGTTTTAATTTAAGTTTATGTTTATTTTTCTTGAAAGTTAATTATTTCAAAATGTTTCCTTTTTTTAATACTACCTACTTTGAGAACTCAAGTCCGTTACAACAAGCGCTAGTTGTGTGTGACACTTACAGATGTCACCTGTAATCTGACAGACGTTTGGCAACCGTTGATGCTTAGAAGCTGAAACGACGACATCAAATTGTAAGAAAAAAATCAACACTAAAGGCGCAAGTACTCAGACTGACTATACACTCCTCATAAATACATGACAGCTAAACAGACTTAACTTAATAAATAGATACATAAATACGCACATACATGCTGCTAAGAAAACAACCACCCTGTTAAACCTACACACATGAAGCCAACATCAGTTTACAATGCAACAACAATTGCTTCAATCACCAAGAAGGGCTTCTTAAAATAGTTTATAACTTTATTAAAAAGCAAAATGACAGTTTTCTTAGCTGTAGCAGCGCTAACATAACAACAAAAATGCAGGGTAAATAAACACACAAACAAAATGATATAGTTAGCTCTTTCATGCTTCTGGTAATTAAGTAAGAAAGTGGAGACAAATCTATTTCATGGTAGGGAGGAGTTTATGTTCAAAACGTACTACTGCCTTACTGTTTTAACATACACAAAATATATCAAACAAGGTTCAATAGAGAAACAGAAATACAGTTATCTATTGTAATAAAATTCCCCTATTTTTGAAGAAAAACAAAAAACCAGAAATTTTCTTAATTTTCATGTGTTGGCCAACAACTCAATTATATAAAATATTGAATTCTTTTTACTACACAGAAATTTTCTTTTCTCGCTCACTCTCTCTTAAGAGCTCTACATAATTTTTTTTTTAACATACAAATTTGATTCAATTTGCTACAGTTGTTGTTGTTGTTGTTGAATTAAGTAAATAATGTTATTTTTACTTTGTCATTTCCATTTAAGTACATACTTGTCTGTGCCTCAATTTTTTTCTTTTTGTTAAGGAAATTTACTCTGATTTTATAAAATATTGATGGTGGGTTTCTTCTAGTTGCAGGAATAGAGTAAGTAAGTATGTGTGTGTTGGTGGACGATGCATATACCTGCTAAAGCAATCAACAGCAACAAGACTTGGATAAAGCCCAAGTGCAACCACAACAAATCGAATAAATGTTGATGGTTTTATTTTCAAAACTCAATTTATTTGGATGTGTACGTTGCAGTTATCCTTCAGAATTTAATTTTTTTAGATTTTTATAAATTTTTCCCTTAAATGCTTTTAAGTTAAGTAGTCAAGTATTTTAAAGTTTTTATTTCGATAGCCAATTAGGTACCTATAGGTATATAATATCTTTACCTTAATAAAGTATTTATCCTATTTCGAAAAAAGTTATCGATATAAGCCAAAAACGCAGTTTAAGAAATGAGTTAGAGCCTCTCAATTTTAAGGTAGCGAAATATATGTATGTACAAGAGGACGTTTTTATTTGTGTAAGTTTGTGAATTTAGTTCTTCTATTTGAAGTGCATAGGTTAGAATAGATTCATAGAAGAATCAGTAAAGATGGGGTCTAGGACCTTCCCAACATCTCAAAGTGAAGACTTGCGACAAATCCACATTGAACGTGTGGGCCATTGTCAAACGGTATTTTGGAGTGTTAAAAGTTTCGGTCTCCTGGCAAACACCAACACTGATTCACAGATTCAGTCGATGACCAACATCCCAATAAAAAAAAAAAAACATATGATCGTTTATATAAATTAGTTAATTTGTTAATGTTTGTATGTAGTTAAAAAGCATTTGGGTAACTTTTGTAGGCTAAGCCAGCAAAGCATTCCGAAATAGCTTGGCTTAAAATACCAAAATATAACATTTTTCTCTTCAATGTTCTATTAAAATAGTTGCCACAATATTTGACTATAAATAACTTTTCAATTAATACAATGCTACACTTCTCAAAAAATAAAAACCAACTACCAAATTAAAATCGAATCAAAAAAATTAAAATATTTTAAACATTTTCAATTTTGATTCATTTTTAAAATCTTTTTTCTAGGTTAATGATGCGTAAAACACCTTCAATTATTTATTGTAAAAATACAAATTAGAGCCCCATCATCACCATGCGCCAACTGCACTCAGTCACTAATTACAAAATAAAATTACTGGTTGTTGAAATCTCTTTAAGATTTTATTTTGGCACTTTAAATCTATTAACAATTTTTTTAAATTATTTTTTGTTAAATTATATGCTGTCTTTGAGTTAAATTAAATCTGTGAAGGAAGTTGTTTACACCCTCGTAAAATTTCCAACCTAATTGATCATGAAATGAATGATCGCTTTATATGACTGGTTTTTAATGGGTAATTTTTGTTCTCTTTTAAATGGTTTTTTAATTGTTTTATTAGAAAAAAGAGTAATTTCAGTTTTATTTAACTTTTGAATTGTTTTAATTTTATTATTTAATATTGTTTTAAATAATGATTTATGGCATTAGTTTTTAAGTACGTTCATTTAGAGATGGCTAACGATCACGTAATTGGCATCGTGCCAGCCCTCTAAATATTTCGTTATTTAAAAAGTTATTAATTTTTTTTGGAAATATTTCCAGCGTATCCAATATTTTCTACACATCAGAAAAAATTTAAATTTTTTTCTAATATTATTTTAATATTCCAAACTAAATGTTAGAAATGTGTATTCATTTAAACCAAGTAAAAATTTGGACTTGTGCTGAAAGTTGAAATAATGAATTATAACATAAGTAACTTCAGTATTGTGGAAAAAATGAATAACTTTTTTCAGCATACAAGTACGTACATATGTACATATATACGTACTTAACATGTGTTTTGCAAGATATTTTGGCTCAAAATTGTTAAAATTTAAGTTTTTTATTTCAGTGACACATTACGTACATTGTGTTGATTAAACAAAGTTCGAAACAAAAAATGCGAATGTCTCACTCCCAGTATAGAACACAATGTTCTACCATAAAGATAAAAATTTTGATAAGCGCCTAGTAGGCACCAATACAAATATTACATTGAAAATTTAATTTTTAAAGCCACGTGAAATATTTTAGCAAATAATTTTAATATTTAACAAATTATTGTAACATTTCCGCTAATGAAATAATTAAAACGAATTTTTATTTTTGATATTGAAAAATATTAAACGATGCGCAAGTTTTTTTGGAAGTTACCATACAACTCTCATCGCTGTTCATGCTTATCAGCATGTATTATTTAACTAGCTTTGTTAAACTTTATTAAAGCTCTTGTAATACATATAAAACTAATAGATGATTGGACCGGCTTCGCCCGGAAGCTATTTTCTTATATGGGGGAACCATTCTCCCCATCATCAACCCATTTTTCCAATTTTGATAGGCGGACGTAGCACCATCTGTCCTTCAACAACATAAATAATTTAGTTCTACTTGAAATACGAACGATGACGCCATCTGTCTGTCAATATGATGCGACGCTTCTCGTAAAGGAGGCGGACATAGCGTCATCTGTCATTTATAATTTTGTTCTGTTTGAAATACGAATTGGGTTAAATACAGCTATTGCCCCATCCCTCCCCTCCTCGGGCCCCTAGCGTTTTAAAATATACTTTCAAACATAATCTCATACCTACCAAATATGCAAAAAAAATTCATTAAAATCGGTCGAGCCGTTTCGGAGGAGTTCGATAATAAACAACGTGACACGAGAATTTTATATCTACATTAGATGTACGTACATGCAATATTTTTATAAAATTTGAATACGAGAATTACTTCGCTACTTAATTGATGTTAGTTTATTATTTATCACAACAAGGCAAATTTTCTTGCCACAATTGGTATTATGTGCGAGAAAAACACTACACGTATATTGAAAAGTTGCTTGGAGCGAATTTTAACCCAATTGAAAATTTATAGAATTGTTTTCATCACCATATAACTTATTAAGAGCAAACAATTTAATTTAACAACTAAAAACTAAGCTTAAAAATTTGATTTTTGTATAAATGAGAAAAGTTATTTTTTGGTTTTGTGTTAAATGCTATACTGGTTTTTTACAAGTTTTTATATAACCATGGAAAGGCAATTGATAAAAATTTCAAATATGAGAGAAATACATGGTTAAATATGTAAGTGTCAGAGCCATGTGTTCTAGCCAAATGGCCACCACTGTACATACATATATATAAATTTTTTTATGATAGATTGAAATATAAAAATTTTTATTAAATAAATAGCTTCCTATGTACATATGTATGTATGTATGAATGTCTGTACCTATTTACTTAAATAAAATATATATAATAACAAAATTTAATTAAACCTGAATCTTCATTTTTATTAAGGCGTCAATATGTGCACGACCAAGCATCTTAATTTAATGCATTTGAAATATATATGTACATTCATGCCTACGTTGCACATTACATTAAAAAAGTCAAATTTAATTATGTATGTACTTTAACTGAGACAAACTAATAGTTTATTCAACAGTTTTGCATACCTTGAAACTCATTCACCCATAAAAAAACTGCATCCATACGCTCAGAGTCTTATTTATAATACCCTAAAAAAACTCACGGACATATCATGACAATATTAATAAGAAGAAATACACCAACAAGAAGAGCAAAAAAAATTGGAGATGAAACTTGAAACATAATCTAATTATAATAATCAATTTAGTTTTGAAAAGTTAATTTTCAATATGTTTGAATAAAATTTAATAGGTATTCCTAAAAGCCAGTAAATTCTATTAACAAAAAGAACAACAACAAACTAAACCATTAAAACTTCACACCAATTCATGCAAAAGAAAGAGACTACAATTAGTTTTTGAAACAAGTCAATTTCAAATAAAAGAGCAACTGAAACAAGTAGCTTCCTATTAATAGTCAAACCTACAAACAGCAAAAGGCAGCCATTAAATAAAATCATAAATATCCCCTCTTCATTTACAGTAAATATAAGAAAACTTCTCCTTTTCATCATAAAAAACAAGGAGAAGAGCATTATTAGAAAATTCCCAATAAAAACTCAGAATAAATTGCTTAATAAAAACAAAGAGAGCATGTTCGATGTGATAACAAGTTCGAAAATTCGAAAATGAAGTTGATAGTCTGCTCAATTAAACTGGAACTATTTCCGTTGGAAGGGGAGATTGCCGGTTTACGTGGTTTATTTACTTCATATAAGGTTTTATGCTAAAGCTATCTCTTTTTTTCTTTTTTTTTCTTTACCAGTAGGGGTTTAAACGGTAATAAAACCATAAAAATATTCATTCCATCGCAAGTCCCATTACCTTCTCCAGTATTAGTACTGTTAAATTTTTGTTTTCGTTGGTTTTCCTAAATTTAATGGCTGTGTTTTTTGGTTTTATTAAAAACAACCACCACCGATGGTCGGTCGTATGATGGGTTTCTTTCCTTTCTTGTTTCATACATATGTATTTCATTTTAGTTTAAACAGCTGTTGCGTTTTTATTTCTGGGAGAAGGTACCTATGCATATTTTGTGTTGCTTTTATTTCATTAAATATCCTTTTTTTATTTTTACTGATATTGGCATGTTGTGAATTAAACAGTCCTGATGCCCAAAATTAACAGTTGTTGTGATAATATTTTGTATCTTTTCATCCATTTTTTTGTTTTGTACATATTTGCCTCCGGAAATGCTGCCATATTTTAGAGTTTTGGCAAGAACCATTTCAACGTTTCAAAAGAATGTAGTCATACTTTAGATATAAAATAAATACCAATTTTCTATAAAAAAAAAATTGAAATCGTCTGATCGGCAGGATATTTAGGCCCTAATTTTGTAAATCACATCACCAACTGACTTTTATATGGAAAGCAAAAACAAAAATTCAAATATTTAAAAATTTTGTTTTTGTTTTTCTTCAAAAATCATCACATAAACAAACATGAACATGAACAAACGCACATAAATTAAGAAATTTGAATGAAAACAATGACCAAAGTTTTAAATATTTGAATTTTTGTTTTTGCTTTCCATATAAAAGTCATTTTGGTGATGCGTTGTACAAAATTAGGGCCTTAATCTTCTTATTAATATTATTTCAACTGAGAAATGCCAAATTTCTTAGAATGTGTGTTCCACAGCAATGCGTCAACTGCATGATGAATTTTGGTGAAATTTGCTATACGGCTGCCATATTAAAATATTGGTCACTTATTGCATAAAAACGGGACGCATTGGTTCTTCTGGTACTTAATATTTGTTTTAGATACTATTTTTTTTAGTATTTTACTTTTTGTACTTTTTTTCTATTCACTAAATTTGGTTTTCAAATTGATTATTCCCTCCATTAAGATTAAGTGTGAATTGTAAACAATAATTTTTTAGCTTAAATTTTGACATAAAATGGTAACCATAACTTTTTATGAATGATATTTTCAAGGGGCTAAGAGCTGATTTTTTTCAAACAAATTTAAATATATACATACATATTTACATATGTATGTACTGACTTATGTAAAAACTACCAGATATTGGTTCAAATTTACATAAAAAAAAAAAAAAATTATTAGAAAAAACATTTATTTTATTTTATTTTATTTTAGTTAATGGTAATGTTACAAAATTTATTTGGATTTTAAATCTTTGCCTGATATCTCAAAATATATGCTCTCATTTCGGCAGTCCGTTATGGACAGTTCGGCATAAATTTTTATAGAGTTGAAGTTATTTAAAACTCTAATATTTTTAACTAAAAATGATATTGGAATTTTTTATTTAAGATATTCGAAATTGACTTTTAAAGTTATCTCCTTTTTTTATGTTTTAAAATTAATTTAGCAGCAAATTTTTAAGCGAGGCTTTTTTGAATAATAAAGAAGTTAAACTTAAATTAAAATTTTTCTGTTTAATGTAATTTTTTTTTATAAATTGTAACTTTTTATTCATGAATTTATGTTTTCACTAATTAATTGGTTTGTTATAAGTTTGGTAATCTATATGATAGGTGATCCCAAGGCGAAAAAAGGTGGCAATTGCGGCGGAAATCACACTGCTAACCATAGATGCTGCCCCCTTTACACGCTTTTGCAGAACTCACGAAACAAAAAAACTAATGCTACTACCGCTCAGCCTAAAACACATTTTAACTACCCACAGTTACCTCAACCGACAACCAGCCAGAATCAATATTCAAACGTTTTCAAGTCCAACGCGACTAGTGCTCAACAATAAGCTAACAAAAAATTTTCATACGCTAGTATTTTAAAAAGCAACCAGAGTACGGCGCAAAAAACGGTATCAGCAAACGAAGTTCCAGGGTCTAATTTTAGTCGTATTAAAGCCTCAATTGAGAGCCTAATATAAACTGTAAATACTTTTACTCTCAACATGTCCTGTATGATGCAGGAAATGTTGAAAATGCAGTCTACCTTGTTGCAGGCTGTACTAAACAAACCATGAACTTAAAAATCTGTTTTTGAACGTAAATTTGTAGTTAAGAAAAGCAATTTTTTAAGCCCTCCGCAGTCGATTGAAGCCGGAGTCCCTAATAAAGGCAGTATCTTCGGTGCATCGAATGTAGAAAAAATTCAAAGGCGACAAAATAAAATTCTATATCCGAAATCAGCAAATTCTCAAAGACCTTGGTGTTCCGTTGGTGAAGACAGTATTTTCAAAACACGCCAAAAAATATATAAAAAAGCTTGAGTTGCACCCAAATCCACTTGCGCGCAATATTCTTGAGTATAGAGGCCATACCCGGCTGAGGAGGAGGGATCTCTTTCTCACAGCCGTACACGAGAGATGTAAAACAACAAAAATCAACCGTTGAAACTAAAAAATTTTGTTTAGCATTGTCTAAACATATATTTAACATTTTTTTTATTTTTTAGATTAAAGATTTGAAAAACTTATTGATGTTTCAATCTATAATTGAAGATTCAATAAATAATAAATTTATAATACAAAAATATGTAGAATAATTTCTAAAAAGTTGATTGACTTTATTTTTTCACATTTTTTGCATTTTTATTAACCCTTTTTAGCATTTTTTAATTTGTTTTTAATGGTTTTGATTATTTTAACGTTTTTTTTTCTGTTTTTATTGTTTAATGGAGATAACACTTTGTTTCTCACTCGTCCATTGCAGCACATGTAATTATAAATTTACCACCACTTTTGTATAAATTGCTCTGTTTTGTTTTTTTTTTCTTGTTGAACGTATTATGTTCGCATTTTTTATTTTAAATAAAATTTCCATTCATAAACTTTTTATTTTTATTTTAAACATTTCTGACAATTCGTCCGTATTATTCAGTGTGAATGCGTGAATTTTTTTGTTTGCACTTCTGTTTAGCGTTTCGTTAAATGGTTTTTGTGTGTATTTTGTTACTGTTGTTATTCATAATGTCGTTGTTGTCTCGTTATTATCAGTCTAGTTATTTTTTTTGTATTTTTTAATGTTGGCTTCTCAGTTTTTTCTTCTTTTGTTGGCACACAAATTTAAATAACCTAGAAATTAGTTAATTTTACATTTTATTATTGATGAATTTTTATATTTACCCAAAACAAAAGACCTAAGAAAAGAGCATTGTGAAAAAAACTGTTGTGCTGTTTATGGAAAAAGAGAAACTTTTTCAAGTTCATTTGAATTTGAATGTTATTTTAACAATAACTCGATAATGAAGCCATTTTTTGCATATTAAAAATTAGTTTGTTTTGATAAAATTTATTGAAAAAATTTAGCTTTAAATAAATGATCTGGTAGTAAAAAAATTTTTGCATGATAATTTTTTGGCATAATTTATGAAATTAATTTAACAAATGTTTTCGAAAGCTTTAGCCCTGGGGCCAAATCACCGCATACGATATCGAATTAACTATCGTATCGAATAACATTACGATACATGTCGAATAAGCAAATTATGGCATACGATGTATCAAATTACGATACAATTCATTCGATATCGAATGCGATAATACCAAAATGAAAAATTTCGATAAATTTTGTTCGATATCGTATGCGGTGATTTGGCCCCTGTTCTGTAAATTGTGTCGTCATTTTAAATCCATTCAATATCCGAATAGAAATATTTTTCCATTTGTAAAATAATTCGAACATTTTCTGTTAACAATAAAATGCCTAATTTAGCAACGAGATGTCTTAATTACACCTTAAATAATAAAATGTCCTTGAGAGGGGATTTGTAGCGAAACTAAATATACAATAAACATTGTGCTGACACGCGATTGAAATAATGGATGTCAATTCTAATGCTACTGATTTCAAGGCTTGCTATATTTCTCTTGCGACTTCCATTTATACAAAAAAGTTGAAAACTCTTAAAAAACCTGGTTCAAAACTCAATTTAAAACTGACACACGACTCACTCTAACTGATTTTAGTCAAGGTTTTTTAAATAAAAGTTACGATGTTATTTATTTCAAACAGTCCAATATTTGTTTTTGTTACTAAGAGTCATGACATGTTGCTTTTTTAATAAGAAGTATTTTCTGGTTGTATTTATTATTCTTTTAAAATTTGTTCTTAATTCTTTCCAAATTTTGCTGTTCTTAAATGAAATTTAAAATATGAGTTTGGGAAAAAAGGGTAAACTATATACAGTCTTAAATACTCCCGCAGATAGCGTGCTATTAGTTTTACAGTCAAAGTTTTTATTGTTTTGTTAATAGTGAAACTAAACTGCTAAATGTGCATTTAAATTAAATATTAAATTTCAAATTTAGCCAAATCACAAACTATTGCTGTAGTCTTATTTAGTAAAAGGGTTTCTGATAACTTTTATATATATATATTTATTAAGGATCATGTTTAAGTATAAAATTTCGAGCAACATTTATACAACATACACCTGCCCTCACCATCACATTACAAAATGTTGAATGTTAAATGTTTTTCCTAAAGGAATATTTTTGTACTTCTTACTTACTTCATACATTTAGATTTAGGTTTTGAAAGAAATATTTAAAATCGCATAAAATTCGTTACACTTGGGCATTAAGTCATTAAGTCCTAAATAGTGACACACGTCAATTGGGAAATTAACAAACAGCTCATGAAGGTTTCTGAAAATTGGGAAAATTTAATCTTTATTATCTATCATCTGTTTAATTGCTTTAATTAAATTGAAGGTCACTGAAGATCTTCTACAAACTTAAGAAATGTATCACAGACTGAAATTTATTAGACCGACACTGTTAACATATCTAGAGAAATTATATATGAAAATCTAATACGAGAATTAATAATTATTCTAATGCAAATAAATCATCAAGTGATAGATAATGTAAATGTTAAATTTCTTAATTAAAACGTCTATTTGGTATCAAATTCATTTCATCTCTAAGTAACTTCGAGACCTAAACAATTCATTAAGAAAACTGCAACAACATCAATACCTGTTTTCAACCATAAAATCATATAAAAATTTTGCTGTTGTTTTATTTATACGAAAAACAAAATACAGACAACAACTATTTTGCATCTCATTGGCTGTAGAAATTAAACATCTTAATTAATTGCATCGAAAAGTGCGCTGAAAACTACACTGGACATTAAAAGCGTTGTACATCGCTCTTCTTTTTTTTTGTTTGAGACGTGTTGTTTTTATACTCGTATGTATATTTGCCTGCTGGTTTAAACACAAGATAATTTGCAGCAACGTTGTACTGATTCGTCTTGCGAGTATGAATAAATAGAAATGAACATAAATAAATTATGAATATTCTCAACAAATAATTAACTTTGAACGTTCTTTTTGTTTTTGCTTTTACATAAATAAAAATAAAAGGTTAAATAACGAAAAAAGATCACAGTTGAGACTCGCCTGACGGCATAAGAGACAAAAATTGGTCAGATAAGGGGGCAATAAGGTTCAAAATAGAATAGAATGATTCCCATAATTTTTTTTTTGGGAATGAATTCCCATACCTTACAAATATGGCATCGCAAATGATTACTCCCGCGAATAATTTGACTAAAATATTTCTCAACAATTGAAAGTGGGAACAAGAAGTGAACATGTAAGTAGCAATTTGTTTTTTAATCCAGAACTTCATGTAATCAGTGTTTTCTCTTATTTATTAAAACAGGAGTGTTAATAAAGAACAAATTAATTGTCTGGTTGAAGCAATGTGTGCGAATCAAGGCTATGGCAAAGGTTTCCAAAAGGATAAAAAGAGGATGTGGGTAAATTTTGGAACGAGTTAAGCTCTTGTAAATAGTGTTAATTATTAGTTTAATAAGCGTAACTTAAATTTTTCATGCATAGGTGTGGATCGACCAAAAACGGAACATAAGAAAAAAAAAAACTGACTGAAAACAAAATAAAACCGCAACAAAACAAAGCGGGTCAGATCCATCACGTATTTGTCTTCGCTGCAGTCGTTCTATTGATTGATTTTCCTTTTCCAGCAACAGAAAACGCAAATAAACGCTATTCATACTTTTTAGCTTATTAGCTTTAATTTCTTTTATTCATAGACCACAAAATAAATCCCGCAAAAATTATTTGTTAAATCAAAACAAACAATTCAAAATAAAAACTTTTATTCCCAAGTTATTCACAATAGACTTAAACTCCCAAAATATTCGCGATAGCAATTTGTTGGGGATGGGAATACAATTTCCCAAAACACTTAAGCTTGGAGGTCCAAGTTACATGCAACGCTTTTTACGCGCTAATTGTTTCGTTTTGATCATGTGTGGTGTAAGTATTTTCATAAAAAAAATTATTATTAGTACAAAAAATAGAAGAAATTAATCCAGGAAACAAATATATTTATCGATAACATTGAAAGTATAATATAATTTGTCATGCTTAACTATCCAAACCAGCTGTCATTTTATCTTGGAGCGAGAGACGCGTTCAAAAGTAGAAAGTAAACCTTCTTTACGCGTCGTACGCGTTTAAGAGTTCAACGCGTTGTGCTGTGTAACTCGCCACATACAATTACACTGATTCTACTTTTTTGACAGCCGCGTACGACGCGTAAACGAGCGAAACGCGTGGTATGGACCTCCAGCTTAACTCCCATAATACTCGCGATAGGGGTGAATGTTTTAAGTTTAATGTGTCTGAAGGCTTCTCATAAAATATTATAATAAATATTTCAGCCAGCTACGTTTCTGTTTGAGGGCAGCTTATTGCTCCATTTTAAAGAATGAGTTTAAAATTCCCATATACCAAACAATTAGATGTTTAAAATGTTCTACAAAACTGTTCTGAACTACGTATTTTATATGAAAATTCCAAGCATACTTTATACTTAAGGCGTTAATCATGAGAAGATTTCCTATAATGATTCAGTATAACGAAACAGGGGGAACTTTAGCTACCTCTAAAAAAGATCGTATGCATAATCCAATTTGCTTCTTCTCTAACAGGATCATTCCTTATTTGATTTTGTAGTTTAAATTTATTAAAAATGAAACAAGATGAAAATAATTGCAGATCACTAAGTTTTCATCAGCAGAGCTGGTTTATGAAATTTGTTGATGATTTGGAAAAATTATGCATTCCAGTACCTCCGGCTGCCGTTAGCTGAGGCTGTCGAAATTCTCTAAGTTAAAATTATTTATTTTTTCCTCTTCTACAATTACATTAAAAAAAAAACATCATACATTTTGTAGCTGTTGAACTTAACTTGCAACAAAATAAAAGAAAAAAACGATGAAAAACCTCTTGACTATTAAAAGATAAATCAACAAACATGAGAGTACTCTATTAAACAAGGCATGTTGTATGTGGTGTTTTTTTCTACACTCTATAAAAATTATTGAAAAATACTCGTCGTACATGCATAATAATATCTCATAAGAAAAAGTAATAAATAAATAACCAAAGTCAAAGCCAAAGGCTATTTTTAACATAAATGGTAGGAAATCTATAGGAAACATGAAGTCGTCGATGAGTTAAGGAATACAATAATAGCAGCCGCAGCAACAACAACAGCAAAAACAACATCAACAACAAGAAAAGCTTTTGGACAACATCGTTTATATAATTTTTTGTTTGGCTGAAAATTGTTACTACAACCAAATAATATGGCTTTAAAGCAGAAAAACTTACCAAAACCAAAAATATGTATAATCGAGTAAAAAAAAAATGTGTAGATTTTTTTATTCATAAAGCTTTATACATCATTTATCATATAACAACAACAACGGCAACAACATTCTTGTATTTAATGCTTTGAGGATTTATTTATTACATTGAATTTTATTTTAAAGTCTTGGATGAATTCAACAGTGTGCGTTTTAATGTTTCTTTTTTTTTTTTTTCTTAAACAAATGTTTGGCCTGTTGTTGTTTTTTTTTTTTACTCTTTCTTCGGTTAGATTTAATATGGATTTTGATTTTAAAAGTTTTGGCCCCTTAAGTGTTAACGCAGGTTAAGAAGCTAATGAACTTGTTGACGTTTGCATGATTATACATACTGTGTGTGGTGCTGTTTACTCCCAAAACCAATAACTATTTGGTGTTAAATTTCCATACAAGTTTAATTACAGATTTTATGGCTTATTTTCGTTTGCTTTTTTCTTCTTCTTAATGATTTTTAATTAATAAATTTTTGTTTAGTTGCTTATTGGTAAAAAAATATTAGTTATGGCTGCCAAATATTTTAATTTCAATTAGAAAAAAGCTCAAATAGATCAAGCAATCATCTTATCAAGTTAATAGAGTTTTATTCGTAGCGAATAAAATGGTTTGATATGATGAAAATTCGTGTGTCTGGTTTTTGTTTATTTTCTTAATTTTTAATTTAAAATATATTCCCTCTCTTTCTATCTGTATTCAAAATGTTACCAATTCCTGTGCTTTTTCCACTTGTAAGCAAAATTGCTTATCTCTTCTTTTTTGTTTGACAGCGAAATTTAATTCAATTTGTTCAAGCAGTTTAAATTTTTACAACTTTATTTAAATAAGTGTTTTTTGTTTCAAATCTAATTTTTTAAAATTTCACTGTGTGAAAAATGGCATAAATTATTAACTGTTTAGATAATTTAAAATTACATGGAAATTAAACAAATAAAGGCAAAATATTTTTAATTAAATTCAAGTTTTTTTTTTCAAAAACTATTCAAATATTTTTTAGAGAACTGTATTTTACATTAAATTGCTTTAAATTAAATATGATAATGAAATTTTCATTTAATTCTTACATTTAAAATTACATACTTAGTAAAACAAAAGACTTAAGCTAAGAAATTGTTCAGAGGGCTGTCATCTGAAAACATTTCAAACAAAAGACTTAGGAAGCAAGCTTGAAATTTTTACTAAATTTATGGGTCGATTATGGATGGCAACCGAACTCCAGTTTCGTTGTCAGTTGCTCAGAATTGTATTACGGATGTCAACTGTCAACTGAGAGGTTCCAGTTTCAGTTGCTATTTAGTGTTTTTCTGGCAACCACAAATTTTCTCTTGCCGGCTGGCAACGCAACTGAAGTTCGCTTGCTATCCATAATCGAGCCATTTAATAGTTGCATAATAATGTCGGCCATTTTATAAAGAGTGTTACCAGTTTAGCCTTTTCCAGGCTAAATTTAGTTTGATTATTTTTTTATTCATGGAATTTATGTGGCTGGAACGCATGAGTCAGCAACTTGCCATGGCCTTTTGGTACACTATATACAGAGAACAAATAAATAGTCTAAAAAATACTCTAAATCTGCCATCAACACACTCTTAGACTATAATACAGCAAAGAAAAAATTTACAAGTCCTGTTTGAAGCTGAAAACTTTCTCTTTAGCAGTAATTTTTCCACGTAAAATAAACCCCTTTCACTCTTGCATATGGAAAACGAACAAATTTATTTACTAAAAATTTTGAATAGAAACTGTATATCCGCAGCATCATGAGCAAACTTTTGAAACCAGTACAATTCATCCGGCCTTAAAGCCACAATAATCATTTAATCTTCATTAATATTATTTTAATGGTTTAATTATGCAAAACTTATTATCATTATAATTAAGTTTTATTGTACCAGATCTTGAGATAGTATTTGTAATTATATTATAAAAAATATTTGCATAAAATTTTTTTATTATAGAATATATTATGCAAATTGCTTCAAATTATAAATCAAAATTTTATAGTATACTATATATTGTTCTATTGTTCTTTATTTAGATTGTTGTATTTGAAATGCAAATGTTCCATAAAATGGTGTCATCTGATGACGTCAGCACCAGCTGCTTGCCAGTGTTGCCAGTAGAGGAAATATTTTATTGAATTTATTCTACAAAACAAGGTCTCGTGGAGAACTTCAGAAGAACCCTTTAGAAGGTGTATTTAAACTTTAAAGGACATTAAACTAACAAATTTTCTTAGTAAAAAAATAAAAATATTGTATTTATTTTTGTACAAAAAAAAAAAGTAGGTGCCATAGGTCTTAATCTATTTCGAAAAAAAATTATGGCTTTTTTTTATCAAAAAGTAAAAAATTTTTTAACAAAATAACGTCCTTAAACAGGCATTGAACTGTTCAACATGAAGTATATGCAAGAGGAAGGCAAATATTGGTGTGGAATAAATGAAAAAGGATTTTTTAACGATATTTCATCGAAGCCTATGAACAAATTGGTCTTTATGAAGAGTAGTGGCTTCCAAGTTTTCTTTACAGCTGGAGCAAAAGAACAATACAGCTCAAAAAATATTTTAATATTTTTTATCTGTTGGTTTTTAAATCTTCACGGTTCAGCCTGGAAATAGATTTTCCCGAATATCGTCCAAATTAAATATCCTTCAATCCAGTAATCAAGTAAAAAGAAATGTGAACTTTCTGCCATCAATATTTTTTCTTAAAGGGTTTTATATATAACTTGGCACGAAAATTCAATGAAAAATTTCAATATTTTAATGAATTGTTTAGTAATTATAACCAAATTTACTCAAGTACGTTATGTATATGAAAATATTCACTAATTTTGTTAAAGAATGTGTTCATTGTATCTACGTATTTTTTTTTTTCAAAATATTATTGATTCTGGAAAAAATCAATGTCTTTGTCATGGAAATTGCGTTAAACAATTTTTTCAGTCTTTTCTCAATTTTCTAAATATGGAACGAAATCATGTTTTCAAAATCACATTCTATTAGATTTTCATGAATTATTTTGTCTTTGATGTCTAAACAAATTTATAAGTCCCTTAATTCCAAATATCTTTTTTTTGAACTATTTTAACTTTATCATATAAAATGCTTTTTAAAAATTATTACTGAATTAATGAAATGGACACTTTATAATACAAGGAATAAATTACTCGTATCTTGAATATTTGTCTTCATCAAGAAACAAAAGTAATTCTTAAGCCGGACAATAGAAATAATTTAATAATTTCAAAAGTATGATTAGGCAGCAGCATCAGCATCATCGTCGTCATCATGCTGCCTAAAATGTTAATAAAAGGTGTGACCACTATAATGTTTGTCTGATTGCTTTAATTAAATATTAAATGAAAAAAATATATATATACATACATACAATCAAAATGGAAAAATTTCTCTTTTATTATGGCTGTACGTCTGTCCACCAGTCTGTGGTGTTACAAAAGCTAATGTGATTTTAATCAAAGCTGGAAATTACAGACTCACATGTAACACAATCATAAAAAATGGAGGAAAAAAAAGATGGTGCATCATGATGATGATGATGAAGATTTTCTTTTATGTTTATTTTAACTAATTTATGGTTAAATAAGTTTTTTTTTTTTGGTTTTAAATTATTTTTTTAATCTAATTTTATGTATCATTCATTCATTTAGACCCCATATGAGTGCAGCGATTATGTGTATGTTTTTTGTTTGTGAAGACTAATGGAAAGAATTTTAACATTTGATTAAATAAAGAACATTTTAGGTAAATCTCTTTGCTATTATTGGTTTTTATTTTTTAACTGAAATTAGGCATGGAGTTTATACCTTTTTTTTCAGGTTTTTGTTGTTGGAAACAAAAAAACAATCTTGCACACAAACTAACACATTTATTTCGTAAACCATAAATTGAGATTTTTCTAGTTGTGTTCTTTTTCTTTCATGTAGAAAACAGACGACTAGTTATTATTGTCTTTCATTTTGGGTTTGGTGCTGGAGTGATAAATTGTTTTAATTTGTTTTAACTGTTGTATAGTGACTAGTATTTCTTTATACTTTCCACAACAACGAAAACAAAAAACCAAATAACAATATCTTCTGTGTTTTTGTTGCTGTTAATAACCCTCTCCAGTTTTCTTTTTATGGCCGTAAATTACTTTTTTTTTAATTGTAATCATCTCTGCCATGTTAAAATATTTTCTGTCATATTAAAGTTTCTTTTGTTTTGTTGTCATTATTGGCCTTAATGTGATTTTTATATGAGTAGTTAATTTTTATATGCTTATATTTCTTATTGTTGTTGTTGCAGTGGTACTAATTTGAAGTAGTTTGAGCTGAAACTTTGATATTTTTTGTTTTTTTTTTTTTTTAATTTCAGTTCTTAAATTTCATGTTCTGTGAAAATAAATATTAAAAAATCTTCACAAAACTCAACGGAAATTATAAAATGTAATAGTTACCATCATAATAATAAGAAATAAAATGAATTTATGCTCAAAAGCAATCAGTTCAGGTTAATTGGATCTTATTACTGAAGATGGTGGCTTCTTTTTATGGGTTTCAACACTTGTAGCTTTAAGCTAATTATCATAAACTGTAGATAGATAACATAAAGAATTCTTAAGAAATGTCACCCATAATTTTTTAGGTTTGTTTTATGAGATCTGTTGTTTTTTTTTTAAATTAATTAAGAAATTTTGATTTTAATTAAAATAGATTAAAAAAGGAAGAATAAAATTTTTAATTACACAGAGCAACACTGATATATGAAATTTAAATTGATTGTTGTTGTTCTAACCGATCTGGTAAGAGTGTTGTAAATTTTTTACAGTGTGGAGCAACAAATATAACACGGTGTCGAAATCCCATTTCTTTTCCTATTAAAATTTCGATATTTTCTTGATCTTTATTTATTACATTCATCATGGTGATACGGCAAACTACGTCATGAGCTACATCGCCACCTGTTGAGAACTTTTCAAGTTTACTTCTTTCCTAAACCTTCGCATAGAAATAAAAAACAAACACAAAAAAACAAATATCAAATTTGGTCTACGCCTTTTCAAATTTTAATCATCCCAACAAAGTACAATCCATTTCATATATAAAGATAACTATTATTTTAAGCTTAAGGTCTTCTTTTATTATAAATAATTTAGTACATCACTTACATACTTTCCCTAAAAAAGACGGTGCCTGATAATGTAGCGAAATATCGAATATAAATAATAATGAATTATTTTTTTTGTGAAAAAGTCCTTAAACTTGGCAAAGTATTTATTGATGCTTTCCGAATATTTGAATTTATTTGTATACCACTTTAAATTGATGTAAATTAAATATAAAAAAAAGTTTCACTTCAAATAGAAAATAATATTACTCAGGAAAACAAAAGACTTAAACCAAGAATTTGTTTATCTCAACGTTATAAACATGAATATGAAACGAAAGACTTAGGAAACAAACTCGTTTTTTTAAAGTCCAGTAGTGCGTACTTCAGCCTTAATTTCAGGCTGTCATAAAAATTAGGTGCATAAAATAAACAAAGTGATACTCAATTTTTCATTTCCTGGTGCGCAGCAGAAAAAAATCGACTTGTCTCAATTAGTGAAGAGTTTTCCCCCATCTACTGAAGCAGAAATCAGTATGCCGCTCATATAAAAAATTACACAATTCGAACCGATTACTGGCTCTTGAAAACTAATGAGGTATTTCGGTATATCTTTCCTAAATAAATATAACAGAGTTTTACTTTTATAATCCTTGTTACTAATAATCTTTAATATCTTTCAAGTCTCCAAAAATCCTAATCCATTCTTAATATTCACACATTTTCTAAGAAATAAAGAAATGAAATCGGTTTATTTCATTTAATCCAATAAAGAGATCAAAAACATCAGATACACTAAAAACTGAAATGAAGAAATATCTAAAGAAAATCCTACAAAAAAAAACCCATACGCACAAACAAAAAAGGTGTCTCAAAACCAAAACAGTGAAGCGAATTTCAAAGAAAATTAAGACAATCAAAGTTTACAAACAAAACCAAAATATGATGGCTTAAGCGTGAATAATCCTGGACTTAACAAAAAAAAAAAAAAAAAAAAAACAAACACCAACAAAATATTAAAGAAAATTGTGTAAAATTTTTTTATAGTTTTATTTGTGTGGTTGATTGCTTGGCACTAAACAAAAAATCTTTAAATTTGATTAAACCGCAAAGCATGAAAAGATTGTAAGTTAGTCTGGCTTAGAAACACACACAAGCAGAAACAGACAGATCAAAACATTCAAAAGATTAGATAAAAATAAAAACAACAAACACTTATTAAGTCAATATTCTAAAAGACAAGCCTTCTAACATCCTTCAAACAATTTTTGGGCAGGATGCTTGTATATCCCGACAAAAATCCTGTTTAATGTTTTGTAAAAACAAAATAATATTTTGAAAATTTTCCTAACTACGGGATATCGTGTGTCTGTATTTTGTGAGTGTATGTGGCTGTACATTCCGAACAAATATTTTTTGAAAATATCCTTGTAAATGATTTTGCGGTTTTGAAACACACAGTCAGAGAAATATCTAGACCATAAATATATTTCGAACTTATTCTTATTTACTAAATCTGGCAAGATTTCTATTGTTGTTTCTTGTTGTTAACTTCTGCAGACACCTTTTGTATGATCCATAAATAATCTGCTGCCTGTTTATCTTTGCCAGGCTGGTTGTCTTTTCATTTTTTGTTATCTTTGTCAGTAGTTGGCACAACAGTAGTTGTGAATTACTGTTTTGTACTTTTACTTGCTTTTTGTTGTTATCCTTGACTTGTTCATTAAAAGGAAACATACACCGGTATTTTAATTGGCTTTGTTAACCTTGACTCTTTTTCTATAATTTGATTTTCTATTAGTAAAGAGAAAACAAATAAAAAAAGGATAATTGCCAAAAAATAAACAACAAAAGATCTTAATAAAATTATTTAAATTGTCCAAGTGTCTGGCAATTAATTTATAAAAATGTGTGTAAAATTTTCTAATGTCTTTCAAAATTTGTATGTTTTGTATCAATTATCATAATAGTTTTCTTTAAGATCATTTCCTAAATATTGAGCCATGTCTATGCGTTTACATATATGTGTGTGTTGTAATGCAAACGTGATGTATCAGTTTTGATGAGGCTTTCAAGGTCTTTTGCGAAAAATAAATGTTGGCAATTATTTTCCAGCTACTTGGGTGGCTGTCTGTTACATTTTAATGAATTAATAAGCTGTAGAAGCTATTTACAAACTGACCTTGAATTTATAATATTTTTTTTAATGGGGCAGAACATATTTTTATTTCCACTACATTATTGTTCCACTGTCTAATAGTGATGCTCATGGCATTTTATGCTGATCTTTTTTGACATTTTCCTAAATGATCACATAGTTTGTTTAATTAAAGTTTTTATAAATACAATAGCATTTCTGCATTTATGAACGATGCCATCATTGCATTTATTAGAGCCAAAACGCTCGATATCATACTGACTGAAGAGGCAATATAGCTTGGGGAGTTATGTTGCTTGTAGTCTAAATGTTATGCTGGCAGTCTTTTTTAAAGAAAGTGCCAGCAAGACCCAGAGACCGAAGAGTAAGAGTGATAAAATTGTTCACAAAAATATTCCAAGTGCTTTTCTGCATTACA
This sequence comes from Lypha dubia, assembly GCA_947311025.1. NCBI lineage: Eukaryota > Metazoa > Arthropoda > Insecta > Diptera > Tachinidae > Lypha > Lypha dubia. Next base: position 63,278,085 of record OX371264.1, read on the forward strand.
GCTAAACCTGCATCAAAACGCAAACTAATGCTGACAAGATTTCTTCTGACAATTCACTATAACGTATAAAATTAATTTTTTATTCATTGAAAACTTGTTAATTTGAAATATAATTTTGTGACACAGTGAAATTGATATATTTTCAATATTTTTACCGGCCTATTTTTTATTTATATATTTTTAATAAAAATCTTTCCCATAAAATTATTGCCCAAAATTGTATTTTTCAAAAAAAAATTAATTTAATCAAAATCTCGTGATTTAACAACCTTCTGTTATTAAATACATACAAGCTAATTGTGTTGTACACTTAACTCGTACATATTCATAAAGTGCAAATAAATATTTAATATTTTACTTGAATATCTAAACGTGGTGTAGTTAATAAAACAATTTGTTAAAAGCAACAGTTAACATGCAATAATAAAGCCACCGTAATACTCGTAAATGATCATGAACAAACAGAATTAAAAAAAAACAAGTTTAAAAAAAAACGATATTATTAAATAATTAAAAAATAAATATTTATTAATAAAGAAAAACCACTGAATAGGTGAGTGATAGTATGCGTGTATATGTAAAAATCTAAACTACATTTTGATCGTTTAAGTGGATTTTTATACAACAAAAATTGTTCATGCGAGGAAGGCGATCAAATTGTCAAAAACTTGTAAATAGATAACGCTATGTCATTTTGGCACGACCCTCGTATTTCCACATTTAATTGTATACTTTGGATGAATTAAAAAAAAACTCAGACAAATTGTTGTACAAAACCGTTGTGTTAAGTGGCCATAATCACGTATGTGTTAATTGATATTTTAAGTCAAGTCAATAAGTAATAAATGTGTTAACACTTCAATTTCTTGAACGAGTACCAACCAACCCACCAAAAAAAATACCCACTTCATACATCGACTTATTGGTTGTACGTCCGTCTGTCTGTCTGTCTGTTTTTCTGTTTGCATTTGAATTTGTCTGTATAAAAACAGAAAAGTTTTAATTTTTTTTTTAGTTTTTACATTTCTTTTTTTTTTTATTTTTTGTTATAAATATCGGCTTGGTTTGGTTTATCTGTAACCCACTCAAGTTCCTGGTTTTACATTAAATCATAAATCTGCTTAAATTATTTGTATGACGATGATGATGGTTTTTCCTTCGATCTTGTTGAGAAAATGTTGCTTAAACAACTCATGTGTTTGCTTACTTTGTTGATTTCGTTCATTTTGCTTTATAACATTCAACACAAACCGACCAACGTCAAGGCTCCTTATGATTTCATCAGATGATGTTGATTATGATGATGATGAAATGGTAGTGCTGTTTTCCTCTTTCCATAAATATTATTAATAATAATTTTATTTCTGTTACTTAACTTGATAATAAATTTAACACATCTTAGGAGGCAACAATGTGATGGTAACTAAATGTTCAAAATTGTTAATGTCGGTCTATATATACACATATATTTAATAGTTAAACTATACTGTATGATCTAAATATATTTATAGCTGATATTCGATAAATTGTTGTTAATAAAAAACAAACAACAGCAATCAAAAAGTAAATAAATAATCATATAAATTGTTAAATAGTTGCACAGTTAGCAGCAGCTGCTTTTAGCCGCAATACACCAAATAATCATATGAAATGTGGCAACAACAAAACAAACATTATATGAAATAATTTATGAAAATAATTTAAAGCCAATTATCACCAGTGTGTTGGATGGCGGAAATACTTTTACTTGGAAACTGTTTAAATATTTAGTTGTAAATTTAAAAAAAGCCCATACTTCGAAAGGCAAAGAAAAAAATTATGGTGAAATATTGAATTTCCTACAAATAACTTAAATATGAAAAGAGCCGTGTTTATAGGAGACACAGCGAGTTGTGTGTAAAGTATGGTGACATTTAAAATCACCTAAAGTTTGTTTCGATTATGGCATAATTATTGAAAAGAAAACTAGTACAAAATAGTTGTGGCCCTGCTACTTTTTTATTCATATTGTGGCATTGTCGCGGAAACTTACTTTCTCAAGAAGACGTTAAGACATTAAGACAAAGCAGTAGTAGTCGAAATAGAATATTTTCTTCACGTAGGCGTGGCACTTTTCAACTCCGTAATCATAATGTATTATTTTCACGAGAAATAAATGTATGAGCTTAGTTTCATACGAATCATTATACTATAAGTAGTACAAAAATTAATATTTACTTTGAATGGGCGTGGCACTGTCCTCCTTTCTAGTCATAACATTGTATCTACTACCAGGGGGAGCGTGATGTGTGTGCCAACCTTAATAAGAAACAGCTAAGAAAATGATTAAAAAACGATTCTTTAGTATATTTTGGGCGGAACACCGCCCACTTTTTACACACAAAAATTAAACATTTGCCATGATAACTAAGTTCAAAGTTTAATAAGAATTGGTTAAGTGGAAATTGTGTAATATAATATTTACTTTTAATGGGCGTGGCACTGTTAATTTTTCTAATGATAACGTTGGACTCAGATGTTGTGTAAAGTTTTTTAAGACTCAATGTACTTATTAGAAGTAACGATCAAAGAATATATAAATAACTAATTTAGGCGTGGCTCTGCCCACTTTGATGATGAGTTTTCACGTGATATAAATGTGCATTCGAAGTTAAAAACGACTGGTTTTAGTTGAAGTAATTAAAAAATATATTTACTTTGAGTGGGAGTGGAACTGCCCCATTTTTCGTAACTTAATAATATATTTTTTGGGGAATTTCGTGTCTGCATAAAGATTCTTAAAAGTCGGTGTTTCTACTAGCAGTTAAAAATTAGTGTATATATTTTGTTTGGGCGTGGCACTGCCCACATTTCAGATGATGATGAACGGTTAAGAGTTTTACTTGTATCGCATATGATCTTTAAGCCATTTATCTGGCCTACAGCTCGGTGATGAGGCAATCTGTGCTACCACCACAAGATAAGACCCCAGCACCTAGTGTAGGGTATCAATAAAAGATACTTATACTACATACTTTGTGTGCTATTACGAAATATTATATCTCTTCTAAAAAAAATAAATACCTAAAAGCAGCTACAAATCGAAATCGACCATAAGTTTTTGATTACTTTTTGAATGGTTGTTGAAAATAAAATTACTACTGTAAAGGCAACTCCAAACATACAGATGCACACTCCTTATTATTACCAACATTAAGTTAATATCAGAAAAAATGCCATGTTTCTTTATTTTAAACTCATCCCCGATGCTCAACACAGCGCTCGCTCGTCTTCATCCACACATTTAATAAAAACAATATGAAATCAACATTTAAACACCATGTTACAAAGTCTATTGTTAAAAACGAAGTTGAAGGTTTGTTTTTTGTTGCAATTTGTTGTTCATTGTTGCTTGCGAATACTGATGGAATTGTATACGATTTAAAAGAAGTTCTGCTGCTGTTGATTTCACTCGACTTTTAATGTACGAGTAAATGTATTTTGAAAATGTCGTCGCTTAACGATAAGAAATTGAAATATTTATTACCGCTAAAGTTACACTAAATTCCAAGAATTTAACACAATACTTGTGGGCCAGTAGCCAGTCAGCCACATTCACAAAGAACGGAAAAAAGCACACAGAAATAAAATGGGAACCTCAAATGAATTTAAAATAAATTTAGCTGCTTTTTTCAACATTGTTTCAAACACTGTGTTGCACAATGGGTCTAATCGAAAAAAAAAATGTTTAATAAGTTAAGCAAAGTGCAACTTTAACTCACTCCCTAAAGAAGGGAAAAAGTTTCTTTCGTCTGTCAGACTGTCCGTAAGTGATATCAAATTTGCGAAAACCCAGAAAAGACCTCACCTTAAAATTGATGTGTGAGGACTTTTTTTTAGGCAATTGTCTTAGAGAATCAGCAAAAATAGAAAATTGGTTCTGAAATTTGCTAAATTTACTATTTTCAAATAAATACATACAAATTGAGAAATGAAGGAAAAGTAAAAAAATACACTTGGGTTTTTCGTTCAGTCTATTTTAGACCCCACCACATTGACTTAGAATTTTAAATTATTTTATATGTATAGCCAGGGATGGAAATTTTAAAATTTTTTAGTATATTGAAATTTACATTTGGAATTAAATATTGTAAAATTTTCTTTTGTATATAAATTAGCACATTTGTAGACCAGGGATGGAAAATCGGAGTTGTTTTTTATTATAGTACTAAAACAAATTGTTTCTTTATCTATAATTTGAAATATAACTATTAGAAAAATAACTTTTTTATTTTACTTGCAGTTTTTTGTAAAAATTGACAAATGAAATCTAATCCTTATCTTAGAAATTAAATTTTTGGGGCAATCGGTACCACTGTGCACTATATTGAGTATAATTTTCTGTTTTAAAACAAATTCTTAAGCACACTCTTCAATATTATTTCTTTTTTTCGTCTCGCTTTAAACACATTTGAACTTTATTTACAACGTTACGCTTATTTTCTCTAAACCGTCAAAGTTCTTTAAATTAAATTTTCCGCAGCACACAAAAGGTCTAACCTTTTCGGTTTAATTTAACAACTAGAAAATTATTTTTCTTTTCTTTGTTTAGTTCTTTCTTCTTGTTTTTCTTGTAGATTATTATGTTCTTTGCTGTTGAACCAATTTTGATTTAATATTGACTTGTTCTGGCAGTTCAATATTATTTTGCTTTTAGTTACCTTCGCTCTGTAGTTTCTGTTTAAAATTGAAATGTATTAGCGATTTTCTTTGTGATGGCAGTTTTTTTTAATAAGTTAAGCAAAGTGCAACTTTAACTCACTCGCTAAAGAAGGGAAAAAGTTTCTTCCGTCTGTCAGTCTGTCCGTAAGTGATATCAAATTTGCGAAAACCCAGAAGAGACCTCACCTTAAAATTCATGTGTGAGGACTTGTTTTTAAGCAATTGTCTTAGAGAATCAGCAAAAATAGAAAATTGGTTCTGAAAGGAAAAGTAAAAAAATACACTTGGGTTTTTCGTTCAGTCTATTTTAGACCCCACCACATTGACATAGAATTTTAAATTATTTTATATGTATAGCCAGGGATGGAAATTTTAAAATTTTTTAGTATATTGAAATTTACATTTGGAATTAAATATTGTAAAATTTTCTTTTGTATATAAATTAGCACATTTGTAGACCAGGGATGGAAAATCGGAGTTGTTTTTTATTATAGTACTAAAACAAATTGTTTCTTTATCTATAATTTGAAATATAACTATTAGAAATATAACTATTTTATTTTACTTGCAGTTTTTTGTAAAAATTGACAAATGAAATCTAATCCTTATCTTAGAAATTAAATTTTTGGGGCAATCGGTACCACTGTGCACTATATTGAGTATAATTTTCTGTTTTAAAACAAATTCTTAAGCACACTCTTCAATATTATTTCTTTTTTTCGTCTCGCTTTAAACACATTTGAACTTTATTTACAACGTTACGCTTATTTTCTCTAAACCGTCAAAGTTCTTTAAATTAAATTTTCCGCAGCACACAAAAGGTCTAACCTTTTCGGTTTAATTTAACAACTAGAAAATTATTTTTCTTTTCTTTGTTTAGTTCTTTCTTCTTGTTTTTCTTGTAGATTATTATGTTCTTTGCTGTTGAACCAATTTTGATTTAATATTGACTTGTATTGGCAGTTCAATATTATTTTGCTTTTAGTTACCTTCGCTCTGTAGTTTCTGTTTAAAATTGAAATGTATTAGCGATTTTCTTTGTGATGGCAGTTTTTTTTAATAAGTTAAGCAAAGTGCAACTTTAACTCACTCGCTAAAGAAGGGAAAAAGTTTCTTCCGTCTGTCAGTCTGTCCGTAAGTGATATCAAATTTGCGAAAACCCAGAAGAGACCTCACCTTAAAATTCATGTGTGAGGACTTGTTTTTAAGCAATTGTCTTAGAGAATCAGCAAAAATAGAAAATTGGTTCTGAAAGGAAAAGTAAAAAAATACACTTGGGTTTTTCGTTCAGTCTATTTTAGACCCCACCACATTGACATAGAATTTTAAATTATTTTATATGTATAGCCAGGGATGGAAATTTTAAAATTTTTTAGTATATTGAAATTAACATTTGGAATTAAATATTGTAAAATTTTCTTTTGTATATAAATTAGCACATTTGTAGACCAGGGATGGAAAATCGGAGTTGTTTTTTATTATAGTACTAAAACAAATTGTTTCTTTATCTATAATTTGAAATATAACTATTAGAAATATAACTATTTTATTTTACTTGCAGTTTTTTGTAAAAATTGACAAATTAAATCTGATCCTTATCTTAGAAATTAAATTTTTGGGGCAATCGGTACCACTGTGCACTATATTGAGTATAATTTTCTGTTTTAAAACAAATTCTTAAGCACACTCTTCAATATTATTTCTTTTTTTCGTCTCGCTTTAAACACATTTGAACTTTATTTACAACGTTTCGCTTATTTTCTCTAAACCGTCAAAGTTCTTTAAATTAAATTTTCCGCAGCACACAAAAGGTCTAACCTTTTCGGTTTAATTTAACAACTAGAAAATTATTTTTCTTTTCTTTGTTTAGTTCTTTCTTCTTGTTTTTCTTGTAGATTATTATGTTCTTTGCTGTTGAACCAATTTTGATTTAATGTTGACTTGTTCTGGCAATTCAATATTATTTTGCTTTTAGTTACCTTCGCTCTGTAGTTTCTGTTTAAAATTGATATGTATTAGCGATTTTCTTTGTGATGGCAGTTTTTCTGTAACCTTTTCACCTCAATTTTAGTTGTGTAATAAAAATATTGATTTTAATTTAAATGTTACTCGGACAACATTTGCTGCATGTTTGTTGCAATTACAACTCAATTGTAAAAAATACGTATGCGAAAGTGTTTGCAGTTTGTGGCATGTTGTAAAGAATAACAAACTTTGTAATTGAAAAGCAAATATATAATAAAGATTTAAAAACGATAAAACGATAAAGATCATTAGTTTCTCTTAAATTTTAATCGAAAGAAGAATAGTTGCCGATTTAAATATAATATCTCCGTATAAGTCCTGTAAGGTCAATATTAAAAAGGCTTCGAAAATTAGATTTTTACCATCAAAAAATTTTTCTGTAGTCTTCTTTCCACGAAATATTTCTCTGTGAACAAAATGTTTTTATTTGTATGTAATTGATTTTAACAATTTGGCCAAGATACGAAAGTTCTCTGTAAGACTGTAAAATTAACATTTTAGTTTTTGCAAATTACCCATTAAATTTGCTAGCAAAAGTTTAAAAAAATACTATTTAGTTTTCGATAAAAAAAAATTATGATGTTGTAAAAATAAAGAATGTTTTCCCAAAGACCAAAAACCGCCAGTAATAAATTAGAAAAGGAAACATTTGTGCATTAACAATCAGACATGACAAATAAAGTGTCAAATAATGAGTAAATGACTAAATGATAATGATAATAATCTGTAAATTAACAAAAACCGAAAAACCAAAAAAAAGGATCACTCAACATATACACAGTGTAACTTTCTCACAGATATCACACACAATTTTTTCTCTAATTTTTTCTTGTTGTTGTTGGTGACATATAAATGTTTATTTTTGAAATAAATATAAATAACAATAATAAAATAAATTGTTAGAGATGCATCTATGATGTTAAACAGGCGGTAACATATGAACGCACTTTACTTGCTTAACACTAAAAGCAACAACAACAACAACAATTACATCAACGGACATATTTTACCATTTTTTTACTACTGTAAATGGCTGAAAAAGTCTAGAGAGAAAATAAATAAATAGAAAAGAAATGAATCGTAAATTATGAACTCAAATGGCATCTGTGAATATCATCGTCAATAGTCTTTTCTACTGGCTACGATAAGTAGAAAAGCCTCCAAAAACCGTCCATCATTAGTAAAAACCAAAAACAAGAAGACAGAAACTATTTTCCAACAAAAAATAAAACTAAAACTACCCGTAGAAACAAGTAGAAGGGACAAAGTAGTAAATTTTATGAGACTTTAACAACAACGCACAGAGAGAAAAAGCAGAAAAAAAACGTAAGAAAAAAAAGGGTAAAAAAGGTATTTAGTCGGCAGATTAGAACTGGCTTAGATGCCAGTTTACAACAGGACATTAGTGTCAAATAAGATACATTTAAACCACAAAATACACAATCTAATGTGGCTGGTTGTTGGTTTCTTTTTTTTATTGTTGCCAGTAAAGACTGTGCGACTGCCCATCTTTTAGGTATGAAAAAAGTATTCTTGAGAAGCTCTATTGCTGTTGCTGCTGCTGCAGAGGCACTCACTCGTTGGCTTAATGTATTTTCAATGCTATTGTGCCACTTCAGTAGGGGTCGTCCGTCTGCCTCTCTGTTAAACACAACAAGTAGATCCATTTTTGTTGCCCCTTTTTTCTTCTTCTCATTCTGTAAAAATATTTAGTGGGTTTTGTGTGTAAAATGTCATCATAATGACAATACATTTTGGTCCGCCAGAAATACAAATGCACACACATGCACGCGCACGGTGTAAGATGCATAAATCCATATCGCTTTCGAAAGTATTAACAAGCAACCTGTTGTTGGTTTGGTGTCATTTTTCATGCATTTGTCACTTGTATTTAATTTTTCTTCTTTAAAATATTTTCTGGTTGTTGTTGTTGATGTTTATTGTTTTGTGTTAAGCTGACCACACTGTACCACAAAAACCTTAATTGTGGTAATTTTTTTTATCAGCATTTTTTGTGGTTTATTTTTCTTTTATACGATTTTATTGTTAAGAAGTTATAAATTTGAATTTTTCGAGTTTGACAAGCAAAGATAACAATTACAGACTTATATCATTTTGTAATTAGCTGCTGAGGTTAATTTTATTTGTATGCTGTGTTGTTGGTTGAGACAATAAAAAATTTTAAAAGTATTAAATTAGTGTCTAGTTTATCACCAAATTTAAGGTGTGTAAATTGATTTAAATAAGTGACGGACTGGCTGCATGAGTTCTTTAGAACACCCAAGATGAAATTTTAAATTTAACTGAAAAACTAAATGATACATTTTTTTCTGAAGTTTTGAAAAGATCATGACAAGTTTTGTTAAAAAGTTTTGTATAAAGTTTTAGCTTCTAATTAATTAATTATTGTTATATTAAATGAAAATTAAGGCAGAGTCAGAGTTCTTGTCTTACAACTTTATAATATTTACATTAAAAAATACATTTCATTAAGTTTTTTATAAATTAATATATTTTTTGAAAATCTAAAAATAAATGGAATTTGCCAAAAGGGTAAATAAAGTTTGCTTTTTAAAAAAGTTTATTTGAAAAGAAACAAAATTCTAAATCGATGTCTCTAAACACCGCTCCCGCCAGCTAATGACGAATAAACTGAAAAATCATAGTTTTAATGAATTATTTCATTAATTTCGTTTTAATTTACTTGTTTGTTCAAAATTTTTGTTAAAGAATAACAATCAATGAAATATTTTATAATAAATTTTAATGAATATTTTCATCCAACTAACGTATTTTTTCATAAAATTATTTATCCTGCGCCAATTAATGTCATTCATTGTAATTGTATAAAAAACGTTTTTACTGTATCATATTTCCATTTATCTTTTAGTAAATGGATATTTTCGTTGAAACAACGTGCGTACATTAAATCAACGCATTTTTGCATCAAAGTAATTAATTTATAGATAATTAATATGACTGTTTGACTTCATTTAAATTTTGAAAAGGAAAATTTTCCGATTTCTAGATAAATACAACTAATTTAAAAAATTTCAGGCGTCCAATTACACTGTACAACAAAAACAATTTTAAAAAATATTCGTTTATCGGTGTTTTAAAATTTTGCATCTCTTGCATTCATTTTAGGAGCAGCAGAATTGTAGATGGATATAATAACTCTCATGCTTTTTATTAATATTTTTGTGAAACATATGAACTCGCTAACTGTTCCCTGCATTGTTAATATTCTATTACTCTTAAAAAACGGGGAAAAACTGACCTTCCGCTGGCTAAAAAAGAAGTTCTAATTCAAGTTGAACGAGAGCTTTTTTATGAGCTATTTGGTTAAAATTTTCCTGAAGATCTGCATTAGCTCTAGTGAATTAATATTGCAAATGCATAACAAACAGGTATTTTGGAACATTGTTGGTTAGTGTTATTAGCAATTTACAACCACAAAAAATCTAAAATTATAGAACAAGAATTTCGTTATCATTCATCATCGAAACAATTAAATGCGAAAATTTCGTGTCAACAAAATACTTAATTTTCAAGCAATTATTTGCACACGCACAAAAACACAACAACTTTTGCGAAATTAAAACATTCAAGATCCACCCATTTAATATTATCGTCAATGTAATATCTTTAAGGTATTATTTAACAGTTTTAATAAATAATATACAAAAAAAAATTTGTTAATGATAATAATAAAGAGTGCACCACCATGCATGAAAGGAAACTGCGTAACATCTTATAGCCTCTTATGGCACAATCAATCCTTGACAATGTGATGTGACCACCTGAAATGAACCAACAAAACAGACAGAAGCTTTTCGTAACATAATAATACACTCAACGCAAGTGATCAGTGAAAAACATCGAATTGCATGGGAACAAACAACATACAAAGAATTTTGCCAACACTAACAAACAAAACAAAATACATTAAAAACTACAAAAACATAAATAAAACAACAACAGAATCCTCATCGTCAACATTAAACATGATCACCAACAATCATTGGACATTATTCGTGGAATTATTGATATCCTCACTTAACGTGATAAACTATAGAATTGCATGCCACCAGAATGAGCAGGCAACAACAGCGAAGCATCACAAGTGCAAAAGGGAGTTGTGCTAAGTAGTTTATATACATACATACGAACATACGCAAACATTGCCAAGGACTACTACTTCAAATGCTAGGAATTTATGTAGATGAAAATGTTGATTTTGCTCATCTTATTTTATAAAAAAAAAAAAAAAAAAAAAATTATTAAACAAAAGCACTAATAATACAGGGGCTGCCTCGCCTGCCTGTCTGCCTGCCTGCCTGCCTGCGTGGCTGACTGCTTAATGTTGAACACTGATGGTCAAGCATGCAACATTATTTGGCAATGTCTTAAAGAGACTGCCAGCCAACATGTTGGAGGCTTCATTTGTGCTGCCTACGCCTATGTTCTGCTCGGGTTAGCAGCACTGCCTGGTTTGGTATTCGCTCAGAGACATCATCCATCGGCAGCAACAGCTTTTAAACGAGGATTTTGGACCACACACGTTGAACTTTATATAATTTAAAACTGCTATAAGGTAGTTAAGGCTGCCTTTGAATGGAAATTGATGATAGTGGCAAACTAAAGACTTTTAAAGAAACACAAAATAAGACAACAACAAACAAAAAAAAAAGTATCTGCACTATGTTCGGAAAATAAATACAAAGTTAAGAAATATTTACAATTCCTTCAGCTTAAAGCAGTCGCGCTTGCATCATTTTACTTCCATATTTTTAAGCCCATAGTGCGTAACATTTAATATCATGAGAATTCTTTGAAGAAGAACAAAAAAAAAACAACAAGCAAATAACTAATCAACGAAACCTGCGAAATCTCTGAAAAACATGTTTCAATATTAAATGCACTCACCACACTCGTATGCAAACATTACAAGGACCCTTTTTTTTGCATTTCGGAATTTTTACTGTTTTTAATTTAATTCCCTTAATTTGGTTTGTAGGATTTTTTTTTATATCATGGCACTGTTTTTTTTTGTTTTTATTTTTTCTCGTTAAATATTTAAAAAACATGTTTCCATGTTAAGCTTTTAACACCTTGAGAGTGAATATTTTAAATTCCAAATAAATACAAAATTTTTCAAAAGGATAAATCAAAAATAATTTTAAATCAATAAAAATTGTTGGCATAATGAGATTCAGCAATGTGTTCGTAATTAGTTCAGCATAAAAGCTAAAGAAGGCTTCAGCAGTATGTGTGTTTTTTTCAACAAAAAATGCTTAAATTATTTTGAGAAAATATGCTAATACGTGTGTTCTTCAAAAAGAAGCTCATTAAAGGAAAATTCTTAAAATATATCAGAAAAATAATCGCCAAAAAGTAAAAAAAACTAAAAAAAACACCAGGACAAAATGTATAGAGGATGGTGATGGCTGAAGTAGTTAGCGCGTTGACTACTAAGCAAACAATGACGTGGGGCCTGGGTTCAAACCCTGGCCAGAGCAAGTCAATCAACATCATTAATTTCTCTAATGTACATTAGTGAGACATTGTATTAATTGTTGTCGGACTATTTAAGTGATGAAGGCATAACACTGGTCACTAAAAAACTGTTCCGACAGCGATTGATGATGTTCCAAGCTAATGTACACAACATCGCCCTCCTTCGTCGGTTAGCAGAAACATCGGCGAAGTAAAACAATTAATAAAATGCCTGCCAATACAGCTTAACACAGTTAATGCGTCTACCTAACACCGGAGGCGCCTCAACACTGCTATAATAATTAACATAACGCGCAAAGCAGAGTTGTGAAAGAGTTAAGCCTTCTACATTTTCAACATCTATCTTCTCTACTCTATCCCTCTCTCTGAGTTCCGGCACAATGCACTGCATACGTAGGGGTCATACCCTGAGTGCTGGTCCTAATTAAAAAAAAAAAAAAAAAAAAAAAAATTAAAAATTAAAGTGCTAGTCCCAATTAAAAAAAAAAAAAAAAAAAAAAATTAAAACGACAAAATCTTGACTAAAAATAAAACAAACAAAAAATCGCCAATTGGGAAAAATCGTCACAATAAAAAAAACGTAAATAGAAAATGTCGCTAGGACAAAAAAATCGTAAAACCCGGAACACAAAAAAAATCATCCAAAAGAAAATTAACACTAAATTGCAGAGCTTCCAAAAAAAAAAAAAAAAAAAAAAAAACAATCACACAAATCTTCTAAACGCAAAAAACTCTCAAAACCAGAAGAAGAGGAAATATGTGTTGTTTTCTTAGAAAATATTTTTATAATATCCGCTCTACGTGTAAAAGTCGTACTGTACTTAATATATTTTCAATTAAAGGCCACTGGGGGTATCCTACTAAAACTAGAAAGAAAAAAATTAACGAACGAGGTTTTTTTTTTTGGTTTCGAATTAAATTTTGTTCATAATTTTTTATTATAGGAAATGTTGTTCAATTCATAATATGCTGGTAGGTGTTATAAATCGTATAGATGATGTTGCTAGCAATTTCAAATTTTTAAGTTACGACGAACAACATCATATATTCTATCTACAACATTTACAAAAAATTGGAAATTGGGCGATTGTATTTAAAAATATGAATTCTAATCATGATTTGCTCTAATTCGAACAAAAACGGATATTATTTTCTGTATATGAATTGATTATAAAGTGATTGAAACTTTTTTTATATTTATTATAACTACCAAAAGCTTTTAAATACATACTTGGACATGTATATCAATGTGCTTTCTATTATAGATAAACATGCAACTCGATTTGTAAATTCTCGTACAACTGTAACAAACTTCTTGTAATGACTGGCATTCTTTATCTCACATATTTTCTATAATAATAATTTTATGGTCTAGATTTAAATTGACTACATTCTGATCGACCGATCATTACATCAACACTCTTACAAGTATTTATTTATGCACTAATAATGGGCACGATCGATAATAAAACCATATTCTCAAAGAACATTATTAAAATTCTAACAGCTTTTCCTAAATGAGTGTTGTGTTGTATGTATGTATGTATGTATGCATGTATGCAGGTATATGAAAATGTGTAATAAGATTTCTTCGAATACCACATTTAGCATTTTTACAATCATCGTTGAAACATTACCGAATGATGATGACAAATTGATATTTTACAATTTTGTATATTTTATTTGACCATTTTTGTGTTGAAAACTTGAAATCATAATTACAACAACATTTTGAAAAATGTTGTTTCAAAAACATCAGTTCACACATAATTGTTAGATTTGTTCTACGAGCGTGAGTGTGTGTGAGCATGTGTGTGTGTGTATACGTTTGACTTCAATTTAAATGGCCTTTAGAGACGTCCAATACGTTGAGCCTGAAACTATTAGTTTTGAAATGAAATGTCGCTCAAGGAAATTATTCTATTAATGAAATGTTTTATTTTTGTGTATTGTTTTTTATTTGTTTTTTTTTTCTAACAATGCAAAGAATTAAAACTACTCCGCGCTCCATAAAAATGCCAAAATTGGTAACAAAAGTGTAGTTGTTGATGGACATGAAAGTTTACAAGTTTTATACACTCAAACATGGTAAACAATCAAATAGAACACAGCCATCAGTATGCTGCACTAGCCAGCAATCCATCCAGCCATCCTTCCATCCAGCCGTCCATCTATCCAGAGTAACAGCCAACCAACAAGCAGTTGACAAGTACAAAAACGAATATATGGGAGTAGAAATGTTTTGGAAATGATGACATTGATGATGACCATGATGACGACTACAATGATAATGATGATCATGATAATGATGATGATGAAGACGACAACGAGAGGACACTAGAGATGATAATCTAATGAATGTAAACAAGCACATCTTACAAAAAAGAAAATGCAACAGATTCACAGAACTACAATGGAGGAGACGAGTATTAAATTTGTAGCAAGTTGTTTAATTTAAGTGCTTAGCAATGCGTTTACATTTGCAATATTTCGAAAATGTTGTTCGAGCAGCAACAACAAATAGAAACACAATAAAAATTACCCATGACTTTAAACGTTGTTTGTTACACATATTTAGAGTAGAGCAGTTATTGACCAGTTATTAGATGGATGTGATGCGATTGAACTCAACTCGACTCAATTCAGCTCAATTGCAATTTAGTATAAAATAAAGCAATAGCTTAACGTACAGCACGCAGCAACATGTTGATAGCAACAACATTATTTAGAAGCAGCTTAACTGATTTTCAAAAGAGACGTGCCCAATAAAAGCTGTAGAAATTTAAAGCAGTTGCCATAACAACTCGTATTCGTAGTTGTACTCGTACATCCTTTAGTGTTCATTTTAAATAAATGTTAAATTGACTGCAATGTTGCAATATCAATCGATTTCAATCTTTTACATGACCGTGACTTTTTGTAAATAAAAAAAAAAACTACAACGAAAAAAAACTTATCAATGTTGTAAGTAAAACAGAAGCTTAGAAGTTCTAGTTGTGTTAAAACAAATCACTAAAGAATATTAGGGAAGCAAATGTTTTGGAAAACCCTGATTTTCGGGATTAGGAGAGTCCGGTCAAAATTTCCTTTGTCTGTTCAACTATTATGAGCTTCGGGAGTTTCCAATCTTAAAAAAAAATTAATTAAAAACTAGATGCTTAAAGATAACGATCTTTAGACTAAAATAATTAAAATTTAGTTTTAAAAGTTTGGCATAACTGAAAATATCAATTTAAGTTCTTAAATAAACATTTTTTTCATAGTCTGAACTTCAACAAGGACATTAATTGAGTCTACGGTTTTGGTAATTCAAAACGTTGGTTACTCCTTTTCTTTTTTTGTAATCGACATTGTTTCGAAAAAAAATCAATTAATTTTGTGAAAATATTTCAAATAAATTTAAATTTAACTGAAAAAATTCCAAAATATTTCTAATTAATTCGTTGAGAACTAATTATTTTTTTTTAGTTGAAACTTCAATTATAGACTTGTGACGGTGCGTTCCGCTTTCAACCCAGTAATCCGTATCAACTCCATCTAATAGTTAGTAGTCGGAGAGTAGAAAGAGATCTATAAGATTTTAAGCTTATTAAATTAAATAAAGCTAAAACCCTGTAACCCGCAAAAAAGGTAAACAAAAATTAAGCCTTTCTTCTTCTCGATAAAGTTAAATTAATTCTTTGTAGAGGAAATTCAAATCAAACATAATCCATCATTCATCGGTTCTATTTATTCCATTATTGTTTTCCTTGTTCAATTTTGAGCGCTTTATAAGGAGGAATCATCTTGCAACCATATTTGTTGCAGTTCATATAATTGAAGGTTATTTGCTATTTAGAACTTTAAAATCGGTTGTTGGATTTTGTTGATCGTATGCAGTAAAGTGGCATTTCTAATGGCTCTACGTTTTTGAAATCTCAAGGGGTTTGAGAGCCTTGTAAGTAATCACTTAAACTACCTTGACAAACAACAAACATTTCAACGAATAAACTGACTTAGAAGATATAAAATAAAACAAATCTTTAACTACTTGCAACTTGTTGCTAATACAAAACTAAATCGAACAATGTGCGTACAATATGAGATGCATTTAAGATTAGCTAAAGCGGAACCGCCACATGCCACGCTTAAGTATTTACACACCAACACACGCAAACATACAAATACTATTTCACATATAACAACTACAACAGCACCATAAGGAATATAAGAGACATGATAGTTTATGCACGAATAACTGGATGGATGGATGGATGGTTGAAAACCTGCCTGCCTGCCTGCCAGCCTGTGCAACAAAATGCGTTTTTGTACAACTTTAACTATTGTTTTAGCTTCAGCTTAATCCAAAAGACACACGACCATCAGTCAAATGGCACGCGCAGCTTCAAGGTTTCTTTTTGTTTCATTTTAATGTTGTGATGCCTATTTTGCTCGTATCGCTGTTTTAATCTGTTTCTGTTTTTATTTCATTTTAAATGTCACTTATTTATAATTGTCATCATCATCTTTTAAATGTCATTAAACAAAATTATTAGTAGTCATCTCTCTTGTAGTTTTGTGACTTTAACTGTGACTGACTGGCTGACTGGGTGACTGGCTTAAGCAGTCATAATAATCATATTTTCTTAAATGACATTGACTTTATGTTTTAATGGTCTGGTAGTGTTTTTTGGAAGTTCTACAATTATAAAGATCACCATGATGATTATGATGATCGTCATCATCAGCGTCTTTAAGTGTCCTTTGAGACACGTTTCATTTCTTTCCCTTTTTATGTCGTTTATTTATTGTCTGTTTACATGTTCATTTTGTTTATTACCTTGACAAGTGACAAGCGAACATTTTAAATGACATTCATTCAAACTGAATTTTTTTTTTTTTTTGTACAAATCGCTGCTTGAATTTTTGAAAGCAAAAACAAAACGATTAAACAACAAAAATATGATCTCAAAATGAAGAAGAAAAGATCTAATACGTGACTTATTTCAACTTCACTAATTGTAGTCGGCTGAGCTTTGGTGTCCCTAATGATTTATAACACTGTGCAACAAAATGAGAATTAAGTAGGCTTTAAGCGACTGGTTTAAGTATAGTGAAGCAAACTAAAAATTATTTAGGTCTGATCTTAAGTTTAGGGAGAGTTTAAGCTTCTTTTCTCATTTTTATATTGTTGCAGTGCAGGAAATCTTGTAATGCTTTTGTTTTAAATATAAAGTGTTCTTTTTTCATTTTTTTGGGCACGAAAATTTTTTTTTACACTTTAGCTCCCCAGCTCTTTTATAAAGGGGTCTTTTTAACCCTTGGGGGATGAAAAAGAACAATATGACAACATTTATTAAACGGTTTATTGAAAACATTCTTCGTTGCTGATATTCTTCAACAAAATTAATGAACGAGTTCATTGGTATAATAAACTAGCACAGTTGGTCAAAATAAATGAACACTTAGTTAAAGCAATACATTTTTTTCCTTTCATAGCAATAATTCTCCATTATTTTAAATATTTTTAAGGGTTTGTCTTGAACTTGTAAATTTAAAAGAATTTAAATTAACAATTTTATTTCAAGTATTTTTCAACACAAGCCACAATTTATAAGTTTTTTTATTTGTCACTTATAAATGGATTAACACTTTTTTGGACTTTAAGCATAAAGAATTGCTCTATGACTGTTTTAATAAGAAATTACTGTAACTTTTGTTTTTTAAGAATTTTTGACATGTATGACAGTTGAAATGATATTGTCAAGGTGTTCGTATTGAGTATGAAATTTCTTTCTTGTCAGTCAAAATGATCTCTAATTTTTTTTTATTTTTTTTTTCCAAAATTAATTAAAGTGTCAATTAGTTTTTCGACAATTCACCCGAACGAATGCTAATTTATTGATTTCCTAGGAAAGTCTTTTTTATTATTATTTTTTGTCCATTCCACAACATGCGAATTAGTATAATCCCCAATACTTTTTTTTTTTTTTTTGGTTACTATGATTTAAGCATTTCAACTTTTTTATTATTGAATTTACAAAAAATAAAAAAAAATTCACACAAAACTCCGGTAGCCTTATTTGACAGCTTTGTGTCATAATTCCACAATTCCGTGTTGAATACCATCAAAAACAATAATAAAAGCGAGCAAAACTACTTCAAAGTTTACAATAGAGATTTTATTGTCTCTATACAGCACCCTACACAGAGTGAAGTTGGCTGTTGGTTGTGTTTGGAAATATATATCACAAGTTACGACATATTTTTGGTAGAGAAATATATTTAAAGTTTTCAAACGTTTCTCATTGAATCTCAATTAATTTTGTTAAAGATCAACAACAAAGAAATCTCTCCACGTAACGTTTCGCATTGTATTTCAATGAATATTTTCATAAAAACGACGTATTTATTCCAGCTAACGTATTTTTGGAAAAATTTTATAAATCTAAAACAATTATTGTCATTGATTGAAATTATATCCAATAATTTTTTTTTATATCATTTAGCGTATGTTGTCTGTCGGTCGCTGCATACCGCCTCCTCAAATTTTTAATTTAACACCCTTTTTATTCATTTCATTTTATTAATTTCCATACGTAGGAGGTCTCGGTTTCTTGTTAATTGAAATTTTATAACTTTGATTGATCTGTTGCTGCTTGTAAATCAACGCGATCTAAAACTGTTTTGAATGTTTAGAAAAAAAATTTTTCGTTGGTTATCTTAAGCATTTCAATCAAATGCTAAACTGGGTTTTCTAAAGAATTAATTCAGTATAAACATAAAATGTCTAGAAAAAAATGTATAAAAGAGGAAAATTAATCAAAAATCAAATTAAACTTCAAAAGGAAATTTGATACGCGATGTGCTCATCAAAATGGTATGCATACGCGACGAGTATAAAAATGAAATAATAACAATTAAATGACGTCAACCAAAGAATTAGATCAATAAACTTAAATTAGACATTTGAGAATAAGATTGCAAATTACACACACACACACAACCGCTTAAGTTTTAAATAAGACCCTTAATTAAATTCTCTTAGTTTCAGCCAATTAAATCTTTAATTAAAGCAAGACATAAAACATTAACATGACTTAAAGATGGAAATTAAGCAGGACTATGGAATAACTACTTCACAGACCACTTTTCAGTTGAGTCCTTTAACCTCATGTTGCAATTGTACCATTGAAAAATTAAATCGCTTTTTATACTGCACTTTTTTTTATTGTTTGTTTCAGATGCTGTTCAAATGTTGGTATTGCTTTTCTTGTTGTTGTTTGTACCTTCATTTAGTTGTTGCAATTTATAACGCAACAAACAATTGTCTGCCTTACGCAAACCCTAAAAAAAGAAATAGAAAAAAATCTTTGCAACTTTTAAAGCTCGATTTTGTTATTTTATAATTTTACCTGCATAAGAAATCATATCAGAACATCATCTCTCTCCAGAAGTTGTGGAGAAACCCAAAAAATAAAAATCAGCAAGGATGGAAAACGGGGAACAAACACCCAACTCACCCAATTACTAATAATATATAAATGTTATTTTCTTTATTGGTACTTTTTTGTTGCAAATGGTACCATTAGTGTAATTTTAAAAACTGCAAAATATATATTGATAGAAAATAACACAAAGTTTGAACAAAATTCAGTAGTCGTTTTTATAGTGATTTTTGTTGGGAAAACCGTAGTAAGTACTTTCAATTTTATAAAAATGTTGCCCCAAAAGTTTCGAAAAAAAAACAATAAACTCAGTTTTATTTAAATAAAAGAAGTCACAATTTTTGTGAAAAAACTTTGTCCAAGATTTTTAAGAGTTTTTTAGTTAAAGTTTTCCGAAAAAAAATTTTGAATATTTTAAAAATCTATATTTTTCAGAGTTTAATAAAATTATTATGAAGTTAGTAATTTGGGTCAGCCATTTCGAAAGCATTTTGTACTAGTGTCCTTTTTCCTCTCGACTTTTTGCAACATTATTATTCTTAGGAGCGACAAAAAGGAGTAGCTAAAAAATAATCTAACTGCAAAAGCTAAAATTTGTTGCCTCAGTTTGTGTACAAAATTGGTCCAAATTTTAATCCAAGAAGCTGAATAGATTACGAGAATTGCATGTGGCAAAATTGTTTTCATAAGTTCCAGAAATATTTTTTTGGAAAAATTTGTTTCATAAGTTTAAATTTATATGAAAAAAAAGTGTGTCACAAAAGGAACTTTTTGCATACAATTTAAGTACTTTTTTTTTAAAGAAAACCAATCATTCTTTCTTTTTCAAGTCCCTTAATGTGCAATATGCAGCAATAACAACTAAAGCACTGTAAAGAATCCTTAGCATGATCATGTTAGTTTTACTGTTGTTGTTGCTTTTATTGTTTCGTTTAATTTTTACTTTTTGTTTGTGTTGTTGTATTTTTTTTTTGCCGTTTCTGTTGATGATGATGATCGCGAACTGCGTAATCTTTTGAACAAAATCGTCAACGTCTTGGGTGGTCTCGAACCATTTAAGCGGCATGTCTTCAAAGTGGTTCAAACTTGCAAACGATGCTTAAGCACCCCGAACAAAATACATACAACAACCAACAGCCAGCGAGGCAAGAAGGCAGTCAGGCAGGCATGCAACAAACATAACACAAAACTTAATAAATGTATGAAGTTCTGATCTTAAAGTTGCAACGATTCTTTTTTCCATTTCTTATTGTTGTTGTTCGTGTTGTTATTAGCTTTTTTTAAAAAAAGGGCACAAAAAACCAGAAAAAGAAATGTTGGTTTATTTGCTGGATATTTGAAGCAAAATTAAACCAAGAAGTTTCCCTTTAGTTTGAGATCAGTTCCCTTTAGTGCAAGTTTATGTTTTGTACGAGTTTAAGTACGAATATTTTTTTATATATTTATTTTTTTTTGGGCCAAAGCAATGGGAAACTTGAGCGAGCATTAAATGTGAAATGAAATGATCGTTGAAATTCTTGGGAAGACGAGAACATTGGGAACACAGTGTTTCGCAGGAATTTGCAAATGAATTGCGTCTTAAATGTTGATTTTCTTTTTGTATTTTAAAAGTTCTAAGAGACAATAACAAAGCTTAACCAATTCGGTTAGTTGTGTGTTATTTATTTATTTTATTTCGCCGGTTATTTGTTTCAGAGTTACAGTTGTTGTTGCTGTTGTTGCTCTGTTGCCAATGAAGTTAAAAATATAATAAATTTCAATTCTTATAAACAAAACAAACCAGTCAAACAGCCAGTCAGCCAGTCACCCAGTCAGCCAGTCACCCAGTCAGCCAGCCATTTAACGACCAGTTGTACTGTTGCCTGATATAATTTTTCAGATAGAAAGATAGATGGTTTGAATGGAAAGATTCTTAGTATTTTCATGGGTGAGGAACGACATCATTGCAATGTTGTAATCTAAAACTAATAGGCTTTGATGTGCGGTACTTTGATTCCTTTGGACCTCTTTGCAAAAGCAAAACAAACAAAAGAAGAAAAAAACGAAACATGAAAATGAACGTACTTTGACTCAATGAAGTCAACTTTTTAGGCCTTTTTGCTGTTTTGAACACATTGAAAGGCAGACTCAATTTTATGCAAAATTTAAACTTAATAAAGCTGCAAAGAGAAAAAAGCCAGCATTTACAACAAAAACAGCTACAGTTAGATGCTGAAAGTTGTTGTGTTTGTTGTTGTTATTATAACACTGATATTGCCCTCATGTTTCTTTTGGCAGAAGGAATCTTTTAGATTTGTGTCTATGTGTTTGTTTCTCTGTCTGTCTGTCTTTGTGTGACTGACAGACCAACTGACATATTTTCTTTTTTTTAATGTTGTTCTTGTTGTGTATTAAGTCTAGAATTGAGTTTCTTTTCTAATAAATTTTACATCTGAATGATGCTGCTGCTGCTCTATTAAATGCAGAAAATTGCATTAGCCGAGATCGTCTTTGTATAGACGCGTGTTTTATTTGTGTTGTACGACTGGGTTGTATTGTTTGTTTGTTATTTTATGTTTTCCTTTTTGTTTTTTTTTTATTTTTGTTGCCTTTGACATCCCGGAACAATGACTAATTTCATGGACAATTAAATCGCATATTCGACAAGTTACCAACACACAACGTAAAACAATCAAATAAACTGCAAGTAGTCAAAGTTTTGAGCTTCAAAGATAAAATTTCATTTTTAATAAGCGCTGCTTGAGAAATAAATAAATCTTGAAGAAATTTGAAAATTTGTATGCGGCTGCAACGAATCAGATATGACCGACTCAACATCAACAAAACTTCTAAAGAATTCGAAGGATAATTATTTTTTTTGTGGGAATAGTGTGATAGATCAAGGAAATTGTGCGTTAGTAAAATTTTGTAATGAATGAAATATTTAGTATGAGTGATAACTTAGATCTTTTGTCACTTTTTTAGTGCTGTCATCTTTACCCTGGACAAGCTTCGAGAGCTGTAAACTCTTTTGAACAGTTAGTAAACAATATTAATCTAAACGACGGAAGGAATCATAATAAAGTATATAAATTTCTAAACATAATTGATACTTATCGACTTTGTCACTTAACCCGTGACACGTTTTTAATTCAGATTTTTGTGATTTCTGGCATACACCTGGTCAGACGGTCAATGGGCCCCTAAAACATTAAGTCACTTATCTCGCAAATTTGGCTGATGCAAATTTAAGTACAATTCAAGCGATTTGCTTAAAAACTACCTAAACATTTCTGAATTTTCAAAGAAGTCGTTTCAATTCGATCGGTATTTTTTTTTTTTTTTTGTTTTTGTTACATACGCGTCACCTTGTCTACTAAATAATAACTCTAAAGAAGTCTCTGAGAGTTGATTTTCTTTTCATTCCACAAAATCTTTTTTACATTTGTTAAGCGTCTCTTAGATTTTATTGTTTCTCTGTCTGTTCGGTATTCGATATTCGGTGCAACAACAATCAACGTTTTATTAAATCTAACTTCAACTAAAAGTAGGTAATATTTCTTAAGCTAAAAACAAGAACAACAACAACAACAACAACAAGGAAAGATGAATAGATCGCGAAATTTTGGTGGCAGAAAAAAGTGCAGCAGTGAAGTTGCGCCCGGTCTTTTGGAAGAAAAAAAAAACAAAGTCTAAAACTCAACTGAATTGCACTAAATCGAGTTAAAGCTCAACTGCAACATTTATTAAAATTAATCATCATTTCGTATGTTGTAATGCTCGCTTGTGTGTTTGTAGTTGCTGCTGTTGTTGTGATTGCCGTTGTTGCTTGTAATCCTTATAGCAATATTTTTCTTATTTCTGTCATTGTTATATTTCTCTTGCTCTCTCACTCCCTCTTTCTGGTCAGTTTCAGATCTATTTGGTAGCTGTCGGTTATGGTCTTAGCCGTGTTTATACATACGGATTGTCTAGTTACATGGTCATTATCGTCATTTTTGGTAGTGCTTCGTTTGTTACTGTTACTGTTGCTGTTGTTGTTGTTGTTTTTCTTTATATATCTTCCTGTGTGCCACAAGCTCTTGATTAATTATGCAGTCATTTATGAGCGTTGTTTAAAATATTTTTAAGGTGAAAGAATTGTGTATAAATTCATTTATTTTATATTGAAGAACTTTTAAAAGAACCAAAGTAACCAAAAGAATGAATTAAAAGAAAATATTTAAGTAATGAGGGTCGGTCTGAAAAATTCAGGCCATATTGAAAATGTATTTTAAATGAAAGAAGCAGCCAATAAAAAAAAAACTAAACTGCAGCATGCAACTTTAAATATCTTTTTATATCGTCTTCGAAGTTAGAGGGAAATTTGTGTATCAATTAGTTTAAAAGAAATAATTTTTAATTACATTTAATTGTTGCTTTTTAATTTATGTACGAACGAATATGTACACAGTAATTTGCTTCCATGGGCAAAAAGGAATTCGCATTATTCAGCTGCTGATATTTGTTAAATAAGAAAATCTTTTAAACGTTTGAAATTCACACGCCACAAGAAGGGATTATAGGGTTTATAAATAAATAAATAAAAGAAAAGCACAATAAACGCACTAGACAAATTTCTGTAGAAGTAAATCTGTTGCAAAATGTTGTTCATTAAAAAGCCATTGCCAGAGCGATTCCAAGAAATTTAAATATTATCAAGTGAAACAAGAGCTGAGATCTTATGAAATAAGTTCAAGATTAACTTATGGGTACGGTTGCCAGCAGTATTTGGCATTCCTATTAATTTCGTAATAGGTGAAGAGTCTCGAAGATTATGGTCGTGCGGTAGGACATTAATTATGCATACGGCAAAATATTAAGTTAAATGACGTGTTAACCACCTTTTCTTGCTAAACTGCGAAGAGAAGAGGCCAAAAACAGTAATCAGTGCCTGCAGCATCGCCACAATACCATGTGTGCTGTTGTTTCGATATTAATATTAAAGTTTTGCTCTAATAAAGTCAAGCAACACCTTCCCCAAATGTGGATATTTCTGCAAATAACATGTTTTTCAGTCAGACCACATCTATTTGTTGTCGATATGCCAGAGATGAAACTCGAACTTTAGTCGGGCAGTTCGTATGTGGAAGAAAGTTCTCAGCAGAGTTTATGACTGCCACTTGCTTGAATAATTACAATCACTATTCTCTTGCATACTCCGTCCCATTATTAAGGTTTTTCCTTCCCAATAGTGCATGAGTAGAACACTACACCATTCCCTTACAGTCCAAACCCCTCCAGAGTGAAGGTGAAAAACAACATAAACCAGAAAAAACTAGAGCTCACTTGGGAACACCCGACTAGAAGTATGCATCCGTTCTATATAAAAATAATAGACACAAATTTAAGATGTATACTTTTCATCCCGCTGTAAAGACTAAAACACTTGCATACTTTTAGGAGCATCACATAATTATTTTACGATAGTCTTTGACTTTGAATGCTCAAAGTGAGCTTTGGCAGTAAAAACAATTTCAGCATATGGGCATTTCCACAGAAAGCCATTAAGCTTGTTTCTCGAAGAAAATTTTGTATATTATCTTCTGTTTTGTATTTTAGCATACACTAGTAATTACGTCAACATTTAGTAAGATTAGGGAAAATTCGAGCAGCATGGCTCTAAAATACAAGTTTAGTTGCATGGTGACATTATGTGACAAAAAGTAGACATTTCTGTGTAAATGCCCATATGCCTACAGAAAAAAACAACTTTATCACTGTGAAATCGAAATATAAATCTTAATCTGAAGACTGTACTCGTAGGTCCCTAACGATCGGAATACAGGAACGGAGTTAAAGTCATTCCGATTCGAGTGTGTGACATTCTCAATACTTGTGAAGAAAATTAATTCACACAAATACTAAATAGAATACTTTTCTGCAAATAAAAACGCAGCATCCCATAAAGTATGCTTTGAAACCCCTCCAAAGACCGTGTTCAGCTCTTAATTATCTAGTGAAAGCAATAATATCATAGTCGATTTTTAAAGTTAAAATATGTTTTAGAGCCGGTGTTGCCAAACAAAATTCCAACTTCAAATTATATTTTTAATCATTGATTACAACTGTTTGCACTTCATTATTTTTGTTTGTGAACTATACGAGATATTTTATTGCATATTTTTTTACAATATTTCTCGCATGTTTTTATTATATTCTACCATCTTAGTTTAAAAGGGTCGAGCATTATTTCATCATTAGATTTGAAAAAGCTCCATTGATGTTAAAATTCTAAAGATTACAGGGTGTTATCAAGCCGTAGATGTATTTTTCTAAGTTTACGACAAAAATTTTTAAACTATGATGCTAAAAGAAGGCCTTAATTATTTCAAATATTGTAAATCTTCGTGAGTATAAACTAGCAATTTTTGCTATTTTCAAAATTTATATCCATTATTTCAATGGAATTTAAAACAATTCAAAATTTCAGAACTTTAATCTAGCTGTTTTTCAGCGATCCACTTTCGTGATCATTATTACCAAAAACATTAACTTTACCTTTGGAGTACCTCTAAAAATTGCCTTAAAAAATATTTTTCTCATTTATTTTATTGCATTTCTATAAACAATTTAATTATGATTGTGGAGTTTTTGTTTTGCAAAATTTATTTTTTTAGTTTTCAAAAAAAGAAAAAACATTTTTATTAATGCCACAAAAGGTAACAACTGTTTTAACTAACAAAGCACCAATCACCCAAATATGCAACAAAACCTAAAGGGAAAAAAAACTAACCCAGCTCAACAGACAGAATAAAAACAGACCAAAAAACTTTTGCCTTAAATGGATACTAATAACGAGAAACTAGTAAAACAACAACAAAGCAACATTAAACAACTGACAAAGTATTGAATGCAGGCACAAACAAAATTACTTGAAAATAATAAACGAAAATTAACTTGAAAATGTCAAAGATGATTAGTTCCTCTACTTATTTTGGTTTCTTATTTATGCAATAAATTTATATTTATATTATGTGCACACACACTCTCACACAAACATATTAAATTGAAACTCCAAAGTTCCGACCGACCATAAAAACATGTATGCCACAAATTTAATTTTTTTGTGCTTATTCTGCTAAAAAAACATCTACAAGTAACATAAAAAAGCCTTATTTTATATATTTTATTTTCGTTACGTTTAATGTTTTTTTTTGAGCTTTTTAAAAAAGTTTCTCCACATAATTAACTTGGCAAAAAGCACAAAGAAGAAAAAAATAAATAAAATGATAATAACGTATCCTTGTTTTGCTGCTGTTACGAAATGAAATATTTAACTTGGAGCAGCGAGTGAGTGCTATTCGTTGTTTTTGTTTGTTGTTGTTATTTTTGCTTCAAATTCCCTTGTTTAAGAAAAGCAGACCAAAACTAAACCAATTCGAAATAAACCATAAATTAAGGTGAGTATGTGAATATATAAAATGTGATCATGATTTTGTAGTACGACTGAAGAACACATGAAGAAAATTAAGCGGGGGCAGTTGCAGGCTGCATCTCTCTTTTTTGTTTTATTATCTTTTTTTAATAACAACCCTGCAGTAACAGAAACATTTCTATCTACACATTCGTTCCTTTATCTGGCTGGTTGGCTGCCTGGCTGTTTGTCTGTCCGTCCGTATTTGGACTTAATGTTACCTCAACTACCTGAATGTTATAATTTAATGCTCGCACAAAAAAACAAACACATACTCACACACACAGGGAGACTTTACAGATCAATAATCAGGAATATTTACTAACTCGCACACAATTACATATTCTTAACACCCATTTTCACTTTAGTGTGTGTGTGTGTGCGTACGTGTGTGCTATAAATGAAGACCCATATTAAATAAAAATCTTTGATGTGTGTGAGTTGACTTGATCGTTAATTTATAGATTGGTTACGGTCAGTGTTTAAGATAATGTATTCAATTTTTTTTTATTGCAGCACCTAGAAACTTTATGCCGCAATGGGTATGCATTGAAGTGGTGCGCAGCTTAAATATATGATTGTGGCAACTGTGTTATGGTTCACGGAAAAACCTGTATGTTTGTCACAAACAAATTATGATAATTTTTAGTTTTATCAACACAATTATTTACTTAAAATTTTTCTTAATTTGTGAAGTTTTTATTCGAACTGAGTGATGTTTAATCAAAGAAATTTTTAATTTTTCAGGCTTAAGTTCGTTTTCTCTAAATTTAATTTTATTATAAATTAAATTATTATTTAAATTAGAAAGAAAGACAAATCTAGTGGCTCTTAATACTTGAAACAGACAAAGAAAAAGTTTTTTGACTGCGCGGAGGGTTGAACTGACATCGATGTTTCGAGACTAACCACAGTCTCATCATCAGAGTTGTCTACCGCTTAGACCTCACTGCCACCACGGCAGCTGCAATCAGACCAGTTAAAGATCCTGTACATTAATTAAAACTGCTGAATTACATGTAAGTTTTACACTACAGCTTTTTATAATTTTTAATGGGTTGGAACTTTACTATACTTTTTTCAAAGTCTATCTTGTTCAAGTTGAGCTTTATTCTAGTGTCTCTTATTTCATTCCCAGGTGGCAGCCTTCGGCTACCAATACTCTAGGGGTTTTTATTTGGAATGCGGGAACACTGTACAACAAAATCTATAATGGCTGCATTTTGTTATACAAATGTTTTTCTTTAAAATATATTTTAAATACCAACTAGTGGCATAACATTCGACCTTGAGCAATATTTTGCTATTAATCGTGAATATGTGGAAACTTAACCCCTTAAACACTTTTCAGTTTTCAATGTTTTCTGAGGTTCTGGCAGACTTTTAGAAAAATTTTATGAGAAATATGTTTGTAGACCGTTCCAGGTCCCCGCTACATTATCATTGAAGGTTAGATTTCTCTATTGTTTACAAGATGGGGTTTAAAAAGACCGCCAGGACGTTTAAGAGATAATCACGTTTTAAGCAGTAGAAAAATGGGGGAAAAATTCTAACTTTTGATACATTTTATTTGTTTGACTAATTTTTTACACATTAACATACAGTGTACTTCCTATGAGGTAAAATGGATTTGGTACTTTTTTACTTGTGGTACTTTTTGCTTTTGGTACTTTTTCGTTTTTAGATATATTTGGTATACAGATAATTTATTGCCTATATTTGATGTAGTGTGAACGAAGTCACTGGTTAAAGTTAATTGTTCACATATAAATGTTTCAATTGGGAAATTAAATTAAAAAAAAAAAATATTTTAATCAAAATTCTTAGCCAATTATTATAAATGAAATTTAAATCTATTTTAGGAAAGTTTTGTACTAAAACACGTTTGAAATCCACTTTATTTTTTATGAATACTATCGTTTTTTTTAATAGAATAAAAATATTTTTATTATTTTAATTTATGATTATTATAAAACTGCTTTTCTCTTAGCTTTAGAAAGAACCAAATCTTTCAAGGAACTGCCTTAGGGATAAAAGGAATTATATTAAATGTGTGTTTTTAAAAGCGTATATAAGTTCATTATGTATGAACGAGTCCGTTTGTTTATGTGTAAGTATCTGTAGGTTCAGTTTGATTATATAGTTACGTTATGCGCACCTGGCATCAATGGTGCTTATTGACTCCGCCCTAAAACCCATCTTGAAAACAAAAAGCAAGAAAAAAACGACACAACAACATAAACGACCATCCATTAATTTATCCGTATACGTAAATAATACAATAAAATACAAATACACAAAATTGAAATGAATCAACAAAAACGAGAAAAAACACAGGCGGACAGTACAGACAGACAGCTTTACAAAAGTACGGACAGACGGACGAATATCTTCTTTAAAATGCATATAAAGAGACGTTTAAGATTTCAACTTAAAACGTTTTTCATTAAGATTTCTCTTGTGTTACAACGTAATAAGGCCAGGTCGTACGTTTCTTCTTCTTGGTTCTTTGTTAGTTAATTGATATTCCTGTTTTTTCTCGATTATTGATCGACTTGAAATTTTTTTTTTAATTATTAGTAGAATATAAAAGTTTATGTTTCTTATTTCTAAAACAATTTTTAACTTGTCAAAAGTTTCTTGCTTTAATTTAAAGCCACTTTTATTTGAAAAGTTTAAAGGATCTCTACTGAAAACACATGACACCAAAAACTTAACCTACCTATTAATAGCTGCTCTGCTGATCTTAAAAAATAAACTTGTTTGTTTCTGGAATTACTTTTTGAGGCTAAAAGTTTGTTTGTTAATTTAATCTTATTTTTTATTTTTTTAAGTTTTTTGCCAATTAAATTGGCCGTTGGACGTTGTCGTGTGATGTTGTTTTTTCGCCTTCAAAATAACATCAAGATAGTCTGAGCTGGCTATTAAGTCTTTATCTCTGTTTCGTTTTTTGTTTTCGTACGAGTTTGTATAGAAAGCATGCACAAGATTTTTATTTAACCCAGAAATTGGCGAATGTAAAGGATATTTTTTTTGTTTCTTAATAAGAATTCAGCTAAGTTTTTGGCATTTTTTGTGTTATACATTCATAGAAAAATTAATCTTTGGCTTTATGACGGCTTGTCATAAGACTTATGACTATTTAAAAACTAAAAAAAAACTCTTAAACTCCTAATAGCGCACAAGGATTTGCCAACAACAGGGAAAATTACAGAATAAATTACCGGTCATTAGAAGCAATGCTACAACAAATATTTTTTTTATGTATTTATTTATAGCGAAAGATGACAAATGCCATCAAATAATTTAGTAATATTTTAAATGTCATCTAAACTATGGTGCAAATAATAGAATTATTGTCTTATAAACATTCTGTTAATGAAAAGTCAGACATCAAAAATAAAATTAGAAAAGTGAATTTAAATAGACTCAAGTGAAACTAAAACAATTTATATATAATTTTCTCAATTGTTACATAGATTATAGATTGTCATATTTGTTATTTATGACAGATTGTCATCTGTGTCATTAGTTAAATATTGGCATCGTTGTCATTCAATCAGGGAGACAATCAGCTTGTCATTAATGATTTATTCTTACATTAGTTGTCGCTTAAAGCTTGTCACCTCCATTATTATTTACATATTGTCCATTCATGAAATATTGTCATCTTCGCTATTAATAACATAATGTCATAGTTGTCATTAATAGCTTTTTTCATTCAAGACACATTGTTATCTTTCCGGTCGATGACAAGATGACTAGCTAACCGAATCTTTAGCATCAGAATTATTACAGATGTCATATGGTCCAAGACAAAGGAAGACACATTTCATGGTGTTGATGTCTAAATATGAAAATATTCTCTCTAGCTTGTCTGATTAATAACTGAATATTAATTATGATTTATAATTAAAATTTTTGCGTCATCGAGGAAGTTAACAGCTCAGACAGCCGGTTGTGTAGATTAGTGTTTATGTACGCTCGGTTATATCAACAATTTCATTTATAGTTTAATAAATTTTGCAAATTATTTTATTAAAAAAAAAAGAAAAACGATTACACTGGCAAAAAGCATAAATAATCCTGATTTCAAATCAAATGTTTAACGGACACGCAAATCTCGTTAATGCTTCCTCTACTTCCTCTCCCTCTCTCTCTCTTTCGCTCACCCTTACGCCGCAAATAAAACATGAAGGAGTATCATATTTTATATTTTTTCTATTAAAGGCGCACTAGACTCGTGAAAATCATTAAAAATTTCTTTTGTTAAAATATTTATGATTTTTATGAGTTGTTTATGCTTTTTGATAAAAAGAAACAAATATTTCCACTTTATCTTTAAGAAGAAAAAAGTAGAAGAAATGAAAAATATACAATATTTTTTTTTTAACTACAATTTTCACTATAAACCATCTTCTGGTCAATGGCAACTCGAGTATGAGATCTATGAGGGCGTTTGTTTGTATGTTAGACAAACAGGCGGTCAGGTAAAAATGTTTGTTTCAGGCTTTATGCTTTTAGTCGAAAAAATATACAAAAAAAAGCTTTAGATACTTAAAGGCAGAAAAACATCTTGAAATTTTTAGTTTTAAATTGAGCAGTTGCGATATTGTTTTATAAAACGAAGACAGTCCGTCCCGACCGTCCGTCTATCCATCTGTCCGTCCGCTTCATGGCCAAAAAACACACACATAAAAATAAATATTTGGTTGCTGGCTCATGCGGTTGGTTGGTTGGTTGGTGGGACGGTCAGTCAAAATGTAGCAGATGAATGAATGGATGGTTGGTTAGTTGGTTGGTTGGATGGACGAATGGATTATTTTTTCATCCAATTTTCATTTTAATCGTGTAATCATAATGGTGGAATTACATAGCAGCACGTAAAATAACTTAACCAGTATTTAACCTCTTTGCCAGCTTAAATCGTTTGCTGATCGCCCGGCCATCCGAATAAATGTATGTTTGTTTGTCTGTCTGTCTGTCTGTACAATGATCATCTTTAATTTTTGATGGCTGAGCTTAAGTTGTTAAACAGTTTGTATTTGCCAGGATGAACGAACAATCGATTCAATTGATTATTTTTGTTCAAAAGATTGCTAAAGTGCTTGGAAAATTGTTTTTACACACACAAACACACAGATATCCGCTTGAATATTTTAATAATAATTTTAAAATAATAAATTTTTGGCTAGTGTGTGCTTTGTGTCTTATTGCAAACAATATTTAAGACCCGTATTAAATTCTAACAGTGTTTATGAAGATTTTTTTTTTCTAAGCTAATTTACAATTGTTATTATACGCCATTATTTTAAATTAATGGCAATTTTTATCACATTTTAAAAAAGATTGTTTTACCAAAATCCATTGTTTGAAATCTAAAATAGCTTTGAGGCAATCAATACGAGTACATAAATAAAATCATAAAATAGTTGAAATATTTTATTATTTAATTATTTTACGTAATATTTAATTTATTTGTAATAAATGATTTTTGATTCCGAATCCGTAGTGTACGATTTTGCTGTTCAGAAAAATATTGCTTCGCAGAGAGACAATCGTATGAAATCAACGAATCACTACCATGAACTGAGAATTCCCGAAAAATGTTCATTACTTTAATGAATTTTTCATTAAATTTGAACCAATGCTTCGTAAATTTTATTAAAGAATAATTGCAACGAATGCTTTCAACGAAACGTTTTACGTCAAACTTCAATGACTTTTCATTAAAATAATGTATGCAAACATTAAATAAATGCATTTATTCAAATAGTTAATGAATCTATGGCAATGAATAACATTAATTGAATCAAAGCAAACTAATTTGGTCAGAGAATTTTCATTATTTGGCAGAGGGTATTAATTTTACAGAAGAATCTGTACACGTTGCTCTGCTCCGAGTGTAAATTTATGTAATTTTGCCCTTCTTCCTTGTGGAATATTGATCATATCCAACAGGACTAAGCTCGACAGGAGTTATCTTTCGAGGCTCGACCAGTAACCATACAATGGTACCACGGGCGCCGATAAGCCCCACGGCAGTATAGATCCTCTATTGAACTCACCTTGCATTGTGATTCCAGATGCAAACTCTGTCCTCTTGGGGTTGGATATGCTGACGAGCATCCCGCATACCCCTAAGGGGGCCTATATTCCATGAACAGTTATTGGTGAGGTCTCCTTAAGCATAGTTTTTACGGATAGTGGATGGTATATGCATATGAAGTTACCACTTGATGTGATCCTTGAGATCACATTTATGTGCCATAATGACAGGTACTGACTCATCTGACCATCTGTTTGCTAAACATCGCGTTGCAAAATTAAGCTTTTTTAATTACTTTAAAGTAAGAAATATTGAAAATTCATCAGTAAATAGAAATCTGCATTGAATTAATGAAAAATTTCATATATATTATGAAGGCTTGAATCCGGCGCTTAATTAAGTAAAATGAAGTGTACTGGACTTCTCTTTCTAATAAAGAAACCTACATTAAAAATTTACGTACCCCAAAATTAAGCCTGAATAATTAAAATTTCTTTGGCATAATTTTCAATTGAAAAAATCATACTCAACTTATAGAAGAGTATGAAAATATATATTTTATTCTTGAAAAATTTTAAATTAGTCAAACATGTCTTGTAACAAAAAGTTAAAAACCTTTAAAAAATCTAAAGAACAAAACACTTCAGCAAAAAGGTAGTAAGAGCAAAAAAAATTTAAAATTATTTAAGTAAATTAAATTATAAAAATTTATGAGGCATTTCTCTCATATAATTTTCCATCTTTCAACAAAACTGAACGTTATTCATTGAGCACGCTAAATTCAATTGAATTGAATGTTTGTCGAATATAAACATAAATTTTTATTATTTTAATAAGAGGAGTTAAACAATTTAAGTTTTTAAACTTTTTTTGAATTTTTCCCTCTTTGTTAAGTATAAAAATTTTCTCTTCATTATAATTATGGTATAAAACTCGTATAACAAATAAGTATGAAAGTACGTTGGCCGCTGCCGACAACGATTGTGTATATGAAAGTGTTTAAACCATTTCGCTTTTTATTCTGTTTTTTACACACGTCTTAACCTTTTGAGCGCAGCATGGCACACAGCCAGTCAGTTCTTATTGCCAGCCATGGAGTTTTTGTTGTTGTTGGTGCAAGTTTATTATAAAATAAGAAAAAACTAAAAAGTTTAAATCGATTCCTTTTATAAATTATTATGCAGTTAAATGTAAAAGAACCTGCTGTAAATAGGCGAAGAGAGCAATAATGAAAGGAGTCAAATGTTTATTTTTTTACGCTATATTACTGTCTATAACAATACTGTGGTTTTAATTATTCATATTATACTATAAAATTGTTATATACGAGCATGAAATTGTAATAAAATGAAAAGTCTCTGTATGGTATTAAAAATATATGAGAAAATAATATAATTATTTGATTGTAAGACGAAAAAGAATTTTTTTTCATGTATTGAACGTTACTTTGCTTTCTCAAGTGTTCTTAATTTGCTTTGATAAACTTTATGCTGGTCTCTTTAAGATATCAGCTTCTATCGTTTCGTTCAGGATCTTTTAAGCTTTCCTCGTTACATTTTCAAGCATACGCTTTTTTCAATAAAACAAATACAATTCTCGTCATACACTTGCAACTTCATATCTTTATTTTTTTCTCAAACTATTCTCTATTTCACTTCTGTGGTCAAAAACTATTTTAATTAGGAATTTTTTTCACTTTTTAATTTAATTTCTTTTTTATTGAACGAATTATAACAAAATACTGTACATACTATTTTTAATTAAATATAATGAACTATTTTTTATTTTTAAATATATGTAGCTACATACGAGTATATGATTTTGTTTCAGTTTGTTAAAATTAATCTGAAATCAAAATCAACCCATTTGCGTTTAATTTCTATGCCTTCGTTTTATATATCAATTTTGAAGTTCTGAATTCGGTTAAAAGACAATGTTTTTCACTTAACCATAATGGCAGGTACTGACCCATCTGATCATATCTATCTGTTTGCTAAACATCGCATTGCAAAATTAAGCTTTAAAAATTTACTTTAAAGTAAGAAATAATGAAAATTCATCAGTAAATAGAAATCTACATTGAATTAATGAAAAATTTCATATATATTATGAAGGCTTGAATCCGGCGCTTAATTAAATAAAATGAAGTGTACTGGACTTTTCTTTCTAATAAAGAAACCTACATTAAAAATTTACGTACACCAAAATTAAGCCTGAATAGTTAAAATTTCTTTGGAATAATTTTCAATTGAAAAAATCATACTCAAATTATAGAAGAGTATAAAACCTTCTTTTTATTGAAAATCTCGCATAAGCGGAACAAAGTGCTTGCAATTTTACATTTTCGATTAACCGAATTCGACTGTAATATATTGGTGCTGTTTCTATTAAACAAAGCGACGAAAGGGATGTGTTAAAGACACGTTTAAGTGCTGAATCGAGGAGTCTGAAAACTGATGACAGTGACAGAAATTTTTATATATACTCGTATGTATCATTAGTCACAGATTTCTCTTTATTATCGTTGATGCTAAGATGAACAGTTTCTATAATAGTTGTCATGACAATGATGACAAGTGTAACGTTCTGACGGATTTTCTATCAATCTATAAGTACATACTTTAATGATTTCATACTTGGTAACAATTCTTTTACAGCTCTGCAAATGCTGGTTTCATGTATGAATTATATATCCATTGGAAGAACCAGAACAATATTGAAAGATAATTGTAATATTTAGTTATTGTAACCAACCATCATATTTATACTTCATGTAACTCCAAATCACTTTACAAATACTCACACACACAGTTAAACATACATACATACAATACCATTTCATTATGATCAGCTCATGCTGGCGAAGATAACTAAAACGAATCTTTTGATTACCACGCTGTTTGGAATTATGATGACGATGACGACGACGACGAGGATGATTATGCTGGTTAAAGTTGGCCAAACTTTTGGCTGGTTAAAATAATGAAATGAAGGTGGTTGGTTTGTAATTTTTTTTTTTACTCTTAGTTATTTCTTTATTTTTTCCCCTCACTTTTTATGAAATGGTGATGATGTGCTTGAGGTTTATTATTATGAGTACGTAGAGCAAGTAAATTTTTTCTTTCTTGTGATTTCTGGTTTCTTTTTTTTTTTTGTTGGGGTCTAAAATTGGTTTGTTTTGTGTTCTTGTGGTTTAACAAAATTGAAACATAAATCGTGCCCACCATTATGGCCATTAAAGTGCAACCAACACTTTTAAGGCCTGCGGCATTAAGCGAACACTCCATTCTCATACACTTCTTCATCTTCTGATTCTTTGGAGTGTACTCGTATGTTCGTTCATTTGTTCGTTCTTAATTTTTCCCTGTTTTGCAGCATTTATTACGTTGTAATCATGCTTCTTGCTGCATCATCATTTATTTGACTTCATTTTCTTTAGGCGGCAGCGGCGGCGCAATGCATTATTAACCATAACGATCCTTTAAGATTGAACAAGGAACGCATATGCGCTCTCTTGTTTTTCTTTTTAATTTTTGCTGTGTGGCAAAGCAATTGAGTGGTGGTGCTTTAGTTTATTTAACACTACAGGCTTTTTTGTTTTGTTTAAACTTTTTTCTTAAATATGATTGCTTTGGAAAGATTTTTTTTAAAATTTTTATTATTATTTTGCTGCAATTTCATTTGGGAGTTTAAGTACCTGCCTGTGTGCTTTTGGAGAGAAAAAAAAACCAAAAGAAACAATAGATGAATTGATTGGTATCGGCGGAACAAATGATTTTAATTTGTTTATTAATCTTAGAGAGCCTGAGAATTATTTTATTACAATGAGTTTATTTGCATTCAAAAGGCGGCAAAAATTGCACGGAGTGTAGTAAAGAAACAATTATTTTGAAGATTTATCTATTTTTCCCTTGGTTTTTGTTTCAATCTTTTTTATAATAAATTTTTAAAAAAAGTTATTTGCCAATTTCACTTTTTACTTGTAGAAAAAATATATTTAATAGAAAATTATATATTTTTTACATCAGGCTTTAGAGCAGGCATCGGCAAAACAACACATTAACGCAATTGGTATCAGATAAAAATAATAAGAAGATGAGCAAAAAAAAAAAAACAATAAAATTACTTAATTCTTTACTTCGAAGCTTGTATTATTTGCTCGTGTAATTGTCATTTAATTGAACTGACACAATTATGGTAATATGTGATCGATTCAAGGTAAATGCTAAATATTACAGTAATAGAAAAAACCTCCATGAAGCAGCTTGAGTTTGACATCAATAGAATATGAAAAGTGTCGTCGTTTTAGATGCCATAACACTCTTAATCATTGCAATGTACACTTTTTGCATCGATAACAATACCGATTATTTGCCTCTATTTAAATTTTGAAATTTTTGTAACTTGAATGGTTTTATGTTTCATGTGACGATATGCTGGTCTTGCTCTCAGGCTACTGAATTCGCCTCGTTTTTAAAGGATAACATGTGGACATCGCAAAGCCAAAATTAAATCACACAAATTTGGATGCTGATGTGACATATGCACATATAATGAGTAAGTGTCATCAATATGATGACTAGGTGCCAAATTCTCATTCTTTTATATATTTTGTGTGTAAATTTTTGCTTTTTGTATTTTGTATTTATTTTGTCCTAATAATGATGATGAATTTTTTGTAAAATTTTTTTCTAATAATTCTTTTTTACTTCTCACAGGTTTTTTAATAAATTTTATTTTTATGACTTGATTTATGCCAGTTTTTTCAACACTATCACACTGTTTTTTACAATATTTTTCAAAGTTTAAGTTGTCCCACGGATTTAAGTCATGTCATAACAACGATGACCAGTTTAATCGACAAATAAAATTGTCACAGATTAGATGACATACATAACATTACTCTTTCTATGACTGTTATTCTAGTACTGTTATTATTCCAAGGGAGTCAAATTAATGTCATTGGCGTCAAAACATAGATGACACTTGATACATATACGACAAAATTCTATTATAACGTTTGTCATGCGAATCATGCCATTTTTTTTTTTTTTGTTACTTTCAAAGTGACATTGACATCAGAATACTGATAAGAGATGCCATAATTAATAATTTTTCTTTGAGTTTTTTCCCAGTCTTAATCGAAATATATAACCTGACTCCGTTGAACTGAACTTCTGGATGACACATTTAAAATGTTGATCATTAATTTAAATGAAATTTTTTGAAAATAGAACTAAGAAATTTTTTTCATTTTAAAGCCAATAATTACAATTTCCATTTTTTACCAAAAATTGAAAAGTGTCTGTTTTACGGCCACCCAAACTCTTTAAAATCAAACTCAACAACAATCTGTTTAAGGTTGGCATAATATTTTGACCAAAACCAATTAGAAGCATTTCAAAAACACTCATCCAGCAAATGTTTTAAATCTGAGAACTTCTGTTAAAATCTTTCAATTCAAAGGCGTGTGTAGCCAAGAAATCCTGCTGCGAAAATTTGTGTAACATTTCAAAATATTATTATAAAACTTAAAGAAGATTAAAAAAAAAGAACGAGAACTCAACATTTGTTAAACGCCCTCAAGGCGTAAATAGAAAATATTTTAAATTTAATTTGTTTATTCTTCAATACAACTAATTGCAGGCATTTGGTTTTTATTTTTAGTGCTGCTCCTAGACGACAGCATTTTTCTTATTTGGTTGCTTTTGCTGAAAAATGAAGGATCAAAAACACCTTTTTTCTTTTGTTTTAGTGTCTTCTGGCAAACAAAAAAAGAGCAGTCAAGATAGAATATTTTGGCTAAAACCAAATCAACTCTAAATTCAATTTTTAATTGTGGCAAAAGGAGAAAATCTGTTTGTTTAGATGGATGCTTATTTTGGTTACTAGACAGACTTGTTGGATGTGTATCTTTGGTGTCATACAAAACTCTTACTCACGATTTGTTCAAAAGCAATTTCCTTGAAAACCAGAAAAAATGGAACAAAAACCATTCCTCTTTTTCTATTTTTTTTTTTTGGAAAACAATGGAACGGGGAAAAAAGTACAAAAAAAAAAAAACAAACAAAACAAATAAAGTTGATCTAAATCGTTATTTAATGCCAATATTGTTTCTTACCGCTTGATGATGGTTTTTCTTAAGGTGTTCATTTTGCACATTGTCTACAATTTTCATTTCTACTGCCATTTCATTTTGGTTTTTTTTTCTGCTGCTGCTGCTTTATTTTCATTTTAAAGCCAATTAGTAACTATTTCTTTTTCAATGCATTTGTGTTTTTTTTTTTTTTTGCTTTTTCGATTCGATGTCTAATCGATTGTTTTCGAACGTGTTTATATTAATTAAATGCAGCGAACTTTTAAGTATTTAACTAATTAGTTGACAACCTTATATGGCCATTTGACTATTTGATAATCGCATTAATGCCAATATAAACTGTCAAATGTTAACAAAATAAAACGATAAAATAAGTCAGAACACTTATGACTTTATTAACGGGGGCGATGAAGTATTTTGATTTAATAACAATACAAGTATTGCAGCAGGATTATTAAGATTGTTGATACTTTCAACTCTCAACTCTCATTTAAGGAGACTTATCGCCCCCTTGAGTACATTTTTACAAAAACTCGAGAAGAACTTTTAACTCTTACATTTTATGCAAAAACACTGCAAGCTACATTTTTGTGAAATATTTTAAGCCATCTAACACTTTGCGTTGTGGATCTTTACGTATTTTTTTGGAACAAGAAGTAAAAAAAACTACCCTTCCGCTGGGGACATCCTGACTAAAATTTTGTAGAAAAATATTTGTCAGAAAATTCTACTATAAGTCCTAAAAGACACAAAAATTTTAAAACTCAACCTGGGAGCCATAAACAAATTAAAGCTTAAAAGACAAACGAAATCAATCAATTTAATTTGCTTGGGAATAAAAAAAAATATTATCACATAGTAGGACTATAATTAAAGTAATGCAATTTCGTTTTCAGCGCCTAAAAGCAAGTATGTAGTTTGCTAAATTGAAAAATTGTGACTCATATGTGTTCTTTAGAAAATTGTGGAAAAAAAACTAGGAAAATACCTGTTTAAATTTTTATCATCCTTTAACACATTCAAAATTCCATAATTCTGATTAGCGCTGATTCTTTTTAAAACTTCAGTTCGATCAAAATTATTCACACATTCCCTCGTTAAAAATTAATTAGTTCTGCTTTAAAATACTACAAGCCCATGTAGATGGGTTTTGTTATCCTCCCAAAAGTATTTTAAAAAATAATTTTTGTACTCCAGCCATGTGTTCGTTAGTCAAAATAATGTTTAATTTATACAGTTTTTAGCACAAGCTTTAAAGCTTAAAGTGTTTGGTAACTAATTTATACTTTTAAATTTCAATTAAAATTGACGCAATCCGATCGCAATGGTTTCAATTCCGTAATTGTATTCTGATCTTTTTTGATTTACAGTCTTTAGATTCAACAATCTTTTCTATTTCGATTTAAAAAAATCAGTTTTTCTTTGTACTCATAAACGTTTTCTTAATTTTTTTTTACTAGGAAAGCACACGTAAAGCTTCTTTATTAACATGAAAAGCCTATTTTACTGACGCTCCTAATAGTATGCATTTTGTTTAATACAAATGAAGAATTTTAAAATTGTTTTGATGGTGGTTCCCTTTGTAAGGACTCAACTTTCGGAATTGAATCTACTTTAGATCAGAATTGAGTTCTGTGACATGACTACATGACTATAATCGTATATGTTTTAATTCATGTTCCTCCACTTTGAAAAAACATATTTTTCTAAATTTACTAATTTTGGAAACATGAGGAAAAGTTCATTCTATTTTTGTTAAAAAACATTTAAAAGAACTTAAATCACGGATGTTATCCTCCTGTGTAAATATTGAAATGGGAAATAATCTGTGCAAATTAAACAAAAGGCGAGATCACATACCGCCCGCTGATCCAGTCTGTGGTGTTAAACTATTTGAAAGTGACTTTAAACAAATTTGTTACATCCAAAACTATTTACATGAATTTTTCACATATCATTTGAGAAATGTAACCTTTAATTGTACGAACAGCATGAGTTCATTTTTTTTTCTTAATTTTTTTTCATTTTGATTTAGATTAATTTAGTTTCACTAAAGAAAAATAACATCTTTAACATTTACAGGCAGCAACAATAAAAAAAAACCAAGTAAACTTTTACAACAAGTGTAAGGCCAGAAGTGGCCTGTGAAATTAATAAACATTAATGTAAATTAAAATATTAAAATATAACAATTATGTTAAAATACGTTTTTCTTGTTTTTTTCCCCAAATGGGACGAAACAGAACATTAAATTGTTAATAACAATGCACAACACTACCAGTTTAAGTTTGTATTGTTTTTTTATTTTTTTCTTCGTTGAGCTGTGGTGTGATTAATGGCAAAATTATACGAAGAATACAACAAAATATTATGGCTCTTTTTACCAAAAATAAATAATGGAAAAAAACTCCACCCAGTTTACAAACAGAACACAAGTCCAGAGACTGCCTACCGAGCGGTCATCCAACAGAAAAAAAATTATAATTCTTTATTAACATAAAAATAAGAAAATTACTAACGTACAACGTACGACGTACACAGTATAACATAAAATGTTTTATTAAATAATTTGTATTATTTTCGGCTAAATGAAAAATACAAATTAGTTGAAGTTGACTTGTTTTTGGCAGCCATTATATACACCATTAAGGATTGTAATTTTATGCGTGAATTGCCATGCAACGCACTAACTCACACATACACACGCTGAATCGCTCTCGCACTCCTCTACTTGACGTGAATAATGTTTATAGTCAAAAATGGTAATAAGTTTTAATAATAACTTTAAAAATATAGTTTTATTATAAAATTATATTTCCCAAACTAAAGAAAATTTCTTTAAAGAGCAAAACAAAAAGCAAAATTAAAAAAAAAATAAAATGTTGAAATCATTCAACCAACTAAACAACCATCGTTTGCCACAATGTTGAGCGAGAGTTG
Organism: Lypha dubia; assembly: GCA_947311025.1. Lineage (NCBI taxonomy): Eukaryota > Metazoa > Arthropoda > Insecta > Diptera > Tachinidae > Lypha > Lypha dubia. Next base: position 63,320,279 of record OX371264.1, read on the forward strand.
TGGGGCATCGTCGTTAGTTTATTATGGATGCCATTAAGGTGTTTTCATAAGTACATTTTCATTAATTTAAATGATGTACTTAAATAAATTATTTAATAAGCACATGATTCTTTCTTACTTGAATATTTTGAACATCATGGCTACGTGCCTACAATTACAGTGTGATGGAAAAGTGTAACACGGAAAATGAAAAGATAGTAGATTTTAGGGAAATTCCAAAATAGAAAATACAAAGAAAATTTTAATACCAATCATCATCCCCTATTTCTTATTATACACTCGATATTATAAAAATGTACAGTGGGCAAGTGAAAAATTAGCATTAAGTTCTTTCAACATTTTTTTTATAAGCTCCGTATTTCGTTATTCATTGATTTAATACAATAACTTTTTATCCATTCAGAGTTGATCACTCACTAAAAAGTCTTATTAATAAAAATATAAAAGTTTTTAAAAGCTCAAATAAATACGAAAATCTTTATGGTACCAAATCAAAATCAATGTAAATCATGAGACCGCAAAAAGCTCAAAAATTCCTTAAGTTCCAGACGTACACAGCAATAATGTACGGCAGCACAGTCAATTCTGTATTTTTATAAAAAAAAATTATTTCTCAATATTTTGTGAAAACTGAGTTTTCGATTTTTTGTGGTAGTCCAATCCTACAAAAACAAGGACTCCAACACCCCCTTTGCAAATTTCTAGGCCCATACAAACTTTAACGAACTACGAAGCTACAGATTTATGGCGACTTAAAAATGATTTTTTAAGTAAGTTTTTATACATTTTCCCTTTTTAATGTAAAATAACAAATATCTAAGTTACAACATTTTTAAATTAAGCTAAATATATGCCTTTTTGCAGGAAGTAAAGGGCTGTGTACATATTACGTAACGCTCCAGGGGCGAGGGGGTGGGGTTAAAGATTTGTTACGGATTGGAAATTTTGCACTGAAAAATTAGTAAAAAGCGTTACGAAGGGGTGGGGGTGAAAACAGCGTTACGTAATATGTGCACAGCCCCTTAGTTTATCATAATTCGCTTTAAAAAAATTTCATCAACCCGAAAGTATGCTTTAAAATTTCCAGTGCCCAAATTTATGTTGCACTTTTAAGTGGATAATTTTTCTCCACAAAAACCGGAATTCAATTCAAGTATTCATCTTCTCGACAACTCGAAGTTCGATTATTCCATTATCCTGTCATCAATTTAATTTAGCAATTTACTTTTTTAGCGCACTGTTCTCTTCTACAATAATGTGAAAGGCTTTCAGAAATAATTATTCATAATATGCAGGGCGTAATAAAAGTAACAAGAAAGTAATTTTATAGCAAGATCAAATCAATTAAGGACAACATTGGCTATAATTTTAATCAAGAAAAAAATTTTTTTTTTTAATTTAAAAGCTTGGACAAAGAACATTCCTTGACACATTCCGTCCCTTACACCATTTTGAGATAATAGAAAAAAAATGCTAGCAACTGATAAAAAAATTCCAAAATGGACGTGTCATACCAGTATTCATAATATCTACTAAAATAATTGGAAAAAAATAGAAGTTTACCCAACACGATCTGCCGTGGAATTATGGTGTACAAGTGCAGCCAATTGCTAAAGTAAAAGAAGTCATAAAATCTTCAAACCAAAACCACAAATTACACGAAGAAAGATTTTATGGCGATAACATGAAGTTTAATAATTGTAATAAAGATTTTATTACTTTTAAAAACGAGCTTTAGAAAATTTAATTGATCTTAAAAAGAGCCACTTAGAATAATAACAAATAAGCTTGAGAGGAAATAATAAAATTGTAAAATTTAAAAGAGGGGAAAAAATTAAAAACAGAAAACGTGTTAAACTGAAGCTTATAAAGCCAAGTTATTTTTTTTACCACTATATGTATGCAAGTGTGTGTGTGTGAGTAAGAGTTATTATCTGCAGGTTTGCAGTAGAGATGGGCACTGCTCAACTGATTAGCAGAATTCAGTCATGTTTAGGATGGGCTGAATTTAAAAGACTTCTGTGCTATTAAGAGTTAATTAGAAAAAATTTTGCGCCATTGTTCCGTAATTTAAATTATGTATATTGAAATATTATTTGGAGTTTCCGAAAATTATTTTAAAATTTCTGGTATACGTACATACGTATGTATTTACAAATTTATGTAAGTTGTCCTGTGTTGGTTACAATTCCTTATTATCGGGTTTGATAAGTTTTTGGCTAAAAAAATTCAGTCACTAAACTCGAAATTTTTTTATTCCAAATGTGAGTCAAAAACCTTACGAAGAAATTCTTTTCAAAAATTACTTTCCAACAAAATAATCTTGAAAAATGTAACTTTTAAATAAATGAATTTTAAAAAGATACCTTTTTAGAAAGAGCCCATTCAAAGAGTAACTATAAAAAAAACACGTTTTGAAATAATAAACTTTGAGAAAGTACCTTTTTAAAAATATGTACAGTATAGAAAACTGTAGAATTTTAACATATATCTATTAAGAAAGTACGTTTTAGATAACTTTTGTACAAAAATATTCCTTTTAAAAAATTACCCTTTAAAAAGCACCTTGAGAAAGGTATAAAATTTCATCGAAGAAGTAAATTGTAAAATATGTAAATACCTTTTAAAAAAAGTACTTTTAAAAAGACTTGAGACCCATAAATATAATACCTGTTATAAAGTACTTTTCGAAAAATTGTCCATTTGAAAATAGTCCTGTATGAAATTTTAAAGAGATACCTTTTAAGAAATCTCTGACAAAAAAAGAACATTTCAAAAAAAAAACAAGCAGTCAGTGTAAAAAAGTACCTTTTAAAAAAATAAATTTTAACAGACGGTGATTTTACAAAAATATCATTTAAGAAAGAAGAGGCTTTTAGGAAAAGTACGCTGTATGTAAAACTAGTACGTTTCCCAGACCTGTAAAATAAAGTCCTTTATGGAAAAAGTACGTAACTTTTAAGAAAAGCATCGTTCACTTGCATCTGTTAAACTTAAGATGTTTTTAGCGTCTACCCATTTGATTTTAAATTTGTATGCTGAGGATGCTACCTTAAGTTCAACAGAACTGACATAAGTCTTAACAAACAGTCAAAGGATTTGTCACATTCCCATTAATTTTATGACATTTACGATTAGTAGAAACCAACAAATCATTATAAATAGATTGGCGCTTGAACAACGCGTACTTCGTAACATACGAGCAGGAATAATCGAAAAATTGGCCAAAAATTTTACATCCATATGTCCGAAATCATTTTCAAATATTAAAGGTACAATTTCAAAACACAAACTCCATTTTGAAATTATTGACCAATTACAATAAAATCAACAACAGCACACATTACAATGGTGTTTCTAACAACATTAAATTGAGTTAATTTTTCAAAATTCCTTTCGTTAGATTAAAAATGACAACATATAAATTATATACCAAAATATCCTTTAGGGTGCAACAACAACAACAACAACAACAATCTTTTATATAACAATAATTTCTTTGTAACCATGGCTTCTACAAAAAATTAAAAACCCAAAGAAAAAGATGAAGAAAACAACCTTAGAAACAACAAATCTAGAAACCCCCACTGTTACTTTGATGCGATTGAAGATTGAATTTTACCGACCTTTCTGACACTTGGGCTCTCTAATGTCCGATAAAACCGAGCGAGACCTGTTTAAATCAATTGCACTTTCACTACATGTTCCTTTTTTTTTTTCTTTCCAAAAAGCATTTGGTGTTATCTTTTTCTAATAGTACGTACGATCATGTAAACAACAAGAACAATCTTTTTTGTTTTATTTCGAAAACAGGAACAGAAGATTTGAAATTGAAAAGAAGTCAAAAAAAAAAAGAAAAGAAAACATGTGCAGAGTCATAATGAGATAAAAAAAAATCCATTTGTTACAACATCTCATGACAGAAAGTGCAACACGTAGTATGTTTGGTTGAGTGTTTTTGTGAGCCATTAATTTTATTTAATTTAATTTTATTCTTGTTATTATTTTCATGTTTTTGTTTTTTTTTTTATTTGAATGTTTTGATCACTATTCTCTCGCTTAGTTGGTTGCAACAATAATGGCCAGTGTCGTCCTTTTTTTGTGTTGTTGTTTGTGTTTGTGTGTGTGTCTTCTGTTGCTGTTTGTTGTGGCTGTTTGTTGTTGTCAAAACAATTATGTCGGCTGTGATCAAAACATTGAAACATAATTTTCAAAAGATGCAACAAAATGAAACCAACCGATTTACCGACAATAGTCGTACTTTTTGACAGCCAAACAACAAACAAAAGGAATCACATGGAGTTAAGTAGATGAGATAAAGAGCCCTAAACAGAGGATGACGGGATGTATGTAATATGTTTGTTTGCATCTTTTTGTGTGAGTGGCTGTGTGTGTGTGTGTGCGTGTATGCTTTTGCTTTGCCGTAACATTAATAAAAAGGGATCAGTTTACTAACTGACCAACATTATATTAAGATTGTGGGTGATTAAACCACATGATCTTTACGTTTTACATTTGGGTGGTCCTCTCTGTGCTCTCTTTTCCTTATTGAGTTGATGTACTCGTCGCATGTATGCCGTCTGTTGTAAACCTAATGGGTGAAATGGTGATGGTGATGATGATGGTGTGAGCGTCTGTTTTTGAGATTATCTTGCACTTGTTGTTCGTCTTACTGATTATTATTAATAGTTTTTGTTGTTGCAACAAGTGTTTGGCTTTCAATATTTTGCATCATTTTTAAGGTTTTTTTTCGTTGATGCGTTTAAGTTACAAATCATTTAAACGCTTAAAATCATATTTTAGTTTTTTCGTTTTTTGTTTTTTTTTCTCTCTCAATCATAATTTATTGACAACATTAACAGTTTGACATTGTCATTGGAAATTTAGCATTTGAGCATGTTTCTTTGAAGTAGGCCGACGACTTTACAAGAACATGTCCATGTTTATTTGGCACTAGATGAAATTATTGCCTTTTTACCATAATTTTTTAATTTATATTTTTTAAATATTTCTTGAGTTTTTCAACTTTTGTTTGGTATGTTTGAACAGTGGTGCAGAATGGAAATATTTTGCAAAAATTCGTTTTAAAATAAAGAACTTTTGACGATTTATATTAGAAAACTACTTTACGAAATGACACAGGAAAAACAAAGGCTGACCTGTTAGTACATGATAATTCATGAATTTTTTGGTCACAATTTTATAATAAGCAGAGAAAGAAATATATTTTAACTTATTTATTTTCTGACTGATTTTAATGAAATTATTCTTTTTGGAAAGAAATTTTGCGTTAATTTTTTACATTAAGAGTTTTTAGTATGTCAGAAGGAATTTAGAGAGTGAGAAAAATTTAAAATTATAAAAAAAATATTTACTGTTTTTTTTTTTTGCACTTAAGCCAACATAACCACTTATTCAGCGATTATCAAAAGCATAATATGTTTGAAAGCCTTAAACTCGACCTTTCAAATAAAAACCAGTTTGTGAAAATCTTTTTAGAAATAAAAATGTTATGATCGTTAAAAAGTTGAGACTCTATGACAACCACTTTTTCACTAAATTTATAAAATCACTTTACGTCGTGCCCTAGAAAAATTTAAAAAATATTTTGTTGTTCTCTAAGGGCTCCTACAAAACATTATTTTTATAAAGATAACAACCCCGGCATAATTTTTTTGTCTCACATGTATGAACACATACATACATACATATATACCTACATACATACATACAGAAATATATAATAATATTAGAAATATGTAATCTCTTACTTACAGCAAATGATGATACAAGAATTTAACTATAATTATCTTTTTCCGCTTCCCGCCTGAAATACACAAAAAAAAAAGAAATTAAAATTAATAATCAATACAGACAACAAAAAATTAAAGGTTTAAATTTTTTTTTTATTTAAAGTTCATTAAAAAAGACAGCTGTGTTACAAAAACCAAAAAAAAATTTAATACCAAAACGTTATTTTGAAATTTATGATCAAAGTAAATAAATGAATCAAACAAATAAGCAAACAAATAACCAAACAAACAAACAAACGGTGGCTTACAGTGGACTGACAGAAAACCCAAAACAATATCGAAGTAAAACGAATTGAATAAAAACAAAATTTTGAACTGGAATGGAAGAACAAGATTTGTTGCTTTTATTTCTTTGAAATGTAGTTGTAGTTAATGGTGGTTGTTATTTTAATAAGAAAAAAAATAATAAACCACAAATAAGTGATTCATTATATGATCAAAGTTTGATCATTTCATCCCGAGGCTGTTGACAGCCCACCACACACAAGCACACTTACAAAAGCGCAAAAAAAACAATCAAGGGAAAAAATATAAACACATTCACACACACACACAGATAAAATGCATCCAACTAATAATCGTTCTTCCATATTGAAAAACCTTCATCATTCACATCAGTTTCTTCATCTTTAACTACCACGCACATCCCATTCCACATCCATACGTTTTCAGACATTTGATGTACCAGCGCGATTGATACAGAGACCAAAGCCCAACAACAGTCATGATTACCATCATGATCAGCAACATGATTGTCATCACAAGCAGCAGCAGCAGCAGCAAATTAACCATCATCGTCATTGTTGAAACATTTAGATAGATGGACATTTCGACATACAACTAGACAGTCTAACAGAAAGAAAGGAAAATGGACAGATAGAGGTTGTTGCTGCAATATATAGACTTACATGACATGCGAGTCGAAATTACCGAAATAAAAACAACTACAAGTTCAAATTTAATAATAACAATTTTATTTTTTCAGCTCAGTTTTTGATAACAGTGATATATTTTCAGTTTAATTTTAAAGAACAATGAAATATTGTGAATACCTAAACCGATCATTTTTCGTAGGCATGCAAATTAGTTCTAAAAAGTACAAATTATTACTTTTAAAATAAATTGTGGAATTCAGGTCACTATTCTTTCCTTTTTAAGTTTTGTCAAGAGTTCAGGTTGGTCCATTTTGTACAGAATGGATTGTGTAGTATATGGGTAGCTCACTAGTTTCGTAATGGAACCAAAAGCATGCTTGGTATGAAAAATTTCGTCAAAATGGTTTTAATTTTTAGAAATACATATCGTTTATTTAAAATGTCTCTTTTTTGTGTTGGTACTTTTTAAAGAGGCATGTACATTAAAAAAGTAGTAATTGTACTTTTAATTTTTTAAGTTACTTGTTTTTAAAATGTATTGTTTTACAAAAACCTTTTTAAAAGGTATTCTTTTGAAAGTATTTTTTCAAGATGTTTTTAATGAGGTACTTCTTTTAAGGTCCTTTTTTTGCCAGGTACTTTAATAAAAGGTACTTTTTCTTAATATTTACTTACTTTCCTGGAAAGTACTTTTTCGATGGTATTTTATTTTTTTTTTTATTAAAATAAATTTTTTTTAAGTACTTTTGATAAGGATACGTTTCTAAAAAGGTTTTTATATGAAATTATAATGTTTTTTAAGGGTACTTATTTTAAAAAAATATTTTTTTTCTTAAAAGTACCGTATTATAAGGTACTTTCTTAAAATTTAGTACTTTTGAAAGGTTCTTTTTGTTTAAAATTGCGTATTGGTTTCAACGCAGTTTGTTTTTAAATTTGCTATTCCGCAAAAATCTTTACCATAAACACAATTTTTTTAAAAAAATTTTTTTTAATTTTTTTCTTAATTGTTTCATTAACTAAATTATCCGATAATAGAAATTTTATTAAAACGAGTAAATTAGTAAAGATACCTACAAATTTTAAAAGAAAATTATTGGAGAATATATTTTCCTAATGTGAAAATTGATCGTGCAAGGAAGGCGAAATCGCAACATCCCTGTTAATTTCAAGAAATCTTTTATTTTCAAATTGACCATCATCACATGTAGTTGTTTGTGGTGATGAAGATGATTTTGTTGTTCTGATCCGTTTTTTCTCTGTACGATATGATCATTATGATGGTGGTGCTGCTGCTGCTGCAGCTTCTAATGTTGTTTTTAGTTTTAATTTTTGTTGGTGTATCACCTTTTGATTGCCGTTTTGTTGTTTCTTATGAGATGAGTTTTGGTGCGCTTGAGTTTTAGTTTAAAAATTATACTCTGGTTGATTGGTTGGTTGTTTTGTTTTTTTAATATTCCTTATGTGGTACAAATATGGGATGGAATTAACTTTTATGGTTAACGGCGTAACTGACATTTTGTTTTTGTTTAAAAGTTTGATGCCTTCTTTTTGTGTTCAGGAATTAATAATGGGACTAAACGCAGCAGCAGTGGCAGCAGTTTGCAGTGATCTTTTGCTCATCTTTATTATTGAGCAGCATCTCATCATTTACTGACTGACAACCATTATTGTCTGTATTTAATTTTTTTTTACATATTTTTGGTTCATGTTTTATTGATAATTTGTGATTTTTTTTTTCTCTGAATATTTTGCAGACCGCCAGTGTTGAGTAAATTGTGGTTTAAATTGTTTGACTTATTGATTAGTTATGGATGGGGATGTAGAAATTCACGTTATGATGAAATTATTAAATTTCTTTGTTGCTTTTTTAATGATTCTTGATGTTTTTGTTTTGCAGAGTTTTTATTTTCGTTATCATAATAAAGCAGTTATAGGTATGAATGAACAGGAATTCTCGTTACTGATTATAGCAAATGAGATTTTATTGTACAGAACTAACACACAAGACACCCTGCTTCAATTGGTCACGTTTCTTTTCTAATTATTTGCTTAATTTAAATATTTCCCTATCCGCCATCTACTTGTTCTTATTGTTGTTTTAACATTAAAATAACAACTGAATTTGGTAAATTTGACAAATCATTTTCTTGAATTTATCAAATACAGCGTGTAACAAACTAATTGTTTGTCAATTTTGAAATAAATTTTGGACAATTGCCTTAAATAACAACACCAAAAACCAAATAATTACTGATAATAAGTGTTCATTTTAATTATTTCGCTAATTTATTTACATTTTTAGAAGTTAAATTTGAAAAAAAAAGAAAAATTAAAACCTCATTTGTATTTGTGACTTTTATATATGTTGCATATAGAATTGTTTAAACGACCACATGAAGTTTTTAGTTGCATCAAGTTTCTTCATTCCTTTACTTGATTATAAACTAGAGATGATAGTGTGAGTAAGTTTTTGCGATCATCATTGTTCACGATTATGGGAAATTTTTTATTGTAATTGTACCAACAATTTCATGGTTTCATATGATTAAATTATGGTTGTGGCAAAAATGATATTGTCCTTTTCATAGAAATATCATAATTATTATACTGCTCAGAAATTTGGACAAGTTGGTACAGTGAAACTTCGATATATGGCAGTTGAAGCGGATCAAAAAGTTCTTCGTTATAGCCAAGGCATATTTACAGCAGGTAGGGTCGTCTTGGTTCGATGTTAAAAAAATGTACCGAACAATGTGTCAACAACGTAAAAATTTGACGTCGCAACTGTATCACAAATACAAGGGGGCGAAACAGGGAAAAAATAATCAACAGAGATGTCAATACTACATCTTATGTATTTGCCTTGGATATAGCTATTGTTTCGGTATACATATTTACTAGCCATGCCCTGGGTGGTATAACAAAAGTAAAACGAAAGAAATTCGCAGTATCCTGAAGTTCGTTATATCTAAGATTCACTGTATTTGTTGTTTGGCTGCAGTCGTTAATTATTGTAAACTTTATCAGCAACGAATTAAAAAATTTACTAAGATACATGCACTCCAATGCTCCAATTAATACTGGCAAAGCTTCCGAAAGAAGTTGGTTCTTTCTTTTTCAATGTTCAGGTGTTCACAGCATATAAAAAATACTTTTAAATATACATACGTATACATACACACACGTACATTTGTAATTACTAAATTAAGTTTGAATACGAAAAACGGCAATGGCGCGCATTAAGTACAGAACACAATGTTCTATCAAAAATTCTAGTTTATAAGGATTTTTGAAAATCACATAGTAGGCACTAATGCAAATGTTACATTGAAATTTTATTGATTAAGGTCACATAAAATGCACTACACATTATATATCGCTGGATAGGTAATTAACTCTACTTTTTTTACACCTGCTGCAAATAAATTTAATAAATAAAAATATTGTTGCAACATTGTCCTGGCCATTGTTTTTAAAAGATTTTTTGGTAAATTAATATTTTTCTGTAACTGCAATTCGTTTGATGAAATTTTTTTATTGAAATTTTTTTTTTTTTTTTTAATTTTTTTCTAAATTTCTCTTTTTTTTTGTGAAATTTCAATTTGTTTGATGAAATTTTTGTATTAATATTTCGAAAGTTTTTCGTAAAATTTATTTCTCTATTTATCGTATATTTTCAATGTATTTGCCAGATCTATTCTAACCAACTGATCAGCAAGTTATACGGGTATGTCGGAAAAACAATTTCAATTGATCCTCTAAAATTTTTTAATATTCCTTTTTCGCATGCTTACTTGGTTTGTGTTTCATTCACGCTTTTAACGTAACCACGGCTGCCCACCTCCAGATGTAACTTATCGCAGTATTGATGGCATTTTTGATTTTGTTACTATAAAAGTTTTCTTAATACATACACAAATACATATACGATACATATATTTTTGTATATTTTTATTATTGTTTGTTGTTGTTCCACGTTTGTTAAAATGTTATATGTTTTTTTTTCTGTCGTTTTGTATTTGCCGCTTTATTTTAGTGGTCTATAAATATTGTTAAATGACTGTTAAAGCGTTTAATTGTTTACCCCCCATTGATTTTCGAAGCCATAAATAAAGTTGGTTATTCCTTCAAAGGTATCTTGTATACATATTGTTGACGGCTTTTTGTTGGCCAAAAAGGTCCAATAACTATCTATTACATACAGATAACAAATAGGATAGATAAAATGGATAGATGGTACTCGGTGGTATAGAAGGAACAACGGATATGGTTTCAAATAAAACATTCGACATTTACAGATAGCGAGTAAGAGTGAGAGAGAGAGAGAGAGCGAAAAAACGACAATTAAGGAATTGTTTGTATGTAAAACCAAAGAAGAAAAATTAACTACAATTTAAACCAACAAATAAATGTCTTGGAAATTTTAAATAATAAAAGTTCTAGGTGTGCATATTAAAAGAAACAACGATATTTGAAAGTACGTATATAACAACTAAAAATGGAGCGATCGATCTAATGTATGTATGACTTTCATTTAAAACATTTCTGTTGCGATATACCTATTTCGAAAGGTAACTAAAGGAAAAGTGTGTTTAGAAGACCAGGTAAATGCTTGTAACATTATATTATAAAACCCTTTATATACGTACATACATACGTATAATCGTACAACAACAGTTGGTTGCTTATTATTGAAAATGATCCCATATTAAGTGTCTCATTTACTGTCATGTCAACCATTCATTCCATGGTTGCTGCATTGCACGTAATCGTATTTTATTGATTGGCTGTCCCCTGCTTTTTTATCTTTTTTAAGTATTTTAACTATTAAAATGAATGCTGACAACAAAATTGAAAGAAAAAAAAATATATACATATATAAAATAATATATGAAAATAAAAAATGGAAAATGGTAACAGGTGTCTTGAATGCAACTTTTCAATTCATTCAATTTGGATCGAAGATCAGGCAAGTTGATACAGAAAATGTTTGTAAACCAGCCAATAGCATTAAATTAAGAATTCATTTTATATTTAAAATAACAAAGAAGAAAAATTAGTGATAATGATCTTACAAATAAAGTAAACTTTAGATATTAGTGGCAGATCATTAATAAATTCCAAAAAATATATAATAGAGGTGTTCACTAACAATAGCAATATCTAGTTGCAACAGATTTGGTTGAGACAAAATATAAATACTAATTACAAAAGGTTTGCATTCTTTGCAACCAGCATGTTTTTCTGTTCTACACATGTAGGATGAAACTAATTAACGTTTTACTATATCTACGAAAACATTTTCTATCTAATTCTTAATTCATTCACTGAAACAAAAAACTCAATGAAAACGTTCATTATTTCAACGAATTGTTTATTAAATTTGATCCAATGTAATTGTGCGTTATATGTATGAAATGGTTTATTAACTTGATTAAAGAATAACAATAATAAAGATTGCTTACAATGAATATATTCATTGAATCAACGTATGTATACATTGAAACGATGTATTTTGCAAAAAAATTCATGATGTTTGTGGATTAATTTGGAGAAAACAATTGTATTTATAAGAGTATTTTTATTTTGTATGACGTTTGCATTATTCCTCTTTTTTATACCCTTCACCAAAAATGGTAAGGGTATTTATAGGTTTGTCATTACGTGTGTAATTCTTATTTTGGTGTTTTCGTTATGGTGAATTTTTCAGTTTCGAGCAAATTTTATACGCTTTGGGATTTATTTATTCGCTTTTTAGGGTTTATTGCATTTTGAATATTCTTTTAAAATTTGAAATGATTCACAGTCAGCCCAAGTCAAATCTGCTTGATAATCAGACCGATTTTAAAGTTCTCTTGAATACATAAAAGTAAAAAGACTCTGACCACAAATTTAAAAGTTACGAAAAAAAGGAAAGATCGTTCCGAGATTTATTTTAATATATAATTTTTTTTTTTTTTTTTGTTAAATCGATTTTTTTTATATTAAGATTTTTCATAGTCTTTACGATTTTCATTCGTTTTGGTTGTATATTTTCTGTTTGACAATTTCTTTATGTGTGGCGGTTTACATTTTTTTTTTTGTTTAGGGGACTTTTTAACTTTGGTTACTTTCAATAGTTTTGTCGTCACTTTTTTTAGAGCGATCGTTTTTCCTTTTAGTGGTATTTACTTTTTAGCGTTTTTTATTTCGCATTGTTCTTAGTATTTTAATTGCTGAACTATTTCGTAATAATTCATATGAATTCAAAATTACACAATTTAAAAAAAAAAAAAACTAATGATAAAATTTAGCCTGTTTTTTAATATTGTTTATTATTGTTTTCATAAATATTAAATGGGAAAATTAGAGCAATTTTATGATTTCCAAGACATGAAGATCATTGTCAAAATTACGATAACTGAAAATATTAAACATGTCGCGTTGCTCGTTTTAGCACACCCTTTAATTATTTGGAATTCTAGAATTTCTTCTAACATTTTTTGCTATAGCGGTCATTACTTCTCACATTCTGTGAAAGTGAAATACAGTAGGGGTCCCTCTGTCCGCTTTGATACGAAACCCTTTTACTTTATAGTTGTTGTTTTTAATATTTTCCCTGTTGCGCAGTGTAATCAATGACTATGACATATGGCTCAAAATGATATTCTCAAGACAAATTTGAATAATTTTTAAGGCATCATAAATTTTTTTCTTTTATTTTATTAAATAACTTGTTTTGTTGTTGTTTTTAAATAAAAAAAATTAAACAGCACATGTTTTATTTATGGAAAAATAAAAACAAAACTGTTTGAGCCACAATATTTTGACAGGGTTTCAAGCTGACAGACAGACAGGTATTCGGGCAATTAAATTAAATCAAACAAATTTATTGAGAGAAAAATCCCTGTCAAATTCAATCATAAAAATTTATGTTTGTTTTTTTTTTTGGTTTTATTTAAAAATTAGCACTGTAACACCTTTTCTTCAACGAAAAAAAAAATTGAATTTTGTTTAATGATTAATTTGAAAAAAGCTTCGTGAATTTGAAAAGATCGCCCAATTAGTTTTCTGGTTGATGATTTTTTTTTTTTTTTTGATACTTAACAGCTCCAAAAAGTAACTCCACGAAACAAAAACGAAATAAAAATGTAGAAGAATGATAATTTGAAAAACATTTAAATAAATAAAGACGAAGAAAAGAGGAACTCCTGCTGGTTTCTGGTTTTAGTTTTCAATTAAAACAAAATTTAGTTTTTTGTAGTTCTGCATGATGTGTGATGTGTTGCTAAAATTTGTTGGCCGACCGACCACATGTCCATCAAAGTGTCTAGAAAATATGTGTTTTCAAAATAATTTCTTCAACAATTTGGAAAAGCGCGCACACACACACAGCGGATTACAAGAGGCTTAACAGAAACATCTTTCTTTTTTTCGATTTCAATCGGGTCTTAAATACCATTATCTTTTTGAAAGATTTCTCTGCGCTTAACTTCTTAAGCTAAATCTTGTTGTAAAATATTGTGTAAACTCCTTATTATTATTTTGTAATTGATTTCCTTTTAGTTTTACTTTTTAAAAAGATTTCCTGCAAGTATTTTGCCAACAAAGATTTGACTTGTGCTCTTTTATTATGGAATTTAAGATGGTTTTTGTTTTTGTTCAAAACAAAAATGTCATATTATTTAAAGCGGTTTAGAGTTCGGGTTTAAAGAACCTTTTTGATCCTTAAATATTAATTGTTTTGTTTTTGGTTTCTTTCAATATTTGTAATTGAATTTATTGTTTCCGAAATGAAACCATTTGACTTTGTAACTTTTATTTCATTTTCTTTCTAGTCTTAAGCGAGGATTCAAAGTACCGCCAGGACCTCCCAACGGGATTTGTTTTATATTTTATGTATAAGTTAAGACTTTATTATAATAGTAATGCTGAAGGTTGTTATAGTTTGAAGTTTACATAAAAAATTATCCAAAACAAAATCATGAGATATATTAATAACTTTTATCACTTACTTCAAAAAAATGATTTGAGAGGCTTAGAAAGTTTTTAAAATAATGTTTAAAGTCTGCTGATGATTTGCTATAAACACTAATAAAATGCCGTCATGTTTGCCTTACAACAAATGAAATAGGGCCTCTTCGAAAATGCATCTCTGCGCAGCATCTGCTGCGCATGTGTGATTACTTTGATCAACTGATACAAAACAGCTGATGCGGATGCTAAATTGAAGCGCAGACAAAAAAATTAAATTGATTTAAATTTCAAACGTAGGAATATTAAAAATGGATAAATTAATAATAAATTAATTTTTTACTTGGATGAAAACAAAAGTGAATTAAAATTGTGCCATAGACAAAACAAAAGAATATTTAAAAGCAAATAAGAAATTTGTTGAAAGAAAAATTTTAATCATCCGTTGCATCAGCCATTTTTCTGATTAAAGTTTGATGTTGGTTTGCTCATCATACACTTCAGAGCTGCATTTTAGAATTCATCACATTTGCAATGTTGCCAGCTGTTGATTTTTAAAACGTACAACGCATCAGATGCGGTGCAGAGATGTATTTCCGAATAGGGCCATAGTTTTTTTAATTACTGCATTTCTGTAAATGTAGATTATGAAACACCAAGCATGAGAATTGCGTGGCTTTTTCGATCGTTTATAAGTGAATTAAATAAAATCAATTAATATTTTAATTGAATCAACATTTATTTTAACTGATCATAAATTACCATAAATTTTCAAGAATTTCCACATGCCAATTAGTTATAAAAAACAGCTAAAATTTCCTTCAATTTGATGTAATTGAATAATTCATCAGAGTTCGTGACATTCAACCTTATCGGGAATAAGAGGCGATGTGAAATATCTCCCAGGATCAGAAAATGGTGAACAACTTTAGAAAACAACTTTGTATACTGATACAAAGACTATGGAAAAATTGGCGATCATGATTATCAGGAAAAAGGATCCCATTTCATGTGAAACTTTCAAGGAAATTAATTGAGTTCGGAAAACTATTTCAATTATATTTTTAATTAATTAATAAAATAATATAATTATATTATATAATAATAAAATAAAATAATTCCAAATATTTTCAATTAATTCCACGATTTTCTTCAACCGCCTGCAAGGTATTAGAGGAGATTGAATGCTCGATCTATGAAAGGTACGAAAATGCAATCGGGTGCACTCTATCACATTCCTTGGAAATATCTAGATCCTTCAATACGTTGAGCACAAGTGGTACAAAATGTTCCACAGAAAATAGATAAATTCCAGTATTCACTTCTGTAAGACATTTTAGTCCAAACAGCGATCAAACTAAATAAATTTCAAGCTACCAAAAAGCAATAAAAAATTATACATATATTTTTACAACGACAAAATTTCAAACTACCAAAAAGCAATAAAAAATTATATATATGTATATTTTTACAACGACAACGTCATCAACAGCAATAATAGTAATAGTTTTTGGCAACATCTGCTTGTTTCTGCTCTTCTTTTTCTATAATTAAACCTCAACAAAATGCGAAATTAATTAATAAACCAAAAACTTGTGTAATCAGCAAATTGAATTTCAAGAGGACGAAGAACAATAAAAAAAAACAACTGCAGCCTTAAAAATAAAGGAAACGCACACATGCCAACAGTATAAAAACCAGGACAAAAACATGAAACCAACAAAACGAATCTTTTAATAAGAAAAGTTTCTTTCTTTAGTTGTGATTTTATTTTTTGTTTGTGTCATCATTAGTAACACGCGTTCTGGTAATATAAAATGTCCTTTTTTGAAAGAAAAATTTATATTAAGAAACGATGGGCATGCAGGCATTAGCACGGAGTTCAAAATGGTCATAGAAAAATTTACAACAACGAACATTTATGATGTTCTATGGCGGCTGAAAAATGAAAAAAAAAACTTAGAAAATGTGGAGTTGCATGTTTCTGAGCACATTTAACAAAACTGCAGTTGTCTGTTGGCCAGAGCACATTTGCCAACAAATTTTGTTAAATTAGAAACAAGCAAAAAAAATAAAACAAAAAAAAAAACACAAAAATATTGATGTCAACAAATTACATGTAAAAAAGAAACTAATAATGCTCGTAAAATAAATAAAAAACACTAATTCCCTTGTGACCAGATGTTCACCATGATTAAACATTTTTTTTTTTTTGTTTTAATATTTCGAAAACCTGCAAAAAAAGTGGCATTTGAACAAATTGTTAGCAAATAAATTGGAGTTTGTGAGTTATTATTGATGTAAAATTATATGATCGCTAGCAACAACTGACATTTTTTTCTGTTCTTGGTTTTTGCAAATATGTAATCAAAGTCAAGAAGAAAGAAAAAAAAATGCGTCATTGTTTTCGATTTTCCAGTGCGATGGCAGGAATATGTATTTTTATTTAAAAGGCTGAAGATCGTAAAGTGTTTGTTTGAGAAGATGATCAAACGCCTTCTGTTCAAACTCCGATCATTTTCAGTTGGAAATGGGAAATCAGCAACGCTAGAGGCGCTGCAACACTTCTCTAAAATAAACAAAAGAGGCAATAGCAGAGTTGTAAATGAATGTAACCTTCTTCTCCATTTTCACGATCTAATTCTATTCTCTACCCTGGCCCCTTCTTTAAGTTCAGACACAAAGGAATAAGTGTATCGGTGATCGCGAACTTTATCCACTTAAGTCCAAATAGGATAATTTTAAGTTTTCTTTAAACCACAAATATTTGGCTTAAGTGTTCAATAATTGAAAACCCTAATTATTTTAATTATGACAATTGACCACTTTCAATGGCAACGCCATGTTAAAAGCGATTGATTCTTCTCAAACTCTAAAAGAAGAAAGGCTGGTAACCCAAAAATATCGCACCCAATTGCACTATTTTCTGGTTTTTCCAAATTTGCGAAAATAATTGTGAATTTTCATTTTGTCTTTTGGACTCTAGCAGTTTAGTCTGGTTGACTTATTGTTACTCCATACATCCTTTGGGAGAGAGTAAGTGGTATTCTGAAAACTTGTCTTTTGTGGCTGTGACTTCTCTTCACTCATATCAATCTTTCTCAAAGACCTTGAAAACTAAATAAATCTCCCTTCTGTGAAATAAAAATATTAAAACTCTACATTTTCAATCGCCGTCGATAACAAAAAATAGTTCAATTAATAAAAAAAATATTGCATATTTTTCGAAGCAAGAAAATAATATCAGCTGCATTAGTTTTGTATTGCAAAAATCAGTTTAAAAGGATGCCCCAAGATGTGCAGTTCTTTTTTAATGAAAACACTAGATGCCGATTTATTGTTGAAACTAAACGTTATCTGTCACATGCGAATGTTTTACTTAAAAAAGATAATAGAGTTTGGCCGTATGAATTCACCGAACGAAATTAAGCGGTTTTATTAATTAGACGGCAAAAAGGAAGTTCATCTGACCATTAAAATTATTTGTCTGTGCGTCACTTTAATTTTGAGGATTCCTTTATTTTGTTAGAGTCGCTTTAGTAAGAATTTACTGTGTTCAAACATTACGGCTCACAAGATATATCACAACTACAAAATTAACTTAAAACTGTTGCCTCCTACAAAATAATAAAAATGTTAGTTAGAGCAATTTGCGACTCATGTAACGATATAATAAAAACTAATTTGTTTATAGAGTTCGTAGGTACTCTTTTACCACAAAATATCTTAAAGATTTCCATAAGGCGGTAGCTAATGACACCAACAAAAAATTGTGCAAGCTGCAGCTAAAGAAAATAATAAGTCTCATTATGTGACCAAACTCATCTAATCCAGAATAAAGTGCAAGAAAAACAGCCAACCAAAGTACACAAAAAAAAAAACAAACACTCTCGCCACAGAACAGAATGTTTATTGTCACAAATTGCCTCGATTTGTGTGTGTGGTTTCTTGAATTTTGCTCCTTTTTTTTTACTGCAGGTATTTGTGTCATTTTACATGACAAAGCAACTTCTGTTTGGTTTTGTTGCTTTATGTTTATTATCCTTCTTGCATCCTGTAGTCCTTTACAATTCTGTTGCTTGTTAATAAAAGACTTCTGTAAAAATTTGAAGGCATTTTTTTGTTTGTAGTAAAAATGTATTTTGGTTTTATATAAATTTGTTTTTTTTTCTCAATATCCATCAAAATTTTATTTGGAAAAAATTTAAAAATTTTCTTTTTTGTTCAAAAATTTTATTATGTTCGTTTTTATTGTCTTGTGGCGAATTGTTTTGGGTTTTTTTTTTTTTTTGTTCAAAATAGTTTGCAGTGGCATGCAACAACCACAGAATGCATGTGTGCAGAATTCATTTGCACACTTGGCAGGATGAATATTTGCTTTTTTTCTTTGCTGGACGTTTTAGTGTTTTGCCTTTTCCTTCTGTGTTGGCAAAACAAAGTGAGTTTTCTTTTGTGGGTTTTATTTACAATCAAAAGGAGTATAATGAATAAAATTTTGTATAAAAGTAGCGTATACAAAAGGCAGAGAGTGATTACAGGAAGGCGTTTTTATTAGAATTTGTTGTCTTCTATTTAAGTTAATGAGTTGGCAAATTTTTTTAAAGAAAATTTTTACATTCAAACAATGCAATGATTTCGGGTTTAATAGTGAAAAAAATTCTAAGACATTAGAAATACTCAGATCATTTAATTTAGTATTTTTCACTGAAAATGTTTTGAAATGCTTTTCAAGCTAAATTGTCACTTACGAGTATATTTTAATGCCTGATTCTGCAAGATCAGTTTCGAATGTTGCATTAAGTTAAGGGATACTTAAAGTTGCCTCCCGTTTGCCCATTTGTTTTAGTGCATTGAGTTTGAAAATTGTTTGCTCCTTAAAAGATTTCTTAAGTTGCAAGATCGAACTTTGAGTGGACCGAAAATAATGGCGCAGAGGAAGCGCAGTTATAAATAGGCACCGCTCATTGTGCAAAGTGCAAAAAGAGTTGGAAAGAGCAGCACTGTGCTACGTTGTTTTTTTTTGTACTCTTTATAATTCGATTTTCAAAATTCTTGTTTAATTTGAAAGTGGTTTTTTGGAGTTGCACTCCATAATTTTTTTTTTTTTGAAGATCGGGGGAAATTGGTCCCCTTAAAATATAGCTTATCAAATAATACCTCGATTTATAGACCGATTTTGAAAATTCTTTTGTTTGTTTGATTTAGGTTTGCTGCGGTTTGGTTCCACAATTTTTATTTACCGGATAGGCATCCCAAAATATTGGTCCCATTGAAATGTTTGCTTGAATTATTCTATTCACAGATGTTAAAACTTTTTTTTTTTTTTGTTATTCCTAAATAATTTCCGAGAGTTCTCATAAAACAAAAACAAAAATTTAAAACTCACCACCGTGTTTTTTTTTCTATTCTCAAAATAAACATCATTATATAATTCCATATTTGACTCTTAATCCTTGATTTCAATTTCCTTAAGCCCTTGCAAACAGTCACAATGTAATATTTTGATTATGAGCTGATTATGTTATTCACTTTAACATTTATTTATTCACAAAAGGCTCAAGAGCTTGACAATTTTCAGGGAACAAAAATGAAAAGGCAGAAACGCAACAAAAAAGTGTTCAGCAAGAAAATTAGGGTGAACTGAGTCAGTCACCCCTTCTTTTGCCAGCGCCAGCAACTTGTATTTGCTGCACACTACACTGGTCCACAATTTGTAGATTTTATCCAATACAGCAACATCATGTCATCTACTAGATGAGATTTAATGTTTTGCCATTTCAATGGGAGTTTATTATTGGCGTGCACAAATCAATTCTCAAAGGATTTGTTAATTTAACAATGAAAACGAAAAAAAAAATTAGAGAAAAAATAAATAATAAAAATTGAAACGGAGTTAAAAGGCAGGCATTAAACACAAGAGTACAAGTCTTGTATGAATTTTTTTGTTTTCAGACTGGCTGTTGTCATATCGGTTTGTAAATTGTGGGATTGTTGGTTGGTTTAATGGGGATTTTTTTTTTGTGATATTGTTGTTGTTTTTTTTTTGTTGTGTGGCTTATTTGCCTTGTTTGTTGTCTATTTGTTTGTTTGTTTGTTTATTTGTATGAGAAAACGAGCCAAAACAAATCCTTTTTATCTCTATTTTTTTCCTTGTTGTTCTTTGAAAAAAAAAAATAGCACAAAAAAATTGTTTGATTTATGATGGCTGCTAGTTAAGGATCATTTAATTTCACAAATAGTTATTTTAATGTTTGTCTAATGTTTTGTGAGTCTTCTTTAGATACGAAATGTGAAATCATCTAAAGAGGGTAGGATTTTTTTTTTCTAAAAGACTGGAACAATATTTTCATTTATGATTTGTTTTGCTAATTTATTTTTGTAAAACGTAACAAATCTGAGAGATGCTGATAATGATGTAATTTTATTTGTTTTTTTATGCAATTTTCATATGGTGTTTAAACAGGAAGGACATTAAAAGCGTTAACTATAAAGTATTCGTTATTTGGTAAATAAATTATTTCAGATTTAAAAAAACAGAAAGTTTAAAAAAGTGAGTCGTAGGCAATATTTTGTACACAATAGAGAGTATAATTTTTTAAAATTTTTCTAAAACAAGTGAGTATATATGTATCACATTTTGGGTCCAATTACATATTAATTTCTGGTCTTTTAAAAAGTAAATTTCATAAAAAGTACTTTATTTAAAAATAAGCTTTTCCACAAAAGTTCATTTCTTTAAAGTCTCATCCTAACAAAAAACCTGTAGCAAAAATTTACTTACAAAACGTACTATTTTAAAAAAGTACCTTTTAAAAGTACATACCTGATAAAAGTACCAATATTTTCCCTCCTAAATTTTAGTTAAATGTTTCGTGATTTAAGAAGAATTTCAGTTTTAAATATTTAAAAAATTGCCCAATTTCGATTATATGTAAATTTTTTCACAATTTTTCCTGTTTTGGTACAAAATATTTTCGAAAAAATCCAAATTTTATACAAAATTTTGGTATTTATTGGAAGCAGCTCTTGTTCAGTATATCAATGCACATGATTATAATCTCGAAATTAATGCTACAAAATGCTAAAATTTGTACCCTTTAATATATTTGAACTTTGAAAAAGTACCAAAATGTTGCTTAAAGCCTCTTTGAGGAGAAAACGATGTAATTTGTAAACTCTATTACTTTAGAAAGATAATGGGTCAATAAAATTATGGAAAAATTATATTTTAGGCCTATTTCGTCCCACCAAACGTAAAAATTTAAAAAAAAGTACCAATCTCCTGTCCTTCTATTTTTTCTTATGCTTTTAGTTTCAATTTTTGACAAAAAATAAATAAAGCATTTTTATCGATTTCAAGTCTTGGTTCACAAGGGATTAATAATGATTGCGTTTTTTGAGTTTAATGTCTACTCTGGTTGGATCCTACGATATAGGGCTATCGCTATTAATCCTATTTTCAATTACAAAAAATCCTTTCTTAGCGGATAAACATACGCGAGCGTTGAACTTTTGTCGAGCCTTTTAGGCTGGGCAATAATTGAGCAAGTCAGTTAGTCGAAGTTCTTTTATGTTTTTGTGCTCCTTGCGTATATTCTCTGTAAAATATTTTTCATAAACGGTTGCTAGACATAAACTCAATTTAAAGTTTGGTTTCAATGCACACCTTAACTTAAAAAATAAACGATTTATAAAGAAGGCCCTCAGCATGGTATTTAATTTTGTGTCTAAGCCCAAATATTTCTAATCTCTTTCCTAAGAAAAAAATATTTATGGAATTTAAGATATCCACTTCTTTCAGCTTTAATATCCCAATTATTGTTTTTAACAGGCGTTAATAATAACAAGAAACGAAAAAAATTCAAAACCAAAAACCACCAAAACTTTTTTGTTTGTTTGCTTGTTTAATATCTTGTGGTTTTGGGAAGGTTTTTTATTTAAAATTAACAAAAAGGAAACATTATTTGGAATGACTCATAATTAAATTTAAAATAAAATAGCTTAACGTATAACAGGGTTTGCTTCATAAACCAAAAATTCCTGGAATAATTTTACATTCTGGTACTTAGTTGGCCAACATTCAATAGTGTTTGTTCACTTGTACATGTGGTTGTTGATGTTGATATTTTTGGAAAGTATTACAAATATCCTTGTTACCAGAACAAACATGATTATTATTATGTGCTGTTTTCTTTGCCTTTTATAAAGTGAAATATGATGTTTGCATGTCTAAAGTGTTTTTATCAATTATTTGGTTTTATGGCTTGATAAAAATTGAAAGGAAAGAAAAACCATTGTTGTTGTGGTCGAAACGAAAATAATATTCGTTTAATGAACATGTGCATTAAATAAGCAAGTGGCGAGTATGATTGAAATACATTATTTGTGGTAAATCATGAAAGCTTTTATGGAACAACAAAAAATAGCTGCAGAACAGACCGATCGGACTAGAATGAAATGATCTTCAGGATTAGTTCATAAATTAGGCTTTTAAGATTATTCGCATGAAATCGTATTTGAATAATAAAAATATTCAACAAAGAATTAATTAATAATATCAGTTAATTATTTTTTTTTTATATCTACAAGATCAGTACAAGATCAGGGTATGGCCGCCACTTATGCCATGCATTGGGATGAAGGATGGACGGAGTAGCATTTGCAAACATTCGATTAAAACCTTCCAACATTGAAAGTGACAAGACAATTATTCAAATAACTTTTATTCGAATGTGATTATTAATCGAATACTTTTTCTTTACTTTTCAAATATTTGGAAAATTTTTACATAAATAATATTATCATTTTATTATTCGAATAGCTTTCAAAAACTTAAATTTTGAATACTAGAATAATCGAAAAAAATTCCTGTTCGCTTACAAAAATAGTTTTACTCGAATAATTGCTATTGTTTCGCCCGAATACTTTTTATTCGAATACTTTAACAAACTTGATTTGAATCAGGATTGTTTGAATACATGCGTAGTCGAATAATTTTTCATTCCATATTTAAATAATTTTTATTCGAATACACGAATAATCTCAATTTTTAACCGACATTAAAAAAAGGAGGAACCCCATAACTCCATCATATATGAAACAATTTTAAAAAATATTTTTTTGTTTGATGAAATGTCCCATAATTTTTTATTTGTTTTTTTTTTTTTTTTTTTTTGTTGATGAGAGCAAATTCTTTCCTTAAAACAGTGACTATTTAATAACAATTCCATTTATAGACCGATTTTCATAATTCTTTCTGTGTTTGAATGGGTTCCGTACAGTTTTGATTTTTGTGCAGCTTTTATGAAAATCGGGGAAAAAATTGTCCCCTTAAACTATTGATTATTCATTTATGGAGCGATTTGCAAACTGTTTTTTTGGTTGGAACATGTTTGCTTGCGGTTAAATGAAAGTCAAGGGAAAATTGATTCTCCAAATAGCACCTTTGCTCCCAACTTATCTCCAATTATCCAAACGTAATGTTAATTTTTGTAAATTAACTAAAAGTTAAACCCTGAACCGACTGAACTGACTTAACCCCTTAAGTCCACAACTTAAGACACAAATCATTTAACGTGGCTGACGATTAAGCCACCATGTGAATGTTTGCCTGCCTGCATGCCTTCGTTGAAATATCTTCACACACTTTTAAAATGCATAATTTAATCAATTGATAAGCAAAATTAAAGGGACAAAAGAACTGTCATACATATTTTATTGCTATAGATCTTGCGATTAAAACATTCCCGTACTAACGACGTCGTAAAACACATTTTTTTTCAGTCAGACTTAAAAATCACAAAAGAAATTAAATTCAAACTGATACAAAGACATATTTTGAATTCGATTGGTTGGTTGAAAAGCAAAACATCTTTACATCTTCGTAATAAAATATTTATAAATTTGTTTTTTGCCTGATCAACGTGTGAGAGTGTGTGTATGTGTGTTTATGATTTCTATCCCCCTTTCCACTTTTTTAACTCTTTTAAATCGTTGATTTTTTATTAAATATATTTTTTATCAACCACAATTCTGGCTGGTTGCCGCCACCAAAAATATGAAGCTAAACTTTTTAAAATGCAACAAAAACAACAAAAATAAAATATACTACATTATTATTGTGGCCAGTTTAAAACTGCCGTAAAGCCTGATGATCATGAAGCTGTTGAATATAAAGATGATGATGATGATGATGATGATGATGATGATGATGATCATGCCGCTGATGCTGATGATGTAGTCAATCGATTGTTGCGTACAAATTCACGATCAATGTTTAACATGCATTTCCCTCCATCTCTATATACGAGTGCAACAACAACAACAAACAACAACATTATCTGAAGATGCTTTATTTTTTTTTATTCTTTATTTATTCATTGTCCGCCATCTGCATTTTAAAAGAGATTCATTTTTTATATTTTTCTTCTGTGGATATTTTAAAAACCGAAATCACCAAAACCAAGCAAAGCATCGCATTAAAATCGATGGAAGAAGAAAAAAACAAAACCATAAGATTATTTTGGTTTAATAAACTCGTAGCTTTTTGTTGCTGTTTCATATATCTTTGTGCTGCATGAGTTTAGCAGTCCGTCTGCATGTCTGTCTTTCTTAGAGGCGGGAGACAACAACATCAGAACAAACAATCAAATGGCCAGCAAGTTTATTAAGAATTCTAAATGGCAGGCAATCCTAAAATTTTCAACGTCACGAGAATGTTGAACAACCAACAACAACTAACTGATCGACTGCAAATTTTAAGTGACTGAAGAAAAAGTGCGTGAGTAAGTGATTTCATATGAGCAGTGAGTGTTTAAAAAAAGCAAAAAAGGATAACGCTCTTGATTTTTATTATTTCGATTCGAAGATATAAAAACGATGATATTGAAGTTGTTGGTTGCATGACGACAATTTGGTGGCTGTTAACCCATGTGAAAACCAAAAAAAAAAATTTATATTGTTGATTGTGTCTGGAGTTATGCTTAAAGAGGTGTCTTGAAAAAGAGGAGATTGATTTCAAATTGCTAAACAATTTCGGATTGTTTTCACAATTGAGTTTTTAATTGATAATACAACAACACGTTAAATACTACCTTTTTCTTTATATTTGATCCGCTGAGAGTTTTTAGAAAAATTTTATAACTTGAAGCAAAAAAAAATTTTTTAATATGCGTTTTTAAACAAATCATAAAATATCAACAAAAATTATTTATTTTTCTAATAACCATAGATAAATATGTTCTTAGCAAAATGATCGTTATTTCATCAAATTCGCTGCAGAACTTATGATTTTATTTAGAATTTAGTGTTAGGGAACTTAATTTAGAAAAATTACGATTTTAATGCAAATCGTATTTTCTTGATACGATCAAGAGTTGTTGATCGATTTTAATGAAATAAATATGCATTGTATTTGTAACATAATCGTTTTTGATATTTTTCTTTTAATTTCTATAAATTTTTGAACAGTTTTGAAAAAGTTTTGGTGTATATCCGGAGTAGCTACTACTGAGCAGAAACAATGGGTGCGTTCAGCAGACACAGTTTGATACACAACTGTTGCTCAACAATCTGCTGAACGCTTTGATTACTAAGCGATGAGCGAACATGTATATTGACCGCTCACTGGCTTTGGTAGCAAACAAAAAGTACGATACATTTCATCAAACTACGAAATTTCAGCCCAGTTTGACTTTTGAATAAAATTTCATAAAATATTTTTAAATTTTAATTAATTTAAATTCACAAATCAATATTATGACACATTTTTACAAAATAAAATTCAATAATTTTTATTGAAAAGTCAAATTTTTTGATATTTCTGACAAAAAAAAGTATGCAATTCGTTCAGAAAAATTAATTAAATAAAAAGCTGCTACATCTAAACTGTTTAGTAGCAGGTTTTTCTGCTGAACACGACCAATGATGTCAGGTACATGTTGCTTATAGTGTAGTCGAAAAAACTAAGACCAAGTTTCCTTTCAAAATATCGGCGTTATAAAATTTTCTGTTGCCAAATCTATCTTTTATTAATTTCATGAGTGGAAGATCTCTGGGTTTTTTTATTTTTGAAACACTATTTTTGTTCCAAGGGTTAAAAGTCTGCTTTTAAATTGAAACCTAATCACCAATTTTTCCTGCTACAATTCGTTTATAGTCTTGCGATAAATATTTTTCTTACAGTATTTTTTCATTTCTTTTCTGTTCTGAGCAAATTCAGTTTTATACTCATATTTTATTGTCCCCATTTCGGTTTTTTATTTTTATTTTTCATTTTAATGCAAAAAAAACAATATCCAGTTGAGAAAAAAAGCTGCAGGAGTAACATGGTTAGTTTATGTATATATAAGGTTACATTTAGCCATGGTTATGATATGGCCTGCGTTTTTTTTTTTTTTTTGTATCAAACGAAAAAAAGAGAAGATCTTTGTCTTCTTTTTTTTACCGATGTACTTTTTCTTGACGATTGGTTTCGCGATAATAAAGTTTTCAACTGACTTCACTTAAGGTTTCTACTGCTTTGAAGAGGAAAAAAAAAACGGAGAAGAAAAACAAAAGCCCGTAAAAGCTTCAGAAAAACCAATCAAAGTTTTTGTCCATTTTTTTTTTTGTTTCTGAATTTTTATAACAGGCGACTTTATTGGATGATTTTAGTAAAATTTAAAGAAAAAAAATACCTTTTTAATTGACTTTAAATTTTATAATTAAGTTCGTTAAGAATACAAAAAGAAGAGCGAAGAACAATTCATTATAAAATGATAAATTTCAGTAAACTTTAATTTACCCGCCATCCAGCCATAGAAATGAACTCAATTTAGTTTTTTGGGTCTATTAATGACGTCAAATGGCATTTTAGTATTTCCTCAAAAAAAAAAAAAAAAAAAAAAAACACAATTTTATACAATGAAGAAGTTGCAACTTGTCAGAGAGTATGTATTTTAATAAATTTATTGTTTTACGCCCCAAATTTATTTGCTGCTTGCTCGTCTTCTTTTACTTTATTATTGTTTAACAAATAGTGGTCATTTTTGTAAATTAATTTTCTATTTTCGCTTTGTAATCTTTATAAATTACAGACATTTTCCTTTAATAGTTTCGTTGCGGTTTATAAACCACTAATCAAATACTTGGGAAACTATAATATTGTGAATCATTTGTAATAAAAGTATTTAAGTGGCTTAAACCATTTCTCATTTACGAATTAAATCTAAATAATTTATAAGTCTAGCAAAATTTAAAATACCCTGATATCAGGTAAATTTTACATTAAAAAAATTTAATGTCTTCAGACAAAAATAGTAATTTTAAATTTCCACTCTCTTGTAGCGAAGGAAATGGTGTAAAACTAGTTGATAAATTGATATTAATACCAAATCATGTTCAATATTAAATAAAATGAAATAATAAATTTTCATTTACGACACGCCATTTCATCCACTTTTGGATTAGAAATAAAAAAAAAATGAGAACAAGAAAAAAAAAAGAAAACATACATACTGTAAACACATTGAGAAACACATTGAGAAACTTAGAAAACCAATTGAATTGAAAACAGAATGAAGTGGATGAAACTAAACGATTTGGGTAACGAATTTTTACAACAGCCAGCAACTCCAGAAGGCGGGCAGATTTAGACGGTCTCTCTATTTATTAAGCAGCCATAATGATGAAACAGCAGAAAAATAAATTAACTGAAATAATCTATAAAAATAGTTACAATATTTTTGGGATGTTGTAATAAGGAATTGTGTTTTTTCTTATTTAACATTGTTGTCATTATTTGTAGAATCATCCACCACCATCATCATCATCACATCGCTCTGTTTTATGGAAGGGGCCTTCAGCCTATCAGTCAGTCAATAAAGCAGACTGCGGTTATTAAAATCATACGACTTAAATAAACCATCATGTTAAAAATGGCCATGATTCTTGATTACAACGGAAGCGAAATACTTAATTAACAGAAGTGCATCAGAGATGCCACCGAATTGGAGAAATTTCTTTTTAAATCCAAAATTTATATTTATAAGGTATCAATGCGCACTATTATTATCGTGTTAATATATTAACCGTATTCACAGTTTGAGGCAAATGATCTTGCATCATAAATTTTAACATTTCTTTTTATATTGATAAGGAAGAAGTGTGGAATATTCAATACAATTTTGCAAATGTTACTATATAAGACCATTTTGCACAATACTGTGAATAGGGATATTGTGTAGTTAAGTATATTTGTAGAATACTTTGTATACTTAAAGCATCAGCTTTAAAACTGAAGACCTGTTTTTTTTTTCTTGCTTCATTTCTAACACCTGATGGCGACGGTCTGAAAAACGAAACGAAACAAAATTGTGGTGATCGAGGTCATCCACAATGATTGCAATTTTCCTCTTTGGGGCCCCGAAATTGTTTTTCAATACAAAAATGTTTGCAAATATCATCAATCCGACGAAATCGTCTGTGGCAATCTTGTGTATCTGTTAATAGACCTGCTAAAACTACAACATCGATCAAAGCAGTTCTCTAGGCGAGAGTTAGTAGTTGTCGTTGTTCCTTGTGTTTTGGCAAAAAAGTCTGTTCGCGATAAACCAATTAGGAGGTATTTTTTTTATTTTGCAAAAAACTGTAATTCTTTCTATGCATTATGTCTTATATTTATACGCTTTATTGCCCCATCCAGTTCCCCCGGGGTGTGCGTTTTGTCATCTTGGTGATATCCTCACCTTGGTGATGTCCATTCTTGGGAAAAGGTTAATTGTCTTTTCCAGACATTACCCATAAAACTTATATGTTACTAACCAATCTCTGAAACAACAGAGCAACGGATGTACGAGTAGATATAAGGTAGATAAAGGAAGTAGGTAATCTATGTTAGTCTGGTAGAAGTTGAAAGGGTACCTAAGGTCTCCCTCAAGACCAAAGTCAATAGAAAGTTAATCCTTCGGGGTTTTCTTTCGAGGCTTTACCAGTAACCTCAACTGGTACCACGGGAGCCGGTAAGCCCTCATGGAAGAGTGTCTACTGGGGGTAGAGAGTGTTGTCCGATACCGGCTTACTCCTTCTCCTTGAGAATGGATATGCTGGCACCATCCTCGTTGGTGGCATAATTCCCTGACCAGTTATCGGTGAGGTCTTCTTCTAGAGTACACGTGGTGGGTTTGGCTGCTACCAAAAGCTGGGAGAGGTATTGGTTTATGGTCTGATGCTCGACCAGTGCTAATGGCTGGTTGGACTTCGGTCTATTATGATGTTGAAATTGTTTTTTTTTTAATTTTTTGAAGAAATATTCTTAGGATATATAAGTTGGTATTCATATTAAAGTATATTTTGCCACAATTATTGGGGATGTTGCCAACGCTTTCAGCTATTAGTAACTAACTTGTCTACCAATAAAAAGCTTCTATGTGCTGTTGCGAAACAACAGATAAAAGAGATTAGATAGATCGCTCACTTCAGCAAGGTTTTTAGGCATAGGGGGTGGACCATGCGTAAGAATTTGCCACCCGATGTGGCAAGGCTATAGCTCCCCCGATTGTGATTCAAATAAGTCTTCAATACATAAATAAGTGTTTAGATTAAAAAATTCTGCGGAGTAGGGTAAAATTTTCCTAGGCTTCCCCACGTTTTATACACCCACCCACCTCACTGTGATTTAAGCCTTGATTTGAATATTTCTTGTATAGTTTTTGATATAATGATCTTATCGAACTTAATCTGCAGGAGTCACTTGAAGCATTAGTTTGCTTTCTTTTTGACGGAAGTCTTCAGTTCTGGTTTTAAGTATTGCATAGCAAATGGTAGTGTGAAAACAAATTATTCATGTGGACTTACTCATAATTACGGTTTGAACCAAGTTGTTCTCTGATTGGATATTCATTATTTCTTAATAAATTCTTTTTTTTTTCTTATCCTTCGAAAGAGTTTGCTGCCAAAAGTTTTTGTAATCTGTACGACGGTTCTTTTTTTTTTTTGGCACATGGTTAACAATTTCTTGCATATGTATTTAATAGTCTAAGTTTTAAAAATATTAAAAATTGCACTCCCTTAACAGGGAAACTTTTACCACATTTCATTTGCAAATCATTGTGGCAAATCGTATCAAACAAAAACTTTCTAATACAAATAAATAGTAACAGATTTTTACTATTGCTGCTGTAATTTTGTTATTATTTCTAATGGCAGCCTTGGCACAACCCCGAACGTGCATTAAGGTGCTACAAAAGAATATTAACAAATACATAAGTGTGTAGCGATGAGTATGAGTGGATAAGTCTGATATACGTACAATTATGTATGTATGTTTATGTGTGTGTGTGTCTGTGTGTGAATGTGTACTCTAATAGAGTAAGTGGTAAATGTGGTAGATGTAAGTAAAACCTGCTATCAACCACTCGTTAACACTTTTGTTTACATAAAAATAATTCCCGGACACTTGAGTTCTAAACAATGGATTTATCAGTCTCAAAATTTATTTGGAAAGCAGCAGCAAGGGACCACAACAAAAAGAACAGCAACAATAAACACGATTACTGTGATTATAACAATGAGACAAAACAAGAACAACAACTACAAAACCACAAAATCAACCAATGTTGCAAAATAGCAACAGAAGCAGCTATAAAACATGGGCCATACTGTATGTGGCAGAGAAACTTACACAATATGACACATTCGTTGTACAAACGGCACGTCCATACATACATACAACTGCTGCACATAAATAAGTTAACTGAGTAGGAAAGTTAATGGCAAGAATGATAGTGGCAGTGGCACTGGCAATAGGAATAGATAAAAACCTAAAACCATATTAACACCCGCCCTTATAAAGAAGAAGGAACTGCGGTCGGTGGCAGCAGGAACATTAGCAAAAAACAAGACCTAGAAAAACAACTCAAGCCGTTAAGTGTTTGAAGAGAAGGGTAACGAATTTAAGTTCGTGTTTTTTTTTTTTTTGTTATTGCTGTTGCTTCTATTTCTTTGTATTACATATATTGGGAAAATAGCACATATGT
The DNA here is from genome assembly GCA_947311025.1 of Lypha dubia. Classification (NCBI taxonomy): domain Eukaryota; kingdom Metazoa; phylum Arthropoda; class Insecta; order Diptera; family Tachinidae; genus Lypha; species Lypha dubia. Next base: position 63,351,938 of record OX371264.1, read on the forward strand.
TGTTGCAACAACATGTTAACGCTTGTTAAATTATATTACAACAAAGGAATAACGATAATAAAATGAACTCATATCGTTGTAAGCCATTTTGTATTCTGAATGTTGCATTAACAAACAACACATATGAACGTACTCATGTATATCCCTGCAAACATTATATCGAAGATTGTTGTTGGATAATTTATATCTATAAAAAACTTACAAAAATAATCCAGTTGACACAATTATATACAGAGCTTGAACTTCTGGTGGATAAAACAAAAATGGTGTATATCTTGTAGTGACTGACCTCTTTTGAGTCACCCCCAGTTATTACTCTTACGAGAAACAATTCCGGCTGCCTAAGGATTAGTTTTCTTATAAGCAAAAACCGCTTCTTAATAATTTTCTATCCCTAAATGTTTGCTGGGATGTAACATTACACATGCATGTAAATATGTACATACATATGTAGATTTTCATATATGCATTAGTGTTGGTTCTAGAATAATGTTGTTGTATATTATTCATATCAATTGTCAGAGTATTTAGTAGGTTGAACTGTTTCTTTTTCGTTTGTCTGTCCATCCAGCCATGTATGTTTATCTTCTAGTTTAGCGACGACAGCAGTTAAATAGATAATCCTGCGCAACAGAAGGATGATAAAGGAAATAACGCTTTCAGCAGACTTTTATAATACGAAAATTTTCTTAACAACAGCAGAAATTAGAAACAAAACATAGCCAACAATATTTCGCTCATGTGTATGAAAAATAATAATTGAAATAAGCCATCCAGCCATCCAGCCAGCTAGCGGCCATATGAAAACATATCATTATATGAAATAATTTTACAATTATGTGTTAGGTGCGAGCACTAGCAGTTTCTAATTTATTTAGTATTCCGAGTAATAGAATAATAATTATGCCTAGACTTTCTATATTGGAAGTTGTGTCTTTTGAAATATATTCACCACACCCCGAAAAATACGGTGTACAACATATTATAAAAACATAGAGCCACAAAAAGGTTAGTATAAAAAAAAATGAAACTTATATTCTATTTTATTTGACCTTTTCTTTATATTTATTAGAATGTTTGTTTAAGCAATAGGTCTTTTGATTTAATATATATATATATATTGTTGTTTTATTTATATTTATTTTCGATATTTCGCTAACAATTTGTTAGCATCTTCAGGAAAATTTTTATAAATTATTTGAAATTATTAACAAATTGTTAGCGAAATATCGAAAATAAATATAAATAAAACAACAATATATATATATATATTAAATCAAAAGACCTATTGCTTAAACTAACATTCTAAAAAAATTAAACTTTATAAAATAAATTTTATTTAATAAATTTTTCAATAAATGATAAAATTGCAAATTTTAATCTCATGATGTTCAAAAAGCTTGAAATTTTATGATCAGCAACGAAATTGATTTAATTTAATTAAGCTTTGCATTTCCTAGATAAATGCCCCTGCACAAATTAAAGGTGACTTTAAACTGACTACTAACTAACATCATACTCGTATATGTTTAAGAACAGTTTGTATGATTTTGAAAAATATTTAAATCTACATTTAAAAAATAATAAACACGCATGCAAAGTCTGTGAAAATTTACCAATAGGAAAATTTCAACACCCCAAGTTCATAAAAATTTTAAATAGATTTGAAATTTATTTTAAGAATAATTTTTATTGAAATTTTGTACTAAAACACATGTGAAATCAATTAAGAATACTACCACTAATATTTAGTAACAATAGCGCTGCCTTTTGAACAAAATTTATTTACAAAATTTATAAAAAATATTTTCCATATTATTGTTTTTATAAAACAAGTGTTTTATACTTAATCGCAATGTAACTTCAAATGTGTGATGAGTTTTTTTAAAGCTTACCAATGCTTCCAATTTTATTCACTGCTAGTTTTATTGCCTAATTACTAGTTTTAAATGTGTGGTGAGTTTCTTAAAAACTCACCACTTCTTTTTTTGAAAATATTTACAATTTATTTAAAAAAAAAAATACAAATTTCTTCTGTTGTTATTTAAGTATTTCCACAAAATGTTTCTGTTTATATCAATATGTTAACACTGAACAAAAAATTCAAGGAATTCATTAAAAGAATGCAACAATTTTTTTATAGTAAAGAAAACTTGCACACATATGCTTTAATCTTGGGCCGTTTTTCACAGTCACAAAAATGTTCATTCGGCATACAAAATCCAATTGAATCAAGACAAACTCATAACAGGTAGTCTCGACACCCTACGTAATTATTTTTATCTTGTTTCGCCCCTTGTAAATGTGCTCCAGTTACTTTGTCAAATGCTTTGTTGACACATTTTTTGGTACATTTTTTGACAAAGTAACTGGAGGTTTTTCAAAGCGAATTGAGCCGAGTCTACCTGTAATGAATTTGCCTTGCAAGTGAATATAAAAAAAGGAGATGAAAATTTTCCCCTTATCCAACAGCTCAGAACTTGATGTTGTTTTCTTTATAAAGTAAATGAAAATTTTACTAAATTTTGACTACTTTTAACATACTCATAGCAAATTACTGTTTTACCTCTCTTATAGGATTAGACATAAAAAATATAAACCAAATTGTGGCACTAAGTGCAGACTATTTCGTATATTCAAGGACTTAAAGTTATTTAAAGAGTCCAAAGGTTTTATTTTATATAATTCGATATGTGTTTTTTTTTTTGCTATTTGCAACATTTGTTTTATAACCAGCACTAACGAAATGGTTTCTTATTCAATACAATTTCTAAATTGTTTTCTCAGTTCTTTTTTTCTTTTTTGTTAAATATTGTGGTAACATTGTTAAAAAGGTGGTGGTGTCGGTTAAATGTTGAGTTCTAAAGATAAAAATAGACAGAAAACTACTTCTTCTCGTTTAATAAACGAGACCACAAATGGTGTTTATTGGATAAAAGTGATAAATGTTTTTAATAATAAAAAAGAAAATTGCCATTTTACTGAAATGCCATCATCAGCAACTAAAGAAATAAAAGAATTGAAATAACTAAGAAGCAGCCAACCAGGAGAATCGGCAGCACACAATAGTGTTATGAACATGAGTTTATACATACGATTTTTATATCATTAGTGTAACAAATAATGTTCATCTTTTGAGGTTTCTTTTTGGGAAGAAGAAAAAAGAATTAATACAATACAAATGTTACCATTTGGGTATGTAATATTTTGCTTCAGTTGTAAATTTAGAAACAGACGTTTACGAATGATGTATGAGATGTTTAATGGTTGTGCATGTTTCATATCAGTTGAGTTCAATTTAATGAAATATGTGTAAAAGTTGTAAAGGAATTGTTATTAAAAGAAAGTTTTTTTTATGTAGTCTGAGGACAAGGGAAACATAACAGATGGCATTTGTTTTAAATATGAAAACTACTCATACTCGTTAGGAATGAAAATTAATACAACTTTATACGAGTAATAAAATTTTGTTTTTTTATAGACCCTTATATCAAAATTTCTGCTATAATTTATTACTTTAACAAGAAATACAAAACAAAAGAACAAAATGATCTTGAAAGGATGTTAACGCAAGAATGAAAGCTTTCTTACAATCGAAGTGTGTAACTATAGAACCGTCCACACTTATTTTGTATGCCCTAGCACAGTTTAAACTATTTTACTAAGATATAATATCAATATAACAAAATTTACGCGTAGTGTTGGATTTTTAAAAAATTCAAGACTAGTAAATAGTTTAGTTTCCGAAATTACATTTATTAAAAAAACTTATTAATCTCTCAAGAACCATTCCAATCCCCAAACGAACCAACGAATTCCGACCAATTTCTATTCTTCCCTTTCTGTCTAAAATATTAGAAAATCTGATGGGAAAACAAATGAATGAATATCTCGCTCGTAAGAATTTATTATCGGCAAAACAATCTGGTTTCATGAGGAGTAAAAGTTGCTTAACTGCATTGATAGATGTTGCTGAAGATCTTAGATTAAAAATCGGCCATAATATGGTAGCTTTCTTGATTCTCCTAGATCACTGTAAGACATTTGACACAGTGGATCATAAAATTCTGATCGCTAAGCTTCATAAGCTTTTCAATTTTTCTAGCTCAACGTGTAATCTTTTTTCGTCGTATCTTACAAATCGATCCCAAGTAGTTCAATCAAAAAATAGCACCTCTAGAGCACTCAATGTTAAAAAAGGAGTTCCCCAAGGTTCAATTCTTGGGCCCCTGCTCTTCTGTATATCAATGATTTGGATGCATTACAAGAAGCTGTAAAATTCATATGTATGCTGATGATTTACAGCTCTATAACAGTTGCAATATTAGTGATGTGACCTCCTGTGTGAATAAAATCCATGATGACTTGGCCAATATTGGGATATGGGCCAAGTCAAATGGTTTTTGTATTAACCCCTTTAAATCAAAATGTATTATTATTACTAAATCTAGGAGAAACTTCGATAGCCATCAGATAAAAATAAATGGCGACAATATACCCTTTGTTACCTCAGCGTCAAAACTGGGAGTGGTTTTCAACAATAGACTTACTTGGTCTGATCATATAAATGCTGTTGTAGGCAGAGTATACGGTATTTTACGTATTATTATACCCAGATGGTGTATCCTTATGTGTAATCACTAGCATTATCACTTATAAGACATATTGTCTTGTTGTGCCAGGTCTAAATATTAATAATAATAAATAATAATAATAAAAAAATAAATTTTTACAAAAACAGTTTTTACACTAATATAGTAAATCGTTTTAGTTGTGGTGAGTGTTTGAAGTTACACGATATACTAAGGGTTTTGGGAACATAAAGATGCTGTTAAGCTCACCAATGGTTGGTTGGTTGGTTGGTTTACGTGGCTGCCTGCTACGCGCAAGCATTCAAGTAGAATCAATGAGATTCCGTTTTGACAGACCACTCCACTCGTCAGTGTCAACCTGATTTAGGTCCGAATCCAGGCCTCAGATTCGGAGTAAGATTCTAGATCCATCCCGTCGAATTAAGGTATCTAATGAGGTCACCTAGACCTATCCCTGATACCTCCGAGAGATCGTCTATTATGCTGTTGCCTAGAAATTTGAGTCTCGAATGGTGTAAGGCCGGGCATTCGCAAAGAAAGTGGAAGACTGTTTCCTCTTTGCTTTGATCCCGGCAACTACGGCAGAACGCATTGTAGGAAAGGCCCATCCTGTTAGCGTGTCTCCCGATAACCCAGTGCCCCGTCAATACTGCGACGAGCCTCGAGATGTCCCTACGGTTTCTGTTAGTTAGTTGTGTTGTGCGCTTAACGTTGTAGTAAGGCCACATTTTCTTAGCCACCTTGCACGTGCTCAACCTACGCCACCTGTCTTCAGCTTTCTGCCTGAAATGGTTGAGAATGAGATTTCTAATACTGCCAAATGGCATGTCTACCGATTCAGCAATGGAGACGTCCATGGCAGATCCAGCCCTGGCCAGTTCATCCGCCTGTTCGTTGCCTTGGAAGTTGCTATGTGCGGGAACCCAGATGAGGGTAACGTCAGTCTGACTACCTAGTCTGGATAACGCGTCCTTGCACTGGCTAACTAAGGTAGAAAAAGTAGTGTGTGACCTTAGAGACAGAAGTGCCGCTTGGCTATCGACAAAGATGCCGACTCTTCCTTGGACACCCCTGTCAATCAAAACCCTACACGCCTCCCTTATGGCCAATATTTCCGCCTGAAATACACTAGCTTCATCAGGAAGTCGGAATGAGAGTTTTATTCCAAGGTCACTCGAAAATACTCCAGAGCCCACACCGCAGATCATTCTTGATCCATCAGTATACGTCCTGAAGTTAAAGTCTTTTTCTATGTTTCCCCCCTTCCACTCCCGTCTGGATGGAATAAGAACTTTGAACGTACTGTCAAAGTCCAGATGAGGTACCATGTAATCGGTGGGTTTCCTCAGTGTCGGTGGTAGCTGATCTAGGATTTTGGCATGGCCATAGGTCCTTGATCTCCACCTCCCAGATGCCGCTAGTCTTGCCGCACTGCTTGAGGATGCCGCCAATACATGAAGGTCGATCGGAATCAGATTTAGCATAGCATTCAGAGCCTCTGAAGGACTAGTACGTAAACATCCAGTAATCCCGATGCAAGCAGATCTCTGTATTCTGTATAGTTGGTCCACCACATATTTCTTATTTGTGGCGGGCCACCATACTACTGATCCGTAAGTTAATATGGGACGTACAATTGCTGTGTACATCCATTTAAGCATGTTAGGGGTTAGGCCCCATTTGGAGCCAAACATCCTCCGACAGGAGTAATAGGCAACTGTGGCCTTTTTGACCCTGTGTTGCACATTTTGTTTCCACAATAGTTTTGTGTCCAGGATGACTCCTAGATATTTTGCATTGTCCGATAGAGACAGTTCCCGATTATGTAGCCGAGGGAGTCTAAAGCTCTGGACTTTGGTCTTAGTAGTAAAAAGTACCAGCTCCGTCTTGCTAGGGTTCACACTTAGACCACAACCTGTAGCCCATTTGCTGAGTGTACCCAAGGCACTGGACATGATATCACTTATCACGTCCGTGAACATCCCTGATACCATTATTACTACATCGTCCGCATAAGCCACAGCTTTCACTCCCGCAGTGTCCAGTCTGAGAAGAATTGTGTTAACAACGAGAAGCCATAGCAGTGGAGAGATCACCCCGCCCTGTGGTGTTCCTCTGCATGCCCATTTTGACCTCTCGCTGTTTCCTAGTTTTGCGGTGACGTTTCTTGCCTTCAGCATGGTGATAATCCAGATGCTGATGTATTCCTCTACATCGGCATCCTGGAGAGACTGTTGAATGGCTGTCACTGATACATTGTTAAAGGCGCCTTCTATGTCTAGGAAGGCAGCCAAAGTGTATTGTTTATTTTCAAGGGATCTCTCTATGAACCTTACCACCTCATGTAGTGCTGTTTCAGTAGAGCGTCCCTTAAGGTAGGCATGCTGACTTCCTGAGAGAGCTGACGACCCAACAAGTCGATGTCTAATGTGAGAGTCTATTAATCTTTCCAGCGTCTTGACCAAGAAAGATGAAAGGCTGATTGGCCTGAAGTCTTTTGCATTCTCGTGACTTCTCTTGCCAATCTTGGGAATGAAAACTACTTTGACCTTCCTCCAGCTGGTTGGAACGTAGTTTAGAGAGAGACAAAGTTTGTAGAACCTAAAAAGCCAGGGTATGATAGAGCTTTTCGCGCTCTGTAACATCTTTGGCGTAATGCCATCAGGACCCGGCGATTTAAATGGGGAAAAACTGTCGATTGCCCATGAGATTCTCTCCGGGGATAAAATATTCTCATTGACAGCATATTGTTGCCCACTAGATGAACTGTCTGACCTAGTCGTGTCCGTACAGCCCGGGAAGTGGGTGTTAAGGAGGATATCTAGTGACTCTGCAGAGGAGTCTGACCAGGAGCCGTCCGCCCTTTTGACGAAGGTTGGACAGGAATGGCTCATGGACAGAGCCCTACTAAGCCTTGCAGAGTCTCTAGTGTTATCTATTGACTCACAGAAATTCCTCCATGACTTTCTTTTGGCGATTTTTATAGCTTTTTTATACGCTGCAAGCCTTTCGCGATATGGTTGCCAGATTTTGTTCTCGTAGCAAGTGTTGAAGGCTCTACGTACCTCCTTGCGTAGCTTAGAGAGTTCCGTGCTCCACCATGGAGGGTAACTCTTCTTAGCTTTCGTTAAGGGGCAGGAAATCTCGAAGGCTTTGCTAATAGCCTTGTTGAAGACCTCCACATTGTGTTCAAGTCCAGTCGTATTGTCGATTTCTGGAACTCTTTTTAGTTTCTGTTTCAAAATCCCGTTGAACCTGTTCCAATCGGTTCTCCTCGGGTTTCTAAAGCATTGTTTTTCTTTGTTTTGTAATATGACCTCAAAGAGTATCCAATTGTGATCGGAGAAGGATCTCTTATTGGATACCCTCCACTTGTCAACTGAAAGCTTGAATTTGTCATTAATGAGAGTAATGTCGAGAACCTCTTCCCACCCACTAAATCGATCCGAACTCGGAAAGATAAAAGTCGGCGAAGTGCCGGAATTACATATAGTCAGTTTATTAAGGTTAATGAAATCTAAGATATGCTCACCTCTGTCATTGATCTCACTGCTACCCCATATTGTATGCCTGGCATTGGCATCACAACAGAGGATGATGTCTTCATTGGCGCCAATGGATGACACGACAGCTTTCGCTTCGGCTGGCGGTGCTTCTTTGTCGTGTGCCATATAGCATGATGCGATAAGGAAGCTCTTACCATCTGACAACTCGACCCTCGCAACTGTAAGGTCCTCTGAGCTAAACTGAGTACAAAGAAAAATATTAATATGTTTTTTGGCTATTAGACATGATCTTGGCTTACCATTTCCTTTAGCATATAGTACGTTGTACAGGGACCTCGGGAACCCCTTAACCTCGGAGTTTGCTACCCACGGCTCCTGTACCGCGCAGATATCGAGGTTCTCTTCGGCTAGGAGAACCTTTAGGTTGTCTGTTGCACACTTCGAGTGCTTGAGGTTTATTTGAACAACCTTTATCGCCATTGCGGAGTGTTCTTCGTTATCTTTATTGCGGTTCTGACAGCTGCATTCCAACCAGAAGGTTGTTTGCAGCCTCGACAGCGTCGGCATCAGAACCGCTTGGGCGCAACACCTTGACCTTGGCGTCTCTTACCCCGAAGAACAATTTGGAGCCCGCTTTCTCTAGCGCCACTGCTCCTTGCTCCGTTATGGACAGCATTAGGCAAGTACCACTGCTGCCGTGGTCCTCGGTGCGGATGACTGACCAGTCATCCATTGGAATGCTGGGGTTCTGAAGCTTCAGACACTCCAGCATTCTGCCACCGTTCTTGCCCAATTGAGGTAACCAAACTCTTGCTCGCGGTCTCATCGGAATTTCCTCCGCAGGGATAAGCTTAAGGCTTAGCCCATCCCAAGTGTCACTAATCTTAGCGATACTAACGCTGAGGAACTCCTTTGAGAACGCGTCCAAGCACTTGATTACCCTGTAACCCCGGTGTATCTCACTGGAGTCGAAGCGAGGTGCCGGCTTATCCTTATTGGTGAGGACGTAGTCCATTACGAGCTCAGCCAATTTGGATTCGACGGCACCCCACTCCGTTGTTACAGGGATTAATCTGCCGTTTTTATGGTTTGCCAGAGCCATCAGAAGATGATCCTTAACTACCTCGTTAAAGGGTCTTCGGATGGATGACGACGTAAGTTGTTGAGGAGGGGACCCCTTTGGTGCGACCTTCCTTTTTTTGGGTGACTGACCGCTTTCTGTCTGAGAGCGGTTTCTTTTGGAGCTTTTTACTTCTTGCTGGGAGAGCGGTGCCTTTTTGGACGTACTTGGTAGCGAATCCATAAACTTATGGTATTCGTCTACCACGGCCTGGTACCTCACCTTGTCCCCAGCATCAAGCTCATGCGTAACTCCATTCGCTTCATTCTTGGCAATCTTGTCTAGAATGAAGACGGCTTTGGAGTAACGGGACTTAAGGAGGTCTTTCTGACTCCTTTTCTTAGGTTTGCCCTTTGGCCGGTTGTCAGGCTCGACTATCGGTGTTGGGCTTTTGAGGGTTTTTGTGTTTTCTTGTGCAGATAGAGGGGTACTTTGGATTTTACCCTCACCATCCGAGAGGCCGACTACTGTCTCCTGGCTGGAGGCAAGAAGGTCGTCCTCTGAAGAGATGTCTTCCCTTCTCTGTTGTTTTTTGTTCTTGTTGTTGTTGTTGTTTAGTGTTGTTGAATACATATGTTGGTCCCACGAGTAGGCCAGTAAGGGGAGAGACCATCCACGCAGTGACGGCGTGCGTGAACTAGACAAAGTAATTACAACCGGTCCGTGTCCTGGCACCGGAGGGGAGTTGTTAGGGACTAGTCCTCTTTAACCACTAACTAGCCATTCAGGTCCTCGGCACAGCTACCTACCACCTTGACCTTACAAGTGGGGGAGTGAAGGGATAATTGGGAGAGGGATAGAGGTTGATGAAGGAGATTATCAGGAAATGGGAAATGGGAAGGAGGAGTGGTTAACCTTTAGTTATGAAGGCCTTTTTATTTCCATATTCCAAGACAGGTCCTGTTTGTGCAGGAGCATGGACAGAGCCTGGAATGGAATAGAAAACACAGCCGACACTTAAGCCACCACATCGCGACAAGATAGTTAACCAGGTGGCAGAAGCTCACCAATAGTCAAGAACAGATTTTTTTATAATGCAGCGTAAATTTCAAGGTGTGGTGAATTTCTGAAAAAACTCACCACTATTTCCTAATCAAAGTTTTCGATCAAATTTTTTGCTAACAACCAACACGGTAGTGAATTTTGTCATATTCCATAAATGCAATAAATTTTTGAGACACATTTCTGCTCATTAGCTTAGAACTTTCACTTATAAACATAAGTATCCCTTTTGCAAAAGGTAGTACCTTTGTGCACATAATTCTTATAAATACTTAATTGAAACCGTTTTACGTATCATTCTGCAACCACTATTTAACAAGTTTTATAACAAGCAAAAAGATTTCATTAACTCCCACTGCACACTGCTGATTAAAATAATTCCTAATAAGTGTAATTTGATTTAATAAAAACTCATACATACATACTTTCATCATATAACGCTAAAATAGTAACAGAGAATAATGAAGTAAACAAAAAACAAATTTAAAAGTTAAAAGTTTTGAACTCTAGTCACGCAAACATTAAATGACATTTTGAATAAATTTATTTACAAGAAAGGAGAAAATTACAACGCAAAAAACAGTTCCACCTCTTAACAGGTTCATGCAAATCATCGCACAAAAGTGTAAAATTATGTGAAAAATATTGAAAAATGCACAACCATCTTTTTTTTTTTTTGCACAAAACTTACATATTTATTAAATATTCATAATGAAGTCAAAGGACATGATTACTACTGAACCCTTCTCTACTCAAAGTTAGAAATGAAAGCAAATGGTGTTTAAAGGTCCTTAACGGTTTAACAAGTTTCCGGTTTTTTTTTTTGTGTTATTTAATTTTCCCCGTTCTAAGAGGAGAGTAAATAACACAGCAACCCCTCCATATTTAATGCGATTTTTACAAAATAATGGTGGCCAAAGAAAATGAACAAATGAATGGTTAAATGAGCGAATGAGCAAACAAACGAATATGGCGTTGAATGTTTCTTTAGGCCATTAAAATTTTTAGAAAAGAACAAAAAAAAAAATTAAACTGGAAAAACAATTAAAAAATTTTTTATTTATATGAGATTTTTGTGTGTGTGTCTGTTTGCCTGTGTATGTGTACGCGTATGAGTGGCTGCGTATAATTAAAAACAATGCTGGTTGTTGAAAATTGTTTTAATTACCCGCTACGCATTCGATAGAGTGGTAGAAGTTTTAAGTGGCAGATTGTGTTAACGACCCTAAAAAGTCTTTTCAAACACTTAACTTGTATTTGGGGCAATTCTTTTTCTCTTATGAAGGTATGATTACTTTTTGTTAATGGCAGAACGTGAAAAGTACGAAATCTTTTAAATTTTATACATGAAATTTGTTTCAAAACGAATAATTTTACATATTTTTTTTTTTAGAAAATTCTATACGAATTTATAATTAATTGAAAAATTTTAGTTATCAGTCTAAACAACTTATTGTTGAAAATTTCATTGATTCTATGTACGCATTCGTTATTCAAATGAAAATATTTATTAAAGTTCAATGTAAAACAGCTGATTAAAAACTTTCTAACTCAATTTTGTTCACATACACGGAAAAAATTGTTTAATAGTTTTTTGAAAAATACGCTGTTTCAATGAAAATATTCAATGAAGTTCAGCGTAAAACGGTTTCTTTAAAACGCCAATTTATTATAGAAAAAAGCCAAAGGAGGGAAAAGAGAGGTAAATTCTAAAAGTAATATAATGCGTAAATTTTCAAAATCCCAAAACAAGTATATATTTTTTGTCCACCGCACCAAGATCTGTCATTTAAAGCAAGTCCTTTTTTTAGCCCTTATAGTGTTATGAAAACAATACTTTAAGTAGCTGTGATGACTATTTGAAAATTCTGTAATTGGATTATAAAATAAATAGTCAAGCTAGTTTCTCATTTGTGAGTATGACTGCATATTTCTTTAATTATCGTCCATAATAAAACTGAATCGAATAAAAACCAATTTCAAAGTACAACTTTAGGGTTGAACTTTATCTTATTGTTCTGTTCTCAATAGTCGACTTGTACTCTACGAGTATTCAAACTCAAAACATGTTACAAATTTGTTTAAAATGTACATAAACATCTAAAGTAAAATATTCCATTTGAATTAAAATATTTTTTAAGCTGCAAACAGACAAGAACACAGAATTTTCTAGCCGTTGTGGTTGTCGTTCAAGGCTGTAGAATTTGGAAAAGGGGCCGACGCATTTAATAAATTCAAAGCTACAAATAAGAAAGAACGGGGAAAAAACTATTAAAATTATTTCTAATGAACATGACAAATAAAAATGTTTCGTTAATACGCCATGAATAATTTATGAGGATTATTTTACTTGGTTTTTTTTCTCCATTTTTAACAGAAAATTTCAAATATTTTTTATTCGATGTGAAAATGTTGGTTTGCAAGTAATGAGGCACACTACACTAGTGACTATATTTTCTTTCAAAAACAAATAGTTGAAAGGAATAATTGAATTTGTTAGGAAAGTCTTAGATTTTGAAGGGGTCTTCTTAATTAATTTATTATTTATTGAGAGAAAACTGTGGAAGAATCTTTGCTCTGAATTGCTAGCAACTACCCTGTACTTTTTAATGACATGCGGGCATTGTAACTGACTTGTATTGAAGTTTAATAAACTAATTAATATTCGTATCAATATAATTAACTCCGAATTAAATTTTAAGTGCAATTTAGTATTTCTACTTAATCTGTTATGAAAACAGTGGTATTTTAGTTGGAGTTTTTTGAAAGAAAATTATAAGTAAAAGAATAATTTTTTTACTAAACTTAAAGTGTTTTTAATGGATATTTATGACAAAGAATTTTTTCCCTAATAAAACATGTCTAGTTAATAAATAATCTTGGTTTCACTGAGCAGCACTGAGTCTAGTGTCACGGTGTTAATAAAACAGCAGGTAAAAAACTAATTTCAGTTCATACTAAAATTAGAAAAATAATTATGAAATTTCTTTATATACAACATATACATATGGAAATTTACAAGATGGAAATTGACCCCTGTCTAATTACAGATGATGACTATGTGTCAAGGTTTAATATTTGACGACAATGTTTAATATTTTCGTTTCTTAAATTATTGTTCTTGAACATGTAACGCTGTTCTGCACAGGCTTGTAAATTTTACTTATAGTTTTGTCACAGATGACTGTACATATTAGTTTTTGAAAAAATTTTTTAAGTAGTTAAAGTTATAAATAAAATTAAAACAAGTTTGATTTGAAATACAAACGGACAAATCTAGTACTAATAATAAGGTACATAAACTGAATATCGATTTAGTCATACCGTTGATGACACTTAAAATATGACTAAATTCTATAATGACGTTTTTCGTCAGAGTAATGCCAGCCTTAGCTTTATTGGTGGCAGACTTTGCGACATGCATGTCACAATTCAGATGACAACGTGTCATCTATCCGAAAATTTATTAAAACCATTTCATATGAAAAGTAATTTCAGTAAAAATATATTTGTTCATGTTTAATTCACCACATCTTGTTATCAGACTTAATAAGGCTCAATGGTTTTCATCATTTTACAGTAGTGTCTTGAATAACTAAATTTACAATCTCAATTATATACATACAAGTACACACACACATTCTCAACATAATTTTATATATATATATATGTTGCCCCATTCCCAAAAATTATTTTGCTTTGAAGGCAGTGATTAAATACCACAAGCAACAAAACAACAACTACTCGTACAAGTATTCATTATAAAGACACATGAAATTTATTAAGAAATTTAGTTTTCAAATCAGTAACAGCTTTTTATAACTATAGAATTTCGAAAGAAACTTGATCAATTTGAAAAACTGCCTCTAAAGCACAGAAAACTAATTTACAATTTAAGCAACAAATGAAAAAAAAAACACCATAAAGAAAACCAGCAGTCCACAGCCTACCAACCAATTATCCCAAAAAACGGCCATGCTGGATTCCTTAAGTTTCATTATTTCTTATTTATTTTATTTATTTATTCTTGAATTTTATACTTTTCGCGTTTTGAAGATCATAATGTGCAAAACAGCAGTTCAAAAACAAGGATCCTTCTATTCAGTTTAAAGTGTCTCTCTTTGGTATATGCATCATACTTTAATTATCTGTGATTGTGTGTGCATGTATGTTAGTTTGTTTGTGTATGTATATATACATACTTATTTACACCCAAATGTTTGAAGGAAACAAAAACTTAAAGCGAATCACCTTTAATACAAACATCAATAACAACACGAACAAAAAAAATAAAAAGGCAAAATAAGACGGCCGGCTAAGAACATGAAGAGTATTTAAGAACCCACCACAAAAACCCCAAAGAACAGCACCAACAACTTACACAACATATTCATATAAAGATTTTTACCTGTCTGCCAAAGAGTACACGGAACAAGGGCTACATCAGCATAAGAGCATCATCGACATCATCATCCACATGCATGCACCCATTAACATTTGCCATCAATAAGTTTTACGCAGTAAGACGACTTGATTGGGATACAAAGCTCCAAATAAAAGAAGAGCTCAATTAACAGACCAACAACGGCAGGCAAAATTAGCAAAAAAAAAATAAAATAAAAAGAATATGAAAAAACAATATCGTTTTGAAAAAAAAAGAAGATCGGATTCGGGTTTCTTTGGAAATGAAAATTTTAGCAAAAAAAACAAACTTTTAACACACTCAACTCAACTCGTAAAGACTTTTTCAAATGCAATGGCGTAAAATGTTATAAATTTATTTTAGACGATGCCTTATGGGCAGATATGGATCCACAAATGCTAACGAAAACTGGCTGGATATTGGGATGGCTGACTTGTTGTATTTTTTTTTCTTTTTTTTTTTTTTTTGTTTCTTAAACTGGCTGCTGTTGGTGTTGGCTGGTCCTTAAAATTGGCTGGCTACCACCAGCCTCAGCAGCAGCAACACTTTCACCACACTCCACCACCACTATCAGACTTACAGCACGACCTTTTTTTCTACTTAAACAACTCGTCGTCGTAATACCTTCCACTGATTGCCTTCCGTGAGAAACAAGAACATTTTATTAAATTTTTTATTTTGTTGTTTGGTTGGTTGTTTGGTTTGTTCGTTTATAAAACGAAAACGTTAATTAAGATTATGAAGTCATAAGAAGTCTCCATGTCGTTTGTTGTCGTCGTCATCATCTGAAATTATTTAATAGTGTTTTTTTTTTCCTTGTTGTAGTTGTCGTCCACCTCATGCAACCATTACAGCAGCCAAGAAACAAGCAACACATTCATACGATCAATTTATTTAGGTGTACATGCTGTAAGCAAACGAACAGACGGACTGACGGACGGACGTACTATTATATTATATCAAGTTTATTTCAAGTTTGCACGGATTTTAAATACAGTTAGAGAAAAACATCTTATTGTCTAATAACACAATTATTTTGGGGACATTAGGGATCGGTTTACTACAGCTTGAATTTTTGTAACGAATTGTAGCGAAAACAAAAAAAAAATCCAACTGCTGAAATTAAAACTTTTTTAGTCAGAAAGCTTTCTTGAATTTTTAAAAAACCAAACAGAAATTTATAAGTTTCATGCAGGATTACATTTAATTCGAATAATTTTTAATCGAATAATTTCTACTCGACTATACTTTATTCGAGAAGTTTTTATTTCCATACTTTAAAGATAATAATTTTAATAAATAATTTTCATTGTAATATTTTTAAACGAATAATTTTATGCAAACAAAATTTTTATTCGACGAATATTTATCCGCATAATAGTTAGCCGAGTAATTTTTTATTTAAACATTTTGATGAATAAATTTTTCTACAAATAATTTTTATTCAATTAATTTAGACAGACAAATGTATTTACATATAATTTATTTCGAAAAAATTTTATTCGATTAATTTCTATTCGTTTAATTTTTATTCGATCAATTTCTATCCGCATAATTTTTATTTCGACGTTCTGAACAAAGTATGTTTCTTTAAATAATTTTTGTTGGTATAAGTTTAAACGAATAATTTTATTACAACAAATTTTTATTCGAATAATATTTACTCGCGTAGTATTTACACGAGCCAGTTTCATTTGAATACTTTGTAGAAAATATTTTTCTTAAATAAATTTTCATGCAAATAATTTTATACGGAATGTTACATTTAAAAAAAAAAATCGATTAATTTTTATTCGAAAAAAAATTGTTTCTAATCTATATATATATGTAAAACCGAATGTGTGTGTGTTTGTTTATTTGTTTGTTTGTTCCTTATAAGAGGCCAAACCCTTAGACCGATCTTCCTTAAATTTTCACAGTATTTAACTGGAACTCTCGGATGAATTATAGGCGATATGAAGTTTTGATTGGAAAAAGAGGCGTGAACCGCCCATACAACCCAACAATTTAAATCGCCTTATTTTGGGCATTTTTTGACCTACGTCGATGATATTTGGTACATATGGTATTGGCATAATTTGGAATACGAACTAGGAGAAAAGTGGGTGGAACCACACACCTTTTTAGGAAAACCAAACCCTTGGACCGATTTTCCTGAAATTTTCACAGCATGTTACTGCTACTCTGGAAGGAATAATAGGCTATATGAAGTTTTGATTGGACAAAGAGGCGTGGCACCGCCAATATAACCCAAAAATTTAAATCGCCATATTTTGCGAATTTTTTATCTACGTCGATGATATTTGAGAAAAGTGGGTGGGACCACGCCCCTTTTTAGGAAAATTTAAAATCGTAATATAGTCTTAACTACTGGACCGATCGTCATTAAATTTTCACAATAGGATATATAAATACTTTTAATTTTATTTTATAACAAGGGGGGTAGCGAGCACACCGGGATAAGTTAGTATTTTATATAATTAAAAATGTTACACAGCAAATAATATGGTTCTAACAATTGATTCAGCAGGTGACATTTCCAAGGGACATTATTCCACACAAAAATTACAATGTTCTTCTCTTACCAGCTTCGCCGATAACAGATTTGTTTGGCCAGCAGACTGCGATCAGACTTGTGGATTTCTTACTCGGACGTACTAAAAGGTTTTACCATAGCGGTTTTCCTCGTCCCCCTTTTCCGGATTGATTAAATAATGGCTTTAAACAGGACTTATTTTCTGCTAACACTTCATAGGCCTAATGACATTGCGTTAGTGGACAATATGCCACTTTCGAATGTGACATAATATCTATGAACGTTGTTATGACACTTGTTGTTGTGAATTGTTACAAGCTAGATTGGTTGCCGCATCAAGTGATCAAAATGAAGAAAGAACTCAATTAAAATTTATACACTGAAACAATGACAAACCAGTTAAATTTTCCATGAATCGAATTTGCAACGTGTACGCATCAACTAATTTATTTATTTCTATTTTTCTACATGATCAGCTTAAAATTGGAATTGCTTTGCTAAGAGTTGTAATTGTTTTTGTTTCTTTTTTTTTTTTTGTTGCATTGGTTTCTTTAATTTCACTTAAATTTTTCTTTTATTTGTCCATTTTATAAGTATGTTGGTTGCAAAGGCAACAAGACACGCCACGCATATGCAAGTGCTGCTTACAGACAACAACAATTACAATAACAAAATAAAGCTGCTACTACCAGCAAACATTTCGCATAAACAACACCAGCAACAATAACAACAACAACAGCGTGATCAGCTTCATCAGCAGTAGCAACAAAATCTTATGAACTTCTGCAACAAGAACAACAAAAACAGCAACATACATAAATAAGTCGGTTTGGTGGCACTCAAGTAAAACGATCTTCACACGACTCGATTTTTAAGTCAACAACTTGATTTTCCAGCAATAACAAGATTAAATTATTTAATTTTTTGCCTCATTTGCAGTAAAAGCAACAACAAGGCCGTAACTTACAGAACAAACAGCAGCTACAACAACGAAAGCACGAACAGTGAAAGCAATAGTAAGAAGGTGTTTCGAGAATTACTTCGAATGCATAAGGGGTTTTTAACATATATTTTTAATAAATTTATAGGGCCACAATTGATATTTAAAGAGCTTTACAAACTGCCCTCGTAACTAACGACACCTAACAAATGTTGTTCAAACTCAGAGTAGCATCATCATTATTTTCAGCATCCCCATCTCATTTTAAAAGATTTTAGATGAATTTTTT
Source organism: Lypha dubia (assembly GCA_947311025.1). Taxonomy (NCBI): domain Eukaryota; kingdom Metazoa; phylum Arthropoda; class Insecta; order Diptera; family Tachinidae; genus Lypha; species Lypha dubia. Next base: position 63,370,346 of record OX371264.1, read on the forward strand.
TTTTTGGTGGTTGGCAATCAAATTTTTTATTTCAGAATTGTTTTCTTTACGATCTTGGTAAAAAGTTAAAATAAATGTTAAAATATTTTCTTGTTTTTTTCTCTTCTTGTGGCAGTTGTTATTGTCGTTTCGTTATTCATACCGTGTTGCACGGCATGTAATTTTAGTTGCTTTCTGTGTTCTGGTAGTGGTGGTGTTGGTGGCATGTTACAAAAGTTGTTGTGCTTGAATATGTCTCACATAGATACTTATTATTATTATTTTTAATCCTGTTGCAGCAATTATAAGGCATGTAAACTAAGAGAAAATATGTGATAAACAAAGCCAGCCAGCCAGCGTGGACCATTAAAATATAATTTTTTTTCTTTCTCTTTAAGATCTTTTTATAACTTTCAAAAGATTTTTAAGTAAATTATGTTTTGTTCATTTTTAATTTTAACCTTTTCAGAAGCAAGCCTTCTTTTAGAGAATTTTGTTTTAACTAAGCCGAGTTGTAGTCGACCACCACCCCCCAATGGGTTAAAGCTTTAACTGTATTCCATTTAATGGGAGCTTAATAATTATGCAGCAATGAAAATTTAAATGGATTTGCTTTTAAAATCTGTAAAAAATTACCCAGAAGATAGAAAGAGAACGAATAATTTGATATTTAAGCCACTTAATTTATAACAACAACAACTACATTGAAGTCCATAACTTTAAAATATTTATGTATATAAATGGTCTGTAACTTAGCAAAGAGATGAAATTTATGTTTTGAGCATTTAGTTAAAGTATGAATAAAATAAACTAAGAGATTTACAGCTCAATGCGGCATTTTTCTCTCTAATGAAGATTTTAATTGACACATCACCCATGTAATACGAGAACGTTAAAAGCTCCAAGAACCAAGTTTTCTTAGCAATTTAACCTGAAGTTTCTTTCACAAGAGGTCTAATTTATCGAAAATAGAAATGAAAGTTTGACATAAATACAAGGCTTTAACATGACTGTAAACAAAAATATATTTGATTAAGAACAGGAAAGGATCGGTTTTAAAACACGTTACAATGAAGTTTAATGAATTTTTTGTTTGGTATCACAACAAATACAATTTTGTATATGATATACTTATTTATTTTTGGATGAAAATAACAAAAATATGTGAATAGAATGTCACTTTGGAAAGTTCGACAATATTCCCTAATGGAATATGATGCCCAAATCTATATAATACCAAAAAAAAAAGATATCACAATATTTTTGTACAATTTGTCACTTTTGAAAGTGTCACAAAGTCTAACTAAAAGAATGTCACATCCAAAATTGTATCACAATCTTTTGATGTAATTTAAAAGTGTAAACATATTCACTAATGACAAATTCACTAATGTAATGTCCAATAATAAAGTGTCCACTAACACCATGTCATGTCCATTGAAGTCATAGCATTCGCAAAATGCTATAAATGTTATGAAACTTTAGCGAGTGCATCAGTATTCAACAAGGAAATGTTGGTTAATAAAATGTCCCAAATGAAATGTCATGTCATGGCCATTAAAAAATTCTTATAATATTTAATCAAAGAAATTTTTAATTTTTCAGGCTTAAGTTCGTTTTCTCTAAATATAATTTTGTTATAAATTAAATTATTATTTTAAATTAGAAAGAAAAATCTAGTGGCTCTTAATATTTGAACAGACAAAGAAAAATTAGACTGCGCGGAGGGTTGAACTGACATCGATGTTTCGAGACTAACCACAGTCTCATCATCAGAGTTGTCTACCGCTTAGACCTCACTGCCACCACGGCAGCTGCAATCACATTAGTTAAAGATCCTCTATCATTAATTGAATCTGCTGAATTACATGTAAGTTTTTACACTACAGCTTTTATTATTTTTTAATGGGTTGGAACTTTACTATACTTTTTCAAAGTCTATCTTGTTCAAGTTGAGCTTTATTCTAGTGTTTCTTATTTGATTCCTAGGTGGCAGCCTTCGGCTACCAATACTCTAGAGGTTATGGAATGTGATACGTTATACATATGTATATACAACTGTTTTTTTTTTTATTGTATAAACAACTGTGATGTACAAACACATTCTTAGCTATCAATTAATGATAGAGGATCTTTAAGTAATGTGATTGCAGCTGCGGTGGTGGCAGTGAGGTCTAAGCGGTAGACAACTCTGATGATGAGACTGTGGTTAGTCTCAAAACATCGATGTCAGTTCAACCCTCCGCGCAGTCTAAATTTTCTTTGTCTGTTCAAATATTAAGAGCCACTAGATTTTTCTTTCTAATTTAAAATAATAATTTAATTTATAACAAAATTATATTTAGAGAAAACGAACTTAAGCCTGAAAAATTAAAAATTTCTTTGATTAAATATCACTCAGTTCAAATAAAAAATTCACAACTTAATTCTTATAATATCTGAAGACATTCAGCCATTTTTGAAAGTGCTACAATATCTAATAATAAAATTATTCGTAATGGACATAGATGAAGGCTATATTTGGACGCTTTGTAAGTGACCCATTGTCCACTAATGTAATATCAGTTCAATCGACATTTCCGTTTGTAAAATGTCCACTAATCGAATTTCATGTCCGTAGGCATGACAGTGCATACAGTGCGACGGTATTACAGCACTCAGGGTTGGAGCTTCATTACTGTGACAAACAATTTTTTTATCTTTCGTAAGAAATACATTTTTTTAATAAAAAGTATACTATGTTACTTCTAATACCTCCAAGAATATGTGTACAAAGTTTCATGATGATCGGTTTAGTAGTTTTTTTGTTTCCTTATATTTCCCGCTGAATTTTCGATGGTATAACAAAATCCATTGACTTTAGAACACATTTCCTGCGTGATATAAGTCCTATGGATATTAAGACGATCACTATTTTTTTTTAATTTTTGTTTATCTGTTTCCCCACCTGTATATTCATTAGTACAACATGATGACAGTTCTGTCATATATAATATTAAAATATTATATATAAAAATTTACTAATTTTTAATTGCTCCAATTTTCCAATTGTCAGAATATAAAATAACCACAGCATAAAGACAACATAAATATCATTATTTTTTTCCATTTGTCCGTTATATATATATATGATGACAAAGTGTCATCTACATATACTGGAGGTTTTAAGTTCTCAAACGTCTTTGGTCTCTACACGTATGAATGTTGTTCTGTAGAGTTGGATATTTTACTATTAGTTGATCACAAAGAAGACTGAAATATTGCTTACGAAGGATACAACAGAGTAAGTTTTTTCCACTGTGTAGTTTTTTAAAAGTATATACTATTTAAACGAAATATTTAATGATAAATAATACAAATTATATACTATTGATTTATATTCAATTTTTATATGAATGAAGTTGATAGATATGGATCTGCCTTTCCTGACATTCTTCTTTCTCCCCCAACCCTGGTTGTTTAATTCGATTTCACATTCGTCTCTCATTTAACAACTTAATAATAAAGAGAAAAAAAAAAACAAACAAAACAAGCTTATACGTTTTCTTTAAATCATATCAATTTGGACTTGTTTCGATTTATTGCAGCCATTTATTTTTCTTGATTAAGTTTGAATGTTGTTTTACCACTCTTCGCTTAAGAGGTATTATTTAAAAATTTATAATTTTGTTTCATGGTGTCTATTTTACACCCAATTAAATTAATTCATGTCATTTTGACCAAAAACTGACTCTGTGCTGCGATACATTCAATAATGTTGTCTGCCATTTTTACTACAGATCATGCGATATAAATTATTAAATGAAATATAAAACCGGCAACGATATAAAGAAACTATTATTCCGCACATGTTTATTTATTTATTTCTACGCATTAATTTTCTTTTAATACTCCTCTTAACCAGTTTTGGCTGGATCTTTTCATTTTATTGGTATTTGATATTTTTACTAGCGTTTGATTATTGACAATATGAATAACTATTTTTATGTTAGAGATGAACTAATCAATTTAAAAAAATATTTGTTATAAACTTGCTGCAGATTTTTGTTGTTGAGATTCAATTTAAACTGGAAATCTGCTTGTTCTACTTCTCACTCACAAAGAAAACGAATATAATTAAATTTAGTTATTTAAAGGTGGCCATTAAAACATATGGAACCCCAATAAATTTAAATGGACGGACACAATGTTATACAGACACACATGCGAGGGTGTTCTGATATTTGTATAGCGGCAATTAAAATTTTGTGATAAATATTATGTGAAGAATTAATAAAGTTTTAGCAAATGATCGAACATCTGAAAGTAGAATATGAAACGAAATTTCTAGTCGTAATAAATGATTTCTATCAATAAGAAGATATCACCTCACAATATCTGTTAAACAACCGAACTTGATTCACAATTTTAAATTCACAATCACGAAATTGACGATTTCATTAAAAGATTGCTACTCCGATATTTCTACACTCTAAAAAAGAGAGAGAGAGAGATAAAGATAGATAGTTGCGTCTTTTGAAAGCAACGTTGTTATGTTCCGCCCTGTAGATTGTGTAATTAATTTATGTTCATATATCGCTTGGTGCCGAATTCTCGATAGTCTCATGTCCAATTATTTCTAGCTAAAAATATAATTAATTTTAAACTAATAAAAATCACTATGGGAAATAGTTTACTCCGCCGAAACGAAAAAGTTATTTTTCCCCACCAAAAAATATTTCTGTTCTCCTTGATATGTTGCGATTTTTTCAAACACACGCCTATCTCGTAATACGCCCAATTAAACAAATTGTTTTAAAATTAAACCATATAATTTAACGCAACAACTTTATTATAATTTATTAATTTAAAAAAATAAAACTTGTTTTAAGCGGCCGGCCTTAAATTTGAAATGACTACAAACGATGACAACATTATATTGGAACCCACTAATAAAATTCACAAGAAGAAATACAGAAAAAACAAACATATTTGCAAAAAAATTAAAACACCTCTGAAATACATCTTCAAACAGAAATCACAAAAAAAACGCATCAAAATTAAATAAAGAAATAATATTTATTCATCAATGATTGGAATTTAATTAAAAGTATTGAATTGTTGTTTAAGCCCGTCAATTTCCGCCTTTTACGAGTTGCAATAAAGATTAGATTCAGATTTTTATTTCTTTGTTAATTACGTTGCTTAAAAATTATTGGGCGAAATTAATTAGTCGTACAGGAAATCAATCGGCCATAATTTACACGATTTTATTTTAAAAAGTTTGTTTATTTTTGGGGAGGCGAAATTAATGATTGGACAGCAAGTTTCTGTCATATTCATTGGGCTTTAAAAATACTTTTTTTATTATTTAGTTAATTTAAATGTTCAGAAGGGCATACATAAAAAGCTTATTTATTCTGACAGCACAACTAAGGGAAAACGTAACTTTACAAATATCCGCTGCAACATTTCATAAGTATTCGCACACTAACAGAAAAATTAATCTTCGAATTGATCATCCGATCATCAAAAATCTAACATCAATAAAGCAAAAATTAACAGTAATTAGATGACAAATGACATCATAGAATTTTGTCTTAGTTAAAGTCTCATCTATGGTGTGATAACAATTTTATATACGAGAACATACGTTCTGATGGCGAGGTATCCAAACGTCATCAATTAGAAGATTCATTTTTCATTGAATAAAAAGTCTATAGCTCATCTGAGTTTGAGAAACATTTGTTTAAGTGTGCCTCTCATGACATTTGTAGAACATTTTTTCTAGTGATTCGCTGTCATAATTTTCATGACAAGTATAATCAATAAATTGAAAAGTGATATCAACTAGATGGTCAATATCATCATATATTTCTATTACATTTTTAAAATCGTCCATGACACATTTTGTACATTATAAAAGGCCACAAGTCAAAAATAATCATAGTGACATGCATGAGGCGTTAACTGCGTTCGCTTATGAACAAGCTATATATTTAAAAGCCTGAGTTTAATACCAGCATTGAAAATATAAATTTATAGTCATGCCATAAGTGACAGAATTGTTATCATCATCATCATAGATGACAAGAAGGCCATTTCATGAAAAGCAGTTTGACATTGACTGATGACAAGTGTTATGGCTTCAGTTATGAAGATAATTGTCATAGAAATTTCGGCTATATGACGATGTTTCTATCAGTGAAAAAAATGAAAAATGTTTGTTTGCAGGAATAATGTGTTCTTTTTCTAACAATCCACTATTTTGCACAGCACTGTACCTTCTACTAGAGATATTTAATTAATAACTTTAAATTTTCCCTCAAAAAAACTATCACTTCATGCCTAAATTGATAATTAGTTAAATTTTTTTTTATTTTTTTGACATGTTATTTTTTTATTTCTACTGAATTTTTTTTTTCTAATTATTTCCTCATATAGAACAAACCATCAGTGAAAATGTTTACAATGGCTTCATATTACCGTTAGCCACCATTTTTCATCTACTAACACTCACATAACAAACACTTGAGTTTTATGTTTCCGTTTTAATACAAACACTTGGTGGTGCTGTTGCACGAGAGAAAGTGTGAGTGGACAGGAGGGGGAAGGGTGGCTGAGAAGGTAATTAATAATAACAATCGTTTTATTTTAAATGAACTAATTTCATTTAATTAAATTTCATTTGATGATGATGACGATGATGACGACAATAACGCTGACTGCCACTCACTCACTGATGGGAATTGTATTATTTTTTGGGCTGGAAATCATTATTTACTAATTAATTCAGTTATTACCTTTAAATATGCTTGTAATTTCCTCAATGAGTTTGAATGTTGTTGCTGTTGTTAACATTTCAGCCTTAATGTGCGTGCTTAGACAGGCATTACAATAGTCGTTGTTTTATTTTTGTCGGTAGTTAAATTAATATGACAAGAAATTTCCATTAAGCTTTTTTATGATTGTGGAAACACCTAAATTTTATAGAAAAAAAACAAACTAACTCATTAGTAGAAGAAAAAACCTTCTTTTTACAACATTTTTATGTCATTGTGTTAAATTGTAATTAATTAGAAAACTATTTTCAAACTAAAGGAAAACATGAAAATTTCCCAAACAACAAAAGAAAAATAATTAAATAAAATAAAGTATTTCCTTAATAAGTTTTGTGCTAATTAATTAAGTTAGCAAAGCAAGGAAAAGTTCATATTTGAATACAATAAAAAAAAGAAACACGAATTTGTTGAAATTGTTATTACGCACGAATGTATTTCATATCCTGACATTATTTTGAAATACCGAAAATCCTTTTTGATAAAACTCTGGGGAAACTTTTTACTCACGATCAAATAAAATTTACATTCAATTTAGATAGACAAAAAGTTTTCTATATCAAAACACTACGTGTCACCATAATGATGACATCATTGTCATGGCAAATTTCATCAGTAAATTGAAAAATGTCATAAATCTGATGCCAAAAGTCATATTATGATGCCTTAGTCATATTTTAAGTACCAAAAGTAAGGCACAACATGTATACAAAAATAAATAAGAACAATTTCTAACCAATTTTCAGTACTTGCAACACTGCCAAGAAATCAGGATAAGATAAATAAAATACTAAAAAAGTGAAATTAAAATTAGAAAAAAGTAAGAAAATTTTAATTCATCTTTTTCAATCATATGATGACAGAACTGTCATCATGGTTATAGATGACTAGATGGCCAGTTGGCATCACCATGACAACAACGGTCAAGGTGCCAAAAACATTGATATTTGTCATAGAATTGCTGTTAAAATGCATCAGCACATTCTCACCGTGCTACATCTTTCACTCTGCCTGTTAAATATGTACATATTTTGTTTGTTTTATAATTTTATAAATTATTCAATCACGATAATTAATTTATTTTATGGCACGTTTTACAACTAAAGCAGCCGATTTAAAAGAATAATAATAACAAATAGATTATTTTTAATTAACTTAAAAACTTTGACGCACCTAGAATTTCCACCTTATAAAAACACACACACTCACATACACATTTACTCACATTAAGATTTCTTCGTACTCTCGGCGGGGGGTGGGGTGGTTATTTGTTCATTATACAATAAAATAGCGCATAATTTGATTAAAACCTACACCTTATCGTGTAAATCTCTTTTAACAAGTTTTATAACTAATTCTTATTCTCCGCCCTCTACTCTCAGCTTATTTCGTCTGTCTTTCAAACATTTTCCTTTACCTTAAATCCCGTAAATGATGGCAAAATAAACATTCTACTTTAACACAAGAACACACTTTATTTATTTATTTATGTACTTACTGGGAGAATATCTATCTATGTATTCATGTACACTACTTACATTGAAAATAATCAGCCCCATTCGGGCATAAATAGCAAAAATAATTTAAGTTTTTTTATTCCCATAAAAATAAAAATTTAATCAATCAAAATGTATAAAATTATAATTCACAATAATCTAAAGAAAAAAATCTTTGTCATTCACAATGATGTAAAATTGGATCATAATATATGACCTTTGTCATAATATTGTTGCCACAATTTTGTTGGCACATCGTCATCAAACAGAAGATGATATTTTTATGAGCGTATGTAGCAAAAAAAAAAAATAACAAACACGATAGTCGATTTAGAAAATTGAATTGATAAAATTCTTTTTAGTTAAAAATAAGCGAAGGTGTACATCTACCGTTTGCAAAAGGCTTAGTGTAGATAACGTCACAAACATGGAAGCGACTGAAATTCTACTTGCAGCATCATGGAATTTATCTGGTTCGAAGGACCATAAGCCTTATTGCGCTTGTTATCACTACTCATTCAGTCATCAGATCGATTAGAACTCTTAGATTTCCATCCATTATATTTCTATTAAAACACCATTTTCCCTAGCATGGAGCTGATTATTACGTGGCTCATCATTTATTATAGTCCTTCATGAACGTATGTTGACGCAAAGTAATTTACTTTCAAAGTTTATTTTAGTATAATCACTGTGTATACATGATTATAAATTGTTTGTTATCCTCGTTGTATTGCAAAAGGGAGCAAATGGAAAATAACTCCCACACACTTAAGTATAGTCCTTGTTGCAATGTAAATAACCACCGCCCTCCTCCCCACAACACACACACATACACACAAAAGCACACACTTGGTTTGGTTTGGGATCGTTTCACTTGGAATTAAGTGTTGTGTTTTTGTGTGTATGTACGAGGGTAAATGGGTGATGGCATTAGTTGGGGTAATAAAACGATTTCCGTTTAATGCCATAAAATTACGTTGACTTAATTCAATTCACGATTCAATTCAATTTCATTCAATCTACTGCTTGTAACTGCGTGTTTAAACTTGATCTCTATAATGTTTCTTTTCATAGAATTGTTTACAGAAAAAAAAGGGGAGTCCTTGCTCATCCTTAAACGCTACAAACAACACAAAAAAAAGAAAACATTAAAGAAAAGAAACAAGCAGTTACAACAGAAACTTTTTTCTTCATTTCATCATTCTGCTCCGGCTGTTCCTTTTAGATACGGTCTATAAACACGCATAGTTAATGTTTTATTTATTTATGATATCCTTCATTGCAGCACATACACACGCACTAACGCTGTCATGCATAACTTTCATATAAGTGTTCATTTTTAAGGGTAGAAATTGCGTACATGCGTTAAATCATCATCATCATCATCTTCTTTTCTGTACATTTATATTTGGGATTTAATTTTTGTTGTTTCTGTCCTTTTTTTTTATTTTGCTTCAATTGGCCACTCCCTTATGTATCTTTTCTACATATAAAATAAACTGCTACAGCCACCAAGCATACAAGAACACACTACTGTCTGAGTGTGTGTTTTTTATATCCTTCGAAATGCTGAACTGAAAAAATTGTTCATCCCCTCTTCAGTGAAATTTTTCACAAACAACTGACTGGCTGCTTAATGCCTTCCAACACATAAAATAAGAACTGCTTGTATGTACGATATTGTAGAGGAAGTCAAAACTTTTTCATTCTTTATTTCCTAATGGCGGAAGTGGCGGGTAATTTTCTGCATTTTAACTGCCAGCCAGCCATTTTTATCAGTTATTTGACGTCGCCAAACATTTGTTTAATTTTGTTGAAATTCTCCTTGAGGAGAACATTGAATTAATATTTCCTACTTCTTATATTTAAATTTTAAAGCCACTTAATTTAAATTTAATCGATTAATATCTAAACCATAACAATTTTTCCATCTATTTAATGTATTTTAATCGCATTAAAAAAAACGCTTAAACTTGTAAAATAATTGTGTCAAGATATAAAAATTATGGTCATCTCAATAATTGAATAAGTTTTTTTTTTTGGTTTTCAACCCATATAAACCACTTTTGGTCAATAGAAAGACAAAGTGGCCAAAATAAGCCACAGCCAAAACTATAATGACAACATTAACCATAATCATACAATAAGATTGTATTGAAATGTTTGTACAGAGAAATTGTTATTCATAAAAGTAGAGATACGTTACATCCAGTCAAGTACGAGGCCAAGGCGTGAAGTCTTTTAACAGTTAATATGAAAGTACTTACAGGAAAAAACTAGTTGCACAAAAATCGACGAAGAAAACAACCTTAAACACGTTAAGTTCCCCGTTTTAATGCGCAAAAGCTGCTGGCATTAGAAATACCCGTATTATTTATTTATATAAATTATTTAAAATTTTCAATGGTATCGGGTATCTTTTACTAAATTAAACGGTTAATTTATTAAAGTTAAATCAAAATCACATTGTCGATCTCTTCATTGCCTCCATATAAGTTTCAAAAACATATCCTTAACTTCGGAATACTGATATAGTATGGCTCGTTTTCTAAAAAAACACAAATGGGACAAAAATAACAGCAAATTGCACAAAGTTGTACAAAGTTGTACCTCGTATATCTCGCAAACTAATTGTAATTTTTTCATGAAATTTTTTGTATATGAAAGATGATGCTCTCACCCTTAATACAAGAATCTTTTATGTGTAAAAAACAATGATAAAGTAGTAGAAAAAGAGCGATTTAAATTAAACTCCCACTTTTTTTCTTTAAAACGTAGCCATTTCCAATAGTCATATTTTTATAAATTTTTTGTAAATAAAAGATAACGTAATCTATCTTAGTTTTTCCAGAAACTATACAGAGCAGTACTGGTATAAATGGGCAAATTCAAAATTTTTTAAAATAGATCAGATTATGGCTGACTTCCAAAACGTTCGTATACAAAGTTTGTATACTCGTACAAAGTATTGCTACTGTATTTAAATCAGATACTTTTGCAAAGCTCCGAAACAATGCAACAACTATAAAACCGATGCCTTATTTGCTTTCTTACTGCGTTAAAAATACTTGGCGGCGGCGTTTTGAAATGGTATACATTGTATGTATGTATAACTATTGTACTGCGGCGTTATGAAATGTGATGCTTTGTTCAAACACAAAGCAATTGACGTTTTGGAAGTCAGCCTATTTTTCTTGCAATTTTAATCTTGATTACAAATATAGGATTTATACATACATATTATATATGTACATTTAAAGCGTAGTATGCCCTATATTCGAATAAAATTATTCGAATAAATAGTAATATAATAGGATAATTTAATAATAAAATTTATTTAATTTAATGTTTGATACGATATTTTCTCTGTGGAACAATACACATACTACCCACCAAACCAAAAGTTTCGATTTTGGTACGAATTTGTTAAGACTATTCGGCAAAATCTTCCGATTTCGGAACCGAATTCGTAAATATTTCGTAACGAAAATCTTATGAAGTGGTTGACATGACTTCGTAAAGATACGTAGTTAAAAAATCGTAAAGAAATGTAGGAGGGATTTCGTAAAGAAATGTCTTAACGATGTCGTTTAGACTATTCTTAATGTTTTCGTAAACAATTTTAATTGTTCAACACTATTTATCTTTTTAATTTTATTAATTTTTTCTTGTTATTTATATTCATCTATTGGACTAAAAATAATTTTAACAAATTTTAACTTAATAATTAAATTTTAAAAAAAAAATTTTCTCTTCACACATGTTGGAATTTTTAGTTTATCAGTGGCAAAAATGATTTAGATACGCAGTGAAACACAGTGTCTTTTAATTCAATAATTAGTTTAATTAATATTCATTTGTAACTTATATAATTAACGTATGTGGTCTGATCAACGAATAGATACGAAGTAAGTAAAAAAGGTACATACAAAATTTAAGGCGCGAAATATACATAGTTGACATAAGTCAAATAAAGAACTTCAGTGTTGTACACATTTGGATTGTAATGCAGGGTTTCTAATATATTCAACAATCTCCCCCTCAAGCCAAATGTATACCTTTTGTTAAACTACAATTTAAAAATCAATTTTCAAAAGTTTACAACCGTTTAGATGCTTCTGTTTGCTTAAAACCTTTGTGAGAATATCAGCAGCGTTGTCCTCAGATGCAACATATTGTATATCAATTAATTTTTCATCATATTTCTCTCGGATGTAGTGATACCGGATGTCGATGTGTTTGCTCTTTTTCTGTACTGTTGGATTCTTTACCATAAACGATGCGGCTTGGTTATCACACAAAATAGGAGTAGGGTTGCATATATATTCCTTAAAACCTATCTCTTGTATTAAATTACGAGCAGAAACTACTTCTTTGGTTCCCTGGCATAGAGCTATGTATTCTGCTTCCATGGTGCTAAGAGCAACAACTGGTTGTTTACGTGACTCCCATGCTACGGGACCACCTGCCACTAGAACTACATGACCAGAATATGATTTTCTGTCATAGGAATCACTCCCCCAATCAGAATCTGTAAAACATAAGAACTTGTCTACATTAGCAGAAAATTTAATTTTACCCACAGGATTCTTTTTTAGGTATCTCAGTACGTATTTTGCAGCTTGAAAATGCTCCTGGTGTGGATGAGAGTTGAATTTTGACAATTTAGAAATTACATGCATTAGGTCAGGTCTGCTGATAACGGCTAAGTACATTAATGCACCCACTAAACCTTGGTAACTTTTCGTGTCCAAATCTTCGCAATTTTCATCACATCTTTTTAGAATTGTTCCACTAGCCCAAGGTGTTGCTGCAGGCTTACATTCCCTCATGCCCCACTTTTCCAATAGTGTTTCAGTATATTTCTTTTGATGAATCGATATATCTCCACGTAGACCATCACGATTAATTTCCATTCCCAAGTAAAATGAAATGGGGCCTCGATCGATAGCTTCTACTGATTTGTTTAATGTTAAAATTATTTCTCTCATTTCCGATTCACTTGAACATGCCACCAACATGTCGTCGACATATAAGGCAATAATAGAAATATTATTTTCATCTTGTTTTATATAAACGCAAGTGTCTGACTTGCATCTTAAAAATCCAATTTCTAGTAATATATCATTTATACGTTTGTTCCACTCACGGCCGGCTTGTTTTAATCCATAAAGGGCCTTTTTTAATTTACAAACCTTATCGGGATATTCACTACATTCAAACATAGGTGGTTGAATCATATACACCTCTTCTTCCAAATTCCCCTTTAGGTAGGCTGCCACTACATCGATGTGATTTACAAGCAATCTGTGTCTTGCTGCCAACGCTAACAATAGTCTTATCGTTGAATGCCGCACCACCGGAGCAAAGGTTTCTTGAAAATCAATACCATATTGTTGTGAGCAACCATGTGCCACTAGTCTCGACTTGTACTTGTCAATGGTTCCATCAGGATTATGTTTTAAGGTGAATACCCATTTGCATCCAATAATGTTTTTCCCATCTGGTCTGTCAACCAGTTCCCAGGTTTTATTTTTTATCAATGAGTCGTATTCAATGTTCATTGCCTCCCGCCATTTATCGGAATTTTTACCATTCAGAGCCTCTGCCACAGTATTTGGGTTCTCAATAATTGAATTCAGAATTTGGAGTCCAGGCTCAGTACAGTATATTTTTCTTGGTCTACCTTTTCCTCCATCTCTAATTAATCTTGGTCTACCACGTTTTCTCTTTTTATCCACAATAGGACTTTCTTCTCTATCAGTATCACTACTCAGGTCAGATGTCTCTTGTTTTATTACATTTATTTGATGTTCACTATTATCACCATCGGTCTGCACTTCACTATCACCATCATTATTTTGTTCATCACCACGATCATTTTGATTAAAATCGTTGATACTCTTCGGGTTCTCTTTAAAGAATTTACAACTCAGCTCAGTAAGCGTCTCATTTTCATGGCGAAATTCATTTGCACTGCTTTCAAAAGATTGTTCAAAAAACAAAACATCACGTGCTATAATTATTTGTCTTGTTGCAGTGTTATATAGTCGATAGGCTTTTGTATAAAGTTGATAGCCAACAAATTTCATTTTCGTGCCTTTTGGCAAAAATTTGCCCCCTTTGGGTTTTGGGCCTTTATTTAGAACCACTGCGTCACAACCGAAAATTTTTAAATGGGAAACTGATGGCTTTTTTCCACACCATCTTTCGTATGGGGTGATATCACCAAGTACTTTTGTAGTTGCACGATTCCTTATATAAGTAGCCGTATTTATGGCTTCTCCCCATAAACTTTGTGGTAGACCAGAGGAATTTAACAAACATCTACCCATTTCAACAAGTGTTCTATTAGCACGTTCCGCCACACCATTTTGTTGGGGCGAGTAAGCAACCGTCGTTTGATGAACGATACCTTTTTCATTACAATATTGGTTAAATTTTGAATTAACAAATTCCTTACCATTATCACTTCGAATAATCTTTATTTGGCGGCCTGTCTGCTTCTCCGCGAGCCCAGCAAAATGTATAAATGCATTAAATGCATCACCTTTTTGTTTAAGAAAATACGTGAAAATATAGCGCGAATAGTCGTCGATAAAACTTATAAAATACGATGCGCCTCCAACGGATTTCACACCGATCGGTCCGCACAAATCAGTATGCACCAGCTCTAAGACGTCATTTGTTTGTACACTCGAATAGCTTTTATATGGCTTAGCAGTTATTTTATTTTCTGCACAGGTTAAACATTCCATTGATGCAGGCATTTTTATAACAAGACCTCTGACCATATTTTTGGTTACTAATTTATTAATATCATTTGCATTTATATGACCAAATCTTTGGTGCCACTTTTTCACAATTTGTTCGTCAATAACGCCATTCAAAATTTCAAACCCCTTTATTTTATCCAAATTTACAATAAATAAATCGTTTCTTATCTCAGCTGTAAGAATAGTTTTGTTATATTTACTTTTCATTATAGCTTTATTTTCGGCAAATTGAACCATATGACCAGCCTTAATTATTTTGTTTATTGATAAAAAGTTGGAATGTAATCGAGGAACATACCATACATTTTTTAATGTTAGAGTACAAAAATTAGTTTTTAACCTTATATTCCCAATTCCTTCTGCATATATAATTTCACCTGAAGCTAAGAATATTTGTTGTTTTGCTTCTGTTAAACATTCAAAATACTCTTTACTGTTAACCATATGCGAGGATGCACCACTATCTAAGATCCACAACTCTCTTAGATTCAATTTATTTTCTCTTAAGGAGCAAGCAAAATCATTATCTCTTCTATCATTATTATCTCTACATTGAGATCTTACGTGGCCCTTTTTACCACATCGAAAGCATTTAATATTATTATAGTTGTTGTGTACATTAATATCTGTATTTTTCTTTTCAGTTTGACGATTTGATTTCTGCTGTTGTTTAACTTCGTTGCGTTTGTAGCTGCTAAACATTCTTTTGTTTCTTTTATAATCTTTTCGTGAGTTTGCTGCGAATACTGTTTCATTTGTTTCATCATTTTTATTACTCTGACGCATTTCTTCTTCTAGAATTTTCGAAAGTAATTTATTATATTTGGGCAACTCGTCTCGACTTTCCATAGCTACTACAAAACTTTCCATTTCGTCAGGAAGACTGCACAATAGCAAAATGGATAGCAAATCATCATTTAGAGTAATTGCAATTTCCTTTAAACCGTCAACTATGTTGACAAACTCATTCAATTGTGGAGCAAATTTTTCATTTGCGTTGAATTTAAACCTAACTAACTTCTTGAACAGGTTTACCTTTCTAGATGCAGTGTCCGCTTTATACATTGAGGCCAAAACATTCCAAGCCTCCTTCGCCGTTGAACAGTTTTTAATGTATATCAATTGGCTTGGTTTCACGCTCAAAGTAATTGTTGCTAAGGCTTTTGCGTCGGCCGCTCTCCATTCGACAGCTTTTTCTTTTGGACAATCCTCAACAACTGTGTTCCATAAATCTAGTGTAATTAGTAAACTCTTCAATTGGATACACCATGTGGCATAATTATCTTCGCTTAACTTTTCAATGTTTGAGGTAGCAGACGACATTTTCCCTTGTTTTTCAGTACCGGATAAAACAATATAAACCGAAACCACACCAAAAACTAACCTCAATTCCGCCTTTAGCAAAAATCTAGTATATTTATATATTTATTGACCGGATTGCTTTCTGGTTATTACCTGGGCCCATAACCTTTGTTGGAATTTTTAGTTTATCAGTGGCAAAAATGATTTAGATACGCAGTGAAACACAGTGTCTTTTAATTCAATAATTAGTTTAATTAATATTCATTTGTAACTTATATAATTAACGTATGTGGTCTGATCAACGAATATATACGAAGTAAGTAAAAAAGGTACATACAAAATTTAAGGCGCGAAATATACATAGTTGACATAAGTCAAATAAAGAACTTCAGTGTTGTACACATTTGGATTGTAATGCAGGGTTTCTAATATATTCAACAACACACTCAAATTAACGGTTAAATTTTAACCCATTAAAAATTTTTCTTAAATATTTGCTAAAAATACCTGTTTTCTCATCTCCGAAATTCTCAATAAAAAAACTATAAATTCATCATCAAGGCCGTTGAATTGTTCAATCGATTCGTAGTAGATGACCATTAAATTCCAATAGATCACAACAAAATCTATTATAATGCAGACGTAAGTAGAAACCGGAGCCTTTCATCATTAGTTAACATTCGATTACATTTTTTTATGTTAATGTGAGTATAGTGAAAATGGTCACCTTAATTATTTGTCTTATTTTTCATTTCTCTTATGTTTACAATTTGAACTTACTGAGTGAATTACAATTGTATGCATAAATATTGAAATAAAAAAAATTTGGCAATGTTGCTATTGAACTTACTTGTACGAGTATTTATCTGGAATTTGAATGAAGCAACAAAAACACTATTACATTTTATTAAGCCGACTGCGTTTAACCGATGTTAATATTCTCACGAATTAACGACATCTCGTTGTTATTATTGTGCATTACATTACATTCTTTTATTACTCATACTAGTGACTAGTATTCTCATTAAATTACTTGAACTCTTGCACTGACTACACAATAATAACAACAAACACATTGCGCGACTCGTTACAGATTTTTTTTTTTAGTAAACACACAAAACACATGGAATAATAATTTTATGTTGATTTTTTTCTTATTTTATCAAATTGCTAAAAAATAAATATTGCATCATCCATTTGAAGTTAAATATTAAGAAATATTAAATTTTATTTTACAAAACACATGGATGATTGATTCTTTTACATTTTTCTTAGCTTATAAGTACATATGTATGTACATATGTACATATATACATGCATAGCTACATAAATATATGTATATGTATGTATGTATGTATGTAAGTACATACAATTTATTGCGTTGAACAAGTAGACAATAATTTATGCATAAACATTTTGCTTTTAATTGCACTAGTTTTGTTGAGCTTGATTTCATTTCATTTATTGGAACACTTTAACGACATTTTTATTAGTTTAATATACTTAATTTATCAATATATTTTAACGCACTTATTTCATTTTAAAACGATTTAAATTAAACAATGAGACCACTAAACATTTGCGGACGATCTAAAGAAAACTAAATGAAGCCATCAAAAGAATGTCAAATGGAACAAACGATTTATGAGAGAATTTGGGTGTGAGAAAAGAAGTTAAAATGTAGAGTGACCAGAGCATTTCACAATGTTTAAATGTAGGTATGTCGGTATGTATGGATGCATTCGTAGGTGCACGTACATACTTATGTATGGATTTAGGTATTCAAGGGAAAATTATATCGCTTCCTTTATTGCAACATAGTAATATCTCAAAAAAACAAAATTTTTCAGTTACTGAAAATAAAGAGTTTCTGATTACATTCTTTATTTGTAAAAAATTTTTCATAAACATATCTCTACACAGAAAAAAATTATTTTCGCATTCAATTACTAAATTCATAATCCCATTTACATTTTTAATTGGAATGGGACCTATCACGAAATTTGTAAAACTAACAACCACAATTCGTAAATAAGTAATAGAAAAAAATAAAACACACGTATGTATGTATGTTATTGTAAAAATGATATTAATAAAATCAAAGAAAACATAAATAAAACATAAAATTCAATCCAAACAAATATTTGATAAGAAAATCAGCAAAACTAACAAATTTCATTTTACATTTTCTTCTTCTAATTATAGAGTAATAATTTTTAAGAATTGTGTGGTACTGTATGTAATGTTTATAACTCAATATATGTACATTTTGACCACTAACGATACTTGGCATACCATCTCCCATTGCTACCTTTAAGACAATGTACCTTTCTATTCATCTTAAATATAGATATTTTGCATAAAATTTCTATATCATACATGATAGTCAACATGTAAATATGAACAAAAAAAAAGTAACCACACAATGTCATGCGTATTTAATGTATGTATGTATGTACATAACGAAAACTACATAACGTACAAAGTGTGTTGGCTGCATGCACCATTGAACATGCAATGTACTCCTATATATGTGCATACTCATATCTTGGTAATAAAATTAAATAATTCCCCGAATGAAGAGAGATACTCCATATTAAATTCAATGGATTTCGAAAACGACTAGACTAACTATGCCCTCCAGGTAAACTTTAGTTCGGAATCATATTAAGCCTCTGGCGCGTAAAAGGCATTGTGTTTTTTTTTTTTTGGTTTTTCATTTGGAAAATCACTTGATTAGGTGGCCTGTAGTAAGACACAGAAAAAAGGCTACAAAAAATAAATCCACCAAAAAGATCAACAAAAAACTAAAAAAAGTTAAATGTATTTTCTTTAACATAAAGATTTTTTACATATGAGGTTAACATGTGTTTGTGTGTGGCTGTGTGTGTGTCTGTTGAACTACCTGCGCCTTGTGGCACAAAGTGCAGTCATGTTAAGTTTCAATTAGTGATTTTTTTTTGTTGTTTTACTTAAGTACTTACGAGTAGTTAAGCAAAAGCTTTTACTTTTGTCGTTTAGTTTTTAAACGTATTTGACCATATTTGTAAACAACATGGATCGAAAGGTTCATGCTAAAGAGTTTCTTTATTTTTTATATGAAGTAGTTTTGACCCCGAATAGATTAATTGGTAGTCGCGATAGACTACCAGCGTGGGCCAGAGACTGTAATTGTTGCCAAATGATTTTTATAAGATCAACGTTCATTTGATATTATTTGGCGAAAAAAATGTATGTAATGAAAAATTAACATCAATTAATGTCTATCTACACGACAAATACTAACAACGTACTTTTAGAGTCCGCATTGCCCTCTTATCAGTGTGCAGTGTGTATTTTATAAATTTTAAGCTGAATCGGCTCAAAATATATACATATTTATACAAAAAATGAATAAAAATTCAATATGAGAGTTAGGAAGAGGTAAAGCTCTTCCTATCCTTAGCCCTTATGCTTTAGGTATAAGGTATGTTCACAACATTTATGTAGAACTCTATGGGGAAAATTTTTTTTGGACATTTTTATCCTTTAATTCTACACATCTTTTTAATCATTTTTTGAAAATTTATCGAAATTTTTTATTAAACATGTAAAGAGGCAAGGTGATGCTCAGTGTAGCCAGGTGTGGGGATTATAGAAGCTTTTAAATTTAATTGAATTTAATTCAAGTGATTTTTAGTGGAAAATCCACAGATAAATAAGTAAATATGGAATAGTAATAATAGAAAATTCCAATGGAATGTAATTTAAATGGTTTCCATTAGAAAATCAACTGCAGGGTAACCTCGGTTAACGCCACTAATAGAAATTTGCAGCTGAGGTTACGCTTGTTCCATAAATTTTTTAGCTTTGAATAAAAATGGTGGCTTTGAAGTTCCCCTCCCTCTATATTCCAAACCATAACACATGTCCAGCATTTTGTCAAGATTTCATTTTATTTATACATTTTCATTTTAAAACATTTGAAATCGTATATTTAATAAGTGCTTGGGGCCCATCAAGAGCTAACAAAAACATGCAACATCACCAAAAAAAAAAATTAATAAATAAAATTGGGAAACAAAATATTCGCACTAATTTACTGTGCAGACTTTAACAAAATGCTAAAAACAAAAATATGTTTAACAACAACTACAAAATGGAATCGTTTGCCGATTCACCCGTAAGTATGTATATAAATTTACTCCTTTTACAAAATGCTTTGTACTCTAAACATTATTACAACAAAAACAGTTTTGTATGAGGTTGTTGTTGTCGTTCAAAGACAGCACAAAAAGACAGACTGACAGACAGACAGAAACTAAAGCCATCAAAACCGATAATTTTGATTTACAACACGCCAGTTATTATTTATAACTTATTTAGTTTTGTGGTCGTGAAACCTGCACATTTTTATTTAAAAGAAAAACTATTTTTGACTTTTTTTCTTTATTTCGAAAAAAATAACAACAACGTCTGCGTTTTTATGGACTCAGGGAGTTTTTAGTTTTTTTCTGTAGTAAAAATACAAAAAAATAAAACATGGTTGTCGTATATATTTTGGCAGACAAAAGGGAACAAAATCTAAAACTTTAACAGTCAAAGCGTTTATTTAAAATCAAGCAGAATCTTAAAGGAGTGAAATGTTTTAAAGGGTTTGAGGTAAACAGCAGTGTTTCATACTTCCCACTTGGAAAGATACTGAGGTGGACTACTACTATTAAGGTCCCCTTTTCGAAATCTTTTGTTTTTTAGGGATTTCTCAGTCAACTATTAGTTATTATCACTTTGTAGGATCTATACAACTCTGCTCTCCTCAATTCACAGAATTAAATCTCGGAGGTATAATTAATTGCTCGTAGAAAACTCTTTCAATGACCTGCCTTACAATCCAAGTAAAATTGTCCGAAGCAATTATTTGCTGCAATCCTTGTTCTTAAAGCAAGAAGTATAGAAATATTTCGATGAAGAAGAGGCAAAAAGATCGCTTATACAATTATTATATTCGTGGCAGTTATTGATGGAAACAAACACCCCTTGGCTTTGCGTTTAGTTTAAGGAATATTTTAAAATTTTGTTTTGGTTTATTTTTTTTTCTTTTAATTTCTGACTCTCTACTCCTTTTAGTCCATCCATCAGCCAGTCGTCCATGATGGTGTTAGTTGGCTGCTATTACGTTTACCACGAGCTGTACGCGACCCCAAGACAATGAACGCCTATTCACGTTTTATTTATGCCGTTTTGCAGAAAAAAATACAAGAAATAAAAAATAATGAAAAATACTAAATGCAGAGTTTTCATTTTTACTCTTATTTTTTTTTTTTTTTTTTGTTTAATTTAGTTTTGGCCATTCCTGTCTGGTTGTACAGACATTTTACATTTTTGCAAAAATTACTTCATTTCTTTTCAAACAGCGAGAAATAAAGCAGCGAGCGTAGCCTCAAACTTTTGAAAGAAATAAAGAAATAAAACAACTAAATATACAAACAAATATCACCTGGATAATATCTTTCTTAACTTCAGTCAGATGATGGCAAAGGATACGAAATAAGTAAAATTAATAAAAGAACAAATATTAAATATTGTGATTGTAATAAGTGATCGTTAAGAGTTTAAAAGATTTGATCTTCTTTTTTCGAGTCTGTTTTTCGTATAAATAGCGATTCAAATCTATTAGTTCATTTCGTAATTAATTAAAAAATATTGTATTTGTGGATTTTAAGGATATATTGTCCTTTGATTGACCAAAAAAAAATATGAATTATGCTTTGATTAAAAATATGTCGTTTTAATGCTTTTATGTGAAAATTTTTTGTTCGAATAATTTTAATCGACTAGTGTTATTCGATTAATTTTAATTGGCTTATTTTTTATTTTTTTTTTCGTTCACATCTTTTTCGAATAAATAAAATTTAAGAATTTGTTTCTGCTAGAAATCTAATTGTACGAACGAAAAAATTCTTTCGACATCATGAAATAGAGAGTGATTTTCTGAAAAAAAAATATTTTATTGCTAAATTCATTAATTTCACCTAAACATTGTTTTTTATTCCATTGTGCATTATTTTTTAACGCTTCACAAATTCAAAATAACAACAAACTAATAATTGACAATAATTCTATGCAAGAAGACGACTGAAGCCTCTGTGTTTGCAACCTAAGATTCGACTGAATAACTAAATGAAATACTCGAATAGCGAGCGAATCCAGGTTTTTGATCTTCTTTTATTCTAGAGCTTTGGCAAAAGTTTATCACAATTAAGAAATATAAACAGTTATTGTTCTGTTAACTACAAAACAAGCGGTGTTAAATATAATATGGTTTGTGACTTTGCTGGTTTGGCTATGAATAGGTTGAAAGATAAAATAATCGACTATCTTAAAGTCCGATCTTTCGATGAACGATTAAATTCAAAACATTAATCGACTAAACGAAATTTTTTATATTTTTAATTATTTGTGAAATCACTTTTGAACAGAAAAATCGGTATTTAGTTAACTAAGACCGATGGTTTAACAAGCCATGTTTGTATGCAATATCTTCGATTAAACTATTAACTTTAGTTAAGTGAATACTATAAATTCTGGCTTTATTGATCTTAAGGGCATAATTAAATTTTTTTTTTATTAAAAATTTAATGATTTTATTGAAAATCTAAGAGTAATTGCAAAACTCTACAGAGTTTCTACTGTGTATTTCTCTTAAAGTCAATAGAAAAGAAGGCAAAAGATTACACATAAGACAAGGGGAAACAATTTTTCATTTTTTAATGATCAATAAAAATGTCAATTTAAAACCAACATAAAAGGACACAAGCCGCACTAAGTGAATAAGGACACAAAGCCAGCAGTCAAAACAAACACAGTTGGTCAGAAGATAAAATTCATTAGAAGTTTTTGGCCTAAACGGAAAACATCAAAGTATGACAATATTTTGTCAACTAACAAATTGCCTCTTTGACACTTAACACAAGAAAAACGAAGATCACCCAAATATTTATTGTTAGCAGACAAGATCAGGCAAAATAAAAAAGGGAAAAAAGGATATTGAACAAAGATCAGTAGAGAGGAAAGAAAAGAAAGAAAATGTATCCTAGTCATTGAGGTTGTAAGACTCCTTAAAGAACACATACACATACGCACACACACACACACACAGCCATATACATTCATCCTTGAATACGTTTACAGCCAGGATGCTGACAATGATTATTTTTCCTTTTGTTTTATATCTCTCTTACACAATGTTTTGTCATAAATTTTATTTAAATCCTTATTTATGAGAGAATGTCATTTCATTTCATTCATTCTCTTTGTTTTCATCCTTGGATCTGAATTTAAGTAGGCCGGTTTCAGACAAACAAATAAACCGCCGCCTGCAGCCTTCAGCTTCTCTTTTATTCAGTGTCGGCTTTTTGACTTTTTAACTGCATTTTTAGCGTGAGAACATTTGGAAATTCTACGAATCAAAAACTCAATTTTAGTTCTGAAATGTGTGTTTTTGAAAATCATTTCGTGACTTTTGTGCGGAAAATCTACTTAAGAGACCACCCGCATTTGGTAAGATTGTAAAAAAAAATTGGTTTTGTTTTTTTTTTTTAATGGAGAAGAAAAGGATTTAACATTTAAATTTTTTAAAGTGATTTTATTTTTAACAATTCTCTAAATTTTAAAAACTGGGGAAGAAGAAAAATTATTTATAGTTTTATTAGTTTATTGTTCTTTGCATTTTTTTTTGTTGTTACTGGCAGATTGTTGGTGGCGGCGCGGCGGCTTGTTGATTTGGCATAATTATTTCATGATAATGTTGGTGATGATGTTGATGAGAATATGGGCAGAGTGAGTGATAAAGACAATAAAATGCTAAAAGGTTTTATATAAATCCTTTCACAACCTACTTAAGGCAGAAGGCGATTTTGGGATTTGTTTTACACACTTTTGGGAATTTTTTGCACGTAAATTGGGGGGGATTATTTTGAAAATATTTATGAGGGGCAGCATATAAAACTGAGTTTCATCATAAATACGAGTATATCTTTGCAGTTGTTGTAAAACGAAATGTTTAAATTGAATTTAAGATCATATTTTCAGAAATACAACAAACTCCAAAAATTCCATCGTATTAACAATTGTTTATATTTACAACCTAATAAAGTTTATTGAATAACTTTTTTGCACATAAAAATATTTTTTATAAACTTGCCACAAAAACGAAAGTGATGGGACGGCAGATATCTGAATTTAACATAGAAATTAATAGCGTACAGAAGCAAAAAGTATTAGAATCTACACTTGGTTTCTTTAAATTAATTCTATTTGATGAAAAAGGAATCGGATGCACGACTGATCCATGACTGGTGGGTGAGTCCTTTATCATATTCAGTGTTAAAAAATATATAAAATTTTTAATATTTGATTTTAAAAAATTCATACAAAATTAAAAAACAACAAGAATACCAACAAAAGGCAGCTATGCTCCAAACAAAAAGAGCCATATTTCAATAAAATTGATCAACAACTTTTTATTTTATGTACAATTCAGTAGGGGAATTTAATTGAGAAAAATCTCTATTTCCGTAAAACAGTAAATTTTTAATTTGAGTGGCTGTAAGTGTATTGCATGGAAAACGCAGTTTTAAGCGTAGAAAAGAACTGCATTATGAGCAGACGATAGCGCACGACCAGCACCGAGCACTGCCTCATGAAAGTTTATAAACTGCCACTAACACTGGTCGAAAATTAGTCGTGAAATTAACATCTGGTACATGAACTCCCCAAGACGATCTCACCAATAACCGGTCACAAAATCAAGCCCCATATGAGGTTAAGAATAAAATATATTTTTCGCCAATATCTTCCAGGATAATGACACAAATCTAGAATAATTTATTTAGCCCTTTTGAAGATAAAGCACTTAATTTGCCACCAAAATCCTTGCCATCAGTATATGGTTACTTCCGAGCAAAGGAGAATTGCAAAGAGAAAGAAGAAAATTAAGTAGCCACAATGAAGAAAAACTCGTCAAGAAAACAGTAAGAAAAAGAACGCATAATTTATTGCTTAAATTAACAATTTCAATAGGAAAATGCGACTTTCATTTTAAATATCTTATAACTTTGTCTTTTCTCGTCGGATTTCCTTGATTTTATCCTTTATGTATTTGGAACAAAATCAACTTTCATTTTAGGACTTAAAGAATAAGAAATTTTCTTTCATTTTAACGGGAGCAGCTTAAAGTTATGAATTTAAAAAAGAGCTTAAAAATAACTTTTTTCATCATGGAGATCTGATGAACTAAAATTTATTATATTTTACAGTGAAATCTTAATTTTTCTCTTATTGCTTGGAATACATAATAATCATGTCTAGTTCTAGCTGTTTCAAAATTTTTGGAAATATCCGCTCTAAATTTTTTATAACACTTAAAATTTTATATAAGTTTCATTTTTAAAATCTGTCTCCATTTATAGTATGATCTCGTATGTTCTTTCATTAACTAAAACTAAAATCACAAAAAAAAAAATAAACAATTCCATGACTTTGTTATGGCATGGAAAAAACAAAATGGAAATGCCTTAAACAAAACATTAAAACATGAATCGTAAATCATTTTCTTTCAAAATCTACTACTCGTCGTAGTTATTGTTAATATGATTTTTTTTTTCCTTAGATCGAATAGAAGAAAAAAAAACAACACAATTGCATGTCAATAAAATAAAACAAAGATAACAACAATTTTTCGTCATTCGTACAAGAAAGAATACAATTCAACCTTTTTAATAAGACAAAAAGCAAGAGGAAAAAAACATTTTAATATTGCGAACAAATAAAAAACTTTAATATATAAAAAGTATTATTCGG
This sequence comes from Lypha dubia, assembly GCA_947311025.1. NCBI lineage: Eukaryota > Metazoa > Arthropoda > Insecta > Diptera > Tachinidae > Lypha > Lypha dubia. The sequence goes on from OX371264.1 coordinate 63,396,560, forward strand.
ATTGAAAAATAACGAAGCAAAAACCTATAAAATTAACACAAACATAAACATTTATTATAACAATATTTTCTTGTGCTCCAATCCAAAATATATTTATGTCTATTAGTGCATGCTGCTGCCTGCCATTTGTTTTAATAAACAAACACATAAATGAACAACGATATTTATTTGATTACAATTGATACCCTACGCAAGTGTCCTTTTTTGAAACTATAGAATGCCACTGCGACTTATTTAAATATATTTGTTTTTGATTTAGTTTTCGGACGTTACTCTGCCATGACAAAGTTGTTTTAAAATTTCGACAGAAAATTTCAATAAAATTCTTCTGCAATTTCTTTGGACCCGATTTCGGCAATTTTTGCTATAAAATGTTCTATATGCAACATTAATTGATCCTGATTCTAAATCTAAAGATTTTCAAAGAATTATTCATGTTTTAAATATTTTACAACCGTTAAAAATATTTTAGTTTGCTTCCAATGTCGTTGCGAACACACACCTTAAATCTAAAAAAAACAATCTTTATTTATTAATATTTTTAACCATGTTTGAAACCAATTTAGCCTATGTTCGATTAATCTTTTTTGATTTATAAGCAACTGTGACGACAAACGAACAGCCCCACCACACAACACCAGAATATATAGCGCAAAAAAAAATAAAATATTAAAATAAGAAAAAAAAAATTTGTTAACACACACACATGCACTCTCATTCAACTACAAATAAATAAATATAAAAAGGACGACAACAAAAACAAAATATGGAAAATGTTTAACTAATAATTGTATTTAATTGGCAACATTTATGCTCACATGTAACAAGACAACAATAACAACAATATACAGAATAATAAATGACATACATTAAATCGTATTTGTATGTAAGTACGTCTGTATGTGTTTGGATGGCAAAGATAATCCCAGTTCACCAGATTTTCTTACGCGACATTGTCCTCAATGTCCCCGTGTACGAGTTGTCTTGCAAATTTTCTAATTGAGGATTTAAAGGAAATCATCATTAAAGAGAATCTGAGCGAAAATTGATACAGTTTGTCCTTTATTAAGCAGTTTTGGTTACTTTTTATCTGCCATAGAACTTTGTAGAAGACAAAATGTGCAACAATGTTCCACGTTTTGTCTTCAACTCAACTTTTTTTTGGAGGCAAGATGATCGGCAGTGTGACAGTAAAATTTTTAGGACAAGATGAGCTTCAAGATGTCTTCGACTTTTTCTTCCATTAAATTTAGTTGAAGGAATTTTATTGAAGACAGACAGATTCTTGGTAAAATTTTTTAGGACAAGATGATCTTTAATGTTTTCGACTTTGTCTTCAATTATTTCTTTTTTTTTAATTCAAAATAAGCGACACTGTCTTCCGTTTCGTTTTCTAACCATTTTTTTCTTGAAGAAAGAAAAGTGCAAAATGTATTTTACGTTTTTTTTGTGAAATTCGTTGAAGACAAGATGAGCTTCAATGCCTTAGATTTTATGTTCAATTAAACTTTTTTTAAGAAGAAGAAGCGAAAACATCTTTCGTGCTGTTTTCTTAATTTAAGTTTTTTCATTTTAAGGTGAGCAAGACCGGCCTTGGTTTAGTTTCCAGAAAAAGTTGTTGAGGACAAAATGAGCGACCGAATCTCGCATGATGTCTTCAATGAGACAGTGTTGAGGACAAGGTGACAGACCGTGTCTTACATGTAATCTTTTGTGATTTTTCTGCTAAGAAGATGAGCGACAACGTTCTTTATTTTAACTCCTATCAAACTTTATTGAACACCATATCAGCGATAATTTCCTACATTCTGTCTTCAATAACGTGGATGGACATGTTGACTTCTTTTTTGGAGGCGCTTGGTCCGGTAGCAAATTAAACAGTCGCACCTCAAGTCCCAGGTCGAGTCCCAGCTGAGTCAACCCCAACAACAAACATTTTAAGGAAACGTAAGCCAAAATTTTATTTAAAAAAATAAGTTACAAATTTTTATTCCAACGATTTTTTTCGGAAATATTAAATTAAGAAAATTTCAACCACCAGAATAATTAAAAAAGGTTACAGTTTCGTACATCCATCAACGTTTGATAACTTAAAGAAATGGCCAACTGGGTAACTTAACATAAATATTGTTTATGAACACTACAGCAACAACAACAACAATATGTATCAGCTTTTAATAAAACTCCTGCATTTTATAGCAACTTGTGAACATGAACTTACAAACAATTGTCTATTGTCGTCTTTCTAGTTGTTGTAATTGTTGTTGTTGTTTGGTGTTTGTTGCTGGCTGGCTGCATTGTATTGTATTTTGTTGTAAAAGCAACATAATGTTACATGTACAAGAATAAATGTTAAACATTGTTTTTATGTTCATTCGATTTCATTTAAAACAATATTTTCTTCAGAGTCTATAAACAAAAAAATAATAAAGCAATAGAAGATAAAATATAATAAAAAAGGGTGGCAGTACAATTTAATTTTACACTCAACGAAAAAAATCCTTTAAATACGCATGTCATAATTTTGATTAAGGATTTCACACTATTTGAATTGTACTGGAGATATTATTATTTTAAAAGATTTTATAACAAGATTACATGTACAACAATCTGTGTTTATTTTGTTGTTGGCTACAGAATTTCAGATTGTCAAACACAGCTGATTGAAGAGGGCAAGCTTTTTATAACAAATAAAAGTGTCGTCAATCACTCTGTATTGAATGATAGATACGCGACATTGCTTGCGTTTTTTTTCTTCAATTAAGATAAGTAACAGTGTTATCCCGTTTTGTCTGCACAAAAAAAAACCTATTGAGGACAAGATATACGACATTGTCGTACATTTTGTCGTCAATCACAAGTTGTTAAAGACAAAATGGTCGGCAATCTCTTACAATAGTCCTCCAATTAACTTTATTTAGGCATAATGATCGACAATGTCTGATATCTTCTCTTCAAACACACTTTGTTAGGGACAAAATGAGTGACAATGTTGTTATTATGGATGTAACGAACAACAATTATCCATTAAATATTGCATCGAAGCAAATATCAATTGCACTAGCAATACCATCACAATCCTCGATACTCCTCAATTATAATTTATGAATTTTTACTGAGACTTAAAGTGGATCATAAATATATTCAGTTTTTTTTTAAGTGTATTTCTTGTAAACGAAACTTAAGGAACCTTCAAAGCTTTGGTTACCTTTAGTGGGCAAAACAATAACGAAAATGATAAAATGGCATGAATATAAAGTCATAAATATAAATTTCAAATGCATTTATTAGCAACTGTCAATGTGCTAAATATATATTTGTGTACATATGTACATACGTACTTAAAGAATAGCAACGGAAAAAGGGAAAAGGTTGTTTTAACTGACCGTTGATTTTAAAAAACCCATCTTATTGCAACAAAAATATAACTAAAAAAAGAGGAGTAACGAGAGAAACTTGTGCTAATTTTAAAAATTATATACCAAAATCTAAAGAAATTAATTACTAATTAAAATTTGATTAAATGTTGAAATTATTAAAAGTTTTGAAAAAACTAATAAAGCCAATTAACGACAGAATTACAACTATTCCATATGCAAATAATTAGTCTCACAATAGTTTGAAATGAAAACTCCTTAAAAACAGTAATAAATTATATGCCGACAAACTGTTTTTCTCTCGCTTACATTGTTTTTAATTTATTTTACAAAAAGCTTAAAAAATCTCGCAAGTTACAGCGTTACATGAATAGACTTAAAACAGTGCAACAAAATTCTATTCTGAAAACCAACACAGAAATTTTCCAAAAAATTAAGAAACAAGAAATCAATTAATTTTATAAATATTTATTAAAATAGAAAATTCTTTTCAGTTTATTTTTTTCAACAAAATCTAAATTTTAAAATCTAATAATGACATTTACTAATTGAAAGTGTTGATAGGAATTTTTGTGCAAAATCGTATCGAATAGAAAAAAAATATTAATCAGTTGAATTGATACGAATTGATTTCGATTCAATTGAATGTAATTGAATTGAATGGAATAAATGAAAATGTTTACAATTGAGAGTGGCTGGCTATTTAGTGAATAAATGCTTGCAACAGACACAACATGTGAGTGTCCGTCCGTCTGTCCGACTGTCTGTATGTCCACTTTGCACAGTCCAGCTGTTTGGTTTGGAGCACAAAAAACTATTATCTAGTAAAAGATAAAAACAAATAATAATATATTTGTCTTTTTTTCTTTTTGTTTTAATTGAAATAACTCGGTAACAATTTTATTGATTTAATTAAAAACAATTGAACGTTTCCTTGCCGTTTGGTATTTCTTTTTTGTTTTTTCATTCATTTTTTTCTATTTGTTGGTTTATTTTTCCTCGTAAAAAGTGAATTTATTTGTTTTGATCGATTTTAATTGAAATCAAAGCGTTAATTGACTCAAATAAAAACTTTGTTTGTTGTTTGCTTTTGTTTTCGCCATGGGGTTTTATTGTTGCTGTTGTAGTTGTGTTTTTTTTGCGTACAAAATGGCGGATGTGATTTAAGACAATTATTCTTAATGTTGTTTCTTATTTTTATAAAAATATAAAGGGGTGAGATAAATAGCGCTAAATAGCAAATACAGTGGTATCGAAGTGAGAAAATTTTAAGAAAATAATTCTGACTAAAAACAAAACGATTTGAATAGAAAACAATTTTAAAATCGACGCATAAAACAAATTATAGGAAAAAACTGGAAAGAAAAAACATTTCTAACAGAAAAGAATTTTTAAAATCGGTCAATAAATTGAGGAGTTACACAATAATCAAAAATTATTTTTTTTGGGGTGTAGGGAATAAGTTTTCCCGATTAAAAACAGTTTTGGGACCAAACTTCAAGCCACTGAAAATCCGTCTACAAAATTTTTTGGGGGAGGGGAGAAACACTTAAACAAATTTTCAAAAAAAAAACTGCATGCAAACAAAAAATTATTTTCAAAATCGGTGAATAAACAGCGATGTTTTGCAACAAATAACATTTTATGGGGCCCCCTTCCCACTTACACCGATCTACCAAGAAATCTTGTTCATTTAAATTATTTGAAAAATCGGTCCATAAATACAGAAGTTATTCGAAAATTAATATTTTAGGGAAACAACTTTCTCCCGATGTGGGACCCAACCAACTGCATGCAACCCCTTTCAAATAAAATAAGAATTTTAATAATCAGTTTAAAAATTATTGAGTTGTGGTGGCTTAAACAAACTTAAAAACTACGACTTGAATTGATTACTTTCTTCTTTTGTTCTGAAGTCGGTTAAAAGAGATATTCTTTTAATTTTATTTAAAAAGAAGTGTTAGTTATTTATACCAAATCAGCAGAAGACTTTCCAACTTTTTCTTATCTGCAGAAATAATTTCCATTCATCTCTTTGATAAAGAAAACTACCTACAGAAACCAAAAGTTACTAATTTCCAGCCCACTGCGCACTATTAGTTATTTTTCTACTTCACTTTAATTATCTATATTTTCAAATTAAGAATGGCAAAAAAATACCAACCACACACAGCACAACAAAGATAAATATGTTTGTAGCTAAAAAAATGGATAAAGTTGTTGCTAATTACAAAAGGCCTTAAGTTGTACAAATGTCTGTATGTACGTGCGTGTATACAATTTTATAATTCACTAAACGCAACACTCAACCAATCTTAGATTTCATAGTAAAACTGAAATCAAATGATGGAAGAAAATATGTGTGGAAACAAGCAAAAAAAAAAAAAGATTTTAAAACAATTAAAAAAATGAATGTTCGCACAATTGTTTCATTTATTTCTATCTCTTTTTTTAATATCTGGGCAATCATCATCACCATCCATTGCGATCGCCATCATTGTAATTATGATCATACTTTTTTCTTGTTGGTGTTGCTGTTGCTGTTGCTGTTGCAGTCATATAGTCGACGAAAATGTGACAGCAACGGCGGCGGCAGCAAATCATGATTTTTATATTGCTGGTTGTTAAAATGTTTCATAAACGCACAATTATAAATCATTTTAGTTTTAATTCTTTTTGATTTTTTTACCTCTTCGTATGCTGCTGCTTTATTTTTATTATTTAGTAAAAACTCTAGCAAATATTTACGAATAGATATACCACATTCATTAAGCATTTAGTAGTTATGCTTAAGCTTTTAAACGTAAAAATACAAATACATGCGCAGAGAGCATCAACACTTTGTGTACGTCAACTGCATTAGTTAACACCCTGCAGTTCAGGAGACAATAAAAGCACGGGCTAAAATGCTCCCTCGCAATACCCGCCCTTCCCTATCTTTTCATCTCACCGAAAAAAATTTCGCCAAATCTATGAAGAGCTTACTAACAATTCGTCAGCTCATTACAATGATTCATTCTTATATAGACAACTAGGGAGGGACCAGTCAACTGACTAGTCCGAAAAGAAAAACTGTCCTTGAACTCAATTTTAACCAAGATTATGTTCCATGGTGACGACAGAGTTGTTTTTTTCGTACAATTACTTTTAAGAACAAAACCCAAAATTTCAGAATTTTTGTTTTAAATGTAATTGGACGAAAGAGAGAGCTTTGCCGACATCTAGGAACAGGCTGTTAACACCGGATCCAACTCTATTAAGTGGACTAGCGGGTATATTTACCAATTGTCAATATACAAACACATACATACACATATCTTACATGTTTATGAGAGTGGTAAGTGAATAAGTAAGTGCTACGTACTATTTCATATTGGTAAAAATACATAGATGTTATATAAGAGGTCAGTCTGAAAAGAAATTTAAAAAAAAAGTTGCTGCTAGAAAAATCGAATCTTTTACGTTACTATGAGAGACTAAACTACTTTTTGCTTAAATTGGGAGATAACTCTCCCTTATTTTTGCGCATCAGCGAAAGCGCATCAAATCACTGAAACTCAATTTTATTTTACAGCTTTCAGAAACTCAGAATTTTTGATTGCTGGGTTACTAAGCAGTGTACAGCCGTACAACCTCAAAACATTGATGAAATTTTAAATTAATATTATAACAAGTGCATTTGTTTATGACACTACAACACTTGTCAACATTATATGTTAGCCTCACATCAGATGGTAATCTTGTCATCAATTAAACTGACGATGACACTACAACGCTTGTCATTATTCAGTGTTAGTCTGCACATCAGTTGGTTATCTTGTCATCAATTAAACTGACGATGACAAGTGTTTTATTTTTTGGCCCCATAAAGTTGCCATCATTCAATGTCACCCTTCACATTAGTTAGTCATCTTGTCATTAATAATAAAAATGACCGATCTGTCATAAGGGGATAACTAAAGAAAATAAATTTAAATTTCTTTACTTTCTCTTGTCTTTGTTTTAATTTAATTTTTTTCTTTTGTTTCTTTATTCCAATAGTGGTTTCAGGTTCTTCAATTCAATGGTTGTTTCGCATATAAGGACAGTCATGTCACTATTTAAAAGACAAAGTTAACATGAGAAAAAAATTTGTTTTTAAGTTGCTATGATATAAATATGATGACTAAGTGTCATCAATGTAAGGACAGTGCTTCATATTGGTCGCTAACATATTTTTGTCCAAGCTTGCATACTTGTAGGCTTTACAATAAGTTTTGTCATGTTTTTGATGTTGAATTCTCTGCATTAAAGAAAAAAAAAATTTTACTTTAAAAATTATTTTCAAACATTTTTTAATCATGATTTACTGTCAATAAAACACAAAATATGACATCATACTTGACACAAGATAAGTTTATTTATGACATTTGTTACAATTCTGCTGACAGAGCTAGAAAAATGAAATTTTCTATAAAAGAATGATACTTTGATTGGACTAAAATTGCTACAGCACTGAGGCGATATGATATCAAGCCTTCTTAAGCAGTAGAACTTTTCAGATTATCCACATCAAAAATACTTATATTGTATACTGTACTTTATGTGTCCATTACACAGCATATTTGTACACATGTATAAATTCATTTCTGTGGAAATTGCAAAAAAAAAATAGAAAAAAATATTATAAATATTTCTCTACGACTTCTTTCTACACTTTTTTCATTATTGTTTTCGACTTCTGTCTTTGTGTGTTATTTTTTTTCTTTGTGTGTTTTACCAATTATGGCATTAATTAATTGTAGTTTTTATTGTTTAAGACAATAACTAAAAGTACAACTCTACCAGGCATGTATAGGCATGCATTTAGTACTCGTACAACGATCGCCTTAGTACAAAAATACGTATAAATGTTTTTTGTTTTGGTTTTTTTTTTGTTGTCTGTTGGTTGGTAAAGTTGAAACTTTGGAACAAGTTTATCAGAATCATAAAATCATATTTATTAATTTTTTTTTTTTTTTTTTGTACAACCATAATTGAAGTGCCTTTCGATGTAAATACTTGTAATAAGAAATGGAATACTTAATAGAACCATTTTGACCAAATCAAAGATAAGAAGTGGTATGTTTGCTTTTAGATAAATTGAAAATCGCTTTTCCTTTTCCTTTTAGTTTTTTATTAACAAGCATTTATTTATCTTTTGTATGATTTCCTTCTGTTTATTTTCAGTTAATGAACATTTATAAAGAAATTATCAATTAATTAGTTTTTAGAAAAATTACATTTTATAAGAAACCCTGAAAAGCTTTCTTTGGTTCAAAATACAAAAAAGTTTGATTTTAAAAAAGTTTTAGGTATACATACATATATATAAAAAAAAATTACTAAAGTATTACAGAATATGTCAGAAAGACAAGTTTTCATAGAAGTAATAGAAATAAAATACGAGAGTTGCATAACTTTCTCCGACTAAAGGCATATATTTACATACACATATCGTTACCGTTATATTGTTAATATATCATTTTATATTTCGCAATATTTAATGCTGTTCCTTCTGTAAACTCATAATTCTTATTAGTTTATTGTTGAAATGAATTATTGTGGCATTCCTGCCGGTTGCAAATTGTTCATTTGCCAACACAACTTTGTAAGTTGTAAAATAAATCATTTAAGAAGGTAATTTTAAAATTGATTTTAAAAGCACGCATTCAATTAAATATAGCAAAAGTTTTAATAGTAGACATAAGCGTGGCTGTGTAGTTGTTTTTTTTTTTTTTTTTTGAGTAGGAGCAGAAATATCTACGTATACGTTGTTTTAATGAAAATATTAATTCAAATACAATGTACGTTGTTGTTATTCTTTAACAAAATTAATGAACCAATTCATTTATTTAATGTATTAGTTCATAAGTGTTATAATCTCAGTATTCTCTTATAAAATGAAAGGCAGATTTGTTAATTATAAAAAATAATTAATTTATTAGAAATTACGTAAACGTTCTTTTATAACTATTTTTTCATTAACTTCAAAATATATTTTTTTTATTTTTAAAACAAATTTCTATGATTGCTTTAATTTCAATACCCCCTCTCAATCAGATAGTCCCAGACATCGTCTAAAGTTTTGGAAACGAGTTACATCTGTAGCTTTCGTGAAAATGTCAGCTAGCTGTTCATGGGTACCAATGTGTTCAATCTTGATTTTCTTATTTAATACACTGTCACGAACAAAGTGGTGTGTAATATCAATATGTCTTGCACGTTTACTTTCCAGATTTGTTGCCATTCCAATACAACCACGATTATCTTCATAAATAACAACAGCCTCATCTTCAGGTATAACATTTAAATCATTAAGTAGGCCTTTCAACCAAATGGCTTCAGTAGTAGCTAAACTCAATGCAATGTATTCAGCCTCACTTGATGATTTAGCTACAGTTGGTTGTTTCTTGCTGCACCAGGAAACAGTACAACCAAAAACTTTAAAAATATATCCACTTACAGATTTTCGATCAGTCACATCTGATGCCCAGTCTGCATCAACATAACCAACAATGGATTTTTCCTTTGAAACTTTAAAGTTAAGTTTAAATGACGCTGTTCCTTTTAAATATCTTACAATTCGTTTTAAGTGCTGCCAATGTGTTTCATCTGGATTTTGCTGATATCTTCCCATATAACCGACAGGGTAACATACATCAGGTCTTGAGCATAACATCAAATACATTAAACTGCCAAGTAGTTCTCGATAAGGATGGCAGCTTTCAGTCTCTGACACATGTTTCAATTGTAACCCTTTTTCCATTGGGCTTTTCACAGAATTGCATTCAATCATTCCAAATCTTTTTAATAATTTCTCTATGGAAGACTCTTGTGAAATAAGAAGTTCGTTCTGACGATGCTGAATCTTCATACCAAGGAAAAATTTTAGGCTACCGCAATCTGACATCTCAAAGCGTCTTGCTAAATCTGCTTTTAACTTCTCAATGCTAGTTAAATTGTTCCCAGCGACAAGCAGATCATCAACGTACATTACAACAATTAGATCATCCTCATGATCGGGGTATAATTTCGTATAGAGACAGTAATCATACCTTGATCTTTTGAACCCAAGTGAAATAAGAAAATCATTAAATTTCATGTTCCAACATCTTGGAGCTTGCTTAAGGCCGTACAAGGACTTATTCAGTTTGCAAACCATCCCATCTGGTGCTTCAACTCCCTCTGGTATTGCCATATACACGTCCTCCTTAAGATCACCATGTAAAAACGCTGTCTTTACATCAAGTTGATGAAATATATATTTACGTTGTAATCCAACAGCTAACACCACACGTATAGTTGTCAATTTGGCAACAGAGGCATATGTTTCAAAAAAATTTATACCATATTTTTGTTGAAATCCCTTTGCAACAAGCCGTGCTTTATATTTTGTGTCATTGCCATTTTCATCCTCTTTAATACTAAATACCCACTTCGTTTTTATAAGCTTTGTATTCTTAGGGACTTCTACAAATTGCCAAACCTTATTTTTGTCCATCGATTTAAGTTCATCATTAATTGCTTTAAACCAATTATTAGCATCGTCAAGAGACTTAATGTTACTATAAGTTTCTGGAATTATTTTATTTGAAACACTGGCACCAAGGCCAGTTATATAATCTAGTAGTTTTCTTGGTAAACGTCTCTCTCTACTACTGGAACGAACAGCGCTAGTAAATTCAGAAGTGGAATCTTGAGGTGTAATAACATCTTCATCTTCAGTTAACTCAAGAGTATCGTTCATAACAGATGAAATATTTTTAGTACCAGGACCCACATTAGATAAATTTAAATTTTCATTCGAAAAATTCTCAGTTGTAGGCACAGCACTTTCAAGTTCATCATCTCCCCCTTGTTCGTGACTCCTTTTAACTACCACCACATCTTTACTGACCTCATCGCGAATTGTTTCAAATGGGAAATTATTTTCTTCAAATTTTACATCCCTTGCAACTATTACTTTCCTTTTCTGTATGTCCCAAAGCCTGTAGCCATTTGGTGCATATCCAACCATAATTGTTTTCTTACTTCTAGCATCAAACTTTTTACGACACTGGTGTGGTATCCATGCAAACGCCTTACAACCAAAAATTCTAATTTTATCAAATTTGGGTTTGATACCATACCACATTTCTGCTGGTGTTATCAAATTTGCAAGGCTTCTTGTTGGACAACGGTTTACTAAATATACAGCACTTAGAGCTGCCTCAGACCACATTGACCTAGGAGATTTTGATTCAATCATCATTGATCTTACTTTATCAGCTATTGTGCGATTAAACCTCTCTGCAACACCATTTTGTTGAGGAGAATATGCGACAGTCGGTTCTACCTGAATACCTTTTGTTTTGTACCACTCGGATTGTTCTTTCGATAAGTATTCTCTACCTTGATCAATTGTTAGCTTTGAAATAGAACTACCATTAAACATACTTGTCACAAGAGCTTCATATTCTTGAAATGTTTTAAATACATCAGATTTCTTCTTGATCAGGTATATCATGGCAAAATGAGTGTAGTCATCTATATAACTCACAAAATATTTAGATCCGTTCCATGCAGCTGGATCAATAGGTCCACACAGATCGGAATGTATTCGCTCTAACACCCTTTTAGCTCTTACTCGAGTATCATCGAATGGCTCTCTACACTGCTTACCTTCAACACAAACATCGCAAAAACCAAGAGAATTCATCTTCATGTTTAACCCACTGATAAGATTGGATTTTGCTATCTTCTGAAGACCGCTTTCACCAATATGTCCAAGTCGACGATGCCATAGTGCAGCATCATTTAAAACACATGAAGAAGCAAATGAATTACTTATATTAATGACGAGTTCATATAAATTTCCACACAAGTTAGCAGTAGCAATTATTTCTTTGTTCTTTAGAACAATTGCCTTATCTCGAACAAACTTAACTTGCATACCAGCACTTATTAGTTTTCTAACTGAAAGCAAATTGTCACGCAAATCAGGAACATATAGTACTTCTCTTATCAGAATTGGAACGCCTTTATTGCTTATACCTTTTATTTCACCTTGATGCTGTGCAATAACAAATTCATTGTTCTTGGCGACATTTATTTCAACTCTTTCTTTTAGACTAAATAAATTTTGAAAACACCACCTCTCATTTGATAAATGATCGCTTGCACCAGAATCCAGCTTGAATATTACATTGCTGCTTTTTTCTTTGTATGCTAGTTTTGTATTTTGACCAACCATGAAGCATACACTCCTACGATTACCAACGCGAGCATCAGCATTTTTGCAATCACGAGCCTGATGACCGAACTTGTTACACTTAAAACATTTCCCATTAAACTTACGGAATTTTTGCGTCTTCTTAGTAGCAAAGACCGTTTTTTGTTCGGTACCTTCTTCATAGCGGTCGGATAATTTGGCTTCTTCTGACATAAGTCTTTCTTTTACTAAATTGAATGTTAGCTTACCATCTTCAACATTTTGCAATGCAGTTATTAAAGGATCAAATTTTTCCGGAAGAGTGAGAAAGAATTGAGCTAACAAATCAGCATCTTCAATAGTAGCACCAGCCAATTTCAATTGTCGAATTAAATTTTCAAATGCCATTATATGGACTGTCACATTATCACCTTCATTCATTCGCATTTTCGATAATTTCTTTCGCAACAGCAACTGGTTTACTAAGGATTTCTTAGCGAATACAGATTGCAAACTCTCCCACATTTCTTTCGTCGTATTTTTCTCACGTACATAGCACAAGCAATCTGAGTGTAAGAATCCTACCAAGCGGTCTTTTGCTTTCTTATCGCTCTTAATAAAAGATTCATGAGCTGTTACATCTGTTGGTGGATCGCCGGTTAGAACGCCCAATAACCCTAAAGAGTCCAAATGCAATTTCACTCGAAACTGCCAATCATCAAAACCCGAGCCGTTAAACTGCGGTATACCATGAGATTCCTTTGAGTCGCCCATAACCTGTTATAATCTCAGTATTCTCTTATAAAATGAAAGGCAGATTTGTTAATTATAAAAAATAATTAATTTATTAGAAATTACGTAAACGTTCTTTTATAACTATTTTTTCATTAACTTCAAAATATATTTTTTTTATTTTTAAAACAAATTTCTATGATTGCTTTAATTTCAATAATAAGTAATGAACAATTTACTGAATCAATGTTCATTTGCGTTTTTTTCCAGTGTATTTTAGCATTTTTACAAATTATTGTATCATGACGATTTCAAATACTTGCGACTTTTTCTTTATAAATAACAACCTGAAAATTTCATTATTGAATAAAAATAAAAGGTCTCTGCTGAACATTGAACTCGCGCCATTTTCTTTTATTATTGTGTTTTATATTAACTGTTTAACTCAATCTACTTTCCATCATCTACTTCGATCATCTGTATGATAAGCACAGACACCATCAGTTTGATGAGAATCAATAAATGGTTTGTTTATTTACCAATAAGTTATTGATGTAACTACACTAAAGTAATCCAGATGGTAAGTAGTTTGCATTGCATAGGATGTTGTTTAGTAATCTGCTGGGTCATTTTAATTACCCCCGGTGCAAAATTCTTTAACCAACGACGCCTCTGGAAATAAGTAGTTGCATAAAATAAAACAAATATGTGCATATGTTGCACTTGCAAGTGGTAAATATAATTTTAAGTGTGTTGCATAAATCTTGGGAGACGCACAAATGCCATCGTACATACAAACACAACACCAACAACAACAACAACAACAATGTATTATTAACAGTTTAGAAAAGTAAATATTTTATTATTAAGTGTTGCAAACACCCCAAACAATACCACACACACACACAGATTTACGGATACTATTTAGTCAAACAAGTCGGTTCGTACTGTTGCAATTATAGATGATTTTGTTTCTTCTTGTTCTTCTACTTCTGTTGCATTTATTTCGTAGTGTAATTTATTTTACGATTGTTTGAAATTATTTTTTTAATTGCCACAATTTATGAAGAAGAAATGGTGGTGTAGAGATAATTGTTTATAATTGTGTGTACTCAAGCCATTTGTGCTGCAAATACTCGTAACCGAAGTAAATAAATTTTATGGAAAGTTTTTTTTTTTTTCAATTACACAAACATATTTTGAAATCTGCGTAAGCGAGTCGTTGTTAAGTAAGTGTGTGTTTATAAATCAATTATAGAAAAATAATAATTAAAAGGAAATTAATTTGTTTCCTTACTTGAGTGCGGGGCGTAAAATCTTCTAAAAATTCCTAATTGCCATTTTGTTTCCGGTTAAATATTTTTATTATTAAAAATTACTTATGAAATTTAATTGGCATTATATGGAATATTTTGAAGTTCTTCCTAACTGTATGTTGTCATGAGTATGACATTTGTACACTCTTTAATATGATGGTAAATATTCGATGTAATCAGTACAATAAATTCACCATGTCGATGACATTCCTACACTTATAGATTATGGTGATGGCCCGATGTCATGTTATGACAAATTTTATCAATAAACCTTAAAAAGTCAATCATAATGGCGATATCATCCGTGTACTAATAGAAAAATTTGTCTTTTGATTAATGACATGTTGTCATTCAAATTCTGACATCAATGTAAAGGCAAATCTTATCAATAAATTATTAAAAGTCGTTGAGGATGGTAATGTGGCCCCAACACTATAGCAAAATGTACCTTTGGATTAATACCACGATGTCATTAGAATTCTGTCACCAATGTTATGAATATTATAAATAAACCTTATAAAATCAATTAGGATGGCAATATTATCATTGAACTCACAGAAAAATCTTTCGATACACTGTCATTAGAATTTTGACATTAATTCTATGACACATTTTATCAAAAAATCAAATATATATTAACATAAATCTTCTGACAAATATTATCACGAAATTTTGTTATATTTCAAATGTCATCTACGAAATGACTGCAGCAACATCAAGTTGTTGCATAAACTGTTAATTATTTTTTTAAATTGAAAAAGATTATTATGATTTTCTTTTTAGGTTTTAAAAAATTTGGTTATTTGCGGTTTTTTGTTTTCAAACGAATATTCAAAAAAGTTGAAAACAAATTACATCACATTGATTTCTATTCATCGTCGTTATTATGACAAAATTTATAATAAATTCTGCAAGTTTATAGGATGGTAAGCAAAATAGTGTAGATGGCCAGAGTAAATGTTAGCTGGTCTGTAAAAAGATGACAGTTAGTCAAAGTAAGAACATTTGAAATTTAATTTCTTCCCATTCATGACACTTTTGTCATCATAGTAAAAAACTGTCTAATTAATATGTATAAAGGAAGACACCGCAATGATGATAAGTATCATGACGTCCAAAACGAAGACACTTGTCATCTTATTTATCTTCTATTTTTGTAATTCGTTTGATGACAGAATTGCCATCATTGCAATTTTTCTAAATGACCGACTGAGAGAAAAATTTACATCACAATAATGATAAGTATCATGGCATCAAAAACGAAGACATTTGTCATACTATTCTATTGATGACAGAGATTCCATCATCGTAATTTTTGACAAAATTATAATAAGTATCAGGGTATGAAGGACGAATGGTTTTGCTAATTTTAGAATTAAATTGCTATTGATCCTGATTATGATCTTGATCTTTTATAGAAAATACTTTTAATTTATTAATACTTTCCATTTTAAAGTATTTTATAATCTATTTAATGATCCGTCAATTATGCGACCTATAAAATCCATCATTTTTTAAGTAGTATCAAGATAACAATTTAAATTTGCTGCAATATTGAGAAAGCTTGACACTCTGTTATCTCATTGCAAATGGAATAATTGAACCAATTTTCGTTTTATTTTTTTTCGTTTCATACCATTTTTTAGTTTTAAATTAAAAGAAAACCCCGTAAACCAGGCATCAGTCATTTTGGAGTCTGACACTTGTTTAGCACTCCAAAAAAAAAAAAAAATAAAAAGAAACGTCAGATATGTGTAACACACTCTGGGCCACTTCTTCTGACATTTTAGTTAAATTGGAGTAGAAGAAGCCAAAAAAAAAAAAAAAATATAAAACTAAAGCCTTCTCATACTCTGTCTGTGTGTTAAATTCCCAAAGCACATTAAAACAGGATGTCAAGTTTTGAACGAATTTCAGCATAAAAATAAAATTATCAAAACGAAAAACAACAAAAAAAAAAACGTTCCATTGAAAATTTTGTTAAAAATATAAAAAAAAAAATAAAGTTTAATTTTAAAGGAGGGGTTGCACGAATATAAATGTGATGTCTTTAAAAAACACCTTTTGATCAAGAGACATCCATCCGTACAATAACAAAATAAGACACGGTAAAAGTGTTGAGCAAAATGTCTTCTTTGACATGAACACTAACACAAACACTTTTATTTTATAATTGCTTATACATACTCACACAGAGCTTTGCTAAAAATTTCGTATAAAATTGTGTTAAACTTAAGTAAGAAACAGTTTAAACTGGTTAAAATTTTAACTTAAATAACTCGTTAAATTGTGTGTGCTTTGTTTGTAAGTGGAGACAAACAAACCAACAACAAAAACTAAATAAAATTACAATGTTTTATATTGATTAAGATGATGACTGACAATAGCAACAACAAGCGAGCAGCGGCAGCAGCAGCGCGATTACAAAAGCAAAAAAAAAAAGAATAGAATTTTTGCTGTTCAGTTTTCTTGTAAAAAGTGTTAACAAAACTTCACGTTCAACAATCCAACCAACCGGGGCCGTAAAAATAATTGAATTTGTTGGATTGGACTAGAGGAATGTCTCCTTGTTTTTCTGTTTTTTTTCCTTCCTGCTGCAAAGGATTTTCTTTTGTTAGCATCCAGAATCGTCTTATTTGCATTATTTCTTTACTTATGTGAGATGTGAGTGTTTATATTATTGCTTGTATTGCAGAATAAAATGCACAAAAAAAAATTGTTAAGTTAATGTTTTACCATTCTTTTGTTTGTTCTTTTTTATTAAAATTCTTTTTTTTTTTGTTGTTGGGCCTTCTTCATCTTCTTCTTCTTTATTTAAGACAAAATTGATTTTATATGTTAAAATCCATTTAATTCCTTTAACAAACAAGCTGCTTTAAAATGCCTTAAAGACTTTGAATATAAAAGGAGCAATTTTCCAAACTATTCGCCGATCGGACAATTTCATATAAACATACACCCTACAGACAAAATGTGGCAGTATATATTTTACATGAGAAATAAAGCTGTGAGTACGGGGAAATTTATATTTGAAAAAATTGAGATTCGTAGAAAAATGTTTGTTGGGTAAAGCGATCGCATCATGCAGAAGTTGGAATGAGTCCGGGACAAATTCATGTGAAGCCTGCAAACCTGAAACTGCGGCTTCAGGAATTCGTAGGAACGGCCTTCTGCTCTTGATAAGGATCATAAAGAATCCTTTTTAAAATAGTTGGACCAAACTTGTTTGATTCTTAACTTCATACTCAACCTTAAGTTTGAACCAATTTAAATTGCATGTGCATGATTATTGGTTTATGTCCAAGCTGAACTGTACAACTATACTAAGAAAGTGTTCGAACCAAGTCTGGAGAATCGGTCGGGTAGCTTCCCTAAATGGTTGACCAGTACCAAAGCTTAGTTTATTTATAAAAGAACATTTTTTTAAAGGGTTTTGTAGTTTTTTTTTTGCTTTGTACTTATTTTAAGTTAAAGAAACAATTTAATGCCAATGTGCATTTTAAAACATGTATCCCTTTTTAAGTATTCAATTGAGTACGGATTCTGAATCAGAAACAACAACAGCAACAAAAGCCGTAAAAAATACTTAAACAAATATCGTCATCAGAATTCAAAGTTGAAATTGGTGGTCGTGGTGATGGCGATGGCGATGGCGGTGGTGCCTGTTGGAAGGAATCATTCTGCGTTAAGCATTTTTGTTGTTGCATCAGAATCCTCTAAGACTGTATGACTCTGTCACAAAAACAAAAGGAGACGAAAAGGCCGGTATAAGTTGTGCTGTGTGGTGCTTAGTGGTGGCTGGTATCTGGGTTGCTTGAATGGTTGTGATACCACTGATTGCGACGAAATCATTTGGAATTCATTTAAAGTTTAACTTAGTGTTTGTGTGTGTGTGCATGTGATACGCTGCACTCTACACAACAAGTAAATAAAATATGCAATATGTATTCCAAAATGATTATAAAATAAAGGAAAGAAAGAAAGACCTGTGGTTTTTCAACGAGCTTTACAGCCCCATAACAACTTTACTACAACTTTTTTTTTTTTTGTTTATCATTTAAATGGTTTTTTGCTGTTTCCACTTAAACAAAATACTTTCGTTGCATGTTCTTTATTTGCCAGAGCACTGAAGAAGAGAGCGAGAGGATGTTGCAGTTTAGAAAATTGAAAGATCCTCTAGAAGTAGAAAATGAAATTGTTTAAAAGTCTGTTCATATCAATGCTGGACATACATGTTTGTATTTATAAACGTGTGTATCATGTACAAGTCGTTGTTCAATGGAATACGTGTAGTTGTTTGCTTGTTTGGCTGTGTTTGTATCTAAGTTTCGTGCTTCATAAACTGTGTATGATGTTGTTTATATTCTGCTTTTGCTGCAGTTTTTAATACATTCGCGCATAAATCCCGGCAACACCAACAACATCTCGACAAAATAATAATGTGCATTGTAATGATGTGTATGGGTCTAAAAAAGTTTAATGCTGCTGCAGACGAAGACGGCGACATCTTTGCAATTTTCAAAACTGATTTTATTCCTTTAAATGCTCCTGGAGGGACAGTGAATCTTTTGTTTTTGTTTTTATTTCATTATTTTTCTTTATTTTCTATATTTTGTTCTGCATGTAGTTGTGTGTTGTCACAGACATGGCTTAATGTTTAATGTTTAAAGCCATGTTTGTTGTTTACGGCTGTCTCCGCTATATTTAGTGGCCAAAGAGAACTTTATTAACAACATCCATTCCATTTCATTTCATGCCCAATAAGATGAGTTTCTTGTTTGGTTGGTTGCTTCGTTTGTTGTGCTTCTTGAGTGTTGAGGCTGGCTGCTTGGCCATTTGGCTTCATATAGTTTTTCTTTTATTTTCTTTCTTTTTTGCTCGAAACATCATATTGAATTTTATTCGTACAGAACACAACCGAACAGAACACTATTAGCCAAGTGTGTATGTAGCACACATGCGCAGAATACGATTTTACTGTTGATTAAATCAACAATACTACAAGTTTTTCTTTAACTACTTTGTAATAGTTAATAGACTTAAAGAGATAAGAATCAAAAATTATTTTTTTTTCCAGTTCTTTCGCAACCAGACCATTTAATATGAAGAAATGAATTTAGAAATCTTTTCTTCCTAACACATCCACCACAAGGTTATCATTGTTTGGAATGGAGTTTGGCAAGAATTGTTTAAGAACTTTTGAATTTTTTTTTGTTTGTTTTTTTTTTAATTGATTGAAAATAATTAAAACTACAAGCATAGATTGTTATTGAATTCTAACAACTTTGTTTTCTTAAAACTTCTGACAGTAACCAATAATTATTCGACGTTTAACAGACATGAGCTGCTGATTTATGTCAGAGATTTTTTTTCGCATGCAATATTTAATTACATGATTGAGTAAAGTGTCCAATATTTATTAAAAAATTACTATAGTAGATGAGGAAAGAGCTTCTTTAGTTTTATTTTGGTCCCAACAAGTGTAGCCAGGTAAATATTGTCTTATTTGGGCAATTTTTGAAGTGATATGCGCAAAAATCCCCATACAAAAACGGAAAATCCCCTATTTTATCACCACCAAAAATGCATATTTATATTAAGCAATTTAAATATTCGAAATATTTAGTTAAAGTTGAAATAACAAGTGAAGAAAATGCCTAAATATAAAAATATATGAAAATTAAAAATCCCCAAATCTCTCTTCACTAAAAGCTGTCCCCCAAACAGCAGCTTAAATGCCTACTTCGGGAACAAATCCCCACATCTGCCTTCCAAGCACAACAACGAGATTAAAACCACAGGAAATTTATATTTTCTAACGCGTAATAGAAGAGCAGGACACTGTCATACAAAATTAAAAAATTAACTGCTCGCTGTACTGTTTTTCTTGTTTATTTCTTAAAAAAAAGAACAAAACTACTCCTCTTCAACGACAATGTGGTAGACTAAAATGTTCTACAAAAATATTTGTCACAAAGTTATACTGTAGGTCCTACTCTTTTTTTCTTTCCTTCTCTCGCAGGGTCTCTTCCGCTTAATCATCTTCTTCTTCTCTACTTTTCTTCCTACAGGTAACATAATGACTGGAGTCTACTTTCCCTTCACAGCAATCTAACTTCAAACTTAATTTGAACTCCTGAAATTATTCAAAACTTAAAATTGTGCTTACGAATTAATTTTGTCCTTATTCATAATTGATACTAAAACATCCGATGAAAGCAGATTTTACGAAAATTTTTATTATTTATTTAGAAGATCTTAGCAAACCCAAACCTTAGTCGTTATTTCACTGACACAATGTGAGCTGATATTCCCTTCATTACACGAGCTAAAAAGATAATAAGGAGTCTGCGATGATGGCATACTTTATTCTGACTCCGCGAGGCTTGAAACAACATCAGTTGTTTCTATAACGATTTATTGAGCGGACTTTGCTCCTACAACCGAAACCGTCTTCCAAACCTTGACCATTCACATGGAAGTATTTAATAGTAGTAGCTTCGCAGGAATAGCGATGTACAAACACCATCAGTCAGTGTTCGACCAATGGAAGCCAGAAGGCTCAATAATGATTCCACAGCCTTGATCACTGGAAATATTCATTGTGAACCTGTAGGACTTACAGGAGAAAATCCTTTCGTCAACAATGACAAGTGGTTTTTATTAGCAGACTTCATTCGTACTTATAACTTGACAAATCATCCATTTTCGTATATTGATGAGATATTCTTGGAAATCGAAGCCTGGGAAGACCACTGCTATGTTCGCTGCCTTTTTGATAGAAATTCCTTTGATACTGATGTGGAATGCAATGTACGGTTCTGGTTGTTTATGTTATTAGAGATCAATCTCTGCGATAACTAAATTTAGTAATAGAGGCTCAAGTTCGAAATTTCTGAGTTAAGAGAGTCTTCCTATTTCGGCAGCTGTATTTTCTGATGGGCAACTTTCATCTGCTATAAGCGAAGACATTGCTGAAGATCATTCTTAGCAAAAAATTATTATGTTTCTGGAAGCAGTAACAAAATTTCATGCTTTCGAGATGCGCAGTGTTGAAGCGCTTTCGAGGCTGCACAAAAAGAAGGCAGAGAGATCGCTCCACTTATTTTTAAGCACCATGAAGTTGGTCGGCTGTTTACATTTAGTTGACACGAATAATAAAGTAAACACCGAATGGTAGAAAAAATTTCACTTAGATGCTCTCCGCGTCTCTCTCTCTCTCACTCTTCTATTTAAACTTATGTATTTGCCAACAGATGAATTATGTATGTTAGTAGATAACGCAGTAAAACGAAGGCATAATTTAAGCATGATTTTAGCGCATTTCGGATGTTTAGAAAAAAGCGCTCTTTTATGTAAAAAACAAGAGCTCCAAAGTGGGACATCGCGAACAAAAATCATGCATGTTCGAAGCGCTTTTCGGAGCTGTAAGCACAACAACAACAAGCATCTCTCCCTTACAAACCTGCTTCGGCCGAAGCAGTAGTTTTTGCTGGGTAAGAATGACTCTGAGTCGACTCAAATCTTGAGAAACTTTAAATGAAAGACGACAGGTAACGTTTTCGACCTTAATTTACTTAATTCGTAAATTTGTTTGGAAATATACATTGATTTAATGCAAATATTCATTAAAGTTCAATGCAAAATGGTTCATAGAAAGCATTCGTTGTTGTTCTTCTTTAAGAAAATGAATAAACCAATTCCTTGATTTATCGTCCTTGTATATTAGGTTAGAATTAATGAAACAATTCATTGAAACAATAAACTTTTACATTGAATTTTTGGTTCAGTGTATTTGTAAAAGTTCCGAGCTAGAAAATCTTTTACTAGTACGAAGTGGTAAAATTTCCAACATTTCTGATATAAACGAATCCTTCAGCTATCGAATCGTTTAATACAGAAACCAGCGTTCACCAATTTTATATTGTTGCCTCAAGAAAACCGATCGATGTTAGAATAAAAGTAGAGATGAAGAAAGGAATAGAAAAAGCTTCAATAATCATGGTAATTAATAGATGTTAAAGGCGTTTCACACTAGAGATTGTCATATTGGCTGTAAAAAAAATAAAACACGTTCTTCATTCTCTGGAATTTTGTTCAAAAAGTTTTAAGATAAAACTGAATAAAATAACGATATTTTTTTTTTAAATTGATTGGTTAGCAGCCATCGTGATAAGAAATGAAACGTAAATATTTTTTTCATCTTATCAGTTTGTGTTTTCCATTAATTTTTCATTCGAACATTTCAAACTTCATAAAATATTTGTAGAAAATGAAAAAGAAATAAATTTCTTAAAAAAGTTCTGTCTGTTTTGTTAATGGGGTTCTTAGTTTCTTGTTTTAACCATCAACCAACAAAACTTTAAATACAATAATTATATTGACTGTTTGTTTGTTACCTTCATTATGAATTGTGTGGCATGTGATTGAATTGAATTGAATTCTTTTATTCCCATTTCATTTATCGTTTTCAGTTAAAACTATTAATTAAATTTTTTCCCCCCTTTTTGGCAAAAATATCTCTTACTTGTAAAGAAAAAGCAAAACGCAATCCCATATCATTGAAATGATGATTTATAATAATTATTTATTGGTTTTGAAAGCGCATCAAAAACTTACCGCAACTGTCATCACTTGATTGCCTTGCCACTCACTCACTACACGGTACAACTGCTGCATCACATTTCTGTTGCAAAAATTTTATGTTGCATTTCATTTATTCGTTTTGTAGCAGCTTTATCGTATAATTTCAGCAATTGGCAGGTACTTGTTGTAATGTTTGAATTTAAAATGTAAAGGCATGTATCATATATATTTTATATCAGAGCTATGAAAGAATTAATTCCATGGAAATTAAAGAAACAACTTTGCCAGCAAGTGAAAAAAAAAATATGAGCTTTCCGGAGGCAGCAAAACTTTTTTAAACTTTCGATATGTGAGGATGGTTAAAAAGAAGTTAAGTATCCCCTAATTTATATTTAAGCATAAAATAATTTAATCTCACTTGAGGCATAAAAGAGAGACAGTGAGCTATCCGACTCGTTGTCATTTAACGAAACATCAACATGATTTCATCGCTTTTTTATAGTTTGTAAAGAACGCAGATTTATTTTCAAAAAAGAAATTCCCAAGTAGGACATCGCCAGCAATTATCAGTATTTTTGAAGGAGAAACATAATAATCGTCAACTCGAAGCTGAAGTTTTTGTTGAAGCGAACTTCCCTTATGGGACGTTATAAAAATTAATTAAAAAAAATGGAAACGCAAAAAGAAAATATCAAACAAAAATTGCATTAAATTATTAAGAAAGTTGGCAAAACGAAAAAAATCGCTTAAAAGGGGAAAAAATAGTCAGAAAAAAAATCGCTTAAAAGGGGGAAAAATACTAAAAAACGAAAAAATCGCTAAAACGGAAAAAATAACTAAGACCAAAAGCAAATACCAAAAAATTCTAAAACGTCAAATATGTTTATTTTCATATAAATTTTACACAGTACAACACGAAAAATTAACAAAATTTTTATCAAGGGATTCCATCACAGGAGTCATCCAATTTCTAATTGTTAGATTGAATCGTCATCAGAAATCTTTCATTTAAGCTATAAATACTGTTTAAGAATTTTATTTAAATTAATACAACTAGCATTTTTGCAGAACATTTTAGCCCTCCAACTCTTTCCTCTATAGCTCTTTTTGGAACTTTCTTGAGAAAGACTAGAAAAACTCATCTTACAGCTAAAATGCTATATAAAAATATTTTCGATAAAATTCTGTAATAAGTCTTTAAAGATATGGAAACTCTAAATTAAAATTTAACATCAGAAATCATTGAAAAATCAAGTTGTGTTCTTGGGTTAATGTCGTACTTATGTTTAATTAGTGGCAATTTATTTGACAAAATTGGACCGCAATGAAACGTAATTTCTATCAAAAATTGTTCAAACGATAAATATTGTCATAAATTCTGTGCAAATACACTGTGCAACAAAATCAAAATTTTTAAAGTTTACACTTTGGATTCGCTTCAGTGGAAATTGAAAGTCCACCTCTCTCTTTTGTACATTGTTAAAGAAAGTCGTGAACTTCTTTATATTTTGGCATTAAATTACTACAATAAAAAACCTTTTAACCCTCTAACTGTTTTTTGTTTGGGTCTTTTTGGAACTTTCTTGAAAAACTGGCGAAAAACTCGACGTAAATAGCGATTTCCTGGACTGAAATATTTTCCAAAAATATTTGCCATAAAATTCTATAATAAATCTTCAAAGACATTAAAGCTTTAAATTATTTCTTCAGTTTACAAATAAGTTGAAATGTGCTTCAAGGAATAATTTCGTACTTGTCTATAATTTCCGCTTTGATACCTTTGAAGCCTTCAAAGAGAATTTTATGCCATACATTTTGGTAGGATTTTTACATTACTGTTTACGTTTCATCGTATTTGAATATTTCTTAAAAATTTGGTTTTTTAAAAAAGTTTTTCTCACGAAAATGATTTAATTCCTTTAGAATTACAGTGACAAAAACCATGTAAAATTTTTGTGTGTACTGGCATGATGTATTACAGACATACTAAAATTATCATTTAAACATACTGGATGATGATCAAACCAGCTAAACAACCTAACAACAACAATACAAAACAAACAATATATGTACACATGTATTTACATGCAGACCAACAAACAAACAAACAATCATCACCATCATCATTGTCGATGATGACAGACAATCCATTTCGATGCAATTCGATTTAACATTAAGAACACTAACAAGTATTTATTTAAAATTGCTACTTTACAATTGTACATTTGTAATACAATACGACTGACTCACTATCTGTCTGTCTGAGTGATTGGTTGCTTGGTTGTCTGGTTGCTAGTGAATACAACAAGATTGAAGAATTATGTTCAGATGTGCTTCTTTTTTTCTGATTGTACGCCAACATGTTATTAAATTTGCAAATGTTGGTAGTCAAGTTAAACAAAATTAAGAGCATGAAAAATACAGTCCCTTTTTTTCTCATATTAAAAGTTAAGTGGGGTAGTGCTTCATTCCTTCAATGATGATTACCAGGCAATTGATTATAGAACAAAGAAGAAGTTGAAGATGAAAATGAAACTCGAATACAAATACTTGGAAATTGTTTTATAAATGGCAATCAAACGTTTTTATTTGTAATTTTAAATGATTTGATGAAGCCATTACAACCAATATATCGATGGCTAAATATAAAAAACGCGTAACTCCAACTGTTTATTTTTGGTAAATTTTTTTTTTTGCTTATTCTGTTACAAAAATGTTAAATGCTGTAAAAAAATAATACAAATTAAATTGAAGAATAAGATTTGTTGCCTCTTTTTATAAAAAATTGCACTAATCCTTTTTCTTTCTACCTAAAGTCTTACGAATTTTATTAAGTTTTTTTTTTTTTTTTTTTCCTTTTAAGAAACAAATAATCGAAATACGCCTTTTTTACATTAAGCGATCGATATACGAGTATATGTTTAATTTTATTTATTTAGAAATCAGGAGCTTAATTTTAAAAAGTTTTTGCATGTTGGCAAAAATGTATAAGAGATTTGTATTTATTGATCGAGCTTTATTCAAATGTGTACTTTTATAGGCGAAAATCGGAGAATTTTTAAATGGAATCGTAATTTTCAAAATTAGGTAAAGTGTTTCTTTCAGAGTGGAGTACAAGATTAAAGATTATTTTAAAATTTATATCTGTATTTACTCCGTGAGATGACATTTTTTAAGTGTTTTTTTTTTTTGCTAGTTTAGGATAAAACAACCAACATCGGCATCGTAACCATCAAAAAATAATTAAAATATAACAATCAGCCAATTAATACGATGACTTTAAAAAAGACGTAGGTATAAAGTGGTAAAAAAATACAAAGAGAATTTGAAAAAAGACTTCTAAGAAATCATCATAAAAACTTTTATATATTGTTGCCATTTTAAATATGATTTTTATGTAGACTTTTTGGAACACGATAATACTAGACATTTTCAAAAATTTTGTAAAAAGAAAATATCTATTTTCACAACTATTTTGAATAATAATTATTATGCGGCACGGCACTAGCTAGAAAGACGCATCCCTACAAATTGATTAAAGACATGAATATTGCACTAACATGCTTATGTGGAACAATACACCATCACTTGATTGAGCCTGTCTGTTGTTTTATTGTGTGTGTGCTCTTCTTTAGACAAGAACAAATGCACAATATGTATGATTTATTTTTAAAAGCAAAACTAAAGCATACTTTTCGGCTATTTAATAAAAAGAAACTTTCGGCGACATCTATGAATTATAAGTTTTATAAATAAAATCAGTTTGATACAACCGCATGTGCCTTATGAACATTAGAGTGTGTGTGTGTGTGTGTATTGATTATATGAAATTGCATGTGTAATCAGTGTAGCCAGGTATGAAGGATTTTAAATTTATCTTTCAAAACTAGTTTGTGAATTTTTAAAATCAATTTCTCACATTATTTTTGTTATCAATCTTTTTAAAATTATCTTAAATAACTTACCATCAACATCGCTGGCCGTTTATTTCGTACGTTTTGCCAACGAAGAAAACAGAAATTACACGAGACGAAACATATGATGTTATTACAGCTGTTCGAAATGTTTTTCACCTGTCAAAGTTCACATTTCGGTACTATTTGCTACATTTGTAAAAGCTTTAGTACAGAATACATTTTCTTTTCACTGAACATATGTACATACATCTCCTCAGCACACATTTTTGCATTTCGATTTTTGCTTTATTTTTTCAATAAAACCACAAATTCTATTTAATCTTTTTATAATATTTTGGTGTGTATTTTTTATTACGTTTCATATAATATGGTATAGTTTTTTTCTCATTATTAATTTTAACTGATATATTGGGTATTTTTATTTCTTTTCCAAGTATTTTTTTATAATTTTTCTTTTGTTTTATAATTTAAATTAAATGTTTGTAAATTATATATTTGATTAAGAAAAATGTGGGAGTTTTCATGTGGGATTTCTTTGGGGAAAAGGAAACATTGTTCTTTCGCTTTATGAAAACATGTTTATTACCAAATGTATTATTTTCGTCTGTTATTTTTTTTTTACAATTAAAAAGAAACAAGTTTTTTTTGGAAAATATTTTTCTACACAGCTAATTTTGTTTTTGTTGTCTTCTTTAAAAAATATTATAGCATTTTAAGTTTTAAATGAATTGATTGCTAGTAGAGTTTATTGAAAAAAAGAAAACAGATGATTTAAATTTATTGTTTATTATTTAGGTTTTAATTTAATATTTACATGTTTGTTGTAATATTAAAAATTATTATACAATTTTATATTTTTATAACATTATTTTTTTTGTTTTTCTTTTTTTATCATTAATACTATTGTTTAATATGCGCATATGTTTACTACCATCACTATTTTTAATTTTATATGTGATTTTTTTTTCGAATATAAAAATGGATTTTCTGCATCTTGTTTTTCTTCGGTAATTTTTGTGTTTTTTTTTTTATTTCTTTGTAAATTGATCTTATATAAATTATATATTTATTTTTGTGGCTATTTTTTGAATTTGTTATTTCCTTTTTTCTATATATTTTTGTTTATTATTGTGCTGCACTGATTGTGGTTTAATAAATTATAATAAGATCAAAAATATTTTTGTTAAATTGGTAATAAAAATATGTATGTACATATTTTTAAATTTAATATTAAAGAAAAAATTTCAACATATGTAAGTTTTTTAGAACTGGCAACACTTACCCGACATTTTGCTTTTTTCTCGTTATTAAAATCGATACATAGATTACGGGACTTATAAAATAAATATGTATGTATGTGCAAATGTGTGTATGTATGCCTAATAAAATACTTTAATAATTTCAAACGTTTTGATTTCACATGAAATACGCGTACAGAACACAATTGACGCCTGTTGATATACATACTAGTGATGTTACGAATACTCGTATTCGTATTCGACTATTCGCCTGTTTTAAGATATTCGTATTCGTATTCGCCAAATTCAAGCGAATATTTTTCGAATAATTTTCCCATACATTTTTCAAAAAAAAATCATACAAAAGTTTAAAAAAAGTACATAAAATGTAAAAAAATATATTAATTTTTATTAAAAAAAACCCATTGTATTTCACGCAGAGTAAGAAAAACGAAATCTGAAAGTTTGTAAGTAAAATAATTCAAAAATGTTCTGTAGAGGTTTTCAAATTCGGCATCTTAATGCAATAATAATGTTAAATCACTAAATTTTTTTTATTTATAGTTACTAAGGCAAAGGCAGGGATTTTTTCCAATTAAATTTGATATATAAACCTCAAAAGAAATATTCGTATTCGCATTCGTATTCGGCGAATACTGTTTTAAATATTCGTATTCGCGAATACTAAAAATTGATATTCGTAACATCACTAATACATACCTCATACACACACATTTGTTTTCTCTATTATTTCCAAGAGAAAAAATAAACAGAAATTTTTCCTACAGTATGATTTTTTATGCAAATGCAGTTAAATGAAATAAATGAAATAAATTGCATACAAATGTACACATGTATGTATGTATGTGTGTAGTATATTTGTTATGTTGAACATGTCCATTTTTTAGGTGCTCTACTGTTCGCAATATAAAACTCTAGCATTCTTACTTTCTTCACAACACTTCTATGTCCGGTTTTCGCAGACAACATAACACAATTGAACAAACTCACAGACTTGTGAATGTCGTTAGAGACACTTTTGAAAAAAAGAAATACTGCTCTGCGCTCTTTATTGATGTCTCACAAGCTTTCGATAAAGTATGGCACGAAGGTCTTTTCAACAAATTAACACAAAATCTACCAGGAAACATCGTAAAGCTTTTAAAAAGCTATTTAATGGAACGTAAATTTGTAGTTAGGGAAGGCAATTTTTTAAGCCCTCCGCAGTCGATTGAAGCCGGAGTCCCTCAAGGCAGTATCTTCGGTCCCTTACTTTATTTAATATATGCCTCTGACTTACCGTTAAGCAGTAACATTCATACATCAACATGTGCGGATGATACAGCCTTTCTAAGCGTTCACGAAAATCCTGTAGAAGCTTCCCGCAACTTACAAGAATATATATCCAAACTGGAAAAATGGCTCAAACAATGGCGTATAAAAGTTAACGAGCAGAAATGTGCACACGTCACTTTTACGTTGCGCAGGGAAACATGCCCGCCTATAAAAATTAACACCGAGACTATACCGCAACACACTGTAGTAAAATATCTAGGCGTTCATCTTGTAAAACAACAAAAAATAACCGTTGAAATTAAAAATTTTGTTTAGCATTGGCTAAACCTACAATTTAATATTTTTTAGATTTAAGATTTGAAAAACTTATTGATAATTTAATTTATAATTAAAGATTCATTAAATAATAAAATTATCAAAAAAAAAAAAAACTTCTATGTCCGAATTATTTGCAACAACAATTTATGTACACAAAAACATACCGAGTACGATTTTAAAATTATTTGCAATATAAAAACACGTTTTAACACATTTTGCACCCAACAAACAACTAGTTTTGTTCATTTTGGCAAATGTGCCGTTATGTTATTTTTATAGTTTGAAACTCACAGCAAACTAATAACCCGTTCAGAGATGGAAAGTATAATTTTTAGAATGAGCAAATTGTTTCGTTTTCTTTATGATTCAGTTAGTTTTAGTTCTATGGGATCAAAATAAAAGAACTTTCAATAATTTTTACAAGTTGTTACACATTCTTAAAATTTTATTTAAATAATGTCTTCACAAGGCATTTGAAAAGAAGGGGAAACAAATTCTGTGTATGTACTTAAGTATTAGATTGAGGCAATGTTCTTTTCATTTAAAAATCGCCAAATTGAACGTTTGATATTTTTTTTAATTTACCATAAATCCTTTTCGTTCGGTGCTAAAAGATCAAAGTGACAGCGCGACAGCAGCTGATTACGTAAAAATTGCAGCTTATTTTTTTTTTTTAAATACTTTTCCTTCGATGAAAACTAATTAAGCGAATTAATTTTAGAGGTATCAGTACCCACGGCAGCTGATTATATATAAAATCCCCACATAAAAGTCGGTGCAAGGCGAGTTCATATTAGCCACATTGTAACGAGTTACATTAAATATGGTTTAAAATTTATTTTTGTTTATTACTTTATTTGCAACACCTTTTCTATTTTCCATGCCCTAATTTTTTCTCGTAACTCCCATCGTTACTGCAAACTCTCTGGCCAACCAACTGATGTGAATCAAGGCGATTTTATATCAGGTAGCATATTTGTACAAGCTGCCACCCTGTAAAACGAATTCGCTGTAAAAAAGACTGACAACGTATTCCCACGTTCTAGTAAAGACATACTACTGTATGTACATACATGCCAAACCGATAAAAAAAAAAAAACTTTAAACAATAATAATAAAGAAATATAACTTGCTATTTTTTTGTTTTGCAGATGCTTGCATTTAATAGAAAATTTCAATATGTTTTTAAGATTATGTTTTTTTTCATGTTCTGTATTTTTATATGTATTGAATGTGTATATAACATTTAAAATTTTATGTAAAACTATAAATACATTATTGTATAATATTTAAAAAGTAAAATTTTAATATTATAAAGAAAAATAAATAATTTTTTTTTGTTGTTGAATTAACAGAAATAAAAGCTGCCAAAAAAAAAACGAGAGAAATAAAAACATTCATATGTATATAGACATAGAGAGGGGGTAAGAGAGATAGTGTTACAGTTAAAGAGAACAAACATAAAATAACTTAAATTATTTAAAAAGAAAATAAACATGAATTACTTGTGATAAGACAAACTTACTACAACTTAAATACTGCAGAGTAAATAGTTAAATTCTAATTTTATATACTGGTGCTTATAATTCTGTTTTTTTTTTCTATTTAGCGATTAATACAATATAAAAAGAATTCTTTTAAGATTTTACATTTGATCTTTATTTTTTATTCTTTTTTTTTTTTCTTTCTTTTTTTGAGTTTGTTTGTTTGTTTGTTTCGAACAATTCGAAGTTGTTTATTTCATTCATTTATGTTCAATTTAATATTGAATTTTTTTTCTGGTTTTTATTTTTTTTTGTTAAGAGTCTAAAAACTAAGTACAACAAATACAAATACATATTTATAAATTACAAGTACAGTGTCTTATTATTTAATTATAAACTTATTTTCGTTTTTTTTTTTCTTTTAAATTAAGTTGATGCATTTTGCTTTTAATAGTTCACATGTTGTTGTTGTTTTTGTTGGTGTGGTTTTGTAAAAATATTGATTTTTTATGGGTTAAGAGGGAATTTCTTCTTGTGTTTCATTTTTATTTTGTTTTCATGTTTTATTAGAGTGTATATATAAAAAATACTGCTTAGTTAGTTTTGCGAAAATAAAAAAATGAATAATACAAATATTTTTTAAGCTAAATTATATTTAAATACTTAAATAAATCTTTTAAAATTAAAATAATAAAATAAAATGTAAAAAAAAAATATTTATAGTTAGTCGTGGTTTTTTTTTTTTTGTGTTGAGTATATTGAAATGGTTTCTTTCTTTTTTTCTGTCTGTCTCATTTTGTACGAATTTAGTTAATTTTCTTGAGAAAACAAATTTCTTAAAATATTTTATTTTATTACTTTGTTCGTGATTTTATTGTTTTTTTTTTTTTTTTTTGAGCAAAAACGCTTTTAAAAGAAATGAAAATTAATAAGTTATAAACTTTTTGGAAGGATTTCTCTTGCATAATATTTTATAACAAATACATGAAAAATTCTGAAATGTTAAAATTGTTGTTATTTTTTTCGGTTAAGAAGTGAAGAGTGCAGAGCCAGCGATTTCCTTTAAAGGCGGTGGGCCCATATAAAATTCTGGCTTTAATTCTACCATATTGTTAATATTCAGTTATTTTCCTATTAAATTTTACCAATATTCGAATAATTTGAAAATTCGAAATTTGTGAAATTAATTTTACTAAAATTCTAAAGATTTTAAATTCATTTCACAGAAATTGTTAACCAAATAAATTTTCTTGGTATTTATTCTATATTCGAATTCACCGTATTATTGTCCAGCAATTCAGTTCTGTTTCTTTAAAGTTCCAACTGATGTACGAATAATTAAAAATTAATTTCGTTGAAATTCGAAAGTAAAGATTTAAAATAGTTTCTTTACAAAATCTTTACAATATAACTTTATTTTCGAAAACAACTTTTTTTAAACAAGCACAACCCGCAAAGCGATTAGCTTGTCTGCAGAAAAACATCCAGGATCTATGGCCAGAATCGAACCGACAACCTCCGTACTACTAGGAAAGCATTGCTACCTATCAGCCACGGCGGCACCCGTGAATGTTCTTTTAAGAATATTTGAAATTGTTGAAACTAAATTCGAATTTCTTTTTTATATTGTAAAATAGTATTTAAGAAGTTCGTATAAGGTTTGAGACACAAAATTTTGTAAGACTTCAATTTCAGAAATATATTTTGAAAATAAAATTTTAGAAATCGAATTTTTGTAGGTTAAACTTTTGCAACATTTCATAAATTTTTGTAATGTTTGTGTTGTAAGGACTTCAATTTCGGAAATATATTTTGAACATAAAAGTTTTGAAATCGAACATTTCATAGAAAATCTTAAAAAAAAACAACATGAATCCAAAATGTTTACAACTTATTAAAATGTTTTATGTACTTTTTCCTTTTTGAATTGATTAAAACATGTTATTGTGTGTGTGTGTGTTTGTGTGACTGTCTGAGATTTTAAGAGATGGAGAGTATGGCCAATACCATCATTATGTTGTGCATTTTATGTTCTGATGTAAGAATATACTTTTATGTTTTGTTTCTTTTATAAATTATTTTATTACTTTTTTTTAAATCTTTATTAATTTTTGTTTGTATATGTGTTTGTGAGTGTACGTGTGTTTATGTTTGTTTGTTTGTTTTTTTTTTTTTTTTATATAACTATTCTAATTAATTAATATCAAGCCTTGTTTAATTAGTTAAAATTTGAATAAAGTTAGATCTTATATTGTATAAATTATGTATAATTTTATTTTTTTCACTTACGATTGATTAATAATCATTTTGTTTTCTTTTTTTTTGCAATTTTAAATCCATTTTAGGATTGAAATGTATTCTATTACACATCTTTTCTTTTTCTGTTTTTCTTCTCTTTTCTTTTCTTTTATTCGCTGTTATATTTGAGTTGTTGTGTTTGTTGCTGATGCTGCAATTGATATCATGAATGTTTGTCAGTCAATTCGGCCCAGCGCATTTCGAAAAATTTACGCATACCATGACCAGCTTTACCCACCGGAGAATCATCTTCATTGAACATTTCGCAATTATCGAAAATTTGACGTACATCAACGCAAAAGTCCTCACGACATTTATAACTAAACGAAAGGATTATATAGAATGTTTCGTTAGTAAGAAACAGATTTGGGGGGCTCGTATTTGGTAAAACCGAAACGTTTCTAAACCTTTAAACCTTTGCATTGAAAAAAAAAATAATAATTTAATATCGAAAAGTTTGTCAAGGCCAATTCCGCGATATCGAACATACCAAAATGTTGGAATTCTGAAACAGCTAATTACTTTAAGTATCCAGCATAAATGAGACTCTTACGATTCTCATTTTGTAAAACGAATATTGTGTAAATTTCAAATGACTAGTAACGTTTCGTTTTACAAAGTACCGACCTTAAAAACGTTTCGTTTGATATTTAATTACACCCTTCGAACATCATCAATACATTCGTTGTGAATAGAGAAAATAAAAAATTTAGTACACAAAAATTCTCTTACCTCAGATCTTGTATTCTTTTCTTGATGGTGGACAAATCCATTGGATTTTTTATTATTTTACGATAAGTTGGAAATTGTTTGGTGTTGACTGGCAACAAGAATGGCCAAGAATCTTCATGGAGCTGGAAAAAATATATTTTTGGAAAATAAAAGAAACTGTAATTTTATATAAATTCCTTTTTTTAGCTTGAGTTTTAAAAATGCACCTCCATTTCACTTAAAACTGTCTTGCAGACCGCCAATTCTTTCATCAATTTTTTGGTGGCATGTTTTTCTTTTTTCTCCTGTTTCAATTTTTCCTTGGCCTCTTGTACGGCGTGTATATTTAATGGTGGCGGCGGACCCAATGCAATTGGTGGTGGTGTCGACGCTACACTGGCACTTGTAATCATCATTGAAGGCGATGTGGCGGCGGCGGTAGCATGTAATTGTGGCGAATGCTGGGCGGCCGTTACATGATGCAACTGTTGTTGCGTGGGTGTTGACGAACGGGACGTTGATGTAATCGAGGAATGTTGTGGGGAGGTTGTAGCACACATTAGTTGTCCTGGACCAACAAGAGCTGGGGTAGGCGGTGCTGCTGTTGCTGCTATCATGTTCGGTAACAGGGGCAACTGATTTGGTAAAGAAGTTGCGGTTAAGAGACCCGCCGTGCAGAGAGTGGCTTGGACCATGGGTGGTATCGTTGACGATGCCGGTAACGTTACAGAAGATGTTGACACAATCAAAGATGGTGTTGGTGTTGGTAATGGAGGGGGCGGCGGCGGCGGTGGTATTGCTGTCACCACCGCTGTAGTGGGCGGCATCAATTGTGTCGTGTTAAGAGGATATGGCAAATGATTTGTTTGATTTGAACCGATTTGTAGTTGTGGTGCGCTAAGATTGGCAAAATGTGATGGTGGCAAAACTTGTGGTTGAGGCGGTAAGAGTACCGCTGTAGTGGGCATGCTATTGAAACTTTGTTGCTGCTGCTGCTGCTGATGTTGTTGTTGCTGCTGTTGTTGTTGTGTTGGTGGCGTTAATGGCGGTGGTGGTGGTGGTATAGTCATCATTGGAAGATTGTTTGTGTTAAGAGGAGGTGCTTGTAACGCTTGTTGTTGTTGTTGCTGTTGCTGCAGTTGGTGCAACTGCTGGTGGTGTAAAATAGCAACATTTGCCATAGCAGCTGCTGCATTAATACCTGCTGTTGCTGCCGCTGTGCCATCCATGCTGGTATCATTGAATTCATTATGTATCGGCTGTGGACTTAAAGCAACTTGGCGGTTTGTTATTTGATTTTGGAAGCGCGTTGTATCAATTGAGTTATTGTGATGATCATCGAATGATGTTGAAGCCACTGAGTGTGCGGGACTTAAAGTTTAAACAAAAGAAAATGAAATTGAATGCTTTTTTTTGGGGCACTATTTGGTGAGATAATTTAATCATTTTTAATTTATAATTAATTAGTGACTGCCTGACACACGATATCAACAACAACAAGTTTCGAATTTTTCTTTATGTTTGATTTTTAATTGTACGAAAGAAGCGAAATCTTTTGATGTCATGGGCTGGTAGGCACTTCGTTTTCAACAGCTTATCGTTAAAAAAATTTATTTTAATAAAAATCAATTTGATTTTTTTGGTAGTTGAAATTTTTTTTATTTTTTTTCCAAAATTACAAAAAAGCAAATTGTAGTGAATTCAAAAAATTTTCATATATTAAAAATTTAAATTGTATGTACATATATTCGAAATTCGGTTCTGAGGCACATTCATGTATTTATACATTTATTTCTGGAAGGGTTATATATGTATATGTCTTAATTATTTGGAAAATATAATCCAATTTCAAAACCGATATTTTATTTTTGCTGATTTTAAATACGAAACATCTTAAGAAAAATCCTTATATTTCAGTCTAAGACCCAAGTCTCTAGCTCTTCTGGTGTCTTCGGAAAATCGATTTCATGTACAGACAGACGGACATGGCTCATTCAACTTCCCTATATGTACAGATTCAGAATATATACTATATGGCCCTCATATAAATATTATGGAAATTTAGAATCAAATATCAAAATTAATACATTTTTAAAAATACACAAAATTTTTTAAGCTAAATATTTTAATTTTCACAGTATTTTTACATTCGAAATTACGAAAATAATAAGGAAGAAGTTTATACATATACATATTAAATATAGAATAATTTTAGTGCCTGTTCGCCGATATCGACGAAGTTCTTTCTGTCGAGCAATTACATTTGAAACAAAAACAAAGTTTTTGAATTTCGATATCGGCGAACAAGCAGTTAATATTAAAAACACTATAAAATTCTAATGGCAACGCTTGCCGTGTAATTTGTATTTTGGCATCGTTTATTTCGTTTTCAACTTTTTAATAGCGAATTCCGAAAAAAATTGGGACTTGTTTAATTTTAACTTGGGGTGATCTTTCATTTCGCTGGAGATTTATTACATTTTAGGAGTTGTTTTATTAAATGTGGCTCTAATTTTAACAAAAATCAAACTATTATATATATTTTTTGTTTTTTTTGATAATAAACCCAACTCACCTCAACGGTGCTGGCAGGGAAGTCATAGATTCGTCATGCGATGAATTGTGTATATTGTGATGATCGGTAGATGATGTATTTAGCTGCTCACAACTGGACGATGTATTATGATGTTTGTCTTTGCGTTTCGATAGGGAGGCAGATGAGTCACGTTCGCGGCGAGGTTTACTTGTAGAGGAACGTTTTTTCGGTGGTGGTGCCTTCGAAATACAGCCATGACAATACCATTTGCCACGAGGCACTTTCAACAGCGGGGGAATGTAACAATCGGCATGATAAGCACGTGGACACAAATCACAATAGATCATTTTGCCAACCGGTGCATGACGATGGCCGCCACAAACAATACATTTACGTTCATTGGTAGCCTTATTAACACACTCATAGCAGTACCTGCGCGGAGGTGGTGGAACGAAAGCAAAACAAAAAACATAAAATTTATCAGTTATTGTATGTTAAAGAGGAGAAATCATTATAAAATTGCAACAACACAAAGAAAACGAGCTTTTTTTCAAGTTAAGTGTTTTTATTAGTGCTTTTTAAAAGGTGACAACATGGATTTTTTTTTTTTTTTTTTTGAAATTGAAAATATGTATTTCAATCTTTTAGAGTTTTTCCAGACAAGAGATAAACAAAAATCGATTGATTAACTGATTGACTGACTGACTGACTGACAGATTGATTGATTAGCTGATTGATTAATGATAAAATGAGTGAGAACAATTAAAAGAACACAAAAATTAGTTGCCACCAAAACAGGTTTCGAATTAAAAACAAAAGAATATTTAAGAAAAATCTGTCATTAATTTATGGGTAATTTTATTTTTGAAATACTCACCAATCGCCGTCGGGTATGTTTTCCATTTTCGGTTTAAAGCAATAGGTGTGATAACCCTTGTCGCAGCCATCGCATAGCAACAGTTTATCCTCATTTTCGCCAGATGTGCAGAACTGGCAATTCTGTAAGGAATTCGAATATTTGGTAGATTTTGTAGATGTTGTTGATTTTTTACGGCTTCTACCTAATTTTTTAGTATTTGTTGTTGTTGTTTTGGTGGATTTATAGGATGTGGTGGTATGGACTAACGAATTGGATTTGGAAGTGGAATTGGAATTGGGATTTGAGGGACTAGAAATTTCGGGTGCAGTATTGGTTGTTGTTGTTTTAAATTTTTTATAATTTTTGGTCGCTAAATTTTTGGTCTTTTTGGTGGAAGGAGTTTTTTGTGCATATAATGGAGATGATGATGGTGTTGTTGGTGTTACAGAATCTCTATTAGACATTACACAAGGGTTGGTGGTAGTGGTTGTGGTGGGTGAGTTGATATCTTTTGGACTAGAAGTGTTTGAATTGAGTGATTGGGTCATAATGCAGACATCACCCGTTTTTAAAGCATTCTTAAATCTTTGTTTAGGTGTTTGATATTTAAGATTAATTTTAATAGTGGTCGGTGTGGTCGTTTCACACACCATTACAGAATTCTTAGTATTATTACTACTACTACTGCAGCTACTATTTGTCTGCTGCGGTTGCCTTTGAGTAGGGCTTTTCGGAATACTTTCGTCTTTTTTTGTTCCGGGGCTGGCATCGTTGCAAGATTTTTGTTCATTTTTATTTGTTTTACTTTTAGATTTCTTATGATGTTTATGTTTATGTTTGCCATTAACATTTTCATCATT
The DNA here is from genome assembly GCA_947311025.1 of Lypha dubia. Lineage (NCBI taxonomy): Eukaryota > Metazoa > Arthropoda > Insecta > Diptera > Tachinidae > Lypha > Lypha dubia. The sequence goes on from OX371264.1 coordinate 63,435,299, forward strand.
TTTATGAGAATTTTTCTTATCTTTCGATTTTTTTTCTTTTTTAGATTTCTTAGACTTTTCTGATTTTTCCGCTTTTGCCACAACAGGCAACTTTATTATTATTATTTTTTTTGTTTTTTTTTTTTTGAGATCAGTGAATGTTAAGAAAGAGTTTTGAAAGCAATTGAACAACCATTAAATTGAGTTTTAAGGGGGAAAAATAAAGGAAATTATGGTGAAAAGAGGTTGGTTGGTTGATTGGATAAGGAAAATTTGAATTGAATTTTTGTTGTTTTTTTTTTTTTATTTTGTTCGTAAACCATTCACCAATTTTTTGTTTTAAATGAGTAAATTTTTTAATTTAGGATTTTAAATGACAGATAAACGAGTTGTAAAATGAGTGTGAGTATGTGTATGTATGTATGTATGTGTGTTATTTAAATGCATGTATGAGATTGTTGTTTTTGTTTTTTGTAATTTATTTTTAATATTATAGAGTTTCAATGAGTTTTATTTTATTTTTTTGTAAACATTCACCATAAAATCGGTATTTATTTTTTCAAATGCAAAAATAGAAAAGTTAAATAAAGAAATTAATAAAAAGAACAATAAAAAAGCACACAAAATATTAAATAATTTGTTTTCAAAAAGGATTTAAGAAGATGCAAGAGAAGTTAATTGAGAATAATTAAATAGAAAAACAAAACAAACAAAAACATATTGAATAACCAATTTTTTTCCAGGATTTTGATTTTAAGCGACATTAATATAATTTAATTAAAGTGCGTAGTAAATTGGACAACAACAAATATTATTTTTATATTTTGAAAAAAGAAAAAAATCGAAAAAAGTTTAAGAAAAATTAGATGATTTTTTTAAAAATATTTTTTTGTTTTTTTTTATAATTTGTTTTCTAAACTAATAAAAACAAACAAATTGAATAATTTTTTTTTGATAACAAATAAAAATAAGCAAAAAGGGCTCTAAATACGGTAGAACAGTAGAAACAAAATGCAAATTAAACTTAAAAAAAAATTAAAATAATTTATGAGCTTAAAGCTCTAAAATGCTACAAGTTTTTTTTCAATATTTTATAAATGAAATTAAAATCAAATGATTCTTCTGTACTATTGAAGTGTTTTCAAAAAAACTGTTCTGGGGTTTTTTTTTTTTTTTGTTTTAATTTACTCTGAGTAAAATTTGAAGAGTAAGTTGGATTGACTTGGTAATTTTCTGCAGGAAAGTGGTGGGAATTAGTAGCTGATGGTATGTATGCCCAGATAAGGATTGTGTCTCCTCAACCATACAGAGTTTTTAACAAAAAACCCTTAAAATTCTATTTTGGTTTAAACTTAAATTTGTGCGCAAGAAAATATCAGTGAAAAATTTCTCTTCTTGAATTTTTGACTTAAATAAAAAAAAACAATTAAAAAATAATAATTTCGTGGCGTCCCAATTCGATTTTTGAAAAGCGGAATGAAATCCGTGACGATTAACTTTGTCACCTCACGAAACCACTCAACTGATTTCGAATTAATTTCTGAGTATTCAGTTTGATTCTTTTTGAGAGATAGCAAACTTTCAGCAACCAGTAGGTGGCGCTGTTCTAGATATTACATTTATTTCAAATATTTTTGAAGATTTCTCATCAAAAAAAAAAAAAAAATTAAAATTCTACGCCGTTAATATTTTTAAAGAAAATCTAAAGGAGGGCATCATCCGGCCGGACCATTAATCTAAAGAAAATATAGAAACTTAATTTTTTTTTTTGGACTACAAACAGATTTTATACTTCCTATCATGTAAATTTTCACTAACGTTTTTATTTTTATTTTGGTTTTCTCAAAATCCCTTTTATTTATTTATATTTTGAATAAAAGCAAAACCAATACGCATGCACTTGAAAAAAAGACCTAAATCCAAACAAATCATATGAAATAATTTGATATCATATTTACGAATTATTTCAATACTCTAAATGTTAGTTTAAGTTGTTGTAAAGTGTATTACAAAAAAACAAGGACACATAAAAACCAACCACAAAAATAAAACAAAAAACGAAAATAAGGGACTAGAGAAGTTGACAGGATTAAATAAAATGAATGTCGTTTAAATCATAAATGAAATAAAATGTGTGCTTGTGTTGTGTTAATATTTGCCCGATTAATAATTAAAATTTAGTTTATTATTCTTTTGTTTGTGAAAGAAAGAAAAATAAATAAAACTATAAAAATAAAAACTAAAGTGTATCAAACTTACAGCTTTCATAATACTTTTGTCCCAAGCCACACAGGATTCCAAAACGTAGAGAGCCATCGCCAGCTGGGCGGTAGTGTGAGAACGTGAAACCGCATCACGCCACGACACCAAACCTTTGGGAATATTTTCGATTTTTTCATCTTTATCACTATCACAATTGCTGGAGGGAGAATCGCCGCCCGAATTATTTTCATTGTTGCCGCCCGAGTGTGACTGAGAGTTGAGGTCGGAGCTGCTATTGTTGGCATTCGATGCGGCGGCTGCAGCATTGTTGGCGGCATTATTTGCCGCAATGGCCATGGCTCTTTCGTTAAAAGCTGAAGGATTGAACGATTGTTGTTGCTGCTGCTGTTGCTGCTGCAACAAGGCCTGCTGTTGCTGCTGCTGTTGCATTTGTTGATAGTAAGCGGCTGCATTGGCCGAATTTTGAGTTTGAGTATTTTGTTGATTTTGAGCAATTGCCGCTAAATGTGCATCACCCGTTTGCGCTCCTAAAGGTGGCTTCAAATAACGTCTTTCGATATTGGCTTCCAAATCAATAATGCGCTCCCTTATCATGGGTATAATGCTGACAAAGTCTTCTTCAGTGATATCAGCATCACTTTCCAAATTTAGTTCAGATTCTATTCTGGGTGGCAGCTGCCAATGTTTCAATTGCATGGAGGCCGAAGCGATTTTATCCTCTAATACTTCCAGTTGTTCCAGCAGCGCCATTTCTACTCTTTTCGATATTTTCGGAGTCCAGTCGTTGCTCTTGTCTGGCAACATGAAATCTTTATCGTCCGGCCGAACATCTCCGAAATTATAGGACAAACCTAATGGTATTTCTTGTGTCAGAAAACGTGTAAGATTCTCTTTAAGTTCTTTTTCTCTTAAGCCCGTTGAATTAAGAGAATTTATAACCTGCTGCAGCAATTCCATAGTATCGATCTTCCACCAACCGTAGCGCAAGTTGCACTTAACAAAACTACCTTTTTGTTTTTTGGGAAACCCCTCTCGTTTGATTTCCTCCAACATTTGAGATTCTTCCAGAGACATGTGCAAAGGTGTGGGAATATCGTATTGGATGAAATTGCTTATATTGGCCAAAGACATTTGTTGCATATTTTGCAGTGATGATTGCAAAGCTTCATCTAACTTTATTTCCAATTTAGGTTTTATGTCTTCGTTAAAATCGGCACCTCGTCCTCCGCCGGTATCGCAGATAGAGCCCTTAGGAAAAGGAAAAAATTTCAATTTGCTCTCGTTTTTTACGATCGATTTATTGAGTAGTCCGCTACTACTACTGCTGCGCAGTTCAAATTCTCCATCGCCCTCACCCTCCTCGTCATCGCATTCCATACTGTTATTGTCTTTACCTACTTTATCTGCCTGTTCACTTTTCATCGTTGCTGCAGAATGATGACGAGGAGTCTCCAAGGAGTTTTTTGAATTTTGTAATTTTTCTTCAAATTCTTTCAATTTGTTTTCAATGTCTGCCTCATTGAGACCCGACAATGATAGTATACATTCCGTGGTTAATTTTGTTAAATCAGCCTTACAATCATCCATGGTGACAGTAAAATATTGGACATTATTCGAGATATCCCAGGGATGACCCTGAATTTGATAACTAGACCCACAGGTAATGTTGGCGTACAACTTTTGAAATTCTTTTAGATTGGTTACATTCTGAGGTTCGGTGGTCGTTAATGGCACTTCACGATTAACAATGGAAAACCACTTGACTTCAGGTGTTTCACTAACAAACATGGGCTTAATGTCCGATGGCCCGCTGGAGGAGACAATAATGCAATCCTCTTCTCTTTTGTCATCCAGCAATTGACAATCCGGTTTGGTGCCACCAATGTTGGTGCAAAGATTTATTGTAGACGAAACGGTAATGCCGCTGTTGTTGGATGTGGTGGGATTGGACATCATGGAAGCTGTTGTTGTTGTTGTTGTTGTTGGCGTTGAAGTGATAGAATTTATTTTACTTAAATCTGATTTATCACAGTTTATAGCTAAAGAATTCTGATTTAGATTTGTCATGAGAGCTGCTGATATTTGATTGATTGAGACCGTTGATGATGGTGTTGATGTTTTCATTTCCATTTCCATCATCTCATCCCTTTTAGGCGGCGGCTGGTTAACTATGTTGGGTGGCGGCAAGAGTCCAGCTGCATCGGGCTTCTCTACTTTGGCTGTGCCGTTATTATCCAGTTGTATGCCATGCGGTTGTATGGCCACATCATAATCATCATCGTCATCATCGCGCAAATCTACGATTTCCGGTTCGATGCGATTTGTTTCGATAACATCGTCATCGGAATCATCGGCCAGGTTATTTTCTACAATATTCTTTAGAGCCGGTGTAGGATTTGTATTAATGGCGCCTGCTAGAGTATTCGATTCCAACTCTTTCATTTCGATATCTTGATTACCATCTTGTTGTTGATGTAGTTGTTGTTGTTTATCAGCCTCCATTTTACCGGAAACGCCATCTTCTATTGACGGCTCTGGACTCATATTCTGTTTTCTTTCCTCATATTCTTGTTCAAGTATTTCGCTGTAATGGAATAAATCATTTTGAGCGGATTCCAGAGCTTCGATAAATATACCACCAGCTTTGGGTAGGCGCCAATAGCGTCGCCAAAAACGATCTTGGCCAAAGCAAGTGGCTCGTAGTTGATTTGTGCTTTTCTCCAAAACTTCCTTGCAATTCAAGGAGGCTCTAATAATTTTATCCAACTTCTTTTGTAATTCATCGGCCGACAATCGGTTGTCTTCATCCTCTTCCACGTTGGTAATTTCAGACTCGATATCCGAAAGATCTTCATCCATGCCAACATCGGTAGAAGCATCATCATTTAAACTCTTGATGGTCTTCTTGCTTGCCAGCAGAGCATTAATATCGCCAGGCGTTGAGCCTCCATTGTGGTATGAAGTGGATGTTAGGTCCTCTAGTTTGGCCATTTTGGTGGGAGTGATATCATTAGCAGCCATAAGATTTGCTGCAGACAACTTTCCATCATCCAAATTGCAAGGCAGGTTGGTTAAATCCTTATCGTTTGGTTTTTGTGATCCATCCAAATCGACATCCATGACTTCATCTTTGTTGGTATTGTTATTTTGTTCGCCTTGCGTTTCCACAGAAGTGGTAGCCATCGGATTGTCTTCCAACGATGAGCCATCTTTTTTATTTATGTCTTCGAGTGATTCTTTACCCAAACGCTCAGCATCTAATTTTTGTTGTGCTGCCATCGCTTGCATGGCCGCTTCACGTTCTGATTGCATTTTCTCATAAGCTTCGATTCTTGATTTGCGCATGTGCAGAGCCTTATATTTTCTTACCTTCATATCAGTCATATACTTTTCTTTGCGCATTTGATTGCAGGTCTCTAAACTATTATCGATTTGTTTGAGTACAGCTTTGTTCATTAGCAAATCATTGCAGAGATGAGCCAAGATTTGAGTTTTCTTAGTCGGGTTGAGTGCTACAAAAGGACGATCTTTGAGAGCAAGTGACATTTTCCATGTTTCATTTTCATGCAACAACTTGTAGTATTCGGCATTTTTGCCAGTATGCACGACAGTTTCAGCATCGATTTGATGATGATCTGGTACTTTGCGTTCCCGTTCACGATCCATAACAACGCCAAACATTTGTCGTATTTCGCCCGTAGCTGTGGCATACAAATAAATGCGTAGGATTTCCGATACATTGGAGTTTGTTATGTCGGCATTTCGCAGCGATTGTCCCAAGAGTGTGGTATGACGTCCCGGATTTGGTATGCCCGGATCTTCTATGGCACATACTAGCAGATGTGTCATCACAGATAAGAGTTCTTCTTCAACTTCGGCATTACTATCGACGACCAGTGCATCATGGAGATTCTGTAGGGTGGGTAGAGACTCCATGTCTAGTTTGGAGGAAAAAAAAAGTAAGTAAGTAAATAAATAAATAATTATTTTTCATTAATTATGAAAAACTTTTGTAAGTTCCCCACTTCATACTAAACTCACCAAAGCCTAATGTTTCACCAAAATTGTGCAAAAATTCAAAGACCATCAACAGATCAGCCATAGCTTGACCAGGCAAACGATTGCCAGCAATACGTTCCAAATCGGGAATAGCATGTAATTGCAGTAGTTCAGAATCTTCTTGGGGTTTCCTGTTACAAATAAAAATTTATTGATTTGAGTATATTTTTTACGATCTTTACGGGATCTTGTTGATCTACAATAGATTGTGAATTGCCCAAAAATTTGTTATAGAGTGTTTTTAATTATTTTTTTTTTTTCCAAATTCTTTACTTAGCACCTCACCTTATTTGTGCTAAAATTTCAGCATCTCGTTTACGAGCTGCCAAACGCTTTTCCCTTAATATCAAACGATCTAAAACCATTTGATGTTTTTTCTTCTCTCGCTCCTCAAATTTGCGCCGCAATTCCAGCTGACGTATTAAAGCCATATGCTGGCGTCTACGCTCACGTTCCATTTCGGCTGCCAGTAGCATTTCCTTTTGACGATTGAGCTCCTGAACAGAATATTTTTAAATTTACAAATAATATTAAATAAAAAAAGAACTGTTTTCTACATTTACGTTTTTTTTTTTAATTTACAATTTTTTTTAATTATTCTACTTTATGTTTTCATTTACATATAAATATTTACAAACTACTCATCTAAAGAACAAATCTCTATAAGCGATTTATTTTTATTTGTAGGTTTTAAAACAATTTCAAAATCTTTTTTTTATACCTGTTCTTTAGCTAAAATAGCTTCTTGACGTTTCTTTTCCTTTTCCTAAATTAAATGATTTTTAATTAAAAAACAAATATTAACAATATGTTTTGTTGTTGTGTTTTTTTAAGAAACTGTTGAAATTTTAAACGAAGAAGAATTGAAACAGTTTTGAAGGCAAAAGAAAACAAAAACTAGTGAAAACGTTATATTCGACAAGGCCGAATCTTATGTACCCTTCACCTGAGCATCAAAAAAAAAAGAGATAAAAGAAAATAGGATTTCAGTATTGTCAACATTGTGGTTGTGTCGCCAATTGTAATCCACTAATATTATAAATGAAAAAGTTTGTATATTTAGATGTTTGTTCCACTATAAATAGAAAACGTTTTTATGGATTTGGGTGGAATTTGAACCCCGATAAGGATACTTTTAAGGGGTAAAACGGGACAAATTAGGTACTTTTTTTTTAATAATTTGTTATACATATACGTTTTAGAGGGTAAAATTAAAAAAAAGTTGGTATTTTTGGTACTTTATGTTGTTGGTACTTTTATGTTTTACTATAAGATACGTTTTTTGGGTTAATTTCTTCAACTTTTTGTGAAAAATACTCCTAGCATTTGTTTTTAATTTTTTTTTTAGAGTTGCTAACCCACAACAAATAAATAATTTTTTTTTTAAAATACTCTTAATAATAAAAAAATTTACAGAATTTTTTTTGGAAAATTTGCAACAAATTTAAAAATAAAAAATGGCTCCATAATATAGGAACTTTAGGTTATGTTAGCAGGTCGCTGTGAAATTAAATCAGGCTATAGGAAAGATGGACCGAAAGTTTGTGTTGGGTTGTTTTCATAAAAACAACTTTAGAGTTATTTGTGTGTTTTGTTTTGGAGACATTTTTCATGGAACCGTATTTATTTATTATCGGCCTGTTTCACACTGTCGACAAGTCGATGTCGTTCTCTTATTTATATTGAAAACAAAAACAAAATATTTAAATTTGTTTTTGTTTTTAATATAAATAAGAGAACGACATCGACTTGTCGACAGTGTGAAACAGGCCGTATGTTTGTTTGATTATTTTTGCAATAAGAATTATTCAACATTTTCTAATTTTTACTTTTATTCGATTTTTTTTTTATTAAGTCCACCATATGTATATGTTTTTCCCATTATTATGACTTAACAGGATTTGTTAAGATTAGGATTGGGAAGGAAGAGACTTTCATGCATCGCAAAGAGACTATCTGAACCTGATAATTAACTTTTAGACAAATTTTATTGAAATCAAATGGAATTGCAACACATATTGCTGAAGGTGAAGGGTACAATAAGCCAAAGATAGTTTTGAAATAAAATACAAACAATTTTTTAACAAGTTTTGAATAACATGAAGCATTTATTTACCTGTTGTTTTTTCTGTATTTCCTCTTGTTTAAGGCGCTCCAATTCTTCTTGTTTTTTCTTGCGTGCCTATAAATTTATATACATATGAAGTAAAAATTTAAATTTCAAAGATTCTAAAAAGTGTATACGAGTTTGTGTGTTTTTATGTACCTCAATGGCTTGTTGATTTTTTAATTCTTTTTCTTTGCGCTGCTGTTCCAGTTTTTCATTTTTTTCCAAACGAGCTTTTTCCTTGTTACGAGCCATTTCTTCTTTTTGTAATTTTTTGGCATCTCTTAAAGCCTGCTGTTGTTTGGCAATTTCAATGCGTTGTTCAACATTTAGAGTTTGACGTGTAAATATTTTCAGGTCTTCCAAACGTTTGGCCACATCCTCGTCAGTCATACGTATGTAATCGCCATCATTGGCATATGGTGGCGGTGCGGGTTGTAAGAATGAGCCCACAATAGCTCTTGCCGAGAAACTAAAGTTCTCTCGTGTCAACTTTGAAGGGTTCTTTTCCAAATGCTAAAGTGTTAAATATATTTTTAATTTTTAATTACATTTTATTATTTGATTATTTCAATTATAAGAAAACATTTTATGTATGTAATCATCGCTGTTAATTTCTCTACTAAAAATTGATCTACAAACTCACAGAGAAAACATGGCCCATAGTTTTCAAGGGTATATTACTACCGGGAGAATAGTAGACAACTTCGCCTTTAATTTGGCCAGCTTTGGTAAGGCCTCTAATGACCGTTTCTCGTTTCCAGCCCAGATCCAACGGTATTCGAAGTTCAGTTACATTTAATAGATTCGGTTCTTCACTTTCCGATTCCGATAAACCACTTTCAGCAGCAATACTCTCCGAATCTGTAGACACTTCCATTTGAGCATTAGCTTCTGTCAAAGCTTGTCGTATTTTTTCCTTAAAAGAACAACAAAGAGAGCCAAATGAATTTTTGATATCGTTTTATTTTAATTTTCACACGCAAATCCTTACAATGTCAGCGCCTTGTTGCAATAACTGTTGAGTGGACAACATGGGTTTCATACCCACAGCCCTTGATTGAGCGAGTAGCGAGGCCACAGTATTCTTTTTGGGTTTCGATACACCACGTCCTAAATTTCGTGGACGTCCTTCTTTGAATGGCGGCTGATTTGTTCTGTCATTACCCATACCGGCGCCACCACCACCACCACAACTGGCCGAAGAGGAATTGCTACTACTATTACCTCCAGTATTGGAACTATTTGCTGCTCCACCATTACCACCACCGATACCGCCAACACCGCTACTACCAAGAGCAGCAGTTATGGAACTTAAACTTTGTAAACTATTTGAACCCGTATTGCCAGAGTTATTACCACCAGAACCGCCACTGCCACTGCTACCTGATAAATCATTACTGGACGATGATGATTTATCCGGTTTCATGGATAAATTAAGCGGAGCATCAAAATCTTCTATAGTAATGGTAGCTCCGGCAACATTCGAATTAGCTAGCGATGTATTCGATACTGAAGAAGCAGCCGGTTTTAAACTGAGATTAACGCCCGAGTTAAGATCAGTTGTACCGCTCAAATCGTGTATATCTTTATTTTTATTTGATAAATTATACGCTCCATTCGAGGTAATAGTAGGTGGCAATTTAATGACCTCCACCCGATCTGAAGATGAGTCACGGCTCGTTCGGCCACTGCTTGGTCCGGTCAAGTCCAAGTGCGGCGTACTTTGGGACGATGAGGCGCCCGAAGCAATAGATGATTTTGATGTGCTACTCGCTCCTCCTAAGCCACTCAAAGCAGCTATTTGGGCAGCAGTCAGGGTGGGAGGTAAGTTGGGCCCTGGGCCAGCATTGGCTGCGGCAGCTATGGCAGCATACTCCATTTCGAGTCTAGCCCTTTTCGCCGGGCTAAGACCTGAAAATGCAATGCAAAGTGTGTTTGATGAATCTGATACATTTTTTTGTTGTAGTTGTAGTGTTTGTTCTTGATCAGAAATGGTCTTTTTACGACCACGTGTAGTAGTACCGGGTATTTTGGGGCCCACGATGGATGATGTGTATTTGATGATTTCTGTATCGGGTGGCAAGCGGACTCCTAGCAGCGATGGATGGTCACTGCAAATTGTTCAATATTAAAAATCAAAAACCTCTGAACGTCATCATCTGAATTTAAACAAGAATTAAAAATTTAATAAATATTTACCCTAATCCTCCTGATTGCATAAAATCATTTGTTGATTGTTTATTAGCTCCTGTCGACGATGCTGAGGATGATGCCGACGTTGAGGAGACGCCAGAATTATTTCCCACATTCGATGCGGCCGCAACAGCAGCTGAGTTGCTTGCCGCAAATGCATTCATGGCAGCTTGCATACTTTGTTGGGGTGTCATGCCCAAAGTTCCAAATTGTGACAACGAGTTTAAAGCATTCAAAGAGGCATTATTTTTATCATCATTCTTATTACGCGACGACGAAGCTGATCCACTCATACCGCTACCACTACCGGTTAAAGCACCATGCGTTGACATCATACCGCCTGAAGATGAGGCATTGTTGGCAGATGAACTACCAACCAAATGATGAGAGGAAGAATTATTTGATGACGAGTTTCGTGATTTCTTTGATGAAGCTAACGTTGAGGATGTAGATGATGGATTTGCAGCAGCAGCAGCTGCTGCTACTTGCATGGCTAAGAGTTCTTTGTGCAACACAACCGGATCATAAGCTGAACCGGGTGATGGAGGCAATTGTACAGACATTGATGACGATGATGACGCAGACGATTTACCAAGATTGGAGGAATTATTCTGTTGCAAGAAATAAAATTAAAAAAATTATTGTTGTATTTTATATGTAAGTGAACTAATTGAAAATTTCATAATTATTATTATTACTTTGTATGAGTTATTAGAGCTGCTATTATTATTATTATTACTGTTAGCGGAGTTACCCATCCCCGATGAGGGTGTTATTGTGGTACCCGCACCCACTAAATGCATACCCGCTAAAGCGGCTGCTGGATTCGAGGCTACGGCAGCTGCTGCAGCTGCAGCATTTAAGCTATTGGCTAATGATTGTTGCTGTTGTTGTTGTAGTTGCTGTTGTTGTTGCTGCTGCTGTTGTTGCTGCTGTTGACGTTGCTTTTCTTTGCGAGATTTGCTACTAGATTTACCGCCAGACGATGAGCTGCCACCCATATTCGATCCTGAAATGCCGGAACCAGAATTCTGTGTTCCCGACCCAGACGATCCACCCACTCCACCGCTATTTCCTGCACCAGCACCTGTACCGCCCAGGCCTAGGGCAGCTGGTCCAAAGGCTGCTGCTAAATCGGGATGGGGAAATGGTGATAAGCCGGAAGCTTGCAGGCGACTAAAATAGTCTTGTGCAGCTAATTGGGCCATCGACCACCAACCTAAATAAAACAAAAAAAAAAAAAAATAAATAAATAAAATATATTTTTAATGATTAACAGAAGAAAATAAATTAAATAATTTTTTAATCACTGGAAAAATTTAGAAGATGGGTCCGAAAATTAACAGGATTATTTCCTACAGTAGACCACATTTTATAGTACAGAGAAATTAGGAATATAAATTTTAAACATCACTAATAAAAAAAAAAAAAAAAAAAACACTGGTTTGAAAAATAACTGTAAGCATCAGTGCCCTTTAGAAATTGATTAATTAATTCCTAAGGATATATTTTTATAGTGATACCAGAGGGCACATAGACGTTTTTGATTGACTTCTATAGGAATGTTTTCTTCAAACATCATTTTTTGCCGACAAATGAGTTTGCTGTTTCACTCCAAAACTATTTTCATATTTAATTTTGATATAATTATTTTGAATTTTGCCTCGAGCCTAAGAATATAAGCGAAAAAAACAAAAATTCCTGACAATGCTACAGAATTTGAAAACAAATATAGTAATAATCTTGCAGGGTTTAACTGGAGGAAAATGTTTTAAATATTACAACGCATACTGTACTCATTAACTCACTTGCTGGATGCAATCCGGCCAAACTGGCAGCTTGGGAGGCAGCAACAGCCATGGTATTTTGATGGTGATGACCAGCCGCAGCTGCAGCGGCAGCTGCTGCCATAGAATAACGATCATTGGCGGCAGAAGCAGTAGGATTGGGCAGCAGACCCAGACCAGCCGCAGCAGCAGCATTAAATTGTGCGTTAAATAAAGGATTAGCAGCTGCAGCCGCGGCAGCAGTAGGATCACGACCCCAATAAGCTAAAATATTCAAAATAAATTCGTTAAAACACAATTTACAATGATACTTACATATGTACATATAAAAAAAAGAAGAAATTACCAAATAATGAAGCAGCATCTAATAGGGCAGCAGGGTCGTGTGCACCACCTGCCCCACCAGCACCGGAATTGCCAGATGATTTACCACCACCACCACCACCGCCTTTGCCATCGTTTTGTTGTCCACCCTCACCCGCATTTTTATCCATGTTCTTCATGAATGTATGGGGGTCAAAGGGTCTATTGTTACGTTTAATTTTGAAGTTTTTATTTTAAACAAATTTTTTCAAAGAATTCGATGTCTATAACTGATGCTTAAATGATGATGTCCTTTTTGTTGTTTGATTTCAGTTGTTGAACAAATTTTAATCAATTTTCTCATTTCAGTTTTGTTCATTTCATAACATACATATTTACATCTTCATCTTGTATGATTTTTTGCTGCAAAGAAGAAAATAAAATAGCTGAAACAAATTCGAATATGCAAATTAAAACCACATCAAACATACATACATACATACAACATTTTATTTGATCAAGTAAAGTACTCAAGAATTTACATGTTTTCAAAAATTTCATTTATTTGTTATGGTTTAGCTAATCCAAACAAAATGCATTTATGTAGATTAGTTAGCCCCAAAGAATGGCAGCATCAAACATGTTGCATAAAAACGTGTTCCAAGACCAAAAAATCAACTCAAACATCTCTGCTGCAATTACAATTCAAACAAACATCGCTGTTGCAACTCCAACAAAACAGAAATATAATCAAGAGGACACAACAGCAGCAGAGAACATTTATCTACAATTTCAACTCTCTTTTAGTACAACTGTAATATACAAAATTTTGTTTTGTTTTTGTTACTTTGTTTTTAGCACGTCAAGTAAACAGAAAGAAAATACGAATGGAAATAATGAAACAAATTGAAAGCAATCGTTTACAACACACAGTGAAAATGTCAAAACAACAATAAGTAATAAAGAAGTTAAAAGGAGGACCGACTGACAGTCAATAAAACGGACATACATATACATATATACAGACGCACATATCCATAGATGTATATATGTATATCTGTCGATACTATCTGTATATATGTAGGTACATGTATGTATGTGTGAAAGTATGTATTTATGTACAAACAAATTAAATAAAACACCAAAATAAAAGATTGGTCATTTAGTTGCCTGATTGGTTTTTTACAATAGCCTTGTAAATCATTTTACAATAATTTCCAGTTGCTATTTACATATGTAGATCTACATAAATAGGGACATACATACATATATGTATATGGAAGTACATATGTACATACTACATATATATCTATGTACATATGTACATATGTATATATCTAAGTAAAGGTTCATTCCGGGTAAAAACTTTCGCAATATGTATGTATGTATGTATGTATGTATCCTGGGCTGGTCTCTATTTTTGCTTATGTGAATAACATTCCAACTTCTAAGCTGATTCCGTCAACAACCTACAAACAGACCATCAGCAAGACCCCGACACATTTACTATTTAGCCGCCGGCAAAATGTTTTAGTCGGCTTGCTTCTTTGATGGCAGGTGCACAAAACCTGATTATGATATTTATTATTTTAACACCTTGTTTTTCCCGCCAAAAATCATGGTAAATTTGAAAATCCGAAATTTATTTACTTTAAAAATGAAGAGAACGCATGAATTTAGGAATGTGCATATACATATGCACATATGTATGTAAATGCATACATACATATGTATGTATGTTTGTATATACATATACATGTATTAAAGTATGTATGTATGCATGTATGTGCATGTATCTATACTTATGAATCAAATAATTTCCAATTTAAATGCGTTTGCCTTGTTATTACATAATGATATACATATGTACATAAGTATATACACAAGTACATATATACATATGTATCATCATATGTATGTAAGGTACCTAGTATGCGTTTCTAAGTATGTATGTATGTATTTATATACATATGTATACATATGTAAATGTACATATGTATATGTCAAAATTCATACTCAAATTCATATACACATGTATGTATGTATGTATGCATGTAGATACTATCTATGTAAGTATATCTATATGTATCTATATCATAGCTGCCAGATTTTTTAGAGGTAATATCGTCATATTTTTGGGCAAAAATCGTCATTATCGTCAATATAGCTTATTGAAATCGTCATAAAAACGTCAAATGATAAAAACCGATTTTTTCCAACAAAACATATTTTATTAGAGGCAAAACATAACAAAACTCTTAAATAAACAAATCTGATTAATAAAACAGCATTCTTTTGAATACAGAGATCAAATACTTTAATTAGAATTCACAATAAAATCACATGTAAATAGATAGCATGTTTTTGAAAATAATTAAAAAAATTCAAATCCTTTTGTTATTTTTTTTTTCCAATTTAGTAAAATATGCATTTTAAATTTCATTTTTGGAAACACTTTTTCTAAAAATGTATAAAAACTACAATAAAATTTATACAATAAAAATGTAATTGTTAAAGAAAATAGACCTTTATATACATATTTTGCAAATAATTATATATATTGCAGTTAAACATATTGATTAATTCAGGTACAACTGTTAAATCATAGCAGCTTTAAATAATCTACTGTAATTAATATTGCTTCCAAATACGACTTTTTCAATGAATTTCTTACTTTAGTATTATTTATGTTTACCTGACTAAATATTATTTCCACATTTGCTGGGGTATTGGTAAAACTAGGTTTTTTGTATTAAATTTAGTCAAAACCGGAAACAAAAGAATAGAATCCCTCGTTTGCATCTCTGATATCTTTTTCTAAAAATCCAATAGTTATATGTTTTTATCACTGCAATAATTTTAATTGTCTGAACTCAGTTTCTACCTCTTGGCTTTCACTTTCTTCAACAAAATAGGAAAATTCTGTTATAATCTCAGAAAACCAACTTTTTTCTACATTAATAATATTAAATGGATTAATTTGGCCAAGAGCTTTATATATTTATTTTAAAAATCAAATCTGGATAATATCTGATCACGAAGCTCTATATAAAAATTATCACAATTATTATTTTTCTTTTGCACTTATTTGTGCTTCTTCAATTTCATCTCTGGCAAATATTCCTAAATAAATGTCTTCAAATTTAAAAAATTCTTTTTGATTTTATAATCAACTAGCTGAGCGTCCGGCTTCGCACTTAAGCTATTTACTTTTATAAATTTCGATTTACCTATCGCAAAAGTCATAACTCACGAACGCGTCGACCGATTTCGATAAACCATCCATACGAAGAAACCCTAAAAATTTAATCGAATTAGGTTTGACTGTTCGTGAGTTATAAAGTCACAACACACTTGCAACAATTATATATATAGATTAAATAAAAGTTTACAGTTTTAAGCAACTTAGTTTTTAAAAAGTTGCTCATTAAAATTTTCAGCAGTTCAGTTGCTTTAATAGTACAAATAAATGTTGCAAACTTGAATTATTTAAAATCGTCAAAATTGGGGTATAAATCGTCCCATCGTCACTATGTAATTTTTAGGACCCAAAATCGTCAAAATGACGATAAATCGTCAAATCTGGCAGCTATGATCTATATATGAATTTATGTATGTATGTATATAGATACATACATGCATATGTATGTATTTATAGTGTAAATGTACATATGTATGTAGGTACATAGATATGTATGTATGTATGTAACTTGTGTCGTAAGCAACTTTTTAATTTTCAATTGAATTGACCTTCAATTACTTTAAAGTTTTATTAATTAATTCATTTTTCTTTCTTTTTTCATTAGATCGGGCAATGAACTTAAGCACATGCAAACATACATACATATGTAGGTATGTATGAATATGTAAATATTTTCCATATGTATGCATACACTCATATACATACATATATACATACATACATATCTAAATATGTTGGTATGTAATTCTTTACAACACAATAAAAGCTATTGTAGGTATTAACACATTATAACGATTTTTCTCTTTAAAGTTTAAACTGATTGGTAGTGCTCTGTTACACTTAATGCTTATATAAGTATGTACATACATACATACATATTTGCTAAAATTATTTACATAAACTTTTTTATATAAAATATGTACATACATATGTACATTAACTTACATATTTTTAATTATAAATTATTTGTTTGAGCTAATTTTTTAAACACTGGATACTATTTTTACGTTTGTCTATTCATTAATTGTTGTTTTTTTACTCTTAAAATTTAGTGTTATTTTTTATACACACACACACACGAATGCAAATGTATTTATGCATGTGTGGGAGAGTGACAAATTTACGTGGTTTTCTTTACTGTTGCTCTTTCATAAACATTTTTAAAAAACGCTCTTTAAATATATATTTTTATTTTCTGTTATTTTGTTTTGATTAGAGTGAGACCACGAGTGATGCCAACGAATTGCACACGAAAATGAAATCTTCAAAGCAAACAAAACTCTGGGAAAATTATGTTATTTCTTGTAATCATAGCTGCCAGATTTGACGATTTATCGTCATTTTGACGATTTTGGGTCCTAAAAATGACATAGTGACGATGGGACGATTTATGCCCTAATTTTGACGATTTTAAATAATCCAAGTTTGCAACATATATTTGTACTATTAGAGCAACCTTGAACTGCTGAAAATTGTAATGAGAAACTTTTTAAAAACTAGTTTGCGTAAAACTGAAAACTTTTATTTAACTGATTATAAAAACAAAAACAATTTTTTAAATTTTGAAGACATTTATTTAGAAATATTTGCCAGAGACGTATTGAAAGAATCACAAATAAATGCAAAAGAAAAATATGATATCAGTAATAATTGTGTTAATTTTTATATAGAGCTTTGTGATCAGAAGATTTGATTTTGAAAATAAATATAAAGCTCTTATCTAAATTAATCCATTTAATATTATTAATGAAAAAAAAAAGTTGGTTCTCTGAAATTATAAAATAATTGTCTTATTTTGTTGAAGAAACTGAAAACCAAGAGCTAGAAACAGAGTTCAGACAATTGAAATTATTGTCCTGATAAAAACATATAACTATTGGATATTTCGAAAAAAACTAACACAGCTGCAAACGAGGGATTCTAGTCTTGTGTTTCCGATTTTGACTAAATTTATTACAAAAATCCTAGTTTTACCACATTATTAAGCAAATATGGAAAGAATATTTAGTCAGCTAAACGTAAATAAGACTAAAATAAGAAATTGAAAAAGTTGTCTTTGGAGGCAATATTATATTCAAAAGATTATTTAAAGCTAAACAAATGTACCTGCTATGTTCTGAATTAATCGATATGTTTAATTGCAATATATATTTGTAAAATATATATACTTATATGTCTATTTTCTTAAAAAATTATATTTTTATTGTAGTTTTGATGCATTTTTAGAAAAAGTGTTTCCAAAAATGAAATTTAAAATGCATATTATACTAAATTGAAAAAAATAACTAAGGATTTGATTTTTTTTTTCAATGTATAAATATATTTCAAGGTATTGAAAAATATGCAATCTATTTACATGTGATTTTCTTGTGAATTCTAAGTGAAGTATTTGATCTCTGTATTTTAAATAATGCTGTTTTTTAATAAGATTCGCTGAATTAAGAGTTTTGTTATGTTTTGCCTCTAATAAAAATATGTTTTGTTGGTAAAAAAGCGATTTTTTCTTTTGACGTTTTAATGACGATTTCAATAAGCTATATTGACGATAATGACGATTTTTGCCTAAAAATATGACGATATTACCAAAAAAAATCTGGCAGCTATGCTTGTAATTTCTTTTTTGCTAAATTTTCTAGATACAATACACTACAAAACCCACCAAAAATCAAGAAGAAAAACATTTGAATGACAAATATCACACCAACACGAAGCCATAATTTAGTAACACATTCACACACATGTCAAAAGTAACGAATTATCTATGAGTAAGCACATACAGACGAGGAATACACCTTTTCAGATAAAACAGATAACAATAAAAATACACCAACAATAAAGCAAAAAATAAGCCGAATTGTATCTTATATACATACATACATACATGTGTGCATAAAGATACAGAAGTGTGTGAAGTAATAAATAAAAAAAAACGAAAAAAGGGAAAAAGAGGTGTAGGTATAATGTAAATTTTTTTTCATCTGGCAAGTAATGTACATACATTTACACAATTTTTTCTTTATCACAAATAATTTGAAGCAATTTTTAATTAAAAATTATTGAGACAGGCTATTACACATTTTCAATTTATTATGATTTAAATTTTTATGTTAAAATTGGATTGTTTTTTTAATCGATAGATGTTTTAATCATGAAACCTTTATGTATGTATGTTGGTATAGTTACATACCTATGTACATAAGTATCTATGTATATGTAATTTTCTAACCATTTAATTTGATTAATCAATTGATTTGTTTGTATTATAAATTTATTTGCTGCATTTCAATTGCCTTTTGAAGTTTTTTTTCTACTACAGTGAATGCATTTATGAAATATACAATACACATTTTTCATTCATTATTTTTTTCCATTCGTCTTCTTTAAAACTTCACATCGATTTTACACACCTCTTTTCTGTTGTACTATATTTGGTATCACTTTTTTGGAACATTATTTGAATACAGGTTGATATTATTGAAATTTTATAATTTTTTAATTATAATTAAAAAAAAAAAAGTTCTTTTCGTTTATGAGTGATTCTTTTAATTGAAAATCTGTTTGTTGTATTTAAAAATTCCGAAAAATTTTATTGTTTGAAAACGCGTAAATATGTGCTTACTTTAGTACACCAGCAAAGTATCTGACGGCTACTCAAACTACTACAAACTACCACTACTTTACTTACTCGCTCTCATGCTTGCTCATTCACTCTTTCGTTTACTCAGCAAGTCACAGAAAACAAACAGACAAGTTGGTATAATGTTGAGTTATTATTTTAAGCGAGTATTTAGATTCGGTTGGACCGACAGAAAAAAAACCAAGCAACACACACACAATCTTATTTGCCAGATTTGAGGTATTATAAACATTTATGCGATATTTATTGTTATATTATTTAGAACAAAAAAAAATACGTTAATGAATAGTACCTATAAAATATCTATACATACATAATATTAAATGCAAATTTCAGCATTTCTCACAAATAATAATTATGATAAGCCAAACGTACGTACATATGTACATACATAAGTACATACATACATACATATTCAACCTCCAAAAAATTCTTTGTCACCAATTCATCACAGTAGGTATGTATGTATTAATAAAAAATTGTGGAATAACTTTGTACCTTCAGATACATATATGTCGTGTGATTTCTTTATACATACGGATGTGTGTGTGTACCCATGGAGTTAATGAAACCGAAGATGCTCATAAAAGAAAGCAAATTGCACCTCTAAAGTAATAAGTATGCAGCATATGTATGAACATGTTTTGATATTCCTAAATACATACATACATGTCTACATATTTACATACATACATTTATACGTTAAATGCCCAATATTCATTAATTGATTTAAGAGACTCTGATCAGTGATGCCAGGCATGATGATATGATTGTAGGTATTTTAAACAACAGACATAATTGTTATTGGATTATTTTCATATGGGGTTTTAGCAGATTATGTACGCTTTTGTCCTTTTTATACCAATAAAAATTTCCCGGGAACGCACTTTTGCATCAATTTAGAAAATAAAATATGCTTACTTTAGCATGTATGTATCTATGTATCTTAATATATAAAACCGAATGTGTGTTTGTTTATTTGTTTGTTTGTTTGTTTGTTTGTTCCGTATAGGAGGCCAAACCCTTGGACCGATCTTCTTGAAATTTTCACAGTATTTAACTGGAACTCTCGGATGAATTATAGGCTACTTTTTTCAACCACACCCACTTTTACGCCCACTTTTTTAAATTATGTTACTCCTACCACGTAGTTTTTAACAGATTTTATAATGTAAAGTGAGCATAACTTCGCCATTTGTGGATCAATTTTCAAAATTCTTTCAGCATATGGAAAAGGTGCATTAATTTTTTTTGTTTTTGAAAATTGTGCGTAGGGGCAGGGTGTCGCAAATGGCCCGCCACAATAATTGATTATCAAATAACTTCGCCATATTTTGGGCATTTTTTGACCTACGTCGATGATATTTGGTACATATGGTATTGGCATAATTTGGAATAAGTACTAGAAGAAGAGTGGGTGGGACCACGCCCCTTTTTAGGAAAATTAAAAATCGTAATATAGTCTCAACTACTGCACCGATCGTCATTAAATTTTCACAATAGGATATATAAATACTTTTAATTTTATTTTATAACGAGCGGGGGTAGCGAAGCACACCGGGATAGGCTAGTGTATGTATATATTTCGATTTCATGAAGAGATTACATTCATGACATCTTCAACAAATATTTAGAAATACAAAAATATTATTGAGAAATTATTAGGCTTAAAAGTTTAGTTTTATTGTAAATGAAAACTCAAATTACTAAGAGTTTTTATTTAGAAAATATGTAATAATAATATTAATTCTCGTATTCTATTTCTGTTGAAAACTTGGTTAAATAGATGATATATTTTCCCAATTAGTCCACTTTACATAAATTGTAAAAATAAACAAACGAACGCTGATGAGAGGTGTAGTGGCCTTGAAATCGGTAAACCGATACGTTCTGCTAGTCTGATTGGATATATGTATGTATGTATGTATGTATGTATGTAATACTAATATTTTTAAAATATAAACTCCTAATGTAATAAAATTGAAATTAAGCCAAATAATAATTTCTCATATATCTATACATTAATATAGTTCAAATTACGTTTATTCGTAATAATTTTTTTTTTTAATTAGGACCTGCACACAGTGTGGATGACCCCTACGTATGCAGTGCACTGTGCCGGAGCTCAGGGAGAGGGATAGGGTAGAGAAATAGATGTTGAAAATTTAGAAGACTTAACTCTTTCACAACTCTGCTTTGCGCGTTATGTTAATTTTTAAGGCAGTGGTGAGGCGCCTCCGGTGTTAAGTAGACGCATTAACTTTGTTAAGCTGTATTAGCATGCATTTTATTAATCGTTTTACTTCGCCGATGTTTCTGCTAACCGACGAAGGAGGGCGATGTTGTGTACATTAGCTTGGAACAGCATCAGTCGCTGTCGGAACAGTTTTTTTAGTGATCAGTGCCATGCCTTTATCACTTAAATAGTCCGACAACAATTAATACAATGTCTCACTAATGTACATTAGAGAAATTAATGATGTTGATTGACTTGCCCTGGCCAGAGGGTTTGAACCCAGGCCCCACGTTATTGTTTGCTTAGTAGTCAACGCGCTAACCACTTCAGCCAATACCACCCTCAAATAATATAAAAATAAAAAATATATTATTGTTGGTTAAATCATCGTAGACGACATTGTCTTTGACGATTTTTGTATGTATGACATGTCACCTGTCGTTAAAGTTTTCTTATCGACAATTGGAAGGAAGTCGTCTCTCATCACTATCTGAGCGACAATGTCACACGTTTGTCTTTAATAAAACGTTGGTGGTAAACGACAATGTGAGCGACATTTTCGCTCATCTTGTCTTGTGTGACAGCGTAGCCATTTGTATGAAAATTTCGTCGATGATTTGTATGAACCTGTCTTCAGCAATTCTTCTACGACTTACAATAATCTTGAACTCGTCGTTAAGAACGGGTCGAAAAAAAAACGTAACCAAGAAAGAAACTAGTAATTTATTTCATCTAATATTTTTTTAATTATGGGTAGGCAATTTTAAAAAAATGTGTAAAAATACTTTTTTGAAGAATAATTAATTTTATTTTGTAATATAAAAACCAAGTTAAATAACACTATCCCTAAGCAAAACTACTGGTTACGTTTTTTTTTTTTTTTTTTGATAAATATTTAGGAAATGTGAACGGAGTTTATTAAGATTTTCATAAAAAAATTATGGAAACAATTTACAAGCCAACTCGTCCAATCAAAAAACTAAAAGAGTTTAAAAAATCAGCCAATAAATAGACATATTACGTAAAGATGTTTTCAGAGATTTTATACCCCCTTCGTAACTCCTTTTTAATAATTTTTTAGTGCAAAATTTCCAATCCGTAACAACCTCCTCCCCACCCTTGAAGCGTTACGTAATATGAGCACAGCCGCTTACTCGAAAATAAATATTTCGGCGAAGAACTTGCCACCGATTCTAAAATAAAATCATAGGAGCAAACTGAAAGCAAATCCTATCAAACAGAAAAAGAGTGTTGAAAATCGGATCAAAAATTATTGCGTTATGCGTACAAACACGTTATTATTTTGCCTTGGAAAGTATAGATATGTATAATCAAGGCGAATTCACTTAACAGGTGATATTAATAACACAGCTGATCTACTTTTTTCATGGATAATTGAAGGTCAAAATGTGTATATGCATAGCGGCAGATATGCCAATTGTTATTGTAATGTTGTACGCAGCGTTACCGTTCACCCGACTAAAGTCGCAATTTGACCCTTTTTCGGCGGTCTGCGACTTTTTGTAAGACTTTTTTTATCAACGAATTTTGCGACTTTTTTTAATTTTGTTGCAACTTTTTACACTTTTTTGTAGTTTCTCACAAAAATCATTTAATTTTCAGTAAATTAAAAAATGTTTTTATTATTTTTATAAAAAAAATCGTCAAAATTTAAAAGGAATTCGCAGATTGTTGTTCATTTGGCAACACTTTTATTATCATCATGGTGAAATAATTATATGTATAACAAAAAAGTGGATAATGCTTGTCAAAAAATTACACCATTTTGACGTGTGATATCCACAAAATTATCATAGCAAAAAATAATGAGCTGCCGTTACGAGACCACCTGGTAAACTTATTTCACCACGCTTGTCATGTATACAATTTTGGCATAAAATTGGTAATTTAAAGAATTCGTTAGACGAACCAATGTTTCCTAATTTGTACAAACTGGCCGTACATGTATTAACTCTACCTCACAGCAGTGCTTGTGCAGAAAGAATTTTTTCGAAATTAGCTTTACTTAAAAATAAATTAACTAATAAATTAAAAGTAAAAACATGCAACACTATGCTGTCAGCCTTAAATTTAATAGATAAAGATATAGAATACTGTATTCCCTGCAATGAACTTATTTTTAAATATAGAAAGGAAATTTCAAAAAAATAGTATTTCTGTATGTATTCCTTAGTTATATTATAGAATAAAAATTTGTTGAAGTACAAATATATTCACCTAAAAAAAAATAAGAAATAATGCACCAAGATCAAACGAATGCAATTAAAGTAAAAAGCTCACTGCGCTTTACTTGGAGATTTTTAAATTTTGTAAAAAATATCTTAAGGCCCAACTATAATATGCATAAGCTAGCTTAAGTCAGCTTAAGCAACTGTGCGAATACATGTAAATCGTATGTGGCAACTATAATGAACTTAAGCAAAATTTTCGTTAAGTTTTATGAAACGTCATTTGCTTAAGCAAAGTGCGAAACTGAACGCACATTCCGTACGGAATCAGCTTTTCTACTAATACATACATACATATGTATGTTTGTACGTAAAAATAAATTAATTTTGAAAATGGAAAAAGAAGACGAAATAGTTTACATATAAAATTTAATAGAAAATGTGGAAGAAAAGAAGTGTCTGTACACGAAACTGACATTTCATATATTTTATTTAACATATTCTATTTCCACTGATGTATATTTTAGTACTTTTGCCCTTAAATAAAATAAATGCTACAAAGCACATAATTTCGGTTGTAACTGTTCTTATTATTTTATTAAAAATAATTAAATACGTATATTTTAGCATAATATTTTTTTAATTACAATCGTTTTATATACATTTCTGTACAAGACTCAATTCACTTAAAATTTAAAAATTTTTTTTTTGCTACATACATACATATGTGTGCAACTATGACTATTTAAATTTTAAGTCGCATAAGTACATTATATCCACCTAAAAATCTCTACGAATTTGCTTAAGCGTTTGACAGCCTTTTCGTTCAATTTTGACATTAGCTTAAGCCAGCTTATGCATATTATGGTTGGGCCTTTAACCTAACTTGATTTTTTTACCAGAAATCCCATTCATTTGACTTCGGCAGCATACGACAGCCAAATTTATTAAAACTTAAGTAAATTTGTTCAGTATACGTGGAAATATGTATAGAAGCATATATAATGCATCTGCATATGTTAAAAAAAATATGATAAAAATGGATTCTGCGCTAAGCTTTTTGTTTTGTTTCAATTGTTTTTTTTTTTTTTTTGTTATGCTTTTTATTAATAAAAATAAAACGTTAAAAAAAGATGTGCGACTTTATTTTTATAAAACGACCTTGTGTGCGACTTTTCAAAAATTCCTAACGGCAACTCTGGTTGTAAGTACTTGTTGGAGAATAAACATCAGCTGTAAAGTGAATTCGCTTTGATCATAATAAGACTGCATTACTCATACGCAAATGTTGCGCATACGTATGTATGTAAATTGTGTGGACAACTCTAAACTTTCTTATACTCGTCCATATGTTTATTAAAGATATTTTCAAGATTTTTGTGGTTCTCTACATTTTTGTATAAATCACTCAAATCAATTAACACTTTGCTTTTACTTTGTAAAATTTTGGATAATTTCAAATTTTTGGATGTATAAAATTGAGCTCGGCAACACTGATACATCCATACATATCTATTTAAACACCAACAAAACAAGAATTAAGTAAGAAAAAAAACTAAATAGGCATTTTACTAACCGATAGACTACAAACACATGGACTTTTGACTGCCTTCTTTAATTCCTAAATTGTTGTTTGCTTTTCTTTTGTTGCTTCGGGTTCGGCTTATTTTCTTTACATTTTTGTATGTGGTGTGTGTGTGTGTATGTTTGCAATTGTTGTTGCTTCCATGAGCAAGTTTTTAATTTTTTTTTTTTTTAATTCATATTACATATATACGTACATATTTACATCAGTTTGTACTTGTGTGGAAGTGTACGTGTGAGTGAAGCTTGATGTTGTGATATAAATTGTTAAAACAACAATAATTAAATTAACCAAATACCTACCTATCGTGATTATATATTTTTTTAACAAAGCGTTAATTTCTTATTAATTACATACATCGAAAAAGGGTGCAAAATGCCGGAACCAAAAGATAAAAGGCAGAAAATTAAAAATTATTCCCGCAAAACTGTTTGCCACACAGGTACATAAATACATACATACCTACATAAGTAGGTACTCATGCCAGGTGGTAGTTCCAAATCGAGGATCATGTTGGAGACATCTACATACATACTATGTATGTACTTATCAGGAACTTTTATTCAATTTATTTTCAATTTAAAAGCTGTAACTTTACTTACAAACTCAAAAATAAAATAAAGTTTTGTTCTTTTATTAATAGTTAAGTGTAGGTACAAGATATGCATGTATGTTTGTATGTATGTACTATATACATATGTACATATTTGTATGTAATTTTTACCTAAAACCAATTACCTGTTACTAGAAACACTTTTTACTTTCGTTTTTATTTATCTTCAAATGTTAATCTTAACATTTGTATTGCTCTAAAACGGAAACGAAATCATTTAATTAAATCAATGTCAATATACATACATACATACATACATAAACACACTTGTATCTAACTATATGTATATGTATGTACATATGTTTGATAATTAAAAGCGATACGAAGTCTTAGTAAAAAGTATATAGGTAATTTAAATAAACACACACAAATGTACATACATATGTATGCATATGTATGTGTGTATAAATTCAATGTAACATTTAAAATTTTTTTCCATAAAGAGAATCAATGATTTTGTTGTTATTGTTTGTAGCGATGTATGTATGTACATAATATTATTATTATTATTATTACTAAAATGGCGAATTTATTAGAGTTGTTTGGTGACATTACGACAACACATTGGCTTTGCAGTTGATATTAATGTTGTCATAAGTATGAATGTAGGTATGACATATTTAATAATTGCTCAATTCACAAGCCTAGTTATAGCGGCTTAATGCTGTAGGTACCTATATGGTAAGACAATTTCATGCGACTCAGTTTTATACAGTTTAGTTGAAAAAAATCTAACAATTTTATATACCTATACATTAAATAAGAGATGAATGGAATTTGATATCATTCCGTAGATTTTTTTCAATGTAAACCGCTAATTTGTTAACACGACTTTGAACAACATTTTTGGAATCTAATCACTTCTTCTTTATTAAAGAAAAATTTAACAGTACGTTTTTTTACATAAAATTTGTTATAAACACCGCATGTATTTTAATTGCAACAACAACATACAGTGATCACAGTTCGAGTGAAATTATCAAAACGAGTCATATGGAAATCGATGTAACTAAACGACTAAAAGGCATAAAAACCAAAAAAATATACAAACATACATACATATAAAGATTTATATTTATTTGCAACAACAACACTTGTGTATGTGTGTATCGTGCATTATAGATACATACATACATACTAAAAAGTTTTAAGTTACATACAACAATATATTAAAGATTTATGATTTTATTTTCTATAACTCGAATTTTACACCAGAAACTTGACAACAATAATAAATAACACACAAATATAAAAGCAAACATGAATGAAGGTTTTTTTTAATACAAGCATAAACGTACACAATGTTGACCAAAAGTGCATTCAGGATCATGTGAAAGTTTAAAACACAATATAAATAATTTTTGTTTATATTTTACTATTACGAAATATTAAAGTATCTTCTTAAATCGAAAAAATTGTGGATTTATTTATTAATCAATATTTCAGACGGCAACTTACGTTTCTGTGGGACCAAACTGCAAGCGTACATTTTCTAAATCGATCCATAAGTGGTGGACCTACGCCACAATCAATATTTCAAGCGGGCAAACATCCACTACGAACTTAAAATATATATATGGGACAATAAGCCACAGGAAATTATAACTGTGAAGATAAATATGCCGAGTTAAATATGTTTAGTCGGGACATTGCCAACATAGCTCGATTGAACTTTTGCTAGTTGATATAAATGTATCTTAATAAGATAACTTTGTATGATCTCTGAGAGAATATGGCCATTTGTGGGCACATTTTTGTTTGTCACTCATTTGGACCAATGGGAAATTAAAGCCAAGAATCCATACTTATTGACTATGTAAGTCCGATTTCTCAATTGTATTTGAGAATTTTTCTATAAAATTTTAAAAATTAAAATTGTGTAAATTTTGATAAGCTCTATGGGAATTTGGCCATTTGTGGGCACATTTTTGTTTGTCACTCATTTAAACCAATTGATAACTAAAGCGAAGAATCCATACTTACTGACTACGTAAGTCCGATTTCTCAATTGTATTTGAGAATTTTTCTATAAAATTTTAAAAATTTAAATTGTGTAAATTTTTGATGAACTCTACGGGAATTTGGCCATTTGTGGGCACATTTTTGTTTGTCACTCATTTGGACCAATGGGAAATTAAAGCCAAGAATCCATACTTATTGACTATGTAAGTCCGATTTCTCAATTGTATTTGAGAATTTTTCTATAAAATTTTATAAATTTAAATTGTGTAAATTTTGATGAGCTCTACGGGAAGTTGGCCATTTGTGGGCACATTTTTGTTTGTCACTCATTTGGACCAATGGGAAATTAAAGCCAAGAATCCATACTTATTGACTATGTAAGTCCGATTTCTCAATTGTATTTGAGAATTTTTCTATAAAATTTTAAAAATTTAAATTGTGTAAATTTTGATGAGCTCTACGGGAATTCGGCCATTTGCGGGCACATTTTTGTTTGTCACTCATTTAAACCAATTGAAAACTAATGCCAAGAATCCATACTTACTGACTACGTAAGTTCGATTTCTCAATTGTATTTGAGAATTTTTCTATAAAATTTTAAAAATTAAAATTGTGCAAATTTTTGATGAACTCTACGGGAATTTGGCCATTTGTGGGCACATTTTTGTTTGTCACTCATTTGGACCAATGGGAAATTAAAGCCAAGAATCCATACTTATTGACTATGTAAGTCCGATTTCTCAATTGTATTTGAGAATTTTTCTATAAAATTTTAAAAATTAAAATTGTGTAAATTTTGATGAGCTCTACGGGAATTTGGCCATTTGTGGGCACATTTTTGTTTCTCACTCATTTAAACCAATTGAAAACTAAAGCGAAGAATCTATACTTATTGACTATTTAAGTCCGATTTCTCTATTGTATTTTAGAATTTTTCTATAACATTTTTAAAATTAAAATTGTATAATTTTTTGATGATCAAACAAAAATCTGCCCACAAATGGTAAAATTCCCGTAAAGATCATACAAATTTATCTTAGTTAAGATACATTTATATCAACTAGCAAAGATGTAAACCAAAAAGTTCCATCGAGCTATGTTGGCAATGTCCCGACTAAACATATTTAACTTTTGAGTTATATATACAATGACGTAAGCTTTTACGTAAAACATATTTAACTCGGCATATTTATCTTCACACACATGAGGAAATTCCTTCCAATCTCACTGATTTGGGGCTGTGCACATATTCCGTAACGATCCAAAGTGGGTAGGAGGTTACAGATTTGTTACGGATTGGAAATTTTGCACTGCAAAATGTGTAAAAAGCGTTACCAAAGGGGGGAAGGGGGTTTGAAATCTCCGCAAACAGCGTTACGTAATATGTGACAATGTCAGTTGTGAATCAGTACAGTTTCACTAATGACATTTCCTGTAGGGTGTATGTAAATTTTGATATGTAATATTTTTTTTTGTATTTTTTTAGATTTTCATCAATAAATTTTTTGTGTACTTTCTTTGCTTTTTCATTTCATACCCATTTTGCTCATTTCACTTATTTATACATACGGCATACGTCCATATGTATTTTTGTATGTACCCACATGTATTTATTTTTTTATAAACTTATTTATGGCTTTTGTGGAAAGCGATTTTTAAATAAATTATTTATTATGGATTTAATGAGAGATTTGTATACCTACAATGTATGTATCGAGTGTAAACGAAACAAAAATGGATAATAATGCCTATTGCTATAAATACATTTGTATGTACACACATATGTACATACGAGTACATATTTAATTTTATTTAATGCTGATTATAGCAGGAGGGGTCTTATAGGTATCTTTAACTTCTAAGTTGATGAACTTATTTTGTGTAGGTAGGTACTTTGAGTTATATTGTTAAACGTCAGTGCTATCAGATGATTTTAATCAAATAAAGGCAGTGTTACAATTTTTCCCTCTCCCTCACATTTACAATATTTAATATTTTTCTAATGGAAAATAGACTTATTTTCGGAATATGTACATACATTCATAAATAGAAAGCCTTAATTAATTGTATATGCATCAACTTATCTACATACTTTTTATAAAGGGTATATTGACCAGTAGTCGACAGTTTAACTTTTTTTTTTCCTTTTCTCAACAGTTATTGTCAACGGTGTGATCATTGCATTGGATTATCAAAGGTTTGTTATTGCTGAAAAATTAGTATAGTTTTGTATCCAATTAATAGTTGTTAAAAGTTCTGTTATTAAATTAGAGTAATTTACGCTTTTTCTCAAATATAGCATTTGTGCCAATACTCGGCACATACTTCCGTATATTCGGCAATAGTCGGCATTGCATTTTGTAATAAGAAAATATTTAAAAGCTACTGCCGACTTCAGAACACATAATTTCCTATACTATATAAACACGCAATAAAATGTATGCCGACTATTGGGTAAACTAAATTTAAACTCATTTCCTTTACAATTGGTGTGATATTATTTTATGACTTTATGACTACAGTGTGAATACCCCAAATGTTTTTGTAAAATTTCACTAGATGCAATACAATATTTAAATAATTATCATCTAAAACCTTTTTTGGTAAAAATAATAGATAAATTAATATGATTACTAACTTGTCTTAATTGTCCTTGGCACTAACTAAACTAAAAAAAAAAAAACTACGGGTAGCACTCCGGGAGTGCCGAAAGAAGAGAAAACATTTTGTGATTACAACAATACACGTGCCATTGCCAAAAAAAATTATGCGTAGATATAAACAATTATATAAATACATGCAACAAATTTAAAAACTTATCAAGGCGTATGCAACAGGTGAGCTTACTGAGCTGACTGAGCTCGCTTTATAGCAAATTTTCATACAAACTGATAAAGTTTGAAGAGAGTACATAAAAAATGGTTACAGTTTGGTACTCATACGTATTAAAATGCTTTTAATTTGTTTGTGTGTTTTGATATGAAGCGAGTGCTTTATACCAACAAAATACATGTTGTTTTTGGATTGTTGTACTTGTTGTCGTACTGCGCATACCTGCTAGTTTTGCCATGCCACTTATTCTAAACGCAAGTGCAACTGCGGCCGAGAAGTTAACAACCTAAATTGTTTTCGCTCAAAATGAAGAGAGCGCCATCTTTGTGTACTCTTCTTAATCAGTTTCGCTCAAATTGAAGAGTGCGCCCTCTTTGGTGCACCAAAAAATGAGTGTTTTTCTCGCTTCATTTTGAGCGAAAAAATTTAGGTGTTGGGCCTTACTACGGTTCTCGAATCGACTTAGACTCTTGTAATAGATTAAGGAAACACACAACATTTTTCTTTAATCTATTACAGCAGTCGAAGTCAAATCGAAAACCGTAAAAGATCCCAATATCTGTAGGTTTTTAACTTCACTCCGACTAGGCATTCGCACAAACAGAGATGCTACAAGCGTGACGTTGTCGCGAGTTCTGAGGTTTTGTCTCATCTAAAACCTTCTTACCGCGCCAATAGAAGTTTTCACTTCAAAAAAAAAATCGGCATTAGGGTGCGTGTTGAAAAATTGCCTCTGAATAGATGAAAATACTCATCTCAGTCAACTCAAAGTCTTCATGAAGATAATGGTGTGTTTTTTCAATTTGAAAACGGTGAAACTAATTTGAAATAATTTATGTCTTCATTTGTTTTTTGCGATGCATTACGTTTTTTTTTTGTCATTTATGTATGTGTTCCCCTTTGTAAAATAGTGGACGATACATATTTCTAACAAGGGGCAAGGCAAAAAGTATAAGATTTAGGACATTTTAAAAGAGTGACACTAAAGTGGCATTAAGGTCAGAAAAATAACAAATTCATACTTTAAGTGGCAGAGACGGTCACGCTGCCTACAACCTACCTTTTCATTTCAGATGATTTTTCTTTGTTTTTAATACTTTAAATTATTATTTATCTTTTCAAATTGATTTGAATTTTATAGTACGTGAGTGTGTGTGTGTGTGTGTGTGTGTGTGAGAGAGAGAGAGAGTGCAGTTCTTTACTGAAGCAAAAATGCAACAATGAAATTTAAATGGCCCTGGGGCACACACCAAATTACATCCTTTTTTGTGTTCTGTTCTGTTCTGTTCTTATTCTCGGTATGTTTTTCCAGTTATTTTTTTTTTTTGTTCATTTGTGTTGGCATGTGAATAAGAAGCGCATTAAGAAGAAAGAAACGAACTAAACCACCTCCCTTTGCGACCATTTAAAATCAAGACTAAATACTAAACATACGCTCACATTTGAATCGAACATTAATAAAAGACACCAATAAAAAAAGTTGTGCTCTTAAAACATGGTCAGTCAAACAACATACAACAGTTTTATTTCGACTAAAAACAAACAAACAAACAAAGTGCCTATTTTTTTTTCTCAAAATTAAAAAAAGGACAAGCAAAGGAAGCTAAAGAATAAAAAAAAAATAATACATACGAGAGTACATAATAAAAAAATTAAAAAAAATGGAAATTGAACATCGCGCAGATACAACAACTCTTTTTCCTTCTTCTTGTTGGTTGGTGGTGTTGTCGTCTGTACTTGTACTTCTTCTTCTTCTTCTTTCACATCTTGTCATCCATCCAAACTTGTATGTATTTCACCGAACACAATAAATACTTAGTATCTAAAACTGTTTGTTGTCTGTACGTATGAAATTCGTCCGTCCGTCCGTCCACCCGTTTGTACGTCTCTTTGTATGTTTATAGATAATCTTCTGTTTATTCGTATTCTTTTCGTTTTATTTGTACAGAAAAAAAAAACTTTATATAAAATTATGGGAATCGTTTATAGTGTACGAGTATTTACAAGATACATATTCAAAACTACAATACTTTTAATAAAGAAACAACAGACAGATAGCAAAGGCAAAAAACAATGGCATAAGAAATTGTAGAAATTTTTGCCCTGCCGTCAAATATGTATAAAAATAATGACTAATACTTTCAGTTGTAATTTTTAATTTCAAATCATACTAATTGTTGTGTGCAACAAAAACAAAAAGCATTCACTTCCTGCGTTCAATTTGACTAACTTTTTGTTTAAGAAAAAATTTAGAACCATAAGAGAGAGGTACAACAAATACTAATAAAAATTTCACGAAAGTTAAAAATTAAATTGTGTGTGAAAACGTGCAGTGCAACATGTTCACTTTTATCAGAGAAGTTCTTCTTGTCTGCTCAAACAGACTACAACTGAACCTGCAAATGGCAAACACGTTTTCAAAGTTCATAAATTAATTATGTACCTATCTGACAGCTAACCTTTTTATATTGAGAAAAAACACATACATACATACATAAAAACACACAATTAAATATGTATCACTCTTCAATCTAATGATTGATCAAGATTATCATTTTTTTTTTACTTTGGAAACTGATAAATTTAAAAAAAAAAAGATTGTTGTTCGAATGAGTGGCGGCAGCCATTCAGTTTTCACCAAAAATTTTCAAAGAAAATACCTACAAGGCAACGAAAAAAAACATTCTCCGGTTTGGATGCTGCTGCTTTCAAACGGCATCATCGTACAAAGACTCTTCAAGTGTTTTGATAAAAAGTCTTTTTTTATTTTTGATATTTTGGTATCAAGTTTTTGTAAAATTTATTGCAGATTTTTCTTTTTTTTTGTAATTTGGTGATATTTTTCCGTGATTGTTGAAATAAATAAAAATTTTATAGCTTTTTTTTTTGTTTTATTTATTTTATTTTCTTAAAGAAATTATTTCAGGCGACGAACAAACAACGAATACATTTATTGTGCCAATGTGGCATATAGTTTTTTTTTTTAAATACCCTGCAGTTCTGATAGTATCTGTTAAGATCTCTCTGAGTAAGAGGAAAAATAAAAATTTTTTGCTTTTTTGAAAATTCGTCCGAGAATTCAAGCAGGCTTTCACTTACAGTCTGTCTCTAGGGAATTTTTGCCGGAAGTTCCGCTAGTAAAATTTATTAGAATTGCGACAATTTTGTATGGAACGCATTTATACAGATATAAAAAAATATATATTACTTATGCAATGCATTGTGTCAGAGCTCAGGTATAGGGAAAACAGATGTTGAAAAGTTAGAAGCCTTAACTCTTTTACAACTCTGCTTTTGAGCGTTATGTTAATTTTTATAGCAGTGTTGAAGCGCCTCTGTAGTTAACTAGGTGCATTAATTATGTTAAGCTTTATTAGCAGGCATTTTATTAATTGTTTTACTTCGCCGATATTTCTGCTAACCGATAAAGGAGGGCGATGTTGTGTACATTAGCCTGGAACAGCAACAATCGCTGTCGGAACAGGTTTTAGTGACTAGTGGCTATGCCTTCATCACTTAAATAGTCCGACAATAATTAATACAATGTCTCATTAATGTACATTAGAGAAATTAATGATGTTGATGGAGTTGCTCTGACCAGGGTTTGAACCCAGGCCCCAAGTCATTGCTTTCTTAGTAGTCAACGCGTTAACCACTTCAGCCAACACCACCCTTGAAATTTAAAATTTGCATCTATATAAATTTTAACTATACAAGCTTAAGTTGGTTCAATTAATTTATTTAATTATTCATAAATCGATTACGGACTGCAACAGGTGTACTGAAAATTCGTGGTTCCCAGAAAAGTGCTAAAGTTCCAGTAAATATGGCAACGCTAAGGTGACATCTGTAATATAATTTTCAGTAACTAAAAGGTCAGCTGAAGATCAGTTTCCATTCACAATTAATTTTGAAACACTAATGCCACGATAAACGATAAATTTCAAATTTGACCACCCTCACGCAGTGGAAAGGTATAACAAGACCCCATTCACACCTACGTGCTCATTTTGAACAATTTTAAAAAGCCCCTTGTTGTTTCGTAGGCCACAGAGAATACATAGAATATAGAAGCAGTAATTTACTGTTTTTCAGAACGAGTAGGTATGTAAGTGACCTATTTTTGATATTGTCTTGACGTGATGTAAACAATTATTTGCAAAATAAGTGGGGTTATGATAGTTTAGTTTAATACAAATACTTGGGCTATTACCGCTTCCCTATTCTTCCGGAAAATTTCTAGAATTCTGAAAGTCTAATTGAGTGGCTGCTTAACTTCCTGGTTACGGTTACCAGGGATAATTACTTTGGAAAAAAATACATGCATATAAATATGTATGTATGTATGTGTATATTTAATCAAATATGGGAATATATATTTTTTTAATACCAACCGTCTTAAGACAAATCCTGACACATCAGTCCAAGACTCAAGTCTTGCAACTCTTCTGGTGGCTTCAAAACCCGTATTTCACGTAGAGACAGACGGACAGATGGACAGACGGACAGATGGACAGACGGACATGGCTTATTCACCTTCTCTATTCATAAAATCATCTAGATTCTAGAATATATGAAAGAATATACCTTATGGGTCTCATATAATTGTTTTGGAAACTAGACACGGAATGACAAACCTGTAAATACGCTTACGATTTTTGGTGAAGGGTATCAAAACAGAGAAGTCATTCAGAATTGTGTAGTAGTGGCGGCACTATTGTTGTTGTTTTCGTGTCTTATTGCGATGTTAGAGGCTGATCGTAAAATTGTTGGTGTTGCTGCTGTTGTTGTTGTTGTTCTTTACACAAATGACTCTAATTGCACACACAACACACAAATTCACTCACTCATCATTCACATACACACACATTGCAAGAGCGAGGGTTATTGACATGGTTGCACTTACACTGCATTTTTTCCACCACTTTTCTCTGTTGTTGTGTGGCTGCTGCAGTTGTTGTTGTTGTAACATGGAAAAATATTGAGCCGTTTGATTGTTTTATGTCTGTGTTTTTCTTTACATCTTTTTTTATTTATTTTTTTTTTTTATTGGAACTTAACAAATATTTAAACATCTATTTAATGGAAGTTTTTAAATTGTAATTTCTGTTTTTAAAAGCATTTGTTTTGCGTAAATATAATTATCTAAAGTTTAGTATTTTATTTAAAATTTTGTAAGCTTCCTAATTTGTTTGCTTTTGCACAATGGAGCTTTGTTAATAAAAATTGAATAGGTATTGAATTAACACTTTTTTTTTTGAACGATTTGAATGTATGAATATTTTTTTTTTAATTTTCAATGAAATCATTTATAAAAATATTTTTTTTTTAGAAAGAATTATAATTTTTTTAAATTAATTACAGCAATTTAACTTTCAGGTGAGACCAAACAGATCTTGAATTATTTATTTAAATCATTTCCCTTCGCTCTTACAAATCTGGCGATATTTTAAAATAACACAGGGTTACAAATTGTTTTTTTTTATTTTTGTATTGCATTCTTTTTTTATGAATTCTTCATATCGGCCATTTTGCACAAAATGGACACTTTATGTAAAAACGCCACACAAAGTTCGATTAAAATAATTTATGTAATATTGTCTTATTTGAAAGACAACTAAATTACGCGTCTACTAGTGCATAATTTTCTTTGATCGGATAAAATACGAATGATAAATAGAGTGTAAGACAGTGTAATATAATCAACATTTATTGTTTTAAGTTTATTCTGTTGTATTTTATAAATTATTCAGTTAAATTTTTACTACGTCTGTTGTGGTGTGGTGTTGTGGATGTATTTGTTGTTTTTCATATTGTAATTTTTATTAGTTTAATAAATTAAATGTTTAACAATCCGGGTCTAACAAAATCCCCCTCTTTTTCTCTGCCACGAACAACAACAAGAACAATAACAACAACAGCACTAACTCAATTTAAATGGCTGGAGGTAATCAGATATATTAACAGCATATTTTGCAAAAGGACTTAAGTGCCAAAATTTTAATAAGCTTGCACAAGTAAAGTAAGTAGACTACTTCAAATTACAAAACTTTTTGATAAAATCGCCTTCATTAAGCTGCCCCATATTCCCATCGATAAGCTTTTTACAAAGAACAAAAATTATAGCGACTTCTAGTGAAACAGAAAAACATGAAAAAATTATAAATTAAAGGGCATGACTTAAAAAATCGCTAAGATAATAAAAAAAAACACCAAAACAAAAAAAAACGCAAAAAGGGAAAAAAGTTCAAATTAAAAAAAAAAAACGAAGTTTTAAAATGACACAGCAGAAAAACGAATATAAAAACCGTCAATTTGGATCCACCTTCATCAGTGGCCTTAAAATCGGATAAGGATATTTTCTCCGAGTGGATATTTTAATATGTATTTTGAAAACTTTTATTATGTGGAATTTTCTATAATTCATATATTAAAATTAAGGCAATATAATTATAATTTTTAAAAAATCGTCAAATTTGAAAAAAAAAATAACGCTAAATTTAAATAAATCTCCAAAAAGGAAAACAAGTGGGGAAAACGATAAAACAATACACAACACAATTAGAAAATATATTTTGAGTAAAAAAAGAAGAAAAAAGGCAGAATAGGAAAAAATCACAAAATCAAATTTGTTATGTCCACCTGGTACCCCACTTATTTTATACAGATTTCCCTTTTGTCTCGCGTTAATGATATTTATGTATTGCGAGCAACTGCGGAAGAGAATTTTCGAGTAGAATCGATCATTAAGAAGCGGGATAGCCGCCCCAAAAGTGGAATGTGTGGCTGGACTACAACAATCTTTCAATATGTACACTTACACTTACTTATATTTATGTATGTATGTAAATATATAATTGGATCATAAGACATTCTTTAATTATTTCTTGTTAATGTTGAATCTTTATTCACTACATTATTAGTTTAGAGCGAAAAATTTATGTACATTTAAAATATGATAAAACAAACAGACAAAAAAATATATTAAAAAAAAAAATTGGTACGAAATGAAATAAACTTTTTGAAAAGTGATTCATCATCATAATTTCAGTTCACATGGCTTGTTATTGATTTCAAGTCATCATAAATGATTTTTTTTTTATTTTTTTTTATTCTGTTACTTTTTTTCTCAACTTATTTTATTAACATTGCTGTTGTTTTCATTGGTGGTGGTGGTAGTGGCCCAGCAAACACTTAAGTGTGATTTCAAATTAATTTCGAAATTAAACTTTGCCTGAAACGACAAACGTTTTACCAACATTTGAAAATAAATTTAAAATGTCTATTTGGAAAAAGGTATTGCAATTATCCATACAATTATATACTTTCCAAGCATCAACTAAATAAATACATTCCGCATTACATTCATTGAAGCATAAACTTATTAGTAAACACACAAGCTATTAATTCTTTCATTAGCATAAGTTTATCATGTAGATGATCAGAACTTCAAGCCCTGGCAAAAGAACTTGATATATTTTTTATTTGTGTACAAGTTTGTAAAAAGAAAGATATTAATTAAGTTAGCAGTTGACGTAATTGGCACAAAGCACAATTGGCACGTGTTCAATGCTCCTCAAAGGCTTTTCACTTTTATTGTGTTTTAAATATTTAATAACTTCTAAATAGGGCAACTTTTAAGTTATTATTTGTGAGTCAATATAGTGAGTACTTTGCTTCCAATGACATCGCCATGTTATTCTCAAATGTGGAACATATGTGAAATATTTTTTGAACACTTTCAACCGGCCTCTGATTATTTTCTAGGTCATAGAGAATAGTAACAGCCTGTCAGGAATAATCTATTGTCGTCCACATAAGTGTCCACAAAAGTCACAGAATATGGGCCATTATTACCCACCTGATTTTATATGTTAAACACAAACTTTTGCTTGAAATGAGTTTTCGAGGATTTGATTTTCCCGAAAATAAAATACCCTTATTCTAAACTGACGGAGAAAATAGTACTGCGGGAAAGGGAAGTTCAAACTTTCGCAGTCAGCAGTTTTGATTTAAGCTTTGTTATTTTCACTTTTAATTTGCTAAAACAAATGAAGTAGCAGAAAGTAAAATCAGCAGCGTTGCAATTCAATCGGCGATAAAATTTATTCTGTGGAAATAACGTGAAAACACATCCAGGGGCAGATATGCAACGTATTAAATTACCAATGATTCCATGTACTAAAGTATTATAAATTTTTAGTATTCTTGATCTCAATAATTTTCTATGAATTTTTACCTCTCCCTCATATTTAGAATATATACTTTTTCCCTAAGGAAAAGATTCCCATTTTCGAAGTTCTTTAGAATAGACCTAGACAGAAATCGCCCGGGAAGATTTTATTTAGAAAAGGAGAACCGGGAGCAGGGAAAAAAACTTCCGGGGAATTGTTATTCATAATTGGCCTGATCATCTTATTTCAAAGGTTTGATTTCATGTTTACTGGGTGGTGTGCTATATGTATGCACAAGTATGTTTGCTTGTATGTATGTATGTGTTAATGTATATTTATAAAATATAAAGAAATAACAACGACAAATATGAATTATATCTTATAAACGCTTGATTGAATTGAATGTACACGACACAACATTAAAATAAAGATTCGATAAATGGATAGATGGATGGATGGCGGGCTGGTTGACTGACTGACTATTAGACTGATACGCTGGCTGGTTGACTGGCTGTTTGTTGGCCATTCTCTCTTGTTTGTTTATAGTATTTCTAAGATGGCTGGCTGAGGTTGTTGTTGGTTGGTTTATGCGTCGCCGTTTGTCGTCCTAGTTTTTTTTTTTTTAATTTTGTATTTAATTTTTTTTTTTTTTTTTTCTTTTGCAATAATTTTTATATTTTTCCTGCCATACCTTATAATTTGTGCAGTTTAAATTGTTAAAGTTTTTAATTTTTTAAAAAACTAGAATGCTAAATTTTATAGAGAGACGACGATGGATGGATGGCTGGTTGTTTGTTTGGCTGGCTGACTGGCAGATGCATTGAGGTGAATTATGAAATGTTGGGTGTTTTAAAAGCATATATATATTTTTTTTTTTGGGTTTCCTGTCAACAGTTGAGGTGTGATAGTTTGAATGGAAAGTTTTGAAATTTATTGGCCAACAAATAATTAAGATTTTTGGTAAAAAGTTTGTGGAAGCAGCTCTGGAGTAAATTATAAATAAAATTGCTTTATTTATGTCCTTAATTTTTTTTTTCAATCATTATACATAAGTTTTATACCAATTTTACTAGAATTAGTGGCCCTTTGATTTCCGTTGATTTTGCCGGTGTTGTGTATTTTGCAATTCTGAAATTTTGTGAATAAGTTTTAAAAGAAATAGTGTGATCTTCTGAACGTTTATTCATTTTATTATAAATACTGCTCGCTTACTTGTGCTTCATAAATTCTCTCATTAATCATTTATTTTTAAAATAAATAAATTTTATTTCCGCTTCGATCCAGTTACAAATTTTAAAACATTTTTTTCAATTATCCCCCAAATTATTAATATGTTCAATATTCCATTTATTGCGCAAAGCATTTGAAAAAAAGGGTTCTGGATACGGATAGTATTTTGGTTGTATGCATGTACGCAGATACACATCGAACCTTTGTTGCTGCAAAGAGTGTTAACTCCAAAAAAAAATTGTTTTCCAGCAAACGAAATAAAACTTTTTGAATTTACCCAACAATTTAGTGCTAAAAGAAAATTTTAACAATGGAATTTTAACTCTTCGGCACAGTTAAACATTTTCTTTTTTTTTTTTTATTCGTTACGTGGTTATAGAATTTTTTTCCAAGTTGTAATTGCAAATAAATCTAAAAAAAGCCAGCAAAAAGTCCAAAATATTTTTTGTCAAGACTTGGATATACCAGATATTTGTTGAAATTTTGACACGACATAAAAAATTTTTCAGTTATGACTCTATGGCAGCAAAGGATCGATATGTAGTATATTATTATAAAAACACACATGCCTAAGTTATAAGTCATATTTATCTATGTATGCACACATGTTCACTATGCACATTGCCGGTCAAAATAATAGCACACATATTCTGCTCCATCGTTCAAAAATCTACATAATAATTAGGTTAGCTCATTTTTTTGTTATAGATAGATTATACAACCGATTTTGATAAAACTTAAACGAAATAAATAAATAAGAAAGCTCAATGGAAGAATAAAAGCAGGAAAATAGTGAATATCCAAACCATTAATGTTTAAACAAAACTAATAATAATAAACTTTCAAGTGATGAAGGATATCCAACAACTTGTCTTCTGGAGCTGTCGTGATTGGCCGGGAGGCCTAAGCGTACAACAACTCTGAGGAGGAGACCGTATATGGTTTTGTCCAATTGGTTTTGCAAAGAAAATAACAAAAATTAGATATTTATTTTCTATGCTTAAATGTCGAAGGAATGGTATGGAAACAAAAGGGGCAGCGAGAGAAGGAATTTATTCCAACATGTAATGAAAGCATAGTTGGGCAAAATACATGGTTTGCGGTATTTAAAATACAAAATACTTGCTGGTCAAGTATTTAAAATACATGTATTTCAAATACTGCCCAGCCCTGAAGAAATATTCACTTTACAGGTGGTGTTAAGCTGGAGGTCCATACCACGCGTTTTACGCGTTTCACGCTTCATACGCGTATTTAACTTCAAGTTACATGCAACGCTTCTTACGCGCTAATTGTTTCGTTTTGATCATGTGTGGTGTAAGTATTTTCATAAAAAAAATTAATTATTAGTACAAAAAATAGAAGAAATTAATCCACGAAACAAATATATTTATCGATAACATTGAAAGTATAATATAATTTGTCATGCTTGGCTTTCCAAAACAGCTGTCATTTTATCATGGCGCGAGAGACGCGTACAAAAGTAGAAAGTAAAGCTACTTTACGCGTCGTAAGCGTTTAAGCGTTCTACGCGTTGTGCTGTGTAACTTGCCACATACAATTACACTGATTCTAATTTTTTGACAGCCGCGTACGACGCGTAAACGCGTGGTATGGACCTCCAGCTTTACTAACACAGGCTCAAACTATTCTAGCTAGTGAGAGGCACGTACATACGTTGAACATTTTTCGCCCTTATGTTGACAGCTCAATCTCCCAATGCAATAAGAACCATGTTATTTTTTTATTGTTAAACTTGTTGTCGTAACAGCAAAATAAAATCGCATTGTGAAAAATGCTTTAGAATTGACAACAGAAATGTGGTGATGCCAACTCTAAGAATTTGTATACTTAAGTTTTTTAGCGATTCTAGTTTTTGGTGATTGGTTTGACGCATGATACATTATAACTATGTTTTTAAAATACAAAATACTACCATTTTTTGCATATATTTAAAATACAAGATACAAAATACTTGCACGTCATGTATTTAAAATACAAATGCAAAATACGTATTTCAAATACATGTATTTCAAATACTGCGCAGCCCTGAATGAAAGTTATAATTAAGTTCAGTTTTTTCTTAACTACGAATAATATTTTATGAAACTTCCTTTTTATGTGCTATTATTTTTACCGCAACTGTGTAAGTATGCACAAACACACGTTTGTATTAATGTATGTCTCATATAATTTTTTTAAGTATGTAATTTATACTTTTATTATTTTGTACCACAAAGAGTTTAAATAAATTGGTGTGGATATTTAAGGGAGAACTATTTGTTCGTCTACTTTCATTGACAGCTGTCAATTTCTCTGTATGTATGTCTGTAAAGTGTATAACAAGAAGTAACTAAAACTACCTACACAATTTATTAGTTGCACTTAAGGGTGGTTAATTTTATTGGATAAAATTATACCGATAAAAGTAAAGCATATTTTACTAAATTAAAATCATATCGAAAAATTTTATGTTGACTTTTTTTAAAAAATGCTGGTTTACAGTGGAAACAAAACCTGCTAGATGCGGTTGCAGCTACGCATAAGAATAGTTGATAGTTAGAAACGTTAAAGGACTATAGCGACATACATAAATAAACAAAATAGCAGAGCTGAGCTACCTACCCTTTTCGCCAAATTACAGGTACGCAGATTAAAAATTTTACGCGTTTACATAGAGGCAGTCGTTTTTGTAATTAATATTAGAGATCATTTAAATTGGATTACATACATTCTCTTTGCGCCAAATTACCCAGCTAAAGTTCGTGCTTTCCTATCCTACACAATCGTACGATTCATTCACTGGAAAATCTGGCCGATTTTAAAAAATCGTTTCAAAATGGTGTTGTAGGTGCCACACTATCATACAAAACTAATGCCAAAACATCTGTTGGTTTTGTGCAATCATTTATTTATATTTAAAAAAAAGTACATCCCTTTCGGTGTATAAAACAAAAAGAATAAATTGTTACGAATTAAGACAAACTAATATTTTTAGCTGGTTGATAATAAATACTCCTCTGATCGCATAAAAACTATAATTTTATAAAAATTTTCATAAATTTTTACAAATCGCACGACTTGCCAAAAGAATCTGTCACACACAGTTGCATTCTTAGTCCACACT
Source organism: Lypha dubia (assembly GCA_947311025.1). Taxonomy (NCBI): domain Eukaryota; kingdom Metazoa; phylum Arthropoda; class Insecta; order Diptera; family Tachinidae; genus Lypha; species Lypha dubia. Next base: position 63,478,740 of record OX371264.1, read on the forward strand.
ACCATTATTTTTCAGCACACATCCCATAATTTGGCAGATAGAACGATTGTGTAGGATAGTAGAGCACAGCCTTAGGATGTTTTTTTCTTTTATTTTAACAAAAGCATGGATTTGTTATATACGATCAAGGCAAAAATGAAAAAAAAAAAAAATATTTACACAAACAAAAATTTAAAAAATAAATATATGTATAAAAAAAAGAATATAATGTGCTGAGTTTAAAACGAATATCAATTAAAAAAATATTTTTCTGACTTACCAATTGGATTTCTGGGATATTTTAAAAATTGAGCTGGAATAAAAAATACAAAATTGAAGGTCAAAGCAACATATACTTATAATGAAAATTTATTTATATTTCCAAATAAAATTTACGTTTATTATCAAAACGTTTATTAGGTATAAAAAATTAGTAATAGATTTGTTGCGACTCCTGAGGGATCATTGTCGAATTCGCTGTGAGAAGTACAACACGAATATAAAGTAATCTGCTGAGCGGTAAAAAGAGCGCCCACTCAATGGAACTGATAAGCACAACTTTAATTATTAATACGTATAAAATTTAATTTGCTCGGATCAGCAAGGGTTAATAAAATTATTAACTGACAAGTATTTAAGCCGTTTAGTTTTTTTTTTTTTTTTGCCTGTCAAAATGTTTGCAGACAACTTGAATTGAACGCTTAAAAATTAGCAACAACACAAAAAACTGGCTTTAACGGCTAAAAGCAAAGTTGAAAGTCTAATCTTAACATAAAAAAGCAAACAAATTTATTTTAACCACCAGAAAACTCTCTCAAAAAAAAAATGTTGCAGCAGTAAGAAAGAAGACAAAGCAAGTGCAACAATAACGAAAAACTGAGGCACCAGATATACATACTACATTTTTCTTTTCATTCGTTTTATTTTATTTAAGTTTTTTTATTTTTTTTTTTGGCAAATTGTAGCAAAAACTCGATTTTAAAATGTAACGTAGAAAATATACAAAAAACAAAAGAAATACAAAAAAAAATATTACAGAAACTTTTTTTTTAAATGTACATACATATTTAAGGAGTCTAAAGGGACACAAGCACGATAAGACTTTTACTACAACAATCGGGTTAAGAAAAGTAGAAAATCAACGAGAAGATACACAGATGAAAAAAATCATTAAATAAATATATGTATGTATGCACATGCATACATACGTACGAATACTGAACACAATAAATTATAGAAATGATGTTTAATGTTTATTGTTATCATACAAACATAAAAGCTACAGTCTGCTAAGACAATATTTGGGCAATTAATTAGAACTAATGAAGCTAATGGACGACTAAATTGTCCGTATTCTGAATGCAAATACTTTACTTTTAAGGTTGATAGAGAAATTATCCAAACATCCCAAAAAAGTCTCTTGCTCACTTTTCTACTTAAGTTCTTTATTTAAATATATGTAAATAAAAATTAAATTATGAATTTTTTTAAGCAAACTGAGTGATTTTATATGTCAGACCTAAGTTCATTTTCTCTAACTGTCTGGCCCACGATGTTGAAAGGAATTTTTCTGTCCAACAAATTACATTTTCTTAAACATCAAGATTTCAGTTCAATCCTTAGTGCAGTCTAATTTTTCTTTGTCTGTTCAATTATTCCGAGCCTCTAGATTTTTCTTTCCAATAAAAACAATAATTTAATTTAGAGAAAACGAACTTAAGCCTGTAAATTAAAATTATTCTTTCGAAATGGGGAATATTAGAAAAGATATCCAAACAGATTTTTTTTTTTTTTTAATTAGGACCAGCTCTCAGGGGATGACCCCTCCGTATGCAAAGCATTGAGCCGGAACTAGGAAAATAGTTTTTGGGAAGGAGGATAAAGGGAGTAGTGTTTGTGGACATTCGATTTGAACTCTGACACACTGAAAGTGGCAGGAAAGACCTCTGCGGGGAGTTTATTCCACATACAAACAGTACGGCCAAAGTACGAATTCTCTCTGTAATGCGTGGTGCGGTTCACTGACATATCGACCACAAAGGGATGCGCTCCTGATGAAGAGCGTGTTATACGTGAAAAGTGGCGGGTTTCAGGAACAAGTTCCCTGATTTCATCAGAGCACACTCCGTTGTAGTAGCGATAGAACAGCGAAACACACCCAACATTGCGTCGATGCTCCAATGAGTCAATAGAGTTGGCTACCCTACTGTCACCGATAAGCTTCTTCGCCCTATCCTGTACGCGGTCGAGTAACTTCAAAATAGATTTTGAAGCACCGGCCCATACATGAGAGTTGTATTCCATTTTCGGTCGGATAAAGGTGGTATAAATATTAAGGAGATCAGATGGAGTGAAGTATGTCCTACACTGTCTTAGAAAGCCGAGGCACTTGAATGCTTGTTTTGAGACATGAAAAATGTGATCATTCCATCGAACATCACAGTGAATTTTCATGCCAAGAACATCAAGAGCTTCTGATGCCTCAATATCTATACCATCCATGTTTACAGATGGAGCCGCATGTCCGGTCATACGTCTATGTGTGAGCATAGCACATTGGGTCTTTCGTGCGTTAAAATTTACCCTATTAGCATGACCCCAATTTGAAATTAACAGGAGATCGTAATTTAGCGTATCATTCATATTTTGCCGCATTGCCCGGATCTCCGACGGTTGTGGCCTGTTGCTGAATGAATACGAATGAACTAAACTGCTGTCATCTGCAAAAGAGTAGATAGGGTTGGAAGTTTGACGTAGAAGGTCATTAAGAAAAATAAGAAAAAGGGTAGGAGAAAGAACGGAGCCTTGCGGTACCCCTGAATTTAACTTGAACTCGTTTGATGAGACCCCATCTACAACAACTCGTATAGTGCGATCTCTGAGAAAGCTCGATACAAATCGAGTGAAGCCATCACCGACACCAAAAGCAATCAGTTTTCAGATTAGCATCAGTATAGTGAAGGCGATGGTCGCTACACCATCTGACCAGCTTTCGTTTACACCACTTGTGAAGTTGGATACTAATGTTTAAGAAATTAAGCTTTTTAACCAAGTTTTTGGCTTTAGAAATTTTGTGTCTTCTTTTTTTAAATTAAATTTACGAGCATAGAAAAGAAATGTTGCTTTTTTGTGAAAGCAATTGAACAAAAACACATGCATTTTTTATTTTAAATTTCATGCATGAGTTAATACATGTTTCATTCATGTATTTATAGCAACTTTAAATGCTTATATCTTTCAAAATACTGCACTTATTTGGACAAAATATGGATGGTACACATCTGTGAATAAATATTTTAAATTTGTTACAACTTTCGTCAAAATAGGTTGTATAATGTATGTATAAGCTCCATCACAAAAAATGATCTTTGCCTATTATTATAATAATAATATTATTGACTAAATAAAGTCGAATTTAATTACCGAATTCGGTGTGATTATCACCCAAATTTGATCTGACATGAATATAAGACCAATAAAAATAATAGAAACTTTCGACATCATATCTCAGCAAATAGGCGGCAGTATCAAAATACATTCACGTACTAAGTTCTGGCCATCAATGACGACTACCATATTTTATATTGTGATATAAATTATTTGTAGCAAAATATTTCCTTACACACTGTATTGTAAAATTGAAAGAAAAACCAACCCAGCATGAATTGTGGGTTTTGTGAAAGATATAAACAAACAAACAAAATATATGATGGTAACAATACCAATGTGTTCTACTACTTAAATATACAACCCTGTTGGAAGCAGAAAACCGGAAGACAAAACGTATAGAAAAAAAATGTCGCCAACAGCAATATTTTGAAGCTTAACTGCAAAAAAAAAAAAACACACACACATACACACACACACAAAAGGGAGCATTTATTTGTCTCCTGCCCTTTTTGGTATCCAAACATACAACGACTACTTGTATCTAGTATCGATAAATAGGGAAAAACTGTTGAGGGGAAAGAAAAATTAAAAACCAATGGATTGAAAAAAAACCTTAAAGGACACAAAAAGTACTGTTCGTACAAATGTTTGTAAAAAGTGTGTCTGAGCTCACTGCTGATATATGAGCGTATGCATACTTGCATACATCCATACATATGTATGTAAGTAAGCATGTATATTTGTTTGTATACTGTTCTTGCGATTCCTGCAGTGTGAGTGTTTTTCACTGTACAATATTTTTCTCTTGTTAGAAAATTTCCGTGGCAGGATAGTGGGAAAAGTCGTGTTCCTTTTTTTATTATTATTTTATATATTTATACCTTGTTGTTGCAAGGTGTTTGCTGGGCATGTTTAAAATTTCATCCGTATCTGTGCTTTATTGTAACACACAACACAGCGTTTACGTATAAATTTAGTAACTTGTATGTGTATAGATGGAAGTAGGATTTTTTTTTTTGTATATTTTACATACCAACACACATAAAAATTTTTCAAAAATAGAAGAAAATGTATAAGAACCTGATAGAAAATATACATTTGAGAACGAGAGAAAATACCCAGTTAAACATTTGTACTAAATATACAGACGTCGCAGTTAAACTGGAAAAAACAAGACACACACATACGTACGTATGTACATACATACAATAAACGAAAGTAACGATGAAGAGCTTTTATAGAAATGTATACATGAAGAACATATTTATTCAAACATGAATAAATTCAATGTAGGTACTACACATCGATACAAATGTAAGTATGTAGTATGTTCGCATGTGTACAAGAATGTAAAGTAACATGCAGTCATTTTACATGCATTTGTTTGAGAACATTTGTGTGTGGAATGCGATAGAGAGCAGGAACTTTTCACCTCTTAAGCCCACTATGCAAATTGATGTGACCAACATTAAGTTTAGAAAATTTTAAACATGCAGCTGCTTGCCGATTAAATGGAAAATCGTTTACAATCTTTAATAATAACAATTAAATACATATGTATAAGCAAATGTACTTTTTGTGTCCTTAAATTTTTAAATAGCGTTAATTAGATGATGGCTTAAAAAACGGAAGCGGAAATAAGGAAAGGACAGGGCAGGGATATAAAATAAAAAAATACCTACACAAGCCAACAAGTACATATAGAAAGGTCGTATCTCAACTTTTAGCTACTTTACAGGAGAAGGAAAAAACTCAATAAAATCTGAAAAAATAATAGTTTTTTTTTTCTGAAGCAGATTTTTATTAAAACAGCCAACAAATTCAATTGTGTTTTATTTTTAATTTTTTTTTCTGTAGGAGGTGTATTTGAGTTTTGTCTACCAGAACATGTAGAAAAACGATTTTGAAAAAAACGAGATACGACCTTTCTATAGTAAGCCATCGATATGTATGTATGTTCGTACATATGTGGCTGCATACCCTGTGAACCTTTTTCCCGACAAAGATGAATATTCTTTTTTAATCATGATCAGTAATTTTGGCAAAGCTATAAAAATTCCGCTATTGAAATTTTCACAGCAGCATTTATAAGCCAACAGTAACGAATATTAAAAAACTAAAGAAAATAAAAACTAAAGTGTAATCTATTTGTTAATGTCATTTTTAAATTAAGAAACTTGCGTTTCATTGGACTGTAACGAGAAACAGAATAAAATGTTTAGAGCTGGCCCGCCAACTATTGCAACCTACAAAACGAAAAAAAAAAAATTTTTAAATTGAAAATAAATCCAAATATAAATCGCCAAAACGCAAATAGGAATAAAAACTAATAATTAACTGAAAAAAAAACACCAAAACAAAAAACTTTGAAAACGACACATATCTTCAGAAGTAGCGACTTTTTTATTTGAGGCGAGTTTAAAGAAAAAAAAACGAAAAGAACGTCAAACACAAAAGATGACGATAAAAGAAAAATAACCAACAAATTTGGGGGAAAAAATTAAAAACAACAAAAAACAGGCACAAAGTGGAAAAAAAATTACCACTAAGCCCAGTAAAAAATTTTCATGTTTTTTGAAGCACTAAAGAAATAAAGCGCATTATAATTCGCTTTAAAATATGAGCTTGCTAAGAAGCTGATTTCGTAGCACCACAACAATGCAGGGGCCAAATCACCGCATACGATATCGAACAATATTTATCGAAATTTTTCATTTTGGTATTATCGCATACGATATCGAATGAATTGTATCGTAATTTGACACATCGTATGCCATAATTTGCTTATTCGACACGTATCGTAATGTTATTTGATACGATAGGTTATTCGATATCGTATGCGGTGATTTGGCCCCAGGTTTTAAAGCGAGAAAGTTAGCAAATATACACACATCCAATGGGTAGTATGAATAAAAGAGTATTTGCTTTTTACTTAAAGATTTGCTTTACAACTCAAAATTCTGGATATTATTGACTAAAATAAATTTTTAAGTAAATAGAAAATACTTTTTTTATTCATAGTGCCCAATATCATATCATACACTTATAATTAATCTGTTTCCTTTGTGCTGCCATCTGTATGTATACTTATTACACCATGCCAAATAGATACACAAAGCACATTAATCCAGTACATATATGCATTAGAAGATTTTTCTCATATTATATTATTCATTATTTAAGCAGCGCTTCGTATAACTGCTGTGTTTGCATGTTTTATTAGATGCCAAAAAGCCCTTTTGTGAGCAAAAATGTAGTACTCCAAACCGGCAACTCGCCATACAAAAATCAGCAGCGATATCAGCAGGGTTTTCAGCGCTTTTTTTATTCTGTAATATTAGAAACCTGGGGCCAAATCACCGCATACGATATCGAACAAAATTTATCGAAATTTTTCATTTTGGTATTATCGCATACGATATCGCATGAATTGTATCGTAATTTGACACATCGTATGCCATAATTTGCTTATTCGACACGTATCGTAATGTTATTCGATACGATAGTTAATTCGATATCGTATGCGGTGATTTGGCCCCTGCTTTATTCGAAGCAATTTTTTTACTGGGATATCATGGAAAAAATTAACAAAAAGTGAAAAAAAATCGTAAAAACGTAAAATGATATAAAGGGAAATATTCTCAAAAAATCATAAAAAAAAATATCAAAGCCACAAAAATCGTCAAAAGTAAAAAACCGCTTTAACAAAAAAAAAAAAAAAACGCCAAAATGGAAATCGGAACGAGCGCAAAAAATTTGTCAAGAACAAAAATTAACGCCAAATTTGGAAAAATTTCGACAATAAAAAAATAGGACAAAAAATTAATTAAAAATATTGCAACAGCAAAAAAGTAAATGGAAAAATAACAAAGAGCAAAAACACGAAGCGAAAAAAGTCGCCAAAACGAAAAAACATAAACGAAAAATATTGATAAAAAGAAAAAAATCGTCAAAAATAAAAAACCCACAAACGAAAGAAAATATATGCAGGTAAGTAAGCACGTATTATCAAATTTTTACAATCAGGAACACTTCAAATCCATGTCAATGTCGCATTTAACCGAATAGTTTTATATCGGCATGTTTTTCAAAATAAATTTCACATTAACGAATTTACATACATATTTTTAGTCAAACATACATTTCACAATTAAATTCTAAATTTAAATTGTCTTGATTTTAGTGAAAATCATATGAATTTTCAGAAATTATAAGTAGTCTATAATCCAGGGTAAAACCTGTTAAAATATGCAACACAGAAATGCTAAAATGACTTAAATGTGTCATTTAAAGAAATGCATATACATGTTTATGTATGTAAGTATGTATGTAGATCATTTGACATATAAGTAAGTATGTACATAGGTAGTCGGTTATATTCTTTGCATACATACATACGAACATACATACGTACAAAAGTACAAATAAAATCTGCACTGCACTTTTTCCATATGTTTAACTTAGTGACTCTTTTAAATGTGTTGGAAGTTAAAGAAAGTTGAGCACAAAAAAAAAATAATAAATGAATATAAAATATGGTTATGGTATGTGTGTTATGTCATGCCCCCATACATACAAACAAAATGTTCAAAACTTACTCACATGTTCATACAGTTGTACATCTCTTCATACATAGAAATTTGTACCTTGCATCTGTATATTCTTGGTATATTCTTGGATGTGCAATATTTAAGTATCTGCAAGAACACACACACGCTCATAAATATATACACACATCCATATACAGATCTGTTCATGTGTATGCGAACAACTGTTAAGATATCTTTAGATGGTTGCAGTATCAAAAACAAATTTGTAAATTATTTAAACTCTTTTTATAAATATTTTCCGTTTTGGACTTGTGCACAGAGTTGATGGCGACGCCAGTAGTGGGAGTATAAGAGCATGTGAATGCAATACATCTTATTAAGTGCACTACGTAGTACGTACATACACAAATGCATAAAATTGCGTACTTACTCGTATTCACAATCACATAAAAATAACAAAATAATATCACTACATATTATAACTGTTGTGCGACGCATTACACTTACATACATACGTGATATAATCACCCGAGCACAATTTTCAGCTACGACAATAATAAAAGCTGCAGCACCAACAGCAACAACGCCAGAACCAACAATAATATGTAGTAACAAAGTTCGTAATAATCAAAATAAAAAATGATTTAAATATGCACCAGTACACACCGCCACCCATCAGCACCACCGTCAGCATGCATCGAATTTATTTAAAAGTAAATTCCCATACAAAAAACTTAAAAGAGAATAGTGAAATATTACGTTTCAATGCAGTAGAAGAAGTACGCCTTTAAAAGTGAACAAGTGATGAACAACAATAGATTTCTTTTAATTTTATTTTATGTGAGATCCTACAGCATAAATTATTTTTCAAACATATGTGAAGCAACGATTTGCATTTTGTGGACAATTGCAATACAAATAGTAGGTACCGAGTGTTTGCTATTTTTTCGGGTACTCAATACCCAAAATTACTTATTCAATACCTTCAACTTAGTAGCGTTGTGAGTTTTTAAAGAGCCATTAAATTCTTTATATTTTTTTAATCAAATGTAATAAATTGTTTGCAGAATATATATATTATTCGATGAAACGGATATAAGGGAACACACTAAAATTGTGCACCCAATTTTTCGCGGTGTTGTTGTGTCAATGTAATAGTATGTTATAATTTTGTATCGTACTTTTTTGTTCATTGGAAATATTTCACGTGAACAAAACGTTTGCCTCTTATTCCCGAAGAGCGAGAATGTGTTAAAATTGTTATTTTGTAAAACGGATAATTTTTTAGTGCGGCTTACAAAGCTTTTACTGTATCTGAAAATCCCCCGAGGTGCGATATCCACACCTTGATGTTGTGCTTTCTGCGGAAAAAGGTAATTGTCTTTTCCAGACCCCCGGGGGGTAGATAGTCTCATCTTGTTGACTTTTAACACCAAGATGCTATGCCTCCCGGGGTATAGGGTAATTTGATTTTTATAGACATAACCTTTTGTCAGCTACCCAATAAACTTATATGCACTGTCCAATCTCTGAATTAACAGAGTAACGGATTGTGTATATATATTTTATAATGACGGAAGTGGTTATACCACGTAAGTCTATATAGAAGGTGTAAGGGTACCTAAGGTCTAGCCCAAGACCAAAGCCAATAGAAAGCTAATTCGTCGGGGTTTACTTTCGAAGCTCCACCAGTAGTTAACTGGTGCCACGGGGACCAGCAGGCTCTCATGGGAGATTGTTTACCGGAGGGTAGTAGTGATGACCTATGTTGGTCACACGATTTGTGGTGTGGCATGATTCCGTGGCTGGTTGTTGGTTAAGGTTTCCTTCGGGAGTACACGTGGTGATTGTGGTTGTTACCAAAAGCTGGGAGAGGTGTTGGTTTAAGGACTGATGCTTGTCCCAGTGCTTGCGCTGGATGGACTTCGTGTCTACCAACGTGAAGCCTCTATATGCTGTTGTGAATCAACAGATAATAGAGTTTGGGTAGCTCGAACACTTTAGCAAGGTGTTCGGACATGGTGGGCGTTGGCCATGTCTGAGAATTTGATACCTGATGTTGTCCCCAAGTGGATGACTTCAGGTTGTCTCCGAGGGGGCGGATCGGGGGCGATGGTGAACGCATTGTATGCACCCAGTGTTTAAGTACACCGTCAGATGAACCATATCGGTAGGAGCTGACGTAAAGTTGATACACATTCTGTCTTTTCCAGATCCTATATTGGACTCACCATGAGATTTGATAATGCGAGATGCATATCTGTTTTCTTGGGGATGGGGTATGCCAAGGCGAATTCAAAAGAGGTAGTCTTCTACAACAATAACATTCCTCCAACTGTCAAAACAAATGCAACAATGTTCTCTTATAGAAGTATACAAAGAATACTAACCTAACTTCTCAACATAAGCAATTTTTGATGATGATGTAGGATAATAAGGCCACAAGGTAATTAATTCGCCTTGGGGAATGCTACCGACATACTCATTCTCCTTGAGAATGGATATGCTGGCAGCCATCGTACTTCCCACGTTGGTGTCATAATTCCTTGTCCAGTGTTTGGTGAAGTCTCCTTCGGGAGTACACATGGTTGGTGCGGTTGCTGGATAAAGCTGGGAGAGGTACTGGTTTAAGGACTGATGCTCAACCAGTGCTGGTGGTTGGATGGACTTCGGTCTACAAATAAATAGCTCTCACACAATTTGCCACCCGATGAGAACCTCGACTTGTGTGCCCTTGGGGTTCACTCGAGGTACTTGTGAACACATATAATCACACGATGTTAAGATATAATCTGAAACACATTTGTATATAAAACTAAGTCCGTGTTTGTGCCGATCGTTTTGAAATTTTCCAACTTCCGTGCTGGTAATGAAAGTGTGCTTGGGGACATTAAAATTATGTACTTATATTAGAAAACTTTCTAAAACTAAGTTTTTGAAATAAAAGTAGATGCTAAATGATGTGACATTTGAATTAACAACTTTGAAAATAAGTTTTTTTTTTTTTTTAATAAATAATATGTAGAACAACACAAAAAAAAATACCATAATAACAATTGATCGAGCTATTTTTACGAGTATCGAGTAATATTTATTAAAAAGTTGTTTTTGTTTTATTTTTTGTCGCGGTCACTGCCATTAATTATCTATTTTTTTTTTTTGCTCTCCCGTAGAAGTTTTGTTTCCTCTGCCGCTTTGTTTTTTCGCCCCTGTTCTACAGCTTGTTTCACTTAATTATTAATGTTTTATTTGAATTTGATTTTATTTGCTCTTTTTTTTTTTTTTTGCCTTCGTGTAATATATTTTGTTGATTTAATTCTGTTGTTGGTGATCTTTTTCGTTTTACTTGTTGCTAAAAGTGCAAATGGGAACGTGATCGTGTCTTAGCTAGTAATCTTGTACGATCGCGAGCAAAATCAAAAAGTTACTCATGCATTAACTCGTTTTCTAGCACCAGGCTTACGTGAATATAATAAAAAAAAAATACTTTTCACTTAGATTTAGGAAATAATCAATTATGGAATGCAACATGATCATGTAACGAATATCGAGCGCTTCTGAAAATGCTTTTCACTTAACTTTTAAATTAGTACTGAACGGTTGGTTCTGCTTTATTTTATTCTTTATTTCTGAATCAAAATTTATCATCAGATTTTTAATATAAAATTTTTAATTATAAATTTAACTACATACTGAATTTGAGCAAAAATAATCTTTCAGAAATTTTAGTTTTTTTCAGCTCTTTTTGGGACTTTTTCATATTTATATTATATATATTATTTTAAAAATATTAATGTACATATGAATGTATGTATGTAGTAGTGATGTTACGAATACCAATTTTTAGTATACGCGAATACGAATACGAATATCTTAAAATAGGCGAATAGTCGAATAATCGAATGCGAATACGAGTATTCGTAGCATCTCTAATATGTAGTATATAAAAAAACCGCAATGTACCTATTCACTTTTTTAAAGCACCGAACAATCCAGCAGAAATTACCAAGAATTTTGTAAGCTCAAGGGAAATGAACAAAAATTTCTTAATGGATGAATTTTGGATAGCACATGACCCACATTTATTTATATGGTACTTTTTAGGGAGTAAAAACGGGAAAAATTGGTACCTTGAGTCCTTTTTTATATTTTTTAATAACTTTTTTAAGCATTGACATTAACTTTCTAGGGGGGGAAATCTAAGCAAAACTGGTACCTTTTTATTTTTTGGTACTTTTTTACGTTTGGTACTTTTTACTTTTGATAAATTTAGTAAACAGACAGTTTATTGCCTAATTAAAATGTAGTGTGAACAAAAATTCAAGGGTAAAAGCTGGTATACGAGTAGACATAAAAATGAGGAAAGTTGCCATAAATTGTATGTGATCACGGTGGGTTTCTCTAACACCACTCGCGTGTGCGTTAACCATCACTTAACTAAAAACACAATTGTCAGTTTAACGTATGAAGGCAATATTTTATTTTATTTTTGTTGTTATTTATTAGTCATTATTATTATTTCTTGTTGTTGCTGTTATTTCGGTTGGCGCTTTTTCCATTTGTTCTTGTTGTTGTTGTTTGTAATTTGAATTTGTATTTGGCAACGTCTGCTTGTTGTGTATGTATCTGCTAACAAAATTTTAATCTGCCTGTCTGTCCGTCTATTTGTGTGTCGGTCTTTTTTTTTTGGTATAAATGAAAAATGTAAAAGTTTAAATACAATAAATATACTCTGCTTCAATGTATTTTTTGTTTCAATTATTTAAACTTTTTCTGCTTTAAAGCAGCTTTAAGCAATAAAAATAAGTTTAACAAATAAAGAGTAATAAATTTAATGAATGCACCGCGCACCGTACCCATGCAGATCAAGAAATTAAGTTAAATATGAAACCTATTTTTAAATGAATGCGAACTCTTCTTAAGAATTCTATTTTGGGAGTTGGTAAAACAGGATAATCACTTTTCTGAATGGGTTCAAAGGTAAGTAATATTCGTTGACATGGAACTTTGGTATTTAAAGCACGATTTGGTTAACTTTTATTTTATATAAAATCTTAAGCTTTTATTTTTTTCTTTTTCGTTGCAAGATTTTTCTTTTGGTTTTAAATCTATAGCATTTCATAATTTCATTAATTGCTAATGCAAATAATGAGAAAAATAATTACCAGATTAAGAAAACGAAAGACGCTATTAAAATAATAAATAGAGTTCAGCTAAAAAAAAAAAAAAGAAACTGTTAAAAACTAAAATATCAGTCACACATATTTCCATAAGCCATAAAATTAATCGTACATGAGTACATGCTTGGTATTTTTCTTAATAAAACTCACGTCATACCCACCACCATGCACACATGCACACACAAATTAAACGCCAAACAATGAATTCAAATCGCATGAACAAAAGACGAAAAAAAAAAATAAAATTAAAATTGAAGCTAAAATTCTCCTCTATGAACGAGTATTATTCATATGAATTTAATGATGTTATAGATAAATATAATATGTATCTATGTATGTACATACTTATGTATGTATGTATTCTGTATCTATACATGCAAATATGTACAAAAGAATATGAGTATGAAGTAGGTACGTATGTATGTATATAATATATATAAAAATATATTTAACAATCAACCAGAGCATATGTGCAAACATAAGTACATACATAAATACATACATACTACTTACTCATAAACAGATGGACACTGTGGCGGACATACACACAGATGGACGGACGGACAGACAGACAGACCAACTAGCAGATACACAATTGTATTCCTAAGAAAAATTTCAAATCAAAACGAAAAAACTATCTACATAAACATAATCGCCGCTCTCATTTTCTATACTACAACTGACAAAAGATTGGAAAACTAGAAAATCAAAATAATGACTAAACAAATTATGCATCAGGCCATTAAAAGCGAAATATGTACATTAAATTATTAAGTAATAAATGTTACGAGCTTGTAACTAAATATAATTTAATATCTATAATAAATACATATATGAATATAGTACTATATACATACTTACATATGTATATCCATACAATAAAATATATAAGTTTACAAACAAACATCTACAAAAATTGAAATAATAGAAATAGTTGGCTTATCGTACCATTTGCTGGATATTTGAAAAACAATAAAATGCTGTTGCCGAAGTGGTGAAACACTATAAATCAAATCAATACAAATGTATTGATAATTATGTAATTATAGTTGTAATTTTTATGTTTTAGAAATTCCCACCAATTTGTTACAACACATAAAGCCAACTCTTTTTTTTCGTTTTACGATGGATACGGAACTCAAAAACCCGTGCAAAACAAAATCGTGTAGAAAAATACTCGCGAGTGCGACTTATGGAAAATTTAGGTATGCCCAAAATAAGATACACATTATTTTTAATAGGATCGAACCATGTACAGGGGAAATTGCGGAAATGAGAAGTACTTAGCAAGATCACAAACCACTGAGCGAAAAACTGCACCACTACACAATTTTGTATAAGGACTGCTGGTTAATGACGCACCCAGGGCGAAATTTTTACTCATTATTTGGATAATCACTCAGTTAGTTTAAGTTGTAATTAAATACATACCACCATATTGTGTTTTTGTATGCATAGGTATTTACAAAAATACTTAATTAATAATTAAATGAACAACCTTGTGTATTTAAATAATAATTAAGATGTACGAATTTCCATATGTTTTTGACTGCTTGTTCTTTATATTTAAAACAAATCCACTAAAGACTTGTGGCTGCTGGCAAATTGCATAACATTTTGTCTTGTTTTCTCGCTATTGACTTTTTAATCACTTTGAAAATTTCTTTTATTCTTTTTTAAAACATTTCAGCAGTTCTTAATTATTCTTATTTTTAGCTAAAATAAAAAATATAGTTTTTGGGGATTTTTCTTTATTTCTTCTAGTCAGCTGTTCTTTAGGGATATTTGTGGGAAATTTTTTATATTACGTAGTGCTACCATATTTTCATCGTAATTAAATAAAAATTAATTAATTACAAACTTAAATAAGAAGACAAAAACTGGCCCTGAATTAGTTTTTAATAAATATTTTCTTATGATTATGAAAAATTTCCTGTAAAAGACGAAATTTGCATTTTCTAACGTCTAACCGAAACATTTTACAGAATTTCTGCAAAAAAAACGACATTAGCGCCCATACGATAACCATTTTAAACTCAAATTAAGTAAAATTTCCAAAATTTTTATTTTTATTAATATTTTTTTCCATTGTGATCTTTGATATTTAAAATTTTATACTCAAACTTTATAAAGAGATGTTCACGTCTTACGTTACGCTCTTAGAGCAGGGTAGAGATTGCAAGAGTCGTTGCAGATTAATCAAATTTAAAAAAAAAAAAAAAAAATAATTTTTAAAGCGTTACCAAGGTAAATTCATAACAGGTAGTGTTAATACTACAACAAGTACAACATTACAACAACATTTGACATATGAGCCCCTATGCTTGAATGTACAAATTTTGACATGCGAGCCTCCATAGGCGAGAGGTAAGGGTGTATAAAAACATCAAAGAGAATGTTGCGTAGCATGTCAAGAGCAGCTTACCGACATTTTGCAATCATTTTGACAAGTGCTGTAAAAAGGTTCTTCGAATGTCAATTACTTGCGTGATTTTCGAATAATAACAATTACTAAATCGCTTTCAAAACTAATATTATAATATCCCATGTGCATGCAAATGTATGTACTTACATATCGATGGCTTAATATAGAAATGTCGTATCTCAACTTTTAGCTATTTTACAGGAGACGGAAAAACTCAATGAAAACTGAACAAATAACATGTAAAAAATGAGTTGGGACTGCTTTTTTTAATTACCGTAAAAATCTTTTATTCGTCAACATAGGAAACTGAATTCTTTACAGCAGGTGTATTTGAGTTTTGTCTACCAGAACATGTAAAAAAACGATTTGAAAAAAAAGGAGATACGACCTTTCTATATTAAGCCATCAATATGTATGAATGGATGAAATTGTGTCAGCCATGACAGGATTCATCACATTGTAACATTTGAACTAGAAATCTCTATTAAATTGAATTTAAATTCAATTAAATAAATCCATCTCTATCCCGATTTTTTTCTCTCGCATAACATTCCTGTTATGCATTCGAAAAAAAATTTTTGCATGTAAAAAATGGATTCAAGTTAAAAGCTAAAATCCAATCCAATCCTCTTACATTTTTATTAGGCAGTTGGTGGATGTGGAAGGGGGAGGGCTTGATGAATTTATTTTACCATTCAAATGATGTGTTATATTTTTTTGCATTTTATTTACTTGGGAAATTAAGAGAAAAAGAGAAGGAGATAAAAAGCAGCAACATTTTTCTGTATCATGATAACAAAAAAAAATATTCTTTTTTTTTTTCAAAATATTTAAATATGTATTCATGCAATCATTTTTGTACCAGAGTATGTATGAATGTTGGCATGGATGCATGTGTGACTTCATCATTTACCTAAACTAATATATTTTTTTTTTTAATTTGCATTGAAATTGTCTAAAGTGTATAATGGATTTTGTTTTAATTTTTATTATTTTTTAATTTCAATCATATTCATAACAAATGAAAACAACTGCCACAGATGGAAAGCGCAGTTTTAATTTCTACCAATTTAATTATCGGTCAGGAAAGGGTTGCCAGAAGTAGAGAAGAAAAGAAATTAGAAAGGGGTTCCTTGCAGTTTGGTCGGAATTTTTTTTTTTTTAAGCTTAAGCACAGTTGCGATGATTTTGTAATGTTTTCACTTGCTTTTTGTATCAATGTCGGATTTTTTGACCAGAATTATTTTGTTTGCAAGGGTTTGGTTACAGTTTAGTTCCAAATCGAAAAATCTCACAAGGGAAATATTGATTACCCAATAATATTTTTTTTATACAGAGATTTTCATAGTTCCTGTTTTATTTAAAAGGTTTTGTTTGCAGTTTGGGCTGATATTTATTTTTTAATAAATCCTAATTTCGCCCGTTTTGTTATCTGTTCGGTAGTCAATTGTATTGAACATAGTTTTTGCTCGCAATTGTTATAAACATTGACTGATTATTTTAACATTTAAACAAATTTTCTGTATTTGTTTCACTTTATTTTAAATGTTGGGAGATAAATGGCTGAAAATATTCACAGTTTTTTTAACTTTATTTTAAATAGAAGATAAATGGCTGAACATTTTTGGAAAAGGACTGTTTTGAATTTGGCGGAGAAAAAACTTTTCGCCAATCTGAAGCCACATACTAGAACATGGACATATTATTACCGTTGCTCTGATAACGTTATGTTCATGTCATGTTCAAGTCGATGGCTCGTGCAGATGTAGGGTAATAGGCCTATATGTAATGGGTGATCCAAGTAGACATACTTTTTTCAATAGCCTTTTTTTGACAGATCATGTGTGAGTCGTGTCATGCTGTCATGTTATTTTTGTTTAGTATTGTTTGGCATTTCATAATGGAAAGACTTACGTCTGAACAACGTTTACAAATCGTTCAACTTTATTACTAAAATTCACGTTATGTGAGGAATGTGTTTCGAGGCAAATTTTGTTTAGCGATGAGGCCCATTTCTGGCTCAATGGGTATGTAAACAAACAAAATTGCCGCATTTGGGACGAAGAGCAACCTGAAGAGATTCAAGAACAGCCACTTCATCCAGAAAAAACAACGGTTTGGTGTGGTTTGTGGGCCGGTGGAATCATCGGTCCATATTTCTTTAAAAATGATGCCGGTGCGAACGTAACCGTCAATGGCGACCGTTATCGTGCCATGATAACCGACTATTTGATGCCTGAAATTGAAGCTCGTGATTTCGGCGACATTTGGTTTCAGCAAGACGGCGCCACTTCCCACACATCGCATCAATCAATGTATTTATTGAGAGAACATTTCGATGAGCACATATTTCTTTAAAAATGATGCCGGTGCGAACGTAACCGTCAATGGCGACCGTTATCGTGCCATGATAACCGACTATTTGATGCCTGAAATTGAAGCTCGTGATTTCGGCGACATTTGGTTTCAGCAAGACGGCGCCACTTCCCACACATCGCATCAATCAATGTATTTATTGAGAGAACATTTCGATGAACACATAATTTCACGTTTTTGGCCGGTCGATTGGCCACCAAGATCGTGTGATATCACACCGTTAGACTTTTTCCTGTGGGGATAAGTAAAGTCTTAAGTGTATGCGGACAAACCCGCTTCGATTCAGGCCTTGGAGGAAAACATCACGCGTGTCATTCGCCAGTCGAAATGCTCGAACTAGTCATCGAAAATTGGACTCAACGGATGGAACATCTGCGACGTAGTAACGGCCAACATTTGATAGACATAATCTTCAAAAAATAAATGCCAAACAATGTTCTTTCAAATGATAATAAACATTCTCCATTAAATTTGAATTTTCTGTGTCTTTTTTCTTTAAAAAAGTAGGGAACCTCGAAATAGATCACGCGTTACATAGTTTTTTGTTTAGTGCGGAATAAATTCATTTAAAAATACATAGGAAGGAAGAAACATAATTAAAGAACAAAAACGTTTCACAGATATGGCCAAAACGGCAAATAATCAAATGTGATCTAAAAACGAACTTATTAATAGGCCTTGGAACATACAGATCTACGTACGTGTATAAACCATTCATTCATGCGTACAGCTTGTGATTATATCTTTGAAAAGTTATCAACTATTTTAACATGTTGATAATTATAATTATTTACCTATACAAGTTACATATGTACTCGTATGCACACACTTGAATTACTTAACAATATTAAAATTAATTTTTAAAAACCGTTTCTTACGATAACGTGGCTGTAAAGGGTTCGCGATATGCACATTTTAAAAATTATTTGCACGAATAAGTATAACAAAATAAACAAATTTTTGCAAAAAAAAAACGATAAGCTTAAAAGTCATAATTTATATAAACAACTACAAAATAAGTCTTTTTAGTTTTTCGTTGTCAAAACGAAACGAAACGGAGTAACAAGCAGGCAGACAGACAGACAGACAGACTTATGGATATACATTCATATTACAGAATCAGTGGTTGACTAACTCGCAAAATGGCTCAGTATAGCAGAGTGGTTGGAGTTGGAGTATTATGGCTAAATGGCCAGCTTATAAGAAGTTGGATGACTGACTGGCTGCTTGATTGGGTTGTTTGGTTGGTTGACTCTAAATACATAGATACATACATACTTATATATATGTATGCTGCAGCAAATTTCTGAAATGGGTCTTTTTCTTTA
The DNA here is from genome assembly GCA_947311025.1 of Lypha dubia. Lineage (NCBI taxonomy): Eukaryota > Metazoa > Arthropoda > Insecta > Diptera > Tachinidae > Lypha > Lypha dubia. The sequence goes on from OX371264.1 coordinate 63,497,968, forward strand.
CAATTACAATTGCAAAAAAAAAATCACTCACTGAGCAAACAACAACAAAACTTATACATACTAAAAACAGAGCAACATAATCACACTTTTATAGCAGCAAACTAGCAAAAATTAAAGATTTATAATAAACAAAACAAAAAAAAATTATAAAAACACTTGGACAATACAAGTTAGTGAAGAAAACAAGAAGAAGAAAAACAATCTTAAACTTATAAATTAAAAATGTACCAACAAAAAGTAAACGCACTTACAACAACAATAATAATATTAGCAACAGAAAATGTTAAAAACGGACAACAAAAAAAAATTAAAAAAAAAAAAATCAATATTAAAAAAAAAATCAATATTAAAAACTCAAACCTGGGAATTAACGACGGGCAGAGTTAAGCCTACAGTACACGGCATGTAAAAAGCCACATTCGCATGTGGCTCTGACGTCACGAGAATTTGCAGCATTTTGTTTACATTTACTAAACATGCAGAAGTGTATACATGCTTCAAAATTTTGGTAGTACATGAAATGTTGTTTTGTCCCAAAATTTATATGTGACAAATGTAGCCGAAGCGTACACATTTGCAATGGCAGCATATGTGTGAACTTTTGATTGGCTACATATGTATTGTCAGTACACCGCATGTAACATATGTACACATTTCTCATATTAACATGTACAACAGTCATATGTTTATGGCGCTTGTTTAATTTTTAAAATTTTGTGTGAAGTCAAATTTATAAAATGTCGAAGAGAAAGAAGAAATAAAACAACATCTGATAAAAAGTAAAATAAATTCACTTTTATCGTGAAATAATTCCCATGAACACTAAAATGGTGAAAAAAATTAAATAATACTGCACTGACACAAAAACAACGCAACAATTGGCGATCACAGTTGTTTTATTAATTATTGAATAAATTTACTATTTATACATGAATTTTTACATCTTAGCTTTGAAAGTATCTTTTGCATGGTTTAGAACAAGAACGAGAAATAATAACAAAAACTCAAACTAATTAAGCTGTTAATTAAGATATTAATTAATAAAAGAAAAACCCCAAATCAAAGATAAATACAAATAATTGCATAGAAAAGAGAAAATATGATAATTTTTCTACCCTTCTTTTATCTCTACCCCGCACGCAAACCCAAAAAATTATCATGAATCTCAGTCATCGTGTGATTAATAATAATAAAAAAATTTTTTCGTCATTAAATTCCTACCACATTTTGTTGGAGAAAATCAACATTGGCAAGAGTGCCATTGGCTACATACTATTGAAAAATGTTGTGTCAAAAATGTTTGCTGCCACATGTTTGGGACTGCTACATGCGCATGTAAAAATATTACAAATGTCAAAATTCAAATGTACCAAGCTAGTACACGACATGTCTAAAATACGCATGTTTGCATGTCTCTACAAAGGAACATGTGGCACACATATCAATGTGTGCTGCATGTGAGTGTCACAAAAAGTGGAAGTACACGACATGTTGCCAATTTAGCTTCATGGTGACGGCAAAATTACGTCAGAGCCACATGCGAATGTGGATTTTGACATGCCGTGTACTGTAAGCTTTAGTAACAAACATGGGCAATTCGAATTTGATAATGATATTCAGCTGTAGTGAGAAATGTGTGATAAATTTCGTAGCATGAAATTTAATTTTACATTATTTCACTTATTTTGATTTTTCTCTTCTCAAGCCATCTCCTAAAGCTTAGATCCCACTATCGGCACAATGTACCGATTTTCGTCGGCTCACTGCAATAAAAACATAAGTACTAAACCAAAATTGCTTTATTTCTCATTTAATTCTGGAATAAGTCTAAAGAGCTTTATTACCAATGCAGTGTTGTGCAATTATGTCCTTATATTTCAATTAGTTGTCAAATAAGGCAAATTTAGCTTATTACTTATAACTTTATTTCAGTGAGCCGACGAAAATCGGTACATTGTGCCGATAGTGGGATCTAAGCTTAACGCTTAACGTAGCATTTAAAAAGAACCCAAGACTTGAATTTATACACATTCCAAATTTCAGATTTAGCTGAAAAACTACTGCAAAATATGCAAATTACTGGGAAAACCTAGGGAAATATGCCAAAATCTTCCTTTTTATGCAAAATACTTGGCTAATTTATGAATAACGCATCAATTGACTCAACAGCTGTGAAAGGAGTATGTGCAGAATTACCCAGACCTGCCATGCAAGTAATGCCGTTTCTTGCTTTTATTGTTTGCTTGGAGGATTTTTCTTTTTGTAAGACGAATGCCGCGCACTGCAATACTTTTCGGACATTCATTACATTTATGCATAAAATAACTAAGCCAACAACAACAACAACAACAGCAACAGGAAATGCATACAACAACATATTCAGTCCTTCGTTGAGTTCGTTAAGTATAAAATGTATTCAAGTTTTAAAAGATGTTCTGTTGTTGCTCATTTTATAATTCTTTATTTATTTTTTTATTTAATCTGTAAAAATATAATCGTGCTACAAATAACGAATACAAAAGTGACAATACACTTTGTATTAACAAAAGGCTTGATATGCTACAATTAAAACGATGCATTGAAATCGATCAACAGATTTTGATTTAAGTGACGATGATATCATTAATGACAAAAATTTAAATGTGTGTATATAATTAATGGACAATTGCTTTTTTTGTGCTGCCCTTCATACACCTATTATACAACCGATTTTAACAAGACTTAACGAGACTTGTACCATTTTTCCACAGAAGTTAACGAGGTGTTGTGGGTTTTTGTGAGTTCAGTATTTTGGGAGCTACAACCGTTTAAAGTTCCTACTACTACATTCACACGCATTACTCAAGCAAGTAAGTTAAAGCCAAACAATAAACAACCAACACCATTTGGGTGGAAAGAGAAAAATAACAACAAGGAGAATTGTAGGAAAAAATATGAGAGAAGGAAGGTATTTTGTTTTTGCATTTAACCATTATTTTTTTTTTTTATTTTAATTTTTGTGAATTCATACAAATGTATCATTAAAATTTAATTTAATTTAAAATTTAATGATTAAATAATTGTAGTTTTGGTTGTTGTATGACTGGTTTATAAGAGATTTTGTGTGATTATTTTTTCTATGACTAGAACACGGTCGATTTGGTCGACACACACTAGTATTTATGACACAACAATCTTGAGTTTGCGAATGTTTTTCCTATTGTTATATGGAAATGTTAATGTTTGGATATAAATTATCAAATTAGTTCGACTGTCCGGATTATTTTTATATGTATGTACATATGTATGTATGTATGTATGTATGTATGTATGTATGTGCATAAATACATGCATTTTCTAATCAGCTTATGTAAATTTTAAGTTATGAGGAAATTATTCACTCAGAAGTATGTAAGTCGAACAATTAAGACATTTTTTTTAAATAGTTTTTTAGCTGCAAATGCTGCTGAACAAAAATTAAAGCTCAAACAACATGAAATCACCCAAGGTAGAAGAAGAAGAAGAGTAATTGCTGCAATAAGAATAGAAGTGGCAGCACTTGAACCATACCAACCAAGTGACCGTACTGTGATTAAAGTCGCAATTTGCCCTTTTTTTTTTAATTTTATACAGTGCAACCAAAAATTATAGTGTGGTAGATTTTTAGATCTTTTCAATGAAGTAGAAAGCTCTCACTCTTTTAGTTATTCCACAAATACTATTAAATGGTCTCGAAATGCAATAGAATTTAATTCTGTACCTATAAAAACATTAATTTGGTTCATTTACATATTTCTTTTTGAAGGAAGATGCCTATTTTTTTTTTAATTCCCTTTTTGCTGCAGCATTTTTCCCCTTAAAATTCCCTTAATATAAAACTTTTTTAAAAAGTTCTGCGGTCATCCAGTTTGCAAACCCAAGCCATTTATACAACAGCAAAAAAAATTATACATATAAATAACTTGAGTGAGGAGTTTCATATGTGTGTATGTATGTAGTTATAATAAAATTGGTATAAATTTTATACCCATTCATTTTATACCATAAAGAACGGGTAGGTTGAAAGGAATATGTATGTATGTATGTACGTGTGTATATAATAAACGGGTGAGAAGCTAAAAGGAAATGAAATAAGAATAAAAAAAGTACACCCATCCACTAACATTCAAACATACAAACATGCATGCATAAATATAAATATGTAATTGTACGACAACAAAAATTAAACCTACATACAAACTAAATGTCACATACTTGTACTTAAATGAAGGAATAAAACAAAATATAATAATGAAATCTAGTAAATTTCTGCAAGTATGTATGTATGTATGTGTAGATCACAGTGCACTTTGATGTAGCAGAATTGTACTTTTTTAAGTAGATTTTAGCGACAGTAAACTGCAAACATAAACTTAATTCCCCTTTCGTGTATGCATACGTCAGGCTAAGAATTTATTTATGTATGTATTCTTTGTTTAAAAGATACAATTTTCGAATGTTAAATTTTAGAAAAAACACCCAAATTCTAAAGCTTTTGTTCAAAAATGTGATGGTTTTTTTTTAGTCTTCTTTATTTTCGATAAAATAAAAATGATATAAAATTATTTATTATTACAACAACAACATACTGTAACGAATTAACAGTCGTTCATACTTAAGTAAAAAAAAAAGAAGGAAAAGCCAAAAAGATAAAAATCCACAAAAAGAAAAACAACAGCAGCAGCTCACCCAATGGCAAGCGAAATGTATTGAATCAAATCGAGTTGTAATCGTAATAATCATAAATACACCACACACGCACATAACTCATAGATACAGCACAACATACATACATATATACATACATATGTATGTATGAGAGCATACGTACTTGGTTAAAAATAAAATAGAAACCAGCAAAAAATTTAAATTTAAAAAGAAAAAATATTTGTAACACCAAGTCTATACACTCGTACATAAATTACAACAACTTAAGTAATAATAACAACAACAGCAATAAAATGTACATAAATTTTTATAAATATTTTTATAAAATGACATATGGTTGTTAAACATAAGAACGCATACGTTTATGTACATACATACATACATACATACTGACATACGTTTCACATCCGCACACCATTAAAACAAAAGAAACTGGAAATACACCACAGAGCAATGACAACAAACACACCACTAACACTAGCACTACCACCACCGCAAGCACGCCACTTGTATGTACATACGATAATCACCTAAAATCAATTAGAATCACAAAACAAAAAGAAATCTAAATTAAATTCCATCTAATCGAAATATAGCCAAAGTATACATAAGTCTCTTTTATTTTTATTAAACATACCTACCAACCTTTAATAAAAAAGTAGTTTAAAACAATTTTTACCATTTAAAACTTAAACGACTTCATAAAAATATTAAAATAAGTAGCAGAAAAAAAAAACATCAAGATAAACTTTTTTGATTTTATTTGTGGCAGCAGCACAGTTTGTTAATATGCAAAATGGCTTAAATGGTGACAAAGTTAACAACTTTAAAAGTGTTGAAAATTTAATGAAAAACAAATAACAGTTTGTTTTTTATTTTAAGAGGCAAACTTTGTGTCAAGTATGTACATATACTGTTACTGGCAGTATCGTTAAAAAAAAAAAAACTTTTTAAAGCAAAAACTGTTGAAATTTTACGCACAATCAAGTATACATTCATAAATACATATGTATGTATATACTACGTGTGTATGTACATACATACTCGTACATCTGTATGTTTAAATATTTAAAATAGAAGATAGGTATATTTTTTTTAATTTTCTATATAGCAGGCTTAACATAGATAATCTGTGTAAGTATATGTAAGTACATACATAGGTAGGCATATGTTTATTTAGTATAATTGATCGTACGGGTGACTAAAACCGTTATTACTACCAAGCCATGCTGATTTTAAACACCATTAACTCTATAATATGATGCGAAAAGAAAAACTGATCACTGCAGAAAAGAGCATGCAGTAGTCAATCTTATAGAAAGATTGTCATGTTTCAAGCGTTCAATGGTAGGTGCATATATCTTCGTTATTATAAACTTTTAAAGGGTGGGATTTAAGGGTAGGAAGTAAAGTGCCTGCCAAATGATGAAATGTCAAGAATTGAGCTGTCATCCTTTGATATATATTTAGTAAAAAGTTGGAACATTTTAACCATGCAACGCTACACTCTTGAACAAAGAATTTTGATTGTGAAAATTTCCTATCATAAGGAATTTCCCGGTCGCGTGCGTAATTTCTCGATTTGGCGATGTCAATTGGTCGCCTCATTATTGCGATTTAACGCCACTAGATTATTTTCTATGGGACTATTTGAAAGACCGGGCTTACACGTAAGCAAACCACAAACAAGTGACGCTCTGAAATATGAAATTTGGCGCTTCATTGACGAGATAAACAAAGCTTTGTTGCAAAATGTGCTACAGGTGGACATTTGTCCGACATCTTATTCCATTATTAATTCCCATATTTCTACTTTAAATGTGTTTTTAAGTGAGTTTTTAAGAAAATTTACTTCCTAACCTCTATAAGAACAGTCTTTCAAAAGTGATTCGACATGATTATTTCATAAAAATATTAAAAAATTTTAATTGAAGAAATATTACAGACACTGCTGCAAAAATCCTATGAACACACACACACATAAGCATGTACATATTTAGTACACATACATATATGTCTACACACATATAAAGAAACTAATATTTATTTCGACATGCAAATTCTTTGTTTTAACATTTAAATTTTTGTTGTTATTAAATATGTGTTTAAGCAAGTAATTTTGAAATTTTTAATTAAAAATTTCCTAGTGTGGGAGTGGAAGCAAAAACAAAATAATAAACATTGACATTTAATAATAATATAAAAACACAGATATGATAGATAGACAATAAAATAATTACCTTTGTTTTAATTACAGGAAATATTTAAGTAAATCCCAAACAATTACAGTGACTAAACTTTTTGTTGTTACTGTTGTTGACAGAGTTCATACACAATATCTCATCAATGTATCTCACAAATCAAACACTAGTACAGTACACTAAACACTACAATTGTTTATGCCTCATTATTAGATACATATGTATGTATGTATGTATGTATGTATATATGTAAATGTGTTATACACAATACAATTCTTTATTTTTTTTCAGTTTAACTTTTCATAGATTATAAATTGATTTCCAACAATTTTTTTTTCTTTTAAATTTTAGTATTTTAATTTATTCACCACACTAAAACGAAAACATGGCAACTACAACATTTTAGAGCAAAAGATGTTTTGTTGAATATTAAAATGTTGGGGGAGGGAGGCAGGGAGACAAAAAAGTGTTTTAGATTTATTTCTTTTTATATGTATGTATGTAGGTATTGCAAAGAAAAGATTTCGCTTTCTTCTTTCGCTTCTTGTTTCGTTTTTTATTATTATTATTGAGTAAAAGATTATTGATTATGACAATTTATTTATTTTTTATGTAAATTTGTTTGTTGCTGAGAAATTTTTTTTTCAATTGCAATTTTCTTTTTACAAATACATACATACATATGTATGTAGGTATTTTATTTTAAATTAATTTCATGATAAATAGATGATAATAGTTGGTGTATGTACATATAATGTATGTATCATGAAATGATTTTTTCTTAATCACTTGATATTTTTATGAAATATTTATTTGAAACTTTTATTCAAATTGCAATTGGCTGGTTGGATTTTTGCACTGCTATAATTTACTTATACACAAAAGCACACACTACAAAGACTTTTAATGCTGCAAAATTATTTTTTTGTATAATTTTCTTCATAGCTACATACATACATATGTATGTATATGCTTTGTAGGTATTGTATACATATGTATATACATACATATGCTTATGTATTTGTGTTTCAGACATTCACATTTAACTTTTTAGTACATTGCAAAAATTTAACAAAATAAAAGAAAAAAATTTAATGATAAATGTGTATTGAAGACTTAAAATGAAGAAAACGAAGTCACACTGGAAATAGCAGCAGACGCAGATACAAAATGAAGCCACCATTACTCTTAACATACTCAAACAAACAAAAAAATTAAAGAGATTTACTTTTATAATATTACACTGATAAATGTTGTTAACTTCACGTACAATGTTGGCTGGTTGGTGTGTAGCATTAATGATGATGAACATACAAAACAATGCAAAGACACACATACACAAAAACAATCGCTTACACACCAACAGTTGCATATGGCAACGAGCGAAGTTGACTTAGCGAAAATACCAAAATGCACACGGTTGACCAGTGACTGGTCATAAACTGATTAGTTTTCTTCCCATATTACTTTTTACTTTAAAAATCCTTGTCTATTGAGTTTAATATTTGTTTTTTATACATACATAACTTTTATGTGCACAATTATTAAGAAAAATACTCTCAAGTGCTGGTTTTTTTAGTTTACATTTTTTTCACCTCTTAGTTGACACTTTTTCCGTTTATAATTTTAGCTAAAATCCAATGACAAGAGGCCACACACACACACACACACGCACAACCAGCCAAAAAGCGAAGAATTCATATTTGTATCGTTATTAAAAACAACCACCACAAAACATAATACATATGTACATAACAATAAAAGTTTGACAATAAAATAGACGGGCATTCAAAGAAATTTACGAAATACAGTATTCACGAATTTAATAGCACACTTTGAATTGGTTTCAATTACACTGTTGGCTGAAGTGGTTGCAACGCAAACTATTATTGAACCCATGTCCGTTCAATCCCTGGTCAGGTTAAGTCATTCACATCATGAATTGCTCCAATGTGTCTATATATGTATATTTGTTGTTTGACTGTTTAGGTGATAAACGTATAGCAGAACCAACTTAAGAAATGCGTCTACTTAACACCAGAGGCGCTGCAACATCGATATAAATATTAACAAAACGCCTCCTATCTTTTAACCATCTGTTTTTTCCTACTTCTGGCACAAAACCTTGAAAAAGTAGAGGTCATAACATACAAAAAAAGCGTAAATCGCGAGAAGCACTAAATGAAAGCTTACTCATCAATATGAAAATATACTAAAAATTTCTTAAAAGTTTCTTGTTCGTATTGGAGCCAAGCCACAAATAATCTACAAGGATTGACATCGAATAACATCTAATATATGTATAGATGTGAGCAATGTTCAGACATTCCGGCCTAGCCTAACGATGCACTTAACTCCGTGTGAATGAACTCCGGTATACACCCATATCCCTGGATAAAGCTCGAAGACACCTGAGTTTCTTGCAAAGGACACACAGATTGCAGATTCTTCTCCCGTACATATACATCACAGACATACTGAACTTATCCTGGCAACATCCTCTTCCATCAATTTAGATTTTTACTTACATTCCCAAAGTATACCTCAACCAACAACCAGTCTTAAGATAAAACATTCTCTATGCAGAAGAAAAGGACGGATGTAACAGTTGGATATATTTGAATATTGAACACTATACAAAAACTCAGTTTTGGTTCTAAGGCAGCCTATCACGAATATTGCAGCCTGTCAAATTGTTGGAATCAGTGGTGTTCGCCATCATTAAATGTAACATGGATTTCCTGACAAACACCGTTTACCCTGTAGTAGGTATATTCAATTATTAACCGAAAGGTTGCGGGTTCGATTCCTGCCAAGAACCTGGGTTTTTTGGCATAAAAGATCTAACCAGTATGTGTGTTTGTTTGAAAAAATTGTAAAGGGCTCTATTAATTGTCAGCACTACTCCATTTGAAATTGGAAATACGAGCCGATGATGATTCCTGAGTAATATGTACGGCTTTAATATTACGTTCGGATAGAATTTGGAATATGGGGCGTTATTCGGGCATAAATATGGATTGTATTTTATCGATATTCAATCTTGCTGCCTAGAAAAACCATTCTGTACGGTGGATATCGTCTAGTCATGGAACCCATTTCGTAAACGTGTAATTGTTTTTCGAAATATGGAATGCCGTGGAGTTTGCAATGGGATTAAAAAAGGTTATACAAATAATTAAAGTGGGTAATGATATATTTTACCGAATTGAACCTTTTTGGTCAAAATTATGACAAATTTATTTTGAGAGAATTCAAAGAGCAACTAATGCAAGAGTTTGTAAAATGTCTGATCAGACCTCTGAAGATCCTGCTCGGAGATTTTATAGGTAAGGAGTAGTTTATAAACGGAGCTTCTGAGACTTCATCAAAATACACGGCGGTTCTTTTCTCCCGAACAAATTAATTAATATTTCTTATACGCCACCTCAACCTGTTGCACTGAATACCTACAAAGAAAGTAAAAATTATCCTATCGGTAGCAGTGGGTACAAAACGATTACTTTTTTTTATAATGAGAAGTTAGGTTAGGGCCATTCAAATCATTACACATAAAAATTAAGAAAAGTGTGCTAACAAATTAAGCAATACTGTATGAATATGTATTTTTAATAACTTCACTATAGTTCATTTCTTTTACAAGGTACTTTATTTTAATTATATTTATGCTTGTTGTTGTAGTTGTTTATTTAAATCATTTAACAAGTTATACCAACAATTACACTCACTTCATCAACATTTCACCCATTTTGTATTTTATAAAAAATGGTGGTGGTAACTTAGCAAACTTCTTTAGATTTTTCGTGTAGAAAAAAAAAATAAGCGACACAAAGCACACACTTTAGAAAATTCCATTTTTTATCTCTCTTTAAAATAATATTTCAATCTCTTTTTATCCATTTTAATACCACCAATTTACTCCCTCTCACTTTTAATACAGCAAGAATATGCTCTCTCGATAACACGTTTTAGCTTCTTTTTTTTTTGCATTTAAATTATTTTTGCTCTTTATTACACACATTTGCTATATTTTTGCTTAATAATAAGAGCCACTCACTACACACACTGACTGACATAAAGCCAAAACATCCATACAAATCAAATAAAACAAAACCACGTAAAATAACAATAATATTCTAAATAATTTTGTTGTTTTTCCTGCTTAACGCGACGAATTACCGAACAAAACTAAATTTACAAAATCATCCACAGAACGATTCGAGTCAAAAGCCTGCAAAAAATTTCAGATACTCAAACAAACTCGTATAAATAACAACGATTCCGCAGTCCCCAACAACAGCAGCAGCAAGCACAGCACCAGCAGTGTCGCACTGTGCTGTCTTTATTATTCTGTGTAAGCAAGTGTTTGTGTGTGTATCTGTGTGTACATGCATGTATGTATGTTTGGTTAACAATAAAAATATAAGGAAAAAAAATATATAATAAGAAAAAAATACAAATCAAAATATGTAGGTATGCATAAATGTAAAATGTGCACCCAAACCAAACAGTCAGTCAAGTCAGTCAGTCATACATCGAGCCAACGTTTCAGTTAAATTAAAGTTAGTAAAAGCCAAGAACGAGCAATGCCACAACACACATCATCCACAACACTATAGAGTACGTACATACATACATGCATACATACTAACAAAGGCAACAACTTTAGTAGAAACAAAACAGCAGCAGCTTTAAAAGCAGCAGCAGCAGCAGCAGAAGCAGCAGTTGTAGACAAGTAAAATCTGAGGAGTAGTAATCGAAGTAGAATAGTAAGGCAATGTGAAAATGTAACAAATGCAACAACAACAACAACAACAACACCAACAACTAACTATAACAACATAAAAAAGGAGACAGCAAAACCAACATTCATATAAAATAATAATAATAATAATACACTTACAACAAAACGAATATAAAAAACAGCAACTCCAAACAACAAACAGAATTGTACTCGTCGTATGTAAGAACAATTTATAATGTACTCGTATTAGTATTATCAAACAAACGGCATAGAATTAATATATGGGCTATTCCTAATGTTTAGACCATAACGAGTACATTGGCTGAAAGCGATACAATGAACACAATTTTACAGAAAAATTGTTTAAAACTTGCTGCTAAAGTTTCAAAAATTAGCAGAGGAGATTGATTTATTTTCGACCTGTCACATTTTAACAATCCAATTAATGGTTTAACAGTTCCGGTCTGAAACAATTAATTCCATTTTCAAAATTCTTGAGCAACTTCCCAGCAAAAAATCACATGATTTTAGGAAGCAGTAAAAAACTTTTATGCGCAGTTTTGAAGCGCTCCCGAGGATGCACAAAATGAAGACAGAGATGCCCAAATAAATTTTCAAACACGTTGAAATTGGCCGGCTGGACATATACTATCCACTGATTTCTCAACTTTCTTATATAAAGAGCTACTTTTCCTTATCAAAGTTAAGGAAAAGTGCCACGTCAAAGGGCCCGTAAGAATGCTTAATAACTTTTCGCCATAAGCCAGTTTCTTAATCGAAAATTTTCGGTGATTTAGTAATTGAAAAATTTAATGGATGGCGTATACGTATTATAGGTTTCAAAAGTAACATTACCATTCACACTAGCGTGATTATATGTGTCCGGCTTTGAGCAAGTGAACGTATACAATTTAACACACATATTCATTTGATGGTTCTACAGCTTCCATAAATTCTGATATATTCTGCTTCGAGATCTTATCAGTGCACCAAATTGTTTGGAAGGGCAATCTACAGAATTGATCTTTTCTAGAGACTTAGACTAATCCTAAGAGCTGTTGTGGATCAGTACTTCTCACTCCAGCAAAAGAATCCACGGTCATAAGCACGGAATGTTATTCTGGGCGATGGCAACTGATAGCTGGAGTTTCTTCTAGTTAAGCTAAGCCAAGCAGAAAATGCAGACTAAATAAATAAATCGAGTTAACAAGACGTAAACCGGTAGTCTCATAGAAAATCTGCAAGCAAAGAAGTTTAAAGAACCTGCAGATGTCGGTCCGAGTCTAGCAGTTTTTACTCCAACGACTCGATACTCTGCTGTTTATGTCTTGAGAGCAAAGGAAGTAGGAATTTGAAAAGAGCACAAGAAATTAGGATATTTCAGCTGTGAAAATAATATACATTACACCTGGAATTAGGACTTCGGTCTGAGTTACAGCGAACACATGTCTTCAACTTTTCATATAAACCTTTAGCCGTGGGACACGATCAGTCCAACAATTAAAAACAATTCACCGCGAGTTTTTTCCTAGAAAATTTCTCTTTTCCCTTACATTTCTGCGGAATATAATGTAAACACGAAACAGCTGATCCATATTTTCGCTCTCCTTTATTTTATTATTCCCTGGCTTTTTTGGAGTAGGAAAATTTTTCCCCGCGCAAAAATTAAAATTCCCCGGAAGCTCATTACCACGGGAGTATTTACAATCAATAGATAAATACTTTAAAAACACAAGAGCTTCCTTCCCCAAGGACTTTTAAAAAAAGCATTTTGAATGGAAATTTCACAAAGATTTACATTTTTCCTTTTGTCCTTTGATTTATTTATACTAAACTTTAAGGAAACATTAAATAGGTGTTTTAGTGCCCCATACACTCTTATGAAACAGGCATAAAATAAAGAAAAACATTTAATAAATCACCCAATGTCTCTGTAACTCTGTCGTCGTCGTTGTTATTCAGCTCGGTTTTATTACGAAAATTTTCTGTTGACTTCACCTCTGCCTGCCAGTGTCATTTCTTAAGGTAGCGGAGATAATGCGGGGGAAATAAAATAAAAGTCTCAAAGTACAGACATGGCTTTTACTAACAAAAAAAAAAAAAAATATCGCAGCAACAGTAACAACAACAAAAACGAACTAAATCGAACCATAAAACATGAATACATCCAAACTGAACGGAACTTTGAAAGTGGAATGAAATGAAGTACAACAATTCGGTGTGAACTTTAAACAATAAGCAAAACAAAACAAAGTTAAATAAAGTGCGGTCGTAGAACAAGAAAAAAAAATATTGTATTCAACCAGCGAACATACATACATATAAATATGAAGACCCATGCACAACTTAAGTACTTGTATAAATGTGTATAATAAAGCGACAGGCGGCTGGACGGACAGACGGACACAACAAGTATAGATGGCACAGAACAGAACAGAATAGAAAATCATCATCACCACCGTCGTCGTTGTCGTCGTCGTCATAATCGTCGTCCGCCCCCCTCCATTAACAACATCTTTTTAACTCATCCCCAACATATTTTAAAACAAAGTACGAAAACATAACGATCTGAACATTCAAATAAACACAAACAATTTAAGTGGAATAAATACAAAGCGTGTACAGTGTTCGAATACGAGAGTATTTTGCACAACAATCACACAAATCCCTGATGACGATGATGACAACAACAACACCAACAATGAGAAGAAAAATAACGTTGAGAAGTATTGTAGAGTACCACCATCATTCCTCCGTAGCACAACGCCACAACTACCACCTCTTTAGCTAACTAAACGAAAGAAATGGCAAAAAATTGAACCTAATATAAATAATATTAAAGAAGAAAAAAATATTTTATATTTATTTGGTATAAGAAAGAGTGAGGATGGATGGATGTGTGTGCTTTAAACATCGCAGTCATTCCAAGTAGTAGAAGCACTCGTAAGCCTCATCAATGTGACATAAAGATATACGTCATGTTCTTTCTGTTTCTCCGTTTATTTAAGATTTTTTTATTTTGTGTTTCAGTAAAAAAAAAATATATAATTCAGATTTTCTGTTGCATTTTATAAATGCCCTACGGCACAACAATAACAGCCAATTTGTTTATCTCCACAAACAGTATGAAGGAAGGAAGCTGGTATGGAGAAATTTAACTTGAAATTGATATTGAGCAGAAAATTTATCTTAAAAAAAGAGGCATTAAATTGAAGATAGTCAGTTCTCTTGTACAGCAACAAATCTAAAGTATGTTAAAACTTCCTCAGCAAATGATTAAATATGTGTGTCAAATAACCAGTTGCTAAACTTTAATTTTATATCAGGAAGGTAATTGCAGTAGGAGTACAAAAAAATACCATCTTCGCCTCTCTAAATTATTCCCACGAGTAATAATTTGAAATCATGAGGACTTTCTCAAAAATTCCTTCCGGCTTTGTTAGGAATAAAGAGTTATTCGATCTATCATCCTAGATGCAGGGGCCTCTAAGGTTATCGTTCCAACCTAAAATCGACAGAAAGTTAATTTGCACAGGTTTCCGCCATCTCTAAGAGACCAGCTGCTTGACAAGGGCTTAAAGAAATCATATTCGCCACTGAGGCATACTCAATTCCAAAACGGTATGATTATGCCGACGAACTTCGTCTCACCTTCAAGGTAAGGTATTATTATGGATCCAGCTACTAGTTGAGGTCGAAACCACACTTGGTTTATGTAGTTGAAACCAAAATCAATAGAATGTTGACTAAATGTTTGATGGTTAGCCAGGACTAGTCATTGGTTGGACTTCCGTAAACCCTAAGGAATACGTTATGGATGTTCTTTCCATTTAAATTCAGTGTGACCACCGATGGCTTGATCATGTTTTTCTAGTACCAAAATAAGCAGTCAATTTTCATCGAATTTCCAAAAGAGAGCGAAAGGCATATCTTACTTCATCTGGTAGCCAAATCTTATTGCTCACTGTAGATACCGACATAAGATGGGCGTATTTTACCGTTTTATGGTTATTATTGTTCCAGAATCCAGTCTACTTTTTATGCAAATCAGTCCAAGGCATACATATATAAAGAGAACAACTACAGAAGGATATTCCTTAACGACCTTTGCACGAAGGTTTTTCCCGTACATTTTTCAACATAAGCAAATTTAATTGCTCGATTATGGATAGAAACCGAACTTCAATTGTGTTCCCAGCCAGAAATTTGTCATTACCAGAAACATACTAAACAGCAACGTAATAAGGTAGCTCTCAATTCCCAGATCCTGCTTCCTTTATTATCCTTTCCATAAAGCTATTATCGTTTCTGTACAATATTTTTTCTTGATTGCGGATCAGCTCAAATTGGATTAATTTTGTGATGAATTTGAACGCCCTTAACGGGAGTTTTCCACATAGTACCTCAAATATATATAATTGCTTTAATCCCGATTGAAATATTACTGTTAAATCAATAGGAAACAAAGACCATACATTTCGAAAAGCTTTTAGTTCATTATCAATAGATCAGGGATCAGGGTTTTGTAAGAGTATGAGTTCCTCTGGAGTTTCAGGAGATGTCTATATCACTTAGTTGTGGATTTGAATAACCTTCAAACCTCTTAAAACTTATGAATATGTGGTGAAAACAGTGATGTGGTTCTGTAGAAAGATCCATACTCACGCATAGTAGTAGAAGAACAGAGTTTTCGAAGTTGTTTATTAGTGCTAACAATTTCCACGGCGAATTCATACCAGGTAGTCTAACACCTAAACAATAACATTTGTAGCCAAAATTTCCTCCCACAGTCAAAGCAAATGCAACACTGTTCTTATAGAAATATATATAAAGAAAACTAACCTAACTTCTCAATATAGGCAATTTTTGACAGTTCAAGGTTGCACAGCTGATGATGACGTAGGCTGATAAGGTCACCTGCTAATGAATTCGCCTTGACAATTTCTAATACTTTTTATTGTTCAGTAGTACTCATTACTTTTCATTTTGGTACTCAATATTAATCGATGCTTGTGACTGGTAAGCTTTTAAGCGAAAAGTTGCAAGTACTTTATCACAGAGTTACCGTTAAATTCTCATGGGATTTGATTATTCTAGTTGACGACATCATATAAGATCTGAATGTCTTCCTCTCTCTCGCTCTCTTCCGGTTACATTCAATCAGCACATTGGGAGAGAAAAGATAAACTTTCCTTTTTGCTGGGTTATAGTTTTCTTGACCTAAACTTTTCTAACCCAATAAAAACTTAAACTTTTTGGGAAATTAAAAAAAGTTTTGATTAATTTTTCTTCTTTTTTTATTATTAATCCGATTGATATGTTGTGGTAGGGTATTTAATAGTTACCCAAAACAGCTGCTCTTCCACATGTACTATGCGGCATAGTAAGTGTATGAAGAACTCCTGTTGTTGTTGTTGTTGTTGTTGCTTTTATTGCTTTTACTGAATGCCATAACTGAATGGTCTATTGTTTTAATTACTTATTTGGGGTATGCTCGTATAATAACTTCACCATGTTGTTGCTGCTCTTCATCTTGTTCGTGTGAGTGTGTATGCCTGCCTGTGTGTTGTTTTTCTTTTTTTTTTATGTTGCCGTGTAGGTTGGTTAGAGATGGTTGGATGGTTGTTTAGTTAGTCGGTCGTCCCGATGCAGAAGAAGGCAGCAGCGAGAGAGAGATTTGGTAATGGGATGTCATATAGTGTATGTGTATGATGTGGTGTATGATGGCATGGCAAAATGTACCGACGAAATGCTTGCCATTAATACAAACTGATGATGGTGGAATAAGCGACTGGTTGCCGCTTCACTCCACCACTATTTCCACCAGTCACATGAGTTGAGTACAAATAAAAAAAAATTCGTGTTCATATGATTGTTTGAATACGAAAGTATGATAAATATTTGAGGTATGTTTGATTGTTTCAGCTTTTTTATAATTTAATATTTATTTAGATTTTTTTTTATAAGTTTTTCTTTATTTTTCTTATAATAAAGGGAGCAAATTAACGTGAGATCAAGATGTGCGAGTTCAAAGCTAAGGAACATCAAGAAGCAAAAAATAAATAAATAATTTTAAAAACTACACAGAATATTAATTTGATAATCAAAAGTATTAAATGTTTTTGTTGCAATTGCTTTTTTATTTCTAACGATAATATTTTTTCAAGGTACAAAATAGATTTTTGAGATTGTTAAATTTTTTTGTTGTTTCTCTTAGTATTGCATAAAATACTCTAGAGAGGAAGGAAATTTCCGAATTTTTTTTATTAATAGCCTTGCTGTAGATGTTGTTGTTATTGCTGCAAACTATTGTGAATTAGACAAAATGCTATTGTGCATTAAGTGCAAGAATCAAACGATGTCATTCTTTTAAGATGTCTTGTTATAAACCCTGACTCATGCCATAATTATTGTACAGGAAATTAAAAAAAAAAAAATTAAAAGAAATCTGTTTGCTGCTGATTAAGTTCTTTTATAATTTTACTCCATGTCCATCTTATGTTTAATAATAATTATACAAACATACATTTAAAAAGAAACTCTAACAAATGAGTGGGATTTTTATTTAATTTTTTCTTATTGTTGCTTAAGCATTTTTATTCTTCAAAAATCTAAGTGGTTTTTATGTTACGGTCAATGACCCACACAAAAAGTATCAAGTATTTGTACACTACTTGTGAGCTCTAAATTTATTCGTTAAAAAAAAAGCAAATACACATTTAAAAAGCTCTTAACATCTTTTTATTTTTCTAAAACATAATTAATCAATTGTACGTGTGTATTTATAGAATTATATTGTAACTCTGGTAGCCACACCTTTTGCTGTCTAAAAAAAAAAAACACGTGTGACCATCAAAAGAAAACAGATAATTTCCATCAACTGTTTAGTCGGTAATTAATTTAACTATTAATTTATGAATTTTTAATCGAAATAAATGATGTTGAATCAAACTTAATAACAAAGCGGTGATGCGAAAAGTAATGACTTTTCCTTTTTGTAGGGATTTTTTCGGAAAATTTCGAGCGTAGGAAACAAGGGACAAATATTTTTCTTTTATGGCAGATGTAGGGAATTTCCAAAATTTTATCTTAATAAATTATGCAAAAATTGGAAAGTATTTGTAATATTTTTGTATAAAAATGGAACAGAAACGTATGCATGTCTCGTATGCTACTCCAAATTATCAAACTGCATAGGAAAACTAACGAACAAGCTTTTTTATGTTTGATCTTGTTTTATGCTCCCCTGAGCTCCGGAGGAATTAATAGGACAATTCGGGAATATATTTCTTGAAGCTCGAAAAGATGTGTGCAGTTGTTAGAGTTTAGGAACATCACCCACTACAGGGATTTAATATCAAAATAAATCAAATAAATTATAATAATTTAATATTTGAAATTCGAATCTCGTCAAGACAAATTGAAATTAGCTGATCTGTTGCTAAAATTACGAATGTAGGCAAAAGAGATTTGTTTTTTACTTCCGCTGGCATCACTGTGTGATTTACGAATTAATGATGGTAAAAATAATCAACGGGTTCATAAAGAAGGCCACAATCGTGCGATCTGCTAAATATGGGATGTGTGCTGAAAAAGTATGGTAGTGTGGACTAAGAATGCAATTGTGTGTGACAGATTTTTTTGACAAGTCATGCGATTTGTAAAAATTTATGAAAATTTTCATAAAATTATAGTTTTCAGATCAGATCAGAGGAGTATTTATTATCAACCAGCTGAAATTATTAACTTTGTCTTTATTCGTAAGAATTTATTCTTTTTGTTTTATACAACGATTTTTTGTTAATACAAATAAATTATTGCACAAAACAAACAGATGTTTTGGGCTCAGTCTTGTAGGATAGTGTGGCACCTACAACACCATTTTGAAACGATTTTTCAAAGTTGGTCAAATTTTTTGTAAGATTTTCCTGTGAATGAATCGTACGAATGTGTAGGATAGTGAAGCACGTCCTTCAATAATATTGGCCAGCAATTACAGTCTTACAAAATGTATACTTTAAAAATATACTTTCGGTCGTCTACTATAGGCGGCAAAAAATCCCTAAGATGGTCAACCCGTACAGCAAAAAAAAAAAAAACAACACTTGACAAACAATCATACACGCTTCAGCTGGATTATAATAGTTTGGCTTTGTCACAGCTTACCAGTGGACTCTAAAGCAGAGTTTAATAAAGGGTGCGCAAATGTGAGGTTAGAAAGTAAATTGACAATTTTTTTTGGGAAAAATTCAATTTTATTGACACCAATATAAAGTAGAAATATGGGAATTAATAATGGAATATTATGTCGGGCAAATGTCCACATGTAGCACGTCGGCAGACGTCCGCTTTTTTCACAAAATTTTGAACCACATTTTGCAATAATGCTTCGCATATCCCGTGAATGCAGCGCCGAATTTCATCTTTCAGAGCGTCACTTGTTTGTGCTTTGTTTACGTAAGCCCGGTCTGTCAAATGGCCCTATAGAAAATAATCTGGCGGCGTTAAATCACAAGAACAATGCGGCCATTTAACATCGCTAAATTGAGAAATTACGCGATCGGGAAATTTCTCATGTTAGTAAATTTTCACAATTAAAATTCTTTGTTCAAGAGTGTAGCGTTCCATGGTTAAAATGTCCCAACTCTTTACTAAATAAATGTCAAAGCATGACAGCTCATTTCGTGATATTTCATTATTTGACAGCCAATTTACTTACTAACCTTAAATTTGCCTACCCTTTTGTAAGCACGACACAAAAATAAATGCGCGATTTAGGGTACAATTTTTAGATAGACAAATGTGGGCAATCTGAAGAATTCTAACAAAAAAAATCGAGCCTGACAATATTTTTTAATATTCAATTAAAAAAACTTCAATAATTTCATTCTCCAAATAATGCCACAAACACTTTATTTTCAAATAACGAAGCAGATTAACTGGTTAAAACGTTTAACAACGCACTGCATAAGAAGATGGGGGAGAATGAGAGGAAAAACTAAGAGGAATAGTTTTAATAATTTCGCCAGTTATAAAAGTAGTTGCAACTTGCAAGAGAGTTTAACAATTTAAGAACTCAATTCCAACTTAACAGCAAACAAAGCAAAGGTAAATGTGGCAGAGGAAATGTTATTTATATAGCCTAAACAAAGTTTGGGGGGCAGAGTGTCAGCTTTTAGGTAAACAACAATTTACAACTTTGTCACAATTTTAATTTTAAGTTTGACCTTTTTCATTCATTTAACACCAGATTTAAGGGAAATTGGGAACATTGTCCAGAGCTGGCCATTTATCTAATGTTGTGACACTTCTTGTTTGATTGTTTGTTTGTTTGCATGCAATAGAATAATATCGCAAGAAAGGGTTCATTTGGTGGGTACATGTGCGAGTGTGTGCATACAATTTAGTCGCTAAAGTTTTTGTTGCTACATTGTTGCCAAGTTTACAAAAAAAAAAAAATCGCTGTAAGTGGTCGGTCATACGTATTGTTTCTTTGGTATTCCTGTGCAACAGCAACAACGACTTAAGCAACTGCAGCAGTATTAAGATGCTTTTTGTTTGTTTGTAACAAACAATAAAAAGTATATCTGAAATATGTATTTGCTATATTACAGATTGTGTTGTAGTTGGTACAGCTGCTGCTGCCGCTGCTGTTTGTTGCACACAGAGTAGAGTTAATGGTGCTGTTGATGATGTTGATGGTCTGAATGCTTGTGTTTATGCAAGAGAATGAATGTGAGGCGTGCAAGTTTTTCTTAGTTTCGTATTTTGTTTGTTAAATGCCGTCGTCTGTTGTTGCTTTTAAAATATTATTTTCTTTTTTATTTCAAATGTTGGCTCAATTCTTTTTGGTACGACTACAAACATACAAACATGGCGGCATGAAATAAGTCCCCAAGAAATAAGTCCCCAAAAACAAAATGAAATAAGTCCCCAAAAAAATGTACAGAAAGCAACAACAACGTTTTTTGGGGACTAATTTCTTCTTTTTGGGGACTTAATTCGCTTTGATATTGGGGACTTATTTCATATGAAATAACTCCCCAAAAATATATAATGAAATAAATCCATAAGAAAGATTTTTGGGGACTTATTTCATTTTCAAATTACTTAAAAATCGTAGTATGTGCAGAAAATCTTTAGTAAATATCGCCGTGTCGGGAAATACCATGGTAAAGAAAATTCCTAAGCCCGGCCGGAGGCCGGCTACGCGGAAAAACTTTAGTCATAAAATTCAAATATTTTAAAATATTGGATTATTTTCAAAAAATTTAGTTGCTTACTAAAGATCCCTTGCATAAATACTAATATTATTATTAAAATTAGGTACGTATGTAATGCAATGCAGAAAATCTTTACTAAGTATCGCCGTGTCGGGAAATACCATGGTGGAGAAAATCCCTAAGCCCGGCCGGAGGCCGGCTACGCGGAAAAACTTTAGTAATAAAATTCAAATATTTTAAAATATTGGATTATTTTCAAAAAATTGAGTTACTTACTAAAGATCCTTTGCATAGCCGGCCTACGGCCGGGCTTAGGGATTTTCTCCACCATGGTATTTCCCGACACGGCGATATTTAGTAAAGATTTTCTGCATTGCATTGGGGTGCTAGGTCAAAATAAAAATAAGGTACGTATGTAATGCAGTGCAAATATTGTCCTTCTTCCGTGTAAGCATCTCAAAATATGCAGTGAATGTGATGTGAAGTTAATGGCGAACGCAATTGCGAATGGGTCGCAAAAATATAATTGTCCTTGTTGTCGCAAAGGTGTTGATGAATCAATGCAAGTTTTTATTTAAGTTTTGCGCTTAGTGTAAATAAAAATCAATTCAATTCACTATTTTAAATTTATTTTGGGGGCTTATTTCATTTTGAAAATTGTGGTGTTATTTCATATGAAATAAGTCCCCAAAATTTTTGGTCTTATTTCATTTCTATTTGGGGCATTATTTGATTTCGTTAGGGATTTGTTTCATTTTCGAAATTGAGGACTTATTTCGTATGAAATAAGTCACAAATAATTGGGGACTTATTTCATTTTGTTTTTGGGGACTTATTTCTTGGGGACTTATTTCATGCCGCTTACAAACATCTACACTTTTGGTTTCCTGCAGTTTTTTTTATTTTTTTTTTTGTTGTAGCTTGTTAATGTTTTGTTGCTTGTTATTGATGCTAAAGAAGTACATTTCCCTTTTTTTTTTTTTTGTTTTGCTTATTTTTTTATAAAGAGCTCTGCTTTAATTCTTCATGCCCATTCAGTCACTTAGCTCCACATCAATATTAAACGAATGCTCCCAGAAATAACAAGCCAACAACAAAAAAAAAAAACCCGAAAAATAAACCGAATAAATAGTGCAAGATTTTAAACGACCATCAAAACAGGACACTAAAAGAATCAAAACTTTAATTGAAGAATAAATATTTTTATTAAATTTGACCATACCTACGTATTATGAAAATGATATTAATTGATATTTAACAAATCCAGAATCTATATGAATACTACTGGTTAAGGATTCATATTATAAAAGAAGTACCTATTCAATTGTCCTTCCGAATACACACACATATGTAAATGATACCATACATATTAATTGATGAAAATGTCTTATTTAAAAATATATTTATCAATTGATAGTTAAGAAAATTCTACGCATTCATCGTTACAAATTTGTACTCTGAACTTATTGTGAATGATTAATTAAGAGATCTTAACGATTTCTTTTATTAATTTATTAATTGTTTACAAATTGTTAGCGAAAACATTGCCTAGAGAAACAAAGAAAATTTATTATTGTTTATAAACACATTTAAGTTGCTGGGAAATAAATATACGAAGGACATCAAATTCATCCGGAGCAAAACAAACCAGCCAAGCAGCCCATATCAGCTCGTTCATCTTGTATGAATGATAAAAACGGAAAAAATAATTCCATACAAAACTAAGAAAGAAAAAAAAACATCTAAATGAAGGAATTTATACCATCGTATTCGGTATGTGTGGATCTACGAGTATGCATTTGTATTTTCACATCCATCCATCCGCCTCATGTACATAAATATATATACATACATATATGTATGTATGTATATATACGAGTAGATGTATGTATGACTGTATCTATGCATATCAGCATGCATCTTTGTATGTGTTGTATATTTTACTTTTGTTACACTAAAAGCATCCAAACAATTGCAGTCAACAGAATTCGGAACTGCGAAAGTTGCAAAGCTGATGCTCGTTCGGCTGGGTTGGTTAGTTTGTTGCTGTTGTGCTCTGTTTTATTTCAGTTACGAGAGATATTGTAAGTTCAACATCAACATACATACATACGTCAACATCTTCTTTATGTGTGTGCGTCTGTATATAGCTTTGTTTAAGGACTTCGTTTTTTTTTTGTGTGAGTTCTTCTTCTAAAGTTCACGTCAAAGTGTACATACACGTGAACGAACAACATTGAATGTTTTTGCACCCTTCACCAAAAATTAAATGGATAAAAAAAAAGGACCGCGTTATTGCGGTCAGAAATGTTTTCTACAAAAAGATTTGCAATAAAATTCTACTAGAAGCGTTCACGAAACTTAACGGGACGCCAGATATCATACAAAACTTAATATTTGTGTTTGGGAATTAATTTGGTACTTATTTATGTACATCTACCCTACGAAACTTAACTGGGACGCCAGATATCATACAAAACTTAATATGTGTGTTTGGGAATTAATTTGGTACTTGTTTATGTACATCTACCCTTTCCGCGGGACTACGTTCACAATGTATGCTAGTGTAGGCAATATACTATCGGTATACCAGTAAATATAACAGTACCAAAAGTACCAGTTTTTTTTTTTTGTCATTTTAACCCCTACAAAGTACTCTGTTATAAAATATTAAAAATAATTATTAAAGTAGCGATGTTGTCCCCTTTTTACCCCTTAAAAAGAAACACAATAGGGTATATCAGATTCGGCACAGCCCAATATATTGCTGTAGTTTGTTTTTTTTAGTAGAGTTGTACATACTCGTACTTATTTCTCTTGTTGTTGTACTCGCTATTTAAAAACAACAAAGGTCGTTTTCCCCCTTTTGGTTGTTAGTTTCTGTTGATTTTTATATTAAATATGTTACAGTGATTGCCTGTTGGCTAGTTATGGAATTATAATTATCTATACATATTATAATTTTGATAATTTTTTACTAGATTTTATTGATATCCTACGGCATGCCTGCTTGCCATCTAGCATCCTTCAGCAAGGATGTTTTTGCTTTAGATTAGATTATACTAAATTCACATACTAAAAATACCTACCAATATTGGCCTGATCCCTCTTAAATAGTTGTACCCTTGAATATACTGATTTTTTTTTTTTTTTAATTATTGGGACAATTTCTTTAAGTGAATGAATGGACTTTACTTTTTTCTTGCAATTTTCATTCGCCCTGATGTACGTATGGGCATCACTGTTGCAATTTTTTCTTGATAAGTCATTTTCACTTTATTCCTTTTTATATAACTTTTACAGAAATATTGTGTAAAGAAGATGATGTAAATGGAGAGGTATTATATTATTTCTTTTATTATTATTGTCATTGTTTTAAAAATAGGTATACAACACACACGAGTATGTACATACATACAGATGCATGCACCAACAATGGATTGTACACTAATATCATGTAATCCTTCCTTTGCCCCACACAAATACAAACAAATACACACATACACTTACACAAGAGCTATACTACAAATTGTTCTTCTTGTCTTTTTACTTTAATTTTAGTTAAATTTAAATTAAGAAAATTATTTCTCTGTGGAAAAAAGTTCCTGTGATTTACAAAATGCTCATATAAGTGCCGCTGCAGAATTAGGTCCCATTCACATATTAAGTAACGCTGTTTTCAAAGATTTTATACCCTCCTGCACCACTTCTTAACTTTTTTTTTTTTTGCAATTTTCAGTGCAAAATTTCTAATCCGTAACAAATCTTAAGCCCTCAACCCCCAGGGACCATTACGTATAATATGTCCACAGCCCTTTATTTCCTTTATTTTTTTTTTAATTATTTTGATACATTTTAATGGTGGCTGGTGGTTTGTTTTCTTAATGTCGCATTGAAAAAATGCAGCTTTGCTTTACATCAGAGCTGGAGAATAAACAATAGGGGAAATCAATCGTAGTATTGTAATCATTGCAGATCTTGCAATTCTAGCTTATTTTCATCAGTTTGCAGCAATGCAATAACAAAATATGTAAATAAGCTAAACCTGCAAGATCTGCAACATATGCAAGAGGAGTTTTCAACCAAGAGTGATTAGCCTAAATGTACAAATGTTACTATGAGGTGTAAATATTAATATTGTTTTTAATCTGAACAAAAGCAATACAGAGTGCCAACACAAAATGAAAATCTGCATATAAGGGGTGATTCATTTCGAGGTTCCCTACTTTTTTAAAGCCAAAATACAGAAAATTCAAATTTAATGGAGAATGTTTATTATCATTTGAAAGAACATTATTTGGCATTTATTTTTTGAAGATTATGTCTATCAAATGTTGGTCGTTGCTACGTCGCAGATGGTCCATCCGTTGAGTCCAATTTTCGATGACTCGTTCGAGCATTTCGACTGGTAACAGGCGAATGACATGGCGTGATGTTTTCCTCCAAGGCCTGAATCGAAGCGGGTTTGTCCGCATAAACTTTAGACTTTACATATCCCCACAGGAAAAAGTCTAACGGTGAGATATCACACGATCTTGGTGGCCAATCGGCCGGCCCAAAACGTGAAATTATGTGTTCACCCAAATGTTCTCTCAACAAATCCATTGATTGATGCGATGTGTGGGAAGTGGCACCGTCTTGCTGAAACCAAATGTCGCCGAGATCACGAGCTTTAATTTCAGACATCAAATAGTCGGTTATCATGGCACGATAACGGTCACCATTAACGGTTACGTTCGCACCGGCATCATTTTTAAAGAAATATGGACCGATGATTCCACCGGCCCACAAACCACACCAAACCGTTGTTTTTTCTGGATGAAGTGGCAGTTCTTGAATCTCTTCAGGTTGCTCTTCGTCCCAAATGCGGCAATTTTGTTTGTTTACATACCCATTGAGCCAGAAATGGGCCTCATCGCTAAACAAAATTTGCCTCGAAACACATTCCTCACAGAACGTGAATTTTCGTAATAAAGTTGAACGATTTGTAAACGTTGTTCAGGCGTAAAGCTGGATTCACTCATTGTTTCCGAACAAAATTTTTGTCCGGACAAAATTTTTTGTTCTGAAACATTTTTGCAACACGATTCACTCATTTCGAACAATTTGTCCGGAAAATCAAAGCTACCGTATGAAATACATGTGTTTTATTAATTTTACAAGGTGGCAGAACAGTGAAAGATGAATTAAATTTGGTGTTTTATTTGTCAAACGCAATTATTTTTTTATTGTTTAATAAGAAAATTACATGTTAAAAAAAATTAATAAAACTCAGTTAGTTTTTTTACTGGATATAAGTTACTATGTGCTTTTATTATACATACTGCTAACATTATGTGGCAGCTAATTTCAACTTTGGCTGAAAAAATAAAATAGCTGGCAGCTCAATTCAATTTTGTCCGGACAAAATTTAAAATTAAACCAATTCAACCAAAAAATGTTCCGAACAAATTTTGTTCTCTTCTTCTCACTCTCTCAAAAAGAGAAACGTCAAACTACATATAAAAAAATTTTGTCCGGACAAAAAATTTGTTCCGAAACAATGGGTGAATCCAGCTTAAGTCTTTCCATTATGAAATGCCAAACAATACTGGATAGATAATATGTTATTCATAATTAATTTCGACTATATAGTTTATTTAAACAGAAATAGTATATGAAATGTAAGTTTATTTACGGTTTTTATTTCTTTAATTGGCGCAATTGTTTGCACAAAATGGTTTTTTTTTAGTTTTAAGACAAATCAAAAAACAACTCTGGCCAAAGCAAAACAGCTGACAGCGAAAATTTGAAATTCCCATTCCAGCAACACTACCCCCGTCTCTTTAGAATAAAGGAGTTTTATTTCCGGGAAAATTAATTCCCAGCAATTCATTTCCCACCGAAATATTCATAATTGGGCTGCTTATGTTTTTGTGAAGAAAAAAAAACTGTATTAATTTTACAATTACAAATACAGTTAGTTAGTTATTCGTTTCGTAAACACTCTCATAAACTCGTATATGTATACATAAAATACATATTCATAAAAACAAATCATACATTAATTAATGTTCGTACCAGTTTTTGCACTAAACACAAACAACATTTCGAATATTTATAAATTTTATAAATGATACACAACAACAAAAATGATACATATTCATAAATAAAATAAAAGAAACAGCAATAATTTTTAACAAAAAATGTAAAAAAAAATAGAATGAATAAAAAAAACAAGTATTATACAATTCGACAATTGGCGTGGCGTGCCTGCCAGCCTGCTTACCTTTTGCGTGTGCGTTACAATGCGCGTCGTCTCCTTAACTGCAATGAGCAGCAGTTGCATGTTGTCCGATGTAAAATGCGTATTATGTGTGTATGTACAACGAGTACAAAAGCAATAATAACAACGATCAACGACGAACCAGCACCATTTACAAACTCGTCGTAACACTCTTCAATTCAAATCCAATATTTTCAAGTTTTGTTTATTTGTTTTTTTTTTTTTTTTGTTTTTACTTGCACATCAGAGATGGGGCAATATTATATTCAACGTCAAATAGTTTAAGCAATTAGATATTGTGGAACGTGTGGGTGGAACGATTAGAAAAACGGGGTGTCTGTAATAAAAGAAAAGATATAATTTTATTACCTGGAAGCTGAACAAATGTATTTTTGAATCTATTTGAATGCAATGTAACGCAAATAAGGGCAGAGGCAATATTAAAAGGAGAATTTTCTCACAAATTCCTTAATTCCTTCACATGCCGTTTATGTGGGTCCTTTGAATAAGTTTACATTTTTGATATTCTAAACGATCCCTATTAGGATTTAAGACGTAAAACATTTAAAATTAATATGCAAAAATTTAACTTAAAAGAATTTTGTTCCAAAAAAGTAGATAGAAAAGTCAAATTTTTAATGACCACCCCCCCCCTTCCCCCCACTACGTTTCGGATCAATAGGTCGAAATTGTAACATTGAAATATTGTAGAATATACAAAAAGTATTCCGAACAAAAATATTTGATAAGAAAATATTACTACAATTGAAATTTTCATTTATTTTCGACAATCTCCTCTCTGTAGGTCACATTTGTGCGTAGAATATCTACATTTTAGTGTCATTTAAAATAGATTAGTCTTTATAATAAAAAGCCTTTTTAAAACATTCAAAATTTTAATTTTTTTTTTGTTTACAAAACCATAATAATTCTAAACGTCAAAATAGTAAAACAAATTTTAATTCAAGAAAATCGGTTTATATACAGGCCCAATATGAATAATAATTCCTGGGGAATTTTTTCCCTTCTTCCTTCCTATTATTTGCGATTCCCATAAGCACTGTTGCCAACTTTTTTCCAAAAAATATCGCTAAATTAGAATCGAAAATAGCTAGAAAATACCTAAATTTCAAAAATACGTAAAATACGTAATACGCTATTTCCCCAAAAATCTGTAGATTCATCCATTAATATGCTGTATTTAGATTATGAAATATCCTTCCTAAGCTCAGTTACGAAATGAGGGGCTAAAACGTTTTTTATTATTGCAGTACAATTTGCTCTATGAATACGAATTTTGCCAGTTAAATCAAAATTTTTTTTTCACAAGTCAATGAGTGGGTCAATTGAATTATTCGAAGTATGTTGACATATAAATACAGCTAATGCCACTTCTTGCACTATACAATTATCAACAATACTCGTAGTTCATTTTGCTCAAATTTAAATTTTCTCCAACATGACCATCTAATCGGAGTGGCCGATTTGTGTGTTTTAGTTTCAGCGTGACATAGAAGATCATATAATTTTGCTGAAAGTGAGCATATGCAATATTTGCAAAATCCTTTTGTCTCGTTCTTTTCATCCTGCACCAGCCAAGACTTTAACTGCCGATTTCACGATGTCGAAAGAATTTTGAATTTTATTTTCATTCGTACAAATACATTTGATACAAAAACAAAATTTTAGAATTTGTTTTTGCTTCAAATGTAATTATACGAATGAAAACATATGGAAATTTTCTTTCGACATAGTGAAATAGGCCGTAATTGACTATTGAAATTTTTCATATATTTCTTTTTTTAAGTAAAAGATTACAATGCAAAAAACTATCACAATTCACACATTAACAGATTTTTATAAATACCGTTATTAGAGACTCACTTTGTGGCAATTCACAACTAACAGGTGCACCCATTTCTACAACAATAAAAAAACTATAGTTAAAATTTCTCTGTAGCTGTCAAAAAACATTGAAATAGTGTACAAAAATGTCAAATGCCGTAAAGAAGGGAATATTTATAAAGAGTTTGATAGTTGAAAGGCGGTGATGATATGATGATAATTTATGTGCTGTCAGCTGCCCCAGTGCGTTAACTTGCCAGATACATCTTGCTTTGTAGCAACTCTTTGACAATGTTGACCAAAATTATATTATTAAAAACACGCTTAAAAAGTAAGAAGTCAGTAAACCAAAAATCGTTAGATTTCCCGCTAATAGCTAAATCATGTTTTTTTTCCGCAAAATGAAATGAAAAATAGCTAGATTTGACGAGAAAATAGCTGAATTGGCAACAGTGCCCATAAGGAAAAAAGTAAATACGTATACTTAATGTGATTAGGGGCCAATAATTGTTACCCTCTTTCACATTCAGAAAAAGGGAATAAATTCTTCGGGAAGTATGTACATATTATTCATAATAAGAATATGATAATATATTTTTAATGAATGTAAAACTTATAGTATATTCAAAACGAGCTCGATATACACAGCTAAAAGGAAAATGGTATTGCAATAATCGATGGTTGCATAAATCCAGCTCTCACTGTTTTTATACATACATACATGTTTTTTTAAGATTAAGCGTTTTTTCCGTTTTTTTTTTTTAATTTCCGGATTATTTCGTGTTATAAATTTTATAAATCGAAAAAGTGAAAGTTTCAAAAATTTAAAATTTACATACAACTACATATTTTCCTATTTCAAATTTAGTGAAAAATTATTACCAAAAAAAAAAAAAAAGTGTCGTAAAAATTGGTTTAGCCACAAAGGTTTCATTCCCCTGCCTGCCTAAAGTACATAAATGCAGTTTTTATTGGGTGTTTTACTCTCTCAAGCAAAAAACTATAAAATTTAGCCTTTTCATGTTTTGTTTTTCTTTAATTGAATTCATTTTATTTCCTTTCGTTCCGCTTTGTAGTTTATTTTCTATCTTTTTTTTTATAGATAAATTTGACTTTATAGTGCGTATAAATTAATCAGAAAATTGTTTCTTTCAGCTTCTTTTACAGTTTTTCTTACACATTTAGTGTTGTATTAAAAAAAAAATATCTAAATAAATGAATATGTAAATAGAACTTAGAGGATGTTTGGTTAATAATTTTTCAATTTATTGCACATTTATTGTTTTTCAATACTAATACGTATGAACAAGTGCATCTACTCTGCATCTACTGTTTCGTCACCTTGAGTTTAAACAATGGAGAATAAAGATGCACAAATAATTCATACAAATCGCTTAACTTTAAAGATATTCAAGCTATTTCTTTTTTTTTAATTGTGTAGGTGGTGTTTTAATCTATTTTGAAACACATACATACATATTTACAGACACATGTATGTATGATTGTTTGTACTTGCATTCTTTTATTGTGACACATGTCAAAATAGATTTGCTTAAATGCTGTCATAATTAACATTTGAGTCATTATTATGGAATAATAAGTTCATTTTGAATGTTAAAACCTCGACAACTTTATAATTGTCAATGGTTAGTGTTTGTATACGACTTTGTCTGTTTGATTTTTTTTTTTATTTTCTCTGCATAAATCTTTTTGAAAGAGTACAAAAATACTTTAATAAAATGTTTAAACTGGTTTTTATTAAACACAAATAATAAAAATATCTATTAAAATTATTTTCCCACGTAAGTGAAAATTTTACGGGTTTTTCTCGCTATCAAAATTGATTACCACACAAGTATAGACGAGTGATTTTATAACTTGCGTTTATTTTAAATTAATAGGGAAAATTTTTAAAGAAAACGAAACATTATTGTATAAAATAAATTTGAAATTTTTTTTCAATCCTAATCGATAAATAGCTAATGGCTTTATTTTTGTACACATGCAGAAACACACATACATAAACTTGCACACCAGACACATCCAAAATGAATAAAATTCATACACTCTCTCCTTGTTAGATAAATACACAATTAAAATGGGGGGAACTATGCATACACATATAGCAGCAGTTAAGGACAAATAATTAGGACAATTGTAGAAGTAAAAATTATATGTATGTATATGTTTTGAAAGATTTAAAACACTATGAAATGTGTGCTGCTTCATAAAAATTTTTCCAGCACTCAAGGGTTGACCACATACTTATGCAATGCACTGTGCCAGAACTTAGGGGCTGTGCACATACTCCCCCCCCCCACCAAGGAGCGTTACGTAACATGTGCACAGCCCCTTAATGAAACGTGTGGTGTAGAGATAGGGTTGCCAGATTCAATTTGTGCAATATTATTATTAGGTTAGACCATAGGCACCGCGACCCAAAGATCTTTTGTGCAAATGTTCACCGAATTAGGTTAAGTCTACGAAAAAATCTCAGTTGGAGACAGTAAGGGATGCCACCAAGAAATCTTGTTCTGCGCTGTGTTCCTGCGTCTCTTTTTGCATTTCGCAGAATCTGCATAAATCG
Organism: Lypha dubia; assembly: GCA_947311025.1. Lineage (NCBI taxonomy): Eukaryota > Metazoa > Arthropoda > Insecta > Diptera > Tachinidae > Lypha > Lypha dubia. Next base: position 63,530,519 of record OX371264.1, read on the forward strand.
GTCTCAGAGTTTCCAATAATGAATTGGTGTTGCCGAAGACCACAATGTCCAGTAAACCATCCCGTCCATAGTGTGAGGTAAATTTTGTCCATTTGTAGTAACTTTTGGGATTTTTTTTTTTTTTTTTGATAACGTAATGAATCGTTTTGCTTGTCTTATTCCTTGAAGGACTTCCCAGTGGCTAGCGAATTCCATCCTATGAATTTGCATTGGGGTCCTCTGTTGGGTAGACAGTCAGCACGTTCGTTTCCTGCATGACCTTCGTGGCCAGGCATCCAGCCAAGTTCATTTAGAGATGTAACACAGGTCCATGACAACACCCGACCTTATCTCATAAGAGATTACGGCCTTGAGCGCTGCCTGGCTATCTGACATCACATATATGTATGCGATTTTCCTTACATTTCTGCCTAAAGCACCCCATACACGTTTTAATCCAATTGTCAACTGAGTCTGAGGGCCATGTCAATTGATTAGTGTGGCAGTTGTCGAGTTGGTTGAAGAAAAATCAAAAAATTTCGATTTTTCAACTTGGCTAGCAAGTCTTTCAATTCAATTGTGCTGCGTGTGCTCGAGTCTCTTGATAAGCTGTCAAAATTTATGTGTATAGCATGATGAAATAATACAGGTGATATTATTAGGGCAACAAATACATACAATTCGAGAAATTTTTGACATAAGGCTTGATAAAAATGCTAGAGCAAATTGATAGTTGAATGAAAATCTTTCAATTCAGTTTATGAAATGTGTGGCCAAGAATCAATTCAATTGAAAGACTCAATTGACAATTGAATTGAAACGTGTATGGGACGCATAAGACATTCTTTAGCACTGATAAGAATGGCATAGACTTCCGCTTGAAAAAGTGTAGGGCATTTACCCATGGAAATTGCTTTTTTGGAAATTGGGTCCATATATTCCTGCCCCTGTAACTCCATTTTTCTGTTTGGAGCCGTCACTGTACCACATGGTTGGCATCTTCGTGCTATTTAGTATGGTTCCGCCATCGACTCCGTTCAGTAATCAGAACGTCAAAGTTTTTGTTCAGACCTATTGTCTGTTGTATTTGGTCACGTATCCTAAAGTATTGGTCATTGACAAAGTGTTCTAATATAATATGTGCAATAACTTTGGCTTGATTTTAAAAACAGAACTTGACAAATTTTAATCTTTGGTTAAAATCTAAAAATGCGTAGTTAAAGAAAATTACCTTTTTTATTGATAATGTGGCCAGTACAGGTTTTTTGTCATATCTATTCGATTTGCTAATTTTTTGAATATGTAATTTGAATGTTGCATTTGAATCATATTTATATTGAATTTTTATTGTGCCACAGTGTGGCACAGTCGACTTTTGCAATTGTTTAAAGTACAACAGAATTCTATACCTACAATATGTTTTTGGCAAAAACTTACGATTATGTCCGATAGTCAATCATGGCCTCTACGTATCACAGTTCAGTTCATGATAGTGAACAATAGCTTTCTTAAACACGTGAGCGTTCATGAACGAGAGTAGAACAATTCATTTGTAGTTTAATAAAATTAAATTCACTGAATAGGGGATTTTTCTTCTGCTATTTCAATAGATGAGATTTTAAGTCTTACTTGTACTTAAAAATAATAAATAAATAAATAAAAATAAAAAAATAAATGTGCTATATTTCTGTTTTTAACTGTTACTAAATGTACTTGGGTACAACAAAATAGATAATTTTAAATGTGGTAGATTGGAAATATTTTATTTTGTTTTCGGTATATATTGCCGGAATACTGGTTGTATCTTCACACTTTTATACATATGTACATATACATACGTACATTCATTCATACATACAAACAAAAGTACATACGAGTATTTACAATATTTGAAAATATTTTACAATTTATTCAAATTCATTTATACCCAACCAACTCATACATACTTGTTCTACAAAGAAATGTATGCAAACTTGCACAAATACGCACACACAAGTGAACATTTCCAAGCGACAAAAGCAACAACAACAAAACCAACTACAATATATTGCCATCTATCAATCGATTATTTTTTTTTGTAATTTATTTTCAAAAATAAAAAGTCTTAAATGTTGCAACCATGATAGATATGAATGTTGATTTCAATGTGTTGTTGTTGTTTCAGCAGTTGACTGAGAGAGCGAGTGAGTGCCACCATTCTTCGTTCACTTCATTCACATTCACACAGTTCGTGAATGTCGCAATTTTCATTTTTCCATCAATTGTTTTTTTTTTTGTAGGATTTTTCAATATTGTTGGTGCATGTACGAGTAAGTAGTTTTTTTTTGCAGTTGCTTATATTATTATTGTTGTTGTGATTTGCTATGTATAAATGTATTTTAAATGCGTGTAATATCAAGAGGCCACACGACAGGGATGGCCAATGCTTTTTTTCTTATTTCGTTTCAACTCTAAAGACATATTGGGCCTTACTACGGTTCTCGAATCGACTTGGACTATTGTACTAGATTAAAGAAACACACAACATATTTCTTTAATCTATTACAGCAGTCCAAGTAGAATCGAGAACCGTAAAAAACCCCATTGTGCTTTGAACACTTTTGTGTTTTTAATGCCAATTTTCAAAATTTTATAGAAAAATTCTCAAATACAATTGAGAAATCGGACTTACATAGTCAATAAGTATGGATTCTTGGCTTAAGTTTTCAATTGGTTTAAATGAGTGACAAACAAAAATGTGCCCACAAATGGCCAAATTCTTTTAGAGATTATCAAAATTTAAACAATTTAAATTTTTAAAATTTTATAGAAAAATTCTCAAATACAATTGAGAAATCGGACTTACATAGTCAATAAGTATGGATTCTTGGCTTAAGTTTTCAATTGGTTTAAATGAGTGACAAACAAAAATGTGCCCACAAATGGCCAAATTCCCGTAGAACTCATCAAAATTTACATAAATTTAAATTTTTAAAATTTTATAGAAAAAATCTCAAATACAATTGAGAAATCGGACTTACATAGTCAATAAGTATGGATTCTTGGCTTTAGTTTTCAATTGATTTAAATGAGTGACAAACAAAAATGTGCCCACAAATGGCCAAATTCCCGTAGAACTCATCAAAATTTACATAAATTTAAATTTTTAAAATTTTATAGAAAAATTCTCAAATACAATTGAGAAATCGAACTTACATAGTTCATAAGTATGGATTCTTGGCTTTAATTTCCCATTGGTTTAAATGAGTGACAAACAAAAATGTGCCCACAAATGGCCAAATTCCCGTAAAACTCATTAAAATTTACATAAATTTAAATTTTTAAAATTTTATAGAAAAATTCTCAAATACAATTGAGAAATCGAACTTACATAGTTCATAAGTATGGATTCTTGGCTTTAATTTCCCATTGGCTTAAATGAGTGACAAACAAAAATGTGCCCACAAATGGCCAAATTCTCTCAGAGATTATCAAAATTTAAACAATTTAAATTTTTAAAATTTTATAGAAAAATTCTCAAATACAATTGAGAAATCGGACTTACATAGTTCATAAGTATGGATTCTTCCCTTTAATTTCCCATTGGTCCAAATGAGTGACACACAAAAATGTGCCCACAAATGGCCAAATTCCCGTAGAACTCATCAAAATTTACATAAATTTAAATTTTTAAAATTTTATAGAAAAATTCTCAAAAACAATTGAGAAATCGAACTTACATAGTTCATAAGTATGGATTCTTGGCTTTAATTTCCCATTGGTTTAAATGAGTGACAAACAAAAATGTGCCCACAAATGGCCAAATTCTCTCAGAGATTATCAAAATTTAAACAATTTAAATTTTTAAAATTTTATAGAAAAATTCTCAAATACAATTGAGAAATCGAACTTACATAGTTCATAAGTATGGATTCTTCGCTTTAATTTCCCATTGGTCCAAATGAGTGATAAACAAAAATGTGCCCTCAAATGGCCAAATTCCCGTAGAAATAATCAAAATTTACATAAATTTAAATTTTTAAAATTTTATAGAAAAAATCTCAAATACAATTGAGAAATCGGACTTACATAGTCAATAAGTATGGATTCTTGGCTTAAGTTTTCAATTGGCTTAAATGAGTGACAAACAAAAATGTGCCCACAAATGGCCAAATTCTCTCAGAGATTATCAAAATTTAAACAATTTAAATTTTTAAAATTTTATAGAAAAATTTTCAAATACAATTGAGAAATCGAACTTACATAGTTCATAAGTATGGATTCTTCGCTTTAATTTCCCATTGGTCCAAATGAGTGATAAACAAAAATGTGCCCTCAAATGGCCAAATTCCCGTAGAAATAATCAAAATTTACATAAATTTAAATTTTTAAAATTTTATAGAAAAAATCTCAAATACAATTGAGAAATCGGACTTACATAGTCAATAAGTATGGATTCTTGGCTTTAATTTCCCATTGGTCCAAATGAGTGATAAACAAAAATGTGCCCTCAAATGGCCAAATTCCCGTAAAACTCATTAAAATTTACATAAATTTAAATTTTTAAAATTTTATAGAAAAATTCTCAAATACAATTGAGAAATCGAACTTACATAGTTCATAAGTATGGATTCTTCGCTTTAATTTCCCATTGGTCCAAATGAGTGACACACAAAAATGTGCCCACAAATGGCCAAATTCCCGTAGAACTCATCAAAATTTACATAAATTTAAATTTTTAAAATTTTATAGAAAAATTCTCAAATACAATTGAGAAATCGGACTTACATAGTCAATAAGTATGTATTCTTGGCTTTAGTTTTCAATTGATTTAAATGAGTGACAAACAAAAATGTGCCCACAAATGGCCAAATTCCCGTAAAACTCATTAAAATTTACATAAATTTAAATTTTTAAAATTTTATAGAAAAATTCTCAAATACAATTGAGAAATCGGACTTACATAGTCAATAAGTATGGATTCTTGGCTTAAGTTTTCAATTGGTTTAAATGAGTGACAAACAAAAATGTGCCCACAAATGGCCAAATTCCCGTAGAACTCATCAAAATTTACATAAATTTAAATTTTTAAAATTTTATAGAAAAATTCTCAAATACAATTGAGAAATCGAACTTACATAGTTCATAAGTATGGATTCTTGGCTTTAGTTTTCGATTGGTTTAAATGAGTGACAAACAAAAATGTGCCCTCAAATGGCCAAATTCCCGTAGAAATCATCAAAATTTACATAAATTTAAATTTTTTAAATTTTATAGAAAAATTCTCAAATACAATTGAGAAATCGAACTTACATAGTTCATAAGTATGGATTCTTGGCTTTAGTTTTCGATTGGTTTAAATGAGTGACAAATAAAAATGTGCCCTCAAATGGCCAAATTCCCGTAGAAATCATCAAAATTTACATAAATTTAAATTTTTTAAATTTTATAGAAAATTTCTCAAATACAATTGAGAAATCGGACTTACATAGTCAATAAGTATGGATTCTTGGCTTTAGTTTTCGATTGGTTTAAATGAGTGACAAACAAAAATGTGCCCACAAATGGCAAAATTCTCTCAGAGATTATCAAAATTTACATAATTTTTAATTTTTAAAATTTTATAGAAAAATTCTTAAATACAATTGAGAAATCGGATTTACACGGTCAATAAATATGGATTCTTGGCTATAGTTTTCAATTGATTTAAATGAGTGACAAACAAAAATGTGCCCACAAATGGTAAAATTCCCGTAAAACTCATTAAAATTTACATAAATTTAAATTTTTAAAATTTTATAGAAAAATTCTTAAATACAATTGAGAAATCGGACTTACATAGTCAATAAGTATGGATTCTTGGCTTTAGTTTTCAATTGATTTAAATGAGTGACAAACAAAAATGTGCCCACAAATGGTAAAATTCCCGCAGAACTCATCAAAATTTACCTAATTTTTAATTTTTAAAATTTTATAGAAAAATTCATAAATACAATTGAGAAATCGGACTTACACGGTCAATAAATATGGATTCTTGGCTATAGTTTTCAATTGATTTAAATGAGTGACAAACAAAAATGTGCCCTCAAATGGCCAAATTCCCGTAGAACTCATCAAAAATTTACACAATTTAAATTTTTAAAATTTTATAGAAAAATTCTCAAATACAATTGAGAAATCGAACTTACATAGTTCATAAGTATGGATTCTTCACTTTAGTTTTCGATTGGTTTAAATGAGTGACAAACAAAAATGTGCCCACAAATGGTAAAATTCCCGTAAAACTCATTAAAATTTACATAAATTTAAATTTTTAAAATTTTATAGAAAAATTCTTAAATACAATTGAGAAATCGGACTTACATAGTCAATAAGTACGGATTCTTGGCTTTAGTTTTCAATTGATTTAAATGAGTGACAAACAAAAATGTGCCCACAAATGGTAAAATTCCCGCAAAACTCATCAAAATTTACCTAATTTTTAATTTTTAAAATTTTATAGAAAAATTCATAAATACAATTGAGAAATCGGACTTACACGGTCAATAAATATGGATTCTTGGCTATAGTTTTCAATTGATTTAAATGAGTGACAAACAAAAATGTGCCCTCAAATGGCCAAATTCCCGTAGAACTCATCAAAAATTTACACAATTTAAATTTTTAAAATTTTATAGAAAAATTCTCAAATACAATTGAGAAATCGAACTTACATAGTTCATAAGTATGGATTCTTGGCTTTAATTTCCCATTGGTTTAAATGAGTGACAAACAAAAATGTGCCCACAAATGGCCAAATTCTCTCAGAGATTATCAAAATTTAAACAATTTAAATTTTTAAAATTTTATAGAAAAATTCTCAAATACAATTGAGAAATCGAACTTACATAGTTCATAAGTATGGATTCTTCGCTTTAATTTCCCATTGGTCCAAATGAGTGACAAACAAAAATGTGCCCACAAATGGCAAAATTCTCTCAGAGATCATACAAAGTTATCTTTGTTAAGATACATTTGATCAACAAGAGGGTATTATTAACTTGTAACCATTTCCAGGTTCATGCAGGTTTTTAGGCAAGCGAAATAAATAAATATGAATTTTCAAAAATTTGATATGAGCGAAATAGCACGTTTTGTTCTACGGCTCCTCATATACAATTGTTTCAATGTTTCCATTCCTGTATAGCGGTATTGCCACTCTTGGTATTGTTTGCTTTGTCCTTGTTTATGATTATGTGTAATGCAGTTTAATAGCCGTGGGTTGCTGATGTGAATATGCATGAATGTTTGAGTATTTGCGTCTGCTTAAAAGAATAGCCTTCCTCTAGCAGTCTAAACTCTATATAAATATGTATGTATGTATTCGATTTCGATACTGCACACGAAAAATCATCTCCACCTGCTCTGCTGCTGCAGTTTTGAAAATGGCAGAAAAAAAACAAACAAATACGAACAGACAGACATGCAGACAAGAAACATTCAGGCAGTGAGTGAAACTAGGTGTAGAATTGATTTTCGAAAGTGATCCCGAGTATTACTGTTGCACTAGTAAATTTAAAAGTATGCAGTGAAATATTAAAATATATAATTCACAATGCATACACAACATATGTACATACATGCATACATACATCGTACAAAAACACATACTACAAAAATAATAAAAGAAGTAGAAAATGCTAGAACAGGTAAATATGGTACATAGAAGCGAGAGTATGAATCTCTAGCATTTTTATACACCCTTTATTTTACTTCATCAGTAAGAATACAATTTTGGTCTGTACAATTTTATTTGTTTTAATCATTTAATGGACAATGTAATAAAATAATGTTACATTAGATTAATAAGGAATTTTAAAAATTCATGATTGTTTTATCATCTTATTTTTACTGATACATATTTGATTGCATATTCATTTTAAATTTCTATGTTATGACCTGTTTTATTTCATAACTTATACCGAATTATCCTCATTTTGACTCCAAAAATTTAATTCATTTCTGTAGATCGTTTGCATAAAGCCATCTTTTCATCTCGAAATAGGAAAAAGAGTTATTTTAAAATGAAAAACTTGTATGTTGGCCGATGCTGCTGCTTGATAAGACAAATTGAGGTCTTATTTGAGAAAACAGTTTGAAATCGAAGCCACAATAACCGAAAACTCTACTATTCTACCAACAGTTTAACCATATTTTCACACATTGCAATGTTGGACAAACAAAAAAATGCACTTAAGAATACACACTCGCATACAAACAGTTTATAGTAAGATGTGCATGAAATAAATAATAGCACGAATGTCAAGGATTTGATGTACGAGTATGTATGCATGTATGCATCAAACATATTAGTCTTTAAATTGATACGCACACACAAAACATACATACAAATCGAAATACAGTACAATTGTATTAATTTATGCAATTTCCAAATTTACAGCAGTGTACAAAAAAATAGTTAAGTATGATTTTTTTCCCCAAGAAAACTTAATTGATTTTGTTATGGAGGGCAAAGGGTTCTGCAAAAGGATTTTTCTAAACATAAGACTTGTTTTCATTTCGTATTAAACTAAACTATAATTTTTTTTTTGTAAATTTACGTTGCAATAACCCAAAATGTTACATCGGGAAGAGATGGCAATTTTGTATAACAATTAAATATAAATTATCGAGGCATAGGCATAATTAAAATCCATTATGAAAATTGTGGTTCTGTTAAAGTTACATTTCGTAAATTTCGTGATATTTTCTGACAACATAATCGTCCTTCTGAGACCGCTATTATGAATTTGGTCGCTAAATTTGAGTCGACAGGCTCGATACAAAATGTGCCAACACCAACGCGTGTGTCCATAAAATCCACTAATCTCCTCCAGAAATTTTTTTCATATAAAAATTTAAATTTGAATTTTTTTAAAGTCTCAAGATTATTACAGATATCTCACCTTTTCTGCATGATAGTCGACCCCCTGGACTACCATTTGTGTATAGTGTGATATTCCTATACATCACCATTTTTCCATAATGACCACTTATATTCATCCGAAATGAGTTTCATCAACTTTTACAGCAACTGTTAAGTGCTTAACAGTGCTCTGTTAACTGCAAAATTGGCTTGACTAAAATTTTTGGTTGAAATCTTTGCTAGTTAAATTTAAATTTATCTTCACACACATGGTGCAGATACGTAGCTCAAAACGAAGCGCTTTTTTTAAACGCGTTTTTCTCAATAACTTCTTTTCGGCGCAGAGGTCCCTTTTCGTGGAGCAAGTCACACATGAAGAATTTTGTGCAAGTATTTGGCTTTGAAGCCTTACAAGTTTTAACTAGTGCAGGAATTGAAGCCGACCGACCATTATTCACATCTATACGAAGCCAATCGAATCGATTGCAGCCTTAAAAGTCAAAATCCGTGATGTGTTCAAGGAAATAAATTGCCGAACTCTTCTGTTCGTAACAGGTACAATAAATATTTTAATAATTTTCATCAAAATTTGTTTTTTTTTTTTTAGAAAACAAAGTTATTGTTGAAAACCCCTTTATTTATTTTAGACAAAATCATTAATATCTCAAAACATGAAATTTCGACTTAAGCCATTATTATTTATTGCCGCAGATATGTACATACATACATACATGTGTATGTACATACATATGCATGTAATGAAAAAGCTATTTCAAAATAGGATTTTACCTTATTATAATTTGTAAATAATTTCTTATGAAATATTTTCTCTTATTACTACAATTGTCCTTAACATAACAAATACATACACACATATTTTTATTTATTATTCGTCCTTAAAACAAGTAAATAAAACATATTACGTACATATATACCTAAATACATATACATATGCAGATGTATGTATGTAATTTTCTCTATACGACTGTTTTGTGTGGTGCCTCTTCTTTATTTCGTTTATGTATTTTATCTTCTCAATTTTGCCATCTTAACGAATGAAAATTCACATTGAAAAAAAAATTATAGAATTGTGGATTACAATTGTCAAAGCAACAACAAAATGGTGGTACAAAAAAACAACAGCAGAGAAAACTTAAAACTATGTATGTATGTGTAAAAAACAACTGCAGTACAAAAAAAATTAAAAGGAAACTAAAAATATAAGAAAGAAGCTCCAATAAGGAGGAGTGATACAAGAAAATTACCAGTTGGTATTCAAAATGTTGTACTATTAAATGTTAAACTTGTAAGAAAATAACTCCCATAATGATTCACATGTTATCACAAAAATCTCCTGATTCCCAAAGCGAAGTTACCATCCCCAATTAAGATAATAAATCCCCTGAAAACGGAAAGCTACTATTGACGCACGTAAAATTTAACGCACATTTGCACTATAAGTGAGTTTAAAACAGTTTTCGACTAAAACTAAAAAAAAGTTGAAAAAAAAAATTAAACATACAAACAAGAGAACTAATGTACGTATGTATGCACGTACAATTACACATTTGTAAAATGTGTAACTGAAACAGTAGAAAAACTCCAACTATACAGATATGCATGTATGTATGTATATCTAGATGTACATACATATGTATGTGAGTACATATATGCATATGTACTATGTGCTACTACTCAAATGCCATAAATTTTAAGAGGCCAACAATCACACAACTGCCAAGCGACAACAAAAATTTTTTAAGACGAAAACGACGACACAATCCACAGGCAACAGCAACTGATAAATGAAACATATGTACTACATACATACATGCATACATATAAACATATCCATAGAAATAAAAATACATTCAGTAAAAAAAAATAGCAACAACAATATTAAATAATATTAATAATGTAAAAGGAACTTTTAAAAAAAGTATCAACCGAATGAACCGGAATGAACACACTGAAAAAGCAAATCCAACCGAACACAACCAACCATCCATCCACATCACACCACCCCATCAACAATATTGTACTCCAATTCCAATTTACTTCAGCACAACAACACACAGTTACATACAAACGCACACACAGGCACTGTGTTGCTAAAATATTTTCATAAACAATAAATTGAGCCAAGAGGCTTTAAAAGAAAAAGGCCAAAACATTTAGTATTTGTTGGCCAGATCTTAATGTACATAAATGATTTGTTTTAACTTGTCTGGGCAAAACATTTTCCGAAAATCTGCTAACCACTGTGCGGAGAAAGCCAAAACTACCATTTTTTATTGACTTAACGGATTGATAAATACATATGCAGTCATTTGCGTGTCACAAGTTTTTCGAGCTAAACACAAACCGCGATTTTGGCAACACTGACCACATGCATATGTATCACAGCCCAAAGCAGTTTGATACACAAACACACATGCATAAAAGTAACGCAGTTATACGAGCAAAATACAATGCATTCATATGGAGGATATGAACAGTAGAAATAGTTTAGGTTTTTTTGGAAGTAAAAAAAATGATATAAAAATAATTTATGAATGTTTCTTTATATTTACATAGATACATACATACATACATATGTGTATGTGTATGCGCGAGTACATCCACAAGGTCGAGTCTTTTTAAACACCCTTTTGATTATGAATAATTTTATTTACCCCCAAAAAATTTATCTTTTAAGAATTTAACATGTATTCATTGTAGTTGTATACCTTTTTACCAAAAGTGGAATGAATGAAAGGAGTAGAGTTCGTTTATAACGAAACAGCGGTTAAAATGAATTATCCGCGTAACTGCGAAATTTTTTGTTGCAAAAATTTGCGAATTCGGAACAAGAAACCATAAAATTAATTGCAATTTTCTACATAAAATACGACAATTTAATGGAAAAAGGGAAAATTAGCAAAGACTTGCAAAATTTTTAAACATTCATAATTTTGATTAAAACTTTCCAAAACGTTAAGGAATGCGAAAAAATCGCTAGAATTACAAAAAAAAAATCGCAAAAACTTCACAACATTTTAAAGATTGCAGAGGGAAATACATATTTATTACAACTTTCTAAATATGCAAAAAAAAGCCAAAAATTTTAGAAAAAATACGCGAAAAATCGCAAAAGCTCGCAACAATGTATAATTTTTATTAAAAATCGTTATTATATTAAGAAATGCCAAATATTCTGCAAAAATCGCGAAAATTGCCAAAAACATCGCGCAAATCACTCAAAGTTTCCAAAAGATAAATAATGGAAGGAATGAGAAAAAATCGCATATTCGCGAAAAGTTACTAAGTTCCCGTCCAGACTTGCAATTTTATTGGCTGCAATTCTAGATTTTTAAGGTGAGAGAGGTAAGAAGCTTGGGGAGGGGTACAGAGTTTCATGTGCTCGGCAATTCTCTTTCGTCTTGCAATTCGCACAGGATTCTATGTGTATTTGACGTTTTATTGCATTTCTTCAATTATATGAAAAACAAAATAAAACGAAAATTAAATTAATATGTGAAGCATTACAATTTTTTATGTTAAAAATATTGAAAATATGTAATTTTTTCTGTGGTGGTGGAAATACAAAAATTGCAAAATTTGATTTTTTTTAATGTGGACACTAATGCATTTTCAAGACAGAATTTTGAAGAATTGCAGACAATAAAATTGCAAGTGTGGACGGGGACTAAATGTATTAAAGAAATCGCATAAATGTAAGGGATTATTGCGCAACATTAACTAAATTACAATCGGTTAAGGAACGCTAAAATATCGGAACAAAACCAGAAGAAGAAAATTTAGGACTGTTAGTTTGACAAACTATTGTCTTTTAAAAAGTTTTTCTTTGGCGGCCTGCTCGAAAAATTTTATTTGATTATAAACAAGTCACATGAAGGTTATTAAAATATACACATCTTTGCTATTTTAAACTTTCGTTCATCACTCAGGGTAACGAAACATTTAAATTTTATAAACAAAAATGTGTATCTATCTACATACGAGTATAAGAAAATTAAAAAAAAAACAATGTTTCTTACAACATTTTTATGTTCAAAAGGATACAAAAGCATTGTGAGTATTAACGACAAACAAGCAAAAAAGAAACCAAACAAAAAAAAAAAAAAAAAACACACGAAACCGACTAAAAAACAATTCTAACAAATATAAAAACGACTTTGAAATATAAAACAGCATATCCATTTTGTAACACACAAAGGAACAACAGCAACAACAACAACAACATAATAAAAAAATACATACTAAATATGAGACGAAGGCCAACCGACCCTAAACGTTCTGCAAAAATATTGGATATGTGGTTCTTGTTAAATACAAATGTTTTGTTCAGAGTTTCCATGTAGTGCCCATCAACCAACCAACCATCCATCCATCCATCTATCGCCCTCCTTCCTCTCTGTACCACTCCACTACAAATTTCAATCAATTATAATGTTTATTTGTGTATGCTATAAAAAAAAAATTGAAATACCGGAGTATTCATTCAGTTGCGTTCGATTCCAATTCAATTCTTTTCGTTATAAACTGACAGACTGACATCCATCCGTACAAATATATTCGTATACTTTTGCACGTAATCGCACTCGAACAACAAACTTTTGATAATATTGCCAAGGTGTTGTTGCTTGGTTGGTTGTTTGGGCTGTGCTGCTAAGTATTGTTTGGAAAGCTGGCTTGGCTGTGTCCTTAAGCAGCACAAGAACCCATCATATCACTTAAAAGTACAAACAATGATAAAATGAAATTTTATAAGAAAAAAAATCACCAAAAAAATAAAAGAAAAAACCCGAAGACAATAAAAAAACAGGCAACATTAAAAAATAAGAAATATGAATGCGCATAGATGATGAGAATAAAAACGAGGGGGCAAATTGGAAAAATTTAATATGTACAAGAGTACATGCAACATCAGCACGAACAACAACAACTATACTCAACTGGAAACAAATGAAAAGAAAGGAAAAACAATAAAACGCATACATACATACAAACGTGTGGCAAGCTTTAAAAAACGAATGTAAAATTTTGCTAAAGAAATAAAAAAGCAAATAGCTGATGCAACAGCCAACAAAATTGAAAAATAAAAAAAAGGAGTTACAAATAACTTCCAACAAAACCCAGAAATGAAAAATGCAACAGCAAACTAACTAGAAGTACTGGTACATTCACAATTAAGTTTTCGTATTTATTGTAACCGAATTACTACTTTTTTGTTTCACTTTGCAAAGTTGTAATCAAACCATATTAAACAAGTCGCTAAACTACAAAAGAAAAAACAAGAACTCAGCACACACAACACCTTCCCTCAGCCTCTCTCACACTTTGAGCAAATTCTGTTAAAAATTATTAAAAAAAAAATAAAACTCTGAAGTAGAATAAAAAAATCATTTGCTAGCTAAAAGCCAATGTTTAACGCTTGAAATTACTCGAATTTATATTAGAGATCACGTTTACAGCGACCAGTCACAGCAACAGGTTAAAGCGACAAGTAAAGCCAGTGTTTCTTTCACAATTTCAGAAATCCTCAGCTATTTCTTTACTGTCTATTAGATCGTATACAACTCTATCTTCCATACAAAATATTAAAGAGGCTTCTCACAAATTGTTACCGCTGTTGACGAAATATTTAAAACTTTTAAGTTCCATAAAAGCTGTCACTGTTAGACAATTCGTTTCCCAGATGGGTTTCACATGATCAGGCAGCACTCATCGAGAAGTATTGGTATCACAATCGGCAGCACTGTGAAATGGACTACTAAGCAAACAATGACTTGGGACCTAGGTTTAAACCGTGGTACATTAGTGAGACATTGTTAATGTTGTCGGATTATTTAAGTGATGAAGGCATAGCACTAGTCAATAAAAACTGTTCCGCCCACCTTCATCGGTTAGCAAAAACATCGGCGAAGTAAAAAATTTAATAAAATGCCTGCTAATACAGCTTAACAAAGGTAATGCGTCTACTTAACACCAGAGACGCTGCAACAGTGCTCTAAAAATTTAACATAACGCGCAATAGCAGAGTTATAAAGGAATTAACCCATTTATATTAATTTTCTACCCTATTCCTTTTCTTAAGTTCTGACACAATACATTGAATAAAAACAAATCCGATCTTAATGTGTGACTTGCCCCAAATACATGCAAGTCCCATTTCATTAATTGTACTTGTAAATTATGTAAATATGTATATTAAAACATAATTAAAGAGATGATCGATCATATAGAGCTTTTTGTAGTTTCTGAAAGGTTTTTTATAGATCTTGTCTTCCGAAAACATGGAAATTGTAGTCAAGGGGTGCTACTCCGTAATTCGAATTGAAAGGAAAGTCTTTCGAACCGTCATGTAAATAAAATGCAAGTTCGAACAATTTTCTATTCGAATCGAAATACAAAGTAATCCCCCAGAAATTGATCTTTAATATTGAAGTTCTTATAGGTATCTTAATTGTGCTTGTAATTTTTTTTAATTTAAAAAATGATCCTGAAGATATTTTGGACTTACAAATCGTCATGGGAAAAAATCCCTAAGTTACAAAATATTTAAAGTAGACTTTTTGATTGATTATATAGTGCATGTATCAAAATACATGTTTCTGCAAATTTATCATTTCTACAATTAAAAATAATAATATAAAATCTTTAATAAAAAACTTGTTAGGTAATTTTTCATATTTGAGTTTTTTTAAAAATTTATGTTAGAGATTTTTCCAAAAAAAATTTTTTAAATTTCACTCAAACCCATTCAAAATATTTTAAAATGTAAACTTTCACATTTATAATGCCCGCATTAAGCAGGATAATAGAAATAATAAATAAATTCAAGAGGTTCTTTTAACCGTGAGATGTAATAAAATACTCACACACGCACACACCCAAACGTTTAGTTCAACGTCAGACACGACATAATGTGAAAAGCGTCATATTGGAATTAGCGAGAAATCAATAAACACAACAAAAACCAGAAGGAAAAACAAATTTTCATTTAGATTTTTTTTCTCTTTTTCTTCATTTCAATTAGAAATTTTGCACTTCATAAAAAACGCATAATTTCTTTCTTCAGTATTTCTCTTTTTTTTTTTTTTTTTTTTTGGTATTGTTGTTGTCGTTGGATCTTACAAGTATGAATTCATAAGCATCTGAACGGTTTATGTGTGTGTTTGTGTATATTTTTCATTATTCGGATTTTGTAAATGTCATACAGAAAATTTTCAATTTAGTTTTGGAGGCAGGCAATGCATGAAAATATTAGAGAGTAGAGAGTATGTGGGGAGGGAGAAAAAAATCTACGAATTCAGCACATTAAGAAAAAAAGGAAAGACGCTGGTTTATTTAGAAAATTTTCAAGTTTTTTTAATTTGTATTTTCTTTTTTCAACAAAATGTTATTGCAACTGTGGCGTGTGAAAATAAACGTTACGTTGAAGTAATTAAAGCTAAATAAATAGCACAATTTTATTTATGTGTGTTTGTTTGTTTGTATTTAATTCTAATGGCCATATAAGAAAGCTTAAAGTCATAAGTTCCCATCCAATGGATTGTAGTGTGAAGACAGACATTTTTCATAAAGAAATATTTATAATAATTTACAGATCTCACAGCAGCGATGCCATTTTGGTGCTTTTCGGGTATTTTTTGGTGCTTTTTACTAAAGCAATACCCGAAATTTTGTTAAATACCCGTTTTTGAAAAGCGGGTATTTATAGTGATTTTAACAATTTCTCACAGTGCTTTTATGTGCTTTTTAAATAATCAAAATTTTTGGCATTGAACCATTTTCCTACTATTCCTTAAACACACCTAATACTCTTTTAACCAACTGCGTATTATTTTCATCTATATTTTGGGTAGTACTCGCAAACTGTTAAGAGTTTGAATTCTAGAATTTCTCAAGCATTTTTTTTTTTAATTCGTGCAGAAATTTTTATGATTTATATGTTTAGCAATGATTTTACTTTTAATATACATATCCCTTGGTTTAAGCAAGAAAATGCCTTGGTTATTATAAAGCTGAGCAGTTATTAAAAGTAAGTTCTTTATTGATTTTATATGTGTTAAAGTTCATCATCTAACAATGACTTTCCTTTAGATGGAAAAACGAGTACATATATAGTTTTTCAGTATAATCAAGGCTGTCTTTAGATCTACCAGACCCAAAACAAAATTAGGTTAGTGCTTTTGTACCCGAATTTTTTTTAATTTTTACCCTTTTTTACCCTATTTCCATGGGCTCTCAGTGCCTTTGATGTTGCAAGAGATGGCATCACTGTCTCACAGTATTGCAAATAATACACATACATATTTACATACATATTTATGTATGTCCATATATGGGTATCTGTAAGTAAATGTGGTTAAGCTTTCAAGATTTTTATTTGACACACCAGCAAGATTACCAAGACGATTTTCGTATTTAAAGTATTCAAAACATTTAGAAAGAAGTCTCTTTGGTATTGTTCCCCGCATTAGCATATGCAGATGTGCGCAAAGTAAATACATATGCACAAAAATACATACAATAATTATAATAATAAGAGAGAATTTTAGGCACATTTGATGTTACAAATATGCAACCAGAGGTTAAAAGATATCCATATCGATGGCTTAATATAGAAAGATCGTACTTTACAGGGGAAGGAAAAAACTCAATAAAATCAAAAAAAAAAATAATAATTTTTTTTTAAGCAGATTTTTATTAAAACAGCCAACAAATTTAATTCTGTTTTATTTTAATTTTTTTTTTTTTTTGGAAAGTTAGGGATTTTTTAATTACTGTAAATCTGTTATTCGTCAACATAAGAAACTGAATTTTTTTAAGGGAGGTGTATTTGAGTATTGTCTACCAGAACATGTAAAAAAACCGATTTTGGAAAAAACGAAATACGACCTTTCTATATTAAGCAATCGATATGTTCTTAAAAAATTATATAAATTCAATATTTCGTTTATCAAATTGTTTCTTTAATTTACCAGTGATGAACTGAAAGTTTTTTTATAGCACTAGATTTATGATATCCGAGTATGTAAATTCTCGATTTCTATTTTATATGTAATCCAAGAAAAAATTTGTTAAACTTAAAAAAAAAAACTGAAACCACTGAAGTTATTAAATGAACTTGAGACATTGTATGTACATATTTATAAAAAAATTACTACATCAGATACTACTTTCCTAAAAAGGGACACATGTCCTTTTCTCATATGTTTTTTTTAGAAGCCGCTCTACATTTTCTAAAAGAAAACCAAATTTTAATCATTCCGAATCACAATTGTTCCAATTGAGTCTCCTAGTAGAGGAGTGCTTCACACTAGCCTTTTTTTCGCTCCAAAAAAATTATAGCATCCCATCTCCTACCATTTTCGAGAAAAGCAACAATATTCTTCAACCATTAATATTTTTTAAGCCATGTTGAAATACGCTTATTTCACATGTATGTACATATATGTATGTATGTGAAGATAAATATTCCAACGTTATACATATAACGAAAGGACTTACATACGTTTCAGCATATTTAGATGTGAAATTAAATATTTTATAACGTAACGATAAATTGATGAAAAAATAGACATTTGGAAAGAACAGAAATTTAATTTCATTTAATTTTATTGAAATATAATTAATTTAAAAATCTATAATTTTGAGTTTGTAAAAAATTTTATACTTTATTAAAGTTGAACTTTGGTCTTGCATACAATTTCTGAGGGATTTTAGCCAATGTGACCAAATGAAGGCTTAGCAATCAACTTCTCCTTATAGCAGTGATTATGGTCTGGGTTAGTCACATAAATTGAATAAATAAAATAAATAATCTACGTATACATACGCCACATTTCTTCTTTCTGATGGGTTGATTAGCTAATCAAATGCAGAATATACTTGTGTATGTAGATTACCTAACCCATAACAAGTTCATTAACTTATTTTTATAGGTACCTATTTAAAAATAATAATTACTCAATTTTTACTTTTCTGAAATAAATAAATAAACTAATAAAAATTATTTAAACGAACTTACAAACGTTTCACACACATTTACTATAATTAATTTTATTCTATTTAAGATTAAATTAAATAAATTCAAATTAATAAGAAATAATTACTAGATGAAATCAAATACTGTTGTAAAATTAATTATAAGTAAATATATTTATCTATAGATTCGGATTGCTTTTATTTACATACCCTCACATAGATACGAACGATTAAAAAAAAGCACAAACCTTCAGAAATACACTTTGTCAGAAGAAGCGGAAAATCAAGTTGCAAACGATTTGAGTGTGTTTGATTGACTTTTTATTTGCAACATGTTCTAAATGTATGTACATACATATTTAAAAAGTTGCATGGAATTTGTTGGATTTATTTTACAATCTATTTCCACTTTTTTATTATTATTTATTATCATTTATTTAACATAATTATGCTGATGTTTTTTTTAATAGTAATTAAACTGAAAACTTATGGAAATTACACTTTCAATTCGTATATTTTTGTACACTGATTGTCTGTAAAAACTTGTTTTTTTTTTATTCAATATATGTATTAATGTGTTGTTGTTGTAATTATTGCATTACATACACATTTTTTCTTTGCAGCGTCATCCATATTGATTTTTTCGGCGACTTTTCGTGAATTTTGATACTTGCACTATCACTTTTTACTTTTAAATAAAGTAATTTATTTTATGTTTTTCAGAATTTAATTGTCTATTTTTACACTTTAATTTGTTTTTTGTTTATTTCTTTTTTGCCCAATATTTTAAACAATAAGGTTTTTAACTACCTTAATCTACCCGTTTTTGCAAAAGTCGATTTTCTTTCATACCGTTTTCGCGAATGTCAAAAAAAAAAATTTCTGCTGCCATTTATATTTCATGCAGAGTTGATATGTATACGTATTAAATATACTCCTTTTTTTAACAAATTCGGTGGGACCTAAATAATAGCTATTATCAACATTGTATGAACCTGCATTAACGACATATTTTCACTTCTGCATTCCACATCAAGTTGTATTATATTATTTTATTAATAATTCATAGTGTACATTAAAAATTCAATAATTTTTATTGAAAAGTAAAATATTTTTATATTGACAGAAAAAATAATTAAATCAAAAGCTGCTACACATAAACTGTTTAGAATTAGGTTTGTCTACTGAACGCGCCCAATCTCTCAAAAACATATGCTTTTAAAACAAAAATTTATTCCGACATATTGATTTCTCTCAAAAAATTAAATAGATGGCTTGGCGAAGCTTGCTAGCTGCTTGTTTATAGCCTACTTTTGGGTTTTAAGTTATTATACCTTGATGAATGGCATCCATATATTTAATTTTTTTTTTCTTTTACAATTAACCTATTGTCAAAATCATATGTAGAATCATACCAGACTCGCACATGTAGCAGAGTATGAAATTTTACTACTTAGTGTAACAATGTTTTAAATTTTCGAACATATTAATTTTGAATGATATACACAATTGAAGTGCAGAGAACACTGTATTGATTGAAAATCAATAAATTTTTCATCACTGCATTTAGATCTTAAAAATCAAATCAACACTATAAAATTTCGAGTTTAAATGTCAGTGTTTGCTGGGTAAGAATTAAGCTGTCACAGTGACATTTGTATACATTTAAACACTATTGGAAATTTACGTAATTTGCCATAAATTAATTTTTATTAAATTATTTTAATTGAGGCAAATTATAAACGAAAAACAATGGGTAACGCATATCTGCGAGCTGTTCATCCTGATACTATGCCAGGTCCCGACTGTGTACCCACATTCGATCCCCTATTTGGAGCACCAAATCGTAAACAACGTGTCATGAAAGTCACCAAAGAAGAAATGATGTCTGCAAAATTACCATTAGAAGATCGAGATTATTGTGCCGATAAACTGTTGGAATACCGGTCCTGTCGGGCCGAAGTGTTCCCATTTTTGTATAAATGCCATCATGAGAGGCATGTATACATGAACTGTGAATATGAAGATTATGTGTTGCGTATGAAGGAATTCGAACGCGAGAAGCGATTGTTGGAACGTAAGAAGCGTTTAAATGCGGCTGCCTAAGATTAAATCGGGAACAAGGAGAAGCATTAGAATAATTTGATTCTATTGGAAGCTGAAGGTCTGGAGTATGTGCTTTTTTATTCGACTACAGCTTATTTACTTACATAAAAGTAACTTCTGTTATTCTTAGGATTTCTTTGTTGTTATTAAAAAAAAGATTTAAGTGTTAAAACTTAAATTCATTTAACAATAAATATGCATCTAATAATAAGTTTAAAAATTTTATGTTGTCATATTTTTGGAATACTTATTGAAAAGAATATAATTGCATTCAAACTAGTAATTGTAGGTATATTAAATTTACGAATAGTGCGTTTTATACATACGGATACTATGTAGGTTTAATCAAAGGGCTACTAGTGAATTGTTAGTCGATTTTGGTCGATTACCGATTTTCATCATATAAAAATTACATTGATTGTGTACCCAGTTTACTTCGTTTATTTCGAATTCGATTAATCGCATATAAATCTATCGTATAACATACATATATCGAATAAGCAAACGTATATAACAGCTCGTAGTCAAAGAAAATGCCTTATTGATATTTATTCTGATTTATTCGAGCTTTTGAATTAAACGCAGTTTAATTAGAGTTTTTAACAAGAACTCTAGTAGAAATTCGTCTAAAGTGTAATCGATCTTCTCGTCACGTGATAATCGACTAAATAGTCTAAATAAAATATATTGATTTTATTCTTAGCTGAAACAAATTTTGAGGGTCATATACCTATGTTTTGAAATGCGTCTCCTTTCATTATAATGACGCAAAACGAATTTAGTTTACAATTAAGCTGTTTTGCAGCACATATTTTGATAATTGTTGGCAACACTCTTTCAAAGCGAATGTAAACAAAACCTTATCTAGAAAGATAATAAAATAAATCTTCAAAAAAATAAAGTTTTTCCTTATAAAATTTAATGGCTGTGTGTATTTCAATTATTGGAAAAGATGTAAGTATATATATATTTTCTGTAAAATACAGTCGTAATGGATTTAAATGAAATTTCATTTCCACAAGAATGCCCCTCTTTATTTGTCCACAACGGATATGGACAAAGAGCTGGAGTTGCAGTATCGTGTACATGCCGCCCTGGATGTAATTGAAGAAAAATGTCAACCTGTGGCAAAAGGAACACCAGACAGTAAAGAAGTTTATTTGGGCTTATTGTATTCGACAGAAACACATAAAATGTAAGTCCAACATTTGTGATAACAAAAACGTTCATATTTTTAATTATTGTATAATTTTAGTTATGGATTTATAACAAATACGAAAATAAAATTTATACTGGTTATAGATTCGGGAAATATCGCATTAAGGGAAAACGAAGTTAGAGCAGTAAGTGAGAAATCATCACAACTTAGAAATATACTTGTACATAATAATCATCCGATGCGTTCCAAATTAAGGTGAATTTTCTCTCATCCGTTCCGTATCAGTGCCGCGTTTCTTCAGTATAGAACATCTGCATCTATCACCGATTGTTATTCAAAATAACTATAAATACATATTTGAAAAAAAAAATTTTAAGTCGAAAATATCGTTGTCGAAACGGAACGAAAACTGAAATAGCACGGAAGCAGTACGGATGGCAAAAACGGACATGTGTAAACAGCAACATTTAAAATTAACGTAATGATATTTTATGTTTCACTGATACCGATACGGAACGGATGAGTGTAAATTGACAGACATGAAGCCATATATTATGGTTCCTAAATGTCCGACAGACTGGCATCTGGGTGGTTACTCTGTATTGCGATGCGAAACCAAATGCGATGCGAAAAAAATGTAAATAAGATTGCTTTCGCATCGCATTTACTATCGTTGAAACAATAAACACCGGTACAGGCATTTAATTTAATTTTTTAATTTTTTGGAAAAATAGTTTTGATATCTAAAATTTTTTGTATCATGTATATTGTTACCCTTGTTTTCTTGATCACTTATTAACACTCATTGGCTTAACAGAAAATAATGAATTATTTCATATTTATAATATCGACTGTTTTCCCACAGATGTTTCGTAATCTGCACATGCTTTATACTGATGCTGTTTGCAATCCATTTTATTTACCCGGCGAACCACTCAACTCCAAGTGAGTCCAGTATAATTTTAATTTAACATTTAAAACAAAATAATTCCTTCCTTTTTTCAGAAAATTTAATCGTTCTATACAAAAACTTATGACTGGTAGTATATAAATTATTGTAAAAATTATAAATAGTTTTTATTATCATAGAAATTTGGCTTATATGAATTAAGCATTTGCAATAAAGTATTTAAAATTGGCACAGTTACAAGTTAAAGTTCATTAAATTAATTAATTACAAGATCCTAAAAAATAAAACGTTCGTAGGAACTAGACCATTCCATGGCATATATATAGTCAGGAAACTGTTTAACAAACGCTTGGGCATCTTTTCCCCGCGGATATTCAGAGCTAATATAATGACCAGAAATGCCCAATTCAAATAGAGGGTTATCAACATTAGTATTGTTAGTTAACTGAAAAATATGGTTAAAATAATTTATTAATATTTCCGAAGATTTAGTTACGGACACCAGTTATTAGTTTTATTACCTTAAAGTCGAAATGGAATTTCAGTGGAGTAGATAATTTGCCATAGGTAAAGTAAATATGATATGGTGCACGATATTTGTTGGGTTCTTGTAGCACAGTCTTTAGAAATGACCAATCCAATACGGTTACCTCATTCAAAGGTTGCACAAATATACTCATATGCGGTGGCCCACTTAGTTCAAAATCAAAATGTATTGTGTTATTGCTGGCATTAACAATTTTCTTAAGCATTTTTAATTTTGGAGTAGCCGGCAATTCAGTTGGTACTTTTGATGGCATCCATATGCCTTCCATACTGCTCGTAACCATATGATGATTGAAAAGCGGTAAACCACACATCATGTAATGACTACAATCATACGATAAATCTTTCTTATTATTTAAAATATATTTTTGTGTTTTTGGATAATGTAAACGTCGATCTTGCAAATCAAAATAATAACCGGATTCGTTAAGACTTACAGAGCCATCGTATTCGTAAAAGACGCGCCGAACATTCTAGAATTGTGAGAATTTAAGTGAATTGAAAATAGATTTACATTTGGATGAAACTTACCAAATAATGAACTCGACCGACATGAGTTTTGGCCCTGTAGGGAAAACCTATCGGTGTTATAGCAATCATCGCAAAAATGAATGTAATCAATAACAATAACGAAAGTAGAATTTTCGGTCGTCGAAACATATTCCACATGGGCATCTAAAGAATGAAATTTAAAGAAATTTATAACTTTAGTTAGATCTTACAATGTGTCTTGAGACAGCCATATATTTTTTATTTCGGCTCGTCAAGTCATCAAATAGGTTCTATTTTCAAGTCTCTGTAAGAGAAGTAAAATGTCTTTAATAAATTTAAGTGACGAAAGGCGTGCCACTGCCCATTTTTATAATCATAATGCCCCGCGATCTTAATATGTGTGCAAAGTATCTTAGGAATCGATTTACTAGAAGTTATTGAAAAATAATATTTACTCTGCATGGGTGTGGTGCCGCCCACTTTTTATTCCAGTATTTGAACGCAAACTTAGTTTGTGCAAAGTTCCATAAGCATCGTTTAAGTAGAATTAATTAAGAATTAATACTTCATTTGGGCGTGGCACTGCCCACTTGTCTGATCATAATCGTATATTTTCACGAGTAATTAATGTGAATTTAATGATAAAGAAGAAATTATTGAAAAATATTATTTACTTTTTAAGGGCGTGGCACTGCCCACTTATTTGATTATAATATAGTAGTTTAATGCGAACTTAGCATCGGCATCGTTTATTTAGAAGTGGATCAAAAGAATATGTATTTTTTCATTATGCAGAGGCATAACGGTGCCCACTTCGCAAAGGAAGGAGTCTGAAGAAACACATAAATAAATATTAAGGAATTGATAACCTTCTCCTTTATTTTGAAGCTGATTAAGAAAACCTACTAACAGATTTAAATTAAAGGACCCTGGTGTTCTATTTTAACTTTCGAAACCGGCTTTAAAATCATCACAACTGTCCAAGATAAGTTTAATCTGATTAAAATGATTAATTGGATTATAATTGAAAACTTATATTTCATACCACAAATCCCATGCTTAATATACTGCCCAGTGAACATAAAACAGCTATTAATAAATCCGGATTACTAGTGGAACCAAAGCGACCCATCATGGGCATTAACACAGTCAGCAAAATATTAAAAGCATACGTTGTATAGACGAAAGGCAAAATTTGACTTAAAATAATGCAAATGCACCAGAGATTGCCTGAAATTTATAAAAAAAAAAATAATAAAATAAAAATTATATTGCGGAAAAAATTAAATAATCCCCACCTCGTCGATGTAGAGTCGAAATGAGATTCAGCATTAAAGCGGCTCCATAGAAGAACAGAGGAAGCATAAAAAGATAGGAACTCCGCAAACCTCTCAACGTGGCCACTATACAGATAACAGCCAAAGTAACCGCGTGAGCATGTTGTATTAATTGAATTTTAAAACATTTTCCCAATTTATCCTAAAACAAAGTGAAAATATTATAAAAAAAAACAAAAACTATAAAAAATTTATGAATTGATACCCACATTTTGATTTAAACTTAAAAAAAAAACACTTGGCAGCGCCAAACCAAATAATGAAGGACACACATATAAACCAAGAACCAACCATTTGCTAGCAAACCAAGTCATTGATCGATCTCCGCTATCAAATATAACAGCAATTAGCAAGGGCAAAGCCAAGGCCAAAATTATGCCAGCTAAATGCAATACCGCTATTAAAGCGTATGTTTTTAAAATTTTAAAAATTATAATGTACGAAAGGTTAGCCATAAGCCACATGGAAATGCATACGACAATAATAACGACCAGAGACACACAGGTATTTATAATTTTTCCCTGAGTCTCAGTATAGTAGACAAAAAATTGTCCCAAGAAATCATAAAACACCGAATGACCTTCGGAATATTTCTGAAATTGAAAAGATTTGAAAGAAATTTAAGCAAAATGTTTTAAGGCAGATAGACAGAGGTCTACCTCAGTATTTTCCATTTCGGGGGCATTGGCAAATGCCTTGGCAAGACTTAAAATATTATCACCAGTCGCCTGTAATGTTCCACGCGGTATAATATCATATTTATCAAATTTCGTGTGATACACGTAACCATTATAAATGTGTGCAAAGTCCAAACCTACGAAAGACATCAAGAATGAATTAGTTTTTAATAAAAATCGAAACTGTTGTTTCACTTACCAGGAACATGACCATAATCACGGAATATACGAAAATCAGTATCCGATGGTATAATATTGGACTGAAACAATTCCTCACCTACGGTTGTGGCAAACGGTCTAACAGCATAATTGTTGTAGTACTTGAAAAAAATTAAAAATAAATTAAATTTTATAATTTTTAATCTAATAAAATGTAAATGAAAAAAGTGCCAGCTCTTCCCCATTTAACCCTCAAGAAAATACGCTGAATTTAAGGAAAAAATTTGTAAAAAAATTAAAAAGTACCAAAAGTACCAATTAGTACCGTTTTTATCCCTTAAAAGATATTCTTACTTAAATTCGGGTCACATGCTATCCATTTACTAAATTTGATCAAAATGCCTACAGAAATTTTCTCAAGAGAAAAAGTACCAAATTAAAAAAGTATCACAAGTAAAAAGTACGTAAAGTAAAAAAGTTCCCAAAGTATAAATTTTTTCTCATACTAAAACATTTTAAAAATATTAGAACAAAAGTAAAAAGTACCAAAACTACTAACATTTCCCTTTTTTTACCCCTTAACAATACCATTTATTTTAAGCTGGGTCACATGCAACCCATCTACTAAATTTCATTCAAATCCATTAAGAGAATTTCCCAGGAGAAAATGTACCTAAAGTAAAATAGCACCAACAGTAAAAAAGCACCAAATATAAAAACGAGACAAAAGTATAAATTTTTTCTATTTCAGTATGCAAATTTTGAAAACATTTTAAAAATATTAGTACAAAAATAAAAAGTACCAAAACGAGCAATTTTTATCTTTTCCTATCCTTTAAAAACTACCCTATATTTTATTCTGGGTCGCTTGCCATCCGTCTCCCAAATTCCTCCCGATTCCAATAAGAGAATTTTAATTTCAATTTCTCATCAAAAATACTACCATAAGTAAAATAGCACAAACAGTAAAAATGCAGCAAAAGTAAATATGTAAGTACCAAAAAGTACATTTTTGCCCCCAAAAAAATATCCTAATTAATAAAAAAATTTTAGTACAAAAAGTACCCTATATTTAATTTTGGATCATGTGCTATCCATCTACCAAATTTCATCCGAATCTATTGAGCGGTTTTTGCGTTATAGTGGATCTAACATAAAAACTTTCACATTTTTAATATTATGTATGGGCATTTCCACTGAAAACAAAACAGAAATTATATTTTATTTTGATTTTTGTATCTTGTCGTAGACCGTATTTAGCTCTACATTAAGTAAAAGAGTGAACAAATTTGAATAGCATGAGTTTTAAATACAAACTTAAATAGTAGGTGGACTTTTCTGTGGAAATACCCATATATGTACGAGTATATGTATAGAGTAGGATAACAATTGTAGGTTTCACAATTTCCATATACACATATTTATTTATAATCCAAACATGTTGATGAACATGTTTACATGGAGATTACAATCAACATTTATATCAGCATGTATCTCTTTAAATATGTTTGGGTTTGATTAGATATATCGCAAACTAAAATGCAAAAGGCCGTAACTACATTTTTGTATTATTTTACAGGAGAAAAAAAATACTTTAAATTTAGTATTAATTTCTGTTAATGATATCGTCATATCAAAAATACACGTTTAAGCTTTTTTAAAGAAGGATGGATGTATTCTTTTTAATTACATCATTAAATGACATTTATGGCCTTTTGGATATTAGGCGACGATATTTAAATGATTTCATGATGTACATACTATTAAAAGGAACTCCATCAATCTCAAAGTTATTTTTTTTAAACAAGTGTCGTAAATTCCGAAAGATTTTGAGCTGAATTATCTACATGTGTATTTTCTCGTATGGAGTATGTACTCGTATGTATGTCGTATATGTAAGTGTTGTTCATTATTTCTACTTCTATAACGCTTTTGCTATGGAAACAATATACTTACAAATTCTACTTCTTCTTATCGTTTTATGGTCGTATACGATTATTAAGATAAAAATAAATGTAGAAAACTGCAAACACACTTAAGTGCATTAATGCTTTTTAGCTCGTTTTAATTTTTAATATCTTATTAAATTATTTTATAATTGCATTTTTGTTGTTGTTGTTGTTGAGTTTAACAACACACAAGCCATAATTAAATTTTAATAATTTGTGCTAATAACAATTAAAAATCAATTAAGTTAATAATTGAATGAAACTATTTATGCTTTCTTGCAATGCAATTTAATCTTGAAGGACTTGATATGACTGATAAGAAGACTTGTCGAGTCAAGTTCAAACAAAAGAATTAAATCAATTAACAATAATAAAAGAACAAAAAACAACAATAATAATTTATAAGTTTCACTTACTTTCATTAGCCAGGGATGATTTGGTCCAGACTGAAATAGAATTTCACGATTTCCGCTACCGGCAGAATCTAAATTCATTAAAGCTCTAAAAAGATTTATTAAAAATTATTTGTATGCGGGCTTGAAAAAGATTTTGAAATAATTTCGACGGACTTGCAGTTTTTGGCCCATTTATGTTGAGTGATAAAACCATGAGAGGCTTGTAGGCCATTTTCTTCGGCACCATTAAATAGAAACACTATGGGATGTTTAAAAGCTTCACGATTAGTTGCTAATACACGTAAAATTTCCAGCATAACCACAACCATGACGCCATCATCACCAGCGGCTTGAAAGAAATGATTTTTTTTAATAAAAAAATGTTCAAATATTCAAATTGTTCAATTTCCCTGAAGATGGCTTAGGTTGGTCGTAAAGAAAATTTAGACTGTATGAAAGGTTGCTTGTTCAATTATTGCGAGCTTCCGAAATTTCCTTTTTAATCGAAAATAATTTAAATTAAAAATTAACTTGTAAAAACTTAAGCTTGAATTTTTTACATTTATTTGAGCATGTACTCAAGTATTTATGTTTTAAATTTTATTTATTTGTTGCGGGCTAGCAATATCTAGATATATATTTCGTTGGTAGCTATACCAATTCATCAGTAGATGTTTTACCCTTTATGTTTAAAAAATTCCAAAGCTATTTATACAAAAACTCACAAATATATTTGTGTATAAATAGATAAGCTTTGGAATTTTTTAAATAATTCACAAAAATATATTTGTGAGTTTTTGTATAAATAGATGAGCTTTGGAATTTTTTATACATAAAGGGTAAGACATGTACTGATGAATTGATATAGATACCAACGAAATATATATCTAGATATTGCTAATCCGCAACAAATAAATAAAATTTAAAACTTAAGCTTGAATAATTAACATTTCTTTTAATTAAACACTATTCACTTAGACTAAAAATTCATAACTTCCATAATAGTGCCATAATTGTGCCAATTATTCAAGCGATTGATAATTGTATCAGAACCAAGGCGAATTCATACAAGGAAGTCTTGACCACTTTCGCCGACAGCATTTTTGATTTCCCTGAGATGTAAAAATACATTTTTCAGTAATTTTTTTTTTTACATCTCAAGGATAGCATTTTTGAGGAAAATTTCGGCGAGACCATCTTGTATGAATTCGCCTTGTAACAGAACATAATCACCTACTAATCGAAGTACTGAATTTGCCTTGATACTAATATTATAAGAGTTAAAAATATTGAATATTAATTATTATGATTCTTGTGTGTATGAGAATTTCGCACAGGAAAAGTTAGTGTCTCTTTTACTTTAGCGTTTAATAAATGTTAAGATGTCATGTATTGATCCTTAATATTACAAGTAATTAAAAATTTAATTGTATCCATTAAACTATTTAATTAAAAATAACAACGATTTTTTTAATCAAAAGATTTAATTGAAAAAATTTTTTTTAGATAATTATTCTCCTATTTTTAATTACAAAAGAAGTTCATCAAGAAAATTACTACCGGCGGAGGTAGACTGGCCTAAATTGGCTTTGAAAAACACAACGATTTTTAAAATCAAAAAATTTAATTGAAAAAAATTTTATTTAGATAACTTTTTCTTCTATTTTTAATTACAAAAAAAGTTCGTCAAGAAAATTTACTACCGGAAGTAGAATTGCTCAATTCGCTTTGAAAAACACAACGACTTTTTCAATCAAAAGATTTAATTAAAAAAACCTTTTTTTAGATATTTTTTCTCCTATTTGTAATCAGAAAAAAAAGTTCGACAAAAAATTTACTATCGGAAGTAGACTCGACTCAATTCGCTTTGAAAAACCTCCATCAGCTGAGCTGTCGAGACTACCTTTTATAAATTTGCCTTGATATGTATATTTTCTACAAGGTGTTTCTGTTAGTGGGTACTAAGTAATTCACTGGTTAGTATTTTTTCAAACAAACTGATAATATATTTTATGATTTTACCTGGACTTCCGAGCTTTGAATCAAAATGGCTATTTATCAAAAGATAATTTTGTGATGTTGAATTTTTGCTGCTTAATTTCACTACAAAATTTTGCACTGCCTGGTACATACTAATCATGGACGAACGCATAAAAGCACCCGACACCACCTGCACATCCAACTCCATATCGAACAAATCATGTTGCATAGAAGTGCGTATCTTTGCCACCTCGTCGTGTAAAAGTTTTAACGTAATATTTTCATTAGCATTCGTACCCGTTACCTTGGGTCCAATTTGATCAAATTTAAATAATATCTGTTCAGCTCTTTCGGAAATAAATTCGGCCGTATGTTGTTTTTCATTTTCTATGGTCAAACCTTTGGGTAGATTTAAAAATACCGGCAGTACTACAGCAAAGAAGAGCATAAACCAAAAAATTAAATATGCTGGAGCAAAATACCAGTCAACGCGATGGCCATTCATCTTAGCTGTTGTCATGACTTTGAGCAAATCGTCTGGATCAACTTTTCCTTTGTCTAGTGACTAAAAAAAAGAAATGATAATTATGAAATTCATTAATGCTTCTTTGTGTTATTGCTGCACTAACAATGTTCCCATTTTCTGTCATTTTTTTATATTATTTTTTTTTCGTTCTTATAAAATCAGTTGTACTTTATCCAAACTGTAACCATAACGAACTAAATCCAAAATTCGAAAATTTGGAGAATTTAAACATACCATCATATCATCATTGTTATCACATTTTTATATCCATGTCTATAAATAAATTTTATGACATAAATCGGTTAATTGATTTGGGTTTTTTAAGATAACTGGCCATTTTTTTGGTTATTATTGTTATGCATTTGTGAAAAAAAAATCTAAAGCTATAAAAAATCACTTTTACCACAAAAAAAAAAAGAAGAAAATTAAGTCACAAAATGGTTGGTTATCGCTAAAAATGCCAAAAATACAAAAAAATATAGAAAAGGGAATAAATTTCAATAAATCCGTGGCAATAAAGTAAAAGTGCTTAAGTCATATTTTATAGTTTTATGGCAGAACTTCGTTAAAAATCATTAAATATAAAATAAAACGCAAAGATACTCAAAATTAGCTATTCTCGACTTAACCCTTCTGCAGTCTTTGGGTCAAATTGACCCAATTTTTATTTTCTGTTGGATTTTTCAATCCTCTAGTGATGTTGAATAAAGACGAAATTTTTTTTATTCCAAAACAGAGTGAAATTTAACAATTTAGCAATAAAATAATTTTGATAACTTTTTTTGTTTTTTGTCAACTAATAAATATATCATTTATGTACATACATTTATTATCTTTGGGTCAATTTGACCCAATATAATTCCTTTCCTAATACTGTAAAACATTTCAGCGATTTCTGCCATTACATGAAAAATTAAATATGGCAACCATAAAACAACACTTCCTTTTGAACCATTTGTATAAGAAACAGGTGAATCCCCTTTTATAGTTCATACAATTCTTGCAGTAGCTATGCATGTAAGCTTTGAAAACTATTTGATGGTTGTCTTTCAAAGAGGTTAGTGATTCGGTGGGATTTTTCAATACAAGAAAAATAGGATTGAAACATTTTACATAATGTCACAAAGGAAAAAAGTAAGTATTGTAATGTAATATACATACATGTGTTTATTTGTGCTTTATTGTGGGATTCTGATAGATTCTTACTAACTATGAATTGGAAAAAATTTTGAATGACGACGATGATGATATTTTCGATGAAAGTGATGGCGAGGATATTTTCATACCTGATGAAGAAAATATTTCATATTCTTCATCAAACATTAGCATAGATAGCTTGGCGATTGACGAGGAAGAGAATTTAGATGACGATTGCTCTATATCACATTTATCCAAGGACAAAAGCATTCTTTGGCGAGAAAATTTACCTCAGAACATCGGCAAGATACCTAAAAATCAAATTATGACAAATAATCCTGGGCCAACAAAAAATGCAATATCCGTTGTCACAAACATAAAATCTTCGTTTGACCTTGATGTTTCCGCATATAACTCGTTTGTTATATGGACTGAAATTAATCCTGCTTGGAATTGCAATAAATATTTCAAACGTCGGCTTTACCTTGTAGAACTAGCAGAGCAGATGATTGATGCACATATTTTGCGTCGAACAACTAAGCCACGTGGATTGCTAGCAAGAGATGTAGTTCAAAATATGCAGGAAGCTCAGTGTTCCTCGTCAATTATCAGACCTCTTGTTACAATAAATGAAAGACCAAATAAAAGACAACGTTGTTTTTTCTGTCCACATCATAAAAACTCGAGCAAACATTCAAATGTATGTGATGTTTGTAAAAAATTTGTTTGCCCAGGCCACAAGGCGACTGTGTGTGTGGATTGCTTCACTCCTTCAGGATGAAATTTTCTTGGTAATCAGTAAATTTGCTTCAATTTTATATTTGATGTGATGTGTTCTTTAAATTAATAAAAACTGATAGTTTTGTACATGTCTTATGCGTGTTTTTTCTAATATATTTACCGTTGGGTCAAATTGACCCAAAGGACCATAAGAGGTGTAAAGTTCTGAGGAATGCAGAAGGGTTAAGCCCTTTTTCGTCATTGTCACAGAAATAATTAAAATTTGATTTAATCAAATACTGTAATTTCACAACCGAAAATCAATCGTTCTTTAAAAAGTATGATTTGGTATCGCTTAGCGTCTACGGAAGAATAGATATAGACAATTTTAAAAGTATTTATCACACATGCACATTAGGGCTATAATGTTATAAACGTGAAAGGTTGCATGTTGCATGTTTGTTCCGCGACAACCGCTTACTGGATTCGATAGTTAGACAGATTGTATATGACCCTGATTAAAATATATAGAGAATTACTGGCACTTTTTTTCTAATAAAAATAACATACTTTCTGGTGTGGCCTGAAATCAGAAAAAACTGATACTTTTAGTACATACTTTTTTTTAATTATGGTACTCTATTAACTTTGGTGCTATTTTACTTTTGGTACTTTTTCCCTTGAGAAATTCCCCTAATGGATTTTTATAAAGTTTGTATAAAGACGCATATAGCATGAGACCCATATTAAAATATTGGGTACTTTTTAAGGAATACAAACAGGACAAATTGGTACTTTCGGAATTTTTTATGTTTGCATTAGCATTTTATAAGTTTTTTTTTATAAATTAACATATTATCTGTGGCATAACATACTTTTGGTACTTTTTCTTTTGCGAAAAATTTGCAAAAATACGGATAGCATATGACGTAGATTAAAATATTGGGTAGTTTTTAAGAGATAAATGTGGGAAAAATTAGTACTTTTGGTAATTTTTTTTTACATTAATTTGCATCATACTTTCTGGTACTTTTGGTACTTTTTTTAATTATGTTACTCTATTAACTTTGGTGATATTTTACTTTTGGCACTTTTTCCCTTGAGAAATTCCCCTAATGGATTTTTATAAAGTTTGTATAAAGACGCATATGGCATGAGATCCAATTTAAAATATTGGGTACTTTTTAAGGGATAAATGCGGGACAAATGAGTATTTTGGTACATTTGCATCAGAAATTATCTGGAGTTAAAATAAGAAAAACCTGGTACTTTTGGTAATGTTGTTTTTGCAATTTAGTAGTAAAATGAGAAAAAGTTGGTACTTTTGTTAACCCATTGTTTTTTCGATAAATTTTGTATGCATACAGTTTATGTCTTTATTAACGTGTAACGTGAACGAAGTCACGGTTATATTATCCAGATTAAAATATGGTGTACTTTTTAAGGGGCGAAAACGGGTCAATTGATTCTTTTTATATATAATGTACTTTTTATATGTAATTATTTTTTTTGTTCGATTAACTTGGTTTATGTGTTCATTAACATGTAGCGAGAACGAAGCCACTGTTAAAAGCTGGTTAGTTTTAAACACTTAAGGGTATTCTTTGAAAATCCATTATTTTTAAGTACTCGTATTAAACACAAACTCGGACTTTTCGACTGTTCTAGGACGATTTTGATGTTTGCATACATATTTTTCACTTTAATTTAAATATTTACATATTTTCTTTGATGTTATTGAGATGAATTTAAACACTGCACTATTAACCGTCTATTTTTTTTTTATTTTTTTTATTGCATAACATTAAACGGAAAGAATAATCTTTGACTGGAAAAATTAACATTTAATACATACCTACCGATAATTAGATATTTATTTATATAAATTAGATAAAATTTAACTTATTATGCGAACTTAATCTACAAGACTGTTTACTTAGTTTGACATCCGCACAGCACAATTGTAGTATCATACTAATTTCGAAAAGCTCTAATTGTTATCAAAGAGATTTGCCCCCCAAATATAAAAGATAAATCGGTTGGATTGTTTTTTTTTATGAAATCTCAAATGCTTTTTATTTTTTTATTATTACCTACAGAAAATTTTAGACTAAATCAACTGCAGATAGTGAGTGACGAATTAAGGAAAAAAAAAAATAAACAAACAAATAAAACAAAATACATCGGTTTTTGTTAAATGAATTTGTAAAAAAAATTTCTAAACTCAGAGTAATTTTGTTTTCATTTCGTGCTGGAGACAAAAAGCCCGTAAGTTTCGACTTAACACATCATTGCTGATAATCGAGGAATGGGTGTTTTTTACAATGAAATACAAAATAATTTAATCAAAACAAAAAAGTACACACTATACTCGTAAAGTATGTTAATGTGTATACAACATATGTGTGTGGGTATGTGTTTGTTGGAGCAGATTATAAGAGATTGAATACATTTGTTTACTGAAATGGGTTTTACAAATGATAATGTAATAAATAAATAATGTAATGGTCCATATTCATAGTCATAAATAAAGTATACTTTATCTCTCGTATTCATAAATGCTGGTAAAGTTAAAGTACAAAGTAAAGCCTGTTTCCCTATACACAATTAAAACATTAAACTTAGAGTAACCCTAGTAATCGGTTATGAATACACTGGTAAGAGCTTAAAAATAGTATTTCTATACAAAATACTGGTTTAATTCCCTTAAAGTTTATGACCATGAAAATGTATGTTAAATAAATATGGTCCTGTGGTTTTCTATCATCAAACTATGAAAGTATAAAATTTTTGAAAATTGATGTCCCATATATCCTTTTTCAAAAATATAATGATTTTAGCTAAAGTAAACGTTTGCAAAAGTAATTAACATTTACTAAAAGTCTCAAAATATACATTTTAGTTTGCGTACAAAGTTTTGTTGAAATCGAAGCAAAGATATGAATGAGTACACCGCATATATCCTTTTTATAAAAATTATGATTTCACTTAAAATAAGCATCCAGAAGTAACAATAATTTATTATAGGTCTTAAATATAAATTGGTATTGCAAACGAAGAATGCAAATGGATACCTACCATATATCCTTTTTAGAGAAAATTAAATTTTAAGTAAAGTAAACTTGCAAAAGTAAGGAAAAGTTACTAAAGTTCCCAAAATATACCATTTAGCTTGCGTACAAAATTTTATTGAAATCGAAGCAAGGCTATGGGCAGGTCGCATATATCATTTTTACAAAAATCATTATTTTACTGTTAATTAGCATCCAAAAGTAACAATAAATTATCAAGGTTTTCAAAATCTAAAGTTGTATTAAAATCGAAGCATGCATTTGAGCACTTCCCAAATATCCCTTTTTTGAAAAATTAATAATTTCAGCGTAAGTGAACATGCAAAAGTAACTAAAATTTACCAAAGGTTCCTAAATATACCTAATAGCTCGCGTACATAATTGTATTGAAATCGAAACATCCTTTTTATAAAAAATATGATTTCACTAAAAATAATCTTCCAAAATGAACAAAAATTTATCAACGCTCTCAAAGTATAAAGTTGTGCTGAAATTGGAAGCATGCATTTGGGCACTTCCCATATATCCTTTTTTCGAAAAATTATAATTTTAACCAATTTAACTTCCAAAAAGTAACAAAAATATATCAATGCTCTCAAAATACAAATTGTTTTGACATCGTAACATGAATTTGAGCACTTCCCGTATATCCTTTTTAGAAAAATTATAATTTCAGCTAAAGTAAACTTGTATAAGCAACGAAAATTTACCAAGGGTTCCAAAATGCACCTAATAGTTGGCGTAAAGAATTGTTTTAAGATCGATGCAAGGGTATTGGTAGCTCCCATATATCCTTTTTAGAAAAAATTATGATTTTAGCCAAACTAAGCTTCAAAAACCAAAAATAACTTGTCAAAAGTCCTAAAATATACATACATGAAATTGCACCAAGGATATGGTTACCTCGCTAATATCTTTAATTTTTTAAATTATAATTTCAGTTAATATTAAACGTGCTGTTCTTCTTTCCGCTTCAAGGATGAAATATTGCATCAGAATTATGGTGAAATGAACCAAAAATTCAAGGAAAAAGTTCATTGTTCCAATGAATTTCTTATTACTTATGACGTAATTTTCTAGTACGTTAAATCAATGAATTGTTTCAATGATTTTGTTAAAGAATACCAACAATGAATGCTTTGAATAAACTATTTTACAATAAACATTAATGAATATTTGCATTGAAATCACGCATGCATACATTGAATTCATGTATTTTTGCATAAAATTAATGAATCTAGTTCAATGCATATTTTAAACCTTATCCAAGTTTGAAATAAATATATTTTTTTTATTCCTTTATATTCCATTAAATACTAATCGTACAAAATATTTGTAAAATTAAAAAAAAACTTAAGCTAAATTCTTAGTTACAAAAAAAAAATAATACTTTTGAGTTTATTTAGATGACTTTCTTAAACATTTAGAACAACCAACTTTCATATGAGGCCACCCATTCGGAAACACTAGAATACTGTGGAAAACTTTGTAGAGTTTTTTGATATTTTGGAGTGCGTTGTGTTTTCTGGTGTATCCAATGGCCACCAATGCCAATTTCCAATGAGGGGCTGTTGAACGATTCACCGATTTTCTAAAAAAATATATAGAAATTTTTTTTCTTAATTATAATTGAATTCTGGCGGCTCCTACCTCTACGTCTATTGTAAATTTTAAGGCTCGACTATCTTTGCCATAAGAAAAATATATAAAATACGGTTTCTTCCATTTCTCTTGCAACATGGTGTCATTAAAAGACCAACCAATTAATTGCGCTTTTCCCTTCAAGTCAATGAATATGGTCATGTGATCTGGTCCATTTAGTTCAAATTCATAACGTTTCCGTGAGAATGTCTCCAAGTTTGTGATCGATTTTAAGGTTAATGTGGGTTTGGCACTGGGCAGTATGGGAAATTCATCTATGGGTATCCAAAAGCTGGTATTTCTGTGAAAATTTTACGATACTGTCAGATACAAATTTCAACGAAGAGAGTTTCTAAGTGGTCTTACCTGGCTTTATTCCATCGGTGATTGTAAGAAGGCATAGCGCAAAACATTTCCCCTTCACAATATTCGCTAACTCGATGTTTTTTGCCTATAATTGCAATAAGCCCTAGAATTTTTTATAAAAACGAAATGATGAACTATTTAATTAAGAAACTCTGATTGCCATGTTACCATCTATGCTATCGATTCTGCGATCTTGGGGGTAAACATAAATTCCGGCATCATTCAAACGAACATTGCCATTGGCATCATGCAAAGTACGTTGGGCATGCTAAATTTTATGATAATTTTTAATAAAATATTTCACAATTATAAAATTTTTAACATCCCACTCCCCCCTTACCAATAAAGAAAATCTTTGCGTGGATGTTTTGGCTCTATAAGGAAATCCAACCGGGGTCACAGCAATAATAATGGCCAATATTGTTAACAAGAAAAATGTAGAAACTATAGCGCGTGCCTTGTTGAAAAACAAAAACAAGGGCATCTGCAAGAGAAATAATTCTTTTGTTTCATTGTTTCGCAAAAATAAAATAAATAAAAAATGCACTTACGATAACGCCGGCAAAAAGGATTGTCATAAATATCGCTATACCACACATAAATGCATCCGGCATTGCATCGGCACCTCCACGACCAGTCATGGGTATAAATATAAGATATAAAGCATGAGCTAAGGAAGTATAATAGATGAAAGGCAGTATCTGGCAGATCATGGCCGCTATAGCAAACCAATAAGCTTTTCGATGCCATTTC
Organism: Lypha dubia; assembly: GCA_947311025.1. NCBI lineage: Eukaryota > Metazoa > Arthropoda > Insecta > Diptera > Tachinidae > Lypha > Lypha dubia. Next base: position 63,569,302 of record OX371264.1, read on the forward strand.
GTTAATAAATTAATAATTAAAGCAACAGTATCGAATAGAATCGCCATCATGAACAAGAAAGACGAACGTATACCCATCATGGTAAGTGACAGGGTTAAAATAATCAAAAACAAACAATGCGAATGTATAAATAATTGTATACGAAAGCCCAAGCTAAGAATATCCTGCGAAATAACAAAAAAAAAAAACGGATATTAAATGAAAACATTCTTAAATTATTTGCACAAATATTTTCGATTTACCTTTCTTGTTTTTTCCAAATACAGGGAAGGAAATATGGCCATGCCAAAGAGCATGGGACAATAGAAAAGTCCGATGATTAGCCAATTTTCCGAGTACCATGACATTGAGCAGCCAATGCCGTCTAGTAGCATGGTCACCAGTATGGTCAAACCGGCAGCAAAACCCAACGATAGAACTTGTATGAGGAACGAGAGTCCATAACGTTTTAATATCGCCGACCAATCTAGACCCGATCTGGCTGCCATAAAAAACAAAGATGCTCCAATGGCAGCCAGTGCTATAACGCATACCACTACATTGATAACAATTCCCGTGGACTCGGTATAAAATACAAGAAACCAACCCATGAAATCATAAAATACGACATGACCTTCGGTATATTTCTATATATAGAATAAATTTATTAAAAAAGAGTTTTTATTTGTCACAATTCACAATCTACTCGTATTTGTAGTAGGTGATGTATTACTGAATGAAATTCGAAAACTATTTCACAATTTCAATGAAATGTAGTTCATAGTTTTGATGAAAAACTTTATTGTCTTAATGATAACGATGGAATACATCAATAAGTATAACAAAAAACTAGTTTTATATGATAGTTGTTGAACGATTACAGAGAACACAATGGGTTTGAATAGGTGATGGCTATAGATCTTATGGGGAAAACCCATGAAATTAAGTTCGACACTGTGAGCGTCCATCAAAATTAAAAATATTTCTAATGTGTATTAAAAATAGCCAAAAGCTGAAGTTCAAGTTAAAATGTCGAACCATTTAATAATTTCATTAAAATAACGATCAACATACAAAGTATGTAGTTTCATTAAAATAATGAAAAAGTATCATTAAAATAATGAATTAGTTGCGTTAAAATATTGTTATTACTTTAGCGAAATTATAACATATATCATATATTCATGTACATAAATATATAGTGAAATTTTCATTAATAGCTGCATTAAAATAATGAATAATTTCATTAAAATCGTCTAACAATTTCGTCAAAAGAATGAAAGACTTTTACTACTTTTATGAAATGTATTACATATATCGTATATCTAGAAAAGATTTCCTTATATATAATGTATTCATTAAAATAACGAAAAATTTCATTGAAATGATGAAATATTTTCCATAAAATTATGATATATTTTCATTACGTTAGCGGCTTTGTTACAAATATGCCATTTTTGCTGAAGTTTTCTTTAAAATTATAAGGTTTCATTAAAATAATGAAAACTTTCATTAAAATAATAAAAAACAATTTCGATAAAATATAACATTTTCATTACTCTAACCCCTTTTTGCTGAAAATTTATTCTAAAATTTTATAGTTTCATTAAAATAATGAAATTTTTTTTATTAAAATGATGAAATAATTTTTATAAAGCGAAATTTTTTTATATTTTTATCGAAATCATTACATATATAGTATATTAGGGGAAATTTCAGTCAGTTCATAAAAATATGCATTTATTTCATTAAAATAATTAAAAGTTTGATTAAAATTATGAAATTGTTTCGTGAAAATAATGAAATATTTCATTAGTTTTACAAAATTATCATCAAATATTTGGTGGAATATTTAATAAAATTCGATAATGTTTTCATTAAAATAATTTTCGTTAATCCAACGAAACGTAACACTGGTTGAATTTTATTTAAGATTTTCATTGGATTAATGTTGAAATTCATAGAATATACGAACAACGTTCTTTCAATTGTAAGTTATATGGAAAATGTACATTTATTCAAACAAATTGTTTAGATTGTGAATGGGACTACTATAATTTTCTATTAAGAATATAATGCTTACCGGATTATTGGGATCATCCATTTCGGGAGCATTTGCTATAGCCTTCGCCAACACCAACACATTATCACCAGTATTTTGCAATGATTGTTTCGATACAAAATTCGCCCGGTCGTTTTCAGTATGATAAACGTAACCATTAAAAACGTAAGCCATATCAAGACCTGAAGCAAAGAATTATTTATAAAAAATTACAAAAAATAACTAAATAAAAATCTTACCAGGCACACCGCCATAATCACGAAATATACGAAAATCTGTATCTGAAGGTATGAGGCCGGCTTGAAACATTTCCTCAGCCAAAGTGACTGCAAACGGATGTGGAACCTGGCGATAGTATTTCATTAACCAGGGATTATTGGGACCGGATTGAAATAAAAGATCACGACCACCACTGCCAGCAGCATCCAAATTTATTAAAGCTCTTTAAAAAGGTAATAAATTTGAAGTATTTCGTAGAGTTTTTAACAAAAAAAAATTACTTACTTGCAGTTCTTGGCCCACTTGTGTTGTGTTATGAATGCATGAGAAGCCTGCAAAGGATTTTCTTCGGCTCCGTTAAACAAAAAGACAATGGGATGTTTCAACGGACCCCTAGATTTTGACAGCACTCTCATTGTTTCCAACATAACAGCAACCATAGAGCCATCATCCCCAGCTCCCGGACTACCGGGCACACTGTCATAATGACTATTAACTAGAAGATAATTATTACTTGTCGAATCTTTGGCCTTCATTCTAACTACCACATTTTGTATAGACTGATACATATTCAGCATGGTCCAATGTATATAATTGCCACTGGCTACCTGAACATCAACTTCAAACTCATAATAATCACTGGCTTGCTGTTGAATTTTGTTAATTTCGGTTTTTAAAAATACCACTGCTGTCACCTCGTTTTCAATACTGCCCACCACTTTCGGTCCAATATTTGCAAGATCTTCCAACAGCGATTTAGCACGTTCTGCTATAAATCTATTTGGATATTTTTGTTCATCTTTGCGATGCAGAGCTTTGGGCAAGTGTTCTATTTGTGAAGCAACCACCGATAAATACAATATGAACCAAAAGGCCCCAAAGAGCGGAGCATAATACCAACTGATCTTTTTCGGCACTTCAAAATCAACATCAAAGTGATATTTTGATTTGAACTAGAAGGAAATAAAAATGCAATATTTTTATTGGTAAGTGATTTGCGATAATTATTTTACGATTTTAATGAAAGAATGTTTTAATTTTAAAATATTTTTCTTTATTTTTTTTTGGTTCTCTCGATTTAAGCTTGAGTAGGTGGTAAAATTTCAATTATTGCTTGTTTGTTTGTTTTTTTTTCCAATGTTTATGACAAATAAGTATTTAAAGCAAAATTTTATTTAAAAGTAATTTTCGCTTATCAAAAGTTAATTAATTGTTAGTATTAATTACTGTCAGTAAAATTATTTAGCAGAAAATGATTGACTCAAATGGTCAAAGTTTGTAGATATTTTTTTTTTAAAGAAAAAAAAACAAAACATTTATTAGTTTGTTTGTCAAGAAATATTTTATGGTTCCCATAATGAAAGTTTCTAGACAGTTTGTTTTGTTGTTGTTGTTGTTGTACTCTGTATTGTATACTTTCGGTAGTTAAACGAACATCAACAAATTTTAATCTGCTTAATTTGTACGAGTAAACTTTAATAAAAGGATTTCTTTTTTAAATCGCGCCATCCTATGCACATATTACGTAACGCTGTTTTCAGAGATTTTATACCCCCCCCAAATTTCCAATCCGTAACAAATCAACATATATAGTATGTACAATGTACAGATGTATGTACATACATACATATCTGAAGTCGTTGAAAATTCTTTGAAGCAGCAATTTTCAGCGCATATTTTGAAAAATTTTTTGGGTTGCTAGTTGTTGATTCAAGGAGAAAAATTTTTAAAAATTAGTCATTGTAAGATCGGCATGTTTGTCAACTAGTCGAAGTTGTGTTTGGTTGGGTTGGCATATATTTTATTGTTTGGTATTTTTGATAGCGGCATATTGTATGAAAAGAATATTTTGTAAATGTGTGTTTTTGCATTTTTGTGTGGATGGCTAGTTTTCATTGACAAGAAATTGTTGCTGAACAATATATTACAGAGAATTTATTTTCATTTTGTATGCTAGTAAAAAATTTTACTAGTTGTCAAGTACAAAAATTTTTTTTTTCAGAAAACTGGAAATTTATTTGTTATCAGGTAAATATTTTTAGTTATATTTTCTCACTAGTCGCTAGTATACTAATAAAAATAAAAAAAACTAATTTTAAACCCTGATTTTACCATTCCAAAAACTACATCAAATATGCATGACAAAAACTATTAAATCACCATAATTTACAGTGCAGTCGAAAAATATGCAATATTTAAGCTATATATAGTAAAATATGAACAAATAGGCACTAAAAAATATGCAAAAATTCTTAAAAAATTCGGAAACGTATAAATATTTTTTTCGGTCTATATTCGCAAATGAAAAAATATGCCACTGCATATTTTGCGGTAACTAGATTAAATAAAATGGGTTTAAGAACTGATGAGATCTTAGATTACAAGCAATTGAAAAAAAACCAAGAACTTTATTTTAAAAATATGTATGTCTTGAGTGCAATTGGTTAAAGTTGTTTGGGACGTTAATTAAAAGTAAATAATGACTGAGAATTTCAGTTCGATCCCTGTTAAATACCAGTCATTATAACAGCATGAATTAACCTAATGTAGATTTGTGCAGCACCATCTTATTTGTAAATGGACTGTTTGAATGAACTTTGGATACTTTATACCATTTTAGCAAATTTGAGTCCATGTAAAAGTCATGACTAAATTTTACAAAAATGTCTAAGTAGACAGACTTAAGCTAAATTTAAAGTTAGTTTTGAATGAAGCTTTTCTTAATTAAAATTTATACTTGTTGACATATTCTTCTTAAAAATAAGTAGACTATTTTGATATGTTCAAGACAAAAGAATTTCGGCATTCTTTTGAAAATTGTAAAAAACTCAAGATTATTTGTTAATATTTTTGTTGACGAAACGTGCTTTCTCATTCTGTTTTTCTATTGATATATTTTCGATTAGATTTAGATTAAATATTAATTATTTTATTGTAATCGATTTTTTTTATTATCGCGTGATTGGTAATCAATTAATAAAAAAGGTTTTTTTAAAAATTTAAAATAGTAATCGATGACGAACTTCCTGATATTTTATTCATCATCAAAGTACTCGTTTTAGTCACAATTAACCAGTTTTTAGATTGTGTAAACTATATATTTTTTTTGGTTTTAATGGTACGATGTGCTGATACTAAATTTTATGTTTAAATAAAAATTTAATTATATCAATGAAACTTTTTAATTAGATTGAATTTTTCAATTAAAATATTTAATTGAAAAAAAAAAAAAAAATAATATTTCTCTCTACATTGTCTTCTCTTCAAAATATAAAGCGAAATGGTCCTTTCCATTATGTCGTCATTCTTTTAGAAGGCTGTCCAAGAAATATTTTAATTTTCATTGCGGAATTTTTTTTTAACGAATTATTCATTACTTTTGACCTTATTTTTTCTACGTTGAACGTACGTTGCATCAATGAATTATTTATAAATTTTGTTAAAGAATAGTAATAACGAATTGTTTTATTTTATATTGAATTTCAATGAATATTTTCATTGAAACAACATAAACGTACATAATTTTTGTAAAGAATTATTGATTCTTGGGTTTAATAAATGTCAAATTCTGAAATTATGTAAAATAATTTTTTTTAGCTTTCCAATCTTGTTGCATACTTCTTTTTCTTTTGGTAAGGCAACTAAGGGGCTGTGTACCACATATTACGTAACGCTCCAGGCGGTAGGGGGTTAAAGATTTGTTACGGATTGGAAATTTTGCACTGAAAAATTATTAAAAAGCGTCCCGGGGTGGGGGTGGGGGGATATAAAACCTCTGAAAACAGCGTAACGTAATATGTGCACAGCCCCTAAAGTGCTGTTTTCATAATACGAATGAATGATTTGAATGAAAACATTTTTATGAAAAAGCACTATTTGTAGTGATTTCCATAAACCATTTGCCCGTCTTCTAGATTTTTTTTACTTTTAAGTTAAATTTTTAAACGACTTCAAAACAGAAGATGGTGGTTGTCCATTCTTTATTTTAATGTTCAGACGAATAATTCTGTCGGTTTTTTTTAAGTTTTAGCTGGCAGTTTGGTTCCATAAATTTTTCTTGAAAATCTAGGGGCAAGTTCTTCCCCTACAATATTGATTATCGAATAAATTGTGTATGGATTTATTTTCGTAATTTTATTTTGTTGGATTTTTTTTTGGCTTGCATGTAAGTAGTTTGGTTCCATTCCAAAATTTTTTACTTCATTTTAAAAAAATATGATATTTTATTTCAATTCCATTGAAGGAATTTCATTTTGTTTTATATTTCATTTCAATAAATTTTAGTAAAGCCACTCAATATATTTTCTTAAACATTAATTTTTTTATAAATAACATCTTTTAAATACATACACCCATAATGCATCACCATCAACTGTTTGTTATCCTTGGAATTTATTGAACTTGTTAAAAAACCAACAAAATCTTGTATTAGCAAATAAATTGATTTAATTTGATTTAAGGATTTTGTTTTAGTTTTACAAATATTTATTTTCAATAAAATGTTTTTTTTCTTCTAATTAAAACGTCTTCAAAGCCCCGCACTTTAAATTCAATTGAATCGTTTCACGTATATTAGTTCTCTCAAATATCGCTTTTAAGTTTGCCATTTGCGTGTGTGTGTGTGTGTGTGTGTGGTTCATGTTATCATGAAAGTTGGAATATCGTAAATGATAAAAACAATTAAATACAAATCAATAGTTAGAAGTGGAAATGATGGAATACCTGTTCGTTTGTGTATTACGATCAAGACAGAAAATAAAACACGACATCTTATGACGACCATAGTAGTTGTTTTTTTTACAATTTTTGTTGCTACACGAATACGACACCATGAGCGGAAAAGAATATGTTAATCTGAGAAACTACAACAAGAATGCAAATGTTTGTAAAATTTTTGTTAGACGAGACTGCTGGCGCTTGATCGTCTATCTATTTGAGGCAATAAGCAATTAAATGCGGGAAAAAGTTATTAGCTGAATTGTAAAAAATCTGCTCAGTAAAATAATGACTAATCCATTCATTAAAAAATAATACTTCATTTATACAGAAACAAAACTGAGACGCAAGTTAGAAAACGGAGAAAAAATATTAGAATTTTTGGAGCCAGAAAAAGAAGGCGGAAATGATATTTTCAAATTCAAAAGAGAAATATTAAAACAGTTCTTTCTTGGGCATACTTTTAGGAGTGGAGTAGTCGCAAAATAAACACGTCATTGTTCTATGTGTGTGAGTGTGTCGTGCCTAATTGTTGTTGCATTGTTTATATATTTAATATAGCGAGTAATTATGTTTGTGAAGGTCGCCAATTGTCATAGAAGTTCTATGCACCACCGGCTTATTGACAGCATTCGTTATTTTTATTCTTTAATAAAATTAATGAACCAGTTGATTGATTGATTTAATGTACCAGTAAATAATTAATAAATATTTCGTTGAAAAAAAACAAAGTCTTTCCTTCAATATCCTCGTTTACGTGTTTTGGGCAATAAAATCTGTCTCGAACAACTTAACCGGTTTCTTGTGGCAGGGAATTCAGGAGAGCAGACAAATTGTTAAGAGAAAACTATATTAAAATAATTAAATCCATATTTGTATAAATTTATAAATAATTCAAAAATTAATCATATCAATTAAACTATTTAATTGGAAAAACGACTATCGATTAAACTATTTAATTGAAAATGTTAAATATATTTTCCTGCTGGAAAGGAAATTTAAAATCTGAGGTACATACGTTGAACTCAGAATACGATTACTATCATGTATTTATTACTTTCTATGTGAAAAGTTTATATATTGTTATCTTAATATAGAAAACTAACTCGTTTATATTTTCAAATCGTTATTTTTTTGCTTATATCGATACCGTAGAGGGTGATCTATCGTTATATGATAAATATGCGATTTGAAAAAAAAATTATTTAAGTCCTTTATATATTAGGGTAGCAATATGCATGTGTATATTTAATTAAATGCCGAAATCGATTTTATTTTTTTTTGCTGATTTTTCAATACGAATCAATTTAACGCAAATCCTGACAAATGAATCCAATACCCACCCACCCAAGCCTCTAATTTTTCGGTGGTCTTCGGATCATCGGCCTTCCTGACATCAAAAACTTCATTGCAGCACATTGGACGGTTCAGAACGTGTGATCTAAAGGGGAAAACAAGGAAATGAAATGTGCTTAGCAAAATAAAAAAGCACAAAGCAAGGAAATGAATCACTAGAGAATTATAGGAAAATATTGTTCCTAGCCACGGCAGATGTTGCGCCCCAGAACGTAATTTTTAAAAAACTAACTAGTTTTTAGTAAACATTTTCTTATTATTATGAATAATTAAGAGCGAAATTTCTAATTCCCAAAAATTTTACTTAACTTCTGTAAAAAGCAGAATTTTGAACTAAAATTAAGTAAAAAAAATTTCCCAAATTTCAGATAATATTTTTGAGTCTACGCAAAAGTTCTGGAATGAATTCTACATTTGGTGTGGAGATACGTATTAGTATACTAGTAGCATACTTTTCAGCGCAATAAATCATTTTTTACCGAAAAGAATGTGCCTTTGACGGCTTGAAAATTTTCCATCAAATCAATCATTTATTAACTTTTAATTCTTATTTATTTTGGCTATGAAATGTTGTAGTAATCAGTCAGCCTTTATATAAAGTATGATTTTCTCATATAAATATTTAACAAATATAAAAGATTATTTTTTAATACATATAATCTTATCGTTTGATTTTAAATGTTTTCAATGAAAATTTATATAAAATAAAGTGATTAGAAACGTATAAAGTTATTTTCTTCGAATTTGCCAAGTTTTGTTTGTTTGTTGCAGATTAAGCGATAAGACTGGACAAGAAAAAAATAAAAATAAAAGAAAAATTTTTAAATGATTTCCAGCAGAACATATTCGTATTTGGGAATTGAAAAAGTTGACGTCTGCTAATTATTTTTAGGGGGAATTAAATTTACCCAGCCCTTCGACCCCTGCGGGAAACCTACGGTTGGTTTCCCTTTACAAGATTCAGGCTTTCCTTTTCAAACCCCAGCGATTCTATATCGAATTCTAAAAACTGACTTTAGAGTTTTTGGGGCTGCTCACATATTACGTAACGCTCCAAGAGGGGGGGTTAAAGATTTGTTCCGGATTGGAAATTTTCCATTGAAAATTTATTAAAAAGCGTTACGGGGGGACGGGGGGGTATAAAATCTCTGAAACCAGCGTTACGTAATATGTGCACAGCCCCTTTTCTCTTGATTTTACGAATATATTCGAAATATGTGTGTAAAACTTTGACGATTTTATATCAGAATTATGTGGTGGCAACTGCTTAGCCGGTAAAATTATTTCTCACACACATTTAACACACTTATTTCCCGCTAAATACGAGTATACGAGTATACGTATTATCAATATGTAGATGGCACAAACTAGCAACAATAATCTGCCTGTCAGCGTACGATTTAACATAAAAAAAAACAAAAAAAAAAAAAACTCAAATCAATTTGTGTATCGTGAGTTGTAAAGAAATAAAGAATTTAAAGAAAATAAAAACACAATTTTATGATTAAAATTAAAACAAAGAATAAACATTCGAACTTACTAAAAAAAAAAGATTATAAAATGCAAAGAGTTCACTAACAAAAAATTCAGTAGTGAAATAAGATCCCAAGCGGAGCGTATGACGGAAAGCTTTTAAAAGAAGTAAAAAAATAACGATATTTTCCCAACAAACTACAATTTTAAATACAATTTCGTTTGCAAATTTCCAAACTGCATATTAAGAGAAAGATTAAGTTCTCTTAAGACTCCGAAGACAAACAAATAAACAAACTAAATTAAAAAAGATCAAGTAGTGTTTGTTTAAAGGAAAATGTAAATAAAAAAGAGTGTCTGTTTGCTAAAAACTAGTGAGAAAGTGTTCTCAGACGTTCAATTTGTTGCATTGGGTGGCCAAGAGGGCATCCTCCTCACCAGTCAACAGAAGTGTTTTGAAAATCAAACTGGCACGATCGATCTTAACGTGACACGGATGTAATAAGAAAACTTTTCAATTCTTGCGGTTGTTTATTATTGTTGTGAGTGTGTGTGCATGTGTGTTTGCTTTTTAAATCATATATTCATAAATAAAAAGTTTTGAAATAAATAAAACGTTTCCCAAAACAAAAAAAAAAAAAAAAAAAAACAATTGGAAGAAAAAACAAGATTTTAGTTTCGCGTTTGACGAATTTTTGCGGTCTTGCGGAGGTTGTCTTGTATTTTTATTTCTTCTGTGGCGGTGTCTGCGATCATTGTATGATTGCAAGCGTTTAGCTTTTCCCTATTTCGTTGTGGCGGAAAATGTGTCATGTATTTTATGTTTAATGAGTGCAAGCAAACCTTTAAGAAATCATTAAAAAATAAATAAAATATAAAAAAAATTTGAATTTCGGTGCATCTTTAACATTTTGCTGATCAAGTATTTTTGAAAAAAAAGATGTTAGTTTATAAATATTTTTATAAATGAAATTATCTTGTAACAATGCAATGAAATATTATTAATTTTTTGCAAAAATTTATTTGTTAACCTTTGAACGGTCTTTGTTTGCAGTTCAAACATCTGCTTGTAATGCAAGTTAATTTAAGCACAGTGTTGGCTTTAATATGATGTACGAGTACATTATTAATATTAAATAGTTTGTCTGGTCAGGAAGTGTTTTACAATAAAAACTACAGTTTTGTTTCGGGAAAATTTTTATCACAAAGAAATAAAATGTTTAATGGGAGAAATTTAGCTCCCGCTTATAATTCAAAAGTTAATTCAATATTTATATTAATTAAGTTTGCTTCATATTAAAAAGAATTTTTTTTAAATTATATTTGAACGCGTTTTTGTATTCTCACAGCAGCTTCTCGCTCCCGAATGTGCGTAAACAAAACTTTAATATTCTTTTATTGGAAATGAAAAATTTTTATTTTATGCCCCATATGCATTTTTTATAACTAGTTTTGTTATAAAAATATTTGTTAATGAGTTTTTTGTGTAGTCACATCTGCTTCCCGTACCCGCGTATGTTTTAAACCAAAATTTAATATTCTTGTATTGGAAAAATAAGAAATTTTTGGCTCGATTATGGATAGCAACCGAACTTCAATTTTGTGGTTGCCAGAAAAGCACTAAATAGCAACTGAAACTGGAACCTCTTAGTTGCCAGTTGCCAGTTGCCAGTTGCCATCCATAATACAATTGAGCCGTTTATTTTGACTACCAAGCAAAGCAAGCGTTGACTACTAAGCAAACAATGACGTGGGGCCTGGGTCCAAACCCCGGCCAGAGCAAGTCAATCAACATCATTAATTTCTCTAATGTACATTATTGAGACATTGTATTAATTGTTGTCGGACTATTTAAGCGATGAAGGCATAGCACTGATCTCTAAAAAAGTGTTCCGACAGCGATTGATGCTGTTCCAAGCTAATGTACACAACATCGCCCTCCTTCGTCGGCTAGCAGAAACATGCTGATACAGCTTAACAAAGTTAATGCATCTACTTAACACCGGAGGCGCCTCACCACTGCCTTAAAAATTAACATAACGCGCAAAGCAGAGTTGTGAAAGAGTTAAGTCTTCTAAATTTTCAACATCTATCTTCTCTACCCTATCCCTCTTCCTGAGTTCCGGCACAGTGCACTGCATACGTAGGGGTCATCCCCTGAGTGCTGGACCTAATTAAAAAAAAAAAAGTCACTTTTTTGTTGATTGCAAATGTTTTACAAATGAAAAGATACCGTTCAAATTTATTTAGTGTTGCCATTAACTCGATTTTTTTGAAAAAGTGACTTATGCCACTTTCAAAATAAACGGCTCAATGGTCAGCAACTGACAACGCAAATGGAGTTCGGTTGCCATCCATAATCGACTCATTTATTTTGTGGTGCATATGCATTTTTTTTTTCATAAATTCGTTTTTGTGCTGCATACGTATAGTGATTGTCATGTTTTACAGTGATTTACTTTCTGATAAAATAAAATCAGCTCTCACATTTATAAAATGCTGATTTTATTTTCACTTTCAGTTCTTCTACTGGCGTCCTTAAAAAGTTCAATTTAATTTTAGGGAAATATTGATTTTCGGGAAAGTGACTTGACATTCTTCTCTTTTAAGTGTTCGTTTTAATATTTTCATACACTTAACGATAACATTTTCATAGATAGGTGCACTGTGCGTATGAAATTTTGTTAACACTCTTCACTTATTTTGTTTTTATTCATAAGAATTATTCCCTGGAAATCCCACATAAATTTCCTATGATTTATTTGCGGAAAATTTCGAGTGCTCCTGGTTAATTTTTTCCTTGCTCTACTGTTAGTAAGCTTGGTAATCAATTTAATATGTTAAACAAGTAAATCAATATAGCTTTTCAATATTTAAGCAAGATTTTGTAAAAATTGATGGGCGTGGCACCTTAACCATTTTCAAACATAATAGAAATAGTAAAATAATAGCATTTGCTAAGTGTGGGCGTGACACTGCCTACTTTTGTAATAAAAACGTTTTACATTTGGAAAGACTAAATGTATGCGCAAAGTTTCATGGAAAATGCTTATACCGATGTAGTCGGTATGTATGGGCGTGGCACTAATAATTTTCACAAATTTAGAGCGGTATGAACAGGTAAACTCAATGTGTGTGGCGAAGTTTCATCAGAATGACATAAGTATATGTAGTTGAGTAATTTTACTTAATTTGTGTGGGCGTGGCAATTTTATAATCATTAAATTTATGCCTCTATTATGGTTCAAAAAACCCAATCAAGTTGATTTGCCAACTTTACAAATTAGGATTTTTTCTTATATTATGATTCACAAGCAATTTTGATGTAAATCATACTACAAGTAACAAATTGTCGAAGGCAACTAAATGAACAGCTGATTGTGAGTTGGGTTGAGTTTTAAACCAAAATAAAAAAATTTAACAACAACAACTCAACTAGAATTTTACAACTTTATTAATAGAAAATAGTTTTGATTTATTAAGATTTTCTGAAATGAATTGTTTTATAAAATCTATTTTATAAACTCGTAATAAACCCTTAATAAACCGAAACATTTATTGGTTGCGAATCGTAAAATGAAAATTAATAGTAAAAATAATCCTTATATTCTAGATTTATGACATAGAATAGTGATCCGATACAAATTAAATGGATCCTATGAAAAGTATTCCGGGTCTTCCCATAAATCCTTGATTTTTTTTTTTAAATTAAATTATCAACTGTTCTCATTTGGTGGCCTGCACTATTTAACCCTTCGTTCTTCAAAACTTTAGAATAGTTTCGTTTAATTACTTACATACATACGTATTTTCTTATACACTGAATCTTCGATGTTACGAAGTTGAAGGGAATTGTAAAATATTTTGTTATAGATATGGTTTCGTAGTATATATTTAACAGTCAAACCTTGGTATAACGAAATATGAGGAGAAGTGAAAAAAATTTTATTTTTTAACCAAATTCTATTTTACTGAAAATTAAATTTGCTTCATTTTTTTTCGTTGTATAGAGCTTTTTAATAAATACTTCGTTATATAGAGATTTTATAGCTCAGTATTTCTTTTCAATATCGGCTTTTTTTTCATGGAAGTCAGATTCGTTGCATTGAGGGCTTTTGTTATATCGAAGTTCGTTATATGGAAGTTTCACTGCCTTTATCTCTGCATATAGATCGTACATTGTAGATACTCACTCGTCTGTAAAAAGTTTCTTACAAACTCTTGTACGCACAAACAAATGTTCTCGATAACAAATACTTCGTTTTTGCACAACTTATTCCAAGTTGTGTTAAAATTAAATTTACAAATTAAATGTCTGCAGCATTTTCATTTGTTCTCTAACATAATAATCAGTCTCCCTCGTTAAATGATCTAAATATCAATTTATTTTTAAATCTTTATAAATTTCTCTTGCTGTTATTTTTGCTGTTAAACAAAATAAATATAAAAAGTTCAATACATTTCAATGAGTTGATTTGAAAAAGAAAAAAAAGTGTCATGCAAGGAAAATTATCTTTGAAGATTATTTTAATTTTTTTTACACAAAAAATATGTATTTGCTTGTATGCATACAAAACTATAAATTTTTAATTTGCTAAAAATATGTATTTATGAGCCAAATATTCTTATTTCATGTGTCTAGATTTTTACGTGCAAAATGTTGCACAGTATTGTCTAAAATATATGTATGTATGCTCATACATATATTTATAATGTCAAAGAGTGGGTGGAAGATGCTAATGTCCTTATTATGATTCACAACCCAACTAAGTTTAGTTTTCAATGATGATGATAATGATGTTACAAGTGAACTCAAGGATTTGTTTGCATTATGATGCACAACCAATTTTGTTGTAAATCATAATACGAATTACAACTTATCGGAGACAAGTAATTGAACAGCTGATTCAAAGTTGAATTGAATTATAGTCCACCGTAAGAAGTAAAAACTATCTATTTAGTTGGGAGTCCTAATAATAGCATGCAGTAAATTTTAAAATCTTATATCATTTGCATTTGAAAATCCCGCTAATTCCCAAAAAAAAGTTCAAAAAATCCCAATAATGGTATTTTGTTTACCATTTTCGCGCTTTTTATCTAATTATTGTTTTGCCAGGCGCAAAAAATAATGTTTGAAGGATTTAAAGAGAAAAAGTCGATTCAAGAAAACAGGTTGTAGTTGATTCAATAACCTAAACTTTGAAAAAAATTAATATTGCTGTGCTATGCACTATAGACCTATACTGGAAAAAAATACATACTCCTACATAAATATCGGATAGGAATTTTTACGTTATTTCGAAAAACCGTTGATCAAAGTTTTTTTAAATAATTTAAAAAAAAAATTGCTGTAAAATATTAATTTATCAATATTTATGTCTGAAAATTCGCCGTTAGGTGGACAGACGAAAAAAAAAATTTCTAAAAATCCCAAAACTCCCAAAGAAAGGTTGAAAAATCCCTAAATTGGGATATTTTAGTTTTTTTTTTTTGCTTATTTTTCATATATTTCGCCAGGTGGTGGTAAAACACTAAGAATGTTTGTATGTATGTATTTAGTTTTATTATATTAAATATTTAAACTTTTAACACTTAAATAAAAGTCATTCCCTCTTCAGTTTAGGTTCCCATGCATGCCTGACCTTTAATTTAATTTATTGCATATAATAATTCATTGCAAAAAATATAAAACATATTTAAATCTGATGATCACCACCACCACACATTCACTCAAGGCATATTTAGTGATGATCTACATAGTCAGCCTCCGTTCTTATCAGTAGCAGTGACAGCGTACTGAGTACTACAAAACATTTAAGAGATAATTTTCAATTGGAAGGTGACGTTAAATCTATAATTTGTGTTTATTAATCATAAATGTTTTCTTTTATGTTTTTTTAATGTTTAAAATCAATGAAAAAAAAGCTTAAGGAATTTTTGTGCACAACACTTCAACGGTTTTACAATTTCAGTATTGAAGCACGGTAAAAAGTGGTTACGAACCAGACTTGGAAAATGTAGATTTTGAAATTGCATAGATCGGTGGAATTAAAGTTAAATATATTTTTTATAAATATACATATACAGGCTGAAAAGTTTTTCCCGCTTTAATGATTTAAGTCTCAAAAGCTACTGGCAAAAAAGATACCCCCCCCCTTCATCAGCGAAAATGTTACCAACTTTTTTTAAATATTCAATTAATTTGCAGATTACCGTTAGCAACATTAGACTCAATTACCTTTCCAACGCGACCTTTAATAAAATATTTTTAATGAAACATTTGCATTAGTGCCTACTATAGGATTTTCAAAATTGCATATAAGCAATAGTTTATTATCGAACATTGTGTCTCATAGTTTGTGCGAGTCATTCGTGTTTTTCGGTCTTAAACTGAATTTAATCAATTCATATGCGTGTGTGTGTATGTGTGTATGACAAATTTTGAGTGAACATACATATTTTGTAAAATACTTACTGTCGGATAATTATAAAATTTTGACGATATGAGGGCGATATTTTGGCATTTTATAAGTTAAATAAAGGAAAGACTACATGATTTGTTTTATTATTTTTAAATAAAAATATGTTTTTAGCATCGTCGATAAATACCCCAACCCTTTTAAGTTCGTAATTTGTGCATTTATGCGGGGTTTAGTAAATCCCTCAATTGCGCATTTATACGAGGTTCGCTTATTGATACCTCGCCTAAACGCGTCAAAAAATATATGATTTATATGGCTCGATTATGTATTGCAACCGAACTTCAGTGGCGTTGCCAGCTGGCAACTGAAAATTTATGGTTGCCAGAAAAGCACTAAATAGAAACTGAAACTGGCAGTGCCAGTTGCAATTCATAATACAATTTTCAGCAACTGGCAACTGAACTGGGGTTCGCTTGCCATCCATAATCGACCTATTAGTGTGCGCACTTAAGCTAGGATTACTGTACATTTTTATTTATACAAGACTGTCTATTTCATTAATATGTACTTCTAATTAAATTGGCAAGAAAATAAGTTTCTCTCTAACCATTTCGGAAAACTATTCATAATGTAAAAAAAGTACTTTGTATTTATATCGAAAATTCGCAACCAATTTAAAATTTAGGCTTTCCATCACTGCATTACACAAACTCTACCCACTTGTTTTTTTTTTATATACATACACAGAAAAAAATATATAATTTTTTTCACCAATTAACTCTTTACTTAAAAATATAAAAAAATTTGATTAAATATTTAATTTATTTAATGAAATTTTTAATTGTAATAAATAAAAATTTAATTGATACTATTAATTTGTTTACTGGTGCAAATTAATAGTATCAATTAAATTTTTATACTAAAATTATTTATTACAATTAAAAATTTAATTAAATATATTAAATATTTAATCAAATTTTTTTATATTTTTAAGTAAAGAGTTAATTGGTGAAAAATTTTTTTCTGTGTACGTACAATTGCTTATCCCAACTCCTCCGCTTCATGGGAAAACGAGAAAACTATTTCTATGTTGCTCTCTAAGTTTTGTGATCTTCACACTCTAAGAATGTTTAAATGTTTATCTGGATTTCATATCCAGTGAATGCAATTTGCCACCCACTTCAATGCATTTCCTCTTTTTGTTATCGTTTATTTATTGTTTTAAAATTGTCAAAAATAAAATTGTATTGTTAATTGAAATGAAGCCTATGCTCATATCCATATATACAAAACATACACAGATATGTTGCACATGCATATCTGCCTAAATACTACACATGTACCTTATTACAAAAGTACATACGAGTATGTATGTCTGTACATATATACGAGTATGTCGTATATCTATATAAGTAAATACTATGTAAATATATTACAATTACAGTTTTCACTTTTTGCCTAAATTATTATTAATAGAAATGATCAACTAGTTTTCTTTTTGTAGATCGTTTGTTTTTTTTTTTGTAGTATACATACATAATTGTTCTAAAAATAAACATACAGACATAAATATTTACAATAATTAGTACCTGACAAGATAATTTCAGAACGAGACGGGCTTTAATTTGTGCCCTTTTAAAATTATTTAGAATGACATTTTCATTATATAAAACTAAAGACAAATAATTGTGACAAAAAACAACCGACTTCATCAGTACAGAAAGGCATTTCAACAAATTACAAAATCGACGCAACTAAGGGGAAGTTTAAAATCCGATATAGTCCATTTCTAGTTCATAAGTTGATCCCATTAAAAATTAAATTACCTTCCCAATAAAAACAGATACTTAAAAATTGTTCCATAAATAGCGAGTTTGTTTATGAATCAATATTTTAGGCAACTACTTCCATTTCTGCAAGCGTACACTTTCAAAATCGCTTAGCCCACAGATGATGAAGTTACGGTAAAATCAATATATCGAGAGGACAACTTGCCCCTCAGATTATAGAAAAATATATATATGTATTCGGTACCAAACAAAAAAAATTTTGAGCATCGCTGCATATGAATGAATTAATTATGCGATAGGGACTGTGCACATATTATGTAACGCTCGAGGGGGGTGCGGGTGGATTAAAGACTTGTTACGGATTGGAAATTTTGCACTGAAAAATTAGTAAGAAGCGTTACGAAGGGGGGTATAAAATCTCTGAAAACAGCGTTACGTAATATGTGCACAGCCCCATAGTCAACATTTCAGGGGACAGATCTGCCCTCCGAATCTCAAAACGTTTTCAAATATCAAAAAGGAATTTTGAAATCCGTTTCAATAATGACGGCGTTATGCGACAATCCACAATTTTGTTTGGGGAAGATGTAACTTGCCACCGATTGAAAAAAATTATTAATACCTGTCCACATATTATGTAACGCTCCACGGGGGATAAAGATTTGTAACGGATTGGGACTTTTGCTGGGGGGGGGGGGGGTATAAAATCTCTGAAAACAGCGTTACGTAATATGTGCACAGCCCCTAAAGAAATAAATAAAGAATTTGGAAATTCGGTCCATAAATGGATTAGTTATTCTGTAATTAATATTTTAAGGAAACATCTTTCTCCCCCGATTTGTGTTACAAAAGTGTAAGCAAATTTTTCGGAAATCAGCTCATGATTGAGTTCCGCGTGCACAAACACAAAAAAAAACGTCGCTTGAAATGTTTAGGCTCATTTAAAATCACTTGAGATGTTTCAGAAATTAATTATTTCAAAATTTCTTATTTCAAGAAAGAAAAAAAAAACAAATTTTATTGTCTCCATTCATTGTGATACCACCCTAATGTACTTTGTTAGATAAATTTGTTTTATGCAATTTATTCACTGCTCCACACTACAACATACGTACACATACATACATACATTAAAAATAAAAATGCATGCAAGTAGGTTGGATATCAAAATCGCTTCCCAACTGCATAATTCATCCGATTCATCCGAACCAAAAGCAAAAAAAAATTGATGATAGTATTCATTCTCATTCTCATTCAAGAGTCAGTCACTCACGGAAATAGTTGGTTTTTGTTTTGTGCGAAAGAGTATTAAAATGTTGTTGTTCTTGTTGTTAAGGAAATGATATCCAAAACACAATGAACTGATTAAGCATTTTTTGTTGTTGTTGTACTTTGATATTAGCCAGAATGAAAATTAAATTGAAATGCTTTCTTTTTTTATGGTTTTTGTGATTGTTTCGCTTTTTCTTGCTGTTGTTCCCTTGTTGCGCTAGTTTTTTTTTCCAAATAACGTTGACAAAGTTTTGTGAACTTAATTCAGTTTTTCATAATATTTTTTTGTTCATCACAAGTTTTATTTTTTGTTAGTGTTCTTGTTTTAATATTTTAGTTATTTATGGTGCATGCATAAATACATATCGTTTCCTTAATTTAAAATGGTCATATCTAACGTTTGGCAAATAAAAAAAAAGTATGTGATACAGTTGATCGTATGAGTAAAATTTGCGATATCTGAGACTGTCTTTGAAGGTCAAATAAAGTAGATCACATCAATTTCGCAAAAAGTTTTAAACTAAAAAAGAAGTTCAATTTTCGAAATTTCTCTACAGCGATATCTTTTAAGCCGCTTTATCGATTTTTAGCAGCATTTGAAGCAGTTTTTCAAGCCTTAAAACATAAATTAATTTTGAAAATCATTTAGAGAAACGCTTTTAAAGCTTTTTTTTCCTATCAATCCAATTTACTCAATTAGATTTTAGAGTTGATTTGATTTTTGATTAGAACTAAAAATTTATTTTCGATACTTCTTAAAATCTATCGAACAGAAACGGTTCATCATATCAAAGACATTTAGCTGAGTTCTATTCCTGAAGAATTTCACGGATTTAGTACCAATCGGTTAAGCCATTCGTAAGTTATGAGGAGTTATGTAGATATGTAGTATGTACATACATACACGCACACATTAATTTATGCAAACCGATTTCATTGCTAAAAAAATAGTCAGACAGACTTCGAGACCTGATAAAAACCCGATTTTCAAAAATTGCGCTAAAATCAGTGAATTTCTATTTCTTAACCGACTTAAAAAAAATTAAAGTGGATTTCAATTCAAGGAGTATTTTTGAAATGTGTTTCAGCCTCCATAACTGTGTTTCATTTACGAAGCGATTCTCTTTTCTTTTTTTAAAGGGTTTCCGTGCAGTTGGATTCTATACAATTTTTTCTAAAATTTGGGGAAAATTTGTTTCCTTAAAATTATAATTTTATGAGTTGGCTAATGCCATTAACATCTTTGAAAAGTTTTCAAATTGGAATACTAAATTCTTATTTCTTTTCTAAATTCAGCCGACGATACATAAATTGAATCATGAAATTTTTTTTTTAAAAAACTATAATTGGTTGCTTAATTTATCGGTTTTATTGGCATACATACGAACATTAATAACTTTTTAAATGCATGTGATTGAATGTACTTATGTGTGTGTATATACTTATGTGTATGTATGTATGTTTGAAGCATGAAGAGTGTATACTACTTGTATTTGCTTTTAAAACATTTTAATGCAAGATGTTTGTTCGTTGGGATATTTATTAATATACACAATAATGGGTGATTCATTTGAATGCATCAACTATTTATTACGTTATGCCATAAAATCATTACTGCAACGATAAAGAGCTGTATCGGACCACAATCTAATTCAGATAGAAAATTAATTTTTAATCAAAATCATTTAATTGAAAAAATATTTTCCACTTTTGTTTTGTTTTCTTTATTTTTAATAGTATTCGACATTTGTAAACATACTTTTGTAGACTGGCAAAACTTAATTAACAAATAATATTCAAGGATTAACACAAATAATCAAAGTTTTTAATTAAATATAAGCATTTTCTTATCTTCAGCGATTGTAATGCCGTTGTTTTGTCTGAACAAAAATAAATTATCTTATCTTATCCGAGTTTTGAAGAAATTTTCAGAATCGCCTTGAATAAGAATAACCTTGATAAATTAGTATTACCTTCTTATTTAATTTTAAAGTCGAATGCACTTTATCAAATTTTGACTGATTTCAAATAATCAAGTAATTGAATTAATTAATTATTTGATTAAAAACAAAGTTTTCTAACAATTTTCACAAATTTCGAGTATGTATTTGATAATTTGAATTTTAGTAATTGAAATTATTTGAATCTGCAGTTTTCGTAATTGAAATCCTTTCCTTCCTTTTCTCTGTGTATGTCTGATTGTGCATGTAAGGAAATAACCCAGCACACACACGAATACTGACTGAATATAGAAGATTGGTTGTTGTCCATGATACTCTCAGAAAGTTTTTACTCTAATAGATAAAGCTTATAAATTAGGGGGATTCACATATTAACTTATCGTTATCGTATGTGTTATCCTATGAAACTATTGTACTGTAAATTTGCTATTGTTAACAATAACCAACAACGACTAAAGTGCAATTTTAATCAATTCATATTTAGGGCTTGTATCATTTTCTTCAAGTGGCCTTATGAATATGTATGTATTTAAAATAAAAATTTTATTATTGCGATTAAATTTTATGACAATGAAGGTGATTTTTGCAATACTTTTTTAGAGATAAAACTGATATTTTTGTTGATTAGCAACTAATTATTAATTTGCTTTAATCAAGTTAATCAAAGACCTGACAATCAATAACCAACTCGAGATAATTTCTTCAAGCGGTTTTTTTTTAGATTTAAGTTTCATAAAATGTTTATTTTTTATCAATCACTAAATGATTTTTAAATACAAGATAAGCATTAATTATGACTTTATAATTGTTTTGCGGCCACATGCTGAACATAAAAAATTAAAAAAGTTAAAATAATTGAGGATATAGATAAAATCAATAAATCCATAAAGCACCGTGTCTAAAAAGCATTTCCTTTCGAAATTAATAAACTTGGAACTTGTTGTATTCGGATCGTTTTTGATTTACAGTCTTCAGATTCTGTTTGCTTATGATAAAATAATTTACTGACGCTCCCAAAAGTATGCAGTTTTTTTCTGTGTTTACTACAAACGAAGTTAGTAGAAAAATTTATTTTGAATTTTAAAATATAATTTTACTTTTTCTAAAGACTCAACTTTCGGAATTGAAACCACTTTCGATCGGAATTGCGTTCTGTCATTATTCATACATTTCTCTTTTTTTTAATACAATATTTATTAAAGAATCTCTAT
The DNA here is from genome assembly GCA_947311025.1 of Lypha dubia. NCBI lineage: Eukaryota > Metazoa > Arthropoda > Insecta > Diptera > Tachinidae > Lypha > Lypha dubia. Next base: position 63,591,763 of record OX371264.1, read on the forward strand.
TTCTTTCTCTTTCAGTTACACACTTCCTTCTTAACTCCAAATGATGACATCCAAGTATGAGAATATGAAAATTATATACAACCGCAGCAAGTTCGGTTGGTATTGGGCGCCCGTATTTATAGCTTTTTGGTTTCTGCTCTTCTATCTGGTGGTTATACCCAGTTTTCACCACTTGCCCGACATACTCACCATAGCCGATGAACCAAATCGACCGGGTCGTTTTATAGGCGAACGATCCGAAAATACTTTACTCAGACTAACGAAAATCGGTCCCAAAGTTGTCGGTAGTCCTGCCAATGAACAATCCACGGTAGCGCTTTTATTAACCGAAATATCGAAAATACGTGATGAAGCCCGCTTGGATTTGTTCGATATCGAGGAGGATGTACAAATAGCTTCGGGCAATTTTCTTCTATGGAAAATGGTCAATTGTTATCAGAGCATACAAAATGTTGTTGTAAAAGTTTCCCCAAAAAATTCCAATAGTACATCGGCTCTTCTAATCAACAGTCATTATGATACGGTACCAGGGAGTTCGGGTGCTGGTGATGCTGGTATGATGATTGTCACGATGTTGGAAACAATGAGAGTTATAACAAAATATGAAACTGAGCTAAGATTTCCAATTGTTTTCCTTTTTAATGGGGCCGAAGAAAATCCATTGCAGGGCTCACATGCCTTTATAACGCAGCATAAGTGGTCGAAAATTGTCAAGTGAGTTTTAAGTGATTGAAAGATTTTCAATATGTCGGATTTTGTAAAGTTTTTTAAAATGTTAATTTTAGGAAATTGTTGGAATATTATGTTTGAAAAGTTTTTAAACTCGAATTCTTATATTAAATTAATCCAAGACTAAATGAGAATTACAAAAATAAGGACTTCAAGAAAAATAACATCTCGAGTCTTCTCTAAAAATTTTTTATATGAGTTTAAAAATAAGTATTTCCAATATGATGGCGAAAGGCACTTGAATACCACCACAGAAATGCAGACATATTGGCCAGCTTGACCTAAAAACAAAAAATTTTAAAATAATTAATTTCTAAGAATATTTCAAAAAAAGTTTAATAAATTTATTACTTAAGATATTTTCCCAATTTTAAGTCAAGAAGTTTTTATTTGATGTGTGTCAGGCAGGTCTATATGGCTGCATCCTATTAGCGGTCATGCCAAATCACCAGTAGACTTCAATCATATTTCGAACAAGCAAAATAAAAACTTTTTTAAAAAATTATTATTATCATTTATTTAATTTTTATTATTATTTTCTTTTCGCAGAGCTGTTATTAACTTAGATTCGGCTGGTTCGGGTGGCCGAGAAATTCTTTTTCAATCTGGTCCCGATCATCCTTGGCTTATGAAGGTATTTTTTCTATATTCAAACTAATTTATCTAATTCACATTTTTAAAAATTTAAAATTCAAATTCCAGTACTACACAGCCAGCGTTGAACATCCGTATGCCAATACTGTGGGTGAGGAATTATTTCAAAATGGCTTCGTACCATCCGATACTGATTATAGAATTTTTCGTGATTTTGGTAAAATACCCGGCTTGGATATGGCTCAAACTTATAATGGTTTTGTCTACCATACAAAATATGATCGTTTTAATGAGATTTCGAGAAATTCATACCAGTCTACTGGCGATAATATCTTGACTTTGGTAAAATCTTTAGCAAACGCACCCGAGTTGGAGGATCCAGCTGTGAGTAAAATATTTTATTTATAGTGAACAGTGAAAAAAAAATTGGTCTAGACATTTGACTAGACCGATTTATTTGCTTTTGGCTCATACAATTTCGAAAGTGAACTTAAATTGCGAGAGAAAAAAAAGCGCTAAAAGACTTGAACTATTGTAGTTTTTCGTAATTCACTTAAAATTTTGACAGACGTCAAAATAATCGCGTCGCTATAAATGTAGGGAGATCTATCAGGATAAATGTAGAGATCACTTTTTGCTTTGAATGCCGATATATTTGAACTGTTCACATCTCGATTAACTCCATATATAAATTTTGTTAAGTGCTGATTTAACCAGACTGTTTCGACACTACAATTTTACTTTTCACAATAAAGTTCATTGGCTATGAATTATACATGATCTTCACAATCTTTTTATTTTTTTATATGTGATTTGTTTATTATTATTATTATTTTTTTGCCACATGAAGTAAAAAATATACATCAATTTAATGTTCAATTTACGCAGCAGAACAGAACAACATTGTTTTCGGAAGTGCATCAAACAGCCACTGTCAGATTATCAGTGCTCATGTTTGTCATGCTAATCACTACTTGTTACACAGTTCTGTTGATCGTGTTCGATTAAATACGAGAATCACTTCTAAAATTATGTTATTCTATTTGTTTTTATCACTACAAATTTCAGTGGTACCGTAGCTTTAATTTTTTCTTAATGCTCAATGTTTCTATTTAATGCCACAGAAAAATATTTTAAATATTAAAATTTATTGGCTGTTTCCCTAATTTTTTTTTTTTTTGAATTAGGACCAGCACTCAGGGGATGACCCCTACGTATGCAGTGCACTGTGCCGGAACTCAGGGAGAGGGATAGGGTAGAGAAGAAAGATGTTGAAAATTTAGAAGACTTAACTCTTTCAAAACTCTGCTATGCGCGTTATGTTAATTTTTAAGGCAGTCTTGAGGCGATTCCGGTGTTTAGTAGGCGCATTAACTTTGTTAAGCTGTATTAGCAGGCATTTTATTAATTGTTTTACTTCGCCGATGTTTCTGCTAGCCGACGAAGGAGGGCGATGTTGTGTACATTAGCTTGGAACAGCATCAATCGCTGTCGGAACACTTTTTTAGAGATCAGTGCTATGCCTTCATCGCTTAAATAGTCCGACAACAATCAATACAATGTCTCACTAATGTATATTAGAGAAATTAATGATGTTGATTGACTTGCTCTGGCCAGGTTTTGAACCCAGGCCCCAAGTCATTGCTTGCTTAGTAGTCAACGCGCTAACGACTTCAGCCAACACCACCCTCAAATGAGAATGAGAGTTTCTTTCTTATATTAAAAATAAAAGTAGAAAATATGATTTTGTTTTGTTTTTAATAAAAATCAATACTTACTGGGCCTTACTAGGGTTCTCGAATCGACTTCGACTGTTGTACTAGATTAAAGAAACACACAAAATTTTTCTTTAATCTATTACAACAGTCGAAGTCGAATCGAGAACCGTATAAACCCCACTGTCTGTCGGTCCCTCGATATCGATGTTTGTACAAATATACATATGTATGTATGTATTTATATTTAAATCAAAAATGCAGAATTTGTTTTTGAAAAAAAATATGACATTTATACGAGCAAATACTTAAGAATTTATGTTGGTTAGAAAATTTTATTTGTTTGTTGTGGGTTAGCAAATCTCCAATTTTATTTTTTTTTATTATGAGTTGTTATTTAGCAACCAACGAAATGCATAAATAAATAAAAAATTTTTAAGAATTTATTTTTGTGTTGAATGATACAAAAGCCACAAAACTTTCGAAATCGTGGAACTGGAAGTTCTACGAAAAGTTTCATAGTGGAGTTATAATCGAGATGAACAGTCAGTTTATATCTTTATTTTTTTTTTTTCTTAAATATTTAAATTTTTCTATTTCATTTGTATCTTTCAGAAATACGCCGAAGGTCACCAGATTTTCTTCGATTTTCTTGGCTGGTTTATTGTTGGCTATTCCGAAGCAACTGGTCTTATAATCAATATTGTTGTGTGTGTTGCTTTTCCATTCACACTATTGGCATACATTTGGAATATGGGCCATCAGACGGGCATGTTTAGACGTCGTATATTTACCAAATTTAGTATATTATTTGGCATACAACTTGGCACTGTGATTGTAGCATTGTTGGTGGGATTGTTTATTGCCTGGTTTTTGGATACGGTTAATATGTCAATGGCCTGGTATAATCAAACTTGGATAATGTTTGGTTTATATTTTTGTCCAATGTTTTTTATACTCGGCATATTTCCGGCGATTTATTTGAGCTACACTAAGGAACATGGTTTACCTTTGGCTTATGCTTTGCAATTGCTAATGCATGCCCACTGTTTGATCTTGACAGTTGTTGCTGTGATCATGATTTCATTCGATGTACGTTCTGCTTTTGTGGTAGTTTTGAGCATTCTGTTCTACATGCTATCGGTGATATTGAATATTGTTACTTGCTTCCATAAGAAAAGTAAGTTTGCTTTTCGATTGAAATTATTTATTTAAATAAAAATGTGTAAATATTTCTGTTTCCTTTTAGATTTCCTTTGGCTTATACCTCATTGTGTTTGCCAGTTATTGCCATTCCTGTTATATAGTTACTTCTGTTATTCTTTTTATACGATTTTTATACCCATGCAGGGACGTGATGGTGCCAATTCGAATCCCGAAATTATGATTGGTGGTTTTACCGTTTTGATATGTTTGTTATTTGCTTCCTTCTTGGTATAATTAAATTTTTTGTTTAATGTATTTTTTTATAAAATTTACAATTAATTAATATGTATTTTGTTGCAGATACCTTTGCTGTGTTTGTTCCGCAAATCTAAAACAATTATTTCTTTGTTTGCCATTATTTGCCTGATATTCGTTATATTGGCTGCCACTCCTATTGGATTTCCATACGTGGAAAAAGAATCTCCTCAAAGATATTATGTTGTGGTAAATATAATTAAAAAAAAAATAGTTTATTTTCATTTGTTGTGTGTTAAGCATGACTGCATTACACTAGTGTTTGTATCAAATCATCGGTAGACTTTATTCAATAATTTTCAGAAGTCAATTGAGATTTACACAAGAATAAGCATAGAAGGCTTTGAAACTTAACGAAGAAAAAAACAAAACAAATCGAATATCCTCAAACACTACTCCCTTTATCCTCCTTCCCGAACCTATTTTCCTAGTTCCGGCACAATGCACTGCATACGTAGGGGTCATACCCTGTGTGCTAGTTCTTATTAAAAATAAATAAATACAAATTTTTAAAATTTCTTTTATCTCCAGCATACCACGCGTACTTTTCATGATAGTGATCCAGCCATGTCGATACGTCGCCAAGATTCTGGTTTCTATGTCGTACCAGTAGATCGTCGTCCGCATGAAATTAATTTTATGTTTGAAAACTCGAGCTATCAAAAATCGACTGATGACGATTGTGATAATGAATTAGTGTGTGGCTATCCCATTTACAATACCAGATGGTTGGGTTGGCAGTAGGTTTCCTAATACAATATTGCAAATATCTCCTTAATCTATTTATTTTTTCTTCTTGTTGCAGAGATCAAAGTTTCTTTGTGCCCGCTTCAGCACCCAATAATAATGGTTGGCCTAAAATGCAAATAATATCGAAAACGCAGACTTCTTCACGTAATGTTTTGTTTACACTGGAAATTTCGGGACCAGATCATATGAGTATGTTTATACAACCTTTAAATGATACGAAATTGGTAGACTGGTCATTTACTAAAGAACCACTGGAGGAGAAATTTGAAGCTCCCTATTTTGTTTACTTTTCATATGCTTTAGATCCTACGCCCTTAAGATTTAATTTAGAATTCGAGGTAAAATAATTTGTTAAAATAATACGACAAGTTGTAAATTTTTACTTTATTTTTATTGTATTTCCGTTCTTCCAGCGTAATAGTCCCGATTGGTCTGGTCCAACATTTGATGTGGCCATCATTGGCCATAAGATTCATGAAGAAATCTATAATACCAATGATTTTAGACAGTTCCTGGCCTATTTCCCCGCCTGGGCTTATGTCAGCGCCTGGACGAGTTCTTACGAAAGTTGGAGATTATAAATATGTATAGAGATTAAACCCCAACCCCTTCCCTTTCCTCTAAGAAAAACGTAGTTTTAGTTTTATAGCGTATAACTTTCAGTTGTTTTCCCTGAAAAAGAACAAAGCGTTTGGTATAATGAACGAAGGAGAGATAAAATTTATTCAAACACAACGAATATTGTCCTTTAGCACCTTTTAATTTATATAAATGTTTTTATGTCTGTATGTATGTATGTATGTAGTGCTTAAGAAAACTCATTTAATAAGAAGAAAACCGCAAATTTACCTTAAATAACAATAAACAACCTACAACGATTTTATTTATAAAATAATTTACAAAAATTATTTATATTTTATTATCAATTTAAATTGTTAAATTATTATTAACTAAAATTGCCAACTTTCATAAGAAGCAGTCCAATTCGTAGGATAAACCCATTCTGGAAATGTTTTGAGAAACTGTTGAAATTCTGTTGTATAAGTGTGACTGTGATATTGAAAATGGCCTCCTATGCCCAAACGTAAATATGGTCCTTCGATTGTAGTCGAATCATGCTGAAATGATTTAAATGATTTTAGTTTTTTAAATATTTAATTAATATGTATGTAATAAATACATGCCTCTATTTCAAGCCAAAATTTTAAAGGCGTTTCATCCATAGAATAGACATGATAAATAAAATATGGTGTCCGAAGATTTTCTCTTAAAGGTGTTGCATCAAAAGACCAATTTGTAATCTTCATTTTTGCCAATGGCTCTACATACATGACAGTTCTATCGGCCGATTTTAAAGTAAAATCATAACGTATAGTATTTGGGGTTTTAAAAACTTTATCAGTTAATTTCAATTCTGTAGGTATGACTAGATTGGGACGTCTTGCAGCTGGTATCCAAATGGAGGAATCTCTGGCAAAATAAAAGTGAAATAAAATTGTTTAAATTTTTTTAAATGTTTAAATAGCAGTGTTCTGCAAAAAAACTATTTTTCATCTCCTTTAAATGAAAGTAATTGTGATACTTGAGCAGTCAAAGGCGCTAAATTCAAATCCACTTTCAGTACAGATTTTTTTTTTAAATGAGAGTTATTAATATGATGTCGTAAATTAGGCGGTTATTCAGGTATATTTCATCAGAACTTTAGAATGGTTTGTCCGATTGTAACAAATCAAATACCGTGGTAACTTATTGTTGTTATTTTATTGGTTCTGTGTTCCCAGCAAAAACTACTGCTTCGGCCGAAGCAAGTTTGTAAGGGAGAGGTGCTTGATGTTGTTGTGTCTCCTGCTTCCAAAAGCGCTTCGAACATGCAAGATTTTTATTCGCCATGTCCCATTTTGGAGCTTGGACTCTTGTTTTTTACATAAAAAAGCGCTTTTGTTTTTCAGTGCAAAAGTATAAATAAATAAGTTTGAGAGAGATGCAGAGAAAATATAAATAAAATTTGATCTTCCATTCGCTGTTTACTTTATTATTCGTATCAACTAAATGTAAATAACCTACCAACTTCAATGAGCTTAAAAATCAGTTGAGCGATTTCTCTGCCTGCTTTTTGTGCAGCCTCGGAAGCGCTTCGAAACTGCTCATCTCGAAAGCATGAAATTTTTGTTACTGCTTCTAGAAACATAATAATTTTTTGCTGGGTTATTATGTCTTGACTAAGCGATTCCATAATTTTTTTTTTGTCGATTTTTCCCGTTTCTACAAGTTGTTTTCATTTTAACGCGTATTTATCTGTGTGCTTTCAATTTTGATGGCACATTTAAGTTTGTCTACTTTTCTCTGTCTTAGAGAACTTTCCCAGTCTCCGTAGTTTTTTTTTGCGATTTTTATCCCATATAAGGAACTCTCTTCTGTTCCAGCAACAGTTTTCAGTTCTAATCATATTCTTTCATCTATTACAATTTTGGAGATATTTGTTCGGTTTTGACGACTTTTTCCTTTCACACAATATTTTCGGTTGTGAAGATTTTTGCTTTTTTTCGGACAAATCGTTATATGTATATATGAGCCGTTTATTTCGAAAGTGGCATAATTCACTTTTTCAAAAAAATTGAGTTAATGGCAACACTAAATAAAATTGAACGGTATCTTTTCATTAGTAAACAATTTGTAATAAAAAAAAGTGACTTAAGCCACTTTCAAAATAAACGGCTCATATGTTTTCATCTTTAGGGGACAAAATTAAATATGCTACAGGGTGCCACAAATGAATATTGTTGACATTACAAACTATTCCATTTTCGGTATAGAGTATAAAAATTTATTTAAGATCACTTACTTCCAATTTAACCATCTGGCATTGTACAATGGCAGACCACAGAACATTTCCTCCCTGCATTCTTGTTTTAACCAAGAGCTGGGTAAAGCGTTTTGAAAAGTGGTTTCAGCTAAACTATTCGCTCTCGTATCGACAGGCTGTATATAAAAACCAGTATCGTTTTTAAGCACCCGACCATCGTAGTCGCGAATAATGCGTTCGGTGTGCTAGAAATTAAAAAAAAAAAAAACAAATATTAGAAAATCGAGTGCAACTTATGGTTTAGCATTTGCTCACCAAAACGTAAAATCTTTGCGGGGCAACATCTTTTTTATATGGAAAACCAACAGGAGTGGCAGCAATTATGATAAATATGATAGTTAGAAGTCCAAAAATAGAGCAAAAAGTTTTCGATTTCTTAAACTTGTGTAAAATTGGCAGCTTAAAAAAAGATGAAGTTTTAATACATTTTAGGTTTGAAATACGAATTTTGCATGGCAAAGCTGGTTTTACTTAAAATACCCTTTAACTTTAATAGTTATTTATTAATTCATTAGTTCTTTTTTATTTTTTTATTTTATTTTTTGTTTAACTCACTATGAATCCGGCAAAGTGTATGACAAATATTGCTACAAATAAAGATATTAAGATCTCTGGTTTGTTTTCGGGACCAGCACGACCCTGCATAGGTATAAAAATAATAAGAAATGTAAAAGTCCAATAGGTATAAAACCAAAATGGCATTAATTGGCACACAAGATGTACAGCTAAATAGTAACATTCTGCAAGAGTTTCAAAAATACGATCACTGTAACAAAAAATACGAAATTAAAAGAAAATTTTCATACTTTTAGTAAACCTCGCCAATATCATATTCACGATCACCGAGACAGCATAGAAAAATATGGCTATCATGGGAAAGAAGGCAGATCTTATACCCATACCAGTCATTGTGAGGCAGGCTATAACCAAAATTAAACAGTGGGCATGCATAAAACATGTCATTGTATCATTTATACCAAAAACATTCTGCAAAAAAAAAAGAATATATAATTAATTATTTTGTCGCTCAAGTAGTGACCACCTATTTACCGTTTGCTTAAACCGTGTTATATAAAAACCCGGTATTATTGTCATGGCAAAGAACATGGGGCAAAAATATAATCCAAATATTAGCCAGGTCTTAGAATACCACGTTTGTGTTAAGCCCACAGCATCCATTATTACCGCAAGAAGAACATTTAAGGCTACGGCCGCAAAAACGCTAACCACTTGTACACCAGATATAATTAAAAATTCTATATATACCGATTTCCTCTCTCCACTCTTTTCTCTCTGCAACTTGGCCATAAGAAATACCGAAATGCCAACAAATATAACAGCACAACAACAAATTGTACAGTTAATGGCAATACCGGTAGTTTCTGTATAACTTATGAGAAACCAACCTAAGAAATCATAATATATCTCATGACCTTGGGCATAAGCGGCAGGATTTGTAAGCTCGTCTGCATTGGCTAGGGCCCAAACTAAGGCCAAAATATTGTCACCGGTTGTTTGATAAGTTCCTCTTTGTACATTTTCAAATGTATCATATTTCGTATGATATATATAACCATTATAGCTATGGGCCATGTCAAGACCGGGTATGTTGCCGTAATCTCGAAAAATACGAAAATCGGTATCGGATGGTATGTAATTATTTTGAAATAATTCTTCAGCACTGGTGGTGGCAAACGGATGTTTGGCTGCTTTGTGATAATACTGAGAGTAAAGAAGAATTTTTTTAAAAATAAATAACAGTACATTTTAACCGTCTTCAAGAAAAAAAGGAGGTTATCAATTCCTGAGGATTTTTTATTTAAGTTTCCACACTCAGCACTCTATTAGGTATCAATTGAAATTTGTCTTTTCTTTGTAAGGGTTTGCTTGCTGCTGGGCCTATACAATTTTTATGAAAATTGGCAGGAAAAATACTGATTAAGGACCGATTTTTAAAATTCTTTCATTGTTTGAACAGTTTTGTTGGCATTTTGCTCATATAGAATTTTTTTTTTTTTTGAAAATGGAGCAAGTTGTCCCTCCCAAAATTTTGTTTTGTTATTTAATAACTCCGCCGCTTATGAACCGATATTTTTTTGGTGCAATTTTGGTCTCGGATTTTTCAAAACAAATCACTGTGTCAACTTTTAAGTTATTTTTTTCTAAAATTATTTTTAGAATTGTTTATACCTTAAGCGATTTTCAATTAATTTTAAAATTTGATGCCGTTTTTTGAAAGTTTTTGCTATTTTTGCAATATAGTTACATACATAATTTTTTATATTTATTTTATAAATTCATTAATTGATGAAACATGTACATACCTTTAGTAGCCAAGGATGATTTGGTCCAGCTTGGAAGAGCATTTCTCGACCACCACCACCTGCTGAATCCAAATTAATTACAGCTCTAAAAATGAGAAAAAAAATTAAATTTTCTTGTAAAATCATGCATGATCATGACCAATTGGGTTATTTGTCCGCCAAAAAAAAAAAAAAACACTTTATCTACTTGACGCATTATAGCTGATTTGTCGCATGTGTTGGTTTTCTGTTTGACCTTGCCAATGTCTGGAATTGATAAGATTAATTTTGCAACAATTAGGCTGCACTAATAATAAGGAATTGGGGATCATTGCTGCTCTTTACCTTGATAATAACTGAGATAGTCAGCCAATTGAGCGATCTAATTATAAGAAGTGTGCTGAGAGGATATGGGAGTCACGCTAATCAGCTGATAGACACAATTTTAATTTCAAAATTTAAACTTTACTTACCATCTGTGATCTAAGAATATTTCTGTTACAACATTGACTACCGAACATAGTTGGCTTGTGAATAGGAACAGTAATTAATCCACTTCAGTAATAATTTTTATTTCCAATCTTTGAAATTAATACCAACATTTTAAAAAACATTCGTTTAAAAACTTCTACTTGAAACGGGCACAATACTCAATACTTTCAGAGTTGTATTTTTATAACTAAATCTAATGAAAATTTTAAGATCGAGCTGCAACTCTACAACGTTGTCTAAAAGCTCAACTTTTAAAAGCAACGAGTAGTATTGAAAAACAAAAAAACATAAAATAAAATAAAATGTTGGGTTATTTCTACTTACTTGCAAAAGGGTGCCCACTTATGTTGTGTTATAAAACCATGCGATGCCAGTAAATTACTTTCCTCGGCACCATTTAACAAAAACACTATCGGATTATTTAAATCTCGTTCAGAAATCGAGATAACTCTTAAAGTTTCCAACATGATGACAATCATAACGCCAGCATCAGCTGCAGCTGGTGAGCCAACTTCAGAATCAAAGTGGGAATTTATCAATAAATACGATTCACTTTTGGAATTTTTCGGTGAAATTTTTACAATAACATTCGAGACATTGTGATAACTTCTAGCCAATCCCCACAACATAAATGCACCGGATGAATACTGAACATCCACTTCAATATCGTAAAGATCATGGCGGGCGGACATTTTAATTTTTTCAATTTCATTGAGTAAAAAGTTAACGGCATACAATTCATTTTCAACAGTTCCGCTTAATTTTACACCAATCGATGATAAGCCAAACAATTGTATTTGTGCCCTTTCACCAACAAATTCATCGGGATGGTGAACTTCATCGCGTATTAATAAAGTTTCGGGATAATTATAAAAACTCGATATGACAGCCACATAATAGAGTGAAAACCAGACGGCACAAAAAACCGGTAACCAATACCAAGGAAATTTTTTATATTCCTTTAATTGTTCGGAATTTCGATGCAGTTCGAATGATCCACTTGTCATAATAAATATTTTTGAAAACTTCTGCACAGAAGTTCGACCGAAACCATACTGATTTTTCATAAAAACGTTAAACAGGTAATTAAAACAAACAATATAATTTTTATTGATTGCTTTTACTTTTATCAGCTTAAGGTGTTGCGATCTTATCAGTAAACTGATTAAGATCATCATAATAAAACAGTTGTTGGTACTAAATATTTCAAATATAATTTGGTTTTTGTGATTAAAAATTAACAAAATATAATAAAACTTGTTTTACATGAAGAAAAAATTTTTTATACATGAATATATATCGGCAGTAATTGGGCACGTTCAGCAGAAAAACCTGCTACTAAACAGTTTAGATCATGGTATAATAAATTAATAATTAATATACCTTGGTTTAGATGTAGCAGCTTTTGATTTGATTAATTTTTCTGAACGGTCTGCTCACTTTTTTTTATCAAAAATATCGAAAACTTTGACTTTTCAATAAAAATTATTGAATTTTATTTTGTAAAAATGTGTCATAATATTGATTTGTGAATTTAAATTAATTAAAATTTAAAAATTTTTTATGAAATTTTATTCAAAAGTCAAACTGGGCTGAAATTTTGTAGTTTGTGTCGTACTTTCCCTTTGCTACCAAAACCAGTGAGCGCTCAATCAACATGTTCGCTCATCGCTTAGTAATCAAAGCGTTCAGCAGATTGTTGAGCAACAGTTGTGTATCAAACTGTGTCTGCTGAACGCACCCATTGCCTTGCAAGCGCTGAGTTATTCAGGCTTATTCATAAACATTTGTTAAAGATAAAGTAAACAATATAGTTGGTTATCCCATACAAAATTCGTTGAGTAAAGAAACATTAAGGCGGTATGTGTTGAAATGTAAAACATATTTTTGCCAATGAAGTCTACTTTTATTTGTCTATAGTAGATATGAAAAATATATTTTTACCCAAATCAAACCTTAGAACTCTTTTACTTAAACCTTCTTGGCGCTCAAACTTATGGACGCAAATTATTAAACACAATTTTGTAAAATTCAAGGCACATTGTGCCATTATAAAAAAATTCTTTTGATTATTTAAAATTGCTAAAAATAAATACATTAAATTATATAAACAAAAAATTTCCGGATATTTAATAGAACCAGGTGTCATAGGAAGCTGGCCATGCTGTAGCTTCCGCATATTGAGGAAAACTTGACAAAAATTTTCGGAAATCATTAGTTCGCTTACTTTCGTCATGATTCCAATGACCAGCGAGACCAAATTCGAATGCCGGCGTGCTCCAGTTACCAGATTTCCTCTAAAGAAAACAATTACTTACACAAATGCATTCAAACATTTACAACATATATTTTTTTTTTTCAAAATATTACCTCGACTTCTATCCAGAACTTTAAGGGATCTCCATTTACACCATACGAGAAATATATAAAGTACGGTGATTCCCAGTCCATACGCAACGGTGTCCAATGTAGGGACCAATTTGTAATTTTGCCATCTGCCAGAGGTTTTATAAACATGACCATATGATCTGGTCCACTCAATTCGAAATCATAACGTGATTTTGTTTGACTAATTTGATTTTTTGCCATCACTTTTAGAGCCGGAATAGTGTCAAGTGTTGGATTCGGGCCAGGTATCCAAATACTGGAGTCTCTGTTGATATTAGAAATTGTGTGAATTATGAAAATAATTTCATAAAACTATGTACGATTATATTTGATCAATTTGGAAAGTTATGTATAAATTTGCAGTAAAAATAAGGTCATTGTTTCAATGAACTTATTCATTGACTTTAGCCTAATTTACTAGTACGTGAAATCAATGAACTGGTTCAATATTTTTATTAAAAAATCATCACAACAACATGGAATCCATTAAATGAACCGTTTAGAAATGAACTTCAAGGAATATTTTCATTGAAACAACGTATTGGTACATTAAATCTACGTAATTTTGCAAACAAATAATGAATCGAAGTCAATGAATTACATTCATAAAAATTATGTAAAATAATGCGAACTTCATGTTGATATCAAAGTAATATAAAATTATTTAAAGAGAATATGAGGAGAGGGAGCAATAATTTATCCGAATATTGGATTAAACGAGGAGAGAGAACATATTAGTAGTTATTTCGTGGGCGCTACACCATTTCATCAGCTTTCTTTCTTTGTTTATTTATACCAAATATTATGCTGTGCCTCGTTTCTATAACTTGTGAAAAGTTTTCACATCGAAAAAAATGTGAGTTTATACTTGTCAAAAAATCTTTTGTAGGATGACTCATATAGCAGGATTTTTATATGAGCCACCCTGCAAACCTAATAAAAATAAGTAAATTGACATTTTTCTTCTCACTCATCCTGTTTTTTACAGAATGATAATAAACTTTTCGATGCGAGAGACTCTAACATTCGTTTTCGCTTTCGAATGAACAAGAATACGAGAAATATTGCAACTTCTTGTATTCAAAATTACATTTTTAGTCAGTATGAAATTCCTTACTTCTGATCGTTCATTTAAAAATTATCAAAAACCGATCAGATGTCAGGCATTTCAAACTGATCAAAGCTGATTTAATCTAAATTGAATTCTCGTATTAAATAAATTTATCGTATTCAATTTCTAAAAATTATTAAATAATTGATATTTTTCTCATTTTGTATCTACACTACTGATCAGTGGTACAAATGAACATCGAACGCTGTTGTAGCGATCTCGAAATCAGAACTTCACACAGAAAACATACAATTTTAGCCAGCATGATCTTACATATCTTTTCCAACATTACCTTTGCCTAAACCATCTATGATTATACAGCGGTAGTCCACATAACATTTCGTTTTCACAATCCTTCGCAATGGACTGAGCCAATGTCATGTTGGTTACATGATCTTGTAGAAATGAGAAAAAATTATTATAGAATTAATTTTTTAATATTTCTAGCACCATCAACTTACTTTTAACAGAATAAGTGCGTCTGTCTTGAGGCAACAAAAAGTAACCAGTTTCCACACGACGCACATCATTATTCATATCACGGAACGTGCGGCGAGCATGAACAACCGCAAATCTCTGAACATTTGTTTCCGGTATATAAGGAAACCCGAGAGGAGTTGCAGCTACAATTAAACAAATTACTGTGATGGCAAGCAAAGAACATATAATGGTCTTTGATCTATGGAACAAGTTGAGAACTGGTATCTGATCGTGATGTAACAAACAAATCGTTTTAAATGGTTTTGTGAAACGGAAACGTGTTTAACTCACCATAAAACCTCCAGTCAATATGCCAACGCCAATGGTGAAACCACAAATAAGAAAATCGGGATTAACAGAAGCACCAAAGCGTCCGGTCATGGGTATAAATGCAACAAAGAAGCCATGACACATGTAGGCATAAACAAGGAACGGTGGTATGCCACAGATAATGTGGGGAATCAACCAAAGAATTGCTTGAAATTTCAAAAAATATAGATTTAGTAATAAAATAAATCAACAAAAAATTAATGGCGTTTTAAACGTGAAGTACACAAGTTAAAAGTTAAGTCATCTTTCGCCAATCTTATTTAGAAAAGAATAAAGTGGTGATAATTTTTTTATTGTGGCCTGACAAATTTTGTTGCACTCTTGCATTGTTTAATGATTCACCTAAAATAACTGTACCGTTTACAGTTTTTTGCATTCGTTATTCTAAAATTGTTTGCTCAGTACAGACATTTGCAGTCTCAAGAACTTACTTCCGATCAGATTATTTGGCTTTAAAATTTTTTCCAATGAAAACATTACATAAATTTTTGACCGGTTCACTTCATGTTTAACGTCCTCAAAATTTCATAAAAACACACACTTTCTTACTTACGTTGATCATGGAATTTGGAAACCAAATTAAAAATCAAACCCAAAGTGTAAAATAATAAAATGATCATAAACATAAAGGCCGAACGTATATGACATGCTGTCAAAATCATAGTAAATATGGACAAAAAGATGGAATGACAATGCAGCAACAGCTGTACGCGATAACCAATTGGAAAACGATCCTTAAATAAATTTAAAAAAAAGTTTTGAAATTAAAAGCAGTAACAAAATACACACACACACACACACTTACATCTTTTGTCTTGTGGAAATAAATGGCGGGAATAATGGCAAATCCAAAGAATAGCGGGCAAAAATAAATACCCAAAATTAACCAGGAATTCGAGAACCATGACATCGGCAAATGTATCAAGTCCATAAAGAAGGCCATAATGAAACACAAAATGGCAGCAACGATAACAGCAACAATTTGCACCAATAACGTATAAAGGGCGCGATTGAAAACAGTTACGAGTTTTACACCGGCATTTTTGGCCATCGTGCGGAAGGAATAAAAACAAGCAGCCAAGGTTGTCAATGCCACAACAATATTAATTATAATGCCTTCTGTTTCAGAATAGAAGACCAAAAATGAGCCCATCACATCGAAGAAAATTGTATGACCCTCAGAGTATTTCTGTACAAAAGAAAAAAAAAATAATAACGAGAGAAAGAAAGAAACAAGTATTTTGGGGCTGTGCGTAACGCTCCAAGGGGGTGGGGGGGTTAAAGATTTGTTACGGATTGGAAATTTTGCACTGAAAAATTATTAAAAAGCGTTACGGTGGGGGGTATAAAATCTCTGAAAATAGCGTTACGTAATATGTGCACAGCCCCTTTTTAGAAATTGAAGTCTACTAACATTTCAATACGACACACTTTTAATATATGATAAATGTGTTTAAATTTTAACTAAATATTATTCAATTTAAAAATAAAAATACGGTCAAACTTGGAGAAATATTTGCTTCAAATATATTTGCCCATATTTGAATATTTTTTTTTCAATAAATAACAAATTGTTTTATAGAGTCACACTGCGCTCATTTAATTTGTTTTTTTTTTTTCTGTTTCATCAAATATTTGGTAAATAATGGGACACATATTTTCCCTGCGCTGACAATTGATCAAATATTTTCCTTAACAATATATTAGATGAAACTATTACAATAATATAAAAATTTATTATGAAAAAGCATTCTAAAAAACAAATTTATTCCAAAAAAATTCTTGTAAGATCAAACAATTGTTTTCTCACTACGTTTATGATGGGAAAATTTTTGTTTACTAACAAATATATTTATTTCCCCGAACTAAATTGTTTTGTTGTTTGCTCCTAAGAGTATGCAAATTTGAATATGAAATTAAAAGAAATTACAATTTTCGTTTTAAGCTTTCTGAAGAAGCCACTTACGGTACTGAAATTCCTTTCGATCGGAATGGCTTTGTGTGACCTGGACCGAATATAGCAACTAACGGCATTTCTATTAATTCTTAGAAGTTTTAAAATCTGACTAATCAAAAACTTACCTCGCTATCTTCTAATTCCTTAGCATTGGCTAGTTCACGGACTAGAGCCAAAACGTTGTCACCAGTATTTTGTAGAGTTCCTCGTGGCAAAATTTCCGCACGATCGAAACGGGTATGATAAACATAACCATTGTATTGATGAGCCATATCAAGGCCGGGAACTTTGCCATGATCACGAAAAATACGAAAATCAGTATCCGAGGGTATAAAATGGTTCTGAAATAATTCCTCAGCAACAGTAGAGGCATACGGATGGACAATAGCTTTGCGATAATGTTTCATAAGCCACGGATGATTGGGTCCGGATTGGAAGAGAATTTCCCGACCACCATTGCCTGCTGAGTCCAAATTGATTAGAGCCCTAAAAAACGAAACAAAGTAATCATACAGTGCAGACCACTATCTCGTCGTCAAGATCGTTTGTACAAAAAATCTGCCTTTTTTTTATTAATTTCTATACAAATTATCTAGACGAGTCTAACGATTGATTTAAAAATTTATATGCTGTTTTCGCTAGAAGAACGATTGATTTGGATGTAAAAGTTGTATAAAAAGCACTCAGTTTTTTTTAGTTATTTCCACCCAAATTTTATGCACAACCCATTCGTTCGTCCTGGGAAAACACCGCCTTAATTAGTCTTACTTGCATTTCTTCGCCCACTTGTGTTGCGTGATAAAAGCATGCGAGGCCTGCAATGGATTCTCTTCAGCACCATTAAATAGAAAAACTACAGGATGCTTAAGAGCTTTATTCGACTGCGATAAAACACGTAAAGTTTCCAACATAATGGCCACCATAGCACCATCATCACCAGCTCCCGGACCAAAGGGAACCGAATCAAAATGACTATTTACCAGCAAATATGAACTGCCATTGTAGCCCTTGGGACTTAGTTTAATCACAACATTTTGTATACTCTGATACATATTCACCATTTGCCAGTGGCAATAACTGCCCGAAGCAACTTGGACATCGGCTTCAATTTCATACAGATCTGTAGCTTCTGATCTTAACTTTTGCAAATAATTCGTAAAGTATTTAATGGCACCATGTTCATTGGCTCTGCTACCCACTACACGCGGTCCCAACTCTACCAGTTTCTGAAGATTTATTTCGGCACGTTCGGCTATAAAAGAATCGGGAAATTGGATCTCATCTTTGATGTTTAAAGGTTTCGGTAGTCGATGGTATGCCGGTATAGCAACGAAATTATACAACACAAGCCAAAATATCAGAAAAGCGGGAGCCCAATACCATGGAATCTTATCGCGTTTTATAAAGAAACGTTGGAAGCCCTTGTTCTGATAAAAAAACAAAAAGATTAATAAATTTGGTTTTTTATCTCGTTGTTTTATTAATAAATTATAACTCTTATCGGTTTTGTGGTATTGAATTGTTTGTGTGCGTATGTATCTTCGTATAACTTAGTGCTTACGAGTACTTAACTTCCACGACCTGATGAATTCGCTGTACGAAGAATGCGGGACTTAATTAAAAAACACTAATAGTAGATATTTGTTGGATTTACAACCCATTTTTGGAAATGTGTAAAGTTTAACCCTTTCAGTACCACAAAGAAAATAAATTAAAAAGTAATAAAATTCTAATTATTTTATTCAGGACCTTACAGCCTTACAAATTGTAAGGTCGAAAATAAGATATTGTCATAGTAATAAAATTCATCTTTTAAATGAAACAAACGGGCAAGTCATATATTGCGATCCTAATGGTTTGGATTCCATAATTGTACTCCCATCTTTTTTTGTTTGACTTCCAGTGTAATGATAAAGTTGTTTATTCCCATAGGTACTTGTTTAAGTTGCTAGCAAAGTTCACATTCAGGTCTTTTCTTAATATGCAAGGCTTATTTTACTGACCTTCCTAAAAGTATGCCTTTTTTGTATTGTTTATTAAAAATGCTTCAGTTGTTAGGAAAGCTCACTTTAAGCTTTTTTCAGTAAAGATTATTTTACTGACCCTCCTAAAACTATGCATTTGTTTATTTTATTGATTATTAAAAATTAAGTTAGCAGAAAAATTCATTGTTAATCCAATTTTTAATTTTAAAAGCGGTTTGATTACAAACAAATTCTTCGTTTTTGTTTTTTAAACAAGCCAACTGACGGAATGGAAACCTTTTTCTATCGGAATGATGTTCTAAGTAATGGAATGGAAAATATATCAGTGATTTTTAAGTAAATAAACGGAATAAAAAAAATTTGAAGTTTCAAAATAAGTTTAATAATGCAATGAATTAAAAAAAATATTTACTTTTCTCAAAGATGAATGTGTTGCAAACAAATTAAGCCATATTTTGTGAAAATCGATAAACAAATATCGATTTTATTCACAATTAAGTAAAGCAACTTCATAGAGAAAAAAATCCAATTTCATACAACAACAAATTCATTTAAAAATATGTATTTATTCTATTATAGTTATTTTATTTACACACACTTTTTTATTTTATTATTTTACTGATCATAAATTCTGTTATTTTCAAAATTTGTGAACTAATAATTTTCTTTTTTTAGAATTTTATTATTCATGCAATAAAAATTTTATGTCTGTGATAATAAGAGGAATAAAAGCTTAATAGTAATAAAAATAAAACGCGCATTTTTCCTTGTTGTCATAGGCAAAATTGTGTCACTGGTAACCCATTGATCACCGTAAATCAAATCAAAAACAAAATTTATAATCCATTTTTACTTATTTGTCTTATCGACTTGCCATTCATATAAATTCAGGTGAGTGAGTGCATTTTCTTTCAAAACTGCCAATAAAAACTTTGCAACACTTTTGGTTAGTGACTGGAAAGACAATGTCCCTACTAGCATTTGGAAGATTGTTTTATCAAAAATCACCTAACTGAGTCATCCTCGAGTACTTTTGACGATTAAAAACTGATTAATCACTTGCGCGCTTAAAAAAAGACTTGAAAATGATTCGTGCTTATGCTTAAAAAGTAATTGATTGAAAATACAATAACAAAACATACAGCAATCGAAAATGGATCATGCAGGTGTTTGAAATATGACTGTTTTGAAGTTATTTATGAATAACATTTTGCTCATCTAGATGATGAAAAACTGATTTTAATTCAGTTATTTTTATTTGTATTAAACGAAAAAAAGTTTCAATAAATTTTCGGATTTTCTTGTCATTTTAATTTAATTAATTTTAAATTTAATTTTGCTTCAGACCGTAAAAATTTTATTTTTAAATTTCTTGTAAGAATTAATTAAAATTGTTTGTAAGATATTTTAAAATGGCAAATTTAAGAAAGGATACCATGGGCTCTTTCCTATCGCCATACATATTGGAGACGCTTAACCAAAAGCCAGAATTGTGTAAGAACTTTTTCATATGTACATACATACATACTTACATACATACTCATGTAAATTACTCGTATTTTAAAACTCAGGTGATACTAAACGACAATGTTAGTGAACAAATCAAATATATTTTGTCATCAGAAAATCCTAAAGAGCGTTATTAAAATATTGAACAGAACATTCGAAATGCTTTAGAAGTTGGCCAAAATCTGGGTATTTTAGTGTTAACAAATGACCTAATACGAATTCCTTTTAAATACAATAAAGAACCTAAGGGTGCTAAAGCAGAGCTAATTTCAAAAAAGGTATACATACATACTTCATATTTATTTTTGGTAGAAGGTAATAAAAATAATTGTTTTTATTTAACTTGTTAAAATAACTGAATTGTTTTTTGATAACAGAGTGCAAAACGTGGTCACATAACTCAACGTCAATTTTCGAACCAACGAAGACGAACACGTGACGGTTTGTTTCTCAAACAAACGAATTGAAAATACAAAACAAATTGTAAAATAAGCCTACCGGGTGTGTAAACTTTTTTCTAACACTATTCTGTTATAATTACACACTATACAAAATTTACGACGAATTATGAATACCACTATTATTATTACTTTCTTTATAAATTCAATTACTTTCTTTTACTGTTATTTTTTTACTAAACATTTTTATATTATTATTTATTATAAAATTTAATAATAATTTAGTTTATATAATTTAATTTATTTGATAATTTAATAATAATTGAATTTATATAATTTTAATAAACTGAAGTAATTAATAATTTAAATCGAAAAATATTTCTTTTCGTAATCGATTACAAATATGACTGAAAAAAAGAGTCAAAAAAGACTCGTAAACGATCAGAAATACGACTAAAAAACGACTCATAAATGATTCGCAAACGATTAGAAATATGAATGAAAAATGAGTCGAAAAAGACTCGAAAATAATTAGAAATACGACTAAAAAATGACTCGAAAAAGACTCGCAAATCATTAAAAATATGAGTCATAAATGACTCGAAACTGATCAGAAAATCGGGTAATAAATGACTCCCCAAGAAGAGTCGCGGGTAGGGTACCATTTTCTCCCGAGGAAACAAACATTCATGATCAGAAAATGAGCTCATATATGCTTATTTTAATCGCGCAGAGGAGTCATAAATGACTCGAATATGATCATTTTTTTCAAAAAATGCTTGTAGGGATACTTATTTCCATACATGTATGTAGGTACATACACAAATAAATCAAATGAACAAAGTTCAATATTGATTTTTCTCTTACCTGATCGCTCGAGTATGGACGTCGTATTAAGGGATTTCCTACAGTTGGATCCGGAGAAGGTAAAACTCTCCTTCTTATGTTCTTATTTGTGTCCATTTTAGAGAGAGATCTTGCTGTATTATTTATTGCAGTTTAATTCATAAGTTTCACTTTTTTTAGTTAATTTTCTGCGTCCTAATTTAAACGTCTAATGCCAATAGCAGCTGCTCCAATACTAAATGACTAGAGAAATTTTTCAGTTGTTTCTAAAATATTTTATTATGGTTGGGTTTGAAGAAAATACATACATACATACATACAAACAAACAACATCGAAATGATAAACAAAACGATATGGGATTGCGTATGTTATCTGTTGGATGCCGGTTTATGGTATTTTATTGCACACTCAAAATAACAAACAAATACATACATATTCAAACATGTGTGCATGTTTTTGAATGCCTAACAAACATTTTAAATACAGTCAATTACAAAAATCGGTCAGCTGATTTTTCATAAAATAACAGAAATTACAGACTAAGTCTGCCTTTAGTAAAACAGTACACTACTTTCTCTTCAAATAAAACAAAAACTATTAAATATTAACGATCATATGTTTTGTAGTTGCACATACAGATGGTGGCAAATTTATATTTTTAAATACGATTATTCCGAAAAGTAATAAACGGTGAGGAGGGAGAGTGGCGCCGTTGAAATAATCGATTGTGCGGATTTGTCAGTCACGATGTCGCACTGGTCGAGTGAGCATCGAGCGTTCGCTGTGGAGACATTTTTTAAAAGTAATGTTTCTTACGTAATTGCTCGTCGAGAATTTTGTTCAAAGTTCGGTTTTGGAGCGACGAGACTCATTTTCACTTAAACGGCCACGTCAACAAGCAAAACTTCCGTTACTGGTCTCCAAGAACCCGCAACCCTCGACTGAAACTTCAAAAACCATTGCATTGCCAAAGGGTAACTTTTTGGTGTGCCTTATCCACGCATGAGATAATCGGCCCAAGTTTACTTAAGCGTGTGGCGTGGAAAACAAGGCTCCGTTTTGAATACTGTGTTCAACTCGACGGAAGACATCTGGATAACATACTCTTTTAAAAATAAAATTCGCATTTCCATTCTATCGTTCAATGCCCTTAATAAAACTTTGTGTCAATTACTACGTTTTTTATTTAAGTTTGAAAATTTAAATTTGCCACCATACACCCTGCATTTCGATCGGATTGGTTTCAATGCCGCAATTGTATTCCGATCGGTTTTAATTTACAGTCTTCAGATTCCATTAATTTGGTATTTGGATCAAGTTTTTTATACCCATAGGCATTTGTTTAAATTGTTTTTACTAGCAAAGCTCACATTCAATTGTTTTTTATTAACATGCAAAACTTATTTTACTGACGCTCCTAAAAGTATGCATGTTTTTTATTGTAAAAATTATACATGTTTTTTTAGGCACCACGAAATAAGCCCCAATGAAATAAGCCCCAAATCGAAAAATGAAATAAGCCCCAAACAAAATTTACGAAATAAGCCCCAAATAAAATGAAATAAGCCCCAAAAAATTTTATGAAATAAGCCCCAAATTTTAAAAAAATTAAATAAACCCCAAAAAAATGAAATTTGTTAACTTTATGATGTAAGCTTAAGAAGAAATCATAAAATGCAAGAATTTTATGCTCTAAATTATATCGAACACCGGCTTCGCGTTCCAAGCATTCTCTGCATAACCGGCCTACGGCCGGGCGCAAGGAATTTATCCTCCATGGTATATCGAACACCGGCTTCGCGTTCAAAGTATTTTCTGCATAACCGGCCTACGGCCGGGCGCAAGGAATTTATCCTCTATGGTATATCGAACACCGGCTTCGCATTCAAAGTATTCTCTGCATAACCGGCCTACGGCAGGGCGCAAGGATTTTAGATCTATTTTACGGATATGAAATAAGCCCCAAATAAAATGAAATAAGCCCCAAAAAATTTTATGAAATAAGCCCCAAATTTTTAAAATATGAAATAAGCCCCAAAAAAAATGAAATAAACCCCAAACAAAAAATTTGAAAATTTTTTGGGGCTTATTTCATTTTTCGATTTGGGGCTTATTTCATTGGGGCTTATTTCGTGCCACCGTTTTTTTATTATATGAAATTGGTATAAAAATTCTTTACCAATTCCTTTTTGAATTTTAAAAGTGTTTTGATTACAAATGAAATTTTAGTTTTCCCTTTTTTTTAAGGAGCCAACTTTCGGAATTGAAACTACTTTTGATCGGAATTGTGTTGTGTGTCATGACTGATAATGTGGTTTTTTCAAAATTTAATAAAAAAACTCCAAGCTCTGCTCTGAAAATGGTTTGAACAGAACAGATCATGATATCATATGCTAGTCATCTTATTTCAAAGGATCGAGTTTTTGTGTTTGGTGGGTTATAGCGCTGAGTTTATTTATATGTATGTATTGTGTATATGTTTTCTGTTTGCCGTGGATTCATGAGAGAAATCAAATATTACTCACTGAACCAAGTAATTAACATGCGCCGCGCACCGAATAATTGATCTACCGAATAAAAAAATGGTAGAATTTAATTTAAGTCATATAAACATTTTTAGTTTAATAAAAATTAAATTATTTAAAAAAAACAACAACAAAATTTAAAAATAAGACAATTAAATTTAATAAAAAAATTAGCTTTTCCGGCTGTAAAAATGTTTTGTAAATTTGTAAAAGCGAGTTGTAACAACTGTCACACGTTACGCTCTAAGGACATGGCTGAGTGGATTAAACATATGAGAGAGCTTTTATAATTATAACCCAGTTACGCAGTTTTGCATTTCAACTAACGTTATATGTACATTCCTACATACTTAAATACATTTCGTTACCTTAATATAGAAAGGCCCTAACTAATGTAGGTATTTTTCTAATCGCGTTTGTTTGCTTATTTCGATAACTCAGAGGGTTACTTATCGAAATATGATAATTATGCGATTGGAAAATATTCAAATTTGAGATAGGGCCTTTCTATAAAGGTAATGATAAGTGATAGTATAGTCTTCTCTACGTTTTGCATTTCACGTGAACTATATTCGAATTTAAACAATTTTTTGTCGAAAAAATATGTAATTTGATACGGCAGTTTTGTCAACTTTAGCGTTTTAATTAAAATCACAATTCCGTATAAAAAACCCTTTCGTATTGGCAATTTTCGTCTATTTTTTATTTTAAACTGTGACATAAAAAAAGATGAGGATATATTTGTTTTTAATATTATTAATAAAAAAATTTTTTTTCTTATTTTTTCAAATTCTTTTCTATTCTCTTGTTGATTAAATGAGCGCACAGTTTCAACTCCTGTAGTGTACAGTCGCGTTTTTATAATGGTCGCAACTGAATATTAAAAATTATTGAAAGTTAGTCTCAAAAAAAAAAAAAAAAAAAAAATACAAAAACAAAAACAAAAACAAAACATTTATTAAACAGTTATTCTACTGGTTTTATTTTATTTTTTGCTTGTGTGTAATATGCATAAATATTTGCATACACAAACTCATATAAGTGAACACACTCTATATGAGTTCATCTTCCAACAACAACAATAAACCTACAAGCAGTAGGAATGTTTATTTAACTTTGGTTACTGATGACGATAACAAAAAAAAAAAAAAAATTAATTAAACTCAAACCTGAATTTTACACAAAACACAATTACTCGTGTGCGATCATGCTCTCTGTATATGTTGAATATTGATCAAGAAGCAACAACAAATGCAGCTATTGGAAAACCCTTTACAACTAATTTGGTCCTATGGATCCAATTATGGGGCACTGCCACAGTATCGAATGTAGAAAATAGGCGACGAAACAAAGTTCTACGTGCAATCACAGCAGGCCCCCCGGTATGTCAAAAATTATCGAATTCATAAAAATCTAGATATTCCGTTGGTGAAGACAGTATTTAAAAAAAAACCCTAAGAAATAAAAGAACTAGAGTTGCACCCAAATCTACTTGCATGCAATATTCTACATTATAGAAGCCACCCCCGCCTGAAAAGGAGGCATACTCTTTTTTCTCAGCCGTACACGAGAGATGTAAAAACACCAAAAATCAACCATTGAAATTAAAAATTTTGTTTAGCATTGGCTAAAAAAAAACTTATTGAAGTCTCAATATACAATTGAAGATTCAATAAATTACATTAAAATTGTTCTTGCTTTGTTATCCCCTCCGAATTACCAAATTCATCATTCTATGCAGATTTAGAAAGAAAAATTTAAAAATTTTGACAATAGTCAATGAAAATATGTATAAAAAAACACGACCATGATACATGTGCTCTTGCATGTATGTACTTGTATCAATATACGCTGGTCAAGTGGGTTGCATTCAATTTACAACTACCACATTGGTGTTTTTAGTTTGAATCAGCTGATTTTGACTGTCACTCGTACTCGTGCTTAAAGTTTATTGAATTTGCGAGTACGAGTTCCTTGATTTGTTGGTAGCAACACATTTTGTTGTTAACACTTATTGTTATTGTTATCTTTTTTAAACGAAATAAAAAAAAACAAACAAACACACAACTTAACTAGAATGCGCGCTCTTTAGTAATATTATAATAACACTCTAGTGTTGCCAAATCTTTTCATGAAAATATCTCTAGATGCAGAGAAAACCCATTAAATAACACAGTTAGAAATTGAAAGAAAAATTGACGGGCCCCATTATGGTTTACAACATCAAATATTTTAGTGTTGTCAAATTAAAATTGCGATTACGGTTTACAACAATTAGCTTTAGTGTTGTAAGTTCAGTTGTCTATGTTCATTTACTGCGATTATGGTTCACAACATGTGTTCTTAAGTGTTGTTACAACTGTGAAAATCTTACAACTGCTTATTAGCTGTTGTCTAAGTGTCGTTGCAAGTTGAAAAATTTAAATAGAGAAAAATTTGTAAGTAAAATTTCCGTTTTCGGCAAAGCGTTTATAGCTGCTTTAGTATTTATTAGAAAAATATCAAATAAAAAAACAAATAGAAAAACTGGTGGAGATGATGAAAGCAAATCCCTTTTCTCTGAAAATGCAGCAAACTGTTGGTATTAATATCATTACCGCTACTTCTTTGATAGCTACCATCAGCAAAAAAATTTTAATGCGCAACACAATTTTAAAATAGGAGGAATGGCAGAACACCGATTTGAAGGTTTAAAAAAAAAATGCTCAGTTCCTGCAGCAAGAATAAGAACCCAACCTTGTTTATGCCGAAAAATTTTATAAATTTTATATGTTCTGCATTAAAAAATAACTTAATCAGTACTTGGTAGTTCGAATGGGGTCGCACTATCCGGAATTCTTTTCCGTAGACGTGCCAAGTGCGTTATAGCTGTGCCGTCATCACAATCATCAAAAAATAAATCAACATCAACATCCATAATTATTTATACGAAAAATCGATTAATGTTGTGTCGTAGCTGAGACAACACAACATATTAGTGTTGTAAACCATAATCGGGGCCCACATAAATTAATTGGTAGCCAGTTAACAAATACCGGATTTGTGGCTTACAAACATTAAAAAAGAAACAATTAATTCTAAAACAATATCTACCAAAAAAAAAAAAAAAAAAAACACACATCGGCAACATTTGTGAAGAGATAAAAAGAGAATTCACGCATAATTATGACCGTTATAAAATCTACAATCCTTTTTGGAATTGAGAGTCGTTTTTTGATAAGAGAATGAAAAACATGATTCAAATCAACATTTCAGTTTGTAGCAGGGTTTAGTCGTGAACGGTTGGAAAAGTTGTCTGAAAGAAAAATCGAACGGTATATGATGTTGTTCAATAAAATGGATGGAAATTAAAAAAAAAAATTAAAATAAAAGATAAAATATAAAACAAGTGATCCAAGAACAAAAGAAATTAATAGTTTTTCTTCAAGATTGAAAAGAAAAAAAATGAGTAAAATTTAAATATTTAACTTTATCAGATGAAAAACAAATATAAATTGCAGACTTGAAAAAACAAGCATATTATTATGCGATTGTGTCTCTGTATTGGAAAATAAAATACTAGAACGCCACCAAGCCGTAAATATTGCGGACATAATATGTATGGTTGTGTGCTTGTGTGTGTTTGAGTGTATGGATATTTCACTAAGCCAAAAACATAGAGAAATAATGAACGGAAGGAAACAAATATATAAAAAGGACATTTCTATGCCCGCTGTTACCATTGTTTTGGATTTTATTGTTTAAATGCATTCACTGTTAGTTTTATATTCTTTACACAAACACACACATCCACTCACACTTACACCATTCTCTCCTATACCGAATCCAACATTTATTCAAACTGTGCGTAACACTTACTTTGACTTGTTTTTGTCGTACATATTTTATCAAAACATTATTTGCTGTTGTTCGCCTTATTATATCTTCATGTTAATCGTTTTTTTTTTATTTCATGTGGCTTTCTTAGCTTTCCGTTCTTTAACATGGCCTTATTTAATGCCATAAATTTACTTTAATTTCATCTAGGGGCTTACAGAGCAATTTAATTTTTCAATTTCCGGAAATTTCAAGTTACAACAACATCAAACGCCTGAACTATGCATAAATAGAAAGACAACCTCGCTCTCACTCGCTGTGTACCTCTGTGTATATTGTGATACAACAAAATATATTAATGTATTTATAAGTAACACGGTGCTGGTAATAATTTCAACACACTTACACTTATGTACATACATACATACCATGGACAATCTATTCAGAACCACACATATACACATACTCATCTTCTGTGGTTATATAAAAATCTATAGCATGAAGTGGTATTAAAACAACATTAGAATATAATGCGTAAATATCTATTGCTTGTTTTATTATAAATTTTAAGCAGACTTAAAAGATTTGTACTGATGCATCCTGCTGCAGAAAGCTGGTAGCAAATGTTGCCAACAACTTGAACTGCAAAAACTGTAATTGACATAAACAAATAAATTAATACATAATTCAATATTTGTATCAATTCTAACGTTACACGGTTAAACAAGATTTTTGTTATTTATTTCATTATTGATTTACCAAATCATCACTAGACATCAACCATCAATAAATAAATAAAAACAATGTTGATAATAAAACTTAGAGATTATTTGAAATTATAAATTACACGGATAAAATGAACAACAATAATTAATTTTAAAAACACTTTTACTCATTTAAAAATGTAAAAAATAAGTTGTTGCTCTAAAATTTCCAATTAAAACGGTTTATGAAAACTTGAAATGTATTTTAGATAAACGAGTATGTTTTCAAAAATGAATCAATTAATTGTGTGATCAAAAAGAAACTTTGAATAATTGAAAGTATGATTTTTTTCGTAGTTTGAACTTTAACGATGGAACTGATTATATCAGCGATACTTAATTTTTCTCTATGTATCATAAAATTTCTAGTAATAAATCACTAATATTAGAAATGTTTCACTGTGCCAAATATTCAAGAAAAACAGTTGTCTATATCAGCGAATTATTCATTAATTTCGATCCAATGTCAAATACGTTAAAACAATGAGCTTAAAGAATAGCAACAACGAAAGCTTTCAATGAATCGTTATACATTGAAATAATTAATGTTTACATTGAATCAACGTATTTAATTAAGAAATTCATAAATCCAGATAATGAAAAAATAAAAATTCCTTAAACAACAACACAGAAATAAGTTCATTATCCTTAAGAAATTCTTATTCCATTGCTGTACAACATGTTTTTAATTTGAATTTAAAATTTTAAAAATAATTCCTTTCAAAATGTTTCGAAAAAAAACCGGCAGTAATTTATATTTAAAATACCTAATATTTTCGTGGAAAAAAGATTCCCATTTTCGAAGTTTGGTTAGAATAAGGGAAAAGAGAGAGAATTCTAGGGGAGATTTTATTTAGAATAGGGAAACAGGGATTAGCGAAAAAAATTTGGGGGAATTTTTATTTATAGTTCGGGTGAAAACCTATCAAAATAATTATTGATTTAATTAAAATATGTATCATTAAAAAAAAATTCTTCGCTGGAAAAATAGTTATTTGGAAAAAGTTGAAAAATAAATTTTTCTCTGTGTATAAGCAGTTAGTGTTAATGGGAAATATTTAATGAAGGCAAAAATTATTTGTGTACCGAAGCAAAAAAAAAAAAACCCCCCAAATAAACAATCAAATTAGTTTAAAAATCGTATAATTTTTACACTTAAGAAATTAAGCAATAAAAATGCTGTAAAATTAGTTATTGCTTCCAAATTATGAAGACATGAAAAAGAAATGAAAATTATTTCCATAACTTTGTACGCTGTTTGAATTCTAATATAATGAGTTTTACTAAATACAACATACAAATGTTTTCCATCAATTCAATATGAATTATTACTACAACTAAAACACTGTGCAACATAAAAAAACTGATTCTAGTGAAAGGCCTCATAATTCTTATACGAAACGAAACAGGTGATCGATATAATCATCTTTATGTTTAATGTACAAGATATGCGTAGATTTTCTTTTTCAGTTAAACACCACGAGGAACATTTTTATCTTCTAATTGTTTGCCGTATTTATTATTTTGTCCTTGTCATCAAAAAGAGTGCAAAAGCCCCCTTATGGTTTTTAAGGATATCAAAGGCTCCAAACTCAGTTTGAACGCCAGAAAATATTCAATACTTAAAATGGATAATTTCGTAAATAACCCCACTTAAATGTAAATTTTTTTGTGTCTTCTACCAAAATTAGTTGTTTAAAATTTTGTCAATTTGAAAAAAATAATTTAATATTTTTTTTCAAGATTACAAATCGAATAATATTTGATAATTTATGGAAATTAAAATTTTTAATAAATAAGAATTTTTCTTCACTTTGGAATTTTTTTCTCTATGTAACTAATATCAATATACATACAACTACATACATTGAGCCAGAGTCATTAATTTTTTTCAATGTATCAAACGGTTCATTAAAATCATTTGTTGTTGCTATTTAACACAAGGCCTACCTGACAGGTGAGCTGACTAGAACAGCTGACTTTACTACACTAAATGTCAAATATTATTATTGCTTATATTTAATTGTTACAGTTTGAAAAGCATATTTAAAAAACTTTGTTTTTGTTATACATATGTATGTATTTGTTATACACTAAACTACACTTTTACAAAATTATTAAAACATATTTAATACTTTAAACGTATTATTTATTTTATTGTGGAATATTTGGTTCAGTGTAGAAAATAAAACTTTTCAGACACCTTTCTTGTGTACTAGCATTGAATATTAAAAAGGTAGTACAAGTACGATGTTAGAAAAGTGTATAATAGCCAAGTAATTTTTTTAGGCTAAAATATTGCACAGTTATATTCAGAAAGAATTACGCAAAGTTAGACTTAAGTAGAACAAATAGTAGTCGGGAACATCATTTAAGTAATGAAATGATTTTCGTATTAAAATTTTACAAAAACTTTGTCCATATAACAGCCATACCTAAACAAGAGCGGCAAGCGTTTGTTAGCTGTCAAAAGTTCTCATGCCCATACAATTTATATGGAGCATCCCGAAATAACGCGGCGGTAACGCGGCGGCAACATTTTGCAATTGGAAAATCCGATTTTGACAACGCGTTTAATAGTGAAGTTATCTGCAAAAGACTAGCACACATGATACAATGACTATAAGGTAGTCTTACAAGCCCAGCTGACAATTGTTGTAAATCACTTGTTTTTTATTTCAGGTGTTAAATTATGATTTGTATCTATTTATTAAATTTACATATAATTTAAATTTTAAATTTACATATACTTATTTATTTACACATAAACGTACACAGTACATATGTAAGTACATATTTATACTTTTGACTTCCGAGGAATTTTTTTGTTGTCTTTGTTGTAGAGATGCATGTATTATTCGGTTATGAGTATACTATTATAATCAGGGTTGTTATATATTTTGTAATAACCCTGTTTTTATGACAAAGCGTTGACGCTCTTGTTTAGGTATGGTATTTCAGCGTTAACGCTAGGCGGTAGAAAACGTTCCGCTTTCCGCTCTTGTTTAGGTATGGCTGTAAGAATTGAAATCTCCTTCAATCAAACGTCGCAATAATTATTCATACACATGTGTGTCGTTTTCCGCAAATAACGTTGTTCTGTTCTGCGGTGTATGTTGAAATATAAATTAGTGTTGAATTAACAACCTTTAATTTTTCGATACATTACTTTATGAACTTTATAGAAATTACCATAGATTAATAAGCATGTTAGTGTACCAAGTAATTACACTCAAAATAATAATTTGATCTTTTAATTAAATACAGATTTTTTTTTACTATTTCATAAGAAAGAAAACCGCCAAATTAACATGATTTCATAATTTTTACGTGGACTTGGGTTAAATTCGAAGCCATTAAAATAGCCAACAAAACAGATTTATCTTTATTATGATTTTTTTTATTTCATTTAATATATTTGGCCTGCTTTTGTTTTTTTTTTTTTTTTTTTTATTTGCCAGCACTAACTGGCGGCCTTATTCCCATATAAATACATACATATACACACACACATAAACACACACATTTCAATGTAAAATATTTCATTCTGTTATGGGTTCATTATTGATTTTTATAATTTTTTTTACTATTTGCAAAGCGGCTAAAAAACCGTTACTTTGCGCTTGTTAGTCATTCATTAAAATAGTAAATGGTTTTTTATTTCTTTTCTCTTTCTTGTTTTCAAGCTTCAAAAAAATTTAAAAGGAATCAGACACAAACAACCATTTCAACAAAAAAACAAAAAAGAAAAACAAATAAAAGTAAAAT
Source organism: Lypha dubia (assembly GCA_947311025.1). NCBI lineage: Eukaryota > Metazoa > Arthropoda > Insecta > Diptera > Tachinidae > Lypha > Lypha dubia. The sequence continues at coordinate 63,624,548 of OX371264.1, forward strand.
AAAAAACCTTGATGGTGTATTGGTGCTTTTTTCTTTTAATGTACGCTCATAATCACTGTTGCCAATATTTTTGCAAGCAATTTACCGGAAAATTTTACTAAAAAATTTGTAGGAAATCGCCGGGAAATTCTAAGATTTAAAAGAAAATTATTGAAAATTTCGGACTCAATGTTGAGCATACAAAGAGCAAAAGCTTTCCGCAGAAAGTTGTTTAAAAATCGCTGGATTTCCTCATAACCTCTAAAATGCAGGTTACCTAGCAGTTGGCACAAAAAAACTCTAGTGGCTCGATTATGGATAGCAACCGAACTTCAGTTGCGTTGCCAGGCGGCAACTGAAAATTTATGGCTGCCAGAAAAGCACTAAATAGCAATTGAAACTGTCAGCTCTCTGTTGCCTGTTGTCGGGCCATAGTCTAAGTTCACACGTGAAAGTTTTCTTTCTTGAAATTTCTGAAATTCTCTTTTAAACTTTCATTCGTGTCTACACACTAAAACTTAATTTCATGAAACTAAAAATTTTTATGTTTTAAATTCAAATATACGTGTTGACAATTACGAACTACAAAACAAAACAGAATTTCAGAGAACATGAAAGGGTGTACCCAACACCATTCTTCTCTCCGCTCTCACTAACAAACTACCACTTTCATGAAAGAAAACTTTCACGTGTGAACACAGCCATACATTCAGCTTGAAATTCTCGAAATTGGCAACATTGTTGTTCATAATAGTAAAATGTGATTTTTTTTTTTTGATTTCTCTTCAACTCTTTTTTTATATGGTATTTATTGCTGTTGTTTTTGGTATTATTATTATTGTTTATTGTTATCTGCACAGATCTACAACACCATACAGACATTATATGCAATTGATTGTATTTGTGTGTGTGTGTATTATGTTTTGGAATTTCCATTGACATAACTGGGTCAGTCAGAATTCAACAATAACAAAAAAAAAAACAATAATAATAATACGAATACGAACGGGAGAATATACTTACATACGAGTGAAGTGAGTGCACAGTGTCGTTGTGATTGTAAAATTTGTAAAATAAAAATATTTTGAAAAGGATGTACAGGCAGGCAAAGTAGACGATGAACAAGCATGAAAAACAAACACCTTCAGTCATTTCCGTTCCAATGCGTATTAAATAGTACATACAGTCAAAGCCCGGTATAGCGAATGATATAATGTCAAACCCATTCGTTATAGTGAAAAATTCGTTATACAGTACAAACGCATATAAGAAAGTCCGAAAATTTACTGATTTTGTTTCTTATATGCGAGCTTTCTTATAAAGAGAACACGCATATAAGAAAGATATTTTCTTATATATGTAACACGCATATAGGAAAGATATTTTCTTATATGCGTCAGAAACAAAATTTAAAAAATTTCCTATGGAGTATGCAGATATATATTCATAAAAATTTGTTTCTTATAGCAGAGTTTTTCTTATAAGCGAGTTTCTTATATGCGTATTGTACTGTATAGCAAAGTTTTTTATTTGATTTATTTATTTTATATACATACTTATATTTATTTAAATTGAATGTTTAAAATAACTTTAATGTTAAAACTAAACAAATTTGAAAAAATTATTCAAAGTTGTTTGTTTCTGCTCTATTTGCAAACTTTTTTGAACAGCTTCTTCTTGTAATTCTCTTAAAACTAATGATTTCGAAAAAGAAATATTATTTTGCTGACTCCATTGAAAGCACTTGTACACACATTTAATTAGATACTTCAGCATGTTTTATTTTTGTTTCATTATCGGCCACTGGAACTACAATTTCTACACTATTTTGTTCATTCTCGTCGTTTTCTTCATCTGACATAAAATTACCTTTTTTGTTCCAAATATTTAAATCGTCTGCATTAAAAGGTATCTAGTAAAACATGACATTCGTATGTATGTAAATAGAAAATAACTAAAACTATGTGCTACATTTTCTTACATTTGGAAAAACTATGCTCAAAAGTCTAACACCACGTCGAATAGAAACGAATTCATCTCCTTATAAAATTCTTGCCAAAGGTGTGTCATCCTCCTCATCAAATTCTGAATCTTTGTAAATTAAAACTTTGCTCCAGCATTTAGCTAACGAATGTTGATCAATGTTTCTCCAGGAAAGTGCAATCATACAAGATTCATCACGAATATTCTTCTTTTTCGTCTTTGCTTTTCTATTAAAACACATAAACAATGTTTTATGTGTTTATTTTTTCAATCATTCGTTATACTGGGCGTAAAAATTTCAAAATATTCGTTATATAAGGTACTTAGTACTTAGAGAAAATTCATTCGTTATATGGCGAATTCGTTATAATGAGTATTTGTGATACCGAGCGTTGACTGTATGTACATACATGCAAGTAGATGTATGTAAATAGATGATGATGATGATGTTAATACACATATACACATGTACATATAATGAATGAGATTTGTATGTTTGTATATGTACACATGTTTACATGCCTTGTAGACACATTTTTACATAAAAATTTACATAGTCAAGCGAGTACTTGGCAATTAACAAGGTTCATGTTCTTTTTTTTAAACATTCGAATGAATGTATGTAATGTGTCGTGTACCTAAATTAATACATATATGTATATACATGCAAATATATACATGCATACATACATACATACATGTTCGTCGTTACTAAATATGCACGAATGTGTATATGTATGTATGTATATATTACGGTTTTGAAATCAAATCAGCAACAAAAATCTTTAAAACAAATGAACCAAAGGCCACATATTATGAACAAGTGATTAATAACATGAGACCTAAATAAAAAAAACTTTCTTTTGCATTTTCTTTAATATAATTTATTGTTAACTCTTTTATTGATACATTGTACTTATTTTAATAATAATAAAAAGGGATTTGGCAGTTAAGAACTATAATATGTATGTACGTATCTAAGTATAAATATACTTAAACCCTTTTTGAAAAATTAACAGAATATAAGATATATTTTGTGCGTGTTTCATTATGTTCAAGCAATACAGATTTTCATTTTGTTCCACATAATAAATGTTTTCTTCATATGAATGCGTGCGTATGAGCTATCAGCTTCAAAAATAGTGGCATTGCACATACGGCACAGTGTATGTGAGATAAGATATTCTTTGGCACAAGAAAACAAAATATTATTTATTAGTTACAATGTAAATTCGATAATCCGGACTCCACTAATCCGGAATATTCGGTAGTCCGGACAGAATTTTTCAGCTCATTGCGTATTCTATAAACCGGATTGATTGCAACTCTAAAGTCCGGATTCAATAACAGCCGCTTTTATTTATTTTTTTATTCAAATCACAGCATGCTTTGAAAAATACAGTTAGAATAGTGTGATATGAGTATGTTTGCACGTTTTTAGTTTAGTATTGATGCAAGATGCCTTCAGTGAAGAGAGCACACAAGACTTTACCTATTTTAGATAAAGTAAAAATTGTTGAAGAACTTAGTAAAGGTATGAAAGGTATGTATGGTTTTGGCTGACAAATATGGGGTTGACTTAATTTTTTTACATGATGTTTAATTAAATACATATTAACAAAAATAGTTTACATTCAGGTTTGCGAAGACATCTAATCGAAAACTATTGCAAAAGCGTAAAACTTTAAAAGATGGTGAATATAAAGAGTTTGAACAATCATTATATTCGTGGTTTGAGAAACAACGTGAAAAACACCTACCTATTTAATTTTGCTATGAATTATTATAATTTTTAATAAACACATACATACATACATGCCAAGTAATCTGGATAATTTGCTACTCCGGATTGGGGTCTGCGATCACTTATCCGGATTATCGAATTTTTACTGTATTAATTTAGACCAAGAATCTTAATTTAAAAAATATAAAAATATTTTTTGCCTTAAATTTTATAGAAGTCTTATGAAAATTGCGAAAAATGGCAAAAATTCATATTTTATCGTTTTTTAGCTGAAAAAAAGTCGTAGGGCTCTAACATTTCGTGTGAACCAATGATTTTTATAGTAACATCGATTCCCATTGCAAAAGAATGGAAAAAATAAAAAAAAATATTTTTTGCCTTAAATTTTATAGAAGTCATGAAAATTGCGAAAATGGCAAAAATACACATTTTATCGTTTTTTTCGTATTGGCAATTGTTTTCGCAAAGGCTATACACATTTTTGAAAAGTATGTACGAATCAAATAATTTCAATTCAGTGATGACACTGAAAGTTCAATCTAAAAGTTTTTATAGTTGCAAAATAATTCACTTTAGTTACATTCATAATACAATATAATATGAAAGTTTGTTGTTAGTTGGAATATACAAAATATTAACTACAAATATTAAAAACCACATAAGCACACTCATACAGACACACATATTCAATGGCAGAGAAATAACTTCTCCAATTAAAGTTTTTCTATTATTTTTAATTAAAAACTAAACCATTTGAAATATACACGCAATATATTTATTTCATAAACTAAAGTAGTACCACCACTTGATTACAGACTGATACGCACACATTTTATGAAGAAAATCATAATAAATTTTATTTAACAGCAGCTGGATTTAGATTTAATCAAATAAATACCATATTTAATATATTTTGTTATAAATTTTATTAGTATATCATTCTATATGTTTGTATGACACATGCATACATTTACTTATACCATAAAAGATCCATAATACAAACGATAACAAAAAATTGCCATATGTTTCGTTTAGGAGATAAGGATTTGAAACCAATTTACGCACACACACACACACACACATAAACAGGAGCCCACAGAACACAATGTACAGTCTAAACGCATTTAGTAAATACCTATTTTACAAAAAATATGAAATAAAAAAGGTGTGCAAATTTGATCAAATAGATTTATTTTTAAATATTTTTTCCTTTGATGTGTTCGATGTAGAAAATCCTTTTCAAAGTAAATAATCGAATTTAAAAATTAATTTGAAATTTTTAAAGTGTTTAGTCTTTCATAAAAAAACGAAAAAAACTTAAAAGTACAGAAAAAAACAAATAAATGCAATAAAAGATTGAGCAAAATTTGAAGGTTCTAAAACTTTTAGAAAAAGAAAAAAAAAATACAAATTAGAAGAAGAAAAAGTAATTAAATCAAATCCATACAAAACATTCAAAGTGTTTTGTGGATGTATTTTATTTGGAAGGGGGCCCGAGAACACAAATACGGAAGGCCTAAGGAGTGCTTTAGCCCGTCTACGCAATAGAACGGGCCCCTCAATTCCACAACCATCTCCACCTACCTCACCTCATCCCACAGCAGCCAGCTGTCGTGAAACGACAAATACCACCACCAATACCTACACAACCAACAACACCAATAATGATGGATCGAATCAAAGTGTAAGTACATACCTGTTTACATCACACCCATATATGTACATATATTTAATTCTTATACAAAAGCAAATAGATCCTTCATATAATATCGGTTCATTTATTAAAATTGGTTCTTCTTTCACTTCATTTTCATTAACTAACAACACATTTACACTATTTATGTATGTATGGATGTGTGTACGAATGTGTATGTATGTACATGTATGTATGTATGCAAGTAAATTGCTTGTACATACTTACTAAGGAGCTGTGCACATATTACGTAACGCTGTTTTCAGAGATTTTATCCCCCACCCCTTCGTATCGCTTTTTACTAATTTTTCAGTACAAAATTTCCAATCCTTAACAAATCTTTAACCCCCCCCCCCCCCCCCCCCCCCCCCCGCTGGAGCGTTACGTAATACGTGCACAGCCCCTAATAGACACATTTGCATATTTACATATGTATTTATGTAAGTGTATGTATACAGTGTTCCATTAATTTAAGTACTTATGGACGTCACAAAGTCGGTGTCTAATTAATTGATACAGAATTTGAGGCCATGACGACGTTTTTTTTTCTTTAAGACACTCTTCTAAGAAGTAATTTTTTACATTACTTTACTTCAAAAAGTTTTTTTTAAAAAACTACTTATGCTCAACATACTCTTTTAATGTACACGATTTTTGAGATGGAATTTGGTTAAAAGGTTCTATTTTAGAAGGTACTTTTTAAGAGGTACTTTTTTAAACGGATCTTTATTTTAAAAAAAAATACTTGTTTATATACCAACCGTATTAACAATTATTTTTTAAGAGGTTCTTTTGTTCCAAACAATTTTTAATATGTGTTTTTTAAATAGGAACTCCCTTAAAAGCTTCTGTTTATTTTTTTAAGACACTTTCTTTAAAAGATACTTTTGTAAAATGTACTTTTTTAAAAGTAAAGTTTTTTAAACACTAGTTTTCCTAGAAGGTGCTTTTTTAAAAAGTACTTTTTCAAAGGGGCCTTTTTTGAATTTTTTCTGTTTCAAATACATACAGCGTTATTTTGAAAGTGGCATAAGCCACTTTTTAAAAAAACGAGTTAATGGCCACACTAAATACTATTCAACGGTATCTTTTCATTTGTAAAAAAAATTGCAATAAAAAAAAGTGACTTATGCCACGTTCAAAATAAACGGCTCATATGTACATACATACATTTATTGAACATTAAAACGAGATGACACGATTTCAATAATATCAAGTACTTATTAAGCGGTCGTCTATAAAACAGCATGTTGTTAAAAGAATGTGCTCTAAAAGCATTGACCCATGAACACGTCACAAACTAATTAAAAAAATGATTTACTTACACTCAAGTACGAGTACATACTCTGGGCAGATGTAGTTATGTATGTGTGCGTCCATGTGTTAGTGTAATTAAAATGACACTATAAAATAACACTGAAACCTCATAGACATTAACTGGTTTACAGCTTATTTGTGTATTTAATTTTTTGTTTTAGGGCTCGCTCGTATGTTAAACATTTTATTACATTTAGTATTCCAGACAAGACAAGTACACTATTCTGTAGAGCTTTTGACTTAATAGTTTTCGAAACAAGCTTAGAGAAAGTCTTTGACAAAACAATTTCATTAACGTCGACAAGTATGTGAACAGAGCAAAAGACAGCCCATCAACAACAACAACAACCACAACTACAACTGCAAGTAGTTAGAATAAGAAAAAGCCAACGACAATAAAAAAAAGTGTAGGAAAATTGCCAACTCAACTGCCAAAGTTTCAGCTCGTTAGAAAATTCATTGTCAAAATTATTTTTTTTTTCCTTTTAAAGAAACTCATTCAAAAGTTGTCAAGACATTTTAAAGAATTTATAAAATGCGCACAAAATTATACTCGTTGATGTTAAAAAAGTTATTTAAATACAACAAAGCATTTATGTCGTTGACTCCATACATACACACATACATTATTTTATAACTCAATATTAATTAGAGAAGTTTTGTAAATAAGTTTGTATCTAGTAAAACAGTTTGTTCAAAGTCTCGAATAGAATTTATTGATTTTCTACACGTGATACTAGAAAATAATTAGTATGATTTTATTTAAAAACAAAATTTATAAAATTTTCCAAACGAGCTTCAATTAATTAAACTTTAAACGGTGTTTGTACGATTAATTTCAAATTTGTTATCGATTAGCAATTTTTCTTAGGCCCAAATTCACAGTCTTTAGTTAACTAATAACAATAGTTTAACCAAAGAATTTTCATACAAATATCATTAGTTAAACTACAATCAATGGTTAACTAAAGAAAAGTTAAATTCGAACTTTAACGCTACAATAACTGTAATAATCGTTTATGAATTAGGACCTTAAAGCCATAGTCCACCACTTGAATCCTCGTTTAGGTTCAACTCCTCTCACTATTTGGCGAATAACATTCACGGTTGCTTAATATTATTAAAAAATATGAAAACGGTTTTTATTTTCCTTGTGGCACTTGATTGTGCTTGTGACCAGTTTGATATGATTTTTCCCCCCAATTCCCAAGTATGTGTTTGGAATTCCCCCGAATGTTTTCGGCCTCAAAATAATTAAAGAACAACTAAAAACAGATTTTAAGATCATGAAAATTTTCTTATCAGTTCAGTTTGCACTAGAAAAAACACAACACAAAGACCTTAAAAATTCAGCTACATCTGCTGTTCAATAGTGTCACAAAAGCTCACATCTTTTTTATAATTTTTATGTTTCCACTCAAGCATAAGCTAACTGCTGCTATAAATATGGAAACATTGCAACAAAAGAAAACAAAATCTGAATTTTCAAAACTGACCCCTGTATTAAGCAAATTGAAGGTTAGTTATGGAAATGCCATTTTTATATTTAAAAGCTTAAATTAAATTTTTATTTATCCTTTTTCTATCAATGCTGACAACGACAGATATACACAGTGTTTTAATGAAAAAACGAAAATGAAACACAAATTCTGTTTTTGATCGAATTCATAACGGCATTATTATCTCAAACCATCAAGAGATTCGATGAACCGATGTCTTTCGTCCACAAAAGTTCAGTGAGGGTGGGGGGAGAGTGTATGTATGGCATTCAGTATATGCATATGTAAATCTACACAATACACTTACACATACGAGTACATATCCTTCATATAGAAAGGTCCTAACTCATGCTTTATTTCAATTTGCATTTTTTTTTTTCGTTTTTTTCGGTAACTTGGAGGGTTACCTACCAAAAAAGCGATAAATATTGAAATTAACAAAAAAATATATGAGTTAGGACCTTTTTATATAAAGGTAAACGATATGTACATTAGGACGTTTAAACTGATTGGTGTAGAAATCTAATATATAAAGTTCTCGTGTCACGATGTTTGTTATCGAACTCCTCCGAAACGGCTCGACCGATTTTAATGAAATTTTTTATGCTTATTTGGTAGGGTTGCGAATAGGTCCTAAGGTATATTTTAAATCGCTTGGGGCAAGAGGAGGGCTGGGAGGGGGCAATATCTGTATTTCCGAAACGGCTTGACCGATACTTATGAAATTGTGTTTATGCATATTCAGTAAGTTCGAGAATCGGCTACTATCTATTTTTCAAACCGCTAGGGTTCTGAGGATGGGAGAGAGGGGGCAATTTCTGTATTTCCGAAACGTCTTGACCGATTCTTATGAAATTGTGTTTATGCATATTCAGTAAGTTCGAGAATCGGCTACTATCTATTTTTCAAACCACTAGGTGCACGAGGAGGGGAGGGAGGGGGCAATTTGTTGTTGAATGACAGATGGTGCTGCGTCCGCCTCATGCAGGAGAAGCGTCGCCGTTCGTATTTCAACCAGAACAAAATTATTGTTTGGTATTTTTTCATCGGCGGTCATCGTCACACACTTAGCATACATTCGCTATTTTTTATATAACACCCAAAATATGCACCAGAAGTATTTTGTATGGTAAAACAACGTTTGCCGCGTCATCTAGTATGTATGTATATATATAAATATTTTTTTAATTCAATTTATATAACTAGTGTGTACCAACGGTCGACCCACCCAATCGAACGTGTTTTAGTCACAAAAAGAAAAATCATAAAAAATCTCTTATAAAACAGTCATACAACAACCAAAGCTACAATTATTTAATGATACATATGTATGTATGTATGAATTCACAAAATTTAAAAATAAAAACAGAACGGTTAAATGCAAAATCAAAATATCCACCATGGAGCTAAATCAATTTACTCAACTCACTCTTCTTTTTTCTTACAATTCTCCCACATCTTAGTAAGTATAGATGCCTTGTTGTTACTTTTCTCTTTCCAGCCAAATGTGTAAAACACATACATACGAGTATATGTGTTGTTTGTAGTAGTAGGAACTTTAAACGGTTACAGCTCCCAAAATATTGAATGCACAAGAAAACAAAACAAAAACAAAACACTACTGTGAAAAATGTCTTTAATTTAGTAGAAGTCTTGTAAAAATCCATTGTAAAATAGCTGCATAAAGGGCAGCACAAAAAAAGCAATTGTCTAATAATTATATAGATTATCGATCAAGTCACACATTTCGATCGGAATGGTTTTAAATCCGTAATTTTATTGCGATCGTATTTGATTTACAATTTTCAGATTCCGTTTAGTTTGTATATCAGATTTTGCAATGATTAAGTTTTTTTTCATACCCATCGGCATTTGTTTGAATTGTTTTTACTAGCAAAGCTTAGCTTAAAGCTTTCTATTTAACATGCAAACTTATTTTACTGATGCTTTTAAAAATATGCGTGTTTTGGTTTATTGTTTACTACAAATTTATTGTCAATTCGTTTTTTTAATTTTAAAAGTAGTTTAATTACACACAAAATTTTCGGTGCTCGTTTTTTAAAGATTCATCATGCGGAATTTAAACCAATTTCGATCGAAACTTCCCAAAAATATATTTCACCCAGAAGCAATTAAATATGTATAGGTTTTTAGGATTTTTGTGAAACGCCCTAGTGTACTTACTATATGATCAACCTTTATATTGCTACATTCTCATTATAACTTGTTTATATTTCATTAAAAATTCAGAATCACACATACAAACAAACAGACGAACATGTCATTTAGTTCAATTGGAGGAAAAACTTTTCATTTTGGTTGTTTTTTCTTTCTATAAACATGTAAATAATGGTGACCCATACAAGAGTTTGTCATAAATACAAACAAGGATAATGTGGTGAAGCGCAGAGTGATACAAGTAGATCAACATACATGTATACAAATACATACATACATAAGGACAACGTGTAGTATTTAATTATAAATAAAGTCCTTCTTTTTAAAAACACATAATGGTTATATCATTTGAAATCATATTCAGGGATATTAATAAATATTTAATATGTATGTATTTATGTGTGTATGTGTGTATGTGTATCGCCTGTATATCGTTTTGTTTATGTATTAATTAACACACAAGGTAACTACTGTACATTTCTATGTTGATGAAGAGATTTATAATTTGATGACGGCACTCAAGTGTGTGTTGAATGTTTTTAATTTAATTTTATACTCAATTAAGTGCAAAAATTCGTTTGATATCTTTTCTTCTTTAAGCCGAGGGACGAAAGCTTTTTGTATTCTCTTCTAATTTACAAATTAAGAAAGTCTGTAACTGAAAGGATTTCTGTCAAGCGTTACAAACAGTACAGGATACAACATTGAGTTGACTGAAAAAAGGATTTGTGAATAAAATAGGAAACCAAAAAACAAACAAATAATTTTTAAATAAGAATACATATTAACAATTTTTGGTACAGTCAGTAGCAAACCAAATTAATGCTCTTGAATCACACACACAGAATGAATATTTTAATAGACAAACAAAAGCACACACAGATCACAATTGGCTTAAAACATTAAAAAAACAAATTAAGTAAAACATGTACTTAATATTCATCTTATAAGACTTTAAAATAAACGACAATTTTATGTAAACAAAAAGTTGGCACATGCTATCGAAAATCCTTATGACATGAATAAATATGAAATAAAATTTTATTTTCTTTATTCGGAATTTAACAACAAAATAAATGTACCCAACGGAATTTGTTACTATTCCTTTGAGAGATTTGAGATAAATTTAAAACCATTTATATACAAAGTAGTAGTTTGTTTGTTCGTTCGTTTAAAATGTCTATTAAAGTTAAATTCATGGGGGGCAGCCGCACATAAAATCCATATGAAGGATAATGAAAATAGTTTGAATACAGACCACTAACAGATTTTCTCATTAAATGTGAAATCTTGAGTGAATTATACAAGTCCCTAAACATACTGAAAAAATTAAATTTTTTTACAAATAAGTCACAGTTACACATACATACATACATACATTTGCATACACATATGTGTATCCTTCTATAATATTATAATTGTGAAAGTTTGTATGGAAGGGGGAAAATTGGTGCTTCTTATTTTGTTACAAATTTTGTATTCTTTCTGGGGGATAAAATGAGGAAAAGCTGATACGTTTTGCTTCTGGTACCTTTTGCTTTTGGTAATATTTACTTGTGGTACTCTTTGCCATTGGTACTTTTTGCGTTTGGTACTTATATTTCTAAATTCGGTATACAGGCAACTTATGCCTTCAGCAAAATGTAGTGTGAACAAAGTGGTGGGTAAAAACTGGTGTTTTCTAAAAATTTAAAACTTTAAAAATTTATTTAGAAAAATATTAACGGATTTAAAAGTTGAAATAAATTCGCTTGTATCGCGTCTGAAGAAACCAAACAGTTCAAAAATTTCCAACATAAAATATTGTTTTTGAAATTTTTATATATGTATGTATGTCTTCAATAACTTCTCTACTTTGTTTCAACTGAGTTTCGGTTGCTTTCCATAAACGAAAGAAAAAGTTTTTTCGGAATGAGACCATTTTTAAGTATACAAACGGGAAAAAAGGTTCACTTATTTAAAAATACGGATTGAATTCCCTTACCGAAGGGAATCGAAATGTATGACATGGCCGTAAATTTAAATTTGGTGTTTTTTTATTAATTTTTTTTTTTATTTTATAGTAAGTGACATACATGTAGATATATTTAAAGTTGTCTGCATATTGAAGATGAAAAATACAAGCGGCGAAAGGAAGCGAATTTATTCACTTGGGCTTCCGAGATCACTCAGTGTGCGCCTTAGTTTTATATTATTACAGACAAGGCGAATTGATCACAGATAAAGTTTATAGCGTATGTTATAATTTTTTCGAATTTCCATCATTTGTTCTTTATTTAAAAAAAAAAAAAATTATTTCATTAAATCAATGAAATTTTTCATTAAAACTATGAAATACATTTTATTGAAATTGGATTTTTATACTTTTGGCTATTTTGAAATTTCGTTTACTAGATCTTGAAAGAGATTGTAAAACAAAGCGAGTTACAACTTTCCTTTATTAAGCCCAGTTGCTAGAACTTTTTATGAGATCCACTTAATTTAAACAGAATAAAGAAAGAATTTTATTGGCACAATTTAAAAATAAATGCCATGCAAGAACATCAGTTCTGTACAGTGTAATAACCAACATGTCCAGCAAATATATTTATTTAGTTAATCTGAACAGCTCAAAACGCTTGTTTAGCATTTATTTTGTTTAACTTTATTTTTATGGATGCAAATTTCTAAGGAAGAAAAATACTACTTCCGAAAGGCATAATAAATTTTTTTACGATGTCCACTTGAAATGCTGTTATTTTTAACTTCTTTTTTCTTTTGTAGATATAATTTATTGTTCGTTACGGTCGTTTGCTATTTGCTAACACAAAAGCCAATAAAACAAATAAAAGTTAATCGAGGAACAACAAAAAAAAAAAAAAATAGGAGAATTTTTCGCCATTTACATTAACTGAGTTTTGATGAAAATGTCTAGAAAAAGCACAAAATATGCATAAAAAAATATATTTTGAATTTTGTTAAAAAATAAATACTCAAATCTCCATAAAAAATCCCACAACTACGACTTTTCTACAGCTAAAAAAAAATAAAAACAAAAATATTTTGCTAATACGACAAAATACAACAGAATTTATTTATTACTTAAAGAATTTTGTTAAGATTTTGTTCCAAATAATCACAAATTACAAATAAAAACTAATTTTCTTACAAACATCATAACATACGTACACACGCGATAAACAGCTAACTTACTACACCTGCTGGTTTGAAAATAAGCTAAAATATTCACTGGTAAAGAATTTCACTAAGAACTAGAACGGTCACGTTAAACAAATTACAATTAATAGAATTTCTTATCAATTTGTTAATTAAAAAATAATATTGAATAACAAAACAAAAAATACATGAATAATAACAACAACAATAACATTTACGGATACACAATTAAACGGACTGTGAAGTACAACATCATTGTCAAGGATACTGGCTGGTTGAATATTTTTAAACTTTTCGGTTTTCCTTTATTTGTTTTCTTTCGGCTTCAGCTCATACAGGAGCTGTTACAAACACGTGCTTTTTATACGGGATAACTTATTTGGCCACTAAAACACATGTTCCTCTCAAAGGGACAATTGCACCAATGTAGTGCCATCAACAACAAGAATCAGCATCATCATCATCATATAAAGAAAAGTTATCCTTTGAAATTGTTTCTTTTGTTTATTTTACAACTAAAAAGTTTTCTTATTTTTGTTCACACCCTCTCTCTCCAACTCTCTCTCTCTCTCTCTCGGCAATTCCCACTCACACTAACTTCACTTCATGATATTTAGTAGGTTGTGTAGTTGGTTGCGGTCAAATAAAAACAGCAGTAGGAGGCTAGTGGTTACATGCACTACTGGGTACTTATTTTAGTTAGTAACTTTTTTTTGGGGAAGTTGCTTAATTGCTAAACTTAATGAATACGGTTAATTTGGTACAACACTTTCGAAATCTTAATTTTTTTTCTCTGGCAAAAATATTTGGAAAAGAAAAAGTAAATATTTTTGTGTATAACAATTATTTTTAAATGCTTTTCCCACAGTTTTTCGTGTATCACAGTAACAAATTTAATAATTTTGTAAGATATCCTGTAAATACACACATCACTTCCATGTTATCTTCATTCGTGCAATGTTTCATAATAATTTTTTTTGTTTGTTGTCTTTAAAAAATATCGTTTTTCTTTTTCTTTTTTTTTTTTTTTTTTTTTGGTTAATAGACAATAAGCAAATTCTGTTCATTGAAACCAGCGGAATGACCAGCATTTCTAACAATAAAGCAGGAGCCATCGAAATGCATACGTTTTTCATTGCGTCTGAAATTTTTTACAAAAAACAAAAGTTTTGAATTTTTTCTGGTTCGTCTAATTTAATTTTTAATTAACATATTTCCTTAAGAAAAAAATTTCTCTAAAAGTTTTGAATAATTGAACAGACAAAGAAACTTTTTATTTCTCCAATTCAATTACTCCGAGCTTTTAGCGATTTCTTTGTAATAAAAATAATTTAATTAAAAATTTAATTAGACGATCTTAAATTGGGATAATTAAAAACGTCTTGGGTAAAATGAAATGTTAATTAATTATGATTTGCAATATTGTGAAATAAAAATTCAATTAAAAAAATTCATTGTGTCAAAGAATTCTTTCATTAATTTTGAGCGAATGTATTAGTTTGATTAATCAGTGAATTGATTCATTAATATTACTAAGAAATAACAACTTCGAATGCTTTCAATAAAGCTTTTTACATTCAACTTTAATAAATATTTTCATTGAATTCAAGAAATTCAATTGTTTTTCAAATTATCTTAAATACTGTAATAGCTATCTAACAAATGTATATATCGTTAGCTTAATATAAAAATGCCTTAACTAGTTTTTATTTCAAATCCAGTTTTGCAATAGATCAACCTTTAATTTATTGAAATAAGCAGAACATATTGATTTGATGAAAAAAAACAAATTAGGGCATTTTTATATTAACCTAAAGAAAATGTATTTTAGGGAAAGAAATTCTGGAAAAAAAAATATATTTAATTTAATTACCTGACAAATAAATGCGAAGTTTTTCCCAAAGATGCCGTACAATGAATTCCAGGTGTTGTCAAAGTAGCCGAACCATTACCGGGACTAGTACGGATAAGACACTTGTTGTGAGTACGGGTTAATCTGAAAATTATTTAAAAAAAAACTGGTTGTAAAATCAAAATTTTTTAAACAAAAAAAAATATTTTTCTTACTTGACAAGACCGTCTGCAGCCTGAGTGATGCGAAAACCATTGATGTCATAAATTTCGGTGCCCTCATCCGTGCAAGAATACGAAGAGTTTTGAATAACTTCATTAGCATCTTGTACATACGAAGGACCATGACGGGAGTCACTTGAAAGAAAAACAAAAGATTAAGTTTTATGTAATCGCAAAACATTAAATTAAAATTCTCACTCATAAAAAACTGTCAGAGTATAGTCTTTAGTTAAATCCGTAAAAGTATCGGTAGTGGTGCGAGTACCAGCCGTATCAACCAAATAAATCAAGGCACATGATTCACTAGTGAAACTAACACCCTTGTACCACATCTTGGCATAACGACTAAAATAAGAATGAAAGTAAAACAACAACAAAAAAATGAAAATCAAAATTTTGTTAAACAAAGAGAATCTTAAACTGACACATAATTATTTGTTTTCATGCCATCGTATGTGACAATCTCAACTTTTGAGCCACTTTGCAAAATACGTCCATTGGGATGAATCAAAGCAGAGTTGCTGCAATTGCGTGACAGGGCAATGGCCACCATGCTGCGTTGATTTAAAACACGTACAGCCTTGTCTAATGTCATGTCAATTCTAAATTTAAAAATAAGAATATAAATTTTATAATTGTCTTGTTTTTACATGTTTGGGAATAAAAAAAACAAATAAAAATGAAAACAAGAAATAAATGCGTTTGGTTTTAAACATACCGTATGCCATCACGTAAACGTAGTTGTATGGTACCATTCGTCATGGCAATTGGTCCAGCGCCAGGACATGGTGGTGGTGTTGGATTTTCATAGTCTACACCACGATAATTGGCACTTAAACGGCCTACAGCATATGGGGGCGGTGGCATCGGTTGCGGAAACTGTTGGGAATGATGTGACGGTGACATTGTGGGTGGCTGATTTTTTTCATTACCAAAGAATTTTTTATTTCGTCTATTAAAAGTTAAGCTCATGAAAAAGAACTCTGTACTTACCATCCTGCAGATATCATTTTCGTAGCCATAAATTGGAGATAGAGGTGGAGCCATGGGATAACGAAGATTAAAAACACCACGTGACATGCCACTACTACGACTGGTTATGGGTGAATCATAACTGCCGTAGTGATGGGGTGATGGTGTGCTCATATGAACCGGTATCGGTAGCTGTCGTGGCCCCATTGAGCTGGATGGTGTTGACGTGTCTTTTGCTGTCATCACATTCGATCCGCATATGCGATGTTGTTGCGAAACAAATGGAGCTGCGCCGGCATTAAAACGAGAAGGCTGTAACGGAGGATAATTTTTTAATATGTTGTGTTTTAATTAATTAGTTTTTTAATTGATAACTTTATTAAATTATTGAAGTTTTTAGTAAATTGGATTTTTAATTAATAAGTTTTTTAAGCGCTGTGATGGGAATATCTAGTGCCGTTTTTTTAATTAAACAATTAACAAAATGAAAAAAAATCATTGTTTTAACGAATTGTTTAATAATACATATTCTACTAATGTACAAGTGCGTTAAATTAATAAATTTATTCATTAGTTTTTTTCATATAATAACAGCAGCAAAGGCTTTCAATAGTGTTGAACTTTAATGAATATTTTCATTAAAACAACGTACTCGTATGCCTACATTGAAACAATGATTTTTGAAAAGTATTAGTGAATCACATAAGCATCGACTTCTTAAGGTTTTGAGTAATTGAACATTTTAACTTAAGTAATTAAAAAAATACAGAGAGGTTTCTAATAAATTAACTGAGTTAAGTTGTACTCAACTTAGTTGTGTTAAAATCACAATTGTTTCGAAATTTCGGTATTAGTGGGACATGTTTTTACGAAATCGAATAATTTAAATCGACTCGTCGTAATATTAAATAAACACTAACAAATATTTTACATACATGACTGTATGTATCGTTTCATGTTAAACTTAATCGTTTTGAAATGTAATTTTAAAACTAAAAATTAAGTTGGAGATTCCTGATGACGGACGAATGATTTAAGTGTAAAATATGTATGTAAATCACTCAAAAAAGTGAGTGCTTTTCTTAGAAACCATTCGTCCCTCATGTGAAAATAGCACATAACATTAAATAACTCACCGCTGTTATCGATGTAAATACCGAACGTTGACGTGTGCCATTTGGAGCTTTTGTTGGTGAACGTAGTAAATAATTTATTTTTTCATTCATATTGACACGAGCCAGAAACTCTTCGGTATTAAAACCATTAATACTCGTCGCCGGAAGTGTTGAAATTTTCGATGCTTCCACTTGAGTTTTTGGTTTTTCTTCCACCTGTTCCCTAGGCACAACCGTCGAGTCACCATTCTCAGCGTTCATTATTGTTATATGTATTTTAGTTTTCTTTAGGAATTTTCAAAAAAAAAAAAAATATTTACATATATATTCCGAAATTAAATGTTTGAAATTCGAATATTCTTAAAAACACGTCGCGAAGATGAAAAGAAATATTATATTTATTGAGAGAAGATTGGAGAAAAAGAATAAATTTTTAATTTTTATGACATGCGACTTCTGGTTTGATAAAAAATTTCAACTGATTTGAATTGTTGAAAAAAATTGTTGGGAAAAAAAACAGCAGGTATTTTGACAAAATATTCAACGAAACAAAATTTAAACGTTTTTGAAAGGTTGCTTGTGGTGGGTGGGTGGTGCGTGATGGTTCAACAAGAAAATTATGCTGCCATTGTATATTCTACGAAAAGGCACTAAAGAGTGCAAACATGGTAATACACATACAAATAAACATTTTGTACATTTTCCACACGCACACGCCCATTCATGCATTAATTTTTGCATCCAAATAAACTAAATGACTTGTTTTAATAAAAAGAAAATTTATGTTAAATTACAAATGTTAAAGGAATGGATTAAGTGCGGGGGAGGAAGCACGGTTTAATTTTATTGTGGTACGTATGTATAAGAACTTTTACACAAATTAAAATATATTTATTTTGTGTTATTTTCTTTATTTTTGCATTTTCATATTTCAAGAGTAAGAGAGCATTTCTAAATCAATCCATTGCTGCCAGGTCTTTTAGTTTTTTCTCTCCTAAAAACTAATATAAAATCCTCTAAATTTAATATTAAAATTGAATTTTTAAATCGATTTTTTGGTGAATTTTTAGGCAACAATTCTTAATAAGCGACCCTTAATCAGCTTAGAAAACATCTCCTTTTATTTCTGGTTATGTTTCAAGCCATAATTTGTTTTAGAAGATTTTAAGTAGAGGTGTGCAAATGGCGTGAATTTTTCGTGTCACGCGTGACTCAGGCGTGAATCACGTGATTCGTGATTAAAAATTGATAAAATCACGCGTGCGTGCGTGATCGTGATTCAAAAAAATAATACCGTGCGTGATCGTGCGTGATTTTTTTATATTAAGTTTATCCTTTGTATTGTAATTTTTCGACCTTTTCCTCAATTTTTTTTTTATTTAATT
Source organism: Lypha dubia (assembly GCA_947311025.1). NCBI lineage: Eukaryota > Metazoa > Arthropoda > Insecta > Diptera > Tachinidae > Lypha > Lypha dubia. The sequence continues at coordinate 63,643,642 of OX371264.1, forward strand.
GATGATCTTGAAGTAAATAAAGAAATTAATTACAAAATAAAATTTTTTAGCATATGCTAAATCTTTTATTGCAAAATTTGTATTTCACCGTGAGCGTGCGTGCAAAATTATTCCCGTCGTGCGTGAAAGTACGTGATTAAACATATTGCGTTCGTGAGCGTGCGTGAAAAATATTTATCTTTCGTGATCGTGCGTGATCGTGAGCGTAATTTTAGTCACGCACACGTCTCTAATTTTAAGCTTCTGGCGCTGTCTGTCCCTTTTCACTAGATGTTTTACAGCAATAAAACAAACATTTCTCCAAACTTTTCGGCACCGATTTTTATCAAATTTGCAGAATTTTACACAGACTTTCAAGCCTGAAAACATAACTGAATTTTTAAAACCAATTAAAAAATTGCTTTTGAAATTATAAATTTAAAGCGCATGCTTCAGCTGTCGAATTTTACACACTATTTCTGCCGTTGTTTTTTAAATTTAAAAGTTGATAAGATTTGGAATCTGATCGGTCTAGTATTTTAATATTTATCTAAAAAATTTATTTATCCAAAAACTTTATCCATGAATATTGATATCACGTATCGTAAAAATAGTCAGAATAGGTGCCTATTGAAAACTCGATTTTCGTAAATTTGGGTCACGATGCTGTTCGTGTAACCTCTTAAAATCCTATTAATTTTTCCCTAAACATGTTTTACTCCTAAAAACAAGAAACCCTCAAAACCAGCAGAAATGGACTAGTCTGTCATCACTACCGTGATTAATTTTGTGCTGAGTACATTTTATTCTTAAGAATTTCTCACGTATAGCATAGTTTTAGGCGCACTGTTTTTTTTCATTTTGTACAATACATTGAGCCCAAGCATTGTAAAATCTTATTTAAAATTTAATTGTGACTATTTTATTTAATTGAAAATATGCTCACATCATGAAAGTATGAATATTAAAATTCCATTGATTCCAGTAATTTAAACACTAAAAAGTATATATTGGGAAAACAGTAACATCCGGTACGATGTTGCCGGAAATAGATAATTTTCTCAAGATAAAGGAACAGGATATTTATTGCATCTAATAATAGAACACACACATATGAAAGAGCAGTAATGCTCTACTAAAATATAAAATTTGTTTCACATATCAAACTTTTTTACAAATTAAATTAAAAAAATCATATAAATTTAGCATTAAAATAATATAATTTCATTAATTAGACTCTTCCCTTAATAATCATATTTTCTGATGCTCCTATATTGGGATCAGCATTTGTTGCCGAACGTTTACCATCCGAATCGTTGCACAGATCTGATGAACATGAACGGAAATACATTTTGTATGTTGTATCCGTTTTAACCGCATTCAGGTACTGCAAACAAATAATTACAATGTTATTAATTCACTGGTATTGAATATTTACACAAAATTAAACAGCGTCTAGATGGCTGTAAGCCATTTAATATCCAACCTTATCAAATCAATTATCAATAAATATTACATCATCTTACCAGTGGGTTGTTTTCACAACTACGTGAAAAAGACACAGCTGTACCGGAAGGATGCTAAAAATTTATTATAAAAATTTTTAAACATATTCTCTTGTTGTAAACAACATAAAAACTTATTACTCACCACTAAATCCTGGCGTATTATTGTACAATACTTCTTGGTGCAATTTATACTATTCTTTGGCTCATAAATACAAGAGTCATTAGATCCACTGTTCGCTGTATAGCTGCAGGTGTAACAAAGCAATGCTAAAACATAAGAAAAGAAACAACAAAGATGAAACAATTAAAAGTGGAAAAGAAATAAATTACTTCGAAAAAAGAAAAGAAATTAATTCAACACTTACACATTAAAACAACAATACCAACAACAACGTAAAACACATTAAGAAAAATTTAAAAGTGTTACAATGTGACTTTAATTGTGTTAATTTTAAATGGATACAACACCATCATTATTGTTTCCCATTATTACTTATCTATACCTCATGCAGTTTTATTATGCAGTACTGCAAAGGAGTTTGTTCTTTTCGAAAGATAATTAATAAGAAAAAAGTTCTTTCCATTCAATACGATACATTGTAAATTGAAAGCTGCCATTGCGAACACCATGAGCTCTAATGATGGCAAAGTGTGATGATTATTCTGGAATGGAACGTATGTATTTTTATTGAAAAATAGGACGAATGATTTTCATCACTCATCAATTAATACAAAAATAATAAATTCTTTATAATACTGAAATGAATTTATTTAATAAAAACTACCGATAGCGCCGCCACACATTACCTGTACACACAAAAATACATACAAAAAATAGCTTCAACCACTTTTTTATTCCCCAAAATTTATTAAGGAAAATAGCACCCAAAAATAAATATGAATACACCACCGACAATAAGCTTAAACATTGTGCTGTATTTCTTATAATATAAACATTAATATAATAAATGCGAATATCAAATCGTGTGTATTTTAACACTTAATCAATTCAATTTATTTTTCCTTCGCTTGTTTACAACACAAATAAGTCTACTTGATTTCATTCAAACAAAATTACAGAACAAGAGCCAGAGGTAGACAGACGATGCACAGACACAAACACGTTCACCTACAAAACATGGCGTAAAATCTTGGGAAAATAATTTGAAATCAGCATAAAAGTCCCCTTGGCAATAAGCCATTTAGCAGAACAAAATGCGAAACAAAACATATTAATCGTTTTTTTTTTTTTTAATGCAAAAAGTAGTGAAAGAAAACGTCACACACTATTTTATGAAAAAACAAAAATATTTAATATATGTATGTACATATGTATGTATTTACGAAAAGATTTATGTACAACGAAAATTCGTGTTTGCAAAGAATGACGACTGTTTTGAAGGCTTTACATTTGAAGTTAATGGCATGAAAGAGAGCAAGAGGAACAGGTGCGGATTCATGGGAGGTGGAAAAAGTGCACCATGTTCAATGTTTGGTGCAAATGGTCTTGCAAAAGTGCAAAAGCAAATTAATGTAACATTTTTATAAAATCTAACCGCAATTATGTGTGTCTTGTTGCTGCATTTGCAACTTTCTAAAGCCATTTACGGTATTCAGTGTTTAGTGCAAATAGTCTTGCAAAAGTGCAAATGCAAAATAATGTATCATTTTTACAAAATCCAACGACAATTAGGTGTGTCTTGCTGCTGCATTTGCAACTTTGTTAGGCCATTTACGGTATTCAGTGTTTAGTGCAAATAGTCTTGCAATAGTGCAAAAGCAAACTAATGCAACATTTTTATAAAATCTAACCGCAATTAGTGTGTCAGACACACAGATTTGCCTTTAAATTTAATAAAAGAGACTTAATATTTTGTATTTACACTTTCGCCAGACCATTTGCACCCAACCCTAAATACCGCTATTGTAATATTTTATAAAATCTAACGGCAACTTTGTGTGTTTTGTTGCTCAAAACGTTACGATATTTTCTATTTATAACTTCGCAACATTATCTGCACCAAACACTGAATTCCGCTAATTTAATTTTAAAATATGCCATTTTTCATTTTTCAGTTTGGGGCCATTTTTTTAGTTTGGGGCTTTTTTGCTCGGACCCGAATTTTCTAACCATTAAAACAAAATCAGTTTATATATAAATCTGATGGAAAGAGACATAAAAAAGTTAACAAATTTTTTAAAGGACATCACTTCTACTTTTTCGAACATAACTGTATATAGTATACATAATTGTGGTTTGTTCGAATTCTTAAAACTTGAAAACGACTAGACGAAATTTGATACATGTTACTGAGGATTTATTTGTACTTTAAGGTTTGGAAAGAACAAGTCTTGAGACAGCAGGTGGCGCTGTAGGAGCAAAATAAAGTTTGCTGAGTCACCTAAAGAACGTGCCTAAATTGACTCGATTCAAAGAAAAGTGATAATGAATGCCTGGAATAATTTTAGTATTGAACATTTTCTCATAGGACAGATGCAGAAGAAATAACAACAACAACAAGGAGTTAAAAATATTCATAGAAATCTAAGGATAGACAAATACATGGTACTTGAGAAATCCAAATGTAATAAAATAATAAAGCGATTGATGATGAGATTTTATTTGATTTGTATTTTTTTGTTGCTGTTGCTGTATACAAACTTTTCAAGTGAGTGAGTGAAAGAAAGAAAATAAATCTTAAGAGTTTCTGGTGAAATCATGAAAAAGATGATGAGATGAGAAAAATGTCATTATTATGATGTGGATGGAAGAGGGCCAATTTCAAGAACAGAAAGCGTCACATATTTTTTTTTATATTTTTTTGTTAGTGATTGAATATAAACCTCCCTTTTTTTCTAATAATGTAAAAATGTTTCAATAGATTTTATGTTTTTATTATAAGAATACAAAAAAAAAAAAACGTGACGAAATACTTGGCCTTAAATGAGACATTTCTTTTTCTTTGGGCTCTTGTGTAAATCGCTGAGAATATTTAAAATGTACAATATTCACGGTGTATTGTGTGCTTGGCCATGATTAGTTATTTTCTGGGAAACTTGTAAACTTGCAAGAACAAGTTTGTTTTCTTTATGTTTTTCTATATTTAATTATTAATAAATAACAATAAATTATCATAAATAGCTTTACTTACAAGGCACACAACTCCATTTATAGTCTTAATGGCTTTTGTTTGTCGGTTATTCATATTTAAGACCATTTTCTTGTTTGCTTCAAAATTAATCTTTTTTATATAGAGAAAATTATTCAATTATATTGTTTTAATGATTATTTGCGGTAGGAGGTCAATACATAAAGTTGTTACGTTTTATGCAATAACATATAATCCGGTAATTCCAATAATTAAATATAATAAATTTCAAAAATCAATACCTGAAATGTTAAAGTGATTGTCAGAAATTGTGAATTAATTAAGTCATTAGCAAGCACGCTTTATATAAACTTGATCTGTATGCATACATGTGTGTATGTATATATTTATCTCTGTATGCAACGGAATCTTTGAACTTGATTCTGACCCATTTTAAATGGGCAGATTAATTAAGAAAGAAATCAAAACTGTCTCGAGTGATCTGTTAAAGTCCTTTCCAAAGCATGTCTTTATGTCATAACATTTATGTCTCATAACATATTTTTGTTACGAACAATTTGCAATGAAAGGGCAGAGCGAAATATTAGTCTAAAAAAATTCAAGGAAATTTCATTGAAGATCAGTATTTTATTTTCAATTATATAGTTTTAATTATATGCAATAACACGGTCTAGCTCTCCAAAGGCCATCGAAAGATCGTCAAAATGTTTTCGGAAGCGTTTACTAAAATGCCTTGATCATTTCCATACAAGGTGAATTGTATGGAATTGTATTTTCTATCTTAAGGGCAAATATGTCTGTCTTCATTAAGGGCGATCATCTCACATGTGATCGTATAATTTGTTATAATTAAATTTAATTGCCTTTAAGCATTAAAAAAATTTCAGTTGAAGTAAATGGATTGTCATTGAATGTTAGTTTAGTATTTCCAAATAGCTGATGATGATGATACCATTGAAATTTCAATGGCAAGTACATCAACTAGTATTTGTTTTTTTTTTTTTTGTCTTTCTTCTATTTCTAATAATAAACAATATTTCTTGCAACACTGTGCTTTTCGCTATGCCCACAATGTAATGAAATCTGTAACACATAAAAAATTGCTGTAAAACTATGTTTTGTTTATTGAATATTTATTTCGCTTATTTATGTGAGCAATTAATTATTTATTTGCAACTAATGACTGTGATAATAAATTAAGAAAAAAATCTTCATATAAACAATGGCGGTATTCAGTATATGATTAAAAGGGTCTTGCATCAATATTTAAATGCAAAATGTATTTGTATTTGTTGAAGACATTGTAATTTTATTCGGATACTTCTAATCGAATAATATTTCTCATAAATAAATTTATAAGAATATGTAAAATTTTTTATAATCAAATAATTGATATTAATGTACTAATCTGGGACTATATATTATATATTCGAATAATTTTGTTCGAATAAGTTCTGATTCGAAAAATTTTTTTCGAATAATTTTTTTTCGAATAATTTTTACTCGAATTTTCAAAATATTTATAAGAATTATTTTCTGCCTGTTCGCCGATATCGAAGAAGTTCTTTCTTTCGAACAAATACATTTGAAACAAAAACAAAATTTTTGAATTTGTTTTTGTTTCAAATGTAATTGCTCGAAAGAAAGAACTTCTTCGATATCGGCGAACAGGCACTTTATATTGAAATTTCTTTAATCAAATAATTGAGAGTAGCATACTCTGGGACTATTATATTCGAATAATTTTGTTCGAGCAAGTTGTGCTTCGAATAATATTATCTAATATATAAAATTCTCGTGACTCGATGTTTTTTATCGAACTCCTCCGAAACGGCTCGACCAATTTTAATGCAATTTTTTATACATATTTGGTAGGTATGAGAATAGGTTCTAAGGAGTATTTTAAATCGCTAGTGGTACGAGGAGGGGAGGAAGGGGGCAATTTCTGTATTTCAGAAACGGCTTGATTGTTATGAAATTTTTTATTCATATTCAGTAAGTCTGAGAATCGGCTACTATCTATTTCTCAAACCGCTATGGTCACGAGGAGGGTGGGAGGGGCATTTTCTGTATTTACTAAACTATTAAACAAACAGATGGCGCTATGTTTGCCTCATAATTATTTTTGTTGTTGAATGACAGATGGCCCTATGTCCGCCTCATGCAGGAGAATCGTCGTCGTTCGTTTTTTATATAATACCCAAAATATGCACTAGAAATATTTTGTATGGCAAAACAACGTTTGCCGGGTCATCTAGTAATAATATATAATTTATATTTTTATTTTCCATTCCCATATAAATACTATATTTTCCAAATTAATGTTTAATTTGACAATAAATCGCATATTTAAAAATGAAAATTTTCTATTCCAATCGCTTTTGTTCTTTCTTATTTTTCACATAATTTTATTCGATTAATATACATATAGCCCAATACTTTTATTCAATATGTACTTTTATACGCATATTTTATAAAAATTATTTTTAATCAAACAATTTTTTTTCAAATATTATTAGCACGTATACGAATAATTTCTATTCGAAAAATTTTGTTCCAAAAATTTTTATTCGATTAATTTTTTATTCGAATAAATTTTTTTTTGTCGCACTGATGCGGAAAAAAGTGAAAAAATAAATTAAATTTTTTTTTAGATCTAAACGTCACCTATTGCGTTTACAAAATGACGCTTTCGTTCTATTTTTTTATTCTGATGACTCAAAATGTAAAACTAAATTATGTTGATACTTTTTAAAAAAAAATATATATTTTATCAAAAGAAAAACTTAATAAATTGCAAATATTATATAAACCAAATAAAATGAATCATTTCAATAAATTTAATTTAATAAGAAATCAAAACTATTAGAGTTAATTTGTAACACATGATTCATATTAAATTCTAATTTTTTACCATTTTCCTAGCAATTAATATTAATTTTTCTTTTAAATTTCATATTTAAGGAAAGTGGCACTACAGTATTTTTTTTTTTTTTTTTTCTTTTTCTTTTTGTGATTTTTAATAATGAGTAAAGAGCCTAATGTATCAAGATGACTTCTTGAAGGCTCTTTGATGTGAACAATTTCCCCAATACTGCTAATGACAGTGATTGATATAAAATATATCGAAGTCATTATTCATTTTATTTTTCACTTCAATATTTTAATGTGAATTTTGAACTCTTTAAACTTTTGCATTCGTTCTTGATTTATTCATTTGAATGTTTTTTCAATATTGAAACATGTGCGAATATATCAAAAGTATTGAAAAATATATGTACTTCTGTCCAAGAAAATAGATCTAAAAGTATGAGTAAATTTACTTTGACACTTTTGCTTTAAAATGTAAAGGACGTTCTCAGAAATATTTTATTAGTGATTTCAAAGAACTTCCAATTCAGGTTTTTTTTTCTAAAATTTGTGTGAAAATGCTGTCGTCCATATATTTTTAAGCTTTCGAAATTATCACAGAATCAAACTTTAGGGTTTTTAGATCGTCCGCAAACAATTTCTTAGAACCTGGGTTCGATCCCTGGCCAGTGCAATCAAATCAATATCAAAAATGTCTCTAATATACATTATTGGAATATTTTATTAATTGTGACGTCATAGCACTGATCACTAAAACCTGTTCCAGCAGCAATCAATACTGTTCCTAGCTAATTTTCCTATGTAAATTTACATGACGTTTGTAACTCAGCAGATCCAGCAGAACAAGCTAAGTGTATGGGCCTCCTCGGAAATGCATCACTGCCCCGAACTTTCTGAAAATCAACGGCTGGTAATACTGCATATGCTGTTTTGTATCAGCTGAGCAAACTAATAACACATGCGCATCATATGCGGCACAGAGATGCATTTCCGAACAGGCTCTATTTTTACCTAGTAGCTTACGTTGTTCTTGAACAAAACACTTTATTTTATAGTTAATTTCTTTAAAAATTCTTCCTATCTTCTGTCTAGAAAGAAAAAAAATATTAATGTATCAAAATTTTTTAAATAAATTTTAAGAAAAGTTTTTGAAAAAATTCGAAACCAAACTAAACTGAAAATACAGCAGAGTACAATTGAAATCGGTTGGGAAATTTAGAAATTAGGACAAAACTCAAACAGAGAGTTATACAAAAAAAAAACATAATAAAAAGTATTTTCTGTTATAAATAGAATATTTGAAAATAAAATTTTAAATTAATATTCATAACAAGTATCATTTTAATCACAAAATAATTATTACAAAAAGTGCAATGTGACAGCACACTGTTTTAGTTGACAAATCTTTGGTTTTTTCGGTTAAACTTTGAAATTTCCGAAAGTTTTCAGTTGCTCTATTAGAATTATAACTATTCTGCGATTTTAAAACTTTATGTTTAAATAAATTTAGGACTTACCATCCGATATCCCCAACATAAAGACAGCAAAAACAGAGAACACTAATAAAGACTTTTGAAGAAATAAAATCACCGTACATTTCCACATTTTGTAAGAAACTTATTTTATTGTTTTATTTTAAAATTTAAAACTTTATATTGTTTATAATAAAAAATAGAACATTAAATGTTTTATTGAAACACTTTTAGCCGAATGACCGACTGACCGACTGACTGACTGACTGTCTGACTCTCTCAGTTAACTATAAACAATCTGACAAAGAACTAAAGTCTTGCAGACAGACATTCGGGGGAGCAAAATACTCATTTACTCATAAACCTTGTAAATGTGAATCTTATCTATTTTATTTATCGCAATTATGTTTCTAGCAGATAATTTTTTTTATTAAATTTTTGTTTTTTATTTCAGATTGATAAAATTGCAACTACAACAACAACAACTTTGGAAGAAGAACGCCACAAGTTGGCGATAACAATAAAAACAAAATCAACGCATGCTGGAAAAGGTCTGTATTTTAAACAAAATAATTATATTTCTCTCAACATTATAAATAAATAAACTTGTGTAAAATAAAACAAATAAAATAAAATATAATTTTAGTAGATGATTTTAGAATGATTGTGAATAACTGCCTCAATAGAGTAGAGAAAATATAAACACACACACTCACACAATAATTTTGCATGCTTGATATCTATAAATATTCCATTTTGCAGATGCAGGCCTTTCCGACAATACCTCCCCTACCCACTTCCAGGCTTTAACAAATGCCCAACAACAAACTAGAACCATAGTAACAAATACCAATACAAATACAAATAAGAAATCTTCGCCCAAAACCCTTCCTGCTACCTATTGTAGTAGTACGCGTTCCGCAGCGGTCATGGCCTTGGCATTACGTAGCCAAACACCAACCAGTCCACAGAAGACTCACAAAAATTCTCACGGCTACCGACCATCCGAATGTACCAACCACTCGGCTGAGTCCACTTTCACAAATAAGACATCAAAAACAACAACAGCAAAGACATCACCGCCCTCGACCGTAATAGCGACACGTCAACACCAAACAAGCCGATCGCCAGCACAACAGATCAAGTCGAAAATTTTAAATGATCGACCTAATGGTATAGGAGATTTGCATTCGGGTGGTTCGAGTAGCTCTGACAACGATGGTGTAAATACTTCCTCTTCCTCATCGGCTACCGCCTTAAGGCGTTTGTATTTTAAAAGTGGTCGGAGTACTAAAACGAAAACCAACACGAATAAATCTTCCATGTCTATGACCCAAATAACGAAAAATGCCATTTGTACAGCAGCTGTGCTGTATCATTCCTCGGTGGAAGGTACCCTGGGTGGCGGCCGCGGCGGTGCAAAAAGTAATAATGTTCCCAAGGTCAGTCCATAATATGTACATATATAGTATAAGAAATGGCCTCTTGCTGCCCCAAAAGGTATCGCTATTAAAAAGAGAAACTTTTGTAATTGTTATCTGTTTGTTTGCTCCTCTCTCTCTCTCACACACACACATACACACACACACACACACAACTAAAGGTTGTTGTAATGGGTTCTTCCACAGCTTCGACGAGCGATACTATTATTAATACATCCACAGATTCAGCATCGACTATGATTACGAATGTAACCCATACTGATACATCAGAGACCTGCGATTCTTTAGATTTAGGTAATTTCATTAATTTATTTATTAGTTTTGTATAAATGTATATATGTATGTAAACAGCTGTACATATGTATGTATGTATTTATTAAATGCGATTATTTTTGTATGTAATTTAATGATATTATTATTATTATTATTGTTATTACCTTTCAAGTGTATTTGTTATTTTTTTATTTAAGTTGCATGTTTTATTAATACGGTTGTATATATGTATGTGATGCTCAGACACTATTAAGAAGAAAAAATCCTATTTCAAAATAACGTAATGTGCTTATGAGTTTTAATAAATACGAGAGTTTTTAGTAGGCAAGACCAGTTTTTGTTATAGATTTTACTTGTACCAAATTAAAAATATTTATGTATGTTTTCTTTCTAACAAATTATATTGTGAGAACAACTAAATGTAAAAATATTTAGCTAATGTCGACATGACACAGCCTTCTTTACTACGAAATATATTCCAATATGATTGAAAATTTTCATAAGAACCGACTTAGTAAAGTTGGTAACGACATTGACGCCCACTGGTCTTATGAAATAATTTAATTGTCGGGAAAACACAATAAATGTATGTATCGATGGTCTCAAGTAGAAAGGCCCTCTCTTGTATTTTTTACAAAATTGAGTTTTTCACTGAATCGAATACATACATTTCACTGTTGAGATCCGTACAGTTTCTATTATGTTTTTATCTTCTCCTGTAAAGTTAAAGTTATTCGAGTTAATAATGCCTTTCTACTTGAGACCAACGGTATGTACAATCTTTCCTAATAATCAGTTAAGTTCAAGTATTAGAATAATAAAATTCATAGTGCAGGGGCTGACACTGCTCAGAGTAACTGCAAAGATTCCCCTGTTTTTTACGGAGATGTTTCTGTCCACATATACTTTCATTAAAATTTTTTGTTACAAAGTTTTCCAAAAAATTAAGAAAACAAAACGTGAATTATCATTATTTATTTTACTCTTCTATAAATTAAAAACCAGATGAACACTTTCCGAAACTTTCAAAAGTTTCTTTGGTACCTTCTACCAACTACAGTTGTAGAAACTTTGTTTTATTTTTGCGTTGCACAGTCTCTCGGTTTTTAGGAAATTCAATTATAAAAAATATTGAAAATTTAAAAAACACGATTTTTTTGTCTCGGTGTATTGAAATAAACAAAATCGATTTATAGAATGAGGCTGTAACTGCTACACATACATACAAGTTGTTATTGGCCCTTGTTCCTGTTTCACAGTTGGCAACGAAATAGACAGACTACATGCGTATGCATGTTAGTGTGTGTATTTAGAGGTTATTAACTTATAACTTTTCAAATTTGTACGTTGGCACAACATTTGCCACTACAAATATTTAATGTAATAAATATGACTTTTTATTTTAATTCATGTTAAATAAATTACTAATTTTATTACTACACTTATCTTTTTAAAATATACACAAACAATTATTTTACAGAAAGCTTGAACTTGAGTTTTTTCTAATTTTTTTTTAATAAACAATTTCTCACAAATCTTACAATGTTGCAATTTCCTTGGAAATAAATTTAGAATCCAAAAAAGAAAATTCTCTTAAAATTCTATTGAATGTTTGTTTGTTTTAGGTGATAATTCGGGTCAAAGTGAGCCGATTTTTAGTTCTTTGGAAGAGCCATTACTAACAGCCGTACAGATAGACTCGGAACAAGAAGGCACCGAAATTGAATTGACCAGTTGTTCATCGTATTCTCGGCCCGATATTAATTTGCAGGACAGCACCGAGGTAAGTCTTTAAAAATCTTTTAAAATTGTTTTTGTTTTTCAATTCTAAAATTCCTTAAATAATTTTTAAAAAGCCTCTTAAAGTACAGACTTAAATCAAAGAGAAACTTTTTCCAAAGATATAAAAATTATATGGGAAAACAAAGCCAGAAAGTGGTTTCCTTACTGGTCTGTAATAATAATGAATGTGCAAATTTGTTTTGAGGAAACAATAAAATTCTTCTAAATCTATTTATACAAATACATATACATACACACAAATTAAAATGTACCAGTATGTGTACAGAAGTACTACGTATGAATTGTTCTGGGAATAAATTTTTGAAATTGATTCTAATTGTATTGTTTACCAAGCAACAATCAAATTGTTGACTAAACACTTTGTATTTTTTTTTTCGCTTTAATTTGGATTATTTTTGTCTATTTTGCTTTATATACAATAGAATTTCCTTTTTTCTTATTTATTTTCATCAATCTTTTGAAATCATCAATTAGAGTCAAGAGTCCTGCCTGTCAATCTTAACGGGCGAACCATCATCAACTACACCTCTATTATCATCGCACAGAAGGCATTCTCCTACAAGCGCTGGCTATGGAGATAAAGAACATATGCCAAATACGGCTCCCGCCCCCACAAGTGGCGGTAAGCACTTTTCATTTGATAAACCACAATCCCCGAAATCCGCACGTTGTAGTGATAAGTCACGCACTTGTTTTACATTTAAAGATGAAACCGAACAAAGAAATTATATGAAACAGCAGCAGCAGGGTCAACAAAAGTCATGTTTGACGAAATGCGAAGATGCTAAAGAACACCAAACATATGACAACAAATGTCAATCGCCAAATGACAGATATTCCGCACGTACATATCCCTCGCAAAATGATTCCATTTCAAATGGATCAAGTGGTGCTGCAGATGTTGGCAACAAAAAATCAAGAACTGAAGTTGTAAATAGTCGAAGTAGTAAAGATCACAATTCTTATTCTATGGGGGCCAGCATTACAGTTGCAACACACAAAACCAGTCCAAAGCGAGAAAGACGACGATCACCCTCTTCAGTATCGTCCAAAGTCAATTCTGCTCCGCCCATTATGAAGGATAGTAACTTTTTCGGAAGTAACTTGTCACCGACCCGACTAAATAATAAACAACTCTCGCCTACCTCGCTGAGCTCCTCAGGTCAACAACGTAAATATTCCTCGAGTTCTTCATCGGGTGGCAGTGAGCGCTTCAAAGATGCCATACTATTTCCCTTTGATCGTGAAGCGGTCGACTATGAACGCATACAGCGTGAATGTTTTGCTTTAAAAGAACACTCCAGCTCATCGACTACCACCAGCGATTCAGATGATGCTGAACCGTGTTCGGTTTATGAGAGATCTAAGGCAACCATTTCACCGAAACCTTCAGATTTCTACAAACAATATACGTTATTCTCGCAAAAGCAACAACAGCAACATCAACATCATCATCAGCAGATACCATCATCGCGCAAAAATTCCAAACGTTTACGTTCCGATTCATTAACACAAAAATATATACCAAAATCGGATGCATTTAGTCCGAAATCAAAAAGCAGCTCTCCCACCCACAATGCTCATCATCATCATCATCAGCATCATTCGGCCAACTCGCAAATAGAATTAAACAAATTTGAGGATATCGCCTCCAAGTTTGATCAGATGCCACCAAAATATGGTTCGATTGCAAATCTATCCACAAAGACCACCACCAGCACCAGCACCAGCCCCTTGTCCAGCTGCAACCAATTGACGAATTTGAAAAACAACAACAATAGCAACATCAATAGCAACAACAATATTGATAGCATATCATCAAATGGCAGCAGTCCTAATAACTCGCGCAGCACCACACCACCAACGTTGCCTAATTTACGTGTGGACTTTTTCATGGAAAAGTCAACAAAATATTCGCGCAAGAAATCTTTTAAAAATAAAACCAACACTACGGGAGTAGGAGGAGGAGGCGCGGCAACGGTATCGGCAGTCACTAAAGCAAACACAGCTATCGAGGAAGTAGAAGCGATCACAAGCGCAAACACAGCACACGACTTTTTGGGTGACTGCCAATACATTTTAGGTAGTAGCAATGCTTCTTGTTCTTCTTCTTCAGTCAACGCTAATAATGTTGCCATTATTAATTCAGGTGGACCGATTAATGTGACAGCCAATCCTCTGGAAGTGGCCGTATGTACACAGCCTAGAGCAACCATAGTCGTCCAACAAGTAAGTGCAACACACAAACAAACAATTGCAACAAAAACAAAAAAGTTTTACTTACAAAAATTCTACTTTATAAATGATTAAAAAAAAAAGAATATTTACGAAGAGAAAAAAAAAAACAAACATTAAGATAAATAATCATTTATACGGAAGAATTTATTAAATGTTTATTTTTAAATAAAAATTCAATTCGGTCTATTCGGTGAGCAGAACACAAAGGGCTTTTAAATCGAAACAAAAGTGAGTCAATTAAAGACCATTAATTTCACTTTTTTTTATTTACACCTAAAAGACAATAAACAGACAATAACCAGAACAGAAATAAATTGACTCGAATTTAAATGCAAAATGCACGGGGAGTTGATTGTCTCACACCTACACAAGGAAATGATGCACCCAATCAGCATATAGAAATTCAACCTGGCGGCAGGTTACTGGAACGATAAACTCATTTATGTTTTGTGCGCTGTGGGATTTTGTAAAATTAAATGAACATTTTTATTTCTTGGAATTTTTATTCAAATATTTTCTCTATCATTTGCGAGAAATTTTTCAAATCCTATAGATAATAATTTTTCCTCAAGACGAACGCATGATTTGAGTGTAAAACTTGTAGGGAAACCACTCAAAAAAGTGAGTAATTTTTATTAAAATTTTATATTCAAATTATTCGTCCGTTTTGTACAAACAGCACATAATTAACCTGTTCATCTAACAAAAAAAAAAAAAAAAAAACTATATACATAGCTGTTTTCTTATACCGAGTCCATATACTAAATGCAAAGTTTTTCGAATCTCCACAAAAATAAATATTTTCAGATATATGCGGTTGTTGGTGCTTATGATGATTACTTGTCCATATATCCATAATTATTTACTACGTTTTAAATAAAATTTCAAAAAGTCCATATTAATTCACCATCTTATTTGTCAATTCTTTGACAAAAAAAATTTTAAATCAATTAACGATTACATAACCTCAATTTGCCAAAAACAAAAAAAATTATGACGAAAAAAATTTCACAAGAAATCCCAATAACGGATAAATTTCTTCTGAACTCTTTATTCTTTCAATATGAGTCAACAATTTTGAAGTAAAAGAGGATTGGCCTAACCATACACACACAAACAACACCAACAACAAATACTCATATATACATATTCACTTGTACCCTTAATTGCAGACAAAAAAAAATATAAAGAAGTTTCTAATAAAAACCAAAGGAAATCAATAAATAAAAATTAAGCTTTTAATTTAATTAAAAAATTACTTTAGAATTAGGATTATTGGTATGAAATTAAATTTATTTTAAACATGCAATTGATATTTTCAAACAACAAAGAAGATTTCTGAAAGATTCATCAACAAGATTTCATTTCCTGTTTAAAATCGCCTGTCAATCAGTGTCAGTGGTTAAATATTCGCATTTTCAACATTCTCACTTTGATTTCTACTCTTCCGCAGATTTGATTTGATTGTGGTTGTGCTGGAATAAACTTATGTACAAATATATATCCTGAAGAAGTCATACAAAGACGTGGCGATATATTGGAATCATAATAAATATTTGTTAAATTTTGTTTTTCTATAAAAAAAAGGATAAATAGTTTAATATATTTTTTTAGTCTTCATAAAAACAAGAGTCTGATTTGTTTGTTTCTTATATCCCACCTTTATATGTATATGTTCTCTACACCCAACTCTCTTTTTACACGCAGTTTTTACATGATTTTCAAACACCGCGACTCACAAGCAAAAAAGGAATTTTTTTTTTTTTGTTGCACGTAATTATTTTCCAAATTGCACGATCTTTTTCACATCGTATTAAAAATAATGTGTGTCTTTTGCGTACAATATTCCGTACAAACAAACATATGATAATGATCAGGATGAAGTTCCGCCTTAAACAGATGGTTGAAATTTTCGATAATTTGTACAAACTTATTTATTTTATTCTCAATGCAAATTAATTACTTTTATATCCTAATGCGTTTCTTTTAAGTAAAACTTTTTATGAACACTTTTACACGTTTTACTCAGTGTATATTTGGAAATTTTCCAATTTACCAGATATTTTTTAGAACAGAAACGCATCTCTAAACTTTCCATGTGTCGTATGTATTTTTTAACATGAGTTCTTATGCGGTTTTGTGAACTCCCTATCCACAGTGTGAAAAAAAGGGTACAGTGTACATTACAATGGCTCAAGAGTGTGTGGTATTTGCAAATGAATTTTTTGTTTTTTCTCCACAAGGCCGGCCGCTCCAGTTCCAATCATAAAAAGTAGTGGGCATGCAAAAAATTTCTAACGATAGGACCATATTTAGAGGTCGCTAAAAATTTCGACTCTTAATTCTGTGCATCAATTTACGGCTTTAATCCAGTTTATCGTCGCACTTTCAAATATAAAAAAAATATAGAAAAAAAAGAAAAATTGGAAAATTAGACGAAAATATTAAATATAAAACTATGGCCTTTGTATTTTGTATTCCCAGTTATGGCCATCTAAAATTATCATACAAAATTGATTAATGCTTTACCTTTTAGAGGTCCAATAGCTCAAAAAAA
This sequence comes from Lypha dubia, assembly GCA_947311025.1. NCBI lineage: Eukaryota > Metazoa > Arthropoda > Insecta > Diptera > Tachinidae > Lypha > Lypha dubia. The sequence continues at coordinate 63,660,895 of OX371264.1, forward strand.
CGACGTGTTTCCGAGACTGTGATCAGATAAAACTTTCTTTTTTTATCTAGAGGTGCGTCGAGGATTGAAAAAAAACGCTGGCGCAAGTTTATTATATCTTAGAGGACTATTTTAAAGGGATAAAATATAAATTGATAAAAAAATAAATATTTGTTGAGAAAAATAAAATTCGAACTTATTTTTTGAACGGACCTCGTATGTAAATATACTTTAAATTCGTACGGGCCATATCTGGAATATTTAATATCAATTTTTAGAAGTCAATGATATATAATTTATACCAAGACAAATTCATAACAGTTAGATCCGCCTCAATTCGCTTTGAAAAATATCTACTTCCGATGTCAAAGGCAACTGAATATTAAATACACAGAGCGAAACAAGACGAAAATAATCTCCTTAGCTGTCGATACTACCGATGGATGAATTTGGAATGAATTTATACCATGGTATAATAAAAACAGGTAAAGTCGTCCTGCCTGCTGTAGAAGAATATTTTTGTTTTACAAATTTCAAATTGTATGTAGCAGAGCAACAAGCTGATAAAAATTTTGTAGCGGCATCTAAGCAAAAAAATTTATTTCAACCCACCGTGAAGTATAAAATCTTATTTGGAAACTTTATATATTAAATAAAAGAAAACTGCTGTAAAGAAAAGTCTAATATCACAATAAAAAACACTGCATTTGTAACAGCTGAAATACCTATAAAAGCACTAAAAAAGAATTCACAAAAGCGGCGATGATGTCCGGCTTCGAAGCGATCGGCTTGTTTCTCTGATTTTGACACACAGAAAACATTCTACAGTAACAAAATACCTGCTGTTTTTGTGACATATTTGTTTTAGGGACAAGACTACCTTATTTATTATACCATGATTTATACAAAAGTTTTTGAGCTGGATTAAAAATTAAACTAATCACGATTAAAATATTATGTCATTTAAGTCTAGCGAATGTCTCTGAATGTATTTTAATAATATCGGCGACATTTGCCACGTACTCTCTTTTTAGGAGGCCTTGAGCATCAACCACAAACAATATACATATCGATGGTCACAAGTAGAAAGGCCCTAACTCAAATAATTGCAACTTTACAGGAGAAGGTAAAAACAGGAGTAGGTAACGATCTCAACACAACTATGATTCTTCAATTGCTTGTAAAAACGTTATTTTTTACACTATTGCAATAAATTTTTGTGACGAGGTGTATTTGAGTGAAATGTATTCGATTCACTGATAAACTCAATTTCATAAAAAATACGAGTTAGGGCCTTTCTACTTGTGACCATCGATATACACTCGTACATCTAGCAAACGTGGCATTAATGACCTACATACAAACATACATATGAATAAATTTTAATTTGTTTACAATTGTTTATTAAAAATAGAAAAAATAAATATAATAAAATATTCAAAACACACTTCAAAATAAATTTCAGATTTCTTTCAAAATCTAGCTATACAATTTTCGCTTAATTTACTTGAGAAAAGGAAAACGATTAATAATCGATTGTTTATGTATGTATGTATGTTTGTATGTCAAAGTCAATATTAAAATGAAAATTGTATTTTAATGATCACAATATAAAATTTCTTTGATATTCTTCTAATATTATTATGATGGTTCAATGCCCAAAGAAACAATCTCTGTTTATACTTTAGTAGTAGTGGCCTCGCAACAGGTGCAAACAAACAATTTACGTGATAACTTTTTAATGTTTCCACTAAATACACCTTCCACTAAATACACCTTCCCCATAAATTCACTATCGTTGTTTTTGTTTTTTTGCATACAAAAAAAAGATTAGATCAGGTTTTTTCTACGAAAAATTATTGTTTCTTATTATTTTGTTTTCAGAATTTTCTTTCTCTCCTCCAGTCAGCATCACATCTTTCTTGTTTATGTCAAAAAAAACTCTCATTTTCTCTTTATGTGTAAATTTTCATATAATTTGAATTTATGTGAATTTTCTTTATGTTTTTTTATTTCTCATTTTCATTCTCGATTTAGTTTATAAAAAGCGCTGCGTTGTTAAGATCAGTTATCATTTGTTTACGATACGCTTTTCAGAGCACACAACACACAGAATTTCCCCAAATTTAAAAAAATTTATCAAATAAATTTATAGATAATATTAAAAAAAAAATAAAGGCACAAACAATTTTTTATAATTAAAACGGTTAAATGGTCTTCGAAGTACAGCAGAAAACAATTATTGTAACAAATAATATTTCTACATATGTATGTGTAATTTCATTAAATTATTGATAAATGTAAACAAACTATTGTTATGACAAACGTATGATTTGTGAAGAAAATTATTAAAAAAATTTAAGTGCAAGTGCAATAAACAAACAAATAATTTAATTTTAAAATAGAATTCAGTGAAATATTGAACATATATTTTTTTGTTGTTTAATAAAAGAAAACAATTGCCTTCAAAAAATATGGATCCTTTATACAAAAGGCTTTGCAGAAGATTTGCAAAGCATCAAAAAATACGAGTAAGTTGAATTATTTAAATGATCGTGCAATTTCAAATTTTCCATTTGTTTTTAATTGCTATTTTTAAAAATACAAAATTTTAATTACATCATAATTTAACAAAAAAAAAAAAAAAAGATCAACACGATCAGCTTATTTTCAACGTCACTTTTAGACAATTATGATGACATTGAATATTTAAATAAAAGTCATAACATGACAATGTCATAATTTATTGCCATTATTTAATGTGAAAAATAATGTATTAAATTTTCTGTTAGTGTCATGTTGTTATTAAAATGTCATAAAATTTCAAAAAGATCATACATATAAAATAAAAAAGATCTTGAATATTTTTTTTTACTAATTTAAATTTATGATATGGTCATATTGAGCAAATATTTTGCGAAATAATTATGCCATTAGATAAATATGTATAAGTGATCGAATTAGTAGCGATCTTGTAACACTAAAGTGATGCGTGAGTACAGGCGAACAGAATGTTACCGTTTTACACTCTAATAGAAGGTATTAAATTTGGCGCAAATGCATCCCCGATCTAATGGAATCTAACAAAAATTTTAAAAAGCAGTAACGGTACATAGTACGTTTCGACTATTGAAGTAAAAGAAAGCAACACACAACATTTTGTGTGAAATGGCATTTAATGTTGAGCTACATTTATTTATCATGTGGCAAATTTATGAATGTTAAAAATCTAAAATTTTTTAAAATTTTCTTTTAAATTTTCCATATTTTCCATACTTTACATATAATTTATAATTTTGGTTGTTTTTCTTTTAGCCGTCCCTTAGTTTAGATAATACCATTGAAACTTTATTAATTAAAAATGAAAATGATTTCGTAAGTGTTGAGCAGGATAAGGATCCGAAAAATATTATTTCCTTATCGGCACGCAAACGTCATTCACAGCAATTTCATCAGGCCCTCAATGCAACAGCAATGGCACAGCAACAGCAACAGCAACATCAAAGCTATCAACAGCAACAACAGCAACAGAAACGTGACGAGAATATGCGACAGTTATTGGATGTAACAAATGCATTCACCTTTGAGGAACTAAGAGATTTTGAAATGCGGTCAGCAAAAATAAAATAGAAAACAACGTTTTTTTTCATTAATAATAAAAATTTGAAATTACAGTTATGGCTCTCCCCATCACAGTCGATCGCAATCAGTTAAAACACCTGGCAGTAGAGCATCAGGTCGTCCAAATCAATTATGTTTGCCACAACAAAGATCAAGGTAATTTTTGGTAATATATTCAAATATTTAAGTGACACTTCTCAGGCAGGGAAAGTTTGCTGTAATAAATTTTAAGTGGATTTCTTTATTTAAAATTTGCTTCCAAGTCCAATTTATAACCAGATGGTATCGAGAACACAGGTATTTCGAAGGGTAACGTGTTTAGACAACCAAGTTTACTTACAAACAAGGAAATAATTACTCCCCCCATATTCTCCTTCTATCTTTCTTCCAAAACCTCAAGACAAACTTTTCCTTCCTAAAACGCTGTCTTGCATTATCAAATTCACAAAATATTGTTGACTCACAGTACAAATGTTTACAGTAAATTCTCTGGAAACATTTGCATACAAACATGTTTGAAATTGAAAACCGAAAGCAACATTTAGACAACATGTGCATTTCAATGGGTGCTGTTAAAGGCGAATTTATGAAACATATAATAATGTAATCCATAGATCTTGTAAAATTCTTGCATGCAGGATCTTGTGCATTAAACAAATATATTATGTATATGAGTATATAGTGAATTTTAATTGTAAATGGCATTTATTTTTCTTCTGTAGAGTGGCCTCTATGCCCAACACCGGTGTGGAAGAAGAGTATTATAGATTAAGACATTTTTCTATAACCGGCAAAGGTGTCATAAATCGTGGTGATTCCTTAAAAAGTAGACGCAGCAAATCTAATAACAGTGTTGCCAGTTCTAATTCAAGGTAATATAAGAAGATATATATACGATTTATTAAGGGCTTATAAAGTGGTTTTCCAAACAAAATCTGTTTCATAAACCTTTAATAAATCAATAGAATGAATAGAAAAAAATCAAAATCTATTTTTTGTATTCAAACAATAGCAATGAACATTTAACCGCACAACTTCAACCCTCTCAAGTGCATTCGGCACGCAATTCAGCAACTTGTAGTTTAGCCTCAAGTCGTGAGAGCAGCACATCAAATCCGGGCAGTGGACCTTACAAGTAAATTAAAGTGGAATTTTAATGCGACATTACTTATTACAGTGGAATTGTGTGATTTTTATTAATGGCTTTTTATTTTTGTTTTTGTTTCGTTCCAGAGTTCTTATGCTGGGTTCTACCGCTGTGGGCAAAAGTTCTTTGGTCTCACAATTTATGACTTCTGAATATTTACATGCTTACGATACTAGTATTGGTAAGTTTTTTTTACGAGATCTAAAAATTTCTTCTTCGTACACACATATTTTTCTTCCATTGTATTCGTATATTCATTAAGTCCATTTTATTACACATAAATATAATTTCGATTTGGTGCTTTATTTATTTTTGCTAACGCCACCGTAAATTTTGTTTAAGTTCGTTTCTACGAGTATTCTGCGGGCATTATGATTTTTAACCGACTACGGCAACTGACCAGAACAAGGCTTAGGGGCTGTGCACATATTACGTAACGCTCCAAGGGTGGGGGGAGGGGTTAAAGATTTGTTACGGATTGGAAATTTTGCACTGAAAAATTATTAAAAACCGTTACGGGGGGGGGAGGGGGGGGGGGGTATAAAATCTCTGAAAACAGCGTTACGTAATATGTGCACAGCCCCTTATATGCTTTTTAGTTGTAGCGAATGTTTGTAAGCAGTTTCAAGTGTAGATTATAAAATATATTTTTAAAGATAATAAATTCAAAATGGCGGCCATGGCTCAGTAGGAAGAATCAAGAATCAAGAATCGAAATTTTAAAACTGCCAAACACCAGAAAGATGGTTGTTGTATTTAAGAGCAAAGAAATATCATGCTATCCACTACTAAAAAATTACAAAATGGCGCCCATGGCACGAAATAAAGTCTACAGCTAAGAATTAAAAAAATATCCAACGTTATAGTGTCAACAATATAAAAATGGCATTCTGACGGCTTCTAGTTTTAAACTAGTAAAAATTAATTATTAATACTTACAACGCTTTACTATTTGCTATCACATCGCATAAATCAGGCCAACACTAAATTTGTTGCTTGTGATACTACTACGCCAGAAAACAATATTTTGAAGTCCTGTTTTACTAGATTTTTAGTAATATTTCTTAATAAAGCTTAATAGTTTATATAAATTTTCAGAACTCTATTTTATTGTATTTTTCAAACCATAAATTTGTGGAATTTAAATTTCTCTTGATACAAAAAACCATTTTGTATCATATATTTTGTATAAAAACAAATTGAATTGAATAAACAACTTTTGCAAATGAGATTTGATTTCAGTTTTCCTATGAAAAATCCGGCATATTTTGCAGTTTCAAGGATTCTTCCCCTCCTGACAATGATAGTGTTATTCCTTTCGCCAGCGAATTTTTCCTCCTCAAAACCAAATAATTTCTTAACACTGCAAGTGGCAATAAACAAAATTCTTAGAATCAGCTACGATAATAACAGACCTTGACAGAACTTTTCAAACACAATACAAAGCCTTGGAAATATTAAACAACTAAACTTCCACAGTCACGCAAACATAAATGGCTTCCGTTAACTTTGTTTTATTTTACTTTGTTTCTTAACTTTATAAATTAAGTTTATTTTATTTCATTCCATAAAAAATTAAACTTGAGCGAAATAAACAAAAAAAAAACATAACAAACAAAATAAACTATCATAATCATATTTGCCATTTTCCCGGAAATAGGAAATATAAGTGTTTCAGCGTTACCATTTTTGATATTTTGTAAAATTGTACATTTTCCATTGCATACTTATTTGCTTGACACTCACAATAATTAGTTTCAGTTTAGTTGTACTCATCCATTTATTCCATAAAATATTTATTTAGATTATGTTTTTCCTTACTCTTTTCGTACAAATTGTATTTAAATTATATTTTGTTGATTTATTAAAACGAATTATGGATAAAAAAGAAAGTATTTACAAAATTTTTCATATATTTCTTTTTTACATTTGTTGCTATACACACTTACCCACACACACACGCATATAAACATACAAACTTGTTTTAAAATAATGCCTAATTAAAAAAAATTTTTAATATCCTGCAATCTATTTTAATCCAATTCAACACAAACATACAATTTTATACAAAACGATGGACTGCAGGCAATAATTGTAACATTCGTATACATATCGAAAAGCCCGCTGACGGTAAACAATTAAAAAAATTTTCCATTTTTTATTAGTAAACCAAAACTAACAAAGTATATATTTAAATTAACTGCAAAAAATAAACACACATACTCAAAATCGATATTTTTTAACTTCAAACTCATTTGGATTTTTTCTTTTCTTCATAATTTTTATTGCGTTTCTTGCTCTATTTTAAATCACTCTTACTGCATCTAAGTAAAATTAGCTTTGTTACATTGTACTTATATTTCAAATGGAATTAAAAAAAAAAGAATTAATCTAGTTATTTTCTCACACATGCATAAATATCTTTATACATTTACTTTTATCATATTTTTACTGCCAACTATGAAAAATTACTAAACAATACACAATACAAAGATATTAGAAGCCAAAGAGCTTTCAATGCGCCCACATTTCAGTTGCATTACTCATACATACATACATACAAACAAACAAACACGCATATGTATATCAATCATTTGTAATTCACAACATTGCATTCATGCACATGACACAAACATGCGAACACACACACACAGATTTCAATGCAATCAAATGAAAAATGTAAGTTTTTTCCTTAATTGATTTTTATTTAAACACCACCACCACACCTTAAAGTTACGAATCAATTCGCTTTCAAGCTTAATTTGAAACTTTGTTAATTTATCATAAACAAATAAAAGCAAAAATGCTTAAAACCAGCAAACATTTGCTAGTTGAGATATGATCATTATGTATCTGAAAAAAAAACACATTCTTGAAGGATAATAAGAAAACTGACCAAAAGCCTCCTTAAGAATTTGAATTTCAAGACACACAGATGCCTACGGTTACAATAAATTACAATAAAAAAATATATGTATCTATGAATCATAAAAATGTTCCATATAAAAACTTATCAAACTTTAAAATAGGTTTCAATTAATTTTTAATTGAATTAATTACTGGTGTAATCAAAAACCAAATTTATTTAGGCACAACAAAAAAAAATAGAAATATTGACATTGAGAAAAATATCAAAGGTAACACTGGGATTTTATGTGGTAAATTACAAATTAATATCAATTTAAAAGTGCAGTAATTCTCGAATTCATTTTACATGTGATGTTAAGTCTACAACAAATACAACATTTGACATTTCGACCTCCAATTCGCAAGAAAAAACTAGCTGAGCTATGTTAAGTGAAACCACAAATATTCTGCTAGCTGTGATCCACAAGAAACCAAGTTGCAACAACTGTTGCCATCACTATTTAATTGCACACACATGAGCTCATATTGAAACGTTTTTTTTTTTTTTTCAATAATAATTACCACAAATCCATTGTAAAAACTAACAATGAATCATAAAAAAAAAGTACAACACAAAAGGAAAACTCATGCAGTTATTTACGAAAGAAGAAAAAAAAACGCAATGAACTTGACACATTTTTAATTGCTTTACTCTCATCAATAATTTTCCTTTATGTGTAGAGCAGGGTTGGAAAAGTGATTTTTTTTTTTTTTTTTTTTATTTCTTTATTTATTATTTAGAATTGCAATACATGACGATTTAATTTACTTTTAAATTTATTAAAATTATGGCTTCAATTAATAGTGTAAAGACTCTTGAAAATATAAAAATTTTGATATAAGTTTTCCAATCCTGATATCTTTCGTCATCTATGTAGCTACCTCTCCCTCAACGATGACAAAGCAAGCCGTTAATAAGTTTCCTTTTGTCCTATCAACCTTTCAATCAATCAAAAAAAATGTTTCCTTTTTTTCTTTTTTCCGTTAAATGTGATTAAGCAACACATGGCAGTTGTGCAATTGCTTATTTCTCGATTTAAAAAGGCAAAGCTTTAAGCAAATATCTACTTTCTCCAAACTGGAAAAAAAACAAAGAAAAAAATTAAATATTTTTTTTTTCTACAAAGTAAACGAATACAGTGCCTAATATGTACAATAGCGAACTTTGAACTTCACGTGTATATATAATTGTGTTGTAGTTACAACTGACATCAGGATAAGGAAGGACTAAAGGAAGTAGCTTGTTGTAAGAAAAATATTTAATGCACACAATACAGTTATAAATTCAACAATTTTAACTTCTCCCTGATATCTTTACGAAAATCACTAAAAATAGTTTATCAACAAGTAAAATCAGACACAATTAATTTTGTCGTTGTTTCAATCACTGGTATAATCAAAAATAAAATTGGCTATTAGTTTCTATACAATAATCAAATAGTATTCCTTAAAAACTTATATACTATTTTATAAGACCTTTTCTTTATATTTAATTTAATTTGAATTTTATAACAAAAATGAGAGGACAAAGTCCTTCCTACCTACTCAATAAAATAAAACACGTATAAAAATTTCAATTTAAACAAAAGTTATTAATTTTCTTTTTGCAACTTTACAAGAAAAGATCCACTGTGCAACGTAGCCCACTTTAGCCTCCTCCTCTTTTTAAATTAAAGCTCTTCACAGAAAATAACATATTCCGGATATACGATATGCAATTTTAGAATCTCTTATAATATTTTATTTTTAAACTAAATTTAAATTAACTATTTATTAAAATGAATTGAAAATAATATTTTTTAAAGCAAAACATTATGCTCTTAAGGAATTCTATGCAAAAATTTTTAATAAATACACCACCCCTGAAAAATGTGAAAATATTGGAAATTTTTATTAAAAGTTGCAAAGCATGTAAAATGTTTTGTAAGAAATATCCTGAATATATTGTTAATTATACGAATATATTAAGTCTAGACTCTTGACTCTTTATACAAATTTTTGTGCATAAAATTTTACTTACGAGTACATACATACATACATTTGAAAAACATACAACAATACTTTCCCATTTAAGTTTAACTTCACAGCCGCCACACCCCACCATCATGCATTTTTACATTTTGTTGTGCAAGAAAAAAACCATTTAATTTTATTTCCAATATAAAGTTTAAACAAAAAAAATATTTAAAAATAAAACTTATTAACATCCTTTGCTTAAAATTAATCTCAATATATGCATGTACTAGTATGTACACATGTACAGCTCACATAAATTAAATATCCATACTTACGTACATTCATACAACAACATAAACATCAACAAGTATATCGATCAGTCAATCTATTAATCAATCGCACACGCTTATTCACACCCATACTCGTGCAATTAAATAACAATCAAGCCCATTAAATCTTTCCAAAACTCATTATGGATATAAAAACATACAAACGTAAAAGAACACACACACAAATATACACACCAAAAATATCAATAAATATTTTCTTTATTTACATAATAAAAGAAAAAATATTCCTTTTAAGATTTTTATTAAAACAACAACAATAAATGAAAAAATATATAAAATAAAACGATTAAGAAAACATTTGTTACTGCTGCACGTTCATTAAATCAATTAAATTTATTTTCCTCTCTCTCTTACTATCTCTCTCTCTCTCATTTGATTTTTTAATTCTCCATTTAATTAAAACTTGTATATTTACCGTTAAAATTTTTTTAACTTTTTCTCTATTATTTTTGTTTGTTTTTCTTTTCTTCTTTCGCCATAAAAAATGGATTTTTTTTTTTTAGATGATGACTCTGGTGAAAAATCTGTTTCGGTTTTATTAAGTGGCGAAGAATCGGAATTGATATTTATTGATCATCCTTATGCCGAAATGACGGTTTGTTGTTCGATGGCAAAATATTTAATTTTTATTAATTTTTTGATTTCTATATATGATTTCTCCTTTCCCTCAGCCTGATGATTGTCTCAACAGTTATGATCCTCATGGTTATTGTGTCATATATTCTGCATCCGATCGTAGCAGTTTCAGTGTAGCTGAACATATATTGCAAGTGCTATGGACTAATCAAAATATTGCCCAAAAAGCTGTTATTCTTGTAGCTAATAAAGCCGATTTGGCACGAAGTCGTCTAGTGAGTGCAGAAGGTAAGTTGGTGGGCTCTTTTTACAAGTAATCATTATTTTTATTTGATCAGTAAAAAAACTGTATTTCTTATTTATAATTCATATCATATCAGAGGGCAAAGCCATGGCCACTGCATATGATTGCAAATTTATAGAAACTTCAGTGGGCATTAATCACAATGTGGATGAATTGTTAGTGGGCTTGTTGTCACAAATACGTCTTAAGCTTGAGAATCCGGAAAAATCAAGGTAAATGCTCGCAGTTTGTTTGAAATTACAAAACGAGAAGTTTAGCAAATGCTTTTATATATTATCTAATACAGGGATATGTTTCGAAAACGTTCTATAAGAAAATCTAAAAGCAGAGCTTGCTCCCCGTTAGGTGGTGCCTGTTTGACAGGTGGTACCAATGCCAATACACCGCTGGGCGTTATAAATAATATTATCAGTGATGTCAACTCGCCGCCGGGTAGTGCACAAAGCAGGTATGTGCTAAGTGCTGAAATATTAATTTAAAATATTTCAGATTTTGCTATAATAATTTTTTTTTTATTTATTTATAGTCCTCGTAAATATCGTGGGTCTCGTACTTCTACTAGTTTGAAAGTTAAAGGATTGTTGGGTCGTGTCTGGGCTCGTGACTCTAAATCAAAAAGCTGTGAAAACTTACATGTTTTGTAAACGGTGTCTTGTGTAAAAGCTTGTATGTACACTAATGCACTAGCACGAATTGGATGTGCTAAACTGCAATACTTTTTCTTTTAATTTTTTTTTTTTAATTTTTATCAAACAGTTAATAAGTATTATATTTAAACAATATTTTAGATTATTTCATAGTTTTTAATTCTTTGGAAAAAAAACAGCGATATAAGTTGGCAATTATATTAATCGATTAAATATCAGTTGCAATTAGAAAGTGACATTAAGCTAAAGCAAACATCCTTTTTAAAAAATGGGTCCACATTAGAATGATTAGGCTAAAATATCATATAAATTTAAATTAGATTTATATGAAACTTATGCATATTTATATAAAATTTTATATCAAATTGATGTTAAAAAAATGTTTTTTGCAAACAAAATAATTCCATTTTTTTAAAACACAATTAAACCAACCATACAGTATTTATACGACACGAGGCGAAAGATCGTTTCAAAAAATTTGCAAAATTTCAATCGCAATTTAAGTGTGAACTGTTGTAAAGCATTAAAACCAATTGCAACACTTTTTCAAATGTATATCGTTACCTAAAATACAAAAAGTTGTAATTGTACTTTTTAATTTTTTCCAAGCGAAACGAAAAACTTTATAAATGTAATACTAGTTATTTCATAGTAACACCATTTCAATTCTGTTAATATACCAGAATTACAATTTAAGGAAATATGCATTTTTGCTAATTACATGATAATTGCTCAAAAAGTGTATTTTGAATTTATTTGTTAATTACAGCCTTTTGGATTTTAGGTGGTCATATGCAACTTTCGACTCCATAAAGGTATTCGCAAAACTATAACACTAACTGTATGTTGTAAAGTTTTATAAAAGCTTTAAAATTAAATACACAGATCCTTGTGAATACCTTTAATGTTTAAATACTCTATGAAATAAACTAACATACATACATTCATACGTATATATGCATGTATACACATGTACATGTTAATTGTATTTTCAAATATCTAAATGTTGTTTGTCAATGTGAAATTTTAACTAATATTCCCATCCATTTTTCACGCCCACTTTATAATACATACTTGCATATACATAAATAATATAAAAGACAGTACATACATACATATTTAAAGATAAGAATTTTATGAAATACTATTTATAAAAAAAATAAAAGTGTAACAAGTTTCAAAACTTGAAAATTTATTTAAGAATGGCAAAAAGCAATATTTATAGTTCCAATTCAATTGTTGAGAAAATTTGTATTTAAATCAAATCAAATGAATTCAAAACTTTTGTATGTAATTGTGTATAAAACATAAATTAACATTTAATAATACATTTTAATGTAAATTAATCATATTTATTTTATAATTTAAAAATAAGCAATTATTATTTAATATATCGCACATAAAAATGGCATTTAATTTTAACAGATTTTAGTACTTGATTATTATAATCGTAGTTTTAGAAAGAAATTCATCGCTAACGGCTGCAAGCAGAATTCGGTTCGAAGGACCATGTATAATTAGCAATCGGTAATTGCAGTCTGTGTTTAAGAATAACATTCAATTGAAAAAACAAATACAGCTCCTTATAAAGAGTTAAATAGATCAGATAAACATGCGGGTCACACATTTCGATTGGAATGGTGTCAATTCCGTAAGCACCATACACAAAATTTTTTACGCACTATTCGCTAGAGTATGTTGGACTTTCCAATTTTTATTTACAGTTTTAGACAATTTAACCAATTTTTAATTTTTTTTTTCGCAATTGGCAAATTATATTTCACTTCTCTCATACTTTGTAAAATTGAAATTCTATATAAATCGTTTAATTACTTCGATTAATATTATTGTTAGTTTAGGTTAGGTTGACAGATTGCTGTCGAAAAGAAAGAAGATTCCAGCCCACTTAGGTTCAGATATGTTCCCATTGTGATGCCTGTAGGCAGAAGATTAAAAAAAACGAGGAGCATAGAAGTTTTTCGAAATATATTTTCTTAATTGATTAAAACAATTAAAGTTCCAGAGTTCCAATCTTTTCTGAACTAATTTGAAGTACTTCGTAAAATTTTTAAACCGATTTTGACAGGTTGTATCCGATTTTAGCCTTTTTCCAAACTTTTTTCACTAATACCAATACAATTAGAAGCTTTCTTATGTATGTTGGAATTTTTCCGGTCTTTGGGTTCACAAAGAATTTTAAAAATAATATATATGTATACATTTGCATTAAATAAAAAGAGTGAGTCAGCAAGGAACTCTGACTTTTACTAACAAGCTTTATAGATCTGTTTGCGATTCTAAAATATCTTCAGATTTCTAACAGTTTTCAATATTAAATCATCACAGATAATCACAAATATATAATCAAAAGCAGTCCATATATGTATTATACATTTGGATTGTACGACCAGTCGGAATATTGAAAAATATTGCATATCATGGATGACAATTATGTTACACATACACGCGATACGTTTTTGAGGGACGGAACTGAAAAAAGGTCGTGCAAAACAAAAGCACCGTGCATGCGACACACCGAAAATTTAGGAATGTATTTCTAACCTTAAAAAATTCGCCAATTATTGCACGAATTTGGAAAAAATTCTTGCAAGTATATAAACTTCGTGCATACATATACAGAATATTTCTTTTTAAAAAAAAAATATATAAATCAATTATCATTTGTTATTTTTTTTTGCAAATACGCAAAACATATACATACATACATATTTAGATAAAGGGACCACTGAAAACACAAATTATTGAACACCACAATATAAACGATAAAATACTGAAAACCTTGACTAACAAAGAGTAGTTAATTGGTAAAGTTATTAGATAGTAATTAAAATGTCCATACATGCATATATTTTTCAATACTTTAAAATATATATAGTTGTTATTTTGAAATAATTTTAATGTTAGCAAAAGAAAAAAGATCTATGTAGTATGTATATACATATTTAAAATTGCCGCCATACACATAATTTTTTTTAAATATGTTGCATTTTAACCAATTTATGCTGTGCAATAAAAGGTGGTCAATAAAAAAACATACTTTTATTTAAATTCGATTTTTATACAAAACAAATCAAATATGTGTGTACATACATGTTTGTATATGCATACTTAAGTACATACTCGTACATACATATTTAAATTTTATATTCATTAATAATTCGTATCCATACGTCACGTCAATGTTAAATTCACATTAAGATAATAAACAACACAATTTAAATACAACATGCTGCACAATGGAATTTTAAATAATATAACAATAATAATTAAAATCAAACTAAATATTTAAATAACATTAAATACATACGAGTAGATTAAATAAATTGTTAAAACCCAATATCTGTATTATCTTTAATTCGAAAGCATAGATAAAAAGCAAAAACAACTAAACATACGACAACCACAACAACAACAAAAAAACCGAATGAAATTAATTAATTAATTGTAGTTAATTAAAAATGCATTATTAAAAACGATTTTTCCATGTTTTTTAATCTAAATAAAGCAAATTATTGCAATTAAAAGAATTTGTCGTAGAATTAAAATGTTTTCTTTTCTTTTTCATAAAATTAGAGTCCAGTATTCTCGTGGTTATTAATTAATATTATAATATTTATTATAAATGTAATTAACGTTATAATGAAAAAATTTTTGAATACTTGTAGTCATAAATATACACAAAAATTTATTTACATAAATATTTGAATTAAAAGTATAAAGTTTAAACGTTTTTCATTGGTTTAAAGCTTATACAAACTTTGTAAAAGGTAAGTTTTATAATTAAATACAATTTATACTAAAATTTCTCTTTCAGAATAAACAGTTATAAAATGTTGCCACAAGTATTAAAAAAATGTTGTTTTCTAAAATTCCACGTTTGTCCTTTTTTCACACATGCAATTTTCTATTCTTTAACTCTCGACATTTCAAACTAGATTGGTTTAAAGGTGTTATTTAATATTGTGACACTATACAGAAATTTGCAATGTGTTAAATGTACTTTCCGATGATGATGTGGAATCAATATACATATAAAGCAAAAGCTCTATTTAAAATGCATCTTTAAAATCTGATCTCCCGTACATAAAAGATAATTTCGAGTGTATTTGCCGAAGTATAATCCAAAGTAGAAAGAAGAGGACTTTATTTAAAAAAAAATTTGTCTATTATAGAAAAAGTGGAAGAAAAGATGAACAATTTTGAAAACAAAAAATTTTGTTGAAAAGTTCAACAAACTTATGAATCGAAACGTTGAAATTCAAACATTAGTTAAAATTAAAAATAATATTTTTTTAAACAAAAGCTAAGCTGATGAATACATTGATTCGCTATCTCCAAGCGAATTATTA
This sequence comes from Lypha dubia, assembly GCA_947311025.1. Lineage (NCBI taxonomy): Eukaryota > Metazoa > Arthropoda > Insecta > Diptera > Tachinidae > Lypha > Lypha dubia. Next base: position 63,676,752 of record OX371264.1, read on the forward strand.
TTGTTTAAGTTCGCTCCTACGACATCCAATGATGTTGAATGAATTTTTTCCAATTTATTCTTTTTGAAAATCTAAAAAAAACATATGATTGTGCTTTGCAATAAAAAATTATTTAATAAAATAAATGAAAAGTGGTGTCATTGTTTAATTTTTGGAAGCATATTTGAGCTTTTTTTGCTTATTCTTGGGTTTATTTTGCGTTTATTTTTGGTTTTTTTGCTTGCTTTTGTCTTTAATTTTGTGCTTATTTAAACTTGCCCTGCTTATAAAATAATCACAATTCCACAATTTCACATGTGATACAAAATCCAAACTATTTTTAATTAATTCATTAACTGAAATATTCTCCCATCTTTATTTTGAAAAAAGTTTTTATAATACTAGGCCTAACTAACATTTATCTTAAAAAATTCAATTGTTTTGAAATATTAAATTCTCAAATTTGATACTATGAAAACAATATATTCATGATTTCCCGTTTAATATTTTTCTTCTTATTTTCTTCCATACGTTTTAGCATAGCAGATACCAGTTCTCCAAATATCACATCCTCGCCACGTTCAACAATAACAGGAAGTGATTTTTCATACAATATCTCTCTTTCATTCTGACTGCTTGTTTTATCATCTTTATTGACATCAACTGCTGTAATTTTCTCCTGTACGTTTGAAGCTGTAACAATCGAAACAAAGCCTTTCTTTGGATTTGGAGATGAAATTATTTCCACATCAGGCGATGATGGATGATGTTGAAGTAATTTGAGCTCCGATGTTTCATCTGATTTACTGGGCACATCAACAACTTCGATTTCTTTTTCTGTGCCAGGTTTGGCTTGATCTTCGTTTGTAAGCTCTTTTTTGGGAATGTTCTGTATTTGCTTCGAGGTTTCTTGTAAAGTACATTCACGCTCCTTTGGTTTGTTATTGTCTTCCTCTTCATCCGTGTCTAAGAGAACAAATTGTTCTTGATCTTCTGTATTATCATCTTTTAAATATTCCTCAGTTATAATAAACTCTGGCCAATTCTCTTTGTTGTTTTTTCTTTCGGTGTTACGACACATGAAATACATCCATTTTGCATATTTAAAATTTGCATCACGTTGATATCCTTGGAGCAAAGTATGCCAACGAATTTTCAAAAATTGTTCTAAATGGAAATTGGTCAGAAAATAAACTAAATAAATAAGATTTTTGTTTAAATATTTTAATTAGTATGTATACCGTGCAATTCTAATTTCTCGGCCAATTGCGACCACGATTGATTTCTTTCATCGAAGTACCCGCTATTGTTGCGTAAACATGGAAACTCTTTAACTCCTTCAATTATTTTTATATTTGTATCCATATTCTCAGCATTAAGTATATTTGAAACATAAATAGTCACAAAAAAACTTTCTATGTAAAGTTTTAGAAAAATGAAATTCAATTCCCAATTTGCATTGTTTATGTTTTAATAAATTTTAGTGCTGTACAAACATTAGACGAGTACTCGGAAATAGAAACTCTTCTGGTACTCAGCAAAGTAGGGTTAATCCATGGTGGAATAATCAGGTGTGCGCAAGAAGGAATATGGTTTTTTGTAGGGTTGTGTTTTGACCGTTAAAAAAATGGAAAAGTATGCTTTTGTTGTCAAAAGTTGTTTACATTTTTGGCCGCCATCATGAATATTTTTGTTTACGTTATGCTTTTTGTTTTTGCATAACCAATAAATACATACAAAACAACTTTTGTTTTGTTTTGTATACAGCTTTGTTTTGACAATTTTGAATGAATTTTACACAAACAAAATGCATGTCGTTTTTTATTGTTGTATTCTTACGCGCACCTTATTATTCCACCATGGGTTAATCATGGTGCAATGAGGAGGTGTGTGTAAATCGGCAGAATTTTCTTTTGCAAGGTTTTGTTATGACCATTAAAAAAGCAAAGATTACATACTTAATATCAAAAATATTTTACAAAAATTTTCATGTATTGAGTTTATTTGACATCTTCAGCATAATGACATTTTTGTTGTAGTACAGCAATTGTATTATAATTAAACGATGGAACTAATCAGATGTATACATAACTTCAAAACAAAATATAATAACTAACAAGGTCACGTAGTATTGAATCCGCCTTGGTATAACGTTAAAAAATGTGGTATAACCCACTAGAAGCAATTGCAAGTATTACGAATATAATAAAAGCATGAACTCAGATTTAACAAATAACTCTGGCATCCCAGTATTTCAATGTCGATGACATGTATATGGGTTTTGACAACTTGTTAAAACACGAAAGAGCTTCAAAGAAAGAATTTGGAAAACGATAAGAAAAAAACACCAATTAACGCCTTGAAAAATTATTAAAAAATAAATTGGAATTAAATTGCAGTAAATAATTAATTAAGACTCAAAATATTCTCATTCCTATTATGGTAAGTTTCGCTTTCATAAGAAATATGAAAAAAACTAAGCACAAGAATCAATTAAAAATTTTACTAAATTCCTAACAAACCTGATTCCTACATTCTTTAACATGTAATAAAACAAATAAATAAATGGAACAAATATCACAACAGAAAAGGATTTAAGAAGCAGAATTTAAGTTTTGTATTGATAAAACATTACACAATAAAGAGAGGAAATATGTATCCTTGGAGTTCCGCAAGTTATTCACCGGTAGCTAGTGGTGTCGGTACAATGGTAATTGATTCTAAAGTCGATAGGCTTCTTTCTTAACTTAATTTTAATGCTTTTCACAACGTTACTTATGCGGTTTGGGCATATAAATATATTTTCACTTTATAGTAAGGCAATGGCATTTCGAACGGATTCTATAAAAAGCATTTGGAAATATACAAATGATATACAGTCATACATTCCAACACTCAATATGTTTTTTGTTTTCTTGTCCATACATCCATATGCACAATGTGCACTCTAACATGCTCTGTTTAAGATTATGTCCACAAAACAAACACACATGAGCACATTGGATTTATATTGGTATAAAATTGTTTATTTCATAAAAAATCGTTATCATAATTCCATTCGTAAACATGCATGTACATAAATAAGTTCAAATGTGGTTTATAAATTTATCATGTACATACATACATACATATGTTTATTATAGACAATGCAGAATACTGTTGATGATCAGGAGAAACTTTTGGCCGAAGCCATTAGCTCTGCCCGTAAGCAAGCATTTCAAATGAATCATTTCTTAGATAAGGAACGAATGCTGGATGCATTAAAATGTGCCAGCGCCATGTTAAGTGAATTGCGTACCTCAACGTTGTCGCCGAAAAGTTACTATGAGCTGTGTAAGTTTTCTTTATGACTAGCATGAAAAGAATACCATCAATTAATATGAATTTTTCAGATATGGTTGTTACGGATGAGTTATGTCACCTGGAATTGTACTTGAGTGAGAAAGCATCTACGGAAACCGACCTTTATGAACTTGTTCAGTATTCTCACACCATAGTACCCCGCTTATACTTACTTATTACTGTCGGTATTGTGTACATTAAAAATGATCGTTCTTTGAAGCGTAGTATACTAAAGGATTTGGTTGAAATGTGTCGAGGTGTGCAACATCCTTTACGCGGGCTCTTTTTACGAAACTATTTGTTGCAATGTACTCGTAATATTCTGCCAGATGTTTTAGTTGCAGGAAATGAACATGAAGGCAATGTTTATGATGCTATAGACTTTGTGTTGACAAATTTTGCGGAAATGAATAAACTGTGGGTTCGTATGCAACATCAAGGGCATTCCAGTGAAAAGACCCGTCGTGAAAAAGAACGCGAAGAATTGAAAATTTTGGTGGGTACCAATTTGGTTCGTCTTTCGCAGTTAGAATCTGCTTCTTTAGAAATCTATCAACGTTTAATCTTACCCGGCATATTGGAGCAAGTAGTTAGCTGTCGCGATGCTATTGCTCAGGAATACTTAATGGAATGCATAATACAAGTGTTTCCTGACGAATTCCATTTACAAACTTTGGATCCGTTTTTAAAGTCGTGTGCCCAATTGCAGACTGGGGTAAATGTGAAAAATATTATAATATGTTTAATTGATCGTTTGGCAATATACAACCAAAGAAGTGGAAAGGTGAGAAAAATAATCTTTTATTGAAAGTATAATATTAGTTTCTTTTAACATCACTTAGAACAATGGTACTGATATCGAATCAATTATTCCTCCTGAGGTAGAACTATTTGAAGTGTTCAGTGTTCAAATAGCCAACATTGTTCAGGTAAAAACAAGTTATAAATTCAATTATACATGATATTTTTTTTTTTTTATAAATTTTACTGCATTTTTAAAGACTCGTTCTGACATGCCTTTGGAAGACACAATATCATTGCAAGTCGCTTTGTTGAGCCTGGCCCAAAAAGTTTACCCAGATCGTATCGATTATGTTGACAAAGTGTTAGGCACAACTACAAAAATATTAGAATGTCTCGATATGAATAAGTAAGATATTGCTTTCTATATGTGTTTGATGTTATATTAATACTTTTCTTCTGTTGTCAGTATATCTCATCTTTTATCCGTTAATCAGGAACTATCACGACTCTTACGTATTTGTATTGACTTTTACAACAATGTTTTGACTGTTATTCAATTAAGCAACTTTTGTCCTCTTCTTGAGAAATTTGATTATACTTCTCGTAAGACATTAGCCCTATATTTGCTAATGAATGTTTTGGATTGCGAAACCTTGATACCCACGGCCGAGCAGGCTGATGCTGTTTTGGATATAATAACGCCACTAATAAAAGATGACGAGACCGTTGCAACAAAAGCAGGTCAGGAGCCATCCATAGATCTCGATGAATTTGCTGAGGAACAAGGAATAGTAGCACGTTTCATACACTTGCTAAAATCTGACGATCCAGATATGCAATATAAGATACTGCAATCTGCTCGTAAACACTTGGGCTCTGGTGGAGCACAACGCATTAAACATGTTTTACCACCTCTCGTATTTTCTGCTTACCAACTGGCTTACAAATACAAGGCTAAAGCTGAGGAGGATGAGAACTGGGATAAAAAATGTCAAAAAATTATACAATATTGTCATAGTACAGTTTCGGCATTGGCTAAAGCTGACTTGGCTGAATTGGCTTTAAGGTTGTATCTGCAGGGTGCTTTGGTCATTGGTGAAATTGGATATAGTAATCACGAGACTGTAGCCTACGAGTTTATGACACAAGCATTTTCTCTTTATGAAGATGAAATCTCTGATTCTAAAGCACAATTGGCGGCAATTACTTTAATAATGTCTACTTTCGAAGAAATGTCCTGCTTTGGTGAAGAAAACGCCGATCCATTAAGAACAAATTGTGCATTAGCTGCCTCAAAGCTACTTAAAAAGCCTGATCAATGCAGAGGAGTTGTGGCCTGTGCTGCCCTGTTTTGGAGTGGCAAGTATGTACTTGCATGAATAATTTATTATATCATTTTCATTTATCTTTTCCATTTTTTTTAGAAAAAATGGGGAAGAAATGCGAGATGAAAAGAAGACTTTAGACTGTTTAAAGAAAGGAGCTCGTATTGCATCTCAATGCTTAGATATAGGCGTGCAAGTTCAACTTTATGTTGAACTATTAAACCACTATTTGTTTTACTTTGAACGTGGAAACTCTTTAATAACAGTGGCCATGCTCAACCAGGTAAACTCCTTCATACATAATTAGCAAGAAAAATATTAATTTTTTTTTTATTAATGTTACCAAGTTAATTGCTAAAATCAATGAGGAACTTCCTAATTTAGAGCCCTCTGAAGAAACTAAGCAAATCGAAATGCATTATAAAAATACCTTGGCTCATATTAAAAGTCGCATGGAATCAAACGATGTGGGCTTGGAAGTTTCATTTGCGGGAATATCGATACATTAGTTGAACTATGTAAACATTCTGCAGCCGCTGGAAAAAACTTTATATGTTGGCATTTTCAATCAGATTGGAAATTTTCGAGAAAAGTGGTTATTATTTTTACACAACCCTTATTCCATAGCAAAATTTAAATTTTATATTATTTGATGAATATACCTAAACACGTAGTGGTCCCTGTAACTCGTAACTATGTATACATTAAGTGTCATTAACATAAATATACAAATCTTCTTCGATATTAAAATTAATTGCATTCTCGTATGCAGTTTGATATAATGGAAAGAACGATCAAAAAATTGTAAATTAAGAACAATAGTATTTCAAATCACAAGAACTATATAAAAATTATTTTAATCAACAGATTGTGATATATATTTTCGTTAAATGAACAATTTTTATAGCTATCAAATTTTGTACTCAATAAAACCTGTGTTACAATATATTTAACATGGAAAATTTTAAACTATTTCTTAATTTCGAGAACATCATTTTGCATGACTATCAAATCCGTGAAAAACTTTCGCGTAGTTATTTTCATTTCCTTCGACAAATAAATCGGAAAAATGGCTGGAAAAAATAGTGGGGTTTTAACAGAAATTTAAAGAAATATATATACATATTTACTTTTGAATTCAATTATAAGGTCACCATATTGTTTGGATTCACAACCGTTTGGTTTAAGAACTTCGTTTTTACATTTTGGAAGTCCTTCACCTGGTATAACTTTCGTATATCCGGGCTTAACAACATCATTAACACATACTCTTAATGGCCTGTTGTCTAAACTGTTGATAACAAATTGAAATCCAGTAAGAGCTTGACACAAATCTATTTCGAAAGAATACACTAAGTTGTGAAGATTTTCTCTTCTAAATGATTTATGTGGTTTGTCAACTATAATAAAAATTATATCAGCCGGTATTGAAGTGGGTGATTGATCGCCTTCTTCTTTAAAACAATAGCGTGTGCAAGGTGTTACACCCGGTTCAATGTCAAGTTTTAAAATCTTCTTCATCTTTTTTGTGCAAGTTTTCTCTTCATCAACAAACTCCTGTCGCCACACTTGCATTATTTTAACACATCCATTGTATACTTCCTCTAAAGTTAGTTCGACGAGTTTTTCAACAGCTTTGTCCTTAGTTCGTACACCTATTCCAAAGTCCTGATTTGTGTACAAAGGAGGTGGTTCTGTTATAGCGTCAGTTATATTGGCATAAGGGGAATATGTTCCAAAAACGGTTTCATAAACAAGCATATTATTCCCATGGTATTGGTATGGTGGAGAGTATCCGTTTGGCAAAGGAACCCCCTGGAAAAGACCAGCCTCGCCATACCGATCGTAAACTGCACGATGCAAATCATCGCCTAATGTTAAAAGACTATATGTACATGTTTGGCTTTAGAATATACAAGAGTTTACCTAAAACGTTGAAGGCCATATTGATGTAATTCCATTGACGATTGAGGGGCAGTGGCGCCATATGAGTTAAGTGATTTTCTAGCGATAAAGGAACAAAATCTCTTTGATGTCTAGAATCCCGAAAAGGACATAGACAAACTGCCAGCTTTCTATAAGCCAGTGTTATTTCCTCTTTACTGGCATTTCTTGGCACGTCTAGAATTGCATAATAATCTAGCTCGGAAATATTCATGTAAAAATTATTAAATTAGTAGTACATAAATATTTTCAAAATTATAAAAAAAGAATTCCGTTCACACAATTGTAAATAAATTTTTTTCTCACAGGATAACTAGATTATACAAAGAAAAATATATAGAAAACATGAACAAGCTGTTGAATAAAAACTAACGTTAAATAAAAGGCCTGTAATTAATTTTTATAAAATAAATTTACGTTAAAATGAAGTCCTTGGTTATTAACGTATTGAAATAGGTTAAGTAGGTAATACAGGACTTCATTGTAGAAAGTGCAGTTACATTAAATTATCCATCGCTGAGACATATATTGAATTACCCATCCCTGAGATAGGTATATTAAATTATCCATCTCTGAGACAAGTAGATAAAAACATTTACTTGACATAAATCTTTCACTTCAAAAATTAATTAATTATCAATTAAAAACATTAAACATACAAGAACTGTAAAAAAACGACTTTACTCCTGTCGTATTTGAAGAGGACATTCCAACGTGTATAAATAAAAAACTGATGAATATATTTAACTACAATTAAAACATTGTTAAGAAAGTAAACAAAGAAAAAGTGGGTGGTGTCATTAAACATTTGTATATGCTATAATCCAATTAACAGAATTGAAGAAATTTTTGTTTCGCTCGAATAATTAAAAAAAAAAGTAAAATGCATTTAAGTGCTGACATATCAAGTGCTTTACAGCAGATCGAAGCGGTGAAAAGAAGCATTGATGAAAGTGATGATCTCAAGTTGCAGTCACAAACAGGAGAAAGTATTAAGACAATATTAGATATACTGCAAGATCCTGTCTTTAGAACTATTGTACATGTACAGGATTCATTGTCGGAACTGAATGCTCAATTGACACAGCATCCATCAATGCTGCCCAATGATTTCGATATTGACATGGCAGGTAACTTAGTTTTAAGTGTGAATGGGGGCGACGTCATGTATGAGTTCGATGAACGTCTTTCTACACCACTAAACAGTGCCTCTGGTCCTAATAGTCCGGGAAGTGGCAAGACGGCTGCTGATATTGCTGATCCTATATTGATTCAGCACGGAAAGATGCCATCCCTATCTGGTGTTGAACTCTTTCCAACCGACTATGTGCAAATACAGGCAATTGAATTGGTAAATGATGGAACCGGTTTGGGATTTGGTATTATTGGTGCTAGGACATCAGGTGTGATTGTAAAAACAATTTTGCCCGGTGGCGTAGCTGACAGAGATGGTCGTTTAAGGTCAGGTGATCATATATTGCAAATTGGAGATGTAAATCTCCAAGAAATGGTGTCCGAGCAAGTGGCTACAGTTCTTCGCCAGTCTGGAACTCATGTTCGCTTGGTAGTCGGACGCGCTATTGAACATCCCTCACCTATAGGACTCAATTTGGAGCCAGGAAGTGCTGTTGTACCTGCTCGAGTATTAGTGGACAGAGCAGAATTGGAGCGCTATTTAATTTCTACCGGATATCCGGAAATATTTGGTGAAAGTTCAAACGCTTCCACACCGCAGACAACGACTGAGGATGAACGTTTTTTTTATCGCGGCAAGCAACCCATAATTGATTTATTGGAATTGCCCGAAACCGAAAAGCTACAGGTTGAATTGACTAAAGATTCCAATGGATTAGGCATAACCATTGCGGGCTATGTGTGTGAAAAGGAAGAGCTTTCAGGTATTTTCGTGAAAAGTGTTTCTCCTGGTTCAGCGGCTGACCTCAATGGTCGTATACGCGTCAATGATCGTATTATCGAGGTAGATGGACAGTCGCTGCAAGGATTTTCCAACCACCAGGCAGTAGAACTTCTCAAGCAATCCGGGCAAGTGGTAAACTTACGTCTAGAACGTTATCTACGTGGCCCGAAATATGAACAATTACAGCAAGCCATTGCTGCAAACGATAAAATTCCATCTGTCCCGTCCACACCGTCACGTAGTATCACAGGACATTTGCCGTCCAGCTCCATAACGCCGCTACGTTCGTCGAATGCAACTACAGACTTATCATTTTTGTCTGGACGTGAAACATTGCTCACGAATGAAGTAAACATATTTGCTTCGGAACCGGAAAGTTTCACATTGACATCGGGCAATACAAGCAGTACTATTACGGCGACTACAAATTTGTCTACATTTGGAATTGATAAGAATATTATTTCTTTGCATGACGAACAGCAACCTAAAATTATAACATCCGAAATTTTGTCGGCACCGGAATCAGAGCAACATGACTTAATGGTAAGAGAAATTCACCTTTTTATTTGTAAAAAAGACAATATTTTGAACATTTATGTTTCTAATAGGAACCATTGCATGCAAAAAATAACATTCTCCTTTCACGCCAGAAGTATTACACAGAACCTGATCTTACACCAGATATCGAGCAAGAAATAATATGTAAATGGAAAAATATTGTAGTACCAGAAGTTGATGTTATTGTAGCCCAAATTAAAAAATTCCCTATTGGAGGATTGGGAATTTCTTTAGAGGGAACTGTAGATGTCGAGGGAGGGCGTGAAGTGAGGCCACATCATTACATCCGTTCCATTTTGGCTGACGGCCCAGTAGGTGTCAATGGAAAATTAAGGGCTGGTGATGAGTTGTTAGAAGTAAATGGTCAGCGCCTATTTGGAATGAATCATTTAGAAGTTGTTGCTATTTTAAAGGAACTACCACAGGATGTTCGTATGGTTTGTGGCCGCAGCAAAACTGAATTAATGTCCTTTTCAGATGATACTCTGCAGAAATTGAGCAATAACTTTGAAAATCTAGTACCGTCTTCTGATCGTTTGGTTAAAGCTAAATCTGATGGTAATTTGGCGACATCATCGCCTACTACCGAAGACTCGTTTAAACTGAAATCAAGGTCGTTAGAACCTTTAACTGGTTTGGCAATGTGGTCATCAGAACCTCAGATAATTGAGCTTATTAAGGGTGATCGTGGCTTAGGATTTTCTATTTTAGACTACCAAGACCCCATGGATTCCAATGACTGTTTAATTGTTATACGATCCTTGGTGCCGGGCGGAGTGGCTCAACTGGATGGACGTTTAATACCAGGAGATCGTTTGCTGTTTGTAAATAACATCAACTTGGAAAATGCCACTTTAGATCAAGCTGTTCAAGCTTTAAAAGGTGCAGCCAAGGGTATAGTACGTATTGGAGTAGCAAAACCTTTACCAATGACAGATACTTCATTAAAAGCAAACACAACAAATACAAGTCTTATTGGGGGAGAACTCGATAAGGAAGATAACAGCACAACTTCCGTCAAACCTGGGGAACTTAAAAGTTTGCCAACTTCAACCAATACTAAGGAAAAAAATGAACCAGATTTAGTTTCCAATTGGCGAAAGTAATTAATACGAATCATGGTTACGATGGTCTTGAAACCTTCGTGCAGTATTTCAGCATCAAGTAGATAAATAGAATTAAAAAAAAAAAACATTTTGCGATTCGAGCTGAATACATACATACATATAACCAATTTCCTTGTGGTAATATTTTGCAGTATATAATTCTTTAGTATGATAGTTTCTGAAAGGATGGAAAGTCTTACATTTTATATTTCAAAACAAATGGTTTTCAGAAATCGATAAGCAAATATCAAGTATTGGAGAAGTGCCTTTAGTTCTTTAAACAATTCCTTTTGATAAAATAAGCAATTTAATCATAGCCAAAAGAAGATTTTGATGTTTAAACTTATTTGTTTTCAATCACAAATTAAACAAAAAAATATTTTGCATCTATTTAAAGCTATTTTTACTTAATAATACATTAAAAATCGTAATTGTTAATAAAGCAACTTATTTGGAAAGAAATGGATTTACTGCACTTATATTAATTCGTTTTTTTGTAGTATTTAAAAGAAAAGTACATTTTGTAACAAATATTTATTAATCCCTTACTCAAGTTATTTGAAGTAGTTTACATGGAATAAAATAAATTTGTTCAAATAAAATTGTTTTTACTTTAATTTCAACAATTAATCTTTCACTCGTATAATATTCGCTTTAATTTATTAAATGAATGACCATCCTTTAGAAAATTAATCAATTTTCCTTAATAGTCTTCGTTTCATAAAAAATGGATTTCCATTGTTTACTATATCCTACTAAAAACGAAATCAGTCAAATTATCGACATGGTGTAAATTTCGCAAAATTTTTCTATATTTTTAACGTTTCACAATTCACATTTTTCAAAATAACGTGCCTTATTTTCACAAGTTTGCAAACTGAATACAATCATAATTTAAGCGTTCAGATTTAATTCCAATCAACTTCGAATATACAGCTCACTATTCTGGTTCTTAATTGATAGTTTTATATAATTATAAATTACATTAGCTTTTATTTCTAAAAAAAAAACTAGATGTCTCAATATTTTTGTCTATCTTCTTTTTTCTACGTCACACGATTAAGTTGCCTTTCCAACTTTTGATGGGTTCTTCTTGATAAAATTCGATCCCTGGCGTAGGACACGAAATAGCTGATGGTGCCAATTACAAAACACCAAACCTCAAATTGTATGAAATGTTTTTGATCAATCAAAGCCACACGATCACAACTTTTGGTCACGATTTCACCACTTTTACATCTAAGCAATTCCTTGTATTTGGTATGTATGCAAACACCTAAGCTTCTACTTACAATATCAAAATCGGAACATTTGTGGCATTCTTGTATCACAGTATACTCTTCACGTTTCCAGCATGTAGAATTGTTTTCGATAACAAATTGTTCGGTTTTGCCGCGGTGCATTGGGCCACTGGTGGCCAAACGGGACTCCAAAATAAGTACTACGACCGTTGTTGTAACTAAAAGGGCAAGTCCGAGTAACATGTGTTTTTTCTGGCAAAATTCTAGCATGTTCCTGCCTTTTTTTTATGGTGTCCAAATATGAAGAAATTAAAGTCAACAAACAAAATTTCTGAAATTATTTGGGAAAACTATACGTTGAGCTGCCAGACTATTAACTATTTAACGATTTCTTTGACGAACACTTTGACGAGTTTTTTTATGAAGAGAAGGAAAAACTAATTAATGGCAATTTGTGTTATATCATATATACTTATATATATAGTAAATTTATCATTTATTAAACATAGTACATTTATAAAGCCATTAGTCAAAAGGAAAATTTTTTTGTGTCTCTTGACTGCCAAATGCATTTAAGTGAATGTTTTTCCATCTCTGTTTACAAACGTATATTTGCTTATCTATATCAGATGTGTTTTACACATCAATTTTTGTAGCCAGCAACTGTATAGAATCTATGAATCAAAAATTTTTCAATATTTTAGTATTATGGGATTTTAGTTTGATTTGAAACCTATATGTATATATGACTTTTTATCGGTAAATTAGCGACTAATTATAAAAATTCGTATGGCAGCACTGACGGTATAAATTCCACGGAAACACTTACAAGCAAAGTTTACAAGCTAAAGTCAACAAAATAATAATATGTAGTTGGTAACGCTTAAACTTTGTATTTGAAAGTTAAGCAATTTTTCGATATGTAAAAAATTGAAGAGAATTTCAGAAATTATTTCAAAGAGAAATATACTTATTCCGAAATCTTCTAAAATTTATCATATAATAGCTCAGATATTATAAGAGTGGGAATCTAATGAAAACTCGATATACAAAACTGAGAATGACATCAGAAACTTCACAGTCGGTAACTCATAAAAAAATCAAAAACGAACACAGTTCAGAAAAGTTGTATAGAAATTCACAAGCGTAATTAGACTTTTGAATGATTTTCTGTTTGAAACTTTTATTTTTCAATAACAACATCGAATTAAATATAGATTTTTATTTAAAACTACAATATTAATTACATACATTCATTAAATAATTTTTTCTTACATACACATAAACTTATCTACAGTTTAATCTTGCAATATATATATCAGTTACATAATAGTATCCCTATTTTAGAAATCGATCAATTTACTTCTTTTCAAATAAAGTTTTGTTAGCAATGTGTTCGTACGACGCCTGTAAAAGAAACGTTATTTTAAAAGAACCAATTTAGTATTTTTATATTATTATTATTACGAATAAACGTAATTATTATTTGAACTTATATTGATTTACATATGAAAAGTAATATTATCAGGCTCAAGTTCAGTTTTATTGAATTGATGAAAATTCAAAATTACTAACTGCCGATTTCACGATGTCGAAAGAATTTTGAATTTTATTTTCATTCGTACAAATACATTTGATACAAAAACAAAATTTTAGAATTTGTTTTTGCTTTAAATGTAATAACACGAATGAAAACATATGGAAATTTTCTTTCGACATAGTGAAATAGGCCGTAAGAGTTTTTTGAGTTGGAAAATATTATTATTTATATCCAATCAGTTTTTAGCAGAACGTATCAGTACTGATTTCAAGGCCGCTACACCTCTCATCAGCGTTCAATTGTCCATCTTTACAATTTTCGTAAAGTGGATACTAATTGAGAAGAATATCAACTATTTAACCAGTTTTCAACAGAAATAGAATATAAGAATTAATTTTTAATTCAATTTTTATTCTACAATGAAACAGTGCTGGTTAGTACGAAATTCCCTCATTACTGTTTGGAACTAATAATCAACACAAACTCATAGTCCGTTATCATCAAAGTATTCTACTTTGTATTTTAACGTTTTTGTTGTTTTTACTCTATATTAGGGAAATTCACATATTACTGTGACCCCTGTTATTAGGGTATTTATAGCTCGTGCCCAAGCGGAATTAATATTTTTATATTATTATTATTACGAATAAACGTAATTATTATTTGAACTTATATTGATTTACATATGAAAAGTAATATTATCAGGCTCAAGTTCAGTTTTATTGAATTGATGAAAATTCAAAATTACTAAGAGTTTTTTGAGTTGGAAAATATTATTATTTATATCCAATCAGTTTTTAGCAGAACGTATCAGTACTGATTTCAAGGCCGCTACACCTCTCATCAGCGTTCAATTGTCCATCTTTACAAATTTCGTAAAGTGGATACTAATTGAGAAGAATATCAACTATTTAACCAGTTTTCAACAGAAATAGAATATGAGAATTAATTTTTAATTCAATTTTTATTCTACAATGAAACAGTGCTGGTTAGTACGAAATTCCCTCATTACTGTTTGGAACTAATAATCAACACAAACTCATAGTCCGTTATCATCAAAGTATTCTACTTTGTATTTTAACGTTTTTGTTGTTTTTACTCTATATTAGGGAAATTCACATATTACTGCGGCCTTGAAATCAGTACTGATACGTTCTGCTAAAAACTGATTGGATATAAATAATAATATTTTCCAACTCAAAAAACTCTTAGTAATTTTGAATTTTCATCAATTCAATAAAACTGAACTTGAGCCTGATAATATTACTTTTCAGAACCAATTTAGTTTAGATTAAGGTCGTTTTAAATAAAAAAAAATTATTAATTAATGAAATTTAAATACTTAATTTTCTTGAAGAAGCCAACCAACAGTTTGGCAAAATATCGAAATATTAATAAATATTTTTCAATAAAATTACCTCAAGTTTAAAAAAATAAATACATCTCATTTAAATAAACAAATTTAATGCATAAAATTTAGACTTACTTTTAAAGTAGTATAACAATAACCACGAATGCCATTCATTTCAAATTGAAAATTTTTACAATCGGTTAAATCATCCAATAACGCCAGCTCAGCGCCGAGATGTGGTATTGCTGCACGCAATAATAATATTAAACATAAAGGCATTATTATGTCAGCATTTAAACTGATTTTCGTTTCTGTTCGAAAATAAACCCCATAAAATAAAATGTCGTTTTTGGTATTTTGTATTTAGTCAAAGTTCGAACTTACCATTAGATATAGTGTCATATGCTTGCGTTATTTT
Organism: Lypha dubia; assembly: GCA_947311025.1. NCBI lineage: Eukaryota > Metazoa > Arthropoda > Insecta > Diptera > Tachinidae > Lypha > Lypha dubia. Next base: position 63,692,218 of record OX371264.1, read on the forward strand.
TTCGATACAATTCTCTATCACAGTCAACATAGCCATAGGTGTATACTTCTCCTTGAGTTCTTTTAGCAAGCTAATGGCTTCTAAAAATGTATCCGTAGTTGCCACAGACAAGATGTTACTTAATGAAAAAAAAAAAACATTTATTTAGTATTTCATCGCAAATTGTTAACAAAGTTGCCGTTTACCTATCGAATTCTAAGTACTCCATTAAATCATGATCATTAAGTTTTTCAGCTTGAATTAGATTCTGCCGATAAATTTCATCCTTGTGACTGTACCTGTTAGCATACATCACAAACATCGTGGAATAAATGCCTTCCGATAGTAGAATGGGATAGAGAAGAGTAATGTGTGAGACAATTTCACGACTTTCGCCAACAGTGGAAAAGTCTTCAGGCAATGCGGGAAACAGACGACGTACAAATTTATAAACTCTCTGTGATATAGATTCCCACTCACGCATAGCTTGTTGGGCCAATAATGGATTTGGCTTGATTTTCCAACAACCATAAGAACGATAGAAGCAATTAGTTATGCGTTCATTTAAATGTTTAAACGGATGAAAGCGATAACGAAAAGCTTCACTCAGGTACACTTTGATGGCACTTAATTCTTTAGCATTTAAATCAGCCATTCCGAATTGTGGAATTAATTCCATTTCCGTTTGTATATAATCACTAGAGATAAATTTTCTTTGAAATTTTTAGCATCAAGGCACTAGTACTATGATAGAACTTACCAGTTTTCGTTTGAACTAATATTGCATAAAGCGCTGTCATTAAAGGAACTTAATGTTATATTATTGGAATTTTCCATAACATCCATTAGAGTAGAATAGGCATGGCTAACACCACTATCGTCGGTGTTGAAATGTGCCAGTTTACTAAATGTGCTAACCAAATCGAAACTGCTAAAGTCTAAGCCATTTAAAGTATCCTCCGAGTGTGAATGGTTACGGTTTAACTCGTGTTTTTCGGAACTTACCACAGAGGTATTAAGGCTGATCTTGTCGAAGTCTAATGTAAGGTTTCGCATGGGTAAAATACCCTTCTTATTACTATTTAACTTAGTTGCGGTGGCAGTTGAAATATTTGTTATGTCTAGTTCGCGGGGTATGAACTTTTCACTTTCGATGTCTTGCTGTTTGTTTATGAAAGCAATAACCCTATTCCATAAAGCAAATGTTAAGGGTTTACTATTAGTTGCATCAGTTGCTAAATCTCCAAATAGTTCGTTTTCGAAATCTTCAAAAAGCGAGCACCATTTTCGAGTATTATCAATTGCATGAGTACCAAAGGAGCTAAAAAAAATTACAATTCATAATGGACTGGTATGAATATATTATTATTATTATTATGTCTACACACCTGGGGTATTTATGAAATTTACGATTAGTTTCCATTGATCCTGAATTAATGCGTATACAATCCCATGTTCCAGCCATTTGACCACTTAATATATTACCATTTATTTCCGAGTTCAGCGAAATATTTATGTTCTGAAAAAATAACAGATCACCAGTGATTTTAAATTTCTAACAAATATTTGCTTTACACATAATTATATATAATTTATTTATTAAGTTTTCAATTAAAAAAAAAAAAAAGGAAATAATGCAAATACTGAGGGCATTATTTATTTAATTTTTTTTAAATTTCAATTAAATAATAATCAGTAAAATGAATAATATGATTTTTAAAAAGTGCTCTCAATTTACTATAGTAAATTGAAATTTTTTTACAACTTACATCTTCATCATGTTTATCATCTCCAGCGGGCATATAATATTTGCCCACACCATTAGGACCGTTTAGAAAAGATTCACCTTCATAATAAAAACCATTCGGAAATATCGCAATACATTTTCCAGTCAATTCATCATTGGAAAATGTACCTTCAAAGTAATTGCCTTCCGAAGTTATACAAATGCCACAACCCATTCGTTTATTATCAGCAAATAAGCCTAAATACTTTTCTCCTATTAAAGTACGATCAAGTACACCATAGCCACACTTATGATTGTCCACAAATTCACCAATATAAACATAATCAGGGTGCTGCATATGACCATGGCCACTGAATAATCCATTACGAAAACTGCCTTCATACAGCTCATTCTCGTTAATGATCAAGGTGCCGTTACCGTAGAATTTACCATTTTTAAAATTTCCCTTGTAAAGGCCGACTTTTGGTACAAACATTCTACCATATCCTTCTATTACTCCGTGTATGACATCGCCTGAGTACATTTTACCATTGGGATATTCCAAACGGCATTTACCATGCATAACACCATTCGAAAAGTTTCCCTTGACATAGACTCCGCCATAAATGGAATGATTAGAAGCGTAGTTGTAGTCAATCATTCGAACTTCTGGAATTTTCGAATTTTCGGTTAACGTAAGTACTTTTTTTATTGTACTTTCTATTTGATCGTACCACAACTCTTTGTCATGTTCATTTTTTGATACCAATACGAAATTTTTTTCTGGAGTTATTATTCGTATACCAACATCTTCTTTCTTCAGCCACATTGCGTTTAAAGGCATGATCGTTAAATGACTGCTGTGTTGACATAAAAAATCTGAGAACAATATAAATGTGGTCGTCATTAATCCCATACTATGTAATAGTTTTATAGGTACGGACGTTGAGGTGAGTACTACTCTTCTTTCGCTAGTTTTAAAATGCAAAAGTTTCCAGTTTTTTAAATTAAAGCGCCAGTAATCACGCGTAGAATCTGCCAACTCCAAATCGATGCGATTTCGGCGAGCAAATTCATTCCAAGCCAAAAGTTCCTCTCTACAATTGTTCTCGTGTTTATGAATTCGTTCTAACAACTGTATAATATAAGGAAATATAAAAAATGGTTGTTGGAACATTTTAGCTAGATCTTGATTATCCACGCCGGCTGAAGTAGTGGTTGGGTAGGACGGATTAAACAATTTATGAGCTTCAATAAATCCATCTATAGAATAAGTATCACAGTAAGCTTTCGAGTACAACTCAAAAATTTGTATACATTCCCGATAATATTTAATGACAACTAACTCGGACGACTGATCGTAGTCTCCGCGATAAAACTGCTCCAAAGTATGCAGTATTGTTATGACTATATACAAAATGTTTTCCCAATGATTGCGTACTTTCTTTAGCATTTTTTCTACTAGATGATTTAAATTTATAAATTTCTTACGGAAATACATCATTTGTTTTAATTGGTTCTGTAACTGATGCAGCAGAGTGAGGTATTGACGTTTAAAAGAACGACGATTATAAATAGTTAGCTCATAGCTGGCTAAAAGAAGGGGATATGATTGTTGGTTTATGTCTTTCATTTGTAAAGTTAAAAAATCTTTTTCTTGGCTATACGTTCGCTCCGATCCAATTTCATAGATGTCACCTTGAGTTTTCAATAAAACAGTACGATAATCGCCACAACATGCTTCCAGTATATGATCACGTGGTGCATCCAAATCAGATGCATCAAAACTTAATTCCGTCGGACTACTAATTTCGTAAATTTTATCATTATTTGTTAATTGGTTTTTGTCATTAAATCCCCAATGATATAGCCGACCATCGACAGTACGAACAACTGTGTGATATTTGCCCGAAGCCAAACTGCAAACACCCACTTCTTTAAGTTTCTGAATGTTATACAAAGAGTCCCGTTTAATATGATCGCCCGTGCCAAGCAAACCTTGATTGATTGAGCCCATGCTTAAGACTTGTGTATGCAAAATCGTGTAACCTTGTTGTAATATATTTTGTATACAAGATTCCAAGTTTACATTTTCAATTGATCTGTTGCAGGTAGAAATAGTCGAGGAGTGCATTGAATCTTTGTTGCAATGTTCAGAACGTAAAAGATCAGGAAGTCCACCTACAAAATTAAGTTTATTTTTTTGAGGATTTTATTTTTATTATAACATTAATTATTAAAATATATAAATTAGCTATCATACCATAATCATGGCATGGCGATAGTTGACCTTCAAGTTTTTTGTATTCTCTTCTAGCTAGAAAAACGAAAAAGTTTGCTCCTGCAGATATATCAAGAATTTCCATATTATTTTTAAATAAACGTAACAATTTGGGTTGTTCACATTCCACCGAAAAATGACCTTCACAGTTACCCAGAGCATATATATCACCAGTTATGGAAAGGAACAATGTAGCTTCGGAGGAACTGCAAATTCGTTCGATTTTGACACCATCTTCGGACAATTCCAATGGATCAAACAATACTGGCAACCAAATATGTTTGTCAAAAAGTTTTTCATCGTCTAAAATATGCTGTTTTAATACAGTGCCCGACTCCAACACCACAAACACTTGTTTTGCGGCTGGACAATACTGAACATCAACGACATTAAGTTTAATACATTTAATATGTATCACGTAGTTTTCATGATCAAATATTGCTTCATACAGACTTTTGTCTTGGGTTAGCAATAAGAACTGTGTTGGACTTAATGAACACAATCTCACAATGGGCGAAAATGGCGGTGTGTCCTTACACCATACAACCGCAACACGACATCCATTATAAAATATATAAAATGCATCATCATTGCAATTACTGTTGATATTGATGGTTGAGCTTATCGATGGGTCGTCACTTTTATTCATTTTAACATTTGATAAATTACACAGGTCAAATTGTTATCTCGAGCACTGGTTAATCACATAATTGGTAACATTTAGTTTGATTACATAAACAGTAATTTGAAGTAAAACACCGAAACAAAATTCACAATTGTTAAGATTTACGATTTATTTTTCACATTTAATAATTAGTTATTAAAAACGAAACTTTTTAATTCTTTTGTTCCAAGGGACTATAAAAAACACCCAAACAAATGAATAATATAAACAATTTTACCATAGTTGATGTTTCCCGCCTATAGTGAGTATTTTCAACAGGGCGACTCCTAACATAAATAAAAGCAGTTATAAGCCAGGGGTGGGAGTTTGGCTGCTGTTGGCATCAAATTTTCGTGAGGGCAGTTATGGTTTTTTTTTTTATATAATTATGTGGCAATAGTTTTTTATATATTGATTTTGCCATTTTTCATACGTTTCGGCAAATTTCTTTACATGTTAATCTTCATACATATAAAAGTATGTACATGTATACATATTAATCAGAAAAATGCACATATATATATGTATTTATTTTTATTTTATTTATTTATCAAATTCATATAGTAATACAAAGCCTATTGGCCATATAATCGTATTACAGAGTAAAAAACAAAACAGTCTGATTATTTCTTAAATTCAAGTGCATACACATATTATGTATGTTGTAAGTATAATATACAAGCTATAGGGCCCCCAGCCACAATTAGATAACATTAACTTTAATAAGAGGACATATATATATATATATATATATAGATGTATGTGTGTATATAGTATGTATGCGATATACTATGTGAAATTAGTTAAACTGTTAAAGGGCTATTAGATACGCATACTTGTCTGCAGACATGTACGATGGCATACCAAAACTCACTGTCTAATAGCATGTATGTCGAGTACGTCAGACATGAATGTTGGTTTTCAAAAATTTTTGATTTTCTGATGTCTGCCGCACACCAACATACACACAACATACATGTGTACTGAAGTATGCCGCCAGCGTTCGATAGTGTAATAGCAAAACACAAAGTATGCCATCGTACATGTCTGCAGACAAGTATGCGTGTCTAATAGCCCTTTTAGAAACTTTGCATTGCCCACATATAACGGTTATAATGCCCATTTCTGGACTGTGTATAATATGCATTTTTTTTATATTTTTTTATTTTCAGGATTAGGGTTAATTTCATATCGGAAATTAATCTGCAAGCTGGTAACACTATTAGATGTCAAATGAAAAAAAAATGGCGATTTTTTCAAGACTTCTTCTACTAATGTTTCGCGATAGTGTATTTAATCCTTTGTATATTTCTTATAAATTAACTTTAATAAATTAATAATTTTTACTAAAATAGTGAGCTTAACTAATGCATTTAACAAACTGGCAAATGTTGTAATTGTTACAGTCAAAGTTATGCCAGGAAAATTGGTTCACAAAGTGCAAGAGCAGTAGAACAAATTTTGGACCCACCAAAAGAAAAACTGACTAAAAGCTTAAAAAATATTAGGGTGTATTGATAAAAGTAAAAAAAATGTTTGCTTAAAAATTTTCCAACTAATAAACTCATATAATTTAAATGCAAAAGTGATTAAAGATTTTCCAATCTTGTGTTTTTCAAGTTTTTTTTAAAGATTTTTGTATGGAAAAACTGATGATAAAGTAAAAATGGTTGGTTGTAATGCTACCGACCCTTCACCCTTAACTACAATAACAATAACAACAACTAATAAACGAACAACAAAGCTTGCAGCGACAACAACATATGAAAGAGCTGCTGCTACGGCTGCTTGCTAACTATCAATAACAAAATCGTAATCACTCGATTATTACATACAACAATATTTTGTTACCTTAAGTTTAAATAACAAAAAACATCATTAAAAACAAAAATAAAACGTAAAGCGATAAATATTTATAAAGGAATGTGTTATTTTCAAAAATAGTGGGAAGTGATGTTTTGCTTGCATGCAGCCTAATAAACGTTATTGATTTCATCTGCGTTTTTTGCTACTTTCTGTTGCTCTGATCATGTATTACAGAATCCTCTTCACCCCAATGATTTCGTATAACGTTCTGAAGTTACCTTTCCATTATATGATCAAACAACATATATTTAAATAAACAAATACAAATCTCTATTGCGATTAAGGAAAATATAGAACAAAAAATGTATACTCTATTAAAAAATATATTGATTGTTATAAATGCTCACATTTTCCGTAAGCGACAAAGTATCATCAAAACATTGTTAACTCCACAAATCTTCGCGCTAATTTATATTTCATTATGTTTAAGTATAGGAGAATTAAGCTTAGCACATGGTAATATCCTTTTTAATTTTGTTTTATGATTTTCAAAATTAATTTTAATCTGTTTTCTCTTTCAGCTGTACCTTTAAACAATCACGTTTTATCAGGAGAGAATATAGCAGCTACCAATTATAGCAATTTGCCATCTCAAAATAATCTTCAGTATGGTGGCAGTAGGAATCACTTAAGTATCTCTATGACAACAACCAAGGCATCAACAATATTTTCCGAAACAACAGCAAGACCTTATGGCATTTTAAATGATTCTCTAACAATGATGCTGGTCTCACAAGTTACACCAGTTTCGATGCAAACAAAACCAAAAATTAAGCCTCGTGAACGTAAGTCGGTTTCGTTTTATCAATTTTGTATATGAATGTATTTGTTTTGTATTAAAACAAGTGACTCGAGCCTTTCGTCGTTTTTAAGATTCAAACAATATTGATTAAATCAATGTATGTGAAGATAAATATGCCGAGTTAAATATGTTTTACGTGAGACATATTTAACTCAAAAGTTAAATATGTTTAGTCGGGACATTGCCAACATAGCTCGATGGAACATTTCGGTTTACATCTTTGCTAGTTGATATAAATGTATGTCACTCATTTAGACCAATAGGAAATTAAAGCCAAGAATCCATACCTATTTACTATGTAAGTCCGATTTCTCAATTGTATTTGAGAATTTTTCTATAAAATTTAAAACAGTAAAATTTATGTAAATTTTGACGACCTCTACGGGAATTTGGCCATTTGTTGGTACATTTTTGTTTGTCACTCATTTGGACCAATAGGAAATTAAAGCCAAAAATCCATACTTATTGACTATGTAAGTCCGATTTCTCAATTGTATTTGAGAATTTTTCTATAAAATTGAAAACATTAAAATTTATGTAAATTTTGACGACCTCTACGGGAATTTGGCCATTTGTTGGCAGATTTTTGTTTGTCACTCATTTGGACCAATAGGAAATTAAAGCCAAGAATCCATACTTATTTACTATGTAAGTCTGATTTCTCAATTGTATTTGAGAATTTTTCTATAAAATTTAAAACATTAAAATTTATGTAAATTTTGACGACCTCTACGGGAATTTGGCCATTTGTTGGCACATTTTTGTTTGTCACTCATTTGGACCAATTGGAAATTGAAGCCAAGAATCCATACTTATTTACTATGTAAGTCTGATTTCTCAATTGTATTTGAGAATTTTTCTATAAAATTTAAAACATTAAAATTTATGTAAATTTTGACGACCTCTACGGGAATTTGGCCATTTGTTGGCACATTTTTGTTTGTCACTCATTTGGACCAATAGGAAATTAAAGCCAAGAATCCATACTTATTGACTATGTAAGTCCGATTTCTCAATTGTATTTGAGAATATTTCTATAAAATTTAAAACATTAAAATTTATGTAAATTTTGACGACCTCTACGGGAATTTGGCCATTTGTTGGCACATTTTTGTTTGTCACTCATTTGGACCAATAGGAAATTAAAGCCAAGAATCCATACTTATTTACTATGTAAGTCTGATTTCTCAATTGTATTTGAGAATTTTTCTATAAAATTTAAAACATTAAAATTTATGTAAATTTTGACGACCTCTACGGGAATTTGGCCATTTGTTGGCACATTTTTGTTTGTCACTCATTTGGACCAATAGGATATTAAAGCCAAGAATCCATACTTATTTACTATGTAAGTCTGATTTCTCAATTGTATTTGAGAATTTTTCTATAAAATTTAAAACATTAAAATTTATGTAAATTTTGACGACCTCTACGGGAATTTGGCCATTTGTTGGCACATTTTTGTTTGTCACTCATTTGGACCAATAGGAAATTAAAGCCAAGAATCCATACTTATTTACTATGTAAGTCTGATTTCTCAATTGTATTTGAGAATTTTTCTATAAAATTTAAAACATTAAAAGTTATGTAAATTTTGACGACCTCTACGGGAATTTGGCCATTTGTTGGCACATTTTTGTTTGTCACTCATTTGGACCAATAGGAAATTAAAGCCAAGAATCCATACTTATTTACTATGTAAGTCTGATTTCTCAATTGTATTTGAGAATTTTTCTATAAAATTTAAAACATTAAAATTTATGTAAATTTTGACGACCTCTACGGGAATTTGGCCATTTGTTGGCACATTTTTGTTTGTCACTCATTTGGACCAATAGGATATTAAAGCCAAGAATCCATACTTATTGACTATGTAAGTCCGATTTCTCAATTGTATTTGAGAATTTTTCTATAAAATTTAAAACATTAAAATTTATGTAAATTTTGACGACCTCTACGGGAATTTGGGAATTTGGCCATTTGTTGGCACATTTTTGTTTGTCACTCATTTGGACCAATAGGAAATTAAAGCCAAGAATCCATACTTATTTACTATGTAAGTCTGATTTCTCAATTGTATTTGAGAATTTTTCTATAAAATTTAAAACATTAAAATTTATGTAAATTTTGACGACCTCTACGGGAATTTGGCCATTTGTTGGCACATTTTTGTTTGTCACTCATTTGGACCAATAGGAAATTAAAGCCAAGAATCCATACTTATTTACTATGTAAGTCTGATTTCTCAATTGTATTTGAGAATTTTTCTATAAAATTTAAAACATTAAAATTTATGTAAATTTTGACGACCTCTACGGGAATTTGGCCATTTGTTGGCAGATTTTTGTTTGTCACTCATTTGGACCAATAGGAAATTAAAGCCAAGAATCCATACTTATTGACTATGTAAGTCCGATTTCTCAATTGTATTTGAGAATTTTTCTATAAAATTTAAAACATTAAAATTTATGTAAATTTTGACGACCTCTACGGGAATTTGGCCATTTGTTGGCACATTTTTGTTTGTCACTCATTTGGACCAATAGGAAATTAAAGCCAAGAATCCATACTTATTTACTATGTAAGTCTGATTTCTCAATTGTATTTGAGAATTTTTCTATAAAATTTAAAACATTAAAATTTATGTAAATTTTGACGACCTCTACGGAAATTTGGCCATTTGTTGGCACATTTTTGTTTGTCACTCATTTGGACCAATAGGAAATTAAAGCCAAGAATCCATACTTATTTACTATGTAAGTCTGATTTCTCAATTGTATTTGAGAATTTTTCTATAAAATTTAAAACATTAAAATTTATGTAAATTTTGACGACCTCTACGGGAATTTGGCCATTTGTTGGCACATTTTTGTTTGTCACTCATTTGGACCAATAGGATATTAAAGCCAAGAATCCATACTTATTGACTATGTAAGTTCGATTTCTCAATTGTATTTGAGAATTTTTCTATAAAATTTAAAACATTAAAATTTATGTAAATTTTGACGACCTCTACGGGAATTTGGCCATTTGTTGGCACATTTTTGTTTGTCACTCATTTGGACCAATAGGATATTAAAGTCAAGAATCCATACTTATTGACTATGTAAGTCCGATTTCTCAATTGTATTTGAGAATTTTTCTATAAAATTTAAAACATTAAAATTTATGTAAATTTTGACGACCTCTACGGGAATTTGGCCATTTGTTGGCACATTTTTGTTTGTCACTCATTTGGACCAATAGGAAATTAAAGCCAAGAATCCATACTTATTTACTATGTAAGTCTGATTTCTCAATTGTATTTGAGAATTTTTCTATAAAATTTAAAACATTAAAATTTATGTAAATTTTGACGACCTCTACGGGAATTTGGCCATTTGTTGGCACATTTTTGTTTGTCACTCATTTGGACCAATAGGAAATTAAAGCCAAGAATCCATACTTATTTACTATGTAAGTCTGATTTCTCAATTGTATTTGAGAATTTTTCTATAAAATTTAAAACATTAAAATTTATGTAAATTTTGACGACCTCTACGGGAATTTGGCCATTTGTGGGCACATTTTTGTTTGTCACTCATTTGGACCAATAGGAAATTAAACCCAAGAATCTATACTTATTTACTATGTAAGTCCGATTTCTCAATTGTATTTGAGAATTTTTCTATAAAATTTAAAACTTTAAAATTTATGTAAATTTTGACGACCTCTACGGGAATTTGGCCATTTGTGGGCACATATTTGTTTGTCACTCATTTGGACCAATGGGAAATTAAAGCCAAGAATCCATACTTATTTACTATGTAAGTCCGATTTCTCAATTGTATTTGAGAATTTTTCTATAAAATTTAAAACATTAAAATTTATGTAAATTTTGACGACCTCTACGGGAATTTGGCCATTTGTGGGCACATTTTTGTTTGTCACTCATTTGGACCAATGGGAAATTAAAGCCAAGAATCCATACTTATTGACTATGTAAGTCCGATTTCTCAATTGTATTTGAGAATTTTTCTATAAAATTTTGAAAATTAAAATTTATGTAAATTTTGACGACCTCTACGGGAGTTTGGCCATTTGTGGGCACATATTTGTTTGTCACTCATTTGGACCAATAGGAAATTAAAGCCAAGAACCCATACTTATTGACTGTGTAAGTCCGATTTCTCAATTGTATTTGAAAATTTTTCTATAAAATTTTGAAAATTAAAATTTATGTAAATTTAATTATGTAAATTTATTTAACTCTGTTTATATTCAAACAGATATTAAATCAGCATGTTCGTTTCGATCGATGGTCTGTTCATACATTTATTTTTTGAGAAATAATCATAAAAATATGCAAAATACAAGTTTTTATGAATTTTTCTTAATTTTCGTCGTTTTTAATTCTTAACGTCTGTTCAACTATTCTGAACTTAAAAAATACGCCTGGGCTTGAAATATTTAAAATTATTGAAAATTATTTAGTTCACCAACAGAGCAAAGTTCATGTATTCGCCTTATGGCGAAATAACCCTTCCCTAAACTTTCAAAAATTCTCATGCCAAACAACTTTGCAAATAAACTTTTTCACATTTTTCATTAAAAGATAAACGTTTTTAATTTTTCTCTAGGTCTCTTAAAATGTCATTGTGACATTTGTAAGGATAATAACAATATTTGTGAAACGGATGGCTATTGTTTCACTTCAGTACAAAAGGAAACATCAGGAGCATTAATATTCAGCTACAGGCAAGTTGATATTTTTAATTATTTCTATTAATCGATTTTAATAACATTTTCAATTATAACTGAACATTTTTATTTGCAAAAAATATAAATATAATTTTTTATTTAATTTGATTTTATTTTTTCTAAAATTTAATTATAAATACGTATATTAAACATACCGTTACCGAACACATTTTTCGGCGATCAACGATCAACGAGCAAATTGATTGAGAGTAATAAAATACACAAAAATAATAATGATATCTTTTATAACTAATTGATTAGATGTCTTAATATGTCACAAAGTTTTCCACCTGGTCGTTTTATATGGTGCAACGACGGTAAAAATGGTGGTCCAACAGCCAGACCAGCTGCCAAACATGGTGGTCATGCGTGTTGCAAAAGCTATGATTTCTGCAATTTAAATTTAAAACCGACAATTCGTTATTATGATTCCCTTAATGGGCTACAGCTAAACGACTCAACAAAAGGTGGGCTGCTATACCAAAAAGCCACCGCTTTTCCGTTTGTTTATTTTATATACATTTTTTTAACTTAAACACTGCTCCCCCTTTGATATTTTCCTCAAGGGCAATGCAAGTATGTCCTAGAAGTATTAATTGAACAACATTTACTTCTTCATATTGAGTTCGTTCGTTACAAAAATAACCATAATCTGAATAACCATATTATACTCACTCGTATGATGGAAAAAAATTTGAAAGCAAAAAATTAACTAAAAATCAACCAAATTAATTATAATTGTTGAATAAAAATGAAATAAAAAACACACAAAAAAAAAAACATTTAAATGAACTAACAGCAGCTTTTGCGTTTTGTATGGACAACGTTGAATGTGATTAAAACCAAAATCAGAATTTGTATATAGATTTCTTGAGTTTTTAAGTTAATTTTTTTAATTTTTATATATACATTTTAATACTAACATACGCCTAATAATATCCTTCGTGGAATTTAAGCCAGTTGAGATACATATGTACCGATCGATCGATATCTTTCTATATAACATTACTTTTTTTTCGTTTTCTCTCTCTCTCTCACTCTCTAACATGTTTGTTATTTATCTAAAACATCTAATATCCACTTAATTCTTTGAATGCTCCATATTTTGTTTTGTTAGGTGCCTTGATAAAAAATATGACCTCCAACGAGAGCCGCTTGAATGTTTGACGAGCAAACAAAAACAGAATATTTATAAAGTTCAATGTTGTCATGAGGATTTCTGCAATAAAAATGAACTTTTAAAACTCAGTTTTTCTGAAGGTATTTCCGTAATTAAAAATAAAAAAAAAAAAAAAAAAAACAAATTTTATAAAAACAAAACTATTCAATTCAAACCGATTAACAAATATCACAATAATCTATTATTTATTTATTTAATTTTTTTCTTATAAAATAATCAATTTACTACTAAATTCTTTATAGAAAAGCAAACAATATTCAAGCATTAATTAGTTTAGTTTTAGTATTTGTAATTTTTTTTATTTACTGTTGTATTTAGTGGAAAATATTTGTAACAACATCATGTTTGAATGCAAAAAGTCCCAGTTGGAAGACAACATTTTTAATACTGCGATATGTCTGTCTGTCTTTAGCAATTGCCAGCTCATTTCTAATTTATTTTTTATTCATAATTGTATGTGTTCAAAGGTAATTGCCTCGAAAGAGTGTTTGCTTCTAATACAGTTTTAATACAGTTTTGAACCCGCTAAGGCGGGCCGAGACTGTTTTAAACACTTTTGACTCTCTCTCCTTTTCTTTTTAATAGATATGTTCAGCTCTTCTCATACATATATTTCTGTTTAAGTTTCGTAATTTTCACATACACAACACGACTGTTAACGAACGAGCTACACTAAAAAGGGGTAACAAAGTATAATTTCATTTAGTTGTAACAACTCATATGAAATCTTATCGTTGCTGAACACAGCTGAAATTGAAAATAAAATAAAAAACAGCTCAACTGAGTAGTTTTACGTATATTTATTTTTCAACATTTTTAATACATTCATACTTGAACTATATATTTTAATTTACGCTTTATTTTTTTTTTTTTTTACAAAAATATTATTCACGAAATATTTAGCACAAAATTTCTTCAGTGTGTTCTAAATTTACTCACAAATACATATACTTTTCTCTTTGTGATGATCACTGGTTTAAGTGATGAATCTATAGCACTGGTAAGGATTGATACTCTTCTATAAAAAAAAATACTCATATATGCGGCGTAGCAACAGAGCTCGTAATAGAATAATACGTAATAGCAGAGAGCAAATTTAACAGCAGGTATCAGTTGCCTAAACGGTTCTTCTATTTTCAAACACAAACATTTTAAAATGTTACAGTCCATGTGTGACGATTTAAATATACATATTTCGACGTAAGAACTACCGTTTCAGCATATTTAGGTCTAAATATGTTATATTGTCTTATTCTCATAATAAAGGCAGTCTAAATTTGAGGCTTGGAATTAAATTCGTTGTCAAATGATGAAATGTCAAGAATTGAGCTGTCATCCTTTGACATTTACTTAGTAAAAAGTTGGGAAATTTTAAACATGGAACGCTACACTCTTGAACAAAGAATTTCAGTTGTGAAAATATCCTATCAAAATGGTTAAAATTTTACTGTATTGGCTGTTTGAAAAACTGAACGAAAACAACGCATTTCCAACAAAGTCATCTTAAGGTCCATTTTCAATTAGTCGGTTATGTAAAAAAACAAAATTGTCACATATGGGAATCACAAAATCCACAAGCAGTCCTCTAAAAACAATTACATCCCAATAAAGTGACCGTATGGTGCGGTTTAGGGTCAGGCAGCATCATCGGCCCATATTTTTTTCAAAAATGAGCAAGAAAACGCTGTCACCGTGAATTCTCTACGCTAAAAAACCACGATAACCGATTTTTGTGTCCATAATTGGCTAATGTTGACATCAGTGACCTTTGGTTTTTTGAACCGGCCAAACAATTCAGTTATTGCATGAAAAATTTCCCGGTAGCATAATTTCTCGATTTGGCGATGTCAATTGGCCGCCACGTTCTTGTGATTTAACGCTGCTGGATTATTTGCTATGGAGCCACTTGAAAGACGCGAACAAACCACAAATAACTGACGCTCTGAAAGATGAAGTTCGGCGTTGCATTGACGAGATAAGCGAAGCCTTGTAGCAAAATGTGGTTAAAAATTTTGTGAACTGAGCGAACGTCTGCCGACGTCCTAGATGTAGACATTTTCCTGACATCATATTCCCTTATTAGCTCCCCTATTTCTACTTTAAATTGATAACAATAAAACTGAATTTGTCAAACAAAAAGTGAACTTTTAAGCCAATTTATTTTCTAACCTCAAATATGCCCAAGGTCTTATAAAGCGAATTTTCTATTCTATAAGTTTCTACGTAAGTCCTGATAGACAAAAATCAAAACATCTTAAAATTTTGTGCTGGAAAATAAAACTTCCACAATTTCCGCATAAAGCTACAGACGTTGGAAATATTGACGATTTACGCACGAATATGAAAATTGGCCAGCATTTGGCAAATATTGCTGTCTTAAAGGGTACTTTTTTGCTATGCTGCTGTTATAAATTATTTTCTAAGTCAATAATACAACATTTGTTTTTTTTCGGTTTTTCCCCTAAAAATATCGAAGAACTCTTTTACACTCTTTTTGTTCTAATTATTCTTATTAAAAAAAAAAAAAAAAACCTTAAACACTTTTTACATACACACTTCTGTACACTTTTGCACATTTGGTGGTCTGGCCCACACAAGCCTCTTGCTAATTTCTAACTCAATTGACTAATCTCTGTTATGGAATTATTTGTTATAGTTCACGTAATTATTTTCCTCAATAAGAAATAAGTAATCATTGAGTTTGACTTTTTTTTTATATTTTTTATCTACTTTATTTTTTATACTTTTCCTTGTGCTTTTCATAAATTATATTTTGCACTGCTATAAATTTGAAAAAAAAACAAAGAAAACCTTTTGAATTACAAATATTTAGTATTCAAATCTTTTATTTTATTGTAGCATCTTTATACTAAATAGTTTTGTGGATTATTTGAAACACTTAGAATGTCTAATGCATGCAAAAAAAAAAAAAAAATCACAAACATTTAATTATCTACTATAAAGTCGAATGAATGCGTATATTTTTTTTGGGGATACGTTCAATAGTTTGAAAATTGCAAGCATTTGCAATAGATCGAATGAGAAACATGTACTGCCTTATTCTTTATGGGTTATAAAGAGCTTCTGAATGGCGTACAGAATCAAATTTAATATTTATTGTCAATAAAGCCTTTCGGTATTACATCAGTGAGCTGCTACAAGTATGATTGAACCGTCTCAATTACTATCGCTAAATAACAAGAATAATCTAATCAGGCTTTCGTTAGTTTTGTTCCCAAACGAGTTTCAATCACGAACAAAAAAAAAAAAAAAAAAAAAAAAAATTGTAACAACATTATACTTGGATTCATTTGTTTACAAACTAAGCGGCTGTGTTTACGAACAGTCGAACATGATTTGATTGTGATCGAAATAAAAATTCTCGAGTTACTCTAGGAGTATAAAACACATATGTAATTACTAATTTGTGTTTTTAAATTACTTGCAAAATGTTTCCTGTTCGAAGTAAACTCATACATAAATGTGTTTTGTAATAAAACAAGTGGCTCGAGCCTTGCGCCGTTTTAAAGACTCAAACAAGATTGATTAAATCAACGTTTTCGTTTCGATCCGGTGCGGTTACAACGATTCCAACAATCGAAACCAATGATGTTCTTTGCCAGTACGAGTGTCTAAAACTGATTGTTTAAATTGAGCTGATGTTTACAATCATTGCTTTTTGTTGAACAAAATGAATTGGATAAATTCGAAAGTTTTATACCCCTTGCAGATCTCTGGTTTGAAGCTACCAAAAAAATATTTGCAGTCAAAAGGGGGTTATACATACGTACACTTTTTCTTTAATCATTGAATTTACTTTACATGTATTTTTTAATTTTTTAAAACTAACGACATATTCCAATATATTAGCTTCGATGTTCAATAAAATTTCAATTAAAAATAAGTGAAATTTCTTTCTATGCCGTTATTTGCTCCCAGTTCTCTGGTCTTAATTTTTACTTTCTGGCACAATATTTTTAGCTTTGGAGATAAACAATAAAACAGTTAAACGCTTGCTGCTGTGCATAATGGTTCTAAAACAATTCAATGAAACAATCATTGACAGTAAAAATATCCTAACTCAAAAAAGTAAAATAAAGTACATACTTATAACGTTTCTCACAGTGCATCACGACAAGGTGGTCTCGCTCCAATTTGCATTAAAAAAATGGCTACGTAGGATGTGAAAAAAATGTACTAAAAAAAAATGTATTTTGACTATGAGGGAGATAAAAAATACAAGAGCCGAAAATGGGCGAATATAATCACTCACCTGTATTCGCGTGGCCGCCTTGTATGAATTCACCTTGCACGTTTATATTATTTAGTATTTATACAAAATATTTCCTAGAAGAATAATTCATAATTCTGCGAAGAAGTCACAATGACTTCAATATAAAGAACCATTCGGAACAGATTTCAAAAATTAAAATATAGTTGCTTAAATAAAACAAGGGATTTCAAAGTGTATCCATAGGAGGCGCCATTATGAGATACAAATCGATAAGTTTCTTTTTTTTTTTTTAAGTCGGTTAAAAAAAGTACGTATTCTTTCAAATTCACTTTTTGATTTTCATGCGACTGAAGCTCAATTTGATGATGATTTTTATTTTAAACTTCTCCAGTGTTTATTAAGGATCATAAGTTAAAGGGTTATTCACATATGGGCATTTCCACAGAAATGTCTACTTTTTGTCACGTAACGTCACTACGCAACTAAACTTGTATTTTAGAGCCATGCTGCTCGAATTTTCCCTACTCTTACTAAATGTTGACGTAATTACTAGTGTATGCTAAAATACAAAAAAAGAAGATAATATACAAAATTTTCTTCGAGAAACAAGCTTAATGGCTTGGTGACGTTACGTGACAAAAATTAGACTTTTCTGTGGAAATGCCCATATTTCGTGCAGCTTTTTTCCGAGAATTTAAATTCCTTCCCCTCCCTCACTCGTTACAAAATATTCAGCACATCGTAATAACGATATTCCATATCGTAATATAATTTTTATACTCCCTTGAGCGATACGTAATGTGTGCATAGCCCATAAAAAGCAATACTTGGCTAAGGGAAAAGGAGCACAAATATCCGAAATCAGTACAACTAATATCGTTAAATATCGACTATAAGGAATTTAATTTATAAAATTTAAATTAAGTAATTTAATTTTGGTTCAGTATCTACAATACATACTACATACGTACTTAACTATATTCTGCTAGAAATAAATTTCTAATACATAGTTTTTTTTCATCTGATGCGATTCTCTCATAAATTTTGTATTCGTTCGTAACTATAAAATATTACGTTATTTATGTGTTTTTGCAACTTTGATTAGATGCATGTCTATAGAAAACCACATACCACCAGATGATCCTGCCTGGTGTCATGAAAGTACCTCAATAACCTCTGTACAATGTTGCCAAGAAGATTTTTGTAATACAAGAGAAAATTATGCGGGTAATCT
This sequence comes from Lypha dubia, assembly GCA_947311025.1. Lineage (NCBI taxonomy): Eukaryota > Metazoa > Arthropoda > Insecta > Diptera > Tachinidae > Lypha > Lypha dubia. The sequence continues at coordinate 63,710,924 of OX371264.1, forward strand.
GCCAGGTGAGAGTAACAAAATAAAAAAAAAAAAAAGAAAACAAACCAAAAATTGTCCATTTTACAAAATCAAATACAACAAAATTCAATCAATTCAAATCAGATCAGTAAAATACATCAATTATAAAAGGAATTAAAAAAAAAAATTATAAATAAAATGAAGCTGGTAGTAGCGCACTCATTTCAAAATCACATCTATTATATACATACATATATACATATTATTATACAAACAACAATAAATATCAATTAATTGTGCATTATTTATGTAATGAAACAAAAAAAAATTACAAAACAAAATTGGTACAAAATTTTCTAATCATTTACATTTTATTCGTACGTACATATGTATTTTGAGAATCACAACTATTAAATCTCATTGGCAATACAAGAGGGGTAAAGTTTACGGAAACGCTTCAATATTATTCATTTTCAAAATTATTTTATAGATCAAAATTTGTTTGTGTCAAATTGTCAGCAGCAGGATTCATAAATTCATAATACTCGTAATTTTCGTCTACTATTTTCTCTTAAATGTTTGTTTTTAATGATGTCTCATGTTGTTGTTTTTCTTTTTGTTTTTCCTTTTTTTTCAAGGATTGGGACGAATGATACTCTTCCCAATGTGCAACGTCGTTTGTTATTTGTCTAATGTTTATAAAAAAAAATAAATAAAGGGTTTCATCTTCCGAATTGGCTTGAATAAATTTAAATGTATTTTTACTTTAAGTGTATACTGGATTTATAAGTTTTTGTTTATCGAATATCATGATCCAGCAAAGTTGATATTTTAATATTTATAACGAAAATTTAATGCGTTGTTGTAATTTTTATTTGGGATAAAAATGTAACGTTTTTTTTTCCTCCAGTTTTGAAACAGTTTGAATGAAAATCGCTACAAATTTAAAATTACTTTTGGCTGTTAAGTTGTTACTTGTCTTATGGTTTGCAATAGAAAATGGTTGTAAATCAAGATAAACAATATGTGGGATAACGAGTCATTTTACTCGGAATGTGAACCATATACATATATACATATATATAAAAAAGTGAATGTTTGTTTGTTTGTATGTTTAAAAACTCTGGACTCCTAAACTAGTAAATTCATCTCGCTGAAATTTTCACAATTCACTTGCGATAGTCATAAAAGAACATTAGGGCAGTTTTTTCAAATGTCTTAAATGGGCGTGGCACTTCCCAGACATAGAAACTTTTTACATAAGAATATCTATGTAACAAATGCAGCTAAATACTTAAAATTTTGTATCAAATGGGTGTACATTGGTTTTTAAGAAATTGTAGTAACAATTGGACAATTGGTGGGCATGGCAACTACCCCCCTCTTTATAATTTTGATACAGCTTAGGAACTATTAAAGTAAATGCCCAGAGATTTTGTAGGAACTAATTCGTCGACTTTTTTTTTTTTTTTTTTTAATTAGGACCAGCACTCAGGGGATGACCCATACGTATGCAGTGCATTGTGCCGGAACTCAGAGAGAGGGATAGAGTAGAGAAGATAGATGTTGAAAATGTAGAAGGCTTAACTCTTTTACAACTCTGCTTTGCGCGTAATGTTATTTTTTATAGCAGTGTTGAGGCGTCTCCGGTGTTAGGTAGACGCATTAACTTTGTTAAGCTGTATTGGCAGACATTTTATTAATTGTTTTTACTTCGCCGATGTTTCTGCTAACCGACGAAGGAGGGCGATGTTGTGTATATTAGCTTAGAACATCATCAATCGCTGTCGGAACAGTTTTTAGTGACCAGTGCTATGCCTTCATCACTTAAATAGTCCGACAACAATTAATACAATGTCTCACTAATGTACATTACATAAATTAATGATGTTGATTGACTTGCTCTGGCCTGGGTTTGAACCCAGGCCCCACGTCATTGTTTGCTTAGTAGTCAACGCGCTAACCACTTCAGCCAACACCACCCTAACTTACTGCATTCTTGTAGATATTAATAGTTAGAAAAAAGTTAGTAGGCGTGGAACTTCTCATATAAAGAATCATTTTATTTGATGATAAATAAGGAACTAGTGCACCAAAAAACTTAAAATTTCATAAGCTTTGCACTTTTTATATTGGCTTTAAAGAAAAAAGTGTGAAAAGTGGGCGTGGCACCTCCTCGTACATAATAATTTTGATATATTTTAGGAACTATGACATTAATGGCCCCAGAGATTTTGTAGGAATTAATCCGTCGACTTTGCGTTTTATACTAGAAAATAATACTTGGAAAAAAGTTAGTAGGCGTGGCACTTCTTATATAAAGAAACATTTCATTTGATGATAAATAACGAACTAATGCAGCAAAAAACTTTGCCCGTTTTATAAATGCTTTAAAGAACAAGTATGAAGGAGTGGTAGAATGGGCGTGGCACCGTGGTATATCTTGGGAATGTGTCATCTTCCATATATAATGCAAAATAGTATTGGAATATTTTTGCAGCTAATTCAGTAAGAAACTTGAACTTGTGTGTAATGCCTTCCAGAAAACAACGTACGGAGTGGACTTATGGCTGTGACACCTCCCACAAAGAGGCAGTATTGTCCTGAAGACAAGTAAAAAAATATAGTTTATCCCAAGGCAGCCGCTGGCATGATGTTATTACTATCACAATAATTTAAAGTATTTAATTTTAAATTACAAAAAAGTATCAACATTAAATTAAATTTCAAAGTATTATTCATTCTTCTCCTCTCTATCACAACAAATTTGTGGTGTAGCGAAGCAAGCCGGGTCGTTGCTAGTTAGTATATAATAAATTGCGAAGCAGTACGTTTTAAATATTTTAGCTTGTATTAAGTAAGGAATTTCGAAAAAGCTAACATAGACTGCATTTAGACTAGCAAAGTTTACTTAACAAAGTTTTAATTCAGCTGGGCGAAAGACAGAGAGGAGAATATTTTCTATTTCTGTCTTTCTTCCAGCTGAATTAAAATTTTGCAAAGTAAACTTTGCTGGTCTAAATGCAATCATACTGTTTTCAAAGATCGCACGCAATACACCCTCAGCAGCGTTCATGTTATTTTCGTCTTAGTTCAGTTGTTGGGAGTATAAAATGTTAAATACGTATAATTACACTGCTCAGCAGCAAAATCCTCCTTTAAGTAAGATATGTTACATATAGAAAAGAGTTATAATGGCAACCCATCAGAAGGAATGGTTGCAGATTTTTGTTAGTCGATTTGGCGAGAAACTCCAACTGACAAAAATTTTTTATTTTTGAATTAAAGTTTCTTCTGATACATTTTTTTCGACTGGAATAAAATTTAATCTTGCCGGCCAAATTTTAACGTTGTAGTGTTTTTCCTTCGGCCGTCTATCCCATTCATCGCCATATGTAAGGTTGACCCCATATATATTTGTTCAATATTGGGTACCTGCGGTAAATTGAGAATAAAATCGATTTTCATGATTTATAACTTATTTTATTCTTGAGGTATTTAGCTCTCAGAAAAATGTGTAAAATATAAAATACATATTGGCTTTTGCTTTTTTTATTGCACTTTTAAACTGAAAAAAAAAAAAACGAATTTTGCAAGAAAAAAAGAAAAGAAAAAACTATATGGAGTTAAATTAAATATAATTTTGTTAGGCATCTTTTAATGTTTTGTTTATGAAAATCGGATGAGTCGTTCTCGAGTTAGGCTGAAATATGTCTTCGTACCTGACTAATTTAGGGGGAAAAAATTTACCACGCCCATAAAAAAAACCATACGTGATGGATAAAATCCGTAAACGGATTTGAGTTTAGGACATCAAAATCCACATATAGTCCACATAGTTTTATTTAAAGGACAAAAATATAGACAAAAAGTGATTTTTTGCAGAGCAGTGTTATTTACTTTCAATTTACAACGTACTGCTGTTGTGAATTTATAAAAAGAAATATGTATGACTGAAATTGCGTGACGCATAAATGTGAGTGAGTGTGTTTAAAAATTAATTAATTCTGTACATAAAAACATATCCTGTAAACACTATTATTTAGTATTTTAAGTTTAAATTATCAATCTTTCCCATACCTGCATTATTTCATTGATCAATTTTTTTATTTAATAACATTGGTTTTTCGATTTACTATTTTTGGCACTTTAAAATAACTGTTACTAACAAGTTACGGCACTACTGGCACGTTATTTTACTTTTGGCTTGTTTCGTTATTTTCTTTTTGCATTTTGTTGTGTTGCAACATTCATAAAAATAAGTGTTTTGTAAAAATTTTGCATGAGTTCTATTTGTTAATGGCTTTTAAAAAAATAAAAACATTGTGGTGGCTTAAAAAATATCAAAATTCTGTAAATGCATTTAAAGAAACTTAAAAGAAAAGAGAAATATTAAAATAAAAATAAATCGCAAATATGCAGATTATTTACCGGAGGAGAGCATAAACACTTGGGTGCTGGTCGCCATTATATTTGGAGCAACATTAGCTGCATGTCTTTCGGTGTTTCTATCATGGTGCTACTGGCAGAAACGTAAACAGGGTAGTCGAGCACGACCTTTTGCTCCCGAGGATTCAGTCTATGATCCCATACTGAACGGCAACACTTTACAGGACATAATCGAAATGACAACATCGGGTTCTGGATCAGGTTTGCCCTAAATGCTAAAATTAATAATTTTCTATTAAAAAAAAAAAAAAAAACAAAAATAATAATAATCATCCTTTTACTCATGGAATTTATAGCGGGTTTGCCTCTACTTGTGCAACGTTCAATAGCCAGACAAATTCAATTGTGCCACGTCATAGGCAAGGGACGTTTTGGTGAAGTATGGCGTGGCCGCTGGCGTGGTGAAAATGTGGCTGTAAAAATATTTTCTAGTCGAGAAGAATGCTCTTGGTTTCGCGAGGCCGAAATTTATCAGACAGTCATGTTAAGACATGAAAATATTTTAGGTTTTATAGCAGCAGATAACAAGGGTAAGACGGAGGAGTGAGGTTTCGAACTCGATTTCGAAAAAGTAAAATAAAAAAATTCAAATGTTTGTTAAATTATTTTTGTGGATTTTTGCTTACAGATAATGGAACTTGGACACAACTCTGGCTGGTCACCGACTACCATGAAAACGGTTCACTATTCGATTATTTAACCTCTCATACAGTTGATACCAAAACCATGCTTAGCATGGCTCTTTCTATTGCCACTGGTTTGGCTCATCTGCACATGGATATTGTAGGTACACGTGGCAAACCGGCCATAGCTCATCGTGACTTAAAGTCCAAAAATATTTTGGTCAAAACGAATCTAACCTGTGCCATTGGCGATTTGGGTTTGGCCGTAAGGCATGTAGAGAAAAACGATTCGGTCGATATACCGTCTACACATCGGGTGGGTACAAAACGTTATATGGCGCCCGAGGTCTTGGATGAGACCATGAATGCCCAACATTTTGATGCTTACAAGCGAGCTGATGTTTATGCATTCGGTTTGATATTGTGGGAAATTGCCAGACGCTGCAATATGGGCATGATCTATGATGAATATCAATTGCCATACTATGATGCAGTACAACCTGATCCAAGCATAGAAGAAATGAAAAAGGTGGGTATTTTGTAAAAAAAAAAGAAAACTTCCAATCGAACGCATACGGAAAACCATTGAACGGAGATTTAATCTTAGTGACGAAATTACAGTTTTTCTTAATGTGCTTTTCCATACAATTTGTCATTCCGAGTCAACCGTGACACGTGTACAAGGAAACTTGAAAATAAGTCTTTTGAGATTGTCCTTTGTGCGCTTTTAAAATGATTCACAGGCTCTGAAAACTAATGCGTTCAAGCTTTTTTACCCGGTTTTATCTATTAAGGTCTGGTTTTATGTTTTTTTTTTGAAACACAAAAATGGCGGTCATGGGATATTTTGAAAGTGAGGTAGTAAATTTTTAAAATATTAAAAAATCAAAATAGGGTGAATTTGAGAGCATAAAATTCGGAACCTAGGCAGAAAATAATTGTGGCCAAGAAAAACTGACATCAATGCAAACAAAAATTAAAAACGGCACATACGAGTAAATAGCGGGCTGATTTATAAAAAAATATTTCAGGGGGACTCTTTCATTGTTATGGCACCAACAAGTGGGATTGTCTACTACCCTCTCCAAAAAAAAGTATTTATGGAACCCCCCTCCCACAAAAAAAAAGTTAATTGTTAAAATTAGTTTGTAAATTGAGAAGTTATACGACAATCGAAAAGGCGGGGAAGTAACAATCTGCTCCCAAACTTTTCAAAAACTTATTATGGAACCAAATAAATAAATTATGAAAATCGTTCTATAATTGTAGGCTTTCTTTGAAAATCAATATTCATATTAGGGGAACCAAGTTCCCCCTGTAAATTTCCTGCATGTAAAACCGATAAAAAATTTTTTTCAAAATCGGTCTGTAAGTAGCAGAGTTATGAGATAAAGGACAATTTTAAAAAGGGGAACAAATTTCCCTCCGATTAAAAAAAAAAACTATGGGACCAAACTGCATGCAAAACCGATAAAAAAAACTGAAAAATCGGTAGTTGATAATCAATTATTTAGGGGAAAAAATTGCCTCCAATTTTCCAAAAAATTTTATGGTACCTTTCAAACAAAAATAAAAATTACGGAGGTTCAAACATTGCAAAAATAAAATACTCCTGTTTTTTCAATTCGGTTAAAAATACAGGGAAAGGTATTGGCATCTAAAAATAGCATCATATTAATTATGAATAATCCGATCGATTCTCTTGAATGAACTCTAAGAAACCCCTATTTTTCACTACATTTACCGTTATAAAGGCCCGATTATGGTTTACAACACTAAAATATTGTGTTGTCTCGGCTACAACACAACATCAAACGGTTTTCCAATTATGGTTTACAGCATCTAGTTGTTTTCTATGTAGACAACACTAAAGCTAAGTGTTGTTAGCCGTAATCGCCATTTTAATTTAACAGCAGTAAATTATTTGATGTTGTAAACCATAATCGGGGCCAAAATCTAATTTGCGAAATAACCTTCAGAAACCTAAAACTATTTTCGTTGTCTATCGGCACCAACAAACCAGAAATGATACATAAAAACCTCCAAAAACAGTTCCGATGAGTCGCAGTGGTAAGCCTGTATTCCCACTCCGATGTAGTATTTTCACAATTTCTTAATTTTCCCTAAAACTTCAGCTATAAATTCTGTGTTTTTTTTTTATAGGTGGTATGCATTGACAAAATGCGCCCTAACATTCCTAATCGTTGGCATGCGTCCGAAGTACTGCACAGTATGGCCAAAGTAATGAAAGAATGCTGGTATCCAAATCCAGTTGCACGTTTGACTGCTCTTAGAATAAAAAAGACATTATCTAATATAAGTGTAGAAGATAAAGTTAAGAACTGATTGTCAATCAACAATCTAATGATCATTAATTCACTAACACAAACTTCACCCACAGCATCCATTAATTATCCGATTAGCATTTTATAATAACAAAATAATAGATCATCGATCACATACATACATACATTCCTTTGTTCCCATCCATCCATCCATTCATAAGCCAATTTATGCCCATTCATTATTAAACACAACTTCACATGCGCACCAAAACCTACGGAATATTTTAAGTATAAAAAAACTAGATTTATGTATGTATAATTGTTTCCTGTTTATTATTTTATTTTTCTGTTGAGCTCTGAAATTTATTATTGATAAATCCAATGATTTTTATGTAAATATGTTATAATTAATTAATTAATTGATTAAGTCTAAACATTACCAACAGTCAGTGAAATTATAATTACATAAATAGTTCTATTTGTTTGATTTGATATGTAAGTGTGTACTATATAGACTATTCAATAAGGCAGCTAAATTTTAAGATTACATTTATGTGTATATATATATAAAAATGATTCCAAGTGAAAAAGCAAAGAAATCCTACAAAAAAGAAGACCTAAAAGAAATTATTATCGTATATCCTTAAGTTTTAACTTATTTGTAGTTGTACCTCTACTAATTGTATGTATATAAGATTAATAAGGAATTAAATCCTTTAATATACACATGCATACATACATATGTACATATATATATGTATGCATGGAATGTTTCATATCAGAATAATTTTTGGTTTTATTATTAACAAAACAAAGAAAGAAAAAAAAAACAAAAAACAAAAAACAGCTTAAAAAACTGGCCAACCAAAAATTTTTTCTTTGAATCTAAACATTTTCTTTAACGACAAGAATTGTGGTTAATGAAATTAAAAAAAAAGAAAGCAAAAAAAGTATCTGAAAAACAATTGAAAAAAAAACTAAAATTAAGCAAAACACCTGATTGTGTAAAATCCTCTTTATGTATATACAAAGAAAAATATTATAATATATAATAAAAAAAAAACAACAACAAAAAAAGATTATTTAATATTTTACTATTATATTTAATGTAAGTCATCTATTTAAGACTCTCTTTAAACAACAAGAAAAAAAAAACAAAACACATTCAAATATTGCTGCGTTCATTCTCTATTTCCTATTTTTTGTAAACACAACTCTGTATATCATTTATACAACTTCCTACCACACACACACACACACACACCCACAAAACTTAATTTTTATATACGAAAACAATGTAGTTTTTGAAAAAAGAAAATATCCTTTTTTCCTTAAAGCATTTAAAAAAATCGTTTTTACTCCTTTTTGTACAAGACTGCCATAAACTAAGTTTTCATTTAGATTTTTTTTATTTTCAGTTTAAAACTTTTAGAAAAAAGAAAAGAAGAATAAAAAATAAATATCATCTGAAATATATATGCTCGCTTAAAAATCATTTTTTTTTCTCTATTTACATATAAAATGCATTTGATTTTAATAAAAAAAAATTTAGTGTAAATTAATTTCAAACGAATCAAGAAATATGAAAACTGTATTATTGTTCATTTAAGTAAAAGAAATAAATTTATAATTTGTATATTTAAATGTTTTGAACAAACTGTTTTATTTTAGTTAAAAAAAAAAAAAAAAAAAAAAATAAAACATGCAGGGACATGCAGGTATACAACAATAACATGTTGTTGTTTTGTTATGTTGTACTAAGTAGCAGTCGATATTCGATATTCGAAAGCTAAATAATAGCGAATAGTGAATGTTAAATTCATTTTATAAGTTCGCAGCACTGTTGAAATTTTTGTTGTGCTGAAATGTAATATTATTACGGTTGAAGTTCATATATCGTTGGCCTCATGTAGAAAGGCCCTAAATCGACTTTTTACGAAATTTAGTTTTTTTAGACAAAAATTTAATGAATCATGTTTAACTTCTCCTATAAAGTTTCTTATTCTTTAAATAGGCATTTAATCAACATTAATTACACTTTACAACAATTTCAAATTTTTTTCAAAATTACTTGGCTCCGACGCGTGATTCTGGTAGAGGAAACAAAAAATCACATCACAATTTATTTTAGAGGCGGTTAAAGTTTCCCAGCAATGGCATGTTCATGCTTTCTTTACATCTAAGGTGTAGGGTAGAAAATGTTATGGAAAATATTTTTGTAGAACATACTAAACCTCTAACTTCCCCGCATAACGCCATTTTGCGGCTTTATTCTAAAAAAATCGTAAAAAAATACCCCGAAAAAGGCGAAGAGTAACTCCATCTATAACCTGGGCCTAAAAGCTTTACTTTTGAAAGTATTGAATATCCAAACGAAAAGCATGGAGTAATTAAAAGTTGCAGAAGTTGACAGCACGACATTCGATTCCTTGTATAAATTTTATATACTATCTTCTGTCACAAACAGAGATACAACTATTTTTTGTGAATGATCTAAGATTTTTATAGTGGGTAGAAATGACCACTATACGAGTACAAAAAGTGGAGTTGAAAAATTTCGAGTTGACTCTCTAAAGGGGGATGCTACACGTACAATATATATTGTGATACTTGGATCGCGATCCATATCGCAGATTACGCTAATATGTGAATTCCATCAATATTGCATGCTACACCTTCAATAAATATCGCGATACTGGATCGCGTTCAATATATGTATATTGAACGTGTAGCATTGCCCATAGAGGAACCAGTGCGATATGTACATACATATGTATATGTGCAAGACTTCTGGGTAAACGATTGCCGTTTGATAAAAAGCGCCTCTTTGTCAACAATGAAAACAATAAATTTTTATTACATATTCCGCTTTCAATTCAGACACACGTTTTTCTATTTTTTGTGAAATGTTAAGATTTTAAGAAAATTTTTTGTAATAAATATTTAAAGTTTTATTGATCTCGTTCGTAATAACGATAACAATAATATCGTTTTATATAGATTTTTGTAGTTATTTTCAAAATGTTTTTGATTTAGCAATTTATCGATTTTGAATTAAGATACCAGCTCATAAGTGAGAAGTATACATTTTTATTTATAAATTAAAACTTACCGAAACAGATTATAAAATTGTTCAATAAAAAAATCACAAAATTTTAATTTTCTATATAAATTCTTTTTAATTTACAATTCGTTATTTTTTCATGTTTTTATCATTTCTTAATTTTCTCTTTCAGCAACAATTAGAAAAACTAAAAAAAAAAAAAACAAAATTTCAACAATCAATTTGATAACATTTTTTGACACAGATTGTCGCGGGTAAGTGTTTCACTTTTTCTTTAAAAGCATTAATTTTTGTGTTTGATCAATAAAAATTTTCCTAACGCTTAAATAAATTAACTACGAGTATGTGTATAAACAATAAATAAAAATTAACTAAAATCAATAAATATCATTAATACGTTAAATTAAATACATTAAATTAAATAAAATTAAAAAAAAAATAAATAATTAAAAATAATCAAATAAAAGAAATAATTTTGCAAAATATCAAATTATAAATTAAAGTATTTCATAATTAAACTACTTATGGAATTAATTAACTAAATTGCATACATAAATATTTCGGTATTTATGTACGTATGTATGTATCTTTTTATAGAAGAAGATGCCCCAAATTTTAATAAAAATTATTATGTTTTTTTTTTCATTATTTTACTAAACCAAACACCTTAAATTCTATCATTTTTATTATAAATATTTCTTCGATTTTTTTTTGTTCGTGAGCAACGTTAGTGATGCTCGTCGTTGTTAGTTCTTCGATGTGTTTGTGGAAAGTAAAAGAATATAGTTTGAGAAAGGGCAGGGCGTTTTATTGTTGTATAAATTATTTCACTCCTGTTATACTTCTTAGCCAGGGTTTGTAGAATGTTGTACGCATATAGACACCGGGTAAGTAGGGAGCAGCACATTTGATACCATGCGATACAGTGCCGGCCAATTCGTAGCGGCCATCAGAACGTTGTAATACTAAAGGACCACCACTGTCACCCTGTGGGAGAAAAAGAAAAATTTAGAAATGTATTTAATTTTTCTTTTTTTTTTTTGTTATTTATTTCAACTCACTTCACATGAATCCTTTTGGCCATTGGCATAGCCAGCACATAAAAAGGAATTCAAAATGATCTTTTTGTGTTTGGCCGCAAGGAACATTTCCTGGCACACACTATTCTCGATGACGGGAACCTTCAAAAAAAGAGTAAAGAAATTATTTATTTATTCCTTTTCATAAAAAGCAAAGAAATATCAATTATTACAATTCAAAGTTTTAACTCGAAATTCTGTCAAAAAACAACTGACTTCACATTGAGTGATTTTTTTGATAAAAAAAAATCGAGTTCTCTAATTTGCTCCTAAAGACGCTACTCCGGTTTGTAGAATGGAAGCAAAAAGCTTTAGAGATGATTTTTCTTCCCTTGGCACAGTGATTACAAAATCGACGCAAATCGATATAACCCATTTCTATTTTAAATTTTACTCCCGAAAAAGATTAAGGCACTTTAAAAAAAAAAATATAAAATATCGGTCTATAAATAACGTAGGCGGCCTCTGGCACTTCAAAATCGGTCCATAAATGCTGGATTTCCGCGATAAACAATACTACGAGCAGGCAAGTTGCCCCTCCCAAAGGGGCATCCCTTTGATTATAAAAACGTCTTCACGACGTAACGGCAAAAACAACAAGAATTTGGAAATCGGTCTGGAAATCAATTACCCTTATCGGAAATAAAAGGTCACGTGAATGTGTTCCCTTAGTAGTGAAAATGTTATACACTTGAATACTGGCGAGGTGTTTTCGGTAGAAAACAACGTTTGTTCTATTCAGTCGTGTATGTTGAAATCTAAAGTGATGTTGGATATTAAATAATTTCCTTTGTTGCTTGAAATATTAACAAAATAGTGATCGGTAATTTGTGCGTTGTTGTTGTGCCAGTTTATTATTTTTTTTAATTTTCTTCATGGAAAATATTTCACATGAGCAAAATCTTCGTCACTTATTTCCGATAAGGATGAATATTTCGGAGAGAGTGGATGTGGCGTACAACTTGCCCATGATTTTCAAAAATATTAATTAGACCGAAGTAGAAACAAACCTTTTCATCTTAACCTTTTGGATCTTAAAAAAGTTAAAAAAATGGCCGAATAATATTTTTTATGCTTTTAAAAACTCTTTCGCTTCCTTCCACTCGTATTAAACTTGGGAGTAGTTTTCCTATTTCACATACCTGCACTTCTTGCAATACAGATGGCACGCCACCGCCATATTTCAAACGGCCCCAACCTGTTGCTGTGGCCATGCGTCCAGTAAAATCTGCGCCATCCGGAGGCATACAAATTGGTACTGCAAAAAAATATATAATAAATGAATCATGAAGTAAAAAACTTCTTCATTTCTAAGGAAAATTTTTTCAAACTTACCGATATGTGTGTCATAAGTCACAGGACTCTCAAGTTCCAGTAAAGCAATATCATTTTCAAATGTTGCCGGATCGTATTGACGATGCACAATAACACGTTTTACATTTTTGGTGACAGCTCGTTTACTCTCCACATCGCCGGATATGTCAAATTCTCCCATAACAGCAACCAAAGAAGCCAAAAAACTACATCACACATACACACACAGAAAAAAATAATATAAAATTAAGGAAATTATGCAAAAAAAAAAAAAGGATCACCATCTTACCCCGGTTGACAATGAGCCGCTGTTGTCACATAACGATTTGTTATTAAGACGCCACCACATTTATTTTTGGTAAACAGACCCAACCAGGTGGATTCGCGTACCAATACTTGCCAAGGATATGCACCAAAGGTGGCATCTTTGCCACCAACTATACGCCCGGATTTAATATTTGGTCTCATACCGCATTCTGTTGATGTGGAGTGAAATGTTTAGGTTAGGAGAAAGGGAAAGTAGTACAGTAAGAACAAAGATGTGATTTTAAAAGTATAAAGGATGGGTGGGAGTGGAAAGTAGCCGAAGAAGAAGAAAAAAAAAAAAAAAGGATTATAGGAGGGATTTTAAGGTGAATATAAATGAGTTGAAACGGGAATTCTACAGTATGGCTACTAGGCGACTAAGCAGTTGTACTATTCATTGAAAGGCGGGAGGAAGAAGACATAAGACAAGAACATAAGTATTAGACGAAGTAATTAAATTGAAGTGAAATGTCAGGTGGAGGCAGAGGCAGAGACGGGACAGTGCATTTTAATTGTTTCGTTTTAATGTTAGTTTTGAATTGGATGATTTAAGAAGAAAAGAAATTTTCCAATATGCCAATCTAACCATCTTGTTCACTTGAATAATTAATTTTATATCACATTTTCAACTTACGTAGTTTACGTCCACTTCCGCCATAAGATTCCTCTTCGACAATTTCATTATCGCTAGGATTAACATCTTCTTCGTCTTCCTCATCTACCAGATCATCTTCAATTGGGGCTTGTGTTGTTGTTGTTGTGGTCCTGCGTGTGGGTTTTCTACTGACCGGCCTTTTGGTAGTAGTTGTGGTACGTCTTACTACATTTCGTTTTGTCGTTGATGCAGGTTTCCTTGTTGTAGCCGGCCGTTTAGTCGATACTCTAGTATTGGGTTTTTTGGTCGTCCCCTTAGGTTTGGCGGTAGTTACTCTGGTAACAGGTTTGCGTGTAGGTTTCTTGGTTCCTCCTGCTGTTGCGGTAGAACTTATAGCAGACGCTTGATACGTTTGAATGGCTGCTGTACTGTTGTTATCATCTATCATATCGGCCAAAGCTTCAAAGTTTCCTTGCAATGATTCGACAATTTTGTGCACAAGAGTATTCATTTTATTTTTCAATATCGTATCTTCGACAAAGGCGGGTGTTGATAGTTCCAAATCATTTGTTACAGAGCTTGAAGTAGCGGACATATTTAAATTCGGATTGCGTACCGGAGGGAAGTTAATAAAGTCATTGGGCGAGTTATAAATTTGTTCTTCAATCGGGGATTCAAAATTTTCTCCAGGCACTTGGAAGGCGGGATAAGTTGGTGTTGGACCATAATAACCGGGGAAGGCTGGCTTATCATCTGTAGGCACTGGATAAATACCCTCTGTTGAACCAGAAACATAGAGCGGTCTGCTGGGTTTCGAATGGTCTATCGAACCATAATAGCCGGGATCATCAAAGTCATTGGAATTCACTGTGCTAATACCCAGATAATCTCCAGCACTGTTTTCTACAAAGTCTGCTGGTTTTCTAGTTACCAATAAGTTGTAGTCAAAGGAAGTGCTATCGTAGTTGGACAAAGAACCAGTTGTATGTTGTGATGTGGCAAAACTACTAGATGTTGTTTGCCAATTGCTCGGTTTGGGTGTTATGAGCACAGTAGGTGCTGGTGGCCTTTGTGTGGGCTGAACTTTCACAAAGCCGGGTTTTTGGTGCCCATTGTATTGTGGTCTTTGATATTCATTTTGGTTTTGGTTTTGTGACGCGGTCGTAATAAATACAGGTGGATCATAAGACAATGACTCTTGAGTGGGTGTTTCTAAAGCTGAACTTTCAGCTGTACTATGAAGAAAAGAGTCCAACTTATCATCGGCTTGTACAACTGAAGCTTCCTGATTATATTGGAATTGAGGTGTAGCAACTGGTCTGCGTGTTGTGGGTCCAGTTATATAACTCGTAGATGCTGGTTTAGCATTTGGCTTTTTCGTCGGTTTGCGCGTTACAATTGGTTTGGGCGTTGAAGCCGAACTGATAATATAGTCTTGCTGGATCTCTTGATTATAAGATGATGTAGGCTGGGAGTACAATAGTTCAGCCGGTGAAGGAGTCTTAGTTTCGAGGGGTGTTGTCGTGTAATACTGTTGAGTTGAAATACTGTTAGTCGTTACATATGGATATGTTGCGGGACGTTGATTGCTGGCTTTAGTGGGTTTTTTACTATTCGGTTTCTTAGTAACAAGAGTTGGTCGATTTGTATAGACAGTCGAGCTGGCAGCATGTTTCACTGGTTTCGTGGTTGTTTTATGCGATGTTGTAATAATTTGATTAGTTGTTATAATCGGCTTATATTCCGTAGAGACTTCGGTATCCTCCTCGACCTTGGTGGTGTGAGAATAAACCACAACTTCATTAGGCAATGGCTGAGGTTTGTAACTTTGTGAGGTGACCACTCCAATATGGGAACCAATAGGTCTTTGATGCATCTCTCCGTCATAGTTTTGTGGGGTTTGAACGTGTGAAAAATTGGCTTCTTCATTTTGCGGGGAATACTTATCTGAGTAGGAAGCTTGGGGAACATTTGCTACTGGTCGTTGCGGGTGTTGTTGCTCATCCTGTTGGCTGTTCACGTACGTCTCCGGAACATTTTGCTGCTGCTGATGTTTATTATCCAAATAGGATCCTTCTGTATCTTGTTGCTGTTGATTAATATAAGAATTCTGCACATTATGCTGTTGTTCCGCCACGTGCGTCTCCGGAACATGTTGTTGCTGCTGATGTTTATTATCCAAATAGGAGCCTACTGTATCTTGTTGCTGTTGATTAATATAAGAATTCTGATCATTATGCTGTTGTTCCACCACATGCTGGTCTACATCCAAATTGTCTTCTTCCTCTATGTAAGACATGTCTATTGGATATGCTATTCCAACAGCGGGCATTTTGTTAAAATTGGATGTAGGCTGTTTAGATGTTTGGAAATCATTGTAGTTGGTCTGGGGCATAGTATGATCTTCAAGAACAAGTTCATCGCTGTCGTAGGCCGCATTGTTGGTTGTTGATTCTCCAGGCGGTGAAGATGATGATGCGGACAGCGATATTGAAGAAGATGTTTGACCATACGAACTGGCAGTATTTTGTTTATCATTATCATCTATTTCATTGTAAGATAATGATACTAAGTCGGTATGTTTTGTATGTTCCTCCTCTTCGTATGGTGTGGGCCTTTTAGTAGCAAACTCCAACTGATAATCATAACTCGATGATGGTTGGTGCTGATGCTGATGCTGCAGATGCTGTTGCTGTTCATGATGACTGATCACGTTGTAGGATGGACCTGGATTATTATCATTACTATTTAATTGTTGTATTATTGTTTCGATGGAATCTACATGTGTCGTAATAGACGAAGAAGAGGTTGTGGCATCGTATGAATTCGATGTGTATTTATTTGCTTCATTCGGTTTGGAGGGAGCTGGTAAAAATACCGGTTGTGGCCCATAACCTGTTGAAAACTGCAGATCGTCTTCTATTAGATCAGCATCTGCTCCCGGATGAGTTATATCGCTATGAGTAAAGCTAACTCCCCCAAATAGCGCATCCGCGTCATGTTCTATGGTATCTGTATGTTGTTCGGATTGTTGTAGCAAAGCAGATTCGGTATGATAATTTTCCTCAGATCCAATATACTGATGTTGCAGTAATTGATCCTGTTGCTGTTGAGTAGACTGTGTATGCAGCTGTTGTACAGTACCAGAGTGTTGTGCACTTTCAGGTTTCTTTATCGATGCTGTTGTATTTGGTTCTTCCTCAAATGAATTGGACTCCGAACTACTTTGCTCATTTAAAGTGCTACCAATCTTTGCGGGCATTTCAGTACTAAATGTTGTAATTTGGCTGGCTTCTCCAGGTGGCAAAGTGTTTAAAATTTGCATTACAAAATCATCGTTTGGTGGTGATTGGGAAGGTGATGAAACCATTACGGAATTCTTGTTAACATTAATTTTGGGTGGTGCACGTGGCCTGCTAGTTTGTACTTCTGTACTGGCTTGACCCATAGAACTAGTTTCGAGTCTTGTACTTGAAACAGAATTTGTAGTGGTGGCAACGGTACTACTGGCAATTGGTTTAATTTTCAAAGACACCTGTTGTTTATGACTATCGACGTCATCATTCGTATTGTACGTATTAGTTGCTATACCCCCATATCCAGTATCTTGAGTTTGACTATTATCCAGAGATTGCTGTTGAGCGGAATTCTCTGCAAATGTTTCATATGCTTGAGAAACAAATTTATTGGTTTCCGTTTCCTGTTGCTGTAATTTTTGATTCTGATATTGATGGTAGTAGGAATTTTGAGCATCATTTATTAGGGTATTTTCAGGTATCTGATTGGTGGGCACTTGGCAACAGGCTCCGAATAAGAAACCATCCATACAAGCACCCACAACTTCACCATTACGCTGGGCACATTCATGATTGAACATGCATATCGTGGGACTTTTAGCTCTGGGATCACCACTGGGCAATGTTTTGGTAGCCCGACATTGTTTGGGCGTTATGCGATAGCCTCCAAACAATTTGCGACCTTCTGGAAAAAAAGAAAGAAAAGAAAATAAGATTTGATAGACAACATAATTTTGATGTTAAAAAATACTTTTTTTTTCTAATTAAAAAAATTACTTTAAAAAAAAAATTGAATGTGATCTTAAACTTTAGATCTGCAAGTGGTGCAATCTGTGATTCGATTCGAAAAGATAACTGTGAGAATTTGTATTTAATTTACACTGAAATGTGAAGGCATTTCCTGCTTGGTAATTTTTAATGAATTTTTGTTGGATTTCTAAAACAGAGCAGGTTGCCAATTTGCGTGTAGTTTGTTAACTGATTTTCAAAATTCTCATTTTGTTTGAAAGAGTTTGTTTCAAGTTCTGTGATTTGCAAAATGTCAGCCACTGTGGCCAATAGGTAGCAATTTTAACCTATTAGTCTAGAGGCGTCCTTTTCGATTCCGGATAAATAGCATGGCAGTTTTCTCCAGACTAATCTAGTCGGTCCACAGGTTGTCTTAACCCATTTAAAGCCGGAACAGAACCGTTGAATAAAAATCACTGAAATTTTGCATACTTGCTGTAAATGCCAAAAAAAATGTCTATATATCATATTTTTTTTTTATCTCATGCAGGTGAGGCAGGAGGGGCTGGTCGATTTTTCGACCAATGGCTGAAGACGATATAAAAATAAAATAAAAATACACCATGTTATTTGTATGAAAAAAAACTTTTACATGTTTATTGAAAACATTTAATTGTAAATTATAAATTGAACATTTTGAACATTTAAAAGAAGAATGTTTGTGACAAACACGACAACGACGAAGCTTGTCAATTTTTTCTACACCATGTTCTGTTTTATCATTGCGAGTATCATTTAGCGCAACTTTTGCACTCACTTTGGGTGTATTTGCGGCCCTTGCTATCGTTGAGTTTGCTTTACGAAGCAAACATTCGGTTACATAGAGACGAAACTCAAGTTGTGTTAGCGCACTGCTTTTCTTTTGGCTAATTCGTTTCTTTGACCGGTCAGTTCCTACCTTCGACAGAGTCTTCATGCTTACACAGCAAGGAATGTAATTTCCAGGCATTGACCATAGCGGCATCAAATGCGTTGGTTATCAATGGCCAATGCCATTTCTTGCCACGAATTCGAATCCGGTAGTTATTCATTTCATTATCGAATATGTCAACGCCCCCTTACCGTTGTTGTATGCCTTAATACTTTCTGTTCCATCTCTTCACGTGAAGCATAGGCTCTATTGTTTCGTGGTTTGAAATAACCGTAACGACGGAATTATCATTCCATCGAGCGACTAGGAATTAATTTTTTTTGTCGAACACGTAATCTAAAGTGCCACTTTCCTTTTTTTTTATATTTTTTACGTCCGTTAGTGGAGCGCTGTTAGTGCGATTATCTCGAACAGTACCAGTGCTAGCCATATCGTTTTCAACCAGTGGTCGATAAATCGACCATCTAATTTTAAACTTATCTACACCAGCAAAAAAAAAATTTAACTTATTGAAATAACTTTTATTGTAAAGAAATATTATAAAAAAGTTTAAATTTAGAGATATATGTTCTTCTTATATTTTTTTAATCCTTTTGGTGCGTTCGACATTTTAATTTTTTATTTTGTGAAAACCCCGTCCACGTAATATCGCAAAAATACAGGTAAAAACACAAATTAATTCAAACCAAATTTAAGTTAAGTTAATAAAAGTACAAACTGACAATATATGCGAGTAATTAACATAAATCTTTTTTCTATCAATTTATAAAATTTTTTAAAATCACTGGTCGAATTTTCGACCAATGGCTGAAAATGGGTTAAGAAAGAAAAAAACAACTTTTACAAGACAACTAGTACAAGAAAACCATGTGTTGGCCAATTAGACATCTTGCCTGGTCCATTTCGTATATTTACTATCTCTTCAAACATGGCCAGCTTTGTTATATCTTTTCGTTTTATTTTTCGCCTACTTAAAAATATTTCATTTACATTTCAACTCTGTGCTCAAGATAAATTACATAACAAAACAAACAACAGACAAAACATTAATAATTTATGAGATTTCGATTAAAGCAAAACTATGTTTTTTCTTAAATATGAAATCATTGAAAATTAAAAACAAAATAAAATTTTTCATGTATTGAATAAAATTACGACAATTTCATTTTGTTTTTATTACACCTTTTCGTTGGCATTTTTCTTTTCTAATTGACAGTAAAAACCAGCAACACCGGAGTGACAAATGACACAAGACAAAGCAAAAAAAAATGAAAGTTCTCATTTACATAATTTCTCATTTCGAATGGTTTCACTTTCTTTGAAATTTATTATTATATATTTTTTTATTTATTGTACTTGAAAAAAAAAACGATCGCAAACAAATCTTTGCGGTTTTTTTTATTGGTGAGACAGACACACTGGGAAAATAATGCTGATAAAGATGACAAAGTCAGGTTAATCACATTTTTTTTATTTGTTTATTTGAGTAGCTGGTGTAACTGCCAATGATCATTATAATAGTGTTTTTTGTTTTTGTTTGTGTTTGACGTCTCCACGTTGATGGCATTTGTTATGGCCAACAATTTTATAATTAAGGGCTTTTTTTAAACTTTTTTAAACTCGTTTTACTTCATTTTTTTCTTTTTGTATTATTTTATTTGAAGTAAATTTATTGCAAAGAAAGAATGTTTGTTGATTGTTTGTCATTTTCTTATCATTTCTCTATCTAGCGCACAGGTCCCTTTTTTCTGCACATGTTTGGAATTTTAATTTAAATGTTTCGTTTGATTGGTGTGGTTTGAAACAAAAATAAGTACAAAAAATGAAAGTTGTTTGATTTATAAGGAAATTATTAAAGAATAATATAGAGTTCAGTGCACCTGATTTCTTAAATAAGTGAAATGAATTTTGTATGTTTTAGTCTGTTCTTATTTCAAAAAGAGATTTTATACAACTATTCTTCTGTGATGGAGGATCCTGGTTGCCTTCTATTTTATTTTAATTATTTCTTTTAACGCTACCCAATGTTGAAGCCCACATAAGTCAGGCGGATGACGGACTGACAGACACGCATTGAACAGCTAAAACAGGCTGGCAAATCCAAATAGTTAAACATCCATTAGAGCAATTTACTTAAACGTCGACATGTTTGAAAACTTTTCCAGACTAAGTTCCTTACTATTCGGTTGTTGTCTTAGCTAACTTTATAACAATACTTTTCGTATGTAATTGTGAGTTTCTTTCCATATTTTTTTTTTTTTGCAACAATAAATTTTTCTTTATAATTAATAGGCGATACCAGAGTGCTAGTCCCACAAAAAAAAAAAAAGAAAAAAATGTGAGCCAGCAAATAATTGTGGTTGTCGTTGTTCTATGACTGTTTTTTAAGAGATTATTTTATGATAATTTCTCGATTATACCGACCGTTGGTTATACTAGTTTTTATTATTACGTGAATTTACTATTTAACATTTCTAAAAGTTATGATTGATCGTTAATAAAAAGATATTTTAATTCTTTTAGTTTGATAAATTTTTTTTTCTTTTTAAGTATTTTTTTAAAATTTTATAGAAATTATATTAGAAAAATTTTAAACATTTAAAGCTTAAAAAAATTTCGTTTATTTTGAAAAATTTTTCCCTGTACTGCGAAATAAATTATATTTGCGTTACTATTTTTTTTTTTGCTTTAAATTTTTTGATCTCCATTTGGAAAGCTGTTTCGCTTCTATTACTTTTAAATACATTAGAATTTCTTATAAAAAAAATATGAAATTTTGCATCAGCCACACTGCAGTTCTGCAATCATAAAGAAATTCAGTGTCTTGCACTTCTGATATTACAAGAGCTTCTAGTTGAAATTATTTACTACTCCGATAAACGAATTTCGACATGCGTTTACTCGAATAATTTTATTCGACTAATTTATATCCACTTAATAGTATTAAAAATTTTGTGTATACTTATAATTCGATTTTCATGCGAATCTATAACTAAAAATAATTTTTATTCGAATACTTTTACGCGAAAAAACTTTATTCGAATATTATTTGCTCGAATAATTTTATTTTATTATTGTACTATATATTTAATTTTTATTTCTAATTATTAGCTATACGACGATAACAGAAATATATACCTAAGTTGTGAATTTTTTATTCGAACTGAGTGATATTTAATCAAAGAAATTTTTTAATTTTTCAGGCTTAAGTTCGTTTTCTCTAAATATAATTTTATTATAAATTAAATTATTATTTAAATTAGAAAGAAAAATCTAGTGGCTCTTAATATTTGAACAGACAAAGAAAAATTAGACTGCGCGGAGGGTTGAACTGACATCGATGTTTCGAGACTAACCACAGTCTCATCATCAGAGTTGTCTACCGCTTAGACCTCACTGCCACCACGGCAGCTGCAATCACATTAGTTAAAGATCCTCTATCATTAATTGAATCTGCTGAATTACATGTAAGTTTTTACACTACAGCTTTTATCATTTTTTAATGGGTTGGAACTTTACTATACTTTTTCAAAGTCTATCTTGTTCAAGTTGAGCTTTATTCTAGTGTTTCTTATTTGATTTGTAGGTGGCAGCCTTCGGCTACCAATACTCTAGAGGTTATGGAATGTGATACGTTATACATATGTATATACAACTGTTTTTTTATATTGTATAAACAACTGTGATGTACAAACACATTCTTAGCTACGTGCCTTTAGTTTTTTATAATTAAGTTGTGAATTTTTTATTCGAACTGAGTGATATTTAATCAAAGAATTTTTTTAATTTTTCAGGCTTAAGTTCGTTTTCTCTAAATATAATTTTATTATAAATTAAATTATTATTTAAATTAGAAAGAAAAATCTAGTGGCTCTTAATATTTGAACAGACAAAGAAAAATTAGACTGCGCGGAGGGTTGAACTGACATCGATGTTTCGAGACTAACCACAGTCTCATCATCAGAGTTGTCTACCGCTTAGACCTCACTGCCACCACGGCAGCTGCAATCACATTAGTTAAAGATCCTCTATCATTAATTGAATCTGCTGAATTACATGTAAGTTTTTACACTACAGCTTTTATCATTTTTTAATGGGTTGGAACTTTACTATACTTTTTCAAAGTCTATCTTGTTCAAGTTGAGCTTTATTCTAGTGTTTCTTATTTGATTTGTAGGTGGCAGCCTTCGGCTACCAATACTCTAGAGGTTATGGAATGTGATACGTTATACATATGTATATACAACTGTTTTTTTATATTGTATAAACAACTGTGATGTACAAACACATTCTTAGCTACGTGCCTTTAGTTTTTTATAATTAAGTTGTGAATTTTTTATTCGAACTGAGTGATATTTAATCAATTTGATTTAATCAATTTAATACGTGCCTTTAGTTTTTTATAATTAAGTTGTGAATTTTTTATTCGAACTGAGTGATATTTAATCAATTTGATTTAATCAATTTAATCAATTTGATTAAATATCACTCAGTTCGAATAAAAAATTCACAACTTAATTATAAAAAACTAAAGGCACGTAGCTAAGAATGTGTTTGTACATCACAGTTGTTTATACAATATAAAAAAACAGTTGTATATACATATGTATAACGTATCACATTCCATAACCTCTAGAGTATTGGTAGCCGAAGGCTGCCACCTACAAATCAAATAAGAAACACTAGAATAAAGCTCAACTTGAACAAGATAGACTTTGAAAAAGTATAGTAAAGTTCCAACCCATTAAAAAATGATAAAAGCTGTAGTGTAAAAACTTACATGTAATTCAGCAGATTCAATTAATGATAGAGGATCTTTAACTAATGTGATTGCAGCTGCCGTGGTGGCAGTGAGGTCTAAGCGGTAGACAACTCTGATGATGAGACTGTGGTTAGTCTCGAAACATCGATGTCAGTTCAACCCTCCGCGCAGTCTAATTTTTCTTTGTCTGTTCAAATATTAAGAGCCACTAGATTTTTCTTTCTAATTTAAATAATAATTTAATTTATAATAAAATTATATTTAGAGAAAACGAACTTAAGCCTGAAAAATTAAAAAATTTCTTTGAAGAAATATATACCGATTACTGCCGTGTTTGTAATAAATTCTTGTGTTCGAATAATTTTATTCGAGTAATTTATATTCACTTAATTATATTACAATACTATTCCTAATAATAATTTGATTTGTTTATTAAAAAAAAAACTTTTATTCGAATAATTTTGTTTCAATAATTTTTATTCGAATAGTATTGGTTCGAATAAATTTATTCGATTACAAATTTTTGTGTGGATTTTTTGTATCTATTTATTTATCTAAATAAAAAGCATATACATATGTATCCCATATAAATGTATAGCATATTTCGTAATGCATACATTGTTGTTCGTTTTTTAGTACTCTTTTATTAGATTAATTTTTTATGCATAAAATTGTAGTCACAATTTTCTTATTCGAATAATTTTATTCTAATGTATTTTTTTAAGATGTTTTTGATTACTTTAGCTAAATTACGAAAGCAGTAATGCATACCAATTAATCTCTTATTTGTATTACATACATTTCGAATAATATTGTTCGATTAATTTATATGTATGTGTACATACATATGAACATTATTTTATTCAAAAACTATTTATACGAATATTATACGAATTTTATTCAAATACTATTTATTCGAATAATTTTGTTCGGAAAAAAATTTTTAAAAAACTTCTCTTGTTGCTTGTTCTGCTATAATAATATTCGTTCCATTGTACTTTTATCTTTTTACATCATAAACTAAAAGCAAATTATAGTTTCACAACAGTTTCTCATGTGGAGACGACTCTATTTTGACTGCTAAACTTGCTCGCACCACAAAAAATTTTCTTAACCCTTCATTACCATCAAAACACGTTTTTTTGTTGATTAGTGGAATGAAATTCAACAATTCCTTCAGAACTACCGGAACTTGCACAGTAAAATTTTAAAATAAAACACAAAATAAAAATATAGTAAAATTTGTTGCATATAGATACGGGTATAATTTCCAGTTCATTTAAACGCAAGAAAGTATATGATTGTGTGTTGCATGCTTGCATGCTGCATCAACTTATTTAGTTTACTTTTATAGGCATCAATATTCATTAAATTAGTTGGTTTTTTATCCTTCTCTTCATATTTCTTCTTCATCTTACTCCCTTCTTACGAATAAATCCAATGCCAATTGGGTTAAACTAAAAATGCACAATTTTTGAAAAGCAAAATGTGAATATTTAAACATTAACGAATATTTCACAGACGATTTAAAACAAATTTCAATTGCGATCACACCCTTTCTTTTGGGCAATAAAATGATTTTAAACATTTGCAATTGTTGCAGTAAAAGCGAAATTGCACAGAACATACATACACTCATACAATAGAAAATATCATTGCAATAAGAGGTGTCCGTTACTACAGTAATCAGAGTAAACAGGATATTTTAATTTTGATAAAGTTCTTGCACAATTTACGACTTTTCATGGAAACGATGTTTCTTTAAATATTTATAATCTACCACTTTTAAACTTTAAAGCACAGCGATCACAAAAAGCTCTGATGGTGACTGTCAAAGAAACAGGATGTTTTTTCAGCTTTAAAAGTTATTTACTATTCGTATAAAAGATATATGTATGTAGTACAGACATGCACCATCTAGAATGCATTTTTATGTCTTATCATAATTTTTTTTTACATACATATGTATGTATGTGTCATTCATATCGTGTTATAAACAGCTTTGATCTAATAAATGTCAAATCTTAACACATTCATATAAATTTCTAACTACTATGAAAAAAAATCCATTAATTTTATGTTCAAATAATATGTAATTAATTTTAACGTCTCGTGACTTGAATCCAAACACTCTTTTATTGAATATGTGGCCTAATTTGATCAAAAAGTTGATAATTTTGTTGGACTTAATTAAAAAAAATGTTTTTAGTTGCAGCTGTTACATAAAGAGCTCCACTTGAAAATTGCACACAATTAATTTATAAATAAATCATCCAGAAGACAGCCAAAGAATATACTAGTCAAATGATCGATGATCAAGCGGAGATTGGTGGGCAGCCTTTCTTGCAACACATTAACTAACTGCAACTAGTTTGAAAATCATATTAGCCATCACACCATCTCAGCGGTAGCATCATCATGATTTTGATATATAGAGATGGACAGTAATTGGGTGATTAGCGGTAATCACGCATGACCAGATGCAGTCAGTATATGTCTTAAATCTATTGAGCGCGTGTGTGATCTCGACTGGATTTTATAAATTTTAAATGTTTTTTTTATAATTTAGAGAACTTTTTTAGGGGTTTTAAATCTGTCTATTTCTAAACATTTATTGCTTGCTTTAAATGTGACGATACATCTCTCATAAGAAAAGGTTCAGAAATGAACTATAACTTTACGGATAAAGATGACTGACTCAACGAATCGGTTATTACTTTTCAACTAATGTAATCTAGTACGTTTAATCAATTAACTGGTTCATAACTTTTGCCATAGAGTAATAACGAAATATCTGTTTTATATAAATTTGCAATAAACATTTTCACATAAGAAACACCCAAAAAATGCATTTTCAATTAATATTTTAATTAACTCAACAATTCTTTTAATTGATTTTAAGACACTATAAAATTTCAAGAATTGTTGCATGACTGTTTTTTCAATTGAAAACAAAAATCAAAATATGTATTTTTAATAAATACTGTTCAGTTACACAAACAAATAAAAAAAATTAAAATACGATTTCAATTACGAGACTGACAGATTCAATTAATTTGGTTGTTGCAGTTCCATTTACGGTGAAAATTGTATGTTCAATCACTAAAATCCAAATTTTTAATTATTCAAAATATATAAAAATTGTTTAATTAAAAAATTAATTTATCTAATAATTTTTAAAAATTTTGAGTTAATAAAAATTTCAAGTTTACTGATTGAATAACGAAATTAATTGTTTCTGCATTTTCTTAATTGAAATAATATATTAACTACAACTATAATACAGAAAGTAATTAATTATTTACTTGAATCTACGATTTTCTTAAAACTTTCTTGTTTTGTTTTTTTGAACCCATGCGTACGTTGAATCAAAGCATTTTTGCAAAATATAAATGAATCTTAATTTTCATTGAAAGTCATTCGCAGACTAAAGAATTTTTTTCAATGTGTACAATATTATTTAAAGAATAAAAAATGTTAATTATAAATTTCAAAACTTTTTAATGTATCAAAATTTCACCATACAGTAAACCGATAGCCGATCGCATTTAGTGAAAGGAAATCTCATGTAATAAAAACTACGACGACCTTTACGTCGACCTTAACGACACATATTCTCATTAAAATTCGTTTTGCTCAATTTGAATTTTTATTTGATTTAACATCCGAGTATATTTTTGGTAAATTTATCAAGAATAAAATTAAATGATCAAACATCGACAGTTGTATATGTGTATAAGTGTGCTGCTGCTCCCATAATAGAGAGTGAAAAGGTAAACACAGACTCATCTCTAATTGTAAAATCATTAACTTAACTGTTTGCTAACATACCGGTCTTTGGAGAAAAAAAAAATAAAAATAACCAACAACGACCAAGAAATTCACTTAATTTGGGTTACTGTTACATTTTTAACTACCGCAGCCATGCACAAAATTACACAAACACACACATAAACTCGCATGTCTTCATTCGTGTCAGTTGGAATGATTTTGTTTTTATTAAATGAGCGCTTGTTCGCCTTCCTTCGTTCGGTCTACGAATGAAAAAGGTAACAAAATCAATAAAATTTTTATAAAAAAAAAAAAAAAAAAAAATAAGTGGCCTTATTAATTTTGTTTTTTGTTCACTTAAGAAGACATGAATCCAAACTAATTTGGTGAAGAACTCGCTCAGCTACATATCTTCTCAATAAGAATAATCCAGTTCATTTAGAGAGTCTCTTGTAGGCAGATCATCACTGAGAAATTTCTCTTCTCAACAGAACCTACTAAGTTGTTTGTTTTTATTAGAAATGTTTTGAAAATTCTGCTAGAAATAGTTTTGCGAAACATTTTAACCCTCTAAAGATTCTCAATGTGGGTCTTTTTAGACCCTTTCTGAATAAAAAAAAATATACAAAAGTACTTTTCGACAGTGATTAAGACTGCTGAGGTGTTTGCATTTGAAGTCTTCGACGACATCTAAAGTCAACTTGTACCACAGAAATCATTTAAAATCTTAAATTATATCTTAGGGTATTTCATTTAAAAAAAAAAAAGTCCGGTGTTTTGAGATTTTTTTGTACTAATTCGCAAGTTTCAAAAGTATAAAATTGTGTTGTAATTCATTTGCTTCTGTTACCTGAAGCAAAGGCATATGAAGCATATGTGTTTCCATTGGGTTCATTGTCATAATCCACCCAGCAACAGGAAAAATTATAGTTTATCCCCATAATGTTTCAGTCGATAGGGATTCTAGATATTGCAGCAGATATGAAGCAGAAAGAGAGAGAGAGATTGAGAGAGGGGAGATACAGCGATAAAGAGAGGAGGGTGGGAGCTGTGCAAAGACTGAGGATTCTTAGTTTGCATTTGAGAAAATTTTTATTAGTAATTTTTTTTAAGCCCTGATATTGTTGTAATATTTTTCCGATCGTCCCCACTGTGCACACGTTTCATAATTATTTAAAGCGAACTTCTAGTTCACATATCTCAGTTAATTTTTATATTTTTAAAACGTTTCGCAATAAAAATAAGAAATCCAATTTCTAGTTGATTCAAATGGCATTTGGACAAAGATCCAATGAAATATTTATGAAGTACCGCCCTAATAATTATTTTTTTTTCCTTATAATCAAAGGCATTTCTAACCCCGTTAGGCGAGTATATAAACACAAATGCGTGTAAAATATCAATTAGCCTATGAACATGTATCTAGTATGTAGTTCATTTCTTTTTAACTACTAACGGTTAGAAGTGTTTTAAATTCGCAATATACAGTGGGACAAAACTCATAATAAATAACAATAAGCTAGATTTGGGCGTGTTCGGAAATGCATCACTGCACCGCATCTGTTGCGTTGTACGTTCTGAAAACCAATGGCTGGTAACACTGCATATGCTGTTTTGTATCAGCTGAGCAAACTAATCACATATGCGCATCAGATGCGGCGCAGTGATGCATTTCCGATCAGGCCCTTTATTAGAAGTTTTTAATTTTAAACTGCGTAACTTTGAATATAAACTTCTTTACAATGTCTAAAAACGTAAAAGTTGTACTTTCCTATCAGCCCCATTGTGCAGGTGTAGATTTCATTTAAAAAAATTGTTTTTATTTTTCAATAAATTGCAATGCATGACTGAATGTTAATGTCTCCCAAATTATTTAAACCATTTAAGATGATCATTATATTTTTGTGCCTTTAAACGCCACTGTCTATTAAGCCGACTGACTGAATGCCTACTTGCCTCTTGCCTGTGCTGTGTATAAAAAAAATATTTAAATAACTACTTAAAGTACTTTCTATAGTCGTTCGTACTATTGTTATTGTTGTTGCCGCTGAAGTTAAGCACGTTTTTGATATGACTGGAGTGTCTGTAGCTGTTGTATATCTATAGAATACGCCAAAGTACTTGCTGGTAATTTTTATTGTTTTTTTCTTTATATTTTATTAGTTTTTATTTTTTTTTTTTTTAGCTTTTATGTGTGTTTTGTATTCTTCTCCAAATTACTTTCACTCTTTTACAAACAAAAACAAAAATTAAAAAAAATAAAAGTTGTTAAATATTAAATTTTGTCAGTATGACTGACTGACAAACAAATATTTCTCTTTCGTTTTTTTTGCTGTTGACAAATACCAAAGTGAATTTTTAATTGAAAGTTATTAAATGAAGTTTGAGGTTAAATTATTGATTTAAAACTTTTGCTTAATACTAAAGAAGCAGTACATGAAAAAGTTAATTATTTGTAGCAATAGTGTTGAGTTTCATAGATCTCTGCAGCCTCATGTCGGGTTTTATGTGATTGTTTTTAATTCTGTACCAGATTTTATAACTGGGATTAGTTTAACCAAATTACACTGTATACAATTATTGAAATTTTATTGCTTCTATTCTGATTCACAACTAAATTCTTAGTTGAGTCTTAGTATAAAGGAATACAACTCAACTAAACTTGTCTTCAATAAGTTGTTCTTTGTTTTATAATTTTTAACAAAATTCGTTGTGAACCATGATGCAAAAAAAATAGTTGACTACTTAACTTAGCTGGATTGTGAACCATAATATCTATTGCTTTCTTTTGTTTGCTGACTAGAGTTTTTCTTAAAAAAATAATAATTCCTGGAAATTTATGCAGACTTTCCTGCGAAAATCTTTTCGGGATAGGTAAGTTTTAGTACCAACGTAACGTATACTTTATTACTAAAGATTTCCTGTGTAGATGGCTTCCGGCCGAGCTTAACGACGATTCGGTAACATCTTAGTAAAAAAATTTCATGTTTTTTGAAGCACTAAAAAAATAAAGCGCATTATAATTCGGTTTAAAATATAAGCTTGCTAAAAAGCTGATTTCATAGCGCCACAACAACGCAACCGTGTAAGCGAGAAAGTTAGCAAATATACACACACACATACAATGGGTAGTATGAATAAAAAAGTATTTGCTTTTTACTTAAAGATTTGTTTTAAAACTCCAAATTCTGGATATTATTGACTATAAAAATAAGAATTTTGGGCTTTAAGACAAATTTTTAAGTAAAAAGCAAATACTTTTTTTTATTCATAGTGCCCAATATCATATCATACACTTATAATTAATCAGCTTCCTTTGTGTTGACATCTGTATACTTATTACAACATGCCAAATAGATACACAAAGCACATTAATCCAGGTACATATGTATATGCATTAGAAGATTTTTCTCATCTAAATATCTTTTATACATAAATAAATACGTTCATATTATTCATTATTTAAACAGCGCTTCGGATAACTGCTGTGTTTGAATGTTTTATTAGATGCAAAAAAGCCCTTTGTGAGCAAAAATGTAGTACTCCAAACCGGTAACTCGCCATACAAAAATCAGCAGCGATATCAGCAGGTTTGTCAGCGCTTCATTTATTCTGTAATAGTAGAAACCTGCTTTATTTGAAGCAATTTTTTTACTAGGATATTTCATTTCATTTAATAAATTGGGGTTTATTATTATTAATTGGGGATTATTGGGTATTATTTGGGGATTTTTCCCTGCATAACTATTGTCTGCCGCGGAAGAATTATTACCGAATTTTTTGAGAAATATTTTTCTTGCATTTTTAGTCCCGCTATATGTCTCTCTGATAAGTGATACTAAAAAGGGCCAAAAAGGACTCCAATTACAGAACGGCTAAAGTGGTTAAAATGTTTCAGAAAACTGTTCTCCGTCCATTTATACACAAATGTACTGATAAGTTCTTATAGGTGGAGAGGTGGAGAGGGAATTTTCGTTTCATCATCTCTAACAGAGATCAGAGTGTGGAACCTTGTTACATCGATTTTTGTTAAGCACTGCAGCAATAATTTTACATAATTTCATAAAAAAATTTATGCAAAAATACATAGATCTAATGCAAGGATACATTCTTTCAATGAAAATATTCATTAAAGTTCATTGCAAAGCAGTTTCTTTAAAATTTTCTTTGTCATTATACTTTAACAAAATTAATGAACCACATTTATTGATTTGACGTTCAAATACATGATTTGACGTTGAAACAATGAATTTATTCCTTAAAATAAGTTTTCAGTGTAAATTGAATTCCAGATGCCAAACTAGACAGCAACATCAACATGTATATTTATTTTCATGAGTGAAACTTTGTAATTTTCTTGTTGTTTTTGTTGTTGTACACTGTTATTTAATTAAAGTAATTAGCAGAATTTTATCACTTCACATTCACGTTTTTCTGATGTTAACCAATTTGTTTTCTTAAATCTCTTAATAACACAGTGTCGTCCGTCCACACTGATGTTTATGATCACTGATTATTATCATAATGACCAAAATGCATAACACAAACTTATAAAACATTTAAAAATTTATAAGAAAAAAAGCAATAATAATAAAAAAATTTACATACATTTAAAAAAAACCAAGTTTTCGAAATATATGTAATTTAAGGCGTATGTTAAATGGCAGACAACTTTTCTTTAACCATAAAAAAACTTACACTTTTTCTATGGTCAGTTTTTAAATGCTTATGATGGGAATATAAGAGTTTGTTGATTACAAAACAACACGTATTAAAACTTCAAAATTTACTCATACACTCGTGCATACATACACACATATTAGTAAAAAGGTACTAAACTCACAAGTGCTATCTAATAATTTAAGTGCATATATACATACGAGTACATACTTATTAGATTAGTAAGTAGTAACTTTCGTTGGTCGGGATAGCAATCATGACATCATTATAACATTTGCCAAATAAATACATACATATTTAAGCAACACATGCATACATATACCCGTGCATACATACGCTCGTACATATTTAAATAAATAGAAAAAGATGAAGAAAAAAAAACTTTCACTGGTAATAAAAGTTTCTTTTGGCCAACACTTCTACTTTTGCCATTGCTGGCGATTATTAAGAAAATGCAAGCCAACTTTAAAGAAGAGATGAAATATTACAACAACCAACAGCAATGAAAAGACGCAGTCAGGCCAAAATATACACGCTGCGCTCATACTTGTTATTTTACACATCCGCATTTGTCGATTTTAAGATTGCTGCGTTGATCAAGTGTTTATTGCGGTTTGAATTGTTTTTTTTTCTATATATTTAATTTTAATTCTTTTTGTTTTCAATCTCAGCTTAATTGAAATCCATATAATTACATTATTAAAACTGTGTTGGAAAAAAAATAAACGAAATTAATTTATTTTTATTGAATCTAAGAAACATGGAAAGTCGTTTAATGGGGTTTTGTTGGCTAAATAGTTGTCATACGTGATAAAATATTTGAGAAAAAGACAATGTACAAATTTTAGTAATTAACAACTATAGAGATGCAATCCAGCTTTCATCAAAATATATCCTACACTCAAGAAAAAAATGTAGTAAAATTTGGTAAATTCTTTTTAATAGAATTTCTGTAAAAATTTACTTGATGTTAGGAAATTTAAGTCAGTGTTTATTCTAATAATGAGAGAAAATTTCGTCTTAGGACGCCATCTGCAGTCCCTATCGAACAATGTCTTCATAAACTTAAGTAGTGGGGCAGTCCCTTGCCATGTTTTCCCCTTAGGCTGAGGCCACACCAAATTTTTTGAATTTTGTTTTTATATTTTAAGTTAAACCCATATCAAGAAAAAAACTTCTTACCAGACATCAAGCTTTTGTCTTAAAAGAGAACCGACAATCATAAGAAAGCATGCAATTATGTGCAACGATGTTCGTTTCAATCTGTTTTGTCTAACTGTGGGTGGGATGTTGTATCAAACCACACGTATCATCTGCAACCAATATTATAGCGTTTTAAGTCAAACAGATATTTTTGTGTTTGTTTCATTAGATTTGGCTTGTCTCATAAGAACTAATGTTCTGTTGTCGGATTAGTTAGAAAAATGATGTCATATGCCGCTGTTAGTTCAGACTTAGATGATATTTTCTGAACCGCCCATAGGAAATTCATACTGAAATTTTTAGTGTCAAGATATCACTAGAACGGCCCGCGGCTGTTTCTTTTTTGTATTGATAAATTATTCGAAATGAGCGTTGGCGGGTTGAAAAACTTTTATTAAACACAAATATTTTTTTTCTCTCGAACCCGGGTATTTCGGTTTTATAGATAAACACTATAATCACCACACTACTACACCTTGCCGCCTCTCACCAGGCTGTTCACATAAGAAATTAAGTTTCGTAGTTTCTTACATTAAATAAATATGTTTCTTAAAAGTCTTGAACTAAAAAAAATTTATAAACAAATTTTCTTTTAGTTATTGGAAATTTAAATGAATGAAGTATGCAAAGCTTAGAACTTAATTAAAACAAATCTGACTTGGATAAGGCGCTATTAAATGAAATAAACACTATAATAACCAACGATCGACTCAATCACGACCGTATTCTAGATGTAAGTTTGTTTTAATGTTCATAAAAAAACCTCTTTAAAAGCAGTCATACAAGAAGCGCAACTACAATTATTTAATCTTACATTTGCATATACTTGTGAACATGCTATTGGTGATCATTCGTATTTAAATTCTTAAAATGTTTGCTGGGATAGTATGGAATTTTTTGTTTGTTGGGTTGAGTGTTTTATATATATTTTTTTTGCAGATTTTTAACTTCGTACAGATGACTTGATTACTTTTGTCACTCTGTTCTTCTTCTCTACTACTTATATGAGTGTAATTAAATGGTAAAATCATTGAAATTTAATTATTATTTAAAAGGTTATGCACGATTTGACCTTTACCTTTTTTTTCGTGAGCTTTCGAAATACATGTGCCAACCATAAAAAAAAATTTGTTAAAAACAGAAAAAAAAACCAAATCTAAAGAGTGAAAACATTTACTTTTCCTTTTCAAAATAGCGCGCTGCCATAAGTTTTTTGTATGACCATAAAAAGAAGCTGCAAAATATCACAGAGTTCGCCATTCAATAGAATATGATTATGTAATTTAATTGCTTAATAGCTTTAGGGTATTTATTACTATTATTAAAAATATCAAACGAATTGATTAGCGAAAATGTCAATCGAATTGAAAGTATTGAATAATTTATTCATAACAAATTTTCATTAATTTTTTGTCATGGTTTTGGTGTAAATTTCTTTGTGGTTTTGTCTGCATACATTGTAATCAGTGCTGGCAAAGTATTGAGTAGGTGGTACCGAGTATTTGCTATTTTTTCGTATTTGCTATACTCAATAATTTAATATTTGTATTTTTGTAACTAAATCGAATTAAAATTTAAAGCTCAATGTGCAATTCTGTGATAAATGATCTATAATTTAGCCTAAAAGGTCACCAGCTTCGACTACTATTGAGTACCCGAATGACAAGTCTTGAGTAGTAGTATTCTATAATTAATATTAGCAGAAATTGACAGCACTAATTTCAAAAACACTGTGGCATATAATTACAACAAACAGTTTAGAGATTACGACTAGTTTTGAAATATAAATTTAATGAAAAAAAAAATCATCTTCTATTTGAACAAATTGTTTATGTAAATTAATAAGTTTCCGTTGTTTATTAGTGTTGCCCGTTTTGTTTGCTATTAAGATTGCGGCGGTTGGTGTTTGGCACTCTAAACTTGAAATAGTTGACTAAATGCCAGAAAAATACGTCGTTGTTGCTTGTTAAGCTTGAAAAATCACACAAGATTGAAATGTACAAGTTTACATCTAAATGAATGTTGTGCTATTCGTAGCATTCTGCATTTTACATTTATGTAAATTATTTGGTTTATGTGTAAAAAAAATGTATATAATCGACTGATTACTGCCAGAAATTCGAGTTTATTATTGTTGTAGAATTTCTTTTCT
Source organism: Lypha dubia (assembly GCA_947311025.1). NCBI lineage: Eukaryota > Metazoa > Arthropoda > Insecta > Diptera > Tachinidae > Lypha > Lypha dubia. The sequence goes on from OX371264.1 coordinate 63,746,121, forward strand.
TTCTCTGCCACCTGATATTGTTTGTGTTGTTGCTTTGTACACGTATGTATACATATATGTATGTATATGCAGCAGTAGATTTGTCTGTTTGACACAAATATGAAAATTGTGTTGTAAAAAGAAAAAAAAAATATGTATAAAAATATGTAAAATAAAATAAAAATATCAAGCCCCGATTTGTGAAACTACCTTTGAAAATAAAATATCCATTTGCATGCTTGCATGAATTAACAAAAAAAAAAAAAAAAAATTAAATAAACAAAACAAGTTAAAGCAAGAAATAATAAACTTGTATGAAGTCTTAATAACAATTACTATTTTCTAGATTGTGTTACACTTTACAACTTAACTTGGCTTTGACAGAAAACAAACATGTTTATTAAAAAAGAAATTATGAAAAAATATAAAAGATTTTTATCACATACTATAGACGACAGAAATTTGCTTCTGAATAAAAATTAATTACAATTTTTATTGCTTGTCGTATACAAACAGTGGCTCAAATCTATAAATTTGAAAATGTTGTCAATTAGATTTTATAACAAGCAGCTTTTCTCTCTTATAACCTAAAAATATATACTTACATAAAAGGAATTTTAATAATATTTGTTTGCAAAAAGTTTGCGACTATAAAATTAATGATCTTTTTGCACATTTTGCTTTCTCATAAAGAAAGAACTTGTTTCAATGGTATTCCAACATCCCATAGAACGATAAATAAATAACATCAAAGTTAAAAATTTTTTTGCAAAATATGGAATGTTTTTTGTAAAAGCTTTAAAAAATAAAGCTTAAAGGCTTTTGGTTGGTTAGTTGGTTGGTTGGTTGGTTTACGTGGCTGCCTGCTCCGCACAAGCATTCAAGTGGAATCAATAAGATTCCGTTTTGACAGACCACTCCACTCGTCAGTGTCAACCTGATGTAGGTCCGAATTCAGGCCTCAGATTCGGAGTAAGATACTAGATCCATCCCGTCGAATTAAGGTATCTAATTAGGTCGCCTATACCTATCCTTGATACCTCCGATAGATCGTCTAATATGCTGTTGCCTTAGAATTTGTGTCTCGAAAGGTGCAAGGCCGGGCACTAGCAAAGAAAGTGGAAGAATGTTTCCTCTTTGCTACGATCCCGGCAACTACGGCAGAACGCATTGTAGGTAAGGCCTATCCTGCTAGCGTGTCTCCCGATTACCCAGTGCGCCGTCAATACTGAGACGAGCCTTGAGATGTCCCTGCGGTTTCTGTTAATTAGTTGTGTTGTGCGCTTATGGTTGTAGCAAGGCCACATTTTCTTAGCCACCTTACACGTGCTCAACCTGCGCCACCTATCTTAAGCTTTCTGCCGGTAATAATTGAGAATGAGATTTTTAATATTGTTAAACGGCATGGCTACCGATTCAGCAGTAGAGACGTCCATGGCAGATCCAGCCCTGGCCAATTCGCAGCCTGTTCGTTGCCCTGGAAGTTGCTATGTGCTAAAACCCAGATGAGGGTAACGTCAGTCTGACTACCTAGTCTGGATAATGCGTCTTTGCACTGTCTAACTTTGTTTAGCGATGAGGCCCATTTCTGGCTCAATATGTATGTAAACAAACAAAATTGCCGCATTCGGGACGAAGAGCAAATTAAAAAGAGATTCAAGAACTGCCACTTCATCCAGAAAAAACAACGGTTTGGTGTGGTTTGTGGGCTGGTAGAATCATCGGTCCATATTATTTTAAAAACGATGCCGGTGCGAACGTAACCGTCAATGGCGACCGTTATCGTGCCATGATAACCGACTATGAAATTGAAGCTCGTAATCTCGGCGACATTTGGTTTCAGCAAGACGGCGCCACTTCCCAGAGAACATTTCGGTGAGCACATAATTTCACGTTTTGGGCCGGGCGATTGGCCACCAAGATCGTGTGATATCACACCGTTAGACTTTTTCCTGTGGGGATATGTAAAGTCTACAGTTTATGCGCGCTTCGATTCAGACCTTGGAGGAAAACATCACGCGTGTCAATCGCCAGTTACCAGTCGAAATGCTCGAACGAGTCATTGAAAATTAGACTCTATGGATGGGCCATCTGCGACGTAGTAACGGCCAAAATTTGATAGACATAATCTTCAATAAATGCCAAAGAATATTCTTTAAAATGATAATAAACACTTTCCATTAAATTTGAATTTTCAGTGTTTTTTTTTTTTCTTTAAAAAAGTAGGGAACCTCGAAATGGATCACCACTTATTATTACGAATAAACGTAATTATTATTCGAACTTATATTGACGTACATATGAAAAGTAATATTATCAGGCTCAAGTTCAGTTTTATTGAATTAATGAAAATTCAAATTACACACTTTTACACAGCCCGTTCTGTTATTTTCAATATTTTCTCAATAAAATTTAGCAATTCAACAACTATTTTTAATCGATTTAATTTCAATCTTATGATTGGAATTCGATTAAAAACGACTTCCGAATTTGAAAGCAAATTTCTGACTTTCATTTCAACTAAATATTTGTACAAATTAAATTTCTCCGTATTAAAAAATAAACAATTTCTGCATACAAACATCAACTTCTACAAACAACATACTCGTATAACAATGATGTTGTTTTTAAAACAATTGATTTTGGTTAAATTGAAAGTTTTACAAAGCGGCTAAATATTATTCACAAAAGGACAGTTTTAGCTAAATATTTTTGGGGGAAAAAATACTTGTGTTATAATCAGAGTATAAATATTATTTTCACTTTTAAACTTTTGCAAAAAAAAAAAAAAAAAATTGAACATAATTGCTTTTTTGTTGCGGTTTTTGTCTTTTGTACTTGTTACAATTGTAGTCTGTAGGGGCATCACATTTAAACAGTTTTTTGAACTTCATTGTAAAAAACTTAGCAACAGTTCATTGAAAGCCATTAACACTATAGAAGATCTAAAACAAGATAACATTGTTAAGGAATAAAACAAATTTAACAAAGGCGATCATGTAAATACTTGATTTTTATAATGTTCCTTCCTCGGGCTCGATAATAAAGGAAATTTTTTAGAGGACACTGACTGTAATAAAAGCAATCTGTTGTTGTAGTTTATTCGGAACATATTTGTCTGTCCGTCTGTCATGATATTCTATGTCGTGATCTGCAATAGGTATAAACCTTAAACTCTCACATCATGTGTATGGCTTTGCCGCACTAATACTAAATAAAGAAAAGTAACAAATTTAAAGGGTGTCCTAACAAGTAATGTAATTTTTATATTGATCTGTACTTTGAGAACCGCAATAATTATTCAAATACTAGCTTTTACCCGCGGCTTCGTTCGCATTGAAGCCATACTATAGTAAATTGGATTGGATATTGACGTGACTCTCGGTAATACAGTGTGTCATTATTACAGCACTCAGGGTTGGAGATTCATTACTCTAATGCTAGACGGCGTTGTCTTGACAAACAAGTGTTTTTTATCTTTCGTAGGAAATATTTTTTTTTTTATAAAAAGTATCCTATGTTACTTCTAATAACTCCAAGAATATGTGTACAAAGTTTCATGATGATCAGTTTAGTAGTTTTTGCGTGAAAGCGCAACAAACAAACTTACATTCACATTTATAATATTAGTATGATGGAGAATACGACAAGAAATTTTAGAAATGGAAAATAGATTAAAATTAAAGGGTATACTAACAAGTTATGTAATTTCGTCCGTGGACTGTACCTTGAGAAGAATGATAGGTATAAATTTCAAACGGTTACAGTTAAAGTCCTATTCTAAAGAATATAAACAGAAATGTTATAAATTATATTAAAATTAAAATTAAAGGGTACTCCAACAAGTAATGTAATTTTAGAATGAGCTTGTATCAGTGCTTCCCTGAATATTAGAAAATTTTACATTAGCCGTTTATGATGAAAACAACAAACAGCAAGCAAAGCTAATGAAGCAAACAAATGAAGGGTGCACAAATAAATTATGTAATTTCTACCATGCCTTTTATCAAGTAGAAACTTCAAACTTTTAATAGAAAATTAATAATAATGGCGCATATTCAGAAATCATAACCAAAGTCGGAACTAATAAAACAGTAACTAAAAAATAGTTAATAAATAGTTATAGATCTTATTCACAACTCATAACTGGGCGTAGATACAGCTCTTAGATGGTAAAAGAAATGCAACTCTGCATATTGGCAAATAGAGAAAACAAAATATCGTAATATTTTGAAAGATTTCAATAAATTATTAATTAAAAAGATTATAAAGCTATTTAAAACAATTTTTGTTCTTTAAAAAATTCATACATATAATTTCTACAAAAGTAATTTTTTTTTTTAAAGTTTGTATATAGTAAATCATTTAAAATAACCACGTGCAAAAATAAAATTATTCAACTGAATTTTGTTGACCAAAAACAAATCTCTAGTTAATTTTATTTTTTGTATTGATATTTTTTGGACGCAATAAAAGTGGACGCAATCAGCAATCATCATCATCATGTATTAGTTAGTTGGCATTTAGTTACAACTGTACCCATAATTAAGTGGAAACTTCTTTTGCTGAAAGTAGCCAACTGTGAATAACTTAAATTGACACTTAAAAACGTTACCACTTAGTGATAAATTAAGAATATGCGCCAATATGCTTGTTCACTGCAACAACAAATGCTATATGCTAAAAATTTAATGGTGAGCAAATATGTAATGTAATTTAGACTTTAACTTATATCTTCTGAGACTCTTGACCATTTTATTGCCTCCACCCACTACAGCAACAGTTAATATAAATAAAATGAGTTTAAAATTAAATTATGTCGAATATGTAGTTCTATATGCCGTTGTGTATTATTTGAAATCTTTACCAAAAGTATATTCACTCTCTAGCACTGAGTATATTAATGGGCATGACTAACGCCAATCGCACGCAATACAAAATAGACAGACAAATCCCTGTTTTATAAAGTTCTACAACACGAAACGGCTGCTTTACCAGGTTGCCGCACTTCCTGCTAAGGAGAGGTTTATATACGTATACATACGTACATGCAAGCAGACGTACATGGAAACACACACATCCAGGACCTCAAAAACTGCAAAAAAGCGTCGAAATCAGTAAATTCCAGTGTAAATTTTTACTGTAACACTATTATTTCTAACAATTCATAAAATATCATTAACGGATAAAGAAAGTTAATTAAAAACTAAAGCATTAAATTGGGTTAATTTGACCTTACAAAGAGTGTAAGAAAAGGGTAAAAAAAAGAACAATTCTTGACACTTGTTTTATTATGACTTTTTTTGTTGGTTGTCGTAAATGCATAAAAAACTACCGCACCGAAACCTAAAAAAAAGTTTCTTAAAAAAATTCAACTTACTTGAACTATTCTTAAATTAGTGCATCTATGTGTGTCTGTCTTGTGTGTGTATGCGGTGCGAAGTAGTTGTAAATTCAAAGCGTTAAAAAAGATGTTAATCTGCCATTAAATGGTTTAAAGTGTGTAAGAAGAAAAAAAAAAAACAAAGAAAAAACCACAGAGAATAAAAGTTGGCTAAATGTCATCAAATGGGTTCATAGTCTCAGTTGTGTGATTTTATTATGATCAAGTGAATTTTTTGCTAGAACTAATTTTTATTTTCTTGCGTACGTGAGTATTAAATTTACAACAGTAAAACATCTCTATATCCGGATGTTTTTTTTTATTATTAATTTCTCTTAATTGTTTCATTATTGAAAGTTTTATAGTGATATAAAATCACGTAGAGAAATTTCAGTTTTGAATAAATGCAAACATTTTCCAATCAATTTGATAAAACTTGAACAGTAGCTTGAGTAATAGAATTTGTGGATTCTTTAGTTATTTACAAATTAGTAACTAAAATGGAGTTTTTCTCTATAAAAAAGTAAAAAAAATTTTCTTTTTGAAAACTCATAAAAATTAAACCTCCGACACTGCAAATTCAATTAATTTTGTAATTGAAATTCAACCTGGAACCTGAAAGTTTTCTATTCAATCATTAAAATTCAAATTTTTAAATGTCTCAAAATTTGTTTAAACACTTTTAGATAAATTTATTTTTGATTAGATAATTAATTGATGTAATTGCAGAATTAATTGCAATTGTTATTAAATTTTGATTAAGTGTATTAATTGAAAATTTCCTGGGAATATTGTATTCTATATGCGACAAAATTTAAAATTCGATAAATTTATATATAAATATAAATGATGACATAATTAATTGATTCAATTACGAATTTAATTAAAACTATTTTTACATTTTGATTAAGACGCCATTCACATATTACTTAACGATGTTTTCGGAGATTTCAACTACACACACCCCCTCCACCCGCCTTCGTAACGATTTCTACACATTTTTAGTGCAAAATTTTGAAATACGTAACAAATCTGTTGCCCCCGCCCCCTTTTAAGTGTTACATAATATGCGCACAGCCCCTAAGTGTGTTAATTTTATAGGAATAATTTTTTCTGTGTGATGCAAATCGCTTATTCAATCATTTAAGATCAAATATAATTTTCACATTTTTACAAATAAATTTATATTTGATCACATAAATTATTGATTCAATTAAGGAATTAATAGAAACTATTTTCACATTTTGATTAAGTGTGTTTAATTAAAATATCTGTTGGGGATATTATTTTCTATATAAGGACACATGTTGTGCGTGCAATATAAGACATCGGTCTTATTCCGCAACTATTTGCTGTCGATGTCACGTCAAGATAATATTAAAAATAGGACACATATGGGACCTTCTCCGAAAAAAGGGGCCTAGTGTGTAAAAAAACGGTTTTGGAATTAAGAGTGGATTCTGGTACGTAAAAGGGTGTAGAATAAGATGAAATGAGTTAGATTTCTGATAAAAATTTATTTACCCCATAAACACGTACAACACGAACTTGGGCAAATCGATAAAAATGAGAAAAACATTAAAATTTTACTTTTTTGGATTTTTTGGTTTTTTGGAGTTTGGACTTTTTTTCCGGTGTTTCGTGATCTGGTACTTCGATTTTCTTCCGTTTGACAATTTCAGTTTTTCTTTTTTCGGCGCTTTGACTTCAGATTTCTTTTTCTCGTGATCCGGTGCTTCGATTTTTTTTTCTTGCTGGCAGGTTCAGATTTATTTTTCGATAACACTCGTTATACAATTGGCACAATGAAGCGTCACTTTATTCTTTTCCTTTCTTATAGTTATTTTTACAATGTTCTTCGTATTAGTATACGCACATCAACCCTTTGCTGAGAGCGAACAGATAGCTGAGAACGAACAGAGCAGCAACAATAGCAAAGGTATTGTCACACTAAAAGCGAAAAAAAATACGTCAGCACATAGGCATGACGTCGTCAGAGTCGGCACCCAATCATAACTAACCATACCAAATCGCATCTCCCAACTGAAGGTGTGTTCACAGTGATAATGCGTTATGAAACTTTAAATGCGTTTTTGTCAAAACTTCATTTTCACACACTAGGTCCCTTTTCTCGGAGAAGGCCACATATGAATTCTTTCTCGGCAACAATTAACTACAGCTGGCATCCTATTATTATTTCGTAAGGCCTTGAAAACAAGTATGGTCTGTTAAAAGTGGTCAATTGCTGTCGAAATAGTTACGGAATAAGAACTCCTATATGTATTATGAAAATCAATGGATAAAAATGTGGATTTTCTTCACAATTTTTTACTTTGTTTGCATTTTAAAGTTCAAGTTAAAACGAATTGCCCTGGCAAGAAAAGTTTTTAAAAATAAATTTTTAATTTCAAAATTTGTTCTTGAATTTATAAGCAAAAAAATGTATATTTGCTTTTTTTCGTGAGTGCAAACAATTTCCTTAAAAACCTAATTTCGTTTTAACTCTCCTTTTTCACGAAAAGATTTACTTTCTAAGGCTCCAGAAATTAACACTTAACACACACAAACAAGAGCATCAAGATTATTTGTTAGATATTCAGTTACTTTGTTTGGTTTTTTTATTTTATTAAACCATTTGCCAACAAAAGGAATTCATTCCACATACAAGTTTCAGAAGTAGAAATAAAGTGTATCATGGCATATTTTAAATAATAAGCTTTACAAAAAAAAAAAAGTAAAAAAAAATTTTAAATAAGTGTAATAGAAATAGAGAAGTAAGACCTACTTGTTACCAATTGCCAACAATTGTTTAATAGAATACAAACAAGTGTGAATTTGTGTGCGAGTGTAAATGCAAGTGCTGCATTAGTATAAGTAAGAGTGTCTTTTTTTTATTTGTTGGCTTTGACTTTTGTTAGTGCCATTGTAAAACATGTAGAGTTTGTTGTGCAAATTGTTTACATTTTGTTGTCATTGTTGTCCTCATTGATGGCTTTGAGCATGTTGCTAGCAACTACAAATACAACTATAACAGCAGCAACAACAGCAATATTTAAGAGTCAACAGTAGTGAAAGCTTTTTTCACTGTTTACTTATTTATTTGTACTCGTATATACACGAATGTATTTAATATTATATATACGACTACATAAGTGTCTTTATATACTCGTCCATAAATACATAAGACTTGCTTTGCTTATTTCAGGCTTGTGGATCATTTAGTGTAAGCGGAAACAACATAAATATATACCAGGGAAGGAGAATTTAGATTAGTTTAATTTGGGTTAATAAAAAACGAGTTTAATTTTTATTACGTTTCTAAAAGATGCTTTTAATCTGTCTTGTAAATTATTTTGTGAATATTGATTTGGAAATTTTGCACAAACATGAGATAATAGAAAGAAATAAAATTAGAAATTTTTTTACAAACAAATTGAAAGTTTTTAAATTTAACTTAATGCTGTAACATCTTAAAGTTTAAAGGTAGGCAGTCAATAAATAAAATGCCAATAAAAGAGGGAAATTTCCCAAATGCTAATTTCTTTGGTTTTATATAAATTTATAAAATTTCTGGAGGCGTTTATGATTTGGGCATTAAAATAGTTCCACAGAAAAAATCAATAAACTAAAAATTTTCAATATGATTTGAAAAAAAAAAATTATAAAAAAAATCACTTTCCTTTTTTTGTTCGGTCACTGTATAATTTAGCAGTAAATCTATAAATACCAAAAAAACTGTGTGATATTTTATTATTATATATTATGAATAGGGTATTCATCAAATTCAGTTAACATTTTTTTCAATTACGAAAACTGCAGTATCCATAAATTTATTTCTAACTACCACGAAAAATGTATTGTATATTCAATCACTGAAAATTAAAGTACATATTTCAATTTTAAGTAATTGTAAGAGTTTTAATCAATTTTTGAAAAAATTTGATATTGGATACATTGATTGATTAAATTACGGAATTAATTGAAATTAGTTTTAAAATTTTCATGATATTTGGCCTTAAACTTGAGTTTGGATTTGTCCTTAAGGATTTACTACACTCCCAGCCATTGGCGGAAAATCCAACCATTTCAACCGATTTTTTGGAACCGGTTTTGTAACCGGTTTTGTAAACCGTTTTGTAGCCGGTTTTTTTTGGGAAAAAATATATTGTGCATATCTAGATAAAAATACCTTGTTAACCATATATATAATATAAATATTGGTGGAAAATAAGATAGTTAAAAATGAACAAAAAAAAATTCTTTTGACATATTTAAGATTCTCTTATCTGTGAAATAAAAATATTTTAGGTTTGATAAAATTTTGTGAAACAACTTTTGTATGGAATTTCACTTTATAATCCCTTAAAAAAACTAAAAATTACTTTATATTAATAAATAATGCCGGCAGAGTTATATTTTTTGACGAACAGTTTTTGTAGGAAGCTATTATTTTTATAAGGGCCAAGTAGACCCAAACAGCAAAACGTTAAAGGGTTAAAATCTTACACAAAAATGTTGCTTGTGGTGTTTTTCATAGAAGTTCATAACACATCTCATAACTTTGAAAAAAGGATTACAAGTTTTCCTATAACGATTCACAATAACAATGTGCAAATTTCCCCTTCATTGAAGCCTGGACGTAAACTGGACGAGTTAAAAGTATCAATTATAGAAAAGAAGGCTGCAATTTTATAATAAAATAAATTTCGCAAAAGGTTTTATAAAATATTCCTTAATACACAACTAAAAAAAAATACAATCAATTAACTTACCACCATTAGAAGACGTCTTAAATCCATGTGTATGATTTATAAAAAAGGCACTAACAACTAAAGTGGTCAAAATGATTTGAACCCATCGTATGGCAAATGAACAGGATGATATTGCAGACAAACGTTTGTTAAGTGAACTATTTTTCAAACACACAGACATGTTGCAATACATATTTTTTTTCAATTAAAAAAAATTCTTTTTTGAGGCTTCAAATTTATAAAAAGAAATTGATATTCTTTTCAACTTAAGAATTTTTGGCATTAATTAATTTGTAGTAATTTGCAAATTAACGGGGCTTTTGGGCTTAAAACTGTTTTTTGATTGTTTCATTTGATTTGATTTGATCTGTTTTTCGTGTTGTTTTATTGACTATAAAACGAAAGACTTCAGCAACAAACTTGTTTCTTTTTTTCCATTCAGCTTTATTTGCTTTATTTACAAACGTGTCTTAATATGTGTATATGAGTGTGCGTGTGTGTGTTATCTTTATTTCTATTATTATTTTTATATGTATTAAAACGTTTATGAGTGTCTATTTCTCTGCTTCTATTCTTCACGCACAATTATCGTTTTGTTGTTGTTGTTGTTGTGCTCTGCTGAATTTGTTGTTGCATTGCAATTTTAATGCAAGAGAAATTCTTTTATAAAAAACATAATTAGTTTTCTTTTTTCATCACCGTATTTATTTCCTTTTTATATTTTTATTATTTTTCTTTTTGCCAACAACAATTTTTCCCACTTTATTTTCTTCGCCTCGATTTATGTCGTTATTTATTTATTTTCTTGCAATTCTTTGTTAAATTAATTCTTGTATTTGTCTTTGAAATCAAACTAAGACACTATTAAATTTGTTTTATATATTTTTTTTTATTAATTAAACAATTTGTTATCAAATTAAGTAAATTGGTGAAAAAGCCCACTTGAAAAAAAATCTGTTTGTTTGTTGTTGCTTTCGGCTGATATTAGTTGGGTCGAAAGACGCACAGGTTTTTTTTCGTCGTTGTTGTTTTATTTTTATAATTTAGAACTGTTAAGAAAGAGCATTAAGTTAAGTAGAATTGAATGGTGTCAAATAAAGTTTTCCGCTAAACTTGCTGTAGCCTGGAGTGTAGCGTAATAAAGTTGTGAACACCTTTTTCTTAGACCAGCTTTAATAATGAGAAATTATCGTGTTGTTTTAATTTACATACACCTGTGTGTTTTCTTTCTTTTCTGTTTTCTGTTTTTTGTGACCGCTAAAGTACGAAAAAGTTTGTGTATTTGTCTAGCCACTGTAGATTTATTATTTGTTTCGATCCAAAATTGTTTTCTTTTGCCGAATGTGTGTGAAAATACGTCCGCACGCTTAGACGTTACAATACGAAGTGTTTAAACGTTGACCAAGTTTGTTAAAAATTCTTGTCTTCAAAAAGATAACGGACTTTGAATTTATGCTTAACATAAACTTTCACTTTAGCATGAAGCACAAGACCAAGGTAGCAGACAGCAGCAGCAGTCGTAACATGGCATTCATACGGCCACCACCAACCAACCAACCAGTCTCTAAGACAGTCGTTAAAACCAATAAGCCAGCCAGCGAGCCAACCAGTCAGCCAGCCAATTACTTAAGTTAGTTTAGAAAATAAGCTGAGAGTATTTTCGGTGAACAGATAAATTAATCAAAAACTAAATCGGGTTTCTTATTATTGCTGTTGGTGATGGTTACACAAAAAAAAAATATAAAAATTTTGGCTGAAACTTTCTGCAGGCGATGCTGCTCAATTTGCTAAATTCAACAAATAATATATATGTTTTCGATTCCGATTGTAAATTTGATGCACTTTTTTGTTGTATTATTTCTTTTCACAAATTGTTGCAATATAGTTTTTTTCCTTTTGTGAATTTTTCTTAACCGTTAACGTTTTATTTTACAGGTGCTTAATGCGAAGAAAAAAATAATATACGAGTCTAAAAAAATACACAACGTCAAATATTTATTGCTTAAGAAAACACGTCCGTTTAGTCTGAGGTTTGTGTCAGCACTGACTGAATCTCTGCTCATCGGTGTTGTCTTTATTTTTACTAGAAATTTTTTACTTTGAAATTTCTTCTTTCTTTTAGTCATACAAGAGTTATCAACTGTTGTAATGACATTGATGTTGTTGAACAGTATCATGCTCTCACTGTTGGCTGCTCTTAACAGTGTCAGTGGATGTCAATGTTAATCTAAACATTCTTCAAATACGATAATGAAGTTTTGTTTTGTGGTAATTCTTGGTTCGGATTTTCTTTTGTTTTTATTTGTTCATTTTAAAGCGATGAACAGGTGAATAGATTTGCTTTAGATAACTTTGTTATTTATGTAATTGCTGTCAATAAACAGTGTTGTTATATTTGCATTCATGCAATTTGATGAACACAGGAGCGAGGTTGCATTAAGAATCTGTTGGAATTAAGTGGTTTGGAAATTGGTTATTTCTAAAGGATGTTAAGGGAATATCTAATTAAAATTTCTAATCAGTGGTTTTAAAATTAATTTGATTTATTGCTTGAAAAATGGAAAATTTTTGGAAAAAATTTAAAATATTTTTGAAGTAAAAAATTTTTCGAAAAAATTTAAATATTTTTTTAAAAAATAAAATTTTTCAAATATTTAGAAACACACTTTAACTGTTTTACGTTCAAGCAGCAATTCCACTAAGCTAATACGAGCAGAAAACTTGAAAAAATATAAAGTTACTCCAAAAATAATAAATACATAAAAATCTAAAAAATAGAATACAGTATTTAATTACTAAGCATAAGTAGGCCTATTTTTTTCTATAAAAACACAACGAAAAATTACAAACTCGTGGAAAAAGGTAAAACTTCAAAAACTCGAAGTTTTTAAAAAAGCTCACATCAAATAATTCTCCTAGTGTATACAACAAGAGTATCAAGAAAAAAGAAGGAAAAAAAAATTAAAAAGTGTACATTCATTAAAAAAAAATATTATTAATTTTATTTTAATAGATTCATTAATTTTATGAAAAAATACATTGATTCAATGTATGCATACGTTGCTTTAATGAACATATTAATTAAAGTTTAGTATAAAACGATTCATTAAAGCATTTTTTGCTTTTAATCTATAAAAAATGTAATGCAAAAGTTCATTGATTTAATGTACTTACAAATTACATCAATATTAATGAATAATTCATTGAAATAATGAATTGAAATAATAATTTTGAAAAAAAACGGTGTCTGTCGAAAATTGTGTCGAAGAATTTTTAAAAAAGCTAACAGATACTTAGATGCTCCAGCTGGTCTTGTAAGGGTTATTTATATTCTTCTAATTATGCGTAACCATCCATACAAATAAATCTATAATGTTAGTGAAAAAATTAATTTTCACTTTCTGTGAAACTTTGAATGATGATTTACTTGTAAATTTCAATAATAAAAATACAACTTGTGTCGCGAGTATTTGCCTGTCAACAAAATGTCATTTTATTTAGATTTACGGATTTTTAAAAGAAACCTTTTCCAACAATGCTTTGAAAAAGCTTTGTTTTCTGTCAAAAGTGAGAGTGCTTTTTTTTGTTGAAATTTATAGCTTTTATTTGTATAATTAAAGTGTAAGGCCTAAACGCTATTTTTTTTATTATAATTTTTGTTTACTTAATAAAACCCTATTGTTTTTGTTAAATGGAAAATTTATTGATAATCACTATGCTGCCAGGTTTAATATCGTATTGTAAAGGAAATTTACTTTTATGAAGTTATAAAGAGTTTACTTAAAAAAAAAAATAAATTGAAAATCAAATTAAAATTGTTTTAATAGTTCATAAAATATTTAATATTGGTTGTGTACTACGTGTTGGACGTGTGATAAAGTTACACGTGCTTGTGTCTTAAATCTTTTGTTTTCGTTTGAACATGCACGTTAGCACTCTCATGTTTGTTCGGCTTTTGGAAAATTAAAAGAAATATAAAACTGACAAATTTTTTGGAAATACGAAAGTTTTATAAATTTTTTTTTTTGAAAATTCTGTTTCTAATCGAATTAATTAAATTTAAGTGCTGTTAATCTCAATTTTCTGTACTAAAGGCTACGAATAACAAACGAACGCAAATAATTTCTTTACATAAACAAATATTTGCTGTAATATTTGTTTACTTTTCAAAATGAAAACAAAAAAAAAAATATATATTCATGATCTCTTTATTATGATATTTAGTTATGGATAATAAAACCAAACTTAAATTCAATTTCACTTTTAACAACTTGTTGTTGTTGTGCTATTTGCTATAAAATTTTGTTATTCTTTTTTTAAATATATTTTATTTATGTAGTTTTCGTTTAAGCAAAAAAAAAAAAAAGACGAAACAAATGTGCAAAATGAAAGTAAATTTGACAAACAAAAAATCGTACATAACGTCAACATAATGATCATAATGATAATGACTATTTTTATGACTCAAAGCCACACGCTAGTTTGCGTGGACGGTGGTGTCATCTTTAAGCTTTAATTATGTCTCTTCAAATAATTCAAAAATACTGTGAAAATACATTTATAATGATTTCGTAAAACAAACGTATATTTCGTAACACGGGAGAAGTTTAAACAGCATCACAATAAAGATCTGGAAAAAATGATTAACTTACGTAAAGATAATTTGTAAATTATGTTTTGGTTAAGTTTTTTTTACTTGTTTCTCTTGAATCTTGAAACAGTAAATCAATGTGTACCAATGTGCCCGCCTTGTTGAAAACCACAAATTTTTCAGTGTATTTCTTTCAGTGTATGAACATACTGTTTTATGTTTTAACGATTTTTACCCAGTTTATAGAAAATCTTCTTGTGTTGTCATTTCATTTAGCTGCCTTTTTGCGATCTGGGGATTTTTTTCTTTCTTCTTCCGACTTTTTTCCTTTTTGAGACTTTGTTGTTATTTTGTCGACTTTTTTCGTTTTGGCAACTTATCACTTTTGCGTTTTTTTTTATATATTTTTTTCGTTTTGAAATCACAATAAATAAAATGGTTTTGAAGGAATTCCTCGATTTGGCGATTTTTTCCATTTTCGAAACTTTGTTTTCGCTTTGTTGACTTTTTGTCGATGTGGCGATTTTACAACTTAGCGTTTATTTTTTTTATTGAGAATTTTTTCCGTTTCGACATTTTGGTTTTTAAGCATTTTTCGTTTTATTGTTTTCTTCGTTTCGCTGACTTTGTCGTTTAAGTAAGTATGTTTTCGTTGTGCTCAATTTCCTTTCCTTTTGGCGATTAATTTTCGATGAGCACATTTATTTTTAGTTTGGTGATGTTTTTTGTTTTAAATATTTTGTTTTTGTTTCGGTGACTTTTTTTAATGTGGCTATTTTTTATTTTACCGTTTTTTTCTGTTTATAAATTTTGATGAATTTTTTTTCGTTTTGTTGAAGTTTTTCTGTTCGTGATTTTTTTTTTTAAATAATTTTTTTCGTTTTTGGGCATTTTTGATTGCTAATTTTGTAAAATTTTGTTGCAGCATTCGAAAGATCAGAAAATTTGGAATATAATAGTATAGATTTCATGTACATATGTGGACAAATCATGGAAGGAGTAATCGGGTCGGGAATATTGAAATTAGTAATTTGCCCGTAACTCGGTAATAGACGCCGTAGAGCAGTGAAAGTTGTAGCATTCGAAAGATCAGAAAATTTGGAATATGATAGAATTGATTTCATGTATGTGGACAAATCGTGGAAGGAGTAATCGGGTCGGGAATATTGAAATTAGTAAATTAAATTAAATTTACTGTTGAAAAGGAATATAACTCAAGGATCAATTATCTAGATACTAGTATTATTAGAAAAGATAATAGATTTATGATAGATTGGTACCAGAAACCAACAGCATCGGGAAGGTTAACTAATTACTATTCTAAACATAGCAAACATATTATTATTAATACAGCTAGAAATTTCATAGAAAGAGCTTTAACTATAAGTGACAAACAGTTTCACAACAAGAATGACAGGAAGATAAGAAGTATTTTGAGAGAGAATGATTATCCCAGTTCTTTAATTAATAAATTAATATATAGATACAAACATAAAATAATTAATAATATAGATAATAATACAGAACAGAGAATATACAAATCCTTAACGTATATTCCTGAGATTTCAGAGAGATTGACAAAATCAAAGATTTTGATACAAACAAATATAGAATAGCTCATAGAACCTATAACACATTAAATAAATTATTTAGTAGAACTAAGGACAAAGTTGATAAATGGGATAGATCTAATGTAGTTTACAAAATACCTTGCTGGGGAAATGATGGGGAGAATTATAACATGGTATATGTAGGTACTACCAAAAATAAATTAAAAACGAGAATAGCAGGTCATAAGTCAGATCAGAAATATAGGCATACCAATTCACAGAAGACAGCGTTGTCATCTCAGTGTTCCAGATTAGTTCACTTTCCTAACTTTGATAATGTTTCAATTCGGAATACAGAAAATAATTATAAACAGCGTTTGATGTTAGAAATGTTAGAGATAATTAATACACCAGCAACACAAAGAATGTGTGTGAAGATAAATTTAAATTTAACTAGCAAAGATTTACACCAAAAATTTTAGTCAAGCCAATTTTGCAGTTAACAGAGCACTGTTAAGCACTTAACAGTTGCTGTAAAAGTTGATGAAACTCATTTCGGATGAATATAAGTGGTCATTATGGAAAAATGGTGATGTATAGGACTATCACACTATACACAAATGGTAGTCCAGGGGGTCAACTATCATGCAGAAAAGGTGAGATATCTGTAATAATCTTGGGACTTTAAAAAAATGCAAATTTAAATTTTCATATGAAAAAAATTTCTGGAGGAGATTAGTGGATTTTATGGAAAAATGTGGATATTATGGTCCCACAGGAAATTAATCACATTATTGCTCCTTGGACAAATCAATATTAGAATTTCAAATAATTTATAAAATTTTCCTGAGGATGCTAACAAATTGTTAGCGAAATATCGAAAATAAATATAAATATAAACAACAATATATATATATATATATATATTACATCAAGAGACCTATTGCTTAAAGAAAACATTCTAATAAATATAAAGAAAAGGTCAAATAAAATAGTATACAAACATTTTTAAATTGCTTCACAACTTCTATACTAATAAAAACACTTTAGCCAACATTTTTCAAAGTTTTTAATTTAATTGTGTATGTAACTTATGGACTCTCTCAGAACTTTTGTAGTTTTTTAAGTAAATTCTGAGAATTTTTATAATTAAACGTTAAAAAATTTTATGTTTTTTAAAAGATTTATTGACAAATTTAATCAATTAACAATTAATAAACATAAACCGCCTTATTTACAAAAAATATTTTATGTGTATAAATAAAATAAAAAAATTTAATTTATTTGTTGCGGTACATGTTCGAATAAATGTAAATAAATAAAAATTGTATAGGTATAGAAAAGTAAATACATTCATAATGGAAAATTATTGTTGTGTGTGTTTGAAAAAATTTTTTAAAGGCTATTTTTATGCTTTGTAATTCACAAAAATATATTTGTGAGTTTTTGTATAAATAGATGAGCTTTGAAATTTTTTAAACATAAAGGGTAAAACATCTACTGATGAATTGGTATAATGGTATAATGGTACGAAATATATATCTAGATATTGCTAACCCGCAACTAATAAATAAAATTTTAAACATAAATACTTGAGTACATGCTCAAATAAATGTAAAATTTTGTAAAATTTTATAAAATAAAAAAAAAATATAAAATACCTATAAAAAATATTAAAAATGAATTGAGAATGTTTCATACTGTTTTATTAAAAATAAATGCATAAAGTTTGTTGGCGCGACCAACACCCTTTTTCTTTGTAACTCATGTTAACTTGACGATTGCTAACTAACGACTGAATACGGTCTGTAAAAAAAAACATAGAACCTGGTTATTCGTAATTGTGTATGTATTAGTTTTGTGCTGCTTGTGCGGGTATGTGGCTGGATGAAATATTGTGCCCACGAAAAACCGCTCTCGTCACCCCTCTCGCCTAAAAACTGCCATGTTATGCCAGCATAATTAGACTAGTGTGAAAAATACCACTCAGCATAATTTTCCTGCATAATTACATACGGATCCTCTTTGTAATCATGAAAACGTCTACGTTTACGCTATGGACCCCAGGAGATGGATTTATTCTTAATGTTTTGGCCTTTATCATCTTATTTTTTCAACATATATTTAAGATCATATTTCTTAAACGTCAAAGAAACCATTAGAGTCCTGCAAGTGTGATAAAGTACACATATTAAATGAAAGGCATACATATATAAAAACTTATTTGAATAAAAATACCATTTTTCCAAACCATCAAAACTGGTAAAAATTTAATCCGCTGCCTTAGAAGCGAATTTCTCATCTGTCATGCCAGGTTTATATTTGAACCCAGGTACTAAATTGTACGCATCAATAATTTTAAGTGGTCCTTTGATTGATTCGCAATATAAAAATGTTATTTACATTTCTCGTTCTCGGGATTAAAGCCTTTTATAGATGATATATAGAAGGACAGACCGACAAAGATGTGAAAATAATAGGGTTATTCCCTTCTGTGGTGTACGGAAATCTAAAAAATCGCTAATAATAAAGACTTGAAAATATTTCCTTCAATTCAATTAATTAACTGTGTTTTTTTTTCTAGGAATCATTAATAATAACACAGAATGTGGGCGGCTGTAAATTGGTAAGTTTTTTTGTTTGTAATTTTCTTCTTATTGAAATAATTTGTAAATTGAGATAATGTTTATTTATAATGTTTTTTAACGATTTGTTGAAAGGTTTTTTTCAAGATAATTAATGGAATATAAAATTTCATAAAACCAAATAAAAAACTCATTTTGATTTTTTGTTGTGAACATTTACGACTCATTTACTTTCTTATGCAGTCGAAGTGTTGCAACTTTTAAATGGAAACTTCCTCATATTTATGGGTGTTAAATATGAAATTCAGTATTTTTATTAGAGGCATCTAAAATCTTTTAGCCTCAAGTTAATTTAATACTTATTTTTTTTTTGTTTATGCTTTAAATATGATGGTTTAATCATCATGATCATAATTATGATTGTTGAAAAAATTATATTGTTTGTTGGCTTTATGGTTTGAGGCAGCAGTTCGTTTTATTCTTAAATGATTTCAAATGATTTTCTTAATTTAGTTGGTAGGTAGTAAGCAAATATAATGATTGTATTTATTAAATTTGAGCGACCACACAATATGTGTTGATACTACGTTTGCATAAGATGGCCTACAATAGAGTACAAAAACTAAGGGAAATACATATTTCTAAATATGATATTTCTTTTTATTTCAATTAAACAACTTTATTGGTTTTTTAGCTTCTCTTCAAAAATTTTATTGCTAATTTCTCCATATTTATTTACATTTAAATACTTTTTATGTAAAAAGTGATGTAAAAATTATTTAACGAAAAGTTGTAATAAAATAAAAGAAAAAAATTTGAAGAGGGTTCATGTATTTATTTATATAAGCAGACATATATTTTAAAAGCTTAAAAAATAATCTCCTCTACTGAAATGTGTTTAAATTAAGATGAAAAATTTGATGGCAAAATCATCAAATCTAAATGCTGAGAAAATTTAAAAATGTTTAATATTCATGTTACCAAAATAAAAAAAAAACAATGCGTTACGAAATATTTTGCTATAAAAACACCATATAAAAGAAAGCTGTACTACGCCAGTGAAAGGGATAGCAGTTTGTCCATTTGAAAAAAAAATATACTTAAAATGTTCCAAAAAAACTTTCCTTACTATCATACAGTCACATACAGCACATTGTTTAAAAAAGAATCGTGGAGGTTGAACCAGCTAAGTTCTGAGACTCATTAGTAGAGAAATCTCAAATATGTAATAGCATATTCTTTTCTGTGCGATAAATGTGAGCTTTAGTGAAATAATTATGCGTTTTAGAACTTTTTAAGAATATTGCCATCAAATTTTTAGTGCATATTTTTGCATGTTTTTGCATATTTTTGCCTACTTTACTCTTAACAGCATACTTTTTCATACTTAGGAAATTTTTTAGTTTCTCTGGCATATATGCTTATATTGCCTACCTGTTTTGTTTTAATTTTCACGAAAAGTAATGTCCACTTTTATGAAAAGTAACCAAACAATATTGAAAATTTTCAGTAACTTTTGCTAATTTAGAAATTTTTCCTAAAAAACTGTTCGTATGCATGATTTCGATTTATTCACAGTTGATTTAAGACTTTTAATGATGTTTAATTTATTTTAGAAATAGATTTTCTTGGTGCATATGTTGCATATTTTACTCTATGTAGCCTAATTTTGCATATTTTAAACTGCAGATCACGTTATGGAATTTTTTAGAAACTTTAGCATATTTAGTTGTTTATCCTGCATATTTTGGCTTTTGTTTTTGAATTGTAGTGTAAAATTTTACAAAAAGAAACCAATTAATATTGAAAATTTTCAGTTCAGGCATTTGTTCTAAGAACTGCCCGTTTCGTTTCAGTTAGCCCAAAATTCGTCAAGACTTTTAATTCATTTTAGCGATTAATTTTTTTAGGATATATCGAATTATTTTGCCGTTTTTATTGCATATTTTCACAGTAATTTTTTTTATAGTTTCATATTCAATTTTAAAAATAAAAAGAATAAAAACAGGTTATGTGATAAAATATATATATATATATATTTTTTTGGTAATTTTTGCAAATTTTGAAATCTTTTTATTAATAATAATAAATATTTATAAAAATAGATATTTTTCCAGCAATTTTGAATTTATGTTATTAATTTATTTCAGCATAATTTTGCGTATTTCGAGCTTCAAAGAATTTTTAAAAGAATTTCTATTTACTTTTTATGTTATCCTGCATATTTTGAAATTTTTTCAATCTTTAATGTCCGCTTTTATAAAAAAAATCATGTTTTGTAATTTTTCCCAATTTATCTCTTGTATTTTTTTTATGTACCATGATAGGCTTGGAACAAATAATGTGCAGAAAACTTTTATACATAAAAATAACCCTCGTATTAATTGAATTTCAATTTCACTTTCATTAACTTTGAAAATTCAAATGCA
This sequence comes from Lypha dubia, assembly GCA_947311025.1. Classification (NCBI taxonomy): domain Eukaryota; kingdom Metazoa; phylum Arthropoda; class Insecta; order Diptera; family Tachinidae; genus Lypha; species Lypha dubia. Next base: position 63,767,389 of record OX371264.1, read on the forward strand.
TTCAAAACTATTCAAATCTGTTTCCCACTGTGTAAAAGTATTTTGTGAAAATACTTGTACTTTTGAATAGTTACAGTTACGAGTACATTGAACATATATTTTAAATAAAAAAAAAAAAACAAACAAACAAACTTTCGTTTTTAATATTTAAAATAATATTTTTTTTTTCTCCATTTCTAATAATAAAAAAAAAATTCCTCACAAACACTTTTTACTGGCTTTGCTGGCTTAAGCCGCAAAGTTTTTATCGCATTAATTTAATGAATTTTTAATTATGATTTGTTGTTGTTGCTTTGTTTTATTGTTTTTGCTTTGTTCTTATGTAAGAGACTTTTGTCAGTCTGTCAGTCAGTCAGATATTTGTATGGTTTAAACTTTATTAGATGAATATGTTTCAGTACTAAAAAAACGCATTTTATTGTGTGAATTCTGCTGTGGCAGATAATTGGATGTGAAATTTATTTAATTGAAAATATTGTTGATATAAAGTTAAATTTTATTGCTAAAAAGGGAAATTAAATAAATTTTTCATAATTTAATAACATGAGATACAAAGCTTTCTTATATAAATTGGAAACATTGGATTTCATGCAGACGAAAGTATCTAAAAAAAAAATCAATAAAAAGTTCATCAACAACTTATATAGCTTTCAATTAATTTTTTAATTGATATTGTTACACTGAAAAATTTACTGTTAAGAATGAATGTCCTACTGATCTACTAACTGCATTGTCAAAACAAAAATTATTAGCAATTAATATTTTAATTCCATCAACAATTATTTTAATTAATTTTATTTATTTCTCAACACACCATAAAATTTTAAAAAGTTCTGCATGTTAACTTCTTATAAATAAAGTAAAAATTATTTTGCTTTCGTGCATATTGAAAAGTGATATTGTTTTAAGGAAATCAATTGAATTTGATAAACATTTCAATTAAAATTTTAATTAATATACGATGGTCTTACTTCAGAATATTTTAAATTAATTCTGTTGTGTTGTTTGTATGCATTTCGTGGTTGCTTGATTACCAATTAATTAACTTTTTAATCGAGTCTGTAAAAGAATATCAAAAATTCAATAGTTACCCTCGTATGTAAATATTCCTAAATACAGATTTAAGATATTTCCAAGCATATTTCATACATTATGTCATAACATCTATATCAGCCCACCTATTTTAACATTTCTCTTTAAAATATCTCTGATCATTCACATTTAATTCAAAAATATTATAATTATCGTGTTGTTTTATTTAATTTATCTTTGCCGACAAACAACACTTTCATTTTCAACAACAATTAATTTGTTTTCTGGTCTTTAACAAATGCAATGCCGAAAGGTTAAAGAAATAACTGGTGATTTTTTCTTTCAATTACAAAGAAAGAAAAACAAAACAAATACAAATTTATTAATCAAAGGTGTGTAGAATTATCGTTAACATGTTTATCAAAAATCTATTAAGTTGTGAAACACAAAATTGAATTCAATATGACAGTCGGAGTTTTGCCAGTCAGAAAAAAGTATTTAATGAAAATGAAATTTTTGCTGTTTTTTCTAAGGTTTTTTTTTGTAATTATTTTATTTATTTATTTATACTTTTTTTGTTGTTTAAAAGAAAGTGTGTATTTTGGCCAGCTTTCATCGAGTCCGCGGCACAGGGTGTGTTTTATTAACTTTATGTTGTGTTGTGTTGTGTTCATTAAAATGCCAATACTCTCACAATGAAGATGTTTGCTGATCAATCAATCAAATATTTAAATTCATTGATTACTACAAATGTAAAACAACTGTGAGAATACGCCCGAAAAATTAAGGGTGTTGTTTTTAGGCAACATGTAAACATTTTAGGCAACTTGTGTTAACAACTTGTGTTAACAACTTGTGAGGTGTATGAGTTGTTAAGCCATATCTAAAATATGTATCCAAGCGATTTTCTATAATTGCTTAATAGCAATTATGAAATATTTTTATCTAGCAATTCATATATCAATTACAGAAATACACATCATACATTTCAATGTTGAAATTCGAAATGGATAACCTCAGTTGGATGCTGTAAATTAATTAAAAAAAATTGTCTAGTTGAGGGTGTAGCACATCTTTAAAGTCATGGTGAAATTTTACAACACTTTTGATGTTCGTTTTTTCTTCCATTGTAAGATTTATGGAAATATTTCGTAACCCAAGTTTTCACTAAAATCGATTATTCCAATGCAGTAGTAGTAGTTTCCTCTTCAATGCTTTACCCGCATAATTGAGTCATGTACTGGAGACTAAATTTTTTCTATACCGAGGTAATCATTTGATTTACCCATTATTAACGGTGGAACGGTCAGATGAAGCCTTTTTACAATTCAAAAACTTTCTTTATATTCATAAAGTAGACCCACAAAACGACAAAGGTCCAATTAAAACAACCAGAAGTGTAAAGCAGTGTGTTGATGTGCAAAGTTCTGACGTTTTAAACTGTAATTCATATTCTCGGGATCTTAATATTTGCTATTGACTTGGGGAAAAAGTATATGAAGTTACCCTTCAACGTGATATAAAAGAATCTTTAAAGCAGCGAAGACCAAATAGGCATATATGTTTCGAACATCATTCAGCTTCTTGTAAGTATACAACCGAATGAAAATAAAACTACTCACTAAAATGTAAAAAATAAACAACAATTTCATTCAGTTGAATGATAGCTTTTGCACAAGCAGGTTTATGTCGCATTGCCTTTTGATATTTCTTTTTAATTTTTTTTTTATAAAATACACAGCGAATATTTGCAACAACGCACAATTCCAGCACTGGTCTCGAAACAGTCCTTTTCGAAATTAGTACATCCATTGGCACGCCTGTTCAGCACTTTGTACCATGCTGGTGAATTTCCAAAGTGTTGGAAGTTTGCCAATGTAACGCCAATCCCTAAAAAGGGGGAGGCCAACAACCCTAAAAATAACCACCCAATTGCAATTTGTTCTGCGCTTTCCAAAGTAATGGAAAGTATGTTGAATTTCCATTTTGTGAGGTGTTTGGAGCTCAACACTTTACTTAGCGACCAGCAGTATGGCTTGCGTAGGGGCCGCTCTTCGGGGGACCTACTAGCTTTCCTTTCGGAGAAGTGGTGTAATAGCATACATCACTTTGGCGAAAGTAAAGTGGTGGCTCTAGATATTTCCAAGCCATTTGATAGAGTGCGGCATGGAGCACTTCAGTCAAAACTGATTGCTTTTGGTGTCGGTTATGGCTTCACTCGATTTGTATCGAGCTTTCTCAGAGATCGCATTATACGAGTTGTTGTAGATGGGGTCTCATCAAACGAGTTCAAGATAAATTCAGGGGTACCGCAAGGCCCCGTTCTTTCTCCTACCCTTTTTCTTATTTTTCTTAATGACCTTCTACGTCAAACTTCCAACTCTATCTACTCTTTTGCAGATGACAGCAGTTTAGTTCATTCGTATTCATTCAGTAACAGGCCAAACCCGTCGGAGGTCCGGGCAATGTGGCAAAATATGAATGATACACTAAATCGCAATCTCCTAACAATTACAAATTGGGGTCATTCTAATAGGGTCAATTTTAATGCACGAAAGACCCAATGTGCTATGCTCACGCACAGACGTATGACCGGACATGCTGCTCCATCTGTAAACATAGAGAGGAATCAGAAGCTCTTGATGTTCTTGGCATAAAAATTCATTGTGATGTTCGATGGATTGATCACATTTTTCATGTCTCAAAAGAAGCATTCTAGTGTCTCGGCTTTTTAAGACGGTGTAGGCCATACTTCATTCCATCTGATCTCCTTAGTATTTATACCACCTTTATCCGGCCTAAAATGGAATACAACTCTCATGAAGTTACTCGACCGCGTACACAGGATAGGGCGAAGAAGCTTATCGGTGACAGTAGGGTAGCCAACTCTATTGACTCACTGGAGCATCGACGCAATGTTGGGTGTGTTTCATTGTTCTATCGCTACTAGAACGGAATGTGTTGTAATGAAATCAGGGAACTTTTCCCCAAAACTTGTCGTTTTTCACGTAAGTGTACATCCCTTTGTGATCCGCACTACGCATTACAGAGAGAATTCGTACTTTAGCCAAAATGTTCGTATGTGGGTTAAACTCCCCGCAGAGGTCTTTCCGGCCACCTTCAGTATGTTAAAGTTCAAATCGAATGACCACAAACACTACTCCCTTTATCCTCCTCCACAGAACCTATTTTCCTAGTTCCATGCATACGTAGGGGTCATCCCATGAGTGCCGGTCCTAATTAAAAAAAAAAATTACTTTATTTTATTTTATTCAAGCTTATAAGTTATAAGCAGATTTGTAATAAAAATAAAGTATTAATGAGCATAATATTTTAATTTCTGCGATCATACGAATAATTAAACGTTGAAGTGTTCTGATAAAATACTAGTTTCCTGTAATTTATTAACTTAAAAATTTATTCATTTATATAAAACAAACAGCAAAAAAAAATCAATATCGGTATTGTGTTAGGTTCATGTATTTTGTTCACTGTATTTTCTCTAATACATACTCATAAACACTACTACTACTTAGATTCTCTTTTTTGGCCGAAACTGCTTTAAAGGACGGTCACTCTCACAAATATTTTCTAGTATATTAATATCTCGAGAGTATAGATGACAAATTAATAAGTTCAAAATGTTGTTTTACTTTAGTATTTTTTGTAGCATTGGTAGGCCTACGATTTCGGTCTAAATAAGTTTTAGAATTTTAAAAATTCTCCTTCTAATATCATATTTTACAGTGATGAACTCACTATCACATATAGATAACGCTCGTATATTTTTTTGGACCAAAAACAGTACATTTTACTGAAATTTTTTAAAAAAGCAGTAAATCGATTTGGAAAAACAGTACTTTTCGCAGTATATATTTTATTCAATATATAAAAAAATTAACAATAATTTCCATCATCTGAATCATTTCTATCAAAATCAGCTTTTGTTGTTGTTTTGTATTTGTCGTTTGAAGAAATTTGAATAAGTAATGCCGGCTTCGTTTTGAGGTAATTGTAGAAATCAACGCATTTGTACTTCAAATTACATTTGACGGTCAGAATCGCCTTCAATGTTTGCACATCTAATTGTCTGACGTCCAAGTTTTGTTCACTGCAGAGAAGATTCGTTCCACTGATGATGAAGTTCCTGGCAAACAAAAAATATATTCGCAATCGGCGTTATTGAGATGAATAAATATCTCCACCCACCGATCCACAACCGAAACATTCTCGAGGAGAATGCTTATTTTTGAAGTGAACAATATTATTGCATGAATTCGCTGTTCGCCGTTTTTATTTCTATTATGTATCGAAAAACAGTATTTTCAGGGAGAAAAGCAGTACGCAGTTTTTGATGTCGAAAAACACTATAATACTGCGAAAAACAGTACAGATACGAGCCTTACACATACACCAAGTTTTAGTTTTCAAAATTTTAATACGAGAATTACTGCACTATCAATCTACTTTTTATTAAAACGAATTTCAGTGTTCCGGAAAATGTAAATTGTGTAAATATAATTCAATGCTAACACAGGGATCATTTTATCAAAAGCAGATTAACATTAATTTAGTGTTTAATTAATTCTCGAATTCGAATTTTATAAAAAAAATTTTACATCTACAGATATAAAAATAGCAAGCACGTAACACACTGACAATGGTTTTTTTTTTTTTTGGCGACTTTCGAAGATAACGGCGTTGTTGTGTTCTGCTGTTTACATTGGAAATTAAATTGATAGTAATTTTTTGCCTTGTTACTTCCTATATTGATCATGTCTAATTCTTTCTGAACAAACCTTTATTCAAAAATGATCGTGCAATAAAGCCTAAATAAAACCAAAGATATCTATAGAAAATAAGACTCCAAAAATATTCAAAGAAATTGAATTTTTTTTTATTTAGGACAAAATGCCAATAAATAAATTTAAATCAATAATCTTTCTCTTCTATTATCATTTTCAAACAAAACAATTGATTAATTAAATCAAAGTTTTACATTCAATTCAAAACTTGCAGCCAATGTAGAGATTAATGCCATCCGATAATAATAGTTGTCACTTTTGCATGTAAATAACCTTTAATTGCTATTTAATACACACTTGTGAATTTATGACGCCGGCGTGGTTTTGTCTTTCTTAAACAAAGAAAAAACTAAAAAAAAATTTCTCAAAACTCATGCTGAAAGTGAAAGTTATTAAATCGAATCAAATGGTCAATCGACAGAGATGATTCAAGTGCATAAAACCCATTAATTTATACATTTGAAGTTGAAACCTTTTTTTGCGCCAAACAAAATTTCTTACATGATGATGATGAAAACAATCATAGAAAACTTATGTTAGAAATGCTTTGCAAAATTTTATAATTTGTTTTAACAACAGTATAATTATAACATCTATCTAAGAAATCATTACTTTCGTTTTTGGAAAAAGTAAATTAAATTTTAAAGAAATCTCACAAAAAAGTTTAGTTTAATGTCTCTTACATGTGTTTCGAAAAGAAAGATTTGTTTACCTCTCTATTTGAGGAGAAATATTTTTTTTCATATATCTACTCAAATTAATTGGATCGGTCGTGGATTGTATATGGGCATTTCCATTTAAAAATCTATTTTTAGTGAAGTAAAGTTTTTTCACCAATGTTTTGTATTTTTTTTTCATTTTTCCTTTTGGGGTAGAAACTACGCTACTGTCAGTATATTTGGTATATATATATTTAGGTTAAAATTGACAATCCTGAGTTAACTTATAACGATTTTTCAACCATTGATATCATTTCGCGCTGTAGTTAACTAAATGCTAAAACCGCAGGCCTCGCTCGGTAGGTTTCGCTTCATGTTTTTCAGTAAATCTGAAAAATATTGAACAATTCAGCTGAAAATCTAAAATTTTTTAAACCTAAAAATCACACAGATCTGTTTTTTTTCAAGGTTACAGTTCCAGACAAAGCCAATTAAAACTTGCACATTAATGATGGTCGAAAATGTGCGGAGTCTCTCATATCAATTTTTTAAATTTATCTCTTATACCTGACTTGGCCCACAGTTTTTCTAATGGGAAAGTCAAACATTTTCTAAATTGCATATTTTTATATCGTTGACTAAAAACCAAAATCTGAACACCTCCAAAAATTTTTTTTTTAAAAAACGCAACTCATATGCAGTTTAATTTAAACTTTGAAAAAAGCTATTTTTTGTATTGTGTTTTGATACAATGAAAAAGTGCTTTAATTAGTGGAAATTATAAAAAAATTTGCAAATCCATTAAAACAATTGATGATGCCACGTAAAGGCATAGTCTTCCTCTAATTTAACTTTTTGTATCTGGCAAAAACTAAGAAAAATGCAGCGAAAATAAAAAGTACCATTTTGGGGATTTTGGAAAATTACTTTAGGGACTCTTAAAAAAATGTTCTCTTGAAATCTTAAGAAAAAATTTATTTATTCTTATTTTTACACATTAACTACATCATTTTATACCTAACTGCCGCTTTAACAAAAAATTTTCACCATTTTTGGGAATAAAAGTTCTGGAGAAATGTGTTTCCATTCTTTAAAATTATAATCGCTAATATTTGCGTTGTTGGTGTTGTGTCAGTGTATCATTTTTAAATTTTGTTTACAATTTGGGAAATATATCACCTGCCCAAAATTTTTGCCTCTTATTCTGTATAAGAGTGATTGATAAATAAATGCTACTTTTACATCATTTATTTTCTGGGACTTAATGGCATCCCGGTATTAATAATATGAAAAAAATCAAAGTCTTCTTCAAGTGTATTTCTACTGTATAAATTCTTTATAGAATTTTATTGGAATCAAAATGTCATTTTAAAAACTGTAAATTTATTTCCATTTTATTACGAAAATTCCCCACTGTGCGCTCTTACAATTTAACAGCAATTAGCTAGTTATTATACTACTTACAACCAGTCGAAAACAAAAGTTCTAGCATATTCAAATTTATTAATTTTTTACAAAAATACATAAATTTAATGTAAGCATATGTTGTTTCAATGAAAATATTCATTACAGCAAAATGTTCTACGACGGTTTATCACAAACATTAGTTTTTGGTGTTCTATAAGAAAATTTATAAATTAGTTCACTGATTTAATGCACTGGTACCTTAATTCGAAATTAGTGAACCATTCGTTGAAACAATGAACTTTTTCAGTAGATTTTTTTTTAGATTATAAAGTCTCGTTAACGTGATATAGAATTGTAAAAACTTCAATAGCTGATAAAAATGAGATTTTATGTTTTAAAAATCTAGAGATTTTTCAGGTTAAGAGAAAAGGGAATGTTTTCCACAAATAAAACGTTGGAAAAATATACCAATTCTAAAAGTAAATTTTTACAAAATTTTCTGGAACCGAAATATTATAAGTCATATCACCGAACTCAATTCCGATCGAAACTAGTTTAAATTCCACATGTTGAGTCTTTTAGAAAACTAAAAACGATAACTTTTTTTTACCCTTTTACAATTCAAACTGGAATTGAAGATGTTTTTTTGTATTAACTTCATTTATTGTCAGCAATAAAAAACATGCATACTTTGAGGAGTGTCAGTAAAATAAGCTTTACATGTTAATAAAAAACCTTAATATGTATGCATGGGCTTTGCAGGTAAAAACATTTTATACCATCTTCACAAGACGAACTGAAATACTAGGTTCGCTCCATGAACCACGACGGCAAACCTATGTGTTCACACGACACATTCTAGATTGGTTCGTACTTCGTTATTTATTACTCAAATATATAAAAATACCAAAAACGAAGAATGAAAGGCAACTTTAACGTTAATTTTTTTAAAATTTTAAAACACAACACAAAGCAACGCAAGACAACACCAAAAATACCGACGACAAAATCAAAGGCAATTACAGACAACATCAACATCAATTTTGCTTACAAAATACCGTACATAAGTAAAAGTTATCGATAAATGGCAATATTGCGACATAGAATACCGATTGGCAACAAAAGATTAAAAACGGTGTTGACTTCTATTGCCATTGTCATATAGAATAAGGGTGATTATGAATTTTGATTCAAAAGTCAAATTGAACTGAAATATCGTAATTTGGTACTTTTTCTGTGCTACCAAAAACAGTTAGCGCTCACTCAACATGTTCGCTCATCACTCACTAATCAAAGCTTTCAGAAGATTGTTGAGCAACAGTTTGTAGTCTGTGTGTCTGCTGAACGCACCCAATGATAATAAACTTTTCGATGCGAGAAACTCTCACATTAGTTACACTGTCTTTAAATAATATCTTCTGTTTTATTTTCTTAAATTCAACTTTTAAATAAATAAATTTACATTAGTCTGGTATTAAATTAAATAAACTTTTCATTAAAATTTACAATTAATTCAATAATTTAAAAACAATATTCTATGAAATATATATTTTTTAAAAGGCTTTCTTTAAATAAATTTTCTAAACTAAATGATGTGCGTTTTAGTTTTATATTTTGCATTTATCTGCAGTCGTTGCGTTGATTATACTTCCCAGCTCGGAAGGGAGAGAAATCTAAAATTTCAGCGACGCGTATAACCAAAGAACAAGATGATTTTCTAAATTACGCTGAGCATAAATCAATCATTCCAATAAATAATTATTTTCTCTCTTTCTCTCTCTATCGATCTTTTTTTTCTCTCTTATACTAAAACAATATAAATAATTATATTACCAAAAAATTAAACTTGCGACAAAAGCAAAAAGAATATTGCAACAAAATTTTCTTACAACTAAAATTATAAATAAATACTAAAACTAAATTAAATTATGGATCAAAATTTTGTAATAAATTTAAATAAATAACTGCATGAATAGATTAAAATAAAAATTAAATAATATCGTGATATACAAAATACAAATACAAAAATAACTATAGATACAACGATTCGATTTTTAAACTGAAAATTAAAAATAGAAAATTAGTTTTTTTTTATACTCCGGCCCATAGTAAGGCAATAATGCCTTAGCACTAGAATTGCAATATCTGATTTATCCAGTCTCTGAACTCGGAAATTCTCGTATAAACACCCGGTTGATTAGCTTCCGCACAGCCAATACCCCATGAGATAACTCCACCCAATTGGAAACGTTTATCGGACTCACGTTGCAATACCATGGGACCACCAGAATCACCTTGAAGAGAGCCAAAAGAAAAAGAACTTAATAAGTATCTTGGATTTTTCCATAAATTTTCCCGTTTTCCCACCTTCACATGAATCGTAGCCTCCCTTTTTCCAACCCGCACATATGAATATATGGGGTATATGTTCAATATAGCCAGCTGCTCTATACATGGACTCACAGATAGTGTTGTTAATTACGGGCACCGCTACCTCTTGCAAAACACTTGGCAATGGACCATCTTCGTAGAGGCGGCCCCATCCTGTCACAAAGGCAGTTTGGCCTATAAAATTCTCATCATTTTCAGGCACACAAACTGGTATAATATTCGGTTGGAATACCACCGGTTCATAGAATCTATTCGGGAATTTAATTTAATTTCATTGATTTTATATGTTTTTTAAAACAAATTTTTTTTATTATAAATCTTACCTGAGTAACGCTAAATCATATTCAAAAGTTCGGGGATCAAATTGTGGATGTGAAGCTACAATTTGTACTCGTCTTTCTTGGTAAATATAGGGTTCTTCTTCTTCGGCCAAATCATATTCACCCAAACGCAACAGAAGATCCGAGGGTGGAACACTAAATAAAAATTAGGCGAAAAGCAACAAGAATAGATTTCTTTATAATGATTATCATTATATTCAACATCACTATGAGACAGAAAGTGAACCCGATTCGCTGGCTATTTGTTAAGTTAAAATTTTAGTTTAAATATAGAGTTATCGGGGAATTTTATATATTTCAGAGTTGATTTTTTTTAATCCGAAATTTTGCTATATTTGTTTTTTGTAGCAAATTAATTTTGGTAGTTTGTGTATTTTATGAATTTCAGGAAGTATTTTCGATATTATCAGGTTAATATCGATTTTAAACTTCGAAACTTCGAAACTTTTTGGTGCATTTAAAATTTTCTATCAATTTAAAGTAGATTAGATTTCTTTAGTGTAATTCTAATAGAGTTGAGCTATTGTGCGAGCATTTTTCGATTTCTTCAGTGTGTTTCTGTTTTTCTAATGGAATAAACTTCTTATGGGTGCATTTTGGGGCATACATATTTGGAGCATACAACTTTTACTTTTGGCAAGTTTACGATAGTAGAATATTTCGAGAATTTTCGATATTTAATTTCTTATAAATATTTTTATTTGCCCGAATTTTTAAACCAGATTTTTATTATTGACTAGATTTAAGTTTCTTTTGGTGTATTTTCTAATATAATGTTCGAATTGTAGAAGAACATTCGATTTTCAAAATATTGAAATATATTATTTTATTTTTGAAATTTTGTGTTGCATGTAAATAAAGGAGTTCGAAAGCTTTGTCGAATATATTTTGAATATCAAATGTTTCCAAAGTTCACGTTTTTTCGAAATTAACTCGAATTTTGTGTTTTCTAAAGTATTTTCGAAAACGTCGCATACTCCTACATGTATAAAATTTTCTAGCTTCGACTTTTTTCTAGATTTTGATATAATTTTTGTGTGTAATTATCTACTTCATGTAAAGTTGAGGCACTATCATGCATTTTTGAAAATATGTTACGCTTCGAAATTTAAAGTTAACTTTTTTAAAATACATAAAATTCTTCACTTCCAGTGTGCATTCATTAGTATTTTTCCCACTTACTTGTCAACGCAATGAGCTGCTGTTATTGCCCAATTTTCATTTAGCAAAGCTGCACCACACTTGTGTAAATATGTCGAGGTACGCCATTGTCTTAAAGAGATTTGCCAAGGCCAACGACCAAAGGCCGCATTAGAGCCGCCAACAATACGCGGCTCAGGAAACATGCGACGACCACAAACTGATACAGCCATGAAAAAAAGAAGAAGAATTTATTTATTTTTATTAAATCGGGCAGTTAAAATTTAATTGTATATAAAAGAGAAATTAACCTTGTCTATAGTCAACACCTTCTAGTCCGGTAATGGGTGTGGTACTGCTGAAATTAAGATAAGAACTTTCTGTCGTCACTTCTTCGGTGCTTAAAGCAATTGGAGATGTGGTTGCCGCTGAACTCAAACCTTCAGTGGAAAATTGCGTAGAAGACTCTGTCAATGTGCTTGATTCTATTGGTTGTTCGGTTCCTGAGGGCATGGATGGTGCATCAGTGAATGGAGGGGAAGTTGTGGTTGGATTCTCCGTACTTGTGGTGGTTGAAGTCGTTGTGGTAGTGGGTTTTGCCACAAGAACTGGTTTTTGAGGTGGTGATATTATTATTGTGGTGTTGTTCATCACTGCAGTGACACTAGACGAAACCGAGACATCCATTTCTTCAAAGGTGACATTTTCGGATGATGTTTCTGAAAATGGAATTCATCAAATGTGGATTTAAAAGTGGATCATATAAAAATGTGTACATAATTATGAAGCAAAAATGCAAAAAAATCAAGAGTCTGTGTTCGATACTTGAGAGTTCATTCTACATATTTTTTGTCAATAAGTCTTTTTTACCAATGAAATTAAATTATTAAATTAAAAACCATAAAATAATGTTATAAGAAACGTGACTAAATTTAATTACAGTAGTAAACTATTTCGTTACTTTAACGAAATTATTTAATTGGATGAATGAAATTATTTCATGTTTTAAAATCAATTTATTGAAAATTGTTTTATTAAGCTAATGATGTGTAAGCTTTTAGCATATCATGGATGTGATGCTGACGATATTTATAATCATAAAACTTTTTCGTAATATTAATTATTAATTTTGTTGTTCTGCATCAATATTATTAAAAATTTAATTGAAAATTTTTAGATTTATTCAATTAAACATTGAATTGTCGATAACTTTTAAATATAAATTTCTACAATTAATTTAATTGCCACTATAATTGTGTTTAATTGATCTCACAAAAAATTTCATGGAAATAAATTTTTGAAAATGTCTGCATACCTTCAACTTTATTGTTCGTATTTAAGGGAGCTTGACTGGTTACTGGTACCCAGTCCGAGATAATGGGCTCATTTGGATCCACCGGTTCACCATCGATGTTAGTCCATGTTACCAAACCAGGCTTATGTGTTGTAGAAGTTAGAAGCGGCTTGTATGTTACTTTAAGTGTAGTTGTTGCTGTTGGCTTTGGCGTTGTTGTAGTTGTACTAATAGTTGGTTTTGCTGTGGTGGAGCTGGTGGTAGAGCTGGTGGTAGTGGTAGTGGTTGATGCTGTAGTTGGCTCTGGTGTCTTTGTAGTGCTACTGGGTGTTGGTGTTGTTGTTTCAAGTTTTTCGGCCTCGGTTGTAGTTCTTTCTTGTGTGGTGGTAATTGTTGTCGGCGTTGAGGTTGTAGTAGTGGTGATGGTGGTGCTGCTGCTGCTGGTAGGCCTTGCGCTTGTGCTAAAATCTGGCTTAGGCACTTTAACAATACTGGCTGTTGGTTTGGGCTTAGGTCTCGGAGATAAAGTTGTTTTATTAACCATCAGTGTACTGCTCGGTGAATTTGTAGTGCTTTTGATAAAACTTTGTGTGCTACTACTCGTAGTCGGAGTCTTTGATTCAGTTTGCATTGTTGTTGTTATTGTTGTAGTCGAGCTAGTGGTTGTAATTGGCCTTCTTGTAGGTCTTACTGTGGTTCTCTTGAAGCTTGTTGGCTTCTTGCTAGTTGTTGGTTTTCTTGTAGTTTGTGGCTTAGGTTTCATTGTTGTAATTTTATGTGTCGTAACGGCTTCTGTTGTGCTGGTTGTTGTTTCTTTATGGTTTCCAATTGTAGTTGTAGTTTTCGGCTGTGTAGTAGTTGTAGTCTGTGGAGGTTTTGTAGTTTTTTCCTGTATTCTTTCGGTTGTAACGAAATCAAAAATATTTGTGACTTCTGTGGGTGTGAAGGCTGTAGTTTCTACAATTTGATAAGTGATGAGTTTTTCTGGCGCTGTTGTTGTTTCTATAAATAAATCCTCTTTTTGTTGTGTAGCCTCTGTTGTGGTAAGTATTGGCCTCTTTGTAGTAGTAGTTGTGGTTGTAGTTGCCACGGTGTTTTTTTTAGTTGTGGTAGAAGGTGTTGTTTTCTTTTTAATGGTGGTAGTGTGATAAGGTTTTACTCCAGTTGTGTTTTTGGTTGGTTTTGCTGTAGTTCTTATCACAAAATGAGACTGTTTATGTGTAGTTGGTTGCTGGCTGGGCTTTACAGTTGTAGTCCGCTTAGCAGGCTTACTAGTGCTTGAACTGGTTAACGCAGTTGTGGGTTTTGCTTTGTTATTTATGGTGGTATAAGCCAAAGTTTCAGTAGCACTATTCAATATTTGTGTAGCATTATGTGGGGAAATTTTGCTACTAGTAGTGCTACTAGTGATACTACTACTAAAACTGCTACTAGTAATACTACTACTACTACTACTGGTAATGCTGCTATTTTCTTGCTGTTGTACCGGACTTATTGTGGTAATTTTAAATAGAGTGCTGGTAGGTATTGTCGATGAGTCTGGTGTAAAATGATGCGAAATGGTATTTTGATCTATGCTATTATCTGCTATTTCGGTAAATTCTTCTTGCTGTAATAAAATTGTTATTAACACTTTTTTTTATTTATTTAAAAATTAACATTCAACTCACTTTAATATCACAGCATGAACCAAAATAGAAACGATCTATACAAGTACCCAAATGTGTGCCATTCTGTTTGATACAATCAATAGCAAACATGCAAACACCAGATCTACCGGATTTTCTCACAATACAAGGCAAGTGTCGTATATTTCTACCAGATTGAACTGAAACGAGAAAAAAAAGAAATGCAAAATGAAAATCATTTATAAGACATTTTTGTGAATGTCAATTTGATTTATAGTAAAATTTAGCAACAACATCTTGTGCTTCATAAATGATTTTGAAAATTGATTTTTCTCTTTATATTAAAACTGGGTTAAATTTTGGAATTATTTCCTTTTCTTTCCTTGCTTTATCTGAAGTAATTTTATATAATTAATGCAATAAATTTGAAAATAACTTCCTTCAATTTATTTTGGAGTATCTCTTGGCTTAAAGTTGTGCTTTTTAGCTGTAAAATGCGGTCAGTCAACGGCAATTTGGCATAAAATATGCTACACGTTGAACCCAGATCAGCTAAACAGCCAGCCAGCTACTCAATTAACCAACCAACCAGCCAGACAGCCGGCCGGTCAGCCAGTCAACCAACGAAACATTTATAAGCAACAGCTGCTACACGAAGTATTTGGTTAATGTCTTATAAATTGTGACCAAGTTACTGATTAGAAAGATATAAAAGAAGAGTAACAAATTGAATGTTTCTTAAATATTGTCCAGTGTGCGAATACTGAACCATTACAATCACAAATATTTCGCATATCTCTAGTTAATTTTAATTGTATTTTTTTTCGCTTTTATATAAAAATTTCCAAAAGCAATCAATGTGTAATTTTTTTTAAAACTTTTGCTTATCAATTATTTTCAAACATTAATTTCTTTAATATCAGACCGTTTTTATATCAAAGAATCATTTAGAATGTCGAACTAATTTAACAATAATAATAATCCTCGATCACATCACATGGTTTATGTCTCTGCTAGTTGAATACAAATTTAGCTGTCTGTGCACTTGAGTGTGTTGTAAAATATTCCCAGAATAATTTTAATATTTGAGCCGTTTATTTTGAAAGTGTCATAAGTCACTTTCTTTGCTGATTGCAAATGTTTTACAAATGAAAAGATACCGTTCAATTTTATTAAGTGTTGCCATATACTCGATTTTTTTGAAAAAGTGACTTATGCCACTTTCAAAATAAACGGCTCATTTATGCAGTGGCTTAGTGCTAACAACATTCTGTTAAAAAATATCAATATGTGTTTGCATAAAATTATAGAGAATAAAACATTTTAGTGAAAATTAATAAAGAGCTTTTAGAAATGATTTCACATAGAAAATTAACAAAAAAAAATTTGTTTACATACTTAATTGCCAAAAAACTTTTTTTTTTTAAATACTTTGAAGAACTATTTTTTTTTTTGTACGCGGTTCACAATTTCATATAAAGATATTAAATGAATTCGTTTAAATCTTCAAATTAATATTAGCTTTTCTATGTATAATCACGTGCTACCTGTTAATTAATTCAAAAAAATTTGAAAGATATTCTTATTTTGTGATAAATTAAGATACGACCCATTTATTAAATGCCTTGTAGGCTTTTAAGCTCAACAGCTTGTTTTCGTTTAAATAAATATCGAAATTTGTTTTATGTTTTCTTTCCATTAATACCATTAATCTTTTTATTAATACGAAAAAATATAAAAGCGATAAATCAACATTAAGACAAGGAAAGCATTTTACTTCCACTTATAAGAAAAAAACAGAAAAACAATCAAATATTCTCTCACTCTTCTTCAAACTCCAAATCCAACAACAACGTGTCTGTTAATCTGTCTTTTATCGTTCAGAAATTAAGGTCAAGTGAGTTTAAAACATAACTTCTTCTTCTTACTAAGGTGTCTGGTTGTAGGCAGACACATGTCCAGATTCCAGTTCATAAAATTATTTGAAATCTTTCTGTTTTATAACTAAAAGAAAGAATAATTTAAAGATTTTACAAGATGATAAGAAACAAAGTGAAAGGAACTAAAAATAAATATCAGATTGTTTTATTTTCTTTCAAAATTATCTTGACAGCCGGGAGTTTGAAATTTAGATAAGAAATAAAATAAAAGTAAAAATTAATTAGAATGATTTGCATGTATGCAGGGGAATAAAGAAGTACGAAAAGTTAAAGAAGAGGCAAAAAAAATATATGTGAAAAATACCTTTTGTGAACGGCATTCATTAGGTTTAATATATTATTTTATATATGCAAATGTTTAAATAAACGCGGGCAGTCTGAAAATTATACAAAGCCATTTAAGAAAACAGTGTTCAAAATTTTATTGCAATACAACAACAACAATTAAATTTTCTTTATGTATTTCTTTGAAATACACCTAGCGGACCGTGAATAAACTATGAATTTGAATTTATTAAAATAAAAATTTTAATTTAACTGCCGATATCAAATACATCGGCAGTAAATGTAAAAGTAGATTGCTTTTCCAAATTTTATTTAGTTCAGTGGAGTTATTTGTTTGATCACTTGGAAGCTTTCGTTCTGAAACTGTAATATATCGCTAAAAAATATCTACAGTATTAAAAAGTTATGCTGTTGTGCATTCAAATGGACATTTAAAAGTAATTTTGAAAATGCTGTTCCTTACTACGATCATGCTAAGTCCATCAATTTAATTCTTTTCACTTATGAAATTAAAATTATGTACATTAAACTACTTTAGTGTCTACCCTCGTACACTTTTAAGCCATCATCTTTATTTTTTCTTTAACATCAACAGTGAAAATAGAAGGAAACATAGTAAAAAATTTGTAATATGTGAAACAGCACGCGACCTACTTTCATTGGGACAACCAAAATAGCAAAAAAAAAAAAAAACAACAAACAGTCACTTACTCAAAAACCAAAAACAATAACAGCAACAATAAAAAGTTTAAAAGATACAAACAATAAATGCTCTCTTGGACACGTACAACGGAATACCAACATGTTGTTATTTTAGTCCGTAGTTAAATCACCCACAAAACACAACCACAAAAACACCAACTACAACAATTTCTATACTTCCCAGCGAATACAAAAGTCGGTGAAACGGCGAAACACCATATTCCATATTCAAATTCTTGAAATTTAACTCATACATACGTAAATGCTAACCAACAAACACAACATGTTCCATACAAACGAATACACCTACACCAGTAATAACAGCCAGCATCGCTGTACAACTCAAACTGCACTGCTACTTCGTTGGCATTGCTGCTACTGCCTCTGCTACTGCGTAGCTTTACTCTAGCTGTTGGAAGTTAATTTCTTTTTTTTTCATCGCTAGCTAATATTTATTTCTTGTCCAATTTAATTTGTTAATAATTCTCAGTTGCATGACCTCAAATTTCATTAATATTCAAAATAATTTGCAGCTACTTTAAAATCCTGTCTCTTTCTTGCCTGTTGTAAATGCAGCGCTAATGCTGCATATTGCGCATTCAAACGTGCTCGCAATTTTAAACTAACATAAAAAGTGCAATACATGCATTTGTTAATGTTAATTTAATTATTGAAATTACGAGGGTTACTATTAATTGCAGGTAGTATGTATTTGAAATTTGGAGTCTTGGTTACAGTCAGATAATATTTACATATACTGCAAACATTACAACAATCCCATAGTGCAAAATTATTTTAAACTATTTGTTTTTAAAATTATTTTATTATATAAATATTTTAAATCTACACATAAACGGCATTTTCACTACGCAACTTACTTGCATGTAATTGTGTTTTTTCAGTCAGAATGAGAGAGAAGAAATATAAGATTTATACATTTCAATTTCAACACTCTCACTTAAAATAAAAATTGCATGTAACTAAAAGTTGCATAATGTAAATGCCGTAATTGATAAAAATTGTCAAAATGGCACATTCACATACGAGTAAATATTTTTATCGTAAGTGAAAGTTGTTCAAAATAAAAAAATTTTAAATAATCTGAAGAATCATTCTCTTCAAAAATATGAACTTTCATAGTTATGATAATTTGCTTTCAACTCATCGATGTTCCCGTCCATTATAATGAAGTGAAAGTTGTGAGTCATAAATAAATTTTTCTGTTTTTATTTGGTAAGACTTTCAATGTCGAGTTTTGAATAGATAAATGCAAAGTATGAATGTGCTGATATATAAATATTAATCGTGGAAAAATATTAAATAAAAAAAGAAGAAATCTATCATAATAATCATAACAAGAACTAACGTTCAATACACTATTTGGAGTACAAAAAATGGATCAAGGCAATTCATAGATTTCATTTTCCTAATTGAAATCTCCTCAACCATGTGCTCCTAATTAATGCTGCAATAATCTGTTGACTGTAAAGTAAGAAACATATCTCCACAAATATGGTTTGTGTCTTTGCTAGCTACATATGTAAGCATGATGTTATCCCTAAACAAATTAAGGATATGACCCGTAAAGTCTTAAAAAGCAATAAAAGAAAAATTTTCGCTTAATAAATCCAATTAAAAGAATTACACCCAATTTTTTCCAAAATTCCAGCAATTTTTTTCGCAATATATGTGAGAGAACTTCATAGTTGCGTTAAAAAAATTGAAAAAAATTTTTTTTTCATAAATTATAAAAAAATTGAAACAAAAAAATTCATTGTTACAATGAATTGTTTATAAAATTTGACCTAATGTACTATAGTACGTTAAATCAATGAACTTATTAATTAATATAGTTAAACAATAGTAACAACGACGGTTCATAATAAATTATTTTATATATAAATTCAACGAATGTATTCATTGAAATAACGTATAGTGTACATTGAATTAATGCATTTGTTCATAAAATTTATGAATGCCTTCTCTGAAACTCTTTAAAAGGATTGTACCACTTTGACAAAATTTTTGAATGGAAATAACGAAAATAATAAAATATTTTCTTTAAAATTATTAAACAGTTTCATTAAAATTATGAAAAAATTTTGTCAAATGACAGACAAGTTTTCAAAAACTTAACAAAATAGAATTATTGATAAAGTTTTTATGAAAATAATTTTAGGTAAACTATTTTCATTAATTCAATGAACACGGACGTATATGTATATATATATATCTATACTAATATTATAAAGAGGAAAGATTTGATTTTTGATGAAATTTTCAGGGAATCTTCAGAATATTTAGGTGGGTGACATAGGCTATATGAAGTTTTGATTGGACAAAGAGGCGTGGCACCGCCCATATAACCCAAAAATTTAAATCGCCATATTTGGGAATTTTTTGACCTACGTCGATGATATTTGGTACATATGGTATTGGCATAATTTGGAATACGTACCAGGAGAAAAGTACGTGGGACCACGCCCCTTTTTAGAAAAATTAAAAATCGTAATATAGTCTTAACTACTGGACCGATCGTCATTAAATTTTCACAATAGGAATTTTATTTTATAACGAGGGGTTAGCGAAGCGCACCGGGTATATCTAGTATATATATATATATATATATATATATATACTATATATGTCCTATGGTTCCTATTAGGAACAAAGGGCCACTTGTTTGTTGTGGTTTCAGTAATCGCTTGTGTTTAGGACGAGTGACTGATTGGGCCTCACGTCCGATCCTAGTGTTGGGGCTGCCAACAACCTCTAGGCAGGATAGCCAACTAATGGCAAACTAAACAACTGAGCTTCAGTGACTGTTTGTATTGTTTGTCACCTACTTCCTGAGACGCATCGGTGTTAGCATGCCATTCAGGTTACTTAGATGTGCTCCTTCTCACTCTAGCTGCCGACCGATGGGTGTCTGTGCGGCATTACCAGGGGGTACTTGCTATAAGACCGTAAGTAGTGAGCTGCTTGGGAATTTCAGACCAAAGGAATCACTTTTTGTCACCCCCAAGTTGTTGACAGGCAGATAGCTTTCAACCTCTGTGAAAAACCCCACCCCCGGACGTAGGTTGAGTTTTAATAAAATTTTTCATTGAATTCATATCCAAGAATTAAAGACAAAAATTCTTGCCGTGCCTGACAAGGCAAATGAAATTTTCATAATTCTTTTAAGATTAAAAATTAATTGCATCTACTGTGAATTAGTGTTAACAACCTCCTTTAACAAAATAAAAAAAAAACAACAAGAAATAAAAAACGAAAAAGAAAAAAAATACAAGATAAACACAAGTAATTCACATGTTAGAATAGAAGCAGAAAACATGTTTGAAAACCACATTTATTGGCTTGTTTATTTGTTTGTTTGTTTATTTGTTTTGCTAATGAATTTGTAGCACTTGTTACGTACAAATACATTTAAACATTCAGGTGTAACGTTAATATGTTTCCATAAAACTTTACGAATTTAAAATCAGCCCATCCACAGTCGATTGAAGCCAAACAAGAACTTTTACAAAGAAATTAAATTAATAAAACTTAAAGTATAAAGAACTAGATCAAGTTTTCTTCCACTTTACAGCTTCATATTCTCTTTTCGAATTTTCTTTTTCATCTATCGCATTTTTTTTGTAGTTGTAACTTTAACACACCCACCATTTTCATCTATTATTGTTGTGGAGTTGCTAGCTGGAGCAACCAACCTGTCCGTTGTGTCTGTGTGTATTTCATGTGTAAATAACGCTCCACTTTTCTTTCTTTTTCTTGTTAACACACTGCGAACATCAGTTACTTAAACCGTCAGTCAGTTAGTCAATTCAACTGTCAGTTTGTTTAGTTTGTGTATGTGTGTTTTGTTTTTTTTAGAAGAACAAAACTGAGCTGTTTAACTTTCTCTCACGTAATTATCTTAAAGATTTTTATCTGTTAGTAAAAGCAAAGATTTTTGTTGTTGTTGTATGTTTTTTTATATTAAAAACTAAAATAAAAAGTACAAATATTTAAACAATAAATACTTGTGAGAAAAAAAAGACAAAATTCAAAAACCGAAAGCAGTAAATATTCCAAAAATTACAGACATACATATCGCTCGAGTGCTAGTGCCGAAACTAAAAAAAATAAACGATTTTAAAGCAAAAAAAAATTTTCTTTAAAGATGTACATTTAATTCCAGTTGGAATCAAAAACGAAAGTGTAAATGAGTAAACAAAAAGAGATGCATTTTGCGGCGCCACACTTTTTTTGTTGGCATATTTGAAATGTCATTGCGATAATTTTCATTCTAAAGATGACTTGACCAACGCTTTTTCTTTCTCAGCCCACTCTATTGTCTACATTCTTAAAGTCAAAAGCTTTTACTTTAAAAATTTTAAAGCTTTAGAAAAGCACATTAGCACATGTGCTTGTAAAAACTTAATTGCTTAATTATTTCACTACATAATTTTCATATGTATAATAATTATTATTAAAAATTAAATTTTTTTTGGAAAGTTAAACAAGTGAATAACGAATGTACAAGCAATCGTGTGACTGCTAGTTTTACATCTCAATTCATAAATTATAATTACGGATTTCTATTAAACATGTTTTACTGAATTGTATACAAATTGCAAACATTAATTCTTTCAAACAAGTCTTTTAAATCGCCACGAATAATCCAACCTTTCCTTTCTTGTTCAACAATAATGCAGCAGCATCCATTTACTCTCGTGCATAATTAAACAAAAAAAAAGCATTTCTAGCATAAAAACTTAATATTCACAACAAATTATAGACATGATGCATTTAACCACTATATTAAAAAAAAAAAAAACAAAAATATAAAATAGGATCAAACGATACGATACTTAGTCGTTCGTACATACATGCATGAGCTTACACGATGAAAAACTCATCCTGCATATACAGAGTAACGGTACAACGACATACATTTTAAATATACAACAACTCAAGATCAAACATGTTGATCTTCCAACTAATGACTTTTACTCGTACCAATTTTAAGCACTTATGCAAAGAAACTCCAGCAAAGAAAACAAGAAAAAAAAACACAGACGAAAAAGAAATGTAAGCTCAGGTTTTTTTGTGCTTTGTTTTGTTGTAATGTTGAATACTTGTATCAAAGTTAGTGCCAATTTCTAGTAGTGCCTGATTTTTTTTTAATTTTTTTTTTGTTTTGGCTAAAGTAGTTTTCATAAATATTACAGGTATTAAGTGTTTTGCATACAGAGTGTCATAGATACGACTGGGAAAATGAAGGAATTAACAACGATGCAAACAGGTTTGCCATTGACTTTAAAATACTCGTGTCTAGTGTTAAAGATTGTATTGCAATTTCTAAAATAGCTTTATCTGTTATTTTGATAAAATTCTATTTGTTGTGCACTTAATAAATGGCCTGAAATTGCAACGGTTACAGCAGTTTACTAATCATAAATATTCGGTTTTAGGTTTTCGTAAAGAGAAACTTTCTAAACAGATGACACCATCTTTTTTTTTTAGCAACAAAAGCTTTTCTTTAAATCCAAGCGCAAATACGAGCAGACTGTAAATCAATCATTCTGTGAATATATTTGAAATGATTTTGTTATATAAAAATTTCTTTGGTATAAAAGCTTTATAGCTTAGAATAATGAAGAAAAGTTTTAGGTACTACATAAAAAGCTTTATACAACAAAATTTCTTAAATATCTTTTTGTGAAAATAGTCATTGCCACATCTCTGCACGAGACAATATTTTGTAAAAAAAATGCCTTGTTAAGCTTTTTATGTTAGATCTTGGGAGAACATTAGTGATTGGGCGGTTGACTGAAATTTTTTATATGTGCATGCAGCAACCCAAACTTAATCGAAAGATTTTTTTAATACAAAATAAACTGGTCTGAAAACTTAACTAAAAAAGCTAAGTTTTTCTCCCATGATCTGTAATAAAAAGCCTTATTTATCTTTATTCACACAAACTTTATTTTGTGAAGAACTATCCTGGTAAACTTTTTACAAAAAGCTTTTGAAAAACGTAAATTAAAAGCTTTATAATTAAAAGAATAAATAAAATTAAAGCTTTTATAACAAAGAAATTTTTGTAAACAATTAATTTTAAAAGCATATTTTATATTTTTTGTTTTAAAAAATGTTTTAACGGCAAAGTTGCTTGCGCAAAAAATTTTCACCAAAGATGTTGTTTTAAGGGGCTGTGCACATATTACGTAACGCTGTTTACAGAGAAGTTATACCCCCCCGTAACGCTTTTCAATAATTTTTCAGTGCAAAATTTCCAATCCATAACAAATCTTAAACCCCCCCCTTGGAGCGTTACGTAATATGTGCACAGCCCCTAAGACACTATTTTATTCTAAAATGTTTTACTAAATCTATTTAAAAAAAAGAAATTTTTATAATACATATTGTCTTAATGAGTTTTTGCAAAACTTAGATTGAAAAAGCTTAAAAAAATTCTTAAACAAATTTTTAAGTACAAGCTTTAAACTTCTTTTCTAAAAAGCTTTAGAAAAACTTTTAGATTTTTTTCTAACACATTTAGTACTTAATGTACGTGCACTATGTTACTCAAAAGATTTCTGAAATAAAAATTTTTTATATACAAAAAAGCTTTCGGATAAGCTTGGGTAACTTCTCTCTCATAAAGGTACAGCGACTTTGTTTGATCAAAAAATTTGCGAAAATTTTTTCTCAAATTTTAAAAAGCTTTTTCATTTAACATCAAAGAAAGTCCTTTTTATATGAAGATTTACAAGAAAAAATTTTTTTTTTCGCTAAGCCGCGCTCGCATAAAAATTTTTCAAAAAGTTAATTCACCAATTTTTTACATAAACAACGATTTTTTTTTTTTTGCTAAATAGCTTTGAAAGTTGCGTAAAGTGTTGAAAAATTTTCATTTTAAAGCTGTTTTCTTTTGTTATAAAGAAATTGGTCTTTACTTTTTATAAAATAACCTGTTTTTTGTGCTTCAAACTATTTTCAAACTTTAGTTTTTAGCAGTAATAAATAATAAAATTATTTTATGCTGGATTTTTCTTCAAAGAATGGGAGCACGAATTTAATCTCATACAAAAAGCTGTTGGAAATTTTTTAAAAATTGTTTCAACTTATTTGTAACAGAAAATTACACAAGGTCATAAAAAAAACTTACACTGTGCTAAGCTGGGATTATCCACAAAAACGGGAGTCGATGTTACGCCGTTGATTGAGGCCAAGAAAACTAATGTGACAGCGATACACACAATATTCAACATGTTGCTAGAGCTCTGCGCTATGGGTATACTATTACACTCTGTCAACTTTTCATGACGATAATGCTGATGATGGTGGTGACGTTTTCTTGGCTGTTGTGAATAATGCTTTTGTGATGATGCTGATGCTGATACTGCTGCTGATATTGATGTTGATGATGATGACGATGACTTTGTTCGAAAGTTTGTAAAACAATTCCTTAATTTTATAAACATCGTATTTGTATTGTGTTTTATTAAAAGGCAGGTGGTGGTGGTGCTGTTGATTTTACTGCACTGTCTATTATTTCCGGTATTTTGCTGTTGTTGTTGTTGGAGCGAATGTTGCTGCTGCTGTAGTGGTTTCTGTTCTTCACAAATATTACTGTAACGTTTGTAAGCAATGGGTGGAGAACTATTGGTATTTAAGAGCTTTCTACTCCCCATCTAATAAGCAAAAAATAAATGAAAAATATGGTAATTTTTTTTTATAAATTTGTGTGTCTTTAAATTGATGAAAAGAAATAAAGAAAGTCTTAAATGCTGTTTCCTCTTGTTATTTTGAATATTTTATGTGTGTTTCATTGATTCATCGATTAGTTACATAATTATTTAGCTGAATCTTTCATTGAGTCATTTACAAAGAAATTTGATTATTTTGAGAGAAAGAAAAATAAATACTCGTAAATAAATTTTTAATCGCTTGATTTCCTTTCAGACTTGTTAATGAATTTTTTTTAAAAGTAAATTAGTCACAATTCAGGATGCACTTAAAATTCTTGATTCCTATTATAATGCTTAGTGTCCAATTAGTTGGGTTTTTTTTTTTTTTTATTTAAAGAAACCAGAAATACCTTCTTTTTTATTGTTCTTGTGCTAACTTTTTTTTCTTCTTCATTGTGATGCTAACACAAGAATATAAACAAATAATAAAAAAAGATGTAAGTTTTTTTTTTGCCTTTTATTTTCTAAATGTAGAACAAAAGTTTGCTGCGCAGCATACTCTCACATGCACACATACACATAAACATACATTTATACTCACAAACTTATTTAAGCCAAAAACATAACAAAGAAACAGAAAAGAACAGACAACTTTTTTTTAAAGTGCGGCTGAGTTCAAGTTTGTGTCTTAAGTCTTTTGTTTAGTTAGAAGAACATTTTTCTCGTTCATGTTGTGTTCTTTTTTTTTATTTATTTATTTATATTGTTGAAATTTATACATTCTGGCGTCTTGCGTAACAGGTCGTTGACTTTTAAAGGTAGATGACAACTGGATTTATTGTTTTTGTGTTTGGTTTTTTTTGGTCTTAAGCGCGCCAACATAATGGAAAACTTACTCTGATTTATTTTAAGTTTAAGAATTACAACATCATTATTTTATTTAAAATATATTTCTTTGAATTCTTTTAGTGACATGGTATGAAATGTTTGCTGTCTGAGAATTAGGAGGTTTTCACAGAGACCCAGTTAACAAAGAAAGTTGAGAAGTATTGAATGTGTAGCAAATATTAAATTGATTCATTTAAGGTTTTGTTCCTAATAATTATTTAAAATACAAATTGTGTATGAAAACGTACTTTTTTATTTTTCTAGTTTCATTCAAATATAAAATAGTTTTATAAATTTTTTTTACATTGAACTTCAATTCAATTGAATCAACGAATTTATTTTAATCGTATGCGTAGTGTAAATCAATTTTTTTTTTTTGCAAAAGTTTATAATATTTCGTCAATAAAGATGATGCAATAAATTTATGTTAAACTAATTTTTTCGGCGAGTGGATTATAAGTTTGGCGCTTTAACTTTTTTTTTCAATTCGATGTCGTTTTCCAGTTAATAAGATTTTTTTTTTTCTTTGTTTTAGCGATATTCTGATATTTGGTATTTTATCGTTTCGGAAAATTTTTCGATTAAGTTTTTTTTCTATTTAAGTGATTTTTTTCGTTCAATTGAGTTTTTCTCTAAGCGTTTTTTTTTTTTTTTTTTTTTTGACAGATCGTCGTATCGTCTTGACGATTTTTTTTGCTAATGGGTTAATCTTGACGATTTTTTAAAAGCATATTTATTTTTTATGAGTGGTTTTCTGTCTCTATTCAGACTGATCTATAAACTATTTTTAGTTCGTAAGGACGTTCAGTCTTCTCAGTGACGATCCTTAGGTCACGCCATTTCTTTTACTAAAACGAACAGAATTGTCCTTTTTTTAATACTTATGATTATGCAAATTTTTTTTTTCATATATTATATATTTAAAGAAACAATTTTAAAAATCAAATGAAGTTTGTGTCCTCAAACTTTCGAAAACTTGACAAATCCTTAAGTTAAAATACAAGATATGCACACCTACAAATAAACACACATAAGAATGTGTCTGTTACTATTTTAATTTAAAAATCTGCTTGTTTTCGTTATAGTTTTTCTATAAATATTGGCGTTTATTTCATGAACAGGTTCTCTGCAAACAGATTTGGCCTAATTTCATTCAATAAATGAAAATAAATTCACACCTCAATTTTATTTTGATTTTTTGCCAACACAAACATACACACCACACACTTGCCAATCATACCACACACATCCATACATACACTACACACACAATGAAACAAACAAATTTAGGTCACGTTCTTTGATAGCTGCTGGTTGATGTTTAAATTATCACCAGCTGAGTTTTTAAATAAATAAATAAAAAAGCCATAAATGTATTTGTTTTCTCCTCGATTTTTTTTTCAACAGACTGAAGATGACGAAGAAAAAAACTATATTTAAATTTTAATTGTAATGAATACAGTAATTCTGCGTAACATTTCCGATTGTATTTAAAAATTATCGAAAACATTGTTAAGAAAGCAAAAAAAAAAAAAAAAAACAAAAGAAGAAAAGAGAAAGAGAGTTTTGTTTTGTCATTAAAAAAAGACGAAAAAATTGCACTAATAAAAGTGAAATTAAACGAGGTTTTTTAATCATTATTTTTGTGTATAGTTTTTTTTTTTTTTTTTTTTTGGTAGAGAATTGTGTTTTTTTTTTTGGTTTAAAATATTTATTATACAAATGTAACATTCATGTTTATAAATACGGGTATTTTGTATGATTAGTGTGGCTGTAGCTTTTTTTCGTTGTTTTTTTTCAGCAGTTTAAAGGTCTGCCTTTGCTGTTGGTAGCTTAAATGCTGTTGTTGGTTATTATATTTTTTTGTTTGTAATTTTTGTATTATTTGTTTGATCAGCGAGGAGGTTGAAAAAAAAAGCGAAAGTTTTTTCTTTTGAAATTTCTTTGTCAGAGTCTTCGGGCTGGCAAACCATAAATGGTTACTCTTACCCACACTTTGGCCTTTTAGGAAGTCAGTATTTTACGCTGGTATGAGTGGCGTTTTTGTAAACATTTTTGAAAAAACAAAAAGTGAAAAGCAGCCATATAAAATAGAAAATTATGAAGAAGATATAAAAGAAAAGATACCAAACGGCAAATAAATTAAAAAAAAAAAAATTGTTGTTGAAAAACAATTCAAAACAAATATTTATATGGTGGCTAAAATGGTATAAAACTCACAAATAAATTTATCAATAGATCCAAAAGCACATACATCACGTATGCTATCGAAAATAATAAAACTCACAATTAATTTGAAGATTCCTTTCCCTCTATTTAAGAAAAAAACTAAAAACTCACTAAATTCCTTTCTTTAATTTTGCAGTATTGTTTCTTTTAGAAAAGACAATCGTTTTCAATTAGAATGAAAATTTCCGAATAACAAAATATAATATATGTTGTCCAGCATACTTCCGAATATTTTTGCTTGATTGGTGGCTAATGTAGGAAAGAGTGGTGTTGGCTGAAGTGGTTAGCGCGTTGTCTACTAAGCAAACAATGACTTGGGGCCTGTGTTCAAACCCTGGCCAGAGCAAGTCAATCAACATCAATACTTTCTCTAATGCACATTATTGAGACATTGTATTAATTGTTGTCGGACCATTTAAGTGATGATGGCATGGACACTGGTCACTAAAAACTTCCGATAGCGATTGATGATGTTCCAGGCTAATGTAAACAACATCGCCCTATTTCGTCAGTTAGCAGAAACATCGGCGAAGTAAAACAATTAATAAAATGCCTGCTAATACAGCTTAATAAAGTTAATGCGTCTACTTAACACCGGAGGCGCCTCAACACTGCCTTAAAAATTAACATAGCGCGCAAATCAGAGTTGTGAAAGAGTAAATTCTTCTAAATTTTCAACATCTATCTTCTCTATCCTATCTCTCTCCCTGAGTTCCGGCACAGTGCACTGCATACGTAGGGGTCATCCTATGAGTGCTGGTTCTAATTAAAAAAAAAAAAAAAAAAGTAAAACGAAGCAATTGTTCCGAAGTGAATGTCAGCACACCAAAATATTCGGAAAGGATTCACTTTCACACGGATTCACTTTCACACATGACAGACACGAATAATTCGTTTGCCAATTTAGGTTTCACCAAAATTTACAAAATTCAAAGTTCTCCAAAAAAAGAAAAAAAAATCAAAAATTGAGAACTACTGGCGAAAAATAACAATTCATAAAAACAACCCTTTTTGGTGCTAAAATTTGCTTTAAAACAAAAGACTTAAGACACATGCTTATTCAGCTGATAATTCTAAATATTAAAATTTTATAAGGATGTGGGGGTTTTTCACTATTAAAATTTCGAAAAAAAATATTTTTATAGAAAACATAAAATAAAGCCTTTGACTGATTGGTTTAAAACAAAAGATTTAAGACACAAGCACTCGGAAATCTTTTCGCGTTCAACTGCGCAAATAACGAAATTGCCACTGATTTGTTTCTTTAATTTTTCTGATTTATTGCCGGTTTGGTTATTTACGTGATTAATAATAGATATTGAATAGAACCATCACGTCCAATGATCAGCTTGACATTAAATGGAAATAAATTGTGATTTTTTTTAATTAAACTAAAAAAGGATTAACAAATTATTGGAGATTGTAACTGACATGATATTATTGATGAATATCGCAATAAATTTTTTAGCTCCAACTTATGCGGGGTTTCGTATGTGCTCGTGTGCATCTGTGAGAGTGCGTGTGTATGTTATTAGGTCTCTGGTTGTTTTCTTGCAGTTTCGTTGTTGCTGCTAATTTAAATCAAGAATCTAGATCTTTGAAAGCTTAACCTGACATTGTATCTTGATATTTTACATGTTCTTCCTTTTTTCTTCTTTTTTTTTTGCGCATCCAACCTCATGCATACCAAAAAGTGGAGAAGGTGTTGTAGCATGCAAAAAAAAGTTTATGGAAAATACATGCAGTTTCTAGTGAAGGAGGAGGAAAAAGGGTGATAAAAAAATCAACATAAAAATAAACAAGAATACCATTTTAATGCTGTTACAAAAAAAAAAAAAAGCAACAAAACTACCAACAAATTAAAAAAAGAGGCAACGGAAAAAAAACGTTGCATTTTATAAACCAGGCCTATAAGTACAAGTATTTGTAGAAGTTATAATACCAAGATTGGTTTTACTTTGGTTGGTTGGTTGGTTGGTCCAACTTCAGCTTCTTCTGTTTTGCTCTTGAGCCGTGATTCTTCTACGCAAAAGAAGGAAGCTGGCTGGCTGTAATGGCAATATAATGTTTTCTTTTTTGTCTTGTTGTTTGTTGCTGTTGCTGTTGCTGTATTTTATTACATTTTTGTTGCTGTTATTTTATAGGAATGCTGTTATTTAGTTTCGTTTCATATCTAAAAATGATATTGCAGATGAAAATTATGTTGAAGATGTTGATGAGACTGTTGATGATGCAGATGCAGATGTGTTGCTTCTGCTATTCCCGATCATCATCATGATGATCATACTAATAATAATAATGATAAAAAAAGAAATAAAAGAATAAGAACCTGTTGTTGTGCAGAGATAATTTAAAGAATTTAATGCGGTTTTACATTTTATATGTTTGTAAATGCGTCCGTCCGTCTGTAGGTATTATTTTTGGCCCAAAAGGTTGTATAAATTTCATACACTTTTCACAAGTGTACGAGTATAGACAATTTATTTAAGATATAAAACAAAACCATACCAAGCCAACCAATGAACCAAACAGCCATATCTTGAAACTGATGTGTGTATAGTGGCTTAATTTGATGGTAAAATCCTTAAGAGTAACAGAAGACTTGAATATTTTTTACCAACCTTTTTTTCTTAATTTTATTTTTTTTGGTTTTGCTGCAGGCTGCTTCTATATAAATTTTACATCTCCATATAAACTTGCCACACAATCATTTACCAATTTTATATTCTCTTAATAAAAAAGATTTACTTCCTTGGTCTACAATGAAAAAAATCTCAGAGTCTGGATTTGAATATTTGTTTGTTTAATGCAGTTTTTAATGGTTAATGGTTGTTTGCTACACAAACACACGCACACACACACACACACACATATATGTATACATACTTACACAATCTGATAAGAATGAACGAAATCAAGAGGAGTGTAGAGGAGAAGTTCATTCTTGGAAGCCATTAGCATCTGTAGGAAGTGATATTCAGTACATTTGTAGCTGTTCAACTAAAATAAATAGTTTGTCAGGTATGAAGTTGATTTGAATTAAATACGAGTATTTACACTCTTTTATGATAATAAATATAGAAAATAAATATCATGATTTATTCAGATAACTGCCACTAGAAATGTTCTATTTACGTTCATGTTTTCATAAATTTATTTTTGTTATTTCTTCAAATAAAAATTCGAAGACATTTTGTTTTATTGACTTAGCTGATATCATGTTGCAACAAATTAAAGTTAGATTGCAACAAAAATGGCTCTTAATTTGGCGAAAAATATAAAAGAATAAACCATGAATTTGCGATTGTTGAAGATATAAAGTATTTTTTAAACTGTTCACTAAAATAAGAGAGGATTTATGGTATTTTCGGATGTTTTGGTGTATGTGTTATTGCTTTACGCTAAAATGAATAAAATCACCAAAATAAAAAAAAAACGATAAAATGGTAAAGTCGCCGAAATGAATAGATAATTCATAACAGGGAAAAAATCACAACAACAGGAGGAATTGCTTAACCAATATAATCATCAAAACGAAAAAAATCGCTAAAACAAAAAAGTTGCAAACGTAAAAAAGCAAAAAAAAAAAACGAAATAAATCACCAAATCGGCAAGCAATTGCTTATCAGCACGTATATAAAAAAATCGCTAAAACAAAAAACCTTAAAACGGAAAAAAATTTATAAAATAGAAAAAACAGAACGCCAGAGCGAAAAAAAAACACCGAAACAAATAAAAAGTTGCCAAAGGTGAAAATAATCACTTAAAAGAGAAAAAAAAGTTATTGTCTAATACGGAAAAATATCGTCAAAATGGTAAGAAACGCCAAAAAAACCATCAACGAAGCAAAAAACCCGAAATATTTTTTTTTTGTAGGACCAGCATTTAGTGGATGACCCCTACTTATGACATTGTGCCTGAACTCAGGTAGAAGGATAAAGTAGAGGAGAAGGCTTAACTATTTTATAACTCTGCTTTGGGCGTTATGTTAATTTTTAAGGCAGTGTTGAGGCGCCTCCGGTGTTAAGTAGACGCATTAACTTTATTAAGCTGTATTAGCAGGCATTTTATGAATTGTTTTACTTCGCCGATGTTTCTGCTAACTGACGAAATAGGGCGTTGTTGTGTACATTAGCCTGGAACAGCATCAATCGCTATCGGAAGTTTTTAGTGAACAGTGTCTATGCCTTCATCACTTAAATGGTCCGACAACAATTAATACAGTGTCTCACTAATGTAAATTAGAGAAATTAATGATGTTGAATGACGTGCTCTGCTTCGGCCAGTGTTTGAACCCAGGCCCCAAGTCATTGTTTGCTTAGTAGTCAACGCCCTAACTACTTCAGCCAACACTACCCTCAAACGAAAAGCTATTTTAAGGCGGGAGAAGAAATATCTCTTTTGGTTAAAAGCTCTAAAATTAAATATTAATTAAAAATAAAATCTTATGGCTCGATTATGGACAGCAACCGAACTTCAGTTGCGTTGCCAGCCGGCAAGTGAAAATTAGTGGTTGCCGGCGGAGCACTGAATAGCAACTGAGACTGGAATCTCTCAGTTGCCATCCGTAATATAATTGTGAGCAACTGGCAACGCATCTGGAGTTCGGTAGCCATCCATAATCGACCCATTATCTGATTAAAACTTTAATTGAAAAATATTTGGGAAAATTTTTTTTTTGATAAATATGTCACGCTTATTTAGTTACAAGTGCTATAACAAGATTAAAAAAAATTATTTCACACAGTTTCAATGAATGCAATTAGTTGACCTAGAAGCGTTAATTTTTTTTTCAAAATTCATTGTGATTTAATGTACGCATACGATCAACGAAAATATTCGTGGACACCAAAAAAAAAAGTGTAAAGAAACAACGACTGTACTACAAACAAAACATGAAGTTTACATTGACCTTATAAAGTAGTTCGTTATATCCACGAACTGGTTCATTAATTTCAAGTTCAAGACTTACCAACCACAAATTCATTCAGCGAACCGTTTTCAATGAATAGTTTAATTAAAACAATGTATGCGTATATTGAATCAATGTATTCACTTATTGAAATTATGTTAAATGAGTTACTGATTGGCCATCGTTAGGGGGACATTGTAACATATAAAAAAAAACATCTTTTTTTATTACTGACCTAATATTTTACATGCATATTTTATTGATTGTAATTCTCGTATGCTATTTTTTTAATTCTGAAAAATCTCTTATTTTTTTTTAGGAAAAAGTACCAATTTTTTTTTCTTAATAACATATTAAAATTAATTTGTTATCTCAGTAGTACCTTTTCGAAAATATCTTGAAGCATTTCTGGCGTGTGTCTTCTTCGTCTTCTGGTTTCTTTACTGCTCGTTTGTCTTAAAATAATGACATTGATTGTTGTTGATTCGTTTGGTTCGTTGCTGCAAGATGTTTGTTTTACAATTTTTACTTTTTTTCTTTAACGACTTTTTCGCCTTAAGGTTGTTTGTGTGTGTATGTGTTTGTAATTTTATCTCTTGGCTTGTCTGTTTAATAATTTGATGGATGCATGAAGCTGTTAAATGCAAGTTACAACTTTGTTAATTATACTTTTTTTTATTATGTTTCAAAGAATTTTTTTCATGCTTTTAATTCACTTTAGTATCTTTTATACTCTTGTGTATATTTTTTACTTTTCCGCTATTTTAATTGCTCGTTTTATTTTGTAATTTTAGTCAAAATTTCATTTCAACTGTTTTTAAGTCTTTGCCACTAAATAATAACTTTTTTCGTTGTATTTTTTTAAATGTTTTTTTCAACAGGTTTTGATTTATTTCATAATTATTTTTTTGCTTAAGCACTTTCTTTCATTTTTATTTGTTGAATTTTTTTTCACAGTAAAACGGTTAAAACACGACAAGACCAAAGAAAAAAAGAAGAACGTTAAGAAGTCATTATAATTGAAACACAAAAATACCGTTAATAATTCTTGGTAATGAAGTAACTTTTTTTCACATGACTTAAAATTTCATTTCAATATTATTTTGTATTCAACTTTTTTTAATCACTTTTCTTTCAAACATCATTAACAAAATTGTGCGATCGCAAAAATTATTAAAAAATAGTTTTGTGCGGCATGTGTGTCTGTGAATGTTTATATGTCATTTGGTTGGTTACTTTGTGGCTTTCTTGCGACGACCGCTTTTTGTGAAAGCCTTACCGACAAAGGCAAATGTTTAACAGCAACTGAAGATCCAAAAAGCAACAAGTTCTTAACGCTGAAAGCATTTGGTCTCTGGCCTGGTCTGGGCTGGCTTAGTACGGTCTGCACTGCTCAGGTTTGATTCATTCATTCAGTCGTCGTTGCTGTGTTTTTGTTAACATGCTGCTCTTGTTGCTCTAGTGATCGATATGAAATGTTTGTTGGCCACAAAAACACAGAAGATTAGCCAAACATACAACTAAACGCTAAAAAAAAATAATAAAAAATATATGAAAAAAGAAAGGAACGTCTGCGTCTTTGCTTGCGCTGTATGTGCGCGCATGTGTTTTGTGCTGTTAAATGTACTGTATGAGCATTTAACGTCTCAGCGACTGAATTGTCTGCCTTGACTTTGACTTTGGCTTATGATTCCGTCAAAAGCCATCTCATCATAAGAAGTTAACAATGTTTATACACAAGCACACATCCATATAGGTATACGTACTCAAAAACAGTGGTTAAACGTATTAAAAACGAAATATTATTTTAAATGGAATGAAATTCTAAATATAAAATAAAAAACAAAGAAATGATTTTGTGTATTCATTTAACAACAACAAGAAAATAGAACAGACATGTTTATTTTAAAATATGCAATGAATGACACTCATTATTCATTAATTTTATGAAAAAATACATTGATTCTATTAACACATACATTGATTCAATGAAAATCATTCGTTCTAGTTCGATATAAAATCGTTATTGTTTAACAATATTAATAAACCAGTTCTTTGATTTAACGTAGTGGTATAGTAAGTCAAACTTAATGAAAAATTCGTTGAAATAATGAACTTTATTCTAGAATATTTTTTTAAACAATTTTTCTCCTTTTATTTTGATTTGTTATGAAATTTAGCAAAATCAAAAATTTCAAAATTTTAATTAAAAAATATATATTTTTTTCCGAATGTATCCGAAACTGTAATCGATTCCTACAAAGTGTCTCAAATCAAGTAATTTTTTTTATTGTTTAACCAAAAATATTTAAAAAAAAATATTCATACCACAATTTTCATTATGTCTTTTATTCCTATTTAGCAGCCCACTGTACATATTTCACTCGTTTTAAGTTCATAATTCTTTTGCCAATAAAAAATAAAACCTTACCAACATAAGTAGAGGAAGCAACAAAAACAAGAACAACAGCAACAAAACAATACCAAACAAACAAGAAGTAAAAGCAGCAAAAAAAAAAAAGACTTCTTCAGTGTATCTGTTTATATGTAACTTTTCAGTTTTATATGTGAAGAGCACAAGAACGACAAAAAAAGTGTTAACATGAAAAAAAAGCTTAAACTTTAATATTAACTCAGACAAAGAAATAAATACAAAAATGAAAGACCACTAACAATCAAATAATATTATTTATGTTGCTTTTCTGATACCACACTCGAACTGCTACTACTCGCAATAATGCCTGCCTGCCTGCCTGCCGGTGCTGTTAACGATCGTGGTTGATAATGATACTTTAAGCGCACCTTACATCGGCATATAGATGAGAACAAGCAAAAGTTCATAAAATATTATTTTGATTTTAATTTAAGAATGTGCCGATACAACATATCTATGTTGCTCCAATAGAAATATATATTTTTTTGGTTTTCTACGTCTTGAAATTTGAAAGTAAAATTAAATAAAATTATTCTTATTCATAGTAATCTGATTTTCATTAATTCAATAAAACTGAACTTAAGCCTCATAATAATAATTTCTCATTTTTACATTACTAGCCTATCCCGGTGTGCTTCGATACCCCCTTGTTATAATATAAATTTAAAAGTATTTATATATCCTATTGTGAAAATTTAATGACGATCGGTCCAGTAGTTAAGACTATATTACGATTTTTAATTTTCCTAAAAAGGGGCGTAGTCCCACCCACTTTTCTCCCGGTACGGATTCCACATTATGCAAATACCATATGTACCAAATATCATCGACGTAGGTCAAAAAATGCCCAAAATATGCCGATTTAAATTTTTGGGTTATATGGGATGTGCCACGCCTCTTTGTCCAATCAAAACTTCATAAAGCCTATTATTCCTTCCAGAGTCACAGTAACATGCTATTAAAATTTCTGGAAGATCGGTCCAAGGGTTTGGTTTTCCTAAAAAAGGGGAGTGGTCGCACCAATACCATATGTACCAAATATCATCGACGTAGGTCAAAAAATGCCCAAGATATGGCGATTTAAATTTTTGGGTGATATGGGATGTGCCACGCCTCTTTGTCCAATCAAAACTTCATAAAGCCTATTATTCCTTCCAGAGTCACAGTAACATGCTATTAAAATTTCTGGAAGATCGGTCCAAGGGTTTGGTTTTCCAAAAAAAGGGGCGTGGTCCCACCAATACCATATGTACCAAATATCATCGACGTAGGTCAAAAAATGCCCAAAATATGGCGATTTAAATTTTTGGGTGATATGGGATGTGCAACGCCTCTTTGTCCAATCAAAACTTCATAAAGCCTATTATTCCTTCCAGAGTCACAGTAACATGCTGTGAAAATTTCAGGAAGATCGGCCCAAGGGTTTGGTTTTCCTAAAAAAGGGGAAATATTCGAAAATCAATATTTTAGGGAAAAAAATTTTCCCCGATTTTCAAATAAATAATTTATGGGACCACACTGCACGATTTTGAATATTAGTCAATAAAAAGCCGAGTTCTAAGATAAATAATTATTTGTAGTGGCGGGATCGGGGAGAGGGGGAAATATTTTGAAAATTGGTTCATAAATAGAGGTTTTACAAAACTTTCTGGGCCCCAACTACAATTAAACCCTTTCAAGCAAAAGAGAAATTTTATTAAATAGATGTTGAAAATACTCAATTTATTCATAACTTCCTTCTTATATTGAAGTCGGTAAAAAAATACCCTTTTTTTATATATTTTTTATGAATAACTAAATAACCTCTACCTTTGATACTCAAATATATTAACACGTTATAAAAGTTATATTCTCAAGCATGTTTTGGTGTT
The DNA here is from genome assembly GCA_947311025.1 of Lypha dubia. Lineage (NCBI taxonomy): Eukaryota > Metazoa > Arthropoda > Insecta > Diptera > Tachinidae > Lypha > Lypha dubia. Next base: position 63,805,029 of record OX371264.1, read on the forward strand.
TCTTTTATTTTATTACATGGGTCATTTTGTTCCCGAGTTGTAGCAGAGTGGTTCATTTAGTGAAAATATTAGATACACGCACTGTTCTTGTAGCGTCCATGCTCGCCTGTGCGACTGAATTTGTTTCCAAATGTCTTTATTGGTCTTCTATATACTTAAGTATGTATGTTTATATGTATGTATGTGTTGTTGGGGATTTTTTCCAACTCTCTGTTTGCTTTTTTTTCATTATTAAAAATGTTTCTTGTACCGACTTTTTTTTATTTTAACGTCTTTTACTTCACATCACACTTTTTGCCACTTCGTAAATAGTGTGTTCTATTAATGTTTGTATATGTATGTGGCTGTATGCGTGTTTGTGCGTGTGTGCACTTGTGTATATGCGTTTAGTTTATGGCCAACGACTTACGCGCACCATATAACGGTTCTCATTAAGGCCAACACACTCTTCATTTGATTGTGCACATTTGTACACAAACTTATAGAAACACAAACAGCCACATACAAACGTACACATCGACAGCAAAGTTAACTCACTACCACAACAGGAAAAAGAAACTAAACTAAATAAAAATTTAATATTAAAATTATAAGTCAAATAAATACAAAGAAGAAAAAGATCACGGACCAAAAGCAGCAAAACGGCAGTAACGAATGAGTCAGTGAGTCAGCCAGCCAATCAGCTGGAGAGCGAGAGAGTCCATCAGTGATAAATTTGATAAATTTCTATTCAAATAATTTTCTTTAGAAAGTCTCCTTCCGTTTTTGTATTAGTTGGATGTCGATCGGTCGGTCAGCTGTTTAACCGCAAAATTTAAAGTTGACATTAAATTCTGCGTCAGCGCCAACGCCAACGATAACACTGCTGACTTCTCTGTTGGCAGAGAATTTGAGAAAATTTAATTGCTTAGAGCATAAAAATGCTGGTTGGTTTATTTCTTATTCAAATAAGTGTATGCTCGAATGTGTGTGTGTGTGTGTGTGTGTGTTAATACTTTCCTTGTGCATTTTTTGCTTTTTCTATTTCTTCGTTCAATGTCGTGTTTAATATACTCGTACATATTCATGCCGTACATGCCGTCATATTAATACGAGTATTTTATTTTACAAATAAACATTAACTTTTCCGATTACATACAAGGACACATAGTAAATGAATAGATTTGGTTGTGTCATGTAAAGCGGCGTGTGCGTTAGATTTTGGAGTACTTAGTTGTAATTATGAGGGGGTTTCCATATGAAAGCGACTGATAAGAGAAATATTGTTAGATATATATTACGGAGAATTGGAAACAGAAAAGCTGGTCTATAAATATTTAAATTATTTATTTCAAAAAATTAAAATTATTTTATTATTTTATCAGTGGCACTAAACTCTATCGATAAACTGGATTATCTATGAAATTTAGGGTAAATTTTGCTGTTCTATCGTTAACACTGCGGCATGTTTTTTTTTTATTGATATTAAGGAACTGCTTCCCGAAATCCGATGATTTTGGCATACAATACCCTCTTTAATAAGAGCCCTTCCAGTTCTAATCCAAACATTAGTGAACCGCACTACGTATTCAAGACAAAATTTATGCTTTAGGCGGACAGTTTATATAACTCCGGAACAAAGTGAAGGCACCAAAAAATATTTACACTTTTATTAATATTTTTTTTTATTGTGCCCCATTCTCGCAAGAAGATTTTTTGAAGCCTTTATATGCTTATAAACGCAAATATGCAATATATAATATTTTTAAAACTGACCATATTTCTTTGATTTATTTCTTTATTTATTTATATGAATAATTTCGAAGCAAAATTAAGAAAAAACGTTGAAAATTTGTATGATCATAAGTACTTTTTTAGCAAAATGTGAACGGCGATTTCTGCAATTTTTTACTTATTTCTTTTTCAAAATTTTACCAATTTTTAAATATTTTTGAAATTAAATCACTTTTTGCAACTGCATTTTTTATTCGCACATTCATTTTGTTTGTTTTTCCTGTTTTTTTATTTTATTAATTCGTAAAGAACGCGACTTTTAAATCACTGTTTCGTTTTACGCTGTTCTTTTTAGAAACTCTTAATTGAATTGAATTAAAATAATTGCAACTGGAAGCAACCTGAACTGTGGTTTCTTAAAATAAACCAAAAGACATCCATCCATCCAGTTATTTTACTATTTTTAGAAACTACCAATCGCTTGGTTTTTCTTACATTTTTTTTCTTCTTTAGTGCACTTTACACGGACAAATAGTTTTATAAAGAGATACAAGCAAGCAAGTTTCATTCTAAGTTTATGATCAAACTTTTAATGCTCTTGATCATGGTCGGTTGGTTGGTTACTTGGCTGGTTTATTATTTGTTTCATGTTCCTGGGGACACTTTAATTTGTGCTTTTGAGCCTCAACTTCTTTATTGCCGCTGCTTATGAACTTGAGACCTTGACACTGAAGATGTCTCTTACCAACTAAAACAAAAACAAAAGAAAAAAGAAATATTGGAACATCATAAACACATGACAAAGAACCAAAACACAAATACGAGTGACTGTGTCTCTTGTGTGGAAAACAAGTTATCTTATGTTCGTTTTGGTCAATTACAACAAATCGTCAAAAGTAGAATGAACAGAGCTTGACATAAAACCAAAGCAAACCAAAATATGTAACCAAACCATGATGATCATGACGAAGATTCAAACACTCATTTACCACTCTTTACCACGTACTTTAAGGTTCTTTTGCTTGTGTTTAGAGCATTTTAAACACCCAACAACAGCAATGGATGGATGCATATAAATTTTATTAAAGAACTGAACAAGATACCAATTTTATATACATGCAAACATACACTCCACAATTGCATGCACGCAAAAAATCCACTTGCCTTCTTCAGTTTGGTTGATTCTTCTCCAAAATGTATTTGTGTATTTGAGCAAGCAAATAAGCAAGAGAAGAGATACAACGAACGAGTGGATGTGTGCATTGAAATGTGTCTGCGATAAGATTGTCATTGATGTACGTGAAATGCATGCGAAAGATATACGACAGACGAATGGACAGACGGACGAATAGATTGCAATATTTAAATTCTAGTCACTGTGCTGTGGTAAATATTTTTTGATTTTTATTCTCTCTGCAGTTTGGCCTCTAAGAGTATTGTTTTCTATTTGGAGAGCTTTACGTTGAGCATTTATGGGTTTTTATTATTTTTATGAATGAAACATTTTTAGCATGTCATCTCTTAAAAGTTGGCTTAATTTTTTCATTATTTTTTTTGCAATAGTCATCATGTTTTCTAAACTGTATTAATGCAAAGATGATTGTAAACAAGTAATTTTATGGATTCCTTTTATTAAAAAAAAAAAAAATTGAATTTAATTTGGGCTTTAAATGTCATAGTGCTGCAGGAAAAACATGAAAAATTTAACTATGAATTGATTAAATGATGTATTTTGAATTGAAAAACTTTAAAAAGCACTAAAAATAATTAGGAAGAATTTTAAAAACAGCAGCGGAAATTTTTGGTTTCAAAACTTCGCAAATTGAAAAAAGTTCCAAGTGGGCTTTACTGTTATTAAGCTTCAAAATTTGTTCCTACACTGAAATAAAAATTCATGAACTATTGATGTTATCTAACATTGTTCATTAAATCAATTTGTCAAAGAATAACACCAACGAAGGCTTTTCACGACTGGCTTTACATTGACCTTCCATGCATATTTTCATTTAAAAAACGTATGCGTAAATTGATTAAATGTATTTTTGCCAAAAGCACATTAATACTTACGGGATTTCGACAATGGATCCTAATAGAGGACACAAAAAAAAAATATATACGTGTGTTAGCGTTTTAAAATATCACACCGGAATTTCATTTTGGAGGCTGTTAAAGTTTCCCAGCTCTGGCCTTTTCTTGCAGCATATCGGTGTACAAAAAAAAACTATGTTTTCTGTACATCTGAGATGTAGATTATGTCCAGCAACTGTGCAGAAAATGTGATGGCAAATATTTTTGTGGAACATATTAACCTTCTAATACCCCCCAAATTCCGTCATTTTATGGCTTTGTTCTAAGATATCGTAAAAAAAACCTCGAAAAAGAAGGAACGGAGGTTAGCTGGTGGTTTATGTCAGCACGTTTAACAAAGCTACCTAACAAGTAGTGAAATGATTTACACATGAATACTGAAAAGGTTTAGTGGCTTCTACCGAAATCAAAATTTTTTCTATTCACTCGTGTAGTTAAATTCTAAGTGATGTTGGATATTAAATTTTCCTTTCATATTAACCATGTCTAATTTTTCTCTGGTTATTACATATCGAACTTTTGCCTTTATAAATATCCACAAATATTATTTTTTTTTTCGATTAACTGCAAAATTACTTACTTTGAGTTATCACTGTATCGCAGCGATGGCTCTTTATGCTCTGAAAACTTTAGGTTTGCCAGACATCGCAACAAAGACAAAATTTTACACTTTGGGTAGTAATAAAATACATATAAAAATTAAACTAAAAATAATTTTCAATTACAAACTTGAATTGAAGAAGAAAAAAATCCCAGGTTTTATTTACAAAATTTTCATTACGAGTCAGTGAAAAAGAACTCTATAAAATGGTAATACTGCGAACAAAATACACAAGATCATGCAAATAAAATGGTTGTTGAATAAGATAAACAAAAGGTGATTAAATAATTATGAGCCCCCTAATGCAGGCTATAGTTTTCAGACAGAAGCTAAATTTCCCAAAAATACTACATAAAGATATTTGTTTGATTTTGTAAATATCCCAATATCACCACAAACACACAAACACATACAATTAATTGAATGGGTGGATAGATAGACTTGTTGATTTATTTTTGAAAATTATGTGGTCTGGGTTAAAAATCTTCTTTGTTTTTTATTATGAATTCCAAAAATTGGCTGTTACAGCATTTAAAATTTTTTTTTTTTATATGAACGCTTCAGTTTGATTTGTAACGATCTGTACTCAAAATTTCTCTACTATAAAATTTCCCCCCTGAAATTTCGGTAAAGACTGCGTCATAATTTGACATGATCTCGTTCATTTTATTCTATTTTTAATTTGAAATTTAAATAAAACTTGATATTTGCGAAACCCATTTTATATCTCCGATCAAGATATTGTCTCAGAAATTGTACAAAAACCTTAATGCATGTCAAATATATATTTTTTTTTATATTTAATTTTATAAAATTATTCGAGTAAAAATAAATAAATACTTTTTTTCTATGCTAAATTCTTACACAATAAAATCCTAAAAAGTAACACATTTCAGTACAAAAAGTTAAAACAAATTAACATAAAAGAAGTTAATCAAAACAAAATACAAAAATAAAAAGAGTAAAAAAGGAAAGGAAATTTGAAAAATTCTGAATTCTGAATTCTAAATTGAATTTATGACTTAATTTCTAAAACAACCCCGAGCTGTTGGTTAAAATCGTTAGATCACTTCAGTTGACATTTGATTTGTCACAAATCATGTCAAATCGATCAATTCAATACTACGTGCTGTCATTGAACATGACCTTGTTAATCCAGGGAACAAACTTTTGAATATTTGTATAGACACCCGGTAAATGTTCACGGCCACAACCAATGCCCCAGGAAACAAGCCCGATAAGTGTTTTACGACCTTCTAAGGTCAAAGTAAGAGGACCTCCGGAGTCACCCTGACAAGAATCACGGCCACCTTCTTTATAGCCGGCGCATAAGAATACATCATGTATAGATTCTCGTCTGCCAGCAGCACGAAACCATCTTTGGCAGCGATCATTAGACAAGACTTCAACATCTACTTCCTTTTTACACAAAAAGTGGAATGCAAGATTTAATTACAGAATTCATTTTTTTTTTTTACTAAAATCTGACTGACTTACCTGCAGCACCGATGGCACCGTACTCTGTCCATGTCGTGTTCTGCCCCAACCCGCCACTGTGGCCATTTTACCCACCAATTTTGTAGCAGGCGGGGGCAAACACACGGGTATTATATGCTGCTTATAAACCACATTACGATCCAAACGTATGAGTGCTAAATCATTTTTAAAATCCGCTGGATTATAATGCGGATGCACTTCTTTACGTTCTATACCGTATTCCTCATGATTTAAACGCTCCTCTTGCCCTCGAACATCCCATTCGCCCAAACGTATTTTCATATTGGAATTGGGAGTGCTTGAAATGGAAAAATTAACATGAATATAAAACAATTTTTTAAGAAATTTCAACGATTCACTTACGTGGCAACACAATGAGCCGCTGTTACCACCCAACGATTGGAAACTAAAGCACCGCCACAGCTTAATTTACGCGATAGAAAACCACTTTTAATCAAGGCCACCTGCCAAGGATGCGAACCAAAGCCGGTAGAATGACCGCCCACAATGCGATTAGAGCGGGCAAAAATTTCGCCACAACCTAAAAAGAGTTTGAATATAAAAAAGAAGAAATTAAATTTTTAATAAAAAGAATATATAAATTGTATAATTTTCATAAAACAAATAGTGTTACTGCTGTGCAATGCAAGCCAGAGGTTGAAGGAAGTGCTTTTTGGAAAAGTGTATCAAAAAAATAAATAAAAAATTATTATAAAAGATTTTCCGATCATTGAAGAAGATCATACAAGACACAAAAACTAAGTAGAGAATAGAATAAAAGTGAAACAAAAACCCCAAAGTAGAGAAAGACTGAATTGTAGTTGGGAGTGTTTTATACCCGGTACTGGACGATAAGCATTATCCGGATATTTAGTACTAATTGTCCCGTAATCATCATCACCGATTTCACCATTATTTAAATCCAAAACATTGCCTACAGCATAGCTGCCATCATTGCCAGCTGCCAAATTATGGGCGCTGCTATCCAAACCCAACACCGGTCTTTGCATTTGATGGTGATCTGCGGGCACATCAAAAAAACTATCCAAATGATTTGTTATGCCAATATGTTGCGCTTGACCACTTAAATGATTTGTTTCGTGATCCCACGGCCCGGCAACATTAGAAAATCCATTGCCACTACCCGGTCGGGTAGTGTGGGGCTTATAGCTTATTAATTGTTGCTGGGGGGAATATGGACGATTGGTGGTATAGTGGGCCGTGGCTGATGATGCTCCTTGATATTGATGATTATTTGTATTAGCTGGATAGTTTGCTAAGGCCGACTGACTGCCGCCATTGACTTGTGTGCCCAAAGTATTACTGTGTAGGGGACGATTTAAGAATTGTGTGTAGCTTGCACTGCTGCTGCTGCTGCTGCTGCTGTGGTGTTTATTGTTCTGATTGGCCAGATCTGGATAAATGTCATACAAATGTATGATATCACCTAAAGAAAGTAAAAATTAAGGGCGCATATTTTTCTATATTAACAATTTTGTTTGCTGTTTTCTTCCTCTATTTTAATGCACATTGATATCAATTATGTGTGTGTATGTATGTGTTGCATGTTAGTAAAAGAAATCCTGCGCATCCGTAAAAATCGTGAAAATAAGGGTCGTTCTTTTCAGTTGTTAATTTTTTTAATTAAATCAATTACAAAAGTGATAATTTTCAATAGAAGTAAAGTGGAGAACTAAAGGTTTTGGAATTGGCTAAAAATATTATGTATATCCGTTTCAAGTTTTCGCTAAAAATTGTATTTAAGCAATTAGACCTCTATGAACGCTTATTAAAGGACCTCATTTTGTTACAACGGTTGCACAAGTATGCGTAAAAACATAGACAATAAATTTATTATTTTTAATATTCTCTTAATACAATTTTAAAAAGGTTTTGTGGCTGCATATGCCTGCATTTCATTGATCTTTGTACCAAATCATCAGAAGACTTCATACATATTTTGTGAAAAATTCCTTTTTTTTTTTATTAATTTAGGACCACTTTTAGACTTTCCCCGATTCAAATAAAACAATTTAAAATGTTCTCTTTGAAATGTTGCCAAAAAATATTAAATTTAACAAGATCAAAGTGAATTGAACCAGTGACATGATTTTATTGTGCCACTCACTTACATACTCTGCTCGTATTTATAGAAAAATACAAGAAACAATTTTTATTTTTCATTTTATCACAATTTCTTGGCATGGATTATTATATTATATAATCTCTTTTAAATCAGATACGTGTCCAAAAGATCATTTTATTTGTGTACAATTAAATGGAAAATGAACAAAACTACGTGTCACCATTTATTTGACAACAAGCAATAATAAAATTTACAACCACAACAACAGCAACAAACAGTAAAAACAATAATGAAATGAGATAACTTTTAATTTACAATAATGTGTGAAAATAAAACAGCAACTGAAAATATAAATGTGATGATAGAAAAATTATTATACAATAATCTTGGTCATGATCTCTGAGGAGGCCGATGATGATGACGATGTCAATGTTGAAAGGAAAATAAAATGAAAGCAAAAGTAATGAAATGTCAGATCTTAATTAGCACTTAAAATAAACAGTCAGAAGGGCAGACAGACAGACGGACGGACAGACTTAAGACATGATTTTAGCAAAGTAAAGTGCTGCTGTTGGTTGGGACGGTTAATTACAGTAGTGACAGTGATGACTGGTTGGTAACCATATTATACAACAAAAACAATAGCAATACATATTTTATTTGTTGTAAGCTAAAGCGTTACCCTCGACTAAGTTTAGTTCCTATTTAAAAATTTAATTTCTTCTCTTACACTCTTTTCATTGTCTTTCACAAGTGAGAAAATTCGCCCAAAAAGAAAAAAAAAGCAATGAAAAGAAAATAAATAAAAATGCGAATTCATTTTCATTGAAGAGGCAACAAAAACAAAACTAATCATTATAAAACACAAAAAAATTACAACTAAAAGAAAACATAAATACTTTATAAATCGCAAAATACAAAAAAAAAAATTGCTGAAAAAAAAAACATCAAGTCTTAAATCATCAAACACTCCACCATCGAACCAACCAACCAACCGACCGACCTGAGTGGAGTGGCAAAAAAGAAAGAGTTTCACTTTTCAACAAACCGTACAAATAAATGATAAACGCGTTTATCCAGCGAGTTAAAAATTAAGAAGAAAACGACAAAAAAAAAAAAAAAACAGGGAAAATAAAAGACCCAACCACCAGCCGCCTGTGTTGGGTGTTTTTTTGTTGCTCTTTTTTTTTTTAATTTTTTACATTCAAAAATCAACATCTAGTTTAAACAGATTTAAAAGTATTAAATGAAATCATTCAAAATGTCTTAACACCAACTTTACCCCAACTCCTTCCTCTCTTAGATAATTTTTAAGTCGGCGATAATATTTTTGAAAAACCAAAAAAAAAATTAAAATGTTTTCTGTCTTGTAGATGTTCAAGTCATTTTAAAGAAAGTAAAAGATTTTTTTTTATTGAAACCACTTGTCGTTACGTTTTTCTGTTGTTGTTGTGTTGTTTTCTTCTTCTTTCTTTCTATAAAAATTATAATAATTTTTGAATATATTCCGACATTTAGACATGGAAAATGACAATTAGAGCATAACGCTTCATTTCTTTGAGGTTTTTCTACTTTAGAATTTGAGCTTGGAAAAAGTTGTGGCCGTTAGTTGAGTATTTGATTTAATTTGATTTAAATTCTTTTTCAAATACATACGAGGGGAAGATGTGTAAGTCTTTGCCTTAAAAATCTTAAAAGAAACTGAAACAGTTAAACAAATAGAGAAATTTTTAAAACTTGAATTGCAATAAAAAACGTAAATATCACTGATTTCCTCCCGATTCTCGTAAATACAGTCTTCCTTAGAATGCAACTCCTTGCAACTCCTTTCAAGTTTTTTGTAGTATTTTTGCGGTCTTGTTTGTTTTATAAGTGTATGTCATCGGCCAAGTCATATATTGCAAACGAAATGGTTTCAATTCCGATAGTTTTTAATTTACAGTCTTCAGATTGGGTTTTTATACATTTTGAGTTTACTGTGATACACTCTTGTATGCCCATAGGAGTTTCTTTAAATTACTTTTATAAGCAAAACTCACATTAAACTTTGTTTTAATTAACATGGAAAGTTTATTTCATTGACGCTCCTACAAGTATGCATATTCACCCCTATCGTGAATAACAAGTGGAATTTTTGTTCCCGTAAAATTTTTCTTCCCCCGAAGTGAAAAATGCTATCATGAATCTCACGTGAAATATTATTCCCGCTATCAGTGAATGTAAAAAAAGAAAGAATATTAAAAAACAAAAAATCAAAGAAATTTTTGTTCAAAAATATAAAAGGGGATTTATTTTTTTAAGAAAACTTACAAAAGCAAAGTGATATATTCAGTGTTGAAGCGATTTTTTATTTGCAGGGTTTGTTTATTGCATTCTAACTTTAATGTGGTAAAAAAAAGTTCGTCTACTTTTTGGAAAGCCAACAAAACGAAAGAATTACTGAAAATTAAAGCTTCACAAATCCGCAGGGAATCGACTTGTTGTTTTGCCTTTTTTTGACCAATATATCAGTTTGTGCCTTATTATCAGATCTTTTTCTTAAAATAAAGTTTGTAAGTTTTAATAATCGAATTATAAGAAGAACTACATAAATTTGTTCTATTCTGTTCTATTCCCCATCAAAAATAAAGTGAGTAAATTAAAGGATAAGTGAAAAAACTCGTGGGAAAAAAATTATTCACGATAAGGGGAATTTTTTGAAGTGAACATTTTTCACGTTATTATTCTTGACTGAGTAAAATTTTTTCATGCCAGATGTTCACTATTGCAGATACGTGAAAAGTGAAAAAAATTTCATTTGGAAAATTATTCACGTAGGCGTGATTATTTATTGTTTACTACAAAAAAAAGTGAGTAGAAAAATTAATTTTCAATTTCATTTGAAATTTTAAACCTGATTCGATTACATACAAAATTTGCTTTCAAGAGTTATCACATTCGAAATTTAAAAATGGCCTCCAATAAAAAATGGCTCCATACTAAAAATGAAAAATTTTCACAAAGTTTTGTTTTGCAAACAACAACACGAACTTTTGGGGGCTACTTTGCACTTTTGAAAAATTGTCCCAAAAAAGGAAATGAAAGTACGCAAATGAAAAATGGTACCAATAAAAAATGGCGAGTCAGTCAGTTAAATTGATGACTCTGAAATAATAATTCTATTCACAAAAATTCATTATTTTAATGAATTTTTTATTAATTTTTACGTTCATTATATCAATAAAGTTGTTCATAAAATTTTTATAAAAAATAAAAAAAAAACAACGAATGCTTTCAACGTAATCTTTTTACATTGCATTTTAATGAATGGTTTCATTGAAACAATGTATGTGTGCATAGTATCAATGAATTTTTTCATGAAATTTATGAATCTAGGTCAGTGAGTGTCATTGATTATTAATTTCATGCAAGCATTTATGTGAAATATTTTTTTTAAGTGTTTTTGTTGTTTGACGATTCTAAAGAGGATGCAGATGATCTTTCAGAGATAAACCCACAAACAATCTTACTAATCTTAGTATGGAAAAACTTTTATGGCATGATAAGACACATTTTAATGTCTTTTCCCTTTTTTTTCTTCCACCTTTGTGTGGCAAATGTAGATCGGTATTAAAGATTAGTTGGTCACATATTTTGCCTTAAAAAAAACAAAATGTTTTTTAAACATCAATCTGTCATTCAATCTTGTTATGATTATTGCAGTTATTAATATGGACTCATGTTGTCTCGTGTAATGCTTTGATTGAAGAAGATTAATTGTAATGAATTTTTACATATAAAAATGAAAAATAATCAATCAAAACAAATCTTTGTATTTTAAAAAAAGTGTATTGCCGTCGTGGATTTCACTCATTAAATTTTTCTATTTTTCTTAGAATTCATTTACTTATTTTTAAAACAAGCACAAAAATTGAGAAACGCTACTTGAAATATATGTATTTTTTTCAGCGGCAGCTTTTTTATACAATTGAATTTATTTATGGTTTTTTTGCGTTGGTACGTTTGCTAAACTTGAGTTGATTATTTTTGTTTAGTGATTTTTTTTTCCATACTAACTAATGCTTATATAGAATTTAACCAATTTTACGAAATGCTCTACAAAAATGATTTTTTTTTTCAAATATATTATTGTTGCAAATTTAATTTAACATTTGCAGTTGAAAAACCAAATTGCATAACAATTGTTGAAGCCAAGCGTTTCAATGAAATTAAAAAAAATAAATAAATTGACGTATTAAAGAAGAAGTATTGCAATTTGTAAAATTTAGCAAAATTACTTCTTCATAAACCAGTTAGAGCTACAACTCTACTACTCACTTGTGTTATTGACTTGACCAGCATTTGAATTGGCCTCTTCATCGTGAGAGTCCTTGTCAACACAGCATGACCAAATCATGCCACCCGAACATAAATCCAAAGGTTTGCCACCACTCAAGACACAGGATATCGAAAGACCGCATTCAAATTTGTGGCCACGATAGCGGCAGGTTTGAGGAATCACTGGAACAAAGAAAATTTAGTTTTAGTAAAATTTTTGTATTTTTGCAAATTTTATTTTGAAATTTAAAATATTTCTAAAATACTTCTTGCTAGCATTTCCATAACAGAGTTTTCACCATAATAACCCGCGCCACTTCTTCGGTTCAATGCATCTAATATTATAAGATCATGTTCCTGTTCTGCTGTGGGATAAGCTAAATTCTGTGAGGAGGATTGGCTGCTATGTACAAGTAGACACAATATTTCAAATGACCATCGCAGGCAAGTATTCTTTTTATACCAGTGCTGCGGATTTTTTCTCTGTGTTGTCATTTTGTTAAATAATTTTTGAAATTAATTTTTTCTTAGTAATTATATAAATTTTAAGGAAATTTTAGCACTTGTTTTCTATAAATTTGGCAATTTTCATGATCATTAATGATCTTTAAAATTTTTTCTTTTAAAATTTTTATTTATAAAAAATGACACTTTTTTCACGGGTTTTGTTTTATTTATTTTCTTGAAAGCGAAAGGAAAATTTTATTTATAATTTTTAAATCGTTTTTTGTTTCTTTTGACTCTTTTAAGACCAACCAACAAACTAACAAATAAGAAACAATGATTTATTAAAGAAAAGAAAGCTTTTAATTAAAACTTTAAACGCGAATTTGCTTTATACCCCACTCCAAAAAAAAAAGAAAAAGAAAAACAACAAAGAAATTAAAGATGAGGCAAAGTTTTTCACGAACCGCACGTTATAAAATCCAAATCAGAACTAAACGCATGTAAAGCCAACAATGCGCTTCAGCTTACAAGTTTTTTCGATTGTTGATGAGTTGAGATTGAGAAAAAAAAAGTAAATGAAAACCAAAAAAATATTTTGTAAAATAAAAGAAATACCATGGAATGAATGAATCGTAATGACGATGTTAATAATGAGAAAGAAACTTAAAGTGAAGTACTAGAGCATGCTTCCATAATAACAAAAGAAGAAGAAGCAGCAGTTAGCTGTCAGGCAGTCAGTTAGTCAGACGGACTGGCTAGTACTTATTGTATCATTCCGTCATACAAATGCTTTTCACTTTTCAAATCAAAGTGCTGGAAAAAAGCGAGACACTCAACCTTTCCATTTTATGGTGTGTACTTCACTATATTTTGTTGTTGTTGTTGTTGCTGTTGCTTCTTCTCTTATGTTTGTTTCATTATTATTTTCTTTTTTCATTAAAGAAATAAAACTTTAATTAAATTAACTTTATAATTTGTATTTCTTTAGCCTGACTTTTTATTTCTTACCCATCTGCTCACTTGGCCTGAGCACATTGGGCCAAGACTAGTGTGAAGAACACCTGCGCATGGGCAAATGGTTTGATTATTATGGTAATCGTTGAAAATTTTAATTCTTTATGATACTGACAGTGTTCCTTTAGGTTTAAAAGGCTTATTATTAATAATAAGGTACTTTTTCCAAAAAAGGGAAACAAAAAGAAATTCAATAAAGGGCCTTTTTTTTTAAAAAAATTAAAATAAACTCATTTGAAAAATTAACTCTTTTGAAAAGCTAAAGCGAAATAGTCTCCATTGACCTGAGATCAAATGATCGCTTTAATATTTTTAACCACTTGCATGTAAAATATTCTCAGATTCTCAAAAAAGACTCTATGGAGAATCAGATTATATTTGTAAAGTGTCTTTACTAAGATGATGTATCACTGTTGTCATACTCCCGAATTCATCGTGTGTTCGTAATTTTGAACGTAGTTAGCTAAACACATTCGGTAAACTTTATCTTCGGGTAGTAAAGATCAAGGGATCGAAAACTCTTGTAGTGCGAATCTAAGTTAAGTTTCGTATTCTAAGAAAGGAAGCAGACCTTTTTCCCACAACGGCGGAAACCAAAACTGCATTACATCCTTAAAATAAATTTGTTAAAAAAAGTTCTATATGGAGGTTGAAGTAGATTCCCCAGCAATTTCACCCTGATCTCGTGATTCATCCCGATTTAAAAATAAAGTACTTTTTCCTTTAATAGATACTAAATGTAATCGGTGCTTTCTTAAAACGGTACATTTTTGAAAAAATAATTCCATTAAAAATATGCAGGTAAACTTTTAAAATGCTCCAAAAAAAAAACGTACTTTTAATTATGAAAGGTACTTTTTTGAAATAGCTATTTTTAAAAATGTAATTAAAAAAAATATTTTGTTTTATTTAAAACAATGCTTTTAAAAATTTTAATCAAGTACTTTTTTAAAGAATATTTTTTTAATAAGAATTTTTTTTATAGAAATTGTGTTAAAAAGTACTTTTTTTAAAAAATATTTGCTTTTAAAAAGATACTATGATGAAAATGTACTTTCTTTTAAAGAAGGAAATTTTTTCGTGAAAGGTATTTTTTTGAAATGGTATTTATTTTATAGGCACTTTTGTTTAAAAAAGTACTTTTTTTAAAAAAACTTTTTTAAATAGTATATTTGTTTAAAAGAGTAATTTTAATAAAATGGTACTGATTTTTAAAAAGGTACTTCTGCTTGTAAAAGTATTTTTTTTTGAAAAACGTTATATATTTCAAAAGGTTATTTGTTTCAAAAAAATTCTTTTTTGTTAAATTTTTTTGTTGTTTTAAAATATATTTTTTAAAAAGTCCTTTTGGCCTCTGGCCATCCTAATCTATTTACGTCCAGGATCATCGGCTCAATGAACATCCCCACTGTTTTGCCGCACCGATTTTTATTGCAATACAATGTGAACTTGATGCCAAAACCTTCTCTTTTATTTTACGCAACGATCGTATCTGAAAAATTCTTCCTCTAGAACAGTGGAGGGCATTTTTTGAAAGAAGATTCTGTTTGCGCGACGTTGACACACGTATACTATAAGCTTCTTCATGTAGCTTATGATAATTAACGTTCGGATGTTGCTTGGTTATCATTTCGTCAAAGTAAATCAAACCAGTCGCTGATCTGCACTTGTTAGAGTAAGACCTCGCTGTTCATTTTTTATTTACACTCAAAGCAAAATGTTTAATGAAGAATGGGAAAATGATTTTTTTTTTTATAGAGAACATGGATGGCGATGCACAATGCTTGATTTCTTATCGCGATATAAGTCAAAAAAGTTTGTTTTGTTAGAAAAGACAGTACTACTGTTGTCATGGAGGTTACGATAACCTCAGCAGGGGTGATCGAACACTAAAACCATTTCAATTAAAAGCAGAATTTTTCTTAATATCTATAGTTGATGAAATTAATATGCACCATCATAACAATTTTAATGAAACCAATATTCAACATAATAGTGTTGATGAAACTACTGTTTCATTGTCTTTAAAAAAGGCATCGTTTGCGGTTGCTTTGGTGGGTTTGGCGAAGTAATGTCGCCCATTTGATGATGATATTTCTTTTTTAAATTTAACGTCAGATGTTTTGAATTGAAAATGAATATTGCTTTCGTTATTAACAGAAAAAGTATTATTGAGAAAAACTTCAAATCAAATAAAAATACAAAAAGGCAAGAAATGTATTTTACTTTTGGCAACAGACAAATTTTTTGAGTTTATTATTATTGACCGTCGTTCGTTTTTTGCTGCTTCCCACACCAACACATATGAGAGAGTTTGTGTGTGCCCACCACTGCTCTAGAAGATATATTTTACAATTTTTTTGATCTTGAAAAATTAAAATACTAGTCTGAAGCAATGCATAAGCTAATGTGCCGTTTCTATAATACAAACAATTGTTTTGAGTAGCAAAATTTGTATGAAAACCACTCAGGTTTTTGAGTGATTCCCATAAAAAATTTCTACACAAGTAATTTATTTGTCTATATTTTGGAAATAGCACCTTTTCCTGTGTTTTGGTCCAAAAAATAAATTTTTAAATTCTTTAAAACATTCCCCTGTCTTTTTATATATTTGAGCTTTTGAAAATTAATTTTTTCAAAGTGGATTAATTTTCATTATCAATAAAATATTTTCTTTTTGCAAACCATTAATTTTCTCTCTCATTTTCATGGCAACAATTACTCTGCTACTCTGCTCATAAAATGTTGTTAAAATGTTTTATGATCAATGTATTGAATGTTTTGTGTCTTTTATGTTTTTTGCGTCTATTAAAGTGTTTTTCTTTCAAATATTTTTCTTTGAGGTGTTGCTTTGCTACTAATGAACATGTTGTTTTATATTTGGTATTATTTTGTATTTGCTCTTGTCAATGTGTTTGTGTTGGAAAAGTTGTTTTCCTGGATTTATATGGACACCTTACAATTAATATGTTGTGTTGATACTTACTTTATTCAGCTCTAAATTTTCATGCCATTGAACTTGGTGTCTGTTCAACAGCTGAAAAATATATACATACGAGTGTATTGAGTTAAAAAAACACGATCTGGTTTTGTTTTATATTTTTTTTATTTATGTAAATTTTCGCTTAAGCCTGTCTTTGTGGGGAAAATACAAATTAAAGTTGTAGTTGTTGCTATTAATTTGGTACATGTGATATTGATATCAATTATTTGGCACTAAAATAGAAGTGTGTTGTACAATCTTTGGGGACGAAAATGCGGGTTTTTAAGTAATCAGTTGCTTTGAATGCATTTGCGGTACAAAAAAAAAGTAACAAAAAAGAAGAAATAAATCATGTAATATCAAGAAATGAACTCATATATTTTAACTGTATGTATGTTTAAAAAACGAAAGACTTAAGAAAAAAACTTGCTTTCTTAAATTTGTTTAGTGAAACGAAAAAAAAACATTATTAATTAAATTTGATTAATATCTTAATTAAACATGACATTAATTTATTTAAAAAAATAATTAAATGTAGTTTTTTTTCTTTCTAAACATTTTAACTTAACTGTTGTTTAAACTTAATGATTTTCGTCAGTAACATATACTGCGCTATAAAGTATTGCTTAATACATACGGGTTGTTTTGCTGTAGAAAAAGCTATAACCATTTACCTTAACAGATTTATATACATACATATTAAGAAATACTGTCTTTAATGCGAATACAAGAACAAAAAGTGTCTGCCAAATAAAAAAAAAAAAAAAAAAACAAAACGATCATATTTAACTGCTTTTTATTGTTGTTTTTTGTTTGTTATTGAAATGGGTATTTTGGGAACAACAGAATCTCATTCATATGAGTAATTAATGAATAAAATACTTTCTCTTAAGTTTGGTAGAGTTTTTCTTCCGTCTTCCCATAAAATCGTAAAAATCTTTAATTGCCTAACACGCTGATGTTAAAGATGTTGGTGGATCGATGCTTGAGTTTAGTTTAAGTAATTAAAAATCTTTCATGTTTAAGTAAGTATTTTTTTCCAATTGCTGTTAATCTAATATGCAGCGTGTGTTTTGCGAAAAAAAAATTAATTCATACAAAAATGTATTGAACGTTACTTTGAGCGATGTTGTGTTTTATATAATTTTACTTGTAATTTTCAAGAAGTAAGTTAACATTAACATTAGTAACCTTGAAAACTTGATCAACTAAGCCGTGGAACAATGGGAGAAGGAGTGGTAACGTTCAATACACAAAGTTGGTCAGATTTTAAAATATACAGATTGTTCATTTTTATTCATAAACTTTTTTTGTGTTGTCACTGTCACTGTCACTGTCACTGTCACTGCTTAGAAAAATGTAGACAAATATGTATTGAACGTTACTTTGACAAAAGTGAGAAAAATACATAGTAGGGTTTTAATTGTAAAGAATGCTTCAAGAAAAGGTAACAGCAACGTAGATAAGCCTTATTAATGAAACCGGACAACAGCGGAGAAAGCGATGTAACGTTCAATACACAAAATTTTTAACCGTTGTAACTGATTGAAAATTTTTTATGCTTAAATATGTGCTTTATACTATTTATTGTTAATTTAATATACTGTGTGTGCGCGGGGAAAAAAATTAAATTTATATAAAAATGTATTGAACGTTACTTTGTAAGAAGTGTTACATATCAATTGATTTCTTAAATTTGCGGGTGGTTAAACTAATGAAACATAATATTGATACGTTTAGCAATGACATCGGAGAACAACTCAACGAAAGAGAGGTAACGTTCAATACACAAAATGTGTTTCCTATTTGTTTTAGTACTACATAGTTTATGGTAGCTTTTAATATTTTAATATGCAGTGTGTATTTGATAGACAAAAATTCCATATAAAAAATGTATTGAACGTTACTTTGATAGAAGTGTTAGATATACCTTGATTTCAAATTTCTTGGGAAAGTACGTTAATATACGTACTTTAAAACCGAAATGAATTGGTAGGTAACATTCAATACACAATATTTCTTTCTTGTTTGTTTTGTCGATTTTTATTAATTAATTTGCTTTTTTTAAGAGAAGATTCTAATATTATGCGATTTTCAACTTAATTTGATCCCTTCATCATAAAGTATTTGGACGCCATTTAGACATCAGCAAAAATGATTTCGTAGAGTCTCTCACGTTACACTCACTTAAAATGAAATAATGCATTAAATACTTATTATTTCTTTTTATTTTTCTGAATTTCGTCGGATCTTTAAAAATAGTGCAAAAATGTTTACTCACAATCTAATTCATCGAAGAATTTGGCTTCTTTGGGTAAATCCTTTTGTATGGCTTGTTTGAGTTTTGGATCAATGGCTTCATTATAAACAGTGTTATAATTCACTGATGCTTTTACAAAGTCTAACAAACACGACAAAGATATCAACCAAAATACTAGAACGTTTCTAAATGACAGAAACTGCAAGCAATAACTTTTAAGCATAATGTGTTCTTTTGCTTTGCAAAATACTTTCACTTTTTAGACGAACAACAATTTCTTTTTTGTGCCTTCGAAACCGAACTAAAATCTCTGTTTTAATATAAAATTAAACATATTTTTCATAATTTTTAAATATTATTTATTTAGCCAAATAACAACCAATTTTTTTTTTGCCGGTGTTTTCAAATTTTGTCTTGATCGGTTTATGTTTCTTTATTATTTTGATTTCTTTTTATTGCTGCGACTTAAAAATTTATGTAACTCAGCGAATCTATTCACTTTGAATACACAATAAGTAAAAAATTTTATTAAATTTTGTTAACAATTTTACTTAAAAAATATGCACAACTTTTTCGATCGAACAAGAGAAGCAAAAAGTTTTGCGAAATTGTTAAACGTTCATTAAATAAAACACAAAATTGTTTATGGTTGGCATATTTTCGTAAATTGTCACTTAGATTTGCCACTTTTAATGCTGATTGCACTCCGTTCAATCGAATCCATATGTGTTTTTGCCTCAAACTACTTGATAACACTATATCAGCCTTCCAAAATTGTGGACTCTTTACAAAACTCCGTCAGAAATTTCCTCTGATCATCAATACAAACAGAAGAAATGTTTGTTTATTGTCGTTGGTTTAAAGCTCTGCTTAACGTTACTAACCTTAACAAATACATGTATATAGCACGCATTACTGCATGCTGATGAGCACGCTGTGCATGTGTGTGTGTGTATGTGTGCTAATGTTTGTGTACAAACAACGTCAGATGGAGTCAAATGAAATCGAAAGTGAATAAAAAAAAAAAAATACATAAATAAAATATGAAGTAAACCCAATAAGAAATGAAAATAGTAAATGTACTGGTTGAATTGAAGGCTGGCTGGCAGTCTTATCAACAAATATACGAGAGGCGGATTGTAATTATAGTTATTTAATGAGCAATTCTAATTTTGCAAAGCAAATGTGTGAATGTTTTTGTTATCACTAAAACAAAATATAAAACATTTTTTGTATTGAACGTTACTTATCTTTCTCCGTTGTTCTTTACTTTCATTAATAAAGTGCATCAACGTTGACAAAATTGTTACTTCCTACATTTTTCTACGATCTAAAAACAAACTGCAAATAATATATTACACTTCGGATGAAGTAACGTTCAATACATTTTTGTATGAATTTTATTTTTACAAAAACGTAAAAAATTTCAAGTAAATTATCATATAAAATACGTATAAAGGAAATAAACTTTGTGTTGATCGTTACTTTTTTTCCTTCATCGTTTAGTTACTTTTACAAAGTTTGTCAGCTTTGCCTAAATCATTGTTAGTTTTTTTTTTTGCATTGTCGAAGTTTGACAGTGATACATAATATATCTATTAAAGTAACGTTCAATACATAATTTGTATTAATTAATTTTTTATTAATTAAAAGGAAGATTTCAAAAAATTCTTTATCAAACACAAAACACTGTAAAAAACCTGTCGCTGACAGGCAATTTTTGTGTATTGAACGTTACTTTCCTCTCTCCATTTTTCTTGATTAAGCTTATCAAAGTGTTGTTGTTAACTTCCTTCTTTTTACCTTTTAAAGAAAAGTTAAATGCCAAATGATATACGTAAGAAGCCGCTCTTAAAGTAACGTTCAATACAGTTTTGTATGAATTAAATTTTTTAGATTGAAAACAATTAGGAAATACTATTTATTTAAATAAATATTAATGAAGGAAACGTCTTTTGCCAAATTTTTTTGAGCGATCCTCGCACTTATAATTCTCACATAATAATTATACCTTCCATTAAACACTGTTACCACTCACTGTAAAAATACATGTTTTAATTAAAAAAAAAAAGCGCCTCAGTCTTGTCTCTCTAAATGTCTTCAATATGCTTCGAAAGCTTATCAACGAACGAACGTCTGCAATAATGTCATAAATCTATCAGTTTATGCTGAAATGCTCTCATGTTAAAAAAAGAGAGCTCTTTTTTGTAATTTTGTTTTTATTTTCGGAATTTTTGCTTGGTTTAATTTCTTAGTACCTTCCTCTTTTAGAAACGATCAAACGATCCATTTATACGGGGAATTTTATTAATCAATTTAAATGAACGTCAATTGTATTCGTAATCGAACTAGTCAAGGTTTGATTTTTTTTTAAATGTTTTTAATATTGATCATATCAATTCATAGAAATTGTTATTGTTGTTTCTTATATGATTTTTATAATTCGGAGCAACATATTTACTTGCACTGATCCAAAACTACAAAACAATTTTTAATTTTAACGAATTGTTTATTAAATTTGACTATTAGGTCAAATTAGTACTACCGCGTAAAATGAAAAAAATGATAAATTAATAAATTAATAATTAATTTTTAAAAATAACAATAGAGAATGCTTTTAATGAAGCATTATTCATTGAACTTTAATGAATATTTTTATTGAAACAATGAATTTGTACATTGAATCAATGTATTTTTACATAAAATTAATGAATCTTGAAGGTCATTGATAGAAGTTATGTTTAATATTTTTTTTTCGGCTTTCGCTGCTTTTTGAATCCAGAATGTATACTTTAAAGGGTGATAATTATAATTTAATTTGTGTTTAAAGAAAATTTTTATATATTAAAAGTTAACCTTGACTACATGACATTTGTCAAACATTATTTGCATTTGCGAAGTGTGAACAATCTCTTAAGTGAGAAATAACTCATTTCAATACCAAAGTATGCGAGCACATACACACACAGCTAAAGAGATCTATTAAGTCTTGCATAATTGTTTAACTAATATACTCAATCGCTAAAAGAAGAAAGACATTTATTAATAAATTTATTTTTGAGAAATAAAACTTTTTCAATAGTGTAACACGCACCGCTTCAACTGTCAATAACTGAAATGGTTTTATGGCTTAAAAGAGTGAAGAAAAAATAAAACTGATTGTTAAAATAAGTATTGACATATTGATTGTTGAATTTAATAGTTTTCAATTAGCATCTAAATTGAGTTCAAATTTATGTATATAAAAATAAGTCAAGGTTAAAATGCAATCATGCATCTTTGATGGTAGTGCCGTTTTAAAAGTGCATTCATCTTACGGATGACAAATGTAAGAAATAATTCATATTAATTTCAGTGTTATATGTTATTTTGTTTTCTTTAAATGTTTATGATATTTCATGATGTTTTCCAGTAGAATTCCATATCCTAAATTACACATTAGTTTTCGCTTAAAAATGATTTAACAACCAACCAGCCAGCCACAAGTATTTTGTAAAAATTGCATAACAATTTAAGTGGCTGGCTGGCAACGCATTGTGGCTGCGTTATTGTTGAAAAGTTAATGCGAATACATACTTAAATACAAAAATTAACGCAAAACAAATAAATTATTGTTTTTATTATATTTTTTGTTAATCGTAAATGTTTTAATTTCACGTGCTGTTGTTTATTTCAGTTAGTCACTCGCTAAGTAATTCGATATTGCATTGTATTGCACAGTGGAGTCGAATAAAAAAAATTTTTCAGCATTTATTCATTGAATTAGAAATATCAAGGCAACAGTTCATTGTTTTAACAAATAGTTTATTAAAATTTACATCACGTGTTGAAGTACATTAAATCACTGAAATGATTCATTAATTTTTTTAAAGAATAATTAATTGAACTTTAATGAATATTTTCATTAAAACAGCGTATACATACATTAAATCAATGTATTTTGGGGAAGAAATTAAATGAACTCGATTCATAGAAATGTTTGTGAATTTCCTCAATTATTGACACCTCTGATACTTGTCATAATTTCCATGAGTTACGCATCTTGTCATATAATTTATGTCACAATTCTAATGACCGTTTGATAAAGCCACTCCGAAGGTAAATTTTTTTCAGTGTAAAGGAATAGTTATACATTCATAAGTGCATGTTTTAATTCTACTATAGCTTAGCAGATACTTTCACTAGAATTCCATTCAGTTGACGAAGTTCGAAAACTTGATCTGTAACCGGGTTTTTTGTAACCGGGTTTGAACCCGGGTTTTCAAACAAAAAGTGAATTCTGCATAATTAGAAAAAAGTTCCTTTTAAACTATTGACGTATGTATGTTTCAATACTGTACTTAAAAGTGTACGACAAGAAA
This sequence comes from Lypha dubia, assembly GCA_947311025.1. Classification (NCBI taxonomy): domain Eukaryota; kingdom Metazoa; phylum Arthropoda; class Insecta; order Diptera; family Tachinidae; genus Lypha; species Lypha dubia. The sequence continues at coordinate 63,828,396 of OX371264.1, forward strand.
TTGTTTGCCCTATTTAGCTGTAGGCCATATATAGATTAGTTGGCTTCACTGTGCGCAGTGCTAAAATGTATAAAGACAATTAAATAAAAGTAAAAATATTGTTTGCTTTAAGTACATATTTACATATAAAATATTTAAGTAGCAGTTAAATTTTGTATTTAACCCTCTAAAAGCAGCAACAGAGAAAGTAATAAAAATGTATGTATTAAAATTATGTATGAAATTTTTTTATTGATATTGCCGTACTTTTTTATTCTTCACTATAACTAGACGTTATTTTAATGAAAACTTTCATTAAATGTAATTGTAAAACGATACATTGAAACCAATCGTTGTTGTCATTTTTGAACAAAATCAACGAAGAAATGCATTAATTTAATGCAATAGTATCTTACATCAAAATTAATAAAAAATTTGTTTGAATTTTCGGCTCATTGTGGTTGCATATATGACAGGTGCGTATCAAGGCCGAAAACTATAAAGATTTGCGATTTCTTTAAGCCTAAAATTGAAAAAAAGTTCTGTGATCTATTTTAAAAGTAGTTGATATTCGAGAGAGATCTGACTTTGCCTCTCTTTGTAAAGATCCTTTCACTGCTATGAAAAAACAATCTTTAATTTTGCTAATTTGTTTCCAGAAGACTTTGAATGAAAAACTTTTCTTAATTTAATTTTAATATATTTTTAATTAATTCTTATTTTAATTTAATTTTTACCTGAACACTGTTTTGCTATTTTAAAGGTTAAGAAATTTAACACCATTAAAAAGAGAAAAAAGAGATTGACAGAGTTAAAGAGAGTGAAAATTTCATTTAACAAAAATACCAATAATAAAAAATTAGTATTGTTGTACGTGACCGACCAAGAGGTGATCGTGCTAGTTTCCATTTTTCCCCCCTAAAATTGGCAGGTATTTAAGGCCAAATGACATAATTTTAAATACAAATTTTTCCTTGTGATAATAATTATTTTTTTGTATTTCTCTTTTGTTGTGAACAATAGGCTGCTAAAAGCTGGTGCCACGTACTGACAGTTTTTACGAATTTTTATTTGTTTTAGTTTTTGTTGTTGTTATTATTACGCATTTAGTTTAAACAGTTAACACTTTTATTTTCTAAAATTATTAACAGTTGTTTTTTGATAATTGCGGCAATAACTGTTGATAATTGCCGCAAAGCAATAGAGATCGAGGTTGGCTTATTTTTGTTTTCACATAATTTCTTCATTTTCGGAAAGTGTTAAAAGTTGGCTTAATATACTTTCAAGGTTATTTGCTAAATAAATATGTAACAGTAAATGAAGTTTTGGTTAAAAACAAAGACGCAACACTGTTATGAAGTTGAAGCAATTTAAAAAAAAATTAGCTTTTAATAACACATTTCGTATATTTGATCTAAAATTTTGTTTAAAACTAAATAAATTAAAAATAGAAAAATGAACAAAAATAACTGTGTAGGATTTCTATCTATTAAAAAATTTATTAAATCTAAAAAAAAAAACTAAATTGCATTTCGTATTAAGACCTCTTGTATCCATTTGCTGGTCTTCTGAACATTGTGATAAATACCCGGCTGATGATCGACGCCACAACCAAAACCGGCACTGGTAATGCCAACTAAAACAAAACGACCTAGAGAGTGCAGTATATACAAACAACAAACAACAAAAAACAACAACAATAATTAGTAGAAGAAAAGCAAATATATATAAAAATTTAGTGCGTGTGCCACTTACCACGTTCTTTAATTATAAGTGGCCCACCAGAATCACCTGCGTGATAAATGCAATTAATGTAAAATGTGTACTATTTTTTGCCAGCCTTAAAGTATACTTTAAATATGATTTATATTAATGTTGTATGCCACATTAGGGTGCCCCTTCATTGTGATTTTTTATGTATATAATAAAAATATATCGATTTAATCGAATATGACTCAATATTTTGTTAATTTGTTATGGGTTAATTAGCTGACTTGGTATTAGTAGCCAACGAAATGCTGCATATAAATTAGGTAAGCAATAACAAATAAATAAAATTTTGAACATACGTACATATATACCTACTGATATATATATGTTAGTTTTTACCCATGTCACAGAGTTCGTTTGCGTTCGATTACGGATTGAATATCCGTATTTTAGTTCTTCAACAAAAAAGAAAGACGAAACGATTTTTCGGAATAAACCCCATTTTTAAAATACAAACCGAAAGATTTAATTTGTTTAAAAATGGTTTCATTTCGAAAAATCTGTCCGCTTTTCGTTGTTGAAGAATACCCGGTGTTCGAACGAAATTTGAATTTTGAACGGAATTATCTTTAAGAGCCACCCTAATGTCACTTAAATACAATTCATACCCAAACAAGCATCTTGATGGCCATCTGAGTGGCCGGCACAAAACATTTCATTGTAAAGTTCCACTTTAATTTGTTTGCTTTCATGCCACCGTAAACATTCCAGAGAGGCTGTTCAGAGAAATTTTATTTGTAAAATTAAATACTTTCAAAATAAAAATTAATTTAAAATTTTCTTCATTCATCCATTTTTTGGCAAAGATTTTTTTCTGCGTACAAATAAATATTTATGGCCAAAAAGTGGGAACAGAAAATGATTTTTAAAGAAAACAAAACTCGTTATTAAATGAAACAAATAAATGTTGGTTGATGAAAAATAGTGTTTTAGAGAGAAAAACCAAGTGATAAGTCTTGCCACATATTGTATTCTGATTCACAACCAATTGTGCTGTAGACCACTCTATAACACAGTAATTTTTAATTACAAATTATATGAAATTTTCAATAACGACAATAATAATTTTTTGTAAATAAATTTCACGTAAAAAGGTTTTAGGTGAAAACATGCCTTAGAAAATTATACAAGTTTGAATTTAATAAATTTCACTAAACCAGAAAATCGAAGAAAACTTTCATTGTTTCAATGAATTATTCATTAAATTTGATCTATTGCACAAATACGTTAAATTAATGAACTGCTACATTACTATTTTTTAACGAATAAGAACAGCAAATGCTTTCACTATCACTGTTAACAACGTATGCGTACATTAAATTTACGTATATTTGCATACAATAAATGAATATTGGCTAATGAGCTTGAACAGGTTCTTATAACCAATTTTTTTTCCTTTGCAATATAAAATGTTATTATTTATTTATTAAAATGAAAAAAGAAAAACTTACTTATTATTGGCACACTAGCAACTTGCAACATATTTGTACCTGCCTGACCCAAACTAGCCTCAGTTTTGCCCCATCCAGCCACAGTACCCTTACGACCTATTAAACGTATTGGATAGACCGGTAAACAAATTGGTAAAATATGTTCACTAAAATTTAAATTTTTTTAAATTAATTTCTTATTCTCCCCTTAAAGAAAATTCAAATAAAAGCCCACCAATGGTGCCCACCTAAATCCAGTTGGTTTGGCCAATTTCAATAGAGCCAAATCATAACGATCCGGTTGCGTCATACGAAATTCAAACAACGGATGAATGATTTTTTGTAAAACATTATGTTTTTCCACTGGCAATGGCTCTTGAGTTTCACCTAAATTTTGTGTATCCAATTCACCTAAATAAACGGAAATATCCTGAAGACGAGCCTGCTGAACACAGTGGGCCGCTGTGGCTACCATATTTTTTGAGACCAAAACACCACCACATTGATATTCGGCAATACGTATATGAGCCTGCCAGGGATATTCGGCAAAATGTGCTGGTCTACCGCCAATTATTCGTTTCTGAAAAGTCTGCTGAAAACTGCGTGCTAAGCCGCATTCAGGCTGGAATAGGAAAAGTAGGAAAAATTAATTAATGATTTTTTTGAAATTAAATTCATTTAAGAAACTTTACTTTCAACAAAAGTTCATTGTCGTCACGCCGTCTTAAAAATACTCGTTTTGGTAACGCCGTAACTTTCTTATTATACTCCACTAAAGCTGTTTCCACTAAATTTGCGGCCGGTGAAACATCTCCGTCGGCTGCTATGCAACAGGAAAATAACCATTTATTTGTACCACAACCTCGTGCATGTTTGCCGCCTTGCAGCCAACAGGAAAATGATAATTTACATGGCCATGAACCACCTTGATGCATACATTCCGATGGTACTCCCAGCAAAGTGTTTAAAATGTCTTTGTGTGTGTGAGAAAAAAATGTTAAATAAGAATTTATTCGACTTAAAGAAATTGGATTTTTTTGCGCCAACTTACTGCCTGTAACCGATTGTGCAGCGTATGAAATTATCATTAAATAAAATAATCCAAAAAATAGTGTTAAAGAATTCCATAAGAACATCGTTCGTTGATTTTGTGCAAATTGGCGTTACCGTAGTTGCAGCATTGCTGCTACAAGCTATTGGTTGCTTCACAGTTTGGAGTCAATTAATTAAAAAAAGCCTTTTTTTTTACTCGAGTGATTTAAAGATGTCTGTGCTTGATTTAAATAAAAGGAATTTTCTATTAGTTGCCACGAAATTATATACATATTTTTATTGTAAAAAACACTCTTTTCGGCTTTTATGCAGAACCACTCAGGGATTTGGCAGGAATCGAAGCTGTGACCTCTCGTTTAATAGTCTAGCAAAGTTTCCACTACACTACGAGATGCCAAAAAAGTATGTAAAATTTAGTTTTGCCCGATAATGAGACACCAGGATTTATAAAATCGCTTATAAAATAAAACATTATCTCTAAAACATTTAACAAATTTTTTTTGATTAAATTTTAAATTTATAAATTTTTTTTATGTAAACAAATCCTTTTTTCTTTCCGTCCCACTGTGTATTATATTGACAATGACACCATTGACAAGAATTTCTTCTAACATATTTTGTTGCCAGCATCTGCTCTACTTTTCACACTTCACCACAAAAAAAAAAAAAAAAAACCTGATGATGCGTGAGTGCTTGTGTGTGCTGGCAAACGAAAATATTTCTTCTCACTATTTTTTTATTTTTGTATGGCCATCAATAGAGCGCGAAATAATTCTGTCTGTCATATTGCGGAATATAAAGAAGAAAAATTAAAAAAAAAACCCTGAATTTGAGTCTTAATAAAAGAGCAGTGATCTTATGTTACAAAGCAGTGATCTACTCTATTTTACATCATATTTACTTTTCTTTTAATTACACAGTTAAACAATACACTTTTTTGCTGTTCTGCTTGTGTTTTAATATTAAAAGAAATCCAAAGAAAATGCAAAGTGTTGCTTCGTCAACAAATGAGTTAAAGATAACGTGAAAAAGATCGGTTTCATATTGATTGCGGTGGTAATTAGAAGCTGGCTACTAGTACGTTAATCTACCGCTAGGGTTGTTGACTAAAGAACTCTTGAATAATTTTATAAACCTCTTAGAAGCAGTCCTTGCCACGAAAATTACTGATTTGAAACTCAGCGAACGACATCGTTCGATATCATGGATCAGACCGTTAATTTAAAATTATCATGACTTTTAAACTGACTATCATATCAGCACGTTAACCAGACTACGTTTTAAGCGATATTACTTGCTATCAAGCGGCCTATGACCTTTACAAAATTTAAAATTCTAATAGTTTCAAAGATTAGTTATTTTTATCGCCATCTGTTTTAATAACCAACCAGTTGGGACAGAGTGGGATTATATGTGCAGGATTAGCAATTAGGTTAGATTTTATAGCTTTCCTCTTTAAGCTAATTTTTTGAAAATATTTTTTCATATTTTTTTTTAGCAAATACATAATCAATAAAAAAAATCAGCTCAAAGTGAAAATAGAGACAAACAATTTAACATAATTGCTAATCTCGCACTTCAAACCCCTCTCTTTGAGTTTTTAAAGACGAAAATTTTTATTGCATAAAGTTTTTATGTAGAACTGAACTTCACTGTCACCGTCATCTGCACTGAGAAATATATACTCGTAGTAAACCAGTGTCATTAATATTATGAATAAATACATTGATTCAATGTACTCTTCCATTATTGTTTTCATGAAAATGTTTAGTGCAATTCATTGTAAAACGGTTTGTTGATTAGTAAATTCAATTGATTTTCAAACAAATGGACTTTATATTCAGCTGTGTCGTTGAAATCTAAAGGGATGTTTAGATATTAAATTTTGCCTTTGTTGCTTCAATATGTAGATGGGGTCTTATCAGACGAGTTCAAGATAAATTCAGGGGTACCGCAAGGCCCCGTTCTTTCTCCTACCCTTTTTCTTATTTTTCTTAATGACCTTCTACGTCAAACTTCCAATCCTATCTACTCTTTTGCAGATGACAGCAGCTTAGTTCATTCGTATTCATTCAGTAACAGGCCAAACCCGTCGGAGATCCGGGCAATGCGGCAAAATATGAATGATACGCTAAATCGCGATCTCCTGACAATTACAAATTGGGGTCATTCTAATAGGGTCAATTTTAATGCACGAAAGACCCAATGTGCTATGCTCACGCACAGACGTATGACCGGACATGCTGCTCCATCTGTAAACATGGATGGTATAGATATTGAGGAATCAGAAGCTCTTGATGTTCTTGGCATGAAAATTCATTGTGATGTTCGATGGAATGATCACATTTTTCATGTCTCAAAAGAAGCATTCAAGTGCCTTGGCTTTTTAAAGCCGGTGTAGGACATACTTCACTCCATCTGATCTCCTTAGTATTTATACCACCTTTATCCGGCCTAAAATGGAATACAACTCTCATGTATGGGCCGGTGCTTCAAAATCTATTTTGAAGTTACTCGGCCGCGTACAGGATAGGGCGAAGAAGCTTATCGGTGACAGTAGGGTAGCCAACTCTATTGACTCACTGGAGCATCGACGCAATGTTGGGTGTGTTTCATTGTTCTATCGCTACTAGAACGGAATGTGTTCTAATGAAATCAGGGATCTTATTCCCGAAACCCGTAACTTTTCACGTACAACACGCTCTTCATCAAAGGCACATCCCTTTGTGGTCGATATGTCAGTCAGTGAACAGCACCACGCATTACAGGGAGAATTCGCACTTTAGCCGTACTGTTCGTATGTGCATTAAACTCCCCGCAGAGGTCTTTCCGGCCACCTTCAGTATGTTAAAGTTCAAATCGAATGTCCACAAACACTACTCCCTTTATCCTCCTCCACAAAACCTATTTTCCTATATCCGGGTCATCCCCTGAAAGTTGGTCCAAATTAAAAAAAAAAGGCAGTTCGTAGTAATTTCAAAAATTACAATTAATATACATACGGACTATTTTACACTGGACAAAATATTCAACAAAATAAATTCATTGTTTCAACACAAATTGTTTACTTGCTATCAATTAATGTACAAGAACGTTAATTTATAAACTAGTTAATTGATTTCGTTAAAGAATAATAACAACGAATACTTTAAACTTTTGACATTGAACTTTAATGAATATTGTCATCGAAGAAACGTAAACGTACATTGAATCAATGTATTTTGGATAAACGCTTAATGAATCGAATGTAATTCTTTGCCATTATATAAAAACCAAAATTTTTCCAGTATAAGTCCCAAAAATATTCTATTTTTTTTTTAATATTTGTTTACAATTTGTGCAAATAAAAATTGTATTTATATAGAATCGGGCTAATGGAAAACTGGTGAGCTTAATGGCATGTCCACAAATATTGATGAGGGATTGTGTTGCGTTCCTTGGAATAGTGCTATAAAATAAATCGTTATCCAATCAGACGAGCAGAACGTATAAGTGTACCGATTTCAAGACCTCTACACTTTTCATCGGCAATCGTTTGTTTGTTTGGTTTTGCTACTTATGAATTAATTGAAAAAGAATATCAACAAGTTAATGATATTTTCATTACAAAAAGAATTCAAGAATTTTTGTAATATCCTTTTTATAAAATTTTTATACGTTGAAGCAGTTTTTGGTTACCCAGAAATTTCCCCACTTCTAATTGGTCATTACCAATATTTCAACAAACACTCATAGTCTGTTATTTTAAAAATAGTCTACTTTATTGTAGGGTGGTTCCCATCAATTTTGTGGATTTACATCACAAATCAAAAGTGGCAAATTTCAGGGTAACCAAAAACTGTTTCAACATATAAAATTTTAATAAAAATTAAATTACAAAAATTCTTGTTTTATATTTTTGATGAAAAAATTTGTGAAATAGTTGATATTCTTTTCCAGATAAGATGCCGTTGAGATTTTGCCCTTGAAACTTAGAAACTGCAACTCTTACAATATTTAAACCGTAACCATTAAAATTGATGTTTTGAACACAATTTTATTTTTATATGCCAGATCGTGTTTCACACTGTAATTCAAATGATTTTTTTTTTTAAATTACAACTTAATAATCTTTAATTGCTTTTGCTTTAATTTTAACTTTGGTTTTCTTATTTTCTGTGAAATTTTTTTATAACACAAGTTACGAGTTACTGCGAGCTGTCAACAGGCTGCTCTTAACAACAAATAAGATGGTTAAAATTACTTATATTTCCCAGATCACCACTACTGCTCTTCAGTGTAAATAAAATTTTTCTACCGGAAATTCTCACGCTGTGTTTGTTTTTTTGATGGACCGAATATCGTTATTATATTTCTTTTAATTTCATTTAATTTCTTTCTATTTCTTTTTTTTTTTTTTTTGTTTTACAACATGAATATTTCAGTTGAATATTTTAGTTGAGAGTACGCAAATTACTTTTATTTATTGATTTTGAAATCCGTTTAACCGTTTGCTTGGCTGCAACGTATTACAGTTTTCTTAGATGTCTGCTGCTTTTTAACGTTTTATTTGAAAACTAGAAAAAGAAATTTAAAGAAAAAACTCAATAGTTTAACGTCCATTTGCGTTGACCAACAAAATCTAACTGAAGCTTAGAAGAGTAAAAGTATTCTTCGTCAGCCGCTTAGACCAACAAGAACATCGTCGCTGCCGTCGTAGTAGAAGTTGTAGAAAAAAAAAAAAACAAAAAAAAACTGCAACAGGTTCCAAGAATTTATTTAACTTTACATCTTGTGTGTGCTTTTTTTTAAATAGTTTTTTCTGCTGTTTTATTCACAACAAAATAAAAAGTATAAAAATTGGTAGTTAAGAATATAATCACTTATTTTATGTGTTTTTTTTTTTTGTTTGAAAATTTCTTTTTTTATTGTGTTATTTTAACATCACTGAAATACAAGTTTTTGCTTTTGCTTCTTCTAAAACTTCATTTGTTGCAGGTTGTCTTGTCTTGTCTTGTCGTGTTTGCATGTAATTAAGCATTTCTATGAAAGCCCTTCACTACTGGATTATCTTTTTAAACTTAAGATTAAAAGATTTTATTTCATTTTTAACGCTTTTAGGGCATTTGGTTTATTTGAGAGATAGAAAATGTTTAGATAAAGTTAAACAATGTTGGCATTTAAATTTGAAAAGAGTTTAATAAATACCACAACTTTCTATGAAATAAATAAATATTTTAGAAAATATCTATTAATAAATGTCATGTGTTTTAAAAAGATTGATACGCTTTAAAGAATAAACCTGCAAACAACACAATTCGTTGTTAGATTTATTAAAAACAGCTGTGAACTTAATTTAGTAAATTTGTTTGCAAAATATGGCAGAGTAGAAAAATAAAATTTTTGGTAAAAATGTTTTCTATGAGAAAATTTAATGCGGATTCCAGAAATGGTTTTAAATGTTCTTCACTAATCGCTCGATTACAGAAGGGAGTTAAGAGTTGTCAATTTTAGTTTCTATTAAGAGCTTTTTTGGCGACTACAAATTTCCTGTAGTCGTTGGGCAACGAAAGTAAAATTCGGTTGCTATTCATAGTCGAGGCAAAAATGTCATAACTAAAATTGTTTGATTGGATCAAATAAATAAAGACAAACGAAAAAATACTATTCGACAGGCAGAGGACTTTAACTACACTGAATCACAAATTAAATTAAAAAAAAAATCATTGTTTTAATGAATTGTTCATTAATGTATTTGACCAAAATCCCACTCTAGTACATTTAATCAATGAACTGGTTCATTAATTTTGTTAAAAAATATAACAACATCAAATGCTTTCAAAGAATTAATTTACATTGAATTTTAATGTATAATTTCATTAAATCAACAATTTTTTTCATAATATTAATGAATATAGATTAATGAATGACGTCCATTGAAATTATGAGAAATAATCTTTGTCGTTTTCGATTAAATATAAGTATGCCGAAATCCTATGTAAAAAATAGCGAGGACATAAGCCAGTTGTTCCCAGTTTAGAGGAAGTTTTTCCCAAACTGGAGATTAATTTTCGTGTTTGTATTTGCTAATTTCTCGATGAATTTTAGAAGATTGAAAAATAATGAAACTTTTCTATAAAACAATAAATTTGTATTATGGTACAATATACCAGGGGCCAAATTACGGCACTCGATATCGATCGAAATTTCAATACAATTTAAATGTAAATTTCGATCGATATCGAATGCCGTAATTTGGCCCCAGAATTAGACATATTGACTTTTACCCACAAATACTTTGCTACTGTAATATTCTTAATGAAATTTTCTATGTTTTGGTCCACTATAACGCGAAAACTGGTGCTTGGATTTGGATGAAATTTGGCAGACGAATAGCGCATGACACATATTGAAATAAAGGGTACTTTTTAAAATATAAATTGGAAAAATTGGTATTTATAGTACTTTTCCTCTCTTTGAAAAATTTTTATGCACAGTATTTATGGGGCTAAAATAAGAAAAGCTGGTACTTTTGGTACTGTTTTGCTTTTGGTACTTTTTCTTTTTTCCACAAATTTGGTATACAGATAATTTAATAACTTTATTAACATGAGGTGTGAACAAAATATGTATTTAAAACGGTTTTTTTTTTCATTTAATAAAAATAGCACTTCTTTTAAAATTATATTTTTAATTTTATTTACAATTACTTTTCTTTCTTTTTATTTATTATTTATATTAAAATAAATTACAGTTGGAATAAATATAGGATATAAAAATATTTCATTAAATTTTTTCTTTTGGTTTTGCAAATTTTTGTTCGACTTTGAATTAAACAAAAAAAGTTAACAAATTTTAGCATTAAAAAATTAATTAATCGGTTAATAAATATAAAACATACTTAAACAGCTTAAAATAAAATATTTGTATTTTCCCTTTTCATTTTTTGATTGAAAATAAAATTTAAATTACAAACATCGTCTAAAATTAATGAGATAAAGAAGACAGTGTGTGATGAAGGATGAATTGAAAAGAAGCCATTAAAAAACAAAAAAAGAGAAACCTAAATTATACTTTTTGTGCTTAACAATAGAAAAATCAATAGAAATAGACAACATTCTCCAAGAAATAATCACTATTTACAAAAGATTTACTTGTGTTTATTTTTTAGTTTTCTTTTATCTATGAGGAATATATGCATGTATTTTATGTCTGATGATTGTGTGTACGTGTATTGAAAATCATCTTGAAGATACTAATAATAATGAAGATTTTGTGGCAATACTTCTTGTTCTCATTCTTGTTCCTGTTTGTTCCATTAAGCAGTACCCGTTAAGCCTACAACATGAGATATCCAATCGACTGTATACGGTACACGATGATAAATACCAGGTTGACCACGCGAAGCACAAGAGTAACCAGCTGATACTATCCCTTAAAGTTAGAAAGAGGGAGAGGAGAGGAGAGGAGAGAGAGAATTAGTTGTACCGTAACAGTTTTTTTTAAATCCTTCCTCTTACCTATTAAATACCAGCGTCCATTCTTTTCATGCATTAAAGGTCCCCCGGAATCACCTTGACAAGAATCTTTACCACCATTGCGATAGCCGGCACACATCATTTCAGGATATATGACAACATTAATACCATTTTGCCTGTGCCATCTCTCACAGATTCTGAAAAAAAAATGAGAGAGATAAAGAGAGATAGAATCCTTGTTTAATTCAAAGCAAACATTTTTATAGCCTTTCACTTAAGTTTTAATGCAGACATAAACTCATAATAAAAATATAACTTTTATCTGTGTGCATAATTAATAGGCAGGCCCACATTTTGTGATGGATCTTACACACACCCTATAAAACTGATTTTGAGAAAACTTATACCAATTAAAGAAAATTTCTTCAGCGATGTGTACCGCCCATATTTTGTGGAAATCGGTTAAGTATATTGGAAGCTATAAAAAGTTAAAGGTGACACTAATATATACATTCGTATTAATGAAAAAAAAAAAAAAAAAAAAAACAGGCGTACGAGTATATGCGTTTTATCCAATTGGTATTGCAAAGAATATTTGCTATGATTTAAGTAATATTTCTAGAAACCTCAATAGAATTATTTAAAGTAATAATTTTTATATTTATCTGGCTGAACCACGCCTATATTTAGAAGAGAAATTCTATTTCAGCTGGGAGAAAGACAGAGAGAAGAAAACTTCCTTCTTATGTTATTCTCCATCGGTTTTGGAATTCCCAAAATTTTCATTTAAATTATTCATTTCGTTTCGATTTCGTATTGCGATTATACTGTGTAACAATAATACCTCATGGCTCTACTTTATACACAAAGCTCGTAATAATTTTTTTTTATTATCGTCGTCATCACTGAAAAAAGTTTTGGAGTTCTGTGAGAGGCTAAAAAATAAAATTAAAATATGAGTTGTTTATTGAATTTTGCAAATATTTTAAATATTCAGCTAGCTGAATTGTAATTATTTGCTTATTTAGCTTTCTGAATTTTATTCGTTTGCTTATTCAGCTAGCTGAATTGCATTTATTTGCTTATTCAGCTAGCTAAATGATATTAATTTGATAACTATCTTGTTGCAATATATTATTTTGATAATTCAGCTAGTTGAATTGTATTCATTTGGCAATTCGACCAGCTTTATATACATTTTAGTTGGATTTTCTTTTAACTTTATTCTTCAGCTATCTGAATATTACTTTTTAAATTCAGCTGGATGAATCTAATTTATATCCTACGTCAACATAATTTTAAGTCCATCATATAAAAAAGCTAATTCAGCAAACTTAATTTGAATACCATTTTCTTATTAATTTATTACGTTTTCTTGGAAATGACAATTTTATTTTATTTCTTCTGTAAACTCTTTTGACATTATTTTAGAAGTTATCACTATTTTTTTTTATCTATCCTTACCTATTTTCAATTACTGGAACATCCACAGCCTGTAAGGTCTTGGGTCGTAATCTAGATCCAGGATTTAGAGCACCCCAACCTGCAGCCCAGCCAAATTTACCCAAGAAATCTTCATTCTTTTCGGGCAAACAAATGGGAGCTTAACAAAAGTTAAAAAAAATAAATTTTAATATCAATAACTTCCAATGACAATTCGAATGTTATGCGGCCCTCCTACCTATATGAGGCATAAAATGGACCGCTCTCTCCAAAGTTAAAACCGAGACATCGAAACGATCAGCTTGCGGAGTAAATTTAAAATAGGGATGCACATCAATACGTCTAACACCGAATGTATAAGCTGGTAAAGGCTCCACCGCTGAATTGATAACATAATCGCCCAAAGTAACATGCACCTGTCGAGGGGTAGCTCTGGCTACACAATGACCTGCTGTAACTACATGTCGTCGTGAAATCAACGAGCCACCACATCTTTAATAAAATTTAAAATAATAATTCAAATTAAAATTTTCTTAATTTTCTTCTCATAAACTTACCTAGAAGAGCCGATACGTATGTATGCCTGCCAGGGAAAAGAGCCAAATCCAGCATCATCTCCTCCCACTATACGTCTCTGAGCCGCCTGTTTAGCCAATGATATGCCGCAACCTATAAATCAAAAATGTTTCCCATGTTTCAACACACCACATTAATCATAATTAAACAAAAAAACATTCAAATTAATAATAATCTTCCAAAGAAAACTTTAGTGCAAAATTAAAAATAAAATGCTTTCTACGACCGTTAAATAAATCCCAATTTCTTACAAGTACGAGTATGTATATATTTATGTATGTATGTATGTATGTGTGCTTGTAAAACCAAAACTCAAGAGTACAGTAACAAAGTGTTCGGGTTAACAAATAATACAAGCAAAGTTTCGTTATGTATGCATGTACTCGTATGTAAGCGAGTGTAAATAGATAATTAAGAGCTTTTTGTTTTGTAACGATTTCAGGCTGATCTTCCGCAGGAACACAATACTGGTTAGGTAATAAATGATACGATCTCTCTCTCTCCCTCTCCCTCTCTCTCTTTCATACACTAACTTATAAATGGTCAAATAAAATGTAATTAACACATGCAAAGTCGAATTTATTTAATTTTTAAGGATTTCAAAAGCTCAAAAAGATAAATTATTATTTTTACTACAACCCCTTCAACCGGAAGCGTTACGAAAAATTTACAAAAAAAAAAAAAAAAAACTAAAGGAAGTATTTAACAAAAATTCGTTAAAATTGTAATTAATATTACAATTTAATTTAATTGTTTTTTTTTTTCAAATGTTTTTGAGGGAACTGCAACATGCAATTTAGATCATGCAACAAAAATACTGCGTGCACAAAATATTAAAATACTACAAAAAAAAAAAAGTTTTAAATTTTATATGGAATGCCGCTACATAAATATTAAGAGTTATGAAACATGCAAGTAAATAAAAACTATACTCGACAGACACACCACTACTCGTCACTCTTATGGAATACCACTACTGCATATTCTATGGTTTTTGGTCATTTGGGGATTAGCAAGGTTAGGATTGCTGTTAGTGCTTTGCCGGCACATACTAAATACCTTTGTTTTTACACCTTTTAAACCGAATATTTTTTAAAATAATTTTCTTATTTATTTTTCATAAATGTTCGTGCTGTTCATAATAGTCTGCTGTTTAACAAATGTTTTTTTGTTGCTTTTGTTTTATCTAACACTCACTGGGATCATTTTTCACCGGTCCATAGTTCTTTTGCGGAAGATCAGTCAAATCGATTGTGTGGCCCACATAGTCGGAGGTACGCAAATTTGCCGATTTAGCTGTTCGATGACAACAGCCACGTAATAATCCATTACAAGTGCCCTGCAGAAGACCGCCAGTCATCCAGCAGCCTACAAAAAATTCACAAGTACCACCGCGGTGTTGGCATTCCAATTCGCTTGTGATGTCAGCTTAGTATTATGAAAAAAAGAAAGGAAAGATAGTGGTGGCAATGGAAGCATACAAATACCAAAGAGGCAAGCAGTGCTCTTCTGATAAAGAACGCATGTACGAGTATCCAGGTGAGACATTTAAAGGTTTCAAAAGGGATTGTAGGGAGTAATTATAGATTCTGTTGCTGTTGATTTAATTTAAGAAAATTGAAGGCAAGTCGTTGCCTTTGAAAAATCCCACCTTTTGCAAAAGATATATCTCTAATCTTTTCACAATAATTTTGAAAGGAGTAAAAAATCGTTGAACAAATTTTTGGAATCTACACGATATCTCTTAATTTACGTTGGGATAGATTGTGCAAACTTCTAGAACCATAGTCTATTAAAGAAAAGTAATTGAAAGCCTATGAACTTTATTAACACACACATATATATCAGAGATCTGCAATGAGTACAAATAAAATTTAATAGAGTTAAATTATGACTCATAATTTCTTGTACTTATAGGCATTCATACTTCTTGTCTCACGATGCAATACAACAGATTTGAAATAGGATTTCAAGGTCAGACTCGGACATTTATTGTTAGCTCATGATTTTAGAAATCATATTTGAAAACTTTGATTTTAGACCTACTTTTAGTTCTCATAAAAATGCAAAAATCATTGATTGTTCCTTATTTTACATAACTCGAACTTATATTCGAAATGTGTAAAAAAATTCAAACTTAATATCGAATATTCGAAAATTCGAATTTAATTTCGGATATTCGAAAAACGATCTTCGCTTTAATTTCAATATATTCGAAACATTAAAAATTTCCGTGCTAAAATTTGCTTAAAGAGAAACATTCAAAATTTATTCTGATTTAAATTTCTAACTTAAAGTGCTGCCTTCGAAATGTATATGTATGTACTCAGTTTATTGTTACCGCACTTCTTCAGTCGAATTATTGGTTTGCATTGTTGTTTTCAAACATCCATTAGTGTTTAATATAAGCAAAAGTTATTATATTAGTTATTTTTCGTGTTAACTGTCTAGCATATGATCCTCTCTTAATTTACTTACACTCTCTTTACATACCTTTCTCCTTAAATGTACTGGCCGATTGTGCCACTGCTGGTGTGCTGCTGCTGTCCGAAGAACTGTCTAAATCCTGCAAACTAAATTCATTACGTACATCTTGGACGGCAGCCAATTCATTAATGCCAAAATTTTGATCCCGAAAGACTACATTGTCGTTGAAATATACCCCAGTACCAGTACTGCTAGGACCCGTCGTACCTATATTATCGTTGACCGGAAATACAACCCTGGGACTTCTGGATGATTTATATGGATAGAAGCGACTTTTGCGCGCACTAGTGGGATCTGCTGGACTAATATATTCGTTGAAATTTTTCTGTTGTTGCGTATAAGGACGTGGCAATGTGCCAGCTCTAAATTCGTTATCACCGCCGAAATAAATGCCTCTTTGAGGTCTTTGAGGTATGGCGGTAATAGGTCCATTTATATCGCCAAATTTCGTAACTTCCTCACGATATTGTTTGCCCTGAGCTATGGCTGAATTAAGTGTATGAGGTATTGAACTGGAGGAAAAGTCATAAGAATAGGATGTGGCAGACATGTCAGGTTCAAATATCAGCTGCCTGGTTAAACGTTTATCTTTGTCATCTTCACTAAAGGGCCTTTCGAAACCCGAAGACTCGCCAAAAATGGGATTATCTTCACGATAAGCCTGTGGCTGAAAGGGATTTGAAGGATTTAAGCTGTAGCTGGGAAAAGAGAAACCAACACGGCGGCTGCCATTATCGTCACCATGATCATAACGATCAGTAGATGTTAGATGACTAGGTACACCAGTATCACTACGTTCGGTTTTATCGACAATATGAGCCACATCTTCCACAAATTCTGGCAAAACAGGCTCTACCGCATTGCCGGGGGGCTTTAAGCCATTTAAGGAACCATTGTTTTTCGGTTTCAATTGTAAAAGATAATTATTAGAATTATCTTGTTGCAGGGGAATGTACATATAATTGCGTTTACGCACCACTCTGCTGATATTAACAGCCGCACCAGTTGGTACCAGTTGTTTGGGAACTCTAATGAGTGGCGATGCTGGCAATTCAACAGCTGGAGCTGGTATAATTTCTACTTCAGCTGTATCCGCCCTTCTGCTGATAGATTGAGTCTGTCCCACAGAACGAATCGGTATTAAAGTTTTTCCTTCTCGATACGAGCTAAAAGTTTGCACCGCTGAACCATCTGGTCGTATTAATAAATTGGGAAAATTGGCCACATCTGTTTTGGAAAAACTTTGATAGGGCGCATATAAATTGCGGGCCGTATTTGTTAGAGACGTCTGAGTCTGATCCACCAACCATGGCGGCTGATTGGCTGAGCTACCAAAAGGGAGAGCGGTAGATTTTGGTGTGGTAGGCGTGGCAGCCGGATGTTGTAATGTCGTGGCCAACGAAGGTGTATGCGTGTGTAGGTACAGCGCATTACTATCGATGGCTTGGGATTGTGCTTGAGCTAAAATCAGCAAACTGCTGAGACCTGTTAGTAGAGACCAAAGACTGCATTGTTTGGTTGCTTGCATTTTACATGGAGCTTTTAAAGAATTGCTTTTATTCTATGGAAGTTATGTTGTTAGGAAATAATGTTGTTTGCAATTTTGCTTTCTAAAGAGCTGCAACAAGAGCTCCACCAGAATAAGAGACAGAGAGACAGAGAGAAAGAGAGAAAAAATATATACCAAAGCTTGGAGCGGTGTTTTAAAAGAAACGAGGAGGAGGTGGGCACCGCTGGTGATGGTGACGCCAGGAAGGTGGTTGTTGTAGTGTTGGTTGGTGGCAATCGTTTTATATGTAAATTGTTTTTATTTTTTCTGTGTTCACGTCGTATTATTTAAAAGAGTTCCGTTCATTGAACTATTTTTTGTGTTTAGTTGTTTTGATTGCTTGGCCGTTTGATTTTAATCAATAAATGTTGTTTTCCTGTGCAACAGTTTGTTTGTTTATTTAGTATTTCTTGTCGTTATTGTTGTTACACTCTTTGAGCAAAGATCAGTCTATGTGTACCTGCCACGGATATCTCGTGCTTCTGCTGACGCTCTTCGATTAGTTGCTGCAGCGCCAATAATTGTTGCTGGGGTTTTTTTTGCTATTGTTGCTGTTGCCGTGTACAACAGTTTTATGTTTTTTTTTTTCGTTATATTTTTATTTTTAAGGAACTCCTTACACACATACACAAACTAACACACTAACGTGATCAGGGGATGAGCTTCATATAAAATAACACCAGTTATTGATTGTTGTTCTTGTTGCTGTTAGTTTTTGTTGTTAGTTGTTTATGTTCAATTAAAATTGTTTAATAATTTTCTTAGTTTGTGTGGCTGCTGTATTAGGCTTTTTGCTGTTGTTGTTGCTGTTTTTGTATTACTTTCAGCCGTTGGAAAATAAACTTGTGACACTGCTTCACAGTTGCTGTTGCAAATAACAATTATTAGATGACAGGTTGTTTATGTTGCTACGTTTCGTTTGCTGCTGCTGCTGTTGATGATGACGCTTTTTTCTCTTGCTGTTGCTGCTACTGAAGCCGCTTTCGCTATTACGTGAACATGTAAACAGTCGTGTGTTACTAAAGACGCCACATCTCATCAAATTGTGTTTATTTTTTATAAAAATAAAAACCAAAATGAATAAAGCCGCACACACACACACACACGTATCGATAATTGACTTCCTTAATGCCTGCAGTCAATAGCAACAGTAGCCCCTGCATAAGAGATGCATGGAAAATAACAAGAAGAAGAAGAAGAAGAAAAAATAAATTAGTAGACATAATGTTTATATATTTTTTTTATTTTGTTTTTTATTTATGAATTTGCAATCAGGAAATTTTTGTTGTTTCAACGCGCGTTTCAACAGAAAGGTGAACAAACAGATAATAATCAAACGTAATACGATGATGTTGCATGACATTATGTTGTTGTTGTTGAGGCTATCGTTATTTACTGTGGACATTCCTTTACAACTACCTGTTAATTTGTAATGTTGCTGTTGTTGCAATTGACCGAATTAATGGTTGTCAACAAATAAATACAAAAACACACAAAAAAAGGAAAAAGGAAGGATCGTTAAATGTTACTGACAAATAAATCTTTAGACATTTTGTTGTTATTTAATGAGCAGGTATTGATGTCAGATTTGAGTGGTAAAGTTACTCGAGAAATGTTGTCACTTGAAAAATTTTATGGAAATAATTTAAAGAATTTAAATTTGTGTTGAAGGAATTATTTGGCCAATGATGCAATTTAAATTTGAGTTTTTTTTTTTAATTAAACATCGTACAGCATTCGAAAATTGTTGTATAACAATAAGTGAAACTGGTGGTAATAGACGATACTTTGAATATTCAAATCAATTGAATTGAATAATAAAAGAATTGATGTTTTACATACAATCGATTATTCAACCTGAAATCGTTATCGATCTTAATATTGGAGACACTTGTGGAATATTCGTATATTTCCACTTCTAAATATTAAAAAGATTAGTGAGATTATCAAATATTATTATAATTGAAAATGTTGCTTCGATTGATCACGTTTTTTACTTGAAAGTACGTATTGAACGTTACTAAATGTTCTAAATAAAATTAATTTTTATTATAAAATATTGATTAAAATTAATCAAATATTATTCCTTTAAAAAAAAAAAATAAATAGAAGTATTCCAAAACCCGTATTGAACGTTACTCCTTGTAATTAATTAAATTGAAATTAATCGAATATTATCCATCCCAATTTCTTGTTTCCTAAAAAAAAAACTTTGTAATCTAAATCCCATCTTCTCGGCCACGTTACTTCTTGTAATTAATTGTAAGAACTCTTTTTTTGTTTTCAATGTGAAAATTTTTGTTTAACCTAATAAAATATTTATCATCTCAAATATAATATATGTAAAAAAAAATCGTCTTGAACGTTACTTCTTGTTACTTATATAATTAATTCATTTTAATATTGAACATTTTGTTAAAATGAGTCGAATATTATTCATCTTAATTGTTTTTTTATGTTTCGAAAATATATAAGTATGTATTTCAAAATTCATATTGAACGTTACACCTTTTAATTAATATAACTACTTCTTTGTTTCTGTTGTATGATAATTTTTTTTAGTTAATCGAATATTATCCATAAAATCTGGTAATGTTCTAAAAAAATATGTATTCCAAAAATTGTATTGAACGTTACTATTTTCTTATTTATTCAATTAATTTGTTGGTTTCGCAATATGGTAGATTTTTTCAAACTTAATAGAATATTGTTCTTTATCTAAATTGTTTTTAGTTCAGTAGTGTCAGTCTTTCGAAAAAAGAATACTGTAAAGTTGAACGTTACTGAAAAAAATTCTTAAATACGATTTGATTTCGGTAACAATGTAAAGAAAAGCTTTGCACGATAAAATCCATTAGAATACTTAAAAGTTCTTAGGAAGGAGTTTACCCGCATTTGCTTTATTGATTTAAACTAAGTGTCAATGATTAGTTCAAACTGCTGAGAATACGACAAATTCTCCTCTCACCTACGTTTTTGCAAAATCTATATCATACGATTATTACTAAATTTTAATTAATATGACGGCTGTCATATCTTTTGCACGATTTTCACTTTCATAATGAGTTCAGCACACTTTAAGAGGATGTTGTAATAAAAATCATTTAACCGCAAACAAATCACACTTACTTCACACTTGAACATCCATAATCTTAAACAAAAGAAAAGTAAAAAAAAATAAATAAAAGATAAAAAAACCAACTGCAACAAAAAACAATAGAAAAAAGTAAAAGAAACAAAAATTCCATCTTCTCGGCCACGTGAAGTGGAAAATAATTTCGTGTTGTAAAACATTTCCTCTATGCGGGAGTCAAGTCTAAAAGCTAACAAAACTACACGAGAAGAAAAACATTAACAAAAACGTTAATTGTGAATGATCATTTTAACGTTAAGTGAAGTTTTAAACTTGATTTTCCACTAAACTGCATTTTCATTTAAACGACGTTGTTGTTGCTATTTCGTTTGTTTGTGTTTGTTTTGTACAAAAAAACAGGCGTGCTGTAAAACTTTCCAATCATCTACTCCGCGTGTGAGAGAGTGTGCATGTGTGTGTGTGTGAGTATATTATGTGAGGAGAAAACCGGAAGTAAAGTAAAATGTTAACAACAATAATAAAACTGACCTTGAGAGTGGCTTGGCAAAGAAAAATGCATAAAATAAATAAAAGAAAATTAAATGGATTGTGGCAGTCCGTAAATTGTTTAGATTTAATAGATGATTTTAAAGGTTTTTTTTTTTTATAAAGTGAATAGAAAAAAATAATTTTAAATAAATCAAATAAACTTGCTGTTGCAGCATGTTGCTGTTAAACCAAAACATTTTTCCTTATAGCTTTTTTTACAGACATACTTTTTTATGAGAACTCATACATAACAAGACAAGGAAATTTTTATAAATATGTTTCATATGTAAGAGTACATACTTATAAAAAAGGAATTTAAGACTTTTTTACAAAAAAAAAATTGATAAAAAGAAATATAAATAAAAAAGATGAATCTGACAAAAAGGTTCTATTTATAAAAAGGTACTTTTAACCAAAAAGTTACATTTTGCTAAAAATAAAAACTGGAAAAATGATTCTATTTTTTTCTATAGGATCTTAAAAAAAAAATACAGAAAACGTACATACTTTAAAAAAGGTTATTTTAAACATGTATGTATGTATATAAAAGCAAGGTACTTGAAAAAAGTACTTTTTACAACACGGTACTTTTTTCAAAAAAGTTATTTTTGCTTAGAGAAAATTCTTAGCAAAAAAATAAATAAAAATTTTACAAAAAAGGTCACTTTTAAAAAAAATTTTTTCAATAAATTTTTTAAAAAATACTACAAAAAGAATTTTTTTTTAAATTAACCCTATTATAAAATTCCTAGGAATTACTTTTGCTGAAAAAGGAATTTAAATGCTATCGTTCCTAAAATAGAGAAAGGATTTCAACGAATATGCCATTTCCAGTAAACGGATTTGTACAAAGTATTTTCAGGAAAAAAGATATTGTTTTAACGTGAACTTTAATATAAAGGGTGATCCATTTCCAGGTTCCCTACTTTTTTAAAGAAAAAACACAGAAAATTCAAATTTAATGGATAATGTTTATTATCATTTGAAAGAACATTCTATGGCATTTATTTTTTGAAGATTTTGTCTATCAAATGTTGGCCGTTACTACGTCGCAGATGGTTCATCCGTTGAGTCCAATTTTCAATGGCTCGTTCGAGCATTTCGACTGGCAACTGGCGAATGACACACGTGATGTTTTCCTCCAAGGCCAGAATCGAAGCGGGTTTGTCCGCATAAACTGTAGACTTTGCATACATATCCCCACAGGAAAAAGTCTAACAGTGTGATATCACACGATCTTGGTGGCCATTCGACCGGCCCAAAACGTGAAATTATGTGCTCACCGAAATGTTCTCTCAATAAATCCATTGATTGATGCGATGTGTTGGAAGTGGCGCCGTCTTGCTGAAACCAAATGTCGGCGATACCACGAGCTTCAATTTCAGGCATCAAATAGTCGGTTATCATTGCACGATAACGGTCGCCATTGATGGTTACGTTCGCACCGACATAATTTTAAAAGAAATATGGACCGATGATTCCACCGGCCCACAAACCACACCAAACAGTTGTTTTTTCTGGATGAAGTGACAGTTCTTGAATCTCTTCAGGTTGCTGGGTCTCAAAATGAGTGCTGGTGTTGCGAATAGTACGCTCAGTAGGCCGATTATGTTGACCATAAGTTGAGCGAAGTGCACGAAACACATTCCTCACAGAACGTGAATTTTCGTAATAAAGTTGAACGATTTGTAAACGTTGTTCAGGCGTAAGTCTTTCCATTATGAAATGCCAAACAATAATAAACAAAAATAACATGACAGCATGACACGACTCACACGTGATCTGTCAAAACAAGACTATTGAAAAAAGTATCTCTACTTGGATCACCCCTTATAATATCATGTTGTCGGTATTTAAATCATGTATAAATCTTTTTGTTCAAATGAATATTTTTGTGTCTATTTTAATTAAAAATCACAAGAATAGCAGCAGAAGCTCTTTGCTTACTTTCGCATAGATTTAAAGCGATAAAATGGGTTCAGATAAAATTTAAATTACAATAAAAGCATAATAAAATGTAAAGAAACAATGTAACAAATAACTTTCACTCAGACAGCAAACGCATATTGTTTGTACTTGCGTGACTCTGTGAAATATAAAAGGGCATAAATACAACATTGGCGTACTGTTGCAATTACATACACGTTGTTGCACTACAAATGTTACAACGTGCAGCAGGCAAATATTAAAAAAAAAAAAAATTCCAAAAAAAGTTAAAAAAAATTACTCGCAAAAACACAAACAATGCAACAAATTGTGAACACAATGCAACTGTTAAGGTTTTAATGACAAAATTCGCAAAATAAATATTTGTGTGATTGGCAGCAGAAGATAAACTGAACTACAACAACAATTAATCAAATGATCATACAATTTGAATAAAGTTATTTGTTATAAATGCAAGAGTACAATCTATCTAAATCTTTGCAACATTCAACAACCAACAACAACAATGGAATAATCAAAATACTTTTCTTTATTTTTGGAATTTATTTGGCCATTTTCAACGCAAATTTCACACCTAAAAACTCTTTTGTATGTTTTCTATTAACAATTTCTTATGCCCAAATCAAAAGAAAAAAAAAATAGCTTAAATGTATTACAAAATCATATTGAATAAAAATACGAGAGTATATGGATGGCATGTCTTTGGTAAATTCATTTTAAACCACAAAAAAAGCTCTATTGCAAAAATAACAAATTAAGTTTTATTTATATTCGCTTTTGTGTATGTGTATGTGTGTGTGTTGTGTATATTGTACATATCTTTTCTTTTTGTTATAATTTTTAATATTTTGCAATAAACAAAATTAAATTGAAATTTTTTTTTCAAAAAAAATATTTCTTTTTAATTAAAGTGTTTATACAACAATTTTGTATGTATGTATGTATGATTATTGTTGTTAAAATTTTATTGTTGTATTTTATATCTAATGGGGTATTGTTTGTGAACAACATAAATTAAGGAATTATTATTAATAAAGTTTGTTTTGAAAAAAATTTAAATTAAATGAATTTCTGAAGCGATTATAGCGCAGGCATAGAAATTTAATTCGTTTGTTAATTTGACAAAAGAAAATCAATTGAATGCTGGCACAAATGGTTTTATTTTGAAACAACATGAATACGGACATTTGTAAAATAAAATTTCAATAAAAATTAAATAAAATTACTTTCAGACAGATTTTTATAAAGCCGAAGTAAAAATATGTAGAAAATTTCGATCACTTTTTATTATCATGAGGACAAGAAAAAAAAAATTGTCGTTATCTAAAAAAAATGTTGCAAAAAATCTCGTATTCAAATTTGAAAAATCAGCACTACTTTATTGAAGAAAAAACTTTTAAATTACTAAAAATTTAAAACAAATTATTATCTGATTAGATCATCTCTTTTAGAGTGTAAGACATAAATTTTTTAACAACAAAAGAAAAAAGTAGCACATGAAAGCTTTAAAAAATTTTTAGGCAAACAATTTACATGTGTTTCAGTTGCCATAAAAGAAATGATGAAAAAAGAAAAGAAAAGAAAAAGAAAAAAAAAGAAAAGAAAAAGAAAAAAAAAGAAAACAAAGAACTTCGTTTAGATCTTTTGTCTTAATAGATCACTAATAAAAGCTTTGTAAGACTTTGCTCCAACTACATAGGCGAGAGAAGTCCGCCCAATATAACATAAATCGCACACACACATACACACACCCACATTCATACACACGGACATTATCGTAAAAATAGTCACAATAGATACTCTAATGAAAATTGGATTTTAGAATAAAATCGATAACTTCATACTTTTGATAGCGGGAAATTTAATGAGTGAAATTATTTTAAATTTAAAGAGTTCTTCTGCGTAGACGAAATTGTTTCTAGCAAGTCAATTTATATGTTTTAAATCGGTCAATTAAAAATTTTAATTAATAAGAATATTTTTTAATTAAAGAAATGCCAAAGTTTTTCAAAATTTTAATTAAATCTGGGTTTTTCTTTCCAAACTTTTTCAATTAATTCCGATAACTTAATTCTACGATTTTCGTGATTGGTCGAGAACTAGTTAATTTTGTAATTGAATCTCAATTTTTCTTAATGATTACTAGTTCTTTGCTTTTTTCTATCCTTTTGCTATAAAGTAACTTAATTGTTTGGGTTGCAACTTATAACTTAGGACCTGGGTTTGATCTCTAGTCGGGGCAAATCATCCACATCATAAATTTCTGTAACGTGCATTAGTATGATATAGTATTAATTTTTGTTGGACTATTTAAGTGATTAAGACATACATATATAAAACCTGTTCCGACAGCTGTTGAAAGTTAATGTCTCTATTTAACACCAGCGGCGGTACATCACTCGTCTAAAAATAAACACAATGCCTTCTACATTTTCAACATTTATCTTTTCTACTCTATTCCTTTCGGTATGTTATTGCATAATTCATTGCATAAATAGGAGACATCCCCTAAATGCTGGTCCTATATAACAAAAAAAAAAAAAAAACAAAAAGAAATAAATAAGGAGATTCCTCCTGAATAAAAAGAGCATCCTTTCAAATTTGTTTTTCGACGACATAATAAAGTTCATTCTCAAATGATTTGGCTTCTATGTATATTCATTCGAGATTAATGTAGTGTTGATATGCAGGTCAATTAATTTATCCATCGTTTTAAACCGCAACGATATAATTATGTAAATTGGTCTTATCTTGCATGTTTGATATACATGTTCGATGTATATCTTCTGTGTATAAATCGGATTCTACAGAATTTGTGGACAAATACGATTCGCACCAGGAGAATGGCTTAAAGGGATAAAATGACTGAGAAGACAATTTCATTTTAATTGAACGGAAAGTTGCCTTGAAATCTTCAAAATCTTCTCTTCACACAGACTTAAAGCAGCAGCCCATGTAGGCGGCGGCATCATACCGCTGAACCAAGAAAACTAAGTTCAAGTATTATTTAAAATTTTTTCCTTCTGTTTTTTTTTTAGATTTTATTTTTTACACAATTGCAAAACAATAATGTTTTTTTTTTCACTCTACATTTTTATTCTCCTGTTGGCTTTTCAATACCAATTTTTTTTTGGTGAATTTTTATTTTTACTTTATTATCAGTACGAGCGAATGTTTCTTTTTCTTATAAGTTTACAATTTTTATCTTATTTACTTTATCCATTGCATAAGTGGAGAAACTTTATTTTTTGGTTATTGTCTGCTGCTGCTTAAAGTTATTGTTGTTGCAACTTTTTGGTTTGGCTTTTGGGGTGAGTGGCAAAAAAGCTAGTGAGTGAGTGAGTGAATGTCGCCAAAAAAAAAAAAAAAATACCGCAACAGATTGCAATATTTTAGTTCAAGAACTATTAAAAATGGAAACCAGTTTGATTTTGTCTCAATACTGATGACGCAAAATATTATCAACATATTTTACAGCTTAAAATTGTACACAATGCAGCCTTTTTCGATACCAGAGATGGTAAGTCTGTTTGCCTGCCACAGCAAATAATGGAAAAATGTTAATGCAAAACAAAACTTGTTTTCGATTTAAGGGCAGGCACATCTTTAATTTGGAACAAAAAATTTAATACAAAATTTAAAATAAAATGAGGTTGTAACAGTGGCTCCAACAGCAACAGCAACAGCAACAACATACATAACAACATGCAGAATAAAATAAATAACTCGTTTTTGAAAATCACGTAATAAGCCCATTATTATCAATCGGCGTCGCATCGTCATCATCCCAGTCATCATGATCCTCCTCGTTAACGTTAATTTTTCCAATAATTTTTTGATGTAAATTATTTTGTTTTTCTTTGGTTTTTATCTCCGAAGTGTAGTCAAACTATTTTATTTTTGTAAGAAACGAGTTTTTTTTTAATTGTGGCCATGGCCATGGAAAATCTCGAAAGAAAAACAAAAAGAAACAAGAGTTTATTGGTAACTTTTGCTGTTTTCGTTAACTATTTAATAACACGGGCAAAGTAAGTGCAGAAGCAGCAACAAAACAACAACAACATTAACCAAATTTTTGGGAATAACAGTACAAAAGCAACACCAATTTATAATATTTATTATAGCCGAAAACAAAAACAACTGAAATACAACCTTTTAAACCGTTAGTATTTTTTTATTTACACACACTCAGACACATAATACTTTTGAAAAAGATATACATGCAGGCTGACATACGGACAGACATACATGCAGATAGACAGACACACAGTGATTTGTAGCTCTTTATTTCTGTTCAAATAAAAATGTGTTGGGAAGTGTTTGAGTGCATACTCATACGTACGTACGTATAGAAGTGTGAGTGACTTTGTGTATACATTTTATTAAATTTTTCTGTTTTTATTTTTGGTTACATAAAAATTTTAAAATGTTTACCCAATTGATTATGCAAATGATGTTTATGATGATGATGTTGATGTTGATGATGATAATGATGGTAGTTTCATTTATTTATACACACTCTTTTTTTTAATGATTTTTGTATCCATGTTATTTGGTTGCGGAAGTAGGCTACTGTCTAGTCAATCTCAACGTTTTAATAGACCAACAACAGAAAGAAATACAAAGATTGCATTGTGTTTTGTTAGTGTTTATTTTACTTTTATAAGTAATAACTTATTCATTTCTTCTTTGTTCATATTAAAATTGTTAATAATCTTAAATTAAAAAAAATATATATATAAACAATAAATGATGCACATTTTTAATGGATATTTAATAAATTTGCCTGCTTAAATTATTGTTTTTTTTTTTTTTTGTTGCTGTTTGAATATTTCATTTGTTTTGTATAAAGAGTGCAACAAGTTAATAAAGATGTGTTTTATTGAGTTTTATTTTTAACCTGGTCTTATGAAATGTTAATTTCTTTTATTTATTTTTTATTCCAGGCTATTACCACGCAGACAGGGGCTTAAGGTGAGACATTTTTAAATTATTTGATTTATATTTAACTCATAGATATACTAAAAACTGTTTCTTCTACTCTTCGTTCAGTTAAGACATCGAAAAATTTCACAGGCTAACTGCGAAAATCTTCTTTGACAGAACCTAAACATATTCTCTTCAATTGCATGCACCGAAAATACCATGGCCTCAGTTTTTTTTCCCTATTACTTACAGTTGTTTGTTATTGTCATAGCTAATATTACCACTGGGTGTATTTCAGTTTATTTCCCCTTAATTTAAAAAAAATGATTGTTCCAAAAAAAAATTAGTGTTCCATTTTCATATTATTGGTGAGTATTAGTAGTGAGCAATCAGATATGGGGAATTTCGTAGTAACCAAAATTGTTTCAACATGTAAAAATGGAATAAAAAGGAATTATGACAATTCTCGTATTGTATTTCTATTGAAGACTGGTTAAATTAGTATCCACTTTACGAAAATTGTAAAAATGGACAAATTAACGCTGATGAGAGGTGTAACGGCCTTGAAATCGGTATACTGATACGTTCTGCTAATCTGATTGCACATGATAATGCTTTTCCAAAGTAAAAACTCATAGTAATTTGAATTTTCATTAATTCAATAAAACTAATCTTAATAATTTCTCATTTTAAATTCAAAAGGTTAAAATTTTTAAATTTAACTGTAGTTGTTATGGACAGATGAGTAACGGAAATAAAATCCATTTATCATCATAATGGGTGGTAAATTGATGATTTAATTGCACAATGTATGCGTTTTAAAAAGTTTTTTATTTTGTACATTTTATGTTCTCTTCATCTACACTGAGTATAATTATAGGTTGGTTCAATTTTTCTTGTTGTTGTAAGGAGAATTAATACATATGTATGTATGTGTCATCTTCTTTAGGAAAGTGATATCTAGTGTAAATAATATATTTGGTGAAAATGTGAAAGAAAGTACATACAGTTGCTTTAAATTCTGAGCAGGTATGTTCTCACTCATAATTAAATTTCTAGTCAATGATCTAATTACTTCAGCGAATAATAAACTTAATGAGTTACTCAGCCAACTAGACAAAGCGTTGTTAAATATCGATTCACGATTCCGTAAGGTTTCTTTTTTAAGTCTTTGGTTTTGAGTTCGTTATTTTTAGGAAAGGTTTTCTACTCATGAGGTTTATTTCTTAATTCCTTCGTCAAGTAATGAAAATTAATTTGAAGTTGCTTTCCCAAGTCTTTTGTTGTGAGTTCGTTTATGTCATGACAGATATTTTACTCATGAAGTTTGTTTCTTATGTCTTTCGTTAAGTAATGAAACCTAATTTTAAGTTCCTTTCCAACATCTTTTGTTACGATTTCGTTTATTCATGAGAGAATTTTTACTTATCAAGTTTCTTTCTTAAGTCTTTCGTTAGGTAATGAAAATTGATTTGAAGTTTCTTTCCCAAGTCTTTTGTTGTGAGTTCGTTTATGTCATGACAGATATTTTACTCATGAAGTTTGGTTCTTATGTCTTTCGTTAAGTAATGAAACCTAATTTTAAGTTCCTTTCCAACATCTTTTGTTATGATTTCGTTTATTCATGAGAGAATTTTTACTTATCAAGTTTCTTTCTTAAGTCTTTCGTTAGGTAATGAAAATTGATTTGAAGTTTCTTTCCCAAGTCTTTTGTTGTGAGTTCGTTTATGTCATGACAGATATTTTACTCATGAAGTTTGTTTCTTATGTCTTTCGTTAAGTAATGAAACCTAATTTTAAGTTCCTTTCCAACATCTTTTGTTATGATTTCGTTTATTCATGAGAGAATTTTTACTTATCAAGTTTCTTTCTTAAGTCTTTCGTTAGGTAATGAAAATTGATTTGAAGTTTCTTTCCCAAGTCTTTTGTTGTGAGTTCGTTTATGTCATGACAGATATTTTACTCATGAAGTTTGGTTCTTATGTCTTTCGTTAAGTAATGAAACCTAATTTTAAGTTCCTTTCCTAAGTCTTTTGTTATGAGTTCGTTTATTCTTGAGAGAATTTCTACTCATCAAGTTTCTTTCTTAAGTCTTCTTGTCAATGTCAATGGCGTCCTTCAAATATAAAGCATCTTTCGTAAGTCTTTTGTTAAATACACTATTTAACGCTGTTTTAGGTACTTTGACGCTATAAAACATTTCGAAATCATTAAAATTTAGCCTTTAAATATTGTCAGAAAACAGTATTTGGATTTCTTTGGCTATTTTCAAAAAACGCAACGTTATGTTTAATTAATAGCTTTTAATAATCATCTCGAGTGTTAATAAGTTCATTGTTGTATAGCTTGCACAAGTTTTTTTTTATTTTATTGTATTTTTAAATTGTTGTGTTGTAATTCTCATTTGTTCTTTGGTAGGTTTTATATGGCACAAGGTCTCCTAACTAATAAAGTAAGCCGGCTTGTAATCAATATCAAATCAATTTGTATATAATAATTAATGAATAAATATCCCAAACAGATTTAAATAATTTATAAAATTGTTAAAATTTTTACACTTTGGCCACTCAGTACCGCGATTTATTTATACAAAAATTACAAATTTGCTTTAATTTAACCACTTTAAGTTTTTAAATAAAGATTTATTTGTATAGTATCTATTATGTTCGTATTGTTATTGTTATTGTTATTGTTTACTCTTAAGTAATATTTATAGCTTCATTTTATTTTTGTTGCTTTCTTTTACCCATCCATTCATTCATCTATGAAGCCAACCAACCAAAAACTTTAATTTTGTTTTAAATCATCTGTTTTTCTTTTATTCTCTTTTTTTAAACTACACAAAAGTCTAATACGATGAAAACACCCATATTGGCTATTTACGATGTTTTAGTTTATTAAATTGTGTTTTCTATTTTATAAATTTATTATTGCATAAAATATTGGACTATTTCTTTTGAAAATAAAAACAACAACTATGAAATGATTTTAATTACATAATTATCTTCATCATCATCTTCAGCAGTATTTAGTTCAAGCTAACGAAAGAAAAAAAAGAGAAAAAAAAACACAATCAAATTTTAACAATTTGATTAATTAAAGTGATGGTAAGCATTATTTTCATGACGGCAGCACATATTAGATATTTTTTTTTCTATAAGATTTTTTAGAAATGAAGGCGTTTATTTAACCCATTGGAATTTCTAGATTTCTCGAAAGATGATTTTATGGTTTTATTTTGGAAGTGCTAAATTTTGTTATTTTTCTAAAAATTGCATAATCGCTGAACAACGGAAAGATTCTTACACAAGAACTAAAGAGAAGTGTTAATTATCTTGTGGTAAGTTGGCAAAAGTCTGTTGTTTTGGCCATTCACTTGGTAGTTCATTCTTATTTTTCATGTTTGGAAATTTTTTAGTTGTGTTTTAATAAAATACTTTTAATTAGCATTTTATTTTTAGCAACACGCGTGAGAAGAGACGTACGTACACGTAAGTGCTTCGAAAGTGTTAATTTTTTTCTATGTTAGAATGGTAACAGCGTCAATGTTAGTTACGTTTATAACAACTTCATAATTCGTATTCAGATGGAACCAAACCATAACAGCCGATATTGCCTAAATTGTCAATAGAATTTTAATTGAAATTTTTTTCGTATTATTTTACGTCATTCACAATATATAAATATTATAGATTGTGTCTAGTTCATCAATGGAAAATTGTTACGGATTAACAATATTCCAACTTTGAAATCGTGGTAAATATAAAACCAAAATATACCACATGATCTTCTTTATTGGAAACGAATCGTTACAAAAAACTTTACAAAAAACTAATAATTACAGGCTTTTTAAAGGTTATTTTCATTTAGTAAATGGAAAAAACACTTTTTAATAAAAGTAAATTTTTAATAAAGTAATAGGTATGGCTTAAAATACATACGTTTTGAGTTTTTTTTTTTGCAGCTTTTTGATTAAATATATTTTTGAATAAGTATTTGTGTGAAAATTCAAAAAAAAGGCTACATTTCAAAAAACAAATTTTTTTCTTGGAAAAAGGTACTACAGATTTCCATAATTAGCTCGATCATTTAATGTTTGGAAAATTTAATTTCTTTCTTAATAATTTGGTTTTGATTTTAATAAGAATCTCTTGAAATATAATAGAAACACGTGTGTGTAAGAACGCTTTCATGCTTAAGAGTTTAAAAAGTGTTAATTTGTTGTAATCTAGAATAGACTAGTGGTAAAATAATAAGTAGTCATCTTTAATAGAATGGTAATATTTTTTATTCTTCAGAATGAATAATGTATCAAAATTAATGGGATATTAAAAAAGGACCCCTTTGTAAAAGAACTTTTTAAAAATAGTAGTATCACTTTTAAAAGTAGTTGTTAAAAAAGCACGCATATTTTTTTAAAGACAGTACGTTTTTGAAAAAGATATTCTTTTTGAAAGAAGTACCATTTAAAAAAAAAATTTTTTTTTGGAAAAATTTTAATTTTTTAAATAATAGCCTTTTTGAAAAGAATACCTGTTTGAAAAAAGTGGATTTTTTAAAAAAGGACCTTTTTGTAAAAAAATACCTACTTGAAAAAGTACATTTTTTGAGAAAATGCCATTTCGAAAATTAACGTTAGCTTATGAAAAAATTACCCTAAAAATATACACTCTAAAAAAAATACTTTATAAATATACTTTATAAAAATAATGTAGTGCAATTAAAAGTGCTTTTCGACATCAAATACTCCTGCTTAGCCCCAAGCATCTTCATAAGTTTGCTTCAAAGTTCGAATTAAAGAGCCATAATTTTTTGTCTCGAATGTGCATTTTTTTCGAACAGAGATAAGTATTTTTATTTATTTGCTTAAGTGACATAAAAACATGTGTTACGATTATTATGGCTCTAAATGTCACTTTTATGTGAAATATTATTTGTGCTATAAATTATCTTAAACCCTAATCTAAGACATACTACATATAAGAAAACAAAAAAAAAAAAAAAAAAAAGTAACAAACAACTAACTGCACTGTGATTTAACCATTTAAAATTGAGCTTAAAACTAAAACTGATTTAGAGCCGAGAGCCGTGGTAAAGTGTTGAATATTTGAAGTCGAACAAAAATTGCAAAATACATAAAATTAAAGACACACACACACAATCATGCACACTTGTGTTGGCGCATCTAAGTTGGCTTTATATGGGTTAAACAAAACAATAATGTTGTATTTATTTAATTTCACTGTGAAATAAAAATAAAAGAAAAAATAAAAGAAACAATAATTTTCTTAATATCAAGTTTTGCTTTTTAATACGATTTCAGTTTAACCAACATTTTTGTAACTGTTGTTTTGCTTTTTTTTCATTTACATTTCTTTTCTTATGAATGTATAAATGTCGCCATTGCTCAACTTAGTTAAAAGTTAAAGCTTTGAAAGTATACTGCGACGAACGAGTCGTTGATGGTGGCGGCGGCGGCGGCGGCGTTGGTGCGCTGAACGTTGGTACGGTGTGGTAGTGGTAAATTAAAGTTGTTACGTTGTTAAATGATGTTGTGCATTTTTGAAATTTTTTTCATCATATTGATGTTGTTTATGGTTTAATTTAATTTTATTTTACATTTTTAGTATTGAATAAAAAGGTGTTTGAACGATGTTTAGTACAACTTATTGTTTGTGTTGTTGGTTGTTGTTGGCCGTGTTAGTTGGTAATCGTTTTCTTAGCATTTGTACGCACTTACCTTAACCAATAATCACTTTGTCAATTTGCTGTTTAACTGTTGTGTTAGCAATTCATACACAACTACAAACATCCATACATCCATACCTACAGATATTTATTTAAATCATAATAAATTTTGTATTGTTTGACTTTAAAGTTAAGAGAGTTTGCTGGCAGTGTGACTACTTTGCGTACGTGTTTTAGTTTGTTTGTTTGTTTATATTATTATTTAACACTTTTTCCTATATTTCTTACTTTATTTTTGATATTTCGTTATTAGCATAACAAAGTAAATTATGTCAATGCCATGACATCAATTATTTAAATTGGTCATGTATGTACTGCGGCAGGGCTTCCCCCAAAACCATTTTTAGGACTCTGCATATAAATTTGCCAGTATATAAATTGGTTTTTAAGTGGCCTACTAAAAGTGCTAGTAGAGATTAATTATTTTGTTATTTAAAAAATTTTTTTGGCAGCCAATTTTCTATTTAGTAATAATTTGTTTGCTTTAACGGTTTATTAAAAAAAGAAAAAAAAAAACCGCTTAACTTTAGTTATACAATAGTGTCTTTGAAAAAGCGAAACTATTTGGTTGAGTGAGAAAAAAATGTATTAAATTTTATATAAAATAATTATTATTGCCAAAGGCCTTCTGTAAGCCAAAATTTGCATTACAATATCTTTGTGGCTTTATTTGTCAAGTCAACGAATTCATGTCATTCACAATAAATGGTATTTAAACGAATTTAACAAATTATGAATTTGCATTACAACGTATTTCATACAAAAAAAAGCAAGCAATTCATTGAAAACATGAGTTCGAAAAATCGATCACTTGATTAAATATGTGTGCAGAAGTGCAAAATGTACAAAGTTATTTTAACTAGAAAAAATTATTTTCACAATGACTTTTTTTTCATTTATTAAAATTCATTAATTTAATGGAAAAATACATTGATTCAATGTACACAAACGTTGTTGCTTCAAGGCAAATATTTTAAGAACTTTAATGTAAAACAACTGCATTGAAAGCATTCGTTGTTGATATATTTTTTATTTTTACACAATTAATGAACCAAGCCAAAATTAATAAAAAATTCTATAAAATACTTTTCAATTAAATTAAATGTTTGTTGTTTACTTTCGGTTGAAAATTTATTTCATAAAATAATTAAATTTTTCCTTAAAACTGTGAACACACAGAAATTTCTAATATGATTTGTAGCTAATTTTGAGCAGTATATTGAAGTTTCTAGAGTAAAAGTTTAAACATTTTATCAAATTTTTTAAGGTTTTTCAAAAAATTAATAAATATTTTGGCCAAAAATCCAATAAAAGGTTTTTTGCCGAAATTCTTTTACATATTTTTTTTTTTTTTAATTTCACACATATTATGAAAAGTTTGACTGCAATTGTGCATTAAATGCAACGAAAATGTTTAATTGTTTTAATGAACCCGCCATATTTTAGCAATATGAACTAGAACTATCATGAGACAATAAAAAATGAATCTGGACTAGAAAATTTTTAAAAAATATCGTAATTATATGATGTATTACAGAGTATTCATTTTTATAAACAGAAGACGTAATTAAGTCCACTAGAGAAGTTCTTTGAAAGAGATTTATCTGAGATGCCTGTGACATTATTTTTCTTATTACGATTCAAAACCTAATTTATAAATTGGATTGTAGTTGTTAAATTCTTACCATCGATTAAAATTTAACTCAACTTTCAACATGCTGTTCATATCTAGTTGAAAGTTCTACCCTAAAAGCTTCCCGAGATATTAAGGTGTGAAAAGTCAATATTTTAGTACATATTCACTGACTCACTCACTCATCAATATTATTGGGCACTTCCAGTATAGCTAGAGAGCTTAAACTCGGTACACAGGTAGGTCTTGGTGAGAAATTATCCAGAAAAATCTGAAAACGGGCAGTTTCCACCCTGGGGACTAAGGTGCCCCTTCTTTGTATGGGGCACTTTCAGTATAGCTAGAAAGCTTAAATTTGGTACACAGGTAGGTCCTGATGAGAATTTTACCAAAGGTAGTTTTTAAACGGGCACTTTTACCTGGGGGGACTATGGTTCCCCTTCTTTGTATAGGGCACTTCCAGTATAGCTATAAATTTGAAATTTGGTACACAGGTAGGCCCAGATAAGCAATACATATAAATATTTGTACAAAAATAACATAGAAAAAAGAAGTGAGATCCGCACAAAAACACAAATGTGAAAATAAGGCCAAGTTCCAATCCAAAATATTTCGGCCGTCAAAAGTAATGAGATCAAAATAAGGACCAAGTTCTTGATAGTTACAATTCCATCTCATTTCTTGGCAAATTTTTTTTGCCTTTCTAATATGGGAAAGAATTCTTGGAAAAATACTGCCCAGCTGATAGGTTGCCTAGAAATGAGATGGAATTGTACCTATCAAGAACTTGGTCCTTATTTTGATCTCAGTACTTTTTACGGTCGGAATATTTTGGATAGGAACTTGGCCTTATTTTCACATTTGTGTTTTTGTGCGGATTATGATTTACAACAAAATTGGTTGTGCATCGTACTACAAAAAACTTTATATTTAAGTGTTGCTGTAACATTGAAAACTCATTTCAATTGGGTTATGAATTTTAACAAGGTCATAAAACATATTTCATAAATTTCCAATATTTTGAGATAAATTTTAAAAATCTAAAATATATTTGCTAACCGTTAATATGACTTTATTGCAAACAACATGTAGGTATTGCTTGTTTTTTATAAAAATTTCTGTCAATATTTTGTCAAGTGGAAAATCATTGATTTGCCTACGATCTACTTGATTGAATAATTTATAAGACACATTGAACTCAAAGCGATATTTTGAACAAATTTTTTTTTGTGAAAACTGCTATTCAGGGTCACAACTAAGCAAGAGGTATTAAAATGTAATTATATAATTAATTTTTTTTTTTCAGTTTTAGTAATAAATAAAATGTTTTTTTATTTTTATATTATTATTACGAATAAACGTAATTATTATTTGAACTTATTTATGATTTACATATGAAAAGTAATATTATCAGGCTCAAGTTCAGTTTTTATTGAATTAATGAAAATTCAAAATTACTAAGAGTTTTTTGTGTTGGAAAATATTATTATTTATATCCAATCAGTTTTTAGCAGAACGTATCAGTACTGATTTCAAGGCCGCTACACCTCTCATCAGCGTTCAAATGTCCATCTTTACAATTTTCGTAAAGTGGATACTAAGTGAGAAGAATATCAACTATTTAACCAGTTTTCAACAGAAATAGAATATGAGAATTAATTTTTAATTCAATTTTTATTCTACAATGAAACAGTGCTGGTTAGTACGAAATTCCCTCATTACTGTTTGGAACTAATAATCAACACCAACTCATAGTCCGTTATCATCAAAGTATTCTACTTTGTATTTTAACGTTTTTTTGTTTTTACTCTATATTAGGGAAATTCACATATTACTGTGACCCCTGTTATTAGGGTATTTATAGCTCGTGCCCAAGCGGAATTAATATTTTTATATTATTATTACGAATAAACGTAATTATTATTTGAACTTATTTATGATTTACATATGAAAAGTAATATTATCAGGCTCAAGTTCAGTTTTTATTGAATTAATGAAAATTCAAAATTACTAAGAGTTTTTTGTGTTGGAAAATATTATTATTTATATCCAATCAGTTTTTAGCAGAACGTATCAGTACTGATTTCAAGGCCGCTACACCTCTCATCAGCGTTCAAATGTCCATCTTTACAATTTTCGTAAAGTGGATACTAAGTGAGAAGAATATCAACTATTTAACCAGTTTTTTTTTTTTATAGAGTAAAAACAAAAAAACGTTAAAATACAAAGTAGAATACTTTGATGATAACGGACTATGAGTTGGTGTTGATTATTAGTTCCAAACAGTAATGAGGGAATTTCGTACTAACCAGCACTGTTTCATTGTAGAATAAAAATTGAATTAAAAATTAATTCTCATATTCTATTTCTGTTGAAAACTGGTTAAATAGTTGATATTCTTCTCACTTAGTATCCACTTTACGAAAATTGTAAAGATGGACATTTGAACGCTGATGAGAGGTGTAGCGGCCTTGAAATCAGTACTGATACGTTCTGCTAAAAACTGATTGGATATAAATAATAATATTTTCCAACACAAAAAACTCTTAGTAATTTTGAATTTTCATTAATTCAATAAAAACTGAACTTGAGCCTGATAATATTACTTTTCATATGTAAATCATAAATAAGTTCAAATAATAATTACGTTTATTCGTAATAATAATATAAAAATATTAATTCCGCTTGGGCACGAGCTATAAATACCCTAATAACAGGGGTCACAGTAATATGTGAATTTCCCTAATATAGAGTAAAAACAAAAAAACGTTAAAATACAAAGTAGAATACTTTGATGATAACGGACTATGAGTTGGTGTTGATTATTAGTTCCAAACAGTAATGAGGGAATTTCGTACTAACCAGCACTGTTTCATTGTAGAATAAAAATTGAATTAAAAATTAATTCTCATATTCTATTTCTGTTGAAAACTGGTTAAATAGTTGATATTCTTCTCACTTAGTATCCACTTTACGAAAATTGTAAAGATGGACATTTGAACGCTGATGAGAGGTGTAGCGGCCTTGAAATCAGTACTGATACGTTCTGCTAAAAACTGATTGGATATAAATAATAATATTTTCCAACACAAAAAACTCTTAGTAATTTTGAATTTTCATTAATTCAATAAAAACTGAACTTGAGCCTGATAATATTACTTTTCATATATAATAAATAAAATGTTTATGCTGTAACAGACTCGTAAAACGACAACAACAAAAAATAAGCCTAAATCTTTATTAACAACATTGCAATGATTTCCGCATACATAAATCTCATTTGATTTACGTGCAAAAATTACAACTTTATATAAAAACGTACATACATACATATATACATATATATTAATTATATTGTATTAAAACTTTAAACGATTATTATTGCTGTTGTTGTTATTGCTATTGCTCTGCTAATAAAAACCAGTTAACATCTTTCAAGTTAAATTTAATGTTTTCTTACACTTTTGCAAGCACGATTGCAAAAGAAACAAAATGAATCACACAACTTTTCCAAATGATTTCAAAAGAAAAAAAAAAAAAAAGAAAACGAAAAACTAAAATTAATTCAGTGTGTGTTGAATTTTATTCCAATCAAACTCAATTAATATAAAAGCCAAGTTCAACAAGAAGGAAGGATGGTGGAATATCCCCATTACCATTAACATTTATATCCCCATACCCAGCTCTTGTATCTGCATCCTCAGCGCCAGCCTCAGAAACAAATAAACAAATCTTCCACATACTAAACAAACAGTTAACAAACTTTCAATAGATGAAAGTAAAACTTGTTTCAAATGTTTGCTGTTGGATTTGTACAATTTTTTTTCCTTTTTTTTTTTTTTTTTTTTTTGCTTCGTTTTTATTTCAAAGTTACAATAAAATCTCCTCTAGTTTCAGAAAAAGAAAGACTTTATAACATATGAATCGCTGAGTGTTTTTGTTGTTGTTATGTGTACAAGTATCTTTGGAAAAGTACACCACTCGTACAACATAGAGGCGCAATAAGTGTAACAAACAAATAAAAACTTAAATCGAAATCGGTGTTTTTTTTCGCTTTTACAAAAAGTGAAAAAAAAAACAAAACTTAATAAGAGAATGTGAATTTGTACTCTACCAGCAGAGATTCTTAAACTGTAATTATTGAGTTATTAGAAGGTTTTTTTTAACTTTTTAAAGGAGTTGAACAAAATGAGAGAATTGTCTTCGTTTAACCCTTGTAACTCGGACATTTATGATATTATTCTCTGTTTTAAAACAAATGCAACTGATGGGTCAGCATCGATCGGATCTGGATCTAAATTATAATTTTTTTACTTCAAGGTAATTATTTCGCACTAATTTGATTTTGATTATGTAAATTCTATGGGGAAAAAAATTGGTAAAGTTATCTTCAAAACGATCTAGGCATTATTAATATACCAAGGATCAATGGATAAATCAACATCAATTTAAATTTCAACATATACGCAACAGAACAGAACAACGTTGTTTTTTGAAGCCATCATAATTGATGAGTATCATGCTTATCACTTCTGTATAGTGATAAGTGTGATACACAAAAAAATCTGATAGCTTCTGAAAACAACGTTCTTCTGTTCTGTTGTGTGTATCGAAATTTAAATTAATGCAGATTTTCCCTTTCGTCCTTGAAATATGGATTTTTTTACTGTGGATTTATTCGTCAGTTAGTGCTTTTGAAGGTGCCACTGTATTCAATGAAGTCAATTTTTTTTTGGTCTCGAATTGTCGCTTCGCCTACAAAAGTGACTAAGTGGTAATTTTTTTTTATATATTTTTTTGGTACTGCGAATTTTTGTTAGGTTTTCGCAAGCAATAGTTTGTCCTAATTTTTAAAGAATTGTCCTTCGGAATAGAAGGACAAATAAATGAATTTTCGGAAGACTTTTAGTGCACTGAAAAAACATTTTCAATTAATTCTCTAAAGTTAATATAACAAGCATCTTGAGTGGATAAAAAGCATTTAATTTTTTTATTAAATCTTTGGTTTTTTTTTTTTTTTTGTATGTTTTTATTAAAACCACTTAACTGTTTTGGTAGCAGCAGCGAAAAATTTTTAAAAAAAATGTTAGTTAAATTGCAGAAGCGATTGAATTTACGGGCTGCAGTATAAAATTTTTGTTAATAGCAAAATATGAAGCGGATCTTCTGCTGTAGCCAACACCCTCTGCTAAAAGTTTAAGAACTCCCTAGTCATTTGTAAAAATTTAAACGCTTATCACTTGTTAAAAAAAAAAAACAAAAAATAATAATCATAAAAAAATTATAAAAAAAAGCAAAATTAAATGAATTGTACTTAAACATTCAAGAAGTAAAACAATCATACACACACACACACATACACAAACACTCTGCACTCTTTTTACATTTAAAGGTTTGAATTTATGGATGAATAATTGTACTTGTATACATACATAAATTCGCCGATAGTGGCAAGTATTGGTGTAAAAAATTAAATATAAAAAACAAAAATAAACTAAAGTAACAAAAATAAAATCACTTTCACTGGATGGTAGGCAGGCAGGCAAGGAGACAGAAAGGCAAAGTCAAAGTGGGCAGTCAGCCTGCCTGCCTAATTGCCAGTCGGCCTGACCATAACACAGTCAAAATAGTCAGTTAGTCAGATAATATGGAAGTTTAGTATGATCAGATAGTGGAGTACAGAAACATATACTGGGACAATACTAACAAAATTTCCAACATTACCAGCACGAAAAATTGTAAGTCGGTAGCAATTGGTAAATGGACAACTGAATAACGCGAGTAGTTGGATGAATGTCTTAAATTTCAGTTATTTTATTTATTTTTGTTTAGTATTTCAAAAAACATTTTAGAGCTTGCGTAAAAAATCTTTAACGAAAGCAAAAAAGAAACAAGACTATGCTGCAACATACAATATATCTATTGTTGCAACAACAATAACCAATAACAATGTACGCGACATTAATGTTGCATTGAAAGTCAAGAAAAAGAAAAAAATTTCATAAGATATTTAACTTTGCCATTAAGGTATTTTATTTAATAAAAGAAAAAACCAAGAAAAAAAATATTCAAAGTTCAAATTGACAAAGAAATTCAAAATATTTTATGCATAACATGAGATTACACACACATACACATTTACGTACATATTGGTTGTGTCGCAAATATTTTTCAAGGTGATTAGAAAATACACTCACAAATACATACGGTCATGTGAGCATGTTAACTTAAAAAAGTTAAAAAAGGAAAACGCAAAAACAGTACCAACCACAATGAACGGTCGAGTGAAATGACAATAAATATTAAGGGATTAATGAAAAAAAAGTCCCTAATGTCCTATGGACATCTTCATAGCTCTGGGAAGTTGAAAGGATCTACTGAACTGGGAATGGAAGTTTCTTAAAAGCCGGTAACTAAAAATTCTTGGGGTAAGCAAAGCCTTAAATATAAACTGAAATTGACATTAGACATCCCTGATATAACTGTTAGCAGCTGATAGGGATAGGGTAGAGAAGATAGGAGTTGAAAATTTAAAAGACTTAACTGTTTCACAACTCTGCTTTCCGCGTTATGTTAATTTTTAAGGCAGTGTTGGGGCGCCTCCGGTGTTAAGTAGACGCTTTAACTTTATTAAGCTGTATTAGCAGGCATTTTATTAATTGTTTTACTTCGCCGATGTTTCTGCTAACCGACGAAGGAGGGCGATGTTGTTTACATTAGCCTGGAACATCATCAATCGCTATCGGAAGTTTTTAGTGACCAGTGTCCATGCCTTCATCACTTAAATGGTCCGAAAACTATTAATACAATGTCTCACTAATGTACATTAGAGAAATTAATGATGCTGATTGACTTGCTCTGGCCAGGGTTTGAACCCAGGCCCCAAGTCATTGTTTGCTTAGTAGTCAACGCGCTAACCACCTCAGCCAACACCACCCTCGTTAGAGTCCATAAGGAACGAAAACGATTTTCCAGCGGTAAATGTAGTAAAAAAATGGGAACTTCACACTTTGAACTTTAAACACTCATATCTATGTACATTGGTACAAAACGGATTTTTTACAATATTTTGAAATTTAAAAGATGGGATTTTCATCTTCCAAATAAATCACAGTTTATTCAAATCGGTTAAGAGCAAACCAAGAAGTGAAGTATAAAGAAGTGAACTCTCTGAAAGGCAGTTTTTTTTTCCACAATATATCGATGGTCACATGTTGAAGTCACACAGAGTCTTAAAAATTTTTCATTTACGAAATTTATATTATTATTGCGATGAAAATTGTATTAGTCATGACAAAACGTTACATAAAATTAATTATCACATGTTTTTTATTTAAAATATCGTAATATTTTTTTAGCAAATTTAGTTGTTTTTTACGTTTTCTAAAAAATAATACAAAAATAAAAACAATTGCTTGTTGTCAACGTACATAAAACAATCGATTAACATAATAATGTTAAATAAAATTAATTTAATTAATTATGAGTTGGCTAATGCCTATGCTATATTCCTTTGGTTGCTAATGCCAACTCATCAGAAGATCTTCTTGAAACATGTTTTATAATATAAAATCTTAAAAATATTTTCGTTTTAGTTTGTTTTTAATCAAAAACGATAATAAAAAACACACATTTTAGCATTGATGACAGACTGTCAGGAGAATTGTGGCGTCAATATTATGACAAGAGTTGTCAATAATTAGTAAATTTACCTCAGTCTGATAAAAGACGTCATCATAAAATGTTTCCATATATTCAATGCTGCCATAATAATCTTTAAATAAACTGCAAATTTAGAAGAAAAAAACAACTGATTTTCAAGTGAAAAAACTGCATATAGAACAAAAACCAGAAAATTTATCGTTTTAGTTTATTTGATATATAAAAAACTGCTTTACGTATAAAAAAAACAAATTCAGAACTACTCAATGCTTCGAAAAACTGCAAAAAACCGATAAATCTGCACATTTGGCAACACTGCATATATTAAATGTTGTCTAGTGTCTGACTTTAACCAGGATTGGAAATCATATAATAACACTGTAATAGTCGAAAAAATGAACTTCGATGAATCCTTTTCGAACTATTAGGGGGGAGTCACCTGAGTGCGAAAGTACATTTGGATGTGTCAGATTGGCTCCAGTTTTTGAGAAATCGGTATATACCCATTGGTATACCCATTTTTCATGGGTATATACCGATTTCTCAAAAACTGGAGCCAATCTGACACTTCCAAATGTGCTTTCGCACTCAGGGGACTCCCCCCTAATAGTTCGAAAAGGATTCATCGAAGTTAATTTTTTTTCGGGTCAAAAACTATCACAGTGTAATTTGACCTTTTTTTGAAGAAAAATGTGCAAATATTTGATAATAAAATAAAATTAAAATTTACTAATGAATATTAAATAATTTGTTTTCTTTTATTTACTCCACCGCTGTTCTATGCATAACAAAAATAATTCTTTAAATAACTGTCATAAGTAAAATCTGTTTTTAATTGCTTTTGAGTGCCGTTCAACTGCATGTGTGTGTTTGTGACTATGTGCTACAGTGCTAAAAGTAATAAAATTATATCCGAAAGTCTTGTAATAAAATTTTTGAAACATTGAACTTTAAAAGTTGAAATGTCAGTGTTAAAAAATTTAATTTATATAATTTTTATCTTTTTTAATTTAATTTTATCGTAGCCTGTAGCTGTAACGAATTTATTGCCAACCCAGTTATTTGTAAATCTACAATTAACTTGCGCTTATGTTTTATGTAATACGCTTTTGACATTTTACGTTAAAATTAT
This sequence comes from Lypha dubia, assembly GCA_947311025.1. NCBI lineage: Eukaryota > Metazoa > Arthropoda > Insecta > Diptera > Tachinidae > Lypha > Lypha dubia. The sequence continues at coordinate 63,872,810 of OX371264.1, forward strand.
TTTTGTTTTTATTTAATAAAATTTTAGAAATCATAATCGAGTAAGTTTTTTATAACGTTATATTTTGAGTTTGAAGTTTTTGGTGTGTTTTAAAAAGTAATAGTAGAATTTAATGGAAAATATAAGGGGGAGTTTTCTCCTTTTATAAGAAAGGTGCAAATATATGGACATGTAGTAGTGAAAGTTCTCCTTTAGTTTTACACAATTCTTGTTCAACCTTAAAGGACGTAGACGTACTTTAAGATCTCCCGACTCATTCAAACAATGTACAAAGCGCACGCAGTGTGACAATTCTTATGAGACAGCTTTCATAACCCGGATACCACAACTTGTATTAAGGATAAGCAGGAAGTAATTGCTCTATAACATCGTGAAAACTCGTATAAAACAAATTAAACTTGTGGCAGAGTTGGTTTTGAAGGCTCCTTGATAAATGGAACGAATCAAAAATGGCCCCTAAACAAAAATTAAAAATCTCCCGAAGATTTTGTACTGAAAACAACAACACAATATTATGGGGAAATTTTTCCTAAATTTTACGCCCATTTTTTAGTTTGGGGTCATTTTAATTGCGGCTATACGAGGGAGGTAATAATTTAAATGCCGTCTTAGGGACTTATACCTTCTTATTATTACAGAATTAATTAGCTAATAATCGAAAAAGTAAAAATTTGAAAGCACTTTAAAAATAATTCAACAAACAAATGATATGAAAATTACTACAATAATCATATAATGGTCACTACGAGCATATTATGATCATTTGCTACAATATTATTATTTTTTTTTAATTAGGACCAGCACTCAGGGAATGACCCCTACGTATGCTGTGCAATGTGCCGGAACTCAGTGAGAGGGATAGGAAAGAGAAGATAGATGTTGAAAATTTAGAAGGCTTAGCACTCTTTTAGAACTCTGCTTTACGCGTTATGTTAATTTTTATAGTAGTTTGAGGCGCCTCCAGTGTTACGTAGACGCATTAACTTTGTTAAGCTGTATTCGCAGGCATTTTATTAATTGTTTTACTTCGCCGATGTTTCTGCTAACCGACGAAGGAGGGCGATGTCGTGTACATTAGCTTGGAACAGCATCAATCGCTGTCGGAACAGTTTTTTAGTGATCAGTGCTATGCCTTCATCACTTAAATAGTCCGACAACGTCTAATACAGTGTCTCACTAATTAACATTGGAGAAATTAATGATTTTAAATGACTTGCTCTGGCCAGTGTGTGAACCCAGGCCCCAAGTCATTGTTTGCTTAGAAGTCAACGCGCTAACCTCTTCAACCAACACCATCCTCAATATACTTTAATATGAATACAAACTTATATATGCAATATTATGTTCAAATTTAATTGTATTATGTTTATAGCCATAATTTTAATTTAGAGCAGCGATCATGATGTAAAGAGAATCAATCAGCTTATAAGAGAGTTTCGACAACGAATCAGAAATAGTTGAAATACACTGAAAAAAAAAATTTATATAATTTCAATGAATTGCAATCAATGATCTAGATTCAATAATTTTTTTCCACTGACGTCCAATGTAAAACTGTTCATCGATAAAACTTAATAAACCATTTCATTGATTTAACGTAATAGTGCATTAGGCCAACATTAATGAACAATTCGTTGAAACAACCAACTTTTTCCTTGAACTTTCAATTTTGTGTAATAAATGACATTTCTATTTCCAACCAATACTCGGCTTTAATTTTAGATTTATTTTAAAGTAAATAAAGGACGAATTGTACTTGTGACACATAACACAAATGAACACTTGGCAACGTTTATTACTTATTTCCATCAAACCACAAAAAAAAATTTGATTTAAGTAAAACTAAAGATTAGATTAAAGTTAGACTATTATGGATGAGAAAAACCACCAAGGTTTCATAAATGAATTCTAAAGAATTATTTATTGGTGGTAAATTTGAGAGTTTAACAGCTTCCAATTACTTGCAATCAGCAAAATTTAAAAATTGGTGCTTAAGTTGTATAGTTCCAATAATAGCGTTATTATGTTATGACTAGAATTAATTAACTTTTTCTCTAGAACAATTCACATATAAGCCTGATATTTGAATTTGTACTAAAAAACATTCAATTTGTTTAACCAGCAAATCATTTTTCAGACTTAGACGCTTTTAAACACAAACTTTTTAAATTGCTCCTTGAACTTTCTTTGAATAAAATTTCACCTGATTAGTGTGGCACTTAAGGTGCAATGAACGAACTTGTCTTGTTATTATTAGTCACTTTTTTTTTATTATTCTGAAATTAGCTTTCTCATTTTTATTTCACTTATTTATTGCTAAATAGGATCATTAAACATATCTATGCAATAATTGCATCTCTATCTCTCTGTCTCTCCCTCTCTCTCTTTCCATTTGTATTTCAATTTTCCATTTAAGACCGCTTAAAATTGTTATAGATATAAAACAACTTAAGTAGATAATAATGCAAATAATATGGTCAATTTTATAGAAGAAAACAATGATGCCAGTTACAAAGACTCGGGTACATGCAGATGAACAAACAATAATAATGTTGATGCAGTTGCAGTTGTTGCACAGAAAAATAAAATGTCTCTGGAAGACAATTTTGCTTTTTTGAAATTGTACTGTTTTGTTTCATTATTGCCATTTCGCTTCGCTCTGTGGTTAAGACAAATAATCAGTGGACTTTAATATGTTGCAATTGTTGTCAAAAACAACAACAACCACAATGGCAATGGCAATAGTAGGAAAAAAAAAGTTAAACCAAATATTAGTGCATACATACGCCAACAACTCTTAAAACTTTTTTTAACTGTCAGTCAGCTACACCAAGCAACCAACCAACAGACGAACCATCCAACCAGCGAACGATCACTTAAATGTTGCTTTGTTTAAATAATTTCAAATTTCTAAAGTTTAACGGCTTTTTTAAGGCAACAACATTAGCAGCAACAACAATGACATGTTACATATGCCTGCAACAGCACTGATGACAACAACTAAATTTTTTTGTATAATTTTTTATTAGTATTTTTCTCTCTTTTTTGTAATTAACTTTGTTTGGTTTATTAGACAACAAATACCACCAAAAAAAGTTTCAATATTTTTCTACATAAAATTTTAATAATTTTATTTTTGTTTGTAATTTTATTTTTAATTTTTTACACTTACACTTCTGTTTTTGTACTTTCTTTATTAAAATTAGTTAAAAAAAATTTTTTTTTGTCAAAATCTTAACGTTTTCTAGGTATGTATTTTCTAAAAGAAGTTTGCGTTGTTACCGTTTAGTCGAGTTTAAAGTTTTATTTAAAACAAACGTTTCAATTAATTTATATCACTTCGATCGCACATATGTTTTCGTTTTGGTTTTCTTTTTTCATAAGAAAATATACGATTTAATTATTTAAAAAAAATGTAACCGTTAATAAAATTTTTGTTATTTCGTCCAACTGAACAAACCGTTCAAACAATTTAAGCGACCTTCTTGAGTCGAGTCTCAAAGAAGTCTAAACGCATGAGCAAAACATTTACTGGCGTAGCTGGCCGTTTGTGGTTTGCTGCTGCATCATATTTTGTATGTGTGTGATGACTTAAATGGCTGTTTTGGGTAGCATACTATGTAGCCCAGCGAGCAAGTGAAGTTCGGTTGTAATCATTGAAGGTGATCGTTCGGTCGTACTTTAGTAGCTTTACTTTATAATATTTTTGTTTCTGGTATTTTAAAAGCAGTCACTTGTAGACAAGTCGGCTCGCCTCGATATATCTCCACATATGAAATAGACTTCAGACAGGTACTATGTCTCTAGTAGAACCAGTTATGATTAGATTTCTGTCAAAGTCGTTTAGTAGTCCATGTTATTTAGAAACGACACGTATCCAATGATTAAAAAAAAATTGAGAGTAATGTTATTCCCACGATTCATTACATACGAGTTTCTGGTACAATCAAACCCATACAAGTTTCAACGAGGTTCGAGTATAAGCTGAACGAGCTCCAAACAACTCTACCGCAGGTACTATTCAGAAGAAGGCTGAATGTTTTTATTAAAAAAAATCTAAATTAAATGTTTGTATATCCAATATTATGGCTGTTTTTTATTTTACTTCTTTTCTTACTTTAAGAAATAAAACAATTTTACGCGAATTAAATAAAACAAAAATTTTTCAAATGTGATTTATTATTAAATTCCATATACATACATATTAGCTAGCTATCGATTTTTTAAAGTTCTCAAAATCTAAAAATTTGCTAAACATTTTTAATTTAGTGTTCAAATCATTGGCTATCCGTTTGTTGGGTAACAGCAGCAGCTGCCGACCGTATTATCTGTATTCATTGTATGTGTGTTAAGCTTCTGCTCTGCTACAGCATTTTTAGGCCAGCTGCTTTGCCAACTTTGTGGTTTTGCTGCTAAAATATTTAAAAAGCTCTTTAAGCTTTTAGTGTGTTTTTAACTTTTAATTTCGGCTTTACTAATATGTTTTTATCTACATTTCATTTTGATTTTAGCACAATAATATCTTAGTTGTTATAATGTTTATATGATTTTCCATAAAAAACAAAACTAACTCAAAAAGAAAAACAAAATCTAAAACAAAAGAAAAAGAAAAAGCTTCAAAAAAAGCGATGAAAGAAGGAAGTACGAAGGGGATATATACGCAAATGTAGATGCTACCAAAAATGTAATGTATTCATAATAGTTCAAAACAGCTGTGTGGTGGCATAGTCGTAACGATGATGAGGCAATATAATACCAAATATGAAAATAAAATCACACAAAGAAAATAAGAAAATATCATATCATGACCACAATTTCTCAGGGCACAGTGGTCTCTGATGTTCAGTTAAAAGTTTCTTAAATGCATATTTTGAAAAAGGCTTGAAATTTGATGTAAGACAAGCATTTCGATAGGAACATCAATTGACAATTGAGGTGATTAAAAGAAAAATAATTTTTAGAATTTTTGGAAAATTGCAAAAAATTTAAAATTTTTTTTTACTGCCGATTTCACGATGTCGAAAGAATTTTGAATTTTATTTTCATTCGTACAAATACATTTGATACAAAAACAAAATTTTAGAATTTGTTTTTGCTTCAAATGTAATTATACGAATGAAAACATATGGAAATTTTCTTTCGACATAGTGAAATAGGCCGTTAGTTATTTATTCTTCTGTATTTCTAACAAATTGACATTACAAAAAAATAGTTTACACCAAGTACTGCTTTGTTTTTTTTAATTCGAGCTTGAGCACATGGAGAGAAACTTCGAATTTTCAAAATTACGGGTCAATTTTCAGAATTAATATTAAATCTGCGAAATTAAATTTGAAGTTTTAAAATAAAATTTAAATTTTCGAAATGTAGATAGAAAATAATATTTTTCAGTATCAAAAATATTTCGAAATATGCAATAATATCAGTACTAAAATGTAGGAACTAAAATTTTATGCTAATTATTTTATTTTATAAACTGTAGTGCTAAAAGGTATGTGTTTTTGAACTATTAAGGCTGTAATTTACAACTAATAAGTTTTAAGTACTAAAATTTAGTTGAGGATATATTAATACAATGCCAAAAACTCTTAATTTTACAAATTTTTGATCTTTCAGTACTAAAAATGTTTGGCAAAAACTTCACGGCAATTAACTTTTAGTACTTTAATTTTGCTTTTATTTAAATGATTTTTGAAAACATTTGAGTTCATTAATTCATTACACCGGGTCTTGGTACTAAAACTGAAGTACTAAACTTGGTTGCCAAAACGACACTTAAGATTTTCCTTTTTTTATTCTAAATCTCAAAAATTTGGGATTGAAATAAGTTATCTAGGCGCACGGTAGTGCGCCAGGCCAAGTTCGGCCACACAGTGTGTATATTTACACGAAATCATTCCAGCTGTTTTTACCCCCCTCATAACTTTGCTCCTCTTGATTATAATAAAATGAAACTTGAAATATAAGGTCTCCCCACAGAGGTGACCTCATAGGTTAAATTTGATAGTTCTACCACTGACTCATCAATATTATTGGCCACTTCCAGTAAAGCTTGAGAGCTGAAACTTGGTACGCAGGTAGGTCTTGGTGAGAAAATAACCAGAAAAATCTAAAAACGGGCACTTTCCACCCGGGCGGGGGTACTAGGGTTCCCCTTCTTTGTATGGGGCACTTCCAGTATAGCTAGAAAGCTGAAATTTCGGACATAGGTAGGTAGTGATGAGAAATTACCGAAAATGATCTTTTGCGGGCACTTTTCATCTGGGGGGACAATCATGCCCCTTCTTTGTATGGGGCACTTCTAGTAGAGCTAGAAAGCTTAAATTTCGTACACAGGTAGGTCTTGGTGAGAAAATAACCAGAAAAATCTGTAAACGGGCACTTTCCTCGCAGGGGGGACCTGGGTTCCCCTTCGTTGTATTGGGCACTTCCAGTATAGGTAGAAAGCTTAAATTTCGTACACAAATGGGTCCTGATAAGAAATTAGCAAAACTGATTTTTAAACGGGCACTTTTTACCTGGGAAGACTTAGTTGCCCCTTCTTTGTATGGGGCACTTCCAGTATAGATAGAAAGCTGAAATTTCACACACAGGTAGGCCTGATAAGCAATGCATATAAATATTTATACAAAAACAACTTAGAAAAAAGAAGTGAGATCCGCACAAAAACACAAATGTGAAAATAAGGCCAAGTTCGTATCCAAAATATTTCGGCCGTAAAAAGTACTAAGATCAAAATAAAGACCACGTTCTTGATAGGTACAATTCCATCTTATTTCTAGGCAACCTGTAAGCTTGGCAAAATTTTTTATAATATGGGAAAGAATTCTTGGAACGATTTTGCCACGCTTATAGGCTGCCTAGAAATGAGATGCAATTGTACCTATCAACAACTTGGTACTTATTTTGATCTAAGTACTTTTTACGGCCAAAATATTGTGGTTAGGAACTTGGCCTTATTTTCACATTTGTGTTTTTGTGCGGATATTTTCTTTTACGTGAGATATTTGTAAGTAGTACTACAATTTACTACCAAATAATTTTGAGTACTAAATTTTTAAAACACAATCAATTGTTATCAAATTTAGTTTTCTAAATATTTGAAATTTATTTCCTTTTAAACCACTGTGTTTACGTAAAGCTTTAAGGTTTCCCAATGGAATTTGCAAAGTAAAACCATAAACGTTGCTTGAGTAACGCAAATTGTGGGAGTCGAAAATTATCGTCAACATCAATAAATCTTTTAGCTCGTTCGCTGTTGAAACAAAAAACTAAAAATCTCTGCTACAAAATATTAAGAAAACGCCAAAATAAATAAATAAATGCAAAAATGATTATTTGTCTTAAAAATCAGCCACATAACAGTTGTTTTTGCTGTTGCTTCGCCAAACTTATCAATACGGATTTTTTTTTGGTGTGTGGGGGTCTCTTTTTTTCTTGTCTTCATCAAATGTCATTGGTTGACTTAACTCAACTCCAAAATACAATAAGCCATCATTCTTGTAATCTCGCACTGCTGTTCAAAAGACCAAACAAACAAAAAAAAAAAAGAAAACAAAAAGAAAAAAAAAAACCCAACAGTTGCCTAATTTCCCAAAGAGCCATAATTACAATAATAAATGAATATAATGCCGCCACGGTCATCACACTGGTCAAATGTGGTAATTAAGATTACTGCCACTATTTTACTACAACTCTACCATCTATCGTACAGCGAATGCTATTTAGTTACGACAAATATTAACTCGCACAATGGCCAAGAGGATGACTTTCGATGATGACGACGATGAAGCGCTTTCTTGATCGACCACAACTCATTCAACCGAGAAACAAATCAGTGATCAATAGTTAAAAAGTAACGATCGATCGAACAAACGTCCGTTCGATTGAAATATTTGCCATTTAAACTTGTTTCTTATTTCTTTTATTTTTTTAAGTTTTTTTTTTCTTTTATTCTGTTTTTATTGCATAGTTGTTACTGGTGACCAGTAGCTGCTTATCAAAAAAGATTTTTTTCTTCTTACGTTTATTATAAGTTTATAGTGAAATTATGCCAGTTTTATGACAATCAATTTATTAATAATAATTTATCTTCGATTTCCGAATCAAAAAAAAATTATATTTGAATACGAGCATGAACAGGCCATGCCATGACACGCCATGCCGTGGTGCATGTGTGTTATTACATTAATTATGGTTGTTTGAAATGTGGTCTTAAATAAACCTTTTACCATGCCAGAGATCATTAGGAAACCTTTTTTCTTTTATTAAAAAAATACAATATAAAAAAGTTATTGGCGATGGGTAGTGGTCGTAAGATTTGTGTTAAACATAATCAAACATGTATAAACGTGAGCGAACATGAGCTAGACTAAAAAAATTTCAGTCTAATTGAACTTTCAAGTAAAACCCGGTGTACTTCGTGACATCACAGACTTTTAGTGTTATTTTGTTCTAAATATTTTAAATTAATTAACGCTTTAAGATGCTCTACATTTATCCTTTGAACATCCTCCAGGACCTAAACATGAATAAAAGCTAAATATTTCATTTTTGTGGGAAGTGCCACACCCATATGTCCAATCCATACTTTATTTTTCTTACTTAAATAGCTGCAAAAAAAATATTCCAATTTTATATTTCACTATATGTAGAAAATGCCACGCCCACTTATTATGCCCACTATATTTTTTACAATAATACACTAAAGGGATTGAAATATCAAAATTATTATATGGGAGGTGCCACTCCCACTTGCCCACTTCTTCATAGTTTTTCTTTAAAGCCAATAAAAAATTTTTTGTGCTGCATTATATTCCATATATGAAATGCCACGCCCACAAAACATATTATAAAAAACAATTACACCATTATTCTGTGCACATTTCACCAAAATTGATTTAATGGCTTAAAGATCCACCATACCTTTCAAACAGAAAAACATTAACTTTTATATCTGTAAATTTAACTATGAATTTTTTGGAAAATTCACTCATGATAGTGAGCGAACATTTCGGTTCACGGTTCCACCTCTTACAAAAATGTTTGTTGCATAATTAACGTTTGGCTCTTTTCACATTTTTTTCCAAACTATAAAAAGAGTTTTGCTTATTGAGACCAAAAAAAACAAAGCCATTGTGATAAATTTTTAATCATGGTCATTCAAACTGCTCATCATCATCATTTGAAACCAAGACACAAAGTTAATGGTGTGAATCATTGGAATTTCTTGAAAAGCCCATTTAATTTTATGGTTAATAAACAAAATGTGCTTTTGTTATATTTTTCTATCATGTTTTTTTTATATTAATTTTCGAGAGGTTACTAGAATTTTAAAATAAAACTACTTGATAAATTTAACACTTCTCTTTCATATTTTAGTTCTTTTTTGTTTGTTTTTTTTTTTTGGTGCTGAAGACCTCTACTTGTCTTGTGGGACACTTCATAAATTGATTAGATTATATGTGGTGTGTATGTAAACTGTTGGAAGGTTATTTGAAGGTAGAATCGTTAATATTAATCATAAAATTATTTGAGGGTTTTATTAAACAAATTTCTCATTATTTGTTTGATGTCTTAAAAATTTTGGGTTATCCAACCCTGGCAACATTTTATATAATTTGCATAACTTTGCATTTAGGTAAATTTACAAGCGTGTTTTTTTTTTACTTTATGGAAATAAAAAAGTAAGCTTTTCAAATGTCTCGAGTACTTCCTGTATTTCCTATAAGTTTTAGTGAAAAAAAATTAGAAAAGTTATGTGTGTGTGCTTGTAGATGGCAAAGAAAAATTGCAACAATTAACAAATTTACTGTTAATATTTTATACTTTAAATTACTTTGTACTCGAAAGTGATTTTTTTTTAGTCAAAAGTTCGTAAGAATGAAACTATTGCACAATAGACAACACTAGTCCTATTCACTTTATTTTTTTTTGCAATACTTCACAATAGTTGCAAAATTCTACAGTATAATGCCGGATATCTCCGTATTTTGTGTGAGTATTGCAACAATTTCTAGTAGCATTTTACAAATGTTCTAATAATGGAAGACCATTTGCATAGGGTAGTGAATAGGCCTAATAATTTACACTAAGAGCATGTCCCATGAGGTTGATCGACAAATTAAGCGATCGACAGCAAGTCACTCACTATCGTTCTCTTAAGTGCCCCACTAAATATTGACTTGTGCGTCGCCTGTCTGGTCGTCATGGTCATGTTTCTATAATACAAACAATTGGTTTCAGTAGAAGTGTTGTATGAAAACCATTTAGTTTTTTAAATGATTCCCATACAAAATTTCTACACAAGTCATTTGTCTGTATTGTGGAAACAGCACATTAGCGTTGCAATAAATTTATAAAATCCATGGCCACCAAAAATAATAAAAAAGAGATAGAATTTGTTTAACAACATTCTTATTTATTTATTTATTTATTTTTAATATTTTGTATCAATTAAGATCACTTTTTTATAAAAAGAAAACATTTTATTTAATCTAAAAATTAACAAATATTCTATTAATACTTTTCGCAATTCTTTCCAGGCATAATAACATTTTTGCGTTCATATCAGCATTCTGTTTAGCAGCTGCAGCTTAAAATTTTCCGGAGTCAGCTGTTCGCAATAGCTTTTGTGGCTTCAGCCGGCATAACTGCAGCATATGAAGCCAAGCCGTATCTGGCGCCGATTAAAGCTAATTTGTTCTTCAGCTACTGGAGGAACATTAAGGGAAATCACTTTCGTCGCCTTGATGTTGACGTTTTTGACGCCGCTGCAAAAGGGTTAAAAGCTCACCTGATTGTTAAGTGGGTCTTTTCATGTGCTCAACACTTTGCTACTATCTGGAAGATATGACAATCGCTACTAGGTTGCTAAGTCCTAAGTGGTGTATCCGCTATCGGAAGGTATGAAGAAACTTTTAACAGAATTATTGTTTTTCGCAATTGCTCTGTCTTTAAAACCAAAAACTCTAACAATAGATGCTGCAGCTTATTTACAAGTTAAACAGGCAGCAATTATGTGTTCATGCAAAATATATCATTTTGAAATCAAATGCACAATAATCTTTCATTGATATTTTTTTGCAATTACACAAATTGTTGTTACGCCTGCAAAATAATTTTTCTGTTACAAAAAAAAAAAAAAAAAAAAAACATAATAAAGACTTGTGACATTAATAACAACCTAGAGATGGAATCGTGAAAAGCTTTACATTTAACATAAGATTAAGATGATGTTTCCAGATGACCGACGAATGAACTGAGAGTAAAAAAAAACTGAGTGCTTTTCATTTAAATTTTACACTCAAATCATTCGTCGGTCATGTGGAAACCGCATCTAAAGCTTTAATCATGAACGTGAGTGAGTAGAAAATAGTGAAAACTGACACTGTATGACTTCTCTTTGCTGGTGCTAATTTCATTTAAGGTCGAAATTAAATGAATTTTATTTAGTTGAACTCGACCTTGTAAATATATCATAGAAAGGACAAAACCTTTTTTTCAGGCATTTATTTCATATGCGAAAGTAATTACTTAAGGCCGTGCTTCACTATCCTACACAATCGTACGATTCATTCACAGGAAAATCTTGCAAAAATCTGACCGACTTTAAAAAATCGTTTCAAAATGGTGTTGTAGGTGCCACACTATCATACAAATCTCATGCCAAAACATCTAATTGACAATAAATACTCCTCTGATCGCATGAAAACTATCATTTTATGAAAATTTTCATAAAATTTTACAAATCGCACGACTTGCCAAAAAATCTGTCACACAGCTGCATTTTTAGTCCACACTACTATACATTTTTAGCACACATGTCATATTTTGCAAATCGCGCGACTGTGTAGGATAGTGCGGCACGGCCGTTAGTGATTTCTATAGGAAAAACTCCGTATACACCAAAAAAAAAAATATGTTGGTAAATCTAACCAATTGCACCAACCAATGAAAATAGTAAAAACAACCAATAAAAATTGTAAAATGACAATTTTTTACAAAATTTATGTTAACTGCACACTTTTTATGGTTTCGTTACAGTTTATATTATTGCACACATATTTATCCTGAAACACAATGTGGAACATATTAACTTGGTTTTTTTAATACTTTACTATATTAAATTTGCTTACTCTCACTCTGATTTAATTTCCAAATTTATTTTTGCCCACTCTTGGTATTGAACATAGAACTCACATAATGGTAACACATCGCCTTAGACAACTCAGCCACAGTAGAATATTAACATAAACAAATAAAAGCAATTACAAAGATGTTTGTATCTTAACATTGTGTGTGGGTTCAACCAACTTTTCGTCATATTCATATACACAACACGAATTTTAACGAGCTAAAGTAAAAAGAGCGTAACAACCCTGCAGGAAATGTCGTTAGTAATATTATGACTCGCTTTTGACTTTGTCACCAGTACTACTCGCTATTACCCCCATACAATTCTTTGTGCTATAAACATTTAGCATGTGATTGTCATTGAAAATATACTAGTAACATTAAGAGTGTTGACTAGGTAGTGATTGCGTAGTTCTAATGGGACCAAGTGGAGACATTCAAACCAGAATGCTACTAGTACATTTATACATTTTAGACTAGCTGTTAAAACAAACTAAAAAGTGTAGACTTATCATTCACAATGTAATCAAGGAGTCAGCACTAGTCGTCAAATTGGTGACCTGTCAGCAATAAGCCCAGTAAGAAGTCACCAAACGAGTAGACAAAAGTGTTGACTTGGTGACAATTGGCCCCGAGTTTACTACAGGGAAAGTATAATTGTAACACAATTCATATGATTGCTTATCAATAAGCATGTTGTTGTCGTTGCTGTTTTTGTTGGAAAACAAACACACAGTTGAAATTGAAAATAAGATAAAAAACAGCTCAACTGAGTATTTTTATGTTTATGTATGTAAATTCCAAAAAAATTTATACAACTAGTTCAGTTACTGCTGCAACATATGTAGTTAATTTAACCAATAGAAATAGTATGACACTGAAAATTGCAACAACAATTTACATTAACAGTTCATTTACCACTAAAATTAGTTAGATTAACCAACAAAATTTTTTGGTGTGTAAAGTTTATATTCAAAAAGAATTTGACATTAATAATATCATAAGGAAAAAGACAAAAACTAACATTAGTATCTACATAAACAGCTGAACAGAACAACGTTGTTTTGCTTTGCGATTTATTGTGTAAAATAACACATTAACATCATTACTTTACTAGTAATTCTCGTATTTTCAAAAAAAATTTGTGATCTAAAAATAAGAATGATACAAATAAAGAATGACAATGCCCGTATGATGACTTCCGAAAGCAACGTTATTCTGTTTCGCTGTATATGGGCATTTCCACAGAAATGTCTACTTTTTGTCACGTAACGTCACCATGCAACTAAACTTGTATTTTAGAGCCATGCTGCTCGAATTTTCTCTTCTCTTACTAAATGTTGACGTAATTACTAGTGTATGCTAAAATACAAAAAAAGAATATAATATACAAAATTTTCTTCGAGAAACAAGCTTAATGGCTTGGTGACGTTACGTGACAAAAAGTAGACTTTTCTGTGGAAATGCCCATATGTGTTTTGAAATTGTAAAATGACAATTTTTTTCTGTAGGTACATCGATTACCAACAGAAAAGACTTAAAGAGATAAATATATTTTTTTTTTGGTTATTTTGAACAAAGGCCGTAGCAGAGTGAGAATTGCAAAAGATGGCAAAACCGGTATTCGTAATATTTTTACCAGAATAAAGGACATATGGGTTTAATGTTTGGTGTGGACAATCCTTTTCTGTAGGAACATCGATTACTAACACAGAAGATTTTTGTGTGTTTCTAATCGATGCTCCTTCCCCTAAGAAAAGTTTAGCTTATACCAAATAGCAAAGCACTTTGCCTCTTTTTGTTACTTATTTTTTTTTCCTTAATCCTTGGAATGTTTTTTCTGAACATAAATTTTTATACTTTCACCTCAAACTCTCTATTTCATATCTATTCTAAATGACACATAAAATATAAATCATTAAAAAAAAAATGTAAAATGTTCACTTGTTGTGAACATTCAAATTCATTAGCAAAAACAAAAATATCGTATCATCACGCATGATTAACGCTTATCACGTGAGTGGTGGCCATCTCTAGTTACAACCTGTTGAAAGGGGGAAGTAAAATTTTGTACTAAAAAGAAAAATGACAGTGAGCGACTATTATGTCATGACATTTGAGTGAAAGTCATGATGAATTTTTTTTTAGTCAGATGAATTGATGTTATAAGATCGATCGAACTTTTTTTTTGGGTTTTGGGCATTATTTAGACAAATTGATGGCAATAAGAACTAAGACTTAACAAAAGATCATTGACATTTTGTGTAGATACGGAAATAGGAACAAATTAGTAGATATGTATTTTTTTAAGTGAACTGACTTGCTACATACGTCTGTTATTTGCTTAAATAATTTCGAACTTTTATCTTTCTGTGCTTTTAATATTTTTTTACATAAACGATTTTGGCTACTTAAGCAAGTTGCATGCTTGTTGTTACTTTATTACTTTTTTTTTTATTGAGACAACACAAAAATCTTGCACAAAAAAATTTAAATAAATAAATAAAAAACAAAAACTTTGCATTTAACAAAACATTTACAGAAAACTGTTGTAATAAAATAAAATACTTTATGATTTTGTATGAACAAGAAATTTATTATAAATGTATTCAAGGCGACTGAATATCTCAAAAATTGTCATTAAAAATTTTTCAATTTCTCCCTTTTTAACAAATTGCGTTATTTTTTACACAATTTAATCTTATAAAAATGTATTGAAATGACATTTTTGGTCATAATTTGAAATTTCATTATATAATATTTGTTTAAAATGCGAGCTGAGAGAGAGAGAGAGAGAGAGAGAGAGATCTCCTTTAAATGTGACTGCTCTCGATAATTATTCGATATTGATTTTAGTAACTAACACTTGTCTGTAAATTACAATAGACTTTTAAAATTCGAATTTAATTTTAATATGTTAATTGCAATTTATAATTTCTGACAATTTATTAACAAAGAAATATCTTCCTCAGATATATTCTTTAAACACAGGGCGTAGCTAAGGTACACCTCCTTTCCGAAAAAAAAAATATTATAGCGTAGATTTTATGAAAATACAAAACTATGCCCGTGTATTGATAAAACTTTGAAGAATATTAACACCTCCGAACGTTGCACAAATATTCGAGAATATTCCAGAAGGACCAAAAATCTGATTAGTTCACACCTACTCAATTTGTAGCCGCAAATCTTTCGATTTCCAACTTTCACTGACGATATTTATAGCAAATCTTAAGCAATATCGCAAGAGAATCCTATGAAATCTTAAAATGCTTTATGAAACGTTTAATCAACAATACCCCAAAACATTTTTCGGTATCAACAAAAAGAGAGGAGTAAAGAGCTTTCTTTGCTTAATTAATTTGAATTTGTTTTAGCAATAAAAAATAAAAGAAAAATAATTATTTGTTTACGAAATATTACAGCCACTACACTCTTTTTGAGGTGAAAATTGAAAAAATATGGGTTTTGCCTTTGTTCATTTTACAGATAAAATATTTATTTGTTTTTTTTGATCTTTTGTGTGGGTAATCGATGATCCTACTAAAAACAATTGCCCACACGAAATATTAAATCCATTGCACTCTTTTAAAGTGAAAATTTAATGCATGATGATGTTTAACGTGGATTTCTTGGCTAATGGAGAACTATGCAAACTAATACTCAACCCGAGACCAACATCTTACTCATCCGAAGCCTGCAGTTGCCTTGAACGCTATCCCTCAACTCGCTCTCCAGCTTCTTTTCTTTAATTAATTATTTGTAAAGAATATTCTTCCTTCAAGTCATATCAATTTTAGATTTATTAAATAGTTTAAATGTTTTATTTCTATAATTTATTTTCCTGTAGCCATTTAAAGATCTGTTTTATTTAAAAATAATTATTATATTATAAATATTATTATTATTGTTTAATCTCTTTTGCACGCAATTTAACCATCATAAACAATCGTAGTTAATCATATTTTCATATAAATAAATAAGAAATTTTATAAGTTTATTATTGATGTACAACTTATATTATTTTATGTTTGCAAAAATAATAAATCCATAACAATAAGGATAATAAAAATGTATGAATATTAAACAAAAACAATAAAAAAATATGACAAAAAAAATTGTTTACTATAAATGTGTTTTATTTGCAATAGAATTGAGCGAATTTCGATCGAAATGAAAGAAATTTTTTATGGCACCAACTAAGCAACAACTTCGATTATCGTGCAAGTTTCGAAAATATATTTCATTAGAATGAACTAAGAAGAAGTGCTCAATAAATCAGGATAATGCACCAAAAATTCCGCTTAAATTCACTTTTCGAACATGATGGTTTAGGGAAAAAGGAAAAAAAATAACATAAATTCAATAATGCCACGCCAAATATACAAAATTGTATTACATTGCAAGAGTACACAATATCTTCTTAATATGAAAAATTAATTTTTTTAGTTAAATCCCTCTAACGCCCCTTAAAAATGAGCGTGGGCATCTGTGATAGATTACATATTAAATATAATAGAATCTTTCAACAGAGGCCTTAAAATACAAAATAAATATAGTTTTTTAGTTAAATCCCTCTAACGCCCCTTAAAAATGAGCGTGGGCATCTGTGATAGATTACATATTAAATATAATAGAATCTTTCAACAGAGGCCTTAAAATACAAAATAAATATAGTTTTTTAGTTAAATCCCTCTAACGCCCCTTAAAAATGAGCGTGGCCAAAGGACAAGTAACGGTGCACACTGTGTAGTAAAATCCATAAAAAGTATAGAAGAAACTGTCAACAGAAACCTTTAAATACAAAGAAAATATAGAGTTTTTGATTAAATCCCTCTTACGACTACTAAAAAAGGGGCGTGGTAAAATTGAAATTTTCTAAACTAAAGTGCACTATCTGCTCTTTCAAAATTCTGAATTTCATTAAAATATCTTGAAAAACCACCAAAATATGCGTATATGTATGAATGAGTGAGTGCACGAAAGAAATACTATCGAAAAAGAAGAAGAAATTTTTTTGGTTGAGAAAAAAATCAAATTTTTATTTTCTCGTAAAACACCAGGCCAACAGAACTAAAGAGAAGGTGAATTTTGGCAAATTGTTTTTTTCAAAGTGCTCTAACTCGAGAACCGCTTGATATTTTTTGACCAATGTTTCACTATAGGATAGATCAGAACTTTGGCTACAGGTTGGGGAAATTTTGGCCCGCCTGGTGGCCAGCCTTAATAGTAAAAAAACTAAATCTGAACTATTTACCTCTATAACTTGCAAAGTAATTGAAGTAATAGATTCTTTTAAATTGCGTATGAAGAGGTGTATCTTTTTCTATAAAAATGCAAAATTTCATTTTTCTGACTTTAAAAATGGAGATTTGGTGAATATTTTATTGTAAGCAAGAAAACACAGGAAATAAGTAGACTCCGTAAGCTATGCTATGGTTTTTATACTAAATCATACCAAAACGGAAACTGTTACAATTATTTAATTTTGAATTGTAACTGCTTCCAGTTTAGTAGGCAAAAAATTTACACAAAATCTCTATTTTGAAAGTCAGAAAAATGAAATTTTGCAATTTTATAGGAAAAGATATGGCGCTTCATATACAATTTAAAAAAATTTAGTACTTCAATTACTCTGCAAGTTTAGAGGTAAATATTTTAGATTTCGTTTATTAACTATTAAGGCGGGCCACCAGCCGGGCCAAAATTTCACCAGCCTGTAGCCAAAGTTGCAATCTATCCTATAGTGAAACATTGGTCAAAAAATATCAAGCGGTTCCCGAGTTATAGCGCTTTGAAAAAAACAATTTCGTCAAATTCACCTTCTGTTCAGTTCTGTTGGCCTGGTGTTTTACGAGAAAATAAAAATTTGATTTTTTCTCATCCAAAAAAAATTTCTTCTTCTTTTTCGATCGTATTTCTATCGTGCACCCACCCACATAAAACGTATATTTCGGTGGTTTTTCAAGATATTTTAATGAAATTCAGAACATTGACAGAGGAGATAGTGTACTTTAGTTAAAAAAATTTTAATTTTGGCCACGCCCATTTTTTAGTAGGCGTCAGAGGGATTTAAATAAAAATACTATAATTTCCATTGTATTTTAAGGTTTCTGTTGACAGTTTCTTGCAAAATTTGCTGTATGAAATCTATACAAATGGCCACGCCCATTTTTTGGGAGCCATTTTGGGTATTTAACAACAAAAAATTATACATTTTAAGGCCTCTGTCAACAGTTTCTTTCATAATTTATATGGAATCTATCACACATCGTTAACCATTATTTGAATTTTGGCCACGCCCATTTTTTAGTAGGCGTCAAAGGGATTTAAATAAAAATACTATATTTCCATTGTATTTTAAGGTTTCTGTTGACAGTTTCTTGCAAAATTTGCTGTATGAAATCTATACAAATGGCCACGCCCATTTTTTGGGAGCCATTTTGGGTATTTAACAACAAAAAATTATGCATTTTAAGGCCTCTGTCAATAGTTTCTTTCATAATTTATATGGAATCTATCACACATTATTTGAATTTTGGCAATGCCCATTTTTTAGTGGGCGTTAGAGGAATTTAATTAAAACATATTATATATTTTATATTTTAAGGCCTCTGTCAACAGTTTTGTTTTATACTTTTTATGGAATTTATCACAAACGGACACGCCCACTTTTTCTTTGTATTTAAATCTCTATTACCAGTTTCTTTTGTATTTTACATGGCATTTATCACCAATGGCCACGCCCACCTTTTGGGAGGCGTTAGTTAGTTATTGTTTTGGAAATTTTCACACCAAATTTGGCAGCCATTTGACTTTCATAAGCAAAAATTGAAAACAATAGGGATTTTGCTAATTTTTTGCAATTTTCACTGTACTACAGCCGTTTTTCAAAATAACCGATAAAATAATATTTTTTTTAATCTTTTGTATGTGTGATCGATGTACCTGCAGAAAAGAATTATTCACACCCAATATTAAAGCCATAATAAATAAAAACATTAAGTTTCTCTATATTTTTTCGTTAATTGTCATAATTTATTTATTATTTGATAATGCATTTATGTACGTTGTATATAAAATTGGCTAAGTCTAAATGAAGTTAAACAAGCAAAAATTTCATTTCTAATTTTAAAAAACACATTTTTACCACCAACTGACTTTTTTTTTTGTTTTTCTTTAAGCAAATTGCAAATACAGGTAAAAATTCTTAAAATATTAATACTTAATTTTAACAGAAATATAATCAAACATATTTTATATGTCGAGTAAAATTTGTTGTTTATAAAATAATTGTAATAACAGTTTTAACATTATTGCGGCATTTGAGGTGAGAGTAGATCAAAGCCGCCTAGTCTTTGGATACTGACAAACAATTACAATAACTTTTTTTTTTAATTAATTTAACACTAAACAATTTTTAATTAGATATGGCAACTCTTAAACGTTTAAGTAGAATAAAATATTTATTGCTTTTCATTTAATTTAATTCAATTCAGTTTATTTTATTTTATTTGTTAAAATTGTCTATTTGTTGTAGAACCCAACTTCTAGTGCTGGTTGGACTTAAATTGGCCGGACATAAAATCACCCTGGGGGGTCCTTGACTTTTTATTGGACACAATTCCTTATTTGCATCGTTTAGATGTGTGGGAGATTTAAGAGTTGGAGGCGGCGGTACACAAGTCGGTTTGGGTTTTATGGGAGGATTTTTAACATTCCGAAAGGAATTCGATTTATCCAATCGCCTTTCAGTGTCATCACTATAAATGGCCGAGTCACGAAAATCATTTTCCAAACAGTCTTCCACACTCTGCTCATACTCAAAACCACGAACACAATCTTTATATTTTTCTCCGCTGGCTTTAGGCTCACACACACTCTCATTGGAGGAGGTTAAAGATAAAACCGAATCTCTTTGCATTTGATCGTCATCATCATCATGATCGCAATTCTTGATAATTGTGAATAGAGTACGAGGATCAGCATAGTCCACATGGGCCATACGTTCACCAATTGTTTCACTTCCCGGTAAATGTAATATCGAATGCCGATCCACTTCCAAGGTGTCGGAACCTCGACGTTGTTCTAAATTTTGTGAGGAGCGACTTAAACGTTGGCCACTTGAGTCCTCGCCAATTAGAGTGGAATTACTCCAAAGTCTTTTGAGAAGACTACGAGGTGTGTAGCTACGATTTGAATTTACCTCATTGATGGAACTATAAATTGGATTGGAGTGACAACTACCGGACGTCGTCGTTTGTACCGAAAAATCCAAAGAGTTGTGACCACTAGACAACTCGTTGTTAAAACTTTCTCTCTCTTTCAAAGTTATTGTCGACGAGGCATTTGAACTTTGTGGACTTGAATTGCTGTCGTTTTTCACTGGAGATTTAAGTACATCTTCACCTCCGACGTTTTGTAAATTACCCTCAGCTGTATATACCAGAGTCACATAATCTGATTCTGGTCGTGGACTAGATTGTTTCGTTTCTTTGGACGGATTATATTGCACAGATTTGGAACGTCCCAGTGGCGGAGAGAATTTGTAGGGAACATGAACGTTTCTCAGTAAACTTTCATAGATCGGCTCTTCTTCTGCTGCGATGACAGCATTAGTTTCTAATCGACTCAATGATTTGTATTCCAGGCAGTCTTTTTCATTTTCCAAAGGCGGTGGAGATCTTGAGGGTGGTCTGGGTGGCAGCTCGGGCGGCACTTCTAATTTATCTTGTGGTTTGGCCATTTTAAAGTCTAGACTTTTAGAGGTTTGTAACGGTCTTTCCATCGAACGTTTCTTTTGTATTTTCGCATAAAGTTTGTCAAACTCTTTGCTGTGCTTGAGTAAATCCAGCACTATTTCGGCATCTTGTTTGGCTTTTTCGGCCGGTTTCAATGTGAACGATGAGGACATAATTGCTGGGTCTGCCTCTAGAGAATCTTTAATAAATATATCTGGTAAAAAGTTAGTGGACTTGGCCAATTCTTTACTTAGTTCTCTTTCCTCTGTTTTGCCATTTTGTAGAATGTTTTCGGAAGATTCGGTGATTTTCAGCACCGTTGTTTCACCGGAATCCTCAAACTCACTGAGAGCCATGTAAAATGTTGAAGTTTCTTTTGTTTTATTCTTTTGCCTTCTGAGCGAAGACAATCGTTTCGTAGTGGAACTTTTACAATTATTCGGGCTAATATTTGTATCTTTTGAAATTGTTTTAACAACTGTGGCCTGTTCACTGGCGACTTTTTCGAAATGTTCGATGTGCAGACTTATGCGAGGCACAGATTTACTTCTTTCCTTGAGAGGTTTGCAGCCGCCAAACCTAAATGATTTACTAGACATTCGAATAGATTTACTTGCAACATCTTTGTCACGACTGTTGCCACATTTACAAATTTGGTTTTTAGCACAATAACAAATTTCAACAGCCTGTTCGGCTACTGACACGGCATCCTGCTCCTTTTCCCTTTCCTTCTCCTCCTCCCCTACTGACGATGTTTCTGTGTTTGCCATTGGTTTGTCATTAATACTTTCGGCACTTTTAGAAATCGTTTTACTTAAATTCGCTTCCTTCGAGGGTGTTGCCTCCATGAAAACATCTAAAGAATTTGTATTTGAAATGGTTTTACGTTTTGTTTTGGAACGATTACGCATTTCGCTGCGTCTAAAATGATTGCGTCTCTCTAAATAAGTGGGCGTGGAGGAGGTAGTATGCAAACTCCATTTCCAGGTATTTTTATCGGCACTACGTTCTGGAAATATTTTGGGGGGGAAAATCTAAAATTAATATTATCTTTTAATGGGCGAAAAATATGCGAAACCCTTAATCCAATTAATATTAATTTTATAGTAAAAGCGTTATGATTGAAAGAAAGCCAATGAAGGAATTAATGATTGATTTTTCTTAAATTCAAATGCAACACAAATTTTATAAAATATTAAATTTAATGGAAAATTAAAAGAAAAACCGTGTGTTAATGTCTATAAAACCCATGCTTATGGTGGAATTAATGTGCCTTTTACAATGGTGCAGTTTTCCGTGAATTTTATATAAATTTTTTTTTTGTCTTAATTTAAAATAAAGCATTTTTGTTTTGCTGGCAGTACTAACCCTAAAAATAGTGTCAAATTTATTTATTTGTTTGTTTTAAATTTTTGTGTTTTTTTCTAGTTTTTGTTTTTGTTTCAATTCACCACCCATTGCGCTCTGTTCTTTTAGTTTGTGTTTTTGTTTAAAGCTTTTGTACACTACAACACTAAAATTGAAAGAAAATTAAATAATAAAAATTTTTTTTGTTTTTTGTGACACAGTGTTAGTCAAAATTTGTTTGGAATGAATGATTTAGATTAGGATTTTATGTTAAAAATTGGGAAGTAAAAGTATGGAATATGATCGAAAATGAGTCTATAGAAATATTCTAAATGTATTTAATTTCAATATGAAATTTCGTGAAGAACTTCAAGTTATTTGTGGCTAAGTGTTGCTCCATTTTCATCAATTAAAAATTAAGAAGTGAATTAAAATTTAAATTTAGTGTTTTGCTCCTTTTCCCTTTCCTTCTCATTCGTAAACTGACCAATATAACCGATTTTCGTACATTAAGTCCACAATAACTTTAATAATCGTTTATAAGGAATGAAATGTTTAGAAAATTATTATTAAGTTTTTTTTTTCGTTAAAATTCGTTTTTTCTCTATAAATTAAAAATATTTTTTTTATAAAACTACATAAAAATCTAGTATAATACTCTATTTTGGTAAAGTTAAATTGTTTGTATATGATTTAAATGTTATTGGCCGCTCTGAGTGTGCATATGAAACCATTTCAACGAAGAAAAACAATATGGTTGTGACAACCATAGTATGGTTGTGGTAAACAATGAATGGCTGTTGCAAAAAAAAAAAAAATCTTAAACTCCTAGCCACAATAAACTATTTTATTACTATTCACAACCATAGTCACATACTATATGGTCTACTAGATAAAAGTGAAGAAATTAAATAAATCTATAAAGTATTTTACTAATTTTTACAAAAAAAAAACTTCTTAGAATATTATTTCTTAAAAAAAAATTCTCTTAACTTGTTTTTTAGCTACGAAGTATTTACAAAAATAAATTTGATACAAATTTTGAAAAAAAAAGAATTTGGAAATTTTGCTTTCACATTTATTATAATAGAATTATAATATTTTTTCTGTATACTTTAAATGCTGTTCTAAGTATGCATATGGAGCCATGTTTATGCATAAAAATGACATGATTGCGACAACAATAATATGGTTGTGGCAAACAATGAATGGTTGTTGCGAAAAAACTAGCTTCAACATAACTCTAATCAAAATAAATAAGTTGCAACTTACAGTTATCAACTAAATTGTTGACATATACAATAATATATATGGGCATTTCCACGGAAACGTCTACTTTTTGTCATGTAACGTTACTAAGCAATTAAGTAATTGAGTAGCAGATATTGCAAGCACTATTGTAGTGGCATAAAATATTCTAGCAAAATATTTGCCATTTAATTCTATTATATTTCTTCATAGTTTGGTCAACATGAACGACACTCAGTTAAATAACTAAACTAATTCTTGAATAAGTTTTCCTTTAAAATTATTTAAAGGTACTTAAAAGTCTTCAACGATTAATGATGTTAGTCGTGTCTTGATCTATAAATTACTAATACTTCCTTACTTCCAACTAGTATCGAATTTTTCCATATCTTTTGAAGTTCTTCACGATTTTCAAATATATACAAAAATAGAAGAAAAAAAAATCAATTTCATTAAGTGTTTACTTTTCTCCTGTTACTGATAATCATTAGCAATTTGCAAGTTAATACTTTTTGCAGCAAAAAAAAAAAAAAAAACTAGCAAAATAACAACATTATGTTTACTTTACTTTAAGAAAGTTAAGTAAGAGAAAAAAAAAACACCAGTAAAAAATGTGTTAAAGAAACGAAATACAATTAAAAGCTTCTTCCGCTTTAGATCACACCTACATACCTTCCTCATCGCCCAACTGATAAACCAGCTCTTTTGCTCGCAATGGAATGTTATCGAACTTTTCGAGCAAAACACTTTTAATGTGTTGAGTCCAAAGGCGTTTCTGGTCACGATTTTTGGCTGTTAACTTGATTTGGTGACGCGGTTCATCGTATGGTATTACATAAAAGCTTGTTGGTTCACCAGCCAAGTGTTCGCTCAGCATGAGATTGTTTTGCTAAAACCACCAAATAAAAAATATAAGATAAACTATTTATTTAAAAAGTTAAATTTTTGTAAACTAAAAACTACAAAAAAAAAAGCACAGCCAAATACACACAAGACAACTATTAACGATCCTGGTGATACTCTTAGTTAATGCGATCAAATGCAGAAATCAATACAAATTAACCAACTGGCACTTACGTGTATGTAACTTTTAAATTGCAAACGATTGTCCTCTTTGGCTTTGGCTATAATCAGCATAGTGGCGAATAATAAAACTCTACGTGGTTTATTATTTTCCATTAGAATGCCCTCTAAACGTAGTTCACCCAAAACGGTCAGCTCTGAAAAGGATTATGGAATTAATAAAGACTTTAAATTAGAATAGAAATATTACCTGGACCCAACCAACCATCTAATATGCCCGATAATTCTTTAACTCTGGTCTGTTGTTCCAATTTTCTCTTCACCTGATCAATATTGCGTGCCACCTGCCTCATGATTTCATAGGCCTGCATTACTTCTTTGATATCACAATGTTTGCGCAAATTCTTCAAAATATAATTAAATTTAATTATTAAAAATTGTATCCTTGATTGCAGACATGATTAAGGACATGACACTTACATCTAAAAGCAAATGATACTTTAGAATTCTTTGTACCGGCTTTAGCAGATATGAACCCAACGGCAGTGTATGATGTAACATTCTTTGGGTTGATGCCAACAGTGCATTTGTATGTGTGGCCTGTAATAATTTCGTAAGCAGTGATATTGCCTCGGGATAGCTGGTGCTGCAAGGTGACACAATTTAATAAATTAATGAGAATATCATGAGTATACGAATTTTCATCGCCTCCTCTCGTTCTTACCAATAGGTTGTGTAGACATCAAATCCTTCTTTTAGGTCAATAAAACATTTAGCAGTTTTAACTGGATCCAATATAGAGTCGGCAAGATGTTTAAGTAATTCCGAATTGAATTGATAGACATCTTCTATGTTGGAAAATAAAATATTTAAGTCATCTTGCCTTAAGCAGGCACGTTCCTTCCAATCCAAGAGATATCTGAGAGATAAGAGAAATTCCGAAAAACGTATTATAGTGTTTTATTGGCTATAATTTTAAAATGTTATATTTTCTTTTGCAAAATTAATCTTATTTTTGGAAATCTGCAAAATATTACAAACAAAAATTGGGAAAAAACCAAATTTTATAGTAAAATGTTTCCTCTTTTTTTATTAATAGAGAGATTTGTATGAAAATGTGTCATAACATTTTTTTCGATTAAAAGTATCGCTAAGCTTCTGCAAGCCAGGAAAACTTTAAGAAAATAAAAAATCAACAAAAATACAAATTAATTCTCGTATTCTATTTCTGTTGAAAACTGGTTAAATAGTTGATATTCTTCTCAATTAGTATCCAATTTACGAAAATTGTAAAGATATACAATTTAACGCTAATGAGAGGTGTAGCGGCCTTGAAATCGGTACTGATATGTTCTGCTAAAAACTGATTGGATATAAATAATAATATTTTCCAACACAAAAAAACTCTTAGTAATTTTGAATTTTCATTAATTCAATAAAACTGAACTTGAGCCTGATAATATTACTTTCACATGTAAATCAATATAAGTTCGAATAATAATTACGTTTATTTGTATTAATATAAATAAAAAATACAATGGATATAGTTTATGGAAGAGAAAACTTTTTTCCATTATCTGACTGAGCATATGAAAAGAAAAATAAATATTGATTACAAAAATATTAGAGCAAAAGAGAAAAACTCGTTTTAATGCACTTTATTTAACTTGAAAATAAATTCTATTTTCCATCCCTGAGCTATAAATGTTAAATTTTTTATACCAAAGTTAATTTTCGATTTTCCAATTTTTGTTCTTTTACAGAAAATGTATTAACTTTTATATAAAAAGATTTCATTTTCCATACCTAAACAGAAAAGGGAGTTTACTAAAATGGTACTAGAAAAAAAAAATAATATTCCAACCCTGATTTATAAATGGGAAACTTCATATACCAAAGATAAATTTCCATATTCCGTTTCTGGTCTGCTACAGAAAAAGAAGAACTTTTGTTATAAAAAATTTTAAATTTTCCATCCCTGGACGAGTAGAGATCTGCAATGAAAAGTAATTCTCAGTTGCTTAGACTACAGTGTACTGAATTTAGATCCCAATGATCTACGTACAATACTGATTCACTTTTAATGGATTTATTAATTAGTATATATAAATTATATGTATATTGCAAATATCGGAACCGATATTTTTAATTTTTTTTATTTTGGTCGACAGACGGACTTGCCTTAGTCGCTAATGATTTTGTGATGATTTTCAATACCAATTTTCGTAAGACAAATTCTGATATATCAGTTCCAAGCCGAGGTCTCAAACTCATTTATGGACTTCGAGAAATACATTTCACGTGCAGACAGACGGACACACATACAGATGGACGGACGGACCTCAGTTATTATATTTCTCTATCAATAAGGATTCAGAGTACGAGTGCTTCATGGGGGTCGCATATAAATATTTTTAAATATAGAAAGACCCTAACAAGTTTTTTTAAAATAATTTTTTTTGTTATATCGATCACTTACAGGATTATCTATCGGAATATGATAATTACACGATTTGAAAAAAACAATTAGTTAGGGCCTTTCTATATTAAGGTAACGATATATACCCCTATTATACGTTATATAAAATTCAGTTTACCAAATTATTTTATTTCTATGAATAAAAAAAAAAAACACTCACCCTCTTATAACTTCTCCTAAATCGTTAACATAACTTCTCTCCGAATCCACAATTTCCATGCAGGCTCTTTCAAACACTGTCATACCACTATGCGGATCCGTTATATCATGATCATCTGCTAAACTTTCTACACTGGCCAAATATGAAGTATTCAATTTGCCACCAATATGATCAGTACTTGAGCTCGAACTCGAACTAGACGAGGTGGAACAAATGGACGATGATGAAAGGGGTCGATGATGTTTCAATTTGGCAATATCGGGCAACATTAAACTGGACATTTTACGTGATTCTTTGGGTGAAAATTTGGACTTGATATCTGACAAACGATCCAAACTTTCAGCTGACAATTGATTCTCATCAAGTTCTTCATCTTTGAGGAATTGGGAGCGTGGCAGGGTGTTGGTCAGTTTTATGGGAAGATTTTTTTGAGCAAAATCACGTGCAGCCAAACTTTTCGAACGAGCATACGATAAAGGATGATGTGGAGGACTGCGTTTATTATGATTAGGTGAGATCACAGGTTTGTTGGGGGTTTTAAAAAGCTCTTCATTACTGCTGGGATGATTTTGCAAGTCCTTAGAGTTGGCGGCTAAAGTGAGATTTTTAAGATTTTGCGAGACCACAGCAAAGTTTATAGTCTCTGTTATGGAAATTTCTGTGGGCAGGCACTCTAGAGACATATTATTGGTTTGGCTCTTGCCAAGATCAGCGGAGACATTGGCCAAAAGACAGTCCTTATCGTAGTTACATCGAGGCAAACTAAGCTTACGAGTACCACCGATCAGTGTATTGGCCACTGAACAATCGAAACTAAATGCTACGGGATTTGTGGGTGTCTTATCATCATCGATCACTGCTAAGGGATAA
Source organism: Lypha dubia (assembly GCA_947311025.1). NCBI lineage: Eukaryota > Metazoa > Arthropoda > Insecta > Diptera > Tachinidae > Lypha > Lypha dubia. Next base: position 63,900,813 of record OX371264.1, read on the forward strand.
ATGGCAGGTGTGGCGATTTTCTTTAAACTTTTTGACTTCAAATCAAAACGTCGAAAATTTTCGTTATCTTCATTTAAAATATTATTAAATGTTTCCACCAATTCGGTTCCAGTTTGTGTTAATTTCCCCGTAGTTTTCGACAAAGGTATATGAGATAGTTTAAGTTTATGATTATTGTAGCTGCTGGTTGTACAGCTAATGGGTTTCTTAACAAAACGTTGTGTTGGCTGTTGTATAGGCGTACTAGAACGTGTTTGATGTTGCAATGCCTCAATATCTACTGCGTCCACAGCTTCAGCATCTGAGTGTGTTATAATACGTTGGACATTGGCTGAGAGTATTCGTATATTTGAGCGATGTTTGCTGGGTGTCCCACCACCATTCGAGGAGGAGACTGATTCTAAAGAGCCTCTTAAACTGCTGCTACAACTGCCACTATTGGAGTTGTCTTGTGTGATGATGAGTGAGTTTTTAGCCTCAGCCTGCTTGGCATATTTTTCCAAACGACTTAGATAAGCATCTAAGGGAGGCCTACACGTTGGCAACTCCTCGCCAACTATACTCGTCTCCTTGCTTGTATCACAGTTAATTGCTGTTGTTAGGGAATCGTATATACCCAATAGTGAGGGTGTTAAATCTGTGGAACTACCTGCAATGAAGAGAAAGACAAAACAAAAAAATTACTTAATAAAATGCATAAATTTAAAAATAACTTTAAGCTTTTGTTTTGAGTTTTTGCTTTTTTGTTGGGTTTTTTTTTTTTTTTCTTAATCAATCATTTATGCATTCCAATGCATTTAATCATCAACCGTGTGTGCAAGCATTTGTGCAGCTTATTTTATTTATTATTTCTCTTTTTTCTTTCTTATATTTATTCTTTTTGCTAAAATAACCATCCCGAAAGCATGTGCTTGCTTTGCTATTCCTTATCAGGTAAATATTCTGCTCCATTCTAATGGAGGAAGGAAACAGTTCGCAGGGAAGAAGTTTGGTTTTTTTTTGTCCTGGTTTTTGGAAATTTCATTAAAAACTTAAGAAGATCTACTGTATAAAGCGTTTCCAACGGATAAAATTCTAGTAGATTTCAACCAACTAAGCAATCCCTCTGTTTTAGAATTTTTTCAAAATTTCAAAAGATTTCATAAATTTAAGAGAAATTTAGACTTTTAACTTAACTCGTCATATACCAGTCCTAAAAAATATCCTTTAGATCTGATAGTTGGTATGTCCCTTTTTTAATTAAAATTATGCTGCTTCAAAAAGTCCATTTATCGATTTTCCTATAAAAACACTCAGTTTACACCAGACATCAGAGCTCTTCGACTCTGTTGAAAACAATTTATTTTTTGCTTTTTAATTATTTATTGAATGGGTTGGGCCTTTAAACTGCAAAGTAGACTACTTTGAATATAAGGGACTATGAGTGTTTGTTGAATATTAGTAATGATGAATCACAAATAGGGAGTTTCTGACTAACTGACTATTTCAACATGTAAAAATTTAATAAAAATATATAATAAAAATTCTCGTATTCTATTTCTATTGAAAACTTGCTTTAGTTGATTATCTTTTCCAATTAGTATCCACTTTTCATTACTTGTAAAAATGGACGAACGAACGCTGATGACAGGTTTAAAAGCCTTGAAATCGGTATACTGATACGAACTGCCAGTATTTGATTGAATATACTAATGTTTTTCAAAAAATAAAAACTCTTAGTAATTTGAATTTTCATTAATTCCATAAAGCCATACAACACAATTTCACTCAAAGGAAGTTTTAGAATGTAGCAGTTGCATTATAGGCTGTTGCCATGTTAATATTCTTAACAACCTACACACATGCTTATATGTTCAGTGATCAACAAAGCCTTTTCTGTTTTTTTTTTCTTGGCTCTTCATATTTTTAAAAGTTAAGTTTTGTATTTTGTAATTCCGTATCGTGTCTTAGAGGCGCCAGTTTGCAGTGGCTTTTTTTTTTTCTTCCTTCATTGTAATTTTCTCTCTTCTGCATACATACATAGAATGCAATATCTTTTCAATTTTCATTTCTTTGCCATCAAGAGCCCGATAGTATTTTGCTTTGGTGTGACGGGCGGCAGGCGCTCTGATGGTGGTAGTGGTGCTGCGAGTGATCTTATAATGTTTTAATAGATTATGGTGCATGCTAAATTGCATTTGCCCACACTGAACCGAGTACGTTTATACATACATTCATACATATTTCAAATACAATTAATAATAATTTTTACTTGAACTTTGTGAATGATACACACGTGCTCTTCGGAACACTCTCATATTTAAACAAACACAATCATTTGTTCATTTGTAACAACAGTGCTTTTATAGTGCTGAAGTGCTATTGAATGCAATAACAACAAATTCTTATGGCATGACACTGTAACGTTATGCTGCTGGTAAGACAGACAGAAAGACAGACATACAGACGGACTAACAGACATTAGGGATAATCACTACATGTTTGTTTTTTTTTTTCACAGAACAAAACATGAAGTTTTCTGTCGCATTATTCTGGGGTATTCAATTTCAAGAGAAGTTCTTCTAATTTAAATTTGAGCTTCGAAATTTTATTATTTTCTCCAAGTGATTTCAATTACGAATAAGCGAACGAATATTGCTGAATAGATTTGTTGTATTCAGATTTTCAATTACTCAAATTTGTAAAACTTTTAAGGAAATTTTATTTTTAATAATATGAATACACAAAATTAATAATTACACAAAATACACAATTATTTGAAACCAATTTTGACTTAACAATAATCTACTATCATTACTCATAAAATTCGAAGTGATCTTGGCTTGCCTTAAACCCTGATCAGGCCTAATAATATTTACAATGAAGTATGTGGCACTTGACCCATCCGTAATTGATTTAAGAAAATTCGTACCTTTGACACTGCTTGATGTCGTCGATCTATAATTTCTAAAATATCCTGAATATCCTTTATGCACAGAGTTCATTGGTGTGCATGTGTAATGATGAATAAATATATGGTGCACTATTTGAAATCTCATAACTTATCTATCATACAGATAATTTTGTAACAGAAACAGAAATAATAAATGTTTCATAGTTATTTTTAGTTCAAACAATAATTCTTTTCATAATATTTTCTTTTCTTCTTTGTATATCTGCTTGTGGTTTATTTTTCATCTAGATGAGGCAAAGGAATTCCTTTCAATTTGTAAATCATTCTAAAATATGTGTGTAGCGGACAAAATTGTATTGATCTCGTCGTTTTTAACTTTTTATTTGTGGAATACGAATAAAAGAAGTACAAAAACACATCAACTCAATGGCTACCAGAATCAATGCAGAATAATTTAAGTACAAATATTAAGATAAATGCTCAGAAATGCACTTTGAAATGTTTACACACTTACATGCGCGTGCATGCATGGTTACATACACACATTTAAAGAATGTATTGAATGTATGATATTATCTAGAGATTGATTTGTTTTATCGGAAAACGATTTTTGTTCTTGATGTGTGCAAGTATGCGGAAAACGGCCCTCTTGAATATACTGAAAAAAATCATATGAATGATGTGCATGCACACAGAGCAAATAGACACTCACACACACGTTCACAAGTGGGCACAAATGTGGCACAAATGATGTATGCGTTTAAATTTAGGTTGAAACGTTAGCGACAGGAGGCCAAAATGTTCATCAACGAAACTAATCGACCAAAAAATAAATAACAAAAAAAACAACAAACCAAAACACAAAAAAAAAAAAAACAACTGAAAACTAAATAAATAAAATCATTTACGAGCAACAATAAAGTGTCAACAAAAATACTGGGAAAAGGGAAAATCAGCCATGGAATGAATGTGAGATAAACAAAGACGAAGCATGAAAAAGCATGCAGACACACAACTTCTTTTCTTTTTTAAATACTTTAACTCAAGTGCTTTTTAACCTTAAAAGTACACACAGCACACACGCACACACATACGCAAAATAATCGTTTTAAACAACATAATAATATGTCGCATGCATTTAACATAATTTGGTGTTGTCGATGTTGTTTTTTTTTTTTTTTCTTAAAATTTTATGTTTAAATTTAATTTTGTACTTCATAACAATCAAACGCCCACCAGCATCAGCATCAGCAACAGCACCATCATCATTTGCCACACAAGAAAACATGTAACATTTCTTTTATGTTTCATTTTACATATTTGCTATTTAATATTCAAATAAATAATTTAAAATCTGTTTTCTCTTAGTAAATCAATAAACAACATGAAATTAGTTTCTCAGGAAACATTTGTTAAGAAAACACTAAAAAAAAATAAAAAAAAAGAAAAGATCAAGTTACAAAAAATATTTAAAAACTATTTTCATATTCTTACAAGCATTTACATGATCATAAATTTTACATAAAAATGGAAAAAACACAATATGTTCACTTTTGAAACATACGAAAAGACAAAAGAAAAAAAATAACATGAGTTGCATTTGAAAAGACTAAAATAACAATTTGTTAAAAAATTTCAGTTGCACCATAGATTTTACAAATTTTTGTAAATTTTAAAATTTCTAATATTTAAAAACAAAATTGTGAAAGTGAAAATAAATCAACTTTTCGACACCTACACGTTGTCGATGGTCAAATGTTGACAACACGTACATAACTGTGAAATGTTTTTGTATGTTTTTCTTTTTGGTTTATAGAAATTATTAAATAATTTCGGTGAAAACTTTACCAGCTTCCCAAAAAGTGTATTAATTAATATAGTTTCTCTTTTAAATTTGGTTGAGAAGTATGCACTGTTTAAAGATCTTTTCATAAATAAAATGCATTAAGTCTATAAATCTCTGTTATGAATCACAATCAAAATGATAAATTAAATTACATTTGTCAAATTTCATATTATAGAGTAAAGCGTAATATATCTTACAATTAGCTTTTCACTAAGTTGTCTTCGATCGATTGCTAGTCGTATTTTGATTATTAAAAAAAAATATTCAGAAAATTTGCAATAATTGCACCTTAATTTACTTACATTGAAGATTGCATAAAAGATTGCACTGATGATTTTAAAACTTCCTGCGATCGGCAGGTACTTTTCTTCACTTAGCTTAACTTTCAATCAGTTGATCTCTTCATTGTCTTCGATAAGTTGATACTCGTATTATGATTTTAAAGAAAATTGGTAGTAAATCATAATAAGAAACATAACGACCTCAATTTAGTTGGTTTGTGAATCATAGTAGGATAAATTAATGATTTGAAAGTTTCGCGCGATCGGCAGGAAATTTTCTTTATTCAACTTAAACCAACCTTCAATCAGCTGTTCACTTAGGCCCTAATTTACAGTCATTAGTTAACTAATAACAATAGTTTAAGCAAACTATTTTTCATACAAATATCATTAGTTAAATTATTATCATTATTTCACTAAAGACTGTGAATTTGTCCCTTAGTTGTCATCGATCGGTTGTTAGTCGTGTTATTTATTTAAAAAAAAATTGGTTCTGAAACAGAACAAAAAAAAATAAAAGCAAATTTGTGTAACACAGTAACTGCTTAAAATACTCGTTTCAGCTACAAACCAATGATCCAAATCATTTAAATTAAATTGGTTTGGTTATGGGTTTCTGTTTCAAATAGTTTTCCACATAATTTTAATGCTTCATGCTGTCAGCAGGAACTTTTCTTTACACAACTCAACTTTTAATTAGCTGTCCATTAAATGTTTGTTGAAAAGTTTTTAGTCGGACATACCATGATTTAATACAAAATTGGTTGTGAATCGTGATAAAAGAATTAGTTGAGTGGATTTTAACCATAAACATTTCAATTCATTTAATTGGGTTAATTTATCTTGCAAAATGCAACTTTATAGAGTTTTGAAGGAGAAAAAGAGACACTGACTTTCCCTGATATATGTACGTATGTATATCGTTACCTTAACATGTAAAGGCACTAACTCATTACATTTTTCAAATCGTGTGTTTATCATATTTTGATAGGTAAGCACCCTGTAAGTCATCCATGTTACCAAAAAAAAAAAATCCAATTCGCAATAAAAATGAGTTAAGGCATTTACATATTAAGGTCACATTATGCATGTGTTAAAATATGTATCTGCAGAATCATATAAAACAAATAACATTTGTAACAAAAAAAAAAAAAATTTAATTTTCTTTAGAAAATACTTTATTTTTAGCACAACAATTTTTGCAATTCATTTATTTTTTATGTTACAATTTTACCACACAAAAAGCAACTCCCAATTGGTATTAAAAACTATTTTACTTCAAAGGGAGGACGACACACTTCAATAAATGTCTTTTTATTTTCATATCCAAAGACTTTGCATTTCTTTGAGCATTTAATATGTTTTTTTTTAACGGATGCATTTAAAACACACTTCAAGTCTTATTTTTCTTTCAAACAAAACTCCATTTTAGTCTTGTGGCAACTAAAAAGGTGAGTGCTTGTTTCTATTTTTAGTTAAAAACATGAAGAATTTCTTTTTCATATCCTGCAAATCTTACGTTTGAGTGATTCGTCACAGATAAGACGACGCTTCATAACCCTGAAAGTTGAATGAACGACATGAAAAGTTCTCAAAATATGTGCAAGACGACGATGACTCTCGCATGTATCTATGTGTGTATTTATGTATGCGTGTATGTATTTGCATGCTCAAGTTATGGCAGAATATTATGCTTGCAAGGAGTCATAAAATGGAATGCAAAACTACCTCTGCCATCAGCTAAAAGGCAAAGAACATAAAAACACTAAAACTGAAGTTACACTGACGCTAAAATAAAGTTCAGGGGAATATTAATTCGCAAAAAGGAAACACACTTTCATACTAAAAATAGGAATAAAAAATAGTAATCGTTTTTAAGGGTTTCAAAAAAAGATCTAAAGAGGTAAAATTAACAAGCCGAATAAAAAACCGAATATGGAAAAAAAATTAAAAAATTAAAGAAAAGCAGAAGCGAAAAAAACGGATAAGCCGAAAAAATCTCAACAGATGAAAGCAAGGAATTGCAGTCAGAATGAAAAAAAAACGTCTCAAGAGAAAAAAATTTACCAAAACTAAGAAAATACGCAAAATCTAGAAAAATGTGAAAATGAAATAAACATAATTTAAATTAACAACAAGACATAACGCAAAAAATCGAAACATAAAAAAAAACCTGAGAAAAATCGCAAAAAAAAACAACAAAAAAGTAAGAAAAATCGCGAAAATAAAAAAAAAACGGTCTGTAAACAAAAAAATCGCTTCAACAAAAAATCACTTAAAACAAAAAATAGCCAATAAGGCACAAGAAATCTTAACTTGAAAAATCACAAAAACGCAAAAAGTAGACAAAATGGGAAAACGCCAAATAGAAAAAAAAAATACCAAACTTAAAAAAATTCCAAACAAAAATATATGTTGGTTAAAATAATAAAAAAACAACACCGAAACTAAGAAAATTCGCGAAAACAAAAAAAGTTGTCGAAACGAAAAAAGGAATCAAAATGGGAATAAATCGCTAAACCAACGAAAATCGCTTATATCTAATTTATTTTAAAATTAGTAAAATATATTAGATATTTAGTTGTTCGATAATTTCACTGCTAGTGTGACTGGCTTACTTGTTTCATTCGCCTTTTATTTCTCTGGTAAAGCGCAACATACAAATTAAATGCAATGATACGAATACGTCTGGCTAATAAGAAACAATTGTTAAGATAAATGGTGCTAAAAAAAGACGAACATGGAAATAAATAAAAATAAATGAGAGAAAAAATATTTATTAGCACTTTATGAGGCCAACCAACTTTTGCTGCAATTTAGTTTGAATTTATTATTTTCCTGCTTAATTTCTATTTAGGATACCTTCTCCTTTGGCACAACAAATAAAGGAATCCGTCACAGAGATACGAATAAACGCATTTAATGAAACGAGCAAATATGCAGATACAAAAAAGTACGAATAAATAAGAAAATGTTTCTTTCGTATGTTGAAAATGTAGGCGTTTTATTGGTCGCCTACCTATAAACAATCAAACTGCTGCAACAGCAGAAGCACACAGCCGTCATTAAATAACCAGCGAAACAGACACAGACTTTTTGCATGACATGCAACAGAATACATTGCACTTAACAAAAACGTCTAGACTCTTGAAATAAAAATCCATGAATGAAAAAGCTTAAAATAGTAAAGTGCACACACAAACACACGCGCACATTTAAGAAGTATGTACTCGTTCGTACTCCTCCTCCGTTAAAGAAATACCGTAAAAATGGTCAAGGGTACAGCAAAAAAAAGAGAATAGGAAGGTAGTACGATTAAGCTTTGCCGGTATCTAGAGGGGACGCTTTTAAGGCTTCTTTCGCATTCACAGACGTATTGAAAATTACGTTGATGCCCAAGAAATTAAACAATTTTTTTTCAATTTTATTTAAAACAAAATTAATAAGTATTTGCGGTAAATATCTTGCGTGTGTGTATGTATGTGTATTCAAGGGCGATAGCTTTTAGTTTTATATCGAGCTAAAACAAGTCTCTATTAAAAAAAGTAATTTTTTAAAACAACGAACACTTTTCAAAAATACCTTTTACAAAAAGTACTTTTACAAACTGACTTAACAATAGATTTTTGAATTGTAAAAAGTCCACTTTTATTAAGCAATCATATTCTAGTGCCATACTTGAAATGTCATGGTGCTCTTTCGCAAAATGTTATTAAAGTCTACTGATGATTTGGTATAAACACCATTGAAACGCAGGCATATAGATCTGCGTTTTAAAGTCCAACTCCGAATCTTTTCCTAGAATTTGTGACGAAAATATTAAAAAAGCTTATTTTGAAGAGAATTAATTAATGTATGTATGTTGATATGTATGTATTTGTGTACGCACACATACATGTGTTTTTGTGTGGCTTTAAAAATTATTGCTGAAAACTTTAAACTTGCAGCCGTAGCTTTGTGGTCTCAACCCTTTTTCTTTGGTGCATCGTAAAAATGCATCGTTTATTTGGCAACAAAAATGCCATACACTGGATATATAAACGTTTTTTTTTTTGGAAATAATCAAATCAAGTGTAACGCCCTTTTCACAAAATATTATAAATAGCTTCTGATACAAATTCAAAAGGATAAACAATTTTTTAAATCTTAAAGTCTTTCAAAGCTTTTTTTGATACAACCAGCATTTGTAGTAATTAAAATTTTATTACACTGGCCGGCAATTAGAGCATAGTTTTGCAAGTACACATCTGACAATTATTTACCTTCTGTGGTTTTTGTAGTTTACATTTTGTTTTGAAAGGATTCAACAAACTTTCAGCTAAATATGAGGCAAGCAACTGTGGATTTTTTTTTCTTTAAAAAACCGCAACCAAATTTAAACTTGTTTGACTTTTATTTTAACTTATTATTTTTCATGCATTTAAGCTGCTTCTTTTTAAAGTGTTTTTGTTTTGTAAAACATTTAGATCTTTTTCTGTTTATATTTTTGTATTATTTAAACATCACTCACGTACGTGTATTTGTTTTATGGCATAAATTTGTTATTATTATTTTATATGCGAGAATATAAAGTTGTTTCTTTATGTTTTAGCCCGTTGTGTTGACAGTTGTTACAAACTGGTACTAAACTGTTTCACTTTAACTGCATTTAATAAAACCTTATTATTGTATTTTTGTGTATTTCATATTGGATTTGTAGATACTCGACACTCAGAGTTAAGTTCTCTATTCAATTCTGTTCTATGCCGTACACCGACCGTACAGTGTGCTTGACTTGACTTTACGTTTGTTCTGTTTTAAATTAAAAAAAAATTTAATTTATTTGTAAAATTTTTTTTTTAATTTGTTTTGCATTGTAAAGCTTCTTTGGATCGTTCAGATTTCTTTTTTTCAAATTAATTTTTTAATTTTATTTTTTCACGTTTCTGTGTTCTGTGTCTGGTATGTCTGTCAGTTCATGTCATTTGCAATACTGTGCAGTAATTTACACCTTTTTGTTTTTGGTGTTTCAAACGAAGAGATTCGAATCGATAAAAGAGTTTCAATATGAAAACGAAAATAAAAAAAACTAAAAGAAACAAATACAAGGGGTTGGAAAATGTATAAAGTTACTCTTTAATTGGAGTCATAAGAGAGTTATAAAGAAAACACATGAACATGGACTGTGTGGTAAACAAGTTGAAATAAAAATTATGAAATTCGATATCTAAATATACCTAAATATAGTATAGAAATGCTGTATGTTTTATAAACAAATACATATACACACATACATATGTATGTCTGTCTGTCTGTCTGTATGTTTGTCCGTCTGTTTATATGAAAATAGTTAAGCATACGAACTAAATCCATTAACGAGTGTGTATCTCTATAGAAATAACACAGTAAAGTTTCAACCAAACCAAACCCAACTAAACAATTCAACCGACCAACTAAAGTGTGTATGTGTGTTATTGTTTGTGTGTGTGTGTGAAATGAGTTGAATGAAATACTTTGGAAAAATAAAAACGTTTTTTGGTCCTAAGCGATAAGAGGTGTTTTATGTTAAATGTGGGCTAAATATAAAATATATGCATGAAAATATGTGTGAAATGAAAATAATTATGCCACTCTACATAAATTTTATATAAAATGCCCAGCAAAACTTTTAAGTTGTATAAGACTGCCGAATATAAAGCCATGTTTAACGAACTGCAGCTAAAAAGTGGTTCAAAACCCCACTAATGAGGGAACATGTAATATAGGTTGACTTCCAAAACGTTCGTATACAATGTTTGTATACAGTATTGTTACTGTATTTAAATCACATACATATGCAAAGTACGGAAACAATGCAACAACTATAAAACCGATGCCTTGTTTGCTCTCTCACTGCGTTAAAAATACTTTGCGGCGGCGTTTTGAAATGGTATACATTGTATAAATATTGTACTGCGGCGTTATGAAATGTGATGCTTTGTTCAAACACAAAGCAATTGACGTTTTGGAAGTCAGCCATATTTTTAAAATAAAATTTTATTACGTTCTGTTGTGTACGTCGAATTTTATTAGTATTTTTATTTTACATTTAGAAAGAGTAGCCTAAAACCTACAAAGAAAAATTACTTTGGATTTAAAGTCAATATAAATTACCAATAATTAAATTTTTATATCTTAGGGGTCAATTTTTTAAAATTGCTTGTTAAAGATTTTTAAGAAAAATTAAAACAAAACAACCATTTTTTTTTTCATCTACAAATTACACGACTACAAAAATATTTCATATCGTTAATTAAAACGGAAAATTCCCCAACCAAAATTTTAATAATTTTACTTTTACAAGCAAAATTAAATAAATGAAACGAAAATATTAAAAATTTAGGGTTTTCAATGGAAATTTTAACAAAAATATATATTAAGGTAACGTTGCTATGTTAGCTATTTTTTTTTTGCTTCATATACTTTTTCCAATGGAAAATCATATTATTTCCCTTGAAAGTTTATTTAAATTTAATAACTTAAACTTGCCCCACACCGAAATGTATTAAGCGCCATGGCCACGTATCAAATTGGCTTGACAAATAACATGTATGTGTTGGTAAATATTATTTTGCTTCACACAGCAACGTGTCAAATTCATACCGTCAAATTTCATTTGAAAGTTATTTTTGAAGGATAAGAACGTGTGATGTTTTTGATGTTTTTCTTAATTTCATTTATTAACATTTATAATATCAATTACCTTATATTTTTATATGCGATTGACTTACAGAGCATTTACATACATACATATTATAAATTATTATGAAAATAATTGAATATATTTTGATTTGTATTGATAATTTTTCGACCTTTTGATTGAAGTTATTAATATTTGATTCAATAAATAGAAAAATTTTCATAACATTTACATATTTTTCAACATTTGGTTTATTTTTAATTGTTTTCCGCGTACGATATTGTCGCTAGGCAAACTAAGTAAAAATGAGATTTGATGTAATTACGCAGCAACACATCAAATTTGCTTCAAATTACAGTATCGACGGCAGTGAATATCTAAATTGTTTTGATTTTCGTCAAACTCACATGCACATATACGTGAGAGTTTTTTTCACTAACACAATCAAAAAAAACCTCTGTTTGTCAAGCAAATTTGATACGTGGCCATGTCGCTTTAGAAGTCAGCAATGAGTACATACAACTTGAGAAGAATTTAATCATAATTTGTAATATCTCATACTTGTAAACATTCATACTTATTATATGCCTTGTTATAAAAAGTGTTATCGAACCTAGTCGAACTTTATCAACAAATTAAGGACTCCATACTTAACAACATTTAAATAACACTGTTATGATATATATTCGCCTTAAAAAATTAGTATGATTCGCATTGAACGAACATTGAAATACTCATAATGAAGTTGTATGTTTGATTTGATGCGTTTGCTCAGTACTTCCCATTTTAATTTTAAACAGAGAAAGCAAGAAGCAACCATTGACCATGAACAAATTGAATCAATTATAACTATCACAATTATTTTTCCAAAATTTTTAATCAAACTTAGGTGATTTATGACTTAAACATGTTCGGGTTGGTATGAGTATGATGACAACATCGCATTCGGTATTTGGTGTAATCTATACTTATAAAACAAGGCTATTGCGAGTTTGAGTACATAAGAGTATTTTGTATTTTTGGAGCAGCACTCAGGGTATGATCCCTACTTATTGAAATGTGTAGGGTAGAGATGATAGATGTTTGAAGTATTTAAGTTCCAAAGGCGGTTACTCACTTATATTTAAATTGTCATGAGTAACAAAAAGAAACCTCGCAAATCACTTCAAACTGTTATGCCTTTTAAGCCCTGGTAATTTAAAATTTCACCTTATTTTTTGAGCACATCTCGTACATTTATTTACTCAAATCTTTACAAAGAAAATTTTCTTGAACTTTTATGTAGCATCACCTACAAATGGAAATTTATAATAAATTATTTAATCTTCACTTAACGAAACTAAATGCAATAATCTTTACACATTTTTACAATAAAAAACTAAATGACAAATCATTGTATTCTTATTTTTATCTCGTTGAAAAAATACTCGCGCACACACACACATCTCTGTCCATGATAAAAATAAAGTATGGCCACCTCAACGTTTGTTTTTTTTCTTTGCCTCCACCAGATACAATTATTATTGTTATTGTAATTTATCCATATCACATTCTATTGTTAACTGATTTATGGCTAAAAAAGAACACAGACATCTTTTTTCTAGGTCTGTTTTGTTTGAACATTAATTCTTTTTGAAGTTTACTCGATCAGCTTCAGCTTCTTCTTCATTTTTAAAGTGCAAATAAATGATCGTTAATTATACTCGTTTGCAGCAGTGTGTTTTGTGATGTGGCAAATGGAACAGATATGAAAAAAGTCTTGTTGTAATTTATGATTTTTTTTTCAAGTAAATAAATATTTATAAAATTTAAGAACCTTGTAGCAACGTTGAACTAGATTTTTCGCACATAAACCCACAAGATCAATCAAAAGATTGTTAACCAGTTTTGGGCTTTATATGTCTGTACGTAGTGACGAGTATGAACTTGGTTTTTTTTTTTTTTTAATTTATGATACAGAAAATAAAATATTTTTGGAATTTCTTTAACAAATTAATTGCTTTAGTTGAATGCTAACTACGGCAGTGTGATAATTGCATGATTATCATAATTACAAAACTAAAAAATGGGTTGAAAAAAATAACACCACAGTATTAAGGAAGGGGCTGTGCGCACATTACGTAAAGCTCTATGGGGGGAGGGGGGTTTAAGATTTGTTACGGATTGGAAATTTTGCTCTGAAAAATTATTAAAAAGCGTTACTGTAGGGGGGGGGGGGGGGGGGGTATAAAATCTCTGAAAACAGCGTTACGTAATATGTGCAGAGCCCCTAAAGTGAATTTTACACATTCCTCTTATTATACATTATCACACACAATGACTTAAAATGACTCTTTCGTGTTGACACTTTCAAAAAGGCCAATCAGTTTCAATAACAAGAAAATAAATTTTCAAAGAAAAGCATGCACATGCAAAGTCAAATTACAATTGTTAAACTGTGGCATTATAAAATATGTTTGTGGGTTTTTTATTAAAATAAAAAAAATAAAATTCTTTTTATTTTCTTATTTTTTTCGTAGCTTTTGCTACTTCTTTATTTATCAAACGAGAGTTAAAAACTAAACTTTATTGTTACAATTTTGTTTTCTTATTAAAAAATGCTTATTGGTAATTTTTATTATTTTGCTTATTAATAATATTTATTTTTGTGAGTTTCCTGTTTGTTTGTGTCTTTATTGTTTTAATTCGTGGAATTATTTGTTAACAGCAGAAGTGTGTTGACAAAATTGCATTTCTAGATAATTTTGATAAAGCGTGGAAAGTGCATTGACATGTATTATATTTTTTTAATAGTTTGTCTGGAATTCAAAAATAGGGTAACAACAAGAATAAAGTTGCAAAACAGGAAACTCGTGTATACGATAAAATAATAATAAAAAAATGTAAAACATATTTGTTAAATTATTATACGGTGGGGTGACACCATAACTCCCCCTCCGTTAGTTTGAGGCTCCGACGAAATTTGGAGCACAGTTGCTCTTCTTTTACAAAGTATGGGTATAGTAATTACTAAAATGATCAATATTGAAATTGTAGTGCTATTTGCAGCTATATTAATGATTCTGTGTATATTTTGGGTTTTATTAAAATCAGTAAAATTGTTTTCATATTTAATTTGTTTTATGTATAGATCTTCTAATTTAATTTCAGTGTATGTTCCATTTTCTTTTATCTCTTTTAAAAAGTTAGTTTGAATAATTTTTTCTTTTACAATTAGTTTTTCGTTTTTAAATGTTAAATTACCAACATTGATTTGACAATTTTCAAATTTAATTATAAAATTATGACTTATATTAATAGTTTTTCCTTTGTAATTACAATTGTGTGTAAAGTTGTTAAAGAAATTTTTAAATATAATTATTCCTTCTTTTATTTCTTTTATTTCTGGTATTTTATACTCTCTAAGTGTACAACTTGCTATTTTATTTGCAACGATGCTTAAGATACATGGATCATTAATTTGTTTTAGATTCTTATATAAGCTAGATGTATTTGGAAAATAGACATTTTGGTTCTCATCAACTAAAATTCTGTTTTCTTTTAAAAATAATGATTTGTTTATTTTATTGGGAATTGGCTCAAGGATTATTTGTGTAAAGGATATGTTTGAAAATTGGGGAATGGAAAGGATGATGACAATTTGTTCTTTTTCAAAGGATACGGCAACTTTTGTTTTAGTATACTTTTCAAAGTCATTTATAATTTCAATTTCCTGTTCGTCGAGTAAGTCCGTCGGTATAATACCTAGTTTGCTAGTAAATATGACTCCTGCAATGTCGTCAATATGGTCTTTGAGTAGATTTATATCATTATCAATCTGGTAAATGTGTTTTAGGAAATCTATTTCGTCTTCTAATGTAGATATTTTATTCTGAATCTCATTGCGAAATTTGTTTATATATGTTTTTACTATATATTGTTGTCTGTTGATATGAGTTGTGACATTTTGTATCTGTGTAGAAAGTGTTTTACTTATACGCGCTATATATCCTACTTCGATTGAGTTAGCATTAGTAGTTGTCGTTAGATTCGTGAGCATTGATCTGATTTCTTGTTCATCGTCACTGTCCATATTTCCTGTTATAAATTTTAATCCTTTTCCAAGGCCATTTATTAAACCTCGTCTAATTCTAAAATGTGGTGAAAGATTATCTAATTTAGTTTTCAAAATGTTAAAATTATTTATTGTTGTATCGAGTAGCGGTATTATTGAACCATGTAATGAGTTAATATTATTGTCTATAATTTCTATAGTAGTGTAGTAGTGTGTCAAATTGATTAAATGGTATATTCTACGGTAGTGGTCGACGATCCTTATGTCGTTTTCTTTAATTGGGATGTAGCCTTCATTCTCTGTTAGGTCCTGTATTTCCATTAGCTGGGGTTGGATAATATTTGCCATTGAAATGAGCAGTAATAGTTTTATTTGTAGTTTCATCTAAAAAAAAGGAAATAATATTGGTAAGTTATGTTGATGTCTGATTGTCGTTGATGGTCTGAAATTTCTTTTTTCGTTTTATGTGGGATTTATAATATTTAAAATTTCGATCTGTAACTATATGGTCGTCATCTAATTTGGTCGCCATTACTTTTCGGAATTTTGAATGATTTTTACCGCCTCGTTCATCTTTTAAATATATTGGTCCGGTTTGGATGTCCACGTTCTCACGAGTTTTGTTTAATTTATTAATGATCCTTTCTTTCGCCTTTGTCATTTTTTCTTTAATCGAGCTGTATTCCTCTGGGTTAACTGTTCCATTTTTAAAATCTATTGGTTTCTTAGCAGTTGTGGAGTGTATGGTATTATTGTAGTACATTATTATTCTATAAATTTTTTCTTCGACACTTTCTGTGTCTTTATTAGGATCGTGTTTCAGAATTCGGATATGTTCGTTAATAGTATTATGGAGTCTTTCGACGTCTGCGTTTGATGTATGGTTGTTATTAGAAGTGTGGTGTATTTCTATTCCTTGTTCTTTCAAAAATTCTTGAAGGGGCAGTGCTTTAAATCCTAATTCATTGTCCATAACTAACCTTTTTATGCTTCCAACTGTTGATAAATACTGGGTAAGTGCTTTTTTAAATTCGATCCAGGATCTATCCTTTATTCTTATGGCTTGAGCGTGTTTTGAGAATTTGTCTAAAAATGTTAGAAATAATGTTTTTTCTAAACTGTAAAAAACGTCTGCGTGTATGATTTCTCCAGGTTTATTAGGGGTTTCAGTGATTTTATATTGTTGTTTTATTGGATTTCTTTCGTATTTTTCTTTGTTGCATATATCACAATTATTTATAAATTGTGTTATGCGTATTTTTAGCTGTGGGTGGTAAAATTCAAGTTTTAATTCTGCGAAATTTTCGTTTATTCCTCTATGATTGTTTTTTATGTGCTCTTTTCCTATTATATCGGTCAGCTCGTTTTCATCTGTTATATCCTTAAGAAGGTGTTTACAGCGTATGATTTTGAAGTTTCTATTTTCACCAAAGTATTTTTCAAAGACAGTTTTCAGTTCGTAAAAAACAGATTCATCATTTATGAAAATTGCGTTGGTTTTATCAGGGTTGAAATGATTTTTTAATAGAGTTATTAGTGTTTCTTCGTCAAAAGTTTTAGCATAAATTGTCTTCCTGTTATTCTTGAAAATTTGTTGGTTTTTTACTTTCAGTGATCCTGACATTGTTTTATGAATTACAATTTGTCTCCGATAAAAGTTGAGCGGGTTGTTTGTTTCTGAAATAATATTATTTAAGTTTTCATCTTCGTTGAAATTAATTTCTATCCTAGATAATGCGTCTGCATTACCGTTCATAATACCCTTTTTATATTTTATATCATAATCGTATTCTTGTAGACGTAGTCTCCATCTCACAAGTTTTGAGTTTGGTTCTTTAATGGAGAACAGCCAAACTAGTGGTCTATGATCTGTTTCAATTAAAAATTTCCTTCCGAAGAGGTATGGTCTAAAATATTTTGTTGACCATACAATTGCGAGAAGTTCTTTTTCTATCGTACTGTAGTTCTGTTCCGCACCATTTAGGCTACGACTTGCATAGCAAATAGGATGGCCATTCTGCGATAGAACAGCTCCAAGTGCAAATTTGCTTGCGTCGGTTTGAAGAATGAATTTTTGGGTAAAATCTGGATATGCTAGAACGGGAGAATTTGTCAACAGTCTTTTAAGAGATTCAAATGATTCGATATATTCTGAATTTTTAAATTCAACAACGGAGTCTTTCTTAAGATATCTCGTCATGGGTTTGGCTATTTTGGAATAGTCTTTCATGAACTTGCGATAATATCCCGCTAATCCGAGAAACTGTTTTATTTCCTTTTGCGTTTTTGGTAAAGGAAATTGCTGTACACAAGCTATCTTGTCGGAATTTGGTCTAATGCCTTCCTCAGATACTACGTGTCCAAGGAATTTGGTTTCTTTTTTCATAAATTCGCTTTTGTCCAGTTGAATTTTTAAATTAACTTCTTTTAGTCTTTGGAAGACTTTCGTTATGGATTCTATGTGTTCCTGTAATGAAGTTGAGAATATTATAATATCGTCTAGATACACTAGACAAATTTTATTAATGAACTCGCCCAAAACGTTATTCATTAAACGCTGGAAAGTGGCCGGAGCTGTTTTCAGCCCAAACGGCATACGAAGAAATTCGTAGTGGCCGCCTTCCACACTAAATGCTGTCTTTGCGATGTCTTTTTCGTGAACCTCGATTTGATGGAAACCTTTCGCTAGGTCGAGGGTGGTAAAGTATTGACAACGTCCGAGTTTTTCCAGGATCTCGTCGATATTCGGGATTGGATATTTGTCGTCTATTGTTATCTCGTTGATTTTTCTGTAATCTATAACCAGTCTCCATTTTGCCTTACCACTAGCGTCTAATTTTTTTGGAACTACCCAAACTGGGGCCGAATAAGGCGAATGACTGGGCCTTATTATCCTTTTGTGTAACATTTCCTCTATTTGCTTTTCTACCTCAGTTTTATGTATGTAGGGGTATCTATATGTTTTCGCCGCAATAGGTATGTTGTTAGTTGTCCTTATTTCGTGTTTGATGGCGTTCGTGAATGTAAGATCGCTCTCTTCTGTGTAGAATATATTATTATATTTTTTAATGATTGGTAAAAGTTTCTCTTTTTCTTCTTTATTTAAATGGTCTACGCGAATCTGTTCCAACATTGGTACATCTATTTTTTTATATGATTCAATTGTATAAAAATTTTCGGGTGTTATTTCATCTGTTTCCTGGGTTTCTAAAATAACCCGTTGTGGTAAATTTCCATTCACTTTAACAAGAGCATTGATTTTATAATTTTCTGTTTCGTATACTCCCTCCACTATTTCGATATTCTTATCGTTTAATAAGGTTTTGGGATTATATACTAAACCGTTTTTGTGCTCAACTGGTACTATGACTTTATGTAGTCCTTTTTTTCGAAATAGTATTCGATACCGTTATTTGTGTATCGAATTGGAATTTCGGTTTTTTCGATTTTTAGGGTGTTATCTTTCAAATTAACTATTGCTTTCATTTGTCTAAGTATGTTATTGCCAATTATTCCATCATACTGTTTGTGGAATTGGCAGACTAAAAATTCTAATTTGGTGTCTGTAAATTCACCAAATTCTTTAAAAATTGGGATTGCTACTTTTTCTGAAATTGTAATAGTATGTTGTAATGTCTTAATGTTTGTCACATCGCAAGGGATCCTCCATTTGGGATGGCAAATTCCAGGATTTATTACGGAATGTGTTGCTCCCGTGTCGATGATGAATCTTAAACGTCCTAGTTTTGTTTTAACGATTATATATGGTAAGTTTCCGTTGAGGCCATCGGCCGAAAATTTTGAACATCTGTTCTGCCTTGTTCCGGCTGTCTGGGTTGATTATAGTTTTGTCTATTATATCTGCTATAGTGTCGATTTTGTTGGTAGTGATGATTGTACTTACTGTCGTTTTGGTAACTGTCTGTTGTCGGTTTAAAGTGTTGTACATTATTTATTTCCATTGGTTCTGGTTGTTGGGGCGGATTATAATTGCGTTGTTGATTTTGGTTATAGTTTTGGTTATATCTTTCCATGTTGCGTTGTTGGTACCGATTGTGATTGTAGCTCTGATTGCCTTGCTGGTAATTGTAGTTTCCTCGGTGGTAATTACTATTGTCGTTAAATTTATTATAATTATATTTTTTATTATGATTTGTTCTGCTCCCCGAAGGTTCTATGTTTCTTTCTTGTTCTTCATTATTCTGTCGTTTCCCTTTGCTATTACTATTCTTCACTATGCGACCATCTTTTCCCATGCGGTCGTATCCGCTCTCGAATAGAATATCCATTGCTAATTCCAGGCTTCCAGGATTCCTGCAAGTTAATACAGTCCGCATTGGTTCCGGCATTTTGTTTTTGAAGATGTGCAGTGCAGATCTTTGATTGTTAATGGCTACCTGATTTGTTGCTTCACCTTCACCAAGGACCAAAAGGGCTTTGTTATTCAAACGCCGTAGTCTGTATTTTATCTCGTTATAAAAATCAACAGTAGTACTTTCAAAAGTGACAGATCTTAACTCATCATATAATTGTTCGCAATTCTTTTTCTCACCAAAATTGTTCTCTAAAATACTCTTGATATCTGTCCAGGATTGTGCCTGCGTATTAATTTCTATAATTTCTTTGGCCCTACCGACTAATCTACCTTTTATAATGTCTGAGAAGACAAGTTGTGAAAGTTCATCATAAGTCCTAAGAACCGGATATATTCTATCTATTAGTCTAGTAAAATTAATTAAATCGTTACGGTTACCGTTATACTGAGGGATTGAATTCAAGTATTTAATGGGATCTAATTGAATTTGATTTGGTTCTGCCATTTTAAAGGAAGGTATAAATTTGTTTATTTTTTAGATTTTATTTGCAATTTTCAGTGGACAATTTTTGTACACGTAATTAATAATATTATCTTATAGTTATAAATTATGGAGGAAAAAAAAATTTTGAACAACTTATGACTATTCTTACTATATCCTTTTAAAGTTGTCTTCCTTGTTTATAGTTGTTCTCTTCCTTCTTAGTGCTGATCAGGATTTTTCTCTGGTGTTCTTCTTCTCGGTTTTACTGATTTTCTATTTCCACTTGTTCAAATAGTGCTTTTAAATCACTTTATATTTCCACTGTTCAAATAGTGTTTTTATTTAAAAATGTTTTTTATTACTTTTTCTTTTATTTATTATTATTTTCTGTCAATGTATAAGGCAATTTGTTTTGTCTATATTTATTTTCATTTCTTTTTTTTATGTAGTAATTTGTTGATGATATTTTCCACTTTTTATGTGTGCATTAAAATTAAAGTTCACTTAATTAGTTTATTTGATTAGAGTAAGGGTTTTTCTCTTTTATTATTTTACTTAACTTTTAGTTCACTTATTAATGTTGTTGTTTAGAATAAGGATTCTTCCTTTTTTTTTTTTATTTTTTTGAAATCGCGTTAAACATTAAAATGTTTAAAAGGAACCAATTAATTCTTTAAACGATTAAAACCTTTTCGCGAAATCCCATCCTCGTCGCCAAATATGTTTGTGGGTTTTTTATTAAAATAAAAAAAATAAAATTCTTTTTATTTTCTTATTTTTTTCGTAGCTTTTGCTACTTCTTTATTTATCAAACGAGAGTTAAAAACTAAACTTTATTGTTACAATTTTGTTTTCTTATTAAAAAATGCTTATTGGTAATTTTTATTATTTTGCTTATTAATAATATTTATTTTTGTGAGTTTCCTGTTTGTTTGTGTCTTTATTGTTTTAATTCGTGGAATTATTTGTTAACAGCAGAAGTGTGTTGACAAAATTGCATTTCTAGATAATTTTGATAAAGCGTGGAAAGTGCATTGACATGTATTATATTTTTTTAATAGTTTGTCTGGAATTCAAAAATAGGGTAACAACAAGAATAAAGTTGCAAAACAGGAAACTCGTGTATACGATAAAATAATAATAAAAAAATGTAAAACATATTTGTTAAATTATTATACGGTGGGGTGACACCATAACTATTATACTCGCTGCTACAAAAAAAAAAACCTTATTCTATACAAAACTTATTTAGTAGGCCGGGAAGCCATCATCAACATGCTCGAACATACGTACACTTTAATATACTTGCGAACACAAAGTTCTCTGTGTAAAACCACAAGATCAGCATTTATCGTCATGAAATTCTTCACGTTTGTATGGAAATTAACAAAATAAGAAATAATAAAAATAATAATAAAAAAAGATCATTGAATAACAAAGAAAATAAAAATAAAATACGTACGTAACCTTTTGTGCACAAAGAATAGTTTGTGTTTTTTGTATTTATTTATTTATGTTTACATTCTTGACGTATCTGAATGCACTTAAAGTTGAGAGTAAGAAAAATTTAATTTTTCAAGAAAATTTCAGTGTGGTGGATACACAACGACCTGACATAAAGCTATAACAGCCTTTTTGGGGGAAAAATTTCATAACATTTTTAAAATTTCACTCTTTTGTACAATTTTCACGAATGTCCTGTAGAGAAAGAAAGAGAACTAGTCAATTGTCAAAACAGAAGCAAAAAACAATATTTCTTTAATTCCAAAAGCTTTTTTTTTATTTTGTTTCAACAACTTAATAATCAACTCAAAATTTCATATATTTTAATTCTTGTTGGAAAAAAGTAGAAAACACAATTTTATAAAATTTACCACTACAACCGATATAATAATTAGTACAACCTTGTGAATTCCCTTGAAATATTTTAGAAATATTATTGGGATTTTATTTTTCTTAACAGATGTTTGCTAATTTAGTTTTATACGAGAGTTATTATGTTAAGAGAAGCACAATTTCAAGCAATTGATTAATTTTCGTAAGTATTCCGCAAATCAGTAACCGCAATTTTCAATCACACAATTCCAAGAAGTCAGCACGGACCCATGCCAAAAGAATGGGTCTGAGTTACTACGGCTACTGTAAGAGGTGGAAAGAAACAGTTCTTCATCTTCTATGAAGATGGGGCTAAATAACATAAATACTACTAACAGCACTCTGCCAGACCTAGAAAGTCTGCCAAATAGAGGGCTTATCACCATATCCTGCTTCCAGACACGATCGGGATGGTTTGAATCGGCAACAGCGAACCTATAGAAAATTGTAACCAATTGACTTTTGCCTTGTCTGATATAGGGTATCATAAAAGGGACCGAATTAACGTACCCCCTTGCGTTATTCCTAAGCTGTGACGATCTTCGAAACCTAACCTAACCTAAGAAGTCAGCAGGAAAATTAAAAAATAAAGGCAACATTTGGTTTTTTTAATTTGGCAGGTTTCTCTATTTTTAATCGATGTCCGTATAGAGAAGCTTAGTACGAAGAATAAGTTTCGAATTTTCGATATTAATTTCTAAATTTCGAAATTAAATTTGAATTTTCGAAATCGAATTAGAAATTTTCCTAAATTGGCACAAACAAAGTGGGAACCTTTTTTCAATTTGTAAAGTTTTTTATATTTATAATCGATGTTCTTATAGAAAAGCTTAGCTTAAAGAAATTATTATAGCTTTTTGCTTTTGTTTTGGACCTGCTGCAAGAGGAATCATTTTCGAAATTTTTAAGTATACGAGTACATGTTTCAATATCTTTAAATTTAATTAAAGTTTCTTGCTTAAATACATTATAAACATCATATTTTAAGGTCTACTGATAAGTTAGAATAAAAAAAATTACCCACAATTTATAGACATAAGAACAGTACAATCACTATAAGAGCTTAAAACCACTCTTGTTTTTTAATTTGTTTTAATGTGCGGTTTCTTTAATACAAACAATTGGTTTAAGTAGAAAATTTGTATGAAAACCACTCTGTTTTTTGAGTGACTCCCATACAAAATTTCTACACGAGTCATTTGTCTGTATTCTGGAAACAGCACCAGCTAAAGTATACTTTTGCTTATGTCTATGATAATGGGACAAATTTTTTGAAAACTTAAGATCCCAAAATATCATAAATATATTCTAGGAAATCAAAAAATATTAGGAAATTTTAGAGCCTTGGCTGTCTAAAACATGCATCTACAAATGAATTTTTCTAATTAACACTGAATGAATCTTATTTAATAGAGTTTTTTCTTCTAATTCTTTTAAAATACACCACATAAGCCAAAAATATACATGCATACACTTAATAAAGACTTTCAATCACAAATTGATTAATTAATTTAAATTGAGCCATAAAAAAAAGAAATATGAACTGTTATTTAAAAAGAAATAATACGCCCCAACTTTGCATCGAAAAAAAAAAAATGTATTCATTTGAGATGTTCAAAAGATATTAGAAAAATGTATTTAAATGTGCCTACGTATTATATACGTATTTGTAAATATGGATGTGTGCTTGCATGTACATGTGTTCCTACATGTTTATGGTTTTTCTTTTGGTGTTGCTTAGAAGGTTGCTTTTCGACTTCGACTGTGTAGGGTGTAAATAGTGACAAAGTTTTTCAATTTCAATTGATCTTCGGCCTTTGATGGCAGAGAACGAACCTTAAAAGTATTTTTTTTAAGAATTGTACACACAAGATGGATGGATAGAAAAAAGTCTCCTTCCGCTTGTATGATTGAAAGAATTAATGGAAAAATAAATAACAAAAAAATAAAATCATACAACTCAGTTGTGTGTATGGCTCTCATGCATGTGAAATATTTTTTCATGGATATCTGGAAAGCTTCTACTTTATACGATTAAAGTACTAAAATTTGCCTACAGTAGATTTAAAAAAATGTATACTTTATTTTCATCAAAGAAACTGATGACCTACATTTGTTCCACCAAATTCGATTGACACCGACAACTTGCGATAAGAAAATTATTTATTTTCTTTGTTATTCTTGAAGTACTTGAGCTTGATGTTTTAGTTGTTGCAGTTGTTGCTGTTGTTTTGGTTGTACAAATTTCGGAAAAACTTTTAATTGAAAATGAAAAATGAATAAAAATTAGGATATTGATAATGAAGTTCATTCATTTGTATGAATGAATGAATGAATGTGAAAGTAATTGGGTAAATGGAAAAAGGGAAATTTTTTTAAAGATAAATATCATCATCTGCAGCACACAGTCATTCACGCACTCACTCACTCAATATACTCGTACTTTCATTTTCGTACAAACAAAACAAACAACAAAACGAGAACTTTGAAATGACATTTAAGCAACAAAATGCATTTTTGTGAGTGTTGTGCTTTTAGTTAAATGAACATCATTTAAATAAACATTTGTTGTATGATGTACGAGTTTATTTTTTTATGTCTATGTTTGATTTTTTTCTCTATTTATTCAACATCGGGTTAAATGAAACAAACAGTGTTATCTTTTATTTTTACAAAATTGATATCACTGTTCTATTTTCTTTCTTTTTGCCATAAAAACAGGCGGCAAGTTAGTTTGTTTGAAATGAATTACAAATACGCAGTAGCCCAGTAGCAAATTTCCCTTTGCAAAGAACATGTGTGCAAAATGATAGAAATAAAAGAAGGCATGGATAAAACAAATAGACTTGAAATGAAATACAAGAGTTGAGAGAAATTATACGCGAATAGAAAGTATTTAAATGTTGCGAGTAGAATAGAAATTTCCATGAATTGATATTTTGAATGACGTTATTTTTAAAAATTAATTAAGATTTTCAAATAAATTAATTAAATTTTGTAAGACAATCAATTAATTGTTGTGAAGAAGAATAAGTAAAATTGCGGACAAGTTATGCGCAAGTTATAGCGGGCCATTCATATATTTAACGTAACGCTGCTTTCGGAGTTTTTATAACACCCCCTTCATAATGCTTTTACAGTACAAAACTTCCAATCCGTAACAAATCTTTAATACCCCTTGAAGCGGTACGTAATATGTAAACAGCCCACAAATCTGTATAATTCAAGGATACTGAGAGTATTGGGCATGGTTTCGAAGTCAAATTCAATAAGACTTAATTGAAAATCCTGATGTGAAGTAGAAAAACTACAACAAATTTAAAAACTACAATAAATATAATTTCCTTATGTTTTTCTAAATGTTATCCTGATCGAATACAAGACTTTATTTAAATTAATCTAAAAAAAATTCGTCAAAAAAGTTTTCCAATATATTCGAAATTTCGAACATTGTTTCGAAGTTTTCATAAAACTAGATCCACAGTTTTTAAATCAAAATTTTAAAAAATAGGTTAAATTTTAAAAATTATTTATGTTCGAAATTTCGAACTTAATTTCGAACTTTGCCGAATTGTTTAAAAACGCAAGCAGAATCATGCTAAAGGTCTATGTTGATAAAGATCATCGAAGAATTAAACCAGTAAACCACTACTCAAGGGGTGAACAAATTATGGGCGTGACTAATAAATTTTTGAGAATTTAAATTATCCTGGAACTTGGAGTAGGCTAACTTTTTTCCAGTCTCTATTCATCTCTTATATTCTCGTATAGTAAATACAAATCTTTTTATTATAAAAACTAATTTTTCTAGTTAATTAAAAGATAAAGTATTAAAAAATATTTTCATTAGTTTTTGTTACGCTTCTAATGAAATCATTGACACATTAACTGAAGTATTTTTAAGTTGCTACTGAATTTTATATTTTATGCGACTGTCAACACCGAATGACAAGGAAATTGAGGCCATAGGATGGATAGATGGATGAATGTTGGCTGGCTGGCTGGTCGTTTGATTGGTGGGTTGGCTGCATTTGCCAACTTAGTTGTAATGTTCGTTCAATCGTTTGGTTGTTTGGTTCATATACTTTAAATGGTTAGTGAGTATATGATGTTACCGGCTTCATCTCATCTCAACTCTAATGTATACATGTTTAAGTAGCAGCTTATTGGAATGTTGCTGCAACTAGTCTTTTCATTTGTATTAGTTATAAATCATGATTTCCTTAGAGACCAATGGTAGGAAAATAATAGAAACGAGTAGAGCTTTTTTCTTTTGGCTTCGATTATATGCTTCATGTTGCAAATAAAAAGCACAGTAATTCCAAAATTGAAAAAATAGCATTTTAAGTATTTTTTGTTTGTTTTCTTTCTGTATGGTTAGCAACAGATCATGAGAGAGAGAGGAGGAGAGCGAGGTGATCACTTTTATGGTAACATCAGGTACTGCCTGCTTATTTGTCGCCCGTATGTACGCCTTGTCTCAAAGGTAAATTGACGACGAAGAAAAATATTTTAGCGCAAAATCCATACAAATAGATTTCTTAGAAAATCTAGCACATTTTTATTAACTAAAACAAATGGCAAAAGTTTTCTATTTGTATTTTCAAGCCAAAGACCAGTCGGTACCATCATCATCTCAAGAATAACGAAATGGTGAGTGGTAGAATGTCTGCTACGATTTCTGTCTGTCTGTCTGTTTGTATATTTACTTCTTTTGATTTGTATTCATGTTGTTCCGTCCTACTTCTCCTTCGTCCGACCATTTGTGAATTTACTTCGCTGTAGCCCCATTTAGCGAACATAAAAAGTTTTTACTTTAATGAAACGCGCTTAGTTTGGATGTATCAGTACCACCTTTCGCAACAGGTTGTCAATCAATCTATGTCGTCGATTAACTAATGTTCCATGGCTCCATAAAAGAGTAATGGTTAACATTTACTCATCATATCTCTAATATTTATTCGCACATTTACTTCATGTGCAACATGATAACGTTGTGTTTATTTGCAATTTATACTCGATGAATGTATACGATTTCTGTGTTGCATTGCATTGCCTTTTGTGAGAATGCCTGTGTGTGTTTCTGTGTATAAGTAAGCAGTAGGCAGGCCAGCACATTCTCACTAAACAAATCATAACAAATCGTTGTTCATACAATAGTTAAGCACAAGGATTAAACAAACGGTGGGTCAGTTGTAATATTAACAAATTTTTTTTTGTTATTCACTTTTTAATGGAAGTTTCCTTTTTTGAAAATAAAAGACAAGAGACAAGAGACTGAAAAAAATTATTTTACATAATTTCAATGAATGTCATTCCTTAATTAATTGCAATAATATATTGATTTATTCAATGAAAATATTAATTACAATAGCCCTATTCACAATCTTGTGCAAATGGTCTTGCATCATTGCATTTGCAAAATGGTGTAGTATATTTTTACTCTACACTAACAAAATAAAGAGAAATGCACATGCTACATCTTTGCAAATAAGCAACACTAAAAACCAATAGCTTATATTTACTCTACGTATGCAACACTTACTTGCAAAACGACAGCTGATACGCAGTGAGCTAAGCCGATTTTGCTTATTCAAATTTTAAAAATTTTATTAAAAATTATAAAACAAAGCAAAATGCTAACAAAAATTAATTTAATAAAAAAAATTAATAACAAAAAATAAAAATTTACAAAACACAAAACATAAAAAATCAAATTATTCAATTATAAAATTTACATAAATGTATGTATTATTTAAAATCCTGACTAACTAACAAATTAATCCTTATTTTTATAATAGAAATCAGAATTATTTGATTAAGCAAATATTTTGAGACATCTGTATTTTTTTATTAATCAATCAGCTGTTAATTTTGAGTTTTGCAATAAGCATTGCAACCTTACCCAAAGATATCACTCACAATTGATAGAATAAATTTGCAATTGCATATATTTGCAATCCCAAATGCACAAGATTGTGAATACGGCTAATGAACTTTTAAATTGCTTATGAAACATTATTCATTGATTTAATATACTAAAACATTTGTTAAATTTTATTGAACAATTCGTCGAAACAATTAAAACTTTCCTAAGAGTTTTTATTTCAGTGTAAGTGAAAATTTTTTATTAATAAAAAATTACGATAAGCGCACACGCACACACAAACGGCTGGGAAAGGTGAAAGACAACCAATACAGGCTACAAAAAAGGCTGGCTTTTAAGACACACTTTAAACAAATCGATGGATGCTTAGCTTAAAAATATCCTGTCGATTGAACAGGAAATTCTTGAGGAACGAGGGTGGTATATACCGGCATCCGCCAAGACACACGTCCTTTAACAGACATCTCAATATGATAAAATGCTCAGATAAAAAGAAAAATATATAAACAAATACCGTGAAAAATTCACTTTCAATTAAAAATAGAGTCAAATGAACTAAACAAACAACGAAAGAGCAACAACATTTTTAGGGAAATCCAAAAAGATAATTCAAAACAGCTGTGTAAAAAAATATCGCACGTTTCACTCAGTCAAATAACTATGAGCCATCAGGAATTTCCAAAATATTTATAAAATATTTTTAACCTTCTCAAATATTTATGAATATTGTCAAATAAGAAAAAATGTTATACAGGTTTTGTTTATTTTATATAAAACCAAAAAATTTCTTGAAAAATTTTATGAAACCCACTGTGCATTGTTGCAATATGTTTTAACAAACATTTACGAAATGAAAAATAAAAAAAACCACACAAAGATAAAATTTCATATCTTTGTGTTATCAGAAAAAATAAGAAAAAAATAAAATAAAAACTACGAGAAAAATAAAATCAACTAAAAAATTGAATTAGTTAAACTGGACAAAATACGGTGAGAGACTTTCAGTGAATATCTTCACAATTGAGAGATGATAAAAAAAAAATAAAACAAACTAAAATAAACATTCATCTAGACCATGAAAGATTGAATTGGTATTTTCATATAAAAAAAAAACACTTTTTAAAGATACTCCAACCATTATATTTTTATACATGCATGCAAACAAACACTGATGCATGTATGTTTAACTATAATTATAGGATGATCTTTTAAGTGATTGCATTTTAATTGAAATGTTGGCAAAGTTCTAAAATTACTTTCACTAACAATTTAGATCTGAGAATTGTGTCCGTACTATATTCATACAGCGCATGTTCAAGGACGTGCTGAATAGAAAAGCCATTCACAAGCCCAAGGAATAATTCAAAATAGGTGCTTAGTCTGTGTGGTACCCGACACCATTCTTCTCTGCCCTCTCACCAACAAACTAACACTTTCATGAAAGAAAACTTTCACTTGTGAACACAGGCTTAATACGTTGAAAAGGTGAGCTTTTAGGCAAAATTATATATAATTTTTAAAGAGTTGCATATCGACTGTCAAAATTTGATTAGATTGAATTATGTATATACAAGTACAACTCTAAAAGTATTAAGTAACTACTCTTGAGTACTGAGTATCAGAAATATCATGCAAATACACGATACTCGGTACCCAATACTTAATACTTTGCCAGCACTATGTATCACAGAAGATTTTTTTTAAATTGTAATAACCAGACCGTTTTAAAAGCGACCTAATTTTATTGACAATATCAATTTTAAGGCCTGTGCCCTAAGAATCGAAAACTGCAACCATGATGCCACCTAGAAAAATTAAATTTTTTGAGATTTTTCAATATTTTTAGGAATAGCTGATGTTTAAAATAAATTATTTATTCCACTTTTTTATTTCCTCCGCCTTAATAAATAATTGTTAATAATTTTTCGCGGGTTTTGAGGCGATCAAGTCAGGAAATTTTGAAAAGTCTGTTTCTTAAGTCTTTTGTTTATGAAACGAAAAAACCTGCAATTTGTTTATGAAACGAAAAACTAAGTTTGTTTCTTAAGTCATTTGTTTTTTAAAGTGAAAACTTCTTTTTTGTATAGTCTGTGTATGATGATTATACAGTGTTACCGCTTTGGAATTTTTTTTAAATTTCCAGTGTTGCCACTTTTCCCGAAAAATTTGTCGGGATTTCTGGGATTTTTGTCCAAGTTTTTGGGAATTCCAGTCCAATGTTGCCAACTTTAGCCAGGAAATTTTCCGGGATTTTGGGTTTTTGAGGCGATTTTTATATATGTATATAAAAGAAAGTCGTGTTAGTTAAACTATTTATAACTCAAGAACGGCTGAAATGATTTGGCTGAAAATTGGTGGGCAGGCAGCTTAGAACCAGGAGAAGGACAAAGGATACTAAGGTAAGGCACTTGTTACCTGGGGTACTAGGGTGCCCCTTCTTTGTATGGGGCACTTCCAGTATAGCTAGAAAGCTGAAATTGAAATTGCAATTGTATAAGTTGATAAAAAATGCTATGCAATAGCTTTACCGCGGCAGTCCCCGAGTGCCACACATCATTTTTTTTTAAACGAGTTGGAAGTCCTGTTTTTTATAAAAATTATTTAATTATCCGATATTAAGATACTTTTTTGTGTCGCTTTTTCATCAGCCTTTTTCTGAGACTTTTAGTATTATTTCACTATTGGAAACTTTGGCAATAATCACGCGTTGAACAGAAAAAATTTTTTCTTAAAAATATTCGTTATTGAAAGAACCAGATCACTTCGAAATAGAACAATTTATTTTAAAATTAATTTTAAGGCTTTATTTCTCGAATCGTAAAAATGCACTAAAATATTAAAAAAAAAATCCCATTAATAGGATTTTTGAAAATTATTTGGGAATTTGTAGGGTTTTCAGATACAAATCTTAAACTATTTATTAATATTACGTATAAGTGCATTATTATATTATATAAAACGAATAAAATTAAATTGAAACTTATTTTGCATTATTGAGATTTTTACAAATTTATTTGGGAATTTGCAGCGATTTCGAATGCAATTTTGATGCTCTTTCTAATTATTTCTTTTTACATACTTAATTTTCCAAATGCTTGAGGAGATCAGGCTAAAAATGTTTTTTTTTTATATAAAATTTTTACAATATTAAAAGAAATCACACCGACTCCATACTTTTTAAGGCATAATCGACAGAATATGAAAACTACGAAACCATAATTCTTTCCGATTGACTTGATTTTACACTACAATACAAACATAAATACATCGCAACCAACTACTTAAAATATTTCCCTATGAAATTAAAAAAAGTGTATATATTTGTGCGGATACTACTTGCACACTCACACATACAGCCAAAGGGGAAATCATTAAAAATCAGAAAAAAACCAACACAAAAACAAAAAGATAGGAAAAATAAAAGTGAAGACGTGCATGGAAAAAGTAGTTAAGGTTTCTTTTATTGACACTGATATCCGCGGAAGCGTACCACATATATGCTTAATTTTGTTTGTTTAACGTTTCTTCACAAGGTACATCACTAATAATCACCCACTCACTTTAATAATGTAAATTTTACTTTTAAAATTTTTGTATAAATTCTTTCTTTTTAATAAAAAACAAAAACCGTTAACAAAAAAAAAAAAAAAAAAACAATGATGAAAGTGATCATTTATCAATTAGCGCCACTAATTGAGGTTTGAAAAGTCGTTAAAAAACTAAAACGAAAACCAAAAATTTATTCATTATTTTTTTCAAATTCAAATAAATGTTTGTTCAAAAAAAAAAGCTGCATAAATAAATAAAACAGCTGTCACTTCGGCGCGCATGCCGTTTTAAGTATTTAGGTACTTATTTAACACACCAAAATCAACAACAATAACAATAAAAACAAAAAGATATTTAAAATATAAAATAAGGCAAAAATGCGTGGGCCTATTTTTTTTCGATTTTATTGCGGTGGTTGGTTGCATCAAACCGTAAAAGCAACTGAAAACCTGTTCGGAAACATTTCTACACCGCATATGGTTGGTTTAGTTGTTTTACTTGCTGA
The DNA here is from genome assembly GCA_947311025.1 of Lypha dubia. Lineage (NCBI taxonomy): Eukaryota > Metazoa > Arthropoda > Insecta > Diptera > Tachinidae > Lypha > Lypha dubia. Next base: position 63,933,160 of record OX371264.1, read on the forward strand.
ATGTGGTTGGTTGTTGTTGGTACTCTTGTACTTATTTCTTGCCGTTTTTAATATTTCAAAAGAAACAAAAAAAAAATTCACTAAAAAGTTTTATAAAAAAAATAATTTTTAATAAAAACAACTAGACACACACACACACAAACAATTGGTAAATGGGATGTATTGTATTGTATTGTATGCATGTTTGTTGTACAGTGTATGTACTATATAGTATGTGCAATTTATTTAACAAACGATGTCATGTAGATTTATGATTTAGAGAAAAAAAGAAAATTATATGTATGTTGTTGCTGTTTTGAAAACAACAACAAGGAGCATAACAATGTTTTTTCAATAGATGTTTGTTAATGATAAATTTGTGGTAAAAATTACACAATATGAAATTAAAGCTGGGAAAACGCTTGATTGAGCATTAAAACCGCTAATGTTGTCACCATTTCCTATGAACACAAAATATGTACATACATCCATACATACAGCATCGAGAAAATTTCCTTTTTTTTACAACTTACTAGAGATTTAGGTGCAGATTCTACAAGACGAACGAGTGATTTGAGTGTAAATTTTGCATGAAAACCACTAAAAAAACAGCACCTTATTGAACTTTTTCAGAGTACATATTTATTTTTTTGTGTAACTGCACTTTTTTGCAGTTAATTTATTGTTCACTACTTTCTAGTGGGCTAAAAATTAAAGAAAAAATTCTGATTGATTTCAGTTAAGTTTTACGTGTCCCAAAAAAAAAACCTCGTACCAAACAACAAGCAGGCACTTTCAACAGAACAACAAAAAATTTTGAAAATTGGTCGACAGTGAATAATTTGGGGAACCAGTTGCCCCTTCCGATTTTCCAAAACATTTAATGGCACCGAAATGCGTTAAAATCCGATTCCGTTCTCCCAAAATCCTTTATTTGCAGACCGATTTCAAAATTAATATATATGGTTTGATCGTACTTTCTCGCAATTTTAGTTCCATTGAATTTTCAGAAAATCGGCAGGAAAATGGTCCTCCCGAGATTTTAATTCAATTCATACTGATTTTCCAATTTTTTTTTTTAAGTTTGAAAGGGCTTGTTTGTAGTTTGGTATCATGTTTTTTATTTTGCATGGGCATGGTGATCCTCGCTAAATTTTTTTCTAGTAACTCCTAGATTTTTTAAGCGAATTTGTTCATTATACTCGTATTTGAAGGCGTTTTCTTTGCAGTTTGTTTATATATATTTTTTTTAATTCGGAGGTGCAAGACAGCCGCTTGAAATATTGATAACCGAGTAGTTCCACCATTTATGGACTGATTTCTAAAGAGCACACTTGCAGTTTGGTCGCAAAATATATTTCTTATTAATTTTGCTATTTATGGACCGATTCTATTATTTATTTGTACCCTACTTTAATCTTTTGTGGGAGTAAAATATAAACTATAAATAGATTTTATTAGATTTTATGTGCGGTTTCCATAATACAATCAATTGGTTTAAGTAGCAAATTTGTATGAAAACCACTCAGTTTTTTTGAGTGATTCCCATATAAAATTTATACTCAAATCCTTTGTCTGTATTGTGGAAACAACACTTCAAACTTTCTCTTAGTTTCTTCAATTTCGTAAGCGGTTCGATTGGATTTCTGTTTTGAAATCGAGACTTATGAGTATGATAATTTAAGACTATTAGTTAAGTAATAATTTAAATGAGTTTTAGAAAACCTCCAAATTGGCATCATTGTTTGCAGTAAAACTGCTTAAACACTCAACATTGTAATCAGTAGCAAGATCTAGCAACAGATTTCAATTAAATGATCGCACTCTTATAAAATGTCAATGATCTAAAATTCTAATTGAAAGTTTTTCTTTTCGAAATGGGAAAGAAGGAGGAAATTCGTTATACTTGTTGTTGTTACGAAAATTATATGTATGTTTCTCTTTCTGATTTTTGAATTACTATCGATTAGTTATGGCCAAAATACTAAATAAAAGAATTTATGATATTAAATTGCCAAAGGTATTGTTAAATTATGAGAGCTGCCTGCTTTCTGGTGTTTATTTTGGTTGTATGAGTATGAAATTGTTGTCGGTTTGGATGGTCAGGCTGGCAGGCAGGCACGGAGGTTGGTTTTGTTTAACTGCCTGCCAGTTTGACTTGTGTGTGAGTCTTGTTGGCCCGGCCTGGCATGGGATGCCTGATATTGCCGCTGTTAGCGCTGTTAGCTGCTGTGTTTACTGTCTAACAGGTTATTGTGTAATAATCACTTTTGTCTCATTCACGTTGAGAGACCCAACTGAAATCTAGTATAAATGGCAAACTGGTTTTAGTCGACAACGAACTTTGAGCAATCCTCCATCATCAACTAGCAGCAGAAGCAGCAGCAGCAGCAGCAACAATTTCGACATTTGATGGGGTAGTCAAATTATGCTGCTACTAAAAATATTTCCATACAAATACTAAAGCAAAAGCAAGCATGTGGCTAAAAATATCATCATTATTATTTCACCAAATTAGAAGAAAAACGGTTTTAAAGCTTTTAGAAATTTAATATTTTTTTTCGGATTTTAACTTCTTAAATCCATTAAAAATGTATTGAGGTTAACGCAATATCGTTCGTGAGATGTTATTAATTCTACAGATTAAATGATCATTAATTTCAAATTGCACTATAAATCATTGGCATCGGAGGAGAAAACACTTCAATATTTTAGTGAACAGTTTTCCAAGAGAAGGTGAAAACTAGAAACTGAAAACTGATACATGTTAAAAGCATTTTAGGGGAAACTAATAACTGCAATACGACAGACGGACGGAGAGACAAGCATACATACTGACATAAATATGTTAAGATATTTTTGAAACTACATATCTTGTTTTTTGTAAATCGTATTTTTTACACAAATATTTGATAGGCTACCCCATGAAACTTTTAATATGACTCATCCAGAAAGAATGACTAAGTTTAAAAATAAATATTTTTTATGTTAAACTGAGAATTGTGGAAGTACTCAGCACATACGAGGAGTATAAAATCGTTTGTTTAATACTTATCTTTATTTAATTTCACTAAATATGTATTTTGATTTAAACAACATGAATGAAAGCTATTACTGGCTAACCTTGGTTGTATTACAACCAAAGATAAGTTAATTTGTTGAACAATACAATTTAATTGGGACATTTATAAAAATATAAAGATGAGATCTTAAGCACCCAAATATTAAGATTCCGAAAACTTATCAACGAAAAAATTATATTGTCGTCGAGTTAAATTCCATTCACACTTTACAACACAAATATTTTATCAAGGATCTGTCTATTGATCCTTGGTGGGGGAGACCAAAATAGACTGCCATATTTGAAAATTCTTGTCTAATAAAATAATTTAGGGCAATTAAATTAAAAAGCAAAAATAAGGAAAATTTCTTTGAAAATATACATGCTTTGGTATTTTAAAACGTGACACTTGGCACTCATTTTCGACAACACTAAAGTACCCCTACACCTGTACACAAATTTTACAGTGAATCGGGGAAATCTTCAAGCATAAGAAAGGTTTTCTTTTTTATAAAACACTACAAGTAAAATGTTTTAAAAACACTCTAGTTTTTGCTGCGTAGATCACTTTGCGTCTCGTAAAATATATTAGAAAAATTCCCTTTTTATATTAATGCAGCGAGCTAAACTGCTATACAAAAATATTTGTCCTAAACTTACACTGTTTTCAAAAGACGGGCGAAAAATTTGTATGGAAATCACTCAGTGCTTCTTAGGTGCCGTTTATACAAGCCGAACGGGTGATTTGAGTGTAAATTTTGTATCAAAATCACTCAGTTTTTTGATTGGTTTCCATACAAAATTTACACTCAAAGCATTCGTTCGGCTTGTATAAACCGCATCTAGACAAATTTTACACATTAAAATCAATCTTTCATCTTGTGGAAACCGCACCCATCTTATAAAAGCAGTACCTTAATTTTAGTAAAATACACTAAAGTTTTCAAATACAGTTTGAAAGACATGAATACCTGAAAATTTATTTGCTGTCCCCACATGACTTATAAATGACTAGCTGATCCCGGTGTACTTCACTACCCCCCTCGTTATAAAATAAAATTAAAAGTATTTATATATCCTATTGTGAAAATTTAATGACCATCGGTCCAATAGCTAAGACTATATTAAGATTTTTTATTTTCCTATAAAGGGGCGTGGTCCAACTCACTTTTCTCCTAGTACGTATTCCTAACTATGTCAATACTATATGTACCAAATATCATCGGCGTAGGTCAAAAAATGCCCAAAATATGGCGATTTCAATTTTTGGGTTATATGGGAGCTGCCACGCCCACTTGTACGATAACGCCCATTTTTGTCCTGATTACTCACATTAGTAACATATGAACTATTGCAATGTTTCAAAACTCTTGCTATCACAATAGTCAAGATATATGATGTTATTCAATTTATGTGGGAGGGGCTACGCCCACTTGAAATATTAAAAGCCTAAAACCATCCTCTATAAATTCCCTTTTGAATGACACCAGTTTGGGTCAAATCGGTTGGATAGTTTCCGAGTCTATAGCGAACATGGGTACAAACATTTTTTGTATTTTATATATATAGATTTGAGTGTAAAATTTGTATGAAAAGCACTCTGGGGGGGGGGGGGGGGGGTTAAAGACTTGTTCCATATTTATTCACAATAGAAAATTATTTATCATAAACAGATTTTCAATTTTCGATTTTTTCTGGCGCTCAAGTTGAATTAGGAATTTTAAAGTCTTGGTCGATTCAGGTGAAGTTTCTATAGTACAAACAATCGGTTTGAGTACAAATTTTTCATGAAAACGACTCAGTTTTTTTTGAATGATTACCATACAAAATTTCTACACAAGTCATTTGTCTGTTTTGTGTGCAGTTTCCACAAGACGGACGTGACAAATGATTTGAGTGTTAAAGTTTGTATAGAAATCAGTTAAAAACAGAGTCATTTACAGAAAAATTTTACACTCAAATAATCCGTCCGTTTTGCAGAAGACTGACCTGAAATTTATGAAACATATTTTTGGAACAACAAAATATTTTCACCCCGCTACATTAGTATTGAATGGGGAATTTATGTTCTTCTTTTTAAGAATTAACGTAAAGAATTGTACTAAAAACCAATTGTTGCAATGAACGCTATTCATTTACTAAAGTTTTTACTATTTTTTTGCAAATTGATTGATTCAATGAACACATGTGTACATTGTTTTAATGAAAACTTTCATTGAATGCAAACTGTATGCCTTAGAGTTCAATGGAATACTTTTGGTGAGAAGCATTCTTTGTGAGCAAAATTACTGAATTGCTGTTCATTGGTTTAATGTACAAGATGACATTGTTTCGTTTAAATAATGAACTTTTTCATTGCACTTTTTGTTAAGTTTTGGTAGAATGCGACCAACTAGGCAGTTCCTGTACAAAGTAAATGTTTTTTTTCCAAATTATTATTAATATTTGAATGATTATTTATAAACCTTAAAATACATAATCGACCATATTCCCTAACTTTTTGTCAACGTCACAAAAGGCCAATAACGTACACAGTGTAGACTGCCATTAACTGCTTCTAAGAGTCTCTTCTTTACCACTAAATATCAAAATATAAATATGATTTCTGGCAAGAACAGAAGTGTTCCGTTTTAGTTTCCCTTTAATCACAATGGATCCAATTGGGTCTCCGAGTGGATGTGCATTTCACAACACCTTTCCTAACCTAACCAAGTTTCCCTTTTGACGTGACATCGACAATGAATTACGGAATAAGGCGAACAATTATATTATTGACTATCGCTAAAACTTACCAAAAAAGTCTTCCCAACGCTCGGAATCATCAGATTCTCCATCCATTGTTTAGCAATTTTAGATGTTTTATTATTTTGTATTATTTACACCAGATAAAGATAAACTTGTATCTATTGTTTTTGCTTTTATTTTACAAAACTATTATTAATTGTGTAAATTTTCCTTTCTACACTCGCTATCGTTTTCTTTTTTTTTTTTTTTTTGTTATAATTTTATTATGATGATTTTTTTTTTATAATTCCGATTTTCTTTATTGCTGTTGTTATAAAATTATAATGCGAGAGCTTTCCAATATTGAAAGTATGACAAATATGATTTCATTATTTATTCAACCTTTTTTTTATACACAACTATTTATTTATTACACTTTTAATGCAAACAACAATAATAAATAATTAATCATTTGTTTAGACCGTTTTTTGTGTTGTTGTTGTCTTCTGTCTTGAGTTATTGTTTTTTTTTTTCGTTTTTCAATTAATTTAATAGAGTTAATGTTCTATAGTTTAATTCATTTTACAACAAGTTTAGAATTGGGATTAATAAAATGGAGTGTCAATTTAATTTATTTATATTTATTTTTTTTTAAATGTCTATATGGATATCAGTCTGTCTTTATATTTGTCTGTCTGCCAGGCTGGCCAGCTGCCTGTCTACATGACTGACTCTGACGCTGATCTTTATTAATGCGAAAATTCTTTAGGTTTTGTTATCTGTTTTTGTACTGCAAATATAAAGTGAAAAAAAAACAATTATATATTTTATATTAAAACTAGATAAATCAGCAGTTTATTTAACACTGTGCTTTTTGTTGGTGCTGTCGTTATTGTGGCTGATATTTATTCCCGCTATATGCCCTTCATTACAACAAAACAATGCATTTTTTATTGCATTTTAGTGTTTTTAAATGCTCCTGCAAACATCAAGATTATCTGAACAAGTCATCGACCATCATCATCATCATCGTCGTACTATTTATTATTGTAGGAATTTAGAGTCAGATAAAAAATAAAACAGAACTCAAGCACGCAGTTGAGTTCTATAACGTTAATGGAAAATCTGGGCTGGTTTAAGAGTCATCGACCACTATTTCAGCTGTTGGTAGTTCAGAACAAAAAAAAAAAAAATATACAAAGCTTTGTTGTTATATTAAAGCCAAGCTGTTTGTGTCACAGTGGTTTAGGAACGGAAATATTTTGAAAGGCTAAATGACATAAAAGAATTTTCTGTTTTTAAAAATAGCAAATCAATATGCATTTCGTTGGGTGCTAAATACGAGCTCATCAGTAGATCTTTACGTTTTATGTTTGCTAACCCACAAAAAATAAATAAAATTTTTAAAAACATAAATTCTTGAGTATATATTTGCTCGAATAAATCTCATATTTTGTAAAAGAATTTTATATAAAAAAATGTTTTCCATTAAATTACGTTACATTTTGTATTAATTTTTCGGAGAGCAATTGGATATGAGAAAAAGATTATGAAGACAAGATTATAACTAACAAAGATGAAAACCAATCATTTTAGTCGAGTCAATTCTGCAGTTAACAGAGCACTGTTAAAATACTTAACAGTCTTTTGAAGTGAATTTTGATGACATTAATTTAGGAGAAATATTTGGGACTTTTATGGCAAATTTATGATGCGTTTTCATACAAATTGTGATACAGGTAGTGTAGAAAAGATGGGATAATTTTTTAATGTTCTAAATATTTGTCACATATACAGCATTTTCTGCACACTTGTACACCACCTGAAGCAGTAATGGGATACTATACAATTTTTCCATACTAAACACAAATCTTTCTCCTGAATTAATTTAATCAACTTTTACTGCAAACGACTGTACGGAAGGTACTGCTTCCACAATACAGAAAAATGACTTGAGCACAAATTTTGTTTGGGAATCACTCAAAAACCTGAGTTTTTTTCATACAAATAGTTTACTCAAACCAATTGTTTGTATTAAGAAAATCGCACATAAGTGTTTTACCAGTACTCTGTTATTTACAGAATTGATTAGACCAAAATTTTTGGTTTGCAGTTTTCTTAGTAAAATTTTATATTCGTTGTGGCTTTTCTTTACCAAAAATTTACTAGAAAACCTCAAAATAAGTAAAAAAAGACATGTGGCACTCGGGGTCTGCCGCGGTAAAGCCATTGCATAGCATTTTTTTATCAACTTATGCAATTATATTACTACGTTTTGTTTAGTAACTCCGTTGTTTTGCTGGCAATACTGTATGTTAATGAAATCAAAATCAATAGCATACTTTAGCGGTTAACATACATTGGGCGATTTAAATACATACCTAAAAAAACAAAAGACTTAAGAAACAAACTTAGTGTAAGGTTTTTTCGTTTCAAAAACAAAAGACTTAAGAAACAAACGTTTCAAAATTTTTTAATTCGGTTGCCTCAAAGCCCGCGATAGAAGCTATGCCTAAAAGTTTTATAACATTTCTCATTTGGATTTAAAACTATTTAAAATTGTTTAACAGATATCTGTTAACAGTAAATTGACTAGTCTCATCTTTGATAATTAAATTTAATATTCTTTGAAGGTCATTATAAAAAATTTTCATTAAAAGTATTCGTTATGGATTTTCTTTTAACAAAAATTTACTATAAAACCTCAAAAAAGTAAAACTTTAAAAAGATGTCCATATTCTCATATAAAATTCTGAGCACAATATTTATAAAAAATTGACGTCAAATCTATATTCTAGAGAAAATTAAAAAAAAACTGCAGAGATAAATGCCAATGCAAACCACAATGGTCGTCAGCAAGCAGTAAAATTGCAAGAAAACTGCAACAATAACTATAAAAGGTGCTAAAGAAAACGATTGTGGAGTTGAATTTATCATTGTTGATTTTTGAACATTTATGTTGTTTGTTGTCAAGATAAGATACCAACGCAACACAAAAGAAATAAATACCAAATAAAATATATATAAAAATAATTCTTGTTCCAACATCTACAATACACTCTCGCACGTACAAACATACCTACACATGCACATAAAGAAATATATTATTGAACAAAAATTTCTTTTTGCACATTTATTTAGAGTTCATTACTGAGAGATAGAGAAGGATTTCAATTGTATTTTATTTTATTCAAGTTGTAGTTATCTTATCAGTTTTAATATCAAATTAAAGAAACAAGAGAAATCAATAGAAAATCTAAAAAGAACCCAGTTTAAAGTAACAAATGAAAAGTGCAATAAGTAAATGTTAACATTTCATAATTTTATTTAATTATTCACTTGTTGTTTGTTATCTTGAAATTTTTAAACGAATACATTTTCATTTATGTTTTATTATTATTATTTTTAATGCTTGCCAGGAGATTCACATTTACATACATTAACATAATCTACACGGGAAGTATGTATGTTTAATTCTACAAATAAAAATGCATGTAAAATTATATGTATGAGTGACTGCAAGTTCCTCCTCAATTCTTGGAAAGTTTCTTAATCATCTAAAAACTTTATTTTTGGCGTTACTTTTTTTCTACTGTATTTTTTTTTTTATTCTGAGCATTTTATTTAGTTCTTTATATTTCTGTTCATACTTTTTGTTTTTTATTGATATACGAAATTATATTCAATCAACGGATCTTTCATTTTTTGTTTTTTTTTTTTGTGAGAATAAATCCATGCAACAAAACTTGCATGTGCATACATAAACACATGTATTTAAATGTACACGTAAGAGTGTTGTCAACTTAATGTGTGGTGTTTAGCAGATAATAAGCGCTAGTGAAAAAATAAAGTTTAAATTTGTTTAATACCAGCTCATATGATTTAAAACTGGTAAAAAAAAATAATAGAATATCTAGGCGCACAGCAGTGCGCCAGGCCAAGTTCGGCCACACAGTGTGTATATTTACACGAAACCATTCGAGCTGTTTTTACCCCCTCAGTACTTTGCTCCCCCTGATCATAATATAATGAAACTTGAAACATAAGGTCTCCCCACAGAGGTGACCTCACAGGTTAATCTTAAAATAAAAGCTTCCCGAGATATTAAGGGCGTGAAAAGTCCATATTTTAGTACATATTCGCTGACTCACTCACTCATCAATATTATGGGGCACTTCCAGTAAAGCTAGAGAGCTGAAACTTGGTACACAGGTAGGTCTTGGTGAGAAAATAACCAGAAAAAATCTGAAAACGGGCACACTCCACCTGAGGGGGAATAGGGTTCCCCTTCTTTGTATGGGGCACTTCTAGTATAGCTAGAAAGCTGAAATTTCGTGCACAGGTAGGTAGTGATGAGAAATTACCGAAAATGATTTTTTAACGGGCACTTTTCATCTGGGGGGACAATCATGCTGGAAAGCTTAAATTTCGTACACAGGTATGTCCCGACGAGAAATTAACAAAAATAATTTTTAAACGGGCACTTTTCATCTGGGGGGACTGGGGTTCCCTTATTTGTATGGGGCATTTCCAGTATAGCTAGAAAGCTGAAATTTGGTACACAGGTAGTATCTGATAAGAAATTAACGAAAATGATTTTTAAACCGGCTCTTTTCACCTGGTGCGACTATGGTGCCCCTTCTTTGTATGGGGCACTTCCAGTATAAGTAGAAAGCTGAAATTTCATACACAGGTGGGCAGGCCTGATAAGCAATGCATATAAATATTTATACAAAAACAACTTAGAAAAAAGAAGTGAGATCTGCACAAAAACACAAATGTGAAAATAAGGCCAAGTTCCTATCCAAAATATTTCGGCCGTAAAAAGTACTAAGATCAAAATAAGGACCACGTTCTTGATAGGTACAATTCCATCTTATTTCTAGGCAACCTGTAAGCTTGGCAAAATTTTTTCCCTTTATAATATGGGAAAGAATTCTTGGAACAATTTTGCCACGCTTATAGTACCGAAAGTACCAAATCGTCCCTCTTTGCTCTTTAAAAATTACCCTTGCTATCCGTACCCTTGAACACATACTATCCGTCTACAAAATTTCATTCAAATCTATTAAAACAATTTCTCAAAAGAAAAAGTACCAAAAATAAAAAAGTACCAAAAGTAAGAGAAGTACCATATGTAAAGAATGACCAGAAATGCCTGTTTTTCAGCCCCAGAAATATTCTCATATTTAAAAAAAATTTATAAAATATTATTACAAAAATAAAAAGTACCAAAACTACACATTTGTACATTTTTACCCCCTTAATTTCATTTCTTAACTAAATTTGATTCTTTAACTATTTTTTGCAAAGCCTTAACTTAGTTCTCAAAGTATTTGAAAGTAAAAATTATTTCCAAAAAACGCCAAATTTTCCAAAGCCGCTGCATGGTGCTCACACTAAACACGTTTTTTTTTTGTTTTAGAGAAAGAGAAACTGACTACAGCGCAAAAGGGGTAAAACAATCTTGTTTGTGTCTGTACGAATATCAAACTTAAGGTATTGACTTAAAAACCCCAGTCTATTGCAAAAAAAAAAAACAACTGCCTTTTGTGTTGTTTTTTAAGTTTACGAGTCCAAAATAATACAGACACACAATAACAGTTACCGATACAACAGTTAAACAGCTAATAAATAGAGCGATGAAATTAACGTTCGTGTATCTGAATTTAAGTTTTGTGATTTTTTTTTTTAATTTTTTTCTAATTCTAGTTCTGGAAACATATTCAATTACAAAGTTTTTCAAATTTTGTTTAAATTAATTTTCATTGCCATGAGTTCTTTACAAAAAAAAAAAAAAACACTCAACTAAACATACTCATACATACATACATACATACAAACAGATACACTTGCACAGATAGAAACAAACATACATACATACATTCACATGTACATAGTTATAAAAAGAAAATTTACCCATTTGATTTGATAACAATATGTGACACACACTGTGACACACGTACAACACTTTTTTTCTATTGAACTTGGCTCACTTTTGGGTGGTGTTTTTTTTAAATAGAAAGAACGTACAAAACGAAGGAACCGAACTAACGAAGTGATTTTGTATTTCTTTTATTGTGCAAACACGATTTTCTACAAGTAGAAAAATTAAGAGGTCTCCTCTAATTTTCTATTTTTTTGTTTTGATTTGCTTTTTTCTAGTTTGTTTCTTGTTATTGCTGTGACTTTACACCCAACATTTATGAAATTCACACATTAAAACACAAACATGTATGAATCGAAGTATTGTGTGGTATTGTGGGGTGAGGGGAGGTTTCTCTGCATGTAGCTGAGAAAAAAAAGAATGCACTTTGATTTTCACAAATTGATCAATTCTTATAACGCGTTTTTTTATTTCGTCTCCTGCACTGTCTGTCCGTCGTACGTTTTTTCAGCACATTCCAATGCGTTTTTTAAACTTTTGAAAGAAAAAAAGATTTTTTAACTTTTTTTGTGAAGTTCAATTTGTCTGGTTTAAATTTCAGTATATATTTATCTGTTCTTATTTCACTAGATTATTTTTTTTTACCCATTTAAACAATAACTATTGTTTATTATTATTTCCTTATGTATAATTAAATTCATTAAGTTTGAATTATTTTCACACACTTGAGAATTGATTTTTTCTTTTTATTGAGTTTTGAATTTCATTTATGGCAGATACAACAACCATGCGCTACATTCTTCGTACTCGCGCGACGTATTTTCTCCAACTGATTGAGTTTCTTGTTGTTAGTTATTATTTCCAGCTATCCGATCGTCAGAGCGTATCTCCTAAATGTTTAAGTTTAACACTGTATGGTGGGCAAAATGAAAACAAACACACAAACGAATAAAATCAAAAAAATTAATATATATGTGTGTTTTTTTAGTTTTAAAAGACTCTGATAAAAATACCCCAAGAAATAAGAGTCATTTGAACATGTTGGTTGCATATGGTTTGCAAGACATTTGAAATTAGAGATGGCCAGGTTGGAGTATGCAACTTTACGATCACGATTGAATTAATTTCACAGTAAATCTAGTGCTGACTGAGGCTGAGATATTGATTGATGGACGACATGCGATGTATTGATGTTATTCCAATTGAATCAAATTAAAACAATAAACAAAAACCTTTTAACAGTTTATTGCTTAAAACATAACATAGCATTTTACCAGCGTGTGATCATAATAATGTTCATATTTCATAGTTACGATTATTTTGGTCATAAAGAATATCTTTTATATGATGAGTCACAAAATAATCGATCCAAAAAATATTCAATAAAAAGCATTAACAAATTAATCGTGAACAAATTTTTTCGAATTTTTTGCACTTTTATTTAACTTATTAATTGTTTACTGGAAGAAAAGCTAAACAAATAAATAAAATCGGTTATTAGTGGAACGCAAGATAGATTTTTTACGTCTAAAAATCAAGCGATCGGCATCGTTCGATATCGTGGGCTAGGCAGTTATTTTTAAAAATATTATGTTAAATGGTATAAAAACACAATTCGAGAATTCTTAAAAATCGTTTTTCCTAAATTTACTGATTTAATTTTTTTTAAACGTTGCGTTTTTGACAATTAAATTCATTAAACAAATACTGTATGCAACGAAACATTGTTCTTATTAGAGTGCATCACAGTGAGTGAAGAAACCTTACTCACGATATCATCTCTACTTAACAGTCTACATACATAAATGTTCAATCGTAATAACAGTGAGAGCTGTACCAACGTAATACTTTTGGAGAGTGGGAGATATTGTGGGAGAATGAAAAAATATTAATGAAGTTAATCGAAAATAACTAGTTTTCCAGGTGTACCAGATTGTTGCACTTTCTATGCAACACGAGATAAAAACTTCAATGTGAGATAAACCTGGTGTCTGAATTGGCAACATCCGCCTGATATTACAGGGTAATTTAATATCCTGTGTTTTTTAAGCCCTAACTTGTAAAACGGTTTTTGTTATTTGGATTTCATTTTAAATTTTATAAAAAATTTATGTAACATAGAATGTTTCACGTGCAAAATTTGGAATTCTTGAATTTATTAGCGCCTCTACACTGATAGGGAAACTGTCAGTGCAAGTATAAATTTGGCCCTCTGAGACTTGTCATCGTGACGATTTAATACATTATTCATCTTGATGCTAGACCAAAACTGCTTGATATAATAAGGTCGGACTTATATTAAATTAAAATTGTGTTGATTTTTTATAGGCTAAGTATCGTAACGTAATGATCAGAGAGAAATACAAGTCACCAGCTAACATCAATTTAGTAGTGAAAAATCTCGTATCCTATTTGCATTCGAAATGTGTATAAATGGGATCAACAGAGCTACCTAACAAGTAGTAAAAAAAATTTACACATGAATAATGACGGTAATTAGAGGCTTCTATTCAGCCCTATAGCTGAAATCTAAGTGATTACGAACCTTAGCCTATAAAAATCAACTCAGAATAATAAGTACATATTTCAAAATATTAAATTCATAAACTAAAATTGATTCGTATTTAAATTTTAAGGCACGTTTCGAGATGGTGAGGCCCATTTGTATTAAAATCGCTTGCTTGCTCGGCAATTATGGCATGTAGACTTCGACTTCAGAGCCATTTAATTTATATCAGAGTGATATTGTTTATTTTTTTTTTTTTAGGTTTTCCAAAGATTAAATTATAATGTGTTCGGCACAATCCAATTTTACGAAAAAATAATGTTTAAAAAACATTTGCTGCACTCTTTTATAGTTTGAGTTGACTTACATATATGCGGTTGCTATAATACAAACAATTGGTTTGAGTGGACAATTCTTATGAAAACCACTCAGTTCTTTGAGTGAATCCCATAAACAAATTTCTACAAAAGTTATTGTTCTGTATTTTGGAAACAACATCTTAGGCTAGTTTCTTTCATTTAGGAAGTTAAGTGTGCAACACATTCGAAGACCCAATTGGAGCCATTGTGTTTCCCAATTTTTATAAAAAGCAGGACAACAATATTCAGCGTCTATGGAGGCAATGAAACCCATAGACCATAGACAGACACGCTTGCACCGCTATCATTAAACCGCAGCGGCTTAAACTCTTTACAAATCCCTTCAATGTTTTATTCCGAAAAACTCAACAGAGAAAAATAAGAAAATATTTTATAATCGATATAATTTTTTGGAATCGACTTCAATAAACGAGGAGGTTAATATCAATTCCTGTGTATTTTTTTAAATATTTACAGGACTTTTTTGTTTGGTCCCCTATCTATATTTTTTCTAAATCAGATGTGGCAGTTCCAGTCTCATAAACCATCAGCGTAAAGTACCAACTATTTTAATTTTAATTACATATAATCAAATAGAATACGAGAAGTACTGCAATTTATTGGCATCACCCGTTCTATACAATTGTACTTGATACATCAACTGTAATGGTACTACATATTTATAAAAATATAAAATAGATTTCAAATGTTTTTTAGTATAAAATTTCCATTCAAATTTTTATTAAAATAGATTTTTAATCCATTTGAAATTCTTATGATTAGGGGGTAAATATCTGAGAAAAAAATCCTAGTAAATGTTAATCGTTTTTTTTGCTGATTAGTCTGGCACCTCACTTTATTCTTTGTATTGTAGACGTGCGCCTTAGGATATGCTTTCTACTTTGTCAATTTTTCAATATTTAACTGTTAAAAATACACATGCAAGCAAAATATGTATGTGTATACAAATCTATATAAAATATTGATAGTGAAAAACTTGTGTTATTAAAACCAAATGGGCCGTTTATTTTGCAAGTGAGACAAGTTGATTATTTAAAACAAATAAATAAATATCGGATAAATATATAATAAATTTTATATAAAAAAGTACAAGACCGCAAGCTGGAATAAAATAGATATACATAAAACAAATAACTTCAATAAATAAATTCGCAAATTTTTTTTATTGATATGTCGTTCTTTTCTTATAATTTTATTATCATTATCAAAATAAATGTACATATGTATGTACTCTTAAACTTTTTTAAAAGCACTTCTAGAATGTATTGTGCTGCTTTTATTTGGCCTTAAATGAGTTTCTTTTAGTCAACAAGCCAAGCCTCTCTTCCGATCAGTTGCAATTAATGAACTTTCTTCTGTATGAAATTTGGATAAAACATCTATAGTTTATCTTTCAAATACATTAAATGTTACTTACAAATCAAGTATTGCACCAATAAATCTTAAAGACAATAGACTTTTCTTCTTTGCTATTTTGAGAAATCCACTACAAACCGTTTTAAACCAAAGAAAGTTATCAGAGAAAGAAAACAACCCTTTCGGCAAAAACGTTTAGAAAATTAAATACACAATAGATGAAATTCTTCAAAAAAAAAAAAAAAAAAAAACAAAATAGGAAAAAATTAATATTTATTGTTTGTTTTGTTGTTGGATTTTGCAAATGATAATTTCGTGGCCAAAAGCAAGCAGCTCAGTGGATACCAACACCACCACGACCACCGTCACCACTTCATTGTGTGCAGTTTAATGTGGGAGGATGCCAGCATTTGCATTTTTAAATAAATAAAATTATTTTTTTTCCTTAAATTTTTGTTTGGGGTCTGGTTAAGCTGGTTGCTGGTTAGCTTTCAATTTTTTAAAAATATGCAAAACCCAAAAAAAAAAAAAAAAAAAAATAAAAGACCCACAACACGAAACAAAATATTTGTGGTCATAATGTGCATTTAATTTATTTGCGTTTTATCATAATGTTGGCTAGAAAGCTCAACATTGTGTGGTTGAGATAATGCCCATATACCGAGTATGTTGTACAAAATCTGTACATAAACTTTTTTTTTCTTTAACAATAAAAATTATAAATTTAATAGCGATCTGTTTGTTTGTGGCAGCTTAAAGTATGCGACTCCTTTTCATAAATCACTAAATTATTATTCAGATCTTTTATCGCTGTGTGTTTGTTAAATAAACAAAGAACTAAATTTATTGAAGAATTAACCACTTTCGCTTTTTATTTTTCTGCTGTGTTGTTTTTAAAATTTAAATGATTTTTGCTAAATATGATCGGTTTGAAGTGTTTGACCTTCGCATTAGTGCTTTTGCAACATGACTTTAGTTGGTTTGTGTTTGTGTGACAAGACAATTGTCATTTGATTTTTTTTTAAATAGTTTGTATGCATTTAACTGCACTGCATTAATTGTAACCATAAATTTATGGCATTTTTATTTAAAAAAAAAAAAAAAAAGTTATATGTAAAATTCAAAACATTAAAAGCTTTTCAGAAGGTTAAATTCGTAAAATATCAAAAGTATTTAGGCACCCACCAGTAAGAAACAAGCTTACAGCGCAAATGACATCGCAAATTAAATGCTTCGAGGTTACACCATTTCCTGAAAACAGTGTACAAAAGCATATATGTACATATTAGTTATAAAGACCCAGTAGAAATGCTGAACAAGTGTTGACAACGAAATATTTTCAATCAAGTTTTCTTTTGAATGAGAATTCATTTTAAATATTTGTAATTTTATAATAATACTTTTTAACGTTTTAATGTTCTCCTCTTTCGCCAGTTTTAAAAATAAGAAGACGAAAATCTTCTTATCTCCCTCCTCATGTGTTTAGCTGACAGATTTACTGCCGTTTTATGAGCAGCACTATTATAGTTTCCCCATAAAAAAAAGAAAAAACTCATAAATTTAACAGAAAATATTATCAACACTTGCTCGTAAATAAGAGAGAAAAAAAAGATATAAATTTCATATTATTCATGTGAAATGGTGTAAAATGTCAGTCTTAATATTAATTATAGCGATTGACCCTGAACTTGAGTCAAACACATTTAAAACGATGAAACAACTATTAAAATCTATACAAATAAAAATGCAATAGTATTTAAGTGTTCAAACGTACTCGTACAATGTTTGAAGTCAATGTCTTAAATTTATTAAATGATGTTGTTGTTGTTGTTGCTGTTGCTGTTACTTGCAGCAATGTGTGCAACAAACAACTTAACTTGTTGATTATTTTCGAGTGTTCAAATGTAAGCAATTACACAGAAATTAAATGGACGGACCAGGCTGCAGTTACTTACATGCATGCAGGGGTTAAAAGGATATTTTAAACTTGAATGGAAATAATTTATTCATGCTTTTAACCCATTTAAAAAAAAAATATCTGCTTAAATATTTAAAAAAATTTAAATTAAATTCTCATTTAAACTGACACTCATAATCTCTTTAGAGGATTCATTATTTAAAACTTACTTTAAGTTAAACTAAAACTAAATTTTAAACGTGCTTTAAACGACGATTTAAGGAAATTGTACTGTTTTAAGTTACAATAATTAAGAGCCAAGATCATATTTTGTGATAGACTTTATGGCCACATTATTCAATCGATTTTGACAAAACTTATACCAAATTAAAAACATTTATTCAGAGAAGTGAACGAGCATCATAAATATGTGAATTATTTCACTCTTTTAGTAAATGTCAAATCAATAACTGTCTACGCTAGAATACAAAATTAAAATATTAAATATAAAATTTTGTTTGTGCAGCAATAACCTTGGCATCGCGGAAATACCCATATTTATAATACTTGTTCACTTCTATGAATAAATATTTTTAATTTGGTATAAATTTTGTCAAAATCGGTTGAATATATCGGCCAGAAAGTCCCTAACAAAAAATGATCTTGCCTCCTTATTATAGAGATTAGCAAAGTTGGTTGTATTGGTTACACCTCGTACCTTCTGCAAATAAGCAAGAATAATATTCTGCATATTTTACTGATTCTAGTAAAAATTTTAGTGAGATCAATTGTGATAAACTGTTTAATTTTTCACCACTAAGATTATTTGAAGTTAAGCGAAAACTTGGTCACCTTATATATGATTGACACTCTACCATATAAATGTGATTTAATCAATTTCACTTTTATTTGTACGTTTTTTTTGCTGTTTTGTTGCTACTCTTAGAATAGTAGTCCACTATAAAATTGCTGGAACATAAATCTATTCTGTTCGTGCTTAAGAATAATAAAACAAAAATATAAATTAAAAATTTGCCCCAACAAAATAATTGCGAGACGATAACGATGATCACTAATGATGATAAATGATCATCATTTTCTTATGCGTTTAATTTGTTATTTATAAATTTATTTATTCAGCAATTTTGTATATTTATTTATTTATTTAGTTTTGCATAAATTTTATTTCTAATTGCAATTTATTTGTGCGTATTTGTGACACATAAAATTTACACACATGTTCTTATGAATTTCTACATAAAACAAATTTTTAAATTGTTTGTGGCATAATAATTAGTTTTTTCTGTTCGTTTAATAGAATGCAAATTGGAAATTAATTCAGAGCTTAGGAATTTTATTAAATCGATTTGGGGTGTTGTCTAAAGCTTTAGCAGCGATATTAAAACTTCTAGTCGTTAACAGTCATTTAAATGAAATTTTCAAATGTCTATTCATTTTTATTTTTTTTTTTTTCGATATAAACATTTTCTTATCAATTGTTATAAAAATAGAAGTACATACTTTCGATTTTTATTTTTTTATGGATGGATGATTAAGTTGACAACTTTGATGGAAAGTTAGCCTCGAAAGCTAGAGGTATTTTTTTTAGATTATGAATCAAAAAGATATATTAAAAACGGTTTTAAAAGATTTTAAAACCGCGTGAATTCAAATCAATTAATGTGCGGTTTCTATAATACAAACAATTGCTTTGAATACAAAAGCACTTGTTTTGAATACAAAAGCACTCAGGGGTGATTCCCGAACAAATTTCTACACAAATCATTTGTCTGTATTATGGGAACAGCACCTAAGTATCGTACACAGAAAAAAATAAAAATTGATTTCAATTAAAAAATTTGTGATATCAATTAAAAATTTAATTAAATTTGCACCAGTAAACAAATTAATAGTATCAATTAAATTTTTATACATTTATTTACTAAAATTAAATTAAATAAATTAAATATTTAACAAATTTTTTTATATGTTTAATTAAAGGGTTAATTGAAAAAAAAAAATTAAATATTTTTTTGGTTTATATTTTTTCTTTTTTTTTAATGAAAGTCAATCAGAATATAAACTAATGCTGTGCAAAGTATTGAGTAGTGGGTACTTGCAACTTATTTCAGGTAGAGTTTTAGAGTTGTATTAACCAAATCCAGTGAAAATTTTGCAAACGAAATGCAATTGCGGAATTGAAACCATTCCGATCGAAATGTGAGACGACGCCGATACGACAATCAAGTAACCAGTTAAATAATTTGTAAGTGGATGAGAAACATCAAGTGTATGAAAATGTTGGCTGAAGAGTTTAACGTGTTGACTACTCAGCAAAGAATGACTTTGGACCTGGGTTAAAATCCTGGCTAGAGCAAGTCAGTCAACATCATAAAATTACTCTAATGTGCTTTAGTGTGGCATTTTATTAATTTGTTGTTGGTCTGTTAACGTGATAAAAACATAGAACTGATCACTAAAAACTATTCCGATGCCGATTGGTAGAATTCCCAGCTATTGTACACTACAGCGCCCTCTTTCGTCGTTTAGCAAAAGCGTCGACGATGTAAAACAATTAATAAAATGCCTGCTCATACAGGTTAAGAAATATAATGCGCCTACTTAAAACAGAAGCGCTGCAATACTGCTCGCTCTAAAAATTAACAAAATATTCAATATCAGAGCAGTAAAAGAATTAAATTTTTATATATTCAGCATCTATATTCATTATTCTATCTCTTACCCTCTGTAGTTCTACATAAGTAGTTGACATTCCCTGAGTGCTGGTCCTACAAAAAAAAAAATATTTTCTCAAAATATTTTGATGTTTTTTAAGCTTTTTTCTTAGTAACCTGAAAATAAGCATAAGATCCTTAAAATATGCTTCGAAATCTTCTAAAAAACTTTTTAAAATTAATTTAATTTATTTATTCTGAATTAGCTTATCTGTATGATGCATTTTGTTGGCTGCTAATGTCAACTCATCAGTAAGTCTTTAACGCCGTGCTTTAAAAGTTTTCAAACATATATAATGCCCTTATATCAACTTCTATATATTTCAAGCACTAATGCCTATTTTTTATATAAAATGTTTATATGAAAATGGAGTTATAACAACATTTCGTTATACTTTTTGTAACTTCTTAAGGGAATAAATATTATAACAAATGCCTTCTTGTTTTGATTTAAACATTTTGTCCACCCCATCTAATTAACAACCTTATCAATTGCTTCAAACCGTTTAAAACCAAAAATATTTAATTAATTAAAATTGTTAAATTGAAAAAATTGCTAAAAATGTTAATTCAGCAAAATCATCAATTTGACAAAAATACAAACTCTTTAAGACTTTTAAATCCAATTTTTTATTTTTATTCTGCGACCTCTTTATTTTAAAAAGAGATATTAAAAATCCATCTATCTGTCGCCCCGTTAATTATTTAATGGGGTTGCATTTAAAATTTTGGATCATTAAACTGTTTTCAAGTATTTTTGTGTTTATTTTTCTTTCACAAAAATATTATTTCGCTCTTTTGTTTTGTTGTCCAATTCGCGCAAAGCGCCTTAATTGATTTCGCATTGTTGTACGCGCGCATTATTATTATTGGGCCAAAAAATTGCGTCATTTTTATTATGACTATTTTTTTTTAATGAATATTTTCTTCTTAATATTTGCAAAATAAAAATAAATGTCTTGCGTTTTTTATAGTTTCATACATATAAAAATCTAGTCTTAATTGAATTCACATTCGTTGACAAAACAACTTCTTAATTGCTGCAATTTTAGTATCTATTTTTCGTTTTCGTTTTCGTTTTTATTTTTTTATGGTTATTTTGGCATTTGCCAAAAGTTTAAATAAGTTGCCCGTTAGATAATAAATTAATTAACTTGTTATTTGAAACGGGTAATAAATAATCATTTGTCGTTCTAACGTCCTCAGTTAGTTTAACTAAATAAAAAGACTTTTCGAGTGTTGTATTAAGAAGAAGCCGACTGATTTACTAACATCGAACAGAATAGACAGAGGATTTCAAAAAAAAAAGTTACAGTTCTAATATTGTAAATGGCACGTCTGGGAAAAACAAACGTTCTCTTAAATCACAAACTATTTGTCGGAAAATAGTCATAAGAAACAAATTAGAAGACAATTAATAAAACAAAACACTTCTCACAATTAAAGAGTTGTAGAAAAATGGCTGCTTGTAAGGTTATCAATGTAATTAATAATTCATTGCTGCGAGCATATAAAAGCTTGAATGAATTATAATATAGTAAAATAAATTGCATTTTAAAGCTTAATGCACTTAGAGAAAAATATATTAAAATTATAAAATTAATCAATCAAAAGTAGTGCAACAATTTGTTGATGAAATGTCAGAGGTTTAACTACGCAGCAAAGAGTAGTGCAACAATTTGTTGATGAAATGTCAGAGGTTTGACTACGCAGCAAAGAGTAGTGACCACAATTTGTTGATGAAATGTCAGAGGTTTAACTACGCAGCAAAGAGTAGTGCAACAATTTGTTGATGAAATGTCAGAGGTTTAACTACGCAGCAAAGAGTAGTGCAACAATTTGTTGATGAAATGTCAGAGGTTTAACTACGCAGCAAAGAGTAGTGACCACAATTTGTTGATGAAATGTTCGAGGTTTAACTACGCAGCAAAGAGTAGTGCAACAATTTGTTGATGAAATGTCAGAGGTTTGACTACGCAGCAAAGAGTAGTGACCACAATTTGTTGATGAAATGTCAGAGGTTTGACTACGCAGCAAAGAGTAGTGCAACAATTTGTTGATGAAATGTCAGAGGTTTAACTACGCAGCAAAGAGTAGTGACCACAATTTGTTGATGAAATGTCAGAGGTTTAACTACGCAGCAAAGAGTAGTGACCACAATTTGTTGATGAAATGTCAGAGGTTTAACTACGCAGCAAAGAGTAGTGACCACAATTTGTTGATGAAATGTCAGAGGTTTGACTACGCAGCAAAGAGTAGTGACCACAATTTGTTGATGAAATGTCAGAGGTTTAACTACGCAGCAAAGAGTAGTGCAACAATTTGTTGATGAAATGTCAGAGGTTTAACTACGCAGCAAAGAGTAGTGCAACAATTTGTTGATGAAATGTCAGAGGTTTAACTACGCAGCAAAGAGTAGTGACCACAATTTGTTGATGAAATGTCAGAGGTTTAACTACGCAGCAAAGAGTAGTGCAACAATTTGTTGATGAAATGTCAGAGGTTTGACTACGCAGCAAAGAGTAGTGACCACAATTTGTTGATGAAATGTCAGAGGTTTAACTACGCAGCAAAGAGTAGTGACCACAATTTGTTGATGAAATGTCAGAGGTTTAACTACGCAGCAAAGAGTAGTGACCACAATTTGTTGATGAAATGTCAGAGGTTTAACTACGCAGCAAAGAGTAGTGCAACAATTAGTTGATGAAATGTCAGAGGTTTGACTACGCAGCAAAGAGTAGTGACCACAATTTGTTGATGAAATGTCAGAGGTTTAACTTCGCAGCAAAGAGTAGTGCAAAAATTTGTTGATGAAATGTCAGAGGTTTAACTACGCAGCAAAGAGTAGGGACCACAATTTGTTGATGAAATGTCAGAGGTTTAACTTCGCAGCAAAGAGTAGTGCAAAAATTTGTTGATGAAATGTCAGAGGTTTAACTACGCAGCAAAGAGTAGTGCAAAAATTTGTTGATGAAATGTCAGAGGTTTAACTACGCAGCAAAGAGTAGTGACAACAATTTGTTGATGAAATGTCAGAGGTTTAACTTCGCAGCAAAGAGTAGTGCAACAATTTGTTGATGAAATGTCAGAGGTTTTACTTCGCAGCAAAGAGTAGTGCAACAATTTGTTGATGAAATGTCAAAAGTTTAACTTCGCAGCAAAGACTTCTACCCAGTAAAGATTTCTACCACCAAAGTTTACTACTACAGGTTGTTTTTTATAGAGTGTCATAACTTTGAGTTGGTATCACTGCTTTATTTCAAATTTCATTATAAATCAACTTACACAAGAGCAACGCGTGCATATTGTTGAAATTTTTAAGCAAAATAATTGTTTTATTCGTCAAACTCATCGTGAAATTCATGATTTACTCAAAGAAACTTTGGATGAAAAAATAATTTCACGTAATCGCCCAATTAATTGGCCACCGAGTTCGTGTACTATACATTATTTTTCTTGCGGTTATGTTAAGTCATTTGTCTACGTCGATAAACTACAAGCAATTGAACAGCTGGAAATCAACATTTGAAGAGTTATTGACGAAATACGGCTGCAAATGCTGCGAAACCTTGTTGAAATTTGGTATTCCATATTGCGCTTTCTACGCACCAGCCGTGGCGGCCACATGGCAGAAATCATATTTAAACATTAAACTCGTATTAATTTCAAGTATTTTAAAACTAGTTTTAGTACGAGTTGTGATTAAAAATTTGAAACGGAATATCCCTAAAATATATCCCGAAAAAACACTGACGACAGGATTAAATATATAAATTTTATTTAAATTTCGCACATTTTAATTTTTTAATTGTTATATGGATATAGTTTTATGTGTTAATTTTTCGCAATTTAAAATTTTATCGGGCTCAAAAAAATCTACCCATTTATAGACCGTTAAACCATAATAAATTATAAATTTTTAGTAAAAAAATTCATTGTTTCAATGAATTGCTCATTAATAATGAACTGGTTTTGTTCAAAAAAAAAATAACTATAACGCATGCTTTCAATGAATCGTTTTACAATGAAATTTAATGAATATATTCATTAAAACAATGTATACATTCATTGATTCAACGAATTTTTTCATACAATTAATGAAGAGCAGTTATTGAATGTCGTTCATTGAAATTATGTGAAAAATTAATAACAACTAACAAATTTTCTGAGTGTATTACCACAAAAACCCTCAATCTAATTTTAATTGCGGTATCTAATACAGATTATCGCATATAAATAATTATTGAAAAAAACACAACTTTTCTTGTTTCCAATCATATGCAATACAGTATTTAGTTAATTTGTTTGTCGAATTCATATTTAAGGCCGTGCTTCACTATCCTACACAATCGTACGATTCATTCACAGGAAAATCTTACCGACTTTAAAAAATCGTTTCAAAATGGTGTTGTAGGTGCCACACTATCATACTCATCTGATGCCAAAACATCTGGTTGACAATAAATACTCCTCTGATCGCATGAAAACTATCATTTTATGAAAATTTTCATAAAATTTTACAAATCGCACGACTTGCCGTAAAATCTGTCACACAGTTGCATTTTTAGTCCACACTACCATACATTTTTAGCACACATGTCATATTTTGCAAATCGCGCGACTGTGTAGGATAGTGCGGCACGGCCTTTAGCTTAAAAGCTATCTAAAGTGTGACATCAGCATTTAAAAATGACTCGCCCAGAATGCGGACTCAATTTTATCCGGCGCTTAATAGTAGAAATATTTGTGAAAAATACACGAAGAACTAGAACGTTACCCCGCGCTCTCGGTAAAATACATCCAATACAATAAAGTGCAACTGTTTAAAGTGATTGGTTGTTTTTCGTTTTTTTTTTTAATTTAGTAAAATATTCAATTATTTAAAACAAATAAACAAAAATAACATTGTATTTCAATTAATTTTAGTTTGAGGCCCGTAATTGAATTGCAATTCAAAGTTAAAGGTTTTGTTTGTTATTGTTGTTGCTGTTGGTGTTGTTCTTGCTGCTTCAGTCATACGCCCACACTTGATGGCCAACCGTAGAGTGAGTTACTGACACAATGACTGACTGGCTGACAGACTGAATGCATGCATGCACGCTGACTAACTGTCTGAATTGCTCGATTCCTCTTGTGCTTAGTTGGCCAACAACATCGGATTGCCTTTTAAATAATAAAATGGGTGTGTTGATGTTTAATTGTGTGTGTTTGGGGAGTAAATTGGTCGAGTTGTTAAACATCATAAATTTATCACAAGTTTTTTTTCCGTAAATTTTTATAAATCCTTAATAGAGTCTTTAACAAATTTTCGCTAACGGACAAATCAAAACGCAACCAACCGTTTTCATTTAGATGAAATAATTTTCTTACTTTTTTTTTCGAGAAATTGATTAGATTGTTTTCTTGGGTTTGTGTTTTTTTTTTTTTTTTTGCAACGTTATCGATGATGATTGAATTTGCAAATTTCAAATTTTGCATAATTAAATTGTCAGTCGTACCTTTAAACCATTAAATTAGTTAATCCATCAAGTTGTTGCAGTTTTTTTTTCCTTTTTGATTTAAATAATTTTTACAAATTTATTAATTTGTTTTTAAAATTTGCATACACAAATAAATTTGTAATTTTTATTGATTCGAATTCAATTTATGATGACGTTACTTTTAGACAATGGTGATGTTGATGACGACAGCAGAGCTCTTGTTAAGGTGAGTCATGCATCATGCATGCATGACTAACATGGAAAGTGACGAAATGACTTGTGAAAAATATCTTAAATATAGAATTTTAGGAAAATTATAAATTATGTATTAACGATCTATAAAACTTGTAGAAGAAATAAAGTAGTTTTCCATGTAGAATAGTTTTTTTTTTCATAGAGATAAAATAAATCGATTTAAAAAAAAAAACAGTGAGCTGCTAATGTAAATATTTTACAACGTCAATTATGGTCTGATTAATTTGGTTCGTAATTTATTAGAGCGATCACTTCAATTGGACAATTTCTCATAATTTCCAAGGTCTGACCTTGAAAATTCCCTATTTAGAAATATTCCATAAAAAAATGATTAAGAACTTATTTCCCCTACCTGATATATAAATAAGTTTGATAACCAAATTTATAGAAATATTTCAAATGTTTATAGTAAATTGATTGTTCTAACACTTGTTGTGTAAGTCATAAATGATTTCCATCCCTGACTTCATTGGCTCTATTAAGAATGAGTTAACATCGATGATTCATTCAAACAATTTATTTATATAATTTAAATGAATGGTATTATCTTTTACCTAGATTCATTCATTTTTGGGCATAAGTACGTTAATTCAATGTACGCCTACATTGATTTATTGTACGCGAACGTTAATTTAATGTATTCGTACATTGATTTAATAAAAATATATATTAAAATTCAATATAAAACAGATATAAAACTAGTTTATTGATTTAATGAAATGGTAATTTAGCTAAAAATAATGAAAAATTCGTTAAAATAAATAAATTTTTCCTTGAGCTACCTTTTCATAGATTCACATTGACAAGTGAAGTGGTCTTGCAAAGCAGAAAAGTTAACGCTAGAATCAATTAAGAAAAACGAAAACGCTATTAAAAAATCATGTAGTTCCGAGCAGTAACTTACCAGAATTAATAGAAAATAGTTTTAGTTTTTTCAATATAAAAACAAAAATGTATATTAATTAAAAATTTAATTGAAATATTGTCGCGTACTCAGAAGAACTATTCCGTCTACACAAATGCAAACTAATTTAAAATTTTTGTATAAGCGATTTGGTATGTGGCAATTCTATTGATAACATTATTTTAATAGAAAATAAAATCAATTAAAATACTTGTCGATTCAATTAAA
Organism: Lypha dubia; assembly: GCA_947311025.1. NCBI lineage: Eukaryota > Metazoa > Arthropoda > Insecta > Diptera > Tachinidae > Lypha > Lypha dubia. The sequence continues at coordinate 63,960,552 of OX371264.1, forward strand.
ATATTAATTGAACATGCATTTTTTTTCTGAGACTATTAGACAATACTTTTTTTCCTGGGTAAATTTATGCTTGTTGGTAAAAAAAAACTGTTTACACTGCCCAGTCAGACAGACAAGTTTTCTCAGAAGCAAGAGAATAAAAAACCCCAGCCTTTTTCATATAAATTTCTACTCACGCTCTGCTGGTGTGAATTTTGTAACCATTTTTTTATAAAGAATTATGTAAATTTTTTTTATATTCAGGTATGATCAATTTTAAGTGTGAACGTGTGAAAATCTATCATTACTGTAAACAAAGAATTAGCCATAAATTGCTGATTTAATCTAAGGCGTTGGAATGTATAAAATTTGTACATTAATTAAATATACTTTTAAGGGATGATTACTCGTACAACAGCGAGTTGGTTGGTTGGTTGGTTGGTTGCTGCACACTGTAGTGAAATCGGCAAAAAGTGTGCTGAAAATACACTCTGATGAAAATATTTTTTTTTGCAAAATATCATTAAGTTTAGATTAATTAATTTTATGCAAAAATATGTTAATTCGATAAAAGTATACTTTAATTTAATGAAAATGTTCATTAAACTTCAATATAAAATGTTTCATTGAATCTAATCGTAACTGTTCTATTCATTAACAAAATTAATTGATTTAAAAACAAAAGAATAAGGAATGAGAATCAATGAACAATTCGTTGGATCAATGAAATTTTTAATTGAAATTATGGTTTACAAAACAATGTGCAGCGAGAATTTTTTTAAAAACTGTAATTAAGGAGTCTACTTTAACAAAGTAGGAACAAATGTTTTTAGTAACAATTTTTGAGAAAATTTCAAAAAGTCAAAGAAACTTTTTTTTATTAAGGCTGCGAAATGCTAAAAATCTATTGAATAATTATAAAAAAAAATGACATGGTACTGCAGTCATTTTTATAAACAAAGCAAAATACATTTTAAAATTCAGTTCAACAACAGTTCTTGGCATTGACAGTGACAGCCATAAAATAAATCTCTTTTTATAGAGACACAAACTGTTTTTCTATTATTAAAACCATTTAAGAAAATTCAATTAATTTATTGTTTTAATACTTATTAATTTTTAAATGCAGGCGGGTTTCGAATAACATTTTATTTTTGATTTAACAAACAGGTTTCCCCAAAATTTTTATTTAAAATAACCAAACAAATTTATAAAAGATTATAAGCAAAGAATAAGACACATACATATGTATGTTGTATGTACATATGTGCGTACGTTTGGCGAGTGAAGTCACACATTTTAACGGAAAAAGTAAGACTTTTTATTTGAAATGTTGTTACAAACAAAAAAAAAATTAAAACAAACTAGAATTACGGGTTAAGCATCTTAAAATAAGCGAAAATATAAAAAAAATTTAGTAGAACGAAAAAAATTATGCAAATTGAGCTCTCAAATGACGAAGTTACTTAAACCAACTCGGGGTTTGCTGGTTGCTATAATTTATTCCTAATTTTATAGCATTTTAAATTTGATTCGTCATACAGTTAATAGTTTCGAAAAACAATTATTATAAATTATGTGATTACGCCTATTAAATATATGCGTAACAGTTACAATAATATCTATTTTGTTGTATTAAAAAAAAATATTAATGAATTTTATTTTCAAAATAGACAAATAGAGCTGTTTTTTTATATTTCTATTAATTAATTTTGATAGCTGGTTTCATTAAAAAGAAATTAATTTAAAAAAAAAAAAAAAAAAAAAAAACACACACTGAAAGAAGCAGGGAGAGATCCAGGTTGAAAACATTTGGAGGCAATATTAATTTTATTAGTACGATGGTTCACAACCCAACTATATTTTCTTTTATTATGATTCACAACCAGTTAATTTTAAAATCATAAGAAATATTTTATCCAAGACTGTGAAACGCGGATTGAAAGAACTTAATTCCGATCGAATGTAGTTTCCACTCCAAAAGTTGTTCCTTTAGAAAATACTTCTAAAATTCAAAATGAAATAATGGAGTTTTTAAACCTTCATTAGAATTTCGAAATACTAAATTTACTAAAATACTTTGCGTATTTAATACAAGAGCAGTGTAATTAAATTAAGAAAAGACAAATTCTCCACATGGACATGATATTAACGACGCTGTGGGTATTACTCTTCTCTAGCTACGCACCTGTCACGAAGGTATACTAATTTTAAAACAATTTATATTAATTATGTAAAATAAACACTTTGAAGTGCCATTAAATTACATTTATTTGCATAAATTAATAAAATTTTTAATGAGCTAAACAGAGTTTGTAAAACAAAGCGCCAAAGATTAATGCCGATTGTAAAAAAATTTCACGGATCAAATTATTTGTAAGTAAATATCTCCGCAAACAAAATAATCGACTATGTCACAAAGTTCTTCAGAAAATGAGCAGATATTTTCCTTAAAATTAATCCATTTTTAAATAATCAAAGTAAAAATTTTATTTATACCAAAATGGTTTCATTCCGAAAAGTCTTTTCGTTTATATTTTTTTTTTACAAAATGCGGATTGTATAGTGTTTCCCAACTTAATTCATTTTGTGTACAGTGACTAATTCGGCTTAAGTTCAATACTTGAGTTTAAATAAATTAAAATTTTTACTGTAAAAAAAATTTTAAAATATTTAATCGTCAGAATAACAGAGCAGTAGTGATATCTAAGCCCATAGACAATCTCATCAGCGTCCTAAAATTTTCAATTTATACATAAAAGATTTATTCAGTTTTTTTTAAGGAAATAGTGTTATAAGTTTCTACAATTATTTACCACGAAATTTGATATGAATTTCTTTTCAAATATTAAGGCGAAAATTTAAAAGTACTAATCAATGGTAATGCCCTGATATCGAAAGTACCTTTAAAAACAAAAATTATCTGGATAAAACGAAACATAGTCTAATACTAGATACGTTCACACCTATCAAATATTTGTCTAAACAAACGTAGTACATAATTTTTAATTTTGATAGAAAAATTTATTATATTTATAATCTATTTTATTTGACCTTTTCTTTATATTTATTAGAATGTTTATTTATAAAATTTTCCTGAAGATGCTAACAAATTGTTAGCGAAATATCGAAAATATATATAAATATAAACAACAATATATATATATATATATATTAAATCAAAAAGACCTATAGCTTAAATAAACATTCTAATAAATAGAAAAATTTATTATTAAAACTTGTGGAAATAATTCTATTATAAAACGCACAGAAATAATTTTATTCTCATAATATGTTTGCTGGTTTTTCCTCAAACGAATACAAACGATTTTTGTACTTCAACTCAAACCATTTTCATGTGGCATCATCACACACTAAAATTTTATTTGTATCTAGTTTGTTTTTCTTTTTTTTTTCATTATTCTTCTTTGTTTGTGTTCTATTGATAACAACACGATGTGTTCGATTGTGTGTGCGTGTGTGTGTTTGCAAATGTTTTTAGTACCTACATAGCCAGTATTTAGTTTCGTTATAATTCTCATCTGTTCAATATTTTTTTGTAGACAAGAAACGACAAATAAACAGTTTAACGTCGGGGACATGAAGATTGTGGTTGTGACTTGCTATCGATGCTTGATGATTGTTCGCCCAACCTAAATGTTACGACTGATAGAACAGTCTTGAAACCGTCTGATCCCCCTTCATTATATACTATTCCAAAATGATTCTGAAATTTAACCAAGCAGGGCTACCGTTAGGTATTTTTGAATGCTTCTATACTAGAGTTGGGTTTTTCAGCTCAGTTGAGTGAGCGCTCTTTTCCGCTCAGCTCAGTTAACTGAACTAGTTCGCTCTTTTAGTTCAATAGCTCACTTTAGTTCAGTAGCTCAGTTAAGTTCAATAGCTCACTTTAGTTCAATAGCTCAGTTTAGTTCAATAGCTCACTTTAGTTCAGTAAAATACATTAGCTCCATTGGTTTCAGCTCAGTCTATCTTTGTTACGAAAGTAAACAAAGCGAAAACAAAAAATGTTTCTGCTATATCAGCGTTACCATAACGTTTTTATTTTTAAACTACTAATTTGGAAAACAATTTAATTTTAATTATATAAAAATAAGCTACAATATACAGCTAATTTCATTTATTTTATTAATACATAGCCTAACATAGGTGTCACACGATCAAGTTTTTATTTAATTTTTGCTTCAAGATTCAATCCTCTCTCATTTTTTTACCAATACACTCACACTTTTAAAATTTGCTGAGAATTTGCTTTCAAATTTTCGTTCAATTGAGTGTTTCAAATTGCTTTCAAGAAAGCAGTTGAGTGCCATTTTGATTATAAACTCTCGTTAGTTTTCATATACATATGTACATAAGTACATATATTCTGCCGCCATAATTTTTTGTGTTCTTGAAAGCAAATTGCTTTGAAATTGCGTGAAGCCTACGTCACAGCCTTAAATTTTTGTGAATTTTGACTAGCAGTTTGTGTAAATTTCTTGAAAGAGAATTGAATAAAAACTTGAACGTCTGACTGCAGTGTTACTTGAATGAAAAATTGAAACAAAACTTGAAAGCAAAATTTATATCAAATTGATAGTCAATTTTTAAATGTGTGACTGTTTAGTAAATTGAAACAAATCTTAATCGAGTGACAAAATAATTAATTTATGTAAAAAAATTGTGAAAAAATATTCATGCATCAAAAAGTTTTAAAAATTAGTGATTTTTCGGAAAATTGCTTAAATATTTTCCTTTGCCCCAAACATATTTTTAAGTTTCTATTATTTGAGAATAATGATACTAAATTTAAAGTTGGTATTCCAATAATTCTGTTCCCAAAACTTATCAATAAATTTTTTTTTAATAATTCGTTAAACCTAATGAGTATCAGTCATCATCATCTGTTTCATGATTTACGTTTGGCGTTAAATGATTTAATTTAAAAATACTTTGGTTGTTATTCTTCCCAATATTAGCAGGTATAAAGAAGTAAGTTTAAACCTTAGCACTGTGATATAAGGAAAATGGGGCAGGAATAATAGGTTCAGAAATTGGAATTAATATAACAAAATTCAGACCAATACGATGAAATATAAATCCTGCAGTCTGCTGTATTTATATATTTAATGTTTTAAATAAATTATTTCAAAATTAATCAATGCTTAGAAAAACTATAAAGTAAAGATAAATTAGCTTATTTGGCAACGCTGGATATCAAAATCAACCCTTATTTAATACAATACTGTAGATACTATCGCAAAAGTATTGTATTGTGCCAAATGTCATATTCCATACGAAATAAAAGCTCTTTAGGGTACATAAAATCCAATTGTCATAATGAAATTGAATTGATTGATTGTAAAGAGCGCTCACTTACTGAGCTAAAAACGCTCAGTAAGGTGAGCGGCTCATTTAGCTCACTTGTGTGAATCGTTCAGTTGAACTAGTTCGTTCAGGAGCTACACACCTCTATTCTATACATATTTTCACGTATACTGAACAAATTTACTTAAGTTTTAATAATTTTGGCTGTCGTATGCTGCCAAAGTTAAATGAATGGGATTTCTGCTAAAAAAAATCAAGTTAGGTTAAGATATATTTTACAAAATTTAAAAATCTCCAAGAAAAGCGCAGGAGCTTTTTACTTTAATTGCATTCGTTTGATCTTGGTGCATTATTTCTTATTTTTTTTTTAGGTGAATATATTTGTACTTCAACAAATTTTTATTCTATAACTAAGGAATATACATAATAGGGTTCTATAGTCGATTAATCGTTTAATCGACTAGTCGACTTTTTGTAGTAAAAAGTCGAAAAGTCTAAGGTCGACTTTTTTGTGGTCAAAAAGTCTAAAAATCGACTTTTGCTTTCGATTAATCGACTTTTTTTTTGTTTTTGCTTGCTTCTGCTGGTTTTCGATGAAGCAAACAATAAATTGTAGTCAACTTTGAGGTTTTTCCGTATTAATATTTTTTCCCTCCAAATTTAAGGTTTTGTTAGTTTATGGAATTAGCAACATTGAACGAGTCAATAAAAACAATGTGAAGAAAAAAGATTGCTATATGTGTATAACAATAGTGCTAGTTCACTCGCTCTAATTATTATCAGTTATTGTTTATATGCAGTTTTGCCAGGTAATTCTTTATTCTTATTCTAGATTTGCCCCTAGCTTAACTCAAAATTTCCAAAATTTGTTTGCAGCAACTAGCTCTACACACAAAGAAATACCGAGGGCAAGATTATGTCATTTAATTGGTAAATCATTGTTTATTAAATTTGTAATCATTTGTCAAGGCAACTATAACATTTGAGCAATGATAACAATTATTTGCCAAGTTTCTTGTACATAATTGGTAGTATTTTGCTAAAAAACAAATATTTGACCACGTTCTTATTAAACTTTTACCAGGAAATTTGTACGGTTTAAATTACCAAGTTTCTTGTTTCATAATCCCCTAATTTTTTTCTACGTGTACCAATGTTAATTTAAAAAAATCCCTCAATGTCACTAAACTAGGTTCGAGGCACATTTTTATAATGTGCTCACTTAAATATCCCAGTCATTTAACTTTTTTTTGTCTACAGTGAAAAGTTCTGGTGTATTTGGTTTTATTGGCTATCCTTATGGATTTTGGGCTGCTGAACACGAATCTGAATGTGTCTAATAAAATTTTTGCCGGGTAAAAATTAGTCTTTTTTTTGGTTTTTTACTTATAACTTCCAAAGTTTGCATTCTATGACTATCTTTTTATTTTGTGACGAGAATCTATAGGTCAGATATGCTAGAATTATTTTTCGTATAAAAAGTCGAAAAGTCGACTTTAATCGACTTTTTTTGAGCAAAAAGTCGAAAAGTCTAGAGTCGACTTTTTGAAAATTTTCAAAAGTCGAAAAGTCGAAAAGTCGACTTTTAGCTCGTACTATATAACCCTAATACATAAATACTATTTTTTTGAAATTTCATTTCTATATTTAAAAATAAGTTCATTACAGGGAATACAGTATTCTATATCTTTATCTATTAAATTTAAAGCTGACAGCATAGTGTAGCATGTTTTTACTTTTAATTTATTAGTTAATTTATTTTTAAGTAAAGCCAATTTCGAAAAAATTCTTTCTGCACAAGCACTGCTGTGAGGTAGAGTTAATACATGTACGGCCAGTTTGTACAAATTAGGAAACATTGGTTCGCCTAACGAATTCTTTAAATTACCAATTTTATGCCAAAATTCTATACATGACAAGCGTGGTGAAATAAGTTTACCAGGTGGTCTCGTAACGGCAGCTCATTATATTTTGCTATGATAATTTTGTGGATATCACACGTCAAAATGGTGTAATTTTTTGAAAAGCATTATCCACTTTTTTGTTATACATATACTTATTTCACCATGATGATAATAAAAGTGTTGCTTTTAAATTTTAACGATGTTTTTCATAAAAATAATAAAAACTTACTACAAAAAAAGGGTAAAAAGTTGCAACAAAATTAAAAAAGTCGCAAAAGTCGATGATAAATAAAGTCCCACAAAAAGTCGCAGACCGCCGAAAAAGGGTCAAATTGCGACTTTAGTCGGGTGAACGGTAACGCTGCAACCAAGTGAGAAAATAGTAAAATGTATTTTTCTATTTGTCTTTTGTGTGTATTTGTTAATTTGTAACGCCCAGAGTTGCCATAACTTTTTGTAAAAATACCTGAAAGTGAAGAAAAAACTGCACGTAAAACAAAAATATTTATAGTTTAATTTATATATAAAAAACCAACTTCAAAATAGTTTTACTTTTTCGGTTCAAAGATGACAAATCGACAATGTTGCCAATTCAGCTACTTTCTCGTCAAATCTAGCTATTTTTCATTACATTTTGCGGGAAATCTAGCGATTTTTGTCTTACTGACTTGCCCGCTAAATACAACCCAAAATTTCATCGGGAATGGCGAACCATGGTCAATTATAGTCTTGACTGGGGCAGGATGAAAAGGACGAAACAAAAGGATTTTGCAAATATGGTAGATTCTAACTTTCAGCAAAATTATATGATCTTCTATTACCCAGAAGAATTTTGATGGAAGTGTCAAAATTCATATTCATAGAACAAAATGTACTTTAATAATAAAGCGTAATTGAGCTTACGAAGGATATTTCATCATCTAAGTACAGCATATTAATGGATAAATCTATATATGTTGGGGAAATGGAACTAGTTTTTTTAAAATTTTTGCAATATTTTATAATAAATAAAAATTTACCTAATAAAAAAAAATTAAGCTATTTTCGATCCTAATTTAGCGATATTCTTTAGAAAAAAGTTGGCAACAGTGCAAATCGACGATTAGTATACTCACCGTTGTCAAATGTGCATATTTTTCTTGTTTTGGGCAGTTTTGAACTTGGCTTTTTGTAAGTAAGGCAGTTTTTGTATTACGTGCAGCAGTTATATGCAGTTTTTTTTTCTAAATTTGTAGTTTATTAAAAAAAAATTATGGCAGCATTGCGTATACTTTAAAAAACGATTTAACACGTAGTGATTTATAGTCAGTGATTAAATTTTAGTGTTTTTCGGATATTTCTTTCTGCTTTTTGTCTCATCAAAACCGAGTAATTAAATAAGGTTTTCATATGATAAAATATACTCATTTCACTAAATGACGAGTTCGTTTTATCAAAAATCAAGTCTATTTATATAAAAAAAGACATAAAAAATTACCCCTGAAACCCAGAAAAATTTCATATTCACAAAGAAACAAAATGTTTGTACCCAAATTACATGCAAAATTTCCACGTACGTTAAAGGCCAAAAAACCACATTACTGGCAACCCTTATCAATTGTACACACCATAGCAGCTGCCAGACTGTAACATTTACCGTAGTTTTGACGATTTTGTTCGTGAAAATAGCAAACACACGATTTTACATTAATATTAGTCGTCTCCAAAAAAGTGAAGCAAGTTACAAATTCGAGTGTTATGTTTTTTTATTTTTACATGCAAAACCGTGTCATTTGAAAAGCGATTTTGTAGGGTTGCTAATGAAACTTATTAAAAGTTTTTAAAGAGAAAGTCGATTTATTTTTCCTTACATTAACTAAACTTTAATTTAGGGTGTAAAATTTTATAATTCTACCTCAAACTATTCCTTTTTTCTAAATCTGATTAAAAATCGAAACACAATTTTAGAATTTAAATATTTTCAAAATAAATTTCATTGTATTTGAATCATACTTAATTTCGGTGAAATTTAAAAAAAAAAACTGCCCGAAAGTGTTATTTAATATTCTTGAGATGTTTATCAAAAAATTTATAAAAATTGTTTTTATGTAAACAAATTGCTTTTGGTTTTATTTGCATTAAATTTTCTCTTTTAAACATTTTAATATTCGAATCAGTTTTTTGTCAAGTTTTTGAATTATTAACTCGTTAACTCGTTTTATGATTTCAATCTAAGTGGAGTAAATAATTTATTGTCAAAATTAAAAACGCCAATCAATTTTTTGGCAAAAGCAATAAAAATCGAAATTGAAGAAAAAAAAAGAAAAAAGGCAAACAAAACGTAAATAAACAAAAGGAATTTGTTTTGTTTATAGAAAAAATCTTTTAAATTTAAGTTTTATTTTTTTTTGTAAAATTTAATATGTCAAATATTTAACGGTCGAAAGAATAATGGAAGTGCTTCGATTGCAAAACTAATCATATAAAAACAGTATTAGATTATTTAAGACAATCGGATCATCTTGTAGATCTAAAATCTATCTCTCTCTATCTCTCTCTCTCTCTATGCATGCCGGTTCGTGTCTGTTGTAGATCTTTTTCAACTAATTAATTATTATTTCATAATATTAATTTCGTTGATTTAAATAAAGGAAATTACAATTCTTTCTCTATTAAAACATTTAATTTATTATTTATTTTTTTTTTTATTTAAAACATTTAAAAAAAAAACCAACAACTAACCAAACACTTTTCATGAAATGTTGTTTAATTAAGAGAAACTTTTCTTTAGTTTTAGTCAGACTAGAAACATTTGCATATTGTATATGTATATAAAATATAAGTGTGTGTGTTTTGCTGTACCTACATATTTTCAAATACTCATTAGTTTCATTGTTTTTCATTGCAACAGTGAGTAGAAGGAAAAAAAAATCTAAATTTAAATTTATTTGCAGTGAAAGTGTCATCATAATGATGATGATGACGATGACGATTTGAACGAAGGCGTTGATGAGGATGTTTTCTTTTCTTTCTGCTTCATCTTGAGAAATCAACAACTTTTAGTTTTTATGTTTATTTTTAATTTATTGCATTTTTTTTGCTTGTTCACACAGTCATACATACGATACATTTTAGTATTTTTTTTTTTTTATTACATCTAGTCTGCAATGCCCTTTAAGTGGCCTTTTTGTTACGATAAATGTAATCATTTTACATTTTTAAGATTTTCATCATGTTCCTTAATTAAAAAATGCTGGTTCTGCAACGAGACTGACAAAAAGAAAATAATTGTACTGCAAACGAAAATGTTCACAGTTCACCACAAAATTTGGTTGCAACAAAATAATAAAATTTTTTTGTAAATGACTGGGATTTTTTAAATTATATCGACAGAGAAGTCCACTAAATTTGCCGCGAAGTCGATGAGAATTGTATTTGATTGGTGGGAAAATTTTTTTTTTTGTAATTAACACTACCATTTAACGACTTGTTCTTTTGTTAAATTATGGTTGCCACAACCAAGTCTTTTTTTTTTTTTTTTTTTGTTAGAGTGTAGCAATTTCCCTCTATTGTGTTTAATTTTATCGCAGTTGCGTTTACTTTTTCCTCAAATTGTTCATACTGATCATACTTATCAGTATCGTCTGATCATACTATTTGATATTTTAACAATTTTACATTTCAAAATTTTTGCAACAGAAACGTAATGACGTGGAGTAAAAATGCTTGTGCGTGTACATCTCTTCATGTATATGATCATTTTCTAAAAGCAAAGTTGCAGACAACCATTTTCATAAACGCACATGATTAAGAATTTAAAAATTAAAACAAAAGTGCCTAAATGTTTTTCTTTACCCCAATCAATATATGCAAAATTTTTAAATGAAAAATAAACAAAAAACAAAAAATAATAATAGATTCAAAACTCCCGCATATGCTCGAACAAACTAAGAGATATTCAAAAAGTATTTGTTGAATGAAAGAGTAGCTGCTGGATAACAATAAACGTAATTTTTGACGTCATGAACAAAAATGCAGAATTGTTGAGAAACGTCTTATTTTCCTGCTTTAAATTTGTGTATGTTTTTTTAAGAATTGTTTTTCTTAAATTTCAATGAGGTTTTAATTGTTTAGAGGAAATAGATTTCATCAATAATTTTTTATTATCGTTTAAAGAATACGTATTTAATAAAATATAAAGTAATCTTTCTTAAGGAATTTATCGAAATGCAGAAAATTTTTTTATAAGTGAACCCAGTTTAAATCCGTCAAGACCATTTGGAGACCAACCAGCAAGCGAGAAATAGTTGTGAAGCGAATCCACTATACATACGACACTAATAGAGAACCGAAAGCCAGTAACGCACTCAATATATACAGTGGGTAACAATTCTGGCACAAAATTATTTTTTTGGGAAATATTTAACACATATTTTTTTGGCTTAATTCTTTTTTGTTTTTTTTAGCTTTGAATGGTATTTTTTTTTCAAAAATATTGTTAAGCGATTTACGATCGAAAAAATCTGTACTAAAAAACTTATTAAAAAAGTTATTTTTGGTCGGACCAGCTCTGAAGGTGTACCCCTTCTTTTGCCATGCATTGTGCCGGAACTAAGGGATATGTAGAAGAAAACATAATTCTTTTACAACTCTGCTATTTTACGTTTTGTTAATTTTTAGAGCATTATAGCAGCGCCTCTGGTGTTAAGTAGACACATTAAATTTCTTAAGATGTGTGAGCAAGACATTTTTTAACATTGCCGATGATTCATTAATTTTATTAATTTTAGGCAAAAATACAATGATTTAATGTACGCGTATGTTACTTCAATGAAAATATTTAATAAAAGTTTACAGTGAGAAAGGACAGTCAAAAGTTGACTAGTGCGGAGAGACCCTAATAAGGCTTATACAGTCTTATCAGTGTTGCCGCTGATTTAAAACAATATAAGGTTTTGTTAATGGACATTTTTATTTCGTGACTAGTTTTTTTTAATTCAATGATCATGTTTTCTAATTTAATCTTCTTTCAACTTTTATCTTTGCAGCAATTTCATTATAAACGTTATAAATGATGAATTCCCTAAGTCAAATTTACTCAAAACAACTTTCAACTATCAAATGGGTTGTCACAAAACAATGTTGCCAATTTACATATTTTTTATGAAAACAAAAACGATCGCTCCATATTCAATATAGTATGACCACTATAAAGTTTGATTAAATAAAAGTTTGTTTGTTTGCTAATATGTCGTACGAATACTTGGTTGTGTTTTTATTGGATTTTTTTTATTATTTGTTTTTAATCTCTCACCCACCTAATAGTTTTTGTTGTTAAATTATTGTTTTAATAATATTGACCAACGAAAAAAACAAAAATAAATAAATATTTGACTTGTTGATTAACACTTCTACTGGTGGCGCTAGAGACTTTTTGTTACCTTTTTTTAAAAAAATTTGTTTGCTCTAAGACTTTTTAAACTTATTTAAAACATAAGAGTTTTATTTGATTAGTTCGTCATCACATATTTGGCATGTAATGACTCAACAACTACTTCGCTGTTATTTGTTTGTTTGTTTTATTAAAAATAATATTTATTTAAATAAATTCAAATTAATTTCTAACGAATTTGTGAGTGATATTCGGTTTGCAGAATTGCGTAGTTTTAGAATATCACTACTGACTACTGCCTGACTTGACTGACTACGATGACTCACATATTGTGACGATTTTCATTGCGATCACTATTTTTTAATTGCTTTGAAAAACAGATCAGTCACCACATTAAAAGTGTTCAACGTCATAAAAGGTGTTTGCTTCCGTTAATAAATTTTCTTTATTACACAAAATGTTTAGTTGTGAATTTTGGTTTAATTTTGTTGTTTGCTTTTTCAACGGCATGTCAGATAATCAAAAAAAAAAAAAAATTTACACAAATTTAAAAGAAAAATGTGTTAAAAATATTTCCATTTCCATGTATCCAATAAGTGGTAGCAAGCAAAAAACAAAAGAGGAGGAAAGTGTTCATGAATAAATGAATTTGTTAATTGTTCTCAATTCATTGAAAACAAAACAAATTTTTTTCATTTTAAATGTGCAGAGTTTCAATTTCCCTGCCGCTCTGCATCCATCTCTTTATCTAACTGCCATTTAATACGGCTGCATGCAGCCATCCGAATAAACAACATAAGTTATTTAAGATGCTGCTAAATACCAAAAGCGGAACACCTACACATGCACAGGTTATTAAATAATTGAGTGCTAAAAAAAGTCATAAATTATGGAAAAATTCAGGCTAAAAATCTATAAGGAAATGTTAAATTTTGCAAAAACTTTTAACAGAAAATTAATTTTATTGCATCTTATACCTGAGATAAATATTTACCATGTATAGAAAAAGGAAAGAGGGAAAACCATTTGAAACAAAACAACTCACGTGAACGATTTGAAATGAACGAATTACTGAAATTTAAACTACACATTCACACATTCACATTCATTCTACATGTTTATGAAGGCATAAGCTTTCGCTATATCAAATTTAAAGAAAAAGCAAAGAGCTACCAAAAGTACAAATTTTTCGTCTTTATGCCCCCTAAAATATAAATTGTAAAAGAAAAAAGTACCAGATTTTCCTTATTTTACCCACTGTAATGTAAAGAGCATTAGTAATAAAACAGAACAAAAAGTACCAAAAGTGTCAATTTGACCCGTTCTTAGCCCTTGAATAGTACCCTGTATTTCAATCTGTGTCACATGCTATTTTTTTTTTACCAAATTGCAGTCAAGTACATGAAGAGAATCTCTCAAGAGAAAAAGTACCAAAAGTAAAAAGCACATCTAAAGTAAAAATGTACCAAAGGGATAAGTTTTTTCTCAGTACAGCCTACAGAAAGTATGTAAATTTTTACAAAATTGATAAAATATTAGTACAGAAATAAAAATTAGCAAAACAACAATTGTTACCCTTTTTACCCCTTAAATAGTATCCTATATATCAATCAGGGTCACATGCTATTTGCTTAGCAAAATCCATCCAAATACATTAAGAAGATCTCTAAAGAGAAAAAGTACCAAAAGTTAAAAAGCAGCAGAAGTAAAAAAGTACCAAAAGTAAAAATGTACCAAAAGGATACATTTTTTCTCATTCCCCAGAGAGTATGTACATTTTATATTTATTATTTTTATATAAATTATTAGTACAGAAATTAAAAGTACCAAAACTAAAAGTTTTATAGTATTTTATCCCCTAAAAAGTACCTTGTATATCAATCTTGGTCACAGATTATCCGTTTACCAAATTGCTTCCAAATCCATTTGATGAACCTCTTTAGAGAAAAAATACTAATAGTTAAAAAAAGTACCAAGAGTAAAAAGTACAATAAGTAAAAGAGTACCAAAAGTATCAGTTTATTTTTCCTATTTCAGCCCCAGAAAGTTTATTAATTTGGGGAATATTATTACAAAAAAAAAGTACCAAAACTAAAAAATTTTCCCCTTTTATGAAAATATTACCTGTTTCTTAAAATTTTATCCCTTAAAATTGCAAGTTAGGTTAGGTTAGGAAGGGTAGTGTGAAATACACATCCACTCGGAGACCCAATTGGATCCAATGTGATTACCTTCATTTATAATTTATTGACTAATTAGTCACCTTACTGTCCAAGGAGAAACAAAGAGCCGTTATCATCCATCATTCAGCCATTTAATTCCCATGATAAAGCCCCTGATATCCTCAAGTTTGCACTTTGCGATATCACTAATGCCCTCATGGAAACGTCTGCTCAGCCATCTTTGCCTATGGCGTTGTAGCCTTGGGCAATGACAGATGATATGCTCTATAGTTTCTGGCTTCTCTTCATCCCCACACATCCTACAGAAATCCGCAGTGCCATTTTCCCATATGCTGGTCCTCGCTCTAACCGAGAAATGGCCAGTCAAGGCGCGTACTAAGCCTCTCAAAACCTTTCTATTCATACCCAGCAGTAGATCAGATTAACCTGAGTCTAGTTCTGTCCATATGGACCTCGAGACTCTACAATCTTCTCTATTCCTCCAGGAATGGTTAGTTCTGCTAATTACCCAATTGCTGAGTTCTCTATAGGAGTGACCGATTGGAGGTTTAACCGACCTGTCACTAACTGCCACATCTAATGCTGACCCTAATTCTTGCCAGCTCATTAGCAATTTCGTTTCCCTCAATATTGCAATGTCCTGGTACCCAACATAGCCAAACGCTAAATTTGTCCATAAGCAAGTTGAGAAATAGCCTACACTTGCTGACCAGCTTCGACTTGACACTAGTTCCGTGGCCCTGAGGATGGCTAGGATCTCAGCCTGAAATAAACTACATTCGTTCGGTAGCCTAAAAGACCTACGAATGTCCGTTCCTAAAAAATAGACGCCAGCACCCGTGCTATTTCCATTTTCTATCCATCTGTAAAGACCGCGCAGCCCTCATACAGTCTAATAGATTTGACCAAAAGATCCCTTCCAGAATGACTAGTGAAGGCGTTCAAGTTAGGAATTACACATTTTTTTTTCTTTTATCTACTAAATTTTTTGAAAAATTGGAAGTTTTTTAAATAACTTTACAAAACTTGAAAGAAATTATATTAACAAGAATTAAGAGAATCCATTTTATTTCGTTCGCTTATCAAATTTATTTTGAACCACTTTTAGTGGCCGTGAAATCTTGAAATGTTTAAATTTTATTTTTTATTGAACTTAATCAATTTTATTAAATAAATTTACTAAAAAATTTATTATTGCAGAAAATTCGACTACATCATGTTTGACCTTGACCTTAACCAAAGACATCATAAATCGATTTCATTTATGTTTTCTATCTATTGAACTTTTGTGACAATATTCTTTTAAGTCTATCAATTGTTAATTGAATAAAAATAAGAAGAAAAGAAACTCATCAAACACAATTCAAAAATGTTTTGATCACATGGAGAAGGAGCCACTGCGTCTAAAAAAAATAAATCATCAAACAATATATGAGACAATTGGCAAATGAAATTAGAATTGATGTATATAGTATTTTACTAAATTGATAATTGTTGACTATCAGGATTCTCCAAAGGAAGCTTCTGATCTAATATGAGTGTCCCAAAAACTTAACTTTTCCAAAAATTTACAATTTTTATTTTTGCCATTGCAAATGTATTTTGAATTCAACCAGAAAAATTTACACCATTTGCATGTGTTTACAAAATTTGTAAAATCTTTGCAAATTGCACCTCCTACTCAATTAACACAATTAATCGATAAGTCAATCAGTTGAGAACAACTGCAAAATGCATTTAAAAAAAAAACATTATTTTAACGACTTTCAAGGTTCTTCCTCTATTGATTCAAGTGCAAAATATCAACAACCAACAACAAAAAAAAAAAAAAAATAAAAGAATTATAAAGAAGTTTAAATTGAAATTACCAATAAATTTATGAAGAAAAAAAAACAAAATTCTATAAGAAAGAAAAATTTTCCCATTAGAAATTCATTAGAAAATATGTAAATTTTTATTGAATTTATTATATGAATTTTAAATTAATACATTAAATAAATAATCATATAAATAAGCAAATAAATAAGCGATCATTTTAAATATGTAATGGAAAATTTTATTGAAAAATCAGTGGAATCTACTGTGTACTGTGTGGTCTGCATTAACTCAATGTACATATATACGTATATGAATGTATGTATGTAGTATGTACAGCCACACACTACAACTTATCACACGATTAATCCAGCAAAAGTTGAAAATGTATCTTTGCTATAATCGGTTATATCGTCTCGATTATTCTCCACTGTACGATTTATTTAACTTTTTTTTAATTAATGATATAAATTTGCTTAGATTCATTAAAACTATGAAAAAATGCGTTAATTAAATGTACAATGAAAATATCCATAAAGTTCAATGTATAATGGGTCATTGAAAGCATTTGCTGTTGTGTATCTTTAAGAAAATTAATGAACCTGTTCATTGATTTAATGTTATTGTTCATTGGGTTACTATTAAGAAACAATTCATTGAATCAATGAACTTTTCCTTTTTTTTTTTTTGATAAGAGAAGTGTGGAAAAAGTAATTAAAAATAATCGAACAAAATTTACACAATTTGTTAACGAAATTTTTGATATTTTCTTTCTGTGATGTGACATCTCGTAAATTACCAACAATTATAGTCATAAGCAGAGTATACTTTAAGGAGTTAAAGGTGGTATTTTGCCAGGAAATACAGGTTTTGGGTATCAATAGGGGCGAATAAATTGTAATGAATTTAAGTTAACAAGAATGAATTTTTCTACTCCACTATTTTCTATATAGACAGAAATCTAAAATTAAGGCTTAAAGCACCGAATTTCTAATAAGATCACCACACATAAAGTCTTAGTCATAAATAATGCTTAAAGTACACATTAAACCCGCTGTTCTCATACAAAATTTGTACATTCAACTAACAATAACTTTAATAATCGTTTATGAATGCGGGGGTACTATACTGTGATGCAAGAAGGCGATTATTTGGAGATCAGGAAACAAGTTATAATATTTTCTTGTAATTATTTGCTAGCAAATCTTCAAATTCATTGATTCGTTCCATCAATTACCAACAACCAGTACCTTTTTATTATTCGTATTTATTGTTTTAAAACGCGTCATTAAATTATAAATTCTTTGCTCGAATTAAACAAACACGCACACACACATATGTATATACTTTTTTCAAGTAGTTCGATTAAAAAACTTTGATAAACAAAAATAGTAATAAAATTATTTACAAACAAAAAAAACAACAACATTTATGCCCAGCAATTAATGAAAATAAACACGTTAAACAATTAACGCACATTCCAATGTTTTTGATGCAAACTTTCATAAATGAGTAGAATGAGGAATATATTTTTAAAAATTTGGTCAATAGTTGCTGATCGTGCGTGTGGCGCTAAACATAACAAGAACACAACACCCAATTAAATTGGTCTTGAAAAATAGATGTAAGCAATTGAAGTTTTTGTAATTATTTTGTAATTTTGTAAATTTTACAACAGAACACACTTTTTCAATGTCAGCGCTATTCAACAACCCCAATAAACTCAGGATTTAAAAAAATAAGCAAAACTACAAAAAGCAAAATATAAAAATATGCAAAAATATGCACTTAAAAATAAATCCCTAAATTTAATGGAAAATTTTTATATCTGTTAATAAATTCGTATAAAAATCAATAGAGTATGGAAAATTTTTTAAAAAAAAAAATTAAAAAAACCGCAAAAAATTTAAAATCGCAAAAAATCTATTTTTTTGTAATCTCTTTTATAAAATTAGATATGAAAAATTTCAAATTTTTGCAGGAAATACAGCGAAAAATGGCATAAAAACTAAAGAGAAATACTCCAAAATATGCAATGTAGTCCGAAATATGCAAACATATGCATCACTACAATAAATTTTAAATTGCAGCAAAAAAATCTTTATGATTTTAAGTTCATAAAATTTTAAAACTTCTCCAAATATGGCGAAAAAATTCCTTGTATATGTAGTGAAGTTAGAAATATTCAAAATTAGGCTGCCACGAAAAAAATATGCATAAAGTATGCACTAACAAATAGATCCCTTAAATAAATGAAATATATATTAAAATTGTTACCAAAGTCGGCATTAATTATAGAAATGTAGTCAGTTCTTAAAATAAAAATCGAAATTTGAAAATTTATGATCGAAAGAAAAACTGATTAGTTTGGCTCCCTGTCGTAAAATTGGGTATTAACATTAAAAAAAGGCAAATATGCAGGAAAAAATATACGAATATGACAAAATAACTAACATATGTTGTACAAATTCAGTATCGTCAGAAATATGCAAAGCTATGCTGTCACTAGTAAAATATGCAAAAATATGCACTAAGAAATTGATGCCAAAAATTCTTAAAAAGTTTCAAAACATATAAATTTTTCCTTTGGATCCACATTAATCGCACTCGGAAAAATACGCATAAGGATATTTGCAATCTCCGACTTCAAAACAAAGGGGGACTTTATCAATTTGTCTGTATTAGGTTTTTGATCTTTGTTTACGTCTAAATAAATCAGTTTTGGAAAATTTCAATACCAAATAAAAGAATATATTTCCGAACTTGCAAAATTTATTTGTTGAATTTTGTCTTTACAAGAATTATGAGTGTTCCTCATGCAAATGTGAATTAATAAAGTTCACAAAATTTATAGGAAAAGTCATTGCATCACAATAAGTCCAATATCAACTAAACACGAATTGGTTGGTGTAGCGTTCTATCTGGTCAGCATTGCAGAACTTAATAATTGCACGAGTAAATTGAAAATTAATGTTCGTATTACCAATTAAGCACTGTGGGGATATAAAAATTATTTTATTTCTCCCTTATAATTATTTCACAAAAAAAAAAAAAGAAAAAGCCAGCAATATGTCATTTTTTATTTTTAACTTTAAAACGTCAGAATTAAGTGTTTATAGCTGCCTTATTTGGCAACGTTGACACATGTTCCCTATCGTATAAATTATGCAAAAGGGGGAAAAAAAATATATATTATTTTTTAATATCAACGATATTAACAAATATTTCTTTGTATTCGCATTTATTCAGACCAGGTTTTTTAAAGTCATAAATTGGTTTTTTCTTAAAAGTATAAAATTTTTAAAAAATTAGTTGCTTTTTACTTCGCTCTAGCGTATGTATATTTTGTTTGTGTATATGTTTTTTTTTTCAAATCTGTCATTCCAATCAGGGACTGTCATTAAAATCTATTAAAAAATAATTTAAACAAAATTAATTTATTGTTTATTAGCGAATGTTAATTTGAATTCAAAATATCTGTTTATATTGATGGCAAACAAAAAAAAATTGTAAAAATAGGAAATTATAGTTTTCATCCCAATTGTGACAGTTTTGTGTTGAACGCGCAGTTGAAAATAAAATTTGCTTGTTTTTCCCACAAAACATTTTTAAAAAAATCAAATGAGTTCAATTGTTTTATAATGAACAAAACCTCTTGGCATTTAAAAAAAAAAATAATTTAAGAGGCGGGATGCCATTAAAGGCAGATATTTCTTTATCACTACCTGCACTTACAAATGAAACTTAAAAATTTCAATACTAAATAAAGAAAACACAATAGAAACTTAAATGTCCAAGGTGGGAATTGAACTCGTTTTTGGTTTGCCTTACTTCACCTTTTGTACAATTGGTTTGAAAGACTGGTTGTATAGACTGGTTCGATGGACATGTTCTTGGCAACATGCGACACAATAAGAAAAAAAACTCATTTGGGGTTTTACTGAGCTTCAAATAATTCTAGTAAAAGCACTGACACTGCCGGCGCGCCGTGTAATGAATGAAAGGAATGTTTTTTGGTAATTGCAACGCATTACCAATTTGTGGCTGGACTTTTTTATTTTATTTTGATAGAATGTTCTTATTACTTCGTTAGCATGAATTTTATAAAAAAATATATAAAATATTATAAATTTTTCATGTCATATGCCAAACAAAAATTTCCATTTTCCATTCCTGGCCACTTCCATTCCTGTTTGAACGAATATAAAAACAAGGAAATACACGAACATATTAACAGGCCTCAGTGAAACTACTGGAGTATTGTACTTTAATCCCGAAAATTTAAGATTCGGAATCGATATTTTATATTTACTGATTTTCAATACGAAACGTCTGAAGACAAATTATGGCACATCTGTCCAAAGCCCAAGTCTTCAACCCCTTTGGTGGCTTAGGAAAACCGATTTCACAAACAGGCAGACGGACAGATGGACAGACGGACACGTTTTATTCAACTTCACTATCTATAAGTATTCTGAATATACATATTCTATGAGTCTCATATAAATATTGTAAAAATTACGAATGGAGTAACAAACCTTTAAACACAATTCATGTGAAGAATATAAGTAAAAGTCTTAAATTAAGTACGAATAACTTATAAGCTCCCACTTTTCTCTCAGCTAATCGCAGAGTAATTTTGTTTGTGTAAATGTTGGAGGCTATTAGTTGTCTAAACCTCATTAGCTACACATAAAACTGACGTTTCAAACTCACATATTTTTTATAGGGTTGGTGCACAAAAATCACACTCATATTTTGATGTGAAAATCTTAATGACTAAGATATTCGTCCAACCAAGATTTTACCAACACATGCACAATTTTCAAGCATGAGTTTGATATGTGGGCATGGCACTTAAGACATTAGTTTACAAACATTAAAAAAAAGCTGCCTGCCTATGTTCAATACTGGCAACGAACAAAATGTATTTATAAATTGAAACAACTGCTTGAATATTTTTTTATTTGTATTCTTTAAAAAAAAAATAAAAAATTTAACTTTGTTGCAGCATTAAGTTAGAAAAAATATGCCTAATTAATGTTATATTTAAGGATAACAGATCGATGTTGAAGTACGCAACCCGCTTGGTTTCAAATAAAGGAACTGCATTGTGCTTTGAACTGAATGTTTGATGAATATGTTGGACGTAAATTTGTTGGATAGTCCATGACTATAAAGGGCGCTATACATTCGTCAAAATCACATTATTATATGTGTAACACCGACGACGTTTGATGAAAAATCAAAAAATGTAGATATTGGGTATGCTTGATATCAAGCACACGTACACACGCTTGATGTCAAACAATTTGACAGTGTATAGTGCTCTTAATTAATAACACTCTGTCATTCATTTGACTTCTCAAACAAATGATTTTTGGGTTTCAGTTCTGCTCGTTTGGTTTTAGCTTGTTTCACCTTTAAATTGAGGTTTTTTTTGTAGAAAGTTATTAACCTTTTGAAAAAGTTGCAAATCAGGCCTGAACAAAAAAATAAATTTCTTTGCGGCGTAATATCATTTTATAAATGTGTGACATTTTTGAATTTCTGTTAAGCCGCAATATTTCTCTTATTTTTTCCCCTGCAATATTTCACCGAACGAACAAAGAAACAAACCTGAGAAATGACCGAATCAAAAAACAATTTATTGCTTATTAAATTTACCCTTATTTTGGTTTGGTAATAAAATAAATTATTATTATTATCAATTGTCTTCATTACCCGCCAAACATTTCATTCTACAGCCAATTTGGCCACAGTTGCGAACCCAAACAACCAACACTTAACTTAAACTTTAGTCGTATTTCAATCAATAAATTTATGGCATGACATAATCATATTGGAATTTATTAATGTTTGTTTTGCAAATACTTGTACTATAAACGAAATACGAAGAAAAAATAAAATAATTTATAAAATTATTGCTTTTTATTATCTTTTTTTTTTTTTTTTGGTTTTTTTGTTGAAGAAAAAGGCAACTTCCACTTGTATCATACATTTTTCGTTTGCTTTTTCTTTTTTGTTTTTGGTTTTTGATCAAGTGTGGCGACTTTAATAATCAATTATTTATTGAATAATGTTTTATAGCTCTTTATTGTGTTAAATACAGACATATTGTCAAATTAACTAATAATTCATTTGGTTGGAACCCAACAACCTTACAAAAATGTTCTATAGCCCTATTCGATATTTCTGACATTTTTAGTTAATCGTATAGAAAAATAGCAAAAATTTAATTTTACATTAAATAAATTTAGTGATTTAATACAGACCTAATCAATTTTAAATTTTAACAAAAATATTTCAACAGTTTCAGTAAGAAAAAAAAAACTGAATATTTTATTACAGCTTAAAAATTATCAAGAGATAAATTAATGTTAATTAATTTCACAAGACACATACATGGCAGAACAAAACAACGTTTCGGAGGTCGCAACACTACCTCGTCTTTCGCTACTGGAGATTCTGTTACAATGTTTTTATGTTCTGCCATGTGGGTGGTGTTGGCTTACGACCTGGGTCCAAAACCCAGTCGGGGCAACTCAATGAAAATCATAAATTTCTCTGATGTTCCTTAGTGTGGCATTAATATCTGTTGGAACGTTTTAAGTGATCAAGGCACAGCACTGGTCACTAAAAACTGTTCAGGGTGCGATTGATACAGTGCCCAGCACAGCGATCTCCTTTGTCGGTTAGATGAATCGTTGCAAAGTACGTCTTAATAAAAATAACTGCTCGAAATCTCGCTGCTGGAATAGGGGAAATCCCCGATAATTGTCTTATTATTCCAGTGTTACTAATTTGCATCCCATTGCTGGTTGCT
The DNA here is from genome assembly GCA_947311025.1 of Lypha dubia. Classification (NCBI taxonomy): domain Eukaryota; kingdom Metazoa; phylum Arthropoda; class Insecta; order Diptera; family Tachinidae; genus Lypha; species Lypha dubia. Next base: position 63,983,961 of record OX371264.1, read on the forward strand.
TTTAAAAATTTTTTGGCAATAATAAAGCGAAATTAGCTTTAAAAACACATTCTTTTGTTGTCTCTTCAAAAACAATTACAAGGAAAAAAGAAACCGTAAAAAAAAGCGGAACGATCATGCGAAGGAAATAAATTGATTATTGATCATTTCAATTACTACTTCAATTTTGATTAAATACTTTTTTATATTTCTTAAAATATAACATGATCACATCGTTTGCGATTTTCCCCCACCACTTTTTAGCGGTGATCGAATGCATGCAATTCATTGGAACATCAATGGAAGGGAAGGAAAGTTAACTATTCTTTTTTGTCCAATCTGCATTTTATATTCTATGATTCAATGACGAATCACGGAACAACGGCAACGGCAGCACCAGCAAAGACAATAAAAATATGTTAACTATTGAATTAATTTTGCACTTGTATTCCCGTGCCGCCACACCACACCACACCACAGTGTATTGTAGAACGTTATCAATTAATTTGCAGCATTTACAAGTAGTAGATGGCTACAACGAAGAGTGCCGCTAGTACCAGCACAGTTGTTGTGCGTACAAGGAATTGAAATTGGGTTAATGAGTTTTCATTTTATTTTATTAAAAAAAAAAAAAAACAAAACAAAAATAATACAATAAAATGCAATAAAAAGAAGAACAATTATATTTCATGTTTCGCATACAAATGAGTTTAATCAAAAATAAATTGCCAACCATCCGACTCTTATACGACTTTAATTGACATCCTTACAATTCTTTAATTTTCTTCACAAAAAATAACTCACTATTCTGACATTGAATTTTATTAATAATAATTCGCCAGAGTCATCATTTTCTGTATTTTGGGACAATGACAATAAACAGCAATCATTCTACTGACATAAAAAAAATTTAATTGAAAAAATTGAAGAATTAATAAAAAATAACTGCAAAACAAAAAAATGTTAATGTTGCAAATCTTACAAATGCCCTCTATGAAATACAGAAGTCTTTGTTTTATTAACAGAGCAGTTATTGGGCCGTACTAGCTTGACTGTAGCATACCCAATAGGAAAGTGAAAAATGAATATTTTCTTTAATTCATCTAGATTCATTACTTGCATGCAAGAATTCATTGATTTAGTGTACCCATTCGTTGTTTCAATGAAAATATTCATAAAAGTTAGATGTAAAACGATTGATTGATAGAAGGCATATCTTTGTCATTTTATTTTCCAAAATTAATGAACCAGTAGCGACATTGACTTAATGACTCCCCGCTTAAATGCTCCAAAATATGTGCACAACTAAGCGGGGCCTACTGTTATACTTTCTGATATTCAAATTAAAAACATTTGTTTCTCTTCCTTACTATCGCTGTTTTATTCCAGAAATATTTGAAAAAAATGCAACTTTTATATTATTAAGACCGGAGTGTTTAAGAAGTCCTTAAACAAATTTTTGTTAGTTTTTGCTTTCTCATGAACAACATCTCTTTTTTATAATCACAGCAAACTAAACGGCTAATAAATTAAGAAAATGTCAATACGAAAGATTTTCACACTGATAAGTTTTATCAACAAACACCCATCCATGATGTATGCGGGTAAATCATTAAAAAAATACTCAAAAGGTAGAAAACTATAAATTGTCTGCGAAATATCACGAAACAACAAAACAAAAGCTGGGAACAGATATTTTTTTCCCCAAAAACAAAAAGAAAATAAAAAAAATCAGCAAAATATTTTAGATAAAAAAATGCCATAATAAACAAAAAAAAAAAAAAAATTAAAACCTAATTAATCTAGAACTGCTGCTGATAAATATTTGCATTAAGTCCTCGCAGCTGAAAAACTCATAAAGTTGCGGCTCTCTTCATAAGCCGGAGATAAAATTAAAATGAAAACAAATAATTTGTATCACTTTCGCATATTGCAATTCGCATATTTGCCATGTGCGAATTCGTTTACGTATCACAACTAATGCGACAGACATTCTAAACAAATTTGCTCCAAATTCCATAGAAAATTAAACAACAACAAAAAAAAAATAAAAGAACAACACGAACAATAAAATGGGAGTAGGTAATTAATTAAAAAAGCAAACTGATTATAAAGCATTTAGCACAATAATGGGAAAACAAAACGAAAAAAAAACATAGAACATTTCTTAGGAATCCAAAATATTTTTATTAGTAAATTTTATTTTGTGGTTAAGATAACAAACAACAGCTCTTCAACAAATTGGTAAGAAAAAAGAATCTTAACAACAACTAGAAAATATTAGTCAGTTCGTTAAAAAATAATACATATTTTATATCAGACTGTAAAACCACAGTCATATTTTCACACTAATATCGGTTTTCTTACTATAGTCAAAAAGTAAATAGGTTGTATTTTGAGGCAGATATACTAGTTTGATACAAATATACGATATACAAAAAACTAAGAAATCTGGAATTAAAGTGGCTATAAAATGGACTTTTTCTTTTAAACAACATCTTTCTCGGTCTATAGTAAGCCAAAAGTACACTTTAGAACTTTAAAGTATACTTTATTTTTAATTATGATTTATAATATTCTGAAAAAAAAAAATAAACGAAAACATGTGGGATAGAAAAAGTAAATTTTAATCTGTTTCAGAATTTCAGATTTTTTAACGTCAAATCTACTGTATTTTTGCAAAACTCTTAAGTAAAGTATGCGATTCGGAGAAAGTGTAATTTTGCTTGGAAATTTCCTTTCGCCACCGCTTTCTCAATAACTCCGAATAGATTTGTAGTGTTCTCTAACCAGAAATAGTCGTTAATATATTCCTTAGAAATTTCGACAATTTGTATCCAAAAGTACAATAGGCCCTGCATACATGCTTCTGTTACATTCCTCATATTTTGACGCATATAAGCGGAGTACCATAAAAGCAATAGACGCCTTTACAAAACCCCGGATAAAGGCTCAAATTCATCATTTATAGTGAGAGTGCAAAATTTTTTTTATTAATCGACGTTGTTTAAATACATTTCTTTATACAAAGCAATAAACACAAATCATATTACATATCTTTTAAATAAATAAAAAAAAAAAAAAAAAAAAAAAAAAAAAAAAAAAAATGGCCTTGATATCAGAAAACTGTTATAATATTTTTTCAGTATGTGTTTCACAAGACATGTTCACTTAAAATTAATAAAATTAAAAAAATACGAACATTATAAAATATTACTCAATGGTAACACTGGGGTATTTAATGTGGACGAACAGCAGCCTGAAATCGTTTTGATAGTACTTTCCTTGTTTCATTTTTCTTGAGAAAAAAAGTTGTATATATTAAAATTTTAATTACGTTCATCAGAGCTTCTTCTACCGAAAAAGGAAGCGTTTTTCTATTCTGGCGTGTATGTGGAATTCTTAAATGATGTTGGATGTTAAATTATTTTCTTGTTTTATGAGATATTAACAATGTGCTATTTTTGCTTAATATCACGTTACCAACATTAGCTTTTAAGAATCAACAAAAAAAAAAAGTTTCTTGTTTCAATAATCAAGTGTCCACTGTAAATTTTAAACTTGTAAATATATACGCACATACATAAAAATAGATTAAATTGAGTTTAAAAATGAATGGTACGAATGGCTCGCAATTGGTAGGGAATACAATGTTTTAGATAAGATTATATTTTGAGGAGCGCCTAGAAGGCACTAAAGCAAATGTTATATTAAGTTTCAAATTTAAATGAAATGCAGAATATTATATATTATATATTATTGGAAAGGTAGATATGTCTCGATTTTATATTTGTATCCACAAATTAATTCAATGTTTAAAAATTCGTGGCAACATTTTCCTTTAATGAAATAATTCAAACTTTTAAAACAGTTTTTAGAACTCCAAAATAAAGTTAAAACGAATGCATATCCCAGTTATGTATATAAAATTTTTTTCTCTATAAAGTGACTCATTTAAGCGAGGAAGGATTTTAAGTGGGGTACATTTTAGTAAAACTGTTGCAATGCATTATAAAGTGCTACATCAGTTGCCAGAGCAGCCTTTGAGCAATAAAACGGAAGACTTATTTAAGTGAAGCGCACTTAGGCAAAAACTACTGTATCTTAAATATTGCGTGTATGCAAATGCACATGCATTTGTATTTGATTTTGCAATATTTGTGCACTATAACATTATATTTATTTATTTGTGGGGCAAATTCAGAATAAGAAATGACTAATCAAATATACTATTTCGTTGTAAATATGTAAGAAGGTTCATATGTATGTATGTACACAGTAGTTTACAGATTGCGTCAGTAAGGCACTCGATACGAGTCGCAAGCAATTAGAAATTAGTTTACAATGTCTCTTCGTCTTTTACCCATAATGAATTTCATCGATTTGAAAACGATCATACACAGATCGATAACATTGCACAGTGGTACCTTTGAACAAAAAAAAAAAAAAGGTTTTCCACTAGATTCATTATATGTATGCAAAAACACATTGATTGAATGTAAGCATTCATTTGTTTAATGAAAATATTAATTGAAGTTCAATGTAAAGCATGGTATTAAAAGCATCCGTTGTTGTTATTGTATTTAACCAAATTAATGAACCATTTCATTAATCTAAGTTATTATAGTACATTAAAACAATGCATTTCTTCCTTGAATTTCTGGATCAGTGTATCAACAAATATTAATAATCTACATAATTTTAATTTCTAGCATTAATTTCACTAGATTCATTATTTTTATGCAAAAATACATTGATTGAATGTAAGCATTCATTTGTTTAATGAAAATATTAATTGAAGCCTAATGTAAAGCGTGTTTGTTAAAGCACGCGTTGTTGGTATAATCTATTCCACTAGAGTTCATTAAAACAATGAATTTTTTCATTGAATATTTGGTTCAGTGTATCTACAGATAAAATGTTCATGTTTATTTGAACTAAATTTTAGAAAAAAGAACGATATTTCATTTTTAATAGAAGTACGGTTCGATAGTATGGTCCAGTAATACGAGAAGTTTTAATAAATAAAATCTGTAAATTTCATATTTTCATATATTGAAGAAATATCCCACTGTGCATTGTCCCAACTATGCTTGATAGCGATTGAATGCTAGACGCAATTAATATTTTTAAAATTGTTAATATTTTATTTACACTATTGACAAATGTTTGTTCTTGTAGTTTGTGGAGTATGTCGTCATTGGTATTTGTTGTATGATTCAAAGTTCAACAACAATAAGAATTCGGGAAATTACAATTCTTATGTTATATCTTCTGGATACACATTGAGTATGGATGTATTTTAAATTTGAGAGTGTGCCAAACTAGTCGATAAAAGTATTTTATATGTAACAGTGTACTCGTATGTGTAAAATAGTATGCAGGTGTAGGAGAGTGCTGAGATCAATGCTTTTAATAGTAAGAGAAATAAAATTAAAAATATCAAGTAAATTTTTCAAAAAAACATGCAGCCGATGATGTCTGCTCAGTTGATGTAAAGTTGCTATTTGAACATGATTGCCACGTTAACAAGTAAAATAAATTATGAATAAAGAGTAACTTTCATTAAAAATTGTTGGAAGAAGGAAATGTCGATCATTCAGCTGGAGTGTTTGATATAAGTGACTTAATATTGGATAAGATCACGTAAAGAGATTGCAAAAAAAAAAACATTATTGATTTCTTGGCTATTGTTTTTGACAATCTTTCGCTAGATTATCTAGAAATTTCGCATACATAAAAATTTCTTAAAAAACAAAAATGTTTTTATGACACTTTTAAATATATTTTGTGACTCAGCTGATTTAATGGCAATCGGGCTAAAAATAATTTGTTTTTTAAAATATTCAGAGATAAAATTAAAAAAAAATAACTAAAAATTGTAGAAATAAAACAAAAAGATTTTTTTGGTGAATGTGAAAGTGAATTTGGAAAAAATGTGAAAATAACGTTAGGGACGTTGAAAATAAGAAACTAAAAATTATCAGATAATTTTTTTTTTTACATTCTAGACAAGGTGTCCCCTGCGAAAGATTGATGATCGCATAACTTCAACATTTATGGATCGATTTCGCAGTTTGGTAGCAATTAAATTTATTTATTTTTTGTTTTTTTTTTGCAATCAGATTCCTCAATATATTAATTTTCACGTACATCCACGATATGTTAGTTAGTGGCTCCGTAAAATATTGATCAGCAAACACAGTTGCGTCTATTTTGTAATCTGTTCGAATGGCTTCTGGTTTTGAAGTCTTACAACTAAAAAATGAATATGCGATGGATGATGTGCATTATTTCGAAGAGAACTCAAAGAAACTTAAAAAGGTTTTACTGAACTGAAACGAAGAATTGATGGGAGGGATTTAAAGGACTCCTAAAGAAAAATAATGCTTTATTCAACTATTAAGATCTTTTAGAGCGCTGAAGCAAAGATCCCACTATTGGCAGAGTAAGCGAAAATATCATGGCAACACTTATCAGAATGTAAACAAATGTAAACGAAACTATATTTATGTCTGTGAGTGATCTATTAGCAAACTAAAATATATGCCGGCTGAACTAAAACAAGAGAGCGATCGAATATAAAGAAAACGAAGTGTTAAACATTAAAATTGTTATAAAATTTAAAAATTAATGCACTCAAATTAACTTTAAGATATTGAAGTAATTTATAACGTATTTTTTTGTTGTCGTTTAAATCAATCAAATCAAAAAGAGCCATACAAGAATTCCACTTCTCTTCGCAATATAGAATCTGAGAAAATCGATTGTAGATTTTTGTACTTTTTATCTTAAAAATGGTGCTGTTTAATTCTCTTTTACTGATTTAATTTAAAAAAAATTTCTTGTTACTCTGTTGTTTCACATTCTGTTTTTGTGCACAATTGCTTTTTTGTTTATATTTTATTTAATTTTTGTTTTTCATTCATACAAAACAACCGAATGTAGGAGAATTTGCGTCGACGACGACGACGCTAACTGCGACGTCTTTCAGTTAAATTTATTTATTTATTTTTTTCATATTCAATAGAAGAAGAAAGCAGTGTCAGCAGGTTTTGTTGGGCTGCGAATTTATTTGTGAATTCAGTTGACATCGAGTCGCGATCGCGAAATATCATAATCAATATTTTTCGCTAATCACACCAAAAAAAAAACAAAAAGAAAGGAACTGTTTGGAAAAAAAAAAAGTTTTATAAATAAGGACACAATTATTAAGAAATAAATAATTTTTGTTCCAAATTTATAGAGGAAAAATAAAAACGTTGTGGGTGAAAACGAGCAGTTGTTTGAAAATTTCAAATGTAATTTTTAAAAATATTTCACTATTGTTTTTTTTTTTAATTAATTTACAACTTTATGAAAATCATTTTGATAAATTTTACAAAAAAAAAAAAATGTTAAGTTGGTTGGTTAAATAATTTGTATTAAAATTGAAAAAAATATGGTTCAATAATTTTAATCAAAAAAGAAAATTTGCTAAAAAAGTGTGCTGATGTTTTAGAAATATTTAAATATTAAAGTTTCAGCGAAACTAAAATCTTACGACAATTAATTAAGTTGAAGATCAAAAAAAAATTGTTAAGTATACAAATATTCAAACGTTTTTTTAATAAAATTGTTTAGTAAATATTTCTTATTTTAAAATGAGTTTAAAGGTTTTAGACAGTTTAAAGAAAACAAACTTCCTCCGATTTTAAAAAGAAAAAAATTATGGGACCAAACTGCAAGTAAACCCTTTCAATCCAAAAAAGAATTTTGGAAGTCACAACTTCAGTGTATTTAGCATTCACTAACTTATATTCATTGATTTTATGAAACAATACATTGAATCAATGTACGTATGCGTTGTTTCAATAAAAATATTCATCCACGTTCAAAGTAAATCCAGTTCATTGAAAGCATTTGTAGTTGGTAGTTTAAAAAAAATGGAACAGTGACATGATTTAAGGCAAAAGCTTAAATTATTGGAAAATTAATGAATTATTTCGTTGAAACAATGAATTTTTTTTCCATCTAAAATACTTATGACTGGGTGAACTAGGAAGTCTCATATATGGTTTTATAATAATTAAAATTAAGACATGGAGAATTTCTTACTAACTAAACATTGATTAAACTTTTAAATTGAACATCAAATATTACACAATATACTTCTCGTATTCTACTTCGTTTAATCTAATTGGTTACAGTGTTAATATTCTTATCTCCGTATTCGTAAAAGTTTATTAAATTTATTCTCGCCTTAATGTACGAATTTTGTAGAGGAATTTATTGTGGAGTTTACCTTTAACAATCGTTTATGAATAAGAGAGTTGTACTCAGTAGTAATATATTTTATAAGTAATAGAAATTTTCCAACAAAAACGGTGAAGAAATGTTGCGGCATTTTCGAAAATAAGTACTAATACCTTCTGCAAGGTTTATTAAATTATCTAATGTTTTTCCCCTCTCAGTGGTATTTTCATTTACATGCATTCAAATATATGAAGTTAATTCGAAATTAAAGATTTTCAAATTTTATAAGATAATCAGAGAGTACATTTTATTCCCAATTTATAAAATTTTAGGGTAATTTACATGGAAAAGTTAAAGAAAAAAAATTTTGATTAGTAGACTTTTGCATTAAATGTCAGTTTAACATTCAATTTAGTAGTGAAGTAATTCTCGTATTTAAATTTCGCAATAACTTTGTTTTTACAAGAATTGCAATCGCGATTAAGAGCTTTACCTAACAAGTATTGATAAGAGAAAACAACGATGTTGTGTTCTGTTGTGTGTGTTGAAATTCACTATGATTCACTATGAATTAAAACGTTAATATGACAACTTTGAAAGTAAGCAGCCGTTACTATTTACTACAGAAATTCTCAAAACAAAATTGGCTGTAAAGCCTTTAAACATACACCCCTCATAAATTAGTGTCTCTGTATTTTATAGCTAAATTATAGCTATTGTAATTTATTTGCGAATGATTTAATTAAAACAATACGTAATATGTTTTACATCTAAATTTATTTGTAGTTATTAAAATAAAAACAATTTCAAATATTTTAGAAAATTTATTCATCATTATCATCTTATAAAATTTTATTTTGTTGGCATCATTCTAATTTAAACAACAAGTGTTAGACTCAAATAATTATGTCACTTTTTTTTATTAACAAATTCTCGCACCCTTATAAATAATGTGTGTAATAAAACCATGAAATTTATTACAACAAAATGTAATAAAGAAATAAAATTTTTACTCAACTTGTTTTCATTATCTTTTACTATTTTTGGCAAATAATGAGGGTTTTTAGACGATTTTACTGAAGCGTGTAGAAATAGGTTGCACCCGATTAAAATTAAGGTTATGTTTTCAGTTTTCACAATACAGACATGTGACTTGTGTAGAAATTTTGTATGGGAATCACTCAAAAAAACTGAGTGACTTTTATAAAAAATTTTCTACTCAAACCAATTGTTTGTATTAAAGAAACCGCACATTAAAATGATGTTTCCATATTACGGACGAATGATTGTTGGGATAATGATTGTTGGGTGTAAAATTCGTATTAAAACCTCTCAGTTTTTTGAGTGATTTCCATAAAAAGTTTACACTTAAAATTATTCGTTCGTCATGTGAAAACATCAATTTATGTGCTGTTTTTACAAGTGATATGAGTGTAAAATTCGTACGAAAAGCACTAAATTTTTGAGTAATTTCCATTCAAATTATTGTACCCTTTAAATTTTTTACTTTGTTGAAAGTTTGATTGGATTTTTTTTTTGTAGCACTGTGTACTATTATATCTTTCACTTGAAATCCTGTCACTGTTTAAAATATTTTCTTAATCAAAAGACACAAATTGTCGACCTATTTATTGAAAGACAATAAATTTAAGATAAATTTACCCATTAACCCTTGAAAGAACGCCAAAAATTTACAACTTCGACTGAGGAAAGAAAGTTTCTTATTATGCAGGAGATTTTTTTAATATTAAGCCAGAGAAGCCCAATTGGCTTAAGATGAGTTTTTAAGAATTTTAATAATTTTCGGGCTTGCAAGACACCTAATATTTTCCATTAACTTTTTCCAATAAAATTGATTTGATTTCTATAAACAAATAATTATTGTTGAGCTGTCTATTATGTGACGATCGAAGAATATGTCAATGTAAAATAAATTAAAGACGGCATGATCTTTATTACAACCCCTTTATTTTGTGTGTTTTTTTTTTTTCATTTCGTTATGAAAAACTATTGAAGGTTTTTTAAGGTTAATTTTTACAAATTTTAATTGTTTTGAACTTTTGATCATAAAATTTAATTTGGTTAAAACGGAATAAAATTATATTTAGATTTATGATGCTTTAACAGAAATTTTGACTGAAAACATTTTAAATTATTTTCTTGTTTTTTTTTGTTTTTGGTTTTGTTTATAAAAAGCGTTAATAAAAAGTTTATTGACATGTAAAATTTATAATCACCAGCGAACAATTAACAAGGAAAAAAAGCAATAAAATTTAATAAAAACCCCGTGAGACACTTTAATGGGTTAATGACTAGCTGGCTGGCTCACTGGCTGGTTGGCGGCCTGTTTGACAGACTAACTAGCCATTGTTATTGTTTTGCCAATATTATTTGTTTCAGTATGTTTCTGTTGCTTGTAGCCATTTGTATGTATGTGTTTTTATTCTTAAGATAAACAATTTACCAAAAATAAAAATAATAATACGTACTATACTATTTTCATTGTTTTATAAAGATTTTATTTATTTGGTGGTTGCTTAGCAAGTATCCACCCGTACAACACCTGTAGAAATGCGAAGAAAATTCGATTGAAAAGCATAAAAAAAAAATGAGATCATCATCAAGATCATGATGATGGTGGATGTTGATATTTTCTGTTTAACTTTTAATATATGAATGGTTGTTCATTATTAGTTAAATTTGGAGATTTTGGTTACTAAACAACAAGCCACTGTACTTAATAAAATCTGGAGAAAGTAACTAAAGAAATTAATTAAAGTGATCCAAGAAATATTTATTTTCTTATTTGTTGTTTGTGCTTAAATACTCATGCGAAAGTGTAAAATTTGTTTATTAAACAAATTGTTTAAAATTGTGTCAATTATGAGTGACAAGTTATTAGAAACGAGATGTCTAGAGTGAGTGAAATTTTTTCAATATTTATTTAATGTTTGATTCTCAGACAATTTACGATCGAAAAAGATCGAAGAGATCTTTGTTTTTAATGTCAATTTAAAAATATCATCAAGTCATTTGAAATGTTGATAAAAAACGACTAAAACCGACACTGAATTCTATTAAACTGCAGTGGTCTTGAAGGAGTTCTTTTTGAAATTACCACCATGTCTGTTAGCAGATCCTTTTAGCACTTTGTATCATGCTGGTGAATTCCCAACGAATTGGAAGGGTGTCAGTGTAACGTCAATCGTCCACAACAACAAAAACACGACATGGGCTAAAAATTCTAAAAATTATCATTCAATTTAAATTTTCTATATACACAAAGAAATAACCTTAAATTTCAAATAAAAAATTTTTTATAATTATTAAAAATTTGTTTGACTTTGTAACAGTAAACAAATTAATAATACCAATTAAATTTTTATTAAAAATTTAAATAATTTGTTTTTAATTGAAATATTAATTGCATTAATTAAAAGTTTAATTGACATATGTATTTTCAAGACTTCAATTAAATTTTTCATAATATTAATTAATTTTTTTTAAATCATTAATTTACTTTAATAAGTAAAATATTGAATTCTATATCATTTTTCAAATCTTATTGCAAAAACAATTAAGAATTTAATTGTTATTACAAAGAGTTTAATTGTTATTATTAAAAGGTTTAATCACAACAATTAATTTTTTTATTTAAATTTTTATTTGTGGTATACCACTTTCCATATTGCTGGATAGTATTATACTATTAGTATACCGAATTTTCATCTGGTGTGATATTTGGAGACCAACAGTTTACTCAAAGATTGCCAGCAAAGCTTTGGAAAAGTGTGACTTAGTGGCATTAGTTTTGGGAAAAATGGTATCAGTCCATTAATAGTTTGGTCGTGAGTGATGACAGAGGTGTTGCCTCTTCATATTTTAAAGGATCTCGATAGACTGTGATACAAATAATTTTTCTTAGAGCATCTCTTTTTTTTGGTTCGCTGAACGTGTAGCCAAGAGTGCAGATTTTTCTCCAAATTGGGGACTTGAAATGCTGTAAGGGGACAGATTTTCGTTGGAAAGTAATTTTCATTTTCAGTATTTCATGATTTTTCGTTTTGTATTTTTTTAAGGCGCTCGATTGGATGTGATATAAAGCTCTTTTCTTAGAACTTGTTCCCTTTAGTGTCGCCGATTATACTCTGTCGATTTAAATCGTTGAGATTGTACGATACGAGATGTTAAAGATATGATCTCGTCAACCAAGTTCGTGATCAACTAAAGGGAGTACTGCAAAGTTCAGTTTCTTTAATTATAATAAATTCTTGATTTCAGTAGACTCCGCGGCATTGTCCATATTTTTGTTTGAGTGTCGTGTGAGCCAAACTTTATAAAGATGATTTCCAAACATCTGTAAGGGTAATGCGTATGCATGCAAGTATGTCTGTAATATATTTGATGAAATTTATCAAATTCCCTTAAAACTGTCATTTGATTTAGAATATGTTGCAGATGTTTTTTCCACAAAATTAACCAAAGATGAAAATAAATAATTATTTCAGTTTTATCAATGTCAATTTATTTTGTTAAAGAATTAATTCAACTTTCAAGGCTGTTAAAGATACATATGTACATAGTTACATACATATGTAGTAAGTATGTAAGTTACATACATATGTAAGTATGTACATGTGTACTTAAATATGTAATTACGCAGTGACTTGCTGAAGATTAAAATAATTTAAATTATCTACAATTAATTAAAAGCCCAAAATACGAAACGGTTGAAGCCAATTACGACTTACAAATAATATTGATGACAAAAACCTGTCAAAATATAATTTTTTATTTTGTAACCAACAAACAGTGCGAGTGGTGTCAACGAATTAATCGTCTTTACATGCAAATGGTTTCATTTTCAAATGAAACAAAAAATTTGTTTGTGTTTAAATATCCAAACATCTAAACCGGTTCGATTTATTTTGTAAACTTACTGCCGATTTCACGATGTCGAAAGAATTTTGAATTTTATTTTCATTCGTACAAATACATTTGATACAAAAACAAAATTTTAGAATTTGTTTTTGCTTCAAATGTAATTATACGAATGAAAACATATGGAAATTTTCTTTCGACATAGTGAAATAGGCCGTTAATTTAGTTTATAAACAATTTATAATCGTAACATATATAGAAGTTCGTATGCGTGTGTGTGTATCTCTACTTTAATTGCAAAGAATCAGCTGTTTCAAGGTCTGTCTCTTCTATTCTGTTTCAAATAACATTTCCTACTGATATTGACGAAAAAAAAAAACACAAAACGGGTCCTCTAAGACTGCATGTCACTTATAATGACTATTTTTTTTTACTACATCATAAAAATTCTAAAAAAGATTTAATTGGTTAAAATTTGCATTAATTACGAAAGCAAATTGTATGGCTAACAACTTCTTGTTCTACTTAATAGAATATTATAGGAAAGAACAAATCATTAAAATGTCATCATTCTCTTCTTTTTTGGTAATTAATGTTTTTAGGAGGAGAAGGAGGAGAGAAAAAAAAAATTGAATCGTTTAAATTGACACTTAAAAAAACGTGCTCAGTTAGTTTCAACTTATCGATCATAATCATTTATTTTTCACTTCGATTACTTGTTTAGAGAATTTATTTTGCTTAATTTATACTAAAATCTTTCCCAATTTAATTTAGATAATTTTTGCTAATCGCTTATAATTAAAAATTAATGGGCGGTTAGAGAACGCAGCTCTTCTCTGCATTGAGTCATTTGAAGATATAAAATTTAAAAAATAATTTTTAAATCATTTTGTATTATTTGCATTTTTTTATATAAACAAATTTTATTCAAAATAAATGCTAAAAAGTCATTATTAATAAATTAATACAGAAATTAATTTTTATGTGTGTGTATGTGTGTTTGTTTTTTTATTGCAATAAAATTTGTTAATTCTATTATTTATCTACAGTCTTTGATTTAAGTGGTTGCATGTATGTGTTGCCATTTTAAGAAGAGAAAAACAAACAAAATTCTGTTAAGAGTTTTCGATGCAGGAGAAATGTAACACCCGTGTAAATAAATACCTTAAGAAGGATTTTTAATTTTGAAATGTCAACTGCTTGTGTTTTCGATTAAAAAAAAACTCGTTTCCTTTGGAAACTTATTTTCCCATTAAAATTTTCATTAGAAGATCCTATATAAGGATTAACACACAACAACCGAAAACTTTTTTTTAAATAAAATTAAAAATCTCATATAATAAATTTATAAAAATTTCTCCCCACTTAGTGCACACTTCTTCGTACAATTGAAATCCCTATTAACCTTAGAATATGCAGCTGTAAATAAACCAGATATCTTGTGGTTACAATTTTATTAAATAATATTGCGGTTGTTCAAGTAATTGTTGCACATAAATTATAGAATTGTTGTGTTGTTTTTGTGTGATTTTATTACTGTTTAATTGTTATTGTTTTTTTTTTACTATTTCCTTTATGAATTTGTAATGACGGACAGATAGATAGAAAACGGACAGACATACAGACGGACAGACAGACAGACGGACAATCAGACAGTTTGTAATAATATTTAAAATAGAAAAATAGAAAAATACTCACACCAACCTTAGCGTATGATACAAATGCCTGAAAATATAGAAAAACAGAAAAAATGTTAGTTAATAACAATATTTAATACAATAGAGAATTACTAATAAAATATTATGTAAGAAATTCCACACGATGTGAAATAGATGTGAAAGTTAAAAATGCATTATCATATCTATGACATTGAACTGTAGTTAAATAATATAAAATCTAGAGATAGAGACAGAGAGAGAGAGAGTTGAAAGAGATCCCATTAAGCGATTTTCAGGACTTTTTTTGACACTAGCTTCACAATATCTCTGAAAGTGAATGCTGAGCTGAAATATTAAAAAAGATGATTGGCACTGCTTTGCACTCCTCATTAAGATGATTGGATAAAACCATTTTTTACTCACTACTTTCTTAATATCTGTCGGGCAACTGCTTCATTTTTGGAAAATAAGATTTCCTGAAAGTCAGAAATAATTTGAACAGACTAGACGCACGTTCTAACTTATGTTAGCCAAAAATTTATAAATATTAGACATGTTTCCGAGTTCTACCTAAAGTAAAAGTAAACAAATCGACATTTGACATAAAGTTGTTAAAAAAAATGTATAGAAAATTTATTAAATTTAAAGCAAAAACTCCTTAACATTCACAGTTAAATGGTGTAATTTTAAAATAGATTTTTGTAAATTAGTGCTCCCACTCAAGTTTTCAATGAACACTTTCAGTTGCATTTCAATTGCATTTCAATTGCATATCAGTGTAAATTTCAGCGATCAGGTTTGTTTTTATCATTTTATTGTTGGCGTTCTTGTTAGTATTGCTTTTTTGATACTTTCTGATTATGCTGCTGGTGTTTGTTATTGGTGGTGCTGCTGCTGCTGCTGCTGTTGCTGCTTTCAGTTAACAACAATTTACAAAGTTTTTAATTACATTTGCAAAAAAAAAAAAAAATATTTGTATAAAATAACAACAAAAACATTACATATAAATTGTATACAAATAAATAGTTTATTTATGTTTTGATATAAAATAGCCAAAGATATTCACTCTCTCTTTCACTCTCACTCTCTCTTTTATTCATATTATTTTTCATATTTTATATGCGGACATTGAAGTGCTCGCTCGTAATAGTGTTGAAAACCGCTGACATGTCTTAAAATTTTGTGTTATTTTTGTGTTAAAAATGATAAACAGACAGACAAGACAGACAGTCAGAACAAAAATATAATACGAGCGAGTAAGTTTGCTTTTAGTGGAATGTAGGAAGGAATCCCACTGTTGGGATATCAAGAGAAAAACTGTACTAAATTATTTTGAAATGTACCAAAAATAGGAAATAAACATATGAAAAACGAAAATAACTTGAATTAATTGATTTTACTTGTAATAAAACTTTGCAACACATAACTTGTCAAGATTCCAATGACTGGTGCCGGAAGAGGATATCAAAATATATATGGATGCACACGTATTCGGGAATTGTAAGTTTTTTTCTCATCTGACTTGTCAAAAGTTTATGTGAGCAACAACACAATTTGGCACACATTCAAACACACACACATAGCAAGCATAGTCGATTTTTTTTATATTGTGATTCACAACCAATTTAGTTGTAAATCATAATACGAGTAACAATTTATTGAAGACAACGAAGACAACGAAGTCAACATCTTATTATTAAAAGTTGAGTTGTTGTGATCCGTATAAATAAGTTGAAAGCTTAATTATTATTAAATATTTAATAAATATCAATTCGGTTGTGAATTATAATAGAGTAAAAAATCTCAAATAGAAGACACAATTCGAATCCTTACGAGTGATATTTCCAAACTTTTTTAAGTGTTTAAAAGAATAATTTAACACAAATTAGAGTTA
This sequence comes from Lypha dubia, assembly GCA_947311025.1. Lineage (NCBI taxonomy): Eukaryota > Metazoa > Arthropoda > Insecta > Diptera > Tachinidae > Lypha > Lypha dubia. Next base: position 64,000,608 of record OX371264.1, read on the forward strand.
ATTATGACAACTTATTAAATCGGTTTGGAGAATTTGGCTACAAAATTGGGACTTAATGGTTAAAAGTTAATGTTAAAAATCTTTGATATATGTTGAAATTGAGAAAAAAAATTGATTAGAAAAAAAAAATATTTTTGGATGGTTCATACAACGAATTTTATACAAAAAAACTTACGTAATAAGCTCTTAAATAAAATTAAAAAGAGTGTAGTTTTCTATAAAATATACCGAGGAAACGGACAATTCATTTGCAACTAAAAAAAAATTCTATTAATTTTTTTTCCAGATAAAACCAATTTTCCAGCCCTGGTTACTATAAATGGAATCGCTATTGATTATATAATATTTCTAATTCAGATATGTTGTGTTTGAGTTTTTTTACTTAAAAAATAACTGCATATAATATTTTTATAAAACATTTTAACCCTCTTGAACACCTATGTAGGGGTCTTTTGGTACCCGTCCTGAAAAGTACATGAGAAAGTCTGTGTTTTTAAGAGTTTACATGTGTGTTCCACTGTAATAGGTGAGAGGTTTAATGGATTTGATTGAATTTTGGTGGATAGATAGCATAAGCCCATATAAAAATATATGTATTGTACTTTTAGGGGTAAAAAAGGAAAAAAGTATTTTGTAATTTTGGTACTTATTTTCTTTTGGATAAATTTTTTATACACACATTTTAAAGACTCCTAAATTACGATTCCGTATTATTTCTTGGTACTTAAATGAGTTCTGGTACTTTTAGTACTTTTTCCCCCTCTTTGATAAATTTGGTATAAAAATAGTTTATTGTCTCCATTAACATTTTAAGTGAAAGAATGGCTAAAAGTTGGTTGAAACTAAAAAAAATGTACCATCGGTATTGATGGTACCAAGAGCGAACCAATCAGCTTTCGGTTGTACCAAAATTGTACCACAAATCTCAACAATGGCCGAAACCCGGAATAAACATATTGATCTTTTTTTTGTTCTGTAATTTATTTATAAATTCTTTGTTGCTGGACCAAATTGAAATTAAAGTGCATAATAAATGCATGTACTCGTATGTGCATTTTGTGACTTGTGGTTACAAACTTCTATATATAATTTTGTCATACATTCTAAAAACAAATACATACAATACATAAGTATGTATAATTTGTATAATTTTGAATTACTACGATTACATACAGCAATTAATGGTTAATGAACTGTCAAAAAAATTACAAACATTCAAGCAACGTTGCACTCACAACAACTGAAAATTGTGTGGTCAACAATAGTTTTTTGCCGGTTATTAATTATAATTTTTAATTCTCGATCAAAGTACATTCTAGTTTGTAACGAACCATTGCGGCACTAATGTCATAACTCCTCAAACATGTGATTTTTGAGCTGATTCAAATATATGTCTTCACAAAATGTACACTTTTTGTCTAAATGGATTGAAAAGAAAAAACTGAAAACTGCCGCCATTAAGTGGGTGAAAAAATAACATTTTGCAAAACAATCTTGCAACAAAAATTTAATAACGGATCACATAAACAAATATTGAAAACAATTAAACAGGCACACAAACAAAATCGCTGATGTTGAAGCTGCTCTACTTCAGCAAATAAATGGAAAAATTATTCTAAAAAAAATTACAACCTGACAGTCAATATCTTATCAAGATGTTGATCGTTAACTTTAAAGAAATAAACAAAAACCAAATTAAATGAAATCAGATCATAACGAAGCTTCCAACAGTTTGTTAACGAACCCAACCAAGCAACCAACCCACCAACTTATCAAACTCTTGGATATTATTATTTTCAGCTTTCAAACATTTAATAGCTTGTACTTGTTTGCTGGCAAGAATTTATTGATTTATTGTTTTGTAAAAGGTCCGTCTTTATCAGGAAATATTTTATTTAAAGAATTTGTTTCTTGTATTTTTTTTTTCTTTGTTTTTCTTAGTTAATTTAAACATCCATTGCAACAAGTGGAGTGAGTACTTCCCCGTGTTACTTTTTCGCCGAAAATGGTCAACGGACACATGATGTTATTGGCCGCCTGCCTGCTGGTATTGTTGGCTGTAGCCAGCACATTTGACCACACTTTAAGATTTGATTATCCTGGACCTTATTGTAAGAGAATAAACAAATGCTGCGACAGCAGAGTTGACAGTTGTTCGGTACCTATTGCCAGTAAGTCAGATTAAATTTTGTAATATTTATTATAAGATTCAGAGAAATTTTGTTACTTTTCTTTTAGGTACTCTCTGCTATTGCGATGAATTCTGTGATCGTAGTGCGGCCGGTGATTGTTGTCCTGATTATCGTTCATTTTGCAAAAATGAAGAAGAACCGCCGGAAGATTTGTTCAGCTGCCTGCACAATGGTGTGTATTTTGGTCAATTCAATACAACTCGTGATAATTGCAACGAATGCCGTTGCTTGAAGGGCGGTCGCGTTGATTGTGACAAAGATTTGTGTCTCATCGATGAAGCTTTAATACGAAATGTTAATTCCATAAGGAATTTGGGTTGGTCCGCTCGCAAATATAATGAATGGTGGGGTCGTAAATACTCTGAGGGTTTGATTAAACGTTTGGGCACTAAAGAGCCTGCATTCCGTGTAAAGGCGATGACCCGTTTACACAATAAAGCTGATGGTTTACCCAGAAACTTTAATGCCATCGACAAATGGTCGGAGTATATTAGCGATGTACCCGATCAAGGTATATTTTGACAAGTCTTTTTTTTATTGTTATTTTATTAATTTAAAAAAAACTAAATTTTTAGGTTGGTGCGGTTCATCTTGGGTCCTGTCGACAACGTCGGTGGCCTCGGATCGGTTTGCCATTCAAAGTCAGGGCAAGGAAGTTATACAGTTGTCTCCACAAAATATTTTATCTTGCACACGTCGTCAACAGGGTTGCGATGGTGGTCATTTGGATGCTGCCTGGCGTTATCTGCATAAGCAGGGGTAAGTTATTCTATCATAAATAGAAGTTATTGTATAGTAGTGCAGTGCTTTGCTATTTGGTTTGTAACCTTGCTGAGAGTCTTCACAAAATAATTAATTTTTGTATATTTTTCTTATTACTATTCCCATAGTGTTCTTGACGAAAATTGCTATCCTTATGTTGGTCGCCGTGAATCGTGTAAAGTTCATCACAAAAGTCGTTTATTGTCGGAGAATGGCTGCAGACCAGCTCCTGGTATTGATCGTAATGATTTGTATACAGTGGGCCCCGCATATTCAATCAAAAACGAAACCGATATAATGGCTGAAATATATCACTCTGGTCCCGTACAAGCTACCATGCGTGTTTACAGAGATTTCTTTTCATACTCGGGTGGTATTTATAGTCATACTGCTGCCAGTCGTGGCAGTCCCAGAGGATTTCATTCCGTTAAATTGTTAGGCTGGGGTGAAGAGCATGATGGTATCAAATACTGGGTGAGTAAATTTAAGAGAATGCTTTTGTGAACTTGCCAGAATTAATGTCGCTGTTTTATTATTACAGATTGCTGCCAATTCTTGGGGTCCCTGGTGGGGTGAACATGGTTATTTCCGTATCTTGCGCGGTAGCAATGAATGTGATATTGAAAGTTATGTGTTGGCCTCCTGGCCCAACGTTTACAATTATTATGCTACTAAAAACTAAGTTTAAATTCCTCTTTTTTTTATGATTATCATTAAACAAAAACACACCGATGACAAAGAGACCTCAACCAAAACAAAATGCAAATAATCTCGTTAAAATACTAAACAAAAAAGAAAAAATTGCAATGAAAATTTAATTTCCATAATTTTAAAGCAGTTCTCTTGAAAAAAAAAAACACAAAACGAATCTTAGTTCTTTGTTAAGTATCTATTTTTATTATTATTATTATTAAATACTATTATTTTTAATAAGTTTTTGTTTTTAAGTTGAGAAAAAAAAAACACACATTTTGAAACTTTGTATTTTTTTTTTGTATTTAACTTTTCATAATTTTGTAAAGCACCATTAACAGTGATTAAGTATTTTATAGCTTTTTTGCGCTCTCTCTCTCTCTATCTCTCTGTGTGTAACTTTATTTTATGACTTTATTTATAGTTTTTACTTAAGTTTTCAAATTTAAATTTAAATATTTAATAGTATTAAATTTATTATAAAAATACAACTATTGTTGGCCTGAACAATAACTATGATACAGAATAATAATAATAACAATGATGAAAAAGAAAGAAAAGTTCATCATAATTGTATGTAGTACATGTGTGCCTTAATATTTATATTTATTAGCTTATAAATATTTTATTTAATTAATCTTCTATTTTTTTTTCCAATAACGAAAGCTGCCTTGAAAACGAAAAAAATTTCATTTTCTTTTGTTTCTTTTATTGTAAAATATTTTTTTTTTTATTATTTGAACACTTTCTCGTCTGCTATTTAAGTTTTTTTGTTTCTTTTCATTACTGCCACTTTAACGAATTTGGAATTATTGTGTCTTTTTAATCTGCCCGACTTAAGCAAATTGTATTTAACTGTATAATTTTAATATAAACTTTAATTGTGTATTTATAAAATCAGATAATTTGTTTAATTTATAATCTCTTTGATATGTACAAAAAGAATAAATGCAAATAATAAAAATAATATTATTAAAAACTAAAAAAATCCAAGTGTTTTTTACGAAGATTTTTATATGAAATGACTGCTTAGCGATTAATTTTAACTGTTAAATGTAAAAACACTCCTAAATGAAACAACAAGTTTGGTGGCACCCCCTCAACATGTCCCAAGTGATCTCATACATCTCTCAGAGCGTCCCCAGTTTTCCTATCCTTTGTAAGGGCTTTTCCTGCATTAACAGACGGCCTGCCATTCCTATTTTTCCTAGGATTTTTTCGGTGTTTTTCTACGAATTTGTAATACCTTTCTGGTAACTCTACGATAACAAAAAAAATCTGACAACACTCAACGGTGCGGTTACAGGTCCGAAATGTTCGCAGCTTGTTTCCAACGCGTCCCTAGTTTTCCCAACCTTTGTAAGGATTTTTTCTTAAGTCTACTTAAGGATACGTGAACAGGCTCCAAGTTGCAATATGCGGGTCTCAGTGCATTCCTTCTTTTCCCAGAATTTCTAAGGATTTTCTCATTTTTCTGGCAACTCACTGACGAAAGAGCAGTCTGAAAAGACGGATCGTTCCGTTATGTGGCCTGGCAGCCGATTAACTTGTCTTAAGCGGTCCCATGAGGGTCTTAACGCATTTCTGGTTAAACCAGTCTTTCTAATAATTTTGCCTGCCTTTTTAGCAGTCTGCTACAAATCAAAAAGCTGACAACAATCAAGGAACCGTTAAGAGGTGGCGTGGCACGTGTTCCAAGTTTTCTTAGCCATTCTAAGGCTTTCCCTGTTTTTCTGGAAAATCTACGATGGAAGAGAATTCTGGTAACATGTAAGAAACGTTGTCTGGCAACCCGTCAAACTGTCTCATGCGGGGCGCAACTCATTACCAGTTTTCCCAATCTTTCAAAGAGTTTCCCTGTGCTTCTGGCACTTTTGGGATGGAGGATAATATTCCAAAACTCATCGGAGCATTGTCAGGTAGTCGCACATCTATAATGCTGAAATGCAGATCTCAATGCGTCTTTAGATTTGCCAGCCTTTCCAAAGCTGTTCTCTGCATTTCTACAATGAAGCAGAAATCTGGAAACCCTCAAAAACGTGTTGGTGGTCTGATAACCTCTTAGTACGTCGTAGCTGGTATCATGCCCGTTCCAAGCGTTCCGTAAATTTCTAGGTATTTTTTTCTACGTTTCTGACAACTCTACGACGAAGGAGAATTTTGACTGAACTCAGCAAAATGTTTACAGGTGGTTTGATTTGGGCTCCCCAATACATCGCTTACGCGTTTTACTCGTCCCCGACTACTTGTAGGTTTCATTTATAATTCGAATTTAATACAAGAATAGATGTAAAAATCTCAATTATAATTATGTAGAAATATTATAGTTATGTAGAAATATTCCTTGCAAGAATGACACCCATTTCTAAGCGAGAGTTGATATTGTGCTCAGAGTCAACTGCGCGTGATCACAGGATATCTGTGGCCTGATGTTTGCCATCCCGAATTACTAAATCGGGAACAAGAAAATTATACCAGCTAGCCACCAGCTTTAGTACCGAGATCAGTAGGAACTTGAAAATTCTCTGGATTTTTCATCAGCTTGAAGCTGCTCTAAATGGCTTAAGTTCGATCGAAAAATAATGGCCTCTGTATTCATAAAAAATAAAATAGATTTCAAATATTTTTTGAAACCTGATTTTAGTATAAATTTTTCTTAAAATAGGATTTCAATTCATTTAAAATTTTTATGAATAAGGGGATTAGAAATGTTGTTCATTGCAAAAAGTAAAGATATTTTAAGAAAAACTTTTATTATCACTTAATAAATTATTTAATAATCAGAAACTGATTTTTGCGGTAATTTCAAAGAAAACAATTTAATAGTTTCTCCTTAAGTTATGCTATAAGAATTCCATTATAATTTTGTATTCACTATCAACATTAAATAATGATCACAATTTTTTGTAGTATACCCTTGGGCTGGATCTATTTAAACACGATCGATATCATGATACTTTCTACACATAATGGGATTTATTTAGTTCTTTCGAAATTTATTTAATGATTCGATTTTTTTTTTTTTTTTGTTTAATTAAAAGAAGAAACTGATAAAATTTTTATTTTCATTAAATTTGGTGAATCATTATTTCTCATTTTTGTTAAAGTTTTCAATAAGAAGTAGAAATTCAATATGAATCACATTTTCGGGGCGGACTTAAACAAATCTTTAGTTGTACGAAAACCTGACTGACGTCAATAATTTACAGTCTATGGCACAAATTTATATTTAAAATTAATTTTAGAAAGTCAATGAAGAGGCAAAAATAAGAAAATAATTAACGTTTTTTTTTTTGTAGGTCAGTTTGAATCTTATTTAAGAAAACAAAGGAGATTTTTTTACGTCATATTGATTTTCATTTATGTTGGATATTTTGTCTGATAGTTTTAAAATTTTTTCTATTATTTTGTAAAATTATTTATTTAAAATTTTATGTATTAATAAAAGTTAAAAATCTTTTTGATGTTCATAAGGGGCTTATTACGTAACGCTCCAATGGAGGGGGGGGGGGGGGTTAAAGATTTGTTACGGATTGGAAATTTTGCACTGAAAAATTATTAAAAAGCGTTACGGGGGCGGGGGTATAAGATCTCTGAAAACAGCGTTACAGCGTGCACAGCCCATAAATTCTGTTTTTTTTTAATGATAAACAAACATAGAATTGTTATGGTTTGGCTTCCAATGGCCCAACCACAATGTTGTTAAAATCTTAAAACCTTCTAATTTTAACTTTGTGGGATTTTTTTTTTTTTTTGTTACAAAAAATGAATATAAAAAAAATCACGTTTTTATTAAAATTTTGTTTCTGATTAAAGTAGGTTTTTAATACGAGTTTGCCAAAGTGTTTTAACACATCTTTCAGTGATATTCTTAGTAATTAAATCGTACAAATAATTATGAAAAATCTTGAATTACTTGTTTTGAAAATAAATATTTTATATCTTTTTGTTTCAATCTCCATCTGTGTGTGTGTGTGACTTTGTTTTAATTGCAAAAGAATAAAAACAATTGTATACACAAATAAATGTATTTAATTTTCTTCTTTTTTTTTTCTTCCATAACCGGTAATTGCGTTTATTGACACTTAATTATGAATTGTTTCACTGTCAATGTCAGATTCATGTCTTAGAAAAAAAAAATACACTTGAAACAAAATTTAGTGTAGAATCAAAATGTTTAATTAAGTAATTTACATGAATATGCAATTTGTTCTGTTTTGTTATTTAATTAAATGTTCAACGTGATAGTAAATAAAAAAACAGTTTTTGTTGATCTTAACTCACCCAGAAAGAAATTTGTGTATTAAACACTTTTCTAAACTCTGCCACTTTGCTTGGCGGTAGGTGTTGAACCAGCAACCATGTTTACGAAAAGCCCAGACAACACAACTACGGCAACATAAGTCAGGGTAGGGCAGTCAGTAGCTTATATGGAAAATTTAAGCAATATAATAATAAATGGTTTGTTTATCTACTAATTAGGTTATTGAACCAATTACTGTAAAGTAATGCAAATGGTATGTAGTTTGTAATTGAAAAGTATGTTGTTCGGTAGTACTTGTAACACATCATTCATTGTTTTGCCATCAAAATGTTTTGTGGTCTTAATAACTTTAAAAAATTTAAGAGGCTTTTAAGGGAATTCTTTAAATTTTAAGTGTGATTGTTTTGAACAAATTATTCACCATGGGTGCTATTCAGTAGGCTAAAGGTGTAGTAAGAAAGTATTAGACGTTGCAAAATATTAAAATAAAAATAAACCAGGTATAAATCAACATCAATTTAAAATTTCAACATGCACAGAGAGAACATAACAACGTTGTTTTTGGAAGTCGACAGACACAGACACTAAAGGATATCTTGTTTAACGTGCTTATAACGAGTTATTAGGTAGTTATACGGAACATGTTTGGATTTCTTATAAACATACCCAGCATACAGTTGGTAATGTGTTGCAATTACCCAAACAGCATAATTTTCAATCACAAACTACTTACTTTCAGAAAAACTTTACAGTAATTGTTTGTAAACAAACAATACATTTACGGCCTGATCCACGATTTCGAACGATATCGTTTGCTGGATTTATAGACACAAAAAAAAAACTTAATTGCACATCACTGATTGCCAATTTTATATAACTTATTATTTCTTTGTTGGCACAAAAGCTAAACAAATAAATAAAATGGATGGTAGGTGTTGTTTCCTAAATACACACAAATTTTCTACACAAACAACGGACACAAATTTTTCTACTGAGAAGGTAAAATTTCACAATTGTAAGAGTAAACTCAATTTTTCTCTATATTTCTATTTCAATATATATAATTTTAATTTTACAAATTAGTTGCACGATCTCCAAACTGATTTTATGACTTTTAATTTTAAAAACTTTCTAAAATTCCGTTTTAAAAAGCAGACAGGGATAGAAAACGAGAGATAGATTGATTGATTGATTGGTTCTCGGGAAAAATACAGGACACTGCGACCATGAAGATCTATTGTATCCCCTGCCAGGTGCTATAGCATCTCAGCGAGACCCACTCTCCTGAGGAATCTCAAGATTGCCAGTGGTTCTAGCATTGGCAGTTCCCAGTCCTCCAATAGGTGCTTGCCCAATTGGCTATGTCTTCTGTGGCACAACGATTCACAGTCCTTCAGAACATGCTCTGGAGTTTCATCCTCATAATCACAGAATCTACACAGGCTATTTCTCTCAATGCCAAGTCTGTTGAGGTGTTTTCTCAGTCTACAATGGCCTGTGAGGATACCTGTGAGAATCCTTAGATTATTTTTACTCAGGGACATGAAAGCTATGAATCGTTTCTGGAGAGAGAGAGTTTTTTAATCTAATTTATTTCTTAGTTAATAACACAGGTCGCCAATCAGTTGCTTCTTGTTTACAATGTTAGCGCTATCGATCGGCCGATATAGTGGATTAGGCTTATATGCTCTCATAACGGATATTAGTAGTAGTGTCTGTGCTGATCATTTCAATGTTCAGAAGTTCAACTCGTGACGAAGAAAACTTATTTTTATTATTAAACTAAATCTTGAGTAGATCAGTGAGTTAAACTCTTGGCATTAAACACACTCGGCACGTGTTCAATACTCAGCTGAGACTTTTCATTTTTATCATATTAAAAATATTTAATTAATTTTAAATATTATAATTTTTAAATTGTTATTTTTAAGACAATGCGGCAAGTTTTTGGCCTTCAATGAGGACGCCACATTAAAATAATTTCTTAAAAATCCCAAAGGAGAAGTAGCGAAGGATTTGTTTATAATCATTTGTGTTTTTTTTTTTTTTTATTAAAATTTTTGCTGAGTATGTTTTTTTTTTTGTGAAATTAAAATATGAGAATTACTTTACTGTTCATTTAAAGTTATTTATCTCAACACATTGTATGTAGTGTCAGTAGTTGTTTTTCTTTTGTTTATTTATTGTATATGAGACATGTGGTGAGACTTGCATGTTCTGTATATCTAGTTCAATGCTCAATTTTTAAAAATGTAGTTTTTAAAGTTCAAATAAATTTTAATAAAATTTATAAAATTTTTTTAGAACAATATTGAAGAATTTATTGTTTTCATAAATTAATTTATTTGTTATGGGCTTAGCTAATCTATAATGCTGCATTTCAGTGGTTGCTAATATCAACTATTATGATTACTAATTGGATGATCAACAGATCTAATCATTCCTGAAGGAATAGCGCGAATTATGGAGACTAGAGGTCCATATGGCCAAAACTTGGCTCGGGTAAATATCTGATCTGTTACTGTTATGAAATAGAAAGGTTTTGATAGTTTTAATAGGCGCTATAACTAGCCATTGTTTGGTTAGAGCAAGAACCAGAAGATGTTAAAATGGTCCTTCGGTTTGGTGCAGGATATGCGAAGATGAAGATGAGCCAGAAACCATACAGCATATCATCTGTCGTTGCCAAAGGTTTGCAATGCCACAGGGAAGAATGGATGAACACACGGTTGCATGAGTTCATTAGTAATATCGCGAAGTGCAAACATGACGTTACCGGGGGTTTTATCATGGCAATTAAGTTTAAGTGTCTATATGATACATGATAAGGTCTCTTTGTATGCCTTCTTAGGCATTCAGGAAACTATGAAAATTCGTCAGCAAAAATATATGAAGGAAATCGCAATGGATACAATTGGGTCTCCGAGTACATGTGTGTTTATACACTTCCCTTTCTTACCTACCCCTAGCTATCGTTACCTTAATACAGAAAGGCCTTAAGTAATTGTTTTTTTGAAATCGATTTTTTGTTTGTTGCTTCTATCGATAACTTAGAGAGGGCTCAAAATATGATAAAAACACCAAATCAAAATATGATAAAATCAAAATATGATAAAAACGCCAGTTGAAATAAAAAATCAAGGAGTTATGGCTTTTATATATTAAGCTAACGTTATGCATTGTTTGTTAACACCAATTCAATTCAATTACTTTTCAATAAGATTGCAGTTGTTTTTTTTTGCTGTTTTTTGAATTTGTTTTCAATTGTAATGAAGTGATTTGCGGTTGAACAAAAATTATATCATTCGCTATTCTATGCAATAGATGTACAATATTTGAAGTCTGTCCAGCTGTTTGTTATTACTTCACATGCTGATTGTATACGACTTATTGATGTGTGTATGTTTGCAAAATTAAACCGTCAGAAAGTTGTTAACAATGATTTTGGATTTGTTCTTGGCCTTTAAATGAGTTGAGCACGAGAAAACTATTTATTTTTATAAATATGTCTGACATGTTAGTGATATTGATTTGAAAGTTTATGTGGACTCATAATTGTTCTGTTTACAAAACTACTATTGCTGATACATTGAGAGTAAATATGTTTCTAAGCAAATGTTTATACAGAAATTAACATCATCTAATTTCTTAATTTGTTTTGTTTTTTAATATAATTGCGGTTCAAAACAATAGAACTGATACGGAAATTAAATTTCAGCAAATAATTTTATAATTCTTAACCTTCTACACGTATAATCCAAGTATAATCGGGTTCAAAGGACCATAAGCAAGCTTCAACTGGTATTTAATTGGTTTAATTGTTAATTGTTTGTCTTTTTTTTACTTTCTTTGTTAATATATTCCTAATCTATTTTTCTTAAAGTCCGATATTGCTCTTTAATTGCAAAAAAGTACCATTAAATAATTAGGAAATAAATATCAAATAAATTTAAATTAGTCATCGCTTGGAAGCTTTAATAAAAAAAATGTTTAACTATAATTTCCATTTTATTATTCACTTGTTGGTTGTGGTTCACTTGAAAATTAATTTTTCCAAATCAAATTAAGAATAAATCATCAGCTGACGTGCTGATAAAACATCATTTAAACGATTTTAATCAGTCTCAGTCTGTGTTCGTTCTATTAAGGAGAAGAGAATTATAAAGATTTATACACGCACTATTATGCAAAAAAAAAAAAAAAACAATTTAACGGGTGTTTTCTTAAAGTTGTCAATCTAGGTTTTCGATCATGGTTGACTAACTTAAGCTATGTATAGACGATTGGCAGATCTTACAATATTGTAAGATATGGCAATATGCTCACAACGTCCTGACAATAAAAAATTGTTACCAAAAGTTTAATTTGCAGCTCAGACGATTGTAAGAAAACCTTACAATTTCATTGTCAGGCAATAAATTTATCTGCAAACAAAAATTGTAAGTTCACTAGGTTGTCAGATTGTTGTGCGGCAAAAATTGCCAGATGCTTTTTTAAACTTTGTCAGAACTGTCAAAGCCAATCGTATTTAGGGACAGCATTGCCAATAGAAAAATTATCTGACAATGGTGTCATTGTCAGATGCATTAATTTAAACAATGGCAAACTAGAGTGCTCACACGATTGTCAGATGTCTAACAATATTATTGTCTTACAATGAACTGACAATGCTTTTTCTGTTAACGTTGCAAGACAAAAATTTGTAAGTTCAGACGGCTGTCAGACATTTTCTGAACATTTTTCTGACAATATTGTAGGATCTGCCAATCGTCTGTACAAAGCTTTACAGCTGGATCATCACAAGTATTCTCTTCTTGTTTTCTCCTTCCTTAGGAAAACTATCGTGATTGGAATGGTTAAAATATCATAATTATGTTCCGATCGTGTTTGATTTACAGTCTTTAGATTTCGTTTATTTTGTATTTGGAAACGGCCCTCGAAACCTAACCTAACCTAACTGGTGCCCGCTAAAAGTATGCAAGTTTTTTAAGGTTTGCTAAAAATGAAGTTAGTGCCAAAATGCTGTTTGCCAATTTCATTTGGGGTTATTAAAGTAATTTGACAAAATTTGTATTTTACGTTTTCTAAAGGCACCACTTTCGGTATTGAAGCTGCCTGCATTCGATCGGAATTGCGTGCTGTGACATGACTGAATATCATTTGTTTGAATTTTAAGATCTAAATTGTAAAATATCTTGTTTTAAAATATTAAAGTGGCATTGATTTGAAAACTGAAAAAAATATGCCAGAAACTGGAGATGACTGATCTGCCAGTGATCACTACTAACTGATGTTCTTCTAATACAGAAAAATATCCCTCTACTTTTTTAATGGATTTTTTTTTTTATTTAATAACAAAAAAAAACACACACACAATTTTCATGTGATATATATTTTTTAATATCTTTTCACTCTTCTCTTGGAATTTATTTGCTCATACACGTGCTGGATCGTTGCACGTGAATTGATCAGTTCACTTAAACCAATTGAATATTATCACACATGAAGTGCTTGTTGTTGTTTCGTGTGTGTGTGTAGAAAATATCTAGACGACTTAATCGTTTGATTTAATTATTTTTTTTTCATTTAGTTGTTTACTTAATGAAATTTCCACAAATTGCCCAAATAATTGAAAAAGAAAAACAAAAATTGATATTTCTGACCATCATTAAGAATACAGTGAACTCCAAGAAGCGTGAACTACTTACCTACTTAAGTTCCCGAATACTATTTTTTGTTCAAGTAAAGCTAATATAGTTTACTAAAGACAATCCAAGTTAAATTTAAACTTTCGGAAAAATAAGTTCTCGGTTTAGAGCAGTTGATGTACAAGAAAACTGTTAATCTTTTTGGGTCGTTAACATGTTAGGGGATGTTCACGTTTCTGCGTGCTTACTGTAATGTTAAAGTTCTACCATTTAATAAAATCTTTACTAAATAATTACTATTGTAGACAATTTATATTTTATAATAAAAAAAAGTAATAAAAACTTGTCAATTTACTTGAGTAAACAAATAAATGATAACAGAGTGATGTTTTGTATCCACAAATACAGAATATAAAATTTAACTAAAAAGAAAATATTTGTTTTAAAATAGATGATTTCCATAAAATTCTAAATACGTAAATGAAAAAATAAATAAACACAAAAAAAAAAAACAATCATCAATGTTAAATTATGAATAGAATTCTGGTTTAAATAATTACAAGCCTCATAAAAAAACTCAAATCCTTATTCCATCCAGACGGGAGTGGAAGGGTGGTAACATAGAAAAAGACTTCAAATTCAGAATGTATACGGATCAAGAATGATCTGCGGTGTGGGCTCTAGAGTATTCTCGAAGCACCTTGGAATAAAGCTCTCATTCCGACTTCCTGATGAAGCCAGTGCATTTCAGGCGGAAGTATTGGCCATAACGGAGGCGTGTAGGGTTTTGATTGACAGGGGTGTCCAAGGTAGAGTCGGCATCTTTGTCGATAGCCAAGCGGCACTTCTGTCTCTAAGGTCTTACACTACATTCTCTACTTTAGTTAGCAAGTGCAAAGACGCGTTATCCAGACTAGGTAGAGAGACTGATGTTACCCTCATCTGAGTTCTCACATATAGCAACTTCCAGGGCAACGAACAGGCGGATGAACTAGCCAGGGCCGGATCTGCCATGGACGTCTCCAATGCTGAATTGGTAGCCATGCCGTTTGGCAATATTAGAAATCTCATTCTCAACTATTACCGGCAGAAAGCTGAAGATAGGTGGCGCAGGTTGACCACTTGTAAGGTTGCTAAGAAAATTTGGCCTTGCTACAACCATAAGCGCACAACACAACTAATTAAGAGAAACCGCAGGGACATCTCGATGCTCGTCGCAGTATTGACGGGGCACTGGGTAATCGGGAGACACGCTAGTAGGATAGGCCTTACCTACAATGCGTTCTGGCGTTGTTGTTGGGATCATTGCAAAGAGGAAACAGTCTTCCACTTTCTTTGCCAATGCCCAGCCTTGCACCTTTCGAGACACAAATTCTAAGGCAACAGCATACGAGTATTAGACGATCTCTCGGAGGTATCAAGGATAGGTCTAGGTGACCTAATTAGATACCTCAATGCGGCGGGATGGAACTAGTATCTTACTCCTAATCTGAGGCCTAGATTCGGACCATAGATCAGGTTGACACTGACGAGTGGAGTGGTCTTTCAAAACGGAATCTTATTGATTCCACTTGAAAGCTTGCGCGGAGCAGGCTGCCACGTAAACCAACCAACCAACCAATAAAAAAACTCCATTTTAAAAAAAAAACAACTATTCTAAATAAAATAAATTATGATATTTAGAAGTAAAGTTAAACAAAATTATCAAAAAACAACCAAAAACAGTTGAATAAATAAATATTTAGTTGAGAAGTTGTAACAACAACAACGACACACCTAAAACGTGGAATAAAACAAGCGAACTGCTTCATTTATTTTCACAATTGTCAGAGTTAACTCAATTTTTTCCTATATTTCATTTTCAATAAATATCATTTAAGGCAGACAGAGCAATAAATAAAGGGAAAGGCAGAGATACATAGAAGTTTGGCATAACTAAAGTATTTTAATCAAATATATTTCTTAGATAATAACAACCTGCTGCTAAAGTATATCTTTAAGATTGTCAAAAAAAAAAAATATAAACAAAACAAACAAATAAATTTTTTTCTTCACAGATAAACTTTTTTCGCGGAATGCAGATAAGTTTCTTGTTAGAACCGTATTTGTTATGTTGTAGACATCAAGTCATCATGATTTAAACTTTTTTCTAGTTTAAAATATATTTTATTATTTATACAGTGGGGCTAGAAATATTTCGTTTGCTAGCTTACTAGTTCAGTTTAACATATCGTGAGCTCATGACGGAAGGGGTAGGAGGTAAAAACCACCAAATAGATTTACATGATTAAGATCAGTGTTTTTTTTTTTTTTTTCATAAAAATTTATTTAACATTTTTGTATAAAAAAAACATTGATCTCAAGCTTAATAAAACTAAGAATGTAAATAAAATTAAACATCAAAATACATATTTCGTTGAAAAGTTCCTTACTTTCAAAGGTACTTTTCTAAGGTACATTTTTCAAAGTCCTGATTTTAAAAAGTTACTTTCTAAACGAGTAATCGCTTAAAAAAGGTGCTGTTTTTCATAGAATTATTAAAATTTTATTGTTACCAAATAATTCTTAGAATTTTTTAGGGATTAGAAAAATGGACTAATTAGTACTTGTGGCACTTTTTAGTTTTTTTTTTTTTTCTTAATTATTTGTAAATTAGCACTTAAAATAAAATATTGAAATTAGCTAATTTGGGCACTTTTGCTTTTGGTACTTTTGGGGATAAAAAAGGGACTCATTGTGGTATTCTTTAGTGCTTTTTTTAATTATTTGCCCATTAACACTTATAGTACTTTCTGGAGGATAAAACATAGAAAAACGGGTATGTACTTTTGCTACTTTAGCTTTTAGTACTTTTGCTTTTGATACTTTTTATTTATTTTTAATTGTTTGTCCTTTAACAAATATTAATCAAAATCTGTAGACCAAATTGTTGTAAGCCCACTGGGCGTGGTGAAAACTATGTTTCAGCTTCCCTATGAATGTTTGCCCTAATTATTGTCGGTGATCACAATTCTAGTTTTGCTCATACGTGATCATACCATTTGTAATATTTATTTTTTATCAGGCCGACTCTGTATTTATGAGTTAATTCCCCTCAAAAAAATACTGGCTTTATTTAAACTTAACCTTTATTTGTGCAAAAACCAGTTTCAAATTTAAATAGAGAGAAATTAAAAAAAACAAAAAGTTCTTTCGAATTTCAATAGAATTGGCAAAATGATGAATAATCATACGTAGCACTCACTGACGCCAAACTCTCAAAGTATGAATGTGATCGTGTAAGTAAACAATCGTTAATGCCACCCCTCAATATTAGCAACATAATAAAACGATATTAAATTTTACTTGCGATTATTGTTTGCATTGAATTCCAGTCTAAAGCGAAATACGTACATTCATATTTATTTCATTATTATTATTATTTTATTATTTTTTGAACAGTTTCGACAAATATTCATTCATTCACTTGTAGTTTTTCTCATTTCGATTTTCATTGTGTTCGCGTCATTTGTATCTATCGTTTGTTTGTTTGTTTGTAGAACATGTTCAGCTGCTGAGTATGGTTTGGTCCGTCTGCATGATCAGTAGCGTAAATAATCTTGAACTTGACAGTTTGTTGAATGTGTCTAACGCACACAGAACATCTTCAACAAAATTTTTCGCTAAATTGCCGGTATTTTGTTATTTTTCTTTTTTTTTTGTTACGTTAAAAACAAATTGAAATAAAATTAAATAAAAATTAAATGCAAAAAAAAAATAAATGTTTTTTCCTTTCTTTGATTGTCTTGTGCAATTTTAAGTTGTAAAATAAAAATAGTTTCTGGCATAAAGAAAAATTTACAAATTCGCTAAATAAAGAACTAAAAAAAGGAAAAAGGAAAATTTTCTTGAAGTGTCTAAAAATATATTTTCGTTCACGGGTATCTTTTGAAAAGTAAGGAAAAAACGCATTAAAAGTACATATTTCAATTTATTACATAAATTTACAAAAAAATACAAGATTTAGGTTGAAAAAAAAAAACGCAATGTGGCATTTGATCAAAAATTCCTGTACAGCTAAAACCCAACAATGGCTTGTTATGACAGGTAAGTTATTTTGTAAAAAATAGAAAAGTAACGAAAATGCCCCGCCCTTGAACTATTCAAAGGCTGTTTTTTGTAAAGAATTTCCACAAATATTTTTAGAATTTTAGAAAGTCCACTATATGATTATTTCACTATACTTGCGACGAGTATTTAAAGTCAATATCCTTGATTTGTTTTTTTTTTTTGTGTTTTTTTTGCTGCTCTCAGAAAACGTGTTTGCTTGTACTCTAGACTGCTGCTAAATAAATATCAAAGCACTTTAACCTTAAAATTCTTATTGATTCTATTTATTTGCGTTAGATTAAATATGAAATAATTAATTGTTAACATTTGATATCGATTAAATTTGTTGTTGTTGTGCCAAAGCAAATAAAGTATTTTTATTATTAAAACGATCGTACTAATTACTTACAATTCTTGTCCGACTTATATTCTATTTATATCTTAAGAATATTTAGCTGCTGTTGCTTTTTTTCATTAAATGCTATTGATATTAAAAGAAAACCAAAAAAATATGGTGGAGTTTATTTGAGTCATAAAACTTTTTATGGCAAAAGTGCATTAAAATTTTTTCAAGCAATGTGATGATAATCATGTGACAATTATTATTTGAGAGAATTTGTGTTAAAAGAAATTTTTTAAAATTTTAATAGGAGTTCGTTTTTTTAAAAAGAAATTTAGGCAGAAAATATTTACACTTTATCACAGTCATTGACATAAAGTTGTATATTTTAAAAAGTTCTAAAGTATACTTTTAGTAAAATCTATCTTTTGCTGTATTATAAACAATTAAAAATGTAGTTTAAAGTTAAAGCTCTGTTTTTTCTACATATAAACTGAATAGCAGTTATATATCTTTTTTGTTAGATCAACACTCAGGGGGATGATCCCTACTTTTGCAATGCATTGTGCCAGAAGAGAGAGAGAGAGAGAGAAAGGGGTATGGTAGAGAAGATAGATGCTGAAAATGTAAAAGGCTTAATTCTTTTACAACTCTGCTATTGCGCGTTATTTTAATTTTTAGCGCCTCTGGTGCTAAGTAGACGCATTAACTTTCTTAAGCTGAATGGTCAGAAATTTTATTAATTGTTCTACCTCGCCTACGACTCTGCTAACCGATAAAGAAGGGTTCTATTGTACACATTAGCATGCAACCTTAATATGTAACACAGATCGGCTGACTTCCAAAACGTTCGTATACAAAGTTTGTCTACAAGTATTGCAACTGTATTTAAATCACATACACATGCAAAGTTCCGAAACAATGCAACAACTATAAAACCGATGCCTTGTTTGCTTTCTTACTGCGTGGAAAATACTTGGGCGGCGGCGTTTTGAAATGGTATACATTGTATAATTATTGTACTGCGGCATTATGAAATGTGATACTTTGTTCAAACACAAAGCAATTGACGTTTTTGAAGTCAGCCAATAAGAGAAAAAAAAAATTACGGGGTTTCGAAAATTGATCCTGGTAGAGGAGACAAAAAAATATAAGTGTGTTTAGGCATTTTGAAAGATCTCATTGGAATTTCATTTTAGGGGCGGTTAAAGTTTGCCAGCTCGGGCCTGTTCTTGCAGCATATCGGTATATAAAACTATGTTTTCTTTACATCTGAGGTATACGGTATGTTCAGCAACTTTGTAGAAAATGTTATGGGAAATATTTTTGTAGAACATATTAACCCTCTAACTCTCCCGCATAAGGACATTTTGAGGCTTTATTCCTAAGGCGGGGATAATATGTTGTTGGCCATAAAATTTTACTACACGCGTCGGAACACACCAAAACCCAAAACTTAACACAAATACCAAAAAAGTGAGAAATTGTTGCACAGTGTAATCGCTGTCCGCACACTTTTTTTCTTAAATAAAAAAACAAAAAACTTTTCTAAAATACACCAGCTTTTAGATGTGTGACTATTCTTATGGATCACTGAAACGTAAACAAAAATAATTTTTATATTAAAGAGGAATTAAGTTCTGCATGACATGACTGGCATGTCTCTCTCTGTTGAAGAAGTTTAGTGCAAAAGCACTTTTTTTTTTTTAATTAGGACCAGCACTTAGCGGATGACCCCTACGTATGCAGTGCACGACTGTGCCGGAACTCAGGTAGAGGGATAGGGTAGAGAAATAGAGGTTGAAAATTTAGAAGGCTTAACTCTTTTAGAACTCTGCTTTGCACGTTATGTTAATTCTTATTGCAGTTTTGAGGCGCCTCCGGTGTTACGTAGACGCATTAACTTTGTTAAGCTGTATTGGCAGGCATTTTATTAATTGATTTACTTCGCCGATGTTTCTGCTAACCGACGAAGGAGGGCGATGTTGTGTACATTAGCTTGGAACAGCATCAATCGCTGTGACCAGTGTCCATGCCTTCATCACTTAAATGGTCCGACAATAATTAATACAATGTCTCAGTAATGTACATTAGAGAAATTAATGATGTTGATTGACTTGCTCTGGCCAGGATTTGAACCCACGCCCCAAGTTATTGTTTCCTTAGTAGTCAACGCGCTAGCCACTTCAGCCACCACCACCCTCTATATAATAGCAGATCTACTTGTTTTGTTCGTGGATTTTATCAAAAAGTTACGATAATTTGCATTTGCACTTTTGCAAGACCATTTGCACCAAAGAGTGAACACCACCACTGAGTATTAAATTTGCAAAAAGCTGCTTCTTATAGATCCAATACATGGCCTGCATGCAATAAACGATGTTTAATTTTATTTCATGTGCAGGAGAAAAAAAAAACTGCACAAAAAACTTCAATAAAGTAATGGAAAAGCCAGAGAAAGAAAATACTTTTTACCCACACCAAGCATATATGTATTTTAACTACATTATCGAAAATTAAGTTGTTAGCAATTTGAAATTATTAAATTATATTAAATAAAATAAAAATGTTAATTTTAATAAAAGCCTATACACCATTAGTGGGGGCACATAATTACAATTTAATCATACAAATAAAATTTTTTTTTTGCTAAAGCCAACTAATTATTATTTACTTGCCTGTCAATTATTCTTTTAAATTGACAACAAAGAAAAACATGAAGTGGCAACAAAAAAACCAGTCTTAAAAATATAATTTCAAATTATGACGAAATTATTCTCACTTCCTAGTCCAGTTTGAATGAAATGCGTAAATAAATCCAACAAGTCACTGACTTCATTCACCACGATCATCATCATTATCATCACCATCATCATTATTATTATTTGGTTAGTTTTTTTTCTGTTTCTTTCTGCACATTTCAATATCGAACAGGAAAATTCCCTTTCATTGACGGATTTGAAGAGTCACTTCTATTTTCTCTTTTATCTTTTTTAGTTTTACCATTTAACCGAATCAAATTCATCATTATTGTTCTACATAAAAATTTAAAACTGGTCTAAACTCATTAGACAACTTAATCATTGTTAACAAAAACAAATGAAAAAAAAAAAAAATATAAGAATACAAATTTGGTTGGCGACAATAAGTTGTGCCGTGCCATCAGTTTATTTAAAATAATTATTTGCACTGACAAACTCGATTGATGTTAAATGCAAAAGTAAATTTTGTGCACCATTGATTACTTGATAAATTAAGATCTTTAATAATGAAAAAAGTATATAAATTACGGAGATATTTTTAAAATTTCTTCAACAATTAAAGGAGAATATTTGAACAGAAAGAAATCGGTTTTTATAAGAAGACTTTTTTTGACAAACAAAAAATTTATTTATTAATTTATAGTTCAAAACTTTTTATAACTGTTGGTAAGTCAGCTATTTCAAGGGTGTTTTAAAAGTGTTTTTTTTTTTTTTTTTGGAAATAAGAATTACTAATAAGCTCCCTGCTTTGTTGTCTAATAAATTTCTATTATTAACAAGAAAAAATAGTTTCATCATACATTTAAAAGAGACGTTTATCTAATTAGAATTATGCAAAATAAATTAAGGGTGAGCACAGCACAAAGTAAAGTTAACTTAGGACCTAGGTTCGATCCCTGGCTAGTGCATGACATTAAAAAGTCATGAATTTCTCTAAAGCTTATTAGTAAGACATTTTTTAATTGTTTTCTGATCTATTTCAAGTGATGAAAACATATTAGTGGTCACTAAACCTATTACGACATTGTCGGGATAACGATCTGTAATCAGATGCATCACGGCAGCCCCCCCCCCCCTTGGCGGTTAGCAGTTTCTTTGGAAAAATAAAACAATAAAAAAATGTGTGCATTCACAGCTTAAGAAAATTAATGGGGCTACTTAACAGTTTTTTCTTTTACTTTATCGGTTGTATAATATAACGACCAAAAATATCATGAAAAATCACCCCAAACCTTTTCCATAAATTTTGGGAGTATTTGCACTATGGAGCAATTTTAAAATATTGGGAAAAAAATTGCTTTTATTTTGCAAGCAATTTAGTTTAGGTAAAATTGCAAATGAACTAAAATCACAGAGAACTATTTTTGGTCCTTGTTTCATTGAGGGGAATTTGTGGGAGTTATTTAATTTATTTTTGGGCATTATTTAATATCATTAAATGGCGGCTTCATACACTGCGAGGATTTTTGGGTAGTGGGTCGTCTGTCAGGCTTAAAAATTTTTTGCTCTCATGTATTTCCTTAAACTGAATTCGCTTAATGGAAGTTTCTGTATTTCCGGCTTTTGGAAGGGCTCAAGGCTATTTTGTTCAGAGGTATTTCCAAAGCTTGCTTTGCTTAATGATCGTTTTCTGGATCACGCGCCTTTGGCCGGACTTAATGCTTTTCTCATCTGCTGTTTATTCAAACCTGACTTTGTTTTCTAAAGTTTTTCTGCCTTAAAATATTTTCCTCTGAGGTATTTCCACGACCGCTTGCAGTAACTAAGGGGCCAGTTACATAATACCTAACGCTGTTTTTGGAGTTTTCATACTTCTTAAAGATTTTTACACAATTTTCGGTACATAATTTCCACACCGTAAGCATTTGTTAACCATGCCTTGGAACGTAACGTAATATGTGAACAGACCCTAAATCACGTTATGAAACTGGCATCGATCTCGAACATACCTCAGAGCACGAAGTGTTTGAGGCCGGTCAATGCAGGCACATCTTTTAAACCTCAGAGGCAGAAGATCCTCAGTAATCGAAGGCTGGCTTTGAATTATTTTACAGCAGATAGGCATTTTTCCTTTGCGATATTAAAAAAAATCAGCTACGTTCACTCAAGCTTTTGTGAATTTTTTTTAATAGATCATAAGCCACTGAAAAAGTTCTGGAATTATTTTATATTTTCTGTGTTTTATTTGAGTAGTTTATTTTTTAAAGTGGCATAAGTCGCTTTTTTTATTGCAATTTTTTTTAAATGAAAAGATACCGTTCAATTGTATTTAGTGTTGCCATTAACTCGATTTTTTTGAAAAAGTGACTTATGCCACTTTCAAAATAAACGTCTCATGTCATTGTGACTTAATTCATATTTTTGCGTGGAAGTTTGTTCATTATTAAGGAAGTCCAAAAAAATTGCAACTTATTTCATTTGACGTTTTGGAAGTACTTTAATTATTTTTTTGTAACAATTTCATTAATAATTTCAAGTGATTGTTTTTAATTCAATAATTTATAATGCCAACAATTTCTTAACTAGCAACTGCCACATTATTGTTGTCGTTTATTTACATTAATTCAATAATTGAATACACATGTAATCAACTTAAAATTATTTTGTTTACAACTCAGTCATTCAGTCAGTCAGCAAATTAAACTTGAAAGTAAACTTAAAGTAACTGTTGCGATTCCTTTCGTTGCTCGAAAATTACCCACAATTTGCATACGAAATTCACATGGTCTCCGTGCACCTGATATTTATTTTAGTTTACAATATAATTTATTAAAAACTTTCAAGATTTGTGGCAGCAAGTAAATAATTAATATTGGTTGGCTGGCTGGATGGCACCACTACAATCGATCGTTCATGTAGATCATAGCGTTTTAGTTCCCAAAGCATTAAATTTATTTAAGCTATTGATTGCATGCCTTAAATAGTTATTTTAATAAAAACAAACTTGAATTTGTTAATAAAATTTTGAATAACTTTTAAATATGTTTTTTTATTGTTTTGCTTTAATTCTGTTAAGCTTTATAGTTAAGAAAAATACTAATTGTAAAAATAGTTTTTAAACAAATATTTGAAATTAATCAAGGATATAAAACTTAGTGTTGAAAACAAAAGTTTTTTGTATTTGAAAAAAAAGAAAGAGATACAACTCATTTAATTACGTGATAAGACCAACAAAAGTTGTTGATTAAAAGTTCTTTTTTAAACTAGAAGAGTAGAAATCTTTCTAGAAGAGATTTAGTTATTTTTTTATGATCTTGTTGATAAAAACAACTTGGTATTTTTTTTTTTTTTTATTTTTTGTTATTATAAAATGCTAGACGTCATAAACGATGAATGCTTAAAAGTTTAAGCATCATAAAACATTTGTAGGGTATAGAATTACTTTCATTCAAATTAATTTTTAGCAAGTTCAACTTTAAAAGGCGGTTCACATCCATATGATGTCACGCTATTTTTGTGGATTTTCGAACCCTTAATCTCACCTTCATAGATGGTGGTTTAACAATTTTAGTTTAACATCTAGCAAATTTGCAAGCTTTGCAGCTCCCTAAGAACCCTAAAGTAGCATTAAAAAACATTTGCTTTCAAAAACCAACATCATAATAAAATTTTCAACAGATTTTATTTAAAAAGATTACAAAATATCTTATTTCTAATCATCAGTAGACTTTTTAGTAAAATTTATAGAATTCTATTTAAATTTTCTATGTGGAAATTTAATTAAAATCAAATATGTTTTCATTTGTTAAGTTCTAAGCATGTCAATATGTCTGCATATCACTGCTACTTAAACCTAATCATCAGTAGACTTTGAACCATTTTTAAATAAAATTTATAAAATCATATCTGCTTAAATTTCTGTGTGGAAATGTAATTAAAATCAATTCAAAAGCTGTTGTAATTTGTTAAGTCCTAAGCATGTCAATATGTCTGTTTCTCACTGGTACTTAAGCCTAATCATCAGTAGACTCTGACTTATTTTTAAGTAAACTTTATGGTATCAGATCTGCTGAAGTTTCTATTTAAATTTAATTAAAATCAAATATGTTTTCATTTGTTAAGTTCTAAGCATGTCAATATGTCTGCATATCACTGCTACTTAAACCTAATCATCAGTAGACTTTGAACCATTTTTAAATAAAATTTATAAAATCATATCTGCTTAAATTTCTGTGTGGAAATGTAATTAAAATCAATTCAAAAGCTGTTGTAATTTGTTAAGTCCTAAGCATGTCAATATGTCTGTTTCTCACTGGTACTTAAGCCTAATCATCAGTAGACTCTGACTTATTTTTAAGTAAACTTTATGGTATCAGATCTGCTGAAGTTTCTATTTAAATTTAATTAAAATAAAATATGTTTTCATTTGTTAAGTGCTAAGCATGTCAATATGTCTGCATATCACTGCTACTTAAACCTAATCATCAGTAGACTTAGAACCATTTTTAAATAAAATTTATAAAATCATATCTGCTTAAATTTCTGTGTGGAAATGTAATTAAAATCAATTCAAAAGCTGTTGTAATTTGTTAAGTCCTAAGCATGTCAATATGTCTGTTTCTCACTGGTACTTAAGCCTAATCATCAGTAGACTCTGTAGACTCTTATTTTTAAGTAAAATTTATAGTATCAGATCTGCTGAAGTTTCTATTTAAATTTAATTAAAATAAAATATGTTTTCATTTGTGAAATGTTAAGGATGTCAATATGTCTGTTTCTCAGCTGTACTTAAACTTAATCATCAGTAGACTGTAAAATTTAATTAATTAAAATCAAATCAAAAACAGTTTTTACTGGTGCTTATAGCTAATCATCGCTTGACTTTTATATATTCAGATCCTAAATATCTATATGAAATTTTATTCAAGGTAAAATCATTTTTAATTGATCATTTTTTTAAATAATGGAGTTCAAAGAAAATTTAACCCTAAATCTGATCAAGATATTATCGTATTCATATTTTAGATTATTGTTGAAGTTATTGTTTTATTTAATTTAAAATTTATTTATTGAGTTATTGAAGTGATTCAAGTGGACTGCCATGAAAAATATTAATCTCTTATAATTAATTAGTTTATTTACTTCGGCCAAAATTGAAAATACTTCAAGATACAAACAAACAAAAAATTATAAAAAAAACTTTTGCGCTAGTCCCCTAACTAAATTTTTCATTAAAAATCAAAATTAAAAAATTCTCAAGTATACGTTTGTTTCCAAGTTAGTATTCAAAAAATATCGCAGACAAGATTTTGTCACAACAATAAATTAAGATAGCAACCAACTAAGGGACTGTATGTGTATTAGATCTACAATTAATACGACCTATAAGTATTTATGTATGTACATAGTTTTATTATTTTTGTAAACAGTTTTTAACTAAAATTATTGTTTATTTTTCATTTTTGATAACAGACTTAAAATTTTGATAAAACAGTTCTATATCTACATATTATTTTTTTATTATCAGTCTACGATAATTTCTATTAGTCCTTTAAGTATAACAACAATTTGAAAAGATCAAAGAAAATAAAAAAAAAATATCGGCATGTGTTCGAGTCATACCAGTGATGCCAACTCGAGTAGTTATTCAGGTTGTGTTGAAAAATATATTTTAAAATTGAGTGATAGCTTGCAAAGGGCTCTAAACATTAATAAAAATTTAATAGCCGTAGCGCTGAACAGCCCTACGGTGAGAGAAAAACATCATATATGTATAGAATGATCTTTCCATTGGTGTTCAAACAACATAAGGTTTAATGTCCTGACAAACACTGATTATTTTTTAAAGATAAATAACATTTCGGCAATTATTGTCTCGAACTACTTAATCTGTTACATTCTTTAGGATTTCTTTGTTGGATAAGAGCAGACCTCTCTTGATGTATATTACCATCTAGTTTAAAAACCAGCGATACAGCTTCATCACTTAAAGAAACCAGCAACACATAACACAATTTTGTTGACTTTCACTAAACTGGGACAGAGAACTCTGGACCTTAATCATAGTTCTCTTTATATTGAACGTACGACGAAATTGGATATCCTCCAAACAAATCATCTAATTGCAATATTTCACATTTTTATTACGCAAACTTTACTTATGAGCTTTTTTTTTAAATAAAAAAATTGATTTATTAGTATATTGAAAATGATGTTTCAAAACCCTTTATGGCTTTAACTAAATAATTCTTTTCAACTCGATAAATCTATATTAAAATGGATATCAATGTACATGAGAGGAGAGAACGTATGCCCTCGGAATAAGTGCAAATAAGTGCCGCCGTGGCTGATAGGTAGCAATGCTAGACTAGTAGTCCGGAGGTTGTCGGTTCGATTCCGGCCAGAGAGCCTGGGTGTTTTCTGCAGACAAGCTACAAAAAAAAAATAAAAAAAAAAAATTGAAACATAATGAAAAAATTCAATTATTGGTGTCAGGATTTGAATGCGGGTCATTTTATTGAACTTCAAAAAAGGAGATGGTTATCAATTCGTTCCTGTGAATTTTTGTTTTTTTTGTTTTTTTTTAATGTTTGTGTACAATAAAAAATTTCCGATCGTTTTTTTTTTTGCAAATTGTCAAAAAAGGAGATGATTATCAATTCGTTCCTGTGAATTTTTCGTTTTTTGTTTTTTTTTAATTTTTGTGTACAATAAAAAATTTCCGATCGTTTTTTTTTTTGCAAGTTGTCGTCCTTCCCATATAAATATTGAGGACATGGGCCTCAATTTATCGACCGATTTTTAAAATTCCTTGTTGGTTAGCTTTCCTTTTTTGCGTAAGACCAGCCAGCACTCAGGTCGTTGTTCTCTTAAATTATTGATTATCGGAGAACTCCTCTATTTATGGATTGTCATAGTTTTTTAATTTTTTTGGTTTGCAGTACTTTGCAATTGGTGTCATCTTTTTTTCTTTTGAGAGCAGGATAAGAATTGCTTGCTGTTTAGTTTGAGTTTTGTATCAATAATGAGAATTCAATATTTAAAAAAAATTTAAAACAAATTTTGGGTTGACATCACTTACTTACACGCTATTTTAAATTAAAAATCAATTCTTTTCAGCATGAAAATGTGATATCAGCGACACGAAATTCTATATATTGATCATTTTTTTTAAGAAAATATAGGAAGCAGGCAGTAAGAAAATATTATTACGCAAATTTAATTTGTTGTACCAGAAGTTACTGAGCAACAAGCGTGAAAAAAAAGAACACAGCAAAAATCAAAAGAAATCATTTTTGTTTGATTGTCGCAAATAAATACAAATTCAATTGATAAGAAAAATAGATACCAGTGAAAAAATAAAAATATTAAATTTCCTCACTGTCATTACTTTTTACCGTTGCCGTAGTCATCTTTATATTTTTTTTATCGTCATTTATATATAAATTCTTATATATATTTTTTTTTGCAATCAAACGAAATTTAAAACTTTTCTCTCACTCTCTATTTATGTTTAATTGTTTGATTGTGTCTTTTTTTAGTATTCACTGTTTTGCTGCCATTAACACACGGACAAGAATTTCATTTTATAATCGGTCATCATCAAAGAAACTTCGATCAATTGTACCGGGAAGCAGATACAAATAATACGGATACATCAACAGCTGATTTGGATAATAGTAATTCAACAATAATTGTAACGAGTAAGTAGAAAATAAAAAGTAAAAGTGTTTGAAAAATCGTATAATGAAAAGAATGTGAAATAATTGAAATCTTTGGGGAATTTTTAAGGTTTTGAAATATTTAAAATATTTTTTTTTTTGTTTTTGCAAGATCATCATATAGAGAGCCTGGGTTAGCTAGTGATCTGTGTCTCAAAAGATCTATTAGGATCTGATCGTTATTTAGAAATTAATACGATAAATATATTGTTAAGTGATTAAGGAGGTGTGGCCGATTTTTATTGCAGCTTGTGCCTGCTTTTTAGCTAAAATTCTTGAGAAAGTTAAAAATATCTTTATAGCCGACACTCCTTATGATTTTTATTTAAATTTTGCATTTCTTCTAAATCAAAATTATAATTTTGGGATGGTACTAACTGCTTGAGTATTATATTTAATTTAGCTGCACATTTTATCACAGATAATAAAGTCCTCAAGTGCAATAAAATACTTTTGTTTAATATGAAAATAATTTAGTGTGGAAAAATTTATCTCTTGCAAAGATTAGGGAACCCACTTTATATAATTTATTACAAAATAAAACTGAAGTATGAGATTTCAGAAATTTCATTTTAGCAGCAGAAACTACTTTAATAAAATTCTTGCTTTATTGAAGAAAATTTAAGAACGATGAGGCAGTTATCTTTAGAAAATATAATAAGAAATTTAATAGAAAAAGTGATCATTTAGCGTGTCTTTAACTCGTCTGAATTTCATTGGGGCACTCACTTATATGAAATCATCAGTAGACTATTAGCATATTTTTACAAATTATAACATTTTTTAGTTTAAAAACAAATTTTGTAAAATAATTTAAGACTTCTCAATTAATTTTTAAAAATTATTGCATAAGTTGAAAGATGTTTTTCATCATGAACTTAAAGTCTACTGATGATTTAGTACAAGTGCCAATGAAATGCTATTAATTTAAGACAAGCTTCACACGCAACAAATTAAATTTTTTTTTTTTCAAATAGAATTGTTAAAACATCTCAATTAATAAATGGAGAATATAAAATATGTAATTTTTAAAAAATTTTAATTTAGTGCATTGTTTCTTATTAAAGTTTTAGCAAAACAAAAAAAAAAAACTTTTCAAAAATATATTTTTGAAACCTACTGACAATTTGGCATAAAATTAAAACGAATGAATGAATAAATAAATAAAATTGAATGCTCAAAGAAAAAAAAAACGCATTAAAATTAAAAATTATTTATGTAAAACGAAATATAATAATACTAAAAATTTTAAAACAAACAATCAAATCGAAATTATTTCTAAAAATACAAAATGCAAATAACTCCTCTTTATATTAGTGGAATCTTATCTTATCACTAAGAAAAATATCCAAAGTGTAGTACTCAAGAGTGCAGTTTATTCATATTCAACTTTTGGATATCATCTGCTTGGCAAGCAAACAAAAACAACGAATGAACACAGTTTTTTTCAATCTGGTTAAAGGTATCTTACGTAAAATCCTTCCTAAATTTCAAATGTTATACATGCGAAACCATAAATAATTATCAGTAATCGAACAAATAATATTAATCGATTATCAGTAATCGGTGTCGGAATAGCAAGAAAACTGCATAAGCGGTTGCAACCTTTATGGAATTATTAATCTCTCTTGCCTTTTTAACCATATCTTACCAACAAAAACAACAATTTAGAGCAGGGAAAAGTGTTTTATTAGTCTATTTTCAAAAGCAGTTCAAAAACTCAAGGTTAAAATTCTAAAATATTTTTAAAGTAAAAATTGGGCAATTTTTTCATTTTTTCCTGTGATCATTTCCAATACCTTTGGAAGCCTTTGATGTACATTAAAAATTTATATTGCTAAGATATGAAAAAAGTTTTAATGTGGGCTCTCAAATGTCGAAGTAAAGCATGTCCTACAAGCGATTCACAAATTTTACAAATTAGTGTGATCTGCTAACTTCTCAATTTCAAGGCAATTTATGTTTTGAGAAACCACTGGAAGTGAAAAAGTAGTTAATGGATATAAAACTTAATTTCACATAAACTAAAATTTGGAACCAGAAATTTAACGAAACCGTAAAAAATTGTTTTTTTTTTTTGCCTAGTGTAATGAAAATTAATTTCATTTATTTTTTTTTTTTTATCGTGGTTTCATTTGGTAAGACATAAAACTATACATCTCCTTATTATGGTTTGCAACCGTACTAAGCTGAATTAAAAACTATTTTCTTTTTTTTTTATTATGATTCACAACCAGTTATGTTGTATATACTAATAAGCGTAATAACTTAACGAAGGCAACTAAATTAACAGATGTTTCTTGAAAGTTGAGTTGACTTGTAAATCAGCATAAAAATTGGACAACGGCACCTTTTATTATTTAGGGGCTGTGCACGCACATATTACGTAACGCTCCTTGGGGGGGGGGGGTTAAAGATTTGCTACGGATTGGAAATTTTGCACTGAAAAATTATTAAAAAGCGTTACGGAGGGGTGGGGGGGGGGGGGGGGTATAAAATCTCTGAAAACAGCGTTACGTATATATGTGCACAGCCCCTCATTTGGTTTTGAATCACAATCGGTTCTATTATTTTCGCAAATTATAAAATTATTAAAATCCGCAATAATTTGCTTAAAATATAGATGTCATAATAAAGTTATTATTATTTTAAATACATAAAAATATCTATAGATTTTGTGATAGCAATAACTATAATATAATTTCCATGACCATGTCGTCAAAAAAGTATTTATTATCTGGGTTTTTTCAAGTTCAAAAATGTATGTTGCTTTGACTATGCTGTAGTGTTTGTCACAATATTTTGTAGCCGTTACCTACCGTCCGTATTATGTGCCGCTTTATATCTTACAAAATACAAAAAAAAAAAAAAAATACCTGTTAAAACAACTACATAAAAAAAAAATATGAAATTACAAGCAAATAAATACTAAAAATAAATCTAAAAATAAATGTTAAACTAATAACAAACAACAGATAATAAAAGCAGATAATATAAGTCTAGTACCTCTACCCGGTGTGCTTCGCTAACCCAATTCTTAAACCAATAAACTAACATTTATACGTTTAAGTAATTAATTATTGTATGCAACTTTTGATAGTTGATTATTTTAGAGAGTTGCATTTTTTTTTAATGTGGAGCTTTCTAAAATTCTGTAAACATTTCATAATTCTAGAGAAAAGTTAGTTTTTAATATAAGGTTTTCCAATAAGAGTGATATGATTTAAAAAAAAAACACACACACTTTTTGTTTAGGAAATTCAAAAGTTTTTTTTATTTAATGTGAAGTACAATCGATACAATTAATGGTGTTTTCTTTTCTACACACAAAATGGCACCTTATTGAAAGGTACATATATAAAATGTCTTGCCAACCCTGTAATAATGCAGCTTGTTATTTCACTAGAACTGAACACAACTTATGAAAAAGTGGAACGCCCTGTTTTCAACAGCTGACAGCTAAGATTTACAGGGCACTATCAACACTGTCGATTTTTACCGGGCAAAAAGTGCAATGCCTTAGTGAGGGCGATTTTTTTTAGAATCAAACACACTGCCCTTTTAGAGAGCAAAACATTTTTAGGAAACGAACACCAAAGTACATTTTGTGCATGGAGATGTACCAATTTTTTTTTTTTTTTTTTGTAGAAAAGAAAACAACATTAGTGGTGTGCAAAATATATATGTATGTTTATTGACTAGTAATGTGTAAAGTAGCATGTTATCGAAACCATGTATAGTGTTAAAACACATTAGAATTGGTTGCTTGAATGGTCCAATTTACCCGAGATTAATTGTGCTGGCATAATATGGCAACTTGTAGGTATTTTCTGTGAAGAGAGTCGTTTTTGGTTGGCATAATTTTTCAACCAGGTTCAACTCCGCATTAGCAGAACAAAACCAATACATGTACATTAAAAAAAAAAACAAATGTGTGCATAATACACTAATAAACACAAAGCTCTGTATATGTATACATTTTTATGCCAGATTAATTAGTCTCGTGTGTTTTCGAAAGGACAAAAGTTGTGCGAACTAAAAATTAATCTCGTGTAAATTGGACCAATAACATTAACAACTTTTGCAAAAAACACACACTAACAACAACATGAATAACGAACTTGTGCATTCCTTATTTAAGTTCTTGTTTTGAAGCCAATGTTGTCAATGATTATAAAAATAATGCAGATTTCTAAACAGGGAACAAAACAAAACAAAAAACTAGTACTAAATATGACGTGGGGGTACTGTGGTATTTTTGTTGAGAAAAAGTACTGAATTTTCCATCACTGATACAAACATACAAACAAACAAACACAGAAAACAACACCTTTTTATGAGCTATAAATAACTACAAAAAAAAAACAATTGTAAAAACTTCAAAAGAAATTAGCTTGTCAATAATGACGACATAACAGCAAAACATGATGAAATTTCCCCGGACAGACTGCAATTAAATAGGGGCGTGTTACTTTGTATGATTAATCAATAAATCATAAATTATTAATAGTTTTCTATTTATTTTTCTAATCATTTTAAAAAGCAACAAGTTTTAAATTCTACAAATAATAGTAAATTTCAATTTTTCTTTTTTTTTCTTTTTCATTTAACAGCCGTTCAAGAATCAAACGATTTGTCACAAACTGCCATGGACATTATAACGATTGTTTGGTATGTGGCGACATTTTTGGCCCTGGCTGCTTTCTTTTTACTCATGGCTTGCTCGGATAGACGCTGCAGTGATACCCAACTTAATGCCAATATGAATACAAATGAAGCTCCTATACCACCGCCCACACCTTCGCCATCATATAGTGAATTTGCCCCGCCCAGTTATGAAAGTGTCATGAAAATGCATTGTGCCAGCAAGACCAGCATATTTGTAGTGCCATTTGCGAATGAACAAAATGAAATGAAAGATGCCAACATTAGTCCCAGCACAAATCTTAACACCACAACGACAGCACCACCCTCAATTAATTTGTACACCATCAATGAGTTGCAAAAATTGGCCAGCTAATATCACAAATAATTAGTTTTTTTTTTGTTGATTTGTTTTCAGCACAAATCCTCGGAAATAATTTATACCTTTTTTTCTTTTTTCCATTTCCAACAGAAAAAAAGTATTCAAATTATTTTTCCTTTTGCAAAAACAAAAACCAAGTCTCAAACTTTACCATAAGAAAAAAATCTGTGATATTTATGGGCAATTTTTTTTTTGTAAACCAGCTGTTTTAGTTTCCAAAAGCAAGGGACTACAATTTAACAAAAAAAAAAAAAAAAAGAAACAAGAAAAAGAGATGAGTTAAAAGGGCAGGATTAAGTATTACAAGTTCCAAATGGTATATTTTTTATTATACAAAATTTTATTTGAAAATTTTGTTTAAAAATGTATCGAAATCATTGTTTGCTTTGTTAAGTGAATAGCCTTCTTAAATTAATTTCTATAATGATAAGACTGATTGAAGCATATTTTTTTTTGTTGTTTAAGTAGTTGTCACTTTATCGATGCCGTTTTAATATGTCTTTTAACTAATTTAGTATTAAGTATTAAATTTATTTTATTCTATTGTTAAGCAAATAAAATGTGTACTTAATTAGAAATACGAGTAATAAAAAAAAATATTATAAAAGTTATACGTAAGAAAATGTTTGTTTTTTATGGTAGCGAAAACTTTTCCGGGGGAAACTAAGTTTTTAAAAGATAGCAAAATTGTTGCTTAAATTTAAAAAAAGTAATTAAAGATCTTCCACAAATTGTCAATAAGTACGATGTTAGCATTTAAACAGATTTCAAGTTGAACTTTAAATTTTATTGTGGCTGAAAATTTAGAATGAATTTTTATGGCTATCAGTTTTGTATGACAGTGTATTCATATCTAATATTAGTTTTTTGGTCCTTTTTGAAGAAAACTGTCCAATAAATACCTATACAGCAAAAAGCTAGAGGAGCAGACACTCTAAAGGGAATTTTTATTAAAGGAACTTATTAAAAAAAGGTACTTTTTTAAAAGGTGGTTTTTTTAAAAGTTACTTTTTGTACAATGTCCTTATTTTAATGGTACTTTTTCTTACAAATGGTACTTTTTATAAAAGGTACTTGTTTTAAGAGGTACCTGTTTTAAAAGGTACTTTTATTTGCAGGTTCTTTTTATAAAAGGTACTTGTTTTAAAAGGTGCTTGTACAATTTATTGCATTTTATTTTTATTGCAGGTTCGTTTTATAAAAGGCACTTGTTTTAAAATGTACTTGTTTTAAAAGGTACTTGTTTAAAAAGCTTCTTGTTTTAAAAGGTACTTGTTTTAAAAGGTATTGGCTTTAAAAGGTACTTGTTTTATAAGGTACTTGTTTTAAAAGTTACTTGTTTTAAAATGTACTTCTTTTACGCTTTACTTTTACAACAGGTACTTTTTATTGCAGGAACTTTTTATTTCATTTTATAAAAGGTAGTTTTTTTTAAAGTTACTTTTTGGACAATGTACACTTTTTAATGGTCCTTTTTTTAAAAGGTACTTTTTACAAATAGTAGTTTTTATAAAAGGTACTTGTTTTTAGAGGTACTTGTTTTAAAAGGTACTTTTTATGCGATATACAATTTATTGCAGGTACTTTTTATTGCATGTACTTTTTATTGCTGGTAATTTTTATGAAATGTACTTTTTATAAAATTAAAAATTGTAAAACCAACTATTGTTGGCATTTATCGTAATATATGAAAGTGTATTTTATATCTGTTGAATTTAAATAATTAGTTTTAGTACGTACATATATTAATTTATTCATAAAAGTATATTTAAGTTATCGGCTCTATTTCTCGTTCCTCTCCTTATCAGACGTGTTGAAAATGTCTCGTAATTTGTTATTAATGCCAGCGACACAAATATTTATCTTTGTTCAGTTTTCTTATCAACTAACAAAGAGAGGTAATCTCACAAATGTTTTTAATTTAATATCGGAACGGTATTTACATATACGAGTACATTGTATTTGTTGTAAACTGTCTTGAAATCATTGTGAGATAATGTAAACAAATTTGTACCCTTAATAACAATTTAAACATGCAAAACATATTCGTAAAATTTAAATAAAAATTATGGTTATTTTTTTTCTTTAATTTTAAAAGCTTTCATTATACGAAGAAAGCTTTCGAAGTAGCGTAGCACTTTTCAACACTACATTTAGGAAGCTTTTAATAGCAAGTGCTTTATTATGTATGCTACAGGCATGAAAAATGTAGATTTGAAATTCGTCTGCAAATAAAATGGGGATCGAAAACAAATGGCGGAATGTTCTTTTAAATTGATAAGTAGTACAGTTTTCATATCTTTGTGTATTAAAAACCATTCTAATATCACTATAGGCCGTTTCACACCAATAACCAATTATATAGCGTTTTGTCAAAACTACATCCACGATTAAGTTATTAAACATATTCTGTGAACACTATCATGTCCGTATTTAATATTTTTATATTACTATTACGAATACACGTAATTATTGATTGAACTACATATATACATATATATATTAATGTATATATGAGAAATTATATTATTATTAGGCTTAAGTTTAGTTGTATTGAATAAATGAATATTCAAATTATAAATTTTTTTTATTTTTGAAAAACATTAATATGTACATCAGGCAGAACGTATCAGTAACTGACTTCAAGGCTGCTACATCTCTCATCAGCGTTCGTTCGAACGTATTTAATGCTTCTTAAAATATTTAAGGAATTTTTTAAGGTGTTAAACAGCCTTAACCCACACGACTTTACGCGTCACTCTCTTAGATATCTTGCGTATCAACATCTAGGAAGTATTGATCTCTTTAAGAACTCTTTTATATTCATATCTTAAGTTAAGTGTGTGTACTTTAAAAAAAAATCCAATTTTGAATTTATTGGTAATTTTAAGAAAAATAAAATAAATACAAACTGCACATAATTCTTAAAAAAACTGTCTTACATTCTTAGTACCGATTTCAGCGATGAAAGTCAATATGATAAACTGATAATTTTTTAGGCGAAAAAGGCAACGATACAAAAAGCGAATATTTATTTAGCTTTATTTACTCTTCAAAATTGACTTTGTCACATGTAAGTAAAAAAAAACTCATCCTCTCATATTATATATATAGGCTGACTTCCAAAACGTTCGTATACAAAGTTTGTATACAGTATTGCTACTGTCTTTAAATCACATACATATGCAAAGTTGCGAAACAATGAATCAACTATAAAACCGATGCCTTATTTGCTTTCTTACTGCGTTAAAAATACTTGGCGGCGGCGTTTTCAAATGGTATACATTGTATAATTATTGTACTGGGGTGTTATGAAATGTGATGCTTTGTTCAAATACAAAGCAATTG
Organism: Lypha dubia; assembly: GCA_947311025.1. Classification (NCBI taxonomy): domain Eukaryota; kingdom Metazoa; phylum Arthropoda; class Insecta; order Diptera; family Tachinidae; genus Lypha; species Lypha dubia. The sequence continues at coordinate 64,037,393 of OX371264.1, forward strand.
ACGTTTTGGAAGTCAGCCATACTCATGCAAATTATAGTAAAATTTCAGCCTTACGATTTGTGCTGCATGAACGCCCAAACTGTTGTGACAAGTGTATCATTAAAACTTGCATTGTATGAATTGTTCTTTACTACTGGTACACACTATCATTGTTTTTGAAAACAAGTAGATCATTTTGAAAAATTTAAATGTCTAGTCTGACACTATCGGCTTAAACAGTAAAAATCAATTTGAAGACCATTAGTTCCTAAAAGTAATATGCTGCGCACATTTCCATCCCAGCAATTTATATCAATTAGTTAAACTTTTAGTTAACAGCAATTTTAATAATAATGATAAAAGCTTTGTGTTTACAGACAAAATGCTTTCAAAAGCTTTTCCTGAATAACATTACATTTGTGACTATGTTAACTTGTTTTGCAAAATTCTAAGTGACAGTAAATCAGTGCAAGAGATTTTTTCTTTTGTTTAAAATGTGTTTAAGGCGGACTTTAAGCGATCAATATAGAACATATTTGTTTGATTAACTCCTTTTACTAAATCATCAATTTTTGACACAGTCTGGCTTTTGTGCTAACATTTAAACCTGCGTTAAAACGTTTTCTCATTTATTAGCCATTAGTAATTTATCTTAATTCTATTCTTATACTATGTTCACACGACAAGATGAAGCACTTGCTTCGCTTTCTGAAGCATGTTTATGAATCTAGCTGTTCACACGACTCATGTACTTGCTTCGATTTGACAGTTCTCTGTTTACTAACAAATAAAATCTTAAATTGAAAAAAAAAATTATTACGCATTTTTAAAAACATATTTAAAAACATATTTTTTCTTTCCATTGTTGTTTTATCTTTATAGTTTTAATTCAATTTTTCACTTTTAATTAAAGTTTTTGTTTTGTTTTTTGCATCTAGTTCAGATAAACTTCCGATAAATTCCGGTAAAATTTAGAGAAGACAGCAATTTTTCATGCTTCGCAAGTAGATTCAATATGAATCTACATGCTTCGCTCTCAAAATTTTGTATGGCGAAGCATGTTGCTTCGCTCATGATTGGGGTGTGAAGCATGAATAGAGAGCGAAGCATGTTCCGTGTGAACGTAGTATTAGATTTTGTGCACCACTAAATATTTTGCACCAAAAGAAATGCAGTTAAAATTATTAAAAAATTTTTTGGAAATTTGTTTGATCCTTTTAACTTTTGTAACTAAATATTTTCGGAAATTTTATATCAAACGCCACTTGGTAACGCTTTTTACAAAATGTTCAGTTCGTAACAACACGGAGGCGTTTCATAATATGTGAATAGCCCCTAAGAAAGCTCTTTTGGGCTGAAGCTAACCAGAAGGATATTTCATACCGAGTGTACTTAATGTCTTGCGGTGTTTTCTTTTCTTCAAAAAAATGCAGAAAGTGTACTTTGGTGTTCGTTTCTTAAAAATATTTTGCTCTAAAAGGTGTGTGGTGTGTTTTATTATAAAAAGTCACCCCCACTAATGGAGAAAGGCATTGCAATTTATGACGTGTATAAATCGCTAGTGTTGCTAGTGCCCTGTAAAACAGATGGCAAAGATTTTAAAAACAGGGTGTTCTGATTTTTCATAAATTTTGTTTTGTTCTAGTGAAATTACAAGTTGCATTATTACATTTTACACATTTACCTTTCAACAAGTTGCCATTTTGTGTGTATTAAAGAAAACACCATTAGTTGTCTATAAATTACTAGCTGATCCCGGTGTAATTCGCTACCCCCCTCGTTATAAAATAAAATTAAAAGTATTTATATATCCTATTGTGACGATCGGTCCAGTAGTTAAGACTATATTACGATTTTTAATTTTAATAAAAAGGAGCGTGGTCCCATCCACTTTTCTCCCGGTACGTATTCCAAATTATGGCAATACCATATGTACCAAATATCATCGACGTAGGTCAAAAAATGCCCAAAATATGGCGATTTAAATTTTTGGGTTATATGGGTGGTGCCACGCCTCTTTGTACAATCCCGCCCATATTTGCAGCAGCACTAAAAAAATGCACACCAAACCTACGTACCAAATTTTGTTCAAATACCGTTATCAGGAGCAGAAATAATAGATTTTTAATTTGTGGTTTGTATGAGAGGTACCACACCCCTTTGTCCAATCCCGTTCATATTTGCAGCAGCACTTAAAAAATGCACACCCAACCGACGTACCAAATTTTGTTCAAATACCGTTATCAGGAGCAGAAATAATAGATTTTTAATTTGTGGTTTGTATGAGAGGTACCACGCCCCTTTGTCAAATCCCTCCCATATTTGCAGCAGCACTAAAAAAATGCATACCAAACCGATTTACCAAATTTCGTTCAAATACCGTTATCAGGAGCAGAAATAATAGATTTTTAATTTGTAGTTTGTATGTGAGGTACCACGCCCCTTTGTCCAATCCCACCCATATTTGCAGCAGCACTTAAAAAATGCACACCAAACCGACGTACAAAATTTTGTTCAAATACCGTTATCAGGAGCAGAAATAATAGATTGATAATTTGTGGTTTGTATGAGAGGTACCACGCCCCTTTGTCTAATCCCGCCCATATTTGCAGCAGCACTTAAGAAATTTACACCAAACTGACATACCAAATTTTGTTTAAATACCGTTATCAGGAGCAGAAATAATAGATTTTTAATTTGTGGTTTGTATGAGAGGTACCATGCCCCTTTGTCCAATCCCGCCCATATTTGCAGCAGCACTTAAGAAATTTACACCAAACCGACATACCAAATTTTGTTCAAATACCGTTATCAGGAACAGAAATAATAGATTTTTAATTTGTGGTTTGTATGAGAGGTACCATGCCCCTTTGTCCAATCCCGCCCATATTTGCAGCAGCTCTTAAGAAATTTACACCAAACCGACATACCAAATTTTTTTCAAATACCGTTATCAGGAACAGAAATAATAGATTTTTAATTTGTGGTTTGTATGAGAGGTACCATGCCCCTTTGTCCAATCCCGCCCATATTTGCAGCAGCACTTAAGAAATTTACACCAAACCGACATACCAAATTTTTTTCAAATACCGTTATCAGGAACAGAAATAATAGATTTTTAATTTGTGGTTTGTATGAGAGGTACCACGCCCCTTTGTCCAATCCCGCCCATAAGTATCCTATGTCCTTCTCCTGGCTCTAAACTACCTTTCTGCCAATTTTCAGCTAAATCGGTTTAGCCGTTCTTGAGTTATAAGTGAAGTAACTAACACGACTTTCTTTTATATAGTATTGGAAAAAGTGGGATTACTGAAGCGACTATAACTCATAAACCAATCCACACACAAAAACCGTATATACATAAAAACCTTGGTATTGACGTCACCTTTCATGAGAAGTTTACAGAATTGAAATCGGTTCAGGCATTACAGAGAACATCAATGCCAAACACAATGCTCTACATTTTTATATATATAGATATTAAAAATTTTTTTAAATCTGTTGAAAATTTTTATATAAAAAATTAGGCCTGCATGAAGATTTCATTTATGTCAAACGTATGTAAGTAAGCTTTGGCCCTATGCTCCTTCTAGGAGTTTAAAGGAACTGATATATATACATATATATATGTAAGTATATAAACTTTTTAAATTTAATTCGGTTATGATATTGATTAAATATTTTATATTAATAATTTTCTTACATGAAAAACGTACCGATGTCTACTGCTTATGCTAGGATACCCAGTAAACATTTTTCAATAAATTTAAAGTTTACAAAAAATCTTTTCAGCTTTAAGCACATCAGTTTATTGCTGACGTCAATTGTTTTGATATTGAAGAAGACATTCTTGTATATTTTCTGATTAATAACACACTTCATGGAGTCACTTCGTAGACAGAAAAATTACTAGAAAAATATGACCATTTACAAAAATTTAATTAACTTTTAATTGTTTTTCATTAATTTATGAATAATTGCTCCGTTATTAACGATTAAAAATTTAAGTTAATTTCTAATGTCATTCGATATATAGAAAGTTATATAAGAGTTTCCATAACAAAATTCCTTTAGAATTTTTAAAGGATTCTTCGTAATGTTAAAATTTCAAAGTCTGTACAAACAAATGAACTGTCCTGGGAATCATATGACTTTCAATATGTTATATGCCTATTATATGATCGCATTCTTTTAAACTCTAATAAAAATTGTCTGCTGGGTAGTTACGTACGTACATAAATAATTATGCAAAACTAAAAAAACATACATACATATGCATATATACGTATGTGCATTTATAAATTTTATATACATAGTTTTATATGTATTTCAATTTGGGTTTTTTTCTTTGTCTAGAGCATGTTTTTTTTTTTTTTTGTTTTTGCATCTTCAATTTAAATTTTTCTTAACTCTTTAGTGGTATGCGGGTTTGGTGGTTAATGCTTCACATGTGATGAAGACTGCATCCATCAAGCCATCGTTATTGAATGCGCTTAAAACCGGTAAAAATACAATTTTAACTTTGTAACTTTCATTTTTGCATTTGTTTTGTCGCCATAAAATTGAGCGAAATAATTGTTTTTTGTAACAAATTAAAATGTTTATTGCAAATTGCATTCCATAGTACTCTGTTCACCAAAAAAGCTATTAAATGTTTGAAGAACAAAAAAGAAAAAATTAATTAAAATGTACAATAAAGCATGCTTTAAAAGCGATAACAAAGCTTGAGAGAACAATTACACCAAATCATGGCTTGATCGCTTGCTTTCATTTTACTCTTTTGTTGGGAGCGCAATATTTTTGTTAAAAAGAGTACTCTTTCTTTATTAGTTTGAAGCACTTCATTCTGGTTTCGCTCTGCAAACGTTTTTTCTCATTTGACTTAAGTCTGTCTTACTGATAATATTTTGAATGTTTATTAAACATAAATTTAAATTATTTTTGTCATCGAATACGAATGTAGGTGCTGATTTAATAGAGCAATAAAAATAGAATCACTTTAGCATTGCGGTTCCTAAAGTTCGAAGATAACGATTTGCCGATGCATAAGCGCAGCAACAGATCATACATTTAAAATTCTTCAATAGCATTGTTGTTATGCGCTGGCTCTGGCCTATAATCAGCTTGAATGGAATTTTTGAAACACATATTTGGTTGTTTTAGCAAAAAAAAACCCAGTTTTTAAAGGCTGCCCCAGGGCACCTTGCACAGGTATTATTATCGAATTAATATTGAACTGCAATAGAAACTGTTCAAAGATTATTTTGAACATAATAGTTGATCCGCATCAATGCACTATACAAGTTCTTTACCGCCTATATATCTCACATAAATATAGTTGTAATAAGCATGGTTAACCATACTATGTTCCACCGATATGCCGTATTTACAGAAACGCAATGCCTTTTTACACTCGCTGCATGATGTCGCTCTTACTCTCTTTCTATTTCTTACAAATAAATTCATCATTATCATCAATATCAGAAGAGAAAGATGAAATAACTCATCCAGGCATGGAAATTTCAATAATATTTGACTTTCATTGGTAAAATGTGATTGAAAATTAAATAATCTTTATATGGAATATGTAAAAATAGAAAAGTCAGTACAATAATAAAATTTACGAACTAATTCTGATACACCACGATTTCGGAAATAAACAAAATTTGCAAAAAAAAAAACAAGCACAAAATTTAACAAACGCTGTAGTGAGGAAAAAATTTTTATATTTTTAAAATTTATCAAAGTGTGAGAAGTGGAAGGTAATAAAAAGGGAGCTTTTGTTAACCGCGTTGGTGGTGTTGGCTGAAGTGGTTAGCGCGTTGACCAAACAATGACTTGGGGCCTGGGTTCAAACCCTGGCCAGAGCGAGTCAATCAACATCATTAATTTCTCTAATGTACATTACTGAGACATTGTATTAATTATTGTCGGACTATCTAAGTGATGAAGGCATAGCACTGGTCACAGCGATTGATGCTGTTCCAAGCTAATGTACACAACATCGCCCTCCTTCGTCGGTTAGCAGAAACATCGGCGAAGTAAAACAATACAGCTTAACAAAGTTAATGCGTCTACGTAACACCGGAGGCGCCTGCTATAAGAATTAACCTAACGCGGCAAAGCAGAGTTCTAAAAGGGTTAAGCCTTCTAAATTTCTAACATCTATGTTCTCTACCCTATCCCTGTTACTGAGTTCCGGCACAATGCACTGCATACGTAGGGGTCAGACCCTGAGTGCTGGTCCTAATTAAAAAAAAAAAAAAAAAATTTGGACAGCTGATGATGACGTAGGTTAATGAGACCAAAACAAAATATGACACATGACTGTGTGCAAACACTTTCAATATATAAAAATCAGTCCATAAATGAAGGATTTAGTCGAAATTCAGTAAATGGAGCGGGCAACTTGCCCTTCCGAAATTCCAAACTCCAAGCAACCTCTCCCAAAAAAATATATTTTAATAGCCCGTAAATGTTTTTAGGCGGTGATCAATATTTCGTGGAAAAGACTTACCCCTCCGATTTTGAAAATAAACAATTGTGGGATTAAACTGCAGCCAACCCCTCTCAAACAAAAAAAAAAAAAGACATGTGACACTCGGGGACTGCCGCGGTAAAGCTATTGCACAGCATTTTTTTATCAACTTATGCAATTATATTATTACGTTTTGTTTAATAACTCCGTTGTTATTCTGGAAATTCTGTATGTTAATGATATCAATATGATACAAAATGTTAATGTTAATCAATTGCACACTTTAGGGGTTAACATACAATGGGCGATTTGAATTCTTAAAAACAGAAGACTTAAGAAACAAGCTTAGTGTGAGGTTATTTCGTTCCATAAACAAAAGACTTAAGAAACAAACTTTTCAAAATTTCTTGATTCGGTCGCCTCAAAGCCGTCGATAGAAGCTATAAATAGCTTAAAAAAAATGATACGGCACACAACAGTTTTTTTTTATACGGTGATGAATTTTTCAAGGGGAAAAACTTGCCCCTCCGATTAAAAAAAAAATAAGAAACGAACTGGCAAAAAACCTGACCAAATAAAAAAGGCGTGTGGCCCTCGGCGACCGCAGCGATAAAGCTATTGCATAGCATTTTTTTACAACTTATGCAATTTTAATTTCAGCTTTCTAACTATACTGAAAGTGCCCCATACAAAGAAGGGGCACCCGAGTCCCCCCAGGTAAAAAGAGCCTTAACTTAGTATCCTATGTCCTTCTCCTGGTTCTAAGCTACCTGCCCACCAATTTTCAGGTAAATCAGTTCAGCCGTTCTTCAGTTATAAATAGTGTAACTAACACGACTTTCTTTTATATAATTATATATAAAAGTCCCCAAAAACCCAGAAATCCAGGAAAATTTCCCGGGAAAAGGTGGCAACACTGACCCGCGAATTAACAACGTAGTTTAGTCGATCTTCACTATTTACAAATAATATTAATAAAAATTATACTTTAGATAACAAACAAATATGTACTGTCTTGTGGTTAATCCCCGATATGATTTCAAAATTCAAACTCTCCATGCCTGATTTATACACAACATTGTCTCTTTTATGGATTTCAATGAATTCAGTACACAATTTTGCCGACACTCTGTTGACCGCTGATTTTCAATAGTTGATCAAAATATAAAATTTATTTGTGCTGACAGTTGTGCGAAACATTTCACGCAGTTAAATACGACAGAAAAATTAAACCGCTTCTTAATCGAACAACAAAAAAATATGCAAATATTTAAAAAAAACAAACAATTTCCATACATTCTATAGACTAAATTCAAATTTTTATTTAAAAACCAAAAAAGAAAACAAGAAAAAAATATTGTATTTATAAACTAAAAAAAAAAAAAAAAAATAAAAGAAAAACAAGAAGAAAACAAACAAATCAGAGTATTGTTTGTGTGGTGTTTAAATTTTCGTGTTGTTGTTACAAAAAAAGAAAAAACAAATAAATATTATTTGTTGTTTATAAAAGATTCATCGAACAATTTAGAACATTCAGTTGAAAAGAGACCGTCGTGTCGCGATCAAAGCAAGTTTTTTGAAAACAATTCCAAAAAAAAATACAAAAATCGTTAAAAAGTTTTGCAATTTCTAAAACAAAGACAAAAAAAAAATCGCACATAAATCTTGAAAAAAAATATGTCTAACAAATCCATGTTATACACCTCTGGTGTAATTGCCATCACTTTAATAATAATGACCATCGGCATCACGGCCAACACCAGTGACAATGAAGTCAATGATATACCTGAAACCTACAGTATGTATAGATTTTAAAAACTTTTTGCATTGATATCCTTTTTATATGTATGTATGTGCGATGTTTTTACTAAAAAAGGATGTATGGCTTTGTGTGTCTATTTTTGCTGACATTTGCTAAAAATTATCTTTATTAGTTTTTGAACTTTTGATCTGTATTTTTCTCTGCTTTAATTTTTTTATAAATTTATTTAATACGGCTGCGACACAACATTTTATTCAAATGGCGATTAAAGTTGTTGTTATTTAAGTTTCATTATTTATTATTTTCTATTTTGCACATTCTCGATTTATTTATAATCTATTGCGCAATTTATTTTTATAAAAATTTAATTCGATCTAAAAGAAGAAGACGGTGATTTTTTTTCAAATTAAATGTCACGGACATTGGAAATTTCTGTTTGCAATAATTAGGTTAAAATTTTAAAACTGATAAGGGTGTCTTAAGCATATGTGATCTTGTTATCATTCTTTATATTGTCTTACTTTCTGAGATCGGTTAAAATTATTTCAAGGACTTCGCCTCAACATAAGCTATAGCATATGTGATCTTGCGATCTTGTGATTCTGTGATCATTCTTTATATTGTCTTACTTTCTGAAATCGGTTAAAATTATTTCAAGGACTTCGTCTCAACATAAGCTATAGTATATGTGATCTTGCGATCTTGTGATTATTCTTTATATTGAGGGTAATCACTCTTGGTTGACAACTGCTCTTGCATCCGTTGCAGATCTTGCAGGTTTAGCTTATTTACATATTTTGTTATTGCATTGCTGCAAACTGATAAAAATAAGCTAGACTTGTAATATCTGCAATGATTACAATACTAAGAGTGATTTCTATTGTCTTACTTTCTGAGATCGGTTAAAAAACTGATTTTGAGTTATTTCTAATATTATAAATATGAAAAAATATGATCCAGATTAAAATAGAGGGCACTTTGTAAGGAGTAAAAAAGGGGACAATTTGGTACTTTTTGTACTTAGTGTTCTTTTTTTATTTATATTTATATTAGCATATAGTGATTAATCTTCTTGTGAGTTATTATAAGGAAAAGGAATAAAAAGGGGACGAATTGGTACTTTTGGTACTTTTTGTCTATATTACTAATACTTTGTACATTAAAATACTGTTTAGTTTTCGGAGAGTTAATATAAGAAAAAGGAATAACAACGGGAGAAATTGGTGCTTTTGGTACTTTATTTTTTTTACTAATTTATATTACATTTTACCGAAAGGGTATAATGGGATAAAAATAGGAAAAATTAGTACTTACAAATTTTTATTATTAATTTTTTTTTAATTAAAATCAGATTTCGCATTTCCTCACTCATTTATTCACTCTTGAGGAGCAAGCAAAAATAGCCTCACATCAAAACCGAAAGACACTCATGAGGATTAGGATTTTTCAACTACTCATTTTGTAAATTGATCACAAAATGTACCTATGACCTTTGAATATTCTTAAATATTGCTATTAGGCATATGAAACTGTACATTTAATTCTTGTATGCAAGAATAGTATAAACTTAATTGTTTTATTATTCTCAGAAGAAGTGTTAAAGAAAATTCTTAAATTATATTTTTAACTCCTGTTAACCGATCGATACAAGAGCAGTCAGTTATACATATCGAGTTTGAAAGGATGATTTTTATTAAAAATGAATTATCTACATGAGATTTTTTCTTGAAATAATATTATGATTAGGAAAATACCCACACTAACACTTACAATGAATATACATATGTATCTATGTGTGTTGCATGTGCGTGGTTACGAGTGACGATTTAATAAATACAAAAATTTATGATATTTTGCCCTGCGTTGGACTTTCCCGCAATTAAAAATGAACAGCATTACAAAAGGATCATAAATCTTCTTGTTACAGTAATTCATTAAAACAATTTCCATTCTAAAACAGTTAAATGCAGACGACATCGATGCTTCTGGCATTACTGGATCTTATCTTGAAAAAAAAAAGCAACATGGATGAGGATGTACGTGGTCTAAAATCAGGGAAAGAGCAAAGAACGGATCGAAGTAGTTTTTTCTTATAAATATATTTTACATTACCGTACAGTGACTTTCCGGGGTGTTATGTAAGGAAAGGGGGAAAAACGAGAGAAATTGGTACTTTTGGTACTTTTTGTTATTTAACAATTTTTTTTTTCATTAACATACAGAGTGATTTCGTGGGGTGAGGGGAGGGGGGTACAATTCTTACTTTTCGTACTTTTGGCTTTGGGTACTATTTTTTTTTTATTATTATGAATTTGGTATGCAGACAGTTTATGCCTTCTTGAATAAAAAGGGCTGGAAGTCTTATTAGTCGCAGTTTATGTTGCGAATTCAAGTAAAGACAAAACTTTCTCCGTATTTTTTCAGATCAATATTGAATAGTCTTATGATGTCGGTTCCTTGCTCTACCTGTCCCATACATACATCTTCTTAAACATATTTTCAGTAACTTTATAATATATCGGATCAAAGAGTTTAGCTTTTTAAAATTTTACAATCAAATAATATGATCTGTTTTGATCTATCAATTGTTCTAATTTGTTGACGATCAAGTTTTCTTGTTGCATAAATAATTCGGACACTTTTACTAATAAAAAATTAATTTGAATTTAACTAGGAACTGTACAACTCTCTTATGTTCACTAAATCTTACAACGACTACCTGCTGGACAATTGGCTAAGAAATTTCGCATTAAAACCATTCGCTATTAGCTTTTGTTTTACATACATAAATATAATAAAATACATTTTCCTAAAACCACAAAAAATGGTGAGACAATAATTTAGCTAATTTCTGGCGAAAATTTTTATTTGTTAATTTTTTTTTAATAACGAAAAAACCCCAGTATTAAAATTATGGATCTACAAACACTTTCAGTTATTTTGGCTGCATGACAACTTTTTGTTTACATCAACCGACTAAAAATTCAATGAAAACTAAAAAAAGAAAACAAAATAAAACTTATATTTTATTAGCAATAAATTATAAATTTGTATTTATAATAAAGTCAATGAACCCTTTGATGCGTTCGTGAGAGTGTAAATAAATTTTTACAAGAAATTAGAATTGTCATCACGTTGGGTGTTGGAACATGTATGTAGTTGGCTTTTGCCGTCTTTCACTTAAAATATGTATGTACGTGCTGGTTGGTGTCCAACATGAACATTCAGTTCATTCCTTAATCAGGTATTTTTTTTTCTTACCAAATAAAGCGGCCTTGTGGCAAACAAAACTTATTCGCTAATCAATTTTATTCAATTAAAATTGTAATTAACCAAGTTGCTAATTTAGAAAGTTTATTTTGTTTTATTGTTAAAATTAATGAATCAGGCAAATTAAAAATAAAAATAAGAATAATTTGTCTTTTGTTTATAATAAATAAGCAAATAAATGTTGTTTTCAAAAGATCACTCTGAATATACAACAATATTTTAAAAAAAAAAAAAAATTTCAGCAGCTGATGAACGTCTTTATTAATTAGTTTCATCTGTAATAATTACATTTAAGGAACGGTAATCAAATTTACATCGATACACTCAGCGAAAAATTCGAAGAGCAACAACGAAGAGCAACAACGATAACTTCCAACTAATCGTTTTACATTGACGTTTAATGAATATTTTAATTGAAAAAACATTGAATCAACGTATTTAAGTTATAGATTTTAAGAAATTTTGGTGAAAAAATCTCATTCATTGGCTCTAAATGTAACATCCCACTAAAAAAAAAAATGTAAAGAAAATCATTGACAACAACGTGATTCACAACCAGAATGGATAAAAATAAAGTTGTAATACAACTCAAGTTTTAACTAATTGATCAATTAGCTATTTTCGTTAAGAAGTTACTTGTTTTTTAATGGTGGTGAATCATAATAGCTGTAGAAAGTAGTTGTTTTGAGATGATGAACGATATTTTAGCAATTTAGAGGATCTGGCCTTTTTTAACCTCTACTTGTTAAGAGCAGACTCAAAATCTTTTAGAAAAATTATTAATATATTATGGATTATACTCGTATATTATAGAAAATTTTCATCAACTGTTCACTTCTTTTGGACGTAGCTCACATTATGATTAACAATTAAATTTGTTGTAAAATTAAGTTGGGTTGTAAATCATAATAGTTGCAAAAAGTACCTTTTTCCGGAAATTTAATGATGAAAAATAGTTTATCATTTTGTAGGCACTTGAAGAGAATACTGAGATCTCACCAATGGCACCTACCAATTGCTTTTATCCTATGACATGCCCTAAAAATTATACAATCTTTAACATGATGAAAATCGACCAAAATTTTAGCAACTCCTAATATTATTGTGTATTACAAATCAAATGAATTTTCAATCACCTGTTCTGTTAGTTGGCTATGTTTCTCGTATTATTATCAAAACATGAAATTGGTTGTGAATCAAAATACATGAAAATCGTTTAGATAAGTTGGGTTGTGAACCATAATTGGTGAAGAAAGTACTTATTTGAGGATATTTAACTATGAAAGACGAAAGAGTAACGTGTGCACTTTTTAATCTGTTTTTGTTAAGAGGAGACCGAAATCTTTTAAAGAACAACAATATTTCTTCATATATCAAATATACCCGCTACAAAATTCAATTCAATCTTGAATATGTAGAAGTTTTACGAAGAATCGCCAAGACTTCTAAGGTTTTTATAGATTACCAATCAACTCCACTTTCCATCAGCTGTTAATTTAGGTCTCCACGTTACTCTTTTTATGATTTAAAAAGAAACTGGTTGTGCATCATAATACAAAAAACATAGACTAGTTGTGTTGTAACATTGACAGAATGTAGTTGGGTTGTGAATGGATAGGCTTAAAATCTATATCACAAGGAAATTTATTCTAACTATTCTCGATCTTTAGAAAACTTTTGGCGGCCTTCTAGCAAAATATGGTAGAGTGTAGATCGCTTGAGCTGTATATGTTCGCACTTAAAGAGCGTAATAATGAATATTTGTTTACAATTCTAAAATCTTTTGATTATTTGAAAACACCCCCCAAATTGCTGCAAATAAAACAAAAGTATTTTCGAACACATGCGTAATTAATGGTACTTTAATAAAAAAATATTACAAACAATTCAATAAACAATTGCGCAGAGAAATTTTTGTTTTTGTTTAATAAAATTTAAATTCTAATCACTAAAAAAATGTGGAATAACTAATTAATTTATTCTTGGAAAATAAACAAATTAATTTATTTCGCATATTTTTTTTTTCAAAACAATTTTATTTAATTTAAAGGAAGGAAAAAAAAACAAATGACTATCGCCAGTAAATAATATTTGATGGTGCAAACGATCACTGAAAGTTTAGTTTTTATACGATCAACAATTAATTGTTATTCAATGAAGAGTATCCACTTGATTTGAGTTTGAAAATATTAGATAAAAAAAAAAATATGTTGACTATTTACTAAAATTTTGTGGGATTTTGAGGCCCCCAACTGGATATTTATTTACAAAGATTTTTATGGAGATCATCAGCCATATTACAAAACACAATTGCGATCAAAAGTAGTTTCAATTCCAAAAATTTAGTTTTTAGAAAACGAATCAAAATTGTTTCCAATAAAACCATTTTGAAAAATTCTAAATAGAATTGATGATGAATTTTTCTACTTACTAACATATGTAGTAAGGGGCTGTGCACATATTACGTAACGCTTCATAAAAGAAGAGGAAGAGGGGGGGGGGGGGGGGGGTTCAAGATTTGTTACGGATTGGAAATTTTGCACTGAAAAATAATTAAAAAGCGTCACGGGGGGGTTTATACTCTCTGAAAACAACGTTACGTAATATGTGCACAGCCCCTAAATAATAAAAAAAAAGCAATGCAAGCTTTTAGGAGCGCCAGTAAAATAAGCTTTTCATGTTTAATAAAAAAAGGTCTATGCGTACTTTGCTAAGGGGATCTGAAGACTTTAAATTAAAAATGATCGGAATGCAATTCCAGAATCGAAAAAAATTCCGATCGGAATGAGTGACATGTCCGCATGTAACACTTGATCCGATATTACTTTTTTTTTTTTTTCAATTAAAAGAAGTGAAAAAACCATTGACACACCGACACATGCAGTGTGAGTAGACAGTCACAAAAATATTTTAAATTAATTTAAGGGTATTTCCCAATGATTTCACACCTTCAGATTTCATTTAACGCCGCATTTGATAAATAGTTTTTAGATGCATAAATTTTTAAATTCAATCTGTTTTGATTTACAAAATATTTTTTAAAGGTTTGGCATTATTTTCGGATTTATTCATTGTGATTTATTTGCTTGAGTTTTAAGTAAAATTGTATATATGTATATGTGTGTGTGTGTGGATTTCTATTATCTGTTATTTTCTCTGGAAATTATATAATACACTTGTAAACAATTCACACGCACACACACATGCAGCTTTTGCATAAAACAAAAGATATTTTATATTTTCAATAAAATAAAAGAGAAACAAAATCACAGCCATCTGTCACATGTGACAGTTTATTGACTCTTTACATACAGTTGTAAACAACAAACTCGTGACTGCATAAATATCAACATCTGTTTTCTTGCGTTGTTTTGCTGAGCTAAAAAAAAAATTATCTAAAGTATATGGATGGATGATGTGGATCTAAAAGTGGGTCACCATCACCGCCTTCAAAAATTCACAATCATAATGGGATTTTTTAAAATAAATTTTTTGTTTAATTGTTTGTTTTGTTTTTCTCGTGTCGTGTGTGGTGTGTGTATAAGAGTAATTGAAATGTTATTAAAAAAAACGTCAATTGAATGCTTTAAACTTTGTATTTTATGAATAACAGCGCATGTCGATTTTTATTTAATTTTCAATGATTGATGCTAAATTTTTTTATTTTCTTAATGTTTGAAATAACTTGAACTTAGAAACATGTTACGTTGATGTTTGTTTTGTGTGCATGTGTACGAGTATAATGCGTATTTAAGTGCTTTTAAGTAATTTGGAATGATCAATTATATACTTTACTTCTCGAAGGTGTTCATTCAATCATTTCAAAGTGGTCCATTTCGAAATTCTTTAATAATATTTTGAAGCGAAATATAAAATAACTCAAACATTTTTATTAAGACTATCTTGTCGATGCAATGAGTTGTATAATTTTCAAAATAAGTGGCTTTAATAAATGACCTTCTCATGTGAAAGGTATAATCCAGAGGTCTGCAATGAGTACCGAAAAATGCTATCGTGCCTCATATATACTCTAAAGTTTGATATATTCATCATATTCATACCTTGCAACATACTACTCGTATGAAGAAGTTGTTGTTTTCAACTCGCCTTAACTTGATGTGTAAGGACGATGTTGCGAAATAAGAATAATTCGCAAACTAACGTTCAAATACTCATGTAGAGGTTGTTTTTATTTAGTATTAAACTTGCCATTTTTGCAAGGACATAATTTATCTCGGATGAGTTGAGTGAATTGAATCAATTGTAACTTTTATAAGGACTTTCCTAAAATTATAAATCAAACTGTGGTGATTAATGAATCAACCAAATTTGGTATTTTAACCAACATCCTTAGATTAAACTTGAGTCGCACTCATTCAGTAGTTCATTTTAGACAAATGCAAGTTGATTTGATCATGAGCTTATATTCAAGACGCTACTAAACGTGTTTCACAAAAGTCTATTATACATCAAGGTTAAATTTTATACATACATGGCTACTCACTTATAGTCAAAATTTCATGAGTGATTATGAGTAGCGAAAATATGATTTATTGCTGATCTCTAGTACAAACAGAGGATCAGATCTTATAAAAAAAACATATTTTATCAAACCAAAAAAGTAATCCTTTTAAAACAAAAAAAAAAAAAAAACAAAGAATCTTCAAAGTCGAACCATAAATTGAGAAATTATTCGATAAAATATAGTTTGATTAAAATAAAAATATGTTTGTGAGACAGAAATTCAAGCAAGCCCGATCAAATAAATAAAAGTATTAAAAATAGAGTAGAATAATGCGATAAACAATAGTTTGAGAGGAGCAACATCATATCCCTCGATTTTTTTAAAAAAGCCCTAAGTTCCCAAAGCAAAGTAACCAAAGCTGTTAAAACACAATAAGACAATCACTTCAGAAATAAGGAAGTTTAGCCATAAACAACTCTTTCCGAGGGGGAGCAACATTACCCACGATTTTTATAAAATTTCATGTGCAAAACTGTTCTAATACAAAAATAATGTTAAAAAATCGCTTCATATATTAAGGATCTCTGTGATAAAGAATATATTCGGAGGAACCAATTAGAGCTGTGTAAAACACCTTCAAACGGTCGTTTTTGACACAAACCAATGATCAAACCCATTTAAAATACATGGGTTTGATCATTAGTTTGTGTCAAAAACGAGCGTTTGAAGGTGTTTTACACAGCTCTAGAACCAATCGTCCCCACCAATTCTTAACTGTCTTCTTTTTCGAAGTCGATTAGAAAGCTGAATATTTCTTTATGACAGATTTTTTGTTTCTGTTAATTTCGATATAATTAGAATTTATAGAATTTGAATTGACATAAAATATCTTTCTATTTTATATTTTCAGTGATTCAAGGTGTCAAAGTATATCAAGGTGATAGCCATTGTGTGTTAGTGGGAGGTTTGTGTGTGCACAGCAGTGAATGCACTGAACCGACCAGCAACAAAGGCTTATGCCCCTCAAACGCTCATCGTGGTGTTGAATGCTGTTATGAACGTAAGTTACACATGAAGATCATAAAATAAATTTATTTCAACTAATCACACATTTTATTAAATTGCTTGTATTTTCAATCAAAATTACAAATAGTAAAATTCCAAACAAAATAAGTCAGAAAAAAATCGCATTTATCCCACAAAAATAAAAGAAGACACAAGACTTTAAAAAATATTCCTTGAAAAAACAAAAATCAATCAAGAACTAATTGGTATTATTTGCATTTTATTCCTTCCTTCTGATTCCCAATTTGTTGCATACTCCGAAACCAACCAACCCAACAAACCAACCAACCAACCAACCAACCAACCCAACCCAACCACAACAACGTTGTCTACTTCAATTGCTAATTACACTAGTACCTGTAAGGCGAGCTCCCTGTAGAGAACATTGGGGCGAATGTATGGATCGTTGCCACAAAACTCTGATGAGACCGGGTACCGATTGTGAAAATGGTCAAATATGCTGCGTTTTAATTTAAATCAAATTTAAATATAAATTTGCACAAACAAAACAAAAACTAAAACGAACAAGAGTTTTGTTAGATGATTTCTTACAAGAGAGCTTAAAGCCAAAGCTTTAAGGATACAGAAAAAAAAGCTATAAATAAATAATTTGTAAAAATAATTGCACACGAAAGATTTGTTTTAAATTTGTGTGAATTTAACGAATTTATTGTATAAATATTTAGATTTAAATAATTATTTTTATAGAATTCACAACGAAAAACTGTTTTAAATGTTTTAAAAGTGAGTCTTCTACGACACTTTAGTGGAACCATTTCAATTTCACTTCTGTTTTTTATTTCGATTTGTGAACTCTATAACTGTATTATAGATATTTTGTTTTTATTAATTATAATTTTAATAAATTTACTTTGACAGCTGTTTTTTTTTTATTAGTTTTTAATATTTCTATATAAAAAAAAAGTATATATTATGTCTGTATTTATAATTTTTGATAATATTTATAAATGATAATAAACGTGTAAGTTTAAATAAAAACTGAAATTGTTGAAAATATTATTCTCAGTGAAAAGGTAAGCGCTAATATGTATGTATGTATATGCAAGACCTGACAAGTTTTTTATCAAACAATGGAAAAATGGTGGTTCAATTAAACAAAACAGTTGTCATAAACACACAAAAATAACCCAAAATGGCATGGCACGTGTTCGACTCACAACAGAGTCATATAATTTTTATAATTTTTTTTTTCTTTTAAATATTTTTAAGTTGTTATTTGTGAGCCAAGATGAGAAATACATTGAATAGCCTCATGTACCAAAATTAGAAAAATGGTGCATCCCCAAAAAAATTCCATACTTTTAAAAATCCTTTTAAAAAATTTATTAGTTCCAACTCATACGACAGAATATAACCTCATGGTTTTCTGAGGCTGCAACTATCAGTTATCACTATTAAAGCGTTCATCATACAAATATTTACTTGTATGTGGGTCTAGTTTTACATTGAATATTATTTCATTTAAACAAATCCCCTATGATGAAATAATACGAGAATTACGAGTATATTACATATTCCAAATTATATGTGTGCTGCACACGTTTCACACGCATTTTTTCTTTTTTTTTTTTCTCATAACTAACCTCTAAACGTCAAATGAAATATTTTTTGAAACACAATAAATTATCCAGAAATAAATGACCTTGTGAAATTGCTAAAAATTAAATGTTTAAAACTAAATTTCATTCAGTTGTGTGTGTTGTTCTTTAAGAAAATTAAGTGCGACGATTTTACTTTTAGATATACTCACACAAACAATCATACTACTTATATGCGGGATGTGTATAAGCATAGTTAAAGAAACAAAACATACAAGAAATTTTGTCACAAAATTTCTATAATAAAAAGTCTTTAAAAAGACTTCAATTTAAAAAAAAAAATTGCGCTGCATTTTGAAAAATTTGGGCGGTTTTCAAGGTGAAAATTATGATTCGCAATAGAGGCCTTAGATGTATAAATCCAACTCTTATCATTTTTGATATACAAGTCCAACATAATCAAGTTGTAGATTATATTTCACATCCAGGAGAGATTAACATACTTTCTTAAATAAAAAAAAAAAAAAAAACATATAAATCGGTCTAGAAATATTGAATAAATGCCATAGTCCATATACATATACGCGGGGTATATGCTGGGGTCTCTGATTTTTCAAAACAAAGAAAAAAAAGATTTTGAAAGTTGATCTAAGCATCGAGAAGTTATAATATTATAACTATTTCAGGGGGAAAAACATGCCCCTCCGTTCTTATGAGTCCATGGAATTTTATGAGCATGGAAATGCGGCCAAACAAAAAGTTACGAAATAATCATTGCTGAGGCGGGAGGGATTTTGATGTCATCAAATAGAAGAAATTCGCAACCAAACAAAAAAAAATTTTGAAAACCGGTCATTATATTGAGAAGTTACGGAATAAAGAATTTTGGTGGGAGGTGGGACTTTTATAGTATTCTTATGGGACCAAACTCAAAACAAACCTGTTGCAACAAAACAAGAAGTCAATTGAAAACTTAGGAGTTATACGACAATCACTACTTTTTTAACAGCTTTGCTCCACATTTTTATAGAACTCTTGTGATCTCTAAAGCAACGAAAATGCGACCAAAGAAAAGTAGAATTTTTAAAATTGGTCAATATAATAAGAAATTACGGAATAATCTATAATAGAAGAGAAGCAACTTTCCCCTCGATTTGTGTAGAATTTTTATGGGAAAAAAATTTTGAAAATCGGTCAATAAGACAACTTGCCCCTTTATTATCATAGAGTTTTTATGGGACCAATTTATTTGAAAATCGGTCTATTAATAGTGATGAGAGCTTTAGGAACTTGTCCCACGATTTTAATAAAAAAAATATGGGACCAAACTGCACGGCAAGACAATTTTTTTTTAAATCGGTCTTAAAATTGAAGAGTTATTAGATAATCAATATTTTAGGGGGAAAATTTGCATCCTACTTTAAAAAAAAAGAAACTACGATTCCCAACTGCAAGTGACTCCTTTAAAAATAAGGGTTGCAACTTGGTTCGTAAGCAACAGAGTTATGGAGGTTCAAACATCCAAAAATAGTAACCCCAGTAGTGGGATTCTCTATTCAATTTTAACGTCAATTGAATTGTTAAAAATTTTTAACAGCTAAATTAACGTCGATGTTATTCAGTAGGAATTTTAACAATATCGTTTAGCATTATATTCAATTATAACGTCGAATTTTTCAGTTAACTTAACAGCAATATTTTTTTCATTGTTTATTCTTGAAGTTCTTGTTATTTTGAAATGTTCAAAAAATATATTTTGGAACAAATAAAAAAGAGCGCACTCTCCTGTACACTATTCTGACTAAAAATTTATTGTTTAAATGTATTGATTTTCAACAAAAAATAAAGAGAGCGCCCTCTCTTGTGCACTCTTCTAACTTAAAATCCATTGTTTTTCAACAAATATACCACCTTATTGAATTTTTTAACAATGTTGGTTATACTGAGTTACAGAATTGATGCATTGTTACCACAAGCAATAAATTGTGTTGGTAAAATTAACGTAACGTTTATTGTTAAAAGTTACAGAATCGCACTACAGAATTAAACTAAAGTCGTCAAAAAAGTAAAATTAAAAATAATTTCAAATAAATTGTGTTTTCCTGCAACTACTGTCTGTTATGAATAGGGTTGCCATTCGTACTGATTTTACCAGTACACGTACTGGATTTTTATTCAATGTACTGGTTTATGCATAACACCCAAATCAGTACGCAAATGTACTGGTTTTTTTTTAAATTTTGCCTCCAAATAATTTTACTTGTTTAAAATTGGTTTACTTCCCTTATTACTTTTGATTTGTTATGAATCACCCAGTTAAAATTCAGTCTTACGTTTTATTTTTGTTTATTCTTAACTTACCATATACTTTGTATTCAAATACATAGAAGTGTCATTAGTGCTTTTCAAAAGAAAATGCTGCGTTTGCGAAAAAGAGAAGACAATAAAAACACTCGCAGGATTGTTTGCTTCACTTGTCTTCGTTTTGAACAACTGCCAACGTTAACACTTCTTGGGCTTGGTAACAATCAGGGAAACCAAACATATGCTCTAAAAAAAAGTGTTTTATGCAGTAAAAAACTGAAAATATGACCTAAAAATTCAAAAAAATATGCTCCTAAAACCAAAGATGCCATATTTGTTATTAAAAAAACACATTTTTATTAAAAAATTGCATATAAAATGAGATAAAGTAAACAAAACAAACAACAACCAAAACAGAATATAAACAAAAAAGACATGTGGCACTCGGGGACTGCCACGGTAAAGCTATTTCATAGCATTTTTTATCAACTTATTCAATTATATTATTACGCTTTGTTTAATAACTCCGTAGTTTTTCTGGCAATACTGTATGTTAATGAAATCAAAATCAATAGCATACTTTAGGGGTTAACATACATTGGGCGATTTAAATACTTAAAAAAACAAAAGACTTAAGAAACAAACTTAGTGTCAGGTTTTTTCGTTTCAAAAACAAAAGACTTAAGAAACAAACGTATCAAAATTTCTTGATTCGGCGATAGAAGCTATGCAATAGCTTAAAAATTTTAAGGGGTTTTAAAATTATAACCTATGACAATATGGCTAGATAGGAGACCTCGTGAATACCCTCACTATATTGACAATAATTTGTATGAATTTAGAATTTTTTGTGCATTTACAACAAATGTGCCGATCAATGACATTACTTCTATCTATTTTTAATAGTTTGACGTGATGTTTTTGTTATATGTATTTTATTAAGTTCTTGTCTTAAAAAATAGAAAAATAAATTATTTTTAATGTATAATTTTCTTTTGTATTAATAATCGTTTAAAACTTATGAATTCAATAAAATTTTGGGTAAAAATTTGTGTACTGTTTTTTTTTCGAATGTACTGGTATTTTTCTTACGATGTACTGATTTTTCCAATTTCAAAAATGGCAACCCTAGTTATGAAACGTACTTGAGCGATTATATTCTTCATTAATTAATTCACAGAATTCGTTCATCAAGTTCAAAGACTTTTTAATTAAGAGTCTAAATAATCTTTAATTTCGTTTGTAAAATTTATATGACAACAAATTATATAAAAAAGAACAGCGCTTTAAATACAAAACAACAATTGTGTAAGAAATAAAATGAAAGCTGTGATGCAATTTGTGGCGCAGTGGGAAATTCTAAGAAAAACTTATGCACTTAAAATTCAATTTGAAAAGTACGTTTGATTTCCACAACTAATTGCGAAGTATAAGTTTAAGCAATATTTTTTTTTTTGTATTTTCTAAAATTCACGAACAAGGTCATTTAAATTAATAAAAAAAATTAAAAGTTTTATTTTTTCTATACAATTACAATTAATAATCATGTTATCAAGATCATATAGAGATCACGGAAAGTGAAAATGGACGGCTAATGGCTGGCATTTTATTTAAATAATATTATTTTCAATCTATAAACTAAAAAATAAAACTATTAAATTCCCATTTTTCTCTATACAACGGTTTTTGGTGAAACAATTGCTGCCTCTAAATTTTAATCAAGATTTTTTTTTATGCAAAGAATTAATGCCACAAAATAGCAAAAAAGAGTAACAAAAACAAAAAGAAAATAAATGAAGAGAAAAATTTTGCTAAATACAAAAATGAATGTATAAAATATTCAGTGGTAATTATGGTGCAATCTTTTGTGAACCAAAAAAAAAAAAAAAAAAAACAACGACAACAATAAAAAAAAAACTGCAGAATGATATTATGCATCTACTAGATTCGAATTTATAAATGAATGTGTCTATGGTGGCAGAAAATTTTTGGCCATAATACGTACGAGTGCAAACGTTCGTACATACGTACTTACGTTGCTGTTTGCTAGTGTTCCATGCCATGCCATGCCATTGTTCGCTTAACACTTACTGCCATTTATAGTTGCAATCTCAAAAACATTTTTAATGGTCATTTATGTTGGCTTGTGGTCGGTCGTTCAGTATCCTCATTTGTATTTTTTGGGTATGATTTTATATTTTTGGCCATAATTATGAGTACGATTAAAGTACAATTGCTATTGCAATTGCCACATTCTGTGGCAGAAGAATAATAATAATCATACATATTTTTGGGAAATGCATCAAAAAAGAAATGTACATATGTACCTACACATTTATGCAGTTTTATTCTTGTTTGGCAAATAGGAAAATATTTGTGATGGTACGTGGGTCAGGCAGAAAATCATTAAATTACCATTTAAGCATAAATTGAAGAGACTTGATTTCATAAATATTTTAAAGGTGTAATTCATAAACGATTCATAAAGTTAAAGTGCACATAAAAATCTGTTTTCCCATACAAAATTCGTACAATAACGCCACAATAACATTATGAATCGTTTATGCATTACACCTTAAATATATAAATACTAGCATTTACCCTTAACTTCGTTTATGCAACATGTTATTGAAGGCAAATAAAATGTACCGCAAAAAAAAAAGTACCAAAAGTACCAGCTTTTCCCCATTTTTACCCACCAGAAATTATACTGTATTTTAATGTTAAAAAGATTTTAGTAAAAAAAATAAATAATAAGTACTAATTTGTCCCGTTTATGGTCTATAAAGAGTGCCCTATTTCTAATTCTGGGGCATATACTATTATCTGTCTACCAAATTTCACTCAAATCCATTGAGCCCTTTTCAAGTTATAGTGGACACAAGCACGCATACTAAGTATGCCATAGTTGCACATTTATAATAACCTAGATATAAATCGAACACGTTCAAACGCTAGCCTTAGACACACAAACATGATGCAACCAATTTAATTTGTGTGGTTTGTGTCTAAAACGATCTACTGAATGTATGTATATCATAAACATACATACAAATTAATATATGATTATATACGAGTATGTATTCATAAAGGATATAAACATGTATATGAATCATCTACCCTAAGCTTTCGGTACTAAGTTTAAGAACAAAATAGAGTTGTGTAAAACACCTTCAAACGCTCGTTTTTGACACAAACCAATGGACGAACCCATTTAAAATACGATATTTTGAATAAGTATTACACAAGTCTAGAACAGATAACATTAGACTCGCGACAAACTCGTTCACTAGCATATTTTAAACACAAACCCATGATCCACCCCATTTAAATTACATGGGTTTGAGTTCGATACAAGTCTAGAGGTGAGCAAACAGAAAAATTAGGTGAAGTTGAATCTCAGTTCATAATTTTTTATACTTCTACGCATTCATTCTTATTGCAACACAATCGAACCTCAAATCCAGTCTAAACTTTGAGTTACTCACTCATCAAACTAAAATTTAGTAACATTATGGATTTTTACTCTTCTCATATCAATGTATATAAACTAAAGCTGTGTAAAATACCTTCAAACTTTTGTTTTTAACACAAAAAAATGATCAAACCCCTTTAACATGCATGGATTTGATCATAGGTTTGTTTTAAAATCGAGCGATTTTACACATCTCTAGTATAGACGATACAAAATAAATATATTTTCATACAAAAAAAACAGTATTTTCAGTATGATGTTGCATCATTACTTTCGGTGCACCGTACTGATGTCGAACTTATCGCCGGCTTATTATATTTTTACGTTCTTTTTGTCAAAGTTATACAAAGAAAGACGGAACGAAATCTAGATGTATGATTTGGATGAGTTGAATAAAATATATTAGTTTGTTCATGAATCAAACATGTTCGGGATGTTATAAGTATGTTCGGGACTGCCACTCTACAAACTGCAGTAATGTACACATTTTTTTTGGTCAAAATCCCCCACTGTGCGGTGGTTTCAACCTTTAAAACTTTAAAAAATATACATACATATTTTTAGTTCACTCTATCACGATCCGCTGCGATGTTGACAACTGAGAACGTAGAATGGAGCACCGCCTGAGGGTCAGCTGCCTTATAGAGAATTGTTTAATATCTTTTTAATAAAAAGTTTCTAAACGAATCTAAGAATTTTGTTCCAGAATCCTTCAGCCATTGTTATGTTATTTGTATGCGGCACTATTAGTGGCTTAAAACTTTCTAAACAACCCACTTTTAATTGTGTGTAACTGTGTGGAAAAACTTCTTTATTGCAATAGAAATTCCAAAATATTTGTTTATTTTTTTTTTTGTGTAGATGATAATTTTCCTACAAAAGCCTGAGTGAATGAACAGAGAGATACATATGCTGGACTTTCGTTGTAGACTAGATATCATGGTCATCTTTTATAGCCATAAAATTATAGAGAGACAATTAAACAAAGAGAAAAAAAACATGCAAATGAATAGAAAAAATATCAAGCAACACCAGTTATCAACTAATTTCCTTTTTTTGTTTTCGTTTCAATATTTTTGGGTTGAAAATTAAAGATGCTTTTAGATACTCGGTTTTTTTTTGGGTATCTGTATGTGTGTTTGTTGAACAAAAAAAAAACTTTTGTGTAGGAAAATTTTTGGTTGTGGAGCGATTATTAATTCTAATGAGTTTTCTGTGCAACAAAAAAAAAAGAGCTTAAGAGAAGAAAGAAAAGATGTAATAAAAATAAATAAATAAATTTTCTTAGATAACTTGAGGTTATAATTTTACCTGAATTAGACGCAATTTCTTTAATTAAAAAAAAATTTCCAACTCTTTTACAAGACATACATACATACATATGTATTCAGGGAAAATGTTGTAAATTAAAAGGGGAGTAAATGGTTTTCTGATTTTGTAGCCGTTTCTATCGCTGTTTTTTTATTTATTCGTTGTGTTTTCAAAAAAAAAAAAAAAAAACACATAATGAAAATTTTAAGAAATTAAAAACATAACAACGAAATGTTTGTACTGCTTCTGTTGCTGCCGATGCTGCTGTTGTCGTTCTAACTGTCAATATGTCTGTCAAGCTGTCATCAACATCTACTCTTTTTCTTTTATTTTTTTAAAACAAAACACATACACAGACTCATCACAACAAAAAAAAAATATTCATTAAAATTATAAATACAAAAAAAGAAATAATAAAGACACAGCTAACGAAAAGCACGAAACTTATCCAGTTTTTACGTTTCAATTTCATGTCGAAAGCAAAATAACCAACTTTTCTCAAGAAAGATATAAAAAAATATATAATTAATTTCTGTTTATTTAGATGCTAATTTCGGACAGAAAAAGAATATAAAAAAAATAATTAAGAAAAGTGTGTGCGAAGGTATTTATTTTCTAAGAAAAATTACCATCAATTTTCACCCTTTCATTTAAAACTGGTGGCGGGCGCTTCTTCAGAACTTTAATTTAAATTTGTTCATTTTTTATTTTAAATATAACGAACGAAAATCCTTAAGGCTATTTACAAAAGCTACCAAAATTATACCTTCCTACGGATGCAAAACATCAACCTTTAGCTTGATTTAAAAATATATTAATCCTGATGTTTACCAGGATATTTAAAAGTTTCTTTTTGATTATTCATAATTGCAAATAAATTTCTTGTAAAAGGATACACAGGACTAATTAATGAGAAATTAATAAAAAAAAATATCACTGAAAGAATTTGTAAATTGTAGCAAAATATTGTTTGTTCCAAACAATTAATAGAGCTTATTAAAATTTTAGTGAGATTTGAAAAGATGTAGCCAGACTCAAACATTTAAGAGATCGAATCAAAGAATTATTAGAAATTCAGTTTTTGAAAATCAATCATAGAACCCAAAATAAAAGTGAAACAATAAAAGAATTTTTTAAAATCAAATAATAAACTGTTTAACGTCTTATGTATATAAAAAGAATCATTGTTTCAAGGAAAAATAAAAATTCAACATAAATTTAATTTTTAGACCGCCCAGAAGAAGGAAATAAAATTTTTTTGAAAGTTTTTACACTCCTATCAAAATTAGTCCTGTATATTAAGGTACTTTTAATAAAACGTACTTTTACCAAAACGTACTTTTATTAAGTATTTATTAGCAAATATTTATTTAAAAGACATTTGCTTAAGGCCGTGCTTCACTATCCTACACAATCGTACGATTCATTCACAGGAAAATCATGCAAAAATCTGACCGACTTTAAAAAATCGTTTCAAAATGGTATTGTAGGTGCCACACTATCATACAAATCTGATGCCAAAACATCTGGTTGACAATAAATACTCTTCTGATCGCATGAAAACTATCATTTTATGAAAATTTTCATAAAATTTGACAAATCGCACGACTTGCCAAAAAATCTGTCACACAGTTGCATTTTTAGTCCACACTACCATACATTTTTAACACACATGTCATATTTTGCAAATCGCGCGACTGTGTAGGATAGTGCGGCACGGCCTTTACAAGCAATTTGGTTTCAAGAAATTTCCTTCAAAAATACTTTTTGTAAATGGTACTTTTGGAAAAGGTATTTTTTAGAAGGTACTTTCTTAGAAAGTATTGTTTTTTTTTAAGATAAGCTTGTTTTTGTATGTATTAGAAAGTTTTTTCAAAATTTATTTCTTAAAAAAATTATTACAGGTGCTTTACTTTAAAAGACACTTTCTTAGGAAATTTTTAAGAAGTACTGTTTTAAAGGTATTTTTTTTTCCAAAACACAATAGGTATTTTTAATAAGCGTTAATGGTCTTTAATATGAACTCCCTTTAATAGGTACATTTTAACAGCAAGTTATGGCTCTATTTTGATTCTATAATGATACTTTTTCTTTCAAAGGAAACTTTTTAAAAATAATCTTTTTTAAAGGGTATTTTTTTTAACATTTTATTTCAAAAAGTATTAAAGTAATTTTTGAGAAAAAAAACTTTATAATTCATTTTCAATAAAAGTAATTGTTACGTTTGAATTGAAAATGAATTAAATTTATTTACAATATCTTATTCCTAATTAAGAACTGGCATTTACGGAAAAAAATAACATTCAATATTGAATTATTAATGTTGCATCAGATTTTATAAAAAAAAGGCATTTTTCAAACTCAATCAATTAATAAGGAAGGAGAATAATTCATTAATGAATTGAAGTCGGCCATTGGTCTTTTTGTGAATTTGTACTGTTATGACGAATTTAAAGCTGCAGAGATCTTAAAATATTCAGCCTTAATTATTTCCATATCTAATCAAGGTTAAAATATTTAATAAGAGCACTCTCTGCCACTGTAAATTTCTGATAAATTTTGCTAACAAAGTTCTACAACTATTTCATCTTAATCTCGTAAGTAGAAGTAAAATAGTTGGCCACCACTTTTTTTCATTCAATTTTCATTCCTTTTTGAAAAGTAATGTAATGTATGTATGTATTTATGTATGTCAGTTTGTATGTGTGTAACTAGAAAACTTTTTTAATATTATTACACCGTATGATAATAATAAATGTGCATTTCAAGTTATTTTTTTATATATTTTTTTGTATTTTCTAGCCATCATTTACATATTATTGGATTTGATGGCAAAAAAGATCTGTGTAAATTATAAGTTTTACGCTACAATATGCTAATTTATACTTATCTGGTTTTTTTTTTTTTTTTTGTTTACAAACCACTACACCATAAGTATAGTAAAGAAGACACGCTACAACAGATTTGTCAGTTAAGAGACACTTTAAATTAATTTTAGATGATAATTTCCATTTTTTCTACCAAGTTTATTAACTTGGTTGCCCGAATTTGTCATTGGAAGAGAAAGAAAAGGAATATTCTCGTATGTACATCCCTAAGGTATGCTTTAAAAAATTTGAAACAAACATTTAGAATGATCGTGGTGCCGTTTTAAACGTTAAAGAGCAAAACTCTAAAAATCTATGGTTGATTTATTTTATTAAGTGATGACTCAAAAAATCTATAACTGACATTTATTAAGGGTTTTCCAATAAGGACTTGACAACTTTTTTTTTTTAAACAAAACGCAAATCATTTGAAATACAATCAAAACATTTATGAAAGGAACTCGACTTCATTTATATGCCCACTGCGGGCACGTCACTTCGTCACTGAAAAAGATTTTGCGATGACATTCATCATCTTGGCGCATCTTCTCCAGAGCCCAATCAGAGAACGTACGTCGCGTCAAATGGTCCATCGGCTTTAATTCTTGAGTCAGTTTGATCTTGTATGGGTGTAAAGCAAGATCTTTACGCCAAATTTGCAATAAAGTGGTCTTGGCGATGCCCAGTTCTTTAAAACGCTGCCGAATCGACAGATTTGGATCGTTTGCTACGTACGCCTGAATGACAGCGATATTTTCGTCACTGGCACGGCACCATCACACAATGAATATTTAGACTCAAAAAAAGAAAAGTAACTATTGGATGATCATTGAAATAGTGCGTTCACATATTAAATTCAAAGTTGTCAAGTAACTATTGGAAAACCCTTTACAATATTTCCAACTAATTACTTAAGTGCTTACAGGTAATGCTTGATCAATCAATAATTCTCTTTTATGTTTAACGTACACACAGAAAAAACACCAATGTAAATTTAACATGAAAAAATGTTAATTACAAATCATATTAAATTTCTGAAAATACATTGACTGAATTTTGATTCAACCTTGTTTCATTTTGAATCAATAGCTTAAATTGTTAATATTATTTTAAGGATAGTGTATTTAACATTTTTCATGTTGAAATATCGTGTTACAAAGTTAAATCAACATTTTGTAACATTGAATTTAAAAAAATTACTTTTTCCATATAAAATTAACATTGCAACTAATAAAAACAACTTTGACCATTGTTAAATCAACATTATATTTATAATAAAATTAACATTACAGCATGTTGAAACAAAATTTGTAATCTTTTAATTTGTAAACATGTTAAATCAACATTAAGAAACTATTAAAATAAAATTGTTTACTATTAAAACAAATTTAAATCAGGTTGAAAGAACTTTATGGACTTCTGAAATAACATGAAAACATGTTGAAATAAAATTATACCATGTTGACTTTAAAAAAAAAGTCAAAAGTACCGCTATTTTGGAACATTAAAATTTTTTAGTATATTTTCAGTAAGAATAGTGTGTGGTGGCAAAAAATCGAGGTTTTCTAGTAAGTGAAATTAATTTTTTTAAATAAAAATATAATTATGTCTGCGGACAACAGCAGTGATATAAACAATTTATATGTTGAGCAAGAAGTACCTGCAATTGAAGAAAATGTTAATTTCATAACTGACGCAGAAGGTAACCTTATATTCAATGCATATTGTTTTTACGTAAAATAATTTGGATTCAACAGGAATCGGAGTTGATTTCAACATGATAATAATATTGATTCAACACTCATCGCAATCTTAATTCAACATGATTTCCAGTTATTTTTAGTTGCAAAATCATAGCTGAAAAATGTTGAATCAAGCTTGTTTTAATTGATTTTACAATGAAATTTTTCTGTGTGTATGGACTCCAAAACGGCTGGGCCGATTTTGATGATATTTTAAGGGAATCTTTAGAATATTCGGCGGGTCTGCGGGCGGAGGGCCGTGGCAAAATCCAATTTTCATATTGCACCACCAATGACATATACGTAGATATATTTATTTTTCTTCCTGAATTTTTAACAGCATGTTACTGTGACTCTGGAAGTAATAATAGGCTATATGAAGTTTTGATTGGACAAAGGGGCGTGGTAACGCCCATATAACCCAAAAATTTAAATCGCCATATTTTGGGCATTTTTTGACCTACGTCGATGATATTTGGTACATATGGTATTGGTGTAATTTGGAATACGTACCAGTAGAAAAGTGGGTGGAACCACGCTCTTTCTTAGGAAAATTCAAAATCGTCATTAAATTTTCACAATAGGATATATAAATACTTTTAATTTTATTTTATAACGAGGGGGTAGCGAAGCACACCGGGTTCAACTAGTATTTAATAAAAAGTATGCTCTCAATTCGTTGCGATTCATATTACGTATATATTTTTTTATTTTTTTCGAATTGTGTAAAGAAATGCCAACACAAGTATAAGAAAAGTTATTTATGGCCAAGTTGTGTTTGGTGTTGCATTCGTTAGCATTTTGTGGCTACTTTAAACAAGTTTTTTCTTTTTCCTATAATTAACATGCAATACAGTCAAGATAATTTGTTGTCATAAGCTGAGAAGAGAAAAAAAAATAGATTTAAAACTTTGTTTATTTTCTTGTTAAAGAAAGTGATTAATGACTGCGGTCTTAAGGAAAGTTTTGCATTACAAGAACAAGAATATATATTTCTTTTAGCGAATTTTTGTTTTAAGTTTGTTGAAATTGTAGTAAAATAGAAAATTTTTAAGATTGAAATCATCAAGATCAAGCAAGATCACGCAAGATCTCTAAGAACGCCGGCTAAGGGATAAGAAATAACTTATCTTTTTCTATGTTATTTCCTATTTAGCGAGTAAAAATTTAAACACTAATTCATTTGTAATTTTAAAGTATATTGACTGACTCAAACAACTACAAGAAACAAACAAAAAACTTGTAAGTTTCCTGCAAAATAATGCTGTTGCAACAAGTTCTCTACTCAAGTTGCAATTAGTCAACATTTACCCCCCGATTGTTTTTCTTGTTGGCCTCTACATAGAAAAATTTCTTTTCGACGGAAATGTAAATTTTAAAATAAAGCGCTAAGACAGCAACTAACAAAAACTCACATACGCACTTTTCAGCTCATTAAAAAGTTTTACGATTTTTTGGTGTTTATTATTATAAATTCTTCTTTTTTTTTTTTTGTTTAATTTCATTTTAATGTTTAATATCAAATGAAAAAGTTCTTAAAGTTTCTCTGTGTGCGTTTTCGTCATTTTTCGTTTTTCTTCTGTACATTTCAGCAGCAACAACATGAGTAAAATAAAAATTAAGAATATGAAAAAAAAAAAGAAAATGCTGTTGTTTACACCATCCGAAATACGAGAGGAAAAAAATCCCCGTCGTGAAAGATAAAGAATTAAAAATGATGATGATATGTTGGTAATGATGTTGAGAGAATCAACACTTCCGGCTCTTGTTCCATTCAAAAAAAAAAAAAAAACTGATTACGAAATATAAAATTAAACAAACTTGCTCCTTTAAATTACTATTAAGATGATATGATGTCGACATCTCATTGAGATGTTTTTAATTAGATAGAAAACTTTATTTTTTGGCAAAAAAAAAAAAAAAGCGAATACAAGGATTAAAAGGGTTGAGGGAGTGAATGAATGCTGATTTTTTCTCTGTTAGTTGGGTGTTGTGTTAATGTGTGTTTATGAAAAAAAATGAATGAAAATGACGTTTGCTCTCGAAAAGGAAGATTATGGCAAAAAAAAAGTTTTAAAATAAACATAAACTTTAGTGATGTTAAAGGATTTTGTGTAAACATTATTTTTATTTATATAATTCTTTATAAATTGTTAAATAGTCTTAAAGTAATATTTTTCAAATAATTATAAGATAAAAAGTGGTTAAAATTATTATAGAAAATATTCAATTAAGAGATATCCAAAGTCTGAAGGACCACATGATTGATAAGTTTACTGGCTTACTGGCGAGTGATTCCTTTAAGTATACCAGCGATGAGGATGGGGCGATAAAAACGTTCAGTCATGTAGCAGATTCCGATCGAAATTGGTTTCAGAAAACGAAATTCATGTTTTTAGTGAAATCCCTTTTAAAATTTACAATGAAATTGCGCATGATTTTTTCTATTAGCTCTATATTGTGTAAACAATAAAAAAAACTTGCATACTCTTAGGAGCATCAGTAAAATAAGTTTTGTATGTTTTTTTAACAAAAGCGTAATGTCAGCTTTGACAGTAAAAATAAACGACTATAAAACTTTATCACTATCAAATCGAATTAAAAAATTAAAGGATTCTAAAGATGATCGCAATTCAATTACGGAATTGAAAACATTCCGATCGCAATATGTTACTTGCCTGTATAATTTATTTTGCTTTAGTTGCGCCAAGCAAAAATAACAAATAAATGGTCCTTCGAGCCATATAACATTCGTCACAATGCACCGTCACACAAGCGCCTGATTAAATTTTCAAACAGAATTATTATTAAAAAGTTAAAATTCTGACAGATCGGCAATATCTAAATCAACTTAACCATGATAAAGGAAATACAATGCACGCAACTAACACCTTAACCAAAAGTATTTAAAAAAAAACTCCACTCACTGTTAACAAACAAAAAAACAAGTTAAATTTCTTAAAGAAAACTTAAAAATAATATTTCTCCAAAAAAAAAAATATATGAAAAAAAAATTCAAGATGTCTACTGCTTATGATTGCATACGAGTACATGAAAACAAACACATTAAGCATCCTGTTTCACATGTTTATTGTTCCATATGAAAGTTATACGAGTAGTCGTACCTCTCAGCGGAACAGCAGCAGCATCAGCAGCAGCATTTCCATTAACATTCCATCTGCATGCATTGCAATGATGATTTTAAGAAAATGGGCAGAAAGAATGAAAAAAAAAAATATACAGAAAAAAAACATACACAAGAACAGAAATAAAGGACAAGAAATTGAAAATAGAAACGAGCCTTGCAATACTTGAAACTACCACACATATACACACCTACACACACACACATACATACAACAACCACAAATTGGAATAAAAAGCCTAAAGCTTTAAGGACATCATGGCATCTACATGCATACCGTAGAGTATGCACTGCCAGGATTTTTGATGAGGTTGATGACGATGCTGACGAAATGAATTGACGAGGATATAGACTTAAACGGAAATAACAAAAGAGACAACAAATATGGAAAGTATTCACCACAAGCAGTAACAGCAGCAGCAGTACTAAAATGTTCTGAATTAAAATCATCATCGTCATCAACATCAGCAGTTTTGTTGTTTGAAAAGTATACAAATGTTGCTTTTGTTGTTGCTGCTGCTGTTATACTTATGAAAGGATGTGAATTGCAAACCGTTATTATTATTATTATGATGATGTGAGACACACTCACACACACACTCACATACATCTTGCTATACACTCACAAAAGATCTACATGGACTATGTGCTCTCATACACAAGTAATTGTTGAAAAACCAATGAAGTATATCCCTGCGGTTATAAGAGAAAAAGTAGCCGGCGGTTGTAACTAAAAAGACGACGAAAGAGGAAGAAAAACAAAAAAAAAAAAAGGTAGTAAGTAGATGTTTGACTGAATAACTGAACGTTATAATTCTTGTAAAAAATAAAACACAATACACCTTCCAAGTATGTATGAATGCATGGCTGGATGGATGGATATCCAGGCATAAATCCAGCAAAGTAAAGAAAGTGCCATGCACTAAAGGTTTCATGTGAATTTATACTAAAACGCATACACTCACACAAGCTTCAACTTGTATTTAAACGAACTGTTTGTTATTTCTTCAGCAGAAATTGTGAAATGTGGGAAATAGAATTTAACTTGACAGGATGTAGTCACAATTTGAGCAAGTTGCTAGAAAAAAATAGTATTAAGTCTCAGATAAGTGATTAAATTGTGGTAACAGTCACAGTTAAATTTTTGTAATACTGTAGTATAATTTAAGGCGTTCAGATTCTCTCAGTCTGCATGTAGTCTACAGTTAGTTCGTCTGATATCAGCACCGATTTGTGTGAAAACTTAGTGTAAATAATTTCCCAAACCAAATGAGAATTTTTTTTTTACATAAGATTTTTGTTTTTAAATTTAGAATTTTTTTTTTAATTAAAAAAAATTTTTTTTTTAATTAAAAATATTTTTTTTAAATTTAAAAAATTCTTTTTAGCATTTTTAATGCCAAATTGCTGGCTATGGAGCAAGAATTGTCTAGCTCTTGATATATTGTTTGTTATACATGAATTTCTTTAAAGATAATCTATTTTTAGGCGCATAAATTTTTAGTTTTCAAACTAAAAGGAAATTATAATATTTTGCATTACCAAAAATTCTTAGCGTACAATAAATATCCCACAAACAGTCCATAAAGACTGGAACTGCGGAAATATTTAAAAAAAAATATATTGGAATAAGAAGGACGATTGCTTGTAATATATACACATGTCCACAAAACACACGATGTACCATAAATAACTTTAACATGTTGCACTGCATACATAAATTCTTCAATTGTAAAGATGCATTAAATATTTCCGGTCTAGTTGAAGCAGCAGCTCAAAACGTCGCCATCATTATGTTGTGTGTAAATATATGTTTTTCCTTTTTTTTATTCTTTCCGGCAAAGTTTGTACAATGCGACTCTTGTTTTCCCTTTTCTTTTTAATCTGTTCCTTTTATACACTTTATTTCTTTTCTTCTCCTTCTCTTGGCTGATGCTTTACATGATGACCTTTTGCTTCGGGTTAGTGAGTATATCAAGGCCTTGGGGAATTACCTGCAATGTTGCTATTAATTTAACTTTGTTTTCTTTCGTGTTTACTTTTGACATTCGCCGTAAATGTCCTTTCATTTGATTTTTTATATGCATGTGTGTTGTGTAAGCAAAGGAAGTAAGTAAAAATGCTAAAAATGGTATGAAATACCTTGATATTTATTGCAGTAAAGATTGTGTATATGGAAGAAAATTTAAACAGATTTTTAAGTTATCGAACCATAAACTTGGCTGTAATACTAAATTGTGAATGTTAAATATCTAGTATTATTGTTGTGCTAACGTTTAAGCGAATGCTGATACAGAAATCCTAAACTAATAAGAATTGTCAATAACATTTTCGCATTTCACCATTAAAGTTAATTTCTTACACTCACTATGATGGCTTGGTGTGAGGTAGAATTAAAAATTATTTAATAATATTAAAGGATACTTCGCTGCAGGATAACAAAAAAATGTATTTAAAAATTTCATAAAAAGGAATGTGATGTGAAATGGATCAGTAGGAGTATTTAAGAAAAAATGTTTGACGATTAAAATTTTGCATAAAAATATGTTAAGAAAAAAATATTTATTTACAAAACATCTGACCCTAGACAGCGAACTTGTTAAGTAGTTCGCTTAAGACACAAACCAATGATCAAACATAAGCTATTTCAATGGGTTGTATTATGGGTTTGTGTCTAAGACGGGCTAAAGAGCATTTTCGACACAAGTAGACCTGTGTTGAGTAGGTTTGTATCGAACTTAATCAGTAGTTCATTTTCGAATAGATTCCAGTTTAGTTATTTGATAATAACTATGGAGCTAAACTGTATACTGCACGAGTTCGAGAGTTGTTTGGTCATCAAACCCTATAAATCAACAAAGGTTTGAACAAAGGCTTTTGCCTAAAACATTCAACTCAACAAGTTTGACAATTCTAACAGACACAAAATGAAAATTTTGTGAAAATTGAAACAAAAGAAGAGTTTAGAGAAAACCATAATTGCAAAAGAAATTTTCGATCGACGAACCTTAATGGGTTCGATCGACGAACCTTACCATGATACTACAATAACCAGTGAACAGTTAGTTCTTTAAGGTTTTTTGAAGCCATGTTACTATTATCCATCATCCAGCGGTTCATGTTCGAATATGTTTTAAAATTTCGAAGATTAATAATATTTTTTATTTTCTCTGTTTCATCTATTTGCTTTGGCTGTTTTTCAGTTTAGAAGTGAATTAAAAATATTTTTTATTGGATTTTCGCATATGTTCGAAAGTTTCGAAAACTAGAAAAATTATCGATATTATTTTTAAATACATGTAAGATTTTTATCTTTCTTTATTAAAATTATAAATATTCTGTAAACATAAAAATAAACAGTTTGGGCATGTTTGAATATGTGTTTCGAAAGTTTCGAAATACAAAATATTTAAAATTTGTTCAGTTAAAATTCTGGTCTTTCTTTAGTGAAATTAAAAGAGATTTGTGAACTAAAGTCCAATTTTATGCATGTTCGAAAATTTCGAAAATATCGAACATTCAAAATATTGTAGATTTTTTTCTGTTCAGCTTCATTAGTGAAGTTAAAAGTGATCTCTGAACTAAAAACACATTTGGTGCATGTTCGAATTTCGAAAAATAAATTTTTGCATTTCTTTATTAAAGGAAATTAAAGCTCATTTCATTCTCAAACGAAAAGGTTTTAGTGTAGCAAACTTGCACTATATTATGGATGTCCGCTGAACTAAACAATAACTTAATAAATTTCTCTACATATTGTAAAATTTTCGCAAAGCAAATTAAATATTAGTTTTTCCACTTTATTTTTATATCGAAAAAACAAAACGTATCAACTATGAACTGCCTAAAGAATATTTGGACAGTTTGTGAAATGTTCATTCATTCATGTAACAACATTTACAATTACAATATAATGAATTTTGATAAATAGTTGTCTTTACGACTGTTACGTTATATTTTATCTGCCAGTTTGTATTCACTTTGTGTTTTTAGCAAGGCTTGCAACAACAAAAACACAACACAAACAATTGGAAATTGTAAAATTTTAATAATAATTTTGCATTTGACAGCTGAGTTTATGTTAAATTAGTGTATGAATTTACTTTCCCATGTGTATAAATTGGTTTTCATAACGCCTCATTTAACCCGAATGGAAAAAACAAACATCACTCCGTTCATAGATTAATAATGCACACATGCTCTTGCACGTAAACAACCCAGCAAACATAACTATAAAAATTTGAAAGATGATGATGGTAGAACTTATAAGTTTTTCTTTTTAATCATGTGATAATTTAAAAATAGTTCTATAGAAATTTTATAATAAAATTTTAATTAGTATAAATTTTTGTGTACTTACATTTCGTAAAGCTGTAAAGAGAAATTTAATTCTTATTAGAAATGGTTAGAAAATAAAAAAATATATAAATAAAAGAAAATAATGTCTTTATTATGATTCAAAAGTAACTTCAATTTATAGTTGTTAAATTTGTGACAATGTTTAATCAGCTGTTTACTTACTTGTCTTGAATAAATTGCTATTCGTTTTATGATTTACAACAAAATTGGTTGTGAATCAATATAGAAATCAAATAGGTGAGGTGAGTTGTAAGTAACATTGACTACTCAACTTTCTGGAGCTGTGAATCAAAATTGGGGCATTAGTTTTCAATGAAAATAATTTTAAAAACTTTTCATTAAATTTCAAACTTTATATATCAGAATCTTATACGAGTATTCAAATTTTTCAGCCTAAGACACAAATAAATAACTCCTTAAAAAAAAAATTGCTTTTTCTAACAGATTTTAATTCATTTTCTAATTCGAACTCTTGTTTGTATGCTGGGAAAAATTAATCATGCACCTCATAGATTTATAAAAGCAAATTGCTGCAAATATCTCTGATTAGCCCTCTCTCTCTCTATGTGTGTGTATTTTTGTGAATGAGCATGTGTTTGTGCATTTATACTTTTCAAATGCACAAACACAAACAATAAATGTATTCAGTGCAGTGTGTTGGTGTATCACTTTGACCATTCAGGTGTGTAAAATAGTAAACAATTTTCCTTCTATACACACTCACTGCACATTGGCTGGCATCAAATGCATTTACTGCATTTTTCATTTTTAATTTTTCTCAACCTTTAACATGAATTGTAGGGTGCGAAGGCACTTTGCAAAAGCATTGATCAATTTAAAGTGCAACTGTAGATGAATAATGAATTAAATAACGAAAAAAAAAAAAAAATCCTGTAACTTTGTGTTTATGTGTGTATGTGGGTGTACAAATTTCCATCTCTGTGTGGATAAATGGTACCCAGTAGTTCGCTAATTGAATAAAGAAATTTATGAAGTCACTCAAGAATTAATTGTGAAACGAACCTCTAGTATATTCAACCGACTTTAAAAACTGAAGGGCGTTATAAATTTAAGGAGCATTCCTTTTTTTTAAGTTTGTAACTCCATAACTCTATCATATATGAACCGATTTGCAAAATTCTTTTTTGTTTGATCAGGTTTGCTCGCAATTTAGTTAAATACATTTTTTTTCCTAAAACCGCGGAAAAATTTTATTGCCTAAAATATTTATTTGCCACTAACTCCGGCATTTTTAGACCGATTTTCATATTATTGTTTTCTTAGCACGAGTTTGCTTGTAGG
This sequence comes from Lypha dubia, assembly GCA_947311025.1. Taxonomy (NCBI): domain Eukaryota; kingdom Metazoa; phylum Arthropoda; class Insecta; order Diptera; family Tachinidae; genus Lypha; species Lypha dubia. Next base: position 64,076,476 of record OX371264.1, read on the forward strand.
TTGATCCCACAGTTTTAAAAATTGGGGCAAGTTTTTTTTTTTTTTTTTTTTTTTTTTTAATTAGGACCAGCACTCAGGGGATGACCCCTACGTATGCAAAGCATTGAGCCGGAACTAGGAAAATAGGTTTTGGGAAGGAGGAGGATAAAGGGAGTAGTGTTTGTGGACATTCGATTTGAACTCTGACACACTGAAAGTGGCAGGAAAGACCTCTGCGGGGAGTTTATTCCACATACGAACAGTACGGCCAAAGTACGAATTCTCTCTGTAATGCGTGGTGCGGTTCACTGACATATCGACCACAAAGGGATGCGCTCCTGATGAAGAGCGTGTTATACGTGAAAAGTGGCGGGTTTCAGGAACAAGTTCCCTGATTTCATCAGAGCACACTCCGTTGTAGTAGCGATAGAACAACGAAACACACCCAACATTGCGTCGATGCTCCAATGAGTCAATAGAGTTGGCTACCCTACTGTCACCGATAAGCTTCTTCGCCCTATCCTGTACGCGGTCGAGTAACTTCAAAATAGATTTTGAAGCACCGGCCCATACATGAGAGTTGTATTCCATTTTCGGTCGGATAAAGGTGGTATAAATATTAAGGAGATCAGATGGAGTGAAGTATGTCCTACACCGTCTTAGAAAGCCGAGGCACTTGAATGCTTCTTTTGAGACATGAAAAATGTGATCATTCCGTCGAACATCACAGTGAATTTTCATGCCAAGAACATCAAGAGCTTCTGATTCCTCAATATCTATACCATCCATGTTTACAGATGGAGCAGCATGTCCGGTCATACGTCTATGTGTGAGCATAGCATATTGGGTCTTTCGTGCGTTAAAATTTACCCTATTAGCATGTTGTTGTTGTTAACCATCTCCCCTCCATTATTCTTTTTTAATTGTGCAATAACTTCTCAATTTATTTTAATTCTCTTTTTGTTTGGACAAGTTTGCCTAAAGTTCGCTCCCATAATTTTTATTTAAATAGAAGCAAGTCGTTTCTCTACCCCCATCCAAAAAAAAAAATCGATTATTGTATAACTTCTCAATTTTCTGCCAGATTTTAAATTAATATTCTCTATTTTGAAAGGGGTTGCTTGTAGTTTTGTCTCCTATTTTTTTTATAGAAGAGTAGAGTTGGCCCTCCAACGTATTGGTCGCTTAGGATTGAAAAAGATCTCTCCGAAATATTGTTTAATAAATCAACCTGCTATTTATGAGCCGATTTAAATTTGTTTCCCCCCAGAATTATTATTTTTATCGGACTGTTCCTCGATATCGAATGATATAGTTCGCTGGGTATCTAGAAGTAAAAAAAAAATATGTGTGGCACTCGGGGAGTGTCGCGGTAAAGCTATTGCATAGCATTTTTTATCAACTATACAAAAGAAGTTTTCACTTCAAAAAGACTTAAGAGACAAGTGCCACTTATGCACTATTTCCGGTCTAGGTCCAAAAAAAAACAAAAAGTTCAGGGACCGGACCACTTGTAGCTTATAGTGGACCTAAATACCTGCATTTTGGTATATAAAATATTTTGCCAACCAGTTTTTGGTTGAACAAAGTAATTAAAAACTTAGTGTTAGGTTTTTTCGTTTCAATTTAGTGTCAGGATTTTTCGTTTCAAAACCAAAAAATAGTTAAGAAACAAAAGTTTCAAAATTTCTTGATTCGGTCGCCTCAAAGCCCGCGAATAAAGCTATGAAAATTAAATTGCGTTTCACTAAAAATCTATTTTATTTAACTTATTATATGTTTACGAAAAAGTTAAACAAATAAATAAAATTTATGAAAAAGATCGGAAATCAGTTGTTTTTCGTTAACAATTTCATCCCTATCGATCCGAGGACATCGTCGCGCTGGCCGTAAATTTTGCTAATCGCCAGATTGCTTGTATTGTTTTTAGCACCAGTAGACATTAGAACGCTTAAAGTATACTTTATTTATTACAATGATTAAGGGACTATAATCTAATCTTTTAATATTCTATTTTTTAAATTGCTTGGCCTTGAGAACTAGTGGGTATTAAATGAACGCGAAATCTGTTGGATATTTTGTAATTTTCTCTTTAATTTTAAAGATGGTTGATGTTTTCAAATTAGCCATCACTTCGGTAGGATTTTGTACAAGTAGTTGTGACTTCTTTCAAGTGTCACTGGTTTTAATTGCTGACCCTTGGCAATGAATTTGGAAATTGACTCAATGAATTGTAGCAAATGTGACATGTTGCAATTGCAATTGCCAGTCTAATGCAGCGTTAAGAAATTACTCCGTTTATTGGTAGCAAATAAATATGGGTAACATTAGAAGAACTCAAAACATCATTCGGTAGGTGGAAGAAGAGAAAATAATTTGGAAAAGAGTTTGTGGAAAAATACCATGGGGTATCTATATAAATACTCATAATATTACAAGCACTGTGGTTTTAAGAAACAGCACATTTAACCATTTCATCCTTTTCAAATTGAATTTTAATTCACTTTTAAAAATTGCCTGAAACTAAAAACTAAATTAAATTTTTTTTTTGTTGTCTAATAATTTTATCTTAAAGTTCCATCAAGTGCATACATATTTATTTAAATGGAAATTAAATTTTCTGTAATACATACATTAACACAGAAATTTTCATATTGTCTTAATCTGCATATTTGTAAAAGGCAACAAGAAAAATTTAAAACAATCTTAACAAAATAAATACCTACAAGAGAGATGAATGAAAAATATTTAATTAACACCTTTTGTTTTGTTTTTAATCCTTTGATAGCTAAATCACATTAAGCTTGTTATGCTAAACATGCCACAGTCACACAGACAAAGAGACACACACAATCATACACACAGACAACCAACTAACCAGCACTCACTCATCTGCCACATGGTGCCATTTTGCTTTTATTTTATACAATTACAAAATATTATCACTGTGACTGATGCACGTGAACAAAAGTTACACACTGACACAAAAACACCAAATCCTTTTAATACTGTGAATGGCTGGAACTGTGTCTGTGACTGTGTCAGAGTCAGCCGAGTCAAAGGCTTGTTTGATATAAAAGTAAAAATACATACAGAGAGAAATAGAAAAAAAAAATAGAGAACTTATAGAAAATGTCAATTAAAATATTAATTTGCATACAGATGAGTATACACAAACACACACACACACACAAACGTATACGTACATATATGTACTCTTTTGTGTTTAATATAAATAGAACAAACAAAAAAAAAAACAAATTCAAATGTAAGTAAATTTAAATAGACTACAAAAATAAAACGATTATCATGCATACATGACTGAATAAACGTTTGTTGCATGAATGGTTAGTTTTAAATAAATATAAAAAAAATATATTGCATACTTTTTGGTTAAACAAATAATTCAATGATTCGTGTGGTGTTACCATTTTTAATTGCGGATAGAGTGTTTGGAAGTGTATTAAAAATGTTTATAAAAATAAAAACTAATATGGAAGATTTTAATTTCGTGTAAAATGTTAAAAATCAAATTTTTTAAATACTGATAATGAGACACAAAATGTCACCTGCACATTTCCAAATAATTTGTGACTACAAGATTTTAAAAAAATGGTTTGATTGATATTCAATTACTTCGAGTTTGAAAATTTGTTGCAGCTACAATCCGATGTTTAGCAGATGTAAATTGCAGGCAGCTCTTGTAACCTGCATTGAAAAATAGTTTTGTTTTCGTTTTGTCCTTAAAGGAACTTTTCTTTTTTATTTCTTCCGTATTCCAATTGGTTTTAAAAATCTTTAAAAAAATATTTTAATACAACAATTTTTTTTTTGTGCCTAAATAAAAGAAAAGACTCTGCAGAGCTACACCAAAAAATTAAACAAATAAATTCATAGTTTTAATGAACTGATTAAATCAACGAATAAGCTCTTTAAATTTTTTAAGGTATGAAGAGCAAATGAATTAACACTGAGTGCCTGTTCGCCGATATCGAAGAAGTTATTTCTTTCGAACAATTACATTTAAAACAAAAAGAACTTTTTTGATATCGGCGAACAGGCAGTGAAATTTAACGAATTTTGTTATTAAAATTATGAACGAGAATGCGTCCATTGAATCAACGTATTTTTTTTTTCACAAAATTAATGCATTAAATCAATTATTGAGTTTATTAAATGAATGAAGTTATATTGAATTGGTTTATTTAAATTATGTACGAGAATGCGTTCATTGATTGAATCAACGTATTTTTTTTTCACAAAATTAATGCATTAAATCAATTATTGAGTTCATTAATGTTGTTAAAATAAAATGAATTTATATTGAATTTTTTTATTAAAATTATGCGTTCATTGAATCAATGTATCTTTGCACAAAATTAATGAATCAAAGTTAAGGTGAATGTCAGTCATTGAATTTATCTTAAATAATTTTTTCATTATATATTTTTTCTTTTTAATTCTTAAAATCAAATTTCTAGGCTATTTGAACCACAAACCAATAATCAAACCCATGTAATTAAAATAGGTTGGATCATTGGTTTGCGTCTTAAATAAGTGACTGAACAAGTTGGATACAACTCTGAATCAAACTAATGTGCGGTTTCTTATTGGTTTTATTAGAAAATTTGTATGAAAACCACTCAGTTTTTTGAGTGATTCCCATACAACGTATATTTACAAGTCATTTATTTGTCTGTATTGCGGAAACATCAGCTAAATTGATTTGTATACTAAATAGTCTAGTTAGAGTACAACTAGTTCAATCACTCGTTTTTGACACAAATCAATGATCAAACAGAGGTGTTTTACACAGCTCTAGTTCAACTCAACTTTAAGATGAGCAACGACAGTTTAAAATTTAACATCGTCCGAAAAAGCATAATGATCTCTCATAATGATAATTGATCTCGTGTAAGAAAAAAACAGGTTCAAAGACCAGCACTGCGACATCTAGTAAATTTTTTTTGTCATAGATTTTTAATTGAAATCAAGCTCTGTATGACTTTTCTTATAAAAAACACTACAGAGGTTGGGAGCATACATTTTTAGTTTCTCTTCTATTCAGGTTAAAAATCGTTGCGGAAGACACATAAGCACATAAGTCCTACAACATCAGCGGCATCAATAAAAAACAACTAATAAGAGATCTCCATATTACAGTTTACGCATAATATCAACTACATGATAAATTCAATTCATCATTATCTATGAAACCATGTACACACAAATATACAAAAATATATATGTGGAATGTTCTTTAATCACATATATAGCAAATGAAAAATATCACATGCTTTAGATTTACGTTATTTATATAAGTGTGTAGTCGTATGAGTGTATACATTTGTATATACATAAGAGCGGAACATATTATGGTTTCAAGCTAAGAAAAAAAAAAGAAAAACAATTTCTCATCAGCATCACTTTGTTTCATAAGCCTCAAGAACCCATTATATATGATGTGGTTGGCAAGGACCTCGTTAATATCATCTGCCAACACATATATACATATAAGTATTCCTGTTTTTTTTTTTTTTTTTTTTTTGTCATACGAGAATGCCTCTACGAATATCCTCCTCAAGTTTATCGCCCGCCATTTTGCTTAAAAGCAAGAACATACTTTTAAAAAAATAAATAGAAAATAAAAAAACTCTTCTTTTCTGAAAGTATCAGGGATAAACTCATGAATATGTATGTATGTACAGTACAATTGCAATATCAATGCATGATATTTGAAAATGCGAATGCTTGTACATGTGTATGTGTGTAGTTTTTTTTTTTTATTGAAACGAGAAAAGGCTGTTGTTATAGTGCAACTTCCTGAACGTATTTCCTTTCTGTCTTCTTATAAATATTTTCTCATAAATGCCAACTGACTAAAGAGTAGGAAAGTGATGATGATGATGATGATGACGATGATGATGACTGCGTTGGCGACAATACTTGCTTGTACTTATCTCTCCAAGTAAAGAGTAAAACCAACCAAACAAACAATCAACCATTCATCTAACCATTCATCCATCCATACATCCATCCATCCATCCATCCATTCTTTCATCCTTCACAACAACTACACACAAAAAGAAGAACAAGAAGAAACCCGCACATATGCACAGATAAACATACACATGTAGAATCAGTCAACCATTTATATTTACAAGCATTGCTTGCAGGTGTGCAAAGCATCGTCATTATCATCATCTCAACTGAACCTCAACTCGGCTCAACTCATCTTTAACTAGCAAACACACACAAGCACACATACACACACGAAGACACCCACAGACAGGCAGCAACATTGGCTCATTTAAGGATACTTTTAAAATACTACAACCACTACAATACACTGCATTGCAGTTGTCAGTCATTCAGTCATTTATAGTTATATTTGTCTATAAGTCTTTCCCTGTGTCCGTCTAGTTGTCAGCCATCATTTGCTTCATTATCCTGCCAGTGAATCCCTGGTTTTTGTTGTGAACTGTCGCATACGAAAGACTTTACCTTTTGCTCTTATAACCACATACATTTTTTTTGTACCTTTTACTCGCCCCCTCCCCGTTAAACATATTTGTGTTTTACATATTTTTTTTTGTTTGTTTGTTTCTCGATTTTCATCTTCATCTTTTGCAACATTGTTTTTTCGCCCATTCATTCATTCATATGGATTTCGTGGAAGTCAGCAAGCAAGCAGTATTATGTGAAATGTGAACAAAACTAACGAACAGCGAATTGAAACCCGTAACTCTATAATAAACAACACTGAAAAAAAGTTACTTTATATGTTGTTTGTGTTGTAAGTGATGATGTACACTTATATATGTGTGTTAGTGTGAGTGTGTGTGTGTTTGCTGTATGTTAAATGTACTTTAATGCAACTAATTTGGTTGCATTTTTGCCTGAAGACTCATTTCAATGTGGTTGGTGGTGGTGTTGCCGTGGAAATTGAATATTTGGTTGGCTCTTTTTCCAACATATGCGAGGTGTGAGAGGAGTTTGGATCCCAACTATCGTACATCCAGCCATGAATAGTAATTTATATAAGTGAAATTTCTTACTGATTTTAGCCACATTTTCCATCAACCTATTTATGTTTATCTGTATCTCCTTAATTGTATGTTTGTGGTAGTAAATATCTTGGGCGGATGTTGGATTACTACGTGTGATTGTGTCTGTGTAGCTAAAATAAAAAAAAAATTGACTAAGAGAAAAAATCTCAAGGAAAAGCTGGATTTATATCTATTTTAATTAACTAATTAACCCGAACCCATTATAAAACGAGCGTTTGAAATAGAACTGTGTAAAACACTAGAGTTGTGTAAAAAGCTTCAAACTTGATCTGTGTAAAACAGTTTCAAACGCTCGTTTTCAAAACAAACCAATGATGAAACCCATATATTTTAAATCGGTTTGATCATTGGTTTGTGTCAAAAACGAGCGTTTGAAGATGTTTTACACAGCACTAGTTTGAACGCTCGTTTGAACGAGTTGAACACAAGTCAATCAAAAGAAAAACAATCAGGTTGAAAACATCTTCATGGCAATCTGTGACCCTGTGACCATTTAAGCTATCATAGCTAACACTTTAGCCCTTACCCAATATTACCTGTAGGAGCGCTTAATTTGTCTTAAACTCGTATTTATATTCTAAAGTGCATCAGTAAGTTGTGTGTACGAGTGTGTTGCACACATGTGAAAGTTGTTGTTATTCATATTATTTCTCAGTTGTCTGTTTATTATATTTCGCTTTTAACTCTTGATAACATTTTGCATGTATGATCTCCTGTATGCCTTACGATTATTATTGTTACTTCATTTCCTCTATACCGTTGCTCTTAATAGCCCTTAAGGATATTTTAAGTTTTCTGTAGACTTAAAATACAACTATGTACGAGTATATATTCATATTCTTCCCCTTTAAAGAATGATGGGATATTTGATAAATGAAAGAAAAGCTATAACGAAAAAAAGAAAACACTGCGATTTCCTCATAAATATTTTAGCCAGAAGGTCAGTGGTGAAAGTAATGAAAATATAACTCATTTTCCTTAACGTTACTTAGTTTTGTTCAGTACATTTTTCTCTTTATTTTTTCAACTTCCTTTTATTTGTTTATGTGTATATTTCTTGTATATAAAAATGCGGTTGGTACAGATGGATAAGAAGTAGTGTAACACATTTCGGCTTAAGACACAAATTGTAGAATATACAAAGGAGACTTAATGTTAATTAAATAAAGTTGCTACGATATTAATGCAACCATTATAATTGTAAAAATTAACAAAGTAAAAATACTATATAGTAATTTGTTTAATGAAAAGGTGTCTTTAAAAGAGATTTTTCTAAAAAAAAAATACATATATTTGACAAACTAATTAGGAACTCAGTTGTAGATTAACTCTTTTATTAGGGCGGTTAGAACAAATATACATGATCAAACCCATTCAAATTACACGGGTTTGATCATTGTTTTGCACCAAAAAGGAGCTACTGAATGAGTTGGGAAGAAGTCTAATAAGATGTGGTCAGTTCTTACTGCGAACTGAGGTTTGATCAAACACATTTTATTTCATAGGTTTGACCATTGCTTAGTGTTACGAGGTAGAGCTATGTAAAACACCGTGAATCGCTCGTTTTTGACATAAACCAACGATCAAACCCATTAGAGCTGTACAACACACCTTCACACGCTCGTGTTGGACACAAACCAATGGCCAAAACTATTAGATCTGTGCAAGACATCTTCAAACGCTCTTTTTTAGACAAACCAATGATCAAAACCATTTAAAATACATGGGTTTGATCATTGCTTTGTGTCAAAAACCAGCGTTTGAAGGTGTTTTACACAGCTCTAAAACCCATGTATTTTAAATGGGTTTGATAATTGGTTTGCGTCAAAAACGAGCATTTGAATTGCATTAGTATTTAGATTGGTTTGTGTCTGATAAGAGAGTTTGAACGAACCGTACACAATGCAGTTGATGTCTAAAATTTCTTTCGAGTTGTGCTAAATTCTCTGAAGCGATTTCAATAGCTTGTTTCAGATTTTATTAAACAATTTTGATGTTCAGAATTTACTGAATGATAAAATCCAACAAGAATGATTTTTTTTGATAATTAACTTCATCACAAATGAATAATAAAATCGTTTTTTTTTATTCACTACTTAAATTAATCAATTAAAAATTTCTTTAACTCACATTTTTTTAGAAAAATTTTCTCGTTTCAGATATTTTTTAGTTTTGTAAAACACCTTCAAAAGTTCGTTTTAGACTAAAACCAATGATCAAACCCATGTATTTTAAATGGGTTTGATAATTGGTTTGTGTTTTACACAGCTCTAATGTTTTTATCATATGTTGTTTTTAATTCCAGCTAAGACACAAACCCATTATCAAACTTGTTTAAGAGTAGAGTCCAACTTGTTTTAGGCACAACCCTTTTCAAACCCATTTATAATACATGAGTTTCATAGTTAATTTGTGTCTCAAAAAACCGTCTGAATGAGTTGGTCACAAATCTGATGAAAATTACATACAATCCAAAATTTTAAGAATATGTAATAGAAAATATTAATAATGTAGACTGGATTTAATTAATGATTACTTCATATATTTGAACATATAATTTGAAATGTTCTTTTAGTGAAATTATATGAGAGAAATAAATAGTTTTAGTCTACAACAATTTCAATTTTTAATTTTTATTTAAAATTGTTTTTTTTATTGAAATTTTTATACAATTCACAAAATGACTATTCTAGACTTTGACTGTGCAACAATAAAATATATATCCATTATTAGCCATTATTTATTAATTGTTCATCAAATTGTATTGATTTTAAACAAAATACCAGATTTATATTAAATTTTGTTTATAAATTCCCTTAAGGGCATCATTGCAAATTATTGTATGTCAAATATTTTTTTTTTTTTGTATTTTTGTAATGTAATGCGACACAAATATTTTGCGCTTGTCTTTTTGTTTTTGTTAGTTTTCTATATGGAAATTAAACATTTGAAAAAAATCAGGGCAGAAAATACCGCCATAAATATCAAATGATTGTTTAATAAAATGTTACATTAATATATGCATGTATGTATGTATGTATATGCAGAATATGTAGAACAGTGGAAACTCAATCAAAAAAGAACATTCAGCAAGTAGTTTGAATTAAACGGTGAGGGGGGAGGAGAAACAGCACTGGAACAAGATATAATTTCGTTAAAATGCACACTGAGTGCAAAAAATCCGTATAAAGTTTTCGTCAAATTTAAAATTATGTATTATTGTGCAAAGGACCTACTGTAGCCTAAAGTTTTTTTTAATTATAAAATATACGTTTGTGTGTACATATAATATTTATACGGAATTGTCCAACTGGAACAACTACTGATTTTTGTAACTTTTTCAGAGGTCTACCGAACAAAAAAAAAATGATATACGAGAACTTTTTACATAAATAATATATTAAAAACACACATACACAAATACACAACTTATTACATACTGGGATAATAAAAGTATTTTATTGTTGGGGGTTTTTTTTCACATAAAAAAATCTCTATTGCATTTATATGCATCTACATTTGAATATACGCAATTTAAACTTGTTTTTTTTTTTTCTTTTTTAATAAAAGTCATAAATGTCACAATAAATACAAATATAATGTCACTCATAAAATATGAAACATCCAATAACAACATCATCATTATGATCATCGTCAGTGACAGCGATGGATGGAATTATCAACTCTACCAGCAGCTACAGCGGCAGCGCCAGCTGCATTACCAGCACTGAGAGATGGGAGATGTGGTTCTTAAAAAAATATCCTACAATCATTTAAATTACAAAAAATATATGTATGTATGTATAAATGTTTGAGTGATGGAATAAAAGGTAAGACACAATATTACAAACACATACATACATATGTTCGTTTACACATATTCATACATCTCCCAGTAGTTTTAAGACAGAGAGAGAGAGAGACTTTGGCTAAAATCATTACATACGAGTATGCATCAACATGTTCAGTATTTCATCTTAGACACAAACCAATGATCAAACCTATTTAAGTTACATAGTTTTTATAGCTGGGTTACGCCTAAAACGATCGATTGAACAATTTCGACACCAGCCTATTTAGTTCGTTGGTTTTCGACACAATCCGATGTCATTTACATATGTTAGATGAGTTTGAAAAATGATTTTATCTGAAACGAACGAACTGAATAGACTGGTGTCGAAATCGTTCAATAGGTCGTTTTAGAAAGAGCTGTGTAAAACACTTTCAAACATTCATTTTTGACACAAACCAATTAAAGCTGTGTAAAACACCTTCAAACGCTTGTTTTTGACACAAACCAATGATCAAACCCATGTATTTTAAATGGGTTTGATCATTGCTTTGTGTCAAAAACGAGCGTTTGAAGGTGTTTTACACAGCTCTAAAACTAATGATAAAACAAATTTTAAATGCATGGGTTTGATCATTGGTTTGCGTACGAAACGAACGAACTGAATTGACTGGTGTCAAAAACCATCGTTTGTAGGTGTTTTACACAACTCTATTTTACACAGCATTAGTGTCGAACTCACTCAATGAGACGTTTCAGACATAAACCAATAATGAAACCTATGTAATTTAAATGGACTTGATGATTGGATTGTGGCTTACATGAGCTACTGAAGATATTGATCACAACGCCAAGTAGAAGTTTGATTGACATTACTCTCACAAAATCCATCATTTTGGAATATTTTATTACTTATTGTGCAAAATTACGATCATATATTTTATGTGTTGTTAAAATTTGGCATTTAAATGACTAAAAATGTATACTAAAATGTTGAAAAGAAATTTTTACTAAAATTTTCTAACCAAATAAATCGCCACTGAACGGAAACTATGAAATAACAAAAAACCCCATACAGAGAATAGTTAGAAAATATTTTTTATATTTATGTATTACAGAAATATTCTTTGTCGTGTTTTATATAAAAGTGTAGGTTACTATCTGAGCTTTAAAATTACGGACTACAAGGTATACTTTGCCATGTCATCATAAAGTGATGTACTCCAAAATTCACCAGAACTGATGGACCAAATATTCGCTATTGACCTCAGTATGGACGCAATGCAAGCGTTTCTCAAATAATTTATAACGATTTGTTTGTCACATGACTACATGACTGAGCAGTCAGTTATCTTTGTGAGGGCTGGCAGACATTTGTGCAATAACTTGAAAAAAAAAACGAATTAAATAAAAGTAACTATTATTATCATACAAATGTACATTGGCATGCTGCAGTTTAGAGTACCCTACAACAAAAAAAAATATTGTGTTTGTCACATCATGTAATAAACTTTAAAGCATTTTTGTGATTTTCGTAAAAAATGGTAAATAGCACGCGCATCAAACGACTATAATAATGTTCGAAGAACCATAATAAATATGCAGAAAGCAAACGTAAGCTTGTGACAAAATTTTTTTTAATCGTTTTTGGTGCAATATTATCTTAAGTCACTTTTTAAGACTTTATATAGTTTTAATAATTAAAATGATGTCGATTTAGGGTACAACAAATTCGTTCAAACCTTCCAACTCAGTCTGCATTAAATCTGCATGTGCAAAAAGTGAAATTCAACATTATTAATGTAACGTACGTATAATAAAAATGTATGAGAATATTTTATATTTTATTTTATTCTATAAAAAATCATTCTATACATTTTCTTTTTCTTTTTTAATTTTATAACTAAAATCAAGTATTATATGATGCATACTTTGAAGTTGAGGTAAAATATTTTAATTTGGTTTTATTTTTTTTAGTTTAAATCTTGTACACATGACAACTGCATTGCAGCAGATTAACAACAAAGTAAAAAGTAAGTTGCACAATATTAAATATTGTTTTGTGGTTGGCTTTTTCATATTTAATATTTGAAAAAATAAAATATATTAAAATATGTATGAGTATGTTTGCATGAGACATATAAACACAGCTACAATTATATGTATTTATATTCCTCTGGAGGATTCGCAAAAAAATACACACACACATACCCATACATAGAAATATTTATATGAAATGTCAATAGCTTTTTATGAGACAATACGTTTTATATGAGTTTGTTTAAATTTTGAAATGTCATGTTTTTCATTCTCATTAATTTTTCTAGTGAACTAATTAAATGAGTTTAGGAAGATTTTAATTGTCAACAAATTAAAATTTAGTTTTAAATTAAATGAAATAATTAATTATGTAAATAAATTCAATTAATTCAATTAATAAGAAAAACTGCCACTGGGCTGCGTACAAGTATGCAATTATTTATTTAATTTAAAGTTGTAGTTGTTTCGAACCGATTGGTTCGAGAGCGGCAGAAAAAAATTGTTCTGAAGTCACTAGTAGTTCTATTCTTAATGACAGACAGAAGATGTTATATGTCTATAGTACAGAATTTAATCTGGTTTATAAGTAGTCTGTAGTACACGGGTGAGACAGCCAGGGTATTGTCAATCAATTGCTGTCAGTTGAAGTCACACTGTAATCAAATCATTAAGAAAACTAAAGAAAATATGTACCGTTGTGCCAGAAGAAACAAACCAACCAACCAACCTTATGGTAGAGATCAACCTTTAGCTGAATAAAAATATTCTCAAGGAATTATGAAATCATTTCTGTTAGAAAGGCATCATTTGCAGAAATAATATTTTAAAAAAATTATAAATTATAGTTATGAACTTAAGCCCACATACATACTTTCGCTATCGGTGCAATGTACTGATATTTACCGGCTTACTGACATAGATTGTAAAACAATTCTGAATAAATTAATAAGAATAAATTTTATAATAAATTAATAAGAAAATAATGATTGTGCTGCAAAACTAAACTTGTGTCGAACTCATTAAGCTCTTCGTTTCAGCCACAAACCAATGATCAAACCCACTCACTTCCAATAGGTTTGATCGTTGGTTTGAACGTGCTGGAAACGTATTAGTAACAAAAATATTCCACATACGCACTCTGTTACTCAATTAAAAACGACAAAAGAGCATATGAAGGAAAACAATCGCAATTATTTTTAATCAATTTGATTCAAAGTAATTGAAAAATAAAACATAAACGTTTTATATTTACAAAATAATTGCGATATTATTTCAAAAATTATTATCAAGTAATTGTTGTCAGTATTTTGTTGCTTGCATTAAAGTAGCAAAAAAAAACTATGTTTAAACATTAAAAATTAACATAGCAAAAGCATCCAATTTGATGCTAAAAAGAATATTAATAATGAAATAATAATAATTTTTATAACAAAATAAGTATTCTTTTTTTTGTAGTTTTTAAATGACATTATTATTATGTATTATTATTCAATATTTTTTTTCGTATACGCAACATATCGGTTAGTGTGTGTGTGTCGTTTTGTTGAAATCGTCCTTTTGGCGTTAGAGAAAAAAATTATTATTAACTATTAAAAACTGATATAAAACTTGTATGTTTTATTTGTTGCTTTTTAATTTTATGCATTTTAATCATTAATAACAACAACAACAATAACTACAGCATCAAGCAAAATATGTGAACAGAAAATAATAACAAGAACAACAGCAAATGATTAATTATTGTACAAAACAATGTTCATATAAATAAATGAAAATATGTGTGCATGTGTTAGTGTTTGAGAGAGAGAGAGAGAAATATACAATAAACAAATTAAAACAACAAAGTCATTTTTAATTACAAATACAACTTGTCCTTTGGCAAATAAATGGCGACACTAGGCTCAATTTCACAGACCGACAGACAGAGAGACGGAAAAATATACAGACAGACATCCAACCATTCACTCATACTCATCTTCTTTCACAAAGCAATCTCACACACGCTTACACTGGATTATGTCACATACGCATTCACACACACTCACACATAATGCCTTATTAAAAGGCTAGCTTTTCTCTCATGTGTGTGTGTGTGTTAGAAGCTCAGTGAAAGGACGTTTGAGAGAAAGAGGCTAAAAGCTGTGTGATATTTTATTATTACTTTTTATTTTTTGTTTTTGTAATTTATAATAAATAGTTTAGCCTCGGGCTTTAATATTCAAACTTTTTTTTGTTACGTTTTTAAATAACGTTTCTTTCTTTTTCTCTATGTTTTTTGTATTATTTTTTAATAATAAATTTATAATTAACTCTTTATTTGTGCAAGTGTGTGTTTTTGATTTTTTTTTTTTTTGGTTTTTGTGAAAAGCTTTAAAATATTTTTGTATTTGTTTAAATGTAAATCTGTTATTTAAGATTTATTTGTAATAAATAAATATAAATAAATTTATAAAAGATTCTATTGTACGCATCAATAAGTTGTTTGTTAAAAAATATTCTGCTTGTAAGCAACACATATACATATATATTTTTTGTTATATCTTATTTTATTTATTTCATACTTTTATAAATGTAAATTGTAACTATTTTATGCACGCGTATATAAACACACAGACATAACCTATTTTAAAGAATTGTCGAATTTTTGTAAATATTTTAGGACAGTGGAGAGGATATTGAAAATATAATATAAATATGCCTCCTACATATTTCCTAAAATAATTTTTTTGGTTTGAAGTCAGTCTACACTTAAAAAATGGATTTTAATTTTATTTAACTGAAGAGATTATTAATGAATTTAAATGTATAAGAAACTAATTTTTCATAGCATACTTTAGGGATTAGCACTAAACGAAAAATATTTAGCTCGTAGTCAGCGGTTTTAGGCACAAACCAATGATCAAACTTTTTTAAATCACGTGAGTTTGATCAACTGAACTAGTGAACGAGTTGGACTGAACTAGTGAACGAGTTGGACTGACCTAGTGAACGAGTTGGACTGAACTAGTGAACGAGTTCGATACAAGTCTAATACTGAACCAGTGTATTTTAAATGAGTTTGATGATTGGTTTTTGTCAAAAACTAGCATACGAACGTGGTTTACTCTGTCCTAGTAAAGTGAACTAGTGAAAGAGTTCGACACAAGTTTATTAATGAACAAGTTGGATGCAGCTATAATAGAAAAATGCTTACGGTGAATGAAACATGAAATAGATTCTGCGAACATTATCGAAGTAAAGAGACGCTTTATAATATTTTAGCCCAGGAAAGTATCAATTCGTTACATACCTTTCAGTTTAATGCGTTTCGTGTCATTTACGAATGCAAAGTATAAGGTTTTCCAATAGGGATTATGTGATTTTGAAGTGACGTTTCGGCCATTTGTAATATGTCATGATCTGTCATTTGTTTTTCATTGTATTCAGTAGTGTTTACAATTTCATCATTCATTCATGTTTACAAATTATTCAGTTTTATTATGAAAATAATCATTCTCCAATTGCTACTTTTGGTGCGCTTTTGCCATTTTATGGCAGTCGTCGATTCTGGAGCGAAGAAAATCCACAAATTATTCATGAAAAAAAATTACATTCACCTAAATTGACAGTTTCGTGTGGTTTTTGGTATGGTATTTTTCGAAATGAAGCTGGTAACACCGTCACTGTCAATGGAGAGCGTTGTAGATCCATGAAAACCTTGACAACATTTGGTTCAAACAAGCGGCAACAATTGAATTATTGCGAGAAAACTTTGAAGATTGGATTATTTCTAGAAATTGTGATATTGAATGGCCTCCATGAAGTTAGACGATTTCTTGTGGGGTTATTTGAAGTCATTGGTCTTTCGATATAAACCAGACTCTTTTGAAGCTTTACAAGTCAATATTGAACGTGCCTTTCATGACATACGACTTGATTTAGTGGAGAAGAAGTCGTGGAGGCCATTTGAATGACGTTTTATTTAGAACTTAATTGTATCGATTGTACTTCAAATTAAATAAAAGAATTTTGAATTTCCTTAACAACAAGTGTGTTTTTTTTTTTAAAGAAATCATATCACTCTTATTGAAAAACCTTTTACAATTTAGTGATTAGAGCTACGGCTCTATTACTTAAAAAATCTAATAAAACCCAACTCAATACCACATTAATGCCCAATAAAAAAATTCATAATGTTGAAATTAACTTGCGTTGAGAATGGATCGATTTCACAGGCATAGTGATTTTTCCTTTGTAGTCAATCGTTTTCGCCTCTTGAAAAGAAAGGTTTCCAGTACTTTGATATGAAACATTACGTTTAGAATTTCCAAGAAATATTTTAATCCACTACCTCTTCGGTACATAGGTCGTATTGGTCCCTTTCTTTTAAGAAAAAGTGGAGAAAAACTCCCATACCAGCGATGATGTTTCAAGCAAAATTTTTCTCAAAATGAGATCTAGGCACCCAAGTCAACTGGAATAATTGTAATCAATTCAAATTTCAAATGTCTTCAAAGTTTCGTTTTAAGCAATCATTGTACACTTCAAAAAAAAAAAAAAAGACATGTACTAAAAAATTCCTTGAAAATAGTATAAAAAAAGTTGTATATTCAACTATAATTGTATTAAAATGTATAAAAAAATAATTTTTTTCTTATAATAAAAAAATTAAATGTTCATAATGTCACTTCAAAATAAATTCTACATCAAGGAAATTTTTATTTTATTTCTAAAAGTAGTAAATTTAAGAACATTTTGTCATACAAATGAAATTAACGATTTAGGAAATAATGTACTCCTGAAGAGTTCATAAAAATTTGATTACTGTTGTTTTCTTTTCTACACACAAAATGGCATCTTGTTGAAAGGTACATACATACATATATAAAATTCTTGCCAACCTTGTAGTAATGCAGCTTGTTATTTCACTAGAACTGAACACAACTTATGAAAAAGTGGAACGCCCTGTTTTCAACAGCTGACAGCTAAGTTTTCGAGGGCACTATCAACACTGTCGATTTTTACCGGGCAAAAAGTGCAATGCCTTCCACACTTAGTGCGGGCGATTTTTTTTTTAGAATCAAACATACAGCCATTTTAGAGAGCAAAACATTTTTAAGAAACGAACACCAAAGTACATTTTTTGCATGGAGCTGTAACATTTTTTGTAGAAAAGAAAACACCATTAAAAACTGAAAACGTCTATCGCCAATTTAAGTTCATATTTTTTTCTCATATGGGAAATTTTTTTCGAAATTTTAAGGATAATAATTTAAAGAAAATAATTTTTTAAATTATTTTTATTTCACGACTTATTAATTTCAAAAAATTATTTTTGTTAATGTAAGAAATTACGAATGTATTACTTATGTGTACTGGCTGCTAGTTAGAGTGCCGATGTACAAAACCGAAGTGCCTTGGTTCGAGTCCCAACAGACGTAATTTTTATAAAAAATTTTTCATCACCCCTCATTCCATATAATACAACTAGATGTTGTACATAAGTATTCCGGACGTTCCAGCGCTCTGAAGACATCAAAAGCTTAGTTGTAGCTGATTATCGGTTCAGAAGAAGTCTAAACAATGAAATTAAAAATGTGCCGCAAGATGGCAGATTAGCGCACATGACGAAATTTCTAATAATTTTGAGATATACACTGAAGTAGTTTTTATTAAAAATTTTTCTAGTTTTTATTAAAAATTTTCTGTTAAATATGAACTTTATATTTCCTAAAATCAAGAAAACCAATTTGAACTCAAATTAAATAAAAATTCCAAATATTTAGTTCACTTTTATTTCTTTTTAGTGTAGTTAATAATTCTTTAAAATTGATGAACGATTTTATTTAATTAATGTACGAGTTCAAGCACAGTAGGTGATAATTATGTATATTGAATTTAATTTTTGTTCAGTGTACAGATCAGTACCAACGTATACATTTACATGCACATGTACAGGTATGTGCTTTAGGAAACCTTGATATTTTAAATCGTTTTTTTTTAACATTTGCTGTTTTAGCCACCAAATTTATACTTATTTTTCAAAAATTTTAGATTTCTAACTGTTGCTGTTGATGAAATAGAAGCCTGCGGCTGATATGAACTTAATCTAGAAAATATGTGTTTGTTTGTCCACTGTGCTTCATTTATATAAAAAATAATCACGTTTACATGCATAAATAAATGTTGTAAGTATGTATGTGTGTATACTTTTTTTTATCAATTACCAAGTATTTGTTTATTCAAGCATTAAATAAAACATAATAACGAATGCAATTGAGTTTAAAAAGTAAAATTTTTTTTATTCCTTTTTTTGGCAACTACACTGTGTGATGATAATTCTTGGGGCATATACAGATTTTTGAAATTTTTTAAGCAATCAAAAATCTTAAAAATAGTAGTACCTAATTATTTAAAAAATTTAACAAAAATTTTAAGCAAAATTTTCCTTTTTTTGTAGAAAATTTTTATTTGGAAGAAAATTGAAAGCTTTTCTTGTCACCCAAAAAAAGGTTTCATAATTAGTACCACTACTGTGAGTCATAATCAGTTATTTTTTGTTTCTTATCTATTTCATAAGCCAATTGTGCGTAAACTCAAATGAATTTCAATGAAAAACAAATTTTAGTTTTCTTTAAAGAAATATTTTATGGTAAATATGAATTTGACACACATCTATTGTTTAGTATTTTACAATATTCATTTAAATAATTGATTTGTAACAAAGTTTTCTAAAAATATATGCATGCACACACACTTTTACATACACAGAATTATTGCGGCATATAGAAAGGATTTAAATTATAAACTGATCAATGAGATTGAAAGACATACAGAAAAATTAGTCCCTAAAATATGCATATGTATGTATGTATGTATGTATGTATGTATGTATGTATGGGTGCAAGCGAATTCAGTCCTTTTTGAGTTGTAAAAAATACACACACACATATTTATAATTTAACAGAAATGATTAAAAAAATAATATAGACAGAAAAAGAAATCAAATTGCTGTACATCCTTGTTTTTTTTTTGCAAGAATGCATTGATATTTTCATTAAAATTCAATGAAGAGTAAAAATAAAATGTAATTTTTAAATGAAAGAAAAGAAGAAAACAAGAAAAACGAAATATTTAACAAGGATTTATTTTATATCCCCCTCAAAAAAAAAAAAAAAAAAAAAAAAATATGAATTCATTTGCATGCACATGCACGTAATGCAAATGAAAGAGAATATGTATATCAATAAAAAACCTACAAAGGAATTCATGAATTCATACAGATGATTGTTTTAATTTGCATTGAATGTATGTAAGTTCATATGTATAAAGTACAACAACAACAACAACAACAACAACAAAAGAAGAGAAAAATACAAATCGAGCTTTTTGATATTCCATGACTGAGAAACAATTTTCCTGATGAATTTCGTAGAAAATCGAAAACAAATATTTCAAAATTTGTTTAAGTCATGGCCACTATAAAGTGGGCTATTTTATAATTAAAATTAATTTAAAGTAATCGATTTTGTTTAAAATTCCAACTGAATGTAGAAAACGAGAATACGAGAATTGTAATATTGTAAAAAATTTCAAGGTTGTCAAACAAAATTAACCCAGAAGTCTTATTAAAGGTCTTTTCAGCCTGCAAAACTTTCCGCAACTCATTTTATTATTCGAGGCTTTACTGGGTTTGGTTGCCTGTGCATACCTTCAAAATAAATTTGGTTTATTCTGTCTTTCTTTCATATTATTTTATAATTTGTATAAAATCAGTCAGTTACAGTAAGACATTTTGTTGTACATATTTTCAACAATTTATTTATGTTTGGTATTGCCGAAAAAACCAGTTACATATTTTAAGTGTGTGAACATGAGAGAGTACGAGGAATCATAAAAATATTCCTTTTTGTTTGGCAAAAAAAAGTAACTTATAGTAAAAGTTAATTTATTTTCTGTTTGTTAAAATATGATTGCATATTTGCTATAAACAGTCAGTAGCTGAAAAAAGTTTATGATCTTATTTATTTCTTATAAAGAGATTTTCAACCGGCCTTAAACCCATTTAAAATAAATTTAAAATAAATGGGTTTGATCATTAGTTTGCGTCGAAAACGAGCGTTTGAAGGTGTTTCAACTGTCACCATGATGTTTCAAAATTAATCATGGTCTTATAATATTTAATTTTTTAACTTCTAATTCTGCTTATAACTTTGGGCAAATGGTCCCCTATCTGGTTTGTCTTGTATTATAGGATTTGCAAGATAGTATAGTATACTATTAGGCTACACATTTCCTAATACAAAATAATGTAATAATAGACAATACCGGTGTTCAATGGTGCAAATGGTTTTGCTATAGAGCAAATGTATTACACTTTTTCAGTAGTTAGGTTTAGACACAAACCAATGATCAAACACATATTCAATTCAAAAAGGTTTTATCAAACCCATGTATTTTAAATGGGTTCGAACATTTGTTTATGTCTAAAACGAGTTGGAATAGATTAGAGCTGTGTAAAACAGCTTCACACTAGAGCTGTGTAAAACACCTTCAAACGCTCGTTTTTGACACAAACCAATGATCCAACCCATGTGTTTTAAATGGGTTTGATCATTAGTTTGTGTCGAAAACGAGCGTTTGAAGGTGTTTTACACAGCTCTAGAATAGACTGTATTGAGATTCTCATTTATATTGATTTATTATTTTTCTTTAAGAAAATTAAAAAAAGAGACATCTTTTATAATAAATTCAGCTTTTCATCACTCACTGTAAAAATACATATTTTAACATATATCAACTATAAAATCATTTTTTTTTTTTGCAATATTCTCTCATTTCTTTGGTCTGTATTTAAAACATTTAAATAATACAAAAATATTTTACATCCTTGATGCAAAAGTTCATATAAATGAAAGCATACAAAGTGGTAATTGTGCAGGCCGAATTGATTTCAGTTTTTTGTGTTTCTTTTTTTTTTTTTCTTTCATTTTGTTAAATATGAAATAACTAAAATAATTCTTTTTTTTTTGAGGAGGAATGGAGGAATATAAAATTGAGTATTAAGTTGAGGTATGTGTTACGTTTGAAAGAGCTGTGTTGTTTTTGGTAGCGTTTTTTTAACCATCCTTCAATATTTTTGCAGAGCTGAAGGCAGCAAGTATCGAAAATTACAATTTCAAGTTAAATACAATTTTAAGGTTTTCTTTTCATCATACTATTTTTTTTCTCTTTTTTTTTGTAATATGTATTCTTTTGACTTTGTTTAAATAAAATTACTATAAAATATATTTCATATAAAAGGTAAAAAGTTATAAAGATATTGGAAAAAAGTTCAAGATTAAGAAGGTTGGTTGGTATAAAAGTTTATAGGACAATTGTGCCTGTGCATGAAAATAATTAATTTCATTTTAGAAACACTATTAGAAAAGTGGAGAAAAACAAAAAAAAAAATGTCTCCGTACAAGAGCTTTGTCTTGACTAGACTTGTGTGAAACTAGAGCTATATAAAAAAACTTCAACCGCTCATTTTTAAAACCAACTAACTAAAACGATTTAAATAGAGTTGTGTAAAACACCTTCAAACGCTCATTTTTGACACAAACCAATGATCAGACCCATTTAAAATACACAGCTCTAGATTTAAAACATGGGTTTGATAATTGGTTTGTGTCAGAAAAGAGCGTTTGAAGGTGTTGTACACAGCTCTAGTAGACAGCTCTACCAAGTTTGATGAATAGTTTGTGTCTAGAGTTGTGTTCAACTCATTCATTTGGTCACCAAACACACAAACCAATGATCAAACCCATTTCAATTACATTTGGTTTGATAACTGGTTTGAGTCTTAAACAAGCGACTGAACGAACGAGTTAGACACAACCCTATTCAGTACGTGTAGAAATCAATTAGGAATTGCAGACCATAATAATATAAGTTTTATTTTCTCTAACATAATATAACTTCTTAGACAACCCTCCAATATGATTGTGCTGCGTGCATGTGTATTAAGTCAATTCAGGTAAGTAAATACATATATAGAGATGAATGTAAGTCGATATTTATTAAGAATAAAATACATTTCAATATTCTTAATAACTAAAATAACTGTTTTTATAGCCATTCAATGCAGATATTTTCAATAGAAATTCAATCTCTTGCAAAATATTACCAAAATCGCACGAACAAACAATGCAACAAAAAGAATTTGTCTTCAAATGTTCAAGCAAGAAAAGTTTTGTTAAAAATCAATTTATAAAAGTAAAAAAAAAAAATTCAGTAACACAAATATTAAAAATTCAAATATTTTATTAGAAAAATTTTCATTTTGTGAAAATGTTTGCTTCGCAAAATTGTTGCACGACCACTTTGATAAGGCGCCAAAAATTTTAATGAAAATTATGGGCGCCATAAATTATATATTTCGTGATATCTTGGTAAAATGCTCTCCACATTAGCTAACAAGTCATTATCATTATCATTATCATCAGCATTATAATTTTGTTAAAAATTCCTCATCATTATCATCATGATGATCGTCATCATCATTATCATTATTGCTACGGCCAAACCACACCATTATTATCGGCGTTAGTTCTATAGAGTTTTATATGTCGTATTGTGTATTGTTTTCTTTTTTATTATTCCACCCCCCGCTATGTGCTATTGCAACTGTATCGTTTGTTGCTGCTGATGCAACAACACAACTACTGCTTGCCTTTGCAATTTAGCTGCAAGTGTATTTTTTTAGTGCCTGCTTAAACTAGAACAACATGTTGCAAAGAGATTTAATATCAAACAACTTTAGTAAATTCTACTCATATAAAAAAATTATACTTTCATGGCTGGCAGCCACTAACTATCGTATTTGAAAAGTAATTATGATTTATTTCGCTCAAGGTGTGTGTGAGAAAATCTTTCAAATTAACTATAATTTGTTTATTTTTTCTATTCACTGTTTGCTTGCCTGCTTGCTGTTGTTTTATAAAAGTGTTAGTTAAGAATTTTATCTTTTTTTTAATAGCAAATTGTATTAGATTTAAGTGTTGTAGAATTTTGCAGTTGATGCCTTTATTGCAGCTTCAGCTCAATGAAAATTTAGGAAGCATTAGAGTTAATTTAGACTTAAAAAAAACATTTACGGGCTCGTTCAAAACCATCTAATTATTCAAGTTAATGGTTGGTTCAATGTAGGAATTTTGTAGAGCTGTGTAAAACACCTTTAAAAGCTCGTTTTTGTTACAAACCAATGAACAAACCCATTTAAAATACATGGGTTTGATCATTGGTTTGTGTCAAAAACGATCGTTTGAAGCATTGAATCAAAGTATTTTTGGGGAAAAATATATGATCGCGATTAAATAAGATAAATTGGCAACGCTGCTGAAAACCTTCATACAGCGACCATACCTGTTTAAATTTACAAAATTCATCAAATTGATAGCATTTAAAAAACCCATCATTATTTGTTGTAATTCTCATTTCTTGTTTGAGAAATGTCATACAAGTAAACAACATGGATTTCGGCATAAAGTTATGATGATCTTTTGTCCCTTCTACTCTATAAAATGAATTTTACGATACTTATTACAAAATACTAAAAGGCATTAGACAGGACGATACTAAAGGAAATCTGGAGCAGTGCTGGAAACTGGTAAAAAACAAAATCTTATATATGTAAAAAAAATTGTTGCATTTATGCCAACATGCATTCATAACTCATAAACAAGGACAATAAAAATTTTATATTAAACATATAAAAAAACAAATACTAACAGAGAAATTGCCTTATATGTACATACATGCATGCATACATACACATAAAAGTATTTTTAAACTGATATTTTTATAACTGTGACCATTAACAATAACAACAATACAATTACAAGTATATTACAAGCCAATTTGCTTCAAATTCCCTAAGGATTCACAATAATGTACCAAAAAAAAAAAACAGAATTAAGTACACACAAATACATACATTGCTGCGAACACAATTATACAGTTAAATACCCCAAAAAGATACAAAAACACATACAAAAGTAGATACAAAAATATAAATTCGCATGTGAACTCGTACGAAAGCGATGAGCAGCATGTGAGGAGAATTCTGTTTAAAATCAACCAACCAACCAACAAACAACCAAGAGACAGATTTGGATGTCTACTTTAGGTTTAATAACAATGAAAAGTCAGAAAGATATTGGTGCTG
Organism: Lypha dubia; assembly: GCA_947311025.1. Classification (NCBI taxonomy): domain Eukaryota; kingdom Metazoa; phylum Arthropoda; class Insecta; order Diptera; family Tachinidae; genus Lypha; species Lypha dubia. The sequence continues at coordinate 64,101,542 of OX371264.1, forward strand.
CTGCTGGAAGTGATGATGATGACAATGATGACGACGACGATGGCGACGACGATGTTGCTCTGAATACTGTGTGATGAGCAAAAATAAATAAAAACCCATCAAATGCGTTCATATTGGGCATTATGATTATTCTCGTTCGTTTTTCCATTTGTTTGTAAATTATTGTCGTTGTGTTGCTGCTATAAAATTAAACGTCGCGTTTTAGCATCATTCTGCCAATGTCATCATTGTTAAGATATTAAAAATAATATGGTTTCAGGCTTTAAAATTTTTATTTTACATTATATTTGATATACAATACGAGTATGTGTATTCTCATTCGTATGCATCGCCCCACTCTGCTTTAACGTCGGTGTTACTGCTGCAGTTCTGTTTTTTTTTTTTTATATAGAAATAAGCACACATGAGTTAATATTCATTTTTGTTCTGTTTGCAATCTCTCATACTCATAAACAATTGTTATTATACTATAAGGATGTAAATAAATAAAAAAAAAAGAGATATAATATATTTTTTATTTTTTCTTTATTGTTGTAAGCTTATAATCCTTAGGCCAGATTTTATACGCAAATCCTTACAGCTCTCTGGCTGTTAAATTAAAAGATTTAAATGGTTTTTTTTTGTGTTCAAAAATAAAATAAGTGATGAAATGGTAGATCATGTCGGATTTCATTTGAAAGCTTTAAGGCCTTCAGTGTCTTAAACATTATTTTTCATTCCACGTCGAAAAGAGACTGACAATGTTTTGGTTGCCTCTCCTACTTTTGCCGTGAAAATCATGTCTTTGACGGCAACTTTAATCGAAAAAAAAGTCTCTACAAATTTTCTTCTCTCATTAAGAGAAAATCAAATTATTATCCAAAAATATTTTACTTTTGTCATACTCAAAATTTCTGAGGGATTTTGGCCAATGTAAACAAATAATTATGGTGAAATGTAATAAGTCCTATTGTCGAAACATATTTAATCCAGCATATTTATCTTCACACATATCTGTCACTAAACCGTTTTACCTCAAAACACATGAGTACAATGAATAAATGAACTATTGCATAAAAGTAATGAATCTAAATGTACAATATGAACAGTAATGTAAGATACGGGTCCTTCTCTTAATTCTTATAATATATATTTGAGCTTTGTCTAGAGCGCAAGTTCAGATATTCCTTTTAGACAAAAACCATCGATCATACAAATTAGAGCTGTGTAACACACCTTCAAACACTTGTTTTTGACACGCACCAATTACTAGAGCTGTGTAAAATACCTTCAAACGCTCGTTTTTCACACAAACCAATGATCAAACCCATTTAAAATACATGAGTTTGATCATTAGTTTGTGTCAAAACCGAGCGTTTGAAGGTGTTTTACACAGCTCTACCAATTACAGTTGTAATGGGTTTGACCATTGGTTTGTGTCAAAAACGAGCGTTTGAAGGAGTTGTACAGAGCTCTAATACAAATGTTAGTCTGGTCTGTGTCGACCTCGTTCAGCCGGTCATTTTAGACACAAACCAATAATCAAACCCATGTAAAGAAGGCTTGTTACGAACTCGTTCATTGGTTCCTTTTACACGCATTTAAATGTCATTGGGTTGATAATAGGTTTGTGTCTAAAACGACCGATTGAACGAGTTCAACACAACTCTATTGCTTTTTAAATAGTTTTCCAAAATAAATACCGCATGTAAAATTTATTTTTTGCTTAATTAGGAATTAATTTAAGCTCAACTAAATTGACATGATTTTATTGTTGCTGTTGATTGTTCTTCGTAAACATTAAACTGAAACTGTTTGCTGATTATTATAATTACGAAAACAATTTTTAAAATTAAACTAAGCAATTTCATTTGCTTTCATACGAGCTCATAAAAAGTTAAAAGGTAACAAAATTTTTAAATACACCTTAAGATATGTAAGAAACTTTGAAATAATATAATAAAATAAATAATCTGTATAAAAAAAGATAGAAAAAAATATGAAAGCTTTAAGGGTTTTCTGGCTAGTCATAAGCACACTGACAACCGCCAGCCAGTCGTCTTTTATCGTTGTGTTCACAAAAAGAAATGAAATAAAATTTAATGCCAAATCGTTAGAAGGCTTATGCCTCAAACTATTCCAAATAATCATCAGTATTAAAAAGCTTACAGCATTATTTTCTTATATAAAATTTAAATATTTTCTAACTTTTTGTGAGTGTATTTGTGTGTTTTTGTGTGTGATTTTGTAGCTGCAAAAGTTTTAAGCTCGTATCGTTAATACAAATAATTCTTATTTTGTTTTTTCTCTTTTGTTTTATTATATTCTTTAAAGAGGCCAGCATTTGATTTTATTTTTATTGTTTGGGGGCACGATCATAACGTGGGGCGGCATATGCAAATACTTTTTCGTTAAAGTGCTCTTATGAATGTATATTTGCAACTGAATGCATTATTATAAAGCGCACGATATAAACCTTAGTCAGTGCGGTTGGTTTCCAAATTTTAGTTTAACAAAAATTTAATTTGTCATGAATTAGCTGACCTAAGATTAGTAAGCTAGTTGACCAATGACAAGATCGTTATTAAACGTAAACGATCATAAAAACTTAGGAGTATTTGGTTAAAACAATGTATCGTTTTTTTTCTGCTGCACAGAATCACTCGTGAAATTTCAAATATAAGAGAGCAGCCAACCATTGTTGAAGATTGAGCACTTTAAAACACTCATACTCTCAATAACGTTGAAAATGATAAGTATAAGATAAAATTATAATTGTGTCGGACTTCGTTCAGTAAAACCCTCTGATCAAACCCATTTATTTTAAATAGCTTTGATCAATTGTGTTTGTATGCCAAGACCAACTAATGAACGAGTTCGAAACAAATTTAGTTCCAACTAGATCTATGTAAAACATATTCAAACGCTCGTTTTTGTTACAAACCAATGATCAAATCCATGTATTTTAAATGGATTTAACCAATGGTTTGTGTCAAAAACGAGCGTTTGAAAGTGTTTTATACTGCTCTAGTTCCAACTAATATAAATCGGATGTTTACCTCATACTCATATAATATGTTTCATACCTCAACAAATCAAAAGAATAGGCAAAGAATAACAAAGTTTTTTTTTTAAATCACAAGATATTAATACGAGCTTCGACTAAATCCGGATCACAAGCTTAAGGTCTTATTGACTTTAATGCAAAAAAAATGTTTTCTATTCGATTATTTTTTAGGATTAGCTTGTCATATTCGTTCAGTAGTTAGTTCAGACACAAACCAATGTAATTTATATAAGTTTGATCATGAGTTTGTGTCTAAAACGAACTTTGCACAAGTTCGACACAAGTTTTATATTTATTACAATTTCTATTGAACTAAATTCCTTAAACTGCTTCAGTGAAACCAATACTCGTTAAAAAAAAAGGAAAACTAAAACACTAACAAACACTAAAGTACAATTATAATTCTGTGTTCTCTATTGTAAATGTTCCATATGATTTGAATACGAGTTAGTCGTATATATGTATGTATATGTGTGTTTGTATGTACGAACATTTGTGCAACAGCCTTAAAGGTAAATGCAGGTTTTTAGCATGCGATAAGCTGGTATTTTAGCACAACAAATAATTTGCTATTGCAGCTACTTTGGCTATTTGTGTTAAACTGCTCCTGCTAATGTTACCAACCACTCCTGTGTTGCCACCATTTACCTCTATGGTCCAATTGCAATCAAAGCAAATATAATGGTCATACTAAAAAGCATTTAAAAAAAACACTAAACAAAAGAATAGAGAGTGTATGGTGTAGTTTGTTACTTATCGGTGCTAAGAGATTCCATGCCATGAAAACAAAAAAAAAAAACAAAACAAACAAACAGCCAAGCAAATCTGGCCCCATTTGGCGTTGTTATGATATGTTTAGTCCATTCGTATCCATTGTGCTCCTCCTGCTCTCATAATGTTTTCTATATTTACAATTTTTTTTTATTTGTGGGCAAAAAGTGTTTGCAACACTTGTGTACGAGTAATTTGCCTCGTTATTTATTTGTTTCATATTTTGTGCTCATTTTTAAACTGTTTTGATTTATTGTTTTCATTCACATGCGGGTGGGTTATTTTACAAATACTTCTTCAACTATTTTGGTGTTTGGATTTTGAATGTTCGGTTTGTGTATGCAAGGTTTTTTTTTTTTTTTTTTTTTTTTTTTTTTGTAGTTCACATTTAGGGAATTTTGTATGCCATATACCACACTCGTACTCACATGTTACTGGCTGCTGCTGCTGATGCTTTCGCTGTATTTATGCCAATTCTGGTCTTGTAAGGAGGCGGTAGAGTATTTATTTATTTCTGGATGTTAGGTTTTTTTTTTTTTTTTTTTTTTGGAAAATTATGATGTTACATATTATTGCAGCAAAAACCACAAAGCACAATATTATAAAAAAATTTGTAATAAAGAGAAAGAAAATCGAAGAAGTGTTGGCCTTTTTTTATAGTTTCGGGTCATTTTTTTGTGTGGTTTTTTTTTCAAGTCAGCTTTGAAATGTTTTTATAACCACAATACTTTTTGTTTACATTTAAAAAACATAAATCAGATAAATTAATCATTGCTTTTTGTTAAAGAACATTGATTAATTTTATTGGTGTTTTGGCATTTTAGTTTTTAATTTAAAACTACTTGGAGTTTTTTATTTATTTGCAGTATAGCGACGATATGTGCCTTAAAACATATATATATATATATATATTTCTGGTTTTATCTCCTTTAATAAAATATGCATAATTAATAATTGAAGCACAGCCGCGAATAACGTTGTAAGTGACAAATTGCAAATTGTTCAGGAGAGTAAAAAAACATTTTTTAAAGGCAAAATTATATATTTTTTAAATTTTTTTTACCCTCTCAAAAATGATAATAATAAAAACTTATATTCAAAAAATCAAGAAATTTTAATTTGAAATTACATGTTAATTTACTGTTTAAAAATTTTTTTAGTGGAAAAACGTTTTATATCCAAAGCGCGATGTCAGTTAAAACGTTATTCCACTACAGCAAGCATCATGGAAAATGGCTTTTAAACCGTTATTCCACGTTGCAAAATGTTATTGTCGCAAAGAAAACATTCCTATTAAAGACAATTTTGTTTAATTGATTTATATTCTTTAAATAAAGGATAAATTATAAAATTTTATATATTTATAACAAATAAAAACTAATTCAACATCAAAACAAAAATTTGTATCAAGAAAATTAAATTCGAAAATTAATTCGATTAAAGACGATAAAAAACCCGTTTGTTCATTGTATTTTTTTTTTTTCATAGAAATGATAAAAATGTTGCTGTATTTGACTTATGCTAATTTTTTTACAAATTAAGTAGCATTGGCAATCACAAACCTATATAACAAATATTAAAATAAAAAATAAAATGTTGCGGACTTAAAACGTTTTTCCATGTTACCTGCTCTGGAGCGTTTTTTTTAGGTATACCTTTATTTTTTCTTGTTATATACGCATTTCCACGATTTCTCAACCTTATAATTTTATTGTCTTTCCAATTTTCAACATCATCTTTCCTTTTTGTACCTCTGTTCCACTTATCAATTACTTTCGATAATTCCGTTCGCATCATTTTGAATGTAACTTACAACGTTCTTCCACTGACTGTCTTTTTCTAATTGCATTTCGATAGCGATAAGGAGCATAATTTTGGCTAATTTGGTGTTTGAGTAATGTAAGAGAGTAATGTTAACGGTAATATGCAAAAAAACATGTTTTGCAAAAAATGGCATTTGAAACGTTATTCGCGGCTGTGCTTCAATTGATAATTACTTGAAAATATCAGTACATTGTCAAGAAAATAATCAGTGGGTGGCTGACCAAAAGTCGACTTAAAGTCAATATTAAATTTTTAATCAACTTTTTAAGCGTCAGTACGTATGTCGATCTCGTTTAATAGTTCATTTTAGACAAAAACCAACGATCAAACTCATGTATTTGAAATTGTTTTGTACTAGACTTGTGTCCAAATCATTCAAACAAACTGATCAAACCGATGGGTATGATAATAGCGCTTCAAGACTAATTGGTTTGTAGGTCTATGTCGAACACGATTTTGACACAATTCTACCAGAATTGTATAAAACACTTTCAAACCAGTGCCTCGTTACTGTAACGAATGTGAGAGTTTCTCGCATCGATAATTTTATTATCATTATGTGAAAAACAGGATTTTTGTTAGGTTTGTAGGGTGGCTAATTTAAAAATCCTACAACTATTATAGATTAGGTGACGAGTTTATTCTCACATTTGTTTTCCCACCATTTACAGAAACGATGTACGGAGCTGTGTAAAATACCTTCAAACCTTCGTTTTTGAAACCAACCAATGATTAAACCTATGTAATTTAAATCGGTTTGATCATTGGTGGTTGTCCAAAACGACCTTTTGAAGGTGTTTTATGCAGCTTTTCTTAATTGACTTTGATACTAGGTTTGTGTCTGTAATAATTTTTATATATTTATTACTTTATTTCAAAAATTCCATCTTTCGGCGATCATTAAATTTTTTTCAAAAATATTCTCTTTTAGTTTTATTTAAACAATTTATTTTCAAATTAAGTTTTTGTCCCTTATTGAAAATTTTGCCACATAAATTCATAGCATGAACATAGTCACAAGCACCTGACTAATGAATTGTTAGATTTCATATAATATTTTCATATTTTATATATTGTATGTGTGTGTGTTTTGCAAATGTGCCCAAAAAGTTTTTTAATTTGTCTACCTTTGTGCAATCAAGTCATTTTTGTTGGTAACATTTTCAAATATTAAATACTATTTTTGTTTTGTTAACGAAGCAGAAAAGTTAAGGCATAATTTTAATATCATTTGAACAGAAATATATATAATTATGCCTCTAAGTACGTACTACTTTATATAACACCTGGTGATTAGGTTAAAAAAAACACAGTGGATGTTTGGGAGGTGTAAATTTTTATACTTGTTATTAAATTGTGTTGCAGCAACAGTTTTCAAGAGGATAGTTTTAAGATTCTTAGGGAAAAAATACATGTTTTCTTATTATTTTAAATGTAATCTGTAAAATTTTAATTCTTATAACGCCTAAAAGATACTATAATCGCAATTTTTACTATTCAAATAATTTTATGGTCCTTCGAACTACACACAAGTATTAAACGACAAAGAAAGTGCTACATTATATTTAGAGCTGTGTAAAACACCTTCAAACGCTCGTTTCTGACACAAACTAATGATCAAACTCATGTATTTTAATTGGGTTTGATCATTGTTTGTGTCAAAAACGAGCGTTTGAAGGTGTTTTACACAGCTGAATTATATTCGCTTGATATAATCGATCAATTTTTTCTTAACGTGTACCTAAACAAAAAGATAGAAATCAATGTATAAATAATTTTATATGTAAATGTGGAAGGTGTTAGGAAAAACATATTCTGCAACACAAAAACATTTTGTAAAATAAAATAAGTCAGACAAAAACAACACAGCATCACATGTAAGTAATTCAGCACAAACCAACCAAACATCTGCTTAAAATAGTAAACGTTTAATGGTTTTTGCAAAATTTATTTATTTTGAGCAAAAATAATAACAACAAACAAAAAAACACAGCAGCAAATTTGCTTAGAAATTCATAAAAACAATGGTGTTAGAATGCATATTATTTATATAGAAATTGTAAGCAAAACAACAACAACAAAAAAGGTGACTAGAAAAATATTTATTTTATTTACAAATAATATGCGAAACAATTCATCTGAACATACTAGTGATGTTACGAATACTCGTATTCGTATTCGATTATTCGACTATTCACCTATTTTAAGATATTCATATTCGTATTCGCCAAATTCAAGCGAATATTTCTCGAATCATTTGCATATACATTTTTCCCAAAAAAATATCATACAAAAAGTTTAAAGAAGTACATAAAATGTACAAATATATATTAATATTTATTTAAAAAAAGAAAACTCTTTATCTTTGACGCAAGATAATAATCTTCTTAAAAAACAAACGAAAATTAAATTTCGTAACTATCATTTAAAAGTTAAAGTCTGATATGTAAATTCATATCATGTTAAGCTAGTATTCAATTCTCAGTAGAGGAATGTTGGACTTAAAAACTGGAAGAACTAAAATCTAATGTGGCTGCGCAATCTGCGAAAATATTTTCTCCCAAACAGCACTGAATTACTAATTGAAAGCACAAACAGAGTAATAAAAACCAAATCCCACAGTATACATGTAGGTAAAATAATTTAAAAATGTTCAGTATTGGTCATAAAATTCGGCATCTCAATGTCATAATAATGATAAATACCTAAAGTAGTGTGACAGTTTATTTCAATTTATTGTGACTGACGCAAAGGGAGAGATTTTTTTAAATAAAATTTCAATTATTACGTGGCTCTAAAACTTATAAATAATATTCGTATTCGGCGAATACTGTTGCAAATATTCGTATTCGTATTCGAGAATACAAAAAATTGATATTCGTAACATCACTAGAACGTACATATGTATGTAAGTCCAGTTCAATTCTATTACAAACCAATTTAAAGGGACTTGTGTTTGTGTAGCCGTTAAAGTAGAAATTTAAATGTGAATATATCGCAAATAAAATGAAATATTTTATTCCGGTGATAAATAAAATAATAGACAGAAATAAAAGGTGTTAAAATAATACAACTGAAACAACTAAATAAGTATTGGCCAAACCTGCCCTGTAGTTCAAGGAAAATTTATTAAATATTGTTAAATTATTTTTTATAGATAATAATTCGATAAGAATAAGTTCTTCCACATTTTATCAGTGCCACTCCTAAAAGTATGCAGATCTTATAATTTTTAGTTCAGTATAACTGAATGATTATGTGTCCAGCTTGTTGTTCAGACAGAAATCAATTATCAAATCTATTTAAATTACGTGGGTTTGATCATTGGTTTGTGTCGATGATGAGGAACTGATCGAGTTCGAGACAAGTTTAGTTGTGAAAAATTGACCACTTTGGAATAAAAAAGCATGCCCACCTTTGGTAAACTCTAATTAATGGGCTAAGAAATATACTCACACATTTACATACACACACACACACACATATATACATATACACACGTTAAAACCTGCTAATGCAGTGATGAAACTGAAATAGATTTTGCATAAAATAATATTTTATTTGCAAAATATCTAAAACAAATGCCATTCACTGTGAACAGTTATTAAAAATGTATAAGCATTAAAAATTCTAGCATAGTTTAAGGCATTTTTATATTACAATATTCTTAAATAAATTAAATAAAGTTTTCGATATTGTTTGTTATATTCTTCTTTGTTTTTAATTATTTATTTATTAGCCAGTGAAAATAGAAATTATTAAAGTATATTTTGCTACAACTATTGGAGATGTGGCCAACCCTTTCAACTATGAGTAACTACACCGCCAATAGTTGTGGCAAAATATACTTTAATATGTATACCAGCTTATATATGCTAAGAATATTTCTTAAAAAAATTAGAAAAACCATTTTCAACATCATAATACTATAAAAAAACCCGTTACTTTGTAATCATAAGGTAACGACGATTGTTTCAAAAACTAGAGAGTACGCTGTGATCGCCTCCAACATAGAAATTATTTTTCTAAACATTTCTGTTAAAAATGAGTGTTGTAGGCTACAATTGTTTATACGAGTACATATTTAGTAGTTTTAAATATATAAAAATCATTAAATTTCAACGTGTTTATTTAAACGCATAATTTTTTTTTTTTCGTTTCTCTATATTTTCATAGAGAGTACAGTATAATGATGTGAGCCTAAATGCATACTATACATTTAGGTTAATTAAACTTTATTTATGCCTATACTTATACATCTAAATATACGTTAACATATCCATGATGTATGCTATGTTTAAATAGCTGAATCAGCCTCAAGCAATAGATATTTATTAAACAATACATATTCAAACAGGAACAGAGAGAGAGAGACGTAGGGAGAGAGAGAAAGTAACAGTTATGGGCAAAAAATGTCAGACATACTCGTTTCAGTATTTGTAAAACAATTGCTACACACTTGTGAATTTCTTATTATAGATGTTTTTAAAAAAAGTTGATTTTTTTTTCCATAAAAAATTTACTTGTTAATTTTTAACTAATTTTAGCTAATTTTAAATGGTAAGCTTTTTGCTTTGTCTTTTAAAAATGCAAAAACTTTGTAATGCCATCTGCTAAAATTCTGAACAGTTTTTTTACACACATTTATTCTTTAAAATATTTAACTTTTAACGTATGTATTAATATTTATTTAAAATTCTCATTCAATATCCAATTTTCTAGTATGTAAGTATGTACATATGTGTATATGTACTCTTAAATTATGTTCTTTATAGCGGACTCTATTTGCATATTTATACATAAATATACGGCTAATATAAATAGAACAATTTTTCCTAATTGCTTTTTAAAATTTGTTTAGTTGTGTTATGCATTTTAGTTTGCTGTGACAAATAATTTACCAAAAAATAATTATAAATAGTTTCCCGCAGCTCTTTTAATTGTGAAACTGGTGTTTAAATATTAGGGTGGTACCATAATCAATAACTTTGTAGTTGAGTTCCTCGCGAATTTGTTAAAATTTCCAATTTTTTAATTAAAAAGTAAATATTTTTATTTTGTTAAAAAATATGTTGCAGAAAATTACTTGACAATTAATTGTCTTGTACATTCAAAATATTTTTTGGGAAATTTTCTTTGAAAGCTTTAAGGAAAAAAGCTTTTTAAAAAACAGTTTTTAAAATCTTGTGAAATATTTTATGAGAAGATTTTTGCAGAAATTTTTTTCCTAAAAACCTAACAAATCCTTCTCTTAGTAAAAAATTTTTATATGATGTTTAAAAAAATTCAAGAGCTTTTAAAGCTACTTTTTGTATTGTGAATTAATTCAAATTATTATATAGTTCATGCTGGATTCATGTTGAAAACAATTTTCTTTTGTTTTCTAAGCCTGTCATGTTTATTCTTTAGCAATTCTTAAATGTTGTTTGATAGTTGTTGCATAAACTAAGAAAGAGTGTTGTAACTTTGCCGGCATTTAGACATGCTTAAAACGCAACAAAAAACAAATGTTCTAGTAAGAAAAATTGTAAAACCTATTTAATATATAAGTTGTGTCTATGAGCCTTAAATGTTTATGTATAAAAGTGGTTTTGTTATAAATTTAAATTTTTAAAAGCTCCATAAAATCTCTAACATTTTTGCAGAACTAACTTTGGCTTAAAATAAAATATATATTTTTTTAAATTCTTTTACATACAAAGAAGTTATGAGGGATATATTTTTCTTTAATCATTTTCAACGTTTCTGTGATATCAAGGACCGATATATTTAAATTGCGACAATTGTTCTCGTATCAAAAATAGAAAAGGGCAGAACATTTTAATGTCTGAACACGCAAAGAAAAAACATGGTTGATGGAATCATAATCGAAAACTATTATTTCATGTTCAGATTAATGATTGCAGCTACTATGTATTGCATTTTTCATCTAAGGAACATAATATGTTCTTCATAAATCTCCCTTTGACAATACCATTTTATGAACATAGTAAGCTCTACAAATGCTGAGAAATTTGAGCGCATTATAGTAACTATGAAAATGTTTTTTCCTGGTTTATGTAAACAGTTTGACATTTTGCTTAGATAAAAGAAAAATGCACACACAAATACATACATGTTAAATTAAATCAAATTTAAATTATATTTTTGATAAATATTTTTATTTGAAAATATTTATCGAATAAACTTTTCTGGACAAACTAAATTTAATAAAATTGAAAATAATTAACTTTAATATCGGGATATTTATGTAAAATCCAATTGCCATCTTTTGCAGTTCCGTAGTATTTTTTTCGTCATGCTGCAAAGAAACATACATTCGTATATTTAATTCAGTCCATATGTACTCTCTGTACTCGTATATGTACCTTAAACCATCGATGTTGAAGATTTCAGATGCACTTTTATTTTGTTGTAAAATTAAATAACTTTCTTTATATAATTATAATTTTAACATTAATTTTTTCACTTCACATCTCCTCGTCTTATTAGAATCTAACAACGACTGAAGATTTGTAGCAGCGAAAATACTTTTTTTGATACATTCGATTTTTATGGGACAAAACCCAGATTGATTATTTTATTGTCGCATCAAATATTTTAATAATAGAAGAATGTTTCATGCAACCATATTTGCTTCAATGAATAATTATTTGGTTGTGGCATATACACTTAGTTGACATGAACATTTTACAATCATGTCTTTTCTCTGCGTGTATAAATTTGTCTATATTTTTGCTTGTGAATATATTACTTCAAATTGAACGAACAACCCTAATAAACCACCACCACCAGCATCCCCACCGCCCTTACCAATAGCACACGAATTCAGGTACATAAAACGGTAATTGCATGCTCCTACAACACCAAACAAACGTATGAACTAGATGCCACAGTATTTAGAAATAAAATATTAATTTTCAAAAATTTTCTCCTCTGTCACATTCTAATCGAATGTGCAATCAAGTTGAAATGTAGCAAAAAAAAAAGAAAAATGAAAAAAAATGCATATGAAAATATGCTGTAAAAATAATAAATTTTAATAATAAATGTGAAAATAGGTGGAAAAAGCTATTAAAAATCTATTTTCGCTTAAGTAAAATTAGATGTGAACGTGTGTTTTTGTATATGTGAGAATGTGTGTTGTATGAGGCAGATGGCTAAAGGAGACATTAAAAAGGGGATGATCATTAGTTATGGGAACCTACGACGAAAAATATATTTATGTGCTTTTTATTTTTTAGAAAAAAAAAAAACAATTATGAAATAGCTGAGGAAATAATTTAAAATGAGGACTCATATGAAGTGATATCGCTAAGTAGGTTATTTAAATAACATAAAAACCAAACAAAAACATAGTAAAATCATTTCTTTAAAGATTAAAGGATAAAGAATATACAATTTTATATAAATTTTTTTTGGACTTAAAATGTCTTGGCTTACATGTTAGTTCGAACCTATTAAGAAACTAGAAAAATATTCGGTGTATTCCTGCTGCAGCAATTAAAAAAATCGATATCAAATTTTAAATTCTTAAGATGTTTACATTTGAATTCCAGTGACGTTACTGCTGCAAATAGAGCTGCGTCCAACACGTTTAGTCGGTTGTTTTGGATTCAAACCAATGATCAAACCCATACAATTAAAACAGAGTTAGAATGTAAAACACCTTCAAACGCTCGTTTTTTACACAAACCAATGATCAAACACATGTATTTTAAATGAGTTTGATCACTGGTTTATGTCTAAAACGAGCGTTTGAAGGTGTTTTACACAGCTCTTAATTGGATACAATTCTAGACACAAACCAATCATCAAACCTACTTAACTTAAATTGGTTTGATCGTTCGTTTGATTCTAAAACGTCCGACTGAACTACATAGACACAAACCAATCATCAAACCTACATATATACGTAACTTAAATGAGTATAATTTTTGGTTTTTGTCTAAAATGATCGACTGAACGATTTGAACACAGTTCTGGTTTAAAACAAACGGAATAATCAATTAAAGTAAACAATTAATAAATGCCCCATCATTACAATTTAGCGATACGAGTGATACATTAACATTTATGCGGTGCTACAAGTATGATTGAATTGTACGCAATCTCCTAATAATTAATTCATTTTAATTAATTGTTAAAAACCTTTGAAATTTTTTTTTTTTTTTAAATACCAACCCCTTTTTCTTTCTAACCACATCCTAAGAGTCTTCGTTTAAGAGGGGATGCCAGCAAAATATACTGCCGTAGATTTATTTATACAGAGAAGTTATAAAAAATTTCAACTCAATGTTGTTGTTTTCTTTGTTGTTGACGTTACTGCTTTTGCTGCGGCTGCTGGCTGACAAAGTTGCTGCTTTTGTTGTTTCTACATTTCCATTTCCATTTTATTTTGAATTTTATTTTTATATTTTTATAATTAGCCCAAAGTCATTTTTGGCAAAAACTAACCGGAGGCCATTCATAGAACAGACCCTAGTTTCTTTGTGAGTGAATGGTATGTCTGTCTGTCTGTCTTTCCGTCCGTCCGCCTAAAAGACAGCCTGGCTAGTTTTTAAAATGTATTCATAAACTTTGGAGTGTGTATTGCGGGTATGAGTGAGTGTGTGGGTATATTTATATACATACATGTATGTGTGTGTGCGCGCTCAGTATATTATTTTCAAAAGTTGAAATCCATCACTGGTGCAGTGCCTCCAGCTGTGTTTTGTATGAAATATTATAATTATGAGCGATGAGACCCCGAGGTCATTTATAGCATGGACCAACCAAGCGATAGTTGTAGATATTGTAGAAGATGTGTTTTTTGTTTTGTTGCTTTTTTTGTTATATTACGTTTTATTTTGTGTTATTCGTCGTTTTTTTTTCTCTCTCTATTTTTGTTAGTATTACAATAAAAATAAAAATAAAAAAACTATGTTTAACTCTAAGCAAAATAAAGTTGTTTTATAAAACTGTTGTTGCTCTTGCTGTTGCTATACTAGTTGTTGCTGTTGGTAGCGTTGGTGGCAACAATTGTGAGATTGAGGTAGTAAATAATAGTGCTGATGATGATGATGATGGTGGTGGCATGTTTTAGAAAAGTCCACCAAAAAGTGATAGCAAATTAGTATATATTTCTAGAATGTATTTGTTTGGACTTCCAGACAGATAATTTCGACAAGCAGCGTATTCGAATTTCAGAAATAGTCAAACTTGGCAACTCATGAATAAAATTTTTTAAATGTTTGCAGATTCTATTACGAAAACCATAGAATTAATTGTTATATTAATTAGTTGTAAATAAAACACAAAACGGACTTAATTAGAAATATTTATTGATATTTATCAATTAAAAAATTAGTGGAAAATATTTATTGATATTTTTTTTTTTCAATTAAAAAATTAATTGAAAATATTTATTTATTTTTCTTTTAAATTAAAAAATTAATTAAAAATATTTATTGACTTCTTTTTAATTAAAAAATTAATTGAAAATATTTATTTATTTTTCTTTTAATCTAAGAAATTTTTAATTTTTCAGGCTTAAGTTCGTTTTCTCTAAATATAATTTTGTTATAAATTAAATTATTATTTAAATTAGAAAGAAAAATCTAGTGGCTCTTAATATTTGAACAGACAAAGAAAAATTAGACTGCGCGGGGGTTGAACTGACATCGATGTTTCGAGTCTAATTTTTCTTTGTCTGTTCAAATATTAAGAGCCACTAGATTTTTCTTTCTAATTTAAATAATAATTTAATTTATAACAAAATTATATTTAGAGAAAACGAACTTAAGACTGAAAAAATTAAAAATTTCTTTGATTAAATATCACTCAGTTCGAATAAAAAATTCACAACTTAATTATTTTTCTTTTAAATTAAAAAATTAATTAAAAATATTTATTGACTTTTTTTTAATTAAAAAATTAATTGAAAATATTTATTGATTTTTCTTTTAATTTAAAAAATTAATTAAAAGTATTTATTGATTTCTTTTCAACTAAAAAATTAATTGAATATATTTATTGATATTTATCATTTAAAATATTAATTGAAAATAGTTAGTAATTTTTTTCAATTAAAGTTAAAGCAAATCCTTGTTGCATATACTCTGTTTCATAAGTATATTGCAATAAAATAAATTTATTGCTGATTCAAAAAATTCATGAAAAATATTAAGTTTTCTAAGCAAAAAGTTAATTGGAAATAATTGTACAATAAAGAAAAATTTATGACAGAACATTAAAACGGATTCAATTTCAGCCAAGTCATGACTGGAAATATAATACGAGAATTATATATTATACTAACGCGAACTTAGCTACTCTCTGAAAAAACAAATTTAGATTTAAAATTATACTATTGTCATGGCTTTGTCGTGGACAAATATTTATATCTATATTTTTTTTCTTTCAGCAAATTGTAATCATGGTAATATAGGCTGTGAAGTCCCCTTTACTTTTTCATTTAATGGTTTATCTTGTGATACAGAGAAAACCGAAAACAAAGCAATTTACAACCACGGAATTTAATTAAAATATTTATCAGTCCAAAGATCTACATAAAAAAAGTTTTTGAGGTTAAAAATTACGGCCTGAATTTTTATAAAACTTTTTGAGAAAAACAGATACTCACTACACGTTTCCAACAAAAAAAAAAATGCAAATACTACGGGCGTACACACCCAACAGCGTGCACATGGATTAAACCAATTCATTCACAAACTGCAAATAAAGTTGATAATAATTTTTTTAAATTTATTTTTACAGCTTTTTATGTGTATGTATAGGTGGGTGGCTGTGTGTGTGAATTTAAACAATGTACGAGTTGTTTGGCGTTACAATTGTTTCACCTGAAACCAGCTTGTCTGTGGTTATTTCTAATACTTATTTTTTTCTATTTTTTTTAAGCATCCATCTCTTATTCTTTTCATTTCGCTTGACTTTTATTAAAGATTTTGTAGCCGGTGCTGCTGCTGCCTTTTTGCCTTTTGTTCTGTTTTCCTTTTTTTCTTTCATTTATCTTTTGTTTGTTGTATTTTACCCTCGCAACAAATTTCAGTAGCCTGCGGCTATTGTCGGTTATATAGTATGTATGTATTGGTGCTGTTGTTGGTGGTAATGTTAGAATTGCTGATAATTTAGATGTTGGCTTCTTGATAAGAAGAATTGTACAACACGCAAACCTAAACCAAACTAGCCAATACAACGACCAACCAGCAATTTGCATGCAGCAGCAGCATAATCATCAACAGCAACAATGACTGACAGCAAAACCTGCAGACAGCGAACAACAATCTCTTTGACAATGCTGTCAGGCAGTTTTCTTACAGAGTTCCTACACCAATCGAACATGTTTGTTTCAATCATGTTTTATTTACTAAATAAAATCACTTATTTACAACTTCTACCAACAAAACCGGTGGGGTTGAATTGCCTGGCATCATCATGCTGACTTTTAGTTCAGGATAAACTTTCCGCTGTTTAAGCTGTGAGTGTGTTTATTTTTTAAAAATAATGTAAAATTATTTGTCAACAGCTAGAAAAAGGTAAGAGAATTTATATTTACGATTTACTTAAGATTTAAATGGACGTTGTTAAAATTCTAATACTTTAGAATAGTCACTATCAGTAAATAATTTTCTTTTGGATGCTCGATATTCGATACTACTCGATATTTGTATTTTAAAACTGCTCAACACTTAATAACTCACAGAATTTCAAACAGAGTTGTACTCCTAATTATGAAACTTCACTTAATTCAGTCACAACTACAACACTTTAAAAGTATCGATGAACTCATCATAAAATATATTTGTAAAATATTTGTAGTAAGGAAATTATTATAAAGTACGGGTAT
The DNA here is from genome assembly GCA_947311025.1 of Lypha dubia. NCBI lineage: Eukaryota > Metazoa > Arthropoda > Insecta > Diptera > Tachinidae > Lypha > Lypha dubia. The sequence continues at coordinate 64,119,031 of OX371264.1, forward strand.
ATGAAAAAGGATATTTACTAAAAATAAAAAACAAATAAAATCTAACTAACGGGTGTCCCAATAATTAAAGCAAAATTTTTCAATTTGCGGTATGTCATCAAGGGAATCAGAACATAGTATATTTGGGGGACACAACAACAACAAATCTGAAAAATTAATTTATTAAAGTTAAAGGGTATCCCAACAAGAAATGTAAATTTATCCATTTGTTATGAATCGGACTATTTAAACTCTGCAAATATTCAAGAAAAATATATATGAGAAGAATTATTAAAAGACTACAAGAAAATATCATCAAAATTATGAAAGTAAAAAATTACAGGGTGTCCGAAATATTTGTGTAAATTAAAATTTATCCAACTCCTATGAATTCTCTGGGTTAAACTTAGAAAGAAAAAGTACTATTGTGTTGACAAAAAGAACAACTATTAAAACTTATGAAAGTCAAAAGTTACAGGGTGTCCGAAAAAGTAATGTACACCAGTATTTATTCAATTCTTGTGAATTATATTAGTTAAACTCTTGAAATGTATAAAGAAGATGTGGTGACAATAAGAAAATTTGTTAAAAATTATAAAAGTCACATATTAAAGGGTGTCACAAAGAGTAATGTAGACCAGTATTTATTCAATGCTTATGAAGTATATTAGTTAAACTCTTGAAAAATACACAGGACAAATATTATTGTGTAGGCTATAACAGCAAATACTAAATATTAAAATATTTAAAAGTTAAGAGTTAAAAGGTGTACCAACAACTGATGTAAATTAAAATTTTTACAATTACTTTGAATTGGATTAGTTATACTCATAAAACTTATATAATAGAAATAATATTGTAGATTCTACAGAAACAAGTAATATAGGGTTTCCCAAAAAGTCATGTAAATTTAAAATTTTGCAATTGCTTCGAATCGGATTAGTTGAGTTCATGAATCTTTTAAAAAAGAAGAATTATTATTTCGTGAAATATATAAGACCAAATACTAAAAATTAAAGGGTATTCCAAAAGGTTAATTAATTTTTTAATTTTTCAATACCGGTTTTACTATCACCGGCACATTTCAAAAAATTTCATAGACGAAAATATCAACTCTATAACTTTTTGAGGCCAAAATTGCTTACTCGATTTTATTTTTTTTTGCAAAATTTAAAACATTGAAGTTCTTGTTGATATTCGGACTTGTCCACATTTTCTAAAAAAAAAATATTTAAATAATTTTTAATATATTTTAAGGAATTTTAAACTTTTTATCGCACAATTGTTAATTTTAAAGAAAAATATTTAGGATCAGGTTTAACTTGAACTTTTGCTTCGCCTTAGAGTTGTCCTACGCAGATAAAATGTTTACTATACCACTTTTTTATTAAACACGCCTAATTTGTTATAAATATAACTAGGTTTTCATTCCCAATGCCACCCTATTTTACTTGAGTAAAATTAAGTATACCCTTATTATGTATTTCTATAAATCTCTTTGTTAAAAGTTTTTATTTTCTTACTTATATTTTTAAATAAACAAGGATCTTGTGGAAGTCAAAAGTCATAGAAAAGTTTATCCTAAAACATTTAAAAATATTTAGGATAGTTTTGAGATTACAAATAAAACTTGGAGTCGAAGATTTAGCTAAAAAATTTTAAAGGAAAAGTTTTTGAAATCAGATATAAAATTAAGAAAATAAACGATTATTAAAATTTTAATAACATTTTTTCAAGAGTTGCGAAAGAACCACCAGATGCAGAGAGAAATTTAACTTCAAATGATGATTGCAAAATTAAAGTTCCCTACAGCAGTGCTATTGATCTTCTTCATATTCTTCTTTATATCGCAACAAAAAGGAATTTAAAATATTATTAGTTCATCTGCAGGCTATTCACATACACACACACACATATATATATATATATATACATTAATACATACATAAATATAGTATTTATAGATGTGCAATGTGTATGTAGGTATGTACGAATTATATAAACTATAATAAACACAAAATACCTCAAGTGTTAAATATCAAATATTCGATATCAATTGGCCACAACAAATTTATTTATTTTCACTTTAAGACGAATACAAAAACCTTAAGGTGAAAATATACAGACGACGACACACGTGTGCGATATACAAAAGCAAAGACAGGGAGATCGAGCAAAACTTTGCATAAATCTTAAACAATTGCTGGTTTTAACTATTTTGTAGAAAGTACATATACGTATTTTAAAAATATATTTTTATTTAATTTTTTTTTTTTTTTTGGGGGGGGGGGGGTGTATTTCTTTCAAGTTGATGGGCGGTCTGTGGTCTGGGGTATGGTTGTTTGTGTTGTTTATAAATCTTCTTATTTTTGTTGTATTGTTTTGGTATTTAAAATTGTTGTTCTTGCAATGATGCTTTTGTTTTCGTTTTTTGTTGTTTTATTTATTTTATTTAAAGATTTAAATTATACCCTTTGGCCCTGTTTCTTGTGCCAAAGAATACAAAAAAAAGTGATATTTTACAATTTCAAGCAGCAAATATATTGCCATGCACTAAACACACACACACATGAATAGGTATCCATATGTGAGTGTGTTAATATGTTGTTCTGTAAAGAAAATAAGTTTTGAAAAAATAGTAAAAACAAAATATATTTATATTGTAATTTTTTGGGAGAGTTTTATTGACTATAAAAGGAAGTGTGCAAACTTACACACACATGCTCACGTGTTGCATGTGTACGTGAGTGATTGAGAAAACTTTAAGTTTTTGATAAAAAACAAAAAAAAATGGAAGCAAACGGCCATAACCAGGAATTAGTAGGAAATCTTAAATGTTTTTAAAAATATTCATTCAGTAGGTGCATGTGTATGTATACGTGTATGTGATTGTTTGTGTGAATAAACTTTTGTGTACATGTGAGCCAGAACAAATAGTGCAAGTCAAAATCAGTCTGCATTTCATATGCAGAATATTTTTAATTCTTAATAAAACCAACGTCAACGAATAAAAGATGGTAAAAGGGGCACAACAAAAGGCAGCGAGGAAGAATGTAAGAGAAACCAAAAAAAAAACAAAAATAAAACAACATCAAAATATACTGCCTGAGGTTAAATTGATAATCATATTTTGTTTAAGTCACGAAGGTTTACATTTTGTTGCTTTGACGTTTTCTACATATACACAATAAGTACAACGAGACAAATATAACCAGAAAAAAAAAACAAAAGGTGGCAGGCGGTTGAAAATGTCCTTAAAAAGGAGCAAAGCGAAAACTTTTGAAGAAAAGCTTTATATGATTATTAAAGTGTTATTCTGAAAAAAGTACCGATACCTATCGTATAGCAAAAAGGCTCTCCCTTAAAAAAAGTACTTTTATAAGCACATACTTATACGTACCTCCTTTACAAAAAGTTCCTTTTGAATATATGACGAGTATTAAACACTTTTTAGTAATAGATCCCTTATTAGGAAGAGGTCCTTTTTTATGAGTAAAATTTCCTGTTTGGAAAACATACTTTCTTGAGAAAATTTAGCTTTTTGAGTAAAATTACCATTTCGATCAAATTGTACCTTTTTTTTAAGAAAAATAGTACAATTTTAACACAAAACCATCGTCCACACCAAATATTAACGCAGTATCACGTTTTTCCAGCAGAAAATTACAAAAATACGATTATTGTAATTTTTTGCAAATTTTAATGGACTATAGCCTTTGTTCAAAATTATAGAAAAAATTATTTTGTGTTTTTTGAAGCTTGTTTTGAAGAAAAATAGTACAGTTTTAACCTTTGGAGAAAAAGTAAATTTTTCTAATGGCGAAAAAGTACTCCTTTCGAGAACTATTGTGAAATATTTCGTATCCTATTGATAAAAATGTCTTTTTGGAAAAACAATGACCTTTTTAAGAAATATTTAGTTCATTTTCTGAAAAAAAGTTCCGGAAGAGAATTTTAAAGAACTTTTCAATATGCCCACGCTTTGCCATATCTATATAGATATTTTGTATGTTTTGCTTTAAGTGTAAAGGTGAAAAATATATCATTTGTATGTGTGAATATTTATTGTTGTTGTCATCATCATCATTATCATCATTATCGTCGTCATTATTGTTTTTGTTGTTGTTGTTTTTGTTGCAAGTAGTTCTTGATGTCGTTTCCAGTATATGGTTGGTTGTCTTCAAAAGTTTAGTTGTTTTTTTGTTATTATTGTTTTATTTTGTTTTGTTTGCTGTTTTCTTTTTCTCTGTATGTAGTTTGTTTGAGGTCAAACATATTTTTAAATACATTCCAGAAACCTGTCAATGCATGACATTTTACATTTACTTCATAATTTCATATGCAAGTATTTTCTTCATTTTAGTTTTTTTTTTTTTGCATTTTTTGTGAGAATTAATTTTTAATGGGGTTTTTTGTCGAATGCCCTGAAGGACTAAAAAAAAACTTTTTTTTTTTTATATTTTATTTTTGAAAAACTGACAGTTGATATTTTTTGTTAAGCAAATGTTGCCCTAAGTGAGACCAGTTTATATTTTTTTTTTTTTTTTGGTTATTTTGTTTATAGATATTTTATGTTGTTGTAAGAATTATTTTATACGTACTCGTGTATGTTTGTATGTATTTATGTAGGAAGATAGTCGCTCATAATACATTTATTAATATTGTATTTTCTTATTTATACAGACATGTTCACACAAAGTATACCGAAGGATTCTTATGTTGTTGTTGCATTTATATAGAGATGGCATCGTGATGTCAGCATATGATCTTACGCGGTGCGCTGGTGAATAACAACAGTAGTTAATCCAGCTATTTTATTATCTTACATAAGAAAGTTTTATTTGGATCCTTATAGATAGGGAAGTTAAAGAAGGCATATCCGTCTGTCCACCTGTCCGTCTGTCAGCAGATGAAATTTGTTTTCCTAAGCCACCAGAAGGGTTGGAGACTTCAGTCTTGCTCTAATGTGTAAAAATTTGTCTTAAGTCAATTGGTATTTAAAATCAGCTAAATTAAAAAAATATGATTTATAAATACTCGTACATATACATGTGTATATTTGTATGTTTATGTATAGCATACTAATATGTATGTATATGAAATGGTGAAGGGTATATGAGATTCGGCACAGCAGAGTATAGCACACCTACTTGTTTTTTGTATTCTGTCTCTTGTATGTTTGCGTGATTGACAATCATGCATGACTACATCCAAGTGAATCATGTTAACCACATGAGCTGTAAGCAGCTCTTTATTTAATGTTGTTTCTTTGCAACAAACAACGTCAGAATTAAAAATATATATTAATAATTTTTTAAAGTAATTATTATGTTTAAGTAAGTTTTTTTTTTTTTATAAAAAATTTCTTGGAAGGAAAGTTGTTTTTTTTTTTGTAACTTTTAAAGCACCTAGGGGCTCTTGAAACTCTTAAAATATGTTTAATCGAAATAATTTGAATTGAAGTCAAAGTAAAAAATACGAAGACGATATTTTTTTTTTTGTGGAATGGAAGTTTTGAATCAAGCTCGCACACAGCTGCTTAATAACAATTATTAATGTTCTGTGATTAGTATTCAAATAAAGGATTGCAATTATATTGTGAAGACGTTCTACGGATGAAAAAGAAAGATCTTGATACATCGCGGTAAAGCGAGCACCCATGAACAGAGAAAGAAGAACCAGCAGAATCAGGCTGGCTACAAAATACGGACCCAGGCGTGGGCGAATAGAGAACTGTCCTTTTTATAGGACGTTGTTTCTGAACGTTCCCGAAGTAATATAGACAGCAATTCCGGGAAGGCAGTCTACCCAGAAAAAGATTAGGGATTGTTTTAGTGGACACACCACTCGATGCAGCTGACGACGGTCACTGTAAGTGCGAAGGCATTTTAAACCCGACCTCACCCGTAAAAAAAAAATATAAAGTGATCTTAATCCTTAGATATATAGGATATATAAATGTATAGAACATTTTTCTAAGCTACAACAGGAATGACATGCTGTAGACTAAAGTGAAAGCAAAGCATCACTAAGGCACTGGGTTCGAAGCTTAGATATATCAAAACAGCAATTAATATTAATATGTGCTAATGAGCATCAATTGGATATCGTTCGTAGTTGAGCAAAACCTTTGTCAAAGTAATAAAGGTAATAAAATAGCTTTAGAAAATTAATGGATCTACTTCACACCAGAGTCGCTGCAACACTGATACCAAAAAAAAAAGAGGAATTAAAAGAGTTTCTACCCACCCCCTTTTCCTTGCTGCGTTCTTAATTCTGGCCCTAAAAAAAAAACAGAGATTCAACTAAAGTAAAAAAATTTGTATGGAATAAGTCCAGAAAAATCCACTATATTTCGCACAAAAATACCATTAAAAAACTTGATACATTTAGATACTATTACTCAAACAAATGACAAAAATCATGGTAAAAAAGTGGGTTCGATCATTGGTTTGTGTCTAGATCGAGATACAGATATGGTTTGTGTCTAAAATGACCGACTGCACAAGTTGCAAACAGCTTTACTATAGACTTGTATCCAACTCATACAGTAGATCGTCTTAGACACAAACCAATGATCTAACCTATTTATTTTACATGGTTTTGATTATTGGTTTGTGTCAAAAACGAGCGTTTGAAGGTGTTTTACACAGCTCTACTACCTACTGACCGAGTTGGACAGAAATGTTGCCTTGCTTCTGACAGACCCCTTTTAGATTGAAAGATGTATTTTTTTTAATTCTTATTCATCTGTGAGACTTACGAAGGATGAAAATTTGGTAGAATTTGTTTAAAAAAACAAAAGTTGAAAAGGGTTGGCAAAGCATTTAGCTTGTCTGCAGAAATCACCCAGGATCTCTGGCCGGAATCGAACCGACAACCTCCGGACTACTAGTCTAGCATTGCTATCTATCAGCCACGGCGGCAACCGCAGTTAGCCTCTGTGTAAATTATTAATTTTCTTAATTTTATATAAAAAAAAATATTGGATAGTTAATTCTTTGAATACCAAAAATTTTGGAGCAAAACTCTTCGTTCCAACTGCTACTGCTACTACCACCACAATAAAACTACACATAATTTTAGAAACTTAAAAAAGTATTTTGCCATCAAACCACAAAACTCATGTCATGTGTAGAAGCAATAATGTCATGCAAAAAACAAAACCAAAAACTCTTATGGTACCACTTTAGCACCTGAGGCTACAAATTTTCTTTCACAACAAATAAAAAAAAAACGAAAAAAATCTTTCAGGTGTTGCCGTTCTTTCATTATAAACAACATCCGCTCCATATAAAAAAACAAGGCGAGAACGCCAACTAAGAAAAACAACAACAACAACAAAAAAAAAACATTACAAAAAGTTTAAAAAAGTAGAAACAAGAAACAAGAAATCTACATTTAATTATTAAACGTTAATATTAGTAATTGTAAGTAATTTATATAAAACAATTTTAAATGTTACGAGTACATCACATGTTCTCAACACTCACACACACACACTGGCACAAACAAACACTAACACATGAACATACTGTCGTCTTAGCACGGCACAGAAATGCTGTTATAAATGCCACAAGCATTAATATTACTTGTGATGTTGCTTGCCGAAGCTGCTGCTGCTGTTGCTGCTACTACAATTGCTGACGATGACGATAATATTGCTTGCTTCTGTAAAACTAAATTCTGTTTTTCTGGTAACCGCATGCAATTTTTATTTGCTACACATTTTCATTCCATGCACAAAAGCTTGCATTTGTTGTTGCAGTTGCAAAAGTATTAGTTGTAGCACCATCAGTAGTAATATTAGTTGATGGTATAACAAAGTATAGATGATGTTGCTGATAATGATAATGAAGATGATGTTTGTAATACATTTTATGCTAAAGTAGGTTCAATGGTGGCTTGCTGGCTGGTTGTGCTGTTGTTGCCTATAATTGCTGTTGTCGTCCCCATCATCATCGTCGTCATCAACAACAATAATAACATTGCTCGTGTTGTACTGTTAATATCCAGTCAGACTATACTTAGATGCCAACGTGCAACAAAGACACAAACACTCTCTGAAATACACACACACACAAAGCCAGTCAACCAACAATCTACTCGTACTGCCTGCTTGCCAGCCGCCTGCCAGTCAACCAGCAGCTACTGTTGTTCGTAATGACAATGATTATGATGAAGAAAATGCCCAACAGCCATCATCATATAAAATAGAAATAAAAATAATAAATGCAAAATGCAAAATATACATACAATCTTTTTTTGGTTTTCGTTATTAAGTTCAGTTTCTTTAGAGTCGCGCCACCTTTGACGATTAAGTATTTTATAATATTCGGAAGTTTATTTTGGCCCCTCCGTTTTACTTAACAATTGAAAAGTGAACAGAAGCCGAACGAATAAGAAATTCTCTCACTCAGTCATTGCTGGGTTTTAGGCTCAACTTTCATTAAATTAATAACTTCCGCTAATTTTATTGTTAGTGTCTTTTGATAATACCGAACGAAGTATGTTTAATTGTACGAAAATAAATTTTGTGGGCATAAATTTTTATCGGGGAAGTGTAATTTTCAGAAGAGTGCGTCAATATTTTTCCATTTTTTCACATATTGCTGATACATATTTTGCTCCGATACAACAAGTAATCAGCACTTGACTTGTGTCGAACATAAAAGGTTGGATATCAAACTGAGTTACATGCAAATCTATAGCTCATGATCAATGAACGACAATGATAACTATAATTTGGACTTGTGAACAACAGATCATTTGAATCAAATTAATGTAGTGTTTCCACAATACAGACAAATGACTTGTGTAGAAATTTTGTACGGGAATCACGCAAAAAACCGAGTGGTTTTCATACAAATTTTCTACTCAAACCAATTGTTTGTATTGTAGAAACCGCACATAAGCAAAAACGTTTAATATTAAATTGATTTGATCAAGGTTTTATACAAACAGAAAGTTGTTAGTTTTATCGAACGAATTCGACTCGAACGTAAGGTTATTTTAAAGTGCATAAGAAGAATAAGTTTTTCCATAAAATCAGCGTGTGCTTAGAAAATTTATTCGAGCTTTGGCAGAATATTGTTTTTGCTACAAATCTAAAATCAAAAACATTTATGTGCTGTGCTGTCGCCATAATACAGACAAATAAATGACATCTGTATAAAGTTTGTATGGGAATCACTAAAAAAACTGAGTGGTTTTAATACAAATTTTCTACTCAATCCAATTGAATTAAAGAAACCACATATTAAATTAGATGGGTTCAGTAAAGGTTTGTGACTAAAACAACACAATTAACGAGTTCATAACAAGTGTAGACTCAACTTACTTGAGTTCGAACTGTTTTCCATTTAATAAGAGTTATTTAACGAGTTCAATGCAGAAATGGCAAAAGTCGTCGATCATATCATTGTGTATTAGCTAAATTAGAGAATGAGCTCGATGTATACTTACTAACATGCTCGCTTTAGACTCAAACCTATGATTTCGATCAAACCCATTTAAATTCATAGAATTTTGAATTGAATGTAGACTTCAAGAACAGAATTTTTGCAAAATTTGTTAACCATTGAAGATACTTATGTCTGTGGTAAAAAAGAAAAAGTGCTTAAGTCGAGATATGTTTATTTCGAATTGATATCACCAACGTATTGTCCATATTCAAACAAGTAAAATAGCTTTACTACAAAACTATAAAATATGACTTAAGCACTTTTTTTCATACGTTTCATCTTTCTTCTTTGTCTTTTTCACTGAAAAAATTTAGTTGCACGCAACAAAGTTGCGTAATGTAAATACGTTAATATGATGTCAATTAGAGCTGTTTGAAACACGTTTGAAGGTGTTTTTCACAGCTCCAATGGATATGACCACCATTTATAATGCGTTTTTTCATTGGTTTGTGTCTAAGACTAGCTTCTCCACTAGTTGGACATAATTATCACACAAGGTTATAATCAAACCAATATTATTATTTTTAATTTTATAAAAATTAAAATAAAACTTAGTTATGTATTTCTATGTATGGACAGATTTAAGTATCACAAATGATCTATGAGTGTAAATCCTAGATGTCATTCAAAAAAAAAAAAATTAATTAAACTTTGTAAACATTTTGCAATAAATGGATCATTTATATATACATACACATATATACATACTTATATACATGCATAGATATGTATATATATATTTATACCATCAACTTCTTTAATCTCTAATTAAAGTACGATTTTCTACAACCCTGTACTTTGCCGCTCATTTCTGCCTCGATACTCTTTAGGTCTCCTTGTCTTATTTTATTTTTCGTTTATAAACAGCAACATATTTTAGCTGCAAGCAAAACAAAAACGAACTTGTGATAACTTGGCTGGAGGCTTAATTTCAAACAAATGTTTCCTTAGGCAAACAGATGTAATTATATAATATAGAATGAGTATGTAGCATTGTGTGTGTGTGTTTTGCTAAAGATATGAACATACATACATAAAAAGATTTCTTTCCATTTTACCATCTAAATGAAACGCTGCAGACAAACTACTATGTATGTACATATGTAGTATATACTAAATACTTTGGTTCTACCTTTGCCTTTAACGACAACAACAACAACTACACCAACTACAACAATGGCAGCAAAACAAGATACAGTTCTCGATATGCGATACATATAATATTTATTTGCCATTTTGACACTGGGAGGGTTTAATATTATACAAACATACATATGTATATTAGTAAATACATACATACGTAGGTATATGCATAAAATAAAAACAACAATAATAGCAAAAAAAAGATAAAAGATTATTGTAGCTGCCGCTGCTGGAAAATATCTCTGCCAACGAGAATGATGAACAAAACAAAAATATAACCTGCGGCCATAATTTCATTCACATTTAAAACTATATCTCGATGTAGCTGAATCTGTGTGTGTGTGTGTGTTTTAGTGTGCATATATACAAATGTAGCTTATTTAAAATAAATTGTTAGCAGGCAGCATTACGGCGTTTTCGAAATCTACCCAACTTCTTTCTACACATAAAATATTTACAGTAGAAAATATGAAACAGCAAAATACTTTTGATGAATTTATAAATTTCTAAAGTAAGTTAAGTTATAGTTTGTCAGTCTCTAAATGATGGATGTCTGCTTAACTATTTAGTGTATATGACAAATGTCTGATTATGATGATGTGTGCTTTGCTTTCCATCTCCTGGGAGTACTAGAATGGAAAATGGCAACGATATCATGAAATGAATCGCAGTTATTATCAATATATGGGAATGGGAACTCATAACAGCCAATGATGTGATTATTTATTTTTCTTTGCCAAAATATTGGGAGTAAACGTTTGTTTATCAATTGAGATTTCGCCAAAGGTATCAAAAGTTTAAAAAGAATCGTTTATATAAAATTACTAGATGACCCGGCAAACGTTGTTTTGCCATACAAAATATTTCTAGTGCATATTTTGGGTGTTATATAAAAAATAGCGAATGTATTGTAAGTGTGTGACGATGACCGCCGATGAAAAAAATACCAAACAATATTTTTTTTCTGTTTGAAATACGAACAACTAAGATTCTTCTGCGGACATAGCGCCATCTGTCATTCAACAACAAAAAAAATTATGCGGCAAACATAGCGCCATCTGTTGGGTTAATAGTTTAGTAAATACAGATATTGCCCCCTCCTTTCCCTCCTCGTGGCCCATGCAGTTTGGAAAATAGATATTAGCCGATTCTCAGACTTACTGAATGTGCATAAAAAATTTCATAAGGATCAGTCAAGCCGTTTCGAAGGAGTATTATTTCGAACGTTTGTGACACGAGAATTTTATATATAAGATTTATAAAAAATAGTGCTTACTTAGTATAGGCGTGGTATTGCCTACTTTGCTTGTCAAACTCACTAGAGCTGTGTAAAACACCTTCAAACGCTCGTTTTTGGCACAAACCAATGATCAAACCCGTTTAAAATACATTGAAGGTGTTTTACACAACTCTACAACTAACCAATTTTTGCAATACGTCATCTAAGACATAAACCACTGATCAAACCTTTTTCACAAATATATAAGTTTCATCATATGTTTTTGTTTAAAATGAACTATAGAATGAGTTTGACACTTGTATTGAAATTACATAAGAAATTATTAAGAAGAATTAACAAAGTTGGACATAATTTGTTTAAGGTTTAAAAATTGTCGGCAGCCTTAAAAATCATGAAAATAATGAAGAAATATATACTTATTTTATATTATATTTCTTAGCTATAAAATTATATACAATAAAAGCCAATTACTTTTACTGCCATCTAATAATTCACATGAATTCGAATTGCTTTAAGAATTAGCGAAAAATGCTTAAAAGAAAAAATAGTGATAAAAATAACATTTATTCTTTGCTCAGGGCTTTTTAGTTTTAATAAATTAAAAACATATTAAAATTAAATAAAAATTCTGTATTTCTTTTTTTCTGCACTTTAATTTCAGGCGAAAACAAATGGAATGAACAAAATAAGAAACTACAACAAATGAAAAGGCTATAATAAATGGTCATAACTATAGAAAGAAATAAAAATAAAATAAAGCAATCAAACGCCCAGACACTTAACACTTAAGTGAACCAACGATATAATGTTTGTATTCATGTACGTACATATGTATGTATGTATGAATGTATCTGTATACAACATTAAACACCCTTTAAAAATATAAAAGGCAGAGAACATAACAACAAGTCAATTGCTTGGCTATTTTATTGTGGCTCAATTAGTGGCAACACTTAAGCCGGAAATAGATTATTACAATAATAACCAGCCACCAACATCAACAACCACGAGCAACAAATATAACAAACCAGCAGAAAAGAAAAAAAAAATATCACACAAAAGAAAGGACTGAATGCATAAAAAAACACACACACACAAACACCAACAACATTCACAGCCAGCAACATTCAAAAATAAGAAGACAAAAATAAACCCCAAAATACAAATACGCGCGCCAAAAATACCAAACAAAACAAACACATCTACCAAGCAAGCAACCACAGCCAACACTTGAATGGTGTGGGAGATTATAATGTGCCAAGGTCGTTGTGGTGAGAGTAACAGGAGGAAAATACAACAATAAAATTTAAGCTTAAAAGGAAAAACAAAAACAAATAAAATCTGGAAGAAAATTCAACACAACAACTAAAATACAAACAAGTTGCAAGGCAGCTTCAACAAATCTGCAAGAGCATAATGCTCTTCTGCACACACACACACACTCATACTCACTCATACGCGACCAAATAAAACAAGTTTGATATGATTTAGTTGCTGTTGCATACACGAAGCAGTGCGACCGTACCAAACAGAACGAAATAAAATTTTCTTCATTCGTTAACATTCAGTTCGATACGGACATTCAACGCGAATGCAAGTCAGGTAATTTCCTTTAATGGTACCTCTTTTTATTCAAATTAGCAACAACACAGTTGCCCTTCTACACTTGTCTGATAACCAAAACCAAAAATTTTAATACCATCTAACTGTTGTTGTTGTGCCGTCGTCGTCGTAGTAGTCGTTGTCGTTGTCGTTGCTGGCCAAAAGCCGAAATATAAAAAAACATTGTAACACTGTTAACAACAACCAGAAGACTAACACTGGCTGCGTGCCATACAACGGAAACGGAAGTGAACAATTCGATATTGTGTACAATATTATTTAGTTGTTTTGTTTTGTTGTGTTGTATTGTGTTGTGTGTGATTCGGTGTTTTTCATACCAAAAGTGTGTGTTGCATTTGCAAAAAGATAACCAAAAAGAAATTCAGTAAAAAAAAAAAAACAACGTATAGAAAAGTTTAAAACATAAAACAACGTCATACTTTGTAACCTTTTTTTTTTAAACAATTTGAAATCTAGTATCGCACAACAACACAACATTACACATTTAATGCTCCATATAAAATCAAGTGTTTAAAGTATTAAACCTGTTAGTCAGTACGCGCCACTTGAACCGCTCATCACTAAACTTGACAACATTAATTAATTATAATTACAAAAAAGATTTGAGCAAAACTTTTTCCAAACAGTTTAAAAGAAAATTTCATTAAAAATTAATTCTCAAAATTTCAAAGTCTTCAACATCGTCGGTGTTACAGAAAAATCATCTAAAGTGCATTTATTAAATCTTTTGTGAGTTGTTCTAAAAGAAAAAAAATACAAACAAACAAAAAACAAATAAATAAATTTTATTAGAAAATTAAACAATTTAAATTCTTTTGCGAATTGCTAACAACTGCTTACACACTTTTTTTAAATCAAAATTAAAACAAAAATTCTTTTTTAAATTTTTTTTGTTATTTTAAATTAAATACCTCCAGCAATTTCACAACCGAAAAAAAAAACCTACAACAAATGAATCTACTCCCCAAAAACCTTGGCAGTATACTCGTTTACTCATTAAAGAAACAAAAAAAAATAAAAAATTATAATAAAAAATATATACAGAGTAGTACATTTCAATATGCCTGGCGGCTGCACGTCAGGGAAAAAATGTTAAACCACCTGTAGGCATTCTAAATTAAAATTTCGTTTCAAACAACTTGAGGTCATAATAAATTTTTATATTTATTATTTCATTGTTTTATACATGTTTTTAAAAACCAATTGGATTTTGCTGAGCAGCACAAACAGTCGCTGATCATATATTTAGACAAAATATGTCAATAACAGAATGTATTGATTGCATTAACCCTTGTAGAGCCCTTAAAAATTAAGATTCATGCAGCAATAAAATTTAAGTGCTAAGAAGTGGAATAAAATCAATTAATTAAATAAAACTTTATGATAAATCAAATAATTTTAAATTACATTTATAAAAATGGATAATAATATATTACATTTAATCAAAAGTGCAAAATAAGCAATAGCATATATTTTTCTGAGCGTTGAATCGGGGCGCACATTAAATATTTATGCAATTCAAAGATTTTTATGAGATTTAGCATAAATTTTATAAGTGCATATTTTTGCATATTTTGGAATATTTTATTTTTGCAGTTAATTTTTGTATATTTCCAACCAAAACGGATATTAACGTTTTTTTTTATTTCTGTGGCATATTTATTTAATAATTTTTATCTCATATTTTTCGATAATTTTTACATGTTGATATCCATTTTTTAAAAATAAGGACCAAAAGAATTAATTTTTCCATCAAATTTTTTGTTTTAAGAGAAATTCGTTAAAAACAGTCCGCAATTCTTTGATTTATTCCAAGTTTATTTAAAACTTTTCATAATTCTTCATTAAATTCACAAATAAATTTTTTAGTGCATATTTTTATATATTTTGTTCTTAGCAGCATGCATGCATGTCTCTATTTCGGACTTAAACGTGTATTTACGGCATTTTTTAATCACAGTTTTAACAATATTGAGTTGATTTTAATTATTCTTTTGAGAAATAGCATTTAATTCGAAATACTTCGCTTATTTTTAATTCATAGAAAATACTAAAATAAACGACTTTACCGAATATTTTAACTATTTATGAGATTGCACTCATCTTTAAGGGGGAAAACAAGAAAATCATGTATGAGAAGATGTTAGTAAATATTATTGACTATAAATTGTTTAGAGATTTTGGTGTTAAAATATTTTATATATGGATAGATAAAAAACAGGCATCGGTTACTCAACTCGAATGTCCATAACGATCCAACAGGATACTTTGTGGTTTCAAAATTTCATATTATAAAAATTATAAACAAAAATAATTTTTATGCCCTTTTAAGGACACATTAATTTTTGCAATTTAGGGAGAATAATTTTATATTTTTGCTGCATATTCAATCCGTATAAGAGAGTATGAAAAGTATATTTCCGGTGTCCCTCATTATTACAACATAATTATTTAGGTCTTCTGCTGTACCAATTCTATTGTTTGTATTAATCTTCTAAAATAATTTAGTTCGATCGTGTTTCCTTCTCTGTAAGAAATTTATAGATTAAGAAAGATATATTTTTGTTTAAAAATTTATAGCTTTTGACACAAAAACCATCATAACTTAAGCATTTTTCAAACGATCTTCAAAAACAATACTTTGCTTAAAAGACACTAAATAGATCTTTTAATGAAAATTAATTTGTAAAAATTTGATATGAAACAAAAAATTTATTGAACATTGAAATTTTGAAATTTATTGCGTACAATAAAATTTTGAAAACACAAATTTTGAAAATGAAAGATAAAAAAAGCTAATTAAATATTAAATAAAATTTTATGATTCCAAATTGTATTTCTTAGGTGTTTCTAAAATTTGCTAAAAATTTGCGTTCAATCAGAAAAATCTCTATTTGAGCAGACTAAAATACCTACAAAGGTTTTAGTGCTCGAGAAGGTCATCTATGGTGTATCGCTTCTCCCAACCTTCGAAAGGATTAGAACCTACTCGTACACATCTTAAACCACTCAAACGCTTTTTGACAAAATTTGCTGGTTTGGCTCCGGCCTGATATAAAAATACTTTTGGTTCCGCTAGATAGTGCTGCTGCCAAGATATAATGAGCCTAATAGAGTAGATAAAAAATATTTTTCGGTCTAAACATTAGCAAAGGCTATTATATATAGTCTTATGAAAATTGCAAAAAAATGACAAAAATCCATATTTTACCGATTTTTTGCTGAAAAATATTTGTAATAGATTAAATTAAAACATAATATTTATTATTTAAACTATTCCAAAACTCTGCTTATCCCAAAGAGGCTAACAACGCCTTAAAAAATCAGTCCAATCTGTGGCAATAAAACGTCTACGCGGGTGTCAAGTTGTTTCATATTTTTTTCTATTAATAAAATAGTTTAATATTTACATAACAACTAGATGTGCTCCTGACACAATTCGTCCTTTTTTTTAGAAACCAAAAAAAAAAATACAACCTGTATTTTTAATTTAAAATTCAATGTTAATTCAAATTTTCTTAATAATATTTTTCAACCATTTTACCCATTGTGTACTTTATTGCAGAACATCGTTTGTGGCTCTGGATCAAAGATCTCCTTTGACGGTGGAGTCCTCTTGTCCAAAAAGGTAAGCAAATTTTTTTACTTTTTACACATACTCACCAAGATGGCTGACAACAAACATGTTAAATTGCAATTATTCACAATATAATTAAACTTGTATTCGTTTCAATGAGACATTGTTTATGCAAACTGAAGCTTAAATGAATTGCTGCAATTAATAGTTATCGGACGCAACTACCGCCGAACAGGCCAATCAACTAAAACCGGCATTTAAAAAAAAAAGTACAAAACATACAACAAGCAACATTCCATTCCACTTTGCCATCATGTCAGTCAGTATTAATAACAGATAATTAACATTTTGTTTCACATCTCGTTTTGCATAAATCTCATGCAAAATTACAAAAGTAATTGTTTTGTTTATAATGACATCAAACCGATGACGATGGTTGGTTGTAGAGTATGTTGTTGTTTTTGCTGTTGTTGTTAAACAAAAACCGTTAAACAGTTAGTAAGAAGATGAAACAGTTGCTGAAACAGCAACAGCTAATGATGTTATTTGTAAAAGCAACATTTTGTGTAGAACAACGACTCTTTACATAAGGATGTGTGAATTATCACAAACACACAAACGCACCCCTACACACACACACACACATACATATATATGTTAGTGCATTCACTCTATGTATGTATTCGTATGTGTTTAATAGTAAACATTTAATCGCCAAAATCCGAAATTTCTCAAATCTTCTATGCAAACGACATGAATTGTTGTTTAGCTGCATGATTGCTAGTTTATTTGTGTATGCGTGTTTGTATTTGCTATTCGGTTGTTATTGGCCAACGGAAATGTCCACAAAACACGTTGACAGTAAATATCATCTTACGGCAAAGTCATGTCGCGAAAATACAAAATAAACGCTCAAAGCCTCAAAGTTTTATACAAAAATTTAACGGCAAAAGCAATAGCGGCTCAAACGACAACGAGAACAACATCATCATCAACAACAACAACAATACAATGCAAATGCTTTATATCACATTCATATTCTGTTACACATGTACATAAACAACATTACCTACATTCACACAAAACTGATACGCTGCTATTTTTCTAACATAGATTTAAGTTAACTTACAACTGTGTTACATGTGTGTTAAGCGTGTAGTAATCTTCAATGCATGCATACACACAATGTTGTTACAATAATATAGAAAAGCCCTAAATCATGTTTTTTCATATCACGTTATTTTGCTTATTTTTTTTTTTTTTTTTTGGGTAAGAAGCGGTTACCTATCGAGATATCATAAATACGCGATTTGAAAAATTTTATGAGTTAGGACTTTTCTTTATTAAAGTAACAAAATATATACGTTACACCAATATTTACAATACAATGCCACCTCTTTAGAGGCTACTGCCAGTGTCAACAATCGACTTTGTGTGACTTTGTGAAAAATTTATAGAATCAAAACATGATTATATAAAATATTGTGTAGTTTAGTCAAAAACATGTTCTGGGTTTCCTCTACTCCCAATTTGACTGTCAGATATATCTTTGTTATAAAAACCCGAGATCTGGAGAAGCACCCAAACATATTTGAAGCAATTTTTTAATGACTCTATGTCAAAATGAATACATAAATGCAAGCGACTGTAGTCATCGATTTTGTTATAACTGAAAGAAGCCAATGAATGACAGGCGACTTCAAAGAAAAAAACTTGAGATTTATGATCAGATATTAGAGTTGTGTAAAACACCTTCAAACGCTCGTTTTTGACACAAACCAATGATCATATTCATTTATTTTAAATGGGTTTGATTATTGGCTTGTGTCAAAAACGAAGAGCGTTTGAAGGCGTTTTATACAACTCTATGAGATATATACGGTGCTAACATTTCAGAGCTGGTGTTGATCCTATACAAAAACAAATAGTGCATTTTGTTTCAAGCAAAAATGTCTACTCCATCCTCTTAAATGTTAGAAAATTATATCGAACTTATTTGATATCAAACACCCAGCCAAACAGCACGCGAAATCTAAAACTATTATAATTGTGCAATAAGCAAAGAAGTAGTAATGAACGCTGTGACATCTCACAAAATTATGGCGATCATTAGATAGTAAAATTATGCTGGAGTCTTTCTTTGGTATCACTACATAACAAGTAATTCTGCGTTCGAACGCGTATCGAACTTCTTTGATCGAATTTATTTAAAATATATGGGTTTGATTATGGGTTTCTATCTAGAGCTGTGTATACCAGCTTCAAAATAGAGCTGGGTTAAACGCTCGTTTTTGATACAAACCCATGATCAAACTCATTTGATATACATCAGTGATGGAAAATGCAGTACTTTTGTACTATTTTCAGTACTTTTTCACAACAAAAATACCACAGTACCCCCACGTCAAATTTAGTACTACTTTTTTGTTTTGCTTTGTTCCCTGTTTAGAAATTTGCGTTATTTTTATAATCATTGATAACATTAGCTTCAAAACAAGAACTAAGGAATGCACAAATTCGTTATTCATGTTGTTGTTAGTGTGTGTTTTTTGCAAAAGTTGTTAAGGGCACTATACACTGTCATTGACATCAAGCGCGTGTACGTATGCTTGATATCAAGCATACCCAATATCTAAATTTTTTGATTTTTCATCAAGCGTCGTCGGTGCCACACATACAAACAAATGTTTACGGTTACAACTTTAAATGATTGATGTGATTTTGGCGAATGTATAGTGCCCTTTAATGTTATTGGTCCAATTTACACGAGATTAAGTTTTAGTTCGCATAACTTTTGTTCTTTCGAAAACACACGAGACTAAATAATCTGGGGTAAAATTGTAAAAATATACATATATGTGTGTATTAGTGTATTTTGCACACATTTGTTTGTTTAATGGTTTTGTTTTGCTAATACGGGGTTGAACCTGGTTGAAAAATTATGCCAACCAAGCTGCATTGTTTTCTTCATTTAATATTTTTTTTATTATAAAATGGATTTTTAATTTAATTTTTGAATAAAAATATATGTTTCACAAAAAGTACCACAATGTTGAAAAAAGTACTCTTTTTGTTGTCGGACAGTACCATTCCAATTTTTCATTTTTCCATCACTGATATACATATACATGGGTTGGATCATCGGTTAGTTGTTTGTCTTACACACTAGATCTGCGTAAAATACCTTCAAACGCTCGTTTTTAACACAAACCGGTGATCAAACCCATTTAAAATGTAAGGGTTTGATAATAGGTTTGTGTCACAAACGAGCGTTTGATTGTGTTTTACACAACTCCATTACACACTCGATTTCTCTCTAAAATAAGCTACTGAATACAGTTGTGTAAAACACGTTCAAACGTTCGTTTTTGCTACAAACCCATAATCAATCACATGTATTTTAAATGGGTTTGATTATCGGTTTGTGGCAAAAGCGAGCGTTTGAAGGCGTTTTACAGAACTCTACTACTGAATTAGTTGGACACTGGAATTATGTCGAACTTCTATTGTAGTTCATTTTAGACACGAAACAATGATCGGACTCAATTATGATTACTCAATTGAAATGAATTTGATTAAGGTTTTTTGTCTGAAACGCGCTACTAAATGAGTTTTACACCAGTCTATTGAAAACCCCATTCAGTTTAAACACAAGTCAATAATTTATCCCATATAAATAACATGGGTTCGATCATTGGTTTTTGTATTAAACAACCAACTGAACGAGTGGAAACGGGAACATTGGCCACAAGTCTAGAGAATCGAAAGGAACGACATAATAATTATGTGTGGTTTCTGTAATACAAACAATCGGTTTGAGTAGAAAATTTTTAAGAAAAGCACTCAGTGATCACTTGAGTGATTCCAATACAAAATTTCTACATAAGTCATTGTGGAAGCCACCTAATGTTTTAAAAATTCGTCATTCGTCCATGTTGTGGAAAGAGTAGGTACTTAAATGTTCTTAGGTATGAGTATGATAAGTACCTCAAACAATATAGGGAGCATATTAAGTTCGATAAAACTTCAAAATAAGTTGTAATGTGCACAATTACGAATCATCCCTTAAATCTACATGGTTTTTGCATACTCATTGCTGACTTCTTCTTTATTTTATCCATGTTTATGTGTTTATTTATTATCAATTAAGAAAAATATTTACTAATATTTAACTTTCGATAGAATTTAATTATTATAGAGAAAGCAAATTAAATTCCTTCATGTTAAAAATAAAATCTATAAAAAGAAGAAAGACTTTTACATCCTGTACACCAAATAGACTTCAGTTTGGCAACCACAAAAACAATGTCGGTTTTCAAGTAAAATTTATAATGCTGTTAGTAAATTTTCTTCACAAAATTTCCATCTAATCATAATTTTCACTTTATTTATGTCATTAATTTCAAAGGACTGATCTAGAGCTTTTAAAGTTTTAACTAATACGTCGACAAAAAATGGAAAAAACAAAAGTAATTTGGTATTATTTCAAACAATTACGCAGCACTATTTTGATTATTGAATTAAACTCTATAAAAGTGAGACATAATTCCATTGTCATTTAGCTTCTCATAAAGCTCCAACTTGTGGGATAAATTCTTAATAAGTATTTCTGCAAATGACATCGTTATGGCAAACAGACAATGGATAGAGTACAAAAAAAAAGGTTTAAATTTATAGTTGTACGAAAAAATTAAAATTTTAATTATCATGGATTTTTAGTTGGTTGTAAGAGTAACATTTGGCTCTGATTACGTAGTTTATTGGAGCCTATGTTTAAAATATATAATGAAAAATGTGTTTTATTACGTTTTATTTTCAGAAAAATTTTTTTTTTTCTAAAAATAGCATTTTAACACAACCTTTTTTTTGAAGCCACAAATTATTGACGCAAGAGATCATACAATTTCTAACCTATTCAAACGAACTTCTTTGAGCGAAGTTTCATCGAACTTCAACTTGAGGTTAAAAACTTTGCTTAACATCTTTCAGACATATTTTCCTGTATTAAAAATCTCTTAGCACTGTGTAATAGAGTACAAAAAAAAAACAACTGCCTTATTAAACTTAAAAGGCAGAATAATTCCTCCTAAGATAATACATCGCTAACATGAACTCCTCAATAACATGTCTCCCACGTTTAAGGGCTTTTTCCTATTAAGTATCTTCCAGTTTAAATTTTTTTATTTATTTTTTGTGTTTTTTTTTTCTCCAGAATCTATTTGGGGGCAAAACGAGGATATAAATTTTTTTTAAGTTATATTCACATGCATTCACACACACACACACACACACATTTATTCGCATTCTCTTCCATTCACATTTAACGCCTAATGGCCACAACATACAACATACATATTTACAACTGCAACAAATGCAACATACTGCTACGATCAAACAAATAAAAAAATGAAAATGTAAAAAAAGGCTTCAAACTATTCAAGACAATTGTTTAGGAAACGTGACCACAGCAAAGGGGGCATGATGTGACGATATAAGCCGCGTGCAATTGGCCTAAAGGGTGATAGTATTTTGGCCATTTTAGATTCCTTTTTTTTTTTGCTGTCTTTTTGTTTTTTGTATTTATGTGGCTGTGATTTTTTATGGGATTTTTTTCCAACCACCTCCAAAATGCCTAAAACATTCATGTGTGTGAAAAAACAAATTTTTTTTTTCGAAATGAAAGAATTACGATAGAGGCACGTATT
The DNA here is from genome assembly GCA_947311025.1 of Lypha dubia. Taxonomy (NCBI): domain Eukaryota; kingdom Metazoa; phylum Arthropoda; class Insecta; order Diptera; family Tachinidae; genus Lypha; species Lypha dubia. The sequence continues at coordinate 64,141,762 of OX371264.1, forward strand.
CTTGTAGCTAATTATTAGCATGTGTGTGTGTGTGTCGGTTTGAGTAACTGTGAAAATACTACAAGTTTAGGTAAAATATTTAAAAATTGTCAACAAGAATTGAGCTAAAAATTAAGAGGAAATCTCATCCATACCTACACACACATATACATGTATTCAAGAGTATGCATGTGGATGTGTGAAGGAAATCAATATGAATTAGTGTATTTATTCCAGTTTTCTTTTTAACTATTCAGTCATCAATTGAATACGTCGTCTATCCGTCAGTTAAATTTCTTGGTTTTTTCTGAATTTTTTCGTTTTTTTTTTTGCCTTTGTATTTTATTGGGCCAGAGATTATTGTAGTTGTTGTACTTTTCATTTGCTCACGTAATCAAAAGTAATGTGTGTGTGTGTGTTTGTGTGTATGTGTTTTTGCACCTTTGCTTTTGTATGTGAAATATTTATTTGTGTGTCTGTCTGCCTGCCTGCCTGTCTATCTGTCTGTACGTCTGTCCATCTGTTTGTTTATTGTCTTTTGCTTGTATTTAATATTTAAGCCCTCGGCTAAATCGCGAGATTTTCACACGAAAATCACATTGGGACTTTTGCAATATAAATTTTATATCTTACGACTGTGTACTTATTGTCGTTGTCGTTGTTGTTGCAGTTGCTGTTGTTGTTGATTGTAGTTCTATTATAGTTGTTGTTGGTTTTGCTGTTGTACAAATGTTGCATGATACTTAAAGATGACAGTATCGAAATGTTTATAAAATTAAGATGAATTGATGAAGAAATTGCCATTAATGTGTTTATGGGAAAATAAACATTTTTCATTTTCATTTATTCTGAAACTTACAAGAGACATTTTACTTTTCTTATTGAAGTTAACTTGCCTTTAGGTACAGGTTTTAGTTATATATTAATTGTCTACTTAATTTGCAATTGAGTGCAAAATAGGCTTTAGAAACATGAGCATTTCATTGATGAATATTTTATATTCAGTTCGTTTAATTTCCGCTACAAAAAAGATGGAAGTTACTGATTTTACGCCAATTTCTGAAAATCCGATTTTTCTCAGATCTTTACGTTTTAAACGGCATGGGAATCTATTGTGAATATTTTCACAATGATGGCAGTAGGGGGTTATTGTCTTAAGTTTTTAAATTAATGTGTTCAAACTGCAACTTCAGCTCGATCAAACTAAAAAAATTTTTGGAAAATCAGTCAATTTGAAATTAAAGACTTAGGTGCTGTTTCCACAATACAGACAAATGACTTGTGTAGATAATTTGTATGGGAGTGACTCAAAATACTGAGTGGTTTTCATACAAATTTTCTACTCAAACAAATTGTTTGTAATATAGAAACCACACATTATTCGATAGTAAATATTTAAGAACAACTTGGCTTGATTTAAAAAAAAAAAATTATACACCAAACTTCAAGCAAACACGATCAAACGAAAAAATTAATACAGGAATCCGTACCTGAAAAACTTAATTATTTGTGTTCAAACACTTAAAAAAATTATAATATTGATTCGTAGTAGTTTTTTTTTCAATCGGTTTGATCATTGTATCGTGTCAATAACGAGCGTTTGGAGGTGTTTTATACAGCATTACTTCAAACGCTGGTTTTTGACACAAACCAATGATCAAACCCATGCACTTTAACTGAGTTTGATCACTGGTTTGTGTCAAAAACGACCGTTTGAAGGTGTTTTATATATATATATATATATAAATATATATTATGTCCTGTGGTTCCTATTAGAAACAAAGGGCCCCAACAAACTCTCTCCGCTCCGATCGGTTTGATGCTAGATGTTTTATTTCTCTCATCTTCATTTTTTCTCTCTTCATTATCAAGTTGACGTCGCCAGGTATGCGACGGGCGGCCAACTCTTCGTATATTACCTTGGGGGCTCCAATCAATACCTGCTTTTGTAGTGTCACCTGGAGGTCTGCGCAGCGTGTGACCAATCCAGTTCCATTTGCGGTGAAGTATTTCCGTGTGGATTGGCCGTTGATCAGTTTGATGCCAGAATTGCTTGTTGGGTAGTATGAAGGTGTTTTACACAACTCTAATTCGTACTAAAACATTTAGCAATTTTTTTGAAAATAAAAACCAAAAAAAAAAACCTTGAAATTTATTGCAAAGAATGAGGATGAAAAATTTGACAATATTGAACAAAAGTTTTTAGTAACTTTTTCTCTCCTCTTGGTGTGTCTCTTGTGCCAGCCAAAAATTTCCAAAAAAAAAGGACCTCACACAAATTGTATTAAATTATACTCAAATTGTGCATAATTTAATATAAATTCTAATAAAGTTAATTTCCAGCTACTGTATTTCCTTTAAATGCTGTTTAAAATTCTATAGATTATTATTATTATTGTTGATTTTATGCAATTACATCACATACATACATACATACATACTGGCAGCTGTTGCTACTGTTGTTGATGTTGTTTCTTTTGCAGCTTTTTGTGTGTGTGTATGTGAGAATTTTACAAATAACCAGCTAACCAACAAACTTGAAAATGTAGTAGCTAAAATATGTAATAACAAGAATAATAGCAGCAACAACAGCTACAATAACAACAACATCAGCAATAAAAACAAACAAGAAAAGGAACATAAATTGCACATGAACGCCTGCTAAATGTTGTAGCATTAAAATATTTATATGCATGTTTAACTTGTCTAGTATAGACCAGAAAGAAGATGTTACTACACTTTTGCTGTCCTGCAAATATATTGGTGCGGCGTGTTAATACCCAGCGAACAATTTTTGCTGCTTCACTTCAATTTCGATAACAAGCCTTTACTGCAATAAAGATAAAAAAAAAATTTACTAAAATTTTGGAAATTTTACTTAAATTGAGTTGAAATTGGTAGTCGTATCGCGCCATTGCCGATTTTTACCGAAACTCAGTAAAATTTCTCCTGATGTTAGGAAATACAAAATTTATCTTTAACAGGAAATTTTTACTAAAAACTGGAAAAATATTTACTAAAAACAAGTTCAGTCTTTATCCCAAAATTAGTAAAAATTTCGTCATGTGCGCCACAGCTGCCATCTCTTCCTGCTCATTTTTCATTTCCTTGTTTTACCTTCTTCTGAACCGGCCTTCTGCTACAAGGAAGCTATTGATGAAATCAGAGCGCTCGAACGTCCAGAATGCTTATTTAAAACATTTAGTTCGATTATATTAAATGGGGGGAGTGATGAAAACATTTTTATGAAATTTACGTCTTTTGGGACTCGAAGCAATGAACTTCAGTTTAGTATACAGGCACTCTAACCACCTCACTACTCCACCTCGCTACTTCTCAGCAGCCAGTAAACATAAGTACTAAGTTCGTAGTTTACATAATTAATAAAAATAATTTAAAATATTATTTTCTTTAAATTTTGAAAAAATTTCTAATATGTGAAAAAAATATATGAATTCTCAAATTCAGGAGTCGGTCACTTTTTTACAAATAATTTCATTTGTATGACAAATTGTTCTTAAAGAACATTCTTATTTTTAAAAAAGCGATCTCATATACACATAATAAAAATTTCCTTGAAGCAGAATTTTTTTGAAGTGACATTACGAACGTTTGATTTTTTCTATTTTATTAGAAAATTTTTATTTCAAGGAAATTTTTTTATTAAAATTGTGTACATGTCTTTTTCTTTTAGTGTATGTTTTGAAGTTTACCAGCCAGCTTGTATTCCTTACACTTATGCAACAAATAAATATTTATTTGTTGCACCTAAAAGTATGCAAACTTTCATATATATTTTTTGTGCGAAAAAAGCTAATGGAGAAAGAAATAATTAGATTGAACATATGTATGTATGTATGTGTTTTAGTTTAAGTTCCGAAATTAACGATTCTTAGATTTATTTCTTTTTCAAAAAGCAGTGAAATACTGTGACCTACTGTAGGGTTGAGCAATTAATTAATTTTCGCCTTTAGACGTCTAATAGTGTTTTCTTTCAATATATAATAATTATTTTTTTAACACTGAATTTTGCAAAACAAATCGAAAAACTCACTGGGTCTTAACATTATTTATTTATTTATTTAGGCGTGTGTGAGTGTGCGAATGTGTTTATAGGTATAATTTCTATCCGAAGTAACTGACATGGCAGGGGCAATGTCCAAATAGAATCTACAGTAGTAGTCAGTACAAAACCATTTCAGTTGAAAACAACAAGTTGTGGTTACTTTATTCATACAGCAGGAGAGTGTCTTGACATGGACATCGTATATCTGCAGGCATAAATTCTCACATAGAACGGTTAAACATTAAAATGTTCACATGCATTTAAAAATGGTATAGACTTTAGAATATAGAAGTGAAAACATTATAGTACTCGTATTTAGTAGGAATAAAAAACAAAAACAAAGACATTAAAAAGTCCTTAAAAATATATTAATAAAATCTATTTAGAATGGGTTTAATAAAAATGGCACAACTGTCTGAGCTACTAGATTAACAGCATAAGAACGGTGATTAGGGGTTTATGTGATAAGAAATTGGCAACATTGGATGAAAGATTTTGAAAAACTACAAATTTTAAGGTTCTCTTTTGTTTTATAAAAATATTTAAAAGTTTGTTCCACATAAATTTGAATATTTACACAAATTAGAGGACTAAAATTTCCAACGACGAAAGTCGTATATGACATAATGAGGGACAATACCACTCAGCTTGTCGTTCATATATTACCCATATTATTATTGTGTGGGAAATAATGACGCATATTTTGTCGTCTATGAGTGTCATCTGCATTGGAAACAAAAATATTTAGTTTTAGTTTTTTTTTTTCCTTTAATCATAGAACGTACTTTATACTTCATTTGGTTTTTTGGAAGACTGAACGTAAGACAGTGTCGCTTATCTTGTCTGTAGAAAAGTTTGAATGAAGTTGGCAGATAAAAGCAAAAATATTTTTTTCTGTTTTTTCCTCAGAAAAATTAATTGAAAACAAATCATTAAAAGTTGTTGCTTAATTTTGTTCTCATTAGAGTGTGATTTAACACAAAATGTAAGACATTGTCGCATATCTGGTCCTCAACAAAATTCATTGAGGACTAGTAGCAAGACATTGTAGCTCACATTGTCCTTAATTGTTTTAACTGAAGACAAAACGAAAGGAACTGAAGACAAAATGTAAGAAATTGTCATTTATCTGGTCCTTAAGAAGGTTCATTAAAGACTAGTATTAAGACATTGTCGTTAAATATTTTACTGAAGACATAACGAAAGACACTGCAGACAAACTGTAAGACACTGCCGTGCTTCTGGTTCTCAACAGAGATGAGTAAACAAGATATTTTCACTTATGTTGTCCTCAACACAGTGTCATTATTATATTATATTCTCAACAAAGTTCATTAAAGACTAGAAGTTAAACATTTTCGCTCACATTGGTCTTAACAATTTTTATTGATGAAACGAAAGACTTTATCGTCCATATTGGATGCACGACAATATATAAGACATTGTCACACATCTTGTCATCAAAAATGTTTAATAGAGAAAAATAAATTATACCACTTGCCGGAGATTTCCCTTCAAGTTTCGACTAGAAAACCAGTTGGAAAAAGCGGAAGTCATAAACAAGTCATGGATGACAAACTTTGCCACTGCACATTTAATTGAGAGTAAAATCAAAACTCGTACATCGATTTTAATGAAAGATGGCTCCCTTTTTTTGCAAAATGTACAAGAAAGAATTTTTAATTTAGAGGCTTAAATTCGTTTTCTTTAAATTAAAATGTTATAAATGAAATTGTTATTTTTATTAGAAAGAAAAATATAGAAGATCGTAATAATTGAACAGACAAAAAAACTGATCGTAATATTTGAACAGACAAAAAGACTGCTCGGAGGGTTGAACTTACATCATGATGTTGCGAGACTAACCACAGTCTCAATATCAAAGTTGCTTACCGCTTAGACCTTACTGACACCACGGCAGCTGCAACCGACTAGTTAACTAGTCTCGAAACATTATGAGGTCAGTTCAACCCTTAACTTAACTTAATTGGAAATTATAAAACTTAAAGCTAAACATGATGTCAGTACGATTTTTACTAAATCGAATGAGTATTTCTAATAAAGGTGCTGTTTCTACAAGACAGAAGAATGATTTGAGTGTAAAATTTGTATAAAAAGCACTCAGTTTATTGAGTGATTTCCAATAAAATTTTACACTCAAATTATTTGTCCATGTTTGTAGAAGCAACACCTAAACGATTAATTTTTCTTCTAGAGCATGGCTCAATTCCAAGCAAATACTTCTTTCACATATTCTTAGAATAGACACTAATTCTCTGGATAAATCTAAAAATTTTAAATGTCCTATAAAAATCTCTAACATAAGAGCTGCTGTTGTCCAGTGTAATTCACTAATGAGAACTTATTTTTGCAGTTCTTTTACTTTAATTTCGCACCCAGTGAAAATAAAAATTATTACCTTTTTGTATTTTAAAATGCCTTTTAGCAGCTGCGGGCGATTTCATCTAAAATGAAAAGAAATATTGAAAAAAAAAAATTAACGTTATTTAACTATAAAAATTATTTAAGCAGAAAATGCAATTTTAATCAAATGTAGAAAAAGCAAATGAAATAATTTTATTAAAATAAATAAAATAAATGCCAACTAAACGAAATAAATATTAACCTGTTTATTACGTTTTGTCATTTTAAATAAAATAAAATAAATACAAACTCTGATTTTAAAAACGAAACAAAACAAAAAACATTAGCTTGCAACAAAATAACACACATACATATATATATAAATGTGTATATTATTATTATTATTATTATTATTTATTTCAGCAACGACAACAACAAAAACTGCATACGAAGTAAAAAATAAATAAATAAAACAAGTTTGCTTTTAAAATGTTTAAGGCCTTCCGGCAATATTTCTGGTAATTACGATTTGATTAACTTTAACTACATGAACTCACTTAGAAAATTGTATGAAAATGCATTTGTGTTTGTGTGTGCATGTGTATATATGTGTGTGTGTGTGTGCGTGTGTGCATGCGATTTAGTCTTGCAGAGACTGGAAAGAGTTATAAAGAAAAACAATAAGACATACAAAAAGAATTTAAGCAATATTATTATATTTAGATGAAGAATGTTATTTATAAAATTTTACACTGGGAAAAAATTATGTTAGCAAAAAAAAACGAACATATTTTATAAATCATTAACAAAGTTTTTTTTTTTTTGCAAAAGCTTTGCAACAAGTGTCTAAGGAATAGAATGGTTTTGAAATATTTAAAATTATTACAGAAATATAACAAACCAAAGAGAACAGGGAGGTGGAGTAATGTACAGACACAAAATAAAAAGAATTATATATATGTCGACTTATAAAAACTAGGGATGCAACCGATACCGATACCGATATATCGGCGATACTTCTGGTTTTCCGATATATCGATATCGGCGATATTTTACTCCCGATACGCCGATACTTCTTATATATTTCTTTAGAGTTTTTTGAACAAAATATTCTATTTTCAACTCTTTTTTTTTTGCATGACAACTATGAGAAATAACATATTAAAAGCAGAACATAAAATCAAAACAGAATACATAATGAATTTATTTCTTCTATTTTGCTTTGCACCATAGTAATGAAATGTTCTCTCAATGCTAAATATTGTATGTGTTTGTATGTTTTAAGATTTTTTTCAAGGCGCATTAATACAAGTGGTGGTAATTCTACAACAATTCCAACTTAAAATAACAACTGACATCTCAGCCCCTATGTCAACATGTACAAATTTAGAGGCTACAAATCCATAAGCAAAGCCACTGCTACATTGTCTGACGCTATTCCGCTAGTTAACAGCCTTCGAACATTATTAGAAAACATTATACATGAATCAACGGAGATGGACAGTAGTTCGGAGTCCCAAAAATTTGCGACTAACTTAGCATCAGCTCTGAATGAAAGATTTGAGGGTTTAGAGAATAATGAATCCTATTATTTATCTACAATTCTTGACCCTCGATACAAAGCTCGAATATTTCAAAGACAATCGACTTCAATCCTATCGAAAAAACGTCTTATTTAGCTGCTTAACATGACTCTACATTCAGAAAGTGTTCAAGACACAGCCCTTCCTACACCTCGCAAAATTTCTGATAAGTCTACGAGAAGTACTCGCCTTTGGAGCGTATGTGAAAAAATTATAAGAGAATCCGAGGAGGATGAGCCTTAATCCATCCTAAGCTGTGGTTCTGCTAACGAAGAAGTCGAGAGATACCTTAGATCTCCTAATATTCCTAGAGACGCAGACCCTCTTGTTTACTGGCACAATGACATATCCTACCCAAACTTAAAGAAAATGGCGCAGAAATACTTAAGTTTTCAAATGAGTTCTGTCGCATCTGAGAGACTATTTTCCACTGCAGGCCTACTTCAAACGGATTTGAGAAATCGTCTATCTCCGCAAAATTTGAGAACACTTTGTTTTTTAAACAAAAATCTTATTAATATCAATTTTAAATATTAATCTTTTGCAATGTTGTTTTTATAATTTTAATTTAATTTTAACATGATCTCAAATTCAATTCTTTTTTTTTTAAGTCTTATTAATATCAATTTTAAATCTTGAGCCAATCTTAACTGAATGCCATCGTTTATTTTGTAAAATAATAAATATGGCAGACGTTTTTTAGTTTGAAAATTTGAATTTTATAAACTGAAATGTATTGAAAATTTTGATGATTTGAATGGCTCATTAATAAACACTGTTATTTTGTATAATAGAAGAATTACTCTACTTGAGGTTTGTTAATATTTATTTGAGCTCAATTTCACTATTCGTATCGGTATCGGAATCGGTATCGGCGATATTTATTTTTGAGTATCGGTATCGGTATCGGATCGGCGAAATAGCGTATCGTTACATCCCTAAGAAAAACCTCCCCATAATTCGTGCCTAGTTTTTTCCTGTTTAAACACGTTAAAATCCATCATTTACGAAACGATTTTTAAAATTTTATAAATGCAGTCCAAGAACAAATTAACTAAAATTTTGAAAAATTGTACTTAATTTTACTCAAGTTGGTTGTATGTAGTATGGCGCCAATGCCGTTATTGACAGAAACTAAGTAAAATTTTTCTTGATGTTGGGAAATACAAAATTCATCTTTTAACAGGAAATTTTTACTAAAAACTAGAAAAAAATTTTACTCAAAACTGCTTCAGTGTTTATCCCAAAATTAATCAAAATTTCTTCATGTGCGCCACATCTGAAATCTAGCTGCGCAATTTTTCATTTCCTTGTTTTACCTTCTTCTGAACCTACCATCTGCTACAAGGAAACTATTGATCATCATCATCATAGCGCAGTTAACGTCCGGAATGCTTATTTAAAACATTTAGTTGGATTAAATTAAAAGGGGGGGGTGATGAAAACATTTTTATAAAACTTGCGTCTTTTGGGACTCGAACCAAGGAACTTCGGTGTAGTAGATAGGCACTCTAACTACCCCATTACTATACTTCGATACCTCTCTACGGCCAGTACACATAAATACTACATTCGTAATTTCTAGCAGTAACAAACATTTTTTTGAAACTAGTAAGCCATGAAATGAAATGAATTTAAAAAATTATTTTCTTAAAATTTTGAAAAATTTCCACATTTTTTGAACTATTCAGGAGTCGGTCATTTTCTAATACATTTGTTACAGCTAAAATAAAATAATTTCATTAGTATGATAAAATGTACTTGAATTTGTTTACAAAAAAATTCTTATTTTTAGAAAATTCGAAATCAAATAAAATAAACATTTCTTTGAAGTAGAATTTTTTTAAAGTGAAATTATAAACATTGGATTTATTTTTATTATAAGAAAATTTTATTCGATTTAAAAAACAAATTTCTACATATCGCTTATTTACTAATACAACGTCATAACTCAAAAAAAATCCATTTCGAAATATTCGCAGTTGAAATTTTTTGACTTGTTTTCACTATCTAGAAAAATATCTGACTTATTCTTTTAAATTGTGAAAATTACAAAAGAAATAAAGAGGAAACTTATACACAATATAAAGCATAAAATGGCGAACAATTCTTTATGATTAACCTTAAAATTTTAAATTTCTAGTTATGACGTTGTATTAGTAAATGGGCGATATTAATCAAATTATACTTAAATATAGAAATATTTTAAAATATTTGAAGAAAATGTTTTTTACTAAAATTTAGTACATTTCTTTTTTTCTAAATGTGATAGAGTTAAGCGTGTTTAAACAGGGCGATATATTACGACCCCTATCACACAAGCAGAGGAGGTTATAAGTTCAATTGAAATTCGGTATTATATTTTTTTCTTTTTTTTTATCGGAAGGGTAAGTGGTCCTTCCGAAATATAAATTATCGCACAAGTAATTGGGCGCTACAACTGGACGAGCATCAACCATTTAACCAATAACTCTTCTACGTGTATTGCCGAAGGATACCTCACTCATATTTTCTTCTGAGCGTAATATAAATATAAATATGCATATGCATACAAAAGCAAGCAAAGATGAATGGATGAATGAATGAACAGAATTTTTTAGGAAGAAACACTTAAACACAAATAATTATACAGACATACAAATAATAAACTTTTAACATACTCGTACACATATAAAGATGTTAAATATAAAATAAAATAAAAAACGCCTCAAGATAATTCTCATGGAATTTTGTGTATTTTACTTGCACACAAATACAACGGAAATTAACATTCTTACGTGTGTGTTTGTGTGTGTGTTCATGAATTTTTGATTCTAATATTTCTTTTTTTTATTACTTAAACATGTGGTACATCCTTTTTTATTTTTCAATTAAATAAAAGGGTTTTTTTAAGTTTTTTTTTCCTGTGTTTATGTGTGTGTTTTGAAAAGTAAATAACAACATTTTCAAAAATTTTCTTTATACTTTACTGCCAAAAAAAAAGTTGTTTAAAAATAACCAGATTTTTACTTCCATCTACAGACAACCGGCATATTTTGAAAAAAAAAAACATATAATTTTTTTTTATTAATTTGAAAGTCTATATCGAAACGAGCTTCCTGTAGGTATAATAGGAGCTTCGAAAACTTTTAATTTACTATTCATAATTTAAATGAATTATTCATTAATTTCAACCTAATTTACAAGGACGTGAAATTAATAAGGGGTTTCATTAATTCAGTTAAAACATAATAACCGCGAATTATTTAATGAACTAATTAACATTGAATTTTAATGAATATTTTCATAAAAACTACGTATATGTGCATTGAATTAAGGAATTTTTACATTAAATTAATGAATGTCAGTCAATAAAAGTATTTCATTGAAATTATGGTTTTATGTGCATTTTCTTGTGTATATATATACGAGTATATTAATATTTATGTATATACATTTATGTCTTACTGTGTGTGTGTGTGTCCGCTAGTATAAACATGTAAGAAAAAATCATAATTATTTTGCCATTAAAAGTTGTCAAGCCAAAGACTTTTGTAAATAAAAAGAACGTACATGCATATAAAGACACTGGTTTATGTATCACACATACACACGGTGAGTATGTGTGTATTAATGTAAAAGAAAACCAGCATATGAATGCGTGTCATGGGAATTTGAAAGAATGACCACCACTGATAAAGACCTTGAATAGCCATCTTCTGTCAGTCCCCATCAGTGGTTTCATGTAAAACATGGTTGAGCTTTAAACTGCAATCCAGTGATTTCTTTTTTCCTATTTTGTTGTTGTTGTTGTTGTAAAATATCCGAATCATAAAACTACTTAAGGCGTTAAGCCTTAATTTTACACATGATTGTGGGAAACATAATTATTTGTATGCATTTTTCAAATTCAATTAAGTCATTTGTCACTGCAAAAAGTTGAAGTTGAAAATATAGCAAGTTTAGAAGTACATACACACACAAGTGCATATACATATGTATATACAAACATGCATACGGAGACATTTGGTATTCATGGCCATTGAAACACAAATATGTTGAAATATATTTTCTTTTGAAACGCCCACTCATTTTTCACGGAAATAAGATACGCCTCGTATTTAGTTATAAAATGCACAGTGATTTTTATTTATCGAAATGTTGTTAAAATATTACAGAAATAAACTTTCTTTGTATGGGGGCACAATATTTTATTACGATTTTTTCTCCTACTGCAGCCTTGATTAGTTTTAGAGGGCCTTTGCAGTGTACCTGCATAATTTCAGGATACTTTACACAACTTAGCCCTTATGTGCAATCAAGTAATGTACCTCAAAATAGACCACCCTTTTTTATATATAAAACCAAAACACACGACAACACAGAATGACAAAGAAAAAAAGAATCATCTCCAAAAGTGTAACTGCAGGCAATGCGAACAACTTTTAACTGGCATAGAAAAGATATCGCTCGAGGTGTTAAAGGCGACCAGAATTGACAGAAATAAAGAAACAGACATACACACACACGCGCGAAACAAATGGCAAGAGCGGGGTAAACTAAATAATAGCAGTAATAATGTGCATAAGACAATCAATGTGTGTTGGTGGATGGCATTCTGTGTATGAGTGAAGGCGTTTACAAAGATATTTGCAACGAAAAAAAAACTATTTAGCCAAACAAATTGCACATTCTCATAAACAATTTGAGATTTTCACGTTTGACTAACTGAAACAGGGTATTTAAAAAAACAGAGTATTATTCAGTTTCGATAAGTTTAATCATTAAGTCGTCCCTAGTAAGCATTAGAAACATTATTCGATTAATTGTATTTGCTTCAATTTATTAATTTCATTCAAATAAATATTTTGATGCGAAGAATTTTTATTCAATAAATTTTATACGAATAATAGTTTTCGGCTCTCTTTATTTTATTAATTTTATTGTAATAAATTTTATTAAAATAATTTTTAAAATATGTAATATTTTGATGCGAATAATTTGTATTCGAATAACTATTTTGGGCTAACTTTATTTAAATAATTTTATTCTAAAATTTTTTTTTTTAGGATTTCTTTACGAAAAACTTTTATTCGATTAAATTTTATTCGATGCGTTTTATTCGAACAACTGATTCCGATAAAAAAATACTTTTAAAATTTCATTTGAATACGTTTTATTGAAATAGTTTTTGTACGAAGATTATCATGTGAATAATTCATATTCGATAAATTTTATTCGATTAATTGTTGGCGATTAACTTTTTTTAATAATTTAATTTTGATAATTTCATTCAAATAATTTTTATAAGAATATTTTGATGCGAATAATTTGTATTCGATAAATATTAATCGAATATTATTTTTATTCGATAAATGTTATTTGAATACTTTTTTCGATTAACTTTATTTTGATCATTTTATTCTAATGAACTTAATTTAGGTATTTTTTGTGCGAATATTTTTATGCGAATAATTTTTATTCGACTAATTTCATTCGATTAATTTAATTTTATTATTCGAATAAATACTATTTTTCTTTAATTTGCTTTGTACATATATAGTTAACTGGGTCAAAAGCTCAAAACATAAAAAAGTTCATTGCTTCAACGAATTGTTCATTAATTGTTTTGTAATGTACTGGTATGATAAATTAATGAACTGTTTCATTAATTCTGTTAAAGAAAAACATTAGCGAATGCTTTAAATTACCTGTTTCCATTAAAATTCAATAAATATTTTGATTGAAAAAAAAAAACGTATAAGTTCATTGATTGAATGTATTTTTGCACAAAATTAAAGAATGCGAAATCAATTTTTGAGTGTAGCTTTCGAAGATAAGAAAGAAAAGAGTAGCTACCAATTGTCATTAAGGTCTGAAGGAACTCCCTTCCCACAGTGCATTTTCTGGTGTTTTTTCATAATTTAATTTAAATTGTTCTAAAACACACCTCTTGCGGAGCCACCCTGTCTAAAGTGCTTGCATTCTTAGAGACAGCGGTTATATGCATGCATGTGTCAAATATAAGATTGAAGAAGAACATATTTTTTTTTTGTGTTGTTATCCTCATTCTTCATATGTTTTTTCTTTTTTTTTTTTGTTATTTTTAGCCACAAATATAAACACGACAGGAAAAGTGAGCAGAATATCACACACACATACCCACACAAGAAGAAATAAATATATATGTGTAGTAGTAATAAAATTCCTATAAAAAGAAGGCTTCATCATCATCTGCAGAGTTGCAAAGACAACAGAAATTTTAATAAAGATGCTTGTCAATGCACGTAGTAGTATGTTGCATATCATCAAGTATGATACAATGGTGTGCTTGACTGCTTGTCTACATGCAACTCAAACAGTTTAATGTGTGATAGCAAACGAAGACAAATTTAAACAATAGTGGGCTAAAAATCATGACGATTAAGTCATTCCTTTAATGCAAGCTGCACCAATAGACCCATGAATGATGCTGATGTTGTTGAAGATGATGGAGTTGAGCTGTTGGCTGAGTTTGAAGTTTTTTTTTTTTTTGCTTTTCCATTTTTCATGACGAAGTTGAGCTGTCTTGTCTGTCTATGCTAGGAAATATTTTTTATTTTTTTTTTTTTGCTTTTCACCAGCTCCTACTGTTTGCACATGAATTCGAAAACAATGAGAAAAACTAAAACAATTGTGTGATTCTTTTTATTTTTTTTTTTTGGAATTTTTCTAGTGATATTGAAAATATTGTGTCAGTTTCAGTAGGTTTTCGCTGCTTTTGAAATTTTTTCTTCTTGCTGCAGTTTTTTTTTTTTTTTTTTTTTTGTTATTTCGTTTGTTTGGGAGCGTGTGTCTTGAGCACAGTATTCATTTAGAGTATTAGAGTTATTTGATATGTATTCATTCGTCTGAAAGTCTACTGCTGGTCTTCTGTTCGATGCTGCTAAAAACAAGGCTGGTAAATTTTGTAGTTCTTCATTAAACTCGAATATGGGAATGAAGTATAATGATGGAATTAATAGAATATTTTCTAAACATCAATTTCAATTATCAACTTAATGAAAGAATTATGACAACAATTTAAGGTTTAAGTGCATTAAGTATCCTTCATTAACACTTGGCATATGTACCGGTTTTATGTTGAAATTCCAAAAATTAAAGATGGCTTTATTTAATGGCAAATAACAAAATTTATCAACTCTTTTTTTTCTCACATATAGGAGAGACAGATTGTTTGTTATTATTTCGTGTTTTTATTCACTTGCAATTATGTTTGTATTTAATTTGGTTACGCAAAAATTCAAATATTCACATACAATTTATTTGTATATTTTAAATATCATCACCTCTATACGAAAATTTATTAATTTTTGTGTGGCAATTTATACAAACATACATAAGAATATTTATATATTTTATATCCATGTTTGTAAGCGAGTATACATACGAATATAATTGTGGTCCACGAGTTTAAAAAAAAAAAAAAACTTTAAGATTCATTAAAGTAATTAAAATATAATTAACACATTTTCCAACCATTTTCGCACGTAAGGTGTTGAAGTCAGTTAAACAAGCCAAACACTTTATGAAATATAAACACACACACACAGACTCTGGCTTGAGCTCACAGAGCATGAACAGATAAATACGCATAAAACGCCAACAGACACACATACATGTACACACAAAAACACAACATAAATGTAAATGTAAATTTCAATAACACATATTTAAGCTTAAATCCTTACAAATATTTTAAATTAAACACATTGACTACTACAGGCACGATAAAACAGACACAGTGCCATAATCACATTTCCGCACACACGCACACACACACAAAACACACACGCACTCATACATCGGAACATAAGCACAATCCCAGCGGCGGAAAGATGCACTAAGCAGGCCTTCTGGAAGGTCTTATTAGGTCTTCTGGAAGGCCTTACTTGGCCTCTTGCCCCATTCCATACTCATACATTTTTTACACACGATGTCCTAGCCAGCCAAGGCCTTCTAAGTTCCCTTCTTACACAGCCCTGGTAGAAGGAAGGCCTTATTCAGCCACAAGTTTATTTTTAAATTACCTTTAGAAATGCAAAAACGTAGTAAAAACGCATAAAAGTGTCAAAATATCAACTCAACAAAATAGTGATTATTGTATTCACCCCTATCGCGAATAAACATTCCCATGAAAAAACACCCAAATTTTTTGTTTTTCTATCGTGAATGATTCCCATAATTTTTTTTTTTTTTTGGGAATGAATTCCCATACCTTTCAAATACGGCATCGCAAATGATAACTCCCGCGTATAATTTTACTAAAATAATTCACAACAATTGAAAGTGGGAACAAGAAGTGAACATGTAAGTAGCAATTTGTTTTTTAATCCAGAACTTCATGTAATCATTTTTTTCTCTTATTTATTAACACAGGACTGTTAATAAAGAACAAATTAATTGTCTAGTTGAAGCAATGTGTGCGAATCAAGACTATGGCAAAGGTTTCCAAAAGGATAAAAAGAAAACGTGGGTAAATTTTGTAACGAGTTTAGCATTTGTAAATGGTGTTAATTATTAGTTTGATAAGCGTAACTTAAATTTTTCATGCATAGGTGTGGATCGACCAAAAACTGAACATAAGAAAAAAACTGACTGAAAACAAAAAAAAAAAAAAAAAACGCAACAAAACAAAGCGGATCAGATTCATCACGTATTTGTCTTCGCTGCAGTCGTTCAATGGATTGATTTTCCTTTTCCAGCAACAGAAAACGCAAATAAACGCTATTCATAATTTTTACCTTATTTGCTTTAATTTCTTTTATTCATACACCACAAAATAAATCCCGAAAAAAATATTTGTTAAATCAAAACAAACAATTCAAAATAAAAACTTTTATTCCCAAGTAATTCTTAATAGAGACTTAAACTCCCCAAAATATTTGCGATAGCAATTTGTTGGGGATGGGAATACAATTTTCCTCCCAAACAACTTACTCCCATAACATTCGCGATAGGGGTGATTACGAGTATGTTGAATTTCAGGGTTTTATTTACATTTGATGACATGTTGTTGTTAACTATATATTGTTGTATACATACACATACTAAAAATCACATGTTTAGAAGGGAGTAGATAGGCCTTCCATAAGGCCTTCTTGAGAAGGCAAGCGAGAATGGGTACTAGATGTAAAAGAAGCTCTAGGAAGGCCTTACGGAGGGCCTTATAAATGAAGGCCTCCAAAATTTCGCCGCTGGGATGGCTTAATTGAAGTATACACATAAACAGTTTATATTTATTTAAAGCATACATGCGTGCGTGTGTGTCTGCTGGTATTTGTTCAAAGTGAAAGGATGTATTATATGTGAATGTATGTGTGTATTTATGAAAGGATAAAATATTTTTAAATAGCCAGATATGAGACCAATTAAATTCTATAGAAATATATAATTGCCATTAACAAAATTGTAACATTGTAACACATACAAACATACAAACATACATACATACGAATAAAAATATTTGGATCAATGTAAATGTGTATGCATAGCTAACCAATACATAAGAGTATATACACACATATTTGATTGTAGTATGTACATATTTGCATTGAAAAGGAAATTTTAAATGACTACAATTAATTTATCCGTTCATTAACAGTTAAACAATTTAATTGTGGCAAATACTGCGAATAAATGGTAGATTTAAAATACGTATTTTATTCCTAAAAAAAAGTTTTTGTTAAAGATTTAAAGCTTGAAAAATATTCTATCGTAAAAGGACTCTAGGAGAGGATACTGCCCAATTACCGCCAGCTCATCTTCTTTATCACACACACTTTTAACACAGTCTTATAAACTAACAAAATTACCTACAATTTTGTGAAATTTACTTAATTTGAATTCAAATTGGTTGTCGTATGGCGCCAATGACGTTCTTTACAGAAACTAATTAAAATTTTCCTCGATGTTGGGAAATACAAATTTCGTTTTTAACAGGAAATTTTACTAAAATCTAGTTCAGTCTGTATCGCAAAATTACTGAAAACTTTGTTATGTGGGACTCGAACCAAGGCGCTTTAGTATACAGGCACTCTAACCACCGCACTACTACACCTTGCTACAACTCAACAGCCAGTACACATAAGTACTACATTCGTAATTTCGTACACTATCAAAAATAATTTATTTGAATTTAGTAAGTCATGAACTAAAAATAATTTAAAAAATTATTTTCTTAAAATTTTTGAAAAATTTCCAATATCAAAAAAAAAATATGATCTTAAATTGAGGACAGCGGTTTTCCCTTTTTTTTTTTGTGAGCTATTCAGGAGTAAGTCATTTCCTAAATCATTTGTTTTACAAAAAATTTCATTTATATGATAAAATGTACTTAAATTTAGTAAAAAAACATTTTTATTTTTAGAAAATATGCACTCAAATAAAGTGATTCATGATGTCACTTTATTTGAAGTGAGAAAATTTTATTTGATTTAAAAAAAGTTTTTACATGTTTAATAAAATTATAATTAAATATAGAAATATTTTAAACTATTTTGAAGGAATATTTTTACTAAAATTTAGTACAAGCCTTCTTTTTTGACTGCACTGTTAGTCAGTGAACAATATTAAATAGTTAGTGAACCTGTCACAAAACTGTCTCAAAACCGTTGCTTGCCATTTTTTCACGGTTCAATTCACATAAATAAAATAACCACCTGTTCGGTGACATTTTCGTGGCACGATTTGGAAGACATAGGAGCTTCCTATAAATTAAAGAAAAAGCAAGCAGAACCCCCGTAGCAATCACATTATCTGCAAAAAACAACCAGGGTATTTGGTTGGAAACGAACCGACAACGTCCGAGCTAAAAGTTTAGCACTGCTATCTATTATCCTCCGATGGCTTATTCAGTATTATTTTTGATATTCTGAAAACAAATAAAGACATGGTTGGGGGTTGCCGTAATCTAAAAGACCAACATTCTATGATTATATTATTGCGTTGGTATCAAATCATACTCTTATGACAATAAATCATTTCGAAGTATAACCCTACAAAAATTATTGGAGTACATGGTCCATTTTAGATTAAACTACCTTATCCCGGTGTGCTTCGCTACCCCCTCGTTATAAAATAAAATTAAAAGTATTTATATATCCTATTGTGAAAATTTAATGACGTTCGGTCCAGTAGTTAAGACTATATTACGATTTTTAATTTTCCTAAAAATGGGCGTGGTCCCACCAACTTTTCTCCTGGTATGTATTCCAAATTATGCCAATACCATATGTACCAAATATCATCGACGTAGGTCAAAAAATTCCTAAAATATGGCGATTTAAATTTTTGGGTTATATGGGCGGTGCCACGCCTCTTTGTCCAATCTAAACTTCATATAGCCTATTATTCCTGCCAGAGTCACAGTAACATGCTGTGAAAATTTCAGGAAGATCGGTCTAAGGGTTTGGTTTTCCTAAAAAGGGGCGTAGTCCCACCCACTTTTTTCCTGGTCCGTATTCCAAACTATGCCAATACCATATGTACCAAATATCATCGACGTAGGTAAAAAAAAATTCCCAAAATATGGCGATTAAAAATTTTGGGTTATATGGGCGGTGCCACGCCTCTTTGTCCAATCAAAACTTCATATAGCCTATAATTCATCCGAGAGTTCCAGTTCAATACTGTGAAAATTTCAGGAAGATCGGTCCAAGGGTTTGGCCTCCTATAAGGAACAAACAAACAAACAAATAAACAAACACACATTCGATTTTATATAAATATATACATAGATGAGTAGTTTTTGGACTACTTCTATGTAATGCAGCCGTGGACCATTTCATTTGTATACAAACATTTATAGTTAAATAACATTTGGCAACACTAAATTCATGGATGTTTAAAGAAACACACAAATCTTTTCTTTCAGTAGGAATTCAATTTGATAGACTTGTAAGATATGCGAGGCATTCTAGGGTCTATGCTACCAACAGTGAGTTCGTAATATACGAGTACATACATATGTATTGAATGATTTCGAAATTAACCCCTGTGAGTGCTCTGTGGAGTAGAAAAATAGAGTATTTTCGAAACTAATCCCTGTGGGTACCACTTGGATTAATAAGATGGAGTAGTTTTTGGTTTACGTGGTCCAGCCCTAGGATATCGCAATATAAATTGGACCATGTTTTTTCCATACATTTGAATTAGTTTTAGAGTAGTCCTACTCCATTGTGGAGTAGCCCATAGACGCATGTATGGACTAGTCTCATTTTTATACGGAATACTCGTATTGTTGTCTCATGCAAAAAAATAATATGATTATTTTCAATTATATTCAAATAACATCCAATTAAACGCTAGCAATTTTGGCATCATTTATTGCCACATTCCGAAAACAAAAGATTCACGCGAAATTCATTATTTTAATGAATTTTTCATTAATTTTTACATAACTTTCCAGTACATTAAACCATTAATCTAGTTAAAAGAACAATAATAACAGATGATTTTAATGAAATTTTTCAAGCTGAAGCCTCAATGAATATTTTCATTGAAATAACGCAATTGTTCATTAAATCAACGTATTTTAAATTAAAGAAACTAGCTGAATGAAGCTGATTTCTTGGAAATATGTAAAATAATTTTTTTTATAGTATGGGTCTCCACTAAGATCAAAAATTTCGACGCAAAAAACTAACTACACACGAAACCCATTTCTGTTAACACTATGCTGGATTGTTTTGGGAGAATGGTATTATAATTTTGTGAAATAAAATTATGCGCATACATACACACATATGTACATACTAAATTCAAAAATCAATGTATGTAATATAATAAAGTTTTCTATATCAAAACAAAACATGTTTTTTTTATCGCAACAAATATTAAGTAAACTTTGGCTAAAATTCTTTAAAATTCTTTCATATAGAATTTTATAACTTAAGGCAGTTTCAATGCATACTAACATCGATACATACCCACACACACACGAACACACACATAAAAACACACACCCAAACATTGACAGGCAAACTACTACAAACCTTAAACTCGCCGAGGATACAAAGAATTAAAACTTGCATACTTACACACACACACAGCCATATACCAAAACAGAAAAAACTCCCAATAAAAGCCTCAAGGGTGGTCTGATGTGAACATAAACTAAATTCTACAAGAACGATAATAAGAATATCAGAAAACCTTTTGTATTTGAACTGAAATCGTAGCAGTAGAAAAGAAATCGTTTATTAGTAGTTGTAAGTTAAGTCAATGTACAATATATGGTTAGCTTAATATAGAAAGGCCCTAAGTAATATTTGTTTTTTTTTTTTTTCTTATATCGATAACTAAGAGGGGTTGGTTACTCCGCAGTCGGCGTGTCTAGCGATTTCGCTAACTACCAGTCGATTTTAACATGGGGATGACATTGACGGAAGTCAATTGACACGATCACACCGATGAGATCACTGGTCATCAAAACCAAACTATTTCGCTAGACAAAATGTACTAGTTAGATCACTAATGATATTTCCTTAATGAAAATGCTACAGAAATTTAAATTTTTATGGATTTTTGTTTATTTATCAAATTTCTTTTTCAATATTTATAAAATTTTCAATTAATTTTTCTTTTTCTTTTTTTATGCAACGTTTTAGTTGACTTCTGCTCAGTTTATCTTTAAAAAGCACTTTTTTTTACTAAAAATTTAAAATTTACTGACTACGAACTTCCAATTGTAACTGAAGCCAACACAAAATCATAACACTTGCATACATTGAAGGCTGGCCATTGAGGCCTTGATTGGGCTAATACCTATACAAATCTTTATAAGATCCTCTGCGGCAATGGCCGCTTATCGGATGGGTATCGGTAACTCCGCTCGCTGTGTTGGCAACGGGCATTCAGCGATACTGAATACATTGTCCTGCAGAAAGCTGTTAGCGATGCCTAGCGACAGAATAATTCGTGAACTAAGGTTCAACAGGGGATTCAATGTACCAATTCCGCTTAGGGCCACGTGGGAGGGTAATGATCCCTCTGTGGATTCCAGAAGTTTATGTTGGTATACGGATGGATCACCTGTGTGTGTGTGATATTCACCTGCACCATTCCAGCGTACTTCGCTGAGACCCAGAATAGATATGCAATATCTTAGCATTTCGCGCTCAACTTGTAGGAATTTGGAATTCATATTTGGGTTGATGTTGTCATTGTCTCTCAGGGTTCTTACGTTCCAGAATCCAATCATAGTCCGTATATGATAGCCAAATGTCGTCATCAAGTAATTCGGTTTATTTTGATTTATTTTTAGCGATTCGTTAGCATAATAATAGAATTTAAGTTCAGAAACGTAGGTTGCTGGCCTTCGTTCCCTAGTTCGGTGATAGGGCTGATATCTAAGCACCCAAACGTGCTGGTTGGCAACAGAATTTCCTCTGTGCGGTTTTTAAGGTTATACCGCCTAAGATCGGTCGACAGGGCCTCGTTTGTCGAAAACAGGGGTCACCAAATACTTTCTGGACAGAGGGTGAGGTTGTCATTTGAAAAGGATTGGCTGTGTGTACAGTATAATAACTCATTTGTATTCGCGTCACTTTTCCATTAACCCCCAAATGTGTTCATATTAATTTGAGCAGAGGCATTAAAGGCGCGCATATATCTATCTTTTCCTATATTCAGGCAGCCCTTAAGTACCTAGTTACATGAGAATTCCGTTCTAAGCTTGTTTTAGACTGCCTTGACTCCCTACAGAAGCTATCGATACGGAACAAGGTTTCCATTTACTGTATACCTGGCCATAGCGGTCATCCGGGTAACGAGGTAACGGATGAATTGGCCAGAGGACCTCTGCCGCTCCTCTTATAGGCCCAGAGGCCTTTTGTGACGTAAATTGGTCGACTGTAACAACTCTAATCAGAGAGAACGACATGTCGACCGCTAAGAAAGTTTGGGTGGCTTCTCCCGGTTTAAGGCAGGCCAAATTTGAGTTTCATTAGGAACGACTTACGGCTAGTTACTAGTTTCCTCTCCTTTCATTATGGACTGAACTCCCATCTTTGGAAAAGTAACCTAGTTCGCTCACCCTTGTGCCGTTTATGCATGGAAGAGGATGAGACAACGGCACATATTCTCTGTGAATGTATAGTCTTATGAATTAATAGAAGGCGTGTTTTTCTTTCTGAATTTGTGCATTCGGATGATATTAGGCGGGCTTTTCTAAGCTTTGTGCTGACTTTCATAAGGAGAGTCATTCAGAGCTTGTTTTAATTTAGAGATCCATGGCACAAAAGATCCAATAGGTGTGGCAGTGCCGGTCCTTGGACCAGATCTTTCCACTTTTCTATCTACATTGAAGGCATTAACCTCTATGCATGTACTGAGTGCGTGTACATGTACATAAGTGAGAGAGTCAATAGGCTAACTCTTGCATTACTTGTGGCCACTGTAGTAGTTAGTCGATTTTTCGTTAGCGAAGTACCTAACGATTTCGAGTCAATTTCCACTTATAAAACTGCAGGGTAACTATCGAAATATGATAAAGACGCGATTGGAAAAAAATAATGAGTTAGGTCATTTCTATATTAAGTTAACGTTACGTACATAAAGGAATGAAAGAATAAACTGAACAAAACTCTGCTATTTGTCATATTGTTATCCCTTATTTGCCAAAAATCAACTCGATCTTCTATTTCCAGTATGAATTGAGTATGTTCTTACATATCTTACATACATACTATGTATGCATGTCTGTACTATTAAGTATTCGTATGTGTGTGTGCAAGTGTTGATGTTTGCATGCATTTGATTCCTTTGAGCATGAGTTGGTGTTTTTGCCATCTTCTCTTGTTTATGGTTTTAGGCTAAAAAGAAGTAATTTTGTTGAATGCCCTAAAATCAGAGTATAACCAAAATTCAATTGGTTAAGGATTGCACAGAAAACCCAAAAAAAAAAAGCCAAAGAAAAATGCAGAGAACTTTAGCAACTAGACACGGCAAAAAGGTAACTGAAAGAATTGTGTTATAGAAAATCTTTGAAAAGAAAAATGTTTGCAAACAAAAATTTAATAAAAAAATTTTTGGTTAAAAAAAATATAAGAAATTAAAATTTTTTTCATTCGAATTGACACAATTTTGTTTTTTAGTAAGAAGAAAACAAATAAAAAATATTTTTACATGTGACTTGTTCTGGCAGATGATAATTGATCCTTAACAAAAACCAAAGTAGGGAAACAGGATCGTAGGGGGAAGGTTTTATGTTGTTTGGTGGAACCAATAATAATTTACTTTCACATAATTGGGCCCACACTTCATATATTTTTATTAAGAAACATTTATATTTTAGATTATGATCATATTATGATAATCATAAAGTTTATTTTTGTTTCATATGTCAGCCTACTCATGTCCTGAAGCTTTTGCTATTTATTTTAACACGTGTTTAACAAAATGTTTGTATACACAAAGTTATACTTATACATTGAAATAGAGAATAAATACGCATATACAAATCTACTTTACCTACTCAGCGGCGGAATTTTGGAGGCCTTCATTTATAAGGCCCTGCGTAAGGCCTTCCTAGAACTTCTTTTAGATTTTTGTACTCATGCTCGCTTGCCTTCTCACGGAGGCATGGGTAATATGGGTATGTATACATCAATAAATAAATAAATAGTTAACCCTGAAATTCAACATAATACAACAATCACTATTTTGTAGAGTTGAGTTTTTGGCATTTTCATGGCTTTTTACTTCGTTTTTGCACTTCTAAAGGTAATTTAAAAATAAATTTGTGACTTAATAAGGCCTTCTATCAGGCCTGTGTATGAAAGGAATTTAGAAGGCCTTGGCTGGCTAGGACATCGTGTGTAAAAAATGTATGAGTATGGAATGGGGAAAGAAGACACGTAAGGCCTTCCAGAAGGCCAAATAAGGTCTGCTTAGTGCTTCTTTCCGCCGCTGGGTACATACAAACATATAAATATACAAATATTATAAAAATGCATCTGATATGTTTTTTGTTAGAGAGTTTTTGATTTATTTTTTGTTTTGTTTCGTTTTTCTCACTCCTTCTGCTTTCGGGTGTCAGCTGTTGGACATGTGGGTACAACATAGCTTTAATTCACATTCAAACATTAAGTTGGCCGTATTTATTTTTTAGTTTGGTTGACTATTTCCTTAAATTGGCTATTGGGATGCTGATACTGATGGAAACTAAAGCCCAAGGCGAGGAAGTGAATCAAAGGAGAACTATATATTATTTTTTTTTTTAATATCCATCTACACAAACAAATGTGTATGCATTATAATATACCTGTGGCAGCAAACATACACACATATGCACATTATGTATGTGGTATGTAAAGTATTATCAAGAAGAAAAAAAGTCCCGAATTCATTTATTACATAAAAGTTTTTATTTTCCTATTTTCTAGTGTAGTTTTTTTCCAGTTCTGTTTATCACAAGAATTTAGAATTAAATTCAATATACTGGAGGTTACACAATGTTAATGTCACTAGAAGAACGTACTCGCATACATGAGTACATTTGTATGTGCATATGCAAGGAGGAGCAAGTTAAAATGTAGTTGGGAAAAAATTATTTTTAGGAATTTCAAGATTTTTTGATAAAACATCGGCCTAAACATTTAAAGAAAGATTTTTTATTCGTAAATGTCATTTTCAAAATATATCTTTAATCTGAAAAAATTTCTCCGAATATGCTTTTATTTGCCTGCTTTTGTTTAAAACTTTTTATGTAAATATCAACAAATTACTTATCAAGGTTTTCGTATAATTCTTTGAAAGTCTTTTGTTAATTGGTTTTCTAAAATTTAATTTGAATTTTAATGTTTCTAAAGCTTAGATCCCACCATCGGCACAATGTATCGATTTTCGTCGGCTCACTGACATAAAGTTATAAGTACACAGAAAAAAATATTTATTTTTTTTTGTTCAATTAACCCTTTAATTAAAAATATAAAAAAATTGATTAAATATTTAATTTATTTAATTAAATTTTTAATTGTAATAAATAATTTTATTTAATAAATGTATAAAAATTTAATTGATACTATTAATTTGTTTACTGGTGCAAATTTAATTAAATTTTTAATTGATATCTATCACAAATTTTTTAATTGAAATCAATTATTATTTTTTTCTGTGTAATAAATAAATTTGCCTTATTTGTCTATCCAAAAGCTTTACAAAGCCAATTTAAAAACGTTTTGAATTGAAGTTTTCTTGTTCATAATTTCGACATACATATTTTAAAAAAAGTTTTTAGTTAAAACAAGACATTAGAAGAAATAGTTTTTGTATACAATTTTTTAACTAAATTTAATTTTTGATAAAAAAAAAGGTGGAACAAAAAATTTTTCCGAGAAGTATTTTTTTTAATCTCAATCATTTCTGCATTTCTGACTAAATAAAAACACGAATATAGTTCGACAGTTTATATAAAAAAAAAATAAAATTAATTGCAAAAATCTTGTGCATGTCACCCTACAGCCATAAAAAAATCTCAAAATACTTATTATTGAAGTAGGTGAATTATTGTTTACGTTTGTATGTACATATTCATAAAATACAATTAAATTCATGTAAAACCTTCTTAATTCACCTTTAAGCCTTAAACCAATATTGCCAAGGAAAAAATTTTTATTATAAAGAAAAAATAAAAAAGAGTTACAAAGAAAATAAAAATCCAAATAACCGGAATGTTTATTGTACTTCATTTTGCCCAGCTATCGTCTGTCTCATCAAGAAAATGATTTAATTCGTATATGGGTATGAGACGACACATTGGTTACTTTTCCCTGGGCACTAACTGGCAAGACAAACCATTTCTGACTGAGTGTAAAAGCGGCGTATGCCGGCGTATATGCGAGTTTGTATATTTGTGTGGGAGGAGATTAAAGAGCTAAAAGGCAGTTATAAAAACAATACCCTGTCTGAATCATGCAAAACAAAAGCAACAAGAATACTGACAAACAATTCTGCTGATGATGACGATGATGATGATGTAAAGGACACGCCAATGATTTAGAGAATGGCAATGACGATAATGTTGAACTAAACCAAACAAAATGAAATGAGAACCCATCCAATTTGCTGGCAGCTATAAATTTTTCTTAACTTTTCCTAAGGACATTTTATGATTTGTGTTTCGTTCATTTCTTTTTCTTTACAATTTTTTTTTTTGTTGCCTTTTTTCGCCTTTCTTAACACATTCCATTTCTTACATACAAAATATGAGAGTATGTAGTTTGGTTTTGTTAAGTTTTCTGATACATATATTTTTTGTTGGTTACTTACATACATTATGCATATATATGTATTTGGTTTCATCTCCTGTTGAATATACGAGCATACATTAGCACGTATGTATGTGTTTCTGTTAGTGTTTGCCATATAAGACGAAACTGAAGATAAGATAATGAAGATGCTGTTAAATGCATCATCATGCATTTCTTATATACACTCAAAAAAAATGACCTACAATTTTAGAAATTTTACTTAATTTGAGTTAAAATTGGTTGTCGTATGCGCTACAAGGCCGTTTTCTTACAGAAACTCAGTAAATATTTCCTTGAAGTTAGGAAATACAAATTTCGTCTTTAACAGGAAATTTTTACTAAAAACTATTATCCCAAAATTAGTAAAAATTTCGTTACGTGCGCCACATCTGCCATCTTGCTGCGCATTTTTCATCTCCTTCTTTGATCTTCTTATGAACCGGCCATCTGCTGCAACGAAGCTTATAATGTCATCATCATAGCGCAGGCAACGCCCAGAATGCTTATTTACAATATGTATTTCTATTATCTGGAATGAGGGGTGATGAAAACGTTATACAACTTACGTTTTTTGGGACTCGAACCAAGGAACTTCGGTTTCGTAGACAAGCACTCTTACCACTTCACTACCACCTTACTACATTTGTAATTTCTTACATTAACAAAATTATTTAAAATATTACTTCCTTTAAATTTTGCAAAAATTTCCAATAAGAGAAAAAATAGGAACTCAAATTGAGGATAAACGTTTTCCGTTTTTATTAACTATTCAGTAGTCGATCATTTTATAGATAATTTTATTTACAAATTATTTTATTTGTATGATAAAATGTTTAAGTAAAAACATTTTTACTTTTAGAAAATGCGCACTTAAATAAAATATAAGGAGTCTTGAAGTACGAGAATTTCTTTGAAGTGAAATTATGAACATTTGATTCTTTTTTACATCATAAGAAATTTTTATTTGATTAAAAAAAAGGTTTTGTACATATTAATAAAATTGTAATTAAATATAGAAATTTTTTGTAGAAGACAATTTTTTTTACTAAAATTTAGTACATGTGTTCTTTTTGAGTGTATGTTTAAGTTTTTTTCAGGCCTTCATTTTGCTCAGTATTGTGTATTTTGTTTGCATGAGTATTATTTCATCTCAAGAGGAGCGACAGTTTGTTGAAAGTGCAACGGAAACTACTTTTTTCTTTTGAAAGTATAAATTATAGAAATTTAGTTTAAAATAAAGGAAGTGACCAAAACCGAATTTTATGTGTTAAAATATTAAATTATTCTCGTATTGGATTCCCTTTATATACTTCTCATATTATTCGCTACGATATTGTAAAAGAGAGTTCAGAAATGTATGATATGGAAGGATTACAGGATTTCATCAATTTCAAAGCTTAGATTGCTTTTTAGCCTGACAGTTTCGCGAGATAATAAGCTGGGACAAAACAAGTCACGTAACTGATTCCCAGAGGGCATAGACCACGCTGAGTTCTCTGTTAAAAATTTAAGTCTCATTAAATTTACGAATTACGAATATTAATAAATTGTTTGGTATGGAGAGTACACATCTCCGTACTCTGATGCCATCAAGATTTTGCTGGAATTTCAGCTTAATTCTAAATGTTTATATTAAGATGTCGGAAAATTGTAGGATAACAGATCAGAGAGTTAAATTAAATTGACTTATAACAAATTTTTTATGACGAAGTAATTCCATCTAGAATACGGTCGATTGCGTCGTCCGTTGGTTACACTAGTGTATATGAATATTTATAAATTTTTTCTGCTACATTTGGAAGCCCTAAAATGTGACCACATCAAATCTACAGAGCTTCCCTATTAGAGATAGAAAGAAATAGATATACCCTGTGTTGGTCTCTAAGTATAGAAGGGTAAGTATTTCGAAGGATGTTTGAAGTATTTAATATAAAAATTTAATATAAAAAATCGAAATTGTCAGAGCAGCGAAAAATCTTGGTATAATTTTTAATAGCAATTTGACTTGGAACGACCACATAAATGCCTTGGTTGGTCAAACATATATAAAGTTAAGATCTCTCTGGTCAACACAATACTTTACACCAATAAGTACTAGAACATTACTTGCTAAGACATACCTTATTCCCAGCTTAATGTATGGTTGTGAATTGTTTGCAAGCTGTGATTTAATTAGTAAAAGAAAGCTCAATGTTTTGTTCAACAATATTGTAAGATATGTTTATGGATTGAAAAGGTTTGATCATGTCTCTCCAGCTTCCAATAATCTGTACGGAATCCCTTTTGAAAGCTTGCTAAAAGTTCGTACACTAATGTTTTTACATAAAATAATAAACACCAAAACCCCAAAATATCTATTTGACAGATTACGCTTCTTCCAATCACCACGGAACCGAAATATTATAATACCGCGCCATCAATGTCTGGTATTCGAATGGCAATTTTATGTACATGCTGCTCGTCTTTGGAACATTCTTCCACTCAATCAACAACTAAACAGCAATGCTAATAGTTTCAAAAAATTTTTATTCAGTTTTTTTGCATAATTTCGTATAATTTTTGTTATATCTATCTACATATTTCTTGTTTTGTATTAATTTTGATATGCATGTTAATAATAAATTATTTTGTAACGTAATGCGTTCCTGCACTGTAAATATAAGGCACTGTCTTGTTGTGCAGGAAATGAAAAAATAAATAAAATAAATAAATAAATAAATAAAAAAAAAAAATATTTTAAAAGTCAATGAAGCATATCTCAGAGCACCATTTTGTATTGAACACTTTCTACCTGTCCCTGCAATCTCTTTGTATTACAGTTTCTTTTCTTTTTGCAAGTATTTTTATATATAACGGGTGTCCGCCGGGAATGTATACTACTTTGTTCTGCCGCCATTTTGGTAAACATTAGTCTTGACAGTTCATATTTGGCAGTCGTGAAGTAGACACGTGGCAAATATTTTATGGAAAAATATTCGATAAACCAACGTGTTTTAATCGTTAAAACTTTTTATCAAAATCAATCATCGATTAGGGGCTGTGCATATATTACGTAACGCTGTTTTCAGAGATTTTATATCCCCCCCCTTCGTAACGCTTTTTACAAATTTTTAAGTGCAAAATTTTTAATCCGTAACAAATCTTTAACCCCCCCTCCCCCCTGGAGCGTTACGTAATATGTGCACAGCCCCTTACTGTGACGATGAGAAACCTACGTGAAATTTTTGGGACAAACAACGTGCCAACAACACGCACTATTTATCGTGTAGTGAATGATTTCGAAGAAAGAGGGTTTGTATGTGATAGGCCCAAGCATGGACCACAACGTACTGCAGGATCGGTTACTGCTGCTCAAGGATGTGTTCAAAACAATACATCAACCTTAATTCGACGCCGTGCTCAGGAGCTTGGTCTTCAAAGAACAACTTTGGCCACAATTTTGCACAAGGCTTTACATTTGTTGCCATTTAAGATTCAGTTGACACAAGAGTTTCTTCCATAAGACCATTTACGCCGCCGTAAATATGCCAATAGGATATTACAGCTCGCCATTGACAACCCCAATTTTCATGAAAAAATCATAAAGAGTGACGAGGCACATTTTCATTTCAATGGATATGTGAATAAACAGAATAGTCGGTTCTGGGCAATGGGAAACCCTCAAATTATTCATCAGTCATCTTTGCATCCATTAAAAGTGACAGTCTGGTGTGCAATTTGGTCAGAAGGAATCATTGCACCTTACTTTTTTGAAAATGAAAACGGCGTAACGGTAACTGTGAATGGGGAGCGATATCGTGATATGATTGAAAACTTTTAAACGCCACAACTGCATGCTTTGGGCTTGATAAACATGTAGTATCAACACATGTGGTGCCACATTGCATACAGCCAGGATTACATTGGAATTACTGCGAGACCTTTTACCACAACAAGTTATTTCAAGAAATAGTGATGTTGATTGGCCTCCACGATCGCCTGATTTGACTGCTGCGAAGTTCTTTTTGTGGGGATATCTGAAAAGCAAGGTTTATGCAAACAAACCAAAAACGCTTGAGCAACTCAAACAAAATGAAATCGTGATGAAAATAATGAAATACCGCGTGAAATGTGTAAGAATGTAATGAAAAATGTGCTCAAAAGGGCTCGCATTTGTGAAAGGCAAACAAGGCGGACATTTATCTGATATTGTATTCCATACATAATTGCCGACATTAAATAAAACATTTATCAATACAAGATCCATTCTCTTTCATTTAATTAAAAATTATAAACAAACAAAGCAGTATACCTTCCCGCCGAACACCCTGTACAAACTCATTGAAATATATAATATAATTCCACAAATATTACAAAAAAAGGTTTGACTATAATGCCCAAAATTCAGTGGTTTTTTTTTTTTTTTTTTTTTTTTTTGTTAAATACTAAAAGTTCATAAACAAAAGTATGTGTAGTGTGATGTGGTGTGGTGCTAAGAGCCAATGGGGGAGAAAAGAAATCAAAAGATAAATGTTTAAATATTTTAATAAATTATCTTATCGTTTGGTTTGTATATTTTTCTTTGTTTTTTTTTTTCTTTAAATATTTTACACAAATGTTTATGTGTGTATGTGCTTCCCAAATGGAATTTTGGGACATACATATAAAAAAAAAACTGTTACTTTTGTAAAGTTGGAAGACAAAACAAATGAACAAACATGAGATGACTCTAAGGTTGAGGGTTATAATGTCGATGTAGTTGTAGTTGTTATATGTATGTATATGTTGGGTATAAAATGTGGTATGTATGTGTACGTAAGTATGTGTTTAATTTGTTCTTTTTCTTTCTTTCGCTTTACAGAAACAGAAACAAAAATTTCTTAAGGCACTTTAAAAATAAGAGATAAGGCCTTTTGCCTCCAAAACTTTTCCATTTTTTTTTTAATGTGTATTTTATATTTGTTACTGCTGCATGCAACAGCACGCACATACTCATACATTAAAATGGGGAAATTTTTCTGAAGCTACAGAAAGAAATACCCACATTTGGTTGAATGAATGTGTGTACAAAGCTTTTCAATACAAGCATGTATGTATGTCTACTTGCAAAGGACCATAAAGAGATTTTTCAATATATGTAAACATATGCCTGTGTATGTACATATTTGCAGCAGTAGTAGTAATAGTAGTAGTTTGGGTTTACCATATGATAACAACCAACAAATACAATCTAGAAAACTTAATATCCCTAAGAAACCAAAGGAAACTTTACCACTTATGTGTGTGTGTATGCAATAGTTGGTGTGCATGTGTGTGTGTTCTACGAGTTGTGTTTCAAGGAATACATTTTGTAGGTGTTTCTGTTTGTAGGAAGAAGTGTGTGTGTGTGTGAGTTTTTTTTTCAATTTTTATTCCCCAAGAGTGCATATTTGTAAATCGAAACGAAATGAAACATTGGATTTTTCTTTTCTTTTTTGTGAGTTGCTTGCTCTAGAGTTTCTGTGAGTGTGTGCGTATTCTAGGTATTGTACATCATCTCTGAAGCTAACTGAGTAACTGCCAGGCAAGCTGACTTGACTGACTGCATGCTTGGCTTTTTGGTTGGTTATATGGCTAGATATTATTTAGTCGTAGTTATTTCCTTAAGGGTTTGTTGTGTTTTTAGTAAAAGGGGGTTTTGCGAATTGTTGTTTTAAAAAAGAAAAATATACATATCGGAGAGTATGTTTGTGTAAAAGTTAACATAGAAAATCGTGTAGTATGCATGTAGTGGTAATGCGCCCATGGATAAAACAAGAAAACAACACACACAGAATTTACAACACAGAAAATGAAGAAGATAAAAAAACATGCAATGGGAAATAGGAAACAATCTCAAAGACTCAGCCACCCAATAGATTAGAATGCTTATGTGTTTATGATAAATACACGATTCAAAAGTTTTGCAGAGTGGTTTAATTGAAAATGGCTTAAAAGAAATTTTATTGGTAGCCTCGCACTTGGTTAAAGGATATTCATAAAGAAAATCGATCTTATTGAAAGACGACAGACAGAAAATTGCTAGTTCAATTGCAAAATTCTGTAATTAGTGTGATATGAAGAGTGCGGAAAAACGTACTTAATTACTCTTTTTTCCAAAAATAACTTTTAAATATTGGACTTTCACAACTACATAAGTTGATGTAGAAGTTCACCTCTGGGTATCCTGCTTCGTTGATCAATTTGGCGTACATGACGAAATTTTTACTAATTTTGGGATAAAAAACTGAACTAATTTTTAGTAAATATTTTTCAAGTTTTTATTAAAAATTGTCGGTTAAAGACGAAATTTGTATTTCTTAACATCGACGAAATTTTTACTGAGTTTCTGTAAAAAAAACGGCATTGTGGCGCGTACGACAACCAGTAGCTGGTGTTTCTCGATCCTTTTATAGATATTTTAGAGTCTTCGTGTTACGCATTTTGCCATACAGGAACAATAAAACACCTTCAGTATTATCATGTCCTTCTAGAAAATTTTGCTAAATTATAAATTTCTCTACTGCACTCTACTGAACAAAATTTATGAATGCAAAAAAAAAAAAATATATATATATAGAGTAAAAGAAATGAATATGATATATTTTTTTTCCTCATTGCTTCGATTCCCTTTGACTTGGTTGACTTGACTTGAACTAAATAGAATAGAGTTAGTTTGGCAAATGTTGCTGGCTGCTGCTCTTGTTTTACTTGCAATAGTATTAGTTCGTATTATTGTTACTGTAGTTGTTGTAACTCTGTAAGTTATTCCAACTAAATGCCAAAAGCAATATATCTTCATCTTTTCGTATCACAGCAGCAGCAGCATCATCATCATCATCATCATCATCATGATACTCATACTTATGCTGTGCAACATGGTAAAAGTCTTTATCATCATTAAAGTTGTTGCAGAGTATAACCCAGTAAACATTCATAATTTTGCCTAAAACTTCTCTTCGATACAGATCGTAAAAAGTATAAGGAAAATTGCAAAATAGTTCTGATAATGTTTCGTCAGATGTGTTAAAAAATTCCTTTATAAATTTCTTTAGGAAATTCCTTATAACTTACAGCAACGGTTCTCGAATGGGAGTCGGCAACCATCGAAGGGGTCCGCATGAAGAGCCCAAAAAAAAAGTGTTTTCAAAAATAATACAAGTTTTTATTTTCGATATATATTGTTTTTTACTTTTTATACGTACATACTCGTACATGTGTATGTATTTATGTTTTAAAATCTTCAAACACAAACAACAAAATATTAGTGCAATCGCTTACTCTTCACTTTTTAATACAACGTACCAGCGACTATGCACTGTCTGTTATTAGCAAATAACAGCTGATATGGTTTTTATTGCCATTTAATTTAGTTTGAAAGTAAAGAAAATATTGTGAAGACTAATGAAATTTTAGCTTTACATAGTTAAATAAAAACGGCGAAGTCTACAGTACGTTATATGCCACAAAACTATTTCGAACGATGCGATAAAACCGTCTAAAATGGAGAGGCATCTTTAAGCAAATCATCTGGCTTTGAAAATGATTTTTTTACTCTTTTGCGTTTTTAATTCAAACTAAAAAAAACAAAATACAAACTGTGCTTCAAAGGGGGTCGCCAAAAAAAAAAAAAATTGACAAGGGGTCCGTGAACAGGAATTTGGTGAGAACCCCTGACTTACAGAGTTCTTCTTTAGGTATTTCCACAGAAGTTTTCAGAATTCCCGCAGTTAAATAAGTCTTTTTTTTTTTGGGTGGGGGGTTTCGATAGTTTGGAAACGTATTCGGTGTCTTGCACAGAAAAGTTTGTTGGGATGCAAATCTAAACCCACAAACAATATGAATATTTTATATTAGTGTGAGATTAGGGGGTGTTTACTTTGCTTGCAGGCCTTTTAAGTTGTGTATGTGTATGTGAATGTGTGCGTGTGTGTATATATATTTTGCATCTTTCCTTTTGTTAAATAGTCTATATTGTCGTTGTTTTTGTTGTTGTTTTTTTTTCTACACATTTCTATTCCCCGAGGCTTTCAACCGTAAGGTTTTTGTCTATGCTGAACTTTGTGCTAAATATTTGTTTAATACTGCGCTAATATGTTACGCTTTTCTAAAGCTTTTGTATACAAATTCTTTTATATATTTTTTTGCAACTGCTGCTCCTGCCGCCTTCCTTTCCATTCCTATTGTTTCATTCACTATTTCGTTACTGCGACATAGAAATATAAGAACAAGAACTACAAAAACAACAACGGCAACGGCAAGAACAATAACATTTTACCTCATTTTGTTGTAAAAGCCTTCGAGGCTTTAAAGTTTAAAGCTTAAAAATGTCATGTATTTGTTCTGCCACTACTACATACTCGTATTGTCTTTACTATTTCGATTGTATTTCATATTACATATATTATCTACATCCTGAATACCTAAGGGATTTTAGTTTTGTTGTAAGGTTTTTTTGATATTATAAAAAATTTCTTCTAATTTGTATTTTCGAAATAACATAAAAAAATATATTTATTTGCCTGATTAAGGATCAGAAAAACCTGTGTGTGTGTGTCAATTTTGTTATAGTAATCGGAGAAGAGCTTCACATTAGTAATTTTTTTGTTTAGTCACTTGATTCTAGATAATCTAGTGAGCATGGAAAGATAATTTCCTAGTAATTCGGAAGTTGTCGGTTCGATTCCGGTCTTTTCTGCAGACAAGCTAATCGCTTTGCCGGTTTTGTTTGTTAAAAAAAAAAGTGCGAGTTGATATAAATATTTATCTTTGGTAAACTTTAATACAATTCTTAGCGACCTTTTACTTATTCTACTGACTCATCTTCTTGCCAATTGTTAATCCAACCATAATTTGTTGCTTTTTCATAACTCTCAACTGTTCGACATTTTTGCTGTAGAAATAATTTTCATTCAAAAAAAAACAAACAAGAAGATAAAACAAAAGAATATAAAACTGAAAATGCCTTAAGGTGGTCACAGTGCATACAAGAGAGCCAAAACTAAATCGCATGTGAATGTCAGACTAATAAGTTTCTCAAGTTTTGAGGCCACAAAAATTTTCATCTTTGAACAGTGAAAAAATAATCAGAAGATTTTGTTTATATATATATGTGTGTGTACGTGTATTTAAAATTGTTTGTGGGCGGTTGGAGGGCATTTCACAGAAATCAAATTTAAACTTACACACATATGAGAAACTGAATGGATTTATGAAGCAAAAGGTTAAGTTTTACTAAGAAAACAATTCAAACAAATTAATATGAATAACAAATATTTTCTTCCTTAAAAAAAAATTACACTTTTGCCACAAATATTTTTCACATTCAGATAAAATGTTATCCATAACTTACTCCATATATTTAAAGATCCATCTGACCCATTTTACAGAACTCAATTCCGCTCAAAAGTAGTTTTAATTCCGAAAGTGAAGTCCTTAAAAAACGAAAAACCAATTTTTTTTTTTGGAATCAAACCACTTTTAAAATTTTAAATAAAAATTTACAATGAATTTTTCTACCAACTTCAATTGTAGAAAACACTAAAAAAACATGCATACTTTTAGGAGCATCAGTAAAATATTTTTTTTTTTAATTAGGACCAGCACTCAGGGGATGAACCCTACGTATGCAGTGCACTGTGCCGGAACTCAGGGAGAGGGATAGGGTGGAGAAGATATATGTTGAAAATTTAGAAGACTTAACTCTTTCACAACTCTGCTTTAAGCGTTATGTTAATTTTTAAGGCAGTGTTGAGGCGCCTCCGGTGTTAAGTAGACGCATTAACTTTGTTAAGCTGTATTAGCAGGCATTTTATTAATGGTTTCACTTCGCCGATGTTTCTGCTAACCGACGAAGGAGGGCGATGTTGTGTACATTAGCTTTGAACAGCATCTATCGCTGTCGGAACAGTTTTTTAGTGACCACTGCTATGCCTTCATCACTTAAATAGTCCGACAACAATTAATACAATGTCTCACTAATGTACATTAGAGAAATTAATGATGTTGATTGACTTGCTCTGACCAGGCTTTGAACCCAGGCCCCAAGTCATTGTTTGCTTAGTAGTCAATGCGCTAACCATTTCAGCCAACACCATCGTCAAGGGTTGGCCACATCCCCAATAATTGCGGCAAAATATACTTTAATATGAATATCAACTTATATGTATGTATATGCTAAGAATATTTCTTAAAAAAAAATTAGAAAAAATTTGTATGTTAATATAAAAAAAAAACATGGATTGAGCTTTGCTACTAAAAACAATTTAAAAAATCATCTATGGATATAAAAAAATGTATCACTGTAAAAACGAGATACAAAATAAACGAAATCTGAAGACTGTAAATCAAAAACGATCGCAATACAAATACGGAATTGTGACCATTCCGATCAGAAGGTGTGACTTGCTCGATTAGCACGTTTTATACTTTTAAACAAAATTAAGTTTCATTATTTTCCTTTAAATTAATATCGGTTCTTTAAATTTCAATAAAAGCCGAATCGTCGGTGAAGTAAAACAATTAATAAAATTGCTACATTTACAACTTAAGAAATCTAATGCGTATAGTGGCCACACAATTGGCGCTGCACAAAATACGCAACTCGGTGTAAAGCGACGTAAATTTCCCGAAAGTACTATACGCGATCATTTTAATCGTGACAAGCATTTAGTTGCATCTGTAGGCAGCAAATTAATTTCAACACTAGATGTCACCTGTGAGAGACGATCTTGTACAATTAAATCCTTTCAGCTTAAATAATTTTCAAAATAATTTAAAGGCAAAACTTGAACAACATTAATGAAACCTTTTATTATTTGCAGAAAAAAATGCGATATGGATCGAGAGCGAGAAAGAGAAAACAAATCGTTGGAACCGAGGGACTTGTCAGCGACCGGTAGAATATATGCCAGAAATGATATAAAAATTAGGTAACTATTTTAGAAATAATAAAAAAATTTAAGCGGAAACTGATCAGGCTTTATTCCCCTATGCAGCGCCTCTCCCACAGTCTCACCAACGATTTCAAATTCCAGCTCACCCACACCCACGCCACCAGCCAGCTCAGCAGTGACACCTTTGGGTTTGCCACCAGGCACTGTAGGTGGTACTTCAGGCTCCAGTAGTACAGCGGGTTCAGCAGCCAGTGCTGCTTCATATTTACATGCAAATCATAAGCCTATAACCGGAATACCATGTGTGGCAGCTGCCTCACGTTATACGGCGCCTGTGCACATTGATGTGGGCGGTACTATATACACCAGTTCTCTAGAAACTTTGACCAAATATCCAGACTCTAAATTAGCCAAACTATTTAATGGTTCCATACCGATTGTTTTGGATTCGCTTAAACAACATTATTTTATAGATCGCGATGGTGGCATGTTTCGACACATTTTGAATTTTATGAGAAATTCAAGACTTTTAATAGCAGATGATTTTCCCGATTTGGAATTGTTGCTGGAGGAAGCGCGTTACTTTGAAGTTGAACGTAAGTTATTAAATGTGAGACATGAAATTATTTTGTTTGATTATCCACAAATTTTTCTTTTTAGCCATGATCAAGCAATTGGAGGGAATGCGCAAAGATCGTGTACGTAATGGTAATTATCTAGTGGCGCCACCTACACCACCAGCACGAATTAAAACCAGTCCGCGTGCTGCCGCCAATACCGAATATAACTATGAAGTAGTGGCTCTTCATATATCACCCGATTTGGGTGAGAGAATTATGCTTTCCGCCGAAAGGTCTCTACTAGACGAAATCTTTCCCGAAGTCAATCAAGCCACGCAAACAAGCCGCGGTGGTGTGTCCTGGAATCAAGGCGACTGGCGTCAAATCATACGATTCCCGCTTAATGGTTATTGTAAACTCAACTCTGTACAAGTGCTGACGCGTCTGTTAAATGCTGGCTTTACCATCGAAGCCAGTACTGGGGGCGGTGTTGAGGGTCAACAGTTTTCCGAATATTTACTTGTAAGACGTATACCAATGTGATAAACTGGATTAGATGCGAATACAAACAGCTTAATGTAATTTTTGTTCAAAAAAGAAAACAAATTTAAATTTACATGTTTTTTTTTTTTAAATTCATTCAAAAGGAACTTTGAATAATTACAAACTAATAATGAATTGCATGGTATATAAAATAAATTGCTTAAAGCAAACAAACAAAAAAAAAACAATATACGATACTTTTATATAATAAATAACAATAGAGAAGTTTAACATGATATAAATAAAATTATAATAAATAAACAAAAACTTGATTAAGGTAAAAAAAAAAATGGAGTTGCTGTGTAACATACACACACACATACACTCGAATAAGTCATTTCACAACAGAAATATGAAACAAAAACTAAAAGATTATTAAAAATGAGGGAAACTTTAAAATCTTCTTTGTTTTAAATATTTTAAGTTTCGGTTTTTTCTTCATTATAATTTTATAGAAATCCTAAAAGAACAGATTTCTTAGTTAAATTGTCAAGCAAAACAATAACAAAACAATTTAGAATGTTTCCTCTTGCTTTTGTAATATATATTCAAAGTGTACCTATAACTACGAACATGTATGTATGCGTGTATGTATGTATGTATTTATTTAGTTATAAGTTTAAGTTGCCTAAATTGAATTTTTTATTACTAGTTTAGAATATATTCTTTATAAGTTAAATAAAAATTTGAACCATTTTCAAACCGCTCCCAATATAAAAATAACTTAAACATGATTAAACATGTTTAAACATGATTGTAAGAATATGATTTTAAAATGTTTCTAAAAACCTAAACATATACATACATAAATAAATAAATAGGAAACAAGTAAATATAAATAATAAAAAAAAAAAGTTAATCTATGTAATTTTTCTAAGTGTAGTTTCATCTTTAAAATAATATAAAATAAAAAATAAACAAACAAAATAAAATAAAACATCATTTGCATCCGTGTAAGCAAATTCTAGTGTTCTGTTTTAATTGGAATAATAAAGAAATTCAAAATACAAATAATGTTTCTCTTGATCTAGTTAACTGGCAGGTGGTAGGTAGTGTCGCAAAACTATTATGAAATATTTTTAAAAAGAAAATTTATTTCACTTCGTTGTGAGAAGAATAAATGCAAAATAGCACACTGTTTTAGATTAATAAAGAAATTATTAGAAAAACCAATCACTGTATATTAGGAATTTAACAAACTGCCGGTCAGTATATTCTGTCTGAATGATATTTAACTCCAAGCAAAGAATAAATTAACTGTGACCAAAACGCTCTGACTTCAAAACAGAAAGGATGCAAGTAGGGGTATGGTCAAAACCCGATATGGTTCAGTTTTAGTTAAAATTTTACTACAAGAAGACATTAAAATACCTTTTTAGCCGACTTATTTATAAATCAATATATAAGGCAGCCAGTTAGATTTTTAGACCAGCAAACTGCAACCAAAATAAGGGTATAAACAGAGTTTTGCAAATCGTCCTCTCAATGGAAGGGTTATGCGATACTCACTATTTTTTTGGGGGAGGGCGACTATAACTTTCCCAACCAACAGATTTAAAAAAAAATTTTCTCGAACCAAACTGCAAGCAAGCCCGTTCAATAAAAACAAAGAACTTTGAAACTACGTTCATAATTTTTTTTTTTTTTTTTTTGGCGGGGAGGGGAACAAATTGCCACCGATTTCGTAAAATATGTTTGGGACT
Organism: Lypha dubia; assembly: GCA_947311025.1. Lineage (NCBI taxonomy): Eukaryota > Metazoa > Arthropoda > Insecta > Diptera > Tachinidae > Lypha > Lypha dubia. The sequence goes on from OX371264.1 coordinate 64,182,723, forward strand.
AAATTGGAAACCAATCCATACCAAAGAAGAAAAAAATAATTTCAATATTCTTTTATAATTGAAGGAGTTATTCGATCATCAATATTTCGGGGGGAATAAATTAACCCAAGCTTTTTTTTAGAACCAGCAATGCATTGTGCCAGAACTTAGGTAATGGGATATAGATAGGGGAGATAAATGTTGAAAATGTAGAATGCTTTTACAAGTCTGCTATTGCGCTTTTTTGTTACTTTTGAGAGCAGTGTTCCAGCTTCTCTAGTGTTAAGTAGACGCATTAACTTTCTTAAGCTTTATGAGCTGGCATTTTATTAATTGTTTTTACTCTTTAGAAAAAACTTTTTACTTCCTATTTCTATATTATTACGAATAAACGTAATTATTATTTAAACTTATATTGATGTACATATGAAAAGTAATGTTATCAGGCTCAAGTTCAGTTTTATTGAATTAATGAAAATTCAAATTATTAAGAGTTATTTTTTTTTATGTTGAAAAATATTATTATTATATCCAATCAGTTCAGCAGAACGTATCAGTATACTAATTTGGATTTTCTCAAGATAACGCTTAATTCGAGATATTATGTCACAATGCTTAGTAGCGATTTTTCTTAGACATACATAGTATGTATGTCACAACATAAATTGTCATAAAGTTTATTATTGTTACATCACTTTTGAAGGTGTCACGTTGTCCACTATTCAAATTTCATTAGGTTTGCACCTTGTTATCACAATATATGTATGTATGTTGGGTGGTTAGGCAAAAAATCTTTATTTAGGGAGGCCGCCCGCCATTGGATTACAGTAAGCCTTGAAAAAAAATATGCTTAGGGATATAAAAAACTCTTTAAAATAAATTATTTTAGTAATACAGACTTATTCATAAACAATTGGTGAAATTTAAAATAAGGAGGTTAATCTGAGAAAAGACGAATAAAGAAAACACAAAACAGTGCAAAACAAATCACGTCAAATCATGAACTTCTCCATGGTTTGTGTCTAAGAAAAGGACTGGTAGCAGTTGTTTTATTCCATTGTGCATATGTTTTCTGCATCCTTTAACACTGTTAAAAGTCGAATTCTAATCACAATAACGCAAAGTTTATAACAATAATATGAGATAAGATGAGGCTATTCACCACAACAAGTCAAGCGCCATCTAATGAAAACATTAAGCAACATGTTTTATTAAAGCCACAAACCATAATACTGCAACAATAAGTTTAGACAAATACCAAATACAAATGCTTATAAAATAAAATAAAAAAAAACACAAATAAGTATTCATGTTTATTAAAAAAAAAAATTATGCAGTGAAACTTGATATAACGAAGTTGAAGGGGTTCGCAAAATACTTCCTTGTAGCTTCGTTGTACATATGTAACAGTTAAACCTCGATATAACGATTAATGAAGAAACACAAAGAAATTCATTTTAACTATAAATTTGTATTCAAATTCTATATAAAAGGAATATTCTAGTATGTAATAACATTCAATATTCAATTAGTTTAAAATTAAGGTTGATTTACTCGTACTCAGTTGTATAGAGGCTTTTGAATGAGTAGTTCATTGTATAGAAGTTTTGTAACTCATAATTTCTTCGCTATAGCTCTAGTTTATTTTTGTTTGAAGAACTTTTCAATAACCAGGCGATTCAGAAAAAAATTAGTTATATAAGAGTTTTCGTTATGCCGAAATTCGTTATATCAAAGTTTCACTGTTTAAAAAAATTGCAACAATAACTGCTTGGCTCACAATGTCGACCGATCAATAATGCTGAAATTGTAAACGAAAAACAAATGATTTTTGACCTTCAAACCATACATGGGAGTAATTAAATAAATTGACTAATTAATTGTCGATTTCATTGGCATTGACTTATAAACAATGCCAATTAAATTTTTAGCATTATACATTTTTTGAACAATGCTAATACTTTTTAATGAAATTATTTCATTATTAGTTTTTTAAAAAGTAAAAGCATTACAAATAATCAATGCTAAAGTTTTTCAAAAGCATTATCAGTATTAAACGTCAATATTATTTCACATTATGTGATGATTTATAAAATAAATCAAATTTTGTATTGCTGAATCTTTCAAATTATTATAATAAGTTTTGTTTTTGCTTCTTGAGATTCACTTAAATAAAAAACATGTGTAGTTTTTTCCAATCTATATATTTCGAACCATTTGGTTCATCTTCAGGATCTATAAATTTTTATAGATCCTGAAGATGAACCAAATGGTTCGAAATATATAGATTGGAAAAAACTACACATGTTTTTTATTTAAGTGAATCTCAAGAAGCAAAAACAAAACTTATTATAATTATTTCACATATTTATTTACATATGTATATATATATGTATATATGTGTATTTGTATTGTGTATTAAATATATGTACATAGCTTGGTTTGTATTTTAATTTATAATTTTATTTTTTCAAAAGCTTATGTGACCATATTTTTTTTTCTATACAGATAGTATTAATTATTTTTTATCAATTGTAATTAGTTTTTCAAAGCTTTCATTGTTTTTTCATTATAAATAGTTGAAAAATTATATTTAAAAAAAAGCAATGGCATTTATTGGTACTGATTTTTTTTCATTATAAATGTTTAAAATAATGCCAATGAAAATTCAATGCCAATGAAAAAGTCCCATGTATGCTTCGAACCAATCATTTTATTTATTTGTTTAGCTTTTCTTCCAGTAAACAATTAAAAAGTTAAAAAAAAACGGTTCTTGGTGGAACGCGCTGGGGGCTATGTTTCATAGCAAGTTGACTTGCAACCGTCATGTTGAATGTGTTACACAGAAAGCCACTAGGGCCATCTAGGCGGTGAAGAGTTGTGCTGGGTGAACCGGGGGCTTGAGCCCAAAAATGATCATGTGGAACTATACAATGATTGTCAGACCAATCATTCGTACAGCGCAATTGTTTGGTGGCACAAGACCCTCCAGACTACGGCGAAGAACAAACTCTGCAAGGCTCAGAGAATGGAGTGTCTTCTTGCTACAGGTGCAATGAGGTCATGTCCAACTTTGGCTATTGAGGCCTGGAATGGGGTAAACACCTATACAAATCTTTATAAGATCCTCTGCGGCAATGGCCGCTTATCGGATGGATATCGGTAACTCCGCTCGCTGTGTTGGCAACGGGCATTCATCGATCCTGAATACATTGTCCTGCAGAAAGCTGTTAGGGATGCATAGCGACAGAATAATTCGTGAACTAAGGTTCAACAGGGGATTCAATGTCCCAATTCCGCTTAGGGCCACGTGGGAGGGTAATGGTCACTCTGTGTATTCCAGAAATTTATGTTGATAAACGGATGGATCCAAAACTTTAGATGGAGTAGGCGCTGGAACCAACGTGAAAATCTCAGTGCCCATGTGTAAATGGCCCACAGTATTTCAGGCGGAAATACAGGCAATCACCAAATGCGTTCATATTAATTTTAGCAGAGGCATTAAAGGCGCGCATATATCTATCTTTTCCGATGGTTAGGCAGCCCTTAAGTCCCTAGTTTCATGGGAATTCCATTCTAAGCTTGTTTTAGAGTACTTTGACTCACTACAGAAGCTATCGATGCGGAACAAGGTTTCCATTTACTGGATACCTGGCCATAGCGGTCATCCGGGTAACGAGATAACGGATGAATTGGCCAGAGGGCTTCTGCCGCAGAGCCCTCTTGTGGCGTAAATTGGTCGACTGTAACAACTACAATTAGAGAGAACTACATGTCGACCGCTAAGAAAGTTTGGGTGGCTTCTCCAAGTTTAAGGCAGGGCAAATCTATGTTACAACCATTTTCATACAGTGGCATCCTGAATTTAAACAGGAACGACTTACGGCTAGGTTACTGGTTTCCTCTCCTTTCATTATGGATTGAACTCCCTACCATCTTTGTAAAAGTAACCTAGTTCGCTCACCCTTGTGCCGTTTATGCATGGAAGAGGATGAGACAACGGCACATATTCTCTGTGAATGTATAGTCTTATGTATGAATAGAAGGCGTGTTTTTCTTTCTGAATTTGTGTGTTCAGATGATATTAGGCGGGCTTCTCCAAGCTCTGTGCTGACTTTCATAAGGAGAGTCATTCAGAGTTTGTTTTAATATAGAGATCCATGGCACAAAAGATCCAATAGGTGTCGCAGTGCCGGTCCTTGGACCAGATCTATCCACTTTTCTATTCCATTCTATTCTATTCTATTCTATTCTATTCTATTCTATTCTATTCTATTCTATTCTATTCTATTCTATTCTATTCTATTCTATTCTATTCTATTCTATTCTATTCTATTCTATTCTATTCTATTCTATTCTATTCTATTCTATTCTATTCTATTCTATTCTATTCTATTCTATTCTATTCTATTCTATTCTATTCTATTCTATTCTATTCTATTCTATTCTATTCTATTCTATTCTATTCTATTCTATTCTATTCTATTCTATTCTATTCTATTCTATTCTATTCTATTCTATTCTATTCTATTCTATTCTATTCTATTCTATTCTATTCTATTCTATTCTATTCTATTCTATTCTATTCTATTCTATTCTATTCTATTCTATTCTATTCTATTCTATTCTATTCTATTCTATTCTATTCTATTCTATTCTATTCTATTCTATTCTATTCTATTCTATTCTATTCTATTCTATTCTATTCTATTCTATTCTATTCTATTCTATTCTATTCTATTCTATTCTATTCTATTCTATTCTATTCTATTCTATTCTATTCTATTCTATTCTATTCTATTCTATTCTATTCTATTCTATTCTATTCTATTCTATTCTATTCTATTCTATTCTATTCTATTCTATTCTATTCTATTCTATTCTATTCTATTCTATTCTATTCTATTCTATTCTATTCTATTCTATTCTATTCTATTCTATTCTATTCTATTCTATTCTATTCTATTCTATTCTATTCTATTCTATTCTATTCTATTCTATTCTATTCTATTCTATTCTATTCTATTCTATTCTATTCTATTCTATTCTATTCTATTCTATTCTATTCTATTCTATTCTATTCTATTCTATTCTATTCTATTCTATTCTATTCTATTCTATTCTATTCTATTCTATTCTATTCTATTCTATTCTATTCTATTCTATTCTATTCTATTCTATTCTATTCTATTCTATTCTATTCTATTCTATTCTATTCTATTCTATTCTATTCTATTCTATTCTATTCTATTCTATTCTATTCTATTCTATTCTATTCTATTCTATTCTATTCTATTCTATTCTATTCTATTCTATTCTATTCTATTCTATTCTATTCTATTCTATTCTATTCTATTCTATTCTATTCTATTCTATTCTATTCTATTCTATTCTATTCTATTCTATTCTATTCTATTCTATTCTATTCTATTCTATTCTATTCTATTCTATTCTATTCTATTCTATTCTATTCTATTCTATTCTATTCTATTCTATTCTATTCTATTCTATTCTATTCTATTCTAGCTAGTGGAACGCAAGCTATATTTTTTACATCTAAAAATCAAGCGATCGACATCGTGAGCCAGGTAGTAATTAAAAATTTCCAGAAAAATTACCAAGACTATTTTTACAATCGAAACATCAATTTGAATATCCTTTTTAACTAATTTTAAATAAATCTTCCCAAGCAAACGAGTCCAAAACCAACGAACGTAAATAAATAATGGGAGGGCTGATCGACTAAACAGGGCAAATAAGAAATAATTAATTAAATTCGACAAAAAATTTAAATTACGAAGTTATGGGTCTGTCAAAATATATAACGGCTTGACCTCGGCTGAGAAGAAGTAGATTAACGTCCAGTAGGTTTATATTTTAGAAGCTTTTTCGATTAGAAACATCTTATATCTTATAGAGCAAAATCGGAAATTTTTATTGCCCTTGTTGTCTTTCTGTCTGTCTATATTTCTATCTGTTCACATGTCTCTGACTGCACGTTTCTTTTCTTTTTTGGATTCGAATTTTTTTTTTTGCTAAATTAAACAAATCAAAAAATATATTTATACTTCTGCGAGTATAATTCATATTTAAAATTCCATAAATCCAAAAAAAAAAAACTTCTTACAAAAATTATTTGATTTTGAAACTGTAAAATATGTTGTAACTTCTCTTTTTTAACTGAGGCTTTTTATGCTTAAGCAAATACTTAATAAAATTAAATTAAATTCACTGTAGATCTCTCTTGTGCTTCTTAAAATAAGTTAACAAATACCTACTTTCATATCTATAAAAATACTTTAAATCAAGTAGAATTCTGTTTAACAACAAACTTCGTATACACTTTAACCTCAAACCAAAAATATATGACGATTTTTATGAAAAAAAAAAAGAAAAATTTATAAGTGTGTACATGATAAAACAACTCTAACCTCACCCCCTACTGACAACCATCATCCACTATTTAACCCCAGCCATTCACCCAACAAACCCAAAACCTATTAATGCTGTGCCCCGAAATGGCAAAGTGATTGAATGAAAGTACTGAAAAGGGGGAACAAATACAGAGACAGACACGCATTTACTCTCTTGTATTCTGACTCATCATGATTTTTATTTTTATGTTGTACGAATGGATTTGTTGTAACAAACAACTACAATAATAAATAGCCATTGCTCAAGAGCCTAATTCAATTACATACTTACATACATATTTTGGCTTGTCCCACTGTAAACGTGGTTTTTTGAAAAAAAAAAAAAAAAAAAAAAAGACAATTTTATATGTGTTCCTTTTAAACACGTACAGTTAGTTAAACAAATAGAATTGAATAAATGTGCGTGTTTGTCCATGTGACCACTTAAACTTTTACGTTTAAAGGTCATAAGAATACGGAATAACAAATATGAACCCACAAATTTATACACACAAGCACGGAGATAGATCATGTGGCAGGGAAACTATTTAAAAGAAATTTAAAAATTTAACACAAACTTTAAGTTCACAAATAAATAATTTTCCTGATTTTGGCAACATAAGTAGCGGCAAGGATCAAGGATGGAACTTGGCATGAACTTGACACATGTAAGTGGTGAAATTGCCCTGGACCCCAGCGGTTTTTTTTTTTCTTGTACAAAACAACATATTTATAAATTAGTTTTAATTAATTTAAATACATTTTTAAATACATTTTTTTAGGTTTAAGACTCTTCCCATGAACAACACAAAAAAGCAAGGCTCTGAGCCCTGATCTTAAGATAAAGCGAACAAACTGACTGGGACTTATTCGAAAGGGAATTAAAGTACCAACACTCCTGACAAATTTCTATAAAAAATCGGATTACGAAATTTCGAATAATCTGTGCTCAGCAATTTAATGCAGAACACTACGAGCAACATCTTTTTTAACCCTGTAACTCTTTCCTGTGTGGGTCTATTTGTGTTCAATGTACTTAAGTCGATCACAAACGGTTAAGTCCAAAATTCTACTAAAAACTGTTTTAAAACAAAAAAGTTCAAAGGTCAACTTAACACCAGAAAATTGAAAAATCAAATTAAACACCAAGTTCACAATAACACCTTCATTCACAATAAGTACAAAATATATCCCATAAAAGGGGATTTAATTTTTTCAGAAATTGCGGAGTTTCTTGCACACTTTCAAAGTATACTAAATACACTATTTTACATATTTTTAATGGATGATATTTATTTAAAAAAATATTCATTCATTTTATGAAAAAATTCATTGATTTAATGAAAATATTCATTAAAGTTTAACGAAAAATGCTAAATTGGAACCTTCCCTTTTTGTTATTCTTCTTCAAAAAAAAAAAAAATATATTAAGGATTGATTAAACGTATGTACTAGTTTATCAGGTTAAAGTTAATGAATAATTCATTGAATCAATGTACTTTTTTCATGTATGAGATTAACATTAAATAAAATTATTAAACCAATTTATCTATTCAATTTATCGATATGAAATTTAAAAACAACCTATAAAAATATCTCCACAACTTCAAACAAAAAATATATTCTTTGTTGGAGTATGTTGGAAATTAACTCCCTACACCATTATTTATTATTACTACACTTTGATGCATAAAACATATTTTAAGACTTTGTAAATATTTGTCAACGTTATGAATTATTGACATTATAAAATCTCATTCCATTCTATCATCTAAAGACCTCAACTCGAATCAAAAACAAACATCAGCACAAAGTTTTGCAAAAGGGTCAGAGGCGAGGTGGAGGGCAAAAGGAGTTTAAGCCAATACTAATCGTATACAAATCATATACTCGTACAAATACTTACGTACATACATACCAACTATATATAAAATATTATTTAATAGTCTAAATGTGTGAGAATATATACAAGTCAACCATGTTGCATAAATGAGTTAAAATACGAGTGAGTGATTGTACGAGTAGTATACTCTGTAAACACGGTTAAGTGTAACGGAGATTCGTTAAGGATTATGTGGTTTTAGAATAATTTCCTGATATAGGATTTTATCTTAATTGTTTAAATGGTTAAAATCAACCGCAATGAAATGTAGTTTTATACAATGTCTGTCTCTCTGTCTGTCCCATTCGCAAAAGTGTTACTATAGACATAGATTTAGTTTTATGACCCTAACGACTAACAAACTATTAGTAGAAAAAAAAAAAATTATAATAAATATAAGTTGTGACTGTAGTTGTACGACAATGTATGTTTGTGCGGAATACTTTAGAATGTGAATATAAATACTTAAATACTTAAAAATGATTATTTCAACCATTTTGTTCAAAATTAATTAGTTATAGAGGGTATGTGGCGTGTTGTTGTTAACTTTTATGAAGAAATTTTATTTTTGTAAACAAATTTTAATTGTGTTATCAAATAAATTAACCTCTTTTCGAAGTGCTGCCTTTGTTTGCTTGTTGGTTTGGTTTGGTTTGGTTCATTTTGTTTGTTTCTCCGTCTGTTTGTCCGTCTGTTAGTTTAGGCATGTCAGTGAATAGTGAGTTAGTGACCTTTCATATGGCAACAACTTGTGCACGACGAGTCTCTCGTGTATGGTATTTTCTTTTGCCCCACCAGACAGACATCTTAATAAAATAATTTAAACTAACAATAAGTAGTAATTATCAATTAGTAAATGCACAATTTAAGTTCAAATGTACAAATACATACTTAGGAATGACCATCATGTGCATAAAATGGATGGATGGATGATTGAATGGGTGATTTGCTTGTAATGAATGATGGTATAATTATAAAACATGCTAACCAGCATATTTAAGTAATAAAAATAAGAATTCATTGATTTTTTGTTGAAGCATAAGAAAGGGATGTCATAATGGTAATTACCCATTTAATGCTGACTTGTTTAAGATGCGGAAATGTTTCTGTTTTAATTTTGTTTTTCAAAATGTTCCCATTCCCAAAACAGTAGAACTTGAGAATGATATTAAATTTTCCATTGGAATGGAGGCAATGAATGAATAACATTAGTATGTTGGTATATTGTCTTTGCAAAGTGCTGCGTGTCTGCACTAAAAGTGGTGTGTATCTGAGTGATGGTTTGACCGATAATTTTGTATTTTGTCTAGAAATTCTAAAATGCAACGAATATATTTCAATTTAAATAGAGAAATAATCCTTCAATAATTTTAGGAAATTTTAAAATTTTGACTGGAAAGATACGAAAAACCTAAAACGACTTGCATATGAAACTCCTATTAATTCCCAAAAAATTTTCAAAAATCCCAACAATGGGATTTCTTATTATTTCGGGTTTGTGTAGTTAATTATACTCTGTTAACCACTAACCACAAAATGGCTAAAAATGAATACCCAAAAAAATTTCAAAAATCCCAACAATGAATTTTCTTATTACTTGGGGTTTGTGTAATTAATTACAGTGTTAACCGCTACCCACAAGGTAGCATTGTATGCCCAACCCTTCATTGCTACATTTGCCAAAATCTCCCAAAAAATTCCAAAAAAAGAAATTAATTGCCAAAAAAATTTTTAAAAATCCCAACAATGAAATTTTATGTGTAGTTAATGATCTATAAACCACTACAAGCAAGGTGGCATTGCATATTCAACCTTTTATTTGGTCTATGAATGATCAAAGTAGAATTTTAATGACTTGTTTAAGATGCGGAAATGTTTCTGTTTTTTTTTTGTTTTTCAAAATGTTCCCATTCCCAAAACAGTAGAACTTGAGAATGATATTAAATTTTCCATTGGAATGGAGGCAATGAATGAATAACATTAGTATGTTGGTATATTGTCTTTGCAAAGTGCTGCGTGTCTGCACTAAATGCGGTGTGTATCTGAGCGATGGTTTGACCGACAATTTTGTATTTTGTCTAGAAATTCTAAATTGCAACGAATATATTTCAATTTAAATAGAGAAATAATCCTTCAATAATTTTAGGAAATTTTAAAATTTTGACTGGAAAGATACGAAAAACCTAAAACGACTTGCATATGAAACTCCTATTAATTCCCAAAAAATTTGCAAAAATCCCAACAATGGGATTTCTTATTATTTAGGGTTTGTGTAGTTAATTATACTCTGTTAACCACTAACCACAAAATGGCTAAAAATGAATTCCCAAAAAAAATTCAAAAATCCCAACAATGAATTTTCTTATTACTTAGGTAGCATTGCATGCCCGACCCTTCATTGCTACATTTGCCAAAATCTCTCAAAACTCCCAAAAAAAGAAATTAATTTCCAAAAAAATTTTTAAAAATCCCAACAATGAAATTTGATGTGTAGTTAATGATCTATAAACCACTACAAACAAGGTGGCATTGCATGTTCAACCTTTCATTTGGTCTATGAATGATCAAAGTAGAATTTTAATGACTTTTAAAATTTTTCACAAAATCAATTCAGGTATCGGAACGGTTTTGTGTACTAAACAATAATTTGGAAATTAAAGTTTAAAGTCCTGTAATATTTCTGGAGATTTGTTAATATTTATATTAATAATCAGTGAAATATTAAACAGACATTGTTAAGATAATTCGAGCAACAATTTGAACTTTAGATTTGAGTTTTAGTGTCTTTAAAGTTGAACAGCCGAATTGTATAGCAAAAAATTTCTTGGAGGACATTTTAGCCTGCTAAATAGTTGTTTATAAAAAGTCTTTCGCCATTATTTTGGTCAAATTAATGAGGAAATAGTTCCCATTCTGCTATAAATAAAAAATTTACCTCTTTCTATTTAACATCAAATTGCTGTGAACACGTCTGATTTCTAAAATGTAGGGGTATACACGATTTCTTATGCGGACTCACAAAAGCTTAGCAACATTAAATTTCTTTAAATTCAAATTAAAAATTTACAAATGTCACTTTTAATTCTTGTTACATCACATGTATTGCATTAAACGAGTTTTACCGAATTAAAAGAGTTTAATTTATAAAGAAAAAAACCAAATAATTAATTAATTAATTAAATTATTGTTCAAATGACAAACAGTCATCATTATCATAATTCCAAGCAATAATAATCAACATTATCATCACAAATAGTGTAAAAAATTCTATATGTTAATTGAATTTAATACACGTTGCATGTCTGTTTTTAATTTTATTTAAAAATTTAGTAATAAAAATGGGTCAAAGAGGGAATTCTTCATTCATATAACTGACGCATTTAATAAATATTTATGTATGTATGTAGTTGTTGTATGTGGAATAACATGAATATATTTGCTTCGTTTTTTTTTTTAATTTTAACCTTTCAATTGACGTTTCAGAATTTTTTTTATACCCTTGTAGCTGTATTTTTGACCTTCAATATACTTTTCATTTTAATCAAATTATGAATGAATGAACTTTTTACTGTTTGATCACATCATTTGCCTCTGGACAGAATACTACTGATGTATGCGCTGCTGCCGAGTCATTTGAATGTGTTCCAAAGTCGTCATATTTGAGTGACTCACGTTATAATTTACACATTTTTTCATTCATTCACTCGTTCGTTCATTCATGATTTATTAAATAGTTTGTGATCACTGTGCTTTACACAAACACACACAGAAATATTTTTTGTTTTTTTTTTTTTGACTTGAGTATGAGTATGATCTTAAATAAAATTATAGAAATTCTGTTCTTTAGTATTTCTTTTTAGTTGTTGTGAATGCAAATATGCGATAAAATGAGGAATGTTTGATTAAAAATATCTAACATATGATTGCCTGAAATTAGGTCAGTAGTATATTTTTCCTTTCCTTTCCTCACATTGTGTAAATAGTGCAAATAGACAATCAGAAACAATATTAGTTGTATGTGACAGTACAGTGCGTAATAAAATTAATATGAGATATAGAAACTTTTGAAAATATATGGTATTTTTCAAAAGAAAATTATATACTTCACATTGTTTATTAGGCAGCAATAAATATTATATAGATGGCATCCCGTCATCAAAAGTATGACATCAAATTTGATCAATTAAAAAGAAAGTTACAATAAACTGCTGGCAAATGTCATTTACAATTTTGTCTACTTGATGTTGTGTATTATTAAACAATGGAAACTACATAGATGAAGTGATGTCATCAAAAATGTGACATTAAATTTTATTAATAAAACGAAAGTTACATATATCTGTTGGCAAATGTCAGTTATAATTTCCTCTACTTTATATTGTGTATTATTCAACAATGGAAATTATGTTGATGACGCGCTGTCATCAAAAGTGTGACATAAAATCTTATCAATAAAACGGAGAGATACATTAATATGCTGGCATATATCATTTATGATTTTGTCTACTTCATATTTTTTATTAGTCAGCACTGATAATCATATAGATGACGCCCTGTCATCAAATGTTATCAATTAAACGGAAAGTTGCATTAGTATTCTGGTAAATATTATTTATAATTTTGTATACTTAACATTTTTTATTAATCATCAATGACAAGCATATAGATGACACTCTGTCATCAAAAGCGTGACATCAAATGTTATCATTGAAACAGAAAGTTTTTATAATCTGTTGGCAAATATCCTTTATAATTTACTCTACTTCATATTTTATATTAGTCACCAATGAAAATCATATAGACGACGCCCTGTCATCGAAAGTGTTACATAAAATTTTGTTAATACAACGAAAGTTACACTTATCTGCTGGCAAATGTCATTTATAATTTACTCCACTATACATTGTTTATTATTCAGCATCGGAAATTATATAGATGACGAACTGTTATCCAAAGTGTGACATGAAATTTTATCAAAAAATCAGAGAATTACATTAATCTGCTGGCTAATGTCATTTATACATTTCTATACTTCACATTTCTTATAAGTCACCAATTAAAATCATAAATGAAGACCTGTCATCAAAGGTGTGACATCGAATTTTATTATTAAAACGGAAAGGTACAATAAATTCATCTCTGGGCAAATTTCATTTATAATTTTGTCATAATTTAATTGTCATCTAAGAAGCCATGACACATTTTGTGTAGTATTAATTAAATTCTTTTATTTAATGAAATTATTACTAAATGCTTTGTTAAAATTAAACTGGCATTGACATTACTTAAAGATGTAATAGTAAAACCTACATAACATCATGCATGCTAACCGTGATGGCACTTAGTCATCTTCTGTCATATATCGCATTAAAATCAAATATGATTATGCTTATGCTAATTTTGTACTATTAATATTTCAAGTAATGACGCATACGCTGTTTAACTTTTCACCCCCACTATACCATCAGATGCAAAATATGCTGTGCAACTGTAACATGTTCAGATTATATGTAAAGAGTAGAAAGGAAAAAAAATTGGCAACCTTGTGGTTGGTCAACAACTAAGGTGCATATTTCTGCAAGAAATTTTATAAAAATGCAAAAAAGCAACTATGAAACAAAAAGAAAAAAACATACATATAAAAAAAATCACATCAAAACAAGAAATAAATGTTAAATCACATGACAACTAGAGAATTTTTAGAATGAAAGTTCGTTAGAATGATGTTTCTTGTTGTTTATTACATGCTGAGATTTGGACATTTTAGTATGACAGCATTTCTATCAAGTAAAACATTAAAACGAGAGTAGTAATAAAGAAGAAAATGAACAGAAATGTAGAAACAAAAATTCACGTTGACATATTTTGTAATGGGGATACCTGTAAGCTAAGCAGCTTAACATTATTTTGTGTAGGAAAATAAGTAAAATAAAAATAAAAAATAAAAACTATCGTAGATGACCAAGAAAAGTTTGTTGTAGAAATTTTCAATTTATTTTTAGTTGCAGTTTTTTCAGGTTTTTTTTTTTTTGGTGTGCTTTTGACAAAACTAAAATTTAATATTTAAGACTTATTTGACTAATTTGTGTAAATGGCAAAGTTTTTCATGTAATCATTGTAAACATTTTCATTACAATTATTATTGTTTAGTATGTATGCATGTATTTTCTGTGTATTTAACAATTATAACTTTAAATTAAGTACAAACTTGTTAGACACAAACACTTGTGACAAAAAAGTTGCTTAATTTATCACGAACTCATCATACAAGTAAAGGTATGTAAGTACTTAAGATCAACATTAAAAATTATAATTAAAGAAGCATAAATTCCTTCCCATCACTTAACGACTACGAAATATCCTACTCGAGGAAACATTTCATTTAAAAAATGTGCACTGTTTAAGTTGCAAGTACCACCGACATATTTTGAAAGTAGATAAGAACAAAAATTCTTCATATGTACAACACAAATTATGTGAAATGGGCACAATTGCTTATAAAGTCATAATTTCAAACTTCCTTCACTGTTTTCCTTGTACGATGGATGCATGATGTCACACAAATAATTTTCTAAAACATAAAGAAACAAAAAATTAGAACAAATATGTACAGTGATAAAGTTTTCTCTTTAAATGCACTTGAAATGTCATCACAAGTGTAGAGGTGCAAACAGCAAAAAACAATAAAAGAAGTCTTAACTTTATTTTATTCCTTCTTGAGATTTATCTCTGAAGTAGCACTTAAGAAACATTATGTATGAAAACAAACAAAGAATGAACAAAAAACAAACAGCAACAGTAACAACATCAAACACCCATAAATACTCACACCCACGCAAACGTGATGGATGATGATGATGATGATGAGTGCGAGTGCGATTGTATACGGCTTTTATTACATTAGATACTCGTACATGTGTGAATAATCTAACCTTTATTATTACGTTGTTTGTATGAAAATAGACTCATTGAATAACAAATTGAGGTGACATTTTGATATTTAATTAATTAAAATTATAAAATATTTACTTATTGGCATACTCGTACAACATCCCAGTGAAGAATACTCTGCTGACAACTTATTTAGATTTGCAATGGTCATCTGGTCTCATCTTGTTGGATACTCCTCAAGTGCAAGATATCATTTAATTATATCTTTTAGGTAGAAGTGATTAGCCATCGTCAAAATTCCACTATTCTGATTCACAATACTCATACTCACATTACTCATGTTGTCTTGTAAGTTCACATCATACTCATACCATTCCAAATGAGTTGGATTCACAAATCACATCAATATTATTTTATATGTATTTTTAGGCAAATAATCACAAAAATTATAATTGCTTCAACTCTATATTTATTTCGCGCTTTTCTTACTCGCTTATTTAACCTTTGACAAAAAGAACAATTTCTAAAAAATGGTAATTACCTTGCAACAGAGCAAACACATACACACACAACCATCTTCTGGGTGTATTAATCGTATCTCTTATCTACGATTAATGGCAAGTATAAATCGATAATGTTGTAACTATTGTTAAGTAGGAGTATGATGAATACAAAATCGTTAGGTATAAGTACGTAAGAAGCTCGATTACATTGCAACAAGTATGAAGATGTATAAGTATAAGAAATTATGTCTCATGGTTTAACACAACTCACTTTTTCTGTACTCATTGCTGACCTCTGTGAATAAAATTATAATTTTTTTTTTTTTTTTTTTGAGGACCATTACTTAGGGTATGACTCCTACTTATGCCATGCATTGCGCCAAAACTAGGGAGAAAGGGATATGATACAGATTTTAGATGGTGAATTGCAGAAGAAAGCTCAATGGTCTTAAAACTTAAAGTCTGCTATTGCATGGTTTGTTAATTTTTTTGTTTGTTTTTTTTTTTGAGCTGTGTTGTAGCGCCTCTGAAGACACATAAAATTTGTTATGTGAGCAGTAATTTTTATTAATTGTTTTACTTCGCCAATGATTCTGCAAACCGACAAAGGAGGGCGCTGTGGTATACAGTAGCTTGAAACTCTACCTGTAATCACTGTTTTTAGTGACCAGTGCTATGCCTTCATCACTTAAATAGTCCGAAAACAATAAATATAATGCCACACTAATGTACATAAGAAAAATTAATAATGTTAATTGACTTGCTCTGACCGGGATTGAACCCAGGCCCTAAGTGATTGCTTGCTTAGTACTCAACGCTCTAACGTTTTCAGCTAATACCACATTAGAAGGTTTTCTATTCTCGAGAAGTTTAGCGGACAATACCGGCTGGTTTCAGTGGTGAATTCACATTTCATATCAGTCAATTCACATGGAACGCATACAGCTTAATTTCTATTTATAGAAAAATGTAAGCCAACACTGGATTTCTAGACGTATAGAAGCAAACTTGAGTTGCTCTAAAAACCGATTTAACCTATGATTTGTTTGCTCGCCCAAAGCCTTAGTAAACGATTAAATAAAATGGATGACTAGAAAATCACAAATAAGTTTTTTTTTTCCATTACAATTTAAGCATTAACAATCGGACACCATCTTGGATCAGGCCGTAAATTTTTATCATGTTCGGTAAAATTTAAAAAAAATGTTTCTTTAATTTTTAGATATCAAATGCTGTACTTATGCGGTCCAAATCCTGTGCTTCGAATGTTAAAACCCTTTTCTTAGATATTTTTGGAAATTTCAGTTGCTCTGTCCAGTGATCGCATGCTTCAAAACACTTTACCGTCTTTTGCGTTGCCAAAATTTTTTTGGGGTTGAAATGTGTACCATGTCATTTCATTTATACGAATTAATAACTCCCTCTATGCTTTTGTAAACCATTAAATGGCTGGATTTTTTTTTTTTTTTAATTGCAAACTGCAGAATATATCAACAACATCAAAACAACAACAAGAACAGCCAAGCAACATGACATGTGGTCACAACGTTTTGGGTGGTAATAACATGACAAAAAATTCAGCAAATTTTAAATATGTACCAAATAGTAAAAGCAACAAAAACACAGCTACAGCAAGAAGGTGGCAAATGAAAGTGTATAGGAAATATCATGAAAATTTTCGGTTTCCTTTTCCGCCAGTAATAGCAGACAGAAAAAAAGCGCTATAATTTTTTTTCATTTGAAACTAAAGTAAATATAAAATAATTGACTTCAAGTTTTCTATCAGAGAACACCAATAAATGCCTTGTAAAACCTGGAACAGATATTTTAACATTGATTTTTTTTTTATTTTTTGTGACAAACTATTCAACATCAGCAGTCTCTTCTGTAGCCTATTGTAGCTAAACTTATTGTTGAAATCACCATCCTTAGGGTTTCAACCCACTGCACAGCATTATTTTGCACTCAAAACAATTTGCTTGCTGTCCAACATTAACAAACAAACCGATAAAAATTTCCAACAAAATTTTGTGGTTGCTACAAAATTATAAATAAATATTTTAAGGAAATTTTTCGACAATTCCTTTTTTCATTTTTTTTTCTTCTTTCTATACACAATCAAATGCACATGCACATGCACATGCACATGCATGCATAAGCGTGAATGTTTGTACGTACGTGAATGTTTGTACGTACAATTGCCTGCAAATAACAATTAAATTACACAAACGCCCAAACAAAAGGAATAAATTACACAAAAAAAAAAAAAATTAAATTGAATGCAAAACACACCCTCACTCCCTCCCACTGACGATAAGAAAGAAGTGAACAGAGCAAATAGATGTGGGAACAGCAATAACAGCGTCAGCTAAAACATAAATTAAAATATAAAAAGAACTTTATTAACCATTAAAAACATGATTTTTAAAATTCGAAAAAACTCAAAAAAGATAAGCTGTTGAAACAAACCTCGTAAGAACAGCTGTCTGTATGTGTGTTTGTGTAAAGTGCATTAAATGTTATTTGCAATATCTAGCAAGTGACCGACCGACCATGGCCTAATGACACCCTCAAATGTTTTTTTCTTTTTTCATTCGTATGCAGTTGGATCGTTCTTTTTTTTTTTTTTTGTTTCTTTAATTTTTTTTAGATAAGAAGTTTTGAAAATAAACTCATATAGATACTTACACTAGTGCACTTTTACACCAAACATGTTTGGTGACACGCAGTGTTATTTTGAGTCTATTCAATAGAATGTTTACCCAAACAAATGCATTTAGCAGCCAATACACGTGACATGAAACGTGATTACGACATTTTATAAATGCAACAACATTAAGAGGTGTGTGTGTGTATGCACATGAGGCGAAAGATATTTTGTACCATTCAAAAAGTACCAGATCTGCGAAATCGTTTCATAACATTTCCCTGAAAATCGGGTTGTAATTTAAAATTTCCTAAAATCTAGTAAATTACTTCCGATAAGAAATATGACGCCCTATGTTCTTCGTGAACATTCTATTTAAATATTTTATGCTACAATTTGTATTTATATTATATTTAATTAAATAAAGGACACATATATATATATATATATATATATATATATATATATAAGAAATATTGTGGAACAAAACTGCAAGAAACACCGATCAAAGAAAAAATATGTTGATAATCGTTCACTTATGTGAGTAAAGATAAGTAAAGGGTGTTTTTTTTTAGAGCTATAGAAATGGAATAAAATAAAGATGAACTTTTTAAATTGACATGAAATTTACTTTATTCGAAAGATAATCTTCTGACATTATAATCTAAATATGACTTCTGGCATATAACCGCCACGGGTGGCTCGAAAGTAGTCTAATCTGGAGGTCCAAATTTCGATAAGTTTTTCCAACATTTGTGGCCGCATATCGGCAATAACGGCGCGTTTCCGGCTTAACGGCCTAGCCAAGTGCCTTCACATATCCCCACAGAAAATAGTCTAGCGGCTGTTTTGACACAATGGAGATATCCCCCAGAGAACCCATATACGATCTTATTCAGTTAAGTCAAATTTTCCAGGTTTTTAAAAAAAAAAAAAAAACTACGAAACACAATTCAAAAAAAAAACTAAAAACGTAATTAAGTGGTCCCATACATTAAGCGTATACTTTTTAAAACGGTCCACATAACCTGAAGCTAAGCGATAAACCATATTATGAACGAACAACTTGCCCCTCCGAAATTAAAAATAAATATTATGGGTCCAAAGAAACTTTTCCAAAAACAAAAAAAAAATATTTTAAACCCGGTCCATAATTGTATGAACTACGTGATACCGAATTTATCGAAGGAAAAGCTTGCTCTTCTACTTTCCGAAAAAAAAAAAAATTTTTTGTTCCAAATAACATGTAAAACAAAAAATTTAAAATCGGTCTATAGATAGATGGAGCAGGTATGTACTACACAATATTTTGAGGGGACATTTCCCGAGGTTTCCAAAAAAATAAAATCAATGGTATCAAATTGCAAGCAACTCAGTTCAAAAGCTCAAACAAAAAAAGAATTTTGAAACTCGGTTCATAAATGCAGGAGATATTCTTTTATTAATATATGAGCCATTTATTTTGAAAGTGGCATAAGTCACTTTTTCAAAAAAAATCGAGTTAATGGCAACACTAAATACAATTGAACTGTTTCTTTTCATTTGTAAAAAAATTGCAATAAAAAAAAGTGACTTATGCCACTTTCAAAATATACGGCTCATTTAACGAACAACTAGACACCAATTTTCAAAAAATAAAAAATTCTGGGACCTCACGGCAAAACAAATTCCTTCGAAAAGAGAAAAAGAATTTAGGAAATGTGATAAGAGGCGTACGTGTTCAATAAAAAAAAAAAACTTACAGGAAATTGATAGCCTCTTCCTTTTATTAAATCGGTTAAGAACAGGACTAATTCCAGCTGCAATGAAATGAAAGTTTATAGCTAAAGCTTTCCTATAAGGCACCATAAGAAAAGCGAACCTCTTCACGCAAAAATCATGAAAAATAGCCTCGAAAATCCATCCCTGATCTAACTGGAGTTCATACATTTATTATTGTACAAAACGTCCTTAAGCAGCAATCATTTTCACATCACTGTTGTTCTTCAAACACATTTACACATTTTTAGGTTTAATAACAAAATAGTGTTGGTGGTCAGCCTTCCACTCAACTCAGCCGCTGTTTGAAGTTGGTATTTGTGAATAAGCAAATGAACATATAAATGGGTGAATAAACGAATAGCGAATAAGTTTATTTTATGCACTTTTGGCAACAGCTGCTTTAGCAAAAGGGACCCATAATCATACGTTAGTATTAAAAAATACATATAAAAGAGGGAAAGCGATCAGTCAAACTAGAACAGTAACAATAAGTTTTCTATGAGTCTTTTAATTTTTTTTTTTTTTTAGCTTGGTGTCCTTAAATATTAATTTTATTTGTATTTTTTCTTTCATTTATATGTATGTATTTTCATCGTATTTAAACCTGAACTTTATCCTTACTTAAATGGGATAACAAATATTTCACACTTAAACATATGAATGTATATTACACATACATACATTGTGCGAACAAACGTACATACACATTTGTAAAAGTGTCGGCAAAAGTATTTGTCCTTAATGTCCTTGTTTGTACGGCCAGCGAGCGTACAGCACTACATCCAAATGTATGGCCATTAATAGCAACTAAAAGACTTAAAACTAGGCTATCACCATCGGACTGGCTGGACAGTTGGTGGCTATGATCTAGCCCATGTGTAATAACTTTGCTAAATTTAAACACACATGTGTGTGTGTGTGTGTATTAGTGCAAACATGTATCATAAAAAGGAATTGAGATAAAAGGAAACATACATACATATACAACATTTATATTCACAGTAAAAGAAATGCAAACTAATTGGTGTTTTACGCCTTAAAGGTTTAATAACACTAGGCAACAGCCATTTTGTTATTTGGTTCTAGCATACTTTTTCTCATGGATTTGGACCTACTGAGCACGAAAATGAATTTTAAAAATTTTTCTGTCGATTGGTTTGCGAGATACAAATTTTTTAATTTTTTTTTTTTAATTTTTGGAGGTACACTTACTATTTTGAGCATATCTTTAGTCTTCTTTGACCTATTTTATCCTACTACTACTCAAATTAAAGACAATTGAGCCGTCTACAACTTATTCTCAGAAAATTTTCAAATCGGGTTAGTAGTTTTGATGTTGGGGGCTTAAAAAGGTTAAAAAACTGCGTTTTTTTAGTAGAAATGTGGCTGAAAAATTCATATAAAAATTCATAGAAAATATAAAACGCGATGTTAACAGCGATTTTAATTTTTTTACGTATAGCTGACACTTTTCCAAAGAAAATAAGCCCTTACTTAACAAAATCTGATGACAAATGGCCGACTTATTATTTTTTTGGTAAACGACCGAAATTCCGCTATTTCACGATTTTTTGATTTTCATTATTTGCACAGCTTACCTACCCAACGCAAACGAATAAATACATTTGAACTTAATTTAAAATAAACAAATTAGTCTTCGTATATTATTTTTTAATTTATTTACAGCACTACATGCTCATACATATCACTAGGCAACAGCCATTTTGTTATTTGGTTCTAGCATACTTTTTCTCATGGATTTGGACCTACTGAGCACGAAAATGAATTTTAAAAATTTTTCTGTCGATTGGTTTGCGAGATACAAATTTTTTAATTTTTTTTTTTTAATTTTTGGAGGTACACTTACTATTTTGAGCATATCTTTAGTCTTCTTTGACCTATTTTATCCTACTACTACTCAAATTAAAGACAATTGAGCCGTCTACAACTTATTCTCAGAAAATTTTCAAATCGGGTTAGTAGTTTTGATGTTGGGGGCTTAAAAAGGTTAAAAAACTGCGTTTTTTTAGTAGAAATGTGGCTGAAAAATTCATATAAAAATTCATAGAAAATATAAAACGCGATGTTAACAGCGATTTTAATTTTTTTACGTATAGCTGACACTTTTCCAAAGAAAATAAGCCCTTACTTAACAAAATCTGATGACAAATGGCCGACTTATTATTTTTTTGGTAAACGACCGAAATTCCGCTATTTCACGATTTTTTGATTTTCATTATTTGCACAGCTTACCTACCCAACGCAAACGAATAAATACATTTGAACTTAATTTAAAATAAACAAATTAGTCTTCGTATATTATTTTTTAATTTATTTACAGCACTACATGCTCATACATATTTAAACATAAGGAGACACGGTTATCAATTGCATTTCAAAACTGTCTGTGAAAGTGTAAAGAAGTTAATATTTAGAAAACGCAAGGAAGACAATGAGTAAAAGACTACGTGTGTTCGAGTGTTTGAACGATCCAGACAATTTCTGCAATGTTTGTGGCCAGTTTATAAAAAAAAATCACGCACACAAGTTTACTCCAGCAGTACAATTGCACTATTTGAATTATTTTGGTATTTCACCAAATATCACAGAACCATGGACACCTAAGTCGCTGTGTGATCTTTGCTATATAATCTTAACCAACTGGGCAGCTGGCGGAAGGTAAGAATTTTTATTTAAACACATTATACATAGCGAATATAGTAATTTATTTTAATTTTAGCCGCCATATGAAATTCGATACACCAATGATGTGGAAAAAGCCGCTATGCCATTCCACAGACTGTTATTTTTGCCTCACCACAAACAGTGGGGTAGGAAGATTTTTTAAATGGAACTACGCTCAAGTGGGATCGTTTGCGCTTCCAGTACCACATTCGCATGATGTGCCATATCCAGTGTGCAAAAAGCAGAATCGTCAGAAGAAGAGTCCGAGTCAAATGCAAGCGAATTTGAGCCGGGTGCAAAGCGAAAATTACTGTCACAGGCCGAACTAAACGATTGGGTGCGCGATTTTGGTCTCACTAAGGAGAAATCCGAACTGTCTCGGATGATACAGTGTGGATTTGCGGCTTCAGAAGTGAAAGTATCAGCGTACAGAAACCGTCACAAGGAGTATGCAAAATTTTATACAAAGAAAGACGAAATATGTTTTTGCAGCGACATTTCAGGCTTGTTCCAAGAGCTTCACCAAATTCACAACCCCAACGAATGGAGGTTGTTTATTGACAGCAACAAAGAGAGCTTGAAGGCAGTTCTCTTACATAATGGGAATGAAAAGCCATCTGTTCCTATTGCTCATGCGGTTCATTCAAAGGAGAACTATGAAACTATGGACATTTTGCTGAAATGCATAGAGTATAGGAAATACAATTGGAAAATATGCGCCGACCTTAAAGTTGTGGCCATCCTGTGTGGACTCCAAGGAGGCTATACGCGACATTGCTGTTTTCTGTGCCTTTGGAATAGCCGCGCTGATGATCAGCATTATATAAAAAAAAAATGGCCGGTACGAACGAAACCTGTAGTTGGAGAAGCGAATGTTCAGCGCAAACCACTAATAGAGAACCGTGAAAATATAATACTTCCGCCGCTGCACATAAAATTGGGTTTGATTAAAAATTTTGTCAAAAAATTAGACAAAGAAGGTGAAGCTTTTGCCTATTTACGGTCAATTTTCCCTTACCTTTCGCTGCCAAAAATTAAAGAAGGAGTCTTCGCAGGACCCGAGATAAAAAAAATGTTGAAAGATGAAAAATTCCCAAAGCTGTTATCACCCATCGAAGCCGCAGCATGGAATTCCTTCAGGCTTGTTGTGGAAAACTTTTTAGGAAACAACAAAAGCCCGAATTATAAGGACATAGTTGAGGATCTGGTAAAGAACTATGAAGCCATGGGAGTGCACATGTCACTTAAAATACACTTTCTGCATTCTCATTTGGATTTTTTCCCTGAGAATTTAGGAGACGTGAGCGACGAACACGGCGAGCGCTTTCATCAGGAATTGAAGGCTATGGAACGACGCTATCAGGGCATCTATGACACGGCTATGATGGGTGACTATATTTGGACCCTAATACGTGAGACCGATTGCAGCGAATACAAAAAACAAAGAAGAAGTCAGCAGTTTTTCCACATGGCATAAAATGTACACTTATATCTTTGTTTTACTGTAAATAAATTAAAAAATAATATACGAAGACTAATTTGTTTATTTTAAATTAAGTTCAAATGTATTTATTCGTTTGCGTTGGGTAGGTAAGCTGTGCAAATAATGAAAATCAAAAAATCGTGAAATAGCGGAATTTCGGTCGTTTACCAAAAAAATAATAAGTCGGCCATTTGTCATCAGATTTTGTTAAGTAAGGGCTTATTTTCTTTGGAAAAGTGTCAGCTATACGTAAAAAAATTAAAATCGCTGTTAACATCGCGTTTTATATTTTCTATGAATTTTTATATGAATTTTTCAGCCACATTTTTACTAAAAAAACGCAGTTTTTTAACCTTTTTAAGCCGCCAACATCAAAACTACTAACCCGATTTGAAAATTTTCTGAGAATAAGTTGTAGACGGCTCAATTGTCTTTAATTTGAGTAGTAGTAGGATAAAATAGGTCAAAGAAGACTAAAGATATGCTCAAAATAGTAAGTGTACCTCCAAAAATTAAAAAAAAAAAATTAAAAAATTTGTATCTCGCAAACCAATCGACAGAAAAATTTTTAAAATTCATTTTCGTGTTCAGTAGGTCCAAATCCATGAGAAAAAGTATGCTAGAAACAAATAACAGACAAAAGTTTGTTATTTGTGACCTAGTGTAATTTTACGAATAAATAAGTTTTAAACAAAAAAAAAAATTGAAAAGAGTGTATCGCATGCGAAGAAAACAAAAACAAAATTTTATAGAATCAAAAATATTTTGCAAAACGGACACATATTTTTCGCTTCACGGCTGACATGACAAGACAATTTATTTAAATATTTTTAAAGTTTTCGCCTTTTTTTCAATGCTACAACCCATTTTATTTCATTCGTTACATTTATTACAATTCTCCGTTTTATGATGAAGGGTGTCTAGTACATAAGCAGAAAAATTTGATCAACAAAGTGCTGAATATACAGGTTTTCCAACCGGGATGATATGATTTTGAAGTGACGTTTCGGCCATTTGTAATTTGCCATGATCTGTCATTTGTTTTCCATTGTATTCAGTAGAGTTTAAAATTTCATCATGGATAGATATCCGCAAGATCAACGTTTACAAATTATTCAGTTTTATTATCAAAATAATCGTTCTCTAATTGCAACTTTTCGTGCGCTGTTGCCATTTTATTGTCGTAATAATCGTCCAAGTGTGCTCGCTATTCGACGAATTGTTGAAAATTTTGTGCTTACATTTTCTTTACATAATTTTGAAGTGCCAATAAGACAAAGAACCGCTCGAAGTAATGCAAATATTGCTGCCGTTCAGGCAACTGTTGCTGAAGACCGCAATTTGTCGATTCCAAGACGTTCTCAACACTTGGGACTGTCTCAAACAACAACCTGGAGGATTTTGAGAAAGGATTTGGGTTTGCATCCGTATAAAATTGTTATCTTTCAAGAACTGAAGCCATTGGCCCAACGTACACGTTGTGAATTTGCTGATTTTGCCACACAGCAAATGTAACAAATGAATTATTGCGAGAAAAGTATGGAAATTCGATAATTTCAAGAAATTGTGATACTGAATGGCCTCCAAGAAGTTGTGATTTAACACCATGAGACTATTTCTTGTGGGATTATTTGAAGTCATTGGTCTGGTCTTTTGAAATAAAACAGACTCTCTTCAAGCTTAACATGTCAATATTGAACGTGCCATTTATGACATAGGAATTGATTTAGTGAAAAAAGGGCTCGAAAATTGGGTTCATCGAATTCGTTCCTGGAGAAGAAGTGTAGCCGTGGAGGCCTTTTGAATGACGTTTTATTTAGAACTTAATTGTATCGATTATACTTCACGTTAAATAAAAAAAAACATTTTTATAAACAATGGGTCGAAAGTTTTAGCCTTTTTCACAAGGAATTATATGTCACAGGACATTTTAATATAAATTTTTTACGCAAAAAGTCACTTTGTTGACAAAAAGTCACTTTATAAAAAAAAAATGTTTCTTAAACCAGAAGTCACTTTGTTGACAAAAAGTCACTTTTTACAAAAAAAAAAACTCACTCTACGCAAAAAGTCACTTTTACACAAACAGTCTCTTTACGCAAAAAGACACTTGCAAAAACAGTGAGTTCACCCAAAAAGTCGATGTATACAAAATCTCGCATTTTACACAAAAAATCACTTTTACTCAAAAAATCAGTTTTTTTTTACCACAAAAACTCACTTTTTACACAAAGAGTCGCTTTTTAAATAAAAAGTCACTCGCAGTAAAAGTTGCTCACGGTGCCATCTTTTCATAAAACACCATTCATTGTATTGTTTATTCAAATAAACACATTAAAACAAAAAGCTGAACTTAAATCGAAAATACGTTTTTTAAAGATTTATTTAAATACACAATATTTTTTTAGCGCATAGAATTCTCTAAATCAAAAAAAAAAAAACTCAGAGAAAACTGCTTGCAACTGATAAGAATGCCTACAAATCAAGCTGATCGTGCACGAAATTGCTCAAACAGCAAAAAAAAAATTCATTAAATAGTTTATTTAGAACATCCAAAGCGAAAGGTTTTAATTAATTACAATTTATACTTTAAGAACTAATAAAATAAAAAAACAAACGAACTAAATAGAAATAAAAACAATACGATGACTTTGTCGAATTTAATTTGTCACGCAGCAAAAAAGTCAAAGAGTAAAGTTTTTCCGATTATTAGAATTTTGCGTACACAAACTACGGTAGGTAACAAATAAACGAGCAATTAATTTTTTTGCTAAAACTTTAATTTTAGACAATCAATAATTACGAAGCAGCTTTGGATTATAGGTCAATACCTAGACCCAGCATTTTTCAGTTCATACGTCATTTTATGCCAGGCGGTGAATTTCGTAATGCATCTTTTTTCGAATATGCCGGCGAGATGCGTAAACGTTTTGGTGATATTTACGTATTGCCCGGATTGTTTGATAAATCTGACATTGTAATGGTATTTACTACCAAAGATTTTGCAACTGTTTATCGCAATGAGGGTCAATGGCCTCAGAGGGAAATTTTTCAATCGGCCAAACATTTTCGGGAAAATATCAGAGGAGATTTTTTTAAAGAAACCACCGGCTTGCCAATAGCGTAATTCAAAATTCAAAGCTAAAAATTGTTATTTAATAATTAATTTAATTAAAATATTTTCTTCTATTGATGAAAGGCAAGGAAAGCAATGGGGTAAAATGCGTTCTGCTGTCAATCCCGTTTTAATGAAACCACAAAATTTGAACATTTACATTAAACCATTGCAGGAAATCAGTGATGAGTTTGTCGAGCGGTAAGAAGAGTCAATTAATTTAAAAATTCTAATAATTTCCAATACATTAAAAAGATTAAAGGAAATTCGTCATCCCACAACTCTGGAAGTTCCTAAAGATTTCGACAAAGAAATTTATCGCTTGATATTTGAAGCTATTTCTTTGGTAGCACTAAATTGCAGACTGGGATTCATCAGCCTGCACCATAAAGATCCCGATGCAGAATGTTTAATTGAAAGTACGCGTTTAAACTTTCAACTTGTCTATGAATTGGATATACAACCTTCGATTTGGCGTTACATACGTACTCCTACGTATTACAGAAATATAAAAGTTCAAGAAAACCTTTTAAGAATAACACAAAAGTATATTAACGCAACCCTTCAACGAATTGAGGAGGAGGAAAAAAATGGCAGTAAAACTGAAGCAGTCAATAGTATATTAGAGAAATTGCTAATCAAAGATAAAACATTGGCTATTGTCACTGCAATTGATATGTTAACTGCTGGTGTTGATGCGGTAAGTTGTTGAACAAATCGCATTTTAACAAGTCATTCAGGCCATCTACTTTCAATATTTTTCAGACTTCTACCACTCTCATGGCTATACTACTGTGCCTGGCTAAGAACCCAGACAAACAACGTATCTTACGAGAGGAAGTTTTAAAAGTAATGCCGACCAAAAAAACCCAACTAAATGAAAATAATATGAAAAATCTACCATATTTACGAGCAGTCTTTAAAGAATCATTACGTTACTATCCAAATGGTACAGGACCTTTGCGTACTCCCGTACAAGATGTAGTTTTATCCGGCTATAAAATTCCAAAAGGAACAACGGTTATAATGAATGCTAATTTTTTACTCAAAGATGAAGCTTTCTTTCCGAAACCTGAAGAGTTTTTACCAGAACGTTGGCTGCGTAACGAAAGGAGCGAGAAACCGAAATTGGATCCGTTTAGTTATATACCATTCGGTGTGGGTCCACGTATATGTGTGGGCAAACGTTTCGCTGAACTGCAAATTGAAGTGATTCTTATGAGATTAATACGAAATTTCGAAATCGAATTTAATTATGATGCATCGAAACCATTTAAGGCGATGTTTTTGAACACGCCCGGCATACCAATGCGTTTTACATTTAAAAATATTGATTATTAATTAGTTTTGATACTATTATATCAGGATTATATGTATAACATTTATTCGCCCTTCAGGAAGGACATCACAGGTGTGCGAAATACCAAAAAAAAATAAATATATCTATATAAAACCGACACTACAAATTTAATCAATTATTTATAAAAGAGTTTTATTTAAATAAATGTCAAGAGCTTGAGCCTACATAAGACTGTTAAAATTTAACTACTTTTATTTTTGGGACAAAACAAAAACTATTGCTGCTACTAAAACCATCATTTTAAATAACACACAATATAGATCGATCTTTTGAAAAATTCCATTCGTATTTGTTTAGTTTTTAGATGGAAAAATATATAAGTCTAAAATATCTAAAATTTGTATTTGTATAGTGCGTTTGCAAGAACCATACAATGCTTCCATAAACATATCACATTTATTTTAGCAATGCCGATTGTTTATTGTAACTATGACGGCACTAGCAAAACCTTTGCTGTCAATCTGAGAAATTAATTTGTTAATTTCCTTCATGATTATAACCGAAAATGATCAGTGAGAAAATGTTTTAATAACATGCCATTCCGGATTTTTAAAGATTTATTTTAAACTTTATCCCATTTTAAACAAAATCTTATTTTATAGCAGAATATAATATAATCACTTAAATCTCTAATTAAGAATGAAAAAACAATTTAATTTAAAGTAAAACTTACCACATTTTGATTTTAGTAGCTGCTCTAGTGGTTTTGAATTTTTTAGCTAATTTATTTATTTTATTTAAAATTTGGCATATTTTTATTAATTCAATTTACTCTGCTTTATTTTTACTTTTGAAGTGGGAACTTCTTTAATTATTTATGCATAGCAGTGATGGAAATCATGGAGTATTCAATTCTACTGTTTTACATGTTAAAACTACGATTCATTTGATTTGAGATTGCTCTTGCTTCTTCTTGTGAAAAGTGACAACAATGTTTCCGTAGTTGAAACACTTTAGTAAATCCCAATTGGAAACAAGTACTCAGCAGGTTAATCGCATTTAAATATAAATGACTACCTACCTATGTCCAAAAAATGTTTAATTAATATATTAATAACAGGAAAGATATCCCTACATATTAAAAATTATAACAGATTCGGAAAACATATATTTGCATTTCGCAGCAAAATAATAATAAAATTTTAAATCGTGATGGATTTTTTTGCATTCTCCACCTACTATACGCCCCACTACCACAAAGACAAGATTATTACAAGCAAAAGACTTTTGTAAGTCATCTTTTTCAGTTCCTTAATTTGTTAAATAACAGATTAGTAGATAATTTAAACAAAGTTTGCTTAACAAATATAATTTATTTGCTTTCAATAAACTTTAAAAAGATCGTTATGGTGTAAAATAAATATTTGCTTTTAATTATTGGTACAAAATCAAAAACTCCATGTTCCCATCCCCACTTGCTTTCAAAATAAATCACTTTTATTTTCTGCAAAAACAACACACTTTCCAACATTAATAACACCTAGCAATCTTAGAAACACTGCATTCTGCGATTACTCTTAAATGAATTTTATTTTAATGCTCTCTTTCTTTTAATTGCCAAATTTAAGAATAATAAAATGACTTGACAACTTCCTCCAACAATGACGCGCACCACTTAAGAACTCTTAATTCTACCATTCATACAAATGACATCAACGATTAACTTTGCAAATAAACGAAAACGAGATAACAATAACAACAACCATATCAATGGTACACGTGAAAACACGAGTAACTAAGTAGCCGCTGTAGCAGCGCAAGCAACAAACATTTTAATTTCTTCACTTTTGCTTTTTATTTTGTGAACTTTTAACAACAATTACAACTTTATTAGCCGACTTTTATTAAAAGTAACACTTTAAATGCATTTATTAAACTTTTATTAATACTTTTATCAACTTTTTATGAATATCAACGCACTATTTGTATTATTTATTAATTTTTAAACGATACCGTATTAAATATGCGTGTAAACTTTAAGCACCGGGCCACCCAACTAATTCGTGTCAATCGTCGGAGTGCAATTGATGTCAGTAGGGATGCCAGAGTTCAGTTTGGGTGCTTAATTAGTGGGAATTGGTATGCGACTTTTTATGAATGTACTTATGTACGATGATGGATAAACATGTGTTAAGTGTTAATTAAAATGATTAAGAAAATAAAATTGAAAAGATTCATTATAATTTCAATAATTTTTTGATCCGAAAGTAAACAGCGGGGTGTTCTACAGATTTTATCAACATTTAAATGTTTAGTCTGTTTGTTTAGATTGTTGTTCCGTACGATGCTAAAATCTCTTAATGAATTTAGTAAAATTTTGATAGATGGAAAGCATTTGACCCAGAAAAAAGTATATGCTACTTTTACAGATTAATATTCTTTATAAATATGTTATACGTACAGGTTTAACCGAGATAACTGATACTTTTCGTATTCTTTTACTTTTGGTACTTTTACTCTCTTTGATGAATTTCGTGCAAGAAATGCCGCGTAAAAGCAAGTTTATGATAAATTAGTTTTAAAGACAAAGTTTGTCTTTTATATTCATACGAATTTTTACAGCTAGTGCAGCATGTATTTAAAGACAAAAATAACGAATTAAAAATAAAAAAAAAACAATTATAAACTACACGGTATTTTTAAGCTGGTGCAATTTTTTCATTATCTAATGAACCGTAATACAGCATATATCAAAAGGACACAGAAGTGGATAATTCGCGCTTCTCCGAAATTATTTGATGGATTTTTATGAAACTTAAAACATGAACAGATCTGGGTCTAAGAGGATGCAAAAACGGGGTTCATAGCCTACATATTATTTCTAATCTAGAATAGTGCGGGTAATTTATTTTCTTCGAAATCATCAATGAGGTTTTAATAAAATATATATATCATGCCATTACAACGAAATGCGATCAGTATCACCCGTACTTTCAACATCCGTATGAAAGACAAACTTAGTTTAAATACAGTGTTACATACATACTAGCTTCAATCAAAATTAATCAAAGGGATAAAAAGTTAAGAGGTGTCAAGCGACAGCCGGATGGAACGAAGTTCCTTTCGATTAATTAGTGAAGGAATTGTAATCAAATTTTATTTTTTTTAAGTTATAATAATAACAACCGATCTCAAAGATACAAATTAGCTCTAACTTTTTTTTTAATTAATAAAAAAAAGCTTATATTTAAATTAATATTTTTAGCGCTTTTTAGCGCCTTTTGTTTTATTAATATATAGCGCATTTTGGCGCTTTTTGTTACACTCCTGTGCGCATTTCCATTATAAATAGTTGGCATCACTGTCTGGCTTACTTTCTATAAGAGAGAGAAAGAGAGACAAACAGAGAAACATGCGCACGCCGTACAGCTTATAATAGCTTACTATAGCAAAAAGTGTCGTTACAACTTTTCGTGAGAATTGTTTCCGTCTAGCCCCCTTTCACAACGCGCGATAAGTTCCAAAAGCTCCAAAAAGTAGCAAAAGTTAAAGATTTTTCTTATTTTATCCGATAACTGCACGTATAACATATTCATAAAAAATAAGAGAATAAAGATAGTCCCTAAAAAGTACCATCTACTTCTTTCTGAGTCAAATGCTCTCCATCTATCAAAATTTTACTAAATTCATTAAGAGATTTTAGCATCGTACGGAACAACCATCTAAACAAACAGACTAAACATATAAATGTTGATAAAATCTGTAGAACACCCCGCTGTTTACTTTCGGATCAAAAAATTATTGAAATTATAATGAATCTTTTCAATTTTATTTTCTTAATCATTTTAATTAACACTTAACACATGTTTATCCATCATCGTACATAAGTACATTCATAAAAAGTCTCATACCAATTCCCACTAATTAAGCACCCAAACTGAACTGTGGCATCCCTACTGACATCAATTGCACTCCCACGATTGACACGAATTAGTTGGGTGGCCCGGTGCTTAAAGTTTACACGCATATTTAATACGGTATCGTTTAAAAATTAATAAATAATACAAATAGTGCGTTGATATTCATAAAAAGTTGATAAAAGTATTAATAAAAGTTTAATAAATGCATTTAAAGTGTTACTTTTAATAAAAGTCGGCTAATAAACTTGTAATTGTTGTTAAAAGTTCACAAAATAAAAAGCAAAAGTGAAGAAATTAAAATGTTTGTTGCTTGCGCTGCTACAGCGGCTACTTAGTTACTCGTGTTTTCACGTGTACCATTGATATGGTTGTTGTTATTGTTATCTCGTTTTCGTTTATTTGCAAAGTTAATCGTTGATGTCATTTGTATGAATGGTAGAATTAAGAGTTATTAAGTGGTGTGCGTCATTGTTGGAGGAAGTTGTCAAGTCATTTTATTATTCTTAATGCATTAAACACATTCGCCACAGCAGGCTACCGACTACAACCTGTCAAAAATAGAATACATGTGTGTATATGAAAATGATTATTTTCAAGACAACACGGCTACATGTCTACACGACCACCGTTGTAGCTGTGGCCAATTTAGGCTAATTTCTATTTTTGTTGGCGTCAATGAACAGGTTAGTGCTGTCAATACAATAAGATGGATGAAATATGACTTTTATAAACGCAAAAAAAACGTTAAAGTGGCACCACTGAAAGAATAAGCATTTATTGTAAATTTTTCTTTGCTTTATTTAATTTTTGTGTTGTTTATTGAAGCTGGTAAGTATTTTATTGTTATTTTTATTGTTACTATTTTTAATGGTATTGTTTTATGTAAATATTGCAGGTAAGAA
The DNA here is from genome assembly GCA_947311025.1 of Lypha dubia. Taxonomy (NCBI): domain Eukaryota; kingdom Metazoa; phylum Arthropoda; class Insecta; order Diptera; family Tachinidae; genus Lypha; species Lypha dubia. The sequence continues at coordinate 64,216,204 of OX371264.1, forward strand.
TATAATATGGATGTCGACGAGCAGCTTATCGAGGAAGTGCGCAGCCGTACAATATTGTACGATCTTGGCCAACCCGACTATAAAAGCTTGAAGAAAAAAGTGATAGCGTGGAGAGAAGTAGCTGCTGCTGTGAAAATAAGTGGTAAGACTGTAATATAAATTTTTTATTCGTAATTTTAATTGCAAGCGCTTTTACAGAAATTGAATGCAAGAAGCGATGGAAGGGTCTTCGTGACTCTTACAAGCGCTGTAAGAGGCTGCAGCAAGTGGCTTCTGGCAGTGCCGCTGAAGGTCCCAAAAAAAAGTGGAAATATTTTGAATCCATGACATTTTTGGACAATGTTATAAGTTCTAGGCAGTAAGTAATATTTTGGCAGTATGTACGATCGAAGGTGTTTAATAAATTTTGTGTTGTACATTTAAGTACTATTGGAAATGTCAGCTGTGTCCTATCCGAAGAAGACATTATCGAGATGGTTGATAATGATTCAAGCGACGGCTTTGTATCTCCGGCTTCACATTGCTCAACCAGCTTACGAAAAAAAAAGGTACGTATATAGTGTAGATCAGTTTTGTTTTCTGAAAAATATAACTGTTTCAAAATTTATGTTTTCAGAAAAGTGACAGTGAAGAGTTTAAAAAATTCCTTGACTTTGCAGCGACAAGTATTTCCGAAACGTGCGGAGCAGTTGGACAACAGAAAAAAGAAGAAGACTCCACTGCTCTTTTTTTTACAGGCTTGGCAGCCAAAATCAAAGCAGCTAATATGCCACCAAGTGTGGTAAACAAAATTGAAGCAAAGCTGTCTGCTTTAGTTTTTTCAGAAATTGAAGAATTTTTTTCTCAGCAGCAGGAATTTTTTTGAAAAAGTATTATAATAACACTATACAACGATTTCGAACCTTTTCCAAAATTACGGTGTTCGTATTGTATAGTGTAATCATATTCAAGTTGTGATAGATAATGTGTTCTCATGAAATTCTAATTGTATTGTGATTTTATGTTAAGTTTTTAATTATTGTAGGACAATATTTTTGATTTTCTTTGTTTTTTATTACTATTGAAGAATATTTTATATTAAGTTTTTAATTATTGTAGGACAATATTTTTGATTTTCTTTGTTTTTTTATTATTATTGAAGAATATTTTATGTTAAGTTTTTAATTATTGTAGGATGAATATTTTTTGCTTTTTCTTAAATATGACAAATAATAAAACAATGTACATATAATTGAAAAACAAAATTTCAAGCGACTATTTATTTTTTAAATAATAATTGTAAACACTTGTATGTTAATTACATAGTATTATTTCCAATAAAATCTTTTAGTATATCCCGTAGTTGAAAAGAACTTGTGGATGAGCGGTTACCTGCCCTAGTGTGATATGATGGCAGAAAATATTCTTGTTCCCTCCACTGACCTTGAATTTCCCGATTGTCAACTGTGTGGTCAACAAGTTCAAGAGTGAAATAGTTTCTGTCATTTTTCAACATTAAAAAGTTATGTAGAACTACACTGGCTAAGACAATTTTGTCTGCATTTTTTGGCGACATATGCAATGTTGTATGCAATACTCTCCATCTATTAGATAAAATGCCAAAAGTGTTTTCTATATGCACTCGAGCCTTGGATAACATAGTATTAAATTTGTCTTTATCAGGAGGTAAATGATGTCCGGGAAATGGGCGCATTAAATTATTTTTTAATGGGAATGCGCTATCCCCTACAAAATAATATGGGAAATTTGTAGAAGTTCCCGGTAAATTAGCACAGCGAGGAATTTCCAAGGTTTCATTTAATAACTGTTTTCCAAATGTACTTCGAGCAAGTATGCCACCATCACTCTGGCTGCCTAAAGCTCCAACGTCTACGTATGTGAAGACGTAGTTAGCATCACAGGCTGCCATTAATACGATGCTAAACGTTTTTTTGTAATTAAAATACAGAGATCCACTTTTTCTTGGGCAAACTATGCGAATGTGTTTGCCATCAATGGCTCCTAAGCAATTTGGCATTCCAGTCTTCACATAGAACTTGTCAGATATGGTTAAAAACTCGTTAATGTTTGGAGGTGACAAATAAACAGCATGCAGCTCATCCCAAATTGCTTCGCATGTTTCGTAAATGATTTTTCTAACAGTTGAAATTCCCAGCTTGTAAGACCAAGCAAGAACTTGTATATTGCATCCTTGCGCCAAGTAACTGAAATTAAAATTTTATTTACTTTAAAATAGGGGTGCATTCGCAAAAATTTAAATTAATTATTGGCATTCGCTAAACTACTTTAAAATACTAATAACTGGAAGTTTATTTACGTTATTGTTACTGCCAAACGCGTCTCGGCATCTATGGCTTTTCTGTTGGAAAATCGTTCCATTTTGTTTTTCAAAAGAGTCAGCAATAAATTGAAGTTGGCTACGGTCATCCGAGATGCTTTAAAAAAGTGCTCCTCATCCTTTTCTTTCAGCTGCCGTACACATGTTTGGTAAAAGCCTTCTTCAGCTCGAGTTAGATTTACCGGCCGGACCCACCATCTTCGGTTATTTCTTTTATGAAATTTATTTGTCACTTCATACACTGAAGCCGTTGTTCTCACTATTTTAGTTACGCTCGTTACGAAATTTATTAAATATTCTTCAGACATTATTTTTCTCACAAGTATTAACAAAAAGCAATTTTATTAAGTATCAAAACGTCAAAGTTACTGATTAGCTGCTTATGATGCAGCTGCCGTTTTCAAAATAATTAAGTAGCTGGCTACACGGCTACAACTGTAGCAAGCAGCATTTGTAGTCGTGTGTTCGTGTAGCCTGCTGTGGCGAATGTGTTTAATGCATAAATTTGGCAAATATAAGAAAGAGAACATTAAAATAAAATTTATTTAAGAGTATTCGCAGAGTGCAGTGTTTCTAAGATTGCAAAGTGTTATTAATATGGGAAAGTATGTGGTTTTTGCAGGAAATAAAAGTGATTTATTTTGTAAGCAAGTGGGGATGGGAACATGGAGTTTTTGATTTTGTACCAATAATTAAAAGCAAATATTTATTTTACACCATAACGATCTTTTTAAGTTTATTGAAAGCAAATAAATTATATTTATTAAACAAACTTTGTTTAAATTATCTACTAATCTGTTATTTAACAAATTAAGGAACTGAAAAAGATGACTTACAAAAGTCTTTTGCTTGTAATAATCTTGTCTTTGTGGTGGTGGTGTCTAGTAGCTGGAGAATGCAAAAAAATCCATCACGATTTAAAATTTTATTATTATTTTGCTGCGAAATGCAAACATATGTTTTCGGAATCTGTTATAATTTTAAATATGTAAGTATATCTCTCCTGTTATTAATATACGTATGTATTAATTAAACATTTTTTGGACATAGGTAGTCATTTATATATAAATGCGATTAACCTGCTGTTTCCAATTGGGATTTACTAAAGTTTTTCAACTACGGAAACATTTTTGTCACTTTTCACAAGAAGAAGCAAGAGCAATCTCAAATCAAATGAATCGCAGTTTTAACATGTAAAACAGTAGAATTGAATACTCCATGATTTCCATCACTGCTATGCATAAATAATCAAAGAAGTTCCCACTTCAAAAGTAAAAATAAAGCAGAGTAAATTGAATTAATAAAAATATGCCAAATTTTAAATAAAATAAAAAATTCAAAATCACAAGAGCAGCTACTAAAATCAAAATGTGGTAAGTTTTACATTAAATTAAATTGTTTTTTCATTGTTAATTAGAGATTTAAGTGATTATATTATATTCTGCTATAAAATAAAATTTTGTTTAAAATGGGATAACTTTTAAAACTATAAAAAATCCGGTATTACATGTTATTAAAAGTTTTACCCACAGTTCATTTTCGGTTATAATCTTTTAAGAAATTAACTAATTTCTTATTTTGTGTATCGAAGTTTTAGATTAATAGTGCAACTATAAGCCAGTGGTTTATCTGCGTCAATTATAGTATGTTTATGGCAAGCATTGTAAAACCACGTTTTCAATTTATTTATATTAGGGGAAATCACTCTTAGTATTGTAATCATTGCGGATCTTGCAAGTCTAGCTTATTTTCATCAGTTTGCAGTAACGCAATAACAAAATATGTAAATAAGCTATACCTGCAAGATCTGCAAAGTATGCAAGAGCAGTTTTCAACCAAGAGTGATTACCCTCATTATTTTGAAGTCTAAATCATAATTTTTCTCTTTTGTTTTGCTTTAATTATTAAGCAAAAAATCTCTTTTTTATGTGTTAATACGATTTGATTATAATCCAACTCTGCTACAATAGTTGTAGATTTTTTTTTTTTTTTTTTTTGATAAATTTTATTATTTATTGAATCTTCAATTATAGATTAAATTATCAATAAGTGTTTCAAATCTTAAAGATTTAAGATAGTTGTAGATGATAATAATTTAATAGTGCATTGTTAGCAAAGCCATGTACTAAAAAGTTTCAATACAAGACTATCACATACATGCATCTGAATAAACATCTACATACGAGTATACTCTTATACATCTGCTTCTAACTCCACCAAATAATGCTCGCTATTAAAATAAGCTTAAATGTTACAATTTTGTAACCAAACAATTTCTTTAAATTTAGTTCAAATTAAAATATTCAATGTAAAATGTTTGAATATAAATGCTGTGGTTAAAGGACTAATTAAGTAACAACGATAGCATAATATCTATTGTTAACACAATTTCGAATACTATTTACAAAGTCCTATCTACGTTTGCAACTCTATGGAGTTTGACTATTTAACATAACGAGCCAATACCAAAACAAACAAAAAAAAATAGGAAACAATTTAGAATAACAGGAAAAACACCAAATGGGTTGGCATTCTAATGCTTGCAACCAAAAACAATGTGTTGTTAGAGAACAACTGTGAATTGACTCTTTTTTGGAAAAAAACAAAAAGAAAAAATTAAATGAAAATAATTTCAAATGCTAAAAACAAAAACACTAAAAAATAACAAAGAATAAACAGTCAAAGAAGAAAATATTTAAATGCTAACAAAATGAGGTTTACAATAAACAGTTTAAATAATAGAAAGAAAGAAGAAAAAAAAAACAACAAGTGAACAAAACAAAATACTTTTAGCACTAGTTGTAGTTAATAAGAAACATGTACTCTTGTCTGCAAGTGAATATTTATTCACAAACAAAATTATAATAAAAAAATATGAAGAAAGAAATAAGAACAACAACAACATTTACACTCAACCAACTAAAGTTGTTGGCAAGCTGTTAGTAATAGCGTTGGCAAAAATGGCATCAACTTTGGCGGCGGCCACATTACCATCATCATCATCAGCAACAACAACAACAACAACAATAACATCACCCGTACAGAGTGCAATTGGAATATGTAAATTTAATTAGCATCTAATTTTGTAAACTAGCGTAAAATTGAAAATTTACCACAATATTGTATGCATTTGAATGTGAATTAATACATACACACACACACATTCATGAATAACTAGATAGGTGTGTGTGTGTGTAAATATGTATTCATTAGGAGGATGGCAAAAGTTACATTTACTTTTTCAAATTTCTATTCACTATTTCCAGTTAAATGTTTGTAAAAGTTTTTTGTGTCTGTCATGAGTTTCACATCCGTGTGAAAGTGAATCTTTTCCGAATATTTTGGTATCCTGACATTCATTTCCGGACAATTTTTTCGCTTTACTTTCAACTGCACAAAGCTATGTGAAAGCAAATAGAATTTCATTTATTACACAATAAAACTAATTTAATTTCAAAAAAATCTTTTTGAAGTTGAAGTTTTGAAGTTTGATATCTTATCTACCTAATTCGGAAATAAAAACCAATATATGTTTGAAAATAACACATGGAAAAGGAGATTTAAAAAAGTTTCCATATTAGCCACCAATCGAGCACAAGTATTCGGAAGTATGCCGGACAACAAATATTCTATTTTGTGATTCGGAAATTTTCATTCTAATTGAAAACGTTCTGAACTCATGACAGAACCGATTAATTTAGTTCCTGGTTTCCCTAAACTTAAACTTTTTTAATTGCGTTAAAGTCATTTCTGATGACGAATGTGGCCATTTACGTCGTACACATACGCTAAGTTTAGAGTTAACGGCAGCTTGGCTGGAAGGACCATAATAAAATAAAAAATATTTATTTTTAATTTTTGCGGAAAAATTGGGCGCGGCGCGTTTAGCAGAAAAACCTGTTACTAAACATTTAAGATTTAGCAGAGTCCGCCATTTAACGTTTTTTTTCGAAAATGCTATAAAAAAAACTACTAAATATTTTCTCAAATTTCTTTTTTTATTTGAAAGTACAATCCTTCCGGTTAATAATGAAAAATAATTTCATTGAAATGGCTACCTCGGCTGGCCATGCAGTAGCCTAAACGATCGGTTCAATTTTTAAGCACATTATCGATTGTGTGCAGCTGTATTTCACCAATGGCTTCACGAATATTGTCCCTTAAAGCGTCAATTGTCTCTGGCTTGTCGGCGTAACACTTATCTTTGACGGCACCCCACAAATAATAGTCCAACGGTGTCAAATCGCAGTTTCGAGATGGCCAAACGACATCAGCTTTGCGGCTGATAATGCGATCTTCAAAAACAGCGCGCAAAACATCGAGTGTAGCTTCGGCTGTGTGGCACGTAGCGCCGTCCTGTTGAAACCAAATGTTGCCAATATCCTCCTCTTCAATTTTTGTGAACAAAAATTCGTTCAACATGGCCCGATAACGATCGCCATTGACTGTAGCGGCCACTCCTTGCTCATTTTCGAAGAAAAATGGCCTAATTATGCTTCTGGACCACAATCCGCACCAAACAGTGACTCGTTTTGGGTGCGTCGGCTTTTCAATGTATGCGTGCGGGTTTTCTGTGCCCCAAATGCGAAAATTTTGCTTGTTTACATACCCGCCAAGATCAAAATGAGCTTCTTCTGAAAAGATCATTTTTTTTGGCAAAATTGTCTTCGTCGCATCTTCTGTAAGTCGATCGCAGGCCCACTTAGCGAAGCGTTGTTCAAACGTATACACAACCATATTCGTTCAGCGGAAGGATAAAACTAATTATCTGTCAAATCAGACATGAGCTAAGTGTTACCATTCACGAAATAAGCACTAGTTGAAAAAAAAAAACGTTAAATGGCGGACCCTTTATTTGGCTAATTTTTCTAAACGGCCTGCTAAATTTTTTTAACAAAAATATTAAAAAAAATTGAAAAGTTGTGTAGAAAATTGGGTCGGCTGAACGCACCCAGCGTCTTTTTTCTAATAAAAGAAATATTGAAAATAACAACAACTCTGTCTAAATTCAAATTTTTCGAAAACACAAAAAGGTTCCAATAGCAAAAGTACCCGATTTTCTCCATTTTTAAAAAATACGGCTTATGTAAAAATGTAAAAAAAATTAGAAAAAAAATTGTGGTCAAAATAAAAAAGTACCAATTTGTTTAGTTTTTACCCTTTAAAAAGTACCCTATATTATAATCAAGGAACATCTTCTATCCATCTACCAAATTTCATTTAAATACATCAAACGGTTTTCAGGTAAAAGTGGAACAAACATCCAAACATCTCGAATTTGAAAAATAAAATATTTTGCTGCTATTTTCATATTGATCTCCTCTCTATTTTCATGCTGTTCCCTAATGTTTATATTTACTACATAAACACACACATATAAATTTGTATATTTATTATACATATACATACACAAAATCGCAAACTAAACATACACATGTGTAATTGAATCCAATACAATTCAGAGTGTATGTATGTGTGTGTGTGTGTTCTAGAATGAAAATATAGAACAAAAAAAAAGAAAACCTTTCCAAAAATTGTAACCACTCTTTGACACACGTTTATTCAGAACACTGTGGAGCCCAATTTGTTAAATTGTAATTGAATTTAAATTTTTCTTATTGCTCATGTCGTTGTAAAACAAATTTGAAATATTTTATCCTTAAAAAAAACGATTGTAAATATTATCTGGCGTATTAATAAAAAAATTTTTTAAAATTTAAAATATAAAAATTTTAAAATAAAATTTCTTTAAAATTATTTTTTTTTTAAATTTGAAGGAAATATTTTTCCTTTAAAAATTACAGCGTCCAAAGCGCCAGAAGGCAGTTTCCAAATAATCTTTACTTTTTATATTAAAAAATGTTACGAGAAAAATTTGCTATTTGAAAAACTTAAACGAAACTCGAAGGACCATAAGCAAAAACAGAACAAGCAATCGGAAGTTGGTCATGTTTCCTGTGATCGGCGGAATTAAATAGATTTCTTGCAAATCTTAGAAGCCACTCAACAAAAATCTCTCACTATATATATATATTTTAATAAAGAAAATTATCTTCTCGCCCCATTGTCATTAATTTTAGCATTGTACGACAATAGAACACTAAACCATGCCAGAGATCGTAATGTTTCTCTATATGTTATTGTCATTGTAGATGGTTTTGGTTAGTATTTTAAATTGTCTAGTTGTTAGAATTGTTGTTGTAACCCTATTGTTACATGTAAGCAAAAGTGTATACGGATTCAACAGCAACCAAACTAAAAAATTACCAAAAAAAAAAATGCCACCATCATCAGTGGCATTAGCAACCTATTTAAATGTATGAGTGTGTGTGTGTTAGTGTGTAACTAATAGATACAAGAGCTTGCATACATTCAAACATTTCGATTATTTATGACTTGTTTTTGGTGATAATTTGTTTTAGTTGTTTTTGGTCTAAAGCCAACTGGAAACATAGAAAAAAGAAATCAAAGAAGCAGAGAAAAAATACTGAAACAAGAGTTGAAACTCATAAAACAAGCGTAAAAATTTTTACTTTTATTCTAAAACCCAAACGGGGCTGCACAACCAACCAACCGGCCAATTGACTAAGTGAATTGATTGTTTGGCCAAAATTACAGCCGAACAACAAAAGCACAAAAAGGGCAAATGATTTTGAGGATGGGGTTTTTTTTTTATTTTGCAGTGTGAAGGATTTGGAAAAAAAAACACAACTACCAAACAACCTTTACACACAGGATATACTCGTATGTGTGTGAGTGTGTATACTGTCATTAAACTAAACACTCTTCCATACGGAGTTTAAGTAATTCATTATAAACTTGTAAATTGTTCTGCTGTAAATACCAAATGATTGATTTATTTTAAAAAACTTTGACAATTTGTTGGAAATTGTTTAAATTGAATTTTAGAATTTAGCTAATTTGTTACAAAAAAATCAAGAGGCCAAAGGTGCATGCATCAAAAGCAGCAGAAGCAGCACAAGCAGCAGCTAAAAAAGTGCCTGATTGTGGGAGTAGAACAAATATTTGCTGTTTACATTTTGAACATGTTGTAAAAGTGGATTTGTGCTTTTGCTCTCTTAACTTACATACACATATTTTCAGTAGGAATTTTATTCCTTTGTTATACAGTCGCTTGAATTATGCTAATATTAAATACTCCAAAGAGTATTTCTCAAGATGAACTACATCTTGAAACTATGAGCAGCTTAGCAAACTTTTATTTGCTCATATAAACAGGCAGCCAGAGAGACCTTCCTTTCTATTGCATATTATTCATATTTAGAATGAACACTACATATTTTACCCATGAAACACGAGCAGTGTGCCATACTAGAGTACATTTTTCATATTTTTTTTTTTTTAGATTTTGCTAATAAAATATTATAAAAAGAAAAACACATAACAAGCATTAAGCTCTAAAGGAATAAATAACAAACAACAACAGCACACAAAAAAATGTTGTTAAATGTTGTTGTAACAATGTTGTTAGTGCGTAATATTTTGTGGGAAGGAAAGATACAGAAAATATATAGAAAACAATATAATAAACACAAAAACAAGTACGAAATTTAAGTTCCGAATATGGGGTTACTTTGAGAGTGCAAGTTGTTATTGAAAATATTAATTCGAAATGTATTTGAATCAAATCTAAAGGAGAGTAAAAAATTTTTAAGCTGCCCTTCGTTCAATACCAAAAATGATCAAAAATTAAATAATGAATTTTTTTTTTTTTTTGCTTTTATTTTTCGATAAAAATTAACAAAAATAAAATTTGAAATTGAAATGAGTAAAGTAAAACAAAAGTAATAAAAATAACAGTCCTCTTCACAAACACGAACACTCAAAAAAAAGACATGTACCAAATTTTACAAAAAAAAAAAAAATCCTTGAAAATCGTTAAAAAAATTTCCATTCAACACAGTTTTCTTATAATAAAAAAAATCCATTGATCATATTGTCACTTCAAAAAAATTCTACTTAAAGAAGTGTACATTTTCTTAAATTACGAATGTTTTTTTTACTAATTTAAAGTACATTTTATCATACAAATGAAATTATTTATAAAAAAAGGAAATGACCGACTTACTCCCGAATAGTTCATAAAAATTTAAATACTTAAAAACGGAAAACGCCTGTCCTCAATTTAAGTTCATATTTTTTTCTCATATTGAATTTTTTTTCAAAATTGAGAGAAAATAATTTTTTAAATTATTTTTAGTTCATCACCTACTAAAAGGTTTTCCAATAAGAGTGATATGATTCCTAAGAAAAACCCACACTTATTGTTAAGGAAATTCAAAAGTTTTTTATTTAATGTGAAGTACAATCGATACAATTAAGTTCTAAATAAAACGTCATTCAAATGGCCTCCACGACTTCTTCTGCAAAAACCAATTCGATGAACCCAATTTTCGAGCACCTTTTCCACTAAAACAAGTCGTACGTCATGAATGGCACGTTCAATATTGACTTGTAAAGCTTCAAGAGAGTCTGGTTTATTTCGAAAGACCAGACCAATGACTTCAAATAATTCCACAAGAAATAGTCTCATGGTGTTAAATCACTACTTCTTGGTGGTCATTCAATATCACAATTTCTTGAAATAATCGAATCTCCAAACTTTACTCGCAATAATTCAATTGTTGCATTTGCTGTGTGACACGTAGCCCCGTCTTGTTGAAACCAAATGTTGTCAAGATCAACTTCTTCCAATTTCGGGCATAAAAAGTTGGTTATCATCGATCTATCACCGTTCTCCATTGACAGTAACACTGTTAAAAGCTTCATTTCGAAAGAAGTACGGACCGATGTATTCACCACACCAAAAACCACACTAACCTGTAAATTTAGGTGAATGTAATGATTTTTCGTGAATAATTTGTGGATTTTCTTCGCACCAGAATTGACAGTTTTGTTTATTTACCCCACTACTCAAATGAAAGTGAGCCTCATCGGAGAAAATGATTTTCTAAAAAAAATCGTTATCGTTTTCAAGTTGTTCCAAGGCAAAATCAGCAAATCCACGACGTTTACGGTGGTCCAATCTCTCCAAGATGAAATTTTAAACACTACTGAATAGAATGAAAAACAAATGAGAGAACATGAAATATTACAAAAGGCCGAAACGTCACTTCAAAATCATATCATACCTATTGGAAAACCTGTTAGTTTCAAAAAATTATTTTTGTAACTGCTAGAATTTACGAATGTGGTACTTATGTGGTTAGATTGCCGATCTACAAAACCAAAGTTCCTTCGTTCGAGTACCAAAAAAGACGTAAATTTTATAAAAAAGGTTTTCATCACCCCTCATTCCAGATAATACAACTTCATGTTGTAAGTGAGCATTCTGAACGGTTCCAACGCTCTGATGACATCAAAAGCTTTGTTGTAGCAGATGGGCCGGTTCAGAAGAAGATAAAACAAGGAAATGAAAAATGCGCATCGAGATGGCAGATGTGACGTGGCGCACATGACGAAATTTTTATTAATGTGACCTTGTTTTTAGTAAATATTTTTCTAGTTTTTACCGAAAATTTCCTCTTAAAGACGAAATTTGTATTTCTTAACATCAAAGAAATTTTTACTGAGTTTCTGTAAAAAACGGCATTGTCGCCTTACGACAACCAATTTGAACGCAAATTTAGTACAATTTCCAAAATTTTAGTTCATTTTTTTTTTATTGCAAAAACGTATTCACAGATTGATAAACAGAAGAGTTGATTTCTACTGAACTTTTAGCTTAAAAATAAGCATGTGTCTTCTTTGTCCTCCAGTGATCTCGCTAATAAACAACAATGATTAAAGCAAACACAATATAAGAACATTATGATATCATTCAATTAAATGGATGGATTAAAATCATAATATTGTAAAAATTTATCTCCATTTTTTAACATAATATTATAGTTTTGTGCAAAAATTAAATGATTGGTCTACATGTAATAACAATAGAAGTATGTACATACGAGTATATCGAGGTTGTTTTCTTAGTCGCAAGGTTTTCATGTTGATATTATTTTGTTTGAAACAGCCCACATTAATGTTGTTCTAAAAATTTTCTTATTCTAACGAAGAATTTATAACAAAAGATTCAGCTCACTAACTTTCTCAACAATATTTTATTAGCAGACCTTCCGCGAAAAAAATATTTTCTTAAAAATCTACAAGGAAATGTTAAAAAAAAATATATGTATGTACTACATATAAGTATGTATATATATATATATATATATATATATATATCTATATTAAGTAGCATAAAAAATGCAAACAACAACTAAAAGAAAGAAAAATTTCTGGAAAAAAAGAATGTTCAAAATGTTGTTACTTTCAAAGCAGACATTTGGCTTAGGGCCTAAACAGAGAGCGTAGTTTTATTACACAACTATTTTTGGTTTTAAGCACAACTATGCACTCACTCACTACTATGAACTGTGAAACGGATGAAACTGATGGAGAAAAAGAACAACACAAACATACAACATAGTGATACTAACTCCCCTTTCACTTCCATTTTGCATTTAAATTTTGTGTTTTTGTGCGGTTGTTTCTTGTTGTACTCTTTGAGATATTTTATTTAACGAACTATTTTAACGCATTTTAGAACTAGAAATTTTATTTATATAAATTTTCTTTTCTTTTCTTTGCATAATAAAAACATTTTGTTTTTTCTTTAGTATTTTCAGAACCTTGAGCGCTGTTTTTGATCTATAAATTGTTGTTGAAATTATATAAAGGAAATTGTGTAAAAAAATATCTGTAGAAAATTTGACAAAAGTGCTTAAGTTCAGTTAAAACAATTTTACAAAATTAGTTGCAAAAATATTAATTATCATCTTATCAGCAGCTGATTTCAATTGTGAGAAAAGTACTTAATTTTTAGAAATCAATATTTCCGTTCACACGAAACATGATATTATTGTAGCAATCATGCTGCAACCATGTTCTGCATTTTAACATAACAAGACTACGGTTTACATATTTTTATTAAAATAGTAATAACAACTCTTTTTTCTTCAATCATATTATAGTTCACACAAAACATGATATGATTGCCGCAATCTTGCCAAAGATATTTGCTGTAATTAATACAAAAAAATACCACGCTTTAGCAATTTCAATGAAAATAGTAATAACAATTTTTTTTCCACAATCATATTATAGTTCACACGAACCATGATATTTTTGTCGCAATCATGCGAAAACTATGTGCTGTAATTAATATATAAAAAAACAACGCTTTATTAATTTGAATTAAAATAGTAATAACAATTTTTTTCCACAATCATATTATAGTTCACACGAAATATGATATTATTGTCGCAGTCATGCAAAAACTATGTGCTGTAGCTAATACACAAATATACAACGCTTTATTAATTTTCATTAAAATAGTAATAACAATTTTTTTTCCACAATCAAATTATAGTTCACACGAAACATGCTATTTTTGTCGCAATCATGCGAAAATTATGTGCTGTAATTAATATATAAAAATACAACGCTTTATTAATTTGAATTAAAATAGTAACAACAATTTATTTCACAATCATATTATAGTTCACACGAACCATGATATTATTGTCGCAATCATGCGATAACAATGTGCTGTAATTAATACAAAAAAATACCACGCTTTAGCAATTTCAATTAAAATAGTAATAACAATTTTTTTTCCACAATCATATTATAGTTCACACGAAAAATGATATTATTGTCGCAATCATGCAAAAACTATGTGCTGTAGCTAATACATAAATATACAACGCTTTATTAATTTTCATTAAAATGGTAATAACAATTTTTTTTCCACAATCAAATTATAGTTCACACGAAACATGCTATTATTGTCGCAATCATGCGAAAACTATATGCTGTAATTAATACAAACAAATACCAGTCTTTAGCAATTTCAATTAAAATAGTAATAACAATTTTTTTTTACAATCATATTATAGTTCACATGAAATATGATATTCTTGACGCAATTATGCCAAAACTATGTGCTGTAATTAATATATAAAAATACAACGCTTTATTAATTTGAATTAAAATAGTAATAACAATTTTTTTCCACAATGAAATTATAGTTCATACGAAACATGCTATTATTGTCGCAATAATGCGAAAACTATATGCTGTAGTTAATACATAAATATACAACGCTTTATTAATTTGAATTGATATAGTAATGACAGTTTTTTCCCTCAATCATACCATAGTTCACACGAAACATGATATGATTGCCACAATCATGTTGCAACCATGTTCTGCATTTTATCAAAAAATTACAACGCTTTATTAAATTTTCTTTACATCGTGTGCTCTGAATATTTTTAATGTAGTTTAGTACTGTATCCCTGGGTATTCTCAACTGTTGTTAAGCCAATCGCAATGCAATAATAAAAAATAAAAACAATTTTGTGAAAAATAATTTTCTATCTTTGTTATCTTTCATTAGTTGAATTAGTAACAAATCTGTCTGTGTCAGTATAAACTTAAAATAAAAGTCGCCATGCGAGTCAAAAATTTAATTGGATTAGTTAAATAAAAATCTTGTAAATATTTAATCCAACAGTGGACGACTGACTGTAAAGTCTTCACTATAATTTACAATATTAAGCCAATTTATCTTTTGTGCCAGAAATTAATATAAGAAATGTCTCGGTGAAAGAAGAGACAATTTTATTAAATATGCATGTATGTATGTGTGTATGTATGTAAAATGGGCATCATGTCTGCTATACACAATAGCAAAAAAAAACACGTTCTTTTTTTTATCAAATTATGTATGTTTTTATATCATTTTGACGACCAAGAAATATGATGCGTATTACAGGGAGTCTTTTGTGTTAACACTACCCGCACACACACACACCCTCCATTTTTTCTCCAACTTGAACTTAATAAACTCCTGCTAGTCGGTATTAAAAAATTTCTACGCTTAAATGCGTACATACTGATGTATGTGTGTATGTATTTTTATATTCACAAACATACATTATCCTGTCCGTAGTTCTCATCTTTCATGGAAATTTCATACTTTTCTTAGAATGACAAAGATGGAAAAAAGCAAAAACAATGATACCAGTGACAGCTCGATGTAATAATGAAAAACTTTTTCTTTGTCAACTTGATGAGTGTGAAATAGTTCTTTTATTTTTCATTTACATTCTTTCATTTCACGTCTCTTCTTGACTGCCTGCCTGCCTGCCTGCTGCTTGCCAGCCTGCTTGCCCCGTGTATCAAATTATTACGGAGTAGATTTAAAAAATATAAAAAATCATTACTTCATACATACAACAACAAAAAAAAATAGAGGCTTTTCTTTTTCCTGATATGGAAAATACTACTACAGCAACTACAAAAAAAAAACAAAGAAAAAACTTGCATTATAAGAACTGATAGAGAACCACAAAATGGTCAACACTAATGTAATATGGTAACATCAACACAGTTTGTTGTACAAAAAAAAAAAAAAAAACAGGAAGCACGGCAAATGGGTGGGGGAAGGGGAAGGGGAAACAGTATAACGTCAAAATAGAATTTCTATTATAAAATAAGGAAAATTTAAAACGAAATCCCAACCAGACCATCACTCACTCATTCATTCATTCATTCATTTATTCGTTTATTCGTTTGTTCGTTTGTTCGTTCGTTCACTCACTTACCGACGACTCAGTTACGTTGACTGAGTATGTCATAAATTTTAAATGAAATTTATATGACTCCAATGTCTAAATGATATTAAAGATTTTTAAACAAAATATTGCAAATACATGTTAACTTGCATATACATATTTAGATGTGTACAAAATTAGATAAAAGGGTTGGCTGAAAGTTAAAATCTGTGTAACATTCAGTGGCAGTGTGAAAATTTTCGTTTTAACATTTTTGAAATGACACCTCGCGTTGTCTTTTTAAACTTGTCACAATATAATATAAAAAGAAAAAAACCTATTCGTGACAGTTCAAAAAAAGTTTCATTAACAAATTTAAATTAAGTAAAAACTTGTATTGAATTTGATGAAAATATTTGACTTCGAACAAATCGGTAAAGAAGAGAGCTGGAGGAGCCTGTCACACATTTCTAGAGATCTGGATTTGTCAGTAAATAATTTTGGGTATACACCCACCCAACTCTTTTGCATCTCAGAGGTTGCAACAATCACCTCTACGCGAAGTTTGAGTACACTAAAAAAAAAAAATATGTACTAAATTTTAGTAAAAAAAAATTTCTTGAAAAAAGTATGTTGTATGTACATATGTACATATATTTAAGTATAATTTGATTAATTTGTAGAATTTTTTTTAAATCAAATAAAATTTTCTTATAATAAAAAAAAATCAAATGTCATGAACATGCCACTTCAAAAAAATTCTCTTTCAAGGAAATTTTTATTTTAAGTAAGAAGGTTAGTTTAGGTTTCGAGGGGCCGTCACATCTGAGACGTGACGCACTTGGGTCCGTTAATTCGGTCCCTTTGTGATACCCTATAGCAGACAGGGCTCAGTCAATTGGTTATTCAATTTCCTGTGATTGCCCTGCCGCCGAATCAAACCGTCCTGATTGTTGCAAGAAGGAGGATAGGTTGGTTAGCCCCATGTTCGCCTGACTGTAGAGGTCTGGCAGAGTGTTGGATCCCATAGTAGTCGCCCTTATGCTATTAAGCGCGGGGCATTGACATAGAAAGTGAAGAACTGTTTCTTCTTACTTCTCATCGTTACAACTTCTGCAGTAGTCATTGTAACTTAGGCCCATCCTTTTGGCATGAGTCGCGAAGCTCCAGTACTCCGTTAGCACTGTTACTAGTCGTCTTGTATGGCATTTACCAAGCCTGAGTAGATCGCGAGTTCTGTGCAGGCTGTAGCGGGGCCAAGTGGACCTGGCGACTCAACAGGTATGCTCTTCTTCTCACCTGTCTTGAGCAAGATTGTATGATTTCTGCTGGATCAATCGCTTGCAGTGAGATAGAGGAATGCCAACGAAGTGACATATCATCGAGTTGCTCAATGATGCGCCCTTTTTGGCAGTTTCGTCCGCAATATCGTTTCCAGTGCACTCTGAGTGCCCTGGAATCCAGAGTAGTGTAACTCTTGAATATCTCGCTATCTTGTTTAGAGATTTCCGGCATTCGTTTACCACCGTCGATGTAGTGTATACACCATTGATAGCAGCAATGGCCGCTTTGCTGTCGGTAAAAATATGGATGTCTTCCGATATCCTATAATACCTAAGCCATCTTGCCGCTCTTGTAATGGCCGAGACTTCGGCTTGCAGGACGCTACAGCCATGAATGGAACCTTAACGTTAAAGTTTTCCACATAGAAACCTCCCACAGTGTTTGCGCCTCTTTTGGAGCCATCAGTGAATACTCTGGAGGCTCCTTCGGTGGCAGAGGGTAAGGAGTGATATTCCCTATTGGGAACAATAGATTGAAAAAGCGCGCCAAATTAAGGTTCCTGTGGGCAGTAAGAATGTTTTTAAAAATTTTATTTATTTGTTTGGTAGGTATGAGATTAGGTTTTAAAGTATATTTTAAACCGCTAGGGGCACGAGGAGGCGAAGGAGGGGGCAATTCCTATATTTACTAATCTATTAACCCAATTCGTATTTCAAACAGAACAAAATTATTTATGTTGTTGAAGGACAGATGGTGCTACGTCTGCCTATCAAAATTCGGAAAAATGGGTTGATAGTTCCCCCATATAAGAAAATAGCTTCCGGGCGAAGCCGGACATTCATCTAGTTTTATCATACAAATGAAATTATTTGTAAAAAAAAATTATTTAGGAAATCACGCACTCCTGAATAGTTCATAAAAATTTGAATACTGAAAAACGGAAAACGGAAAACTGCTGTCCTCAATTTAAGTTCATATTTTATTTTTCATGTTGAAAATATTTATTTCCAAAATTTAAAGAAAATAATTTTTAAAATATTTTTAGTTCATTCACGACTTACTAGTCTCAACAAAAATTTTATTGTTACTGCCAGAAATTCCGAATGTAGTACTTATGTATACTGTCTGTTGAGAGGTAGCAAGGAGTATTAATGAGGTGGTTAGAGTGCCGATCAAAGTTCCTTGGTTCGAGTCCCAAGAGACGTAAATTTTATTAAAAAAAAAAAAAAGATTTGCATCAACCCTCAGTCCAGATAATACAACTACATGTTGTAAATAAGCATATTGCGGACATTCCAAAGGTCTGATTGCATCAAAAGCTTCGTTGTGAGAGATGGGCCGGTTCAGAAGAAGCTAAAACAAGGAAATGAAAAATGCGTAGCAAGATGGCAGATTTTGGGATAAAAACTGAACTTGCTTTTAGTAAATATTTTTCTAGTTTTTAGTAAAAATTTCCTGTTAAAGACGAAATTTAGATTTCCTAACGTCCAAGAAATTTTTACTGACATTGGCGCCATAAGACAACCAATTTGAACTTAAATTAAGTTAAAATGCCAAAATTGTAATTGTAGGTCTTTTTTTTTTTTTTTTGGAGTGTACAGACATAAATACGAAAGCATTTTTTTTTGTCAGTTGCACCAAATACGTATTGCACATTAAAATAAAAAAAAAAAAAAAAGAAATGGAAACTTCCAATTCTGCATAAATATTCTTCACGGGTAACATTTAAAAGAAATCTGTTACTATTTCTTTATTTCAAACATTAATACCTCTGCTGTTCATTATTCATAATTTATGCATCCCCTTGCTTGCATCTTCTCCTGGAATCTAAACGATTTGCATCAAATTTTATGGAAATGGAAAACAAAACGGCGTCCCTTTTTTTATCACTACACTCGTATGGTTTAGCATAACATGCAAATGAGTTCAGAACAGAAACGTAAATATGGTCAAATCATTTACTGTCATTTTAAATGGCAATCATGTCGACCAACTAGATACTTGCCAGAATGTATGGGCTGCTGCTGCGGCGATGTCTATCACAAGCAATCAAGTTAGTTTGGTATCCGTTTTAGTGTCGTCCTTTGTTTCTTTATTTAGTTCATTAAATATGGATGGCAGTGCGTAGATGTCTGTGTGCTTTATGTGTGTGTGTGTGTGTGTGTGTGTAAAGATGTGTAAAAGTGTTATAGTGTAAACCTGTACGTGACTTTTATTCTAAGGAAACCAACTAAAACCGCATTTCATACGTTCGGAAGGAAAAAAGCTGTTGCATATTCGGGAATGATAATTAATTTATTTTAAACTTGAAAATTATCGAAAGCCTTTTTATCGGATAACCGAAAATGTTAAAAAAAAATTTACAAAAAATTCCATCAGTCATGTCACAGAACTTAATTCAGAACACAAAAGTGGTTTCAATTCCGAAAGATGAATCTTTAGAAAACGAAAAACGAAAATTTTGTTTGTAATCATACCACTTTTTAAATTCTTCATTTGTAGTAAAAAAAAAATGAAAAAAACATGCCTACTTTTAGGAGCATCTCTAAAAAAAGCTTTGCATGTCAACAAAAAAGCTTGATGTGAGTGAGCTCTGCTAGTAAAAACAATTTAAACAAACGCCTATGGGTATAATAAGAAATTAAATGAATCTAAAGACGGTAAATAAAAAACGATCGGAATGACAGAATGTGTGACTTGTTTGTATGTTTTAGAAGTCTCTAACAAATCTAACTTCATTTGCGCAGCTTGGTGAAGTTCTCTCGACTAGTGGGCTACCAATTAGCCCATTTGCAGCCCCACACTTAAAAACAAAAGATCTTTAATTGTTTTATTTCTTAACTTTCAATGGAATGTCACAGAAACAATTTGAAAATTAAAAATACAAGTGAAATTACTATTTGCCACTAGGCGCTAACAGTTGAATTTGTAAACACGCACACTTGCACTGACACTCATATTCATACACGCATACATTCATACATAAATATTGAAAAATGTAATCTTAAAAGAAGAATCAAGTTATCAATGTGTTGCTTAATAAATCCTAAACTTCGACTTGACTTTATCATTTGAAACGGGTAAAGTTTACGCTTTTTTTTATTTTTGTTGTAAAAAATGATTTTCATATACAAACTTTCAATACTAGATTGTATGTACATATTTATGTATGTACGTGTTACATACACACTTAGTACGTACACGTACGTATGTACATACGTTTGTAATTCCTTTTCTCAGTTAAGTTTCTGCTTATCTTAAATAATCTTCAACTTTCTTCTACTTGTACAATTTCTACTTTTAGCAAATACCCATCAACAACATCAAGTTTCTCTAAAATAAAGCAACAACAACAACAAGAAAAACCCTAAAAAAAATAAGTATGAATATACAAGTATTTGTATGTATATAAAAAATATATGTGTATGTGTATGTGCAAGTACAAAAACAAAAAAGGAACAGAAAGAAAAAGTGTTGATAGCTCAAGACATGACAAATTCTTAAATAGAAATTCCTTTCACAAGATTCCAATTCGAAATGTTCTATTTTGTAGTGTCTTTTTTTTTTGCTTTTGCTTCTGCTTCTTTGTCACTTTCCGAGCTCTTCTACTCCCACATACTATTGGCTCCCAGTAACAACAAGTCATCCGATTTCAACACCACCTGCTTCTACAATTCATTTCGTTTCGTTTAGGTTGTCGCTTTCTTTTTGGCGCACACCCCGTTCATTTGAAAGCTTAACACTTTCTTGTTTTTGGAAATTGACTTTATATATCAAGTTATGTGCAAAAGTATTTGGTCTTCATGTTCTTGTAGTTTGTAGAAGTCGTTGGTTAGTTGGTTGGTGTTGTGATGGCAAAACCAAAACAAAAAACAGAAAAAAAACGATCGCTGCGAAAAAACTTCAAGAATTTAAATTAAAAGGACATTTGACAGCATTGTCAATTTTGTCAATTGTTTGGTGTGTCGAAAAAAAATATAGAAGACGATAAAATAATAAAATTGAGGACAAAAACATGTCGGTAGTATGTAATTGCAATGTACTAACGTATTTTTCTTTATTCTATTACGTTTATATTTTCTACCCAACTTGTTGGATTCCCTTTCCACTTCCTTTTGAAAGAAGCGGAAGAAAGCGGTGTAAGGAAAAAAGTTTTACAATTAAAAAACATCAAATGAGCTAAATAATTAGATAAATTTTAATGAAAAATACCAGTCAAATAATATTCATTTAGGAATTAATAATTAAAAATGTGTTAAATATGAATAACTTTACAGTTTAAAGGACATTCGTACAAGAAAGATAAGCAAAATTTCCGCTTAAATTTTGATCATAGACAAGTTATAATTTATGCAAAAAAAGTTTCTTTGTTGCACTGGAATTAAGAAGTAGTCGGTAACTTTATTGTTACCGATTTTAAAAATTCTTGTAAATTTTTTTAATGTATCTTTAAAAAGTACTCCTTAAATATACAAAAATTATTGAAAGTACTTTTTGCAACAGACACCTTGGCAAGAAAAAAAAAAGTAAAAAAAATTCTTTCATACAAACAATTTTTAAAACACGTTCATTTTAAATAAATACCTTTTAAAATAAGAACATCTGAAAGAGGTACTATTTTAAATATTACTTTTTTAAGATAAGAACCTTTTAAAAAGTACCATTTAAATAGGGTTTAAAATAGAAATTCGAAAAAGTACTCATAATAAATTCACCATTAAAGTAACTTCTAAAAAAAATTACATTTTATAAAAAGTACTTTCCAAAAAAAAAAAATTTCTTTTTAAGAAAAGTACCTTTGAAAAAATTGTGCCTTTAAAAAAATATATATTTAAAAAACTATACATTTTATAAAAAAATACTCCATAAAAAATGTACCTTTAATATAAAGTTTCTTTTAAAGTGAAATTTCCTTTTTAAAAAGTACCATTTGAAAAACAAGATTATTAAAAATGGCTGGATGTAAAGATAAATTCGTCGAGTTAAATACGCTTTTTTTTAAATATCGAATCAGAGATTGTTTTTCTTTGTGTATTTTACGGATCTTATACCAAATTTTTAACATTTGCAACAAATATGTCCGCTGTAGCCAAATCCTTCACCCTCAGGGAATCAAACCGGATGGAAAAGTACCTTTAAAAATATAAATTTAAAAAAATTAGTACGAAATAAAAAAAGGAGCCTTTAAAATGGAAGATTTTAAAAATGTACCAATTTAAAAAAGTACCTATTGAAAAAATTGCATTTCAAAAAGTACCTCTTACGAAAATTACCTTAAATACACTTTTAAAAATTAATACCTTCTAAACAAGGTGGCTTTTAAAACAAACATTATAAAAAATACTTTTAAAATAAAACTTTTTAAATAAACGTGGTACCTTTTAATACAAGTACTTTTTAAAAAATATTTTTTAAAACAATAACTTTTTAAAAAAATATATTTTTCTTTAAAGTATATTTTTAAAACAGTATTTTTCAAAATAAGTCCTTTTTTTAAAAAAAGTACCCTTAAAAATGGTACCTTTTAACAAAAGTATCTCTTAAGATGAGTACATTTTAAAAAACGTAACATTTTAAAAACAAGTTCCTTACAAGAAAATTACCTTCTTAAAAAATTATAAATTTAACCTTTTAAAAAAGTACCTTTTGAAAATCGCACCTTTAAAGTCCCCACTTTTCAAATGTAACTTAAAAAAAAATGCACTTTGTACAAAGAAACCGCGTCAATTCCAATAAACAATTTATTTAAAATTGCTCTTGTAATTGTAAAATTACTAATTGCAACAATCAAGTACATAAGTATGTATTTAATTTAAAATATGTTAAAGCTTTTCCTAAATTGTCTAGTTTAAAAAAAAAAACTAGAATCATTTAAAAATGTCTACTTCCTAAATTTTCAAAACTCACGCTGATAAGTTTACGCAGATAAATTTACAATATTTTTGTAAATATGTAATTAAAAAGTTATGTACGTACATATGTATGTATGTATGTTCCTACAAATATGAATGTATGTTTGCTTGCAATTGAAGTAAACAGTTTGTTTGTCTCCATATTGTTATTAAAAAAGCTCTTCCTCCATTTTCATTCATACTTTCAATGTTTATGATATGCTTTTGTTTCATGTATTGTTCTTGCTGTTGGTTTTTGTTTCCCATTTGCAATATTCAGCACAACAGTGACGTCATTGCTGTGCAAAATACCTACTGCCGGGCGGCTGTATAAAAATGTTGCAACATCAAAAGAGTAGTATTATCAGTGATTATTTAAACTGTTATACAAAATACAGCAGAAATTTTCAAAAGAGAATTTCGTAAGAGAGCTTTTGGTAATAACAGCTAAAAAGAACTTCCTAGGATTTTAGAATACTTTGGTGGGTAATAATGAGACCAAGTATGTATTTCTGAAGCATATGTCACTTCCGAGTGTACTTTCCGTGGTAATTTTCGTAAATTCGAAAATTACGTCTACATAAAGAGAAGTGCTGGGGTTTTTTTTCTCGTGTTTTAATTTCATTGTTGTTGATGGAAATGAAGGAAAATGGCACTTTAAAAGGATACTTTGCGGCAATTTTTATTACAACAACAAACGAAGTAGCAATTAAGAGCATAAAAGGAATAAAATGAAAATCTATCGAAATAAAATAAGGCAGGAAGATAGAATCAAGCGTTAATATCAATAAAATTTCTACAAATATAAATGTACAATATGGCCAACAACTACATACACATACATACGTACATACATGTACTTAAATGTAAGCAGCCGCATCCAAAAAAAAAATTACATATAATCATGATTATCATAGAAATGATGATGATGATGATTATCAGGAAGGAAGGTTGCCACAGCAAGATGACAGCTAAAAAATTATAGAAACGAGTCAACGTTCGAGAGCGTCGGGTCATTGAGCCGCTTTATGTACCAAAAAAAAAATAAAAATAAAACAAAAATATAGAAGTAATTTGCACTAAACAAAACTACAACTTGCAATTGACGTAGTTTATTTTTTGTATGCCGGTTTGTACGTGGTTGTGCAAAATTAAACAAGAATTTTTTAAAATCAAATTAAAGAATTTCTTGTGGCATGTGAACGTTTTGTTTCACGATAATTTGTGCCAAACTTAAGTTTTTATAATTCTATTAATTCGTCAGAGTGATTGCCATTAAGAAACATGCTGTAAAAATCCTTAATGTGCCAAAAAGTATGCTACAAAAATTTTAAATGCGTTTGTTGATTTTGTTGTTGGTGTAACAGCATTTCTTTTTTTTTTTTTTTGCTCGAGAAACATACACAGACTAGTCTAGCATTTTAAAAACCATCATCATTCTCATCTTGCCATTATATAGAATGAGTGTATATGTGCAGTTGTGTGTGTGTGTGTGTGTGTGTGTGTGTGTGTAGTTGTGTATATAGAGAGAGTGAGTAAAATTGCTGCAGTCGCTGTTGTAGTTTTATTGCAGCCATTTCCTTCCTGCTCTGCTACAACAACCATCATAATCAACAAAACAACTGGTCCATATTTTGGGATTAAAAACATCGTTTAAAATCGTGTTTTAAACAAACACTCAGCGAGAAAAAAGATTGAGGTTCGTATAACAAGTGTTGCCGGCATATTTTTGTATGAGATATGACTGCTTGCTGCACCACTAGCAGCACTCACTTCAACAACAACAACAACAAAAAGTGCTAACAAAAGGAAGCATGCTTTCAAAATTATGCACATGTATGTGAAATCGTTTTTCTTTTTTGCTTTGACAATGTTGCCACAGTAATAAACTGCTAAGAGATTCCTTGAAACAGTTTTAAAATGTTTTTTGTGTAATTTTGAAATTTATTTAAGATTTTCCTATTTTTTATTTACAAATTATATAAAGTTTTTCCTGTTTATCAAAAATAAAATTTTCTGTCTTAAGGCCGTGCCACACAATTGTGCGTTCTGCTAAATATGAGCTGTGTGCTCAACAATTATGGTAGTGTGGACTAAAAATGCAACTGTGTGACAGAATTTTTTTTTGTTAAGTCGTGCGATTTGTAAAAATTTATGAAAATTTTCATAAAATTATAGTTTTCATGCGATCAGAGGAGTATTTATTGTCAACCAGCTGAGAATATTAACTTTGTCATTCTACATCTTTTTTGTTTTATTAAATAAAAAGAATAAAATGTAGGAATTCTTTCTATTTTATAAAACAAAAGGGATGTAATTTTTTTCTTTTTAATATAAATAAATGATTGGACAACACAAACAGATGTTTTGGCATCACTATTTGTATGATAATGTGGCAGCTTCAACACCATTTCGAAACGATTTTTTTTTTAAAGCCGGTCAGATTTTTGTAAGTTTTTCCTGTGACTGAATCGTGGATAGTGAAGCACGGCCCTTAGTGGGTCGAAGAATGTAAAGAGCTGTAATCAAAATAATTAAGTCAAAGATGGAGTAAAAAATAGATGAAAAATTAACGTGTCATAAACGGGAAAATATCTTTCCCACATTTAAAATTTTGAAATAAAGTCTTGGTTTAAATATTGATGCTTAAATAATTGGCGTCGTCACCGTCAAATCGTGATTACTGGCTTCGAATACTCTTTTCTAAATAAAATGTAAAATTAATATCATTTTTTTAAAGTCTGATTAACAATTGAGATCAGTTAAATGCATGTTGAAATAATTTGTATTCATAAGATTTCATTAATATGAAACCATCTGCAGGATGGCAGCTTTATTTTACAAATAATATATTTATGTAGTCTTCTTTTAACACACACACTCATCTACATGCAAACTATGTATTTTAAATGAGACTTTCTATCCGGTTACTTCTACAAAAAAAGAGAAAATTTTATTGCCAAAGAGCTTTGAAAATTGCACAATAAGAGAGCTTTCGAAGTTAAGTTTGCATTTGGCAGGAATTTTTGTAAAACTAAAATATCTTTGATTTTACTATCAAAATTGTGGTAGTACGAACGAACGACTACTCTGTTGTAAAAAAAGGAATCAATGCAGGAATAACAAAGAGCAAAAGTTTGCTACATATTTATTTATACGAGTGTATTTTATTGCGTTATAACTAGATACATACTATTTTGTGAATCACCCCCCACCCCCAACCCGCAAATATTATTAACTTGAATGTGTCTGTGCGAGCCACCATTACAACAAAATTCATTGAGGAAGGGAATTTAATTTTTTTTTTTGCTTTTCTTATTTTATTTTTTTTTTTGTTTGTTTGTTTTGTGTTCAAGCAAAAGCGCTGCTGCTTTTGATTAACACTCAGTACTCGTATGTATGGATGGATGGAATATGATTTTAACTGCTGTGATAATAAATGTTGATGCTGTCAGTGAGCTGCAATCGTATCAACTTTCGTTATTATTGTTGTTATTGTATGCTGGCTAGCGGCAGGGGCATGTGCAATTTAATGTTGGGAGGCGCAATTTAATAATTTGTATTGATAAAATAGTAGGAACAATAAATATTTAAATCGTTAAAGGACTGCGATAGATATAAGGAAGGGGATGTGCACATATTACGTAACGCAGTTTTCAGAGATTTTATACTCCCCCCTTTTACAAAATTTTTCAGTGCAAAATTTTTAATCCGTAACAAATCTTTAACCCCCCTCCTCCTGGAGCGTTACGTAATATGTGCACAGCCCCTAAATGGGCATTCTGGGTCGCTGATTAACGAAGTCGATCACGGGCGAGATTTACTCGAACTACTGTTTTTACTGGCATTCGATATCGAGTAAAGTTGATGGATATTTCTAATGATGGTACTCGACAACGAGCTGCTGTTCAAATGTTACCTTGAGAATTTTAAGTCGTTAGCAAATTCTCTATCGAAATTTTATTTTAAAAGAGTTTGTTGGAAAACAAAAATGTTGTAATATTTTTTTCTTGGCATATGTGACCTTTTTCGAGAAAAGGGAACTAGGGTGTCAAAAAATGGGTTTGGACTTAAGAGTGGATTCTGGTACCTAAAACGGTGTAGAATAAGATTAAATGCGTTTTTCTCAAAACTTCATTTTCACACACTAGGTCCCTTTTCTCGGAGAAGGTCACATATATATATATATATGTATATATATATATATAACATATATGTATATATAACAACAAAAAATTATCTCGGACAAAAGTGAATTCTCGCAGAACTTATTTCTGAGCACAACGATTTGGCAAAAGGCATTCTATACGACAAAATTAAATGCTTCTGGACCAGAACGGTGAAAAATGTAAAAACTTGGCGCAAAGTCTGTAAAAAAAATGCTTTCTGTACAACATATACACACGTACATACATACATACATACATAGGTTAGGTTTGGTTAGCAGGCTGCTGGTAAAGGGAAGATTAGATTCCAACTCACTTGGGTCCTGATGTGGTCCCATTGTACTGCCTGTAATGAAAGAGAGTAATAGAGAAAGGGTGATTAGAGGAGTCAGAAGAAGAGTAGGCAAAAGAGGGGCAGAAAATAACAAGAGAAGGACAGGTGGGAAAAAATTGTGGCAAGGGGTTGAGTCTTGCAGTGAAACGGGCAGGATATGAAGCCCACTATTGGAGGAACCATCCACTGCTCCTGATAAAGGATCTAAGAGTTCCGCAATTGAGAGCTCGGAAAGGGTACTGAAGGATCTGCTGCCTAGAAAGCGAAGGCTACATACATACATACAAGTAGTAATATTTATTCCTTTAAAATATAGCTAAAAGCTTCCTTTGATACCCTAAAACGTGTCTTCAACCTGCTAATGACTTTATACGAATATACAGAGCATAGAGCAAAAAAAAACTTACTCAGTGTTCATCAAATCCAATCGGAGATTGGTGTTGCGGATTTGTCTTCTAACTGAATTAATATAATATTAATTTTACGGTTCGGATGATGAAGAATAAAACAAAAATATGCATCCATGTCATCGGCTAAACAAATGCATAAACTTTTCAAATATGTAAGAAAAAAATTTTAGCTTGCACAGAGAAAACAGTGCCTAATAAATACTTAATAAAATAGAACAAAAGTAATAAGATATCTCTACGGATGTTTTTTTCAAGAAGGAAGTCTTATTATTTCAATAAGGAAAACCTTTTTGAAAAAATCAAGAAGGAAACTTATGGTTTTTTTTATTAGGTATTCTTATTGATTTTTTCAAAAAGGTTTTCCTTATTAAAAAAATAAGACTTCCTTCTTGAAAAAAACATCCGTAGAGATATTTTATTAATTTTGTTCTATTTTATAAAGTATTTATTAGGCACTGTTTTCTCTGTTGTGATGTTAGGAAATACAAATTTGATGTCATCAGAACGTCATGGTACGTCCGGAATGCTTATTTACAACATGTATTTGTATTATCTGGATGGAGGGGTAATGAAAACAATTTTATAAAACTTACGTATTCAGGGAGTTGAACCAAGGAAATTCGGTTTAGTAGGCAGTCTAACCATCTCACTACTACACCTTACTATAGTATACATGTTAGCAGCCAGTTTAAGAAGATGATTTATTGTAGCACAAAAAAATTATGAAAAAAATTTTTCTTATGCTGATTTATATGTATAAAATAACGAGCAAGCTAATGAAATCAAGAAGATATTCTTATTAAAAAAATTAAGAAGATGATTTACACATGATCATACAGGAACCTAATGAAATTAATAAGGAAAACCTTTTTAAAAAATTTAATAAGATGGCCTAATGAAATCAATAAGAAATCCCTTTTATCTACAATTCATATGAAAACCTAATAGAATCAAAAAGTTTTTCTCTATGGATTGTTTTTTTGGTGCAAAAAATAACGGAAATTGGGTAGAAAAAATTGTGAATAACAAGTTTTCTTTTTGATTTTATGTGTTTCCCTTATTGATAAAATTAAAAAAAATTAACAACTTAACAATAATAAGGAATCTCTTCGAAAAAATATTAGCTTCTTTCTGCTGGGATACCCCTTAGCCTAAAAACGTTTCATAGAGAAAATCGTCTTGATTCTATTAGGCAGTTTTGGCTCTGTTTGTATTTTATTAAAATATATTTTGCGCTTTGTAGAATTGATGTTTTATATGATTTTTGTTATTCTCTTTACAACAGGAATTAATTTCGATCAAGAGTCCCATAATTAGCCCCCTGTTTTGCTTTTTATTCTTGACTTTTAATTTCTGTTCTGAATTTTGTTTTTTTATTTTTAAGAATTTTCACATACCATTTTTAAAGTATTTTTTCTGTTACGCAAATCGGTGGTTTCTTTCGCGAACAAAAGAAGGTCTTCTATATCAGCCATTCAATTTAAATTTCACTATGCACGCAACAGAAAAGAACAACGTTGTTTTCGGAAGTCGTCGCACAACCATATTCAGTGTTACTGGTTATCACTATTTATCAGGTAGATCTGTTGAAAATTATAGCGAATCTCATTCGTCGACAAAGTAATACAAAAATTTTAATGTGTCTAATTAATACCAGGGGCGCTGCAATACTGCTCTAAAAATTAACAAAACAGGTCCTACAAAAAATAATCTGTTATATATTTAATGTAAATTTGTAAATACAAATATTTGAAAATACCGTTACTTTGATATCGGAAGTAGATATTTTTCTCAGCGAATTAAGGCGAGTCTACCTCTATGAATTTGCCTTTCATTTTTCGGTGTATTTTTTTTTTTTTTTTGATATCCCAAGAAGGATTTTTTTTATGCAAATTGAAAGTTGACCGTAATAAAATAATTCTCAACAAAAAAATTATTTCGAGTTAACTTTTAGACTCTACATCACGTCTAGATCATACAAGCTGGTATCGCCCCAAATTTTCCTTCAAACATGCCTAAACATGTTAAAAATTGTACTGAAAAATATGTATATTTTTACATCTCTGGGAGATCTAAAAGACAAGCGACGAAAGCGGGCGAATATAATCAACTGTGCTCACGAGCAGTGTAGCCAGGTGTGGGGATTTCTCCCCAAATTGGGGATTTTACCTGGTTTTTGGGGACAGATAATCGTGGGGAGGGATTTGGGGATTTTACATTTTCAGTATACCTATTATCAATTTTGCTTTATTTTACCATTTTCTTTCATACATATACATATTTACATATATGTTTATGTATCTTGGCGTTTTTCTTCTCCATATTTCGATTATTTCAAAGCGATGGTGTTGAGGATGTTGGTTTTAATAACAATTTGTTCAAAAGTTTTAAAACCAGAATTTATTGAATTCGATATTGCCAAAATGGATGTACTAATCTACGAGAAGGAAGGTAATTTGGTTGTTGCTAAAATTGATGTTGGCATAGAATGTTCAAAGGTATTAGAAGCAAAAGAAGTTCAAACAAATTTTTTTTAGATTATTTAACTGTACTAGCAAAATAAATGCTTAAAATATTCACTGAGAGTATGGAAAATTTTGAGCTATGTATAAATTTACAACTCAAAAGCATAGAAAAAAAAATTAATTTGATTCCGTGTATGGAATTTTAATATAAAGTTCAAAAGTTCCATTGAGCACATACGAATGCATTAACTTAAATAAATGTATGTAATAAAATTAATAAAAAAATGTTTTTTATGATGCTTAATATACATATATTTATTGGGGACAAAATTAGGGATTTCCAGTTTTAAAATGGGGATTTTTGGGGAAAACACTCTATAATTTGGGGACATTAGACAATATTTACCTGGCTACACTGCTCACGAGAGCGCCTTGTATGAATTCGCCTTGTCCTACAGTACGTATACGTTGTTTTCAGTGCATGTCCCATAAAAGCACTACTTGTTGATCCTTTCCTTAACAAACCTAATGAATCAGTTTAATTGATTTAAAGTACGCTTACATCAGGTCATAATTAATAAATAATAAATCTGGAAATTAATCATATGTTTCCCTTAAATATTTTGTTAAGTGCACTCGGCCGATTATGGTCCACTATGCAGCTTTTGGCTTTTACGGAATATGATTTTAAATATTATTAAGTTATTGTACATTCTCAATTAGCTTTATGCTTATGTATGGTTTTTTAATGCGATAAAGAGATACACTTAGAGAAAATTATTGTGGGTAAATAGACATTTTATTTGATGCATTTCGGCAGCAAATCCCATTTAATTCTAATTTACTCTACGTTTTCTTAATTTTGATATTTTCAAAAAGCAGTTATCGGTTTGTGTAGGCATGTTTGAAAATATAAATGTAAATTTGTGCATAATCCATACATACATACATACATACAACCGAACATTAACTTTATTTTTGAATGTTTGCAGTCGTTCATACTATATGTATCGTATGTATGCATGTATGTTTGTGAGTATGCTCTGTATACATATTTACTCCTTTATGTTGATGTTATTTTCTCTTCTTTTCTTTTTTCTATTTTTCATTTTGTTATTTTGAAATGATTGTATTTTATATGTGCAGTTACGTTTGTTTGTCGGTGTATGTTGTAGTTAACCTCCCACCACCCAATTTATTCATGTGGTGATTTTATACAAATAAATCTATTTGCATGTATGTGTGCTACATACGCCGGTAATATTGTCGTTATTGTTGTTGTTACTATCATTAAAATTCCATTTTGTCTCGTGTAGTCGTCGTCGTCGTTATAGCTGAATATCCCAGCAAAACGTTTTTGGTAATTTTATTAATCGCTAATAAGTAGTTTTTTAATGGGTTACAAAGTAATGAGTGATGCTCGATTATAACAATTACATATGCCTTTAAATAATAAAAGATTAAGGGTTTAGAATTTCCTTCTGTTATAAAATATTTGATTCTGGAAACTCAATAAAAATGGCTCATATTCTTTTGCTGCTGACCTGGAAAATATTCAAAGTTTTCCATGTGTAGCCAAAACATACATATATTCCAAAATCAAAATTGATAATAATTTTTATTTTCTTATTATTTAAATACTTATGCTAGTATTCATAAAAAAATAAAACGGATTTTAAATGTCTTTTAGTATAAAATTTCAATACAAATTTTTCTTAAAATAAATTTCAAATCCATTTTAAATTTTTATGAATTGGATGGTTATAGTTTAGGTGTTGGCAAGTAAAAGGTGTTTTTTATAGAGTGACACAAGAAATATCAATGAAACGGGCTTTATTGGAAAGAAAATTTTATGAAAAATATGATTTCTGCCATGTGGGCGCCACGGCTGGCGCGTCGAAGCTGCAATAGGAACACCAATTTTCAGCAACTTTTCGCAGCATTTGCGGCCGTATTTCGCCGATAACTCTTCGAATGTTGATTTCCAGCTGTTCAATTGTTTGAGGTTTCTCGACGAAGACAAGTGACTTAACATAACCCCAAAAAAAACTAATTTAATGGGGTTGAATCACACGATCATGGTGGCCAATTAATTGGGCCATTACGTGAAATTATATTTTCATCAAAAGTTTCTTTGAGTAAATCAATTGTAGCGCCCGCTGCAAGATGAGTTTGACGAATAGAACAATTATTTTGATTAAAAATTTCAACAATTTGCACTGAAATTTGAAAGCAAACTAAACAAAAAGCATCTATCAGCTGTTAAATGGGTGCTCAAATTAAGCAATGATGCCAACTCAAAGTTGTGACACTCTATAAAAACACCCTTTAGAATAATATGAAGTCAATTACTGTGAATATGTGAGTTTAGTTTTCAAAGACGTGTTGTTACAAGTTGCTAACGTGTCACATATTTCTTTTTTTTTTCTTAGGACCAGCACTTACGGCATGACCCCTACGTATGCAATGCATTGTGCCAGAATTTAGGGAAAGATATTGTGTAGAAAAGATAGATATTGAAAGTGTAGAAGGTTTAATTCTTTTACTGCTCTGCTATGGCCCGTTTTGTTACTAGTTTAGAGCAGTGTTTCAGTGTCTCTGCTGTTAAGTAGACGCATTGAATTTCTTAAATTGTGTGAGCACGCATTTTATTAATATTTTTACTTCGTCGACGTTTCTGCTCACCGACGTAGGAGGGCGCTGTGGTGTACATTAGCTTGGAAAAAAAGCAATCGCTATCGGAACAGTTTTTAGTGACCAGTGTTTATGCCTTCATCACTTAAATAATCCAAGAACAATTAATAAAATGTCTCACTC
Source organism: Lypha dubia (assembly GCA_947311025.1). NCBI lineage: Eukaryota > Metazoa > Arthropoda > Insecta > Diptera > Tachinidae > Lypha > Lypha dubia. The sequence goes on from OX371264.1 coordinate 64,249,534, forward strand.
ATATACATTAGAGAAATTAATGATGTTAATTGACTTGCTCTGTTTGCTTAGTAGTTAACTCGCTTATCACTTCAGCCAACACCATACGATTTCTTAAATCGGTACAGCTTAAATGCTAATTAATTTCTTAGCTGATTTAGAAAAAAAAAGTTTGCTGGGCTATTTTTTTTTTATTTTTTCTTGTTCATATGGAATTGTTAAGTTTTGTTGTTCTTATGGTTTTTCTTGTTGTTGCACTAGTTTGTGCATTTTTGCTGTTGTTGATGCTGTTGTTCATGCGGTGACGTTTTTGTTGTGTTTGCTAGTGTACAGTGTGTGTGTGTGTGTGTGTGTTGTCTTTGCTGTGAATGCTGCCGGTCTATTGCTCTTCTTGTTGCCAACTACTTTTACTACAACTGACTGTGTGTAGGTTTATATCTATGTGTGTGTATAAGTGTACGTATGAATCTCTGTTGGTTTGTATGCCTGTCTGCTTTTCAATGCATTCATTCGCTTTTTTCCAAAGCAATTTTTTTTTCTTTCTTCTTAGTCATATTCTGCTTTTCTTCCTTTCATTTAGCCCAGCGTTCGTTTTAACATTTTTGTTACTGCTGTTGTTGTTCAGTTTTCAGCTCTTCTACTTTGCTAGACAGCATGGAATTGTATTTTGTTGAGCCTCTGATACTAGTCGTCGTATACAGAATTCATTTGTGAACTGCCAGCAGCATCATAGTTCTCTTGTTGTGTTTTTTTTTTTTATTTTAAATACATTTTTTTCCAGTTGTTGCCTTCCATTTCGTATTTAAAAGCCCCGTCTTCTATTGTATTCAGGAGACACAATACAAAATTTTGTTTGTTGTTCTGCTACGTTGCGAGAGTAGATGGTACGGTTTATTAAACTGATAAACTTTTCGGCGAAATTATAATTAAATTTGAAGCCGGTAAATAGGTCGAGGATCGAGAGGAGAACAATCCCGAAAGTCACAGCAGTGAAAAGGTTTAACATGATATCTCTCTTCTAATTGATCTGTTAAGCAAAGACACAAACCAATTGGACACTGGTGTACTTTTGACGAATTCGTTTTGTAGATTATTTTAGGCAGAAACCAATGATCAAAATAACTTGAATTTGATGCGTACAATCATGTGCATGACTTCGTCACAACTCAGATGATTTTCAATGTGTTAATTATAAACATAAATTATCTAGGATTTGATCATAGGTTTGTGTCTTTGTCTTGTAAAAACTAAAAGAAAGAGTAATTCTATTCAAAACACTTTTCAGTCTATCCTTCTTACAATTACGATGGATATGTTGCATGTGCGATAGCAAAGTTTTATACATACACGAGAGTATTTATGTTTGTTTGTAAGTAAACCGTATTTCTGTTCTGGTGTTGATATTATTGCGGTGTAAAGTTTGATGGCGCATCCCTTTTGCTTTTTTTTTTTTTGTAGTTCCTCCTGTTGTGTTCCTGCTACTGCTGCTGCTGCTGCTGCTTTCGCTGTTGTAATTCTTTTACGGCTTCTGTTGCTGTTGCTGTCTGGGAAATATTATGAAATAATATCAATAGGGAATTTTTTTTACTTCATTGCAACAAACAAAACAAAATAGAAAAAGAAAAGAGAAACTGTAACGATGCTGTTGTATAGTTGCATTTTTTATTTCTGATTTGCAGTATTTTGTTTTTGGTATTATTATTCAACTATTTCAGGTTGTTGGCCACCAAAAAGCACCACGTGTATTTTGTTATATATGTGAGCACATACATATATACGAACGTACACACATACAAATATGAACTTGTGTATGATGTATTGATCACTATTTTTTCTCTTTTCTTTGTGCCAAAAGCTGTGTAAATAGAGTCGATTACATGTGCATAAAATTTGTTGCATATTTAAACAAAAAAAAAAAAAAAATACATACATACCTGCACATTGCGTGAGAAGAAATTATATTTACGCAATAGGTACGTATGTACGTAGTGGTACATACTACATTTTTGTAATCCTGACTGTTATGTAAATGGTATTTATTGTGGGTATGTTTTACAGTAAGTGGTAGGTTATGGATGGATTGCAAAGAGATAACACAATGCTACAAAATTTATTTTTTTTCATGACATCTGAGAAACTAAAAAGTTTTTTGTTTGGTATTTTTTGGCCAATTTAGAGAAATTTAAAGAAAATTTCGGATTTAAGTATAATTTAAGCCAAAAGTTGAGACAGTCTCAACATCGTGTCAAATATGTACATTATATTGAATTTCAATGAATATTTTCATTGAAACAATGTATGCGTTCATTAAATCAACGAATTTTTTCACAAAATATTATGAATTCAGGTTAATTCATGTCATTCACTACAATAAAATAATATTTTCAGAGCATGAGGGTTCTTTTCAACTTATGAACAGTAATTCTGGCCTCCCTCAAATCGGTCATATTTCTTTGGGGTTTTGTGACAAACGTTTTTGAAACAGCATCACATTTGAGCTGAAAAATACTTGTCTTAATCGGCATCATTTTAAATCACAAATATGTACAATACATGAAACCGAAGCACAATTACCGCTGCAGTGTTTAAAAAATTTACACCTTCGAACAGCTAAAAAAAAAAATGCGTTAATATGTCTTCCATTTGCAAAATACGGCACAAAAGAAAATTCACTCATACAAAAGGCTAAAAATATACAAATTATTTTTACATTACGTATTTTTTTAATGAGTTTAATATTCCGTTTAAACTCATTTACTCGCTATTAAAAAAAAAAAAATTATGAACAAAAAAAAAATTATATAAAAGTCAAAGTATTAAATACAAAAGTTTTAGTTAGATTCATTTCTTTAACGACTGGTTTCTTAATGTCAAAGCTGCTGCAAACAATGAAAATTCCATATAATCAAATTATAAAAAAATAAGGATAATGACAGTTAAGAGGACTCAGCCACAAAAGCTCATACAACACATAAACACACACACACACACGAAAAAGCAAAGAGCAACAGCGTCTACTTTAGTACAAAACATAGAAATATTGTAGAATAACAAAAAGTATGGAATTTATGTTTGTATGCAAAAGCAAGAGAAAAAAGACTACGGCAGTCCTAACAATATTAAAATATTGGCGACAAACAGGAATAAACTTGAGCTTAAATAGAAGAAACTGGTGAGTGCGGCAAAAAACAAAAAGGAAATGCCAAACGATATACAACAAGGAGTCGAATATGAGATATTAATGGGTATAGGAAAAAATTGTGTCTACAGGAAAATGCTAACATATTTTTATACATACTTACACATACAATAAAGTCCTTAAACATTTAATATTATTTAATATTATACCGTATACTTGTTTTTATGTTTGAATGTGTGTTGGTTGGTGTTATCACGACAACAAAAACAATAATAGCAAAGCAGCTAAACGCCTACCAAATACTCAAACCATTTTGATGTTTTTTAAGAATATTATAAATAAACGAACAACATGACAACCAAACAGCTGAAAATGGTCACATATATCGTTCGTTAAATGTATGTGTGTATACGAGAATTTAATGAACATATGCCACCATATATTCATAATATATATTTACTGTATTCCATTCGCACTGATATGAATTTATAAGGTTTTCCAATAGAGTTGATATGATTTTGAAGTGACGTTTCGGCCATGTGTAATAATCCTTGATCTGTCATTTGTTTTTCATTGTATTCAGTAGTGTTTACAATTTCATCATGGAGAGATATACAAAGAACAACGTTGCGTTGGAACGACTTGAAAACGATAACGATCTTTTTAAGAAAATCATTTTCTCCGATGAGGCTCATTTTTATCCGAGTGGTGCGGTAAATAAACAAAACTATCGATTGTGGTGCGAAGAAAATCCACAAATTATTCATGAAAAACCATTACATTCACCTAAATTGACAGGTTGGTGTGGTTTTTGGTGTGGTGGAATCATCGCGCCGTACTTCTTTCGAAATGAAGCTGGTAACAATGTTACTGTCAATGGAGAGCGGTATAGATCGATGATAACCAACTTTTTATGGCCGAAATTGGAAGAAGTTGATCTTGACAATATTTGGTTCCAATAAGACGGGGCTACGTGGCACACTGCAAATACAACAATTGAATTATTGCGAGAAAAGTTTGGAGACTCGATTATGTTAAGAAATTGTGATATTGAATGTCCTCCAAGAAATAGTGATTTAACACCATGAGACTATTTCTTGTGGGATTATTTGAAGTCATTGGTCTGGTCTTTCGAACTAATTCAGACTCTCTTGAAGCTTTACGAGGCAATATTGAACGTGCCATTCATGACGTACGACTTGTTTTAGTGGAGAAGGTGCTCGAAAATTTGGTTCATCGAATTCGTTCCCGCAGAAGAAGTCGTGAAGACCATTTGAATGATGTTTAATTTAGAACTTAATTGTATCGATTGTACTTCACATTAAATAAAGAACTTTTGAAGTTCCTTAACAATAAGTGTGTTTTTTTTTTTAAAGAAATCATATCAGTCTTATTGGAAAACCTTTTATAAGCATATGCTTTACACGTATGCGTACGTAAAGGATGTGCACTGATCTCAAATAAATTCTAATGTTTTTTGCTAATAATTAGCACAAGCACAACCTACAAATAGATCTGTAGATTTTATTATATTATTTTTACAAATTCAGCTGTAAAACACACAAAAATTAAAAAAAAGTTCATTGTTTCAATGTAATGTTTCATAAATTTTGATTTAATCAACTAATACGTTAAATCAACGAATTATTTTAATTAATTTCGTTACAGAATAACAACAATTAATGCTTACTTTGAATCGGTTTACATTGAACTTTTATTAATATGTTCATTAAAACAATGTATTCGTACATTAATTCGATGTATTTTTGCAAAGAATTAATGAATTTAAATTCATGCAAATTATGTTTAACAATTATATATTTTAAATGTGTGGGAAATCTGCAAAATACTCTTTTATTTAAGCTAAAAAATTATTTTCGACCCATTAATGGCGAATTGCTGAGAAACATAAAAAAATATAGAGGTTAAGTGCGACTTGTGTTTTACGAGTTTTACTTGTGTTTCGTTTTTTTTTTCTTCGTTTTACAGTTTTTTCCCTTCGCCATAATTTTTGCTTTGGCGATTTTTGTGGCTTTTTTTCGTCTTGGAACTTTTTCAAGCTTGGCGATTTTTGGCTTTTTTTCAGACGATTCTTTAAGTTTCTGTTGTTTCCGTTTTAGCGATCTATTTTCAGTATTTTATTTTGATGATATTTTTAGTTTATTACGGTTTTATTGATTTTCTCCTTCTAGAGTTTTTTTTCTGTTTTGCCGGTTTTCTGTTTAGGTGATTTTAATGACATAAAAATTATTTCTGTTCAGCCTTGTAGTAACGTACGTTATATATTAAAAGCAGAATAGACTGGACTCAATTTCTACTATTTTATTTTTTCTTATTTAACGTCAGCTTAGGGATTTGTGTTTTGTTTGGGCGATTTTATTATGTTTCTACGTATTTTTGTTCTTGTGTTATTTTTGAGTTATTTTTTTTTTGGCGATGTTAAAGCTTTACGGCAATTTATTTGGTTTTCATTGACTGTTTTCTAGTTTTTTGAATATTCTAGTGATTTTTTCCTTATCTTTCACTTCACATTTTAGAGATTTTTGTATTTGTCGGTTTATCCGTTTAGGCGAGTTATTTAAGCGAAGCGATTAATATTTCGTTTAAGCGGTTTTTTGTGTTTTTGCCTATTTCTGTTTTGATAATATTTTTTACAATTCGTTTTGGTGATGTCAACGCTTTATTGCGATTTATTTAATTTTCATGGACTATACCATTTTATAGTGTTTTTTATTTCTTTTATGGCGTTTTTGTTTCTCTTAGACGTTTTTTAGCAGACATTTTACGTTTTGTTATTTAAAAAGATTCCCTTTAACTATTCGTATACAAAGTGCAAAAAAATTTGTTTCAAAATTACCTTAACTAATAAAATACCCTCTTATTTTAAGTTTGGTATGAGTTTCGATATGCTGCCTCAAAATAAAGACCGAATAAAAGTTTGTATCCGTCTATTTTATTTCTGATTCGATTATGCGGGCATACGTAATTCTGTATATTTGTTTTAATGTTCATTTGTAATAATCGATGTGCATACATTTCTGGTCTTTAAGCGTTCCTCTACCCCCTGAAGGCATAATTTGAAAACAAAACATAAGGTAAAATAGTTTAAATCAAATCAAATACGAATCACTAAAGTTGAATAAATGAATGAAGGAATGAATCAGTGAATGGATAAGAGGGATGATAAATAAATGCAAGAAGTATAACATGATTAAGGTAGGCGATTTTACCATATATCGTTTATATTACGAATAACACCAGCTATAGCAATAGCAACAACAGCAAGAACAACAATAAGAGCAACTAACAAATCATCTAAAAGTGTGTGTGCGTGTGTGCAACACTCATATATGCGCCAACATATGTTTGCAAGTGAATCTGCATAATAGTGTTTGCGTCTGTGTCTGTGTCTGTGTCAGTCTCTGTTGCTGCTGCTGTAGGTGTAATATAATGGTTGGGTTTCCGCATACTTCCGTTTCAAACTAATACGAAGAATATACTTTAAGTTGAATGCTATAAATGCAACTACAACAAACTACTTGCTACCACTACCATTTCGATGTTCAACTAACTAATCAAACCATAGAGGTCTTTTAGTTAATTGCATAAAATGTTAAGTGATTTAAGTACAAATGTAAGATATACAAAACATACATATGTATGCATTCACACATACATACATACACATGTATGTACTATAATTGCAATATGGCGAGACTTATGTACATATGTTTGTACTGTGGCATACATACTTATATACAGTTAAACATACATTGACATTTTAAATTACAACTTTCGATACAAGCCACAACATACATACATACAACATAGTTTTAGGGTTAATAACAGAACGAACGGTCAGGAATTAAGAAACTGGCAAAGAGTAAGTCAACATTTCAGTGGCTGGAGTTATTTTTAATTATAATACATTTCCATTATCGTTTAAACAAATCTTATATATAAGTTTACATAGAGGGCAGCACTGATATGGTGTAGTCGGTGTGTTATTTATTTTTTATAAGACAGCAGCTTGAAAAGTTTTCTTAAAAGCCAATTTTTTTTTTTTTTTTCATTTTATACAATTGAACTTATTTAGCGATAATTCAGCAATATGAGTGACAATTTAAAGTAATTTTTCGATTACTTTCCTACAACTCCCTCCTACATATGTACGAGTATAGCAGGGATAAAACAGCCAATGAATGCTATTAGTATGGATTACATTACATACTACGTGATTTATACCACATACATATAATACATACACACACGATTTGTTTGTAGATAAAAAGATTATATGATTAAGATGGTGATTTTAAATTTATTCATTTATACAATGATATTAATGGGAATTTGAGTGAATTATTGTTTGGGTAAAATTTAAAAAAACTCACTCATAAATTACAATGTTTCTGTTTTGTTTTTTTTTTAACTTTTAATTGCTCTTGTAAAAACATTAAATTAAATTTTATTACATGGCAATGGATTTAAAAATACGTTCGTATTTATTTTTCGCATTTTATGCGAAAACTTAATGAATTGTTCGAATTGTTGCTGTTGCAATGCTGTGTACTCCTGGAGTATTGTGGTCGGTCATTTACTTCTGTGTGTGTGTATAAAATCCTTCAATCAATTTAATCATACACTTCAATACTTGTGTAATTGTACACAATTTAAATAAATTTATCCACAAAATTTTTTTTTGCTTCTTTAGCATTGTGATCCTGTATGTATTGAGTTTTGTTTTGTTGTTTAATTGTAAACGCATACGGTTTATATGTAATCAATTGCTTCGGCCCGGCAATCGTCGTCCATCAGTGACGTTTTCCATCATTAAATCATTGTGATCTTCATAAATTTTGTTTCGCAAGTTCCAAAAAAAAAAAAAATGGCTGAAATTCACTTTATGCAAAATATGCTGCAGGGAAATTCTTAAAGAGTATTTCGTTACAACAAACTTTAAATTGAAAAATCGCGAATGAGGTGCGTCCAAATAAAAAATTGCAAAATTCTAAATCAAAATAATTTCAAGTTTAGTATGGTCAGAAACTGGAGAAATGTTCCGAAAGTCTTAATAAAATATTTTAGAAATTAAATAAGCCAGATTTTATTGAAATACAAGCACAATTATTTAATAAAATTGTCCATTTGCTTGCTACGGCAACCTTAGTGCGGGAGGATATGCTAGAATTAAACTATTGCAAAGAAATGTTTCTTTGATAATAACCACCTCTTTTTTCTTAATTCTTTATAGAATTTTCATACTCAATTCTATACTTCATTCATTCATTCATTCATTCGTTTATTCATAATACCAGCCAGCCCTGCTTGGTTCATTTGCATTTTTACTCTACACTTTTAAATTCGTTTGCAGCCGTAATTGACTGCAATTGATACAATTGTGCTTCTATCATTGCCAAGCTTTTCACATGAATGTCTGTCGTCTGTCGTCTGTCGGTTTTAACAGCATTTCATTGGATTTAACAAAAGCATTTTCGCGTTCATTAAGCTTAAATGCAATAAATAAACTTAAATATCTAGGAAATATTTAATACAGAAAAATCCTAACCGTAGCTGGAGCCGATAAGGGCGTCGTTAAGGGGGAAAATGGTAAAAGAAGGAATTTTTTCTTTTTAAATTAAATATATTAAAACGAATTCTTAGAAGCTAATAATCCAGTGAAAGATAAACTCTTTCTCTCCCTCTCTCTGTCTCGCTCTCTTCATCTCATCCTCTCTTTGGTTTAAAATTTATTTAAGCCAGTAAATTTATAATTAAAACTATTAAATTATTCATAAATATATTTGAAATTTACACAAGAGTGATATTTTAAATTAAAATAGTGAAAATCACAATTAGCGTCAAACAAAATTGTAGGTCAAAGCTGATCAAAAAAAAAAAAAAAAAAATTGGCATTATGTGATCTTCCTGATCTCTTTTCCGATTTAATTTTAACAAATTTTCAAAAAAGAATCCCTATTAATGCCGAACTAAATTTCCCCCATATTTTAGGAATCTATTAATTTTTTGGACTAAATAAAATGGCTGGAGCATTCAAAAAATTTTAAATTAGCGCGATTTATTATTAAGAAATTTTAAAAATTACATTTGCATTAAGGTACATAATCATCATTGTTTAAATGATATAAAAAATCTTAATGCTGTTTCTTAATGTCCTGGAGTAATTCACATTAAATATACTGTTTTCTTGCCAATTTTAATCGTACTGTTTTTTACAAAAAAAAAAAATTAATTTCCATTCAAAGAATCCCTTGTAGAAAATAAACTATTATTTTTCTATATTTTAAAGACAGCATCCCCCTTTCTCGCCATTGTTTTAGTGCCTCTGTTATTGCAATCACGTTGACGATTCATTTGCCATTTATATAAGCATATAAATATTGCATTCAATTGTACTTTTCTCCATTTACTGCAATTTAAAATGAAATCACCGAGACAAAAAAATACCCTGAATCGTTAAGCTTCTTTTCCACTATATGAATTTATTTCATAATCGTAATGTGTGCGTGTAAGGATAAATTAATATAGGAGTCTGCTTTCTCTGGCCAACCATTTCTTACTCAGTCTCCCCAGTGACTAGCGGTCGAACAACGCAAAACAATTATTTATTTATTATGAAATGCTACTTTAATTGAAATTTTCACCAATATCCAAGAGCAACAATAACAATAAGTAAAACAGTCTGAAAACTGTGCCATATTTGGCATTTATGTTTACAAAGATTAAGTCCTTTTATTTTTATACAAATGTGCAACAAATTTATCTTTAATGCTTAACTATTAACTGGAAAATGGTTAAAGACTTTAATATTGAAGTTCAAAGCCAAAATAAAAAAAAATTCTGGTTGTAACATGTGAATTATATTTATATTTTAAAGTAAAATAGTAAACGAATTGGGTGGCAAAAAAAAATAAAGCCCAAACAAAAAATTTTAAAATTTTTTGGGGCTTATTTCATTTTTCGATTTGGGGCTTATTTCATTGGGGCTTATTTCGTGCCACCCAATTCTTGGAACGCGAAGCCGGTGTTCGATATAATTTAGAGGATAAAATTCTTGCATTTTATGATTTCTTCTTAAGCTTACTTCATCAAGTTAACAAATTTGGGGCTTATTTAATTTTTTTTTTTTTGGATTTATTTCATTAAATGAAAAATTTGGGGCTTATTTCATTTTTTATTTGGGGTTTATTTCATATTTTTTGGGTCTTATTTCGTAAATTTTGTTTGGGGTTTATTTCATAAAATTTTTTGGGGCTTATTTCGTGGTGCCAACGAATTGCAATGAAATTTTTTAAAAAATATATTATATTTTCTAATAAAAGATAATTGTAGGTCTAACTGAGAAAACAAAGAAGACATGATACGATTTATGATTAATTAGTCTCAGCTGATTTGTCAAACACAATTTACTTTAAGTTTCAAGAGCTTTCACAGGAAGCAAAAGTTTCTCAGGAGAGCTTAAAAAAAAAAATTATTATGAAATAAGGATTCATTATTAGTACAACCGACCTGGCAATTTTGAGGACACTTTTTTAGTGTTTGCAAACTGTTTGTTACAAACAATTTTAACGCTTTCCGAACGACTTAATGATACCCATTTAAACTTGAGCTCTTCCTTCAGGATTGAAATGAATACTGGCTGACTGCTTTTTTTTAATTTTTCATTTAAAATCGATAAAGATTCATAATATGTTTAACGATCTGAATTGTTTGCTCAATACATTTAATTAACTCGCATACAATTAATAACGTGTTATTGTCAATACGTGTTAATATCAATCGTATATGATGTATAATAAATATACATATTGTATATTATTGAACAAAAAAATATACACACACACACACACACACATTTTAACTACTTTTTTTATTTCCATAATTATGAAAATTTATTCGCATAATTGCTCTGAAGTATCAATATTGTGACTTTAAGGATGAATTTATAAAAAAAAAATACTTGTTGCTGGTTTTAATTATTTTTTTAATAAGGAGAAATTTTGTCAAGTAGACAACACTGTGTGACAAAAAAAAAAATAAATACAGTTTTTGACGTCTAGGCAATTAAAATTCTTCTCTTTTTCACATTATTATAGAGAAATCGTATGCTCCTTACCTTGAAGTAATTAAAAAGTTCATTATATCAACGAACTATTCATTGATTTTGATTTAATGTAGTGGTACATTAAATCAATTTACTGGTTCATTAATTTTTCTAATGTTGAAAAACTACGAATGATTTTAATGAAACATCTTGTTGTGAACTTTAATGATTATTTTCATTGAATCAACAAATTTTTTCAATAAATTGATGAATCCATGATTGAATAAAATAATTTCTTCAGTGTATAAAAAGTACTTTTTTGTCAAATATAACATTGACCTTTTTGCTAACTACGTTCTGGGTGCTTGTGTTTGAACACAGTAAAGAAAGGGGGCATATAAACACTGTTAAAGTGAATTTAACAATAATAGCCCTATTCACAATCTTGTGCAAATGGTCTTGCATCATTGCATTTGCAAAATGGTGTAGTATATTTTTACTCTACACTAACAAAATACAGAGAAATGCACATGCTACATCTTTGCAAATAAGCAACACTAAAAACCAATAGCTTATATTTACTATACTTATGCAACACTTAATTGCAAAACGACAGTTGAAACGCAGTGAACTGAGCCGATTTTGCTTATTCAAATTTTAAAAATTTTATTCAAAATTATAAAACAAAGCAAAAGGCTAACAAAAATTAATTTAATAAAAAAAAATAATAACAAAAAATAAAAATTTACAAAACGCAAAACATAAAAAATCAAATTATTCAATTATTCAAATATACATAAATGTATGTATTATTCAAAATCCTTACTAACAAATAAATTAATCCTTATTTTTATAATATAAATCAGAATTATTTGATTAAGCAAATATTTTGAGACATCTGTATTTTTTACAATTGATAGAATAAATTTGCAATCCCAAATGCACAAGATTGTGAATACGGCTAATGTTTTTTAATAAAATGTAAAAAAATTAAAGTTGAATGACAGACATAAAACAACGCTAAAAGAGTGTTTTAGGGTTAATTTCCCAATTAGTGCTAAAATGCCCAAGAAATCCAGTCTTTGTGAGGACAGTTTGTATTCACAATATTTCTGAAGCAAAATAAGCCATTTAACCCAAGAACTCTAATGAGTGAAAGAGAGAGGGAGAGAGTTAGAGAGAAAGAGAGAGGATGTTGCGGCAACTGTTGCAGCAGTTTTTCTATATTCTTCAGGCTTGTTAATCAATTTAAATACATAATTTTTATCAACGTACATGATCACCTGCTATAATAACTTTCCAAACTTTAGTTTAAATTTTTTAATTTTTGAATTGTAAACAAAAACTTCATTTCATATTTATCATAAATATGTCTGTCTGTTAGCTAAAACTAAAATAAATATTGTCATAGGTTAATTTTCACTAAATATATTTTAAATATTAAATGCTAAGCTCCGTACCGCCACCCAACCAGAAGAGAAAATTAAATAAATTGAATATAAACTGCAGCCAAAAGCTTAATCATTCGAAAAATTCTATAATTGTGGTATTGTGTTTAATACACCAGGGTATTTATTGAATTTTACGCTACGGTTTTTTCTTTTTCTTTTTTTTTCATTTTCTTTTTTTTTTTTTTTGGTGGATTGCAAATTCAGTTGCAAATGCATGGAAAGCGCCGGCAATACATGTATATGTGGCGCATGTTTGTTTGTCACATTTGTTCACGTTTACAAATATTGCACGCATATCTTTATTGAGATTAAATGAAATGATTCGCATAAATACGCAAACTTACTTGTACTCTACACATGTACATAAGCGTTTACAACACTCTGTGTGTGTGCCAGAGTGTGTTTGTGTGTGTGCACGTGTGTGAAGGTATAATTTTGTAAATTACAATACATTGAATAATTTCATAAATTCTATGTAATGATTTTTCATTAAATTAATTTTCAATAAACCGTTTAGATTTACTCATGTAAAGTAGTGGCGTGGCGGTGGCCTTTTGTATGTTTGATCACATTTGCGTGCGTAAAATGTCACCAATTTTAGCCACACTTTATGTTGACACAAAAATATACACATGCAAACTCATGCTTAATCATAAATCGTGTATTGTAAGAGGGCAAACGGAAAAATGAATTCAAAAACCGAAATTTTGAATAAATTATAATTTTTCCTGTTAAGAAAAAAAAAAAAAACAATTTCATTGGTGATCGTAATGATCAGTTTATAATTTTACCACTCTTAATTTAAGAATTAATATTCAATAAACCCTTCTTGTATTTAATTTGGTTTTCTAATAAAAATTATTTTTTAAATTTTCCCAAAAGAAGACTTTTCAAACCATTCGCTTTTCAATTCGAAATAAACTAATAAAACTATATTAAATTACATTTATGACAATTTATTTTAATTAATAACAAAATGAAAATTAGACAAATAACAAAATTTATTAAAAAAAATTTCATTTAATTTGACCACGAATTTTTTAAAACCTTCTCTTCTAATTAACACTCGTGGTTATGAACACTTAAATCAAATTTAAAAAAAAAAAAAATATTTAAAATCATTAAACATATTTTCAAAATTTAATTAATAAATTAGCAGAAATAAAAATCTGAAAATTTAAATTTCTATATATTTTTATTGCCGCAGTTTTGGTTGAAAAAGCTAACAAACATACACACACGCGTGCATACATGCATACATACATACATAGATTATATGAAAAGAGTTAATTTGTTAATGTTGTTTTAAATTTTGTGAATTTTCTTAGGCACCCAAAAATACAGTGGCAGGTATTCAAATTGGAAAATATACTAAAAAATTACATTTAATTGGATCAAAGCTAAACATTAATAATAAATTCAATTACTTCGACAATTTTATCACAATTCTATGCCATTCATGGCAAAATTCATGATTTAAAAAACTGGCAGTGCAACACATTGAAGTGACCTGCAGTCGGTCAAATCTGTAGCGAATTTTAATTATATAAAATTGATTAAACATAACTTTAAAGAATATATATGTCATATTCCATATTCAATATGACATTCATTGATCTTGATTTATTTAATTTTTGCTTCCACATGCGCATACATCATTTCAATGAAAATATTCATTAAAGCTGAGTGCGAAACAGTTCATAGATTGCATTCGTAGTTGTTAAACTTTAACAAAATTAATGAATTATATCATTTATTTAACGTAGCATTACATCCAGGTTCCAAACTAATAAAGAATGTGTTGAATCAATGAACTTTTTCATTGAATTGATGATTCAGTGTACAATCATTCCAGATACAGCCCACCAACTATCTCTTTTTCTCTCTCTCTCTATCTCTTTTCTACTTTTTCAATGCAGTTTCACCCCAACTTGATTAACTTAATTCTACCCAGCGGCGGAAAGAAGCACTAAGCGGGCCTTCTACAAGGGATTATTTGGTCTTCTGGAAGGACTTACGTGGCCTCTTGCCCCATTTCATACTCATACATTTTTTACACACGATGTCCTTCTAAGTTCCCTTCTTTCACAGGCCTTATAGAAGGCCTTATTCAGTCACAAATTTATTTTTAAATTACCTTTAGAAATGAAACAACGAAGTAAAAACCCATAAAAGTGCCAAAATATCAACTCTACAAAATAGTGATTTTTGTGTTATGTTGAATTTCACGGTTAACTATTTCTTTATTTATTGATGTATACATACCCATAATAAAAACTACATTTTTAAAAGGGAGTAGGTAGGCCTTCCATAATGCCTTCGTGAGAAGGCAACCGAGCATGAGTATAACTGAAGACCTTCAAAATTTCGCCGCTGGGTACTTTCTATTGTCTTTTCTTTTCACTGTCGATGTATGAGTATATTATTAAATTTGTATTAATTACATGTGTTACATGTATGTATGTGTTACATGTATGTATGTGTCTTGCATGAAATTGGATGAATATCCATAAAAGTTCTTTATCTACAGTCGCCAACAAAGCTGCAAAAAAAAAATATGTATAAAAATATGTGAAGAAAATAAAGAACCAAATCTCTGAAAATAGAGTTACGTCTTATGTGAACAGCCCCTCAGAAGGGTCTAAAATCTTCAGAGATTTTGAAGCACAAAATACAAAAATTACCCAATTTAAAACATCACTACTACAGGAAATAAAATAGTAAAAAAAATATGCAAAATTTTATCGAAATTTTTGGGCAAGAATTTTTAAGAATTTTAGAAAATAAAATTTTTAAACCTCTAATCAGCTCTTGACTTTAAAATTTTTTATTAAAATCGATTAATTTTCTCAGGAATTAATCAAGAACTAGTTCAATGTTTTAAAATTAGTTTTAAAACTTCTTGAAATATTCCGTAATGGAACTACTAATATTTCAGAAGTGTCTAAATTAATCGAATATTTTGACAACGACACAGGCTTTTCTTTAAATACAGCACTATGGGCATCATCATAAAACCAGTCAGTGCATTAAACATATGAACCATGTGATCCACAAACTCTACATTTTCTCAAAAGTGTGAGAAATCTAAGCGCAATAATTCCCACTCTGGATGAGAAGAAAATCAAAATTTAATTCGCATAAAAATTACCAGGTAAACCGCAAATATACACTTGCATGTTTTCTCCCGAGCAATAAAGGTAGAACTAAATAAAATATTTATAAGTTTTATAAGTTTTTAAGAATTTTAATATCAATTTGTTCGAGCATATTTTTGCATATTTTTGAATATTTCCGCATGTTTCCGACTGCAGCCAAAAAAAATGATATTTTTTAAGTTTTTGTGGCACATTGTTATAGGTTTTAATTTACAAAATATATGTCTCGTATATGAAAATTTTTTTGTGACTATATTTTTTTTCAAATTTACAAAATTGAATTTTACAGATTTAAATTTTCTAGTTTTGTAATTTTTCCAAATTCAATCTAATTATTCCAAATTTATTTGCTGTTTAAACATTTTTCAATAATTTTATGAATCAATTTTTAGTGCATATTTTTGCATATTATAGTATTTCAGCATAATTTTGCTTATTTCCAACTAAGCTACATATTTAGGGCATTACTTTTTAGTGCTTGTAATATACGAGTATATGCATGATTTTTAAATTGATAGTATCGTTTTTTAACAAAGAGCAAGCAAACAAATCAATTTTTCAATGCAACAATATTGCAATTTTTAGTAATTTTTTTTTTAATTGAGAATTTTTTTAAGTTTTTCCGAGTTTATTTCCAATATAAATAATATTAAGCTAATTTTAGGGTTATATTATTTTAGTGCATATTTTTGCATATTTTACTTCTTTCAGCATAAGTTTGCTTATCTCGCACTGCAATGCATATTTTGGGCATTTTTTACTCACAACTTTAACAGTTTTCAATTCTTTTAGTGATTTTTTTTTTGCAGTTAAATGAAGAAAAGGAATAAAGTCATGATAATAGATCTTCACTTAACTCTTCCATAAAAAGTGTCTGTTCCATGCTACATATTGACATTTTAATTTCTTTTATCGTTACTGGTTTTTATAACAAAAATATTTGTCCTACACTATTCTTGTGTCCTATAAATCTTATGCACAGACGACATACAAGCGTAAACACACAACACAGATTCAGGATATTCGATGTTTGTCTATAATTTGTTCGGACTTGCGGCTATAAAATATGCCAGACCATTGTTTTTACAAATTAAATTTATTTTTATGTTTATTTATTTTACATTATGCATATCACGTATTACATTTTTTTTCCAATAAAGTTGTGAAAGCTTTCAACAAAAAAAAAAAAAAAAATTTAAAAAAATGCATGAAACCAAAACACAAAAATATTTTCCAATACATGAAGGGGGATTTTCAAAATAAAACTAAATGCATATTTTATAATTTATGATTATAATTACTCTGCATAACAAAACGCATTCATGCATATGAAACAAAAAAAAATTTTTGGTTGTTGCAAATTCTAAAATGTAATTATTTGAAAATTATAACTACGGAAAACAACAGCAACAAATACATACAAAATTAAGCTGTTAAGGAAGCATTCATAAATTCTTGATGGAAAGTTCGTTCTGTGGTGTTGCATTCGAATCACAAATATTTGATGGAAATTTTTTTTGAAATTTAATTTATAAAAATATTTGTAATATCACACTTTTCTGGCGTTTTGAGGAAAACACAGAAAAGGGCCGAGTAACTAAAGTCAGAATTGAAAAAATTCTCTCTCGTGAACTGCTTATTTTCCATTTAATTTAAAATATACGAAAACTATAAATCGCATATATAAGGTTTTCCAATAGGGATGATATGATTTTGAAGTGACGTTTCGGCCATTTGTTACATGTCATGATCTGTCATTTGTTTTTCATTGTATTCAGTAGTGCTTACAATTTCATCATGGAGAGATATACGAAAGAATAACGTTGCTGATTTTGCCTTGGAACAACTTGAAAACGATAACGATTTTTTTAAGAAAATCATCTTCTCCGGTGAGGCTCACTTTTATCTGAATGGTGCGGTAAATAAACAAAACTGTCCATTCTGGTGCGAAGAAAATCCACAAATTATTCATGAAAAACCCATTACATTCACCTAAATTGACAGGTTGGTGTGGTTTTTGGTGTGGTGGAATCATCGCTCCGTACTTCTTTCGAAATGAAGCTGTTAACACCGTTAATGTCAATGGAGAGCGGTATAGGTCGATGATAACCAACTTTTTATGGCCGAAATTGGAAGAAGTTGATCTTGACAACATTTGGTTCCAACAAGACGGGGCTACGTGTAACAATGGAAATGCAACAATTGAATTATGGCGAGAAAAGTTTGGAGATTCGATTATTTCAAGAAATTGTGATATTGAATGGCCTCCAAGAAGTAGTGATTTAACACCATGAGACTATTTCTTGTGGGATTATTTGAAGTCATTGGTCTGGTCTTTCGAAATAAACCAGACTCTCTTGCAGCTTTACGAGGCAATATTGAACGTGCCATTCATGACATACGACTTGATTTAGTGGAAAAAGTGCTGTAAAATTGGGTTTATCGCATTCGTTCCTGCAGAAGAAGTCGTGGAGGCCATTTGAATGACGTTTTATTTAGAACTTAATTGTATCGATTGTACTTCACATTAAATAAAAACTTTTGAATTTCCTTAACAATAAGTGTGGTTTTTTTTTTAAGAAATCATATCACTTTTATTGGAAAACCTTTTATTTTACTCGTTGTCAAATAGAAACAAGATTAAGGGAATTAAAAAACACATTTTCATAAAATTTCATCAGCTACACATGACTTTATGAAAACGGTGTTTTCTCGTCTTTTTTTTTTTTTTTTCTTCAAACAGACGGACACACAGACATACATTATGCAGTAGTTATAATCAAGTCCTGATGATATTAATTTCATATGGATACTGGTTGCTAAAACACCAAACTTCTTGCTATAATTTTTATAGTAGAAAAATCCTTGTGCAAGCAGTTGATTTGCTTTGTCAGCGAAATTATATTTTTTTTTTGCTCAACAACATTTGTGGTTTTCTTTTTTGCTGCCATGAAATAAAAGTTATTAACATTCTGCAACGTATCCTGCTGAATTGGAAAGCGCAAAATATAAAACTAAAGAAACAGAAAATAACGTATACAACAATAAAATATCACACGTTTTCTCACACACATGCAGCAGCTTGATCACGTACAAACATCTATACATACATACGAGTACACACACAATTGTATATGTAGAGGATCCCAGCGGCGAAATTTTGGAGGCCTTCATTTATAAGGCCGTCCTTAAGGGCTTCCTAGAGCTTATTTTACATCTAGTACTAATGCTTGCTTGCCTTCTCAAGAAGGCCTTATGGAAAGCCTACCTACTCCCTTCTAAACATGTCATTTTTAGTATGTGTATGTATACATCAATAAATAAATAAATAAATAGTTAACAACAACATGTCATCAAATGTAAATAAAACCCTGAAATTCAACATAATACAATAATCACTATTTTTGATAGAGTTGATATTTTGGCACTTTCAAGGGTTTTTAGTTCGTTTTTGCATTTCTAAAGGTAATTTAAAAATAAATTTGTGACTGAATAAGGCCTTCTATCAGGCCTGTGTATGAAGGGAATTTAGAAGGCCTTGGCTGGCTAGGACATCGTGTGTAAAAAATGTATGATTATGGAATGGGGCAAGAGGCCAAATAAGGCCTTCCAGAAGGCCTGCTTAGTACTTCTTTCCGCCGCTGGGGTATGATTAGTTTGTAAAAGTGTGAGTAATATGCGAAAGTAATGAGAATAATAGAAAAAGAAAATAGAATAAAAGTTTTATTTTTACTTAAAATATATACTGATGGGATTAATAGATGTCTATTCAGTGCTACTAAAGTACACCGAAAGAAATTACTGCTTTTTGATGTTGGTAAGGGCATGGTAAGTGTGTGTGGGTGTGTGATAAATAAAAAAGGCAATGTAATGAAGCCTTTTTAATGGGCCTTTTGTATACCCTTCAACAAATATTTTACGGTATTTTTTTTTTTTTTTTAATTAGAACCAGCACTTAGGGATGACCCCTACGTATGCAGTGCAATGTGCCGCAACTCAGGAAGAGTGATAGAGTATAGAAGATAGATGTTGAAAATTTAGAAGACTTAACTCTTTCACAACTCTGCTTTGCGCGTTATGTTAAATTAGATGTTGAAAATTTTGAAGACTTAACTCTTTCACAACTCTGCTTTGCCCGTTATGTTAATTTTTAAGGCAGTATTGAGGTGCCTCCGGTGTTAAGTAGACGCATTAACTTTGTTAAGCTGTATTAGCAGGCATTTTATTAATTGTTTTACCTCGCCGATGTTTCTGCTAACCGCCGAAGGAGGGCGATGTTGTATACATTAGCTTGGAAAAGCATCTATCGCTGTCGGAACAGTTTTTTAGTGACCAGTGCTATGCCTGGTCACAACAATTAATAGAATGTCTCACTCATATACATTAGAGAAATTAATGATGTTGATTGACTTGCTCTGGCCAGGGTTTGAACCCAGGCCCCAAGTCTTTGTTTGCTTAGTAGTCAACGCGCTAAACACTTCAGCCAACACAAACCACACAACAAATATTTTACGGTATTTGTAGGTCTGTCATTTTGTGTGTAATTTTCAAAATATTCATATGAGATCCAATACATATACAATATATTCTTGATCCTTATAGAAAGTTGAATGAGACGGACATTTTAAATTTAGGTATGTCTGCCTCATACTTTTTAAAAGATTTTTAATAACAAATTTTAGAATGGTCCTCTCACTTCAGGCCTTTGCATAATTGCAAAATCATAAAAAAAACATACATACACAAAAACATAATTATGTGTAAGTGATGACTGAATGTATGTGTATGTGTGCGATTTTGCGTAATAATTTTATGGTCCTCAGGATAGATTAATAACTTTGTGTATGCTTAAATAAATTATATATGAATTATGAGCTTTTGTGGGTTGAACAGATAATGATTTATTTATGTATGAGTATAATATTTTTGCAAAATTTATGCAAAAGATTTTGTAAGTATTTCTCTTATATTTTTGTTATTGTTATTGCCAAAAAAAAAAAAAAAAAAAAACTATAAATTTCATTTGACATTTAATCGGGCATAGTTTTTAAAGGATTAACAATAACAAACATCTTAAGATGTAATGAACAATTTTATGGTTAAGGAAAATTATGATTTGCTACAATTATTATTAATAAACGAAAGGATGATAAACACACACACACACACACATGAAATGAAATTAGAAAATTACAGGATAATAAATGAATCTTGTTTAGCCTATTAGAGTCTATAGCTTATTAGAATAAATTCATTGCAATAAATTCATCGTAACTGAATATTTCTAGAGCAGTAATTTAATGGTTCAATTTAGCAAAGAAAAAAATTTCTATGTCCAGGGTTGTTTTTACCTTTTTTTACAACTTCCTGGCAACACTGTACAAAAGGTGGGAAAAACGTTGGCATGTGCAAACCACAACAACCAGCCTCCTCCTAGTCTTTATGCTGAACTTTTCGGAAGTTTTATTTCCAGCTCAACTTTTAATTCGATTCTTGTTCTCAACATATCTGCAACTTTTTCTGCCAGTGTAATTTAATACATACTCGTTTTTTTTTCCTCAAATGGTAGGAAGAAATAAAAATTTTTTTGGTCTTTAAACCTTAACAAGAAACCACAAAGAAGATGGCGCCTTAGTTTAAGCCACAATTCGCACATACAATAAAGTAATAACATGTCAGGTATGGATAATTTAGTACCATTGCAATTTCACTTAAACCAAAGATTAAAGGACTTTCCACTTATCCAAAAAAAAAAAAAAAACATCTCTTTTTCTATTTGTTTCAAATGTTGTGAGTGAAACAACTTTCTAAATCTATACAATTGGTTTAAATATTGTTGCTCATTGTACTGTTGGAACTTTCCGAAATTATCACGTGAGATATTTCCGAAACATAGATTAGATTAGATTAGATTAGATCCCCTTTAAGTTACGCGCAGGTAAAAAGAACCAAAAATAAATAAAAAAAAAGGATAAGAAAGGATAAGATGAGTTAATTACTAAAAGGGATGTGTGATGCGAAGAAAATAAGTTGGCTGTTGTCGTATCCCATAAAGGATTGATGGAACCATCAATCCACTCTACTCTGCATGAAGCAGCTCAGTTTAAGAATTTTGATCTCCGCCAGCTGAAACAAGCATCTCCGATAAAAAAAGAACATTACGGTACCAAGCTGCACTAAAAAAGACCCAATAAATAGAAAATTAATTTTGCAAGGAAACTTTAGGAAAACAATTTGCCCCCTATTTTCACAACAAAATTATGAGAGGCAACTGCAATCAATGCCTTTCGAACAAAATAACCAATTTTGCAACTAGTTTCATAATTGATAGAGATTTAAATATTTAGAAAAGAGTCACTCTACCATTAGAGTTGCATTTTGATTTTACGACAGTGTGTGACAGCAGACTTTTGTTGCGATTTTTTGAAATGGGAAAAAACTTGATCGCATTTATTTTTACACAACCGTACGGTGGTCAATCATCATTGTGACTATTTTAAGTTTTACAAATAATAATTAGTAGTTTTAATCTAAACTTTATGTGTACCTCGTTTCTGTAACTTGTTAAAACTTCTTACATCGCAAGAAAATTGTGTACCTGTCGCCCAATCTTTTGTAGGATGACTCATATAATATTAGTAGGATTTTTATACGAGTCACTCTGCAAACCTAATAAAAATACGAAAATTTACAGTTTTCTTCTCACTCATCCTGTTTTTCACATGATGCGAGAAACTCACATTCGATGCGAGAAACTCTCACATTCGTTACAGAAACTGGATTCTGATTCAATTGCCAAATTTCCGACTTTCCAGCTCTCCCATCAAATGCAACAACAAACTACATATTAGGAAAAATAACATTAAATGAATATGTATCAACTTTTTCTTTATTTCTTCTTTAATTTTAGTTTGTGTTTTCATATTCTTGATTTTAGTCTCTACTTCTACTTTTAGTCTGCTCTACTCTACTCGACTCTACATGTGAGCAGCAGCAAAATAATGTTTATTAACTTTTTGTTGTTAAGAATTTAAGCTTTTAGACCATCATTATCACACACATACACTCGTCGAAACACATGTATACTTAAATAAGATTTGCTTCTTGCTTTTTTTGTATTTTTTTATTTATTTTATTTTTTTCAAGAGTTATTGTTACTTTTGTTTTATGTCTGTCGCTTTTAGCTGAGATTCATTTCGTCTTAACAAACAAACATGGACGACAGACACACACACACATACACATACACAATCATATAAGTACGTACATTTTGATAGACTTTTTTGAATATGAAAACACTATTACAATACGTATCTTTAATGATAAGTGCGTTTTCGCATAATAATGATTACAACAAGTCCAGCCAGCCCCAGTTCGAATTCTTTGCATGCATCATAGTTTATTCATTATAGGCTTGACAACAACACAGTGTTGTACGTGTGCAAAAATTGTTGCTTTTAAAAGCAATTCAAGTTTTCTCAACTTAATATTCGACAATTAAAGTTGTTCGCTTAAAGTCATTCATATTATTTTGAATTAAAATTATGTCTGTTTCTGGCTAAAAATTTTATTTGAAATTCGGTAATTTTCCTTTTGAATTTTGTGCTTTGGAATAAAAGTGGAAGACATTTTATCCCGCATAAAATAATTCCAAATGAAGACAGGTAATTTGGGAGCAAAATGGAATAGGTATATTTATTCTGTCATCTATTTACGTAGTGTCTGCCGTAAACACCGTAAAATAAATTGGCCAAAATCTTTCAGAGATCTCATGTATAAGTGAAGTAAAATTTAAATTATCTATAAAATTTTTCACAAACTCAATTCAACTATAACTATTTTGCGTAGTTAAGAGTAGTCTCATATATATTTTGTAAAAGGTGGCATAGCATGCCGGCCCTTCATTTGGCCACATGGGCCAAAATCCGTCAGAGATCTCATGCAAAAGTAAAGTAAAATTTAAATTACCTATAAAATTTTTAACAAACTCAAATTTCAGTTTTTCATATATAATAAATAAAGGGTGTTTTTTATAGAGTGACTACTTCCCATTGAAGAATTTGTATTGAGAACGGCGGCAAGGAGTTTGCTCAGGCTTATGGAACCGGGCTTTGTAAGGCCGGGATTTACAGGTCATACATCACTCTTGAAAAAGATTAGTTTTGGCAGACGGGAGACCATATCCCCTGGTTTTACAGACTCCAAGGTTGTTGAGACTAATTTTATTAAAACACCTTCACTAGTTATTCCGGATAAGGATCTTTGGGTCAAATCTATTAGACTGTATGAGGGCTGCGCGGTCTTTACAGATGGATCGAAAATGGAAATAGGCACGGGTGCTGCCGCCTATATTTTAGGAACGGACATTCGTAGGTCTTTTAGGCTACCGAACGAATGTAGTGTATTTCAGGCTGAGATCCTAGCGATCCTCAAGGCCACGGAACTAGTGACAGAACACGTAACTGAAGGCGTGTAAGTAACATACTACGTTGACAGTCAGGCGGCGCTGAAAGCTTTGAAGGAGCATAGTGTCAAATCGAAGCTGGTCAGCAAGTGTAGGCTATTTCTCAACTTGCTTATGGACAAATTTAGCGTTAGGCTATGTTGGGTACCAGGACATTGCAATATTGAGGGAAACGAAATCGCTGATGAGCTGCCAAGAATAGGGTCATCATTAGATGTGGCAGTTAGTGACAGGTCGGTTAAACCCCCAATCGGTCACTACTATAGGGAATTCAGTAATTGGGTAATTAGCAGAACTAACCATTCCGGGAGGAATAGAGAAGATTGTAGAGTATCGAGGATATGAACAGAACTAGATTCAGATAAATCTGATCTATGAATAGAAAGGTTTTGAGAGTCTTAGTAGGCGCCTTGACTGGCAATTGCTCGGTTAGAACGAGGACCAGCATATGGAAAAATGGCACTCCGGATTTCTGTAGGATGTGTGGGGATGAAGTGGAGCCAGAAACTATAGAGCATATCATCTGTCATTGCCCAAGGCTGCAACGCCATAGGCAAAGATGGCTGAGCAGACGTTTCCATGAGGGCATTAGTGATATCGCGAAGTGCAAACTTGAGGATATCAGGGGCTTTATCATGGGAATTAAATGGCTGAATGATGGATGATAACGGCTCTTTGTTTCTCCTTGGACAGTAAGGAGACTAATTTGTCAATAAATTATAAATGAAGGGAATCACAATGCATCCAATTGGGTCTCCGAGTGGATGTCTAACCTATAAAATTTTTCACAAACTCAATTCAGGGACTATAAATATTTTGCGTACTTAGGAGTAGTCTCACATATATTTTGTAAACTTAAAGTTGTGACACTCTATATAAAAACCCTATATAATTATATTCTAGTAAAATTAAAAAAAATAATTTCTTTTGGTACATTTTTGAAAGTACTACTTATTTTTAAATGTACCATTTTTTCAAAATACTAATTTTTTAAGGATTCTTTATTTAATAGTTTTAGAAAATGTACGCATTGTAAAATGTACTAATTTTCCCTTATTATGTTTCATATTTTTTAAAGAAATTCATTTCAAGCATGACGTTTTTCAAAAGTACTTTTTTTAGAATTGTTTTTATCAAAAGGTAGTTTTTTAGATGATTTTTTAAATTTTTTTTTGTATAAAGCTACGTTCACATTTATCAAATATTTGCCCAAAAAAACGTAACCAATAGTTTTGCTTAGGGATAGTGTCATTTAACACGATTTTTATATTACAAAATAAAATTACTTCTTCTGCAAAAGAGTATTTTTATGCAGTTTTAAAAAAATTCGAACCCAAAATTAAAAAAATATTGGAATTAAAGGAAATAAATTATTAGTTTTTTTCTTGGTTACGTTTTTTTCGACAAATATTTGATAAATGTGAACGTAGCTTAAGAGTGTTTTTGTAAAAAAGCATATTTGGAAGGAAACTTTTTTTTTCGTTTTTGGTTTGAAGGTACTTTTTCGAAAATCCCTATTTGTTAAATATTCTTGTTTTAAACATACTTTTGAAAAGATAATTTATTTAGCAGGTTGTTTGAAGTAGATAATAATATTTTAAAGTGCTTTTCAAAATAGAAACTTTTCTAAGCAGTTTCTCAAAAGATATTTATTGAGTTATTAATAGGGTACTTTTTTCATATTTCTGTACTTTAAAAATTTTAAATATTTTAAAAATCCACTTTTTCTCGTAGGCAAAAAATTTCTAACAAAAGCATTTGATTACACAGAAATTTCTTTAAAAGGTACTTTTTGTAAGAGGAGTTTATTTTTTGGTACTTTTAAACTTTTAATCCACAATATATACATACTCGTATATATTTTTGTTTTTAATTCCATCCCACATGTGCGTCTGTATTTATGACCTGGCGCATACTTTAACAAATTTATATTCTTTTCAATTATTTTCAACTTAACTCCCCCCGATTTGGTAGGCAACCACCACACTGTACTTGATTTTGCTAATTCACATGTATTTATGCTACAATTTAACCTCCATTGATTAGTTAGTTATTGGAGCCAGCTCGCTCCCTGCACGTTTCCGACCCTCAGTTGCTACATTGTATTAAATGTGTAGCGCTGATTGTACGCATATGTTGCCTTGTGTTTCCATGTTTATGACTAAAGTTGTGTTAAATTGGTTTTTAGGTCTATTTTAGCATTTGCTTTGTTGCTTCTAGCAGCAAACCCGCCACAACAATGGCAGACTGGCAAAGCAAAGAAGCAGCAACAAAAGTAATAGCTAATACATGCAGACACTACTCGTTCGAACTTAAAGCATTTAGAACGAATATGAATATCGGTATGATAATATATTTACTCTATTAGCACGTAAATTAATAAGATGACTTGAATCTGAATACATTAGGAATTGTTCGCACATTTTTTTTAACCACCAACTAACTGATGAACGATCAATCGATTGATCGACTAAAACTTTAGTTTTACGTCCATACAAAGTGAGTATCTTTTGGTTTGGTGGATTTTGAGAAACCCAACAGAATAGTACGTTCAAGTGTCTTTTTCGATCGGTCTGTCTGTCCGTCCGTCTGTCCTTGTAAGTACACACTGTGTGGGTTTTATCAACTGTTTTTTATAGCACTGCTACTTTATAAAAAGTCTGTAAATAAATATTTCTTTCTGTTTTTGTTTCTTACACACATCGCCAGCTAAAATAATATTGAGAGGTTTCCGTTCGTTGTGTCATCAGTTTTAACACACACACACACACACACACATGAACTTAGAAAAGCAGTTTTACTTACTGGCTGGTTTGTATGTAAATCTTTTTATATAAAATTTTCTTTTAATTTTTTCTTTATAACTTGTCTGTTTTATACGAATTGATTGACTATTTATCGTATTGAGGTAAATATATGTGTGCACCACAATGTATGTCTGTATGTACATATGTATGTATTTGGTTCTCCTCTTGTACACACGACGCGTTGCGATATTCCAAC
Source organism: Lypha dubia (assembly GCA_947311025.1). Taxonomy (NCBI): domain Eukaryota; kingdom Metazoa; phylum Arthropoda; class Insecta; order Diptera; family Tachinidae; genus Lypha; species Lypha dubia. Next base: position 64,276,793 of record OX371264.1, read on the forward strand.
TCGTCGTATGCATATGCGCGAGTAGATTTCCAACCGTTTATGGACGAAATTATTATGGTTAATAACATTTTTGCTTATGACCAAAAACATACTTTATGATTTCCTTAATGGTTACACAACTTATGAAGCCAACAAAAATAGATAAAATATTTAACACCGTTTCCCAAATGTAGCTGAATTGTAAAAATAAAGGAAAAAAAAGTAAATACAAATACACATATTTACAAAATAGAAACTTTAACAAAAAAAAGTACCAAGAAAAATAATTTTCTTAAATCATTTTGCAAAATAATCTTAAAAACAAGAATTTACAAAAAAAATTTTTACAAATATATCTTCTGATATAAATACTTCTTAAGAAAAGGGTGCTTACAAATTAAGTGACTTTTGAAAAGAGTACCTTTTGAAGAAAATGTACGTTTCAAAAATGTTTAGCAAATTAATATTTTAAGCAAAGTACTTTTTTACAAAGTACTAGCAAGAAAATATTTTTTCAAAAAGTACTTAACAACAAACGTAAAAGTGTGTTTTAAAAAAGTACATTTTAAGAAAAAATTTAAATTTAAGAAATTAACTTTTCTATAAAAAGTACCCATGAAACAGTATCTTTTCGTCGAAAAATTAGCTTTAGACAAAGCAACGTTTTAAAGAAACTTAAATTCTTTTAGAGCACTTTATAAGAAAGTACTTTTTGAAAAATAACTGTTACAGTAGTATTTTGAAAAAATACAATACAATTTAGAGATCTTTTAAAATCTGCTGAAAATTTTTCTATATAATTTTTAAAAAATTAATTTTTAACTTGTAAATAGCTGCTAAGGAAAGTTTCCTTAAGAGTTATTTAATAAAAATATTTTGCAAAAAAGAATTACCTTTTACAAAGAATTATTCCAAAAAATTACATTTTTAAAAAGTTCATTTTGAAAAAGCACATTTTTAAAAAGTACCATTTTTAAGTGTACTTATATAAAAATAGTACCTTTGAAATTTTTGCATACATATATAAAAAAGTTCCTTTAAAAAAAAGTACCTTTTGCAAAAGTACCTCTTAAAAAGTCTATATTGAAAAATTGCCTTTTTAAAAAAATCAATGTTTAAAGTATGTAGTAGCTTTCAAAAAGTACTTTCTTAAAATGCGCGATTTTTAAAAAGTTCTTGCGAATAAAGTACCTGATAAAAAAAAAACTAGTTGTTAAAAACGTATATTTTATTAAAGAACCTTTTAAAAAGTAGTTTATATAAAAAATACCTTTTAAAAAGTAGTATATATAAAAGGTACCTTTTGTAATAGTACCTTTAAAGAGGATCTTTTTTAAAAGTACCTTTAAATTAAGTACCTTTTTAAAAAGTACATCTCTAAAGGTACTTATTAAAAAGTACATTTTTAAGAGTACTTTTAAAATAAGTACCTACTAGAAAGTAGTAAAGTAAATTTAATTTATGTACCATTAAAAAACGCACGTGTTAAAAGAGTGCCTTTGAAAAATATTCTTTCAAAGTACTGCTAGCTAAAAATATCACGTTTCATTTTTTAATAATTAGCTTGTAAATAGTACCACTAGAGACATTAAATTTAAGAAAAAAATATTTCGAAAAAAAAACGTACTAAACAATACTAAAACTAACTTTAGAAAAATTGTTTATAAAAATACTTTTATTTTTAAAATAATGGCGCAGATTCAAAAATCATAACCAAAGTCGGAACTAATAAAACAGTAACTAAAAAGTAGTTAGTAGATAGCTATAGATCTTATTCACAACTCATAACTAGCGTAGCAACTGCTCTTAGATGGTAAAAGAAATGCAACGCTGCATATTGGCAAATAGAGAAAACAAAATGTCGATAATATTTTGAACGATTACAGTAAATTATTAATTAAAAAGCTTATAAAGCTATTTAAACTTATTTTTTTCCTTTAAAAAATTCATATAATTTCTAAATAAGTAAGTTTTTGTTTAAAGTTTGTATATAAATCATTTAAAATAACGGCGTGTAAAAATAAAATTATTCAACAGAATTTTGTTGACCAAAAACACATCTCTAGTTTATTTTATTTTATGATGCTTTTTGGACGCAATAAAAATGGATCAGCTGTTCTTTGAATGTATTAGTTAGTTGGCATATAGTTACAGCTGTACCCATAATTAAGTGGAAACTTCTGTTGCTTCTGTTGCTGAATAACTTAAATTGACATCAAAAACGTTACCACTTAGTGATAATTTACGAATATGCGCCAATGTTTCTTAAAAAAATATCTGCTTTCATAAAAGTAACAGCAACATCTCTGTATAGTTAGGATTTTTTTTTTTTTTGCTTTGGTTTCTCCTGGAAATGGTGTACTAACAACTCTATTAAAAAAAAAAATACATTGACTGGACTGTGTTGCTGCTAGATTATTAATTATTACCTTTTTGTTTTATTAAAACAATAAGAAAATTGAAAAAAAGAAAAAACAAACACATTCACGCACATGTCACTTTCAAACCAATAAATTTAATTAAATATTTTCTATTGTGTCTCTCTATCCGCTCGCCCAAAAAAAAAATTCTTTGGCACTTTTGATATTTTATTATTTGTTTGATTGCTTACTTTATTATTATGTATATTTCATATTTTTTTAATTATTATTTCTACAGTGTGTATTCCATTTTAATGCTTCTCATTTCATTGTTGATGGAACTAGTCGCCAACGCCATCACACTGAATAGTAAAGCAGCGTAAATTTTACCATCAACAACACCATCATCACCAGCGTCATTATCGCCATAACTATTGTGACAACAAAAAAAAAACTTGAATAAATAAATTCTATGCTGATGTACTCAGAGTAGAGCTCTGTGTTTGGCAAGTACGAGCAAACGAGCCAGCGATCCGACCCAGCTAGCGGGTGTTGATGGAGTACTGGAATACTGAATACTTACTGTGCGACGACTAGTCATAGTTGTCGTTGGCACTAAAGTCTGAAGTGTGTTTTGCTCATTAAACAATTTTTCTACGCTTGAATTTCAACGCTTCATTTTTTTAATGTACTTCTTTCTACTCCTTGATATTAGATTTCATGAAAAATTTAAATTTTTAATTATAAAAGAAAGGAAAAAAATAGAAAACAATTCATAAAACAACGGCACAAAAAACATGACAAATTACTCGCAACAAAAATGGAAAAAAAAATCTGTAACAGACAAATTAGCAAATCGAAAAAAAAAAAAGAAAATTAACAACAACTTGATGTTGTTTTATAATTTTTGCAAAAATCCTCCTCCTGCTTCACCCCATGATCCTACTCAGTGCAGAATAGATCAAAATAAATGAATGACATAATTTTTAGGATTATTTATTTAGATTCCTTAACAAAAAAATAAAAAAAATATAGCAAGTCATACACTGAAAGTTGACCAAGATTAATATATTTCTGCTTTCTATATTCAGCAGATTAAGAGATTATTTTGCCATCAAAACTGTTAATAAAAAAAGTAATCCGCAAAATCTTTAATGAGTTAATGAGCAGAGATTTCAGAAAATTAGGTTGGCCATGCTTTATTTATTCATTTATTTTGTTGTTGTTGTTGTTTGTTTTATATATAAATGAAATTAATTAAAGACAGAAAAGGCCGTATGTAGTTTTAAATTTTAGTAGGTTGTTGTTAAATGTAATTTTACTGACAGCCTCAAGCTGTTGTTTAAAATTTACCAATAATTTTTGAAAAAAACTTTCAAGTTGTATTTAATGCATGCAATGGGATGGCCGATATTGAAATAAACGATGTTTGAGTTTTTAAATTTAAAAATCACAATCAGCTTAAAATATTCTTAATAAATAATTTACTGAATGATTACCATGGGGAAAAATACATGTCCTTTTTGTGGAAATTAGATTTCTGCGAAATAAACTCGCTAAAACAATTTATTCAAAATCTCCAAAAATGTGCCCTACAACAAAGAAACATTGTGGATTGTAATTTTACAAAAACCGTTTCTACCAACTGGTCCATAAAAAGTTTTGAAAAAAAAGCTGTCCGTATAATTTGCCTCTTGGAAAAGGAAGCCTTTCAAAAAATCTGCTTTTTCACAAAATATATTTTTCAATAAATATTTTCCCTAAAGGTAATACATACATACATATAATCGTATTTAAAAAAATCGCAAAAAGTAATTTCTTCTTAAAAGAAAATTTTGTGAAAAAGTACTTTTTCGAAAAGCAAATTCGTAAAAAGTACTTTTTCCAAAGTGTACTTTCAAAATATAAACACTAATACTTTTTTGTTCTTTAAAATTATATTACACAAAAAATTGTTTTTCAAAAAATTGTTATACATGTGTACATATATTCTAAAAAGTACTTTTTCGAAAAGATACCCTTTCCATATAAGTACATACTAGTAGATTTTTAAATGTATTTTTGTTAAAAGTGTACCTATGTATTTCTAAAAATTGTTTTCGAATTTTCCAATCTCTTTTCGTCTCTTAATTTTTGTTTTAATTATATTTTTGAAGGCTTAAGGTCGTTTTAAATAAAATATGTAATTTAATCATAAAGTACTTTTTTCCAAAGCTGATATTTATCAAAGTGTATTTTTTGCATTAAGTTATTTTTTTACAAATTCATTTTCAAATATGTATATGTTTTAAAAAAGTACAAATGTATGAAAATATGAAAAAAGTACTTTTTCAACTTGGACATTATGTTAATATTTAATACTTTTAAAAAAATAAAACATCATGCTTTAACATGTACATTATAAAAAAGATATTCTTTCAAAATTTAGGGGAAGTACGTTTTTCACAAAGTATTTTTTCCAAAAAGTACCATTTTTAAAAAGTACCCTTTCCAAAAAGTACCTTTTCAAAAACTACATTCCAAAGCATCATACAAAGTGAAACATCTTGCAAAAATATGATACCTTTTCTAAAAACCAAAAAAAAAAAAATTGCCTAATTGAACAAAAGTACTATTTAAAAAAAAAAATTATCTAAATAAGGAGATTTTCCAAAAATAATCTAGTCAAAAATGTTTTATTCAAAAATCAGCTTATCCAAAAAACCCTTCTAAATAATCCAACTTATGCAAGCTTAGGGCTAAGTTAGTTTTTTATTTTCCCCTTTTTAGTACGTTACTTGTCCCGCTTAATTACCAAATTCTAAAATAATTTTCTATTAAAAGATAATCATTCCAAATGTGTGTTTGTACACAAAAAAATAGTTGCATAAGTAAACAAAGTAGCAAACACGGCCAAATTTTTACCCTCTTTATATAAAAAATGCACAAAAAATATAAAAATACTAGATGACCCGGCAAACGTTGTTTTGCCATACAAAATATTTCTAGTGCATATTTTGGGTGTTATATAAAATATAGCGAATGTATTGTAAGTGTGTGACGATGACCGCCGATGGCAAAAAAAACCAAACAATAATTTTGTTCTGTTTGAAGTACGAACGACGACGATGCTCCTACATGAGGCGGACGTAGCACCATCTGTCATTCAACAACAAAAATAATCATGAGGCGGACATAGCGCCATCTTTTGGGTTAATAGCGCAGTAAATATGTACAGGAATTGCCCCCTCCCTCCCTTCCTCATGCCCCTAGAGGTTTCAAATATAATTTGAATGAGGGAATTTCGTATTAACCAGCACTGTTTCAATGTAGAATAAAAATGAATTAAAAATTAATTCTCGTATTCTATTTCTGTTGAAAACTGGTTAAGTAGTTGATATTCTTCTCAATTAGTATACACTTTACGAAAATTGTAAAGATGGACAACTGAACGCTGATGAGAGGTGTAGCGGCCTTGAAATCAGTACTGATACGTTCTGCTAAAAACTGATTGCATATAAATAATAATATTTTTCAATATAAAAACAAACTCTTAGTAATTTTGAATTTTCATTAATTCAATAAAACTGAACTTGAGCCTGATAATATTACTTTTCATATGTACATCAATATACATATGTAAGTTCGAATAATAATTACGTTTATTCGTAATAATAATAATACCTATAAAAAATATAATTTAAAACCTAATCTCATACCTACCAAATATATATAAAAAATTTCATTAAAATCGGTCGAGACGTTTCGGAGGACTTCGATAACAAACATCGTGACACGAGATTTTTATATGATATAAAATATATTACTTTAGGAGACAAATAGGTTAAAAAATAGTACAAAAATGAGACTACAGAAGTACCAACTATTCGAGAGGGTTTTTACATTATTTTATCACATTTTAGAATTTTAGATATACTGAATCTTAGCTAAATACTAATATTAAACGTTAATGATAAAACTAATTATTCCAGCTTCTCTAAAAGCAATGTTACAGATAGCCGAAAAATTGCCAGAAACTAAACATAATTGTCTTGGTTAACTCATGATTTTATTTTAAATATCTTATTAAATATGCAAAAGAAAAGTATCAAATTTTTATTAAACATTTTAAAAGAATAGATCTAAATCTCTGAAAACGGCAAAGTTTCCATTAAAGTCTCATGACGCTCTACTAATTTCTTTATTGTCCAAGTTCAATATTTAAGATCAAATAACTTTGTAGTACCACATGGGATTTTAGTAAAAGTTAGATTGTTTGAAAGGTTAAGACTTCATCTATTTAAATAATTTTAAAAAATTACATTGCTGTTTTTAACAGAAAATCTATAAAAATACCAAAATATGCACGAAGAATAGGATCAAAATGAGATGTTTAGGTATTTAATTATGTTTATAATCCATATCATAAATTTTAGGAATTTAATTAAGTTTGTTTTTCCATAATTTGCATTTTTAATATCAGTCATGTAGAAATTTTCAATTAATAAATGAGATGAATAATTTTTGTTTAAATGAGATCATGCCAATTAAGAAAACAAATTATTTAATAACTTAAGGAATGTAGAATGTCTTAAATGAAGTAGTTATGTATAACAGTTTTTTTTTTTTTGCTTACTCAGATATTCTTTCGCTAATATAATCAAGAAAACACAACTGTTATACTAACATATTTAAGGGGAAAGTTAAACAACAGAATTTGTACCGAAATATTAATTTAACAGTTTGTTTATTTTAAAAGATGACAATTTCAATACATCTGTTATACTTTACAAAATTTCTGCATAAAATTGTTTATTTATTTCGTATAACAGATACTTAGAGTATCTTTGAGAACGTCATAGATGGGAGCAGTAGTGCGCTGTCGCAATTTATGGAATTTGGAACAGAGGCACAAATGAAATTTAAACATTGTATATGCACTCGTACTCTAGTCTATTAGTCAATTCAAATATTTTTAGTCATTCAGCCAGCGATTATTATTTATGTACAATATTTTAGATTTTACATTTTAATTTGTTATCCGTCAGGCATGGAAAACTCTATATTTTAAAAACGGTACCAATTTTAAGATGTGATTATAAAAAAATAAATTTTTATTTTATTAAAAAAAGTATAACTTTTGACAATAACAAGTACATATTTAATTATTTGATGAACCCCCAGAAATATAATACTGAAGATGTTCACATGCTCGATTTTTTTCACGATTTAGTTTGCAAATTTCTCGTCAAATATTTTAACCACTATTGGACTATTACAGTTTTATAAAATAAAGAACGTTCTAATTCCTCTGTATTACATGTATCAATACATTTATTTTAAGCCCATGCCACATATTATTATGCCATAATTATTTTTAAATACATGTATGTATGCAAGGGTTCGTTCTAAAATTATTCATTGTTTTCAAGTAAAAAGGATAAATTTAAGCGTTCGAAAAACTTTATTTACGTTTTACAGCAGCCGATGTAAGAAAAAAATTCAAATTTTTGGGTTGCTGATGTTCACGTTTGCCATATTTGAAGATTTATGGTCATGTGGGGAATTTTTGATAGTGACAGCTTAATGCTTTTTTTTTTTTGTAGTAGTTGAAAAACTTTTTCATCTTATTTTTTAATGACACTAAAAAAAATTTAGTAATCAAATGTTTCTTTTTAAGACCTTTTTCACTATGTCGAAAGAATTTTTCCATATATTTTCATTCGTATAATTACATTTGAAGCAAAAACAAATTTAAAATTTTGTTTTTCTATTAAATGTATTTTTACGAATGAAAAAAATTTCGGAATTCTTTCGACATCGTGAAATCAGCAGTAAATTTTATGAACATATGTAAGTGTATACAGTGCAACCTCGGTTAACGCAACCAATAGAATTTTTTGGGCCTTTGTGAAAACTGAGTTGTTGGTAAGACCGAATTAAAAATTTCTGTGCCTGTTTTTCGTTTAAAACAAAATTAATAGTTTATTTACAAAAACAAATGTTAATTTTGAAAATAAATGCATATACAGTGCGCTCGCGATAATATGAACTAATTAAAACCAAACCAGTTCACTTTTGCCAGATTGTTCATATATGCGAATGGCGTCTACTTTCCCCTTAGAAACGTTTTTCTCACAAAAACAAAAGATTATTATGTTAAATTTTTTATTGTGATTTATTGTACATATTTAAAAAAAATTTGTTTTTGAAAATACAAAGTTATGTAAAAAAACCTGTGATTTTTTTTGCTGTTTCATTTGTTCAAACGCCTTTAAAACGGCTCGCTCTCTTAACTGCCTCCAGAATGTTAAATTTATATCAAAAAGCTGAATATGAGCACTAACTAAAATTTTAAATTTTGAATGTGTTTATATAGTACATTATTTGATCATTATGTAATTTCTCGAAGCTTTTGCAAATTCATGATGTTATTCTCATTTGCCCTTTAAAGATAAACGTCATTCTGACATTTTATTTTTGCAGGTATTGGATCTAAAACAATGTTTTCATTTACTGGTATGCCACTTTCAAGATTCATAAGAATTTCGCTGTTTTGCTTTATTGAAAATTTAACAAATGTATCATTACATTATAAAATATTTATTAGTGCTGCATGATATTTAATTATAAGACATGACAAGAAATAAAATATTTAAATCTGTTGATTTTTTACCAAATAACGAATTTTGTGGATGTTAGTACATACATATGTATGTATGTAATTGATATGTCTACGTTGACTATGTTTCACCTAGTAAATATTATCGATATTTTTTGATGGCGGAGCATTTTACATCCCTGACATTTATAGTATCACAAATGTGTATGTGGTGGTGAGTGGCAGTACAAGCATTTGTGAGTATGCGATATGAACTGTTTAAATTGCCGGTGAAATGAAACAACCAGTAATTGCTAGCCAACGTTGCCACAGCGTAACTTTAATATAGCCCTATTTTGTATAAAAATTGCCGGAAAATCTATTTACTTTTTTTCGACTTCGGCTGTCATTAACTGTGATATATTTTAATATGTATTTTAAATGTGATGGAGGGGGAAAAGTGGTTACTCCTCCTCAAGTTAAGAATATATACTTTTATTTTCTTTTGGAAATATCAATAAATAAAAGGAAGATTGAAAAAATAGAATAAAATTTCTTAGGCGTTATTGTGCATAATTCGTGTTATAAGATCATTGCTATTTTATATAAGTCAAAAGACATATTGCTGTATATATGGTGTTAACATACAATTGATCACTATTAAATCACAAAAATAAAAATCATGGTACAATACACGCATTATTTCTATTATTGCAACTCTGCATTTCTCTGCGACTTTATTATGGTGACTTATCAGAAACCCAACGCACAAACATATATGTTTTAAAAGCCTAGATCTGAACTGTTTAAGTGAGATGTCAAAATATAGCATTATTATTTCAGTGATGCTTTCCCAAATCATCAGATTATTTAAACCCATCACGAAATAAATACATTTTGATGGTTAGCTGATGTCTTTAAAGCGAGTATAATGTTGAAAGCTTAAAATATCCTTTATTGCAACAAGCAAAGTTTTTCAGTTACTAAAGAAAAAGACTTTCTCAATACAGTAGACGGTCGTAAATTAGAACTACTTTGTTCCCGGAATAGTTGTAAAATTCGAGAAGTTCTAATTTCCAAAGGTTTCTTTTTTAAACAAAATGCAACACAAAAGTACATCTTCGTTTAGAAAATACACAAAAAAAAACATTTCTGCTTAGATTTTTAAATTGTATTTATATAAAGCGAACACAACACATACCATTTCATTAAAATTAATCACATTTAATAAATAAATATATTTTACATATGAAAAGTAATATTAAATATATTTTAAAAATACATATGTATGTACAATTGGGCGGGTCGATCTTTTTGACAAAAAATTGTTGGGGGGAAATAATTTTACGACGAATTCTGAGCAACTTCACCAAAGAAACTATGAGTCTAAAATAAATTTCAAGCGTTCGAAATTTCAGAAACATATTGCTAGTTTTACTTTATAAATTTTGGTATCTTTTGATTAGTTTGCATGTTTCTTTTAGCAACATATATGTACATTGTACAATGTATTTTTGAATATTCGGAGGCTCGAAATCCATTTTAGACCCATAGAATTCTGCGTAGAATAATTTTCCCCCTACGATTTTTAATATTTTTCGGCTCCAAATCGACCCGCCCTAATGTACATACATACATATATGTATGTTTATGTATAACTACTATTGTTAGTCATGTAATCAATTATGTTTGTTTGTTTTTTTTTTTTTTTTTTTTTGGCTTAATTTAATTTGTCATAATAATATCGATGCGGAACGCCAAAAGATACAATTTTTAAAGTGTTAAAAACAAAGAAAAAATTTCAGACCATGTGAAGTATTAAAAACGTTGGTTCTAATTTCCCAAGGATTAAAACATTTTTCATAAACATGTCGATATCTTAACTGCTCAAGCCGTCTATTTAATGCTCATGTTTCAAAATCTTTATATGCATTTTGTCGCGTTAAAATTTTATAGTCTGCACTGCCAAATGTAGCACTTTTAGATGCATCAAAGAGGTTTAAAGAACAACTTTGGAGATTTCATTGCCTAAAATCTCCATAAATTCGTAGCATCTTCTTCTGGCAACTACGTATGCAGCAGACTTTGTTTTGGAAAGAGAATACGAAGAAATAAGTTTTAAAAAATAAACAATACTTTATCAAATATTAATGTGGAACATAATGGTAAATAACTAAAGCCGCTATTGAGAGAGAACGAGTTCTTAAATGAGATTCCAAACAAAAATGGCCATAAAACTGAGAAACCAAAAATTGTTTCATGCCAAAATTTTTAATCAAAATCAACTGGAATAATTTTTTCGTTCCATTTTGAATATTAATTCTTCCAATTGTATACAATTGTTCGTAAAGAGAACTTGTGCGTTCGTGTGTGTATGTATGTACGTGTACGTTTGTGATGCATTCGCAAGTGGAACACTGTGGAATCAATCTACCACTTTGGATTTTCAAAGTGAAATGCCGTTTTTTAACCATCTCATTCTCGTAGCGCATTTACCGCATTTAGTCTTGTTTATGCCGGCTAACATGCAACATACTCGTGAACGTGTAACGTCATTTTAACGTCGTTTTTGAAGCGTTAATTTTTTTCCATTGCTTTTGTGTTACTCCAACCAAAAACGTTTTTCAAACAAGAAGAAAAGTTTTTTTTTTCTGCTCTCTACTATGAGATATTTTCATATAAGAAACAAGAATCGAAACGTAAAACTACTAAACCAGTTATTTGTGAAGGAAAAAAAATCGCAGTGGAGACAGACTGACACACAGATACAACAAATTATTAATTACAATAATAAAAACAACGTGTATTTTGCTTGGGCAAGTGTGTGTGTGTGCATATGTTTGTTTGGATTTAAGCGGTTAGTTGTTTTTTTTTGTATAATTTAAAGTGATTTTAGTCGTCATTCAACATCATCTATCCTAAACAAATAATCAAAGTTTATTTTTATCGTCATCATCTTGCAAATTATTTTATTCAGGGTGCCACAAAATTGCAAATCGTAGTAAAATATTTTAAAGCACCACCGACAAGCAACCAGCAGCAGCAGCAGCAGCATCATTAATCGTCTAGTGTATTCTTCGTTATTGTTGTTAGCGTTGTCGTCGTAGTCAGCAAATAAAAAAGTTGTTTTTGAATATTTAAGCCAAAATTGTTGGGTCGTCGTGATCGTCTTAGCCGTCATTCTTCAGACTTGATTTAATTTTCATCAAAATCGTTTCTCTGTGTGTTTGAAAATGCAGTAAAATAAACATTTTAACACTTAAATTGCAAATTTAAGAAAAAAAAAATGGAAAGAAATTAAAATTTTAACAAACGAGAAAGCAGCAGCAATTTTTAAATCCTACGAATTATTTTTGAAGAGCAAACGATTATTTTTCTAATTATTTGGCAATTAAGAAAAAAAGGAGAAAAGAAAAATCCACTAACAACAACAAATTCAATCCAATAAGTTTTTTTTTGTTTGAAACATAAAAACTACTCGATACACAGATACAATTGTGCGATTATGTATCCAGAGAATAAATATATTTTTTGTCCGAAAAATCAAAAAAAAATTTTATTTAAGACATCAACAACAATTTTCTCTTTAAAATACATTTTTATTTCGGTTGCTTTAAATTTCTTTTAAATATTAAATCAAATCAACCATCTGTTTTTTATTTTCCGTTTTACTGTTTTATATCTTTTGGCTCAACCAAGTGTGTATTTGCGTTTTCTCCATTTAATTGGATTTCAAAACGAAAATAATATTCTGCAATCCAAACAAAATAAAAAAAGAGAGCTAAACAAAAAGTATATAAAAAAAAGAAATTAATTAAAATTTATAGAACATCTACACACATGTGTACATATGTACCAACAATCAAACAAACAAACAAACAAACATACATACAATAAGTTTTATTTGCAAAATTTCTTGCAAATAGCAGTACAACAACTACTGCTAACAAAGTGTGCAAAAAAACAAACAACAAATATAATTTATCATAAAAAAATAACGTATTGAGAAAAATATATATATACCGACTGGCGTAAGAAGCAAACAACAAAAAAAAAAATACCTATTCACAAAATAAAATTTAACAAAAAGAATTTGTGACAAAAATATTTTATCAATTTAACAAAATGAGTGGTTGATAAAGAATCTACACAACAACAACAAAAGCAAAAAAAAAAACGCATTTAACTTTTAAAAAATTATAAAAAAAAAAATTAATTTCTAGTGAATTTTGTTGAAATTAAAGATAAAAATAAATTACAAAAAAAAAATATATATCGTTACACTAAACTAAATCTGAAAAATTTTGTTTAGTCGGCAAAAAAAAAAGAAAAGTAAAAAAAATCAAGTGTTTAAAAAAATATTAAAGAAAAATTTTCAATATTTTAAAACATGAAGAAAATATCTGCTTAACAAGCAAAACTAAATGGAATAATTTTGTTAAAAACTCGAAAATTTAGCAAAAATTATAAAAAAGGTAAACATATACATACAGTAGTGAAGTGTGTACTTTTTAATGGCTGAACTTAGACTTACAAATTGTTTCTTTTTTTTATAGATTTAAAGAAAAACTTGTTTATGAAATTTTTTCGAATATTTTGTGCTAAATTAAAATTTGGAATTGAATAAATACATATTTCAGTATGGTACGTAACGGTGTTTTCAGACATTTTATACCCCCCTCCGTAACGCTTTTTAATAATTTTTCAGTGCAAAATTTTCAATCCGTAACAAATCTTTAACCCCCTTGGAGCGTTACGTATTATGTGCACAGCCCCTTATAAGCAAATAAAATAGATCTCTATGGAAATCATAACTATATCCCTGGCATTCAGGATACATATTTTCTTTCATACATATATGCACCTTCATATATTTTCACATCATATATGTATGTATGTTCATATATGTATGTATATATTATTGGCATATATGAACTATGTATGCATATTGAGGAATTATGCTTTCATGTAGATATATTTCATATGTATATAGTATTCGTATATATGAAATATATGTGTGAAAACTGGCAATATATGATGTCATATATATTTCATATATGCCGAACATATATGAAATATGTATTTGTTCCTCTATAAATTAAAAGCGGCTTTATAGAGTGCTATGAAATTTAGTTGACGGATAGCATTTAACACATATTAATTAATTTATTTAAGGTACTATTTATGGGGTAAAAATCGGGATAAATTAGTACTTTTGATTCTTTTCGAATTTTTCTTCAAAAGTTTTTTTTTCTTTAACAAACAGTGCACCTTCTGGGGTGTAAAGTGAAATAAATCTGATGATTTTAGTATTTTTGGGCATTTTTGTAGAACATTTTAATCCTCTAACGCTGTTTCGTATGGGTCTTTTTTTGGGGTCTTTATTAAAAATTAAGCAAAAAACACACCTTCAGAAAGCGAATTCAGATGTCCTAAAAAAAGTTGTTGTCTTGAAATTTCTCTATAAACTTTCAAAGACCATTCCTGGAGGAATAGAGAAGATTTTAGAGTCTCGAGGTCCATATGGACAGAACTAGACTCAGGTAAATCTGATCTACTGCAGAGTATGAATAGAAAGGTTTTGAGAGTCTTAGTAGGCGCCTTGACTGGCCATTGCTCGGTTAGAGCGAGGACCAGCATATGGGAAAATGGCATTCCGGATTTCTGTAGGATGTGCGGGGATGAAGAGAAGCCAGAAACTATAGAGCATATCATCTGTCATTGCCCAAGGCTGCAACGCCATAGGCAAAGATGGCTGAGCAGACGTTTCCATGAGGGCATTAGTGATATCGCGAAGTGCAATGTTGAGGATATCAGGGGCTTTATCATGGGACTTAAATGGCTGAATATTGGATGATAACGGCTCTTTGTTTCTCCTTGGACAGTAAGGAGACTAATTAGTCAATAAATTATAAATGAAGGGAATCACAATGGATCCAATTGGGTCTCCTAGTGGATGTGTATTTCATACTACCCTTCCTAACCTAACCTAACCTTCAAAGACCGGCTGTCTTAGGAATCGCTAGCTTTACTTGAATGCCAAAAATATGGCCGAAAACAAAATTCAATTAAGAGTTAATTTTCTATATAAATAGAATTACTGATTAAATAATCTACAATACTAAATTTGTATTAAAAATATACATAATGTTAAATTGAAACTATAAAAAGAATCAAACCAAGACAAAATTATTTTGACAAATATTTTGCCACCTTTAAAGCCGCTGAAGAGAAGAACTTTTTGCTTTCTTTATGAAAGGCACAAAAACGGACCATACAGCGAAAAGCTAGAGGCTTAATGATCTCTGTAATTTTTTTTCTATAAAACTATTAAACAAGCAGAGTTCGATATTGATTAGTAACGAAATTTAATCCGTATTTTTGTTATTTCAAAGACAAAAAACGAAAGAAAATTTTCCGAATGAAAACATTTTTTAAACAAATGAAATTTTTGTTTCTTTCTGAAAACTTAAAAATATGGTTTCATTTGGAAAAATTCTTTTCCTTTGTAATTTTTTTGAAAAGCCATAAAAACGGTTTGCATTCCGAACTCTGTGACATGGCCGATTATAGCTTAAATAAATAAATATTCTAATTTGAAAATATCGAAATTATTTGATTTTTAATTGAAAGTTATTTGCCAGCATATTTCGAGATGAATACTTTGGCTTTTATGTATTTTATCGTATTCTACTGATAACTAACTGATGCTCAAAGTAATCCATTTAAAAATTTTAGAAAAATTTGGAAAACAATTCTAAAACCGATTATCTTGTCTGCAGAAAACACATAAACAAAATGAAATGTTGTTTTACATCATTCTACTGCTCGAAGGACCACAAACATGACTGACTATCATTATAAACTGTGCACGTTATCATAACGTACAATAATTTCAAAAATATTTCGTTTTTTTTTAAGAGAAAATAATTCGAAAACCGATTATCTTGTCTGCAGCAAACTCCCAAGCAAAATAAAATGCATCTTTGTGTCATTCAACTGTTCGAAGGACCATAAGCAAAACTAGCTCTCATTGTAATTAAGCGTTTGTCATCATTCTTTATAATTGTATTTTATTAAAAATTCAATATAATTTTTCTATCCTTCACATAACTTTCAAAGTTTGTTATCTTTTGAAAAGTCATTAAATAATTCTAAATGACTTTATTTTCTTTTTACAAAAATTAAGCCAAAAGTCATAAAATACCTTTAGCACATGTTATTATTGTTGTTGTTGTTGTTGTTGTTGTTGTTGCTATACATGTATTTTTATCTTTGAACTTAATATGTGCTTGATTATAAAGCCATTTTTAATCGCTCACTTCCGTGCTACTAATATTTCAATTTCCCTTATGTTTTTAGTAAAAAAAAAATTTCAAGAAATATTTTGGCCATTTTTTTTCAAAACTACGTACGTACATACATAATTCCAAAATCATCCCTATTTTCAAAATTTGACAAAAGGCACACTACTGCTGTTATTAGTCATTTCTACAATGAAAATATTGACACCGCCACCAGAAGAGATATTCGACATCATGAGACTTTTTAATAATCGTATTTCATTCTCTGGTATTGTTTTAAAATTAAATTAAATGAAATAAAAAAAAAATATATGTATTTTTCATATAAAATGAAAATTGTAGGTAATTTGATGCACTTGAATATAAAACCATACACACATGTACGTGCATACGTACATACAAGTATGCAGTTACCGGCGCTTAAAATACACAATTTTTTGTTGTTGTTGTTATTGCATTATTCTACGTCTCCAGAATATATTTGCTGCACATGAAAGGAGAAAAAAAAGTAAACGAAAAAAAAATCTGTGTAAAAATCTATAAAAACACTTGCGAAATATGAATGAATTGAATGAATGAATCATTTTATCAGGCAGTAGAGGAAATTCTGTTTTTAGTCAATACAAATTCGTAGAATTTACAATGACTTGTAGTGTATCTTATTAAATTAAATCAAATGAAATGAGAAAAATAGCAGCAAGAACAACAACAAACACAGCACAAATGGCAGTAACGAATATATTGAAAAAAATATAAAATCAATTATGTGAAAACACATTTTTGCTTTATTTCTTTGTTTTTAATTTTTTTTCCTGCCATTGTTGTTATTGCAATAAACAGAATTTCCGTTGAAATAAATACAAAACTACTCACTCCCATACGTATAATTTATATGTCTGGTTTTGTTTGATTGATTAAAACTTAATCGGTATTAAGTGAATTTGTAACATTCATAGTCTTGAAGGGCAAAGGAAAAGGGTTGAAACAAAAAAAAAAAAAAAACACTTATTAATAAAAAAATATTAGTTTATCAAACCAACTTTTGTGAATTCTTGCTTAGAATTTTAACTGATTTTTTGTGAATATTTAATAAATCCCATTTTATCACCAACTTTAAATAAAGAGAAAATTGTAGGTCAAACCTGATTTCAGAAAGTTTAGAAAACATGCTTGCCATGAGATGGTACAACCATAAAAGCTCTTCCTGAGAAATGATAGATAATCAACCCAGCATGAAATTTAAGAATATATAAGATCATGTTCAAGTTTCTCTTAGAGATCAACATGTTTTCGGACGGTTAAATACAGTAAATAATTGGAAATTTTACTTAATTTGATGTCAAATTGGTTGGAACGCCTTTTTTTTACAGAAACTCAGAACAGAAAATTTTTATTAAAAACTTGAAAATTTTTTATTAAAAATCAATTCAGTGTTTATTAGTAAAAATTTCATCATGTAAGCCACATCTGCTATCAAGGAAGTGGGTTCACTTCCTTGCTATATGGTTCTTGATCTTGCTGTACATTTTATTTTTCCTTGTTTAAGCTTTTTCTGAACCGGTCATCTGGTACAACGAAGCTTTTGATGTCATCAGATCGCTGGAAGTTTCGGAAAACATGTATTTGTATTATCTGAAATGAGGGTTGATGAAAATATTTTTATAAAAATTACGTCTTTTGGGACTCGAACCAAGGAACTACGGTTTCGTAGATAGGCACTCTAACCACCTCACTACTACATGGTACAGTACAGGTACGGCCAGCCACAAAAGTACTACATTCATAATTTCTTACATTAACAAAAACAATTTTTTAAAATTGGTAAATTATGAATTATTTTCTTTTAATTTTGAAAAACTTTCCAATGTGAGAAAAAATATGAACTTAAATTGAGAATTGACGTTTTCCGTTTTTAAGTAATCAAACTTTTATGAACTCTCCAGGAGTCGCCATTTCCTAAATCAGTTTTTTTTTACAAATAATTTTATTTGTATGGTAAATTGTACTTAATTCTAGTAAAAAACATTCTTACTTTTAAAAAATGCGAACTCAAATAAAATAAAAATTTCTTTAAAGTAGAATAAAAAAAAAATTTTCTGCATATTAATCAAATTGTTATTAAATGTAGAAATTTTTTTAAATTATTTTCAAGGAATTTTTTTTTACTAAAATTTAGTACATGTCTTTTTTTCAGTGTAGTTCTGAATTAGATTGATTTAAATTTTTAATAAAATAGAAAAAAATTGTAGACTTCGAACGAGTTGAACGATCAACTTGAATCAGTACTCTCGTTTTATAAAATATAACGTACGATTTTCTGTTGACTCCACGTTGAGTGAAAAAGTTGATTCAATTTGAAATGATCAGAGTTGTGTTTTCAAAAACACTCTAAAAGCGTTACCGAGAAGTTATCTGTTTCCAAAACACCAGAATGCTGATAAAGTGCGTTGCAGTGCAGAAAATAAGCCTTTCATTCTGCTGGTGTATGGATGTGAATTTGTTGTTAAATTTTTGGTTTCGTGTGTGATCTGTATATTCAAGTCTCTAGTATGCTTAAAACTTTTTCGCTGTCATTAATTCCCATGGTGACACCACTTTATGCTTCGATTACGCGATATTCTAAATCCCCTCATGGAAACGTCTGCCGAACCATTTATGTAAGTCTATTATAGAGTTGTAGTCTTCTTCGATGGCACCTTGCATGGGTAATTTATAGTATATGGCCCGTTCATATCCTGTAGATGTCGAGAATGATAGTTTTAAAAATACTAGGTTTCTCCCTAATCCAGCAGTGAACAGTCAATGGACTTATCAAGACTTTTTAGCAACTTTCAACATCATATTTGGCAGTTGCTCAGACGATCTCAAGTCATAATTTGGTCACAAGGACTCTCAGGAACAACTGGTTACTTAGAACATCCCATTACTGAATACTTTAATTTTAACGGGCAGATATCACCACATTTTTCAAATAAGCGTCTATCTGCGGGTTTGAATATATAAAGAAATATCTCGATTTGACGTTTGTCGTCAGAAGAAAGTTATTAATACTCTTACTTTCGGCGAAACAAGAGTCTTAATATTTCTGAGTTCTTCGCTGTCTAACGAATTCAAGCGACTCCTTAATGAACTCTTTGGCGAATGTTATGAAAGAAAGTTTTCTGAAAAAGAAAATTAAAACATATGCAGCTTTTATTTCTTTCCCTTTCTCTATTCCAGCTGAATAGAAGAAAATTAAAATACTTGCAATTTGTATATCTATCCATCCCTTCCCTTATTCTAGCTGAATCCCTGATTTAAGAAAATTAATGCTGCTACTTAACACCAGATGGAGCTGCAACATTTTTGACCACCTCTCCTTTTGAAATTACCTGAAAGTTACTTGCCTTTCTTTGCAAATTCCCATTAAACATTTAAGCGAAAATTACAGTACAATTTGATATTGCAAACCATCATTCAACTACTCATTCAATCCCATAGTGCAGATTGTGTAATTCAATTAACAACCAAAAACAAGCTCTTCCTGTTTAATAGTTGAATTAAAAGCACAAGTTCTTTTCAATTCTAATTTCATTAATTTCCAATGGAAGCAACTTTAATTTAATCAAAAATAAAAAAAAGAAAGCCTTTTACAAAAAAAAAAAAAAAGAGTACAAATTTTAAAGAAATTCTGTTCGAAAATTTCTGGCTTTTAACACTCTACTCAATTTTAATTACATTTATTTTGTTTATTTTTTGTAGTTTGTATGTATTTCTATACATATATTTTTTTAATGAAATTGCAGTTATTGTTGTTGTTGCTGCACTTAATCGAACCACGTGCATGCCAGGCTGCCTGCCTGCCTGCCTGTTTGCTTGAGTGGCGTGTGATTGAAGTTCAATTTGGTGTAATTTAAAATTTACAAATGACGACGTTAAATCCAATGAGGAGGATGCTGCTGCTGCTGCTGATGATGATGATGATGTTCATGTTAATGCTGATGATGATATCGATGTGGTGAATTGGAAGGAGTTTAAGAGTTTATTGCAGTTGCACTTTACTTTGTTGTTGTAGGCAACAACACACTCTCAAGTTCAGGGTTTTTATATATAAAATACATATATTTTTTTCTGTTTTTCCTCTGTGCAGTCTTTAAATTTTTCATTTTATTTACTGCATTTCTACTGCGTTACTTTTTGTTGTTGTTGTTGTTGTTGGTGGTGTACTTTTTTGTTTTTTGTTACAGGGTGCCAAAGCATCCAAGTCATATTCACCGATTGCAGTTCAATGTATTTGCATTTTTTTTTTGTTTCTCTTCATTTTTTCTATAAAAATTTTCTAAAGCATTTTTCATTAGTTGTGTTTTTGAAATACTACAGGCATGTTGCATGATTCACACCCTCCTGCTGTCCTTGCAACGTTGTAGTATATGCCGGTCTGGTCTGTATATATTCGTATATTTGCTTTGTTGTTGTTGATTTGATCAATATATTGGTTTCGAATCAGAAACAAATTAAGTTTTCAACACATTTGGAATTGTTTGCTGCAATAATTAATGTTTTTTTTTTTTTTTTTCGTTTGTGACTGTGTGACTGCCTGCACCCTGCAACTTCTGCTGGTATTTAGTATGGAAAGAATGCGGATGAGGTGTTGGTAGTGAAGGTTTTTGGTTTTGTTTGCTTTTAAAATAGAAAAATTTTATGAAAATTCATGTGTAACAGTGTCTGCGTGTGTGTGTGTGTCTTAATAAATAATAAAAGTGATAGTAATTTTATGCAAAGACTGGTTCTTTTTAAATTGATTTCATTTTATTCAATTCAGATAAAAGAAATTTATTCGGATTATAAATTTTATTATAATAATGATTAATTGGATTTTTATTAATTTTAATTTCTGGTTTGGACTTTGTTGAATGATTTCTTTGAGGCTTGTAGCGTTAGCAGAAATGCTAAAGGAAACTGTAATAAATATTTTTCTCTATAATTTACAATAACACTAAATTACAAAGTTGTTGTTCACAGTTTAAAAATATTCATGGCATTTTTACTTCTGTCCTGTCTAATTTTGGGAAAAACACTGAAAAAAATCCAGGACGTAAAATTATTTAAATATTTACTCAGAAGAAGAATTTTTTTTTTTTTTTTTTTTTTTTAATTAGGACCAGCACTCAGGGGATGACCCCTACGTATGCAGTGCATTGTGCCGGAACTCAGAGAGAGGGATAGAGTAGAAGATAGATGTTGAAAATGTAGAAGGCTTAACTCTTTTACAACTCTGCTTTGCGCGGCGTTATGTTAATTTTTTATAGCAGGGTTGATGCGCCTCCGGTGTTAGGTAGACGCATTAACTTTGTTAAGCTGTATTGGCAGGCATTTTTTTTATTAATTGTTTTACTTCGCCGATGTTCCTGCTAACCGACGAAGGAGGGCGATGTTGTGTACATTAGCTTGGAACATCATCAATCGCTGTCGGAACAGTTTTTAGTGACCAGTGCTATGCCTTCATCACTTAAATAGTCCGACAACAATTAATGCAATGTTTCACTAATGTACATTAGATAAATTAATGATGTTGATTGACTTGCTCTGGCCAGGGTTTGAACCCAGGCCCCACGTCATTGTTTGCTTAGTAGTCAACGCGCTAACCACTTCAGCCAACACCACCCTGCAGAATTCTATGTCTGTTTGTTTTTTATCATAATTTTCATAAGTTTCTGTTCCCAATAATATTAAAAGTTTCCTTCTAAGTATTTCAGATCTTGATCCCTTCCATCAGTACAAAAAGCAACCCAGCTCAGTTTAGCCAATTTCCAAACCCAAAAGTATTTCTATCAATTTTTGTAGCAATTGTGGATATTTTTTTTTCATGAATTTAATTACTTTAGACATTCTTTTACAAGTCTTCAGAAAATTTACTCCGTTGGCGTAAAGAACAGCTTTATATGCACATCTTTGGGAAAATCTTTTGAATGAACCAATACCTGCACTAAAAAAATGACCTAAAATTTTAGAAATTTAACATAATTTGAGTTTAAATTGGTTGTCGTATGGCGCCAGTGCCGTTTTTTTTTACAGAAACTCAGTAAAATTTTCCTTAATGTTAGGAAATACAAATTTCTTCTTTAACAGGAATTTTTCTTATTTTCTGCCAGCTGTTAAGTGGGTTAATTTCCTTGCTAGGTGCTTCTTGATCTTGCTGTGCATTTTTCATTTCTGTATTTTACTTTCTTCTGAACCGGCCATCTGCTACAAGAAAGCTTTTGATGTCATCAGAGCACGGTGGAAAGTTAGTTCCACACGAAGTTGAATTATTTGAAATAAGGGGTCATGAAAACATTTTTATAAAATTTTCATCTTTTGGGACTCGAACCTTCGACCTCGAACTTCGGTTTCGTAGATAGGCACTCTAAACACCTCACTACTACACCTTGCTACATCTCAAAAAACCAGTACACATTAATACTATATTTTAATTTTCTTTAAATTAGTAAGTCATTAAAGAATATAATTTAAATTTTGAAAAAATTCCTTATATGAAAAAAATATGAACTTAAAATGAGGACAGCGGTTTTCCATTTTTATATCAATTTTTATATCTAAACTATTAAGGAGTCGGTCATTTCCTAAATCATTTTTTTTTACAAATAATTTCATTTGTATGATAAAATATTCTCAAATTTACAAAAAAAATATTCTTACTTTTAGAAAATGCACACTCAATGAAATAAAAATTTCCTTGAAAAAGAATTTTTTTGAAGAGAAATTCTGAAAAACTGATTTTTTTTCATTATAAGAAAATTTTATTTGATTTAAAAAATTAAATTTCTACATATTAATCAAATTATTGTTAAAGACAGTGCAACCTCCCTAATCCGGAATCTATAAAATTGTCTTAAATCAAAATTTTTAAAGTATTAAAAAAAGTACAAATAAATTTTATCAATAAATCAAGAAAACAATTGAGTAATTTTTAATTTGACAGCCAACTCTTTGCTTGGAAACAAATAAATTTTTATTTTTCATAATGAATATTTTGGGTCACTTTTAGTATTTTTTTATGTTTTCTGTAAATTAATTAAACACGGATGAATTCTTATGTATTTCTGTTAGGTAATACAAACAAATTATATGTTCATATGTATGTATGTATGTATTGGGGTTAAAAATGTTTTTTAACTAAAGTCCGGACGATCCTCTAATCCGGACAATAACTGAAACTATATCTGTCCGGATTAGGGAGGTTGTACTGTATAGAAATTTCCTAAATTATTTTCATGGAAATTTTTTTTTTACTAAAATTTAGTACAAGTCTTTTTTTAAACTTGTGTAAATAATAAAAAAAGAATTTTGGAAATTTTTTTTCCTGTGAGGCATTATAACATTCCAGCTAACGATATTACAGTTGATTCCTAAGATTTGTTTGAATTTTATTTACTGATGCTAATTTTTCTAACACTTCTCATTTAATTTAAATCTCTGATAGAATATAGAAAGTGCCCTCAGCTACAATTGTTAAAACTTGAGTGCAGTTCTTATGGTAGTTCTAATCAAAAATTGTGGCTTGACGGAAGTAGCAAGCAAGCAGTTCTTCAAAAAAAAAACATATGCTGGCACATTGTGTTCAATTGTAACTCCGACGGTCGCTGGGTGAGAGTTTTAAAGAAGGAGAACAATAGAATAAAAACAAACACATTTTTCTAAAATTAAAAACTTCTGGCTGATAAAAGAAAAAGGAAAACCAAAATATTTACACTAAATTCAACCCAAAAATCCATTAAAATATTTTTCTTACAAAAAAAAAAAAAAAAAAAAAAAAAACAAAGAAACGATAACGAATCAATTGTTGCTTTGTGAGCCACACTTTAATTTCTATAAATAGTTTTTTTGTAACTTCTTTTGTAATCCAAAAAATAAAAGGATGCAGGAATTAATGTCTAACAAAATAATAAAGAGTAAAAGAAACCTGACTCCTTTTTTTTAATAAACTATTTTTTTTATTGACCCTTCTATAATTTACCTTGACTGCTGTAATAAGTCATTTTAATCCCCCGCTCGCTCTTTTTCATGTGACAACTTTAAATTATTGGAATCCAAATTTTTTTCATTATGTTTGTTTGTATGTAGTTGTTATTGCAACCTTAAACCAAGAACAACAATAAACAAACCTACTTACTGGCTGTGGAGTGAAAAAAAGGTAAACAAAGAATTTTTATTTTGTTTTTTTTGAATACTTCAACTCTACAAAACAAAATAACACAACAACACAACAACAAAACAATTCATCAAGAAATTGAAAAGAAAACGAAGATGGAACACAAAACGAAAGTGGGGAAAAAAATCTCTGACATTTGAAGAAAAAGTTGTTGCTGACATTTTGCCATAAACATACAAACTGTACGCAACAACGTGTTTTTTAAAGTTGTTGGTCGGCCGGCATTGTTATGTGGCATCATCATCGTCATCATCGTCATCATCATCAACATTATCTGCTCGGCATCAATGTAAAATCTTGTACGTTAACAAATCATGTGCGTAATAATTTGATCTTAAGAAAAGAAACAAGAAAAAAAAAAAAACTTCTCAACTCTTCTTTAAGGTTCTTAAAAGCTTTGCAATGGCTTAAGTTGATTTCTTTCCCAGCGAACATTTTGGCTTAGTCTTAATAATTTAACTAAATTAAGTTGTCTGTGTTTGAATTTCACTCAACTATTTCTCTTACTTTTATAATGATTCATAAGCAATTTTTTAAATCATGAATGGCACGTTCAATATTGACTTATAAAGCTTGAAGAGAGTCTGGTTTATTTCGAAAGACCAGACCAATGACTTCAAATAATCCTACAAGAAATAGTCTCATGGTGTTAAATCACAACTTCTTTGAGGCCATTCAATATCACAATTTCTAGAAATAATCAAATCTCCAAACTTTTCTCACAATAATTCAATTGTTGCATTTGCTGTGTGACAAAATCAGCAAATTCACTACGTTTACGGTGGTCCAATGGCTTCAGTTCTTGAGTGAGAACAATTTTAGACGGATGCAAACCCAAATCCTTTCTCAAAATCCACCAGCTTGTGGTTTGAGACACTCCCAATTGTTGATAATGTCTTGGAATTGACAAATTGCGGTCTTCAGCAGCACTTGCCTGAACGGCAGCAATATTTGCATTAGTTCGAGTGGTTCTTTGTCTTATTGGCACTTGAAAATTATGTAAAAAAAATGTAAGCACAAAACTTTCAACAATTCGACGAATAACGAGCACACTTGGACGATTATTATGACCATAAGATGGCAAAAGCGCACGAAAAGTTGCAATTGGAGAACGATTATTTTGATAATAAAAATGAATAATTTGTAAATGTTGTTCTTGCTGATGCGTTGTTCTTCATGATGAAATTGTAAACAACACTGAATACAATGAAAAACAACTGACAGATCATGACATATTACAAATGGCCGAAATGTCACTTCAAAATCATATCATCCCTATTGGAAAACCTTTTATTTCAGATCTCTCAAAGATGTCAGTCAGATAATTTTTAGTAAATTTTATTTAAGATCCCAAGAAGACACTTTCTACAGACAATTAAACGTTATATAATGCCTTTCCTTTGTTCACCACCTACAAACACACACGATTTACGTAGAAAATTTGTATGTGAATCACTGAGTGCTTTTCATAAAAATTTTCTTCTCAAACAAATCGTTTGTCATATGAAAACCGCACTTTAATGTCCGTTGGGTGGTAGAGACTTTTCTGATGTTGTCGTTATTTAAATTATTAGACCATGATATAAAAGTGGTTATTTTATTCTTGGCATTTTTTTTTTTTTTTTTGAAAAAAGGGAACTACATTTTTTCTTTGTCTTGTAATGTTTTGGTTGGAATTTTCTCTTTTGTGTTTTTCCTTTTTTTCTTGTTTTGCTACGATTTTTGTTTTGATATAAAAATTCGGTTGGAGATGAATTAATTATGCTTTACACTGCTGTCTGTTGTCGCTTTAATTTATTCCCATTGTAGGTAGTTAGAGTTTGTTTTCCTTTTGGAATTTTTGGGACAAAGTTGCCGTGATTGTGTAGGGTTTTTTCGTTTTTCTATATTCGTTCTTTTTATCGTTCTTACCCGTATCCTGAAATTTAAAGTTTCTGGGCGAAAATTTAGATACCTACATTTTTCGAATAAAATTATTATTAATTTTATTATTGGAGTTGCGGGGAAATTTACTTCCGAGAGAAAGACTTTGCGAACAAAACTGTGATGGCAACCACTACCTATAAAGAGTTTTTGTAAACAAAACAAACATGCTACTCTATAATATTAACAACAAAAGAAACAAAGAAAGCCTTTTTAAAAGGGAATTAGTACAAAAAAAAGATGTTTTTTTTTTGTGTGTTTTAGCTTTTAAATGAATTCTGTTGTTGAATTTGAAAAACGAGGGAATTGAAAAAACGTGGTCTTCAGGCCATTAATATTAATTTAAACTTCATACATTTTCGAATTGTTCTTTTTTTTAAGTTAGAGGACACACATACAGACACAAATACATACATACATACATACGCGTTTAAACTTAAAAAAAACAGTTTTTGCTTTTGGCTTGTGGAGTTAAATAGAAATGATTCTCGAATAAGTTTGAAGGCTTAAGTTCGTAAAATTTTATGTTTAATGAAGTAATCAAATTTTATTAGAAAGGAAACTCCAGATGCTCATAATAAACATCCGGCGGGCTCCATCTAAAAATTAAAAACAAAAAAGCTATCAAAAGCTCAATTGAATAATAAGAGAGGAAAATTAGTGAATTTTTAAACTATTAACTGTTATGTGACTCAGAATAATAAATTAATGGAACAGGATATTCAACTATTTGATTGCTACTCTCGTTATTTGCAGTGAGGACTACCGGGGAAATAACTCTGATGATGAGACAGTAGACAGTAGGTCTCGAAACATCTCGATGTCGGTCCAACCTTCCGTGTAGTCCAAATTTTCTTTGTCTGTTCCAATTATTACGAGTTTCTGAAGTTTTCTTTCTAATAAATAAATAATTTCAGTAAAAATTTAATTATACGAACTTAAACCGCGAAATAATTAAAATTTCTTTGGATTAAACATTTTAGGGTTTGACTAAAAAAATCATAAATTTATTGAAAAAAATCAAAAAATCGTAATAATATTTATATCAAAAAGGCTCATCAAAATAACATGTTTTATACGTAACTCGGAAAAATGGATTGTAACGACCGGTCTACATGTAAAGCATTCTGAAATCTATGCGTCACCTGCAGAAGGTTCTGCATGAATGAATATCTAATATCATTCTATTGAGTATTACAAAAACCGAATTAAGCGAAAACCACTGACAAACACTGAAAAAAAGACAAAAATCAATAAAAAACAAGTTCATTGTTTTCATGAATTGTTAATGTATTTTAACTTGTTATACTACTACATTAAATCAATGAACTAATTCATTAATTTTTTTTTAAAGAATTACAACAACTATTGCTCCTCTCAAAAATTGCCTTCACATAAAACTTGAATGATTATTTTCATTAAAACAATGTATGCGTTCATTGAATCAATGTATTTTTTCATAATATTAATGAATCGAGCTGGAAATATGAAAAATAATTATTTTTGTATAAAGAAGCACCAATATTGGTGCACTTATTCTCATAGAATTTGGTCCGTCCTTATGTCTATAAACTATGAGGGTGGTGTTGGCTGAAGCAAACAATGACTTGGGGCCTGGGTTCTAACCCTGGCCAGAGCAAGTCAATCAACATTATTAATTTCTCTAATGTTAATTAGTGAGACATTGTATTAATTGTTGTCGGACTATTTAAGTGATGAAGGCATAGCACTGGTCACTAAAAAATGTTCCGACAGCGATTGATGCGGTTCCAAGCTAATGTACACAACATCGCCCTCCTTCGTCGGTTAGAAGAAACATCGGCGAAGTAAAACAATTAATAAAATGCCTGCTAATACAGCTTAACAAAGTTACTGCGTCTACTTAACACCGGAGGCACCTCAACGCTGCCTTAAAAATTAACATAACGCGCAAAGCAGAGTTGTGAAAGAGTTAAGTCTTCTAAATTTTCAACATCTATTTTCTCTACCCTATCCCTCTCCCTGAGTTCCGGCACAGTGCACTGCATACGTAGCGGTCATCCCCTGAGTGCTGGTCCTTATTAAAAAAAAAAAAGGATATTTTTAAATTCACACAATTTTTCTAAGGAAAAGTCATTTATTAACTCCGCTGGCAAATAGACGTAACGGACCTAAGCTCCCATACACAAGTGTTTTTCTTTGGTCGCCATTATAAGAATATAGAGTTAAACTTATGGTGTTTTCTTTTCTACAAAAAAAAAAAAAAATGGTACATCTCCATGCAGAAAATGTACTTTGGTGTTCGTTTCTTAAAAATGTTTTGTTCTCTAAAAGGGCAGTGTGTTTGATTCTTAAAGAATCGCCCTCACTAATGGTGGAAGGCATTGCACTTTATGCCCCGTAAAAATCGACAGTGTTGATAGTGCCCTGTAAAACTTAGCTGTCAGCTGTTAAAAAAAAGGGGAGTTCCACTTTTTCATAAGTTGTGTTTTGTTCTAGTGAAATAACAAGCTGCATTATTACAGGGTTGGCAAGACGTTTTATACTTGTACCTTTCAACAAGATGCCATTTTTTGTGTGTAGAAAAGAAAACACTATCTATTAGACATCCATATATAACAAAAATAAAAGATTTTGTTTGAACAGTGTTGCGTGCAAATAACCAACAGCTAATTTTTACTCCCATTGAAAAATTCTTCATATTGTCTTTAATTCGGTCACATTCTTAGATAATGTTTTCAAAATTGTGTGTAAAATTTTGATGGGAATCACGCATAAAAAATGAGTGTTTTTCGTCCTTGTTGTGGTGACATCATCCTTATCTACTTTAATATTCAATTTACGTACTTCCTTATTTTGAAATGTTACTTTAGATTATTTTGTGCAAATATTTTAAAGGAAAATAATTTTTGAACTCTAAAGTAAAAAAAACTGAAACCGAATGAATAGAAAATAAAATAAACCAACAATTTGAACAAAAACTGTACCCCCGCTCTCTCTGCTTTTGTTGGTTTTATTGGCTTAAATTGAAAATAATAAAAAAAAAAAAATAATAATAAAAGAATTCTCATTAATGCAACATAGAAGTGAGTGGTCTGGTGTGGTCTGCTCAAGCAAAAATGTGGCAACATCCATCCCAACAATATTGAAGTGGCATTAGTGTGACCATCATATCCATTGATCCCGACTGACTAACAGTAGTTAGTAGTAAATACAACACGAGTAGTCTTACCAAGTAAATAAATATAAAGTAACCAAAAATATTTTATGTATTTGTTGTGTAGAGTACAAAAGCTTAGTTATTAGAGTTTATTTTTTTTTGAGTTAACTATAAGCCAAGTTAACACATGTGCGAGTGCGTGTGTCGCACACACAAATACATTCCCATTTCCTTTTAAAAGGTTTTCCAAAGAACCCTCACTCACAATACCTACCAAACAAACAAGTTACAGAATATTAAAAAAACTAAATTGTAAAAGAGAAAGGGAAAAATTATGTTAAAGAAGAAAATAGAAAGAAGAGAAATAAAAATCCAAAATATATAGAAAAAAAACATGTAACAGAAAATTTTAATTTAAATCCAAAACACATATATTTTGTTTGAGCCAATGTTTAGGTCACTGAACCGTACTCAAAAGGTGGTTATTATTTTCCAGTTTGTTTTTTTTTTCTTTTTTTTTGTATTGAAATTCTTTTTTTTATTCACATATTTGGTAAAAAGTCATTAATAAAATGACAAGGCAAACAAACAAACAAACGAAAACATTCCAGGAAAGTAATTCCAATACCTAAACGAAAAATTATTTAAAAAAAGTTGACTTAAATCAAAAGGGAATAATTAAACAGGCAGTGTTGCACTTGGCATACCTAATTAACTTTTAGAGGCAAGAAACACACTTGTTGTTGTGGCCTCCAATATAAACTTTTTTACATTTTGAATAAGATTTTTTTTAAAATAGAAAATTACATTTTAACAAATTCAGCACAAGCAATTAAAAATTTAATTAATTTAACTTTAACCTTTCATCTACTTGCAGGTTTTCGCCAAACCCACTCTTTAAATATTATCGTCGCTCCCACTTAATGTCTAACAAATGAAATAAAATATAAAAAAAGTCTTTAAAAATAAAATCGTTTCTAATAGATAATTTAATATCATAAAAAAAAGAGTGAATAAGAATTTTTACTTATTAAAAAAAGGAAAAAAGAAATAGAAAATAAATAAAAAAAAATCATTATAGCAATTCAATAGTGTTAAAAGTGTATTAATTGTCCTGAATCGTTTAAAAGTTGAAAGTCTAAAGTCCCTTTAATAAGAAAAGCAAAAGCTAAAGCAAAAAAAAAAAAAAATAATAATCATACCTAAATTTTCTCAAGTGTTGTCTTAAGAAAAATTCTTTCACAACGGATTCCTGGGATTTACATAGTATGGACGTCAATATGGATATCTTACCAAGTGGGAATATTTTCAGCGAATTGGAACGCATTTGTACAACCGGATATTTTTCATCACAACCATCAATCGAGGATCAATGGCAACAGGTAAGCAAATCCCCCCCCGCCCCCCCCCCACACACAAAAAAAAAATATATATATGTTAAAAAACCGCTGAAAAAATGAAATTATTATTTTAATATAAAAAGTTTTAAAATATATGCCTGCATTTTATCAGAATTTTACGCAAAATCATCAGTAGACTTTGAACAGCTTTTAAAACTCATTTGAGAATTACCGAAAAATAACTGATGTAGGCTTTGAAACTTATCAAGTACTTTCTGAAAGTTGGTTGGTACTTAGCTAAGAGCTTTCGGAACTTTTCAAAATTTTGTTAAAGTCTACTGATGATTTTCTGTAAGAGCCAATGCAAAAATGCACTTTAATTGGCTTCCCTACAGCCTGAAATGGACAAGAGATCTGCTCAGGCCACGTTAATGTCGCACAAAATTATTAGTAACAGAACTCACAGGGCACTGCTGTATCACGACCCATGTCAGAGGGATGAGTCTAAATTACAACGAGTACTGTAAGAAGTTGTAACGATGAGAAGGAAGAAGAAACAGTTCTTCATCTTCTATGTCGAATGGCCGGCGCTAGATATCATAACGACTACTAATCTGTATTCCAGAATTCTGCGAG
The DNA here is from genome assembly GCA_947311025.1 of Lypha dubia. Classification (NCBI taxonomy): domain Eukaryota; kingdom Metazoa; phylum Arthropoda; class Insecta; order Diptera; family Tachinidae; genus Lypha; species Lypha dubia. The sequence continues at coordinate 64,308,245 of OX371264.1, forward strand.
ACTGTTCTCCTTCCTGACACGATCGGGTTGATGGTTTGACTCTGCGACAGGGCAACTACATTAAATTGAATAAACAATTGACTTTCGCCTTTTCTGCTAAAGAGTATCACAAAAAGGGACCAAATTAACAGACCCAAGTGTATCACTTCCCAAACTGTGAAATTCCTCAAAATCTAGTAAATTTTTATGTTGAAAAATGGATACAGCTCTATTTGGTATGATTGCATTTCATTCAAACGAACATGATGCATGCTTGCAACATTTTAGTAACTTTTTTTTTTATAAGTCTCTCTCTCTCTACTCGTTTTGAACTTTCGTGCTACTGTTGTTACACAATATTTATGTATAATTTTCAAATTGGTTGTCAGTAATGGCGTTTTCTTTTCTACACATTCAAAATTGCACCTTTTTGAAAGGTACATGTTTAAAATGTCTTGCCAACCCTGTAATAATGCAGCTTGTTATTTCAGTAGAACAAAACACAACTTATGAAAAAGTGCAATGCTCCGTTTTTAACAGCCAATAGCTAAGTTTTACAGGGCACTATCAACACTGTCAATTTTCACGGGGCATAAAGTGCAATGCCTTCCACCATTAGTGAGGGCGATTTTTTAGAATCAAACACACCACCCTATTAGAAAATGACAAAACATTTTTAAGAAACGAACACCAAAGTACACTTTCTGCATGGAGATGTACAATTTTTTTGTAGAAAAGAAAACACCATAAGATAGGAATAAATCAATCCTAGTGTCTACTGCAGTGTAGAGCTGCGTAAAATATGCTGCAACGCTCGTTTTTTGCACAAACCAATGATCAAACCCATTTAAAATACCTAATTTTGGTTTTTTTTTCGTTTTACACTCAAGCCTGTTATCAAACCCATCTCATAGACCAGTACAGAACAAGTTCAAACTTTCGCTTCACCCAAGTTTACCATTTAAATGGGTTCGATGATTGCTTTGTGCCTACAATGACCGCCTGAACGAGTTGGGCATAACTCTCCTTATGACTTAGTTTTATTTTTACCATGTGTGTGATACTCGAATCTGACCACAACCGACAAATATATTCGATTATTTTGTACCGACTATTTAGCGCTGGTTTTCTATACTTATTTGTTACTCAGTTACTCAGTAAGATCGTGTGTTATATTTGAAATAATACAAAATTATTAAATGTTTGAGTGCATTGTGCCGATGATGAGTCGGTTGGTTCATACTTGTTGCTGGTCTCTGGCTAAGTGTTATGATTCATGCAAAATAAAAAAAAAGTTTTTTTTTTTTTTTAATTTTATTAATAGTTCTGAGAATAAAAAAAAACCGGCAAACAATTTTTTATAAATTACAAAACCCTTTCGATAACACACTATAAACAACGGGAACGTTTTTTTAAGCATATTCGGACATAAAACACTCCCACAACACAGAACATGATGTTTGTTTTGCACAAAAAGTTTATTGCTAAAAAAAACTTTATTTTTCTTTACGCACATGTTTATTTAAGCTGCCAAACTAAGGCAGACGGACAGATGGACAGTCGGACAGACAGACCAATCGACTGAAACTGAAAAAAAATGTACTTTAAATCAATAAAAATGTTATTTGAATTGAATTTGTTGTTCAAAAAATCTGTTCCAACAAATTGTAAAAACAAACAAAAAAACTAAAATACAATAGAATCGAAATAAAATCTATACATTTGAAAAGCAAGAACTCAATAGAACAAACTACAGTAGCTAAGAGGCTGATACAGCCCAACAAACACCTGGTCGGACAATGAAAATATGTTGCCTGTATCAGTTTATACACAAAACTCATTATCCATTGTTTTCTTCCAACTCAACCGGATGGCATATAAGATGAAGCTTTAAAGTAAATGGTTTGAAGCTTTAATTTTTGCATACATTTTCTGCAACATTTGATTGATCTTTAAGAAAAACCTAAGTTTGAAGAGAAAACTCTATGGTTTGTTGGGTTCCAGCAATTTAGTTTAGTATGTATCTGTCTACCTTGCCTGTCTGCATGTTTATGTGTAAAGTGTTTTAAAATCTCTTGTACTATTTGGTTAATAATCTTTATAATCGTTTTTTTTTTTTTTTGTTTGTATTTGAAGAGTACTCCATATAAATCGGTTTGTATGTTTATGCTTTACAACTTACAAAAAGCTTTTAAAACAATTTGCTAATATTATTTATTATTAAAGGCAAACTATGTGTGTGTGTGTTTATATAGAATATAATCGTGATGATGATGATGAAAATCTTTTTTCTACATTATTTGCAACTCATATTAAATTCTAATGAATTATGAAATTGAAGTGAATATTTTGTGCCGCTTCAAAAATACTATAAACAAATAAAGGATTTATTACAACAAATTTGATAGGAAAAGCTAACAAATACATTGTCCTATTTCTTGTGAAAAATGAAACACTATAAATGAAACATATTTTTATCAACAACAAATGCAATGAAAATTAAATGGAAATTTAGTTTTTAATAATAAAATAGCAATTGAAATAAATACATAGGTTGTAAGGTAGCACACACACACACACACACACAACTTGGGTAAGGGCAAACAAAGTTTTTAATACAAATTTGGTTGAGGCCAAACATGTTGGCTAGCAGCAAACAAAGTTGTTAATGAACTATTAGTTGATTTAAACAAAAAAATTTGTGTGTCTAATATCCTAATACAGTTGTGATACTTATTAATTTTCTGCATTTTTCATTTCATATTCCAAACAAAATTTTTCCATTCCTTGCCACGTCCAGGCCTGGACAAAATTGGGGAGTAAAAAAAAAAAAAAAAAATTCCAGTTATTAAGTTAAGTGTGTTGAATTCTAATCCCGATGATTCACAAATCAATATTGGGGTACCGTCACACATTAATCAAATTACCGCCTTAATATAGAAAAGCCCTAACTCATTTTTTTTAAATCGCATTATTTTTCAGGTATAACTCTCGTAAGTTAGCAATATAACAAGAAAAAACGCGTATAAAAAAAATGAGTTAAGGCTTTTTTATATTATCTATATAATTAATAGACAATTGCTTGTTTTGTGCTGCCCTTTACGCACCTATTATACAACCGATTTTTACAAGACTTTTAACAAATTAAAGAAATTTTTTCACAAAAGTGAACGAGTTATTGTGGGTTTTTCTCGGTTCAGAGTATTTTGGAAGCTATACCCGTTTAAAGTTCCTACTACTACATTTGCATGTGTTCACACATTTGGATGGAAAAAAAAATATCAACAAGATATCAGATCCATACTAAGATGTTGGAAGAAATGTAGGAAAAAAGATGAGAGAGTTGAGTATTTTGTTTTTGAATTTAATCGTTCTTTTTTTTTTTAATTTTTGTGAATTCATACAAATGTATCATTAAATAATTGTCGTTTTGATTGTTGTATGACTGTTTTATAAGAGGTTTTTTATGATTTTTCTTTCTTTGAGAGTCTTAGTAGGCGCCTTGACTGGCCATTGCTCGGTTAGAACGAGGACCAGCATATGGGAAAATGGCACTCCGGATTTCTGTAGAATGTGTGGAGATGAAGAGGAGCCAGAAACTATTGAGCATATCGTCTGTTATTGCCCAAGGCTGCAACGCCATAGGCAAAGATGCAAAAGCAGACGTTTCCATTAGGGCGTTAGTGATATCGCGAAGTGCAAACTGGAGCATATCAGGGGCTTTATCATGGGAATTAAATGGCTGAATGATGGATGATAACGGCTCTTTGTTTCTCCTTGGACTGTAAGGAGACTAATTAGTCAATAAATTATAAATGAAGGGAATTACAATGGATCCAATTGGGTCTCCGAGTGGATGTGTATTTCACACTACCCTTCCTAACCTAACCTAACGTAACCTTCTTTCTATGACTAGAAACGGTCGATTGGGTCGACCGTTGGTACACACTAGTACATAATAATCAAACCGATATATTATTTTCGCTGATTTTCAATACCCAACGTCTTCAGACAATTCCTAACACATCAGTTCAACATACAATTCACCAAATTTACTGGTGGCTGAGGAAACCTGATTTCACGACAAGACAGACGGACAGACTGACAGACGGACAGGGCTTATTCAACTTTTTTAACTATAAGGATCAAGAATATATATACTTTATTCATCTCATATAAATATTGTGTAAATTTCACACAGAATGGCACCATTTTTGATGAAGTGGAGATGGAATTTTTTTTGCAAGTATCTAAAGCGAATATAGGAGGAGTACGTGATCTGAATAAAGTCATAAAATAACATTTTATAGAATATTTTAGCGGTAATTTAGAATATGTACGAAATTAGTTCTAAAAAACTTTAAAAATTTTGTAGCATTTCTGACGAAACTCCAACTTCTTTCGTACATTTTTTTGTTTTAATCTTGTCTATAAGAATCTGTCATCAAATTCTTAGTTTTACATTTTGTGTAACTCAATCCCATTAAAATATCTATTCAGTTTATAGAACTTTCCCATCTCATCGAGTCTCTTAATTAATTATTAAAATTAATTAATGGGAAAATTAGAATTTCTATTATATATTTCATAAATTTACACTCATATTTATCTGCAGAGAACACAAAAAAGATAAAAGAGAATCACAATTAATATGCGTAAAATAACGGATGCTTTTTCTGTTTCCGTTGACTTCCGTTTGTTTATTTATTTGTTTGTCGTTTAGATGATGGTGGTTTATTTTTACTAAAACATTTTTTGTAGCTGGCTATTGCTTTTGTTTCTTTATTCTTGTAAGTACTCTCTACCTCCCTCTCCCGCTGATTTCAACACTCCATTCATTTCTGGCTTGTCTGTCTGTATCACTTTTATGTAAATTTTTCTAATCATCCAACATGCGTTAAAAAGCCATTCCAAAAAACAAAAAAAAAAAAACCTCATTCTCACAAATAAACAGTTTCCCATAAAACAAATACAAAAATTTTTTGAAAACTATAGTATTTTACACACTTTAAAATTCACTTCTTCACAGCTTTTTCTTCTTGTGAGTGCATTTATTATAAAATGGGAAAGAAGAAGAAGTCTTACAGCGAAACTGTTTAAGTACTTTTTCTCATCGGTTCTGTTGATTTTGTGGAAAAAACGAAAACTTTCGAAAACTATTGACTAGAAACTTGTTTGTGCGTACAAATGCGGGTATTTGCTCTAATGCCCTGTAGTTCGTGGTTTCGATAAGAAGCTATGCATTTGACTGAAGTTAAAGTACAAAGGCAGCATTTTATACATATATAATATTTCGCTTTAATATATCGATTTAATTCGAGCTAATTGCCTTTGTACACTATTTTAAATAAAGCTTTTACAAAAGCTTATTAGCGGTTTAGTGTGAGCCACAAAATATTTGACACATAGAACTTAATTAACTGTCTGGTGATGGTCCTTAATTTTTTTTTACTCCGGTAAATAGAGACATCATTAGCACTTAATGCTATCCAACCTGTCTATTGAACTTTAAACTGAACTGCCTTTCTGATTGCAGTGATGCAAACAAAAAACAACTTTTGTAAATTTTAATTAAAGGGTACTTTTTATAAAGTGACACAAGTTTAAATCATAATAAAATAAGGAATTATTTTTTTAATATCTACGAAACGGGCTTTATTGGAAATAGAATTTTATGAAATTATTGCTTAAATATGATTTCTGCCATGTGGCCGCCCCGGCTTGTGCGTAGAAGGCGCAATCTGGAACACCAATTTTCAACAACGCTTCGCATTATTTTGCCGATAACTCTTTGTTAGTTAATTTCCAGATGTTCAATTGTTTGTGGTTTATCGACGTAGACAAGTGACTTAACATAACCCCAAAAAAAAATAATCTAATGGGGTTAAATCACACGATCATGGTGGCCAAATTATTTTTTCATCAAGAGTTTCTTAGAGTTAATCAATTGTAGCGCCGACTGCACTATGAGTTTGACGAATAGAATAATTATTTTGATTAAAAATTTCAACAATTTGCACGGGTTGCTCGGGTGTAAGTCGATTCATAATGAAATTTCAGAGCAAACTAAACAAAAAGCATCTATCAGCTGTTATATGGGTGTTCAAATAAAGCAGTGATGCCAACTCACAGTTGTGACACTCTATAAACAACACCCTTTATATTCTGTATTAGTTAATATTGAGAGCTTATATTTTACATTCATACTATAAATAAATAAAATGGCTTCATTACTAAAAACTTGTGGAGCAAAAATTGCTGAAACGCAATCTAAAGAACTACCGGGTATGTGTATATACTATAGTACGTATATAATTTCTTCTGCAAGTGTTAATTTCTTTAAATCCAAAAACTAAACAAATTATAAATGAAAAATGTACACACAACAAAAACAACAATCGAAATGGTTTTAAAATACAAATAGAGGATTTTTTTTAAATGTGTTGTATTGATAATTATTGAAAATATTTGTCGTTAATTTTGTATAAAAAAAATGCAACATCGAATTGCATTTTCTGTGAGCTTTCACACTTGCTAATGAAAATAAATTTTATTTATATGTTTTATTCTCACTCACATGTTTATAATAAAAAGCACCAAAATATAAGTATGCAGTTTTCCCCTCCCTCCCTCCCCATGGAGCAACATCGGTGATTTGATTTAAATAAGAAAAGTAGTTAACTTTTTGAATCTGCACACTTATTTATTTTCTTAAATTTTTCTTTTCAAATGCATTCTTTTTTTGTAAGAAAAATTCTAAATATTTTAAATTTATGATAAAAATTCTTTACGGAATTTACAATGAGATGTCTGCCTTCTTTAAATGTTGTTACTTTTAAACAGCAAACAATTAAATTAAAAAATTCGAAGAATTGTCTTTTGAAAAAATCAAATGTCAATTGATGTTTAATGAGAATGAAATAATGAAAGACAATTAAATTAATTTGATGGAATTTTTTTTATGAAAATGCCAACAAAAACAAAAGGCATAGATTTAAATTTTTTATCAAAAGAGGCCGGGGTATTAAAAGGATTTTTATTTTGCGAATCAACCATGGCAACTTATGCTAATAGAAAATTTATTACTTCTTATTTTTATTATTTTAGAATGACAAAATTTTGCAGCAAATTTTGTAGCTTATTATTTATCGATTATGATTAATTAGGTGGTTTTTTGTGATCCCAATAATATTAATACGGTTTATCCGATTTAGACAAAACTACATTATTTGATAGATAGTTATTCCCTAATACGAACAAAATATATTTCCATAAAATCGGCAAAAAATTTTGTTAGATATAAGATTTTAAAGTTAGATGGTTTTTGTGAGCGCTTTTATATTAATACTGTACATCCGATTTAGACAAAATTTGATAATTTGATAGATATTTATTCCCTAATATGAACAAAATATATTTCTTTGAAATCGATAAAAAATTTTGAAAGATATAAGATTTTTAACTTTCAGGCTGTTAAATGCAAATTTAATACACTTGCATTTTTACATAATATTTTAACTATGATGTGTGTGATGGCATCTAAAAAGGTAAATGTTTTACCTTTGTTATTTTATATTACACACTCTACACCAGTTGAAGAACTGATTTTTGTATTTAAACTTTGTTGTTTTATTTTTATAAAAAAACAAGAAGAAGTAAAAATATAAAAAAATTTCATAAATTTTTCCAACGTAGTTTTATTTTATTTACAATTAAATTTTTATGCTTTCAAATATTTCAACACCTCTTGCAATAATTTCTGTTTATAATTCTCAATTAGTTTAATTAGTAAACACTATAATAATAACGTCTGCTTGTGCTCCCACTTATTTAAATTTTTTATTATGGTTTTATATTTTAGCAAAGAAAAGCAAAAAAAAGAAAATGATATTTTGAATTAACATTTCCATGTTATGTATTCACAACAGGTATCTTGAGAGAAAGAGATATCTGCTCATCCTTCAAAACAACGTGTATAAATGTTAGGATTTTTTTTTTGTTGCTGCTAATTTTGTAGTTAATTGAAATAAAGATGTTCTAGTAAAAGTATTAAAATTTAAAGAGCCAAAAGCAGAAATTTTAATTTTATTTAACAACCAAACATTTTTCACTTATTTAAACGTTCTCTGCCATTTCCAGCAAATGTTTTATTTCTTGGCTAAATTTAATTTCAGATCGTATATAGTTCAAGTGTGTTTTGAGATGAAACTGTATGCGTGACTGGCTACATGTGAGTGAGTGTGTTTGTGTGTGGTTTTATGCAATATGTATTTGTATGTTGGCTCATAATTAAAAAATAAACTTATGAGGTTGAAGGCTTTTTAATGAAATAAAATTGAAAAAAAAAAAAAATAAATAAAAATGGAAACAAATTATATCGCATTAAAATAAACTTTATACTCATAATTTACACTTGTGGTAGTTTTGCTGTAGATCGTTTTATTTCATATTTTTCAATAAAAATTAATTATAAATTTGCTTTTTTCACCAACTGTTTATAATCAAGTACTCAGAAGTATGTATGTGCGATATATAAATAATTGAAATGCCAATGTTATTAAATAAGTTTTGTTATTGGTAACAGAGACAAGTTGTAAGCGAAAATACGCAAACAAAACAACAAGAAAAATATGAAATCAGAGAACTATTTATGGTTTAACAACACTTTAAATAAGCAAATTTTTGTTTTCGCAAGAAATATAACAAAAATAGTATATAATTTCATAAAGTATTTCGATGTGTTTTTCATTAGTCATATTTGCACGATGAAGGCCCCCCAAGCTAATGCTGGCTATAATGCAATTCAAAGAAAATATGGTTGCGATGACAAACGAAAACTTTTTAATCATACATATGTCGTCTATTAATAAAGGAAATTTAAAATTTCAGCATTGGAAATGTTATTGCATTAAAAGCTCTCTCTCTCTCTTCCTCTATCATTCTCTCCACCCGGCCACGACATCTTCTGCAGGAACGAATTCGATGAACCCAATTATCGCGCACTTTTTCCACTAAATCAAGTCGTATGTAATGAATGGAACGTTCACTATTGACTTGTAAGTGTTGAAGAGAATCTGGTTTATTTCGAAAGACCAGACGAATGACTTCAAATAACCCCACAAGAAATAGTCTCCAGCATTATCGATGACAATTAAGTGAACAGTATACAACTCAACTTTTAATTTGGGTTGTGAATCCTAATATGGGATTCTATTATGGATTGTGAATCATAATAAATATTGCGATAGGATCGATTTTTACGCCCATAAAACCCAATTGACTGAACCTACTGCTTCATGTGTAATTATTGATGTTAGAGGTATTAGAGAATCGGAAACTCTTCATATTCTTGGCATGAAAATCCAGTGTGATGTTCGGTAGACAGATCACATATTTCTTGTTTGATCTCCTTACCACCTTTATCCTATCGAATATTGAATACAAATCCCATATATGGGCCGGTACTTTAAAGTCTAATTCGAAGTTACTCGACCGTTTTCAGCACACGCCGTGAAGCTTATCGGTGAAAGTAGAGAAGCCAAATTTATTATCTAACTGAAGCATTTTCGCAATGTGAAGTGTGTTGGCACTCTAATCAATCAGTTTTCCAATAAGAGTGATATGATTTCTTAAAAAAAAATACACTTATTGTTAAGGAACTTCAAAAGTTTTTTATTTAATGTGAAGTACAATCGATACAATTAAGTTCTAAATAAAACGTCATTCAAATGGCCTCCACGACTTCTTCTGCTGAAACGAATTCGATGAACCCAATTTTCGAGCACTTTTTCCACTAAATCAAGTCGTATGTAATGAATGGAACGTTCAATATTGACTTGTAAAGCTTGAAAATATTCTGGTTTATTTCGAAAGACCAGACCAATGACTTCAAATAATCCCACAAGAAATAGTCTCATTGTGTTAAATCACAACTTCTTGGAGGCCATACAATATCACAATTTCTTGAAATAATCGAATCTCCAAACTTTTCTCGCAATAATTCAATTGTTGCATTTGCAGTGTGCCACGTAGCCCCGTTTTGTTGGAACCAAATGTTGTCAAGATCAACTTCTTCCTATTTCGGCCATTAAAGGTTGGTTATCATCGATCTATACCGCTCTCTATTGACATTAACGGTGTTAACAGCTTCTTTTCGAAAGAAGTACGGACCGATGATTCCACCAGACCAAAAACCACACCAACCTGTCAATTTAGGTGAATGTAATGGGTTTTTCATGAATAATTTGTGGATTTTCTTCGCACCAGAATCGACACTTTTGTTTATTTACCGCACCACTCAGATGAAAGTGAGCCTGATCGCAGAAAATGATTTTCTTAAAAATAATCGTTATCGTTTTCTGAAAAATTTTGTAAACGTTGTTCTTGCGTATATCTCTCCATGATGAAATTGTAAACACTATTGAATACAATGAAAAACAAATGACAGACATGACAGATCATGGCATATTAAAAATAGCCGAAACGTCACTTCAAAATCATATCATCCCTATTGGAAAACCTTTTATTTATATAGATCTAAGCTATGACTATGATGCTATCTTGCATGTGACAAGTGATCTAATTATATTGCAAACCGAAAAAAATATGGTTGCGATAACCATGGAAAAATTTAATTGGAAAATTGAAACTATTTTTAATCGTGTGGCGTCTATAAATGAAGGAATTTTCAAACTTTCAGCATTGGAAATCTTATTGCATTAAAAGCTCTCTCTCTCTCCCTCCCTCTCCGGTCTCATTAAAGGTTATTGAAATATTTTAATGAAATTTCCATAAATTTCCATAATTTATCAACTTTTTACGCATTCGAGGTTAAAAGATTATTAAGTTTCTTTTCCTTTTTATGAAAAGCAGAAAAAAATAAAATAAAACACTTGCAATTTGTTTGCCTGCTGCCTCGACGTTGTAGTTATCGTCGTTACTGTTTATTTTTTTTCTATGTGTGCCCATATTTGTTGTTGCTGTACATTTTGTGATAAGAATTGGTCTTGGTCTTGCTCCAATGTTATCTCTCATTTCTTTAATAAATTGTTTTCTTTTTTTTCAAATATTTTAAGTAAACAATGAAATTCTTTAATATGTTGCATTTTTTAAATATAGAAAGAAAAAAAAAAAAAAAAACAGAAACAACAACAAAATTAAAAGAAAAAAAACAATGATAAGACAATTGGACGTTGTAGTGAAAATATATTCAATGCATCAAAAACAAAAAAATATTATCGAATATGCTGTGAATTTTTGTAAGAAAAAAGGGAATATTTTCTTATGAAATTTTTATTTAATACATGTAAATGTCTGTATACGAGTATTTATAGGGTACTTTTTCTTAAGCACACTTTTTTTTAGGATATATGTACGAGTATGGGTATGTTTTAAAAGGACCTTTTTTTGAAGGATACTATTTCTTAAGGCACCTCCTTTTATTTACTAGATATAAATGTTGCAACTAAATTTAAATACGATTAGTACCACAAAAAGAAAAAACAATAAGCGTAGCAGTCTACAATGGGAAACTAAAGCAGGACCTACAAACTAATAGGCTGATAGTTTACTTACCACACTACCAATAACATCATTTACTTTAATAAGCTACTACATAATTACAAAATATACATACATTTATTTAAAGGTACACACTTTTTAAATGTACCATGTATACCAAAATGATACTATTTTTTAGAAGTACTATATATTTTTAAAAGATACTTTTATAAAAGCTAATATATTTTAAAATCATATTTTTCTAATATTATTTAATACAAGATATTTATTGTAATGGTAATTTTAATTGTAATGGTACTATTATTGTTTTAAAGTTACATACCGTCACCGTAATGTATAAAGGCCCTAACTACATATATGCAAAAAAAAACGTGATATAAAAAAACCGAGTTAGGGCCTTTCTATATCAAATAAATATACATGTGTACACATTTGTTATAAAAGTAAAATTTTTAACAGATATTTTTTAAAAGTTCTTGCTTTAGGAGGTCCTTTTATTTAAAAAAGGTACTTTTTGTAAAATACAATTTTTATTAAAAAAGTATTTTTTATAAGTAACTCTTCTTAAAAGGTGTTTTTTTAAAAGGTACTTATTTTTGGAAAAAAGTACTTGTTTTGAAAAAAGTCCTTTATATGACAAAAAGTACTTTTTTGTGAAATTATAGTTATTTAAAAAACATTTCACTTCTCTTGAAAAGAACTTTTTTAACAGGTACTTTTTTAACAAGTGCTTTTTTAACAACTACTTACTTGTTTTAAAAGGATTTTTTTTAAATTTTCATTTTCATCATGAGTTTTTGTAAAGCTACTCTTTTTTAAAACTTATTTTTATCAAAGGTACTTTTTAGAGTACTTTTATTGAAATTCTTCTTCTTAAAAGATCCTGTTTAAAGAGATTCTTTTTTAAAAAGATTTCTCTTAGTATTATTTTACAAAGAACTTTTTTAGGAGGTTCTCATTTTTAAAGGATATTTTAAAAATACGACTTTTAAGTCCTTTAAAGCTACTTTTTTTTTGAGCTAGTTCTCCTCACCAGGAGATACAAAATAGATAGTTTTTTGCTACCTAGGATTGGCGGGGTGGAGTTAAAACTAGCAGAGGAGGCCAAATACTTGGGTGTTTTCCTTGATAGCAAACTTTCTTGGAAAAGAAACATACAAGAAAGGCTCAAGAAAGGGCTCAATGCCTATTATACATGCCGGAATTCCATTGGATTTATATATCGGTTGTCAAGCCGGTGATTTCTTATGGATGTGTCGTATGGTGGGAGGCGTTGGGGAAAGAAAGCCATAGGTCATACATCACTCTTGAAAAAGATTAGTTTTAGCAGACGGGAGACCATATCCCCTGGTTTTACGGACTCCAAGGTTGTTGAGACTAATTTTATTAGAACACCTTCACTAGTTATTCTGGATAGGGATCTTTGCCTCATATCTGATAGATTGTACGAGGGCTGCGCGGTCTTTACAGATGGATCGAAAATGGAAATAGACACGGGTGCTGGCGTCTATTTTTTAGGAACGGACATTCGTAGGTCTTTTAGGCTACCGAACGAATGTAGTGTATTTCAGGCTGAGATCCTAGCGATCCTCAGGGCCACGGAACTAGTAACAGAACACGTAACTGAAGGCGTGGAGGTAACATTCTACGTTGGAAGTCAGGGGCGCTGAAAGCTTTGAAGGGGCATAGTGTCAAATCGAAGCTGGTCAGCAAGTGTAGACTATCTCTCAACTTGCTTATGGACAAATTTAGCGTTAGGCCATGTTGGGTATCAGGACATTGCAATATTGAGGGAAACGGAATTGCTGATGAGGTCGGTTAAGCCTCCAATCGGTCAATACTATAGGGAACTCAGTAATTGGGTAATTAGCAGAACTAACAATTCCTGGAGGAATAGAGAAGATTGTAGAGTATCGAGGTCCATATAGACAGAACTAGACTCAGATAAATCTGATCTACTGCTGGGTATGAATAGAAAGGTTTTGAGAGTCTTAGTAGGCGCCTTTACTGGCCATTGCTCGGTTAGAGCGAGGACCAGCATATGGGAAAATGGTACTCCGGATTTCTGTAGGATGTATGGGGATGAAGTGGAGCCAGAAACTATAGAGCATATCATCTGTCATTGCCCAAGGCTGCAACGCCATACGCAAAGATGGCTGAGCAGACGTTTTCATGAGGGCATTAGTGATATCGCGAAGTGCAAACTTGAGGATATCAGGGGAATTAATTGGCTGAATGAGGGATGATAACGGCTCTTTGTTTCTCCTTGGACAGTGAGGAGACTAATCAGTCAATAAATTATAAATGAAGGGAATCACAATGGATCCAATTGGGTCTCCGAGTGGATGTGTATTTCACACTACCCTTCCTAACCTAACCTAACCTAAGGTACTTTTTAAAGGTACATACTAATTTTAAAGGTACTTTTTTCAAGAAATATTTTCTAAAGCAGTTTTTGAAAATCTAGTTACATATTTCCTTAAAAGGATGCATTCTTTTTAAAACTTCTTTTGCGTTAGTGTGGGGCTGAAGCAACATTCTCAGTATTTGCTCTTAAGTTACTGAACATGACATTTTAAACGTATTCATGCCACAAAGCTTCTTAGGATTGAGTCGTCCGTTTCATTTATAAGAACGAACATTCATTCATTTATAAGTTCTTATGCCAAAAACATTCGTAATATTTTATTTTCAATTGCTTTAATATCCCATAAATCACATTAAATGATTGTAATAAACCTTAACTACAAATGAATGTATACATTACCAATAAATAGAATTTAATGAATGCAAAAGAAAAACAGTTGTTTTACTTTCACTGGAGCCGACAAAATCGTTAAATAACTCTCAAGTTAAAAAATATTCCGTAAGCCGGTTAGACGAGTGTATCAAGTGTGTAGGATATAAAAAACCAACCCTGTCAATAGAGTTCATAACACACACACACACACACACACTCCTGCCGACACAAACATTAAAATAATTTATAAGAATGTTGCCTCTAATCAGCGTAACGGCATACAAAGTGGCACGTACCAAGCAGAAGCAACAAAATAAATATCACAAAATTTCTATAAGGACGACAAACAGCGTCAATGTGCGATGTTAATGTCCTTTGTAGCAGACCCTCTACAGTTTGGCTTTAATGACTTTAAGACAGTCTTGCCAAAAATGTGAAAAGAATAAAGAAATTACGTGACGACGGAATATATGGTTTCATCACTTTCCGTTTTACGTACTTTTTTTGTGATACTTTTTCATGGTAATTTTTGTTTTATTTCTTATTTGTGTTTGTTTTTTTGTTTCTCTTTCTCTTACAAGGATATATTATCCTGCCATGGATTCCTTTAACAGCAACATGATTTTTGTTAGTTATAACATTTTATTTCACGTTTTGATTTTGTTCTTGCAACATTTTTCTATTTTAAATTTCATGTTTTTGTTTTTGTTTTTTCTTCTTTTCTTTTTTTCTGTTTAATGCCACTACTTTTTCATGCCATTTGGCTAAATTGTATGACAGTTATCGTATGTTGTGTTGTATTATATTCGAGTGAACATTTTCGGTTTGAAGATGTCGACAAATAAAGAACAAAAAAAAAAAAAACACAACAAAACAACAAAACAACAAAACAACTGCAAACAAGACGATGACTGTGGCAACTACCCTCCAATCATTAATCATGTTTCCTGCAATTAATCATCAACAAAAATAAGTACGAAAAATGCGACTGCAAACATGAACAGGAAGAAAACAAAAACAAAACCAAAAACAATAACAAAAAAAAAAAAAAAAACAATATTCCAATAAAGCATTTTACGGCAGGGAGAGAGTCATGTAGTTTTTATTAAGCTGACATCCAGGGTATTCACTTGTCGCCTGCCTCTGTGATAGTGCCAGCATAATATTTTTTAAAGTTTCTTCAACCTTCCAAATGATGATAAAAATAAATATATGAAACATTTGTATTTTGTGTTAAAAATTCCAACAAAACAACAAAGGAAAGAATCGAACACTGCAGAGCTCAAATGTTTCAAGGTTTGCTGATAGTGGTGTCGCCCGAATTTATCTGCAAAGAATTTTTTAAACAAAGAACTTTTAACGATCAATGAATGCAATTTCGAATTGGAAATTATTTTCTTAGTTCAGAATTATTTTCACTAAGAGATACTTGTATGTGTTTTCTAATATTAGTTCCAGATAAATCTTAGCGATGTCATATCCAACATTTGGGTAAAATCACCAAAAATGTGGTTGTAGCAACCATATTGCCAAATTCTATCCAATCCAATCATATTATTGTCTGACTCTATAATAAAATTTTACAATACAACGAAAGCGACGTTTTTTTTTGTGCAGTTTATATAAGAAAAAAATTATTTTAAAAGAAAAGGTACTAAAAGGTACTTTTTAAAAAAGTACTACTTTTGAAAGGCACCTTTTTAAACGGATCTTTTTAAATATATAAATTTTTTTGCCAAGAACTTTTTTACAATATAAAATTAATAAATCGTTTTTTAATAATAGTTTTCTTAAAAGGACCTTTTCCTTAAATTTATTTTTTAAAAAAGTTACTTATTTGAAAAGGCAATGTTTCAACAGGTGCATTTTTCTAAAAGTACTTTGATTAAGAGGGTCTTTCCTGAAATATACATTTTTAAGGTTAATTTTTTTTAATAGATCAAAAGATACTTCTTTTGGGAAAAAATTGGTGGTACTTTTCTAAAAGGTACTTTATTTAAAAAGTAGTTAACAAAAAAAAAATATTTTAAATGCCACTTATTTTAAACGGTACTATTTTAAAAGATCTATATTTTAAAGTGCATTTTTTTTAAATACACTTTTGAAATATCTTGCAAATTATAATTTCTTTAAAATAAAATTTTTTAAAGTCTGGGTTCACACGTGAAAGTTTTCATTCATGAAAGTGGTTAGTTTGTTGGTGAGACGGGAGAGAAGAATAGTGTCGGATACCATTCTCCTCTCCCCTCTCACCAACAAACTACCACTTTCATGAAAGAAAACTTTCACGTGTGAACGCAGTCTACACTGGAGCCCCGATTTGCATCGCTCCTTTTTGCGTCGATTCGATTTGCATCGCTTTTTAAAATTTGGTTGAACCCGCTTTACGTCGTTTTAATTCCGATTTGCGTCGGTACGAGTACATACCTACTTATGATTGAACTTTTTCACTGAAGTCAAAATTACTAGTCAAGTAGTATGTAAAAATGGCAGTTCACCGTTTATTCTCTACTTTCATTTTTATACCATATCACTTTTTTTTTATCAAAAATAGTATTTATCCACATAGAAAAAGTGATCCGATTTAAGTCGTTTCGTTTGCGTCGCATTTCTCCGATACCCATTAACGACGCAGATCGGGGCTCTAGTGTACTTAGTTTTATTTTAAAGGTACTTATTTCTAAAGATACCGTTTCTAAAGGTATTTTTTTCCAAAGAAAAAAGGTGCTTTTCTTAAAAGTAGAGTTGTTAAAATGATTTATTTAAAAGGTACATTTTTCATTAGGTAAAATAGTACCATAGAAAATTTTTTAAAACGTTCTTTATAAAAATATAATTATTTTAAAAGGTATATTTTTAAGTCATGTTCTTTTATTTTAAAATTTACTTTTTTAACATTTCCTTTTTTTTTTCGAGATATTAAAGGACGTTGCCATAAAAGTACCATTTTTGAAGATTTGTATGGGAATCACTAAAAAAACTGAGTGTTTTTCATAAAAATTTTTTACTCAAATCAATTGTTTGTATTGTGGAAGCCGTACATTAAAGATTTAAAGGTTTTTGTAAAGCCACTTCTTATTTGGCTTACAAATTTATAACTTTAATATGTTTCAAAGTACTTTCTGAAAGGGTACTTTACGCTATAAAGGGTATAAACAAAATAATTAAAATTGTATAAAATAAGCAAGGGAATACAGTTTTTATGATCACTGTAACATATGAACGGCTCAACAGGACTTGTATACTCTTAGCCGTCCCAGGGGGAACGCTGGAAATCATCACCTAAAAATGAAGGTATCTAATTTTCTAAGCAAACAATTCTTAAGGTTAAGCTTGCTTCATTTCTAACTTCAATCGTATCACCACTGCGAAGCGCTTGCCCCTACTACTTGCATAGAAAACTTTTTGGTCAATATCATTTATTATAGTGTTTGGGCTTAACGAAAAATCCTTAAAAAAGAATAAAACCTTAACTTAAGACACAAGCTTAAAACAATATACCCTTCAGAAAAAAAAGCATCTACTCCGCCCATCATATTAAGGAGAATAATCGACAACAAAAAAAAAAATAGAAAAATAGAAAAATATACAAGAACACAGAGCTGAATATTAACTTCAAAACTCGTAAAGAATAAAATAAAGACAAAGAAAAGCAGAAGAGAGGGACAGCAGATGGTGGGAACAAGAACGTGATTAGTTTTGAAAATTATATCACACAATGATGCTTTTAATAATAATTTTTCAAAAAAAAAAAAAAACACTAAAAATACGTAACTAATCCTTAAAGCTTTTCCGAAAACAAAAAAAAAAAAGAAGTTTTCGAAAAACAATAATATTTATTAAGAAAAAAGTAAGCTTTTTCCTTTTTGTTGTTGTTTAAATTCAAAAAAAAGAAAGGGAAATAATATAAAAACTACATGCAGGAGTTCAGATATAAAAAGGATCATATATGGGTTTTCATTTCTATTTTTATTGTTCTTGTTTGCTGTTGTAAACTAATACATTTAATCATTGATGTATATTAATGCTTTTAAGCATGACTCTGTCCGTGTGTGGGTGTTTACGTGTATTTGAATATAAAAAGCAAATGAAGTGAGCGAGCTTTTGATACTTTAACTTTTAACATTTTAGCAGTGTGCTAAAGGATCTGATAGTATGTAAAAGTGAGAATGAATAAAGGGGGTGTTTATTAAATGTTACGAGTAAATGAGTTGGTTTTTTTTATTTTATCTATGATAAATATGTATGTATGCATGTGTATATACACACAACCGTTCCTAATTGGTTTTACTAGAACACATGCATGGTTGGTTCACTGATAAATTTGTATTTATTATGGCAATTCATTAACAATAGTGAATCTATTACTCACACATACATTTTCAATGCATGTATTGGTAGTGTATATTTAAATATTTTAATATCTATGTGTAGTTGTGTACGTTTGTGTTTGTGTCAAAGATATAAATAGCGAAAGTGTGTGAGGGCAAAAGTTTTTTTTTTTTTTTTTTAATGAAAACCGTGTTGCTGTTTCTTTTCTCTCTCAAAACTGTCTGCATTAGAGGAAAGACGTGTGGTTTGGTTTCCACTTCCTTTATCAGACTTTTGCTACACCAACAACGAAATGCTGTAAAAACCAGAAAGCAGCTAAATACTGGCACAACAAACAGACAGACGTTTAGACTGACAAAAGGACAGACGGACAGACGGACAAAAAAAAGTAAGCTTTGTCTGCTGTTAGTTTTTCATAATCATCCTGCGGCATTTTTCCAACTTTCATTGTGTGTGTTTGTGTTAGCGAGATAGAGTTTATAGTTACATGAGTGAGTGTGTAAGTGTGTGTGTGTATGTTTGTCAGTATATTAATGTATTTGAATGAAGTAAATAAATGTTAGTCTTTTAAGCAATAATGAGTTAAAATTGAAACGTATAAATTAAAATAAAAATAAAAATGAAAAA
Organism: Lypha dubia; assembly: GCA_947311025.1. NCBI lineage: Eukaryota > Metazoa > Arthropoda > Insecta > Diptera > Tachinidae > Lypha > Lypha dubia. The sequence goes on from OX371264.1 coordinate 64,327,443, forward strand.
AAAACAACATGCCATAGACGTGCAAAGAACCAACCAACTGGAAGCCATATTTAACAGTGGGACCAAAAAAGGTAAATGAAATGCACGCAAAACAAAGGAGATTTATCGAATACTAAAAATCCATAAAGATCTTTTGCTGATTCTTAGAAAAAGGGAATGAAGTAATTTTGTATTTTTCTGTTAGCCCCACTGTGTGTTTTTATTTACCACATAATTAAAAAAAAAACCAAACCAAAAATACTGTATTAAGAGTCTCTTTAGATTGTTGGTAACTGCATATGAAATGGGTTTTAGTTTATACATAGAAACAGAAGAAATAGTTGAAACAAATTGTTTTTTTATTTTTTTTTGCATTGAAAATAAAACTTTTGAAATTAATTTTATTGTCGACCGCATTTTTAAAAGCGTTAAGAGTTTAAGAATGCGTTACACACACACCAGCAATAGTAGCAGCAGCAACAACAGAAAAACTAAAAAAAAACTAGAAAATAATTAAATAAATTAATTGTTTGCTAAAATAAACCAATGTTGTCAAGTGTGGTCAATAAACTCATTTGAAATTTACTTTCTTGTTTTAGGAAAAACATTTTTTTCTTTTTGGTTTAATAAAGCAATTTTCGTAAAACAAAAATTTTTACTGAAATAATTGAGCAGTTTGAAATGAAAAAGTCCTTAAATAGTCACATCAACTTTTAAAGACAATTCAATTTCAGCAATCGTAACATCATCCTAAATGAAAAATGTTCTTGTGTATTGAACGTTACCTTTCTTAGTGAATGCAAATTATCAGAGAGGAATAAGAGCAATATTGTAGTTTTTATAATAATGTGGAAATCCTTTAATTTGAGACTATTCAGTTTCAATTGAAAAATTTTCAGTATTGAACGTTACCCGTAGAATGTATCAACAAGTTAAATAAATATTGTAGTGTTAGCAAATTTAAATAAATTCTAAAGTTGTAGATATTTTTAACTCAAATAAAAAGTTTTGTGTACTGAACGTTACTCTTTCTTTTCAAGTACTTTTTGTTAACACAGGCAAAGTGCCAGAATTGCTCCTTCACATATTAGCGTCCATTGAGGCATTTCACCTTGATCTTTTTATATGTCTATAAAAAAAAAATACATGAATTACCGCCTTTTCAAGCGAAGGAAATGTTTGGTAATTGTAATTGGGCTGATGCAATTGGTTTATGTCCTGTCAACAAACTGTTTTTTCTTTTTTGTTATGAAAAAATGAAATTAGGCAGTCATTATTAAATAATTTTTTTACTTTAATTTCAAATTCATTCATTATCCCTTGGACTAAATCATGGGCAGCTCAACAATAAAAAAAAATCATTGTTTTAATCAACAATTTTCTTTTTTTAAATTTAACTAGAAATGCTTACAGAAATGCTCTGTCGAGTTTTATATTTTCTATATGTTTCAGGGTTTTCGCTGGTTTGATATGTATTTTTTGTACAAATTAACGTTTTTCACAAAGTAACGTTCAATACATTTTCGTAGGAATTTCATATATCTGCTAATTACACACTAAACATTTATTCAACAATTAATTTTGGTTAATTTTCTGAAAATATTTGAAGTAAGTCACAGTAACGTTCAATACATTACGTATTAAAAAGATTTCTTGAGTGAAAAAAATATTTAATACCATGAAAAAACGTTGATATCTTTGCAATAAATTTATTTAACAATTAATTTTGGTAAAATTTCTATATAAATGTTTTAAGCAACTAAGGGTAACGTTCAATACATTGTGTATTAAATAGATTCATAATATAATTTTAAAAGACATATTTAATACGTTAAAAAAAATCTTTTAAAGCTTCGCAATTAAAATTAGTAATGAAGCTTTATAGGTATGAGTAACGTTCAACACACATAATGAATTTACATTGTATGTACGAGTTTTTAACTAAACAATTTAAAGTTATTTGCTATAAAATATTTTAATTTACCATTTTTGCTATTTACCATAATCTTTGTCTTTCGTTTTCGAAAAAAAGACCAACCAAAAAAAAATAACATTATTATGAAACTACAACAAGCAAACAGCCATAAACGAAATAGAAATGAAAATGTTTGAAATGTTTTTTGAACTATAAAAATTTTTTTAGGAATTTTCTATATAAATTGTTTGGGCACAAAATTTCCAAACATCTTTTCAAGCATTAAGAGCTTGAACTGCTTGCTTGCACGTCTTCCATGTTGATGTCTGTGTGTGTGTGTGTAAGTATTTCATCCTTAAACTCCTTGTTACGAATAGTTTCAGCAATGTTCATGTTTTTTACTTGCTATAGAAAATTATAATAAAAAATAGTTTGTATATGATTTTTTCATTTAAAATTGTTTTGTTTTTTTTTGTTTTTGGTATTTTGTTAAAAAAAAAAAACAACAACATGTTATTACAGTATAATACGTTGTTATTGTCCTTGTTGGTCTACTACAACTTCTTATTGTTCTACGCTGTCGATACATTCATGATGATGATGATGGGGATTTGGAAATATTTCAACAGGAATGCTAAAAACTAAAATATGTTGCAAGCATGTATGTACGTGTGTATGTACATAGTTTTTCCATAAAGTATAACTAGAGACAAAATATTCGCATGTTTGTTCTTATATTAGAAAATATGTTCATCGAAGAACAAGTACAAGTGTTCTTGTAGGACTTATAATGAATTTTCTTTTGTGTTGTTTCAAAGAAAATCATATTTTTCTTTTCTTTTTTTTCATATTTAAAATGAAATATAAGATTTGATTTGATTAGAAGAAGAAAAGCGAAAAAGAAAATCTAGGAAATATTAAATTTGCAAAAAAAAAAAAAAGTTTATTTAGTGCAGGCAAACACAGCGGCTGGACATTTAAGGATCATATAAGTTTTTCAATGCTTCTGCCTTTGAGCAGCTAAAGACTAAGAAGATGGGCGTGATTCCTGGTCAAAGCAAATCATAAATTTCTCTAATGGGAAATGCTCTCCTGACATAAAAAATATCAGCGTCATTATATGATCGTTTTGGATGAGCCATCTAAAGAGAAATTACGGCAAAGAGAAGATCTTAGCAAGGTCACAAACCAAACAGCAGTACCCCAAGCTACACAATCATACAAGAAATTGTTCATTGTTCAAAAGGTCATTCTCGTACAGACAGTAGCCCCAGATGTTCTAGCGCTCTACTGAAAAAAAAAAACATCAGCATTATTTATGATCGCCATCTAAAGAGAAAATACGGTAAAGAGAAGATCTTAGCAAGGTCACAAACCAAACAGCAGTACCCTAAGCTACACAATCATACAAGAAATTGTTCATTGTTCAATAGGTCATTCTCGTACAGACAGTAGCCCCAGATGTTCTAGCGCTCTACTGAAAAAAAAAAAACATCAGCATTATTTATGATCGCCATCTAAAGAGAAAATACGGTAAAGAGAAGAGCTTAGCAAGGTCACAAACCAAACAGCAGTACCCTAAGCCACACAATCATACAAGAAATTTTTCCTCAGTCGTCACATATATCAAATCTAATACCAAAGTCTAAAACACCTGCAAGTTTTTTTAGTTAAATTTCATTCGTTTTTTTTTTTCTCAATATATCAATAAATTTACTGAATTTAATAAATTTATTATAATATTCCTGCAATTATTGAACAAATTGATTTATATATTTTTTTGTTATTTACCAATTAGACAATAAGATTTCTTTTGCGAAATAATTTCTTTATATAAATCAATTTTGAAAACAATTAAATGACATCAGCAACAGTATAAAATGAAAATACATCCTGTTACGGTTTCCTTTATTTATTTTGATGAAACTTTTTTAAAATATATTTTATCGATCTATTTAATATGAGAGCAAATTTGCTAAATTTAATTATTTATGAGTGCTTCGAAACAAAAATATAGATATTTTTTATGTGTTTTTCTTTTTTTTCAAATGATTTCCGATTTATCTTTTGGTATAATTTTCCGGCCTTTCCAAAAGTTTTTTTTTTTGAATGTGTGTTAGTGCAAAATACATTTATACATCATATGCTTAAGTTCTTGTGTTATAATTGTTTTAGGATATTTTATATAAACTTTTTAAACCCATTAAATTTTAGAGAAACATCAATTACTTCGCTCACTCAGACATGAGGAGATTATTTAAAAAAAAAAAACAGGACAATTGAATGAATGAACGACCCCTGTAAATGTATTTAAATAGGATTAAATACAACTAGGACTATTCAACAAAAAAGCATACACAGAGACATATTTAATCTGAAAATCACATGCACACAAAGTTGTTAAAACTAAAACATGTCACGAAATGATTGTTGCCAGAGTATCCTTTAAAACAAAAACATATAAAATATTTGTGCTTTGATCCACGAAATAAACAGAAATCAATGTAATGAAATGAAAGAAACAGAAATTTTACACACTTGCCTGCGTAGTGTAAATGCACACACACACACACGGAGGAGTATGTATGTATGTTTGTGTATGTGTGTGTGCGTGTGTGTGTGTGCGCAAGAGAAGACATGTATACAAAATAGCAATAAAAAAATATTTTATTTTAATAAATAATATTTTACATTGTCAACCGTATTCCATAATGAATTCATTCGTTCATTCATTCATTTATACATTTAAAACAACACTAACAACAACAAAAAGAAAAAAACAAGTAAAAATTTTTGTTACTGGGGTTGTTGTAACATTTCGCCATACACATGATTTCATGAAAAAAAAAAAAAAATTAAATGTGCGAAATTCAAGAACCACTTTGCCGTTTTGTGCTCTTGTGCGTTTTTTAAGGGGGAGTATTAATAAGCAAATAATTTCGTCCTTTTTTTAGTTGTGTTTTGTCTTTGCTATTTCCTTTTTTCATCTTTATTAGTTGTTACGTCTATTAAATTTCGTTAAGCCTTAATTTTCATCTTGTGCCTTTAATGTCGGGGGTTGTATGAAGCTCTAGTGTTGAATGTCCTTTTTTTTTGTTGTTGTTGATTATTTGGAAATTTAAGCAACTTTCGGGGTGGCGATTTCCTTTCCAAATTTTGTTGAACATTTGCATTAACATCCCATTTTAAGTTGCAAAAGATTATTCGCAATAATCTGCGAAAGGCAAATTAATTATTAATGCCGAATTAATGTCATTTATTTAGATTCATTAATTGTATGCAAAAATTCATTGATTCGATGAATGTATGAAAATATTCATTAATAAAGTTAAAAATAAAAGGTTTTATTTAGATTTTTAACAAAATTAATGAACCCTTTAATTGATTTAATGTACGAGTACAGTGGGCTTCAAGTCCTTAACAAAAATCTCCCGTATACACATTCATTCTTACCTGCATAAATATGTATTTATGCATTTGTAGCGTTGTAAGTAAATTGCAATTTTCAATTAAGGCTATTTTCTTTTCCATAAAATAAAATATGCCATATAAAATGCCATTGCTTTTCCACCTGAATTCACCAGATATAGAAATGCTAGTATAAAATACGACCTCGACCTCATTAATTTAAATTAAACTGTGAAAAATAAAAAATAATTTACGAAAAACGTTAATTTAAACTTCTTTGATTTTCTTGCTCTTAACTTGTTGCTAAACACATTTTTGTTTTGTTTTAATATTTTCCATTTTTTTAAAACGCAAAGAGCGCCTACCGTGTGTACCAGTGTGTGTGTGATTGTTTGCTGTTTTTGTTGCATTAAAGTACTATGCGTGCTGGGTGGTAATGGTTTCCGCTCAAGTAAGAATTTGCAACTTTTTTTTATTTTGTATAGAGAAATTAGCTTTATTTAATATATAAAAAGGTTGTATGCTCTTGATTTCAAATCTATGAAATGTTGGGGAATTTCAAAGGTGTATTGAACGTTACTTGTATATATTTTTTTTAAACGCAGTAATTTTTAGTTAGAATACATCGAAAATGACTTATCTTAGTTGTTTCTGATTCAATAGGTACATCGAATATACTAAAATATAAGATTTAAACCAAATGTATTGAACGTTACTTTGAAAAATATTCTGGAATTTGTCCTAGTTTAATAAATCGCAATTATTTGTGATTCATTTTCGGAAAAAAATATAACTCTTACAAAAATGTATCGAACGTTACCGTAAAACAATTTCCAAATATAACTAATCCCTTTAAATACCATTGAAGATTACGTATATTTATTATTTGTAATTAATTTTGTATTGTGTATTTGTGAAAAAAAAAATTAAAACATACATAAATGTATTGAACGTTACCTGGAATACAACCTAAAAATCAGCTTCTGTTTTTATTAAATATTATCAAAGATTATGTATTATTTATGTGTAGAATTCATTTTGTAGTGTATATTTCGAAAAAAAATGACAATACACAAAAACAAAATGAATTGAACGTTACCTTGAACAAATCGTAAAACTGAACTAATTATTTGAAATATAATCGAAGATAACGTATTATTTATTTTTTTAACTCATTTTAAAGTGCGTATTTGGATAAACTTTTACTCATACGAAAATGTATTGAACGTTACTTTGAAAAAATTTCTAAATGCTGCTTAGTTTTGTGTATCTCAATTACTACTAAATAATTATTGTAAAGCGTATTAAAAGAAAAAGATGACATGCATACAAAAATATGTTGAACGTTACCTTAAACAAATCTTGCATTTCGGTTTCTTGTTTTAAATACTATCAAAGATTAAATATTTCTTATGTTAATTGTTTATTTTGTGGTGTTTGGAATAATATAAAAATATGTAGAACGTTATTGTTTTTCTTCAATTTGATACTACTGTTGTTTTATTTTAAGAAAATTATTTGGCCAGTTCGAAGAATGTGTAGAACGTTACTTTGAAAAAAAATCTTGATTGTGTCATAGTCTTACTTATCACAATTCGTTTAGATTAATTTTGTAGTTTGTATTTAACATAAATTTAACTCATATTAATTTGTATTGAACGTTACTTTGAAAAAAATGTTTTAAATTTCATTGAAAATTTTTTGCCTCTTATTTATATACCAGTTTATACCAGTATATGTAGTGTGAGCGTAGAAATAATATATGAAGTATATACTAAGACGTGTTGAACGTTACTTTTACAAAATCCTTAAATATGATAGAAATTTGTCTAAAATTTAAAACGATTACATACTGCAATCAGTGATAATTCTTTTGGCCGTTCGTATTTATAAAAACTTGAATTTCTTAATAAAATGTATTGAACGTTACTTTGGGAAAAATCAGTAAATATTACCTAGCTTTGCAATAAATTACTATGCGAGTATTGCAATCACTAATATTTCCGTGTGCCAGTTTGTGTTTGTAAAAAACATGAACTTTTGTACAAACATGTATTGAATGTTACTTGGAAAAAATTTCCATAAATGGTTTAACTTGGATGAAAATTAATAACGATGATATCTCGCAATTATTAGTAATTCCTGTGGTACTTTTTTTTCAAAATTTCAATAGCATACTAAAATGTATTGAACGTTACTTTGATGAAATTCATAAGCAGTGCATTAAACAGATGTAGATCTTTGAATTTTATTACTGCTTATACTAAGTCGTTAGTAGTCTTGAACTAAACTTTAGAAAGGACCACAAGTAGTCGTAGTAAGTTGTTTTTGTTGTGGTCTTTGGAGTGGAAATGATTTCAAACCCCTGTGGCTGTGAAGTGCCCATCTGTGCTGCTTGCACATTACAGGACTGTTCAAATAATTTCATGCTAATAATTTGTAAATCAAATTTTTGCCATTGTAGTTTTGCAATTTTACTATTGTGTGTGTGTGGATGTGTGTGTGTGTGGATGTGGCTGTCAAAACGTATTAAAGCCACTAACAACCTAAAAATATATTTTACATTTTTTATGTTTCATGATACAATAACTTCATGTATTGGAGCAACAATTGTTCGTTGAAAAATATAATTTTTGTGAGGGTCATGTCAAAAGCAAAAAACCGTAGTAAATCATACTTTTACACAACAACAATAACAACAAGAAAAAATAAACGGCAGGACGCAAACGGCCGCCCCTTATCGACTTATAAACTGAAAGTAAAAGTAAATTGTATATATTTTTTACAGCTGGAAAGACCACAAATTTCAATTTTCTTTTAAAACCTGCAAAAGAACAAAAAAGAAAAGCAAAAAAAATTATTAACAAACTAAAGTGGTCCTTAATAAAGAAAAGAATTTTATGATTAGTAGAGGGGGGGGGGGCCAGCATATGTTTTTGAAATGAAATATTTTTGTTCATGTGCGAAATTGTGTGTGCTTGGTTGTGTGTTTAAAATTGTTTCTTTTTTCCATAAATATTTCTCTAATATTTGGAAATAACATATTTAAAGGGTTTTAAAATTTCAAATTTTTCACACATTTTTTTTTTTTGCTGTATGCAAAAGTTTGTTTAACACATTAAATATTTGAAATATTTACTTATTTATTTATTTTTGTTTTTTTTTTCTTTCTTTGGCAAAATGATTAACACATGTTTTGGATATAAAAGTTTGTACAAATTTTTTATATGTTGTGTGATTACAAAGTATGTTTAATTATTTCCAAGGAGTGTTTATTTAGATTGATGTGTCACTACTCGATAATAAAAAATTTTCACAATTGAAAAGATTTAAAGTAACTGTGTGGTGGCTGGTGAGGTTTAGTTGAAAAACAACACTTTTTTTAAATAAAGAAGACTTTTATATGGGTACTTAAATAAATGCTGGCCATTGTTAACAAAAAATTCTTGAGCAAAAATTTAAATGTGGCACAACAAATGGGCTGCACGTAACATAAATAACTGCAAGTCAATCCCTTTATTAGTTTAAAAGGCGTTTAAAAGTCGCAGCTTTATAAATCTTTAAGCTCATAAATCAGTTTTAACGCTTAAAATTAAGCGTTCAAATTTCCAATACTGACCTTAATGTGTTTTAACTGAAGTGTGGCCGAGAAACTGACTATTTTTTTAAAGTTTTTAATGAGACGTTTAAACTTAAGTAATGCACGAACATTTTGTTGAAATTACGTTAAAAATTAAACTATTATTTTTTAAACTAAGAATAAGTAGTTTATTTTTATTGAGTTTAAAGTACATTTATACTGTAGTTTAGTTTAACTAAACTAACGTTTAAACTTTTGCTGAATTATTTGCCATTATTTGTCTGTAGGTTTTTTTTTTATATACTCCGAGTGCTCATTTTTTTTTTTAAGTGCTGCTGCTAGTTTCAGTATTTCATGGCGTTACCTGTCAAGCAAAACTGCAACTAAGTTTAACTAAACTAGCGTTTAAAGGTTAACTTATTTTTTTTGCCATTATTGCTGTAGCCTTTCTTTATTGTTATAAACTCAGAGTGCTCAGTTTTTTTTATAGTGCTGCTGATAGCTTAAGTGTATTAAGGCGTTACCTGTCAAGCAAATGGAAAAACTCTTGAGGAGGAATTCCTGGATATCAAAAATTGTATGGTGTTCCTTAGTGTCTATTTTTAATATATTTAATATTGAATTGTTAATAAAATAAATTAAATAATAGAGCATTTTAAGTTTTGGCTCACAAAAAAAAAAAAAAATTACGAAAAATTTCATTAATTTTATGAATTAATAGCTGAACCCAGTCTGCTTCGCTACCCCTATCGTTATAGTCAAGAATTTATTATTTCGTAAGAATATCCTATTGTGAAAATTTAATGACGATCGGTCTAGTAGTTAAGACTTACGATTTTTAATTTTCCTAAAAAGGGGCGTGGTCCCACCCACTTTTCTCCTGGTACGTATTTCTAATTATGCCAATACCATATTTACCAAATATCATCGACGTAGGTAAAAAATGCCCAACATATGGCTATTAAAATTTTTGGGTTATATGGGCGGTGCCACGCCCCTTTGTCCAATCAAATTTTATATAGCTTATTATTCCTTCCAGGGTCACAGTAACATGCTGTGAAAAATTCAGGAAGATAAGTCCAAGGGCTTAGCCTCCTTTAAAGCACAAACAAACAGACAGACAGACATTCATTTTTATATATATAGATATTAGATTTTGCCACGCCCCTCCGCCCGTAGGCGAAAATGAAAAATCAGACTCCAGAGTGTCACCCGCATGAATATTCTGAAGACTCCCTGAAAATTTCATCAAAATCGGCCCATACGTTACATACATACACACATTCTTTTTTATATATACAGATTTATTAATTTTTTCCTAATATAGTTATATGCAAAATCAATGAAATAATTCATTAACTTGACTTAAGAGTTACAACAACGAAAGCATTCCTTAACCCCGTTTACATTGTAGTTTAATGAATATTTTCATTGAAATAATGTAATAGTACATTGAATCAATGAACTTTAGCATAAAAATATAGCAATTTAGGTAATAATGATACAGTTTCATTAAATCAACAAAAAATTAAAATTTTTTATTAAAATAATAAATGCATTTGATTAAAATAATGAATTATTTTCAAAAGTTTGGCAAAAATACTAAATAAGAATCAATGAAATTATTTTATAGTTTTACTGAAATTTTCATTAAAGTAGTTTTCATGAAATTTGTTTCGTTAATAAAACGAACCAGGACGTTGTTTAAATTTCGATAATATGTTTCATTGGATTAATGTAAAAATTCATAAAATTTATGAATAAACTTGTTTTAGTAAGACATAGAAATTTACACCTCAAAACTATGTTGCAATCTAAATTTTTTATTCAGCCTGCGTTGTGAAATTTCTAGAAGCCTTTTTTCACTTAAATTCAAAAATTTCAGAATATTTTTATGGTTGCTGGCTGGGCTGACAATTTCGTCTACCAAACAAACAGCAACAAAAAACATCAAAAACTTAAAGATTTTACAAATTAAAGCGGCAAATTCTCTTGATAAATATTTATTTTATTTAATACATATTTTTGAAAAACCAATAACACAAATTTTCTATTTATTTTAAATTAAACAAACAAATACGATGGTATTTTAAATTCTTGATTAAAGGAAAAATATCAAGTAACCTATAAAAAAATATTTTAGGTACATATTTTATTTTCTCTATTGTATTGTGTGTTTGAAATAAAGGACTTAATCTTTCCTATTGCCTTTTTCAATTCCACGATTCACACATGTTTTTTTTTTTTCTTTCTTTCTTGTTTTGTGTGTTTCCATGTATGGCTGCGACAATCAGCCTGGCAGCCGGTACAATACACAGGATCTGTAATCTTTAAGGCTAGAAAAAGCAAAAACTAAACAAACAAACGAAAAAATATAAAAACAAATTTTCTGACGTTTTTGGCCTTATCACAAATTGCAGACGTTGGCATAATAATCCCCAGTTATTCTTCACTCACTCATTCATCCATTCATTCAAAACTGAATTTAGTTTTTTTTTTTTTTTTTTTTTTGGTTTCAACCTTCAGGCAGTGAAATAAAACGACAACAAAAAGTAAATGAAGTAAATTCTTCTAACAGAAAACCATAACACACACATATACACACACTAACGCAGTAACACTGTCTGATTATTTAACATGAAAACTATAGAAAATACATAAAAATAATATTTTTGTTTGGCCAAAAATATTTATGAAAACTATTTAAATATCTTTGTATGTTAAAGGACTAAACGGTGAGGAGGAAGAAGAGGAGGAGGAGGAGGAGGATACAGAAATAAAATACGTCCAACATTGTATAGATGCTCTTAAATATTTATTAATCAAATAAAAAAAAATGTATAAAACATAATAAAGACGCCATAGAAGCTAAAATAAACTTCTTTAGAATTTTTGGGTCTCTATTTAAAAGTAGATAAAAATATCCTTTCAAAACTTTATTTTGTTGACTGTTTGTTATGGCATTATATTTGTTACATTAATACATTGTTGTTTTGTTGTGTTTGTAATAAATTTTTAAATAAAAACGGTTAATTTAATTTTATGGCAAATTAAGCTAAAGTTATTGTTAGTTTACTTCGGATATATTGATGATACAATTACACGATATATCCAGTATTCAGATCGGTTTGTTTAGGTGTTTTTACAAATTACGCTCATAAAGTCTGACTTTGTATGATGTTTTAGCACTAAATTGTGTATAAGGAGGAAATTAAACCTTAAACACTGGTTAAATTTGAAAGATATCTGCCGGTCAAGTTGAATTTTTAACTTCGCGGTCTTTCTAAGAAAATTCTAGTAGAATTTTATGGAAAATAATTTCGTAAGACATTTTCCGTAGTATGGCTCCTTTAGCAGAGTTTTTGCTGCTTTTGTATGAAAAGACCGAAAAAGACCTATACAGCTGAGACTTAAAGGGTTAAAATGGGCCGAAAAAAGTTTCCTCATAATATTTTGTTTAAAAGTGTAGATATCACATTTTATCTTAATTATAAAAGTCACAAGATATTCTATCATAGGTTAAGTCGTCATGGTTACGACAATTATATTATGGTTAACACAAACAAATTATAGTTATATTAAAAAAAACTAAGGGTAAATTCAACTTCAATATTATTAAAAAGTACGAGTACAGTTAATTTTAAGAACTTCCTGTTACTTTTGAGTAATTTAAACACTCCAAAGCATCATAATTGCAAGTATGATTGACCTACAACCATTGTTTGTTTGGTGCGAGCTGTTGACATTTTAGTTAATGGCAATTATGACTGTAATTATTTTTTAATTAAATGAAAACAAGCATTTTTATGAGAACTAAATAAATTTATTCTTTTTTTAAAAAATGTCTTTTTGCTAATGAGTTTTTTTCTTGTCTTTTACAGGTAAGAAGCTCGAACTTATAGACACGGTCCAAATTTTTGGGTAAGAATATATCGCTCCTTTATTGCAACATAGTCATATCTTCATATCTCATATCATATGAGATATGACTATGTTGCAATAAAGTAGCGATATGAGAAACAAATAATATAAACACAATATTGCTTATAATTCTTAAGTCGAAGAAACTCTTTTAACAACTTAGTTAAGACACAAACCTTTGATCACACCCCTTTAATTTCAAATATGTTTGTGTAAAACTTGACGTGTTGGCTGAACCACGGAAAGCATTTGGAACACCTTGAAGAATTATTTAAGTTATAGAACTGTCTACTCTTCAATTATGGACATCATTTTCACTGAAAGTGATTTAAGAATAAATAAAAAAGTGAATATTATAGCATACTTTTAGGAGCGCTGATAAATGGATTTAATAGTGTTTTGTGTGCTGAACAAGAAAATTCAAGTGGAATCTGAAAGTAAGCATTTTTTTTTATGAAAATAAAAGAAGATAAAAGGATGATTTCGATTCAGGGAAACCAGCTTTCAGCAGACTTTAAGTGGTAATAACTTTCCAGTGTTTAAGTTTAGTTTTCAACAAAAATACTTGCACAGAAAAAAATTTTTTACCAATTAAAAAATTTGATTAAATATTTAATTTATTTAATTAAATTTTTAATAGTAATAAATAATTTTAGTATAAAAATGTAACTGATACTATTAATTTGGTTTACTGGTGCAAATTAATAGTATCAATTAAATTTTTATACTAAAATTATTTATTACAATTAAAAATTTAATTAAATAAATTAAATATTTAATCAAATTTTTTTATACTTTTAAGTAAAGAGTTAATTGGTGAAAAATTTTTTTCTGTGTGGGTGCTTGTTTCATCAACATGGACGAAAGATTTGAGTAAAAAACTGTGTATGTGATACACTCAAAAAACTGAGTGCTTTTTATATAAATTTTCTACTCAAACCAATTATTTGGTATGTGGAAACTGAAATTTAATGTCGTCATGGACAAACCAAGGAAGCCTTGCAATTTTCAGTATATTAAAAAAAAAAAAAAAAAAGAGTTTAACACCAAAAATTTTCAAAACGAGAAAGAAAATTCTTCAAATAATTTGCAATTGGCCCCAACCTGACAAGAGAATATAATTTTAAAAACCCATTAAATCGACATTTCGTAATTTATCTCAATAAAAATTCCTAATAGAATACTTCCCCCATTTTCTTGGCCCCATTAATCAAGAATTTAAAAATATAAGATACCAAATTTCATTTTTAAATTTAACTAAAACAGCAGCATCTCAGCTGTTGCTTTATAAATTTTCTCCTAATAGCACGTGAACGAAAAACTCAACACCCTTCTTATAAGTGTTGCTAAACATATTTTATCATCAGATATATTTTAATGCTTGATTTTCTTAATCCATACCTCCCTCCCTCCCTCGTTCTTTTAGATAATAAGTAAAATACATTCCCTGCATTTTGTCACATGCAACATTTTGTCAGCGGAAAATGATGTGGAGAGTGATACCGGAGAGATGCTCAATTACGGTCTATATTTATTTGGACAGGAATGGTTTATTTTCTGCTATGGCACGAGTATTTCTTTTTGGGGGCTATTAGAGCACAAACACACACACACAAACACACGCACATAGGAGTCATATGGAACAGCATGTTGCAGACATTGATACAGTAGATTTTGAGAAAGAAAATTTCCTTTAATGCAGTAGCAATTAAAACAGAAAAAAACACTTGAATAACAAATAAATAAGAAAAAAAAATGAAAATAAAAGGGAACTATAACACTAACACTTATAAAAATGGTCACACAGAAACGAGTGCATACTCGTACATACAGAGATTTGTTATGAGGAGTTTCTTTTATTTTTTTTTTGTTATATTTGTGATTTAGTGCATTAACCACAAAAGCAAGATACGATGAGTATAAATAAAAACAAGAAGCTGCAACTTAAGAAAATAATATTTACTTGTAACACACACACACATACACACACAACAGAAAGCAACAACAAATGCATAAATGCTGAATGAAATTTTAAACAAGACCGTGGTAGTGGGCTGGCTGGCACTGATGATGACGTTGATTATACTGTGTCTGAAGGTGATGATGAGGGGAGAACAATAACAACATCGTTGTTTATTTTATTTTATCTTTTTGGATTTTTTAAAAAAAAACAGCACTTGAAATGTGCCCTGTTTTGGAATTAAGAAAAAAAAAACCAACCACAAAAAAAGCATACTCGTATAGATTTTTACAATAAACAAAATAAACCATGTGCAATTGTCTTGTTTGAGGTTTGCATCTTGTGATGATGATCATGATGATGATGACACTGATTGCTTGACAAACTGACTGACTGACTAACTGACTCCTTACAACAACAGCAACAGCAACAGTCTTTGCTTTTAAGTGTTAAATGCACAACAACATTTAGTTCAACTGTCTGCAGCAGCAGTTAAAAAAAATTCAAGTGTATAACAAATATTTTTGTTTAAATTCATTTAAACATGATATTTTATTTTCGCATTTACACCAAATAACCACTACCTACACACACGATTCTGAAGGTTCACAATTGCTTAAAGGAATCTTTAAGTGCTGAAGTGTAATCTTGATTTCAAAGCACACAAAAAGTAACAAGTAAATTGCAAAATTTTAATTTGCAAAGGCGTTTTAATAAAAAAATTGTTCTTTCTTTATTTTTATAATAAATTAAAATATTAGCCCTTTTGCAGACAGTCTTTAGTAACAAAGCGAAGAGCTAAAATTTGTAGATTAACGAGGAAGACGACTTTGAATTCTTTAAGTAAATTTCATACAATCCAAAATGTATTTTATAGAAATTTTCATGAATTCCATTCAATAATATGGCTTCATTGATATTTTTCCAAAATTCATAGATTTAATGTACGCATACATTAATTTAATGAAAATTTTCATTAAAATTTAATTTTTAAAGATCTATTTAAATCATTATTTTTTTTATTTTTCAAAAAAATTCTAGAATTAGAGTTTACAAATCTCATAAAATTTGCCAATAAAATACATAGAAAGTGGTATTCCTTTATTTTTATAATAAATTAAAATATTAGGGGCTGTGCACATATTACGTAACGCTGTTTTCAGAGATTTTATACCCCCACTTCGTAACGATTTTTATTAATTTTTCCCAATCCGTAAAAAATCTTTAACCCCCTCCCCCAACCCAGGAGCGTTACATAGTAGGTGCACAGCCCCTTATCCCTTTTGCATTTAAAATTTTATAAATTTTGATGAATGCCATTAATTAACGTGGATTCATTAATATTTTCCCAAAATTCATTGATTCAATACACGCATACATTAATTTAATGAAAATTTTCATTAAAAGTTTAAAGTTTAACGATCTTTTTAAATCAATAATTTTTTTGTTATTCTCTAAAAAAATTCTAGAAGCAGTTTTCTAGGAACTTCATGAAGTTTGCCAATAAAATACAGATGATGTTTTGACTTTTTGCCGGCGTTTGAATTGATTTTTCAGCTGTGGTGTCTATAAAGGCTGATAGTAAAACTTTGTTGTAAATATTTTTGTAAAAAAAAAGTTTCAATCTCTGGTCAGGGCAATTCATTAACTACATAAATTTCCCTAATGTTTCATTAGTGCGGTATTGTATAAATTTGGTGTTGGGCTGTTTAAATAATGAAGGCATATCCAGTGAGGGTTCCTTTAGCGCTCTAAAAATTAAAAAAACCCACAGATCATCCCCTGATTGCTGGTAAAAAAAAGGAAGGTACAAAATAAACCCATACGGAGGGAAATAGCAGTGTTAAAGTGTTTCACAAAAACGTTGCTCGTAGTTTCTGTGATAAAAGTGTTGAAAGGTCTTCAATATTTTTCCCAGTGATACTATAGGGAGTTTTTTTTTTATAGAGTCACACAAGTTTAAATCATAATAAAACAAGAAAATATATTTTTAATATCAATGAAACGGACTTTATTGGAAAAAAAATTTTATAAAATTAATAATTAAATATGATTTCTGCCATGTGGCCGCCATGGCTGGTGCGTAGAAGGCGCAATCTGGAACACCAGTTTTCAACAACATTTCGCAGCATTTGCGGCTGTATTTCGCCGATAACTCTTTCGTATGTTGATTTCCAGGTGTTAAATTGTTTATGGTTTATCGACGTAGACAAATGACTTAACATAAAGCCAAAGAAAATAATTTATTGGGGTTAACCCTTTCAATACTGACGGGATACATGTGTCCCATTGAGTTTTCATGATTAACTAAAAGGTATTTATTAACATTTTTTTGTACATGTTCTTATCCCATCAGTGTTTTACAAGCAATGTGATTGTTTGCGCTCTCTTTGATTCCGTTATTCTTCATATTTGTGTAGAAATAAGCTTTTATTTTGCAGTTGATTGTGGTACGTGCCAGTTTAGTGAGGAAAAAAGTTGTGTTTTTTGCGAATTTACGATCGATTCTATTTAGAACTTACTGAAAAATGTCGAGGTACGTTAATATCAATACCAGTAAATATTGATGCAGAACAAAACACAACAAGTATATGAATTCTACAAAAAAAAAAAACTAAATCTGGGACATATGTATCCCAGCAGTAACTTCCACTGGGCCACATTTTATCCCAATAGGTACGAAAGTAATTTAGTTATTTCTAATAATTTGTGTTGTTTTTGATATAAAAGCGCCAGAGATTACTTGATGAGGAAAAGATTCGAACCTTTTTGAAACACTCCGATTCCGACAGTGGCAGTGACTTCGATGGTGACAGCATTGTTGACACAACTTACTCTAATGAAAGTGATAGCTCATCTGCAGAGTACACTGATGTTGATAGAAACGAAACCTGTATTTCATATGAACAGGATACGCCAATCAACAGCGAAATTATTTAGAACAGCGACGATAATAATTTTTTGCCTCGAAAAACAATTCCGAACTTTGAACAGCCAGTTATTTGTGCCAACATTGATAGGGGTCCTAAAGAATTTGAAATTTTTTTTCAAAGTTTTTCCGAAAAGCTTATTTATAAAAATTGCCGATTGCACAAATAAATGAATTGAAATATTCAACAAAAATATTCAAAATAAAAACAAGAAACTGGTCGATAAAAAAGCAAAACTTGAAATGCATGCTAGTGATCCAATTGAATAAATCAATACAGTATTGAAGATTACAGATAACTAGTCTATAATTCCTTTAGTTGTTTTTGCTTTATTCTATTACTGTTGGGACGTATTTGTACCTTAGACAATTACTGGTGGGACATCCGTGTCTCAGGATATATTTCTTATTCTGGTTATCCTTTACTTATTTCCACCTTACGGAGCACTGTTTGATCCATAATCAGCCAACCAACCCAAAAAAAAAGAGTTTGTATATCAAAAAAAAAAAAAAAAAATCCGTATTGAAAGGGTTAAATCACACGATCTTGGTGGCCAATTAATTGGTCCATTATGTGAAATTATTTTTTCATCAAAAGTTTCTTAGAGTAAATCAATTGTAGCGCCCGCTGTACGATGAGTTTGACGAATAGAACAATTATTTTGATTAAAAATTTCAACAATTTGCACTGAAATTTGAAAGCAAACTAAACAAAAAGCATCTATCAGCTGTTAAATGGGTGCTCAAATAAAGCATTGATGCCAACTCAAAGTCGTGACACTCTATAAAAAGCACCCTTTATAAAAACGAGAGGGAACTGAGACTTTTGAGCCAATACAGGCCCTAGACAAGAAGTTTCGAAAATGCGGGAACCTTATTTATGCTGTTGCTTAGTGTAAAAATGGTATGAACAACGTCATATGTAAAAATTACGATGTGGTTTAGATTTTCGATACTATTATATGTGAAGTCAACATTTGTGTTCTTTCGTTTGTCCACCACGATACTTCGGGTTAAGCAGCTAAAACCTTCATGTTTATTGTAAAATTATTATTCTTGTTATATGATTTTTTTATTTGCTTTGATACTTAAAACAATTTTCGGCATTAATTTTATAAAGGACTCCTGATACTTCTCTGTGGCTGGCTTTTGGGCAAATAAAACTTGTAAACAAAATTGTCACTTTTAAGATCTACATCTTTTGGTTTTTATATCAGTCCAAGGAAATAAATAAAAATAAAAACCAAAAGGAATCTAACTCTTGATTGAATGTAAAACATATACTGTAATTATAATTATAAAAACCAAAAATATCCCATAATTTTTTTTTTGTTAAGCCAGCAAACGTCCTTAAATAAAAATAAAGTCACGAAAAAGACTTCTACATGAGTGGATGTGTATGTGTGTGTGTTTGTCTGCCTTATACAAAAATCAACCAATATCTGTTAATACATTTTAAAAAAGTTTTATTAAAAAAAAAAAAAAACTGTCAACATGACCAGATAAGTTAGAGAGGAAATTGTAAAATTGAAAAAAAAAAAAAAATTGTCCTGCTAAAGTCACTACATGTCCCCAAGGAGCTAAAATCAAAAATTCAAAGAATCTCAACGACATGTTGTTTTTATTTGCAACTCCTTTCAATCCAAACAAAAATCAAAAAAATTTAAAAAAAGGGAAAAATAGAAATACGAAAACTTATGCTAAAATAGATGGAAGAATATATTGAGACAAAAATCTCTTATACAAAAACTAATTTATAAAATTCTTAAGAAAGAAAAACGGAGACCGAAAAAAAGTAACTGGGAAAAAGAAAAACTAACGTTTTTAAGGAGATGAAAATCTATAAAAAATGAAATGTTTTCAGCTAAGAAAATTTCTATAAAGACAACATCTACAGCAAAGTTTATGTCAACTTGGCTGCTTCTTACTCTACTCCTTTGGAGGAGTTTAAATTAAATTCAATGAATAGTGGTGTGGCTGTGGCCAGCAAGTCTTTTTTCTTTGTCCCTGACAATTTTCTTAACAAAATTTCCAATGAAATTTGTCATTGTGGCTTCATTAGCAATTTGATTTTTAGTTCAATGAAACTTTTTCTATTGAAAGAGAGAGATAAAAAACACCAACTTCATTTTTAATTGTTTGGGGAGAAATTATGCTGAATTTTCTTTTTAGTTCTTCGAATGTTGAACAAGTTTTCTTGACCTCGGTTATTTGAGGTTATTTCAGTAATTTGTTTGGAATTTTAAGTGGATTTGAAAGGGAAAAGAAATTAAGAGGAAGTTAAGAAAATAACAAGAATTTTAAACAATAGTGGATGAAATACGACCATCATAAAAATCCAGGTATGGGCAGTTTTTCAAAACCTAAAAATTCAAAATATTCAGAGCTGATGATGAAAACTCTAGTAGACATCAGTAACCAGCAATTTTCGAATTGAAGGAAGTAAAAAAAAATACATTTCGGGTCACACTGAACACCTTTTTTAAATCCATTTTTATGAAAAACATTTTTAGGCCTAAATTCATTAATTTTATGCAAAAAAACATTGATTCAATGAAAATATTCATTAATATTAAATGTAAAACGATTCACTGAGAGCATTCGCTGTTGTTTTTAGTAATCATAATCCGTAATTAAATGCAACAATTCATTAGTTCGATATCAATGAATAATTCATTGAAACAATGAATTTTTTTTATTGTAATGTTACATCCACGGCTTAACAGCAACTAGTGAGAGAGAAGTAGACAAACAAAATATTTCTTTACGGCTGGTCTGCAATCTTTTGTTTATGTTTAAAAACTTTAAAATTGATGTACAACTTTTCTTAAAACCAAAGAAAAAAAAACTTTAAAAGAAAATTTATTTAGTGTTAATTAAAACTTTTAATTAGTTAAATAACAATAAATAATGCATCTCGGTTTTGAATTCTCTCTAATTATCAAAGCAAATATTTACACATATTTTTCAAGCTTTTGAACACTTGTCCACAAAAAACTCTTTTAACTAAATTTTTCATAGGCAATTTAAGACCCTCATATTCGTGTTCAATTTAGTATTTTAATGTTAAAATTTAAATAAATAACAATTTGTTTAAACAAAAATTTGTCTCAACCCAAAACCCAGTTGTTTGCTGTTCTATTTGGAGTTCGACAAACCTTTAAAACTGACATACAAGTCCCAGAAAAAACGAGCCACGACCAGTCAAGACATCATGACGTGACACAAGAAATGACGAAAGTTTTATTAAAGACCCGTCAATATGATGAATTTCTCTTTTTTTATTTTTCTTTCAAAATTGAAAACCAAATAAAATGCAGAAGCACTCCCAATATTTCTCACATTCAAATTCATTTCAACACAAAATATAAATTGAGGCAAAAACCAATAAGAAAAAAAAAAAACAAGAAGTACAAATTCAAGAAAAGGGTTAAATGGAAAAATATAAAAGAATTTAAATAATTCTGCTTCGATGATACACTTGTGTAAAATTTAATGGTTTTTAGTATTTTCTTCTTTTCTGATATTTTTTTTTTGGTTTATATTGATGTTGGTAAAGAATGCTGTTGCAACAAATGAGAAAAGGATGTTGCTTGCTGATTGTTCTGTCTGCCAGTTGCTGGTACTCAAATACTTTGTACGTTTCGTCGTATTCATCGTATAACAAATTATCAACCATAATGAAAAGTGATGTAATGCATAAAAAGTATTTTTATTTTATTGTTTTTGCTTAATTTTTTTTTTTTTTATAGATTCTTTTCCCTTTGACTGACTGACAGTCATTTTCATTGATGTTTTTTTTCTTTCTTATTAGTCATGTACAGACAACATACAAAATGCTTTTTTGTGTGTGTCTTTGGTCCTATTCAAAAGGGGTTGGCAATATTGATAAATGAGTTCAATATTTCGCAACAGGCTTCATGTTGCAGCAACAAAAAAAATAAAAAAAAAAAATAAAGGAAAAGGTTAAATAGTAGAGTGGACAAACAATTCATTTGCATTGAGGAAAAAATAAAAAAAAAAAACTCACACACAGAATTGTTTCACTTCATGTTTTAGTATTTGGATTTATAAGTTTTAATATCAGTGAAAGGAAAATAAATGATTTTGGCCTAGAAAGTATAATTGTCTAACACTTGTAGATGTTGTAGGCTTTTAAGCCGAAAGTATTTGTCTGCAAAATAAAGGAATTTTTAGCACTTCGGCATTGGTGTTGGTTTTCGCATCCGTGTGCGTTATCCCTCTATTCTGCGGTCACGTTTTCCACAAGAACTATTTTATTAGCTGAAAAAAAAAATTAACCCTCAACCTTTTTTAAAAGCTTGAATGCTTTTCTGAACATATTTATTATGCAAAAAAACAAAGAAAAAAAAATAAAAAACTCTTACATACAGATGTTTATTTTCTCATCACTATTTATGTATCAATTCACTAAAAATGCCATCAAGAATCACTGTAGCCAAAATTCTGATAAAGAAAAATATGCTAAAATGTTCTAAATATACGCCAGTAAATATGCTTTAAAAGGCTCTTTGCAATCGGTCTGTTTATTAAGCAGACTTAACGTGAAATGAAGAAAAATCCTTCTAAATTAATTTAAACTAAATTATAATTTTTACTTGTGAAATATTGCCAAAAATGTTTTTCCTCCTAAAAATATGCTAAAGTTTTTTTTTTTGGGAAAAATCATAAAAAAGAATAATAATCAGTTTAAAAAAAAATCGTAACGATGCTCTAAAGAAACAACACTGAATAATTATGATTGCCCGAAAAGCACTAAATAGCAACTGAAATTTCTTTAAAATTGTAAAAAATTCAAATGACTTTAAAAGACTCTTTGCGATCTGTCTCTTTAAACCAAATTCAAATTAAAAAAAAAAAAATATCCCCCTAAAAATATGCAAAACTTTTTTGGAAAGTTTAAAAAATCGTAAATTTAGCAAAAAAAATATACTAAATTCTCATGAATTCTTAAAAAGCACTAAATAGCAACTGAAATTGCTTTAAAACACTCTTGCATGTTTTCTAACCTAATAAATGAATGATCTCTGTGTACACATGTATTAGTAACAATTTTAGACTTAATTTTAACTAAACATACATTGTGTTTTTTTATGTACGTGGGCTGCGCGGTCTTTACAGATGGATCGAAAAAAAATGCTGCTGGCGTCTATAATTTAGGAACGGACATTCGTAAGATTTTAGGCTACCGAACGAATGTAGTGTATTTCAGGCTGAGATCCTAGCGATCCTCAGGTCCACGGAACTAGTGACAGAACACGTAACTGAAGGCGTGGAGGTAACATACTACGTTGACAGTCAGGCGGGGCTGAAAGCTTTGAAGGGGCATAGTGTCAAATCGAAGCTGGTCAGCAAGTGTAGACTATCTCTCAACTTGCTTATAGACAAATTTAGCGTTAGGCTATGTTGGGTACCAGGACATTGCAATATTGCTGGAAACGAAATTGCTGATGAGCTGGCAAGAATTAGCGTCAGCATTAGATTTGACAGTCAGTGACAGGTCGGTTAAACTTCCAATCGGTCACTACTATAGGAAACTCAGTAATTGGGTAATTAGTAGAACTAGCCATTCCTGGAGGAATAGAGAAGATTGTAGAGTCTCGAGGTCCATATGGACAGAACTAGACTCAGGTAAATCTGATCTACTGCTGGGTATGAATAGAAAGGTTTTGAGAGTCTTAGTAGGCGCCTTGACTGGCAATTGCTCGGTTAGAACGAGGACCAGCATATGGGAAAATGGCACTCCGGATTTATGTAGGATGTGTGGAGATGAAGAGGAGCCAAAAGCATAGAGCATATCATCTGTCATTGCCCAAGGCTGCAACGCCATACGCAAAGATGGCTGAGCAGACGTTTTCATGAGGGCATTAGTGATATCGCGAAGTGCAAACTTGAGGATATCAGGGGCTTTATCATGGGAATTAAATGGCTGAATGATGGATGATAACGGCTCTTTGTTTCTCCTTGGACAGTAAGGAGACTAATTAGTCAATAAATTATAAATGAAGGGAATCACAATGGATCCAATTGGGTCTCCGAGTAGATGTGTATTTCACACTACCCTTCCTAACCTAACCTAACCTAAATACTCTGTATAATGGCAGAATAAACTCACCCTCCTTTCGCCTATTTATTATGCATATTGATCGTTTATGAGAAATGTTCATATAAAATTAAAACCATTAAGTATTAGTTTTTGTTATTTTCAATTTAATTCCTGATTGTATGCAGTTTTATTTTAGTAAAACAGAAAAGAACATTTCCTTTTATTCAAGGATTTTGTATAACGTAAATCAAAAATATATTTTTTCCAAACATTTTTTATTACTCTATTCTAAACGGACAAAAACTTTAATTGTACATTATAATTTAATGTAAATAAACTTAAGTTTTTTTATGGGTATAGACCATGGTATACTTTCAGGCTTTTTAAAATATTTACAAGACTTTTTAAAATAACTTAAAGTCTTAGTATTTTTAACTTAATTTAAACAAATTAAGTTTTTTTGCTTACTGAAAAGAAATTTAGTATTCAGGATATATTCATGCTAAATACATAGAGTATACTTGGAGGCGCATGGAATTGTTGTGTTTCCTTATGATAATATTCCTTTCATGTTAATGTTTTTTTTTTCATTCCTAAACGAGATTTTATTAAATCAACCTAAATCAAATTTAAGCTTGTTAGTTAGTCAGGGCGTTTTTCAATTTTTATTTATTTTGCTGCCTACTTTTAAGCGCTTGAAAACAGTGACCATCATCTCTATATTCGCTTTTTATCGCATTGTAATACATTAAAAGTTAAATTGAAACCTTTGAAGTCTGTCTAAAACAAATTTAAGGTTTTTTATTAATTTTTCCTTTTAATAATTTTGTTAAATTATTTATTCTAACTTGAAGTAATGTATACTTTTAGGCACTTAATATCGTTTTAGGTTTTTTTTTTTTTGCTATTGAAACCCAATTTGTCTTTATGCATAATGATATTTGGTTATATATTTTCTATTATTTTTTTTTTAAATAAGGAAAACAAATACTTTACACCCAATTTCAAATACTAAAATAATATTTATCTATTGTTGAATTTTTATCCATAATTTATTTGCATATAATTTTTCCAATTTATATCGCCCTATTATCCTTTGCTTTTGCTTTTTGCTTGATTTTTTTCCTTCTTTCATTTCCTTTGCTTGAATTCGCATACGAGGGTAGTTACAGGGAAACTTTCGCATTTAGCATTAATGGCTTCTTGCCGAGGTATGAAAAAAATTAAGTGTAAAGCAATTTTCTATATTTTTTTTGTGACTTTTAAAAACTACAAAGTAAAGAATTTTTTTTTTTCTTTCGACTTCGTGGGCGAGGCAATAAGTTTAAAAAAACCTTTAGTTTGCTTAAGATTGTGGAGATCCCTCCTTTAGAAGATTTCAATTTATTTTATGCTAAAAGTATTAAATTTGCAACGTTTTTCACTGCGGTAAAATGTTGGGGCTTCTAAATTCTCATGAATTAACTACACTCTAACTAAAATCTCCTCCCTGTGGCAATTGGTTCTAGGAATTATCAGGGGCAAAAAAGACATTCGCGCTGTGTGGTTAAAATATTTTCGCAGAGAAAAATGTTGCTAGCAACATGTACTAGGAACAGCAATTAGAATTTTTAAGCTTTAAAACCTCTCCTACGCCGCTAACGGCAAAGGTGCATTAAAAAGTGGCATGAATTTTTCACTACCAAATGTTGCTAAAGTAATACTTTGATCATTTTACAAAAAAAAAAAAAAAAAAACTTTCTTTGCAACATTTATAGTCAACATGTAGCACTAGCATTTTTTTTTAATGTAAATCGCTGAATAGGTAACATGAATTAAGTGTCACAAAATTTGTATGCAAAAAAATCAATGTTGCTGATCATTATTTTTCGTTACAAGTTCTTAGCAACAATCGGAACAATCGGCACGCTATCAACATTTTTAACGCAGGTGTCCTTCATCTAAATCTCATTATGCAAACTTCATGCTAATCATATGTACTTGTTAATTTTTAATTGCTTTATTCCTTTGACAACAGAAATTCTGTCTCCAATCAAAAATTAATGTTTTTGATATCGAGCAATTAAACGGAAAAATCAATTAATAAGAAATATGTTTTCTTTTTTTTTTCCTCAAAAACCAATTTACATTTACTCGGCCAACATTTTTTTTAACATCCTTTCAAAGGCGCATTTCTTTGATGAAATATGAAGAATTGTATTTTTCATTAAAATGGATTTCCAGCAATTAATTAAGGCACACACAAACACACATACACACTCTAACAGCATTAAACACACACACACATATATTAAAATGTTTGCTGCCTTTAATTTAAACAACATTCCGGAGAAGGAAACTAGATAAAGAAAAAAATCTTCGACAAATTGGTCTAATGAGTTTTTAGCAAAAACACTTTTTTTATTTTGCTTGTGAAAATTCCCCAACCAAATGTCAGAAAGTCAAATGAAAAGCAGAAAAAAAAGGGAAAATTGGAAAACTGTAATGACCTATTGAAGACAGCCAACAATCCAATAATACCTCTCACAAAAAAAGCAAAAAAACCTCATGATGAAAACATCAGTTAAAGCTTTTACTTTTGTGAAAAATTAAATGAAATATTTCAACATAAAAAGCCAATGTTCTTAACAACTTCCAGAATTACATTAACAAAACCAATTTGAATAAAAAAATTCAAAATAGAAAATAAGGCTTGTAAGAAATCATTAATCATTTTTAATAAAAAAAACAAAAAAGAAAAAGAATTTGTGAAAAAAGAACCCAAAAAAAAGAGTCTATTCTTGTTAAAAAAAAAAAAATCTTTAATACAACTTTTGTGAGTTGAACAACAAAAAAACAATATATTGACAGCATTATGTAATAGGCTCTATTGAATTTTGTTTGAAAAATATGAGAAAATAACAAATTACTTTTACCAATCAATTTCTTCTTCTATATGTTTATATACAAACATAATAATATATATAAACATGTATGTACAAGTATATGTTGCTAAGTTGCTTCATTTTTTGGTTTTTGACTTGTTTTATTGCACGTGTTTTTGTTTTTTTTTTGTTTGCCATCAAAGTTTTAAAAGAAAAATCTATTAAAAATTATTTTCGTCCTCCTCTCTATAGTTTTTTTCTTTCTTTTTGCTGTCATTTGTTATGTGGCAGGATTGAGCCTGTGTTTTTAAAAAAGTCATACATTAATTTGTGCCATATTTGTTGGCTTTTGGTTTTTCTGACTTTTGTCTAGACATACAAGTTATTGCAATTAAAGTAATTATTGGCAGAAATGCTTAAAATAAAGTTGTAATTTGAATAAATACTAAAAAATATATAGAGGAACTTTGTTATTAAATTGGTACAATTTGTAAAATAAGGCTTAATTATACAAAAATTGAATAAGTTTTCTTAGCAACATGTTGCAACTAAAATATAAATTATATTAGTTTGTTGGCATAACTTCTAGGGTACTTATATATGAAAATATTGAGAAACATTGAGTATATCATAGAGGAAATATACTAGCTGGCAAATCACGCCTACAATGATTTCTTGCTAATGGCACATTAGTGCAACAATTTCTAGGCAACATGTTGGTATACAAATTTAATCCCTGAATTGAAACTCTCTTTATATTTGTGCTTTAGATGGCATTAAAATAAAAGGCATAAAAAAATTTGCATGTTAATCCAATTGTTTATAAACATAGTTTGTTGCTATGCTTCATTAAAATGATGCTATATTCTCATATACAAATTTGTACTTTAAACATTGTTGGATTACAATAACTTTTAACGAAATAAGCGTAGCAATCTGTTCGAATTTGTGAAAAATGTTGAGTTACATTAATTATTTCACTTGGAAAATATCACAATTAAAAAGTGGTGTATATCTAGCGCTTTTTAGAACATGTAACGATTTTATTTTATTACAAAGTATACTGCACTGTTGATGAGCTTTCGAAATTCCGTATGAAAAAATTTCTATTTGATTTATTTCGCTTGCTTTTTTTTTGAAATGTTGCTAAAAACATTTCATGTAATCTTTCTCAAAAAAACATAGCACTCCTCTTTAAACATTTTTTCGAAAAGTTTTTACTAAAATTTTTTATGCATGCGTGAAGTACGATACACAACATCTGCTTATACAAAAATTAATTTTTAACATTGATGTTGGAATGAAATTATACAGTAGAATGACAGTAATTTTAAATTAACAATAAAATGTTTAGCAACATTTGCTAATAATATGGCGATTTTTTGTATATTCACGTTTCTATTTCCTAAAAGTTTACTACATTCTTTTACAGTTGTAAAGAAATTACGGTACGCAGTCAGCTGAAAAAGGTTCCATTTAACAAATTCTGCAGCTGATAATTCGCATGTCTTGACACAAAATGTTGCAAAGACATTTAAAATGTTGTTAGCAAAATGAACATATCATCACTTTAGCAAAATTTTTTTATCATAAAGCATTCATGCAATTTTTTCTTGTTTCCAGACATCAGATATTTTTTTTGCAACATGTTGACACAGAGTTTTTTCATCAGCATGTTGCAATTAGTGTATTTACCAAATTTCGTTAGGAAATTCTCTTTAACTCGCATCATACTTTCAATTAGATCTTTTTGTCTTTAGTTTTTTTCCTCAGTAATCGTGCATGCTCGTGTTGTTGCATTTTTCAGACACTGAATGGAAAATTATCTCTATAAACTGAATTTTGCAATTACTTTTGCCTCATTTGCATGTATCGACAGTAAGAGTTTTGAGTGCTTTAGTTTTTCTTTTGGTCAAGTTTTTGGAGTGTTTTTCAGTTTGTTTTTCATATATTTTTTTCAGAAAAATTTTATCTCTATAATTTTTTGCACATCTTGTGAAGAGATTCTCTAGGAAAGCCTTTTATTGTGCAATAAAATATACGGTATGCAAGCTGTGCGTGTGTGTGTTGAGTTTTAAAAGAGCAGCTCTTGTCTAGGCTGACA
The DNA here is from genome assembly GCA_947311025.1 of Lypha dubia. Taxonomy (NCBI): domain Eukaryota; kingdom Metazoa; phylum Arthropoda; class Insecta; order Diptera; family Tachinidae; genus Lypha; species Lypha dubia. Next base: position 64,356,170 of record OX371264.1, read on the forward strand.
TCTATGGCAACAGCAAAAAAACGAAAAAAAGGAAAAGACTTTCATGTGGCTGTGGCGCTCATATTGCCATACTTTTTACACACTTTTATTGGTTTCGATATGATGATTTTGTAGTTTTTGCATCAAAAGTCCTGTATAAGATTTTTTTCTGTTGCTATTTTATGCTTACAGTGTTTGTGCAAAAGCTTTTCCTTTTTTTTTTTTTTTGTTTAATGGCTGCATGTATGAATGGCTGGCTGATAAATGCCAGACAACGATTATGTAAATGAAAAATTTCCATTAAATTCATTGAATTTCATTTACAAGAAAAACATTTCATTTTGTTTTGTTTTTTTTTTTGCTCTGCTCAACTACTCCGGCTCTATTGTTTTGGTCCGTAAGGGCATTAGGAGTTGTAAAAGCTTTTTAAGCTGATTTCAAAGATTGCATCCTACATACAGCAGAATGAATGACTTGTAGAAAGAACAAAAAAGTCAGGAATTTGATTATGAAAATAAAATTTGCCATAATTTGTCTGAATGACTTAAACGATTTATCTCAAATACATTATTACTTTATTAAGTTGAGAGTTTTCTTTCGATTACTTCTTTTGTTGTTGTTCTTTCTGTTCGTGTTGTTTGTAGTCAAACAAAAACAGCTCATTTGAAAGCAATTGCATTTGCATTTTGCTCCAGTTTATCTGCTACGTTAACTCGAGTTTTGCATTATTTGTAAATTGTTGCAAATAGTTTTTTCATCTTTTTATTGGATAATTTGTGCAACAAAAAAAAAAAAAAAATCAAAAATCATGAAAATGAATTTCGAGGTAAATATTTATAAAAAACTTTTTTTCTAACATGTAAGTGTTAAATATTTTACAACAAAGAATCGAGTTTTAGAAAAGTTTAACAACAACTTCAAAGGTTGCATTTTTTTGTTCTTGTTTGTTGGCATCAAAGTAAAAATGTTTACACTAAAAGTTGAAAAGATAAGAGCACAGTGGTAGTGAAGTTAAGCGAATTATATTATAAAATATTATATGTTTATGGTCAAACCATATTATTATCACTGCAGTACAATTATTACGATTATATTTTAGTCTGTTTTATTAGTAAAACAGTAAATTATAAAAGATATATTATGATAATATGTAACAAAAATATTTTTTCCTTCTGATGAAAACATTGTTGCAAACTAAATTATTTTATTTACAGATATACATTAGAATATGGGTTTTATAGCTTTTTTAACAGTTTAAAATGAAATTGAAAATAAAAATTACAATATGTTTGCTGCAACCATAACATTTTTGTCGCAACCATAATATGGTTGTTGCAACAAAACATCCAGCATTTCACTTCTAAACATATGTATACTAATATTTACCATTGAAACTTGTCTAAATCCAAAAAAATTCTCGTTTATTTCCCTTTTTATTATATTTTTTTTTTGGCACCACTATATGCTCTGTACAGTACTTAACGGTTATAAGCACATCTCGTATAAGAAAAAAAAAACGCTTATAAGAAAGTATTACAGAAGCACCATGACATTTTCTATATATTTTAATGTAAAAAGTATTCTGTATAAGAAAACCGCGTATAAGAAAAAAACTGATATAAGACATATATTGCCATGAACCGATAATGACAGTACATATAAAAAACATTTGTTATAAGAAATTTTTTTTTTACACGGCAATACTTTGTTTTCAAACAGAAATATCCAACTAAGACCGTATGTATTTCCTTACACAAAATATCCAACTAAGCGTGTATGTACATACATGTGAACGTACAAACATACATATGTAGTAGGTTTTTAGTTTTTCATTTAAAGAAAAACACGCTTATAAGAAAAATTTTCGTAAAATTTTTTGAGTTTCTTATATCCGTTATGTACTGTAATATGTTGCACTTAAAAACTTAAGTGTATCTATTGTTATTTGCAATGTATATATATGAATTATGCTTGTACGTGCATGTTGGAACACTGATATTAAACTTAAAATGTAAAGCAAAAAATAAAATAAAATAAAAACATCAGAAAACAAGACAAAATAATGTTAAGAACATGATGTTGGCCTCAAACGAGTAAGTGGATAAATCAGCAACAACTTGTAGCAAGTATGTGTAATAAATACATATTACACTCTTAAATGTTTCTGAACTACGACGACGACGACGACGACTCTACATCGTCAACAACATCTTTGCTTAATGGTGTTAATTGAAATTGTCTTTTAGCCATGTTTTTCAATTCTTTCTTAAGTACAACTTTTAACGTTCAACAAGATACGGCTTTTTTTTTGTTAGTGTTGTTGTTAATATTGAATATTTTTTTTTTTTTTTTGGTCAACAATGTTATAAAAACATCTGTTCAATTTCTCATTTACTAACTTCACTTAGATTGTTCCTCTCGCTCACGCTCTCTCTTTCTCTCTCTTTGTCTTCCATCTTTGCACTACGACCACGCTTAACTGCAACATCAACAAATTATGGCCTGAAGGTCTTTTATTCATTCTTGGTGCTGTTGTTGTTGCTTTTCTTTTCTATATTTATTTATTTTATAATAATCATCATCAAATTGTATTGAAATTTAACCAAGTGTTATTCTATAGTTCGTTAGTTGCCTTTAAGCGTCAATATGATGTCTCTGGTAAAATTTAAATTTTTATATGCTCATCTGCATGATTTTATTTATGTATGAATGCAGCAGCATGCTACATTCGTACAGAACACATTAACAGCACAGTTTGTTGCCTCAACAAAAATTCATGTTTTCGTCGTTGGTTGTTTGCTTTTTCAAATATTTTAGAAATAAACGGAAATTTATTAAACCATTAAGTTTGGAGATGTTTTTGTTTATTTTTAATTTTTTCTTTAAAATATTGTTTATACGTTCCATGTTACCATGTGTGTAAATAGTATTTTATTAGAATTTTTTTTTTGGAAATTTCTTTAAATAACATAATTTTCTCTTTTTTTTCTAATTGCAGGTAATAATTTTTAACTAATTTAACTGTAAATAATGGATCTTGTGGGTAAGACAATTAATTAATGTGAAATGCATTATTAATAATTCAAATAAGATGTTTATTTGTTGACTTTTTAAATAAAATTCTTTAAATGTTGTTTAGGGAAAAAATTTGGGAAATAAAATTAAAATTGTTAAACAAGTTTTATCTCAACATGTATTCGTAGCAGGCATTTTAAATATGTTTTTTTTCATATATTTTCAGTGTTTTATTACACCCAAATTATATAATTTACGGCATTTACACTACGCAACTTTGTTGCAAGCAAATATCGTGTTTCTATGAGAAAGAGGGAGAGAAGAAATATAAAATGTATACATTTTCATTCTATCACTCTTACTTAAAATGAAAGTTGAATGCTATTTAGCTGCATAATGTAAATGCCTTATAAATATTTTAAAAATGTTGAGCAACATGGATTTTTCCAAACGAGAAATCTATCTCACGAGTTTGCCCACTTTATCGTTTTTAACCCCTAAAAGTATGCTACATTATTTTAGATTTGTAAATAAAATATGTAGGCATTCATCTGTTTTTACTAATTTCCCTCGAAACATGTTCCACTCATCGAATTTAGCATGTTGCCTTAAAATGTTGCAGATACATTTCATATGTTTCTGAATGAACACAGAGCTGCTACTTCTGCAAAAGTTTGTTTCAACTATAAATTCATGTAAATTTTTCTTTTATAAAAATTTTTAATAAAATATTGTGTGAAACGACTGAAAAAACGTGATATAGTTCAAGGGGTCATAAATAAAAATTCCTTTTTTTTTTTTTGTTAAAAACTACATAACTTCTATATTACTTATAAAACTACTTACTTTAAGCTAAATTTTAATTTGCACTCTCAGAGAACAAACAAAATCATATTTAGAGCTTTTAGCAAGAGCTTTTTAAAACAAATTTTCTTATAAATTAATTACATACTTCTGTCCAGCTCTGTTCTTATCTAACCACTTGCAGTTTTTTCTTTTGTATTTTGCCTTGTACTGATTTTTTTGCACTTTTTAAAAAAACAATTTGTTTTAACTGATCATCGGTGTTATTAAAAGATCAGCACCAAATACCCACGGCGTACTGGCTGGCATGTTAGTCAGTCATTCAGCCATTCAGTCAGTGTCTTTTTTGTTAATCTATAATATAAATCTAGATTAAGTTTTCTGGCTGGTTATAAATAATATTTTGCTGTAAACAAAAAATAAGAAGTTTCAACATAAAATTTAATGCGGTTTCTTATGGAGCCTTACAATCATAATAAATTCATACATACAAAAGCAAGCAACTTTTATTTAACACATAGACAAGCTCGGTTTCAAAAATTTATGTAAATCTTCTTGTGTTGCAGCTGAAATTTTTTCTTTTTCTTTTTTTTAAATATGGAGTACGTACAGTTGCTGCCTGTGATGAGTACACACATCCGCTTCTTCCTGAACTTGTTTATCTTTTATAGTTAATTTTTTTTGCCATGCAACAAACATGAAAAAAAAAAACATTTTGTAATTTTAGCCTTCGTTTAGTTAAATAGTGAGCACTTCCCCCGAATGATCTGGTTTGGATGTTAAAGCAACCTTTATTTATTTATTTATTTAGTTGCTTTTAACCGACTTAATTTACGAAAAAAAAAAAAAAAAAAAAAATAAAATAAGGAAATTTGTGTACAATATAATTTGTACCAACAGCAACAGACAACTAACAACCACTACAACGATGTCAGCAAATTATGAAAAGATAAACTTCCTTCTTCTCTACCACTTTGCCAGAGTGTATAATGGCAAAATAATGAGACGTTTTTGCCGACTCAAAAAAAAAAAAAAAAAAAAAAAAAAAAAAAAAAACGAAATAAGAGCAAAGTAATGTTGTAAAGAAGAACACAACAACAAAAAAGGTATATACATACTTCAATTAAAGGCATTCAACACTATGCTTGCAACCAACACTTTAAACCAGGATCAACACATTAACTTATGGTCTTTTGTGTTACAAAAGGAGATAGTGCTTCGTTGTTTCCTCTGCCGTTCAACATCTAGGCTTAAAACTTTAAATAGAAAAATATGAAAATATTATTAAGTTGAGCATAAAAGAAATGCTATTAATTGTATCGGCAAGAGAGAGCAGTAGCATGACTACAGAGATCCAACAAATAATAATACTAAATTAGTTTGTAATAAACAGCTAAGCCATAAATTATAAGAAATTGCAAGATTTCTTTGAAAAGAAAAAAGCAATTATTTCCTATTTTTTATGAGATATTGAGGCTACACATATTTTCCTTTTATCTTTTTTTTTTTTTTTTTTAATGATATTGAAGGCATTTTTGAAATGTGTTTAGGAATTCTGTGAGCACACTTACTAGCAGAAGCTAATGAGCATTGATGGGCAGTGTTCTCAGCTAAAAGCTTTCAGTACACTGTACAAAATTATTAGAATATAATGACTGAATCTGGTATAGATTATTAAAGCTCGTGTCTGTCAGTGCCTGGTACAAATTTTAGACACAGTTAAAGTTTCGCACATTGTTGTATTGAATCGGAATAGAAAATATTGTATTGCTGCTTATGTTCAAAGTATAAAAAATGTAAAGTGTTTTTATGTGAAAGAGTAGTACGCGAAGTATTTTTGTAGAACATTATAACCCTCTACAACATTATCTGTATGGCACTTTTTGTCCTGCAAAAATTTTCTCTTAAACAGCAATTTAGTGAGCTAGAATGTTCTAGAAAAATATTCGTCATAAAATTCTACTGCACGTATTTAAAGACACTAAATTTGTAAATTTAAATCAAACACCACAAATAAGTTAAAATTGAAAATATGTGTTTAATGGGTTAATTCTACACTTATTCAGAATAAGTCTCTGGAAAACAAAGTTTTCTTAGGCTAGTTTGCTTAAAAAATATTTTTTACGTTGAGTTCTATTATAAGAAGCCTTAGAAACGACATTTGAATAAGTTCGAAATTAACCCTTAAACGCAACGCATATTTATTTCTTAGTTATTTCTAGAGCTCAAGTTGAGTTTCGATTGCTGGTGTTTTTGAAGAGGTAAATCTACTTTAATGACAAATATTTTTATACAACGTCACTGGTAGGGGTAGCAGTTGAACTATTTCTTAGGAAGGGAGCTAAAAGATCTATAGGGAAAAGAGCTAAAATGTCTCAACAAAATATTTATCTCATTCTCTTATATAAAAATAAATATTTTTATCTTATATTTTGCTATCGTAACAGCGGGGAAAAGCGGGAAAAATTAATCTCTCATACATATAAAGTTTGTAAACTTTAACATTTTTGTTGGGGCTCTCTACCACAGTCAGTCGTTAGAACACTGTGATTATAAATATGAACAAAGTATGTTTGTTAACGGTGTAATGCGCTGATCACTGAAGAAATATTTTGAAAAATTTGCCATAAAAGATAAAGTTTTTATTGTGGATGTAAAATGGATTCGAAGGACCAAGGCAAATTCATAACAGGTAAAGTTAATACTACAACAAGTACAACATTACAACAACATTTGACATATGAGCCCCTATGCTTGCATGTACAAATTTTGACATGCGAGCCTCCATTATGCACGAAAAAAGTAGATCAGCTGTGTTTTCAGCTTTACCTGTTATGAATTTGCCTTGCGAAGGACCATAGTCAAGTTGTCATCGTTAATGGCAATTGTTGTCTAAAATAAACCACTAGTAAATTGGAATTGCGTTTTCTTTGCTTCACTGAATAATGTATCAGCATTTAGTGTAGAAACAAAGCTTTGGCTGGCAGCTAAAATCGATCGGAAGGACCATAATGGTAATGGCAATTGTTGCCTGTAATAGGACACTAGCACTTTGCTCCGCCGAATGAAGTATCAGCATTTAATGTAGAAACAAAGACTAAATCGGCTCGAAGGACAAACTTCCAATTGTTAATTTAATTTTTTTTCAATAACTGGACACCAGTAAAATGGAATTGAGGTTACTTTGCTCCGCCGAATGAAGTATCAGCATTTAATGTAGAAAAAAAAACTTTACTCGGACAGCTAAAATTGATTAGAAGGACCACAACCAAGTGTGAAGATTTTATGCCTACAACAGGATACCAGTAAATTGGAATTGCGTTTTCTCTGCTCTGCTAAAAAAAAAGTATCAAAATTTTATGTAGAAAATAGTTTCTTTTCGTTAAAAATTTTAAATATTTTTCCATAATAGTGTCAGCTTAATTCTGCTCGCATTTATTTTGTAGTCGTTTTGTATGGCACGCTGAATACTATTCCACTTTACATTGTACATGTCAAAGGCATGCCATGGACAGATTATTTTACTCTGTTGGAATTGTGTGGCTCTAAAAATTTCTTCATCATAATGATGACATGATGACGATGATGATGGTGATAATTTCGAAAAGGAAACAACAATAGCAAAGTAATAGTAGTAACTTTGCCTTCATATGAAAATCTAGGAAAATAAAATGATATTTTTTATTCAAACTGTCATGCTGCGTTTGCTTCTAGTGGTGTCATGTCGCTGATTATGATGAAGCAGCTTGTCATAATTAAACAATCGTTCGATCTGTGTGTGTGTTTTTTTTTTTTTTTTTGTTCATCTCTGCTTACCCAAATGCTGTTGGGTATTTTTTTTTTTTGGAAAATCCTTAACAAATTCGTGATTTTATCTAAAACAAATAAATTAAAATTTTATGATCAATTTTTATGCTGCCAATAAAAGTTATCTTGCATTTTTTATTAACGATGCCACTTTTTATGGCAGATAATCGTTGTAAGCAATAAGAGCGCAAAAAATAAGCAAATAAATTCGAAAACCAACACCAACATTTGATTAATTTAAAAACTACCCACCTTGGTCCTGGCAAAACATTAAAATCAAAGCCCACTCAATTTAAGTTTATATTAAAAAAAAAAAAAAAAAAACAATTAAACTACATTCATACATACTTGTCAATTGTATACATTTTATTTACTATGTATGTGTGAGTGTGTATGTGTATTTTTAACTTTATATAAAAATCTATCAATATGTTTTATCATCACTTATTTCAAGTGCCATTAAAATATGTGGGGAAAATTGTGCGGGCAAAAAAGAAAAAAAGTGAAATTTTTGCCATAAAACGGTGGGTTGCTGCTGCTAATACCTTTTTCCGATTTCAGCTTTTGTTGCTGTTGCTTCTCCTCATCTCTACTGTCGTCTTTTTTTGATTTATTTACATGACAAGCGGGTTAATTACAACATGTTGTGGTTTATACGGCTTGTTATTTTTATACTACCGCACACAGAAAGCCAAAGAACCATAATAAAAAATCATCGTCATCATCAGCAACGGCAACACAACACATCAGGGTAAAAGAAATAAATAAAAAAAAATAGTAGCAAAAATTGGAAATAAAAATATAAAACCAAAAAAGAAAAAAAAAAGAAAAAAAAGGAAACTATATTCATACCAAATAAACGAAAAAAACCCTACGCTCATCACTGTAGCTGCAAATGAGCATGTGCGTTAAAGTGATATGATTGCAATCAACTTGTGTTGCTCAAAAACCAATTAAATATGAAGGGTATAATAATGTGTGTGAAGATAAATTTAAATTTAAGTAGCAAAGCTTTGAGGGAGCCTTTAACAGTATTAGGAAAGAGGCCATTAGGCAGTCGCTAGAGGAACTCGGTGTTAGTAGCCTTCTGGTGGAGTGGATAGTTCTCATGCTCAGCAGATGGATTATCAACTCGAGTAGGGGGGCGAAAGCCTGAGGAGGTTTATGACAAGCGGGACGCCGCAAGGGGGAGTATTATCCTCCCTTCTGTGGCTGATAGCTGTAAACGTTATTCTCAGGCGTTTTGATAGGAACGGTCGGAAGATAGTCGCCTACGCTGACAATAAGGTATAACTGGTAAAAGGGAAATTTCTTTCCACTATCAGTGAGGTCATGCAGGTAGCGCTTAACGAACTGTCTTTCTGGGCTAGTAGTAAGGGACTAGGGATCAACCCGGTCAAAATGGAGCTAGTTCTCTTCACCAGGAGATACAAAATAGATAGTTTTTTGCTACCTATGATTGGCGGGATGGAGTTAAAACTAGCAAAGGAGGCCAAATACTTGGGTGTTTTCCTTGATAGCAAACTTTCTTGGAAAAGAAACATACAAGAAAGGCTCAAGAAAGGGCTCAATGGCTATTATACATGCAGGAATTCCATTGGGATGAACTGGGGTCTGCAACCGAAGGTGGTAAATTGGATTTACACATCGGTTGTCAGGCCGGTGATTTCTTATGGATGTGTCGTATGGTGGGAGGCGTTGGGGAAAGCAAGCCATAGGCAGCTGCTTGCTAAGGTCCAGAGGTGTGCTTCGCTGGGTATTACTGAGTCCAGAGGAGCACCCCTCAGGCTGCCTTGGACGTCATCCTTAACCTGCTTCCCATTGAAGAATTTGTGTTGAGAACGGCGGCAAGGAGTTTGCTCAGGCTTATGGAAGCGGGCTTTGTAAGGCCAAGATTTACAGGTCATACATCAGTCTTGAAAAAGATTAGTTTTAGCAGACGGGAGACCATATCCCCTGGTTTTACGGACTCCAAGGTTGTTGAGACTAATTTTATTAGAACACCTTCACTAGTTATTCCGGATAGGGATCTTTGCGTCATATCTGTTAGAATGTACGAGGGCTGCGCGGTCTTTACAGATGGATCGAAAATGGAAATAGGCACGGGTTCTGGCGCCTATTTTTTAGGAACGGACATTCATATGTCTTTAAGGCTACCGAACGAATGTAGTGTATTTCAGACTAAGATCCTAGATATCCTCAGGGCCACGGAACTAGTGACAGAACACGTAACTGAAGGCGTGGAGGCAACGTTGGAAGTCAGGCGGCGCTAAAAGCTTTGAAGGGGCATAGTGTCAAATCGAAGCTGGGCAGCAAGTGTAGGCTATCTCTCAACTTGCTTATGGACAAATTTAGCGTTAGGCTATCTTGGGTACCTGGACATTGCAATATTGATCAAAACGAAATCGCTGATGAGCTGGCAAGAATTAGGGTCAGCATTAGATGTGGCAGGTAGTGACAGGTCGGTTAAACCTCCAATCGGTCACTCCTATAGAGAACTCAGTAATTGGGTAATTAGCAGAACTAACCATTCCTGGAGGAATAGAGAAGATTGTAGAGTCTCGAGGTCCATATGGACAGAACTAGACTCAGGTTAATCTGATCTACTGCTGGGTATGAATAGAAAGGTTTTGAGAGTCATTGTAGGCGCCTTGACTGGCCACTGCTCGGTTAGAACGAGGACCAGCATATGGGAAAATGGCACTCCGGATTTCTGTAGGATGTGTGGGGATGAAGAGGAGTCAGAAACTATAGAGCATATCGTCTGTCATTGCCCAAGGCTGCAACGCCATAGGCAAAGATGGCTAAGCAGACGTTTCCATTAGGGCAGTAGTGATATCGCGAAGTGCAAACTTGAGGATATCAGGGGCTTTATCATGGGAATTAAATGGCTGAATGATGGATGATAACGGCTCTTTGTTTCTCCTTGGACAGTAAGGAGACTAATTAGGCAATAAATTATAAATGAAGGGAATCAGAATGGATCCAATTGAGTCTCCAAGTGGATGTGTATTTCACACTACCCTTCCTAACCTAACCTAACCTAGCAAAGATTTGCACCAAAAAGTTTAGTAAAACCAATTTTGCAGTTAACCCAGCACTGTTAAAAACTTATCAGTTGCTTTAAAAGTTGATGCAACTCATTTCGGATTAATATTAGTGGATATTATGGCAAAATGGTGATGTATAGGAATATCCCACTATATAAAAATGGAATTCCACGGGGTCGACTATCATGCAAATTCAAATCTTTGTTAGTTAAATTTAAATTTATCTTCACACACATTTAAAAGTACACCTTTTCATTTTCAATCAATTTGCCATAACCGCCAGCTAATAAATAAATTAATGAGTTGCATATTATATCATCCAAATGTCCGTAATGGATTCGATTGAGGGTTTGTGTCCTCAATAAGTTTGCCTCATGTGTGGCTGAACTTTAAAAATGCTTTGTTCTTTTTACCTTAGCCCACATTAACTGTGACAATAACTGGTTGATTTTCAATAAGAATCGTCTTAACACAAATCCTGATACATCTGTTCTAGACACAAATCTCCAACTTTTCTGGGGGCTTCAGAAAAGCGATTTCATTGACGACATACAGACGGCCAGACATACTGACGGACAGATGGACAGACGGACATGGCTCATTCAGCTTCATTAGCTATAAGAAACCAGAATATAAATATTTTACGGGTCTCATATCATATTAGTGAAAATTACATATAAAATGGCAAACCTATAACTACTCTCTCTATTATTGGTGAAGGGAAAAAGCAGCTTTAACTAAGCAATTTTCAATTAATACCTTTAAACAAAATTTAAAACTAGTTGCAATAAATTCTGTAATTCAATCAAATAATCATGTGATCAACAATGAAATTTTTCTGATATTTTTTTAAAAAAATTTTGGATACAGGAAAATTTTTGCAAAACAGTTTTTGTCGTTGGTTGAACTTCGCCAACAACGCGCGTAATTGAATCAGCATTTTCCGTTTTTCTGTCACGGAAAGATTTTTCAAAGAAAATATTTCTTTAATTTATTCAATTAATTTCTTAACTAGTTTATTTAATATTATAATTAATTTAATTAACAAATTCATTATTTCCAATATACTGCCTGTTCGCCGATATCGAAGAAGTTCTTTCTTTCGAACAAATACATTTAAAACAAAAACAAAATTTTTGAATTTGTTTTTGTTTCAAATGTATTTGCTCGAAAGAAAGAACTTCTTCGATATCGGCGAACAGGCACATAGTTTTTTTTTTTTAATTAATTGGCTTAATTTTCCATTTGTTATAAGAATGAGAAGTCAGTTCTCATTTAAAAAAATATCGATTTGTAAAATATTTTCCTAATGCATTCTATTATTTTCATAATTGATTTTAATTAAAAAATTTAATCAGTTCAATTATTATTTTAATTATATGAACAACAAAAATATTAAATTGAACAGCAAAAAATCATGTTCAAATTATTATTGAACATAATGTTGAGGAATCGAACACGAGCTGTAAAAGAAAGAGATTGTTCGACAAGGAATTGTCGGAAGGGAAAAGGTGTTCACACAATTCAAAAGAATTGGGGGTACAAAAGAGAAACTAATGTTACAAATTGTTGCAAATTAATCACGAGTAAGACAACAGAAATAACATGAGGCTAAACAACAAATAACAAATAAGAGAAAAAAAACAGCGCCATATCAACTAAATCCAGGCAACAGCACATAAATTTTACTATCAGCCATCAGCACGCAATCTATTATTTCTTGTTGATTTTTCTTTATTCATATGCTGCTATTTTGCCTTAATTTTTTTACCCCCCACCGCCAAACTTTTCTCTTTAGCATTCTAACGCCCGCACACCCCTCAAATAATTAATTTTTGTGGTTTTAATCAAATCAATACGAATTGTTCGTTGTTGGGTTACTGCTTTTTTTTTTTTTTGGTTTGTATGTATAAGCACACAATACTTTAATTTATTTTGGCAGTATTTGTAATTAGTTTTCGATGAAACAGACATAAAAAGGATGTTGCTTGTTAAGAACTCTATATTACGGAAATTTTGCTATGATGGCAGTATTTAAATTGTTCCTCAATTTTATTGGGTCTTGTCGAATGAAAGATGTGTTTGTTTTCTTTTTTTTTTTTTTTAATATAATGATGAAATATTACATGTGATTCCTTAAATTAGTCCCGATGATGTACAAAATTAATTATCTATTAGGTATAAAAATCTGCCCTTTTTTTTAGTAGAAAATACAATTTATAAAAAGAACTGACTACTTCCTATGATGCAATTGGAAAAACTGTTTGCGTTTTCGCGAAAAAAGAATTTTGGGGATTTTGGGTATTACAATATAATTTTTAGGAATTAATTTTTTTTAGCTAAAAAGTTGAATTAAATATAATTTTTGTCAGTTTTATTCAAGGTTTTTTTAAATACTGAAAAAAAAAACGTGTAAAATAGTTGGTAAATGATTTTTAAATTCAGATTTCTTAGAACAACATTAAGAGCAACACTTTTATTCGATTAATATTTTACTTATTATTCAAAAAATTATAATTATATCTAAATATGTAGTAAGTATTGGCAAAAAATAAAATTTGTATTTGCATATGCCATTTTTTTGTTTGGGAATTGATGTTAGCAGTCAGTCAATAACTACACATGCCGCAGTATTTGCTACGGGTATTTTTGTTCCATTTTGTGTATGTGTGTTTTTTTTTTCTTTTGTTGTTTTCTCGTTGATTATGGTGTTGGCTGTCAGTTATTGTGGTCGATTTAGAGGTTTTAGGTTTTTCTAGTTTTAGCTTCTTTTCATGGGTTCTTCTTTTTCATTTTCGCTTCAAATATTTAGACGAACTGAACTATGTTTGCCGTATGTACTCGTTTGGATGTGTTAATTTTTTGTCGGCTGTATCAAATGCTCTAACAAGGTGAAGGAAGGTGTTTTTAAGTTTTTGAATTGTTGCTTCATATATGTACTTCATATATATATTATGTGGTAGATATTTTTCGGTTTTTTGTTTTTATTTTTTGTTAATATTTTATTAACATCTTGTTGGTTGTATGGGAGGTAATTTTTGCTAGTTATTTTTTTTTTATTTTAGTTTACTCGTTGTCTACTGGAGAATTGGCTATAATTTCTATTATGTTTTTCTATTATTTGGCATATGATATAATGATTAAGTAAAAAGCATTTATATTTAGATGTAAGCAATTTGTGCCGGCTTTCAAGTCATTGAAATCATCTGAATAATTCTTTTACTTTTTGCCTTCATGTGCAGAATTGTTAATAATTGTTGCTAAGAGCTTTTTATGTGTTTAAGATAACATGTTTTAAAATTGTAGCAGATTATAGCTTTAAAAAAATTTTTTTTTGGGGATTTTGGGGATTTTTAAAAATTATTTGGGGAACTTAAAAAAGATAATATACGTTTTGTTTTTCACTTAACAGACGTGTGAAATATGTTTTTATTGTGTTTTACCCTTTCGAAGAGAGGAAGCCATTGATTTATTTGGAATATCTTATTTGAAGGTTTTTACAAACAAAGTGGGAATATTAAAAAATTTTCTAAATTTTCATAGTGTCATTAGTAAATCGTTATTTTAAAGTGATAACAATTTACACTAAAAAATTTGTTTATTAAAGATCCATTAATGTTGTTCCACAATTCATTGGTTCAATGTACGCTTACGTTGTTACGTTCAATGAAACTATTCGTTCAATAAAGTTGAAGGCATTTGTTCGTTGTCACAAAACAAAATTCAGAAAATTAATAAAGCAGTCTTGTGATTTTCGGTAATATTTCATCAATAAAAAATTAATGAACAATTAATTGAGACTATGAATTTTTTTTTTTTTTTTTTTTTTGAGAGTGGTAAGTGCGTTGACTACTAAGCAAACGATGACTGGGGGCCTGGGTTCAAACCCTGGCCAGAGCAAGTCAATCAACATCATTAATTTCTCTAATGTACATTAGTGAGACATTGTATTAATTGTTGTCGGACTATTTAAGTGATGAAGGCATAGCACCGGTCACTAAAAAACTGTTCGGACAGCGATTGATGCTGTTCCAAGGTAATTTACACAACATCGCCCTCCTTCGTCGGTTAGTAGAAACATCGGCGAAGTGAAACAATTAATAAAATGCCTGCTAATACAGCTTAACAAAGTTAATGCGTCTACGTAACACCGGAGGCGCCTCAAAACTGCTATAAAAATTAACATAACGCGCAAAGCAGAGTTCTAAATTTTCAACATCTATTTCTCTACCCTATCCCTCTCACTGAGTTCCGGCACAATGTTCTGCATACGTAGGGGTGCTGGTCCTAACTAAAAAAAAAAAAAAGAGTATAAAGAGTGCTTGGATTTTTTTTTTTTTTTTTTGGATAAATATATTATTTATTGAATCTTCAGTTATAGATTGAAACATCTATAAGTTCTTCGAAACTTAAATTAAAAAAAAATTAAATATAAATTTAGCCAATGCCAAACAAAATTTTTAGTTACAACGGTTGATTTTTATTGTTTTTCATCTCTTGTATACGGCTGATAGAAAGAGTATCCCTCCTGCTAAGCTGGGTGTGGCATCTATACTCTAGAATATTGCGCGCAAGTGGGTTTGGGTGCAACTCAAGTTTTTTAATGCACTTTTTCGCGTGTTTAGAAAATACTGCCTTCACCAACGGAACATCAAAGCCTTTGTGAATACGCTGATTTCGGATATACCAGGGGGCTGCAGTTATTGTACGTAGAATTTTATTTTGTCGCCTTTGAATTTTTTCTACATTCGATGCTGAGGCAGTGCCCCATAGCTGGATTCCATAGGACCATATTGGTTTCAGGATCGCGTTGTATAGTAGAAGTTTACAGTCTAGGCTTAGTATAGAATTTCTTCCCATAAGCCAATTCATTTGGGTTGCTTTTAATTTCATTTGGATCAACTTGGCGTCTATATGCGATTTCCATGTTAAACGGCGATCAAGGTGAACGCCTAGACATTTTACTGCAGTGTGTTGCGGTATAGTCTCGGTGTTGATTTGTATAGGCGGGCATGTTTCCCTTCGCAACGTAAAAGTGACGTGTACACATTTCTGCTCGTTAACTTTTATACGCCATTGTTTGAGCCATTTTTCCAATTTGGATATATACCCTTGTAAGTTGCTTGAAGCTTCTACTGGATTTTCATGGACACTTAGAAAAGCTGTATCATCGGCAAATGTTGATGTATGAATGTTATTGCTTAACGGTAAGCCAGAGGCATATATTAAAGAAAGTAAGGGACCGAAGATGCTGCCTTGGGGAACTCCGGCTTCGATCGACTGCGGAGGGCTTAAAAAATATCCTTCCCTAACTAGTAATTTTCGTTCCGTTAAATAGCTTTTTAAAAGCTTGACGATGTTTGCGGGGAGATTTCGTGTTAATTTGTGCATAAGACCTTCATGCCATACTTTATCGAAAGCTTGAGAAACATCTATAAAGAGCGCAGAGCAATATTTTTCTTTTCAAAAGTGTCTCTTACAACATTCACAAGCCTGTGTGTTTGTTCAATAGTGTTATGCTGTCTGCGAAAACCGAATTGATGATCTGGAATGCATCCACTTTTAGTCACTATAGGCATCAGCTTGCTCATAAACAGCTTTTCAAATAGTTTTGAAATGTTGGTCAATAAACTAATAGGCCGATAGGATTCAACCTTCGTATTATCCTTGCCTAGCTTTGGTATCATAATAATCATCGAAACCGTCCATTCTTTTGGAGCTGTTATGAACCTCTTTATTTCAATTTAAAGTGTTTAAATAATATTTTCTCAGCTGATTAATTTTTCTTTGAATTTTACCTAAATAATTTCGAAATTATCATTTTTGTTCATTATGACTGCAATTTGTAAAGGGCTGCTATTGTTTTTCTTTTCTATATCGTGATAAAGACCGTAATATCTATACCACCAATTATTTGAAATGTTTTGAGATATGAAAAGAATTAGTTTACGGGCAACATACACAGTACAACAAAAAAAAAAAAAAAAACAAAAAATAACATGGTTGTAGTGATAGATTCTGGTAGAGGGGATCCCAAATATTTTGAAAGTTTCCCCACATGATACTGCTCGTTGTTATCGTTACTTGGAATGAAACGCAAATTGGCGTGATAAAATTCCATATTATGGGACATTTTATCACTAATTGCAAATAAATACAAAATTAACCCTAGAATAAATTCTCGCATTCGGTGTTTGCAGTGTTTCTGTCTCTAGAGACTAATAGTAGAATTCTATAATAAATATTTTGGAAGGTGAATAGTTTTTATCCCATTTCTCACGAAAGGCTTCGAAAGACCCCTACATCAAATAGTACGAGGGTTAAAATGTTCTACAAAAATCTTGCTTATGATATTCTGCATAAAAACTTGGATTTTGTTACACAGTTTTAACGCTTGTGAATGTATCCAAAATATTTTAAATAGACAAACAAATAATATTTGCCCACAATGAAGCACCACAGACGTTCAAACAGAACAGAACAGAGCAGAATTGAAAAGAATGGTAAAAATCGATAAGTAAATGAATAAATAAAATGCATGAAGTGAAAACAGCAGCAACAACAAAAAGACCGAAAAGAAAGAGGAATTCAGTCAGTATCTGTAAGTAAAAATTTAATCGTTAATTTGTTAAAAATTTTTGGACTTTGTCCGCTTTTCCTCACTCCTGTGCAGTCAGATATTTCAAATATCGCTTGCTTGACAATCTAATTGGTTATCTTTTGTTGTTGTTGCTGTTAATGATTAGAACTCAAAAGAAATCATGTGAAACGAAGTGAAAGGGGGTAGGGTAGGTGACAGATAGCATTTTGACGTCAATCTTTATTTGGCGCTACAAAATGTTAAAAGCAATCAACACAATATATTGTTTCCAACATACACTTGTGTTGGAATATAAATCTATATATTTACATCTATGTATGTCTGTTATATATCATTTATGTGTTTGTACGAAAAACATGTAGACATGTGTAGCATAAAACGGAAGCAATAGACCAAAATTAAGTGAAAGACCATTCAACCGTTTAAGGAAAATGAACAACAACAATTGATACTGCTGTTATTTACCATATATGTCTGACAGACATGTATGGTGATGTATTCGACACACATGATGTACTTAGACTTTTGATTAAAACAAACCATTTTTAAACTTTTTATAACTTATTATGGACTCAAAATCCAAACTATCCTGTCTTTGGATTAAATATCAGAGGTCAGATCCCTGGTTAAGCCACAACCAAACACACTCATCAACAATTTATTAATCACACAAAAACTATAAATAAAACTTATTTATTTTGTTGCTTGTCTCTTTTGTTCCTCTGTGTCGTATGGTGGTGCGACACAAAAAACGTACTATAAAATTTCTTCTTGGCCATTTATCAAAAAAAAAATTCTTAATACAACTTAAGTAGTATGTCGTATTGAGTCGATTCGTGTGTTCTGGCTACTAAACTCTGGTGATGAAGTGATGAACTGCCACTGACCATGATTTGTTGAGACGTCAGACGACCGTCTGTCTATATTCAGTTTTTGTACATTTAGCTTCGCTAAAAATGGTACTTCCGTGTTACGCACCAAATGAAGCTGTCTCTTTAAATGTCAATTTGTTGTGCGAGTGTGTGTTTTTGTGATTTGCTATGTCTGTCCTACGAAGTGTCTATTATACTTTGTATTTATTTTTAATGTTTGTCTTTTTTCTAGCTGCAAAGCCACAATAAGAATGTATTGATGAACGTACAACATCTTCAACAATAAAAATTTTGCAATATAGGAAATTGTTTCAAACAAACTAAATTCGTAATGAAGTCAATGAAATTCGCAATAAAGAAAACCAATAAAATAAAATAGAAATAAAATTCAGTCTAATAATAGTTTAATAAGTTTTTGTATGGCGGTCAAGAGACTAAGAATAAAGCTTTTTTCTTTTTGCGTGTAATTTTTTCGCACAAAAGTTTAAAAAGGCGATCCGATAAGAAACTTTTTTTTCATCATCTACAAATTAATAAATACCATAAATTTTTTATAAATTCGGTTTAAAGAATGAATTTAAGAACATCTTGGTTACACAAAATTTTAGAAAGAAATTGCGAAAAAGCTTTCACAAGCTCTTTCACATCTCTTAATGAATTTTTTAATGAATTTTTTATGAATTCGGTTTAAAGAAAGCCTTTAAATAATATATTTTTTATAAAAACTTGGCAAAAAGCTTGTGAAAGCTTTTTTCTTCCGATAAGAAACTTTTTTTCATAAATTTTTATGAATTCGGTTTAACAAATGAATTTGAAGAACATCTTGTGGAAAGGTTTTAGTTAAAAGCTTTAAAAAGATTTTAAAAAAGCGTTCACAAGCTTGCAAAAGCTTTTCTGCAAAAGCTTTAAAGAAAATTTTTAAAAATAATTGAGCCTTTGTTTTTTTTTTTTTTTATTATTTGAAAAGCAAATATTTTTCAAATATATTCTATCTTTTAAATAGTTTGCTTATTTTTTTGCTTTAAAACTCATTACGTTTGCCCTAAACAACTTGTAAAACTTGATTTGTTTTTCAATTTTATTTAATTTTTACTTCAACTTAAACTAGATTTTTTTCGACTTTTTAACATGTTCATGTCAAGATCTCTTTAAACCACTTTAATTTGTAAAAGATACCTTTTATTATTAGACGCACTTCAAATGTCTAAAGCCGTTCGTTCGTTCGTTAGTTATTTTTTTCTTTCCTTCATTTTGTTGCCAATTTATTTGGTTTCTATTTTGAATTTAATTCAAATTACAATATTTGAGATCTTATTTTTCAACCTTCCAGCATTTAGCAAATTTAATGTTAATTCTGTCACCATGGCATGGCGTTCAAGCGTTATTTTATTTCTCCGCTTTGGCCCCGGTAACTGGTTTGGGGGGCTGGCCTTTAGTTTCTTTCTATTGAATTGAATTTCATATTTTTTTCTTATCTTTTATGCACATCAATTTGCTACTTTACGAAATTGCTTTACTTCATCATATATTTCGTTTTTTTTTTGTTCTTTCTTGGCTTTGTTGCGAAAATATGAACAAATGAATAGAATAAAAATGGCATAGAGAAGAAAATTTGTTAGTTAATAAAATCGAGAACATCTAGTCAATATGGGATGTAAAATGATTTGTATGTTTTAGGTTAAACTAACAAGCGAATCACACTACCTGGCAAACAATATTCAGCCATATTACAGAACTCTAGAAAGTGGTTTCAATTCCGAAAAAAGTTGAGTGTTTAGAAAGCAACAATTTTTTTTTTTAAATTAAACCATTTTTAAACTGCAAAATGGAATTGACAATGAAGTGCTCTACTAACTTAATTTTTGTGACAAACAGTGAAAAACAATGCATACTTTTAGGAGGATCAGTAAAATAAGCTTTGTATGTTAATAAAAAAGCTTAAAGTGAGCTTTGCTATAAAAAACTTTATCGTTGCAAAATCAAATTACAAAATAAACATCATTTGAAGACTGTAAATTAAAAGTTATCGAAATAGATTGACGGAATTGAAACCCTTCCGTTCCGAGTGTGTGATTTGCACTATTGCCCGTTGTTGCCGATCTACGACATTCCAATATTTAAATTGATAATAAAGACTTTTGATTGTCTAGAGAAATTCTGATCTCTAGTGGCTAAATTATAGCGAAGCTTCTGAAGGTTTCATTAAGAAACTTCTAAGAGCTTTCGTAATAATTCTCATGATGATTCTTTAAATAATCTTGGTGCTCATCTCAATAACAAATTGAAGCGATCTTGTTGTTTTGTAGGGCCTCCGCTAACATTTGGTGTATCAATGAAAGGGACTTTCAATTTCATGACATACAAAAGAAATTTTCCATCATATTTTTGTATTCATAATTTGTTCATATTGAATCACTCCTTAAGGAAAAATACAACACATGAATTTGTTGCTGTTTTGTATTTAAGTGAGATCCATATAAATATGTTTATGAGCTTTTAAAACGCATAACTTTGGAGGGTAAATAATTTTGTTTTATACTTTATGGCAAATTTTGTGAATGATTATAAACAGTTTCTTTAAACAATCAACTAAAAATCAACTATAATTTTTTTTATAACCAAAAAAAAAATATGTATGAAAATATTAAATCTGATAGTCATAAAGAGATGCTTTAAATTGATGTTAATTTTGTACACAAAGATTTTGTGAAACAACAAAAAGAAATAAAATACAGAACTTGTGTATTTTTTATATTCATTCTAAGTTATGCCACATTTTAACTCTTGCTACTTTTTGTTGTCAAAAAAAATTTGATTTCTTCTGACAAAGATAAATGTCAAGTATTTTTATATGTATTTGAGCTTGTAAAATACATAAAACATGTCGGCAGATGTCAAAGATTTAAGTTCTTTGTATAATTCAACAAACTCCTTTATTTATTTGAAACACTTTTCAAGTACAAACATGTTTTTTTGTGTTTCTTTTTTTTGGCTTCATACGAAACACAACTCATATGGATGGATGGGATGCTTGAAAACTCACAAAAAGGGTTTCTCTATATAATGACTGAGCGCACATTCGAATTTATTTAATTTTAATATTATTTTCAATTCATTTTAAAAGGGCTGCTCAAAAGTCAAAGATCGTTTTGTTTGTTACTGAACTTTGAAAGAGGAGGGTCACACTACTCTGGCACTCACAATAAAGAGAGTGAGTGATTTTGATGATATTTGAAGTGGTTGTTGGTTGGATACTTAACATTTTTGTAATGGTGTGAATTTGAACACATACTTACATATTTAGAGACAATCATAAATTAATACATAATAAAACGAAAAATTAAATTGGTTTTTTTTTTTTTTTAAATAATAAATTCGTTAAATGGTCAAGTTTCAATTCAATTGGTTTTTTGAAAAAAAAAACAACTTTTCTATTGTTTGATGAAACAATTAGAGAAAAAAAATTTTTTTCATAATTTTTGGACCCAAAGAAAAAAATACTTAAAGCTCAGTTATGCTAGAAACACAACTGCAACGACAGAAGAATTTTTCGTGACGAATATTTGTCTTACAAAATAGAACGCAATTGTGTATATGAAAATACACTTCGTCAGTATGTGGGATGAAATAAAGGGTGATCCAAGTAGAGATACTTTTTTCAATAGCCTTTTTTGACAGATCACGTGTGAGTCGTGCTGTCATGTTATTTTTGTTTAGTATTGTTTGGCATTTCAAAATGGAAAGACTTACGCCTGAACAACGTTTACAAATCGTTCAACTTTATTACGAAAATTCACGTTCTGTGAGGAATGTGTTTCGAGGCAAATTTTGTTTAGCGATGAGGCCCATTTCTGGCTCAATGGGTATGTAAACAAACAAAATTGCCGCATTTGGGACGAAGAGCAACCTGAAGAGATTCAAGAACTGGTACTTCATCCAGAAAAAACAACAGTTTGGTGTGGTTTGTGGGCCGGTGAAATCATCGGTCCATATTTCTTTTAAAATTATGTCGGTGCGAACGTAACCGTCAATGGCGACCGTTATCGTTCCATGATTACCGACTATTTGATGCCTAAAATTGAAGCTCGTGATCTCGGCGACATTTGGTTTCAGCAAGAAGGCGCCACTTCCCACACAACGCATCAATCAAATGATTTATTGAGAGCACATTTAGGTGAGCAAATAATTTCACGTTTTGGACCGGTCGATTGGCCACCAAGATCGTGTGATATCACACCGTTAGACTTTTTCCTGTGGGGATAAGTAAAGTCTAAAGTTTATGCGGCCAAACCCACCTCGATTCAGGCCTTGGAGGAAAACATCACTCGTGTCATTCGCCAGTTACCAGTCGAAATGCTCGCACGAGTCATCGAAAATTGGACTCAATGGATGGACCATCTGCGACGTAGCAACGGCCAACATTTGATAGACATAATCTTCAAAAAATAAATGCCAAAGAATGTTCTTTCAAATGATAATAAACATTCTCCATTAAATTTGAATTTTCTGTGTTTTTTTCTTTAAAAAAGTAGAGAACTTCGAAATGGATCACTCCTTAGTTCGGTTAAGTGGGAAACGGTCTTTTAAATTTATTTTAAATTATGAAAATTATCAGGCACATCACTCATTCCGATTAAAATGGTTTTGATTTTATAATTTTAGTCAGATCGCTTTGGAATTAAACTCTTCAGATTCCGTTTATTTGGTATTACGATTTAAAAATGATAAAGTTTTTTTATACCCATAAACTTTTGTTTGAATTGTTTTTACTTGAAAAGCTCATATCAAGCTTTAATTTTAACATGCAAAGCTGATTTTACTGACGCTCCTAAAAGTATGCATGTTTTTCTTTTTGTTGGTTGCTAAATACAAACAATATCAACTTTATTTTGAATTTCAAAAGATGTTTGATCGAAAAGAAAATTTTCGTTTTCTAAAGACTCAAGTTTCGGAATTGAAACCACTTTCGATCTGAATTGAGTTCTGTGACTTGGCAGTGACAGTGTTTGTTTTTTTTTTGGTCTACAAAAAATGCTACAATTTCATGCAAAAAAAGAAAATTCGGATAAAAATTAAAAACAATTTAAAAATCCATAATTTTTAGTCAAATTTTTTAAAACTTTGAGAAATATGAAAAAAATCTATAAAAATCACTAAAACGATAAAAACTCGCAAATACTTGGTAACATCGCGGAAATTGCAAAATTGATTACAAATTTTTAAAAATACAAAAAAACCCTAAATATTATAAAAATTGCTCCTGCAGCAAAATATGTGAAAATTAGCGGAAATCGCTAAAATGACCGAAAATTTTCAAAATCTTGAACCACTTTTTAGTTTTAATTAAAAATCTTTAGTTTATTAAGGCATGCAAAAATCTTGTAAAAATCGCTAAAATGGCGAAAAATCGTAAAATTGCCAAATCGCTAAGTAGCACTAAAATTGGTAAAAAAAAAATCGTTGAAATTGTTACAAAAAGTGGCAATAACGCCAAAAAAGATGGCGTATTGCAAAACAATTTCGCCTCGACAAGCTCATCCTTCCGAGCGAAATTCAGGCATCGAGTTGTATTTCTAAAATTATTCAAACAAACATTAAACGATGAAAACAAACTCTGGCTTTTTTATTTCATGTCGCCAACTACGGACTCAGTAGAACAACTCCTCCTAAAATAAAGTCCAGACCAAAACTATCAAAACACTTTTACACACATGTCTATTTTCTTCTCTCTGTCCTCTTCTACAATCAATTGTTAGACAATTCTTATATTATTGTTGGTGTTGCATTGTGTTTGTATGAAGGATACAAGGGTTGAACATTTTCTTGATGCCTGTTGCATGCTGGTAACCACTTATAAGAAGTGATTGTGACTTCGAAACAGAAACTTTTTCTTTCAGGCGATTATGAAATTAATTTTCAAGTTTTATTTAATACTTGTATTTGACGACCCCAGTAAAAAAAAAAAAAAAAAAAAAAAAAAAAAAATAAAGAATCAAGGAAAGAAAGCAAGAAATCAAAAAAAAAATAAACTGAAACAATTTCTATCATTTAGTCTGCAATGTTTTTCCAGATGAAAATGACTTTGAAGTGTGCATAAATCTGTAACTAGAGATGAAGATGAGGCACAACATGATGCTGCAGATGACGATGATGATGATGATGATGATGATGTACGTAATTAAGCCTGTATTTCTGTGGCATGTTCCTTAACATTTAGGGAACAAAAAAAAAACACTCTTTTTTCAAAACTGGTCGTACATTAAATCACTACCCACGCATGTTTCAACTTTGGCAACTTTTTTTTTGATTGTGACGCTTTAAACAAGTTTAATACAAACGCCTACGAAAAAATGCGAAAAAAAATACAAAAAAAAAAAAAAGAAACCAGGATAAAAATGCACAACGTTTGTGTCGTGGAGAGTGAGTGAAGCGCAAAGAACTTTGTGGCCTCTTTCATGGCAACAGCCGTTCGTTCGTTCGTTCATTGTTTGTCCATCAGTTTTATTTTTTAATGCTTTTGATTTGTCGTTTAACAGTCAGGCAAAGGGGGCAGGAATAAAACAGATTTACTGAAATTTTGGAGTTTAGTTGAAATCTAAAATTCATGAGCACGAGTTTCTGGTTATTCAATCCAGGCCTGATAGGCCCTACCTTTTGTTATTTATTTTTTTTTCTTTCAGGTAGAGTAGAGGCTGCTTGTTTTCTTAATATATTTTGGCTCAAGTTCAAAATAAGGCTACCAAATATATTTTCATATAATATACGAGGGTCGTGCTAAAGTTGCCATGTGCTTAGAAGCAAGAAGTTAAAAAAGTTGTTCATCAAAAGTGGCAGTCAAACATTTTACACCTTTTTGGCAATAATCGAATTTCGGACACAATCGAGTGTATACTTCTCAGATCACCCTCCATATATCTCAACTAGTAGAATATGCTGCATTCGATTGCTCACTGTTTTCTCCCCTTTTGTTCAATCAACAACATTTTTTAAAGCATTTTATTATTATTATGATTATTCTTTATCATATTGGAGATGATGATGCTGCCTGCTAATAATTTAATACCTTGGCCGCTTAATATTTTAATAAATTATTTAAATATTATTTTTAGCTGATGCAGCAGAAAAAAACGGCTTGACTTTTGTCCGTGAATTTCTTAACAACTTGTAAATGTTTGTATGTCTGTCAGCACTCGAAACAAGTCGTGTTTAACAATAAAGATCTGTAGTTAGAAATGAAATATAAAAGGGCTGCTGTCTCGATCAGTTTATTATCATCTCGAATGGCCTTAAGTCTACCAACGTGCTTCATTAACTTCTAGTTAGTGCCTTCCCTACTTTTGACTGCCTTTTCTTTTTCATTATAGGTGTCAGTCACATTATTATCATTTGCATATCGCGCGCTGGCTTAACATGTGTTGTCGTAGTCTTGTAGTACGTCCAACACACCAATTTTGTTTTATGGTTGTTACTTTATTTTAACACTTTTTTTTTGTTTTAATTTATTTTTTATAGTTTTCAAAAAAAATTATTTATGTGATTAAAACTAGTTTTTTTGTTGTGTTGAATTTTCGTTAAACCTTGACGCCTCTTTTTTTTTTTCATATGTTTTTTATAAAGAAAACTTAAACTATTTCTCATTGCCTCGTTGCATGTTTAAAGAATATCAAAAGAAATATGAATTAATTTCATGAGAAACTTTGTTATGGAGGGCAAATTTTCAATTTCATTTGTTAGCAATTATTCGACTCTATCTAGAGATACAGTGGGTTTTTAGGGAAAGTGTTGTAAGAAAAACAAAAGTAGTCGGGATTTGTTCAGCCCACATTATTGAATTTTAATAAGACTTTTTGAATTATGGTTTTAATAGAACATTGTGATCAAAACTCTCGTGATGTTTATTAATAAATCTTGTGGAAGAAAAAAAAAAATATGCGTTGGATGTATAACACATATTAATCGCCAAATGGAATACAAAAGTGATCAAAACATATAGACGAACATTTAATTATAATGCTCCATTCGGCAATACTTGCGAATTGGGCTGCTAAGAAAATTATTTAACATAATTTCAATGAATAGCCTTGAAAAATCCTTGATTCATTAATTTAATGAAAAATTCATTGATTCAATGAACGCGTACATTGTTTTAATGAAAATATTCATTAAATATTAATTAAAAACGGTTCATTAAAAACATTCATATTTGTTATTATTTAAAAAATTTTACTGATTTAACTTTCCTATACATTAGCTTAAAATTAATGAACAATTCATTAAAATAATTAAATTTATTTTTCCTTAAATATTTTTTTGTTATTAGTTCGGTAATATTTTTTTTTTTTGGATTTATAGTAAATTTTAAATTTTCAAATTTTATTGAATTTCAAAATTTATTTTAGTTAAATTATTTTGTGCTCAACAATTAATGAGTCTGCATAATTATTCTTAATTTAGCAAAACTAGAAGGAAGGTCATGTGCTGACTAAACTTTTTTCTTAATATAATAATTTTAAATCATTATAACTAATTTAAGAAAATACATACACACACACGTTTGTGTCAGATTGCTTCTTCAATTTAAATAATGAAAAATAAACAATATAAATTTGAAAGAAAAACAAAATGCGATAAAGATTCAAATTATGTAATTTTCCACTTCATTTTATTGAGTAATTTTTTCATTTTTATACATTTTTGCCGACCCAAAACATTAACAATTTTATATATTTTTTTTTTCTGTTTTTGAAAACAATTTATTTTGTATTTTGTTTTTTTATATATTTGCTTTATGGTGTCCTTGTGTTGTTTGTAAGCACAGTTTGATATGCGATGTATTGACATCTCTAACGATTTGTCCAAGTTATGTCGTATCGAGTTGTTGGATCTGTTACAGACATACAGAGAAACGGCACAAACCATTGGTTGCACTGCACGCTAAACGCTTATTTACTTCTTTTCATTCGTTTTGGTTGCAAACGGAGGAATTGTAGAGTTTTTCATGGCTGAAAAGTAACACTAACCCAGCAATAAAATAAACAACAAACAGATGAAAAACAATATTATTTTTACTTAAATGCTGCAAAAAAACATAAACTCAAGTAATTGCTAACAACATCGTTGTCATTGGTATTTGTCTGGTTGAGTTCCACATTTGGTATTGGCGGCATTTTGTTGTTGAACACTATCTATGTATGAACGAACAACAGCAACTTGCCACCAACGAAATGTATCCGAAAGTCCAACATCATGATGCTGTTTCTGTGACAAGTTGACTGAAGAGGATTTTTTGGGTTTTTTTCTTCTGTGATTTAAATTAAAAGAAATACAAATTTTGAATATCAATTCAAATCCATGTTATTTATTTAAAAACTTGATTATCACAGAAATTAGTTAATAATCAAACACATCTTAAAATTTAAAACGGAATTGACTTCATTTGCAGGCAACAATAGAAAACTTTTAGGGGCATAAGTAAAATAAGCTTTGCATGTAAAAACGTTTAAGGAAAAATAAGTTCATTATTTTTATGAATTATTCATTAATTTTAAGCTTATGTGAAGTAAAATTTTTTTTTTTACAAAACTGAGTGATTTTATTGAACCGTTATAAATTAAACTTTAATGAATGTTTTCATTAAATCAATGTACGCGTTCCTTGAATCAACGAATTTTTTCATTAAATTAGTGAATATAAGTTTCTTAAATGCTATTCATTGTTAAATCTATTTACAAAATAAACGGAATCTGAAGACTGTAAATCAAAAACGATCTATCCGAAAATAAACGGAATTGAAACCATGCCGATCGGAATGTGTGACTTGCCCGCATATATAACGTTCCGCGATGAAGACCCCAGAAATAAGGAAAAATAAGTTCATTATTTTTATGAATTATTCATTAATTTTAAGCTTATGTGAAGTAAAATTTTTTTTTTTACAAAGCTGAGTGATTTTAATGAACCGTTATAAATTAAACTTTAATGAATGTTTTCATTAAATCAATGTACGCGTTCCTTGAATCAACGAATTTTTTCATTAAATTAGTGAATCTAAGTTTCTTAAATGCTATTCATTGTTAAATCTATTTACAAAATAAACGGAATCTGAAGACTGTAAATCAAAAACGATCTATCCGAAAATAAACGGAATTGAAACCATGCCGATCGGAATGTGTGACTTGCCCGCATATATAACGTTCCGCGATGAAGACCCCAGAATTTAGCCCCAACTTAAATGCAAATAAAATTTGTTACTACTTATTTTGCAATCGGTTAATATTATATGTTATTATAAAATATTATGAGTCATTGTCGTCTTGACAATGTAACCTATACATGTACTCGATTAAGTTTGCAGCTTTCTCTGGGGTACAATTTTTTGTTTTGTCAGTAACGTCATCCTGTCGATTAGGCCTAATTTAAGCATTTATATAGTTATTTTTTTTTTATTTATTCAAGATATTTTAATAATTATGTTTCTATCTTTTGTTTCAGGTAAATATTGGCTTATTTTTTTATGAATATAAATTTTCATGTAAGTCACACTAGACAAATATGTATAAATATGTATCACAAAATATACCAAATTGCCTTGGAAATATTTAATTAACGCATTTATTATGGTGCACAACCAAATTGTTTTCCATCCAATTAACTCAACTTTAAATCAGTAGCTGCTCACTAAGTTGCATTCGAGAGGTCGTTTCCTCGTGTTATGATTTGCTTAAAAAGCGAAACGTTTGTAAAACACAATGGAAAAAGTAATTGAGTTTAATCATTGGCAACTCAACTTAGCTGGGTTGTGAATCTTAATAAACTTGATCATATTTTAAATCACACAATCGATGAATATGGAATAGAGGCTTGTAGGTTTTTTCATAACTCTTTCATATTTTTCATTAAGCAGATAAAATGTCAGTGTTGTTTGAAGCAGGTAACGGGCCAAAAGCTCTCGTTGAAAGCCACCAGGCAGGCAGGCAGCACGTTGTATTGAAAACACTGTTATAAATAATGTATTTATTCAAATCTAAAATCAAGCCGTACCGTTATTTTCTATTTCAAAAATAAATAATTTAAGATATTTATCATTTATTTGATCAAATATTTGGCAAATGTGTTATGTCGGCTATCGTCGCCATACGCACATGATACACTACTTTTCTCGCCGCCATGGCAAAAAAGGTTGCTAAAGTCTTTATAAATATTTTTTTTTTATTCGTACTGCACAAATATGACTTAAGAGCAACAGAACAACATAAAATCAAAAACATACTCAGAGACTCTTAAACACACTTATTGTTTGATATTTCGCAATAACAAATGACAACGCACGACATTCTAATACGACCAAATTTGGCATTATGGTATTAAGTTATTTTCGTAAAACCATAGCAATGATTTTTCTGTTGTTAAAATTGTTGTCATTTTTTTTTTGTTTTGTTTTGTTTTGTTTTATACACCGTATTTAAGTGACTTTTCATATAAAGTTTCCAAACGACTCTGGCAAATACTTCACAAATCTAATTCGAATGTGTGGCAAATACGCACAAATCGCAATAAACAGAAAAAAAAAAACTGGAATTGAAATAATTATTTAATGGTGATTGCCAGCAAGTCAATCAATTGTTTGTTTGTTTCTATTTTAATTCTTGGAAAATTGTGTTACTTTTGAAAACTTTGCTTCGAGTATTTATTTGAAAAGTTTTCACAAATTAATTGGATATTCGTTAAATTCGTGAACGCTTAAAAAGGCATAATTTAAATACCAATTACTTTAAAAAAGCAACATAGGGATTTTCAAATTGACAAAGTTATTGAAAATTGTATTAAAAAATAGTGACATAATTTTTTAAGCTAAACTACTTAAAATATCGTTCACTCTTAACTAATAAACGGTTCAACAAAAAAAAAAAAAAAAAAAAAATTAATATACACGTGGAAGGTTAGGATTTTAAACCTGCAAGTCAATGCTTTATGGGTCTCTTTCGTCCCTTTAAAAAAAAAATAGCCTAAAAAATAAAAAGTTGAATTAAGTTGTAATCCATAACAAGAATTTTACAACTACAGATGTGGTATTCATTTGGTAGTTAACCTAAGGTACTCACTGGCTGACATCATGTGCGTATTTATTATGTATTACTTAATCTAGATGCATCTTAAAATTACTGGAGATGATTTTATTGAGCAAAAATTTCTCATCTTGAAAATTATAAGCTACAGTTCACTAAACATATATTTTTTTAAAATCTATACTCACGGTGCTTAGTTAACTGATCCTTAATAATTAAACTAATGGGATTTCATATAATCACCATTACCTTAACTACTGAAATAAGTTAGTCAAAAACTTTGAATTGGAGTGCAGGTATTTAAACTAAAGTGTGGTATATTTATGTCTAATAAATAAGTTAATCTAAGCTGAAGTTTAAATGTAGTTAAACTTCATAGCCACAAATCACTTAAAAAGTAGATTTTTAGGCTCTCGTTAAATTGAAGTAAACTTTAATTTTTTTAGTTTAAAGTTAAAAGCTTTAAATTATTAAATAATTGGTCTTTTAAACTTTGGTTTTGTTAAACTGAAGTTTATATTTAGTTTAAAGTTAAACGCCGTATATTTGTAAATATTTGAGCTTTTAAACTCTGTAAAATTAATTCACTAAATAAGTGGAAGTTTAAACTCTGGTTAAGTTAAAGTTAACTGAAGTTTAATTGTAGTTTAGACATAAAAGCTATAAATTATTAAATAATTGCACGTATAAACTTTGTGGATGACCCCTACCTATGCAGTGCACTGTGCCGGAACTCAGCGAGAGGGATAGGGAGAGAAGATAGATGTTGAAAATTTAAAAGACATAACTCTTTCACAACTCTGCTTCGCGCGTTATGTTAATTTTTAAGGCAGTGTTGAGGCGCCTCCGGTGTTAAGTAGACGCATTAACTTTGTTAAGCTGTATACGCAGGCATTTTATTAATTGTTTAAGTTCGCCGATGTTTCTGCTAACCGACGCAGGAGGGCGATGTTGTGTACATTAGCTTGGAACAACATCAATCGCTGTCGGAACAGTTTTTTAGTGACTAGTACTATGCCTTCATCACTTAAATAGTCCGACAACAATTAATACAATGTCTCACTAATGTACATTAGAGAAATTAATGATGTTGATTGACTTGCTCTGGCAAGGGTTTGATTGCAGGCTCCAAATCATTGTTTGCTTAGTAGTCAACGCGCTAACCACTTAAGCCAATTAAACTGAAGTTTATATATTTAAATTGAACCTTAAGGCCGTTAATCTGTGAATATTTGAGCGTTTCTGTAAACTGAAACTGAAAATGTATCTTGTTTAAACTCAAAAGCGGTAAATCACTAATTAATTCTTTGTTTAATACTGGTTTAGTTAATGTAAACTGAGGGTTAAATGCAGTTCAAATACAAAATCAGTTAAACTGTACATAATCGAGTGTTTAATCTCGGCTAACTGATATTTAGATGTAGTTTAAACTTAAAGACAATAAAGCATTAAATAAGAGGACGTTTAAACTCTGTTTCAGTTAAGTTAAACTACAGCTTTATTTTATTTTAAAGCACTTATTTCCTATCCATTATATAACGACGACTAGTTAAAACTATAATACTAATGTGACAGTGAGCTAACGATTAAACTCATATGGTAGCTAACTCTAGTTTAAGCGATCATAAGCTTTATTAGCTTATTGATTGTTAAATCTACTGCCTTTAATATATTTTAAACCAAAAAGGAAGATTATCATGCATTGTCTTACTTTTCCCTTATTATAGTTTCACATTAATTCAAGCCTCCATTATTTCTATACTCCAACTATTGAGAGATTTCATTAAAACCAAAGTTTTTTTTTTTTTAATTTTCCACATTTTCATTATAATTTTCATTTAAATGTTTTTCTGTGCTTTTTGTTTTTCCTCTATATATTTTTAATATCATTTTTATTTTTGCTGCTATCTGAGGGTGGCTCACACAGTCTTTGTAGGGTGTTTGATTGCAAAGAATCTATGTATGTATTTATTTGAAAAGGAAAAACGACATCAACAACAACAGCAATAATGCACTTCTTTATGTCTGTCTGCTGGTGCATTGTTGAAATGACAATATGATGGTATTTTTATATTGTTTTTGTCTTGTGTTCGTTTTTTTCCCAAGACTTTTTTTTTTTTGTACAACAAACATGTTGCTAAAAAGATATAAAAGTCTTTCTGGTTTTTATACAGTTGTTGCTGATGTCGTTGTTTTTGTTCTTCTTCTTGTTGTTGTTGACGGTGGGGGAGCTGCAAAGGTCTTTGGCCTTAAAATTTACAAATGAGAGAGATGAAGCAAAAACAAAACAAAAAAACACTTAAAAATAAAATAAAATTACGTCTAGTAACATAGAAAGGGAAATGACATAATTTCTTACGTGTTTGCAGCAAAGTAAGGAATGTCTATGTGTGTGTGTATGTGTCTATAGTATATTAGAGATAAAAGTCGAAAGAATTCTAGATAGAAAAACACGTTGATATAATCTTTTATGTGTTTATTTTAATATTTTACCGCAAAGAAAGCTTTTTACTTCAACTTTTTGTTTCTTTATCTTAAGAGTTATTGGTTGTTTGTTTCTTTTTTTTCTGTTTGTTTCAAATGCACTTAATATTTTTCAGTTCGATATTTCTTTTAATAAAACATTTTTCGATTAACTAAAATGTTATCTTATTATCGTTGAAAGTTTTGTGGTGTACGTGTTCGTACTTATCACTTAAATTCAATCGAACTGCAATTGAACTTAAAATTTGTTTGTGTTTAATTTATTTGAACAATTTTTTGATTTGTTAACTCATGATTTTTACGTAATTTTTTTTTAGTTAAAATATTTCCTGTATTTTTTTTTGTTCTTAATAAAAATTGTTTGGTTTCACATCCAAGGACTTTGATTTTGACTCAATTGAAACAAGTGGTTTTAAATTAACGGCTAAGTCTCATATCCCAATCGGAATGGTTTCAATTGTGTTCTTGTATTCCGATCTTTTTTGATTTACAGAATTCACATTCCGTTTATATTGTATTTCGCTTTCAGTGTGATAAGCTTTTGTTTATACCCGTAGGAATTGTTTTTACTAGCAAAGCTCACAGTTGGCTTTTTAATGAACATGCAACGTTTATTTTACTGACGCTCCTAAAAGTATGCATGTTTTTATTATTGCTTGCTAAAAATATGAAGTTAGTAAAAATATGCTTTGCCAAATTTATTTTCAATATTAAAATTAAAATGATCGTTCTCTATTTTCACAAGACTCAATTTTCAGAATTTTCAATTTTTTGGGTCATGGCTGTAAGCTCTTGATCCATATTCTAGAGCAATTTGTCGACGTCAGTTTAAGGCGATACCAACAAATTTGCACTAATTTACTCGTTGTTGTTGTCGACTCAAAAGTCTACATTTTAGGCAATAGTAATGGTACTCTCCAACAAAGGGGCGTGGCTCCGCCCATATAGCCCAAAAATTTTAATCGCCATATTTTGGGAATTTTTTGACCTACGTCGATGATATTTAGTACATATGGTATTGGCATAATTAGGTATACGTACCAGGAGAAAAGTGGGTGGGACCACGCCCCTTTTTAGGAAAATTAAAAATCGTATTATAGCCTTAACTACTGAACCGATCGTCACTGAATTTTCACAATAGGATATATAAATACTTCTAATTTTATTTTATAACGGGGGTAGCGAACCACACCGGGTTCAGCTAGTCTTATATAAAAATGAATGTCTGTCTGTTTGTTTGTTTGTGCTTTATAGGAGGCCAAACCCTTAGACCGATCTTCCTGAAATTTTCACTGCATGTTACTGTGACTCTGGAAGGAATAATAGGCTATATGAAGTTTTGATTGGAAAAAGGAGCGTGGCACCGTCCATATAACCTTAAAATTAAAATCGCCATATTTTGGGAAGAGGGTGGTACCATTAGGGAAATTAAAAATCGTATTATAGCCTTAACTACTGGACCGATCGTCATTAAATTTTCACAATACGATATTTTTACGAAATAATAAATTCTTAACTATTTAAAGAGGGTTGCGAAGCACCTCTTTCAGCAAGTTTTATTATAAATCTGACCAAAATATATTTTCAATTTTAAAGTCTGTTTTAAATATAAAAATGGCTGAAAGTGTTTTTAAAACCTTTAACATTTTCTTGTATTTTCTCACAATCTGAAAAGCTAGCCAAAAGCCAAAAATAGAGAGTGAGAGCGAGAGAAAAAGAGAGGAATTTAGTTAACCGGTTTAAACTGTAAAGTAACAAAAAAAAAAAACCCCGTATCTACAGCAAATCGACTTTAGCGTGTGACTATAATTATTATCGAACATGGAATTTAAATGTTCTTTTTGTTGACTTAAGTTATATTTTGGTATTTTTTGTTACTTTGCCACCAATTATCTCATACGTTTTTTTTTTTGTTTTTACATTTTTCTCTATTTCGTTTTTTTCTTACTCGGTCAAGTCATTGACCTGTAAGCTTTTAAGTACTTTTGTCTGTTGTTGTTATACGTGTTATTGTCGTTGTTATTTTTAATTGATTGTAAATCCATCTGTTTGTTAATAGAAACATTAGAACTTACGTGCTATTAGCAGGTTTTAAATAAATTTGTATTACAATGTTTTCCAAACGTAGGAATAAAGAACGCATTAAGTTTTTTTTTTGAAAATGTAGGGGATCTTTCAAAAGTGGTTTAATATTTTAAATTCAAAAAAAATTGTATTTCTTGTGGCTTAAGATTGTTTACAAATAGTTCGTATGGCCATTTTTTGTATTATTTGTTTATTAATAAACTATTTCATTATTATTCTATAGTTATTTTAAGGCAAATTAAATCCCTTTTTAATTCTTGTAAAACAGCGACAGAAGCGAAATTCTATACCTTGTATTTATATTTGTTCTAATTAAAGTGTTTATTATTGTACGTTTGCTTACGGCTTATCAGTATTTGAAAAGAAACCACAACAACAACAACAACAACCATACCAATAGATAATGTTGTTTCAAACTATTTTAACTTAATTGCTCAAAGTCATTCACAATTCTTCACAATGTGTATGACACCAGCTGCTGCTGCTGACGCAATTCATTTGGTAAAATTTTTTTGGTTTCGCCTTTAGATAACTTTCAATTTTCATAATGTGTTTTTATCTTATCTTTGTTTGGTTTAAAGTTTGTTTATAAAAAAAAAGAGTGCAAAAAGAACATTTTTTTTTCTATGATACAAAAAGCTAATAATAATAATGAAGAAAGAATATAAGTAAAGGGGGCCATAGACGAATCTATTATACCCTAAAAGATAACTTTGTTCTTCATGTGTATGTACATTTGTACAATTTTAACTGTCAATAGCAAACCGTATTTAGGAATTTTTTCCAAGTAACGTTCAAGACATTTTTGAATAAATTGCTTTCAAAATCTTTGAAATGGTTAGTTTTGGATTAGTTTTTCTAAAAAAAAAAACACAGACACAAGAAGTCAGAAATAAATTTGAAAGTAGGTAACGTTCAAGACATATTTTTATGAATGATCAATTTATTTTCAAAGACACAAACTTAATTACATATGAGATTGATAACGTTCGGTGAGTTTAAACAAACTCATTTGAAGCGTACTCTACAAGATTTTAATCAATCTAAAAATAGGTAACGTTTAATATACATATTTGTATTTAGTTTTCAGAAGATGAACACGAAGATCTTATAATAAAGCAAGAACATTTTTCTTGTAAATGAAACTCAATAGTCTTCTCCATTCAGATATCTTCTATAAATTCAACTTAATATGGGTAACGTTCAATACAATATTTTTCTGGAAGGAACATTTTTTAATAAAAATCAGCGTAATGCTCAGACTTCTTCTTCAGTACATTTTATTTACGAAAACCAAGATCGATTTATGAACACTTTATTTTTTTGTAAATGAAAATCTACCTTCTGCTCTTCTAAGACTTCATCTATAAAATTTAATTTAAAAATGCGCAACGTTCAATACATTTTATTTACGAATATTGACATTAAATAATAAACTAGAAATTTGTTTTTGTAAATGAAAATCTGCCTTCTGCTCTTCTAAGACTTCATCTATAAAATTTAATTTAAAAATGAGTAACGTTCAATACATTTTATTAACGAAAAATTAAGATCGACCAAAGTCGATTAATAAACCAAAAATTTGTTTTTTTAATGAAAATCTACCTTCTGTTCTTCTAAGACTTCATCTATAAAATTTAATTTGAAAATGGATAACGTTCAATACATTTTATTTACGAATATTGACATTAAATAATAAACTAGAAATTTGTTTTTGTAAATGAAAATCTGCCTTCTGCTCTTCTAAGACTTCATCCATAAAATTTAATTTAAAAATGAGTAACGTTCAATACATTTTATTTACGAAAAATTAAGATCGATTAATTACCCAAGGAAATTTTTAACGAAAATCACCCTCCTGATCTCATCCGA
This sequence comes from Lypha dubia, assembly GCA_947311025.1. Lineage (NCBI taxonomy): Eukaryota > Metazoa > Arthropoda > Insecta > Diptera > Tachinidae > Lypha > Lypha dubia. Next base: position 64,392,804 of record OX371264.1, read on the forward strand.
TTTTTCTATAAAAATATTTATTTGAAAATCGGTAACGTTCAATACATATATTTTACGAACAGCTTTTGTTAAATTATAACCAAACTGTGACTCTTCTTAAAATTCTTCTATATAATTTAAGTTAAAAAAATGTAACGTTCAATACATATTTTTTGGACGAAAATCAAGAACTGTTAATTATCCAATCAATTTTTTGGTGAAAATCAGCCAACTGGTCTCGTTAGATTTCGTCTATTATAAATAAATAAAATTGAGTAACGTTCAATACATATTTTTTTATATGAAAATAATCCTTGTTTTCTTCTGTGAGTTATTCTCTTTCCCTCCTAAGAATTTCTTTATGCAACATTTTAGTACCCTACACTCAATAAGTGAGAAAAAAAGCTGCCGTTGCAACTAGTGTAGTGCACTTTATAAAGATGTGTTTAAATAATTCATTGATAAAGAAATACAAAAGAACTTTTTTAAGAAATTTTAATTATAATAGTTTTATTATTACCGGATACAGCTACAACACAGTGTAACAAAAAGTTATTTTTAATATTTGATATAAACAAATCAAAACAACTCTTAATCAAAAAAAAAAAAAAATAATAATAATAATAATTGTAGCTAAACTGTGTTAGTTGTAATATTAATAATTTTCTTATCAAAATTAATAGAAAATTTACTAGTAATCGCTTGTTTTTCCTTTTGTTTTTAAAAACAATTGTGTTGGTATAATTCTGACGAATTATATAAAAATAAATTAAAAAAAAAAATAAAATACAATTTGGTTCCTCTTGAAGGGGATTTGTTTTGGAGTTACAGTTTGAAAATATTCTACAAAAATATTTATTATAGTGTTTTAAATAAAAGTACTGAAATGTAAGAATGTGTGTGTGGGCGACATTCAACTTCCCCGAAAATGAATAACAGATGTTAACTCTCAATCATTAATTTTTCTTCCAGAAACTTGATTTTTCTGTAGAATTTTTCAAGGAAAATTGTAAAATTTTGTTAAAAAAAATAAATATAAATTACCTGCCACATACAAAAGCAAATCAAGTTCATTGCCATCTTCTAGCTAGATGCTGCGACTTTGATGGTTGGTGTCTGTGTGTGTGTGTGTGTGCATTTACATTCAAAACGTAACAAATTGACTTGATGCTTTCAATGTCAAATATCATTTCGTTTTATTTTCTTTTCTATTTTTTGGCGTTCTTCAAAGAAAGCAAATAAACAGCTAATTAGCAAATGTTGCAAAATAAATTAAATGCAAAGAAGTAGTGAGGTGGTGTTGTACTCGCAAATGTAGACAAGACCTGTGGACACTTGAGGTTTCTTTTTCTTCTTTGCTTTTCTAAAGTTAAAGTATGCTCTCAATAATTTGTTTCGTTTGCTTTTTTTATTTTTCAAATAAAAAATTGGAAAAAAATTAAATGGCCATCATTTGGCAGGGAAAAAACCCAGCCATCCGTTTAAATATGAAGAAAGTGTTGTGGTGTGTGCAACCAATCGCTAAGAAACTTGAAAGAAAATATAAACAAAAACCAAAAAAAAAAAATCAAAACAACTTGATCATGATCATGATCGGCGCGCGAGTGTTGTGTAAAGTGGTTTTTCTAAATGCATCGAGCACATCGAGAGAATGCGGCACACGTTCTTGTCTCCAAAATAATAAATTTAAAAATAAAAACCTGGCAGTTCGACAAAAAACCAAAACAGATCATGTCTTCGTTTTCTTGTTTTGTGTTTTTGTGTTTTTTTGAGAAAATTTCTTTAGCTACTTAAGAATGAACACTACTGAACTTGTGAGGTAAACAAATCCAAAAAGTTTATGAAATAAATAAAAATAAACTACAGAGTGTGGAATTGATGAAATTGGCATTAAATTGGCATTAAATTGGCGCAAGTTTAAATTGACCACCTACATTTCATTTAATTTAAATTAAAAAAAAAAAAAATCTAGAAAAGTATTTAAAAGTAAAAAACTTTTTAAAATTAAATCATCATTATTTTGTGTCATGTCGTCTATTAAGTTGAAATTTTGAAGTATCCCACAATATCAATTGCAATTTCTTCATAATTTAAATAATGAATTGCCTTAAATTAATATTTCCTTTACCGTTTGCGGCAACATCCAGTTCAACAGAGACAACTATTTCTTCCACTTGGGTGGTCGGCCCCAAATTGAAGATCAACTTCCGTTATCTCTAAAGCTGTGGGATCCAGCTACAGCAGCTCAAAAGACCAGCCTGTTGAGATGGTAAATTTAATGTTAATAAAATTAAAGAATACAATACAAGTGTAAGCAAGCAAGCATGCAAAATGAAATTTAAATACATCCCACCACTAGACAGCTTGATGCGATGCATCAAAGAAACACAAAAAGAAGAAGAAGAAATAAAAATGATCCAACAATATCAAATTATTTTTCATGAATAAAATAGCTTCAGCGGCTGGTTTCAACAACAACATGCCACCAACCCACAATATCCTCTTGCTGTGCCAGTAAGTACAGGCCGTATTTAAACACGAAATTTCTTAGTAAATTTTTTTAAACTACACAGAGAAGTTAAATAATTAAATCTTAAAAAGAAGAAATAACTTTAAAATTGCTTAGCAAATTTCTTACTTCCTGCATATTTCTTCTGCGGGTCCCCCAGACGTATGAGTAATATTAATTACGATTTATTTCATATTATCGTCGATAACTTGTGCAATAATTAATGGATTTTAACCAAATAGAATTTAAATGGAAGCTGATACTCAAACACTTATACACCTAATCCTGTTTTTAAACGGTATTTTTTACACGAATTTAAAATAATACGGTTGACACGGATATAAACTCATCCTGTTTTTGGACGGTCTTTTTTGAAATAACACGGTTGATGTACACTCTCAAAACTGTTTAGTTAGGGAATTTCCAGATTATGTGTAAAAAAGTGCATACATTCCATTTTTAATGCACACTTCACTAAATATCTTATTTTACACGGTACGCTTTGAAACGTATCTACCGTGTAAAAACAGGATTGAGTGTAATACGAATATCTTGGAAAAAAGTTTTAGAGCAAACAATCATAAAAAATCACAAACATTTGGAATAAAAAGTATAATTATTATTATTTATTTCAGTCAGCTTTGATGCCTAAATGATGCACCTTTTATGTTCAATAATGACAGCTGACACATTCAAGTATTGTGACCAACTTACAACTCAGTTACACATCATCGACTGACTGCGTTTATTATAGAGTGATTTTTGGCAGTCGAATAATATCTATCGGTTTTTTTCATTGGAATTGCTGAGATCATGGTAATCTCTAGCATTTCTCTTGGGCTGCGCTCTCTCTCCAGCTCATCTATCCATAAGAGAAAATATAGTGTTCTGTAATGTTTTTGTTGTAATTTTTTGCTGCATAACTCTTAGTTTGTTGATAAGAGTTGCACGGAAAAGGTTGTAATATTTCATGTACATGCAACTTTTGTAAAAATTAAAGGAGCAATAGCATGAAATAGGCGGCGTTACAGCTACACATGCTGTACAACAAAAGTCTCATTGTATGGACACGAAAGTTGCAGAAACAAAAGTTGATTCGTATGGATGTAGACTAAGCAAACTTTAGCAATACTTTTTTTCACTACAAGATTTGTATTTAAAAACAGGTTTAGAACAAATTTTAAAAATTTTTTGCAGAAAGCTTTTAGTTAACTTTTTTCTCGTTTCTTAACAAATCGTTTGGAACATAAGAGTCTTGAAAGGATACCAACTTTTTTTATAATTCATATTTTAAATAATTGTTTCGCTTGTTTTGTTTCCATTAATTTAATGGTTTTTGGTACATAAATGATTTCAAACTAAAAAAAGCTTTAAAAATTAAAAGTTTTTTTACTTCTATGCATCACGAAATCTTTTAAATATCTTATCTTTTGAGTTTTTAAATGTTCATGAAACTCAAAAAGTTCTTTTTAAATTAAACAACTTTTTATGTATTCCGATATTAAAATGCTTAGAGCTTTTAACAGCTTTTTTTTTGAAAATACATATTGAAATTTTTTTGGATTATTATATAATTTGTATATCTTGTAGATAAATTGAAACATTTTTCGATTAAATTTAAATCTCTTTTGGTAAATAATAAAAAAAGCTCACAAACTTTTTTCTCCAAATTTTTTTTTTGCATATTTTGAGCTTAAATAAATATGTACTCTACTTTAAAGCTTTTAAGTGGGTCACAATTTGGGAAATTTTCTATATAGACTAGAAAGCTTAAAAGCTTTATTAAGCAATTCTTTTAAATTAAAACTCTTTAGTTTCTAATATTCGTAATACGCAGATTTTAAAATTTTTAGAATTTTGTTTAAAGCTTTGCCCAGCTTTGCCCTCCTTTATTTTCTACGTGTATGGTATGCCTTTTCTCTCCGTGTATTTCCATTATATTTCCCTTTTTCTTTTCGTTCGTACGTACATTCGTTTTGCACAATAAACTCTCACACATGAAACCATTATTTTAATTTCCGCTTGAATAGGCAAATATTTCAAGAGTATGTGTTTGATTATATTATATATATTATACCATCTGTAAACGGGTACATATCGGTTTATGTGTGTGAGTGTGGGTGAGTGACTAAGTATATTTAACTTTATGAATGTATTTTTTAACTACTTTAAGTTTTGTGCCAACGGCTACATGTGTAGTAACAACATTATTTATTGTATTGTTCTTTATTGGAAAAAAAAATAAAAAAAAGAAAAGAAAAGTTGGAAATAAAACAAGAAAAGAATGTGTAAAGAAACAACATTGACTGGCAGAGATGTCACACATTTCTTTAATGATCCCTTTCTTTTGCGCCTCTCTACTTTTCATATTGTGCCTGCGCGTGCAACTGTACATACATACAAACATATGTAAAAGCTTTTGTGTTGTATGTTGTATGCTATTGTTTTGGTGTTTGTTTTTTGTGACTTTCTGCTTTACTTGTTATTTATTTGTTTGTTGGCTTGTAGTGTTGCTGCTGCCTTTTATTGTCATAAATGTATGTATTGTATTGGATTAAAATCCATGATGCATTGTCTGTTGCCTATAGTAGCGTTACGTTGCTACACATACAAAAACATACATACATACACATTACACATATGTGTAATTTCTCCTAGCAGTAGTTGTAACATTTCTGTTGTATTGCGCTCTACTACATACTATAGATCTGTTGATGATGATATTGAAAAGAATTTTTATAATAATCATTATAATTGAGCGCGACAGTGAAAAATTCAATTAGTGGCGGTATGTGTTTAAATTCAATTTGTGTGTGAATGATTTCATTGATTGTTGGTAGGTATAGAAACGACGACATTAACAGCAACAAAAGCACAACAAACACCACTACCAACCAGCACCAGCACCAGCACCAGAAGCAGCAGCGGCAACAGCAAAAACAACAAGGACAAAAGAAGAACATCATTTCATGATGTGAATTGCTGATGATGATGTTGCTGCTGTTGTTGTGGAAGTTGTGCTGTTGTTAATGATAATGGTGCCGGTACTGGCTGTTGCTGTTTGTTGCCGGTGACAAATGTCTAGTATGTCTAACAGAAATCTTTATTGTCTAGTCAAATATTGACATAAAACGTACATATAAAAAAAATTATATTTTCACGCCTGTTAGAATATTAATTATATTGTTGTTGTTGCTGTTGTTATTGTTGGCTATGGGTGCTTTCTTCTTTATATATTTTTCTTAATACTAGTTTTTGCTGTTGTTGCTATTTTTATCAAATAATTTTCTTAATATTGAAAAATAAATATTTGCTAAAAAGTGATTTTTATTAAGTCTAGAAATAATAAAAAATAAATTTATTTATTTAATTAAATCAAATAAAGTTAATCAACGGCAGCAGTGTCGTTATAGAATTATGCCGTTTGATCTTACGGGCTTTTTTAAGTTGTTTACATTTTTAAGTTGTTCACATTTTTTAGTTACAAAGTTTTTGCCAACATTTGTAATTGATTGATTTTGAACTCAGTATTCCTTGTAGAAATTTCTTATGTTAATTTTTTCATTAAATGCTGATGAAATAAGAATTTCCTGATTTATTGCTTTTAATTACGTCTGTTTAAACTAGGGATGTAACGATACGCCATTTCGCCGATCCGATACCGATACCGATACTCAAAAATAAATATCGCCGATACCGATTCCGATACCGATACGAATAGTGAAATTGAGCTCAAATAAATATTAACAAACCTCAAGTAGAGTAATTCTTCTATAATACAAAATAACAGTGTTTATTAATGAGCCATTCAAATCATCAAAATTTTCAATACATTTCAGTTTCTAAAATTCAAATTTTCAAACTAAAAAACGTCTGTAATATTTATGATTTTACAAAATAAACGATGGCATTCAGTTTAGATTGGCTCAAGATTTAAAATTTATATTAATAAGACTTAAAAAAAAGAATTGAATTTGAGATCATGTTAAAATGAAATTAAAATTATAAAAACAACATTGCAAAAGATTAATATTTAAAATTAATATTAATTAGATTTTTGTTTAAAAAACAAAGTGTTCTCAAATTTTGCGGAGATAGACGATTTCTCAAATCCGTTTGAATCAGACCTGCAGTGGAAAATAGTCTCTCAGATGCGACAGAACTCATTGGAAAACTTAAGTATTTCTGCGCCATTTTCTTTAAGTTTGGGTAGGATATGTCATTGCGCCAGTAAACAAGATGGTCTGCGTCTCTAGGAATATTAGGAGATCTAAGGTATCTCTCGACTTCTTCGTTAGCAGAACCACACCTTAGGATGGATCATCCTCCTCGGATTCTCTTATAATTTTTTCACATACGCTCCAAAGGCGAGTACTTCTCGTAGACTTTACAGAACTTTTGCGAGGTGTAGGGAGGACTGTGTCTTCAACACTTTCGGAATGTAGAGTCATGTTAAGCAGCTAAATAAGACGTTTTTTCGATAGGATTGAAGTCGATTGTCTCTGAAATATTCGAGCTTTGTATCGAGGGTCAAGAATTGTAGTTAAATAATAGCTTAGGACAACTGAGATGTCAGTTGTTATTTTAAGTTGGAATTGTTGTAGAATTACCACCACTTGTATTAATGCGCCTTGAAAAAAATCTTAAAACATACAAACACTTTAGCATTGAGAGAACATTTCCTTACTATGGTGCAAAGCAAAATAGAAGAAACAATTTCATTATGTATTCTGTTTTGATTTTATGTTCTGCTTTTAATATGTTACTTCTCGTAGTTGTCATGCAAAAAAAAAGAGTTGAAAATTGAATATTTTGGTTGAAAAACTCTAAAGAAAAATATAAGAAGTATCGGCGTATCGACAGTAAAATATCGCCGATATCGATATATCGGAAAACTAGAAGTATCGCCGATATATCGGTATCGGTATCGTTTGCATCCCTAGTTTAAACGTATTTTGCTTTAATAATTTTTAAACAAATATTGTTAAGCCGCAAAACATTTCAATAGAAAGAAAATCACATTAATATATTTTGCATGGCGTATGAGTAATATTAATTACAGCTTTGCTTTACCATTTTGTTTATAACTTTTTTAAAAACTATATGATTTTATTTAAATAAATTGTGATCGTTAGCTAAGATTTAAGAGCTATAATAACATTATAAATTACTAAAGATTTGTTAACGCTTTTAGCGAAAACTAAATAAAAACGTGCAAAAAAATTTAAATATTTTATATTGAAAGCCGATTTTATGTATATTAAATTTTAAGTATCCTCTTTGCTACACCTTAGCTTGCTTTTAAACGTAAGAGAATGTAGCAGCCTAATCTCTTTAAGCACCCGAAGTTCTCTAATTTTAACATGCTGTTTCACTGCTTGCTTGAACAATGTTTAAGGGGGGTTAGTTTGTATTTCGAAGCGAAAGCAAATTGAAACATATTTTTTCTTCAAATCGAATTACACAGTAAAACCCCCAGACTCAAATTCAGCTGCAACTTGACTACAGTGTTTCATACACAAATTTAGAATGCCTTGACCTCAAGGAAAATATTAATATCTGCACTAAAAATTCATTTGTAATTTTTAGTAAAGCAATTGTAAAGTGTTTCATATGTAATTTGCCGAACTGAATTTGAATGTGCAGTACCAGAAATCTATGTGTATTGTGGGTGTAACACATTCCCATTCGAAAAAAAAAAAATTTTTTTTTGTGTCATAAATATTTAATTTTTATTGTCGTTTTGAATAATTTTGAAAATTTTAGAAAATTTATAAAATTTTATTATTTTATAAGCAGCTCATAGATGATTATGTTGCGAACGAAATAAGCCATATTTTTTAAAAATCCATGCACAACTTTTGATTTTATTCACAATTAAGTCTGAAAGCTTATTTGATTGAAATTTGAAATTTTTATTAATTGACTCCATTTCACTTCTAGGTGCAAAAAAAAAAAAAAAAAAATCAGAGGTTTATGCATCGATTTTTTATAAAATAAGGCTGGTTTTGTGTGAAACATATTTACCTAAGCTGTTATAATTAAATTTGTATAAATTTAAAAAAAAATATTAAAAAATTTAATTTTTAAAAAAATTTTTTGGGAATTTTTAAATCTTTTCAACTACTCAGCAGATAAAAAAACGATATTACTATATATTAAACATGAAATAGTTGTTAAATTATCTTAGCAAAAAAAAAAGGTATAATTAAATTGAGAGAAGAATTTTGGTGAAAAACCGACCAATGATGAAAGAAGTCTTGGCAGTTTATTTTATTTTAAATTTTAAGTAACCTTATAATTTATGCACTACCTACTTACTTATAATACATGTCTTCCCATTACATTTTCTTAACAGCTCGTATCACGAAAAAGCACATTATAGTTGGAAAGTTTTCTCTGCAAATGTCGTCATTCTTTTTTTTTTTTTTTTTTAACAAATCACAGCTTTTAATTTTTTTTGTACGTAATACTGTTGCAACCTACATACATACTTCTTATTTTGCATGAACTTTATAAATTAAGATGATTTATATGCAGCACATATGTATACACATACATTTACTGACTCTTACTTGTGCCATATAAAAATTATATAACAAATGCGTGCCTATGATGATTACCCACCATCATCAGTGTCATGATGATTTAAATGGCTCTACATCACCAGCAGCTCTTAAAGTAAAAACATGTCCTCATCAACGTCATTTTTCTATTTGTGCTGCTTTTTCCCGTTTTTATTTTTTTTTTTTTGTTCTTTAAAGGATGAATGTATGCTAATGTAAAGAATCTTACAGTCAACAACGAAATTTTAAGCTTCTAACTTTGAGTTGAAAAACAGTATAAAATAAAATGTTTGTTTACAAACAAAAAAGGTTAATGCGATTTGTTATGCAAAAAAAAAAAAAAAAAATGAAGTACATTTTCGTATTCTTTGTATAAATTTTGTTTCTACTCCAACATGTGCGTCCTTTTATACAAACGAGGCAGGCACACAAGTTCTTTGATAAAAGTTGTTAAAAAATAAAACATCTAACAGAATTTCCTTTTACATTCACTTAAACAATTGTAAAATTGTTGGCAAAACAAAATGTGATTTAAATTAAGCTTTATTTTCAACACAAAACTTCATGTTGCCAAAAAATAAAAAAAAAAAAACGGAACAGTAGTTATTTAAAAACAAGCAATTATAAGCGCATACAATTTAGCAGCAAGGGATTGAAAGAATCTTGTTTTTAAATGAATTTTTATGTTTCCTTGTGTTTTTTTTTTTTTTTTCGTTAAGCAACTTAAAGTTTTATCTCTTTGCAAGACAAGAAAATTTCAATTTGAACTGGGAAACATTAACAAGCAGAGCTTTTAAATAAATAGTCAAAATAGTTGATAAGAATTTATTTTTCGCTACATAAAAGATCACCATTAAATTAGAGAGTCTTTGAGCTGAGACTTAGTTGACATCAAATTGTAGAGCTGTAATTAGAATTTTATTGTGCTTAAAAGTATTTTAATTAATTTTATATAAAGCTTTTAATACAAAACTTTTCAAAATTATTGTCATCCTGTTTTAAATATATGTAATGACTTTTAAAAACACGCACACACACGCACACAATTACATTAAATTTTTATACTTAGCATGGCTGGCTAGACTTGAACTCGAACACTTCCAAGTTGCATATCTTGTTTAAGTCTTAGCAAAGCTTTTGCTGTTTTAGTGAAGCTTTTGTGTTAATTAATTTCTTGATAATACATTCGATGAGCTTAAAAAGTTCTTTTTAAACACATTCCTCATCGCAGTTAAAGTTTTTTTTTGGTAATCTAACTAGAGCTTTTGATCAATCTATTTCAAAAGCTTTCGCTTATTCTTATACCTATTTGTATCATTTGCTTTAAAATCATTTTGCTTTATTATTGAAGTTCTTATCCATTTAGTTGAAAAATTTCTATTAAGCTTTCCAAAAAAATTTAAAAGCTTTATTAATTTTTTTTTTTTAATTAGAACCAGCACTCAGGGGATGGTGTGAAGTGCACTGTGCCAGAACTCAGGGAGAGGGATAGGGTAGAGAATATATATGTTGAAAATTTAGAAGACTTAACTCTTTCACAACTCTGCTTTTCGCGTTATGTTAATTTTTAAGGTAGTTTTGAGGCGCCTCCGGTGTTAAGTAGACGCGTTAACCTTTTTTAAGCTGTATTAGCAGGCATTTTATTAATTGTTTTACTACGCCGACGGTTCTGCTAACAAACGAAGGAGGGCGATGTTGTATACATTTGCGTTGGAACATCATTAATCGCTGTCGGAACAGTTTTTTAGTGACCACTGCTATGCCTTCATCACTTAAATAGTCCGACAACAATTAATACAATGTCTCACTAGTTTACATTAGAGAAATTAATGATGTTGATTGACTTGCTCTGGCCAGGGTTTGAATCCAGGCCCCAAGTCATTGTTTGCTTCGTAGTCACCGCGCTAACCACTTCAGCCAACACCACCCTCAACATTGCAACATATTAAATTTAAAAAAAATTTTACAACCTTGGCGTGTATCCTAAATTCGGTTTTCAAATATCAAAAGCTTTACTAATGATATTTGGTTCCCTAGTCTAAGCTTTTTCCCATATTCTTGCAGAGCTTTCTTTATAAATTGCCAATTCTTTTTTTGCAATCTTATAATTAGTTTCTTTGTCACATTTAAGTTTTCCTCCTGTGTCATGTAAAAATTCATTTCCTGCCATTTTAGGTCTTTTGTAATAAAATATATGGTTTTTTTTTAATGCAAAAATAAAAAAGAAAAGAAAAAAAGTTGTGTAAAATTTTAAGGTGCGCTTTATATTGTGGCATATGCTGCCATAAGTATAAATATATTATTTATTATTATTGCGTATTTTTGTATTTTGCTAAATAAACTTTCTTTATAAATCAAAAGCATTGATTGTCATAGCAAGTAAGTTAATTTCCGTTTAATGCAACAAATCTACACTTCAATATTTCTTGCTTCTTTGTTGTATTTATTTTTATATTCAATTTTTTTTTTGTATTTTTTATACTTATAAGTATTTCTTTTACAGTCATTTGCTAAAAAATGTAATCAATTCTTATGAATCACAGTCAACTTAGATACATCATACTTTACAGACTGCAGTAAAAAAGAAAAAAAGAATGAAAAAAGAAAACCAACACGAACAAGCAGGCAGACGACTGTCATATACCATTCCATTAACTGCAATTATAAAACATACACTGGCATGATTTTATTTTCTTCATATGTATGTATGTGTATGTAGTGTATAAAAACCAATTATATATAGGTTTATATTTATAAAACATACAACAACTTTAGTTTGTACAGCAATTGCTTTTTTTTTGTACTTGAAACCAAAATAAAACGATAAATAAAACAAAAGAAACTCATATTCGTAATTATAGATAAACAATATAATTATTGTTATTATTATTGTACTTGATCCCTTAAGTTGTATTTGTGTGTATGTATGTATGTTGCATTAAACTCACATAAATGAAAATGATACAAATTGTGGCAGATAATAAGCAAATTTGTTCTGGGTATGTGCAATTTTGCCTTGATTCGAACTTCATTACAGGACTGCAGCAGCAGAAGAAACGGTCTAGGAATTCACCATTCCCTAATCAAGGAAGTTGGCGGTATAAAATTCTTAGAACGAAATTCTTTGTAGTGTTGCTCATTAAATAATTTTGTTATTAATGAATGAATGAATGCATGCATGATCTTGTAGGGTCTTGGGTGGCACCATATGCTCCAGTCAGCTGCATAAACTATGAAAAATTGTCAACAATTAAAGTTGTCATTGAAGAAGAACAAAAATACAAAAAGCAAGAGTCAATAATAAAAATAATAACTTCATCACTTAGAGCCATGCAATAGTTAAGTTTCCTTCAAACTTTAGTTTCATATAAAATTTTTTTTTAATTTCTTATGCTTGTATTGGCACCCAATAACAACAAAGAACAAAAAAATAATATAGAAAAATTGTGCAGCAAAAAAAAACCAACATCCAATTACATTCTCTCCAGTTTAATGAACAAAAATTATTATTAAAATTGTACAATAATGATAAGAGGGAGAGAAGAAGAAAAAAAAAAAAAAAATTAAAACAGCAATTAATAATTATGAATAAACTGTTGAAGATTGCAAAAGCAATAAAATAGAAAATTTTTGCAAAATAACAAAAACAATGTCGATTGTAGTTCATTATTCCGCAGCCAAACTCTCTGTATGTAAAAATTAGAAAAGAAAAAAAATAATAAAGAAATAATACGAGTTTATATTTCCTTTAACATGAGTGTATAAGACCAGCGATAGAATGTTGTTCAGAGCAGTGCTCGCCAATAGGCAGGCATACGTATGTTTCGTTACATGTTTGTATGTGAATCAGTGAATCCTAAAAAATATTTTTTTTTTGGAAAGCAAATATTGTTTACGATTAACAGACGCCCACCTTGAAGACACTCTTTTCGCATAAACTGTTCTCTGCGTGAACTAAACAAACTTAAAATTTTTCGCTAGATTTGTTGGTGAATTTTTTTCTGGACCTCGACAAAAGCATTTTAACATTATTTAGACTCTACTTAAAGTTGCTAGCCGACCCCTGATTTAGAGCTATATTTGTGTTAATTAATTTCGCTGAGCTTCCTTTCGGTTCTTCGCTGTTGTTTTTTTTTTCTCTCTATCGCACTCCTCTCCTTAGCAATGTTGTTGTGCCAAGAGCAACTCATAGAATAGAATGCAATGCGCTACTCAATATGCTGTGACAAGTATTAATTAAATTGTAGTCTGCTTTATGTTGAGCTAATAAAGAAATTTTCTTTTTTAACACTGAACCGTGTGATGAAAAATTAAAAAAAGAAGATCTTACAATTTTTTGAATTTTCTTTCCCAGCAAAATATAACATGACAAAAAGTGAATTGATTCATGGGTTCAAGTGCTGATGAAATGGTTCGATTTAGGTGAAACATGCATGATTTTTGCATTACCGTGTCACTGGAGATCATGTGTTCATCAGTGAGCTGCAACAGGCATTTTCGATCCTACTTGTTCCCTTACGTTGAATTTTAAGAACAACACAAACAAGTATTATTAAATTTTATACTCGTTCGCTTTTTATGCACAAGCAGAAAAGTCATTAGCAAGTCTAAATCATTTCGATCATTTCGATCCATTAATAAATTAAACCCATTTATTTTCCTTGATTCGAATAACATTTTTGATTTTTTGTTGGGTAATTATTGAACCAGTACATGTTTTTTAATTTTAAAGAATATTTTAATTTAATATTCATTACTTCAATAATGACAAATTTATTCGAATTTGCGAAAGCATCAAACATCAATTTGGTTTTTGTAGTGATTAAGCTGGCGTGATAATTACAAACTCTCTGAAATACTTGATATATATTTTGATGGGTTATCAATCGTTTTTTCTACTAAAATTGTTGTAGTACTGGCCAATTTTAAACAATTTTTAAAATTTGATTTTTATAGACACAAGAACATATACGCACATATGTGGATAGTTACGCAGAAAAATGGGCAGAAAGTCCGACGTACGGACAGACGGATCTCCAGATACACGGATTTACAGAAGACACTGTAGGAAAAGTAATAAAATTCCTTTGCCAATATTTTATTAACTAGTCAAAAAATACAATGCGTTCGTTGCCTTTGCGGTTTATGTAATAATATTTTTTTTTTATTAATAAAATGTAAAGTTTAATTCTTTCAATTAAACATTTAATTGTTTTTTTTAAATTGTTTTTATTTTACCAAACTTATTTCTCTAGTAAAAAAGAAAGCAAATGCTTGTATAAACTGTAATGTTATGTTTTGATTAAACTTTCATCAAACTAATGTAAAGTTTAATTAAATCAACAAAGTTTCCAATACAAACTAATTTTCTTAAACAAACAGCTACACCAATTGTAAAATTCTTGCTTTTTCTTGTCGCCGCCACTCTTAACAATCTCACTGTAGACTCCACAAAACTTTGCATTTCAATTGTGAAGTGAAGTATTTTTCAAAAAAAAGTAGCAAGAAGAGCAACAATAATGAAGAAATTAAAGAAACCAAAAGAAATAGAAAAAAATATATAAAACATCTTACTTAATAATTTGAACTGAAGATGTCTTGCTATTGAACTTTTTTATAGTTTATAACGACACTACAAATATAGAATAGAATAGAAAAAAGAGAAAAGAAATTAAAAAGAAAACGAGACACAAACCAAATAAAATTAAATAGAAAGAAAACTTTATCAGCCATTCATTCCATTTAACAAAACTGCAATACAATTGTGGTCGCTGGCTGTCAACAACAAATGCACGCTAGAAAATCGATTTTGTAAACTTTTTCTTTTAGTTCGGCGTATATTGAACGAAACTGCAGCCACTAACGAAGAAGTAAAGAAAAATAAAATATTTGGTGGTATTTATTTTTTCTGCTTTGGCTCCCCTGACATTAGCGACAATGCAGCATGAACTTTAAGTTAAATAAAAATAAAAAAAATATATATTTTTTATCATTGCAAAACGATTTGTCGCTATTTTTCATAATTTTTTTTTTTAGTTGATGATGGTGGTAGTTTGGTTGTGGCAAATGATGCCAAGATAATCATGTTGATGTTGATAACGATTATTATGAAAATAATAAGGATCATTTTCCACTTACGGCTCTAATAACACTGATGTTTGTAGTATAATTTTTGCATTAAAAATTCAGCGAATCTTAGAAACTGAAAAAAATTTGATAACCATGACACTTACGAGTATTAGGCCGAATAGAAAGAAATTTCGTACATAAAAAAACGCAATAATCAAAAGCAGATTGTGTTTGTTAATAATGCAGCACAAAAATTTCAGCGCAACATGTAGACGTAAACATTTCCAAAAAACATGCTGCCGTTATTATGTTAGACTGGTGTGTTGCTAAGCGCTAGAGCTTTATCATGTTCGCCCAAATTATATGATTTTTAATAACAACTTGGTTCTCATATTGCACTCAGTAATTTCACATTTTCTTAAAATGTTGCTTAACTTTCTTCACCTACATTTCATATGTTAAATACAGTTTACGAACAGAGTAAAACTTTTGCAACATTGTTTTATAAATATTTTATATTTTAGATTCTTAGCTTTGCAACATTGTTGATAAGAAAATTATGATACGTAACTAATGTTATCTGTATGATCTCCATGATGTTAAATTCTTCATATTTTTTATATGCGGAAAGTATGCTACATTACCCAATTGTAAAAAAAGGTTTAAACCATTGGTGCCCAGGCCCTATGCTCTTCATGCTCATTTGTTTTTGTAATACTCTTAGCTATAGCCTGTGTGTTTTAATATACTCATACATGTTTCAGCAACCTCAATGAGAAATGCACAAACAACTTTGTCTTATTAGTTTTTTTTGTCGTTCTTCACTGTATACTCGCAAGAGCAAAGCAACAACACTTTCGTATGCTTTGCTGGTAAACATTGACGGCAGCCATGATCAATGTACATTTTGTTTTTGTTTAACGTATGATATGAAATAAATATATGACATATATTTTTTGTGTTTTCTTTGCATGTATTTGTTTTTACAACGAAAAATTTTGAATAAAAATTTGTTTTTCTTTAAATGTATTGGTGTTTGCTCTTCCATAGGGAACTTGCGGGCACCGCGGGTTTAAACAAAGAACTCTGATTTGGAAAATTCTTTTCGAAACGAATGTTGCACATATTATTTCGGATGATGGGCTAAAATGTTTACATTGCTTTTCATATGTTTTTGGACAACACGAACAAAATGCTTTTTCAGCAACATTTTTGAATGAACATTTCCTGCAAGATTTTTTATATAATTTTTTTCATACGATTGATATGAAGATCTCACATAGTTCGTCGCTTCACATTCCCTGAAAAATGGTAAATTTTTTTACATTTGTATATCAAACATTCTAGAAAGTTGGCTGTTCTTGAAATTTCGGCATCTTAACCGACGGTGCTGCAAATACAATTTCATGTGTTTTTTGCACAACTAAAACACTTGACAGCATTTCGCACGAAATTGCGCAGCAGAGTACCATGCAAAATATTTTAAATTTCGCATGCAATGAAAGACATGGGCTTCCTTTAAAATATTCTAACAAACATTTACGACGAAATTTAAAGAAAAAAATTAAATTTTTGCAACCAACGGAATATGTAGAAAACTTCTTTTGTGTCAAAAGCAACAATAATGTTTATACAACATTTATTTGCGCAACAATTTAGCTTTTTTAGATATATTTGCAATACGACAAATGTCTCGGTAATATTATTAGTACTTTTGAGCGAGGCTGCATTGCATAAGTTTTTAAACACAAACCGCAATTTAAAAAGCTTTTCTGTTTTAAAAACTTTAATAATAAAATACGGCTTTAAAAATTCCTTAGCACAGAATACTCATGTAACATGTTGCCATGTTGCCAGTTGCCAGTTGCTCTAAAAATTTTGTTTACCATTGGCTAAACATATATTTATCTTTTTTAGATTTAAGATTTAAACAACTTATTGATGTTTCAATTAAATTGAAGATTCAATAAATAATAAAATTTATCATAAAAAAAAAAAAAAAATGTTGCCAGTGAATTCAGAACATGTTTATAATCATTTTAAGGATTGTTTGTAGTTTGTTCAGTTTTAATATGTTTCTAAACAGATTTACATATATGCAAAATTATCAGCAACATATGTTTAATAAACATGTTGCGTTGCTCCAGAATCTGTGGATAGGCTTTTATATGCTAACAAGTGTAATATTTAGCAAAACGTTCTTACACCTTTTAAAACATAAACCATAATTATGTTTAAAAAATATTAATTTTCGTAAGGTTGGTAATACTGATGTATGGTTGGTTACCTCCTAGCCTGTTACTGTACAGGTTGTGCTTTAGATTCTAAAGGAATCATGAAATTTTGTAAATGCATTTGTAACAGTTCGTTAATAAATAAACAAATATTATTTGCTTTATAGCACACTAATTGTTGCAAGCCAAACCACAAAACAAAGGCGATTAGAAAAAATTTCAAGTAGCAAATTTCTACAGTGGTTTGTATTTAATACTCCAGCTGTTAAATACAGATGATATCAAATGAAATCTAAATTTGTTTTTTGTTTTTTTTTTTCTAAAACATCGTATAGTCAGTCTATGAACATAAACTTGGGTATTAAAGGATACTAGTAAAAATATTAACAATGACAACACCAAGCAAGAACTGCCACAAGAACAACAACAACAACAGCAACAACGGCAGCAACAATGATGGTATTAATGATGATTATAGAGCTGAAGTTAAGGCTGTTGCAAATGCTTAATGCAGTCAAAAGTTGTCGAGTAGAGTTAAGAGTAGAGTCGATATGAGTGTGTGCAGTTGTTGCTGCTGCTGCTAATGCATCTTGAATGCATACAGTGCCCCATCACTACTGTCGTTGTCATTGCAATTCCTGATTTTTTCATATCACTATAGTTCCTGTTGCTGTTGCTTTTGCTGTCGTTGTTGTTGATGATGCAATGGATGCAAAATCCAGCATTTGGCATTCTGTTGTATTTCACACAGATGCTACGACTAAGTATTTCAACAAGGGAGAAAAATAGAAAACAACTAAAAATATCTATAAAATACCAACGTCATCTTGAATGTTAGTTACCACATACTTGCAGCTTCTGTTGCCTAGACGACTATTTTAACTATTTCTTGGCGTTCATACACACAAAAAACATACGATTAAAAAATCTTCTTACTGAACTTGCAGCAAGTCTATTGCAGTTGGATTGTTGTTGTTGTTGTTTGATTTTTCTCTTTTTTCTAAATTGCAAACTTTTCTATCTGCATCTGTGCTCATGATGGTCGATGTTGATGATGATGATGCATTCGTTAGTAAAAACGTATGTTGTTTGAATAAAGTTTTAAAGAATCTTCGAGAGTACAAAAAAAAATACAAGAAATTCATTTAAAATTGTTATGCTTCGTTTGCCTCATCTCCGCTTGTTAATTTCTATTTGTTATTTTTTTTTTCATTTTAATTTTATTTCTTTTTATTTAATGTTGTTGTTGTGGTATATTTGGTTTGGCTTGATTTTGCCCCATAATGTTTGATTATGATCTTGCTAAGGCTGACTGCGTTCTGTTGATGACATGTTAAAGTTTGCTTTCAGTTATTAAAGATTTTCTCTATTTGTTTGGTAAATTTTTATTTTTCAATTTATCTTTCGTATCTGTATTTATGTTGTCTTGTAAATATTATAGATTAGTCAAGCTTGTATTTCTTTGAAGCTTAAATTGATGCTAAGGCTAGGCTGGGCGTGACAAAAGACGAGTTGATGGTAACAAGGAAATACAAGTGTGGAATTATGAGAGCAATAGTTGATTTATTTTTTGTTTTCATAAACCATTTGAATTTCGCAGAGATCTTAGACTTTTAAGGATCCGGTTTTAGAACTTAAAAACTAAAATTTAAGTTGTTTTCTTGCAAGGCAGACCGAAATGATCGTATAAAAAACAATTAACTTCTTCAAACTGGCAGTAAAGGCTGTAGTCATACTAAAGTTACCAAAAAAAAAAATATATATATTCTAGCAATTAATATAAAGAAATTTGCATCAATGTTTTTTGCTGACGCCTTATAAATACTTACAATTGCAGTGATGCTGATACATGATGCAGCAACATCTTTCCTTTGATTTTGTCATACCTGCAAAAGAGTTTAATGCAAAATTACTAACTAATACACTATAAATAATGTTGCAGAGTTTCGACGTTGAAAAACTTTCGACATATGTTTCGCAACATTCACATAAGACTTTTTAGGTGTAAAATAACATGTACTGGAAAATGCTAACATAAATCCCATGCAAAACAAAAACAAAAGATGTATGAATTGCTCATCAAGAAATGATGTTGATGTGAAACTCTAGTTATTTCGTGAAAAACATTTAAAATGTGTATGAAACATTTTAAGTGTACAGATGAAATATTATGAACAACACTTTTATCGTGAATAATTTTCAAGAACAACTGACTGTTAATTTTCAATATATTTTGTTATTTAAAAGCTGTGAAAGAGTATGGAACATAAAACACTTTTAAAACATGTTTACTGCAGGTTATCTTGTATTATTTGTATTATCATATCGAACCCTTTACGCGAAATTTTCCTTTATTACGCTTTAACATACGTTACATTACATGCGATAATTTCACTCACAGCGCTTGCTATATTAATTTTCTTAAATATTATTATAATACATAATTCAAGACATTTATCTCTGATTTCTTTAGTAGCATCATGTTGCCGAAGTAGATGGTATATTCCATATGTAAATACCCTAGAGAGAAAAGAACCTGTCACAGGACACGTCACGTGACTGAAAAAAAACTATTTTATTAGGTATTTATTAGGCACTGTTTTCTCTGTGTAGGGATATTGTTGGCTAGAAAAATATAAAAGTGGAAAACCGAAATTTTTATAGATGCAACACGTTGCTGTGAAAGAGTTATTCATCTAGTTACATATAAGGTATATATGTATTTATATTTGTATTTAAATGAGTGCTGCTTTAAAACACTTTATTTACTTGCAATTGCTTCTGCAACACTAATGTTGCTAAAAACATGTAATTAAATGCACAATTGGAAAAATAACTTAATGAAGTTGTAGGATAAGAGAGAAAATCAGATAATTTCGAGAGAAATTTGCAGTATATGTTCTTTGCAACATATTAATGTTGCGAAGGTATTCAAACATTAAACAAATGTGTTAATCAAGCATTCAAGAAATCTTGTCTGGAAGATTATTTAAAGATTTGTTTCTTTTCAAAATGTTGCCAATGTTTATTGCTCTGTTTTTTTAAATCAAGACTTTAAAAATATAATTTAGGAATGTTTTGCATTTTAATCAAATTAAAACTGTAGGTCAAACTGCAGTAGTCAGTCATCTGCATATTTTATAATGCACTTTTCTTCTCTGTGTAATTATTTGAATGTCTTTATTTTTATTATTATTTTTATTATGCTGGTATTGTTGCTGCTTTAGATGCATTTGCCATTGTTGTTATTTATGTCTTATAAGTTGGCAGCCATAGATGCAAATAGAAAGTACTGCAACTATTTTAATAGACAATATTTCTACCCTTCTCTCTGTCTTTGTAACAAAAAAGCTCATTAACTTTTTTCTGCTTTTATTTTTATTGTTGTGGCTGTTGTTGCGCTGATTGTACACAGTCACAGTGACTGTCGCAGTCACAGTCATCAATGTATAATAAAAATTTTTTCTTTTACTTTTTGCTCATTTCAAATACAGACAAGTAAATTATATGCTGCCGGTGTTATATGCCGATTTACAAAAACTTGGACTTGCATCCATCCTAGCCAGCAAGTTTATCAGCCAGCCAGCCAGCCAGGCAGTTGTGTATTCAGACAACACAATACCTTTTTAGATGTCAATGGCATAGATACTATAAAATATTCATTTGAAAAATAAACTACTCAGTATCTACTAAAAAAAAAAGAAAAACTCGAAAATATATATTTCTAGCGCTGTTTTGTTTAGCAAATATTTGTCTGTCGCTGCTGCTACAGCTGCTACTACTGCTATTAGACAATGCACTTGGCATAATGTTGAGAAGTAAAATAAGAAGCAAAGATAAGAAAATAGACTCTGCTGTAATCATTCTGGCAGGCAGTCCGACTTCGACAGTCTACTACTTTATTGTTTAATGATTGATACAAGGAAACGGCATAAAGAGCGACTAGAAAAATATTTGCTAAACTTGAAGATTGTTTTGTTAGAAATTACAAGGGCCACAATTGTGAACAAAATTTTAAGGAGGAGATGAAATGCAAATATATATTTATGAAATTGTTAGAGACATTTATTTAATGTGATTTCAGTGAATTGTTAAATGGAAATTATTATTATTATTATCAGGTCGTTAAAATAATTATAAGAAAATATATGAGTTGAGAGTCTAACAAACAGTTGCAACATTTGTATTCTTCTTATTTTACTAATAATATTTTTTTCTTTTGTTTTGCTTTCTTTGCAGGTAATTATTGTGATTTTTAAAAATAATTTTTAAAATTATCAACATCAGACTACAAAAGTAAGTTTACAATTTCAATTGTTTTCATAATTTTAATTATCTCAAAATTCCTTCTCAACACTTTCTAATGTTCTTCGTAAAACATTCCTTTTTTTTTTATTGCATTTCAATTGAAAAATAAACTGTGTGTGTGTGAACACAAAAACCAAACCACATTTCTATCGGCCAGTGACATTTTGATTAATCCCACACTATCAATTTTGTTAGCTTTTATAAATTTGTCTACACTATTTGGTTTGTAGTGAGAGACTGAGAGAGAAATGCTGTGTTGTCTTTGAAAATATTTCTTTTGCATTTCGAATTAAAGCATCACCAACAGAAAGCAACATTGTCATCATTATGTTCGGGCATCATAAACAATTTGTTAAAATGCATTAATAAACCACAAGCTCGCATCAAAAGCACTTCACAGCAGCAACAAACAATAGAAAATAAAAACCAAATTCCATAAAATTCTCTAACACACAAGAGGAAAAGAGTGACAAATCACAAACAAACCAAACAGCTATAAATCATATATATTGCAAAAAACAAAAAAAAAAAAAAAAAAAAAACAACAACCGACCTATAATTCACAAATAATGATCATTAAAGAGATTAAAAACAACACAAAAGCAAGAAATTATTTTTAGTTTAATTTCAAACATTTCTAATCGCAATTATTGAAGCCTACAATTGTTTGTTTCCTCCTGTTGTTCGTTTCTGAGTTTCATGGCTTTAATTGGAATTTTATTTTTTTTTTTTTTATTTTTTTTGCAAACAATATTTAATTTAATTATGACCGAATGTTGTTGTCGTCTAAAAAAATTTCAAATTATATAAATTTTTAGTTTTTGTCACTTTATCTGTTGATAAGATCGTGTGTTTGTTATTTTTTCCATTAAAAGTACAAATTATATTTATCTCGTGACGTGATGATGACGTTGTGGTAATGAGAACAATGTTTGTGGTGGGATGAGGCAATCAATTTATTTTTGCACTGTTAATATGTATTTTCAAACCTCAATACTAGTTTTATAAATAAATACGGGTGTGTATGCGTTTTGTGGCTTTAATTAACGCAAATAAAAGCGAAAACCTCGAGTAGTTAAAATATAATATTTTTAAAATGAATCATTTCCTTATTTGCTACAATGATGACAAATACTCGTATAGCAAAGCAGTGCTATCAGTATTTGTCGGTATATGGTATTCCCATCTCTGGTTAGCTCTATTAATATTTTCGAATTATAAGTCGACATAAGAATAGTGGCATATGATCTACATATGTATGTAGTGATTTTTTTTAGAGAAATATAATATGCGTGGGCTTAAATTTGAAAATGTTAAATTCTAGACAACAAGATCGATTTTAAGAGAGTCCTCCTTGCAGGTTTAAATGACTGTTCAATATACATATAAAAAATGTTTTTTTTTTTTAAATAAAAATAAAAAAACGGACGTACTTGACTAGATAAAGTTAAAAATTTGCATTGCATTCCTTAGACACAAAACATCGGTCTTAACAGAGTTCTGTTAACAGATAACAGAGTGTTCGACATTATTTTTATTTTTTAATAACAGAACAGAAATAATTGAATGAAGTTAAATGCTATATTCTTTAAACCCTAGACACAAACCATATATTTTAACAGAGCTCTGTTAACAGTTTTATATGACATTTAAAAATGTTTTTAAATAGAGGACACTTTTATTTTGAAAAATAACTGGGTTTTTAGAGAAAAAAGAAATTGAAAGAAAACCTATATTTTACAGAGCTCTGTTAAGAGTTCTACATGACTCCGTTAGACATTTAAAAAATGTTCAATAAAAAAAATAACGGCCTGGCCCACGATATCGAACGATGTCGATCGCTGGATTTCTAGACGTAAAAACTAACTTGCGTTCCACTAATAACTGATTTTATTGAACATATTATTTGTTTAGAGGCGCATAAGCTAAACAAATAAATCAAATTGGTGTTTAGAAGGTCGTAAATCAGTTGCTTTTCGTCTACAATTTCAGCATTATCGATCGATCGACATCGTGGGGCGGGCCGTAAACTTTAGTAAAAATTTTGAAGTTAAATTTTATAATTTTGAAACCCTAGACAAAAACCATATATGAAAACAGAAGTACGTTAACATTTTTAGGTAAATCTTTCCGTCATTTAAAAAATGTTTTTATATTATACGAAGTTTTTATAGAAAGAAGAAATTAAAATTTGTTTATGTTTGAAACCCGACACACAAACCATAGTCTTTAACAAAGCTCTCTTAGCAGTTTTACATCACACTGTTCGTCAGTAAATTTTTATCTATCGCGTGCTTTGAGGCGATCGAATCAAAAAAATTTTAAACGTTTGTTTCTTAAGTCTTTTGTTTTTGAAACGAAAAAACCTGGAAAAAATCTGTCAAAAATCTGTCATTTGTTTTGAAACGAAAAAACCTGGCACTAAGTTTGTTTCTTAAGTCTTTTGTTTTGTTAAGTGTTTAAATCGCCCAATGTATGGTAACTCCTAAAGTATGCTATTGATTAACATTAACATTTGATATCATATTGATTTCATTTCATCATACAGTATTGCCAGAATAACAACGGAGTTATTAAACAAAAAGTACTAATATAATTGCATAAGTTGATAAAAAATGCTGTGCAATAGCTTTACCGCGGCAGTCCCCGAGTGCCACATGTCTTTTTTTTTTTTAATAAAACTATGATGGAAGTTAAGTTTTAGAAGTTTGAAACCTAAGACAAAAACCATATATATAACGGAAGTTAGTTAGCAGTTTTAGGTAAATCTGTCCGACATATAAAACATGTTTTAATAAAAAAAAAAAATGGAAAATAAATTGCTATGCTTTTACAGAAAAAAGTAAGTTTTATTTTCTTAAATTTGAAATCCTAAAACCAAACCATATATTTTAACAGAGCTCTGTTAAAAGTCGATGCTAAATTTTAACAGTGTTATTCAGAAAATTAAAGTAGGTTTAATATCCACTATTAAGTAAAATTCCTTAAAGTATTATTCACAAATGATTATTAGCTTAATTTACAGACTTTAACGCCATATTACATGTTGAAATTGTAAAGTACGTGGACCCCTACTTTAAACCTAAATTAAAGTAAATTGAGATTTCTGTGCTGCTGACATTCATTTGTTTAAATGTGCGCCTTTTTATAAAAACTTGTTAAAAAATAATAAATTTTTGTGGTTATTTGTGTAAAATATGGAAACATTAAATTTTATTAGAAGAATTTTTTTAATTCTGTTGCACTTAAACAAAATACATCACAGAAATTTCCAACTCCAGTCAACGGAGAATATACAAGGAGAGGGTTGACCTATTCTTTCTTCCTAACACGGAATTTAAAAAAAAAATACCGATTCAACAAAGAAACTGTAAAAAAATAATCAAATTTAATAAAAAAGAGATACATATATTGTTGGACAGTAGATGATGCGGCACATCAGCGGAATTGCAAGTTTTACTAGCTTTGCGCACTTGAAGAAGAAGAGAGGTAGGTCTCATATTCTATGATGCATATATATGTACATATGTATGTATGTACTTGATACATAAAAGACAAAATTGTTCTTTAAGATGCAGGATGATGGATGATGCAGGAGATATTCATGGCCTCTCCCATGCCAAGGTAAGCAGAATTTGTGCTAAAGTCTCCTGCGCCATTGCGAAACTTGCAAAAGACAAAATCAAAATGCTTGCATCTATAGAAGAAGAAGTAAGAATATCTAAAGAATTTAAAGAAATACGCAACTTTTCTACTGTTATCGATGACATTGACGGATTCCCTATAAAAATTAAAAAAACCGATGCTGAAGTAGACCACGGGGTCTACATATGTACTTATGTATATCATCCAAAAAATTCGCAAGTATTTTCAACAAAAACTTTTACTCAATTATAACAATAGCTTTACTTCCTTTGTTCTCCTCGTTTAAATTTTTGGATCTTTTTCTTTTAATATCCTCTGCTTTATCCATTTCTTCATTAAATTTTCAAAATATTTACCAAAAATTAGTTAGCAAAGTAATGGAAATCTACAGAACATTTTAGTGATGTACATACAGCCAACTCAAGTAAACAAAGCTCGTACTTCAAATAATCGGATTAAAATTTGTATCCGATTATTTGAAGTAATTTAAATCCTTAACAAAATATAACCGTATTTATTTATTTTACAATACTATAAATGTATTTAGTTTACGTTGTTATGTACTATAAATATTTATTTACATCTTTAATAAGTAAATATTTAATTTTATATTAAAACTATGCAAAAATTTATTAATATATCCGAATATCCGGATGAATTAAGAATCGTTTTTTTGCATCGTTAACTATAAAGAGACAAGAGAGAATGATGGTATTGCCAGTATCAACATGTTAAATTTATTAAAGCATACATTAGTTAATATGGTGTTTTTGCATACTATTTTTTAACATAGGTTTGTTAGCGTTAAAGTCGATGGTAACTAACACGAACTTCAAACCTCAATTAAGATTTTTTTTTGCATAAGGCTGTAAAAGTTTGCAATCCTATATTTAAACCATATTTTCTAACAGTGCTCTGTTAGCAGATTTACATGACTGTTAAAAATTTTAAAAAAGTTTTTTTAATGAAAGAAAAAAAATTTAAATATCTAATGTAGTCATGGAACACTGCTAACAGAGATCTGTTGAAACAGAGGGTTTGTGGCTAGGGTTTCGAACATTAAAAAATTTACACCAGATAACCTGTAAAATATAAAAATTTCTTCTCTTACTTTCGCATGAATATAAAATATAAAAAAGAGATATTTTAAAGTTTTTTTTTAAACATTCAAACTCTCTCTTCCGCTTTATGAAATGATTCACGTACAAGATAAATTCAACAACAAAATTTCTATTCTGTGTAAGTAAAATTTTAATTCCACAAAATAATACTACGGTTGCTCTATAAACTCCAATGAACTCTATAACAAATTCTTTAAAATTCACATAATTTTATCCGTTCTTCTACAACAATTTTATGCACAATAAAGTATTTTTTTCTTTGCTTCTTTCTGGAAATGCCTAATAATTTTCTTATAGTCCACTTTTAAACACCATTCACTCATTCTTTCGTTCATTTCGGGCAATAGAATTCGTTTTGCTTCATTAAAGCATTTTTCATCCTTGAAATATTTTTATGATAAACTTGTAAATGTTTAATGATGTTTCCGTCCGAACGTAAATACTACAGCAAAAGTAAAAGGAGAGCAACATATACTGAAGTAGAGAGAGAGAGAAAGAGTGAGACTTTGTGTGTCAGTTCATTTCAATGTATTAATACCGTAATTGTAATTAACTTTTTCATAGAATTACATAAAAAGATGAATTATCTATTAAATTTTTCATGCATTTGTTAGAACAAAAAGAAAATACTTTACACTACGAGGAGTCTACGAGAGTAGAAAAAAAAGAAAAAAAAAAATCATAAAGCTGTCGTTAGAAAACATTCTCTGGCTGGCTGGCGAGCCAGTTATTATTTTGCCAACTCGTAAACTACAATGATGATAAAATGTTTTCCATAGATGTTGCTTGGCTATTTCTTTTCTATGTCCACATTTCTTTTTTATTCTTTTGCTTTCGCAATTTGCTTATTTTTAATAGAGAAAAAAAAAAGAATAAAAAAATAATAATAAACTAGAAAGAATTATGAGATGTTTATTCTTTTTTTAGCTTTTCTTTTTTTTTGTTTCTTAGCAATTAAGCTTTATAAAAAAATATTAAGAAATATTGCAAAAATTTGCAAAAAAAAAAAAAAAAAAAAACAAGAAAAGAGAAAGAAATTTTAAACTAAATGAAAATAATAGTGCACATATATTTTGAGGGAGAGCAGCATTTGAAGGGTGGTACCCTACACAAGTGAATAATTAATTTTATTTTTTTTAAATTCTAAATACAATAAATGAACCGCCAACATTACTTTAAATTAATTAAATAATTAAATTTTATTCTACAACCAGCGCACAGTGGGGATTTGTTCATACAAGCTTGGAAAAAACTATAAGGTGTGCTCGTAGAATGTTGAAATTTTTTTCTGAGCCTTTGGTTAGGTCAATTAAGAAAAGTGTAAAGTTTCATCAAAATTGGGCACGCCCACCTCCCACCGCCCATAGAACCCGAAATTTTTTTTGGCCCAAACTTTTTGAAATTTGGCTCAGAGAATTATATTACCTTAATTAAGAAAAATATAAAGTTTCATAAAAATTGGCCACGCCCACCTCCCACCGCCCAAAGAAACCGAAATTTATTTTTGGCCCAAACTTTTTGAAATTCGGCACAGAGAATTTTATTACCTTAATTAAGAAAAATATAAAGTTTCATCAAAATAAACAACAGATGAAAGTAATTGTAATTCTTGATTTTTCTAAATTCGTTTAAGCAAAATCCGACTAGTGGTTCTTGAGTTATGTTAAACAAATTGACAGGTGGCACCTGGTGGCACTTGAAATTGATTAAAAATGTAAAAACAGATATGAGACAATGTATTAGAAGTGATTTCGAACTGTGGGAAAGTATGGCTAAAATTGCAGATCCAAATGTTTGGAGAAAAAAGGGATTTTTGTTATATGTTCATAAAAATAAACAACAAAAAAAAAACTTAAGTCTCGGCAGAGTTTATTTTTTCAATTTTAGTATACTGTAATATCCTACTTTAAATAAAAAATAAAAAGAAAAACGTTAGCTCACATAATAAAATAATATTCGTCTTGAAATTCTTAGGTTTAAATTAAGTTGTTTCGGTAAAACATACAAGTACTGAGTTTGAGACGGCTATAAAACAAAAAACTAGCAGTCAGATGGGAGTAATTCTTTTTGATTTGATTGTACTATTTAGTTTAAAATTTCAAAATATCACTGCATATTGCATGAAGAGTATGTTGACAATATGCCTTTTTTCCGCGAAATCCCCAGTGTGCGGCGTTTTAAAACGAAAAGTTGTAACTTTCTTTTCGGAAGTCCTAAAAATTCTAATCCTTCCATTTTATATATAAAGTGTGTTTAACTGTTTCGTATCAAACACTATGTAGACCATTTTTGTAGAACATTTTAACCCTTTAACTCTTAGGAGTATGCAATTTTTTTTTGTCTAGTTCTAGCAAAAAAAGGACAAAAATGTCCTCTTAAACCCACAAATATGTCTTAAAAATTATTTACCATAAAATTCTATTATAAGTCCTTGAAGAAATTTAACTGAAAATAACTCGCATTGCAAATTAGTATGCAATTAACCCTACAACACACTTTATGGTTTGAACGATTTCTGATCTTCAAAAGTGAGTTTGAAGCTCTGGTGTCTTTTAAGTTAGAAATTAAAATTTCATGGCACCTATTTATTGTAGAAAACTTTAGACTCCTAAACTGCCATTGAAAACGAATTATTTAGCCCCCTTTTTTTAGTAAACAAAAACACAAAAAAAAAAAAAAAAAACAAGACAAAAGTGCCACTTAGCGACATGTTAGACGGTTAAAATGATTCACAATAATGATTATCGCAGTGTTTGTCATTAAATTGCTAAGTTCTTTTTGTTTGTTAAACTAAAGAATTAAAAGATTACTTATGCTGATTTACCATAAGCTTCGTTGTTATGAAAAATATTGGGAAATTTATTTGCAATTTTTTATAGCGAAATTTTCCATAGTTAATTATTTTAAAACCAAGTAGATCCTAAATTAAAACTTAGTTTTTTAAGTTTTTTTTTTCCCCAAAATAAATAAATTTAATCATTAAAAAATTAACCCTGAAAGATGCCTTCAAATTTGATTTGTTTCTGGTTTTCAAACTGAACTTTGACCTTGAGTGTTACTGAAGAGTTAGTGTGGAATTTAATGAGAAATATTTTTAAGGCAGCGAGCTTTATTGTATTTGTAACTAAATGTTTTTGCCTCTCGTTACCTGAAGAGACTATAAGGAGCCATTTAATGCTGCTTCACCCATAGGTACAATAAAGGCCCGTTTAATGTGTCCATACATTTTTTACTATAGGGAGAGTGATTTTGTTGCAAAAACAAAGATTACTAATCTATGTTTCCCGTCGTGCTGAATTGTATTTGTGAATTTTTTTTTAAGAATTTTTGACAATATGAATAATTAAAAAATTCTCAGATAAAACCTCTTTATGCCCACTGTATTTTAAGTGCGATTTTTCATTTTATTCTCACAGTAAGATAATCACATATCAAAGCTAGATTTAGAACTTTCCAATACAACCAATTCCAAGCAAACAAAAATTACGTACATATAATTAAATTATTAATCAATTGTATGTTAAGTTTGCTAATGTTTGCTTATGTTACTTTCTAAAGTGTAGCGTGCATGAAAACTTTAAACTCATTACTATGCTATTCTATTGTTAAGTTCTGCAAGCAACACCAAATGGACATTTTTGCCCCATAAACATGCAGAGCACCATGTTGTTTAATTATCATCTCTAGGAAAAGAAACTTAAACTTTTACTGCATGGACAGTCAAAAGGTTTTTTTTTTTTTTTTTTTGGTGTTTAAAAGGGATGAATGTCTGACTGACTGTGTAGATGGTTAGTATCTCTATAAATGTTTGCCAAGTTGAAATATTTTACAAAGAAAAAACTGTTTTTTTGTGTGCATTTCACTTTTGCTCTCATATTACTGGATCTATCGTTTTTTCCTTTTCCTTGTTTGTTTTTTTTTTTTTTTTTTTTTTTTTGTCGTTTATCGTTTGCTTGACTATATCTTCATCTGACATCTGTTGAACTAGAGCTGCTGGTAATTCGAAAAAATATTTTTTTTTGTGTTGCTTTATGTGGCATCTTTCTCTCTCTCTCTTTCTTTCGCTCTCTTTATAGTTGCACTAGTTTACAAGATTTTTTTTTTTTTTTTTTAATTTAATGGGTGATTTAGTTGTGGCAAGTAAATTTCAAAAAAGAAAAAGTTCAATCAGCAGTGGTCATGTCATGTTTTTAACATGCAGTTTACAGCATTTCGAAACTGCTAGAGGAAGTGTTTGAATCAATGAGTTTTGTTTGACAGCAGCAACACAAATGGGTCTGGTCTATCCTGTTCTGTTCTGCTCTGTTCTGGTCTGATGAGGAGACAAACTTTGACTTGTGATAAAAGCGATAGGAATGAGAAAACTTATATTGTAGCACAAAACCTTTTACTGCCTTAGGGTCATAATCTATAAACAAAAAAAAAAAAAAAAAAGAAAAGCAAACCAAACAAATAAAGTTCTATATTAGTTGTAGTTTATTCTAGTATTTGCCAAACAAAATACAAGGATAAAATTTTATTGTTAAGTTGTTCATATTTCTGTTTCTCTTGTGCTTAATTAGAAAATTGTCAATTAAGTTGAAAGTCTGAAACTAAATGAACAATTCAAAATGATAATAATAATAATTACAACTACATACAACTTGCACAAATATGCACATACATACATACATCGTCTACGATGTCCATAAATGAAACTTTGCAATGTTATTTTTTTAGCTTTTAGCTTTTTTTTTGGGTTGTAGCAAGTCAAACCCTGTCAATAATAATAATATTGATGCAGTTGCATATGAGATGATTTCACAGACTATCATAAAATTTTAAAAGCAATTTAAACAAAATTCCATACTTTCTATTGCATACATACATACATACTTCCTTTCATAACTGCAAGTATGTACTTGTATATAAATTCTCATATTGCAAAAATATTTATCATAAATACACACATTCATACGAGTATAATCGTAACGATGATGTGGCAAACGAGATGTTGTTTATAAATTTTTGTTTCTTTTTTTTTATATTTAGTAATTTTTTTCCAACTCGTTTGTATCTGTGTAGTATATTTCATATTCAAAACAACTAGAAAAATTCATTCATAAAAATAACCACATGCTGCTGCCTGCAGCCGGCTGTAGTAAGACTCGTACTTAACAACGAGTCTGGAATCTAATGCATATATACATACGAGTATACATGCTGCTGCATACATTCTGGTGCTCTTGTTACAAACGTATCACCTCATTTTATCTAAACTGTCTATTTGCGTGTGGGTGGGAGGGAGGGGGGCGGCGGCTGGTCCTTCTCTAAACTTTTTATGACGTTGATGATGATACTTGTGCCCATAATTTTGTTTCTGAACAAAAAGAAAGAAAAAAAAATCATCTAAAATGCAAAAGTACATAATAATGTTGAGTTTGAAGAAGAAGAAGAAGCAGAAGAAGCAGAAGAAGAAGAATATTACGACGACGCCCACTTTAGCCAAAAGCATTCAAAATCACAATAATAAATTTATTTGTTTCTGTTTTATTTTTTTCGTTTGTAAATTTTCATATTATCTGTGCAATTTTGAATAAAGTACTTGTGTGTAAGAATTCTGTTGCACAATTTCATTTCTGAACGAGTATGTGACGTCAAAATAAGCCGGAACTTGAAATAAAAAAAAGACAATTTCAAATCGACTTCTAATTAAAATTAAACTGGGAAGTACATCAAGAAAAATTTGAACTAAAATGAGCCAGTTAATTTATAAATAGAATAATTTATGAACAGGTTGTTGGACTCGTGTCAGGTATATGATTGATGGAGTGGTTTTTTCGAAGCTTCTCTTAGTAGA
This sequence comes from Lypha dubia, assembly GCA_947311025.1. Lineage (NCBI taxonomy): Eukaryota > Metazoa > Arthropoda > Insecta > Diptera > Tachinidae > Lypha > Lypha dubia. Next base: position 64,425,074 of record OX371264.1, read on the forward strand.
AAATAGGCTTTACTAAAAATCCACAATTAAATTTCTACTAATAACGTACATACGAGTATATACCCGTATTGTTTTTTAGTCATAAAATCTTTAGAAATGCTGATGATGAATGTTAAAATGTTATAAATGAATTAAATTAGTTTTTAGGTGATGGGGGATAATAAGTCACAATCAGAAAGAAATAAAATTTTAGTACGTTTTAAATCACAGAAAAGAGAAAATCTTTGTGGGCGGGGCAGGGCAGAGAATGTTCTTTCAGAGCTCATGACGACAAACTATTTCAGTTGCATATGATTGTTATTATTAGATTATCTAGAAAATATGAAAAAAAAAATTAAAGCATTGGCTTATATTCCGAACAGCCACATAATGTTTGTCACAATCAAACTATAGCTGTTGTCAGCATATCATAAAAGTTTTTATGTCCAAGAAGGCACCATATGAAATAATAAAAATTGCTAAAATTATGTTTGTCACAATCTTGTTATATTTGCTGTAATAATATCATTGTGCTATGAAAAAAAGCTTGTTTGCAAGAATCATAAGTTGTTTGCCACAATCATAACATTGTTTTCGCAAAAATGTCATGATTGTGGCTTCAAAAAAGGTCTTATATGAATCGATAAAGGCTTGTTTGCTATCAGCATAAGTTCCCGCTTGTCGGCGGATACATTCCATAAGTCATTATACCATTATGCACAAAGCAATGACCTATAATTGCTCGGCAATACCTACGCAGTGAGTTTAAGTGACAAATTTAACATGGGGATGTCATTGGAAGTATATAATCGCCACCCTCTCGCTTACATTCCGTCGACGAAAACAGTGACGAATATTCATCATAGTTTGCATTCCCAAAAATACTATGATGAAAAGAACACTGAAGTCGGAGTTAAATAATGAAAGGTTTCGTTAACGTTGGATAATCAACCTAAACAATAGAATATGACAGAAAAAGAATTTTGCTCTCTTGCTTATATACGATCAACGAATTCATATAATATATTGGTACACCAAGTATGTAGGTAGTGGCAATTGTGAGTGACGAATTTATTACAGAAAAAACGTCAATAGCAGTTTTGCCGAACAAGGGGGTTATTTGTGACAATCATAATATTGTTGTTGTAGCAATATCTCTTCGTTCACGTTCAAGAACCTATTACATAACATATTAATAATCGATAAAATATTTTTTTGCTGCAATCATAAGATGTTTGACACAATCATACTAATGTTTTCGTAACCATTTCATGATTGTTGCTTTTCGCTATAAATACTTTCAAGATGGTCTTGCACGAATTGATAAAAAGTTGTTTGCAACAATCATATATAGTTGCTGTTATCATATCTTTGGTCTACGTTGATGTCCGAGAACCCATTACTTGAAATATTGTTAATCGATAAAATCTTGTTTGCTATAATCATAATACTGTTTTTGTAACCAAGAAGGTTGTATAAGTAAGGTTTTCCAATAAGAGTGATATGATTTCTTTAAAAAAAAAAAATACTTATTGTTAAGGAAATTCAAAAGGTTTTTATTTAATGTGAAGTACAATCGATACAATTAAGTTCTAAATAAAACGTCATTCAAATGGCCTCCACGACTTTTTCTGCAGAAACCAATTCGATGAAGCCAATTTTCGAGCACTTTTTCCACTTAATCAAGTCGTACGTCATGAATGGCACGTCCAAAATTGACTTGTAAAGCTTGAAGAGAGTCTGGTTTATTTCGAAAGACCAGACCAATAACTTCAAATAACCCGACAAGAAATAGTCTAATGGTGTTAAATCACAACTTCTTGGAGGCCATTCAATATCACAATTTCTTGCAATAATCGAATCTCCAAACTTTTCTCACAATAATTCAATTGTTGCATTTATTGTGTGACAAAATCAGCAAATTCACGACATTTACGGTGGGCCAATGGCTTTAGTTTTTTAGTGAAAACAATTTTATACGGATGCAAACCCAAATCCTTTCTCAAAATCCTCCAGATTGTGGTTTGAGACAGTCCCAATTGTTGAGAACGTCTTGGAATCGACAAATTGCGGTCTTCAGCAACAAATGCCTGAACGCCAGCAATATTTGCATTAGTTCGAGCGGTTCTTTGTCTTATTGGCACTTGAAAATTATGTAAAGAAAATGTAAGGACAAAATTTTCAACAATTCGACGAATAGCGAGCACACTTGGACGATTATTACGATCATAAAATGGCAAAAGCGCACGAAAAGTTGCAATTGGAGAACGATTATTTTGATAATAAAAATGAATAATTTGTAAACGTTGTTCTTGCTGATGCGTTGTTCTCCATGATGAAATTGTAAACACTATTGAATACAATGAAAAATAAATGACAGATTATGACATATTACAAATGGCCGAAACGTCACTTCACTATTGGAAAACCTTATATTAAAAATCGGTAAGATATTGTTTGCAGCCATCATAATATAGTTGTCACATCTTTGAGCTACATTTACGTCCAATAAACTTTTTTATATGATACTAGCTGATCCCGGTGTACTTCGCTACCCCCCTCGTTATAAAATAAAATTAAAAGTATTTATATATCCTATTGTGAAAATTTAATGACCATCGGTCCAATAGTTAAGACTATATTAAGATTTTTTATTTTCCTATAAAGGGGCGTGGTCCCACTCACGTTTCTCCTGGTACGTATTCCTAATTATGTCAATACTATATGTACCAAATATCATCGGCGTAGGTCAAAAAATGCCCAAAATATGGCGATTTCAATTTTTGGGTTATATGGGAGCTGCCACGCCCACTTGTCCGATAACGCCCATTTTTGTCCTGATTACTCACATTAGTAACATATGAACTATTGCAATGTTTCAAAACTCTTGCTATCACAATAGTCAAGATATATGATGTTATTCAATTTATGTGGGAGGGGCTACGCTCACTTGAAATATTAAAAGCCTAAAACCATCCTCTATAAATTCCCTTTTGAATGACACCAGTTTGGGTCAAATCGGTTGGATAGTTTCCGAGTCTATAGCGAACATGGGTACAAACATTTTTTGTATTTTATATATATATGTAGATTTAAACAACAGTTAAAAGTTTGTTTGGTACAACCTGAAAGTGTTTGTTACAATCATAGTATGGCTGTCGTAGCAATAGCATGAGCATGAGTGTTTGTGCTCCGTTCACGTTGCTACGTGAATTGTTAATAATCAATAATATAATGTTTGCTACAATCATAAGTTGTTTACCGCAATCATAATATATTTATTGTAACCATATATTTGTGCTACATTTCTTATATGAAATTTAATAATCATTAAAAAAGTTGTTTATTACAACCATGAGTTGTTTGCCGCAATATGTCACGATATGGCCATTTATTGGCTTCTATGAAAGCACATTAAAATTTCTAACAAATCGCTATAAAAAAAACTGTCATGTTTTCTTATAAACAGCTCACATAGTGGATACATTCAAATTCTGGTTGTTTATAAAAATTTTGTTAATTGTTCTCGTGGTGTCACATGAGTACACATACCCCCACTCATCTATAGCGCACCAATCTTCGTACAAGAAATTTCTCTAAAATTAATCATACTCGCAAAATAACTATTTATAATATTGTGTTGCTATTAAAAAATTTCCTAATTTCTCTTATTTCCCTTATTTCAATGCACTTAAACAAAGTGTGTAATAAAACACAAAAACTTTATTTCATTTAAGCCCACAAAAAAAAAACAGAAAAAAACTTTCCCCCTCGTATTTTATTTATTTTTGCTTTTAAATGCATGTCAAATCAAAGTTGTTGCAAATTTTCACTTTGTTTTTGTTTTAAGACTTTTTCTTCCAAAATATTTTAAATAAAAGAAAAGCAAAAAGAAAAAAAAAGAAAACCTGCAAAATTTTCCCTAAGTGTATATTTTTTTTCATTTAAACATGATGCATCATCAGCTGTGCATGTTTGAGTGACTGGGGTATGTGTCTACATTTATAATGCAGGCAGGCTTTTAACACAAAATATCCATGAGTATATATTTTTTTACCACGTCTATCACACACAGGACAGACAGACAACTAGAAATATGGCAAGAAGACACAAGCACAAAAAAAAAAAAAAAAAAAACGCGGGAGTTGTAATGTTTGTGCATTGTTGTTTTTTTCTTTTTTTGTTGCCTTCTTCCTCTGCGTGAGTTTAGTGCTCTAGTTACCAATAACACCGTTGCATTGTAGTAGTGGTGATGGTTGTACTACTAAAACTGCACCAACCAACACATGTATCCATATGCCAGCATGCTTGTTTTCACGTGCTCCACTATTTACAGTAATGTGCTGGGATATAACAAAAAAAAAAAAAAAAGAAAATAAAGAAAAAAGAATAAACTGCACAACAAAACAAAATCTGTATGTACATATGTGATGGTGTTTGGAGAGAGAAAGAGAGAGTGAGTGCAATTCCTGTGTGTGATGATTATGACGATTGTGAATTGCAGTTGGCGTGTTTCGGCTTCTTTATTATCTTATATTATTTTTGTTGCTGTTGTCTTTTGTTGGCACCAACATATCATCCGTTATGATGAGTTGTATACATACATATTTTATTGGTGGCTGTGTGTGTGTGTGTGCTTTTGTATTAATACAAATACATATATTTTTAGTACGTCGTCTGTGCAACATTTGCATATATTTTGGTATGCATTTAGCAATAGTGCTTTAAGCGGAACTCCCATATGTGCCTTATATCCATTTTACTCTAATATTTTTTTCTTCCTTTGCTTCATATGTGTTTGCGATTGTGTGTGTGTGTGTGCTTATGTCGTTTATTCCTAAAGCAATTGCTGTTGATGGTAATTTTGTTGCTGCTACTGCTGCTGCTGCTGCTGCTGTTTTTGATGTTGCCAGTTTTGAAAAATTATACTTACTGACATGTTCTCGCAGAATTCTTCTTTTCATGATACGATTTTAAATGTATTTCATATAAATGTTTTATTGTATCTATTTTTTTTTTAGCATCATTTTGTTGCAACCTAAATTATAACACATAAAACATAAGGGGACTTTATTTTCTGTCATTTATGCCAGAGTTGCTACAACCGTCCACACATCCATGCATACAAATTTTTTTCTTTTTTTCATTATTACATTTCTGTTTGAATTTTCTACACATATGCGAACTTTATTATGCCACAGTGCCAACAACAAAAAAGAAAATAAGTATTAGAACTATTGTCATCATTAATAACGCTGCTGTTATTTTTCATTTATTACTGTTTTGCTGTTTGTTGTTCGTGTTGTTTTGTTTTTGAAGGCTAGAAATATTTACTATCTACTAAACACACACACACACACACACAAAGATTCATTTATACATGAATTGACTCAGGACTGCATACATTTATTTGTACACTCTGATATGATTTTTTTTTTAGTTTTCCACAATTTGCATGATTTTAATTTTCTTTGTGTGCCCGTTTTTATTTAGTTTTTATTATTTATATTTTTTCCCCGCCTTTAGTGTTGCTGCATTCTTAATATCACAATTTTAATTGGAATTTTGTTATTAAAACAGCGAAGAAAAAAAAAACACAGAAAAATCACAAAAACTTATTCGATGCTTGAATTTTATTATTTGCATGTTTTTCTGACACTTTCACCATTTTCATTTGCAAACAAACAAAAAAAAAAAAAAAAAAAAAAACAGCCAGCATCACATCGGTTCTAATGACAAACTGATTATTGTTTGTTCACAATTAAATTAAAAAAAAAAGAAAAAAATACAAAGAATCCTTTCAGAAAGTTAACAGGAAGTATTAATAGAGTAAATAAGAAATATATTAAATTAACTAAATACCTAAAATGATTTAATTGAAAATTGTAAAATTGTGTTCCTCTAATAAAATTCAATACGAGAATTATAAACATTAGCTGTTTAATAACATGTTGCTAATTTGTGTCTTTGAATATCTACTTTAAATAAAATTGTATGTCAAATATTTTCGTTGGGCATTTCAGAGCGCTCTGGTTTGGCGTTTCGTCTTCGTTTTTGAAAAAGCGTCAAAAAAGACCCCTAAAATGAGGGGTGAGTGGGCTGAACACATCTCTTTCCTCATACTTTATTCACATTTTCGAGAAATGTTGAGCAACATAAATTTTTTTTTCATACGCAAACTGTGACATTTAACCAATGTTATATGGGCCGTTTATTTAGAAAGTGGCATAAGTCACTTTTTTTTTAATTCGAGATATTAAAGGGTTTGCATTTAAAAACTTTTAAAAATATGGAGAAATACTGAGAAAAATTTCAGTATCATGAGAACAAATACAAGAAAATCTTCTCAAAAGTTAGAATGCATATTTTTAAAAGTGTTAAAACGTAAACCCTTAAATATCTCGACTTATGCCACTTTCAAAATAAACCGCTCATATATCCCGCGATTTTCGTGCTCCTTGGTTTTTTTTCCTGAAAGTATGCTACATTATTTTACATTTATGAACAAAATCCATTTAGCAGTTTGGCACCATTTTGAACATTCCGAACAAAAGAAGTGCTACTCATATACATTTGCATGTTAGCTTAAAATGTTACCAGGACATTTCAGCAACATTTTCTCGTGAACAATTCATGCAAGTGATTTTTTATATGGACTTTTTGGACAATATTTTGCACAAAATTATGAACAGAAATTACTATGAAGTACAAACATAAGTCTGGTATATTGTTCAGCACTGCACAAAGAATGTTGTCTTCATTCTAGCAAAAGAACATATGTATACGTATAAAATACGTCAAAAAATGTTGCATTAGTGTTATAGTGTTTTCTTGGTGGATAAACATATAAAACGTTTCTGGCAACATTTACATAAAGAGGTGAAAAAAAACAAATGAGCTTCATTTTATACTTAATAATGTGTGATCACAATATGACTTTTGTTTACATTTAAAAAAAAAATGCAGTATGTATTTTTTAAAACAATTAAAACGTAGCATTTCAGCAAACCGTACGATAGACAAAATATTTTGAATGTGATCTTTTTCAAGTGAAATTATTTATGTGTAACTAATCCGAACAGAGAAGAAGGATTTGCGAAATAATATTGCAATAGCAGCATCTGTTTATTTTGTGATAAACATAGGAAATATATCTTGCAACATTCTTGCAACGTTTGTTTAATGAATGAGATTGTGAAGAGACCTGCTGGAAACCAAAGTTTTTGGATGATTTAGATTTTTAGTATTTATTTCGATATTTCAATTAATTTAAATTTATTATTTTTTTGAACAGCAAAATATTCAGAATTTAGTAAATTTGTTTTGGGGAAAGATAATGTATATGCTACATTTCATTGGTTGCTAAAAACCAACTTATCAGTAGATCTTTTCCAACAAGTTTGAAAAGTTTTCAAACTCATTTGCTTTATCGCAAAAACTCCCTAAATAAGAATTGCTACTAAAGTAGTTAATGTTGCTCTACATGTTGATAATTTGTGTAGATTTGCTCTCCCGTATCTATATCGCTAACGTATACCACGCTGAAGGGTGGCTGAACGGAATGATATCGTTGAATTGCTACATCTACTACACCATGTAGTTCATGGTCTCTCAATTGCTCTTTGTGAAATACCAAACACAAAGTTTGACCATTTTTAAAAAGTTTATTCACCCCCTAAATTAAAACTTTTTTTTTTTATAGCAGCTGCCGCCACACTATAGATTCCATTTATTAAATTTTATACAAATCTTTATGGTCGTATCATTAAATTCAGCATTTACAAAGATTACATTAATTTTAATTTTATCCACTAAAATTCTTTATAAATCTCACGATCAAAAGTTCTTATTAAATTAAACTGCATTTATTATTTAATTATCAGCAAAACAAAATCTTCTTCATAAGAAGTATAAAAAAAAATTCTTTAATAGACTTTTGACATGAAATAAAAATAAAAAAAAACAAGCTTAAAGAAATAAAGTCAAATTGTCTACAAAGAAATACTTCTTGAAAAATCTCATCATGAAATTTAAACGTTTTAATTAAAAAAGAAAAATTTAAAAAAATCGTGCAAGAAAACCAACAACGAACAACAAAAAAAAAAAAAAATACATCTAAAATTATAACTTCCTGTTTGGTTATATGTTTGTCTAAAAATAAGCCATACAAGAAAGAACAACAGAAAAAATCTAATAAAAAAAAAAAATTATGTAAATTTTGTGTGTTTAGTTTTTAGTCGACGTGCAGTTGGTTGTGCGTTAAATTATGTTGTTAAACAAAACTAGTCAAATAATTTTAATATCTGACGTTGTTTAGAACGTGTGTTCTATGTGATGTCTGTTAAACAGAAAATAAGTCACAAATGAAAAATTATGTACAATTCAAAATTCGGAGAAAAAACAACAACAACTATATTTTGTGCATTTTTTTTTGTTCATGTTTAAAATCTGGGCCGGAAAAACGTGTTTGTATTTTTGAATATGAATTTGAATTGAGAGAATTAAATTAAAACAACAAAAGTAAAGCAACAACAAAGCGTAAACAAGTTGCTACTCTAGTTTAGCTGTATTGACGAACCATGATGCAGCAATTGATTTTGGCATAATGTTTTTTTCACATCCACACAGCAACATCCACATCAAGACTGTATAATAACATTATGATAATGACAATAATAGTTGTGTTTGTTTCTACTACATATTTTTCTTGTTGCATAATACTTCGTCATACAAAACAAATACCATAATAATACAGTTGCAATAATGGAAAAAAGCAAAGCGCAAAAAAAGCAACTCAATAATAAAATTATATGAAACTACATTTGTTTTCATATTGATGCGAGAGATATAAATAAATAATAATAGTGGCAACATCAGTGAGTCTAAGTCACACTATAAACCTAAATACCAAACATTCATGAATTGATTTTGAAAATATTGTAAATAAGCAGAAAACAAAAAATAACGTAAACAAAGAAGAATGCAGTAGAAGTGTTTAAAAGAATTAATTCTTCACGGAAATAAATGGAATATCTTTGCAAATTTAGATGTTCTTATATTGAATGTATGGTATATCAACATGTTGCTAACAGTACGTTACATAAAATTGTAAACGGTTTGGCAATCTCCCCAGTTTCTAATAAAAAGAATTTGAATGTATTTAATAGTTCATATTAAATTCATAATGTTGCTAAACATGTTTCACATAACCGAAGTACAGTATCTTATCCAGAATAAACGTTGTCAAGTTTCATATGAAAAAAGTAGGCGCTGATTATGCTTTACAACATTAATCGGTTTTATAATTATAGTTTACAACGTCTAGTTGTTGTGTTTGTAGACAACCGTTAACGATCATTTTTATGATTTTCATAGCGTTAAGCCTAGTACTCTGTTCGAATTTGTGGAAAGAGTTGAGCAACTTTGATTATTTTGCTTGGAAATGTGGTGTATAAATTTGTATTGTTTGTTCAGCTGTCAATATTCCGTATGAAATAAGGCCATCGTTCTTTATTTCGCAGGCATTTTAAAATTCTGCCAGCAACATTTCATATGTTTATCCACGAAAAAACAAAGTACTACTGTTGAAACATTTTTTTTACAAATTTTCCACTCAAATTTCTTATACATGCATTTTGACAGCATTCCTAGTGGAATACTGCACAGAAACATGTTGTACGCGATAACCGCAATTAAGTCACATAGATAGAAAATTTAACTTAAAATACTAGAGCTAAGTATTATAAAATGAAATCGCTATTTTAATTTTACAACACTAAAATATTTGATGTTGTATACCGTAATCGTGGCCTTAATATGCAGTTTACTTTAAACAATGTTGCGAAGTGTGGTTAAACATATGAATTGTAGTTTGCAACATTTAAGGAACTTAATTTTTAAGTTTTAAGTATAGTCAAAGTTCCTTAATAATTTCTACAAATTTATAATTCACAGCCTTGCGCTGGACTTGTTCCTTATTTCAACATTGTTATAAGTATGCATCTAAATAAACATTTGCTTAGAAACATGTTTAAATGTACACGAGAGGTTGTAAATTAAGCACATTTTGTTTAATTTCGCTCCTTTCTAAAACTTAAATCAATTTTAATCTGGCTCAATATTTTCCAATTATTTGAAAAGTACGATTTATTTATAATAAATACTTTTAAAAAGAATTCCATCAACATGTTGCTTAAAACTGTTTATAGGCTTAGTGCAAGTTCTATATAATTTTTCTGTATAATTTTTAAATATTGACTTCTTACTTTTGTTTCGTCATTTGACTGTCAACATGTTGCCTTGTAACAATTTGTGTGCCAAAAAAAAGTTTAGAAATAATTCTCAAGTATATCCGAACTGACATTCAATTCAACCTTTCTTCGAAATGCTATCAAAGTCGAATTGGAAAAAATTTTATCATTAAAAAAAAATAAAACTGACACTATTACTTAATTTATCTAGAAGCTTTCAGCAGCATGTTTTTTTTAAATAACATCATCACAAGCAAATATTTACATGGCAACATGCTGCCAAGATCATTTCGTTATCTACATTGTCGTTTCTTTTGATGTCGTTCCTTGCTCTTCTTAAGGTGTGGCCAATTCATCGCCAATTAAGTTTTTTTCATTTCTGTGTCCAACCACTCTAGCAACCGCAAGGAAGTCGAAGAAGAGGACGTCCAGGACATACATGGAGAAGACAAATCAATGCAGAAGTGGCCGGAATGGGTAAAACTTGTGCTGAAGTGATAAAGTTGGCATAAGAAAGGAATATGTTCAATCAATTTACTGTGGCCCTTCCTATGCTCCTCAGAGGATCAATGGGAGTTCATTATTATTATGGTCGTTAAGTTTTAAAATTATTAATTGAAGGTTTTCATTTTACTGTTTAATTCTGATAAACTAAAGTAATAGCAACATGTTGTTTGTACTGTTTTTTTCCAAACACTTTTCTCTTAAATCTCATTTGTTTAAATTTTTTTTTTTAATTTTATATTGAAACAAAGTAATGAATGTGGTTTCAAATCTACTACACAGTTCAAAATTCTCTGTAAAAAAATGTTGCAGAAATGGGAAAATGTTGAGAAATGGAACGTTTTTCATTTCGTGTGTTACGAAAATGTTATTGCAACATTTTATATAAACATGCAATGAAATATGCACAACATTTGCTTCGTGTGGTATTTTTTCAAACATAAAAAAATGTTGCATTTTTTCGAAAAATAAAAACGTCTAAATGAATATAACCGCTTGTTAGCTAACACGTCCAACCACGTCAAAACTTTCGTTAAAAAAAATCATATTGCCAAAATAAGAACAAAGTATATTATTTAAGCAACATGGTTCGTGCAACATTTTAATATCAATTAATATTGTTTATTAAGAATTATTTAAATATTTTCAAATTATTAAAAAATTTTATTTTAATGAAACAATTCTCTTAATATCTATTTGTAGTTAATTTTATACGCTGCATATCTTGCAGCTCTACTTTGAAAGATAAATAAATAAATAAATCAACTATTTGTGTATGTACTCTACTCATATGTAGATACTGTAATAATATGTACTTGTATACAATTAATTGATATTTAAAAGCAACATTGCTCTAGTCAGGCTGAAATGTACAAACGAGTACAAGACCACCAAATTGATGACAGATCGACGATTTTGCTGACGATGATGCTGATGATGATGAGCTAAAAGATTGTGTACAATTAAATGCAAACAAAAATATAACATTGAGTCAATATGTGTTAATAGAAAATGAATGGAAATTTTCTATAGTAGTTGAAAACGACAGATAAACAATATTATTTGTTTTTTTTTTGGTTCGTAGTTTACATTTGCGTTTATTTTACAAAAATAAACAACATCTTAACTAAACAACATTGGCATTTGTGTATAAAGTTTTTGCTTTTTTCTGTCTTTTTTTATTTCATGGAATGTATTTTTAATAATTGAAACACTGCCACAACTAGCTCTCGCCTATTTTTGATAAATTTCACTGTATGCACACTCGTTCGTATGTGTGATGGGCTGCATTGAATGGCTTTGTTTTTGTTTTCTTCTGTACTCGTATTAATTGCATTCAAATCAACATTAATGTTTAGATACAAATGAGTTTGTGAGATAAAAATTAAATGAAAATGAAAATGATAAATAAATGCAAGTGTAAATTTTTATGAATGAATTTCTCTGTAGATTTGACGACACAAAATGTTGCAGTAATTGTAAAGGAGATAAACAAAATTATACAAGATAATGATTTAAATAAAATTGTTAGAAAATTTTATTGTTGAAAGTAAAATTTTAGTGAATAAATTTATTACGGCGCTGGTTGGTTCAGTTGAGTTTTTTTCTCTACCGGTGAAACCTTACACTCTCTCTCTCTTACCCTCTTTCTCTTACTTGTAGTGAATGCCAGCTGATCATAATAAACATTTTTAGTTGTATCACTGTACTGTGCAAATAATATAGTAAAAATTCCACTTTTACAATCCATCATCTTGTAAATAAATTTAGTCTTGCAAAAACACACCACAAACCGAAATGTTGTAGAAGAGAAAGTTGAAGTGGTTTACATACAGAACTGAACCCCACTAATGTTTGAAATTTTTAAATGAATGTACTTGTTATTTTTACTACTATTATTGTTGTTTTTGTTGTTCTTGCTATCAGTGTAATTCTAGCCATCTACTGTTGTATATACTCGTATATATTTTTGTTTCACTATTATAAAATCAAGTATAAAATTCTTGCTACTGTTTCTTGCTCTACAGTTCATTGATCGTTAGGCTGGCTGACTCTGGTTGGCATGTTTTTGTTCGCATTAAAGTCTATTTTGTTGTTTTTGTTTGTATTGCAATGGTCAAGCGACGGCGACAAAACTTTTTTATTTTTTTTTTTTGCCCCCGTCATGGAGAGTGTGTGTAATCTGAAGTCTTGTTTGTTTTTTTTTTCTATTTTGCTTAATAGTCTATATTTTATGTATAAATTATTTGATACATATCATTGTAACTGCTATATCATACATACATGCCTACACACATATATTTATTAGCATTTTTTCAAAATTTATTATGTCGAAAGTTTCAACTATCAGACAAAAAACAAAAAAAATTTGCAATAAAAAACTTTTATTATCGATATTTTAACATCAAAGTAAATTTATGAATTGTAATGGTGAGTCTAACGATGTGGTTTCATTGGAATTTTCATCGAACTCCGTTGACAGGTTATATAAATAAAAATTATTGCGTTAAAAATGGGAAACGGGTGCTTTTTTTAATAAGCGTTCTTAATCAAATAAAAAGATAAATATTTAAAACATCAAAAAATCCTGGAAAAGTTAAAATTCGGTGCTTTTTAGCAGTTTACTGATTTATATTCGAGCCACGCACAAGATGTCTTAAAGACGTCTTTATGAAAATTTTATTGTTTCGAAAACTTATGCAACATTTACGTTGTTGGCAACAAATACTAAAGTCGTAAGTCGTAAAGAGAACATATTTCGCAATCTGGGAAAAATATTAAGGTGTTTTTATGACCTAAAATTTTAATAAAAATTAGTTTTCAATATTTATTTGCTGGACTTGTCTACTGCAATATTCTTTGTTGCGAAAGTCTTTCAAAACAAAGCAAATGTTGCAAACACGTTTTTAAGGTACGCCGCATTACTTTTTTTGTTGGCAACATGATATAAAACTTATTTAACTATTTAAAAACCATTTGCGATGATGATAACTTTTTCTTTGTTAGCAACATGTTGTTAATCTTACAAATATGAAAACTCGTTTAATATGTTTCACAACCAAGTAATGTTTAAACGAAAATTTTAGGTAAAAGTTTTTTTTTTTAACAATTCTTCAGAAGTGGTAGAATGCAAAAATGATTTCTATGTTTTCTATTCTATTTTTACGCAATTGTACGTTTTTAATATTTTGGTTGCAACATTATTTCAACGAAAGTATTTTAAATAAGCGCTCCAGCTTGTCTCAGAATTTCATGCAAAATATTGCTGTCAAAAGTCCAAATAGACAAAATTATAATGAATTGCTTATGAAAAAATGTTGCTAGTACTACCTTCATTTTATTCATGTTGCGATTAACATATGAAATATACTTGCAACATTTTACATCATTATGCGTAATAGGCTGACTTCCAAAACGTCAATTTCCTTGTGTTTGAACAAAGCATCACGTTTCATAATGCCGCAGTACAATAATTATACAATGTATACCGTTTAAAAACGCCGCCGCCAAGATTTTTTAACGCAGTAAGAAAGCAAACAAGGCATCGGTTTCGGTACTTTGAATATGAATGTAATTTAAATACAGTAGCAATACTGTATACAAACTTTGTGTACAAATGTTTTGGAAGTCAGCCATAATGTGAGCAGCACTTCTTGCATCCAGAATTTTCATGTTAGGCAGTCGCAAATTGAATAAATATAAGAAATATAGCAGCATAAATTCAGGAAATAAAAACAACAAAGTATTAAAAATCGCTAGATATACAATATTGCTTACGTGTAAAAATTTTCGTATCAAACAAAACACTATGTTGCTCTAGTACTAAGCTTGCGAAATGTAACTCTAATAGATGTTGCTGGTAATTTTTTTCAGTGACATGTTTCTAAGCATATTATGTACAGTGGTTAGATATTCAGATTCAATAAATGTTGCACTAATGTTGCTAAGTACATTTAAAATGTCTTGGTCCTGTGAACAGAGCAACATTCTTTCTTATGGAATATATGACATTTTTACGCTTTAAATAAGAATTAAAATTTTTTCTTTAATAGTATGTATTAAGAAAAAAAAACACAAAACATTGCTCTATACGCTGAACTTTAAAGCTAATTTTATAAACTTTAGTTTTATATTAAAAAAATATCGTTACATTAATGTTGCGACCAAGTAATATCGGAAATTCATCTATTAAACCTTTTTAAGATATAAAAGATTTCAACAAATTCCATTAAAGTTTTTGTTTTTGTTATATTATCATCGCAATAATGTTGCAGTAAAAGCATGTACATACTTGGAAAAAAATTGTTTACTTAACCACATGTTGAAGCATATTTTTGCAAAGGCCTAATAAATGTATTTTTTTAAATTAAAATTGGCTCTTAACTAATTTTATACGAACGTCAACATGTTGTTGGCAAAATAAACAAATTTTTGCCTTAAAGGTGAAATTTTATTAAACATAAATTTTGAAGTATTTCACAAGCCATCTGGAATTGCTGATTAAAACCAGATTGCTTATGCCAACAACATGCTGCTAACACTTTTTTATGATTTAATATATCGTCTGGCATTTATTGCATGTTAAACTAAATATTTATTAGTGCTCATGCAAAAACAAAAAAATGTTGCTAGAATTTATAATAATAAATTGCCGTTTTTTGTTGATTTAAAAATTTTCTTTCGAAACTTTTTACTTTCGAATTTCAATTAATGTTTGATATTAACTAGACCATTTTATGGTTATACTTTCTTTACAATGATCCTAATAAATTAATGTAATTGAATATTATAAATTGCCATAGACAATATAAGAATAAAAAAAATGTAACATTAAAACAATTCAGCAACATCCGCAGTAGTGTTGCATGAATAGCCTGGCCAGCAACATGTCTGGCCATACAACTCTGCTGGTTAAGCTTAAACAGACACATTCACAAATTCATCTGTAGAATTCTAAAGAAACCAACTGTTTTCTATCTCTTTTTCTTTATTTGTAATAAAACAGTATCAGCACACATGTATGTACGAGTATTTAAAATTATCCAGGCAAAAAAAAAAAAAAAGAAATGTTAAAATGAGTGAACACGCGGTAATTCTTTAGAGCTTTTACTAACGTGATTTTTGATTTTATTTTATACTGCTGGAAACTCAACAGAAAGCCTGAAGTCATGAAAACCAAATAACAGAAGCAAGCAACAACAACAACTGCAGTGGCAGCGGCAGCTACAGACGAGTTGCCAGTAAAACAGCCAAACAATCATCCAACCAGCTCAAGTAATACATGAACAGCCAAGCCATAGAAGCAAAAGTAACGTAAAGTTGCGTGTTTTGTTGTTGGCTGCTGCATTTTTCTTTTTTCTTTTTGTTTTATTTAAACTCGTATATACAATGCACACAACAGACAACAACGTGATGGCCAAAATAGTGTTTACCAAAGTGTATGAGAAATAGTAGTACTGAAGCACAAAGATACAAGAGTTAGTTTGTTGGTTACTGCTGGTTGGTTGAGATTTTTTATATTTTTCTATGTTTTGAACAAATTTGTTTTTTTTTTTAAATTTTTTATTTTGAAACGTGCAAATTGTCTAGCCACTGTTACTTTATGGTTTTCGAAATTAAAAACAAGAGAGGAAAAAACCTGAAATATAAGAACAAAAAACTATGTGGACGCTATGCCGTACAGTTATTCATAAAAGACAGTCAGTCAGCTGTTTTTGAAAAAAATTTTACGAAAAGAAGTGCTGTTCGCTCACGTTATTTCGCAAGGTTTTACCTAAAATGTTGATATACAATTTTATAGGTTTCTTGCAAAATGAACAGGATTCTATTTTAGCAATATTTTTTCAAAAGCATTTCAAGAAAGTTGGAATAGAATTTTGCACAAAGTTATGAACAGAGATATTGTAAAGTCTTGTTGCTTTAGCAAATGTTGCTGTTAGTTTCTTTTTAAACATTTCCTTATAAACATGTTGATGTTGAATTTAATACCAATATTTATGGAAACTATAACTATTCATAACGAATGTTGCTTATATTATTTTGATTGGAAGATTTGCAATGTTACCAAAACATTTCTCATATTCTCGCTACATTTTTCATCAAAAATTCATGCAACATGTTATACATAGATTTTGGATAGAATTTTGCACGAAATAATGAACAAAGTACTGTAAAGTCTTGCTGGCTTAAGAAATGAAATGTTGCCAGTGGATTCCATGTAAAGATTTGCTTATAAACATGTTGATATTGAATTTAATAATAATAATTATCATACTCATAACTAATGTTGCTTATATTATACGTATATTGTCTTTAAATGTTGCCACAACATTTTATATGTTTTTGCAACATTTCCTCATGACCAATTCTTGCGAATTGTTATACATAGACTCTGGATAGAATTTTGCGCGAAACAATGTACAAGGTGCTGTAAAGTATTGTTCGCTTCACAAATGTTGCCATTGGTTTCGATGTAAACATTTGCTTAGAAACATGTTGATTTTAAATCTATCAACCATATTAACTTAAACACAAACTCCTACTATATGTTGCAAATTAAGCAATTAATTCATTTTATTACGTACGAGCATATAATAAATTTAATTTTGTTAAACTTGTGTGTAGAGCAATATTTTCTAAAATTAAATACACTTAAAGAAATTCATGTATACAATTAATATAAAATTATTAATTAACACCATTTTTTCACTCACTGTATTGCTGCTGTTGGCTGTTAAGTTTTTCTGGCGCTTTTTGAAATTGTATGGACGTTTTTTTCGAATTTTTTTTTTTTTTTATTAAACTTTTCATTTATATACGAGTATTTTTCTAGGCTCTCGTATCAAGTTTTTATTTTGCCTTTATTTTTTAATTTAGGCCAACAAAGAGAATGTCCAGACCGACAGACAAAATTTTACGCTTAGATGAAGGGGACATTGGTGGTGGTGGTGTCGTTGTCCTCGTCCTCGTCCTCATCGTCGTCAGCAAAAACAATAATAAAATCTACGACGACCACGTTGTTGCACAATATTAAATTCGAAACAGCAAACAGGAAAAAAGGAAAACTTCTATCTCTAAATAAAACATGTAGATATTTTTTTATTTATATCCAGTTGTTGTTCACAAAAGTCGTGCCCCGAATTTTTATATCAGTTCTTTTCTCAATTTTTTTTTCTTACTTGTAAGTGTGTGTGTGTGTTTTTTTTTTATTATTTCTAAACGTGCAGAAATAAACTTAAAAAAAAATCCAAAATCTAATACTTTCCCCCTTTCTTTTCAATTTAATGAATTGTGAATGAAACTAAATTGCAATAAATAATTTCTATGGCATGAAAAGTTATGAAGAAAGAATTGATTGAGGCTACAGCAAAGCAAAGCAAAGCAAAAAAATAAAAATAATAAAGGAGTTTTCGGTTTTGTTTGTTTTAATTGGAATGGTGAGTGGTTTTCAATCGAATTTTTGCCAAGATAGTTTAATTGAAAAACGCTTGGCATAAAAGTATTTCAATAAAGTGTTTTTATTAGTCTTAGCTTAGAATTCCTTCACATTTAGATTTGGTTATAAAATATTCAATGTTTTAAACATGGGATTTGCAATATAAGCCTGAAATTCGCAAACTGTGAACATGATTTAACAACTGAAAAGGTTAAATGAAATACTAGTGTGATCAGTATAGAATAGTGAATTAGAATCTAAGAAGTTTATAGCTAGTTGTGCAACATGTTGCCATCTTTACCACTGTAGTCAGTTATTATGGTCAAGGTTTAGAGTGCATTACTTTTCAAATATTTTTGCAATAATATTTTAAGTAATTCATAAATTTTTTATAATTAACTATGTATGTAATAATGTTGCAGTTGATGTAATCTGCTAAATTGTTGGAATTAGATGCAATGTATCTGGCAACATATAAGTGAACTTTCTAAGCCTTTAACCTATTTTATCAGTTTTATATTGTACTACATCCAAATTTTCTAGTCAACATGCATCTAAACATATGTTCTACAGTATTTTTGAATTATACAAATTCTAAAATATGTTGTTTTAGATCTGTGCAAGCAGCAACGAACAGGCTGTTCTATAGATATTTTTTAATGTTTATAAACATTGTTACTCTACATTTTTTTTAATAAACTTGAACTTGAAGTATCCGCCTTTAAAAGCAAATGAAGTTTCCACACTCTGCTTCAAATAAAAAATTTGTATTTTGAATATTGTGCATGTTTCTAGCAACATATGCTGCGTTTGTTTCAAACATGGACGATAAGATTCTTATAAAATTCTATAGTATAAAACAAAAAAAAAAAAAAGCGAAACATTTCTGGCAACATTTGTTCAACATGTGAAACATTATTAACGAATGTTCTTGTTGTTGTAACTACAATGTCTCATAAGGACAATAATTTCAAATATTGTTAAAAACATAAATACTAACGTCCTAATCATAGTTCGTGCGTAGAGTCTAGTAATCGGGCAAATATGCTAAAAAAAAGGATGCTCAACATTGGTGCTTTTACAGGAAGAAAATTTACTTGTAACTTATTTTGTCTATTCCGCAATTTTTCCGATTATGTCATACTTAATTCATAAAAGTTTCGCTGCATTTCGTTATTTTCGTAAGCAATATTTCTTAGACAGTCAGCTGATCGTAAAAGTTCTAAACGAAACAAGGACTGGGCTCCTCCAATTATATCGCATGTTGTTAAAAATGTTGCGAAAGTATTTTATAAGTTTATTCCGAAATGAACGGGGTGACACTTAAGCAATAATCTTTTAAACCCAACTGATGCATTTCTCACGAAATGATGACGAAAGTTCCGTGCAAAAAAGCCTAGTACTCTGTTCGAATTTGTGGAAATTGTTAAGCAACATTAAATATTTTATTTCGAAAATATGACTTTTAAAATGTAGTGTATAAATTTGTATGCGTGTTTAGCTTTCAAAATTCCCCATGAAATAAAGCCTTCTTGCTTTATTTCGCAGGTATTTTGAAATGTTGCCAGAAAAATTTTATAAGTTTATCCACGAGAAGACAGAGTACTACTTTGCAACATTTTTTCACGGATTTTCCACGCAAATTTTTTATACATGCATTTGGACAGGATTTTGCGTGCTTTGCTGAACAGAAGAATACTGGGCTGAAACCAATAAATTATTGCCGCCATTTGTTGTCAAATAATGTCTTTGTGTATACATATGAGTATACGGTATATAAATTATTTAGTACATAAAACTTTACTGCAACATATTGCTTAAACATTTGATTCTACTCATGTTGATATGTTTGCTTTGATATACTCAAATGCGTGGCTCCATTTTTATAAATTAGGTGTTTGAAAACATTTTTTCTCACAGAATAATTTGGTGTTTTTTTTTTATTTATATTTTTAAATGATTCCCAGAAATTTCTCTAAATATTATAATAACCTAGAAACAACACTTAAGAGATTCTTAATGGTGTTGAAAAAGCGATTAAATAACGCATAATTTAAAAATGTGTCTTCTTTAAAGCCATTTTCATTCGTTAGTATACTTTCTCAATCCGCCCTTAATTCTTTCATTATATATGTCTGTCTGTCTGTCTTTCTGTCTGTCTATTCGATTCGCTTTCAGTCTGAGTATTTTTCACATTTCTTTGACAACATTTATATTAAAGCGGTTTTGAAATTTCTCATTCATGTGAGATGAGTATTTTCCCTCTTAAATTAAAACGATTTTCTGCCAGTGATTAAAACGGAAATTCTGAAATTAAAATGACAGCAGTGTTGTGGTTCCCATACAATCAGCCATGCATTGCAATGATATACCACCACACCAACCACACTACTAACTACTGACCATCACATAACGAACGAACGAACACAACAGAAAAATCGCCTGCCTGGATCATGCATACATTTTGTGGGGGGGGGGGGACAAATACATACCTAGACCAGCAAAGTGTAAGAGAGAGAGAGGGGGAGACGGGGAAGCACCATACAACTTTACTTCACATTTAACTTTGCATTTTTGTAACAATCATTGGAAATATGAAACAATTTGATGTTGTTTCTTTTTTTCCATTCGGCACAAACGAATGTATGCTTTTTTCTGCTTTTGTTATTCTGTTTTTTGCGCACAAAGTCACTTGATGTTTTACATGGGGTACATACACTTGTCCGGGCACTTAAATCAACATATGTATGATGTTGCACACTTAAACAACAATGTTAACATGCAGACACAGACACATATATGCACACGAACATGTATATAAACATTATATATGCGTTTCAAATGCATGTAAGGGATTTTTTTTGTCCGCAACATACACAGATTCATACATACTTTGATAGACATTCATCATGCGAGTACGTACGTATGGGAATGTTGATCTGTTTCTGTTATTTTTTGTCCTCTGTATTTTTTATTTATGTATATATATTTTTATTTTGGTTTGGTTGTGATTGTTGTTGCAATTTTTACAAATGTTTTGGTTGTTGGCTTCGTTGGTGCAACGACGTAGTATATTTGCTTGTTGCAATAACATAAGGCACAATTGTTATTCTTTGTTGATGCGCCTACAAAAGTTGCAGCATGTAAAACTTTTGTGTATATTTTATGGCGGTCTTTCTGACAGTCCTGTCCGGTCCGTCCGTTGGACTTTTTTTTTTATAATTTTTACTTTTTCTACAGTTTTGTAAAATTTGTTGTGTTTTTTTCCATAATTGTACATTGTCATAGATTTGTGTACGTGGATTTGTTTTAAATAATATTTGTTTTTAGTGACACTGTAATATTAATACTTTTGTGTGTTTAAAAGACTTTCATGCTGCATAAGAGATGCATGAGAGTATGAGTGCTTGTTGGTATTTATTTCTTTGTATTGGAAATATTTTAAGCAGAAAAATCAGTTTTAAATAATTAAAATTATATTTTCTGCAAAAGTATGCGTTTTTTTTTTCTGTGAATAAATTGCTTGATCAATAATATTATATATATTTTGATTAAATAAAAACTTTATATTAATCAACAACAATTTGTTTCACTGATATAATAATTCTTTTTTCTCTCGTTTTTTTTTAATATTTTTCCTCAACTTAATTGGATTTTAGTGTTCACAATATAATTGCTTTTGTGCCAATTAATGTTATCAAATGAAGAAGATAATGCTTTTTAAAATAATTAAATAAAATTTTCTATAATAGACATTTAAAATGCGGAATATTGTTTTACAGTACATTGAATTTTTTCTTAATTGAAAAGACATGAAAGATAAAAATTTTAAGTGTTTTCATATTTTTAAATTATGAACAAAATAAAAAAAAACATACAAATGCATTTAAGAGTTTTAACATGTATATAAAACAAAATATAATTAAAAAATTTTAAATACATATTTACTTTAATTTTATATTAAATCATGGTCACAAATTATTTCAGAATATGCAGTCTGTTCTTTTTGACAAAAACATATAAAATGAGTTTGCAACTTTTTAGAGCAACATCACGAATATTATCGGGAATAATTGTTTCGGTTGTAGTGTTCAACAACCCCTGACTGCTTTATATGTTTTCGTTGCGAATTAAAAAAAAAAATAGCATACTTTCGACGTGTAAAATTTGTCGTATGAAAAAATATTTCTTAAACTTGGAAAAAAGTACTAGATTTTATGAGTTCAGCAAACCACGAGGAATAATATCAAAATGCATTTATAAAAAATTTGCGTGAATAAATCGTGAAAAAATTGTTGCAAGAGTAGTACTCTGTTTTCTCGTGGATAAACATATGAAATGTTTCTGGCAACATTTTAAAATACCTGCGAAATAAAGCAAGATGGATTTATGTCATAAGGAATTTTAAAAACTAAACATACAATAAAAAGTTATACACCACATTTTAAATGTCATAATTTCCAAGTGAAATAATCAATGTTGCTCAACATTTTCCACAAATTCGAGCAGAGTACCAGGCTATAGAGTGGATAGAATTTTGCACGTAATAGTAATAATGAACAAAGTACTGTAAAGTATTGTTGGCTTAACAAAATGTTGGCAGTGTTTTATATTTAAACATTTGCTTAGAAACATGTATAAGTTAAAACTATCAACAATATTTACGCAAACACGACATGTTGCCCATTAAGTAATTAAATGATATTCATTATATACGAGCATATAATGAACCACAAATACGAACAGAGTACCAGGCTTTAAAGATCGCGTAAGTGTTCCCTACAAAAAATGAGTGTACTCTATACATGCGTGTATGGACTACTCCACAATGGAGTATGAGTACTCCAAATGTGGCCAAAGTGTATGAAAAAAACATGGTCCAGTTTACATTGCGATGTCCTAGGGCTGGACCACGTAACCCAAAAACTACCCCATGTTACTAATCCAAGGGGTACACACAGGGGTTAGTTTCGAAACTACTCTATTTTGCTATTCCATGGAATACCCACAGGGGAACTCCGGTAAAAATATATACATACATATGTACATATGTATGTATCTCTGTCACTAATATAATTGAATGATATTTTAAGTACATACAAATGTGTGAATTCAGCCCTTCCATTACATTATACAAAAATACAAAATAAAATTCAGAAATTGAAAAAAACACGAGCTAACTTGTGTTTCTTTAAGCTTCCAACGAATTTGTTTTAATTTTAACAAAAGGAGCTGCCATAGTTTCAATTTAATTCCAAACATTTTTAGTGCCGCCAAATGGTATTTAACTATAAATGTTTGTGTACAAATGAAATGTTCCACGGCTGCATTATATGGGGGTAGTCCAAAAACTACTCCTTTTATCTAAAATGGACCATGTACTCCAATAATTTTTGTAGGGTTGTTGATACCTTTTTTTTTTTGGTAAACATTTGTATAGGAACAAGTCGCTTTAGAAACAACATATAACATGGCAAAATATTATTCCAATTTTACTTATGTAAACATGTTGCATTCAATAATAATGTTGCGAAAATATTTAAATTCAAAAATGTTTAGAATACTTAACAAAAACTTTCTTTAAGTAAATCTGTTCACCATTTCATTCAAGCGACATGTCGTTAAAATAGTGATGTATTATGAAGAGTTTACTATTGGTTTAGTATTCCAAGGGGAAAAAATTGGGAAAAATGTTGCGAGAGCAGTATTGTGTTTTCCTGTACAGAAATATTTAAAATGTATCTGTCAACATTTAAGCAACATTTCGTTAAAACTTTGAATTATAATGAAGAGTTTACTATTACTTCAGTATATAGAGAAGGAAACAATTGTGTAAAAATATTGCGAGAGTAGGATTGTGTTTTTCTGTACAGAAATATTTGAAATGTTTCTGGCAACATTTTAAAGAAGCTGTGAAATGAAGAAAATATGCCTCATTTAATACAAAATACTGACAGCTGATTGTCTATTGATTTCTCTGAATCATAAGTTAGACAACACATTTTACATTATCGTACTAATGTTGCTCAACATTTTCCCCAAATTCGAACAGAGTAATACATTTATGAACTAAAATGTTGCCAAATAAAATAGATTATTTAAAAATATTTTAATTAAATTTAAAGTGTTCTAGTAACTGATGACTAACACAAAAAAAAAAAAAAAAAAAACAAAAAAAAAAAAAACAAATCAATACATGCAATAGAGGAATCCCTTAATTTAATTGCTCGAACCAAATGTTGCCCGTACAAATACTATTTATTCAATGTTACTTTTTTCATTGAACGCTTGAATACCATCGTAAATCACGCTAAAAAAATGTTTTTCGTCTCGAAAAGTTTATTTGCATAAAAATCATTAAATTAATACGTGATATTTAATTTGAGAAAAAAAAAATCTCATTTATGATTGATGACTCATGCGAATTTCTGTGAATGTTTTAATTGTGTTATTTTTTTTTTTTTTTTTTTTTTGTTTATTTATTTATAATTTTTTTTTTTTTTTTCGGCTTAATTTGCATTAGAGATGACTTCACTATTTTATTATTATCGAAAATTTAAAATGTAAATAGTAATAAATCAGTTACAATAACAATAATAAAATGTGAAAAATAAAATAATAACTGAAAACTAATAACCATTTTTTTTTTTTATAAATAATTAAACAAATAAAATTCAAGACTGGCTTTAACTGCAGGTGAACGTGCCGAATCAACAAAAAGCCAAGACGACGATAAATTCGTTTTACACAAAACTAAAATTTACAGCAACGTAAAATATTTTAAACATTTAACACGGTTATGGTGAATATAATGCACCCTTCCTTAACTTGAATTTAAAAGTCGGATAATGAGCTGTGCAATATTTATTTCTAAAATTTTGTAAAAACGGCGCCTAAAGCTAAAACACTTGTGTCGAAATATTTACAAATATAATTAGAAACTATTTCTTTTTTTAACTTGCAGCGTAGGGTGTGCACAAGCTTAAAAATAATTAGCGTTACATTGTAACTGGGTTGTGTGTAGTTAATTAATGCAAATAAAGAAATACTCGTACTTAGAATAATGCTCACCCTTCCCTCCTCCTCCTTATAAGTTATCGCCCTCCCTCCCAGTTGCCAATTATTTCAGGTAAAAACTAAATTTAGGTTAAATACAGTGGGATGAAAAACAAACAAACAAACAAACAAACAAACAAGCAAACGACATTTTTCTATGTCACATCATTCAAATCAAAAATTACTGTCAAATTAATTGCCTTCTTAAGCTTTCACACACACACAAACCCACACCAAATAATGTGTCAATTATTAAGTTATTTTTAATTTGGCAAAAAGGTGTTAAACTGTTTTGTGTAAAAAAAAATATTAATGAGTTTAAAATTTAGTTGTATATTGCTGCAACAATTTTAGTTTTTATTTTTAAATGCCAAGTGTAAAACCATCATTGATCGTGATGATGTGAATTTTTGTATTTTGTGTTTTTTTTTTTTCTTTTGTATTAAAGCCAAGACATGATTCGATGATTCGTAATTCGTTTGGTATGCCACCAGGTTTTTTTTTTTATTTATAATTATTGTTTTGTTTCTTTGAAGGCAGCAGCACGTTATTAGTTGTTTGTATTTTTATGTGCTGTTAAGAGGTGCCCCACAATTTATGGCATTTGATTTCTTTTGCAAAAGTTTTATGTTTATTTTATAAATAAAATCAAATTAATACTTAAATAATAAACAAAAAAAAAACATTTTAAAATTTATGTGGGTGTATCACGATTTCAGTTTTTTAAAGTAGTAATTTTTATTAAAGTCCATATGTTGTGTGACAGTTGAGAAAAAAACTGAGAAATAAAAGCAATGGGGGGTGTAATTGCAAATAAAGCAAAATTTTAGTATTGAAAAATAAAATAATAATTTGAAAAACACGTGCAAAGATTATAAAGGTTTATGAAATCAAATCTAAATGTAATTCTGTAGTCCATTAAAATTTATTAAATTCTTAGTTTCTACATATTTTGAAATGTTTATAAATATTGACATAACGACAGACTACATATGGGATCTATTTTTTTTTAAAACGTGGTCAATAAGTGTTACCAATGAACACCACTAAACATAATTAAGGCATAGGTTTCAAAGTTGATACAATGTTTAGCAACTTTGCATATATACACGGTTTAAATACTTCAGCACAACACTATACTTACTCGTACTTTGTATTGAAACCTTTTGGAAGCCAATATGATCCCTTCTTCTTTTATAATTAAAAAAAGTTCATATTTTTAATCATTGTCGCACGCAACAGTCGGTTTTATATATGTATAGATATTCAGCTTATTTGAAATATGATAAAGACTTTTACGTTTGAGCTAAATTTCAGTCTGTTTTTATACATAGAAAAACCTAAAATTTTATAAATATTGAAAAAGAAATTTGATAAATAAACGAAAATCCAAAAAAATTTAATTTCTGTAGTGTTTTTATTAATTAAATATCATTAGCCGATCTGGCTGGTACATTATGACTAGCGAAATAGTTGG
Source organism: Lypha dubia (assembly GCA_947311025.1). Classification (NCBI taxonomy): domain Eukaryota; kingdom Metazoa; phylum Arthropoda; class Insecta; order Diptera; family Tachinidae; genus Lypha; species Lypha dubia. The sequence goes on from OX371264.1 coordinate 64,451,775, forward strand.
TTCTTGCTGACTAGTGATTTCACCGGTCTGATCGTGTCAATTAACTACCGTCAATGTCATCCCCATGTTAAAATCGTCAGTCGAGTGCATTGCTAGTAGTTAGTCTGGTAGTTAGTGGTAACGACTGGTAGTTAGCGAAATAGCTAGTCATTCGCTAGCTACGCCGAGTGCAGGGTAATTATTGGTTTTGTTCTACACTAGAGGACTGCATGTGTTAGAAGCCCGAGTATGTTGCTAAGAAGAAGTCGGCGAAAAAATGCCTTTGTTTCTAGAAATTTTGGTACTACAATCTGTAGCAACAAATAAATATTGCGAAACACTTACTTTTTCATTTTTGTTGAACTTATGTTTTGCTTAAAAATACTTCGTCAGACTGCCTAGAATATGTTTCTAGTAACATAGCTATTGAAAGTAAAGTTCAGGACTGCACTTAAATCGCCGAAAATGCTAAGCAACATTTTAAACATACCCATTGTTTTCTATCTCTTGAATTTATATACTTTGTTGTTTTCGCTTTAAAAAAAAAACAATACTACATTATTGCAAGTTTTGTTAACAAAATTCTTAAGACAGTCAGCTGTTAACGTTGACAAAAATGCTTCTAATGTATTTTCACAGTTAAGCCCAGTATTCTGTCTGTTCAGTATTCCACGCGAAATGCTCTCAAAATGCATGTACAAAACATTTGCGTGGAAAATTCGTGAAAAAATTGTTGCAAGATTATTACTCTGTTTTCTCGTGGTTAAACATATGAAATGTTTCTGGCAACATTTTAAAATACCTGCGAAAGAAAGCATGATGGGTTTATTTCATAGGGAAATTTTACAGCTGAACATACAACACATATTTATAAATCACATTTAAATTGTCATATTTTCCAGGTGAAATAATCAATGTTGCTCAACATTTTCCACAAATTCGAACAGAGTATTAGGCTTTAGCCTTAAAGTGTCGCAAGAGCATTTTGTAAGTATAACTTAAAATGAACAGATTACACTACTTCAGCAATATTCTTTCTTAATCTATTGGCGCAACTTTTTTGTATATAAACTTTTGTTGCCATTTCGCTAGAAATAGAAAATGTAGGCCTCTAACAAATGTAAGCCTAATTTTTAAACAGATCTGTTCATTATTTCAAATTTCATACGAAACAAATTAATACCAAGTCTTCATGAGATAATGTTGCCAAATTCGTTAAAGAAAACATATCGATGGCTTAATATAGAAAGGTCTTATCTCGTTTTTTCTCAAAATCAGTTTTTTTACATGTTCTGGTAGACAATAGTCAAATACACCTCCCTTAAAAAAAATTCAGTTTCCTATGTTGACGAATAACAGATTTACAGTAATTAACATAATGCCCCAACTCATTTAAAAAAAAAAATAAAAAATACAACAGAATTTGTTGGTTGTTTTAATAAGAATCTGTTTCAGAAAAAAATATATTATATTTTTTTTAGATTTTATTGAGTTTTTGCCTTCTCCTGTAAAGTAGCTAAAAGTTGAGATACGACCTTTCTATAATAAGCCATCGACATGAAGCAACACATAGAAACAACATTTTCCTAATTTGTAAAATATGTAATATGCGTAGCATCTACATCGTGTGAAATTCTGAAGCTGATTTTGCTAACTAGTAGATTTCATTTCAAAAATAAAGTGATTTAATTAAACTTACGAAAAGATTTCATTAGAACGATGAATAAATTTCGTTAAAATAATGAAGTCGTATTTTATTAGGTTGGAGGAACAAAAGTATTTTTTATAATTAATTCAAATAATATTAGTAAAATTTTAATTAAAATTCAACGAATCCTTGTTATTAATTAAATTTTAATGAATTTATTAATTGCAGAAATGTTGCAATGTAAACAATTTATAAGGCAACTTCTTTGGTTGCATTTTTCTTTGCTATTTTTCTTTTAAATTTTTTTTTTATTGTCTCGGCTTGTGTTCTTCACTTCACAAGAGCTTAAGAAGTTTCATCCCAGCTTATTATTTTAATATGTTTTCTTACTCTACCATTTCCTTTGTTTTGTTGTCCTTTCATTGCAAAGGTGTTTATATGTTAATTGAGTAAAAATCTTACTTAATTTCTTACAAATGTCCTTTAAATTAATTTTGTTTTTTTTATTTTCATTCTTTTCATTTCTTTCTTGTATTTGTGTTAATCAGTTTTTATTTTTGTTTTTTTTTTTTTTGCTGAAAAGAGACGGTGTTTTTTCACACTGGAGTAGATGTTTTAAATAATAATAGTTAATATTTATTTATACTTGCGATTCCTTTGTTATAAGTTTATTCCTGCATAGTTATTGTAACAATGCCTGCGATAAATTTGTTTTCTTGTGTGTTTTGTATGCACAGAAATACACAAACACACATGTACATTTACATATATCACATAGTCAAACAAATATGATATGTAAGTATGTGTGAGTGCATGTATGTGTAGCGTTATATCCTTGTTCTTTTGTTGCTAGTGTATTATTTATATGGGTTGCATTTCTTATTTTGTTATTACAGTTACTGCTGTTGTTGCTGTTGCCAGGATATGTGCTGGCATTAACTGTAACTGTAACTGTTGTGTGTGTACTCGTATATGAACTGGTTTTATGCCACAATTATTATTATGCAACCACTTTCATTTCCTTTTGGTAACTCGTTGAGAATTCATATTCAAACTGGGTAATGTGTTTCTTACTTGCCTGTTTAAAATTTATATACACAGAGGCATGCTACATAAATTAACTTGCAGCATGCAACAAACCTACATTCATGCATACATACATACATATGTACATATATTTATGAATGTTGATTATTTAATGTCGCTGCTATTTTTGCTGTTGTTTGTGTTGCAAGTCCGTTTGCTTTAACGGATATGTGAAGGAATGAATAACGTTCAAAAGTTTTGTGCACACAAGAAGAACACACACACACACACACACACATATACCCGCAGCACTTGCAACATCTCTTACATATGTATGATGTATTTTGTACAGTAAATTTGTATGTGTTGCATGCTAAATTGTTGTTGCTTACTAATGGTGTCGATGATGATGACGTTGGCTTTAATGGTGATTATCACAAACATGTAAGAGAGCATTTGTTGTGACATTGGTTTGGTTTTACATTTCCATGCTGCTGCCATTAACTCTTGTATACATGTTGGTTTTTTGTTGTTGTTGGTTTATTTACTTCTTCCTTTTTTTATATGATGTTTTCTTTACAAACTCACTAATTTATTAAATACATCTTGTTGAGTACATTTTTATTTATTTATTTTGTTCATGTTGCCCGGTTCTGGTGTTTTCATATTCTTCTTCTTCTTTGTTTCATTATTTGCATAATGATGATCTTTCCTTTTTGTTGCACATCTTAATGATCCAATTTATGTATCCTTAAGCGCTACTTTTCCCTTCTCATATCATGTCTTCTTTTGTTGCAATTTTATGGCCATAAAAAATTTTTTTTATTTTCCGCCGGGCTTTACACATGCATAGCACACATATCTATACACTTGTACATATGGATGGACATATGCATGCGTGAGAGTGTGCGAATTGTATGATAAAGTAATTTTAACAATTGTTCATGTTTTCCTTTATTTTCCGTGGAATTAATGTTAAATTTGTTTTCTGGTTTCACATTTGCATATTGAAATGTATACATTTATTTATTTATTTATCTGAATGTTGGTTGTTGTTCTGTTGTTAAAATGCGCCAGTTTTGCCAACTCGTGCTAACGTTATTTTTCGCGTGATTGCCAGCCACGCGCTCATTTATAGAAGACGACAAAAACAAAAAAAAAAAATACAAACACACAAGAAAATTTCAAGCCCGTTAAATACCTCCATATCAACTACCCAGTCATGCTAAAATACCTTCTGTCTGCTACCTTTATTGTTGATAAAACCTCTCAATTCATTTGAATCCTCTGCTTTTTGGCTTTAAGTCTCAGTCATGCAACTCCTAAAGAGCACAACAGCAGCGCAACATCAAGACTTTCAAATGCATTTTAATTTTTTTCACAGTCAGCAGAGGATTTTTTTCAAGAAACTGTGGCATGCATGCCTGACATAGTTCGCATACACGTCAGTATTTCTGTTGTTCGTTTTGCAGCCTTAACAATAACATTCGTTCATTCTGTGTATTCATTCCCTACGTTCGCATTCCATGTTACTGTGGTATCGCATGGTTGCACGAGTATTTTTATTGAGTTTTATTGCCCCTTTGGAACAGCAACAATTGCTGCAAATAGCAGCAGCAACAGCATCATCATCGTCATCATCATCATCATCATCATCACCCTCACGTGACCATTGTGGCTTACAAACCGTGTGCGTGTTTAAAGTGACATGGTTTTAAAAGGTTTTTTGTTACTTTTTAATTTTTTTTTCCTTTCAGAAATTTGCACACTCATCCATACATTTCCATTTCTTGGCGCTTTTTCTTTTAGCAGTTAATTAAAGAAAACATTTTGAAAAAAAAAAAATTTCAATTTTATTAAGGCAAAAAAAAAAAAAAATCATGAAATTTTCAAAAATAACACTCACAAATCAAGCAATTTTCACTTAATTTGTAAAATATGTTTGCTTCTATGAGTGTGTGTGTGTATGTGTGTGTACATGAATCTATTTACGTTGCACAGGCTCACACTACATAGTAAATGTATTAATTTTTCTATAAACTGCTTTTGATTAATTTTACAAACCATTTTAAGGTCATAAATGGGTCAAGCACTACTTAACTTTTAAATACAAAAACACATACATACATATGCATATGTACGTGTACAGACGCACTTAAGTCTCAACCAATAGTTAAACATTTTTTATGTTCAACAAAACATAAAATTCTCTCTTAACAAAAAACCATGCATACTTTATTGCTTAAGAACACAAAGTACACAATCTAAAGCATTTTTAACATTTATAATTTTATACTTGAACTTTAAAATTACTCGACTTAATATTATTTATAGCAGTAGCAATAAATGTACATATTAAGTTTAATGCCACAAAATTATTTAGCATTATGATCTTGTAAATAGCAATTCAGGCAATTCAGGTTGTAAAATTGAAATAAATCGTAAATGTGTTTGAAAATATTTTAAAATACTTTAGGAATTTCAAAACATTGGCACGATATTGAAAAGAATATAAACCCTGAAAATATACTCCATTGAAGGCGGGGTGTTCATCTAAAGATCGCACAACTCTTCTGTAATAATTTGCTTCTGTATTCCATGATTTGTAAAACTGATAAAAATACTATAAACGTGCAGACTGCAATACCTTTTAATTTCGTTAAAATACTGAATTGTTCGGGAATCTGATGAACCATATTTTTATTTTCATACCAGACCAAATTTTATAATAAAAAAAAATCAAATTACCAAATAAAATACACACCCGCATCTGTAACTGTAGAAATTTGTAGCTTTCAAGCCGTGGCATGAATATCTTGTGACCACCACAGAAGCCAGGTGTAGGGATTTGTCTTTAAAATAGGGGATTTTAGCTGCCGTTGTGGGACAGATTTTCGTAGGGAAGGATTTGGGAAATTTACATTTTTATTATGCAATTTTTTGCATATACCATACAGTGAAAATTCGATAAAGCGAACTTCCTCAAACACAAGAACAACTTTATAACCTGATATAATACAATTTCAAAATCCAATTGTCAAAACAACAAAAGTCTAAATGTTTATGCCAGTGCATGTAAGAACAACATCTTTCTTTAATTATTTGTTGAATAGTGAATTTTATTAGAACAAATATTTTTAGTAAAATAGAATTTTTATTAAAAAAAACCTGTAATTGTAACCAATTTGTTTTTCGTTTTTCTTTATATTTCGTTATACCAAGGTTTGACTGTTTGCCGACGTATTTTGCTTCGCGCCTTCAACTTTGTGATATTTTTTTTTTTTTTTTTTTTTTGATAATTTTATTATTTATTGAATCTTTAATTATTTATATTAAATTATCAATAAGTTTTTCAAATCTTAAATCTAAAAAATATTAAATGTAAGTTTAGCCAATGCTAAACAAAATTTTTAATTTCAACGGTTAATTTTGGTTGTTTTACATCTCTCGTGAACGGCTGAGAAAAAGAGTATCCCTTCTTTTCAGCCGGGTGTGGCCTCTATAATGAAGAATATTGCGCGCAAGTGGATTTGGGTGCAACTCAAGTTTTTTTATATATTTTTTCGCGTGTTTTGAAAATACTGTCTTCACCAACGGAACGTCTAGGTCTTTATGAATTCGATGGTTTCTGACATACCAGGGGGCTGCTGTTATTGTACGTAGAATTTTATTCTGTCGCCTTTGAATTCTTTCGACATTCGATGCTGAGGCAGTGCCCCATAACTGGATTCCATAGGACCATATTGGTTTCAGGATCGCGTTGTATAGTAGAAGTTTACAGTCTAGGCTCAGTATAGAATTTCTTCCCATAAGCCAATTAATTTGGGCAGTTTTTAATTTCATTTGCATCAACTTTGCGTCTATATGCGATTTCCATGTTAAACGGCGATCAAGATGAACGCCTAGATATTTGACAACAGTGTGTTGCGGTATGGTCTCGGTGTTAATTTTTATAGGCGGGCATGTTTCCTTGCGCAACGTAAAAGTTACGTGCACACATTTCTGCTCGTTAACTTTTATACGCCATTGTTTAAGCCATTTTTCCAATTTGGATATATACCCTTGTAAGTTGCGGGAAGCTTCTACAGGATTTTCGTGAACGCTTAGAAAAGCTGTATCATCGGCAAATGTTGATGTATGAATGTTACTGCTTAACGGTAAGTCAGAGGCATATATTAAATAAAGTAATGGACCGAAGATACTCCCTTGGGGAACTCCGGCTTCGATCGACTGCGGTGGGCTTAAAAAATTGCCTTCCCTAACTACAAATTTTCGTTCCTCTAAATAGCTTTTTAAAAGCTTGACTATGTTTGCGGGTAGATTTTGCGTTAATTTATGTATAAGACCTTCGTGCCATACTTTATCGAAAGCTTGAGAAACATCTATAAAGAGCGCAGAGCAATATTTCTTTTTTTCAAAGGTGTCTCTAACTACGTTCACAAGCCTGTGTGTTTGTTCAATAGTGTTATGCTGTCTGCGAAAACCGAATTGATGATCTGGAATGCATCCACTTCTAGTCAGTATAGGCATCAGCTTGCTCATATACAGCTTTTCAAATAGTTTTGAAATGTTGGGCAATAGACTAATAGGCCGATAGGATTCAACCTTCGTATGATCCTTGCCGGGCTTTGGTATCATAATAATCATCGAAACCTTCCATTCTGCAGGATAGTATTGCAGCCGTAGAATACTATTAAAAATGAATAGTATAATTCTTTTTGCAATATAAGGCAGTTGTTGAAGCATTTTGTTGCTTATTTTGTCGACACCTGGGGCTTTTCTGGTGTTAAGACTAGTAATAGTATTTTCAATCTCCGTCATGTTAAATCTCATCGGTATTTCTGGTAAAGAGATGACTGGTGGCAGTTCAACAATATCAGTAGAAATATTCGGTGTAAATACATTTTCTAAGTGCTTAACAAAAAGAGCACCTTTTTCAGCATCAGTTCTTGCCCAGTCACCATTCGAATCTCGTAACGGAGGTTTGCAAATCACTGGCCTTTTAAGTCCTCTGGCTGCACGCCATAGCGAATAATCTGTTTGTGGTGTTGCATCGAGTTCTTGAAGAAATTTTTGCAGCGAAGCTGTTTTTTGTGTTTGTAAAACTTTTCTGAGCTGTTTGGTGCATTCCTTTAGCCTTAACTTTAGCTGGGGGGATCTGTAACGTTGCCATTCTCGTCGCGCTCTTCGTTTTTCAGTCAATAGCCTTTCTATATCTACAGAAGAAATGTTGTTGAATCTTACTTGTTGATTTGGTTGATTTGAAGAAGCATTAAGAGCAGCTTGATTAACATGTGCTTCAAACAACCTAATAGAATTTTCTATGTCAGTAGGTGTTCTCAACAGCATATTTTCCGTGCAATGAGCACTCAAATATTTTTTGTATTTCAGCCAGTTAATACGTGCAGGTGTCAGCGGTAAATCACATGTTGGTGTTGTAGTTGTGTGTGAGTAAATAGTGATAATAGTAGGCGAGTGATCTGAAGATAAATCCAATGATGCTTCAACTTCAATCATTTCGCTGGGCACACCTTTCATAACTCCAAAGTCGATAATATCAGGAATTTTTTGTCGATCCGTTGGCCAATATGTTGGCTGACCACTTGAAACTACATTAAAGCCCATTTTTGAAATTGTGTCAAACAAAACACGACCCTTGGGACTGATTAAACGTGAACCCCAAAATGTGTGTTTAGCATTGTAGTCGCCAGCTGCTAGAAAACGGGACCCCAGTGTTGAATAAAATGCGGTATATTGACTCTCTGAAATTGAAAACCTGGGAGGAGAGTAAACAGATGATATCACAAGCTTTTGATAAAAATTTTCAATGCAGATGTTCGTTGCTTGAAGATATTCTTCACGAAGGTCGTTTAGTAGGTAGTGTTTTATTCGAGTTTTTATTAGGATTCCAGAGCCACCACAAGCTCTACCTTGAGGATCCTTGGTGTCGTAGAAATTATATCCACTAATTCGAAAATAGCTTCGGGACGTCAAGTGAGTTTCTGAGATAAGCATAACATCGATTTGTTTATCCAGAAGAAAATATTCAATTTCATTTTTGTGTTGGCAGATGCCGTTTGCGTTCCAAAAACAGATTCTTAAGTTCATGGTTTGTTCAATACAGCCTGCAACAAGGTAGACTGCATTTTCAACATTTCCTGCATCATACAGGACATGTTGAGAGTGAATGTATTTACTGTTTGTATAAGGATCTCTATTGAGGCTTCAATACGACTAAAATTGTGCCCTGATTCTTCATTTACTGGTACAGTCTTTTGCGCCGGAATCTGGTTACTCTTTAAAATATTAGCGTATGATAATTGACTATTAGGTTTTTGTTGAGTAAGAGTCGTGTTAGACTTTAAAAAATTTGAGTATTGATTATGGCTAGACGACGGTTGAGGTAACTGTGGGTAGTTTAAATGAGTGTTGGGCTGAGCGGGAGTAGTATTGGTTTTTCTGTTCGACGAATTTTTAAAAAGAGAATAAAGAGGGCAGCCCCTATAGTTGGCAGTGTGGTTTCCGCCGCAATTACTACATTTTTTTGCTTTGGTATCACCTTTTATTTTGTCACAGTTAGCGGTACTGTGTAACTCGCCACATACAACGCAAACGGTAGGCAACTTGCAATAAGTTTTGGTATGGCCAAATTCTTGACAGTTCATGCATTGGATAGGTCCAGTTTTTTTATGTGGCATCTCAACGGTAACTCTTCGATGCAACAAGTATTTTAAGCTATAGATTGGGTGCGATTCATTTTTTTTAATTTTCAAGTCGCCTGGCTGTAGCTCGACTCTAAAAATAGGTTGGGGGATTTTTTCCCTGTTTTTAATGTTTGAAACATTTTTGACTTTGAAGCCACTATATTCAAGGCCAGACTTTACCTCTTCCGGATCCACGCTTGAATCTATTCCTTTTATAACTACTGTTAGGCCTTTAGCACTCTTCAGTTGATATGTATAAAAGTTTTTGTTTTTAGTCTCAAAATCTGAGACAATTTTTCTATAATTATTTTCTTGTGTTACCTGAATTTTAGTTTCGTTGATTTTGCCGCGCTTAATTGGAGTTACATAGAACTCATTTTCTCCAATTAATGAGATAAGGCTTTTTACCAAAAGGTTGGAGTTCTGTTCTCTTAAATATATCGGCGGTGGTTTAGTGGACCTTGTTGTACTTGTGTCTTCATCGACTTGTTCATTCAAAATCGCAAAACGATTTTCAGAATGTTTAATATTATTTTTCCCATCTTTGGGTATTTTCGCCGTTGACGCTATTTCAGCTGATTTGGGACTTCTTCCCCTTTTTAGCACGGTTATGTATCTGTCCATACCAGTTTGGATTTTATTATCACTATTTTCACTCACTGCATTTACAATTTTGTGCACGTTGGTCACCTGGGTATTTATTGTTTGTTTGTTTGATTGTACAGCTAAGCTGACAAGTTTGCTAATAGGTGCAATTGTTGTTGCTTCTTGATCGATATTTAACATGTTCAAAGATAATGATCGCACACGAGTATTTGTGTTTTCTGTTAAATTCAGGTTTTTGTTTAATTCATTTTTTTTGTTGTCGTCATCAGCAACTAAAGTTATATATTGCACATTCCTACTGCTTGTAGGATTATTGTTGTTGTTAGAAGGTGAACTCATTTAGAGTTCTCTTTTTTTTGTTCTCTTATGAGTTGGTGTATGCAAATATTTATGTGTATTGCACACAAGCAAAAAAAATAAAATAAAACCAGTAAAATAACTGTTCAATAAATGTTTTGTTTTTTTTTATATTTTTTGTGACTTGAAATTTTTTTTTTTTTTCTTTTATATATTTTTTTTTATATTCAGTTGCGACGATTATAAAAACGCGTCTGTTCACTACGAGAGTTGAAACTGTATACTTTTTAATAAATGCGAATTCATATATAAAAAAATATTTGAATTACAAGAAATAGAATTTTAGATTTAGACACATATATATTTGCCAAGTGTGACCGAAGCTGAACATTTAGAAATGCGATATGATATTTAAGTTCTACTTTATTTATGAATTTTGGCTTCATGCACCGGCAAGGCATAAACAAGAAATTGAACAGGCATGGAAAATACATAAAAAATACATGGGCAAGGCATCGTCAACACATAGAAAAGACATGGACCAAATATTGATACAAGAAATAGACGAGATATATAAAAGACATCGCCAACACGTAGACAGGACACAGGCAAGACAAAGTCAAGAAATAAACGAGACAAAGACAAAACATAACGATAACGCAAAGACAAGACATCGTCAACACATAGAAAAGATATGGACCAAATATTGATACAAGAAATAGACGAGACATATAAAAGACAGAGACAACACATAGACAGGACATAGGCAATACATAGACAAGAATTAAACAAGACAAAGACAAAACATAAAGATAACGCATAGACAAGACATCGCCAACACATAGAAAAGACATGGACCAAATATTGATACAAGAAATAGACGAGACATATAAAAGACAGAGACAACACATAGACAGGACATAGGCAATACATAGACAAGAAATAAACAAGACAAAGACAAAACATAACGATAACGCATAGACAAGACATCGCCAACACATAGAAAAGACATGGACCAAATATTGATACAAGAAATAGACGAGACATACAAAAGACAGAGACAGGACATAAACAATACATAGACAAGACATAAACTCAATGTATACCGAGTTTATAAAAACCTAAGACAAGACATGGGCAAAACATATTCAAGATATGGACAAGACAAAGACAAGACATAAACTCGATGTAGACCGAGTTTAGGGACAAGACGAAGAAAAGACAAAGACAAGATATACACAAGACGTACATATTTACTTATTAGTGTACCTATTGTTCTGCCCATTAGTGTGTTTATGTCTGTACATATGTATGCATTAATAATATCTACGGTTAAAATATAAATATTGACAATTAGTTTGTTGTTAATGAAAATGCAAAGAAAGCTCTTAATAAAATTTGTTTTTTGCTATAAATTGCCACATACTCGTACATACAGTTTTTTTTTTGTATTTGGTGTTGTGCCCTGCAATTTATGTAAAAACATTTTCAAATTATTCACTGCATTTATTTATTCATTTACTTTTGGCTTGTGTGTTTATATATATTTTTTTTTGCTGCTGTTGCCGATATATTTTGCAAATTTTTCTTTATCAAGCCAATTACTTAAATGCCTATAAATTTACAAATAAAAAAAAAAAAAAACAATAAAAATTGTATATGCAACAACATCAACAACAATAGTATGTACCACTAATGCCGCAAACAATTTGTGTACAAATAAATATGCCGTATTGCATTTTTATAAAAAAAATTTTGTTGCCAATTTACAGCGGAATTTACAAAAACCAAAAATACACGAAACACTTACGCACATCCGTATGTAGTTAGTATGCATCTACATGCATCTGCATGTACATGTACATTCGTATGTGTGTATGGATTTATATGTGCTATATGATTGAACAAAACAATAAACCATTATTGAAATTGTGTAAGTAAATAGTTCGAAATAATTTTCATTATTTTATTTTATGGTCATATATTTTTTCCAGTGCATTCATTTATTTGTACTTTGAATTTGGTAAATATCATTTATCTAAACATAAATGTATTTAATAGTTTAATGCTGTGTCTGTCAGTCCGTCTCTCTGCTTATCTGTCTCTTTGTTAGTGCCTGCATTGCACTTTTACTATAAAATTGTTTTTGCTGTTGCCATAATTTCTTTTATTATCGCTGTTGCAAGCAAGCCAGCCAACAACAACACTTTTCGTTTTTATGACACATTCATTCACAAAATACATGCATAAATGTGCTGCATAAATACTGGAGAGGTTTTTTTTTATTGCTTTCGAAAACCTCATCAATCAAAGTTTATGGTGTTTGTCAATTTTTTTTTTTTGCTTTTGTTGTTGGTGTTGGTGTTGCTGTTGCATTGGTTGTAAACTACAGTTTTTCTATAATTTTTATATGTAAATTGCGGTTGGTGTTTGTGCATGCATTTAGCTGTTATTGTTATTGTTTTTAGGTATGCAAAATAAAATAAAACAAAATCCCTCCCAGCAACACCAATAACATAATGTTGCTGTTATTGTTAACATTGGTAACAACAAGAGAAAATATTTAAAAATGTTTTTTTTTTTTGTGTCATTTTGAAACGTTTTGTGTCTACAACGTATTAAAATGTAACGGTATACAAATACCGTAAAAATAATTTAACGCTTGTCAACACTATTGCTGTTGTTTGCATTGTCGTTTTGCATAAAAAAAAAAAAAAAAAAAAAAAATAGTTTTTTTTTTTTTTGGTTATAAAATGAAGAACTGCTGCTGCTGGTCGGATGCCTGCCCCCACCGACCTCCTGCCCGCTTAGTTGCATATAAATATGCACAATTGTGTGTTCGGTTGTATGTGAGTCGTCCGTCGTTTACATCAATACAAATGAATGGTGGTCATTTAAATTAACGGATATTATTGTTGTTGTATGTATGAAAGGTCCGGCAACTAAAACATAAATCAAGCGAAAGAAAAGCGGAACATGTTTGCGTACATTCATATTTTATATTTAATTTTATGCACTAAAGCAATAAAATAAACACACAGACAAAAAAAAAAAAAAGAATAATGCAACGTTTTGTTGCATGTTTATTTATAGACTTTTTATTATTAGTTATTTTTTTAAAGCTGTCATATAAAATAGACGTGTTGATACGTTTTTTTAAGCCAAAATATTGCACTAGACATGGAGAAAGAGAAATTTTTGTTAATAAAACATTTTAACTAATTTAGCCATCATCAATCATTTGAATGGTTATTTTGGAAAGTGCTATAAGTGGAGTTTTTTTTTTTAAAAAAATTGTAAATTTTTTTTAACTTTTTCATGCATTTGTTTTCTTACTAATATTTTTTCTAAATTCTTTTATTTGCAGGTAATGTTTGAATCACAACTAAACAGAAACTAATGTGGGTAAGATTAATTTAATTGGGAAAAAAAAAACTAAAAATAGTCTTAACTCTTCGTCACTTTGTAGGTCTTTTCTGTACCTATTTAGGATATTGCTTAAAAGGACATGCCCTTAAACAGAAATATGGCGTTGTTTAAATGTTCCACAATCATTTTAAACATAAAATTCTGCCAATCATTTTACAAAATACGAAAAAACAAGATGCAATAGAGGTGGCAGAAATATCACTGTCACGCATGTGTAACAGTAGTGGACGTTAATGGGTTAAACGAATAATTATCTCAGATATAAAAAATTGTTTCCTTAAAAAAATTACTGATTTTAAAGGAGAAGGATTTTATGGAATATGTATTTAAGTAAAAATGGTGTAGTGGAATAAATACCTACCAGTACCTTCGTTGCCAGCTGCTTTTGAGCATTTAAAAGGGGTAGGCAATTTGGCGGTACTTATTTAAGCAAAACCTACCGTCTTGCTAAAGGAGCTCAGAAAACTCTTTAAGATCCAGTTAAAAAATTGTATATATGCTTGTTTTCATGCTTAGGCTTTGTTATGAATAAACTTGTAAAATATTTTCCTATTTATAGGCCCCCGCCTCCTTTATTCCTTTTCTTTCATCCGACATTCGTTTTGTATTCCCTATCAATCATTTGATAAGTAACCAAACTCCTTGCGCCAGTATTGAATTTCCATGTTATATTTTTTTTTTTGCCATACTAACAATTTTCAATACAAAACTTATAATGTGTTGTTGGTGTTGTTGGTGTTGTTGTTGCTGCTTTTAACCAAAGAAAAATGCAAATGAAAACAAAAAAAAAAATATACTAAATTATTTTGATCTAAAATAACACAAAAATTTCTGCTCTAGTTAACACGTCGCCATCAAAGGTGACTTTATTATTTTTTTTTTTTTCGTCTTACTTGAATGTAGTAAGTCGCAAGTGCAAAATACATTTTGTATACTTGCTACTGATTTTGTTGTGGAAAGAAAAAAACCCACTCACATACAATTTATTTTTTTCAATTGTTAGCTAAGATGAAACGCAGCGGTTTGTAATTTAAGATACCGACTTTATAAAAAAAAATTATATAAAATGAAATAGAAACAATAACAAAGTCTTTGGAGAGCAGAAAAAGAACAATTTTATTCTTATATTTATAGTTTCTTTAAATGTAAAACTAATGAAAAAATGTATTAAAAAAATGTGGGGCAGATGGGAAAAAGGCCCACTATGCAGGCGAAAATTAATATTTCGAAATAAATTCACAAAAAAGGGATAGAAAAGTCAGTTTAAAAACTGCGGCAGATATGAAAAAATCCCACTGTGCAGGCGGAAATTAATATTTCAAAATAAAATCGAATAAAAGGGATAGAAAATCAGTTTAAAAAGTGGGGCAGATTAGAAAAAGTCCCACTGTGCAGGACAAAATTAATATTTCGAAATAAAATCCGAAAAAAAGAGGGCTACAAAATCAATTTTTATCATCAAAGAAAATTTTGCTCAATTGTCATTTTTTAACTCGTAGCAAGTTGAGTGAAAGCAGGATCTGAGCAGGAAGTCTTCTTTTTTTTTTTCTTAAACAAATTTTAGCAGCTTTTTTAGTACAAAAAAAGTGTATTTTAGAGATCAGTACTACAATATCAAAGTTTTTTTGTTCATTTAGGCCATTTCCTTCAAAGTGAATAATTTATATAACGAAAAAGGATACGAGAATTATAGTATTTTGTTATATTCAGTTTACATTAAATTAAAGTCCATTATTTATTTAAATTTATTTAAAGTAGTCTTACCAAACATTTAAAAAGAGAGAGAGAGAGAGTATGAGATGTTATATCCATAGAGAGGGATATAGAGAAAGATAGAGAGAGGAACTGTATAAGCACTCGTAATACAGTAAGTGGCACTAAACATGCACTTTAAGGTTAAAGCAAGGAACTTCACATTAACCGATTTCAAATGAAAAAAAGGACGTTAAAATTTCAAAGGGTATCCTTTTTGTATATTCAAACCTCCATAACTTTATCGATTATGAACCGATTTTCAAAATTTGTTTTTGTTTGCAAGGCCATATTTCTTTTTTTTTTTTTTTAACCGCTAGTAAGATGTTACCTTAAAATATGGACTATCGAATTATTCCTCTACTTATGGGCAGATTTTCAAAATAAGTTTTTTGTTTCAACATATTTGCTGTCTTTTTTTAGAAAACTCGAAAAAGTCCTCCCTTTCTCTTTTTAAAAAAAATATTATTTCGCTATTTAATGAAAGATTTTCAAAATTCCTTCTCCAATAAGGGGTCATTTGTTCCCCTATTGCCTTTCTGAATTTATACGAGTAGGCCGATTTTCAAAGGTTTTTGTTTTGTATGCAGTTTGGTCACATACATTTTTTTAATCAGGTTAAGATGTACTTTCCCAAAAAAAAAAAAAAAAAAAATCATAATTATTGGATAACTTCTCAATTTATTGAACGATTTAAGAAAATAATTTGAAGTTTCTTGCACACTGGTCCCATGATTATTTTTATTGGCGAGGCGACATATTGATCCCATAAAATAAAATCGGTCCCCTGAAATATTATTTAATGGACCTTATTACGGTACTCGTATGGACTTCGGCCGCTGTAATAGATTAGAGAAAAATATTACGAGTTCTTTCAATGTATTAATGTTATGAAAGACTTGCAATCATTGAAAATATGCAAATTGCTGATAACAATAACATTTTCTATAAAAAAATTTTTGAATTATTACATTCGAAATATTCCCTGTTGACCATCTGCTTGATTAAGTTTTATTCACACACAAACATATTTATTTTTCATCTCCTCATGATGGCTTCTTTGGAAATTACTTTAAATTTAATACTATTTGAATGTTTTTTTTTTCTTTTTTCTTTAAAATCCCCTGATCAATTTCAATATGTTGTTATTTTTTTTTTTTACCAAATATAAAAAGAAAAACATTTCATTAATAGACATTCCTCCATCAAACTATGATTGATTGACATTTTGAAGTGTGACTAAGGGGGGTTAGAGACTCTGAGAGAGAGAGAGAGAGAGAGAGAGAGAGAGAGAGAGAGATTAGGAGAAAAATACAGGCACTTTCTTCTTTTACTTAAAAGAAGAAAAAAAAAGAAAAACAAAACAGAGAAGAACTAAACAAATATTTGCTTTTGTGAAATCATTTATTTAAAAAAAAAAGAAAAAAATGATGTTATATTGTTTTTCATTTAAACAGACACTTGACAGTCAAGACAATAAATTTAACAGAACCACATCTTTTGTTACTCCTCTCCATCATCCATTTGAAATTAATTTTATTAAATCTACAAGTGTTTTAGTAAGAAAAAAAAATCTTAGCAAAAAAGAAACAAATCGGAACAAACAAACGAATGAACGAACATTAATGTCATAATCGACAGCAACACAAATTCCATCAAAAAGGATTATATGAAAATATGATGCTCTAATATGTCAGACAAACTGAATAAAGAGAGAAAAACCAAAACAGCACAGCACAGAAAAGTGTGTCTCTAAAGCTGCTTTGCTACAACAACGAATAGATTTGAACAGATTCAAAAAGGGGACAAAATCTGATGCCTGAATGAATTTTATTTGAGTTAAAAATTAAATAGAATAGAGAAAAAAAAATCAGCTTAGCAAACATAAAGTCAGGATTAGTGTCATTTGATTTTTGTAAATTGAAGAAAGTAAATTTTTAAACACTGAGCTGAGGGAAGGGAACTCAAGAAAATCTTAAGAACTTAAATGTACCTCAGGTTTTTTAAGGGGCTGTGCACATATTACCTAACGCTGTTTTCAGAGATTTTATAACCCCCCCCCCCTTCGTAACGCTTTTTACTACTTTCTTTACCCCCCTCCCCGCTGGAGCGTTACGTAATATGTGCACAGCCCCTAATACAAAAAGT
Organism: Lypha dubia; assembly: GCA_947311025.1. Lineage (NCBI taxonomy): Eukaryota > Metazoa > Arthropoda > Insecta > Diptera > Tachinidae > Lypha > Lypha dubia. The sequence goes on from OX371264.1 coordinate 64,469,364, forward strand.
TTTCGCACAACACAGGTCATTCTTAGCAAAATGACAAAAAATTTCTCATATTTAGCAAATGTTTGTTATGTGTTTTAATACCTCTCAAGATTTTAATTAATTAAATTAAACACAGACACTCTCCCAAAACATTTCCTTTTATTGGTAAAAAAAAAAAATATTAAATAAAATTTGGCTCACTCCCTCCCAGCCATCTTCCATAGATTTTTTATAAAAAAAAGAAAAACCAGAAAATTTCATTTAATTTTCAATTCATTTCAGTTTCGTCAATTTAATTTTTCTCCCCACTGTTTAAACATCATCAATTTAATGACGATGATAAAAATGTACTTTTTACGACAATTTCAAGCATCATTGCCTGAAAACCATTTACAACATTTCTTTCGTTTTCGTTATATCGTACATAAGTATTTTTTTTTTCTGTTGCCATACTTACACACATATTACGCACTTACGCCTTAATTCTGAGCATACTTTAATATTTTTAAACGTAACTCCTTCTCCACACACTATATGACACATACTCCCTCATACTCGCAAAAGTACTTCCTGTTTCCCATACCAAAAAAAAAAAATTGAAATGAGAAAAAAGCATTTACGGAACTTGTACCAGTAAAGCCATAGGGAGAGGAGCTTGGTGAGGGGTTGGTGGGGGGGAGCAGAAACAAAAATACTTTTAATACATGATAAGTTAACTGTCACTGTACATGCTAACTGGGCTCAGTGTTAGTTTGTATATGTATGCATACGGAATGCTCTATGGTTGGTCCCTTTACGTTCAAAACGTAACAGAGATAGACACACACACTTACATGTTTTAAAGAAATGCAAAAATGTGTCATTACCAGCAGCAGCAGCAGCAGCAGCAGCAGCAGCAGCAGCAGTAGCAACCATCAAAACATCTTCAAATGCTTTTTGTAAAATACTAGAACAGCTTTACGATAACAAATACGAATATGGAAAATTGTATTTAGGCAGTCGGTAAAGTTTTTTAAATGTATTCAGGTTAGGTTCTCTAGCGGCTGCTGAAAATTAATATAAAATTACAGCTCAGTTGGGCCCAGATATGCTAAATCTGCGACACCAGTAGGATGAAAGGAAATCATAAAGGACTATAGAAGATAATTAAAAAAATAGGGTACTTGTAGAAGACGAATAAAGGACAGAAGCTGTAGATGGTACCGTTTTTTTAGAGCTAAATTCCGTTTGGGTAGTCAGCGACAAAACTACACACTGCTCTTATAAAGTTCCGCTTCTGAAATATTGGAGAGTCGTTTAAGCAACAAACCAATCATCAGATCCATGCAATTTAAATGGGTTTGATTCTTGGTTTGTATCAAAAACAAGCGTTTGAACGAATTTTACTCAAGTTTACTACCAACACGCCATCGAAAAAGTAGCTTGTTCGAACTTGATAAGCAACTTCTGTATAAATAAGTTTTAATAAGATTTGTTGATGCGTTGCAAGTTAAAGGATAATGAGTAGAGTTGTGTAAAACACCTTCTTCAAACGCTCGTTTTTGACACAAACTAGTGATCAAACCCATTTAAAATACAACTCTAATAATGAGTAGAAACAAGAAAAAACAAATATTGCATACAAAAGATAACTCGGGAATAATCACCATGTTTTTATAAAAATTTTCATATAATTCCATTAATTATTATTAAAAAAAAAAAAAAAAAATTCCTCTGGTCAGTTGTACAAATTTGTATAAGTATTAGATAAACAAGCATGCAGACAAGTTCGATGGCTCGATGACGAACTAAAATATGAACTCCCGTTTTACACAGATTCACTTTTGTTGATCGTCTTTAAATTCAGTTCTAAGAAAGAAAAAAAGCAGAGTTGTGTAAAACACGTTCAAACACTCGTTTTTGACACAAACCAAAGATCAAACACATGTGAATTAAATGGGTTTGATTGGTTTGTGTCGAAACGAGCAGTTAAACAGGTTTTACACAAATCTAAGAAAACGGATATAAGTTTATACTTTTTGCTACATTAAAAGCTGGTCAACAAAAGCTCAAGTGCGTGAACTGGGAGAAATATAGATGCCTCTAATTCATTCTATCAGTTGTTTTAGGAAAAAACCAGCTATCAAACACATGACAAAAAAAAATTACCGACTAAATGAGATGGACACAGCTTTAGCTTTTATTTAATAATAATAATAAAAATCATTACACTTGCCACATCGGTATGTCAAACATAAATGTTCGATACACATGTTTGATATGTAGTATTCCGATCTTTGTGATTTATTACTTCTTTTATTTGATACATATTCAACTTTACAGGCAGTTTTATTTAAATTTTGTTTTCAATATTTTTGAATAGACAAATATTTTTAAATTCCAAATTTTAATATTTCAACAATTGTCGATTTAATATCGCCCAAATTATTAAAATGATTAAAAGGACATTCAAACTTGAAATTTTCTGGCAGATCAATAACTCTTCAACTTTGAAAAAAATAAAAATATACTGTCAAAATCTACCCTCGCATTGAAGCGTAGCAGCTTACAAGTAAGTGTGGTCGCATTATTCTGTGCCCGTTTAAGTATACGAGGGAGTAAGTATGAGAATTTTTAAAGAATTCTACCTCATAAATGTGGCAAAAGTGTCATTATTGTGGCTGAAGAAAATTGACATGATTCATGCTCAACCCCACCCAACCGCACAAATTCACACACACGCACACACACATACGAGTGCAAAAGCACACATCCTGGCAGAGTTAGAAAGGGAATTTATAAAATATTCCCCTTGTCCTCATATTCAGCTCAGTCATCTTGGCATGTTCTTAAAAATTTTTTTTTTAGAAAATTGAAATCGTTACTTGATTACACGACACTAAGTGTTTTTGCCATTGAAGGGAAGACAATTATTGTATATGGGACAGGGCAGGGTATCTTTAAGCAACATGTATGCATGCTTGCATATGTGTAAGAATTTTAGTTGTCGTGGTTTTATTATTATCCTACATTTGTATAAAATAGTTAGACAGAGATGGCCATACAACACAGGTAGTGGTTTTTATATAATTTTTTTTTCTTTCCATCTTAACAATTTCACTTAGTGTTTTGGCACGTTTTATGAGGTAGAACGAATCTGCAACATTACATTGAGCAAGTTGATTTTTTTTCTGGCTTAAAATATTAAAAAAAAAAATAGAAAAAAAATCAATTGTAATTTTTTTACAGAAAACTATAAAATATGTTACAACATCAACAAAAAAAAAAAAAAAAAAAAGAATAAAGAATAAACAGCAACAGGAAATCCCGTCTAAGGAGCATCATTAAGATTTGTCTTGTTGTTGCTTCTAGAGGCAAAAATATTTTGCTGCCGTTTTTGTTTTTCACATAAAATGTGACCGCATTAGGCAACAATGTTGTTGCAATGAATATTTTTTAACACCACCACTACTACTACCACTACCACTACACTTAATACAGACAAAAGTAACATTGAATTACAATTTCAGCCTTAAAATTTATGCACAACAGCAGCAGCACAGAATGTCTAAAGAACCTGATTTAAATGCAAAAACTTTTAACGCGCTGTGCCCAAAGTCGTTGTCTTTTCTCGTTAAGGTTAAACTAAAAAGAAAGAGATAGTGAGTGAAAGAGAGAGAGAGAGAGCAAAGAAGAAATCATAATATATTAAAAACTTGAAAAACGTGTTTACGCATAAAATTTCTAAAATGGTCATAAAAATTTGTTATTACTTGAAACCTCTTTTTTTTGGTAGGTTGGTTGGTTGGTAGGTTGGTTGGTTCGTTGGTTGTTTTGGCCCCCACATTTGGCATGGAAAATATTAATACAACAAACGGAATGGTGTTGCAGTTTGGGGAGTCGTAAAATACCACATGAATTTTAAAAAAATATATCGTAAAATTTCACTTGCACACATACATACGTACTACACTCTCTTATCCTTTTGAAGTTAATTGAATGGAATCGAACGTTACTTTTATTTTGATCGAAATCTTAATACATACTCGTATGTACTTTATATTATTGTATGTGCAGATGCAAGGAAATCAATTTAGTTTGATTAAATTTATGTGAATGTATTGAAGAGACATTAGTTATGATCTGTTTAACATATGATCAAAAATTATGACCACATATAAATTTATGGTAGATATAATTTGTAAGACCCGTGGGGATTTTAAATGGAGGTTGCTGGCAAAATGTACATAAAAAATAGTATAATTCGCAAATATTCTAAATATTAAAAAAACGAAAACTTATCTTTTGTTTATTTAGTGGATTTTTAAAGCTTACCCATACGAGTATGTAATAAAATTACAGCAATAAATTACGATCGAAATCAAATGCCAAGAGAAAGAAAATTCTGAAAAATATACTTCGAACACAATATTTTTCAGAAAATATATTCAGTTGCACACTTTCAAGTATTTGTTTTTGCCATCAACTTTAATAAACGATATATAGTTTGACAGTTTAGCCATAAAGCTTTCAGGCTTATAAGCTCTTTATAGAATTTGCCAGAATTATTTGTCAGACTCTTTAAAGTTCTATAAATATATTTTAAATTTCTCTATTATAATCTTAAAAAAATGCTCTAAAAGTTGTTGGTTTCTCATATATAAAAGCTTCTTAAAGTACCAATTAGCATTTACCAGTTTGAGCTTTCCGAAACGATACGATATTTAATATTAATAAACGATCTAAATAATTTTTTTCCTTATAAATTTCCAATAAGCTTTAAACATAAGATAATAAATCTTTTGTGCAAGTGTCCTGCTTTAAAAAAATTTGTAAAGCTTTTTTATAATTTAGAGAATATATCAAAGCTTTAAAAAAAAATCAATTAAGCTTTTTCTATAACAAGATTAAGCTTGATTAATTCATTCGATTAAATATAAAGTTTTAACTACAACTAACAAAAAAAACACATAACCATTCTTTTCTATAAACGCTTTCGGCTTGAAAACTTTGCCATTATGAAGCTTTATTATGTGAGGAGTTACATATATATGCTTTTACAATAAACACATGAAAAATTAAAATTTTTAGGAAACTTTTTAAAAATTTTTCACAAGAGTTTTCTAAAAGTTTTCTAGTGTCTTATAAAAGCTTATTAAAAAGCTTTATATATTTGAATAGTACTACATAATCAGTTCTGAATTTTTTTTCGCTAAATAGGTTTAAATATTTTTGTAAATTTGTAAAAAAGCTTTTGCAAAAGCTTTATATAAGCCAAAACAGCTTGCTTAAAGCTTTATTAAGTAAGAACAATAAAAAATATATATGTATTTATGTATGTGTTTATTAGATCTTTAATGTTTACAAATTTAATATTTTGATAAATTTTGACAAAATTTTTAAAGCTTTTTAGAGCTGTAGGTTATTTTTAAAACGTTTTAAGGGCTTAAAGCTTCTTAATTAAGATTTTATCAGGTGATAAAAACTAGTTTATTTGTAACTAATATTTAAACTAATTTTAAATTTTAAAGTTTAAAGCAAATCTCAATGCACTCAAAGCTCTAGGAGCAGCCACTTCTATTACTTCATCTTATGGCCGCATAAAGAAAATGTAATTACTTTGTTTCCCCTTATTTCGTTCATTGTATTTTTCAATACTGTAATTAAGTAATTGATTGTCCCATTTCGGTGTGAGTATGAATAAACATATTGAGTCATTTCTCGAATGCACTTAAACAAATAAAGTTCCGGCCAAAGTTGTGCCATTAAAAAAAAAAAAAACGAACCAGACAAATAGAGTAATAAATCGAAAACTTACGGTGAGTAAAGTCTGGACAATTGCCACTCACATCAAGTGACTGACATACAAATTTATTTATATTTCTTTAACTAACCAGCAGCAACGACAGCAACGACAAAAAAAGGAACTGCGTTTTTATACTCCCTGCTAAAAATATTCGTATTGTATTTATATTTACTTTAATATGAACTCTTGGGCCTGCCTGCCCGACTTCTGCTGCAAGTCTTTCAGCAAATGACTCGTGCTGCATGTCCCTAAGGACTCATACATTAACAAGAACTTTGAAAGTAACAAAATTAAAAATGTAAAAGGTGAAAGAAGTTTTCTACAATATTTAACAAAATGAAAAGAACGGAAAAAAAAGAGAGAAAAGTCATAACCATAGAAAACTACGACTGGAAGTAGTTGGCTTGCTGCATGTGTGTAGCAGTATTGCGTCTGTGCTGATTTGTTTGTACTAACTATAACAAACATACGCACTGTGCAACATTTATAACAAAGTTAATCATCATGTGGCCAGAATGAAGAAGAGTGAGTGAGTCGTCAAAGTCAAACGTAAAAACAAATTGAAAAAGGAGTGCTAACATTGTATGTGTCATATGTTGCAATATTATTACTCAGCAATACTTGGACATACACACATGGATACACACATGGATACACACATGCATACACACATGCATATATACACACATCCATACATACTTACTTATGGAAGTATGTTTGTTTTTGTTATAAACAATAAGTAAAACTTTTAGTTTATTTTATGTTTAGTCAGTTTCATTCAAAGCTTTTTTTTTTTTGTGAACGTGCAACAGAGTCTTTTTTGTTTGTTTTGTATCTCTGCATGTTGTTGTAGTAGTTTAGTGACTCTTCTAACCTTTGTTTGTTGTACTCGTTTTGTAGCAAATGTGACACTTAGGCTGGATTCTTTTTTCCCTACACGTGCATACAAGACACAACTCTATTACAGTTTTTATTTCCTGCAATTCATTCATTCAGAGGACAGATCTTTTTTTGGAAAGGAAAAAGGGTTGGGAGAGTGGGGTAGAGGGGGGTTGAAGGGGGGTAAAATATGATTAAAAAGCATAAAAATTTACAACGTTTAACTCTACGCACAGCAAGACGATTCGTTCGTTTCTTTTTTTTTTTTTGTTGTTGAACTTAAAAGCAAATAAACATCAACAAAAAGTTGTTTTAAGTAAATTTTAAAGGATACTGCAGAGAAGAAAAAAATATTTTTCTTTGTATGAGTCTGTATCATGTGGCCATGTGCTAGAGGTGCTTGGGGTTGTCTTCAAAAAGTCAAAGTTTGAAGGTATAGTCAATAAAATTATATGGCTGAATGTTAAGTAATGTTGTAGTATAAAATAATGTTGAATATTATTTTGTACAAAAATGAAAAGAAAAAAAAAAAACAACATCATACATTGATGATGGGTGATGGTGTCGGGTCGTGCTGCTGCTCCTGTTGTTGCATAAAATTTTATGGGAATGTTGAAAGTTTTTTAACTCTTTTTTTTTCTCTGGTTTTCAGACATAGAATTTTTTCTATGTAATAAATACTCATACTCTTGTAAAATTTTAAATATCGTAAAACTGAACAACAGTTTTTAATATATATATATTTTTTTTTTTTTTTTGTTAAACTCCTACCATGTATAGAGCAACATATGTTAGTCTATATGATTTGATTTTTTTTCTAATGTATTAAAGCACTTAGGAAAATTGTACGGCATTAGTAATATGGGTTAAGCTGTCAAAAAAAAATTATATAAATCTAACAAGACTTGCAAAAAATAAAAATGGAGCACTTAAATTGAACATCATTTTGTACTATGACATTAAAAATTGCAAAGGATTATAATCGTAGAGCAGGAAAACCGTAAATATGCCATGGCATATATTTTTCTGTGCGGTTACTGTAGAATCAAATGAAATATTTATATGTTTTACAACTTTTTAAGTATTTTGGCATCAATTTATTAGTGCATATTTTTGCATATTTTACTTATTACAGCATATATGAGCATATTTCCCACCAAACTGCATATATAAAAGGTTTTTACTATTTTGGCCATATATGTTGGTTTGCACTGCATTATTTTCGATATATTTTATAAGTGGTAATATTTTTTTGTCAAAAAAAAAAAAAGCAAATAAATTATGTTTTCGATTCAACAATTTTAAAATTTTTTAGTATTTTTTTTTAAATTTAGAATTTTTCTGAATTTATTTTCAATTGTAGCAAAATCTAAATTATTTTAGGGTATTTATTGAAAGTGCATATTTTTGCATATTTTACTTTTCACAGCAGAATTCTGCATATACCAGACTAAACTGCTTATATAGAGAATTTTTTAGTTTTTAGGTCATATTTGCTTGGATTTCCTGTATATTATTTGCTATATTTTATAAATGCTAATATCCTTTTTTACCAAAAGGGTGCAAACAAATATAGTTTTCGATCCAATAATATTAAAATTTTTTAATAATTTTTGAAAATTTAGATTTTTTCTTAGTTTATTTTTAATTTTAGTAAAAATTAAAGTTATTATTTTTCAGCGCATATTTTTTGCATATTTTACTTTTTATAACAGAATTTTGCATGTTGCCGACTAATCTGCTTGTATAGAGTATTTTTTAGTTTTTTTCTCTTGCTTTTCCTGCATATTTTTCAATATATGTATATATTTTAAAATGATAATGTCGTTTTGTAAAATAAAATGAGCAAATAAATCCAGTTTTAAATTCAACAATATTAAAATTTGTTAATAATATTTCTGAGTTTATTTTCAATTTTAGTAAAAATCTAAGTTATTTTAGGGTATTATTTTTCACTGCATATTTTTTAAATTTTTTAATTTTTCGTTAATTTTTACATTTTATGTAAAATACAAGGAAAGACTAATCTAGTTTTTAAATTATAATTATTTATGCAATTTTGCACATTTACTGATTGCATTGCAAGTACATACTTTTTATCTACTTGCATTGATGGCAGCATAAGACATTCTAAGCTTCGTTTCGTTCTGAAATTTATAAATTTTAAGTTTAAATTATTTAACCATATTTTTTAACGTCCACAAAAAAAAAAGCATTTTAAATAACATCGACTTTCACACATAATTTTTCTTTATAACAATTTGTAATAAGTTTTTTTCCTTCTCAGTGGTAATATACATAATTCCATTTTAATTTTTTCTCCAATAGCCTTTCAAAAGAAATAAAAACAAAACATAATTGCACTTTACTGTTATAAACTCATTTAGAAATTTTCATATTTCAGCTACGAAAAGTTGTTTAGATAAACAAATTTATATTTACACGCATTTTGCCTTCCAAATATGTGTACACGATTTTTTTAAAGTATGGGACACACCACAAAATCCACTAATATCAAAGCGTTAAACGCATGAAAGCTTTTGCAAAATACTGACACTAACAAACACCGGCACCAATGGTAACACCAACACCGATGCCAACATCACCATACCACACCACACCACTTCTTTTATCAACTGCTGTGAGATGCATACCACCAAACACGCATATATCAAACACACGCACACACACACAAACACACATGCAAGCACTAACCCACTGTTTAATGTTAAAGTAAAAACAGTAACAACGACAACACCAGCAAAGCAATAAAGAGATTTAGATTTAAGCTAAAACTTACTGGCATTGCGCCTGGCTTTATGCTACAACTTTTTGTTTTTTTTTTTTTGTATTTCATTCTCCTTATACTTTCTTTTCAAAATATTGTTGCTGTATTTTATGCTACCGTGTTTGTTGCTGTTGTCTTTTTTTGTGTCTTTTTTTGCAGTTGCCAATATAAATTAAAAAAAAAACATGTATTTTGCATGAAATGTTTAATGTCTAAAACAGCAACAAAAAGAAGTAAATATCATACTCTCATACCCATATGAGTTGTATTAGAATGGCCCAAAAAAAAAAAAATTGCAAATTTTTTGTATGAAATAACTCGGATATAAAACAATCGATTAATTTGAAATATTTTTCAATTGAAAGGTGTTTACTTCTTTATGACTACAATTTTTATATAATTTTAATCGGTTTAGTATTTTCGAAGTTACAAGTGTTTGAAATTGTCACCAATTCAATCATAAACACGCATTGCCGAACTCGAAACATAAACAGAGAGTAAGAGAGAGTGAGAGCGAGAGTGAGAGAGAAGGTTTTATAAATTGACTTAGGTTCTTTAAAGTTGGTTTTCCACCAAATTAAAGCTTTTGATTTTTTTTTTGAAGCCAGACTTATGGTAAGGATTTCGTTAGGCATTTCGGTAGTTTGACTTCTATAAAACTTCGCATAGTGGATTTTTGCGAATTCAGTTTTCACTTCAAAAGATTTTGTTACTCAGTCGTTAACAAATCTTTGGAACATTTGCTTTGATGGGTTATTCCAGACTTTTGTTGTAGTTATAAAGTTAGTGGGAGTTTTTTGAGTAGTTCTTAGGAATATTATTTTGTTTTTAATGTTACTAGAAAAAATTCAATCTGTCACTGTTTACATGCCGTTTCCATTGGAGGGGTCGCCATTGACATAATTGTGATAATTAGTTGTTAAATAAATTTGCTGTAAAAAATATTTTTTTAAGGAAAAAAAAAATCCAATTGTAAATTTAAAGTATTTTGTTAACATGTTTGCTCTGTTTTAATCGGTTGACGGCTCAGAAACATGGAGAACCACTTCAATTTTGTCCAGTCAGAGGAGAAGTATATTTTAAAAACTTAGTTTAAAATGGCACTTTTTAGAGATGCAACAGCATTTCAGCTAACGATATGTTACATATAGCAAGGCGGTAGAAGAAGGATATAGGAAACTGTGGCATTTATTTTATCTCTTTTTTTTAGCGGTTCGGTTTCTAAATTCTTGCCAGCGTTTAAACAAGGACATCCTAATATTTTGAACTACAAACAGAAAGGAAAAGCTTGTAACACATTCATTCATACCTACTGGCATTGTACTCGTAGTACTGTGGAGTCAGAATGTGTACGAGTGTGCGTGTGCGTGTGCGTTTGTATGTTTATGTGCGGAACTTTTGTTATTTCCTAATATATGGTTACGCGGTATTTTATACATTTTGTTGTTGTTGTTGTTGTGTTGTTGCTGCTCATAAAAACAACCACAATAAATTTTCATTTTGTTGGTTTGTTTGTCTTCTATTATTATTTTTTTTTTTGCTTCTTTAGCTTCTCTTCTTCCTGCATGTTTGTAGTCCTTTATCCTTTGTTGTGTCTGTTTAAGTGTCTATAGAAATATTTGTACATGGAATACATGGCAAATGCTTTAATAAATTTACTCAGATTCACATACCCACACACATACATACATCGCTGTAATCTTATTCATGATAGCAAGAATGTGCATGAGTGTGCGTGTATGTTTATGTGCATTTATTAGTTGAATTGTTTGTACTGGTGTATGTGTACGTGTAATTAGAAAATTAAAATCCATTTTATATCCTTCTTTTAATACTTCTTTATGTTTTTCTATGCTGTTATGTTTCTATGTTTTTTGTTTTTGTTTGTTGTGTTGCTCCTGCTGTTGCTGTTTTTGCTGTTTTTGTCTACGCCAGCAACACATTTGTAGCAAATATGCCAGGCTTTGTGTTGTTACTTATTTTATATGTGTTTCTTATTAAAACATGTTTAATATTGTATTAAAAGCTCCTCGTTTTCTCTTTTTATGAATAAATTTTAGTGTGTCTATGGCTGTTAATGAGTAGTCCATGTTTTTACACACTCTAGGGGTGTTTAGGAAATTTTTCAGTCTCTCTCTATCTCTTTTCTTTCTCTCGCTCTTCCTTTTATTATAATTTCAAATATTCAATTTTAATTTGAATACTTTTTATTGTTTACAGCTCTGAAAGTTTAATTGTATGTGTGTATGTATGTTAGCTTGTCTAATACCAAGTATTTGGCCATGTTTATAGCCGTTTAATTTTGCCCCCCTAATATTCTTTACTAAATAACATTAACTAGCATGCTGATTCATGATTTTCTGTATTTTTTCTTTTCCTAGTAATTTTTTATATTGGCAGCCGTTGTTTTCTACGTTTTTCTAAGAAAGTTATTAAACTAAAATAAAATTATGTTTACGATGAATTAAAAGTATGTATATACAAAAGTGGAATGTTGTTCATAAACAGTTTAAAATATAACTTTTTAAGCGTCGTCTGGTTTTTCTTTTACAGAAATTATTTTATTTTTTATGTGGAACCCCGCATCTCTGAATGTATTTATTTTAAATTCTGTTTAAGAATTAGTGATAAGCATGATACACATGTTCAAAATGGCGGTGTTCGTGTAGCATATTTTGCAACCAACGTTGTTATTCTGTTCTGCTGTGTAGATTATAATTTAAATTGATGTTGATATATTTCTTGTTTCTTGGTGTTTAAAAAAAAAATTCAATTTATTTTGAATATAAATTTTACTAACTTTAGTCGAAAAAAATCAGATAAAAAATTTAAAAAAATTCCAAAAATTAGAAAAATTTTTCCCACTGTGTGTCAGTAATTGTATTTAATATTAAATTTAATATCAAATTTTCTTTTGTTATACTAATTCAATCACTTATTTGTTGCTTCATTAAAAAATGAATAAAACGGAAAAAGAAAAACAAAAGCATTTATTATAATCGCTGAACAATAAATTATAATTTATCATTTAAATCTAAATTAACTGTTAAATGCTTTTAATTTGAAATTATTATAATTATTTGATATTTAACAACATTTTGATGATATGGGAAACGCACACTAACACTCAGCTGCATCTACAGCTAAACATGCAGAACAAAAATATGTTAAACATTGACAGGCAAAACATTTATGCACTTCAGCAGAAATAATTTAGCAATAGAAATGCACAGTTGATAAAGGTATTTGGACAATACTTCTCGTATTCTACTTCCAATCATAATTTAAAAATTATTTTTAATTTCACTGGCAAATGAGGTAACTAATCAAGAGCGCACACTAATGAAGGCATATTACGGAACAAAAAGGACATGTGCTCACATCCTTTTTGTTCCACGTCTTCAAACTTAATTCTGCTTAAACAGCTAATATATATCTGATAAATTTCTAAAAGCACCATGGCAAATAATTTCGAAAACCAAAAGAGAATAAAACAGACATGAACATGACACAATAACCTAAAGCTTTTACTGCATCAGCTGATTGTTGCACACAGACTTAACAACAAATTGTTTCGGTATGCCCCAAACAGAAACACACCGTCTGATACTACTTATTTTTATTTTTATTATTATTATTGTTTTTGAAGAGTATTAAAGTATCATGTGGTGTTTAAAGTACAAGCATCATGATTGACAGTTTTTTTTTTCATACAAATATTTTTCTCTTTTATTTTCATTTGTGTTGTGTTTTGTTTTCTTGCTAGAAGCCATCATCAGCATCATCAGCATCATCATCATCATGATACCTGATGGATAAATTTTTAAAATTCAATATTTGTGTGAATGTGTAGTAACAATAAATTGAACAAATTAAAACAAAAAATAAAAGAAATGAATTCATACACAAGCATACATATGAACGAACACATGAAAAGCCCAGCAACAATATTGAGAAAAAAATGAATTAATTAAATTCGTAAATGATTAAATGACTGCAAAAGTGTTGGTTTGATTGTTTGTTTGAAGGTGTGAGAATAAATGCGTAAGCATTTGATTGTATTTGCGAGTGTTTAAAAAAATTAGGATGGCTCAAAAATTTTCTGTAGAAACAATTGGAATTTGCAAGCAAAAAGTCCTTTGAGTCCTTATCACGAAAAATTTGTGTGAGTTTGAGTCAATTTTTATTCCACAATTTTTTCGTAGTATTTTAACCAACATAAAAAATGTGACTCCACCTTCCACCATCATAATCGGACTAATACTTCTTCGAGGTACTTAATTTAAAATCAATCAGCATCTCTGCAGTATTCCTGCAAGATCCTCGTATTAATCGGGTAAAGCATTGAAAAGACCAGCAAAAGACAACTCTAGTCTTTTTAAAGTGTACGGAACAAAAAGCATGTTTCTTGGCACATCATTAAGAACAAATGGAAGTTATGGACTATCACCCATCCCCATGAGGTTATTAGAAACCACTTTTACAATAAATAAAACCATTCAATTCTGGCTACATTTTCTTCTCATAAAAACTGGCTCGTCCTAATCAAATGTATGCTTGGAAGTGTGTAAGGTAATTTTTGCTGAAAACTCAATAAACACACACACACACACTCTTACGCACATCAATTCATCACAATATAAACTAACAAATTGCCTTTAATGTTCAACACAATGTAGATTTAATTTGTTTGTTCAGTTCAGATGTTTTTCACAAAAAAAAAAGATTTTTTTTTTTTTAAATTGAAAAATGAAAAAGAAAAATTAAATATACAAATTTCAAATAAATTAAATTAAATGAAATGAATAAATAAATGTTTCGTCGCATTGTATACATGTGTATTATTTGTTTTACAATTTGGCGCATATTAAAAGAAAAAAACTTAAATGGTCCCCTCTCTCTCTCTCTCTCTCTTTCTGTGCAATTTAAAGTATTTATTCAATTAACTATTTTTATTTTGTTGAAAGAAAAAAAAATAAATTAAATTTAAAGTGATGAAGGAAAAGTACAAAAAAAAATAAATAAGAGTGTGAGTAAGTTTGTGTAAAGAAACTTTGAACTTCAATGGCTATAAATCGAAATATGTATTTTGAAAACTATTTTTACGAAAATGTTAAATCCTAAATGACAAATTAAATTTTCTTTAAACACATTCAGGGAATGAAAAATTTAGGATATAAATTTAGTAATTATATTAAAAGGTAAAGTAACGATAAAATGAATAAAGAAATTTTTCATTGACTGAAGAAATTAAACAACATAATTTTCAATGAATTATGATGTGTATTTACCTATAATTCATTAAAGTTTTATGTAAAATGATTCAATGAATGCTTTAGTTATTGTTGTTCTTTAAAATAAACCCGCAGTTCATTGATTTAATTTGTAGTACGTTATAAGTTCAAAACTAATGAGAAATTCATTAAAACAATGAACTTTTTCATTGATTTAAATAAATTTTTCATTCGTCGTTTACAAACGGCCAGAAAGGCTTTAAAATTGAAAAATCTTGTAATCGATTTTTTGTTGTTGTTACGACCAGACACAGAAAATGACCGCTACTTATGCAGTGTATTGTGCTGTGCTGTGTACATTCGTTTAATATATTACACCGTTTAAAAAACTGAGGCACTGCAATAATTCTTTTGCGAAATAAAAAATTTGATCATCCAACGAACACCAAGAGCTTCTGATTCCTCAATACCTGTAGCATCCATAATTACATATGTAGCAGAATGTTCCGTCATTAGGGTGTTCGTAAGGAAGTCACGTTGGGTCTTACAGACTTTTAGACTTCTCGTAGCAGTAAGTCTGAGTATTCTCGGAAGCTCACCTCACACCATGTCCAAAGAATTTTTTTATATCCCTACATTTACATTAAAAAGAAAATATAATTGCTTTAATCTTAAATGCAGCTTTAAAGTTTTTTCTCTAATATCATGACTTAGACACATCAATTACGTTGCCCCGTCATCGAATAAAGTTTTTTAGAAATTCTAGTTTTCATATAATATGACCAAAAATCACACAATCGACCCTCGTTAAATTAATTAATTGTATTAAACATTTTTTAACTGTCATAAACGTTATCATTTTGTCGTCGTTTGTTTTCTTAAAGTTGCAAATAAAAAAAAAAATTTAATGAAAAAAAAAAAGTAATAAAAATTAAAATAAATTGGTGAGCACATGGTTTTCAGCGTACAATAAAACGTTGATTATTTTCCAGCCCGGTAGTTTTGAATGTGAATGGCTTGTGGTTAGATGTGTGTCCAGTCCAACTCAGGCAGTTGCTCGTTTTACGAGACAAACCAATGCAACTCGCTTAAATGCTCATTTTAGCCACAAACCAATGATCGAACTTGTATAATTTTAATGGGTGTGATCATTTGATGCATTTGATCAAAGAAGCATTTGAAGTTGTTTCACACAACTCTAGTGTTCAACTCATACAGTCTACTATGTCTAAATGGTTCCCTCGCACATATTTTTACAAAGGTATGGTTTGTGTTTTAAATGTCCGACTAAAGGAGGTGGACACTATACTTGAGAAAAACTCTTTTAAACGCTCATTTTAGTTATAAACTAATGATCAAACCCATGCAATTATTACAGTCTAGATCTGTGTCCAACTTTTTCAGAGTCGGATGTTATAGACACTAACCAAGGTTAGGTGCGCAGGTTGTTGTAAAAAGAAAATAGATTCAAGCACACTTGGGTCCTGATGGATTGGTCCCATTGTGTTAAGACACAACACTTTTATCGGACGAACACTTTTTATTTACAAGAGTTTGATCATTGATTTGTATTAAAAACGTCGGATTGAAAGAGCTGAATACAGTTCTATCAAACGCATTTGGGATGGTGGTATGAGTATGATACCAATGTCCTATTGATATCTGTTGTAACCAACCTAGTTATACTTATCTAACTTATTCTGAGTATGTTGAATTTAAATTTATTTGCAAATTGTCATGAGTAATTATAATAAAATAACGATTAATTGCTGATGACTGACACCAACTATCAATATCTCTCATTTTAGAGATTTTGAAAACAATATTTTCTCTCTCTCTCTCTCTCTCTCTCTTATGTGATATTAAGTTTCTAGTTTTTGGCCTAATTAGCGTTGTAAGAACTTTCTTACAATATTTCCAGAACTGTTGGGTTCATTTCTATATAAATTTCTCTTGTTTTTTTTTTTGTTGTTCTTATGTGTACAATTACAAATTAAAGAAATACAAAAAAAAAAAAAAAATAAAGAACAGAAACGTAAGGCTTCCTTTTTATGTCGTTAATTTTCCCCTTGATCTGCTTAAGTCACAACTTGAAGTTAAGTATGTTTTTGAACATGACGCACTTGATGTTTTTAATTGAGTGCTTTTTTAACTGCAACACACTCTTCAAATAGAGGCAAACAGCAGCAACGGCAACAAAATGAAGCAAAAATACAAATATGAAAAATTAAGAAAAGAAAAATAAGAAGTTGAAAAAAAATAAACAAAAAAACACAAGTAAATGAATAAAAATATATTGTGAACACAACACATGTTGTTTAACACGAAGTCAGCCAAGCCAGCCACGCCAGCCAGCCAGCCAGCAAAAACAACAGCAGTGCAAAAATCAAGAGGAACAAGTACTTTCACATGATTATGTGAGTGCAAGTGTGTGTGTGTGCCTGTTTATGTTTGGTGGATGAGTACTAAAATTATAATGGCATACTTTTAGTGAAGGATTTAAGTGAAGGCTTAAGCGACTTTTAGAAGGATTTTGTGTCAACAAAACGACTTTAAAAATGAGTAAAGTGAAGAAGTTTTTATTTCTTTTATAAGAGAATATATGATGTTAAGACGAAAATTGTTTAATAAATTATTTGCAACTACAAACTTTTGATGTGGAAAATTTAATTAAATCTGCTAATAATGAAAAATCATGTGTATTCTTTGCTGCTGTTTTTTGTAGTCATTTTCTTTTCTGTGCAAACGGATCAACTAACTAATATGACTCGTTTAAAGGCTACACACAGAAGGACCTTTTGCTGAAAGATGACAAATTTTCTATATAATTTTTTTACATTTACTCTTTCTTTTTTTGTGTTGGTTTATCTACTCCCTCATTGTTTGCTGTGTGAAAAAACAAAGGTTTGAGTGTTTGGGGCATATACACACATACATGCATACATAAGTGCATATAAGACAGTGTGTGCGTGAGCGTATGCATGTTTTTGTAATTTATAAATAGGCCTTAAGCCATTTAAGAAATAATAAAGTAAAGGAAGCAGTAGAAGGCAGGCAGGCAGGCAAGCAGGAGTAAATATTTTTTTTTTGCATTTTTATGAGGGTGAAGTTCTTGTTTTTCTTTTTATTTTCCTGTGCTGCATGTTGCTAAAAATACACTAAGAATTACACACATGCATATACTATGCATATGTACGTGTTAGTGTGGACGAATGCATCTGTACGTTGTTTAAGGCGTGTGCATTAATGAGTTGCATTTAAAATATATTTTGTCAATCTTTTGCAACACTTCTCATAAATTATGCTCGTTTCTTGCCAAAGAATTTTTAAAAATTTTTTTTCAATGTTTTTCTTACATATAATTTGTGCCTTTTTCTCATGTTCGTTCAACTCAAGTGTGTATAGTGTGTCTATAATTACACTTGAAGATAAAGACATAATGTCAGTCGTTTTATGTGTAAATTTGTCTTAACTTTTTTTTTTGTCCTTTTCCTTGTTGCAGTTTTGTTTTTTCTTGTTGTTGCCATTGTTGCTGGTGGTGTTGTCTCTCTTGAAAAAAGTGTTTGTTAATGTTTACCAAGCCTTGTTCATTTTTTGTTTATCGTTATTTTACTTTTTAAAAATTTTTTTTTTTTTTTGCTCAAAGAACTAGAGTATTTTTGTAGCGGCAACTCTTCAGATTTGAGAATTGTTTTTAAATTCTTTTTCTTGTGTCTACTTTTCTGAAAAGGTCATGTTTGCCTTATAATCTTGTCATCTCATGTTAAAATAAAAGCACACACCACACCACAACAGACCAAAAATACACACATGTAATAAATGATAAAATGATTTAGCAAGAAGCTGGCAATTCTCTAAATATATGAAAGGGATAGTGACATTAAAATTACACTTATCTTGAAATCTGTTGAAGAAAAAGGATTAAAAAAAAAAATAAAAGAAAATGAAAAAAAAAAAAACCGACAAGCAAATACTTACATATGTGCGTTAATCATTTGTATCTTGTCAGAAAGGGGATTTTGTGAGAGATTTTAAAAGATATTAATTAAATAAAATTAAAAAATATTATGGAAAAGATAAATAACAAAAGCCTTAAATAAATGTGTCAGGAATTATAGCAACGAGTCAGAATTAGGGGAACACAAAAATTTTAGTATTTTTTAGGAAATTATTGTCAGCGTCACTTTAATAAGATATAGAAAATTAATTTATTTAAATTCTTACTGTAGACATTAATGGACCGCCTTTAACGTTCTCTTAATAAAAATTTTTTAGGTCAACAGAGGCTGCCGGTATTAGTAAATTTTTGGCTTATATTTGATATCGCTGTGACGTGACGTCGGCGGCTAATAGCTACGGAATAAGAAGAACTATTTTAAAAATATTTTTATATAAAATTTTTCACGTTTCTTAGTTAGAGATTATGGTGTACGCTATCGAATAGGGCACTCGTACCATAATCATCAGCAAAATAAACCCAAACAAATCAACTCGTACTTTATATTACGACCAGAATACAGAGTTGATGCTGTTAATAAATCGCCACTATAAAAAATACCTACTTACATTGGAATTTTTTTTTCAATTTATTCTAAAGAGAAACATAGAATTTACAAAATGAGTTCTTCTTTCTTGCCACATTTGTAAAGAATTTATAATTTAATCGTTTGAACGAAACAAGACTACAAATACTGGTCCTTTAATAACTTTGGTCCTGAGTTAGTAGAAAAAAATTGCCTAAGTTAAAATTTTTTCGAATTATGATTAATCGACTAATAATTAATCGAATAATTAATCTAATAATTATTAATTGAATAATAGTTTAACGATTAAAAAGGACTTCAAATATAACTATGCGCCAAAATTTGCCAACAATTTTAATACTTTTTATTCGAATATATTTAATCGGCTCTTTATCGCAACATATTTAAGGAAGTTATCACTTGTACGATTAAACGAAACCAAAGAAGAATTAAAAACGTTCCTCCTTTAATAACATTCGTACTGTGTTATTGGAAAAAAATGCCTAAATGAAAATTTTTTTGCTCATTATGAATACTCGACTAAAATTTAATCGAATATGAATTCAACAATTAAAAAGGATTTAAAATATAATGTTTGCGCCAAAAGTTGCCCGAATAAAAATATTTTCACTCCAATATTTCATACATATGTACACACACACATACATACATACATACATACACACATACATACATACATACATATGTATGTACATATGTACATATACATAAGTTAGTCGAATATATTATTTAATCGGCTCTCTATCGCAAACATTTCTAAAGAAGTTATCACCCTTGAACGAAACCAAAGAAGAGTTGTAGTTTCCATTATTTTCAAAAATTTTTGTAACATTATTTAATCGAATAAATATTAGTCAATTAAAGATTCAACGATTAAAACTTATATGAAATGCAAAGATGATCTAAAAGTTGTCCCAGATAAAAATATTTTCAAAAAACTAGATGGTATGAATGTAAGTTATTCGAATATTTATAATCGGCTCTTTATCGCAAACATTTCTAAAGAAGTTATCAGGCTTGAGCAAAACTTACTGAGAATTGTAGATGTCATTAAAAATTTTTGTATTTTTCGAATAATATTACTTAAATGAATATATATAATCGATTAATTATTAATCGAATAATAATTAATCGAATAAAAATTCAACGATTAAAAAGTATTTTAAATACAATGATGCGCAAAATTATTCCAAAGCAAAATATGTTTAATAAAATTGTTCGTATAGATCATCCCCAGTCCGTTCCTGGCCAGCAAGACACTGATGGGTAGAGATCCAGTTTAACATTAGTTTATTATGAGTGCTAATTTCCATAAGAGATGTCACTAAGTTTATGACAACTCCAGGCCCTATCAAATCACAGATTAAAAGCTTAATTGTTGCTTTGCCTAACTGATATCAAATATATTCGACTGTCATGCATTTTATAACCGTTTGAAAGTCGTCAGTGAACGAAATCTTTAGTTAATTAAAAATTTAATTCAGAAAGTTGATTGTTTCAAAGAATCGTTCATTTATTTTAATCTGGCATACTGGTATCTTAAACCAACGAACTACAGCTGAACTGTTTTCCATAGACCTTTAAGGAAGGCCTCGTAGTAAAAATTTGTTAGAAAAAAAAAACAAACACATTTTATTATTATTCAAACTTTTTTTTTTGTCCCAAAAGACTTTGCCGATGCGTACGTTCGTTCGTAGCGAATATTTCCGGCTAAAAATATTGAAAAATTAAATTTTTTTTAATATTTTTTTTTTTTTTTTCAAATTAAGTGCGTATGCGAACACTCACTCTTACTTTTAAGTGTATCAAAGAAGCAGACTTCGTATTTGTCTTATGATTAATTTAAAATAATATTTTTCTTCATCCGGGCCCCCACTCCTCTCACACCCTTCACACTCTTCACACCCTTTTAAGGATGTATGTTCAGACATGTGTACATATGGCGTTTATACTTCAAGGTTTTACTTTTCAAACTTTATATTGGTTTTTTTTTTAATAAATTGCAATATCTTCAACATACATATGTATGTATATGATTTTAAGAAATATCAAGAAAAAAAAGAACCCAACATATGATTGATTTGTTGCTGAAAATGGAAAGTTTTTACGACAAGAAGAAACAACACTCACTCTGGTTTAAAGTATAAAACATTTGTTGTTTGTTTTGTGCATGTGAATGCGTGTTTGCGCGTGTCTTTTTGTGTTCGTGAGGCGTATGAGTAATATTTTCTTAACATCAATAAATATTTAATTAGTTGTTTTCTTTATTATATCATTTCTTAAGGCTAAATAAGCAATTTTATGGATTTTGTTCTTTTATTGCTTTGTTTTCATCTTCTAAATATTTTCATTATTTGCAGCATTTTGTTATTGGTGTTTTTATTATTATTATTATTATGTTTTTCAAGAGTATCCAGTATTAAACAAACATAAGATTTATTTGTTTCTATTCGCTTTTTATTTTTTTTTATTCTCTTACCAATAAGTTTAGGTTTGCAGTTTTTATTTTATTCCTTGTTATCTTCTTGCTCTTCTTTTTATAACTTATCAATATAAAACCTATAAAAAAGAGTTTTATTGTGATTTTGTTGTTTTTGTATATTCTTTACGTTTTATTACTTCATACTTAACTCGTCGTTAGCGTGTTTGCTGCAAAACAGCAAAAAAAAAAAAAAAAAGAAAGCAAAGGAAATGTATTTCTGCAAGTGCACAAACAGCTTAAATGCTGAAATTGTTAAAATTTTTATATGTTTAGTACGTTTTTATGACACCAGACAGACAGACAAACAGACAGACGGACAGACATACAGCAAGAAGGTTGTTTGGTAAGACTCTGCCACAATCTATTATGCCGCAATAAGACGAGTCTAATAATAAAGTTGTAATATTGTTATGGAGTATGACAAATGGATAAAAGTAGCACAACAATAGCAGCAGTAGCAGTTGCAGTAGCAGCTGTAGCAATAGCAGTAGCATTAAGAAAACTTAGTAGTAGCATCATTATTTAGTGCTACTGGCACAATAATTGAGCTAAAGTTAAAGAACAAATTTATTTAATGTTTAAAACATCACTGGCACAGTGTAACGGCCCGCCAAAAAAATGAGAAATATTTTTTAAAATGTTACATTAAATTATTTGCGACTTGGAATGCTATTTCCGAAGCTTTAAATGACCACGAAGAGGTCAAGGTCCGACTATGGCACTACTAACTGGTCCAAATTTTGTTTAGCAAAAGTCTATGAATTTTTCAAAAACCTAATTTTTGAGTAACCCCGAAAGCAATTGTATGAGAAATTGGAATGCAATGAAAAATATTTTGCACAAATGTTGACCAGAGTCATCTCTTTTGTTTATTTTTTTTTATACAGATTGCTTCTTTTTCTTTTTTCTTCTCTTTTTTTTAAATAATAGTTTCTTTGTTTGTTATTATTATTGCTGTTGTTTAACTTGCTGCACTTATAGTTTGTCAATAATTGCTGCAATAACAACAGCAACAGCAACAGCAGCAGCAACAGCAACAACAACAGCAGCAAAACTACAGCATAGCCAACATATTTTCATGCATTCTTACAATATTTCTCTATTAAGAAATTGAAATAAAATGTTTATAAATAAATTCATGAAAGAGAAAAGAAAGTAATAAAATGTTTAAATAAAAAAGTAAAAATAATTGCTTGTATTGTAGCCTGCAGTTAAATGGAAAGAAAATGTTAAAGTTTTCCATTTATTTTCCATGCAATAATTTTTTCTATTTTACAAAATTAATACATTTTTCATAATGTTTTTGTTTGGTTTTGTTGCAAGTGTGCTGATTTTTATTTCAAATTCCCTGGTTGTGTCTTACTAACCAACAACATCGCATCCATCCGTTTTGTTTCACTATAGTCAGTGTATGCGTGTTTAGGTTTTTGCAAAAGAAATTGTTTTACAGCCAGTAAAACAATTTTTAATAAATAAATAAATAAATTTACAAGAAACAAAGACGAAGAAGAAGTTGAAGTAGAATGCAAATATATAAAAATATTAAATGGAAAATAAATCATAATTTTCTTGTTAATAAAGTTTGTATTTCCAATCCTTTTTTTTATGTTGCCTTAATGGCCTCAAGGTAAATTGTTTTAAACGTGTTTGTTATGTTGTCGTAAATATTTGCAAAAAATTTTTATGAAAATATTATTTTTACAAGATCTTTTATATTCACTTGTTTTTATACAAAATTTATTAAATGTCGTTTTTTTATCTCTTTTCTTGTCTTTGCAGGTAATTTAATAAGTTGATGTGGTTGGGTAAAATCTTGTCTTTTAAAAAGGGTAAGAAGTATTTAATTTAATTTACAAGTTTTCAATAATTTTACAAGAGATTTTCTCTTAAAAAAGCAAAATTTTTTAATAAAAGAAAAAAAAAATATTGACAACGACCTACCAAAAGTAGTTTTCAAAAAGGATGAAATGTATGTTTGGTCCTTATTACATGTGTTCTAGACTGATTTAAGATTCAAAGAAAAAGTTCATTAATTTAATGAATTGTTCATTAATCTTGACATTACTTTGTAATAGCTTCTATTAATATTTTTTTTTATTTCGTATTATAAAATAAGCAACCAGGAACGCTAAATATTTTCATTGAAACAACGTATTTTTACTTTAAATCAATGTACTTTTTCATACAATTAATGAATCTCAAGTTGTATCCATAATTTTGATACAAACTAGCAACCGTGATAGCTTTCAATAAACTGTTTTACATTGAATTTTATTTAATATATTCATTGAAACAACGTATTTATACATTAAATCAATGTATTTTTTCATAAAATTAATGAATCCAGGTCTATAAATAGGCTTTTTAAATTCAGATAACGGTTCACCAAGCAGCCCTATCCAAACTTGACCGGTTTTCGTTATTCATAAAGTCCATAAATATTCCCAGGAGTGTAAAACAATGATGAGATATTTACAAAACTCTATGATTGACTTGAAACACTATCAAAACATTTTTAAATTTTATTATTATAAAAGGAAAGTAACAGTTAATCAATGAAATAGTGCGTTCACAAATTAAATTGAAAGTCGTCAAGTACCTATTGGAAAACCCTTTATTTTCTGAGATCCTCTAGCTGATGCCAAAAAAAATATATCGCAAGTTATTTATCTATTACACGTTTAATAACACTCTAGGAGGACTATTTTGGCATATATTGCTAATATTTTGGAAAATTTGGAAGATCTTATGCTTAACAATGCATTTAAAATATAGTGAGAATTACAGTCAAAACTTTATTATCTATAAAAATTATAGGCAAGACCATATTTTGTGATGGATTTTATGGTCACATTTTACCATAGATTTAGACAAAATTTATAATAAATTAAAACTATTTATTGACAGAAGTGAACAAGATCTTGCAGGTTATTGTGGATAAAGTATTTTGAGAGCTATTAGCGTGTAAGGTTGCTACTATAATACATGGACACATAATATTCATGCATGTAAGTTAAAAAGAACATACATTCAAACTAAACATGCATGTGTTTTTCTTCAACTAGTTTTGCAAAGAAAGTTGGACATTTGTGGAAGAACTGTTCAATTGATAGAGGAACAAAATGAAAGAGTTCAATACTCGTATATAGACGAAGGAAAAAAGAAGGCATTTTGTTGTTGCATTTAACTGTTCTGTCCTATTTTTTTAATAAACAGATTCGGATTTATGCCAATAATTGTAGTTGTGGATGTTGAATGACTGTTTTTTAAGAATTTTTATTCAAATTTCTCTATTGACTATAAAAATTTGCTAAAAATTTTCAATAAAAAATTTTCATTCAAGTAGTACTCTGTTTATTTTAGAAAAATTTATGAAATGTCTAGGCAACATTTCAACTGATCATGCGAAATGATATAAGCTCGACTTGTTTCGTGTGAAATTTTCATGTAACAGCTGACTGGCTACTGCATTTTTTTTGCCAAATGCCCAAAAAATATAGCATACTTGTAGGAAATTAAAAACATTAAACTTACGAAATAAACAACATATTTTAAAAACGACAAAGTAATAAAAATTGCGAAATAAAAACATCGATTGTTTTATGACAAATTTTTCCAATGAAAAAGTGGTTGATTATTTATCGCAAATTTTAACAGATATTTCGTTTTCAAACTTGTTCATGCTGTGTTCATGTTTATGAGAAATGTTAAGGAACTTTGCTTATTTCAAACTTTATACCGTATTTGCCAGAGTTTTCTAAACATAATTAAGCGTATTTATTACCTGAATGTCTGCTACAGTGTTTTAGGCTTAAAAGCAAAATATGTTGTAGGCTGTAAGCACTTTCTGATTGAAACAAATGTCTTTGTAATTAAGTCATATGTATATCAAACATGTTGCAGGCACAATGTGTATTTTTTTACACTTAAGCCTAGGACTCTGTTCAAATTTGTGGAAAATGTTGAGCAACATTGATTATTTTAAAATATGTTGTATAAATTTGTATTGTATGTTCAGCTGTCAAATTCCGTATGAAATAAAGATATCGTGCTTTATTTCGCATGTATTTTAAAATGTTGCCAGCAACATTTCATATGTTTATCCACGAAAAAACAGACTACTACTCTTGCAACATTTTTTCACGAATTTTCCACGCAAATTTTTTATACATGCATTTTGGCAGCATTCCGCCTGGAATACTCAACACAATATTGGGCTTTACAACGAACCACAACACTATTTCTGCAGCAGTTTTTAATTATCAATTAATGCCAATTTTTTTATATATAGTTTAATAGCATTTGCAGTGAGTTTTTAAACTGACTAACAGGATCTATGAATTTCTATTAAATTTGATCCGTTTAAGAATTGAATGAAGAACAAATTTCTTTTGAAATTGAAAGCTCAATAAAGAGCAAATTTCATTTATTTATTGATAAGAAAATCAGAAATACACAACAATTACTTCTTTACTCTCACCACATTTTCCTGTATGTGCACTTTCTTAAAAAGGAAAAAAAAAGAAAATTATTAAATGACTTTACACCTTTTAAAATACGTTTATGTAATTAAAACATAAAGAAACTTGTAATTAAAAACTTCTAATTAAACACATACTTTCATACATGGCTACATTTCTAAATTTGCTTCTGCAAATTGAAATATTCAAATGGTTGCAGGAAAGAGAAGAAAGAATGGAATAATCAAAATTTTCTAATTACAGGATGTCTAGTGGCAAATTTATATTTTTAAATACGATTTTTTCGAAAACTAATAAACGGTGCGAAGGGAGGGATGGTGGCGCCGTTGGAATAATCGATTGTGCGGATTTGTCAGTCACGATGTGACGTGCGTTCGCTGTGGAGACATTTTTTAAGAGTAATGATTCGTACGTAATAGGTCGTCGACAATTTTGTTCAAAGTTGGGTTTTAGAGCGACGAGGCTCATTTTCAGTTAAACGGCCACGTCAACAATAAAACTGCCGTTACTGGTCTCCAAGAACCCGCAACCCTCGATTGAAACATCTAAAACCATTGCATTGCCCAAGGATAACTGTTTGGTGTGCCTTATCCACTCATGAGATAATTGGACCAAGTTTACTGCAGCGTGTGGCGGAGAACACAAGGCTCCGTTTTGAACACTGTCTTCAAATCGACGGAAGATATTTCTATTCTATCGTCCAATGCTCTTAATAAAACTTTGTTTCAATTATTACGTTTTTTATTGACGTTTGAAAATATAAATTTGCCACCACACACCCTGTATTTTTAAATAAATTTTAAACCGTTTTCCCCCTATTCAAAACACTGAACTGCAATAATTTCATGACGTTGTACAAGGGCATTTTCAATATATGGAAATATAAATGTTTTTAACCTAAAATTAAGTAAAAACTAAATTAAATATGTAAAACAAAAAAAAACAATGCATACTTTTAGCCGTTTGCCAGTCTTTATACTCGTAGCTACAACTGCATTTAAAATTAAAATAAAAATAACAAAAAAAAAAATGAAAAAGGCATACATTTAGGCGTCCGGTTGGCGAGCCTATATGACGTCGCTAGTTTCCTTTGTTGCAAGTGAAAACAAACAAACCAAACCAAACAGTAAAATAAAAACAACAAAACTCCAAACACGGCTGTTGGTAACGCCGCCCAGTCAACTCGAACATTTTGCCATGTTATTGAGAAAATTAAAACAAAATTAAAAAAAAAAAAACAAACAAACAAACTGGGAAATTTATGCACGTTTTTAATAAAAAAAAAACACAAAATATGTATGCACATATATTTATATGTACAAAATTTAAAGTATTCTTTTAGGCGTCACCTGTAAATGGTAGCAACAACAAGAGTATGGACAATAGTGGAAAACAAACGAAAAATACAAACTGCCAATACCAACTAGGGGCTGTGCACATATTACGTAACGCTGTTTTCAGAGATTTTATACCCCTCCCCCCCACCGTTGCCCTTTTTAATAATTTTTCAATGCAACATTTCCAATCCGAAACAAATCTTTAACCCCCCGCCCCGTGGAGCGTTACGTAATATGTGCACAGCCCCCTACTACTCTTTCGTTTTTCATGTGCATTTTGTTGTAATTGTTAGGTGAACTTTTTCTTGCTGTTTTTTTCTGCAAATGTATTAGTGCTAAAGCACTCAAGTGGGGTTGTATGATACGATAATAATCACCGTTTGTTTGCAACGACTTAAAAAGTTTTATTTCAGGCGTTATAAGGCCATTAGAGATTTTTTGCCATTGTTGTTTTTTATTGTTTTGGCTTGTTAGTTTATGTAGTTGTTGTAAGGATATTAGTTGTTGCTAAGAAAAGTTTGTTTTTTTTTCTTTTTTTTGCGGTTAATATTCTGGCGGCATATGAAATAGTGCGGTGGCAGGTCCTTGCATATATTTTTGTGGTGATTTTTTACTTTGTTGTGGAAGAAAAAGGGAAATTTTTATTTCTGTTTTTTTTCTTTTCAAAGATTAGAACACCTGTAAGCAATCATTCGCCATAACACGGGTTAAAAAAAATAAAACGAAAGAAATTAAAAACTTGTCAGTGGTGTCAAAAGGCACAAGAAAAATATGTATACCGTGAAAGTTTACATTTGAGATTATCTTTGAGGACAATTGATTATGATTAGGACGTTTCGTAAGCCTGCCGGTTAAGGTTTTACATGTGCTATGGACTTTTTTATGTTAGAACACACACAAGACTATTTTTGTGAAACATTTTTAAGGTGTAATTCATAAACGATTATTAAAGTAATTGTGGCGTTATTGTACGAATTTTCTATGGGAAATCAGGTTTTAAGGTCCACATTAACTTTATGAATCGTTTATGAATTGCACCTTTAGTTTTTAAGTCTTCGTTGTAAGGATACTTTTATCGCTTTCAAAAGAAAGAGGCAAAATATTCGCCCCTAAAAGCGAATTTTAGTTTTTATCCAGAGGAAACAAATATCGGAATATCAGTAAGACTAAGAAATCGTATCCGTATACCGATTCCTAGATCGCTCTGTCATTTCATCAGCGTTCTTTGTTCACGCAAGTCACACATTCCAATCGCAGTAGTTTTTTTTTCGTATTGTTTTTTTTTTTGTCGAATAGTTTCATTTTCATAGTTTCTGATTTACAGTCTTCAGATTTCGTTCATTTTGTAATTTGATTTTACAGTGATCCAATTTTTTATACCAAAAGGGGTTTGTTTTAATTTTTTTCAGTAGCAAAGCGCACCTCAAGATTTTTCTATTCACATGCAATGATAATTTTACAGACCTTCCTAAAAGTATGCAGCTTATTTTAGTGTTTACTACAAATAAATATAGTAATAAAATTAATTATAAATTTTGAAAGTGATTTGATTACAAACAAAATTTTTAATATTTCGCTTTTTTTTCGGAATTGAAGCTACTTTCATCTGAATTGAATTAAAAATTGTAATAAGGCTTAAAGTAGGCTTCACACTTTCAAATAGTCTTAAATAAGTTTACACTACACACAAACATTTTACAATTCAAATTATTTAAAGCATACCTTAAGGTTTATAATTAAAGTTTCTTGTATCCTCTACTTTGCACCTTAAAGACTTAAAGCTTTTGTGTTGAAAACCATAACTCATTTTCATAAATAAACAAGTGTTTTTATTTAAATGTCTTTGCTTTATGCTATTGTTATTAATGTTGGTGTTGGTGTTGCTGCTGTTCTTGATATTACTGTTTCTGTAATAACAACAACTGGCTCAGGTCCTAAAGTATCCAAGCACAAGCCTGCTTCCCAAACCGAACATGTTGGTTTATATAAACCTATTTGATAAACATAAAGCAAAACTAAC
Organism: Lypha dubia; assembly: GCA_947311025.1. Taxonomy (NCBI): domain Eukaryota; kingdom Metazoa; phylum Arthropoda; class Insecta; order Diptera; family Tachinidae; genus Lypha; species Lypha dubia. Next base: position 64,498,893 of record OX371264.1, read on the forward strand.
TAAATATAAATGTTTGTGTCTGCCATACTTAGAGTCAAATCTTGTATTCTACACAATAAACAAAAGTTAGTAGAAGACAACAGAAAAAAAAAAACAAAAATGCAAAATAACCTCAACCAACAACACCCTACAAGAAGCGACATTTATTGTAAAGATATGTTGCCCCCCTACACGGAAACATTTCTTGATGACCCCTTATATGCATACAAAGCATGTTGTTATATGAAATACGCCTCTGTGGTCACAAGCATATGTGGTGATTTTTAAATAAAATATAGAAAGATGAGAGTGCACACATATGAATGCCTACAATAACAGGTTATTTGTAGCTCAAAGCTGTAAATGTTGTACATCGTTATTGTTATTATTATTGTGGTAGAAGGGTTTTCAAAGTACACATATGCACACTTACACACTTACAAACGGGCGCCATATATTCACTTAAACACTTTCTTACATACATTTCTATCTCGGTTCGCTTTAGCTGTATTATCTATCTGTTGTTGATGGCAGACAACAGATTATTTTTGCTGCTTATGTATTCATATGTGGGTTTGTATGTGTGTGTGTTATATTTGTTAGATTTGCATAGCATGCATGTAGGCGTAAACACTACGTACGGCAGCTACAGAAGCCACCAACAATAACACATTTCATTTAAAAACATGCTAACCATACATAGATTTGTAAGCATAAAATGTAGTATATTTTTAGGCAAAATATCAAAACAGGAAAAATAGTTTTGAAAAACTTTAAACTTTTCAGGATGTTTTTGTTTTGTGTGTAGCCAGCCAGTTCTTTGTTAAATTTTAATATTTTTTTTTCTAGTTTTTCTGTGAACATGAAATTTTACTTTTCTTCAACATATTTTAAATCATATTTTGTTTTTTTTTTGTTTTTGTGTCCTTTTTTTTTGTGGGCCGCCACTCACTCTCCCTGTTCCTTGCGACAATTGTGGCCATTGAAGACAATGAACTTTTAGCTTTTGTTTTCGCTGTTAAAGGAGCATTTTGTTGACGTCAGTTTTTTATATTTGTTGAAAACTGCAGCTGTTTTTTCGTGTCTATTGACTTTTTGTTGTTGTTGGTTTTGTACTAACAGTATGACTCATTGTCTTTTTTCATTATTACATGGAGTTTTTCTTCTGTGTTGTTCTCTATGAAAGCGGGCGAATTGTTTTGAACATCACGTGCATACTTTTAGGAGGAAGCCACATATTGCGTGACAGGTTTTTTTTCGCTTTCGTGTTTTGTTTTTATTTCTAAAATACATACTCTTGATTTCTGCTTAAATGGCGCAAAAGTAGGTGGGTTCCTATAGTTTTTGTGTTCTCTAAGGCAAAGGCTTTTATGAAAAGAGAAGAAGAAAAAAAATGTTTAATATATTTTTAGGCGAAAATTAAAAATATGTAGTTTTAAATACGTGTATTTTGTAGAATTTTAAACTATTTAAGAAGAAAACAGTTCAAAGGACTTGAAGCGTATTCTTAGCAATTTGAAAATTTCTTTAAAAATGTGAAAAAAACTACGCTTAAAGAGCGACTATTGTTCTTGCGCCTAAAAGTTCTTTAAACAAATTTTTTTCTTTGTTTACTAAAATGCGGAGATCTTACTTTTCGCTGTTTTAATTAAAATATTGCTGCCGTCTAAAAACAATGTTAGCCGTCTTATATTTTGAAAAATAAAGTTAAAATGTTCAAGGATATTTTTATAAAAAAAAAAAAACGTTTTTTTTTCTGTACCACTTTATATTAATTCAATCTATTTTTCTCCAATTGCAATTTGCAATTTACAACCTAAAATTGCAATTTAAATAAAAAGTTTATTTATGTATATGTATGTACTACTTGTGTGCATGTGTGCATGTGTACGCCTGTGAATGAACACATTTGAATCGTCTATTTTTTTACAAACCAGTTTTAATATTATAAAAGCAACAACAACACCAACAAGAAAAAATGAGCAGGCTGCAAGTGAGAAAGAGATATAAAATTAAAAACTAAAGCATACAAATTTGGCAGGCACATCAAAAACAAAATGTGGCATACATTTTGGCTGGCCAGAAAAAAAAATTAAAAAATAAGCCATCAACATCAGAAACAAATAAATAAACTAGAAAAACTAAAATAAATAAAAATGAAATAACCTAAAGTCAAAGGCATTTGAACTGAAAATGTGTGTATTTATTTATATAAAAAAAAAAAGATTTTTTTGTAGTGTTTTTTTTTTATAAATTTTGGTTGAATACATTTCGTTTGTAACTACACATGCAACAAAATAAATAATGCAAACAAAAATGTTTGTCAACCAACTGTCTGCAGACCTAAGAACCCTTTTGGAATACAGCCAGTTGGTTTAACACAAAAAAAAAAAAAATTAAAAATAAAAAATAAAAAAACTAATAAACAGTGAAAGAGAGTAATGACACAAGGAAATCCAAGGGGAACCGGAGGCACCAACAAAAAAAAAATTCTTTACTGCAGCTAAAGAAATATAGAAAAATGATTAGATTTTCATTTATTTAGTTATTTGCTGCTGTTGATGTTGCTGCTGTTGCCTTAGCGCTAAAGCTTCCTGCTAACCTCAATCAAAGATTAAAGCCAAACTCCGGGAAAATAAATAAACTACACAAAATGAAAGAGAGAGAGAGAGAGAGAGAGAGAGAGAGAGAGAGAGAGGAAGAGAGCGTGAATAAGAACACATATAAATGTTGAAAATTTTCAATAAATCTACTGCTTTTATATTTATGATAAAACATTAAAAGTATGTGCTTTGCCATAAAAATGTATGTATGCGTCCCAAAACTCTTGCTTCAAATAAAATTTATTGTAATGGTCGTGTTTTAGGCGCAAAACATTATTATTATAGCCAGAGATAAATTTCACATCTAAAATATCTATTTGAAAACCAAATAATTTCTGGTTTTTCGTTTTTTTTTTGTATTCTTTGCTATCAAGATTTATAGCATATGCAGTCATATTTTATTGTACAAAATTAAATTCTAATATTAAATGTCGCTCAAATGTATGCAGTTAGTCACACAATTATACTTCGTTAAATAAACTGTATTTTTGTTTACCCAATTGTCCATAGAATTGCTGTGTCATTCATTGGTATTTATCAAAATAATTTGTTAAAAATCTATTTAAAGTCTCGTTATTACCAAACAATTCAACCGCTAACAAAATAAACCGCCTAATGGTATGCAAATCGCACACAGACAGGCAGACAGACAGACAGTTAAATACACCATATATATAATTTGTCGTTATCACTATGTTATGCATATACTGGTATTCCCTCTCCATCTCTCTCTCTCTCTTTCTCACTTTCTCACCTTCTTTTGCTTGCTTTCCGTTTGTCTGTCTGTATTTAACACAAATAAATTGGGCATGCTTTGGGGTTTTTGTTGTTTTTTGATTGCTGGCCGCGCTGTATAATTACCAAGAAGTTTCTTTACTCAGCCAGCCAGGTAAATTTTGCAACCACAAAATTGTAGCATAATTTAGGGGGCTTTTAAAAAATTAATAGTCGTTTTTACAGCAATTTAATCATGGCCGTGTAAATGTCTATTTAATATAGTGGCTAAGTGTTTGTCTCTACATACATGTAGACATATATGGCGCATGTATGAGTATTTATAGGAGTGAGTGTGTGTCCTGCTGTCTGTTATTAAAAGTTCATTTAATTAAAAAGTTTTCTTGCTGTATTTTTAAATGGCTAAAAGTGATCCATATTAAATTCTTGAAAAATTTCCATATTGTTTATTTTAAAGGGCAAAGCAAAAGGTTTGTCAAGTTTTAGTTTGCAAAAATTGATTATGGTTAATTAATTAAAAAAAGATTTTCGAATTTTATTTAGCAGCAAGCAAAAGCAGAAAAAATTACTTAAACATTGATAAGGAAAACGAGAAGGATATTTGATTGTGGTGGTTGAGAACTCAAAAATTAAAATTTGCTAAGCGAATTGTATTGATTTTGAATACAAGGAAATAATGCAATAATGCAGACACTCTAATAAAGAATTATGGTGTTTTTTTTTTCTACAAAAAATGGTACACATCTGCATGCAGAAAATGTAGTTTGGTGTTCGTTTCTTAAAAATGTTTTGCACTCTACAGTGTGCAGTGTGGTTGATTCTAAAAAAATCGTCCAAACGGCGATGGAAGGCATTGCCCTTTTTGCCCCGTAAATATCGACAGTGTTGTTAGTGCCCTGTAAAACTTAGCTGTCAGCTGTTAAGAACGGGGCGTTCCACTTTTTCATAAGTTGTGTTTTGTTCTAGTGAAATAACAAGCTGCATTATTACAGGGCTGGCAAGACATTTAATACATGCACTTTTCCAAAAGATACCATTTTGTGTGTAGAAAAGAAAACACCATTAGTTGTTTGAAATGTTTACTCAGTCCATAAAAATTTTTGTCATCCTTTTCAGTACTCATTGGTCAAAATAACATTAAAAATTAATTAAAAGGACATTTTATTTTACACTAAACAGCGATTATAAATGTCACAAAAATCAATTTCATATTAGGGTTTGCAAAACACCCATGCAGTCAATGCGTAAGATCAATTTCTTTAGTATACCATAATTAGTTTAGTATACCATAATAAGTTAAGTATACCATATTTAGTGCCAATGTTATAGATTAATTTCTTTAGTATATGTACCATATTTAATTCAGTATACCATATTTAGTTTAGTATACCATATTTACAAAATTTCCAGATAAAACTATGAAATATGAAAACATCTATTTATTATAAAGATTATTGAAGTCTAAAATTTATTGTAATTAAAATCATGAGAATTTTTGTAATCTATTTCTACAATCGTGACTCATTCATTCATGAATTTTGTTATTATTTTAAAAGACAACAATAAAAGAAAAAAAAAAACAGCACAAACATTTTTTAAATTCTTTCAAGCACCTGTAACTGCTTGTTTTTTAATTAAATTTTTATTTGTTATTTTTCAAATATGCATAAATTAAGTATTGTAAAAAGTTTCCCAGCTCTTTAATAGAAACATATCTAAGCTTAAATATCTGGCTTATGAATCATAGTTTAAAAAAATGTAACTGACAGCACAAACCGTATACCACAATTGCAATTTTAAATCTAAAGAATAAAAACAACGCAACTGATAGCTGATTTGTTGTTAGAATTCTCAGACTAAAATAAAAATACAAAAGAAAAAAAAAAAACACACAATTTAAAATATAAATTGTTTGCCTGTTTAGTGAATAGACGAGTTTGTAATACATGATTGTTAATGCCTGGCTTGCTACTGCTGCCTACATACAAAATAGTCTTATCTCATGCTGAAAAAAAATTCTAAAAAAATTTTAATCGCTCACAGACAGAGTACTGGGCATAAGAGGGTGGGCCATCGTTGTGGCAGAAACATATTATTATGTATGTACTCGTACATACATACATACTCTTCTGTTATTATTTTAATAATCATAATTGTATTTGTATGTATGTACATACATATATGCTGTATTATGTATGCCAATTTTATTTTTAATAATACAAAACTTTACAACTTTAATGTTTATCAACAAGAAATAGCAGTTATTAAACATATTCATATACATGTTGCCTAGCAAGAGCAATAACAATGAAAACTGTTTATTATTATCTTAAAAAAAAAATACACTTGTTATCATCAAGTTTTTATAAAACGGCGGCAAACTAAAGTCTTCGATACGCTTTTGATATCATATTCAGTATATCGTTATCAATACAAAATGTTAATATACTAATAAGCAGTTTTAGCAACATTTTATGACCCTTTATGACCAGTTTCTGTGCAACATTTTTGTACTCCGGTTTTTTAATCAAATTTTTTTTCAGAATGCTGAATTATAATAGAATTGACGTACATTAAAAAAGAAAACATGTTTACTTATTGTGAAAAGCATTTTAAATGAATCTTCAACATTTTACCTCAACATCGGGACATATTTCCTAAATCAATGTCGCATACTTTTAGGGAATGGAATGTGGCTCTAAAATTTTTCACTAATTTGAAAAGAGTAATAAGCTTAAAGCATAGTAAATACTCTGTTTAAATTTGGAGAAAATGTTGAGCAACATTGTATATTTAATTTGCATAATATTACAAATAAAATAAAGTATATATGTATGTATATAGCAATTATAATTCAGTAAACTATATTGTAAATCTGCTGTCCAATTTCCGAATGCAATAAAACCCCATTTGCTTATATTTGCAGTTTTTTCAATGTTGCCAGAAATATATCAAATATTTTTCCACAAAAAAAAAAAATTAAAAACTTCTGCAACATTGCCTAATTTTTTAGTTCTTCAAAAATGTTGCCAAAAACATTTCATAGTAGAGTTTTCCTCGAAAAAAAATTTTCTACTCAAATTATTTATAAATGTAATGTGGTAGAATTTTACATAAAATTCTGCACACAAATTTGTTTTAAAAAACTTGCTTGAATAGTTAACGAAACAAATATTGCAGGAATAGTATTTTGTCCATTTTGTAATAAACATGTAGGTTAAAGGTGTCTGCAACATTTTCAGTAAATTTAGGAAATTACATGTTGCTATGTATTTTGTACAATATTTTATTGCAGTTATGATAATTATATTATTATTTTTATATTATTATTATTACGAATAAACGTAATTATTATTTGAACTTATATTGATTTACATTCTATTTCTGTTGAAAACTGGTTAAATAGTTGATATTCTTCTCAATTAGTATCCACTTTACGAAAACTGTAAAGATGGACAATTGAACGCTGATGAGAGGTGTAGCGGCCTTGAAATCAGTACTGATACGTTCTGCTAAAAACTGATTGGATATAAATAATAATATTTTCCAACACAAAAAACTCTTAGTAATTTTGAATTTTCATTAATTCAATGAGCCTGATAATATTACTTTTCATATGTAAAATAATTATTATATTGTATAAATTATGTTGCTTTACTTTTCATATAAACATGTTACTAAGCAAATGTTTATATATATAGAAAAAAACAAAAAGATTAAAATAACAAAAATTTTATACTACATCAGACTTGAGGAAATGATTTTAAAATAAAAATTTATTGAAAAAGTAAATAGTGTAAATCGTCTCAGTAAATTAAAGGGGTTTTGATAACCAACTCAGACTGAAATGATGATTAATAATAACAAGTGTATTTTTTCTTCATTTTAATTTTGCCATTATTAGACTACAATAAATAAATGACTCATTTGTTGTTAAAATAAACAGCTACAAAAAACAATAAACAAAAAAAAAAAAAAAAAAACAAAACAAAACGAACAATGAAAATTTAAACTCATCCTTTTGGCTAAATTAAAATACATACACATCAGAAAATAATTAATAATTACACACTTATGGATCTGTATTTACTACATAACGCATTATCTGTTGTTATACATACATACATATTTTCCAATTAATCTATATTATTTTTGTTGTTATTTTTGCATAAATAGTGATATTAATTTTAAATATGAATTTATTACAATACAATTGTTTTCTTACTTTATTTTTATTGAAAAAAAAAAAGAAATGTCTATAATAATATGTAATATAAACACAAGAGAGCCTACCTTTAGGCGCTTAAGCAAGCATGAATTTTACATGAGATTTTCATAATGATTTTCATAATGAACACAAATATTTATTTTAAACACTTAGCTTTCTTTTTAAAAAAAAAACAATAAATAATTTATGATTTTCTGTGTATACATATAAAATGCAAGAACAATGACTTAGAATTGTGAAAGAAAAAACGTTAAATATTTAAGTATCACAGAACTCAATTTCGAGCAAAATTTAATGGCTCGATTATGGATAGCAACTGAACTTCAGTTGCGTTTGCCAGCCGGCAACTGAAAATTTGTGGTTGCCAGAAAAGCACTAAATAGCAACTGAAACTGGATCCTCTCAGTTCTCAGTGGCCATCCGTAATACAATTGTCAGCAACTGTCAACGCAACTGGAGTTCGGCTGCCATTCATAATCGACCCATAAGTCTTTAAAAAACGAAAAAAGATAAGTTCGTTTGTAACATGAAATTTTTCTATTAACTTTAAATGCAATAAAAACTAAAAAAAATTGCATACTTTTAGGAGTGTCTGTGAAATAGGCTTTTCAAATTAATAAAAAAAATTGTTAGTGAACAGCAATTTAAACAAACATTTATTGGTATGAAAAATTTGGTCACTGTAAAATCGAAATAATCAAAATGAACGCAATTTGAAGAATGTAACTGAAAAACGATCGCAATACAAAATAAACGGAATCTGAAGAACTGTAATTGAAAAACGATCGAAATACAAGTTAGGATATGAAAGCATTTTTTTTTTTTTTTAATTAGGACCAGCCCTCAGAGCATGACCCCTACGTATGCAGTGCACTGTGCCGGAACTCAGGGAGAGGGATAGGGTAGAGAAGATAGATGTTGAAAATTTAGAAGACTTAACTATTTCACAATTCTGCTTTGTTAATTAAATGTTAGTTTAAGGCCGTGTTGAGGCGCCTCCGGTGTTAAGTAGACGCATTAACTTTGTTAAGCTGTATTAGCAGGCATTTTATTAATTGTTTTACTTCGCCGATGTTTCTGCTAACCGCCGAAGGAGGGCGATGTTGTGTTCATTAGCTTGGAACAGCTTTAATTGCTGTCGGAACAGTTCTTTAGTGACCAGTGCTATGCCTTCATCACTTAAATAGTCCGACAACAATTAATACAATGTCTCACTAATGTACATTAGAGAAATTAATGATATTGATTGACTTGCTCTGGCCATGGTTTAAACCCAGGCCTCAAGTCATAGTTTGCTTAGTAGTCAACGCGCTAACCACTTCAGCCAACACCACCCTCGATCGGAATGTGAAATTTACCCATATAAATTTTGAAATAATGTATTTGTTTGAATAGTTAACACAAGCTGCCAGACAAATACTTTTAAATGGCGTACTTGCATGTCTTTGTAAAACTTAAAAAAAAAAAAAAAATGTAGAGGACTTTAAGGAGTATCCCATTCAGCTTAAACCTCACTCAAGCTAGCATAAATTATTAAACTCCTAATATTGGTTCCTCTGTCATAGAGAAGAAGTTTTTTTTTAATAGTCTTGAATAAAATTCGTCTCTACATTTGTTTCGCACTTTCATGCGCGCTCTCTCTCTCTATCTCTATCTGTCTGCATCAGTAGTATCATCTTTTTAATTTCCGAAATACTTCCTACAATTTATGTATTGATGTGATCGCAAAAACCCACACACATATTTTTTCGCCAAATATTAAATAATTCATTAAATTCTTTATTTAAAGCTTCCAAGGTTAAATAAATTTGCACTTTATTTGTATTTAGATTTATTTTTATGTCTGCGATACATCTTTTTTTTTTGCTAAGCAAACTATTATAAACACCAACCAACAAAAAAAAAAAATAGCGCCAAACCAAACGTAAAACTAATTGAACTGATAAAAATAAATAACAAATATTCTTTTAATACAAAAAATAAGAGAAAAAAACTGGAAAAAGGCAAATAATTTAAATAAACAAAATATCAACTTAAATAAATAACAGCAGCTTTGTTGGAAAGTAAAAAAAAAATTACAACTAAATTTTTTTTTGGTTATAAAAAATCTAACTACAAATCTGCAATTAAGAGCAGGCAAATTTTAAGCTTAAAACATATAAAATTAATTTTTTGGAAAAAACTCATCAACAATTATATTAAATTTTTGTTGTTGTTTTACATTTACTTTTTAAGTTATATGTCCAAATTAACTTGTTGAATTTGATTTCGTACATTCGTTTAACTTTTAATAACCTTGATTTGTTTTTTCTTTTTTTTAAATAAATGGTTTTAATTAAATATTGGCTCGAAAAAGTTTTTGACAAATGACATGACGTAACGCGATTAATTTGCTGGAGAAAAAAAAAAACAAACAATTAAATTAAATTTAATTAAAAATGGCAACTATAGGAAAACTGCCGAAAATATTGAATATTGATTAGTTTCATGTTGAAACAGTTGTTTCAATAAGTAAATATAAAAAGGCTTTCACAAGAATTACGGCACGTTTTGTACCTTGTAAAAACGTGCGTGATCGTACGTTATTTTAATCAATATAATTCTCAATCACTTTCTTAAATTTTGCTCAGATTTTTTGGTTTATTTGCTACCGAAGTCCTTTACTAGCAGGCACTTTAAATATAAATTTTTCTCTTTACCTTTGAATTTAGTGATTTTCAATTTCAACTTGCTGATGCACAAAATGTAATGTTGCAAATACTATAGGGGCTGTGCACATATAACGCTTTTTTCAGAGATTTTATACCCCCCTTCGTAACACTTTTTAATAATTTTTCAGTGCAAAATTTCCAATACGTAACAAATCTTTAACCCCCCCTTGAAGCGTTACGTAATATGTGCACAGCCCCATAGTACAGAGTTGATTTTGTCAATTATAACCAGTGTTGTATTTTTGCTCTTTAAATTTAAATCTGACTTTTGAGTTTTTCATAATTCAATGCTTTTTTTTATAGATTCTTTACAAGACTTGTAAATTATGGGTAATAATTTTAAAATCTTTTGCATGTGAGAAGTAGTCGTGCTTGAGCATGGGGAGCAAAACTATTCTCTTCTGGAGCGGTAGTGAGCAAAATATTTATTCACTTGCTGCAAAATTCCAACCCAGATGTTCTTTGTAAAGAGTTTTAGTTCATTAGCTTTTTGATGTAAATATAACCTTAAAATAGAAATATAAAGTTAATTATAGTTTAGGAAAGATTTGGTTAATTTTGAGCAATTTTTTTATTATCAAAACATATTTGAGGCACCCGCGAACTCAAACTAAGGTTATAAATTGATAAAGTAATGGAAAAGTTAAATGAGTGGCAGTAAACATGCTTTAGGGGGTACCCAAGGAGGACACTCTGGACGTGTTGATCGGTTATCAAAGCAGCTGGAAGCTGTAAGTGCTGAAAGCTAGGAACATAGTTGTGGGATTGGAAAAGATATTTGACGTTTAAATGGGTAAATGTGAGTAATGGTAAGCCTGGGGGAAGATGCTAAAAGCGTACGAGAAATCTGAAGATCTTAATTTGAATAATCGAGAAGACAATGAATGAGTGGTGTCGATCATATTAATAATATAAATATATATAAATTTTTTCTCCTCTGCCAGATTTCAGAATCGTCACGAGACTCGAAAATTTTGAAAACGACATGCTTTTATGTTCTGATGGGCAAATGCATACCGCCATGGCATACAACTCAATTACGATCGAACGTGGTTTCAGTTCTGCGAGTTAAGTCTTTAGAAACCGAAAAAACAAAAATTTCGTTTGTAATCAAACCACTTTTAATATTTAAAATGGAGCTGACAAAAACTTTAACTTCTATTAACTTAATTGGCAGTAAATTCTAGCAAAACGTGCATACTTTTAGGCGCGTCGATAAAGTAAGTTTTTCATATTAATAAAAAAAAAGGTTAATGTAAGATTTGCCATCAGAAACATTTTAAACAAACGCCTATGGGTATAAAAAACTATCATTGTAAAATCAAAATACAAAATCAACAGAATCTGAAGACTGTAAATAAAAAAAAAAAACGATGCGAATACAAATACGGAATTGAAACCTTTCCGATCACGATGTGAGACTCGTCTTTCATTATCATATAGTTCGTTAATACAATTACGAACTTGACCTTAAAAACTAATATCAACTGCATTGTTAAACAACATTTGTAAATACCACAAAAAAAAAAAAAAAAAAAAAAGACACCAAACACTTTTGTTCAAGATCTACCATGTCTGACAATATATACCCGATTAGCTTTTTAACAACAATCTATAGTAAATTAATTTTATTGAAAAATAAAATGATAAAATTTATTGGCTTTTTTTTATTCAAAAGATGTTTTTGTAAAATATTTTATAAATTTAAACAACTTCTTTGAATTACTTCTGAATATAAATTTTTATTAATAAACATTATGTCATCACTTTGGCAGAACAAAAAACACAAAAACAATCTTAATCATTCGTACTAAAGTTTAAAAAAATACTAATAAATATTTCATAAAAAATAGTTTTGCTTTTAAAATGCACATTCATAACTATTCTTATTTGAATAAGAATCTGAAAAACCAATAAATGAAAAAATAAACAGGTTTATTAACACAAAAAAGTTTTATTTTTTTTATAACCTGAATCAAATCTATTTGTTCATCTGAACAATTTTATATATACTTTTTTTCTTTTTTAAAAAATGTAAGTCAAGCTTCGAGTAAAAAAAAGCAATAACTATTAAATATAGTAAATATACTAAAATGGTAAAAACAAAACAAACATCAGCGCATTAATGTTAAAACCGGTTAACTGCTAATATACCAAGACCTTGATTTACGGTACTAATTGTTACAAAAAAAAAAAAGAAATAAAGTTAAGAATATATTTCAAAATTTTATTCTTGGAACCCCTAAAAAAAATGTGTCTTCTTGATTGTTTTATCGTTTCATTGCAAAACAAAATTTGATTGTCACAAACATATTTTGCTCTCTTTGCATATAATTTGTGTGTGTTTTTTTTTTTTTTTGATTTTTCCTTAAATTTCAGGTTAATCGTGTATTATGTGCTTTTGAAAATAACTGAATGAATTCTTCTGTTTAGTTTGAAATTCTGCGATATTAAGGATAAACAGCTTAAGTCATATTGTGTAGTTTTGCGCTTTTAAATATTTTAGTGGTTGTTTTTTTTTTTCAAGTATTCCCATTGTGCATAAATATCAGTATTCTTTTTTCGATTCTTTTGATTTAGTAAGACATGGTTCTTTCCCGCTATATTGTATTTTAAAAATGTCATAAGTCAACTTAAGCAGTTATTGCACATACGATAATTAGTTAGAAAGGAGACAGCTAAAACGAACTTCTTTAAAAATCGTTTAATATAAATAAATCTTTAACCACATACACATACTGATATTTTGAATATGGGAAATACAAAATTTGCTTATCTTGACTTAAGTACTTTTTGCTTATTGCCACGCAATTAATTAAAGCAAAAAAAAAAAAAACTTTAGAAATACAAAAAGAAAAAAAAGTTAATAGCAAAAAAAAAACTGGTTAAATTTAGTAATAAACACTAAGCCAGGAATGGAAAGTGCAGTACTATCGAATTTGTTTAAGTAAAATGGAATTAAATTGCAACAATTAAAATTTTAAATAATTTTGTTTATTAAAGTTGACTTTGAAGTTGAGGTGTCTTTCACCTTTCCTTGATATTATTGCTGGAAGAAAAATATTTTACGGCCTTTTGAAAG